>OW203987.1:25027500-30027500 GCA_934047225.1 Ypsolopha sequella
GAGAAATTGTTTTTGATTCCGGCAAGTTTTCTTCAATAGAAGCTGATTCTATTGTTTTGATTGGCCACTCTTTAGCGTCCAGATAAAGCCAAGCAGGTCCAGTGAACCAGAGCGGGTGACTCATCAACTGCGTGGGAGTGAGACCACGGGAAAGACAGTCGCTCGGGTTTTGAGAACCAGCTGTATGGTAAAAACATTCAGCGGGAATAGCGGATATTATTTTTGTTATACGCGTCGCGACAAAGGTTTTAAACCTGTGCGGTGAGGAATGTATCCAGTGTAAAGTTACCATAGAATCGGTAAAACAGTAAATACGTTCAATATTGTGACGTATTTTATAAGCGTCAACTACACGACGAGTTAATTTCGACATGAGTAACGAGGCACAAAGCTCAAGGCGGGCGACACTGACGGTCTTGAGCGGACAGACTTTTGACTTTGCGCATACCAGCCGAATGCTAGTGCAAGTGTCTGAGTCATCTTGTACTCTAATATATACGACACATCCGTATCCACGTTCACTTGCGTCTGCAAATGATATTATCGAAATTTTCGAATTTTGGAACACGTCTAAGTGGCGTTTAATACGTAAATCCCGCAAAACAGGTAGCTCCTTCAAATAGTTTTGCCAAATCTGCGCAATATCAGAGGGTAGTGTTTCATCCCAGTCTAATTTTAAAATACAGATTTTCTGCAAGAGTAATTTTGCGTACAAGATCACAGGAGCGGTAAAGCCGAGGACGTCGTACTGACGTGCTATCACGGACAAAACATTGCGTTTAGTACATGGGCGACTATCTAGCGATACAGTAAAAGAGAACTCGTCAGAATCAGGCGACCACTGTAAGCCAAGAACTTTAAGAGTTTGAGTTTGTTCTTCAAAATTCTTACTAGAATTTAAGCGGTGAGTATCAGGCAGTGTATCAAGTAACTGTTGACAGTTACTAGACCACTTGACGAGCTCAAAGCCACCGGCCTTAAGCAATCCTACCAGCTCATCTCTGAGCTGTAAGGAGCCCTGCACGGTGGGCGTGCTATAGCAGATGTCGTCCATGTAACAGTTTCGTGCGGCTACAGTAGCGGCGAGCGGGTACGCTGAACTCCCATCCTCACAGAGTTTCCTGACTACTCTCATCGCAAGGAAAGGGCTACTACGTAGTCCAAAGCAGACGCGATTGAACTGATAAGCGATAAGCGGTGAACACGTGTCAAAGCGGTATAAAAACTTTTGAAATTTGCGATCATCGGCGTTAACCAAAACTTGTAAGAACATTTGTTTGATATCCGAGGTAAAAGCGATTTCATACAAGCGGAAGTCAAGTAAAATTAAAAACAAATCGTTTTGCAAATTAGCACCTGTGTGCAGCGTGTCATTTAATGAGACACGAGTACCATCAGCGGAGTCAGTCTTAGTACTGGCATTCATACAAATACGCACCTTTGTCGTTGATTTATCAACACGCACTACGGGATGATGCGGAATATAATAACCAAGAGATAATTGGTCATCATTATGAAGCGGGGATATGTAACCTTTAGTTAGGTATTCATTTATTATATTGTTATACTCGGAACGTAAATCTGCGTTAGAAACAAACCTACGCTCAAGAGACATAAAACACTTTTTTGCGTGATGGTACGAGTTTCCTAGTATGTTAGGATTCCGTGCGAACGGTAAAGAAACCGAATAGCGACCAGCGGGGTCACGTGACACATTGTTAATAAATAATTTTTCACATTCATCATTTGCGGGACTAGAAGCAGGTTCACAATGCACCTCTTCTAATTGCCAAAATTTTTGTAAAATAAAATCTATTGGCGGTTCAATCTCCATATAAGAGCATAACGAAATTGAACATGCGGTATTTTGGTAAACAGGCGTATTACCAATTAGCGTAAAACCGAAGATGGTCTGAAATCCCGTCGGCGTACCCGGGGGACCAGAGACGCGGCCTGATAACAAGATATCCGCGAATAAAGATGCACCGATAAGAATATCAATCTCACCCGGTAAGTAAAATGTTTCATCAGCAAGTGTGATATATTTTAAATACGAAAGCGTAGACAAATCCACCTGCACCGATGGTAAGTTGTCGGTAATACGGTCGATTACATAAGTGTCAAGCGAAATTGAAACCGAATCATCAAATCGTGAAAACAATTTAAGGTTTGTCGCACCCTTAATTGGGTTTGATGAAGAGCCGATGCCCTTAACAAAAGCGCGGGGAATTTTCTCATATTTTAAGTTAAGCTTCTCACAACAGGAAACCGTCGAAAAACTGGATTGTGACGCAGGGTCGCAGAGCGCACGTAGACGGACAGACATACCGTTAGAATCTTTCACGATCACTTGAATTGTACCTAAAAGGCATGTTTCATTACGCTGCGAGTTAGGCTGTAAGTTACATAAAGAAATATTATTACTCGCAGTTGGTACGGATTGAGAATCATTAGTCATATGTTCTGTGTTAGTCGCCGATACGGCAGGATCCACCAACCTCGAAGATTGCGTATGTGTGCGTGGAGACACGGTAATATTTTGACCAAGCGCGGTGTGAGTATTCATCACATTTTGTTTGCGGCACAACATCGAATGGTGTTTACAATTACAATGGCGGCAATTATAAGACGATTTACAAGCGGAATTGTTATGCGTAATACTTAAACAATTGGTGCAACCGTTATTAGATTTGATGAACTGAAATCTTTTCTCGATATCTAGTTTCACAAATTCGGGACACTTATATAAATTATAGTGTTTTAATTGTTTACATAGCGGACAACAATTATTATTGGTCGAAGCGGAGACAAAAGCATGGGTTGACTTGGTACTGTACCCGGTTTTGTTGTTATTATTATTAACGGAGCGGTTCGGAGCGGGAGCGGTAATTGCGGGTGCAGTGCGGTTCAGTATCTTAGTTTGTTCCCGTAAAAATGATATTAATTCATCATAATGGGGTAAATCGGAACCACGTTTAAACATTTCAAATGAACGAGCGGTTTCAACATCAAGTTTTTTAAGGGCCAAATACATAAGGATAAAATCCGAAAGATCTTTAATATTCAGCGATTTTAAACACGAAACAGCGGAACAGAACTTGTCTAAAAACAAGTCCAAGTTTTTTGAACTAGCGGTAGTTAAAGGGCGAAATTCAAACATTTGATCCAAATAAGTAGTGGCTAAACTACGCGAGTCTTGAAAAGTAGAAACGAGTGTTTTCCAGATTATGTCGTAGTTAGTTGCGTTCGGTGTGATTCCAGAACAAATCGAAAGTGCCCGGCCAGAAAGTTTACCCATCAGGTATTGTACTCGTTCGTTGTCGGTCAAGTCCGGATTATCGTGAATCGTGGTTTTAAATGTTTCATAGAATGTTGGCCACATAGTAGCTTCACCAGAAAAACCAACGAGTTCCAGTTTTGGAAGCTTGATAGTAGGTTTTTTGGGACATTCCATGTCAAGTGGAGCTTTAACTTTAGAGTCAGCCGATTTCGAAGAATGTGATAACTTCCGGTTGATGTATTTGCAATGGGAGTAAAGATCCTCAAAAGCTGACCAACTTTGATAATTTGGTTCAAAATTAGGATTTATCAATACCTCTGTGTCATTAATTTCATCTATGATTACATGAATTTCTGAGCGTACAGTATCCAAAGTTTCGACATTGGCCATAAACAATTCTGCCGAAGAAACATCCTCTAAAGCGGTTTTAGAAAAGTCATAAACTCTCTGAAGGCGATTAAACAATTCTTGCCTTTTATTTTTAAGCTTCTTTAAACTATACGACATCTTTAATTTTGCAGCTTCTGCGGAATTTGGCATGTTATATAGTACAAAGTTAGGCAAGTACCAGAACTATTGAAAGTTTTATACTGACTACAACATAGAATAATGCTAATGAGTTAGAGATAACACGGGCGGCGGACGAACCTGTGTACGAGTACCTCTCGATAATATTAAGAATTAGCAGGTAGGCAGATAATATTTTCTGTGAAATGATCAAATGGTATAATCGCAGCGGATAAATTAACAGAATGGCGTATTTCACTGTAGATAATTTATAATTTCCAGTATATAGGAAATGGAATCACTAATATTTTGACGAATGCGGGGTTTTAATGCATAGATAATGCAAATAAGAGCGGGAATGCGGGGTAATACTGCGGGCAGAGTGAAAATTAGAGCGGAATTCACGTGTTCTTTAGACAAAGAACATGAAGATAGCGGTTGGAAATACCAAAAAATGGTTATAGATCGCAGATCAAAGGGCCTAAAATGGATCTAGATCCGGCTCGAATGGCCAAAAAATGAGCACGCGATATGACGGCAGTGCTTTGTATCACCATAGGTTTTAAAAATAGCGGGAAGTGAAGAGAAATAATTACGAAGATGAAAGATCTGACCTTGGGAAGGAGCTGCATGCACCACAAACCACGCTTCGCCTGAGCCACCAAGTCTCTGGTGTTCTCCAAGATGGTTTTCTTCTTCCTCTTCGTGCCTGGTTGCGCTCTTCTCGGCTAATCTTCTTCGTAATAGTAATAGATGAAAATGAGGCGCACAGCGGGTGCGATCTCAAAATGGCGGGCGGTAGGGTCGAGGTAGGACCTAGTCGAATGACAATCAGCGTATACCTCCGGCGTGAAAGGCTTCTGATTGACGACTGATTGATTTGCGTCCAAAACTAAGCGGGTGGAGATGCAGCGAAAATGACAGTTGAAAATATTAATTCACAACTACCCCGCAGTATGAGAGCCACAAGAAGTGGCGCGAACAGAAGGTTTTATAATATTTGTAATTATTTATTTAGGTATATTTGAGCGCGTTTCGGGGGAGAATAAGAGGACAGCTCACAGGCAAAAAACCAGGAGGCCCGCCATGCCTGGGACCACAGAACATTTAAATCAAATAGAAAGGCTAAGTGGGCGTGTCACGCGCGCCACAACTACTGTTGAACATCAATACTTAAACCGAAACACGCGATCGCTGCCCATAGTCGCACGCGAACCGTCACTCTGTGAACAGCTCTGCCTAATCTAAAGAGAAATGCCGTCTTGTGCAATAATTACTTGCAGAATCACGAATAAGAAAGCAAACCGGAAAAATTGAGATATTTTCTTTCACCTGTAATTATAAAAACTTTGTATAATATGAGAATTTTAGATAAATAACTAATTTACTCATGGTGACAACAAAAATATACATTACCGGCAATGTACGCTCACAATTTTGGCTAAGATGTAGTAAACAAGTAATGTATGCTCTCCCTACTTGTCAAACTTGCTTGCTAGTGTTGTGCCGTATCGTGGTGTCACACAATCGATAGACGTTTTTTATTCCTTGAGCGATATTTTAAATTAAGATTTGAGATAAAACTTTTATAACATTCGAGAAACCGTTGTCAGTTACCCCAAAATCGACCGGATAACTGTACAAGCAAGGAAATTGTTTTTTATATAAAATGTATGAGAAAATATTTAAAAGTGAATAAGTGTGCGTTTATTTCCTCTACGGTGTAATTCTTGGCTATGCATAAATACATATTTTTCAAAATACATGAGATATTTGTACAGTCGAGAACAAAAGTAATTTTTTTACTCTACTCTAGTTTTAATTACTCTACAATGTAATTCTAAGCTACGTATATGTATGTCTGAAAACATTTATCAAAATATATAGGGTAAAATGTTCAGTCGAGGTCAAAAGCTTTGGGATAAAATATTTAAAAATGTATGAGTGTGTCATTATTTAATCTATAGGGTAATTCTAAGCTATGCACATGTCCAATTGATTACACTGGTAAACAGTAGTTTTGTTTTATGAAGTTTCATACTTGATTTTGTATGATTCTGCCACGCTGATCCCAAATCTGTTGTCAGTTTTTCTCTAGCAGCTCTAGTTTTTGAAATATTAACATATTACATTTTTAGCGAAAAATACTCGAATTATAAAATGAAAAATTTTTTTTTCTCTAAACTAACATGAAAAAACTTTCTTTTGTAAGATTTTCTTGCATGAATCGAAAGTTCAGCCTTGTTTTGAATGCTCCAGCAGTAATCAGTCATCATATTTGCATTTCAACGACCTTAGTATCGCTCTTCCATCGTGCGAATGTCCTGATAAAAGCGTTCTCCTTGTTCTTCGCTTAAATCGCCTACATTTTCTGGGAAGCGCTCTAAATGGCTGAAGAAGAAGTGCATCTTGATGCTCATGTTACATTCTAGTCTTTGAAAGTGCAACATGAGCTGCTCAATGTGTTGAATGTAGTCTGGAGACTTTTTATTTCCTAAGAAATTTTGCACAACCCAAACAAATTCAATCTATGCAGATTTCTCTTTACACAGTCAGTAAAATTTTGATCCTTTATTAGTTCCCTGATTTGAGGACTGTCAAAAATACCAGCTTTTATTTTTTCTGTGCTCAATTTCAGGAATATTTTACTGATATATTTAAAACATTCCCCATCATTGTTGAGAGCTTTTACAAATTGTTTTATCAGACCTAATTTTATATGGAGAGGGGGTAATATAATACGATCTCTGGCTACTAGAGGTACATTTATCACATGCATACTACCTGGCACTAAATCCAATCTCAAAGGCCAAAATTTTTTTGGTCCAGTGTTCTGTTTTGGCTCGGCTATCCTACAAACACATAAATAAGGGGTAATTGGTATATCCTCCTTGCTGACCCAAAAAAATTTACCATTTTTATATTAAAGCATATCAGCCAGTTATGTCCTATGTATTTAATTTTTTCCATAACCAAGGGGATATTCCTCTTTAACTTTTGTTGAAATTTGGGATCCATGGGTTACTAATGGGCCATGGGTGGTGTCCCAAAGAAGTCCAAGTAGGCCTTTTTTATAAAGTCAGACGCACTTAAACGACATTCTCGAAACATATATTCACCACAAACAGCACAAAAACTATTTGGATCGTTTAAGCAAGTTCTTCTTAATCTGGACATTTCGATTTATTTATGGAATTTAATAAGTTTTTGCACTAAAAAAATTTATTAGTAAGCCGCGTAACGAAATTTTAAGAAGTACCTGTATCACAAAAACTAGAGCTGCTAGAAAAAAACTGAGGGTAGATATGAAATCAGCAAACTCAAATTACTAAGAAACAGTTAAGAAATTTCATAAAACAAAAAAAAAGTTAAATTTTGTTGACCAGTGTTATTTATCAAGATATAGGGAATCTGTATAGTCGAGGAAAAAAGTTTTTGCTAAAATATTTAAAAGTATATAAATGTGTGTTTAATTATCCAACAGGGTAATTCTAAGCTATGCATGCATATCTTGAATATATATTTACAGTAGTTACAGTATCAGAGTTGGTATAATACACTAAAGGTTTTTACAAAATATATAGAAAAAAAGAGCTTGGAATTACACTGAAGAGTAAATAAACCCACACTTCCAAGGAAGACAGTCAAGACTGTGCAGATGCCTCTTATATGTTGATAAATAAGTATTTAATCATATGCATAGCTTAGAATTACCATACAGAGTAAATAAACAGACACTTATACACTTTTTAGACATACATATGCATAGCTTAGAATTACGTTGTAGAGTAAATAAAATACACTTTTACACTTGTACACATGTTTTTTCATACATTTCACCCGAAAACTTTTGTTCTCGACTGTACAAATATATGATAGATATTGAAAAATAAGTATTTATACTTATGCATAGCTTAGAATTACACCGTAGAGTAAATAAACACACACTTGTACGGTTTTAAATATTTTCTCATACATTTTATATGAAAACTTTTCTCCTTGATTGTACAGTTACCCGATCGATTTTGGAAAAACTGTTAACGGTTTCTCGAATGTTATTATAACACCTATTTATGTCACCTAACACAAGTGTATTGGTGGTATGGACCAAAACGCCCATTCTCCTTTGAAATGGGATTTTCCATAAGAGTGTTTATGAAAAATCCAATTATTTTGAAGCTACCATAATATAATTTAAAATACGTTAAATCTTAATATATTCGTCGGTGAAACGCGGTTGTACCGAGTGTGGACTGTAACTTGCATTTCACAGTTCACACTCGGAATACCTCTGATACCCCCTCGGGGATTCATGTCGTGACCATATATTATCATTATTACTGATCACTTACAAAGTTTTAAGTATGAATTTGGCTATATCAATGAAATCACCTTATGTACACCTAATACACGTTAAAACAATTTTTCTAAAATGTGTAAAACAAGATAATAAAAATAGAAAAAAAAACAACACACAAATTGTCTCAGAGCAAATTGGTTTCTCGATTGATTATAAAAAAAGTTAGTGGAAGTTTACGTTAAGAAAATACATCTGTTCCCATCCCTAGCAATAAATCATCACGTCATATAATCAGACTGTGTTTAATATTAAGTTCGCAATACCGCTCCGGTCAAGTTATCAACCACCTAAAGCCGGTAGGTTTATAATGGTCACATGGTATCAAAACTAAAACGTCGTAAATGAAATCGTTTGTTTGAAAAATACACCGTTTTACACAGAGATACGGTAGTTTTTTCATTTGATAAGTTTTCGATATAAGTCATTTGTTGTGCGTAGAAAGAACAACCACTTGGATTAAAGTTTTGATAGTATTTCAATTACGACAAGGTGTGTGCCTGTGGGTGTGAGGCGACAAAGGTTCTGGTACGCAGACAGCTCCAAGGCCTTTCTAACTATTTAAATGTTCTGAGCCTGGGACCGATGGATGGTGGTATATCCATCCCTAATAGCCGGGTCTTAAATGGAACAGACTGGTGATGGGCAGCGGCGTCACTGGTGCGAAGGTTCCGGCACCACGATCAACAACCTGCCTGCCTAGCGTGTGTGAGTATGGGCAATTCTTCCAGGATGACCGCCGGGAATGGCAAAGTCCTGGAAAGGCTTACGTCCAGCAGTGGACGAACTATGCTGATGGATGGATGGATGAAGCACGTTTGCACTGGGATTTCCCCTCGAACGACATAAAGATCGGTGCAGGACGAGTTGTGTGAGAGAGTGAGACTCATACAACCAAGGCCACCAGCAGTAGTCACCGCCTTAACTACCAATACTACAAGTACTGTATGCGAATAAGGTATACATACTTTAAAACCCTTCATTGTATTATAATTATTTATTTTCAAACTTATAAATTGTTTACATCTTTGATCTTTAGGTATTATACCTAGTCCTGCCATAAGTTCTGTTACTGCATTAAAAAAATGCAAGGTTCCAAGGAAACTCTAGAACATCAATCTTTATCCATAGGATAGAGTAGGTTTCAAACTACAATAAACAATTGATTTTATATCATAAAAAATCAACTTTTGAGCGAGTCTCAAAGTTGCAGATTTTGGTTGTTAAAATACGAATGTATTTTGGGTTTATGATATTCCATAGATATGGATGAAAATGTGATAAAAGTTTGATCTTGATGCTTGTGATAAGATGGAAAATGTTGTTTTTTAAGCAAATATCTTGAAATTAATTCAAAAACACGATAGAAAATAAAAAATGCTTCTAAGACATCCATTGGGCGTGATTTGTTAATATTGATGGTGGTGTAAAATTGTCTCCCAAAAATTTTCAAGGCCATGTTTTTGGTTTTCTAATAACGTTTGTCTAAGAGAAAATATAGTCAGCTTTAAACCACAACACAAATTCAAATTGTAAAAGTAAGGATCAAAAAAGATATAAGGCCAAAATCCCAAATTATGATATCGGCTTCGGACTGCTTCAAGGATAGTTTTGTTAAAATGTTAATATATTTTTTATAGTGACTATTACGTATCCAAAAAATTCCATTAATTAATTTTACTAGATTCAGTCTGGGATGAAAAATATCAAATTTAATGTGAGTCACAGATCTTTTGGCTGGACTAGGTATCTTTATAGCTTTACATAACATAAAAACAATAATAAACACTTTATTGCACACAAAAAACACGGATTTAGAAAGAAAAATTTAGAATTAAGAGAAATACAAATGTGGACTTATTTTTGAAAGAAATTTCTTCTAGATGATGATAAATGACATAGATGAAGTAAATTATACATTGGCTTATTGACATTTAAAGAGCGATATAAATATGTATGTAACTATAATAAATATAATAGTCTACATACAGTAAAGCCGATTCTGAAGTCTTTAATAACAAAATTTTGATAATTGCAAAATAGTCCTTAAATTTTAGGTACAGAAGCTAAATTACTTTGGAACAATTTTAGTTTGACAGCATTTAACTATTATTTAAGCCTTCAGAATCAGCTACACTATTAATCTAAAAGTATACCTAACTACCTAACGGTCTGAAAACTAAACAAGTACTAAAATCCCACTATCCCACTGATATTATAAATGCGAAAGTTTGGATGGATGGATGGATGGTGTTTGTTACTCCTTCACGCCGTTGAATATTAGTGAGATGGGATAGTGAGGATGGGATAGTGGCATTAGTGGGATGGGATGTGGGATGGGATTCGGTACGACTCTAAAAAAACTTAATCAACGCACGCGAAGCCACGGGCAAAAGCTAGTAATATGTAATAATATATAATATTTAAATATGATACACTGAAAGTATCTGATATTTGCAAAGGTATCTCATGTAACGAGCAGAAACCTCAGAAATAAAGACAGATTACGCTTTGCTAAATATAGTACAGAGCTCATACATAAAAGTATCCTTGTTATATGACCTAAAATATATAATAAAATACCAAATAATTGGAATGAATTATATTTAAATTTATTTAAGAATAAACTATTTAATTTATTAGTCAATAAATGTTATTATAAGACAAAAGACTGCCTGAATGATGATATAATTTAATTTATTAATTTCAATTAATTTCAATTTTAAGTTTATTTTTAAATTTTGTGATAATTTCTGTTTAATTTAATGTTTTATTTAATAAGATAATTCTAACACTAATACTTGTACATATATATATATATTTTTTTTATGTGTACATATTCATACGCTTTTAGGCAGACTGTAGCGAACTAAAAATAATTTGTAACACCAATGTATGTACCTACTTTCATGAATAAACCTATCTTGTATCTTGTAAATAAATACGTACAATAGATACATACATACTAGTAGCTAGAGCAGCTGAGAGGACAATTTATAAGCACGAAAATAAAGTCTGCAAGTAAATCTGGCCGTACGTAAGGATAATGAAGTAGTTTTCAAATATAAAATAAAAACCATTTTTCCACCTCTTGTTGGAATGTACTTACATGAAAAATATGTCACTGCACATTTCTATTTTATCCGATGTATTGGATACAAGATCTCATACAAACTGCATTCAATCCTACACGTGTTCTACTGCACTGCAAACATTGCCTCTAGCCTTTCAAAGGATTTGAATTTCCATATTTGTTCAACGTTCTTTAAGGGCCTTACTATTGCCAAATGGGTACTTTCTAAAGCCTACTCCTCGTTTATGGCCAAACCAAAATTAATGAAAAAATGTATTATGAATAATCAACTCTTAGACAACATATGCAACAGTTTTCTTTTTCATACCACCAAAACTTCTACATGAAAAAATGTATAAGCTAAATGGTGTTTTTTTGGCTTAAATTTCCTACTGCTCCTAAGTAGCTTGGCCGATTGAATTCATCTATGCTTTGATAAATAGATAAACTTTATAGCTATAAACATAACATAAGATTATTCAATCGAGTAATCACGGCCAAGTGAAAAGTATAATTTTCTCCTATTTCGCCCTATCAAAGACGCAGCGAGCGTCGTAACAGCCACTATGCATTGCGCGCTGATATGAACGTTATTTCAATGTCGTTTCCGTTGATATTTGTAGTGACAAATGTCGAGCTGCTAATTTGGCGATGGTAATCGCCTTAAGGCGAGGTTATTCAGAGAAATCTGTCCTGCTCCAACGCTTTCATTTAACACTTGTCTATCCTGCTCAGCGGAAGCTGACTACTTAGAAAACTCGCGATTTCGAGATGGTTCTATTTATTATTTTGAGTTTTTAATATGATGGCATTTTATATCCCACTAGATTTTCACGTGCGGCTTCATCCACATTCTTTCACATCCACATCCACATCTTTGTCCCGTTTTTTTCTTGGCAGTTATTTTATCGACACTGTCTACAGTCTATATGTGGACCAGAGTTACTACGATGATAATTAAGAAAACAGCATCAAAATCCGTTGAGTGGTTCTCGAGTTAAAACGCAACAAACATACATCAGACAGACCAGTCTGTTCCATGTAAGGCCCGGCTATTAGGGATGGATATACCGCCATCTATCGGTCCCAGGCATGGTGGGCCTCCTGGTTTTTTGCCTGTGAGCTGTCCTCTTACTCTCCCCCGAATTACTTCAAGGGGGTCTCCAAGTAAGATGGTGGTACCTCCACAGTCGAGCCCGGCATTAGCTCTACCACCTGTTGTTATAAGAGTGAAAATGTATATTTTTTTAACATTCAAATCCTTATTATTTGCTAATATAACACAAGAATAGGACGTTTACTAGGAAAAATATGAACACCGTCGTCTTAAGGCGATATGTATAAGTTTTAGCGTCCCTGTTACTCCATATGCGAAAAAACCCTCAGTGTGATAGGGATGGATTCGTGGAAAAGTAGCAAAAAGTCGTTTTTTTATTAATGTAAACTGTACTAAAGTTGTTATCAAAATGTCGTTTAACCAGGTCCTTGATACTGTCAAAACCCATACAATAAACTATAATTGCAGTCCATATGTCATTCTTAATTGTCAAACCAGGAGAATTGGTGTTGAGAAAGACCTAATTTCAACAACTATTTCTATCGAGCCGAATTTCTCCAATCGCGTTTCTGTTTTAACAGATCCCTAGAAAAAGATTCCAAAAATAGTACACAATTTTATCAAAATAATTATATTATTTACTGACGTAGATATTATTATGCAAGTTCTTAAAGTGTCGATTTTTTTTCCGTAGCGCCTTATATTCAAAACTTTAACGTAGAATCGAGAAGATTCTAACATATTTTCTGAATGCTTTCGATGTCTCGATTTGCTGCAAACATCACGGTTCTAACAAAACAACAGAAAACATACTGTCTTGACATATATCCCCGAGGGGGTCAGAGGGGGTCAGAGGTATTAATAATAATTAACACTTTATTGCACACAAAAAAACACATATAAATACAGATTAGAATTTAGAGAAATACAGGGCAAAGGCGGACTTATTTCTGAAATAAATTTCTTCCAGTCAACCATAAATGACAGAGATGAAGAAAAATTATACATTGGCTTATTGAAATTTAAATTGAGTGCATATAAAACAGTGGAACAGTCGATACTCGTGCAACCTATTTTCAGTTATTATTAAATTCTTAGAAGCGAAATTAAAAGTAAATCTTAAATATTAATTGATTGGATTTCACCTTGTATAATAATATTTTACCTATAATTTAAATCGTATATATATTGCTACATAAATTAAATAAACATTAAATCTAAGTAGTTCATGTACATTTACTATTTTATTACATATATTTTTATAAGATTAAAATTTGACTTGTGAAACGTGTATTATATATACCTACTTTCAAAATAAACTTTTTGAATTTTGAATTGAATTTTGATTTGATTTTTTCTTTTATGTTTTTTTTAGGTATTTCAATTTATATTTTAATGAAAATATAACAATAAGTGGTACTTATATTTATATACGATAATTTTATTTAATATTACAATCATTTAACATCATTCTAATTTAATTGCCTCAATTTTGATTTTAAAGTTGTTAAGTAAATGTGAAAGATTTTTTTTTATCTTCCTTTGTGGTAAACGTACGCTACCTTAGGAAAAAAGGGCTTTAGCTTATTAAAAAAAATCCTTTAGGCAACAAAAACTTTTCCGTCTTGAGGTAAAACTTTATTCCGATTACCGTAAACTCTGTTCCATTTTCCAAAATGTTGTTACGTGGTTCAATCAGTTTAATTCCATGTCATCAAAATAACGGTTTACGCAAATAAAAAAATAAAAAAAAAAACTGGCTGGTTTTACTCCAAATTTTACGACTTAAGGCGCTATATGCTGCAGAGTGCAGAAGTGCTGCCACTTTAGAAAAAAAAACCGGCCAAGTGCGAGTCAGACTCGCGTACCTAGAGTTCCGTATTGTGGATGATAAATTTAATTTTGTAATATATTTTTCGTGAATTTCTCGACCGCTTTATTTTTCCTATAATATTTACGTAAACACATATTACCATGATTTTTTTCATATTTTTTGGTCCACCAGTTTTGGAGATAAGAGGGGGATATACATATTTTTGTGGTTTTTAAAGATTTCTCGAAACCAGTGCCAGTAAGTATAGTAAAAGTATATTTTTTTACAATCAGCTTTTTAATATCTACAATTTGATACCCATGTTGTATTTTTATAAAATATCTTTTTTATTTATTTTAGTTCTTTTTTATATTTCTCATTAGTGCTGAAGTTTTTTTTTATTGCTATTTATAGTTTTCCTGTAATTTGCCAGTTATGGTCTATAATTGACATATTTTTCGGTCTACCAGTTTCGGAGATAAGGGGGGGGATTTCTCGAAACCAGTATCATTTAATATGTTAAAAGTATATATTTTTAGAATTAACTTTTAAATACCTACAATTTGATACCCATATTGTATTTTTAAGCTAATATTTTTTATTTTACTCACTTTTGTTTTGAAAATATTTTGAACAATTTCAAAGTTTACATATATTTTTTTTACATTTTAATATGTGGGCAAATTAGTGCAATAGCACAAAAATATTTGTGCCAAATTTAATGTGCTAAAGTTATGAGGCTGTGACATACGGACGGACGGACAACGGAGTCTCACCATAAGGTTCCTTTTGTACCTTTTAGGTACTACGGAAACCTAAAAAATCATTCTTTACGTGAGTAATTATATTATTATAGTGATATAATAATTATTGGAAATCTGCTCAAGTAAATGTGTAGATAATATAGCAATGAACAATTTTAAATAGCATAGTTTTCATACACAACGTCTTGGATGAGCTAAAAGTTTGCCAGCGCCCGTTTTTAGCAAAAATTCAAATTTTAGCTCATCAAAGACATTTTCCATAAAAACTATGGTATTTAAAAATAGTTCATTGCTATATCTACACATTTACTTGAGCAGATTTTTTATCAATATGCTAGTAAGTAAATAATGACTTATTTTTGGTAAAATTTTACCAAAAGCGGCCGTTTTTAGCAAAAGTTAAAATTTTAGCTCATCAAAGACGTCGTCTTTGAAAACTATGGTATTTAAAAATAGTTCAATGCTATATCTACACATTTACTTGAACAGATTTTCAGTAATTATTCATGTAAATAATATTTTTTTTTTCTAAAGTGGCAGCTTTTTCGCAGGATAAAGCGCCTTAATGTATGCGGCGGAATCGTATATAGGCTTTCAAATGTTTTAAATGAATAAAAACTTTTAAAATGTTCTGACACAGTCTTTGAAAACTTTTTCAATGTTCTTCAAGTATCTGTAAACAGTAAGAGAAGCTCTTCACTCTCGCTACAAAGTTGTATTTACAAATAAAGTAAACTTACTACAAAGAATATAAAGTACAACCTTACTTGAGACTAAAGAAATAATACTTCACACCAGCTTTTGTTTATACCTGCTTATTTTATTATATATAAGGTCTTTCAATTTAAATGAAAAGTAATTTAGGAGATGATTCAGTATTGTTAATGCATCACATTCCACTGCAGAGCACTTTTTTTTTTACGCGAACTTTTTTTCACTTCTCAGTACAAAGTGTTCCGATCAGCTGACTCAGTTTGTATGGACAAGTGAAGAAAAAGTTCGCGCAAAAAAAAGTACTTTGCAGTGGAATGTGATGTATTAACGATACTGAATCACCTCCTAAATTACTTTACATTTAAATTGAAAGACCTTATAACTTTTGTCTTTATAATAATAATGTACATACTTGTGTAAAATTTTCTAATTGAATTTAATTTTATTCATTTATTTTTTGTATATTTTCTTTTGAATTGAAGACAAATAAACAACATTTTATTTATTTATTTATTATTTCAAAATAATTTTAGACTGATTGATTCAAGTTAGAATCTAGTTACTGCAAAATTTAACCTGATCAATTGACGCCCGATTCAAAAAGCATCGTTCATCAATTCGAGAGTTAATAATTGGTTGGCTTATTGGCATATTTCTCTTTGACGCGTAATGCTAGATAATAATCACGCGGCGAAACAGTAGAATGGAGGGTTTTTAACTTATACTGAAATAATTTATGAGCAAAAATATTTTGATTATAGTAGATTTCTTTCATATTTGTATTACTTAATTTATTTAAAAAAATCTTCTAAGGAACACTTTATAACCAAAACAAAATGTTCTCAAATCATACAACCTTGAAATTTGGTATCAAAATCAAGTGAACAAATGACCTCGTGGTTGAGTTTTAAAATATTATAATAATTTCATCAAGGACCCGAGTTATTAAATAAAAACTCGGTTTTTTGTGAGAGCGTGTTTCTTGGTGGTCGTAATACCCACGGTTCAGAGCGAGCTATTTTGAACTAAAACGAAACGTCATAGAGTTCAGTTCTGATTGATGCAAAATGAGGTGCTCAATCTGAATTGATATGCACTTTCAATGCCAGAATATATGGAATTGCACAATTTGCACATGCCATAGATATAACATCTGCGCTCACTCAAGAGAGCAAGTGTGAAATAAAATATATTGATTTATGTAATATAGGAACATTAAATACACGTAGGTATTACAGGTTGCTTTTAATGTAAAATAATTAAAAAAAATTAACTCATTTTAATTAAGGGAGAATAATAATAATATATCGTCGCGACATGGATACCCGAGAGGTGTCGGAGGTGTTCTGAGTGTGAACTGTGAAATTCACATATATGGTCACAGTCCATACTCGGTACACCCGAGTTTCACCGACAATTATTACGTCCCAACGTGGTGGGTGGTGAGCCCTATCGTCGCACCTCGGGCACAAATACACGCTTTTTAGGGCATACAAGTTTCCTTACGATGTTTTCCTTCACCGTTCAGCAAGTGATAAGTAAGAACTAATACTAATGTACAGTGGAGACCACATCAAGCTATACACTTGCAGTACGACATTAGCCCCTACAGAGAAGAATATAAGATAGGTACAAAGTCCAAAGTGTCTTACTTGATGCGGTCTCCACTGTACATAAATTCCGAAAACCTCATTGGTGCATGCCCAACTGGGGATCAAACCTGGATCTCAATATTGTGAGGCCAGCATTTTACTCCTGAGCTACGGCCGCTTTAATTAGGAGAAATATATTTAAAAAAATTGTTAATTAATGGAAAGAAAGAAAAAAATATATTAATTAAACGGCGCGTGTTGGGCCGCCCTGTTCAGTTTTCGGTCAAGGGTGCGTAATTCTGAAATCCCATCAAGAAATCACATCACGCTTAATCCAGTCCATCATTTGTCCGACAATTCCGAAGTTACGATGACAGACGAATAAATGAGAAAGTCCTTTCCAGCCCCTTTTATTTTGCTTCTAAAAGAGAATTTAAGGACTGAAGAAGTGGAGGTATCCCTTTTTCATCTGTTTGGGGCCAATACGACCCAAGGGAGTAAGCTTCGAAATATATGCGTCGAGGAAGACGAAATGGGTGGGTCGGAATAAAATTTCAGTTGTCGCAAAAAGTTTTTGTTTGTTTTTAGGTTGTTGCTGAATTTCGTGCTGGTATTTTGTTGTGAAAAGCTGGAGCGTCGAGAAATTCTAAAGCTAAAACTTTTTCAGGCTGTAAGCGAGGGTAAATTCCGTAGGTGATACGTACCTGTTTTCTTTTTGTTATCCCGACATTGTTTTGTATGTAAATATTTTCAAGAGAAATTGTTAGAAATACCTGGGTACCTATACAAAATTTTAACGTTTTATATTATGTAGAGCTTGACTCAACTGTTGAATGCACAAGAAGCGAACAACGTCTGTCAGGATCGTAGCAGATGGAGATTTATCTCTGTCAACTCGTCTGGAAGACAGGCGTGAGTTAATAGTATATTACGATACGAGAGCGATGAAACGTTTTCTGACGATGTGAGTTTGCGGCACGAGCCGAAGGCGAGTGCTGCAATCACACGAGTCGAGAAAAAGTTTCTCGCACGAGTTTCGTATAATTTTTTATAGCACAAGTGCGGAAAATGCCGACTTTACGCACGCGCAGCGTGCGTAACGCGGTCATTTTACGCACAGTGTGCTATAAATATATATTTTAAGGCTAGTAATTGATGAAATTTTACTCTGAAATCGGCGCCTTAGAGGAATGTACTGAGGGGGACTGACTCTATTCAAATAAAGGTTCGCAAACTAGTTTATGCCACGAGGTCGTATGCGCCAAAACACTCCATTGCACGCGAATCTAATAGCTACACCATTCCACGCGGATGCACAAGTGGGCCACAATTTATAATTAAATTATTTTAAACTACAATAATTGAAAAGAAAAAAAAATCAAAGTATCAATAAATAAGTGCTAAGTAATAACATGAATGTCTACAAATATTTCAACTTCTAATTATATATTACAACAAATAAAGAAAAAAATAAGTCACGACGAATTTTCTCAAAAAGCAACATTCAATCTAAATTATTGTCTGTCACAGTACTGAAAAGCACTTTGTATTTAAGCCAGATTTGTGTACATTACAATGTTTCGTTGTAATGGTCACAGTATTACTGAAGTTAAGACCGAAAATATAACAGTAATTTCCAAAACGCTTTGAAAATGTTTCCTAAGGCATCTATCTATTTGTGTGATGACGTCATTTAGTCGTTAGAGAATCGCAGCGCAGTCAATCTTGAGTTCCGTATCTTCTATCTTCTTACACCATTTTTTTCTATTGAAACTATTTTGTTAAGTACAACATCACGTGTGTATAGTGGATAATATTGCATATAATCATTTAGTTTTTTAATGGAGGAGGAACTCGTAAAAGACCAGTCTGACAACTTGTCCAAAGTGGGCATTATTATAGTAGGACAGTATTTTTTTTTTAATAGTGACGACTTAGGTGCTGAATTGCGTAGGATAAAATTACAAAAGTAACTTCAACCACTTGTATGTCCATCTATTCGTCCATCTATCCATCTGTTCGTCCAAGTAAAATCATGTAATCTTGCTTTTACCCACTTCTAATTATTCGATTTATCTCGTTGGAAATAGCTTGGTACCTCTGTTTACCCGTAAAGATAGCCCTTGCGAGAGGGTGGTTTTAGATGCCTAGGTATTTCCGTGGGGTTAGTTTCTCATAACAATACCTACAATATTCTGGCGCATATCTACAATCTGATCGTGGACCCAAAAAGCGAAGTAGATAAGAGAAGTCTATGAGGAATAATCGTACAGCAGTCGTTTTTGAACTAACTTAAAAAATAAGCTGGTTTGTAAACTTGGTGTCATGAGCTGGATGGAATGAGGACTTGGAGACAGTACCGGAACTCTGGAACTAGGAATAGGAAGGTAGTCGTGTTTGGACTCTATTAGTTGAAGATGATGAGCAGGTTCCGGCAAATTTTTAAATTAATAAAAATTAGGACCTAATTAACAGTAATATAAGAAAATGATTGAAGGAATGCTAAGAGCAAAATTTTCTTGTTTAAGGCGATATGTAAAAGTTTAAGCGTCCCTGTTACTCCATATACGAAAAAACTCTGTCCGTTTTTTATTAATATAAAATGTACTAAAGTTGCTGTCAAAATTTTGTTCAACCAGGTCTTAGATACCGTTAAAACCTCAGAATAAGGAATACAAATAGAAGCCTGGCTAAAATAATACGCGGAGAAAGATACCTGTCCTTGATTTTCTTACGACTTTCTAGTGCGTTAGAGAAAGATGGATATGCATTAGTTTTTTCTTAATTAGGTAGGTTGTCACTAGTTCGTTGCTTTGCTAGTGATGTAACAATGTCGAATTTTGACTACGATAAATAAACCAAATCGAAATGAACCACGACCAATCTGCCTACCACACATTAGGGGCCAAAAGAATTAATAGCAAAGTAGTCTCTGTCTACCCCAGTGGGACACAATGTTATATTGTGTAAATAAGGAGTTAATGAAAGGATATCTTTCGTTTAGCATAATATTTTTTATTAAGTACAAATTACTATATCGTAGGCAGGTAGATACATAAGTAAAGTCCAAAATTGTGCTTGTTTCTAGTACAAAAATGATGTAGCTTGTATCAGAGATACAACCGTAAACTATTTAAGTGGATACTTTTTAAGTCGCCTCTTAACTCAATCAAATAGATGTTCGTTGATGTCGCGTCTTTGTTTAATCAAGGAGGAAGGTATTAATCGCAACAATAGAAATCATAATAATTATAGACTTACAGGATTCGTAATAATAATATTATGTCAATGATGAGCGATGGCAGCGCAATTACTACAGAGGTAATTTAATTTTTTTTATTATTTCTATCAAATAAACATCAATTTATCTTGAATAATAACTAATAACAAATAATGAACGATTAAAATACCTAATAACCTCTAATAAGAAATCAAATTATGCGCAGTTCAAGTCAATAAGCATTCCCAAAATTCATTTCACTATAGAACTACCCTGTCACTTTTATTGTCAACCACTAAGTACGAAAATGTCTTGATCTACGGAATTTTTTCGTGAAGTCGATCACGGAAGTAACGTACAAGTTCTAAACAGGCCTTTCAGAACGATTTGCGAACATAGAAGTATGCACTTTTCTACACCACAGACATCCATAGGTACTGGTTCTGTTGCATAAAATTGAAAAATTATCGAGTTAATATACTATAGTATAGTACTAGCACGTACCTACAAACGAGATTGATAATGCAATTACACATAATTATTTAAAGGTTACCAATGTGTCTGTATCTGGTAAATATAACGTCGGTAAAGCATCTGCTTTTAACTGTCTCCATTTTAAATTTTCGTTTGGTCCAAAAGAATCCGGCGTAAAGTGTTTCGAACAAATATGACTGCTTTTTTAATAAGCCGTTCACTTTTTAATTCTTCCCTTTTTTGAAATCTGTAACAAAAAAATTGGCAATATTTATTCGGCATTATTTTTCTTTTAACTCGCGCTGCAATTAATCTGCGGTATTATCCTTTATGCACGGCTGCCGCGGGAACCAATGTTCGATAGTTTGCCACACAGACTTTAGTACATCACTATGCAAAAAAACATAACCTCTACTAGTCGGCAGAAAATCCATATAAAACAGGCAAATATCGGTGTAGAATTGAACACAAGTATGATTTACAAGAACTACCATTATTGTTACTGAGTTTTAGGTATGATCCTGCAACTTATTAACATAAAAACTATCAGAACTCACCGATGAAATGATATTGCTTCATTGTTGTTTTCTTTTCTTCCTGTATGCGATTTACAGCCTTCAATCGCACAAGACATTTTATTACAATGGTAAAAAAACAATCAACACAAACAATAATAATTCACACTTTTACGAATTTTGAGAGGAACAGCATCAAAATATTTAATTTCTCTCGGTGAAGCTGTAAACTTTCGCAAAATGCATTAGACATTTCGATGCCACCAAATTAAGATGTGATGCACGAAACGAATGATATTACAACACAACGATACAATGATGAGACATATTTAATTTGATGGTATTATAATTTTTAAAATACATCCAAATTACATCCATCTGACATTTGTTTGGTTCAATTTAGTGACACACCAGGAAAAAATATAAAGTAAGTGCGGTCCGTCGTTTCATTCACTCGTACACAGGAGTAATTTACGTTAGATGAGTACAATGGCTAATGCCCAGTTCTTATTTTAGCCAGGTTTCTATTTGTATTCCTTATTCTGAGGTTAAAACCCATCTAATAAAATATAATTGCAGTCCATATGTCATTCTAAATTGTCAAATAAGGAGAATTGGTGTCGAAAAAGACCTCATTTCAATAAATATTTCTATCGAGCCGAATTTCTCCAATCGCGTTTCTGTTTAACAGATCCGTAGAAAAAAAATTCAAAAATAATTTACTATTTTATCAAAATAATACATTATTTACTGAATTAGATATGCAAGTTCTAAAAGTGTCGATTTTTTTTCCGTAGCGCCTTGATAACATTAACAAAAACACACAACATAACAACAAGTGTGTTGTTAAATACAAGTCACATTCCACAGTTGTTACACCCGCTTTTCACCAACGAATAGTTTTCAAAATAGCACTCTATTCGAGCAAATGTACCGTGTACATTTGCTCGAATAGAGTGCTATTACGTCTACGTTAAGAGACCATTGTGCACAACCTGATATCTATGTCCTTACCAGACTTAATTTAAGACTAGGTGCCGCCTGCGGTTCTGCCAAGGTCGTTTCAGTTTTTCTGAAGCCAAAGAAGGAAATTTACTAACTTTAGTGACAAATGTCAAAAGTGACATATTCTTTGAAAGCGTTTTTCTGGGATAAAAAGTATATGACGGATGTCATAAGTGACATAATTTCAATTACTCCCAGAAAAGCCCTGCCAATGAAAGTCCCTTCAAAAATGGGTTAGCATTTTTGAGCCTTGATGCTATAATATTACATTATAACAGGCAATTCTGCGCTGTGATTGGCCAAATTTATTATAACACCGCTAGAGAACCAATCACAAGCAATAACGTCTGTCTTAATTTCTTCAGCCTCGCCCTCTGTACTCTTTCTCGCTTCTGATTGGTCTCAAGCATGTACAATATGTACATACTAATTCCATTATCAGGTAGCAACACTGTATCATAGTTGAGATAATATCCCAATACAATTTCTGAAATATGCTATGAAATTGTCCCTATTTTAACTCATCTGGCTAACCTTTGCTTTCAGACAGGAATATTTCGAACATCTCTTAATCTCATCGTGGGACTGCCACGATACTGCAGCGCATCAGGAATGTTCGCGGAGGCACAGACTGATAGCTTCACAGCCATAGTCCGAAAACGTGTGGCTTCCCTTATGAGTCGTTTAAGGGGCAGCTCCAACAGCATCTTGGAGGGCATTGTTGATCATTGGGACAGTCCCGTTCTGGGATTCTGGAACAGGGTTCACGTGGAGTCACAGTGCTTCACCAGGAGGATGTTGTTGTAGGCATCACTCCATTTATTTGTGTGATGTCTGCAACAGCGACTTCTGCTGCCTTTTCTGTGTTTTTATTTTTATGTGTATATAAGGATACTAACATAGTTTTTAAGCATATAGTGTTACTAACTAAGATATGGATTTCGGTCTGAAATAAATATTTTCTTTCTTTCTTTCTTAAAGTGTCCATTATTAATTACCTTAGTTTTCAAGGTTTCAAGGGTGGGGAGAGTGATGATTTTAGTAACTATAGATCTATCTCTGTTCTTTCTGCTATGTCTAAAATCATCGAA
Source organism: Ypsolopha sequella (assembly GCA_934047225.1). NCBI lineage: Eukaryota > Metazoa > Arthropoda > Insecta > Lepidoptera > Ypsolophidae > Ypsolopha > Ypsolopha sequella. The sequence continues at coordinate 25,050,963 of OW203987.1, forward strand.
AAGTTACTAAAAGTTCGACTATTAAGTTATGTTAGTAAATTTGATGTATAATCTCCTTCTCAATATGGTTTCCGGCGAGCAATATCAACTGAAGACGCAATAACTGAGTTATGTACTTTTGTTACAGAACAACTAGATAAAGGTGACAGATGTTTAGGAGTTTTTTTGGACCTAGGAAAGACTACATTTTTGGATCTAGACAGAGCACAGCGTAGTCTTTTGAAGATAATGCATTTTAAAAACCGGCCAAGTGCGAGTCGGATTCGCGCACGAAGGCTTCCGTACCATTATCTATAAAAACGTGTCTTTTGTATGGGAGCCCCCTTAAATATTTATTTTATTCTGTTTCTTAGTATTTGTTGTTATAGCGGCAACAGAAATACACCATCTGTGAAAATTTCAACTGTCTAACTATCACGGTTCATGCATGAGATACAGCTTGGTGACAGACGGACAGACAGACAGACAGACAGACAGCGGAGTCTTACTAATAGAGTCCTTTTGGTTACCCTTTGGGTACGGAACCCTAAAAAGAAGATTTTCATGTAGTAGATTTACGAATTATGCAAATTTTTATCTGTAAGGAAAATGTACATACTTCAAACCATTCTAAAAAAATACAAAGATATTAATTGTGATGCAAAAGTATTTATGAAGAGAACAAAATACAATATTGCTAAAATTCCAGAAACCAAAACTAATTTTCAAGCCCACAGTACTCGAAACGATCGGCGTCCTTTACAATAAGTTAAACAATGAATTAGACATCTAAAGTAAGCCTTATTACGAATGTAAGAAGGCAATCACTAATCGGTTACAACCACTAAACTACGACGAAACAGAATATTTATTGACTCGTAATACAATAACATTACTATACGTACACATAAATATATTAATACATATTATATAACATAACTTTACATTAATAAATTTTATCATTGAAATAATATAAATTGAAAATATAATCTTACTTAATTAATCTTACGTATTATACAGCGTGTAACAGATAGGTGTAACCATATTTGAAGAGCTTATTCAGTCAATGGTATAGAACAACTTTTACTATGAAGCCAACCCTGATATCGCAAAAAAAAATCTGCCCTTCCATACACTTCGGCCGAGCGGCATTGCATTTTTCTATAAAACAGTAATTTTTTTTTTCGAGATACAGGTTCTGTTCCATAGCAAAAGTTGTTCTTTACCATTGACTGAATAAGCTCTTCAAATATGGTTACACCTTTCTGTTACATGCTGTATATCAATTTAACAAATATAACATAAATATTTAAAAACCTTACTATTATATACATTTACACACATAAATATACCTACATAACATATTTAAAATATCTAACAATTATCATCTTTGTTAAACCTGTTTTATGGATTCTTCTTTTACAATCAATTACGTGATCCTATATAAGAGCTGAGACATCTGGTACAGATACTTAAAAGATGATTCCAACAACTCGATTATGTAAATTATTTTTGTTTTACCAATAAAGATATTTGTATTGTACTTGTATTTGTATGACAATATTATGACGAGTGATCTTTTTCTCATTTTTCTTAAAATTGTTAGTTGATAATATTTTAACGAAAACGATATTTTTGATGGTCATAGACAAAGTGTTGTGTGTAATTAGACATAATTTGGACATCAGGAACTCGTGCAATCCATTACAAAAGAAACTCACTTCGTTTGTTTCGTAAACAGGCACTCGTGTCTCAATTATTTTATTAGTTTGGTTATACAAAACACTATCAAGACGCTAAGCAGCTGAAAAAATATTTGTTTTTAATTTAACCAATCTAAGGAAGTATTTATCGTTCCATCCATCCATCAGCCTAGATCGTCCTCTGCTGGACATAAGCCTTTCCAGGACTTTGCCACTCCCAGTGGTCATCCTGGAAGAATTGCCCATACTCACACACGCTGGGCAGGCAGGTTGGTGAGCGCGGTGCCGGAACCTTCGCACCAGTGACGCCGCTGCCCGTCACCAGTCTGTTCCATATAAGACCCGGCTATTAGGGATGGATATACTGCCATCCATCGGTCCCAGGCATAGTGTGCCTCCTGGTTTTTTGCCTGTGAGCTGTCCTCTTACTCTCCCCCGAATTACTTCGAGGGGGTCTCCAAGTAAGATGGTGGTACCTCCACAGTCGAGCCCAGCATCAACTCTAACATCTGTGGTTATTTATGTATCATTTACTTCTATTAAAAGGTATATCACATAGTAGATCGAACCACATTAAAAAACATAGAAGGTGCTTCCTTCAAAATAACTTCATTATGTAAAGAAAGAAAGAACACTTGAATAATCTTACAAAATCCAATTTTCGCCGCGACAAGTATTTTTATGCTGCCTCAAAATACGATCACACAATAAAAGAAGCCATTCCTTACATTTTCGTTTTTCTTACGAGACCCAAGTCTGAGATCTGTGATATAAAATTCCATTTCCTATACAATAGTACGCTTCAAGCCCTCTTTTGTGTCTCTAAAAATCTATGATTCTTTTATGAAAATTGTTAGTAGCACTATCTTTATAAAAGTTCAATATTTAGAAAAGGATGAAAGAAAATAAAGAATTGTTTTAAGTCTTGATAGAATATTTATTATGTGACACATTGAAACTTACTTAAAAATTAACGAAAATATTAATAAAATAAGTGTAAAGAAAGCACTACAAAAAACTGGTACAACTATAATAGTAGTTTATGCTACAAGGGCGCAAAGGAGTGATTGGCTCAAAAGGACTGTATCCAGAGCCGTTAAACAGTGGAAAAAAAAGTATAACATTTATGGTACACAGGAAAGGCTGCAGGTTAGCCAACAAATTGAAATAATATTAATAAAGCCTTAGGGCAAAATAATCGACTTTATTTTCGGTTTTGATGCATAAAAGTGGGTCTTTACGAGCAATTACATTGAAAATAAATATAATTCCCAACAAAAATAATACTTTCCCCTAGAATAATACTTTTCACTATTCAATTAATGATTCGCATTACAATGTTCTCTTTGTTTTCATAAACAAAAAGAAGCACGAAGGTCATATATTTGTAATTTGTAGGTGGTATATTTCAAAAGGATGGTACAAGTCATCTCGGATATGGGTGTATTTGGTATCAACGCGTTCAGTATGATCTCCTGATATGATATGGGGGTAGAAACTCTGACGTCTAAAAAAGGCGGTAAAACAAAAAAAATGTTTTTGTTTAAACATATCACGTGGGATATCAAATGAAAGGTGTTTTTGAGTAGATTGCAAATATATAACACACTTTACCATTTCCACTACTTTGTCTAACAAATTTTTAGAAAACGTCTAAAGCTGCTACAGTTTAGAGTTGACTTTGAACTACAAAACGGATTTTTGTAAAATATATTTTAAAATGACTATCAATATCCTTTTGATAGAGTCGTAAAAGAATTAATTAGAAATATTTATAAAATAGTAGTATATTTTAAAAATAGTATAATATCCTGCTTTTGGAGTAAAAACCCTGCGACAAATTTAGGTATACCGGGCTTCTGTAATCAAGTTTTATGCTTTGAAATGAAACAAAAACTTTTTGCTAAATATATTAACAAAACGATTTTGCATAATTTTCTTGGGTAAACTTTGAACTAGTAAAATATATTATAAAATACCTAAGTTTATACTTAACTTATGTATAAAATGTATATTTTATATCTTTATGAATATAAAATACATTTTTTATATGGTTTTACACATATAAAATAAAACTTAGTAAAAAATTTTTATAAAAATGTGAATGTTTTTGAAAATTGATACAAATTTCTTATTTTTCTTTTTATTATTGTTTATTACTTTTCGACAATATAAAAAGAATGTTCTGAGTTATTAAAAATATATTTCACATAAATCCGTTTATCGTTTTCAATCCATGTACAGTGGAGACCGGATCAAGTTAGACACATTGGACTTTGTACACTATCTTATATTATTCTCTGTAGGGGCTAATGTCGTACTGCAAGTAAATAGCTTGATGTGGTCTCCACTGTACAACCACTCAAATTCAATTCTGAATTGTAGCAGTTTTTGACGTTTTCTAATAATTTGACCAATTAGGGGAAATGTTATAGTTACATATTTATAATCTACTTAAGAAGCCCTTTCATTTAATACATGACACGTTTAAACAAACAACATTTTTGTACCTCCCTCTTTATGACGTCAGAGTTTCTATCCCCATAAAGCATTCATACTAGATACACCCAAATCCGAGATGACTTGAACGGAAATTTCTGATACCTTATTTTGCCAACCTACTAGTACGACGGTTGCTCTACGTTCCGCGACTCGCCATACCTAACCTCCTTACCTTAACTACCAGCTCTCTTCTGCGCTGGTTTTTATAAAAAGCTTGTTGTGGAAATAATTAATTTAAAGAGCATTCATACTGTAGCTTGAACATCTAGCATTATAAAGCAAATAATAAATTTTAAAGCTAAGCAATGTTAAATTCTTGATCTTGGCCAGAAAAGTTCCCAAATCTCGTCCCTATGACACAGCGACACAACTTCGACATACGACAAAAGATTTCAAAAGTAAAGATAACCCCTTACCGTACTGTGACAGCACTAACATGTTTTCACCTTAAAATGGGTGAAGCTCACACGTTTGGAATCAGTGCTCATCTGAACACAGTGATAGTGTAGAGCCTTAAGTGCACTTAACGTTAATCATTTTAACAAATTTAGTAGTCTGATCAGTTTGCTGACCGTAGGTAGACAGATTGCGCACTCATAAGTGTGCGCGCGTCGGCATTATGTTAACGCACTCATTCAAAAACAATGCAATAGATTTTAGGTGCCAGGGTTCATCTAAACTTTTGAAATCTTTGCATGCGACTCTATTCTGCCGACTGTTTCATGTTTTCATTTACTACCTGCCGTTTACTGCCCGTGTTTGCTCACGGGGGCGGAATTAAAATCTTTTGTTTGCCCAAAATGACAGTCTCTTTACGATTCTCTCGTTTCTAGCTTGCTTTGAAACGTATTTTCATTTCAAGTAGCCATTTGTTGTTTTATTTGACGCTCGTTTCAAAATCTGAACAGTACGAAGTACTTACTCTGCAGGGAAATTCAAATGTTTGGGCAAAAACATATATAGATATACAACGTTTACCTTATATATTTATATAAAAACACTTATTAAAATAATTATTTCCAGATATATTTCGACATTTATAGTCGGTGTCAGTGGAATTGTACCTAATTCCACTGACGCTGACTATAAATGTCCAATCACCGAGAAAAAAAATCGGAATGTTCACTAAATTCACGAAAAACGTAATTTGGCGAAGCAAACAGAAAAAAATATTTTTTTTTGTTCCAATTTGAAATATTTTTTTTTTTTGCTTAAAGGGATCAAAGTACCTTAATCATATAATATTTTATTTATTTTTTCCTTTCGTTATTTAAAAAGAAATACACAAACATTAAAATTTTTTTGTGTAATTTTTCTGTACAGGAAAAATGTAGAATGTTTATATAAATGTAGAAAAGTAAATACAAAATAAAAAAAAAAATTTAAAGGCTACTTTAGTACTTTCATTTCTTAACTCGTTAAAAAAATATATTATTTTGTAGTTAGAATAGTAGACTGATCATACTAGTTCCAAAGCCAAATTACGTTATCCGTGATTTCACTGATCTTTCCAATTTTTTTCTCGGTGGTTGTGATACTTGTATCAAATCTGAAAAATTATAATGTAAGTAGTTCAACTTCTTAACTACTCACACAAATTTTATTCGTTAAAAATATTTTGTTTTAATAAGCTAAATTGTCTTAACGCGAGAGCATGTTTGGCGCAACCGATCCTTAAAGTGAATCCAATTAAAACACTAGAATTGATTGTCATTTACTACCGCAAATCATTTTTGACGGTGCTCAAATTTCCTATAAAAAACCTTGGAATCATTATTGATGGGTGTCTCTCTTGGAGTCCACAACTTGATGAGGTTAGCCAAAAAATGTTTGCCTCCACATTCTCTATAAAAAGACTTCGAAACTTCCTGCCAACTGCTACCAATGTTGCTACCTAATCAATTAATATACTATATATGAAAATACCAATAGTGATGTGATGAAGTGATGAGACTACTAACCTAAAGAAACTTCATGATGTGATCTTAAATTCCTTTTAAATATCGCCATATATAAGCATGCTTAAACAAAAAGTTTAAAAAGTAACAAGAAATTTACTTGGCATTTTAGAAGTGTTTTCAAATTTTTTTCATTGTTTTAACATCTAAGTATAGCCATTTGCAAGCAATGGGCATAACAGAGTTGATAAAAAGGCATAACTAACTTCCCAACCTTCTCCGTTATTTCAACAACGATATTTTGTCTAAATCAAGAGATTTATTTTTAGCATCTAGCTTTATTTTATTATCAAAATATTAATTCGAATTCAAATAGTTTATTTTGCAAAGCAGGTATACATATACCTATAGATAATACAATTTTTACGAGTCAAATTTAATGGAAAAATATATGTAATAAAATAATAAATGTACATGAACTAATGTATGAACTAATATATGTACGATTAAAACGATGGGTAAAATCTATAATTATATAAGGTGAAATCTAATCAACCACCCGAACCCATACTGGAGATCCGGCCAGCGACCAGTAACAAGTTTCAATGATCACCAATCGAGCCCCCAGCACGAATTCAGGCAGCCGAACAAATCCCACCCAATATACTACATATTAATAGGTTACATATATATCCAATATATACATTATAGGTTACATATATATCTCAACACATATTGCAGCTAGCATACTTCCATTGATTCTAACAATCCAGATTCCAGAACGTATTATGATCATTTGCGAAAGTGAATGTTAAAGTTCATATACCTCTGTAGTAGACATCAATTCATCGAATGTTAGTCCAAAAAGTGAATGTTAAAGTTCATATACCTCTCAAGACCGCCATTCATCGAATGTTAGTGCAAAAAGTGAATTTTAAAGTTCATATACCTCTATAGACTTACATACATCGAATGTTAGTGCAAAAAGTGAATGTTATAGTTCATATAACTCTGTAGACTCTGTATTCATCAAATGTGAGTGCAAAAAGGTAGTCATAGTCAGTATAGTTCACCATTGCGCCACGTGATAGCGTCCTTTTGAACGTAATGTGAAATATCTGTCGACGGTGAGCGCAGACGAAGTTGGAGGTGACATTTAGATTCTAAGTAGTAATTATAATAAACTAGATGTGCACGCGGTTCTGCTAGCATTAAAAAAATGATTATTAATAATGAAAAAAAAAACATTAAAACACTTGAACCATAGAAACTCCATAGAAAGAATAAAACCATAGAAACATAACCTCTGGAATTATTTAATTTTCTCTGGAAAAATAATTTGATGTTCAATTTGCGTTTAAAGTTATGCTGTTACATTTTTGCATGTTACGTTTTTGCAAATCCAAAAACAGTATGAACGGCCGTTTAGATAATAATAAATAATTTCATTATTTAATTATTACGCGATCACGTAACTAAACCCATATTGTTTATACCTTTCATCATTGTCACAATCCAAGAAATCGAATTGCATAATTTTTTTTCGCAATGTTGGCGTTCTATTGAGTAATACGGGTACACAAAGATGTGTAGAGCGCCATCTCACTCATTCTCGTGATTTTTGTCAATTTCTCGCTTTTCCATTTTATATAATAGATAAAATTCATGGAGTTAGTATATTAATTCCATTATAAAATTAAAGAAAAAATCTGTAATATGTAACAGGTAAGGTTATTAAATAATCTGAACCAAAAGTCAATATGTGCATGAGAGGACGATTTCTTTTGAAAACTTTATCCTGTAGACGTGCTACGTCGTAGAATTTTTCAAACCTTTGTAGCACGTTTAGAAAAAGTGCTACAAACTCGGACGAATAAACGAAACTACAAAACGTGTAACATATTAGCTATGCTACTTCAATATGTTTATGTCGTGGGCATATCATAATCTGCCTGGGCAATCTGGGCATATCATATTTCTGTTAAAACAAGACTTGAAAACTAGACTTAACTTACTTGAAAATTAGTTCTATGAAATTTTGTCTAGAATCTCCACTATAGGTCCTTCATGATCGATATGTCGCAGGCAAATAATAAAGGCGTCGTCAGTTTCTAAACGCTCGCTATTTCGATATTTGACGAATCTTCGTCAAATAGTAGAATGCGGCATTTTTTAATTTGCCTCGACATAAAGTTACTCTGTTAGAAGTATTGAGAATCACCTCGCTTTGCTCAGCTCTTCAAATTTACTTACATATAAACCTAACACGGTCCACTTCGCTCCGCTCGGTGTCGTATCTATTTTTGACTTTCGGTGAAAGATTTTCGATTTCATACTTTACGATCTGCCCCCGATGCGATATTTACACAGAATTACAACTTTTACTGAGCATCATAAGATTGATTTTATGAAGTTAATAATCATAATTGTCGTGGATTTTATGAAATTAATAATCATAATTGTCATGGATTACACTGAATTAATGAAACAAACCTTCGCTTTGTAATTTTAAATTGTTCATCTTATTTGAGCTGTAAAAAATAATTTGCTGAATTGTGGCACAAAACCAATGCGATTAGGACCAGAATGTGATGAAAAAGGGAGGCGGTTATCTTTAAAAGGAAATGAATCCTTGAAAAACGGCAAATGTAATCGAATTCGAAGCTTTTGGGCAAAATCATTGAGATTTATCTCTCTGTAGTCTCTACTTCATAGTATTATTTTAATAATAATTTTTGGTCTAGTATCGTCTTTTTTTAGTCAATTATATGAAGTTTTTTTTTTTAATAGCTTTATGCTTTCTTCAGGTTTTGTCGAGAAGCAAAAACCACGGAAAACATTATTTTAAAATGAAATTAAATACTGGCTTAATTGAGCAATTAGTAACAAAAATAATAATTAAAAAAACGAACTCGCACACAAAGGTTTCCGAACCACTACACCATACGGGTATGGAACCCTAAAACTTTGTAAATGATTCCACTTGTAGTTATGTTAGATCAACTTCTATATGATTTTGTGCTATAAAAAATACCTGTAAACCAAATTTCAAGTTTCTATGTCAACTTGAAGTGCCCTTTAGGTTTTGATTCCCTTGCGAGTGTCATAAATTTGTATGAAATTTATTATGTAATATGCAATAACTTTTTTCGCGTCGAGTTAGACTAATTTTTTTACAGCACAATGGGGCCTTAGATAGACTTCTGTAGGAGGTATCAGTTTCAATTAGATATTTTATACGGAGGCCGAGCAAAAGGATCTTGACGGACAAAGTGAACCTATACAAGGATTCCATTTTTTTTTTATTTTGAGGTACCGAACCTTTACAATCAAAATAGTAATAATTTAATTAACAAGCAGCGGGTTATGTTAAAGTAACTATAAATTATTTAAGTGGATATTTCTCAAGTCGCCTCTTTCCCCAATCACAGACGTAAGAATAGATAGATAACATAAAAAATTATGTGAATGATGGCAGCACATTCGCTCTTGAGGTCAATTCAAAATTTTTTCATTCCAATAAAATAATATTTAACTTAATTATTATTACATGCGGTTTGAACACTCACGTGTGATTGTTGTTGACTATATACCAACCGTTTCTCTGATACAACCACATGTAAGTGTTTAGTATAACAATATAATAATAATAATTTAGTATGTCAGCTCCGAGGGGGTGTCAGAGGCCTTCCAAGTGTAAACTGTGAAATGCAGTCTACACTCGTTATCCTCGCATTTCACTGACGATTATTACGTCCGAACCAATGATTTGTACCAACGTGATGAGTAGTGAGCTCTATCGTCGTACTTCGGGCACAAATACAAGCTTTTCAGGGCATGTGGGTTTCCTTACGATGTTTTCCTTCACCGTTCAGCAAGTGGTAAGTAAGAACAAATACTGTGCACATAAATTCCGAAAACTTCATTGGTGTTACCCCTGAGCTATGTACCGCCGCTGTATCTATCGATAATTTATAGGTACAACAGTACAAAAAGTGCCATACAAGTTTTGAACATGCCCCCGTATACCTACGAACGCGAAAAAAGAAGTATCCACTTGAAAATGTATTTAACTTGTTGCCATTTAGAAGGGTACCTATGACGCTGGCAGCATTGTCTCGCTGGATGGCTAACACACACGTTCCCCTTGACGCGTATTTGCGTTCGGCTACGGCGTTGTGGGTCTACGAAGCAGTAGAACTATGGTAAAACTTGCTACGCCGTGGTGGGTCTACGAAGCAGTAGAACTATAGTTGAACTTGCTAAGGTGTAGTGGGTCTACGAAGCAGTAGAACTGTGGTAGAACTTGCTACGGCGTAGTGGGTTTACGAAGCAGTAGAACTATGGTAAAAGTTGCTACGCCGTAGTTGGTCTACGAATCAGTAGAAATATGGTAGAACTTGCTACGCAGTAGTGGGTCTACGAAGCAGTGGAACTATGGTAGAACTTGATACGCGGTAGTGGGTCTACGAAGCAGTAGAACTATGGTAGAACTTGCTACGCCGTAGTGGGTTTACGAAACAGTAGAACTATGGTAAAATTTGCTACGCCGTAGTGGTTCTACGAGGCAGTAGAACTATGGTAGAACTTGCTACGCCGCAGTGGGTTTACGAAACAGTAGAACTATGGTAAAAGTTGCTACGCCGTAGTGGTTCTACGAAACAGTAGAACTATGGTAGAACTTCCTACGCCGTAGTGAGTTTACGAAACAGTAGAACTATGGTAAAAGTTGCTACGCCGTAGTGGTTCTACGAAGCAGTAGAACTATGGTAGAACTTGCCACGCCGTAGTGGTTCTACGAAGCAGTAGAACTATGGTAGAACTTGCTACGCCGTAGCAAAACGTGGATGCCTGCGATGGATGGTATCTACTGACTGGATTTCTATCCACTGAGAAGACAAAAACTTTAGATAGGTAGTACTTTAGTTCGTTGGGTAGTACTCGTTTTTACAGACTACTTTTACGAATAAGTCAATAATGAAATACCGAAAAATAAAATTGCTTTTATATATAGTAATGTAATGGATGTAAAGATGAGGTTGCGGAAGCCAGAAAATCGCGATAGTACTTGTCCATACGAACAACTTTTACTAAGAACTCAATCCTCAAATTGCGAAAAAATATTTGCTATTCCATAGAAAATGTACATATCTACTCGACCGAAATGTATGAAACAACAGGCTTTTATTTACGATATCTTGGTATTTTTTTTTTATTTGATTAACAATTACTATCGCCAGTTTTCGGCTTCCACAACATCATCTTAACATCCTGTATAATTACTTTTTCTTTTTGTTTTTTGGCGACTGCTGCTATTTTAAGCACCACTTTTTGGTAGTCTCAAGTTAGGACCAAAATTTATCGAACATTTAATTCTTCATTGGACTTTAGGATTGGGCTCATAGTAAAAATTATTTGTACAGACAAGTGATATTTGGCTTTTACTTATTAAAATTACGGACGATTACGTCCAGATTACTTTAGCATTTTCAAGGCTTGTATAAAAATGTAATTCTGATTATTACTACCATTAATAAACAATTAAATAATAATTAAAAAAATACATTATATGTTTACCTATATATTATATTTTGCTTTTGTTTTCGTCCATCTACTCTAACTGCAAGAACGGTGGTGTGGATTGAACTGAATTCTGGTCATATACTTGTGTGTCTTATATCACAAAAGGACCCAAAACTGTAATAAAAGAACAATATATTGTATAGAATTACCTCTAAGTATTTTAATATGTACACAATAGGAGTTCTGTTAATAGCAGATCCGGTACTGCAATAAATCTCTTAGAGAGATAAGCTCACCGCTGTACTTTACATTAAATGCTTGTTTATAAAGATTGTAAGAAAAGTTTTTTTTGTTTAATAAAGAATAAGAATATTCATCCCGTCAAAAAAAATTCGTCCCATCTAGGTGAAACAAAGTGTGCCCGGAGGGCTGACACCTACCTTAGCTAGAGGATTAGTCTGACCATCAAGAGAAAGAATAAAGTTGAAAGAATTTTGGGTACACTGCCTCGGGCCAGAGTGGTCTCAATCTTTTTTTCTACATATAAAACAGTTCCAACAACGTTCAGCCTAATCTTCTGAAGATAGAATCATAAAACAAATATTCTTAAGGCTGCATATAAAGTCAGATTAAGGCCTTGCCTATGGTTATTTTTAGGGTTTTTGCTTAAAAACCCTGAGTCAACTACTTACCTGATCAATGTTAAGCTCACAGACATGTTTTTTCAGATTTTTATCTTTCCATTGTTAAGACAGTTACCTAATTGGATAAATTTCACTTGATACGTTTCAATCGAACGTTTTATCTCTGCAATTACTGCTTTAACATGAAAACATGATTTATTTTCCGTTGTCAAGACAAAAATTTCCTACAACAAATACTTTTTCGGAAAATACAGAAATACCTCGAAAAATCACTGATTCATTGTGCTGGCAGCGCCCGAAGTGAGCGTTCTAATGTATACTTTCTGTTAGTAAAGTTAAGTTCAAAATCACTCAATAGGATTGTTGTGTCACATGGACCAGGCCTTAAGTACCACATTTTGCATTAATCAGAACTGAACAGCGGGTCTAACGCGTAATTCTCATTTTCATCAACATCAACTTGAGATTGAAATTTGACGTGCGTGCGACGACGCCCGCCTAACATGCCATCTCTTATGCACGCGTTGAATTTCGCATGCATTTGCTTGAAGTTGATACAAATGAGAATTACGCGGTAGAGCCCCTGTTGCGACCACCAAGAAACACGCGCTCACGAAAAACTGCGTGAATGAAAATATAAAAATATTATGTAATTTTTAGACGGAGTTGTTCATTTACTTTTTACACAAATTTCAAGAATGTATAGTTAAAGGAAGGACCTTTAGCACTCAAAAATTATGAAATTTAGACGTTAATTCGTAATTTTTTTCTATCAAGTGAGCTTAAAAGTTTTGTGTTTTTTCCAAAATGTTTTGATCAGCACTATATATCCATAATATTTTTATTAAACCGATTGACCAAGTTACACAATGTGAAATGGTCATTGGAAGTTGTGCATCTGACCCTATATGGACCCTTAACTGGTACAGGTGCACTAAGAAAGGATTTTTATAAATTAACCTCATATAAGGTTGTAATAGGTTAAGTTTTGCATCAAATGCGTTCCTAAAAATGCTGTATATATCGCAAAGACAAAAGGAAGATGAAATTGAGTGCAAACCTATGAAATTGCCAAAATTTTCTTATAGATTCATAAGTTTATAATCCCTGTAATTCAGTAGCTATTTCTTATATTTGTTTTGATGTCTGAAAGTTGATTTCAAGGTTTTACATCTACCTATTAAGTTTTGTTTTTATTGTTAATATGATAACTAAAATTAAATCTTCAAAAACAGTTTGTTCTAAACGATATAAATGTTATGCGTTTCCATGATAAGATTCGTTATTAACCGACTTCAAAAAGGAGGCGGTTCTCAATTCGACTGTATGTTTTTTTTTTTTTTTAACCGACTTCAAAAAGGAGGCGGTTCTCAATTCGACTGTATGTTTTTTTTTTTTTTTTTGGCGTTGTTACTCCATAACTCCGTCATTTCTGAACCGATTTGAACAATTCTTTTTTTGTTTGAAAGAGTGTACTTTCAGGTAGGTCTGATGAAGGTCTTCAGAGATAGGCAGTGGAACTCCTCAGAAAATGACAGCATACCTCTCGAAATTGAGGTAATCGCTTTGTACCTGGGTGCTGATTACAAGGTATTACTTGAAAATCATCATTCTTCCACCTGACCTTCGATCCTGGCTTCATCACCATATTCACCATAGAACTCCTCAACGGATCAGAGCACATAACTCGAGATTGCGGCAATCACTGCGTTAGGGTGCTAATTCAAGGGTATTACTTGGAGATTACCAGAATACCCACCTGACCTTCGATCCTGGCTTCATCACCATAGAACTCCTCAACGGATGACAGCACATAACTTTGGATTGCGGCAATCAGTTTGTGTTATGGTGCTCATTGCAGGGCATTGCTTGAAAATTGCCAGTGTACCCACCTGACCTTCGATCTTGGCTTCATCACCGTAGAACTCTTTAACGAATGACAGCACATAACTCGAGATTGATAGCAGGAAGCTACTCGAACATAGCTACTTATACTCACTTGAACTTCGTTTCATATTAAAACCACGTTTGCAAGAACTACCCATATTTCACAATTTAACCCAGCAACACTAAAAAATGTGAAATAAAATAAACTGTTAACAAAAAAATAGCAACCGACTTCAATAGTAACAGCAGTTATTCACTAAAAAGTTAATAATAATTCTATAAAGACCGATGGTACCGAAGCAACACTTTTGCCGACTTCTTTCTTCCTGAAACATTATGTTATCTAGAAGTCGGCGTATTTCCTACGATATAGCAACATAAAAACCAATATAAGAACGCCGACTTCTAGATAACATAACGTTTCAGGAAGAAAAAAGTCGGCAAAAGTGTTGCTTCGGTACCATCGGTCTTTATAGAATTATTATTAACTTTTTAGTGAATGACTGCTGTTACTATTGAAGTCGGTTGCTATTTTTTTGTTAAAAGTTTATTTTATTACTGCTGACACTTTTCAAAAATCAAATTAATGTTGCTGTTAGCTTAATGTTCTTTCATACAAAAAAAAAAAATTCATTCATTTTTATAAAAAAAAAACAAAAATTTTAGTACTGAAAATTGGGTTTTCTTCAAATTCTCAATACAAAAAAGACATTTCATTGGTTGCACCCAATAGTTACTAAGCAAAATAAAACTTACACAGTATTAAAAAACTTGACAACCTATAAATATTATATAATAATAAATATAATAAAATAAATAGGTGAAATGCAAAAAAGTCAAACTACTATCTCTAATTATTTATCTTAATAATTAGAGGCTACATTTTTTGCATTTCACGTATTTATTTTACTAAGGGTTTTATATTTTTTAGTTATTTTTTTATGCATCCAGTTTTGGATTATTTAGTTTTCACTTAAGGCGTAAGAAAAATTTGATAGTTTCATTCGTAGAAAGTCCCTAATGACGTCATATAATATATTTAAAAAAAAAAGTAATTTCTAGTACCGGAAGTCTGCGGTAATTTCCCTTTGGTACGCCAAATAAAGCATATTGTCAAGCCATTCACATCTGTGCCAACTTACGTTACTTACTTATGTTTAACATTTGAACTTAAAATGCATTATTGATAAAGTACCAAACTATAAACCAAATTAACCATAAAACATTATGACATAAATACCTCGTTCTCTTATAGTGCGCTGAACAAATATTGGATAAATATAAAACTTTATGTAGCACATTTTATTACCAAGCTATGAGTTTCATAAAAGTATCGGTTTTCGAATAATTCTTTGTACAGCCAACGACAAAGTATACGACGCCTGTTATATATCCACATCAAGCTTACACACGCAGAAAACAGATAATTAACCAAACTTCATTTAAGCTTTGTTAAAAAGTTAAAATTAATAGGATATGTTTTGCTTGCATCAATTACCGTTACCCGCAGTGCGAGAGGAACAGATTCCGAAATATTACAAAATGACGATTTTCATCACTTATTTTATTATTCAAAAAGACTAAACGTTGTATAAAACTATACGTTTGTTTCAGAGTTTAATTAAGTTGATACGGATTTTAACCCATGGTTAATGGGTTTTTGCTCAAATAATCTTAAACCTCGACATGAAAGCCGTTTTAGAGCCATCTTTAGAAGGTTCTGTTACGATAAAAGTATGAATTTTATTCTTGGCAGATTTATTTTTTTAACATGTGATATTGAAAAATTCTTCAAACCGGAAATAATAAGTTATGGTTTTGTGGGAACCATCCTCTTAATGAACGAATGAATTGTTTAATGTTCTAAAAATTTACTTAAAATTATTACAATTTTGCCAAACTACTATCGTGGTTTATTGGCAAGATCTCAATTTAACTTTTGCACTATTACACTACACTAAACCCTTTTGTATATTATTAAGAGGATAGCATACCCTAGCAGCTTTTTTTATTATCCGTCCAGCACAATAAGTCTAATGGCAAAGACCTTATTTGCTTTTCATAGAGGCGATTACAAAAAATTGGCGTGTTTTTAGCTAATACTGAAATATTTTTTAGGGAAAAAAATATTGAGTTTAGGTAAAATCCCTTCATATTTCTATTGACTATTTTATAAAAAAAATAAAGTTGATCTCTTAACCGCGTTTTTGAAACGAACGTTTGAAAACCAAAAAAAAAAGGGTGGAAAACATTTTTTTTTGACGAAAGTGTAAATCTTAATACATTGTTTCTTCAATATGAGGAGAGACCTAGTTTCTTCCAATGAACCCTTGAAAACCTGGTGTCGTTGATGTTCTAGCGTCAGGTGTCCCGTTAATAACACTATAAGTACTAATAACACGACAGACGTCAACATGAACAAGCTCCCAAATTCCCGTTGCAGTTGCAGCCATTTAAAAAAGCTTATTCAGAATGGCTATAAATAAGTCACTTACAGTGCTACAAGGATCTTTTGGCACGTGGATTGGTTGTATCCAAAATGGGAACTAACAACGTTACCATACTCCTTGTTTCACAGCTGCGCCCCCCTGTCACTGTCATACACGCGCCATCAGATCCTTGTAGCACTGTATTTGTTTACGACAACCCAAACATATAGTAATAAAGTACTATTTTGTTAATTTTACCCAAGATATGTAAAATAAAACTAGCTGATGGCTATATTCTATTAATTGTTTAAACAAGATTTAGTAACTTTTAGCAACGAATGCTTGAGGCTGCACCACGGCAGTATGTTTGTTTAAACTTAGCATAACAATTATTCATTTGTACGTAGAAGTTTATGATGGAATGACGACGTGAAGTCTAAAAGACAGCGTAGTACAGCAACATTTTATACGCTACTAAACTTCCGCTCGCGGCTCTGCTTACGCTGAGTAAAATATGCTGCTGCTTACTTACTTTAGAAATTTCCTACGCCATAGTGGCAGACACTTGGAAAACATTTTAATAGCTTTATTATATATCCATTTAGTTTATTTCTTTAGAGATTGGTTTGTTTAGAATTTTTGTTTATTTAAATATTAGAAAAAAAGTACTTTTTTTCAAAAAATGTGAGAAAATAAACAAAATAAACAAATACGGGTTTAGTTCATACCTAAATACCATCCATCCATCCATCCATCAGCCCGTATTCGTCCACTGCTGGACATAGGCCTCCCCCATATTACGCCACTCTTGGCGGTCCTCAGTCATCCTCATTCAGCCGCCACCCGCAACGTCCTTCAGATCGTCAGTCCAGCGGGCACGAGGGCGGCCTACGCTGCACTTTGCTGTACGTGGTCTCCATTCCAATGCCTAAATACAATTTATTTAAAATTGCAAACATTTGTACAATTACAACTGATCAAAGATTGCCTTTAAAATTCTCTTCGCTATTTGAAACTCTTTTTAAATGTTTTCTGATAAAAAAATAACTTGGTTCAAAGATAAAAAATTTACCTGAAAGTGCAGGATTGTAAGCAGACTACCTACTCAGCAATTGTTTCGTTCAGTAAAGACAAAAATGATTAGTTTTAAATAGTTCTAACAACATGGACTGACTTGTCTATTAATACCAAATTTGAATACCACACATTTTTTTTATTTAAACACGGAAAACATACATTTTAATAGTATATAGGTGAATCAAAAACCTGTCAGGGTTTGATGTACACCGAAATTCCTGTCTTATCTAAAAACAAACATATTATTATTTATACACACCTAGATTGTTACCATAAATACATATTTTTTTCTATACCTACATAGACTGCCTAACGCTTAGCTAGATCTAAAGGCCAGACCTAGGAACAAGAAATGTGAATTGTAGGTTGCTTTTATGACGTTGAAATCCGTTAAGAAGGGATTTCAGGAAATTCCCACGGGATTGAGAGAAACGGCATCCACGCGAGCAACGTCGTGGGTTATTCCCATCGGCTCACTGGTCGGTTGCGAGTTGCATCGGACTAGGTCTAAATGTTCCCATCGGCTCACTGGTCGGTTGCAACTACAAAATTAATGTATTTTTTTCCCAACCGACCATTGAGCCTACTGAATACTAATTTATTCAATGGAAAATGTTCACATTAATTTAGTAGTTGCAACTGACCAGTGAGCCGATGGGAACATTTAGACCTGCCCCTCTCCTCTGTATCTTTAGTTGCCAACTAAACATAGCTAAAAACGGAACTTTCAAAATTGCTATTAGTGGGTATTGAACTATTTACGAACTGTGTCGTCACTTCAAGTGACTTAGACAATCGGAATTCGATAGTATATCTATGTTTTTGATGATAGGCACCCAGTTCAAATGGCAACTAAAGATACATAATAGGCCCTCTAGTCCGATGTTAGTCGCAACCGACCAGTGAGCCGAAGGGAATAACCCAACGTCGTGGGGCGTCCTCTAGTAGAAATATAAACGAATTTTATCTACCATTGCATTCGTTCACTGAATACAAACTGAATTCCGCATTACAAAAGAGAATCTCGCGCGGTATAATAAGCCTATTTGAATATAATCTGATAACGAAATATTACCCCGAGTTTGCCGAGGTTGCGTTTTATGTAGGCCGCATATCGATAAAGGTGAGACATTTTTACGTGATCTTTATCCTCTCGGCTCGATCAGGTTCCAATGAGCGTTTTTCTCGTTGTTTTCTTTTTCTTAGTTCTTAGGTTTCCTCCAGTTGGCGCTGTCCAAGTCACCATAGATAAAATGTGTTTCGTAGCAATCAATGTCAAAGTTTGTTAGGATTCGGTGGAAATTTTTTCTTTAATTCTGTTGCTAAAGAATACGACAGTGCCATCTAGGAATCTTATTTAACACTAAATTTGACATAAGAAAAACGCTCGTAGGATAAGTTGCTACAAATATAATATTTATGAGTAGTTATTATTGTGTATATGTATATAGCAATATGGAGTTCCGTGAAAAGCTAAAAAAAACAAGCAACAATGATAATAAAAAATAATAAGTTATGGGTAGTAATGTTTGATCCTATTTTTACGCCTACCTCAATTTTTTGTATTTTTATTTATTGTTATAGTTATAAATATATATTTTTATTATATTTCTTTATATTTTTCTACAATATTATAATATTTTAATATACATATATGTATATGATATACAACCTTTTTTTCTCTATACTTTCACCCGTACACACGTTTCTCTTTTTTTTATTATCTAGTTTTAGAAAAAGAAAACCGCCTTGGATTATTCAACTACTTTCCGAGATATAGCCACATATTGAATTGCACTGTTAGAAAAAATGTAATTTTACATGCAAAATTATTACATAAAAATGTGAATTTACCGGAATAATCGGGAGAAACTACAGAAAAATGAGTAGAATTAAATAATTTTCGTTAATTCTACATAATTAGCGTAAATTTCACATAATTCTCGAATATTTTACAAAATTATTCTGTTTATGTACAGATTTATTTGATTTTACTTGATAATTTGGTAATTTTACATGGTAATTTGGTAATATCTACATAAAATCTGTAATAAAACTATTTGTATATGTAATTTTACATGTTGTAATGGAAATACTACACAAAAAGTGTTACTTTTTACATAAACTCTGTACTTTGACATTTTTTATGACAATTTACATTGTAACCTACACTGATTTTACAGAAAAAAAAGGAAAATTACAGACTCTTGCGGTAGTGCCAAAAATACCTATAGACTTTACAAAAGTATATGTAAGTTTTTAAAAATAAAATGTGTTTTTACATATTAGATGTAATTACTACCTTGCCTTGTGTAATTTTTACATAATTTGTATTTATATTTACAGCTTACAGTAAAGATACATATCATTCTGTGTTTTTACAAAATCGTACGGAAAATTACAATTGCAGTTGTATTTTTTTTTACACAAAAATGTTATTATAGGTACCGTGATGTAATAATTACATAAAAAGTTTTAATTTTACAGAAACTTTGTAATTATAAATTTGCAATGCTAATTCACATTTTTGTAACCACTGATTTTACAGAAAAATATGGAAAATTACAGACTCTTAAGAAAGTGCCCAACATGCCCATATATTTTACAAAAAGTATTATGTAATTTATTACATGCTATATGTGTTTTTACAGTTAGATGTAATTAATACCTTGTCTTGTGTAATTTTAACATATTTTATATGTATTTTTTATAGCTTACTGTAAAAGTTCATGTCATTCTGTAATAATACAATACCGTATAAAAAATTACAATTGCAGTAGTATATTTTTTTACATATAAATGTAAATTTACGTACCGGGATGTAATAATTACATAAAAAGTTTTACTTTTACAGAATCTCTGTAATTATACATTTGCTATGTTAATTCACATTGTTGTGAGTAGATACTGAGCTTACAGAAAAATATGGAAAATTACAGACTCTTAATGTAGTGCCACAACTGCCCAGAGATTTTATTTACAGAAGTATATGTAATTTATTACATGTTGTATCTGTTTTTACAGTTAGATGTAATTAATATAATACCTATTCTTGTGTAATTTTAACATATTTTATATGTATTTTTACAGCTTATTGTATTTTTACAAAACCGTATGAAAAATTACAATTTTAAGTAGGTACCGTGATGTAATAATTAAATAAAAAGTTTAACTTTTACATAATCTCTGTAATTCAACTATACATTTTGCTACGCTATTTTTATGTATGTACCTATGTACTTATATTTACTGCTTAGGTGTAAAAGTTCATGTCAACAAACAATTTTTATTTAACGTACCGTGATGCCTTAGAATAACGCCTAGTGTGTGTGTGTGTGTGTGTAGTGCAAACCGCAAACAGAAAAAAAAAACACCGGCCAAGTCTGAGTCGGACTCGCGCATGAAGGGTTCCGTACCATTATCAATAGAAACGGCAAAAAAATCCTGTCTGTTGTATGGGAGCCCCCCTTACATATTTGTCTTATTTTAATTTTATTATTTATTTTTAAAGTGAATATATAACTAAGCATTTTGTGAATATTTCAAGCTTCTACCTGTTGCCGTTATTAATATCCAGCAAAAACCTACGAATATTATTAGGCAAAAACGAGCAAAAAAAAAACAAGTTTGTTGTATGGGAGCCCCCTTTAATATTTATTTTATTCTGGTTTTTAATATTTGTTGTTAAAGCGGCAACAGAAATAGGTACATCATCTTTGAGAATTTCAACTGTCTAACTATCACGGTTCATGAGATACAGCCTGGTGACAGACGGACAGACAGCAGAGTCTTAGTTATAGGGTCCCGTTTTAAATTTGGGTACGGAACCCTAAACTAAAAAAGAAACCACATTCTCAGTCTGCTTGTGAGCGTAGCTGGAGAGTATTTACTCATGTTAACCATTCATAAGAGCACGAATAATGTTGCTGATTAAATGCATTTTTCCCTAAAAGTGGGTAAAATTTATTTATCGAATAAAGGAAACTAATGTATGACATATCTGAGAATGAAAAGAATGTTAGCCAAAAGTTAATGATTAAAAATCAATATTTAAAATCATAATTTAAAAAGCTTTAAGATTTCATAAATCATACATAAACAATTAATCTTATCTCTCCCTGTAATTGGTGACAGCCAAAATCTACCTCTGCCATGGTATTAAATTATTTATTTTTGTATTATTTGTGTCAACAAAAACAAGATGATATTAATATCCAGTCCAATTCATACTGGAGGCTTGGTAAGTTATCAGTATAACGGATAGGGCTTGCAATATTCGAATAATATTAGGCCAGTGCATTCAGTTAATCTATCGACCAATCACGCTCCTGAGCCACACCTACAAACTGTTCTCAGGAGTTATCACGAATCGTCTCGCCCATCAATTCAACGATTTCCAACCTTCAGAGCAGGCTGGGTTTCGAAAAGGCTACAGCACCGTAGATCACATCCACATGCGAAGGCAGATTATGCAGAAAACCCAAGAGTATAATCAGCCCTTATGTCTAGCGTTTGTGGACTACGAGAAAGCGTTCGACTCCATTAAAACTTGGTTTGTTCTGCAGTCCTTGCAGCGATGCCAAGTTGACTGGCGTTACGTGGAGATGCTGAAATGTCTATATGACTCCGCTACGATATCCGTCCAAGTACAGGGTGTACAATCAAGGCCGATACACCTTCAGTAGGCCGTGAGACAGGGAGAAGTTTTTCCTCCAAAACTGTTTACCGCCGCGCGGGAGGACGTCTTCAAAACACTGGACTGGAATGGACGAGGCATAAACGTGAACGGAGAGTACATTTCACATCTTTGGTTTGCCGATGACATCGTGATAATGGCTGAATCGCTGCAAGAACTGGAGAAAATGCTGGGCAGCCTAGGCGATTCTTCCAGACGAGTAGGCCTGCGGATGAATTTGGAGAAGACTAAGTTCATGTTCAACTGTCATGTCATCCAAAGGCCAGTAACCGTCGACAATGTCAGCATCGAAGTTGTTCAAAAATATATTTACCTGGGTCATGTTATCCAGCTGGGTAAAAACAACTTCAACGCCGAGGCTGACAGAAGAATAAGGATGGGCAGCATTCGGGAAGTTGCGTCACATATTTACGTCACCAATACATACCGCAGTGCTTAAAGGCGAAATTATATAACCAGTGCGTCCTTCCAGTGATGATGTACGGCGCTGAAACGTGGTCTCTGACCAAGGGCTTGAGCCGTCGATTTAAGGTCGCTCAACGGGCTATGGAGCAGGCTATGCTTGGGATATCTCTGATGGATAAAATTCGAAACGAGGAAATCCGTCAGAGATCAAAAGTGAGCGGCATAGCCTGCCGAATTAGTAAGTTGAAGTGGCAGTGGGCTAGCCATATTTATCGCTGAAACGATGGCCGTTGGGGCCGAAAGGCATTGGAATGGAGACCACGTACAGCAAAGCGTAGCGTAGGCCAACCTTCTGCCCGCTGGACCGATGACCAGAAGGATTGCGGGTAGCGGCTGGATGAGGATAATGCAGGACCGCCAAGAGTGGCGAAATATAGGAGAGGCCTATGTCCAGCAGTGGACGAACACAGGCTGATGGATGGATGGATTCAGTTAATAGTCTGGGAGCTGAATATAACAAAAAACATTAAAAAATTCGAAATTCACTTGGCAACTGAGAAACTGTTCTTGATCATATGCACATCATTCCTAGGCCGTCAAGCTAATTTCGACCTTGTTGATATATTACATTACAACCCCTTTGTGTTTTAGTCCAATTCACTCAGTTAATGGTCTGGAAGCAGAATATAACAAAAAAAAACAAAAAAGCCCATAAGGTCAAAATTAACTTGACACTTTAAAAACTGTTCTCGATTATATAATTTGTATAGTATAGGGTGTCAAGCTAGTTTCAAACTTAGTGGCATCTTACAACCCCTTTGTTTTTTAGGCCAGTGCAGTCGTTAATGGTCTGGACTGGACATAACAAAAAATATGTGGATCCATCTATCCATCCATCAGCCTGTCTTTGTCCACCGCTGGACATAGGCCTTTCCAAGATTTCGTCACTTTTGGCGGTCCTCTTGGAAGAAATGCCCATACTCACACACGCTGGGCTGGCGGGTTGGTGAGCGCGGTGCCCATCACCAGTCTGTTTTATAAAAGGCCGGCAATTAGGGATGGATATACTGCCATCAATCGGTCGCAGTATAGGTAAGGTGGGCTACCTGGTTGTGTGCCTGAGAGCTTTACCTTACTCTCCCTCGAATAACTTCGGGGGGGTTTGCGAGTAAGATGGTGGTACCTCTACAGTCGAGCTCGGCATAAGCTCTACCACTCTAGAAATTACGTGCATATGATCGAGAGCAGTTTGTGATAATTTGCACAAGCTTTTATTTAGTATTATTATTTCTACTATTAAAAATCACATGTGACCTATCTACAAAAAGCTAAAGAATAATATGATTTCAAATAATATTATATTTTTGTTACAAATGTTATGTTTACCAAATATCGATCTACCGACTATAATCACTTAAAGATAATAAATTCTTGAAATTTGGCACAAAAATATTATTAATTTGCCCAATCCTTAAAATACAATATGGATATCAAATTGTAGATATTAAATTGCTGATTGTAAAAATATGTACTTTAGCTATATTTTCTTGCACTGATTTCGAGAAATCTTTGAAAAACCACAAGTATCTCCCCCCCTTATCCCTGAAACTGGTGGCCCGAAAAATATGAAAAAAAATAATCGATTATAACTATTACAAAAACTAAAACTATAGGGATTCAAAAAAAGTTGAACACAAATGAGAAATATGAAAAAATAAGTAAAATAAATTAAAAAATACATTTTATAAAAATACAATATGGGTATCAAATTGTAGGTATAAAACAGCTGACTGTAAAAATAATAAAGTTTGGTTATATTTACTTGCACCTACTTTGATAAATCCTCGAAAAACTACAAACAACGTATGCCCTCCCCCCCTTATGTCTAAAACTAGTAGACCGAAAAATAAGTAAAATATCACAGTAATATGTGCTTACGTAAAGATTACAGGAAAAATATAGCGGTTGAGAAATTCACGAAAACAAATCAGAAATTTAAATTTTTCATCCACATTTTTCATTCATACGGAAAAGTGGTAGAGCTGATGCCGGGCTCGACTGTGGAGGTACCACCATCTTACTCGCAAACCCCCCCGAAGTTATTCGGGGGAGAGTAAGAGGACAGCTCTCAGGCACAAAACCAGGTAGCCCATCTTACCTGGGACCGATTGATGGCGGTATATCCATCCCCAATTGCCGGGCCCATTTATATAAAACAGACTGGTGACGGGCAGCGGCGTCACTGGTGTGAGGGTAACGTCACCGCGCTCACCAACCCGCCTGCCCAGCGTGTGTGAGTATGGGCATTTCTTCCAAGAGGACCGCGAAGAGTGGTATTCTCTTGTAAAGGCCTATGTCCAACAGTGGACGAAGACAAGCTGATGGATGGATGGATGGAACCCTAGGTACGCGATTCTGACTCGCACTTGACCGTGTTTTTTTTAATGAGCTGTTAGAAAATCCCAATAGACACATGAGACTTTTCATCTTCATGTCTCAGGATGGCGGGTCCAGTGCTACACCGCAAAGGGCATGTCCTACCTATGAGGTAAAGCACTGTTAAAGACAAACGTAACCTACCACTTTAAATCAGGTGGGCCATCTGCTTGTTTCTTGATTAGCTCAACTTTCCAATATTTGCAATGAACTGGGAAGTTGATATTCTTTTATTTAAATTACATAAAATTTCATTTTTTTGTTTGTACGAAAAAGATACATGTGCTTGTCAAATTATCCCTTCCCACCCATAGTGATTAATCGTCACGTTTTTATGATCCCCTCCCTCCCTATTCAAACCTCACGTGATTAAAGGACGACCCCACAAGTCATACAAATGTAAAGAAAAAGACTGACTGTATGGGCTCAGATCCTTTTGCCTTCGATAAAAGGGAAAAATATGCACAAAAATTTGTCACGCCTAATAAAACGTAAAATTTATTTATATAAGGTGAAATTTAATCAACCACCCGAATTCATACTGGAGACTTGGTTAGTGATCAGGAACAATGTTTAGTGACCCCTCAGCTGAAACACGAAAAAAAATTTTTTTGCTACTATAGTAGGAATTGTATTTGAACTAGTTCAGGTCGTATAGGAAGAAAATATTCTAAAACATTTACATATCGCCTTAAATTGTTATTATTAAAAACATTTCTTTATTAATTTTATAGTATTTATTGTATATTACTGTACCATTTCTTCTTTTCCAGGATTAAAAGAAACCACAAAAAAATGCTGATATCATTTTTGAGTAATGTTAAAAGTACTAAATAAAATTGAAATTGTGCATATTGTAGGTATTAAAATACGAAAATTTAAAAAAGCGTAATTTTTCTTGTGAAAATGTTACTTTTCGGACAGTCTTGGGTTACTTTTGCGGACATAGCACTGGCAACACTGCACTGGGCGAGTAAGAGCGTTGCCGTTTTAGCGACTTTGTCGCTAGATCTAGCGGATTTTTGAGACTTTTAGGGGTTATTTTTAAGACTTAGACCGTAAAAAATCGAAGACATTGTTGTTTTTCAATAATATTCTAGCAAGTAAATAATTTTTTTTTTCTAAATTGGCACGAAATGAACGTACATTTCTTTTTTGTATCATATTTTTGATTTGCGTTCCTTCACGGCGAATTTCGTTCCTTTTTAGTCAACCCGGCGCGGCGCGGCGCAAAGAGTATATTGAATATCGGAAACGGCGTTCTAAATCTCCAATCCCTAGTGGCAACACTGGTAATGACAAAAGTTTCGGCAGGACGGTGAGTGACGACTGAGGATAGAAAAGTAATTACATAATTAAATAATATAATAAACGTCAAATTCTTTAAGTTTGAAGACTACCTACCAACCATCACAAAATCCAAGTGGCGAATCTTTCTCGGTAAGTTTATTTAGATTTCTTAATGATCGAGCAAACGATCGGACGCGACGCCAATCGCCATCTTATCCTTTGAAAAATTTCCATGCATTGCCATTGACTTTTACGTTGTGCATTGCATGCATTGAATCAATTATGTTTGCATTGCATGATTTTATCGACACATTATTAGAAGTCAGATAAAATGGCATTGAATTGAACTATATATGGGTAGACGCTTGAATAAGCACGTTTGTGGCTGAGCTTCAGCTTCCAGAAGCGCGCCAAGCGGTGCTTCTTGCGAAGTTTAGAGTCTTATTTGATTGTTGTATAGTTATGGGAGTTTCGGATTCCTAAGGTGTCTTTTGTGTGTGAACGGTTGACTTCAGAACTTGAAAAATCCATGACTTTTGCACCAGGTTTTGATTGTTTTATATGCAGTGTTGATAAGGTCGCACAGTAGTAATTTTCTTGAAACATCTCGTTGCGAGAATGGCATAGTCATCTGCATATCCCACGGTGAAGAGCCTGTGGCCATTCAGTTTGCGGATAAGTTTGTCTTTGACTGTTCTCTAGGTACCTATATGTATGTGCTCGGTGAGCTGAGTACACTTGGAAACCGACATTCTTGTCATATTCAATACCTATAGATATATTTTGTGTTACAGATCAATCAGGCTTTCACAATGCCTATTATAAAAGTGTGGTCAATAGACCACACTGAAAAGAAGGCAGTTTGCCTATCAAACGAGATAACTATCAGCCAGTTACTGGAGAAGGGTAATAAATGTTATCAGACAATTATGCAACTGTAGTTATCTTGTGAGTATATAGAACCAGTAGGTACTTAGAATATATCTTATAGAATACTTAACCTATTATATGATATTATAGAATAGATATTTATCATATCAATTTTATTGTATTGCATTATCGGGCTGCAGAGAACATAGTTCTCTCATGGACATTTCATAAAGGAACCATGTTCGGGAAACATTTTCGCAGAATATCTATTTTAGTTCTGCTGGTTCAGATGTACCTTTCGGTTCATGCAATCAGATCAGTAATGCATAGGCACACATCCCGAGGAGGAATCGGAGGGGTCTACTCCCATGGATGTGGGCATGTTGAGTCCGGCCTAAGACTAGACCCTCTGTCTTGTCCCATGGATGTGTGCCGTAGTGTCTGGCCCACATATACAAAACTATTTAAATATCACTTTCGTCATCAAGAGTTAAATAATGAATGAATTTTGACTGCACCTTAACGTTGTAGCATGAACATTCATTTACTATTTATGTAATAACTGAAATCGCCTTCACTTGTTGATTAGTTTGATAATAAGTATCAGATTAGATGGGCTGTAGTATAGTACCTATGCTTATGCAGGGTAGCCCAGTTATAGTAGTCCAAGTGAAAACCAGGGGTAGAGGAATTCATGGCACATTCTAATAACCCCCATGTATGTTCTATGATGTTGGATAGGTTAGGAGTAATAATTTGGTGAACAAACACGTGTGTACTGAGTACAGGCAGCGTAATGAGTGTATATATATATATATATATATATAGTTTTCACTTGGACTACTATAACTGGGCCACCCTGTATGTAGAGCTTGTAGCTTATAGAATTTCTGTCTTGTTTTATATATATACAAGGTGTCCCAGAACTTTTAAAGAAAGGGATGCGTGTGCCCTGATAATGTAAGTACCCAATAGAGGGTGTTGACGTCTAATCATATGCAGCAGATTTTAACAAATTTTTGACAGAAAGACAATGACGAATATACATCTGAAAATCTGTTAAAGGGAACCCTTGCGAGACGCCTGGGAGATGTGAGACATTGTAACTCTGTCTGTCCATCCGTTACTAATTACATTATGACACGATTATACACTTCTCATCAAAAAAATCGAAACACTTCTCAAGTTCATGTATTTAATGGATTATTAGGAAAATATTGCATTATGCGAAGAAATTAAAATGTAATATAACAGAGTACAAGGTTTCGC
Source organism: Ypsolopha sequella (assembly GCA_934047225.1). Lineage (NCBI taxonomy): Eukaryota > Metazoa > Arthropoda > Insecta > Lepidoptera > Ypsolophidae > Ypsolopha > Ypsolopha sequella. The sequence goes on from OW203987.1 coordinate 25,079,571, forward strand.
ATTCCCTATGTATGTGGCATTTTCATTTTTTCGTATCATACAATATTTTTCTAATAATCCATTAAATACATGGACTTTAGAAGTGTTTCGATTTTTTTGATGAGAAGTGTATAATCGTGTCATAATATAATTAGTAACGGATGGACAGACAGAGTTACAATGTTTCACATCTCCCAGGCGTCTCGCGAGGGTTCCCTTTAACAGATTTTCTAACACTTAATCTTAAAATCGAAGATGTACCCTTTTATGTATAGTATTACCCTCTTTCGGGATTGCATACATAATTAATATAATACATTCATGTACTTACGCCTGTCTCCCAGTGGGGTAGGCAGAGACTACAGAGATGTCCATCTGTTATGATTCAGACACACCTATTTCGTCTCTTCCACATCCATCAAATAGAGTCATACAAGCTCTTCTATTCTGGGTAGGTACTTGTGAGATTAACAATATAATGAACCAATTATTGTGACCTTCTGTTGTTTATTTTGCAGCAAACGCTAAAGGACTTAAGGGAAACAAGGTGTTTTTAATTGATGGAACCGAAATTGACGATGATGAAGCAATAATAGAGTTAAAAGAAAACCCATTTCTTGTTGGGGACGAATACTATACAACAATAGACAACAGAGTTAGGAGACATTCCACAGATAGTGCTAGTACAGTCAGCAATTTACAACCATCACCATCTTCTATCAAAAGTAATAGCAGCTCTGATAATAATACGGCATTTATTATCCCATACGATAAAATACCAAATTCATTGTTGGCTAAGCTCGATCTCGATTCAGGTCTAGGGAATTCAGATCTCAATGCACTTATCAGGTTTTTGGCTCAGGAGGTGATCCATGATATCCCACATCCTACGAGATCACTATATAGAGTGATATCTCAAGATTTATGTGAACGGTACCCGTGTTTATATGACAGAGATGAAGATACCAGAGCTTTGATCGGATCTGGCTATAATACAGTGTTCAAAAAGATTGAGGAAAGAATACATTATCTTCAGAGACCAAACAAATCATCTGGAAATAATGCAATCTCCAATAGAAAAATTAAACAAATTAAAAACTTAAGTGCAGGATGTAAAGAATGGCAGCCGGCTATACCAAAAGAAGAAACTGCAGAGAGTCTACGTGATAAACAGTTGTGGCTTGCAACAAATTCAACCATCAAAGAAAGGGATGAAGAAAAAGTAGAGCATTACATGGAGGTCACCTATTCATACGCAAGACAGTTTCTAAACACGACCCCATCTATATCAGCTGCCATTGCAGAATGGCCTGTCCTAATGGAACCCAAATATATGCTAAAACACTTCGAAAGGCTGTGTTACATTAACACCTCAGAGTGCATGAGCACATTTCAAGAAAAAAGTGCAAAGGCTATCGACAGAGTCAAAAATTTGGTAAAAAATACAGAGGCTGCAGCGGTTGAAGACAACGATCTTCTAACATTTTTGAAACTTGTTGGAGACTACTTCAAAGAAGACTTGACTGTCCTTTTTCAGAACTGTCAAGCTGTGACAAAATCTGATATCTCCCATTCATCTAAAACTCCATCACCAAGCATTATTTCAATAAATGACGGAGGTGAGGTTTCTTCTTATATTTAATTTTCTATTACAAGTTCCTGTAACTGAGAAGAGGGGCAATGTTGTTTTTGATTGGCAATTGTTTTGATGACAAATGACAGAGCTCAATAACTCAATCAGGTGTTCAGATTGATTTATTGAGCTCTATCGATTTACATAAAACTGATGAATGCATAAATATGTTAAAAAAATGACCTAGGTAAATATGTTCAACTTTTATCAGTTTCGATTCACCTTGCTTGTTCATATCATTTTACACATTTTGCCTACCAGATTATCTGAAGAGCTAGTGTAGGTATTTCATAATTATATTCATAGCTTTTTGATCTATGAATATAATTATTAAATACACTCTGCCATGTTAGGTTATCTCTAAAGCACTGCTTTAACAAATTCCTTTCATGTTCACAGATACTGACAAAATCTACTATTTAGTAGTTGAAAAACAAATCATCAGCGAAATCTCAACATTCAGTGATTCAGTAAAGATTCTATGTGCCGCATACTACTTATTCAATTTGGCCTACCCTCAAGAAACCCAATGTGTTTTGGAGTTTATACAGCGGTATATTTTCAAGATAAACCCTACAGAGGGAAGCAAAGTGAAGAAAACAACAAAGCAGCTAAGAGGTAACATTCTTTCAAAGGTGCTGTCACTAATTAATAAACTGAGAAAAGATTGAGTTTTGCAATGACATTTACATGTAATTACTGTAATAGAAAATTTCCTTATGTGTCTAGTTATAATGTACACCTAAAAAGTCATCGGTTTTGCAAAAATGTTAAATATATGTGTGTCTTGACCAGTTGCAAGAGAATTTATGAAACATATGAGTCATTTAGAAGTCATAATTTTAGGTTACATATGTCAGAAAGCTTTACGCATAAGGTAACTGAAAGTGACTATAATTGCCATATATCATTTGTGCAATGTGAGAAATGCAACAAACGAATTCGTTCACGAAATTTAAAATACCACATGGCACTACATGACATAGACTCTGGCAAAAGTGTTTCTTGTCCTCAATCTGTAGAATGTCCTAAAACATTTAACAGTGCATCATCATTGAAAACTCATGTGTATCGTTATCATTTCCCCAGGATTGATACTTCTATAGAAAACAATCATGATGTTGTGCCACAAAGACCTTGTTCTGATTTTGACAGTCCAAATTCCAACGAAATAGTATATATTGATACTAATCAGTTCGAATCAGAGTCACAAATTTCAAATTTCTTAAACACATGTGAGGAAAGTAATAACTTAAAATCAGAGCTTTTTCATATGAAGGACATGCTACTTGTTTTAGTGAAATTGGAATCGAAAAATTTACTGTCGCAAGATGCAATATTTAGCATAGTTGAAAGTTTTGCAGACATACATGAAAATGCCCTTCAAAGTATTAAAGATAAATGTTTATCTACTCTTAAAGATTTTCCTGACTCTGTAAATAGATTAGAACGGAATGTTTTCAACGTGCGCTACACTGAGAGTATGAAATGTATTTGGCGTAAAGCTTTGAAAAGTAGATACTCTAGATTTTCGCTATACAGGGAATATTTTTCTGTGGTTTTACCTGTCACAATAAAATTGGGTAGAAACAATTTCCATAAAGTTTGCCATTTTCACTATGTTCCAATATTAAAAACTATTCAGTCCATGTTTCAGGATAAATCTTTTGTCGAACAGTTTAATACTCCTTATGATAAAGTAAATGGTTTGCTGAGAGACATATCTTGTGGTTCAAGATGTTCACAAGATATTTTTTTCAATAATAATAACAATCTTAAAATTATTTTATTTCAAGATGCGTTCGAAATCTGCAATCCTTTGGGATCCTCCAAAACTAAACACAAGATGTTAGGAGTTTACATGACTTTTGCAAATCTCTTACCGCATAACAGATCTAAGGTGGATTCTATAAAATTAGTGTTATTGTGTAAAGAAAAATACTTGAAGGAGTTTAATCAAGATAAAATATTTAAACCATTGATTGACGATATCAAAGTTCTAGAAAATACTGGAGTGTATATTGAAAATCTAGATAAAATTATACATGGGTCTCTTTTAACATTGATTGGTGATAATTTAGGGAGTCATACTGTTGGCGGTTATGTTGAAAATTTCAATGCTACTCATTTTTGTAGATTTTGTCTAATAGAAAAGGTAAATTTTGAAAAAGATCCTACTCTAGTAGGTACAATTAGAAATCATCAAGAATACTGTAAGGATGTGGACACGATTAAAACTCTCAATAATTCCACTAGCCGTACTACTGAACAATCACGACATTCCCGCGGTGTAAAACGAGATTCTGTGTTTAATTTGCTGGAGCATTACCATGTCGTGAATGGATTACCTCCATGTATAGGCCACGATCTATTTGAAGGAGTGGTGCAGTATGATCTTCCACTTATAATCAATTCCTTTATCAGTAGCAACTACTTTTCTGAGGACGTTTTAAATATGAAAATAGAAAAATTTATAAATGAAGATAAAATTGGCATACCTCGTTATTCAAAAGGATGTAAAAAACTGGGAGGTCAAGCGCTCGAAAACTGGTATTTCCTTAAGTATATTCCATTTCTTTTGTTTGAATACCTAGATGAGGAGAATCCACTGTGGAAAATGATCATAACTCTGCGCGAGATAGCAATGCTAGTTTGTGCCTATGAGATTTCAATTGGTCAGACGGCTATAATAACATCTTTGTCAAAAGAATATTTGACGCTTAGAAAAGAGTATTTTTCTGGTGTACCGTTGAGACCTAAACATCATTTTATGTTGCACTATGGCCATTTGACGAGGATTCATGGTCCCTTGATTTATTCATGGACCCTTCGATTTGAAAGTAAACATAGGTTTTTTAAAAATATTGTGCGCCACTTACCTAATTTTATTAACATTTCTAAATCTTTGTCATATCGACATCAGTTATATCAGGGATATATAGGGCAAGGAACGCAATATACTTCTACGATCGTTGCTCATAATACACTTGCACTAACTGAAGCAAATATTTCACCACAAATTTTGTCAGTATTTTATGAAAATGAGCTAGACATAGGTAATACACTCACTTCGAACATTATTAATTACAAAGGCTTAAAATATGCAGTAGGTGATTACATCTTGCACAAACGTGGTGAAGGACTTAGATTGTATTTTATTAAAATTCGCCGTATATTTTTTAAAGACTATGAGAATCCCATTTTCATTGGTACTTGTGAACCATTTGAATATAACCTTCAGTTAGGGTTATGCCAAAGTTGTACTGAGCACTCTCATACAGAGTTATTGTTATGTAAATACAAAGACTTATTACAGTTTCACGCCTATAAACCGCATACTATTGGAATAACGATGTACATTGTTTTGCACCACTCTTATGTAGATTTCTTTAACAATTAATTTAAAATATGGATCATTCTGTACTTAAGCTCAGCATTAGCCTAAACAATCACCGCATAGGTACACTTGTTGTTGTGAAAGGGGTTCCAACCTTAGTGGCATTGCTATCAGCAGGCTTGAATATCTGATTCCAGTAAAACATTGGTGGACTATATAATAGCCGACAATCGCGTAACTGAACAAATTGCACTGCAATAAACCCATCTGTTGACTTGTTTCCCTTGTGAATGCGTGGTCTGACAGCATAGTTCTCTCGATCGGACGACGACGTGAACTTTTTTTTCCTATTGGTCCTATCATTAAAATTGGTCAGGTGGTTTTTGAGTTAATTCATTACAAACAAAAATGCAAATCTATTCTCTTTATATTAGTTTATATTAGTGTAGATTTCAGGTATTCCAAGATTCTCTTTATATTAGTGTAGATTTCAGGTATTCCAAGATTCTCTTTATATTAGTTTATATTAGTGTAGATTTCAGGTATTCCAAGATTCTCTTTATATTAGTTTATATTAGTGTAGATTTCAGGTATTCCAAGATTCTCTTTATATTAGTTTATATTAGTGTAGATTTCAGGTATTCCAAGCTACTTTATTTTTTTATATTCTGGTAATCTGTTTGTCTGATAAGTCGGATACCCGTAATTCCTTGTAGTCCGATAAGTCGGACTATGAAAGTAGGTGGTTCCTCTTTGTTTGATGAATAAGACCAACAAGAAAAAAAGTTCACATTCAATAGAGGGGACTATGCTGTCTGACCACGCATTCACAGGTTAATTTTCTTGCCAGATACACATCTGACGTCTTGCTCTCTATATAAAATCAAGTTAAGTTTTCTTACCCTTTCTAAAACTTTTCACTTTGACTTGTAGAGACAGTAATATTAACCAATTTTGCCGGAGGTTTCATGGTTCAAAAATATTTTCAAATCCTAATAATATCATTATTTCAACAAGGCGCATGGGCGTAGTGATGAGTGTTGAGGGCTCCGGCCAAGTTTGTGGGCGTAATTATTATTTTTGGCAGAACATTTGTCTCATGGCAACTACTCGAAGCAGCCAGTTTGTATCATATTCTCTTCAAGAATATCTTTAAGTCGGCCCCTTAAATATAGGTGTCCGCAACCATTTTCTGTTACACTACTGAAACCTAAAGGGCACACATAAAGAATCCATTCTATGATTGACAGCATGCTTTCTTATAGCTAATTCAAATTTTATTTTGTTCAATGTTTGAAATAGATAAGGTATTTAATTGAACAAACGTTTCTTGTACGTAAGAATTCTTAATTTATTTTTTCATTGAACGACTGATTCAAGTACACGTTTCTAGTACATAAGAATTGTTATTTTTTTTTTCATACTATGGTCAAACCTTAAATCGCTGCATCTAATTGAACAACTGATTCTAGTACATGTTTCTAGTACGTAAGAATTGTTAAATATTTTTTTCATACAATGAGTCAGAACTTAAATCGCTGCATTTAATTGAATGATTGATTCTAGTACATGTTTCTGGTACGTAAGAATTGTTAATTAATTTTTTCATACAATGAGTCAAACCTTAAATCGCTGCGTTTAATTGACTGATTCTAGTACGTAAGAATTGTTAAATATTTTTTTCATACAATGAGTCAGACTTTAAATCGCTGCATTTATTGAATGATTGATTCTAATACATGTTTCTGGTACGTAAGAATTGTTAATTAATTTTTTCATACAATGAGTCAAACCTTAAATCGCTGCGTTTAATTGACTGATTCTAGTACGTAAGAATTGTTAAATATTTTTTTCATACAATGAGTCAGACTTTAAATCGCTGCATTTAATTGAATGATTGATTCTAATACATGTTTCTGGTACGTAAGAATTGTTAATTAATTTTTTCATACAATGAGTCAGACCTTAACTCGCTGCATTTAATTGAACGACTGATTCAAGTACACGTTTCTAGTACATAAGAATTGTTATTTTTTTTTCATACTATGGTCAATCCTTAAATCGCTGCATCTAATTGAACAACTGATTCTAGTACATGTTTCTAGTACGTAAGAATTGTTAAATATTTTTTTCATACAATGAGTCAGAACTTAAATCGCTGCATTTAATTGAATGATTGATTCTAGTACATGTATCTGGTACGTAAGAATTGTTAATTAATTTTTTCATACAATGAGTCAAACCTTAAATCGCTGTGTTTAATTGAACAACTGATTCTAGTACTTGTTTCTAGTACGTAAGAATTGTTAAATATTTTTTTCATACAATGAGTCAGAACTTAAATCGCTGCATTTAATTGAATGATTGATTCTAGTACATGTATCTGGTACGTAAGAATTGTTAATTAATTTTTTCATACAATGAGTCAAACCTTAAATCGCTGCATTTAATTGAACTACTGTTTCTAGTACATAAGATTAAGAATTGTTTAATCATTTTTTCATACATTGAGTCAAACCATATAAGGTAAATAATATTATGTATACAGGGTATAGTACACGTCCATACGAACCACTTTCCGTAAAAAACAATTGAGAAATCGCGGAAAAATAATCAGTTGTTTCATACATTTTCATCGGCTAGTTATATGTAACTTTTCTATGGAACAGCTGATATTTTTTTCGCGATTTCTTGATTTTTTTTTCACGGAATGTGGTTTGTATGAACGAGTACTATCGCTAGTTTTCGGTTCCCACAACTTCATCTTAAGGTGGTTGCGTCAATTTTCGTTCCCAAATGCACAACTTATTATTGTTTTCATTATTTTAGGATAAAAAGTATTACATAAATGTGATTTATGGCATTACGCGACAATAGTTAAGTGTTAGTTAAGCTCTTCTAGCAAAGTTGTGGTATTTTATGTATTACTCTGTTAATGATCCTGCACAACAACTTTAAAGCGTGTTTATAGTTGTTGTCCAGGATCATTAACAACGTTATGCATTAAAGAACACATCATTGCTAAAAAATCCTAATTGACATTAAACTATTGTTGCCTAATGCTATAAGTCCCATTTATTTAATACTTTATATTAAAAATAAGGAAAACAAATTACAAGTTGTGCGTTTGGGAGCGAGCCCTGACGCAACCACCTTAACACCAATGGTTACAATTAGATATTAATATAATGATCTTATATTATAACCTATCTGTACCTAAATGTTTTTAATAATATAATTTGAATTGATTGTTTTAAATATTGCGAATTAAATAATTCTATGCAATGTATGTCAGTCATTTGTTGTCACTGTCCAATTGTACAACATGCTTTCTATCATACTTTTGCTACTGTATTATGTCAATTTTAATGTCATTTATTACCAACTAAATTGTTATATGCATAATAATAATATAGTTATGTTTCTAATAAACATTGGTTTCATTTAAGTATTTGTGGTAACAGAATATTGTAAATGAAATCAATTTATTTGTGTACCTACATTATTGGTCACACCCAAACAGTAATATTCTTTCTAACAGTAAATTACAGGCATGGTCGTTCCTATCGCATGGGCCTTCAGGACATAAAACTCAAGTTCATCTTGATGATATATGCTGAAAACCGCTTGACAGGAACAAAGTACCTGTAATTTTGGTAGAAAGAATATTACAGTTTGGCTGTATAATTACCATTAATGTATGTAAATTCACATATAAATTGTGTATTTTTACATATTGTGTTCTGTAAAATTTCCCCTAAGAGTATTGAATATTACATACACTATTATGTAGATGTTTACATACATAATGTGTGATAAGTACTACATAAATGCATGTAAAAATACTGCACTTTCTGTAGATTCACGTATGTGTGTGTAAAACTACGTAACATCTGGGTAATTAATAATACATATTTTTGTGTAGATCTACCTACATATTATGTAAAACTACATACAGATATGTAATAAAACTACACAGTTTTCTATAGATTTACCTACTTATTACGTAAATCTACATATATTTATGCATATAAATTACACAGATACGTGTAGCTTTACCTACATATTATGTAGAACTACATAAATCTGCGTATAATAATTACATAAATTTGTGTGAAATATCTAGTTTTTTGTAGATTTACCGACATCATATTATGTAATTTTATAAATATTTTTTGTTACATAAAATTCATGTAAATTCAACTTACATATTTTTATGTAAATTCACCTTACATGTTTTTGATGTAAAATCACGTTACATAATTTTATGTGAAAAATCTTTACATAATTTTGATGTAAAAAAAAAACATCATTTTATGTCATTTTAGATTACATCATTTTATGTAAACTTACCTACAATTACATATTTTTCATAAAATAAATATTTAGGAAAATGAGTTATGTAAATTTACATAATAGAATTTACATAACATTTATTCACATTTTATGTAAAAAAGCGGTGATGTGAATTTACAGATAGTATGGAAAATTACATACACATGTAATTTTACGTAAAAGTGAGGGCTACGAAAGTTGCCCGCACTTTTATGTAATTTCACAGATTTTTTTCTAACAGTGTGGCTTGAAAACAAAATTATCCAAGAATTATACGGGTTACAAAAAGAATGTCAAGAAATTTTTCAAAGTGGACCAAAGTTTTTAGCCAATACAATCACAACACGATACAATTTAAGGTAGCGTTCCTAAACACCTGGGTAAATGTAAAATTTACCCCCGGTTTCTGAAAGGCCAATCAAAGTTAACAGTAGATAAAAAAAACTTTAACCGCAAATAACGGTGAAAATAAAGCATATATGAAGTCTGAATAGTGATGAATAAATAATTAACTTAGTTAATTTTTGATTTCAATGTAAAATTCCCACTTTTTCTGGCTTAATCCGCATTTTTTAATCTACTGTCAACATTGATTGGCCTTTCAGAAACCGGGGGTTAAACTGTCAAAGTAAATTTTACGTTTTTGACAAGGTTTATGAACTGTTCGTTTTCACTCGGTAGGTAGTGGAACGGGTGACAGTTAATTTTTACCTTTATCCCGGCATTTAGGAACGCTAACGCTACCTTGGTCAGATCAGAATGTAAAAAATTATTATATTTATTTATTGCTACAATTCTCACAATTTTTACAATGAGGGTTTGCGCATTGACATCATTTGCACAAGTAGATATCCATACATTAAATGGTTGTAAAAAGTAGAGTTAAGAGCGGTTCCTCAGCCGGATTGTGAAAAACCCACCTTTTTCTAATTAATCGAAACAGAACACTTAAATTCAAAATTCACTCAACAGTTATTCAACAAAACCTTATAACCTATGTATTGTGCATGCTGCTATCGCAAAGTTTGGTTTCTGTATACTAGAATTTCAAAATTTATTAAATTCAGTTTTTCACAATCTGGCTGCGAAACCGCTCTTAAAGTAATAGTAAAATTAAAAACCGCAGTATGTTTACAAAAAAATATAAACAATCGTCACGACAAATATTCCCGAGGGGTGTCAGAGGTCTTTCCGGGTCAGAACTGTCCTTAAAATAATCAATACGCGCTTCACCTTTTTACCGACAAAATCATTAAAATAACCATTTCAACTTCATGGGGAGGACTCTTATTATGGAAATAGCTTCTGCCCGTGGCTTCACCCGCGTGGCCTACAGGGAACAAATTGCATTTTTTCAGAAACAAACATTATAAGTGCTCTCACTCCATCTGGGAGTCAAGGTGTAGTGCTCGGCCGAAAAACTCGCATGCTCGTTTTTCGGCCTCGCTAGAAACACACTACTCGGCCTTCGGCCTCGTGGAACTTGGCTCGACCTTCAACCTCGCCATAGTGCCAAACGCGGAGACTCACCGATCAATGTTTTACCGAAAAAGTGTCAAAATCCCTATCAGTTGTCAAATAATGTCAAGTTTGAATACGGCAGCGTAGTCGGCGACCCCAAATGCCCCTTGATACCGAGTTTCATGCAAATCGGAATACTTTTTTGGAGCTGTCAAAAAACTGTTAAATCCTGACAAATTCAAATTTTTTTTTTGGTCAAATAGCCCCAGCTTGTTTAATCACTGTAGTTGAAACCCGAACTCCCTACGATTAGCCGTTTGGGAGACATGGCCGACCAAAATTCCGATCGTAATAAACGTCCCAAAAAACCATAAAACGACACCCAACAGGGGATGATAGTATTTCACGTCCACTACGTTGGATTTATAAATAGTTGTTGTTTTCGTAATCAGCGACCCAATTAACCATACAAACCATACCCATGTTGGTTTTCAGACTTTGTCACCCCATTTTCCCCTTTTAGGAGTTGAATTCTGGAAAAGCCTTATTCACGTCCACCACGTTGGATTTAAAATCGTTGTTTTTTACGTAATCAGCGACCCGATAAACCATACAAACGATACCCATATTATGTTGATTTTCAGACTTTGTCACCCCATTTCCCCCTTTTAGGGGTTGAATTCTGAAAGAACCTGTAACACATGTTTACTCATTTATGAATAGGAGTACTTCTGTGAAGTCTCGAATAAAATAGTCTAACTAATCTTGTTTCCCCATACGAACTTTGGACCCCCATTTCACCCCTTTAGGGGGTGAATTTTGAAAAATCCTTTCTTAGTGGATACCTACACTATATAAGGTATCTATATGCAAAATTTCAAGTCTTTAGGACTAGCAGTTTAGGCTGTGCCATGATATATCAGTCAGTCAGCCAGGTCTTTGAATTTTATATACAAGGTGACTTTTTGATCATCGTCCAAATTCATACTGGAGGCCTAATAAGTGATCAGTATCTTGGATCAGTAACAGTTTTTGTGAAATTCGTATACTGAAATTTCGGCTTCCCATAGAAATTCAGTTCCACTCCCGAGTGAATCACTATGGGGAGTCGAAATTTCATTTTACGAATTTCACCAAAATTGTTATTGATCCATGATACTGATCACTTACCAAGCCACCAGTATGAATTTGGACGATGATCAAAAATTCACCTTTTATACAGATGCTGGTTTAACTCACAGTATTTCCTTCACCGTCAGCAAAGTGTTAATTAATTAAAGCATACAAATAATATGCACCTGTGACCAAATCCATGCGCGGTTAACTGCGATTGATTTTAATGATGGCACAACTTGTGACCGGACCCTTATCTAACATGCGCGGTAAACTGCTGGATTTATAAAATTAATATTTTACTCCTTTTTTGTTTGTCATACATAAGTTTTATTCGGGGCGAAAATGTCGGACAGCAGTAATACTGAGCAACAAAAACGACATACAATCAAAACGAAACAGTTAAATCAAAAAAAGGTTACGACAAACGAAAATAGGTATGTAACCTTTTGTATGAGTGTAAATAAAGAAGTACATGAAACTTCACATAACTAGGTATTAAAACACTCGTGTATGCTATTTAAAAACTCGTCTACTAAGGGTGTTATCAATTTATAATTATTAATGTTATTAAATTAACAGAAAACCAGATTCTGATGTTTGCAAATAACCACACATTCCATTTTAATTTCCAACAAATTATGAGGCTTCGGAGGTAGACGTGATAATTTCCTTTTCAGCATCCAAAGGAAGCGAAGAAAAAAACGTGATTTGCAAAATCCACGTTTCCAATTTCAGGTAACAAGGAGAGAGATTAATTTAAACTTTTCCTATAAGGAGGTTATTTTCTGTGAAATAATTTAGTTTGCTCCAAGAACGACCAACAAATTTTGAGAAATAATTAGGGCAAGTGCAAGATGGGCGGAAGGGTTCGGTAAGACATTGTAACGTTAAAAAAAACCGGCCAAGTGCGAGTCAGACTCGCGTACCTAGGGTTCCGTATTATGGACGATAAATTTAATTTTGTAATTTTTTTATGTGAATTTCTCAACCGCTTTATTTTTCCTGTAATCTTTTCGTAAACACATATTACCATGATTTTTTTTCATATTATTCGGTCAACCTGTTTTGGAGATAAGGGGGGGAACATGCATTTTTTTATGGTTTTTCAAAGATTTCTCGAATTAGAGGCAATTAAATATAGCCAAACTATATATTTTTACAATCAGCTTTTTAATACCTAAAATTTGATTTCCGTATTTTTTTTTATATTTTTTAAATTTTTTATTTAACTTCTTTTTTTTATTTCTCATTTATGGTGAACTTGATTTTTTTTTTACACCGTGATATGTGAGCAAATTAATGCTATTTTTGTAACAAATGTCATACCTTTATCTTTAACGGTGCTAGTTATGAGGCTGTGACATACGGACGGACGGATAACGGAGTCTCACCATAAAGGTTACTTTTGTGCCTTTTAGGAAAAACCAAAAAATGCAATTTTTTTGAGGATTTTAGTATGGGGACCCCCCTTGGGTTAATTATTTTATTTTATTATTAATTGCCGTGATAAAGACTACACAGTGTGAAAATTTCAACTGGCTACCTATAACGGCTACCCCTGTGACAGACAGACAGACAGACAGCGGAGGCTATGTAATAGGATCCGGTTTGGCACCCTTTGCTTACGGAACACTATATCCATCCATCAGCCTAGTTCGTCCACTGCTGGACATAAGCCACTCCCGGCGGTCATCCTGGAAGAATTGCCCATACTCACACGCGCTGGGCAGGCAGGTTGTGAGCGCGGTGCCGGAACCCTGTCACTCGCTACCCGTCACCAGTCTGTTCCATATAAGGCCCGGCTATAAGGGATGGATATACCGCCATCCATCGGTCCCAGGCATGGTGGGCCTCCTGGTTTTTTACCTGTGAGCTGTCCTCTTACTCTACCCCGAATTACTTCGAGGAGGTCTCCAAGTAAGATGGTGATACCTCCACAGATCAGCTCTACCACTTGCTAGAACCCTAAAAAGCATCAATAATGTATACAATATTGGTTATCCATACCCTAAAATTTAATAAATGTTTGTGTCCGTATTAAAAAAACATACCCTCCATAACTTTTAGTTAATAGGTACTTTCCAACTGAGTTAAATCCATGACCTTATTAGTAAGTGGGTGTTAGTTTGTGCCAGAAGTGCGTTCATTAAATAACCTTGGGCTGGGTAGGAACATTGGGGTTGTAACGCTGAGTTTTTGAATGGGTTTCGTCGTGTGACGACACTCCAAACGTCAGTTGTCATTTTTGCATTATATTTAGTATAATAACGTTGAGAAGACCCCCTCTACACGAAATTTAACGTAAATATATCAACTATAACGTTGAGAAGCCCCCTCGGTACGAAAATTAACATCATTTCATTTACGAAAATTAACGTGAATGTCAGGTGATGTTTGGAGCCTATACGAACCTTGCGAACCCTGCTCAGAGTTGATGTTGAAAAAGTCAACACCAGTGTAGCGACACTGTCATTTATGAACAGTCGGTGTTGAGACGCGAGTTCATTTTTGAACGGGTTAGTGTTGCGATCCGGGTAGGAAACCCAACTCGGTGTGAGTTTATGAACGACTATCTGAAGTACGGCGACAGGGCTCACGTAACCCACCATGCTGGGACGTAACAATCGTTGGTGTAAGGTGGGTGCATGAATGTCGTTAGTTTTGAAGCTTATCTGGCTTCTAGCCAGACTTACAAGACAAAAAAGCTTAACCATCTTATATCTACCTGTATAACTAATGCGTTTTTCCTCGCGTAGCTCTACATGATCCCATTTTCTTCAGAAGATTTCCTGTGGCCTTACCCATTTGTTTCCTTAAATGTTACAATTTGTTCCCGTAAAAGCTTCAAGATGGATTGGCTCTATGAAAACCTTGTACCTGCTCCATCTTTCGTGCGTAGTTGCTGAAATTTGAAAGCGTTTTAGTATTTTGCAAATAAAACAATGCAAAGTATTCTTCTTATTTTATTTATGACACTTTTTGCACATTATGTCAAAAAATCATGAGACAAAAAACATAAAAACATGGTGTACAAAGGCGGCACTTATTGCTTATGCAAACAGAATTTATAGATAACGAAATAACATAGGGAAGTTGTAATGTAAATCCTAATCTCAAAATAATAAGGTACTGAAAGAAAAAATACCTTACTCAGACATTGACTTACATATAAAACACTTATATTAAAGGAATGTGTACTGTGCTTTCTTAAGCTTTATTTATTTCTTTGTTTCCTTATTAATATTAAAACAATAAAATATATCGAGCAAAAACATATTTTATTGTTTTAATTATAAAATATATTATACAACCGTAAATATAATAGATAAAATTGACATTAATAAATATCTATATAAAATAAATAAACGTACAAAAATGATAATACTGGAAATTTGAGTTAAAATTGGACAAAGAATCTGTGGAGAAAAATTGTTTCATTTATCTTTTAAAAGCCCTACTAATAAATTATAATAATTGAACATTAACGTCCAGTAACTGCTGATTTTATAAGAATCCGGTGGAGAGGCGTGATGTTTCACTTCGTTCGTTTCGTAAACAAGCACTCGTGTCCCAATGTCCCAAATTATGTAACACTTACGCAATGGATATTTGTGCAACAAGAGAACAATTTTTTTTTTGTTGTGAGTGCCGTGTTTGAATCCCGAGCAAGCGAAGGATTCTATAATTAAATCACAAGCTTGCGAGTGATTCTATAATTGAATCACAAGCGTAGCGAGCAATTTTAAGTTAGAATCCTGAGCAATCCATGAAAAAAATGTAAGGAATGTTAATTGAATCCCAAAAGCCGTCAAAAATTGGAAAATCTTTGATAAACCGATTGAACACGCAAATTTAACAACATCATAACCAAAGGATATATTCCTCTTCTACCGAGAGATCATCATGCGAGCGTTTTACTCTGTCCGTTTCCTGTAGAAGTTTATTGGTTTATACGTAGTCCATAGTTTATGGTACAAATTCCACACACGCTGGAAGGCTATACACAGAGTTACGAGATGTTTACCTTTTCTATGGTATCTGACAAGCTGCAGGGCTGTGTATAGCCTCCCAATATGTATGGAATCCGTATGGAGTGAAAGAGGTTACCACCATGCTGATCTTTGCTATCCTTTTTTGAGAATACTATAATTGAACTTTGCACTTTAAAACCATCTCCCAAAAAAAGAAAGATCATTGAGTAAGATAAAGCGACACGATCTCATGTTATTTACATCATATTTTTCAAATTGAATTGTACACAAAGCATAAAAAATTGAGTTCTCCTAAGTATGAAAAAATGTTTTTATTTAAATTGATCTGTTTCCTTCTCATTTAATTGTCTTTTGGTATAATGTTCTGTTCTTGTTATATTTGAACGCCTTTGTTGAAAATAGTCATGAAAATTCAAGCGATATTTTTTTTTTGTTTTTATTTGTTCGTATTATATGTTTGTGCACAATTGTGTGTTGCATATTATTATATTATAATGTGTTGTTAATTACGAATAATCAAAATTTTTAGGCCATTTTTCGGGATAAATCATAAATTTTTTTTTTTTATTCTTTTCACAAAGACAAAAATTGCTCTGTTCCCAAGTATTGCCTCACCATATAGGATGCCAAGTTTCTAGGAGCGGTTTTCAGTTTTGATTCGCTTAAACTCCCGGAGTTAAGGTGGGAAGACAAGTCTATACCCAATACCTCGAGATGTTCTTTGATCGGTTTAGGTATTGTATACCTTGGAAAGTCAGAGTCAGAGTGAATAAGATATGGCCGTGAAAAGAGACGCCTTGTGTTTTGGTAGCATTAAAACCATAGAGATTCCCCTATGATTAAAACTGACCAAGTTGGCTTCGCCCCCGTCGGTTAGAGGCTTGAATGTCACATGTTTGTGGTTTACACATTTTCATCACTTTTGCTCTGAAAGTAGGTCGTACATTTAACACGAAATGTGGGATATAAATTCGATTTACAGCCCTAGAGAAGTAAATTTAAAAAACCACCGAGGTTCCTTTACGTTCACTAACGCTAAGTTACTCGTCTATCTGAATGACAATGGGAAATATATGTTCTATCTGCCAAATCACTTTTTATTTTGTTATTCTGTATTTTATATATAGGTATATTAACAGTATCGCAATAAAATTTGATTTGCTAATAATAGGCACAGTAATACTGTGTAATAGGTCAATATTGAATGTTTTATGCATAAGTGAAGGTAAAAGACGCTTGAAAGTTGCATAATAAATTGGTTGTATTCTTTAAACAATCGCACTGGCCAGCACGACGGCCGCACGAAAAAAGAAAAAGTTGTAGAAAAAAAATTTGTGGCAAGCAAATTTTTTATATAATTTTTTTTAATAGCTTTTTTTATATCCTCGCATAATTTATGAAAATTTAAGTGTTCAATTCGGGTGCAAGTAATAAATTATACTCTCGAACTTTCAGGCGTTACTGAAAAATTTAAATTGAAATTATGAAGGGAGGTACTCTTTGAAAACTTTTTATAGTTAATCTTTTTTTTTTACAGTATTGTTTTTGGTTGATCTGTCATAATGTTTTTAAGTTATAAATAAATGAATAGATAATAAAATATATATTACGAGAATCTCTCTGTTTCGTCGGATTCTTATTTCAAATAATGAAATAATTTTACTGCGTGCTTTTATCATATTTTTATACCTCACTGCGGAACAATAATCATTAAAAAAGATGGCCCATAAAACAAATTTTCATATAATTTATATGAGTTTCTATGAATAAATTGCCACCCAGGTAATTTCATTTTGGTCCATCCTTACTAGAACGGAACTTGACATTAAAAGCTTCAGAGGTACATATAATTGCATTAGAATTTCTAGCTGTACATCATTCCGAGCGAGTGCAGTCACTAGTAGGGTTGCCAGATACAAAAGAAGTTTCCTTGACAAAATCCCGGATTTTCAACTTTTCGTTTTAATGGTTTTTTCACGCATTGGAAACCCGAAACATTGAAAAATAATAGTCATAGAATGTTTATTTTGATTTGTATATTAAAGGTTTTCCAAGTCACAAATTTATCGAAATAAGTATTTCGCATACGGTGACATTTTATATTTAATTCAAATAAAATAACATTGAATAGGTTACAATATAATAACAACGAACTCCTTAATAATTATTTAATTTTTATTTCATTATGTAATTGGCTTAAAGCCTGAGGAGAAAAACGCTGGCGACCTTGAAAAGCCGCGATAAGGTACGGTTTAATTTAGATTTTATGTTAGTAAAAAAATTTGAAAATATAAATAATAATAATAATGTTTATCTATACGTGTATCTTATACGTATATGAAAACAACAAAATATCTGGATGGATGAGCTTTGACTGAAATTTAAATTTAAAATTTTTGTCAAGAACTTTAACTAAATAGGCACCAAAACAAGGTACAAATTAAGACTTAAGAATAAGTTCCGATTTAATTAATTATGTATGCAAAGAAACAAATTAAAACTTAGTCAAATTGAAGATATATTAAATACAAATGATTTATCCTTGATTCTTTTTTAAGAATTTAATTATTATTATAGGTAATATTTTCTTTAATTATTTATTTAGGTAATTTTGAGCGCGTTCACAGCTTTAATCCCCCTCGAACGACAGAGAGGTAATTATGGGACGAGTACTGTGAGAAAGTGAGAGTTATTAGATAATTGTTATAGATTATAGTAAATTATAATTATAGATTACAATAATAAAATATAGATTATAATTATTATTATAGATTATAATAATATTATAATAGATTCTTGGAGTATTTCCCGTTTCAGTACTGGATTCGCTAGGATAACCAAAACCACGACTGATGTAGCCTTGCTAACCGTAGATGTGGTCTTTTTGGTGTTATTAAATGTATGAATTTCAGGTATTAGACATCCTGTACTTGATTGGACAGGATAATCAACACCAAGAATTATGTTTGCAAGTAGGCATTTTGAAATAAATTTTCAACTATTGATTTTAATTGTTTTCTCTTCTTAAACGTTTACAACACCCTTAAGTTATTGAGGTTATGTTAAATGACAGATTGTATATTTTATCCTCTTTCTATATCCCCCTAGCACTATCCGCCTTTAACATTCATTTTGGGAGTTTCTTCACTCAAAGATCGCTTTTTAGTAAAAAGATCGTTAATTGTACCCTGCTTCTATTTTTGAAATTTTCGCTTTATTTTATTTTTTGTTGTATCATAAAGAATAGTGTTTTTTATTTTAGTGTATCCCTTTAAAAATTCCTGACAAATTCAAATGCCATACCGCCCGAATTATGTTCTGGGCATGCCAAGAAAATCCTAACGTTCGGTAACCCTAGTCACAAGTAAAACAGTCAATTTAAAGTCACCTCACTATCTCATTTTCTGTCCTCCAGTATGGTTCCAGCACATATTTTCTCATACAAGAAAATCATAAAAAATCGACCAAGCGTAATCTTACACGTGCAAATAAATAATGGCAGCTTTTTTTAGATGGTAATATCGCTGACGATTTTTTGTTATATTTATATTCTATCAATTGAAAATATTTGTATCTATCTATGGCAGGCAAAAAGTAAAATTCTGCCGTTTACAAACGGCAACGTCAGTTTCTAAACACTCGCTGTTAATGAAAAACACGATGTAAATTGGCGTATATTCTCTAAAAAAAATCTGTAATCTTTTAGGAATCAAGCAAAGGGAATTATAACATTTTTCTTATTGTACATGTACTCTTTTCAAACTGCTGCTTTTCTCCGTGGCCAACTAATATGGTATTGTCTATGGTAATTTTTTTATATCGACCGACCAGACTGTATTTTTACTGAAGAAACTTTACGGTATACCATTTCAGTTCTTATCACGCGCGCAGAGAGATTATAATCAAACAAAAGTTCCTGTTTTGAGAGGCGTCTCTTGCTGCTGGTTGTAAGAGCACCAATGTTTCTGTGATTCATCGCCTCCTCGTGCCAGCACCCTGGAACGATTACTTCTGTCTCCATCCCTGATTTAGTATCGCGAGCCATTACTGAACCTTACTGCGGTCTCATAATATCACGGGCAACTGTTACTGGTTGCATAATGAATCAATGTGGGTAAGCTTGAGGTATATGTTTGAAGTTAAGGCAAATTGTAAAAGTTTGAGCGTCCCTGTTACTCCATATGCGAAAAAACCCTCAGTGCGAGAGGGACAGATTCGAGGAAAAATAACAAAAAGTTGGTTTTTTATTAATATAAAATGTACGAAAGTTGCTACCAAAATTTCATTTTACCAGGTCCTAGATACTGTTAAAACCCATCTAATAAAATATAATCACAGGCCATGTTGTCGAACTAGGAGAATTGGTGTCGAAAAACACCTAATATCAATAAATATTTGTATCGAGCCCAATTTCTCCAATCGCATTTGTGTTTTAGCAGATCCCTACAAAAGATTTCAAAAATAATATACTATTTTATCAAAATAATAAGTACATTTTTTACTGAAGTAGATATGCAAGTTCTAAAAGTGTCGATTTTTTTTTCGTAGCACCATAAGACGAAGCTTCCTTAATTTCAAGAGCTTTTGCATAAATTATGTCGAGTCAACTACATACCTGATCTTTGCGTTGCATCCTTATTAGATAATTTTTACTCGGTAGATTTAAGCTTGAAAAATTATACTTTTAAAAGATAATATCTGAAATTTCTTGATTATCAATTCATGCATGACTTGTGGCTGCGACAGTGGCAAACCATGGGCAAAGCCTACTACCAGATGAAGTGAAAGTATTTTTCAGTTAGACATGTCTTCGTCTAACAGTCCAAGGTCCACCCCGGACGTAGAATCATAGAATCGTAGAATCATATCTTT
This sequence comes from Ypsolopha sequella, assembly GCA_934047225.1. Taxonomy (NCBI): domain Eukaryota; kingdom Metazoa; phylum Arthropoda; class Insecta; order Lepidoptera; family Ypsolophidae; genus Ypsolopha; species Ypsolopha sequella. Next base: position 25,100,296 of record OW203987.1, read on the forward strand.
ATTCATGACCATAGGTAATGTTAGGTTGGTACAAATTTTTGAGCGCTATGTTCTACCGATAGGCGTATGAATACATTAATATTAAAAACACACACAAACAGCATGCTTCATAATAACTTAAAGTAGACAAAGTCATCTTAAAAAATAAAATAAAATAAAATAAAAAATAAATGCTCAAATCTCAGGAGGAAAAATAAATACACTCAATAACTTCACACAAAGAAAAACATTAATGTCTAAACAATTCAAACAAAATAATTATTAATTATGGTATGATTGAATGGAAGTATCATTTAGAAAATCATTAATTTTATAGTAATATTTGTGAATTAACAAAAGAAATAATTTATTCTTGAATCGGCTTAAATTTAAATCTTTTCAATGCATGTGCTCGTAAAGGCCCACTTTTTATGCATCAAAACCGAACAGAAAGTCGATTATTTTGCCCTAGGGCTTTATTATTATTATTATTTTTAATTTGTTTACAATGGTTGGCTAACCTGCAGCCTTTCCTGTGTACCATAGACGTTATACTTTTTTTCCACTGTTTAACGGCTCTGGATACAGTCCTTTTGAGCCAATCATAATTTTAAGTTCACAAGATTATATTAGTTTTCATTTCCTCACACTATGCATTGAAAAATGTAGTATGATACACGGGCGTAAAAGCAATAAATTACTCGGTTACGTTTAAAACACTCGCTACGCGCGTGTTTTAAATCGTCCTCGTAATTTATTCCTTTGCGCCCTTGTAGCATAAAATACTATTAATGTGTTTTGGGATTTTATTGTATAATTTTGGTTCCATTACGAAAATACTTTTTTGCATGAATGTAGTTTTAATTTTGTTTGAGTATCAGTGGTTGTACCTCAGTGTACGCCTCTCGTACTCCTTTCTTGCTCCCCAAAACAGTACAACAATACACGTCTGTGGAATAGTTTACCTGTTAATATTCGAGAATCTCCATCAAGTATACCTACTGTTTTTAAAAGTAGAATTTGTGTTTCATGATTTGATTTGTATGATTTAAGAGTCTCGTCTTAATTGTGTATCGTATGTAATAGTAGTTTATGCTACAAGGGCGAAAAGGAATAAATTACGAGGACGATTTAAAATACGAGCGTAGCGAGTGTTTTAAACGTAGCCGAGTAATTTATTGCTTTTACGCCCGTGTATCATACTACGTTTTTCAATGCATAGTGTGAGGAAATGAAAACAAATATAATCTTGTGAACTTTAAATTATGATTGGCTCAAAAGGATTGTATCCAGAGCTATTAAACAGTGGGAAAAAAAGTATAACATCTATGGTACACAGAAAAGGCTGCAGGTTAGCCAACCATTGCAAAAAATAAAAAAATATATAATAATAAAGCCCTAGGGCAAAATAGTCTACTTTCTGTTCGGTTTTGATGCATAAAAAGTGGGCCTTTACGAGCATATGCATTGAAAATATATATTAGTATGTATATACATATATCATATTGTATTTGAAGGGTACAGGGAAAGAACAAGGAATGTCACATCGATCGTAAGGAAGGGCTAGAATAAATGTGTCAACAATAAAAATATTTTTTTTTTTTCGTTTGTTAAAAGGCAAAGTAACACCTTTAACCAGAGTTTAGTGAAAATTAACATAAAGTAAGTAATGGTTTTTATTGTGTAGATTATAAATATTCTGTTTTAAGCATCTTCACATATATTTTTTGGCACTACCCAAATTTACGTACATCACCAAAGATAAACTGGAAGATAGCATTAAGTTCGCCTTAAGTACAAGTCTTATGTGCAATAAAGAATTTCATTATTATTATTAAAATAAACTTTTCGGAATTGATGTGCTTCGTATTTTTGTATTGGCCACTTTCTGAACGGTGAGGTGAAATAATGCGATGATTGTAACTCTGGAACCATTTAATCATACTTGTGCCCGAAGTATGGTGAAAGGATCACCTAAAATTGGGACGTAAAAATCATCGGCTGGTTCATAAATGTCGTAGGTGACATATATTTTCCCTTCTTTGGCGCCCTTTATATCCGATATTTATAAACAAAATTAGTATAGGCAAAAAAGAGTAGGTAAATGTTTTCGGAGCTACCGCTTCTGAGGTCTCATCGATAATCTCTAGTACTCTACAATGTTGTTACGAAAACTTCAATTTTGGAACATAGAGATAGCATTAGTACCTAGAGTGATATATGTAGATTTTATATGGCTTTCGAATCCGGAAGAACTTACAAAAGCCTAGAATTTTATGTTTGGTTAAATCTTAGAAGGTTTATTTTGTAACGAAAAAGGAAAAAAAGCAAGTTTCTTAAATAATGAGACAAAAAACTTTGTTAAATATTGGGACGTTAAAATCGTTGGTTAAACGCGGGGGTACCGAGTGTGGACTGTGACTTGCATTTCACAGTTCACATTCGGAACACCTCTGACACCCCCTCGGGCATTCATGTCGTAACGATATATACATACCGGGTGTTAAGGTAAAGTTGCGGGAGCCGGACAACGGTGATAGTACTTGTCCATACGAACAACTTTTACTATGGAGCCAACCCTCGAATCACGAAAACAAAATCTGCTGTTCTATAAAAAAGTTACATAGCTACCCAACCAAAATGTATGATGACAACTGTTTTCTTTTTGTCAATTTCTCGAAATTTTTCACGAAAAGACGCTCGTATAGACTATTCAATCGCCAGTTTCCAGCTTCCGCAACTTTATCTTAATACCCTGTATATAATATAAATATTTAAGAGGCTATGCGAATTTTATTTTTGTCACTGTCACTCCAAGCGAAAAATCGCGCAGTGCGAGAGGGGTGGATTCAGGGCAAAAGGGAAAAACTTGGGTTTTATATAAAAAAAAACCAAATTAAAATGGCTAGCAAAATTTCAAATATTTAATCACCTAATAAAATATGTTTGAGTTCTGTATATGGTTCCTATTCGTCAAACGAGGAGAAAAAGTGTGTTTGAAGACCTCATTTCAACAATTATTTCTATCGAGGAAAATTTATCCAAACATGTTTTTCAATTTTAAAACCCTAGATTATGTAGTCGAAATGAATATACCAGAAACTGATCAAAATTTCCCGTGTATTTCATGAAATACACAGAAAAGAAACACCCGTATTTTTTTTCGCATATGGCCTTAAATTATACATTATTACCAAAGTTTGAGGTATTTTGTTTTATAAAATAAAAATTTAATGACGAAATAGATAACAACAGCTAAGACTCACTATTATTTATGCGAGAAAAACTCGACGTTTCGGTCAACTTAAGAGTGACCTTCATCAGTCTTCGCGAAGTGCTCCGGCGCGTGCGACACCCTCACGAGGACTGACGACGAGTTTTTCTTGCATGAATAATAGTGTGTAACGCTAATTCAAAATAGTAACTAAATGTAAAATTACTAATGTTTAAATAAATATTTTTGTTTCCAACTACTAAGTTAAGAAAATTTAACAGTGTCTGAAGTGATGCTATGAAGGAGTGGGGACACCTGGCACAGGCAATATTTTGCTTAAAAGGTGACTCCAAGCACTTGTTCTTAGTTTAATATTACTGTTAAAATTGAATAAACTTTTTGATTTTTTGATTTGATTTTGAACTAAAACTAAAATTCTATTTATGTGTCGAACACGGCGCAAATATAAAAAAGTAGTGGTGTCATATATTTCGGGTCCGATCTTGACCCGGTATCAGTTGAGTATTACATTGACATTTTATTTCACAACAGAACTTACAAAACCGAGTTTTTAAATGTATTAAAGTTGAGTAAGTGAGTTTGTGGTACGCGGAACGCCCGCCGTCGCCGCACCGTTGCTCTGCACAAGTACAGTGGAGATCAGATCAAACTATACGTATATACCTTGGACTTTGTAACTATCTTATATTCTTCACTATAATGGCTAATGGAGTACTGTAAGTGTACAGCTTGATATGATGTCCACTGTACATTCGTTGCCCAACTGTATGGTTTAACAATAATCACCACGTGAACTTGAACTATTTTGCATGAAACTTTTGTATCGCCATTTTTATATGGTTTTGTTGCTCTACGTACTAATACTGCTACCTCTAAGATTTCCAAGCGAATGTTTTATTTATGTCCGCGTCAATACAACCCAATGACTCCATGGTCGTGACAGGCCCAATATTTCAGGACCTTCAGTTTTTCCATTACTCAGGAAATGATTGATCGAGCTGAAAGGAAGTGTAAGACGCCATTGCTCTTCGTGTCATTTACATCCATGGTAATGGATTCTGGGTATTTAAGGTGATATATAAAAGTTTTAGCGTTCCTGTTACTCCATATGCGAAAAAACCCTCAGTGCGAGAGGGACGGATTCGTCGAAAAGTTGCAAAAAGTCGGTTTTTTATTAATATAAAATATACTAAAGTTGCTATCAAAATTTCGTTCAACCAGATCCTAGATACTGTTAAAACACATCTAATAAAGTATAATTGCAGTACATATGTCACTGCAAATTGTCAAATTGGTTTCGAAAAAGACCTCATTTTAATAAATATTTGTATCGAGCCGAATTTCTCTAATCGAGTTTCTGTTCAACAGATCCCTAGAAAAAGATTCCAAAAATATTAAACTACTATATCAGAATAAAACATTATTTAATGAAGTAGATATGCAAGTTCTAAAAGTGTCGTTTTTTTCCGTAGCGCCTTAAGGGTTCTCTAAAGAAACGGAATACCTTATAGCAAAGCCTTTGTGGTGCTCGCCTACTAACCCGAGTTCGTAAGTTCAATTCCTGCGGTGCACATTAATTTGTATTCAGTCTGCGTGCCTCGGAGGGGTCCATTTGTGTCCGAAGTACGGCGATCGGGCTGGCTCACCGACCATCATGCTTGGGACCTAACAATTGTCAGTGAAAAGCGAGGTGTGGACTATGAGTTGGCATTTTAAGTTCACGCCTCCGACTCCCCTTGGGGATTCATGTCGTGACACCTTTAAGGCGATACGTAAAAGTTTTAGCGTCCCTGTTACTCCATATGCGAAAAAACCCTCAGTGTCAGTGCGAGTGTGACGGATTCGTGGAAAAGTAGCAAAAAGTCGGTTTTTTATTAATATAAAATGTACTAAGCTCTTTTGTCAGGAAGTTTTTCAATGAGACTTTACAAATACTTAATATCCACATTTTTAAATGAAATTTCGCAATGAAATAAGTTAGGATTTCAGAATTACGGGAAATAATTAAACAATTTAGAGATCTTTTCGGAATTAAATTCTATCGAAAAAATTTCATCCAACGCGTTTTCCTTCAATGAGAATCTTAATCAAATACTTAATAGACATTTACCCAAAAATGAAATACGTAGATGACGTTATATTGGAGTAAATAGATTCGAAAAACCCCATTTTTTTGGTATCGCCTTAAGGCTGTCTGTCTGTCTACCGGTACTTTCAACCAAAAACTACTGATTAGCTATATATCATGATAAAAGAGGTGTACATGTACTAGGATTCCAGGAAATTATTTAAAATTTTGTAACAATTTGAAAATGACTCTATTGATAAAGCTTTTATCGTATAAGGTAAGTTTAAAACATTTTTAAAACATATATATTGTTAGTTTACCTATAAAGAACAAAAATATTTTAGGAAATTATTCTCATGTTTAAGAAACAGCATGAAAATATTGTTCTCTGAAACCACTAATGGTATTTGTATGGTTCTCGCACTAAAATACAAGGAAAATATTGCTTAGAACAATAATTTATGAAACTTTTTTTTTCGTCCATCACGTCCATGTGAGAAGTATTATTTTGCGCTATCCGGAGACCCAACGACGCGACGTTGTAAAGCAATGCGCGCTGATATTAAGGTTGTTTCAATCTGTCGATATTTGTACCGACACAGGTCAACTCAAGGTCGTTGGCCCCTTAAACGAATGAGGTAAGTCGTAGTTTATATTTACGTCTGATCGTTAAAATATGGGTAACCCTCAATGCCGTAAAGTAAATATTTGTACCCGACATACGGTGACAGGCCTTTCGATGTCAAAACGTCGTTTATAATTTATTAACATAATAATCCACACTTAAAAGAATCTAAATTGACACTGGCAAATGTGGTGCTTAAAATAGCAGCCGTCGCAAAGAAACAAAAAAAAAACATGTTTGTTTGCAAGAGCACAAAGTTGTGCAACGTCATCATAGGGATATACTAATAATTTGTAATATCCCGTAAAACAATCAATTACTCGTATATTCATCCAAAGTTACAATCGATTTCTATTCTATTATACATGCTGTTAAGATTAGGAGTGGTTTTGTGGCTAGATTGTGAAAACCCGCCTTTTTCTTCTTCTTCTTCTTCGTGTACCATGCCCTATCGGGCGTCGGCTACCATCTGTCTAAACTTTTTCCGATCTTTAGCGAGTCTGCAGATCTCCGTCGTTTCCTTAATATTAGTCCAGGTCTTTAGGTTGTCAGTCCACTTTGTCCTTCTTTTGCCTCTTCTTCGTTTCCCCTCTATTTTTCCTTCTATAATGACTTTTATTACATTGTATTTGTTGTGTCTATAAATATGTCCCAGATATGCTAGTTTTCTTCTTTTGATTGTAGTGAGTAGCTCTCGCTTTCTGGTCATTCTTCTAAGTACTTCTTCGTTGGTAACTCTGTCCCTCCAGGATATTTTAAGCATTCTTCTAAACAACCGCCTTTTTCTAATCAATCAAGACAGAACACTTTAATTCAAAATCCACTCAATAATTATTCAACAAAACTTATTACTTGTATTGTGTATGCTGCCATCGCAAAGTTTCTATTGGTGTCTGTAAATTAGAATTTCAAAATTTATTAAATTTATATTTTTTTAAATTCTAATTTACATTTAAAACAGAGTTTTTCTCAATCTGGCTGCAAAACCGCTCTTAAGTTGCGAAAACCAGAAACTGGCGATAGTACTCGTCCACACTAACAACCTTCCTTAAAAAAAATTGAGAAATCGAGAAAAATAAATCTGTTGTTTCATATATCGGGTATCTATGTAACTTTTTATGGAACAGCTGATGTTTTTTACGTGATTCAAGGGTTGGCTTCATACTAAAAGTTGTTCGTATGGATGAGTACTATCACCAGTTTCCGGCTTCCGCAACTTCATCTTAACTATCAGTATATATATTATTATGTAGATTTTTTAATGTTACAATTTTTTGTTTAGTTCCCACTATTATGTCAATTATTAAACAACTGACATAACCGTACTGTGTAAACCGTTTTGTGAATTGTGTACAGAAAAACTTTGTCCTAAAATAATGTACAACAATTTGAACAAACAAAACCTTTTTTTAAGCCAGAAACCTTTCTTGTGCGGATAATACCGTCGTCCACATTGTATTTGTTTGCCTTGAACATCAATTTAGCTCGAAGAAACAATAAAGCAATAACACTTGAGAAAAAGCAATAAATGTCTGTATATTGAACAAAATCGTATCCTTTGATTCGTGCCAGTAAATTGAACATTCATTCTCTATAGATTTAAGGGCCGATTCTACAATTTCTTAACGTAAGAATAATTATAACACACAAAAATGATCTCATTGCCATAAACTGTATTATAACACATAACGGCTAAATCGAATTTTAGGACTAACTAGTTTTGCCTTTTCAGATATTTCAGGAATTCTTTAGCGGTGAAGCGAGCTGGTAGTTTGGATGTAGTCGTAAATTTACGTTTTTTTCTGGAATTTACAGCTATAATGTTATGGAAAATCCAATTACTTTGAAGCTACTAAATGTCGTAGGATATGTAGGAAAACGGATCATTGCGAAATCCCTAGCATAGACCCAAATAGTTGAAAATTAATTACCAAGTTAGGTGAGCCCTGTTCCTAGAAATTTACTTCTTACTACTATAACAACTACTACCCACTAAATAGGTCGCCTCGTTCCACTCCGCTTCGCTTGGCTCCTAAATTTATGATAACAAGAAACCTAACACGCTTCTCCGCGCTTCGCTCGTCGTCACGTCTATTTTTGACGTTTTTTTGAAAAACAACCTCATACGGCAAGATAATCCGGTAAATGCAATGATCCTGCAAAGAGCTGGCATGATTGGGTAATTCTTTCATAGTTTCCAACTTTCCGGAACTTTTCAATCAACTTAGGATTTTCGCGTTGATCTGTTTCTTCTGCAGATTATCCTGCGATATATATGTCACAAAATAATCAGAAAAAAACGGATCATGTAAAATTCCTAGGATGATTGAAAAGACCCGGATAATTGAAAACTAGGAAAGAACTTCGTAGCATGATTTGGCTGCTTTTCAACAAAAAGTCAAAAATAGGTGCAACTGAGCGAAGATTATCACAGGATTTTCGCAATGATCCATTTTTAGGGTTCCGTAGTCAACAACAAGGAACCCTTATAGTTTCGCCATGTCCGTCTGTCTGTACGTCTATCTGTCTGTCTGTCTGTCTGTCCGCGGCTTAGCTTAGAGACTTAGCTTAGTAATAGAAAGCTGTAATTTGGCATGGGTATAATACATATTTATCACGCTGATAAAGTGGTACAATAAAATTTTGAAAAAAGATTTTATTTTAGGGTAACTTCCTTACACGTAAAGTGGGGATGATTTTTTTTCGTCTATCCCCTATTATGGGGTGTCTTTGGATAGGTAATTTAAAAATATTGGGGGTGTGAGAAGACCAATTTTCGATCCAGGGTTCCGTTTGCGAAATATTAAGCTTAAAAGTGTTAATTTTTGTTACAGTCAAGTGTCCCCCTCACCTGTCAGCAAAACGGTTGTATTGGAGACGTGAAAAAAATCACGGCAGTAGTATACATAACGAAATTAAAAGGAAAATTATCACAGCTAAGAAGGTTTTACATGTTAACGAGTACAGATCGCGCCAAACCTTTAATCCCCTCTAAACACAGGGCGATTCGCATCAGCAGGAACAAAATGTATGGGCCGTTCTTGGGAAGAGCAACTTCCGAGCGTATTAGAAGTTTGGCGCGATCTGTATTAGTCAACAAACTTATAAAATGTACTTGGAGAAAAAGTCCGCATATTGTGCAGGGCAACTACGGAACCCTAAACTGCGCGTGGGCTGACACTGTTTTCCATGATATTTCGTGGATTTCACTGAAATTTGTTTGAGCACAATTTTTCTATTACGAATATGATTGTGTTTTTAAGGCGACATCTATCCCTTTGTATATTCTTGATATTATTAGAGTGCATTACAAACAAATTTCAAGGGTCGCAGATTCGAAGTCTTCCCCGAGGATTTTTTTCAATATATTTGTTTACTTGAAATTTGTTTCTGATTGATCTTTTCTAATTTGTAATGCGCTATAATTTATTTTATTTTTTCATTTATATTATTATGCCACAAGACGGCAGCGATCTGGCAAACATTTTCTACTTAGTTTAATTTTACTTTCGGAGACATTTTAGTTTTATAAGTAAATTTGTAAGGTTTAATTTTAGTTTTATTTCATTTTATTTAAGTTTTTATGTTTCTATTTTATTTATTTATTAATAATTTTACACTATTTTATTACATGATGAATAGTATCAACAAACTCACATGAGTTTGTCCTGATACTACAATTCGTGAATAATACTCATATTCGTGCATGAGATTTTTATAATTATGTTCTTTTATTATTAATCAATTTTTCTTGAAGCTATCACAATGGGAGCAGGAATATGTATAAAATCGCACACTCCCTAAAAAAGTGTCACTACACAGAAAAAGCACTTTTAAGAAAAAAAAAATTTTTTTTTCTTTTATTGTTTAGTTCATAGTTAGTTTAAAAAAAAACTATATTAATAAACTTAATGTAATTTTTTTATGCAATTTATATTCTTGTTTATACAATTTACTTAAGTTTTGTAGTATTTATAGAAAATTTATAAATCAATAAAATTTAAAACATATCCATGTTATGACGTTATTTTTGACACATGTGGTAATATTGTATAAAATAATATACCAAAAAAACTGTCGTAACATATGATAAAACGTTATTTTAGGATAAAAAACATGAAAATCATACTCAAAAGCTTACTATTATTTGTCACAACACAGCTTACAACGTTTTTCATGGATTTTGACAGCGATGTTCTCAGGTCCACACTGTACCAAGACTATATTAAACCTAATGCGACACTATTCTTGGAACAATCGCGTGAACTTCAGCTCAGTAAAAAAACGTCATTTACGCCATCTACTGGTGAATAATAAAAGTACAAATATGACATTTTTTCAGGATACAGAGTTTTAAATTTCGCTTCGAGTGGTATTAATAATTGAATTCCGCACTAAGCTGTGTTATGATACTTTTTTAGGGGGTGTGCGAAATATTGTTACAAGACTGAAAAAATTATACCAAAAGTAATAAAATAGAAGATGGGATATATCGATCCGCCCTGAAAGGAATGAGACTCCTCTTAACAACAAGGAGCAAAAGAGATTACTGCGACACTCATCCGATACAAATGTACACACGGCACACGTTGCTGGTCGTATGATTATCACCTTTACACAATCGCTTTAAGTGCTATGCTATACCACTGGAGGTTGTACATTTTACAAAGGACGGGTAGATAGTATCAAAGAAAATTCACGTGCCCATTTTTAACTCGGGTTGCGACGGTTAAAAAATTATTAAAACGTGACAATTATGTCGATTCGCTACAACATGACTTAAATTATTTGACAGGACTAAACTTAATTTGAGGGTTCTGTGTTTTTCTTTCTGTATCGAAAAGACAAAGACAGAACGCTCAAAATAAGGTTAGTCCCGTCAAACTAGTCAAGTTTTGTTTCGCCGAATCGACACTATTAAACTCTTACAAAAAAAAAACTTGTTATGATTATGTTTTTATTGTTACAAATTGGATAATAACTAGTTCAATAGTCACTATGGAAACTTAGAAACATACATGCATGCACATTGAACGCAAAACACTCCTTTTGTCTATGCTGTCGTGTAAAAAGTGAATCAGGATATTTTTCTTTGATGGTACGTGGGTTGTTATCACGCGCTCACTATATGGGCCAGACGCAGACATACAAGAGATATATTTATTTTTTCTCTTTCCTCGCTACGTGATCAGACTCTTGGGAAAGGACTGGTTATGTAGCCGTCGACAAGTGGATGGAATAGAGAGAAATCTGTACTAAATAAAAGTAAAGTAAAAAATGACAATAAATTGTATAATAAATATTATGTATATAAGTAAATATGTTTATTGTTTAAATAGTCACTTCATTATTATTTATGTAGGTATATTGTTGTTATTTATAATCATAGGGTGTAAGTATATTAACATATTTAGTGTACACGTATGTATGTCTAATTTTTATTATGACTTCTCTTTTTCAATCCGGGTTTGCTGGAAGAAATCTCTTTTTAGAGATAAGCTTGCCTATGTACATGATAAATTGAAGAATTTTGTAAAAATGATATGTTTCTTTTGTGTACAATAAAGAATATAATATATAAAGAATATTAATTTGTAAAATATAGTAATAATACGTATAGATTAGTAAAAAGGTCGTGTTTATCGTGTCATTGAATATCTTTTAATTTTATTGTGTTCTTAGTATTGTACTGGTCCTCTAAAAGGGCCGCTTTGGATGAATCATATTATGATTCTGTTGTAATGACGTCTCTTTTGCACGCATGAAGAAACTTTGACTCTATCCTACTTTCAAATCATTTCATGATTCACCCAAGTTGGCCTTTTTAGGTCCCTGATGCCAAAACTAGTAAAATATTGTTGAAAATCAAGCAATTTTTAGACTAAAATTAAGTAAAATTTGGTATTTCTTAGAAACCGTTAATGGTAATTGCACCGACACAAGGAAAATAATGCTTAAAAAATTACGCATAGAAATTTTTCCCCTGCATTGCGTCCATGTGAAACGTATTATTTTCTCCTATTTTGCGCTATTTGGAGACCTAACGACGTCGAAATGCAGTGCGCACTGATATAAACGTTATGTCAATATACATGGTCTATATTTCATATATATATATATATTTCATCTGTCGATATTTGTACCGACACAGGTGGAATCAAGGCGGCGCGGTTGCCTTAATGTACCTTGGAAATTATGAAATAATATTTCCCAGAATATTTTTCTTGAATAAAAATATACCAGCTTCGAACAGTATTTTGTGCAACTTTAACATAATTTAAGACATTGGGACACGAGTGCTTGTTTATGACACGAACGAAATGAGTCTCGTAATAGTATTGCACAAGTGTCCCAATGTCTAATTATGTTTAGTTGCACAATATACTTTATACTACACCTGCTCGGAAATTACCTTCTTTCTTTGTTGAAAACGATGCAGAAAATACGTCATTACTGTCATACAAATATGCGGGCGGAAAAAGTGTATGAAAATCCATTGTTAATGTGCTTGAGCGGGCAGAAAAAGTATATGCAAATCCATTGTTAACGTGCTGTTTTTTTTTTTTAATAACATAAAGAAGAGCTTCGAACAGTATTTTGTGCAACTGTAACATAATTTAAGACATTGGGACACGAGTGCTTGTTTATGACACGAACGAAATGAGTCTCGTAATAGTATTGCACAAGTGTCCCAATGTCTAATTATGTTTAGTTACACAATATACTTTATACTACACCTGCTCGGAAAGTACCTTCTTTCTTTGTTGAAAACGATGCAGAAAATACGTCATTACTGTCATACAAAATGCAGGCGGAAAAAGTGTATGAAAATCCATTGTTAACGTGCTTGAGCGGGCAGAAAAAGTATATGCAAATCCATTGTTAACGTGCTGTTTTTTTTTTAAATAACATAAAGAATGAGCAAGTGGGCAAGTGGCCAGTATTATTTTGCGAACTCGTACATAAAACACGAAAAATTATACTGGCCACTTGCTTTTCCTGTACATAATAAAAAATAAGAAGGAAATAAAAAGTGACAATCGCACGCGAGTCAGTCGGTTTCTTTTATTGTATCTTGATTAAAAGTAAAATTATACTATTTCCTCGCAGGTGCGATTCCCCTTTCTTCCCTCGGTGAACAATGTACTATTATCTACGACCACTAAAAATATCGTCTTTATTTATATATTTTCAATTAACAGTTTCATGAAAAATTAAAAACTCGTTAATGAACCCCGGAAATCATCTTTTTTTTGAAATCATAGAAAAAAACGTTTTGTTCCTATACGAACTGGACTACTTAGTTCTTGAACAATTCCTATAGTACCTGCAGTAAGGGAGCAAAAAAATTACATATTTTTCTAATTTCAACTGAAGGGTCATTAAACACTAACTGAGTCTCCAGTATGAATTCGGGCGGTTGATTAAATTTAACCTTATATAATTTTAAAAAGAAACAACAACAATATGAAACTGAACGATACTAAATAATTTAAAAAGGCCGACTTGGGTGAATCATAAAATTATTTGAAAGTAGGATGGAGTTAAGAGTTTTTTCACGCGTGCCAAAGAGGCAGTATTATAACAGAATCATAATGTGATTCATGCAAAACGGCCTTTTTAGAGGACCAGACGCGTTTCCAAACACCTAGACATGTTTTAATTGACTCTGATGACGAAATAACTAAAAAGTTTTCTGACTTAATGCCCCCTAAAAACCCTGACACATTAACCCCCACCTCCCCGCTATACCTACACCGCCCCCGCAGAAGGCGGCGGAATAGTAATGGTAGTTTATGCTACAAGGGCGCAAAGGAATAAATTACGAGGACGATTTAAAACACGAGCGTAGCGAGTGTTTTAAACGTAACCGAGTAATTTATTGCTTTTACGCCCGTGTATTATACTACATTTTTCAATGCATAGTGTGAGGAAATGAAAACAAATATAATCTTGTGAACTTTAAATTATAATTGGCTCAAAAGGACTGTATCCATAGCCGTTAAACGGTGTAAAAAAAGTATAACGTCTATGGTACACAGGAAAGGCTGCAGGTTAGCCAACCATTGTAAATAAATAAAAAAAAAATATTTTAAAGCCCTAGGGCAAAATAATCGACTTTCTGTTCGGTTTTGATGCATAAAAAGTGGGCCTTTACGAGCACATGCATTGAAAAATCATAAAAGACGCTCTACAGAGAAATATCTCTATTTTGACGCCGAACGGTCTACGGCGGCGAAAAATATTCTTAAGGCGATATGCGAAAAAAATACGGTTGTTTCTTTTATGCGTATTTCATGAAATACACGGAAAATTATAATCAGTTTCTGGTATATGCTTTTCGATTATATAATCTAGGGTTTTCAAATTGGAAAACATGTTTAGACAAATTTTCCTCGTTAGAAATAATTGTTGAAATGAGGTCTTCAAACAGACTTTCTCTCCTCGTTTAACGAATAGAAACCATATACAGAAGTCAGGCATAATTTATTAGGTGTGTTTTAACAATATCTAGAGATTTGATATTTGAAATTCGGCTAGCTATTTTAGTTTTTTTAATAAAAATATAAAACCAACTTTTTTCCTTTTGCCCTGAATCCGCCCCTCTCGCACTGCGCGACTTTTCGCTTCGAGTGACAGTGACAAAACCAAAATTCGCATAGCCTCTTAAAATGTAACGACACGACGATGCACCAGTGAAGTCACTCGGGCTTTTGATGTTGGAGTTACACGATTGACCTACTCTAATAGCCTGTTCGTTTGGGACACAATGATGGCCTAAACACTCTAGGGATTAAAGTGAGCGTGTCCACTTTAAAAGCACAAGTGGTTGGGCCAAGTAGCTGGCTGAAATCAGGCTTTTGTAATCACGCAGGCGAGCCTCCTAGTTTAAACAGAAATTTCATTTGCCCAGGCTCATCATAATATGCCTAATTTTATGACGTGCTGACGACATAAGAGAAAGTATGATAATAAATAATCTCGTACATAAGAAATTCTCACCAAAGGCTCAGTTTTCAAACGTTTACTCGTACATTTCGCATACTCAACAAAAATGTACGTAAGAACTCTTTAATTTTAGGAAAATATTTCTTGTGATCACGAACTGACGGTTTTGACGCCATCTGGCGAAAAAAGTCTGCCTCCTTGCTGCACAGACTCCGCGGCAGCCCCAAAACCCCCTACAAGTTATACCCGATCGATTCGACAACCCGTTTATGCTTAAACTGGTTGATCGGACAAGATCGCTCCTAGTTATTAAGTACTAATATAGAATAAGTATATTGTTTCTAACAAGATGGACTCATGTTGTCTGATGAAATAAATGATATGATACGAATATAATGTATTACACGCATCGAAACAATATATTTTATGAAAAAAAAAATAAACAGAGTGATTGAATGATAAAGCTCGCGAAGAAAGCTCTCTGAAACATATGAAGAAAGTTCCAAGTTTATTGATGAAAAACTTTTGTATCCCTTCTATCTGTTTCGAAGTTTTCGCGTGCCATACAATCTTCATCTCCTATATTGTTCCAGAATTTGGGATAAATAAATAAAAGGTTGTGTCTGATGTCTTACAAAATGAAACTAGAGAACTTGGTGAACTTATTGTTACGCCTCGGAATTTGAAAAGAGGTGTACGGTTGGCAACACAAAGACCTCCCTATTAGAACAGATAAAATATATTAGTCAAGTTATGTTAAAAATAAAGTTCATGCCAATGTTAGCCAATAAGTAGAATATAGTGCGGTAGTGATCCGTGCATTTTCTTATTATTTACTTGCTTTTGCCCGCGGCTTCTCCCGCGCTGATTTCGTTTGCATTTTGCCGCGATGAAAAGTAGCCTATGTCACTCTCCAGCTTTATGCAAAAAATCATATCGATCTGTTGCTCCGTTGCTACGTGAAAGAAGGATAAACCAACAAACAAACAAACAAACACACTTTTTGCATTTATAATAGGGGAACGGATTTTATAAAGTAAGGACAAGGACATTAAATAGAGCGAACGGCAAATTGCAAAACAGCAAGCGTTTAAAAACTGACGACACCGTTTGTGAAATGCCGAATTTTTTACTCTTTGCCTGCCACATGCATACGAATAATGTACTGCATATCCAAAAACTGATTCGTATATAATATTTTTGTCAGCTTTAAAATAATTTGATTTTTATAGTTGTGAATTCACCTTATATCTTGAAAAAAAAATGTTTCGTTACAAAACTGAAGAGTGAAACAAGATACAAAAAAAAATCAAGAAAAATTTAATAAAAAAACACTGACTTCAAACTTCGACTAAAACAGCCGAAGAACCTGTAATGTAACTTTATTTTATTTTTTTGCGTTGATCTTAATGCAATTTTCATCTTTCATGTTACGTCGTAAATACAATTATCAAATTACTACACACCAACATAAATACAACCTTTCTTACCGCTGTATTCAAATTCAAGTTTCAAACTTAGTTTGTAAGACTCTTATTGAAAGAACACGAGGGGTGATTATTCTATGAGTTGGGAGTCAACTAAAGGTGGTTAGTTTGTATACTGTTGCATTGTAGCACGAACAATAGATTAACGTTGAAGTACAATATGACGCCGCCTATAATGTTAGTCTTTTCCGTTTATTGTGAGTGTTTCCCGTTTGTTGTCAGCAGTAATGTTTTTTCAGTTGTTGCTACAACTAATTACTTTAAGGCGAATGGATACGCCAACTGCAATTTGGACCTGTCTTTGAAGGTCTTCTCCTCCCACACGGGTGGTCCAAAAACTTTCATAAAAATATATGATAGGCATTATAAAGTCAAACATAAATTTTAAGTTTCATAAACTGTTTTTCTTTTGTAAGTTTTGACAAAGTCATCGAAAGTATTTATGTAAACATAATTAACACAAGAATCCTCTTACTCCTTCCAAACGCCTAAAGCGATTTTAATCATTATTTCACCAAATTATAGGAATTTTTTAGGTCTAAAAAATTTAAGTTCAATATTTTTTTTCGTTCTTGGCGTCCATGTGAAAAGTATTATTTTCTCCTATTTTGCGCTAGCCGGAGACGCAGTGGTTGTCGTAACAGCCACTTTTCAAGGCACGCTAAAATGAACCTTATTTCAATGTGGTTTCCGTTGATATTTGTACCGACACACAGTTCGACATCGAGTTGCTTATTTAGCGTGGTCATACGCCTTAACTACTTTTACTGCGAAAAAGTGTGTGCAGTGTACCTCGTTCAGAATGGACGGATTGTAACAAAGTTCATTTAATCTATTTGAAAACTAGCTTCTGTAAACACCCCAAGAAATGTTTTGACCGCAATCGTCGATTGGTATTGTTATAAATGAATGAATGTGGTAAGAATAGATCACATAACTACATCATTTATCGGTCACACGGGACATGGAGGTAAATGAAAATTATAGGATTTTTTGATAAAGGTAGTTGCATATAAATTTAAGGAAAACTTTTTGATTTAATAAAACTTTTAATGAAAAAATGCAAACAATAAACCGTATCAACACATATTTAACCTTGAAAATTCTGCTCTTATACCGCGCTTTGCGTTTCTTTGTTGTGGAGTTCCGTCACGTTCCGTTTTGGTTCCGTTGCATAAGTTTTGTTTGCATCATCCATAGACAACTTAGAAATTATACGTCGTAAGGAGGGCAAACCTTTTTCTCCAACAAATCAGTGCAATTTCACTACTATACAATGTCATTCCATTCTATCCCATCTTAGTCAAAGATTACAAAAGTAAAGATAAGCCCTTACCATACTATGACAGCACCAAAATGTGTCCACCTTTAAATGGGTGACGCTCACACGTTTGGAATCAGTGCTCATTTGAACACAGTGATAGTTGGACGCCTTAAGTGTACTTAAAGTTAATCATTTTAACAACTTTAGTAGTCTGATCAGTTTTCTGACCGTAGACCGATTGCGCACTCATAAGAGTGCGCGCGTCGGCAATATGTTAACGCACGCATTCAAAATCAATGCAATAGATTTTAGGTGCCAGGGCTCATCTAAACTTTTGAAATCTGTGATCTTAGTACCCTCTATTTTCTTACTTAGATATATGAACGATTAGGTGCGTCACGACCGTTACGTGGGTGGAATTTGGAAGAAAATACAAATTCTCAATAAGTTTCAAGCGGTTTTAGCTGTTGATTTTGCGGTATACGAAAACCCAAATTTCCATCCGGTTGAAAGCGGTTAATTTTGTGTGGACATTATTTTTTCTTATAACGTCATTTCGGTGATTGAATCGTGATTTATGGGTCATTCAAACCTTTATTCAACCACTGTCCCGGTACGGCTTATCTAGACGTTAAACCTTAACGTGACACAACGGGCCGCTGCACGCTGGCAGCATAGGTATTTTATGCTTTAGATAATACTTGACTGTTGACGGCCCACTAAGGGCCGAAATATATTTCAAGTTTTAAATTTTCTTTTATTTATTATATATATTTAAAGTTATATATGTTTATAATTACATAGAAAAACAGTTAAATGAAAATTTTTTGTGAGATATATTTCGGGCTATTCGGGCCCGGCATCAGTCACATGAAATAATGAAATTATAACAGAAAGGTAAAAAAATAAAAAATAAATAAAAACTATTTATGGTGTGTATGGTGTGTGTTGATAGCAGTGGCGGTGTTTATGATAGCACATGTCTTGCAATCATCAATAATCATTTAAAAGACAAAAAGTTATTTTTTAATATTTATTTACATAATACGCGATAAAGTTATACATGTGTACTTCTAAATAAAAAGCTAATAGAGGCATATAATAGAGGCTAGGATATATTATTTAAACTTTTAGCTTGCTATAAAAATAATAATTGTTATTATTATTAATAGCAAAGCATGTTAGAAGCTGTTTTTTTTTTCTAATTGTTACTATACATCAAACATATAAAAGTGTTGAGTATGGTTTTGTTTTCTTATTTTAGGATAAGTCAATAATACTTAAGTATAACAATAAGTTTTTTTTAAACTGTAACGGTCTTAATAAGCAATACGAAACTGCTGTGATTCTGAATACACACATATTTTGCCCTAAACTAAATTATAATATTTGCCTTATCTTTTCAGACCACAATTCTTTAAATGTGAATCTTACCTCTCAAATATTGCCCGGTATTCTACATAAGTGAAACCAAAAACCCATTACACATCCGCATGAACCACCACAGACACACATCAGACACTATACAAAACAACATCCTACCCATCCCGACACACACCCGCTTCCACAACCAACTTTTCAACAACTGCTTCACAGTCCGCATCATTAAATCATTCACTCCACCATTGACCGACATAGAACTCAGGACCTGGGAGATATCATATGTCTGGTCACTTGGCGCACACTATGGACCCGGACTCAACAGACAGCACTGACAGACTCGACCAACTGACCCAATCAGCAAATACTCCCCTCCAAACTGTTTCTTTTTTTATTTTACCACCTTTCTTTCATAATTTTTTTTTTTTTGTAAGTAGTTCCTATCATAACCTTTTCAGACTGTATCAACTTGTTTTCATATATATTTTTTATATTTTTTACCTGTCAACCACTCGACTGATGACGGCCTCACTGATGAGGCCGAAATATATCGAAAATATAAAGTTTATTATTTTTTTAATTATTATCATTTAATTGTTAAAACTCTCAAATATTCAACATTTATAATTATTAATTCAATCTTTTGCAAAAACCATAGATTTGTACCTTTCTCGGCACGTATTTCGTATAAAAGTGTAAAGAAAGTGCACTTTCAAAGTAGCATAGAACAATAGTGAAGAAGAAAATGTAATTTCACTTAACATTGTTCCCGGAATCAACTTAGTACACCTGTGTGGTACGGGAGAATTGTGCCCGCAGAGGAAATGCTACAAAATAGCATTAAGTTTTCAACGTCTTCCTTGTTTTTATACAAGGTGGCGCAAAAGTAATGTCATAATTTGAATTGCCTGCCATTTTTGCAGATGGTGCCAAATGTCACTGTGCTTTGACATTTATGTTGTAGATATCTAGAGAATTAGTTGTCAACAAGGTTTTTATGGTTTGGTTATGCGGCACAAGGAAACTTTTAAATATGACATAACGTTTGGGTAAAACCACGGATATCGGGGGATATGGCTTGGCGGCGTGGCGCATGTCGCTAACTTGCGGTCAAACTGACCTTATACACGAGCAGCAGCTATGCTATGTAATATTACCTCTTGCCAAAAACTCTTTGGATACGTTTTGTTCCTAAACTTTTGAACATAGCAAATAAGTTAAATGCACATATGAACACTTACGAAGGTTTGTTTAATGGGAAAGTAACCTCGGTAATTTCTCAGTAAGTAACATTATATGATTTATAGCAGAAGCCATCACATAGGGAAATATAAATAATATAACATAAGAGTACATTACATAAAAAATTAAAGTCAAAATTACCCTGAGAAAAACACACGGCCTACGATATGCAGGGATATGGGTTCCAGCACCGTCTGATTATTTCTTTCAGATAATTTGTTTCAATTATAGTTTTTTTTTTATCTTGCCATGCATTCTAATAATATTTTCAATGCAGTTGTTCGTAAAGTTTTCTTTTTTGTGTAACAAAATTATGCGGAAACCGACTCTTTATTTCACGCGTGAAATAAAACAGTACTGAAATCCTTTATTTCACGCGTGAAATAAAGTAATTTTTTTAAGTTTTTGGCTCTGTGGTGCATGGTGCAAGTCATAAAATTAAAAAAAATACAAAGATGCAAGGAGGTTTTGCTGTCCAAAAAAAAACAATTATTTATAAGTTGCTCTAGCAATAATTGAATGATGATAAACACCATAACACCTAAGATTCTTGATTATCTCATTTAAAAATACGTGTTTTGTTTCCGCAAACAAAAATATTTTTGTTGTATTTCCTCGCAAAATGCATTGAAAAATGTTGTAAGATACTTGAGCGTAAAAGGTTTTTATCCGAATGCGTGAATTTGGCACTTATTCGTATAAAACCTTACTTTCCGCACGTGTATCTTAAATAACTATTAATGTTTTCCTAGCCAAAAAGAGGTTAAAAATAAATCCCTTAAATATCATGGTCCTATAAAGTCATATTTATCACTCAGAGTATAAAAAACTTGAAAATCAAATTGCTAATTAGCACCCTCGCTGTGCTCTGTGTCTGGCAGGTCCGAAGATTTATGTTTTTTTTTTTTTGTTAACTCGGAAGATTTAGGAACGGATTAAAAGTTGACGTCCTCAAAAACATTATGAAGGATATTTATACTAGCTAAGAAGTGTCTTAGTAGATACCGAGAGTAAATAGACAAGTAACATTACATAAAATCACTCGTTTTACTACTAATACTAAACAATTCCCATAGCTTAATTTCTAAAAGTTTTTTTCCAGAGAATTTACGCCATTTTTGCACATAGTTTTTATTATTTTGGTATATTAATTAACCATTATTTTTTTTAGAATTGTCGGATTGAGAATTTTAGACATTATATGTATGTTTACTCTAAGGATTGTGATGTGCGATTATATACACTGGCAATATTATACACGTCCATAAAAACAACTTTTCTAAAAAAAAAAGTTTAATTCATAATGCTCAGTAATAAAAGTTGTTCGTATGGACGAGTACTACTCGTATCGCCAGTTTCCGGCTTCAGCAATATCATCTTAACACACAATACTGTTAATTAGTTATCAAATAACAATGACCGCTTGTGGTCTAGTGGTTCAAGTCGACCACTAATCTGGAGGCCGCGGATTCAAATCTCGTAGGAGAAAATTTGCTTCGGAAAGCACGTTAATATTAATATTCCATCGTGTAACCATAATTATTACATTGAGTTATTATTTAATTATTCCCTCGAAATAGTGAAGACAGAAGTAATATCCAGGACATTCCGGTCACGTCTCGTCTCGCACGATCTCGATCAAAGAGTGATATTCACGTTACCCGGTATCCGAATTGGAATATCCGAATATTTGTATTTCCCATCAGCCTGGAAATTTGATTACCTTTGTGCCCTAACGTATTAACTAATTGGTATGCTTTTAATATAAACTACTTGTTTTGGACAATATTCGAGCAAATGGGGAAGGGTATCGAATTAAAAAAATTGGCAAGATTTTCATGTGCTCTATATGAAGTAAAAAACCGGCCAAGTGCGAGTCGAAATCGCGCACGAAGGCTTCCGTACCATTATCTATAAAAACGGTAAAAAAACATGTCTGTTGTATGGGAGCTCCCTTAAATATTTATTTTATTCTATTTTTTAGTATTTCTTGTTATAGCAGCAACAGAAATACATCATCTGTGAAAATTTTAACTGTCTAACTATCACGGTTCATGAGATACAGCCTGGTGACAGACGGACAGACGGGTAGACAGATGGACAGACAGACAGACAGCAAAATCTTAGTTATAGGGTCTCGTTTGCTTAGCCAATTATTATTAACCAGTGAATTGGCAGGAAGCACAATCGTCCCAGAAGTCTATTGTAAATCAATAATCAATGATTACTGCTCAGCTGAATCGCATTTATATACTGAAATACCTATAGGTGTATATCCATTGTAATATACAATAGTAACATCAAACCACACCAACCTTGTTCCTGGTTACCTTCAAAGCAAAGCAATCATAGAACCACGT
The DNA here is from genome assembly GCA_934047225.1 of Ypsolopha sequella. Taxonomy (NCBI): domain Eukaryota; kingdom Metazoa; phylum Arthropoda; class Insecta; order Lepidoptera; family Ypsolophidae; genus Ypsolopha; species Ypsolopha sequella. The sequence continues at coordinate 25,122,885 of OW203987.1, forward strand.
AACATCGTGTAACCTAAACCCACGAATAATTAAACCGCAGATCAGGACGGAACTGCGTAATCCACCTTTGTGTTCCGAAACACTATTTGACTGCTTACTATTGCTGCCACACTAGTAGGCCTCTGAGACAGTCGACTATAGCCCTTATTCTCAGATGCTAAGAATGTTAATTGTGGTGTGTGAAGAAGAAATATAGTATGCGCAATTTGCACTCGTGAAATTGGGTTGCATTATTCGGTAGACTAGCTAATGTTGTATTATGATTATCAAATTCATAATAGGAATGGATGACGCTTTTTGTTATAAAAATAAAGGTGAAATTGTAACAAAAGGGTGAAGTGTTGTTAGAGTTGATTGTAACACAATACATGAAGAGATAATAGGGATAAACACGTATTTTTTTATTTATTTTTTATTTGGAGTGTATCAACATATTATTTATTTTGAATCTTTGTATTTTTTATTACTATAAACAATATATCGCTGACTATTAAATTACCCTATCTAAAGGGTTAAATATCGAATATAATAAAATGAACGATTTACGGTAGCATCAACTTATTTTCATTTTCGCAATTGGCTTAAAATAAATTATGTGTTAATTCGATACAAACAATTTTGAGATTTAGATTTAAGGCGATTACCGTCGCCAAATTAGCAGCTCGATGTTTTTCTGTACGAATATCGATGGAAACCACATTGAAATAATGTTCAGATCAGCACAAAATGCGTGGTGGCTGTTACGACCTTGATAGGGCGAAATACGAGAAAATAATACTTTTCACTTGGTCGTGATTGTTTGATTGAATAATCCTATGTTACATTTATAGCTATTAAGTTTATCTATTTATCAAAGCATAAATGAATTAAATCGACCAAACTGCTTAGCAGCAGTAGGGAATTCAAGCCAAAAAACACCATCCAGTTAAAACAATTTTTCATATAGAAGTTTTGGTGGTGCGAAAAAGAAAAATGTTGCATTATGTTTTCCTAGAGTTGATAATCCATAATACATTTTTTTCAATATTTTTGGTTTGGCCATAAAAGATGAGTAGGCTTTAGAAAGTACCCATTTGGTGTTATTAAGCGCCTTACTAAGCTGTATTTTCGAACTTGTGGTCTAAAAAACCTCATAATGATGAATATTTTGACGAAAAAGCTGCAACTTTCATTTGCCTGCGTGTGACGTCACTTGAGAAAAGCCTGTTTAGAAAGGTGTTCTTTGCTATCAAGACAAACTTATAATAATTTACTTCCGACTGATTTGACAGATGGATGACAGATGAGTAGACAGACAAAGACAGACCACCTTTTTTATAAAGGTGATTGTTATCACAATCAGTATAATGTCTAAAATTCTCAAGTGACGTCATATCGGACAGTTCTTTACAAAATCATAAAAAATAATGGTTAATTAATATACAAAAATAATGAAAAATATGTCCTTACATAGCATGAACTCTTTGATTTTTTTTTTTAATATATATATTTTAGAAAATGGCAATTACCTATAATAGATTCTTCTGTGTTTTCACAGCCGGTTTTCATGGCGCCTGTCCCCCGCAAAATATATGTTTTTTGCGAATTGGGACGGTGTGGATGTCGGGCCGTGTCGGTGTTCGCGGGCAGATCCTTTTAGTCCCCTAAGGCCCAGAATTAAAAAAAAATGGTATTAAGGCCCTTAATACCGCCAAATGGGTACTTTCTAAAGCATCTTGTCAATAAAACACATTACTTGGTAACTGCTCCACTTTATATTTAAATTACACTAGCGACCGGTTTAGTGTAATTTAAATATAAAGTGGAGCAGTTACCAAGTAATGTGTTTTATTGACAAGATGTTTCAAATGTTCCATCAAGAACCAACAACGACAAGTATCAATTTACTTTCTAAAGCCTACTCCTCTTTTATGGCCAAACCAAAAATATAGAAAAAATGTATTATGGATTATCAACTCTAGGACAACATATGCAACATTTTTCTTTTTCGTACCACCAAAACTTCTATATGAAAAATTGTTTCAACTGAATGGTGTTTTTTGGCTTGAATTTCCTACTGCTCCTAAGCGGTTTAGGTGATTTAATTCATTTATGCTTTGATAAATAGATAAACTTGATAGCTATAAATATAACATAGAATTATTCAATCGAACAATGACGCCCATGTGTAAAGTATTATTTTCTCCTATTTTGCCCTTTTAAGGACGCAGCGAGCGTCGTAACAGCCACTATGCATTGTGCATTAATATGAACGTTATTTCAATGTCATTTCCATCGATATTCATACAGACAAACATCGAGCTGCTAATTTGGCGACGGTAATCGCCTTAAGAGGCTATGCACATTTTATTTTTGTCATTGTCACTCCAAGCGAAAAATCGCGCAGTGCGAGAGGGGCGGAATCAGGGCAAAAGGGAAAAAACTTGGTTTTATATTTTTATTAAAAAAACTAAAATAGCTAGCAAAATTTCAAATATCAAATCTCTAGTTATTGTTGAAACACACCTAATAAAATATGTTTGAGTTCTGTATATGGTATTATTCGTCAAACCAGGAGAAAAAGTGTGTTTGAAGACCACATTTCAACAATTATTTTTATCGAAGAAAATTTATCCAAAAATATTTTTCAATTTCAAAACCCTAGATTATATAGTCAAAATGCATATAACAGAAATGTATGAAAATTTTCCGTGTTTTTCATGAAATACACAGAAAAGAAACACCCGTATTTTTTAATAGGACGTTTGGTACCAAAACATAAGATACCTCGGTCGTAGCAACATTTACAAAAGTATCACCATAGAAATCATAAAACTAAACTTAATTACATTATTTACATGTTTTTATTGATTAAATGGTAAAAACACAATGCCCACGGACTAAAAATGTTTACGTAATAAAATAAATGAACAGCCCGGATTGGCCATATTTTGATGTCATTTTGACTAGATGACGTTATGCTACCAACAAAGCGCCTTTATTTTAAATTAGCTGTTGCCCGCGGCGTCGCCCGGCTTGATTTAGTTTTTGTGTAGTCCTATCTAATCTATCAATATTTACACAGAATCACAAATTCTATGACAGCTATCAATAAAAAACCGTTAAAAGCATCGAATAATCTCATGGGAGCTGGTTAATGGGAAAGAAAGCAGCCCATGTCCAATTCTATAGAACTACATTTGTGCAAAGATTTATCTCAATCGGTTTAGTAGGTATTGTGTAAAGGAGAAAAAAAACACTTTTCAATAGAACCTTGACACCCCATTACTGTAGCTATTTCCATTATTTGTTTTTTGTTTAAAGGTTGATTTCAAGGTTTTACATCTACGTATTAAATTTTGTTTTTATTGTCAGTTTGATAACCAAAATTAAATGTTCAAAACAGATCGTCCTAAATGCCATCCATTTCCAAGATAAGACAAGACAAGACAAAATGATTTTATTGCATGAGTTTTTACAAAAATTGTTATTGTCCTTCAAATTCTATTACTAAAGACGTGTACATGCTGAGAAACAAATTAACCAAGTTACCAGGGGTCCCCAAACTCGGCTAAGCCAGCAATGCGGGGTACCATCAGATAATTATTATTAATACACAAAATGATACATTGCTTACAGTAAAATTTAAAATTCAAGTACGTGCATGCAAGTAATACATTAATTCATTCATCCACTCACACTTTCATTCTTTCTAAGAAAAAAAATAATTTACAATTATAATTTTAATGTGCAAATACCCACATAGACAGTTGCTTAAAAATAGAAAAAAAAATGAAAAATGACAAAAATGGAACACATACATTGCATTAAGATAAACAAAAATATGTACAAATGTATACTACACCTAACAATAAGGTGTCAGTATCATCATAATTTAAAGTTATTAGCCAGTTGACCAACTTGACATTCACTTGTACGACAGAACATGTTTTTGTATCAAGGTACTTGAGAATGTTATTCTATATGATAGACCTCAAAAATTTACCGAATCTACTCGTGATCACAGTCCTAACAGGAGTCTGTGGCATTCTAAAAACTCGCTTCCCCAAGTAGTTATTATATTCAGCTGAACAAATCATAGCTCGGTGAGAAATAGTGGCAATTTTTTGTTTGAAAAGTTGGCGAACAGTAAGTACCAGAGCTTCTTTATACAGGAGCTCCGTGGGGTATCTGAAGGGTTTCTTTAACATCACCTTCAGAACTGATATAAGATTCACAATAACTTTTAACAGCTGACACTTTTCAAAAATTTCATTAATGTTGCTTTTAGCTTAATGTTATCTCATTCATACACAAAAGAAATTACATAATATGGATACGGCATTCCAAAAAAAAATGCAAAAATGTTAGTATTGAAAATTGAGTTTCCTTCAAATTCTATATAGAAAACAAAACGGCAATTTCATATGTAAAGACCAATTATTTAGACTTTTGTTATGAAATCGGACCCTTATCAACGTTCTATTTATTTATCTGTACTGATGAACTGATGAGAAGTATTATACGGATTAGTGCAGTCTGCCTCACAATTACATATGTATAGATATATACCTGACTGACGAGCAGGTAAGGACTCTCGAGCCGAACTGCTGATTGCACACTACTCCATCGAGGATGCATCCATCTATAATTTACTGCACTCAGAACTTTGTCAACTATTGAAAACTTCATTCATTTAACCCTTTTACATCACATTATCTCTAAAACAATAGATCACGTCCAGATCGATCGTGGCTCGATCTTATTGTTTAAGTTAGGCGTAAAATAATTATTGTGTTTTTCATTCATTATTATATACCTAACTATGTTACAGTCAAAACTCATTACAGGTCAAAACAAACTAATTTTGACTAAAAGACGTTGTCGGTCAAAAGTAAATCGCCAAAAGTGGCGAAATCTTAGAAAAACTTATATCCAGCAGTGGATGGAAAAATTAGTTAAGCAACATTAAATTGTCTGTGTACACGACAGAGCAGGAAATTACAATTAGGAGTCACAAGTTTTAATACATAATATACTTAAGTCCAGATTAAGCACCATGTAAATACTAATATAAAATAGTTGAGATATTTTAAGTCTAGGATAAGTGCCATGTAAAATATTTAAGTTAATTAAAATCTATAAGCTTAGTATAAGTCAAAACAGTTCAGTAGTTACCTGTAAATAGAAATATTGGGAGTACGGAAAATAAACAATTTCTGCCTTGTGTTTCACTTTATTTAGATGGCAATAAGGTAGAAATGAAGATAAATAAATTACGAGTTCAGAACACAGCCATCTGACAGTAAAGACTAGGTATTCTAGGACTAGGTAGTCTAGATAGCATTCAGATATAGGCATCCTAAAAATCAGTATCATTTCAATAGCACTTTTCATAGGAGCTATAACTGGAGTTAACAACACAAGCATATAAATAGCTAAATTAGCTAAGTTCAAGGAAAGTTTACGTACGGTACTATTTCCGCAAATTCAAATTCAAATAGTTTATTTTGCAAAATAGGTATACATAATACACTTTTTACACGTCAAATTTAATCTAATGAAAATAAATGTAATAAAATAATAAATGTACATGAACTAAATTAAAGGTTTATTTAATTTATGTAGCAATATATATATTGCTACATAAATTAAATAAACCTTTAATTTAGTTCATGTACATTTATTATTTTATTACATTTATTTTTATAGATTTTAATTAAATGATAGGTAAAAATTTACATCATACAAGGTGAAATCCAATCAACCGCCCGAACCCATACCGGAGACCCGGCCAGGGACCAGGAACAAGGTTCAATTATCACCAACCGAGCCCCCAGCACGAATCCAGGCGGCCGACCAAACATCCAATATACTACATACGAATAGGTTACATATATAAATACATGCCTACATCCACCCATTCGATTAGTCTTGCTAAGAAGAAGGGTAAGAAACTTAGCAAGATCGCGAACTAGTTAAGGAAATTTAACGAAGATATCCTCGAACTTTTGTGTCTTTATCTCTCTCATCTGATTAGAGTAGGATGTAGTATTCAAGAATGGTCTGTAGAATTATTCGTGCACATGACCATATAAGGAGATGTAAACACTGTATGATAGACATAGATAAGACAATAATAAATTTGTACAGCTGCATCTCTCTCAAACCTTTAAAACGATTGCACTTAAATTTTATTAATTCTGTTGTAGTAAATTAATTGTTAATTCTATGAATCCCGAATGTATCGGGTCGTGATCATACAGGAATAATTTTGAGAGGAAACTCTGACTGAATAGCGAGCGATAGAAAAAGTGCAAGAATAACGGTATACAGAGAAGAGCTTGTTTCATTTCCTAGACCGATTTATTTCCTACATTCCCTAACTAGAAGCTAGGAGAGTCCTCATCATTGCCGATACAATAGGAGATCTCAAACTAGCGCGCTTCTTAGTGCAAACAGCATCCTGTCCTGTGCTTACGAGGGGCGATTTATATTGTCATATTAAAATAAAATGAAAATGTGATGTAACTATATTGTAATCATAAAATATGAGTGTAATTGCTTGAAATAAATATTATGTTATATTTAATACGTAAGATTTGTCAACCATAATTTTAAAAGATTTCAAGTTAATTATTATCATGTACTTTTACAGAATAAAGTATATATTGTCATCATATTGTCAAAAAAACTACGTAAAAATACAAATATTCAGTACCCAAATTACCTATACCTACTTATGAAGGCGTTGCGGAAAAAAATCGACACTTTCCGAGCTTGCATATATACTTCAGTAGGCACTAAGGAAAAAAATCGACACTTTTAGAGCTTACATACCTACTTCAATAGGCGTTACAAAAAAAAAATAGACGCTTTTAGAGCTTGCATACCTAGTTCAGTAAAGATTTTTTTTTTTATGAAAGAAAATATTATTTTTGGATTCTTTATCTACGGATCTAGGAGAGATTCGATAGGAGAAATTTGGCGCGACAAAAATATTTATTGAATTGAGGCTTTCTTCGACACCTTTTCTCCTGAGAGCCTATTATGTATCTTTAGTTGCCATCCAAACTGGGCCTATCATCAAAAACAACGACCTAATTCATACAGCCTAATTCATACTGATGACTCATTACCTGGCCAAAATAAGATTTAATGAATGTTTTTGTAAGAATGCTTAAGAGCAGTTTCGCAGCCGGATTGTGAAAAACCCGCCTTTTTCTAATTAATCGAAACAGAACACTTAAATTCCAAATTCCCTCAATAGTTATTCAACAAAACCTTATTACCTATGTATTGTGTACTAGCTTCTGCCCGCGGCTTCACGTTTTTCAGAAACAAACATTATAAATGCTCTCACTCCCTTTCAGTTGAATATACCTATACAACTGACAATATCCCAAAAAAAGCAATATGGATGAAATTCTCCGTAAAACTTAACTAATCTCCGGGATGAGAGTAGTATGGTTTTAACAGAACCACCCTGCTGCACGCCGTGCGCCCGTCTATCATGCCGTGTAGGATTTTCGAAGCCCTATTAATTTTAATTGAAGAGTATGTGTTCCAATTTCCAAGTCAATCAACTTCCCATATCACTCTCTAAGAAGTGGAAAGAACCCAAATACGATCATCTTATCGACGCCTGTTGAGGAGTTTCGTTGAACCTGTCAGGACCTCATAGTCAGACCTCAGACATTTGTCCTAAATTACGCCATGAGACCTATCCACAAGTTCCTCAACCATTTCCAGATAGATGAGATTTGCTCGTGGTAGACAGACAGACAGACGGATAAACGGGCGGCAGTAGAGGCTAAGTGATAACACGATACATGTTTACATTATTTTTACTTGACCACAAAATTTTGTGAATGTACAACTTGAACAAAAAATTTCATCCCCCTTTTCAGCCCCCTAAGGGTTGAAATACCAACAACACCGATACATGTTGCGTTAGTTTCCATACAGGGTGTCAGTGGGGAATCTATAAGGTTTAAAATACATCACTTTGATAAGATAACGTTGCGCCGTTTCCACATCTATAAATTTAGTTTTAAAAGCCCCGCCCCATATTGGAATACAATTAAATATAATAGCTTGAGCCAGAGTAATATATATTCTACTCAGTAGGGTAGCTGAAACTACATGTCTTAATGTTTTAAAAATCCAGGTTAGTTTACTGATCCTATTACCTACCAATTCAATATGTGAGTACCATGATAGACGCTGGTCTATTATGACTCCCAGATACTTTGTGCTAGTTACTTTATTAATACTGTGACACGCACAATCATCATTTGTGGGAGTTCTACATTTATGCACTTTAATGTTAAAGTCTTTATCCGGCTGTGAGTTGTTATAAATTGAGTAACATATGTTGGTCTTAGTGGTGTTTAACATTAAGAGATTTGTGTCTAGCCAGTCTGCCACACAAGCCAGTCCCAATTCAGTTGTCAATTGAACATCCCTCCATGATGATCCAGACAATACTAGAGCTGTGTCGTCAGCGTAAGAGAAGAGCCGCTTTCAAGTGTTAAATTGCACAATTCGTTGATGTACACTAAGAACAGAGTAGGTCTCAAAACGCTACCCTGTGGGACACCATATAAAATATCCGATTTACCACTAATGCATTCTCCTATTTTCACACTTTGTGTCCTATTCTTAAGATAGTCCTTAAGAAGTTCCAGAGGAGTACCTCTTATGCCAATCCATTCCATATAATACACTATATTAGCATTGTATGTAGTATGTAGAGTATTATATTTAAATATAATACTAATACATACTGTATATATATATATTTTTTTTTATTTTAAAGATTTTCCACTATGCTTATACTCGTAGTTTCACTTTGTGGCCCTACTGTCCGTCTGTCAAGACCCATTTGCTCGGTCCCCGTGTAGCCTACGGCCTCATGGTGCTTTAAAAAAATAGAATCTACCTCAACACAAAAAAAAAGTTATGCACTTTACATAATCAATTTCATATACATCATGAAAACCTATAGGGCACATCCAGTTGATTTGGAAACTTGAAAATTCGTTTTCAGGTAAGTATTGTGACACGCGTACTGGAAAAAAAAATTAGCAATATTCAATTATTTGGAAAGTTATTATAGACCGATTCAATTAAACCCCTTGAATAGATCGTAAGTGTTAAGTTGGTCAATTATAACTGCAAGTGGAATTAATTACCATAATGTTTTTAAAGTTCGGTACCCGTATTGTGTGGTGGTACGGGACCCTTTTTGTGCGAGTCCGACTCGAACTTGGCTGGTTATTAGTAAGAAAGCGACCCCAAAAAAATACGGTAACCGAAATGAAGCCGTAAAGCGATCAAAGTGAGAGAAAAGGTTTAAAGTACAAAAACAACAAAAGTTTCACATTATTTATTCCTAATGGATTTCTGATCTCATTTTTATTTGCCCCGACGATATTTTAATCTGAAGAAAAAAGAAAATTAATATTTTTCTTCCATTGGATATGATATTACGATGAAATGAAAAGTTCTTTTGGCCAATTCATAAATATTTATTAATATTTTCGTAATACAACTCCAATTTGTTCTTTGTTCTGGCATGCATACCATTTTATTATTAGATCTCTTATTTTGATTACATTTGTCGACAACAAGTTTCTTAAGGGGCAGGTAGTCGCCAACGACCTTGAGTCGATCTCTGTCGGTACAAATTATAGAAACTATATCAGCGCGCTCTGTATTACGACGTTACTGGGTATCCGGATAGCGCAAAATAGGCAAAAATAATACTTTTCACATTTGCGCGATGGACGGAAAAAAAATTCCATAAATGATTTTTTTTCAATAATAAAGGAACCATACAAATACCATTAAGGTAGGCCATCCTGCTCAGCTGCTTTAGGTATTTGTGACGTCCTGATGGCTTTGATCTCAATGAAACTTTGCACACATATTTATGTATGTTTCCTTTTCCCCCAAATTGTCCTCCAACCCATCTCTCATCAAGAGGTGCAAGATGGCGAGATATTCAAAAACCACCGAATTTGTGAAATGGTTTCAGGTAAAAACTGTTTTCCATGAAACGGTTACTGTTTATTTATAGAAAAGTATGTAAACTTAGTCTTCTTAACATGAACGACGTCTGTATTTCTCTTTTATTTTATTTCCAGTGTAGATAAAAATTATACAACTTGCTGAACTTAGCGTAAAAATGAGGCAATATTCACGAAATCCGGAGAGCTATTATGATGGTGTTTCGTAAAATTGTACTTCTTGGGCTGTATAGAAACGTAGTTAGACGTCATTAAATAATACTTATGAAAAAAAAAATGAAGAAAATAAGCTTTTGACTTCGAAATCAGTTTTTACCTTTTCTATGAATCTTTGTAAACATCGTATTTTTAGGGTTTGTGTGGTGGAGTCCGATTTAATATACCTAAGAATCTTCATAACTATTGCAACGCATACTTTACGTAATATTAAAATTTTTCTATTGACTCGAATCGTCTTGAAAAATTTGCTAATATTTAGTCATTTTGTATGGAAAATACCATTGCTTGAGTAACGTGTATTTTTGAAATTAGATTATTTGACCGATTACTGACTAACCACAAACCCGGATAAGTATTAGTTCCTTTGATATATCTTAAAAATGTCATCGGGTTTGATTAGTTATTGTGCAAAATATGATCGAACTCAGTTTGTATGCCCTAACGCAAGGGCCACAGCTTCAGGCTTTGAGAGGCGCCGGCGGAGAGAACAAATGTATGAAGTTGTGTAAAGCCGGCCATGGGTCGGCACTCGCACTTCTTGTCCGGCTTCGAGTGACCTGCGCTCTCGCGACGGCAGTGTGTGGGTAGGCGGAGAGCCGCGCCAGTGATCGACCGCACAGGACAAACCTGGTGTCGAGCTCTTTGAGCGAGCGAGCGCACTTTACATACGATGCGGTGGAAGGCGCCGACGGGTGTCGTGAGAGGGCAAAGCCCGTCGCAAAAACCGCCTGGAAGCGCAGCAAGAAGCGCCGCCAGAAGCTTGAAGCTATGGCCGAGGGTTTAGGCCGGTGATAGTGCTACGCTGTTTTCGCGCCGGTTGAACCGCACGCGTTTCAGCCGCTCCGTGCTAACGATTTCAAAATCGTTACTCCGTGCAGTAGTGCATAACGATTTGTCTGTGGCACTCTTCGCGGCTGATCTTCAAAAATGCATTTACAATTATACCCAATTCATCGACCGTGTCGTACTTGTCGTCTACGTATGGAAAGAAGATTTCATCAACATGATGAAATAATTGCTGCAAGGCTATTGAAAAGCAAATTTACTCTACTATTTTCGCAATGGCCTTGCAGCAATAATAACTTGTTGATGAAAACTTCTTTTCACACTTAGCCGACGAGAACGACCCCGTCGATGAATCAAATACAAGACTGTACAGTACTCCCAAGGTAATAAGTGAGCATACAAATCTTCGCCACTGTTCGGCAAAGTTCGTATTTCCTTACACTTTCTATACAATCAATAAGGTCACGTGGTACGTTCGGTCGCTCGGCTATAGATTTGTATGTGCATTATATCTTTGGGACTACTGTACACACGCAAAGATCGCCGCAAACAGACCGCCATGCATTAAGGATCCGTATAAGGTCAGATGCACAACTTCAAATGTCTATTTATTTTGTGAAAATTGGTCAATCGGTTTTATAAAAATAATAAAGATATAATAAACTATAGGACATGATCTAAACATTTAAGAAAAAGCCCAAAAGCTTTAAGTTGGCTTGATAGAAATTAAAATTACGAAATTACCTCTAAATTTCATGTTTTTCGATTAAATTATACAGCCTTGAAATTTGTATTAAAATTAAGTGAACAAAAATCCCGTCTAAACATTTTAGAATATTTTAATAATTTTGTCTAGAAGCTGATTTATTAAATAAATACGCAGTTATTCGTGAGCGCATGTTTCTTGGCGGTGGTAACAGCCACAGTTGAGAGCGCGCTATTTGAAACTAAAAGGAAACGTCATAGAGTTCAGTTCTGATTGATGCTAAATGAGGTACTCAATCTGACCTTATATGCACCCTTAAAAGCTGCACGAAGCGGTTGAACTGCACAGAACTATCACCGGCCTTTGTTGAAATCATAATTTCCGAAGTAGTTTAGTTTAGGCTAAGAAGGTAGCTCCTATACATAACTATAATGAAAGTAAGTAGAATAGCGAAGACGAGAATAGCCCAAGAGAGTACCCGAGTGTAAACACACCGGAATTCAATAATGGTAATATGATTATATCGGTAAATGCTTGGTGAGCTGCAAGAATTCCCTAGGGACCTCCATATACCATACCTACCTTACTACACTAATTTGACTCGATCGATCTTGACCGAAAAATACATTATTTTTGTAATAGATTTAAAACTAAAGGATTTTAGGAACCATAATATAAAATCTCAAGAAACTAATGGCAAAAAGTAGTTTGGAAAAAATAAGGTCGCTTTTCCACATAACGTGGTCACACCATGCATCAAAACTGTATACTACGACCAAAATATTTATTTCTACCTGTCATCGCGTCGAACTGTTTTTTGCCAAGCTGTAAATCAACCTGCTATTAAACAATTGTCATAAAGATACTATGTATATGTCGGAGCAAATAATTTCTAGATGTAAACATCCGGTGATTTAACATTGATAAAGATTCTTTTCTGCAGTTAATTATTGATTTAAATTAAGAATCAATGTGGTTTATTGTTATGTTTAGTTTTTATGATTCTTAGTATTTGAAATTATAAATAATTTAACCCGGAAGCTTTAAAGTTATTCTTGGAATTTTGTTAGATTTTGATTTAGAAACTTTCCTTATTTATTTCTAATTATTAATGCCTAAGATAATGTTAATTTACTCGAGTTACGTCTTAGATTTTAATTTAGTTACACATGTAATTTTGGATAATTTATGTGATCAAATTTTTCAAGTCTATTAAATGTGTTTCCGGTTTATACAACCGCCATGTTTATATTCGAGTCAGTGAGTTTCAATTATTTTCATAACATTGCTAATTTCTATGTACAAAGCCTTGTAAATAAAATGATAATTGTCTCCATTCCACAGGTAGGGTTAAGTTTAAGTTAATTGGCCAACTTATTGTTTTTGTAATATTTTTGGAGGAAAGGAAGTGGTATTTTTGCAAGCAACCAATAGGAACGTAGCTCGCTGCCGCGAAGGCAGACTTCCTTTGCTCCAAACGCACATTTTCGGGGCATAACTTTTGTTTCAGCTTCTTGAACAGGTGGTACCTTTCCATTGTGCACAAATTAAAAACCTTTTACGTGTTAAAATTGTAAAATTTATTTTGTCATTACATTTCTTGAATATATTGCAAGTTTTCCTAAATAATTCCACAGAAATCTTTAAATAAAATAATTTCTAAATCAAACTGACAAGATCCTTTAGAATCAGACACTTGTCAAGGCAAAATAGATCCCTTTTCGATATCTATAACATTTTATCGTCACATATACTATGTTTTTCTTAATTTTAGCAGATTTTATCAATCCTAACTAGACCCGAACATGTAGTTCTATGGCGGTGGGTGTGATTTTAGGTTTTCACCTATGATGAATACCGCCCACCTTTGCGCGATAGAGATACAGTTAGAGAGTATATTAAACGCTTTTTAAAATCACTGTATTTTTCTTATTTTTACGATTTAAAATTTTATATACCTGAAGGCGTTTTATGTCCTATTTTTACCATCTGCATTTAATTTAAAATTGAGTGATTGATTTAGTAAAAAATTAGTTAAAAATAGCCTTTTTTGAAAATATTTTATGTTTTTATTGCGAAATCCATCGCTTTGAATACTCTAATTATTATTAGAGTGCAATCAGAAACAAATTAAAAAGCACAAATATTTTGTAAAAATCCCTCGGTCCAGGATTTGAACCTGCGAACTCCTGCTTACATGACAGGCGTGCTACCGACTGCGCTACTGAGGTTCGTACCTGGAACGACGAATTTTTCCACCATACCTGTACATCGAATTTTTTTGTAACTACTCGATATACCAGCTTGTAATGCACATACTAAACGCTCACGAGGGCGTTATGTGATTTCACGCCTTGCTCATTCTGAACAGAAGGCGTTGTCGTCGCTACAAAACCTGTTGCATCAATAAACATACTTTCAATCTTCTTTTGATTATATTACTTTTAAAAAAGCATGAATTTGATGAAAAATAGCAGATAGTAACTAGAAAAAAACATCATTATTACATAAATAAATTATAGTAAATGAATATAGCTGTGATTTCAAATTAACTCAAAATGTGCGTGCGTGGCATCTGATTAGAGCAGGATAGGCAGTTAAAAAACAAAAACGTTAGAGCAGGACTGAATTTTAGCATTGTGCAGCCCCTTAACAGTGTGCCTAAACTTCTGATTGGCGGCAGCGGACATTTCAATCTGCAGCGATAAAAATCGATATGAGCACATATGAGTAAAGTAAACATCCGGCGGCGAATAGGAATAGCATTGTAGGCGCCATACTTCCGCTGCCCGGCAGATTTTTATGGAAATTACTGAACCTGGCTGACGTAGGTTGGAATATCCCTTTTAAAATATGATGTGAAATAAATTTTATTGGAATCCTTTATTGAAAATAGTTCTCGTTGGTAGCCAATCTATTTGAGCAGTATCAAAGGTTAACTTGAAATATAAACCTCTTAATTGCGGTACGAAGTACGTTCATTCAAGGGTCGATGGACAAAACGCTCTAAGGTATTTATTCAGTACTTGATATAATATTATCTCAAAGCTCCTCTGTGATTTGAAACCTGCGGTACCTTGACCAGAGCCTTAGTCTGGCAATACATCGAGGTGATGTTACTAGTATCTTGGGTACAAACGGGCAGCGATCTGGATTAAGTTTTGTGTCCTTTGTTACTTTATTTTTCTGGTAAGGTTTTTTTGGGGCGTTCATTTAATTTGTTTATATTTAACATTTTATTTAAGTTTACAAGTAAGTTATTTTGCACTAGAAATCAAAGAAATAATAAAATGAACTTTTTACAAAAAATGGTACCCGACTTCAAATGTAACAGCATGCCTTCACTAAAATGTTTAATAGTAGTTTATGCTACTAGGGCGCAAAGGAATAAATTACAAGGACGATTTAAAACACGAGCGTAGCGAGTGTTTTAAACGTAACCGAGTAATTTATTGCTTTTACGCCCGTGTATCATACTACGTTTTTCAATGCATAGTGTGAGGAAATGAAAACAAATATAATCTTGTGAACTTTAAATTATGATTGGCTCAAAAGGATTGTATCCAGAGCCGTTAAACAGTGGAAAAAAAGTATAACGTCTATGGTACACAGGAAAGGCTGCAGGTTAGCCAACCATTGTAAGCAAATAAAAAAAATAATAATAATAAAGCCCTAGGGCAAAATAATCGACTTTTTGTTCGGTTTTGATGTATAAAAAGTGGGCCTTTACGAGCACATGCATTGAAAAATAATTTTATACTGGCTCTCTAGAGGTCAGCGCTCTTATTTGGGTTTTGTATTGCTATATCATAGCTGACATGTACTTGTATTATATACGTGCTGTCTTCTAGATAACATATTTCAGAAAGAAAGAAGTCGGCAAAGTTGTTATTTCGATACCATGGCATCGAGTGTTGACAATTTTTATCTCTTTCCCTGCATATGCTTTTTATCACAAAGTGATTGCCGCAATCTTGAATTTTGATGCTGCCATCTATTGAGGAGTTCTATGGTGATGAGGCCGAGATTAAAGGACAGGAAGGTATAATGACGATGTTCAAGTAACACTCTGCAATCAGCATCCTAGTAAAAAGATATTGTTTTAATATTGATTTGTATACTGTCATTCTTTAAGAGTTCTACTGCCTTTCTCTGGAGACCTTCATCATGACATGACCAAACTTAAACGGGACCTACCTGGAAGCACACTCTTTTACACAAAAAAGAATCGTTCAAATCAGAAATGACGTGGTTATGTAGTAAGATACTCAAAACTAAAATACAGCCGAAATAAGAGCCTTCTCTTTTATTTGAAGTCAGTTAAATCCATTACAGAGTAACATACAGCATATGTACAGCGCAAAACAATTCTTTTTCGTGCCTCTGAAGTCGAATCGCGGAATGGCATTCATGGAAAGATAAATTGGGAAAAAATACAAAAAAGTCATTTGGACCTCGTTTTTAATCACTTACCGAGTCTCTTTTATACTTTCGACCTGTCAACCGTTCACAAAGAATATGATGAAACATATTTTACTCGTATTGGCTTTGATAAATATAATTTAGTATGACAATCGGTCCTCTAATGACTGATATATACACTGCGGTGTAGGCAATCCGTACCCCTTATAAATGCTAAAGTGTGTTTGTTGGTTTGTCTTTTTTTCATGCAGCAACGGAGAAACGTGATCGACGTGTTTTTTGCACTTAAGGGGTAACTCAGCTCACAACAAACTTAACCCGCGGACTTGCAAAAATATTCCGTGTGACTACAAAACGGTGTTTAACTTTAGACAGTGTTTAAATCTGTTGTTGTCGCCTTTTCTTTCATATTGTAAAAGAGCGACAGCAACAAATTTAAACACTTAAAAAAAATTATTGAAAAAGGCGTTACTTTGCGGAAGTCCATCATGAATTTGTGGATATTTGTGGTATAGTCAGCTTTTTTTTTCTGGTGCCCCTAGTATTTTTGTTTTTCTTATTAAAGGAACGGTTCTCTAAATTACCTTTGCACACCTGAAACAAGTGGGTGATTTATGTGAAGATATTTCTCGTGATGTCACATAAATATTTACTCTTTTAAACGGTGGTGCTTGTTTATAATAATATACATGGTGCTAAGATGATGTTGCGGAACCCGGAAACCGGTGATAGTACTCGTCTACTGGGTGTAATGATGACCTGCTCAGAAAATGAAACCACATGTAGGGAATACCTCTACAAAGCCATAAAAAAAACAATTTCGAGAAAATATTTCTGTTTACAGAAATTTGTTTTCTCGAACAAAATAAATCGTGTTCCAAGTGTGCACCTTCCTTTCCAGTATTACTACATGTCAGTAACCTGCACGAAGCGGCAACATCGCATTTTTTAAGCCTGTTAAAAAAACGTGGTTAGTACGTTGCACTTGTGAGCGAATCTAAATTAATTATTAATTTGTAGATGTATTAATAGGAATGTCGAAATGAAATTTAGTACAAAGAACCCTCATAACATCCCCTATACGGGGTTTCATTTTCTGAGCAGGTCATCATTACACGGTGTATACGAACAACTTTTTCATAGAGCCAAACCTCGAATCGCGAAAAAAGCAGCTGGTTCATAAAAAAGTTACTTAGGTTACCGACCAATATGTATGACACAACTGATATTTTTTTCTCGAATTATCAATTTATTTTTCAAGATTAGTTGTCCTTATGGGCCAGTACTATCGCCAGTTTCTGGCTTCCGCAGCTATAAATCCAGAAATAATGCGCTCTCTAATTTTATTTGAAGCCTAAAGCGTCTCCAAAACATCACAGTAGCCCAAATTAACTTTAGGAAAGAAAACAAACAAGGAAAATATTACAGACATTTTTTAACTCAATTTTACAAGCTATAAAGTCCGGGACAACTTAAAAAAGCACGATATGTACAAACGTATAAAATCGAATGTGGTGGGGGCTCAGCAAAACAAGGATCGTCCTTTTTCATTGGCTAATATAGTACGTAAGTAGTCGTAACATAAGTATACGTAATAACCTTACCAAATGATACGATCCCACTAATATTATAAATGCGAAAGTTTGGATAGATGTATGGATGGATGGATGAATGTTTGTTACTCCTTCATGCTGAAACTACTTAAACGATTAGGCTGAAAATTTGCACAAATGTAGTTCTAGACCTGGAATAGGACATATGCTACTTTTTATTCCATAAATCAGTTCCCGTTGGAAGGCAATGGGGTGTCAAGTTCCATTGTGGTTTCCATTTTATTTACTTTCTGTGTTCTCAGCGGCGTGAATTATTGGACTAATGACAATTTTGTCAAACATGGCCCTTTTTTATAGGGTTTCTGGACTTCCAAACCATATTTTGTTTTATTTTAAAAATTAATGCATTTTGTTTTTACGTTCCATGACCATGACATAAGCTGAATAAGTTTTGGTTATGATATCAAAAGAAGTTGAAAGCCAATGAAATTGCCTTTCAAATAATATACCACATTCTTTAATTTTATTGCATGAAAATTGCTATAATTGTTTTGAACGACCCCCATTTAGGTGATTCCAGTTTGGTGGCGCGGGCTAACTATGGCGGACGGGTGAAATGGACTGTATGATTGATTGACACGATCCTGACACAGAGGGAAGGACTAATTGAACGATTTTGGTACAATAAGACAAGAGAAAATCGTTCGGTAAAGAAAGGAATGCACAATACCTTATTCCTGGAGTTATCGATGTAAACTTTCACATGGACGGATGCCGGCCGGCAAGTCAGCTTGTCGTGGTCTTCCACTGAACCAAGGAATCCACCAAATTACACTGGGCACAAGGGTTCTGAAGTTCTGAAGAGAGGTTACGCACAATTTCGGTCTATACTTCGATTTACAATAATATTTAAACCACACAACAATCCACTAGCTTGCTTGATGGTTTGCGACTCGATAAGTTCCATTTTTCACCGCGAGGTGTCGCGGCCGCCGAGCGAAAAACAGTCGCTGTCTCGCTCTTGTATGCTAGTAAGGTATGTGCAGGAGGGAGATGGGCACAGGAAAGGCCAGATATGTCAATCAACCAATTATCCTTATAAATAAATTAAATGCATGCGTTTTATCAATGGCGGCAGATTTAAATGCGATAATCAGCGCAACCATTCCCCCGGGCTTGAAGGGTTACCTTCAAATAATAAACTAATCTAATCCTATTTTTAAACTAAGTGGAACCCACCCTACTAGAGTGGAGCCTTCCATAATACTTAAATGTTATCTAATAATAATCTCACTGCCGTTGATTAGGCAGAGGACAGAGACGTACAACCGGGCGTAAATATGATCCGGTTGATGTTTGAACGCAAACAATTCGAGTGACTCCATTTGAGCCCGGAAATATTTCTTCAACGACACCGAGAGGCCAGTGTAGAGGAGGTGTATTCTCCGTTATCAAAATAACAACCGTACCGACAGTAATAGGATTGGAGGGAGTATTCCATTTTTGGCGCAACTGTAAGGTATGCAAATAGTCCGTTCTCCGACGCTCCCAAACGATTGGACAAGTTTGTCTAACAAAGCATGGGGTGAAAAAAGATGCAGCCGGGTTTCTTCTATGTCTAAAGTGCTTTCCCTCCAAGGTCCATTTACCTGAGACGGCCTGTATAGGTTTGTCCATGTATAATGTGTGGGCTGTCTGATGTGCGAGGTGTCTAGCGTGCGGGGTGGCTAACGTGCGTGCTGTCTAACGTGCGGGGTGTCTAATGTGCGGGCTGTCTAACGTGCGGGGTGTCTAATGTGCGGGGTGTCTAACGTGCGGGGTGTCTAATGTGCGGGGTGTCTAACGTGCGGGGTGTCTAACGTGCGGGCTGTCTAACGTGCGGGGTGTCTAACGTGCGGATTTTCGGAGTGGAGCAAATTTTGAGATTAAACCTGCCAGATGCAGGTGACCACCATAAACCGAGAACCTTGTGCGAATCATTGTCGTCAAACTTCTTGACTGTTGAAAAGCGATGAGTTGGAAGAATCGAATATAAAACACTTTGTGAATTACTAGTCCATCTCACTAGATCAAATTGACCAGCTTTCATGCGACGAATCACTTCAGCGGCTGTTACGATAGCTTCTTCCTCACTATCAACGCAATACACGAAATCGTTCATGTACAAGCCAGTTTCAATAGTTTCTTTAGCTTTCGGATAAATATCCTCTTCGTCAGCGGCAAACAGCCTGACGGTTCGCAAAGCGTGAAAAGGGCTTGACTTGAGCCCAAAACAAACACGATTAAATTTGTAGACCTTTAAAGGTTCCTGTGGTGAAAATCTATACAAAAAGCGTTGAAATCTACTATCGCATTCACGTATACCTATACCAAGAAACATCTGACTTATGTCAGCTGATAACGCAATTACAAACAAAACGAAAACTATTATGGCATACAAGTTACCTTGAAGGTTTTGACCACGGTACAAAATGTCATTCATGGCGACTGAACTACTAGTTTTAGCACTACCATCCAGGGTAAGGCGAAGCTTCGTGGTGCGTTTTTCTTCCCGGATAACTCCATGATGTGGAATTATGTACGACGGGACCTCCTTGGACTCTTCAGTTTCGGCGTGCGCAGGTGAAATATAGCCTTTGTCTAAATATTCATTCACAACTTTATCGTAAGCCTGCTTCAGCTTAGGAGACGCCTGCATTTTCCGTTCTAAACATAGAAAACGTTTTTCCGCCGATTTACGGGAGTCTCCTAACGAACAAGTATCACCCTTGAAGGGGAGCGCGACTACGTAACGACCATCTTCATCTCGAGCAGTCGTGCGACTATAGATCTTCTCACAAAGCTTATCATCTGGACTTAGTATGGTTGGGACACTGACCTCTTCCATTTCCCAAAACTTACGAACGGTGGCCTCCAATGGTTCAGCAGCGCAACAGTAGGACACAGTCGAGTAGCTACATAAATGAGCGGGAGCGGAACCAACTATAACAAATCCAAGAACTGTTTCCAGAGCGTACGGCGCGGCATGTGACGAATGACCTTTAACTTTACGCGATAGCAGGAGGTGGGGAAAAATCGAAGCTCCAACCAACATCTCAATGTCTCCTGGAACTGCGTATGTGTCGTCAGCCAACGGTAAGTCGCTAAAATTCGACAAAAAAGATGTATTAACTGAGACCGTCGGCAAACGTTCTGTCACTTTGTCTACTACCAAACAATCCATATCGAAACTAATACTGGAATCAAAACGAGAATGAAATTTAATTTCCACAGAGCCTTGAATGGCCTTTGTTGAACCTCCAATACCACGAACAACAGAACATGCGGGGCGGTCATTAACTTTTAAGCCTAGTCGCTGACAACAATTACGAGTCAAAAAATTACTCTGCGACGCAACGTCCAAAATCGCGCGAACAATATGTTCTTTTCCATATGCATCAATGACTATAACGCGTGCGGTCGCTAGGAGAACCGTCGTAGGCGTTCGTGCATTCGACAACGAACACAAGGCTACGTCATCTGCGTGCTCCGCGGCAAGCATGTGCTCCGAGTCCGCAGGAAGTGGCGGCGGCAGCGCGACACCGGGGTCGCTATCAGGCACTTGCGCAGAGCTTGCGAATAACGAATTGTTGTTACCGCTCGACAATCTAACCGTGCTCACACTGGATGCGGCATTTTCGAAATGAAGCAATGTATGATGTTTGCCTTGACATTTTCGACAACTAGAATTCGAGTTGCAGACTGTGAGGCGATGTCCTTCACTAAGGCAATTAAGGCACAAATTATTAACTCGCGCAAACTTGTAACGCTCACTGGGCGTAAGATTCAAAAAACTAGAACATCTGTATATTTGATCATGATGAGCATTGCACAACGAACACAGCGATTGCGAAGTCGTGTTCGCGACATTTACGTAAGTATACGTGGACTTGTGTGGCCTCAATGACGCATCCATTCGACGTTCGGAGCTAGTGCTAACTTTCTTCGTAACTTCATGTTTGGTTGATGAGGTGCGTTGCAATATTTTAATGTGATCGCGGACAAATTTTTCCAATTCCTCGAATGTAGGCAGCTCGGTGCCACGCTTGTCCATTTCAAATAATCGAACAGTTTCTGTGTCTAACTTTTTAAGCCCAATATACAGAAACAGAAAATCACTTAGGTCATTGACCTTAAGGTTTTTTATCGCACGGACAGATGACGCAAAAATGTCAAGAAAGTTTTCCAAGTTCTGTTCATTGCAAGTAGAAATATTTTTCAATTCAAATATTTGATCTAAATATGCGGTTGTTACTAATCTTTTATCTTCGAATTTAATTTTCAAAGTATCCAAAATCAACGAATAGTTTTCGGCACAGAGCGTAATGCCGGCGCAAACTGATTTAGCTTTACCAGTTAGTTTGTTTACAAGATAATGCAATTTTTCATGATCGGTCAAACTATTATTTTTGTGAATCGTATTTTCAAAACTAGCATAAAACAACGGCCAGTTTTTAATATCTCCATCAAACTCCGGTATTGGTATGGGAGCTAGCCTTGGTCTATCGCTTCTAAGTGGAAGTTGAACTATGTGTGTCTTTGTGTCTAAGCTGGGAACATTAAATGAGTTCGCTACACGTTTGACGCAACAAAACAAATCCTCAAATGATGACAAAGACCCATAGTCAACATCAAAATCGGGATTGGCTTCCAATTCCAAACTATTTATTTTATCAAGAGTTTCCTCAAAGCTCAAACGCAGCTGGTCTATAGTTTCTACCGAGCTCAGAAAGGATTCTTTATTCGTTTCACTAGACACTTCTTTTGATCTATCGAAAATAGACTGCATGCGAGAATACAACGTATTACGTTTAGCGTACAGTAACTTTAACTGTGATTCGACAGGATTATGTTTAGGTGGCATCGCGATATTGTACGTCTATATACCTACTTAGGTACCTACTAATTTGCAAACCAAACAAATATTCGTAAGAAAGCGGCGGAGAACTGATAAACGACGCAGCGACAACCAAGATAGACTGATAATAACAGGTAGGTATTTGTACATATGCGGATACTTCTTACTGTGCGGTGCGGACAAACTAAAATTATATTTGAGCTTTACCAAGTTGTGGGTTTGAATAAATCAACAAGTGGGTAAATAGAAATAATTACTGAGCGCGACCGACCCGTGCCGGCAAATTATCTATCGAAGCGAAATATTCGAAAACAATCCAATGCGGTATAACTAACTACCTATACCTATGTATAACAGAAACTACAAAATACGAAAGACGCGTACAATTACATCTGGTATCTCCCTAATGCCTATGTTTTCAATTATCTAGGTGTGAGATGCGATTATTCCCTATTGAATCAGAATCTATGATGATGTGAATTCGACCAAATGATTCAGAAATCCGGGTCGATATGGACCAACAAAATGGTGGCGCGGGCTAACTATGGCGGACGGGTGAAATGGACTGTATGATTGATTGACACGATCCTGACACAGAGGGAAGGACTAATTGAACGATTTTGGTACAATAAGACAAGAGAAAATCGTTCGGTAAAGAAAGGAATGCACAATACCTTATTCCTGGAGTTATCGATGTAAACTTTCACATGGACGGATGCCGGCCGGCAAGTCAGCTTGTCGTGGTCTTCCACTGAACCAAGGAATCCACCAAATTACACTGGGCACAAGGGTTCTGAAGTTCTGAAGAGAGGTTACGCACAATTTCGGTCTATACTTCGATTTACAATAATATTTAAACCACACAACAATCCACTAGCTTGCTTGATGGTTTGCGACTCGATAAGTTCCATTTTTCACCGCGAGGTGTCGCGGCCGCCGAGCGAAAAACAGTCGCTGTCTCGCTCTTGTATGCTAGTAAGGTATGTGCAGGAGGGAGATGGGCACAGGAAAGGCCAGATATGTCAATCAACCAATTATCCTTATAAATAAATTAAATGCATGCGTTTTATCAATGGCGGCAGATTTAAATGCGATAATCAGCGCAACCACAGTTTAAAACTCGCAAGTGTACATAAATGAAGAAGCTATAAAGAATATAATATAAAAGTTTCTGACGTAAACTTTGATAGTAATTTTTACTTTTATATTTTAAAATGTTTTATTAAAATTTCGACTTAATTTTTTCATTTTTCTAATTTTGTTATCATACTTTTAGATTTTTTGGCCCTTTGTGTTACTTCAAAAACGCAACAAATTTAATTAAGTATTAGCAAACTATTTTCAAACTTAAATTATTTTGTTTAACAAGTTGGCATTCATTTAAATTATGATTAAAAAGAATAAATTGTCTATTTTATATCATTCGGTTTTTCTTTTTGTTAATTTATTGGTTTCCTACGAAAAACGTAGACCGCTGATAAAATCAATCATCAATCTTTGTATTTTACATAAATATAAACAAAATTACTTTAAATTAATTACTAGTGACTAATGAAACTACCAAATTAGCTCTCCACTTAGCATGTGGAGTGGATCATGACTTGCGCCATGACGCTGATTTTCATCATATAATTAAAAATAAAAGCATAAGTTAAACCTTTACTTAAAAATATGACACTGAAAATTTGCAAAAAATATAAGCTTTTTCAAAAACAGGGAAGTTCAGTGTCATTCGATGTTCAGTGTCCATATATCAAGAAACAACAAATAACAAAAACCAAAATAACAAATCCCCAACAACAAAAGTTTAGAAATACAACAATAGTAATACTAATTAAATATTATATTTAATACTAAATATAAAAATTCCTATACGGATAGGAAAGAAGAAAAAATGTAAATCTGGATGTAAATAATAGTAGGAATGATGTACCTTGCCGATTTATAATTATGGGAGCATTTTTTGTAATTTTTTTTTTAATATTCAGAAGATGATGAATATGATGATGTAAATTATCTCTAAAACTAATAAACCAAAAAATATATATTTTCTAATAGAATATAATAATAGACGTGTTTAATAAAACGCATGTTAAAGACATTTCAATTGATGTTTTATTGTCTTACCTAACACGAAATAAAAACTTATGGATATGAACATTCGAGAACTTGTTCCGATTTGTGGTTTATTCCAATCATTTTCTTATAAATTTTAGTTGGTCGTCCTTTCTCTGAGCGTGGGATAATACATTTTAAATGCCCTAAAATTGCGTTCAAATGAGTCGAATTTAAAACGATCTGTCGTCAAAATGTCTGTTGCAAATTCTTTTAATTTTTATTTAGCATTTTTATTGCCTGCTCAGATTTTAAAAGATTTTCAGCTCAGCAGTTCAACAAATGACCGGATGGACCATTGAATGGTGGGATTTGCTAATAGGGTCCTTCTAAAGGCTCCACAAAGACGTTGCCACAGTTCACAGTATAATATTGAAAGATGACAATCAATATCTTCGTATTATTGGTGTTATTTGTTAATATTTTTAATGGAAGGATTTCAAAATATTCCGAGGATAGGTCGCGCTTGCATTGAACACGTTACTCCATGCTGAAACACCCGCAGATTCTGGAAAAAAGTCAAAATGACGAATGTTTCACTAATGTTACTAATAATTATTAATTTTATTAATAAATGAAAAAAACTAGTTTTATGAAATATCTATTCGTTTCAAAGTATAATAAAGTTTATACAGAATTTTATCCATAAATGTTACGGGTTTTCTTTTCACGTGCTAGTGCGAAAACATGCGAAACGCTACAAGCTCTTAGCAAGAAATAACCGCGTTTCGCCGCGTCATGCGTTTTAGTCTATTTTTCGCGAATTTTTTATGAAAACCCCATTAAAAATATATATTTTCTGAATCTGGATAAAATTTTCCATCTTTTGAATATAACAAATTACGGGATTTTTACCCGTAACCCTCATTTAAATCTAGAAATTAAGAAAAACAAGAAACCTCTTCAATCACACTGAGCGACATTGACACTTAAGAATCGTAAAAGTTTCTAATGTTCAGATAAAAATTTTATTTTTTTTTAGAAATTTGAAGTTTTTAATAGGCTTGTACTTACATTTAGCTGTTTTGTTCCATGATTATCACACAAAATAAATATTTGTGAACAATACTGCACTGCACTTCACCGCGGCGAAAACAAGATTGGAAGGTCAACTCAGTGGCTCAAAAACTGATTTATCATTTACGTAATCGAATAAAAATATGCGGTTATAAAGTCGGCCTGTTCCTTTTCATCATGTCAATGTAAATTTAAAAGAGAAAGAATGCTTCGTAACGTGTCATTTAACCACTTTAAAACCGCATATCGATATACTGCGTCATCGACGGGACCCGTACACTAGCGCTTGTAGCACTATTAGTCAGAGACGGGACCCATCCACTAGCACGTGAAGGGTTAAATAATCTTGAACTTCAACATGAAATCTTTTTTAAGAGCCATCTTTGTTTTTTATTTCTCAATATTGGAATGATTCCTGAATATTCTGTTTCAGTAAGAGTGTGCATTATATTCTTGGCATAAATACTTTTATTTTAATATGTGGTATTGCATTATTGTTCAAACAAGGAAGAATAATTTATAGTTTTGCGGACTCTGAGAGAAAATACTTGCTTTACTTAATTTTCCAGTTCGTATATGACTAGTGGACAACCCACGACATTACGCGCGTGGATCCTGTTTCTCCCTATGGACTTGGCCACTACCGTACCTGATGATCATGAAAAACGCTCGCACAAAAAGTGGGAGAGTGAAATCAGGCGAGGCGTTAATCAGTCTGTCCAGGGCCTTCTGAAAAATCTACGAAAGTTGGTACTAGACTATTATAATCACTTTCCCCGTACGGTTTCCCATTATGCTATGCCGGAGCACGACGAGTCCATTCGCGGTAGATTTATGTATGATCGATACCTACCATTGATCAATAAATTATCATCCATCCATCAGCCTAGTTCGTCCACTGCTGGACATAAGCCTTTCCAGGACTTTGCCACTCCCGGCGGTCATCCTGGAAGAATTGCCCATACTCACACACGCTGGGCAGGTGGCAACTGGCAATAAATGGGGAAAGTGGATTTGCGAAATTTTCGAAGACCAACAATTTATGAAATGAATGAGAATTATTTTTGAATACTAGATCATATCACATGATGCAATAATAATAAATTATTCCCATTTATGTTACTAGCATTATACGAGAATGTTTTGGTGCAGGTACCAATGGGAAAAGTTCCGCAGAGCCTCTTTTCACTGTTAAACACTCAAATGGTACGATCACTAGCGATGACAAAGAAAACACCTGAAGCATACAATGAAGGCATTCTTATTCAACTGTTAACAAAGGATGCCCGATATTGCGTCATCTTATTTCCATTAATGCCTTATAGAAATGTGTATCTTCGAATCTCGAATCTTTTCAAAATGAGTTTTAAATGGAGCGGAGCTCCTAAGACCACTCTGATTACACTTGAACGAGCTCAAAGAACAATACTAAAGGTTTTCGGCCATTTTACTTCCCAACCAAGGAACTTTATCAAAGTTGTTTAGTCCTAACCGTACGCCAACTTTTTATTATGAAAATAATCTTAATGCAGCACAAATCTACACCCTCTAACCCGGAAATAACTAATAAAAGACGCAAGGACATAGTCTTCGCACAAACACGCACCCCCGCACACTCTTTGGTTGTTTTTCCATTTAACGGTTTTAATTCATACATTTTTGCCTCCACCTTCGCCGTGCCGTCGCCGTCGCCGTTACCGTGCCGTCGGAAAACCGTTAAATGGAAAAACAGCCTTTCGCACAAAAATTATTCTTGTTCTTAGGCCCCTATCTTTGCAATAAAATAAATGAAAAAATCTACTTATATGACCTCACAAGCATTAAATGCAAAACTCAAGTCTCTGAATGGCTACAATCCTTGTCCTACGACGAGACGGAGAATCTACTCTCAGTTATATAACTATTAGATGTAATTTTTATTTTTTGTTTAATTAAAACATTGTATAAAACTTATTTTCGAAATATATTTCGGCCCACTTTGGGGCCGGCATCAGTCGAATTAAAGACATTAAATGACATAAAATATATACAACCTTATGACTAATGAGTTTAAATGAATGACATTTGAGTATGAATAAAAAATATATATATATACAACCTTATGACTTAATGAATGAGCTTAACCTACTTTAACAGAAAAAATAAAAATAAAAATAAAAAAATGTAGAGGCCACCCTGCGGGTACTTCCTGCGCTATCCTGATAGATGTAATGAAACTGTTCTAGTTTATAAGCTTATTTAAATATGTATTACTTTGTTATCTTTAAGGAAACATTTATCCCATCAAAAACATTTCATGTAAACTATCGCCAAGACACAAGCTCAAAACGCTTTTACTGTTAAAAAGTTATCAGATCTCATGTAGAGCCAAGCCCTTAACTCTACAAGGCCTAACTCTACAAGCCCTAACTCTACAAACCCTACATCTTGATCATAAAGTATGGCTTGGCCGTTTCATGGCACTATTGCATGACATAAATGGGAGTGTCTGTTTGACGGCTGCGAAACGGCCAAGACATACTTTTTGATCAAGATGTAGGATTTGTAGAGTTAGGGCTTGTAGAGTTAGGCCTTGTAGAGTTAAGGGCTTGGCTCTACATGAGATCTGATAACTTTTTAACAGTAAAGCGTTTTGAGCTTGTGTCTTGGCGATAGTTTACATGAAATGTTTTTGATGGGATTTCATTTCTTTTTGTAAGATGCTCTACTTCTTTTATTTTTTCAGGCTACATTTCTTGCGCCTGTGCTATAACTTTTTAATATCCCACTTCCTATCTTTGCCTCTTTTTCTTGTTGTCTTATTATTTGCAATAAGCGATAGATCAGGGCGGTACTTAGTTATTAAGCGATTACATTCAACTATGGCTGACTGTTGCAAAGTCAATATTAATAAGGTGAAACCCTATCAAACCAGTCACCCTCGAAAGTGCTACATAAGTGTGTCCAGAAGAAAACGTCGGTGACCCGATATCAATGAGAGTATTATTTAAACTTAGCCCATGGCTTTTATGGATAGTTATGGCATACGCGATACAAATCGTAAACTGCTCACTGTGGTGGTCCACTTCTGAGAGACTTTGCTATTCTTAAGAACGAAGTCATAAATTTAATACCCGCACAACAGGGGGTTGGTTTTGTCAATCATATATTTTTTTTCTCGCATCCGCTTAAGTAATTCGACACGTTCTGTAAAGATAGTCAATGCTTTCTTAGAATGGGGTAATAGACGTCTGCAGCAAATAGAGTTATGCAATACAGATGTGAAGCAAAGGAAAAAAAACCTAGGAAACGAATTCGAGTAGAGACGTAAACGACATTCATTGTTATTCATGCAAAATGCAACCTTATAGACGACATCTTAAAAAGGTATAATTTATGCTCAACGGATACTGTACTTGTGAAAACGTGTGTTTCAGAAAGGCTAATTGCCAACAAACAAGGACTTTAGGAAGAGATGCAGGCAAAGGTCAGGTCGAGGTGATGGAGCTATTTATTTCGTAGGGGCTAGGTTTTGGGATATGAAAACCTAGGCCTTTCGTTAACTGCAGTGGACAACGGCTCGTGGTTTGGCGGGAATGGTCAACGCGCGAGACAACTTCGCGGTCGTTCACCGTCCAATCAGAGATCAAGAGAACGTGACGTCACAGGCACGAAGATGTGTTTGAGTGTTGCATTTGGTTCTGTGCCAAACTAAATTGGACATTATTTGTGCAGTGATAAAAGTGGAAATAGAGTAATTAGATTATAAGTTTTTTGTTTTTGTCAAAATTTAGTTTTAAAATTGGGAGAACGAGAGTTTGATGAGGCATTCGAATTTTGTACGCGGAAGAAATTGGTCAGATGGACGCAGAGAAAGAGATCATAAATTTTTACTGTGAAACGTGAAGTTCGATTAAATAAATAAAGTTTCTAAATTGTAGCTGTAAAGGCTATCTGTTCGAGGGATCAATGACAAGCTAAGTTTCTTTTATAATATCGATCGAAGGTCAATATTGTGGTGGGATAATTTTATCTATTAAAATTAATATTGAAGTTAAATGGCGTCATAGCATCATTTAAGAGAGATTGGACCATTTTTTCGAGCAAAGGAAGGGTAAAATTTTATAAAATAAAATTCCACAATATTGTAATTTTGTCGGTAATTGTTTTGTATATTTGTATTGTCTGTTGGAGTACGCAAGGATATTTAACATTTAGACAGTTGACAGAGTGTCCAAGTTAATATCTAAAAATAAAACAATTAATAGCAAAAATTGCGTACTCTCACAAATTGTGTGTGTTCTTTTTTGTTTTTTCCTTCTTTTAAATTTCTTTATGTGTTATTCTTTGTATTGAGATAGTTTTCCGGATTGGTTGGAAATTAACATTTTATACGTATGTGTGTGTGTGTTGTATAATTTAGGTAATTTGATGGCCAAAAGAGGTTGTTGCATTTCACAAGACGTTCTCCTCTTTTATAGATTTGTTTGGGCCTAGGAACGCCGTGAAGCCGTTTTATCGCATCTTTAGTGATCGTTAAGACCGGTTTAAATAGTCAAAGAGTTTCGACTAACGTAGATTCAAATTTAAGGCGAGGAATTAGGTTTAATACGGTCACTGTGTCGTTCCGAGCGTTATACGCGGAGAGACAGAATTCAGACCGAAATTGACGAAGGTAGCTTGTTGTTTGATTTTATTGTACAAATCTAACAAAACCTTCATTTCATTTCATTTTTACTAATTATATCTAGTTAAATTTGCTACTATTATATTAAAGATATTGGTAGTAATTATCATATTTCTGTTCAGTGGAAACCTTTTCCATAGTGTTTGATTAGTATTGATTGGTTGATTTGCATACGAAAATTTAGGAAAAGGTTCCAAACATGTTTTATTAAATTATCAGATTAGTAGTTTCAAGTTGTGTAGTCAAACCGATTACAAAATAAAGCGCCAAACATCCCAATTCTGCGCCTTAAAACATATTATTTTTCAAGGAATAAATATTTCATTTATCCTGATTTTGTGCATTTATTATTTTTCCTTTACCCATGTAGGAATAAAGAATTTAGTATACTTTATTTTTCGTAATCAAGTAACTCTACATCTAGAGATTTTCCTAGCTGAGATTCAAATAAAAGTAGACAGAATACTTAGACAGGTCCTACTCTAATACCTAACTGGACAAACTTTGCATACTGAATCACAACTTGATTAATTATCACTTTATACTCATTTAATGAAACATAAACGTAGCCATTTTGGTTCGTATTGCTTGCCACTTTAAATATTTAATATCATAAACCGAGTTGTTTATGCACTCGTTGAACAGTGGGTGACGAGTTTTGTTGGCAAATTGAGTCACCGAAAAACGGGACTCAATAGTATAGTATATCCTTTAATTCAAGCCAGCGTGCTGTTCCTAACATAACATTGTACCTTAATTAAAACCTTATTGATTAGCTGATCAGAGCGGCCGCTCATATTTATCAAACTGATTACTGAATGCATTCATAAAGGGGGGTAAAAGTTATTCATACACACAAAAGTCTGTGTATTCGACAACGAAAGGATCAGCTAATACAATTCAATCAAAGCAAATTGATTTCGACGATATAAAAGGTTAAATACACAAAAAGGTACTTTTTTATGTTGGGTTAACACATAGCACTCTCTATGGGGTTATTCCAGGTAATTCATTTAGCTACTCTGTGCTCTCGAAATCTGGAGATATTTACAGGTAACCTATGTTATTTTGTAACCTAGATATCCTGAGAAGATTCCAGGTAGTTTTATTGATGTCTCTGTGCTCAGAGGGATACGGAGTCAAATCTGTCTGGATTGGATAAAGGGGATGCTGATATTTGATAAATCACAAATTATAAATATAGGACATTCGCACAGGTATATGGATATATATATATAGATATATACATATACACATATTATTGTCCCATCATTAATTTAGATTTTAACACGATAAATAGAACATAATCTCGTTGTTTCTCAGATGATCGTAGTTGTTCAATTACTATTATTGTACTAGACTTTCACATCATATATACCTACCGACGACAACAATCAGGGGGGGGAAAAGCAGGGGGATACCATCACACGTGGAGCCGCGGACCAGATCTTAGAAACTTGTGTTGTGCTTTAGCAAACACAGCTGAGAGAAAGGACCTAATTTTATGATAAAATATATTCAATAATTACTTTAATAAATAAATTCACAACGTAGGGGTGTAAACACTCGAATAGAGCGGTTTGCATTAACATTGAAAGTAATTATTTACGACGTTCGGTAAATTATATGATAGTCATTCAGTTGAATGAACTACGTTCATAAAGCACGAAAGATCCGGAAAACTATGTCATTATTTGTTGTGTTTCTTTTGTGTGATTTACAGGGATAAAAACTCAAGTGAGTTTATGGCGTTACATTCCTTTGCTTCACATTTGTTGCGATTTAAGTAAAATATAGAGCGGAAAAGTTAGTGCGGTTTATCTTAAACATAGTTACGCGAAAAATTAAAGAATGGCAGACCAAGTTAGGACGCGACGCGGACGCGTTGCCAAGCGAGTTGTGGAGAGGGAAGCTATCGTTTTAAATAAAAACGTTACAAAAAAACCCAAGAAAAATAATAAAACGATGACTAATACAGAAGACGATGTTATGAATGCCGGGTTTCAGTTATTGGCGGGAAAGTTCGATGATTTGTTCAAGCGTATGGAAGTGTTGGAATCACGATCGGCGAGCGTACAAGGTAGCAGTTCAGATTTATTGCCAGCACAGGTACGAGATAATACGGCTATTAGCACGATGGAGCCAAGTCCTGTTACGAGTACGTATGGTGTAGGAAATTTTGGACGGAATATGGGCAACGTATTTGTTATGCAGCCGACAATAGAAAAACCCATTTTCAGCGGTCGGGGAGAGGTTAACCCGATGCGATTCATTACGAGATTAAAAAAATATATTAATTCTTTAAATGCACATGATAGGGCACTAGATATCGCGACTGAATGTCTTACGGGGACCGCGCGTAAAGTGCTGGAATTAAACAGTAAAAATTGGAATTCGTTAGGCGATTTTGAAGCCGATTTTCGGAGCACGTATTGGGCAGGTCAACATCAGGAAGTGGCCAAATATAGGTTGATGAACGCATCATTTAATAAGGGCGGGACCTTATCTATGATCGAACATTTTGCGGAACAAGTAGACACGGTAAATTCGTTAACGATACCGTTGAGCGAGCACGATCTAGTAAATTGTATCATGCGGCATTTCCCGGACGATATTCAAAAATTATGGTTCACCAGGAGTGGTGACGTCACAATTATGGCGGCTTCCAATTTTCTCAGGAATTTAGAACAAAACATTGTACGTAGAGATAGGAGCGATGTGTTAGTGTTATCGAATCGTGGCAATAATGTACACAGAGGACATCAGAATCAACAGAATAGGCGAGGTGTGGATTTTAATCGAGGCGGTATGCCATTGGCCGCGTGTATTGAGAGTAGACCGTTTTACGACAATCAAGGTTCAATCAGGGGTCGCGGAGGACGAGGTAGGGCCCGAGGTAGGGGCATATTCCGAGGCAACTATCGTGGAAGCGATTTTCCAGCAATTAAGTGGGATAAAGAGTCGTCTTATACATCGGTTATACCTAGTT
Organism: Ypsolopha sequella; assembly: GCA_934047225.1. NCBI lineage: Eukaryota > Metazoa > Arthropoda > Insecta > Lepidoptera > Ypsolophidae > Ypsolopha > Ypsolopha sequella. The sequence goes on from OW203987.1 coordinate 25,156,268, forward strand.
TTAATTTGGATAAAGGCCCACCCACGGATTCGAGTACCACCGTAAATGAAACTATTACGGGAAACGATTCGCAGTCAAACAAGTAGGTCCTGATTGTGAGACTGCAAGTATAGTGTTAGGACAAGATAGAATAAACAATTTAAACAGCAAAAAGAACGCGAAAAATAACGAGCAGTCGTTACAGAATTATAATTGTAGTACTGGTAGGGAAATGAGTGAGTATTCAACTGTTATAAATAAAAAGAGCGAGATAGCTTACAGGATTATGGTTAAAATGGGATGGAGTGCAGGTCAAGGGTTAGGGAGGCAAGGAAACGGATGCAGGAACCCAGTAGGTTGTGTGGCCATCAAAAATAACGAAGATACAACAGGTGACATAGGTAGATTGCTAGGGGATAGGAACGACGTCGTCGAAATATGCACAGAGAGAGGGAGGCCTTGTGTGTCGTGTGACAGACGTAGAGTGGGAGTGTTCACTATTTTTAGTAGCTTGAATGATGACGTGGATGAGGAGGAACCAGTTCATTCATTACCAAAATTACCGGAAATTACAATAAAGTTGTACGGACGACTAATAAATACTTTGATTGACTGTGGTTCTCAAATTTCGGGTATTTCCTCCGAATTATATGAGTTTATTAAATCTCAGGTGGGATCGTTGGCTGAGATTGCCATACCTACTGTTCAAATACGTGGAGCGTTTGGCTCTAGAAGTGAAAAGGTGCGGAGTATGGTTTTAATAAACGTACAACTGGGTAGCACACAAATAGAGACACCTGTATTAGTTTTACGGCAGCGTCCTAGGTCAATGATCCTGGGTTTTGATTGGTTAGAGAGAGTTAAAGGAGTAATTAAATGTGGGACGGAAAAAACATTATTAATAGAGCACCTAGGGGTCACTACAGAAATTAAAATAGGTTCTCAGGTTGAAAGTGAAAAGTTAGGTGGCATTTTAAATGCAATCGAAATCGAAAAAATTCTTAGACAAACTGGAACCGAAGCGTCAACAATAGGGTCCATAAAACCCATAGAAAGGGTAAGTCACTCGGGATCGTGCGGAACCACGAGTAAAGCAATAAATTCTTTAGAAAGTGAAAGTTTGCCCAAAATTGGAGATAAAGTGACAGAGTTAACGGTTGAGGGTTATGTAGATTGTATGGGGATAGAACCGGAACAAAAAGTTTTATTGCTGCGCGTATTACAGAAAAATAAAGAGGTATTTTCTGAGAAGTTAGGGTTAACTGACAAGTATACGCATGTTATTAAATTAACGGACGAGACACCATTTTTAAAACGTAGTTATCCCGTGCCATTTGCGCATCGAGAGCAGGTAGAAGCTAGGATCGAAGAATTAGTAAAATTAAAAGTAATAAAACGACAGGCTACGCCTTTTTGTAGTCCGCTGACTTACACAAAGAAAAAGGATGGCACGTTAAGAATCTTATTGGATGCGCGAGAATTGAACAAAAAGATGGTGGGTGATTCGGAGACCCCGCCTCTTACTTCAGAGATTTTACAGTCATTTAATGGGGTAAAATGGATTACACTGATAGATTTGAATAACGCTTATTTTCAAATTCCCTTAAGTAAAGCGTCCACAAAATACACAGGATTTACATTTATGGGCAAAGTATACACATATAATGTCTTACCGCAGGGGCTGAAGACTTCAGTGGCAAGCTTCACGCGTGCTATGGACATAATACTAGAAGGGCTTAGAGCCTTTTGTAATAATTACATCGACGATTTAGTAATTTCGACAAATGGAAGTTTAGACTTGCATTTACAACACCTAGATAAAGTATTAGGACGATTACGCGAAGCAAACCTGACTTGCAACTTAGCGAAATGCAAATTTTTGCAGGTAGAAGTCAGATTGTTAGGTCACATCGTTAGTACGGAAGGAGTAAGAATGGACCCCGACAAGACGAAGGCTATACAAGATTTTCCGGTGCCTAAAACGGTTAAACAAGTGCGAGCTTTCTTAGGACTCATGAATTATTTTCGTAAATTCATACGGAAATACGGAGAGGAAACAAAACCATTATGTGACATGTTACGTAAGGACATTAAGTGGAGCTGGGCACAGGTACAAAATGATTGTTTCGAACGAGTTAAAGGGTTGTTCTTAGAGACCGTTATGCTTACCCACCCAGATACAAACAGGACTTACTATTTACAAACAGACAGTAGTGCTATAGGTATTTCTGGTTACGCTTATCAATTATCAGAGACAGGAGAAGAACAGGTTATTGGGTTCTGTAGTAAGGGTTTGACGGAAGCCGAGATGAGGTGGACAGTTACAGAGCAAGAACTGTGGGCTATAATATATAGTTTGACAAAATTTGAGATTTATTTACGAGGGGCAAAATTAATTATTCGTACAGATCATAAGAGCCTAACGTTTCTAGGATCAACGGTTGGATTACTAAGTGCTCGGATGGTTAGGTGGGTGCATTATCTAGGTCGGTTCGATTATACCATAGAGCATGTAAAGGGTAAGGAAAACATCGTAGCAGACGTATTATCGCGACATATACAGGGGGTCACAGATCTTTCAACGTCTAAAAGTCAAGGGCCACAAATGAACCTTTTCAAGACGACTAGTTCACGCTCAATACGAGGAAAACTGAAAGAGCTAAGCAAACACCAAAGCGAAGATGGAAATTTAGGAAAAATAATCAAAGTCTTACGTGATTCTAACAGCACGAGCGGAAATGTAGGCGGCCGGAAAAACTTCTTATTAGAAGATGGGGTCTTATACTATATAAATCCTCGAACCGAAAAGCGGAATTTAGTGATTCCTGAAATCATGCAAAGCGAATTAATACGAGATATACACGAAGAAATTGGTCATTTCGGTAGATACAAAGTACTCGCGTTATTGAAGGAACGGTATTATTTTATGAAAATGTCAAATAAAGTTGGTAAGGTGTTGAGAGAATGCGACGTTTGTCAGACTTCAAAGTGTGAGTTAGCTAAACATTCCGGAGAAAGTAAACCTGTGATAGCTACTGACGTAGGGCAGAAAGTCTTTGCGGACTTGTACGGACCTTTAGTTCCCGGAAAATTTGGGAGTAAATACATTTTCGTAATACAGGACTCATTCAGCAAATTTATAAAATTATATCCATTACGGAGAGCGACCGGGGGAAGCGTGATAGCGTGCGTTAAAAAATATCATGCCATAATAAAGATCGAACATATTATAACGGATAATGGGGCACAATTTATCTCTAGGACTTGGGAAAATGGTTTATCGCAATTAGAAATACGATTGTCTCACACATCGGTACGACACCCGCGGCCCAATTCAACTGAACGCGTAAATAAAGAATTAGGCCGTATGTTTAGGACGTATTGCAATAAATCACATAGATCATGGGTAGCGTTACTCCCAGAGATTGAGGACTGCTACAATAAAGTCATCCATACCACAACAGGTTATTCGCCAATGGAAATTGTTCGGGGGCACAGCACCAAACTCGCGACTGATAGTGTTTTAGCAAGCTATGGGTCATTCGGATCAAACGTTTTGGAAATAAATGAAATTAGAGACAAAGCTCGTGAAAATTTGCTCAAATCAGCTGAGTATAGGGTGACCATCTATAACAAAAATCATCGGCTGGTACAATTTCAAATAGGAGACTATGTCAAACTTAGAACTTTCGCTAAATCGGATGCAGAAAAAAAACTGACAAAGAAGTTCGCTCGGTTATACGAAGGGCCTTATAAAATTGGCGCAATACCTTATAAAAACGTGTATACACTTATTTTCCCAGATTCCAATGAGATAAGAGGGAATTATAATGCTATACATCTGTTTAAATATTATATTAATGTTGGACAAGTCAGCAATTAAGATAACATTGTCTGCTAGAACAGGTGGGGTTCCGACTGGCGCTAAAATAGTTCGGTTTAAAAGGCTTTAACTGCCGAGTTGCGGTCGGTTTATGGCACCGTTTAGTAAACAAAGGAATAATAACAGTTCAAAAGAAATAGAGAGTTGATAATAAATAATAGGTATCCTTTAAGAAAAGATAAGAAGTGGTTAGTAGATTTCGTAGCGGTTTAATACAATTATAGTGAAGAAAGTTTAATTTTCGAGAAAATAAAAAGCCTTTTCACTCTAGGTGGGGCGTGTGGTGGTCCACTTCTGAGAGACTTTGCTATTCTTAAGAACGAAGTCATAAATTTAATACCCGCACAACAGGGGGTTGGTTTTGTCAATCATATATTTTTTTTCTCGCATCCGCTTAAGTAATTCGACACGTTCTGTAAAGATAGTCAATGCTTTCTTAGAATGGGGTAATAGACGTCTGCAGCAAATAGAGTTATGCAATACAGATGTGAAGCAAAGGAAAAAAAACCTAGGAAACGAATTCGAGTAGAGACGTAAACGACATTCATTGTTATTCATGCAAAATGCAACCTTATAGACGACATCTTAAAAAGGTATAATTTATGCTCAACGGATACTGTACTTGTGAAAACGTGTGTTTCAGAAAGGCTAATTGCCAACAAACAAGGACTTTAGGAAGAGATGCAGGCAAAGGTCAGGTCGAGGTGATGGAGCTATTTATTTCGTAGGGGCTAGGTTTTGGGATATGAAAACCTAGGCCTTTCGTTAACTGCAGTGGACAACGGCTCGTGGTTTGGCGGGAATGGTCAACGCGCGAGACAACTTCGCGGTCGTTCACCGTCCAATCAGAGATCAAGAGAACGTGACGTCACAGGCACGAAGATGTGTTTGAGTGTTGCATTTGGTTCTGTGCCAAACTAAATTGGACATTATTTGTGCAGTGATAAAAGTGGAAATAGAGTAATTAGATTATAAGTTTTTTGTTTTTGTCAAAATTTAGTTTTAAAATTGGGAGAACGAGAGTTTGATGAGGCATTCGAATTTTGTACGCGGAAGAAATTGGTCAGATGGACGCAGAGAAAGAGATCATAAATTTTTACTGTGAAACGTGAAGTTCGATTAAATAAATAAAGTTTCTAAATTGTAGCTGTAAAGGCTATCTGTTCGAGGGATCAATGACAAGCTAAGTTTCTTTTATAATATCGATCGAAGGTCAATATTGTGGTGGGATAATTTTATCTATTAAAATTAATATTGAAGTTAAATGGCGTCATAGCATCATTTAAGAGAGATTGGACCATTTTTTCGAGCAAAGGAAGGGTAAAATTTTATAAAATAAAATTCCACAATATTGTAATTTTGTCGGTAATTGTTTTGTATATTTGTATTGTCTGTTGGAGTACGCAAGGATATTTAACATTTAGACAGTTGACAGAGTGTCCAAGTTAATATCTAAAAATAAAACAATTAATAGCAAAAATTGCGTACTCTCACAAATTGTGTGTGTTCTTTTTTGTTTTTTCCTTCTTTTAAATTTCTTTATGTGTTATTCTTTGTATTGAGATAGTTTTCCGGATTGGTTGGAAATTAACATTTTATACGTATGTGTGTGTGTGTTGTATAATTTAGGTAATTTGATGGCCAAAAGAGGTTGTTGCATTTCACAAGACGTTCTCCTCTTTTATAGATTTGTTTGGGCCTAGGAACGCCGTGAAGCCGTTTTATCGCATCTTTAGTGATCGTTAAGACCGGTTTAAATAGTCAAAGAGTTTCGACTAACGTAGATTCAAATTTAAGGCGAGGAATTAGGTTTAATACGGTCACTGTGTCGTTCCGAGCGTTATACGCGGAGAGACAGAATTCAGACCGAAATTGACGAAGGTAGCTTGTTGTTTGATTTTATTGTACAAATCTAACAAAACCTTCATTTCATTTCATTTTTACTAATTATATCTAGTTAAATTTGCTACTATTATATTAAAGATATTGGTAGTAATTATCATATTTCTGTTCAGTGGAAACCTTTTCCATAGTGTTTGATTAGTATTGATTGGTTGATTTGCATACGAAAATTTAGGAAAAGGTTCCAAACATGTTTTATTAAATTATCAGATTAGTAGTTTCAAGTTGTGTAGTCAAACCGATTACAAAATAAAGCGCCAAACATCCCAATTCTGCGCCTTAAAACATATTATTTTTCAAGGAATAAATATTTCATTTATCCTGATTTTGTGCATTTATTATTTTTCCTTTACCCATGTAGGAATAAAGAATTTAGTATACTTTATTTTTCGTAATCAAGTAACTCTACATCTAGAGATTTTCCTAGCTGAGATTCAAATAAAAGTAGACAGAATACTTAGACAGGTCCTACTCTAATACCTAACTGGACAAACTTTGCATACTGAATCACAACTTGATTAATTATCACTTTATACTCATTTAATGAAACATAAACGTAGCCATTTTGGTTCGTATTGCTTGCCACTTTAAATATTTAATATCATAAACCGAGTTGTTTATGCACTCGTTGAACAGTGGGTGACGAGTTTTGTTGGCAAATTGAGTCACCGAAAAACGGGACTCAATAGTATAGTATATCCTTTAATTCAAGCCAGCGTGCTGTTCCTAACATAACATTGTACCTTAATTAAAACCTTATTGATTAGCTGATCAGAGCGGCCGCTCATATTTATCAAACTGATTACTGAATGCATTCATAAAGGGGGGTAAAAGTTATTCATACACACAAAAGTCTGTGTATTCGACAACGAAAGGATCAGCTAATACAATTCAATCAAAGCAAATTGATTTCGACGATATAAAAGGTTAAATACACAAAAAGGTACTTTTTTATGTTGGGTTAACACATAGCACTCTCTATGGGGTTATTCCAGGTAATTCATTTAGCTACTCTGTGCTCTCGAAATCTGGAGATATTTACAGGTAACCTATGTTATTTTGTAACCTAGATATCCTGAGAAGATTCCAGGTAGTTTTATTGATGTCTCTGTGCTCAGAGGGATACGGAGTCAAATCTGTCTGGATTGGATAAAGGGGATGCTGATATTTGATAAATCACAAATTATAAATATAGGACATTCGCACAGGTATATGGATATATATATATAGATATATACATATACACATATTATTGTCCCATCATTAATTTAGATTTTAACACGATAAATAGAACATAATCTCGTTGTTTCTCAGATGATCGTAGTTGTTCAATTACTATTATTGTACTAGACTTTCACATCATATATACCTACCGACGACAACAATCAGGGGGGGGAAAAGCAGGGGGATACCATCACATCACGGTGTACGAATGGTCTATCAATTATTTCAAATTTTGTTTTTCAGGCGCAAGTTCATGTTTAAGACCGTTATTAAAAATAATTATAACTCTTATTGCCTTATTTTTATCTTTAGCTGAAGAATAAGACTTGGAATCACGATAGGTTTCTCCATCCTCAGCACAAGAATACAGTTGCAGTAGTATACTCGTTATAGTCGTTAATATTTATCTGCGCGCGCAGTAACATGAGCAATTCTAGTCTGGCTGGAGTCTTCTGCACAATTGCTGTCAATTCAGGTATAAGTAACTGGACCTTAGTTTTCGACGATGATGCCTAACTAACTAAACTTCACTTTCAATAATAGAACAGAAATCAGTCAGCTACCAGAGAGTACCTATCAAGAGTATAACTAATATTAGTAACGATTTCAACATGTAGGGAAAAGTTCACTTGAGTATTTGACGGGCAGCTCGCAAGCGAGTTATATCGTGATGTAAACGACACGTAGTGCCTTCTAAATTAGTCTGAAAGAATTAAATACTTGTCTTTCCGCACTTGGAGGACCGTCCGGGGCGGCGCGGCTTCAGCCGTAATAGATAGCCGCTGATAGTTGCTGGATTACTAATTTTACAGAATACCTACCTGTGTGTTACTATGGCCCCTAACACGGCAAATAATAAAATAAAAATTTCTAGGACTTGGAAGTTAGGAATATATTTTTAATATTACAGAACCGGACCCCCCTTAAGTGGGGTTGGCGGGTGAAAGTTAGAGATTTCTTAATTTTTTTGTTGTTTGTGTGCTAATCCTAGCCTGCATACCAAATTTCAGCTTTCTAGGACTCCGGGAAGCTTGAAATTGAAATTTTTATTTAATACAGAACCAGACCCCCCTTAAGAGGGGTTGGAGGGTGAAAGTTAGATATTTCTTAATTTTCTTGTTGTTTGTGTGCTAGTCCTAGACTGCATACAAAATTTCAGCTTTCTAGGACTTCAGGAAGTTTGGAATTGAAATTTTTATTTAATACAGAACCAGACCCCTCTTAAGAGGGGTTGGAGGGTGAAAATTACAGATTTATTAATTTTCTTGTTGTTTGTGTGCTAGTTCTAGCCTGCATACCAAATTTCAGCTTTCTAGGACTTCAGAAAGTACCCTTGATTTTTGATGATCATCAGTGAGTGAGTGAGTGAGTGAGTGACGAAATTGACGTATTTTAGGTATTATTAACATTCAAAGTATAAAAGCTAGACAAATGAAACTTATTGTGTTTAATGAAACTGCTTCTTACATGTTATCTTGAGAATTTGGTATCTCTAGTATTATCGAGACCGAAGCTATGAGGGTTCCAAAATATGACGAAACGCTTCGAGAAAAGGTACGTAGTGCCCCGCTTCCTTTGGCTCGTCTTGGCGGGGGGCACTATAGTGCCCCCAGATTTAATTTTTAAGCATACAATTTTAAATTTTTCAATCATCAAATTGTTATTTTAGTCCTTTTATACTCTTTTTTACGCTATGCCTAAAATACAGGCTACCTTTGTAGTTTAGTTTAGGCAAAATATAATTTTCACTAGCCATAAGATCCTTTTGAATTTACTAATCTTAAGTTCTCTTTATACAAATAAAAATCATTATTACATTATATTATTATTATTTTCAGTTTTATGAAGAAAATTTAATATTCATAAATCTAATTGTTATTATACTCTATTTTAATACGGCAAATAATGTTTGTAAAAAACTTTATAACCTAAAAATGATGAAATATATGTTCAACTACAATTTTTGCTGCACAATTAATAGTAGTTTATGCTATAAGGGCGCAAAGGAATAAATTACGAGGACGATTTAAAACACGAGCGTAGCGAGTGTTTTAAACGTAACCGAGTAATTTATTGCTCCTACGCCCGTGTATCATACTACGTTTTTCAATGCATAGTGTGAGGAAATAAAACAAATATAATTTTGTGAACTTTAAATTGTAATTGGCTCAAAAGGACTGTATCCAGAGCCGTTAAACAGTGGAAAAAAAGTATGACATTTATGTATAGGACACAGGGACACTTACTATACTCTTTGCACGAAAGGCTGCAGGTTAGCCAACCACTGTAAGTAAATTAAAAAAAAAATAATAATAAAGCCCTAGGGCAAAATAATCGACTTTCTGTTCGGTTTCGATGCATAAAAAGTGAGCCTTTACGAGCACATGCATTGAAAACATATGAATGTACGTGAGTTCACTTTTATTAGTTTAAACCAAAATGTATAGGTAAAAAAATGCTTTCTTACATCATATTTCATCACTTAGGTTACAAAGTTGTTTACAAACATTATTTGCCGTATTAAAATAGAGTATATTACAAATAGAGTATATAGAGTGCATTACAAACTAGAAATCAATCAGAAACCAATTTAAAAGCAGGTTCAAATCCTGGCACGAGGGATGTTTCCAAAAAAAATTGTGCTTTTAAATTTCTTTCTGATTGATTTCTAGTTAGTAATGCACTCTAATAATAATTAGAGTATTCAAAGACATAGATTTCGCAATAAAACATATAATCTTCATAAATCTTCCTAAATATCATCAATTTCCATGATAAAATTCAAAATAATTTAAAAAAACTTTTCAAAAATCGAATTTAAATTGCTGTTAGCCTAATGTTGTCTCATTCATATACCTACACAAATTTTATAAAATTAAAATTGGTCATTACCAATTGCTACCAATTACGACTGAAGCTGTAGACCCCTGTAACAGACGGACGAACGGACGGACACACAGACAGACAGATAGACAGACAGACGGACAGCAGAGATTTAGTAATAGGGTTCCGTTTGATACTCTTTGGATACGAAACCTTAAAAAAAAAATATTACAATAATAATATTAATTAATATTTAATATTAATTAAATTTTATATTTAATATAAAATAAAATAATTCAATTATTAATTATGTATAGAAGAACTTATGTGACTAGATTGATGGATGTGGAAGAGGTGAAAGCGGTGTCTGGATCGTAGCAGATGAAAATATATAGTATCTGCCCACTCCTCTGGGAGACAGGCGTGAGTATATGTATGTATTACATTATTAGTAAATACCTATTCTAGAATAAATACCTATGTAATTGGCCGAGATGAGCCACGGGCGAAAATCAAGTAAGTATATTCTAAAGTCAACTCTGGTAGATATTATAATTTGAGTAGGGTCATGGGGCGGATACCTACTTAATTGGGACCTTGTCTGTACTTTATCTTTGTAGCACACAGTTCATGTTTCTAATTCAGATGATGTATTGCCACCGTAGGGACGCAGCCCGGGTTAAAAGGGTTATTCTAGTTTGATGACTGAGTTTTACATCGATTAATTTGAACAGTAGCTCAGTTGGTGGCACGCCGGACTCTCAATCTCCAGACCCAGGTTTGTATCATACCGGTGGAGTGAACACTATTTAAAGAAGCAAAGTTTAAACTATTCCAATGATAGTTCGGAATCAACTCTGACAGCCCCTTAGGGATTTAAGTTGTGAGTCGTGTCGATATGAGTGTGTTTTTGTATGTTTCTTCTTTCGAGCAGAACACAACCTAGACCTCCCAATCACTACCAAAATCTACGAATAATAATTCTCTAGAAGCGTAACTAAACCCAAAATATGGTTCCACGAAATAGAACTTGCAGAAGGCGGGGCTTAAAATAGGGACAGCGCGGCCCGCCAGTTCGTTATAACACCTTGAGTCGTTTGTTTGTGCTTCAGGAAGTTTCGATCGTGCATATATTATTGTGTTTTTGCGCTATTTGATTTTACAAATATGCTTTCGTGTGTCGTGAAGTGGTCTAAAAGACATACGAGTATGATAAATACTTAAATCACCTTTCATAAGTAAGTAAATAAAGATTTAGAAAATTATACTTGACGACTCTGGAAAGTGCTTTGTTATGCTCGCTGCTAGGTCGCCGCCATGTTGACAGTACCGGCGATGACGTAACTTTGAGGCGACCAATCGTGAGCAAGCTTTGTCTTTGAGAGTGTGTGAGTGTTCTGTTGTAATTGCAGTCAGTTTGTTTGCGTAAATGGAACCAAGGTTTAAGCGGTAATTGTAGGAGAGTAACTTTTCTAGAGAATTATTATTTGTAGACCAAAATCATGATCATGCTTGACACAATACGGCTTAAAGGTATTTTTATTCAGGTTTTATTAATATCATATTTTTTGCACTTAAAGGACAATATATTTATCTTATTTGCTAAGATCTAATGATTTCTTGCAAAATATATCGCTTGAGGATCTTTAAATAGCTATTATTTAAGGTTTAACGTCAGTCGCTTGTCACAAAGTGCATAACTTAACTTCGTATTCTTTATTTAGAAGTTAAAAATTGATAAATATTTTGGTATATGGCAGTTAACACCAATAGTTCAATATTAGTAATTTTTATAAAGCATGAGTTTGAAATTTTATGCGCAATTAGTCATGATCTGGTCGAAACAAAGTTAAGCTGGTTTAGGCCAGATTATGACTAATTGTGCATTAAACTTCAAACTCATGCTTTATAACCTCACTAAAATGTTTTTCAAATTTAACTTCTAAACTAGAAATACAAAGTTAATTTATGCACTTTTTGCTAAGCGACTCACGCTTAACCTTAAGTCCATTACAAGATAGAAAACATTAGTTTCTTATTATATTTTTAATCTTCACATATAGTTGCGATAACAGCGCTATCTCTGTTCAACAAGGTGTGCAAAGCACACAACGCCTTCATAAGCATTCATGTGTGCGTGCAATACTAACAAATGTATCAAGTAGTTACAAAATTCGGCGTCTATTATATTTCGTTGGACCATAGACGAATACAGCCTACAGACTCCTCATAACAGGCGACCGATTTCTGTCAACACATCTGACTAAACCAGCAGATACAATTCGCCACTCCAAAATTATATGTTTCGGTAGGCCAAACCAAAATGGCTTCTATTTTTATTGCGTTAGAGTCTTTGTCTTCGGGAAAGATAGTTTTGTGGCGCTATACGTAAGATTGGAAGAGCCAATAGGATTGCAGTATCCCGTTTTGATTATTGAGAGAATTATTTTTACGCAAGATGTTGAATAATAGACGTCTTTTTGGGCTGTATTGTCTATGCTTTGGACAAACTGGATAAGTCGCTGGCTCGTGACAGGCAGAGATAAGGAATTAGATGGGGTCTTCATGTTGTCAATTTATAATTTCATATTGTAACTATAAATGCACAACAATGGCAAATCCTAATGTTATTTTATGACCCTAATTGGCGACAAACTGGAAAAGGGCAAAGTCAAAAGCAACAGGAATAGAACAGCTTGTATGACTACGTTTACGGATATGGAAGCGGCAAAAGAGGTGTGTCAGGATCGTAGCAGATTAAAATCTGTGGTTTTCGTCTATCCTAATGATAGACAGGTCTGAGTATATGTATGTATGAATGTTTGTATTTATGTATGTATGTATGGCTGTACCAAAATATAAATTGAAAAATGTAAACGAACTTTTTGAAACTTCCCAAGCGAGTGGTTTTGTAATAGCCCACCGGATGAAGAGTACTTTGCTCCGCGACATAGAAAACAAAATGGATGTTGATGTATCACAGTAATCGGGTTTGTGACGTCACGTCCGATGAAGGGTTGCGGTCACGGATCGCTCGTTACGGTTCCGCTGCTAAATATGTTACCATATTTTCAAACGCATCCATAATTTTGTTACGGTAACCTTATGTATGAGGCTGAAACTGTTTATACAATTATCATAATATCATTATCATGAGGCGTATATTTTCTCTGAATAAAATATTTTCTGAACACAGAAATATGATCGTAGTTATTCCAAGTTTAGTTCTTCGATTAAGCATTTTTATGGGTTTTAGTGTTAACAGAACTTTTGTTTACTATATTTATTGTATTGGTAAGTACCGATTAGGCCAATATTAAAAAGAAATTATACAAACAGAAAAGAAGCCAAGACGAAGAAAACTCGCGTGAGCTCACATTTTAAATTATTATTACATGCGGCTTTAACACTTACGTGTGATTGTTGTTGACTGTATTAATAACAAACAATTGGAACAATTTAAAGAATCAAGTGCATTCACCATCCCACCTCCATCGATGACGCAGCCCACGCTCCGCGCACGAGCAACGCGTGCAGCTCGCTGATCAGCGCCGGCGGTTGCCAGTGCCCGTTTGACAACGACGGTAAACTCGCCACTCGCCTTGACAGTTTATCAGTGAAACGGTTGGTATATAGTCAACAACATTCAAACGTGAGTGTCCAAGCTGCATGTTATAATAATTAAGAAAGGAAGTACTTACTTACAAAGATAACTAATATAAAAATATGCCAAGGCATTAAATAAATATAAAGATTTACATGATTTTGAGTTAAGCTGGCTTTGCACCCACGCACCTTCGTATAGGTAGATCACATGCTACAGCGAAGGAGTAAGCAAAATCTTGAACCACACAAGGCCATATAATTATTATTTTATAATACTTTAATTTTGAGTGATATGCTAATAAAAAAAAATATTAAATTATTATGACATACGGCTTGAACACTCACGTGTGATTGTTGTTGACTATATGTCAACCGTTTCAACAATCATACGTGAGTGTTCATTCCGTATGTAAGTAATAATAATTTAGTATGTCAGCTGACGCGAGTGTTAATAATATTAAAATTATAGAAGTTTATGAAACTGGCACATAAAGAAGTTATTAAAATATGAGAATGAGTAAAAAAACGAGCCATAGGTTTGGTATACGCCAGGTAACGGTAACTTTAAAAATACAGCTCTATGCTACTTGACTATATAGAGTAAGAGCAGGCAGCATAAATCTCACGTCATTTTATAACAAAAAAGTCTACTCTGGTTGAAAATAGATATTCAAGTTATAAAGGGAGCAGTTTTATGTGAAAATTGCCGTTTTTCACAATGACTGTACATTTTTTCCAAAATCTGTGAATGCAATAGTAAAATGCTCCAAAAGTTTGTGTTAGGCACTCTCCTTAAGCCGTTTTCTTGTAGCTAAACGCAAATTTCTAAATTCGTAAATCAAGCCAAAACTTTATTATAAAATGACTTAAGATTTATGCTGCCTGTTCTTAGTTCAATAAATCCCAATATTTTTTTATTGCAGTAAAATTCTTACCTAATGATGGATAACTTGTAGTTCGCATGTGAACTCGGGATTCGATCTTGACCAATTTGGCTCGTGTTCGAACTTAAAAATGATTTGTATTTTATTTACTCGCCTACCAAATTTCATGACGTTCCCATCAACGATACTCGAGTTACCGTCGGACAAACATTCCTACATACATACAAACGCTGGATTTTTCAAGTAGAACTCGCTCACTCGTTCAAAAATACATCGTCACGACATGAATTCCCGAGGGTTTATCAGAAACGTTTCCAAGTGTGGAGTGTAAAAAGCAAGTCATAGTCCACACCCACGTTTCACCCACGATTATTACGACCCAGCGTAATGGTTGGTAAGTGAGCCCTATTGGCGTACTTCGAGCACAAATTGGACCCAATTGGTGCCTTCTAAAGCACGCAGACCGAACACAAAAGTATACTTGTGGGATTTGAACCCGCGACCTCCGAGTCGAGTACTCGATCGACCATAGAGGCTGAACTTATACACAACACAACTAAAGACAGCTAAAGACACAACTTTAGAAGAGACATTAGAAGAGACAAATCGGTCTAAGACTCGGCCATTGACTTTTTGTAAACAAAAAAAAGGCGCCGATTTTCAGCCTTAGCCTTTAATGAAAAAGAAGAAACACAAAGAAAAATATGAACAATAGACAAATTAAAACTAAAATGATAAATACAAAAGACAAATTAAAACTAAAATTATAGATACAATTATAGATACAATTAGAACTTAATTATAATTGTATTGTCAAAATAAGTAACACAATATAAAATGACAAACGAACGTTAAATAAAATTAAAATTAAGAGACATAATTATACGATAACTACACCATAGGCCCACCACCAGCCAAGGACTGCACAGAAAGCAGCCATCTGCGACATTTAGTTTTAAAAGTGACAAGTGTGTTAGCCGCACAAACAGGTGGCGGTAACACATTCCAGCATTTGGATGCCGCTATCTTAA
Source organism: Ypsolopha sequella (assembly GCA_934047225.1). Taxonomy (NCBI): domain Eukaryota; kingdom Metazoa; phylum Arthropoda; class Insecta; order Lepidoptera; family Ypsolophidae; genus Ypsolopha; species Ypsolopha sequella. The sequence goes on from OW203987.1 coordinate 25,171,600, forward strand.
AGGAGCCCTTGGTACTGGCACGTGTGTGTTGGGGAATACTAAGTTTTGGTCGCCGAACCCTAGACGACCATACCAGCTTTTCATACAGGTAGCTAGGGGTTTTACTATTTAATAAATTGAACATTAAACACGCTAGTTTTAGTGCCCTAAAATTAGCCATATTTAAAATACCCCTAGCTATCATATGAGGTGAAATGTGGTCTCTTCATTACTCATTACTCACTTTCGTAACTTCGCCTGTGTTAGCATTTTCATATCGTAACAGTATAATAGCGTTACCGTAGCACAAACTCCGGCGTAACACTCTCGTAGCATAGGCGTAGCAGTTACGTAGAATTACCATTTTGGTAGAGTCACTTTGGCGTAGTAATATCATAGCAAATTGGTGTAACAATGCCGTAGTTTGACAGCTTTTTAAAAGTATTGTCGTAGAATAATATTCCTGTTAAATGCTATTGCATGCGGCTCGACAATTAAACGCTAATTATGCGAGTTTTACAATAGTTAACAACTTTTCTTTAAATATAAACTTCCCGGTTTGAATGTTGAATAACCAGCCATCGTCGTTCTCTAAAAATAGTGTAAAAGTAAAAGAAAGTTTAACAGCGGAAAAACTTTTTCTTTTTTATTCTTTTTGCCTTTTATACACAACAGAGCAAGTTTAAACTTTGAATTTGTTTTTATTTGTGCTCTTTTCCGCAGGCATATTGGAAAATGAGGTACTTTATTTTATTAAAAGCAATTTATTTGAGAACTTGGTTTCAAATACTTGAATATTAATTAAATTATAGCTCGGGTGGCCGCTAAAAGCAAACCTATTTCACAATATAAGCACCAATCCACTTTGTAGGCACAGCCGACTTTTTGTGAGAGTCAAATGCCCCCATGCCAGCTAACCGGTTGTTTTTGGATATGTCAAAAAATGTATGACAGTAGTACGAATATATATAACGAAGTTAAAAGGAAAACTATCATAGCTCAGTAGGCTTTAAAATTGTAAAACGACTTAATAAACTTATGTTATAATAATAATAATAATAATAGTTTATTTAAATCAAATGTTAACGATTAATAGTCAACCAAATTATTAAATGTACTTGGAGAAGTAAAAAGGAAAATTTGCTAAAAATTCAAATGAAAATTCTAAATTAACATGTTCATAGTATGAAACAAAAAACCTCCTTCTCAATATCCGAATATTGTGACGGGCAACTACGAAACCCTCCACTGTGGGTGGCCTGACATGCACTTGGCTGGTTTTTTATATGAAGTATTTATAAGAAGTAAATTATTTAAATAGGCGCATAAAGGTACAATAAAAACAATAAACCAAATATTTCGGAGATATATTTTCACCCACTTTGGAGACTAGCATCAGTAAAAACATGTATTACTGTATTTTGTGCAACTGTGACATAATGTGAGACATTGGGACACCAGTCGTTTCGTAATAAACTGCACGAGTTGGTGTGCTCACGTGCGAAACTTTCCTCTAACATGATGTAAAAATAGTACATTACGATGTGTGATAAACGTGACATACGTTCCAAGATACTTATTAAAATTAATACCGTCTGACCTACGTGACGTAGTAGGTATCATAACTGGACAATGTAACGTAAACAAGCACCTTTTCACCACAGGTGGCACGAAAGCCTTCTACGCAGAGGGTGCCTTCTAGAGGACGAGACAGTGGAACATATGCTACTCCACTGCTCTGCAACCGAAGACATGAGACGAAAAGCAGGGATCGTGACGAGCTCCAACTTTCCTGGACCAGTTTATGTGTCAGAATGCTGAAGCTGATCGGCTGTCTTGGTTGGGCGGACTGACCGAAGGAAAGTGCACAATATTCACGATTGCAGAGAATCAGTGCGGACTTATCGCTCCCGCTACGAATTTAGATTTTAGATACGTGTGACTTAAGTGGTTTTTTATTGCACGGTGTGAGTTAGCGAGTAATTGCCGTGCAATAATGGACGAGCATCGTATATATAATTTTTATTTTACGAAGAAACTAAACATAAAAAAGCAAGTAAAAATCTATTTTGACACCTTACGTAACCAAAATATTTTTTTTCAGCTTTTAAATAGGATACGAATATACATTTAATAACGCCCCATGAATATTTGTTCAGTTCTTCACAGTGCAGTCATTTATCGATATTGCGTGGAATAAATGTAACATCGAAATCTAATGAAAATATATCGTCTCGCGATGAATCCCCGAGGGGGTGTCGGAGGTACTCCGAGTGAAATGTGTGAAATGCAAGTCACAGTCCACACTAGGTACACCCGCGTTTCACCGATGATTATTACGTCCCAACGTGATGAGTGGTGAGCCCTATCGCCGTACTTCAAGCACAGAATAACTAATACTTCGGATACACACTTAGGTAATAATACTACACGCTTTTTAGGGCATTCACCTGGCCTCGCAATGTTTTCCTTCTCCATTCGGCTAGAGATAAGTAAGAACAAATACTATGCACATAAATTCCGAAAAACTCATTGGTGCATCGAACTTGGATCTCAAGATTGAGAGACCTTCGTTCTACCCCTGATCTATTGCTGCTCTATATTGAACTGATGTAAAAAAGTAATTTATTTTTTTATTTTTGGAGGCCAAAGATTTCGTAAGGAAATAGGACTCCCATGTCCCCCTCTGCCTGATGCTTTTATTGCTTAACTATACATAACGATACAAAAGAATATACTAATAACCCAGATCCTATAATGGAAGAGTAAATATTAATAATACCCATTCTTCAACTTTCATACTTCTCCAAAAAGCGGTAATATTAAATACTTGTAGGATTGTCCTTAAATTCCTAGGACATGAATAATTGTACACATGCACTTGGCTTTTGCCCGTGCCATTTTACCACCTCTAGAAACATCAAAGAGAGAAAAAAACAAAAAACAAAAAAACATAATAATAATAAACACTTTATTGCACACAAAAACACGGATAAATACAATTTAGAGTTAAGAGAAATAAAGGGCAGAGGCGGAGTATTTCTGAAAGAAATTTCTTCCAGTCAACCATAAATCACAGAGACGAAGAAACATTATACATTGGCTTATTGAAATTTAAATTGAGTGCGTAAAGAGCAATATAAATATGTATGTTACTATAGTAAATAAATATGATAGTCTAAGTACACTATCAACCTGTATTGTAATCAAAAAAAATTAATTTGATTTCTTCGCGTTTACACGGACAATCCGTAAGCCGAGACGACGGTGGAAATTTTAAATGGTGGGTATGTCACTTTATTAACTTTACATGAGACCGATTTTAATAAATCTTAAAATTTTTATTTTAATTAAGTTATATTACTTCAGCTCGGCGAATCATGTCGTGACAATATATTTATATATTTGCCAACTTTTTTACCAAAAATGCTTGATATAAGACAACGTAGAAAGGAAATATACTTAGGTAGACATCAAGATGAAAATGTTTTGTATGCCAAAAAAGTGTTTAGATTTTTATGAAATACTTATGTAGAGAAGCATATTCTTATTTTTACCCCGAAAGGCATAATCATGGATGGTATAACTGAGTGAAACACAAGTCTTTCTGTATAACAGTCCGATATAATCAAGTGGCTAAAACCACACAAGAAAACACGTCTAAATGATACAATTTCGGAAAGAGAACTGGCGTGGCTACGTGCCTTGCCACAAGTCGTGCGCAGTTGCTAATTGCTATAGTCAGCAATCTCATGACCCTACAGTAGTTTTGACACCCATGTGATTAAATTGTCTTTTTCACGATATTAACCATTGATTTATTTTTGTGTTACTAATTATTAATCCGTAAATTAAATAAATCAAAATATAAGAAGTACTATTGAAAGAAATTATATTCTACTCTCTGTTAACTAAAAATATGGACATAGGAAAAGAATAGTCAAACAGATAATCATGAGTAGATTCGACTCCCACATAAGTGCCTCAGTGCACAATAAAATTGCATTGCCATACGATAAATAAATAAATGACAATAAAAGCAGAAATGTGTACACACATTGGCTCGGTAAATAACTCCACATTCAATAAAATTCTCTTACGTAGATCTTTTGTTTGAAAAGAGTCTCAATTTAGCTGAAGAGCTCTGCATAAGGAACTCGCTACTAACAGAAACATAAAATATACATAGTCACGACATGAATCCCCGAGGGGATATCAGAGGTGTTCAGAGTGTGAACTGTAAAATGAAAGTCACAGTCCATACTTGGTACACCCACATATCACCGACGATTTTTACGTCCCCACTCAATGAGTGGTAAGCCCTATCGCGAACTTCGGGCACAATTACACGCTTTTTAGGGCATGCAGGTTTCCTTACGATGTTTTCCTTCACCGTTCAGCAAGTGGTAAGTAAGAAGAAATACTGTGCACATAAATTCCGAAAAACTCATTGGTGCATGCCCGACCGGGGATCGAACCTGGATCTCAAGATTGAGAGGCCAGCGGTCTACCCCTGAGCTACAACTATAAAAATAAATTATTTTTTATTTTAGGACAATAACATATTATAGTCACGACATATACCCCCGCAGTAGTCTCAGAGGTGTTTCCGAGTGTGGACTATCACTAAAACAGTCAATACTCGTACAACGTTTTTTCACCGACGATTTTTACGTCCCAAAGTCGGTTCCGTAATACAATGTAATATCTTATCGCCGTACTCCAGGCACAAATACATCTACCTACATGTACATTAAATAGCTTAAATAACTTTAAAAATTACAAAAGGGAAGATGTGCAAGAAATTATTTTCTTCAACCGGTGCGGCCGTGCATTTCTTATTTTCTAGCATAAACTAATTAGTGCATGCTCGACCAGCAGGAATTGAACTTGGCGAATCTTAAGGCGAGCTTGTTCGAACGAACGAAAACCATTTTTAACGTACACTAGTAGAGTCCAATTTCGTTTAGTGCAAGCTAGGGCGCTTGTGATGAAAAAATATGAAAATGACATTATTTTGCAAGTTATTCGTACATTTATGGAAACCTAAGGCTTACAGAAGAAAAGTGCTCGATTACACATTTAATAAAATGGTACGTCTATAAGGTTGAATCAATGTAGATTATTTATCATCATTCATCAATAATTTAAAAAAAAATGCAAACATCGCTAACCTTGAAAAATGGAGCCAGCTTTATGGGTCAGTAAAACGGCTTTTGATAACTCGGGCCCTGACCGTAATCGCCCTGACTTGACAAGTCCATTGTCAACTTTTTTAATACGCTTCAAATGAACGCGGTCCGTCCTCTATGATCAGAAAGCGTGGTCAAACACGAGTCAAACCAATGCAACGTGCATTTCTTTGATTCGGCGAGCAAGTCCGGTTAAGTGGCGCACAGTGAAGTGAACCTTTGAGAACTGGCGAAGTACGAGTATTATGCGTGACCCCCCTGACCGCTGCCGCCTCCTACGGGCCTTTTTAGACGAACCACCACCGGACATGACCACAGAGCCACCCGTGCCACGCGTGCACGTGCTAACCGCGCCACGTGCACCCACGCCGCGCACAACCACCGTTTAAAACTGTACCTTTAAAGGCCGTAATTAGGTTCTATTTTTTACATGCATGGAGTGGACTCTTACTTTGAATTTGAAGATGATAACGATATGTTCCAAAATAACAACCCAAATTCTGTAGTTTTTTTTCAAATGCACTTGAAGTCTTAAGAAAATAAATCAATGGCTGCAATTTGTTTCAAAATGGTTCCGATTTGTTTTTATTCATGAAATGCGTTGATGTAGCACAAAACTATCAAATTGCATTAAGGTTTCTCCCAACGCCAACGACCTGAGTAACTTTGTAACCATTTTATACGGCAACTATAGCATTTTTAATAGAAAAAAAATACGTAGTAATTCTACATGATACAAATAGTGATATGGTTTTTCTTGAATTTTATTTTAATATACAGAATTGAAGCAAGAAAACTCTTAGTTTACCCTTATTTTTCGATTTTTTGTCCACTTGTAACAATATAACTGCTGCAGTTTTTATCAAAACAGTATAAAAATTTATAAACTTCTAGACAAAATAATCTAAAATGATATGGTTTTCTCAGTTCTTGGAAATACATTTAGTATTGCATAAAATTTAAAACACACTATTTTTGCACTTGCCAGCCGCAATGACTAACGTAACAGCCATGTTGCAGTGGTTTTGTTCGAAATTTCAACCACCACGAATCGAGTTGCTAATTTTTCCGACGGAGTCACTTTAACACTTTGATGCACAGAACGGATCACACTCAGAGCCGCGTTATGGCATCGCATCGCGTCGCGCGCAGCTCAGAGTCAACATGATCTCAATCGATTCCATACAAATGTCAAGAGGCGCCGCGAGATGTGCCAGTGGCGCGCGATAATAACATACTTACAACTGGGAACAAGCCCGCCCAGCGTCATCCGAAAATTACTCTATCGATAAATCTATTTCTCTTAAACGGTATGTTTAAAAATAGTAAAAAATATATATTTCAATGCATGTGCTCGTAAAGGCCCACTTTTTATGCATCAAAACCGAACAAAAAGTCGATTATTTTGCCCTAGGGCTTTATTATTATTTTTTTTAATTGATTTACAATGGTTGGCTAACCTGCAGCCTTTCTTGTGTACCATAGATGTTATACTTTTTTTTCCACTGTTTAACGGCTCTGGATACAGTCCTTTTGAGCCAATTATAATTTAAAGTTCACCAGATTATATTTGTTTTCATTTCCTCACACTATGCATTGAAAAACGTAGTATGATACACGGGCGTAAAAGCAATAAATTACTCGGTTACGTTTAAAATACTCGCTACGCTCGTGTTTTAAATCGTCCTCGTAATTTATTCCTTTTCGCCCTAGTAGCATAAACTACTATTATTGTTAGTTTAACTATAAAGAACAACTTAATTTTAGGAATTTATTCTTGCGTATAAGAAACGGCATGAAAATATTGTTCAAAGTCAATTTGTTTATAGACTCAAATTAAGTAAAATTGGTTTATTTCTTTGAAACCACTAAAGGTATTTGTGTGATTAAGAAAAATATTTCCTGGAAAATTTATTTTATGGAAAATTTTCCGTTTATCGCGTCCATATGAAAAATATTACTTTCTCCTATTTTTTCTGAAGACCAGCGACGTCATACTTAATTATATTTGAAAATATTTCGCTAGAGTATCATGACAAATGAATTTAATTTCAGCTTCCCAGTAAAATTGTTAAACCACTCTAAACTGACTCCCGTGTATCATTTGATTTGTAGATCAAATAAGGCTCTACATATTTTTTACTTTCTCGTGACATTGCAACGGAAAAAGCTTTTTGCGGGAAGAACTCGCTCTTCATGCTTTATTGATCCCATTCTGTCCTCTATTAAGAACAAAATAAAGTTTTATTTGCGCTGCCCTCGAATCCAATTTTCTCTTTCAACGGGTAAACCGAGGAAGCGTGAACGTAAGTAATTGTTGTTTTTTGCTGGACCGACCGAAGTGAGTTGGGATTTTGTCCGGCACTGGTTTACCGGATTTGATTTTAAGTGGGTATTAGGGCTGGCTTTGCAAAAGTTTTTTTTTCATATTTTTTTTGCGATTAAATACAACTAAAGAATCGAATGAAATGAAATATATTTATGTATACAACGTGTAACAGAAAGGTGTAACCATATTTGAAGAGCTTATTCAGTCAATGGTATTGAACAACTTTTACTATGGAGCCAAACCTCAGATCACAAAAAAAATCTGCCCTTCCATACATTTCTGCCGAGCGGCATTGCATTTTTTATGAAACAGTAAATTTTTTTTTTCGAGATACAGGTTTTGTTCCATAGTAAAAGTTGTTCTATAACATTGACTGAATAAGCTCTTCAAATATGGTCACACTTTTCTGTTACACGTTGTATAATGTAGGTGTATCAGATACACTTATAACAGTTTTAATGAGTATTATATTTGTTATTATACAGTTAATATTTTTTAATACAATATTAATAATAAAAAAAAAATTAATAATACAGTCAGTTTTAATGTAATGTAATAAATAAATAATCTATAGCTTATAGTTATATTTAATAAATAACAATATCACCTTGAACGCCACTGTCTATTCAGGCCACTGGGGACATATGTGGGCTGACCCAAGACATCCCGTTCAGGCCACGGGGGTCATATGTGTGCCAACGCAAGGGTTTTATTCAAACGCAATTTACAGGCCAAGAGGCCCCGCTGTCGTACTATTTAGTTAGAAAAGTGGGCCGCGAGGCCCTGTAGAACAATCCAGTTAGCTTGGTTCTCATTTTACAAGTTGATAGGGTTGTTCCAAATTTCACCATATGAACTATTTACAAAGTTATATATTTGTGATAAAATAAAACAAAATTAGTTTACAATCAACAAGTCAGTCATATTTATTTGAAATATGTTTTTATATAAAAGCTCAATTATTATAGTAAGTAGGTGCGCGGGGTGGGCCGCGTGGCGATCCCCGCGGCTCCGCGGAAAGATTTCGGGAATACCTTCCACTGAGGCCACGGGGGACACTAGTGTGCTAAATTAAAATTTCTGTACTTTTTGGTAGAAAAATAGCAAAGTTTTTAATTCACAATATGTTTAGCTGTATTTGCAACCAATTTACGCAAAAATACAACATTATGAAAAACCATGAAAATTAAGAATTCACGATGGCTCCAACGGATTTTCTTGCTTGGCCCACCTGGTGCCCTGCGTGGCGTTCAACGTGACATGGGAAAATACACAAAAATATAATAAAGATAACGTTTAATAAAATAATACACTTTAATAAAATACAAAATATAGGATTAAATAATAAATAATATTATAAATATATGCAATACAAATAAAAAAATATATGCCTAACTCCACCCATGCGATTACTCTGGCTTAGGGCAAAAACTTAGCAAGATCATGTCTTTTTTTTTCATAATAATATTATTTGTCACAACAAATGTGTTAACAAGTAATCCCATACTTTAATTGAATAAAAAGAAAAAAAATATAAGACAGGATAAATTTATGTCATGAAGGAAAAAATAATACCTTTGTCTACCTGTGCCATATAGTCCATTTCCTTTTACAGTCATTATCTATTAATTAATAAACGTTAACTCAAGAGGAATCATAACAAAAGTTAGGAAAATATACCAACTGTTATTATGACAAAGATCATTATCACTACAAATGCTTCTTTATAAACCAAATATTAATTTATTTTATAATATGCCTTCTTCAAAAGGCTCTGCATAATAAACAGTTCAAACTTATTTTCTGATAAAGTAAGGACCTCCTTTGGATGTTTATTGTAGAATCTTATGCCATGTACCACGTAAGAGGTACCCACTTTGGCAAGAATGCATTGCTGCTTAAAACAGCAGACGTACTCGTATCTTATTTATGCAAAACACTTTCTATATTTTCTTTATCTATACAGCATGCATAAAACCAGGCTTCTTATAATAAAGTATTGTAAGAAGGTGTTTAATTTAACATCTTGACAGATGGTACACACTTGTGAATGTGTTTATATTGTGTTTGGCCTCCAATCGTTTAAGCTGTTAACAGGCAACTCCACTACTATACTTCAAAGTTCGAAATGTCGATGTATGTTAGTTAGAAAGTACGGCAGTTCGATGTACGTGGGTTTTGAAACTGAGTTGTCATAAAAAAAATAACCACAAAGGTTTCCTTCTAACCTAACCTAACCTACCAGCTCACTTCTGCGCTGAAGGATTTCTGGGATATGGCTCTCAACAGTGTACTTTCAAACTAACCTACATTAAAACTCCTATACTTTCAAACTAACGTACATTGGCATTTCGAACTTCGGAGTACTGCAGTCGAGTCATTTTTTATTTTATTTTGGAGAATATCAAAGTTTTTTAACGTTATAAACTTTACAAACACGCATAATAGTTTGCACGCTTTGCAAAAAGGTACCCCTGTGCTGAGTATTTAAACGCGTAGACTTTAAGCTTCTTTCGTCACGCTTCTTCCTCGCCTTCTGTACAGTCACCCGCAGTTCATGCTCCCTATTTGTAAACAACTTTAACGGCTTTGACGCCCCAATAAGAACTGCCAATAGGTAGCCTGTCGTGCCGGCATCCGTACATACAATATTCACTGAAGTAAAATAGCTACACGGATATTACCTTACTGCTCCCAGTTACTACCGAAGGTTTCATTGGCAATATTTTCCATTGTAAGCCAGGCCCACAGCATAAAAGTAGGAAAGTATTACGCTTCAAGTTACAAAGTCTTCTCAGAAAAATATTTCCATTAATGAACAATAAATAAAATGTACAAGGAGAGCTAAATATACATTGTTATCAGTTAAAAATAAGTTTCTACAATCGACACATAGTATTTTATTGTAATGTTGGGTATTCATTAGGTTAGCACAAAATTTATGTAATTGTGTACATTATGTTCAAACAAAGTAATGATTTCAGGCTTTATAGACAACCGAAGATACATGATATTTTTGAAGTGAAAACTTCTTTGAGCGCGTTGAACAATTTTTGGTAGGGGAAAATTTTATGGGTTCGCGTCACTATCTACGTCACCGTCACCGACATGCTATGTTGACAGTAAAGTTTTCACTTCTGTCGGCAATCCCGTGTTTTTTTTTCCGAGTACCATCAATCATTTTTAACATTAGTGTAAGTAGGTCACAAAACATCACATTATTTAAATTTTTAATAAATTTTTTCCCGCTTTGATTTACATTTGTAAATTTGTAGCAGTTAAATAGAGTTTAAAAAAGTTTGATACATTTGAGTAGGCATATTCCAAAGATAATTTAATTTTTTTTAACATATTTAAAGAAAGACAAATTAAGCAACTTAACATGTTACTTGCAACGTGATATAAGCAGCAAAACAATTTAACTTGATTTATTTTTGGCGTGGATAAAAATAAACGAGATAATTATCATTGTTCACAATGATTTATTTACCTTACAATTATAGAGTTCTGCAAAAAACTCGAAAAAGTTTTTTTTTTTTTTTATATAAAGCTTGAAGAAATAACAAGTATTTGACATAATAATCTACTAATAATAGTTAAGCATTTTTTATTTTTATTTTAGTATGTACTGATATATTTTATTTTATGTCCAACCTTCGTGGAATGTGTGATTTTCAGTAAAAGGCTTTCTATTTTCATTCACACGAAGGCTTTCAGTCCCTTGGTCCCATTATTATCAGTTTATACAGGCAATTTGAGTGCAGTGGACTAGAAGAGAGTTACGTATTCAGATTTCGGAGCAATTTTCACAAATTTTATTTGAAGATATTTTGAGAAAAAATCATTAATTTTATGGAAGGCTTTATTATTATTTTTTATTTTAATCCTTGTGAAAATGTGAAATTTTACATTTTTTAATGTCGAATACGTCGCAACTTGTTTATTTGTAATACTCTGCATACGCATACCTTGATCCTTAATCTAAAGTGCTATCTCCAGCGTTTTTACATATTTATAATTTTACGTGTATACCTATATATAAGGTTAAATAATATTAGTTGGCGAAACTCAAACATAGGTAGTACTAGTCTTTATGAACAATTGTTTGAAATTCTTAAAATTTGTTTTCACCTTTCCATACTGGACCAGTCAGCTGATCGGGGCAATTTGTATGGGAGGAAGAGAAAAAAAGTTGCGAATTTCGCTTAGCTCCTATACAAAGAGTTGTTCATATAGACTAGTACTACCTATGTTTTGAGTTTCGCCAGCTTATATTATTTATTTAACCTTATTTAGTACGCTTTACGCCTAACTACAAATATATGAAAAAAAAAATTTTTTTTCACCCTTTTCTCGTCAATTAAGGGATCAAATGCAGATCTAATCACATAAGCAGATGTGGTTTATAAAAATAAAGAGTGCCATCTGAATGTTTTTCCTTCAATTAATATTTTTGATGTACATATTTAATTTTTTTTATTATTTGGATAATAATTTCTAAATAATTGGAATATTGGCACTACTAAAGATCTTTGAGATTAAAAAATCATGGTCACGGAAAGGAGTAGAAGTAAAATATTTGCAAAAAACACGGATTTTAGTGAATTAGTGCATTTTACGATTTTACCGCCAATTTCACAGTGCTAGTTGCCTAAAAAAATGAGTAAGCTGGTTAATTATCATTATAAAACTAAATCTCATCAAAATTAAAATTACCTACCTAAAATTAAACAAAGAGTAAATCCTACATCAATTTTTATTTTGGATAATAATTTTTTCAATGCATATGCTCGTAAAGGCCCACTTTTTATGCATCAAAACCGAACAGAAAGTCGATTATTTTGCCCTAGGGCTTTATTATTTTTTTTTCCAATGGTTGGCTAGCCTGCAGCCTTTCCTGTGTACCATAGATGTTTTTCTTTTTTTTTTCACTGCTTAACGGCTCTGGATACAGTCCTTTTGAGCCAACCATAATTTAAAGTCCACAAGATTATATTTGTTTTATTTCCTCACACTATGCATTGAAAAACGTAGTATGGTACACGGGCGTAAGAGCAATAAATTACTCGGTTACGTTTAAAACACTCGCTACGCTCGTATTTTAAATCGTCCTCGTAATTTATTCCTTTGCGCCCTTGTAGCATAAACTACTATTAAATAATTGGAATATTGGAATATCTTTAAATGTAAAAAAAAAATGGTCACGGAAAAGAGTAGAAGTAAAATATTTGCAAAAAACATGGATTTTAGTGATTTAGTGCATATTACGATTTTACCACCAATTTCACAGTGCTAGTTGCCTAAAAAAATTAGTAAGCTGGTTCATCATCATTATAAAACTAAATCTCATCAAAATTAAAATTACTTACCTAAAATTAAACAAAAAGTAAATCCTACATCAAATAAAAAATGTTAAAAAGAAAGAAAGAAATGAGTTTTATTTCAAACACCACAGAGAACAAAAAACAAAAACAAGACAACAAATTAAAAACGAAATAGCCATATTCTGTGGTTATGAAAAAGGAGGCCAGCTTAGCTTAATGCCACAGCCGAAGCCACAGCGCTGGTATTCTGCTGGATCCTACGAAAATTAAAACTAATAACTAAAATATAATAATTTAAACATAACATTGTCTAAATGTAACAATATCAAACTTAAAATAAAAAGTATAAAGCGTAAAATACATAAAAATTATAAGAAAAATAAATAAATTGTAGTTGTTTAATAAGTAAATATGTAAATCTGAAAAGTTGTTTTTGAGTCGTCACTGTGAGGGAGGGTACCCAAAACGCTAGCAGCGTTACCTTGTTGGGTCGCTAAGCTGATCTTCTGAGCGAGGTTAGCTCTAGCCCTTGGGTCACCAGAAGCATTGACCAGGTACGCCGACAATTCTTTAAAAAGTCGGTGCGTCTGGGCCCCATAGCCCAAAAGTTTCTGAGAGCCAAATATCTGCATCCCTCAAGGTTTTCGTCCGATTCCACAACCGCAATAGTTTGCTACGATGCAATAGTTTGCTACGACCGAAGTAGCAAGCTCTACGATGCAATAGTTTGCTACGACCGAACAAGCAAGCGCTACGATGGAATAGTTTGCTACGGCTGAAGTAGCAAGCGCTACGATGCAATAGTTTGCTACAACCGAAGTAGCAAGGTCTACGATGCAATAGTTTGCTATGACCGAACCAGCAAGCGCTACGATGGAATAATTTGCTACGGCCGAAGTAGCAAGCTCTACGATGCAATAGTTTGCTACGACCGAACAAGCAAGCGCTACGATGGAATAGTTTGCTACGGCCGAAGTAGCAAGCTCTACGATGCAATAGTTTGCTACGACCGAACCAGCAAGCGCTACGATGGAATAATTTGCTACGGCCGAAGTAACAAGCGCTACGATGCAATTGTTTGCCACGACTCAACAAGCAAGCGCTACGATGCAATTGTTTGCTACGACCGAACAAGCAAGCACCACGATGGAATAGTTTGCTACGGCCAAAGTAGCAAGCTCTACGATGTAATAGTTGTATTTCGTGAAATACACAGAAAAGAAACACCCGTATTTTTTTTGCATATCGCCTTAAACCATATGTTTTATGCTTCAAATAGAATTCACCGTTAGCCTGGGACGTACGTAATTATCGTCAGTCAAACGTGGGTTTGTGGGTTTAGACTATGCGTGCACTTCATAGCACATACTTGGAATTACCTTTGACAATCTTTCGGGGATTTTTCATACTGATGTATTCCAGGCAATATTTTAAACAGCTTGAGTCTTATGTAAACGCGATTTATAAGTAATTTACAAATTTGTGTACGCTATTATGAAAAAAATTTAGAACGGGATTATAAATAATCTAATATATTCACATAAATAATAATAAAAGACAGTAAAAGATGGAAAATGCCAAACCGACAAGAGCTAAGCTCTTAAATAATAAATTAAAATCTAAAAACAGGGGTGTCTATAGTGCAAGTTCAAGGAAAAATCAAAATGTCGAAGGAATCTTTATTTTTGGACACCCTGAATCCTTGTAAACACGATTTACAAGCAGTTTACAAGTTTGTGTAAGGTATTAGCCTCAAGGCATGAAAAATTTTACGAGTCCGCAATAAAACCAAACCCTCGCATACCTGCACATCCTCTTTCGTACACCTTACCGACAATCACACATAATCACACACCCTCACACACCCACCACACACACATACACCACAATTATATAATAGAATAAGTTGTTTCTTAGATAAGTTTGAAAGTGTACATAAGTGTCTTGTTTTCGTTTTTGTTTTTATTTTTTATTGAAAAATCAATTTCTAAAATGTATCTTAATTATCTAAATTCTATTTTATTGAACTAAACTTATTAGAAAATGTACTGAGCGTTAGAGGCTAGTTACCTACAGCATAAAGGGAATCCTAGTGTAGGGACTAGAGACCATGTAAAAATATATAAATGTTTGTTTCAATAAAGATATTATTATTATTATAAAAGTCTATCACGATAAACGCGGGTGTGAAAACATAATATGCGGAGATTATCAACAAATGTGCTCCAGAAAATTTTGCCTCTTTTAGGAAGAAGGAAAATTACCCCTGGAAATGTACTAAATTTGTCCTAGATGACCAAGAATTTTTTTTAGGAGTCTTGGTAATTATCTTGTCTACGCTTATAGGTACCAACGATTTTTGTCAGTATCGCAATAACCGATGTAATAATAATATTGTAATTATAATGACGTTATTCTGCGCTGTGATTGGCCCAATTCATTGTCAGATAATTAAGATAACCAATCATCGACTAGTATTGGTTAGTTAAAGGGGCTTCCTTAAATTATATGACCTTGAAATTTGTATTAAAAATAAGAGACAAATAACTTCATCTTAATATTTAGAATATTGTAAATATTACATCTAGAAGCCGAGTTATTAAATAAAAACGCAGTTTTTCGTGAGCGCGTGTTTCTAAAAGGAAAATGAGGAGCTCAATCTGACCTTATATATGTCGTCAACACATTAGGCATATCATAATCTGCCTGGGCATATCATATTTCTGTAAAAATTTGAGGGGTCGCCTCGCTCCACTCCGCTTGGCTCGGCTCTCCAAATTTATTTACATGTAAACCTAACACGCTCCTCCTCACTCCGCTCGTCGTTCGTACCCATTTTTGACTTTTGATAAAAGATTTTCGACTTCATACTTTACGATCTGACCAATTCTAAGAACTGCCAATGATATACAAGGTGAATTTGTCAACATCGTCCAAATTCATACTTGAGCCTTGGTAACTCATCAGCATCATGAACCAAATAACGATTTTTGTAAAATTCATAAAACTAAATTTCGACTCCCCATAGTATTACTCAGGACTGGGAGTGAATTACTATGGGAAGTCGAAATTTCATTATACGAATTTCACAAAAAATTTTATCGATTCATGATGCTGATCACTTACCAAGCCTCCAGTATGAATTTGGACGATGATCAAAAAGTCACCTTGTATATATGCACTAGGGTGGGGTGAAAATCCACTTTTTTCGTTTTTCATATTGTCATAGTGGAATTACTTTGAAGCGATCTATAAAGAGCTTAAATAAAATAAAAAATATTGAATTACATCTTCTATAAACTTAATTTCTTCTATAAACTAGAAAAAAAAAAATTTTTTCGCTTGAAAATTTTTTGTATTTTTTTTTAGATATCTATGTAAGTAAGACATAAAAAAAATTAAATTAATTAATATTCGTCGCATAATATGTCTAAAATAAAATAAAAACTTAGTTTTTTTATATAATTTCTCATTTAAACCATTTTTACCAGAGTTTTTCTTTCTTACGACCTAGGAACACAACAGAATGTTATGACCTTTTTTTAGTGACTTAATTATAAGGCTATAACTTTAAAAAATACAAAATAAAATAAAAACAATTTTTTTTTCTTATTTCTTAAATTTTGAAAAACTTTGAATTCAATGCGGGGGTAGAAGATGTAATCCAATATTTTTTATTTCATTTTATTTAAGCTCTTTATAGATCGCTTCAAAGTAATTTCACTATTACAATATGAAAATCGAAAAAAGTGGAAATTCGCCCCACCCTAATATGCACCCTTAAAAATAAAAATAATCTTACTTCGGGCACAAATACACGCTTTCCATGTCACGCAGGCATACCTCAAAGTGTTTTCCTTCACCGTCGGTAAGTGATAAGTATACAAATACTGTACACATAAATTCCGAAAACTCATTAGTGCTTGTTAAACCGGCAGGATTCGAACCTGGGTCCCAAGATTGTAGTCATAACGACTGAAATACCACTGCTTTAACAAAAGTTGTGTAATTTTATCAAAAGAACAAAATATTTTTGAAGTTCTGTAATTTATGATTATGACTTTTATGACATACTTTGTAAATATCACAACTAAAGCTGGGAATAAAATATGCTACTAAAAGAGCATGCTAGGAAAGAGCATGCTAGAAAAGAGCATGCTTACCAAACTGTACACATTTGCTTGTGTTTTAGCATGCTATGGGCATGGCACCCAGCTCGAAAACACGGTCCCTTTCAACCGTACCTGAGGTAGCATATAGACCGATAGCCGGACGTTTTAATTTCGACGTAAGTTATGGTATTATTAAAATCCTTAGTTTTCGGACAGTGGATAGGTTATGCATATTTGAAGCTTTGTTAAAAAAGTTAGAAATCTTAGAACGTTGCTTTAGGTATTAATTAGGTATTTGCAATTATTGAATCTAAAGTGTCATTACGAAATTAGAATTAAAAGTTTGGATTTTATCTGACATAAGACATGCGTATCTTGTTATTATTCATTTATTAGATAGATAGCATACATGGAACATAGGTAAACTGAAAATTGTGGAATAATCTTTCAATATAATATTAGAAGGACTTTAGTTTATTTACATCATATGCTATTATTTATCTTGACCTATTATAGAAAGTTTAGAAATTCATTTAGTATGCTTTTCGATTTAATTAAGTTTCTTTTCATGTTGTGAGTAATATAAAATTAGAATGCAGAAGTTGGCAGCTACTTCATCGTAATAACATTCCCGATCATCATTCAAAACATTAGAAAAAATCGCACATGGAGTTTTAAGAAAACATGATTTCGATTATCATGGCATACAAAAAATGCGCGGGGTGAAGCGCGGGGGCGGGGACGCTAGGCCGTGTGACGGTGTCGTGAGCTGGTCGGCTCGCTTTGTACTACTTTGTAGCCGTGGTGAGCGGAGAGCGCGAGATCAGCAAATAAAATGTTAAAGTTCATTTTTACTATGATAAAGTATGCAAAAAACATGTAAGGTCTTTGCCAGATTTTTTTTTAGGGATTGTCAAGTGTCCTTTTAACATTCATTTGCGATAGGTAATTTGTCCTTTGGTAAAAATTAAAAGCTCTAAAATGCTTAGTTTTTGAGATAATCAATACCTTGAGGTGGTAAAACCAACACAATTTCATACGATTTTATAATTGAATACATACCTTAATTACAACAAAACAGACTTCTCAAATAAGGCTTAAAAAATCAACGAAAAATCTAGTTTCCGCAAGACACCCATCAACATGGGTCTAACTCTTACCGTTTAGAAGATACAGGCCGTCAAAGTTTTGACACTTGGGAGGGGTAGATCTCGGCGAGACCTTTTCTTAGACACCTATCAACGTGGGTTTAACCCCAGCCGTTTAGAAGATAGAGGCCGTTAAAGTTTTGGCATTAAAAATATATTTTTTTTTGACCGCCTATGGTACAATCCTAAAGGGTGTCGGTACTACCTTCCGTTCCAAAGATAAGGCCAAAACAATTTTTTTATGGTGCACCCCTAGTGGTACATCATTATGTCAAAAGCATAACCCTAACATCAGGATCATCACTATGAAACAAAAAGTATCATTATTTAAAATCAAAAGGAACCCTAATTTCATCATTTGATCCATGATGGCAGTGAAAATCTTTTCACGACGCAACGCGACGTGTAGATAGGTACCATTATCTATAAAAACGGCAAAAAAAACATGTTCGGTCACAAAATAACCACTTATAGAATTTTTACTCCGAATAACTAGCGAAAACAGGCGCACGCACGCATAGACGCGTACGTACGACGATCTCGAAGATACTCGGGTCAATGCCAATACATAATTCTGCCGAGATCATCATACGTACGCGTCTATGCATGTGTGCGTCTGTTTTCACAACGTCGTCGTCGAGAAACTTAGCAAGATGTCTTTTTTAACATAAGTGGTCAAATATCAGGATTTATTTTCGGTTGTTTTTTTATTTATTTTCCGTAAGTCAGCATTTACTATAATAGAATGTATGTAAGAAATCCCGAAAAATCCTGCACAGTGGTCCCAATTTGAAAGTTTATATAATGAATATTTATATTTCAAGTTACAAATAATGATTGGCAAATTTCTGTAAAAGTGATAGTTTTCGAGATAAAAAATAATCTTTTTTTTTTGTATGGAGAAAAACTTTTTTTTTTTCTCAAAATGTTGTAAAGTGTCGCGGGTGTGGCTTCCATATTATGAATAACCAAGTGATCCTCTACTTAATAGTAGTTTATGCAACAAGGGCGAAAAGGAACAAATTACAAGCGTTTTAAACGTAACCGAGTAATTTACTGCTCTTACACCCGTGTACCATACTACGTTTTTCAATGCATAGTGTGAGGAAATAAAACAAATATAATCAAAGAAAACAATTTAATCATTAAAGTTAAAAGTTAAATTGTTACAATTTTGCAAGTTAATGATTGGCTCAAAAGGAATGTATCCAGAGCTGTTAAACAATGGAAAATAAAGTATAACATTTATGGTACACAGGAAAGGTTGCAGATTAGCCAACTTCTCGTAAATAAATAAAAAAAAAATAAAGCTCTAGGGGCAAAATAATCGGCTTTTTTGTTCGGTTTTGAAAAAATATTCATAACGTTTGCGGCCGCATGAGAAATTTGTGGTCAAATATCAGGATTTATTTTTGGTCGTTTTTGGAACATGACACATATAATTTTAATGTATTTTCCGTAAGTCAACATTTGAAGTCGGTTACTATTTTTTTGTTAAAAGTTTTGTAACAATACAATGTCGGCCCTTAGCCGAAATAAGGCAAAATATAATAAATTTTTGCTAACGGGTTTCTTATTGGGTACCTTATTTATTTCTTTCTTTTAAGGTGAAATTTTCAAAGGCATTTTAGAGCCATTATTTTAATTAGGTACCAAAGTTCGGCCGCCTTAAAACAGGAGGGTGTAAATCTGATCATATACTTTCATTCCTTACCTATTGAATATCCTATTAAATATTTCTTTTGCAGCAGAAAACATTTTTTGGCGGCAAAAGAAATATTTAGATGACGAATGATTCGCTCCCAGAAATAACGCACTTTTAATTCATCTTGACGGATCGCCATCTACTCACACGCCGCCTCGCCGCTTTGTGAATTGCGCGCGAGCAAACTCCATCCGTCGCTGATTGGCACGTGGCGTGGAGTCCGCCCCGGCCCCGCGCTGCCCCCCGCGCCTTTGTTTGTATGCCATGATCATAGAAATTATGTTTTCTTAAAATTACGGGTACGAATTTTTCTAATCTTTTGAATGTTGATCGGGTATGTTATTATGATAAGGTAGCTGCCAACTTTTGAATTCTAATTTTGTATTTCTCATAATATGAAAATAAACTTAATTAAACCGAAAAGCATACTAAATAAATTTCTAATCTTTCTATTTTAGGTCAAGATAAATAATACCATTTGATGTAAACATACTTAAGTCCCTCTAATACTATATTGAAAGAGTATTTCACAATTTTCAGTTTTCCTAATATCCATGTATGCAATCTTTCTAATAAATGAATAACAACAAAATACGCTTATTTTATGTCAGATAAAATCTAAACTTTTAATTAAGTTTGTAATGACCCTTTTAAATTAAATAATTGCAAATACCTAAATAATACCTACAGCAACATCCTAAATTTTCTAAGTTTTTAATATAATCTTTAAATATATATACTTAATTAATCCTGCAAAGATAAACAATTTTAATAATATCATAAGTACGAATCGTACTGCTACGCGCCTAATACTCAAAGATCAAAAGCCGCCGGTTGATTTTTAGTATGATCTGAGCATACTTATTTCTAGCAATTTATATCAATACAAATGCAAGCAAGGAGCATTTGCTTGGTAAAAGTAAGATAATAGCAAGCTTTCCTGCTATTTCATAGCATGTCTATATAAACCCTGAATTTACATTTTGCGTACAATTTACCAAATTTATGGAATAAGATATAGTTGAAACGCAGTGCAAATGTTAGTTATTACAGCAGATGCTCCCACGCCCACGGTTTCTCTAAATGGCAGAAGTCATCTCTTCCGAGCGTGGGCCTTGACTCTTGATGTCTAAATATATCGTTATGACATGACTCCCCAGGGGGTGTCAGAGGTGTTCAGAGTGTGAACAATGAAATGCAAGTCACAGTACACCCGCGTTTCACCGGCGATTTTAACATCCCAACGTGATGAGTGGTAAGCCCTATCGCCGTAATTCGGGCACAAATACACGTTTTTTAGGGCATGCAAATTTCTAAATCTTTTGCTCATGTTTCTTATCAGTAAGGATCAAATCCCCGGTAACTTAAGGTCCTACGTCACTATTCGATTCATTCAGACTCCCTTAACCCGAAAAAAACTTTACCTTTAATTAAAAAAATTGTTCTGCTCAAATTCGGTGAGCAAATCACCAGCTTAATTTTTTTCGTATTCCGGAAGTCATAATTAATCGAATGAACGCTACTAAAACTATGAGTGGAGCTTTTTTTTACACTTTCACAACTACGTCATGTCATAACGTAGAGCCCTGGATGTTTGCTTCATGGATTTTCTTCGTTTTTAGGATGATTTTGACGATCAGCCCCAAAGGCAGACAATCTCAAACTATTTTTCAAAATTTTTAGAACCTTTTTTTTAAGTTTGAAGTACTGTAGCGCAAAAACGCAGCGACATAGGATCTTAAGTGACTGAATCAAATCGATTTGTTTTGATCCGAACTTTATTGATAATTGTTAAACTATATTATTATATATTTATAAAAATAATATTATCATACACATCCACGTGCTTGTTGGCTAAAAGCAATATATTATTTATTTTCATGTCCAAACTCCGCTTCTAAGACTTTTGCCCAAAACTTCAAAATTTGTCTGATTACTATATAACTTTAAAAAAAACTACTTGGTCTATCTAGCTGAAATATGTCAGCCAGGCATAAATGGATTTCGGAAATAAATACTGAAATTTAGTACGCCCAACTTGAATGTTTAACGAATCTATCACAAAAACGATTCAGAAATAAATCTGAAAAGGAAGAAAGCAGCCTCACGTTCCAGTCGACGAATCCTTAATAACCTCATTTGACACTGATTCATAGTTCCCTTTATAAATGTAAATTGTGCGATCCATTTCAGCGTCGATTGACTGCTGTGCCCGACAGGTACGGATCCTGGAGAACTAATGGGACCGCCCGTTCTCGAGCAAGAAAAGACTGTCATGTGCACATATTGTAGTTAGCCCAAGACCCAGCTAACCGACAAATCCTATCACTTCAATTAATGATAGTTTTGGCTGTGCCTTGTCTCCACCCTCATGACGAACCCAAGCCAACAAGCAACTCCTCGTGTTCTGGAGATAGGTTACAGGCAGTTGCGTCATTATTCATCATTCCCTACTTCCCTACTTCCGTAGAATTTTAAGGAAGTCCCTGTTCAGACTGTTTAACCTCACCTGTTACTTTCCTTGTTTTTGAGTTAGCGCTCTTCATCCAAAGTTTCATCGACGTTTTCTATCAGGCGTGATAATCGCCGTAAGCCCATCGTGCTATAAATAAGTACTTGATTCTTATCACGCTGTCATGAGAGTTGAAATCGAATGAATATAAGTAACTTGAACATTCAGCCGCTGTACCTAAATTGGAAACTGAATTATAATGGTAAACGTAAATTAACGACTTACAAAAAATAAAAACTACTACATATTTATGACATTGATTTTCGAAAGATCAACCTGTGCTTTCTTGCACAGTTAAAAAATCGACGTGTGCCTCCTTGCACAGTTAAAAAATCGACTTGTGCCTCTTTGCACAGTTAAAAAACAGCCTGTGCCTCCTTGCACAGTTAAAATAACGGCCTGTGCCTCCTTGCATAGTTAAAAGATCAACCTGTTCCTCCTCGCACAGTTAAAAGAACGTCCTGTGCCTCCTTGCACAGTTCAAAAATGGCTCCTATCCGTAACAAAACATTAATCACATTAATTTTATTTTGACAGAGACATAACCGCGAAATAAAAAAAAAATACCCTTATTTGTACGAATACACCTAATTTATCGATTTTTACAGGTAACTCAAGTACGAGTATTATATTTTTATTTGATTATCGTGTGCCTAAGATTGAAAATGAAAGCACCCTATTGTAACGTGAATCTCGCGACGTTTCAGGTCACACCAAGGTCACCAAGTCACTTAATGTACTTGAGGCGTACACAATATACTATTAGACTACGGCTAGCGGTCTATAAAGCAATGGCCCAGTTACCGTACAGTTGCAGCGCGTGTACAGTGCTGCTGGACGTCAAACATATCATTGCGAAACTGCTACTAATAGGCGAATTGTGCCGCAGAAAAACTATGAGATCGTAGCACTTGCTACGCCGTAGCAAAATGAGAACGCCAATGTATCGTTGTCGTGTCGTTTTGCAAATTGGTAACAGTACTCTTCTTTACGAACAACTTTTAATTGTATTCAGTTTTTTCCCGCAGTTTCACTCGCGTGAAAGTGCCGTTCAGAAAATGTATATTTTATTCGCGCGTAACATTATCGATAGTTTTCGGCTTGTTGGTTATTTTATCAACACCCCTTGTAGCCTATATTTTACTACGATGATAACAAAGAAAACCGCAACTTAATCCGTTGAGTAGTGGATTATACAAAACTTTTGAAAGTAGGGGTAGAATTGATATAAGACGGTACTGGGGTAAAGTGGTGGGGTTATTAACCTTAGGGAGAGGAATGACAAAAGCTCTTTTCCAAGAACTGGAGAAAGTGCTGGATGTAAGTGAGGAGTTTAGAATGTTGATGATGTAAAGGAGGATAATTTTAAGATTAATAGAATGTAGTCATGCGACACTAGGTCAGCCGTGATTGACCGACTCAAAGACACAGTGAATGCTATTGGAGCCGTCACCATACAAAATTGTGTGCAATACTTTATCGTGGGGTCAATTTTCAGCTCTAGACTTCTATGGTTTTTTTGGACATGCAGGTTTACTTCCTTGTTATCATATTATAATAATTTCTTCAAGGTTGGCTGGAAGAAATCACTTTAAGGAATAAGGCCGCCTTTGTACAAAATTATGATATCAAAATTACGTACACAAAAAGTGGGGATTAATTCATTCAGATTTATCTTCGTGAGGGGTAGGCAGAGACTACAGAGCCGTCCCTGTCACGATCCTAACACAACTTTCACTTCTTCCACACTCTTCAATCAAGCCTTAAAGATGATGTAAAAGGAAGGACTTAAAAAAATTATTCGGTGATTTGGACACAATTTTAATTAATCCTCCCTAAAGCTACTTACTGCCCCCGCTACATAATAGGATAACCAAAATGACCTTCAAAGCCTCAAGGGTCTACAAATTTAATGAACCGGTTTGGAGCCAAGTTATTAAGCTCGATAGGGAGTTCAATCCAAAGGAACAGTAGAATTATTGGTTATTTCCATAGATATAGTTAGGTTTGTACAAAGCCTATGGTTATTTCAGTTTTTGATTAAAGAAGATCTTCACAAAAAAAGAAACAAAGCTTTTGGGTACGTACATGTGCATATGTATTTTATTTTGGCATATACGATGGCAAAACTCTCCTAGAAGGGTAGTTGAAAATATGCATGTATTTAACATAAGTGGGTGAATAAAAACAATTCTGCTTTTTTAAGCATATCACAACCTGCATTCCCCAAAGTATTTATTTTGAAAACGTTAGCTAAGAGCAAATATTATAGCAACCATGTCACTGCATCCCTATCAACACTTGAATACAAAGAATGGGATTTTAGGTTAGTTTATAAATTACCGTGAATAAACCTGCCGTGAAATTATAAACTACTTAGTGAATTGATCAACTTACGATTCTTGTTATTTTCCGGTGACATATGTATATAATTTTTTAGAAAAACTATTTTTGCGTAATTGCGTTAAACTCACCATGTATGGTGAATGTACGAGGGATTTTGGTTTTTGTGACAGATATCTTTTACTGTTTTTGATATCGCATCATGTTGGCTAATTCTTGTCGTATGCACGCCCCATATATATCAAAAATTAATATAGCCCGTACTAAAATACAGGAAATTTAAGTTAAGCCTACAAAAAGGTTTAAAGTAAAGAAAAGTTTGAAAAATGAATATTTTACATCTGGCGCGTCATTAAGGAATTTTTCTACGTAGCTGCAGTGAATACTTTTGATTTCTTGCCTGTATAGCCACCTGACTGTCGTCTCAAAAATACATGTAAATTTATGTATTTTGTTAAATCTATGTCATTATTGGTTTTTACGGCTTAAACTTCTCACGTAATTCATTGAAATATTGAAATATGCCATCAAAACATTTTCAGAGAATGATGATTGAGTATTTCTTAGAGTCTTCCATGATATAAAATTATTGTAAAACAATAATTAGCGCTCTCGCGATTTTGGTGGCATGAGACCTTTTCTGCAATTTGCGCCTCATTCAAGTTATCAGGTGGAGTAGATTCCATATTAATATCGGATTCGTCGCTTGAACTCATAGGTATTATTATTTTGTTATTTCATATATCATGCAACCTCAACGTAAAGTAACGCATTATATCTCATCTCAAGGGATATAAATCAGGGATTAAAGTGTTTAAATTTGGAACGTCAAATTCGTGTGGAAACTCGTGGAAAACAAATGCCCATATGGGATTGTAAAGAGGTTTGTTCGAAAATCGAACTGGCCACCATAAGCAGAATTCAACAAAAAGAAAAAAAGCGTTTACGAAGAATGTGAAAAAAAAGACGGTGTTTGGTGATGTGATGGTCAGTGAATTTTATTGAATTATTAATGTTGATAAAAAATGTCGAGCGATAGTGATAATGATTCTACTCCAGAGTTTATCAAAACAGACGCTTTAGAGATTATTAATACTATTCTACTAATGTGTCTAACATCAATATTCGCTTTTGATTTTTATTAATTACAAAATAAATACTTAATTTCTGGGGCTCTGGCTTTTTATTGTCTCGCAGAAGGTGTGAAAAGTAGAGTATGCTCCTCTGGAATAAAGCCTGTCTTCGTCTTGGGCAGCTTGAACCCCTCGCTTTACTCAGGACTCTATATAACTCCCTCGCTACGCTCCCTCGTTACGCTCAGGGTTCAATTTGCCGCCCGTGACGTAAGACACTGCTTTATTCCCTTAGTGCATAATCTACTATTATATATCAGTCGGAAAGTCGCAACAATCTTTGAAAATGGCGCGCAATTGCAAATGGCGCCACGTGCGCGTGATGATAAGTTGAACTACATCTTTCGTCTCATTTTCTCCTTAGTGTTAAAGTGAGACAAACGTATTCAGCAAAAGCGCTTTCAAGGAGGGTCCATCATTCAGCTTATTTATTCTCGTAATGTGAATTTCCTTGGTGGAATTCTTACATATCTTTTATGGAAATCAAAAAAAAAGTAAAGGATACTCACGGCACCATACAACGGAGTATGCAGTAAAACAGGTAGGTACTTAGGTGAGAGTACCTATTTTACTGCACATTTCGTTGTATGGTGCGGAAATTTTCACTTTCGAACAATGTATACAGGCTTCGTAAATGCATTTTTTGGGCAAATTTGTTAAAAAAATGTTATTTATTCAATACCGTGGTAATGAAGAACCATGATGAATACGACATAAATGAAAACGCCTATACGGAAAGTAAGTTTATATTATATGCTTCGTAAACCTTGAAATCAAGTAGTTGGCTCAACTCACATCATAATTTATGAAACATCTGTCTGTAATAAGTAATATCTAACAAGCCTCAAGGTTCAATATAAATTAAATATTTCAGTACAGATATTCCAGCTCACAAAGGCCGTTTGCTATGGTTGTAGTAGTAACGTGTACCAGATAAGCACGTTTTCTGTGTGTTGCTCGTTTATAGAGCCTCCAAGGCACACTAGAAAAAGTGTGTGTGCACGCACTATCACAAAAATAGCCAAACTGACTTTGTTAGATGGATCATCTGTAACAGCTAAAATGTTCCTTCAGAATCGATTAATTTAATGCTCCAAGGTATACGTTTCTGTCCCTTTATCCCCTATAAATCCAACTTGCAGTTGTTATTCTGACTTAGACCTTGTCTTCATTTGAGTTAAAGTGATTTTGGATCGTGTGAAAGCCAACCATTTTGATAGCAAATCCCTAAAATATGACATCTCAAAGGGAGTTAATGCATGAATATCTGAAAGCAATTTCAGAGGTATTCAATGGTTGACGTTTTTGTGGATTTTATTTGAAGAAACAGCATCTGTAAGGGACAACTTGTATTTAGAAAGGAAAACTGGAGGATTTAAATGTGCAGATTTTCACTTTTGAGCGACGCGGCCATGATTGGAATAAAAAGTTAGTATTGTAATAATAATGATAAAACAAATGATAAGGTTTTGTTTAAAATAGATTCCTTTTAATAGATTTTCCGTACTAACCTTTTTCCGACAGTACGCCCGCGTTAATGGAGTAATAAATTTTAATACTCAGTATCACACCTTCGTAATTTGAATTTCGGTAAATCCTGTCTTGGCAGGTGCCTGCGCTGCATCATCAAGCGTGTACTCAGGATATTTTGTCAGGGGGTCCAGTTTCAGGCAAATTATTAATGTATCGCGCCGATATGTAAGTACCTTGGGCTTACTGTAGACAGACACTTTACGTGGGGATGTCATGTTGAGATGTATTGCGAAAAATTGCGATCAGCACTTGTAAAATTTCACCACCTCAAGTACTTCACAAACAGAGCATTACTGTATACAATGTACTACGCATTGACGGACTCGATACTTTCTTATCGACTGAGTACTTACGGGAGAACGTTCAAGTCATAATTAGAGAAAGTCAAAGCAATTCAAATTAAATTCTTAAAACAATTAGTTGACCAAAAGGTAAAAATTCAATGCAAGAAAGATTATTATAACAATTTTTTTAAATGTGAGATATTGCCAGTCCATGAGAAGGTATCGATGTTAATCGCCTTGGAAAGTTATCGATGTGAGGATTTTAAGTTTCCTGTCAATAGCCCACTGTTACATAGGAAAAGAGAAAAATATGTAATTACTGTACCTCGAGTCACAAATTACTACGGTCAGCGGCATAGAAAATATCTAATAAATACCTTGTACCTAAAATCCACTATAGTATACCATATGAAACAAGAAGCTTAAGTAGTAAACGTGTATTTAAAACGAAATGAAAAAACATCTCTTGAATCAAGTTAAAGTCAATATTGTTTCAGAAATAACTGTTTATTTGTTTTTTGTTATAATTAAAATAAAAAACTTGAAAATTAAACAAACCTAGAAATGTTCACATAAATAGTGGAAAGTAAAAGGGAGCTTTTTCTGCCTACAAACTATGTAGTTTGATAGAATTATTCACAAATATATATGAATGTTTATGTGAAATAAAAGGTTTTTTTTTTTCAAGTTTCTTGGAAATAAAAAGTATCTGAATCAATTTTCACAAATTATTTATTACTTTACAAAATAAACAAAGAGAGAAAGGCATTTTTGGCGCTGTATTTAGGGATTTTGTTAATTTTGTTTTGTATGTATAACATCTTCGGTGGGGGTCTGGACCCCCTGAGCGCCCCCTGGATACATCCTTCTTCGTCACCTAAGGAAGCTCACTGCCAAATTTTAAGCTTGTAAGCCTTATTGTTCCAGAAATGTCGTAATGAGTGAGTAGTATTTCGATTTCGTAAACATAATATATCCAACCAAAACCATTTTATGTGAAGTAAATTGCTAAGACTCGTAAGCTCATTATGCTTGCACTGTTAAAATGTTATCACATTTCGTGAAGAGTTTTCTCCGTTGAGGAGTTCTATGGTGATGAAGCCAGGATCGAAGGTCAGGTGAGTATTCTGATAATCTAAAAGTAATACCCTTGTATCAGCACCCTAACGCAGTGATTGCCGTAATCTAGAGTTTTGTGCTCTGATCCGTTGAGGAGTTCTATGGTGAATATGGTGATAAAGCCAGGATCGAAGGTCAGGTAAAAGAATGTCGATTTTCAAGTAATATCTTGTAATCAGCACCCAGGTACAAAGCGATTACCCCAATTTCGAGAGGTATGCTGTCATTTTCTGAGGAGTTCCACTGCCTCTCTAAAGACCTTCATCAGATCATGACCAAACCCAAAATGAGACCTACCTGGAAGTACACTCTTCCAATCAAAGAAGAATTATTCAAATCGGTTCAGAAATTCAGAAATTCAGGAAGCTACTCAAACATAGCTACTTATACTCACTTGAACTTCGTTTCATATTAACACCACGTTCGAAAGAACTATCCATACTTCACAATTTTACTCAGCAACACTAATAAATTTGAAATAAAATGAACTTTTAACAAAAAAATAGTAACCGACTCCAATAGTAACAGCAGTCATTCACTAAAAAGTTAATAATAATTCTATAAAGGCCGATGGTACCGAAGCAACACTTTTGCCGACCTCTTTCTTCCTGAAACAATATGTTATCTAGAAGTCGGCGTATTTCCTACGATAAAGCAACATAAAAACCAATATAAGCGCCGACTTCTAGATAACATAATGTTTCAGGAAGAAAGAAGTCGGCAAAAGTGTTGCTTCGGTACCATCGGTCTTTATTATAATTTGTAATTGTAATTATGTATTTGTAATTGTTAGTAAATTATATTAAGTGTAAACTGTATTTGTAAGGCTGTTGTGAGATGGCTCGCCGGGCCCTCGCCCGCCCCACCTGCCCCTACACACACGCATATAGCTATATATATATATGTATTGGCGCCTATACATACATACACATCCACATCCGTGCAGGTTCTAACCATGAAAGTCTAGACTCGGACTTGACTATTGAATTACTTTTCCCATTGTGTCTGCCCTGATACCATGTTATTGATATCGGATATATATTAATCGATTAAGTTAATATACTATTATTTACTTGATTCAAGATATCTAAGCCATAAAAGGAAAGGTTAAGAAGAGATAAACACAGGCATATGCTTTAAAGACTCTACTAATTTAATAAATCTTTTATCGTTGATCTCGAAATGGCCCAAAATGAATTTAATAAAGGGGAAAGACAACGACTACAAAAAACCCCTTTGGCCTTATTATCTATAGTTTATCTAGTACATAAGAATTACATTTTTAAGACAACTATACATTTATTTCTTTGAACGACTTCAAGATTCAGAATCGAACTGAATCATTCTTTGTATAACAATATATGTATTAAACAAGCCTACTTGTTTACATCACCAGTGAGACAATATTTACGCTACCAACACACAACAATACATTTATTTCTTTAAACGATTTCAAGATTCAGAGTCGAACTGAACTCTCTTTGTATAACAATATTACTTGTTTAAATCACCAGTATAGAACATATCGCATAACTGGGACATGATCACTGTGTCTTTCTTTATAAATAAATAATCCGTCGGTTCGAACGACAGATTGGCACAGGTCTATTAAACCGAGCTCTCTCCCTTGTATAACAAATATGTAAAAACAATCCCCACTTGTTTATATCATCAGAGACAATATGAACGTAAATATCTACTAACGAGTCGCCTCTGTCAGC
The DNA here is from genome assembly GCA_934047225.1 of Ypsolopha sequella. NCBI lineage: Eukaryota > Metazoa > Arthropoda > Insecta > Lepidoptera > Ypsolophidae > Ypsolopha > Ypsolopha sequella. The sequence continues at coordinate 25,202,034 of OW203987.1, forward strand.
TTTGTCTCAAAAGAATTTTTAGAGCAATAAAGAACACATAAATAATTTGTCAGAGCATGCAATTTTTATGTTGCTTACATGTCCGATTATATTAGACATGTATCGGAATCTCTGTACATTTCGTTAAATGTTAAATAACATTGCGTTCTCTGACAAATACAAGGTTTATATCGGTAAATATACAATATTGTGGAATATAGTTTCAACCCCTCGCTTTTAACTACTTTGCTCGAAAATGGAGCCAATATTCCATGGATAACGTTATGTTACCACTTGACTTGAATTTTAATAGTTAGAAAAATTCAATCACAATATCGATTTTTGACCGAAGGTTTTATGTATGTACTTAGCTTTTCTTATTTCGTGATCCCCGCGTCGATCTCGTCACAACATTTACTTGCTTTAGCTTTAGCTTGTCAACAATTTTGATTTAAAATTTCACAATAAATAAAATTCGACAAACAATTATATTTGTTTATCTCTTGGACAAATCATTGTCCTCTCCTTTACGTGTCAAAACCTCGACTAACTCTCCCTCCTTTTTTCATTTTACAACAAAGCTTCCCAAATATATCTTAACAACTAATTAATCTACTTTCACTCTTATCACTGCACTTATAATGTCTAATTTCACTTAAGCACAGCTCCGCTATTATCGACTTCGACGCACGCCCATGCCTATGACGTCACGTTCTCTTGACTTGTGATTGGCTGGTCAAACGATGACGCAATCGACACCATTTTTCGCACGCTTTCTCCCGATCCAGGACTTCCCACCAAACAGCTAGGCCTTCTCCAACTGTAGTCAGCACAAATCTAGGTTTCAAACCCAAACCCTTGCCTTTGCGCAATAATCCACCTCGATCTCTCCTTTGGCTGTAATTAGAAGATAAATTCCCAGTACAATATCATTTGTCCTTGAACAAATTTATCCTTAGAATTTGAGTTGTTAAAGCTCAAATTCACACAATAATCAAAGAACGTTGTCTACTACACTCTGCCCTGCCTGCTTCCGTGATCCACATGGGTCCCTGAAGTTGTAGTGCACTTATAGATATATGATAATTAAATGTGCTTATAATATTGTACACATTTTGTACAATTATGTACAGCAAAAAAATAATTTTGTATCCCTCTAATTACGTCACAGTTTTCATTTGAAGTTTTGTAAAAAAGTGCACTACAACTTGACCCTGGAGTGCACTATCTCTGAAAATGAAAACTTTTTATACATTCGCGTACTTTGAATTTTGTACAATTATGTACAACCAAAAAATAATTTTGTATCATTCAAATTGCCCCGAAAAATTTGATTCAAAGTTTGTTAAAAAAGTGCACACCAACTTGAGGCTTTTTCAAAACTATATATTTGGGGTAGTTATGACCCGTTTTAGAAAGGCCTAATTATGTACATTTTTGTACAAATTTTGTATCTCCGAGAAAATGTATAGTTTTCTGGCAAATTCATTATTCATGGATAAAGATAGTGGAACTGATATACCACATATACTTTTGTATTCGCTAAGATATTAGTAATACCTGTATATTGGATTCTGATATGCTAATATCACAATTAAGAGTTGCAATATAAGCGTCCGTACATTTAGACCATAACTATTTTATCCGTTCGGTTGTGCTTTATTGTTGACGATGTAAGGACCATTTTGTATTGCATTTATATCATGTCGTCCAGGGAGTGGAATTTTTCAAATACAACAAAACTATGTACTTCTAGCTAGAGTCTTTTAGTTTTCATTACTGTGTATTTACATTTATTATTATAGTTCGCAAAAAATGATTTACACGAATGAATGTAAAATAAAAAGGAGGGCTTATCTATAATATTATTAAAACTCGCGTGAGCTGACATACTAAATTATTATTACATACGGCTTGATCGGTGTATCGGTGAAACGGTTGGCATATAGTCAACAACAATCACACGTGAGTGTTCAAGCCGTATGTAATAATAATTTAGAGGGCTTATCTATTGTGTTCATATAGTGTTACAATAAGGTCATAAAAACAGAAGTCCTGTTTTAACAAAAAATATGAATTGGGTACGATTTATGAATGGCACGTTCCTGGCCGGGCCCACTTGGTGTTTTTTTTCTGTTGTGCAAATAATTTGTTTTGAACTATGCTATTTTGTTTTAATACATTATTATGGTTTATCACATGGTGTCCATTTTTCGAATACCAAAAAAAAGTATGACTATGAATAACTTCTCGGCTCTTTAAGTTTTTACTACATAGTGTGTGTCTACATGTATTATTGTATGCTCAATAATAATTAGTTTTATTAATTATTATTATTATCATGATGTGTCCAATTTTCTTTTACCTTTTAAGTATTTGTATTTAACCATTAACTTTGATCAGTTTTAACCGTAAGTATATAATTATAAATAAATAAGAGATAAGATGCAATTATCTTAATTGATACTTACCTACTCTACACTTTCCCAAAAGGCGTGTGAAAATAAAATTAGTTTACATTTTTTAAAATTTACAACAGCGTAATTTGTAATTGATCTTTAAACAAAAGCAAATTTTATAGATATTTATACGGATTAACATGCAAATTTTTCGGGTCTCAATGCTCAATCGACTCAACAGCTTACGAAAAAAAAAAAAAAAATACTTTAAATAATTTTAACATGTCAAAGATAAAAGTAATTAGATTGATTTATCATGAATAAAGCCTTTCGCTGTGTAATTACATTCTCTCGTTAGAAGTTTGAATAATTTATTTTTAAATACATAAATACTGATATATTATTAGTTTTTCGGAATCTTAGTAAATAATTTAGGGCCCATGATAAATATTTTCTCATTATTTAGTTTTCATTAATATCTGATTCAAACCTAACTACTTACTAATGTTTGTAAAAGTATTACGGTTTTATTTTGTTGCAGTGGTATGTTTATACTCTAAAAACTTTCTTTTCTCTCAAAACAGTTGAATCATAAGTAGTAAGAGCCCTAAACACTGCCCTTGTATGATGTGGAAACAATTAAAGAGAAAGGAGTAACGGTAATTTTAAAACAGGAGCTCCAAACTTTTTAGCCTGAGGGCCATAGTGACTCCTCCATTATGTCCCTAGGGGCAAAACCAAGATTGCATTTTTTAACACAAACTTTAAATGTCCGTGTTTCTTAATTGGTAGTTAAAATCATACACTACTAATTTGTACGACTGACCATTATTGTATATTTAGTCTACTGTCAAAATGTTTGTTGAAAACGGACAATCAAGTGGCTTCCTTAGGTTTACGCGCAATTTTTTTTTATAGGGCTAGCTGGTGATATGTAATGTTACACAATGAAAATTATTTATATAACCAAATTCATATTGAAGACTGTTACTTGTCAGTATCGAATGTTCAATGACCCTTTTTGTGAAATTCGTAAATTATTTTTTTCGTGTTATGGGAGGTCAACAATTTATTTTGAAAAATTAGCAATGTGTTATCGATCCCTGATACTCATCACTTACCAAGCCTACAGTATGAATTTGGCTGCATAAATAAATGTAAGCTCATGTATGACAATCCTTGTATTTTTTTAATTGGTCGTTAACAGCATAAACTACAAACATCTGATTATTATATTGTATATATAAAAAAAAAATTGTTTACGTGAACAAACAGACAACAAAAAAAAGCACTCTTGACTATCTGACTTATAAATGTAATTTCTTACTATTATGCATAGACTAATAAATACAAATAAATAAATACTTGTATTTATTAGTCTATGCTATTAAGTAACGTTGAAGACCAATGTAGGCTAAACCTGAGTTATGGCCTCCAGCGCCTTCTCACAGGCCAAGTAAACATAGAGATACAGCAATATATAGGCACTTTACTAAACGCAATATTATTCGGTAGATGTAGATAAGGTAATGATTTTATATAGTATTTGACATGAGTGTGAGAGTGTGAACGTTGAAATATCAGTGTGGATAATATTAATATATACATTATATGTATTATTATTTAAATATATGAGAAGATGGACACAGAAAATCGTGTAAAATAATTTACGGAGAGAAAAAAAAATTTAAGACTTTATTGACCTGTCACAATAAGAGACTCTATATTGTAGTAATTCTGGGTAAAGAGCCAATATTTTGTTGTTGTCTTACAAGCGTGACGTGTCATTGGATATAATCTCTAGTATATTATTTAACTTATTGTAGACAAATGGTCCTAGAAATGAAAAGAAACGTTGGGCAAAGGAAGTTGTACACCATTTTGCTTTAAAAACCAAGTCATTTCTTCTTTTATTTATATGCAAATCTAAGTCAAACGAGGATTTTGAATGTTGTTTAAATATTAATTGCTGAATATATAGTTGACGAATAGTAAGAACTTTACATTCGCTATACAATAACTCAGTGGGGTATCTAAAAGGCTTAAATGACATCACTTTTAATATTGATCTTTGGGCTCTCTCGAGTTTGAGTAATTTTGTCTTGCAGGCACCACCCCAGGCAAGAATACAGTAGTTAAGGATTGACTGACCAAGTAAAAGGTATACTGTTTTTAAAAGATCATGAGAGGCTATGTGACGCAAAGTCTTAAAAAGAAATATGAGTGTTCGTGCTCTGACGGTTAGAGCATCAATATGCGGTGTCCAGGTAAGTTTGTCATCTAAAAGTACTCCAAGGTATTTAATAGTCGATACCCTCGTGAGATGTATGCAAGAGCAGTATTGAGAGTAGTTCAAACTGCAAGTGTGAGCCCGAAGTGTTATATTTCTGCGTTTGTTGTTTCTGATTGAGAAAGACAAAAACTTACTTTTATTCAGTTCAGGGAAAGTAAATTTTCTTGTAACCAGCACATATATAAACGTACATTGTAGATTTTAGTGAAATTTTAGTGAGCTGCCATGCTTATCGGGCACTCTACTGTGTGGGCCAGATTTGTGGAGCGTGGGGACCGGTATTGGCCCGCGGGCCGTAGTTTGTAGACTCCTGTTTTATAACATGTTTAAATAGTAAACAATCAGAACCAAATGCAATTAAAGGTGTAATTTTGGTTGTCTTTTAGTCGGCTGGGTGCAAACTTATATTTATTTTGTTCGTTAATTTCTGTTTTGTTTGTCTGAGTATTCTGAGTGCAGTATTGCCATAACTCGTGGAAATTGAACGCCGTGGAAGTCTAAGTATAGAGAGTAAAAATAGTTAAAAGTTAAAAAGACCACTTAGAAGATGAAGAGCGCTAAGTGTTGGATTATTTCACAGTAGACTTTGAAGAAAATAAACTTGCAAATGTTCTATTTGCAAATTACCCAAATGAATGAATGCCGGGTTCATAAAATAACTAAGCCCGTTTTTAGTAGGTTGTGGGTTGCAAATAAAAAAAAATATATCTCTATCGATTGGTGTTTTTAACTAGTTATTAAAAATTTCGAAGTAGCATGTACTTTTGCGTATTTCAAAATATAATAATTCCATGTTTTTACAAACATAAAATCACAAAGTCCAATTGAATGAATAACTATATCCAGAGACTTTCTATCCGTCCATCCATCAGCCTAGTTCGTCCACTGCTGGACATAAGCCTTTCCAGGACTTTGCCACTCCCGACGGTCATCCTGGAAGAATTGCCCATACTCACACACGCTGGGCAGGCGGGTTGGTGATCGCGGTGCCAGAACCCTCGCAGCAGTGACGCATCAGTCTGTTCCATATAAGGCCCGGCTATAAGGGATAGATATACCGCCATCCATCGGTCCCAGGTATGGTGGGCCTCCTAGTTTGTTGCCTGAGAGCTGTCCTCTTATTGACCCCCGAATTACTTCGAGGGGATCTCCAAGTAAGATGGTGGTACCTCCACAGTCAAGTCCGGCATCAGCTCTACCACCTTGTAAAGACTCCAGAGACTTTAGAAAGAAATAACTAAGCCCTTCAAGATTTTTGTCAAGTTCTAGCTACTAGCAATATCGATAAACGAAATGTCAAAGCTGCACTTTTTTTTTCCTGGGCATAAAAGAAACTTATAATGATGTGTTTCTTTTATTCCTAAGACAATAAGTTTATTTGATGAGTAAAAATAAAATTACAAAGATATTATTTTTTTGTAAAATGGATTTAGTTATTTTATGGACTGCAGGCTATGAGCTTGAGGCGGACCGCATTAATTGCGGACCAAAAATGCTAAAAACTACTCAAAAATGCGTATGTGCACCTGAGTAGATTCTGCCACCACCAGTGAAGTGTGAGGCGGCTAACTATGAAAATTTCCAGGGTCTGTACTCCAACTTATACAAGGGATATCAATTTAATCGAAGGTTAATTAATCGTGTCTAAAAATTTTTAAAAAATATCAGGCTGATTTACGTTAGTACCAACAAAGCGAACGTAGGTATTAGGGCCCTACTTGTTTTTTATCAGTTTTTTTTTGCTGATTGTACAAAATGCTCCAGGTGGCGGCCAGCAAACCCTGTTTATTTTGATGTAGTTTTTTTTCTACACAACGACGAATTGGTCACGTCTTGTTACTCGGTACGAAAGGTTACCGACTGTACGCCCATAGTCTATATATCTAGTCAAGGAGTCACTTCTGTTAAATTGAAATACAAAAATTGACGTGTCAATGAATACAAATAATTTTCGAGATGTCAGATGAAATAAATAAAATTACTTAAATTTTATTGTTTGTGAACAAACAACACTTAAGCACAAAAAAAACCCAAACGAAGCTGTGAATTGAATTTTATTCGTAAAATCTAATCTTTATTGAGATTTTGAGATAAATGAGTAGAAACAATAATTTATTATTGCCTACCCAGGCGGTCAGTTACCAGTCAGTTGTTCGACAGACAAGAGTTCGGAGAACAATAAAACATCTGGACTGGTGTTTCCTAGCATCAAAGGGTCGATCGGTCGCGCTCGCACAATGTCAAAAACAAAACATTTGGCTTACCATTTTTTGTCTAACCGACTTTCTCCAGAAACAAAAATACTAAATATATGCACTTGCGTATTATTATTTTTTCTAACTCCCCGACGCACATCCACTTCCGGATTCAGCCTACTAAATGTTGTCTCGCTCACTTGCATTGAATTTCAATAGTAACTAACCGATATTCTCCAACATAATATTACAGAGAGCAGCCTTAGTTCAAATAAAAATGTTGGTTTGAGACAGCAGCCGAGTATTACACAGCAAGTAATTTTATCCAAACGATATTGAAAGATGTTGAATATCGGGTCTGATGCTAAAGATGCAAGCTCATCATTTTCTACAAGTAAAAAAGATACATTAAATATTTATTTCAAGAATTTGAGTTCATTGACGAATTTGCTCGGACGCTTTACAATTCTAACTGGGATATTGGCATAGGGTTGTCATCTCCTAATTTTGAAATCCAGGATTTGAAAGCGGAAATACAATATGGTTTAACAGGACAATACGGTTTAAAAACAGAATGCAGTATAAGAGTGGTAGTTAGATTACTAATAGGTCATTAACATTAAGGTATCCACCTTAAGGTGATTCTAAGGAAATTCTCATACAAACTTGTGTAATCCATAGTACGAAAGTTGTAAATAGCAAAATTAGGCTGTAAACACACTGTGTTTGTAACAAACTGATTATTCACAAGTATAAAATCAATTGAACGTGAAGAAAAAGTAACAGAACGAAATAACAATACTTCTGTCGTCGTTATTGGTTCCCTCAAGTTTGTATGAAGATTGTCTTGGACCATCCACCCTAAGCTAACAGCGACTTTAATTAAATTTTTTAAAAGTGTCAGCTGTAAAAAAAATATTACGAATCTTATCACGGACATTTAGGGCGAATTGTCTTTAAAGATTTAATTTTTGTAATCAAACTGAAAATAAAAACGAAATTTTATACGTGGATATAAAACCTAGAAAGCAACTTTTGAACAAAAAAAACAAATGGAAATAGCTATTGAAATATAGGAATTATGAACTCATGAATCTTTAAGAAAATTTCGGCAATTTCATAGTTATGACCTATTATTAATTACTCAATGAAAACAGTGCAAATGAAACTTAGCTATACCAACTACAATTTCCAATAATGTATTTTCAATTAAATTATATAAGAAATTACCATTATTATAATTAAACGGCTCCTTGTTATTAGGTAGCTTTAGTTCTTTTTAACAATTTGTTGATGAAACGTACGAAAAGCGCTTGTAGTGGTGCGCGAACTTTAAAACCCATAATGTTTACAGGATGCTTTAAAAATTCAGGACGCTACTTAAAATCTATCCAGGATACTTCAGAACACTTAAAAAACCAGGACATGTCCTGGGGAAACAGGACGTTTGGTAACCCTATATTAGCATATCAGAATCCGTTGAATTACTGGTACACGAATATATTCACTTCATATTACTAATATCTTAGCAAATATTACAAATATATCAGTTACATCTCTATCCATAACAAATGAATTTACCAGAAAACTATACATTTTCTCGGAGATATAAAATTTGTACAAAAATGTACATAATTAGGCCTTTCTAAAACGGGTCATAACTACCCCAAATATATAGTTTTGAAAAAGCCTCAAGTTGGTGTGCACTTTTTTAACAAACTTTGAATCAACTTTTTCGGGGCAATTTGAATGATACAAAATTATTTTTTGGTTGTACATAATTGTACAAAATTCAAAGTACGCGAATGTATAAAAAGTTTTCATTTTCAGAGATAGTGCACTCCAGGGTCAAGTTGTAGTGCACTTTTTTACAAAACTTCAAATGAAAACTGTGACGTAATTAGAGGGATACAAAATTATTTTTTTGCTGTACATAATTGTACAAAATGTGTACAATATTATAGGCACATTAAATTATCATATATCTATAAGTGCACTACAACTTGAAGGACCTGATCCACATCTGTGTTGCATATCTCATTTAAACGCTGCCTATGCGTATGCGAACAAAAAATAATTATTGACAACTGACCCACCCGTAGTGTAGGCACTAATTTATGACTTCGTTCTTAGGAATAGCAAATTTATCCTTTAATTTTTTATTTAAAATACTTATTTCGCTTTCGTGGTGCTTTATGAATGTGTGTGTGCAAAGAATTTGCATGCCATCACAGTTGCAGTAATAAATGTGTTTCTTTCTTTCTTTGTTGATTTTAGAGCATTTTTCACTGTACAACAAGTAGCAAGTATACAAATATTACATAAGCATATCGTCAGAGGCGAAATATACTTCAACCATATATTAACAGAAACGGGTGGCTGTAACAGCGTCCTGTCCTTCCCGTTATCTACGAAGGCCAGGATGCTGTACAAACTTTTGAGGTTTGGAATGGTTTTAAGAGCGGTTTAGCAGCCGGATTGTAAACAACCCGCCTCTTTCTAAGTAATCGAAACAGAACACTTATATTCAAAATTTACTCAATAGTTCCTCAACAAGACCTTCTATCCTATGTTTTGTGTAAACTGTCATCGCAAAGTTTCCATTGGTTTCTGCAAAGTACAGAAATTTACAGAAACCAATGGAAACGTTGCTATGGCCGCATACACAATATAATAAGGTTTCGTTCATAAACTACATTTTGAATATAAGTGTTCTGTTTCGATAAATGATAAAAAGGCGGCTTTTTTGCACAATCCGGCTGCTAAACGGGTCTTAAGAAACCGACTTTATGGTTATGTAACCATTAAACAAAATTTATCTTTAAACTTTAAACAAAACTATTTAACGAAAAACAATAAGGAAGACATACCTAGTCATATAATGACGAAATCCTCGTAGAAGAAGATGAAAAAAACACGTAAATTCTGAACAGTTCATTAGTTCAAAGCCTTTCGTTGAGCTTCAGATTGAGAGTCGAACAGCTGAGCTTTTACTGTAATTTTCTCATCAACCCTTGTATTTCATCTTATCGAAGAGCAAGTATTATTAAACAAAATATTACCCTGTTTTTGCCCGAGCCCGAGTGCCGGCCCTTAAGTAAGATGTTTGGAATTATATTGGAATTTTGTGAAAGATGTAAAGTGCGTTATTTAACCATGATATTTAAGGCGATATGCGAAAGAAATACGGGTGTTTCTCTTCTGTGTATTTCATGAACTACTTGAAAATTTTTAAGAAATTTCTGGTATATGCATTTTGACTATATAATCTAGGGTTTTGAAATTTTAAAACATGTTTAGATAAATTTTCCTCGATAGAAATAGTTGTTGAAATGAGGTCTGCAAACACACTCTTTCTCCTCGTTTGACGAATAGGAACCATATACAGAACTCAAACATATTTTATTAGGTGTGTTTCAACAATATCTAGAGATTTGATATTTGAAATTTTGCTAGCTATTTTAGTTTTTTTAATAAAAATATAAAACCAACTTTTTTCCCTTTTTGCCCTGAATCCGCCCCTCTCGCACTGCGCGATTTTTCGCTTGGAGTGACGGTGACAAAAATAAAATTCCATGGTAACTCCTTTGCTGTTGAGTCAGTCAGGTTGTGGAATGACCTGCCCATAGCCATCAGGCGTGGGAGTTACCTGTCTTCAAAGGATTAGTAAAAGATAATTTTCTTTCTTTGTAATCTTTTTTAAAATCTATCTACCTCTGCTACTATCATTATTATTATTATTTACTTACTGGTTCTCTACGTTATTTTTGTATTTATAATATATTTGCAGATATATATTAGTTTATTTTATGTTTCATCATATTTAAGTATTAGTACATATAATATAATAAGTAAACACTTATTAAATTGTCTATTATTTATTTTGATGTACACCGCCTTTACGATTTATATCCTTGGCTTCATTTCCACCTGAAGGTTGTCTGGAAGAAATCGCTTTTAGCGATAAGACCGCCAATTGTTACCTATCTTTATCACAATAAAGAGTATTTGTCTTGTTGTCTTGTCTTGTCATGATGATGTTTTACCAAGTACTGACAATCGCAAGTATTAACACCTATATAACACTTGTGTTTCAGCAAATAAACATATTGATTGTTGGATTGTGTATTAACTTCATTCTTCTTAGCCCTCCATAAGTCCCTATATTTATCGATCCCAATAGGGACAAATCAGATCAAAGTTTCTATTTTTCACGTTGGGAAGTTAAAATCTGCGGAGAAAAGTTGAAATGTGGATAAGCATTTTAAATAGCCATTACCGTTAAATCAGCGCCTAGTTCATTAGTAAAGTAATATTAGTATAAATTCTCGTGAAATGACCTTAAATCTGCCATTTTCTGACCTTTACGTAAATTGCAATTTACATTTCTGCTATTCCGTGTGACTGTCATTTTGAAATATGTTTGGGGACAGTAAATATTGAATTTTACAGTTTACACTTGGGAAACCATACTTATGTATGGTAGTGAATGTTGGGTATGACAAGATTTCTAAATCCGTGGTCAAGATAAACATCAAAGTAGACGAAGGCGGTTTTTGAGGTGGCAGAGCTGATGCCGGGCTCGACTGTGGAGGTACCACCATCTTACTTGGAGACCCCTTCGAAGTAATTCGGGGGAGAGTAAGAGGACAGCTCACAGGCAAAACACCAGGAGGCCAACCATGCCTGGGACCGATGGATGGCGGTATATCCATCCCTAATAGCCGGGCCTTATATGGAACAGACTGGTGACGGGCAGCGGCGTCACTGGTGCGAGGGTTCCGGCACCGCGCTCACCAACCCGCCTGCCCAGCGTGTGTGAGTATGGGCAATTCTTCCAGGATGACCGCTGGGAGTGTCAAAGTCCTGAAAGGCTTATGTCCAGCAGTGGACGAACTAGGCTGATGGATGGATGGAGACGAAGGCAGTGGAAATGCGTTCTTTACGTAGTATGGTATTGATTGAGAGAGTGAAAAATATCGACATACGGGATCGTTGCGGCCTGAAAGAAGATGTAGTGACTAAAATAGAAAAAGGAATGCTTCGTTGGTTTTCCATGGCAATGCTCCATGTCCATTGTAGAGAGGATAAATGGAAGTAGAGTGACGAAAGAAATTTATGGTGCGCAAGTGGAAGGTACAGCTCGATCAGGCCGCCCTAGAAAGACGTATGCTGACAAATTGGCGACATATTGAAGAAGGGCAATGTCAAAAGTACCCGGAATAGAAGAGCTTATATAATAAAAATAAATAAATAAAATATAAGTTTATTGGATATAGTTAAAACACAACAGAGATTAAAAATAACAAATAAATCCGCAGAGAAGGTAAAAACATTTTCCAGGGGTCACCAAACTCTGCTTTGCAGGAAAATTGGGGTACCAAATGACAATTTTGTATCCAGAGTTACATCGTTGTACAACATAATAAAGATATAGCTAAAAGAGGAAGAAAATATAAAACATAAAACATAATTTTTACAATCGACATAACTAATTAGAACTTAAGATTTTGCAAGAGACCAACAAACCGCCAGTAATTTTTCTGTATCCTCATAGTCCACTGTTTTTAACCAATCAGATATTATCGCTTATATGACTAGATTGATGGATGTGGAAGAGGCGAAAGAGGTGTGTCTGGATCATAGCAGATGGAAATTTGTAGTCTTTGCCTACTCTTTGGGGAGACAGGCGTGAGTATATGTATGTATGTACACTTGAGAAGACCTCTGACATCCCCTTGGGGGTACCTCTGACATCCCCTTGGGGGTACCTCTGACATCCCCTTGGGGGTACCTCTGACATCCCCTTGGGGAAAACGCGCTATCTTTAATTTTCAGTTGGTAAACAAAAAGATGAAGTGCAAAAAAGGATTTGGAAAGTTCGCCTGTTTGTTTTACATGAGTTCAAATAAACCATCAATCAATCATTATATTTATTGGTCCATCTTATTTTACGACACTTTCACCGAATTTCATATTTCTTGCGTTGCGATGCAGCGTTGTGATCGACGCATTTAATATAAGGTCTTTACATATGAAATTGCAATTTCTAAAGAGAATTTGAAGGAAACTCAATTTTCAGTACTAACATTCTTGTATTTTTTTTAGGAATGACAAATTCTAATTATGTAATTTCTTATTTGTATGAATGAGATAACATTAAGCTAACAGCAAAATTAATAAAATTTTTGAAAAGTGTCAGCTGTAAAAAATGATTACGAATCTTATCATAGAAATAGATGGCATTTAGGACGAACTGTTTTTGAAGATTTAATTTTTATAATCAAACTGAAAATAAAAACAAAATTGAATACGTAGATGTAAAATCTTGTAATCAATTTTCAAACAAAAAGCAAAAAACTGTAATAGCTATTTAATTACAGGAATTATGAACTCATGAATCTGTAAGAAAATTTCGGCAAATTCAGACGTAAAGATCTATTATACTATGTGGTTTACACAATTTATCAAACTAAAACAAGCAAGGACTAGTTTATCTCGTCCTTGGAAACAAGTGAGTAATTTAAAGCCCCAAAAATTGTAAATCGTTGTCACCCGCACTGGACTTCTCATCATGGCCGTTGATGACTCCTAGCGGCCAGGCAAGAAATATTGAATTACTTAAGTACACCTCACTCATTTCGCTTTACTGACAAATTGCGTTTTTATTGAATAAAAAAGTGAAAACTTTACTAGTTATATAGATAGATAGATAGATATAATCTTTATTTACTCAGCACTGTCAACAAAACAATTCAAACACATTTTAGATACAAAACAAAACATGAAGTGCAGGGTAAAAAGGCCATGACTCAGCATGTGTTGCAGCCGGTAGACTACAATGCTGTTATTATGCTAGAACCATTGTTTTGTCACACATACTTCCGACATTTTAAAGTACATACTTACATAGATACAACTAGTTACAGTATAATACATATTACTATTTTATTTATATAACATTAGTAATAAAAACTTATGGTGTATAATAAACATAAATAGATAATAAGCGAGTAATTAATATGTGGTCATACATACAAGTTAATGAAAAACTATCTAAACAGATAAATAAATAAGGTTTATGTGTTCGTGTTGTTTTGGTTGCTCAGAAGATATTTGAAGTATGATTTTTTGATTTACTTGATTCAAATACAATATTAACTTTTTTATTAATATGTAATATTTATAAATATTTACTTTATTCAAAAATAAGAAAAACAATCGTAAGTTTGGCGTTTGGTAACGCATTTCTTCACATCCACCTTTTAAAGGGCTTATCCTTTGTACTGAAAATACCATGCATGATTTTTTCTTAGGGTTCCTTTTTTTATTGAGATATCCGAAGTTAGATCACGAGTGCAAGACCATTAGAAAAAATAGATTTGTGGAAGCCATGATTGAAATACTACACAGAGGAAATAGAAATCCCACACTCCTCGCCCACAAGCAACACGTGCTATACGGCTATAACGTCATATTTATATCTACATACTATACAGGATGTTAAGATTTATCTGCTGTGTAAAAGAAGTATCAAGTTAAATAAATTAGTATAACAATTTTGGGACCTTTTTCTAGTTTTTGGACTATCAGAAACGCGATTGGAGGAATTTAACTCGATAGAAACAATAACTGAGATGAGGTCTAAATTTGTAGCTTTTTTGATATTCTGACAAATTGGGATAGCATAGAGACTTCAATAATATTTATTTAGATGGGTTCTAACAATACCTAAATTACTGGTTACGGAAATTTTCATAGCTATTTTAGTATTAATTTAAAACCGACTTTTTGACAATTTTCCCCGATTCCGTCCCTCTCGCACTGCGGGTCTTTCCGCTTGGAGTAACCTTTGCACGGATGATATATCACGTGAAGATGAAGTTGCGAAAGCCGAAAACTGGCCTTAGTACTTGTCCATACGTACAACTTAATAAGGTGTAATACCTATTCCAATTTGTGTGTCCAAATTGTTAAACTTTAACTCTGCGGGACGGTCTTTCTCTAGGCCAGTGCAGGTGAGAGGGTCTATAAAAACAGTTTAAACCCAGGAATATACGTGTCCTATAATATCAAAAGGTGCTATCTCCACTTTTGATATTTTTGAGATATGATCTGTTTTTAGTTATTCATATATCCTCGTCTTTTTTATAATATAATAATAATGGATACGTTGATCGTATTATACGATCCATTATTATTATTGCCAATGTAATTCTTATTTTTTTTTTCTTATCTGTGTGCATGCTATTAATTACTTTATGATAAAATAATATTAAGCATTAACTACTTTTGGATTAATAAAGAAATTTGTATTTGTATTTGTAACTTCCCATGAAAAAAATTGAGACGATTGAGCGAGAAAAAATATGTTGTTTGACACATTTTGGTCGGTAGCTATATAACTTTTCTATAGAAGAGCTGTTTTTTTTTTTTCGCAATTCGAGGTTTGACTCGATAGTAAAACTAGTTCGTATGGAAGAGTATTATCGCCAGTTTTCGGCTTCTGCAACTTCTTCTTAACACTCTGTATATCTGTTATGGTGGGTGCTCACGACATGTTTGGAAATTATTCGTAGTTTGGAAACGACCTAGGGAATAGGAAAAGTTAGGACAATGGCTACGACCAAAATATTTGAATTCAGTGATGGTAGCGACATCAAAAATAATGGTGTAATGTTATTAGGGTTCCGCAAAAATAAAAAGCCTGAAGGCGTTGATTGTCTTTGTCCATTAAAAGACGTTGACGGAGCTGGAGAACAACAAAAAGTAATGAAAACATTAATGTTTCCATTTTTTTTTATTGTATGCGATGACATTTAGCCAAGCGTTAGCTCAAGCAAAACGACATTTACAGTTAAGGGGCTTAATATCGCCAAATGGGTACATTCTAAAGTCTACTACTCGTTTATGGAGACACCAAAAATATTGAAAAAAAAATTCTAAAAAAACATAAATATGGAACATTTTTCTTTTTCATACCACCACAACTTCTATATGAAAAAAATTTTCAGCCGAATGGTGTTTTTTGGCTTGAATTCCCTACTGCCCCTAAGCGGCTTGGACGATTTTATTTATTTGTGCTTTGAATTATAGATAAACTTGATAGCTATAAATATAACAAAGGATTATTCAATTGAACAATCACGTCCATGTGAAAAGTTTTATTTTCTCGTATTTTGCCCTATCAAGGACGCAGTGAGCGTCGTAACAGCCACTGTGAATTTCGTGCTATTATGAACGTTATTTCAAGGTCGTTTCCGTCGATATTCATACCGACAAACATCGAGCTGTTAATTTGTCGACACTAATCACCATAAGTGAGTAAAACCACTGCTTTGTAATGTTAAATGTTTTTATAACAAAAATTATTAAAAACCGGTCCAGTGCGAGTCGGACTCACCCATAAAGGGTTCCGGGCCATTATCTATAAAAATGGCAAAAAAAACATGTTTGTTGTATGGGAGCCCTCTTAAATATTTATTTTATTCTGATTTTTAGTATTTGTTGTTATAGCGGCAACAGAAATACATCATCTGTGAAAATTTCAACTGTCTAACTATCACGGTTCATGAGATACTGCCTGGTGACAGACGGACAGACAGACGAACAGCGGAATCTTAGTAATAGGGTCCCGTTGGTTACCCTTTGAGAACGGAACCCTAAAAACCTTTAGCTTGTAGATAATCTAGATAACAGTGTTGGACCGAGCAAGACAACAAACGTAACAATCATCGATAAAACGTGGGTGTACGAGTGTGTACTGTGACTTGGACTCCACAGTCCGTACTCGGGAACACCCCTGATATCCACTCGGGGATCGTTTTCGAGACCAAAGATTTCAAAAGTAAAGATAAGCCCTTACCATACTATGACAGCACCAAAATCTTTCCACCTTTAAATGGGTGACGCTTACACGTTTTGAAATCAGTGCTCATCTGAACACTGTGATAGTTAGGCGCCTTAAGTGCACTTAAAGTTAATCATTTTAACAACTTTAGTAGTCTGATCAGTTTGCTGAGCGTAAGTAGACAGATTACGCACTTATAAGTGTGCACGCGCGCATTCAAAAACAATGCAATAGATTTTACGTGCCAGGGCTCATCTAAGCTTTTGAAATCTTTGGTCGAGACGGCGTATTTAGTCATGTAAACAGCCCCCAACTACTCCACTCCCACGTAATATTTTGCATTTAATACTCCTATTTTAATTCAGGATACTTGGCATAATTTAAACATATATTTTTCACTGTACCGCGCGGCTTTTGTAATTTTTTTTTGTTTCGGTTTTGTATAATAGTCCCCTGTCAAATGTACAAAAATAGGTTCTCGTGTGCTCCTTGATGATGCAAGTGTGGAAGTAGTCTCAATCTCTTCGTTTGACCTTTAAGAAACATAATTTCGATGGTGTCACTCTTGAAAATGTTGCGTTTGGGTGCTGCGTGCAAAAAACAAAATGGCCGCTATCGCAAACACGTTTTCCTATTTATATCAGTAACGGTTGTGATTACGGAAAAAAGTTTGATGTGAAACATGTAGCTACGCAGATTTTACACACAAAAGGTTATTATGACTTTGTATGTAGGATCAACCGTTTTCTCATAAAAAGTACTTTTATATTAAAAAAAATATATCTGAATATGTCTCAGAATGAGGGTATGGCAAGTGAATTTTTACATGCTTGACATTATTTAATAATTGAAATAAATTATAATAATTATTAAAATATTATAATAAATAATTTAAATGAATAAAATATTATAATAAATAATTTCGAGCATGTAAATATGCGCTTGCAATAATAAATTATTAACAGGTCCTAAAGTATGTAAAGATCTGTGATTAATTTATACGCCAAATTCACTATATTATATATTTCTTTGTTTAAAATTATTGTTTAGAACGTGTAAAACGGCCGCAAAGAAGGTTAAAATTACAATCAAAGACAAAACCTTTGCCATAAAGACAGACTTATCTCTTATTCCAAGATTGTTGATAGCTTCCAGAAGCAGACCTGATAAAGATTTGAGGCACAATTTAAGCAACTACGAGTTTTCAGCACTACCGAAGGCCTTGTTTGCAGTTGACGGGAGTATGCACCATTGTCCTAGCTAAATACAAACTTACGGATGCTCTTGAATCAATTCAAGATATACCTGCCAAAGAAAACGAAGATGAGCATGCTTCTACCATACGTGATATTTTAGGAAAAAATAAAGAGCTACAGGGAAAAGCTGTGATAGTAGATAGCATGGCACACAATGAAGACATGTAGTGACCTCGGTGTAAGCTTCAGACCATGAATCAAACAACAGGATCATTTGCTGGCAAAGGTAAAATAAAGTGGTGAAAAGCTTTTAATTCCGCAAACAATACGCTGCTAAAAGTTTTGGCTAAATTATGGCCTACACTGTCACTCACTAAAGATGTCAGGACTAACTTGGATGCGTTCATTTGTCAGCTTTATCCCCAGGACAACACTGACCGACATATGAGCTGTGCGATAGTTGTTGTTAACAAAGAAACTATGTCAAGATGAGAACAAGTTGTTAAGGGCTCACCTTCAGTGTTTTGAGTGTAATCAGGGCCTAATTCAGCATCCCAATAACCCACCACCCTCAGATTTTGGATGGAACAAAGTAGGAGGTGCATACGAGCCTGTTGCTTGTACCAATCCTTGTGCACCAGAGCTTATCTTGGAACTTTGTCGCTTTGCTTTGTCGCTTGGAACTTTGCTCCAAAAGGCATTGCTCTTTTTCATGTACATGTCAGTCAAATGGACTCCGGTGTACTGAAATGTGCAAGTACTAACGTAATCCCGGCCGTTGTAACAATATGGGAGAGTGCGAGCTAGACGATGATGAATATTTAGGTCTAAGTAAGATTTGCATTGAAAGTGACGATGATTGTAATCAAAAATGTGAAATTACATGTGTGACATGTATTATTGTCTCCACTATGTCTACAAAAATCTGTTAACATTATAATTCTTCCACACTATTTTCATTTAAGTTTAAACTTTTTATCTTTCAATTTCCTACGGCACAGCATAAGGGAAAGGGGATGTCTTTTAATGTATTAGTATTTAATTATTATTATTATGTTGGTACACTTTTCAGTCACGGGCCCATAAGGACCCGGTCATTTGAAAGGCATTCATGGGGCTGAAGCCAACATTGAAGAGGCCTTTGGTATCATTTAATCTAAATGTGAGATGGCTGCATCCATAGAGGCCTCTCCCTCAATGTATCATTGAGATACACTAACGGACATTCCCCCACAGTTGCCAAACTATTGCCAGGGAGGAAGCGACTTGGAGTGGGCTATGAGGATTGGATGCCAAATGGGCCGGATAACAAGGCTATGGAGTGAGAGAACGGACATCTGCCTCGAAAATCTCTCACAAATTTAAGTAAAGCAGATGGTGACTTGCCTCTTGATAACTATCCAGCAAGATAGCTGTTGTGGGCCCCTTATCTAGCCACCATGGGGCGGCCAGGGGGCAACACTATGTAAGCAGATAAGGTTGTCAAGTGCCCCCGGCGTTATAACATTTTACATTTACAACCTGGAGCATAGGTTCCGCTCTTGCATCTCCACTCTGGCGATGGGGTCGTCACATTATCATTATTATTATTTTTTTTTATTTAATTATAATGAGGATTATCTACTGGCCCTGTAAATAATGTCATGCATGTAAATTTACGCTTGCAAAAGGCTCATACTGTGACATTAATTTTTATTTTAGAAAAAAAATTGAATTACTTTTTATGAGAAAACGGTTGATCCTACATAAAAAGTTGTAATAACCTTTTGTGTGCAAAATCTACGTAGCTACATTTTTTGCGCAAAATTTTTTTTCGTCTACCCAACGGTTACTGAAATAAATAGGAAAACGTGCTTGCGATGGCGGCCATTTTGTTTTTTGCGCGCAGCACCCAAACGCAACATTTTCAAGAGTGACACCATCAAAATTATGATTC
This sequence comes from Ypsolopha sequella, assembly GCA_934047225.1. Classification (NCBI taxonomy): domain Eukaryota; kingdom Metazoa; phylum Arthropoda; class Insecta; order Lepidoptera; family Ypsolophidae; genus Ypsolopha; species Ypsolopha sequella. Next base: position 25,221,882 of record OW203987.1, read on the forward strand.
TCTAAGGTCAAACGAAGAGATTGAGACTACTTCCACACTTGCATCACCAAGGAGCACACGGATGTACATTTGATAGGGGACTATAAACACTTTTTTGGTACTTCATTTATATTAAACCAGAAATTGGCAATAAATAACCTCAAATAGTAGACTTATCAATAAAAATATGTTTCGGCCCACATTTCGGTAATCAGTCGATACTGTGTGCCGAAAAATATCGAGTAAAAACGTATTTTCCAAACTATAACGAATTATCACCGTAACATTCATCATCTATCAGTGCCGCCTTTGTACAAAATGTTTGACTGTTTTATGTTAGTCTGTGTAAATGTGCAAAAAGTGTGTTATAAATAAAAAAAAACAAATTTGTTTTTGGTGTTTGAAAATTGTAGGCTTGAAAAAGTACACAAATAACCCGTTTGCTTTTGAGTCTTACTCGTATATAAAAAGACTGAATAACTACACATGTTCTGTTTATTTGCTTTCGGAATTTTTATGAAACTTTTAAAGCAAACTCGCTAACTTCATAGATAAACCTCGGTTTAGCTCAATCTTGTTTATGGACACTACGAGCATTGAGTCTGGTGCTCTTATTTAATTAAACTTCAGTTTTAATTGGAAAACTGTCGGCGCAAGTTTTAAGTCCTTGCGATAATTAGTTTCTTGTAAAGTTTTCAGCCGTGATTTGCGTAACACAAGGGTTTTATTTTTTTGATCAAATATAATCAAATAATTTATATGAATACAGGGTGTTAAGATGAAGTCGCGGAAGCCGAAAACTGGCGATAGTACTTGAGAACACGAACAACTTTCCGTGAAAAAAAAATTATAATTCGAGAGAAAAGAAATCTGTTGTTTCATACATTTATGTCGGGTAGCTGTGTAACTTTTCTATGGAACAGCCGATTTTTTTTTCGTGATTCGTGGGTTAGCTCGATAGAAAAAGTTGTTCATATGGACGAGTACTATCGCCAGTTCCCGGCTTCCGCAACTTCATTTTAACACCCTGTATACAATTACTTAGGTACGGTCGAATTTTTAACATGTTAATGTGAAATATTAATATTTTACTTATTTAGGTATGTGTACCTGAGTCAACCACATAATGCTAGCGGACTAAAAGTATATAACCCTTGTTATTAATTAAATAACACGTCAATTTTAAAGTAAAAGACCGTGAAGTAAATACGGGAAAATACAATAAAAAATAGGCTTACTTTAGTTTAATGAAGAATGTATAATATTATATTTACATACATAATGCAACAAATATAACTAAAATTTAAATTAAATGCTATAAATAAATATTTATGCCTAAATCTGCCCATTCTAGTAGTCTTGCTAAAAAGAAGGGCAAGAAACTTAGTAAGATAATGCCTTTTCTTATATTAAATATTTTTTCAATTTAACATTTAGAAATGTAATGGTATTTCGTTTATTGGCAGAAGTCAACGAAAGCTTTTAAAATACTGCATAATATACATACAACTCTCTGTCCCTTTCAGGCAACACATATGCCAGAACTGGGATGGCATGAGAAGATTTGATGGTGGTGATTGTTGGCACTTGAAGGGTGCTTGTACTTGTCCACAAACTTTTATTATTTTATACAAGAATTTGTGGACGAGTACAAGTACCTTTTAAATCATAATAAGTATAGGTTGATTAAGAAAAATATTGTCTTTTTTATTTTTTATTACTATGGTATATTTGTATTTTTTTTAATAGTTGACTGATGACGGCCCACTAAGGGCCGAAATATATTTCAAGTTTGAAATTTTCTTTTATTTATTGCATATATCTAAAGTTATATTATGTAATTCTAAATAATATTATAAGTGTTTTAATGTCAACTAAATAATCAACGTACACATATCCAGTTTTCACCGATTCCATCTCAGCTTTTTAGAGTTAGCAAATTAACCACAAAGGGTTATTTTTTACTGTTCAGCTAATGGCAGGTATACAAACAGTCAAACACTATGCCCATAAAAAAATACAAAAAAAATATGAATTCTAAATAAAGCTCTTTTTCAATGCAGTTGCTCGTAAAGTTTTCTTTTTTGTGTAACAAAATTATGCGGAAACCGACTCTTTATTTCACGCGTGAAATAAAACAGTACTGAAATCCTTTATTTCACGCGTGAAATAAAGTAATTTTTTAAAGTTTTTGACTCTGTGGTGCATGGTGCAAGTCATAAAATTTTAAAAATTACAAAGATGCAAGGGGATTTTGCTGTCCAAAAAAAAACAATTATTTATAAGTATGCGCGCTCTAGCAATAATTGAATGATGATAAACACCATAACACATAAGATTCTTGATTATCTCATTTAAAAATATGTGTTTTGTTTCCGCAAACAAAAATATTTTTCACATTATTGGCTGTATGTATACTGTACATTTGCCTCAAGAAAGAAAAAACTGTATGAAACGCGCGCTCTGCAAAGAAAACACGCCATTTTGTTGTAAATAGGCTTTGGCGAAATAAAATTACTTTCTTTATTATTCTTATTTTTTTGTTGTATTTCCTCGCAAAATGCATTGAAAAATGTTGTAAGATACTTGAGCGTAAAAGGTTTTTATCCGAAACCTTACTTTCCACACGTGTATCTTAAATAACTATTGTGCATGTCACAGCAGAAGGAATGTAATATAGATCGGTTTTGGTTTAACATAATTATACATAGAAGAGTTAGCCATTTTTTTTCTCTATGTAATTATACGACCACCTCATTATTATTTTAATTTATTTTTTGTAATCTAATATGAATTGAATGAAACCGTGACATAATATAATGCATTGTTAATTTCCTTTTTTTTATTGATACATAATGCATGGACGAAATATTTAAAAATGTGAAACTTATTTTAATGTATTTTTTTGGGAATTAAAGGCTATTTTTATTTTTATTTTATTTATTTTATTGGTGAAAAGCGGGTGTACCAAGTGTGGACTGTGACTTGCATTTCACAGTTCACACTTTGAAACGCCTCTGAGACCCCCTCCGAGAATTTATGTCGTTAAGATAATTACGCATGCAAGCCATTTTGCGAAATATGTAAATTAATTTTTTCGTGTTCCTTGTAAAGGGAAACACAGCCCTGGGGTCATAATGGGAGGTCATCATTTTATTTTGCGAAATTAGCAAAAAGTGTTATCGATCCGTGATACTGATCACTTACCAAGCCTCCAGTATGAACTTGGCTGCATAAATTAATGTCACCTAATATTATACCCATTTTTGTTTTATTAATTTATGCCAACTTATTTTATACAACTTGTAACAAAAAGGTGTAACCATATTTGAAGAGCTTATTCAGTCAATGGTATATAACAACTTTTACCATGGAACAAACCCTTATCTCGAAAAAAAAAATTACTGTTTCATAGAAAAATGCAATGCCGCTTGGCCGAAATGTACGGAAGGGCAGATTTTTTTTTGAGATTTCAGGTTTGGCTCCATAGAATATTTTTTTCTATACCATTGACTGAATAAGCTCTTCAAATATGGTTACACCTTTCTGTTACACGTTGTACGAGTATATATCTACAAATAATTGCAAGCTGTGCGAAATGGCCCTTTTTTATTTAGAAACTTTTATTAATTTCCCCTCTCGTGCCACGGGTGCGAACAACTTTTAATGGATCGGCACATAGGGATTGTACGGATTTCAGGAACGTGGGAGAGCTTTTTCACTTAAACATAAATAAAAATCTAAGTGAATGTTTGCTTTTTTGCTGCCGAAGTTGCGAAAACCTGTTGCTGCTTTTTATGTTGACGTATCTATTCATATGTGGCAGGCAAATTGTAAAATTCGCAATTACAAATGGCGTCGTCAGTTTCTAAACGCCCGCTGTTTTGCAATTTGCCGTGTAATGAAATGAAATATATTTGTTTATGTAATGTAGGTATAACAGATACACTCATTACAGGTCGGTTTTTATTTATTTATTTTTATTTATTTATTTATTTAGTTTTATTAGGGACATCAACAGCAATACATAAAACTTAATACAACATTAACAAAAAATACAAGAAATAAAGCCAATAACAGATATCCAGATATAATGTAATATAAGTAATTAAATAATATATGTGTATAAGTAATAGATAAGAAGCTTACGTAGTAAACCTGTATTTAAAACGAAATTAAAAAAACATATCTTGAATCAAGTTCAAGTCTTAATCGCGTAAAATTAAACATACCTTAATGGCTATGTGCTTAACGTTCTGAAGCTATGTACATAGGCTGTAGTGGTTACAAGCTAATTGATAAGATGTACTCGTAGCAGCAAAATTGTCTTTGACGAGCCGGCGGCAGTAGTAAAACAATTATTGATAATTTTATACTTCGATAAAACATACGACATATCACACACAGTATGGAGGCACACATTTGGGGATAATTCGCGTTAACCCTTAAATGTATGGTTGCGTAAATTTCCATCAACAAGTTTAGCAATGAATATTATATATCATATATATAAAAAAAGAGAAGTCCTGACTGACTCACTCATTCACTGACTCATCAACGCACAGCCCAAACCCTTGGACCTAGAAAGCTGAAATTTTGCACAGAGCTTTCCTTTGTACTGTAGACTAGGAGTAAGAAAGGATTTTTCGAAATTCTACCTCTAAAGAGGTGAAACGGGGGTCCAGAGTTTGTATGGGGAAAAAAGATTAGTTAGACTATTTTATTCGAGACTTGACAGGAGTAATCCTATCCATAAATGAGTAAACATGTGTTTCAGTTTTTTTCAGAATTCAACCCCTACAATTAGTAAATAGGGTGACAAAGTCTGAAAATCAACATGGGTATCGTTCGTATGTTTTATCGGGTCGCTGATAATGAAAACAACAACGACTTCTAAATCCAACGTAGTGGACGTGAAATACCATCATCCCCTGTTGGGGTGCGATGGCGTTGAAATATGTAAATATCAATATGGGTGTCGTTTTTATGGTTTTTTAGACGTAATTACGAAAATTCCATCGCTTTTGACATTTATTATAAAGTGGACATGAAAATTCTTGAAAGTATGTGTGCCAGTGCAAATCGACTGTAACGACGGACAGACAGACAGCCACACAAGTGATCCTATTAGGGTTCCATTTTTTCTTTTCGCAATGATGATTATAAGTTTCAGGGTCAGTCACTGAAAACAGCAGGAATTGATCTTAGGGGGGACTGCTTTTCGTACTGCCAGTTTTACGTAGCCTGCTAGAGAGTGAGCTCACCTAGCAGCCTGGTCGTGTTAACAGCTGAGGGCAGAACTTCTTATGTAGTATATACAGAGGTACTTTAAGTATGAATAAAAAAACTAATAGGTAATAGGCCAGAGACTTTACCTGGAGATCAAATAATTGCACCAAAAACAATCCAAACCAGATTTAAATACATTCTATAAAAAGTACTACAGAAAAACTAAATCAACGCGGGCGAAGCCGCGGGCAAAAGCTAGTATTATATATTTCAATATGTTTGCAACTGTGGCACCTTTCTGAAGGACTATCGCATAAAAATTAAACGGAATGAAAACGTACACAATTTTGTTTTATTTGCTTTTGCAATTTGCAAATAAAATAGTCCAAATCTGAAAATAAGCAGTTGCGGGAAAATTAAAGTAATTTAATTTTTTTGTTTTTGAAAATACAGTTTTTGGTAAATTCGTGTCAAATAACGGTTCTGACCGATAAAGAAAACAAAAGAAAACTGTACTAATATGAAGAAAATCGTGTTTTTTTTTTATTTTATTAAATTTTACCCCCTAAACAACGAAAAAAAAATGTTGTTTTATTTTTCTTATATCTTATATCTTGTATATCAATCATTATATTGAAAATATGAAATATAAGGTTTATTAATAAGTTATTGTTCTTGTTTTTGTGTCTCACTTAGTTCTAAGACAACTTTTTGTTCGCACACTGACTACTATACTAGGTGACTTTTTGGTCATCGTCCAAATTCATACTGGAGGCTTGGTAAGTGATCAGCATCATGAATCGATAACAATTTTTGTGAAATTCGTATAATAAAATTTCGACTTCCCATAGTAATTTACTCCCAGTCCTGAGTGAATCACTACGGGGAGTCGAAATTTAGTTTTATGAATTTCACAAAAACCGTTATTGGTTCATGGTGCTGATGAGTTACCAAGGCTCAAGTATGAATTTGGACGATGTTCACAAATTCACTTCATAGTACACAAGTTTCGAATTGAGTAGAATGAATAGAATGCTTTCTATCACGCTTTCCTTCTAAAATTTATAACCGAGACCAGGGAGCTAATCCGGAGAATTAATCGAAACGAGATTTCTAAAATTCGAACTAAAAATGTATGGAGCTCGACAGATAAAACAGGTTTTTACGGTCAAGAAGGCTAATTCGACAGACTGAGAATAAAATCATCCGATTCATGTTAGTGATTTATTTACGTCTTTAGATAGGTACTTATTTTTGTTTCATAAATCATGCCATCATTTCGAAACTGAAGAAACCTTTACCGTTTGGAGAAAATAAATTAACGAATTAAGAAATCCCAATTTATCCCGAATACTAAATCGGTCGAAAGTCAACTCCAATTTGGGAATAAATTCTGCGAATGGAATTTCTGATGAGCATTTTTTATGTCGGCCCTTAAGCGAAATTCTGCAATGGAATCAATTATTCATAACCAAATTCTTTAAATGCGTAATAAGGTTGTTAATAAGCACGTTCGCCAGAATTATCTTTCGAGGTCATGTAGTTAACTCCAAGAGTTACTCAAACGTTCATCTATCTATCAATATACAGGTTGTTTCGGACATCGATGTTAATATTTTCAGGGATAATAAAAGAAGTGATTTTGAACAGTTCTGACTAAATTGACTAATATTCAAAGTTTAGTAGTTTTCGAGATATAGACATTTTTCAGTTTTGTGTACTTAAAGTTAGAATAAAACACTATTTGTGGTTAAAATATAACGCTTTATTCTAAATTATTTTTAATAGATTTCAATTATACAAAATAACAAGATAGGTGTGTTCATAAAGAAGTGAAAATAAACATAAAGTTTAATAAAGTACGAAGAAACGGATTTTTTAAAGGTAATTTTTAGTAAAAACTTAAATTATTATTTTTAGCCATAAATCGTTTTATTATATTTTTATGGCATTCACCTAATTTTAAGTAGACAAAACTTTAAAATATGTCTTACTCGAAAACTACTAAACTTTGCATAATAGTAAATTCAGTCAGAAATTATCAAAATAACTTCCTTTATCATCCCTCAAAATATTTGCATCAAAGTGTCTAGCCTGCCACCAGCGGCCGTTTAGCAAAATAATATGTTCTACCACTAGCTGCAGAATAACAAAAATAATTATTCTAACACATGTTTATGATTATCGAAATGTACTTCCTAACGTCAACTAGATAAGGTACAATTTCAATACACGTTGATTGAACGTAGTGAGTATAGCTACTGGAGGCTGAATTGCAAAAATGGCTATCCTGCCGCAAGTTAATTACCGTTGGAACGTAATCCTTATCTAAATGGCACTTCAACTTCATGGATAATAAATAGGTTGAATCTGTTTCAAAACCGAATCAGTGCACCCTGAATCCACCCAGTCTTGTGGCTACTACCCCTAGAGTGTAAGTAAAAAGCCGGAGGCGCGGAGGCAGGGAAGCCCCCGCCCGCAGTAACTAAGTGCAGGCACCCGTGTGAGCCGTAGCGGCTGAGGCTCGACCAGCAAGCCGAAGCTGCGGAGGTGAGCATGGGTGACTGCACTTTGTTACGCAAGGGCGGAGGGGCTGCACTTACCGCAGCGCCGAAGCAATTGCAGAAGTAACTTCAGGTCATTAATCGATTTCAGTCCGAAAAGTGAGGTTATGATTTTACAAAAAAAAATACACAATTCAAAAACCTATCCTCCACATAAATACAATAAATATTCGAATATCTGCTCTGGTGGCAGACTAGTAACCTAGTTTTGTTAAACGACCACTAGTGGCAGGATTTTCTTTTTTGCTAGACGACCACCAGTGGCAGACTAAGATGCTTAGTCTTGTTAAACGACCACTATTGGCAGGATTTAATTTTTTGCTAGACAGCCACTTGTGGCAGACTAGACACTTCCTATTTACATCGATGTCCCAAACACCCTGTATATGTCGTCGGCACGTCGTAGATTTGGGCATATCATATTTCTGTTAAAACTAAAGGGGTCGCCTCGTTTCGCTCCGCTTCGCTCGGCTCGTCAAATTTATTTACAACTAAAGCTAACACACTCCTCGTTCCGCTCGCTGTCGCAACGATTTTTGACTTTTAGTGAAAGATTTTCGATTTCATACTTAACAATCTGTTCAATTCTACGATCTACCCACGACATAACGTGTAGCAGAAAGGTGTAACCATATTTGAAAAGCTTATTCAGTCATTGGAATAGAACAACTTTTACTATGGAACAAATCCTGTATATCGAAAGAAAAAATTACTCGCTTCATAGGAAAATGCAATGCCGCTCGGCCGAAATGTATGGAAGGGTAGATTTTTTTTCGAGATTTCAGGTTTAACCCCATAGTAAAAGTTGTTCTATTCCATCGACTGAATAAGCTAGGGTAACACCTTTCTGCTACACGTTGTATATACCTTGCCACGTGAAAAACAGTTACGTGACCGACCGTCAGACAGTCTAGCTCAGGGATGGGAAAACCACGGCTCGCGGGCAATCTCCCGCCCGCGAAGCGTTGAAATCCGACCCGCGACCATCAAACAAAAATCAAGTGAAGTTTTCGTATTGTTATAAATTTTGCAGCTAACTTGAAAAATTTATTTAATTGCAATTTGCTATTTCTTCCTTATTTCAATAGTTATTTTGTAATATTGCATAATAAATTAGTGTTTCAGAAAAATGCAACAACTTGGCCCGCCATATATTTCGTTAGTAAATATTGGCACGCGAAGGAAAAAGGTTCTCCATCCCTGATCTAGGTAGACCAACGGGCAACAAACAACCTAAACCGCTGAAGATAGATACCTCCATGAAATTAACAACATTGTATTACTTAAGGTCAAAGATTTCAAAAGTAAAGATAAGCCCTTACCGTACTATTACAGCACCAAAATGTTTCCACCTTTAAATGGGTGACGTTCACACGTTTGGAATTAGTGCTCATCTGAACACAGTGATAGTTTAAAGTTAATCATTTTAACAACTTTAGTAGTCTGATCAGTTTGCTGACCGTAGGTAGACAGATTGCGCACTCATAAGTGTGCGCGCGTCGGCATTATGTTAACGCACGCATTCAAAAACAATGCATTAGATTTTGGGTGCCAGGGCTCATTTAAACTTTTGAAATCTTTGCTTAAGGTATGTAAAATTGCATAAAAAAAAGATTTTTTGAAATACGGATTCAAAATACCCATGAGGTTGAATTCATCCCATGTAATTAATTTGCATGTATTAAGGAGCTGAATTGTTTTTTTATGTTTTCGTTAACATTTCTTCACACGTTTATGACTTGATGTCAAAGGCATTACTAAAATACTAGGAAAATAGACATAGAATACTCGACAAAATTAAAACCCATAAAAGAACTTGTAGCACAAAACCTTACTCAACGAAAAAGTCAAAAAGATGTTACCTCTCGCGAAACAATATTTTCCTCAATACATCTTATTCGAAACAAGGCCCTCTCTATCTATATTCACAATCGCCGATCAAGGCTCCCTCCATTTCTGTCTGCCCTTTCAGCAAGTTTTTAGTGATTCCAACTATATCTAGCAATTTCAGGTGCTAAAAGCGCTTTAAGGCGATATGTAAAAGTTTAAGCGTCCCTGTTACTCCATATGCAAAAAAATCCTCAGTGCGAGAGGGACGGATTCGTGGAAAAGTAGGAAAAAGTCGGTTTTTATTAATATAAAATGTACTAAATTTGCTAGCAAAATTTCGTTTAGCCAGGTCCTAGATACCGTTAAAACCCATCTAATAAAATATAGCTGCAGTCTATATGTCATTTTAAATTGTTAAACCAGGAGAATTGGTGTCGAAAAGGACCTCATTTCAATAAATATTTCTATCGAGCCGAATTTCTCCAATCGCGTTTCTGTTTTAACAGATCCCTAGAAAAAGAATCCAAAAATAATATACTATTTTATCAAAATAATACATTATTTACTAAAGTAGATATGCAAGTCCTTAAAGTGTCGTTTTTTTCCGTAGCGCCTTAAGGTGATATATATGAATTTTTCAACGCCTACGTTCTCCAACCAAAATGTAGATATTGTTGAAAACCTGTAGTTAAAACCCGTCTTCTAAATATGTTTGGATTTTGTATATTTATGATTCCTATTCGTCAAACGAGGAGAAAAAGTGTGAGTGAAGACCTCATTTCAAAACTTAACTTTATTTCTATGGACTGAAAGTTATTTAATCGTGTTTCTTCTCAGCAGAAAAATAGAAAAATGTTCTAAAAATGATTTTTTTACTCATTTATTAGGCTAGTAGATTTTTCTTAAGTTACAGGCCTTCAAAATGTGTCAATATTTTCGCTGTGCAATAGCGCTTAACTAAATTGCTGATATCACAACATATTAACAGTTTCATTAAATCGGAATCCAAAGTAACCAAAGTTTGGTGGCTGTCCGTCATCCGTAGCATAGTTAAAAATAGCTGGGTCTATTGAGCTGAGGCATTTACGACGTACTTGGATTATTTTCCTAGAAACCAAAAACACCAAGTAAAATCTTCAATAATGCCACGTCAAGACAAGCGAGTTTGCAAATAAATCATATTTTTATATACTATACAATATATAAGTAGTTAAACGTATTCTACAAAACGCACTTTTTTATAATTTTTACTTTGGTACCAGCATAAAACTAAGCGCTATTTCGTCAGTTTCGATACTAAGACAAAAATCGATCTAGTGCAAAAAGCGCTGAGGTGGCAGCACCTCCACCATAGACACAAAAGTTCTATTTTTAAAATCGGTGAGATTCAGGCAACGGCCCCCGCGGGATCTGCCGTCTCGTTCCTCGACTCATACACTATTCATGAACGAAACCCGTAGAGACAACTCTACCGTATTCACCTATTAAGGCGATGCGTAAAAGTTTTAGCGTCTCTGTTACTCCATATACGAAAAAACCCTCAGTGCGAGTGGGACGGATTCGTGGAAACGTAGGAAAAATTTGGTTTTTTATTAATATAAAATGTACTAAGCTTTTTTGTCAAAAAGATTTTCAAGGAGACTTTACGAATACATAATATTCACATTTTGAATGCAATTTCACAATGAAATTATATTGTAAATAAAACAAATTCTTGGTAACTGTTCCACTTTTTATACACATATTGTAATATATAGTTTCACTTTTTATATATATTGTAATATATCTTGTAATATATATAAAAAGTGGAACAGTTACTATGAATTTGTTTTATTTACAATAAGTTCCAAATGTTCCATCAAGAACCAATAACGACAAGTATCAATTTCTACAATGAAATTAGTTAGGATTTCAGAAATACAGGAAAAAATAAAACAATTTAGAGGTCTTTTCGGGATTAAATTCTATGGAGAAAATTTCATCCAATCGCGTTTTCCTTCAGTGACAATCTTAATTAAATACTCAATAAACATTTACCCAAAATCGAAATACGTAAATGACGTTATAGTGGATTCGAAAAAAAAATGTTTTTTTTTTGGTATCGCCTTATACGTGGTACATAAAAATGGCAATTTTATAGAAAGTCATAAGAAAGTAATGATGATAGTTTCATGTAACGATTCATGTATTATGAGTAGTACGTGAAGTTTTCAGACAGGGAGGGGGGCAATAGAGGTGATTGCCCCCCGTAAGCCACGAACGAACTAATAATTTCGACTCAATTCACAGAATATGCCCCCTGAGCGAAAACCTGGATCCGTGCCTGGTTTTGTTGCGGGATTTTTATAAATATGATTTAAAAAAGACCTTGGGAATAAAAATGGCGACCGGAATTATCCACCTCTTACTTACACCCTATCTCCGTCTAAATTCACACATGGAAATACAGATAATATTAAAAACAATAGCAATCAACGTGTAATTTTTTTTTTCAACAATTTTTTTCCACCTACAGGTTTTCTGGAACAAATCGCTATATGTGATAAAGCCGCTAATTGTTACCCTCTTTTTTAAGTTTGTTCTTTTACCTGATTTATTTATTTTGGTATACAGTAGAAAGTAGTTGTCTTGTCTTGTCATGTTTTTACTATCGATCGCGCAAATTAAAAATAATGAAAATAATTACATTGGGTCATGGTGAAACGAAATTTTATAACTTAAATAATAAACAAAAAGACTACATGTTTCATAGATTATTACTTAAAGAAAACAAATAAATTGAACACTTAGCTTTAGGAGCTTATTAATTATTAATTAATACAGTGTTACAGTGTAGTTAAAAATAAACATTATAGGCATTGACTTAAAGTCTTATTTTATTTATGCTAAGTACTAAACATCATTCGGTCAACCGATATTGCAAAACATGTTTAGAGAACAGAAAAAGGGTTACATTTTAAATGATATTATGTATGCATTAGAACAGAATTTCACGAAGCAGCTTTTTATATAAATGCAAACTGGATGAAAACAAATCTATGGATTCTAATTTATCACTATAAAGTTTAAAAACTCGTCTTAAATACGTGTTGTAGACGTAATTGGTTCGACACAGAGAATTATATATAATAGTATAGTGAAAACCTCTCTTTTTTCTAATTAATTGAAACAGAACACTTACGGTTTTACTACAAAACGGTGTTTAACGTTAGACAGTGTTTAAAACTGATGCTGTCACTTTTTTACGATATGAAAGAAAAGGCGACAACAACAGATTTAAACACTGTCTAAAGTTAAACACCGTTTTGTAGTAACACAGTTAAATTCAAAATGCACTCAATAGTTATTCAACAAAACAAAACCTAAAAGAATCTTACCGTCCTAACGCTCTTAGACTTCAGCAACGCCTTCAATACTGTTGACTTCGACATACTTGTTGGCGTGCTGAGGTCTCTAAGTGTATCTCCATTGGTAATTTCATGGTTAAATTCCTATCTCCGCGGTAGACAGCAGGTGGTTAAAATCGACACTTCCAGATCCGATTGGTGTAACCTAACAGCCGGTGTCCCATAGGGTGGCGTTATTTCTCCTCTCCTATTTTAGATTTTTATCAATTCTATTACTGCTTCCCTCTCCTCCTCCTTTCATCTATATGCTGACGACTTGCAGATGTACGCAGCCGCACCGAAACATTACATAAATAGGGCAGTGGATATCATTTACTCTGATATCATGGCCATTAGAGAATGGACGCTACGTTTTGGTTTACAGGTCAACCCAAAGAAGTCACAGGCTATTATCATTGGTAGTAACTATTACGTCTCCCGCTTGGACATGTATAACGTTTCAGGTGTTGTTTTTGATGTACGACTGTAAGGAATTTGGGTTTGTGGATAGACAAAACTCTGTCTTGGTCTCCACATGTCAATGAAGTAAGTCGTAAAGTTTTCAGCTCATATCGTTCTCTTAAGCGCTTACAGAAGTTTCTGCCACAGGAAACGAAAATAACGTTAGCTCAATCTCTTCTTCTACCCCTACTAGATTATGCAAATGTTGCTTATCTAGATCTCACTGAAGAGCTGCTTGATGGGCTCTTCAGAACTTGTGTACCCGATTCATATACGGACTGCGCAAGTATAATCACGTCTCCGACTTTCGATGCAGGTTAAAATGGCTTCCTTTCCCTGTTATATAATGTTCTTCACAATCCCGTCTACCTAGGGTTGCCAGATGGAAAAATGAAAATGGAGGACAAATCAGTGCTACTAAGCAAAAAAGGAGGACTTCAGAAAAAAAGGAGGACATACTTAAATAAAAGGATACAATTTTTTGTTTTATTCGTTAGACATTTATCAGAACTACATTTTCAAGCTGATATTTGAATGTCTTGCGAGTGTCACATGCGTGGTTAATGCGTGCAGGATAGGAGAATAAACCGTGCCGTAAGGGCTAACCAAACGGTGTCGGTATGTGGTACAGTAAGTGCAAAATTTGAAAAGTTAGGACAATCGATAGGTGAGGGAGGACGGGAGGACAAATTGTGAAAAAGGAGGACATGTCCTCCTTTAGGATACAATCTGGCAACCCTACGTCTACCCCAATTATTTAAAAGAAAGAGTTGTCCTTCGCACTGACCGTAGCAACAGAACGCTTCGCTCCTGTCACCTTTTCGATCTGGCGATGCCTGCCCACACCACTGATCGCTTCACCAAATCCTTCACGGTCAATGCTGTTTGACTCTGGAATGAACTTCCGCAAACCCTCAAAGATCTTCCTTCTGTGTCCTCTTTTAGATACAACTTGAAAAAATTTTACCTCTCATCTCTCTATATGACTTACTGACTAAGCTACTGTTTGTCTGTATATATGTATCTGTGTATTTATGTATGTATTTGTATGTAGTATCTATATTTTTATGTTTAGGTTACAGGTTTAAAATAACTTTTACATAATGTTATGCACTGATTAGGTTAAATTTCCAAGATAAAAATATTTTTATGTTTTCCCAAGGTTGACTGGAAGAAATTTCTTTTAGGAATAAGTCCGCCCTTGCCTTCTATCTGTTCTTTATGTGTATCTTGTCTTCTTATTTGTGTGCAATAAAGTTTTTATTCATTCATTCATTCATTATTACCTGTCTATTGTGTATATTGCCACCGCAAAATTAATTTTGAATTTAAGTGTTCTGTTTTGATTAATCAAAAAAAGGCGGATTTTTCACAATCCGGCTGCGAAACCGCCCCTAAAACAACATACTTTTTTAAATTTTAATATAGATTATATAGATTTTCTGTACATGATACAATAATGCAAAAACCAAATATTAAATAAACCAAAAAAACGCACATACAAAATCATGTATGTACATACATCTGGTCGTGATCACGAAGCGCACAACATAGAACATCATGTGCGTTTGAAATCACCTCGGGTCAATGAGACTCAGTATCATTGTAGGATTAATTCACAAGAAAGTAGGTGCGACCAAAACATGTGGGCAAACTAAACCCATAACTTAAATAGGTAATTTTGAAATGTAATTTCAGGCGTCTAGTTGAAAATTATACCGCATTGCAGAAGCTCGGAATAGATTACCAAACAAATTGCCCGCTCTCAAGTTGTCCAGAGTTTCTAGAAGAAGCCTAGAGGGCTGTTTCACTATTATTATCTTGTACTAGCTAGAGAGAAACTGAAAACAGTAATTAACAGAGTAAATTAATTGGCAATCTTTATCGATAACGTCGCATGGAGTATGATAATTAAGCTGCTTACACACTTTGATAAACTAAATTTTTTAATATTACTAAAAATGTTTACGAGGTTTTTTTACTTCTGAAAATCCATCCATCCATCCATCAGCCTGTATTCGTCCACTGCTGGACATAGGCCTCTAATATTTTGCCACTCTTGGCGGTCCTGCGTCATCCTCATTCAGTTGCTACCGCAACGTCCTACAGGTCGTCGGTCCAGCGGGCACGAGGTCAGCCTACGCTACGCTGTACATGGTCTCCATTCCAACGCGTTTCGGCTCCAACGGCCATCCTTATCATTAATCAACGGCCTTCTGAAAATAAACTTCACTAATTCATAACTGGGAGACAGGCGTGAGTATATGTATGTATTTAATTCATAAATTAAGTTTATTATTTAATCAAGTTCATTATTTTTGCAAAATAGCAAAAAACACGTGATTAGCGAAGTACAGTGTTCTGAAGTAGGTAGCCTTAAGGTTAAACGCCAGTCGCTTAGCACAAAGTGCACAAGTTAACTTTGTATTTCTTGTTTAGAAGTTAAAAATGTAATAACATTTTGTTATGTGGCAGTTAACACCAATAGAAGTGAGGTTCAGTATAATTGAGGTTTATAACGTATGAGTTTGAAATTAAATGCACAATTAGTGATGTTCTGGTCCAAACATAGTTAAAACAGCATTTTAAGTTGGTTTTGAGAAGAGCATGACTAATGTTGTATACAATTTCAAACTCTTGCTTTATAAACCTCACTAATACTGAACTATTGGCGTCAAATGGCACAGATCAAACAGCTTTTCTATTTTAAATTTCTAAACAAGAAAAACAAAGTTAAGTTATGCACTTTGCGATAAGCGATTGGCGTTTAACCTTAAGGCTACCTACTTCAGAACACTGTACTTCGCTAATCACGTGTTTTTTGCTATTTTACGTTTGACATTAAGTGTCGTATCATTTGTAGATAAACACGTCTGAAAGGTATTGTTTTCTTAATATTTAGTTATGCGTCAGCATAGCAGGTGGCAGAGCTGATGCCGGGCTCGACTGTGGAGGTACAACCATCTTACTTGGAGACCCCCTCGAATTAATTCGGGGGAGAGTAAGAGAACAGCTCACAGGCAAAAATCCAGGAGGCCCACCATGCCTGGGACCGATGGATGGCGGTATATCCATCCCTAATAGCCGGGTCTTTTATGGAACAGACCGGTTACGGGCAGCGGCGTCACTGGTGCGAGGGATCCGGCACCGCGCTCACGAACCCACCTGCCCAACGTGTGTGAGTATGGGCAATTCTTTCAGGATGACCGCTGGAAGTGGCAAAGTCCTGGAAAGACTTATGTCCAGCAGTGGACGAACAAGGCTGATGGATGATGGATGGATGAGTTATGTGTCAAAAGGCAACCTTTGATCTCTTATTTCAATTATATCTTAGTGTCACTTTGTTAGCCACCTGTACGAACACTGTATATCATATATATTGTAATCTGTTTACCGGCACCCATGGTAAAGACTCTCCATGGTATATTCTGGGGGCCACTGAATACTGTTTCAAATGTAAAATGTAAAACTATTTATGTGAAATAAAAATATTTTTACCGAAAGACAAACCTACAATCCTTCAAAAATTTTCGTATTTGTACATGAAAAACTTCAGTTACCGTACAGCGGGACCTGCGAGTAATCACTGTGGGCCACTACTAAACACTTAATAGGTTTAAGTTGTACTAAACACTTTTCTTGCCATAGTGTGTATGGTACTTTAGGACGAGCAAACTGTGTTTAAACCAATTTATGTTTACTCAGACGAAATTACTATTTTTTTTTATAAATAACCAAGGACTCTATTTTCTAGACAATGATTCAAAAAAATACATCGTTAAGACATGAATCCCCGACGGGGTGTTAGAGTGTGTACTATAAAATGCAAATCACAGTCCACACTCTTACACCCGTGCTTCACCAATTATTATTACGTTTCAGCGTGTTTGGTGATGAACCCTTTATAGCGGTACTTCCGAAGTAAATATGGGCCCACAATTTAGCGTGCCTTCCAAAATACACAGACCGGACACAATGTACGCCTACAGGATTTGAAGAGACGGAACTACTTTTACAATGAACTCAGTTATTGACCTATATCATTATCTTATCTATTATACACACACCTACACTACTCTACACTGTACAATATGCACAACACTCACAAAACATGTCACATCATCTAAAAACTATTATTTTTTTACAATATATATATATACATATATACAGGGTGAATTTTTGAGACGGGACAGTAAGGGCAGGTACCTTAACCGTTATAGTTACAGGAAAATGCTTTTAGGAGACTATCCATACATTTTTAAGATATTCTGAACTGCATTTACAGATTTTGGAAAAAATGTACAGTCAGCAAGAAAATGGTCAATTTAGACAAAAACTTTTTTTGATGCCAATCGATTCTGTTTCTTATAAGGATCAAAAGTCTCTATCGAACCGACTGAGGTTTGAGTACTAGAAATGTCAGAAATCGCAAAAAACTTTTCCCATACATTTGTACGGAAATACAGGGGGCATAAGATAATTACAGTTTTTGTCAAGCTGGCCTTGTGGCTTACTGTACCTAGAAGCAAAAGCGCCTACCTAAGTAGACAATCATCATAGTTGCATCGATAATCTTCTACAACATTAGAACTAAAACAAATAATAATAAAATAAATCATTTTAAAATGTATTTTAGACACAGACAAACGTAAGGAGCTATTCAACTGGTTTTGGAGATTCTCTAAAAGGATGTCGTAATACACGACAGAATTAAGAGTACCTTCATAAAATTCCACCATTACCACTCGGTTTGACATCACACCGCACCAACAGTTAAAAGAGAATCGAACTTGGTTGTAGCTTTCCTGAACTCTGAGAGTGTTTTCTCTAGACCAATAGTGGTGATTTCGTCAGTTGTACATTCCGTTATTTGAAAAATTTGTTTCGTCTGACCATATTATGTACTTAAGAAATTCGTGATCTCTACTTATTTTTCCTCTTAGCCATCTGCAGAAGGTAATTCTTCGAACATTATCACCTGGATGTAATGCTTCAACTATGCGCCCCTGTCGGTAGAGTTTATAACCGTGTTTTTTCAATGTGGGAAACACCCACTTTAAGAGACATATCTGGACGATATCTCTGGATCAGATTCCATATAGGTTAAAATAGCAATCTCCATGCCTATGTCGAGTACACGAGGCTGCCGCACTAACTTCTTTTTGAATGAACCATATTCTTTGAGATTCTTCAAAAGGTTTGTAATTACCTTTCTTGATGGTACTTGTCGCAATGGATACTTATTCACGTACCACACCAATGCAGATTCCGTGTTCCTATTATTTACAAAATACGCTTCAATTAAGTCCAAACGTTTGCGATTTAAAGACATTTTTAAACAAGAAGTACATAAATTACAACTACAGTAACAATCTAGAATTTTTTCAGAAGAAACATAAGAATGACCTGAAATAACCCAAGAATTCGAATCGAATTCGAAGTTTGAAATTAAAACTTTTTTTTACTTACCTACTTTTTCAGCCAGTATTCTTTATAGCGGATTATGGCGGATCTACCCATTACAAACATTTTGGCTAATTTAGAGTTTTGACTCTTTTTCCGAAATGTATGGGAAAAGTTTTTTGCGATTTCTGACATTTCTAGTACTCAAACCTCAGTCGGTCTAGTAGAGACTTTTGATCCTTATAAGAAACAAGATCGATTGGCATCAAAAAAAGTTTTTGTCTAAAATGACCATTTTCTTGCTGACTGTACATTTTTTCCAAAATCTGTAAATGCAGTTCAGAATATCTTAAAAATTTATGAATAGTCTCCTAAAAGCGTTTTCCTGTAACTATAACGGTTAAGGTAACTGCCCTTACTGTCCCGTCTCAAAAATTCACCCTGTATATACCTTCACAGCTCCCATCCAATGTTACTCGTTAATCTATTTACGAGACTTTAATCGATGACTACTACCTAATTCGCATTTATAATAGCATTTAGCAATTAGCACGTGTTTGCTATCCCCTGTTAATTGGGTTGGTTGCTTACTATAATTATTTAAGGCGCTACGGAAAGAAAATCGACACTTTAAGGACTTGCATATCTGCCTTAGTAAATAATGTATTATTTTAATAAAAAAGTATATTATTTTTAGATTCTTTTTTTTGGGATATGTTAAAACAGAAACGCGGTTGGAGAAATTCGGCTCGATAGAAATATTTATTGAAATGAGGTCCTTTTCGACACCAATTCTCCTGGTTTGACAGTTTGGAATGACATATGGACTGCAACAATATTTTATAAGATAGGTTTTAACGGTATCTAGGACTAGAGGGCCTATTATGTATCTTTAGTTGCCATCTGAACTGGGTGTCTATCATCAAAAACATAGATATACTATCGAATTCCGATTTATCTAAGGATATATTCGCACTTGAAGTGACGACACAGTTCCTAAATAGTTCAATACCTACTAAACGCAATTTTGAAAGTTCCGTTTTTAGCTATGTTTTTGATGATAGGCACCTAGTCCAGTTGGCAACTAAGGATACAGAATAGAGGGGCTGGTTAAACGAAATTTTGATAGCAACTTTAGTACATTTTATATTAATAAAAAACTGACTTTTTGCTACTTTTCCACGAATCCGTCCCACTCGCACTGAGGGTTTTTTCGCATATAGAGTAACAGGGACGCTAAAACTTTTACATATCGCCTTAATAAGTTCACAAGTTATTTCGCATAATGTGCCATCGTAGAGATTGCCGCTGACCTACTTAATACACTTATTACTATTGCAGTGCGGGTGGTGAGTGGGACGGCGGGCTTTTCTTCGATGGTACATTTTAAAGTCTTGCTTTGTTTATATATTTATATATTATTCTGTCGCAACTAAGGATGAAAGAGCGAATTTCTCCTACTACAGGTGAAAACTTAAAAGGAGAATTCGGCAACTAAAACTGTTACATAATATGTTATAAATATATGATTTTGATTTTTGATTTTAACCCGTGACACTCAGATTAGCGGTCGCCATAAAATTACGCCAGATTCATATCGGCTGTTAAAAATATATACATTTAATAAACCTTTATGGTCCTTATGTAAGGATCCAAAAGTTCATTTAGAAATTTTTTCTTTGTTATATTGCCTTCAGAAATTCCGTTCCAGATATTCTTGTTAAAATATATTTCAAGGGTTCCATCATTTTTTTGCGGGGCTATTTATGTTTTTCTGACCGTAGCTAACATAAAACTTTCAGTGCCAAGGCCATTTTGGAAAACCTTTTTTACATGCCACAATACACAAATATATACCTATCATTAAGTACAATATACAAACTCTATTTTGGTATAAAAAATTAACTTTTCGTCAGATATCTTGGACGAATTTAGATACCAATTCCAAACACACCAAAAAACTTGCCTGGCCACGGCTTTTTTTTTTATTGTACCTATCAAAATAAATTTGGATCTTGGACGAATAAGGATTTAAATTTTTTTTTTTACTTGTTATTGTCACACAGTGCCCTTGGGAATCCCGCAGTAAAAAGTATCCCAGTTTTTAAGCTGGATAATACGTTATCGAATAGTGATCTCCCTTTCTTCTTTCTTGTAATCTTTGTCTCACTGCTGAGGATCGAACAGTGGCAACGGCATCAAAACTAGTTCAGTAATTTTTGCGTGATGCATAAAATTCCGACAAAAATTACGTTTTTTTTTTTGTATCATTAAACTACAACGCTATTTTTTTGGAATTTATACTAAGCTTTACAATTTTCAACTATTATAGTACGTAGCAAGTTTCCTCAAAGAAGGTGTCATCATCTGTTATACAATTGCTGCAACTAAATTCGCATTAAAACTTTTTATTTACCAACTTAGATGATGTTTTTAAACGAAATAATTAAATATTTATTTATGCGCGTTCTAATAATGAACCTGTTGATTTTTTATGTACTAAAATTTTATACGCTGCATAATTCAAACCAACTTGTTTTTTTCTTTTATACAATTGTTCGTGACGGCTTTAATATTTCATTGCCAGGAATTATTATTTGCTATGCAACTTCTAACTTCTAACAGTAGAAATATAACATGATGTATAGATGCACTTGCACTCGTTTCACAGTTTAAAAAACTAATTTAACCCGACTGGTTTCGGTTTTACACCATCATCAAGGGTTTGGTTGAACTACTTGGAAATTATTCCGTGCAATAAATGATCATCATATCATAAATAATCATCATTATCATCATCATATCATAAACGGTCATCATTTATTGCATGGAATAACTTCCAAGTAGTTCAACCAAACCCTTGATGATGGTGTAAAACCGAAACCGGTCGGGTTAAATTAGTTTTTTAAACCGTAAATTGTTTCTAATTTAACTAATTTAACC
The DNA here is from genome assembly GCA_934047225.1 of Ypsolopha sequella. NCBI lineage: Eukaryota > Metazoa > Arthropoda > Insecta > Lepidoptera > Ypsolophidae > Ypsolopha > Ypsolopha sequella. The sequence goes on from OW203987.1 coordinate 25,243,678, forward strand.
CGACTGGTTTCGGTTTTACACCATCATCAAGGGTTTGGTTGAACTACTTGGAAACTTGGAAACTTTAAACTTGCACTCGTGTGCAAGTGCATCTATACATCATGTTGTTATCCAAGTTTCACCAAGTGCCAACAATCGCAAGTATTAATCATAGTAGAAATGTAAATTCCGAAAATCTCTAAATGGCGATAACTTTTTTCTGACATCCGATTTTAATGAAACAAAGCCTATATTATTTCACCTATGAAAACTACATGAAAATCCGTATAATGGTTTCGGAGATGTGCGCGAACAAACAGACAGACAGAAAGGCAGATAGATAGACAGACAGACGGAAAAGAATTCTTGAAATCGCAGATTTTGGTTCTATTACTCTTCTTTAGTCACCCCCTTTCTATTATTATTAATTCGGGTTCTACTATTTTATTATGTGTTTTATTTTCTCAGTATCTACATAAAACTGAGATGTAATTATGTAACACGGTTACTTTAAAAAACAACAGTCAACTGCGAATATGACCTCAAGCCTGAGGATTACGTTTTAGTTACAAACTTAATCCAAGTGCGGTTATACGAGTACATGACTAACTTAACTTGACACTTACGGTCCATTAAACTCTCTCTATACAAAGGTGTCATCAAGTTCTTGAAAATAATATGTAGTTTTCAAATTTTTTGGTATACTTGCGGTAGTTGAAAATGGAATTTCAAGTTTTTAAGTAAACTGGAAGTGTCTGAGAGATTTTCATGGTGAGCTAATTTGTATGAAATTGATTACGTCAAGGGCAGTAACTTTTTACGCTTTGAGTTAGAAGCCTGATTTTTAACAACACTATGGGGCCGTAGATTTCTGTAAGAAGTTTTATATCAAATTCATACTTCTCATGGGGCCCGAGAAAAGAGGTCTTGACAGACGGACGGACACACAAAAGTCATAGGATGGGCTCAAATATTATGCCAATCTGTTCATTGTAATTCTAACGAGACAATAATTAGTAAAACAACAGTTCCAAAAACCAAACAGATTAATAATAACGTACACTTGTAGTTTTTTTTTGTTAATGCTAACCTAAAATAAAGGAAACCTTAATTTTTTGTGATGATCCATATCCATTTCGTGTCCTTCACACTAGAATCCAAACTTCTGAATACTTCGAAAAAATCAATTCTGAAAAAGCCTAAAAACTTTCATGAAATAGTCAGAAATAGTCACCAAGGTAAAAAAATTGTATGAAATATGAAATGAAATGAAATTCATAGTCATGAAATGAAATTCATTCATAGAAAAATAGTCGCATTATAATTCAGAAGTTATAGCTATAGGTTTGTGAGGATTATGGTGTGAAGATCTCCACAGAATCCTCACCTCTCATGCGAATAAACGGCACGAAATACCGACTTGGTTTCAACTCCAAAAAATAGTCATGATATAGTTGTGACGCTGGGCCGAATCTCGAAAATAGTGCTTCCAGGAGTCCAGATTTATAAGGGTACCTCGGTCTGGAGTGTGAATATATGATGATCGTGAATCCTCCACGGCATTATCCTCACCTGATTTTTGTAGAACGCTTACGTTTTTCAGTTTGAACTTGATCTCAAAAAATAGTTAAGGAATAGTCGTCCAAAACGATACCAATTTCGACTATGTTATAACTTATAAACTTATAACCCCATGTAAACTTCTACAGTCGCTTCTTCTCTAGCCTGTCATAATATCCTGACCTTACAATTCAAAAGGAAGCCTGTCTTAAAGTAGAAATAAATACCTCGTGATAAAATAAACCAAAAAGACAATCTTTAATTAAGAAGAATAATATAAAAGCAAGAAAGAAAACGAAGTAATCGGAAACTGAGTATAAATATTCGCCACATTTTTATCAAATCCGTCTCGTTTTTATGTTCTTCGTTAATTAAAAATATCAGGGCTCGAAGAATCTGATGATCAAAGCTCCTTTTACACTTTCCGATTCGTGAAATTATTGCAAGATTCCGTGAATAAACGGAAAAAACTTATAGCGAACGACAGTCTCTACCTATTTGTCCTTTATTAAGGGGCTAAGTACCGCCAAATGTTTATTTTCTAAAGCCTTCTCCTCGTTTATGGCTGTACCAAAAATATAGAAAAAAACGTTTATGGATTATCAAGTCTATGACACCATTCGGATCTTTTTTTACGTTTTACAAAAACACGAAGTTGTAGACCTATACTGAATAGTTCCGAAAAAATTCATAATTGCGGAACCCGTTAATTGGCGTAAAGCTTCTTTATACGTTTTTTACGCAAATAAGCTTATTAAAGAGATACATTGAAAAATCTAAAAACACAAAATGAAAAAAACTTTTTGGAGAAAATAACACAAAAATTACATTCGAAGGAGCTCCAAATCTATTTAAATTTTCCACCAAAGTTCAGCTCCTTGAATACTAATCACTTAGCTATTAAAAAAGAGACCCGAACATATAAATTGGATCTCGTTCATTTAATATTTTACACCGAAAGCAATTTGCTATTTTTAAAAACACTTAGAGAACAGTGACATTAAAAATGCTGTCCCTACCTGTCCATAATTGCCTTATCCTTATTATTGTTGTCCTTAATTTCAATGCGGAAGGTATTATATATATTAGATAACTAACAGTAGCCTAAGCATGAAAACATCTCCGTTTAGTTGCGTTTGTAACTAAACTTATGTCGCCATTCGTAGCTGTTAGTTCCGCTACTGTCCGCTTGGAGCGGTTTCCCAGATTCCATATGGACGGGCCTTGTCTTTACAGGTTCCTCACTCATAACGAGTCTAAGCAATTGGATATATACTTCAATACCTAATTTTTATTTTTATGTTTATTTTGCTTTTTGCACTTTGTAAATGCACAAGAAGGTATTTTTTCGTCAGTTATTTGGATGGCATGTAATAATAAGCGTACGTGTCACTCTTCTAACAGACAGAGACAGAGATGAAGTGAGAGCCGGCGCTCACTTTACAGACTTCAAAAATCTGTACGCTATGGCCCGTCCATTTATTTTATTTTGGTCGAAGCTATTTTGATGAAGTTTGAAACGCAACTATACGGAGATGTTTTCATGCTTTGACTTACTGATCGCAGTTGAATTTATGGAGTGGTTTACATTGTAAATGTAACCCTGGCCAAATATTTTTTATCCAAGAAACCAGCCAGCTTCTCAGAGGCTTCAGAAAATTAAGTCCATACGGGCAAAGTCGTGGTAGAAAGTTAACTAGTCGAAAAAGCCTTTAAAATGTAAGTGTTTCTTTGTAACTATACACTAAAAATTTGTACGAAAATGTTGAAACTTACACGATAAAAACTGCACAAGTATGCCCACTAATTCATATTTCGTTGGGAGCTAAAAACATGTTTCGTGAGTACTTTCCCGCGGTTGTTGTAAGCTGAAATTAAAATTGTTTTACTCCCTGAAATAAAAACTGTTGCCAAAACAACAAAGTTTGCACAAAGTAAATGAGTATAAAAGTTGAAAAATGAGAGTTTCAGCGACATGTTTTTAAGCTTCTTGTGTTTTCAGGAGTCCGAGAGAGGACAAAAATAACTAAATGTGAACAGAAGTTGAAATTCCTTTTTTATTTTGAATAAATTAGGTTGTAGTAGAAATTGTTTCGTCATTAGCGTACTTATTCTTGTACCACTTTAAAAATGTTTAAAACGCGTCTATATATACAACGTGTAACAGAAAGGTGTAACCATATTTGAAGAACTTATTTAGTCAATGGTATAAAACAACTTTTACTACGGAACAATCCCTGTATCTCGAAAAAAAAATTTATTTTTGCCATAATGCAATGCCGCTTGGCATATATATATGGAAGCGCAAATTTTTTTTTTGAGGTTTCAGGGTTGGCTTCATAGTAAAAGTTGTTCTATACCATTGACTGAATAAGCTCTTCAAATATGGTTTCTTTACCTTTCTGTTACACCTTGTATATAACAGAGGCAAAATTCGAAATTATGTTGACATCTTCAAACTTTAAACTTTATAGAGGTTATTAAAACACGAGTGTAAGTTTAAAAAAAACGGCCAAGTGCGAGTTGGACTCGCGCACGAAGGGTTCCGTACCATTATCTATAAAAACGGCAAAAAAACAAGTCTGTTGTATGGTAGCCCCTTTAAATACTTATTTTATTTTGTTTTTTAGTATTTTTTGTTATAGCGGCAACAGAAATACATCATCTGTGAAAATTTCAACTGTCTAACTATCACAGTTCATGAGACAAACGGACAGACAGACGGACAGCGGAGTCTTAGTAATAGGGTCCCGTTGGTTACCCTTTGGGTACGGAACCCTAAAAACGAGCCGTAGTGTTGCCTAGTTATGCATAGTTGCATACACTTCTACACTCATGCAGTAGATTATCTACCTAATTTCCAATCCATAATTTCTTGGTAACATTTTGTCGCAAACTTTTCTTGATTTTGCTGGTTCGTTTTGATTGTTCATCATTTTTGTTGCTCAGTATTATTGCTGTCAGACAGTTTTGACCAGAAAAAAAACTTAACAGGCAAAAATAAATATTAAATTAACAAATAATGCAAAAAAATCCAGCAGTTCACCGCGCATGTCAGACAAGGGTCCTGTCACAAGTTCTACCATCATAAAAATCAACGGCAGTCCAAATGGGTTTGGTCACAAGTATTCCCTATTAAAACCTCAAACATGGCCGTATGGGCTAAGTTTTCTTTGCCTTCCTACTTCGTGTAATTATTGTACTTTAATAGCAAAAAAAGTTATTTAAAAACAAATAATGCTTAAAATAAACTGTACATTTTATGTAAAAAAAATTCTGTGTAGAGACGTTCGTAAAAATAAATTGTCACTATGCACTATGTTTGAGTTTATAATCAGGATTTTACGATATGGTGTAGTGTAGATAAAAGATTATTTGAGCAAAAACCCAGACATATTGTTTATGGATAAGACTTACTTTTAAACTTACAGAGTTAAACCTTTAGTTTTTAAATTATTTTTATGTATTTTATTGATGTATACTAAACTAAATAGTTTTGAAATAATATAATTACTGTAATTTGCTATTTTTCTATAATCCGGCCCCAGTTGCACTGCGGGTCTTTCCGCATGGATCAACAGTGCAAGCAAGCGCGACCTATCCTCTTAAAGAAAGATGCCTCAGGCGCATTGGATTATTTCCGCTCGTATGCATAAAATGTTTTGTAAATATCCGATTGCATTGTTTTGCTTCTCAAAGAAACGTAGCATTGCAGAAAGTTCTGTTCATACAATTTTCACTTTTATTATCCCGAACTAAAACATAAATTTCTATATTGCAAGGATATTCTAGTTTCAATAGAACTCATTACCGAACAAAGGTAATTGTGCCCTGAAGCCTGTGTCAACGAACTAAATGAGGAAAACGTAGTTTCGTTGTATATTTGATGATACAATTTATGTACACAGGTTGGTATGGGCTCAAATGTATGTGAATAGCATCGATCAGTCTTTCGTCGGTGGCACGTTACAAATTCTGTGTGAAAGATGGACGAAATACTTGTTTTTATGGTGCTGCAATTGTGTTTTAGGCATACGTCAAAACATTTAAAGAAAGAAAGAAAGAAAAATGTTTATTTAGTATCAAAACTTGAAACTTAATTTCAAGTGCAAGTACTCGAATCTAAAGATATGTTGCAGGCAAATAATAAAATTCGCCATTTTACAAACGGCGGTGGCATTGTCAGTTTCCAAACGCTTGCTATTTTGCTATTTGACCAATTTTTGTGATCTCGAATAGTAGAATTCGGTATTTTCTAATTTGCCTCGGCATATAGTAATTCTGTTAGAACTATTGAGGGGCGTCTCGCTCCGCTCCGCTTCGCTCGGCTCCTAATTACATGTAAACCTTGCTCCGCTCGTCGTCGCACCTATTTCTCACTTTTTGGTGAAAGACTTTCGATTTCGGCTTTTTAGAAAATGACGAAGTCATTTTACAAACGGCGGGCATTTTTCAGTTTGCCGAACGGCAAGTGGCAAAACAGCGAGCGTTAAGAAACTGACGACTGGTTTGTAAAAGTTTGTGTAAAATGCCAAAATCACTATTTGCCTGCCACACATATATGAAATAATGCCCTGACTGACTGACTGATATATCAACGCCTAGATCAAACAGCGGAATCTAAGAACATGAATTTTGGACATAAAAGTCCTCTGAAAAGATTTTAAGAAATTCCCACCGGATCACTGCGGGGCTAGTTTTCTTATATTAAAAGTGATTTCTACAAAAAAATTCCAATAGTAACCTAGCAACCATTGACACAGCACCGTGTATGTCGCTTAGTACATTTTCTTGCGTAAGATATTACAATAAAGCCTTTAACAGATGTAATAGCTTTGATCCCCTTGAGAACACGTGTCGTGAAGACGGTTATTCATATCGTAAGATTCACGGACTTTTTTGTAGTCATTTAGCTTTATATATTTTCATAACTGCTTCCTCGTTCTCAGAGATCCGCTAAAAGACACCTGTTTTCTGAAGAGGCTTTACGCTGGAGTAAATTGCTCCACTGAAGCTGTCTGCTTGAAATGAGAGGCTGAATTAAAGAAGGAATTTATTTGTAGTTCGTTTATATTTTAAATGATATTAATTATTAAAATATATAGATTATTGTTTCACGTATCAGAACATATCAGAACATCATAGCATCAGAAGTCCAAACTCAAGGTTTGCCAACGAGCAATGGAGCGCAGCATTCTAGGTGTAAAACGGGTTGACCATATCCAAAACACTGAATTGCGCTCTGAAACTCAAATTGCTGACGATGGTGTGCAGATTTCAAAATTATAATAAAACTGGGCTGGTCACCTCGTTAGTCGTATGCACCCGGAAATGTGGGCGAGAATAGCTACTGAGTGGGTGCCAGATGGTGCGTACCTGGCCAAAAATCGGTAAAATCGGCTATAACTACAAAAACTGCAAATCTCATTCCGATAAATGCAACAGTTTTCACATGTGTGGTGTAGTAGGAAATTTAGATAGAAAAAAATCTCACAAAAAAATAACTTCTAGACCAACTAAAGTACCCATTATAAAAAAACTCTTGATGTCTGGCAACTTTTATAACTCTCTTTATCTCGTTTGTATTTCTGATACTTCATAACGTTATTTCTTACGAAACAATCAAAAGGCTATAAAATATTTAATACCGGTATTTTTTTTACTGTGAGAAAGTCTGCACGGTATGGCTAACCCACGGATTCATAATAACTTTATTGCGACGGCGCGGTCGTAAATAAACCTTCCTACGTAACAGATGCTTACATTATCCATCCCATACCGTCTGCTGACGGGTACGTCCCAAGGGAATGCCGTGCATTTACTTACAAGGACGGGTATATAGAATGGCAACGTTTATTGAAATTGCATATTGATCTTCTCTACTCTGTACATATTAAATGCAGCGTTTATGTTCATGTATGTTCACTTCTTTGAAAAATGTCTATTACCATTACATACATTTCTCTTGCCATTTTTATCACTTCGTGGAAACCACAAGCACATATCCTTGGCTCTTGGCGTCTTAAATGTTGAAGATAATTGGACTTAATTTTTAACTTTTTAACGATTTTTTGGAATTAAAGACATGATCGAGCTTAGTTCGTTGCCCTTTTTCTTAGCAAGACTAATCGAATGGGTGGAGATAGGCATATATTTATTATTATAATGTATTGCATTAAATTTACCTATCTTTATTTATTATATTGCTAATTATTTATATATTTTTAAATTCCAGTGTATTATTTTATTAAATTTAAGTTTTTTTTTTGTGTATTCCTTGTATTATCATTTATCATCACTATATAAAACTCTTAGAGTATTTAGTCATATTGTTTTTATACAGGATGGAAAAAATGAAAGGGCCCTGGAGGGGAACTACTTTAAATCCTTTAGTTAGCTCATTTTACTGAAAGGAAACATTCCTTTATTTTTTAAAAGAAACATAACTGCATTCAAAGATCTTCTAAAATTTGCTTGTCTCACCCGGGAACTGAACCAACTAAAAATTAAAAAAATAAACCCTCGCTATTTTATTATACGAATCGGTAGAATTATTGTTCAGGATAAAATTTTTCTACTAAACTAAAGTCTTACACTCATCTGTTGTACGAGATACCCATGAAATTAAATATTTATTACAAGTTCTTTATTAACAATACCCAGTACTGTTCACTTGTAAAGTAATAATTATACGCCATTATTACACAATGACAGCACGGAATGAAAGCAAAACAAAACAAAATTTTAATTTCGAACGAAATTTATGGTTCGAACTTCAAATTTGTTGCTCCGCGTTGCAAAAAAAATACATTCCTTTTTTAAACTTTTCGTCAGTACGCCTAGTGCAAGAAGTAATTGTGCTCTGCATACATTTATTATTACCATTTAACGATTTTCTTATTGAAGTCTTCAACAAGGTACTTAAGATAAATAACATTAGCAAGCTTGTACTTCATACGATGTCTTTGGATGTAAGAGAGATAAGAAAATTAGAACGTTTCATTTACTTGTTACAAGTGAACAGTACTAGGTATTGTTAACAAAGAACTTGTAATAAATATTTAATTTCATGAGTATCTCATACAACAGATGAGTGTAAGACCAAATGTTTATTAGACAAATTTTATTCTGAACAATAATCCTACCGATTCGTATGATAAAATAGTGAGGGTTTATTTTTTTAATTTTTAGTTGGTTCGATTTCCGGGTGAGACAAGCGAATTTCAGAATATATTTGAATGCAGTTTTGTTTCTTTTAAAAAATAAAGGAATGTTTCCTTTCAGTAAAATGAGCTAACTAAACGATTTAAGGTAGCTCCCCTCCAGGGCCCTTAAATTTTTTCCACCCTGTATATTATATTAAATGTGTAATACCTGTATGATAGATATGTATGATAGTTTACTTATATATGATAGTAATATAAGTAATATAAGTAAACTTATATTACTAAAATAAATTATTTAATTTGATTTGATTTTTATTTATCAAGAAGAATTTATCAAAAACGGTTAGAGGTTTGATAATTATTAAATTGATAATTATATAGGTAGACAATGGTTGGATTAAAAGACATGCGGCCTATTTTGTTACCATAAAAATATATTCGGTCAGAACCTTTTGAATGCAAGTTAAACTGAAATAAAACAGTTGAATGTTCGTAGTTAACGGCCGACAATATTTTGTAGCCTCGGCAGCCATTTTTGTGACCTAGTTCCTAGATATCCTTAGCGGTCGAACTTAACAATAGATAACAATGTCATTCATTGGAAGATACGCTCTTAAGTCGATACCGACATTTTAAAAAAATTCTACTGTATACGCTACTCCACGTCTTCGTTTTTACAAATAACAGGATAATTACCAAACATATTTGAGAAAATAATGTTTTAGTCGATTTACGTGTACGGTACTATTTATATGCATCATGTCATTGCCTATGAATTTGCCTTTTTCTATGGAGAATTTAAAGGAAACTCAATTTACAGTACTAACATTTTGCAATTTTTAGGAATGACAAATCCAAATTTTATATTTTTTTGTGTATAAATGAGACAACATTAAGCTAACAGCAACATTAATTTAATTTTTGTAAAGTGTGTGCTGTAAAAAATTATTACGAATCTTATCATGGAAACGGATGGCATTTAGGACGAACTGCTTTTGAAAATTCAATTGAAAAACAAACAACGGAAAAGCTATTGAATCACAGAAATTATGAACTCATGATTATGTAAGAAAATTTCGGCAAATTCATAGGTAATTATTAATACAATTAATACCTATTATTAATATAAGAGGGTGGTCCGCAACGTTGCTTACTTGGATCCCGTTTTTCCCGATCCCGTGGGAATTTGTCATACAAGGCACTTACAGTCCAAATTGCATGTTCCCATAGGTACAGCCGTTTGGTTTGGACGTTGATAGATTAGTTACCCCGCGTTCCGAAATAGAATTATTTCGCTAAAATCGATTACGAATGAATGAGGTGAATGGCTAATAATCCATGAGTGAAGCAAATGCGTTCATTCATTCGTATGACTTTCATGGCTCATGCGACGGAGGTGAGGCGATGTGAGCGTTGAACGGAATGGAATGTCAAAAATTGTTTTCGCTCCATTATTTCAGCAGTTCAGATCAGACAAACCATAGTATATGTTTTATTCGGCCATGAGAGAAACAAATAAAAAGTCGTGTGGAACTTTTCGTCGAAAAGGAAGAATTTATATGTATATATATTTTTTCGTCGCTATCTGAGTCTACGTTAAAGAACAGTGCTACAAACTCTTCTTGTTCCATCACGAATCACGGCACTTTGACGAAATAAAATCAAATAATCGTATTGTATTCTGTGATAAGAGGTTATGGTTAAGATGTATCTTTTTTAATGCGGTCCGAATCATAAGCTATCTTTCACATCGTTTGCTAGCTCACAAATTACGGACCAGTCATCGCTCACACTTTAATTCATTCATAGCTTTTATCTATGTAATTCTATTACGGACCGCAGGGTTAGTCAGTCAGTAAACCATTCAGTCAGTCAGTCATTCAGTCAGTCAGGTTATTTTTTTATATTAGGTATATAATTATACAACTAATTAATCCAACTATACCTATATTACCGGCCTATGTCTTGAAAATTATAGTTTTTTCCAGAAAACTTTTAACAGATGTTTTTCTTACTTCCATATCCAAACCAGTGTGAAAAGTAGCACATTTATTCTGAAGATTCACTGTTTAATCATTTATATGCGTCAACAATTTAGATTACGGCTTTCTTGGTTGTATGTATCATCATAATTTTGCATATTTTACGTAAGTACATCAAAATGTGGTAAATGCTCCAGTTTATGGATATCGCTTGAATTTTGTCTATTTTTGACACTTGTGACATCAATTACATGAAATATCATTCGTCAAAATAATGTTAGCTTTTGAATTCATTCAAAATCATTTTCATCACTAATGCTCTTAAAGTTGATCGTATTAAACTCGAAATGCGGAATGTAAATTCAATTTACAGCCCTAGGAATGTAAGTAAATTAGAAAATCGAAGGAGCCTCCTTTACTAACTGATAATGATAATGATAAGACTAGCTAAATGGCAATGGAAAATATTTGTTTCGCCTAATCTCTTTTTTTTTGTAATTTTGTTTTTTTTAGCGTTCGTGGTTGTTACTGATGTTATTTTTAAAAGTTCAGCCAAGAATTTATTATTAGTACATTACGATACGTGACTTACGTAAGTAGTTCATTATTGCACGGCGTGAGTTAGTGCCCGAGCTTAGCTAATCACCGTGCGATAAGGGAGCGTCCATAAACCACGTGGTTTCAATTTGCCCTCTTTTGACCCCCTCCTACCCCCCATGTAGCTTTTACCTGAAGCTCCCCTCCTCACCTGTTGGGAACGTAGTTTTTTTTTCTTTTTTACTGTCTTTAAAACATAATAGTAACGACCATTTTTTTTTTATAAAACACATTTTAATGACACACAATGTGCACGTGTTGCAGTATCTACTGTAAATCTTCTGAATGCACAAATGGTGGCAATAGCCACTCTTCTTTTAACAAAAAATTAGTAACATGGTAAATAATAAAAACTTCGTAGCTCAGACTTCAAACCTACCCGATCCCTCCCCCTCCTAAGCAAACTACGTGGTTTATGGACGCTCCCCAATGGACTACTTAAGTCACGGAAAAGCGTTACTTAAGTGCAAGTTTAGGTCACACTGTGCTATACAGATATTTCGAACATAGTTTAGCCTCACGGAGCAATTACGAAGAGGAGTTGCCAATAGTACTTTTTTTAATATTGTATTTTTTTAATATGTGATTGTGTAAATTTTTGACATCTAATGTATCTAATTCTATTGACATGTAATGGAACTTATGAACAAAATGATTATGGTTATGATTATGATTACTTTTCTCTAGGGAAAATTGTGTGAATTGCGTGGGATAGAAGGCAGAGGTCCAGGGAAGGTTGGCTCCGCTGTTCCACCAATCACAGAGCACACAGAGCAGATGCCACCAATCGCAATCGCCCTCTTTTGTGACGTTATGCCACCATCGATCGTAACGTGCCTCCATTCATACACCAACTCCTCTTTGTAATTGCTCCGTTGTTTACCTCCTGTTTCTGATTTTTGAAAATCTTAATAAATTATACTTAAGGCGACTATTATTGTTCTCAAAATGCGTAATTTGTCATTTTAAATTAACGTCGCAAACTGTTTTGTTTTGGAAATACATTTTCTACCGTATAGGGTATCACAAATCGACGGCTGAGCTCCACGCTGGAAGTTGTTTGGCAATTCGTTGTTTCGCTCAGAGCGATAAAGGGCAAGGGGCAAGGGACCTTAGTGCGAGAGAGCAGATGTAGATTTTGTCTTAAATTAATGAATACTTTCATACAAATCATGTGTTTTTCAAGTGAGTACTTCCATTCCCACTCAATGATATCAATGTATTTTGTTATTTTATTACTTCAATTATTACCTTGACAATATCAACGAGGCATGCCTGCTGTTAAATTAGTGACTAGAAAAGATTTATCACTGTGGTGTTTTTTAGTTCCGTTTGAACGAGTTTACTGATCTCTGTATTTCTTGTTCTGAAGCACTGTGTGAAAACAGAACACACCTGGTGTTCATAAAAGTCTGTATATTTATATATAATAAAACATTAAAAAAAAGCTTTTATTGACTAAAAATATTGATTCTTTAATAAATATATATAGTATGCCTTAATTAGCTTTTTATTTATAATTGCACAATATAACTTGAAATATGCACAATATAACTTGAAATATATACAATAAATAAAAGAAAATTATAACTTGAAATATATTTCGGCCCTTAGGGGGCCGTCATCAGTCAAGTATTAAAAAAAATTACGAATATACCATAGTAATAAAAAAAAAAAAAAAAAAAAGACAATATTTTTCTTAATCAACCTATACCCCACCGACTCACCTCACTACAGATAACTCGCTGTCCCTTTTAGGCAACACATATGCCAGAATTGGGATGGCATGAGAAGAGTTGATGGTGGTGAATGTTGGCACTTGAAGGGTGCTTGTACTTGTCCACAAACTTTTATTACTTGATATAAGAATTTGTGGACGAGTACAAGTACCTTTTAAATTATAAGAAGTATAGGTTGATTAAGAAAAATATTGTCTTTTTAATTTTTTATTTTTTATTACTATGGTATATTCGTAATTTTTTTAATACTTGACTGATGACGGCCCACTAAGGGCCGAAATATATTTCAAGTTATAATTTTCTTTTATTTATTTAATAATAATAATAATAAATCGTTTAATTCATTCAATTATAGACCATAGTTACACAAAACATACATTTTACGAATAATATTAAAAATTTTACAATAGAAATAAAATCAAAAAAAAACTTATATTAGGAATAAAATAATAACTTACTCCAGTATTTTACAATTGGTGCATCCCATCTATCTCCTATCGCCCTTAGAATGCTGTTGCTACTACCACGAACCCTAGAGAGCAGAGAAGCGAAATTTTTGCGACTGACCGCATAAAACTAATCTCTGCGTGCATTTGCAAACATGCCAGATGCGCTGCATGAACGAAGTAGCCCCAAAGCATCCTAAAAGCATTATTAATAGTTAAGCTAGCAGCGCTGCATTACAAAGTACTGCTTCCCTTGAAATTCTTAAATATTGTAATGAAAGATCGGTTTTTTCCCTCACGTTTATTATTGTTGACAATATGCCAACTGTTTCTCCGATACAATACCGATGTATTTTCAAAGCAACTAATCGTTTTTGGGACGACGACGCGACGCGGCGTTTACCGTCGTCGTTATCGAACGGCCACTAAAGGTCAATATAAATAAACGTGACTGCAATAACCTATCTTTAATATTAATTAAGAATATCAGTAGTCAGCTCACGCTAGTTTTAAGGCGCTACGTAAAAGTTTTAGCGTCCCTGTTACTCCATATGCGAGAAAACCCTCAGTAGGAGTGGGACGGATTGGTGGAAAAGAAGCAAAAAGTTGTTTTTTTATTAATATGAAATTAACTAAGCTATTTTCTCAAAAAAATTTTAAGGAGACTTTACAAATACATTATATCCACATTTTGAATGCAATTTCACAATGAAATTAGTTATTATTTCAGAGTTACAGGAAAAAATAAAACCATTTAGAGGTTATTATTACATACGGCTTGAACACTCACGTCTGATTGTTGTTGACTATATGCCAACCGTTTCACCGATACAATTTCAGCATTATCAAGGCGAGTGTCGTTCTTAGGACGACGACGCGGCGTTCACCGTCGTTGTCAAACGGGCACTGGCAGCCGCCGATCGGCAAGCTGCACGCATTGCTCGTGCGCTGAGCGTTGGCTGCGTCGTCGATAGGGGTGGGATGGTGGATGCACTTGATTCCTTTGATTGTTCCAATTGTTTGTTATTAGGGGCGGTTATTAAACAAAACGAACTCACAACATCGTCACTGTCACTGGGCACTGTCCTAAAGTTGCTCGATCCATCGAGAACCGGTTTCCAAGACGGAGCCAGCTGCCAACCATGATCCCTGTTGAAGTTGGGATTACGACTTATCTCGATGGCTTCGTGTATTGTGTAATGCGTGCAGCTCGCCGATCGGCGGCTGCCAGTGCCCGTTTGACAACGACGGTGAACGCCGCGTCGTCGTCCTAAGAACGACACTTGCCTTGATAATGCCGAAATTGTATCGGTGAAACGGTTGGCATATAGTCAACAACAATCACACGTGAGTGTTCAAGCCGTATGTAATAATAATTTAGTATGTCAGCACACGCGAGTTTTAATAATATTACAATTTAGAGGTCTTTTCGGAATTACAAATTCTATCGAGAAAATTTCATCCAATCACGTTTTCCTTTAATGAGAATCTTAATCAAATACTCAATAAACATTTACCCAAAAATGAAATACGTAGATGACGTCATAGTGGAGTAAATGGATTCGGAAAAACCCTTTTTTTGGTATCGCCTTAATAGTATTTATACCAGAACGATATCCCTGTAAACGCTTACTTTTAGCTTTATTCAAGTGTTTGCCCAATAAATGTTTAAATAATATAACTGGATGGTAAAATAAACATTATTGTAGTTGCCGTCAAAGATGCGCACCCTTACCCTTCTTCTTAAAACACACTGTGAGTATAAAGCATTAATAAATTAACACGTTCGTGCTCCGCCTCTCTAAACACTTGTGTCTGTATTGTTTCTGTTACACGAAGGTAATAATCTCGCGAGAATTTCGGAAGATGTAAGCAAGAAACATTTTAGGCTCTTTCAATAGACGTATTTCAAGACGGCGGGAATTACCTAGCGAGTAAAATAATACTAAATGAAACCTGGTCCTCTAAAAAGGCCGCTTTGGATGAATCACATTATGATTCTGTTCTAATAAGTCTCTTTTGCACGCGTGAAAAAACTCTGACTCCATCCTACTTTCAAATCATTTTATAATTCACCCAAGTCGGCCTTTTTAGATCTCCTGATTTCAACTGAATTACTGAGCAACTTCAAAAAAAATTAACCAATCAAAAAAAATTGCGGTTGTTTATAGGTATAAAATTCTACAATGAGTGGTAAAAATTTGGAAATACAAATGGATATGTTTTTTTAGGTACAGAAATAAAATAGTACATTACGATACGAGAGCGATGAAACGTTTTCTGACGAGTGTGAGTTTGCGGCACGAGCCGAAGGCGAGTGCTGCTATCACACGAGTCGAGAAAAAGTTTCTCGCACGAGTTTCGTATAATTTTTTATAGCACAAGTGCGGAAAATGCCGACTTTACGCACGCGCAGCGTGCGTAAAGCTCTCATTTTACGCACAGTGTGCTATAAACGTATTTATTCATATTTACAAATTTTTTATTCTTTCTGCGAATTTTGTAAACCTAAAACACTTTGTAATTTAAAGTTCGTTAACCGCCGTTTTTATATAAATCAATAATAATGTTTATTTGCGTAAAGAGAACTTAAGATTATTACATTCAAAAGGATCTTACGGCTAGTGAAAATAATTTTTTGCCTAAACTAAACTACAAAGGTAGCCTGTATTTTAGGCATAGCGTTAAAAAAGAGTATAAAATGACTAAATTAACAATTTTATGCTTAAAAATTAAATAAATGTTTCCTTAAGATAACAAAGTAATACATATTTAAAGAAGCTTATAAACTAGAACAGTACAGTAGGTGATTCGACCTATTCCTTGAAAGGGGTTATACTAGAGATCATTTCTAACGAATTAACTATCAAATAGGTGTCGAAAATGAATGGTCTCCGAGTTACGAAGGTTTTATATTATTTTTCAAACTTTTAGACTAATAACCAAAAATTAATAATTTAAAAATAAATATTCCTCTCTCAGCACCTATTTATTATATTTCTGATCAATGATCGATGAGTGATCATTTATAAAAAAACACGTGCCCTGAATTCCCATAATCTCAGAATTAAAAGGTCTTAAGTGGAAAGAAAACCTTTTTTATTTTGTAATTTTTGAAATATCGACGTGTTTTACTTGAAAAAAAAAATATTTTTGACCCCTAGTTGATAGGCATTATTTGTTGGAAATGATCCCTAGTATAATCCCTTTAAAGGAAAAGGTCGAATTACCAAGCACCCTGTATAAGGTGACATTAAATAAAATGTTGCCTTCCCGTAGCAATTGACTCGGGGCTGCGCTTGCGTTTGTAGGGCATACGAAAAAAATATTTTACGAATTTCTGAAAATTCATACTGAGCACTTACCGAGTCTTCAGTATGAACTTGCATATCTACTTCAGTAAATAATATATTATTTTGAAAAAAATATATATTATTTTCGGATTTTTTTTTCTAGGGAACTGTTAAAACAGAAACGTGATTGGAGAAATTCGGCTCGATAGAAATATTTATTGAAGTGAGGTCTTTTTCGGCACCAATTCTCCTGGTTTGACAATTTAGAATGACATATGGACTGCAATTATATTTTATATGGGATGGGTTTTAACGATAAATTTTGATAGCAACTTTAGTACATTTTATATCAATAAAAAACCGACTTTTTGCTAATTTTCCACGAATCCGTCCCTCTCGCACTGAGGGTTTTTTCGCATATGGACTAACAGGGACGCTAAAACTTTTACATATCGCCTTAAGGCGATTACCATCGCCAAATTAGCAGCTCGATATTTGACACTACGAATATCAACGGAAACGACATTGAAATAACATTTATATCAGCGCGCAATGCATAGTGGCTGTTACGACGCTCGCTGCGTCCTTGATAGGGTGAAATAGGAGAAAATTATACTTTTCACATGGACGTGATTGTTCGATTGAATAATCATATGTTATGTTTATAGCTATCAAGTTTATCTATTTATCAAAGCATAAATGAAGCCAAGCCGCTTAGGAGCAGTAGGAAATTTAGCCATAAAACACCATTCAGTAAAAAAAAAAATCATGTAGAAGTTTTGGTGGTATAAAAAAGAAAAATGTTGCATATATGTTGTCTAAGAGTTGATTATTCAAAATACATTTTTTCCTTATTTTTGGTTTGGCCATAAACAAGGAGTAGGCTTTAGAAAGTACCCATTTGGCAATAGTAAGGCCCTTAACATGACTTAAACCACGCAACCAATGCAGCGGTTAGGCGTGGTATGCTGGTATGCAGAGCACGCCTGACATGAGATAGGCATTCACCAAACATTCGTGGTTGCACCTAATTAGGCTGATCCAGGACTGATACTCCTAAAAAGAGTCAGTCTTTTTGATTTTATACGTTGTTTTAGATTGTTAACGTTGCTCAGAGCTAGTACCTGGAGACAATGAAATGTATTTTAATCATAGACAATACAGCCCAGAAAGACGTCTATTGTTCAACATCTCTGTCAACAATCGAAACGGGATACTGCAGTCCTATTGGCTCTTCCAATCTTACGTATAGCGCCACAAACTTATCTTTCCCGAAGATGAAGACTCGTAATTAATATAGAAGCCATTTTGGTTTGGCCTGCCGAAATATATACATTTGGAGTGGCGAATTGTATCTGCTGGTTCGGTTGACAGAAATTGGTCGCCTGTTATAAGGAGTATGTAGGCTGTATTTGTCTATGATTTTAATTAACATCTTCCCTTGAAAACGAAACCGGTTGTGAGAAAATATAAATAAAGGAAAACTACTGTACAAGTGCTTTTAACTCAAGAAGACTCAGTCTATCGAGTGTGATAACGATGGGTATTTCGTCGACACATCGTAGAATTGGGCATATTATGATCTGATAATTCCCATAGCTTAATTTCAAAAATGTATTTTTATAATTTTTTCATTATAATTAATTTCAATATACGCCATTTTAAGACATAGTTTTACATTATTTTGGTATATAAATTAAACAATATTTTTATAATTTTTTTGAATTTAGTGTTGGTTATGACGTCACTTTAGAATCTTAGACATTATACTGATTGTGATGTGTGATTGGATAAAAAAGTGGTCTGTCCCTGTCTGTTTACTCATCTGTCATCTATCTGTCATATCAGTCGGCAGCAATTTTATAAATTTATCTTGATAGCAAAGGACACATTTCTAAACAGCCATTTCTCAAGTAACGTCACACAGAGACAAATAGAAGTTGCAGCTTTTTCGTAAAAATATTCATCATCATGAGGTTTTTTAGACCACAAGTTCAAAAATATGGCTTATTAAACCTAAATCTCGAAATGGTTTCCGAATAGTTCTAAGCGAATTCAGATCTGAATTCTAAAATTTTGTTAAAACTACTGGGGTTGCCTCGCTCTGCTCCGCTTCGCTTGGCTTTCCATTTTAATTTACATGTAAACCTAAAATTCTCTACCTAGGTACACTCATCGTCACACCTATTTTTTACTTTTTGTTAAAAGAGTTTCGATTTCATATTTGCATGACATGATAATTCTACGATAATTTACGATATGCTCACGACAGATAAACGACCGAACCAAGGACGTCCGAACATAGTCGATTGAATTTTTTGACTTCCGAGTAGCCCCCCTGGTACTATGATTAAGCTGTTATTATGATGCGTTCTTACCTGTATTGTATATACAGCATGTTTGTTTATTGTAAACTGTTGATCGTACTCGCCAATATGAATAATTTATCAACTTATAGGTTTAGGTAGGCTTTTAATGAATAATTAATCAATAAATCAATTCATATTGAGAACCTAGATATTCTGTAATGCAATTGGAATAAATACACACTACCTTAATCGTATAAATGGTTTTGTTATTCCGTTTGTATGAACTAGGATTGCTCCGCAGGCCTCTTAAGTCTAAAAACTTGTGAACTGAACTGCTAACTTTGTTTGTGATCATTAAAATAACCCTTTTTTTTTACTATCTGTACAGAAGTGTTTAAATGGTTCACATGTGCACTGTAGGCTGTTAAAAGGACTACATGTGTTGTCCATTAACACCAATAGCAGTTTATTTGTCAACAAGTACTACTCTTATTTGCTGTAAGCTGAACATGAATGTGAATGTGATATTCTATTACACTTATCCCACTGTGCATCTCACACGAAAACAAAAAGTGATTTTTGTTAGTTTGTTACAAAATTTGTACTTTAGGTACTCATACTTGTCTTAGTACCTGGGCTAGGCGATTTAACGGACAATAATTATTATTGCGAATCTCTGATATGATACACAATTGATACACAATTGACCTGAAATACATCTTAAAGCTGTACATAAGTTCACATTAGAATAAATTTATAGACATTGGCTCTGTAGTGGTACAAATGTGGGACTTCATACAGATAACAGCATTCTAACAGAACACATGTGAACCTATATACGCTCCACCGCATTAAATTGGAGTTATAACAGTTCACATAGCCGTTTTTCATTTCCACCATGTTGTTCTACGTAACCTAAAATATTTACCAAATAAATCTCCAAAATTATCATGCAGATTTATCACAAAATACGCAGATAGAGCGATTGAGTTTTGGTTTCATGTTATAGTTAATTACTGTAGTATAATTATAATGCCAATATAATATCAAAAACTTAAAATTGTAGATTTCCTCTCAGCCAGTTTTAAATATTTTAAAATGAATATCGCGTTTTTTCAGAGGCGCGTGAATATTTTAGCTGTAAATATGTATACATTTCACGATAAAGTTGCATTCCCATGGCATTAACATTATTAAGTATACCGCGTGTTATCATAAATTTTTATCTTTGATCAGCCGGAGTTAATGTTTCTGATGGCACACACAAAACCAAACCAATGAGGAAATTAATAATAAAATAAAGAAATAATAGGACACATGTGAATTTGGGGCTGTGTATTTAGCCACTTGTTACTCTTTATTACACTCATGTATGTTGTATGGTTCACACTGCGTCCCATATAGTGCCGTAAGTCAGCCTTAAGTCCACATGTTACTACTGAAACTGCTATTATAATGCTATTATACTGCTAATGTACAGCCATAGTGAACTTAAGGCTGTCTAATTTGTGCCCAAACTGGTTCTATAAGAGCATTATAGCAAGCTATACAGCTCTTATACAGCTAACTTACACAGCTTTTGGAGTACATGTGAACGACTAGACATCTTATATAGAACCCCGAATGCTACTTGGGTGGGGACCTAAAAAGGCCAACTTGTGTGAATCATGAAATTATTTGAAAGTAGGATAGTGTCAGAGTTTCTTCATGCGTGCAAAAGAGACGGCATTACTACAGAATCATATTATGATTCCGTTCTAATGCCGTCTCTTTTGCAAGCGTAAAAAAGCTCTGACTCCATCCTACTTTCAAATCATTTCATGATTCACCCAAGTCAGCCTTTTTAGACCCCTGGTCTTGAGGTATCTAATTTAGTTTTTACAAGATGACATTGAAAATTTAAAATGTACAATTTAATCCACATTTTTAATCAATACTATTGGTTTAGTCAACCCACCGACAACTCCAATAAAATAAAATATAAAATTCAAATCCGCATTACATATAATTATTTTTTCTCACGAAGCGACACGCGCTTTACTTGTGGTTGAAATTAAAATTGAAATTATTTATTTGTCTTAAAATCATAGTAAACATTACACAGCAACATATTGTTAATTTTAAATATGCTACAAAAGTATGCTGTGATAGAAAAAAAGAGAATTCGAAAAAAGGATGGTACGGCCGTTCCGCGTTTTTGTTTTGCGAGACTTGACGGGGGCACTGCCGTGCCCCAGATGATCTTCACAGCGCTGATTTTCAGCTTGTCCCCGTTCTCGCATACTGGGTGTAATGATGACCTGCTCAGAAAATAAAACCACATGTAGGGAATACCTCTACAAAGCCATAAAAAAAACAATTTCGAGAAAATATTTCTGTTTACAGAACTTTGTTTTCTCGAACAAAATAAATCGTGTTCCAAGTGTGCACCTTCCCTTCCAGTATTACTACATGTCAGTAACCTGCACGAAGCGGCAACATCGCATTTTTTAAGCCTGTTAAAAAAACGTGGTTAGTACGTTGCACTTGTGAGCGAAACTAAATTAATTATTAATTTGTAGACGTATTAATAGGAATGTCGAAATGAAATTTAGTACAAAGAACCCTCATAACATCCCCTATACGTGGTTTCATTTTCTGAGCAGGTCATCATTACACGGTGTATACGGATAGAAAATTGGGAAAAAAAATAAACATTGTTTTAACATTATAGTATATTAGCATGCATTTTATATAAAAATATAAATAATAATGTAGAACATGTATTCCAAAAAGAACAAATACGTTAAGTGATATTTTATTTTAACGTCATGGTTAATAAAAAACAATAACAATTTTTTTATATTTAAAAATAAAACAATATTGCACAGTGAACCATAGGCAAATATTGTGTCAGGCATTGGAATGTTTTGTTTAAAGCGGCTTTTTATATCATCTATTTGTTTTTCTAGCAGATTTCTCTTCATATGATTCTTAAGGTGGCTCCGTCGTAATAATTAGCAACTCGATTCGTGGTGGTTGAAATTTCGAACAAAAACCTATTAAAATAAAGTCCTTATCAGCTCGCACTGCAACATGGCTGTTACGTCAGTAGCTGCGGCTGACAAGTGCAAAAATAGTGTGTTTTTAATTTATTTTATCCAAAATAAAATTAATTTCCAAGAACTGAGAAAACCAAATCATTTTAAATTAGTTTGTCTAGAAGTTTATAAATGTCCATACTGTTTCGATTAAAACTGCAGCAGTTATGTTGTTACAAGTGAACAAAAAGTCGAGAAATAAGGGTAAACTTGGAATTTTCTTGCTTCATTTCTGTATGTTTTAATGAAATTCAGGAAAAACCACATCTCTATTTGTATCATGCAGATTACTATGTATTTTTCTTCTCTTGAAAAGTGCTATAGTTACCGTATAAAATGGTTACAAGGTTACTTAGTTCAAGGTCGTTGGCGTTGGCAGAAACCTTAAAAGTGAAATACGTAATATTCTGCCGCAAGGTGGCGGCAGATCGTCCCAAATTTTTGAAGCCGCATATTCACGCTGTGAATGTGTGCGGCAGGTACCGTCCGAGACGCGGGTAAAGTCGGAAGCACAAAATAGATACTAGCAGAAGGCCGACTCGACGACGGAGTGAAAACAGACGCACACATGCATAGATGCGTACGTATGATGATCTCGGCAGAATTTCGTATTGGAATTCGACCGACTTCATCCGAGATCGTCGTACATACGCGTCTATGTGTGCGTGCACCTGTTTTTGCTAGTATGCGGAGTAAACCTTCTGTAAGTGGTTATTTTGTGTCGGAAGTCTGCGAGTGTTTGTAGACTTGGTTACAAGTAAACAGCGCGTCGCTTTGTGAGGTAAAAGCCTTTAAAAACTACCTTTTGTTACACGTTATACTCACACTCCAGACACTTGGCAAATGAGAGCCTTGGGTTCCCAACCCTCCCGGAATGCCCGGGAGACTCCAGGAATATTGTTCAACCTCCCGAGCTCCCGGGATGCAATAAATTCTCCGGATTTTCTAAAATAAAATAATTGTCATTAACGAAATAGATAAATCACGCGAAATAAATAATTTAATTACAAAATAAATTTTGATTTTTCATATCAAATATGAATTATGCTTTATAACAAAGCATATTAAAAATAAATATTACCGATTTTCATTAAATTACCCACCGATTTGTTCCAATCTCCCGGGTTGGTTCCTCCGAGAGTTGCCAACCCTAGCTAGGCCAAAAAAAGGCGCGCCATGGCGACTCATGAGCGGCTCTGTACAACTTCATCATCCATCAGCCTAGTTCGTCCACTGCTGGACATAAGCCTTTCCAGGACTTTGAATAGACCAGGACCAGGAATAGAGAATCTATAGATCGAAAAAAAAAACAAATTCGAAAAAATTGGACACTGGTTGTTTTACCAAAACACTCTTCATTTATTCTCTCCGCGGGCGCTGACGCGACGCAAGAAAGCAAGGCACTTGAGAGGTAAAGATGTGGCCGCAATGTTAGGCACGTTTAGCGATTTTTACTAAGGGAAAATTTTTTCGTCAGCGAATTTTCACTTCTGTCGGCTGTCCCCATGATTGCCTTTGTTTTTTTTTTGTATCTCGCCTTTAGCGAAGGTTCTTTTAGCAGTTCGGTTCACACTAGCAAAAATAATAAAGCCGAAGCCACCCTCACTATGTAAATGAGTCCACATTGAATACCAAATTCTCTTTGTTGAGATGTGTAGTCCAATGCTAAGTAGCAATATACCCGTATAAGTATGCCAGCGAGCATTTATTTAGATGTGCAAATAAAGACATAAACGAGTCGGACTCGCTCACGAAGGGTTCCGTACCATTATCTATAAAAATGGCAAAAAAAACATGTCTGTTGTATGGGAGCCCCCGTAAATATTTATTTTATTCTATTTTTTAGTATTTGCTGTTTTAACGGCAACAGAAATACATCATCTGTGAAAATTTTAACTGTCTAACTATCACGGTTCATGAAATACAGCCTGGTGACAGACGGACAGACGGACAGTGGAGTTTTAGTGATAGGGTCCCGTTGGTTTCCCTTTGGGTACGGAACCCTTAAAAACCAGTAATGTTCGAGTAGGACTCGTGCCCTGGGGTAATATACCTTCATCAAATAAGTCAGTGAACAAAAAATACACTTACCATTAGGTACAAAATATATCTGAAACAAAGCTGTAAAATTAAGATGGTCAGGAATACCTGCAAATAATAATAATAATAATAATAAGTAATAACTCCAAATAGAGTTGAAAATTAATTATTTTTCAAATTTATTCCTTAAAGACCTCCCTTCATACCAAATTTTAAGATAATAGGTGTTCAGAAAATAGGTTTTCATGTTCAGTGAGAGTTACTTTCAGTATGAAAATGCGCTTTAAAACGCTATTTTATTGAGTTAAACTAAAATCTTGATTTCTTACAGCAGTATTCGACATTAATTTCAACTCGGTACCAAACCTTTCTAAGCCAGCATAGGAATGCATGAATGAATAAACACTTTATTGCACACAAATAAGAAGACAAGATACACACAAAGAACAGATAGAAGGCAAGGGTGGACTTATTCCTAAAAGAAATTTCTTCCAGTCAACCTTGGGAAAACATAAAAACATTTTATCTTGGAAATTTTACCTTATCGAATGGCCCGAAATATATCTCACTAAAATTTAATTTAACTGTTTTCCTATATAATTATAATAATTGAAAAGACTAAAAGTTTTTTTAATAAAAATATAAAACCAACTTTTTTCCCTTTTGCCCTGAATCGCACTGTGCGATTTTTCGCTTGGAGTGACAGTGACAAAAATAAAATCCGCATAGCCTCTTAATACATAAATATAGGTATATTATGTTAAATTACTTTATATTTAAGTTCATTAAACTAAAATTTGCAATGCCCTAACTGGGCCATGTTTGAAACTCTGTGATTAAGTAAGACCTATACATCAACATGAGCAATAAAGATTCGAGATTTGAGATCATTGAAAGTTGTGCAGTTGACCTTATACGGACCCTTAAGGCGCTACGGAAAAAAAATCGACACTATAAGAACTTGCATATCTACTTCGGTAAATAATACATTATTTTGATAAAATAGTATATTATTTTTGGAATCTTTTTCTAGGGATCTGTTAAAACAGAAACGCGATTGGAGAAATTCGGCTTGATAGAAATATTTATTGAAATTAGGTCTTTTTCGACACCAATTCTCCTGGTTTGACAATTTAGAATGACATATAGACTGCAATTATATTTTATTAGATGGGATTTAACGGTATCTAGGACCTGGTTAAACGAAATTTTGATTGCAACTTTATTACATTTTATATTAATAAAAAACGGACTTTTTGCTACTTTTCCACGAATCCGTCCCTCTCGCACTGAGGGTTTTTTCGCATATGGAGTAACAGGGACGCTAAAACTTTAACATATCGCCTTAAAAGGAAAATTATGTTTGTTCCGTTATCTGGTCTTGTCAGTCAATAACGGAACAGTGTTATATTTACATACAAAACACATCAAACAAATACAAAATTTAAAATACGAGTAACAAAGATATGGAAAAATCAAGTTGTACTCACATAATATAACATAGACTTGACAAATGGAGAGACCTCAGCATTTGATGACACTGTCACACAATTTGTAGCGCTGGTTTTTAGGAAACCCCAATTCATAGATGATCATTAGTTTAAATAAGTTTATAAGTTAGTAGTTAGTTTAAATAAGTATAATAAAATAAGTTTATTATTAGATTTTGTGACCATTTCTGTTTAATTTAATGTTATATTTAATTAGATAATTCTAACACTAACACTTGTACATATTTTAAATGAATTATCTTTTTCTTTTTAATGTGTACATATTCATACGCTTTTGGGCAGACTATAGCGAACTAAAAACAATTTGTAACACCAATGTATATACCTACTTTCATGAATAAATGTATTTTGTATCTTGTATCAGTGTGAGTTAAGTATTTACAGTGATTAGTCATAAATTTGCAATGTATGTACACCAAAAATTGAGTAATTATTGCTCGTCAATTTACTTCAAGAAACGGGATTCTCCTGAAAGGAGGTCAGTTAGGATGACCAGGTGTCCCGTATTTTACGGGATATCCCATTTTTCAGCCATGAATTCGGCCATGCCCCTTAATTTGGCAAGTATAGTTTTTAACAGTATATTATCCCGTTTTCTGTCATTAAATAGAATATCATTCAATAAATCAATATATCCATAAATTCAATAGAATCTATCATTCATATACGTACGTATATCATTCATATACGTAATGAAAAATATACCCATAGTAAATAAGAAATTCGATTTTAACTGCTTTTTCAAATGTAGTATTTAGCAGTGTCGTGCACAGAACTTTTTGCTGGAAAAGCAAGCAATTGGTCAAGAACAACATTTAAAAAAAAAATGGAAAACTTTAAATATCACTTTAAAAAAAAAGTTTGTATTGGAAATTTTCACTCTAGGGTAAACATTGTCTACCCTGGCGTCATACAATTTTTTTTTTGCAAAGTTATATTTAAATTTTTTCATATTTTTTTTATTGTTGTTTTTGAGAAATTGCTTGCTTTTCCAGCAAAATGTTCTGTGCACGCCACTGGTATTTAGGGGCCTAAATCAAGAATTTCAATGTTAGTTTCCTTTAATTAGTTGATAATTTTACATTTTTGTACAAAATGAAAAGATATGTTTAACTTTTATGAAGAAAAAAAAAGTTGCTTGTCCCTTACTATCCCGAATTTTTGCTGTTGTCCCTTAAAAATGAGAATTCCGGTTTGGTCACCCTAGCTCAGCAGTATTGGTGATCAATATCGGAGGTCTACATAGAGACACCTGGGAGTATGTCCTTACAGAACTTATACGAGTTAGTGCTCTATAGGGAACTAATCGGCTGCTCTTATACATATAGAGTGTATCGGTTTTTTTTTTAACTATAACTGCGTAAATAGGGAATGCAATCTTGGTATACCGAGAGCACATATATTGTAAGATCAATCACGCATCGTTATCAGTGCGAGATCTCGCAAAATTTGCGATCAACATCATTTTGTTGATATTGATGACTATAAACATGGAATTAGAAAGAACTATTGTCAGCGGCTGGGCTAGCCTATATAAAGTGAAAACACATGCTATCTTTAAATAAAATCATCCTACCCTACTATTCACACTAAACAAATTTTCCAAATAAACATAACAAAGCAAATGAAAAAAAAAAACACATGCCCATACAACATTTACAGTTGGTTTTTAAAGTTATTATTATTTGGGAAAGCTTTTCAGTTTGCTCAACAGAATAATAGAATTAACTATTATAAGTATGTTTAAATACATCCCTTTAATTGGATTAATATCTTGTTTTAATTTTTTACTCACCAGTAGTTGAAACAATATTTTTTCGAAAGAATTTTTATTAGTGCATGGTCTTGCTAATACCGAGATCTTGCGAGATTGATTTTATTTAATCTTGCAAATACCGAGATTGACATTTAGGTGCAAGATTGCATTCCCTATGCGTAAAGAAGCGACACTCCTTACACGTCAGTTTAACGCCGCCCTAAAATTAGAAGCACTACTGGGAGTACAAAATACTTCTCTGCTGACCGTGCGCCACGTGCACGCACACACACAAACGTATACGAACAGGCTATAGTTAGGTATATGTAAATTAAATCTACATTGACGGAGTTAGTACATTATTCACTTAGCAAACCTTTTAAAGAGTACTACAAGGTAATATTTGCTTGGTAAACATTTGTCGAGAGAGAACAAAAAATGGTAGCTGCCGTTGTAGCAAAGAATAACTATGAAGCGTAGTGAAAGACGCCGATAATATAATATACATAGTTGATTTTACTCTTATTTTACGAGTTTGTTTATATGTTGAGTGTGTATAAAAAGTATTTACTCTGAAATAAATTATGTCTTATGTCTCTGTAAAGGCTCATCTCAAGGATATAATAAAGCGCTCACGCAGATACGGAGGTGAAAGAAGGTTAATAATAATATTACAAAGATGACAAAGAATATGAAAGCTCTGACGAAGACGAATAAGAAACCATTTTAACTCTGAGCGGAAATGAGACACGTGATCGTATTTGCGAAGAATATAGATGAACTGGATACCTAAGTTTAGCTCACCTCCAGTAGCTGCGGCGTCATACTTAGCTCCAGTAGCTGCGGCGTCATACTTAGCTCCAGCAGCTGCGGCGTCATACTTAGCTCCAGCAGCTGCAGCGTCATACTTAGCTCCAGCAGCTGCGGCGTCATACTTAGCTCCAGCAGCTGTGGCGTCATACTTAGCTCCAGCAGCTGCGGCGTCATACTTAGCTCCAGCAGCTGCGGCGTCATACTTAGCTCCAGCAGCTGCGACGTCATACTTACTAATAAACCTAACACGCTTCGCTCGTCATCGCACCTATTTTTGATTTTTGGTTGAAGAATTTTTACATTACGTCGAAACGTAGGTATTGTCGAACGTAACGCAATGACAATACAGCTGAAACTATAATTTAGCTGTTTTACATAACGGAACTATTTTGTAAAACGGCTAGCGGTTTTGTAAAACTGCTAATTCTACAAATACCTTTATACCTGTATATACTCGTTTGTCTCCCAGAGGAGACAGAAATCACAGGTTTCTAGCTGCTACGATCCTGATACCTCTTTCGCTTCTTCCATATTCATCAACGTATTTATGAAGAAGCTCTTCTACTCCAGGTGCTTCTGACTTCGACCTTCTTCAGTATGTCGCCAATTTGGTCGGCATACGTCCTTCTACATATTTCTCATAAAAAATATTTCTCCAAAAACGTATACTGAACCCCAGAAAGTTCCAATGAATCGGAGATTCTTATTAGTTTTGTATAAACACAAAGTAAACTCTCTTCAATCGCAATAAGGTGGTTTTCGGTCACTTGAACTTTGATTGCAATTTTCTTTTGCGAGAGAAAGCTACCCAATTTCCGGAAATTTGTACACAATATTTACTTAGGACTCGATGGGACCCCTTTTCTTTTAGCTTCAGGGTGAGGGTAGGTTCATACAGTGTGTTCTTTGTGTTTGTGTGACCTTTCTTGTCAAATTTACCTCTTTCATAAATTCTGATTTATTAATATGGAAAGGCGTGGTGTGTCAGAATTTATCAGATTAAAATCTTTTGTCTCTGTCTTTCGAGTTTATATAGTGGTGTATAAAGGAGAAAATACTTAGCTTGTTGTTATTGTTGAAAATAAAATCATGTATATAAAATGAAAATATATTTTTCAATGCAAGTGCTCGTAAAGGCCCACTTTTTATGCATCAAAACCGAACAGAAAGTCGATCATTTTTCCCTAGGGCTTTATTACTTTTTTTATTTATTTATTTACCTGCAACGTTTCCTGTGTGCCATAAATGTTATACTATTTTTCCTCTGTTTAACGGCTCTCTCTCCTTTCGAGCCAATCATAATTTCAAGTTCACAAGATTATATTTGTTTTATTTCCCCACACTATGCATTGAAAAAAGTAGTATGATACACGAGCGTAAGAGCAATAAATTGCTCGGTTATGTTTAAAACACGAGCGTAGCGAGTTAATCGTCCTCGTAATTTATTCCTTTTCGCCCTTGTAGCATATACTACTATTATGACTCATATTCGTAAAAACACTGACTGCATAAAAACGGGCAAAAATGAGTAGAGCGCTACAAGGATCTGATGGTGCGTGTATGACAGTGACAGGGGGGCGCAGCTGTGAAACAAGGAGTATGGTAGCGGCGTTAGTTCCAATTTTGGACACAACCAATCCACGCGCCATAATCTAATAAATAAAGTATAACTTCCTTGACAAACACTTTGTGTACTTTCAAAAAGAACCATCAAAATAAATTTGTAATTAATATATATATTGCTACATGAGCTTTTCATTCTACTTGACCATCAGACAAACAGAACAGTCATGAGTACAAATATGTATATATGAGGACCAGAGTGCATAGATGGCTTTTCTATACAAACAAAATATATTTGATATACAAGGTGTTTGGGGCATCGATGTAAATTTTTTCAGGGATTATAAAGAAAGTGATTTTAAACATTTTTGACTGAATTTACTTTTGTGCAAAGTGTAATAGTTTTCGAAATATAGACATTTTTTTGTTTTGTCTACTTAAAAATAGGTAACTGCAATGGAATGATAAATAAAACAAGAATTATGGCTATAAATCGTATTTTAATTTTAAATGATTACACAATACAGATCAATTAAACAAGAAAACAAGATAAATGTATTCAATAAGAAGTAAACATAGACATAAAGCTCAACAGAGTAAGTAATTATTTTTCTTCGTACTGTATTTTGCCTTATGTTAATTATCACTTCTTTGTGAACACATTGGTCTTGTTTTATTGTTAAACTGAAGTGTATTTAAGAAGAATCTAAAATGAAAATGTATTTATTTATTCATAATAGTGTTTAATATCATTTCATTGCAGTAACCTATGTTTAACAAGCCAAAACTAAAAAAATGTCTTTATCTCGAAAACTATTACACTTTGCACAAAAGTAAATTCAGTCAAAAATGTTTAAAATCACTTCCTTTATTATCCCTGATAATAATTACATCGATGCCCCAAACATATTGTATTTTTTTTGTTCAAAAGTAGTGTACCCTAATTTAATTGCAAGTATATCATCCCCAAAACACGCCCCCTATATTAAATATTAAATACATATATATAACACATTTTATAAGATATAGGTTTTATAAGGGTTTTAGGTTAGTGCTTTGTTTTAGGTAAGTTTTATTTTGTATTTGAGTATTATTTTGTTTCAATAAAGATTTATAATACGATGACAATGTCATAGAGATTGTGGATAATTTTTAGTTTTTGGGTATTCATCTCGATAAGTACTGAAACTGGAAGCATCATGTTGCACAACTAAAAAAAAAAATAGTTATACATTTCCCCTGAGTGAGAGAGCTTACCAGAAGGGCTTCCATAAAAGCAGCTCTAACAGCACGGGTAGGTAGATTCCATAATCCGCTACGGCATTATCTTTTGGGGTAACTCTAGTGACAGTGTTCAGATATTTAGAATGCAAAAGAAATGTATTAGAGCTATAATTGGAATTAAAACATGGGACTCCTGCAGATCCCATTTCAAAGATCTGAAAATTCTTCCATTCCCAACGCTGTATATTTTTGAGTGCCTTATATTTGTCAAAAGTAATTCCGAATTAGACCACGAGACATGCACCTGTCTCGAAACGTCGGGTGTCCCATTTTCGTAAAAAGGTAAAATTGATCGCGGTAGACCCGATTATACAATGTGTAACAGAAAGGTGTAACCATATTTGAAGAGCTTATCCTGTCAATGGTATAGAACAACTTTTACTCTGGAACAAACCCTGTATCTCGAAAAAAAAAATAACTTTTATACAACGTGTTACAGAAAGGTGTAACCATATTTGAAGAGCTTATTCAGGCAATGGTATAGAACAACTTTTACTATGGAGCCAACCATGAAATCTCAAAAAAAAAATCTGCCCTTCCATACATTTCAGCCGCGCGGCATTGCATTTTTCTATGAAAAAGTAATTTTTTTTTTTTTTTGAGATACAGGGTTTATTCCATAGTAAAAGTTGTTCTATATCATTGACAGAATAAGCTCTTCAAATATGGTTACACCTTTCTGTTACACGTTGTATGAAAGTTATTTTTTTTTTCGAGATACAGGGTTTGTTCCATAGTAAAAGTTGTTCTATACCATTGACAGAATAAGCTCTTCAAATATGGTTACACCTTTCTGTTACACGTTGTATATATTATAATGTGTACGAAACGCGAGAGGTTAAAGTTGTATAATTCCGAATATTTTAAGAAAACACAATATATTTTTCAATGCATGTGCTCGTAAAGGCCCACTTTTTATGCATCAAAACCGAACAGGAAGTCGATTATTTTGCCCTAGGGCTTTAATATTATTTTTTTTTAATTTATTTACAATGGTTGGCTAACCTGCAGCCTTTCCTGTGTACCATAGACGTTATACTTTTTTTACACCGTTTAACGGCTATGGATACAGTCCTTTTGAGCCAATTATAATTTAAAGTTCACAAGATTATATTTGTTTTCATTTCCTCACACTATGCATTGAAAAATGTAGTATGATACACGGGCGTAAAAGCAATAAATTACTCGGTTACGTTTAAAACACTCGCAACGCTCGTGTTTTAAATCGTCCTCGTAATTTATTCCTTTGCGCCCTTGTAGCATAAACTACTATTAAAAAGGCTACATAACATAGGATTCACCTGAAAATGCCATTTTCAAAATGTAAACTACACCAAAAGAACATTTATAGCATGTCTGTTACGCTATTTAAGAAACTGCCCGAAAAGATGAAATCATTACTATTAAATAAATTTAAATAAACTATTTATAAAATATTACAAGAAAATAGTATATTACGATACGAGAGCGATGAAACGTTTTCTGACGAGTGTGAGTTTGCGGCATGGTAATTATTTTTATGTCAAGAAAACTTGTGAGGTACGAAGCGTATGTCTGTCTGTCATAGGTTATTAGTATTGATTTGTGTGACTTAAAATTAATATAATAATAATGTTGACATTATTATAGTTACCAGTTAAAATTAATATTTATTCTGATCATGTAGTATTAAGTAACACTGACAATTTAGTAGACATCTTACTTTATATTTTATTGGGTTTTTTAAATTTGATTATTACAATGTCATAGGTTTAAGTCTAAATATAACATCAGAATTAAGTTAAAAACATTTGTATGCTGTTATGGTAAAAGCATTATTTACCTAGTATATTTTATAGGATCTACATTATTGCAAAATAAATATAAATATAATAAATTATTTGATTGATTTAGTCATAAGGTTATATATATTTTTATTTCACTATTCAAAATTTTCAAACGTTTATTCACTAAGTAAACCAGAGTTAAGGGTCGGTATAATGTCAGATGCACAATTTCAAATGAGCATAAAACATTGTGTAACTTGGTCAATCGGTTTAGTAAAAATAATATAGATAAAAGACTATAGGGCTGATATTCGTGCAGAAGCAGAAACGCAAAAGCTTTAAGTTCGCTCGATAGAAAAAAATTACGAAGTTACCTCTATATTTCATGTTTTTCGAGTGTTAAAGGACCTTTCTTAAAACAGTTTGCCTTGAAATTTGTATTAAAAATAAGAAAACAAATGACCCCGTATAATTGCACGGGGATTTTGAATAATTCTGTTTCGTTTTCATTTAATTTAACATCTAAGAATTGGCGCTTACGTCGATTTATTCTGAGACAAGGCGGCGACAAGATATCTCGGTCGCACGCGCTTTTTGTTCCATGCTTTGTTTCGTCACTCACCCGTCGGTCAGTTGTGATCGCTCCGTTGAGACGGGAGGGCTACGTTTTTGCGCTCTCGACGTCCCGGTTTCGTAATTTAAATAAATCTCGTAATTTGAAACATGGGAAATAAATGCAACCAATGTAAAAAATGGAATAAAAATGTTTTACGAGTGAAAATAAAGCAGTGGATGAAAGTAATGCAAAGGTACGCCATTACTTAACAAAATAAGTAGATAGGTCATGTTTTATTAAAGATGTTGAACTAAAGGTTGTCTCAATGGACTAATGAATATCGCTATGTTTTTCGTCTGAGGTATTTTTTTTAGCTTACAATTTAATATCACAATAAATATGGTTGATGGATGTGGAAGAGGCGAAAGAGTTGTGTCTGGATCGTAGCAGATGGAAATCTGTAGTTTCTGCCTACCCCTCTGGGAGACTAACAAAACCTTATCTCACCATCACCATCGGCGAATCGACGTATTCTCGTATCGACGTATCGTCGTATCGACGTATTGCCGTATCGTCGTATCGACGTATCGTCGTATCGACGTATCTTCGTATCGTCGTATCGACGTATCGTCGTATCGACGTATCGTCGTATCGACGTATCGTCGTATCGACGTATCGTCGTATCGACGTATCGTCGTATCGACGTATCGTCGTATCCTCGTATCCTCGTATCCTCGTATCGACGTATCGTCGTATCCTCGTATCGACGTATCGTCGTATCCTCGTATCGTCGTATCCTCGTATCGACGTATCGGCGTATCGACGTATCCTCGTATCGACGTATCGTCGTATCGACGTATTGCCGTATCGACGTATCGTCGTATCGACGTATCGACGTATCGACGTATCGACGTATCGGCGTATTGACGTATCGTTGTATCGACTTATCGTTGTATCGACGTATCGACGTATCCTCGTATCAACGTATCGTCGTATCGACGTATTGCCGTATCGTCGTATCGTCGTATCCCCGTATCGACGTATCGTCGTATCGACGTATCGTTGTATCATCATCGTTATCATTATCTTTGCAAGTATGACTTTCGAAAAATAAAATTTTGAAATATAAAAATTAGATGCAAACACAATTACGCAAAAAAATGCCATTGCGAACAAACCGTTTTGTCAACTGGGTTGAATATTATACATCGTAGATGCATTATACTTATTATTGAAAACTAGCACGTGCACGGGTTAATGACCGCGGATCCACACCGCTCGTGGGAGCTAAGAAATAACGCTCGCGGCCGGTGACGGCCGGTCGCGCAAACAGTTGAGGTGCGGGGATGCGGGGGCAAAATCACTAATTTGTCCAGGTTTATACGCAGCCTTAAACCCTACATCACCAAAAACCGAATGCCTACATTTTTCATCTCCTGGCCAAGACCCCTCCTGATCAGGCGGGAATATCC
This sequence comes from Ypsolopha sequella, assembly GCA_934047225.1. Lineage (NCBI taxonomy): Eukaryota > Metazoa > Arthropoda > Insecta > Lepidoptera > Ypsolophidae > Ypsolopha > Ypsolopha sequella. The sequence continues at coordinate 25,278,590 of OW203987.1, forward strand.
AGCCCTCCGATTGGTCCACGACATTAGTAGATACCCGTGTGTTGCCATTCTCAAATAATAACAATTAAACGTTTGCACAATAATACTTCAAATCAGCTCATTTTAACAATTATACTTTTTATTTTAAAAAGAACAAACTATTTTTCATTAAAATAAACAAAACCTAACACTCGAAAATACTTAAATTGATATTTCTCTAGTGTTTAATGTGTGTGTTAAATGAAAAGCTTATTATAGACAAATATAAATATTTATTTCATATTTTTTACTGCGAGTTTTACAAAAATGTTTTGTCTCTTATCATAAAAACATTTATTTAGTATTTTCTATTGAAATAGCAAAAGATTTTTAAATATTATTTCGAAGTTTTAATATTGCAGAATATTTTCCAGAATACTTCAAATGCAAAACAGACCCTGCAGGTTTTGCATTTAAATATACTCGGTTAAAGTAAACGATAGAATGCTTTGTATTTTTATTCATTCTTTTGCTTGCAGATTCACAAAAAAAATATTATTAGGATATCTAAAAGTGAGGATTTGTGAACTGCACAACTTCAAATGACCCTTTCACATTGCATTACTTACATAGATAATCGGGTTAATGAAAATAATATATATATATATATAAGTAGTAGACTATATTTGTGGTTAGTATTTCTAACAAAAACACGATCACTCGTTGGAAAAAATACGAAGTTACCCCTAAATTTTCTTTCTCAAATCATAAGCAAAATCGTAAAAAAAAGCATTAAAAAATGTATTAAACACCCGACTTAATATTTACTCGTATCTATTCCTCAAAGTAAAAAGTTTTAAAGAAACATGAATTTTCGTTTCCAAAACCGCAAAAATTTCATCTTGTTTACCCTGTTTTTATTTATTAAAAAATACAACATTAATTAAGTATTTGCATAAATAAAAATAAAATAAAAAGCTAAACTTAAGTTAGATAGATAGAAATAGAAAACGTTATGGAGACTGCTGCCCCGGGGTCGGATGCCTAGAATGCTGGTGACAATTACCTTTTTGGATGGCCAGACTAATTCTCTGGCCGAGGTAAGCGTCAACCCCCGCAGTAGTAGTAGTTACAACAAGTTGCGACGACATGTTTACCTTGTAAAATAAGCTTGGCTATAATTCCTAATATTCTGTCTATCAAAACGATTAAACCACAGCTTCACCAACAAACAGCATTCACATTGTAAGGACTGGGTGTAACCGGCCGACAGAAGAAGTCATTAAGCGCCTTACTATTGCCAAATGGGTACTTTCTAAAGCCTACTCCTCGTTTATGGCCAAACCAAAAATAATGAAAAAATCTATTATGAATAATCAACTCTTAGACAACATATGCAACATTTTTCTTTTTCATACCACCAAAACTTCTACATGAATTTTTTTTTTTACTGAGTTGTGTTTTTTGACCTCAAATTCCCTACTGCTCCTGAGTGGCTTGGCCGATTGAATTCATCTATGCTTTGATAAATAGATAAACTTTATAGCAATAAACATAACATAAGATTATTCAATCGAGTAATCACGTCCATGTGAAAAGTATAATTTTCTCCTATTTCGCCCTATCAAGGACGCAGCGAGCGTCGTAACAGCCACTATGCATTGCGCGCTGATATGAACGTTATTTCAATGTCGTTTCCGTTGATATTTGTAGTGACAAATATCAAGCTGCTAATTTGGCGATGGTAATCGCCTTAAACTACAACTTCACCAAGTATTCAGATTGTAAGGACTAGGTGCAGCCTACAGACAGAAGAAGACCTACATTACCACCAATCGCATTAATAGTCGGAGTTCGGAAATTGGGCAAACACAAGGTTTGGCATTATGATTTTTATGATGATATGATCATATTAGTATTAGATGATAGTAAATATTAAAATTTCTAAACAAAATAAATACCACATGCTACTCTATAAAATGAAAAATAATATAATTAAAAATAATTGCTATAAATGTTTATAGTAACTTCAGAAAAAAATCTGGTATTACAAGAAAAGCTCTCGAATAGCATTATCGTATCATCACTGTTGTGATTTAATTAGAGACATAACAATGACAAACATATTTCAGAATCAGAATAAAACCACAAAAAAATAAAAAAAAACAGTTTTCACATACGATTTATTATACTTTTCATGCTTCGCAAAAATGTTGCAAAACAAAGTGAAAATAACTGAAGTTTACCGTGTGCCAGATTAGAGCGAGATAGACAGTTACAATATCAAGGCGTTCGCACAGGACTTTTTTTCACCAAGCGCCGACCCTTAAAACCATCTGACAGTGCGATCATCAAAGTATGGACTCACCAGCGGGTCTACTACGTAATTCTGATTTTCATCAACATCAACTTGAGATTGAAATTTGCCGTGCGCGCGACGACGCCCGCCAAACATGCCATCTCTTTTGCACGCGTTGAATTTCGCATGCATTTGCTTGAAGTTGATACAAATGAAAATTACGCGGTAGACCCGCAGATCTATGTTCCGTGAGGAACTTATCTATAATAGATATCTATAATATTTATCTATATAATATCTATCTATCTATAATATATAATCTGGTGAGTCCATATAGTATTCTTGTGATACCTTTTTAAAGGATGTGTACCTTTCCTATTTCTAAATATATATACAACGTGTAACAAAAAGGTGTAACCATATTTGAAGAGCTTGTTCAGTCAATCATATAGAACAACTTTTACTATGGAACAAACCCTGTTTCATAGAAAAATGCAATGCCGCTCGGCCGAAATGTATGGAAGGGTAGATTTTTTTTTGTGATTTCAGGGTTGGCTCCATAGTAAAAGTTGTTCTATATCATTTAATGAATAAGCTCTTCAAATATGGTTACACCTTTCTGTTACATCCTTCGATCCATGGTCTGTCCACATCGATTGCGGTACATATTACATAGTACATATTTGTTTATATATTTATTCAAAAATCATTAATTCCAATAAATGATTCCCAAATACCTGAAACCTTACTTTGTGAATCGGATTTCTTTGAAAGTTACGAGCTAAAACGTTTATTCTTAGGGGATAAAAAAATATATTATGATCCAGAGAAATACGAGAACGTTGAAAAATAAAACGGACGGAAAATATTTTATGTAGATTCGTCACTTGACATAGTAGCCTTCTGCCCGCGGGTCCGCCCACGCAAAATATGTAAAATAATGTATTAAAACTTGTACAAACATACTAGATTTGTCAGTTATTTAAAAATTATACCAGTTATTAGTATTATGATCATACAGCCCATCATCCATCAGCCTAGTTCGTCCACTGCTGGACATAAGCCTTTCCAGGACTTTGCCACTCCCGGCGGTCAACCTGGAAGAATTGCCCATACTCACACACGCTGGGCAGGTGGGTTGGTGAGCGCGGTGCCGGAACCCTCGCATCAGTGACACCGCTGCCCGTCACCAGTCTGTTCCATATAAGGCCCGGCTATTAGGGATTGATATACTGCCATCCATTGGTCCCAGGCATGGTGGGCCTCCTGGTTTTTTGCCTGTGAGCTGTCCTCTTACTCTCCCCCGAATTACTTCGAGGGGGTCTCCGAGCCCGGCATCAGCTCTTCCACCTCGTAATAATTTAATCATTATAGTAAAGTGTTTATAATAGTACGGATAACATAGATAACATAAGGCAGCGGTAACTCAGTCGGTAGGAAGCAAAACTTTCAATTTAGAGACCTAGGTTTAAAATCTGCGGTCAAGCTGAACCAATGAGTTTTTCGGAATTGATATGCATAGTGTATATGTATAATTAACACTTGGTGAGCTGTGAAGGAAATAAACACTGCGAAATAAACCTGCATATCCTAAAAAGCATGTATTTGTGTCCGAAGTACGGCCATATGCGGCTTGCCTCTTACCTCGTTGAGACGTAAAAATTGTATGTATGTATGTATGTAAATACTTTATTGCACAAAATAAATTTACAATGCACAAAGGCGAACTTAATGCTAATTAGCATTCTCTCCCAATTAACCTTTGGTGATGTGGAAAGTTTTGAGGGTAGTGCCATATAAGTTAATTACTTTAATCAATTCAACCAAGAAATCATATTTTCATAGATACTATATATAATAAATTTAATTAGAATTAAATAAATATTGTCGCTTAAAAGGAATCCCACTGAAAACATAAATGTGAAAAATGGATCGACTTTGGTACAGAGGCGGTACAGATTGTTAGCTTCGTTATAAAAAGAATTGGCATAGATTAAATTATTTTAAGGTGTGTTAATTCGAAAACCATTTCGAGATTTAGGTTTAGAAAGCCGTATTTTCGAAGTTTTGGTCTAAAAAACCTAATGATGATGACGAAAAAGCTGTAACTTCCATTTGCCCTTGTGTGACGTCACTTGATTAATGGCTGTTTAGAAATGTGTCCTTTGCTATCAAGATAAATTTATAATAATTTGCTTCAGACTAATTTGACAGCTAGATGACAGATGAGTAGACAGACAGAGACAGACCACTTTTTTTATAAGCAATCACACATCACAATCAGTATAATGTCTAAAATTCTCAAGTGACAAGGTCATCGGACAATTCTTTAAAAAATCATAAAAAAATAATGGTCAATATATATAGCAAAATAATGAAAACCATGTCCTAAAATGACTTAAATCTCCGAAAAAATTTAAAAATAAAATCTTTTAAAAATTAAGCTATGGGAATTGAGATCAAATTGGAAGCCAAGTTCCATGGAGGTTTCTTAAGTCATAACAGCGGCAATATACAACGTTTTTTAGTTGTTTTAAAAGAAAGTTTGTTAGGGTCCTTTCTATTCAATATGTGGAACTCGGCAAGTTTCCACAGCTATACTCGTAGTTTCAATCTGGGCGTCTTTACAAGTTTTCACAGCTATAGTTTCAATCTGGGCGAGTCTTTGCTCGCCCAGATGAAGGCAGTCTAAATCTGCTGAAACTGGTCGGCTTTCCCGATCATAACACGTATTGAGGTGAGCCGTTTTTATATAAATCATGAATTATCCTCAAGTCTCATTTAATTCTATAATTATAGTTTCAATCATTGACTATGAAAACTTGTTTGTCCGTTTCAACTTCAACAATAATTAAATATAAGTAATTTCTGAATTTTTTCTTTGTCTACGCACAACTACATACCTTTCCGCGTAATGTTGAGTTTCTAAGTTTCTTGGAAGTGCTTTAGGTTTTATAAGGGTGAGTGAGTCAGTCAGCGATAAAAATAGCTAATTTTAGACGTGAATATATCAAGCTCTATTAAAGTTTAATTTATGAAATTTTGGATTTTAGGTACTTTCGGGGACCTCAACCCTCTGCAACTGACGACGTGCCCTAATTTTTACAATTTTACTGACGTTGTAGTCCACCAGACACCACTTTGGCAGCTTATATCTTATTAATTTCATTTTCAATACATTCTGTAAATATTATTTTTGAATGTTAAGAGTGTGCATTGATTTAAAATCAATTAATTATGTTAGAATAAAAAACTAATGTCAATTTTAAGAATATTTATTGATGTGGCAAAATCAGTCCTTGAAAACTTACTTTTATACCAAAGTACAAATATAAAAACCATATTTTTTTTTAATGGAACGTTATGTTTTTATCAAAGCTAACACTTATATAAACCAATTAAAAAGGAAATTAGCAAATTTTATTATTTCAATCAAAAGTTACACGCCCTCAAAAGCACTATGTTTTTTGACAATATTCAAAAATTGACTCGTAGAACGACGTGTGCGCCCACCGCGACTCCCGGTCACTAACAAACGCATGAGCACGCGGTAGGAAGGTACTAAGAACACGAGAGTCATATTTTGAAAAATAAGGACGCAATACACGGTTTTCGATTTTGCGGTGTCTATCAGACTACCACGTCAGTGCAATTTCAACTTTGTAGGGCCAATAGAAAATGACTTATGGGGGGGGTTAGAAGTAGCTCGAAATGGCGGCCTTTTCTTTTTAGAACTCGGCGGACACACTGCCGTGTGTCTAGATATCTTCGAGTGTTGACTCTTTCAGTGACAGCCCACACTTCGAAACACCTTTGACACCCGTTCGGAGATATAATATACATATAAGGTCTTTCAATTTAAATGGAAAGTAATTTAGGAGGTGATTCAGTATCTTTAAGTAATACATGACATTCCACTGCAAAGTTTTTTTTTTGCGCGAACTTTTTCTTCGCTTGTCCATACAAACTGAGTCAGATGATCGGATCACTTTGTTTTGTACTGAGAAGTGAAAAAAAGTTCGCGCAAAAAAAAGTCCTCTGCAATGAAATGTGATGTATTAACGATACTGAAGCACCTCCTAAATTACTTTCCATTTAAATTGAAAGACCTTATACAGTGATGATAATGTTAAGTTTTTATAGGATGAAAAATCCAGCCAAGTGCGAGTCGGACTCGCGAACTAGAGTTCCGTACCACCACATAATAAGAGTACGGAACCCTATAAACTCAACTAAACAATTACGATCTATATTGGACGCTATATGTATCTAAATTTGGTCTTTGATAACTTCCTATAAGTAAATACCTATTTGTAATTTTATTTCCTACGTGTGTGCTAAAGGACCTGCTGCAAACAAAATTTCAAATTTCTAAGTCAACTGTAAGTGCCCATGGTGAGCAAATTTATATGAAATTGCACTAATTTTTTACAGCACTATTAAGCTCTAAACTTCTGTAATAGGTATCAGTTTCAACATGATATCTCAGACAGGGCCCGAGCAAAAGGGTCGTGACAGACAGACAGACAGACGGACAACAAAGGGAACCTAACAATGGTCGCGTTTTTTCATTTCAAAGTACGGAACCCTAAGAAATAAGAGCAAAACTAAGAACATTCTAACACTTAAAGACCCCTTATCCGCACCCAGGATCGGGGCCATAGAGTCAGAGGGGCTACTCCGAAGTGACAAAATTCGATCGAATATCGTTCGGTCGCATATCCATCTCTATCACACTCTCTAGGCGTGCGTCAGAGATGGACGTATGCTTGGACGATAAACGATCAACCGAATCTTTTTGGGAGTACTGGGCCAGGGTGGCGATTGCCATCGCCTGCGCGGGCTACCCGGGCTTACTATGTACTATATGCTAAACTACTTACACGCAAAATAGTTCACATATATACGAAGAAAAATTTTCGAAGTTTTGAATTTCTATCTATTTTCAATTTTGTCTAAAGATTTTTCAATTCTACCTATCTAGATCATATCATTTCAATAAACGAAGCGTGTTTTTCTAGATATCAAAGTGAACAATAGTACATTGTTCACCGAGGGAAGAAAGGGGAAGATTACCAACGAGGGTGTAGTTTGAGGCCCGAGGCGAAGCCAAGGGCCTCAATACACACGAGTTGGGTATCGCACTTTCTCCCGAGTGATACATAGTGCTTTATACTACACCTGCGAGGAAATAGTATCATTTTACTTTTAATCAAGATACAATAAAAGAAACCGACTGACTCGCGTGCGATTGTCACTTTTTATTTCCTTCTTATTTTTTTATTATGTGCAGGAAAAGCAAGTGGCCAGTACCATTTTTCGAGTTTTATGTACGAGTTCGCAAAATAATACTGGCCACTTGGCCACCTGCTCATTCTTTATGTTATTAAAAAAAAAAACAGCACGTTAACAATGGATTTGCATATACTTTTTCTGCCCGCTCAAGCACGTTAACAATGAATTTTTATACACTTTTTCCGCCCGCATATTTGTATGACAGTAATGACGTATTTTCTGCATCGTTTTCAACAAAGAAAGAAGGTACTTTCCGAGCAGGTGTAGTATAAATAATATTTTTTTTGTAATAAATATTAAGTAATTGCAGAGGTGATGAAAATTTGCATATTATTGTCTAAGCTCGTCATTTTGCGTATTAAAAATAGAAAACTGTTAGTTCCCCAGCCGAATAAAAGCTTGACAAGGAATTTTGAAAAAATCTACTTTGCCATCCGGGCCCCTTAGGCTCAGTCCGACGCTGCCCTCACCTCATTTTCTATCAAGTAGAATGGATTTCTAATACGTTTTATTATGGTTTAAAATAGCACGCTCTGAGTCGTGGTTATTACGACGACCGAAATATCGCGCGCTCTCAAATCACGCATTTTTCACCTAAAAAAACATTTTAATAATGATTTTTTTTAAGAAAGTAATCTGTTTATATACTTACTTAATTACTTAATACTTACCTGCATTTTTTAAATAGTGAGGGTATCAAACTTTTTGAAAATTTCCGGTTTTGCCGATCGAGCAAAGTATAACGTATCGCGTGTTGAACCATAAACAATCTGCAAAAAGGATGTACCTAAAACATTTCTTTTTTTCTGACATAAAATATCACAATTTCATTGTTTAAAAAGAATTTGAAAAGGGACAAATTCGGGATAAGCCTCCTAAACAATCTACCCAATGGCAGTTCCTTTCACGCTGTCATAGAAGCTAAAACCATATGAAACAGGTATCTCCAATAGGTGCAGGTGACTGTACACCTATAAATATGACGTCATGCCGTTATTTCAGCAATCACGACGAAAGTTAATAAACATTTTATGATGGAAGGTGTTCATAAAACCTGCGTTAATTTTACGCTTCACTGAATTATGATTAAAATGTGATTTTACGTAACTCTACTCACCCTTTCTAGTAACTTCACTAATTCTTTTTGCTTTCACTATAATTTTTTTGTCCATGAGTTTGTATAATAATAAATAAATATAATAATAATAATAATAAAATTTAATTATTATTACATGCGGCTTGAACACTCACAAGTGATTGTTGTTGACTATATGTCAACCGTCAACAACAATCACACGTGAGTGTTCAAGCCGCATGTAATAATAATTTAGCATGTCAGCTCACGCAAGTTTTAATAACATTATAATAATAAAATTGTTTATTAACTCATATTTTAGCCCAGTTACATAATTATACTTCGTAGACAGGTGGTAAAATTAAAAAACAAGTTTTTTAGGCTATAAAGAATCCATTATATTTCATTATTAAGGCGATATGGAAATGTTTTAGCGTCCCTGTTACTCCATATGCGAAAAAACCCTCAGTGCGAGAGGAACGGATGTGAGGAAAAGTAGCAAAAAGTCGGTATTGTACGCAAGTACGCAGAAGAAATTGTGTCGAAAATGACCTCATTTCAATTAATATTTGTACAAGGCCCAATTTCTTCAATCGTGTTTAAAGATTCCAAAAATAATATACTATTTTATCAAAATAATACCTTCTTTACTGAAGTAGACATACAAGTTCTAAAAGTGTCGCCTTAATTATTATATAGCAAGTATTGACTGACAGTTCTAAATTTAAGCTTTGCATAAAGGGGTTGTTTATTTGATTTATGTAATTATAAATAAAAAAGTAGTGCAGGTAGAATAATTATATAATTTAATCAGTTGTTTCATTATTTTCAGGATTATCTCAGCATGCTGTTACCAAGAACACTGTTTGCGAGGTCTGGAACTATTCTGTTGAGAAGTGCAGATATCTCATCCTGAAAAACACAAAATTCTGAAACACTACGTTCATTTTTAAAATGAGATAAAATTACCAAAATATTTTATTTTTTAAGTAAACAAATACTTTGGAAAAACTCTTTAGGCCAGGATTTGAACCTGTGACCTCCTGCTTACATGACAGGCGTGCTACTGATTGCGCTACCGAGGTTCTCATCTGGAGTGACCGTACCTGGACACCGAGTTTTCGTAACTATGTACTTGGTACCAGCTAGTAATGCACACACCGAACGCTCACGAGAGCATTATGTGATTTCACGCCTTTTTCATTCTGAACAGATTGCGCTGTCGTTTCTACAATACCTGTTGCTTCAGATAGTTAAGAAATTCACAGTTCTCATTAATTTCTTAAAACCGCTCACGTACCTTTGAATGTCTGCTTAATTTTAATTCATAATCCAAAAGACCTGCACTTTTCTTTTTTATCTCGAATGAGGCTTATGGCAGAATAACAGCAGTGCGGGTTAAACCGTGGCATTGTGCTGAGCCTTTTTATTGCCACGACACAGGTCGACAAATGACGTCATCCGTTTACTTTTATATTAAGTTATGTTATAGGATAGTGTTGACAGTCGTTGACAAATCGTATTGTTTTTATGTGTTGTATCGTATGGTGGCGATAATTAAAGTTTTTATCTATCTATATATATGTATATATAATAATAAGTCTTTACATATGAAATTGCCGAAATTTCCTTACAGATTCATGACTTCATAATTCCTGTTATTCAATAGATATTTCAATTATTTGTTTTTTATTTAAAAGTTGATTTCAAGGTTTTAAATCTCCGTATTAAATTTTGTTTTTTTGTCGGTTTGATAACAAAAATTAAATCTTCAAAAACAGTTCGTCCTAAATGCCATCCATTTCCATGATAAGATTCGAAATGATATTCACTTTAAAAAAATTAAATGAATGTTGCTGTTGTCTTAATGATATCTCATTCAAACACAAAAAAATAACATAATTTGGATTTTGTCATTCCTAAAAAAATGCAAAAGTATTAGTACCGAAAATTGAGTTTCCTTCAAATGATCTATAGAAAACGATAATTTCATACGTAAAGACCTAGTATTATGTTTTATAGCGAAAATTCGCTATAAAAACAAGCTTCGACGAAACTCTACAATTAACTCTTTGAAGTCTCTTACCTCATAAAAGTTGACTAAGTCAGGTACGATACTTTTTAGAAAAGCATTAGCGAAGGCACTAGCACCTGGATCTCCGAAGAGGCCATGGAATTCAGGCTGAAAATAGATAAAAAGTCAAGATTCTATTAAGACTGGACCTGAGCCTAGAGCATGAACAACGCCAGATTTTCGTAGGACTCTCCTTATATTGAAAAAAATAAATTTTATTTGTTAGTCTTTTATGAAGGGAAAATACTAATAAATAATGTATTATGATATATACAAAGACTTTTGTCTTAAGAAAATATATTTCAACACTAGTTTTTTTTTGTTTTCAAGTGTTCCCTAGAAGAACTCAGTTACGGGATCAATTCAATTTTTTTTTCATGAAGTATTTAAATGTACCTAATCTGAAGTGAATCTACTAAAATCCAAATATTTTTCAAATAAAATATTGCAATATACACTAAAAACCCTCCATTCCGTTGTTTTGCATCGTGATTATTAGTAATACCCCTCAAAGACAAATAGGCCAATGAGCCAACTAAAAATAGGCTAATAAAGTCTTTGCTATTGACCTTTTTGTGTAGGAAGGGTAGTCACATTTTTTGTTAGGGTATGTCATACTCTTAATGTTATTTTGCCACCAAAAGGCTAAAATAAATGCGGCAGATTTTTAGGTTCCCGTCATAAAATGGAAACCGAAATATCAGTGTCTGTCCGTCTGTCTCTCTGCCTGTATTCGGCTCAGCAAAACTTAAGAATGACTGGACCGATTAGTCTGATAGATGGGCACTTTTGTATGAAACTTGGCGTCACCACCAATACAAATTATATTATGATACTTCATTGATTCTAAACTCCAGTTACATGAAAAAAAATTACCCCTCAAAGCCAAAGGGTATGTACAAAAATGGTCTAACAAGAATAAAATTGAAAAAATAAATAAATAATGGTTAATTAAAGTAATTGGCCCCGACTTATACAGACTTCCGAATTTGGGAAAACCAATACCAAATGTGTAAAACAGACAAACACGACAACAAAACAAAATACATGCAATATTCAAAAACTCTACGAAAGTGCATTTTACAGTCCCAAAAAATTGGTAACAAAAACTACTTAATCAACTCGGATAATAAATCAAAAGCTGTCTGGAACTTGATCAAAACTCATATATACCAACAGAACCCAGGGCAAAATAACGTTGATGAACTAAAATATAAAGATAAAAACTACTTCTCACCTTCAGACATTGCGACAGCATTCAATACATTCTTTATAGAAACTAGTAATAAGCAAAACCCTAGTATGTCAAAAAAGCCTAATTTTGATAATTATCCTTCTAACATTTATCTACTGCCTACCAACACAAATGAACTTAGACGCATCATAATGTCACTAAAGAATACTAATTCGGTTGGTTTTGATGAATTTCCAACCAAGCTTCTCAAAAAATGTGCTAATTTTATTTTAAAAGTTTTAACGCATATAATTAACCTTTCGCTTAGTCATGGTGTATTCCCTGAAAGACTTAAAATGTCTATAGTCAAGCCACTATTCAAAAGTGGTGACAAGACAGATCCGAATCACTATAGACCAGTAACTCTAATATCGATAATCTCCAAAGTTTTTGAAAAGGTCTTGTTAGAACGACTGAACAATTATCTTCATACTTTTAGTATCATTAGACCTGAACAAAATGGTTTTTTGAAAAATAAATCAACCACGTTGGCAAACTTTCAACTTATCAAATCAATAACCGAATGCATCGATACCAAAACAAGAGTAGTAGCATTGTTCTTTGACATGAGCAAAGCGTTTGACTTTGTGCACCATGAGCTCCTTTTAAACAAACTCGAAAAATATGGAATCAGAGGAGTCGCCAAGGATTGGTTTCAAAGCTATTTGCATAATAGGTACCAGTGCACTGAAGTCAGTCGGTTGGATGATAGATGCGTCATCAACAAATACAAATCACACTTTAAATTAAATGAATATGGTGTTCCGCAAGGAAGTATTCTTGGACCTAGCCTTTTTTTGTTGTATATTAATGACTTGCCTAAAATTACTGACCATGAAACAATATTGTTTGCTGATGACACTACTATATTAATTAAATGCAATAATGAATCAAATTTTCAAAATGACATTAATATAACAGTTGACACAATTATAAATTGGTTAGCTGAAAACAATCTGAAGGTTAATGTGAAAAAGACTAAATTTATGCAATTTCATACGGACAGGGCTAAACCAATGCAATTAAATATTGGTTATAAGGGGACCCCAATAGAAGAGGTCAATTCAACCAAATTTTTAGGAGTTTACTTGGACACAAATTGTAAATGGAAGGTGCATGTGGATATGATTTGCACAAAACTTAACAGGTTTGTTTTCGCACTTCGAAGACTTAGGGAAGTTGTATCGCCAAAAGTTGCAATTAGTGCATATCATGCCTACGTTGCATCTACATTGCAATATGGATTGATACTTTGGGGTAACTCATCTGACGTGGATAGGGTGTTTAAAATTCAAAAGAAGTGCCTTAGAGCCATTTGCGGATTATATTTCATGGACCACTGCAAGCCATTCTTCAAGAAGCTTAAACTTCTATCTTTACCCTGTATGTACATAGAACAAATTGCAGTTTTTGTACAACAACAGGCAGAATATTTTCCTAAAAAAAAAGAGGTCAGCCAAAGATCACAAAGAAAAAAAGGAGGCGAGAGACTTTACATACACCATTGTAAACTGAGCCTAGTTAAACAAAACGTCTTCCAAATGGCAGTCAGAGTATTTAATGCTTTATCGGACGATTTTAAAGATTTACCACTGAACCAATTCAAGAGCAAACTTCACATGTGGCTCGTCGACAAATGTTTTTACTCGATGGATGAGTTTTTTAATTATAATAATAATTTTTAACGTTAGTTTATATAGATTGACATTCGTATTCCTTTTAAATTGACGATTCACATAATTTAACATTATAGATTGACATTTGTATTCTTTTTAAATTGACGATTCACATAATTTTACATTATAAATTGAGTTATTTTATATATTTATTTGTAATTCAGATTTTAAGGTTTAAGGTCAATTGTTTCTTTGTTTGTGTTTATTTAGATAAATATTTGTACGCCAAATTTGGCAGATTTTTGAGGAATGACATATTTAAGCATATTGTAACACCTAATTTTTAAGGACCAAAAGTCAAACAAATAAACTTTTCTATTCTATTCTATTGGGAAAGGGGCAGGGGGAGGAATATATGACCCTTCGGTACCATTCACTCTCGCGGAAGTGCCTATTTTTTTTTAAAACAAAAGTGTCCTGTATTTAGGCCAAAGCACTTAAGGTTCGATTCTCCGTATTTGTTACAAAAAATTAAGAAATAATTAATACGACCAAAATACAAATTTTATATAAGACCAATTTATAGCAATTAACAATAGTTCACTTTAATTATGATTAAACGTATTTTAATTGATATTATGGTAGCTTCAAAATAATTGGATTTTCCATAGAGTGATTTGAGAATTTTGTAATTTAAATCTTCTTAAATCATTCTTATGGAAGATACAATTATTTTGAAGCTATTTAAGTATAATTTAAAAACGTTTGATCATATAGTAAACTATTGTTATATAATGCTCTTATTATCTAAACGTTGTATTTTGGCCGTTGTAATTATTTCTTAATATTTTGTAACAAATTCGACGAATCGATCCTTAATGGCATTTAACATAGTTATACTTTGACCATAGTTAGCAAGAATATTGGTGAAATCAGAGCTCTAATTATTATGGTCGTTGTAAATCACGTCCCGGTACTTTGTTGCCATAACAAACATTTAAACATACATTGATATTTAAACAAACCAAAACAAAACATACATTTGGTAAGCATGAAGTCTGTATTAGAAATACTTGCCTCTAATCAGGGCAAAAATGCCCATTATTCTTTGGAAAACCCCGAGAACAATGGAAAATTAAAATTCGTGTGTCAAAGTAAAACGCTCTTTGATCCTTGCGTTGTTGTGTACAACGTGCACTTTACTGACTTTTTTAAGAGTATTCTTGTAGTATACCTCCTCTTTAGTCTGGTGCTTTGAGTATTCAACGACTAATCCGGAGGTCACGGATTCAAATTCCGTATATATGTGTGTTCGGTCTACGAATTTCAGAAGACACGTTAAGGGGCTGTAAATGCTAAAATTCAGTCCTGCTCTAACGCTTTTGTTTTTTAACTGTTTATCCTGCTCTAATCAGATGCCGCGTACGCAAAATTTCAGTTATTAGGACAATAATCATAATTGCTTTATGTAATAAATATGGGTTTTTCTAGTAAGTATCTGCATGTGTTGATTTCGTTTCAATCGGTTTAGAAATATGGAAACTTAATCGCATTTTTCGTAAAATTCATGCTTTTTTAAAAGTAGTGTGATTAAAAGAAGATTGAAAGTATGTTTATTTATAAAGTGTAATTTATAATTGTCAAAAACCACGCCATATTTTTTTCAAATTTTTACCATCTACATTGACGGAACTGAATCCAATGCAAAACTGATGTTTAGCATTGGGGAGCCCCTTAAGCTGTGGGCCTAATTTGGGCCCGAAGTACGGCTATAGGCCTCAGATATAAATTCCCAAAAAAATCTAACTTCGCGCCAATAGAAAACACAATTTTTTTGAAGCTACATAATATCTATAAAAGTATGTTTTTGTATAAAGTAAACAATGTATATACGTCGTTGCTTTTGATAAAAGCTACACTTTGTCCTTGCAATTATTTATTTTGAAAAAATCAAAAATCCGAATGAATCGAGTTTTTTAGGCCGTGATAATACAGAAACCAGTGATAGCGAACATGAAATATGGGAGTTTTATACATTTGCCTCTCACAATGAAAGGCTTTTAGGAGGATGATATCCCGTAAAAAATCTGAATACTGTATTTTTTATGGTGACAGCTTTTAAATCAAAAAATAGCGGGTGGCAAGGCAACCTTAGCGAGGCTTCTTCCGTGGTATTCACTCTACCTCTAATTTCCAACGATCAGTGACGACAACGGACATTAGTCCTACCTCAAATCCTCCGAGACTGAGCTTGAGGTCAGCACTTTCAACATTGATGGAACCACTCAACAGCAGGATGCGTACGACAATGGTTCCAGATAATCTTGGTTCCAGTATCCTTAACCTGAAACATTTATTATTTAAAAATGATTAATACGCGTTAAGGTAAGCGCAGATTAGGGCGGGCCTCACGTCACGCTCTCGTTGCGCGCGATTAAACACTATGCTACGGGACCAGGAATAAATGAAAGAAAAGTAATCATGTGTGTATAAACTTAATACTTACTACCAAATAATAAACGAAAATAACTAATTTAACAAACTAATTTAACTAACTACAAAACCAAAGTACATAGATATAAATAAATAATTAATAAAATACACATCATAATTACACCTATATGCTCTAAAATACCTACCAATTAAAATAAATATGAATACTAATATTATAATAATATTTTATATGGGCAGGTGGGTGGCGGATTGCTCGTCAGGCGAATTTTTGCTGTTGCAGCGACCGACCAACCTCAGCGTGCGTTGGAAGGCGCACAATAATTTTTATAAGACGTTCTAAAATATTTGGAAATAAAATTTCCTCTTTTAAGAATTCTACAAAAGGTGTGTGAAATTCACCAAACAGCTTTTTTTTCTTACAAACTTACTGAATCAAAAAAAAATCTTCGATTATATATTTTTATTGCGAAATCCATCGCTTTGGATGCGACATACATCGTAAGCAGAAGGTCGCATATACAAATCCTGGACCGAGGAATTTTTTCAAAAATATTTGTGCTTTTAAATTAGTTTCTGTTTGATTTCTAGCTGGTAATGCACTCTAATAATAATTAAAGAATTCTTCGTCTTACTATCTATGGCATTCATTGTACTTGCACTGGTTTGAATTCAAGACGTCAGCCAACTGACATGATAATTTTGTTGCGGTGCGGCCCCGTTCATTTTTTTATGTGCAGTTTTGCAATGCGATGCGTTGAGGCCCGGTGCGGCTGTAATCTGCGCTTACCTTAATAATGAACACGTAAACGCGTAATTGTTTTATTTTTGTACTAGCGACCCGCCCCGGGTTTGCACGGGCATGTATTATACATATATACCTTTCTATTGAATTACTCTATGTACTCGTATTAAAAAAAAGGCATCAATATCCGTTGCGTAGTTTTAAAGATCTAAGCATACATAGGGACAGAGAGTGGGAAGCGACTTTGTTTTATACTATGTAGTTATGATAATTCCCGTCATACATTATAACATCAGCTCTCTGCTTCAATTTAGTCAAATGCGGGTCCGACTCGCACACCGAGGGTTCTGTTCAAAGAAAATTGGGCATTGTTTAAATGTGCCGGAAAAAAGTGGCTGTGTCTGACAGCCGGACGGAGTGACATACAATATATATACGCGCAAGTCCCCACAAAATGTATCCCTTTTTTGAGTACGGGACCCACAAAGCCTTTTCAACCCCTGATTCTCGCTCTTTATAGGTTGAGGTTGAATGCCGCGCATTTATGAGGTCGCGAGTAACGCGTGAAAACTTAACTATTTTGTGGGTCTTCTTTTTATTATTTTTCAATGCAAGTGCTCGTAAAAGCCCCCTTTTTATGCATCAAAACCAAACAGAAAGTCGATTATTTTACCCTAGGGCTTTATCATTATTATTTTTTTTTATTTATTTACAATGGCTGCACCTTTCCTGTGTACCATTAATGTTATACTTTTTTCCCACAATTTAACGGCTCTGGATACAGTCCTTTTGAGCCAATCATAATTTAAAGTTCACAAGATTATATTTATTTTATTTCCTCACACTATGCATTGAAAAACGTAGTATGATACACGGGTGTAAGAGCAATAAATTACTCGGTTATGTTTAAAACATTCACTACGCTTGTGCTTTAAATCGTCCTCGTAATTTATTCCTTTTCGCCCTTGTAGCATAAACTACTATTAAGAGTATATAATCCTCAAATAAAAAAATCAATCCGGTAAGACTTTTTTACCACCTTATAACTAGATACTTAATTTTAAAAACTATTTAAATGTTGAAAAAAATCGAAGCTATTTTGAAACTTCCTTTTTTTTTGTCACGTATATTTACCTGGCTTCGCCGTTTCCAAAAATATTAAAACCCAACGCTGACAAATTTAAGTCGTAGCTTTCTGTAAAGAAAAATAAAGTTAAAAATGAGTTATTATTAAATAACGCAGACAATATTTATCATGCAAATGATAAATAAAATAAATAGTTTGTATTTTATTGTTGTTTAATTCGAAAAATAAGCTATAGCATCTCAGATATTTTCAAATATTGATTATCTTTACTGAGAACTATTGCCGCTCTAATTACCTTCATGGTTATTTTTTTTTTGACAACCCAGAACAAGTTTGCCAAAAGTTTGTTCTAAAATCGGGTTTGGCCGGCAACATTTACAATGGAACCCCGATTCAGGGTTAGTCCGTATAATCGAAAATCCGGATAATCCGGCTTATAGTAAAATAAAAGTACAAAGTCCTCCAAAAGTTCACTTTGCGATTTTTTCACCACTTTCCATTGCGAGCTTCCATCTTCACTGTCGAGCGTGCAGGTAAATTTCATTATAGGGCTATAAAACACGATTCCGGATAACCGGACGTCTGTGTTTGGTGTTCGGTGTTCGGATAACCGGGGTTCTACTGTACATAAAATTTCAACTTTTTGCTTTCATCGTCTACTTACCAGAATGAACATCTAAAACAGGGATATGGCCATCGAAGTCAAGATTGTACCGTTGTAACAGCAAGTTAACAATGTTTAGACTTAAAGAATCCACTTCGAATGTGCTGGCGTGATCCACTGTTGCTCCTTGCAAGTTTATATGAGATCTGAAAATGAACAACCATTGAAAATTTACTAAAGGGGCTGCATAATGCTAAAATTCAGTCTTGCTCTAACGCTTTTGTTTTTTTACTGTCTATCCTGCTTTTAACAGATGCCGCGCACGCAAAACTTCAGTTATTTTAAAATTGCGCCTACATTAGGATATTAACTTTAATTTCTTTATGTAATAAAGATGGCTTTTTCTAGTAAGTATCTGCGTGTGTTGGTTTCGTTTCAACCGGTTTTGAAATATGTAAACTGAATAGCATTTATCGTGAAATTTTTGCGTGTTTAAAGTATTATAATTAAAAGGACATTGAAGGTATGTTTATTTATAAAGTGAAATTAATAATTGTCTTGAGTCAAAAAAAACGCCAAATTTTTTTCAAATTTTTGCCATCTCCATTAACGGAACTGAATCCAATGCAAAACTGATATTTATCATTATGGAGCCCCTTAAATGAAAAGTTATAAATGGCTTTCCGTATACTTACATTATTCTCTGTAATATTTATACTAATAGTATTTTGTCTTTTAAAAACTTTTTATTTTGTATGTAAGCATATCGATAAACTGGATGTTAATGGTGGATGGTCCAAGGAAATTTTTATAAAAAGCTTATGGGAACCAATAACGATGACATAAGCAGTATAGTTTCGTTCTGTTACTTTTTTCTACACGTTCAACTAATTTTATACTCGCAAATAATCTGTTTTTTTTTAAACAAAATGTTTTAACATTCTATTTATGCAATTTAAAACTTCCATACATTGGATTACGAGAGTTGTAAAATGCAAAATTTGATTGTAGAACAGTTTGTTTGTAAAGAAACTGATTATTTGCAGGTGTTTACACGGTTGTAAACAACAACGGTTGTTTGCGGTTTGTTGATGGAACGTGTGGTAAAAGGTAACAGAATGAAATAATAATACTTCTGTCGTCGTTATTGGTTCCCACACTTTTGTATGAAGATTGCCTTGGACCATCCACCTTAAGATGATATTGTGGAAGCCGGAAACTGGCGATATTATTCATCCATACGAACAACTTTTACTATGGAACCAACACACAAATCACGCAAAAAAAAACAGCACGTTACGAAAAGCTACATACCTACGCGACCAAAATGTATTATTGATTATTGTTTCACGATTTCTTGTTTTTCTTTTTTCACGAATTGTATGCTGATATCAAAATGAATAGCCTGAATCTAATTTGAGAATAGTGCAGCAAACCTTACCCAGGTAATCCGAAAGCGTCCCCATCCAGGGCTAAGCTGTCAATGTGTAACGGATCCAGCACAGGTATGGAGTCAGTACCAGTCAACATTGTCTCTCGCAGGTCATCCAGCACGTCGAGGATCAACTGCTCCAGCACTGTGTTCCTGGCGAGCTCATCTGGAATTCATACATCGTTCGTCATAGCTTGAATCCCTGAGGGGTGTGAGGGTTTTTTTTTATTATGGACTTTTAAATGCAAGTCATAGTTTACACTCGTTTTACCCACAATGGACACGTCTCCTGTAGTGAAATATCATATAAAAACCGGCCAAGTGCGAGTAAGACTCGCGCACGAAGGATTCCGTACTATTATCTATAAAAATGGCAAAAAAACATGTCTGTTGTATGGGAGCCCCCTAAATAATTATTTTATTCTGTTTTTTAGTATTTGTTGTTATAGCGACAACAGAAATACATCATCTGTGAAGATTTCAACTGTTTAACTATCACGGTTCATGAGATACAGCCTGGTGACAGACGGACAGACGGACAGACAGATGGACAGCGGAGTCTTGGTAATAGGGTCCCGTTGGATACCCTTTCGGTACAGAACCCTAAAAATTATCCTTTATTGTTCTTTGCCCTTTACTTTTGTTCTATACTAAATTTCAGCGAAATCGGTTTAGTAGCAACCCGAAGACACACTTTTTGATTAATAATATTATTGATATTACGAGTATATACTTATATATGAGATATACTTACCATTATTGTTTATTAAATTATTTACAAGTTCACTTTTCGTTAAAGGCACCGCAAGGGCTGCCCCGAAGACGGCCACAAGAAGTATCCAAACACGCATTTTTCCTGAAAATGATGTAGTTTTAGTAAAAAAGTAGTTCATCCTTTATTTAAATTCTATTATTTAAATTCTAACAAAAGTAAAATCACCTTCAGTGACTGGGCGACTCCAGGTATTTACAAAAGCAGAAATCATTTATACGAATTATACGACAAAAAGTCCTACAATAATAATGTTAAATTTACTGAATTCATGAAAAATTACTCACGCATCTTTAAATTGGTGTGTTTAAAAGCAAAAAGTATCTACTTGAATAAAAAACTTAAAAGGTCCGATAACAAAGTAAAAACAGTATGGAACATCATAAATACTGAAACTGGGAAAAGTAAGAAACGTGATAACGAGCTTAAGTTAAGTATTAACAATGAAGTCGTTACGGGAGATAAAGAGGTTGCGAATGCCTTTGAACAATTCTTTACTGAAATTCCTTCCTTAACAACTAAAGATTTAAATTCAAGCCCTGGGCTTGCGCAGGATCTTTTAATAGATAACGTACCGCAGTGTCTTTCTGTATTTGCTTTTAAACATATTAATTCATTAACTGTAATTAAAGCATTTAAATCGCTTAACTTGAAAAAAACCGAGGACTTATGGGGCTTATCTGTGAAAGTTATAAGTTCTGTTATTGATTTAATAGCTCCTTATTTGGCATTAATTTTTAATAAATGTGTAGATGATGGTGTCTTTCCTGACTTAATGAAGTTTAGTAAATTGATCCCCCTTTTTAAATCAGGCGACAACGGTGACCCATCAAACTATAGACCTGTGTCAGTTTTACCGGTTTTGAGTAAGGTTTTTGAAAAAATTGTTTTTAATCAATTGTTATTTCATTTTAATTTAAATAAATTGCTTCACTGTGAACAGTATGGATTCACTAGAGGGAGGTCAACCACAGATGCAGGAGTTGCTTTAGTTAAGCATATTTTTGATGCTTGGGAAGAAAAGCAGGATGCATTTGGTGTATTTTGTGACCTCTCGAAAGCCTTCGATTGCGTTAATCATGAAACACTCTTATGTAAATTAGATCACTACGGAGTGAGGGGCAAATCTTTGGCGTTAATGAAGTCGTATCTTAGTGATCGTATTCAAAAGGTAGACATTAACGGGGTAAAATCATGTGGAGCATTAGTTAAAATGGGTGTCCCGCAGGGTTCCATATTGGGGCCCTTGCTGTTTTTAATTTACATAAATGACCTTCCCTATTTAATTAAAGACTTAACTAAGATAGTACTATTCGCAGACGACACGTCACTTATTTTTAAAGTTAATAGACGTAAAGATATCCTTGACGACGCGAATACAACTTTATCACTAGTGCTTGATTGGTTTACTGTAAATAATTTAGTTTTAAACGCAAAAAAGACGAAATGTATAAAATTCACGTTACCAAATGTAATTCAAGTGGATTGTAATTTGCTTTTGCAGGGGTCCAAGCTGGAGTTAGTTAACGAAACTAAGTTTTTGGGCATTACGGTAGACTCTCGTCTTCAGTGGGGTCCCCACATAGAAGCCCTATGTGGTAGACTTAGTTCGGCCGCATACGCTGTTAGACGCATAAGGCAAATTACTGATGTAGATACTGCTAGACTAGTCTATTTTAGTTACTTTCACAGCATTTTGTCATACGGCATGCTGTTATGGGGTAGAGCCGCGGATACAGACGCAGTCTTTGTTTTGCAGAAGAGAGCAATTCGGGCTATTTATAATATGAAGCACCGGGATTCATTAAGAGAAAAGTTCAAAGAAATTAATATATTAACTGTTCCTTGTGAATATATTTACCAAGTCCTTAGATATGTCAGAAAAAATGTTGAGTCTCTCCCAAGGCTTGGTGAGCAACATTGTAAGGAAACCAGAAATAAGTATAAACTGGCTTTTCCAAAAATCAGACTCGCCAAAGTGAGTACCTCTTTCGTAGGACATGGTATAAGATTTTACAATAAACTTCCAAAGGAGGTCCTTACTTTGTCAGAGAATAAGTTTAAACAGTATATTAAGCAGGGCCTACTGAAAAAGGCATATTATAAAATAAATGAATATTTGGATGATGGTGAAGCATGGTGTTATAGTGATACTGATTTTAATGAAAGTAGGTAATAATTTAATTAATTAATATAATTTCCTAACTTTTGATTCCTCTTAAGAGTTAACATTAATTAATTACAGACTGTAAAAGGAAATAGACTATATGAGACAGGTAGGCAAAGATATATATGTTTTTCTTTTTTCATTAACCTGAATTCCTGCTGTCTTGTATTTTCTTATCCCTTGGTTAAAGTAGATATAAGTAATTTGATGTATAGTATAAGTTTATGTTAAAAAAAAAAAGACATGATCTTGCCAAGTTTCTTGCCCGTTCTTCTTAGCAAGACTAATCGAATGGGCGGAGGTAGGCATGTATTTATATATGTAACCTATTACTATGTAGTATATAGGATGGGATTTGGTCGGCTGCCTGGATTCGTGCTGGGGGCTCGGTTGGTGATCATTGAACCTGTTCCTGGTCCCTGGCCGGGTCTCCGGTATGGGTTCGGGCGGTTGATTGGATTTCATCTTGTATAATAATATTTTACCTATAATTTTAATCGTATATATATTGCTACATAAATTAAAAAAAACATTTAATCTAAGTAGTTCATGTACATTTATTATTTTATTACATATATTTTTATAAGATTAAAATTTGACTTGTGAAACGTGTATTATATATACCTACTTTGCAAAATAAACTTTTTGAATTTTGAATTTTGAATTTGTTATTTTTCTTATAAAATAATTTCAATAACCCTTTCTTTCGCCAATACGGTGGCTTCTCGGTAACAGTTAATAGAACTTTTTCATCTTGCTAGGGCGTAGCTTCTAGGACATGAGTTTGTTATTCTACATAAATATGTTGCGCGATATTTTTTATGAAAATTTACTGTGATGCATGCAAACATTAATCTCTGCTGTAGCATAGTAAAACCAGAATAGTAGGCTATCTTCAAAGAAATGTACCGAGCGCGGCTAATATGTGTGCGTGCCAGTACGTACTCGTACGCAAGAATGACGGCACGCACACAACGACACTTGCTAAGTCGAGACGATCGAGGCATAGTAACTATGATTGAAGCGAGTCGCGCTTCTTTGAGTCTCGTGATATGTCGCGTGTCGCCACAAAATAACCACTTACAGAAGGTTTACTCCGCATAACTAGCGAAAACAGGCGCACGCACACATAGACTGCCGAGATCATCATACGTACGCATCTTTGCATATGTGCGTCTGTTTTCGCTCCGTCATCGAGTCGGCCTTCTAGTAGTTTCTATTTTATGGTGTTGCACCCGGGGATGGCGTGACACAAATTTTATACCAGCACCGTTGTCGCCACTTTTTGGAATAACGTAGTATTACCTAGTTAGTAAACAAACGCGACGCACACATAGATTCACCCGTTTTTATACAGCCAAAATAACACCGTATTTCTATGAAGCTTAGATGTAAAATACCAAACACGTCATGGCACTGTGCCAAGTTATTATACATACGTGTAAAGAGCCATGACCAGCGGCTGTACTATGACATAGTTAGGTCCTGCATGGCCAAAAAGGTTGTACTTGTGCCCGAATTACGGCGGTAAAGCTCACCCCGTATTCTTGGGACGTTCAAGTCGTCGGCGAAAAGAGGGTGTATAAGTGTTGACTGTTCCATTAACATTTTATACCCAGCATTGAGCAAGTGGTAAGTATACAAATATTATTTACTAGACGACACCCTTGGATTTAGGACATAAACAGCCCGATTATGCAATTCCCATGGCATAACTTTAAAAAAAAAAATTTTTCCGAGAGTTTTTTCATTTTAGGACATTATAATAATAATAGTTTTCATTATTTTGGTATATTAACCATTATTTTTTTATGATATTTTTAAAGATTTGTCCGATTGTGATGTGTGATTGCTTATAAAAAAGTGGTCTGTCTCTGTCTGTCTACTCATCTGTCATATAGCTGTCAAATTAGTCTGAAGTAAATTATTATAAATTTATATTGATAGCAAAGGACACATTTCTAAACAGCCATTACTCAAGTGGCATCACACGAGGGCAAATGGAAGTTGCAGCCTTTTCGTAAAAATATTCATCATCATGAGGTTTTTAGACCAAAACTTCGCAAATACGGCTTATTAAATTTTGAAGTGGTTTTCGAATTAACACACCTTAATATAATTTAATCTAAGCGAATTGCTTCCGGTTTCGTTTCCTGCACATGTTTCAAAAATACATTGACTCCTATAAATAGGAGGTTCAATAAGAAGTTTCCAAACGCTAAAAAGGCTTTAAGGCGATATGTAAAAGTTTTAGCGTCCCTGTTACTCCATATGCGAAAAAATCCTCAGTGCGAGAGGGACGGATTCGTGGAAAAGTAGCAAAAAGTCGGTGTTTTATTAATATAAAATGTACTAAAGTTGCTATCAAAATTTCGTTTAACCAAGTTCTAGATACTGTTAAAACCCACCTAATAAAATATAGTTGCAGTCTATATGTCATTCTAAATTGTCAAACCAGGAGAATTGATGCCGAAAAGGACCTGATTTCAATAAACATTTCTATCGAGCCGAATTTCCCCAATCGCGTTTCTGTTTTAACAGATCCCTAAAAAAAGAATCCTTAAATAATATACAATTTTATCAAAATAACACATTATTTACTGAAGTAGATATGCAAATCCTTAAAGTGTCGATTTTTTCCCGTAGCGCCTTAACAATATATTATATAATTCGACTCGTTTTTGAGAAAACGAGCACTGTAAAAGAGTTTTAAGACTGTACGTAAACATGTACAATAGGTTATAAACAATAATCATGAACAATACGTAAACAATAGGTTTCTAAAACTCGAAATGGTTTTCGAAAGTTTACACCCCCTTTTACCCCCTTATGGCGTGAATTTCAAAATCCCTTCTACACTTCTGTTTTTCAAATTGTATGTTTCTGTGTTCAGCGGTTTAGGTTATGCGATGTCTGTCACTCAGTCAGTCAGTCGCTCGATACTGTTTTTAGGGTTCCGTAGTATCTAAAAGATACAAAAGGAACCTTTATGGTCAGACTTCGTTGTCCGTCCGTCCGACCGTATGTCACAGCCTCATAACTTTAGCACAGTTAAAAAAAGACTTGAAATTTGGCACAAAAATAGCATTAATCCACGTAACACGATGTAAAAATAAATTTGAAAAATTTGAAATTGTTCAAAATATTTCCAAAACAAAAGAGAGAAAAATAAAAAAACATTATCCTTAAAAATACAATAAGGGTTATCAAATTGTAGATATTAAAGAGTTGATTGTAAAAATATATATACAAGGTGACTTTTTGACCATCGTCCAAATTCATACTAGAGGCTTGGTAAGTGATCGGCATCATGAACCGATAACGATTTTTGTGAAATTCGTATAACGAAATTTTCACTTCCCATAGTAATTCACTCCCAGTCCTAAATGAATCACTATGGGATGTCGAAATTTAATTTTATGAATTTTA
This sequence comes from Ypsolopha sequella, assembly GCA_934047225.1. NCBI lineage: Eukaryota > Metazoa > Arthropoda > Insecta > Lepidoptera > Ypsolophidae > Ypsolopha > Ypsolopha sequella. The sequence goes on from OW203987.1 coordinate 25,304,828, forward strand.
CAAAAATTGTTACTGGTTCATGATGCTGATCACTTACCAAGGCTCAAGTATGAATTTGGACGATGTTCACAAATTCACCTTGTATATATATATCTTTACTTTATTTACGGGCACTGGTTTAGAATAATCTTTGAAGTTAAAAGTTATGGTAACATGTGTTAACGTAAAGATTACAGGAAAAATATAGAGGTTGAGAAATTCACGTAAATTAAATGACAAAGTTAAATTTTTCACCCACGACGCGGAACCCTAGGTACGCGAGTCTGACTCGCAAGTGACCGGTTTTTTATATGTTTAGTTGAAAATTCGAACCTGGGTCTAAAGATTAAGAGTCCGGCGTCCTAACAACTAAGCTGCCTACTTCTTCTTAAAAAGTAATGGAAAACGGTATCTTACCGGTATCTTAATAACTATTTTCAACGTGTGTCCTCACTGGCTATTGCTTGATCACTTGTTTGGTGGATACAAACTTTAGTATGATTATCTTGTTATTTGTTACGGATTAACGGATTAGTACGATATCAAATATTTATATCAAACAAAACTTTTTTGTTGTTAAATTTAATAATAATAATAATAATAACAGTAGCGACCCCACGGACCCGAACGTGCTCCAGGGGGAAGGTCCTGTTCCTCATCTTCAGCTTGCCTTTGCTGGCCGGCTGGAGTAAACAATGACGAGGGACAGATCCTCCACCTTTGGCTTGCCGTGGGAGGCCGGTCAGAGTAGAGTAGCAAGAGCTATATGCTCGAAGGGTGGATGTGAAACGTAAGTGGCGAGTGGGCACATGATGCTGGACCCTCAGGGAGCAAGTGATCGTCGTTTAAAGTCCAATGATACCTCTCCACTCTTTAGCCGCTGAGCAAATGTTGCCCCCTTGTCTCTCCGTGCGAGCGAACGTTTGGGGGGCCCATTTAATTTAGTTGGCGAGTCTCCGCCTGCCCATTTTTCCGTGTTGTTAACATAGATTGGGCAGGTGCCATAGTTCCTTCCATAGTCCCAGATATCCAGTCCACTAGCACCTCAACGCAATAGTCTGATTTCCTTCGTGTTCATTCCTTACAATAGTCCTACACAGACCGGGGGTTGTCCTTGGGTGCACTCCTACAGTGCATACAGGGATAATCGTCGGTTGGTGTCATATCACATTTAGATAAAATTATTTAAAGGGCCTCTACATATTGGCTTCGGCCCCATTCACGCCTCCCAAAGGTCCGGGGCTACATAGTCCCGAGATATAATAAAAATAAACAATAATAATAATATAGGCGTAGGTATGTGATGACCCCATCGCCCTCTGGTACGTCAAGTACGTCCAGTGCAATCAGTCACCGCAGGGCGGCTTGTGGCGAGCGGATGGTGAGTGGCGACACCACGGACCCTACCTCCAGGAGACACTATCACACATGCGCTTACACAACACATACACACAGCAACAGCCCCGCCTCTGCGTTTGCTATAACCAACCGGCCAGAGTGGAGATGCAAGAGCGGAACCTATGCTCCAGGTTGGAAGTGTAAAATGTCATAACGCCGGGGGCACTTGACTGTATAAGGATCTTGCGCCCCACAGACCCACTTCTTGACAATCTTAGCTGCTTACATAGTTTTGTACCCTGGCCGCCTCATGGTGGCTAGATAGGGGGCCCACAACGGCTATCCTGTTGGATAGTTATCAAGCAGCAAGTCACCATCTGCCATACTTAAATTTGTGAGAGATTTTCGAGGCAGATATCCGTTATCGCGCTCCATAGCCCTGTTATCCGGCCCATTCAGCATCCTATCCTCATAGCCTACTCCAAGTCGCTTCTTTTCTGGCAATAGTTTGGCAATTGTGGGGGACTGTCTGTTAGTGTATCTCAATGATACATTGAGAGAGAGGCCTCCATGGATGCAGCCATCACAAATTTAGGTAAAATGGTACCAAAGCCCTCTTCAATGTTTGCTTCGGTCCCATGAATGCCTTTCAAATGACCGGGTCCCTATGGGCCCGTGACTGAAAAGTGTACCTACATAATAATAATAAAATTCATTATTGCACAAGTAAAATTTTTTTACACAGGCGAGCTTAATACTTTTTAATATTTTAAAAAATTCTGAATTAAAACTAAAATGAAAAATTCTAATTTACAGAAACCAATGGAAACTTAGCGATGGCAGCATACACAATACATAGGTGATAAGGTTTTGTTGAATAACTATTGAGTGAATTTTGAATTTAAGTGTTCTGTTTCGATAAATTAGAAATAGGCGGGTTTTTCACAATCCGGCTGCGATTAACACGACCTCCAGTAACTATTTTCATATTGTTATCGTGTTGTTCCCACGATTATCAAATCAATCAATCATTCAGTAATTAAATACATATATAATTTACAAGTATCAATAATTTAGTAATAATACGGTTCTTAATGTAAAAAATAATTTAGATTAATGTCATCGTGTAATCTTTACAAGTAATTGATTACGGTTTTATCTCTTTCTGATCCTCTTATCAGTTAAATTGGCGACATACCTACAAACACAAAAATAAATAAATCTTGAGATTTTTTTACGCATCGGTTTAAAAAGTTTCACTTTGCTTGAAGAAAAAGGAATAAGTTGATTAAATTTTATGAAGTAGGATATTACTGTTTAGCAGTAAATAACGATGTAGGTGGTAGAGCTGAATGCCGAGCTCAACTGTGGATGTACACCATCTTACTAGCATGTCCCCCTGGGGTTATTCGTGGGAGAGTAAGAGGACAGCTCTAAGCAAGCACAACCAGGTGGCCCACCATGCCTGGGACCGATTGATGGAGGTATATCCGTCTCCAATCGCCAAACATTATTATAAAACAGACTGGTGACTGGCAGCGGGGCCTCACAGGTGCGTGGGTTTCGGCACCGCGCTCACCAACCCGCATGCTCAGCGTGTGTAAGTATGGGCTTTTCTTCCAGGATGAGATCTTGGAAAAGCAGTGAAGGCTATGTTCAGCAGTGCACGAACCAGGCTAATGGATGGATGAAAATAACAATAAAATATTTCGCAGTTCCTCGTCACTTTAATTTCTCTCTGCTCTGCTTCGCTCGGCTCCCAATTTATGATCACCACAACCTTACACGCTCCTCCACGCTTCACTGATCGACACACTTATTTTTCACTTTTGTTGAGAGACTTAAATAAATAAAGACGTAAATTTCTTATTTCATACCAAAGACTTAGGTTAAGTAATATTAACATTATATCATTGCAGTATAGAAACGCAGAAAGAAAAGTAAATCTGGATGTGAGGAGCTCTGAACCGGGATTCGAACCCGGGACCTCTCGCTTACCGGGCGATTGCTCTAACCACTAAGCTATCCAGGTCTCCACATAACTCGTGAATTTACTAATGTGCTTACCCATTCTGCAATGATATTGATAGATACCCACTTTACAGTTAGACACTTTACGCCTAGAGGACGCTATTGTATTCAAAGCTAGTCAAAGACCAATTATGCCCTACCGTCAGAGCCCCGGTTCAGAAAAAAAATCGCCATCACCTCTCTTATGTCGGCTTGCATATAGAAACTATTTAGTCACAGTCACAAACAATCATCCACACATCTGCGTAGTGACGAGGTGGCTTTGTGTAATTTGTACCGTCGAGTATGTGGTGTAGAATTACTCACCAAAATGGAAGATCATTAATTTTTTCTCCTTTTTGTTAACGAGAAGTCGTGTGTTTATTTTATTCTCAATATCTCTTTAGATTTAAACAGATTCTCAAATAACACAACTGCGTTTTTTTCCGTTAAAAAATAATGGGATATAATTTGGAAAAAAGGCTAGTTCACTTTTTCTATTTTGTATTTCCATGGAAATAGTGGGATACACCCGCAAATGTTACGATATGGCCATGACATTAAATACTGATTCAAAAGCAGGATAATCTACATCTCACACAATCAAAACGTTGATGGCATTCTTCTTTATGAACCATGATCATGGTCATGGTAAACTGTGCAATGCAAGTCACAATCCACACTTGGAAGACCCGCTTTTCACCGACGATTATTACGTCCTAAACGCCGTGGATGAACCAACAGCTAAACGTGCCTTTCGAAACATGCAGACCGAACACAAATTAATGTGCACCGCGGGGATTGAACCCGCGACTTCTGGGTTAGTGTCTTTGTAACAAGTTGATCCAACACAGAGGAGTATTACTTAATTGGAGTAACTGTACGCTCAAGGTCCTCATCTTAAATATATAAAACAAAGTCGTGTTAGTTACACCACTTATAACTCAAGATCGGCGGGATCGATGTTAGTTATCTCTTTTTTGGTGTATTCTTATCCGCTCCGAATAGCAGAATAAGTAATAAAGTATCGGATAAGTTATCGAATAACAATAAATAAATTAATTAATTTTACGAATGCAAACAGCATGTGGTGCCATCTGTTGACAAAACTACGCATATAAAAGAAACCTATTTATCTAGCGTTCTGATATCATTAAATAACATCTAAACCCCAAGTTTAAAAATCGCTTATTTATTCCAAGAACTATTATTTCTGCATATATTCAATACCCTACGCTAAGCCTACAACGGTACTGAAACTACATGGGTCCCTGCCATTCTTCTTTCGCAATGGCAAGCAATAAAACATTTCTGTATTTGCAAAAAAGCTATATAAATGTTATTACCTTAATGAAATCCTAAATTAAGTTTAACTAAAGTTAACACGATATTATTAGACTGTTAGGCGGAACGAAGTTCGCCGGGTCAGCTAGTTATATTAAGTATATTCTCGTATATTCTCGTATATTCAGCTAGTATATTCTCGAGTGTTAAAGTCTGAGATTTATCTGAGTAACAAAGTAACAAAAAAAAAACAATATGAATAAATATAATTTTAGCTATATTAGTCTTTTATTAACAGTTTTAAGTATTAGATAATAATAAAATTATAAACTTTATATTTTTCTATATATTAGACCCCATCAGTGAGGCCGTCATCAGTCGAGTGATTGACAGGTAAAAATTAAATTAAATATATTTGACAAAAAAGGTGATACATGCTGAATTGGCTATGTTAGGAACTATTTATAAAAAAAAGAAGTAAAATAGAAAAGCAGTTTGGAAGGGAGTTCTAGCTGATTGGGTCAGTCGGTCGGTCGAGTCTGTCAGCGCTGTCTGTTGAGTCCGGGTCCATAGTGTGACCCAGTGACAAAAAAAAACAATGTAAACAAAATATATTAAAAAAAATATATTTATTCAGCTCGTTAATCTTTATAATTACTTCTTAACAATATCTGTATTGAACATAACTTTTCAGGGTTTCGAATACATATAAATATTTACACGTGTCCTTCAGGTAGTCGAATGATGGTAAAACCCATCACTGTATCGATGTCAGAATTTGGTCGTCAGTTTCGTCGTTGAAGATCTCCTTGACTTATAGGATCTGGTTGATGACTGCCCAGGCAATGATTTCAATCATCTGGCTGATCTCTTCCTGTAAAATTGAAATTACAATAAATTAATACTCCTCTTTACTGACATTTCTTCACTGAAAATATGGCACTCAAAGTGCCGAAATGAAAAATATGAAAAAAATCATGGTAATATTTGTTTACGTAAAGATTATAGGAAAAATAAAGCGGTTGAGAAATTCACGAAAATATGACAAAATTTAATTTATCATCCACAATACGGAACCCTAGATATACGTGAGTCTGACTCGTACTTGGCCGGTTTTTTGCCTTATAAAAAGAAATAATAAAAAAGGAGTGCATAGTTTAGCCTCCGTAACAAAAGTTGTGCATTTTTTGTGTTATCTCGACTAATATTATTTATACAGGGTGTTAATATGAAGTTGTGGAAGGCGGAAACTGGCAAAGTACTAGACCAAACGAACAACTTTTCATTAAAAAAATGGAGAAATCGAGAAAAAAGAACAGTTGTTTCATACATTTCGGTCATTGCGCCTCTTTTAGTTTAGTTGCTCGATGGCAGACATTCATTCTTCGATACGAGTATAAGAGTTTTTGACCCCTAAAAGCAGGACTTACCTGGTGGTCGACAATAGCGGGGAAGAGTCCATTATTAACGAAGCGGTTCATCGGTGCAGCGTAGTTTTGACCCAACAAAGAGATCTTCTCGAACTGAGCCTGTCGAAGAAATAAGGATGGTGATATTACTCCAGGTGATATACCGTACTAGCAAAGGTCCCCGTTACTCCAGGCAGAAAGACCCGCAGTGCAAAAGGGACGGAATCGGGGAAAATTGTCAAAAAGTCGGTTTTAAATTAATTCAAAATTAACTAAAATAGCTACAAAAAATTCCATAAGCAGTAATTTCGGTGTAGTTATAACCCATCTAAATAAATATTTTTCAAGTCTGTATGCTATCCTAATTTGTCAGAATATCAAAAAAAGTTTTTCAATAATTATTTCTATCGAAGGAAATTCCTCCTGTCGCGTTTCTGATAGACCAAAATCTAGTAAAAGGACCCAAAATTGTTATACTAATTTATTTTACTTGGAACTTCATTAAAAGAGCAGATAAATAACTTCAAAAAGTGTCAATTTTCACGGTATAGCCCCTTAAGGCGCAGTGGGAAGCTGATTTATTACACGAAGAAATAAGATTAAAATGGCAACGCATTTCATTTTATTTGTAAGTTCTTTCGCAGTTTTATTTAAACAAAAATGTTATATAGACTTGTAATTAACACGTCTGCTTATATAAGGTAGGATCGTACCGCGAGTCTATTGTATTCAATTGTCATCTCAATTCAATAATTCTACGGGTTAAGATATTAGATGCTACTTATGTTGCATGCTAAATAATGTTACCCTGCGAAGTGTCCACGGAAGACTAGCGTCGTGGTACAGAATAGTGCCATGACACATGCTGAGTGGAGGCCTTTTGGGTGTCACTTCTGTTTTGTTTGTTATTGATTATATTGTATTTTAATTGTGTGACACCAATCAAGTTTTTTCTATTCTATTCTATTTTATAAACAAAATTATCGGGCAATCTTTGTGGTTTGCGAGTTTTTGTGACATTTGACAATTTTAACATCGTGAGTATGGGCATTTCTTCTAGGCAATATTGGAAAGGCAACATTGGATGAATCAGGCTGATGGATGGACTTACTTCCAAAGCGTCAATGTAGAAGTTGATCTCCAGTTCCCTGATGGTGATGCCATTGATGATGCCAACTCCGATGCGAACGCGACCACTCACTCCCGGGTTCGTGATCACCACCCTGTAATACAATAGACACGTTCTTAGTATGTAACTTGCAAAGTTCAGCACCTCGCTCTTCTACGGTTCCGGCAGAATGATCAGTGCTTCGTTGTGAATCTTTGCAGCAAATACTGAGTTGGAGCCCTTTTACTATTGTCATATATCCATAATTAAGTATCTGTCTCATTATTGTTATTGTTAAATCTTGTTCCGTGTCTTTTATTGCTAATGTAAATATTTAATTGTGTTGAATGTGAATTGTATACGTATTGTAAAAGTGAATAAATGTTTTATCTATCTATCTATCAATCTATGACGCCTAATGTGGTTTTCTTGTGTTGTGTGCAGCTAAGCCATTAGACGTCGTAAGGACAGCAAACTTTTTCGCCAATGCATCAATGCAATTTCACTACTATACAAAGGTCATTCCGTGCTTATTACCCTGCAACACCCCGGCAGTGGCGAAAATTCTTTCTTGTCACGTGGTTGATAAGATGTCTAAAATGACTAAGTGGTCTCTGTGTGCAGCATAATGTATATCACATGCACGGACCTTAATACGTCCATGATTACATGCAAATTAATGCGTACGACCAACACCTACTGTCAGTGTACACGACGGTGTTGGTACGACATGCTCAAGCACGCAGACTAGCCCAACGTGCAAGGACAGCAGATTTAGTCACCGTGGTTTGCATTGCATGAACTGTAAACGCGTGAATATTTCAATGAAATTATTTGAACTTTTTTATCCCACGACTCACACATGCTTCCCATTATTATCGAAACACTTATGACACAAATGGTTAAGGTGGCTGTAATTTATGCAACCAAGCTTATACTGGGGATGCTGAGACACCCCATATATTTTGCTATATTATTATGCTCCCACACATGTCCAAGCTACACCGAGACACCATACTATTTTTCAAATGTCGATAGAAGTGAAACAAAACTTTTTTTCTGTGCTGTGCAGGCTATGCCTACCCTAATGTATAGGTTTTGGATTGAATCCATACTCTATGCAAATAAATAAAATTGAAGTCTGTGATTTCAAAATAAAGGCTTTTTCCTAAGCTCATGGTTATTTGCACGATACCAAAATACAAACATGTATGTTCATTTTTTTCTGTCTGTCTGTTTATCCGGGATAATCTCCGAAACGTCTGAACCGATTTTAACGGGACTTTCATTGGCAGATAAAGGACTTGTCAGAGAGTAATTTGACAGATTTCACTTGTGCCATCCTTCACATATTTTTCGGGAAAAATGCTGCTCTCAAGCAGGGACTAGCCAAGGGATCTGTCACTAAAATTGGTCAATTTCCTGCTTCGGCTTCACAAAAAAAAACCTACATAACGGGGGCGAAGCAGCGGGCGACACCAAGACTAAAATAATGTTATTCGAATTCTTTACTTCAAAATTTTCAAGCTCATTACATCTACCCACTTCATTCACATAATGTACGGCACTATGCTTGAAAGACTTTTTAGTTGCTGTACAGAGATATTCCTTAGTCCATATTTCTGGCTGGAGGGTTAAGTGTTCCGACACACAGGGGATACGCCAACGAACAGATAAACTCCTGACAAATAGGCTAGTCTTGGCGGTCCTCCTGGAAGAAATGCCCATACTTACACACGCTGGGAAGGCGGGTTGGCGAGCGCGGTGCCGAAACCCTCGCACCAGTGACTCTGCTGCTCGTCACCAGTCTGTTTTATAAAAGGGCCGGGAATTGGGGACCTATATACCGCCATCCATCGGTCCCAGGTATGGTGGGCCACGTGGTTGTGCTTTAGAACTGTCCTTTTACTCTCCCCCGTATAATTTTGGGGGAATTTGTAAGTATATTTGTAAGTATCAGCTCTACCACCGTATATTTTATTTATTAATTAAGGTATTTATGCTTTGGGCCTAGTGCTTGTTACCTTTTTTTCTCTCTCTTAGATATTTCTAGAGGTGGTAAAAGGGCAAGTCAATTAAAAAGTAGAACTTACTTTCCGGCAATCTCAGCTGTTAATCGCTCACTCAGGATGACGACATCCAGACCAGAATCATCTGTAAAAAAAGTTTCTTGGTCTCAGTTTATCACTTTTTAAATAGTTTTATTGAAATTCTTCGTACCAATTCCGATAATTTACATATATATTTATATAAATATATAAAAAATATATGTATTAATAAAAATATTTTTGATTCTGAAAATAATATCCATATATGGACAAGTTACAAACACAAACAAAAACAAAGATATTAGTAGAATAGGAGACGACACATCGCGGTCCTTCTCTAGTCTTCTTAAATTAGGTGACTTTTGTTTATATTGCCAAATTAATACTGTTGACTCGGTAAGTGGTCAGAACCAAGGTTCACAAACCATTTTTGCAGAATACAAAAAAAAATTGTGCTCCTATACTAATTTACGAACAACTCCAAGTCAATTGGTATAGGAAGCACAAATTTTATTTTGCATTTTTTTCAAAAAGGGTTATTGCATACCAATAAAAAACATACTTGAAAAACATACCAATAGCAATAGAGATCTCAGGCAAAGAGATGTCGTAGGTGAGTCGCTGGGTCAGCAGACCGAAGCTCATGTTGTTAATGACGATGTCACTGAGACCAGCGACTGCAACGTTCTCGCCTCTAACCCTGATGTTGAATAAGCTGCAAGGTAGAAAACAAATGGGTCAGTAAATTGAATTTGGAACTTAAATTCAAATAGGCGTAGAACAAACATCAAGCTATGGTAGTTTCTGCATCAACCAACCAAACAAGGGCATATGCAAAAGACGTTGCAGGTAAAATTGATTTGAATGTGGTAGTCATCTTCTCCAGTTTTATTGAATAAATCGCTGCTGGTTAGACCAAGTATAATCGAGGTAAAAACTTTATGAAGATATATCGTTCATTGGGATCTTCCAAAATGAATGAGTTAATCATCAGGGGGCCTATTGGTTAAAGGAGTAGAATGGATCTTTTCAATGGGTAATGGATTAAAGTGGACATAAATGTTCACAAAAATCCATCAATGGATCTTTTTAATGGATTTTAGCCAACAAGGGGTAGATTTCTAAGTTCATTTTGATCGATACGTCAAAATTCATACAGAAATGAAGTTTTACGGAATCAGTTACAATATATAGTAACTCTTCATCCGCAAACATTTTTTGTATTTCCATGCAAACCCTGGTGTTGGTCTACAGATAAACAAAACGTAATTTCGCAAAATGCGTAATTGAATATTGAATCATAGTAATTACTTACCAAGTCAATATCTATCAAGGTCATTAGTATGTTCATGCCTGAGCCCAATTAGAAGCGAGAACGAAAAGAGGGCGTGGCGTAAGAAATTAAGACAGACCGAGGGGTATGGCCAGGGGTACCGTGGGTCTGAAATGTTATCGCTTATGATTGGTTCTTTAGCAGTGTTTAAATAAATTTGGCCATTCAAACCGTAGAGTTGCGGTGTTATAATGTAGTATTATAACATCAGTCAAACACTGTAGCTAAGTACATACAAGACTGCTTTTGATGTTGAAATTACCTTATTTCAGATTGGGATTAAATAAAAATAGAATGCAACGGTGATATCCAACCTTTGCTCTTGAATTTAAAACTATGACACTTACGAAGGTACTGGCAGAGCGTAGCCCAGGTCGATGTGCTCGAGGGTGAAGGGATCCAAGCCCAAGGCTCTGAGTTGTTCGGTGATGAGCTCGATGAAGCCGATCACGATATCAGTGATCGCGTTGCGGCTTTGCTTCTCTGGAACCGAGATTATAATGTTGCCACTTTAGAAAAATCAACACTTTTTGCTATTTCTAGGCATTTAATTGAGCAGACATTTCAGTAATTATTCTGGTAAGCAAGAACTGCGGGTCTACCACGTAATTCTGATTTTCATCGACATCAACTTGAGATTGAAATTTGACGTGCGTGCGACGACGCCCGCCTAACATGCCATCTATTTTGCATGCACGTCAAATTTCAATCTTAAGTTTATGTTGATGAAAATCAGAATTGCGGTAGACCCGCTGTTTATGAACATAGTTTATTAAAAATCTGCGAAGGAAAAATAAAAAAGAAAACTAATTTATTTATTGTAATTTTAATCTTGAAATCAGGCTCATTCTGAATCAATACGCGCGTGACAGGATATTATTTTTGATTAAATTATTAAACTCTTAATTTACCTAACTTTAAGATTTCAGTCTGTGATAAATACTAAAATAATTATAAGTCATTGTTTTAAGCCATTTATGACTGATATAAAATAAAAATAAAAAAAAATATATGTTTATTTGCAACTAAAATGATATACAAAAATATTTTATGCACTATTTCTATATTTTTTGACAAGTGTGTCTTTTATAAACTCTAATCCCCACATTAGGATTCCCTGGGTTGTGGGAAATTAGACCCTTCCTGGTGAGTCTGGCGATAACAAATTTATAAAATATTTAAAAGTAACATAAGATTATAAAGTAACAGAAGAGACAAAATAAAACTAATTGAGTAATGTATGACGTGTGGGTGATAATTGTATGTGGAATGTTATTAGAGTGTGTGTGAAAGGGTGAGTAAAATAGAGTGTGTTATATGAAAGTGTATGCCTGAGTTTTGAAATACTTGATACTCACAGACCGGTACATGTGTGTTAAGATTTGTGTCAATTTTAAGGATATCCTCGGTTTGTTCGTAATCTAAGAGGGAGAGCCAATCGTGTAGAATTTTTTTGCATGGTGTTAGATGAAGAAGGGTTAGGGTATTATTCGTCCTTGAATATAGAAAGGGACCTAAGAAAGGGGAAAATTTTTGAGCAAAGCTTGTATTCGTTACGGGAGTTCTCCATGTGACACGGCGGGAGTCATGAACACTTTTATGGGTTGTAACTAGAGCGGTTTTATGAAACTTTAAGACTACTGCTATGATGTATAGCTGCCAAACCCGCAAGAGCTTGGATTCATGATACAGTGAGTTAGTTGCATAGCGGAAAGGTTTGTTGAAAGCAACTTTTAGGAGGGCTCGCTGTGCACGTCCTACTGTGATAAAGTGAGTTTTACAGGCTCCTCCCCAAACAGCCAAACAGTATCTTAAAATGGATTGGCAAAGCGCTGTGTACACAAATATCTTCGTTTTGTCATCAGCAGCCCGTCGCAACTTTTTGAAAATGTGCATTAGCTTTCTCACCCTGCCACTGATCACCTCAATCTGTTTTTTCCACGATAGTTTCTCGTCGATCATAATGCCAAGGTATTTTACAAAGGGAACTTGTTCAAGAGTTGGGCAATCACATGGCAAATTGTTTTGGGAGATGCAAGAGTGCAGCCTGATTTTGACAATTTCTTTGGGAGCAGTTTAAGTAATTCGGAAGCAAATTATTTTTGTTTTGGAGGCATTTAAGGTCAATAAGTTTTGTCGAAGCCATGACGCAACTATCCGTAAATCCTCCTGGGCCACATGAATGACCGAATATATGCAGTTGTTATTCACAAAGTAGTGTTATTGACCCCGCGTTCCCAAATAGAATTATTTCGCTAAAATCGATTACGAATGAATGAGGTGAATGGCTAATAATCCATGAGTGAAGCAAATGCGTTCATTCATTCGTATGACTTTCATGGCTCATGCGACGGAGGTGAGGCGATGTGAGCGTTGAACGGAATGGAATGTCAAAAATTGTTTTCGCTCCATTATTTCAGCAGTTCAGATCAGACAAACCATGGTATATGTTTTATTCGGCCATGAGAGAAACAAATAAAAAGTCGTGTGGAACTTTTCGTCGAAAAGGAAGAATTTATATGTATATATATTTTTTCGTCGCTGTCTGAGTCTACGTTAAAGAACAGTGCTACAAACTCTTCTTGTTCCATCACGAATCACGGCACTTTGACGAAATAAAATCAAATAATCGTATTGTATTCTGTGATAAGAGGTTATGGTTAAGATGTATCTTTTTTAATGCGGTCCGAATCATAAGCTATCTTTCACATCGTTAGCTAGCTCACAAATTACGGACCAGTCATCGCTCACACTTTAATTCATTCATAGCTTTTATCTATGTAATTCTATTACGGACCGCAGGGTGAGTAACAATGTAAGATGAGCTAATTTTGAGAGGAAAACAAGATGGCGACTGATGGGTAATGGTGAATAGACTTTACTAAAAAGAAAATATAGTGTGGAAACAGTTTTTGAGTGTTGTCGTTGGGTCGGAGCAGCACGTAAGATAAGTATCTTAGATTAATAATATTATTTGCTGTAAATAAACTGCATCTTAGCAAGTGTTAGTTAATTTTATGTTTTCCTTGTTTTCCAGAACGTATTATTAGTATATGGTCTTTGAATTCTGAGGTAATCTTATTGAAGTTCAGTCAAATTATTAGGCATTTATTTATTTAAACAGTTCAGTGGTTACTTTTCATATGTTGTGTTACAGCCGGAGCCGGCAATCTAAGCTACAAAATACTTTCTGTGTTTTCATAGCCAAAGCTGGCAATATAAGCAATAAAATGTCAGAGCCGGCAAAATTGCCCGATCTGGAAATATAAGTCTAAATTCTCTCACGCGCGTTTTGGCGCACGCAATTTTCAGCTTTATAAAAGTGAGTCTCCGGGCAGAGAATATAAAGTATTACTACGTACTCCGGGTTATCATAGCAAAGTCGCTGTGTGCCGAAGGTAAGGCTGGTCTTAAAATAAATTATCAAAGTTTTTACATACCAGCGGTGATAGACTTTTCTGCGTCGTGTGTGGGGATCGCACTACTCATTGCGACTAAAGCCGCAAATATAATAGCGAAAGTCTTCATTTTGGTACCTCAGGTTGTTCCGCTAGAAAAGTAATATATATTAGGTATGTAAATTATATTATTATAATTATTATTATTATATAAATAACTATGATATATATATAATTATCATATAAATATTATATATAATATAATTGTAATATTCAATTGAAGTTTATTTGTGATTCCAAAATATATATACATATAAAAGTTAATAAACAAAATTTAAAACTTAAATGTGTAATTTATATTTATGTATATTAGGTATATAAAACATATAAGATTTTTTATAAATTTGCAGTGTTACTTTTACATTTTGTTTTATCGTATTCATTATTTTTCAGAAACACTGGATGTAAAACTCACTTAAATTATTAACCCTTAAATGCATGAGATTTTATTTTTATGAAATCGAAAACAGTAATAGAAAAATACCAAAAAAATATGAAAAAAATAATAAAAAAATAAACATAAACAAAAAATTAATTTGCGATAAAAATTTAATTTTTTTATTTATCCATTTTTTATTTGGTACTTGTAAAGCTGAACTCTTTGTGACTTTAATATCAAAAAACTATAAAAATATATATGCAAGCACAATATTTATTCGATATTTTTCCAAAAGCTCTCTTTAACGATTTTCCCGCCAAAATGCGGCAAAATAAAATAAAAACAAAGGAAAATAAATGAATGAATTTTAAATTAAACAAAAAAAAAAGTTGTTGCCAAACATATTTTTAGCTCATACAATCATATAATTATAAATTTTTACGTAAATTATGTAAATAATAAATAAAAATTCCTTTGTGCCGTTTTCGAGCCAAGATGCATTTAAGGGTTAAGGCCGATATTACACTTCCACTTTTCTTTGATCAATGTTTTGTTTTTAAATTTGACGACAAATGTATTTTGTCAATTTTGTAAGAAAAGGGATCCCTTATCCACATTAATAAAATAGATCAGTTTCCATAGACAATATTTGACGAAGGACCTTTTAAAAGTGATAGTGAAATATCGGCCTGACACCAGAGATAGTATTCGTCTATCTATATGAACAACTATGGAGCCGACCCTATAATTACGAAAATAATATCACAATAAAAATTAAAGAGTAAAGACTTATTTGTCGTTATTAAGATTATAATATTTATATATATTTATTAAATATATTTATTATTATTTATATATTTATATTTATACATAAATATATATAAAACCTAAATATATGTAAATAATATTAATTGTTCAATAGAAAATATACATAAATACTTGACGAAAATATATAGAACACCTGGTTTTTTTTTCGTGATTTCGGGTTTGACTCCATAAAAAAAGTTGTTCGAAGAGACGAGCTCTATGTATCTCTGGTCTTCGGCATTTTCGCGACAAATATAACAGTTAAATGCAACAAAACGTAAACCAACCAACACAACCATTAATATTTTGCTTTTAAAATATTTTTATTTATTATAATTTTACTTTCACGTAATTTTCAAAATGTTTATTTTTGTAGCACTTTCCTGATAAACTGCAGGTCTTTTAAAAAAAAACGGCCTACATTGCTTACCTGCCGAATAAAATAAACTGTTTTATCAACAAATGTAATATGATTCCTTTTATAGCATTTTGGTATCAGAAATCAGATTAAGACAATTAACAAAAGAAAAACACAGATTACCTCGTAAATGTTGATTGGTTATTTGTCGTAAACCGATTTGTTCAGCCACTCATTATCTGTTCTAGAGTTTATATTATTATGTTTTATACTCACATATGTAAAAAAAAAACGGCCAAGTGCGAGCCAGAATCGTATCGTGGATGATAAATTTAATTTTGTCATTTTTTTCGTGTATTTTCTTTCTCTTTCTCAATTTTTTACTTTTTTTATATTTTTCATTTGTGCTAATTTTTTTTAATGCTTTAGTTTTCCTTTAATTTATAAACGAAATTTTTTTCATATTTTTTCCAGTTTCGGAGATAAGGGGGGGAATATACATATTTTTTTGGTTTTTTAAAGATTTCTCGAAACTAGTGCCAGTAAATATAGCAAAAGTATATATGTTTGCAATCAATTTCTTAATATCTACAATTTGATAGCCATATTGTATTTTTAGGACAATATTTTTTATTTTTCTCACTTTTGTTTTGGAAATATTTTGATAAATTTAAAATTTTTCATATTTTTTTATACCGCGGTACGCAAGCAAATTAATGTTATTTTTGTGCCAAATTTCATGTCTTTATCTATAACGGTGCTGAAGTTATGAGGCTGTGACATACGGACGGACGGACGAACGGACAGACAACGGAGTCTCACCATAAAAGTTCCTTTTGTACCTTTTAGATACTACGGAACCCTAATGAATCATTTTGGAGGGCTTTTTGTGGAAATTTCCAAATCATTATCGGTTTTTTGCTTAACTATACAGCTTACGATATATGGTTTAGGCAAAGATTGCTCAATATTCAAGAGACGCGCTAATTTTGTTTGCATTTAAATTAACCTATGTCACTCTCTGGCCCATAAACTATCTCTATGCAAAAAAATCACGTCGATCCGTTGCTCCGTTGCTAAGGACAAACCAACAAACACACTTTCGCATTTATTACGGATAATATCGTAATTCTCATACGAGCTTAATTTTTAAAAGATTTTTTGTTATTCATTTTCAGAGAATATACGCCATTTTAGGACATTGTTTTCATTATTTTGGTATATAAATTAACTATTATATTTTTATGATTTTTTTCAGAAATTGTCCGATGACTTTGTCACTTGAGAATTTTGGACATTATACTGTTTGTGATATGTGATTGCTTATAAAAAAGTGGTCTGTCTCTGTCTGTCTTGTCATCTGTCATCTAGCTGTCAAATTAGTCTGAAGCAAATTATTATAAATTTATCTTGATAGCAAACATCGAAATTTCGATGATAGCAAAGGACACGTTTCTAAACAGCCATTACTCAAATGACGTCACACGAGGGCAAATAGAAGTAGCAGCCTTTTCGTTAAAATATTTCTATTTCGTAAAAATATTAGGTTTTTTAGACCAAAATTTCAAAAATACGGCTTATTAAACCTAAGTCTCGAAGTGGTTTTCGAATTAACACACCTTAACATAATTGAGTCTATACCAATTGTTCATTTGTTAACGAGTATATCAAACATATTAAATTCATTAAAACCTTACAGCAAAACCTAAGATATTGTCTTTTATAAAGATTGTAAACAGAGTCATCGGAAATACAATAACATAATAATGATTGATGACAGCATTATCATTATTATTATCTTTTTTTTTTCAGCTAATGAATTTCCATACGACATTAATCTTATTGATATATCTTAATACAGGTGGTAGAGCTGACGCCGGGCTCGACTGTGGAGGTACCACCATCTTACTTGGAAACCCCCTTGAAGTAATTCGGGGGAGAGTAAGAGGACAGCTCACAGGCAAAAAACCAGGAGGCCCTCTATGCCTGGGACCGATGGATGGCGGTATATCCATCCCTAATAGCCGGGCCTTATATGGAACAGACTGGTGACGGGCAGGGCAGCGGCATCAATGGTGCGAGGGTTCCGGCACCGTGCTCACCAACCCGCCTGCCCAGCGTGTGTGAGTATAGGCAATTCTTCCAGGATGAACGCCGGGAATGGCAAAGTCCTGGAAAGGCTTATGTCCAGCAGTGGACGAACTAGGCTGATGGATGGATGGATAGCCCTTCTTTGTTACGAAGGCAGAATAGGCTTCATAGACTAATTGACTCGGTGCCCAGGGTTGACCCAAAACGAAGTGAAAACTTGTAATTGGCCGCAGTCTGTTTACTCTGTTTTATATTTTAGTTACTGTGCTGTAAGATTTCCTTACACATAAATAAATAAATAAAACAAATGAAATTTTTCATGTTTTGCCAAAAAGGTCATTATTGAAACTTGTTCTGGACCACTTCCTGATTCACCAGTATGAAATATATTCTCATGCAGAAGCAATTACACAAAAGATGTTTGAGAAATTTATATAAGAGAACAAACACATATTATCCGTGTTTGTTTGTATCCCACGCGGTTCGCTGAGGGTCATTTAGGATATGATTCCTTAGAATACGAAAATTCATTTTTATTTATGTAAAAAGAAGAAACTCAATTAAAACTTAAACCGCATTCAAAAACTTAACTAAAGATGACCTAAAATAATTATAATCAATAATAATATACTGAAGACTTGAAATAGCTCTCCAGGATGAGGTACTTCCTGGCTTGTGTTTGCGGTATGAAATGATCACATGTCATTACAATGCATTTTTGAGAAAAATATTTTAGCAGCTATGTCACCGCAATAGTGACGAACTAGGAAAAGTTTTGTTCCAATTTTTCCGTCTGAGCAAATATTATGTATGGTGGTCAGAACGATTTAAAGATGAAGAAGGTAAAGTTGAAATTTTATATTTTTTTTAAATCAAAGGCATATGACATGAATAAAAAAGTTCATTTTATATACAAGCATTTATTTTTAATTAAACACAAATCTTGCAAACATTCAATAATTCAATCATAGCACTATTTTATTATAATAATTACTTGAAACATTTTAACTATTTTTAAATCTAAAAAGATAACTTTGAATGAAAAATAACTTCGCGAGAAATTTTCGTAGGCCTCTCAACTGATGCTCCCACAATTTGCTCTATTTTTAGGCCATTTTACTCTATTTATATTTTACCTTTGATTTTTACATGCAAGCCAAAATTAAGCGATGGCTAGGGTCATACGGATCTACCAAAATTACGTCTCAATGCCAGTTTGCTTACTCATACAAGTCCAGTTTCAAAACATCGTCTCTCAAATTTTAATCAGCTGTTCATGCGCTTTTTAGTCATTATTCGTAATCGGGTACAGGACTCACCATATTAGTTTTTACTGTTTTCCAATAATTTCAGTAAAATTTCTCACATCATAGTCTCAAAATCAATAAACCAAACACCTTGGTAAACCACGTAATCATACGTTTAAAGCTGCTGAATCATTTGAGCAAGAATCTTCACATGTTTCATTGAGATACATAACCAGCTCATTCACCAATTGTAAACAAGGCATTTTATTTTGTATCGGTCAGATCCTGCCGCCATTTTTTGCCCAGATTCTTATAACCCAAGCCAAATGAGACAAGCTAATGTTTCGTAAGAAATATAGAATGTTTATATTGGTCACAAGCACAGTCGACGTCTATTCGTGTAACCAAGAAAGAAATTACAATTTATTGTCTAGACGGCATAAGTATATTCTTTTATACTAAATAATTGTAACTGTACAACATATTTGAGGAAATCAACTAGCTACTGTAGTAGGTAATAGACATTAGTGAAAATATTAGTTAGGTGTAACAAAAGTTTTTAATCGAATCACCACAAACCAAAGCAAAAGTGAAGTTTTGTAAAAGATAAGTACTGGTAGATCGTGAAAAGGAGTCTTATTTCATATAATCATGAAAAAAATGTGCTTTTGTTAAGATTTTTCATTGACAAGACAATTTTACTCAAATTGTGGAGTCAGACTTTAATTAGAAATTCTTTGAATGATATGAGCTACAATGTGATACAAGACAAAAATAATCACTCCCATTTTTTAAGCCCCTTTAAGTTACCACCTCTATTTTGGCACTACACCCTTCATTGGCCAGAACAATATCACTTAGCACAATTAAACATAATTAAAATCATAATAACTGTGCAGATATATCACGAAGAAACGCAATTCTACTACTACTTGTATTACCTAATCATAGTGTTATATCCAATATATATAAAAGTGAACAAGAGGCACTCTATAGGTTTATATACGCAGGTTTTAAAATAAGCGTAGTCCTTAAAAACATTGAATGTGACCTAGACATTGTTACTGACACTATTTTACATTTACTAACATCAGCGAATTTTTATAATATTAATACAAATAGGTACATAGAACGATTTTGTGTACATATTCTCTTAAGTATTGAAAACAAATATAATTAAAGCAGATAGACCTAACACAGAAAATTACATCGAATGGTAATATCGTCAACCACAACATTTTTTTTTCTAATAGAAAATATACATATGTATATACGGCACATATAGGCACCCGTCTTGACTTGCTTACGAACGAACAAAAAGAAAACACGTCAACTAATACAACAAACAACGACTTACTACGTCAGAATCTAACACCCATAATATAATATTTACAACATTTAAAGTAAACAAAAGTAAAGACGCAATAGATTCCCTTCAAATATTGTACTAGTAAAAGCAGAGGCAGACGCAAATATTTTGGCATAAGATCTCGCTACCGTTTTCTAAATCTTTCCAAAATAATTTTTCAATATTTATAATTCCTTGTAGATGATTATTAATTACACAGAAATGTCATGTCTAAGAACTTTATAAATATTAATTAACCGAGGTATAATTTAAAGGATCAAGATATTTTCCAAACGTGAATTCCGTTCCGATTTTCGTGATTAGTTTGAGATGGATCTTTATCACGAACAATAATAATTACTGCCTGTCATCGTAAGTTTTCCAAAAACATCACGTCTGCCGTGCCTCTGTATTATCTTAAATCACAAATTGTAAAGTTCACTATCAATACACCAATATTTGAAAGCTGAACTAAATCTACACATTCAACTTCAACTTGCTTTACCATCTCTCTTTTGAAATCATCTAAGTATTTCTTTGTTTTCATTCGTTATACTTACTATTACACATAATTTTATAATTTCTTTCTCGACATATTAGAACTTATTTATGTTTCCAACTGTCCTTGGCATAATTTTAAGCCATTTATATAATATTGAAGGTTTTCAGTATATTTATTCCTCTTGTTTCGCTTATAACATGACCATTACCATGTACAACTTTCTAATATTGGTCCTCTACAGAGTTGTGAAATGATCTAGCTTATTATTACTTACAAACTATGGCTAGAATGAACTTATTATTTTCTATGCCTTGCGTGATATGTGTTGCAATAGATGCGCGTTAAAGCTAACATTTTATTTTAATCTCAATACCAGCTTTTCTGAATCTCGCACGTTACAATTCATGAACCACATTCATTCAATATTTTCTGGAAGCAAGAAGGTATTTGAAACAAAAAATTTAATTGTAGATAAAAAAGATTGATTGGATAATTTTTTTCAAATCAAATGACGATATACAAATGCTTATTTTTGTTTCCAATTCTCAGTTCTAAGATTTTATCTAGCAAAATATGCCTCCATACAATCCTCTTATAATCACTATTGATTTCTTCGATAGCAATTAAATAGTATTCTTATCGTTATCGACCGCGGAATTGTTTGTGATTATTTAAATAACATAATTTAATTCGACAAGGTCTTTACTTTTTAGTATTCTTAGCAATGTCCATCTTCCTTCACCCCTGGCAGATTTTTGAAATAACTTACTGTCGAAAGATATGTTGAGACTTACAATCTAAGACCAAATTACGTCTACGTATAATTCTATAATTTGTTATTAACAAGTGATATGTTGTCGGAGGTAACACTCCCATTAAAGTAGATTATAACATTAATGGATAATTTTACATTTTCTTACTTAAAAATGACGGAACTTAACAACAGCATTATTTTTAAACAAGTATTGTTTAATCATGAACATTTAGCGCAATTCAAAACACTTAAGGTGGCTTTTAACTTAAACATAACCAGTAAACTATACATATAACAATGATAAAGTCTAAATATAAATACAAGTCAACAATTCATCACAAAATATTTAAGAATTCTGTGTACATATAATCAAGAGCAAATCTAAAAGATACCATGAGATCGGAAAGAATGTCCTCCAACAAAAACCTGAGAAGCAATAAAAACATAATTTAAGGGATTTAGAGGCATTTAAGGTTTATGCTAGTAACCTACTCGTATGTGTAGTTGATTGTTCATATGGTTAACTTCACCATTGTCTTTTGGGTGACACAGACGACTCCTAGAAGTGCGAGACCAAGCACTTCATATGACACTCGCTGTATCGACGCACTACTGGTGCAATTTTTGGGAGGATCTGGTTTCGCTAGAAAGGAAAAAAATAATTTGCCCATTGGAGAAGAAATTATCATTATTTGACTCCTGGTTTACAATACTTATAATTTCATTGTCGCATTTTAAGATAGTAAAATATTAATTTCTGAACAAAATAAATACCACTTGTTACCTTACAAGATGAAGTACAGGTTCATTAAAAAAAATCTTGGCAGTAATGTGTAGTAACTTCAGAAAAAAAAAACAGGATTTTCAAGTTCAGGTTATACCCGTAACGCCGCAATGCTATTCAAGAGATTTTCTTGCAATTCCTGTATTTTTTTCTGAAGTTACTATACATTATTGCCGTGATTTTTTTTAATGAACCTGCACTTCATCTTGTAAGGTAACAAGTGGTATTTATTTTGTTCAGAAATTTGAATTTTTACCGTCTTAAAAAGCCATAACCCCGAACGCCGAATCTCGGAACACTGACCCTTAAGGCCATCTTTTAGGATGGTTGGTGTTTTGTATGATGTTTACCACAAATGGGTGTAACTAATTAACTGCAATCGCTGCTGGATTTGACGGCCAAAATAATTGTCAGTGTTCCAAACAGAGGAATTTTCTTCTGTAGTGTACTAAGTACATTCCTCTGTGGTGTACCAAGGCTTCATCAAACTTAACAGGGATCTTTGGTGAAGGTGTGTGGGCGGGGTAATTAGTTGGTTAATTTATATTATTATTCGTGTTAATCGCAGATCGCAGGTTCAAATCCTGACCCCAGGATGTTTTTTACAAAATATTAGTCTTTTCTACTTAAAATAGTCAGTTAAGAGCCATTTAGCAGGCGCATTGTGAAAAACCCGCCTTTTTCTAATTCATCGAAACAGAACACTTTAATTCAAAATTTGCTCAATAGTTATCCTACAAAACCTTATTACCTATGTTTTGTGTAAATTGTCATCGCAAAGATTCCATTGATTTCTGTAAATTAGAATTTTAAAGTTTTAAAATGTCAAAGTTATAAAATTCTAATACACAGAAATTTTGAGATGACCAACCAACATTAAACTAAAATTTACATTTTAACGTTTTAAAATATTAAAGGTTTAAAGTTTTAGTTTACAGAAACCAATGGAAATTTTGGGATGACGGTTTACACAATACATAGGTAATAAGGTTTTGTAGGACAACCATTGAGAAAGTTTAGAACTTAAGTGCTTAGTTTCACACACATCTTGCATCCCCGATGCACCCTAAAATCTTTCCCCGCATTTTTCCTCACGCAACCCTTAGAATATCTGCTAAGTCTGAGGCCAGTTAGAAACTTATCTAACATTACGAAAACTAAATGAGGGTAAATAAATACTCACTAGTAGCAGCGATTAGTTGAGGCAGATACTTCTGCCAAAAGGCGCACTGCTTCACTCTGAGTCCGTGACCCACTTGACCGCTGGAGTTGACCGAAAGAGACAAGTATTCGCGTCCAAACGCAGTGTGGACCGGCCAGTGAACTTTCGTCATCTCATTACTGGGTGATTGTGAGGGATTTCTGGAAATGGGAGAAAAAACATATTGAGAAATTTTAGCCAATTCAAGTGAAACTAAAAAAAATACCTAAGAAAAAGACAACTTACCCAGATCTAGCGAAATTAGCCCAGTATCTCATAATGGTTTTACTGAACTCCACTTCTTCTGGTGAATAGTTTTTCCCAGGATTCAGGGGTTCTCCAAATACGTAGTTGATTTCATCAGCATGCATCACACCAGTCCATGACGGCCATGGGTTATTCTTGCTACGATGTTTATAGTAGTAAGTGTAAACGTTATTTCCCGTTTCTGCATACCGATGAGCAAACTCGTTTACTCCACAAGTGAAATGGTAGTCTCCAACCATCTTATCCAGAGCATTGCGATTCTTCACAGGATCATTTGGATCCAACCAATCTGTGTACTCAAATACAATGGCTTGCCTTGCAACATCATTTACGTACGGGTTAAGTTCTCTTACCGCTTGTAAGTATTGTTCTCTTGTAATGCCAACATTCTCTTCTTTTGGAAACAGTTCAGTCAGATAATAAAGGATAAAGTAATATCCTTCATCAGTATTAGATCCCATAAGGATATTGGTCTTCTTGAAATTTTGATGGGCCAAAGATCTTACTGGCATTTCATCGAGAAAGGAACCATCTATTATAGGGACGAAAGGGAATTCACAAATGCCTAATGTTCCCCATTCGTTATTGACTAGTTCATCTGCAGTCTTCTTCCTCAAACACTCTATCATGGGACCCATGTCAGTTCTGGAATGAGGGCAATGGACAGCTTCTGCCAAACGAATGCCACGCATGACACTCTCTTCTCTAGATATAATGGCCCAAGGTGCCGTAGCAGCTCCCGATTGCATTATCGCTTGAGAAAACATATTCCTTGATAATGGTGACAATAAATGCAAAGACACAGAAACTGCTCCAGCCGACTCGCCAAATAAGGTTACATTATGAGGATTTCCTCCAAAATATTGTATGTTGTCTTTAACCCATTGAAGAGCCATTAGCTGGTCAAACAATCCAGCGTTTCCAGGAACATCCGGAGTATCAAAAAATAAGAAACCTAGGGATGCAACTCTGTATTGCATGGATACGTAGACAATATTTTCCTCAGAAACCAAGATTTTAGGATCATAGACATCTAACGTTGCCGTTCCCGAATAGAAACCTCCACCAAACACCCACAGCATGACAGCAGCATTCTTAGGCCGAGGTCTAGGAGTGACTATATTGATATACAAGCAGTCTTCTTGCATATCAGTGTTAGGATTCCACATCATCGCACCAGGGAAGTCTCCGAACACAGTATCTACAATTTGAACGCACGTGTGCGGCAGTGTTGTGGCATTAAGAACTTCATTCCCCCAGCTCTCAACAGGTCTTGGATGTCTAAATCTGAGATCTCCGATAGGTTTCTGCGCGTAAGGTATGCCGAACCACGCGTCTACTTTCTTGCCCGTCGCAGCAGTTAACGTGATACCCCTAACGCGTCCTTTCCTGGTTCTAACGACGAGAGGATCTTCGTCATCAGGTCCCAATTGTGGTTGGTCCGCTTGGGGCTCGTCAAGCCGCTCGTGGTTGGAGTAGTACTCATCGTACTTGTTCTTCTCGTCCGCGTACTTGGCTCGCTTGGAGGAGGTCTCGTGAGGGAGGATGGTGTCGAGGTCGGGGTTGTAGCGGACGGCCTCGCCGTGGCCGTGGTAGGGCTGCGGTTGAGGGTAGAGGGCGTGGTCAGGGGCATGGTGCCTGGCTCGGTGCTCGTGGGGACTTGCCGACGCGCCGGCCGCCAGCGCTGCCAGCGCCGTCAGTAGCGCGCGCATCCCGCTCCACCACTCGCCACCTGGAATATTACGGATAAAAATCTGTAAGATGGTTCCAAGCCACGATCTGGACTTAAATCTATTGTTTTAGTGGTATTGAGAGTTTAGAGGGTTAAGAAGCTTTAACTTATGATCAGTAAGATCGAAAACTTTATTTAAATTGTGCATTATACTATTGAATAGGAACAAATCCAGCTGCATTCGGATGTAGAATTTGACCAGCTTAAGTACAAATGCACAATTAAAATGGTAGGTAAATACCTATAAAAACATACCAAACCAAAACTCATACCTTTTACTGTCCATTCATTTATTACGTAAAAATTGGTATGGAACAATCTAATTGTGACCACATAAAGTCACGACACATATCCCCGAGGGGTGTCAGAGGTGTTCCCAAGTGTGGACTTTTACTGGAACAGCCAGCACTCGTACGCCCGCTTTTCACCCGCGATTTTATATCCCTACGTCATAGGCAGTGAGCCTTATCATCGTACTTCGGGCACAAATACACTTACTTACTTTATTACGTACGCCGCAAAATGCACACAAATTAAAAAAAAATACATTTTTTGAACGACCAGCATGATTTGAACTAGGTTCTCAAGACAGAGTCAGCATCATACCGATTGGGCAACCGCTACTTTTTAAGTAAACAAACTATGTATAGATAAACATCGTAAGCAATTAATAATATATATAATAAGCCAACTGTTTATCTATGTACGAGGGTGCGTTCTTAAGTGTGTGAAATGGGAGATAAATATAAATTCCCAAATATTTTTCTTTTTCTATATTTTACTTGCTGCCTAATACATTTTTCAAATCGTTTAATAAGCTTTATGCAATGATATTTATCATTGGCTTTATGCATCAAAAAAATAAAGGTTCCTTTTTGCTTATACTAAGTATTACTATACCTAGTCTATGGTAATATTGAACTTGGCTGCCATTTTTACAATACATTTTTTTGGTGGGATATCATTATTTTTCGTCAATAAGTTTATTATTATACAGAAGATCTACATATAAAATTAATACTTTTTCTTGCGTTTTATTTTTAGTACTATTCTCTACATTTTCTTGAATGTTTAAAATATTAGAGCGCATTTCCCATATGTATGAATGTAGGTAGGTACAATAAGTTAAGTAAATAGATTAAATATGGTATACCTTCCTATGTAGCAGTGGCGAAGGGTATCTTATGGTGGTGGTAAGGCGATCCACAAAAAAAGGAGTCACCGCGTGACGCAAGCGCATAGAGGAAAACCTCTATCTGCATGCGCCAATTCTAAGAATTTTTTATGTTTCTTCAGAAGATAAGGTCCCACTTTCACCATACAAAATGTTTTCGAATCGAAGAATAGTAAATATGGAAAGCAAAACATTTTGTTCAGTTTGCAACTGCCTGTCATCCACTTATATCTTTCGTACAAATAAGTATTTAAAAACCCACCTAGCCTCTTACAATTAATAGTCATATTTGGAAGATCACGGCCTAACTGAATGACATGCTTTTTGTTTTCAAAACTTAGTTTGGAAAATGAAGTATCTCTGTTATGCCAGTAATCAGTCGAACAGTACTCAATATGAATTAAAGCCATAATGGCAAATAAAACTCACTGCAATTAACAAATATGTGAAATAAACACCGTAAAATAAACAGAAACCGGTGAAAAATATCAATTACCTCGCTAAATCACAAAAAAGCTAATTAATTCACAAGCATTCACATAAACAATGAAATGGAGACACGTAGTAAACAAATACTTCTCCCACCATTCCCATATCCATTTCAAGTAGGCTTAAAATGAACGTTTTTGAGGAAGGCACCCAATAAGCCGCCAGTTAAGTACTGCTCCAGTGCAAATTTCTTAATAAATGCCCTGCCATTCAGTAAGTAGTAAATATTCAAATACTCATTATTATATACAGTTATTTCCCCAAAACTGTTTAAGGCCGCGCTGGAGGACGTCTTTAAAACACTGGACTGGCATGCTCGAGGCATAAATGTGAACGGAGAGTACATTTCACATCTTCGTTTTGCCTATGAGATCGTCATAATGGCGGAATCGCTGCAAGAACTGGAGGAAATGATGCGCAGCCTAAGTGATTCTTCCAGACGAGTGGGCCTGCGGATGAACCTGGATAAGACTAAGGTCATATTCAACTGTCATGTCATCCAAAGGCCAGAAACCGTCGACAATGTCAGCACCGAAGTTGTTCAAAAATATGTTTACCTGGGTCAAGCTATCCAGCTGTGTAAAAACAACCTTGACTCCGAGGCTGATAGAAGAATATGCTTGGGGTGGGCAGCATTCGGGAAGTTGCGTCACATATTTACGTCGCCAATACCGCAGTGCTTAAAGTATACAACCAGTGCGTCCTTCCAGTGATGACGTACGGCGCTGAGACGTGGTATCTTACCAAAGGCTTGATCCGCCGATATAAGGTCGCTAAACGAGCTATGGAGCGGGCTATGCTTGGGATATCTCTGATGGATAAAATCCGAAACGAAGATATCCGTCAGATATCGAAGGTGACCGACATAGCCTGCCTTAATAAATAAATAAATGAATATTTGGATGACGGTGAAGCATGGTGTTAGAGTGATAATGATGATATTTGTCGTGACAGTAGTTTATAATTTAGTTAAGTACCTAGTATAATTTAGGAAATTATGATTCCTCTAAGGAGTTAACATTAACTAATTCCAGACTGTAAAAGGAAATATACTGTATGAGACAAGTAGACAGAGATTAAATATGTTTTTCTTTTTTTCATTAACTTCAATTCGTGCTGTCTTGTATTTTCTTATCCCTTAGTTAACTAAGTCATTTGTATAGTATAAGTTTTATGTAAAAAAAAGACATGATCTTGCTAAGTTTCTTGCCCGTTCTTCTTAGCAAGACTAATCGAATGGGCGGAGGTAGGCATGTATTTATATATGTAACCTACTAGTATGTAGTATAAAGGATGTGATTTGGTCGGCCGCCTGGATTCGTGCTGGGGGCTCGGTTGGTGCGTATATATATATTGCTACATAAATTAAATAAACCTTTAATCTAGTCCATGTACATTTATAATTATTTTATTACATATCTTTTTATTACATTAAATTTGCCGTGTAAAAAGTGTATTATATATACCTACTTTGCAAAATAAACTATTTGAATTTGCCGAATCAGTAAGTTATACCTGCTCGAGCTGTACTTAGTACATATTAATTCCATGTCCCGAGCTAAGCGATTGTTTGACTTTTGATATTTATTTAGAATGTTACCATAATAGTAGTTTATGCTATAAGGGCGAAAAGGAATAAATTATGAGGAAATATTTTCTTACAGATTCATGAGTTCATAGTTCCTGTAATTCAATAGCTATTTCTATTAATTATGGTTTTTGTTTGAAAGTTTTTACATCTACGTATTAAATTTTGTTTTTTATTGTCAGTTTGGCAACAAAAATTAAATTTTCAATAAAAGTTCGTCCTAAATGCCATCCATTTCCATGATAAGATAAATAATAATTTATAACAGCTGACACTTTTTTAAAATTTAATAAATGTTGCTGTTAGCTTTATGTTGTCTCATTTTTGCACAAATGAAATTAAATAATTTGGATTTGTCATTTCCAAAAAAAATGCAATAATTTTAGTACTTAAATTGAGTTTCCTTCAAATTCTCTATAGAAACGGCAATTTCATATGTAAAGACATACGACACTATATGCCCGAGGTAGTGTCATCTTACAAATTAAGAGGGTTAAGGCGATATGTAAAAGTTTTAGCGTCCCTGTTATTCCATATGCGAAAAAACCCTCAGTGCGAGAGGGACGGATTCGTGGAAAAGTACCAAAAAGTCGGTTTTTTATTGATATAAAATGTACTAAAGTTGCTATCAAAATTTCGTTTAACCCGGTCCTAGATATCGTTAAAACCCTTCTAATAAAATATAATTGCAGTCCATATGTCATTCTAAATTGACAAACCAGGAGAATTGGTGCCGAAAAAGACCTTACTTCAGTAAATATTTATATCGAGCCGAATTTCTCCAATCGCGTTTCTGTTTTAACAGATCCCGAGAAAAAGAATCCAAAAATAATACATTTTTTTTCAAAATAATACAATATTTACTGAAGTAGATATGCACGTTCTTAAAGTGTCGATTTTTTTTCGTAGTGCCTTAAGCTGCACTCGCACATTTGACAAATGTTGGCAAATGTCTGAATGCAGCTTCACATTCACACCGTATTTAGTAAAGCCAAAAACGTCATTTAAATCAACGTAAAGCAAAGCTCGACACAGATTGCCCCGCATTGCGCCCCGCATGCTGCCAGTATGCCAACATCGATCCAATGCAGTGCCCAAATTAAGGCGCTTAGTGACGCCAAATTAGCAGCTCGATGTGTTGGTACGAATATCGACAGAAACGACCGACATTAAAATAACGTTAAGGAGCTCCACAAAGCTAAACATCAATTTTGCATAGGATTTAGTTTTGTCAAATTAGATGACAAAAATAAAATAAAAAATGGAAGTGTTTTTTGACTCGAGACAATAACTAATAACACTTTATAAATAAACATACTTTCAATCTTCTTTTAATTATAATACATTTTAAAAAGCATGAATTTCACAAAAAAAGCGATTCAGTTTCCATATTTCAAAACCAATTGAAACGAAACTAACACACGCAGATACTAACTATTACATAAAGAAATTATAGTTAATGTCCTAATGTAGCCGCGATTTCAAAATAACTGAAGTTTTGCGTGCGTGGCAACTGATCAGAGCAAGATAGACAGTTAAAAAAAAAAAAAAAAAAAAATGAAAAAAAATATCGTACAAAGGCGAGCTTAATACCAATTAGTATTTTCTACCAACTAACCTTTGGCAATGAGGAAACTGTTGATGGTAGTGCCATACTATTTAAATAGGTAATCCTGAAAATAGTACTTAAATAATTGAAATAACTAGACTACATCCTAATAAACATTTAAAGCAAAGTTATAGTTTATAATAAAAAACATAAACTACATAAACAGTTTACACAAATATATAACTGTGTAGTGATGAATATTCATTAATTACTCATAACATATTATATAATATAGGAATCAAAAGCGTTAGAGCAGGACTGAATTTTAGCATTGTGCAGCCCCTTAATATCAGCGCACATTGCAAAGCGGCTGTTACGACGATCGCTGCATTTTCGATAGCTCCAAATAGGAGAAAATAATACTTTTCACAGGGACGCGATTGTTCGATTGAAAAATTAAATGTTCAGGACGGCGATTCTGGCGCTTGCACAAAAATTGCGAAAGCAGAAAAATCAATAATTTCCGTAGATCCTTTAGATAAAATCCTTTGTAAAATCACTCAAAATCTACCGTAGCAAATTTTTTCGCAGTTGCCAGAATTGCCGTCCAGTTCGTTAAAAAATGTCACGCCGGCAGTGAGATACCGGTTCTGAACATAACATGCTCCCTACACGACATGCAAACACAGAAGTTCAACATCCACTTCAAAATATATATATATATATATCATAAGAAAGTAAGTTTTTTGCGTACGGTACATTATTTTTTATGGTTCCGTACCTCAGAATAAAAAACGTAACCCCTATACGATCACTTTGTTGTCCGTCTGTCTGTCCGTCCGTCCGCCTGTCTGTCTGTCAAGACCCTTTTGCTCGGGTCCCGTATGAAAATGATATTCCAATAGCTATAAAACAATTGGCTTTTCCATAGTCGTGATACCAGCCGTAAATTCCTAAAATAGTCTAATATCACGCGTATGGAAAATCTAATTATTTGGAAGCGACCATAATATCATTACAAATATATTATGTTAACGCATATAGCAAACTATTGTTAAAAGCTGTCTTAGCTTAAGGTTGTATTTTGGTCGTTGTAATTATTACAATTAAATAAACTCCTTGGTACTCGGTTCCACAAATATAATTAATTATGTATATCTTTTAAGTTGCTACCAGTTTCATCGTTTTACGACATCATCAGGCACTGTATTTGAGGTGTTAATAATACATTTTGTTAAACCACGAATTTTATGTGTTTACAAAAACAGGACTTAGTTTGACAAATTAAAATTTTTTGTATAAAATTTTTTTCAAACTACCTAAATCCTGTTTATGTAAACACGTAAAATTCGTGGTTTTACAAAATTTATTATTAACACCTCAAAATACAGTGCCCTGATGATGTCGTAAAACGACGAAACCGGTAGCAACTTAAAAGGTAATTAAACATAATTATATTTGTGGAACCGAGTACCAAGGAGATGTATTTAATTGCAAGATCAGGTTCCATCAAGAAGTAACAACATTCACCGTCAACTTAACAAATACGGAGAATCGACCCAATGGGTGAGCTAGACTTGGAGGCAAGGGTCAGAAAACCGGTTCCCAATTTAATTTAATTAAAAATGTTGAACATGTTTCTTTATTTTGAAGATAAACTGATGTTGCAAACATGACTGCAATGATATAATGTTAATTTAACAAACTGGTGTGTTTATTGGATCAACATTCTTGAAAATCTCAATTTAATATTAATGTTTTTTTTTATTTACATTTTCCTAGCAGCGTGTCGTCGTGAAAATCGTTGTGACTCGACTTAGATTTTTAAGGCGATATGCGAAAAAAATACGGGTGTTTCTTTTCTGTGTATTTCATGAAATACACGGAAAACTATGATCAGTTTCTGGTATATTCATTTTGACTATATAGTCTAGGGTTTTGAGATTGGAAAACATGTTTGGATAAATTTTCCTCGATAGAAATAATTGTTGAAATGAGGTCTTCAAACACACTTTTTCTCCTCGTTTGACGAATAGGAACCATATACAGAACTCAAACATATTTTATTAGGTGTGTTTCAACAATATCTAGAGATTCGATTTTTGAAATTTTGCTAGCTATTTTAGTTTTTTTAATAAAAATACAAAACCAACTTTTTTCCCTTTTGCCCTGAATCCGCGATTGCGCGATTTTTCGCTTGGAATGACAGTGACAAAAATAAAATTCACATAGCCTCTTAAGCGCCTTGTTTATTGTCTATTGTTGTTATTTACCAAAATGTTTTTAGGGTTTCGTCCAGTACCGGATTGTATGGTGGTATGTGTGTGAGTCCGACTTGGCTGGTTTTTGTTATCTATATGACTCCCTGTCAATAATATAATACTAAGTAATAAAGTAACTATAGTACGCGACATGGCGGGAGTGCGAGCGAATAGATACATGTCAGTATGAAATAGCCCGTACTCCCGCCTGTTGCGTATTATACTTAGATAAGCAATATTTGCCCCAAATTTTCTTGGGGCTTCGTCATTGAAGTAAAAAATGTCTTTGTTACATACAACTTTAAGGGGGTATAAAATGGACACATTTTGAAGTTATTTATCTGATGTTCAAAAAAAGTTCTAAGTTGAATATATTAGTATAACAATTTTGAGACCTTTTTCTAGATTTTGGGCTATCAGAAACGCGATTGGCGCAATTTCATTCGATAGAAATAATTATTGAAATGAGGTATGGATTTACACTTTTTTTTGATATTCTGACAAATTAGGATAGCATACACACTTTAAAAATATTTATTTAGATGAGTTCTAACAATACCTAAATTACTGGTTATGGAAATTTTCATAGCTATTTTAGTTAATTTCATATTAATTTAAAACCGACTTTTTGTAAATTTTCCCGGATTCCGTCCCACTCGCACGGCAGGTCTTTCCGCCTGGAGTAACGGGGACCTTTGCACGGACGACATATCACCTTAAACTCTCGCGTTCCGTACATATTATAATATTTAAAAATAAAAATCAATTTTACCGACTACAATGTGTTTGTGCAAGTTGAAGAAAAATACTTGTGTCGTCACCTGCATCTCATCACTAGACAATGGTGTCGATTCGGTGAAACACGACTTAACTTATTTGACAGGACTAACCTTATTATAAGCGTCTTGTCTTTGTTTTTTAGATATAGAGGAAAAAGACAGAACGCTTCAATTAAGTTGAGTCCTAATAAATAAGTTAAAATGTGTTACACCGAATCGACACAATTATATATTTAACTGTTTTTGAGCATTATTCACTTATTTGGAATAGTTAATAATTATTAAAAACAAATATATATTTTTTATTTTATGGAACAAATTACATAAATTTAGATTTTGTTTTATTGTTCTTATTTATTATTAACTATCCCAAATAACAGTAAAACTAAACCTAAATTAAATAAATATACAACAAATTAAATTATAGATAACTCCAAACATACAGACTGCTAAAGAAATATTTACCATCAAAATCTATGCAAAACAGTTTTAAATATGAAAGAGAAAAATCCTTCTTCCAAAAGGCTGCAGAGGAATTTCAGCTGCGCTCCCTAGGAGGGCGATGTATAATTAAATTTTGGACAATTTCACTTTTTGTCCGACTGTGAGTTAGCGTAGACGAGTTTTCCTGACAAATCACAACGTTTCGCTTTAAATTGATTACTGATATAATTTTTAAAGAAACCTTTAATAATATTATTGTGACGATTTAATGTCCAATATTCAATATTTAAATATAATACTCCAATACTTATTTTTCTTTATTGGTATTTTTAATTTATAGGTAGTCTAGATTTTTTGTTATTTAATTTTTTATTTTGTGTAAATAATAATAGTATGAAAATATTTCCCTTGTCAATATAATTTTTTATGGCATTTGTTACAAAGTCAGTATGGTTGAAAAAAAAAAGGAAAAAAATGCTTTTTTAACAATTCAGGTATATTTAAAAATAAAACTTTTTTTATGCTAGGTAACACTTGCGGCTTCACCTGTGTTGTTCGGTTTATAAAGCCGGAGAAGAAAATTTACCAATTTCAGTGACGACAAAAAGTGACAAATTACATTCTGAAAAATCCTCTACCTGCCAATCAAACACCCGACAAAATCAGTTCAGCTGTTTCGGAGATTAGCCCGGACAAACAAACAGACAGACAAAATATATAAGAAATGGGTCTTTGGATTTTGGTAAGGCCGACGGCCTCGATGTAAAACATGTGCTATCATCAACATCGCCACCACCATCAACACACATCACACAACCAACGTTTACCAAGCCCAACCAAATAGCACATGCACCACCAGAAATCTCATCTACATCTTAGGCGAGACCAAAAATGCATTACACATCAGAATCATCATCACCGACACACATGTGACTCGATCATAAACAACACCTTACCCGTACCCACACATACTCGTCTCCATAACTTAAAATTCAATCAGTGTTTTACAGCGAGCATAATTAAATCATTTACACCACCCATATCCGACATCCAAGTTAGAACTTGGGAGAGATCGTATATATGGTCACTTGGTGCTCAGTACGGACCTAAAATGCCGTATATTCTCGGAAAAAAAAAAAGAAAAATCTTTTATAAATTAACCTATGGGAATCAGTTACTTTTTGTCGCATGCCATAATCCGCTTGGACGCGCGTCGTCAAACGGATACGTAAAATTCTTTTCACGAAAGAAGTCTCCTGTCAAAGTACTTATTGTGAATGAATAAATTCGAAAATGCCTGAATCCTTGGGACTTCTTTAGTGAAAAGTATTTTACGGCGTAGTGGGCTCTACGCTCTGTGCTTGATGATTTTTTTTAAACTGCGTTTTTGCAGTTCCTGAAAGAGTGACCCGCTTTCGTTTTTGGCTTTAAATTACCATCTTTGATATGAATGATTATGAATCCTTGGTTTCGGCTCAGTCCAATACACTTCAGTAATTACCGTCCAACTTTGAGGGTAGATCGTTTATGCAAATTTCAGAAAGAACCCTCGAACTGTTTAAGTCGATTCGATTAATTTTGTTGCCCCCGCATTATCTAGGCAAGTGGGGAAAGTATCTTTTTTCTTTAATTGCTTTAGGTTGGTATAATTAAGTCTGATTTTATCAAAGGGTTGTATTTTTATAAACTTTGTCCTAGCCCTTGTTGGTGCCAGAAAAAGCCGTGG
This sequence comes from Ypsolopha sequella, assembly GCA_934047225.1. Classification (NCBI taxonomy): domain Eukaryota; kingdom Metazoa; phylum Arthropoda; class Insecta; order Lepidoptera; family Ypsolophidae; genus Ypsolopha; species Ypsolopha sequella. Next base: position 25,340,275 of record OW203987.1, read on the forward strand.
TGGCGCAGTTGGTAGGACAGCTATCTCGATGAGAGGGCCCCGATTTAATTCTTGACACGAGGACCAGCACCAATAAATGTATGTGAGTGCACTCAAAAAACGGATGACTATGAAAGTTCAAAAATAGAAGTTGTAGTTAAATCAAACGAAATATGAAATATATTTATTTGTAATGTAGGTACACTTATTACAGTTCAGTTTTTATGTAATATAAGTTATTAAGTATTCTATGTGTATAGGTAATAGTTTTATGTCACAAATAATAATATGGGGAATTTAATTTGATTAAGTTTGATTTGATTTAATTTAATTTAATTTAATTTGATTTAATTTATTTTAATACTATTTACTCGCCTGTTCTCTTACTAACACTAGTCCATAAGTTATTTTGTATTACTAACACTTTATGGACCCTGTCTGAAATAAATTATTTTATTATTATTATTATATAACTTTCGCCACGCGAAGATTTTGATGGTTGGACAAGTATTATGTCCAACTGGAAATAATTAGCCATTGCGACAATCGGGTAGTCTATTACCAATATTCGCCTTGGTTGAACCGAAGTTGACGCTCGCTACATTATTACAAAATAATTAAACCGCAATTTGCTACTGGCCACCAACAAGAAAGAATAAACAAGAAAAAAAATTAGAATTCTGAATTCAAATTTTGCGGCAGGCTAGTGATATCGCGCCGTCCGTCGCGTGCCTGAAGGTCAAAGGTCGTTGCAGATAGAGTTTCACCGCAAACTTTATTTTAAATCTATGAACCCTAAAGGGATAGTAATAAAAACTATTTTCACCTGCGCAATAGAATAGATAAGATTGTGAGATTTGCAATTCAAACCGAATGCCGTTGTCGAGTGGCGAAGCGATGGCACCTCTACATCGTCCTTGAGTAGAAAGTGGGGTTTAATTGTTCGTAGATATGACTGTCAAGATGGTTCTTGGCTAGGAAATAGAAGCGTCATAAAAGAACTGCTTTAATCTATTTTAGTTCTAATCTAGAACAGAAAAGGCTCTTGCGTGTTTAAATTCAATTCCAGTACTATGCAGTTTTAACCTATTATTATTTCAGATTGTTGGCAAATTTTCACCTACTTTAATAATCCTTTATTATGTTTATACCATAAATTTTAGGCAATTTTATTCCATTAATAATGCAAATTGGAATCGCCTGCAGCACCTGTTATCCGCATAGAGCAATGTTCTACATAGGTCCTTCTATACGAGTGGGTACATAAGCAAATACAGACAATACGAATGCAAATTTGAATGCAGGCACGATGCGTTTATTAATTGAACAGAGTCACTATTTGTTTCAGCTAGATAATGGAACCATAGACTAAGTATTACTACGTATAGACCGACAACTCCCATACATCAAGGCGTAGCAAATTTTTTATGCGCTCTTACTCCACTAGGTGTCGCCAAGTGTTGCAAATAAGCATATATTGTTTAATTGGCTGCAAGTAAACTCTCATGGTTACCAAGTAAACATGTGGCTGTAATAGCTTAGAAAAATTTGATGGCGCTAAGTTGGCAACACTAACAGTGAATATTTCAACGCCATCTATTATCGAAGTGGGAATTATTTTCATGTTACGTGACATCGCTGTGCCACTAGCGTCACCAATTGGTATTTTTTAGCATCGTGTTCGTTAGAGCATTTAGCAACGCCATCTAGATTTCGTTAGGGTTTTACACCTTTTTTGTGACTACAAACTGATGTATGGGAACTGCTAGTCTATACTATACATACGTAGTCATACTTAGTCTATGATGGAACGTTGAAAATTTTTGTCAATTTAGTTCTATTATCCTATTATAAGGTTTAACTATATACTTACTACAATGATAGAGAAGTAAAGAGGTATCTGAACATTGTATATTTTTATTCAATAAAACTGTTTAAAATTTTTGTCTGTCTTTCCGTCTCAACGCATTTAGATGCGGTTTTCTTTACTATCATTGTAGTGACCCTGGTCAACATATAGGATATGGAGTGTTGATAAAATAAATAAAATAAAATAAATAATAAAATAAATAACTTTTTTTCAGAAGTAAGAATACCACGTAAACATTCTTCTGACGTCAATAAATTAAACAACAATATAGGATTGGATTGGATTGGATATAGTGTGAAATGGATCCGCCCGCGCACACCGACAACCAAACATCCGCACCGTCCCACTCCCACTAAAACGTGTATTTTGAGAGAGAGGGACGCAGACTACCATAAACACGCAAAGGAATCCCTGTCAGATAACTGTGAAGATAAAATAACTAAACACTGAGAAGAACGGCAAGAAACTCAGTGGGGACATTACACTATTTTACATTGCGTCATATTCTTATCAGTATAAGTAATAATTAACCGTGTAAAAATCGTTCGAGTATAAAATCTTATTTACGTAAACCTTAAGCTTAAAAAGAGCAAGTCCTAAAATTTCGTTTGGTATTTTATTGTAATTGTAGTTTATGCTACAAGTAACCGTAACCGAGTAATTTATTGCTTTTACGCCCGTGTATCATACTACATTTTTCAATGCATAGTGTGAGGAAATGAAAACAAATATAATCTTGTGAACTTTAAATTATAATTGGCTCAAAAGGACTGTATCCATAGCCGTTAAACGGTGTAAAAAAAGTATAACGTCTATGGTACACAGGAAAGGCTGCAGGTTAGACAACCATTGTAAATAAATAAAAAATATATATATAATAAAGCCCTAGGGCAAAATAATCGACTTTCTGTTCGGTTTTGATGCATAAAAAGTGGGCCTTTACGAGCACATGCATTGAAATATAATATATGTCAATAAAATATTATATTAGTATATTGTATGTAATTTCCCATGAAAGATTTATTAACTTTTTCTAGACTAAATAAGTTACAAGTTATCTTGTGTTTATTTCTAGTAAGATTATGACAGTCACTGCGACTTTTAAAACAGTCTATAATTTCATGAACATACACAATAACCTCATAAACGTATTGGGAAATAACCGTAAAAATATAAATTTCCTTGAAAAACTCTCTTAATGAATCGCGTCGTTTGAGACCATAGATAGAGCGGATGGCTCTCTTTTGAAATACAAATACACTCTCAATGTTCTCTGCACAACCCCACAGTAAAATGCCATATGACATTATGCCATGGAAGTAGCTGAAATAAACTAATATAGCAATTGCTACGCCTTTTAAAAATGTATTATTTATTTTATTTTGATTAAACTGCTTAACGAATTCTGTTGATATTATTTCAAAGAATTCCTTGTAAAGTTTATCCGGATTATTTACTGTAAGATTAGTTTTAGGCAGTTTTTGTTTCAATGTAACTCTACTTGATTCTACTTTACGTGTACACGGGCGGAGCCGAAAGGCTAGTCTTTACCTAAGATAGATCAGAGGCACGATCTGGACTGCAATCTATTGTTTTGGCAATAATAAGAATTATAAGGGGGTACTATAGCCGCTGAATTTTTTTTAAACAAAAAAATAAAAACAAATCATCTATTTTTTCAATACTTCGGACAAAGCGGGTTACTTTTACGAAAGTATTTCCTGAAGAGCTAAAGGCTAGTCTTTCATATTGCCAGGTAGCATCAAAGCATCCGTTAATCTCCAACAAAGCATTGTTATATCGATTCGTCGAACATGCTTGTTTGAATTGAAATTTCGACCCTGATGCCTTTATCTGTCAATTACCATGTCAATCAGCTCAGGTTACCGACTGCCTACAGCGTAGCATGCACTTGATCGTTTCTCCACCGTTTGTTACCAACTCAAGATGCAAGCCTTTTTAACCCTTATGTACCTAAAATAAGAGCGACTCAGTTGCACTCCGTATTCAGATATTCAGATTTCAATCAGAATATATCAGAAAATAACCTATATTAAATTATTTAAGAACTTACCTATTTATTTTATTTTTATTTATTTATTTTATTTTATTTGGGACTATATCCCTAAGTGTCGCGGATTTCTGAAGTAGCCGCTTCAACTAAATATCTTTCACAGGGCCCGACAAAAAATAACTTAACAGACGGACAAAATGTTATATACCCTATAATAAGGATTCTGTTTTCTTTCATTTTGAGGTACTGAACCCTAAAAAAAGACAGCTATTAAAGAAAAGTCTCCTTAAGTACTCGTATGTCCTATAACATACGACAAAATCCGTTTCTAAAACATCTCCAAATTTCCCAAGTCCGGCAAAATTCCATATTCTTCCCACCATTCCCAAATCTACTACGTCAGCAACTCGCCCAAACTCATATCATAAATGATTCCCGCCAAACCCTGGTCTTCAGCCAGTTCATATCCCGATATCTCTCGCAGACACCGCTTGCGGGATGAGCAGAAAAATACACTTCGACAACGTTACCTCGTCCTGTCCTGCCAAGGGAATCTCAACCTCTATCACTTGATTTAAAGACGAAATTGAGTGAACAAAACAGTTGGCAGTTCGGTATAATTTAGCAGTTTGTATGTTGCGGCACGGACGAGGCCCCGTGTAGAGAGTAGTTGCAACCAAGAGTTCAAAACCTTCGCGAAAATCGTCTCTATGCTCAGCCGGTAAGAGTTAAGAAACGTGTCTAAAAGTAAGTGGTAGTATATGGACGCTAGAGATGGAATGTCACGATTTTGATATCGATTTTTTTGTTTATGTTTTCGCTGGCGGTCTCTAATTAAGATAAGGGTGTTTGGTGTCAAGTGGTTGCTGCAGCTTGTTTCAGCTTTGCATACAAAAGTGGATTGTGTTGGTAGTTTGCTACGCTGGCAGGATGTCTTTTTAAGTAGAGTTCGGTTGGGATTGTTAGAAAATATTGTAGGTTTAATTTATCAAAATAAATGTTAAAAAGTTTTTTAATTATAAAGCTAACTCATATACGATTTTATAATGTAATATAATAATATATGATAACTTTCTATTTTATATCGTGAAAACAGGCTGGCGGCAATTTTTCCGATAGTACAGGTCCCGTCATTTGGGTATTTATTTTTGAGAATCATCTTTCCGCACCGTAGTGTTTGAAACATACGATACCACATACCACGGATCGAAAGACAGACAGATAGCTTTAATGTGATTTATACATACACTTATGAAGCAGCACACTGCTTATCGATAAAAATTGCAAGAATATTGCAGCAATCGTCCGTAGCTTAACTTGAAAAAAAACATAGCATTAACGATTAACTAAACAAAATAGTTGCATCGAATACAAATAACTAAAAATGTGTTTACATAACCACCCAAAGCATTTCGATAAAACCGATCAAATTCGAAATATAAAATCGATATCTTTATATCGATAAAAAGAAACCCTAGTACGCGCGCCCCGTCTCTTCTGGTAATACAGTCCATAAATACACGAAGACTCGTGGAAATGACTGTCGGCGCCTTCCATTGGCACATTTCCTTATAAAATTTCTTGATGGCGCTTTATTGCGGACGAAATTAAATTTATTAGCTTTGCACCTTGGAAATAGGCTATGGTTTATTGGTCCGTTCGAACGGTTTATTGATGAGATTTTATTGCTAATTAAACTGTTATTTATGAAGGGAAATATGAGGTTATCGAATAAAGGAACGCTACACGAATAAGTGGTAAGCTTCAAGAATGTACTACTAGAATGCTACGCCGCAGTGCTACACTCGTAACAATATGGCCGAGTCATAAAAACGCCTATATTTAAACGTTCGTTCACAAAAGGTAACTGGGCTAACTGTAGGTTTTAATCTACGTTTATGCCAAACAATGTTTTTTCACACCACCTGCTCGACAATGTCCAATTACATATCATGCAACCTCATCGTAAAGTAATGCATTATATCTTAAGGGATATAAAGTTATATGAAAATCCCTAGGGATTAAAGTGATTTAAATTTGGAACGTCAAATTCGTGTGGAAACTCGTGGAAAACAAATGCCCATATGGGATTGTAAAGAGGTTTGTTCGAAAATCGAACTGGCCACCATAAGCAGAATTCAACAAAAAGGAAAAAAGCGTTTACAAAGAATGTGAAACAAAATACGGTGTTTGGTGCTGTGATTGTCACTGTTGTCAGTGAATTTTATTGAATTATTAATGTTGATAAAAAATGTCGAGCTTTTTATTGTCTCGCAGAAGGTGTGAAAAGTATAGTATGCTCCTCTGGAATAAAGCCTGTCTTTGTCTTGGGCAGCTTGAACCCCTCGCTTTACTCAGGACTCTATATAACTCCCTCGCTACGCTCAGGAGTTAACTCTAGAGTCCCTCGTTACGCTCAGGGTTCAATATGCCGCCCGTGACGTAAAACACTGCTTTATTCCCTTAGCGCATAATCTACTATTAAACACAAATAAACATATAATATAGTCATGACAAATAGACCCGAGGGGGCCTCAGAATTGTTTCCAAGTGTTGACTTTCATTGGGACAGTTACCACTTGCACACCCTCGTTTCACCGACGATTTTTATATCCTAACGTGATTGGGATTGAAGTGAACCCCCTATGACTTCGAGCCTAAATACACACTTCGGTGGGTATGCAGGTTTCATACTACTGGACTACAGGAGTTAATTGACGGTTTACCTTGTTATACAAAATATCTGGCGGTCAATTACATACAACGTGAAATTTAAGTAATTTTGCTAACGAAAACTAGTGATAGTGCAAATTCAAATTCAAATAGTTTATTTGCAAAGCAGGTATAGATATAATTATACACTTTTTACACGTCAAATTTAATCTAATAAAAAAAATATATGTAATAAAATAACAAATGTACATGAACTAAATTAAAGGTTTATTTAATTTATGTAGCAAAATATATACACGATTAAAATGATAGGTAAAATATATATTATACAAGGTGAAATCCAATCAACCGCCCGAACCCATACCGGAGACCCGGCCAGGGACCAGGAAAAGGTTCAATGATCACCAACCGAAAACCCAGCAGTAGATTAAAAAAAAAAATAGCACAAAGCTTTTTATTAAAGAGATTTTTTGCTGGTCTAGATGCTTCGTATGCTCAGATTCTTTTGTTCAAAGCCACAAAGCTTGCAAAGCAACGGGCATCCGGAATTTCTATTGAAAGTTTGGCAAAAGCAAACTTTAGCTGGGAAATAAAATTCAAAAAACATACAAAAATTGAGCAACGCAAAAGAAATATGAAACTAGAAAAGAAAACTTTTTTTACAAGAAAAACGTACCTTTTTGATTTTTTTTGCAAAACAAACACCAAGCTTGAGAAAAGGAGGATAGTTTTGCTAGAAATAGCTAGCTGAATCTGCAAACATTGAAATAATAAAATAGCTAGCTGAATCTGCAAACATTGAAATAATAAAATAGCTAGCTGAATCTGCAAACATTGAAATAATAAAATAGCTAGCTGAATCTGCAAACATTGAAATAATAAAATAGCTAGCTGAATCTGCAAACATTGAAATAATAAAATAGCTAGCTGAATCTGCAAACATTGAAATAATAAAATAGCTAGCTGAATCTGCAAACATTGAAATAATAAAATAGCTAGCTGAATCTGCAAACATTGAAATAATAAAATAGCTAGCTGAATCTGCAAACATTGAAATAATAAAATAGCTAGCTGAATCTGCAAACATTGAAATAATAAAATAGCTAGCTGAATCTGCAAACATTGAAATAATAAAATAGCTAGCTGAATCTGCAAACATTGAAATAATAAAATAGCTAGCTGAATCTGCAAACATTGAAATAATAAAATAGCTAGCTGAATCTGCAAACATTGAAATAATAAAATAGCTAGCTGAATCTGCAAACATTGAAATAATAAAATGTGAGGAAATTATAAAACTTAATGAGCGCAGGGCGTATTATATACAAGGTGACTTTTTGATCATCGTCCAAATTCATACTGGAGGCTTGATAAGTGATCAGTATCTTGGATCAATAACAATTTTTGTGAAATTTGTAAAATGAAATTTCGGCTTCCCATAGAAATTCACTTGCAGTTCCGAGTGAATCACTATGGAGAGTCGAAATTTCATTTTACGAATTTTACAAAAATTGTTATTGATCCATGATAATGATCACTTACTAAGCCACTAGTATGAATTTGGACGATGATCAAAAAGTCACCTTGTATATATATATAGTAATATTATAAGATATCTATAGATATAGCACTCCCATGTTTTCCAAACTTATTATTAATTATTATTAAATGTATTTTGCCAAGCTTGGCAAAATAAGAGTTTGGGAGTGCATGGGAGTGCTATATCCATAGATATCTTATAATATTACTAGCGACCCGCCACGGCTTCGCACGGGTGCAATGCTGATACCAAATATATTGATAATATTAATTAAATTACATGCTGTAAAGGGCCATATTGATCTATATTAAATGCATAATGTATTTAAGGTACTTAATAGGATAAGGATTAATGCTGTATTGCTTAAAATGGGTGGTGCCTTGGGTTTCCAATTCTTTTGTTCTCTAGAAAATCAAAACTCCATACATTAATTCTTCCAGTTTCCAAGAAATATTTTATTTATGAAATTGATTTCCTTTTAGTTTCCAAAAATTTTGTTGGTACAGTCGACAGCGGGAGCAAGTGATTATTAATTTATACTATTACTTATCTAATGTGTTCCTTTTTAATTAATATAATTGTATTTAGATCTATCTCGCAGTTATTAGTTTTAGAAAATAGACGTCTTTATTACTATAACGCTTTCATTTACTATATTGTTACACATGCACGAAGACCGCCTTCTTATTTCTCGGAAACGGGGTTGGCAAACTTAACAATAGCTTTACAACGAAAGCCACCTGGAAAATCAACTTGCGATTTCTGTTAACTAAACGGTTCATAACAATAAGTCAGTAGAAAAAAGATTTATTTATGCTATTATAACTTGCTTCTGATGCTGACTGTACCCCATCTTGGTTTTGGGAACAAGAGTAACTGAATTTGTTTATTAAATAAAAATTTGGAAACTCGCGGAATTGCGAAAGGTCGTTTTTTGGAAACCCAAGGCACCACCCCTTAAAATCGCTTCGTAAACAAGCCATAATGGTTATTGTGAGTTATCCCTAAGAGATAGATCCGGACTTTTTTGTAAACCTTTTTAAGGTGTACAATATGTAGTACATTATTTTGATCTATGTCGTAGGGTTCAGCCAGCGTTTGCAATGTAAGCGCAAAACAATGTGTTTATTTACGACATCACATTAGAAACCTCTAAAATTATCAGTGTTTCTCTACCATATTATGCATGTATTATACATATAAACCTTCCTCTTGAATCACTCTATCTATTAAAAAACAACCGCATCAAAAATCCGTTGCGTAGTTTTAAAGATCTTAGCATACATAGGGACAGACAGACAGCGGGAAGCGACTTTGTTTTATACTATGTAGTGATATGTTGCAAATGTTCCATCAAGAACCAACAACGAAAAGTATCAATTTCGTAAATGTTGATGCATAAAATATTTCTAGAGCAAAAAAGAAATCATTATTTTCAAGCAATGCGATATAAACAAAACATAGCTATATCAACACCTGTCCCTCATAGAGATAGTTAGAGACTAAAAAAAGTCACAAGGATTAAAGCATTTTTGAAAATAAATACTTTGACTGGGGACTTCCTTGATGGCGTTCACTCGGTTCATTACGATAAAATAAAAATAAATAAATAAAATAGCTTTATTGTTCAAAAACAGAGCATTAACACAAGTTGCAAGGGCCCCTGTACTAGACCTGAAAGACCTGATTTACTGGGTGCCCCGCTCTACCACCAAGACAATTAATATTTGAACTTAAATAAAAGTAGGTACAGCATTGTTAATAATAATAATTGATAAATCTTACTCTAAATAAAATACTACAATATTAAGTTAACATATGTTTGTTTTATTGTGTGTGTGTGTGAGGGTGTGTAGAAGTGTGTGAGAAGGTGTAGAAGGGTGTGTTTGTGAGGTCCTAAATGTGAGACGTTTTGTCCGTCTACAGACCCAAAATTGAGGCGCCTGTCAAAGCGATCCTGACAGACCTCTCACGTAAGTATGAATCATTGACCTACCTATGGCACTATCTCCGAAGCGTCATGTCCCAATGGCGCAGCGCAAGGGCCGCTATACAGACACCACTTCACATCCTATGCGTCCACCTGGAACAGAGGAGATCATCAGCACAAAACATACAGCTTCAGGGGTATTCAAATTCAAATAGTTTATTTTGCAAAGCAGGTATAGATATATACACTTTTTACACGTCAAATTTAATCTAATAAAGAAAATATATGTAATAACATAATAAATGTACATGAACTAAATCAAAGGTTTATTTAATTTATGTAGCAATATATTTACGATTAAAATGATAGGTAAAATATATATTATACAAGTTAAAATCCAATCAACCGCCCGAACCCATACCGGAGACCCGGCCAGGGACCAGGAACAAGGTTCAATGATCACCAACCGAGCCCCCAGCACGAATCCAGGCGGCCGACCAAATGCCATCCTATATACTACATACTAATAGGTTACATATATAAATACATGCCTACCTCCGCCCATTCGATTAGTCTTGCTAAGAAGAAGGGCAAGAAACTTAGCAAGATCATGTATTTTTTTTTTTTACATAAAACTTATCCTATACAATGGTATCGATTCGGCATAACACGTTTTAACTTATTTGACAAGACTAACCCTATTTTAAGCGTCCTGTCTTTTTCTTTCTTTATCGAAAAGACAAGGACAGAACGCTTAAATTAAGTTTAGTCCTGTCAAATAAGTTAAGATGTGCTTCACCGAATCGGTACCAATATATGACTTATATCTACTTTAACCAAGGGATAAGAAAATACAAGACATAGCTTTAAATATGCGGCTGCAATGATATGGAACGATCTGCCTTCACCTTTGCACTATGTGAAAAATAATCTTCTTATAAACAAAAAGAGACACCGTGACAACCTGCGCGTGACCCATGATAATTTAAATGTCTAGGTATCGCATACTTGATTTCAGGTAAAAAAAAATGTTTTCCACCTTTTTTTTTGGTTTTCAAACGTTCGTTTCAAAAACGCGGTTAAGAGATCAACTTGATTTTTTTTTTATAAAAAAGTCAATAGAAATATGAAGGGATTTTACCTAAATCCAATTTTTTTTTTCCTACAAAATATTTCAGTATTAGCTAAAAACACACCAATTTGTTGTTTCGCTGCGTGATCACTAGTATTACGTGTCCAAGAAAAAGAGGCCAAAGAGCCAACATATAATCGCCTCTATGAAAAGCAAATAAGGTCTTCGCCATTAGACTTATTGTGCTGGACAGGTAATAAAAAAAAGTTGCTAGGGTATGCCATCCTCTTAACTCATATGAACTCAATTTTTTTAGCAGATTGTATGTTTATGCTCACATGGCGCACTCCCGCTCTACTGCTTCCCCTCCCCACTCCTTCCCCTCCCCACTCCAGCTCTCGTCGAGGAAGCACACGGCGGCGAGTGGCCTCAATCTGTGTCCACTTAGCTGATTAAATGCCGTACAAAGAGCTTTCAGAGTTTGCCTCACGTTTCACTGTTACTATGTATTCTGTGGTGACTGGAGTAACATGAAAAAAACTCATACTCCACTGGTCAAAATGAATTGAATTTGAACTTTGTTTTGATATTTATTTAGTTAAAGTTGTTGATAAAAATAAACATACTAATTAAGAAATCTGAAGTTAGATACGATATTCTGTAGCTATTTTTTATACTAATATATGTAATAAATATATATATGTTGCTATATAGAGCATTTATTTTATTTTTATTTTTTGTATAATTAAAACGCCGTACAAAAACTTAATTTCGAAATATATTTCGGCCCACTTTGGGGCCGGCATCAGTCGAATTATATTAATTAATTCGACTGATGCCGGCCCCAAAGTGGGCCGAAATATATTTCGAAATTAAGTTTTTGTACGGCGTTTTATACTAATATCAGGTCCTTTACATATGAAATTGCCGTTTGCTATAGAGAATTTGACGGAAACTCAATTTTCAGTACTAACACTTTTACTTTTTTTTCTAGGAATGAAATATACAAATTATGTAGTTTCTTATGTGTATGAATGAGACAACATTAAGCTATCAGCAACATTCATTTAATTTTTAAAAAGTGTCAGCTTTAAAAATATACTACAAAACGTATCATGGAAATCGATGGCATTTAGGACGAACTTTTTTTGAAGATTTAATTTTTATAATCAAACTGAAAATAAAAACAAAATTTAATACGTAGATGTAAAATTTTTAAATCAATTTTCTAACAAAAAACAAATAATTGAAATAGCAGAAACTATGAACTCATGAATCTGTAAGAAAATTTCGGCAATTTCATATGTAAAGACCAATTGTAACTTCTGAATGAAACCGGACCTTATCGCGGCTTTTCAAGGTCACCAGTTGTTATCCGAATAGCTCTGTATTTTTATATCCCTAGAAATTTCAAATATCGATACTTTTCTCATTTCAGACTCGTAAAGTTGCTGTAGTACCAGATATATATATCGTCACGACTTGAATCTGGGAAAGGGTGTCAGAGGTATTCCGAGTATGAACTGTGAAAATGCAATTCACAGTCCACACTCGGTGCACCCGCGTTTCACCGACGATTATTACGTCCCAACGTGATGGGTGGTAAGCCCTATCGTCGTATTTGGGTACAAATACACGCTTTGTAGGGCATACAGGTTTCCTTACGATGTTTTTCTTCACCGTTCAGCAAGTGGTAAGTAAGAACTAATACTATACACATAAACTTCGAAAAACTCATTGATGCATGCCCGACTGGGGATCGAACCTGGATCTCAAATTGAGAGGCCAGTATTCTACCCCTTAGCTACCGCTAGTGATCTATAAAAAAGCCCTTTCGATTGGTATATGAGTCATTATCATTGGACAACATTGGTATTCATAGGACAAAACTGTCCATTCTCCTTTCATTCTGTAGTTTTTCGAATTATCCGAGCTTGCCCTACATTTCCCGGGTGCATTTTCCCTTTGTTTTCCCTCTTGTATCGATGGAGCACTCGTTAGTTGAGTGGTAGAAAGCACTTGACTTAGAATGGACCTTTAAAATGCTTTTGTTGTTGCCAAGTTTTAGGGTTCCGTAAACAGAAGCTTTATTTGTGAATTTTATATTTCTATTATTATATTTCTATTGATAACATATAAGTGCATGTGTTGGAAATAATAAATAACGTCATACTTATACGTCGTATATTTGTATGTAAAGGGTACGTTGTATACACAATGAATGGGTTCTGTCAAAGTTAACACCTTTAAAAAACACTTTCTTCCAACTACTACTTTACTATAATCATTAATAATCCGACCAGCGTGTAAAAACATCACTTCATTTTGCACGGGAAATAAAGTGGTAAGAAATCACATTATTTCCCGCATCGGTTTAGTTTTTTAACTACGTATTCCTTTTTTTTGTCTCTTTTGACCAAAGAATTGCAACATTTCATACAATTGTCTAGACATTAAATTGTCAGGGTTAGTCTTTAAAAAGGCTGGTTAAACGGTACAACGGGCAGCGTGGTGCAATAAAAAGTGTTGATTGCAAAAAACCCGCCTTTTTGGAATGAATTAAAACTGAACACTTAAATTTAATATTTGCTCTTCATTTATAATACATAACTTAAATACCTATGTATTGTTTCTACTGTCATCGCAAAGCTTCCATCAGTTTCTGTAAATTAGAATTAATAAAGAACAAACTGCTAAACAAAATTTTTCATTCCGTAGAATTCTGACATCTCAGGGAAAGGGATGGCGCTGTGCTAGTAAAGGAGAAACGATACAGTTCATCTCGCTTACTTGCACAGTTCCATCCCTTTCCTTGAACTGTCATAATTCTACGGAATAAAAAATCAGAGTTTAGTGTTGTTGAAAGAAAACCAGATTTTCAACTCTGCGTGACGTAATTTGTAGTTTTCCGTGCATTTTTAGAGCCTTCGCTAAAAATTTTACGGCATCATTTTGAAAGAAAGAAAGAAAATAAATAAATTTATTTTCCGTATTTTTCCCAGATTCATTCTCCACCTAATCTTTCCAAGTTTGGCACGGGCGGATAGACAGACAGACAGACAACGAAGCTTCGCTTTAAGAGTTTCCGTTTTATAACGGAACTCTTCAAACTTCACCACGAAAACGTAGTTAATTTAGACGTTGTTGAGAGGAAAAAATGCGACTCAGTGAAGAGGTTTCGCGAGCGACTTTCTCGGCGGCTAAAATGGAACATTTTCTGTGACGAGAGACCACTACGAGCTGCATCCACAATTTTGCCGGCTAATCATCTCTTTGTATAAATTGGAATTTCTACAAAACCACTGACACTGACATTCAATTATTTTAGCTTGAAATGTCGTATAATATTATTCTATTCGCCTTACAATAGCTAATGAGAGTTTTTTTTTGCGAGAGAAGATACTAAGGCCCACTTGCAGCATGTTCTTAACTCGACTTTAACTCGGGTTAAGTAAAAAAATAGAGGGTTAAGAAAAATGTCTCTTGCACCAATCAAAATCTCGGGTTAAACTAGGGTTAAACTAGGGTTAAACTAAGAGAAAGTCATCAGAAATTAACATGACTCTCACCTTGAGTTAAACTCGGGTTAGCGAAGTAATGTTACCAGTTTGAATTAAATTGTGTTGTTTCCAATGACATTATATAGATACTATACCTCATTGGTTGCAACTAATTACTTTATGGTAACATTCTAAATAAATATCAAATGTCAAACAATCGCTTAGCTCGAGATAACTAACCCGCTTCAATATTATCATGGTGCAATAGAACTAATGAAATGTTGGGTTAGTTAACTCTTCCCTTGGGTTAGTTAACCCGAGGGTTAAGGATTTTTTCTCGATCATGCTCCAAGTGGGCCTAAGGCCCACTTGCAGCATGTTCTTAACTCGACTTTAACTCGGATTAAGTCAAAAAATAGAGGGTTAAGAAAAAGCTCTCTTGCACTAATCAAAATCTCGGGTTAAACTAGGGTTAATCTAAGAGAAAGTCATCAGAATTTAACCCGACTCTCACCTCGAGTTAAACTCGTGTTAGCGAAGTAATGTTACCAGTTTGATTTAAATTGTATTGTTTCCAATGACATTATATAGATACTCGTACTATACCTCATTGGTTGCAACTAATTACTTTATGGTAAAATCAAACGTCAAACAATCGCTTAGCTCGGGTTCACTAACTCACTTCGATATTATCATGGTGCAATAGGACTAATGAAATGTCGGGTTAGTTAACTCTTCCCTTGGGTTAGTTAACCCGAGGGTTAAGGATTTTTTCTCTATCATGCTGCAAGTGGGCCTAAGAACTTTATGTCAATGATTAATATCACAAGCAAGATAGAGCCCCGATTTAAAACTAAAACAATTTTATCTCTCCAAAAAATTGAATTTTGTAATTAACTAAAATAGCTACGAAAATTTCCATAATTAATAATGTATAAGTCTACATGATATCCTAATTAGTCAGAATATTAAAAAAAAAGTGTAAATTTAGACCTCATTACAATAATTATTTCCATCGAGTGAAATTCCTCTAATCGCATTTCTGATAGTCCAAAATCTAGAATAAGGTCCCAAAACTGTTATACTAATTTATTTAACTTGGGACATCTTTTGAACAGCATATAAATTACTTCAAAAATTGTAGATTTTGACGATATACCCCCTTAAATGTTTGCGATCCGAAAACCTGGCAAAACAAAACCGATTTATGTCATTCTTTTTCCCCTGCCCTCCTTTAAATCATAAAAAATCGTATAAACAGTTTAATGACAAAGACAAGCACAATACGCAAGTATCGATTGTGTACGCAAACTCGCCTCACCTCGAAGGCTGAGCCCGGTAACAGCAAAGGGTCCTCTTGCTAAACTTACGGGTTCCGCCTACGAATGATACGAATTTTCAAAACATTTTCAAACATTGTCTACACTTGTGCACCTACGATTCACCGATGATCATTACATCCCAGTGTGATGGGTGGTGAGCCTTTTCGGGGTCCTTCAGCCATTCACTGATTGGACCCACAGCTTAATGTGCTTTTCGAAGCATAAAGACCGATCACAAATATATCCCAACGAGATTTGAACCCGAGGCCTTCGGATTTGTAGTGAGTACTCTAAAAGGCGCTCAATTTCCAATACATTTTTAAAATTTTACCTCATTGAAGGTTTTATAATTTTTCCCGGCCAATATTCAATAATATTGAAAGTATTATTACATACGGCTTGAACACTCACGTCTGATTGTTGTTGACTATATGCCAACCGTTTCACCGATACAATTGGCGTTGGTATATAGTCACGGTTGGCATATAGTCAACAACAATCACACGTGAGTGTTCAAGCCGTATGTAATAATAATTTAGTATGTCAGCTCACGCGAGTTTTAATAATATTATAATATTGAAAGTCTTTGGTTAGAATACATGCACAGTAAATGCACAGCATATAAGCATATTATTCTAATATAATATAGGTACATATCAGATGTACAATTATTCAATGATAAATCGACTGGCAAATTGTGCAACTTTACACATCATTTCCAACTTGATACAACAACAAGACACTTTGTCGTTATTTATTCTACACTAAGAATATCAAATCAAGTTGAGAGAAAATCAGATAAACAACCTCGCGCTTCTTGTTTTGTCAATTTTTATTAGATATAGAAGCTTCATATAGTCTGGTTTTCCGTTATTTAACGGTACCCTAAAAATAAAGATTTTCCTCGTACTTTCTAGACACACCCACATTTCAATACCTACCTAGCAGCTCTGCTAGCCTTGCGACCTTGAAAGCTGTAGACATGAGCGGAGCGAGATAAATTAACTAGCTACATACAATAGCACAAAACACTGTCCTTGATTGATTCGGAAACTACATTACATATGGATTCAAACAAAATGGAGAAAACACTATTATAACAAGTACTTATCTAAAAAAGTAACCTGCAATACCTATAAAATTTATAGGTAATTACTCATGATTTCATCAACCTCTTATAGTGTTTGTGCAACTGTGACATTGGCTGATTACGAAATACACAATAATTTATCTACGACCATCAAAATTTCACGATTTTTCGATTCTTGTGCTTCACAAAATTGAAAAATGCCTTCCTGTGTTCTGAGAAACCGATCCAGACACACTAGAAAATGTAATAAAAGTCAAAATTTAACCTCCTATAGGTAAATAAACGAAATTTTTACCGAAACTTAATTAACAAGACATATTCAAATACGCAAGCGCTGCACGTAGGCAAATTACGATTCTGGCGTAGAAAAGGTTTGTTAGAATTATTATCAAAAAGAACCGTTGCTAACGGATTAATTCTCCATCGTCACATTGCGGTACTCTTTCCGCGTCCGCCCATGATCCATGGCAGAACAGCCAAGTCTGATTCCGAAGGTCAGGGTCGAGGCCGCACTGTGTTTCCACAGGATGTGGCTATTCTACACTTTGTTCATATCGACTTGATATTATCACATCGTCACAAAATAGGATCCTCTTTGGGATGGCAGAGGTGGTTTACCAAGTATGGAGACTAACAAGACAGTAAACACTCGTATACCCTTGTTTCAGCAATGATTTTTTACATCCCAAAATGTGCTGAAAAGCTTAAGCCGTGCTTCGGGCACAAATAAATGCTTTTTAGGGCAAGTAGGTTTGCTCACAGTGCTTTCTTTGCTATTCTGCAAAAACTCTTTACATGAATGCCGTAAAACTCATTGGTGTATGCTCGACAACCAGGATTCGGACCGGGGGTGAGTTACTCGTAGTGGACCTCCCCCGCTCGTGCTCTAACCTCCTGCTCATAAGATTATGAGGATATACTTATGTTGATTTTAGCTTTGGCTGTTTGTTTTGGGTAAGCGGGTGATTTGCTAAAATAATGGCTACTGGCAATCCGCCTTGTTTTTTTTGGTACTATCAAAAATGTTTGCTGCGTGTTTATCGTTCTGTTATTCGGGTTTCTGAATACATGTTTGTGCTATTGGGGTTATATATACCGCACTCTTCGTCTTTATTACGATTGTTATACTGGGTCAGTGGGACTCTTACAACGAGTGTACTTAGTTCAGTAAATGAAAGATTTGAGTTTGAATTATAGATACATTAGTAAAATGACTTCGAAATAATAGTATATTCATATTTTAAATATATTACAAACTAAACTAACAAACAAAATACAAATGCGAATGATCTAAAACAAATAAAAGACATTATTTAAGTCATCGCTATCGCCGGGCAGGGTACCCAGGACACTGGCGGCGTTACCTCGTTGGATGGCAAGGCTGATTCGTTGCCCGAGGTAAGCTCCGGCCCTTGGGTCCCCTGAGGCATCCACCAGACGCGATGCAAGTTCCTTGTAAAGTTGATCAGGTCCCCACGGCCCAAACGTCTCGACCCCAAACGGCACAAACATGTAACCCTCACCAAGAGCTGCATATTTGCGCCGCTTGTTGCGCTTAGCACCAGCCGTGACAGTTGACTGGACGTGAGACGCAGCGATCGTTATTATTGATATTTCATATTATTGATACTCATCCACATTTTTTTTTATATATCGCCAAAATAACTATGTTCTTGTTCTTACTACTATCGTTCTTAGCCATGGTCTAATTATTTAATTTAGATTAACCTTTTAGATAGCAAACAGCCTGTACTATATTAAGATCATCCATGCGTGACCACAAACAGACAAATATTTAACCAGTTACTATTGCAGTATTATATTATCTGTGCTATTGCTGATGAATGTTATCTTACCTTAAGGCCCTTACTATTGCCAAACGGGTACTTTCTAAAGCCTACTCCTCGTTTATGGCCAAACCAAAAATAATGAAAAAATCTATTATGAATAATCAACTCTTAGACAACATATGCAACATTTTTCTTTTTCATACCACCAAAACTTCTACATGATTTTTTTTTACTGAATGGTGTTTTTTGACCTCAAATGCCCTACTGCTCCTGAGTGGCTTGGTCGATTGAATTCATCTATGCTTTGATAAATAGATAAACTTGATAGCTATAAACATAACATAAGATTATTCAATCGAGTAATCACGTCCAAGTGAAAAGTATAATTTTCTCCTATTTCGCCCTATCAAGGACGCAGCGAGCGTCGTAACAGCCACTTTGCATTGCGCGCTGATATGAACGTTATTTCAATTTAGTTTCCGTTGATATTCGTAGTGACAAATATCGAGCTGCTAATTTGGCGAAGGTAATCGCCTTAATTATATTCTTAAAATGAAAATTGCGTCTTTTAATAAAAACCCGCCCGCTTTGCGGTTAGTAGGTTTATATACCTAACTAGGTTCACAAGATTATATTTAAATAACAGTCAAACACTTAAAAATAAAACTTACCTAAAACAAAACACTAACCTTAATAAAACCCTTATAAAACCTATACCTTGTAAAAATAAACTAAAATAAATAAAAAATCCTATCTAGATCACCACCGTCATGTACCTAGAAGGCTGGCAGCGTTTCCTCTTTGAATGGCCAGACTGATTCTCTGGCCAAGATACGCGCCAGCCTTCGGGTCCCCACAAGCTTCGATCAGCCGTGCAGATAACTCTTAAAAAAAGAGTTTAGCATCAGGACCCCACGGCCCGAGGGTCTCGACCCCAAAAGGCACAAATATGCAGGCCGATCTAAGGGCTGCATACTTGCGCCTCTTATTTCCCTCAGCCGCTGCCGCAGCCGCACCAGCCCTAACTAGGTTTATATTATAGATACATATATACTTGTTTAAAACCCACGAATAACTTGATATTTAGACAAACCATAGCAAGGTTTATTGATATCGTTAAAACATCATGTTATTGTGTTCTCTTTGATGACAATATATAAATAAATAAATACTAAATCTGAACGAGCTGTAGGTGGCGCTGACAAACTCGTAGGTATTTAAAAAAAATTACTTAAAAAATCAAGCTCTAATAAGCAATTTTGAAGGATTTTATTTAAATAAAAACCAATACCTACGATCTAATAAAGATAAATTTAAAAAAATCCTTTGTTATTCATAAAAAAATAACTAGATATTATTCGTTGATTGTTAAGCCAACTTTCCCCAACAAGCAAGGCTGGACTGTACACACATATACATAACACACACAATTCAAGTACAAGAAAATGACACTGACTCCCGGGTTGGTTACGAGGTCGATAAAAACTAAGATAGAGTTTATTCCCTTTTGGGGACCGAACCTGCGTCACCACGCATGTGAAACTTACCCAACTAGTACCTATAGATTTAGTTGTTCTCATACACGGTGAAATTTTTGTAGTTTTGGAACGAAAACTCTTATAACAACAACTTTGACAATGAAGACAACTCTGAAATCGCTAAAGAACTGATCTAGTGGTCACTTTTTATGGAATAGCTGATAAGTAAAAGATTTTCCAAAGACGATTGATTACTATCACCGGTTTGACGGTGTAATAAATATTAAAACTAACCAGGAGTAAGTAACCATGCAAATAATGTGTGGAAATACTAGTAAATATTCGCTAAAAATGAGTTTATCACTGCTCCAATAATAAATAAAGGTAAAAAGTTTGAAAATGAACCCATTTTTTATTAAGAACGAGAGATGATCTACATATAATCTATTATTTTATTTGATGACTGATAAACACACTCTTACACGTGTAGTTAAATATAATTGAGTACATTTTAAAATTTACGCATGTAAGCGTCCGGTCTACGACGCTACGTGACTAGCGGCTCTACAAACCGAGAAAACTGGATTCGTAGCACCCGCTACGTCGTAGCAAATTGGGACGCGAACGTGTTTTGCTACGGGCGAAGATACGCTCCACTTATTTATCCGCATCGCAAACAAACCACAACAATACAATAAAAAACTTGAAAATTTAAATTGTTTAAACTAAAGTCAAAAAGAAAAACAAACGAAACTTCAGAAAGTTTGCTGAATCACGAGAATATGGGATAAGGTTTAGTATACTCATGTCAGTATTTTTCTCAGATTTGTTGTCAACTTACGAATGTCGCACACTTATCGCGCTGATTTGTTGTCAACTTACGATTGTCGCGCTGATTTCGTTACATTCTAGCGTGCTTAATTATGATCAGCAGACTGGTTAAAGCAAAAGTAAGCACTATATTTATAGCCGATATAGTTAATTTGCTCTGCAATCTTGAATCACCATTTGTTTGTGTTTGACAAATGACCGACTCCCATCAAAGTCTTCACCCATGATTGATGTTTTCTAATGGCTGTTGGTTTAAGCAAATATTTATTTGTAATAATTTGTTTGACTTGTTATTTGGTAGTGTTTTCCTGATGGCAGGGTCATTAGAATAATTATTTGACCGGCTGCACAGGCTAGTGACATTATTATTGTTATTAAAAATTCTTTATTGCACAAATCAAAACATGTAGATAGGGGAGCTTAATGCTAGTTAGTATTTTCTTCCAGATAACCTTTGGCGATGTGGAACTTGTCAAGCGTAGTGCTTCGGTGAGAAAACAGTTTTATGACATGGGCGTAACCGATTTCTGATGTGGATGGTCCATGGCAATTCTCATACAAACTTGTGGGAATCAATAACGACGACAAAAGTATTTTAATTTCACTTTAAGGCTTAAAGTATCGTTCTCCTAAAATCAACGGTTTTGCACTTGCTCATTGTCGCAAGACTGACAGTTCATCAAAATCCTTCGTTTACCTTTGTTGATCAAAGATCCTTAAATAATGAATTAATCAACTTTATTTTCACAAGTAAGGATAGCACGTAAATATTTCTCTGAGATCAAAAAATTCATTTAAAATAAATTTATTTTAGTCCGAAAGTAATCCACCCGCACACACCGACAACCAGACATCAACACCGTTCCACTCCGTTATTTGGATTGAGGGAAGCTATGAAAGCCAGCCGGCCACTGGCGACACGTAAAAGGATGCCTGTCAAACAACTAAAAGAAAAAAGAAAACTCTGAAAAATATAGAGAGGAAAAAATATGTCAATTTCATACCTATAGATATCTGAGGTCGAGTTATACAAAAAAAAATCAGGTTTGTATAAAAGACAGTATAATCTATTAAAAATTTTACTCTCTTAATTATCATTATTACTGTAATAATTATAAAACAATACATCGCAGTCTAGATCGGGGCTGGGATCCATCTCACATAATAAATGATACAATCATCTTATGTGATTATATATATATATGTATTATTATATCGCCTCTGGTGACCCAAGGGCTGGGGCATACCTCGGCCAGAGGATCAGTCTGGCGATTCAACGGGGTAATGCTGCCAGCCTCTTGGGCACCGCACCCGACGGCAACGGTTTAGATAATATTTTTTATTTAGCATAATATTTTATTTAGTATAAGGTTTTAGGGCTTTTTCTTTTATTATAATATTTTTTTTCTTAGGATTATTTAATTTACATTTAAAATTGTGCATTAGGTTTAATTAAATTTAATTTACATTACCTACCTATCTATTGTGTTTGCTGCCATCGCAAAGTTTCAATTGGTTTCTCCTATCGTCTTATTATCGTTATTACAAGCCTTTTTGTAACTTTGTTTTTAATATATATATTTTTTTTTTATTGGCTCCAGAGCTGCGTTCATTTACAACAAAGTTTCATGCTCGTATTCATTTACAGAATATGTTTTCCCGAAACTCATACGTTCAAAAGAGGCGAACTTAGTTGGTAACTCTCATTAAATTGCACAAAGTCCGTCTATCCGGAACTTGCTCTATTCCGGGTCCGGATATTGAGTTCCGGGTTTCCAGATGAGTCCGCCATTGAGTTCCCCGGACTCTATCATCGAGAACTTTCCGGTTTTCCGGCTTGTTAAGAAATATCGAGTTCTCTGCTAGTTTGTGGAATTTGTTCCACTTGTTAGAGCTTAGTGGATGTAAGCTTCGCCGAATGAGAATTCAGAGTTACGGAAAGAAAAATATCACGCCCTTCGTTTTTCCTCTATGCGTTGGTCCATATTTTTATAACATAACTCAAACTGGTGTATTTTGTTTTGTTAAATATCGATAGTCCATTGATCGTATCGATAGCGGGTCGGATGACTATCGATAGTAATCGATATTTTTTTGTAACAATCGATTGTCGTTTTAATCATTGTTACTGAAAATGAAAATACTAGTCGCTATATACAATTTTCTCTCTATGCTCGGGGGAATTACCGGAAAGTAAAAATCTGCCGTCTATGGATCACATTGATTTAGCTTTTCCAATTCAAATTCTTTTATAACCTCACTCTGTTTGTTGAATGCTAAGTAACAATTAGTCATAGACAATACAGTCCAGAAAGACGTCCATTGTTCAACAACTTGCGTACAAATAATTCGGTCAACAATCGAAACGGGATACTGCAATCCTATTGGCTCTTCCAATCTTACGTATAGAGCCACAAACTTATCTGTCCCGAATACGAAGACTCTAAAGTAATGAATATAGAAGCCATTTTCGTTTGGCCTACCGAAACATATAATTTTGGAGTGGCGAATTGTATCTGCTGGTTCAGTCAGATGTGTTGACAGAAATCGGTCGCCTGTTATGGGGAGTCTGTAGGCTGTATTCGTCTATGCAATTAGTAAATATTAGTAAAACACATGTGTGGAAATATTTTTAAAAGATTAATTCGATTGATTAAATTAAACATTGACAGTGTGCCATACTTTAATAAAACCATAAAAATTCGATTTGTGTTTTTAACTTCAAAACACAATTTTAAAACTGTCGATAGTAACGATGGTTTTTTGAAAAAAATCGATAGTTATCTAACTTACAAACTATCGTAGTTTCCTACGTTGGTTCCATAGTAAAAGTTGTTTTAAGTATACCATTGAAATTGGATAAATGATCTCTTCAAATATGACTACATCTTTCTGCTAAACGCATATCGCTAGAAAATTTGTTATAGGTAGCCAGTACAGTTTATTATCCATCCATCAGCCTAGTTCGTCCACTGCTGGACATAGGCCTTTCCAGGACTTTGCCACTCCCGGCGGTCATCCCGGATGAATTGCCCATACTCACACACGCTGGGCAGGCGGGTTGGTGAATGCGGTGCCGGGACCCTCGCACCGTCTCCAGTCAGTTCCAAATAAGGCCCGGCTATTAGGGATGGATATACCGCCATCCATCGGTCCCAGGCATGGTGGGCCTTCTGGTTTTTTAATATGTTTTTTAACAGTTTATTAATATGTATTTTACTAAAAACCTCCAAAGGAATAGTAACCGCTAGTTTTACATGATAAATAAATAGAGTATAAAATACTTTAACACACGCCATGCGTGTTGCATGCTGCCTGCCTGTAAGGATCAATTATTCAAGATGACTTCGCTCCGACTGTACCATGCCAAAACTTTATGCCGCTATAATAGGGGTGAAAATTCTCTATTTGGTGGGGGAACTTTCTTGGCATAGAGTATAAATTCCATTAAAATAATGCTCACGCTGTGTTAGTAAAACAAATATACGAGGTGGGGCAGTAAAACACTTCCTTTTTAGGGTTCCGTAGTTAACAAGGAACCCTTATAGTTTCGCCATGTCCGTCCGTATGTCTGTCCGCTTAAAATTTTAATATGTTTGAAATTATGTTTATTTTGCAAAATCCATCGCTATTAATACTCTAAATATTATTAGAGTGCATTACAAACTAGAAAAGATCAATCAGAAACAAATCCAAAGACAAGAATTTGAAAAATTTCCCCGGGCCAGGATTCGAACCTGCGACCTCTTGTTATCAAGACAAGGGCGCTACCAATTGCGCCACCGAGGTTCCTACCCAGACCGGTGAATTCTTCCATCATACTTGTCCACTGTTATTTTTGCATTTGCTTGATATACTAGCTTGTATTGCACATACAGAACGCTCACGAGGGCGTTATGTGATTTCACGCCTTTTTCTAAAGAAACAGATGGCGCTGTCGTCGCTACAATATTGTTGCTTCAGACAGTTAAGAAATTCACAGTTCTCATTAACTAAGATTATGTTTATTTTGTGAAATCCATCGCTATGAGTACTCTAAATATTATTAGAGTGTATTACATGCTAGAAAAGATCAATTATGTTATCTTGTCTTGATAACAAGAGGTCGCAGGTTCGAATCCAGGCCCGGGGAATTTTTTCAAATTCTTGTCTTTGGATTTGTTTCTTATTGATCTTTTCCAGTTTGTAATGCACTCTAATAATATTTATGTTTGAAATAAACATAAATATATAAAATTAAAATAAGGGCGGTATTTAAGATGAAGTTTTATTTTGTCGGATATTCGGAATGAAAAAAGTGCTTCACTTTGATCTTGAACATTTCACATTTCTTAACTTTTGTATACTAGAAAGCGGTAAACGGTTCCAGAATTGTGCAGCATGAAAAGTAAGTGAAAAGTAAAAACCTGCTTTCGCTTCTGGAAGTGCTAAAGTTTTGCTATTGCATTTTCTATTTGTTATTTTGATCTTCAACTGTAAGAACATCAGAAAATTATATGCGTATAATATTTTTTATATCCCAATCAATGATATTATGTAACACTAAAAATTAAGTTTTGTTGTATTTTTAACTGTCGAAGCGTCTGACAATTTAACATTAAAGAATAATGCTTTTCACTTCCACCTACAAATTTTTAAACACAAAGTGTTAAGACCAAGGTTTCTGCTACAGTTTGAATTTATAATGAACTGTCATGGTAATTTGTGGCGAGAGTATGTGTGTAGTAATGTGTCCATTGTTTAAGAGTATGACATAGCCAAAACAAAAACCAGTTCCGGGCGTGGCTTATTCTATTTTACGATAGCGCGCGGGGGGAAATTCGTCCCGGTCTCTAAGCTCGCGTCACCATAGCAAAAATACGAATAGAGTGGACGAGGCAGGGTCAAAAGTAATACGTATTTTATTTTATCTAATTTATTAGTGTATTTCGATCATCGTCACACGGCATTGATCCTACTTGCTATCACGTCGGGACGTAAATTTATTATGGTCGGCTAAAAGTGGTTTTTTGAGTGTTTGATTTATCAGTTGACCCTCGGGACATTTCAGACACTCCTTTAGAGATACATAATAATATTGTGACGGTTAATTGTCACCATTACCCATTCTTTAAATATTTTTCGCCCGTTGAGCTGGTTTTACACTTGCGGGAAAATAAATTGGACCAAAAATTTCTTTACAAAAAATTTTTACTAAAGTTGTTATTACAAAAAGTGGAAACTAACAAATATTCTCAGAAGGAATGCACCACGTTACTATCTATCTCACTGTAGCCTATATCAATTATGCCTCTCTCATTCAACCACGTTTAACTGCGTTACTATCTCATTCCAACTCATTTTAAATAGCGTCACTATTTATCTCACTCTAACGCGTGTTAAATGGCACTTCTAATGAACGTCAAATATTTTTACTGCCCGCCACTCTTTCATTCTAAATTCTAATTATTTTAAAAAATACGCAGCTCCTTTGTTAGTAAAATAGCAATAACTTTTTTTTCAAAAGTAATACACAGAAATTGCCAGATCATTTGAAAAACAATATTTGATGAGCCGTTATTTAAGACAATTTGCAAAACTAACATAGGACTTTTTTTTTCAGGGTGTGGTATCGAACTAACCTAATTACAAAAAATTGCTCATAAATTGGGTTTTTATTTTTCTTCCTGATGTAACAGCATTTCAAGGTTTATTTTTGACTTTATCAATAGCATGACTATTCAGAGTTGCGCAACAAAAATTTTATTCTTAGAATTTAGAACTGGTTAGCTTTGACTCTCAAAAATCTATTCGAATTTATAAAAGTACCATCAACTCGAAGACTATCTACTTTTTGCTGAGGTCATAATTTGATATTCTGGTCAGTCATGAGCTGGCCTACCAGCCTTCCAAGGGAAAGCGTTGACTTTTGGGACACCTGTTTACCCTTGGGATAAATCGCCAAGTGTTTAAAATATAGAAATTTATTTGTATCATAGTTTGAAATGTTCAGGTCCCTTTAAGCAAAATGAAAAAACAAAACTCTTTTAGGATTAATTTGTTGTCCCTATGTTTGTCTGTTTGTCCGTTTGTCTAGGCAATTTTTCTGGGTAAAATCAATAAATGCTAATATTTACAGCCCTGTAAAATATACATATTATAACGTTTTTATGGCCTTTTGTTTAACTTTTTCATACAAATTTTCTCCTTATGAAAATATAGAGATCAACACTTCAGATAATATTATGCATTTGAAAGAAAGCACAGAAAGGAACTGTAGAACAAATAATGTAAAAAATAATTCTAAAGGGATTAATAATTTACTGTTTGTTCAATGTGGCGATAGCTTTATTTTTTTTTTTTTTTTTCTTTGTCACAAAGATAACAAATATTTTCATACAAGGTTTTCCTTAAGGGCTATTTCTCCGAATTTGTAACAAAATATTAAGAAATAATTATAACGGTAAAGTACAACTTTTAGCTAAGACAATTTATTGTTAAGAGTTTGCTAAATGCATAAACATATTTTAATGATATTATGGTATCTTCAAAATAATTGGGTTTTCCATAAGCGTGATATCAGATTATTTTAGAAATTTACGGCTGGTATCACGACGACGGATAAGCCAATTATTTTATTACTATTGTAATAAAATTAAAAATATGTTAATGCATACAGCAGACTTTTAACTATAAGTTTTCTTAACTAAAAGTTGTATTTTTACTTATTGAAATTGTATTTCTCATCAAGAAATACAAGATGACAAGATATTCAAAATAAGTTAATTGAATTTGTGAAATGGTTTCGGGTCAAAACAGTTTTCCATGAAACGGTAATTGTTTATACTTAGCAAAGTGTGTAAACTTGGTCATCTTAACATGAACGACGCCTGTATTTCTCTCTTTTTTATTTCCAGTGTAGATAAAAATATACGAACTTGTTAAACTTTGTGTAAAAACGAGGCAATATTGACGATATCCTGAATATCCTTTATAGAAACGTAGTTAGATGTCACTAGAATATACTCATGAAAAAAGATATGAAGAAAATAAGCTGTAGACTTCACATTCGGTTTATACCTATTGTATGAATTTTAAGAAAAATACAGGGTTAAAGGGACCTCTTAAGGAAAACCTTGTATTAAACTATTTGTTACCTTAGTAAAAAATAATTCAAGGAAAAAATAAACAACGCTATCGCCACATTGAACAGTAGATAATTAATCCCTTTAGAATAGAACAACATGGTTTTCATATTTTTTACATTATTTGTTCAACAATTCCTTTCTGTGTTGACTTTTAAATGCAAAATATTATCTCAAGTGTTCATCCCTACATTTTCATAGTGAGAAAATTTGTATGAAAAACGTAAAAAAAAAACGTAAAAACCTAAAACGTAATATAAATAAAAACGTCAAAAGTATGTTTTTACAGCTCTATAGAGGGCCGTTTATACGAGTATTGGTATTTATTAATTTTACCCAAAAAAATTGTCTAGACAAACGGACAGACAGACAAACATAGGAATAACAAATTAATCCTAAACGAGTTTCATTGTTTTCATTTTGCGTAACAGAACCTGAACATGTACCGACAGGATTATCTACGATCTAATAATTTTGCCATGCACTGTAAATATTTCAAAATAAATTTCTATATTTTAAATGCTTGGCGATTTATCCCAAGTAAGTGTACCTATATAATTTGCAAAAAACTTCACTTATTGGACCTGAAATGGTGAGCCAATACTAGAGGGTAATTTCACGAAAAGGTCATTGACCTTTGTTACAGATCTCAGTAAGTATAAGTAAATTAATTTGGGTTTCAATAACGATCACAAAATTATTCTTTTAGAGTAACATATATTATTTTCCCGCATAAAAGTATGAATTCATTCCAAATTCAGTCAGTTTTCGCATATGGACTAACAGAGACGCTTAAACTTTTACGTATCGCCTTAACAGTACTAAACTTAATTTAAGCGTTCTATCTTTTTCTTTCTACATCGAAAAGACAAAAACAGGACGCTCAATACAAGGTCAGTTCTGTCAAATAAGTTAACTCGTGTTACGTCGAATCGACATCAATTATTATTCTTTATTCTTTCTTTATACCTAGACTTCACGAAAACTCTGCAAAGCATCTTCGTGTACCGAGTTGATGACCTTCTTTAGTTGTAAAAACTTTCTTATTACTATGAGGCTAGGGTTCAGATCGTCACGGAGATGTTCATTGAGGGTTTATCTTCAAATTGAACCTCGTGATGTGGTGGGTGTTTTCCTTGATACGTTTGGAGTAGTTACAACTTTGGTATAAGTGGATTCTCGATGTTATAATGAAGATTAGAGCACTAAACTTAGTATCCTTCTACGTCTAACCGTTTATTTATGTAGAGTAGCATCTTGCAAGTCTAACTCTCATTCAAGTTTAACCTGTAGAATTATTCATTCTCGATAACTCGATACGTCGCTATCGCTTTCAAATGTATCGTGATTGGATAGAAATGACATCATACATCATGTTTAGCCAATCTCGATACATTTAAAGGAATAACGATAGATGTTGAAGTATGACAAAAAGGCCCCAAATCTTTCTTGCCTTTGCAAACCGTAAAAACAGCCCTCTTTAGATTGTGTTTTTTTTTTAAAGTCACCACGCCCGCCATGGTCACTTTGTGTAACTAATTGTAGCACCAACTTCAAACATTACACTACTTCCGCAATATGAACTCTAATGCCCAGGAATAAAGACTACAGTGAATGTGGCATATGATACATAATGGCTGCTACCACATGTCGTCGTTGCTAGACAATTTCCGGGAGTTACCGCGTGTCCGGTGCCGGTGACTTTTGGAGTTTAACGGAACCATTCGAAGGATAGAACGATAAATGCCCAAAAAAAAATTTTTTTTTTTTATTGTTGACTTTGATAGCACTTTCAAATCTCTTATAGAATTAAATGAGACTTGAGGATAATTCATGATTTATATAAAAACGGCTCACCTCAATACGTGTTATGATCGGGAAAGCCGACCAGTTTCAGCAGATTTTATTGTTAACCTTTACGGCAAGGTATGTCAACAAAAAGTGAATCGTTTCACGCGCCTAAGAATTCGTCGACACAAACTTGAGTGCGGATTAAAATACTGTGTTGAGTGTCGTGATTGTGGCGTTATACCAAAGTTCGCGATAATCAAACCGGTAAAGTGCATTCGACATTGTGAGAAATTCTTCGAAGTGGCAAACAAGAAATTATTGGCGAATGTTATTCAAAACTACCGTCGGGATGTGGCTTTTGTAAACAGTGAGTTAATGCAATTACATTTGGAGTTATCAAATGCTTTAAGGAGTGACTTATGGGAAGTTTTAGATGCCATGACTTACAGCAGATCACAGGTAATTTTACAAGAAGTTATCACAACACAAGCGAAGAAGTTGAAGCGCCTGCTCAAATTTGATAGGCAACAATCACATTCGCGTAATAGTAGTAACGCATTTTCAGGCGCGAACGTTGTTAACCTCTCGTCACACACGATTTGTGATGATACCTTTAATGCTTTATCGCGAGGGATAAATTTTGCACCTTCCCCTGACAAATTACCTGTGGAGAGTATTATTGCAAGCGTTGAAGATACAATCTTTCGTAATAAAATACCTGTTAACGATGCAGAATGTATCAGGCAAGATATTTCTACTCTGTTGCGCAAATCTAAACTACCTAAGCCGAACATATCTAAGCAAGAACTTTCTGCATTACATCGTTTGCGGAAAAATGACGAATTATTGGTGTTACCGGCCGATAAAGGCAATGCGACGGTTATCGTAAACACAATCGATTACGAATGCAAAGTCACGGAGTTAGTAAGTGATACCAGCACTTACAAAAAAGTCAACTACAATCCAACATCCAGAGTGACAACAAAAGTACAAAAGCTCTTGGAGACATTGCCGGAACACGATCGGGAGCTCGTAAATCGTCTCAGACCCCGTAACCCTACTGCTCCAAAAATATATGGGCTACCAAAAATTCACAAGCCCAACTGGCCTCTTAGACCAATAGTTAGCCAGATTGATTCGCCGACATACAATTTGTCACGTCATATGGCAAACATTTTACAACCATTGACGGGGAAAACGAGTAGCTATGTGAAGGACTCAAGACACTTCGTTCAAATGTTGGATGATGTTCGTTTAAAGGACAACGAACTTATGGTTAGCTTCGACGTGACTTCCCTATTCACGAATGTACCTGTGGGAGAGACAGTAAATATCATCGCTGACCTATTGAAGGAAAATGATATGCCTATAGAGTACATAAACATTATAGAATTTTGTCTTCGAAGCGGCTATCTGATCTGGCGTGGAGATTTTTACCTTCAAACTGACGGAGTGGCTATGGGTTCCCCCATAGCTCCGGTAGTAGCAAATATATTCATGGAGTGGTTTGAGCAAAAAGCTCTTCAGAATACACCGTATACTCCAAGATACTGGTGGCGTTATGTTGACGATGTTTTTGCCATTGTCAATCGTAATGAAGTGGAACACATCACAGCACACTTAAATTCCATCCATCCTAAAGTAGCGTTTACTAGTGAGAGTGAAGTCAATGGTGTTTTACCGTTTCTCGACGTGTTGGTGGTACGAAGTCCCGGAGGCAGGTTGGAACACACGGTGTACAGGAAACAAACACACACAGACCGATACCTGCGAGCCGACTCACACCATCACCCGAAACATCTCTCGTCCGTCCCTCGTACGCTTATTAACAGAGCACTGAGTCTGTGCGATCTGCAATATGTGGACGCTGAACTCAGTCATGTCAGAAACGTACTTGAGAGTAATGGCTACAACTGGAGGCAGTGTAACCGGATAGCGAACCAGTCCACCTATCAGCGCCCACATGTGGTTGAAAGAGCTCCGGTGTATCTTCCATTTGTGAAGGGTGTGACGGATAAAATAGGACATCTGCTTCGCCGGAAATACAGCATTAAAACATTTTTCCGTCCACCCAGTAGATTAAGGCAGTTACTGCGTTCGCCGAAGGACAAAGAGCCACTAAATACCCCCGGTGTTTATTCCATCCCATGTGACTGTGGCAAGAGTTACATCGGTGAGACGAGACGGAACGTGTCAACCAGACTGACGGAACACATTAGATGCATGAGAAAACTCGATTGCAACGGATCCGCCGTTGCAGACCATGTCGTAAATTCGGATACTACACATTTTATGAGATTCGATAAAGCGAAAGTGTTAGTTCGTGAAAAGTTATTTGTGCCACGTAAAATTCGCGAATCCATAGAAATAAGCCGACGTCCGAATTTCAATAGAGACAGTGGTTGGGCTTTGCCCGCGGTGTGGAAACCTGTGCTAAAAACAGTTACCGGATCACTCACAGACTTTACTGAAAGTGACGTAGATACTATAAGTTCCGCGTGTTTATCGTTGTTTGGTGTCACTCCGGTAAATAATAACGCAAGCCCGGAAGTAACTAATTGTGCGGACGCCCTACCGGTCCGACCACCAATACCATCTGCATCGATGTCATCCCGAGCCCTGCGAGCCGCAGCCCGCAGTGTGAGGCGTAACGTCGTCGCGTAAACGTCTTTACTCGCCCAGATGAAGGCAGTCTAAATCTGCTGAAACTGGTCGGCTTTCCCGATCATAACACGTATTGAGGTGAGCCGTTTTTATATAAATCACTTTCAAATCTCATTCATTTCGTCTGAGTATCATACACTAGAAAGCTGTTAGTCAAGAGATATATCAAAAAGAAATATTCCTTTCCTCAGCAACAACGCTGAGAGTCACTGCGATAACACTGTGAAATGTGTGTGAGCAGTTAAAACGCTGAATGTCCAATTCGGAACGCTGCATCTGTCAATGTCAAATTTCACAAAATATTATATCTCATTCATCGCCGAAGAATTCGCGCATACTCTCAAGATTTCGTTGAAAATAAGTAGTTACTATTATGATAATGAAAATTTCCACTGCAAAAATACTGAATGTTTCAGGCATTGATCATTATTGTATTGTAAATTTTACACTTTGACATAATTTGCATCTATTTGTTTGTAATGATTCAAAAACATTTCTGATCTTTTTGACATTTTATTACTATCCTTATATAATGAGCTGTCATAAATTAATAACATTATGAATTAATAAATTAATAACATATTGCATGTTTAACAGTACAAGAAGTTTAAACTTTAAACTCGATTATCTCGAAATGTTGAAAATAAGTCATTAATCATTTTAGCCTTGTACCCTTCATTTGGTTTTTGGTTTTTACGGTTACATCTTAAGAGTCATTTCTCCGGATTTGTAACAAAATATTTAAAATTATTATAACGACCAAAATACAACTTATATCTAAGAAAACTTATTGTTAAAAGTTTGATGTATGCATTGCATAAACATATATTTAATGATATCACAATAGCTATAAAACAATTGGCTTTTCCAGAGGCTTGACAATAAGTTGTCGTAGCTAAATTTGTATTTTGGCCGTTATATTTTTTTCTTAATATCTTGTACAGATACGGAGAACCGACTCTTAAGGCCTGATTCATGGTAAACAACAAACCTAACTAAAAACTACTTTGGCCTCGGCCTAGGTGGGAGCCGCGCATTGTTTGCCAGGCGCTAGCATTTTAACGGCTTGTTTTTGGCGACTTAATGTTGTTGTTATTTATCATATTATTTTAAGGGTTCCAAACCCGTATTGTGTGGTGGTATGGAACACTTTGTGCGCGATTCCGACCCGCAATTGCCCATATTATTTAAATTTTCTCCAGTCTCTTAATCTAGCAGACCTGTAACTTCATCTTGATTAAAGCACTTGTACTGTTCCATAATATCACTATATTTATAACTCCAACCGGTTTCGCCTCACAGCATCAT
This sequence comes from Ypsolopha sequella, assembly GCA_934047225.1. Taxonomy (NCBI): domain Eukaryota; kingdom Metazoa; phylum Arthropoda; class Insecta; order Lepidoptera; family Ypsolophidae; genus Ypsolopha; species Ypsolopha sequella. Next base: position 25,374,251 of record OW203987.1, read on the forward strand.
CAAGGGACAACAAACAGGAAATTATTAAATATAGGGAACAAAAAAAACTGTAACTTCATTGAATTTATGTAATTTAATGAGCTTCTTAGATTAAGGCGATATGTAAATGTTTTAACGTCCCTGTTATGCGAAAAAACCCTCGGTGCTAAAGGGACGGATTCGAGTAAAAGTAGCAAAATGTCAGTCTTTTACTAATATAAAACTTACTCAAGTTGCTATTAAAATTTCGTTTGACCAGCGGGCGGGCGTAGCATAGTGTTTAATCGCACGCGACGCCACTAGTTGAATCACAAGTGCGAGGAGCGTGACGTACTGTTTAATCGCAAAAACATCGTGTCGCGCTCCTCGCACCTGTGATTCAACTAAGTGGCATCACGCACGATTAAAGACTGTGCTACGAGGCCTGGTCTTAGATACTGTTAAAACCCATCTTATAAAATATAATCATAGGCTATATGTCATCAAATTGTCAACCCAGGAGAAAAGGTGTCGAAAAGAACCTCATTTCAATAAATATTTTTATCGAACCGAATTTCTCCAATCTCATTTTTGTCAAGCAGATTCCTAGAAAAAGATTCCAAAAATGATATTCTCTTTTATCAAAACAATTCCTTCTTTACTGAAGTAGATATGCAAGTTCTAAAAGTGTCGATTTTTTTCGTAGTGCCTTAAATAAACTTATTTTCAAACGGCGACGACATCAAACAGCGACCGTCGTTTATTTTTCTTACTTTCCTCTTTCACACTACTAAGTAGCATAAAATTGATGCTGTTACTAGACAGTACTAGAGAGTCGAATAAATAGTACGCTAGTCGCTAGGTAACTCTATTTCTAACTAGCCCAAATGTAAACCCTGCTTTAAGTCGGAAGTCCCTAGTCCGACTCATTTACGCCTCGCCTGCTTTCACCCTCCCTCTTTCTGGTCGAGCGCACTTCATCCTAAGTTTGATTGACCCTTTTCATAAAAGCCTTAAAAAATTTACGCTTGTATAAAAATTAAAAACCGACCGAGAGAGTCGGGCTCGCACATTTAGGGTTCCGTACCAATTCTACAGTGAGCAGTCAAAAAGCATGTAATGTCCATGTAAGGACAAGTTTATTATAGGTACTCATATACGAGTAGATTAGGAACACATTACCATAATTGCTATAAAGCCAAAACTACATCTAAAAACAAGTCGCTAACAAAAAGTACAACTACGTGAAACAATTTATTTTCCAAAGCTGTGAAAATCACATAATTGGATGTCGAAAATCGACCATAATTTATTCTTTGTGTACCGTCGCGTGCAGCCATTATGAATTATGTAACAATTTGTGTAACTGCCACTTACTGTGTAAGTTTTAATAATAACTTTCAGGGTTCTGTTGTCATCATATTTAATTACTTTGCTAATGTTTCAATACTTGTTCATTCTGATTTTGAATATACGGAATTGCTTTGAAAGGTAGAAAAAATGTTTTTTTAGGGTTCGGTAGCACAAAGTAAAAAACTGATCCCTTGTGGGATCATTTTGTTCGTCTTTCATGACCCTTTTTCTCGATCCCCGTGAGATATATCAAGTCGAAACTAATATCTCCTACAGAAGTAGAGGGTCCCATAGAGCTGTTAAAATCAGACTTCTAACTCAACGTGAAAAAAAGGTATTGCCCTTTACGTAATCAATTTCATACAAACCTGTTAGGCACTTCCAGTTAACCTAAAAACTTCAAATTCCGTTCGGCGTTCACAAGTAGGTCTTAAAGTACACTTATAGGGAAAAATCTGAAAATTACCTATATTTAATTATTCAAGAAGTCATTTATAACGTCACATATATTTCGTGACGAGTATAAAATGGCGGATTTTCTTACCCGAGGAATGAAGCTACTAGTTTCGTACGTTTACGTCGAAAGCTTACATTCCGAGGGTAAGAAAACCCATTTTTATTCGTTGCGAACGACAGTTTTTCTACTACCTGATTTATGTATTTAAATATGTATTTAATTTTTCCTTTCAAATTTAATGTATTTTATGACTTTGCAAAGCGCGGCTTTTTTTTTCAGGCTTCGCTCGGCGTCTTTTATTTGTGGCCAGTATCATTTTGCTAAAAAAGAGTGTCAGACGTGAATCGGAACGCAGGGAATTTCTATTGTAAAGACAAACTAAGGACGTCAAAAAGAACCTAATTTGGCATGAAATGAACCACAAACGTCAAAAAGAACCTAATTTTGCAATAAATTAAATTACAATACGATATTTCAAACTGATCTGATAGTCATTCCGCAACGGGGCCCGGAAAGTTCGATTTTCAAAACTATAGTCCGTATAATATAGCTTGAGCCCTGTGACAGCTGTCAGCGCTATACACAATTGAGCATGAGAAAGAGAGTTAGAAATACAAATTGTGTAGCGCTGTCCTGCTGTCACAGGACTCAAGCTATATTATACGTACTATAATTTCGAGTATCAAATAGAACTTTTTCATAAAAGTAGTAGAAAAAATAAACATAAATCGCGATATAAATCGCTTTTCACCGACGATTATTACGTCCCAAACGTGATGGATGAGCCCTATCGGCTTAATTCAGACACAATTGAACCAACAGCTCAACGTGTCTACCGGAGCACGCAGACTGACTACAAATTAATTTTCACCACCGGGATTGAACCCACGACCTTTGGATTAGCACGCGAGTGCGCTACCACTTGGCCACAGAGGCGGTCTCAATAATTAAAAACCAATTTAATTATAATCTTTGAGTACCTAGAGTCAAATTAAGTTGAACTGAATAACTGATCGAATAAGTTTGTGTTTAAACGGTACTATAATAATAATAATCATAATAATAATAAAATTCTTTATTGCACAGAATAAAATTATCGTACAAAGGCAAGCTTAATACTAATTAGTATTTTCTACCAACTAACCTTTGGCAATGAGGAAATTGTTGAGGGTAGTGCCATATTATATTATATAGGTATGCCTATTTGAAAGGGGTTATCATGAAAATAATACTTAAATAATAAATAACTAGACTATATCCTAATAAACATTTAAAGCAAAGTTATAGTATATAATAAAATACATAAACTACATAAACAGTTTACACAAATATATGTATAGTGAGACAAATGTGAAATGTGTCCCGAGAGTCCCGGTATGTACGGGACTCTCAAGACACGAGTCCTATTCGCACTTGACTGTTTTTTTTTTGCTACTGTCTTACCTACCAACAATATCGAGTCTATCAAAATTACCGAGTCTATGTAGCGTAATGTCGTGTCGTTGGCAATAAAGTACGAAGAATGCCGTTGTCAGATTTTGTCGTTTGGTACTTATACATTGTAGAACCAACATTTAAGGCGATATGTAAAAGTTTTAGCGTCCCTGTTACTCCATTTGCGAAAACACCTACAGTGCGAGAGGGACGGATTCGTGGAAAAGTTGCAAAAAGTTGTTTTTTTATTTGTATAAAATATACTTAAGTTGCTATCAAAATTTCATTTAACCAGATCATAGATACTGTTAAAACCCTTCTAATAAAATATAATTGCAGTCCATACGTCATTAAAATTTGTCAAACCATGAGAAATGGTGTCGAAAAAGACCTCATTTCAATCAATATTTTCTTCGGGCCGAATTTCTCCAATCGTGTTTTTGGTTAACAGATCCCTAGAAAAAGGTTCCAGAAATAATATACTATTTTATGAAAATAATACCTTCTTTGCTGAAGCACATATGCAAGTTCTAGAAGTGTCGATATTTTTCCGTAGCGCCTTAATTTGAATCAGAGCTCAAAAACACCATAAATATTCATGAAAGGTCAATGCCCTAAATGGGCTACAGCCACTTTGAACGCAACTTCTCACAAGTCTCATGAAGTTACTACGACAAATACAAACATACCAATTACCTTTACAGTTTTTTTTATAAGTTTGCCCCAAAAATTATATCTATGGCTACGGATAGCTAAATGCACTGGCTGTACAGATTAATAGGGACAGTGCATATTTTTTGTAATTAATGTAATTACTTGGTTATTATGAATTCTTCAGTAAGGCTTTACGTAGGAACATGAAATTTGAACTGTAGGTTCTTTCTTTACTTTCTTTATTAGGTCTAGGTTCTAGGTCTAGGTTCCATGATAGACATCCGCTAAGAACGAAATTTTGAGTATTCCCACGGTATCGGGACTAACGGGATCCACACTAGCAATGTCCGCTAGTCAATTATAAAAACAAAAGTTAATTTTTTTCGGATCTAGCAAAATACAAAATTTCAATAGCAATTTTATCATATAATCAAAATTCCCATTAAACCCAGGAACCCATTACAGATAGAGGATGAAGCGGTGGCAATCTTCCAAAAGTGATAAATCATTTCCGCAATCGGTTTAAGCTCTGTTCACCTCATCAGGGCTAATTTATGAGCTTTGAGAGTTTTGTCATTTGATAACACTAGCCACTTGCACCGATTTTGTTACAAGGAGAAATAGAGTTAGTTAAAAAGAGTTTATTTGATATAATATAAACATTACATCAAAATAAAGTTATGTTTCCATTAAGCAAAATCTATCCTCAATATTTAAAGTCCTATCCTTCCAAGGCCCATTGAGATGGGACGCCCTGTATCACTATCACTACATAGTATAAAACAAAATCGCTTTCCGCTGTCTGTCTGTCCCTATGTATGCTTAGATCTTTAAAACTACGTATAACGGATTTTGATGCGGTTTTTTTTAATAGATAGAGTGATATAAGAGAAAGGTTTATATGTATAATACATGCCCGTGCAAAGCCGGGGTGGGTCGCTAGTACGATATAATATAAATATTTCACTTAATGGAGACATAATTTTATTCACAAAAATATCTTAGGTTCGCATTAAAAGATTTTTGAAGTGAGATTTTTTCAAAAGTCTTTGTAAACTTATTTAAACAAATAAATTGGTGTCTTTATGAAGTGAAATTTTCTCTCTCTAATATTTAAAGCACTTTGAGATGGGACGCTCTATTAAGTACCAAAGTTGTTGATAGTAGACAAAAAACATAGGTAATAAAAAAAACTTTACTTTAAGAAAACATTTATTTATCCAAGAACCAAAATGTGTCAACTTAAAGATTTTTAAAAAGTACTTTTACCTATAAGTTTTTACAAAATGAATGCACTAATTGCCATCGTCTGAGACTCATTTTCCCTCTTGATTTTGAGATATTCACGTAGGTGCAAGCGCTTTCAATAACTCTTGGAACTTTTTTACAGCAGACAATCAGACTAGACAGACTAATTTCCTTTAACGTCTATAGAGATACGATCTGAATGGAACCCCGCGTTGATTACACTTTGAATAGTGAGTTTCTTTCTTCAATTGACCTTTCAGTTCTTAGCTCGAGTTTCGAGCCGTGGTTCGTGAGGCGGCGTCATATTTTAGACTTCTCACCGTCCTTGGTTCTGGTCTAAATTGTACAATTTTTTGTTGACGCTTACCACTTGCGCTCTTTCTGGCCTCCCTTAACTTTCTTGCCGTCCGCAACTTTCATGCTGGAGGATCGGAAATCTCACGGCCCGACGTCACGGCCAAGAAGTTTATAACCAGACTGGAGCGCTCACCTGCATAGAAATCCGCACGGTGAAATAAATTACCTTTATGTATCTCTATTTTTTTTCTATTTGGTCTCTACCGATGTCTCTAGAATGGTAAATAATATGGAGTAAGGAGTAAGGAGCATGCACTAAGTCCCGGCTACGGAGTTCACGCTTCGAGTGAATTCGCTCCGCACGAGATTCAATTGTTTCTAAACTAAACGTCACTATACCACCATTTTGTCTATTCATGATAGGGGTCACTATACTCTATTCGCTTTATAAAGATTCCTGTGGCGTTTCATTGGGTGACTCTTATTCATTACTATTAGAGGCCAATTTTGATAAGCCGTGATTTCCCTACCAGAATTTGGAGACTTCACAATAACTTCTAATGACAACCAATAGAGCCTATGCCCTAAATTTTGCAGCGGAATGTAACATCACAGGAATCATGATATCAAGAATAGACTTAAAGGATTCGGGAAAAAAAATATTAGTAATAAAATAAGGCAATAAGAAAGAGGTAAGTTTCAATGCGCAAAACACATCTCGAGCGTAACTAAGGTTTTTTTATTCTCTTTAAGTACAATTAGCTTTACTAGGTCCATTTCAATATTGTAAAACATACGTACTTTATTTCCAAGTTTATTTATTTATTTAGTTGAGATATATATTTTCCACGCTAGCGCTCTTTCGCGGCCAACCGCATGATCAAATGTCACTTTAAAAGTTTGTATGCCACTGGCTTTGAATGTTAATACATGTGTAATAAATATAATATAATACAATTTTAATACATGTGTACAAATCTAACATTATCTCGAGCTTAGACTAATAGTATTCTAAGGTTAATTTTAATTTAATGTTAACTAGCGACCCGCCCCGGCTTTGCACGGGCATGTATTATACATATAAACCTTTCTCTTGAATTATTCTATCTATTAAAAAAACCGCATCAAAATCCGTTGCGTAGTTTTAAAGATATAAGCATACATAGGGACATACATACAGCGGGAAGCGACTTTGTTTTATACTATGTAAGTAGTGATTTATATTCTCAAGGGTGTTCCGAACGTCGACAGAGAAGACACTATCACCATCAATGTGATAGGGATTGGACAGATTTATATGGATTGGTTCTATCCCTTTATTGCAGGCACAGACACGTCCATTTGAGGGAATGCCGGTGCACCTTACAGGGTTGTCTTCGACTGTACAGCAAGATTAGGTACAATTGAGAAAAAATGTGCTCTCCACTTTTCATCCTTAATTTTTTCGAAGGCACATGAACTTTGAAAACCTTATTGCTACATGCCAGGTGCTAGAAGTCGACCCTGAACCATGATTGCTATCTTACCGACTGAGCTACTGCAATAAAACGAAATCCGTCAATGAAAGTATATAAACAAGAGCAAGGCTTTTAAATGATGTCAGTGATAGTAATTCCCTTGATGACTTAATCATAAAAATAAATATGAACAGCAAAGCAAACTCACAAATATTTCCCAAGTCTATTCCTAGACTGAAAAAGGTCAATTCCGCACGCCGTTCGTCCTGAAACGCACTCAAGTATAATCACAGACAAAACTGCCTACCCAAGGTCGCGGGTCCGGTATGTGGGTAAATAGTTCTGTGAGATAATATCGCGACGATGCTCTATGCCGCAGTGCGACGCCCTGCGTCACGAAGCCTACTGCCAAATACTGTACGAGACTGTACCGGGACGCTTGTTTAGAAATGTCTGTGTGGTGTGTACACTGACTGCTCTGGAATAGTACTGCTATTGTATGGACTAGGTTTTTATATGACTAATGGTTCCAAATGGAACTACATGAATAAAACTTACAAACAATTTTCAAACTTGTGAGTGTTTAAATATTATAATTTAGAAACCGGTTTTATGCAAAATCAAGAATAAAAAGCACTTTTTCTCTTTTTCAAGACGCAGTTTAAGTTAACGAAGCTGGCAGGATACTTGAAATTTAGGTGTTTATAACATAACTAAGATAAAAATACAATCCGAATCAACAAAATACCAAGTTTTAAAAACTAGATATGGAAGCAGCCCTTGTGTAATACTAGTCATAAAAGTGTAAGGAAATTTGATTGAAACATTTAACAAATAATTAGTCAGGGGGTTTCAGAGGTGTCTCCAACGCTGTATTTTGCACAAATATACTTGACGTCAGCAATCAGTGATTATACGGAACCAAAATATCTAACAGCTAAAGTTATCACAAAGAAGCAAATTACAAAATTAATTACAGATCGGGTTCAGGCCTTTACAACTATTTTCAAGCAGTAAGAAATCCTAAAGCGTCACAGAACAGCGTTTGCCTATATTTTACTTACACGCATTTCTAAAAGCGCAACTGGGACATGTTTAGTTCGACAGAATGGGGTACAAACTCAAGGATGGGAACATTGTAATTTTGTTTGACCTTGCTGGTGATCGTAGAATACGTAATACTTAAATAGATTATACATTATGTACTCGAATGTACCTACACACGCTACGTGGTTACATTTTAGTTTTCTGAGCGATGGATTTTGCTATAATTCATATAATCTTCATTGTTGGGGTTCCGTAACTCTTAATGGTAAAAACAGAATCTTTATCATTATCACTTTGTCATCTGTCTCTCAGTTTGTGTATCAAGGCTCTTTTCCTCATAAACGGCTTGTGGTGTCAAGTTGAAATGAATACTAGTTAAGGTCTACAATGTTGTAAAGAGGGCAATAAAATAAAATAAAACTTGCTAAGTTTCATACCCTTCTTCTTAGCAAGACTAATCGAATGGGCAGAAGTTGGCATGTATTTATATATGTAATCTAATAGTATGTCGTATATAAGGTGGGATTTGGTCGGTCGCCTGTATTCGTGCTGGGGGCTCGGTTGGTGATCGGGAGCGGTGTTTAATAACCTGTTAGATGAAATTCGCAAGGGATTTTTTTTTGCTCCTATACTGCCTACACTAGGATTTGTATTTGATCTAGTCCAGTGTGAATGGAAGCAGTTTTTTTTTTTGCTATTTTGGAAAAAAGAGGTCTTTGAACCTTGTTCCTGGTCGCTGGCCGGAGCTCCGGTATGGGTTCAGGCGGTTGACTAGATTTCACCTTGTATAATTTTATAGATTTTACTTATCATTTGAATCGTATTATTGCTGCAAATTTAGTTCATGTATGTACGTTTATTTTTATATTATATACATTTTTATAAGATTAAATTTGACTCGTAAAAAGTGTATAATGTGTACCTACTTTACAAAACAAACTATTTGCATTAAAAATACAGAACTTCAACACGAATTTTCTTCCTTATTAAAACGTTCCACTCAATGACAGGTCATCAAAGTGTATAAATTACCTCCCAGTGACCTAGAATCTTGAAATTTGGCACGAAAAGAGGTCTTTTGGCACGAAGAGAGGTCTTTTGGCACAAGTGAAGGAATAAATCCGATAATTATTAATTTCAAATCCTATGTGGAACTATTACAGGACATACTTGTAATTGCGTTTATTTTCATACAGTTGATACGCGTATGAAGGCTTTTCACATAAGCATGCACACTTGGGTATCTTGATTTTTAAATATTGTACGGAACCCTTGACCGGTTTTTGTTATATTTGGTTAACATACAATAGTACTGAAGAAAATTTGCAAGTTCTGTTTTTGGTGGTTGGAAACCAGTTGACAACCAATTGACGACTAACTGACAACCAACCTAGAGACAAGCTACAAACCAGTAATTAAGGCGTTAAGAGCTGCGAAAGTGCTGCCACTTTCGAAAAAAAACTTACTGACAACTAACCTAGAGACAAGCTACAAACCAGTAATTAAGGCGCTAAGAGCTGCGAAAGTGCTGCCACCTTGGAAAAAAAACTAACTGACAACCAACCTAGAGACAAGCTACAAACCAGTAATTAAGGCGCTAAGAGCTGCGAAAGTGCTGCCACTTTCGAAAAAAAAAAACAGTAACTGTGTTACTACAAAATGGTGTTTAAACGATGTTTAACTTTAGACAGTGTTTAAATCTGTTGCTGTCACTTTTTACAATATGAAAGAAAAGGCGACAACAACAGATTTAAACACTGTCTAAAGTTAAACACCGTTTTGTAGTAACACCGTAAGTATTTACTTACCAGAATAATTTATTGAAAGTTTGCTCGATTAAATGTCTAGAAATAACAATGAACTGTTTTTAAATAGCATAGATTTCATAGACAACGTCTTTGACGAACAAAAATTTTTATTTTTGCTTACAACGGCCGCTTTTGACATAAGTTTATATTTTAGCTATAAATAGACGTTGATTCAGAAAACTTTTCTGTCTCAAAATAGTTGATTGCTATTTCTAGGCATTTGATTAAGCAGACTATCAATTATTTTACCGGTGAGCAAGAAATGTTTTTTTTTTTTCTAAAGTTGCAGCACCCTCACAGCTGTACACTGTTTCCTGCGCGTAATGCAAAAACTTCAGGTAGCCAGTTGAAATTTTCCCAAAATACGTTTTACTTTGGCCTCTATCACATCAAATAATAAAATTTAAAAAAAAAACCTTAGGGGATCCCCATACCAAAAAAATAAACCAGCCAAGTGCGAGTCATACTCGCGTACCTAGGGCTCCGTATCGTGGATGATGAATTTAATGTTGTCACTTTTTTCGTGAATTCCTCAACCGCTTTGTTTTTCCTGTAATCTTTACGTAAACATAATTATATCCCCATGATTTTTTTCATATTTTTTGGTCTACCCGTTTTGGAGATAAGGGGGGGACATAAACTTTTATTGTGGCTTTTCGAAATTTCTTAAAATAGATGGAACTAAATATAACCAAACCGTATATTTTTACGATCAGCTCTTTAATACCTACAATTCGATACCCATATGGAATATACGAGTATATATAAAAAAAAAAAATTTGCTTCTCTTTTTATGTCTCATTTGTACTCGCCTTTTTTTCAACTGCTATAATTTTTCTGTAATTAGCCAGCTATGATCTATAATCGACATTTTTTTTCATATTTTTTAGAAATTAGTTTCGAGAAATCCTTGAAAAACCATAAAAAATGTATGCCCCTCCCCCTTATCTACAAAACTGGTGGACCGAAAATTATTTAAAAAATCAAAGTAACATGCGTTTACGTAAAGATTACAGGAAAAATAAAGCGATTGAGAAATTCACGAAAACGAATGACAAAATTAAATTTATCATCCACAATACGGAACCAGTACGCCAGTCTGACTCGCAGTTGGCCGGTTTTTTTATTTGGTCTCAAAAACCTTCACATTCTCCCTTTTATTATGTTCTTTATAGATTTTACGAATTTTGCCCCTTCTGTTATTATGTAAGCGCACCAAAGTAGATAATATTGATCACGGTATGAGCTCAGATAGTCGCTAAGTAATGAAACAGATAGCCGTTAATTTCTCTAGATTGCCGCTCGATAACGTCCAGATGACCTTGGCCTCGAGACTGGTATTAATTGCTCGGAGTTGTCGATGTCTTAAAAAAGGTACTTCTCTGATTTTGATAACGTGTAGTTCTATTTGGAGAGACAAAAAGGTTATCTGGAAGAAATCGCTTTAAGCGATAAGACCGCCTATTATTGTTGACATTTTCTAAGCTTTGTATTGTCCTATTTGTATTGTTTTGTTTTGTTATAATCAGACAAATATTTTGTTATAATGATACAAATAGTGTATTTTTGACATGTTCAGAAATTACAATGCTCTACCCTACATAGCGATGCCATCTCTAAAAACCAAAACGGCGGACTTACGCGTTAAAAAAGCCGGATTATTGAGTCTCAAGGCCGGACGCTAAGAAAAAAAGTATTTTTGACACAAATATCGAATAAAACACATATTTAAAAGGCGGACTATTGAGTCCTAAGGCCGGACGCTAAAAAAATTTACAAAAAATTCGAATAAAACGCACATTTTTCAAGAAAATTTTAATTAGTATCATCATTTAAATATTTTTATGTAAACTTGCATGTTTTGGTGACTCAGCGGGTCTTGTTTCGCTTGCTCGTTTCTGACTAAAACTAACTGAACGATAGATATAAAAAGACTAACAAAAGCTGGACGGGCTGGACGCAGTCAAGTTTGTACGGACAAGAGGTCAAAAAGCCTAACCGGTCGGCCATAGCTTCAGGCTTCGAGAGGCGCGCCAAGCGGTTCTTCTTGCGACGGCGCCGGCGGAGAGAACAAATGTATGAAGTTGTATAGGGCCGGCCATGAGTCGTCGCTCGCGCGCCTTGTCCGGCTTCGAGTGACTTACTCTCGACGGCGGTGTGCGAGGAGGCGGGGAGCCGCGCCAGTGATCGAGGGCAAAGGACGAACCTACTGACGAGCGCTTTGAGCGAGCGAGCGCGCTATACATCCGATGCGGTGGAAGGCGCCGACGGGTATCGTGGCAGGGCAAAGCCCGTCGCAGAAACCGCCTGGAAGCGCAACAAGAAGCGCCGCCAGAAGCCTGAAGCTATGGCCGAGGGGTAACACTGTCCGGCTTTATCCGGACGGATGGCAACGCTGAACCTACCGATATATTCTAAACCACATCCATAGAAACACTATTGAAACAGCACTCTCCCATATACATTTTTAATACCCACTCGTCATTTTCTATGTATAGTAGAGTACACACACACTCTCATTCTCATCCACACTCTTCACACAGACCCACCCTCTCATATGCCCTTGATTTTTTGTATTTTTTTGTTTTTATTATAAGTAAGCTGCATGCTCTGTTGTTTTTTTTTTTTTTTTTGTATTCTCGTTTATTTTATATTACTTCTAATTTTTAATGTAATACTCTGTAAGGGAATAGCTTGGCGCCTATAGCAAGCACCGGTACATACACCCTTGTAGGCGTCAAGGTAATCCTATTCTGTTATTGTGTAATTTTTAGATGAATAAAATCATATTCTATTCATATTCTATTCTATTCTAGTATGTGGTTTATTTTCTGAGCACCTCAATATTATACTAAGGGCCTGTTTCACCACTTCCAGATAAGTGATATCCAGAAGATAAATTTAAAAATGGAACACATTTTGTATGCGTTATATGTCACATATAACTATCAGGCACTTATCTGGAAGTGGTGAAACAGGCCGTAAGTAGAACACAGAAATCGCGAACAAAACAGCTGTTTCATAGAAAGGTGTAATACCTACTCAGCTGTAATATACAAGGTGACTTTTTGATCATCGTCCAAATTCATACTGGTGGCTTGGTAAGTGATGAGTATCATGGATCAATAGCAATTTTTGTGAAATCCGTAAAATGAAATTTCGACTCCCCATAGTGATTCACTCGGGACCGGAAGTGAATTTCTATGGGAAGCCGAAATTTCATTTTACGAATTTCACAAAAATTGTTACTGATCCAAGATACTGATCACTTATCAAGCCTCCAGTATGAATTTGGACGATGATCAAAAAGTCACCTTGTATATATAAAGGTCGATATTTATTTAGTGACTAGCTTTTGCCCGTGGCTTTACTCGCGTAGAAGTGTCTTTCAATCAAATATTTTTTATTTGCGCCTACAAAATAAAACCGGCCAAGTGCGAGTCAGACTCACGTACCTACCTAGTACCACGTCACGGTCTACCAGTTTCGGAGATAAGGGGGGGATATACATATTTATGTGGTTTTTTAAAGATTTCTCGAAACCAGTGCCAGTAAATATAGTAAAAGTATATATTTTTACAATCAACTTTTTAATATTTACAATTTTGTATTTAATTTTTATAAAATATTTTTTTATTTAATACACTTCCTTTTTTAATTTTTGCTCAATTTTTTTTTAACCGCTATAGTTTGCCTTTAAATGGCCAGTTTTGGTCTATAATCTACATTTTTTTAAATATTTTTCGGTCGGAGATAAGAGGGGGGGGGAGGGGGACACATATTTTTGTGGTTTTTTAAAGTTTTCTCGAAACCAGTGCCAGTAAATATAGTAAAAGTACATATTTTTACAATCAGCTTCTATCTATTACTATATCTACGATTTGATGCCCATATTGTATTTTTAGGATAATATTTTTTATATTTCTTTTTAGTGTTGGAAATATTTTGAACAATTTCAAATTATTCATATTTTTTTTACACCGTGATATGTGAACAAATCGTTACGCGTGCTCGTTACACACCGCCGGGAGCGCCACCGCAGCATCGCGTACCGGTCCGGGGCCCGCGGGCCATAGTTTGCCCATCCCTGACCTAGAGAAACTCGACGTTTTAGTAAAGGTGATATACCGTGCTAGCAAAGGTCCCCGTTACTCCAGGCAGAAAGACCCGCAGTGCGAAAGGGACGGAATCGGGGAAAATTGTCAAAAAGTCGGTTTTAAATTAATTCAAAATTAACTAAAATAGCTACAAAAAATTCCATAACCAGTAATTTAGGTGTAGTTAAAACTCATCAAAATAAATATTTTTTAAGTCTGTATGCTATCCTAATTTGTCAGAATATCAAAAAAAGTGTAAATTTAGACCTGATTTCAATAATTATTTCTATCGAATGAAATTCCTCCTATCGCATTTCTGATAGACCAAAATCTAGTAAAAGGTCCCAAAATTGTTATACTAATTTATTTTACTTGGAACTTCATTAAAAGAGCAGATAAATAACTTCAAAAAGTGTCAATTTTCACGGTATAGCCCCTTTTGCGAGGACATACAAGTATTTTACTTAAGGCGCCTTTTACGGCTGGTGACCTTGAAAAGCAGCGATAAGGTCCGGTTTTATTCAGTTGTCATGATGGTTATTTTTTTATTTATTTACGTATGATTAATTAACTACAGAACAGGTATCTGCAATGATATAATTTCAATTCTTATCAAGAACTTATATTAAATAAATACCACTCAAAGTATAAATTAAGACTAAGATCCGATTTATTTAATTAAGTATGCAAAATAACACATTGAAACTAGATTTGTTTTACTAAAGTTTAAGCGATAATGACAATATAGAGGATAAAGGTGAGTTTATCACTCAACAAATTAACGTCACGAGTATCTAGGTAATTTGTAAAAATAAAGACACCGGGCTCGACTGAGGAGGTACCACCATCTTACTTAGATATCCCCTCGAAGTGATTCGGAGGAGAGTAAGACGACAGCTCACAGGCAAAAAACCAGGAGGCCCACCACGCCTGGGACCGATGGATGGCGGTATATCCATCCCTAATAGCCGGGCCTTATATGGAACAGACTGGTGACGGGCAGCGGCGTTACTGGTGCGAGGGTTCCGCTACCACGCTCACCAACCCGCCTGCCCAGCGTGTGTGAGTATGGGCAATTCTTCCAGAATGACCGCCGGGAGTGGCATAGTCCTGGAAAGGCTTATGTCCAGCAGTGGACGAACTAGGCTGATGGATGTTGGATGAAAGACAATTGTGTCGATTCCGTGTAACAAGACTTAACTTATTTGACAGGCCTAACCTTACTTTAAGCGTCCTTACGTATGCTTTCGATACAGAAAGATTATAATTACATAGAAAAACAGTTAAGGCGATGTAGGATGACGATCTTCACGTTTTAGAGGGGGTGAAGCAGGGGAACGGTGCGAGGAGCTCCGCCCGTAGCGGGACGCCCTAGCTCGCTCTCGCCCAGCGCGCGGCTTTATTCTGAAGCCATCCGTATTCTGGTCAACACTAATATTTCGGGCCATTCGGGCCCGGCATCAGTCACAATTGACTCCGGCATCAAACTCGAGATATATCTCACAAAAATTTTATTTATCTGTTTTTCTATGTAATTATAATCATTTAAAAGTCAATTTTCAATATTTATTTACACGATAAAGAAAGTAAAAGACAAAACGCTTAAATTAAGTTTAATCCTGTCTAATAACTTAAAACGTGTTACACCGAATCGACACAATTATCTAATTTTATCGACCAAATGCTAGATTTAATGAGAAATATAAAGCAAGAGAAATATTTTAATAGTACGAATCACGTATTTCCAAAAACATCAGGAATTCGGACGATTAAAATAGACTTTCGGAACAAAGCTATTTTCCTCAATACGCGTATGTACTTCGTCGTATAATGAGCCTTGTTTGAAGAAAACACGTT
Organism: Ypsolopha sequella; assembly: GCA_934047225.1. Classification (NCBI taxonomy): domain Eukaryota; kingdom Metazoa; phylum Arthropoda; class Insecta; order Lepidoptera; family Ypsolophidae; genus Ypsolopha; species Ypsolopha sequella. Next base: position 25,389,918 of record OW203987.1, read on the forward strand.
TTGGTATTTTTAGGGTTCCGTAGTACCCAAAAGGTACAAAAGGAACCTTTATGGTGAGACTCTGTTGTCCCTCCGTCCGTCCGTATGTCACAGCCTCATAACTTTAGCACCTTTAAAGATAAAGACATTAAATTTGGTAAAAAAATACCACACATCACATCATATCTTTATAATACAATTTGAGTATTAAATTGTAGATATTAAAAAGTTTATTGTAAAAATATAAATTTTTGCCATATTAACTGGCACTGGTTTCGAGAAATCTTTAAAAAACCGCAAAAATATGCATGTCCTCCCCCCTTATCTCCTAAACTGGTAGACCGAAAAATGTGAAAAAAATGTCGATTATAGATTACTGGCCAATTACAGAAAAACTATAGCAATTAAAAAAAAGTTGAGCACAATATTAGGTATTCAAAAGCAGATAATATAACTTAATTACTCATAATTATATATGTAAACTAAATAAACCTAAAAAAAAGCCCTAAAATTGGAAAAATATATAATAAATCAATAAATCCTTGAAAAACCATGAAAAATGGGGAAGGTCTTATCTCCAAAACTGGTACACCGAAAAACTTGACAAAAATCATGGAATATGTGTGACAAAATTAAATTTATCATCCACAATATGGAACCCTAGGTACGTGAGTTTGACTCGCATTCGGCCGGTTTTTTTTACTTTCGGGTCGCGAACATTTTACACTTTTCCACATTGACATTTTTCATATTGAGTTACTTACTTACTTAGGCTGATATACCTCCACTGAGGGTGACCATTAGTGGTATTTACATCTGGGTTCCTCCGTGCCTCGGAAAGCACGCGAAACTGTTGGTCCCGCCAAATACCGAAAGATAATAGTTTTATGCCATGTCAGTGGCCTATTTGGCAGCCTTAACAACTTTGTCACCAGGTTGGCAACTAACCACATAAGAAGAAGAAGAATAACCTCCATTGAGGGGCTGAGGCCCGCAACAACCTTCCTACCTAAGTAAAAAACCTGGGTTTGCATATTCAGAATACAATGTCCTGGGATTTACACGTCTCAGAAATAAGTAGAAAAATATTTGCATCTATGCATGCGCTTAAACGCATGCAAAAGTTCCTGCCATACTCTGTCAAATTTACGCTTGTCACTTCCTTGTTGCTACCCATTCTGGATTGTGCAGATTGTCTGCTATCCCGACCTCACTGAAAAACTTCTGAATAAGCTTGACCGTCTTCTCAACTTACGCGTCCGCTTTATATTCGGGCTGCGTAAGTATGATCACATCTCTGAATTCCGTACCAAACTCAATTGGCTTAACATCAGGTGCCAGAGAGACTCCCACGTTCTTACTTTCTTATATGGTATTCTCCATAATCCCGATTCCCCACAATATCTCAAAGAACTTTTTGTACCCCTTTCGTCCCTCGATCGTCTTCAACGACCCTTCAAAGCCTGGCTTCTTCGCACTCCTGAGCGTAACACATGTACAACAATTATTTCACTGTGAGTGCAATACGCTTATGGAACAGCTTGCCCTTACACATCCATGAAGCGTCGTCAATATCAGTCTTCAAGAACAAAATTAGACAATACTGTCTTGAGTTGCAGAATATTACATGATTTCTTTTGATTCTTATATTATATAATATGATATGAGTTATTACTATACATCACTATACATTTATATAATTGTGTAAACTGTTTATGTAGTTTATGTATTTTATTATATACTATAACTTTGCTTTAAATGTTTATTAGGATGTAGTCTAGTTATTTCAATTATTTAAGTACTATTTTCATGATTACCCCTTTTTAAATAGTATGGCACTACCCTCATCAATTTCCTCATTGCCAGAGGTTGGTAGAAAATACTAGTTAGTATTAAGCCCGCCTTTGTACGATAATTATCTTCTGTGCAATAAAGAATTTTATTATTATTATCACATTCTGGTCTGTTCTGCGCCAGCTGCTTGATTTCTTCCCAAGACAGCTTGGCTTTCTGTATCTCCTTCACAGTTGACCGACGTCAGGTATAAATTGGTCTACAGGTGTTCTGCTATATATCGTACCTACCGGCTGCCGCATGAAAGCTTCTGGCGCTGAGTGTACCTCCTTGCCTGTAAGTATGTCCAAACCCATTGCCACTTTCTTTTCGTGATTTCCTCGAGCAGGAAGATCTGATTGCACTTTTCCCACAGCTTCACGTTGGAAATTGTGTTTAGCCAGTGAAAGGATTTCTCAGGTACTTATTAATGACGACTTGAATTTTATTTTATTGAGTTATTCATCTCAATTCATGTGTCCGTAGTTGTTGCTGTTTTAATTTCAAAAGTGATCTACTTACATGTCAAATTTTAACTCGTTTTTGACTCATCACAAGGACGGATAGATTGACAGATTAGTTTTTGTACTCTGACGTTCAACAAACAAACCTGTACAGTCACAGTCATAAAACTGTCAATTGTCAACGGAAACAGCATTTGACTGGGAAGGGGGCCTGACTGTTTCACTCGACGTTGCGATTGTACCAGTACTCTGTAAAGCATACCAACGAGATCATATTGCATTGAAATAAGGTAGAATTTAAAATGAACTTGGGTATTCTCCGTGGTGTAATGATTGTACTCAATAGTGCTAAATGAGCGAGCCAATTGTTTTTATGATTGAGCCGCTATAACCGGCACTAACTGACTGCACTTTTGTGGTGATTTGAAAACAAAACGGTTTTCGACGCTTTATTTTGTTAGTTATACTTTACATATAGTATAAATAAATATAAGTATCGCAATACCATAGTATAAGTATGAGCTATTTGTAAATAATAGCTTTTTTACACATGAAATTGCCGAAATTTTCTTACAGATTCATGAGTTCATAATTCCTGTAATACAATAGCTATTCCAATTATTTGTTTTTTTTTTTTTGAAAGTTACTTTCAAGGTTTTACATCTACGTATTAAATTTAGTTTTTATTTTCAGTTTGTTTATAAAAATTAAATCTTCAAAAATAGTTCGTCCTAAACGCCATCCATTTCCATGATAAGATTCGTAATAACTTTTTACAGCTACACTTTTCAAAAATTAAATTAATGTTGATGTTAGCTTAATGTTGTCTCATTCATACACATAAGAAATTATACAATTTGGATTTATCATTCCTAAAAAAAAATGCAAAAATATTTAGTACTGAAAATTGAGTTCCCTTCAAATTCTCTATAGAAAACGGCATCTTCATATATATAGTACTCCCAAAGTATTAATGCGTATACAAATCTTCGACACTGTTCCGCAAAGTTCGTATTTCCTTACACTTTCTATACAAGCAAAAAGGACACGTAGTACGTCCGGTCGCTCGGCTATCGATTTGTATGCGCATTATTACTTTGGGAGTACTGTAAAGAACTAATATACAAGCGGTCGTTATTCGCACGATTCTCGATCGCTTGGGAATTTCCTAAAATCCCTTCTTAGAGGATGTCTACGTCATACAAGAACCAATAATTTGGTCTAGGCTTTGATAGATAAGTCAGCATTCAATCAGGGTATTCTTTTATATACATATCTAGATTATTGAGGTTTAATATGTTAATTTAAAACTGTACAGGTTATGTTTTAATTTCGTTTCATAATTTCAATAAATTTAAATCAAAATCAAACCCAAACATCGCTACTAAACCTCCAAAGTTCTCCACGTAAAGCTTACATTTACGTGTATTTACGAGTACGCCGTCAAGCGACCCTTAACCCCGCACCCCCACGCATTTAGGTCTGCGTTATTTCGGTCCCCGCCCACGCCAACGGCAAGCTTTTACACGGTCACCTCGATCCACCAGACTTGCTGCCCTTGTGGTCTACGATCCGCCAGACTTGCCACTCTTGTGTTCTGGTATGCTCCAACTTGTCCACTAGTCTGGAAGCCCCAGTTTGAATCTCACAGCACATTTGGAGCCGGTCTGTTTGCTTCGAAATGTCCCACTAATACTATAAATGCGAAAGTTTGGATGTATGGATGTATGTTTGTTACTTCTTCACGTCGTAACTATACTGAACCGATTGGGCTGAAACTTTGCACAAATGTAGTTTCAGACCTAGAATAGAGCATAGGTTACTTTTTATCCTATAAATCAGCTCCCATAAGGTGGCAGCGAATGTCAATTTACTATAGAAAAGTGATGTGTTACTCTTTAACGCTCTCGGGTTGTTTTCCTCTATGTTCACGCCAGACCTATTGGGCTGAAACTTTACGCACGTGTAGTTCTAGACCTGAAATCAGTTATAAAAAATATACTATGTTCAGGTACACTCTTCGGGTACAAAAACACTCTAAACCAGAGTCGGGTCAACTACGTACTAAAAAATTAATGGTCCAAAACATATTGACAGATTCTATAGGACTACCTAGTAAAACCTAGTACTTTATAAACATTATATAAAGAGCAGGACTAATTGTTTAAATACTTACACAACATAATAGGAATAGTGTAAGCTAAGTCGGGAATTGTTGTCGTGCTGTAAATGCTCCGAAGACTTAGGTATAACAATCCAGATTTTGTGCTCCTTGCCACCACAGATTGTATAAGTGTCCACAAAACCTACAGTCGTCTTTTTAACTGTGTTGAAAGTTACTTCTGCCTTGGTCATGATGAGTATATTTTTGTCGTAACTTAGCTGAAAAAAGTCTTTCTAGGACGCGTTTCCGACTACAGTTTTTTTTTTTGGCCTTGACCTTATCACTTGGTTAAGTACCTTCAGCAAAACCGCAAACCGTTTCTGGCCTATAATAATCTTCTAATTGGAAAATAATATCGTCAGTGATAATAATGAATGATTCTACTTTCGCCAGTAACTTACGAGTAATTGCCATATGGCAAACATTGGTAGGTTTGCATGCCCTAAAAACATGTACGAAGTATTTTCTATGCTAAGTAGGTTCCTAAAATTCCTGACTTTGTTATTAAATCACGTACGTGACCTTGTTATATTATCAAAGTTAAGTTGGCCATGTCCATAAATGAACCTTACTAAATTACTTGCGTTGCTATTCATTAAAAAAGGAAAACTTTGGTTTAGAAATTCCGTAGATTTAATAAGAACATATTGTAAGACACAATTTACTAGTGTCTTGACTGCTCATATTATTAGTTGCTGATATCCCTAGATAATGTCCAAACATTTCGAGATAAAAATTCTTAGAATAATTCTGAGTAAAAATTAGACAACACGCTGGTCCTCTGGTCATAAACTATCTTGGTCTTTCAAGTTTGATTGTTGCCCATTAATTAGTTGCCAAGTTAATATAAGCTAACAAAGTTTTAAGTTCATAATATTGGTGGGATAGGATTTCCAACTTAAAAGCCGTCATATGTTATATATAACCGAAATAACACTGGACGAAATTGTGAGCGTATATTTCAAGGTTGAACTAATAAACTTTGCTTATAACTACTATCCCGCGTAACAATTGAATCGTGCGTCCTTAGAGTTTTCATTATTTTTGTTTAACATCACATTTTAACAGCATTGTACATTGTACAAACGGTTAATACATCGTAAATTGGAATGATTTTGGTACTCAATGAAAATGGTAGTAACTTCACTATACGAAAAGTTGTTTGTATGCATCAATATAATCATTAATAATCAAAATAACCTTTACTCCGTGTCTAGGACATAATTTCTTCTGTCTTCCTGTCCTGAATGTCTTTTATACATTTCTTTTGCTTCTGTTTATTGACAATATTGTTTGGACAAAAATATACTTTACTTTGTTTAAGGCTAATTTTGGCATAAATTGACAATTTTAATGCTTATAATTTGGTGATACTCAATTGCGATTGAATAGCACTGGGAAGTTTCTAAAAAGCACGACCACCAGACTCCTTACAAGTTTACAATTTTGGCTACGGCGCGGCATAGCAAGCACTACGAAGTATTGCACGATTGCAGTCGTAATCTTTGTTTTCTCGGCTATAAAAGAAACTGTAACACGACGATCTGAGAAAACAATTTTTTCGCCTTTTAAACCATTTCTTCGGTCACTACCGTTGTGGGGCGACCCGAGTGAGGGTCATCTTTGGTGGATGTTCTTCCACGTTTAAATTCGGCGCACCAACGTGCAACTGTAGAATACGGTGGAACATTTGCTCCTAAAGTATCCTGTAAGTCTTGATTAACTCGTTCCGTAGTGAAATTTTTCAAGCACAGATACTTAATAACCGCGCGTAATTATTTTTTTTCCATTTTCGACAACACGCTACGACAGACTGCAGTGCAGACCAGTGCAGACAAAAGATTTCCAATTTAAAAAAACAAAAGATAATCAAATTGTTTCCTTTTTTTAATCTTATCAATATTTTAGCTTTACCAGCCAGTATTTACTTTTTTTGGTTCCAAAGAGTTTGTACCTCATTATTACTTTATAATGTAGACTGGTACAGCAATCTGGATTCCGTACTTTTGACGACCAGCCCGATGACACGTTTAGGAAAATGAGGGTTATCTTCTCCGGATACTTGCAACATCCGGTATCCTATCTTGCAATAGCATTCAGGACCAACGGCGCAACTTGCTTCAGCCTCCGGACAATAAAGCCGGAATATAACCACTACGCCATATCGGCAATCGATCGTTTCGGTACAAAGGCGCTAGGCAGTCAACCACAAGGCCACAGAGGTGGTCAGCACACTTTTTAGAGCCCCGTACCTAAAAATGAAAAACTGAACCCTTATAGGATCACTTTATCAAATTGAAACTGATACCTTCTACAGAAGTTTACGTCCCCGTGATACTTAGAGTTTTATAGATCGTAAGTGTCAAGTTAAGTTGGTCATTCACAACAGCAAGTGAAATTAATTACCATTTTTTTTTTTACTCCATACACAACATTATTTATTTGCAGCACGTAGTTTTCGTTTTTAAGAAATAAAAAGCCCGTGAAAATGAATTAATATTTGAAACCAGTTGGGTGTAGTGTGAGTAAATAAAAAATAATAGTGAAACTGTGTACAAGATGTTTTTCTTCAATATTAATTACCGTTATGTTTTTAAGGTTCCGTACCCTTATTGTGTGGTGATAAGGAACCCTTTTTGCGCGAGTCCAACTCGCACTTGACCGATTTTTTTTATATAAGCAATGAGCTTTCGCTTGTCCATTACCGTGCCAGATGAAAAACGTCGATAAGATCTAAGAAGAGCGCCTAGAAATTGGGAGAGCGAATGTAGGCAACATTATCAGTCCATGAACCCCTGAAAATCTACGGAAGTCGCAACTTCCTGTAAACACTCTCCTGGGACGAAGACGATGAGTCGCTTGGTAGCATGGTTCCGTCATAAGGGTGCTGACAAGCTGTCAAGTGTACATGGAATAACCAACGGTTCATGCACCCCTCATCGCCACCTGATACCGCATCCGTTGACTAGCCAGCTTGCTTATCAGCTGAGCAATTTGCAACTGCCAGCTACAATCCTCGCCACTAATTAGTTATGTCTACGATTAATTGCTGGATCGGTCACCTATAGAGCTATAACTCAGCTTGTATCTAGAATGATAGATAATCCGATTAAATATTCACGATTGTTTCTCCGACACGACCCGTTGCTGAACATTTCTATAGCTTTTCTGTTTTATTCACATATCCATCCATCCATCAGCCTAGTTCATCCACTGCTGGACATAAGCCTTATTCACAAAAGCTTATTCACATATTATTATATTGTATAATATTTTCACATTTTTCGGTCGTATACTTTCATTTAAAAAGTGGGGGTTCTTAGTTTTGTATATATATTTTCTAAAATTACTCAAAAAATATGCAACAAATATAGTTTTCAAATTCTGAAGAGCGGTTTAGCAGCTGGATTGTGAAAAACCCGCCTTTTTCTAAACAATCGAAACAGAACACTTATATTCAAAATTTACTCAATAGTCCCTCAACAAAACATTATAACCTATGTTCTGTGTAGACTGTCATCGCAAAGTTTCCATTTGTTTCTGTTAATTAGAATTTTTGAGTTTATAATTTTAAAAATTCTAATTTACAGAAACCAATGGAAACTTTGCTATGCATACACTAAGGTTTTGTTGAATAACTATTAAGTAAATTTTGTATATAAGTGTTTTGTTTCGATAAATTAGAAAAAAGCGGGTTTTTCACAATTCGGCTGCAAAATCCCTCTTAAACGCCCTTTTAAGTGATACCCCACAAGCTGTGGTATCACACATATAATATCTTTTAGAAATCTTTTTGTACCATTTCAGTTTTGCCATTCAGGCCCCGCCTTAACTAATGAATACAGTTTTGACAAGTAAAAAAAATCTTGATAAAAGGGTGGTGGAAGGTCTATCATGTACTCCTTTTCTAGGAAATTATTAGTTCCACCCAAATAAGTTACAAGAAATCAGAAGTAAAACGGCGGAATGCAAAGTAACTATAAAATAATTGTCCCACTATATGCATATATACAAATTTAAGTCAAATTTAATGGTGTTCCTTTAATTTAAGACCATCGAGATTAACCCTTTCGATCGGTGTCATAAAAATACGTATATAATTTTTGATATAACTGGTCTAAATTTGTTTTATACGTACAGTCACCTGCAGGTCAAACAATCTATTTTTAAACAATTTTAACTTCTATAACAGCACTATACGAATCTATTCTATTCAAACTATTAACCCACTAATTTTATAGCTAAAATGAAAAAAGGTAAAAAGTTAAGGGATTTATATTTTACCCTTTCCCAAAACTTTGATTTTTACATACATATATTTATTTTTTAATATTGGATTTTTAAACAAAAGCCTAGTGGGCATAATTGCACAATTGGGTATCGTGTTTGTATTGAAAAAAAAACAAAATGGCGTGTCTATAGAGCAAGATATATCAAATGCCAGTGATACTTGATATTTCCAGCTAGTTTTTAATGTATTGCTAGGCAAAGGTATTGTAGATTTGCAGCCCATATCCTTGAACTTTTTTTTTTTCAAAATATCTCTAAATCTAATTAATAATAAAATATATTGAAACGTGTTTTGTAATAAGCATATAAATATATCTCAATGGATTTTTTTATTATCTTACTTAACATGAAATAAAGACTTGTGGATTGCCATTGGTAGCTTATAAGTGCGGAGAACCATACATAGATATATCTAGATACTTGTATAGGAATACCTATTTATATAATATCGGTGAAAAGCGCTTGTAGCAAGTGTGTGCTTTGGCTTGCATTTAACAGTTCACACTTAAGGCCCTTACTATTGCCAAATGGGTACTTTCTAAAGCCTACTCCTCGTTTATGGCCAAACCAAAAATAATAAAAAAAATGTATTATGAATAATCAACTCTTATACAACATATGCAACAGTTTTCTTTTTCATACCACCAAAACTTCTACATGATTTTTTTTTTTACTGAATGGTGATTTTTGACCTCAAATTCCCTACTGCTCCTGAGTTGCTTGGCCGATTGAATTCATCTATGCTTTGATAAATAGATAAACTTTATAGCTATAAACATAACATAAGATTATTCAATCGAGTAATCACGTCCAAGTGAAAAGTATAAGTTTGCCCTATTTCGCTCTATCAAGGACGCAGCGAGCGTCGTAACAGCCACTATGCATTGCGCGCTGATATGAACGTTATTTCAATGTCGTTTCCGTTGATATTTGTAGTGACACATATCGAGCTGCTAATTTGGCGATGGTAATCGCCTTAAGAACACCTCTGGCACCTCCTCGTGGATTCATAGCGTGATGATATATTATGCTTGCTGCATTTCTTCAACCTTTAGTCAAACATTTAGCTATTTGCTAGACTAGAGGTAGTTTGGGTAGTGTGATTCCAAGTATCAAGAAAATTGCAGACAAATAGAGTTCAAGGCTGCGTTCTTGTAGGACTGAACGACTGCAAGTTATATCTACTGCGTGGCTATTGTGTCCACAATTCAGGTGGTGATTGTACTGACATTATCTTGTTTCTGGAACAGACTTAAAAATATTGTTGTTGCATTCAGATTTTTTTTTTATTACACTATTTGTACCTTTACAAACATAATTTACAACACATTTCCACATAAAAGACAGACATTGTGTACAAAGGCGGCACTTATTGCTAATAGCAATATCTTCCAGGCAACCTTTGACTTTGATTTTTTTATTTAAAACGACCAACATTTCTTCCGCAACTTTTCTTCTTTCTATAGTGCGTTTTTCTTATTCCAACTTATAACCTACGATCTCTAACCAATTCTAATGATATAGACATCCGTATAAATAAAATCGTAGTGTAAGTAAATTTATTACAAATTACAGTCATAAAAAATAATATACTCATTAAATCATGAATCATGGTCACCCGCCGCAAGGTCGAGGTTTCCAGGACAATACAACATAATTAGAAAGCACGTTGAAAGCTCACAGGCTTAACTCCCACCACCCACTGTCCAGCGACCACCACTATACCACCACTATCCCACCACTTTTACTGGTTGATTGATTCCAAAAAATACCGAGTAAGAACGGTAAAGTTGACGGTAAATTTATCTGTAATGCGGCTTGAGTTAAGTCTAAATTAAAAACTCACAGCAACAAAACATATTTAATTAAAATCTGCATCGCAAAAACTTTTATCATCATTGATTCCAAAAAAATACCGAGTAATAGAACGAAGCGTTTGACCGTGAACCACGCTCTACGCCGTAGCACACCTACGAAGAAAGCTTCGTAGCCGCTACGAAACAATCTCTACGCTAATCTCAGCCTTCCCTAGGATTAGCTTTTAATTTGATGGCGACCTGACGAAAGATTCGAATCTATCGATTTTGTTATCAGTTTTAGCATCTGAAAATATAGGTACGGGGCGTTGCGAAATGCTCGCAAAAAGCCACCAAAGAGTGTCGCAGTGGGATAGTACAAACAAACCGGTGGAATGTTTAGGTAATTTTCAAAAAAGGAACCAACCTTAAGTCGAGGTCTCGTTCACAGTGAAACTGAAGGTCGAAGTGTCAGTGTATTTGCAGTGGTGTGTGTGAGGCACTCGCGAGAGGCGCGCGTCTGAGGCGGCGGCGGGGGCTGACTGCTGGCCCGGCCGGGAGCTCCGTCCCCGCTACCCGCGCGCACACCCGCGCACCGCGGATAAACAACATGCATTGTGAGCCCGATCTGCCCAGATACAGCCATCGATACCACCAGGAAAACAAACCCTAAATTATCAGACTTAAGGTTCAGGGTTATGCAGAGCTTCGCGTAGTCTGGCGCGGTTATAGATTTTGGATTTCTTCGGTGCTTCGTTGGACGTAGTCGGTAGAGATCATATCGCGGAAACGAGTAGTGAAATGTCACTTACCGTCTCCGGTGAACTTTGGAAATTCATGTGGCATTGGCATCTGAAAGCGGAAAATGTTTTGGTTGGGTCCAAAAGAGATTTCTATAAAAATAAAGACTTTTTAATACTTTAATTAAAGCCTAAGTTTATTAAGCTTAGTTTATTTAAGGGAGTACGATTCGTATCCGCTACGAAACGCACAACTTTTGATAGTTCTTCTAATTTTTTAATTAAAAATATTAAGAAGATGGCATACCCTAGCAACTTTTTTTATTACCCGTCCAGCACAATAAGTCGTATGGCACAGAGTTTATTTGCTTTTCATAGAGGCGATTATATGTTGGCTCTTTGGCCTTTTTTTCTTGGACGCGTAATACTAGTGATCACGCAGCGAAACAACAAATTGGTGTGTTTTTAGCTAATACTGAAATATTTTGTGGGGAAAAAAATATTGAATTTAGGTGATATACCTTCATATTTCTATTACCTATTTTATGAAAAAAAAATCAAGTTGATCTCTTAACCGCGTTCTTGAAGCAAACGTTTGAAAACCCAAAAAAAAGAGGGTGCAAAACTTTTTTTTTTGACAAAAGTATAAATCTTCATTGTTTATACGTAAGATCTCTACAGAAAAGATTAATAAACCAAATATATTTTTTTCAATACAAGGAGAGTCCGAATTTCTTCAAACGAATCCTAGATGCTCTAGATGGTCATGCTCTAGGCTCAGGTACAGGCTGAAATAAAGGTGATTTTCATTTATTTTTCGTGAACATAGTTTAATGTCATTTGGGCTTTTCTGGCAAAATTTTGTTATTTTATGCATTACGTTGTAAATGAATGGACACACAAACTTAAAACACGCTTTCAAGTTTTTTTTATATCTTTTATTCAAAAATAAGAAGAACCATCTTAATTTGTGCGTTTCGTAGCAGATACGAATCGTACCCCCTTAAGTAAAGGCGGCTACTTACAATAAATACAAATACAGAGCTAGGCGGTAAGTTGTCGCTAAGCCCTGTGTCAGATGAAGTTAAACGAATCAAAACGAAACTAGTTGGGCAATATCTGACAACTTACCGTGAACAACTAGTATATTTTTCTCTATGTAGGTCTATTTTATTTTGTAAAATAAGGTTATTTCTAGAAAGAGAATTTTTTTGGCCTACCTCTGTGGTCTACCAGTTCAAATGTTTCTATCACAAATCTGGAGGTTGTGGGTTCAAATTTTATAGGGGCATATTTATGTTCGGTTTGCGTGCTTTGGAAGGCACGGTAAAATGTGGGTTCATTTTTTCGAAGTACCACGAACTTGCTATAAAATCTGCTCTACGAAGTCTGGACTTTAACAAGCACACCACCCATAACGCTGGGACGCAGTAAAACGTCAGTGAAATGTGTATATGCAAGTGTGGATTGTGACTTGCATTGTATTTAGAAACACTTCTGACACCCCCTTGAGAATTCATGTCATGCTGTTGTATGTAAAATCTTTTTTCAATGCAAGTGCTCGTAAAGGCCCACTTTTTATGCATCAAAACCGAACAGAAAGTCGATTATTTTGCCCTAGGGCTTTATTATTTTTATTTTTTTTTAATTTATTTACAATGGTTGGCTAAACTGCAGCCTTTCCTGTGTACCATAAATGTCATGCTTTTTTTTCCACTGTTTAACGGCTCTGGATACAGTCCTTTTGAGCCGATTACAATTTAAAGTTCACAAAATTATATTTGTTTTATTTCCTCACACTATGCATTGAAAAACGTATAGGCGCGTAGCAGTACGATTCGTACTTATGATATTATTAAAATTGTTTATCTTTGCAGGATTAATTAAGTATATATATTTAAAGATTATATTAAAAACTTAGAAAATTTAGGATGTTGCTGTAGGTATTATTTAGGTATTTGCAATCATTTAATTTAAAAGGGTCATTACAAACTTAGAATTAAAAGTTTAGATTTTATCTGACATAAAATAAGCGTATTTTGTTGTTATTCATTTATTAGAAAGATTGCATACATGGAAATTAGGAAAACAGAAAATTGTGAAATACTCTTTCAATATAGTATTAGAGGGACTTGAGTATGTTTACATCAAATGGTATTATTTATCTTGACCTAAAATAGAAATGTTAGAAATTTATTTAGTATGCTTTTCGGTTTAATTAAGTTTCTTTTCATATTATGAGGAATACAAAATTAGAATTCAAAAGTTGGCAGCTACCTTATCATAATAACATACCCGATCAACATTCAAAAGATTAGAAAAATTCGTACCCGTAATTATAAGAAAACATAATTTCTATGATCATGGCATACAAACAAAGGCGCGGGGTGCAGCGCGGGGCCGGGGCGGACTCCACGCCACGTGCCAATCAGCGACGGATGGAGTTTGCTCGCGCGCAATTCACAAAGCGGCGAGGCGGCGTGTGAGTAGATGGCGATCCGTCAAGATGAATGAGAAGTGCGTTATTTGTGGGAGGGAATCATTCGTCATCTAAATATTTCTTTTGCCGCCAAAAAATGTTTTCTGCTGCAAAAGATATATTTAATAGGATATTCAATAGGTAAGGAATGAAAGTACATGATCAGATTCACACCCTCCTGTTTTAAGGCGGCCGAACTTTGGTACCTAATTAAAATAATGCCTCTAAAATGCCTTTGAAAATTTCACCTTAAAAGAAAGAAATAAGGTACCCACTAAGAAACCCGTTAGCAAAAATTTATTATATTTTGCCTTATTTCGGCTAAGGGCCGACATTGTATTGTTATAAAACTTTTAACAAAAAAATAGTAACCGACTTCAATAGTTACAGCAGTCATTCACTAAAAAGTTAATAATAATTCTATAAAGACCGATGGTACCGAAGCAACACTTTTGCCGACTTCTTTCTTCCTGAAACAATATGTTATCTAGAAGTCGGCGCTCTTATATTGGTTTTTATGTTGCTATATCGTAGGAAATACGCCGACTTCTAGATAACATATTGTTTCAGGAACAAAGTGTCTCACATACATTCTACTAAAGTAAATGTTGACTTACGGAAAATACATTAAAATTATATGTGTCATGTTCCAAAAACGACCAAAAATAAATCCTGATATTTGACCACAAATTTCTCATGCGGCCGCAAACGTTATAAATATTTTTTCAAAACCGAACACTAAAGCCGATTATTTTGCCCCTAGAGCTTTATTATTTTTTTTTTATTTATTTACTAGAAGTTGGCTAATCTGCAACCTTTCCTGTGTACCATAAATGTTATACTTTTTTTCCATTGTTTAACGGCTCTGGATACATTCCTTTTGAGCCAATCATTAACTTGCAAAATTGTAACAATTTAACTTTTAACTTTAATAATTAAATTGTTTTCTTTGATTATATTTGTTTTATTTCCTCACACTATGCATTGAAAAACGTAGTATGGTACACGGGTGTAAGAGCAGTAAATTACTCGGTTACGTTTAAAACACTTGTAATTTATTCCTTTTCGCCCTTGTTGCATAAACTACTATTAAGTAGAGGATCACTTGGTTATTCATAATATTAAAGCCACACCCGCGACACTTTACAACATTTTGAGAAAAAAAAAAGTTGTTTTTCTCCATACAAAAAAAAAAGATTATTTTTTATCTCGAAAACTATCACTTTTACAGAAATTTGTCAATCAGTATTTGTCACTTGAAATATAAATATTCATTATATAAAATTTCAAATTGGGACCACTGTGCAGGATTTTTCGGGATTTCTTACATACATTCTATTATAGTAAATGCTGACTTACGGAAAATAAATAAAAAAACAACCGAAAATAATTCCGGATATTTGACCACAAATTTTATGTTAAAAAAGACATCTTGCTAAGTTTCTCGACGACGACGTTGCGAAAACAGACGCACACATGCATAGACGCGTACGTATGATAATCTCGGCAGAATTTCGTATTGGCATTGACCCGAGTATCTTCGAGATCGTCGTACGTACGCGTCTATGTGTGCGTGCGCCTGTTTTCGCTAGTTATTCGGAGTAAAAATTCTATAAGTGGTTATTTTGTGACCGAACATGTTTTTTTTGCCGTTTTTATAGTAAATGGTACCTATCTACACGTCGCGTTGCGTCGTGAAAAGATTTTCACTGCCATCATGGATCAAATGATGAAATTAGGGTTCCTTTTGATTTTAAATAATGATACTTTTTGTTTCATAGTGATGATCCTGATGTTAGGGTTATGCTTTTGACATAATGATGTACCACTAGGGATGCACCATAAAAAATTTGTTTTGGCCTTATCTTTGGAACGGAAAGTAGTACCGACACCCTTTAGGATTGTACCATAGGCGGTCAAAAAAAAAAAATTTTAATGCCAAAACTTTAACGGCCTGTATCTTCTAAACGGCTGGGGTTAAACCCACGTTGATAGGTGTCTAAGAAAAGGTCTCGCCGAAATCTACCCCTCCCAAGTGTCAAAACTTCGACGGCCTGTATCTTCTAAACGGTAAGAGTTAGACCCATGTTGATGGGTGTCCAAGAAAAGGTCTCGCCGAGATCTACCCCTCCCAAGTGTCAAAACTTCAAAGGCTCGTATCTCCTAAATGGCTGAAGCTAGACCCATATTGATGGTACTCTAATAAAAGGGCTTCACGAGATCTACCTAATGGTAAAATAAAAAATAAAAAAAGTCGTAAAAATAGAAAAAAATAAAATTTTGCAAATTTTGATCGGCCAATATCTCCCGAAAAGCTGGTGCTAGAGAAAACGGGTTTCGACTGTTGTAAATGGCTTGGCAGGGGCTACGTGCCACAATCAAAAAAATTTACATTTGGCAGGTTTTAACAGTTTTTTGAAAGGTCTAAACGAGAATTCGGAAAAACCTGTCAAATGTAAATTTTTTTGATTGTGGCACGTAGCCCCTGTCAAGTAATTTACAACAGTCGAAACTCGGTTTCTCTAGCACCAGCCTTTCGGGAGATATAGCCGATCAAAATTTGCGAAATTTTATTTTTTATTTTTATTACGACTTTTTTTATTTTTTATTTCACCATTAAGTAGATCTCGTGAAGCCTTTTTGTTAGAGTACCATAACCATGGGTCTAGCTTCAGCCGTTTACGAGATACGAGCCTTTGAAGTTTTGACACTTGAGGGGGATAGATCTCACCGAGACCTTTTCTTAGACACCCATCAACATGGGTCTAACTCTTACCGTTTAGGAGATACAGGCCGTCAAAGTTTTGACACTTGGGAGGAGTAGATCTCGGCGAGACCTTTTCTTAGACACCCATCAACATGGGTTTAACCCCAGCCGTTTAGAAGATACAGGCCGTTAAAGTTTTGACATTTAAAAAAATATATATTTTTGACCCGCTTTGGTACAACCCTAAAGGGTGTAGGTACTACATTCCGTTCCAAAGATAAGGCCAAAACAACATTTTTATTGTGCATCCCTAGTGGTACATCACTATATCAAAAGCATAACCCTAACATCAGTTATATCACGATCAAACAAAAAGTATCAACATGGGTCTAACCCCAGCCGTTTAGAAGATACAGGCCGTTAAAGTTTTGACATTTAAAAAAATATACAAGGTGAATTTATGAACTTCGTCCAAATTCATACTGGAGCCTTGGTAAGTGATCAGCACATGAACCAATAACGATTTTAGTAAAATTCATAAAATGAAATTTCGAGTCCCCATAGTGATTCACTCAGGACTCTTGAGTGAATTACTATGGGAAGTCGAAATTTCTTTATACGAATTTCACAAAAATTGTTATCGATTCAGGATGCTGATCACTTACCAAGCCTACAGTATGAATTTGGACGATGATCAAAAAGTCACCTTGTATATATTTTTGACCCCCTATGGTACAACCCTAAAGGGTGTATGTACTACCTTCCGTTCCAAAGAGAAAAAAAAAATTATGGTACATCCCTAGTGGATGTACAGTGGAGACCGCATCAAGTAAGACACATTGGACTTTGTACCTATCTTATATTCTTCTCTGTAGGGGCTAATTTCGTACTGCAAGTGTATAGCTTGATGTGGTCTCCACTGTACATTCACAAGTCCGACTTTTGAAATGATCGTTTATAACTCTGCACCCAATGCAAAGTTCATCGGCTGCGGCGATGTAAGTCTGATGCACTGTCATGGCGGCCGCTACCGTTCCGAGTCTTTACACTGAAGTTCGGTGACAAACAAAAAAATATATATTCTAAGAAATATGATCGCTGATTTTTCCAATAGTTATGAGAAAAGTGTTTTTTTTTTAATGAAGTTACTTCGAAATAATTTTAATTGAAACATTAGCAATTGCTTTTTATATCCATATAAAATTTAAGAATATTGGAAGTTATTGTTTTGTGCTACAATCGGAACAAAGTTTTATGAATGAAACGTATTTGTACACCTATCATGAACTTCTATGTGGTTGTAGATCTCACCAATACACTCAAAAATCTTGTGAGTTTTGAATACTTTTGATATTTTAATTGCGTAATAATTAAACAATTTTTTAATTAATATTATTGCATATGCGGAAACTAGATTTTTCGTTGATTTTTTAAGCTTTATTTGAGAAGTCTGTTTTGTTGTAATTAAGGTATGTATCAATTATAAAATCGTATGAAATTGTGTTGGTTTTACCACCTTAAGGTATTGATTATCTCAGAAACTAAGCATTTTAGAGCTTTTAATTTTTACCAAAGGACAAATTACCTATCGCAAATGAATGTTAAAAGGACACTTGACAATCCCTAAAAAAATTTCGGGCAAGGACCTTACATGTTTTTTGCATACTCGTACTTTATCATAGTAGAAATGAACTTTAACATTTTATTTGCTGATCTCGCGCTCTCCGCTCACCACGGCTACAAAGTAGTACAAAGCGAGCCGACCAGCTCACGACACCGTCACACGGCCTAGCGTCCCCGCCCCCGCGCTTCACCCCGCGCGTTTTTTGTATGCCATGATAATCGAAATCATGTTTTCTTAAAACTCCATGTGCGATTTTTTCTAATGTTTTGAATGATGATCGGGTATGTTATTACGATGAAGTAGCTGCCAACTTCTGCATTCTAATTTTATATTACTCACAACATGAAAAGAAACTTAATTAAATCGAAAAGCTTGCTAAATGAATTTCTAAACTTTCTATAATAGGTCAAGATAAATAATAACATATGATGTAAATAAACATAAGTCCTTCTAATATTACATTGAAAGACTTTTCCACAATTTTCAGTTTACCTATGTTCCATGTATGCTATCTTTCTAATAAATGAATAATAACAAGATACGCATGTCTTATGTCAGATACAATCCAAACTTTTAATTCTAATTTTGTAATGACACTTTAGATTCAATAATTGCAAATACCTAATTAATACCTAAAGCAACGTTGTAAGATTTCTAACTTTTTTAACAAAGCTTCAAATATGCATAACCTATCCACTGTCCGAAAACTAAGGATTTTAATAATACCATAACTTACGTCGAAATTAAAACGTCCGGCTATCGGTCTAGTAGTATGATACACGGGCGTAAGAGCAATAAATTACTCGGTTACGTTTAACGTAATTTATTCCTTTGTGCCCTTGTAGCATAAACTACTATTATGAACATTCCCGAAAGTAATACAACACGAGTAAAACAGACATACCAGGAGAGCAAAGACTTCAAGGTTTCGTGTCCAGATCGCGAAGATCCTTCAATTGGAGCAGGCAGGTAACAACTCCATGCATAATTCTACCGCTTCGACCTCTATTACACTGAAAGTACTACGATGAAATATACTTCAAGCGGAATAGGACTCTATTCTTTGCGAGTAAAGTTCGAATTGCTCGACTTAGTTGCAAAAAAACGTTTTTGTTCAAGGGTCGGACAAAAAGCCTGTTTAAAGGGACTAAAGTTCAACTTTGCAAAAAATATCGTAGGCATGCCGTCCGGAACTTTCTTGGGTGCCGTATTCTGATACAATAACTAAACTAAATAAAAATAATAAAATTCTTTATTGCACAGAATAAAATTATCGTAGAAAGGCGAGCTTAATAATAATTAGTATTTTCTACCAACTAACCTTTGGCAATGAGGAAATTGTTGAGGGTAGTGCCATACTATTTAAAAGGGATAATATTGAAAATAGTACTTAAATAATAAATAACAAGACTACATCCTAATAAACATTTAAAGCAAAGTTATAGTATATAATAAAATACATAAACTACATAAACAGTTTACACAAATATATATAAATGTATATTGATGAAAACGGGAAATAAAAAAAAAACTAACATTTGTTGAAGTAATCAGTTCCGTCTTTTCCATAAGGGCACCGGGGCCACTAGCCCAGGGCCCCCGGTTTCACGGGGCCGCAGAGTGCCAACATTTTTAAATGATAATTTCCCTATATTCCCTTTTTTACACTAAATAAGGCAGATATAAACAATATGCACAAATAGTACATAGAAATAAAACAGCCACAACTATTTTACGATTTCGTTCGGATGGTTTTGCAACAATTTGTCTTTGCACAATTTAAGTTCATATTATTTACAGTTCCATTAAGGGGGGCTTATCCCAATTTTGTCTGTTTTCAAACTCATTTTAAAGCATCAAATAGTTATTTTTAAAATCTGAAAAAAATATATGTTTTAGATACATCTTTTGTGCAGTGTTTTTTGTGGTTCAATTTGCGAGACGTTACACTTTGCTCGATCGAAAAAAAATCCGAAACTTTGTTGATTTTTAAGATTTTTTTCGTTTTATGTAACGTGTACGTAACCAAATTGCATGAAAATTGCAGATAATTAAAGTAAAACTATTGTACTAATAACTTTTGTGGTTACTTTTTTTTTATGAAAATCGTTTTTTTTCCCTTAATTTAAAAAGAAAAATTGATTCGCGACTACTCGGCGAGCAGCCGCGGTTTGCCGCCAGCGGCTGTCGAGGCAAGACCTATGTCAGTTTTCTGAGCCCTGGTTCCCCCTCACTCGCCTCGAAGCTCTGATAGAGTGTACTATCATTATTTAAATAATCGTGTAAATATACATCAAACTATCAGTTGTGTGTACATGTAAATAAAAATCATTTAGTTGTATCTTGCTTGGATGTTTAAAAATAAAAATAGAAACTAGAAATAAGAAGAAAAAAACCGGCCAAGTGCGAGTCAGACTCGCGTACCTAGGGTTCCGTATTGTAGTGTAGATGATAAATTTAATTTACTATTTTTTTTCGTGAATTTCTCAACTGCTTTATTTTTCCTGTAATCTTTACGTAAACACTATTACCATGATTTTTTTCAGTTTTGGAGATAACGACATACATTTTTTTATATCAATGTATTTTTACAATCAGCTTTTTGATATCTATAATTTGATACCCATATTGTATTTTTAGGATAATATTTTTTAGTTTTGTTTTGGAAATATTTTGAATAATTTCAATCTTTTTTTACATCGTGATATGTGGGCAAATAAATGCTATTTTTGTGCCAAATTTCATGTCTTTATCTTTAAGGGTGCTAAAGTTATGAGGCTGTGACATACGGACGGACGGACAACGGAGTCCCACCATAAAGATTCCTTTTGTACCTTTTAGGTACTACGGAACCATACAAATCATCAAATTTGAGAGTGCTGAAGATAAGAAAACAATTCTTTGAAACTGTAACGAGATGTTTTATTGATCGTACAGAACAACCAACTTTTGAAATTACGCAAAAAATGTAAACAACTCTTGAGTCCGAGTATAACTGTATAACAGTAAAATGTAACAATACTTACTCTTGCAGTCAGACAGAATGTATAGATATATAATGTACATATTATGTAAATATATAATATATATATATATATATATATATGTATATAAAAAATAATGCTATTGTATCTACGTATTATTATTTGTTTGTAAGCTTAAGTATGAATCGTATGTAACTAAGTGATTAAATAAAATTTCTTAACTTCAGCTTATCAAATCTTCGTACTGAGCAGGGCACCTTCGCATCGAGACAATGTATAGAGGCAACAAGTACGACAAAACTCGATAAAAACAGTAATTGGTATTACCAGGTACAAGGACAGCTTTACGTGACAGAACGGCGATTATGTCTCTTTGGCATTTGGGTAGGAGATAATGAACTTGTACATATTGAACGCATTACAAGAGATGATGATTTTTGGATGACGAAGATGGAGAGGAAGCTAATACAATTTTATATAAAATGTGTAATACCAGAGATAGTGAAAGTGATAGTGAGATGAGTTTATTTGCCACAGAACATATAAAAAAAGAAGACACAGTACAACACAAAACAAAATTGCAAAAAGGAGCAAGCTTATCAAATGCTACACGTTGAAGTAACTTGCAGCTCTGATTTTCAGTTTGCCACATATGAACAAAACACAATAGCAAATAGAAGTAAAACATAATAATTGATAATTAAGAATTTTAACTAGTACAATTATACTATTGACTAAGAAAATAATGAATAATAATAATTTATTCATAAAAATAATATTGAATAATTGAAATAATATTGAAAACACACTAAAAAATAATCAATTTGACAAAGAATTACAAATAAAATAATTACAGTCTATTCCATTTACGAGGTTACATTTGACACTTCTGAGAACGTAACTCTGCACGTTTCACATAAATTGAAAATTCACATAAATTAAATAGTCTTTGTTTATGACAGTAAATCACCGTTTGAAAAAAACACAATCAATCCAAAACATTATACAATTAATTCACAAACATAATCAACGTATTTTTTTTAGATATCGTGCTCAAAATAAGTATAACTTTAAAAGAAAATAATATTTTACTGCAAATACGCGTTTACGTTCTATGGTTTATTTTTTACTTTTAAACATAGTGACGTAGCTCAAAAAATCTCATAAAATCGGTTAGTTAATCGATTATTCTCTTGTGTACCGAGGTCGTAGGAAATAAAAATCTACTAAAAATATGGTCCACCTCGCAATCACCATGGTTACCATGGCAATCACGATCAGCCATATTGTTTGTCTGTTCAGTACGGTGCAGAAGCCTTGTATACGTTGCGTGCGTGTGTTTTGTTCTTGCTTGACCACTAAAAGAACAGTGTTGGGTAGTCAAGCGCGGGAGTTTGTGGTACGCTTACAACATTACTTTGAATGTGAATTTCAGAATGGTAGTCCACTCTTTCGTTATCAGTCGAAAAACTGTTTCCCAAATAAATAAGGAAAAGCATGGTAAAGATATACCAGAAGATAATAAATTAAAATCGCCACTTAAGAAAAAAGTTAGAAGGTCGATAGTCACACAAACAAAATGCTGTCGTTGTTGCAAGAAGCATGCTATAACGTTACTGCTGCGAATTGGAATAGTGTGGTTTTACGAACATTAAATCTAAATTTCGCTGATTGGGACCGAGATGTGCATATCGATGCCCTAATAGATAACCAAATTATAATAAATACGGTGGATCCTACATACGATGGTGAGGTGATGACGACGATGGTTACAATGAATATGATGCAACGATTTTGAATAGCAAGCACGCATAAGTCGCATGCTGATAAAATTGAAAAATAATAGTATTTAATCAAATTATAAAACTTGACTAAGTAACTTTACCTCGTAAATGGAATAGACTGTAATGGATGTCATGCAAAAAAAAATTAGAGAGAAAAGACGTGTTCAGAAATGGAATGAATAAAAATAGAAATTTACAAATAAAATAAAACAACAACATGGTATAGTAAACCCACGGTATACACACGGGATGCCTATAAGAACTCTGACTTTGCATGATAATAAAAATAATATTTAATAAGAAAACGTGGATCCTTCACCTATCTCAGAGCAACAATCAAGCTATGACACCTCGCAACCGGGTCCTAGCATTAGCACACATACAACTGAACAAATCGTGCGACTAAAAATACCGAGTGGGCGAATTTAAAGTATGAAATCGAAAATACTTCACCAAAAATCAAAAAATAGGTGCGACGAAGAGCGAAGCGAGAAGGAGCGAGTTAGGTTTACATGTAATATAAAATAAGGAGCCGAGCGAAGCGGAAAAAAATGGGGTTTTTTCGAATCCATTTACTCCACTATAACGTCATCTACGTATTTTATTCTTGGGTAAATGTTTATTGAGTATTTGATTAAAATTCTCACTGAAGGAAAACGCGATTGGATGAAATTTTCTTGATAGAATTTAATTCCGAAAAGACCTCTAAATTGTTTTATTTTTTCATGTAATTCTGAAATCCTAACTAATTTCATTGTCAAATTGCATTCAAAATGTGGATATTATGTATTTGTAAAGTCTCCTTGAAAAACTTTTTGACAAAATTGCTTAGTACATTTTATATTAATAAAAAACTGACTCTTTTACTACTTTTCCACGAATCCGTCCCACTCGCACTGAGGGTTTTTTCGCATATGGAGTAACAGGGACGCTAAAACTTTTACGTAGTGCCTTAAAATGAAATTGACACTAAAATAGAAAATTCTTCGCCTGAGAATTATCAACTCAACTCAAATTTGTAATTTCAAGTCGCCGTTTACAACATTTTTATTCGCTCACAATCTTTCGCCCACTTAGTATTTTAGTACGCTATATTCAGTATTTTTGACACCATATATTTGAATTTATATTCGCTCATTTAAATACTACGCCTATAATTTTAGTTTTAGTGCCGTCGAAACCTAAATTATTCCAAAGTAATTTAGCTTCTATTTTTAAAACTTATGAACTATTTTGTAATAAACAAAATTTAGTTTTGACAGCTCCTAGATTACAATGAAAGCCTTCAGAGTCAGCTTTGTTAGCTCATATGGTTACCAAGTGTATTAAATATTTTTAGTTGTACTTCTTAAATGTTTTGCAAGAGCGTGCTTAGAAATTGCTCATATGATCCAATGTAATAAACTTCCCTATTTGTACTAACTCGGTTTTTTAGTAGGAATAGTTTATGTTGGTTCATTTATCGGAATCAATTCTTATTAGTACGAAGTACAGTTACTGGCCCCGAACTTATTTTAATGTACGGCGGTCGGTTGCGAGTCACGTGAGGTCACGATTATAGCCGCTCAGTTGCATCGTAAATAAATACGTCGCGGTGAATTGGCGGGGGCTGAGGTAGCGATAAATACCTACAGGTCCCGGATAACCTGCCCTTAATATTTTAAATTTACACAATATATTATATTACAGCTTATATTTTCATCAAATATAACCAACAAAACTGATGTTTTCATCAAAAGAGCCCCTCAAGCTCAGTGTGCCCCAGGGCCCCTGCATGGCCTATGACGGCCCTGGAAGTAATGACTGAGAAGCTCACAAATGGCAACAAAAGCTCAATTGCTAGATCAGTTTGATTCCCGGCTTCGACTCGTTCTCACACCGAATATTTTCCTGCTTTTCTACACTTTAATGATTATTATTTTATCTTCTTTTTATAAGATAATAAATAAGTGTTAATGAGGAACACCACGCAAAGACACACCGTGTCATAATCGCCTTCAAAATCTGTCCTGCACAACACAAAATAAAGAATCTGTAAAAATTCTTAATAAATAAAAATTATATTTATTACCATCCAAAATATATTAAGGGTAATAAAATATATTGTTATTTATAATTATATTATATGTATGTATCTAACTAAACCATGCAGTAAACTTGAAAATTACAACACAATTAATAATACAAAAAGCTATAAAATCTAGAACAATTACTCGTGTACAATTTCTTAGCTAGACATTATTTTACCATAAAAATAGCTGCTATCACTTTCCGTTAAATTGTTTTAAATTGTCGATCCCTTGAGTTAGGTTTTCTATTTTATCAAATTACAATATATTGAAAAATTACAACAAAAATGTACATGAAAATCGTCGGTGAAAAGAGCGTGCACGAGTGTTGTTTCGCCCAAACAAGGACCTCTGATACACCATAAGGGAAAAGCATTATTTTTTTGCCTGGATTCCGCGAGTGTAAGTGTGCAGCATTCATAACCAGAATCCAGAAGCAAGGTGGCTTTAAGCAGCCCTATCTCATTATTACTTTAACATGATATTGCGTGCCAGGACGCTGTCTTTTAATGAGAATTATAAATTGGGATGACAAAAGTGATGGTATTTTGATGCGTTTGAGTGGTTACCATGCGTTTTTAGAACGTGAAAAGTCTGTAAAGTCTGTATCGTTTCTCAATCTTTTTAGTATCGTGACCCCCTGAAAACCCAAAGCATAAAATAAAATATTTACGACGCTTTCATTTCATGTTTTAACGTTTATCAAAGTTTTACGTTATGTAACATAGTTATTTTCATAGACAGAATCTACGTAGCAGGCAAAAGCAGCGCTAATTTTGAAATCCAAATTAAATCCCCGGTCGGTTTGGTACCAATGAGTTTTTTTTTTATTTATGTGCATAGTATTTTTTCGTACTTATCACTTGCTGAACGGTGAAGAAAACTTCGTAAAGAAACCTGCATGCCCTAAAAAGCGTGTATTTTTACCCCAAGTACGGCGATAGGGCTCACCACCCATCACGTTTGGACTTAATAATCATCGATGAAACGTGGGTGTACTAAGTGTGGACTGAGACTTGCAAACCTTTAACACCTTTGACACCCCCTCAGGGATTTATATCGTGACGGTATAGTTTTATATACTTAATTTTTTATGAATCTACGTGTTGGACAAATTGCGACCTCTAGGGGTCGCGACCTACAGTTTGAGAAACGATGCTGTGAAGTATTGCGAAATTATTAGAAAGTATTAAGAATTTAAGTAAGATGTGCTTCATGCGACTTCTAAAATAATTTGTTTGAAATATATTTATATATATGTAATGTAGGTATATTAGATACACTTATTACAGTACGGTTTCAATGTAAAATGAAAAAACAATATTAATAAATAATCTATATCTAATAGTTTTATATAATAAATAATAATATGGGGAAATACACAAAAAAAAAATTAGCAAGCCTAGCGATCCAACGAGGTGTCTTGGGCGCTCTCCCATTTGGCATCGATTTGGAAAAAGTTTTTTATTTAATTTAATATTTCAGTTTTAGATAGGTTTAGCTTGTAGAATTTTTTCTTTTGTAGATTACTTAGTTAGATTTTAATTTTTAATGTTATTTAAGTTTAATTTATGTAACTGTTAAATTTTTTTATGTGAAAAAAATTCAAAAGCTAAGATTTTGATGCTAATTGAGAAATGCAAGTTACAGCAAGTTCAGCCACGACTCAGAGCGCGCTATTTTATACAATAATGAAACGTCATAGAGTTCAATTCTACTTGATGCAGGATGAGGTGCTCAATTTCGGGCACCCATATCCTTAACGTGCCTCTTATCTCAATGCACGTAGACCGGACACAAATGTGCCACTATGACCACGTAGACTGGACACAAATGTGCCACTATGACCACGTAGACTGGACACAAACGTGCCACTATGGCCACGTAGACTGGACACAAATGGGCCACTATGACCACGTAGACCAGACACAAATGTGCCACTTTGACTACGTAGACTGGACACAAATGTGCCACTATGACCACGTAGACTAGACATAAATGTGCCACTATGACCACGTAGACTGGACAAAAATGAGCCACTATGACCACGTAGACTGGACACAAATGAGCCACTATGACCACGTAGACCGGACACAAATGTGCCACTATGACCACGTAGACTAGACACAAATGTGCCACTATGACCACGTAGACTAGACATAAATGTGCCACTTTGACTACGTAGACTGGACACAAATGTGCCACTATGACCACGTAGACTAGACATAAATGTGCCACTATGACCACGTAGACTGGACAAAAATGAGCCACTATGACCACGTAGACTGGACACAAATGAGCCACTATGACCACGTAGACCGGACACAAATGTGCCACTATGACCACGTAGACCGGACACAAATTTGCCAATGACATTTAAGCCCGCCATCTCCGGAGCAGTGGTTGAGTGCATATTTTTATCTCGGTTCGTGTTAAAAGCCTATCCAAATGAAACTTTTACTATCAAAGTAAGATTTTATCTTTATATTTTATGCGACTCTTCACAAAATTATACTCTCTGCGGAACCCTGAATCGTCAGTTCCACGAATTATACATTTATTCGAGGGAAAATTGAGATGGCGTCTTTTTTCTATGAAGGAAATTGGATAGTAACCTGAAAAGAAGGTAACTCACGGCAGCTTCGTTTATAAATTCTCGTTTAGGATCTTCACCGAATAATTCATGCAATGCTAAGTTCAAAATCATATCGTCACGACTTACATCCACGGAGGGTGTCAGATGTATTCCCAAGTGTAGACTGTCACCAAAATATTCAACATCATCATCATTCAACGTCAACCCATGTTATAACACAATAAAATTTCATTTCATTTCATTTCTTCTTTTCACCGACGATTTTAACGTCCCACCGTTATAGAGGGTGGGCCTTATCACCGTACTTCGGGCATAAATACACGCTTATTTGGCGTGCAGGTTAACCTCACATTATTTTCCTTCTTTGTCAGCAAATGTTAGAATACAATACGATTCTGATTCAGAATTCGAACCCTGATCAAAGGGCAGAGAGCTCAGTGTCCTACCGACTGTACCGCTACCCAAAAACCAAAGTGCGTAAAATATCGAAATACGTACATAACGTACATTAGTACCATTTAAAAAGCGTCGTTACACCGCAAATTGTGGGTTGTCTATGGAATGTTATTATAATATTTTAGGCTACGCCCATAAATATCATCTAAATCTATGTTTAATTTGGACTAAAACCGTGAAATTTGAGTAATATCATAATGCGATACCAAAAAAATACATAGGGTTTCTTAGAATCCATTTATTGTATTTTATTTTTGAGTAAATGTTTATTGAGTATTTGATTAAGATTCTCACTGAAGGAAAACGCGATTGGATGAAATTTTTTCGATAGAATTTAATTCCGAAAAGACCACTTAATTGTTTTATTTTTTCCTGTAATTCTGAAATCCTAATTTCATTGTGAAATTACTCGTAGATGTATTTGTAAAGTCTCCTTGAAAATCTTTTTGACAAAATAACTTAGTACGTGTTATATTAATAACAAACCGACTTTTTGCTAGTTTTTCACGAATTCGTCCCACTCGCACTGAGGATTTTTTCGCGTGTGGAATAACAGGGACGCTAAAACTTTTACGTATCGCCTTAACAACAAACCTCTAAAATAGGTAAATGTAACGGTTTTTTACCAAAAGTGTAGCTGAATGTACTTTTATTGTTTTAGATGAAATCAAAAAATGAAAACGAGTCAAACATTAAAAATGTTATGTAGATTAGTAATAACCTAAAATAATGTTTAAAAACGTCCACAGTCTTGCCAAATGTGGTTTCTCCAAAAACAAGTTTTCAATTTTGCGCCCGCGACGAAATCGGCACGATGGTATTGTCCTCGCAAGTTTCATGGAGCGTGCACAACTGAGTTGGTCGCATCATAATGACCATCCTTAAGGTGATATATCGTCCATTCAAAGGTCCTCGTTACTCCAGGTGGATAGACCCGCAGTGCGAGAGGGACGGAAAAAGTCACTTTTAAGTTAATACAAAATTAACTTAAATAGCTATGAAAATGTCCATAACATAACCAGTAATTTAGGTATTATTAAAACCTATCTAACTAAATATTTTTGAAATCTGTATGCTCTCCTGATTTGTCAGAATAACAAAAAAAGTGTAAATTTAGACCTCATTAATTTCTACAATTATTTCTTAACATAAAAAAATACTGACTTGCACACTAAAATACTAACTGTACTCTTACAAGATTTCTGGGTTGTCATAAAAAAAATAACCACGAAGGTTAGTTATGGCGGTCGTGAAACTACGTTCCTTAACCATTCGTAACCTTTCTAATCTAACCTACCGCCTCTTCTGCGCTGAAGGATTTCTGACGGCAAATTTAGTGTGCCAAATGGTATTTTTGATGTGCAAATAGAAATATCTAATAATTGATCTCTATGATGATTAATACTTGCGATTTGGTGAAACATCATCATAATTTTGATAAAAACACTTGTACTGTTTCACAATATCACTGTTTTATTAGTCCAACCGGTTTCGCCTTACGGCATTATCAAGGAACTGTTAAAATACTAAATAAACAAAGGAATGCGTAGTTGTTGTTTACATTGCAGATGGTGAATCCTACTAATAAAACAGTGATATTGTGAAACAGTACAAGTGTTTTTATCAAAATTATGACCTCTATGACTTTTTTTTTTATAATGCCATATTCCACCTTCTCAAAAAATACCCAACATTTTTTCCTTGTTTTAAATAATATCAGGCTGTAAAAATATACAAAAAGAGTAAGCATTGCTTCCGCTTCGGGTAATATCAGCGTCCGTTGTGTGCCATTATTGTCCTGCACTGCACCGCAATGAAACTTTAACTGTTTAAGGACATGACGCTTTACAAACTACACATAAGGCAAGTTAAATGTTTATATGAGAATATTTTTGCCAAGTAAAATTATTGGGAAAATGGCTTATACAGTCCGACAAGGCTTTTTTGCCGCGCCGGGTCCTTAAAGATACTATGCCAAAATTCACTGACGGTCCAAAGAATCAAACGACAAAATGTGCAACCGTCAACGACAAAATGAGCAAATGCCATGAATGTATCTGCGATGAAATGCTCTAGCGTCAGAATGTGCATTTTACATAAAGAGCAAATGTTGGAATGATCATAATGTTTCAAGGACTTGATGTGCAACGTTTGAAAAGTAATGTGACGGAAACTGCAATGGACAAATTGAGCTCCCCTGGTTTCAGTAGCTCGGTTATTAGTCCAGTTGGTCGAACAAATTTAAAAACGTCATATCTCGGAAACTATTGATCCTAGACTATAAACTTCAACACCCTATATCATACCTTTATAATTTGAATTACACAAAATATTTTCTTAGTGGATCCCTTTGTGACATAAGGAATTATTATATTTAATCAGGCACATTTGAATTAAATGCGGAGCCAGAAGACGTTGTCCAATTTGTTTTATTTTTTTATTATACTTTCTGTCCATCGTTTCGAAGTACACTATTCGAAAAAAGTGAATTTTCGCTCCATTTCGAAGTATACAGTGTTCATAGAGTGAATAAAAGTTAACTCTTTGACATAAAATCAAAAAAGCTAGTTACTTGCAACTTGCCCTTAACGCACAAAGCCCATGTGACTGCGACGTAGCACGGTCTACGAGGCTCTACGCGGCTACGTCGTAGCACGCTCCACATGTTTGTTACATAGAGGCTTTTAGGCTTTACTACTCGTAGGTGAAATATTACTTTGTCTAGTTTAATTTATAACATTTTAAGAACAAATTATACAATAAGGTACCTAATAATAAAAAAGCCTTCCAAGGGTTTCGACCGCAATAGAAGTTTATGGTGTTTTCTTTTAGATTTTATGTACACTCATATCGTAAAATCTTGATTATTAACTCAAAAATAGTGCATGATGACAATTTTTTTTACGGATGTCTCTTATACAGGAAAATATTTAAAAAAAAATTCTTAACAAAATAATGCTTTTAAATAACTTTTTCTACTATAACGAGCTTTTGATTAGTACTATTATTAAAACAATTAAAAAAAATATAACTCGATATTAGTACTATAATTTAAACAATTAAAAAAATATATAACTCGATATTAGTACTATTATTAAAACAATTAAAAAAAATATAACTCGATATTAGTACTATAATTTAAACAATTAAAAAAATATATAACTCGATATTAGTACTATTATTAAAACAATTAAAAAAAATATAACTCGATATTAGTACTATAATTTAAACAATTAAAAAAATATATAACTCGATATTAGTACTATTATTAAAACAATTTAAAAAAATTATAACTCGATTTATTTATATATAAATATAAATATAAATTAAATATAATATATTTATAAACGTTTTTCTACTATAAAAGTACAGTTACACGAAGTTGGAAGGCAAAGGGATGTTAGCCCAATATCTGAGGTTTTAATAGGGAATGGTTTGAATTATATACATTATACATACATGACTAATGACCAAACCCATGCGCTTGGACTACGACTGATTTTAATGATGGTAGAATTGTGACCGGACCTTTATTTCACATGCGCGTGAACTACTGTATAGATTTTGTGCGTTATTTATTAATTTAATACATACTGCTTTTTTGGGCAAAAATTACTGACAGTATTTACTGAGCTACCAGAATGACGTACAATCAAAACGAAATTATATTATATAAATTATATTATTATATTTTATTTTATATCATTATATTATTTATGAAAGAAAAGCTTACGACAATTGAAGATAAAGATCTTATGGATTGGAAAATGAGTAGGTAACCTATTGCATGAGTGTAAATAAAATAGTGTATGAAACTACAAGTAACTAGGATAGGCACCCAGTCCAGTTGGAAACCAAAGATACAAAATAGAGGGGCAGGAAGTATGATATGAGTATCAGAAGTGACCACACGGTGTTCAATTCATTTGCAATTAATATGATTGTGATTATATTTATTTTGCGAAATCCATCGCATGAATACTCTAAATATTATTAGCACTCTAATAAAGAATTAAGAATTTGAAAAAATTCTCCGGGCCAGGATTCGATCCTCTTGTTAAAATTTTTATTGTAAAAATATATAGGTAGAGTTTGGCTATATTTAATTGCATCTATTTCGAGAAATCCTTGAAAAACCATGAAAAAATATATGTCTTCCCCTCATCTCCAAAAGAGAAGAGAGAGAGAAAATATGAAAAAAATCATGTTAATATGTGTTTACGTAAAGATTACAGGAAAATGTTTTGTTGTAAATTAAATTTGTATAATTTGTTTAATAAATTAAACTTTTAGATCAATTACTTAATTTTGTATTGCCAATGTGCGTTAAAATTTAATTAAAAGATTTACATAAAATGAATTAAATTAAACTTTTAGATCAATTACCTTATTTTGTATTGCCAATGTGTGTTAAATTGTATTAAAAGATTTACATAAAATGAATTAAGTTAAACTTTTAGATCAACTACCTAATTTTGTATTGCCAATGTGTGTTAAATTTTATTAAAAGATTTACAAATATACTTAATTTAAAACTTAACTCTACAGTCCACTGGATATCGTCTAGTAAGCTGTATAAACAATAAATAAATCAAGAAGATCTTACGTAGTATAGGACCTTTTGCGGCTTTAGTAAATAGTCCTTTATTTTTGCCAGTCAGTGTAGATATAGGAAAAACAATTATGGTGCAGGTAGCAGGCACCAGCGGTACTGTACACAATAAGTCCATCAGCGCCTCTCTCTACACTACAATGTTTTAATTAAAACCTGCTAGGGATGCGCCATTATGAAGAGCAATTTGTGAATAGTTGCCGTTATAAAACCAAGAACTGAAAAAACTTACAATCGACAAAGATTTAAAAAACCATCTGATAGTAGTTTTAAGCGGTTAAAATATGATTTCAAGATAACAATCGTATTTTAGGAAGCTTAAGCCGTTATAGGTAAGTTGAAATTTTCACAGAATAAGTTTTACTATGGCCTCTATCACAACAAAAATGTAATTTAAAAAATATTAAACCCAAGGGAGGTCCCATACAAAAAAACTCGTCTTTTTAAAGGTATCATGTCTCTCCCCCCCTTATCTCCGAAACAAGAGGACCAAAAATATGAAAAAAAGCAGCAGGATACAACCATACAATATTTCAGCGAATACTTCTTGCCATGTGGTACCCCATTGCCATCATGTTCAGCGTTGGGAAAGCATTGTTGTTTTCTTGATATTTACCGTTTTGGACCAGTAACTTTTGCAAAAATGCTTATTTCCATATATGTCCGATACAACACACTTTCTCATTTCGCTACTATAGAGATTTTTCTGGCTTGGAACAATATTAAATGTACTAACGTATGTAGTTTTAGTAATTCGGCACTGCATGTTGTGACATTAGATGTCAATCACAGAGAAAACCATAAAAAAATCATGGAAACTTCCTGATGGCAGCGCGTGCATTAAGCTTATGGAGTCGTTTCAATTATTTTTTTGTGATCAAATAAAAGTTAATGTATCATGAATGATGACTAATAACAAATAATGAACGATTAAAAAACGTACTAATCTGTAATAAGTAATTAATTAAACTAAAAGGTCGTCCTAACATTTTTCACGAAAGAAGACGCCAGTCTAAACTCTTATTGTCAAGCACTGAATACGAAAATGCTTTGATCTGCGGAATTCTTTCCTGAAGTCGATCACGCAAGTGACGTACAAGTTCTGAATTGGACCCCCTATCTATCTGAGGCGCGAACAAAGAAGTATTTGCTTCGAAATCATGGTAATAGGGCGTTAGTCACGCATTTTTGGTCAGACGCTATCATTTTAGCAGCTTGTTTGTTTCGCCTTTATGTTGCTGACATGTATATTGTTGTAATTTACCATGTTTTTAGGTTTTCGTAACCGTATTCTATTGTGGGGCGGAACCCTTTGGTCGCGAATCCGACTTGGACTTGCCCAAATTATCATAGTTCCTGTTTTTAATATACGAGTACAAGGTATTTTCAGTGCTTTTTTTTAGAACATAATTTACCATTATTAGTGCCGTCCGTTTTGTTCCTCTGATGCTGACATTTCGGCGATAAATTTCGTAGCAGTGGCAGGATCTCTTAAATGTAAAACTGTGTCTGGATAAAATATAAACGTAGGTACGTAAGTAAATTCATAATAAAACCGATTCTAAAGGCTTTAATTTTAGTTTTAGTGCTGCCAAAACTAAATTTTCTTCATTGTAAAATAGTTAAGTACTTATAGAAGCTAAATAACTTTTTTTTGTCCATAAAGTATCGCTATAAAATAATCATCTCTAGTACACCTCTAGTGTTTTCACAGTCAGGACGAATTGAATTGAAATGTTAAATTTAATTGCACTTTGACCCCCACCTCCCTGCCCTGGTACCCCCTTGCCCTGGTACCCTCTGCCCAGGTGCCCCCTTGCCTTCATCAACTGTTTTTCGTTTTGTTTGCAAATTGTGAATGCAAATGAAATTTCAACTGCTTCGCGGTGCAGATTAAAAAAAAACTAAATTTCTACGTTTTAAAATTAAATATACTGCAAAAGATTTTAAAATTTTGTTTTAATTTCTTAATCTTAATTTCTACGATTATAAAATTTTGCACGCTCATTGTTACTCGATAGAGTTGCCAAGTGAAATGAAATGTGAATTGTTTGAAATGCAAGTCACAGTCCGCGCTTGGTATATCTGCTTTTCACCGACGATTATTACGTCCCAAACGGGGTTGGTGATGAACCACACCGCCGCCGTACTTCGGGCCCTAATGGACTAAGTGTCTACCGAAACACGCAGATCTGACACAAGTTAAGGCGATATTTTAACGTCCCTGTTACTCCATAAACAAGAAAACCTTCAGAGCGAGAGGGACGGATTCGAGGAAAAGTAGCAAAAGTCGGTGTTTTAATAATATAAAATGTACTCAAGTTGCTATCAAAATTTTATCATAGATACTGTAAAAACCCATCTAATTAAACATAATCACAGTCTATTATGTAATTCCAAATTGTCAAACCACGAGAATTGGTCTCGAAAAAGACCTCGTTTCAATAAATATGTTTAGATTCCTAGAAAAAATTCCAAAAATAATATATTATTTTTCAATGCATGTGCTCGTAAAGGCCCACTTTTTATGCATCAAAACCGAACAAAAAGTCGATTATTTTGCCCTAGGGCTTTATTATTATTTATTTTTTTATTTATTTACAATGGTTGGCTAACCTGCAGCCTTTCCTGTGTACCATAGACGTTATACTTTTTCTTCCACTGTTTAACGGCTCTGGATACAGTCCTTTTGAGCCAATTATAATTTAAAGTTCACAACTTATATTTGTTTTCATTTCCTCACACTATGCATTGAAAAATGTAGTATGATACACGGGCGTAAAAGCAATAAATTACTCGGTTACGTTTAAAACACTCGCTACTCTCGTGTTTTAAATCGTCCTCGTAATTTATTCCTTTGCGCCCTTGAAGCATAAACTACTATTAAAATTAATTGAAAAAGGCGTTTTTTTGCGGAAGTTCATCATGAATTTGTGGATATATTAATAATTTGCAATATTCCGCTAAACACTCTTACATGCTATTCAAAATGCAGATTCAAGCACCGCCCGCCCTCCCGCTAAAAAAATTGCACAAGCAAAGCAAACAGTGCTCGACCTCTGGATCAACAGACGAGCACTCTACCACTCGACCACAGATAATAGTCTATCTAGTTTTCAGAGGGACCAGTAGTTCAGTCGGTACAACACCAGGTGTTGTCCTTCTTTATTTTCAGCTGTAAATAAGTTTTTGGAAAAAAAATATAATGTTTTATTTTATATATTTATTGTATTTGTGTCCGTGATACGACGATAAATATTAGATCTTTACCTATGAAATTGTCGTTTTCTATAGAGAATTTGAAGGAAACTCAATTTTCAGTAGTAACATTTTTGCATTTTTTTAGGAATAACAAATCCAAATTTTGTAATTTCTTTTGTGTATAAATGAGACATCATTAAGCTAACAGCTACATTCATTTAATTTTTGAAAAAAGTCAGCTATAATAGTAGTTTATGCTACAAGGGCGAAAAGGAATAAACTACGAGGTCGGTTTAAAACACGAGCGTAGCGAGTGTTTTAAACTTAACCGAGTAATTTATTGCTTTTACGCCCGTGTATCATACTACGTTTTTCAATGCATAGTGTGAGGAAATGAAAACAAAAATAATCTTGTGAACTTTAAATTATGATTGGCTCAAAAGGACTGTATCCAGAGCCGTTAAGCAGTGGAAAAAAAAGTATAACATCTATGGTACACAGGAAAGGCTGCAGGTTAGCCAACCATTACAAAGAAATTGAAAAAAATATAATAATAAAGCCCTAGGGCAAAATAATCAACTTTCTGTTCGGTTTTGATGCATAAAAAGTGGGGCGTTACAAGCACTTGCATTGAAAAAATTATTATGAATATTATCATGGAAATGAATGGCATTTAGGACGGATTTTGGGATTTTTTGAAGATTTAATTTTTATAATCAAACTGAAAATAAAAACAAAATTTAATACGTAGATGTAAAACCTTGAAATCCACTTTCAAACCAAAAACAAATAATTAAAATAGCAATTGAATTATAGGAATCATGAACTCATGAATCTGTAAGAATATTTCGGTAATTTCATATGTAAAGACATATTATCATTAAAATGGGTTAGGAGGGTTTGAGCACGATTGTCTGACTGCTCCAATAACGTACGTCAACGGATTCCTCAGTTAACGGGAGTAGGTTCTTCGTTATTAACTAGTATTATATTATATGTGGTTATGGTATTTTTATAGCGCGTCTTTAGACAGGCAAAAAACTGTAATGAAATGAAATCCATCCGTCCATCAGCCTAGTTCGTCCACTGCTGTACATAAGCCTTTCCAGGACTTTGCCACTGTCGGCAGTCATCCTGGAATAATTGCCCATACTCACACACGCTGGGCAGGCGGGTTGGTGAGCCGCTGCCCGTCACCAGTCTGTTCCATATAAGGCCCGGCTATTAGGGATGGATATACCGCCATCCATCGGTCCCAGGCATGGTGGGCCTCCTGGTTTTTTGCCTGTGGGCTGTCCTCTTACTTTCCCCCGAATTACTTCGAGGGGGTCTCCAAGTAAGATGGTGGTACCTCCACAGTCGAGCCCGGCATCAGCTCTACCACCTGTATGAAATGAAATATATTTATTAATGTAATGTAGGTATAACAGATACACTTATTACAGGTCAGTTTTAATGTAATATAAGTAATTAAATAATCTATGTGTATAGGTAATAGTTTTATGTCATAAATAATAATATGGGGAAATATGCAGGGGAATAATTAAGGTTGGGTTTACTTAAATTTAATTTAAAAATACTTTAAAATACACTTGAATAAAATAAAAATATAGGAATATGGAATAAATAATATTATAAATATATGCAATACATTTAATAAATATATGCCTAACTCCGCCCATTCGATTAGTCGATTAGTAGAAGGGCGATAACTCGTCTGTAAAAACAACTATTACTATGAACCTGAGCCTGAAAAGGTAAAAAAATTAATAAAGCTATTTCATACATTTTAGTGAAGTAGCGGCGTCATTTTGGGGAACAGCTGACTTTATTTCCGCGATTTCAGGATTGACTCCGTAGTAAAAGTTGCTTGTATAGAAAAGTACTTGCAATCTAAATTATCGACTAAAATTCCGAATGAACCCACATACCCTACCGATAATATGGAATAACTTTCCCAAAGCGACATTTTTTGCATACTGCAATAAAATATGAGGTCATTGAATTGTGATACAGTTTGTCCCTCGTACAAGTGCACATCCGAAAGTGGGTGAAACTAGATCTTAATATATCGACAAAAACAGAGAAAAAATATTTTTATGATTTTTTTTTTTTATCTTGAAAAAATACTTCACCTGGATATCTTTGTATGGGACGCGAGCGCAGTGGCTTAAAATATTGTATTCATGATAGAACGTTGTATTTTTTTTTTGTTAGAAAGATAATGGAATAGGCAATGATAAATAGGAATAAAAGTATAGTAAAACGGGGACATTATTTTGAAAAAAATGACTATTATTAAAAAAAAAGACGAAAAAATTAAAGAAATAATCTTTTAGGATAGTAGGCAAAAAAAAATTTTAAACGTAAATTTATAAAACAAAGATTTTCTAAAAAAAAACATTTTTTTGTCGATAAATTACGGTCTAGTTTCACCTCTTTTCAGATGTGCACTTGTACGAGGGACACACTGTATATAATATAATAAGATCTGTATCTGCCACTCATATAAGCAAATTAAGCAAGTAAATTTTTTCTTCTTTCTTCTTTAAAATTCAAATTCAAAAAGTTTATTTTGCAAAGTAGGTATATATAATACACGTTTCACAAGTCAAATTTTAATCTTATAAAAATATATGTAATAAAATAATAAATGTACATGAACTACTTAGATTAAATGTTTATTTAATTTATGTAGCAATATATATACGATTAAAATTATAGGTAAAATATTATTATACAATGTGAAATCCAATCAACCGCCCAAACCCATACCGGAGACCCGGCCAGGGACCAGGAACAAGGTTCAATGATCACCAACCGAGCCCCCAGCACGAATCCAGGCGGCCGACCAAATCCCATCCTATATACTACATAGTAATAGGTTACATATATAAATACATGCCTACCTCCGCCCATTCAATTAGTCTAAAATTAAAATACCAACTGTGGGTAAGTCCAAGCTCACCTAGGAGACATCCTTTGGGCGGGAATATTTCTTTGCAAAACTTGTTCACTATAATCATGAAAAAATTATTTTACCTGTCGTAAAATGCTTATAATGTTTCGTTTATGTTACCTGTATACCCTCGGTATGAGGCTATAAATTCGTCAGACAATGGCGCCAACATAATGTCAGTAGATGCGGCATCGTATGCATAATAATTAGTTGTAACTGCAGCAATGCGGCCGACGACGCGGTGCGGTGCGGTACTAAAGTGTTACAGTAGTCCGACAGCTTTGGTCTCGGGCGAAATGCCGACGTTAGGTTTGTGACTGCATAAGCCATCTTCACTTTCAAAACATATACTCGTACACCGTGTACCTCTACTCAGCGTTTGTTTGTCGGTACTCATAGATATACGTTACCACGCACATTTAAACCCAGGGTTAGATTTTAATATTCGCAAACGGATTATACCTATCCTTATCTAATATTCCGTTTTATTATATATATATATATACAGATTCTTACGAATATTATGGTAGAAATTAAATAAAAAAGAAAATTTTCGATACATATTTCGACCCATTTGGGGTCGTCGTCAGTCGAATATGGAATAATATCATAAATAAAATAGAGTTAACAATAAAAAGACAATATTAACCTATTTTCTTAACTTATTTTATTTACCTTCTTGCTCTCATCTGGTGAAGGTAGTCTGTCTGTCGGTCAGTGTTGTCTGTTTATTCCGGCTCCGTAGTGGGCACCAAGTGACCAAATGTAAGGCGATTCCCAAGTTCTCAGTTCAATGTCAGTCAAAGGGGGGTGAAACGCTTTAATTATACGAACAGTGAAGCAGTTGTTAAATTAATGAGAATGAGAGCGAGCATGTGTGGGTATAGGTAAAGTGTTATGAGGTATTGAGTCTGTAGTGTGTTGATGATGGGTCATTCTAATATGGAGCGCATTTTTTGTCTCACCTACGTAAAATGCCGGACAGTGCCGGCATTCTAGCAGATAAATGCAGTTCTCTGTTTTGCATGAAGTGTTGGGTTGTGTTGTAGGTGTTTAATGTGTGGTGTTTGTTGATTTTTGTGTATGTTCTAATGATGGGACATGTTTTACATCGCTGTCGTCGGCATGGAGCGGTACCAGGTGATGTGATTGATGGATTGAGATGAGTAGGATATTTTGGTTTAGTTTTAGTGAGATACGATCTGAGGTTCGGGTTCTGTCTGTAGCAGATTTGTGGGTTTGTGGAGAGGAGATTTTTGGTTTCGTCGTTTTGTTGTAGGATGGGAATGAAATCATTAATGAGTTTTTTGAGTTTATAACTGCCATTGAAGAATGTAGTTAATAATTTGGGATTGTCGGATGAGTTGGTTGATCTACAGTCAATTACACAAGACCGTACGGCCTATAACTCCAAAGTTAGGGGTCGGGGGTAGCGGGGGGTGGTATTTTTGAACTCAGGAGACACAGTTCTATCATGCAACGATGTTAACTTCCAGCCCGTTACGCTCGACCTATTAGAGTGCAGTATCTGTTGCACAAGTTGCAGCGTGACGCCTATATCTGCACATCGGTCCGATGCACATTACATGTGCATGTAGCCTAGCAGACCGATGGTAACCTAAGCTCGCAGCCAGGTATATACAACCGTTGGGATACCTACTGGACGCGGTGTCGCGTCAGCTTATCTACGTCAATAATACCAGGAAATATTGTACAATAACTTTTATTTGTAAAAGTATAAAAAAACAAATAAGCGTATTGTTCCCATTAAAAGGCCCAGTATGTGTTGGGGTCTGGGCCCTCGAGCCATCCGATGCGGGTCCCCAGCACCCCGGACTTCTTGACGACGTGCGACAGTTCTGGTGGTCCTGGTGGGATCGGTCATCTGTAAATAGAAAAATTAACATTAATTTCGTTGAAGCTTACAAGACGTTCTGAGGGTCGGGGCATAGGACAAACTCTTTGCTTAGAAATTGCAACGGTAATAAGAAACTTGGATGGGTCGTTGATAGGAGTTTGTAGAAATGATATACTCACAGCAGCGAAGTGAGGAGACACCTCAGGCCTGGCGTCAGGCCTCGCCTCCGACAGCATCAGGAACATCATAGCCACGCAAATGATGACGGCCGCCTTCATGTTAGTTTAGTGGCTACGAATGAAAAGAAATAAAATATTAAATTCAGTCATAAAACAGGCGTTTTATCCCTGGAAAGAATGCACAAGAGAAGTATAAAAATGCACAAAATTATTAATTTAAATATTCAATACTTACATAGAGCACGGAGAGTCACGGGTCACTTGGCACGTTGGCTGTCGATGAGCTTATGAATATCAAGGATGATTTGGGCACATT
Source organism: Ypsolopha sequella (assembly GCA_934047225.1). NCBI lineage: Eukaryota > Metazoa > Arthropoda > Insecta > Lepidoptera > Ypsolophidae > Ypsolopha > Ypsolopha sequella. The sequence goes on from OW203987.1 coordinate 25,431,008, forward strand.
ATATAGTAGCCTGCTGATATCATCGGCTGTGACGTGAACGATCCAATGAAGCAATGTAAGGAAAATTTATTAGGCATTTAGGCAATTATCCTGAATTAAAATTAATAAATAATTGTGGTTGAATCGCGAGCGGTTGAATACTTTTGCGTCACCCATCAAAAATAATGCCAATAATATTGTAATAATAGGCAACTATTTCTGTGGTTTGCCTGAAACCCTGACGTCAACGGAATTTTACCATATTTTTATGCCATAACTAAATAAATGTTATCATACCGTTTGTTTTTAAACTAAAGTTGGGTTTGTACCTAATGTAGCTAATACAACGTGCATACATTTTGACATGCTAACTTTTTCAAACTCCGTACAAGATTAACTTGCACGCTGACCAGGTGCTGCTCCGTCTTGGCCGTACGTATCACCGAGCTACCGATAAGACCGCGGCGCACGTGACTCTCCAACGCTGCATGGAGCTCGCGGTCACACAATGGAATGAGGTGCAGCGACTGTGCTGAAGAAAAAACCATGTATTTTACTCAGGCTTATCGAGAGCGGCTTGGGGCTCATCAGCGAACACGTCGCAACATACAAAAGTTCTGCCGTGATTTTGTTTTCAAAGGTGTGCATATAGCAACGGGACGCAGCGATAATGTTTATGTAACTACACACATGACGCAAACTTGGCTGAAATTCTGTCGAATTCCCAATGACATCATTCGACTTTGCCACACATGGTCATGCCTAGCGATACATACCTTTTAGTGATCGTTATCCTCATTACAACGGGTCGATAAGCCAAATAATTATTTGACCTATACCTATGGGTTTAATCGTTTGGCTAACAAGGAAACATACTTCGGGAATCACGAAATGACGTAGCAACGAACCCGTGCTAGTTTTTATAAAACCCAAGATAAGGTATTTGGGATTATTTAGTTGCTACGGCCACAGAACAAAAGTAAAGTGTGACAACGCTTTTCGCTAACATAGGTATTTGCTGCTGCCTTATTCTCGCCGTCCGAGGGTCCGAGCAGGACGGTGACGGATGACACACAGCTTTCATAATGTAAATAATGTTTATGCAACATTACAGCATCGATGTGTCTCAAGTGTTGCGGCACATTGCAGCATACAGAGTGCATACCAGACGTTCGTACTTGCGCTTGCTGCTCCGGCACCCTAACGTTATACTATCATTGCTGACATGCTGACTGCTACATGACGACGGTCGTACTGGTCGTAGTAAACGTAGTAAATACATGTTCACGTCATAGTATCTTAACCTACGCAACATACGTGTACGTGTACGATAACTAGACATACACACACATATACACATACAAGGAAAACGTGCTATGATCTCTACATTCGTCACGAACGTTTCAAGATTAAGGAATGTGAGTAGCAAAGGTCTACGAGCAGGTGAGCTTTGCTCAGGTACGTTAGATTGTTGTGTAGAAGCTGACACTAGCCTAGGAACGACGTTACGTTACTAGAAGTCTAAGTTTTGTGTTACGGCGTTCATGGGCTGTGCGGCTGTGATTTTCTTACTTTTCTGCAACACCTGCAAGTCTTTTGCAGAGATTTATGTCTAGAACTTATCCAGGAGCATGCCGGGAGGCTAGCGACCATCGTTTGTAGTGAAAAAATTCAAGTGCATTTTGAGTAAAATGCATCCTAGTGCATTGGGTTAAGATTGCAATGGCAAAATTCCTAGTCACACCTTAAACTGCATCTAGGCATTATAGACCGCACGGTCCTGTGGTCCTGACTGTATTTTGAAGATTGTGATATCTTGGCCTACTGTATAAATGTTTCTGTAGGAATTGATGAGGGTAATTTCTGCTACGGAGGCCTTGGTTGATTTTGTGGTGGTATTGCTCGAGTGATTCCTGGTCACTACATATCCGACAACCACGAAGTGATAGTGAGTATGGTATTGATTTTTTGATATGTGGTGGATGACAACTAGTGAAGTCGAGATATTGAAGTTTATTTGTAGGCTTGAAGTGAACGGAGGTGCTGAGTTTGTTGTTATTGTTAATGGTTATGTCGACATCCAGAAAGGTGATACTGTTTGAAGAGACGGTATGGGTGAATTTAGGTGAAGAATGGGCGTTCAGTCTGTCAATGAAGTCTTTTAGAGAATCGCTATTGTGTGGCCAGATAATGAACATGTCATCAATGAATCTTTTCCACACAAGAGGTTTTTCAGGTTCTCCTGCCAAAAATGTGGATTCTATTGCACCCATGAATATGTTCGCGTAACTGGGAGCCATCCGAGTTCCCATGGCAGTTCCTTTAATTTGATGATAATATTTGTTTTCAAATGAAAATAAATTGTGTTTTAGGATGATATCTGTGAGGGTGGTTATAAAGTCGGTTGATGGGTGGTGGGGTGAAGCAAATTCAAATTCAAATATTTATTGCATTCATGATGTAGAATATAGGATGTTACAATATATATAAGTGGTATACCATCAAATCCAACCCTGCGTATCCATCATTTATTTTAATTCGGTTTCTTTGAGCAATATCACTAAATTAGACTAAATACTAGATTCTGCATAAACATGCTTAATGCCATAAGGATAAGCAGAAAATTTAGTTGAAAAAAAACTATGTGTACTCGGTTTTTCAAAGAAAATCGCTAGTCTACCTCGTAGATTAGAGCTTAGCTCCCTGTATCCGCCACCATGGGTGTCACCTTGTCAAAACGTCAAAACAGGGGAAGCGTTGTAACATTTTGAACTTTGCGGAAGAATTAAAGCCCCCAAACTCTCCCCCCCCCACTCCCTGGCTACGCCCATGGTCACCAATGCTTCTTACTCTATCTTGGCACCTTTGTTGAACTGCTTTACGGTAGTTATACTACTGTTCTCACGTTCTCTGATGTTGAAAATACTACTTTGTGCAGAAATAGAAATTGTAACCCAACCAACGAGGGGGTAAGATGTACAATAATTTAATTACTCAGTTACTAAAAACTTAGCAATGTGATACAAATACAAAGTGACATTAATGTATACAGCAATAAAAACTTAATTACTAAACAACCTAAATATAAAGATGATATTATAATTTATTAACATATAATACAATCAAATTTTTAATACCTACAATAAAAAAAATATATATATATATATATACAGCCAAATTCGTACTGAAGACTTGCAATGGTCCTCGCAAGTACAGTACATATATATCGATATCTAGTACATAACCCTATCTAATAATAGATAGGGTTCCGAAAAAATCTTATTAAGAAGGCCTTTTCCAAGATGATAGCGCAAAACGTGATAGAGAAAAATTCACTGCATCAAAAAAAAGCCGGCCAAGTGCGAGTCGGACTCGCGTACTAGGGTTCCGTATTGTGGATGATAAATTCAATTTTGACAGTTTTTTTCGTGAATTTCTCAACCACTTTAATTTTCCTGTAATCTTTGCGTAAACACATACTACCATGATTTTGTTCATATTTTTCGGTCCACCAGGTAACATAATTTTTTTTATGGTTTTTCAAGGATTTCTTGAAATAGATGCAATTAAATATAGCCAAACTATATATTCTTACAGTCATCTTTTTAATACCTACAATTTGATATCCATATTGTATTTTTATAAGATATTTTTTTATTTATTTCTCATTTGTGCTGAAATTTTTTATACCGCTATAGTTTTCCTGTAATTGGCTAGTTATGGTCTATAATTGTCATTTTTTCATATTTTTTGGTCTACCAGTTTCAAAGATAAAGGGGGGGGGGATATTTTTGTGGTTTTTTAAAGATTTTTCGAAACCAGTGCCAGTAAATATAGTAAAAGTATATATTTTTACAATTAACTTTTTAATATCTACAATTTGATACCCATATTGTATTTTTAGGATAATATTTTTTATTTTTCTCACTTTTGTTTTGGAAATATTTTGAACAATTTCATATTTTTCATATTTTTTTACACTTTGATATTATGGTTTAAGACGTTTATTTTCTCATAAAGAACAAATACAATGTTCACTTATAATGGGAAGCCTAACTAATTATGTATATATGGCTAATCCATTGATACCTAAAATTCATTTAAATATATAATTGTGTTAGTAAATAGGTTGCGTACAAACTAAGTTAGTAGTATTTCATCCTCTTAAAGTTACATTTTTAGTACATAATCTTTTAACCGCTTTTTGAAAACATTAATTGATTTCGATGCTTTGACGGTCTCTGGTAATTTATTGTAAAGTTGAACACCCTCAAACATTAAATTATTCTTTTGTTTTGTTTTGGAAATATTTTGAACAATTTCAGATTTTCGTATTTTTTTACACCGTGATATGTGGGCAATTTAATGGTATTTTTGTGCCAAATTTAATGTCTTTATCCTAAACGGTGCTAAAGACGGACGGACGGACAACGGAGTCTCACCATAAAGGTTCCTTTTATACCTGTTAGGTACTACGGAACCCTAAAAAGTCAAAGTGAAGGCTGTTTTTCAATTTCAAAACGAAATAAAGTAAAAATAACAATAAAGACTGTTTTAAAGATATAAACCCATTATCTAAAACAAAGCGTTGTGTTTCATAAAAAACAGCATTACCCAATATCTTATTGATTCAACAAAGTACTTGGACATGTTTTTTTACATGTTTATCTTATTCTTTATGCGACGGACCTACCTCCTACCTACCCAAAGATTTCAAAAGTTTAGATGAGCCCTGGCACCTAAAATTTATTGCACTGTTTTTGAATGCGTGCGTTAACATAATGCCGACGCGCGCATACTTTTGAGTGCGCAATCTGTCTACCTACGGTCAGCAAACTGATCAGACAACTAAAGTTGTTAAAATGATTAACTTTAAGTGCACTTAAGGCGTCCAACTATCACTGTGCTCAGATGAGCACTGATTCCAAATGTGTGAGCGTCACCCATTTAAAGGTGGAAACATTTTGTTGCTGTCATACTACGGTAAGGGCTTATCTTTACTTTTAAAATTTTTGCCTCCACCTACATAAATCGGAATGTGCTCGCAAGAACAAGCATTCATTTCAGCATATCATAGCTCTTTTCTATTATCCGGGACATCTTTACGACTGAAATTTCTCGGAAATTCTAATTAAATTTCTGGTTCGGCGTGCAACAATAGGTCCTTTCAGACTTCAGTCTCCAAATGGCGGGAAACCATAGACAGTGGGGTTTTTAATAATTCTAGACTCATACAGCTATACAAATCTGGTGTAACCAAAGATATTAAATAATCATATAGGCTTCATTGCTCAACCTGCATTAAACTCATAATAGGCCATTGGAATTAAAATACATATAAAATGTAAATGCTACAAAAGGTTGTATTGTTTAAATGGCTATGATTATCCTAGGTTTTACTCCTCGGCGGAGTGGTGTTTAAGTGGCGGGGGGTGAAAATGTACTCCCAGAAGGGGTATTTTTGAGGTTTTATGGTAATATCTCGTAAAGGACTCAAAAGTTCTATTATAAGTTGTGGATCATTAAATTTTGCATCAAATGAGACCAAAAACATATAGTATTATTAGTAATTAGGTAGTAATATTTGGCCACAAATGAAGCCATTAAAACAATAAAACCTTTTGTAGCATTTAAATTCGATTCTTCTTTTTGTTTGGTTTTATTCCAATGACCTATAATGTTACTTTAAGATTGTATAATTCAATAGTTTATGATTCCACTAGTGAGATTACATTTTCAGTACATTTTTGTTACGTTTATAAACTAAAACTAACCTAATCTAACCGGATTTTACAATGTCACGCTAACGTATATATACGTACATATAGGTATATATTATATACCCACGCTCTTATCCTCGGACACCACAGATTTTGATCTGCTACGATCCTGAAATACCTCTTTCACTTCTTCCACGTCAGTAAATCTAGTCACAAAACCCTTCAGTTTTCTTGTGCTGTCGACTTGGTCTTCGCCACTATGTTGCCAATTTGATCAGCCCAGTCAAGCTTCATCTTGTTGCCTCAGACCAGTGGCGTATTTACCCTAGGGCCAAAAGGGCCATGGGTCGGGGCAGCAGGCTGCGAGAAGTGGCGCAAGCTGCACCATGCGCTCAGCTTTGGGCGCCTTTCACAGTCAATCGTTACCTGTCTTTTAATTTATATTGCATTTTGAATTAATACTTTTTTTATAGAATTAAATGAGACTTGAGGATAATTCATGATTTCTATAAAAATGGCTCACCTCAATACGTGTTATGATCGGGAAAGCCGACCAGTTTCAGCAGATTTAGACTGCCTTCATCTGGGCGAGTAAAGACGTTTACGCGACGACGTTACGCCTCACACGTCTTTACTCGCCCAGATGAAGGCAGTCTAAATCTGCTGAAACTGGTCGGCTTACCCGATCATAACACGTATTGAGGTGAGCCGTTTTTATATAAATCACTTTTTTTTTATTGTCCATCGAAAAACGCTATTAAATATTGAATAAATGGTGTATTATTCTTTGCATGCCCTGTAGAGTTTTTTATTTATTATCATTATTCTTAGCCCAAAACAACACACTGCTGGATTTAATTGTATTTAATTATTTAAATATTTTTGCTTTTTTCTCGTTCATTTATGGGACGGCAAACCTTAGAGCCTCAGACCAAGTAACTTTTTATTTGGTCTGAGTTCTTGCGCATTATAATTTCTTTCTTCACTTTTCTTTCAATTATCCTCTCTACGTTTCCAAACTCTATATATTAAGAAACAATTATAACGGCCAAATTTCATCTAAGAGCAATGGACACTAATAGCACAAAATAACAAAAGGTTTACTCCGCATAACTAGCAAAAACAGGCACTCACACACAGACGCGTACGTACGACGATCTCGAAGATACTCGGGTGAATGCCAATAAGAAATTCTACCGAGATCATCATACGTACGCGTCTATGCATGTGTGCGTCTGTTTTCGCTCCGTCGTCGAGTCGGCATTCTGGTTGTATCTATTTTTGCTAATAGTTTATTACATGTATAAACGTACTTTTAATGATATTATGGTAGATTCAAAATAATAAAATTTTCTATAAGATTGAATTTAGAAAATTTTAAATTTAAATATTCTAATTTCACTTTTATGGAAATTCTAATTATTTTGAAACCACCATAATATCATTAAAATATGTGTATGCATATCGTAAACTATTGGTTTACATTGCTTTTAGCTAAACGTTGTATTTGGCCATTATAATTATTTCTGAATATTTGTTACAGATCCGGAGAATCAACTCTTAAGAGGCGTCGTAACGTTGATTTATACCTCCATACAAACGTTGTCACTACATTGTGGGGTGTCTATGGAATGTTATAATAATATTTTAGGCTGAGTCTATTATAGTAGTTTATGCTACAAGGGCGCAAAGGAATAAATTACGAGGACGATTTAAAACACGAGTGTAGCGAGTGTTTTAAACGTAACCGAGTAATTTATTGCTCTTACGCCCGTGTATCATACTACGTTTTTCAATGAGGAAATGAAAACAAATATAATCTTGTGAACTTTAACTTATGATTGGCTCAAAAGGATTGTATCCAGAGCCGTTAAACAGTGGAAACAAAGTATAACATCTATGGTACACAGGAAAGGCTGCAGGTTAGCCAACCATTGCAAACAAATAAAAAAAAAAAAATAATAATAAAGCCCTAGGGCAAAATAATCGACTTTCTGTTCGGTTTTGATGCATAAAAAGTGGGCCTTTACGAGCACATGCATTGAAAACATATTAACATTATCTAGATTTATGTTTAAATCGATCCAAAAACCGTGAAATTTGAGTAATATCTTAACAACAAACCTCTAAAATATGTCAATTTAAGAGATTTTTACTAAAAGTGTAGCCGAATGTGCTTTTTTGTTTTAGACAAAATCAAAAAGTTAATACGAGTCAAACATCAAAAATGTTATCTAAATTTATAATAACTAAAAATAATGTTTGGAAACGTCCACAGTCTTGCCAAAATAATGTTTCTCCTGAAACAAGTTTTCATTTTGCGCCCGCGACCAAATCGGCACGATTGTATTGTCCTCGCAAGTTTCATGGAGCGTGCACCTTATAGCGAAATGAAACAGCATGACATTTGGCCAGTTGGTCGCGTCATGATGACCATCCTTAATGGATGGTGATGCAAAATACCTCAAAAAGTAATAAAGAAGAGCTTTGTGGATATGCAGGATTTTTCCCGATTTTGGTTATTTTGCAAGATTTTTTAAACGAAATGAGATTTTTTTGATTGCTTTTGACTTTTGCTTTCACTTTCTCTTTTGGAAAATATCTTTGTAACTACAAGAACTAAAATACCGGACAAGTGCGAATTAAATCATGTTTTTTTTTTTAGTTCTTTGCTTGCATTTCGTTTATAAGGGGGATGTTCAGAACCTGTACGCAACTCGCAAAACAATTTTTTTTTAGGAAAGGTTATTTTAATTTATGATAAAGATCATTACGTTTTTAATTGTACATTACAAATAAAGTAAAATAAAACAAAACTATAATAAATAAATAAAATATTAGTTATTATTTATGATAAGTTAATGCTTATTTGACCGGAATACAGATATACATAATTCTGTGGACCGAAATAATGAAATTTTTTTAATGACCTCATAAGTGAATGCGTCGTCATTGATTCCTTCCTATGATTGAGTAAGGAGGAGCCATAAGAAGTATCCACTCAAATAGTTTACGGTTTTATCTCTAACACGACCAGCTACTTTTGTTTTTTTTAAATGTATAGAAAGGCGGTATAAAATATAGAAAATATAATATAAATATAAATAATATAAATTGGTAGTTTAAAACCTGGTTGCACTGATTATCACATTTAAATTGGTCGCTATTGACAAAGCGCATTCATTTAGTGTAGTTATTTATTTTGGTAAGGATAATTGGTTGATTGACATATCTGGTCTTTCCTGTACCCATCTCCCTCCTGCACATACCTTACTAGCATGCAAGAGCGAGACAGCGTCTGCTTTTCACGCGGCGCCCGCGACACCTCGCGGTGAAAAATGGAACTGATGGAGTCGCAAATCATCAAGCAAGCTAGTGGATTGTTGTGTGGTTTAAATATTATTGTAAATCGAAGTGTAGACCGAAATTGTGCGTAACCTATCTTCAGAACTTCAGAACCATTGTGCCCAGTGTAATTTTGGTGGATTCCTTGGTTCAGTGGAAGACCACGACAAGCTGACTTGCCGGCCGGCATCCGCCCATGTGAAAGCTTACATCAATAACTCCAGGAATAAGGTATTGTGCATTCCTTTCTTTACCGGACGATTTTCTCTTGTCTTATTTACCAAAATCGTTCAATTAGTCCTTCTCTCTGTGTCAAGATCGTGTCAATCAATCATACAGTCCATTTCACCCGTCCACCATAGTTAGCCCGCTCCACCAAAACCCATACAAAAATGGCAGCTTCTTCCCCTCTACGGACTAGGTACATGCTACCTCTATGGGCGAAACATTCGCTGGCTGAAATTCATGAAATTTATGACGTCCAATTGGGTCGCACGAACGAATTTCACTTCTTGTTTTTGGGGTTCCGTACATTAGAATCAAATAAACGGAACTCTGATAGGATCATTTTGTTATCCGCCTGAGAAAATCTTCTTTCCCTAGGTCTGTATGAAGATCTATTAAGTCAGAATGGGCACTTCATTTCGGATCAAACAGAACTAAACTCTACGACGTTTACTTTTAGTTTAAAATAGCGCGCTTTCAGCCGTGGCTGTTACGACCACCAAAAAACACGCGTTTACGAAAAACTGCGTTTTTATTTCTTCTTCAAATTCCACTTCAAATATTTATTGCATTCATGTTGTACAATATAGGGTGTTACAATATACATAAGTGGTATCAAACATGACCCTGTAAGGGCATAGCAAATTAAAGCAAAATAATTCTTAAATAATATCACATCATAACAGTATCTTATCGCATAACTAATTTATGTTAGATTAACTGACAATTATTATTTTAATATTATATATAGATGAAGTTATTAATATATTCTAATATATTAATATATTAAGAAGGAGTTATTGTTCAATTATTTAAAATACAAATTTAACGGCAGTATAATTTAAGGAAGGCTAGTTTAACCCTCGAAAAACATGAAATTTAGAGGTAACTTCGTAATTTTTTTACATCAAGAAACTTAATGGTTTTGCGTTTTTACTGAAATGTTTAGATCAGCCAGCCCTATAGTCTACTATCCATGTTATTTTTATTAAACTGATTGACCAAATTACACAATGTGAAATGGTCATTTTAATTGTGCATCTGACCTTATACGGACCTTTAAGTCCTGTAAAAAATTCAATCTGCTTTCTGACTTATTTTATGACTCCCTGACCTCCTGAAATTATATGTATCATAAATCAGAGCCGGGTCCAGGGGGTGCTAGGGAGCTGTAGCCCCCCCACTCCTCCCAAAATATATGTTATAGAAATCACACATTTCTTTTATGATGTAAATTTCTCACTAATAATCTTAAATGTTCTTACCTACATGTATTTTAATAGAGCAGGTATATGGTATTTACTATGGTTTCCTCAATAAGCGCGATGAAACTTACCTTCTACCTCCCCAAAAAATACGTGTCTAGATCCGCCACTGTAAAAAATCTTCACGACATAATATCGCTGAAGATAGACAGTCACTAGGTCAATAGTCGTGTCACCTTCTTTTCACTGACGATTTTAATGTCCCGATTTTAACCGCCGTACATCGTACATCAGGCACAAATGCACGCGTCCGCAAGTAGTAAGTATACAAGAAGTAAGTATACAAGTAGTAAGTATACAAGTAGTAATTATACAAATAGTTAGTATACAAGAAGTAAGTATACAAGTAGTAAGTATACAAGAAGTAAGTATAAAAGTAGTAAGTATATAAGTAGTAAGTATACAAGAAGTAAGTATACAAGTAGTAAGTATACAAGTAGTAAGTATACAAGAAGTAAGTATAAAAGTAGTAAGTATATAAGTAGTAAGTATACAAGAAGTAAGTATACAAGTAGTAAGTATACAAGAAGTAAGTATAAAAGTAGTAAGTATATAAGTAGTAAGTATACAAGAAGTAAGTATACAAGTAGTAAGTATACAAGTAGTAAGTATACAAGTAGTAGGTATACAAATACCATTTCACATAAATTTGTAAACATGAAATTAACATTACTTTCAAAAGTAAAAGACGTATTTCTCTCAGCATATATGCATCCAGGCCAAGACGTCGTCGTAGGCCACAAATTGAGAAAGTGATGTGGAACGCGAAAGTGTTAACCACAATCAGACAACGATAATTTATTTGGATACAATGCCACCAATTTGATTTAATTTCTTCAGATTTGAAACTACTAGGTAATTAGATAAGTATCTTGGTTAGAGTATGTAGGTCTTAGAATATTATTCTAAGATGTAGGTAGCTGCCAGAGAGCAGGAAGATGCAATGTAAAAAAAAAACATTATACCCAAAAGGATTTTTAATGAATAGGTGATAGTCATGGTTAAAAATTAATCGAATACAAACTTTTTGAATGACAACCATCCACAATGACTTGGCTATGTTTGGCCTTGTATTTAACTAAACATGATTATTAATGAAAAAAATAAGACTTGGCTGTATGGGCTACTGTCCTTATTCCAAGACGGAATGAAAAATGATGGAAAAAAAAATTAATGACGACCATTAAAAATACTTTGGCACCAAAAGCGAAAATGGGTAAAATTGCTTTTCACGAAGAGATTCACGAAAGGAAAATTTAAACTATTCGACTTTAGATTAAGGCGACATGTAAAAGTTTTAGCGTCCCTGTTACTCCATATACGAAAAAACCCTCAGTGCGAGAGGGACGGATTCCTCGAGAAGTAGCAAAAAGTCTGTTTTTTATTAATATAAAATGTACTAAAGTTGCTATCAAAACTTCGTTCAACCAGGTGCTAGATACTGTTAAAACATATCTTATAAAATATAATTGCAGTCCATATGTCAATCCAAATTGACAAACCAGGAGAATTAGTGTCGAAAAAGACCTTATTTCAAAAAATATTTGTATCAAACCGAATTTCGTTTCTGTTCAACAGGTTCCTAGAAAAAGATTCCAAAGATAATATACTATTGTTATCAAAATAATACATTATTTACTGAAGTAGATATGCAAGTTCTAAAGGTGTCGTTTTTTTTCCGTAGTGCCTTAATGACTTCAAACGTGGCAGTAGTGCGTAGACGCACCACGTGAAGGGGCTCCATAAACAGTGGTCACATAACGTAAACATAAGCTCAAAGTTGTTTTTGGGTGTTATTTTGTTGCCATATCTTGACAAAACCGAACGGTACGGAACTTCCACTTTCAATTCCACCGCGCACTTGTCTTTTCTTTAATGATTTATGAACATTTTATGAGTCTCGATAGCGTAGTAGATTAGGTGTTAAAAATCAATGTTTCTCTGAACCTTTTTATTTGGGCTACACATATATTGTAGCATTTTTATTTACTTACCTATTCATACCTATATGTATAAGTATATCTACTTATACAAGTATGTAGGGAAGATTGGACTATAAATTGTAAATATTAACTATAAAGATTAATTGTACATATAAATAATCATGTTCAATATCTATATGTAATTGTTCAGTGCCCAAATCAAGCATCTGAGTCTTCATTTAACATGTAAAACGTTTTTGTATAATATGTCCGTTTTAAAACTTGGTCAACAGGAATTCTGAAATGGTGGTGTCGTTTTTCTTCTTAAAAATACTTAAATCGCTTAATATCTTCGTTAGATTCTCCAAAGTGAACAGTCATTTTTTACCCTTTTTAACCTAGATCACCCACCAAATAAGTTTTTTTAAACATACGCGGAAATATTATCATTACTTTTGAATAAAGAACACGCGAAGTATCATATTTACGTAGACTGAAAAACCAAAATCACTTCCCGGCGCATTCTTTGAATTTGGAAAGAAGAGCGCACCGGCAATGTTGTATGAAACGGTGTGCTGTTTGAATTTAGAACTCTTTCATCTATCGTACACATTGCGTTCTCGTGGCTGTATAGCCACAGATGCGTTTACCTTTCGGCACAAACTGTAAAAAAAAAATTGGCGGTAAAGCGGAGTTCGTTGTTATTTGGTTAATAATACATTCAAATGAGTTCCGATGATTCTGAAAATGAAAATGAAATGTATATCCCGGTCACATTATCTTGAGACCTGGCGTCGATGACGTCACGTCGCGTCGGCGCTCAGATACAGAGCGCGGGGAGGTGAAAGGAGAACGGGGACGGGTGGTTCGCATTCCAGCGAGGTCTCGAGATAATGTGACCGGGTTGTAAATTGACTGCACTCCACCAGATTTAAGATTGGAAGCTAAATTAGTGATGGAAAACCTGCTTCCAGCGAAATCAAAAGAAAAATATATGAAAGTATAGGAAAATTTCATGTTCTGGAAAAACGAGAAAAATGCAAAATTGTTCTCCGAAACAGTGTTTTTGGCGTATTTCAATGAAATTGCTAAAACTAAAAAGCCATCTACATTATGGGCGATTTATTCTATGCTGAAATGTACAGTTCATATTAAAAACAGCATTGACTTGAAGAACTACGGAAATTTAACAACTTATTTAAAAGGCCCTTTTTTATTTCCTTGCATTTTTTTAAGAAAAACTATATATATGCCTCGGCCGAAATGGCAATTGCCTATTTCGCTGAATTTGCAATAATGTACTATTACTTCACAACCAACTTCATTTTATAACCATGTCTTGGAAAGGATAAAAAAAATACACGAATCGCTGAGTATACGAGCTGACTGTGCGAACGGTACGCGGGGTTTGAGGCGCGAAGTGGAAGGGGATATACCAACCGTATATATAATATTAATTTAATCTGTTCGAAAATATGATTTTTTTCCAACTACCTTATTTAGCGTGTTTACGAATTAATTTGTATTCATCCATTAATTTGTGCTTCGATTTACGTTGACCAAAGAGTTGTAAAATAGATCTACTTTTATAATAAAATATATCTAACTTTATTTACTCGCGTGAGTTCTTATTTCTTCAAGCAATGTTTGGAAGACATTTCTGCTCCCTGTAGTTTGTTCCCTGATTATTTTGCCAATAAAGCAATTAGAACGAAAAGCAACCATAGACTCATATCTAATGATGTATTAACTGTGACAAAATTAAATAACCAATTCAAAAATATTACGTGACAAAAGTCTAACGCTTTTTGCGTAAATTTTACTAGACACTGTTTTATTATGGTCTAGCAGTCATTTATCTAACATTGGTGTTGAAACACAATTTCCTTACAACAAGATTTCACTGAGAAAGTACACCCTACGACGAGGAGTCTAACTGACCAGATGTTTCTAACCAGATTTTTATTAACTCGCTTTCTTGTCTGACTCTTGTCTTGTCTGTCTGTTTGTCTGTTCGGTACAAATTTTGCAACAGATTTTAAACTAACTTCTCGATGAGCTACAAACTTGGAGCTTTAACAAATTTGTTTGTCTGTTTGGCACACTACACATTTTAGTTTGTTTTAAAAACCTGGTTCATAAAAAATTATTTTTATTTAAATAATTACGTTTAATGTAACTTTATTTAGATAATATCAACACACACGTTGCCCCTAACGCGTATTTACGTTCGGACTATGGCGTAGCGGGAATACAAAGCGGCAGAACTATGCTATCGTAGCATTTGCTACGACGTAGCGGCGGGTCAACAAAGCGAGAACTATACTATCGTAGCACTTGCTAAGACGTAGCGGCTGGGCCTACAAAGCTGGAGAAATATACAATCGCAGCACTTGCTACGACGTAGTGGTAGCTCTACAAAGCGGGAGAACTATGCGATTGTAGCACTTGCTAAGATGTAGCGGTGGGTGTACAAAGCGGGAGAACTATGCAATCGTAGCACTTGCTAAGATGTAGCGGTGGGTGTACAAAGCGGGAGAACTATGCAATCGTAGCACTTGCTAAGATGTAGCGGTGGGTGTACAAAGCGGGAGAACTATGCGATCGTAGCACTTGCTAAGATGTAGCGGTGGGTGTACAAAGCGGGAGAACTATGCAATCGTAGCACTTGCTAAGATGTAGCGGTGGGTGTACAAAGCGGGAGAACTATGCAATCGTAGCACTTGCTAAGATGTAGCGGTGGGTCTACAAAGCGGGAAAACTATGCAATCGTAGCACTTGCTAAGATGTAGCGGTGGGTGTACAAAGCGGGAGAACTATGCGATCGTAGCACTTGCTAAGATGTAGCGGTGGGTCTACAAAGCGGGAGAACTATGCAATCGTAGCACTTGCTAAGATGTAACGGTGGGTGTACAAAGCGGGAGAACTATGCGATCGTAGCACTTGCTAAGACGTAGCGGTGGGTCTACAAAGCGGGAGAACTATGCGATCGTAGCACTTGCTAAGACGTAGCGATGGGTGTACAAAGCAGGAGAACTATGCGATCGTAGCACTTGCTAAGACGTAGCGGTGGGTGTACAAAGCGGGAGAACTATGCGATCGTAGCACTTGCTAAGACGTATCGGTGGGTGTACAAAGCAGGAGAACTATGCGATCGTAGCACTTGCTAAGACGTAGCGGTGGGTGTACAAAGCGGGAGAACTATGCGATCGTAGCACTTGCTAAGACGTAGCGGTGGGTGTACAAAGCGGGAGAACTATGCGATCGTAGCACTTGGTAAGACGTAGCGGTGGGTCTACAAAGCGGGAGAACGATTCTATCATAGCACTTGCTAGTACTTAGTGGTGGGTTTACAAGGTAGGAGAACTATGCCATCGTAGCACTTGCTATCACGTAGTAGCGGGTCTACAAAGTGGGAGAACTATGCGATCGTAGCAGTTGCTAAGACGTAGCGGTGGGTCTACAAAGTGGAAGAACTATCCGATCGTAGCACTTGCTAGTACCTAGTGGTGGGTTTACAAAGTGGGAGAACTATGCCATCGTAGCACTTGCTATGACGTAGCAGTGGGTCTACAAAGTAGGAGAACTATGTAATAGTAGCACTTGCTACAACGTAGCTGTGGATCTACAAAGCGGGAGAACTATGAGATGATTGCTGAAGTGCTACTATCCCAAGCACAAGCTAAAGAGCTTGCTAGCTCCCTTAAACTATAGACAGCTTAAATTTAGACACACGTGCGTTGTTCCTCAATTGTGATTTTTTCATTGCGACGTAAGTAGGTAATCATCATCTTCATCATCATAGGCCTCTACATCCATAACAGATTATTTAAGCACCAACTCAAAGACACTTTCGCTTGTGATTGAACAGTCCAATGCGAGAGTGGCAGATATTCTAGGATCCAACATTCTGGAGAAAATACTTATTTTATCTAGTTGTATTAACATTGAGCAATAACTCTTGCCTTTAGATGAAACTACCAGCAAAATGGTTTGATTTTTAATTTCGATTAAAAACCTCTTGCTTGTGGCGCGGCGGTGCGCTGTCCAGCATACGTGTCCAAATTAAATAGACCTCCCCTACCTCCCATCGACTCGTGAATTTCAGAATACAGCAGGAACATTGTTTGAAGGTTCATAGTTCAAGCTTTTTTAGTCGTAATCACTCAGGTGGAAAACACAGTCCATGATTCAATTTAATTTGAGTCAAAGAGACAGAAAAGGTTTCGTGTTTTAAAAGGTTAGTAGTGAAGTCTCCGTACGTATATTCATAAGACGGTTCCACAGAGTAGTTTTCACTGATATTTAAAAGTAAAAGACGTTTTCCAGCACGTTTATAGAAAAACCCAATGTTGTTCTTTAACAAGTAAGAAAAACATCCACATTTCAGAGGTCAGCAAAAACGTCATTGTTATATAAGATGGAGGTCCGAGTACGGACCTACTTGGAGTAGACTGGCCCAAAATCGCCCAAGACTGGGCTGCTATAAAGGAAACATGTACCCAATCCTGGGTGCCAAACAGCCAAAAAGCTTTCTGTAAATAAAACTTAATTAAATAATGTATTTACAATTTAATTAAACTGTACTTATTATACTCATAAATACTGTAGTTTAAGAGAAAAGCTTAACTCGGGAGCAAAAATATTTCCATCTTAGGCTGCACGCTCAAATAACGAACTTACTATGTGCAACATTTTGCTCATTTATCAAAAAATATACCATTTCTGATTGATTTACTGTCATAAGATCACTTTTTCTCGTTTAAAAACCACGCATCGCCGCAGCGATGAACTGTGCAACGGGTTTTGGCGATGGATGTGTGTTAAACGACCATTTCTACCTGTCAAAATGACCATATTATGGAGCCATGAACTTATCTGTTAAAAACTAGTTTTAAATAAATGATTCAGTTAAAACTGTAAATAGTATTTCTGTTAGAAGTATTGAGGGTCGCCTTGCTCCGCTCCGCTACGCTCGGCTCCCAATAAGTACTTAAATGTAAACTTAATACGCTCGTCGTCACACCTATTTTTCACTTTTTGGTGAAAAAATTTCGATTTCGATAGTATAGTGCAAAGTATTAACATAAAAGTGAATCATTTAGTTTGAACGAGTTTTTCCTAGTTATTACTAGCTTTTCCTAGTCAAAACTAGTTTTAACTTGAATCAAAATTACTCTATAAGTGAATTCTGGTTTTAACTAGTGAAAACTAGTTGTAACAAAGGCTTTCAGTTAGAACTAGTTTTTACTAGTTAAACGGGTTTTACCCAAAAACGAGTTTTAACTCTGGCATATATAATATAAAAAAATAAGATAAGCTAATTTATTTATTCTCAAAAACGGTACATGTTTACAAAATTTATGCCAGTTTATCCAATTTTTGCATACTTTCATATAAAAGATTATATTCACTATATTGTAATGTGCTCTAAGAGGCTGACCACATAAAGCGCGCTCTACGTTCTGCGTTCAAAAAAACCAGAACGCGCAAATACAATGCAACTCGGAACGCAGAACGCGGCTCTTTGTGGTCGGCCCCTAATAAAATATTTGTAGCAGCGCAGCGACTTCCCTCCCAAGTAGCCACCTCTTCTGCTATCTCCTGAATAATCGCATGTGGATCGCGTTGTTTCATTCCAATTTTGAATTTAGAATGGCATTGTTTTTGTTACGGAACTGGGTCCGGTTTATTTATGTTCATTTGAAAAGGTTTGTCCTTGAAAGTTTTGGTCTACAGGGAAGTATGCTTGAAATAATTTCAAGTGTGAATTTATTGCTGTTTCCTGCGGCAGGTAATAAGGTTGTTAGTTTGATATAGCCTTGTTACTAATCCAACACCGATATATAGCAAAAACTGAACAAGATAATGTTTTCTTTGATCGTAAGTTCCTTAGTCGAGCTTCAAAATTAAAAATTAAAATGAGTCCTCGCTATACCCATTTAATTTAAACTGAAAGACGCTACCAATACCTAGCTAAAGTATTATAAATTGCAAATAAACTGCGAAGAGGTATACAAGGTGAATTTGTGAACATCGTCCAAATTCATACTTGAGACTTGGTGAGTGATCAGCATCATGAACCAATAACAAGTGTTGTAAAATTCATAAAATGAAATTTCGACTCCCATAGTGATTCACTCAGGACTGGGAGTGAATTACTATGGGAAGTCGAAATTTCATTGTACAAATTTCACAGAAGTTGTTATCGATTCATGATGCTGATCACTTACCAAGGCTCCAGAATGAATTTGGACGATGATCAAAAAGTCACCTTGTATATACCTACATACAATATACCTACATAGTCGATTAAATCCCACCAAAAACATTAAGTGTAAAGTAGTTTGCTGCCATACTCATAAGCTCATAACGCTTTCACTTTTAGAAACACATGAGATCACATGTAGAGCCATGCCCCTAAATCTACAGGGCCTGACTCTACAAGCCCTAACCCTATCATCTTGTTCAATAAAATAAACTTTTAACAAAAAAATAGCAACCGACTTCAATAGTAACAGCAGTCATTCACTAAAAAGTTAATAATAATTCTATAAAGACCGATGGTACCGAAGCAACACTTTTGCCGACTTCTTTCTTCCTGAAACGTTATGTTATCTAGGAGTCGGCGTTCTCATATTGGTTTCTATGTTGCTATATCGTAGGAAATACGCCGACTTCTAGATAACATAATGTTTCAGGAAGAAAGAAGTCGGCAAAAGTGTTGCTTCGGTACCATCGGTCTTTATAGAATTATTATTAACTTTTTAGTGAATGACTGCTGTTACTATTGAAGTCGGTTGCTATTTTTTTGTTAGAAGTTTATTTTATTTCACATTTTTAGTGTTGCTGGGTTAAATTGTGAGGTATAGGTAGTTCTTGCAAACGTGGTGTTAATATGAAACGAAGTTCAAGTGAGTATAAGTAGCCATGTTTGAGTTGCTTCCTGCTATCAGCACCCTAACACAACATGATTACCGCAATCTCGAGTTATGTGCTGTCATCCGTTGAAGAGTTCCACGGTGATGAAGCCAAGATCGAAATTCAGGTGGGTACACTGGCAATTTTCAGCAATGCCCTGCAATGAGCACCCTAACACAAACTGGTTGCCGCAATCTAAAGTTATGTGCTGTCATCCGTTGAGGAGTTCTATGGTGATGAAGCCAGGATCGAAGGTCAGGTGGGTATTCTGATAATCTCCAAGTAATAACCTTGAATCAGCACCCTAACGCAGTGATTGCCGCAATCTCGAGTTATGTGCTCTGATCCGTTGAAGAGTTCTATGGTGAATATGTTGATGAAGCCAGGATCGAAGGTCAGGTGGAAGAATGTCGATTTTCAAGTAATACCTTGTAATCAGCACCTAAGTACATAGCGATTGCCTCAATTTTGAGAGATATGCTGTCATTTTCTGAGGAGTTCCACTGCCTATCTCTGAAGACCTTCATCAGATCATGACCAAACCCAAAATGGGACCTACCTGAAAGTATACTCTTTCAAACAAAAAAAGAATTATTCAAATCGGTTGGGAAATGACGGAGTTATAGAGTAACAACGCCAAAAAAAAAAATAAGAAAAAAAAAAACATACAGTCGAATTGAGAACCGCCTCCTTTTTGAAGTCGGTTAAAAAGTATGGGTTAGCCGTTTTTGCAGCCGTCGCATAGATAGACACTCCCATGGATTTATGGTAAGAAATTAAGTTTTTTTTTTTTTTAGATAAGAAAAATTATTTCGCAGAAAAAAAAACAATATTACATTTTTGATTGTTTCCGCCAAACTTAAAAAAAGTTTATTGGCAGATGTTACTCTCTTAACTTAACTACTAGCCGACTAATACTACAAAAGAAAAATTACTTATAATTAAAGTTAAACAGATAAGTCACTTGGTGTGTGAAACGGCCAAGTTATACTCTTTTGTAGAGTTGGAGCTTATAGAGTTAAGCCTTTTAGAGTTAAGGGCTCAAAATTCAAAATTCAAAATTCAAAAAGTTTATTTTGCAAAGTAGGTATATATAATACACGTTTCACAAGTCAAATTTTAATCTTATAAAAATATATGTAATAAAATAATAAATGTACATGAACTACTTAGATTAAATGTTTATTTAATTTATGTAGCAATATATATACAATTAAAATTATAGGTAAAATATTATTATACAAGGTGAAATCCATCAACCGCCCGAACCCATACCGGAGACCCGGCCAGGGACCAGGAACAAGGTTCAATGATCACCAACCGAGCCCCCAGCACGAATCCAGGCGGCCGACCAAATCCCATCCTATATACTACATAGTAATAGGTTACGTATATAAATACATGCCTACCTCCGCCCATTCGATTAGTCTTGCTAAGAAGAACGGGCAAGAAACTTGGCAAGATCATGTCTTTTTTTTAACTTGGGCTTGGCTTTGAGATATGATAACTTTTTAACAATGAAAGCGTTATAACTTGCTTATGAGTCTTAGCAACCCACTTTGCATGAAATGTTTTCTTTTTGTTTGTATACCATAGATAAATAAAGGAAGGATAGATTGCTATCTCCTTGTACTGTTCACAATACTAAAAAAAACGTTGCTATATGGCGTTACTTGTCTCGCTGGAAATAAAATTTGTCTGAAATCGACGAAATATAGCATTTTACTGTTCTGGTTCATCATATTTATTTATTTTATGAATAAAAACACAAAATTTTCATAACATCGCATCGAAAATAATGAATTCTTAATCAGGTGTTTTAACATTTTTTTCATTACACTTTCGGTGGTAAGCTGGCAATCTAACTAAGCGTGCAGATGGTTATTCTGGATTCCGGTAAATGGCGCACAACGATCAATTAAACAAAATATGTGCATTGAAATACGCTTTATTCACCTAACACACACTACTCATACATACCGGTATATAACTTTACTCTTTGACTCAACTGTCATGCACGGTTGAGCGATTTATCCTCAGATTTATCGTGTGCCATGTGTCGCGTATTGTCGTATTCTAGCAAATTCTTGTTTTTGTGGGCGCAGTATAGTTGCTACATACACACACACATCGAATTTCGTTTCATCAACTGTTCGATAGATGGCACTAGGTATGTCACAATTTATCTAAAGTCGCCGTCAATAGAAATTGTGGACTATGTAAACAAACCGTTTTCTCAATTTTTCTCAAGGTTCTGTCACGGAGTCTCATTTAACATTATTCCAAATCATGAAGCATCAAGTCTTACCAGTCATTCACTGTATTTCATCATGAAATATTCAATAATCACCAGTTAATTACAGAAAATCATAGAATCAATAATCAATTCTGTACTGCGTCGAGATTGCTGTCATATTTTTTTCTCATCGAATCTGTATTGTCTTTGAAAATTGGTGATGTACCAATCTATTTGAATATAAACCTATTTTATTCGTGATGTTATTTTATTCCGTCATTCTTTTTTAACAGCATTACTTCATAATCTTTGACATAAACGTGTGTGTGATTCTATTGAGAGCTGTGTGATCTTCCAGCGTTGCTCTAAAATGTGTAGCTCATGTCCTAAAAGTAGAAGAAAAAATGAAAGAACTGGATGGGATAATAGATACGGCCAACGACGCTGTGACGGAACCATTTTTAATTAACGTGGGCGATTTGACTAGCGATTCATCAGAATATTTTAGCGATGAATCAAATAAAGAAAACTAATTAAGCACCTAACATATTTTAATCACATACTTACCCATCTCTAGATAGTTCACCTATTCATAGACAAAGACAACATGGCGCTTTGTTTACATTGTCCACAATTTCTATTGACGGCTACTGTAGTATAGTATGTAGCGACATCAAAAATAATAAGTCGAACTACTAGGTACCGGCGAAAATAATAAGTTTTACGCGAGCTTTGTTCTAATGTATGGAGTGAGCAATCTATCCTTCCTTTATTTATCTATGTTGTATACAGACCTGCACTCCGCTTTATTATGGGGGGATGGAGAGGGAAAGTTAGATTTTTTTTTTAGTTTGTTTGCAAATCTATCCTGCATACAAAATTTCAGCTGTTTAGTACATTTGGAAGTTTGGAGTAGAAATTGTTATATAATACAGAACCACCCTTTACTAGACCGCTTTTTATATTTAATAAAATCTAAAGTATATATAAAAGTATAAAAAATATCCAAGCTATGATATTAAGCTATGAGAGTTCAAAAATACAACGAAATGCTTCGAGAAAAGGCCCTGCTTCCTTTGACTCGTCTTGGCGAGGGCCGGGGGTTCCCCCAGATATAACATACATGCACATACTTACATGTTACAAATGTAGAGAGGAAACCCAAAAACATAAAGATTAAAATTAACCTTTTTACTTTTACCTCCTTGATAGACGAAACAAATTAATTCCTGATTATAGCGAATGGTATCATTGGCACAAAAACCAGTGTCAAAGTCAAAAATAAATGGTTCAGAATAAATCAAAAATAAACGAAAAAGGACATAAGAAAAAGCGTTTAATGGCACACATACCAACAAATACGACAAGTACTAAGGAACCAGACATTAAAGAAGATGCCAAGGAAAAAGAGACTTCTGGGGTAATGATCTAACCTTGAATTTATGTAACCATCAAAATGTTCGTCAATTCCACAGCAATATCTTTTTGAAACAAGAAATATTATAAAGACCCTGTCTTATAAAAATGCACAAGATACTCACCTTGGGCAAAGCTTGGGCCTTTCACCTATAAAGCTTGGGCCTTCGTCGTCGGAATCAAAGAAAGCCTCGCTGTTGGTTTTCTTTGCGGCTCGCTTGGTGTTGTCATTACTTTTAGACCTAAGAAAATAAATTATACGATTAGTAGGACAGTAGGACGAACATTGTGCACCTCTAGAGGATTATTGCTTGTACCGTTAGGTGGCTTGTGACATCCATTCACATGTGCCTTAACACTTTTTATTGTTATTAACATACGTTTAATTGTGTATTATGTATTATTACATTTGAGTATCATTAAATTAAGAAGTAATGTGCGTGAAATAAGCACTAATGTGCGAGCGCGGAGACAGAAGCCAGATAAAACGGCAAAAAAAAATATTTCCTCCAGTTCTTGCTAATTAACATTGCTCTCAACATATTTGTGCCTTTACCCGTTTTTTCATCGGCTTGTGTCACTAAAATATCATACTGCTCAGCTCCGTTGATTACAGCGTAAAAAGGAACCGCATTACAATCTGCATAGTGGTTTTGTAACCATATGTGAACAAAATCGTACGTAACATACAAGGGTGCACCCAGGCTCTACGTAAAACGTAAGATTTTACTTGTCAAATTGGCTAATTTGCTTGGGCGACAGTACGTTTCTTCAAGGCTTAGCCCACCTTAGCCGCTAGCCAGAGTTGCTAAGAATTTCGAAATGTCGAGTTATAAAAACGAAACTAAGTATTTCTAGCTGAGGATCTATTCAGAGAACAATAAATAGTTTTGCCTGGAAACTTATACTGCCTTTATACAAGGTGTAACAGAAAGGTGTAACCATATTTGAAGAGCTTATTCAGTCAATGGTATAGAACAACTTTTACTATGGAGCCAACCCTGAAATCTCAAAAAATATCTGCCCTTACATACATTTCGGCCGAGCGGCATTGCATTTTTCTATGAAAAAGTTTTTTTTTTTTTTTTTTTCGAGATACAGGGTTTGTTGCATAGTAAAAGTTGTTATATACTATTGACTGAATAAGCTCTTCAAATATGGTTACACCCACAGAACATTTAAATCAAAATGTTCTGAGGTTACACCTTTCTGTTACACGTTGTATAAGGTCTTTCAATTTAAATGGAAAGTAATTTAGGAGGTGATTCAGTATCGTTTATACATCACATTCCACTCCAAAGCACTTTTTTTTGCGCGCTTTTTTTCGCTTCTGTTGTGTATGTGAATAGATTTCTAGTTACGGGTAGATTACTGCGTGGCTGCGCCCCCGTCACTTATGTTTCTTGATGAAATAAATCAGTGTGCAATTAGCTAGCGCGTTTGACGGTTGTGTTGCGACATTGACCTCCCCCCCCCCCCCCCTCCTTGTTCATACTCAACAACTTCTCAGTACAAAGTGGTCGGATCAGCTGACTCAGTTTGTATGGACAAGTGAAGAAATATATCGCGCAAAAAAAAAGTACTTTCCAGTGGTATGTGATGTTCAACGATACTGAATCACCTCCTAAATTATTGAAAGACCTTATATAAGAGCATTTCTCAAAAAATTTGCTACTAATTCAAAAACTTGTCCAAAATGAAAATATCGTAAATATATGTATATAACATAAAAATCTGATAATTTATTATATTTAGATTGATAATATTGGTATAGCAATGTGATTTCACCGTTTCAGTGATAACATTGTGAAAATCCAATTAGGGGGTGAAAAAAAGCGTCCTATTTTGTTACTACTTATTTGGTGAAAATTGGATAAGTTATTGTAGATATACCAGTAGGAAACATTGTTTCTTTAAATGATTATACTTTTAATAATTTCAGCAAAAATATCCCTTTAAATAAAAACATATTTAAGAAAACTCTGCAATAATTATTTTTTGTTACCATTGGTACAAACATAAAGGCAAAAGTTTTTATTTTATGAAAATTAATATTATTATATATATATTTATCCCAACATGTTTCTATTTTTCATTATTAACGATAATTTTTAGGTGTTTTAAGTTAATTAAAACTCAGGAAAATTCAAAATTAATGTTGATTAATTTTGGGACAGTAACAAAATAAGAGTAACAAAATTCCTTTTTTGTTACCTTTTTTGTTACTTTTGTTTGAATTCCTTTTTTGTTACCTAACTTTCCTCTTATACATTACTATGCCAAAGTAACAAAAGAAGAAGTAACGAAACGAGAATAATTTATGTTTTGAAATTTATTCATCACAGTAAAAACAATAAATGTTTTATTTAAATTCAACTCGAATGTAACTTAATATTCACTTTCAAAAACCAACAATGGTTTTATGAGATATTAACAACTTACCTGTAAAATCCGGTAACAAAAACTGAACAGAAATTGAACAATAGTAGGCAAGTGTACACTCTAAGACGCCATCCAGCAGAGAGAGATTTCTCAGCAAAATGGCGTACTGAAATGTCACGTAGAGTGTTGCCAAAAACTAAAAATATCAACTTATTGGTATATTTCACAAAAGTAATATGCTAAAATTGGTAACAAAAGAGGATGTCACTTTTTGAAACTTTTCTGGGACAAGATTAAAATGTGTTTTTTGAAAAAATAATGCACTACTCTCTTCTCAAAGATAATATGAAATGAACCCAGACATAATGATTAAGCAATTAAAATCAAAAAATACGTAGGATGCTTTTGAACTTTCCGAAATATTAGCGATCAAAGTATCAGTAAGTCGTATGGGACACGTGACTTTTCATACATTAAAATTTGGGAGTGTTTTTTATTTACTCAATTTTAATTAATATATAATTATTTTAGACATTCAGTATTTTTTTTCGTATTCAAAAATAAATAAAGAAAACCACACCGTCTACAGTTAAATACTGTTAGACCATTTTATACACAATAATGATAAATAACTTTGTGGGACAGCAAAAAAATCAAGTTACGAAAAAAAATGAGAAATGCTCATAAGAGGATCAAATCAGTTAAAAAAAACCTTGTGCATGTTTTATGCGGGAGAGCGGGGGCTGAGTCTGTATTTTGAATAACATGAGAAGAGTATTTAGCGGAATGTTGCAAATTATGAATACATATATCCATAAGTTGGGTCAGAGTGTCGATAGGGGGAAACAATCTTATTAAAATGAATAAAATAATCATAACAAAATAAAACAAAATTGGTGACAAATAAAAATATGATAAAAAGTCTAATAAAGACCCAAACAAACCCAATCCAATATAGAGATGATGAATATAACCATTAACCATGATATTCAATAAACAAAATTAACATTATCGAATAAAAATATCATATCAACTTCTCCGGCAGAAATATATATTTGATATTTTTAACACATATTTCGATTGGTTATTAGTTGATTATTAGGTTTGTTTTGCTGTGTTACTTGAAACGCGTTGTTGTTGTTTTCCGTTAAATGTGAAGATGTTTTCGAAAATAACCTACTGAGAACCATTTCGATAGGTGTGTGGGAGTGAAACAATTGTAGAGTTTTTTTTATTGGTTGAAAATATTCGTTATTTTTTTTATTCAATGGTTGCATTCAATAAAAATATTAACGAATATTTTCAATCAATAAAATTATGTATCGATATTTTTTTTTATCCATTAACTATTGACCAATAAACATTTTCAACCATTATTGACATCTTTAGTCCAATGTAAAATAAGATGTGGGGGGTCAAAGGCCGTCCACTGCGTTAAGGCGATATCAAAAAAAAAATAGGGTTATAGAATTAAATGAGACTTGAAGATAATTCATGATTTATATAAAAACGGCTCACCTCAATACGTCTTATGACCGGGAAAGCCGACCAGTTTCAGCAGATTTAGACTGCCTTCATCTGCTGAAACTGGTCGGCTTTCCCGATCTTAACACGTATTGAGGTGAGCCGTTTTTACATAAATAAAAAAATGGGGCTTTTTCGAATCCATTTACTCCACTATAACGTCATCCAAGTGTTTAATTTTTGGGTAAATGTTTATTGAGTATTTTATTAAGATTCTCACTGAAGGAAAACGCGATTGGATGAAATTTTCTCAATAGAATTTAATTCCGAAAAGACCTCTAAATTGTTTTATTTTTTCCTGTAACTCTGAAATCCTAACTAATTTCATTGTGAAATTGCATTCAAAATGTCGATATTATGTATTTGTAAAGTCTCCTTGAAAATCTTTTTGACAAAATAGCTTAGCACATTTTATATTAATAAAAAACCGAGCTTTTGCTACTTTTCCACGAATCCGTTCCACTCGCACTGAGAGTTTTTTCGCATATGGAGTAACAGGGACGCTAAAACTTTTACGTATCGCCTTAAGCGGGAGTCCGGCCCGGGAGCGCGACGCGAGTACTCGCACGGCATGCTGTTTCAGGCATGTTTCATAGAGCAGCGCTGCGTGAGGTGGGTCGCCCGTCGCACAGTTAGTTCTCTATGAAATCAGTAAGCCGCGAGGGCACCCCCGCCGGGCGCCCGTTTAACGCAGCAGACGGCCTAAAGTAGCTCGGTGGTTCACGGGCCTTCATTTTTGAACTCGGCCCTAGATGCAAAACTTCCCAACTTGATCTTTTTCTGCTGCACGAAGACAACAAAATTATGAAATATATAAACATACAGAAATAATAAGTACTTATTGCTTAACAGATTAAAAAAATCTGTATTAAATATCTATTGTTAACATATTGTTTTGCATTTTTATTTATTTTCCCCCTAAAAATTGTGTTGAAAGTATTTGTGGAACTTGTTTGAAAAAATGTTGCAGAATAAACCCAACATAAAATTTCACTGATATATTTTGCGTATGGTAACATTAAAGTCAGCTGTCATATGTCATTTTGACATTAAGACGTCGTCGTATTTGCTTTGCTTTCCTTCGATTGATCGGACGAGAAAACAAATAAATTGTGTATCTCATTAAACTAACGTTTTATCGTGTTTTATGTATAGAAATCAGTAAATATGGCTTCAATACCGCTAATGTTCGCACAGGACGACATCGAGTCCGGAGGAAAAGAAGGCATCGAGGTAAATATTAGTAGCTTATGGTTGCGCCATTGAAATAAAAATAATGGACACATTCGTCACGTATTCTCACCAGATACTAGATTATTCAGAATAGTCATCACTGCCACATATGTTACAAATAACGACACTGTCATTCGTGATACATAAATGTGTCAATTTAGCAGTTTCTTCCACCTGTTTGACATTTTAATCCGTATCCAAATAATAGCTAAACATAGCAAATAAAAGCGCTCGTAAATAGTGGTTGTGATAAGAAAGTTTTTAAAATCACCTGTTCAGAGCACTTGCTAAGTTTAACACCAACGGTGTAACTACAAAACGGTGTTTAACTTTAGACAGTGTTTAAATCTGTTGCTGTCACTCTTTTACAATATGAAAGAAAAGGCGACAACAACAGATTTAAACACTGTCTAAAGTTAAGCACTGTTTTGTAGTAACACGGCAAATGTCTGACAAATAACAATTTAAATTATATTTTATTTTTATTAATTATACAAAGAAACATGGGCATTAAATTTACTTAATAATATGGTATTCCCCACAATAGGATTCCCTGGCTGGTTGGAACTAACTTTAATCACTCACATTTAAGTTTGGTGTTCCAAGCCACTATGAACAATCAGTAAAATGATAAGATGATACGTATGATAAGATTGATAAGTTAAAAATGTATATATTTCCTACATATTTCTCATATAACAGTTATTATGTATTTTCCTAGTCCTACCATAAGTTTTGTCAAGATGAAGCAATTTCAATACTCAAGTATTTAACTTTTCTTTACCGTTAATAGTTTTGTTATTAAATTATTAAAATGCTAAAAGCGAGCATTCCAGTATATGATTTGCTCATGTTTTATATCAATAGGGATTGAAGTTCAGATCAAAACAAATTTATTTAGTCCAATCACTTAAGATCCTACTTTAATTATCTTTTTTAATAGTTTAATAAGGTTTCATTTAATGTAATTTGTCTATTTACTCCCGTTACAGACACTAAAAGCAAAAAGCACAATTAATTATTTATTTATATGGTTTTTTAATAAGTATTAAAACAATTTAAAAAATATATTATATTTCGACCCTCCGTATGGGGCCGTCATCAGTCGAATGTAAAAAAATATTGACAGATAAGTTAGTTATGTTTAAAAAAGTAAAAGTGACACTTAATAACAATTTTAGTAACTTTCTTCTAAAAAATTAAATAATAATTTATATTATCTTCATCATTTTTTGTTTAATTGACAAAAGGAATAATATGTGTACAATATTTTCTAATAATTTAACTGACAGACTAATTAGAATTATTTAGTCATGACACAGCAGCTCTAGTCAATACTAAAATAATAACCCATTTTATTTAAAATTTCGCAAAAATTCTCAAAGTCGACACAACATTTTTACTACTTATTTTAATTTATTATTATTTTATGATATTTACACTACATTTTTTACCGACTACCCCATTACTGGAGCCGAGTTATTATTGGGCCGAATACGAGTACTAAAAATATTGCCGAGTATGCAGAGTACCGAATATAAAATAAGTACTCTGCGCATCTCTAATATTTATATATATTATGTCTTAATACATAACGATAAAAATAATAATAATAGTAAGTTAGGATAGTTTGAGGATTTGCTGAATAGCGCTCTTTCAGTTTCTTTTGAAAGAGGAGATAATGCACATTGTTCTCCTCATTTTCGAATTGTTAAAAATAATAATACCCAGACAGAAATGAATGACTGACCAACTGACCGAATGATTCATATTAATGGCTAGATTGGCTAGGCCAAATGGCTGGACCTGGCTATATTTGGAATACAAATGAGTTGAGTTTGTATAAGTTTCTAAAGAGTGATCGGCAACTTCATTATTTAACACACATACACCAACATTTCACTGACGATTTTTATATCCCAGCATTAAATAATAATACTAACCTATTATTTCATTTCCAGGATGACTTTGCTTACCGGAACAATGTCAAGAATGCAGATAAGGACATCCGTCTTGGGTTCATCCGCAAGGTTTACGGCTTACTGACAGTTCAGTTGCTGGCTACAACCGCCATTGCTGGAGTCTTCATGCTAGTGAAACCAGTTCAACTGTTTATACATCAAAAGTAAGCCTTTCTTTTTCTAAACAAAGCTTCAGTGTCTGTCTGTAGTATTGGTGTTTACAACATTTTTCACAAGCCATTCGGTATCTTAAGCAATCAACCTATTTAAGGAACCGTTGTACCTGCCTATTATTTTGTGTAGACCTCTCTCCTGTCTATGAAGATTGTCATCAGTGTTGCCGTTTTATAATTTAGAAAAATGCCAAATTTTCGCCGGAAAAATGCTAAAAAATGCTAAGTACAATTTTTAAAGTGCTAAATAAAATGCCAATTTAATTTAAAGTATTTATGAAATCAAAAAACAAAATCTTAGTCTTCTATTTCGAAGAATACCTGAAGGTCATCAACAGGTTTGTCTTGTTGTGACGTTGACGGGCCACTTTCATAAGCCATTACATGTTCTTTAATACCCTTAATGAGTTTCAGCAAATTTTCTTCAAGCGTAACGTAGTACTAATCTGTGATGTGACTGTGACTGACCGAACGACAATCGATCGACTAAACGAGAAATCCCCCTTGGGCCACGTTTAGAAATTACACCGAAACATCGCTCGAACGTACAAGGTGATATTTTTGAATGTTGCTCGGGATTTCCCCATAAATTGGTGCCATAGACGATAGTCCCAAATAACATATTTGTCTGGTTGTTATTATAAAATTACACTTTTAAACCTGTAGGTTTCTTTGCAAACAAAAAATGCTAAAATAATGCAATATGCTAAGTTCAAATTTAACATGCTAATTAAGGTGAATAAGTGCCAAATTTAGCATTAAAAATGCCAAAACGGCAACACTGATTGTCATTTGATACCCCTGTTCAGACTAATCCTGAAGGTAGGTGTGAAGTTAGTCACAGATGGCGTCACAGTCTCTTAAAGTGTGAGAACAAGAAATGATACTCCAGATAGCCGTTCATAAACTCAAACTGGTTTGGGTTTCCTACCCAGGTTGCAAAACCAACCTGCTCAAAAGTCAACTCACGTCGCAACACCGACTGTTAAAAAATGGCAGTATTGCTGGCAGTTCCAACACTGTCAGCAGGATAATGTATACAATTTCCAACGCGTGCGACAGAGATGGGATTAGAACCCGTGTCGCGACCCCTAATTTATCAACGCAGCCCTGGTGTAGACTTTTTCAACATCAACTCCGAGAGGGTTAGCAAAGTTCTCATAGGATCCAAACGTTATTTGACATTTATACTAAATTTAAGGTTAAAATGTGTCGCTACATGACGAAACCTGTTCAGAAACTCAGCGTTGCAAACCAATTGTTGCTAGGGTTCTTTAATGAATGTACTTCAGCTACCTTCACTTCCTTAGATTGCCAGAACTGTACAAATAAACATTTTAAATTTATGCTTATTTTTATTGCTTTCAGTGACTGGATGATATTCATAGCTTTCATCTTAAGCATGGTGACACTGTTTGCGCTCATCGCAAAAAGACGTGACAGTCCGGCTAACTTATACTTGCTGGCCGCTTTCGTAAGTATTGATATTTGATTAGAAAATATCTGCTGTTTTGAATTGTTTGTTAAAGTCTCCGATTCGCACCACTCAGAGGTAAGGCTACAATACAGGCACCAGCTACGCTTGAGAAGTTCGAAAACTGCTCTAATGAATAAGAGTATATTTTGTATGACGCCAAAAATATTTAACAAGATTCCTAATTTTATTAAAGATTTAAATTTGATACAATTTAAGAATTAATTATCTAAATTACTTATAAAAAAATGCTATTATAAGGTCGAAATGTTTTTAAATGATAATACAATTTAATATTTTTAAATAATTAATTTAATTTAACTTTGTATTAATTAAAATTTGGCATGAGCATGTGTCATACTTATTTAAAATATTTGTATACCTTAGCGGTAGAACATAGCGTTCATAACATAACCCATAATGTATCACCACCTAAGTATAATTTTATATTTAGTTTAAAATACCTATGTTCACAAATAAAGCATTCTGATTTCTGATTTCTGTAGTCCTAAACTCGTACACTGTGTAGACAAGTGACATTAAGTCATTAACAATTACAGTCACAGACCAAGTGGTCTGTGCTTACAGTGCTACAATGACAGGAGGCGCATCTGTGAAATAAAGGCTATGGTAGCGGCGTTAGGTCCGATTTTGGTTGCGCCAAAATCCACGCGCCAAAAAGGCCTTGTAGCACTATCCATAGCTACTATTGGTCTTGTCCAAAATCGGAACTAAAGCCGAAGCGATCCCTCTTGTTTCACAGCCAAAAGAGCTTTGTTGTAATGTACTGTCCTGAACAGCAATCATTTCATGTGATAATTTACTATACGATACAACTAAGAATAGGATCGCGACCGCAGACAACTTCACTTGTTAGCCATGTAGTAGTCCTGACTCTTGATGGCTGACAGTCCTTTTTTTTTTTTTTTTATATATCTTTATTAATTCCGAATACAATGAATCTTAACCTAAACTATATAGCCACTAGCGAAAGCCAATTGGCTTATCTGTAGTGGCGAGTACATACGTTATAAAAAGTAATAAACAAACAATCAAAAAACCGCACGAAACGAAACAGAATAATATCGTGCGGTTTTAATTTATAATAAATTATAATACAACTATACTTAGTTGCAACGCATTTTAGCTGTCATCAAAGCCCGCGCCTTTTTCGTCGACCGACGGTCTACAACGCTATCTGTTACTATGTTCCATGGTATATTCGGCCATGCTATGTTCACACTCACAAAGTTATTTGATGAGAATTGCGAAACAGCTCTTTGCATGCAGGGATTGATAAACAATGTATTCTTTATTAGGGTGTCTCGAAATTCCACTTTTTTTCGAATTCCATATTGTAAAAATAAAAAATAAAACGTACAAATGAAAAAAACATTAAAACGTTGGACTACATGTCATCTTCTGCCCCTGCATTTGACTTATACAAAGTTTTACAAAATGAAGAGAAGGAAATACTTCTATTTTTTTTTTCTTTGTCTGCGGTAACATTACAACAAGGTGTAAGAAATTCACCAAAAGTAGGTCAAGGCAATTAATTTGTGTTCTGAAATCGTATGAATTGAATTAAATTCGGGGTCAGAAGATGTAGACCGATTTTTTATTTTTTTTATTTGAGGTTTTTGTATTTCCACCTCGGTTCAGATATCTGATTTCCACTTATTGTACTGTGGATCTAAAAAGGCCGACTTGGGTGAATCATAGGCCTTTTTAGATCTTAATACGTAATATGAAATTCGAAAAATGTCGAATCAAAATTATGCTTGTGTAAATAATTTGTTTGTAGAATATGTGGTTTCCATAAATGTTAGCCCTCTAGTTACACTTTAAGTGTTATTTGCTTAATTTATGTTTCTGCCCTCGTCTTTCAAGTAAAGTCGGTTTTCATGGCGTCCCCCTCTCAAAATATAATTTTTTATATATGGTGAAATTTTATGTAAAAATAAAAAATTAAAATGAAAAAATCTTTATGAAAAATAAATGTTAGTTATTGGTTCCTGGCTCCCAAGCTAAAATTCTCTGTCCAATGGCCTGCCCGAATTCATACTGGAGATGTAGAGACTTGGTTAGTGATCAGAAACAATGTTTTTAATCATTAATGAACCTTCAGGCGAAAAACGAAAAAAAATGTTTTGCTCCTGTACTGCCAATACTAGGAATTGTATTTGAACTTAGTCCAATTCGTATCGTATGGGAACAAAACAAAATCTGATTTCAAAAAAAGGTATCATTGGACCTTGTTCCTGATCACTAACCGAGTCTCTAGTATGAATACGGGCGGTTGATTAAATTTCACCTTGTAAAGTAAAAGTTTGAGGGTGTGCGTGGGTGGGCGAATCTTTTTCGGAATAAAAGAGTTGTTTAATTTATTGATGTCAGAAAAATGTTAAGGCGATATGCGAAAAAAATACGGGTGTTTCTTTTCTGTGTATTTCATGATATACACGGAAAGTTATAATTAGTTTCTGGTATGCATTTTGACTATATAATCTAGGGATTTGAAATCAGAAAACATGTTTGGATAAATTTTCCTCGATAGAAATAATTGTTGAAATGAGGTCTTTAAACAAACTTTTTCTCCTCGTTTGACGAATAGGAACCATAAACAGAACTCAACATATTTTATTAGGTGTGTTTCAACAATATTTAGAGATTTGATATTTGAAATTTTGCTAGCTATTTTAGTTTTTTTATAAAAATTATAAAACTAACATTTTTCGCTTTCGCCCTGAATCCGCCCCTCTCGCACTGCGGGATTTTTCGCTTAGAGTGACAGTGACAAAAATAAAATTCGCATAGCCTCTTAACATGGTAATCTTACTTCAGAAAATATAGTTAATGAATATCTATCTTATTGCAGACAGTAGTACAATCCTACACGATTGGCGTAGTGGTCTCTTACTATGACACCTTCATCGTGCTGCAAGCTCTGGCGTTGACCTTCGCTGTTGTCTTCTCCCTCACTCTTTACACCTTGAACACCAAGCGTGACTTCTCGTTCGTGGGATATGGGTGAGTGCACAAGTTTTATAGGAAATGCTTGAAATTCTGTGAGAGTGAAGCCTCAATGACGATGTCCTTAGATTCTAAGCCTTAGACCAAAATAGGTATTTTTATCTTGTTCAGTTTACATTATATATCTATATAAAAACACTTTTTAAAATAATTATTTCCAGATATATTTCGACATTTATAGTCGGCGTCAGTGGAATTAGGTACAATTAATGTACTATGTAAAAATGTCATAAAATGAAGTGGATGATTGACAGAAAAAAAAATGACATTTTAACATAGTATATTAATTTGTACCTAATTCCACTGACGCCGACTATAAATGTCGAAATATATCTGGAAATAATAATTTAAAAAAGTGTTTTTATATAAATATATAATATAAACTAAATAAAAAAAAACAAATAAGTTCTTTTTAATATTTTTATCTTGGTTACTTTTATTGATTTTATGTTTCTGTAAATATTTTACGTAGATTATTATTATTAATTATTATTACCTTTTTTAATAATACAGTGAATTAGATTAGTCTGTAATGCTGTGAAAGGTGGTAGAGACCATCACACTTATGATGTCATCTTACTTGGAGACCCCCTCGAAGTAATTCGGGGGAGAGTAAGAGGACAGCTCACAGGCAAAAAACCAGGAGGCCCACCATGCCTGGGACCGATGGATGGCGGTATATCCATCCCTAATAGCCGGGCCTTATATGGAACAGACTGGTGACGGGCAGCGGCGTCACTGGTGCGAGGGGTCCGGCACCGCGCTCACCAACCCGCCTGCCCAGCGTGTGTGAGTATGGGCAATTCTTCCAGGATGACCGCCGGGAGTGGCAAAGTCCTGGAAAGGCTTATGTCCATCAGTGGACGAACTAGGCTGATGGATGGATGCTGTGCAATATTTATGATAAATAAATAGGAAAGCCTCATCATGGTAGAACTACATTCCAACAAATGCTCGATACGTCTAGCCTAATGTCGGTGTGCGCGAGCGGATCCTTTTCGACTAAAATATTTATGAAATGTTTTAAAGTCAGAAAATGTATCAGAACGTTTACGTGATATTGTTGTACAATATATATACAAGGTGACTTTTTGATCATCGTCCAAATTCATACTGGAGGCTTGATAAGTGATCAGTATCTTGGATCAGTAACAATTTTTGTGAAATTCCTAAAATGAAATTTCGACTTCCCATAGAAATTCACTTCCAGTCCCGAGTGAATCACTATGGGGAGTCGAAATTTCATTATACAAATTTCACAGAAATTGTTATCGATTCATGATGCTGATCACTTACCAAGTATGAATTTGGACGATGATCAACAATTCACCCCTTGTATATACAAGGTGACTTTTTGATCATATCCCAAATTCATGCTGGTTGCTTGATAAGTGATCAGTATCATGGATCAATAAAATTTTTTGTGAAATTCGTAAAATGAAATTTCGATTCCCCATAGTGATTCACTCGGGACTGGAAGAGAATTACTATGGGAAGTCGAAATTTCATTTTACCTATTTCACAGAAATTGTTATTGATCCAAGATACTAATCACTTATCAAGCCCCCAGTATGAATTTGGTCGATGATCAAAAAGTCACCTTATATACAGTGGTGGACATATAATTAGAAACAGTACATAAAAGGTAGGTAAGCACAGAATAAACTATTGTTATGAGTAAAAAATATATAGATTAAATCACCATTAACTATGCCAGAATATAGCCAATGAGTTAAAAAACTCATAAAATATTTAAAAAAAGAAATCTCTTCTATCTTTAATTACTAAAAGGGTTTAAATATCATGATAGTTGAATTTCTATAACGGGCCGCTTGGACAACTAATTAGAAACAGGATCCATGGTTCGTTCCATTGTTGAAATTTAAAAAAGAAACATCTTTCTACGCTTTTTCTGTAGTTTCGGCGGCAATTAAACGTCAATTCGGAATTACGTGAATAATAAGTTTTGTTAAAAATGGGTAAAAATAAGAGTTGTGACGAGTCAACTAGGCAATTAATTGTTAAATTACATTTAGATCGAAAGTGGACTTATAGAAGAATTGATAGTCATCTAGAATGTTCTGTGAAGAAAGTTTTCAACGCTATTGCTCATTATAAAAGAAACCGAACTACTTAAATTGTTTTTAGAAAGGCTCGTCCAAGGAAATCGTCTCACCGGGAAGATTTGCAAATAATAAGTGTAGCTAAACAAGACCCGTTTAAAGGCTCCTCTAGATAAGAAATGAAGTTTTTTCACCTGATGACCCAAGGAACATTTCCTCGAAACTGGTACGCCGCAGATTAGTGGAAGCTAAATTGTTCGGGAGGGTTCTCGAAAGGTACCGCTTTTTACCAAGCAACACCGAGAGAAGTGATTATTATTTGCAAAGAACTATCTTAACTGGACCGTACGAGAATGGAAAAAAGTGTTATTCTCGGATGAAACAAAAATAAATATGGTGAATTCAGACGGCAAACGCTACATTAGACGTCCAATAAACCATGCCTTTGATTATAAATACACGAGGAGCATAGTCAAACACGGCGGTGGTAACATTAAAGTATGGAGATGTTTTTCTAGTTGCGGAATTGGACCCGTCCGTAAGATTGAAGGTATAATGGATCAATTTCAATACAAAAACATCTTAGAAGAGACAATGATTCCCTACACCGACGACCATTTGCCTGTGACCTGTATCTTTCAGCACGATAACGACCCAAAACACACGGCCCACAGTGTTAAATCCTTTCTTAGTGACCAACCTGTTACCATATTAGACTGGCCTGCAAATAGTCCCGATTTAAATCCTATTGAAAATTTGTGGTACGTCGTTAAAAAATGTCTCCGTTAAACGTAATTCCAGTCAAAATGAACTTTACGAAGCCTTTGTTGAAGCATGGAACTCGATCCCACTCGATAAATGTATGAAATTACTTGAATCAATGCCACGTCGTTGCAGAGCCGTAATTAATAACAAAGGCTATGCAACTAAATATAAATTTTTAAGAAATTTAGTATACCAAACATAATTTTATATAAATAATTTGAAACTGATGACGTGAACACGTTAATAACTTTCATTTTTACCTCATTTCTTTATTGTTTCTAATTACTTGTCCATGACGGATGGTACTGCAAATGTCGTTTAGTTGTTTGTACGTAACTAATTATCTAAATGGTAGTTGTAAACTCGGATATTTATTTGTTTTTTAATGAATTATAAGTTGTTGAACGTATTCTATGCATTATGTTGTTTTATTTCCAAAAACAAATGTTTTACGGCAATGTGCCTTGTATAATATGAAATACGTCGCAAGTGTTTCTAATTATATGTCCACCACTGTATATCGAGAGTCAGACGTCCAGAATGTGAACTGTGAAGTGCAAGTCCACACTCGGTACACCCGCGTTTCACCGACGATTATTAACGTCCCAACTTTAAATACACGCTTTCTGGGCATGCAGGTTTGCTCGCGTGTTTTCCTTCCCCGTTCAGGTAACAAATACTATGCACATAAATTTAATGGTGCATGCTCGACCGGGGATCGAACCTGGGTACCGAAATTGAGAAGCCAGCGTTCTACCGCCTGTGTAACCGACGCGGTATTGTTGACTTCTGAAAACAAAGTGTGACGCCCTTTGGCGAAAATAACTTTATAGTGCTTCCGTGTTACGGAGAATTCTAGTATCGGAGCACACATATTCGAATTTATTATTATGTGCTAAGTTGTTAGTTTTACAAAGTCTAAGAAAGAATCTGTTAATGTGTCGAAGCCTGTTTTGGGTATTATTAGTCCCAATTTTTTTTCTCTATTTTTGTATTTTACTTACCCTAGGATAGGCCTAATTAAGTTTTTCCTGTAATACTAACCACTTAAGTAAATAAATATTTCATTTCGTCAGATATATTGTCACCAAACCATCATGGGTGCATTCCATCTTGATCGCGTCAATCATCCACGCGCACCAAAACAATACATAAGCACCTGGATTTATTTATAATTTGTATTCGGCATCCTGAAAACTGAATCTTATTTTATTCCAGCCTCGTGGCAGGCCTCAGCGTGCTCATCATAGGCGGCCTGATCCAGATCTTCGTCCAGAGCTCCGCCTTCGAGATCGCTCTGTCGTTCACGGGCGCCATCTTGTTCAGTCTCTTCCTCATCTTCGATACCCAACAAATGATGAACAACCTCTCCCCTGAAGAGTACATCCTCGCTACCATTAACTTGTACATGGACATCCTTAACCTGTTCCTCTATATCCTTCGTATTTTGAATGAAATGAACAGGAACTAGGTTTGATTTTACCTTTCAGTATTAATAACATCTTTGAAACGCTCTGATTTTAGAATTTTTATTTCTGATTTGGGTTTGTTTAAAATCTTTGATGTTCCAATGTTTTTGTGCCTATGTGTAAAAGTTTAAATGAAAGAAGAGATAGAAGTGTAGGTAGTTGGGCTGTGAAGAAGAAATTATTGTTGATTGATGTCTTCTCTTCTGATGCACTAAATGTGAAATGTATTATAATTATTTATTGTTTACAATTTTATGGTATATTTTGTAAATATATTTTTTTTACACAAGTATTGGCACAAAAATGATAAAAACATTCCTGACAAGTATTTTGTGACATTGATGTAAAGCACTTGTAATTTAATTGTTGATTTTAAATAAATGTATTAGAACGTTTTTTTGTTTGTTTTGTAAAAGACATGGTTTGGAGCTTATGATTTTATTGCAAAATGCAAAGGTATACAATTAAAACTTATCAAATTACATTCCAAATAAATCACAATAGTATCCCAAAAAAATTACACATAATTATTTACATGACTAAAATTAAAAGGTACTTGTAAGGTTTAATACGGAACCCTTAAAAATACTGGATATTCTATAAATCATTCAGAAAAAAAATATTATTTGCTTTGGACATGAAAATATCATGGATGCTCAAACATTTATAGAGAGAAATGCTAGACACAAAGAAAAATTTTACCTTTGTGTTCAAAACGATTAAAGTTCATTTAAGTTATACCAACAAAATTCATAGCTGTTTCGTTGAATGAGTTATTTATTATAGAAATGTATTTTTATTAACTGGGATTATTTATTAACTGGGATTATTTATTAACTGGGATTATTTATTTTGACAAATGAGAAAAATTAAGTAGTCGAGTAACATATTCATTAATCACTTAAAGTGGATGTGAAAGATCTCGTTCCGAAACGCACAAGTAATAGTTGTTTTTCTTATTTTTGAATAAAACATAGGTATTATTAAATTAATATAATTTGATTTATGGCATTAGGAGACAATAGTTTAATGTCTATTATTAGGATTTACTAGCAAAGTTGTATTATTGTATGCATTACTTTGTAAATGGTCCAGCATTAACAACTTTAAAGCGTGTTTGTAGTTGTGCAAGATCATTTACAAAGTACCGCATAAAATAACACCACTAAGTCTAATGGACATTAAACTATTGTCGCGTAATGCCAAAAATAACACCACTAAGTCTAATGGACATTAAACTATTGTCGCGTAATGCCAAAAAAAACACCACTAAGTCTAATGGACATTAAACTATTGTCGCGTAATGCCAAAAATAACACCACTAAGTCTAATGGACATTAAACTATTGTCGCGTAATGCCAAAAAAAACACCACTAAGTCTAATGGACATTAAACTATTGTCGCGTAATGCCAAAAATAACACCACTAAGTCTAATGGACATTAAACTATTGTCGCGTAATGCCAAAAATCACATTAACTTTATACTTTAAAAAAAATAAGAAAGCAATCAAAAGTTGTGCGTTTAAGACAAAAAACTAAATGACCGCTGAAAAAGTAAAAAACTTAAACATATGTATTTAGGCCCTCCTATAGAAAATTTAATTTTAGAGTTCCGTAAAAAACAAACCATTATAACGACTCGGTATAATTAAGTTAAATTGAATGTATTTTTTTTACTATTCTACATCACTGCTTTTAAGTTACGGCTGGGCAGTAGATAGCTTACACTGTCACTAAGCAGACTGTTCACAAATCAACTTCACTTGTTGAATCCGTGGAAACAACTCCAAATATAGCCTCAAGCTTATCAGATTCTACTTTAGTTATCGTTCCTATTATGTTTTTCGGAGTTACTTTCAAGCTCTCTAGTGTTTCATCTAACGTTTTCAATACATTTTTATCTTCTACAGACTCTTTTCTACCAGCTTGAGTTTTATTTTCAGTCTCGATTGATTCATCTCCTTTCACCTGTTTATTTTCGTCTATCCCTTTCTCCAAAGTTTTATTTTCATCGATCACTTGTTCGTTGCCTGATACTGTTGTTTGATTTACAGCATCTAAGCTTGCATTATCTGTCTCTGAAGTTATATTTAAGGGATCCATCGCTTTAACTTCATCAGCTTTTTCTGAAGTAACTTTAATGTTTTTTAAACATTCATGTACACTCGGTGTTGCTTCTTTTACTTTTTTATCTGGATGCTCATTTATATATTGAATTGTTTCAGAAGCATTTTGTAAAGTTTCACTAATTTTGATAGCATTTTCATCAACTTCAGAAGTTACCTGAGATATTTTTATACTAAGTTGGTGGTCATCAGTATCAGTATCCTTATTCATATTTTCTACTTCTTTGTTTATGTTTTCTATTGTCTCTTCTTCGTCAATTGACGTTATTTTTATATTTCCTACATTTACCGAATGTACATTTAAATCAAGATCACTAGTAATTTCGGATACTTTCATAAAAAGATACGGATCTTGTTGTCGTAAAATTTCAGTGGAACTCTCAATCGTTGCACTTATTTCATTTTGATCAGCTTCGACAATAGGCATTTTAGGTTCGTTCTTATTTGAATTGTTGATTACTTGTTTAATGTTATCTGCAGTCTTTTCCTTATTGTTTGGCGTTTCATTTACACCTCCAAAAGCTTCATTTGCTCCTTTTAAAGTTTCATCTACTCCCTCCAATGTTTCTCTTTTATGTTGTGTTGTTTGATTTATTTGATCACTTTTAGTTACAGGTTCACTGTAAGTAACAGAATTGTGTATTTCTTGGTGTAACTTCATATAATAAACATCGGTGAACATTTCAGAACAAGTGGAACAACTAAAACTCTTTTTTTCTGGTTTAACTTCATCCGCAAGTAGCCTGAAAAAAAAATTTGGTATATTAATGTACTCGCATATTAATAGGCTGCATTGGATGATATACAAGGTGAATTTGTGAACATCGTCCAAACTCATACTTGAGCCTTGGTAAGTGATCAGCATCATGAACCAATAACGATTTTGTAAAATTCATAAAATGAAATTT
Source organism: Ypsolopha sequella (assembly GCA_934047225.1). Lineage (NCBI taxonomy): Eukaryota > Metazoa > Arthropoda > Insecta > Lepidoptera > Ypsolophidae > Ypsolopha > Ypsolopha sequella. The sequence goes on from OW203987.1 coordinate 25,473,149, forward strand.
CGACTCCCCATAGTGATTCACTCAGGACTGGGAGTGAATTACTATGGGAAGTCTAAGTTTAATTTTACGAATTTCACAAAAATTGGTATTAATTCATGATGTTGATCACTTACCAAGCCCTTAGTATGAATTTGGACGATGATGAAAAAGACACTTGTATAAACCAAGGAAATATTTTTAAGGAGTATGTCAATCGATCATTATATACAATGAACGTGTTCTATCAATATAGATGTAATATATTTTATAGCACACCGTGCGTAAAATGACCACTTTACGCACGCTGCGCGTGCGAAAAGTCGGCATTTTCCGCACTTGTACTATAAAAAATTATACGAAACTCGTGCGAGAAACTTTTTCTCCGTATCGTAATGTACTAATGCTTTATTAGATTTCCATTTTACAACAAAATATAAAAATTCTGATGTCATTGAATATTTCTGTGCAATTCTTTACCTTCATGGCAATTTTTTTTCTGAGTCCGAGCTTTTCTAATAAGTATTACCTTTTTTGGCCGAAACCTATAGATTTTATTTTCATACTGCTATAGAAAATATGAAAACAATGTCACGGAGAGAAGTTTAAGAATGTAGGAAGTCTTTTTTGACCTATGTCAATCTTTCGTACCTCTTGACGTCATCCAAGGTCTTCGGTTTGGGCGTCTCGGTGCCTTTACACCGCATCCTGTGTTTCGTTAGTTGGTTGAAGTTATCAAATTTTTGATGGCAGGCGTAGCAGGTTAGCTTGCTGTGACAAGTCTCGTGCACCATTAGGTCTGTCGACGTGAAGAATGCTGCGGAAGATATTTGTTTTTTTTAAATTAATTTCGGTTGGCAGCACTGAATACTCTATTATATCAATAGACGGGAATATTCCATCTCTTTCGAATTAGGTAACAACTCACAATATTTTTTGGTGTATCATAATGGGAGGAGAAAAGAGACAGGTCGAGTGGGCTACTCCCTTTGACTTAAAGCATAAGGGAAGACCGGCTACCGTCACACAAATCTCCACTCAAAAACGGCGCGAATACCTGCGATGAGCTCGGTTGGTGTCGGCTAATCTACGTATCGCGTACAGCGCTACCCCGCCCCTTCTCCTGCTGAACTAATAGGCCACCGCGGGGAGTGTACTAGAATAATTCGGACCATTCAGTTGGTTGTGTTTTGAAATGGCCGCTCTTGGGTCGATCTCCGTAAAACTTTCGGCTTTTAAACAAAAATAATTAAAAGCGATGACTTTTTGACATACTTACGCATGATTTGTGACTCCATCATGTTTATTACATTTCATGTAGTAAGTTTTGCACTTATCAAAAGCGTATCAGGCATTTTCAGCGTAAAACAACAATAATCATTCGGGTAGAAAGCACAGCTAAACCTCCAAGACGTTCCGCGAGCGACTAGAGCGTACTGAGTAAAATTGTGTTAGTTTTGCTCTGCCACTTATCGAGGCCCGGTACCGTGTCTTCCCTTTTGCTTTAGTCAAAGGCTACTCCAATACTTTTAAGAACAAGTGAAGGAACTCGAGGGTTATAAATATCTTCTGCAGGCCTTTTCATATTTTCTTAACGACTACGTAGCCACGGCAACGAAATAAAGAGATATCAGAAAATAAACAGATTTACGAGTATATTGATACGAGTACTTACTTCTTTTGCAAGTAGCACACACATATTTATCGTTCCGGTCTCTCTTGGCTGGGGATATACTGTTCTTGATTTTTCGTTTTACAGTCTTGTAGGAATGTAGAGCAATCACGTGCGCCTGCAATTAGAACAGAGCATGAGCATAATATATCAGCATATAAACAACAGATGGCAGCACTTGTAGTTGTAGAGTGACAACAGAGTAGAGTGCTCAGAGACGAGACAGTCTTTGCTAGGATGGACGCGTCTTCTGTAGTGAAAATATCGGTATATTTTTAGTTTTCTTCGTCTCATTCTGTACGATTGAATGTACTAAAAGACCGATTAGCCCTGCGGTCCGTAATAGAATTACATAGATAAAAGCTATGAATGAATTAAAGTGTGAGCGATGACTGGTCCGTAATTTGTGAGCTAGCAAACGATGTGAAAGATAGCTTATGATTCGGACCGCATTAAAAAAGATACATCTTAACCATAACCTCTTATCACAGAATACAATACGATTATTTGATTTTATTTCGTCAAAGTGCCGTGATTCGTGATGGAACAAGAAGAGTTTGTAGCAATGTTCTTTAACGTAGACTCAGATAGCGACGAAAAAATATATATACATATAAATTCTTCCTTTTCGACGAAAAGTTCCACACGACTTTTTATTTGTTTCTCTCATGGCCGAATAAAACATATACTATGGTTTGTCTGATCTGAACTGCTGAAATAATGGAGCGAAAACAATTTTTGACATTCCATTCCGTTCAACGCTCACATCGCCTCACCTCCGTCGCATGAGCCATGAAAGCCATACGAATGAATGAACGCATTTGCTTCACTCATGGATTATTAGCCATTCACCTCATTCATTCGTAATCGATTTTAGCGAAATAATTCTATTTCGGAACGCGGGGTAGAAATACAGAATAGTTCTTTCTCGTTCACTTACAGGAATGATGTCTTAATAGTACTTAGGACCTACTGTACTACATAAGCCTAATTATTGCCGAAGTTAGCGATAGCGATATTTATCACTTTTAGTATGAAATCGTGTCAGATGACGTCACGTGGTATGCCGTTAAGCCCACTTTGATTGCCAATAACTTCGTAATTTTTTGCGATATCGAAAAGATTCAAACTGTTTTTAGCTTTTTAAACGCAATGAGCGTTTTTCTCGTTGTTTTTTTTTCTTAGTTCTTAGGTTTCCTCCAGATGGCGCTGTCCATGTCACCATAGATAAAATGTGTTTTGTAGCAAACAATGTCAAAGTTTGTTAGGAATCCGTGCATATTTTGCTTTGATTCTGTTGCTAAAGAATACGACAGTGCCATCTAGTAATCTAATTTAACACTAAATTTGACATAAGGAAAAACGCTTATTGATTTTCATAAAAATTCTTACACGGGCTCATTAGAAAATTCTTTAATGATAACTCTAGGTATGTATTTACATATAATGATTTAGATTAGGGGCCAATATATAGGTGGCCAGTTCGCTGCCGTACCTGTTGGCACAAATGAACCGAGAGAGGGCTCTCTTTTCCGGTTGTAATACTTTACTCTTTGGTTAATCCCCTTGGGTCTGAATTTAAGTAAGTAAGACAGCGAATTTAGTTTTGTGTGAAAACCTCGATCTCTCTCTCCCTCCATATCCAACTCTCTGCAGCCAAACAGAGCTCCGTTAATGATCGCCGTAGATTCGTCTAACAGGGCAGCAAATAGTATCTACAGATTTTTGGCGTAACGTTATTGACACTATCAACAACAAAAGCTAAAATAAAACCAACGAACAAAAATTTTATGGAAATATCTCAGTACATCCCTTCCTAGGATTATGGCCCCACGACACGGGGGTTGGGTGTGATATTTAGTATACTACTCGTACTTAGCAGTTAGCTCGCTACAATAATCGCAATATGATTGGCTAGTCCGATTCCAGCCAATCATAGACTTGAGACGAACCGAAAAGAATGGACCTAGTCGTAGTCTTTATGTTATTGTATTAAAGACGAAAATGTAAAAGGCACTCACTATATGTGATAATGTGTGAATCGTTTATAAGGTTATTTCTTTTTTAGAGTTTTTGGTTTTAATTTATGAAAATTTCGAATGCTTACCCATAAAAACTCATGCCATGACTCTTGCAGTGTTTGCTCGTGTTGCTTATGCACCAATACTTATTTCACGGTGCAACCCGGCATTTTGTTATAATTTTGTTGTGCTCACTAGTGCGGACGGCGCACCGCGCAGCGCAAGACTGATCAACGTAATACACATAAATATAAGCCTTGCCCACCTGGGCACATAAATGTGGAGTCAATTTTAAAGCGAGTTTACGCTTCCATACAATTTTAGTTCGTTGACAAAACCTTACAAACCTACAAAACCCCAGCTACCTCTCAACTCTTTATACGGAAGAGGTTTTTACGTTTCTAACCTTTAATCCGGTGATACTGTTGAAAGTCTTAGAGCACAGCATGCATTCCAGGGGCATCTCTAGACACGAGTTATCTACGTCTTCTTCGCTGAGAGGCTCCTGTTTTATCACTGGCTCTAGGAACTGTAAGAGAAGTGGTACAAACATGACATTTTATTCTGCACGCATGGGGCGTTAGTTATATATCGTCACGAACACAGTTCCCGAGTGTGAACATTCGGTACACCCGCGTTTCACCGGCAATTTTTACGTCCAATGGGATGGATGGTGAGCCCTATCGCCGTTCTTCGGGCACAAATACACGCTCTTTAGGGCATGCAGGTTTCCTTACGATGTTTCCTTCACCGTTCAGTAAGTGGTACTAGCATTAGGTAGTATAAATATTGTAGCCGATTCTGGAGGCTTTAATTTAAGTTTTAGTGCTGTCAAAACTAAAACTTTTTCAAAGTAATTTAGCTTCTGTTCCTAACATTTAAAGACTATTTTGTAATCAAGAAAATTAAGTTTTGACAGCACTTAAACTAAAAGTAAAGCCTTCAGAATCGGCTTTACTATCCACATAAAATCAAAAAAACTCATTGGTGCATGCCCGACCGGGGATCGAACCTGGGTTTCAAGATTGAGAGGCCAGCGTTCTACCGCCGCACTATAGCGTCTGTATAAAGAAGCGGTTGGTCATAAATACATTTTCGAGAATTGTGGGTACATCGATAATTATCTTTTCTAATGAAAAATTTACCTCCTTTGAATTCATTGGAATTAAACAGAAAAGGATTCATAGTGTATTATTTACAGTATAAGGAGTCAAAAGTAACAACTGCTTCATTTTACCTGTAATCGCTTAATGTTTATTGTTTTATGCTCATGCATTCATTAAATTTATTTCGTGGAAATTTGGAACTTGTTCCTGTTGTAATCAAATGTGCAGAAGAATAAAGGTATGTCGTATTTATGACATATTATTTTCACATCCCCTGACAGAGCCTTGTGGAACAGGATGTCGAAAGACTTCATTGCTCAGAATAGCTATACTAAAGAATCAAAATAGTCCTGCCAGCCGGAACAAGTCACCCAGGCAAGCCTGGTCAGCTAGGTTTATCTATGGCTAGAGTGATATAGACTAAACCTCACTGAAACCTCAGTGAGAGGCCTATCATGTCCTACACTAAGGACTTAGTTATATAAGCATGACATTTTAATGTATTTTATGTATTTTAACGTAAATTTAATGTATTTTAATGTAAAATTATTTTCTTTCAATCTTATAATTTAATTTTATTTTGCATGTTAGAAATTAAATATATTTTTAAGTAATTTGCATGTAAGATGTAATTATTAAATTTTAATAAAGGCTCTTATTATTATTATGTAGGTACACTTTATTATTATTATTATTTAACTTTCACATCACAAGCTCGGAAAGGCTCTATTTATCATTCGAAATCTGCGTGCAAAAGTGCATTTTATTTTATCCGCTAGCGTGGAAGTCTTTAAAAATCGAATATTCCTATTCAAAATAAGTTTGCCAGCCAGCCCACTGAAATGCATTAATACCATAGAAGACAAAAGCAATAATACTCATTTTAAGTCAGTGCACTGCGCCAGCCTCATTTTTAGAACAATCGCACTGGCCAGCATGACGATTGCACGAAAAAAGAAAAAGATTGGTTCGTTTTTCTTTTGTTTTTTTCGTTTTTTCTTGCACCACTGACTTCTAATAATAAAATAATGTTTCAGGAAGAAAGAAGTCGGCAAAAGTGTTGCTTCGGTACCATCGGTCTTTATAGAATTATTATTAACTTTTTAGTGAATGACTGCTGTTACTATTGAACTCGGTTGCTATTTTTTTGTTAAAAGTTCATTTTATTTCACATTTTTTAGTGTTGCTGGGTTAAATTGTGAAATATGGGTAGTTCTTGCAAACGTGGTTTTAATATGTAACGAAGTTCAAGTGAGTATAAGTAGCTATGTTTGAGTAGCTTCCTGCTATCAATCTCGAGTTATGTGCTGTCATTCGTTAAAGAGTTCTACGGTGATGAAGCCAAGATCGAAGGTCAGGTGGGTACACTGGCAATTTTCAAGCAATGCCCTGCAATGAGCACCATAACACAAACTGATTGCCGCAATCCAAAGTTATGTGCTGTCATCCGTTGAGGAGTTCTATGGTGATGAAGCCAGGATCGAAGGTCAGGTGGGTATTCTGGTAATCTCCAAGTAATACCCTTGAATTAGCACCCTAACGCAGTGATTGCCGCAATCTCGAGTTATGTGCTCTGATCCGTTGAGGAGTTCTATGGTGAATATGGTGATGAAGCCAGGATCGAAAGTCAGGTGGAAGAATGATGATTTTCAAGTAATACCTTGTAATCAGCACCCAGGTACAAAGCGATTACCTCAATTTCGAGAGGTATGCTGTCATTTTCTGAGGAGTTCCACTGCCTATCTCTGAAGACCTTCATCAGATCATGACCAAACCCAAAATGGGACCTACCTGGAAGTACACTCTTTCAAACAAAAAAAGAATTGTTCAAATCGGTTCAGAAATGACGGAGTTATGGAGTAACAACGACAAAAAAAAAACATACAGTGGAATTGAGAACCGCCTCCTTTTTGAAGTCGGTTAAAAAGAGAGATATACAGACGTCGTCCATGTAAAGAAGACTAAGTTTATAGGTACACTTTTCTATAAATACTTATAACAGTTGCTGTTTCATGGAATACAGTTTTTACCTGAAACCATTTCACAAATTCGGCGCTTTTTGAATATCTCGTCATCTTGCACCTCTTGATGAGAGATGGGATGAGAGTGTGGGGGTGAGGGAAACGTATATAAAGATGTGTGCAAAGTTTTATTAAGATCGGATCAGGACTTCACAAACAATTGAAGCATTTATATGGCAGCTGAGTGGTACTTTAAAATTTTTTTTCTTATCATTCAAAGTAAAAAAAAAAAATAGTTATCTTTGTGAATTGGTCGATTTTGCTTTACTAACTACTGTGGTACTGGAGTACACAGATTTAACTTCAAAAATTTGGACAAAATCCCCCATTTTGTATAAATGAGGTGTGTTTAGATATGGAATGAAAAATTATAATTTCCGTTGTCTCGAGAAAAGTTTTCTTTTTTCAAAATCAGTGAATGCTGAAGTAAAATACTACAACAGTTAGGGTTGGCCTCCCAAGTACGTTTTCTTATAGCTATAACGGTTATAGTGAGATAGTGACTGCCCTTAGTGGTCCATCTCAACTTTGCAACTTATACCTATATGCTATAAAAATGTCATAGCTCATAATATCGTCAAAGATTTATATACAGGCTGCTCTGAAATTCGACCTATTCTTGGAAAGGGGTTATACTAGAGATCATTTCCAATAAATAATGCCTATCAACTAGTGGTCGAAAATGATAATTTTTTTCAAGTAAAACACGTCGATATTTCAAAAATTACAAAATAAAAATGGTTTTCTTTCCACTTAAGACCTTTTACTTCTGAGATTATGGGAATTCTGGGCATGTGCATTTTTTTATAAATGATCACTCATTTATCATTAATCAGAAAAATAACAAATAAGTACCGAGAGAGGAATCATTATTTTGAATAATTTGTTTTTCGTTACCAGTCTGAAAGATTCAAAAATATCTTAAAAACCTTCGTAACTCGGAGACCATTTATTTTCGACCCCTAGTTGATAGGGCTTAATCTGTTCGAGATGATCTCTAGTATAACTCCTTTTAAGGAATTAGTCAAATTTCAGAGCAACCTGTATACATATTTACATACACATATTTTTTGTAATAGTTTGCTTTAAAACACTTCTTTTAACGACTTTCAGTTTTCTTAGCATGGTAAAATAAAATTGAGCAAACACTACCTAATACAGATTCTACCATGCTCCTGTTAGTTAGTTACCTGCAGCCGTAGCACAGTGTTCAATCGCGCGCGATGCAACTTAGTTGAATCACAATTGCGAGGTGCGTGACACGATGTTTTTGTGATTAAACAGTACGTCACGCTCATTGCACTTGTGATTCAACTAGTTGCGTCGCGCGCGATTAAACACTACGCTACAGGCCCTGAGGGCCTATTATGTATATTTAGTTGCCATCTGGACTTGGTGTCTATCATCAAAAACATAGATATACTATCGAATTCCGATTGTCTAAGGATATGTTCGCACTTGAAGTGACGACACAGTTCTTAAATAGCTCAATACTGACTAATGGCAATTTTGAAAGTTCCGTTTTTAGCTATGTTTTTGATGATAGGCACCTAGACCAGTTGGCAACTAAAGATACAGAATAGAGGGGCTGGACGCATATGCTGCGGAGGACACTAACGTCATAATCAACGTATTTTTAGAATAAAATAGTATACATAGTAGCAAAACAGTGTATTAAAGGGAATTTATGTTCATTTTAGAACAAAAATGTTCAAGATAATGTAGTATATTTGTGTCGATTCCGTGTAACACGTTTTAACTTATTTGACAGGACTAAACTAAATTTAAGGTTAACGTCAGTAGCATAGCGCAGCATAACTTAACTTTGTTTTTCTTGTTTAGAAATTTAAAATTGAAAAGCTTTTTGATCTGTGACATTTGACGCCAATAGTTCTATTAGTGAGGTTTATAAAGCAAGAGTTTGAAATTGTATACACAATTAGTCATGATCTTCTCAAAACCAACTTAAAATGCTGTTTTAACTTTATTTGGACAAGATCATGACTAATTGTGCATTCAATTTCAAACTCATGCTTTATAAACCTCATTAATACTGATATATTGGAGTTAACTGCCACATACCAAAATTTTTTTTTTTTATTTTTAACTTCTAAGCAAGAAATAAAAAGTTATGTTATGCACTTTGTGCTAAGCGACTAACGTTTAACCTTAAGCGTTCTGTTTTTTTTTTTTCTCTATCAAAAAGACAAAGACAGTCGACGGTCTTAAAATAAGTTTAGTCCTGTCAAATAAGTTAAGTCGTGTTACACCGAATCGACACAATTGGTCACCATTTAAAACAAAAGCGGAAATATAGAATTTGATGACTATTTATAGCAGGGTTTCTTAAACTGGGGTCCATGGACCCCCAAGGGGTCCGTAGCGTGAGTGCTAGGGGTCCGTGGCATGATATCTGATACCGAACGCCGCACAGTGCTATTGTATCTTTGAAATAATGAATGAATATGAACGAAACATTAGGCTATATAACATACACAATACAAAAAACTTTACAACAAACCTTTGTTACTTTTCGGTGACAAGTGGAAGTAAATATTTCTTTTCGTGATTGTTCGTGCTCGATTCAATAGAAATGTAAGTTTAAAACATTATTACTTCATTTATTTTTTAATTTATTAAAAAGTTGTAATTGCTCTCTCTATAATCAGGTTTGGAAGGGGTCCATCAGTTTTTGAAATTTTGCAAGGGGTCCGTGACTACCAAAAGTTTAAGAACCCCTGATTTATAGGTATTTGGTAGCAACCTAGTGACAATAATAAAATAATAACTAATATTTTAATAATGATTTGATCATCTTTACGAGAGATGAAAGACGATACTTACTCAATTTTTGATAATTTTATATGGATTCATATTAATAAAAACAGATTATAATTTTTTATGCTTTTATATTTATTTGTTATTACGTTAGCCGTAAAACTAAATTAATCATTTGTTTATTTTTAAGAACATAGGAATACGTCATTCATAACGATAACAAAAAAAAAACAAAATGTTCATTATATGTGCCTTGCTAAAAACAGGGAATATTTAAAATTAACTTAATCTATTTGTAGCTATAGCAGCTACACCGAATTAAATTAAAAACAAAGTTTTAAAACACTTGCTAAGAAATAAGTTTATGGTAACAGGGGCTCTACCGCGTAATTCTCATTTGTATCAACTTCAAGCAAATGCATGCCAAATTCAACGTGTGCAAAAGAGATGGCATGTTAGGCGGGCGTCGTCGCACGCACGTCAAATTTCAATCTCAAGTTGATGTTGATGAAAATGCGAATCACGCGGTAGACCCGCTGGTAGTGGCTTTGACAAGCTTGTTCAAAGGGACGGGTAGTGGTCTTTTACAAACGATTGAAGGTGTATGTTTTACAAAGTTGGTACTCTACTCTTCCCTTTTTAAGATTTACAAGAAACTAGAAAATATTGAATTACGACCACAATTATTACCAAATATTTGCCACAACCATTGACCATAACTTCCGAGTACAAAGGGTGTAATCAACTCTTACTTATAAACAAACATTTATTGAGTCTTGTAAAATTTATCACCATGTTCTGCCGGTTTTAGGACAATAGAATTTACCCATGCTACTAAGTACTGTGTAATACTATGTATTTGGTTAACTTTATCGGAATTTTTCGCAACTTCAACACAGAATAGTGGAAATGAATGTGGAATAGTCTTCCTCTGGACATCCGACAATCTCCCACCATCTCTACCTTTAAAACCAGAGTCTATCAATACTATCTACGGCTACAGAATCAGTCACCACACCTGTAATTTTTTCACTTTGTCCCCAGAGCCATCCCCAGAGTACCGATATATTGTTGTATATTTATTTATGTATAGTATATACACTAGTATGTATATTATATGTATGTATATTTTTGTATTTATATATGTTTATGTAGATATTATATGTTATATTATTAAAAGATAATATTTATAAATTAATTAATTAATTACTTATTTGGCACTACCCTTGTAATCTCCACATCAACAAAGGTTAACTGGTAGAGATTGCTAATTAGCATTAAGTTCGCCTTTGTGCATTGTATACTTATTTTGTGCAATAAAGAATTTACATACATACATACATAGAATATATTGTATTATATATTTTTTGGGGTAGGTATTTTAAAAAATATAAAAAAAAAAACAGTTTAGGCTGCAATTGATATGTGCCAACGTACCCGTTGCGGCTCTTACCGGGGCCGATGACGCTTTTTTTCTCATCCTCCCCGGTACCGGGGATGAACCACCGGGGAGGATGGTACCAAGCCATTATTTCGACCCCATGGGGTCGTCATCAGGCGAATGATTTTTTGTGTTTATATTTATTAAAATACACTTAAAATAAAAAAATAACATTAAATAATGTAGTATAGGTATGATGTTTTATTGCAGTATATAAGGTCATTCAATTTAAATGAGGTGATTCAGTATCGTTAATACATCACATTTCACTGCAAAACACTTTTTTTTGCGCGAACTTTTTTTTTCACTTCTCAGTACGAAGTGGTCCGATCAGCTGACGCAGTTTGTATGGACAAGTGAAGAAAAAGTTCGCGCAAAAAAAATTACTGTGTAGTGGAATGTGATGTATTAACGATACTGAATCACCTCCTAAATTACTTTCCATTCAAATTGAAAGACCTTATATATTTGCGTTGATACAAATGTGTTTGCAGCGAATAAATGGTACTTTTTATACGAACCACAATCTGCGAAGTAGGGTGTACCGCTTGTCAAGAAAGTCATGAAAATTGTTTTTACTGGTAACACCTAATTTGCCCACACAAATAATATTTTTCATGATCTCAGGTGTTGCCATATTAAAAACTGTAACGGCAAAGAAAGTGGCGCCCCTATTTATTTCACGACTTTCTTGACAATATGTGCGCGAGGTATAAGTGGCGATTTGACCTGAGTCAAGACGGGTTGTTGACAGTTGTTGTACATTCATGTCAGCCCATGTTTTATTTTATTTCCATGTGCGAATATAGTTAGATGGGGATAATGTGAGTAAGAGTTCTTTTTTTTTTTATTAATTTAAGGTTACAAACAGTCTTTTACAAACAATGGATATTTCCGTCGCCATTTCTATTCCCAAGGTCTTTTGATTCGGGTTATACCAAACTAGGTACGCATCACAAGGTATCGCAGTGTGCGGACGTTACATAGCATCGCACAGCGTAGCATGAATTCATTCGTTCATTTCACTTTCAACCCCTTATTTAAATTATAGTTTTACCTTAAATATTTTTAGAAACAATTTATCAGTCGGGTATTCACGTAATTCTTAGACGAGCTCTGTATTAGGACTAGGGTTTGCAATTCGAATATTCGAATATTCATTTTATTCGAATATCCGCTCCAATTTCAAATTCGAATAATTCATTTAAATTATTCGAATAGTTGAATAATAATAAAGTTTTTGTTTTTGGTCTTATTCTTACTCTGCCCCTGAGTCCCACCCCACCTTGTGTTCATTTACTCGTTCAGCCTCGTTCGTTCGTTCACTCAGTCAGTCACGCGGCCAGCGACAGCGCGCACGCATCTGTGTTGTGTTAACTTGTGTTAACACAAACAAGAAAAATAATTAAAATACTTGATTTTATTTGAATAAAATTATGCAGCAATCAAACCAAACCACAGTCTAGCTGCTTTTGTTTGTTTTGAATTGATATTGTATTGTTTTCAATCAATGTTTAAAAATATTCGAATATCCGAATATTCGAATATTTGGCTCTAGAAGTATTCATTTTATTCGAATAGTAAAATTAAACGAATAGTGCAAACCCTAATTAGGACATCCTTCAAATAAACGGAGTTTCTTTAGTTGTTAAGGTGGATGGTCCAAGGTAGTTTTTATAAAAAAGTTGTAACCAATAACGACGACAAAAGTAGTTTCGTTAGTAGTTTCTAAAGTAAAAATAGTTTCGTTCTGTTACTTTTTTCTACACGTTCAAATAATTTTATACTCGCAAATAATCAGTATTTTTTAAAACAAAATTATTTTATTGTCTAATTTTGCAACTTAAAACTTCCATACATCGGATTACGAAAGTTTTAAAAAGCAAAATTAGATTGTGAAACAGTTTGTTTGTACAAAAACTGATTATTCGCGGGTGTAAAGTTGATGGAACGTGTGGGAAAAGGTAACAGAATGAAATAATAATACTTCTGACGTCGTTATTGGTTCCCACAAGTTTGTATGAAGATTTCCTTGGGCCTTGGAACATCCACCTTAAATGGAGAAATGCCTTAAAATATTGCATTTTTATTAAAGCAATAATAAACATCATAGCTGCCAATTTAATGACACGGCATTGCAGCCTGGTTTAGTACGCATAGCTTCCTATCGGCTATACATACACAGGGTAGTGCAATTTGGAATCGAGACCCATGTTTGATAATATGGCACTATTAAGAATCAAATTCACTATCATGTACTATTGATACTGCAGCTGAATCAGTTCAAAATTAAAATTCTTCGGTAAATAAAGTATCATCCAACATTTCTATATCACTATTAGGATCGCTGTCATCCTTAATTTCTGTTTCATTGTTGGACGAATTTACTTCTTCAACAATAGAAGAATCGCTATCATAACTATTTACTTCTTCAACAATAGAAGAATCGCTGTCATCCATTATTATTATTTCATCAGTTAAGATATTACTGTCATCCTCAATAATCCCTAAATCACATTTTGTTGTGCTTTCAGTAGTAGGACTATTCTCAGACGAATCAACATCTTCCACAACTATTCTATAAGGTTCATCATCTTCTAAAACTATTAACTCAGATCGACATGGGGTTGAGTTTTCTGAGATTAAAGACTGCGCAAGTTTTAATTTGAAATCAATTAAAGTTATTTCAGACTCGTGCACTTTCTGATATAAAATCCAGCTGTTAACACAAACCAAGTCTAACAAATGAAAAAACATCTGATGATACCAAAACAAATGGTCACCTAACATTTCTATTCGACATTTGTTAAGCTTGGAACGAAGCATATCCATTTTGTTTACATATCTGTTATATATTTCTATAACTTTTGGACAAGGCACATTAACAAACTCCTGTTTTTTTTCGTCAAGTCGCTTGATATTTGTTTCTGGGTATTTACCCACGTAAGTAGATGCAAAGTTAATGATCCGATTATCTTTTTCAAACCATGACACGACACAAATGTCCCGATCCATTACTTTTGCAACCTGTTCGATGCTGACCCCTCTTTTGCCAGCTGTTTTGGTAGCAAAAGGAGGATTTATTTCAGATTGACTTATAGCGCATACTGGTAAAATGCCTCTATTATGTAAGTTAAGCATCATTACCAAATTGGAAAATCGGTTAGTGAAATATAGTTTGTGATTTCTCTTTTCTGGAATTGTAAGTGCCAATTTTAAAATGACATTAAAATGCTTGCATTCCATTTCAACGTCGTATGTTAGTCCTGAATCATTTCTCAAAACTACAAATGTTCCCGTTGTATCACCAGAGTGATTGGGACCTCTCGTTTCCCTTACAACCTGTTGTTCATCTATAACTAGATGTTCGTCCTTAGGCAAAAGTTGTAATCTTGCCTTTAAGTCATTGAGTAGTGGTTTAATTTCTTTATGTCTATCATGTTTGCTTACAGAGGCGTCTGCAGTAAGAAAGCAGAGATTTTCCATTATTTCTTCAAAACGTTGGTATTTCATTGCATTTGATATTAAAGGCAATGTCCAGTATAGTTTAGTATTTGGTAGACGAATAACAGACATGACATAAAGAAATCCTATAATTTTCTCCAACTCTTGGGTTGTCACACAAATGTATCTTCCTTTTTTCAGTATTGAATTAAGGTTGGTCGCTCTATTAATATTACACAGAACTTGGGGTGTGAACATGTAACACCAGAATTGCATTGGTGTGATAAAGCCTTTTAAATCATCTGGCAATTTTTCATCTCCCAAGAAACATTTTTGTACGTTATTATTAAATATTTTTTCTTCCCATGATAAGCAATACAAATTATTTCCGAGATATGACGTCTTATTATTACCGCTCTGGTTGAAGTAATATATTATTTTATGCTCTTTGAATCGCTTCTTATTATTTTTTTCTATAAGATCACTCATATTTTTAGGGCCTTGTTCAAAATCAATTTCAGCGCGATCAATTTTTTGTGCTTCAATTTTTTTCATATTTGGCGGTTCAGAATGTTTTTCTTCTTTTTGCTCCTGCCGTGAGAGATTTGAAATGGTATCATTATACACGTCCGATGACTTTTGCAGCGATTCCGCTAACAATAATTTAAAATTTACCAAGGGTAATGAACTGTTACGGTCATTGCACCACAATATCCAAGTATTTACGCAAAGCAAGTCTATAAGGTAACAAAATAAGTTTATATACCACATTCTACTATTCGCCTTTATCCTGCTATCAGCGTGATGTGCATCAAAATTTAGGGTTTTTGCATGCAAGTGATATAATTCATGAGCCTTTGGACAACTAGTTTCCACATAATCTTGTTTTATTTTATCAAACCTCCACACAGTTTCCTCTGGATATCTTCCAACAAATGTAGAAGCGTAGTACTTTAATCTTTTATCGTCAAAGGCAACAACAAAAATATCAACGTCATCCACGAGATAAGTATCTTCAATAATGCTGGATGAACCTTCAAAATGATACCTTACATCAGTACCGGCCCTTAGTGTCAATATCCCTTTTTTGTACAATAAAGCCATCGTTTCGAAAGTAGGTCCTCGGTTAAGGTAGAGTTTATGATTTTTGTTTTCAGGTACTGACTGCAGTAAACGCAAAATTAAATCATCATCCAATTTGAGTAATGCGTTATCGTCACAAAGATCTTCTATTTCAATTTCTAAATCGTATGTTATCCCAAGTCTGTCTCTCAAAACAATTGCTTTGAATATTTTTTCACTGTTAGTGGTTTTTATAGGGATTATATCTTCGTCTATTATCAAATGTTCTTTTTTAGGCAAAAGTTGCAACCTTTCTCGAACTTTTGTAAGGAGAGGCCTTGCTTTTTGGTACTTGTCGTAGTCAGGGTGACATTTTGGAAGATCTTTTTCGTTGGAAAAACTCAAATATTTCCGTATATCCTGGAAACGATCACATGTCATCACCTCATTTAATATTTTAAGTTCCTCAGGCATAGTCCAATACTGTTTTGTATCTGGAAGTCGAACCACCGACATATATATCATAATTCCGATAAATTTTGCCATCTCAGAAGTGGTCAGTTCTAGAGCAGGCTTTTGCGATCTCGTAGCGTTCAAATTGGTCTTTTTTGTTAGCAAAGACATAATTTCTGGGGTTAGAAAATATGAAAAATATTGTAAAATATTTTCCAAATATTTAAAAGCGTCACTTGTATCTTTATCTTTAAGGAAGGCATAATCGTGGGCGCTGTAAGTATGTGAAACAGTCTTCAAGTATACTGATTGCATGTCTTTAGAAAGCAAAGATTTAAACCGATTTCTTTCATTTTCCAGAAAACGATTTGATATAGGATTTTTGAGATCTATTTTTAATTTCTCGCCCTCATCGGAGCTTATTTCAGTTTCGTCAGACTCAGAATTTACTTCAACTTCAGTTTCAGATGTTAATTCAATTTCACTTTCATCGGATTCACACTCTGTTTCTACTTCATAAGAATCTGACCCACTTTCAAATGCATGTTCATGTGAGCCTGTCTTATTCTTGTTGCAATGCAGACATACTTCAAATTTATTTTCATGTGAGCCTTTTTCATTCTCGTTGCAATGCAGACTTATCAATTCCTCATTGTTAATGACAGATTCGCCAATTTTCTTTTTCTGAAATGAAAGGAAAAAACGTGCATATAACAAAACAGTCTTCCTGCTATTATTATATACCCACTTTGCTCGATAATACTCCGCTTTAACGAGACAAGATAAGCAATGGACAAATCGCCGTTTTACACACGAAAACTATTAGAGCATCCATGTGACTTCGCTGTATTCGTTCAGCAAGTCATCTAAAAACATGGATGTAGTAGTTGCATAATGTAGGAGTCACCTTGCGCATAGAGGTTAGATTGACAAGATCGTGCGCGACCACCTCGCGGGGTTGAGGGGGGGCGAGGTAGCTTCGACTGCACTGGCTGCGACTGTAGGTGAGTAGCACGCACTTCTCTTTCCCGCTACGCCACCCGCCCCCCGCTGACATCTAAGGTACCTCGCCCCCGCCAACTTCTGTCGCCCCCCGGAACGATCGATCTTGTTTGTCTAATATCAAATGAACGACAATGAGGATAGGTATACAGCGCCGCGGCTGTACAGCAACCATTCAGAGGTTTGGCGGAGCTTTCCAGACAGAGCAAACATGCGGGGGGAACGCTTAATGAAAGTATTCACTATGGAGAGTGTGATTTACATTCAGGAGACTGTACCGCACGCCAGAATACAACGATTTGTTTCTACGGTCACAACTGTTAGCTATTACAGGTTTTTATTACATGTATTTGTTATTTTAAATAATCATAGTCAAGTAAGGATATTCATTGTGAGACAGCTAGCAACACTCAGCTGTCAATTGGCAGTTTTGGCGGTATTATTGTAAGACTCTGTAAGAGGTGATAGTGTCCCCAATAAAACTATATCAAAATATCTTATCCACCTGTCTTATTTATAGTATATCATCAGAGAACATTATCAATTCAGAAGTGCTATAAATATACCTAAAAGCCCAAATAAAACCGCTCAGAAACAAAAAGAAAGATTGCGTTGTAAAATGGTGGCGTGACGTTTTCAGTTGTGTTTTCAAGATCAAAATGGGCTGCATAAAGTGAAATAATAGTTTTTCATAGCCCTATTAGACGATAACAATAACTTTTAAACAAAGTTAAGTGTAATTAAGTACTTAAACCTCATCTACTTTAAATTGTGAAACAACCAGAGCGGTCATTGACCCCGCTACAGGACTATCAATTTGCATCAGAAAGAAATGGAAAAATGTTCAGAAAATGATGGAAAAACAAACAAATGGAGGCTAAACTCTAGATTACGGAACGCTGGTATCTAAGAAAAACTGAAAAATGTGATATTATGCTGTGATACCTACTGAAAATTATTCTAAATCAATTTACTGATCGAGTAACACTAGGCTTGTGTCTTTGAAAGGAATGTTATACAGAGATTGTATGTAATGGAATGTTTGATCATTATATTTATTTTCTTCGGTGAAATAAATGCATGGACATAATTGAGCCAGTGACCATAAGTTTATGCAATAATGTTACTTGGAAAACAATTTTGGAGAGACACATACAAAAATAAATAAACAAACATGAGTTATTAAGCAAGTGAGTATTGAAGGAAATCTGTGACTGGAATCTGGAATATATTCACGCTGTGATATTATGCTGTGATACCTACTGAAAATTATTCTGAATCAATTTATTGATCGAGTAATACTAGGCTTGTGTCTTTGAAAGGAGTGTTATACAGAGATTGTATGTCATGGAATGTTTGATCATTATATTTATTTTCTTCGGTGAAATAAATGCATGGACATAATTGAGCCAGTGACCATAAGTTTATGCAATAATGTTACTTGGAAAACAATTTTGGAGATACACAACAAATAAGGATATTGACTAGAAGCTACAATTTAATATATAATGTGAACACACATGAAATAAGAGTGAAAAAGATAAATGGAAATTTATAATATACAGTTATGGTGCAAGGATCACACTTGCAGGAAATACCTTTCAGGTTTTTCTTAATGTCAGTAAAATAAAACTGCATGGAGTTTTTGATTGGAGGAAATTCCTACTAACCACTGTGAAGGAGTTGAGAATGATTATTTTCAGTATATTGGCTTTAAGTTGTAATTTTTCAGAATTTGAATGCACATTATAAGAGTGAAATCGAGGAAATTCAATAATAAAGAGGGAGTGCACAATATCATACTTTCAGGGTTTACTTTCAGGAAATTATTTTCAGTTTTGTTGAAGTACTGCCAAGGAGGGTTACAGCTGTAAACAAAAATAGGTACAAATATTGGAAACAGTAAGGTTTTGAGAAATGTGTAAATCAATGTGAAACCGACCAGACGACATGGTGGTATGGGTATATATTTATATTTTCATAACTTAGTGTGTCCAAATGCACAAGGAAGAGTGAGGTAATACCATTCTTTATTATTATTATTCTGGCTATGGATTTTAATCCATTGTATTGATTAATTCTTTATTGAGGACCAGTAAACCTTGTATTTGTTAAGGAAGTTATGCTTTTGGACCCTACAGTTACACTTTCAACAAGTAATTTCAAGTTAACTTTTAATGGCTGACTCACCTGTTATGATATAACAAACAGTAGCAAATGTCTTGTAATAAAAATAAATAAATAAAATAATGGTGAGTGAGGAATGAAAGTATTGGAAGTTGGTTTGAAGCATATATTGGGTACACAAATATTTACATAAAATATAGGCGATGGACGATGCAAAAGTTTAAGGGTTTAGCTCTGTTCAGTATAAGTAATTGATTGTTTTCTTACTAGATTTTGCTGTTGGTGCCTGAGGCCGATTCACAGTGTGAAAGCGGTATTTCATCAACTACAATCTGAGACCGACCCACCTTGTGTGCGAACGCGGTATATGTTTAATGAATTTTATCAATCTGAGACCGACCCACCTTGTGTGCGAACGCGGTATATGGTTCATGAATTTTATCAATCTGAGACCGACCCACCTTGTGTGCGAACGCGGTATATGTTTCATGAACTTTATCAAGCTGAGACCGATTCACATTGTGTGTGAACGCGGTATATGTTTCATGAATTTTATCAATCTGAGACCGATTCACATTGTGTGTGAACGCGGTATATGTTTCATGAATTTTATCAATCTGAGACCGATTCACATTGTGTGTGAACGCGGTATATGTTTCATGAATTTTATTAATCTGAGACCGAACCACCTAGTGTGTGAGCACAGTATATTTCATCGACTACATATAGCAGCATGAAGAGTTCTGTCTGCACTGAAGCAGCCTGTGGACGCCTACAATGCTTAAGAATATATATATCCTACTGATAAATCTATAATGTAACATATTTATTGTTATTATCTTTATTGTGCACGGAAACAAAAGAAGTTATAAAATATGTTAGAGAGGGTACAATGGGTGGTCTTATTGTTTGACAGATTTCTTCCAGACAACCTTTGGGTGATAGATAATGTAAAATAGAGGATGGTGCGTAGGTGGTGTAAAGAAAATAGATAAGATAAAAATTTATTTAGCTTTCTTGTTGTACAAAAGGTGTCTCGAATAATAAGTATCAAACAAGGACCCTGTAAGGGCGCTGCTAAATTTAGTCAGTGACTATAATATAATAAATAACTTATTTCTTATGTTACCTAAATATTAAATTATCTACATGTCAAAATACATACCAATCTATAATGATTGATTGAATGTGTTTTAATGTATGTGGTACAAACAAATAAAATAAATATGTATATAGATTACTTAAGGGGCTTAGTATAGTCAAATAGGTACTTCCAAAGCTTACTCCTAGTTTATAGTGCAACCAAAAATATTGAAAAAATGTATTATGAATTATCAACACTAAGACAACATGCAACATTTTTCTTTTTCAAACCACGCTTAGCCTATTTAATACATTTATGCTTTGATAAATAGATATAAACTTGATAGCTATAAAGATAACATAGGATTATTCAATCAAACAATCACGTCCATGTGAAAAGTATTATTTTCTCCTATTTCGCCCTATCAAGGACGCAGCGAGCGTCGCAACAGCCACTATGCATTGCCACTATGTTATATAAACGTTATTTTAATGTTGTTTCCGTCGATATTTGTACCGACAAACATCGAGCTGCTAATTTGGCGACAGTAATCGCCTTAAGTAAACCTTTCGTTTTGCATTGTTAATTTTTAAGTAGAATCTTTAATTTGTTAACAAATACCGAATCATTCATATTTTATATCCTTTATTGTACACAGAAACATAAACTAAGACAACAAAATAAAATATATATATATATATGTATATTTATACATAAAAGCGGGCTTACCTTTACAGGAGGTTTCTTCCAGCCAACAAGTGTTGTGGGGAAAATTTATACTGAACAGCAGTGGGGAGAGGTAGAATTTTATTATGACATTGACAAACAAAAAAAAAAGAATATATATAATAATAATAATAAGAAAATTTTATGATGACAGTGTATTTGAATGAAGTATGATAAAATCAGTTGAATGAACTGGTTAGCGGCAAGCATGTACAATTTATGACTCTGACACTGAGGTAACACTGGTTGAAATAGTTTACCTGCTTATCAGAAGAGGCCATCGGTTTTATAAATAAGTATATTAATTTTAGGTACATTTTCCTAGTTTCCGATTGAAGAAATAACTATTGAAATGAGGTCTTTATCGACACTTTTCTCATAGTTGTGACAAATAGGAATGACACGCTGGCCTTAATAATATTTTATTATATGTACTTGCCAGTATTTTTAGTTAATTTTATATTAATTTAGAACTGTAATTTCGCTGTTCTTCCGGAGTCCGTCCCTCTTACACTGCGACTTTTTCCGCATCGAGTACCGATGAACGTTGCAACCGTGACATATCCTCCTAAGTACCGATGAACGTTGCAACCGTGACATATCCTCCTAAGTACCGATGAACGTTGCAACCGTGACATATCCTCCTAAGTACCGATGAACGTTGCAACCGTGACATATCCTCCTAAGTACCGATGAACGTTGCAACCGTGACATATCCTCCTAAGTACCGATGAACGTTGCAACCGTGACATATCCTCCTAAGTACCGATGAACGTTGCAACCGTGACATATCCTCCTAAGTATCGATGAACGTTGCAACCGTGACATATCCTCCTAAGTACCGATGAACGTTGCAACCGTGACATATCCTCCTAAGTACCGATGAACGTTGCAACCGTGACATATCCTCCTAAGACTGTCAACTAATCCACATAAGTAATTTGACTTTCACAACACAATATTTATTCTTATAGACAATAAATATAAATAACGTATATATACAAATGAACATTGTAGGTATGTACATTATGCTTGCAATAAAAATATTGAGTAATGAGTATGTAAATATTGTATGATTGGATTTAAAAAAAAAATTTAATTAAATATGACCTAATAAACACAAAGCTGCAACTATAATTAAGCTTCACACAACTCCATCATTATAATTATTCCATAATGTTAAGAATAGTGATGAAGTGAACCTTGCTTTTATATTGCAAGATAACGTTAATTGTAAGGTTATTATTATTACAACTTAAATTTAAGTAAACAACTTGTAGTAACATTTCAAATAACTCAATAAGTAACGAGATTACATTTTAAATGCATTTTATAATTTAATACCTATATGTTTGTGTTGTGTTCGATATCGATTTTATTTGCTCAGTGGTATCGATTGGTCAAACCAGTAAAATTACTAATTTTGTGAAATAAATTAAACATATCCAAGAAGACCCTTCATTTTTACGATGTTGTAAGCCTCGCATATTCTGTTAATTTTCCACGTGGTCAAATCAGTTTGACAAAATAGTTTGACTACGTGGAGGCAGCGATTTTATTTTGCTTTTTGACCCTTTAAAAATAAATGTTTTAATTATTTGACAACTAAAGATGTAATTTGTTGACCTAAACGGACTCACCAAATTGTTGTATTTAAATAAAATTATGATGAGGAAGTCCAGGAATAGGGACATTCCTTATACAGGATGGCCGATGCGCACTGCAAGGGTGCGTGTGATAGGTATCATGCATGACGAGCGCTGTCCGCGGCGGCAGCGTCTGCGCTGTGCCTCTTGTCAATTTTGAGCAGTCATGCTTATTTATTTATTATTTTTTTTTGTACAAGAAGCAAATTTCATAAGTACTTATAATTATACATGCCTTGCAAAACTACCTATATAAACAGTTGGTCTGCAGGAATGAGTCACGAGATTTGCGGAAAGGAAACAATTTGTGGGAAAGTTACTTAAATATTTTTCTTTAGATGATCAATTGTGTGGTGTCTCTAAAAGATATTGTTCAGATGTGGTAGGTAATTGTAATTATTAATTGTAAATAGGCCCTTAAAATTCATCCATTAACCATGTATGTCAATTGCCAACCTTACACCATTATTCACGTCATGCCTTTGACTCAGCTGTATTAGTTAGTTAAAATTATAATGATATAAAAAAAAAATCGTTAGCAAACAATATAAAAAAAATATATATATATCTTAAAATAGGGTTACAGAAACTAGAAGTTTACAAATAAGAAGGTAAGAGAATTTGAAACGCAGTGTCCAATACAACAGAGTTGCAAAAATATAACAGCATCCTTAAAATTACATTTTAAAGTGTAACATTTGTTTAGCAGACTCCTCAATCTTTGTTAAGAAGGGGTATGATATCTCAACTTTCTGGTTATCAGTCTTTCTGGGAGAGAATATAATATACTTATTGTTATTATTTTTAATTATTAATTACCTACTAATAAAACAATTAATTCACAAGTTTAAATTATGATTTTATTTGATTGTTTTGGACACCATGCTATCTTAATCAATTTACATAACTAAACTTTACAAATATCACTAGATAAAAAATAAAGAAAACAAAATTCAGACAAATACGAATATAATAAATACGAATATTTTTATGCACAACACAAAATGTTGATGAATAAATGTTCAGATGAAATGTTGAATGTTCTATATTCCATAACAAAATTATTACAAGAAATAATACATTATATGTTTATAATATATTATATTAGTTTAAATAAATTGTAAAAATGAGATTATATTCGTTTAGGTATTTCACTTAAGTACGTAAATAAAAATTATTTACTTACAACGTACGTGACATTGACAAAAGGAAGTAGGTACTTGTGTGTTATGTTCTATTAGAATAATATTATTGTGATATCTATGTTTGTTTCGTACGTATTATCAATAATCTTGTAAAACGACTTTCATTAATACACACAATTTAAAGGAACTGATAAACCTACACTTAATTAATTAATTAAATGAGCTTAAAATAAAGTAGAAAAATGTATTTTGAGTTAAGTATATAAATTGTACTAAATTGTATTCAATTCAATTTCGTTTAAGACTTAATTATACTTACTTATAATCGCATTGAGTTTTGGCAAAAGACATAATAAGATAATTGTAGATACGAGTATTGTTAAACTATAAATATACATGTCAATATAAAGTATGTACTCAATTTGATGTTTGAACGCTTATAACATCTATTAGAAATTGTGGATCGATTAGTGTATTTCATCGTTTTTATACAATTACCGGGTGTTTTGATTATTTTGATACCTATGTGTAGTGATTATCGATATAGTAAAACCTTAAAAATGTCATCTTAATTTAAGTTACGATACGAAATGTTAGATATTCCGATATTAAAATATTATTATATATAATATAGTGATATTCGGTCAAGTTACAGTCTATTAAGATATTAAGTATGAGTAGTATTTGGTCTCTATAATTTTGCCTGAGGTCAGGCAAGGGTCAGGATGGCCGACTGTTAGCTATTACAGGTTTTTATTACATGTATTTGTTATTTTAAATAATCATAGTCAAGTAAGGATATTCATTGTGAGACAGCTAGCAACACTCAGCTGTCAATTGGCAGTTTTGGCGGTATTATTGTAAGACTCTGTAAGAGGTGATAGTGTCCCCAATAAAACTATATCAAAATATCTTATCCACCTGTCTTATTTATAGTATATCATCAGAGAACATTATCACAACCCTAATGGAAGCATTTTGCCAGACGCTGGCGGCGTTTCGCTGATCACCAACGACATCGGACCAACCAGATAGTTGTTCATAATCTCACACTGGGTTGGTTTTCCTACCCGGGTTGCAACATCAACCCGTTCAGACATCAACTCGCGTCTCAACACCGACCGTTCAGAAATGGCAGTGTCGCTACACTGGTGTCGAATTTTTCAACATCCACTCTGAGCAGCGTTCCTTCGCAAGGTTTGCATAGGCTTCAAACGTCATTTAACATTTTATACTAAATCTAAGGTAAAAACATCGAATGATGTTTGGAGTGTCGCTACACGACGAAACCCGTTCAAAAACCAAGCGTTGCAACTCGAGTGTTGCTTAAGGCGAGGCATCGAGTTTTCAACGGGCTGTGTTCAAGCGGAAAAACGCGCAGTGCGAGAGGGACCGATTTAGGGATGAAGACGAAAAATTTGCTTTTTTATTTATATTAAAAAAAAACTAAAATGACTAGAAAAATTTCCTATTGCCAAAATGTAGGTATTGTTAAAACCCATGTAATAAAATATGTTTGGGGTCTGTACATGATAATTACTTGTCAAAATATGAGAAAGCGTGAGTTTGAAGACCTCATTTTAATAATTATTTCTATCGAGTGAAAGATTTTCTATCGCGTATCTGTATTCCAGAAAACTAGAAAAATGATCCGAAAATGTTATACTTATTTATCAAACTAGTAGCTTCTTACTCAACGTAGTAAAATGACTCCAAAAAGTACAAATTTTTCGCGGCGTCGCCTTTTAAGTAGTTATACACATCATAATGTATCCACTTAGGTCGTAAACTTCTTGGCATGATTCTTTTATAAACTTCTTGGTATTTTTACTTAAATTCTGAATTCAAATTCAAAAGCTTATAAGAACTAACAGTGTATTATAGTGAAGAGACATGTATAAGATTCTGATAAATATCGATATCGATAATAGCCAGTACGTACATACCTTTTAGTACTTTTGAGGAATTAGATGTAAATAAAATGTTCTACATATATGTAAGTATTTAAATCTGTTCTGGTAAATTAGCAAAATTTTTGCACGCATTTTCATTGTTCACTTCAATATTTCGTTTAAGCAATTAAACTGGTAAGCATCAATAATGTTATCGATATTAAACACTAACATTTCTTGCTTTAAGAATTTTGATTCTCCTTTTTTTACTAGGCATCATCCATCATGGACATGGACGATCATCGACACCAACACAAGGCCACACTAAGGTGATGTCAATCATAGAGAAAACCGTCAATGGCAGGCTGGTGGCCAAGTATTAACACTTCCGGATATGGCGGCGGCGCGCGCGCGCATTCTCTAACAAAGACGTTTCATTTTTTTGATAATTTCGATCAAATAAGCATTAATTTATTATGAACAATAACTAATAATAAATAATAAACTATTAGAACACGTATTAATCTGTAATAAGAAATCAAATAATCCTTCGTCTAAAAAAGAAGTTTATCCAAAATCCAATTTCTATTCAAGAGAGAACTTCCCTGTCAAAACTTTTATTGTCAAGTACTAAATACTAAAATGCCTTGATCTGCAAAATTCTTTCGTGAAGTCGATCACGGTAATGACATTCAAATTCTGAACAGCGGGTCTACCGCGTAATTCTGATTTGTATCAACTTCAAGCAAATGCATGCGAAATTCAACGCGTGCAAAAGAGATGGCATGTTAGGCGGGCGTCGTCACACGCACGACAAAGGAGACGGTCAGTTCCCCATAAGCAAAATGCCTTATGAGTGTACACAAATATATTGTGGTCAATGATAAAGAACAAATTCAAAATAACACGGTTTGACTATCCATTTAAAACGGATACCATCTTATAATAACTTTTTATGATAAATCGTTTTTATTTTGAGGTTATTTTCATATGGCATTGCGAAAATAAACTTAGGCGCGTTTGAAACGTTCATAGTTGTAACAATGTTCACGATGATTCTGATATATTTAAAAGGGTCATGCTCAAATGTCAGTCGTTATGTAATCTCTATCAGAATCCAGAAGAAAAGCATGAATCGTGAAATAAAATACAAAATTAATACACAGAAAAGAAACACCCGTATTTTTTTCGCATATCGCCTTAAAACAGCTTTTGGTCTGCTTTTTTAAGGATAGCGTCACTACCTTTAATGTTGTGACAGAAAATATTTTTAATTTCAAGTCCTAATGTAGCTGCAAATTCAAAATTAACTGTAGTTTTGCGTGCGCAGCAGTTTATTAGAGCAGGATAGTTTAGCTTGATACTAAAGCCGATTTTGAAGGTTTTAGTTTTAAGATAAGAAACCTACTAAAAAACTTAATTTTAAATGACAGCACTATTTTTTGCTATTTTGAAGGGCACACTAACTAAAATTTACAAGCTTTTAGGACGCTCCTAAGTTTAATTCACAGATAACGGACCACAGATGAGAATGGACCATTATTCACCAATAATATTGACAATAATCAACATTACGGGTGATTCCATTCGGTCAGTATGGCAAGCAATCAGTATTTCTTTTTCTTGGTAGAATTACGACCATGTTGTAAATGATTTAATTTTAATATATTACTATTTTCCCGGGGTTTCACTAACTGAAACATTGTTTTTGGAAAACCTACTGATAAAATTATTAAAGAAAGATTACCAGAATTGATCATTATCAAAATTAAATAATTTTATCTGTCACATTCAGAGTTATTTTAATTATGTAAGTTATTTTTAAGATTATTATGCTGGCAAAACTTAACAACTTTGACAGACGATAGATTATTTTCTTTGGAATTTGTTTTATTTTCTTGTTTTCGTCGTAAAACTTTACGAAACGAACGACCATGAGTAACAGCAGGAGAAGGTCGAACAAGAGAGACAGACGAAGCTCATGTTAACTACATACATGCTCATATGATTTTAGTGCGTGGTAAGTTTTGATCTAGATAAAATCAAAAATACCTTTTAAAAAACTTCCAATGGCCTTGGTGCTAATAGTCTATCTACTTTTCTAGGAAACGGGGATATCCTCAGGTGGCGCAGATATGGAGAGACCTCGCCCTTCAAAATAGTTGGGACGTGCCAGAGATATACTTAACGGAGCAAGCAAGTATGTATCTTTGTTTTTTTTTTCTTTCAAAGCCTAAAACAGAGATACTTTGAGGCCAGAAATCAACTGACATCACTTAACATTTTAGATACCACCAGCATGCCCAAGCCGTGGCAAGATTTATCTCCTATAACTTAATTACATAGGTATGATTACTCGGAACAAATGCTTTTGATGCAATTTCCCCTTCAGCTTACTGAGGAGATTCCTTGCAGAAGTAAGCTCAAGGCTGTGAGCTGAGCAATAACCATCTTAGCCTGTATTTGCTTACATCCCTGACTAATATGAAATCACATTCAGTTCCTAAGGGACCATCTTACTATATTCTTTGTGACGGCCTGGATCTGTACACTTACAAAGCTATGGCGGTCAAGGAGAAGGTGTTTTGTGTGTTTGGCCCCAAATAGTTTCTTTAAAAATCTCTTACATTATTAAACATGATATATTTATTTACAGCATGGTTCCGAGGCCACTTTGTGCAACAATACATGAAAATGCAAGTTCCAGTGAAGATGGTATAATCTAAGTGAATGAAAGATCACTTTATAAATACCCTAAATGGCTTGGCTGTTGCAGTTCTGAGCATGGGCGAAAACATTTCCAGTGCATTGCGGAATGCTGCTGTTATCTACGAGCAGAGATCATGAGTGACAACCAAATTGACTCCTACTCAGTATGGGGCTGGTACGCCCGAAGATGGCAGGACCCTATAGAAACCATAAGTAACATAGATCTGAGCCCCGATCCGGACTGCGATGTATTATTTTACTATTTTGTGTTTTAGTGCTATGAATTAAATCTAATTTATAAAATGTTTATTTTATTAATTTGTCAAATCCTATTAGTAAAATGAAAGAGTTTCCATGACCCGGCAACATGTTGCTTG
Organism: Ypsolopha sequella; assembly: GCA_934047225.1. Classification (NCBI taxonomy): domain Eukaryota; kingdom Metazoa; phylum Arthropoda; class Insecta; order Lepidoptera; family Ypsolophidae; genus Ypsolopha; species Ypsolopha sequella. Next base: position 25,501,831 of record OW203987.1, read on the forward strand.
TCCTTGAGATGAAGAGATGATATGTTCGACATCAAGCTGTTCTACCTCGGCTTGCTATCAATGAACATGTTGTGCAGGGCACAGTAGGCCAAAAAAATTGTTGCTGCTGTCTCACGAGAGTTTGGTGCTTTAACAAGCAATGAAATTTATTATTCGGGTAGCACCTCATAGCATGGAAAGGTTGAACGACACGTCACTAATAAGGTAATAAGCCGTCTGGCTTCAGCAGAATCAGCAGATGAATGGAGGAACATTGAGGGCTGTCGACAGTCGAAAATGTTTCTCTCGACTATCATCAAAAAAAAAGTAAGGTACACTCTTAATCTAAGTAGAATCAATCTAGGTACGTTTGTGGGTATTCTAACTGGCCACTGTAGGCTGAACAGACATCTGTCAATAATGAAGGTACAGGAGGACTCCTCTTGCCCGCACTGCGGCGAGGAGGAAACGAGTAAGCACTAAGATGGGAAGTATTTGGTAATGATCACATCAAAGAAGACCTCAAGTGCCTTGGGTACTCAGACATATTAAGAGAAGTGGAAGATTTGAGGAGGGAATGCAACTGGGACAATAGGATACCAAAGCTTCAAGCAATGGGAACTGGATGGAATAGCTCCAACTGGAGAGCCGACCATCCGCCTGTGCCCAGCAGGCGTCCCACCTCTAAATCATCATCATTAGTAAAATGAAAGAGTTTTCATGACCCGGCAACATGTTGCTTGTCCTTGAGATGAAGAGATGATATGTTCGACATCAAGCTGTTCTACCTCGGCTTGCTATCAATGAACATGTTGTGCAGGGCACAGTAGGCCAAAAAAATTGTTGCTGCTGTCTCATGAGAGTTTGGTGCTTTGACAAGCAATCAAATTTATTATTCGGGTAGCACCTCATAGCACGGAAAGGTTGAACGACACCACAGATGATAGTGCTCCCATAAACCTTAGTATGTGTTTCTTTTAGTTTTTGTATACAAGAGCAATTACGATGTTGTCCCTCATCATACCTTACCATCATACAAGGCTCGCAAGGTGTATGTAAGTGGACAAATTTTGGAAAAACTGCAATTTAAAAAAATATTTGATTGAAGTGTATACGTGTCGAGAGCAACTACGATGTTGTCCCTCATCATACCTTACCATCATACAAGGGTCGCAAGCTGTATGTAAGCGGACAAATCTACTCTTTTCAATAGAAATAAAACGTAGATGTGGCGTCAGGTTATAACACAAATTTGGGCAAAACTGCAATTTAAAAATGTATTCGATTGAAGTGTGTACGTGTCGAAGAATGTTTTTAATACGGTACACATCTATTTCTATCACAAAACTGTAAAATACTACAGGAAAAGTCGTCGGAAAATTAAGTCAGTTTTTATGAGGGACCTTATGAGCAGCTGATTAAAATCCAACTAAAAATACTAAATTTACTCAAGTGACAGCTCTAAACTGTGCCCTGAAAATACCAAAACACGTAAGTTGAGTAAATTAGTGCTGTCAAACATAAATTTAGTGGATTTTAGGTTTGACGTTTATAAATTCGTGACTTGAAAATGGCTCTTCGTTTTAATCACCACTTAGTGTAAATTTAGATACGTCAAACTAAAACTAAAACCTTCAAAATCAGCTTTACTAAGCCTTAATATCATCTAGATTTAAGTTTAAGTCGAACTAAAAATCGAATATAATAACAATACGTAAATTTAACGGTGTTTTACCAAAAGTATAGGCGAATGTACTTTATTGTTTGAGATAAAATTAAAAAATTAATACGTGTCAAACATCGAAAATGTTATATAGATTAATAATAAATAAAAACAATGTTTGAAAACGTCCACAGTCATGCCAAAATAATGTTTCTCCTGAAACACGTTTTCAATTTTGCACCCGCGACGAAATCGGCACGATTGTATTGTCCTCGCAAGTTTCATGGAGCGTGCACCTTATAGCGAAATGAAACAGCACGACATTTGACCACGCCCACAACTGAGTTGGTTGCGTCATGATGTCTGCTCTTAAGGGACCTCACGCGGCGGCCTCCTGTGCTGACTTGAGAGCGAATGCCAACTAATTACACGTCTGCCCCCAAAAAAAGGAGTGTATTGTTTTCAGGGTTCGTCTCAGAACAATAATAGGCAAGAAACACAGTCTCATACTAAGTTCTCGCTCGAATCCGTTTATTTTACATCAATAGGGTTCGTATATATATTTTTCTTTATTCCATCATATCTTCTGAACGCTTTAACCAATTAATTTTAAAAAAAACACGACTGCCATAATTTCAAAATTAACTTAGTAACGACACCCAGTGCGGTGGGGGACATAAAAAACAACTGCACTGGGTGTCGTTGCTAAGTTCATTTTGAAATTATGGCAGTCGTGTTTTTTAATATTTTTTATTATTTATCTACCTACGCTAAATCGTACGATTAGTACCCTGAAGTATAAGGTTTACCACACATAAATAATTTATTGAATTTATAAGAAAAGGGCTTCGCTGAATGGGAGTTTAAATACGCGACCGGGGGGTCTACCGCGTAATTCTGATTTTCATCAACATCAACTTGAGATTGAAATTTGACGTGCGTGCAAAAGAGATGGCATGTTAGGCGGGCGTCGTCGCACGCACGTCAAATTTCAATCTCAAGTTGATGTTGATGAAAATCAGAATTACGCGGTAGACCCGCGGGCCGCCATAGAAAGACGCTTGCTGACTCTATTGGTGGGTGTGGAAGTGGCAAAATCTGCGTCAGGATCGTGGCAGATGGAAATCTATGGTCTCTGCGAGACAGACGTGAGTGTATGTATGTATGTATATTTGCTGTACGTATTCATACAAAAAAATCATAGACAATTAATTTAATGACATTTTTAATTTAATGTAATAAACATAATAAATTATGTTGCACTTCTCATGTAATATTATAGATCATGTAATAGTTGTAGTTAGAAATTAAAAATGTTGAATACCTGTAATTGTAAAATGTGATTGGACATAAATTAGAACAACTGTTATACTTACACACATTTTATAGCAAATAAACGTTTTTTTCAATGCAAGTGCTCGTAAATGCCCACTTTTTATGCATCTAAACCAAACAGAAAGTCGATTATTTTGCCCTAGGGCAAAATATTATTATTATGTTTTTTTAATTTATTCACAATGGTTGGCTAACCTGCAGCCTTTCCTGTGAACCATAAATGTTATACTTTTTTCCACGTATCATACACGGGCGTAAGAGCAATAAATTACTCGGTTACGTTTAAAATACTCGCTACGCTCGTGTTTTAAATCGTCCTCGTAATTTATTCCTTTGCGCCCTTGTAACATAAACTACTACTATTGTATTGCTACAGCCTCGTGAGCAAACTGATAATAGTAAAGCCATCAAGGTATTAAACAAAGAAGTAACTTACTTCCACATCGTAGCGGTCCGCTCCGGATGCAAGCTTCATCCGTTTTGAGCTGCTTGGGACCGACCCTGCGAACAAAACTTGATTATAAGCTTACAGGTATACATGTATCACATATGATGATAATGAACGTTGATAGATTTCATGTACTTCACTATGAAATACATGGTCCTGCCATAAGTATTTCTTTTTGTGACTTTCAGTTAAACGAACCAGATTATATTGCAAAAAAAAAATATTGATGTGTACATTACAGCCCATTACACCATTCGATAATATAAATTAATTATAATTAATTGAATAGTTTATAAGTAAGTTGAAGTGGCAGTTGACTGGCCATATTTGTCGCCGACGTGATAACCGTTGGGGCCGTAAGGCATTGGAATGCAGACCACGTACAGCAAAGCGCAGCGTAGGCCGCCCTCGTGCCCGCTGGACTGACGATCTGAAGGACGTTGCGGGTGGCGGCTGGATGAGGATGACTGAGGACCGCCAAGAGTGGCGTAATATGAGGGAGGCCTATCTATAGGTATCCAGCAGTGGACGAATACGGGCTGATGGATGGATGGAATAGTTTATATCCGATTTAGGCGTTACCTTAGGTGAGTAAAAACGGGCAAATACGTCCCAAATCAAAGGAAATGCCTAATTTTCATGTTAAAAAAAATGAAACATGTCGTCGCGACACACATTTCCGAAGAGATGTTAGAGGTGTTTCCGAGTATGAACTGTCACTAGTACAGTCAACACTCGTAATACCCTCCTTTTACAGACTATTTTAACATCCCAACGAGATGTGTGCCTAATCGCTGTAATTGGTAATACACGCTTTTTAACAGGTGGTAGAGCTGATTCCGGGCTCGACTGTGGAGATACCACTATCTTACTTGAAGACCCCCTTGAAGTAATTCGGGGTAGAGTAAGAGGACAGCTAGCAGTCAAAAAACCAGGAGGCCCACCATGCCTGGGACCGATGGATGGCGGTATATCCATCCCTAATTGCCGGGCCTTATATAGAACGTCACGGGTGCGAGGGTTCCGGCACCGCGGTCACCAACCCGCCTGCCCAACGTGTGTGAGTATAGGCAATTCTTCCAGGATGACCGCCGGAAGTCCAGCAGTGGACGAACTCGGCTGATGGATGGATGACACGCTTTTTAGAGCAAGTTTACCGAAGCAAGCAGTCAACAAGTTGTAAGATACAAAATACTATGCACATAAATACCGAAAAACTCATTAGTGCATGTCGACCAGCAGGATTCGAACCTGTGTCTTGAGATTGAGAGTTCCAACTAAGCTACCGGTATTTTCTGTGATTTCTTGTAATTCTTTAAAAATTGTATTTTGTGCAACTGTAACATAATTTGAGACATTGTTCGTGAGTTTCGTAATTGTTGTGCACGAGTGTCCCAATGTCTAATTATATTCCATCCAACCATCCATCAGCCATGGTGTTCATCCACTGCTGGACATACGCCTCGCCAATATTTCGCCACTCTTGGCGGTCTTGCGTCATCCTCATCCAGCCGCTACACGCAACGTCCTCCAGGTCGTCGGTCCAGCAGGCACAAGGTCGGCCTACGCTACGCTTTGCTGTACGTGGTCTCCATTCCAACGCATTTCGGCTCCAACAGCCATCGTGCCGGCGACAAATATGGCCAGCCTACAGTCACTTCAACTTACTAATTCGGCAGGCTATGTCGGTCACATGCCGGTCTGCCGGATTTCCTCATTTTGTCCATTACCGCGTTGAGCGACCTTAAATCGGCGGATCAAAGCCTTGGTAAGAGACCACGTTTTAGCGCCGTACGTCATCACTGGAAGGACGGTCTGGTTATATACTTTATCCTTCAAGCACTGCGGTATTGGCGACGTAAATATGTGACGCAACTTCCCGAATGCTGCCCATCCCAAGCATATTCTTCTGTTAGCCTCGGTGTCGAAGTTGTTTTGAACAAGCTGGATAACTAATAATGTTCAGTTGCACACAATACTTTATCTACGACCATTAAAAATATCGTATTTATTTATAATATTTTCAACTAACAATTTCATGAAAAATGAAAAGAACACTGATTCATGAACCTCGGTTGCGTCGTTACGGTAATGCTGTCTTGAAGACCAATCAGGATAAAGGAGGCGTGGCTTAAGAAATTAGGTCGGTCTCGTCTCTGTTGTTGATTGGCTCTCTAGCGGTGTTATAATAAATTGGGCCAATCGCAGCGCAGAATCGCGGTGTTATAACATTTATACGGATAAACAATGTAAGTAGTTATAAAACTGACCTGTGGGTCTACCGCGTAATTCTCATTTTCATCAACATCAACTTGAGATTGAAATTTGTCGTGCGTGCGACGACGCCCGCCTAACATGCCATCTCTTTTGCACGCGTTGAATTTCGCATGCATTTGCTTGAAGTTGATACAAATGAGAATTACGCGGTAGAGCCCCTGGTCCTCTAAAAAGGCCGCTTTGGATGAATAATATTATGATTCCGTTCTAATGCCGTGTCTTTTGCACGCGTGAAAATACTCTGACTACTTTCAAATAATTGTATGATTCACCCAAGTCGGCCTTTTTAGATCCCCTGAACCCTCGGGCCTCGTATTAAAATGGGTGTTATTTAACACGACTTCTATTTGATAGCATTTTTCATTGTTCTCTGAATTACTAGGTCAGCCACCATCAATGCGCGTCTAAAAATAATCTTAGCCAATATAACATATGTCTTCGATGTTAGTATACAATAAATGAGAATAACTTAACTAAAAACTTAAATAACATTCAAAAACTTACCTAAAGATGACCTAAAAGAAAAAAATCTAACAAAGTAAACGTAAAATAATTATAATAAATAGAAAATGCTGGCCAGATCGCTGCCGTCGTTATGAAGGGTGCCCAAAAGACTGGCGGCTTTGCCACGTTGAATGGCCAAACTAATTCTTTGGCCAAAGTAGCTTCCAGCCCTTCGGTCACCTGAAGCGCCGACCAAGCGCGACGAAATTTCTTTGGATAGAGAATTCCGTTTTGCTAATATTTAATAATAAGGAATTAAATACCCTCGGACGTCAGTAGCTTGGCGTAAAGTGCATTAACCTTAACATAGTTTTCGAGAAAAACCTCTGTGACAGACGGCCGGACACCACGAGAGCAGAGTAAAAATATATCGAGTAGTGAATCTTACTTATTGAATATAACTTATTGTTTTAAGTAAATAAAACCTATATTTAAAATAAGTTAATATTTAAAAGCCTTTGTAAAAAGACATGTAGACACCGAGAGCTAAGTATAGCCGATAAAGTGCTGAGCAGTTTGGCTTAAAAATTGTAAAGATGTCATATTGATAAATAAATAATATCTCTATCAATTTATCTTACAAAAATGCTTCGTTTCAAACTCACGCACACATATCCGTGCTCTACACGCCCTCTAAGTGAAGTTCGGGGGAGCCTCCATACAAATATCGGCGCGGCGTCGTGTAGAGCACGCGTCTGCATGTGTGAGTTCGAACCTGAGCGCTTGTACTAGGATTAACTACTTGATATATTTTTACTTTGACGAGAGTGAGCTTATAGGGTTCCGTTTTTTCTTTTAAGGTACGGAATCCTAAAAACATCTTAGCTAACAGAAAAAATCGCAAACAAATGTTGTATTTTAATGAATGAAGACAAGATTGGTGAATGTTGTCGCTTCTTGATAGGGTGTCCTCATACTAAATACAAAATCAAGTCGGAGCGCACTCAATGTAATGGGCTACATAAATAAAATAAACCTTTATTTTAGTTCATGTACAGTGGAGACCGCATCAAGTAAGACACATTGGACTTTGTACCTATCTTATATTCTTCTCGGTAGGGGCTAATATCGTACTGCAAGTGTATAGCTTGATGTGGTCTCCACTGTACATTTATTATTTGAATACATATATTTTTATAAGATCAAATTTGACTCGTAAGAAGTATTATGTACACCTACTTTACAAAATAAACTACCTATTTGAATTTGAATTTGAATTTGCAGTCCAAAAGTGATACAGTTTCGTGTTCGTACACGTCTTGAACTGTCTCTGATTACTACTACTTACTACCCGGCAACATTCACTAAGTGCACACCTTTTTCACAAAACCGGCCTCACTTCAAGGTTGACAGCGATCCGTCCTGAACTTTTATTTGGTCTGAGAGAATGTCATCAAAGTCACCACTAATGTAAATAAAAATTCTTGGTACACAGTTCCACAAAGATATGTATTAACTTAAATACATTACATGTATGTCAATCAATCAATCAAAGAATAATATTATCGTAAAATTGGCCAAATCATGAAGTATAAAATAAGAAATTTAAGAGTCGATTAACAAAAAGACAAAAATAGGTGTCTTCAATAAAACTCACTTGTACACTATTTCACACATTTAATTAAAACTTATACACCCAACCGGTTTCGAATAATTTATTAATTTTCAAGGGGTTTTATTTATTTTCGAACTACTGCAACTACGTGCTGTAAAAACCAATATTATTTTTTCAATTATTTTTCCAAATAATATTGGTTTTTACAGCACGTAGTTGCAGTAGTTCGAAAATAAATAAAACCCCTTGAAAATGTATTAATTATTCGAAACCGGTTGGGTGTATAACTTTTAATTAAATGTGTGAAATAGTGTACAAGTGAGTTTTATTGAAGATGCTTTCCAAGTTTCACCAAGTGCCGACAATCGCAAGTATAAATTGTAAAAATAGGTGTGACGTCTAGCGAAGAGAGTAGTTGCTGGTGATCATAAAATCGGGAGCCGAGCGAAGCGGTTCCGAGCAAGGCGACCCCTTTAGGTTCAATAGATTTTATAATATGGTGATCAGATCATAAAATGGTCAATTCTATGGCTAAGATAGGGCTACATCATGATATACCATTCAAAAGGTTTGCGACCGGATGGTTTTAACAATATCTTCAGGCACTGAAGATAAGATATAATTTGATAAACTTAAATTATATTTCAATTACGGACTTGGAGTTAGTATATGTTTTAAGCTCCCATAACTTTTAAGCTCCCATACTCAGGGGTTTAATAAAGCAGTATTTTCAATAAAATTTTGAAAATACTAATAACCCAAGAAACAACAAAGGGTTATGATCATTAACTTCCTTTTTATATTTTTTTCTTCCGTTTAAATATTTGTATAGTCTCAGTAGCTTTAAGCCACGTATGGAACTTCTCTTGAAATCTCGAATTAACCTTTTGGTGCTGATTACTTGAAAATATAAGACACAGGAATTTTATTCGTGCTTCTGCTTTGTCAACATTAAATTTTTTTCTTTTAACTTCTGCAAGCATAGAATCACACAGCTTGTTTGCCCTAAGAAAATCTTTTCCTTTTGTTTTCCTCCAACTGTCATACAATTGCTTACGTGTAAAGGTAAACAACTCAGTCCGTTTCTGTTTACCTGGAAAAATAAACAGAACTGATCTATGGTTGGTAAGTCAAATTATAAACTTACGGGGCAGTTTATATGAGTGGCATGGCAACACTAAGGAAATAAGGTCAGATTTTGATGATTTGTATGTAGGATAAATGTCAACAGCTGGGATTCGAAATTGCAGTAAAGTTACTGTCTAGCCCTAATGAGTAGGTAAATGATTTTTTTTTATATTTCAAAACAATAGACTAGTTTTTCCAGCTTAAAACTTTATAAAAAATAAATATTTTGCATATGCAGCAGGGCAAAATGATTAGCTTGCTATTTGTTTTAGAAAAATATATATTTGTTTCACAAATCAATATAAATTTTTATGCTATGTCAAATGAAGTATAATTTTTGGGTTTAGGATAGTATGTAAATACTTTATTGCACAAAAATAAACAATGCACAAAGGCGAACTTAATGCTAATTAGGATTAACATATGCCAAATAATGTATGGTACATACCCTATTCAAGATAAAATAGCACGACCAAACCCAAAGCCTTAACAGCAATCCGATCTGTTCAGAAGATGGACACAGTATGACATAGTGTGCTGGGGTCATTTTTGAGAGCACTTCTGATTTTACATTCTATTAACCCTTTTCACTAAATTAAAACACATAACAATAGGCCAAACATATAATATGTCAGGATCATATCATAGCACTGACCATTTCATGATCTGATCAGCCATATCATACAATCTGGTAAAACTAAAATGGTTGCCTCACTCCGCTTCACTTTGCTGCCGAATTTATGATCACCAGCAGAAGCAACCTAACATGCTTCTCATTACTTCGCTCATTGTTACACCTAGTTTTGACTTTTTGTTGAGACTATAATATTGTAAATTTCTTATTTTATACTTCATGATCTGGCCAAGACATGTAAACGGTGTTTTTAGGAAATAAATAAATGATATTACAGTAAGACTAGTTCTATTCATCTATCATACCTTATCAGGACTCTTCAAATTTACATTCTACTAAATACCAAAAAACTGCACTCGTTGCCCAAAGAAAGGAAATAATTGAGGCATGTACTCGAACAACGCTGTATGTTATATTATGGCGAAAGATATCTAATGATAGAACAATGCTTATCTTTGTAACATAAATTGTTGTTCAACGGTATGCCAACGTTTGTTTGCTGCTAAACTTCACTACTATTGTAAAACAAAACTCAGTTGCAAACAATGCCAGTGTTGATGGACAGCATTTTACCATCATTACATAACTTTTGCCAAAATGTAACATACAGCGTTGTTCGAGCACATGCCTCAATTTAATCCATAGGTTGTGAAAATTAAATAAATCATTAGTTTAAGTAGAGTATGCACCACTAGGGAAGTCTCATGGATTAAAATACTTTGGTACATATTTTGGAATTGGAAAAATAATCTGGAATTGTTATAAGATTTTTTTTAGATATTTATAATTCCTAAGAGGTTTTACCATTTTTAAGGTCATAAGGTACAAAAAGAAACGTCCATCCGTCCATATGTCACAGCCTCATAACTTTAGTACCCTTAAAGATAGAGACTTAAAATTTCTCAAAAAATAGCAATAATTTGCCATTTTTCAAAATACCTATTTCCAAGACAAAAGAGAGAAACAAAAATCCTAAAAGTACAATATAAGGTATATAATAAATTATTATAAAATAAATTATATACCTTAACTATATTTACTGGCACTGATTTAAATAATTCTTTGAAAAACCACAAAACATGTATGTCCCCCCTCTTATCTCTGAAACAGGTGCACCGAAAAAAATTGAAAAAATTATGGTAATAACTGCCAATGTAAGGATTACAGGATACAGGAACTCCGCCTCGATGCTTGCCTTTTCATGCTTTGCACTGCTGCTTTCTATTCCTTTGCACGCTTTTTCATCTCATGTGCCAGTAGCCAGATGTGGACCTGAAAGGGCCAGTATGGTGCCGGTCCCAAGCCCGGATAAAGGAGGAGGGCAGACTCGGTGGACACCTCATCTTCAGGGAGCATTCCTTGGAGAAGGGATGTCCACCATCCTGTCAACCCAACCCTTTCCTACTCACATCATATGAAGCATGTGCCAGCGCATAGTGTCAGCCAGTCAGTCAGGTGTGCAGAATTTTGCCCTAGGTCATCACTAGCGATGTACTCTGGGAGCGGATCTATACCCTGCTGCGGGGCGGGCGCTGTGAGTGGTCACATGTCTATCCTATCTGCTTCCTTCATACCTGTCCCTCCACTGTATAGCCCATGGAGATATACAGTGGAGACTGTGTTCTCCATACCCCCAGGGCTACGGTGGGAGAAATCGTGCCAATGGCCCGTAGTGTAAGCTACTGGTAGCGGGGGGTCGTGGGAGATGGACTGGCGGCTGGAGGGTATCATCCTGCGGCGCACTGGTCCACTGGTCTGGAGTGAAGGTATGCTCTGGGTCGCCACTAGCGGTGTCACTGGAAGCTGCTGGACCCAGGCTATGTGGAACTGATATAAGTGCTGCAGGGGTATGCCCGTCTGGCCGCGAGCCCATTTTCCACAATCGCTGCCGTGAACGATTCTGGCTAGTGGTTGGAGTGGCGATCCCCACGGCTGCATCGCGGTTTTCTTTATTCGTAGCTGGACTAAGCAAGGGAGCTCTGCGGACGTCCTCCGGTCATCACTTCCCATTTAAAATCCTTAACCATGAATTCTTCCTCTAATAAAAAAGTATTCGTACCATCAGTTGTGAGGGACCAGGCACTGATGCAAATTAACTCTGGAACGGGGGAGCGAAAGCCCTCTATCGGTTCGGGTGAACCGGTAGGGGAGGGACCTCCCAAAACAGTAGCGGCTCTAAGCCAAGCAGAAACTGGTGTTGTAGATGATGGCCTTTCTGACCATTCCCTACAAAATCAGTTTACCAAAGTTCTATCCTTAGAAGAGGAAGAAAACTTGTTGATGTCACCAGCACCCGCGAATACGGGTGCTGAAGATGAAAAATTCTTCAAGTATAAAAGCAAAGCCGAAAAACAAAAAGAGAGGGCTAAGAGAAGGAAACTTAATCGGTTGGAAAGGGAGCAGAAGTTGGTGGAAGAAGCGGGGCAGGAAAAACCTGCGACTTCTGAACCCAGTAGACCGACTAAGTTGAAAAGGCAGTCTACGGATCCTGATGATGAACCAACGGAGCAGCGGCCGCCAAAACGCCAGAATCGCGGCAAGGAGCCAGTGGAAGGACCGAGAAGCGCCGCCAAGGAACTTCGCGGTCTGGCCGTCGCGATCTGTCGAGATGATGGTCTTAGGGTGGACGAGGCTTTGGGTGCCATTATCAGAAAACGTCTGTCTACTCTTATTGTAGAAGCCGTGAAGGACAAAGTCGACAGCAAGCAGCTTAAGTTTGCGGCTTCCGGATTGGTGTCGGAGGGTTTTTACCTTGTGACACCAATGCGTGAGGAGTCGCGCGACTGGTTGCTGAGCTGTGATTTTGGTCTTCATGGCGCAACAAGATTGACGGCTAAAAGATTGGACCGAGAACGGGTGTCCATCTGGATACCGGGTAAAGCAGAAGATATGCTTGAAGATCCTCTCCTGATGCTACAGGGACAGAACTCAGAGAGAGAAGACCTCAGGATCTCTGAATGGTCGCTAATCAGCAAGGATCCCATGCCAACAGGGACTCGCTTGCTGATTAACGTTCCGTCAGAAGCGGCTGAGTCCTGGAAGTCGCCAGTCGAAAGGCTCAACTACGAGGCGACTTTAGTACAGGCTAAGCTGATCCGTAGTGGGGAAAAAAAGCATGCAGCAGTAGCCATGACAGCCAAGACTGTAGTAACGCCAGCCACGACCTTGACATGTAGCCATTGTGGAGCACATGTCGAGTGCGAAGCTGACAAGGGAGCCGAGAGGGAAACACGGGGGAACACCAAAGCACAGGCCACACAGACAGTAGATGGAGGGCGATCTGGAGCTCAACCGGATGTTTCAACCGGCTCCACAAATAAACACACACACGATACACCTTAACATATACACATAATGCACGCACAGTCACACACAAACACACATATACCAAACAATAAACAAATCACAAACACACCCCCAACAAAAATAAAAAACACACAAAAGCAAAATCCAATTAGAATTTGTCAACTAAATCTCCAACACTGCAAAGACGCCATGTGCGAACTGAGCAGAATAATAGTGGAGAATAAAGTAGACATAGCCCTTCTACAAGAACCGTATACACGCGACAAGAGGGTAGTGGGGCTGGGTAGCCTGGGCGGTGAGCTCTTCTATGACACGACAGGTGAGCAAGCTGCTAGAAGTTGTATTTACGTTAGCAATAGAATAAGAGCGCTAGGTTGCACAGTGTTTTGCTGCTACAGAGACCTAGTGGCCATAGAAACAGTCATCATCTCTCCAGAGACTCAAAAGACGAGGGTGGCGTTCATCTCAAGCTATATGCAGAGTGAAAAAGACTTTGTGCCACCATCGAGAGAAGTTGAAGAAATAGTTGACCACTATCAAGGTAAGAAGATCTCCTTTGTTATTGGAGCGGATGTTAACTCACACAATGAGGTGTGGGGCAGCACGAACACCAATGAAAAGGGAGAAGTACTACTAGATTTTATTGTGGAAAAGGATCTATCAATATTGAACGTCGGTAATGAACCGACATTTATCACTAGATCTCGGAAAGAAGTACTTGACATAACACTGACGTCAGGTTCAATAAGAAAGCTAGTTAGTTGTTGGAAGGTGGCCTCAGAAGACACAATGTCGGATCACAGACGGATCACTTTTCAACTTAACTGTCAGACAGAAATAGTCAAAATAAGAAATCCTAGGAAGACTGACTGGATTAAATTTGAAGAAGAGATAAGCAAGTGGAATCCCAGTATGTCTTCCTACACATCTGTAGAAGAACTAGAACAAGGAGCCATGGAGCTGGAAAAGGTACTAATACAGGCCTACCACAAATCCTGTCCATTGAAGGACCTACCAGAAAGCAAAGGTCAAATCTGGTGGAATAAAGAATTAAAAAAAATGAGGAAAAAGACTCGCAAAGCTATGAGAACAGCCTTGAAAAAGGATGACGATCATAGCTGGGTTGAATACAGAAAGTTACGAAATGAATATAGTAAGACGTGTACAAACGAAAGTAGAAAAAGCTGGAGACAATACTGTAAAGAAATAAACAATTACTCTGAAGCAGCACGTCTTGTGAAACTGCTCGCTAGTGACAAGATGTGCCAACTTGGAAGTATAAAAGTAGGAGAGCAAGTGGTAACTGAACCTCGTAAAGTCTTGGAAACTATGCTCAAGACCCACTTTCCGGGGTGTAAAGAAACCATTGAAGAAGAAAATGAACAAATAACGAACATGGCATGGATGAACTGCTCGGACGTTATTAAACTAGAAGAAGTAGAATGGGCAATCAAATCTTTCGCTCCTTACAAGTCTGCAGGGCCGGATGGTATACTTCCGGCTCTACTGCAACATGCATGCAGATTCATAGGTAAAAGTCTGATTGAACTGTACCAAAGCAGCATTAGGCTAGGACATATACCTCGAAACTGGAGGAAAGTTGAAGCAGTCTTCTTGCCAAAACCTGGGAAAAAGACATATCAAGAAGCCAAGGCATACAGGAGCATAAGTTTATCCTCATTTGTATTAAAAACACTAGAGAAAATAATAGATAAGAACATTAGGAACAAAATAAAAGAAAGTGGATCTCCGTTACATGCTAATCAACATGCATATATGGCGGGGAAGTCCACGGAGACTGCACTTCACAGTATCACTATTAAGATTGAGCGTGCTATTGAAAACAAAGAATATGCCCTCGCGTGTTTCTTCGATGTAGAAGGAGCATTTGACAGGGCAACATTTGGAGCAATAGAAGCATCGCTCAAAAGGGAGGGCATTGACGAAGCAATAGTCAGATGGGTAATTAAAATGCTAGAAAACAGAGTCATAACTGCACATCTAGCAGGAGAAACCTATACTATAAAAGCAGGAAGAGGGTTTCCGCAAGGAGGGTGTCTATCCCCTCTAATGTGGTGCCTCCTGATAGATTCAATAATAACAGTCATTAATAGAATGTACATTTATTTACAAGTGTACTCGGATGATGGAATTATTATGATAGTAGGAAAAGACTTAAGCACGGTGAGATCTCGGATGATCACCGCAATAAGAAAAGTGTTGGACTGGTGTGAAGATAAAGGACTTGATCTAAATCCCAGTAAAACTAAACTAGTTCTCTTCACAAACAAGAGGAAGCCTAAGGAACTACAACCTATCAAATTGAAGGGCACAGTTCTAGAAGAAGTTAAAGAAATAAAGTACCTTGGAGTGATTTTCGACCACAAACTGAAATTTGACACTCACGTTAGATCACAATGTAGTAAAGTCATAAGAACACTTTTCCAATGTAGAAGGGCAGTGGGTAGTAAATGGGGTCTGACGCCTAGCATAATGCACTGGATATACAAGGCCATCATTCTACCACGAGTGCTTTATGGAGCAATTGTATGGTGGCCAAGAACAGACATACAATCCACAAGAAAAGAGCTAGACAAGGTGCAAAGATTGGCATGCCTCATGGTCACTGGAGCCCTGAGAACAACTCCAACCAGGGCTCTGGAAGTGATAATAGGCCTAAATCCCTTGCACATTGAGGTCAAAAAGAGAGCTACCGAGCAATGGTACAGAATGAAAATAAACAAAGAGTGGAAGGGCAACTTTATGGATAAAGGGCATGCCTCCATAGCAGATAAATCAGGCTGTAATTTCGAAATGCTCCTTGCC
This sequence comes from Ypsolopha sequella, assembly GCA_934047225.1. Taxonomy (NCBI): domain Eukaryota; kingdom Metazoa; phylum Arthropoda; class Insecta; order Lepidoptera; family Ypsolophidae; genus Ypsolopha; species Ypsolopha sequella. The sequence goes on from OW203987.1 coordinate 25,517,486, forward strand.
AATAACGACCTGATAAAGAAAGAAATATTATTCGATAAAAAATATCGCATACATATAGGAGCCAGAGAAGACTGGGAATTACCGACAGACCGACCGAGCATTAATTGCTATACGGACGGCTCAAGGAAAGGTAGTACAGGACTAGCAGGAGCTGGTGTCTTTATATCTGATAAAGATGAAGAAGAAGGAAGCGTATCCTACTCACTAGGTACCTTGGCTACCGTATTTCAGGCAGAAACATTTGCCATCATGGAATGCGCCAGTATGGTACTCTCAAGGTCGGACATAAACGAGAAAACAGTCATTATTTACTCGGACAGCCAAGCAGCACTTCTTGCGCTTAAAAATCCAGTAAATAAATCGGCTCTAGTAAGAGAGTGTAAAAATACACTCAATAAGCTAGGTGAAAAAACTGAAACAATAGTAGCCTGGGTCCCAGGACATCAAGGAGTTGAAGGTAATGAAAAAGCAGATGAATTAGCTAGAGAAGGTGCAGAGGATAGGTTCATTGGACCTGAACCTAGGCTCCCTATTCCGGCAAACGTCACTAATAAGGTAATAAGCCGTCTGGCTTCAGCAGAATCAGCAGATGAATGGAGGAACATTGAGGGCTGTCGACAGTCGAAAATGTTTCTCTCGACTATCGTCTACAAAAAAGTAAGGTACACTCTTAATCTAAGTAGAATCAATCTAGGTACGTTGGTGGGTATTCTAACTGGCCACTGTAGGCTGAACAGACATCTGTCAATAATGAAGGTACAGGAGGACTCCGCTTGCCCGCACTGCGGCGAGGAGGAAACGAGTAAGCACTACTTAGGTGAATGCTTTATATATTCTAGCCTAAGATGGGAAGTATTTGGTAATGATCACATTAAAGAAGAAGACCTCAAGTACCTTGGGTACTCAGACATATTAAGATATATTAAGAGAAGTGGAAGATTTGAGGAGGGAATGCAACTGGGACAATAGGATACCAAAGCTCCAAGCAATGGGAACTGGATGGAATAGCTCCAACTGGAGAGCCGACCATCCGCCTGTGCCCAGCAGGCGTCCCACCTCTAAATCATCATCAAGGATTACAGGAAAAATATAGAAGTTGAGATATTGATGAAAACAAAATGACAAAATAAAAATTTTCATTAACGATATGGAACCAAAGCTATACGAGTCCGACTCATTTTTTTGTAAAAGTGCTTGATGAAAATTATGAAAAAGTATAATAAAATAGCAAAACCATTCCTATTTTGCATCATTGAAACAGGTGTTTAAAGTGCAGCATACCAGTAAACCATTGAGTAAACTGTATGAAATTATTTACTTTAAGGCATCATTCTGAGGAAAATGACTTAAGTGTTTCCGAAAGACAGAAGAAAATGAGATGCTTCCATCACCGGCATATAAAGAATTGCATATAAAAAGATTTCTCTGTCCCGGATTCACCATGCAATGCAATATAAGAAACTGAATGTAACTCACCATTCATTTGTACTGCTGGAGTGAAATCTGGTAGTATTTCTTCAGGTTCGATTTTTATCTCAGTGTTCAAGTCAGTACTTCCGCCTTCCATACCACTGATGCTGTACTCATCTTCTTCTGAGACTACTTCTTGCTTGATGTCTATCTCCATGACCCTAGAATTTTCATAAATGTGACCTGCTACGTTCTTTTCAAGATCTATTGGCTTTGGCCACATCGGTTCACTTGGCATATCAGTTTCTTTTCGGTTTTTTGCTCTTTTTAACATTGAGTCATTCTTTTGAGCAAATTTAACAAAGTCGCAGGCATTCTGAAGTCTTTCTTTGCAAGATTCACAGATGATATTGGATAGAAGGTCTTCTTTATTGACCTGGAAAGAATGTTTGGTTCTGATTACAAGTTTGCATTAAATGGAAAGAAGTCCTGCAGTGTTGAAGTGTAGATAAAGGGGCACTGTGGAAAAAGACTTGGAAAATTTTCATAACCCAGAAATCCTTCAGAATAGAACCGTCAGATTAGGTCAAAAGATTATGACGAGTCGCGGAACATAGTGCGCTCCATGGCTATTTTGTATAATAACCCAGAAATCCTTCAGTTGTGCCCCCTTATCGGCACTCTGATCTCATGCAGTCCTATGCGCTTCCTGATTTGAAATGCTTACCTCGATATTAGTCAGTCTATTCAAGTCTTCGGCTATTGTAAATTCCATGCCGTCCCAAGGTGGAGACCAGGTGTCGAAGAGATTGTAGACCCTCTCGCCAGCCTCAAGCTGCGTAAGGCAAATACGACATTCTGGTCCATTTTTATTACTGGTACAGGAATCTGGCGGCTTAATTTTGGTGGCACTCATTGTGGAGAGGGCCTGCCCTGGTGCGAATTACACCAATTTATTTGTTACATTTATTTAGGAAATCACATGTAAAAGCCAAAAACACGAACTTAATGCAAGGTCGAATTATCGGGACAAACACCAAACAACAAAGCCAAAGATAACCTATATGGCTCTGTGCTCATAGAACACATATACTCTGTGCTCGTCAGTGGTGCTCGTAAACTTCATACATGAAAATATACTTTTTTTTTAGGGTTCTTTATTGTTTTGATTACATACAATAAATTAGAGTAACTTAATAAAAAACTTAAATATAATTTAAAAACTTAACTAAAGATGGCCTAAAATAAAAAATCTAACAAAGTAAACCTAAAATAATTATAATAAATAGAAAATGCTGGCCAGATCGCTGCTGTCGCGTCGTTAGGAAGGGTGCCCAAAAGGCTGGCGGCGTTGCCACGTTGAATGGCCAAACTAATTCTTTGGCCAAAGTAGCTTCCAGCCCTTCGGTCACCTGAAGCGTCGACCAAGTGCGACGAAATTTAATTATAAGGGCTCAAGAGTTTCTACAGCAAAAGGCACAAATATGAAGCCCTCGCCAAAGGCTCCATCTAAGCGCCTTTTTAACACTTCAGTTTTTGCCACTTTTGCGGCAGCCGCGCCCGCCCTTATTGCGGTCATTTGGACATGGGATGGGACTGTGCCAATGTGTCAACACACGTTGCGTCCCATATTAGTGACCGCCCGTTTTACCAAGAAATGAGCGTCATTCCGTTGGGCCGCCTGCCGTCATCGTGTGCTCTAATATAAAGAGCCCTATGGCTCTAATATAGCCGGCACTTCGGCACTGGCAAGGGCCCGATGCATGACGTCATTCAAGGTGGCGTGGCGTGACAGACGCCCACCACTATGCTGACAAGATAGGCCGTGGTGGCCCAATTGATCGACACTGTGACCACAACGGCAGCGATATGGCTCATTTATTTTGGCTCCTATTCTAATAAATATACCCGTCATATTTTTGCAAATATATTGATGACTCCCCCTTACCAATCTGAAATGAAATGAAATGAAACATATTTATGTAATGTAAGTATATCATATACATACACATAATATAGGTCGGTTTTTGTGGTCACGGCCTTGATAAGAGCCTGTCTAGCGAAAGCTGAGAGTAACTGTACCTGACATGGGTATGGAAAAATGATGAAAAAAAAATATTTTTCATACCTGTGTCAGGTAAAGCTACTCTTAGCTTTGACTAGACACACTATTAAAATCATAAATAACAAGCTAGCACATCAATTTCTTCGTGGCATTATTCTAAGAAGTTAGTGCTCTGTTACCTTTTTAACACCACACACAGAACAAGAACTAGTTTTGGTTCTGTGGCTCTGCACTTCATCTAGCGGGGCGTTCAATCTGATTGACCGCCGACACCCAGACAGCAGAATAGCTTATGCAAATTCAACGCTTGCGAAAGAAATATCGTGTTATGCGGGTGTCGCCTGTCGGTCAAACTGACTTCAGTCTAGCAAAAATACGAATATTAAGATTTCGAGCACAGATTGATCTGATGAGATTGACAGAACGCCATTTTTACTCTGTGGATAGGTAAAGGTTATTTGTAGAGATTTATTTATTTATTTACATAATGCAAACGAACATTCATGAACGAATCAAAGCATTTCTGTTTTATTATATTAATATACAAAATAATAGAACTCAGCGGATAATTCGCGCCTGTAAATTAATCAATGAGATGCCTTGTAAGTACCTTCCTCTACGAATACCTACCTACTCTCCAATATCCAACACTAAGTGGTTATATTTAAAACACTTATATGCCTAAAAAAATTTGTGTGAACTTGAACAATATTTCCGATACTTAAATAAAATAAAACTTACACAAAGGTAATTTATATTTTTAACGCATAGACATTGCACACACACACACGGACGGAACACTTTTACCGATGACCGACCGAACAGTTAAAAAATATTGTCGATGGCCTACAACTTTTTAATTTATCCATCTAACAATGATCTAACATCAAAATCGAACACAGATCGTGCGCGATTAAACAAAACACTAGCGTAGTGAATCTGTTTATTTTGATAACCAACCCATCGTCAACAGTACGATAGAACACAGTTATTAATAGGTACTTTTTGAACATAGGGTAGGTACGCAGTGCGCTCAACGTTATAGGTAGGTAGGTACCATAGACTTAGCACATAAAATGGTTATTTTGTGCTTAGGATATACTGTCCCCGCGTTCCGAAATAGAATTATTTCGCTAAACCCTGCGTTCCGAAATAGAATTATATCGCTAAAATCGATTACGAAAGTATGAAGTGAATGGCTTATGATCTATTGTAATTCTATTACGGACCGCAGGGAAAATCGATTACGAATGAATGAGGTGAATGGCTAATAATCCATGAGTGAAGCAAATGCGTTCATTCATTCGTATGACTTTCATGGCTCATGCGACGGAGGTGAGGCGATGTGAGCGTTGAACGGAATGGAATGTCAAAAATTGTTTTCGCTCCATTATTTCAGCAGTTCAGATCAGACAAACCATAGTATATGTTTTATTCGGCCATGAGAGAAACAAATAAAAAGTCGTGTGGAACTTTTCGTCGAAAAGGAAGAATTTATATGTATATATATTTTTTCGTCGCTATCTGAGTCTATGTTAAAGAACAGTGCTACAAACTCTTCTTGTTCCATCACGAATCACGGCACTTTGACGAAATAAAATCAAATAATCGTATTGTATTCTGTGATAAGAGGTTATGGTTAAGATGTATCTTTTTTAATGCGGTCCGAATCATAAGCTATCTTTCACATCGTTTGCTAGCTTACAAATTACGGACCAGTCATCGCTCACACTTTAATTCATTCATAGCTTTTATCTATGTAATTCTATTACGGACCGCAGGGTGTATATCCCTTCCTGCGTTCCGAAATAGAATTATATCGCTAAAATCGATTACGAATGAATGAGGTGAATGGCTAATAATCCATGAGTGAAGCAAATGCGTTCATTCATTCGTATGACTTTCGTGGCTCATGCGACCGAGGTGAGGCGATGTGAGCGTTGAACGGAATGGAATATCAAAAATTGTTTTCGCTCCATTATTTCAGCAGTTCAGATCAGACAAACCATGGTATATGTTTTATTTGGCCATGAGAGAAACAAATGAAAAGTCTTGAATGTGAAGTCGTGTGGAACTCTTCGTCGAAATGGAAGAATTTATATTTGTAAACGTGTTTGTGGACTCGATAAAAAAATACCTATATAAGTTAGAAATTGAATCAGAGTCAATATGATCGAGCTTCAAAGGGTAAGTTGCATTGTGCAATAAGTAGTTAATGATGCGCTGATCAGCTTCTTCGTCGCTAGTGTTTGATTCAGATGTAGAGATGTGCATCAGTTTGCCAAATTGGCTATCGTCGCTATCCGAGTCTACGTTGAAGAACAGTGCTACAAACTCTTCTTGTTCCATTACGAATCACGGCACTTTGACGAGATAAAATAAAATAATCGTATTGTATTCTCCCTGCGGTCCGTAATAGAATTACAATGGATCATATACCATTCACTTCATACTTTCGTAATCGATTTTAGCGATATAAATCTATTTCGGAACGCAGGGCATGTGGTAAGAGGTTATGGTTAAGATGTATCTTTTTCAATGCGGTCCAAATCATAAGCTATCTTTCATATCGTTTGCTAGCTCACAGATTACGGACCAGTCATCGCTCACACTTTAAATCATTCATAGCATTTATCGATGTAATTCTATTTCGGACCGCACGGCCTGTAGATCCTAACAGCGCGTTCCGCATGACGCTAATAGTGCCAACACAACCATCAAACTACTTACGCCCATCAATTCGTTCCGAATGGACAATGGCGTCCATCACTGCTTAAACTTATGATCCATTCAGAACGCTTTTAAACGCGACATGGACATTGACACTTGAAAGTGACAGAATTTGTGGAAATTTGTTTACGTTACGTGAATACAAATAGTATACTACTTTACTAAGTCCGAGAAGTGATTTCCCCCTAACTTTCATATTTGAATCATAGTTTAATAATAAACTCTTATGCTCCAAATAAATTATTTTTGAAATTGACGCCAGCCGGCTGTCACTTTTCATAGATCACCCACAGTGCAAACGCTCTAAAGCATGGACGATGACAGCACAACATGGCATCGTTTATGATGTCATCTATGACATCATAGCGACCATTGTATGATTATCGTTATCGCGCCAACACTGACTCGGAATGACCATTGACGCGATAAAATAGATTATGTCGTCATTCTATGGTAGATAGGCACATAGATACGTCAAACAAAAAAAAAATACACACCAAAGAAAAGGTTATCATGGTCTCTTTAGATACCTTTGCCTGTCCAAGATTGGGACAAATTGATGAAAAAAAAAATACTGGTATCACTCACATACAATCATACAAAAGTCCGGCCAGTCCATGGCCGAATAAACAGGCCTGATCAACTTTGTTCGTGGCCGTGGAAACTACCTACGGGGATACAAGGTGTGAACGAGAACGAAAACCATTCTTTTCTTTCTCGCTCAGTCTTACCCGTAATAACAATTATTAATTTGTAACGTGCATTGTTAACACTAGCCTAAATTTGCCGGTTAAAACATCAACTCCTATGCTCGAGTGGTTATAGCGTCCGGATACATCGTCTTCGTGATCTACAGGTACGAGGTTTTTCTGTTTTTATTTGACGCCAACGCCATCTGTCTTCTAGCCCCCAACTAGAATAAAATACGGTCCCTCTTTATTTGTATGGAGTTATGTTCTTCTCGTGAGTAAATGTGTTCTGTGCGAATAAAACACTACGCTACGTTTCAAAACGTGTGATCTTCGTGCGAAACTTCACTCGTTTTTAAGAAAGAAACAGAGCTATATCCTAGAAAGAGAAAGAAACATCTGTTTTTGAAACGCTTGCGAGTAATTTCCGTGAGAAAAGCGTTTTAGAACGGTCTGGAGTAAGACACGTCATGGCATTGCAACCTTTGCATTTGCTAGCCATAATCCTGTCGGAGCAGTATCGAAGAATGTTCACCGGTTTTGTACGGAAATATTGAATTCTATTTTCAAAATTTGTCAGAATCCCGAGAAAACTCCGAAATGACAACTGTCAGGCGAATTTTAACGGTATCCAGACAGAGTTAGAAATCGCACTTGTCAGTGAGATATTACATTTCTCGAAAGCGTTTCAAAAAACACTTAGTGCAACTGTCAGGTAACAGTTCGTTTACCATCGATTTCACGGTCGATTTTTGAACTCTGCAGGGTAAAATTCGCATCGCGCCGCCTCCGAGCAGGGTTGGATTTTGTAGTATAATTATACTATTTGTACCATATTTTCATGACATGTAATACTTCGTAAAAATACCATAATTTTATCTTCAGGCCAACCGACTTGTTTTATTGGTTGAGACGTTTTGCTTTTTAACATTTACCCTACAATATAGGGAATTTCTGTGCGTTATGAATATTTTTAGTAAATTTTTTAACAATTTCACTTACAAATAGGCTACTTTTTTTCAATTCAAAACAAAAATCGACGAAAAACGAAACGTAGTATAATTTTAGCCAAGTAGTATATTTTTAATTCCCATAGACAATAATTTTCCGAGGGTCTGAATCCAACCCTGCCTCCGAGTAATAATCACACGTTTCGAAACCTACCAAAAAGTCAAAACAAATAGTCGGTGTCGGTTTTCTCGTGTAAAGTGCACGTGAATTTAAACAATTATTTGAAATTTTTCCTAGAAATGGAAGAAAATACTCCAACTGTAAGCTTGGTCTCGTGCATGCATTTTGTTAAGCGTGGTGTAGCTAAAGCTATTCCGGAGAAGGTAACCTCTCAGAAGTTTTCCTAACCTTGAAAATATTTTCCTTTTTAATTTTTTACTTTGATGCTGTGTTATTTTTCAGATTGAATTAACAGAGGCAGAGTTGGAGAGTATCATAAAACAAACTGCAAATGACTTGAGGTATTATTTAAACAGTTAGATAATAAGAAAAAGACCTTGTGTATTTTCTCAAGACCTTAAGAAAGCATTTGATACTGTATCTACCTCCACTCTAAAGAGGAAGCTGGACAAAATTGGTATAAGATGAATGTTTCTAATGTTACTCAATGACTATTTAATGGCCATATACAAAGAGTGAAGCTTGATGGTAAAACTTTAGTAAGAATGTCTTCAATATTGGGTTCCTCAATGTAGTGTTCTTGTCCATACCCATAAGCGGACAAAAAGACAAAAAACTGTTAAATGAGTTAAAAAAAAATAATAACAATTAAATACTATTCGACATAAATTAAATTATACGCAACGTCACTGGATACAAATTTCAACACTACACTAGTGAAATTGTTGCACTGGTGTCGAAAGCATCTACACCAGTGTTGCCATCTGCCAAGCGCTTGTAGCGAAATATGGGTCAAAAAGTTGCCAGATTGGTTAATTTTACCACCAAAAGTAGCTAAATGTATAAAATTTCAGTCCTCTAAAAGTAGACAGATGTATGAAACTTTCAACGATTTTAGTAGCTAAATGCCTCTTAAAGCTGCTAGATCTAGCTACAAACTAGCCAAGATGGCAACACTAGTTTACACTCGACAAGCAATATTGAGGTGTTGACATGGTCTGTGCAGCCGGTGTCCCAGGTCAAGTGTAATAGGTGTCTACACGAAGATGTGCGACACCAGTTTCTATTCAGTGTTGTACATTCTGTTGCCGCACTAGTTTATAATATTATATAAGGGTGAAGAATACTATAATTAAATTATAGCTTTTATAATATAAAAAATCATAATTTCTGGACCCAGTTGCAAAATGACTCATGTCAGTATAGTTAGTATGATATTGAAATTACACTTCTTACACTTCATATTCAGAGAGGTTCTTTTTTAGACATAAGTTTGTCTAGACACTCGAAAATTATATCGCGGCCTTGTAATTGACAGAATGATTCTGGCAACCGGCGTTGCTCCAGGGCAAGGTCATTATAAAAGACTTACTATTTGGCAGGAAAAGATGGCGAATTTTTCTGGAAGTGAAAATTAAGTAAAATTATTTTATTGTTAATTATTATATCAGATTCTCAGGTAGTAGAAAAAGTATCGTTCCTACTGAGTACAAAATGGCTTTTCTTATCCTCGGAATGAAAGCTTTTTCTTATTTCATTTTATCAGATTTTTTCCTGTGAGGGTGTGTGTGTGTGTGTGCTACAAGTAGGTACCTGTAATCGAAATTTCAAGTTTCTAAGTCAATTAGAAGTGCTCTATGTTTTAATTCCATTGCGAGTGTCAATAACTTATATGAAATTGATTATGTAAAGTGCAATATCTTTTTTTCGCATCGAGTTAGAAGCCTCATTTTTTTACAGTACCATGTAAGAGGTATCAGTTTCAACTTGATATCTCATAAAGGGCTGAGCAAAATGAGTGTGACAAACAGCAATCAAAGTATAAGGGTTCCGTTTTTTCATTTTGAACTACGGATCCCTAAAAATTGGTTTGGTAGTAGCTGTTAGATATTTTTATTTTGTTTATTTACAACAACATTTTCCCTACATGTCATGCAGTTTTTAAGCTGACTTCAGGTAATCTGAGCTTATCATAACCTTGTTTTGTAATAAAATATATAATGGAAGGAATTTAGATTAATTGGTAAGAGTTAAATAATTTATTTATTTCCAAAAAGTTTGTACAGCATTACAGATTTTTTTTTTCAAAGAACTGCACAATTTAAACAACAAATAATAAAATAACAATTTGAGCAAAACATAAAATAACAATGACAATGTTATCAATGATAACAAAGGGGAAAAAAAGATAATTAAATACAATTATTACATGAAGAAGTACGGGTTGAGGGAGGGCTAGAGGTAGAAGGCTCCCCAATATAGACAGGGGGATTGAGCAAACCCATGATTACTTGGTTTTTTCAAGTTCTTGGGGTTATATTGATCTTGAGCGTAGCCAGAGGGGGGGGGCAGATTTTGACGGTTCAACCCCCCTCGAAATGTTTAAAATATTACAACCCTTCGCCTGCTTTGACATTTTCCGGATCAAGGGCGATCTCTGCTAGCAGCAGAAGCCTTTTGCGTTTGCAATTTTTTTTTAAAAACGTAGTATAGGCGGTTCTGATGGCTTTAATTTTAGTTTTAGTGTTGTTAAACTTGAATTTTTCCAAAGTAATTTAGGTTCTGTTCCGAACACTTCAGGACTATTTTGTGACCAAGAAAATTTCGTTTAGACAGCACTTAAACTAAAATGAAAATCTTCAGAATCGGATTTAATGAATATTAATTTTATTTCATGCATTTTTTGTCGTTTTATTTTCTTGAACCCTATTATTCGATACTAGAACCTGGCTACGCCCGTGATATTGATCATTATTTTTTTTTTGCATTTTAGTACCTATTTGGCAAGGTATTGGCAGTTTTATTTTAGCCGTATATAATTTGTTTCAGGATTACAGAGCAAGGTGAAGACCAGAGTGATGATGAAGGTGAGAGCTCTGCTGCGGCTCCCGCCCCACCGGCCAACCCTGATGATGAGTTTGATTTCGAGCATTATGATGCAGAAGACACAAGTATGTTACTTGATTCCTAGCATTTTGTTTATTAAAATTTACTGACATTTATATATGTAAGTATATATTATGCATATAGAAGAGTGACGACAAAAATATAATGATATGGTGGAAGGTAAGGGTAGCCATAGAATGCTGACCAAATTGGCAACATACCTAGTCCAGCCAAAAGTTCTGTGACTCACATTAAATTTGATATTTTTATTAATTAATGGAATTTGTTGGATAGGTAATAGTCACTATAAAAAATATTGTAGCTTCTTAAAGCAAATTAACATTTTAACAAAACTATCCTTGAAGCAGTCCGAAGCCGATATCTTAAAATACGCGACATAATTTGTGATTTTGGCCTTATATCTTTTTTGATCCTAGCGTACAATTTGAATTTGTGTTGTGGTTTAAAGCTGACTATATTGTCTCTTAGACAAACGATATTAGAAAACAAAAACACGGCCTTTAATATTTTTATGACATACTATTTTATTTTATGAAATATTTATCAGTGAACAGAAATAGTATTTTATGCAACTGCAACATAATGTGCGACATTTGACAGTGCTTGTTTACGAAACGATCAAAGTGAGTTTCGTAATAGACTGCACGGGTGTTCCAAAGTTGCTCACAATGCTTTATCTGCGACCATCAGAAATATCGTCTTCTCGTGACATTATTTATAATAATATTAAAATAACAATTTCATTTACCTGGGACCGATGGATGGATATCCATCCCTAAAAGCCGGGCCTTATATGGAACAGACTGGTGACGGGCAGCGGCGTCACTGGTGCGAGGTTTCTGGCACCGCGCTCACCAACCCGCCTGCCCAGCGTGTGAGTATGGGCAATTCTTCCAGGATGACCGCCGGGCATGGCAAAGTCCTGGAAAGGCTTATGTCCAGCAGTGGACGAACTAGGCTGATGGATGGATGAACAATTTCACGAAAAAAAAAAAAAAAAATTCTACTCAATTTCACGAAAACTGAGAAATGAACACTCATTCATAAAGTCAGCGTCTGACCGTATTGCTAGGGAACCAATCAGCAGCGAGAGTGTGGTTTAATTTCTGTATGGTTGCTTCTTTGGTCTGCTATCTGATGATAATAAGTTTCAGATTTTATAAGTTAATATTTTTTATATACAAATAATTTTATATATTTTTTCAGATAACCCTATTGGGCTTGGGTCAGTAGCCACTGTTCCTAATTTGGGTGACCTCAGTGAGAATGTTGTTATAAGGGTAAGGGTAATTTTTCTTTAAATATAAATTGGTGCTTGCTCAACGGGCAGGATTCGAACTCGGGTCGTAACTTCATGAGATTGAGAGTCCAGGAGTCCAGCGTCCTACCTACAGTGCTCCCAAAGTAATAATGCGCATACAAATCTTCGCCACTGTTCGGCAAAGTTCGTATTTCTTTACACTTTCTATACAATCAATACGGTCACATGGTACGTCCGGTCGCTCGGCTATAGATTTGTATGCGCATTATTACTTTGGGAGTACTGTACTGACCTACCGTTCCTAATTCGCTTAGATTACATTCTGTTAAGATGTGTTAATTCGAAAACCATTTCGAGATTTAGGTTTAATAAGCCTTATTTTAGAACTTGTGTCTAAAAAACTTCATGATGATGAATATTTTTACGAAAAACCTGCAACTTCCATGTGCCTTCGTGTGACGTCACTTGAGAAATGGCTGTTTAGAAATCTTTCCTTTGCTATCAAGATAAATTTATAAAAATTTGCTGCCGACTGATTTGACAGATGAATAGACAGACAGAGACAGACCACTTTTTTATAAGCAATCACACATCACAATCACTTTAATGTCCCAAATTTTCAAGTGACGTCATAACCGACAATTCTTTAAAAAATCATTAAAAAAATTATGGTTAATTTACATACCATAATAATGAAAACTACGTCCAAAAATGGCGTATATTCTCTGAAAAAACAAGTCTTTTTGAAATTAAGCTATGGGAATTCTTCTATCTGTCGTTGGCATATCGTAGAGTTTGGCATATCACAATCTACCTGGGCATACCTATTATATTTCTGTAAATATAACCGCTCCGCTTTGCTCGGCTCCCTAAATATATTTACATGTAAACTAAAGACGCTCCTGCTCTCTCCGCTCGTCATCGCATCTATTATTGACCTTTTGATGAAAGATTTTCGATTTCATACTTCACAATTTGCCGTATTCTATGATATGCCGACGGCATATCTGATGAAGAATTCTTTGTTAATATACCATGTAAGTACATACAGCAAAGTAGATAAGTAACCAGGCCCACCGCAAACACTTTGATCCTAAGACCCATAGGTGAGTGATTGCGGAAAAGCAACCAGAAGGTCAAGCTTGACAATTAAAAAAATATGAAAAAATTTAAATAACACTTTGAAAAAAAAAATTCTATGACGCCAGGGTAGGCACTGCCTACCCTAGAGTGAACATTTTCATACAAACTTTTTTTTTTCAAAGTGTTTTTTAAATTTTTTCATATTTTTTTAATTGTCAAACTTTACCTTCTGATTGCTTTTCCGGAAAAAAGTTGTATGCACGCCACTGTGATTGATGATATAAAAAATACTTAATTAATAGTGCATGTGTGCATGTATTGACCAAGTATGTCACATCTCATGTATCGCTCACATGTGGGTCTTATTTTCTAATTAATCGAAACAGAACACTTAAATTCAAAATTCATTAAATAGTTATTCAACAAAACCTTATTACCTATGTATTGTGTATGCTGAAATAGCTAAGTTTCCATTGGTTTCTGTAAGTTAGAATTTCAAAATTGATTAAATTCATAATTTTTGAAATTCTTATTTACTTTTAAAACAGGGTTTTTCACAATCCGGCTGCGAAACCGCTCTTAAGATCAAAGTGTTTGGACTGGACTTGGCTACTTTTCTCTTTTATTGATCTTATATACCGCGTGTTATTGGATAGATATTTTTAAATGATACATCATAATCTACTCATCAACTTTCCCAAAGAATCTATCTTAGTCGCAAATTAAAAAAATAAACAAACCTTTCCATATAAAATTCATAGTAGGTTATCAAAAGCTAAACGCTATGATCGGAATAGCCGACCGAGCGAAGGAAAAGTGTTTCTTTTTAGGGTTCCGTACCTAAAGGGTAACCAACGGGACCCTATTACTAAGGCTCCGCTGTCCGTCTGCCCGTCTGTCACCAAGCTGTATTTGATGAACCGTGATAGTTTGACAGTTGAAATTTCCACAGATGATGTATTTCTGTTGCCGCTATAACAACAAATACTAAAAAACAGAATAAAATAAATATTTAAGGGGGCTCCCATACAACAAACGTGATTTTTTTGCCGTTTTTATAGATAATGTTACGGAACCCTTCGTGCGCAAGTCCGATTCGCACTTGGCCTATTTTTTCTTAATTTAAATTTCCGCACGTATTTTTCTTTTAAAAAGTTACTGACCGTGCGGTCCGAAATAGAATTACATCGATAAAAGCTATGAATGAATTAAAGTGTGAGCGATGACTGGTCCGTAATTTGTGAGCTAGCTAACGATGTGAAAGATAGCTTATGATTCGGACCGCATTATCAGTAACCTGTCCATTTGCACTTAGTATTTTACTTGTATCCTGACCACATTTCCTCACCTACAGACGGAAGGACCCGACAGCGATGAGGAAGATGACATCATCAAGCCGGATGACAACCTGCTGTTGGTTGGGCATGTGGAGAGTGATGCCAGCATTCTGGAAGTCTACGGTTTGTACTGGCTATAATATTTTGAAACTGATTGATTATTTTAAAAGTGACGGTAGGTCAGGGGTAGAACGCTGGCCTCTCAATATTGAGATCCAGGTTCGATCCCCGGTCGGGCATGCACCAATGAGTTTTTCGGAATTTATGTGCATAGTATTTGTAGTACTTACCACTTGCTGAACAGTGAAGGAAAACATTGTGAGAAAACCTGGATGCCCTAAAAAGTGTGTATTTGTGCCCGAAGAACGGCGGTAGGTTTCGCCACCCATCACGTTGGGTCGTAATAATCGTCGGTGAAACGCGGGTGTACTGAGTATGGACTGCGACTTGCATTTCACAGTTCACACTCGGAACATCTCTGACACCCCCGCGAGGATTCATGGCGTGACGTAGATATACAAGGTGACTTTTTGATCATCGTCCAAATTCATACTGGAAGCTTGGTAAGTGATCAGCATCATAAATCGGTAACAATAATTGTGAATTTCGTATAATGAAATTTCGACTTCCCATAGTAATTCACTCGCAGTCCTGGGCGAATCACTATGGGGAGTCGAAATTTCATTTTATGAATTTTACAAAAACCGTTATTGGTTCATGATACTGATCACTTAGCGTGGTAACACTGTTACAGGTTTGTATAAACTTACTAGGGTTATCACAGCCCTTTATGTAAAGACATAATGTTCTAGAAATAAAATATTATTACTCCATATTCATTATTTCATACTGTAGACTTGGTGAGTGGTCGATGTCAAGGTATTGGGGCGCTTTTTGTGCAATTCGTAATCTTTCTTTTTTTTTCTTGTCCCTTACAAACACAAGCCCATTACTATGGGAGGTCAAGGTTTTATTTTGCGAAATTGGCAAAACGCGTTGTTGATTCGTTTTCTGATCGCTTGTTAGGCCTCCAGTATGACGTAACCTACTCTTTAAAACTATATTTTAAGAACACTTTAAATGTCTTCGCATATTTAATAATATAAGTTATTATTTAAGTACATTGTAATACTTTACCTCTCAATATAAGAACATTATGTACCAAATAACGCAAATAAACTATATAAACTATAAAAAATAAACTTACCAAGGCTCAAGTATGAATTTGGACGATGTTCACAAATTCACCTTGTACATACATGTATTATTTTTTTGGTTGTTTATATATTAATTAATTCGGATGGAGCCAACTTCCCTTTATGGGTTCCAAATCCTCACACAATTTTCAACTAACAGTACAGGTAGCGGCACAGTTTTTGACCTCTGACCTTGATTGCGCTAGCCATTTTTTCTCTATCGCACTTATAGTCCGTAAAAAATAGCTTGAGCCCTGTGACGGCTGTCAGCGCTATACGTATTTGAGTATGAGAAAGAGAGTTAGAAATACAAGTTGTATAGCGCTGTCCTGCTGTCATAGGGCTCAAGCTATATTTTACAAACTATAGTAATTTTGCGCGCGAATGAACACATGCGCTAGTCCCCCACCACTTTAGCCGAGCGGTCAAAAATCGTGCCGTGACCTGTAAAAATAATTTATTTTCGAATATCTTTAATGTTCTTTGAAATTTTGTTGCAAATTTTAGGTCTTATAATACAGTTTATTTTTTTGATAATGCCTTTTTTGTAATTGTCCAAAATGATGACAATTTGTTTTAACCCACTGAGTGTCTCACGCGCATCAATTGCGCCGGAATACCTTGAAATCGTGATGCTGGACATTGGGTGTTTTGGTTGATTTTTTGGCCACCCATGAAAACACAAACCTCAAATATGTAATAAATAAAAGGTAGCGTCTAAAGGTTGTGTGTTAAAAAAGTCTATATACACGTAGTTAAACATCCGCCGGAGGAACTGCATTGTAGGATGGATGCATTCAATTCTGAAATTTGGAAAAAATTACCAAATTGGCAATATACTGAAACAGGATGATGTCAAAAGTACCCAGGATAGAAGAGCTTGCATGACTGGATTAATGGATGTGAAACAATCAAAAGAGGTGTGTCAGGATCGTAGCAGATGGAAATCTGCAGTCTCTGCCTAACCCGTCTGGGAGACCGGCGTGTATGTATGTATTTCTACAAGTTCGCCAATGTTTCAGTATTCAACCACGAAGAAGGTTCGTTCTACGTCCACCACGACATATTGCTGCCATGGTTCCCGCTGTGCATCGAGTGGCTGAGCCACGACCCTTCCGATCCTAAACCTGGTGAGAAGTTGACGAGTGAACTAATCTTCTATATCTATATATATCATCCATCCATCCATCAGCCTAGTTCGTCCACTGCTAGACATAAGCCTTTCCAGGATTTTGCCACTCCCGGCGGTCATCCTGGAAGAATTGCCCATACTCACACACGCTGGGCAGACGGGTTGGTGAGCGCGGTGCCGGAATCCTCGCATCAGTGACGCCGCTGCCACCAGTCTGTTCCATATAAGGCCCAGCTATTAGGGATGGATATATCGCCATCCATCGGTCCCAGGCATGGTGCGCCTCCTGGTTTTTTGCCTGTGAGCTGTCCTCTTACTCTCCCCCAAATTACTTCGACCCTTCCACAGTCGAGCCCGGCATCAGCTCTACCACCTGCATATCTATACTACTAATAAAGTTGTAAAAAAGTATCGTGTCTGTGCACTGAATATTTTTGCGAATTTTTAAATTAAATGGGTTATTTTTATTAGTTTATTGAAATGAAAATGAAAATACTTTATTTACAATTTAGGTTCACATTACTGAGGTCAAAACTAAATTTTTTTGAATTTTTGTCTTTGTGTCTTTATGTATGTTGGTTCCGTTTTAACTCGAGAACCACTCGACGGATTTGGATGCGATTTTTTTTGATCATCTTAATGACCCTGGTCAATATATAAAGTGAAATTTAATCAACCGCCCAAATTCATACTGGAGACTCGGTTAGGGATCAGGAACAAGATTCAAAGATCCTTTGTTTTGAAATCATGAAAAAAATTAATGATAAAATTTAAAAGAAATTTAAATATAATGAATCAAATTGTCGATATTAGTTAAACGAGCCTACAATACAACGAACACCTAGATCCATTTTCCCCGAGAAGCTCAATCATGGTTGACAATATTAGGTCTTTACATATGAAATTGCCTTTTTCTATAGAGAATTTGAAGGAAACTCGATTTTCAGTACTAACATTTTTGCATTTTTTTAGGAATGACAAATCTAAATTATTTTATTTCTTATGTGTATGAAGGAGATAGCATTATGCTTACATCAACATTAATTGAATTTTTGAAAAGTGTCAATTGTAAATATAGGTAATTATTACGAATCTTATCATGGAAATGGATAGCATTTAGGACGAACTGTTTTTGAAGATTTAATTTTGAAAAACCAACTAAAACAAAATTTAATACGTAGATGTTAAACCTTGAAATCAACTTTCAAAGAAAAAACAAATAATTGAAATAGCTATTGAATTAAAGGCATTATGAACTCATGAATCTGTAAGAAAATTTCGGCAATTTCATATGTAAAGGCCTTTTATTTACGTGATTAATGTCAAATGAAGATGAAAGCCCTTTTTTTTATTAGTAAAAGCCTTTAAGGCTTTTTCGCCTGACTAGTTTCACTGCAATCTTACAATTTCTTCAGAAGCAAACAACAGCATTACGCGATGGTTCCGTCTTTTGGTTGAGTGCCACACGGGGAACCGTCGCGTAATCCTGTTTGCCTCTGAAGAAACTACAATTACAGTGAAACTATTCAGACGAAATATGACAACTATATCGTAAGTGACATATACATTCATTATTAAAGCGCTTGTCAATCGGCTCTCCACATAGAAGAAGATTGATGAATTAAGAGCGCAAAAAATCACGTAAAACTTCACAATAATGCTTGAACGTCAAAATGTTGTTCGTGACATCACAATCCTCGATAGTAAAGTAGCAAATAACTCTCTGCTCCAGGAAACCTTTGCGCCCTGGGCGGGATGGACCCAGTGATCCAGGTGTGGGACCTCGATATCGAGAACTGCCTCGAGCCCGCGTTCAAACTCGGCAAGAAACCAAATAAGAAGAAAAAGACGAAACGAGTCGGCCACAAGGATGCCGTGCTTGATTTGTCTTGGAACAGAAATTTTACGTGAGTTTTCTGAAAGATTATTACTGAAAACAAAAAAGCAGCGGGCTGAGTCAGAGATACACCGTAATTATTTGAGTGGATACTTCTAATATCGCCTCTTTACTCAATCACAGGGGGCAAGAATCAATGGTGACCATAAATGTTATAATCATATTTTAGTGATGACAGCGCATTCGCTTAAGAGGTCATTAAAAAAAAACATTCTTCCGATCCCCGATTAAGGAGCAATAATCATGAATGAAGTATTAGAAAACGTAATAATTTATCATTTTGGAATTGTAAATATTGGTGAAAAAGGAAGATGCCAAAGGAAAAATAATACGGATTTTAACCATATTTTCATGTGCTTATCTTCTTACATTTAACCTGGCTATTGTGCTAGGCGTAAGAGTTTTATTAAGAAAACTTATTATAATTAATCATATGTCACTTTTTATTTTCACAGCCATGTGCTGGCTTCTGGATCGGCAGACAAAACGGTGCTGCTATGGGATCTGGATCAAGGGACTCCTCACACGAAGCTGGACTACTTCGAAGATAAAGTGAGTGAAATATTGAAATACCCACCATAACTGATCCATAGTGTAACGGTCCAAGTGTGTCAAAACTAGGGTTCACGGTTCAATCCGTTTTCGTACAACAAGTACAACTAAGAGTGCAACTAGATACAAATAACTAAAGACAAACCGGATAAAGACCGTCGCAAATTATAACGCCTCGGAACCGGACTACCTCAAAGTACGCATAGAAATGTGAGCTTTAAATCGTGTTGCGTACGTGACAATTTGCAAGTGAACGACGCACAGGCCACGCGCCGTCGGCCCGTAGTCCACCCGCTGTCCACTAGTACAAAAATGCCACTTACGTAACATGATATATTTCAATTGTTTTCTTTGAGATGGTCTGGTGCCGATCCGTTGTAATGTGCGATGACCTTAAGTCTTACTCGCGTCGTTACAGGGACGAGGGAGATCATGACAAAGGGAATCGCGCGGGGAGAGGGTGGCAGGCTTGGGAGAAAGAGTGTATCTCTCACACTCTCAATGCAACTTAAACCCGTCCCTGCGCCCCTGTAGCATCGCGGATGAAGACTGACTTATCTAGCCGGTCTAAAATACACATTAAATTGTCCACCAGGTACAAAGCCTCAGCTTCCACCCTCTAGAAGCACAAACGTTGCTGAGCGGCGCGTGCGACGGGCACGCGCGTGTGACTGACTGCAGAACTCCGGATGCGCACAAAGACTGGTCTCTCGGCCCAGAGATAGAGAGGGTCGTGTGGCACAGTCAGAACCCCTTCTGTTTTGCCGTGAGTATACTTCCAGTTGGTATTGAGTATTACTTTAAAACTGGCCTCGACGCCAAACGCGACGAGTTAAAAGCCCGTTAAAGTTAAAAGTTAAATTTACTTTAATTATATAGACTGTATACTCACGCGCGCTCAGTGCGCGCGGGGTTTACTAAGAAGATCGGCTACATTAGCCATCTTAGGGCTCATCAGCGACGCGTACCGAGTAGGAGTCGAACTGGTAGCCATGACCGAAAACGGTCGGAGTAGACCAGCTGTTTTTAGTTACAAGAGGTCTTTTTTCCCCTGTCACCCCCTAGTCACCCCTGTCTACCAGTAAAGTCTTTATTCCCAAAAATATATTGCAATGTATTACGATAAATAACAACTGTAGGTAACTTCAGTATAACTTTATTTTACACGTGTACAAACCAAGGTCTGACAATTATTCACGCCGAGATCTCGAACCAGAATGAATGTCCGACTCACTGTTTGACGCCCCCTTCCCAAGGCCTTCTCTCATTGGTTCATCGTGTAAATCGTGTACAACCGTGATTGGTGGATTTTAAAAGTCAACCTCGTAATAGTGTCAGTGTTGCTATTATTAAAAATTCCAAAATAATGAGCAAATCATGACAAATGTTATCATTTCATTCCGTAAAGACAAGCCAGTAAGTACTTCATCCTGGAGAGTTATTTTAAGTCTCCAGCTAGCCTAACATGGTCGGCTTTTAACACCTTTTATAACAACTTTTGACGCAACAATACACCAAATTATATGTGTTAAATGTCAAATTCTGCTGTCAAAAGGTGTTTGGAGGGTGTTAAAGCCTAGCCATGTTAGGCTGGTAGGAAGTTTCTCAATAAGTGTCCAGGAAATTCGTATGAAAATCCATTACATACCATATGTTTATTTTTTAATTTGGTTGTACCAAAGCGTGTCAAACAAGATTTATTTTTATCTTTTTATGTCAAAACTTTAACGGCCCATATCTCCTAAACGGCTGAAGTTAACCCCATGTAGATGGTACTCTAGAAAACGTCTCGCCGAGATCTACTCGCCGAAAATGTCATAACTTAAAGGCCCACATCTCCTAAACGGCTGATATTAGACACCCGTAGATGGTACTCTAAGAAAAGAGCCCGACGAGATCTATCAAATGAATAAAAATAAAGTCGAAATAAAAATGCTTACTTTATAAACTTTCTAACTTCAGATGAGCAGCAACGACGGCAAAGTAGCATACGTCGACTGTAGACAATCTGAACCTCTGTGGACCATCACAGCCCACGAAAAAGAAGTCACAGGTATATTTATATTTATCTCCATGTCATGAATGTTTTAATTGTCGAATGTCGAACGAACTTGTGTTTGTATTCCTTTATATTGTGTGTTAGCTTTAAGTTTTCCCATGCAACAAATGTTCGTTTGCTACCAAGACGAACATAGCAATATCTAATTCAGTACTGTATCTTTTACTATGATCATGTTTTAAATAGCTCAAGCTAACTAGTTGTCAAGTTTTTCATAGGTGTTATAATCTGGTAAAAACATTCAAGTGCTATTTTTGTATATTGTTAGCTAATTGTGTTATTATTAAGTTAACAATGTAAAAAATGTTATTACCTCAATAAAGAATTCTGAAAATCAAAAAATTAATCGTCGAATCGCCGACAATTTTGAGACAGCTTCAGATGATTTGTGTGTATTTTTCCAGGTCTCATATTGAGTGAAAGAGTGCCGGGACTAATGATCACGGTCAGCACAGATGGGAAACTCAAAACTTGGGACATAACTAAGTAAGCTATGACAATTTCACAATTTTCATGGGACAAACTTTTCCCTCTTCCCCTAAAGACTTTTTTAATTCGCTATGAAATAATGAACGTTATTTTCAGATGTAAGAATATTACTTAAACATTTTTCTGACGTCAATAAATTAATATTAAATAAAACTTCTTGGTACTCGGTTCCACAAATATAATAATGTTTAATTACCTTTTAAGTTGCTACCGGTTTCGTCGTTTTACGACATCATCAGGCACTGTATTTGAGGTGTTAATAATACATTTTTGAATCCATTTTTTAAACACATAATATTCGTGATTTTTAAAAAATGGATTCAAAAATGTATTATTAACACCTCAAATACAGTGCCTGATGATGTCGTAAAACGACGAAACCGGTAGCAACTTAAAAGGTAATTAAACATTATTATATTTGTGGAACCGAGTACCAAGAAGTTTTATTTAATATTGCAAGATGTCGTTCCATCAAGAAGCAACAACATTCACTGTCAACTATCAATAAATTAAACAAATATTTTAGTCCGAAAAGGATCCGCCCGCGCACACCGACAACTAGACATCCACATCGTCCCACTCTCACTAAAACATATATTTTAAGAGTTTAAGCCATGAAAATTGGCCGACCACCAGAAACACGCAGAAAAGAAAAAAAGAAAAGAAAAGAAAGAAAAAAATGTCAAAAAGCATCAGAGGGAAAAAACCACATGTATATTATCTCTAATGTTACAATAGTATATTACGATACGAGAGCGATGAAACGTTTTCTGACGAGTGTGAGTTTGCGGCACGAGCCGAAGGCGAGTGCTGCAATCACACGAGTCGAGAAAAAGTTTCTCGCACTAGTTACGTATAATTTTTTATAGCACAAGTGCGGAAAATGCCGACTTTACGCATGCGCGTGCGTAAAGCGGTCATTTTACGCACAGTGTGCTATAAAACCTATTTCCCCTCAGCACCTCGCCGTTACAAGTGAACACACCAACATGTGTTCCCGAAGCGCCCTTCTCTTTGTAAACCAACCCTATCTTAAACATCATAAAACTCATTTCCCCTCAGCACGTCGCCGTTGCAAGTGAACACACCAACAAGTGTTCCCGAAGCGCCCTTCTCTTTGTAAAACAAACCCTATCTTAAACGTCATAAAACTCATTTCCCCTCAGCACCTCGCCGTTACAAGTGAACACACCAACAAGTGTTCTCGAAGTGCCCTTCTCTTTGTAAAACAAACCTTATTTGTAATGACATAAAACTCATTTCCTCTCAGCGCCCCGCCGGTGCAAGTAAGTGAACGCACCAACAAGGTGGGACAAGCACTCTGCGCCGCTTCGTGTCCCGAAGCGCCCTTCTCTTTAGCTATTGGTGGAGACAACAAGGAGAACTTCATAGAGCTTCACGACCTTAGGATTAATGAAGAAGGTAAGAATAGTACATTACTATACGTTAGTAGTCTATTATTGCACGGCGTGAGTTAGCGCCCGAGCATTTTATTGCACGTGTGAACTAAACCGTGCGAAGAACCGACGTTTTTTTCTTGGCTGTTAGAGTGAGTCCGTGACCTTTGAATTGTTTAGAAATTAAAATGTCCTCTGTGGTACAGTCACGCTGATAGAAAAAGCCTTGGGAATTTAACCATTTAAGAGTCGGAGTTCCGAGATTGGGCAAAACAGGGTTCGGGGTTATGGCTTTTTGAGATAGTAAAATATTAATTTCTGAACAAAATAAATACCACTTACAAGATGAAGTACAGGTTCATTAAAAAAAATCTTGGCACTAATGTATAGTAACTTCAGAAAAAAAAAAAACAGGATGTCAAGTTCAGGTTACACCCGTAGCGCTGCAATGCTATTCAAGAGATTTTCTTGAAATTCATGTTTTTTTTTCTGAAGTTACTATACATTATTGCCGTGATTTTAAATGAACCTGCACTTCATCTTGTAAGGTAACAAGCGGTATTTATTTTGTTCAGAAATTTGAATTTTTACCGTCTTAAAAAGCCATAACCCCGAACCCCGAATCTCGGAACACCGACCCTTAAAGTTACTCTTACATTCAAAGTTACTCAGCGTGATTGTATTCTGCTTTGCACGGTGTAAAAATGGACAATATGCTAAGCACCTTCAACGCTAAGGTCATTCTCGACTTATTTCACATACCACAATAGAGGTAGATTAGATACCTATATCAAACACACCATGAAAATTGTCTGGGCCACGGCTTTGTATTGAATCGTGGTTTACACTGTAAAAAGAAAATCTGTGTGTATCCATTTTAACACTGTGCGCACAATATGGGTACGGAATCCTAAAAAGTAATTCCACTTGCAGTTACGAGTATGAAGAAGTTTGTTATATCTTTTGTAGTACACGTATGTATTATTATTTATTTTTTTATTATTTTTTCGATAAGGTTTGCTGGAAGAAATCTCTTTTTAGAAATAAGCTCGCCTGTGTACATACCTTTTACTTACTTGTGTATTATTGGTCTTCTCGGTGTACAATAAAGAATAAAGGACCAACGCTATGTATATGTCGTGGTCATATCGTAGAATTGATCATTTCGTGATCTGTTTGGCCATATCGTATTTCGATTATGATTATTATGATTATGACTATTAAAATTGGGAGGGTCGCCTCGCTCCGCTTCGCTTGGCTCGGCTCTCCAAATTTATTTACATGTAAACCTAACACGCTCCTCCTCGCTCCGCTCGTCATCGCACCTAATTTTTACTTTTGGTGAAAGATTTTTGATTTCATACTTTACGATCTGCCCAACCAGATCATGAAATGGTCAATTCGCCATGTTCACCAGGCAGACGACATTCGATTTTAATTTTTTTTCGTAAAATATAGACTATTTGATGAACTTAATTTAAAGCAATTTCAGTTGTATGCAGTTAATATTTTTTTATAAATTTTTATATTTTCGTTACTTGTGACGTCATTTGTTTCCCTAAGGCTTAATCAACATTATCCTTTGCATTAGTAAAAAAAAAAACATTTGACATATGACAAGCGCTAGGGATGTAGTAATGCAACATCTTTATCGAACAAAAAGTATCGATACTTACTCGTACCAGTTATGAATTTTTTAGGATTAGACGCAAATAAAAACAACATTAAGCAAGTAGGTATGTGGTTCTACATGTAATGACAAAATCTTACTTATTTACTTGTGTAAAGAAACAAAACTAATTTTCGAGATGTTTTCACAATAAACGGTTTCGTGTAGCTGTAACCTGTCGTGCTAGCTTTTAAAAATTAAAATATTTGTAGACTTCTTTTTTTTAGCACCGTCCTGGGCCAAAATATTCTGGTAAAACGTCCATGCACCATACAATCTTTTAAAACTGTGATAGTACTGCTAACGTTAAAAGCTTTAGTTTTTGGTTTGGTGCCGACAAAACTAAAATTTCTTAATTGAAAAAAAGTTGTTAAATTGAATAAATAAAAGCTAAATTACCTACGTAGGCGTCTCATCAAATACTTAAATCTGTTAAGAGCGACCGACACCTACTTGGATAAAAAGTATCGATACCGAAAGTAAAGGTAAGTGGTAAGTGTAACACCACTAGTGTCAACTGTCAAAGAGAAGGAAGGGCGAGACCTCAGAATAAGGAATACAAATAGAAGCCTGGCTAAAATAAGAACTGGGCATTAGCCATCGTACTCATCTAACGTAAATTACTCCTGTGTACGAGTGAATGAAACACCGGACCGCACTTACTTTATATTTTTTCCTGGTGTGTCACTAGATTGAACCAAGCAAATGTCAGTTGGATGTAATTTGGATGTATTTTAAAAATTATAATACCATCAAATTAAATAAGTCTCATCATTGTATCGTTTTGTTGTAATATCGTTCGTTGCGTGCATCACATCTTAATTTGGTGGCATCGAAATGTCTATTGCATTTTGCGAAAGTTTTCAGCTTCACCGAGAGAAATTAAATATTTTGGTGCTCTTCCTCTCAAAATTCGTGGAAGTGTGATTTATTATTGTTTGTGTTGATTGTTTTTTTAACATTGTAATAAAATGTCTTGTGCGATTGAAGGCTGTAAATCGCATACAGGAAGAAAAGAAAACAACAATGAAGCAATATTATTTCATCGGTGAGTTCTGATAGTTTTTATGTTAATAAGTTGCAGGATCATACTTAAAACTCAGTAACAATAATAGTAGTTCTTGTAAATCATACTCGTGTTCAATTCTACACCGATATTTGCCTGTTTTATATAGATTTTCTGCCGACTATGAGAGGTTATGTTTTGTCGCATAGTGATGTACTAAAGTCCGTGTGGCGAACTATCGAACATTGGTTCCCGCGGCAGCCGTGCATAAAGGATAAGCGCGAGTTAAAAGAAAAATAATGCCGAATAAATATCGCTATATTTTTTTGTTACAGATTTCCAAAAAGGGAAGAATTAAAAAGTGAATGGCTTAGACGAATAATTTGACCAAATTGGGCGATTAAAAAAAGCAGTCATATTTGTTCGAAACACTTTACGTCGGATTCTTTTGGACCAAACGAAAATTTAAAATGGAGACGTTTAAAATCAGATGCCTTACCGACGTTATATTTACCAGATACAGACACATTGGTACATAACCTTTAAATAATTATGTATAATTGCATTATCAATCTTGTTTGTAGGTACGTGCTTGTACTATACTATAGTATATTAACTCGATAATTTTTCAATTGTAGGCAACAGAACCAGTACCTATGGATGTCTGTGGTGTAGAAAAGTGCATACTTTTATGTTCGCAAATCGTTCTGAAAGGCCTGTTCGTTCACGTTACTGCCGTGATCGATTTCACGAAGAAATTCCGCAGATCAAGACATTTTCGTACTTAGTGGTTGACAATAAAAGTACTTTGACAGGGTAGTTCTATCGTGAAATGAATTTTGGGCATGCTTATTGACTTGAACTGCGCATAATTTGATTTCTTATTACAGGTTATTAGGTATTTTAATCGTTCATTATTTGTTATTAGTTATTATTCAAGATAAGTTGATGTTTATTTGATAGAAATAAAAAAATTGAAATGACCTCTGTAGTAATCGCGCTGTCATCGCTCATCATTGACATACCTAATATTATTATTACGAATCCTATAAGTCTATGATTATTATGATTTCTATTGTTGCGATTAATTCCTTCCTCCTTGATTGAACAAAGACGCGACATCAACGAACATCTATTTGATTGAGTTAAGAGGCGACTTAAAAAGTATCCACTTAAATAGTTTACGGTTGTATCTCTGAAACAAGCTACAGCATTTTTTGTACTAGAAACAAGCACAATTTTGGACTTAACTTATGTACCTACCTGCCTACGATATAGTAATATGTACTTAATAAAAAATATTATGCTAAACGAAAGATATCCTTTTATTAATTCCTTATTTACACAATATAACATGTGTCCTACTGGGGTATACAGAGACCACTTTGCTATTAATTCTCTTGGCCTCCTTCCAAAGCAAGAGGTTGTCACCAGAAAGGTTTATTTATCGTAGTCAAAAATCGACATTGTTACATCACTAGCAAAGCAACGAACTAGTGACAACCTACCTAATTAAGAAAAAACTAATACATATCCATCTCTCTCTAACGCACTAGAATGTCGTAAGAAAATCAAGGATAGGTGTCTTTCTCCACGTATTATTTTAGCCAGGTTTCTATTTGTATTCCTTATTCTGAGGGCGAGACAGTACTTATGTGTGTGTGGGTGTATATTGGACGTTGTCAAAATGTTGCATTAAGAAAATCATTTTGTTACGTATTATGCAAAATGTTGGCTAACGTTGATGGAAATGGGTATTATGGGTTGATTCATAAATATTTCTCACTTTTTAATATGTGGATGGCCAAAGGGCACATTCCTGTGTTCAGCCATAGCATAGGGTCAAATGAAGGTCATAAGTAAAATTCTAAAAATATCTATAATCTTTAGTTAATTTGCCGCAAAAATAATGAAATATGGTCAAATAATGTATTATCTCGAAACGGTTTTGGAATTAGCACTCCTTGGCTTAGACTTCCCATACCGAATTCTACGATATGGCCACGACATATACAAAGGGTTTAATTAAGTTAGTCATTTATAACTTCCTAAATATGTAGTATAATATTTTTATTTTTCAGATTTTTTTCCTATGCCTGTTCTATTTGACCTACCTGTAAACGAAATTTCAAGTTTCTAAGTTAACTTGAAGTGCCCAATAGGTTTTGATTACTATGCGAGTGTCATAAATTTGTATGAAATTGATTATGTAATGAATGTGTAATAACTTTTTTTCACGTTGAGTTAGAAGCCTGATTTTTTTACAGCACCATGGTGCCGTAGACTTCTGTAGGAGGTACCAGTTTCAACTTGATATCTCATACGGGGCCAGAGCAAAAGGGTCGTGACAGACAGACAGATGGACAACAAAGTGATCCTATAAGGGTTCCGTTTTTTCATTTTGAGAACCATAAGAAGATCAAATTTTGCATACTCATAGAAAATGTAACGTCTGCCAACTCAATCGGTTTCGCTTGAATTAATTTCTTATACGGGGCCAGAGCAAAAGGGTCGTGACAGACAGACAGACAGACGGACAACAAAGTGATCCTATAAGGGTTCAGTTTTTTCATTTTGAGAACCCTAAGAAGATCAAATTTTGCATACTCATAGAAAATGTAGATTCGTTGACACTAGTACCATGATTTGTACCATGATGGAACTAATGATAATTTTTATCAACACTAGTTCCACTATGAATGGAATTTGAAATAATGGCACTAATGATAACTTCGTTGTCACTGGTTCCACTTTACGTGTTCCATATTTGCGTAATTTTTAACAAATATTACCTCTTACAAATTTATGTTGTCCTGGTACTTTAACAAACGTCTGCCAACTCAATCGGTTTCGCTTGAATGAATTTCTTTGGTTTCAGTTGAAACCCGCTTCGGGTCGCGTCCCTTAATACCAGTCGCTACAGCACCAAGCGAAGAAATGGAGACCTAGTTGATACTACAATAAAGCCAATTCTGAAGGCTTTAATTTTAGTTTTAGTGCTGTCAAAGCTTAAAATTTTCCAAGGAAATTTTGCTCCTAATCCTAACGCTTAAGGACTATTTCGTATCAAAGAAAATTTAGTTTTGACAGCACTAAATCTAAAATTAAATCCTTCAGAATCGGCTTTATTATATCAATGTTATTGTAAGTTACAATATAATTTATGAAGTTGAATTATTGTTGTTTATTTTCGTTATATTAGGGATATCTTAAACGTCAAATGTCACAATCTACTAATTAAATTTAACAGGGTGGTCTCGAAGACTGCTCTTTGAGGCATATATTTTTTTTCAATGAGCACGTTTTTACAAGATTTTTATGAAAATCAATTGCGTTTGAGAAGCTAAAAACAGTAGCAAATTTATTTTTTACGATACCTCAAAAAATTACGAAGTTATTCGGTATATCAAAAAATAAAAGTGAGCTTAACTGCATGTCTCGTGACGTCATCTGACACGATTTCATACAAAAAGTGATTAATATCGCTATCGTTAACTTCGGTAATAAATAGAAATTTTTGAATTGTCCTTAACCATAGAGGAGAAGGGCTATCTCCTGTATGTTTTTAACTAATCAATCAGTTACTATAAAAAATATAAATAGTTAAATAGGTCAAATGTAAATAGTTTTTGTTTTTTTTACCTATCTATGTTATATTTTTTTTTTACTTCATTGTGGCCCGAAATGTATCTCACTTAAATTTTAGTTAAATGTGTTTTATCTAGTGTAATTATTTAAAAAGACGAAAAAGTCAATATTTAGTATTTATTTATGTAAAAAATATACTGATATTTCGCTACAGGAGACGTGTAAATTGTCCCCTCTGAATCGCATGCCTTCCTTTCCTATTTATTATAAAATAATGTTCCTATTTATACAAAATAATTATTTGTATCCTAGCAAAATTTCTCTTATCAAATAATATTAAAACATAATTTATTGTTATGTTTATTTTTGCGAAATCCATCGCTATGAATACTCTAAATATTATTATTATCTTTGAGTTTGTTTCTGATTGATATTGTCTAGTTTGTAATGCACTCTAATAATATTTAGAGTATTCATAGCGATGGATTTCGCAAAAATAAACATAATCTTAGTTAATGAGAACTGTGAATTTCTTAACTGTCCGAAGCAACAATATTGTAGCGACGACAGCGCCATCTGTTTCTTAAAAACAAGGCGTGAAATCACATAACGCCCTCGTGAGCGTTCTATATGTGCACATACAGGCTGGTATATCAGGCAGAAGCAAAAATAGCAGTGGACAAGTATGATGAAAGAATTCACCGGTCTGGGTAGGAACCTCGGTGCCGCAATTGGTAGCGCACTTGTCTTGATAACAAGAGGTCGCAGGTTCGAATCCTGGCCCGGGAAATTTTTTCAAATTCTTGTCTTTGGGTTTGTTTCTGATTGATCTTTTCTAGTTTGTAATGCACTCTAATAATATTTATAATTATTGTTTTTTAAAATTGTACCGTGCGTGGTGGATGAACAAACGGTGTCTGAATAACCATGTCAGAATTTGACTTGACACTGGCAATAAACAGCAGACGTCGACACGAAAAGAAAAAAACTTCCCTAGAGACAAATACCAATACAAACAAAAAAAAAAGTGAGCTGGGAAAAGGCGCGAAGAGATAATAGTGTTGTTTTTGTTTGATTAAAAAAATATTACCGTTTGGGTGTTTTTATCAACAATAATGATAGAATATTGTGAATTAAAATCGCCGTAACCAGTGTGGTATGTTGTTCAATCGAAAAAAAGTGCAGGCCGTGCATTTTCGTGTTTTTTCTAACCCTACATTGTGTTTGTGTTATGGGTCTATCACTTTAGCACGAACTGACAGGACAGCGACTACGACAGGACATACCCATCAGATGATCCTCAAGAGAGGATATAACATACAGTGACTATTAACAGATGATAAAACCTCAGAAATGTACTGATAGCCTTTTATCAAGACAGATAATATAACAACAGACAAGGCAGTATGGCTTAGTACCTTAGCCTTTCTCTGACGGGATAATACAAAACAAAAAATATATATATACAAGGTGACTTTTTGATCATCGTCCAAATTCATACTGGTGGCTTGGTAAGTGATCAGTATCATGGATCAATAACAATTTTTGTAAAATACGTAAAATGAAATTTCAACTCCCCATAGTGATTCACTTGGAACTGGAAGTGAATTTCTATGGGAAGCCGAAATTTCATTTTACAAATTTCACAAAAATTGTTAATGACCCAAGATACTGATCACTTATCAAGCCTCCAGTGTGAATTTGGACGATGATCAAAAAGTCACCTTGTATGTTTTTTGGGAAAGTAGTTCAGTATGTAAATTATGTGGTTTAATTAAAAGATACCTCTCCATTTACACCCGGTATACTTCAGCGCACACCATTTTCTCGTCGGTACGCTGTGACAATACATCACGATTTGTAAAAGAAATAGAATTTATATTGAATTATCAGTATGTGTCGATATATACAGATACGGTGCTTTTAATACAAAATATGATAACGTTTTTATGTATATTGTACTTATTTGTTAGAAACCATTACCGTAAATATCAGCACATACCATTATTTCATTGGTCGGTTGTCTGTCATCCAATTCACAGTTTAGATGCAATATCACTGAAAAAAAAAATATTGCGTTAGACGCGTAAATAAAACCAATATAAAATAACCGAAACAGGAAAGTATATTTGCAACAACATTCTTACAAAATATTAACAAAAAAATATTTAATTTCATGATCGCAAAAGTGGCGTTTGTTAAATTACATGTATGTGTTTATCTTAGAATCAAAGTATTATTGATCTTTAAAAAAATATTCATATACAGTATGTTAATTTCATAACCTTTTTCCTTTAAACGGGTTGTTCTACCCATTAATATGAACAACTTTTATTATGAGGCCAACCCTGAAATCGCAAAAAATAAATCAATGTTTCATACATTTCGGTCGAGTAGTTTTTTATCTTTTCTATGGAACAGTTTTCTATGGATTATTTTTTTCACGATTTCAGGGTTAAAATTGCCCCATAGTAAAAATTGTCCATATTCATGGGTACAACACTCTGTTTTAAAGAAAAAAGTAATCGAATTAACACCCAGTATATATTTTGTATAAAAGCGTCCTAATACTGATAAATGGATAAGCAGAAATAAAAAACTTATTCATTAAATAATAATTCACTTAAAATACATAAAACAAACAAACAATCATGGTTAATACAAACTAGTTCAAAGCATTGATTGTGTATAAATATTTGCAGACAAGAAGTCCAATTCTGTAAAAAGAATCGATATGTAGTTGAATACACGAACTTTATTTAGCTGTGAAAAGTACCAATGTAAAAAGTCATTGCAAATTGAGCATTTTAATATTGAATAAAAAATATTAACAATTCTCACAGCCTATTCACATTTTATAAAATTTAGTTTTTTGTAACATTTATTGCACTTCAAATTGTTTATAAATTTAAAATTTTTCGTATTATTAGAGAAGAACAAACTAGAAAAGATCAATTAGAAACAAATTTCAAATAACAAATTTTGAAAAAATATCCTTGGGCCATGATTCAAACCTGCGACCTCTTACTTTCACCACCGATATACTCATTCTGTTGAATTTTTTCACCATACCTGTACACCGAATTTTTGTAACTACTTGATACTCTATCTAGTAATGCACATATTGGATGCTCACAAGGGCGTCTTATATGATTTGTTTTGTTGTATAGGTAATATCACCGCCATATATAATCTGCAGGTTAAAGAGTGCTTAATATTTGGTGCAAAAGTTACAAAAAAAATCTCGTTCACTGGTTATAAAAATGTACATTTAGATTGCCTAGCACACCTTACCTTTAGGTTAACAGTACATGTTATCGTTCTAAAATGCAAGGAAATGCGAATTGAAGAGGCAAATATTTTACGTTTAGATTTTTGACCAGAAAATGGGAAAAAATGTGGCAGCAAAATATTTCCCAGATTTACACGCGCTTCTTAAAACGGAACCACGAACGTGTCTATGATACCAACAAAGGCAGAACGCACGAAAACCTTTGCCTCCCCAAGTTGTCAATAAAACAATAAATCGCCCTACTGTTGTTCATCTGTAGGGAACTTGTGCACCGCGTCGTACATAGCTTTAGCCACGTACGTGACGTTCGAGTGATTCAGTCCGCAGATGTTGATGCGGCCAGACTTGAGCAGGTAGATGTGGTACTCCTGGAATAACAAACATCGTTTATTGCTCCAAAACTTACAACATGATTTTTTTCACCTAGTCACATAGTTACAGTGCTACATAGCTCTTTTGGCGCGTGGATTGGTCGTGTCGAAAATCAGTAATAACGCCGCTACCATATCCCCCTGTCACTGTCATGCCATCCTCGCGCCAAAAGATCCTTGTAGCACTCTGCACTTTGTAGACAGGTGGTAAAATTAAAAACAAACAAGGTTTACACTATAAAGAGTCCAGGATAGTGATCTCTACCCTCCATGCTAGTTAAAACTGTTCTATGGCAGAGCAGCGCCCATTACCGTCCACTATTTATAAATTACCCATTATGAAACTAATGTTAATATATATAATAATGTTAATAATGAAAATATTGTAATTAACTGACCATATAAAATACAAAAATCACCATCAAAATTACTAAGTTGGCATCAAAAACAATATGTGGAAACGTAACCTACACTAGTTGATGCCAACTTAGTAATTTGAATGCTCATTTCGTATTTTTTTGATGGTCAACCTATTATAAATTACGTTTTCAGCTCTTAGGTAAATAATACAAAGGTTGGTAACTTAGCTCTTAGGTAAATAATACAAAGGTTGGTAACTTATTAATTAATCATATAAACTTATATATAATTAATTTATTCTTGAATTCAATTCCGCTTATGAAAATAATTCAATAATTAAATGTTATGTCAATGCAACATTAATAAATTTTATAGCACACTGTGCGTAAAATGACCGCTTTACGCACGCGCAGCATTTTCCGCACTTGTGCTATAAAAAATTATACGAAACTCGTGCGAGAAACTTTTTCTCGACTCGTGTGATTGCACACTCGTCAGAAAACGTTTCATCGCTCTCGTGTCGTAATGTACTAATATTCGTAATTTAAAAAAGCTATCAGGTTCAAGGCAACTTAATTTCAAAACTGATGTTTTATTATTTTGTTATTTAATTGTTTCGACAAATCATGCATTAAAATTTCAAACTGTTTGTTTATAAACCTAACTTATACTGAAATATTGGCGTGAATTGGCACAGACCAAAATATTTTCACTCTTAATTTCTAAACAAGAAAAATAAAGTTAATTTGCGCACTTTGTATGTACCGAGAAACTGAAGTTTCAAATAATAAGTAGTTACGTAAATAATAATACTAGTTGGAGTTAATTATCAAAACGAAAGCTGATACAGCTTAAATCCAAAATGTGCCAAAGCACTTCAAACTGCTTGATTGGCTTACAAACCTGCATGAGGTACTCGGCTTGTCGTTGGTTGAGGCCGGTGTAAGAGAAGAGGCCGATCTGCTTCACTATATGGTCCCAGTTACCGGGGGTGCCCAATCTAGAAAACGAAGAAATTTCATGTTTTTAGCGACTTGCCGCCTTAAACCACATCCTCTTTCGATCTAACTCACCAACTCTAGTTGAATTAATTGACCCGTTCAATTCCCATAGCTTAATTTCTAAAAGATTTTTTTTTTTCTTTTTTTTTAGAAAATGTATGCCATTTTAGGACATGGTTTTCATTATTTTGGTATATTAATTGACAATTATATTTTTATGATTTTTTTAAAAATTTACCGAATTAAATAAAAATATAATAAAAATAAATTCTTTATTTACCAGACAAAAGTCCAAAATTACAATTAAATTATAAGTTAAGATTAAAGGAATAACATTCAATTAAATAATATAAGATTAGATTAGATTTAAACACGAACAACAATTATTTTTTACAAATTAGGAAGCAAAGCTTGGGGGGAATTGACGTCACTTGAAAATCTTAGACATTACACTGATTGTGATGGGCGATTGCTTATAAAAAAGTGGTCTGTCTCTGTCTGTCTACTCATCTGTCATCCATCTGTCAAATCACTCAGAAGCAAATTATTATAAATTTATCTTGATAGCAAAGGACACATTTATTTCTAAACAGACATTTCTCAAGTGACGTCACACGAAGACAAATAGAACTTGCAGCTTTTTTGTAAAAATATTCATCATCATGAGCTTTTTTAAGAAATACGGCTTATTAAACCTAAATCTCAAAATGATTTTCGAATTAATCTAAGCGAATTATCGATTTTCGACAACACTAGATGGAACGCAAACGTGCCCGTGAAATACGCAATAAAGGTTAACTAATATTAGTTACCGAAACTAAAAACATGTACGTGTCCATATGAACGATTTTTTTCTATGAGAACTGGGGATCTAAAAAGGCCGACTTGGGTGAATTATAAAATGATTTGAAAGTAGGATGGAGTCGGAGCTATTTCACGCGTGCAAAAGAGACGGCATTAGAACAGAATCATAATCTGATTCATACAAAATGGCCTTTTTAGAGGACCTGAGCGGAACTCACTAAGTTTCACTTCCTCTCAAATTGCCAAGTTCAGTCGACTGGTACACAACGAGAAGGCGAAAAAACTAGTAATTTTTTTCGGACACGCGACTTTTTTGCTTGATTTTAATGAAATGAAGAGAACAGTAGTCTGTTACCAAGATAAACCACCGCCCATCAGTTCAGTAAACATTTGGTTTCGTCACTGATAGATTTAGTTTATATGGCGATATTACTTTGACTTATTTAACCTTCAACAGATATGACGCAAATAACGCTTAAGGGGCTCCACAATGCTAAACATCTGTTTTGTATTGGATTCAGTTCCGTCAATGTAGATCGTAAAAATTTGAAAAAAATATAGCATGTTTTTTGACTCAAGACAATTATTAATTACACTTTATAAATAAACATACTTTCAATCTTCCATTAATTACATTAATTTAAAAAAAGCATGAATTTCACGAAAAAAACGATTTAGTTTCCATGTTTCAAAACCGATTGAAACGAAACCAACACACGCAGATAATAACTAGAAAAAACATCTTTATTACATGAAGAAATTATGGTTAATGTCCTAATGGAGCCGCGATTTCTAAATAACTGAAGTTTTGCGTGCGCGGCATCTGATAAGAGCAGGATAAAGAGTCAAAAAACAAACGCGTTAGAGCAGGACTGAATTTTAGTATTGTGCAGCCCCTTAAGGTTAAACGTCAGTCCCTTAGCACAAAGTGCATAACTACTATGTTTTTCTTATTAATAAATAAAAAAAATAAAAGCATTTTGGTTTTAGTATTATTAGTGAGGTTTATAAAGAAAGAGTTTGAAATGGTATACACAATTAGTCATGATCTTTTAACTTTGTTTTGACAAGATCATGACTAATTGTGCATTAAATTTCAAACTCATGCTTTATGATTTTCACTAATACTGAATTATTGGCGTCAATTGAAACATACCAAATGGTTTTTCAAAGTTAAGTTATGCACTTTGCGCTAATCGACTGGTGTTTAACCTTAAATTAAAATTCCAGCAAAAATATGTGAAGCGATGAAGATAGTGCATACATACATTTACTCACACCTGTACCCCAGAAGGGTAGGCAGAGACTACAGATTTCCATCTGCTACGATCCAGACACAACTCTTTCACCTCTTCCACATCCATAAATCCAGTCATACAAGCTCTTCTATTCCGGATACTTTTGACATTGCCCTTCTTCAGTATGTCGCCATTTTTGTCAGCCATACGTGCTTCTAAGGCGGCTTGGGGCTTTATTGTATAACTTTAACATCTATGGCTATCGCTTTCAAAGGTGATTGGCTAAAAACGATGTGTCACGTCATTTCTAGCCAACCACATGTTGAAGTTAGACAATAAGGCCTCTGCTCTGTAGTCTGAAAATCAGTAGTCTCTGCCTACCCCACTGGGAGACAGGCGTGAGTATATGTATGTATGTAGATAGTCTGCCAAAAAGAATACCTGAAACTGATATTGTAATACTGCAGTTACTTACTTGATGAGTTCAGTTCTTAAAGCTTCTCTCATTTCAATAACTCTGGTCGCCATCATTTTAATATTAGACCTCCTGAAAGCAGAAAGAAATAGTTCTTTTAGAAACAGACAATACAATGTGAAACTAGGAGCTACATTATTTATATCCATAGGCACACTTACCACTCATCAAACAGATGTATGTTGTTGAGAACGGTGGCGACGATGCGGGCGCCGTGTGCGGGCGGGTTGGAGTACATGCCTCGCACGAGCCACGTCATTTGCGACTTGACTGGCCCGATGTGCGACGCGTCAGAAAGAACCACTGCCAGGTTTCCTACACGCTCATCTGCAAGAGGAGACACCCAATTGAAGGGTACGCGGGAAGAAAGATCATTGTCAGTTTTTTTCAAAATTGAGTAAATAGTACCATCTTCTAAAATGTCTCGATAACAATGATTGAGCGAAGACAAAAACTTGAAAAAAATAACACAGTCCGCAGAATATCGCTTTTAAAAATAAATCGGACTCAAGAACCTATAGGATGTTTTTATGGTCCTATTTATAAATAAAGCTGTAGATAAGTTATATCACATTTTATTGCTGGTGTTGTTACAAGAATATTATTTCTAAAACTCATGACAAGAGTTGACATGAGAAGTCATTTTGTGACTCTATGGACGAATGCGCATGAAGGTTTTATTTGTGATGGGCGAGTCGCCACACCACCCCCCTAGGAGAAAGTTAACCCATACCTAAATAACTATAATCTTATAATGAAACAGGGGCAAACATAACATTTCTCATCCTTAAATTAACTAAACAGAATTGCATTTAAAAGTCACAAAATATTTACAAAATCCTCGAAAGGCACTAAATCAAATATAAGCAATGATATAGGGAATAATATTTACAACAACCATTAACATATTATGTAAATCTTACTAACGGGTGGGAACCAAAACAGCAAGTCAAAGGTCGAGAGGAGTCTTG
Source organism: Ypsolopha sequella (assembly GCA_934047225.1). Taxonomy (NCBI): domain Eukaryota; kingdom Metazoa; phylum Arthropoda; class Insecta; order Lepidoptera; family Ypsolophidae; genus Ypsolopha; species Ypsolopha sequella. Next base: position 25,555,596 of record OW203987.1, read on the forward strand.
AAACGAACACTCCGTCCCGAACGTGTTATGTAGTTTGGCTTTACTGGTGCCGGGTTAATGGGGTTGGGAACAGGAGCAGAAACAGGGTCAGCAGAGTTACCAGGTACAAAAGAAGCTGCTGAGGGTGTAGCAGGAGCCAAAGCTGGTGTCAGAGTAACCGATGAACCAGGAGATTCAGCGTCAACGCAGAGGTATGCCGGTTTTACACGGTCGATGCTGACCTGTACGTTCTTATCTCCAATGACAATAGTGAGCGTCTTATCCCTCCTAGAAACGACTTTATAGGGTCCAGTGTAAGGAGGTTTTAAAGAAGGCCTCACCGTATCATCACGCAAGAAAACGTGACTAGAGGATGCCAAGTCCTTGTGAATAAAGATGGATTTCCTACCGTGTGCTGACGTAGGAGTAGGCTGCAGTTGCGACATACAACGCCTTAACTGTGTGGCAAAGTTAGTCACATCAGTGTTGCAATGGGGAGCTGCGGAAGGTGAAATGAACTCACCGGGTAGGCACAAGGGTTCCCCGTACAATACCTCGGCTGGAGAAACTTGTAAGTCTTCCTTAAGAGAAGCACGCATCCCTAACAATACCATGGGCAGGGCTTTACACCACGTCTCTTGGTGGCACATCAGTGCAGCTTTCAATTGGCGGTGCATACGCTCAACCAACCCGTTCGCACACGGGTGATAACTCGTGGTACGAACGCGCTTGGCTGAACAAAGTTGCATTAAAGCCTGAAAGAGGGCAGACTCAAATTGTCGGCCCTGATCTGTCGTTACCAAGGATGGAACGCCATATCTAGCGACCCAGCCGCTAAAAAATGTCTCGGCGACCTCCTCCGCTGTTATACCCACCATCGGCCATGCTTCAGGCCATCGACTAAAACGGTCGACAGCTGTCAAACAGTAGTAAAAACCTTTACTGTAGGGCAAGGGGCCTATTATGTCCAAATGGACGTGGTGAAAACGCTTAGAAGGCGTGGCGAAGGTTCCGAGAGGAGAGTTAGTGTGCCGCGTAATTTTGCAACGTTGGCAAGCTTGGCAAGATCGAGCCCAAGTGCGGCAATCCTTTTGGATGTTAGGCCACACAAATCGCTCAGAGACGAGTTTGGCTGTATTTCGAGCGCCTGGGTGGCTAAGATTGTGAATCTTATCAAATACAGCGCGTCTAAAATCGTGTGTGACAAATGGCCGGGGCTTCCCAGTAGAGGTGTCACAGTAAAGGAAAATATCCGTCCCAGGGACTGCGACTTTTTCAAGTTTGAGGGATGAGCGGTTCAACATCTCACGCAGTTCGTCGTTTGCCACCTGATCAGCGGCGAGAGCGGCGAAATTATCATCAAGGCGAATGGCCTCGATGCGAGACATAGAGTCGGCCACCACGTTGTACTTTCCGCTTATATGGACGATATCCGTCGTAAATTGGGATATGAAGGACAACTGATTAAGTTGAACTGGAGGTAACTTTTCACGACGTTGTGAAAATGCATAGATCAAAGGTTTATGATCCGTGTAAATACGCACATGTTGTGCCTCCAAAACGTGTCGAAAATGTTGGACAGCTTCATAGACAGCGAGTAACTCTCGGTAATAGGCTGGCCATGTTGTTTGTCGAGTAGTAAGCTTTTTACTAAAAAATGCAAGAGGCTGCCAATCATCTTCAACACGCTGTTGGAGACATGCTTCTACATGGGTTGAAGATGCATCTGTGAAAAGTCCCAGTGTGGCAGTGGTGTCGGGATGAGCTAGGATTGTTGCGCTAGCCAAATGATCCCTGCATTTTTGGAAAGCAGATTCTAAATCTGGTGTCCAGGGGACGGGTTTCTTGCCCTTGAGTTGTGTGGACGCCAACATGTCTATAAGCGGAGTTTGATACTCAGCTGCGTTAGGTAGGAACCGGCGATAAAAATTTATCATGCCTAAAAACCTGCGTAGGCCTTCTACTGTTTCCGGCAAGGGGTAATTTTTGAGGGCCTCGATACGTTCTGGTGGTGGACGAATGCCGTCTTTTGAGATCCGGTGACCTAAAAATGTCACTTCCTCGGCACCAAAAGTACACTTTGAGGTGTTGATGACTACGCCATATTCCGAAAGTCTTTGGAAAAGGGCACGAAGATGATGGTTGTGCTCCTCCTTTGAACGAGAATAAATCAGAATGTCGTCCACATAAGGAAAAACGAATTCAAGCCCGCGTACCACCTCGTCAATAAAACGTTGAAACGTTTGTCCCGCGTTACGTAACCCGAACGTCATATAAGGGAATTCAAAGAGGCCAAAGGGTGTTATGATTGCCGTTTTAGCAATATCCTCTGGTGAAACTGGTATTTGTTGGTAAGATTTGACTAGATCCACAGTGCTAAATACCGTAGATCCTGCCAGCTCCTGGCCAAAATCCCCTATATGCCGAACGGGATAACGATCGGGGATGGTACGGGCGTTAAGGGCACGGTAGTCCCCACAGGGGCGCCAGCCATTTTCACCCTTCTTTGCCAAATGTAGTGGCGAGGACCAAGCGCTGTCGGAAGGTCGGGCAGTCCCACATGCAACTATTTCTTGGAATTCCTTCCTGGCTGCCTGCAACTTCTGCGAGGCAAGACGGCGTGGGCGAGATGCAACCGGTGGACCCTCTGTAGTAACGATGTGATGCACCGTGTTATGCTTGATTGTCCTGTGGAGGCCAGGAGGCCGTGTGATGTCAGGGAACTCTTGCAATAACCTGATGTAAGGTGAGTCCCCAGCAACAATGGTTTTGACACTTGATTGGGAGACCTGTGCGATGGTAGCCTGTGTTGCCAATTTCGTGGAGCCGTCAATTAATTTAAGGTTACAGCAGTCTGGTAACAGATGATAATGTGCCAGAAAATCCGCTCCAATTATGGGACTGGCCACGTCTGCAATAATAAAATTCCATCGGAATTCCCGGCGTAGCCCAAGGTTCACACGTAAAGTAATGGAGCCGTAGGTTTTTATAGGGCTACCATTAGCGGCACTTACGTCGAATCCAGTAGGGTGATGTATACCCTTCATGAGCTGGCGTGGGTAGCAGCACAGATCTGACCCAGTGTCGATCAGGTATCGGACCTTCGATACAGAGTCTGTTACGAATAAACGACGGCTGGAATGACCGAAGCAGTCAGATGCCGCCGCTACTGGCTGCTGGAGGAGTTTTCCTGGTCAGGCTTCCAACCACAAGGAGACATACACTTATTTGCCTGGTTGGCATACTTTTTGTGGTACCAGCAGAGGCGGGTGCTGGGCTGTGAAGAGGAGCTGGACTTAGATCCTGAGCGAGAATTGGATCGATGGCGGTTAGACTGATTCTTTGTAAGGGCATCAACTTTCTTCGACAGTTCGAGTAAGCAACGCTTAATGTTAACGAGTTCGCTAATTGAGGAAGACGCTGCGTGTATGGCTGAGGGTGTGGAAGGGGACGGCGATTCAGCAATAGCATCACCAATTTCAGCGATTTTGTCAAGTGACAAGTCACGCTGCGCCGTCAAAATCCTCTGCACCTCTTCCGGTAATCGGCGCATCCACAGCTCGCGTAATATATCTTCATCCCCAACGGTCATTCCAGCCAGTGATCGCAAATGGCGGAGAAAAGCAGAAGGCTTCCTATCTCCCAGTTGTTCTTCACTCAATAATTTTCTCACCCGCTGCTCTTTTGACGAAGATAGCCTTCGAATGAGCTCCCTTTTAAGGTTCTCGTATTTGTTAGAGGCGGGCGGGTTGGCGATGACGTCCTCTACCACATCAGCCAAACGGGCATCCAGTTTGGACAAAATATGTCCGTACTTGGTGGGATCCTGTGAGATTCCAGCAATTTCAAACTGTGCCTCGGCCTGTGCAAACCATAGAGTTGGTTTATCCTCCCAAAATTCACTCAGTTTGAGTGAAACAGCATTCACATAAGACGGGTTTGAAACGGAGGGTTGCATGCATGCAAGTTGCCTCTGTAACTCCCGCACTTGCTGCCTTAGTTCCTCCTCGGCAGACATTATTAGTGAACAAATCGAAAAGAAGCACAAAAACCAAAACAATACAATTATTAATTAATAATAATTAATATAAGTGCAGAAGAAAAAAAAATTCAGCAGGTGCTATCTACATACAAGTCATAAGGCAAAACACCAAACACAAAGAAATTAAAAAAAAAATCTACGTGCTAAAAACTTTTAAATATTAAATCTGATAAAAGGTTTGTGAGCCCTTACTATTTGGGACAAATTTACAATAAGGTTAATACACACTCTGTATATACAAAAGTATGCAAATAAACGATATAAGTAACTTAAAACCAGCACACAACTATCACAAATTTGCAAAAGAAAATTAACATTAAGTTTACGAAAATAATAACCTAAGCAAGTTTTTTCTACTTATTTCAAATTGACCTTCTGTTGACTATAATCCCTCTCCCCCCTTACCCTTCAATTACTAAACACTGTCTTTGAAAAAAATGTTGCTCTATGTGACCGGAGTCACTACAAGACTCAATCGCAAATATCATCGAGTATAAACGCCATCTAGTGAAAGTTTATCATGATGCGTAATTTGTTATAGATCAAAATAAACTCTCAGAACATCAAGGCACACATCTGTAAAAACACTGCCAATGCAAAAATGTCTAAAGACTGACAAATTACTATGCACTTAGGTCTGAACATTGTAACAATTGTGAAAATTGTTTACGGACTGAAATATTGTACCTTTTTGCGCGTCCAAAGGAAAAAATAAATATACGTGATATCTCACTACAACCCCCCCCCCCCCCCCCAGTGATATTTGGTGATTCTTTACTAAAAAAAATAAAAATAAAGTTGCGATTTACCCTAATAAGGCGAAAGACCTTACTCTACTCACTATAGAGACCAAAGTTCTTGGCATAAGACTGTGCACAGACGAGCTCGAAGCCTCTCTTGACGAAGTAGCGGACAGCCCACGCGTCGCGGTCGAGGTCACCCGATGCGAAGCCTTGGTAGGCGCTGTCGAAGAACGGGAATAGCTTGCGTTCCTGAAAACATTACAAAAGTTAGTCACTGGGTCAACAGATCCAAAAGACTCCGCAACTCAAATCGAAACGTAGTAAACATAATAATTTCGTTTTAACTGTGCTCAAATAATGTTCTCTCTGTATTGTGTATGTAAAATTTAAAAAAATAACTTCTAGTCTGTTTTATAAATGTATTACTGTTCTTACTGTCATATGTGTATCTTTATATGTATATTTATTTTTTCAATAGTGCATTGAAGAATACGGGGGGCGTTCATTATAAAGTGATAATGAGGTATAAACCAAATACTGGCTGGTAAAGCTGGAATATTGATTCGATTTAAAAAAAAAAACTACATATTTGATTATCTTTTGTTTTTTAAATTGGAAGCGTTTTGTCTGCAATCTGTCGTAGCGTGTTGTTGAAAATGGAAAAAATTTAATTGCGCGCGGTTATTACATTTCTGTGCTTGAAAAATTTCACTACGGAACGAGTTAATCAAGACTTACAAGATACTTTAAGAGCAAATGCTACACTGTATTCTACAGTTGCACGTTGGTGCGCCGAATTTAAACGTGGAAGAACATCCACCAAAGATGACCCTCACTCGGGTCGTCCCACAACGGTAGTGACCGAAGAAATGGTTAAAATAGTCGAAAAAATTGTTTTAGCAGTCGTCGTCAAGGTACGTTTTATAGCCGAAGAAACAAAGATTTCGATAGTGTGCATAGCATTTTACATGAACGCTTGGGGATGAAAAATGTATCCGCGCACACAAACAAACCAGGCTGAACATTTCTCGAGCTTCTTTGGAACTGTTGCATCAAGATCCTGATCGTTTTTGGCTCAATTTAAAACCATAGATGAAACGTAGCTTCACCATTACAATCCAGAAACAAAATTACTGTCTTGGAAAATACCATAATCTTTAACCTCTAAGAAATTTAAGGAGAGTCGCTCCGCCGGAAAGATCTTGGGCTCTTGTCTGGGATAGTGAAGAGATGGTCATGATAGAATATCTCGACCATGAAGCTACTGTCACGAGCTCTTTGTATGCAGAACAAATGAAAAAATTGCGTAACGAAATTCGCGAGAAACGGCGAGGCAAACTAGCAAATTTTTTTTTGTTCCATTAAGATAATAACCCCGGCTCACAGGTCTGCCGTTGCTATGGCTGCAATTCGAGATGATGGCTTCGAAATACTTGAGCATCCTCCATATTTACCCAACCTTGCTCTTAGTGATTTTTATCTATTTCCAAGGTTGAAGGAGTATCTGAAAGGAGATAGATTCGAAAATAACGAAGCAGTAGTCGCTAGAGTACAGGAATTTTTAGGTGCTTAGGACGAAGAGTTTTTTAAGAAAGGAATTTTAAGCTTAGAAAAAAGATATTCCAAGTATATTGTGTGCTAAAGGCGACTATATCGAAAAATAAAATAACATTTAATAAAAGTTACCAGCAACATAGTCATTCACACTTTTTATTGAACGCCTTACGTATTTATAATATGATTTTTTATATTTTTGTAAAATAACAAAAAATGCTCAAAATATTGTTTAATGTTTTTTTGTTTGGTGCCATAAACAAAACTTACAAATTCGATAAATATCCATTTAAAACTTAACCTTACTATATAGTTAGTGGTTAACACTATAACCTTTTACGGGGTGAATTAATATGAACAACTTTTACTATGGGGACACCCTGATTGATTAGATTTCACCTTGTATAATATATATTTTATCTATCATTTTAATCGTGTATATATATTGCTACATAAATTAAATAAACCTTTAATTATTTCATGTACATTTATTATTTTATTACATATATTTTTTATTAGATTAAATTTGACTTGTAAAACGTGTATTATATATACCTACTTTGCAAAATAAACTATTTGAATTTGAAATCGCGAAAAAATAATCAGCTGTTCCATCGAACTACGGAATCCGGTTTTTTTTTTTAATTATATTCTTTGCTAGGCATAAGCTTCCCTTGACCCAGACCGTAGACACCATTGAAAATTCATCGAGATGTCTTGAAAAAAAATTCTTCTGCCGTCAAAATATTGTGGAGTAGCCTTTACGATACTAAGACAAAAAATAAATGTTTTATTTTGTGAATAAAAGTTAAGCTTGTGATAAACAAAAATTTAAACTTATTTTAAGTTTTATCAACTTTGATTAATTCTGAGGACACTCGAAAACAATTAATATCTAATTGACATCATTAGCAATGATTATGTTTATTTTGCGAAATCCATCGCTATGAATACTCTAAATATTATTAGAGTGCAATACAAACTAGAAAATATCAATCAGAAACAAACCCAAAGACAAGAATATGAAAAAATTCCCCGGGCCAGGATTCGAACCTGCGACCTCTTGTTATCAAGACAAGCGCGCTACCAATTGCGCCACCGAGGTTCCTACCCGGACCGGTGAATTCTTCCATCATACTTGTCCACTGTTATTTTTGCTTCTGCTTGATATACTAGCTTGTACAACACATATAGAACGCTCACGAGGGCGTTATGTGATTTCACGCCTTGTTCTTAGAAACAGATGGCGCTGTCGTCGCTACAATATTGTTGCTTCAGACAGTTAAGAAATTCACAGTTCTCATTAACTAAGATTATGTTTATTTTGCGAAATCCATCGCTATGAATACTCTAAATATTATTAGAGTGCAATACAAACTAGAAAATATCAATCAGAAACAAACCCAAAGACAAGAATATGAAAAAATTCCCCGGGCCAGGATTCGAACCTGCGACCTCTTGTTATCAAGACAAGCGCGCTACCAATTGCGCCACCGAGGTTCCTACCCGGACCGGTGAATTCTTCCATCATACTTGTCCACTGTTATTTTTGCTTCTGCTTGATATACTAGCTTGTACAACACATATAGAACGCTCACGAGGGCGTTATGTGATTTCACGCCTTGTTCTTAGAAACAGATGGCGCTGTCGTCGCTACAATATTGTTGCTTCAGACAGTTAAGAAATTCACAGTTCTCATTAACTAAGATTATGTTTATTTTGCGAAATCCATCGCTATGAATACTCTAAATATTATTAGAGTGCAATACAAACTAGAAAATATCAATCAGAAACAAACCCAAAGACAAGAATATGAAAAAATTCCCCGGGCCAGGATTCGAACCTGCGACCTCTTGTTATCAAGACAAGCGCGCTACCAATTGCGCCACCGAGGTTCCTACCCGGACCGGTGAATTCTTCCATCATACTTGTCCACTGTTATTTTTGCTTCTGCTTGATATACTAGCTTGTACAACACATATAGAACGCTCACGAGGGCGTTATGTGATTTCACGCCTTGTTCTTAGAAACAGATGGCGCTGTCGTCGCTACAATATTGTTGCTTCAGACAGTTAAGAAATTCACAGTTCTCATTAACTAAGATTATGTTTATTTTGCGAAATCCATCGCTATGAATACTCTAAATATTATTAGAGTGCAATACAAACTAGAAAATATCAATCAGAAACAAACCCAAAGACAAGAATATGAAAAAATTCCCCGGGCCAGGATTCGAACCTGCGACCTCTTGTTATCAAGACAAGCGCGCTACCAATTGCGCCACCGAGGTTCCTACCCGGACCGGTGAATTCTTCCATCATACTTGTTCACTGTTATTTTTGCTTCTCGGTGGCGCAATTGGTAGCGCGCTTGTCTTGATAACAAGAGGTCGCAGGTTCGAATCCTGGCCCGGGGAATTTTTTCATATTCTTGTCTTTGGGTTTGTTTCTGATTGATATTTTCTAGTTTGTATTGCACTCTAATAATATTTATCATTAGCAATATTAGGTATAGGTAATGTCGCTCGAGCACCGTGCAAATTGATTTAAGGTATAGGTAATGTCGCTCGAGCACCGTGCAAATTGATTTAAGGTATAGGTAATGTCGCTCGAGCACCGTGCAAATTGATTTAAGGTATAGGTAATGTCGCTCGAGCACCGTGCAAATTGATTTAAGGTATAGGTAATGTCGCTCGAGCACCGTGCAAATTGATTTAAGGTATAGGTAATGTCGCTCGAGCACCGTGCAAATTGATTTAAGGGGCTCCACAATGCTAATCATCAGTTTTGCATTGGAATCAGTTCCGTCAACGTGGACGTCAAAAATTTGTGTATTTTTTGACTCAAGACAATTATTAATTACACTTTATAAACAAACTTAAATTCAATCTTCTTTTAATTATAATACTTTCAAAAAAGCATGACTTTCAAGAAAAAAGCGATTCAGCTTCCATATTTCAAAACCGATTGAAACGAAACCGACACACGCAGATACTTACTAGAAAAAAACATACTTATTACATACAGATATTAAAGTTAACGTCCTAATTTAGCAGCGATTTCAAAATAACTGAATTTTTGGGTCCGCGGCATCTGATTAGAGCAGAATAGACAGTTAAAAAGTAAAAGCGTTAGAGCAGGACTGAATTTTAGCATTGTGCAGCCTCTTAAGGCCTTCGGTATTCCAAGGATTTTTGCTTAAATATGATGAGTCAACTACTAACCTTATCAATGTAAATCTTCCAGACATGTTTTTTCAGACCTTTATCTTTCCGTCGTCAAGGCAGTTACCTAATTGGACCCATTTCACTCGATAGTTCATACGTTTTTTGTCTAAGCGGCTTGAGTTTTATGTCTGAAATGCCGTTGTAACGACAAAAAATACCTAAATCAAAACCTTTTTCAGAATATCTACTAAACTTTGAAAATTTAATGATTATGCGTGCTATCAACGCTACTAGGACGAAGCGAGCGTTCTAATGTAGACTTTCTGATTAAGTTCAAAATCACTGAATAAGATTGGTTGTACCATGGACCAGGCCTTAACGAAAGCGGAATAAATAACCTTGGCAACAATTACCACATCGTCACGTGATGAGGAGGTGTCAGGAGTACTTAGGAGTGTGGACTGTGAAATGCAAGCGTTAGTATGTCCCAGCATGATGAGTTGTGGTGAGCCTAGGGTTGCCAGATGGGAAAACCAAAACATCTGATCAAAATTTCAGTCAGGGTTTTGGGATTATGGTCGGGACAAAAAAAAATTACGAATCAAAAAATTATTCATTATTATTAAAATTAAAGTAATTACAACAAAATACTTTTTTGCCCGCCGACCTTTGTTATTTGTTAATTGTCGGGACAATTTGTATTTTGTCGGGACTCTGGACATCATATGAAATGTCGGGACAATCCCGACCATCTGGCAACCCTAGGTGAGCACTATGGCTGTACTTAGGGCACAAATTTAGCCCACGGCTAGACGGTAACTCTTAACCGTGATTTCGAGTCCTAGCTGTTAACGTTTAATTGCTATCTTATACTTCCTACATTCTTAACTACTGAATTTTTCAAATATTTATAAACTACCACGGGGTCAAAGTTTTCAAATTCAAGAAAAAAAAGTTGTTACTTGAGTAAAAAAACTATGTGAAAATGGGACGTTTTGAACCTTAAAACACATATGTTTCTTAGTATTTAGTCACCCTACCTCCATAACATCGGCAATCTTCGCCCACTGCTCGTGTGTGGGATCCATGCCAGTCGGGTTGTGCGCGCACGCATGTAGAATGATCACCGCGTTCTCTGGAGCATTCTGCAGGTCCTCAATGAAGCCGTCCATGTCCAGAGACCTGGTTTTGGAGTCCCAGTACCGGTATTGGCGCGCGTTCTTGAAGCCAGAGTTGATGAACACAAGATGGTGGTTTTCTGTAGAATAGGGACTCACGTTTCAGGAAATTTTGCTATAAGAGAGCATCAGGTATACCAGTGTCATCTTAAAACTCTAACGGAAACTCACTTATAAGCAACGATGATTATTTATTATTTGGTTTTGAGTCATAGATAATAAAGAACGACACTATTTTTTGTTCCCATGGGAACTGATTTATGGAAAAAAAGTAGCATATATCCTATACCAAGTCTAGAAATACATTTGTGCAAAGTTTCAGCCCAATCGGTTCAGTAGGTAAGTCGTGAAGGAGTAAAATTACATTACCTTTCTATAGGAACTCGACACCCCATTGCCATCCCATGAGAACTGATTTATGGGATAAAAAGTAGCCTATGTCCTATTCCAGGTATAGAACTACATTTGTGCAAAGTTTTTGGTTAGTTACAGCGCGAAGGAGTAACAAACATCCATCCAAACTTTCGCATTTATAATATTATTATTAGTGGGATGGGATGGGACGTAATATTTTTCAAGTAATATAAATTTTTAGGTTAAACTATTTCTGGTAGATAAATAAATGATTTTGATTTTGATGTACATAAAGAGGAGCCGAGCGAAAAGGAGCAGGCGACCCCCTAGTTTTAACATAATTTCGTATGATCGCGCCATAAGTGTTTGTATTACTTATAGCACTGGGCGCCCTTTGGCGAAAATAACTTCATAGTGCCTCCGTGTTACGGAGAATTTTATAGTATCGGAGCACACATATTCGAATTTATTATTATGTGCTAAGTTGTTAGTTTTACAAAGTCTAAGAATGAATCTGTTAATGTGTCGGAAGCCTGCTTTGGGTATTATTAGTCGAATTTTTTTTTTCTCTATTTTTGTATTTTACTAACCCTAGGATAGGCCTAATTAAGTTTTTTTCTGTAATACTGACCATTTAAGAAAATAAATAAATAATTCGGTTTTTCACGAAAAAGTGCGTTCTTTCGCAAAAAAGCTAAAAAAATTATGCATCTCACTCCCAATTACCGGGGACCACTATCTCTATCAGCGTGATGTTGGCTTAGCGCGTTAAAAGTTATTGGAATTTATTTCGAATAAACCAAGTGACATTGGTCTTCTTTGGGGGTAGTTGCTCGATGGCACGCACAGACGGACGGACGACTTCAACCAAGCCTGACCCGCCGTCGTCGTCGTGACATAAAAGTACTGTTGTACCAACCAAAATATACAAACCATAATAATAAAATAACAAAAATAAGAAATCCACGCGAACGAAATGACGGGCACAAGTTAGTCATTCATCAACCATAATACATAAATAATATACACGAACTTTAAAAAATAAAACATTTCTGAAGATAAGAGACCATATTCAATTCAAGGATTTTTTCTTACAGATACCAAAGATATCATAAATTGTTTTCAAAACATGACATTATAATTAATAATACCAAATTAACGAATAAAGTTACGATTTCTTTATTATTTTAAAAACAAATCATATACATACTATTTATCTACTCCCATACTACAAGTCTTTACAACATCGAAAGCGGTTTTATAAGTACCTACTTTGTTTGACCGATGTTATAATATTACATTATAACACCGCAATTCGGCACCGTGATGGGCCAAATTAATTATAACACCGCTAGAGAACTAATCAAAAGCAATAACGGTCTGTCTTAATTTCTTAAGCCACGCCCTCTTTAATCTTCTCGCTTCTGATAGGTCTCAGGTATCTCAGGCTCAGGTATCATGACGAATATCACTACAATATCATGACGAGTGTTCTTTTTCTCATTTTTCGTGAAATTGTTTTTGATGGTCGGAGATTAAGTATTGTGTGCAACTGGACATAATTAGACATTGAGACAATCTTGCAAATCTATTACGAGGGCGAGTGGTCACTTTTCACCATTTACATAAACTTTGTTTATTACTTTCGTTCCAAGATGTACGCTGGCGAAGCAGATTCATGAAGTATTTTTGGCATCAGAGAAGCTTTCGATAGGGTCAACAAAGACAAACTCATGCAAAAGTTTGCTTCTATTAGATTTATTTCCGAATTACTTGTTTTTTTTTTCATTCGCTTCTTAAATAAAAGATTCTGTTGTGATCAACTATAATGATTTAATACCCCATAGTATTATGGTCTGGTATAAGTCAAGGTGCTACATCTGAACCTTCCTTATTTTTAGTTATGATCTAATGAATTGTAAATGTCATTTATGAGGGTGTGTTTTTAAGTTCAGTCAGTGGTTTACTATTAATATAAACACCGAGTTTTATCAGGGTCACCAGTTTTCAAGCTATTAATCGATCAAGATAAAAGATGTCAACATTTAACGGGGATCTTTTCCTGGAAAAACAATCGTTTAAAAGTGGCATAGTATCTATATTTAAGCAGAAAAGGTAAATAACTTGAAGACTAGTCGGCCGTGAATAGGATGAACAATATATACAAATGGTTTTAAATGAGATATTTCAAATTATGTTGCTGATAAGAGACATAAGTATCTATGGGTTTATTATGCAAAACGTGCCAAGATGCATCGCGGCCGACCACGCGTTTTGGAGTTTGTATAAAAATGAGTTGAACTTACCCCACGTAGGATTAGAGTAGTAGAAGGTATCGTATTTCAGATGCTTGCTCAGGAATTCAGAGCCCATTCTCAGACCACCGGTTCCAGAAAGAGTTTGTATGCCGAAAGTCTGCAGAATGTTAACATTTTCAATTGATTTGCAAGTTCATTTTAAAAAAATCAACAAGAACAGGTGAAATATAATATTCAAAAAATACTTTCTGTCCATATTGAAACAGTATTATAAGTGAAAATTGATCAGCAACACTATCTTTGACCATACAGTCAAGATTCAAAACTTAATATGTCACATAGACTCTCAAAAAGTCATCAAGAGCCTTGCCTTGAAAAAAGTAAATGTGTGTAAAGTATTTGGAAGCTATCCAATGTGATCAAAAGTAACCATACTCACACGGCCACTAGCTATAGCAGGACTGTCTGGTCCAAGCAGCAAGGACACCGATGCATGGCAAAACTGTTCGAGACCTAAAAGTGGAAAAGTAGTATTAAACATAAAGTGTCAAGCTCGTGTATGTTTACTTTATACAATAACTATGCAAGTATTATACTATTATATTAACTATATTGACACAGTGTATTGCTACGTGAAAAAAATATATATAATAGGTATAAACACTTTTTACAAGACAATGGTGTTAAGTTTAGTCCTGTCAATTAAGTCAAGTTGTGTTGCGCCGAATTGGTGTTATTATAAATCTTTGAAAACAGAGTATGGAAGAAATAAATATAATACAATAAACTTTTATCATGGGGTGAAATACCCAAAGGCCAAGGGCGGATCCAAGATTTGATTTTGAGGGGGCGATTCTGACAAGACTTACCACAAAGTAAAAAATATACGTTTTTAGGCGCCTTAAGCCTTGAGGTGCTTTTGGCAAACGTATCTTTATATTTTATACCAATGCTGTGTACAATTCTGACAATGTTTATCACAAAGTAAAAAGAGATGAGTTTTTTGGCACCCTTCATTTAATTTTGGGGGCCGATTCTGACAAGACCTATCACAAAGTAAAAGTATATACATCTTTTGGTGCCTTAAGCCTTGAGGAGCTTTTGGCAAACCTATCTATGGAATACAACCAAGTTGAGTTCAAGTCACAAACTGATTTATTGTTCATCTACCTCACAGTCTACCAAATCATCAAAACATAACCTAATACATAACACTATCTATACCTTATGGCTTATATAGTATATACCTACGCTGTGTAAAAGTGCACCGAATCTAAACTAATGTAATTTAAATGTATAGCTATAGCATGCACCATGTTTATTTGCTGTTTATGGATGTTTTGGATGGTTATGTTTTCCATATGAGAAATGGTCCCCACGTAGATCAACAACAATCTAAAAGTCAGCATGTTTAAAATGATTAAGAATCGCCTTATTCAAACATTTTGCTTACATGAGTCTATTTATTTCTTATCTATTGTGAGCAAAGCTAAGATTCTGATAACCTATTGTGATTTGTTTCGCAAAGATTGATGTAATTACATAATGTATTAAAGCATGGCTTGATAACAATACATACACTTGTCTTGGATACATAGGGTTGCCATAACTTCTAGGAACCAATATGGGACACTTTCGATGACACAAAGTATGCATGTCTATATGTATAGTGAAGACAAAACAAATTACCTTCTGATATCAACCGTAGTAAGCATCAAAAGTATCAAATAAATGAAGTAAAAAATAATCTAAATCAGAGATTTTATTTGAAGTACTTCACCCCCTTACCTCTTACCACCAACCTTACCTCAACTCTTACCCCCACACCACTATAGTATAGTCAGCTCTGAGCCATTTCCATATTTTGTCAAAATTGTCGAAATATGGGACATGTAGCAATACGGGACACAATGGTCAAATAAGGTGAGAATCCCGTATCAAAATACACAATCTGATAGTTTTGCTAACATTATAATAGCTTCATCTAATTGATTTTGGAGCAATAGTAAATTTCTAAGTAGGCACCAACAAAATCAAATTTTGTAATGCATAGCTATAGCATGTAACATGTTTATTTGCTGTTTATGGATATTTCCTGGATATACCCATTAAGAGGCTTCAGTAAGCTAAATTAGCACTTCGAAATATGTCAGTACAAATATCGACAATAACAAAATGGAAATAATGTTCATGTCAGAGTGCATTGCGAAGTGGCTGTTACGACGATCGCTGTGTCGCCGGGTAGCGCAAAATAGAGAAAATAATGCTTTTCACATGTGTTAAGTTTCATATTTTAAAAGTTTTAAACATCATTGTGTTAGATTTTTGTATTGCTCGTGTGTGTATAAGTTTTAACATTGTCTCTATTGAATTTAAAAAGTTTAAACAATTTATTAGTTTTTTAAAGCATTTGAAATGTTATTAAAGGTATTTATTTTCTCGTTGTAGGTTAAAGCTTTCAAGATTTTAAAACATCACAATTACGGGACATGGGTCAATATGTGTGATATATTTCTTTCAAAGTTTTCTAGTATTCATATAGAAAGTTTAAACCAATTTAAAAACGTCTGTAAACGCAGTTTTGCTTCTGAAGCCCCTTAACCACTCTAGTCAAAAGTAATTTCCAGATTTCTAATTGCAGTTAAGATTATGTTGGTTTTGAATTATTTAAATTAAATCTAAATCTGGCCTAGACAGTGAGACGCACGGATTCATAATGAGTCTAGGAGTTAACTACGCAAGACAACTGCGACTCCCAGATTTTCAAACTTGGCAAAAAGTAAGACTTTTTTTTTTATTTATATTGCACAGATTTTATAGATTATACAGGTTTGTTTAATTTAAAAATAGTTTGAAAATATTTTAGGTCCATAGAATCTAGGTCTAATAGGCTAAGCAGCAGGACAAGCTGGTTTGTAATAAGTCTAGCAGTTAAATACAACAGCTATGTTGAAGCTACAGCTCATTTCATCAATTATGCCCCTGGGAAGCAGGCTACGAAGACCTAGCAACACACCATCTTATTTTAATTTCAAATAGCTTAAATGGCCAAAAATATTTTAATCAATCCCTAAGGATTGTAAGGTATGTTGCCAGGTGTATGATTTAAAGTCATAATCATAGGACCATTTGTGAGTATGTACAATAGGATTTTTTCAAAATTTGTATTGCAGTACAATTGTTATAGCCCAAAATTCCTGAATTTTGTTGATTTTCTATGGGTCTGCGATTTATTTGCCAATTGAAGTATGATTCTGTGATTAACATCTGCAACCTGCATGTAAGTAAGCTGATTAAATAAATGAAAAAGGTCAAACTAATAAACTCACCAAGTACTGGCAAGTATTCATGGAGTAGAGTCGGGTCTTCTGACATTTGCTTCTCCACTTTCCGCACGATCGGGAGCACCCAAGGCTTGCCTTCTTCATCTCTGTAGGCTGGTAAAATAAAAATCAGGATTGATTTATTTCTGAGCACATACCCTTTTAGGATAGTATTACTTAAGAAAATGGGAATCTAAGTATAAAAACGCATCTATTACGATAGTCAGTAAGTTGCTTTCGCCTTAAGCTATAAATAAATGAAGAGCAAATAGATAAATAAACAACAATTCGTTACATAACGAGCGGCGACTATCTAAGGTCATTATTGCGATACATACTAAAATTCAAGGTACAAACTTACCGCCGATAGTCAAGTTAACTTTCGTTTTGGAAGTATCGTCGAGGAACTGCTTGTTTAACTGAAAAACCTCGATCGGCGGCCCTTGTTCAACACCTTGGAAACGCGACATTTTTTAATGAATTAGATGTACCACTTAAAACACTACTATGTTGTCTTGTGCGCGGCCCGTGAGTGAGTGAACAAGATAGATACGCGATAAAATGTAAAATCGTCAAAGGAATTAAATAAATATCTTTTTCAAAACTTTCGGCTACCCGACGCAAATTGAGTGAGTTTGTGTTGTAAAATGTAATGTGATGTGACCTTCCTTCCTTCGCCAATGTCAAGTCCGTCAACGTCAAGTCGTATGCTACGTTCCGAGTCACGACATAAATAGATTTAAGAATATGGGTATGGGAAATATAAATAAGGCAAAAAAAACTACAGTTCCGAGCGTGACTAATACATTTTACGATATCGCGCGGGGGGAAATTCGTCCCGCTCTCTACGCTCACGTCTACTATAGCAGATGTATGGAAATATGAATAGAGTGGACGATGTAGGGTAATAGGTAGTAATAGTAATAGCTATTTTATTTTATCTAATTTATTACTGTATTTCGATCATCGTTATACGGCATTGGTCCGACTTGCTATCACGTCGGGACGTAAATATATTATGGTTGGCTAAAAGTGGTTTTTTGAGTGTTTGATTTATCCGTTGACACTCCGAACATTTCAGATACTCCCTTAGAGATACGTAATAATATCGATTACCCGTGCTTTAAATATTTTTCGCCTGTTGAGTTGGTGTTATACTTGCGGGAAAATAAATTGGACGAATTACTTCTTTACAAAAATTGTTATTAAAGTTGTTATTACAAAAAGTGGAAACTAACAAATAATTTCAAAAGGATTGCACCACGTCACTATCTATCTCACTGTAGCCTATCTCAATGATGTCGCTATCTCTCTCATTTAACTACGTTTAACTGCGTTACTATCTCATTGGAACTCATTTTAAATAGCATCACTATTTATCTCACTCTCGTGAGCGTTTTTTCAAAACCAAGACTATCGCAACAATAATTTTATCCTTAGAATTTAGAATTGGGTAGCTTTGGCTCTCAAAAAACTATTCAAAGTTGTCAAATTTCATGAAATTTATAAAAGTACCATCAACTCCAAGACTATCTACTTTTTACTGTGGTCATATTTTAATATTCTGGTCAGTCATGAGCTGGCCTATCAGCCTTCCGAGGGATAACGTTGAAATTTAGGACATCCTGTACACACTTGGGATAGATCGCCAAGTGTTTAAAATATACAAATTTATTTCTGTCATAGTTAGAAATTTTTACATGTCGATACATGTTCAGGTGCCTTTACACAAAATGAAAAAACGAAACTTTTTTTGGATTAATTTGTTGTCACTCTGTTTGTCTATCTGTCCGTTTGTCTAGGCTATTTTTTCTGGGTTAAAATTAACAAATGCCAATATTTACAGCCCTGTGGTCTACAAAAACATACTTCTAACGTTTTTATGGCCTTTTATTTAAAGTTTTTCATAAAAATTTTCTTCCTATGAAAATAAAGGGATGAACAACATAATAATAATAAAACAAAGAACAAAATAATACTTGACATAATATTTTGCATTTGAATGTCAGCACAGAAAGGAACTGTAGAACATTATAATGTAAAAAATATGAAAACCATAATTATTATCCTATTCTAAAGGGATTAATTTATCTACCTACTGCTTGTTCAATGTGGCGATAGCTTTAGTCGCGAGAATACGCAAAAGTCTGTAAATTTGTATATAGTTAACAACACTGAGCAAAAAGGCCCGATTTGAACTATTTATGGTAAGTAACCAAATGTTCTTTCTTTCAATTAAAATTTGGAATCCGTCAAATTTATTGTTTTTGTAGTGCTTCAATTTGTTCTCAACCCTGATGAAGATCGTATCTGTAGCTGGTGGAATAGGACAGCGTATCCCTGAAGAAACTCACCAGCTAAGAATTCCCATGCCAAGAAACCATATACACCGTGTCCAATAAGTTTGGATACACTTTAAAAGTGCCATTAAATAAATAAATCGACAGATTTCTTAGTAAAATGTATTATATTTTTAAAGTACCATAAATATGCCTAATATCTACAGTAAATGTTTTGGAATTACTCCGCCTTTAACCTTTACTACTAGCTTCAAACATTTTTCAAACCCGTCGCACGCAGCACGCACCGTTTCCATTGGTATTTCATCCCAAATCTTCTGAATAACTTTTTTGAAATGGTTCATATTTGTGATTTTGTAGTCGTTCAGTTTTGAAAGCATGTACGACCATACAAAATAATCCAATACGTTCAAGTCTGGTGAGCTGGGAGGCCACTCAGTTTTCTTTAAGAAATTGGTCAAATTCGCCTCGCACCACTCTTGAACTGCTTTCACCGTGTGCGATGGGGCTCCATCTTGTTGAAAGATGTAATAATCATCTCCATACAATCTTTTCAAGCTTGGCTCAACAATTTTCTCCAATACTTCCGATGTATAATACTGAGCATTGATTTTAACTCCTTTATCAATGAATATCAAAGGAAGTTTGCCTCTTTTGCAAACTGCTCCCCATACCATCACCGACGGCGCACTCTGGAACCTTGGGACACTCCTCTCACTCTCCGGGATGTCCTTTAACCTTGCTGCCCACAAGCGGTCATTTTGCGAGTTGTGAGGTTGTTCTTAAACGAAAAGTTTCTCGTCAGAAAAAACAAACTCGTCCCTTGCGTGCCAAGCAAGTAACAATTTCGATCGATCTAATCTCTTTTTCTTGGTCGCTTCGGAAATACCATGGACTTTGCGTTTTTTGTAAGCATGACACCCGAGGTCTACTTTCAATATGTTGTGCGCCGATCCCTTGGATATCTTCAAATCTGCAGCAAATTTTCGCACAGAGCGATGATGTTTTCGCCGAATTCGTTCTCTTACCACTTTCAATACGCTAGCTGTCCTTACTGAACGTGGCCGGCCAGATCTTTTCCTATCCTCCAACGAGGATGTTTCCTTGTAACGTTTGATAGTAGTGTTAACAAAATTACGTTTTATTCCGAAGACCTTTAACGCCCTAAAAATCGCACCCGGACTGTCGCCTTTGAGAAATTTCGTAACAACCGCGTCACGTAAGTGCTTCATATTGGATTAAATCAATAATAGAAATATTTGGCCTTTTATACTTTTGTTGTTTATTTATGACATTATATGACATCAAATTTCAAATATCTCAACATTATAAATATAAATACGTTATGGTGATGAATGAAAAAAGATTTGTATTCGAACTTATTGGACACGGGTTAGACAGTATAGTGAAGAGTAGAAGTTGTTTAGCCAGTAGAGGTTGTAGTTCAAAGACAAGATCTCGAAGTCCTGAACCAGTCCCATGGCACACCCCCGACACTTCATAGTCATCGCTCAAGTTATTTACCTACACTCTCACGCGCGCATCTGGCTTGTCCGCACACGCTTGTGTATGTGCGCGAGCTAGTCTAGGGCTGGCAGCAAGCGTGTGAGCGTCATCGATCGAGAGGGACAACATTTATAGTCAGCAACTTATATGATTCTCTTCCTAAATTTTAGCGTGGTTAATCCATAGGTCTTAGTTCTGGTTCCCCATGGATAAATTTGTGTTAAAAAAACGGATGGAAGTGAGATCGGGTCGTGCCTCTATTTTAAACAGGGAACCCTTCTAATTTTTTTATAGAATTTCTTATTTCTTTCTTTCTATATGTAATTTGCACTTCTCGGCGTTATTTAGTTTCTTGGTTCGAGTAACGGTTCGAACGGATGACGTCACCCCACTTGTACTGGGTTGCGGTTCTAAATTTTCGTCGCAGTAAGCAACTTCGGAGGCCTGGTTGGTTGGGTTCTCGTAAGCCGATTGCAATCATTTTTGATTTAATCGACGCCTCTTAGCCCGTTCTCTGATTTTATATTTAAAATCGTTATCGTTATCGCAATTAGTTGTGCTATCATCGCCCATACTTCAGGGCCGCGTTCATTAACTAGGGGTCGCAACACGGGTTCTAATGTCTTCTCTGTCGCACGCGTAAAAAATTGAATAATATGCTATCCTGCTGTCAGTGTTAGAACCTGACGTACGGCTATCACAGCGTTTGCAGCGTCAAAAGCGACAGCAATTTCAAAAATAGGTTATTCGAAGTATAAGATTTTATTATTAAACCATGATTCAGATATGAACGAATCACTTCTTGGATCTAGGTTTATAATACATAACCTTTGTATTGACGTTACGCAAATTTCTACAAATTCTGTCACTTTCAAGTGTCGACATCCACGTCGCGTTTAAAAGAGTTCTGAATGGATCATAAGTTTGAGCTGTGATGGACGCCATGTCCCATGCGGAACGAGATGGGTGACAATAGTTTGTTTGATTATAGTGCTATTAGCGCCATGTGGAACACGCTGTTTGTGTTCGGCTCCAAAGAGCAAATATTCGGCTTCGTACTAGAGATGATGAATATAACCATTAACCATTAAAATTCACGAATATTGAAAATTAACCATGATATTCAATAAACAAAATCAACATTATCGAATAAAAATATCATGTCAACTTCTCCGGCAGATATTAATATTTGATATTTTTAATACATATTAACATATACAGGATGTTAGGAAAAGTACTTCGTTCCTTTAAACCACGTGTGCTATATGTATAACAAAGTATGTTCAGCGTGTTTTTTTTTATATAAAATAAAATTCAAATATTTTTTAAAAACTTTACATTAAATTGTTCAACCCTAGTGCAAAACGCGCAATAACATCTTCAATGGTGCTTCGAATGTAAGAAATAGGAAACTTGAATTATTTTTTCTCTGGATTTTTTAAAATTTAAATTTAAATTTTATTTTATTTATGTATTTAATGCAATGTACTTTTCTTATACAAAACATGGTTTTAAGGAACGAAGTACTTTTCCTAACACCCTGTATACGTTTCGATTGGCTATTGGTTGATTATTAGGTTAGTTTGGTTGTGTTACTTGGAAAACAAAGACGCGTCGTCGCGTTGTTGTTGTTGTTTTCCGTTAAATGTGAAGATCGTGAAGTTGTTTTGCAAAATTACCTACTTGGAACCATTCCGATAGATGTGTGGGAGTAAAAAAAACATGGAGTATTTGTTTAGTGGTTGAAAATATTCGTTTATATTTTTATTCAATGTTTGCGTTTAATAAAAATATTAACGAATATTTTCAACTAATGAAAATTTCAACCATTATTGACATCTCTGCTTCGTACCGTAGACAGAGATCTACGCTTCGTACCGATTTGATATGTATTTTTGCAATTGACAGTTTAAAACGTCCTATTCGCCTAAGCAAAAATAGTGTGATTATCATATCAGTACATCACACTATCGCTCGCGCTTCGACCAGAAAACGACCCGCTTTGTATCTGAAGTACTGATTGTCAATAAAGTCGTGAAATAAACAGGGGCGCCACTTTCTTTGCCAAAACCTCAGACCAATAAACCAATAGACAACATCTAATTAAGCAGAAACCTAGGATGGTAAAGCTATGCTACTTTCACGTTTACAACTCTCCGTATGAAAAAACAAGATGGCAGTATTTTTATCAGTACGTCGATTTCAAGCCGGCTACAGCCCTATCTTTCAAACGCTTGCAACTAGGCATGATCGGACTACCGGTTTGCAGACTTTATCGATATCGATTTGGATAAAAAAAGCCTTAATAATACCTTGTTGTACAGTTAGAAAACTACATAGATTATCATTGTATTTTGTGCAACTGTAACATAATTTAAGTCATTGGGACACGAGTGCTTGTTAACGAAACGAACTAAGTGAGTTTCGTAATAGTTTTGCACAAGTGTCGAAATGTCTATTTATGATCAGTTGGACACAATACTTAATCTACGAGCATCAAAAATATCGTATTTTAATCATATTATCAACTAACAATTTCACGAAAAATGAGGAGAACACTCATTCATGAACCCCGAGTTCATCGACCGGTAATGCTGCCTTGAGTACCAATTAGAAGCAACTAGGATAAAGTGGGCGTGGCTTGAGAAATAAGGTCGGGACTTATTTCTCGTCACTGTTGTTGATTCGCTCTCTAGCGTTGTTATAGTAAATTGGGCCAATAGCAGCGCAGAATCATGGTGTTATAATGTAATATTATCAGATAAACAGTATAGGTACTTATAAAACTGATTTTGATGATGCAATTACCTTATTGTAGTATGGGAGTAGATAAAATAATATATGAAATTGAGAAACCTGCCAAATATTTATGGAATGAAATAATCAACTTTATTTTCAAAACTAAGAATACCACGTTTACATACATACATCCACACACACACGGTCCCACTCCCACTAAAAATACATATCTTGAGAGGAAGGCGCCGCCATGAAAACTAGCCTCCTTAACACTCAAAACGATCCCTCTCAAACAATTGTGAAATAATGATAATAATAATAAAACTCGGAAAAATAATCAGAGGATAAAAGAAACAATTTGTTGCAAACTCCAGAATTACTATTTTACATATTATTATAAAAAACATCAAAAATAAAAATAACATTTTGACCTTCGCATACAAAATGCATAATTGAATCGTTTTATTGAGAAGCTTAATTTTTTTAAACTTCATGGTTGTTTAATTTCTCAATTTTCTCCAGTGAGTACGTTTGATTTTCGCATGTCATTAAGATTTACAAAGCAGCCAAAAATAAACGTATTTATTGACCTTTGAAAATTATTGTTTTCGTCAGAAATGAGCGTATATTTTCGATGGGTGCAGTAATTCCCTTCGTCATGTGATGTATTCTAAGTTTCAAATACGTGTCGATCACGAAGTTATCCAACGAATGGTCATGTAGATCGTCAAGAACGTCTGTCTGTACCAATAATCTTTGTGAAATTTGGTTTATCATAGATGTGAAGTGCTGTGGTTTTCCTACACTTTTTTTTTGTAACTACATCCTCAAACTCTCTCAGGATTTTCTCTGCGGTTTGGCAGATTTTTTGAATGCTTTTTGATGGCTTAGTCAGCCCTCCTCTGTCTTTTACACTCATTAGAGGCAAGCTGTTAGCAGGTCCTTCCAGGGCTTGGAGAAATTTTTTTCAAAGCAAGAATTTTTTCAATTTACGCACTACAAAGCCAGCTTTTGATGGTTCCATTGCAATCCTCAAATCCTAGAATTAAACATAACACTTATTGGTCATTTTTAAACAGATAGTAGTAAAATAAGCATTAAAATTTGTGCATCAAGAGAGCAAAGTTTATTTTTGTTACGATTGCCGAGTTTGAATCTCGAGCAAGACTCGTGATTCTAAGTTAGAATTTTGAGCGTAGTGAAGGATTCAACCAAAACAACTTCTGTTTAAATTCTGAATAAATTCTGTTTAAAGGTAAATTCAAGGTGGGCACCGCATCGTCTTTTAAGCGTGGTCGCAATAGTTCTTTTCAGAAAGCACTCTGGATTGAAGTGCTTTGAGCACACTTTCCAATTAGTTTTGTGCTGTTTCCAACTCCAGCTAATAGCAACAAACCATCGTTTACGAATGTCTTAATTTTTGGGGAACCTTAAGTAAAATAAGCTGAATCAACTTCATACTAGCACAAAATCAGTAAAATTACCGACAACTGTTTTGACTTCACTAATAACCTCAAAACGGATTTAATTATTTTAATGATTTTAAGATTTACTCTTATTCTAAAAGCTATATTTACGTTACTATATGAAAACGACACGTCGTAAAATGCGGTCTTTCTTGATGGAATTCCATTTTATGGTTCATTTACTCGGAAAACATCACTTTTTACTCACTTGTGAAAACTGATATTGCTGTTCAGTTTTCTTTATTCCCCGAATGGGATCTGCAACCACGCACGTAGCAGGACATTGTCCTTGTATCTTCAACCCTTTTCCATACGATAATTCGCAGCAAAACACAACTTAAATAAAATTTTGTTTAAAAATCTGCCGACTTACTTCCTAACATAAACACAAGCTATAACGCGACCAAATACAAAGGATTGCCAATGTTGTCACTTAAGAAAAGTAACAGTACATTATAATTTGGTGACTTGGACAGGAGTCATTAGGAGTCGAAATGAAGTTTTGGGTAGTACGTTTTGACGGCACCAAGACTTTGTCTATTGGTTTATTTGTCTGAGGCCAAAACAGAATTAATATGGCAACACCTGAGATCTTTTATGGGGATCTTGTATGGGGAAATCAGGGTTACCAGTAAAAACAATGTTAGTTTCATTTCATCATATTTCATGACTTTTTAGACAAGCTGTATCTGATGAGGCTTTTAGATTAGGGAGACTCAGCAGCCTACACCATCGAGTTTTGAAAAGATGTGAATTCATGAAATAGTACCAAGGTAAAACCAGCGAAGTATAAATCGCTGGGTAGAACAGCAATCAGCGCCATTCCATACCTACTTGATTTAAATTTGAGAAGTACTAGCACTATGTCTGTCTATACCTGTATCCTTATACCGTTATTCCATCATCAGCCCATGACACTAAGTTTACTTATTAGGTACTTCTATTAAGGCTGCCTCACTATTATTGGTTCCAGCAGAGTTCCATTATTATATCCGAGTCCCTATTCCATCACCAGCTCATGACACCAAGTTTGCAAAACCATAAAATGTGAATAGATACTACTTACATCAATTATTTTAAATACATAAAAAATCTTGTAATAATAAAAGTAGGCACGAAATATTTCACTATATTAATTATATATTAAAATTTAGTTTTAGATGGATTCTTGAAGCGTGAAGCTCTTGGATCATCAGGTCTCACGATTATGTAAGTCTTTTTAAATTCTGTATTATCACCATCCATAGCTTTGTACTTCATTACTCCACATACTCCCATGGCGACGCCTATCAACGCTATAGCCGAAGTGGCCATTATTTCGGGAATCTCCCAGCATCCTCGCTTAAAAAGACCGACTAACGTTTTGGAAAACTTTACTTGATGACCGATTTCTTTTGGTTCCGGCATTATACAATTAAAGTAGGTAATATAAAGATCGTAAAGCCAGCAACCAAAACGTTACAACAACCGATTTAAGATTTTATTCCAGTTGCCATCGAAGGGAGAGGTTAAGTAAATGTCTATGAGGCTATGAGGTTATATAATGGTGTCGATTCGGTTTTACATATTGGACAGGACTAAACTTGATTTAAACGTTCTCTGCTTGTCATTTCGCTACAGAAAGAAAAAGAAAAAACACTTAAATTAAGTTTAGTCCTGTCAAATACGTAACATCGAATCGACACAAATGCCCACCCAAGAAGTTTATAACACTTCCTGACTGACCTCCATGTAGCTAGCATTGAAGCACAGTATAAGGAAAAGGAAGCAATATTACGACTGGGGAGTGTCCTTGAAATAAATACCTACCTACGGCCGCTCGACACGCAAACACGCACTAGGGCTGCCCCGTGACCAGTGACTGTTTGTTGCGTTACGTTTTTGTCAGGATTTAACCATTTCACCACAATTTGTCAAGGTTGATTTCAGTGCATAAATCGTTAAAAGGGAACAAAAATACGAAAGAGGCGTGTCAGGATCGTAATTGATGGTAGTCTACAATTTCATTAAGACTTTTAGGAATTTTCCAGATATTTATTCAGTAGTTGAGAAATGAAAGAGGTGTGTTCGGATCGTAGCAGATGGTAGCTTACAATCCTTTTAAGGCTTCCTAGAATAGTTTTACCTTGCCGGCTGAGTTAGTGATTTAAAAAACGTTAATAATCCTGGTTCCGATAGAAGTGTATTGAAACATCCGTACACTGAACAATTAGCTATCATAGCCACGTCCCATAATTTACGTAAAAAACTCGTAAATGCGCGGTCTCAAAGTTTTAGCGTGCGTGACTAAGGCACAACTGCGACTTCCGCCCCCCGAAACCCCCGAAATTTCGAAGCGCGTCGTTTCGGGCCGTTTCTATAAAGACATAATACTGTTTCCTTTTCCTCATACTGCGACTGAGCATGGAGCACGCGGTAGTGGCCAAGCGCACCGCGTCGTTTCTTATGTATAAGATTATGATTGTTTGGAGACTATAAAATGATTATGCGTATATGATTGGTGAACTTAAAATGACCTCCATGTAACTAGCATTGATCTTTTCGCCACGAGCGTCTCTAGACTGGGATATTGAGCCACAAAATAACCACTTACAGAAACTTCACTCCGCATAACTAGCGAAAACAGACGCACGCACACATATACGCGTACGTAAGACGATCTTGGATGAAGTCGGTCGAATGCCAATACGAAATTTTGCCAAGATCATCATACGTACGCGTCTATGCATGTGTGCGTCTGTTTTAACTCCGTTGCTTCGTCGTCGAGCCGGCCTTCTGGTAGTATCCACGTAGTATCTATTTTGTGCCAGAGCCCTACGCTCACGTTCGAGATCACAATCATCGCTAAGGTTTTCCACTCAGAACAATAACTAAAGCATAGAAGTAATCATAAAATAGCAACTCTTTTTTGCTTTTCTTTACTCATTTCTTATATCTCTTTTTTGAGTGCCAAAGAGAGGCAACTGCGTGTCAACATATTTCGCAAATTACAAGGTTGTACAGCGGGTCTACCGCGTAATTCTCATTTTCATCAACATCAACTTGAGATTGAAATTTGACGTGCGTGCGACGACGCCCGCCTAACATGCCATCTCTTTTGCACGCGTTGAATTTCGCATGCATTTGCTTGAAGTTGATACAAATGAGAATTACGCGGTAAAAAAATTTAGTTTTTGTGTAGTCCTTTAGAATCTGTCAATATTTTTCGGACCTTGCTTGGAGTGTTTTTGGTGCTTCTATTTTATCCCCAGGTAAAGTTTCTTTGGCGAGTCCGAACGCCAAACCGCATTTCCAAACGAAATTATTTCTTGTTCTCTGAATTGATCCGGTAGTAAATTGTCTTTAGCGAACCCGCAGACTGAGTCGCGTTTCCAAATGAAGGATTTTTGTAATTTTTAATACCTGATTTAATCATTTTATATAATATGTTCGGCAAGGCCGAAGGCCAAGCCGCGTTTCCGGATGAAACTTTTTCTTGTTCTCTGAGCCGATTCTCTGGTAAAGTGTCTTTGGCTAGGGCCAAGGCCGAATCTATTATTTGTATCCCAGGTAAAGTGTTTTTGCGAACCGCGTTTCCGAACGAAATTAATTCTTGATCTGTTGTCGCTGTGCCAGATTTCAGAACGCAAATGCAAAAGATGACAACACCAGCGCGTTCGAGTACGGTCGTCTGGTGTTTCTTCCGACCGTTTGACACGGACTTGGTATTTAAGGCAGACTGTGCATAATCTGTGGTCGGTCTACTTGGTCGGACCAATGTGTAGAAAAGGATCTAGGAGCAACACTTGATTTTTGGAATTAATTTTATCGCTCTCTTTTATTTCGACGCTCGGTGTGGACGGTCGTAGGTAGAATCTGTGTTGCGTTACCTAGATCCTTTTTACTTGTGCTGATTATCTTTTTTAGTTTTAAAATCACCTTGTCTAGGAATTTATTTAGTTTTTGGTTATAGTTTAAAATTAAGTTGCGTTTATTCATTAGTATAAGAGATTTGTCCACATTAGATTGCACAATACATACATAAAAAGAACTAAAGGAGTTTCTTTACATCAGAAGTGGGATGAATCGCGCTCACAATATGCCTCGAAGCCGTAAACGTGGTAGACAGAAAAGGGTTCGATCTTCCTCAAGTTCTAGTACGTCCACATCGAGCTCGAGCTCTTCCACTTCCTCTAGCAGCAGTACGGATCACCGTAGTCGAAAGAAATCGAAGCGGAATCGCAAATCTTCGAAAACCGTGAGTCAAAACGTAATTTTATCGTCGGTCATTCCTGAGTTCGACCCGTTAGTTGATAAAATAGATACGTGGATAAACGTAATTGATGCAAATGCTCGGACATTTGATTGGTCAGACGAGATGATCAAATTTCAAGCGTTGCAAAAGTTACGTAACACGGCAAAAACATGGTATGACTCATTACAAAAGAATCATACAATGTGGGCCACATGGAAATGGAAAAACTGGCGAAAAAAGTTAAGAGAAACGTTTCAAATCAAACGTAATACATTTAATCTGCTGAAAGAGCTAGTAGAAACTAAACCTAACGACGGTCAGTCTTTGTATGAGTTCTATTTTCAACAAAGGGGTCGAATTGAGAGATTAAGCTTAGATTTTTCGGAAGCGGACATTATTTCAATAATTGTCGGATCAATCGGTGATACAAATATCAGTACTGCTGCTGAGGCGGGAAGCTTTAGAAATTGCGACGATTTAGCGTCTTTTTTGCATAGTAAAACGTACACTGTCAAAGAAACAAAGAATTTAAATAAACAGCACACTAATTATAGTAGCAAACCGCATGCTTCTCGATCTTTTGTGTCAAATACGGACGGAAAATTGGATGAAACGACATCAAAAACACAGTTCAACGTAATTTGTTATCGTTGTGGGGACATGGGACATAAAAGAAATGCTTGTAGTGTAAAAGATAGTGTTAAATGCACCTTTTGTAGCAAATTGGGTCATTTAGGAGCTGCTTGTAAATCAAAAACGAGAGCCAAGACCGAGAAGGATGCGGAGGTCAAGCTAATTTCTGAAAATGAAGTGAAACAGAAATTTTTCAAAAACGTTTTTTGAATGGCACGTGTTCACAAGCGTTTATAGATATGGGTAGTGACTGTTCCTTAATAACAGCGTGTTTAGTAAAAGAATACAAACTTGCACCATTTCAATTGAATAGTCCAGTGAGTTTAGTAGGGTTTACAAGTGACCATTGCATAGAAGTAACGGAAGGAGTGAAGGTTAATCTGAAGGTTGATGAAATGGAACTGATTGTAACTTTTTACGTTATTGATTCTTTTAACTGGATGCGACATTTTGATAGGTAGAAACTTCACTGAAGATAAAAGCCTTATGTACACTCGCATAGGAAATACATTGACCTTTAGCCCTGTATGTAACGTTTCTGTAGTTAGTTCAGCGCTAAATTTTAATGTCGAATCGGATGAGCACATGTCGTTGTTAAATAATATTTTTGCAAAGTACCCAAGTATTATTGCGCGGGATTTGTCGGATTTGGGGAAAACCACGTGTGTAGAGTTAGATATAGAGTTAACTACGTCCAAACCTGTCTATCAGCGACCATATCGAATGTCGGAGTCTGAAAAAACAATAACTCGGGAGATAGTCGATGATTTATTGAAAAATAAAATCATACGGAATAGCAATTCAGCTTATGCGAGTCCTGCACTCTTGGTAGATAAAAGTTCAGGTGAGAAACGGATGTCTATTGACTACCGGCGTTTGAATAAGATCACAGTTAAAGAAAAATACCCAATGCCTATTGTAGAAGATCTCATTGATAGATTAAAATCATGTAAATGTTATACTTCTTTAGATTTAAAAAGCGGGTACTATCAAATTCCTATAAAATCTGATTCAGTGCACAAAACAGCGTTCATAACCGTTGACGGACACTACGAATTTGTTAGAATGCCGTTTGGGTTATGTAATGGGCCGTCAGTTTTTCAAAGGCTTATGAACACTGTTTTGGGTAATTTACGTTTTGGGCAAGTCATTTGCTATATGGATGACCTACTTATTGCAACGGAAACACTCGAGGATAACGTGTCATGTCTAGAAACTGTGTTGCAAGCTTTCGAAACACATGGTCTTACGATAAACCTGGAGAAGTGTCATTTCTTCCAGAAAAGTATAACATTTTTGGGCTATGATATTTCGGAAGCCGGTATTAAGCCAAGCTCTAAGAAAATAAAGGCTGTAGAAGATTTTCCAACACCAAACACGGTTCATCAGCTGAGACAGTTTCTAGGTTTGATAAACTATTTTAGAAAATTCATTGAAAATTGCGCTGTATTATGTAGTCCTCTGACAAGCTTACTTAAGAAAGATGCAGTTTGGGAATGGGGTCCAAGACAAGACAACGCTGTTAAAGTTCTAAAGAAGGCTTTGATAGAAAATGCAGTATTAAATGTCTTTGATCCTAAGCTTCCTGTAATTTTATATACCGACGCGAGTCGGGATGGATTAGGTTGTATCTTGGTACAAATAACGGAACAAGGAGAAAGACCAGTACATTTTTACAGTCGTCAAACAAGTAATGAAGAAAAACGGTATCATTCTTTTGAACTAGAACTTTTGGCCATTATTGTAGGTCTAAAAAAGTTTCGTCATTACTTGTTAGGAATTGAGTTTAAAATAATAACAGACTGTAATGCGGTTAGGTTAGCTTTGAATAAACAAGAGATAATTCTGCGTATAGGTAGATGGGTCATGCAGACGCAAGAGTTCACGTATGATATATCACACAGAGCTGGGTCACAAATGCAACATGTAGACGCGTTAAGCAGAAACCCTATTGTTAAGAAAGTAGATGGTGTTGCAACAAATAATAGTGTCATGGCCATAACAGAGGGTGATTGGCTATTGTCAGTTCAATTGCAAGATTCAAATATCTGTAGTATCCGTAAAATTTTGGAGTCAGGAGATGCCGAGCCGCATAAACAGATATATAAGGATTACGAGTTATTAGGGAATAAAGTTTTTCGTAGAACTGAATGTGGTAGACGCTGGTTAGTTCCTAAACAGTGTATTTGGCAAGTGATTAAAGCAAATCACGATGATGTGGGGCATTTTGCTGTAGATAAAACGGTAGAAAGAATCAAATCTCATTATTGGTTTCCTCATCTTAAGAAAACTGTTACTAAATATGTAAGAAACTGTATTAATTGTATATATTACAAAAATATACATGGTAAAAAACCCGGTCAATTATACCCCATACCTAAATATGCCAAACCATTCCATACATTACACTTGGACCATTTGGGGCCTTTTATAAAAACTACTCAACAAAACTGTTATCTTTTAGTAATGGTGGATTCATTTACAAAATTTGTTTTTATTTCACCTGTAAAGAGCACCAAGAGCAAAATTGTTATGAATGAGTTAGATAAAATTTTCAAAATATTTGGCAACCCTAAAAGAATTATTTGTGACGCTGGAAGTGCTTTTACTTCTAAGTTATTTGTAAGTTTTTGTAAAGATAGAGACATTAGACAGCACACAATTGCCACAGCTATGCCACGCTCAAACGGCCAAGTGGAACGTTACAATAAAACAATTTTAGAAGCCTTACGTAGTATGGGAGCAAACTCAGACTACAATAAATGGGATCAGCACATTACAAGTATTCAGCAAGGCATCAACAGTACTATCAATAAAAGTACTGCAGCAGTACCTAGTGAAGTATTTTTTGGGTATATAGTGAGAATGGACGGAGACAAAATGAATGATGATGAACAGTTCGTTGACGTCACGTCATTAAGGAACAAGGTGGATGAAAACATAAAGAAATCTGCTGAAAAGCAGAAAATTGCTTTTGACGCTAAAAGGAAAGATGCACCAATTTACAAAACAGGAGATCTTGTTGTTATTAAGATTCCAAGTCAGTCAAATGAAGGGCAAAGTACTAAACTTTTACCTCTTTACAAAGGACCATTTCAAGTTACTGAGGTTTTAGGTAAAGACCGGTATAAAGTCTCTGATATGAGGGGGGCAGAAAGAAGTTCAAAACGCTATGATGGTACTACTTGTGTGGAGAACATGAAACCGTGGATCCGACTCGCTGATTTGGACTTGTAAATCTGGTACGAAGACCGGATGTTGTCTATTAACGAGCCAGGTAAATAAAACTAATGTCTGTTTCTTTTAAAGTAATTTATTTATTTTTCAGTGTTTATTGAAAGGCTCAGAACGTTTTAGTTTATTATTTGGGTCAAATACATATGCTTCAAGAATATTGATTGGCTTCATGCATTGTTTTGGTCTATTTTAGCGGATATCCTGGTGAACACCGCTAAAAAAAGGTACTTGGCTAATATAAACAGCTAGGGTTGGCCTCAGGCATATCCTAGTTAAGCCATTGATACGAGGAAGTTGTCCAGTATGCGACAACGAACTCAATACCTAAGACGTGGACACTGCGTGCTAACACTCAATGTTTTGAAGATGTCAGTTGTGGTTCAGTAGAGCTTCTTTATGTACAGCCATGAACGAACTTCACATTGATGAACTATAGTATGAAATAAAATATTGATTACTATAATGATTTATCTCATTTCAGCATATGTACATGACCTTAGTGCCGTTCGAGGACGAAGGCGCATGCAGGAGGGCCGGATGTTGTCGCTGTGCCAGATTTCAGAACGCAAATGCAAAAGATGACAACACCAGCGCGTTCGAGTACGGTCGTCTGGTGTTTCTTCCGACCGTTTGACACGGACTTGGTATTTAAGGCAGACTGTGCATAATCTGTGGTCGGTCTACTTGGTCGGACCAATGTGTAGAAAAGGATCTAGGAGCAACACTTGATTTTTGGAATTCATTTTATCCTCAGAATTGGTCTGAGATTTTATCGCTCTCTTTTATTTCGACGCTCGGTGTGGACCTCAGAATAAGGAATACAAATAGAAGCCTGGCTAAAATAATACGCGGAGAAAGACACCTATCCTTGATTTTCTTACGACATTCTAGTGCGTTAGAGGGAGATGGATATGTAT
The DNA here is from genome assembly GCA_934047225.1 of Ypsolopha sequella. NCBI lineage: Eukaryota > Metazoa > Arthropoda > Insecta > Lepidoptera > Ypsolophidae > Ypsolopha > Ypsolopha sequella. The sequence continues at coordinate 25,589,225 of OW203987.1, forward strand.
TAGTTTTTTCTTAATTAGGTAGGTTGTCACTAGTTCGTTGCTTTGCTAGTGATGTGACAATGTCGATTTTTGACTACGATAAATAAACCAAATCGAAATGAAGCACGACCAATCTGCTTACCACACATTATATCGTATCAAAGTGTGAAAAAAAAGAGAATGCAGGAGGCACCGACCTTTCTGGTGAAATCCTCTTGCTTTGGAAGGAGGCCAAGAGAATTAATAGCAAAGTGGTCTCTGTCTACCCCAGTGGGACACATGTTATATTGTGTAAATAAGGAATTAATAAAAGGATATCTTTCGTTTAGCATAATATTGTTTATTAAGTACAAATTACTATATCGTAGGCAGGTAGGTACATAAGTTAAGTCCAAAATTGTGTTTGTTTCTAGTACAAAAAATGCTGTAGCTTGTATCAGAGATACAACCGTAAACTATTTAAGTGGATACCTTTTAAGTCGCCTCTTAACTCAATCAAATAGATGTTCGTTGATGTCGCGTCTTTGTTCAATCAAGGAGGAAGGAATTAATCGCAACAATAGAAATAATAATAATCATAGACTTATAGGATTCGTAATAATATTATGTCAATGATGAGCGATGACAGCGCAATTACTACAGAGGTAATTTCAATTTTTTTATTATTTCTATCAAATAAACATCAACTTATCTTGAATAATAACTAATAACAAATAATGAACGATTAAAATACCTAATAACCTGTAATAAGAAATCAAATTATGCGCAGTTCAAGTCAATAAGCATTCCCAAAATAAATTTCACGATAGAACTACCCTGTCAAAGTACTTTTATTTTCAACCACTAAGTACGAAAATGTCTTGATCTGCGGAATTTCTTCGTGAAGTCGATCACGGAAGTAACGTACAAGTTCTGAACAGGCCTTTCAGAACGATTTGCGAACATAGAAGTATGCACTTTTCTACACCACAGACATCCATAGGTACTGGTTCTGTTGCCTAAAATTGAAAAATTATCGAGTTAATATACTATAGTATAGTACAAGCACGTACCTACAAACAAGATTGACAATGCAATTATACATAATTATTTAAAGGTTACCAATGTGTCTGTATCTGGTAAATATAACGTCGGTAAAGCATCTGCTTTTAACCGTCTCCATTTTAAATTTTCGTTTGGTCCAAAAGAATCCGGCGTTAAGTGTTTCGAACAAATATGACTGCTTTTTTTAATTGCCCAATTTGGTCCAATTATTCGTCTAAGCCATTCACTTTTTAATCCTCCCTTTTTGGAAATCTGTAACAAAAAAATATAGCGATATTTATTCGGCATTATTTTTCTTTTAACTCGCGCTGCAATTAATCTGCGGTATTATCCTTCATGCACGGCTGCCGCGGGAACCAATGTTCGATAGTTTGCCACACGGACTTTAGTACATCACTATGCAAAAAAACATAACCTCTAATAGTCGGCAGAAAATCTATATAAAACAGGCAAATATCGGTGTAGAATTGAACAAGAGTATGATTTACAAGAACTACTATTATTGTTACTGAGTTTTAGGTATGATCCTGCAATTTATTAACATAAAAACTATCAGAACTCACCGATGAAATGATATTGCTTCATTGTTGTTTTCTTTTCTTCCTGTATGCGATTTACAGGCATCAATCGCACAAGACATTTTATTACAATGTTAAAAAAACAATCAACACAAACAATAATAAATCACACTTTCACGAATTTTGAGAGGAAGAGCACAAAAATATTTAATTTCTCTCGGTGAAGCTGTAAACTTTTGCAAAATGCATTAGACATTTCGATGCCACCAAATTAAGATGTGATGCACGCAACGAATGATATTACAACACAACGATACAATGATGAGACATATTTAATTTGATGGTATTATAATTTTTAAAATACATCCAAATTACATCCATCTGACATTTGTTTGGTTCAATCTACCCTGCGTTCCGAAATAGAATTATATCGCTAAAATCGATTACGAAAGTATGAAGTGAATGGCTTATGATCCATTGTAATTCTATTACGGACCGCAGGGCTAGTGACACACCAGGAAAAAATATAAAGTAAGTGCGGTCCGTCGTTTCATTCACTCGTACACAGGAGTAATTTACGTTAGATGAGTACAATGGCTAATGCCTAGTTCTTATTTTAGCCAGGCTTCTATTTGTATTCCTTATTCTGAGGTGTGGACGGTCGTAGGTAAAATCTGTGTTGCGTTACCTAGATCCTTTTTACTTGTGCTGATTATCTTTTTTAGTTTTAAAATCACCTTGTCTAGGAATTTATTTAGTTTTTGGTTATAGTTTAAAATTAAGTTGCGTTTATTCATTAGTATAAGAGATTTGTCCACATTAGATTGCACAATACATACATAAAAAGAACTAAAGGAGTTTCTTTACAGATCTCTAATTTAATTCTCAGGTAAAGTGTCTATTGCAAGGATACAGGTCGAGCCGTCTTTTCAAACGAAGTAATTTTTTGATAACTTATTTTGTAGCATGCAAATTATGTAGTTGCGGTTATCACAAAAAAGTTACGCGTCGTAGTTTTGCTTGATGGTAAATTGCGGTTTACCCTCTTTTCTAGACATGAAGATAATCGCGTGTCTGCTGCAATTCCCGAGGTTTTTTCTCGTTCATTTGTCGGCCGGAGCTTGTGCTGTCAACTTGTGTTGAGTGTTTCTTCATTTTATGGCGGATGTGCCAACAGGAGTTGTCTTTTTAATAAAATAGGTGGGTTTTGTGTTTAAATTTGGGTTATTCATTTTGTGTGGAATAGTTCTATAATATTGTTTTGTATTTCTGGAAAATTATACATATTCTTTTGGATGATTTAAAAAAGGAATTTTTTCGTCGGGTTGGTGGGAGTTCTGACTATTGTCAGATCATGGTATGTATTGCTTTCTTTGTATTTTGAGTCACCGGAATTTTGTTCTCATCGTTCGGTGTAGTAAAGGTTTTAATATGTTGTTTTTTCTGCTAATTCCAGGGTGTTTTTCAAGTTTGAAGTTGTATTGCCTCGTTGGTGATTTATCCAGCTGGCAGAGAAATGACCGCCGCGTGGTGTACGCAGTAAGCAGTTCCTTTGTCTGCGTGGACGAGGATCGTTGACCTTGAAGGGGGCAGCGGACGGCGTGCCATTTCTTGTGGTGATTATTGGAGAAACTCAAGTTTGTGTTGGAATTCTTTATTTTTAACCACACACGATTAAGGTACCTAGGACGGTATGTTTTCAGGACACTTAGTTATGTGTCCTATTAGTAACCAAGTGTAAATTCTTCTTCCTGTTTCACTGAATAACCCAAACTGTAAAATTTTATGTTCTGTAATATTTTTTTTCTCTGGTAGAACTGAATGGTGTACCAGACGATTTGGTTTAAAGAGTATGTACGACATATATGTATTGTTTGTAGGATCTACGGCTCCCCTGAGCTAGATTTATTTTTGGATATTAATTCCCTTGTTTGTTTTCAAGTTTTGTTACACTTAAAGTTTTTTTTTAATGTAATTTCACAAGTTTCCATGTAATCTAGTTACCTGTGGTTAAGGCGGTAACTAACCCATCTAGTTATCACTTAAATGTTTTATTTTTGTCTTGGCAATACTAATTCCAATGTAATATTACTACCTGATGTTAAGGCGGTACCTGACACAACTATTTAAAGGTACTTAAGGTTTTAGTAATGTCTTGGCAGGATATATGCCAAATGAAGGTCTTGGCCAAAAGCTTGTAACTAAGTATAATTTTTCCGTAACACCTTTGGCTTGTGAAAGTAGTCTTTTGTTTTTGATAAAATTAAATACACTTAATTGTAAAGTACCTCGAAGTTTTCTTCAGAACCTTTTACCAACTATTAGGTTACAATTAGGTCACTGTTTAATTTTATTTTGTTCAGTAGTACGACTGGTGGAAAGACCGGGTACCCTCCGGTCGTGCTATCTGACAATTTGATATCTTATTTCTTGTTCTCTGGATTGATCCTCTGCCAAAAAGTTGTTGTTGTTGGCGAGACCGAAGGCCAAGCCGCGTTTCCGGACAAAATTATTTCTTGTTCCCTGAACCGATCCTTTGGTAACATGTCTTTGGCGAGGGCGTAGGCCGAGCCGCCCTTTCCGTACGAAATTATTACTTAATCTCTTAGTTGATTCCCAAGGAAAGTATCTTTTGAACAGCGGTTCCGAACGAAATGATTTCATGATCTCCTATTTAATTCCCAGATAAACTGTCTGGCGAGGTTAAAGGCCGAGCCGCCTTTCCAAACGAAGTCATTTTTGATAACTGATTTATTTCTTGTTCTCTGAATCGATTCTCTAGTGTCTTTGCTGAGGCCGAAGGCCGAGACACGTTTCCGAATGAAGAAATTTTATAACTGATTTAATACCTCTATACATATAAGAAGAAATTTAATAAACCACCCAAATTCATACTGGATACTCGGTTTGTGAATAGGAACAAGGTTCAATGACCATTGTTTCGAAATTATTAAAAGAATCTGGTCCAATACGAACTAGTAGTTCAATTACAATTTCCTAGTACCGACAGTAAGGGAGCAAGACATTTGTTTTTTAAATTTCACCTGCCGTGTTTCCAGTATGAATTTGGGCGGTTGATTAAATTTCACCTTCTATAGTGTGTTTGTTCGGCGAGGCCGAAGATCGAGCAGATTTCCGGACGAAACTATTTCTTGTTCTCTAAATCGATCCTCTGGTAAATAATACTTATATACGTTATTATTATCAATCGTTAGCAAGTTCTGAGTAGCGGCTAAGGCAGGCTCAACATTTTCCAGGGCAGGCTACGCCTACGGGCCTGGGCAAAAGTAAGAAAACTCGTTATGTAGTAGGAACATGCGATATATGTATGATGATATATGTATGGAATAGAACATGAAAACAGGTAATTTTAAATTAAAACTGCGTATTATAGTTGCGCGCCGTTATTTTGAATTTTATTAAATTAATAATTTTGTTATTGTTGTTACACCTGGCTTGGGTAGGGGGTGCGGCAAATGCTCCACCGTGCGTACGCCCTTGCTTCTCTGTATTATTTTCTATGATAGCAATTTATTGCCAGTCGTAAACTCGTAATATGTATTACCTACCCAATATTTTCAACAATATAATATTTTGGAATAAGATTTTTAAGTGTCAAAATCGTGAACATGTCATTGGTAGCGTTCCGAAACACTTTAGGTTGTCCGATGAAGTAGAAGATATTACTATCTGTCAGATAAATGTAGCTCAATGCTGGTTCCAAAACCACAAATGAGATCGTTTTGGAACGATCAAACCCGAGCAACTTTTTCTATTGACACGACCAATATTTTGCTCTGCGAAAATCGCCGGGAATATATTGCTCCTGTCAAAAGCATGATTGATTCTTGACGTATGATTTTTATACCTTTACATGGTATCAAAAATTACAAAACATGAACTGAAGAGTGTTAAACGTTTGAACATATCTCATTCCATAGATGAGAACTATTCCTATTTTCTCGCCTAGAACGACATTTTTATTTGAAATTGTTATTTCCTACAAGTCTGAAACTTGATTATGAGCAAGCTTTCTCTATAATTATAAAACCTGAAGATAAAATCTCAATTCAATTCAAAACCGTTTTATCTGGCTTTTTTTAACGTGTCTCCAAACATTAGTTCCGCCTACCTATATCTTGTTTTAAGCGAAAAATAAAAAATATCGTAGATGGGCGTTTTTTTTTTAATTTGTCCACGCTTATTTTGGCTTGTCCTGTAAGTTTGCACTTAATTGACATTGAAACCACAGACCATTTTAATAAAAATTTCTGATAATTTAAATATTTAATATATAATCAGTATAAATAATATTTAAATAGGAAAAGTATCATGCATAAATAATAAAATAAGAGGGTAATTACTTTAGAACACCCCTATATTTATGTATGTCCTACAGTGGCGGACCTAGTTTTAACTTTAGTTTATTTATTAATCTTACTCCGCTTGAAGGTAAAGAAGGTTTAAAGGTATTAAAACACGAGCGGGGGGTATCATAATATACATAAAATTTGGTTACTTTAATGATATTATTTATATTTTTCCCATTGGAATTGTGTCCAACGATTTGGGCATCTGTGGAAATTCTATTTTGTAACCGTAATATTGTGTAATGTTGCAAAAAAGACTACATTTTTAACCAGAAATTTTATATTCTGGCTACATTTCTCTGTGGTTAATCCATTTTCTTAAAGTTGTCACATTGGTCAATTCCACAACAGTCGTGTCGAAACCTGCATCAGCGTAACCGTACGAAATTTTGGTATATTTTGTAACTGTGTTTTGTGGTGGTAAATTTGTGTTTTTATTATTTGTAATGTTTAAAATGGTAACTTAAACTATTGATAAAACTATTAATAGAATCTGTTTTAGTATAACTGTAATACAGTTGAATTAAAAGCAAATTTAATGTCGGCGATGAGCAAAACGTTACTTCTATTTTGTTTGGTTACATATATGTGGAATGCCACAGTTACAAAATGGAAATATAAAACAGAGTACACAATAGATGTGACGGGATCTTACCAGTTTTTGTAGTTTTATTTAACCATTGACATATAGGGCCTAGATTTTATCAAAATGGTCTCTATCGCTTGTCATTAAAAATCAGGGCAAGGTCGTACAAATTTGGGTAGCTTTTTATGGCTCATAAAATTCGGCTTTTAATATAATTCACCCAATGTAACGACAAAAAACTAAGTATTATTACTACTATTGAGTAGAGTGTAAAATGAAATTATAAATATATAAATAAAACTATTTTTGTTCAGATTTATTATAGATTCCTGAAAAAAAATGATAAAACCTATCCTCAGCTTCTCTAAAATATGTTTCTGGATCCACTGCGCTAGTATGTAAGTTCGAAGGAATACGTTGCTCATAATTTTAAGTTTTGATCTTAATTTACCTATTTTTTCAACTTGTGTGAAGTAAGTCTTATGTCTTCCATTACGTTACTGCATCTTTCTATTTTGTAACTGTCTCATGTTTAAAGTATGAATAATAGATTTTGTTTTGGTAATTTTATTGAGCACCAGTTTAGTTTTTTTAACGATTTCATTAAATTAATACAAAAAATGTATCTCAAAATGTTCAATAACTTTCAATAGTTTTAAAACAAGCATAAAACAAAACATAACAAGACGACGATACCAAAAAGTTACAAAGTGGATGTATTTTACTGAAATTTGAAATAACTATGCCTTATATTAGATACACTGGGTATTAATTTTGAAGGAAATAGTGTTTGTAAGCTAATAAACAAAACTTATCTAATAATAATTAACTGTGTCATTAATTAATTTCACATCAAAAAAGTTACAAAATAGAAACCTAAACCACACTCTTGTCCCAAAAAAGTTATATTTTCTCCAAAAACGGCTCTATTTTTGGTGTTTTGCAACTATTACAATGCATTTGAAAAAAGAGCGAATCATCTACGCCTTTACAACACATAAACTAAGTAATTTTATTAATTATACTCCACTTTGTAACCGGGACAAATTTTTACAAAAATGCCCAGATAAAATCTCATCCATCATTTAAACATTTTAGTCTTCCCGCCAAACTTTTCTTTTGACATATTACTCTATGTCCGTTCCGAATCTCACCAAAGTTAGTCCGAAGACAAAACGTATTGCTCATCCGACTAGAATTGCTCGATGATAGGGGTTTGGTTTCGGAACGCTACCTTATTAAGGGAGAAAAAATGCCTCAGGCTGTCAGTAACACTGCTCAGTGATGCCAGATGGAGGGGATTCCCTGCAAATTCAGGATTAGTTTTAGCCTGTGGGGAGAATTTTGAGGGGGTTTAAATATAATAAAGGGAATTTCCGGAGGGAATTTTTGTTATACTTGTAATACATTATTATTTATTATTATTTTGTTTGGATACTTCTCGTCTGATTTTCAAAAAGTTATTGATGTCATTTTACTGATTATGTAAAGTACTTTCGATATCAGTTTAAATTTTTTTGATATCTATAATAGTTACGGAATAATCGCCTGGTCACACTTAACGATTACATCCTGTATAATGGAATGGGTAACCATTAATTTTTACCTTTATCCCGGCGTTTAGGAACCAATTATGTATTCGTAAAAACATAAGTCTGCTTTTTGCTGAAAATTCGCGTAACTTTTGTATTATAGCAACGCTATTTTCTCATTTGACAGCAGCAGCGGCAACACTGGTTCATTAAAAAAAAAAAACATTCATCATCATATCATACAGTTTTTCAATCATAATTTTCTGGATTGTGTGTCCAAATTATTATTAAGTTCTAGTTTTAATAGATCTAAATGGCTTTCCCTGCCTCAAGACGTACGGTTGGCCAACTTTTCCGGCAAGGATGGAACGAAATCCCTGAAGTTTTAGCGACCACAGCCATAGCCTTGGTTGGCGTAGGAATGGGTGTTCTTGGATGCTATAAGTACCTCCAAAAAGACGGAGACAACAGGCGGTATAAAATGACCTACGTTATCATGAGGCCCGACGACCCCAGAGTGAAGAAGATCCGCAAAGAATAACCTTTTGTGTAGTTATAACCTTTTCCGTATATTAGTAGGGAGTTATGTAATAAAGTTTTGTTATTGTAGTTTTGTTTTTATTTATTGGGACAATAGACTTCCCTACAGCCTACGCCAGTGATTGGAAACATTTCTATACTCATATCCTTGTTAATGAACTGTGTAGTTAATGCATAGCGGCCTGCCATTTATGAAGTGGTAGATTCTGTAAGCCTTCTTTTAGTGTTTGTACTATGATTTTATTGATCTCTTTTATGAATCCTGGTTTCAACTCCTTCAGTAACGTATCTACATCCTGGTTAAGAGATTCATTGACTGTTTCACCTGAAAGGTAAGAAAAAATTCAATATTCAAATAGACTGTTTTTTGAATAAATTTAAATTTCATTATAAAGTTAATTTAAGCAGTTACCGATATCAGATCCGTGCAGTAGATTATCCAAATGTAATTTGCAAGTTTTAAAGGTAAAATCAGTGTTTGCTTCTTGTATACTCAGGACTCCGTTTATTACTTTAAATTGAATTTTCACTGTGACATCAACATGAGCTGAAATATATTCATGAATGTATCATATTTAAGGTAGCATTCCACAACTTAGAAGATCTTACTATCTGTCAGATAAAAGTAGCTCAATGCTGGTTCCAAAACTTCAAATGAGATCATTTTGGAACAATCAAACCCGAACAACATTTTCTACTGACACAACTAATATTCTGCTTTGCAAAAATCGTCAGGAATATATTGCTCCTGTCAGAAGCATGATACTTGATATATTATTTTTATACATTTACATTATTACTAATTATTACTAATAATTGTCTTATTTGTAGGTTTACATGGATATTAAAAATTACAAAACATGAACTGAAGAGTGTTAAACATTTGAACACATCTCAATCACGGAAGAGAATTATTTTTATTTTCTCACCGAGAATGATATTTTTATGTCACATCATTTAAATTTGTTTCTTGTTATATCATACGAATCTGAAACTTGATTATGGGTTAATTTTCTCTTTAATTATAAAACCTGTAGATAAAAACTCATTCATCATTTATACATTTTTGTCTTCCTGCCAAACTTTTCTTTTGACATGTTACTTACTCGATGCCCGTTCCGAATCTCACCAAAGTTAATCTGAAGACTAGATATTCCATTAAAACCGGTTCCAAAACATATTGCTCATTCGACTAGAATTGCTCAGTGACAACTTTGTCATTTTTTGAGATATCAAAAAAATATTTTTACTTCTGTTCTTAACTTTTTAAACGGAATTGATATTTTCATAACAAATCACTGTGAAATTACTTTGAAGCGATATACTTATAAAAAGATAAAATATTGGAACATGTTTTCTGCCCTGCCTTTGATCCAAAGTTGTACAAAATGTACCTACAGAAGAATAATAGCTATAAAAAATTATTTGGGCCCAAATTATCTTTTCCGCATTTAACTTTTATGTAAGTTATTTTGTTTTTCATAAAGCTTTGTGTAAGTGTTCCATATACAAATATTCATCACTTAACATGTCATTTAAATTAAGCTCATAGAATTTTTCATTTGTATCATATTTAGAAGATTTTAGGGTTCCGTACCTCAAGATGAAAAAACGGAACCCTTATAGGTTGACTTTGTTGTCCAAAACCAATCTGCTCAGGCCCCGTGCAGAGAATATAAAGTACCCCGTGTGAGATATCAAGTTGAAACAGACACCTACTACTGCAGTAAAAACATCAGGCTTCTAATTCAATGCAAATAAAAGTTATTGCCATACTCAATTTCATACAAATTTGCTCACCATGGAAACCTACAGGGCAGTGGCGTGCACAGAACTTTTTTCCGGAAAAGCAATCAGAAGGTCAAGTACGACAATAAAAAAAATATGAAATTTTTTTAATAACTGAAAAAAAAAAGTTTGTATGACACCAGGGTAGGCACTGCCTTTCCCAGAGTGAACATTTTCATACAAACTTTTTTTTTTTCAAAGTGTTATTTAAATTTTTTCATATTTTTTTATTGTCGTACTTGACCTTCTGATTGCTTTTCCGGAAAAAAGTACTGTGCACGCCACTGCTACAGGGCACTTTCAGTTAACTTAAAAGCTTTAAATTTCTTTCACATGTATGTCTTATATTATAGCACACATAGGTAAAAATCTGAAAATTATCAATAAGTATTTAATTATTTAGGAAGTTGTTTGAACCAATTTAATTAGAGCCTTTAGATACATGGAGGTGAATAGATCGTAAGTATCAAGTTAAGTTGGATGTTCATAACTGCAAGTAGAATTATTTACCATAGGTAATGTTTTTAGGGTTTCCGTAATATGTGGTGATACGGAACCCTTTGTGCACGAGTCCGACTCGCGCTTGGCCAAATTATTTTCTCATACGACCTCGAAGCACAAAAGAATTTTTATGACCTTATTTTTTGGTGGATTGTTTGATGGTATACACTGTTACAAAAGGCTTAACTAAAAAAAATTTAGCTGCTTTTTTCTTCCATTTAATTTGTATTAGAGGTAACTTCGTAACTTTTTTCTATCGAGCGAACTTAAAGCTTTTGCGTTTTTTCCAAAATGTTTCCAAATTTAGATCAGCCCTATAGTACTTATCTATATTATTTTTAATAAACCGATTGACTAAGTTGCACTATGTGAAATGGTCACTTATTATACTTATCTATGGGTCACTTGAAGTTGTGCATCTGGCCTTATACTTACGGACCCTTATCAATATTAAATTCAAAAAAGTGGAATTTCGAGACACCCTCGTGAGCAGCAACTTCAGCTAACCAATTCCAGCAATTTTCAAGCTACTCTCTAGTAAGACACCGAAGCATGTTTTTATGGTAAGGAACATCGAAATAATTTCGATGGTAAGGAAGAATAGGTACATAAAACTTACTCAAATTAGCAGTAAAAGGCCCACGATCTTTCAGTGTGAATATCAGTAGTTTTCCATCAATATCATAGTGCCCCGACAGTCTCAGGTCAGGAATCAGCACACCAAAGTCAAAACTATAATTTTCTGGATTTGTTCTGGAAAATAATAATACCTAATACATGTAGGTACCTCAGACTAAATAAAAATACAAGACGGAGCGCTGTCAACATTGAAGTGAGGCCGGTTTTGTAATGTTTTATTTGCTCAGTGTTTGTAATAATGTGTGCGGCTCTTACTTAAAGCACAAAATAACCACTTACAGAAGGTTCACTCCGCATAACTAGCGAAAACAGGCGCACGCACACATAGACGCGTACGTACGATTATCTCGGAGATACTCGGGTGAATTGGCATTGGTAATTTGGCATACGAAATTCTGCCGAGATCATCATACGTACGCGTCTATGCATGTGTGCGTCTGTTTTCGCTCCGTCGAGTGGGCCTTCTGGTAGTATCTATTTTGTGCTTAAGTAGATACCATTCCATATTTATTATTTTTATATGTATATGTATTATTACTTAAGACTAAAATGGTCACTGCTTATACTTTCTTAGGTTAAAGCGCAATTATATTGCTATCTTTAAATGTAACCAACCAAACTACAACTTTAAAATCAGTAGAGTTTGTGGTTTCAGATAGCAGTCTATTTACACCAGGTATATGTAGATAAACCACACTCTTCTGGAATCTAGTATTTATAGAGATGAAACGGATATCCGGTATCCGGCCGGATAACGGATACTTAACTTAGCATACAAAAAGTCGTTTAAATCACAAAATAAATTGATTGTATCAATGATTGAATAATCTAAATTCTAATACATAAAGTGAATAAGAGTTGAGCTATGGTAGATAATGACAAGCTTTACAGCAATATTGTTGGGAATAAACGTTTGTGCTTTTCTTCATACATTACACCAGATTCAGAGAAAAGTCTCTCACAATATACCGGATTGTAACTCAACAGGTATTTTTTAATAAAAACGAAAGATATCTGTCCATTTATATACACTAGATACCGCTGCCAGGAGACAAAAGATACATATTAACCAATTTCGTTAGGATCGGAAATTGTTTCGCGTTTGCAGACCAGCATTTCTATGATTCATTTAGAAAACGCACAAATAATCTCGCCCAGTTGCACCCGCACGGTGCGTAATGTTCAGACTTGCTCAATTAGTGCGAAACGCATATCTTAAGCCGGAAATTCGGCCGCCGGATATCCGGCCTAGTGCCTCGCCGGATATCCAGTATCCGGCCAATTCACTATCCGTTTCATCTCTAGATTTTATTATACGTCTAGTATCCCTTATTTCTTACCTGATATATTTAAGATCAAGTGCTGAAAGACCTTGCACCACCACGTCTTTTAAATGAGCTCGAAGTTTTGTACCACCTTGGTCGACATTTACCTTTACACTTTTCAAAAATAATGGCTCCAGCACTGGCACATTCCATGTTTTTATACCTGGAAATTATTTAAGCATAATTTTATGGACATCTAAATCATCAATGTCAACAGATAGCGCGCGAGTTCATGTCCATCGAGGTTTGAGGCGAGGCGCGGCAGCAGCTCCCCTTGCTTTATCATTTCATTGCGGTTACCTATTTTTTTAAGTAGACAAAACAAAAAAATGTCTATGTCGAAAATTACCAAACTTTGCACTAAAGTAAATTCTGTCAAAAATGTTTAAAATCAATTCTTTCACACCCCTAAAAAATTTACATCGATGCCCCAAACACCTATATACGAGTATGATTAAGTAAGTATTATATTAATTATATGTATAGGATCATATTATATATATTATTATGTCAGATCACGCGCGTTTTAAAGGGCGGCACTATGCTAAAATTCGGTCCCGCTCTAACGCGTTTGTTTTTTAACTCTCTATCCTGCTCTAATCAGATGCCGCTCACGCAAAACCTCAGTTATTTGAAATCGTGGCTCCATTAGAACATACAGAAATAAAGTAGTAAGGCTTTTTTGTAGATAATAATGAGATCTTTTATTGTGTGAAAGATTCATTTCAAACGCATATTCCGTGTCCGAGCGAATTGAATGTAAAGAATAAAATTAGGTACCTACAGATATATATTTATTTGAGTAAAGATATAAAATTTCGATAATCTATAAAGGCTTAATTCGTCAGAAAAACATGATTAAGTACATATATATTTCCCAGAATTTTCTAGTAGCCAGTTTGGCCTACAAATCGAGCTAAATATACGCAATTTTACCAAATCCACGCTTATTCAAACCCTAATGTTATTACATTACCATAATTGATTAGGACATGAACTCGCGCGCGATGTACGTATGTGTGCACGTTTGTTTATAATTTAAATTGACAAGGTTGTGCGCAACTGTCCCGCGGGGTTTGCAGAAGTTAGCGGAGGCAAGATGGCTTTGACTAGCGAGTGCGACTAGTGAGGGACTAGTGAAAAAAAAAAAAAAAAGTTTTTTTAGGTTATATGTATATGTATAGGTAGATTAACAAGACGGAAAATGTTAGGAGCCGCTGACCTAAACTCAGCTCAGATCTAAGAGGTATACTAAAGCCGATTCTGATGGCTTTAATGTTAGTTTTAGTGCTGTCAAAACTAAATTTTTTTCGAAACAAAATAGTCCTTAAGACTCAGAATTAGAATCTAAATTTCTTTGGAAAATTTTAAGCTTTGACAGCACTAAAACTAAAATTAAAGCCGCCAGAATTGGCTTTAATGTCTACAAGTATAGTCACAAATATAACGTTTCTTTCGCGTGATTGATCATATCAGACCGTTTTTTTACGATCACTTTTAAACGAGTCTAACATGAACTGAAATATTTGGCTTTCATTAAATACTGAACTCGTCTTTTTCCGTCACGAAATTTTTAACTATAGAACAATGATATGCTATAGAACGGCAATTTTTCTTCTACCCAGGGTTTTGAGTTTTGAGTAAGGGATAAAATTAAAATTTGCTAGGTAGGTACGTGTCTATTTTCAAATTATACGTGTCTATGTACTAATAGTAAAGCAGATATTAAAAAGGTTGTGTCTGTTCCCGGTACATTATACTTATCTATGAGTGAGTGACACTGAGCAAGTTTGGTGAGTGACGCACAGTTGCACGTAGCGATGTAACGACTCGATCTACCAACCTGGTTTAAACCGGGTTAAGCGTAAACCGAGTTAGTCGGTTTGAATCTATGTCAATGTCTATTGATCTCACTATAGAAAGACTCAAGTAAAATATATGTCAAATATATCTACTCAGAATAGAAGAGCTTGTATGGCTAGATTTATGGATTTCAAAGGGGTGAAAGAGGTTGTATCAGGATCGAAGCAGATGGAAATCGGCCTACCCTTCTGAGAAACAGGCGTGAGTACGTAAGTAAGTATTAAATAAATAAATAAAAATCATTTATTTCAGAACTTGGTTCCATAAATTAGTGAAACTTGAAACATCTTGAGTTAAAAGAACTTTTACAGTAGTTTCACTTTATTTATGTTTTCTCCAAACCGGATATCCGAAACCGGTTGGGAGAAAACAAATAAAGTGAAGCTACTGTAAAAGTGCTTTTAACTCAAGATGTTGGTCTTGCACTCTAAATTTTTTTTAGAGTATCCAAAATGATGGATTTCGCTATAAATCAATATTCTTGAGCTTAAAATAAATTATAGAAAATATATAAATTAAATTAATAGAGCAGCGGTAGCTCAGTATCCAGGGGCTCTACCGCGTCCGTCCCTGCGTCTACTCCTCCCTCCACGCAACAGTACAGTACCAGGCCATTTGAAGGTTGCATCGTGCTTTAAAAAGAGATACTCGGCTAGCTTCGGCTTTGTAGAGCGTCATCTCTGTCACACGAAACACTAACAGTCAAACAACTAACAAGTCAGCGACTAAACGACCGGGGGCTCTACCGCGTAATTCTCATTTGTATCAACTTCAAGCAAATGCATGCGAAATTCAACGCGTGCAAAAGAGATGGCATGTTAGGCGGGCGTCGTCGCACGCACGTCAAATTTCAATCTCAAGTTGATGTTGATGAAAATGAGAATTACGCGGTAGTCCCGCAGGTTCGAAACTGGTTATTTTTAGAAGCGGCTGTAGCTCAGGGGTAGAACACTGACCTCTCAATCTTGAGATCCAGGTTCGATTCCCGGTCGGGCATGCACAAATCAGTTTTTTCGGGATTTATGTGCATTGTATTTGTTCTTACTTACCACTTGCTGAACGGTGATGGAAACCATCGTGAGGAAACCTCTATGCCCTAAAAAAAGCGTGTATTTGTGCCAGAAGCACGGCGATAGGGCTCACCACCCATCACGTTGGGACGTAATAATTGTCGGTAAAACGCGGGTGTGCCGAATGTGTTCACAGTTCACATTCGGAACACCTATGAAACCCCCTCGGAGTTCATGTTCTGACGATATATATTTTTATTACTTTTGTTAATTTGACATTTTAAAATAAATTATAAATACTTACCATATCTCCAGTAGGGGATGAGCAGCACAGTTAAGGTCTCTAAGCATTTATTTAATGACAGCACATCATGGACATCACAATGTTCTATTTGGTATGCTGAAAATTACAAATATTTTAATATGGTCCCCCGCTGTCGTTCTGGCGAGGTTACTGAGCAAGAAGTAAGTGCTAAAATCATTATTTCGATGGCTAAAATCAAAGTAGGTATGTACAGTGGAGACCGCATCAAGTAAGACACATTGGACTTTGTACCTATAGACCCTGCGTTCCGAAATAGAATTATATCGCTACAATAGATTACGAAAATATGAAGTGAATGGCTTATGATCCATTGTAATTCTATTTCGGACCGCATGGCTTATATTCTTCTCTGTAGGGGCTAATGTCGTACTGCAAGTGTATAGCTTGATGTTGTCTCCACTGTACCTAATTTTTTTTCAATTGTTTTTATGTTTAGTATATAAAGTGCCTATACTACTCGACCTACTACATACGAGCAGTAGGCACTTTATTTACTAGATATATCACCGATTATCACATCATCATCATCATAACCTGAACTACTTACATCCTTTTGCCGTGTTGTTCTCTTTATTTATAGAGTTATAGATTACTCTACTTAAATAAACCTTTTCTGTTTTGTTTTATTTTACTTTTTTGTATAATTAAAACAGCGTATAAAAACGTATTTTCGAAATATATTTCGGCTCACTTTGGTGCCGGCATCAGTCGAATTTTATGTTTTGTCAAATTTAATTAGTAAACCTATGTTATTTTTTGTGAAGCATTAATAATTAGGTAGAAGCACAGCATATAATTATGTCGTAGGGAAATGAGGAAAACAGGCATTTTACAAATCCCTGAAGATGTTGTATATTCCAATCGATTACCTAGTGAAATCTAGTGAAATGTCGTTTCACTAAACTGAGTCTAGTAAGAAGTCGAAATGAAAATTGATCGTTTCCAGAATTAAACAAAAATCTAATCAGCTGAAACATAATTTTTATTACAATTTAAAATAAACTTTATTAATATATTAATTTGTTTTGTGGGAGTATAATTACCCGATTAAGGTTTCTTTTACACAAACATACGCAAAGCCGCAATACCTAGGTTTACTTAACGTTTATACTTTGTCCTTAACTGTATGGTTTAATGTGACAAGAACGCAACATTACAAAACTGGTTTAAGGTTAAACGTCAGTCACTTAGCACAAAGTGCATAACTTAACTTTTTATTTCTTGTTTAGAAGTTACAAATTGAAAAACATTTTTGTATGTGACAGTTAACACCAATAGTTTAGTATTAATGAGCTTTATAAAGCATGAGTTTGAAATTTAAAACACAATTAGTCATGATCTGGCCCAAACAAAGTTAAAACTGCATTTTTATTTGGTTTAGACCAGATCATGACTACTTAATTATACATTAAATTACAAACTCATGCTTTATAAACCTCACTCATACTGAACTACTGGTGTTAATGTTTTTCATTTTTTAACTTCTAAACAAGAAATACAAAGTTGAGTTATGCACTTAGTGCTAAGTTACTGACGTTTAACCTCAACTTGCTCTTTGAAAGTCAGCCTAATACCTATAGCTTTGTAAGTGAATATGCAGCATGTGTATTCTATTCAATTTAAGGGGCTATACCGTGAAAATTGACACTTTTTGAAGTTATTTATCTGCTCTTTTAATGAAGTTCTAAGTAAAATAAATTAGTATAACAATTTTGGGACCTTTTACTAGATTTTGGTCTATCAGAAACGCGATAGGAGGAATTTCATTCGATAGAAATAATTATTGAAATCAGGTCTAAATTTACACTTTTTTTGATATTCTGACAAATTAGGATAGCATACAGACTTGAAAAATATTTATTTAGATGGGTTTTAACTATACCTAAATTACTGGTTATAGAATTTTTTGTAGCTATTTTAGTTAATTTTGAATAAATTTAAAACCGACTTTTTGACAATTTTCCCCGATTCCGTCCCTTTCGCACTGCCGGTCTTTCTGCCTGCAGTAACGGGGACCTTTGCTAGCACGGTATATCACCTTAAGGGTACTTACTGTCAATAAACGTGTCACCAACTTAAAATAGTAATATATACTTACCGATATACTTTATAATATCTTGTTCCTGTTTTGGGCTTAGGGAGTCACCATTGACAAAACTGCAGCTAATTATCGTGAGCACTACAGCCACAAGGTATCGTTGGACATACATCCCTTAACTTTTATTTGATAAATTGAAGGTGAAGTTGCGTTCGTTTAGGTATTTATAGACCTTAAAAGATAATTACCATGTTTTATATGTCATTTTAATGGATCATACAATCATATGACGCACAGTGACCGATCAATAGCCAAAACCTATGAATATATATATAAAATTGAAGGTGTAGTTGCGTTTATTTGGGTATTTATAGACATTGAAAGTTAATTACAATGTTTATTATGTAATTTTAATAGATCATACAATCATATGACGCATAGTGGCCAATCGATGGCGAAAACCTATGAATAACGTATATCCATCCCAATCTAGTCTAAATATGAATATATCATATACGAGGGGAGGCTGAAAAGTAACCTACCTAACTATGAAAGAAAAGACGTAACTGGATAGTTTATTTTTATTTTTCTATATAGTCCCCTGCTAATAAAATGCACTTATTACATTTTTCAAATATTGAATTTAAGCCATTAAAAAAAAATATTTTCGGTTTGTCGTCAAAATAGTCAGAAACCGCTGCCTTCATTTCGTCATCGGTTATAAACCTTCGTCCCCTGAGGTCTTTCTTGAGAAGTCTAAACAGAAAATAGTCACAGGGGGCTAGATCTGGACTATAAGGGGGGTGGTCAATGGTTTCGAAGCCATTGTCTTTAATTGCTAGCTTTGTTGTGCGTGCGGTATGCACTGGTGCGTTATCGTGCAAAATCAGAATTCCTTTGCTTAGTTTACCTCGCCGTTTTTCTTTTATTGTCTCTCTTAGTTGATATAATAAGTTTGAGTAATAATCAGCATTCATTGTAGTTTTCTTCGGTAAATAATCTATGAGCAAAATCCCTTCTGTGTCCCAAAAGATTGTAGCCATAAGTTTACCGGCCGATGGGCAGACCTTGAATTTCCGAGGCGGCTTCTCATCCTTAAATTTCCACTGTAACGACTCTTGCTTACTTTCCGGGTCCCATTGTCGAATCCAAGTCTCATCACATGTTACAATTCTAGAAATTATTTCTTCCTCTTTCCCTCGACTCATGTCCAAAAACTCTTCGCAACATTTGACACGCCTCTCCATGTCAAATGCAGTCAACATTCTAGGGACCCAACGTGCACTAACCTTGGACATGTTCAAATGCTCATGAATTATTTCATTGACTCGCTCTTTACTGACGCCCACATCTCTAGCTATCTCCCACTGCTTCACTCGTCGGTCCTCTAATATAATTTTTTTCACCCTGGCTACATTTTCATCGGTGACGGCCGAAACTGGTCTTCCGCTACGACGATCATCTTCAAGGCTCTCACAACCTAATTTAAACTGCCTTGACCAAAACTTTATAACAAATTCGGAAGAACACGAACTGCCAAACACACGTAACATACGCTGTCTGATCTCCGAAGGCGTATTCCCTTCTTTAGTCAAAAACTTAATCACCGCACGCTGCTCGATTTTATCCATTTTCACTTTCTCTACCGACATGTTCGAAACAATTGTAGGAGACAAATAAACGTGATGCAATAAACAAATGAATGTAATACGTTTTGAAAATAGAATAACAAACGAATATAAATCCATACCAGCCAGCATTATTTTTGTATATATTTCTGACCAAGGAGATTACATATCAGCCGCCCTACGTAAAAAGAACATGCAACATCAGCAGCAGTAGCTGGAGGGTAGAACGCCGGCCTCTCAATCTTGAGATACAGGTTCGATCCCCGGTCGGGCATGCACCAATGAGTTTTTCTGAATTTGTGTGCATAGTATTTGTTCTTACATACCACTTGCTGAACGGTGACGTAAAACATCGTAAGGAAACCTACAGCCCAAAAAGTGTGTATATGTGCCGGAAGTACAGCGTTAAGGCTCACCACCCATCACGTTGGGACGTAATAATCATCGATGAAACGCAGGTGTACCGAGTGTGGACTGTGACTTGCACTTCACAGTTCAAACTCGGAAAACATCTGATACCCCTCGGGGATTCATGTCGTGACGATATTTACAGGGTGTTAAGATGAAGTTGCGGAAGTCGAAAACCGAATACCGACAACTTTCCGTGAAAAAAAATTTGTTTCTTCATACATTTTGATCGGGTAGCTATGTAGCTTTTCTATGAAACAGCTCATCGTTTTTCGCGATTCGAGGGTTGGCTCCATAGTAAAAGTTGTTCGTATGGACGAGTACTATCGCCAGTTTCCGGCTTCCGCAACTCATCATAACACCCAGTATAAATATTATATATACAAGGTGACTTTTTGATCATCGTCCAAATTCATACTGGAGGCTTGATAAGTGATCAGTAACAATTTTTGTAAAATTCGTAAAATGAAATTTCGGCTTCCCATATAAATTCAGTTCCAGTCCCGAGTGATCACTAGGGGAGTCGAAAATTAATTTTATGAATTTTTTTTTTTTTTATCAAAAGTATATATATATATATAAAGGAACATCTAAACTATTATTTTAAATAGGTTTTAGGACCCGTTTTGCAATAATCATGTTTTATCCTCAAGTTTCATTAAATTCGATAACTTTGTGTTTTATAAATATATTTTTATTACTTAATAAAAAATATTCTAGCGTTTTTTATTAATTTTGCAATACTTCGTTACTCAGTATCCGGTTTCTTTATTTGAGTTTTGGCCAACGTTTGTTCGTGAACCAGTCACTGTGCGACGTTGAGGTTAGTGGGTTCGATGGAATAAGTCTGGTAACCGCTATTTACGTAAGAATACTTTTAATTTGAATAGTAATTAGTGTAGATATTTTGGGCGCTATGCTAATTAGATGTAAATATTAATCAAATTTGTTTTTACTGTTTTCCCTATCCTATCGAAATGTGCGGCTACTCAGGATAAAACAGGTATTTTTAAATGAAGGCAAATTTTTATTTCCTTTACAAATTTTGAAATTGGCTATGTTTGTAAGGGCTAGCCCACTTTTTAAGGGTTTCGTAGTACCTAAAAGGTAAAATTTGTATGAAATATATTTTTTATTTATTTTGCTTCTTTTATACGAGTATTTCTCATTTGTGCTCAACTTTTTTTTAATCGCTATAGTTTTCCTGTAATTGGTCAGTTATGATCTATAATCGTTTTTTTTTTTCATATTTTTCGGTCTACCAGTTTCGGAGAAAATACATGTTTGTGGCTTTTTAAAATTTTTTCGAAACCAATGCCAGTAAATATAGTAAAGTAACGATGCTAAAGTTATGAGGCTGTGACATACGGTCGGACGGACAACGGAGTCTCACCATAACGGTTCCTTTGTATCTTTTAGGTACTACGGAACCCTAAAAATGGCGTGACCATCTGACCAGAGAACATGGCAAAGGTATTGTAGCTCTTCAGCCCGTATCCTTACACTTAGATAAATAATTAAAAAAAAATAAAACGTGTTTCGTAAACGCCACGAACGAAGCGGTGATCGTTAAGACAGTTTCACAGCCGGATTGTGAAAAACTCGCGGTTTTCTGATTAATCGAAACAGAACACTTAAATTCCAAATTCAATCAAATAGTTTATTCCATAAAATTTTATTACCTATGTAAGCTGCCATCGCAAAGTTTCCATTGGTTTCTGTAAATTAGAATTTCAAAATTTTAATATGGTAATAATATGGTAGTGAATTAAATTTAGAATAATAAAGTGTATAAACAATAAGTGTTCAGTTTCGAAGGCGGGTTTTTAACAATCCGGCCACGAAATCGCTCTTAAGGGGAACGAAAATACAAACAGAAATAAAATGTCAGCTTTCGGATGATTTTGTTGCAATAATTAGGTTACGTATAGCCATAAAAAAAATACATGTTTTTAGTTGAACTTTAAGGTATTCATTTTCCACAAACCACGTTAATCGATTCATATTTGTACTGTCAATGAATTTTTTTGTAACCCTCTATTGCACACTTCTTATCGATTTTGTTTCAGGTATCGCTTTCGCGATTTTGTTGGTTTTTTTTTTATAAAATTAGTGTGAATGATATCTATTCATTTTCCAAATACCACGTTATTCGGGTCAAAAAAAGCACCCCCTTTTTCCAAAAATACGTGTAAATCCACTGATGCAGTCAGCGGCAGCAAGATATTGTCAGTCTGCGCCTAGCGTTGGCGCCTGTAAGACGTGGAACCTGTGCCCTTTTTTGCAAGCTATAAATATCTCCCAAAACTACTTCAAAACACATTGAAATTAATTTTATAAAGTCATATTTCGAGGAGCATCATATTCCTGCCGTTAAAAACTCAACAAAATATGCGTATGAGTGATTTAGCTACATCGTGCCATAGTCATAACAACAAAACTGAATGAATTTGGATTGAATTCATACTTTTATGCGGGAAAATAATATATGTTACTCTAAAAGAATAATTTTGTGATCGTTATTGAAACCCAAATTAATTTACTTATACTTACTGAGATCTGTAACAAAGGTCAATGACCAATGACATTGGCTCACCATTTCAGGTCCAATAAGTGAAGTTTTTTGCAAATTATATAGGTACACTTACTTGGGATAAATCGCCAAGCATTTAAAATATAAAAATTTATTTTGAAATATTTACAGTGCATGGCAAAATTATTAGATCGTAGATAATCCTGTCGGTACATATTCAGGTTCTGTTACGCAAAATGAAAACAATGAAACTCTTTTAGGATTAATTTGTTATCCCTATGTTTGTCTGTCTGTCCGTTTGTCTAGACAATTTTTTCTGGGTAAAATTAATAAATACCAATATTAACGGCCCTCTATAGAGCTGTAAAAACATACTTTTGACGTTTTTATTTATATTACGTTTTAGGTTTTTACGTTTTTTTTTTACGTTTTTCATACAAATTTTCTCACTATGAAAATGTAGGGATGAACACTTGAGATAATATTTTGCATTTAAAAGTCAACACAGAAAGGAATTGTTGAACAAATAATGTAAAAAATATGAAAACCATGTTGTTCTATTCTAAAGGGATTAATTATCTGCTGTTCAATGTGGTGATAGCTTTGTTTATTTTTTTCCTTGAATTCTTTTTAACTAAGATAACAAATAGTTTAATAAAAGGTTCTCCTTAAGAGGTCCCTTTACCCCTGTATTTTTCTTAAAATTCATACAAGAGGTATAAACCGAATGTGAAGTCTACAGCTTATTTTCTTCATATCTTTTTTCATGAGTATATTTTAGTGACATCTAACTACGTCGCTATACAGCCCAAAAAGCAAAATTTGATAAAACACCATCATAATAGCTGTCAGGATATCGTCAATATTGCCTCGTTTTTACGCAAAGTTTAACAAGTTTGTATACTTTTACCTATACTGGAAATAAAAAAGAGAGAAATACAGGCGTCGTTCATGTTAAGATGACTAAGTTTACACACTTTGCTAAGTATAAACAATTACCGTTTCATGGAAAACTGTTTTGACCTGAAACCATTTCACAAATTCAATTAACTTATTTTGAATATCTTGTCATCTTGCACTTCTTGATGAGAAATACAATTTCAATAAGTAAAAATACAACTTTTAGTTAAGAAAACTTATAGTTAAAAGTCTGCTGTATGCATTAACATATTTTTAATTATATTACAATAGTAATAAAATAATTGGCTTATCCGTCGTCGTGATACCAGCCGTAAATTTCTTAAATAATCTGATATCACGCTTATGGAAAACCCAATTATTTTGAAGATACCATAATATCATTAAAATATGTTTATGCATATAGCAAACTTTTAACAATAAATTGTCTTAGCTAAAAGTTGTACTTTACCGTTATAATTATTTCTAAATATTTTGTTACAAATTCGGAGAAATAGCCCTTAAGGAAAACCTTGTATGAAAATATTTGTTATCTTTGTAACAAAGAAAAAAAAAATAAACAAAGCTATCGCCACATTGAACAAACAGTAAATTATTAATCCATTTAGAATAGAAAGATATGGTTTTATATTTTTTACATTATTTGTTCTACAGTTCCTTTCTGTGCTTTCTTTCAAATGCAAAATATTATGTCAAGTGTTGATCTCTATATTTTCATAAGGAGAAAATTTGTATGAAAAAGTTAAACAAAAGGCCATAAAAACGTTATAATATGTATATTTTACAGGGCTGTAAATATTAGCATTTATTGATTTTACCCAGAAAAATTGCCTAGACAAACGGACAAACAGACAAACATAGGGACAACAAATTAATCCTAAAAGAGTTTTGTTTTTTCATTTTGCGTAAAGGGACCTGAACATTTCAAACTATGATACAAATAAATTTCTATATTTTAAACACTTGGCGATTTATCCCAAGGGTAAACAGGTGTCCCAAAAGTCAACGCTTTCCCTTGGAAGGCTGGTAGGCCAGCTCATGACTGACCAGAATATCAAATTATGACCTCAGCAAAAAGTAGATAGTCTTCGAGTTGATGGTACTTTTATAAATTCGAATAGATTTTTGAGAGTCAAAGCTAACCAGTTCTAAATTCTAAGAATAAAATTTTTGTTGCGCAACTCTGAATAGTCATGCTATTGATAAAGTCAAAAATAAACCTTGAAATGCTGTTACATCAGGAAGAAAATAAAAACCCAATTTATGAGCAATTTTTTGTAATTAGGTTAGTTCGATACCACACCCTAAAAAAAAATGTCCTATGTTAGTTTTGCAAATTGTCTTAAATAACGGCTCATCAAATATTGTTTTTCAAATGATCTGGCAATTTCTGTGTATTACTTTTGAAAAAAAAGTTATTGCTATTTTACTACCAAAGGAGCTGCGTATTTTTTTAAATAATTAGAATTTAGAATGAAAGAGTGGCGGGCAGTAAAAATATTTGACGTTCATTAGAAATGCCATTTAACACGCGTTAGAGTGAGATAAATAGTGACGCTATTTAAAATGAGTTGGAATGAGATAGTAACGCAGTTAAACGTGGTTGAATGAGAGAGGCATAATTGATATAGGCTACAGTGAGATAGATAGTGACGTGGTGCATTTCTTCTGAGAATATTTGTTAGTTTCCACTTTTTGTAATAACAACTTCAGTAAAAAATTTTTGTAAAGAAATTTTTGGTCCAATTTATTTTCCCGCAAGTGTAAAACCAGCTCAACCGGCAAAAAATATTTAAAGAATGGGTAATGGTGACAATTAACCGTCACGATATTATTATGTATCTCTAAAGGAGTGTCTGAAATGTTCCGAGGGTCAACTGATAAATCAAACACTCAAAAAACCACTTTTAGCCGACCATAATAAATTTACGTCCCGACGTGATAGCAAGTAGGATCAATATCATATCATATCGATCATATCATATGGTTTGAGTAGTTACGGGTGCACTTTCCAAACTTATTTGGATCAGATCAATTCGATACAGAAAAGGCTGTTAAAATTGTTAGTCGACAAAAAGACAAAGAAAAAATGTCGCCATAATTATGACCAACTTCATAGTATTTGTAAAATCCTACCGGTCCAGGAAAAAGTGAAACTATTCATTGCGTTAGAAGAGTATAATAATAATGAGTTTAAAATCCCTATTTCACATTGCATTAATACTAGAAATGTCATTAACAAAAAGTTAACTGTACCGAGAATATGTAATTATTATGGTTCACGGACCAGAAAGTATTTGGTGCCAAAAATTCTAAATGATCTCCCGAACGATGTAAGAAACATTACCTTTACTAAACCAGTATTTAAGAAAAAAGTTTTAAAATCCTTATTAGATACCTATGTCTTCAGTAAAAAATTGAGTTGTCAAAATTAATTAATTATATGTATATTTTACCTGCCTACTTACAAAAAGCATAATAATGCTAATATATACATATATAATGATTATATAAAGGTTAAGTTTACTTCGAAACGGTGGTTCCAATCAATAAATAAACAGTCGGATAGGTATAACATGTAGATACATTTCAGTGCTCATATCTACTTGTACTGGCGTTTGCTTGGTGATTGGAGGAACCGGTTCTTGTTAGAGTGAGAGCGTAAACTGCCAATAAACTGCCTTGCAGTTTGGCGGTATAGTGATTAAGTTTATACTGTATTATTTATTTGAATAAACTATTTGAATTTGAATTTGAATGCTGTGTGACGATGATCGAAATACACTAAAAAATTATATAAAATAAAATACGTATTACTTTTGACCCTGCCTCGTCCACTCTATTCGTATTTTTGCTATGGTGACGCGAGCTTAGAGACCGGGACGAATTTCCCCCCGCGCGCTATCGTAAAATAGAATAAGCCACGCCCGGAACTGGTTTTTGTTTTGGCTATGTCATACTCTTAATGCGCAAGTCGGAAATAAGGTGACGTGGGGGAGGTAGCAGGGCGCGTTGCGGGCGTACGTCGCGTCGGCGTCGTATCATGCGTAAGCGCCGGCACCACAGCGCCGATTGGCTCCCCAGTCGCACTTGGTCTCCTTTTGGTTCAGCTTTATAACTGCATTGGATGGATTGTTCATTCTTTGAATATTTACATTATTTATTTATTTATCTTATTATTAAGGGTGGTATTCCACTCATCCAAGTTCTTTGTCCTTTATTTGAGCAAAGTTTTTTGGCAGATGTCAATTGGGTTTTTTACAAGTTTTCTTCATAAAAACGATTCAAAATTGTGATGAAAGCAATTATATTCCATCCCATTAATGGATGAAAGTATCACAGTACCTATACAAATAAAGAAATAGAAAGACAAAACACTTTTGAAAAAATTTCGTTCATAATATTTTAACAAATATCGAGACTGGATGAAGTTGGATGAAGTCATCCTTTTTCTTTGATCAAATGCATATTGGACAAAGAATTTGGATGAGTGGAATACTACCCTAATTATAATTTGTAGAGATAATAATTGCGTGCGCGACTGTACCCATGCGCAGCTGTACCCACTTTCGTGCCGCGACCTGTATCTCAATGCATTTTTTACTATCTTAACTAACACGAAATGAAATCTTGTGGATTGCGACGATATATTATAACAAAATATTTGGTTTTATTTGAAAATTAAGATAAAATTTCAATTTTTTAAAAGTGGTCTGTTTTTTACCCAAATTTCCGGCAAAATTGGCTGATAAATACGGCTTCACGACTTTGAGACCTGGCAACCCAATCTGTGACTAAAAAATAACTTTAAGCCGCCTTGTGTGCTTTCGTTATAAACCAAAACCATGAATATGTTACGAAATAAACGTTTTTTTATCTCCTAACCATATAGGAACTTTTAAAAGATATTAAAACTACATTATAAAAATATTATATTTAATCACTTAAAGGTAGGTACTTGGGAGTTCTAAACAGATTAAAAATCACAATTTTAAAGCGCTTTCTATTTAAAAAAAAAGGAACACGATGACTTCTTAAATCAGGTAAAATACTGGTGAATTTGCGATCATGTAGAAGAAAATTCGTTTTACTTCTTCCCCTTTCCTTTCTTTCCCTTACTTGTACTCGGTTTCTCAGTTTCTTTTGTCTTTGGTGCTGCCTTCTTTTTAACCTAAAATTAATTAAAATGTATATTGAGTGAATATCATCATCTATAATGCTGAACATAATGAACAGAAAATCACTTGTACTATCCCACACATTTATTTAATACTACCTGACCGGTCCTGAAGGGCAGATTTTTATTTTTGAGATTTCAGGGTTGGCTCCATAGTAAAAGTTGTTCTATACCATTGACTGAATAAGCTCTTTAAATATGGTTACACCTTGTATATCCATCCGGTATTATGTACCAATTAATAGTTCTCGTTCTCACCTTGATCATGGCGTCATTCTCCGGCTCACTCTCCTCGTTGACGTCATCGTCTTCCATCTCTGTCGCGCCGTCGTCGTCCGTTCTCTTCTTCCTTCCCTTACTGAAGCTGGCCGCGGCGTGGGGCAAAGCCGGGGCTTGCTTGTTGTATGTGCGGGTCATTGCCGCTTTTATCTGATGAGGGAAATGTATCAGAAGGTAGCGTTCCTAAACGCCGGGGTAAAGCTAAAAATTAACCGTCACCCGTTCCACAACTACCCGATTGAAAACGAACAGCTCGACGTATTTCAATAAACCTTGACATTCATTGAATTCACTTTGACAGTTAAATTTTACATTTACCCCGGCGTTTAGGAACGCAACCTAAATGTATAAAATTTGATTGATAATTTCATTTTATTTTATTTATTTATTTGAACCTTCTAGCTATATTAAAAGAAACTATTCTATGTTCGAAATTAAAATATATGTTTTGTTATTTTTGTCTTGTTTCATTATTTAAAAAAAAGATGTTGACCGTCAAAGTCGATGCCCGGAGGGTGGATAGCGGGGGCGGGCGCTTGGGGGGCGGGAATGTTTTTCATTGATGGCTGGGGTCGGAGGCTCGTTGTGGGTACGGTCTATTGTCAGTCACATGTCGCGTCGCGTAGATTTGCCATTTATTCGAAATTTAAAAACTATTTCAAACAAAAAATAACACAAAAAAAAGCAGTTTTGTTTCACGATTCTGTGTTCTATTAGTGATTCCGATTCATAGATTTCAATATAGCTAGGGGGTTCATTTTCACCCGTATAAACGAATACTCTAACTGACTGATCAATCAACTAATCTAACTTTTTGCGAAAACCATAAATCTTGGAAAAAATTACTGTCGGTACCCGAGTCAAGCTTGCTTAGTCTGGGGCCACAAGAATACTCCATTTGTAAGAATCTTTGTTCGTATTTGGTAAATAAATAATTTTGAATTTTGAATTTGAATTTTGAAATAGCTAGATCTAGGAACATGAAATTTAGCATATAGGTTCCTTGTATGACGCTAATGAATATATGTATGTTAATACATACATATGTAATCATACATTCATTAGCAGAGAAAGTCCCTGTTAAAAAAAAAACTATTTCTTTTGTATCTAGTTTTTCAATAGAAGCATAAATTAAATACTTACAATATGTAAATTTGGATCCGCAGAAAGAGCGGGTCTCTGCAGGTTTTTAAAACTTAAAAGGGGAGTCCCACCCCAAAAAACGACCATTTTGTGAAGTAAATAATGAATTTTTGTATTTGTATGACGTGGCGTAGACACAAGGGCGGATCCAGCTTGCGAGCCAGGGGGGGGTCACAGGCTCTGAATTAGTCCAAATATATAATAAAATTTTGTGCAATTTTAGGTAGATTTAGCGTGTCTGTATAGAAAAAAAAGTTGAAGTAGGCCCAGGGGGGGTCATGACCCCCCCCCTGGATCCGCCGTTGCGTAGACATCCGCTAAGGAGGGATTTTAGCAAATTCCCAGGAGATCGGGAGAAACGAGATCCACACGAGCAACGTCACGGGAAGTCCGCTAGTTTATTACAATTGCGGTTAATATCATGCAGCGCTACAAGGTACCCAACTATTTATAATATCTTTTCTTTATTATGCTAACCTAAATAAATGTACTAATTTGTGGATATATTAATAATTTGCAATATTCCGCTAAACACTCTTACCATGCTATTCAAAATGCAGACTCAAGTACCGCCCGCCCTCTTGCATAAAACATGCACAAGCAAACCAAGCAGTACGAGCACAAAATAAAGCAATCTTAAATAACAAGCAAGAAAACTTTTCGACACGTGTTTCGGGATGTGTTGTCCGCCCGACCGCTCGACAGCAAAATTGCAAATTATTAATATACCCACAAATTCATGATGGACTTCCGCAAAGTAACGCCTTTTTCAATAAATTTTAAATGTACTTACTTTAGAATCCACCATAATCATGGGGTCCCTCTGCCCCGGCCACGTCGCTAACTCCGTCAGAGAGTCCAAGTCCTCTCTCAGCAAGTGGTAGTTATTGAGCACTTGTATGGCGGTGTGGATACCGTCCGTCTTGTCTTTGACGAGCGGTGTCACGATGGCGTCGCGGAGATGCCGCGCGTAGTCCAGGTATATCGACGACTTGGAGCCAGTCGCGCTGGAAATTTTTTGACAAACTTATTAACGTCTGGCCTGTTTTTACTACGAATGTATTTATTTTATTTACACACATACAGTTGCACAAACATATTTCAAATATACACCATTTAAACCCTTAGAGGTTTGTTTGCGGTGCTATTACAATCTACCACATAAGTAAATTGATTAATCTAAGTTAATACATAGTTAAGTTTTAGGTTAAATTAAATGTTCATAATATGATTTTATCTTAGCGGGTAGGTTTTAAAAGGAAAAATTACATTTTGATTTCTACTACAAATCCACAAACATATCCGTGGCATCACGATGTTCCATAATGCTTTAATATTAGAGCGCATTATTGATTGTGATGAATCCACCGACAAGTTTGTAGTCTTCTTACAAAGGAAGGTGCAAAATCGGTGCAAAATTAATGTGCAACTCGGCGCCGAAGCCGTAAATTGTGGTGTCCTTTCTCACCAAGAGCGCTAGAAGTAGGCCACGCCCCCTGAAAGGGAGAGAGGTGGCTGGGACTTGGGCCAAAAATAGTATCCGGTGTAGGGGGACTCAAGAAGTGCCGGAGGGCAAAAAAAGAAACAATGCCCGCCATCTGCGCATGTTCCCCCGGCTTCCCCCTTTATACCAATAGATTGGTGGAAACGGGGATGGGATGGTGGTTGTTCCTGGAAACAGGAACATTGGGTTATATCCCATTGTTTGCGCATGCGCTCTTCATGTTGCGGCCTTTAGGAATGGTAGAAAAATATTACACGCAACATAATATTATAAACAGTAGGTCTACTAGAAGCTATAGCGACTAGGAGGCGAAACACTCATTTTCATCTTTGTTACAATTTATAATACAAGAGAGAGAGCCACCATTGCATCAGGCCTTCGCCTGATGTTGACAATGGTCGACGTACAGCAAGCTGTACCAACTCTCTCGGAGCTCCCATGTTCCGAGGGACAAGTTTACCTCCTAGTGAACACTGAGCACGCGGAACCTTTATGTTCCGTAGATGGACCTCCTACCTCCCCTACAGTCCAACCCATGCCACCAGCTGGTATCAACTACCCATCTAGAGAGCCACGACGGAATCGTGGCCTCCAAGACGCACTGATACCAGCACATAACCAATTCATCTCGCCTCCCAGTCACCACCACTTTCTAATGTTATGAGCAACATGATTAGGTGCTATTACTCACCAGGGTGACTGTTGATTAAAGTATTCGCACGCAGCCACGTAGGAAACCTGGCTCGTGCGCACGAGGCAGATGCAGAGACTGTCCTCTCTTCACGGGCGCAAGCAAAATGTGGTCCAACTCACATTCAGGCGGGTAAAAAAGACGGGTAAGCCAAAGAAAAGAAAAAGTGTTGCTAGCACAAAATAAAGACGCGTTCAAGCTGTATTTTACCACCAAACCTTTTCATAGGGCCGAGCTCGCGGTAATCCGCGACACTCCCCAAGGCGAAAACAAGTTATAATAAGGCAACAAGCTGGCTCGTCCAAACGGTAATTTTGTCTCTTGTCCGAATAGCTGCTATATAGTCTTCGACTTCAGTCACCATCTCTCGTGATTCCTCTATATAACCACTCGTAACTGGTGCCTGTGAGTCACCAAGAGAGGTTTGCTCAGGTTCCTCATCTTCCATAACAAAATATTTATTAATATTAGAGAGATCTACTTCTAATGTACACATGTGACGAATGGAAACAGATAAGTTCAGTATTTACAACTTTTACTCTTGCTGATCTCCAATGACCATCTGAACTTGTGATAAGGGAAGATACCTATTTCCCCAACCTTCCAGTTTCCTCTGCTGTCAGGTCATTCACCACCTCGAGGTAAACAGACAAATAAAAAGGCAAATCCATCGCTTTTCCTTGTCACGCCTTCTGTCGACATACAGATATGTGTATGTATGTATATATTTCCCTAGATATGTAAAAGTATAGTAAGTAAGTGTGTGGTCTTTCGGCAACAGAATTTGATAATTTTTATCATCGTATTTGTCCAAACGACCTTCACATCTGAGGATACTATCTATGTCTGTAAATAGGCAGAGGTTTCTTGACAGGTGTTCTTCTGGAAAGAATTCAGACTGTATTTTTTTTTATACTATTTACATTTTCATTTACAGAGTCTACCTGAGATACTGGCATTGAAAACCCGAGGACTGGACTATCTTCATCCATACTTTCCTCTCCATAGGCTTGACTTTCTTTCATAGGCACATCTGGACCGTCACTACTTTCCTCTCCATAGGCTTCGCTCTCATTCATAGGCACACCTGGACCGTCACCAACGTCCAGGACTTCCCCAACCAAAAAAAAAATGCTCTCTTTAGTAACTTGTTGGCCAATTTTTATCTGTCCAGGAACTCTGGGCCATAAAACCACATGTCTTGTTTATATGTTCAAATTTCTGGCCTCGTAGCAACACCGGCCGTGTTTGCTTTAATATTTACATGGCTTAGTTCTAACTCTTTGTTTAGCTTGATTTCGTTCACTCATCGTTGGACGAATGGAGGTAAGAGTTTATTACTAGTCAGACATAGAACTTGGCGTGAAATTTCAAGATCTAAAATGCCTTTAAAATACTTACTTCCGATCAAGTATCGGAGTTCGCATTTAGACCCTTTAATTTTTTACCCTTTACATTAATAATGTTGCTACAGTGTAAGTGATCTCTTTTTCATGTCACTAACTGTATGCTGATGATACAAAAGATTTTTAAGCTTATCTCATGCCAAGATGATTGTTCTCGGCTTCAAAATTATTTAGATAGTTTTTCAGATTTCTGTGCTCACAATCAACTTTTGCCTAACTCAGATAAATATTACACAATCACCTTCTCGTGTAGACACAACACGTTTATTTAGAGCTACAACTTCAATGGTACAATCATGAAACGGTTAAATTTTTAAACTCATTTAGACAAAATTACTAAAAAGGCATACAAGCAACAAGGTTTAATTCTCCGTCTATCTAAACCATTTAACCGCGCAAGTACCCTCAAAAACTTTATTCTATGCATATTTGCGTAGGTAGCATCTTAGAATTTGGTAGTGTATTGTGGAGCCCTCAATATTCTGCTCATATCACCCATTGAAAAAATTCAAATTGGGATTTTGAAGTCACTCAATCTCCGTACTGGACAACATTTCACCGGTTACGTTAGCCCGGCCAAATGCCATAACATTGCTTTTCTTGAAATAAGATGCCTCATTTCTCTACAACATTGTAAACAATCACATAGACTCGACCATTTTGTTTAAAAAAGTAAGGTTTCGTGTCTCGCGGATTACACAATATAGTATTATGATATATATGGGACCACGAAAGACATTTTCTGTAAGCCTGAGCAGAACTAATTATGCCAAGAATACTTTCTTTAGGCGTTCTTCAAACTATTATAATAAACAATTATTAGGTAATTTATGTTGATATTTTTGCACTTTCTCTTTCGACATATAAGAAAAAAAAAATTTGTTAAAATTTTGTTTGAGTACCATGGGTCTAATTCTTGAGAAATGTTTTGTTGAGAACTATCTTTCACACAGTGCGTTCCGCATGGCGCTAATACTAATAGTGCCAACACTACCATCAAACTCCTCATGCCCATCACGTGTCATTCCGAAAGAAGAAAAAAAAATGGTGAACATCACCTACTTCAGTAAATAATGTATCACTTTGATAAAATAATTTTTGGAATCCCTTTCTAGGGACGACTGGAGAAATTCGGCTCGATAGAAACATTTATTGAAATGAGCTCCCTATCGACACCTATCCTCCCGGTTTGACAATTTAGAATGACATAATGGACCGCAATAACATTTTATCAGATGGTTCTTAACGGTATCTAAGTCTTGGTTAAGCGAAATTCTGACAGCTACCTTAGTACATTCTATATTAATGAAATAAAATAAAAAAAAAGACTTCCTGCCACTCCTCCACGAATCCGCCCCTCTCACACTGAGGGTTCCCTCGCATATGGAGTAACAAGGACGCCAAAACTTCCACATATCGCCTTAAACTTATGGTCCATTCGGAACTCTTTTGAACGCGACATGGACTGTGACACTTGAAAATTACGGAATTTGTAGAAATTAATTTATGATACTTGAATACAAAGGAAAACCACTTTACTAGGTCCAAGAAGTAATTTCTTCCAATTATAATCATTGAATCATGGCTTAATAACAAAATAACCTATTTTAAAATTGCCTCCGGCTGGCAGTCACTTTTAATAGATCGCTCACAGTGTTGTGAAGCATGGGCGATGATACTCGTAGCACAGCATGGCGTCGTTAATGACGTCTTAGCGACCATAGTAGGGCCATCAATCGTTATTGGGCTCACAGTGGCTCGGAATGACGCGATATAATCGATTATATCGTGATTCGGAACAATTCCGAACCTTTACGTTACTTTTAATAAAAAATATTTAAATATTTTCCAGCAAACAAAAAAAAAAATCATCGTGAAACAGAACGCATCCAAGAATGTTTTCGTTGGTCGTGTTGGCCTCGCCTCAGATAGTCGTTCAAGAACTCACACCGAGTTGAGCCTCCCACCCGGGTCGCAACACTAACCCGTCCAAAAATGACAGCGTCGCTACACTGGTGTCGAACTCCTCAACATCAACTCCGAGCAGGGCTCGCAAGGCTCGTACAGGCTCCAAACGTCACCCGACATTCACGTCAATTTTCTTAAATGACATGACGCTAATTTTCGCACCGAGGGGGCCCTCCCAACGTTACAGTTGATATATTTACGTTAAATTTCGTACAGAGGGGGCCCTCCCAACGCCATCATACTAAACATAATGCAAACATGACAACTGACGTTTGGAGCGTCACTACACGACAAAACCCGTTCAAAAACTCAGCGCTACAACCCCAGTGCTCCTACCCAGCCCAGGATTATTTAATGAACGCACTTCAGGTGTTGGCGCACTTGATTTTGTGACCTGACACAAATTGACAGACGCGACGACCGCGCGAAAATCTGTCACTTTATTGTATCGTATATTCATTAATTCTCTAAGCTTCCATCTCGCTTACTCAGGCGAGCGAGCAAGCGCCTAGTGTAGTGGCGTCCGTGTCAGTTCAGTTCAGTTTGTCTGTGTTTTGTATAATATAGTTTTGTGTTTTGTTTGTATAAAGCTATAGGTACTTATTCTCTGTGATTCAACTTTGGTTGGATCTTGGATGGAGTTTTATTTGTTTCATCAAAGTGATTGGTTTGTCCGTTATCGACTTGTGCGGGCTAACAATACTTGGTAAGTTAAATTGTATTTATTGTAGCTTTAATTCCATAAGTATTTATGGAATCAGTAATTCAACAACAAAGTCGTGTTTGCAACTGAAACAAGTTAAATTTTATATTATTTGTCATCTAAGTATCAAGTCAACAAGTAAAACATAATTATGTGTGCCGTGCACTGCACATTAGCTTCAAGAACTTCATGTAGCTATTTACTACTTTATTGTTAAGTAACTTTGGTTTTGTTTACAGGAACTAGAGTGGGCTGAATACCGGGCGGTGTAGCCTAGAATTTGATTTTGTTTATAAGCAGGTACCTATCTACATAGTTATTTCGCGGTCTAAACTATACAAACAAATTTCCACGTGGTATTACTATCACCCACGTAGCCTCCACAGAGTACTATTTGTAGCCTCTCAAACTGACGCGACTTCCAGAGTGCGGATTCATAAACTAGGGGTCGCGACACCGGACCATCTCTATCGCACTTGCCGAAAATTGTAATCGCTATCCTGCTTATCTCAATAATAGGTTATGATAACGTTCTTTTTATAAATTGATTAATTAACAACGTAAGTTGTAGCTATTGAAAGACATTTCTAAATTGGTTGTTATATTACTTACAAATTATTAATTGCATGTTTTTCTTTTTCAGGATCACCGATAAATTATTCGATCAACAAAATGTTTATAACATCTTTTGGATCAACATGTTAATTTTCTCGTGAATATGTTTTTCGAGCTGTCTCATGTACACTTGACTACTGCCACTGGCAGCACTATCAAAGAAGACAATCGTATTATCTACTTTGTTGTTAAACAAAAACCCGTACCGTACCGTTTCGTTAAATTTATACCAACTTTAAATAAGCATTTAAGGAACTCCAGGTCAAAAAGTTTTAACAATGAATGCACCATACAAGGATCGAATAACACAATACACACACAGCGATGGCTAAACCACACAGTATGAAAATACCACGGGAAAAGTAGTAATTCAAGGTTTTAGGAGAATTTCTGCTTTTACAAGTTCACAACAATACAATTTCAGTGAAAGAAAATATTTTCGTAGTGATGCCCAGTCGAGTTATTTTAATCGAATTAAACTCTCATCGAGTCGGGCGACGAATTCAACTACGCCACCGTCATCGGTTGTTGATCGTGGCGTGGGACTTCTTTACGAAAAATGATAACGATCATAAAACATTTACGTTGTACGATAATTATTGTTAAGTTTAAAAATGTAAAAATACAATACCTAAATCAATATAAATACGAAAATGTAACAAAATCTTCAACCATAATTTTACATGACACAAATAGAAACCTATATAATCTATAGGTAATAATTATCGTAAATATGATATTCGCTTACCATATTTCTTACATAAACTTGCGAGTTGCGATACGGCATCGATTTATTGAATTTTTAAATATTTTTAACATAAAGTCTTAAAAAGGAGACACTAACATTAATAACAAGGAAAAAAAAAACATTTATTTACTAGCTTATTGTTGTCGTTTAATAATATGACAGCAGATTTATTTTAGTGATATTCGTTGTTATAGGTTGATATTATAGATTGATAGAATAAATTGATAGAATAAATTGATCACTGCCGCAGCCAAAAAAAACCCATCGGAACCGAAAAAATTTCAAACGTAGTGTTCTTGGGTAAAAGAAAAAAGAAAAAAAAAAAAAACAACTCCCGTCTCGTTTTGGGGTTTCAACTTAACTGTGGAACAAATTAACAACTCTCGTCATGAGTCACATACACGTTCAAAGCCTATGTGTGTTCACACCATTCGGGCCCTAATCTCGTAATTTCTGAATTCTCCACTGGTTTCAGCAAATGTACGACTTTAGTTAACAAACATATTTTATGAGGTCCCTACTGGCCACAATAAACTATCAAAATCCATTATGCCTAGGTGGACACCTTTCCGGCTTAAATATAATTTCTGAGGTCCCCACTGGCCTCAGCAAATTAACAAAACCCATGCCTAGGCATTTGTCTGCACCCTTCCGGCCAAAATACCTGCGATCCACACTGGTATCAGTAAATTATCAGAACTCATGCCTAGGTGTTTGTCTGCACCCTTCCGGCCAAAATTCCTGACATCCCCACTGGCCTCAGCAAATTAACAAAACTAATGCCTAGGTGTCTGTCGGCACCCTTCCGGCCAAAACTCCTGAGATCCCCACTGGCCTCAGCAAATTAACAAAACTAATGCCTAGGTGTCTGTCGGCACCCTTCCGGCCAAAACTCCTGAGATCCCCACTGGCCTCAGCAAATTAACAAAACTAATGCCTAGGTGTCTGTCTGCACCCTTCCGGCCTAAATTCCTGAGATCCCCACTGGTCTCAGCGAATTATCAAAACTAATGCCTAGGTGCTTGTCTGCACCCTTCCGGCCTAAATTCCTGAGATCCCCACTGGTCTCAGCGAATTATCAAAACTAATGCCTAGGTGCTTGTCTGCACCCTTCCGGCCTAAATTCCTGAGATCCCCACTGGTCTCAGCGAATTATCAAAACTAATGCCTAGGTGCTTGTCTGCACCCTTCCGGCGTAAATTCCTGAGATCCCCACTGGCCTCAGCGATTTATCAAAACTAATGCCTAGGTGCTTGTCTGCACCCTTCCGGCCTAAATTCCTGAGATCCCCACTGGTCTCAGCGAATTATCAAAACTAATGCCTAGGTGCTTGTCTGCACCCTTCCGGCCTAAATTCCTGAGATCCCCACTGGTCTCAGCGAATTATCAAAAAAACTTTGTATTAATTTGATATTAAACTACCCCATCTAAATTTACTATTAATCATTGGAAGATAAAACAGTCCTGCTCTCAATAATCCGGCAGGACCCGACATACGACAGTGATCCCAGCATCTCCACCATTTTATGTTGCGGCCTTTAGGAATGGTAGAAAAATATTACACGCAACATAATATTATAAACAGTAGGTCTACTAGAAGCTATAGCGACTAGGAGGCGAAACACTCATTTTCATCTTTGTTACAATTTATAATACAAGAGAGAGAGCCACCATTGCATCAGGCCTTCGCCTGATGTTGACAATGGTCGACGTACAGCAAGCTGTACCAACTCTCTCGGAGCTCCCATGTTCCGAGGGACAAGTTTACCTCCTAGTGAACACTGAGCACGCGGAACCTTTATGTTCCGTAGATGGACCTCCTACCTCCCCTACAGTCCAACCCATGCCACCAGCTGGTATCAACTACCCATCTAGAGAGCCACGACGGAATCGTGGCCTCCAAGACGCACTGATACCAGCACATAACCAATTCATCTCGCCTCCCAGTCACCACCACTTTCTAATGTTATGAGCAACATGATTAGGTGCTATTACTCACCAGGGTGACTGTTGATTAAAGTATTCGCACGCAGCCACGTAGGAAACCTGGCTCGTGCGCACGAGGCAGATGCAGAGACTGTCCTCTCTTCACGGGCGCAAGCAAAATGTGGTCCAACTCACATTCAGGCGGGTAAAAAAGACGGGTAAGCCAAAGAAAAGAAAAAGTGTTGCTAGCACAAAATAAAGACGCGTTCAAGCTGTATTTTACCACCAAACCTTTTCATAGGGCCGAGCTCGCGGTAATCCGCGACACTTCATTCTATGTCTTATCGACGCTTTCCATAAGGCGTGGCAATGGCCAAGCGTAAGCATATATTGTACAAAAAAAAACCTATATATACCTATATAATGATTATAATTATTATACTGTTGGCCTTTTCTTTATTGTCTTTGGTCTCTGACAAGATGACGTAAAAAATTCAACTTATTAAGTTCAAAAGATCATAAGTCGCGAATCTATGATAGCCTATACTCAATTCCAAATAATATTAGGAAAAAGTAAGATCATTATTATCCTCTTTGCCATTTCCTATTTAGGGTCGGTTATATACATCATGTCCCGCCATTTCATTCTGTCCACTGCAATAGTGTTGTTGATGATGCACTCCTGTATACCCGCTATGACGCAATCCATCCATCGTTTTTTAATAGAATAGAATAGAAAAGTTTATTATATGTTTGATTTTTGATTCTTAACAATTAGGTGTTACATTATTTCATTAAATTAAAACAGTACTTGATCACGGTTTGTCCATACAGTTTCAAAGAATTTCTTGAAACTACACCATAAAAATGTATAAAAAGGTAAAATTGTTAAAATAAAAGTTAAGTAAAATTGTTAACCACTGCATGAATAAATAAATTTTATTAACTATATAAATTAAAATGTACGATATACCTATTAGAATAAGTTTTATGCATGGAAATAGCAAAGATTACATTATTTGTACATACCTTATTTAATAATTATTATACTTAAAGTTAAATTTTAATACTAAATTAAGAATATTGTTACACCCAATGGGTACATTACATTGAGCCATAATTATGTACATACTTATAACATCTAAAACTGACATGTAATTTAATGCAATAAATATATTGATTAATTGATTGCTTAAATATGTAATTCCTCAAAAATCTGCCAAATTTGGCGTACAAATATTTATATCTAAATGAACACAAACAAAAAAACAATTAACCTAAAAAGTTATCACGTTGACGTTTTGTTTAACCAAGCTCAGTTTATGATGGCGTATATAAATTCCATCGCCTCTTTTTTTTCATTGAGATCTTTGGCTGACCTGTTTTTTTCCATGTCCATGAAATGTAATCCGCAAATGGCTCTAAAACACTTACCCCCGGTTTCTGAAAGGCCAATCAATGTTAACAGTACATTAAAAAATAATTATCTGCGGATTAAGCCCGAAAAAGTGGGAATTTTACATTGAAATCAAAAATTAACTAAGTTAATTATTGATTCATCACTATTCAGACTTCATATATGCTTTATTTTCACCGTTATTTGCGGTTAAAGTTTTTTTTAATCTACTGTTAACTTTGATTGGCCTTTCAGAAACCGGGGGTTAGGTCTTCCTCTGCCTCTATCTATACCCTTCTACTCTATGGTACAACATTTTTTGCATAACGTCTTATTATATATCGTCGTTTCTTCTTATCAAGATAAAGGAAGTAAAATGGAACTACCCATATACAAGGTGACTTTTTGATCATCGTTCAAATTCATACTGGTGGCTTGGTAAGTGATCAGTATCATGGATCACTAAAAATTTTTGTGAAATTCGTAAAATGAAATTTCCACCCCTTATAGTGATTCACTCGGGACTGGAAGTGAATTTCTATGGGAAGCCGAAATTTCATTATACGAATTTCACAAAAATTGTTATTGATCCAAGATACTGATCACTTATCAAGTCTCCAGTATGAATTTGGACGATGATCAAAAAGTCACCTTGTATAGTAATTTTCATCAAATCTAATTTTTTCTTTCTAATCCAATCTGGAATGAAGTATAGTAAATGTATGTATGTATGTAAATACTTTATTGCACAAAATAATGTACAATGCACAAAGGTGAACTTAATGCTAATTAGCATTCTCTGCCAGTTAACCTTTGGTGATATGGAAAGTTTTTAAGGATAGTGCCAGATAAGTTGATTGCTATAATCAATTCGATCAAGAAATCATATTGTCATAGTTACAGAATTATTGTATATACATATATAATCTAGTCACAAATACAATAATATAGGTAATAACATATATTATACATAAGAATACATAGGTTATTACGAGAAGGACAATGACTCAGACGGATATGTGAAAATTACAAGTTTAGTAACTGATTCTATAGCTGTAGATAGTGTAGATATCGAACGACATCAACTCACCTAAGTCTAGTATGCGAGTGGATCTCCTGCGCCAGTCGATGCATCTTATTGGCCCGCGAATTGTTCCCGAGCCAGCCCGGGAACTGAATCTGGGCCGCCACGTGCCCGGACAGGACTGTACCCGGGATCACTGAGCTATACATCGCCTGTCAAACAAAACTTAAGGTTACAGGGCCGCATTCATAAACTAGGGGCCGCGACACAAGCTCTAATGTCATCTCTGTCGCACGCGTTGAAAATTGTATACGCTGTCCTGCTGTCAGTGTTGGAACCTGACGAAATTGTTAGTTTATGAACGACTACCAGAGGTTCCAACGATGTATCTCCTTGCTCGACCAATAGAAATAAACGCATTTCCCGGCTCAGCGTCTATTCGTTGGCGCTTCGAGCGCGTCAGTTGTTTCTGTGATTGCGTTAGCATGTGATTGGTAGTCGGTTTTAATTCGGTAAAGTTCGGTTTACGAACTAAGACAATGGAACCTTTGAGTGTTGTCGTATTGTACTGCTTTGGCGAATATTTTGTACGTGAACAGGCAGCTAATTTACAAGGTGACATTAATTATAAAGCCAAATTCATACTCAATACTCGGCAAAAGCTCAGTATCAAGGTTCGATGACCTTTTTTGTGAAATTCTAGAAACGCAAGCCCACACCCAAATCTATTACAATAGATGGTAACATTTATTTTTGCAGTGTCATCGATTCGTGATACTAATCACTTACCAAGCCTCCAGTATGAATTTGGCTGCATAAAATTTTCGCCCACAGAGGTGGATGGGTAAATGCCTTAGACTTAAACTGTTCAGGATTTTCAATTAGACAATTAACTTATTAATTGTATTCCTTTTAATTTTTAGAATATTATTTGATTCAGTGACAGTTATTATTTCATTTAATTTTATATTTAGGTAGAAATAAGACTTGTACATAATTTTGAGTATTTTTTTTTCATGTGTATTATTTTATTTCATATTCTCATACGCCTTTGGACAGACATTGGTATCGATTCAGTGTAATACGATTTAACTTAATTTAAACGTTTTTTTTTCTTTTTGAATCGAAAAGACAAAAACAGGACGTTGAAAACAGAGTTAGTCTGGTCAAATTAGTTAAGTTGTGTTACACTGAATCGACACCATTAGCGAACTAAAAACAATTTGTAACAGCAATATACGTAGGGCGGCTGATATGTAATCTCCTTGGTCAGAAATATATACAAAAATAATGCTGGCTGGTATGGATTTATATTCGTTTGTTATTCTATTTTCAAAATGTATTACATTCATTTGTTTATTGCATCACGTTTATTTGTCTCCTACAATTGTTTCGAACATGTCGGTAGAAAAAGTGAAAATGGATAAAATCGAGCAGCGTGCGGTGATTAAGTTTTTGACTAAAGAAGGGAATACGCCTTCGGAGATCAGACAGCGTATGTCACGTGTGTTTGGCAGTTCGTGATCTTCCGAATTTGTTATAAAGTTTTGGTCAAGGCAGTTTAAATTAGGTCGTGAGAGCCTCGAAGATGATCCTCGTAGCGGAAGACCAGTTTCGGCCGTCACCGATGAAAATGTAGCCAGGGTGAAAAAAAAATATATTAGAGGACCGACGAGTGAAGCAGTGGGAGATAGCTAGAGATGTGGGCGTCAGTAAAGAGCGAGTCAATGAAAT
Source organism: Ypsolopha sequella (assembly GCA_934047225.1). Classification (NCBI taxonomy): domain Eukaryota; kingdom Metazoa; phylum Arthropoda; class Insecta; order Lepidoptera; family Ypsolophidae; genus Ypsolopha; species Ypsolopha sequella. The sequence goes on from OW203987.1 coordinate 25,632,084, forward strand.
AATTCATGAGCATTTGAACATGTCCAAGGTTAGTGCACGTTGGGTCCCTAGAATGTTGACTGCATTTGACATGGAGAGGCGTGTCAAATGTTGCGAAGAGTTTTTGGACATGAGTCGAGGGAAAGAGGAAGAAATAATTTCTAGAATTGTAACATGTGATGAGACTTGGATTCGACAATGGGACCCGGAAAGTAAGCAAGAGTCGTTACAGTGGAAATTTAAGGATGAGAAGCCGCCTCGGAAATTTAAGGTCTGTCCATCGGCCGGTAAACTTATGGCTACAATCTTTTGGGACACAGAAGGGATTTTGCTCATAGATTATTTACCGAAAAAAACTACAATGAATGCTGATTATTACTCAAACTTATTATATCAACTAAGAGAGACAATAAAAGAAAAACGGCGAGGTAAACTAAGCAAAGGAATTCTGATTTTGCACGATAACGCACCAGTGCATACCGCACGCACAACAAAGCTAGCAATTAAAGACAATGGCTTCGAAACCATTGACCACCCCCCTTATAGTCCAGATCTAGCCCCCTGTGACTATTTTCTGTTTAGACTTCTCAAGAAAGACCTCAGGGGACGAAGGTTTATGACCGATGACGAAATGAAGGCAGCGGTTTCTGACTATTTTGACGACAAACCGTTTTTTTTTTTTTAATGGCTTAAATTCAATATTTGAAAAATTTAATAAGTGCATTTTACTAGCAGAGGACTATATAGAAAAATAAAAAAAAACTATCCAGTTACGTCTTTTCTTTCATAGTTAGGTAGGTTACTTTTCAGCCTCCCCTCGTATTATACCTACTTATATGAATAAATATATCTTGTATCTTAGAATTCAGCTGTACCTATATATCTATTGGAGTGTCAACGATCTAACCTGCATAGGAAGTAAGTTCCAGGCCTGGCTGCGTCGAATCCTAGCGTCGACCAAGTCCCCGGCACTGATACTGTCTGCCGCTTTACTCAGGCGATCTAGGACTTCGTTCCTGAAACATGTTTTTTTATACTACACCTGCTCGGAAAGTACCTTCTTTCTTTGTTGAAAACGATGCAGAAAATACGTCATTACTGTCATACAAATATTCGGGCGGCAAAAGTGTATGAAAATTCATTGTTAACGTGCTTGAGCGGGCAGAAAAAGTATATGCAAATCCATTGTTAACGTGCTGTTTTTTTTTAAATAACATAAAGAATGAGCAAATGGCCAAGTGGCCAGTATTATTTTGCGAACTCGTACATAAAACTCGAAAAATGATACTGGCCACTTGCTTTTCCTGCACATAATAAAAAATAAGAAGGAAATAAAAGGTTGGAAAAAAGGCGCGAAGACGTGATGGCGTTGTTTTTTTGTTTTATTAAAAAAATATTGCATTTTGGGTGTTTTGATCAACAATAGTGATAGGATATTGTGAATTAAAATCGCCGTAACCTGTGTAGTGACTTAGACAGGACAGACCTTTCAGATGATCCTCAACAGAAGAGGATATTGCATATAAACATAAAAAACTATAACGTCAAACATGGCTGTATGGGCTAAGATCCCTTTGCCTTTCCACTTAGTGGAAAAACGAAAAAAAAAAAAAAAAGGAAATAAAAAGTGACAATCGCACGCGAGTCAGTCAGTTTCTTTTATTGTATCTTGATTAAAAGTAAAATGATACTATTTCCTCGCAGGTGTAGTATAAAGCACTATGTATCACTCGAGAGAAAGTGCGATTCCCAACTCGTGTGTATTGAGGCCCTTGGCTTCGCCTCGGGCCTCAAACTACACCCTCGTTGGTAATCTTCCCCTTTCTTCCCTCGGTGAACAATGTACTATTACGTTTTACCAAGACTAAACAAAAAGACAATGAGTGGAACACAATTTGCTCGGAAATGTTGCCATTACTTGCATAGGAAAAACTTGTCAAGTCGATACTTTTCTAAGGGATTTCTGTCCCAGAAGTAAATGAACAATTTCCTGGCCTAGGCCATTCTACAGCAATATCGATAATGTTTTCTCCATTAAAAAAGGCTAACAGTGTAATACCCAGGTGAATTATATCCCAAAAATTAGGGTATTAGGAAAACTGTCGTACTTTGTATACCTTTTAAACTTAACTAACTTTAGTGAACTACACCTCTAATTCATTTATAATTTATTCGTACATTCCATCCAAAATTATCAATTATATATCTTTATATTCATTATAATTTTTCATTTGTGTATGTTTATGTATCAGTTTATTATAGCGTAAGGAAATTAATCCACCTAAGTATATGTAGAAATTGATACTTGTCGTTGTTGGTTCTTGATGGAACATTTGTAACATATTGTAAATAAAACAAATTATTGGTAACTGTTCCACTTTTTATATATTCTACACTAGCGACCGGTTTCGTTATAATAACATCGTCAGACTTTTAGATATCTCTGCGAATCATGAGATGGGATATTTCGTCTTTGTTTACATTTGTGATGTGATGACAAACATGATTTAAACTTTGATTTATATTTTCATATATGACTGGAGCGTTTATACACGATAGTTTTTTATTTAAGAACAATATAATGAAAATAACAACGAAAAACATTAAAAAAGTGCAAAAGTTTGGTTGTTTTCTTTACTATTTACACGCTCGGCAAACGCTCGGTGCGCCCTTAAATATTAATTTTGTTGTAGATAAATTCTTACTTAGGACAATGAGGCTGCACGTTGATATAGTTTTCCTGCACGAAGAGCGGTGCCATACTGTAGTCGTAGAAGAACAGATCACTCTTGTCGATGAGCGACATACTCTTGTGGTCTTCCTCTGAGAAGACTTTGCGCACAGCCTCCCATTGACCCTGGAATGTTAAAAGTTGGTCTAAGAAACAGGGCAGGCGGGTTAGTGAGCGCGGTACCGGAACCCTCGCACCAGCAACGCCGCTGCTCGTCACCAGTCTGTTCCAAAGTACTTATTGTGTCATAGATACAGAAATGCCTTAATCCGCGATACTTCTTCGTGAAAAGAACTCTGACGCACAGTTTCTAACGTTTGGTAGCTATATCGTTATACATCTTGCAATCCAAGACGATGCTTTGCTTGTGTGAAGTATCTGCATATCATGCAAATGTGTGTGTACGGCACGCTCCGGCAAGCACGCACACTAGTGCAAAGTATTTACATGACTATACAAGTAAAGCAGATCAGTGTCGATTGCTTGGATCGCTATAATCCACAAGTTTTCATTTCGTGTAAGGTAAGATAATAAAAAATCCACTGAGATGTCTTTATGTGCTTATTAATGAACACGTTTCAATTTTTTTTTATTCGTTGGTTTTGAAAAAAATTCAACGTGTAAGGATATGGGCTGAAAAGCTACAATACTTTTGCTAGATATAAATAAAAAACTACCTGTCAATGTCAAGTCTCTCTGGCATTTGATATAGAGACGCCATGTTTTTTTTTTCAAGACAAACAAAATTGTTACTGGCAAAGGTACTTGAGCCGTCATGCCCACAAGGACTTTGTTTAAAAATATAAGATTCTAAATTTCGGGAAAGGGTAAAATACAAATCCCTTAGCTTTTTACCTACTTTCATTTTAGCTAATAATATCTGCGGGTTAATAGTTATAAATGTTGTTAATTCCCTATGCGTGTCCGCGTACCAGTTTCAAGTCCTTCTTCTTGCTGCTAGCGTCTACCTTCAGCTTGTCATTGTCCAACATGGAGGGATCTATGGCCCACATAGAGAGGGCGTTCAGTGTCTGTCTCACATCCTGGTTTGAGGCCACTATCAGCTGCGTGAGCGCTTCGGCAGGGATCTTTACACCTTCCTTGTAGCATACTGACAGCATTGCCGACTGGAAGAAACACGGAGCAATTAAGACGCGTTGCCGATAGTTCATTTCTTTAGGGAAAATTGTGCGACACTGCGCGGGGTGGAAGGCAGAGGCAGAGGCAGTTGGCTCCGCCGTTCCACCAATCAAGCAGTACACGCCATCAAATCGCAATCGCCCCCTTTTGTGACGTTATGACACCATTGATCGTAACATGGCTCCATTCATAAACCAACTCCTCTTCTTAATAGCTCCGTGGGAAGAAACAATTCAAGGTTAATATTTTACACACATGTTCGCAGTACAAAGCAGCGGTAGCTCAGAACGCCGGCCTCTCAAACTTGAGACCCAGGTTTGATCTCCGGTCCAATGATGGAAGATGTCCGGTCCGATTCCAATGAGCTTTTCGGAATGTGTATAGTATTTAAGATTATATGTTTTGAAGCGAAATCCATAGATTTTGATACTCTAAATATTATTAGAATCGGGCCAGGAAACCAATAGGTCGCATGTTCGAATCCTGACCTGAGGGATTTTTTCAACTTTCTTGATATTTGTTTCTAATTGAACTTTTCTAGTTTTTAATACAGTCTAATAATATTTAGTGCATAGTATTTGTTTACTTACCACTTATTTTCATTGATTGAACAGCCCGTTTCAGCCCTGACGATATCGTCTTGCCATCGAGTCAATGGTCTACCCACTGAACACTTTCCTGGTCTCCGCCGCCACTCTGTTACTGCTAGGGTTGCCAACTTTTTTTAGAAGAAATAAAGTACATCTGATTTCAGGGAAGGTAAATAACAAGTATGTACCTTTAAAAAAAGTATCCTTTATCCAAAGGAGTTCAAAGATTTTTTTTTAAAATATCAAGGCGGCGGACGGTAGGAACTAGGAAGGCCAGGCTACATACTAACATCCTCAAATCCTTTTGTGAAACTGTATTTTTTGTGCTCTTTGCACAAACACACAACGCGCACAAGTCATACATTTTCCCTCTTTATTTACGGCTGTGGTTTTGTTGTCAGTTTACGTCTAATTTTACGTAAAGATTGAAATAAAGTATTTTCACATACTTTATATACAGGGACCCAAAATAACGTAAGATACTTTATTTTAAAGTACGGTTGGCAACCCTAGTTACTGCCCTAGCCCAACGAAATTGTTAGAACAACTTACCTTAATCTGATCGACTCTCGGTCTCGTGAACTTGAGATCGTAGCAGTAATTGACCAATGTCCGCATCTTCTCGCTGTTTCTGTCGTTGCACATACATATGATAGGGACAGCTGCAGTCTTTATCAGAGAGATTAGCTCTTGCAGACCACCTGTTGAAAAAACGGTCTGTAAGTATAGTACGACCACTTTTATAAGTTACATCGACAACTCGTTAGCGCAGGAAGGTGTCATTTTAATTTTAGTTTAGTTTCTGATTATTGTTAATTTTATTTCATTTGTGTGTTCCCTATTGTAATATAAGCTATAGTGCTACAAGAATCTTTTGGCACGTGGATGACAGTGACACGGGGGCGCAGCTGTGAAACAAGGGATAGGATAGCAGCGTTAGTTCCGGTTTTGACCACGACCAATCCATGCGCCTAAAGAGCCTTGTCGCACTATAAGGCGGAAGGTCGACGGTTTTTTAATAATAATAATAAATAATAATATTCATTTATTTCAGATAAATTAATCCATATTTATAAATAAATTGCTAAAATACTAAAATTTAAAAAGTTAAAAAAAAAACAGCCATAAGTCGAGGCGTAGACCGATTTGTCATGTGTGTTTTGTGATATCATCATTATCCCGGTTCAGAGCTCCTCACATCCAGATCTACTTTTCTTTCTGCGTTTCTATACTGCAATGATATAATGATAATTTATATCTCCTTGCGATGGATAAATCGCCAAGTGTTCAAACATAGAAATTTATTTCTGTCATAGTGTGTTTTGTGTATTTTGTTTTTTTTTCTATTGTGTTCATTTGTGACAAATAAACGGCTTCTTCAGGCCTTGTTACGTTTAGATTTGAAATACATAACAAAAACACAAGAATCACGCTATTGCGCTAATAATATTTTTGTGGACCAATACAGATGTTCTATCCCACGAAGTCTACTTGGCTATGGTTGTAGTTAAAACATCTGAAGCGAAAAAGAAACAACAAAAATTACATGTGCGCAGGTACCTTGTTTTAAAAAGGCAATTGTTTTTTTATTATATATAAGGTCTTTCAATTTAAATGGAAAGTAATTTTAGAGGTGATTCAGTATCGTTAATACATCACATTCCACTGCAAAGTACTTTTTTCTGCGCGAACTTTTTCTTCACTTGTCCGTACAAACTGAGTCAGCTGATCGGACCATTTTGTACTGAGAAGCGAAAAAAAGTTCGCGCAAAAACAAGTGCTTTGCAGTGGAATGTGATGTATTAACGATACTGAATCACCTCCTGAATTACTTTCCATTTAAATTGAATAAATGTATAAATGTATTTTTTACGTTTTATTTCTTGTTTAAAATTGTAAAGCCTTTTTGCACACCTGACTCTGTAACTTTCTTGTACTTTCTGTCGGGTTGACTGGGAGAAAATGCGTCTAGCATTAAGTCCACCTGTTGTACATTAAACTGTGTTTTGTGCAATAAAGAATTTAGAAAAAGAAGAAGTTTTTTTAAAAAGCTCGGTAAATGGGGATTTACAATTCCATACCCGTATTGTATTAAAAAAATGTTTATCTACTCCCATACTGCAATAAGGCAATTTCAACATCAAAAGCAGTTTTACAAGTGCCAAGATTGTTTATCCGATGTTATAATATTACATTATAACACCGCGAATCTGCGCTGCGATTGGCCCAATTTATCATAAAACCGCTAGAGACCCAATCAACAACAGAGACGAGAAATAATTCCCGACCTTATTTCTTAAGCCACGCCCCCGTTACCCTGATTGGCCTTCAAGGCAGCTTTACCGGGACGACGCACCCGAGGTCCATGAACGAATGTCTTCTTCTCATTTCTCGTGAAATTGTTAGTTGAAAATATTACAAATAAAGACGATATTTTTGATGGTCGTAGATAAAGTATTGTGTGCAACTGAACATAATTAGACATTGGGACACTCGTGTACGGTACGGTACCGAAACGGTACGGTACTCAGTTACGGTACCGAAAGTTCAACAGTTTGTGTGTGGACACATGAAAGCTATTTTTGTACCAAATTTCAAGACTGGACCCTTAAAATAAAGTTAGGAGGCCTAATTAAATTATTTCAAGGTGATAAAGTGAACATAAACAAAAATATACACAATTTAAAGCTATATTTCGAACCCCTTGCGGTTTATAAATAAAAACCATTAACTGTACATATTAATAAAAAATATATTTATTTGCACATTGTAAAATTTCAATAAAAGTTTTACACTATAGTCACAAATATTTGTTACATTTGCTTTATTTTAACGAAATGAAGTCATTGAGTTACACTAGAAAAACTTTATTTTGGAAGCAATGCTCCTACATTAACATTTTTATGAAAATTAAAAAGCTAAAAACAGTAGTGAAATAATTTTTTCGATATTTCAAAAAATTACGAAGTTATTGGCAATCAATGTGAGCTTAACGGCATGTCTCGTGACGTCATCCGACACGATTTCATTAGTTTTTAGTAGATTTCCAAAGCAATTTAGCTTCTGTCCCTAACAATTAAGGACTATATTGCAATGAAGAAATTTTAGTTTTGACAGCACTAAAACTAACATTAAAGCCTCCAGAATCTGCTTAACTGTATTGAATAGTACTTACCTCGATCCTCATTGCCCGCCATACCGTCGACTTCGTCCATAACCAGTACATGCTTCTTTGTTATCGCCTTTTTACCCGATTCACCTGAAAGAAACATAATCTACATTTTAATGGAAAATCAATTTGTAAATACAACGTAGACGACTGTTCGTTTCAGATTGCTGCTGGGTACTAGGCATGGGAATTATTGCTACATTTAATTAATTTTCATTTGATGAAACTGCTTAAATTTTTCACAGTGATTTCACATGTGAAATTTCAGACAATGATTGTGCAATGCACTAATGTCACACTTGCTACCAGTTGTTACCATTTGCTATTTAGTACGTAAATGTGCTACGTATTGGTATCCAGTCCTATTCAGGAAAGTTGAAGGTTATAGACCGCGTGGCCATAGACCGGCTAGATGGGCCGACCTAGTCACAGAGACTCTAGACATGCCGATGCACGAAGCATCCAGTCTACCATCTGGCCTGTGACAGATTGACTGTCACGATCCTCAGTAACGAAGGACCGACTGAGGAGGAAATACAGTGATAGGAAAACATATTGCGAGAACTGTTCGTTCTCAGATGTCTCCACGTTTCCTCTCACTTATTTAACCGACATAAACACAAAAAACATAAGTACGGGCCACGTACTCCTATTTCTCACGCATGCTAATAGAACACATGCAAAAAGAGGGTGGTGCGTCAACCTGTAGCCATACAACACAACACATCACATCTCTATTGACATTGGGTTTCCAATGATGGCTATTTTTGACCAAATGCGTTCGCAAGGGCCACGCCCCCACACCATATTATCTCCTTGCAAATAAATTAAGAAGTTTTTTAGGCTTTTAATTTTTTATGTCTACCCTGTCTAAAAACTCTGTGCACGCCACTGATGTAGAGTGACATACCTTTAGCATATCCGGACAAGGAGGTGGTAGTCAACAGTTCCCCGATCTGCGTCTTGATCAGGTTCTTGCTGCGAGTGTCCGAAGCGTTGAACTCGACCAGATCGAAGCCAAGCTCCTTGCAGACCAGCGAGACTGTCGTCGTCTTGCCTGTAATAAAGTTTAAAAAATATTATTATTTTTAAATTCATGAATGATACGTAATAATTATCGGTGAAAAGCGGATATAAAAAGAGTTTATAGTGACTCGCATTTCACAGTTCACACCTCCGACACGCCCTCGGGGATTCATGTCGTTACTTTCAAGTCTGTTATGTGGATGTCGCTCATAATGGGTTTGTATGAAACTTTGGTACCTAACTTAGCTTTGTAGCTCCAGTGCTATCTACTAATACTGCTATCTCAATGGTAATAATATTGTTTCTTTTATAGATTTACTTGTGACCGTAGCCTTTGTAGCTGTAGGTGCTGCTATCGGTATGGCTTTATGTACGACGACGTCAGGCCCGGAGCATTTTTTATTTTTTAGGGTTCCGTACCTCAAAATGAAGAAACGGAACCCATATAAGATCACTCTGTTGCCTCTGTCTGTCTGTTTATTACGACCCTTATGCCCGAGCCCCGTATGAGATATCAAATTGAAACTTTACATAATCAATTTCATATGAAATTCGTATATATTACAGTTATAGTCTCGGACTACAATGCATCCGTTTCGGATCCGGATGAAAGGGACAAACGTATGTGAGGAAGCAGAGCCGCATTATAGGATGTGGAGGCCCCTGGGCAACAACGAAGTAGAGGCACCTTCTTTGATTCAAGATCGATCATATATCCGCTGTTTCCATAAGTGCTCATATGTATTACTATAACAAAAAATAAAACTAAGAATACCCACAATAACATTATCTTATGGTTATAATTCGTGTTTTTTTGGCAATTGTGTGATTAAACTTGTTGAATAACAAGCTTTCCAAATTTTTATACTTGTCACGCCAGTATAGTTCGCCATTTTGACGCTTCGCATACAGTCCACTAAAATCAATATTTTTAATTTATTGGCGGAGTCACCATTGTGGGGGCCCCTCTCTTGTGGAGGCCTCGGTTGTCCTCCCCAAATCCGGCTCTGCGAGGAAGTGTAACACTGTCCTTCAATCGATCCTGCTTTCTCGTATTGGTTTGTCCCTTTCATCCGGAACCGAAACGGATACAATGTAGTCCGAGCCGTAAAATTAAAAAAAATGGATTTAACACATTAGGGTATGTTATTTTACTATAGTAATTATGAAACTGGCACATAAAGAGGTTATTAAACACGAGTGTGAGTTTATTAATAGCATACACGAGTGATTTAATACCTAGTTATTTTTTTTATTTTATTTATTTATTACACTTAATTTATTTACACAAAAACATGAAAAAAATATAAGTATATTTTACAGTGTCCAAAGGCGGCACTTATTGCTAATAGCAATATCTTCCAGGCAACCTTTGGGTGAAAAAGAAAATATAGATAAAATAAAGAAAGGAGCGTGTAAATGTCACGAAATCAAACATAAGAGTAAACTAAATAGACTTATTAATGGGGGATTCCTTACGCTATAATAAACTAATACATAAAAATATAATATAAAGAATATAATAAATATACTTTTATAAATACATAAATTTACACATATATAATAATAAAAAAGATAATTTTGGATGAAATGTTAATCAAATGAATAAATGATAGATGAGTTAGGGGTGTAGTTCACTAAAGTAGTGAGCTTTTAGTTTAGTTTTAAAGGTATTCAGAGTACGACAGTTTTGAACGGATAAAAGTAGACGATTCCATAGTCAAGCAGCGTGAGCGAAAAAGAGTCAGAGTAAAAACCAGTTTTATGTGAAGGTATACATGAATTTTTCTGGTTGACAGGGCGTTGCAATCTGCCTCGATCCGAAAAGAAACTAAAACGTTCCCGTAGATAAATGGGTGAAGAAGCATTGTTAACAACAGTGAAGAGAAGAGAAAGGACATGAGTATTTCTACGAAAACGAATCGGGAGCCATTTTAGTTGTGTGCGAAATTCAGAGACATGGTCATATTTGCGAAGGCCGGAGATGGAACGTATGCACAAGTTCTGAAGGCGCTCTAGCTTGTTTAAAAGCTCTTCAGTAAGGTCCAGGAAGTGTCCTAGTCCTAGTTATGTATTGTTTTATGCACTAGTTTATCTACACTCATGCAATATCATGCAATGCAGTATTTAAGTTTTTCAAATTCAAATTTTCAAATTCAAATTCATTTATTTACCATAAGTGGGTACAAGATGAAGGTGTACATGTTTATGCTTAGTCTAGAACAATGTGGTACCATAACAAAGGTGTTGCTGTTTCCTAGCTAGGTTTTTAGGCCTGTAAGTAAGGAGTAACAGCGCCCTTCTCCTTGTGTTGGGAGCAGTTAAATTATAAAGGTAAAGTAACTTGAAAATTAAAACAAATTTAAACAAAAACGAAAGGAGTGAGTGTTAGGGTGGTAGGGTGTGTGCGTGTGTGATTGTAAGGGTGTGTTATTGTGTGAGGATGTGTTAGTGATAAGCGTATCCCTAGCCCTACGACTGTGGTCTTGGGATCAGTTTATATTTACTACTAGGGAGGGAGTGTGTGTGTATTGCGAAAGTGCGTGAGATGAGTATGAGTGATAGTGTGTGTGTGTAAAAGATAGTGTGAAATGGTAAAAGAATGAGATGAGTTTGTATGCGAGCCAATCCAGGATACGTGATCAAATCCACATGACACTAAAAGGGCCCTGAAAATCTACGGAAAATGTTGTATGGAGCAAGTGATCATTTATTTCTGTTTACACCCGGTATGTATAGCGAAGAGATGTTCCTTACCAATGCCGGGTGGCCCTGACAGCAGTGCGGCCTTGTAATACGCTCCATCGTTGTTCTTGGACCACGGACTTGGCTTGGGAATCTTCTCCTTTCTGCTCACGTACCATTTGGTCAACCAGTTTATCAGTCTGGAATTTTAATACTGTGTTAATACGTCAACAAGTGAAACCCTAATTTTCAGGATTTTTAAAAAGATTTCTATAAACAATAAAAAATTTATAAAACGGTAAGATATTAAAGGTCATCTTTGTGGGTTTCTCAAAGATGACTTACCCGTCATAGAGAATTCGGAAAATATACATACATACAAGGTGAATTTGTGAACATCGTCCAATTTCATACTGGAGGCTTGGTAAGTGATCAGCATTATGAACCAATAACGATTTTTGTAAAATTCATAAAATGAAATTTCAACTCCCCATAGTGATTCACTCAGGACTGGAAGTGAATTACAATGGGAAGTCGAAATTTCATTATACGAATTTCACAAAAATTGTTAAATATTCATGATGCTGATCACTTACCAAGCCTCCAGTATGAATTTGGGCGATGATCAAAAAGTCACCTTGTATATAGGTATATGTGAAAAAGTTCGCTTACATCGAAATGGACTTCGTAAAAAATATAAATTACATAACAATATTCAATTACTATAAAATAACTTACTTCTTAACAATACTAGCATCTCCGTGCTGCCCAATGATTTGTTTGACATTCTGTGGTTTGTACTTTTCCACCCACATCAGGGAATTGGCAGCTGGAGACGGGGTCGGCCATTCCTTCTTCATTGCTAAAAAAAAATAATTTAAGTATTAAGGCGGTAAGCGATACGCCCAAGGCACAAAATAACCACTTACAGAAGGCTTACTCCGCATAACCAGCGAAAACTGGCGCACGCACACATAGACGCGTACGTACGACGATCTCGGATGAAGTCGGTCGAATGCCAATACGAAATTCTGCCGAGATCATTATACATACGCGTCTATGCATGTATGCGTCTGTTTTCGCTCCGTCGTCGAGTCGGCCTTCTGGTAGTATCTATTTTGTGCCCAAGACCAGATCCAGCCATGAACAGGTCGCGGCAGTAAATAATGTACATCGGCTATCTTCGGCTTTGTAGAGCGTCGTCTCTGTTACCGGACTGTCAGTGCTTCGTGCGACAGAGATGACGCTACGATACGATGTGCATTATTTACTGCTGCAACCTGTATTTAGGTTTTATTCTGGTTTTAAGGCGGCTTGTACATCATCATTATTTATTCACGAAACAATAAACATTATATTTGAATTTTCTAAATCTAAAACTAAAAACTGTACCATCAATCAAATTGGCAACTTCTGTACACATACCATTAAAAAAAAAAGCATTGATGCGTTGTGAGACTTGTAAACTCTTACACAAATACATTCAACCGATTTGGATTTCGGAGGGGCGGGACATGTTATCGCAGTAGATCTCTACACCCACTTCGACAGATTTATTAAAAACTAGAGGTTAATAGCTACCATTTTGGCCACTAGTGCTGGCACTGCAACTTGATTCTGCTGCTTCGAGTAATTTAACTTTGCTTTCTTGTTCAATGTTGTTTGTTTGACTGTCTCTTTCTTGTTCAATTTTGTTTGTTTGACTATTTTCTTGTTCAATGTTCTTTGTTTGGCTATCTCTTTCTGGTGAAGAATCAATTCTGATAGGACTCTCTTTCGCTTTAGAATAGAAATTCTTTTTAATCTTTTCCTCAAAACTCCTAATTTTATCTGCACTAACTTCTTTATTTTTCTTTTTACTTGATTCGCCATTTTCTTTACTTTCTGATTTATTTGTCGACTTCTCCTCTTTTATTTTCTTTTCTGCTTTAGATTTTTCTTTAGGATCATCTTTTTTTGAAAGGTCTACAATCATTTTCAAAAACTCGTCTTCATTTATAATCTTTATACCTAGGTCTTCTGCTTTAGCAAGTTTGGCCGGGCCAGCGTCATCCCCTGCCAGAACATGGGTTACCTAAAATATAACAAAAATACACCATCACGACATGAAGCCCGAGCGAGGGTGCCAGAGGTGTTTCCGAGTATGAACTGTGAAATATAAGTCACAGTCCTTACACACATGTTTCATCGACGATTATAACATCCCGGCGTGACGGGTGGTGAGCTCTCTATCCAGGGAATCTTACTTAGGGCACAAAATTGGAACTACAGCTTAAATAAATAAATAACTCGACAACCACTTAACGGATTGTAATACGGTTTTTGCCGTTAGTTAGGGAAATTTCAGGGAGATTTTAGGCTAAGTATCACTAAGCTAGAGCTAACAGGAGCTGAGCAGTAAAAGTTTTAGTCTGTGAAAGTACTCCGTTATAATTTTAAAACTACTGAATACATTTTGATACGGTTTTTACTGTGAGATAGAAGACTTCATAAAAGGTTTAAGGAACGATTCTTGTAATCACAAAAAATAATTATAACACTGAAAAAATTGCTTGCAGCTAAAAGGACATACAAATAATATACTGTAATCAAAAACTGATTTTTGTGTTACATTATTAGCGACTTGCAGCACAGCGTGTGCTTAGTAGTCTCTGGATATTATAGTATCAACATCGGCTACGTCAGCCACGTGAGGGCTCATCAGGGCCGCTCTCAGCAGTGACAGTCGCTGTGACCGAAAACGGCCTTGAAGAATTGACTGAGTATCAACATATTTGAATTGTCAATAATCATGAATAACTTACTTCCCGTTTAAACATGGGCTACTTTTAATTTTGGGATGTAAAGTATTTTTCGTTTTCGTCTGTTCTAATAAATCTTTTAAATTAAAACAAAACCCAAATAATATCTTTAACATAAATAATAATTGGTGGGGATCCGAAAGGGACGCGAGTAAGCGAGATGCCCATTTTAAGGGGCAGGTAGTCGCCAACGAACTTGAGTCGACCTGTGACGGTACAAATATCAACAGAAACTATATTAAAATAACGTTAAAATCAGCGCGCACTGCATCACTAAGTCGCTGGGTCTCCGGATAGCGCAAAATAGGAGAAAATAATACTTTTCACGTGGACGCGATGTACGGAAAAAAATCCATAAATGGTTTTTCTAAACCATATTTTTCTTGTATTTTAGTGCATGGTCCTTATGCAAATAGCATTAGTGGTTTCAAATAAATAACCAATTTCACTTAATTTTAGTCTAAAAACACTTTGACTTAGAAGTTGTTCTTTATAGTTTAACTATTGATATACGTATGTATTTTTCATAATTTTTAAACATACCGTTTAAGAGAAATAACTTTATCAATAGTCATTTTCAGATGACGCTGGGAAGAGGCGCCTTAAACCTCGCTCACACGCACAGAATATATAAAATGCCGCAAATACAGACAAGGGACCGCCCATATATTACGTCATTTGAGATAAAAGGGGGGATATATTGTATTGGGAGGAGTCCTATATTTGGTCGCTTGGTGCCCATTACGGTCCGGGTCTTAACAGACAAAGATAAGTGATCATCTACCTGTCTCCACGCTTCAGTTTAGAGACCTGCCTACTTAGCACATTATAATGTATACATATATATATAATTATATATATAATGTATATTATGATGTGTTGAGTGGGTAGGTTTTTGAATTGGAGTGTGGAGATGGGTGGATGATTATTTATCTTTGTTATTGATTGATTATTAATTTTCATATTTATTTATTTATATATATATATACTTTTTATTTTTCATGATTATAATATTTTTTTTCTTTTTTCTCTCATTTGTCTGTCAATCATTCACTTCATTTTATGACATTTTAAAATAATACATACATTTTATCAAATTCCACTGAAGCCGACTATTTGTCGAAATATATCTGGAAACTATTATTTTAATAAGTGTTTTTATATAAATATATAATATAAACTGATTAAAAAAAACAAATAAGTTATCTTCAATATTTAATATATTTTACCTATCATTTTAATCGTAAATATATTGCTACATAAATTTAAATAAACCTTTAATTTAGTTCATGTACATTTATTATTTTATTACATATATTTTCTTTATTAGATTAAATTTGACGTGTATAAAGTGTATATATCTATACCTGCTTTGCAAAATAAACTATTTGAATTTGAATTTAGGAAGGGAAAGTCAACTCACGTCCCATAAAAGGAAACCATAAAAATAATGATCTAATTAACTTGGTCATCTTGGGTGTCAACATGGAAACAATAGACAGTAAATCGATCCCGATTAGGATATGATGAAGCATTGTTCCAGCGAACAGAGAACAATACGTTGTTACTCCGTGGACCTCCTTGGCAGAGAAAAAAGTTCTAGAAGATAGGTCACGCACACAAGCACCCCTGGGTGACACAGTATAAATAGCCTCCGCTTCAAGCAGCATCCTCTAATTCGACATCCGCGGCTCCTCCGTGAGTCGAGCCGTGCTCCTCCCTGAGTCGAGCCGTGCTCCTCCCTGAGTCGAGCCGTGCTCCTCCGGAGTAGAGCCGCGCACCAAAGGACATGTCCATAGTCATGGACATCGGAAGAGTCCTCAGTCAGGGGGCACCCGCCCCGACACTGAGTCCCCACGCCCCAGAAAGGGGTTTGTGAGAAAATAAACGAGCCGAGCATCGTCTATTCATCATTCGGCTTTCGAGTATTGTAATTTGTAATTGTAAATTGTAAAATTAGTAAATAAGTTTATTTTGTTTTTTTTTTTTAAAGTAACTAAATCGGTTATTTTGACTTACGGATGACAGTAATATCATGAGCATAGACGGCAATAATGGGGGGTCTTGTCAAAAGGAGAAAACTATTGTTTAAACAATAATATTGATTTTGTAATTGTCTTGTATTTTTTTTCTCTTTATTCAATTAAAGTACATATTACTTAGGCTTACTTTTTACATTTAGTGTTTGTAACAAATATTATGAAGAAAAAAAGACATGATCTTGCTAAGTTTCTTGCCCTTCTTCTTAGCAAGACTAATCGAATGGGTGGAGTTAAGCAAATATTAATTATATGTATTGTATTATATCTATAATATTATTTATTCCATATTTTTATTTTATTCAAGTGTATTTTTTTATTAAATTTAAGTAAACCTAACCTTTTTTATTTTCTTGGGTATTTCCCCATATTATTATTTATTATATAAAACAATTACCTATAGACATAGATTATTTAATTATATTACATTCAAGCCGACCTGTAATAAGTGCACCTACATTACGTAAATAAATAAATATATTTATTTAATTTCTGACAGATAACGAAAATTACATTAGTTTCTGAGGGTGGGTTGAAAAAATATTTTTAATAGTTAATTTGAAATGAGATGTTAATCGTTTTCTAATATATCTAGTTTTTTTAGAAATAAATTTAATTTATAATTTTTATTTTATAAAATTAAATGTAATTAGTTTTGTAAATATTAATTAAAATATTTTAAGGGATAAGCTTTAAAATTAATTATTATAATATAATATTTTAAATTAAAAAATTTATAATTTATATTTTTAATAAATTTTAATTTGTTATAAATAATTTTAATTAAAAAAAAATTTAAATAAAAATTTAATTTTATATAAAAATATTTATTTTAATTATTAAAATTAAGTTATAATGATAAAATTAGTATATTAAAATATTTAAAAAAAATTTTTTTATAAAAAATTTATTTTAAGGAATTCGGCAAAAATTTATATTTACCTGTTTATCAAAAACATGTCTTTTTGGTTTATAATTTAAAGTCTGGTCTGCCCACTGATTTTATTAAAGGGCTGCAGTATATTGACTGTACAAAGGTAGCATAATCATTAGTCTCTTAATTGGTGACTTGTATGAATGATCGGATAAGATATAAGCTGTCTCAATATAATTAATAGAACTTAATTGAACATTGAATAATGACGGTAGGATGATTGTAGGGGGGGTGCGGTCGAAAATCGGCAAAAATCGATGACGTTATATTATAAATGACAGCCCCCAAGTACAAAATAATAAGGTAAATTTACCTTCTTCGAAATTCCGCTTTTAACAGTTCCGCCGTATTTTGTGATGGCTTCGGCGATCTCTTCTCGTTCGAAAGACTGCAGGACTCCCGTGAGAAGGAAGGCGCAATCTTTTAGACAATTTGGAGAACCCTGAAAATATATCAGTCAGTACAGAAGGCAGACGTGAAGTTAGTAACAGATGACTTTACAGCTAGGGTTACTACTAGACATCAGGATTTGTCCTGACATGTCATGCCCTATAGGACTTCGGCCAGACTTTGAAATATCAGGATTTTTGGATTATTTAGATCATAATAAATAAAATCTTAATAATAATTATTTATTTATTACAAGGAACCTTTTTCTCTTCTTTGGTAACAATCAACTTAAATTGCTCTAAGGTGGCGGTCGTTCAAACAAAATATTGAAATGGAGTTGATATGAAAAATCCGAATACCTCTAAATTCGAAAAGAAAACCTTAATATCCTTGTACTTGGCTGTATACTGAATTATTTTTGTTATTTTTTACACTTTAATTACGAAAAATTTGTTTATCTAATATTTAGTATATTTTGAACAAATAATATACATTCGTATGTATATAGGGCGTTAAGATGAAGTTGCGGGAGCCGAAAACTGGCGATAATACTCGACCACACGAATAAATTTTCAAGAAAAAAAAAGTTTGTAATAAAAAAAAATAACTGTTTTTCATACAATTTAGTCGGGTATCTACATATTGTAACAGCAGATTTTTTTCGCGAATGAGGATTGGCTCCATATTAAAAGTTGTTCGTATGGACGAGTACTATTGCCAGTTTTCGGCTTCCGCGACTTCATCTTAACACCCAGTATATATTGTACATGTATATCTTACCTCTGGTAACTCTTTGGATCCTAAATGTTTAGGCCCAGATCTGTTTAAATAATTTTGATACAGTGCAGCCGAATATCTCTTCCTTTCATGCCTTTCGTCATCTGATAGCACTGAAATAATATTGACATTATTAGTTGAGATACGCTGAGTTGGCCCTACATGCACCAAGTGAATAATAGTCTAAAACTTACCAGAATTATTTAAAGATGCATCCATTTTCTTTTTTTTATTTTTAGATTCACGATGTTCGTCATAATTTCGTTGCTCTTCATCTCCACTTAAAAATTCAGAAAAATCTCTTTTTTTCTCACTCTTTGCTGCTTTTGAACTATGACCAGAGGACTTATTTCTAGATGTTCCATTATCAGCATACTTTCTATCACGATCTGTGTGTTTATGTTCTTCTAAATGGCTTTTTGGTATTTTATAATGTTCGAGTTTAGTTTTCTTTTCATCAGATTTAACTTTGAAATCTTTTTCTGTTTTAGTGTCTGTCGCTTTTTGTTTCATTTCTCGTTTACTAGGGGATTTCGGTTTGTATTTCTTTTCTGTCTTTTCTTTGGAATCTTCATCATCAATGATAACAGTGTCTTCTTCAACTTTTTCATGTTTTAAGATTTTGTCATGTTTTTTATGTTTAGATTCTTTTTCAAGCTTCTTATGATCAGAAATGGTGTCATTCGCTTTCGTATTTATTACATCACTGTCATATTTCTCCTCTTTTTCAGGTGATTTACTAGGAGAGGATCTATTTAAATTTTTCGACATGTCATGATTGTTTGATTCTGCTGGTTTGATTGTATCTTTATTAACATGATCTTCGACATTATCTAGTTCCAAAAGGCTCTTTTCAAAATCATCATCATCATGGATTCCTATTTCAGTTTTTGGTTCTTTCTTATCTTTCTTAACAATTGGCTCCGTCCTTTTAATAGGTGCATTTCCAAACAAGTCAACAATTTTAACTTCTTTTAGGCTAGATTTCTCAGCTTTTTTACCTTTTGCTTTAGCTGAGGATTTTTTTTCTTCTTCTGAGGGTTTTGGCTTTTTTGTGTTGAATATTTCCTCATCTGATGAATCATCTATTACCCGTTTTTTCCTTGATTCCTTTTTCTAAATAATGTAAGTGAACAGTATTTTAAGAAATTTTTTACAGTTTTAAGTTATAAAACAATAATATTTTTCAATACAAAATAATACTATATAATATAGTCGTACTTATAAATATTGTATACCTTGGATTTGATCTGCACATCCGGAGATTCAGGAATGACATCATCATCACTCAGCTCGACTTTCTTAACCGGCTTTTCTTTAGCACTCGACTTAACGGAAAAAAATGACCTGATATCCTGAAATATTTTATACTGCAAGTATTAACTTGATAATTATTGCTTGTGATATGTCTAATCATATTAGTTTAACAGGGTGAAGTAATATAAAACTGTAAACTACTGAATGATTTCGTGAAATGGTTGTTTATAACTCTTTGCAACCCGCTGCACTGTTCATTGCTGCAGCGATGCTTGCCTATTAAACGTGACAGTTGACTCATTCCATGACAAACGCTACTCAACACTTTTATTTTTATATTGAAGTAGAAGATAATTATATGCTTAATTTATTAATAAACATACTGAATTTTCATAATTTCATAAAAAAAATTAAAAAGTCAAGTATTCTTCAATTATTTTTCAAATGTTAACATAATCGAAAATCGCTATCATGCCTACTATTTTTTTCTCAAGTAGCAAAATTAATAAAAAAATAAATTGCGGTGTCTGTCACTTGTCGAAATGGCGCAATCTTAAGGTTATATATCTAGTCTGCATTTCTACCGGAGGTTTGTATAAAATTGTCTTATTTGATGTGTTTATTGAAGCAATTATTGCGTGTCATTTCATTGTAATGCCCGTAACGAAAAACAGATTAAAGTTTATTTTATATGAATACCATTAACTTTTATATAAGCTTATTGGTATGGGAAAAGTGTAATATGGTTTGTTCGCCTAATTATCAAGTATCTTTTGTTCTAAATAAGTATTTAATGAGTTTTTTAGTTAGATGTTCTTTTGTAATGCCCGTAACGTTACGGGCGTTTCAGTTTGATGTTCATGGTATTGTAACTGTTTTAATATTCATTTTATATTATTGTTCTTTTGCAATGATTATTTCTTTATTATTTACTATGCTTGCTTGGTTTTGTGGTGGTGGTCATTGAGAATGATGCTGTTTTCAGGTAACTTACAAATATTACGCTGCCCGCTACTGGTAAAGAAAGAATTGGGAAATTTAGAGAAAAGTTAAAAGAAAATAAAGAAAAATATTAAGAATATTTACGTAAAGAAAGGGAAAGAAATAAAATAAAGCGGGAAAAGCAAAAGGCTAAACTAAATGATGATAAAAATATTCGTGATTTAATCACGAATATTTTTTTCATCATTTAGTTTAGCCTTTTGCTTTTCCCGCTTTATTTTATCTCTATGTCTAATGTCTTCTATAAAGTTCGCTTAAAGAATCGTGATAGGGTCCGGAAACATAGACTAAATAAAAAAACAATTTTTAAAAATGTGGTTTCTTCTCCAGTAGGCACATATAAATGCCTGCAAACTTTTGGTAAAGCTGTCAGAAAAGTAAAAGTGTCCTGCCAAACTCGCCTAACAAAATTGAAGGCGTTGTTAAAAAAGTAGTGTCAGATGTATTGGGTCCTGATATTGGCAAACAGCTATTCAAAATAAATGATTATAAAGATAAAGGCAATAAAGTTCCTGAAGAATCTAAACAGGGTATAAAAGAGTTTTATTACAATTTACAAATATTTTGGCATCTGTCAAAGCTCTGTTCATGATTATCACGGTAATGTACGAATAATGTTTTTAAAAATGACAGGAGATAACGCCAGAATGTTTTACCATAATAAAAACGATATCTCAGATGTGCCTTTTGAGGATATTATTTGCAAGTTACCTTGCCCATCTTTAAAATCCAAAAGCAATCGCAAATATTACGAATTTGAGCAAGAAGTAGACGTTTTTGAAAAATTACATGCAATTTGTGCTGTTTTAAGGATTTTTTATCAATTTTGTAGTTATTAAGGCATTCAATAAAACACTTAATAGTAATGCAAGCTTCATTAAATTCGTACGTGTAATGCCCGTAACAAATTTGTGTAACGCCCGTAACGTCATCTTGATTTAAATATATATAGATATAAAGTGAGAGGATCAAATTAAATATATAATGCAGGTAGTAAATTTATCATACTTTTAGCTAATAATTAAAAAACATACAGTTGTTTATCAAAATTCGCAGAGTTCTTATGTTTTGTCATGCTAGTCAAAAGAGATAGGCAAAATTATGTAACGCACATAACGGGTACTTTTTCATTAATTTCTCACTACGTTTAACAATATTCCCAAATATTTTAGGTCAACATAACAGTGTAATAAAATGGATGATGTTTAATAGTTATTTTAGTACTTTTGAAATAGGAACCTCTAAGAGAATTGGTGTTAAAGGCGTACAAATGGTAATGCCCGTAACATGGAATGAGTGAGTTATAACCAGACACTGTTATCTAAATAAATACCATTTCACAACAAGTGAACATGTGCTACTTCACTGCACCTCTGCCAGAGAAATAAAACGAAAAGCTAGGATTGTGATGAGTTCCACATTCCCTTCACCAGACCAGATTTTGTGTCAGCATGATGATGATCACCAAAGCAATCAGACCACTATCCAGATTATCCAGATGCCACTCTGATAGTGGCAACTTGCAGAGTTGGTTCCGTTAAGGATTCTAATAGAGCTTGGTCTAAGTGTACTCATATTGCGGCACTCGAGCTCCATAGACATTCTGACTCTGAACCCAATGTCCTAATGAGGGCATAAATATTCGTTCCTAACTATTCCTTGTTTGTATTTATGTACAGCCAAAATATTTTGGAGGTTAGATCTTCATATAAACAAAACAATGTTTGGCAAACACTATAGCATTTGGCAAAGTCGCAAGTACGCAATTCGATACATATTGATACTTTATCAATGGCTTAAAATCAACAAGCAGGTGCCTATAATTATTTAAAGAGATAACGAGAATTTTGTAGACTACATTCAATTCTTTTAGTAAATATTATTTAAACTTTACCTTTGACATTGCACCGAGTCGCTATAGAACACACACACTAAGGTAAGGCCTTAATTTGTTTGATAAGAAAGGTGAAATTTCATTATTTTATGAATTTACGGAATAATTATTAAAAAACAACACCTCTCTAACATTGGCAACGGCCAAAGCCACTGAGCATGCCAAACACAAATTATGGAGGGATACCTCAGATAAATCTGAGAGGGATACTAATGCCATAGTTGCAAGAAACGGTGTGGTTATTAAAACAAACAGATACACCACGCTCAGCTATCGATGGTAAATCGGTTACGTAAATAAACCGAATACACCCATGACTTCATGACCGACCATTGAAGTGTCAAACCACCACCAACCACCATATTTCCAAATACATTGTATAGTACCCTTGCATACCTAGTCCATACTATGTTGGTTCGTAGTGGCCCGAAGTTAGCTGCACATTCACGTTTGACAGCCAATTTTCCCAACGAATTTGTACGTTTGTTGAGGGTCATGACCGAATCGTGGGTGTTTTTGGTGAAAAATATGTAATAGTTTATTGTGATCTCATAACTCTCCCATAGATAAGATTCAAATCAATAGGTTAAACTGTTGAATACATATTAGTCCTTAGCATTTTTTAGTAGTACGTCAATCTTAAACCGTATCGAAGTCCTTTTCTTAATTTAGGACAAGACTCAAAATTAAAACTTGATGCTAAAATATATTTAGAGCGAGTAAAACTATAGAGCAAGGGATAGCGTCACTAGTTTTGTGTCGTTGAAAGTAATTTATGTTAGTGTGTGTAAAAGTTACCAGAGTAAAAGTGAATTCCCAAGAAATGGGAAAATTCACAGGCTAAAAACAGTCACACATTAGCACACGCACTTGTTTAATATTATACGGCCGCCAAAATATAAGAGGCAATATGCATTCAACGCGTGTTTTTTATGTGAAAACCATAATTTATGTTATTATTATTATTATTAGCCGTTTTATCTGGCTTCTTTAAACGTGTCTGCGCACATTAGTTCCGCCAATATCTTGCGAAAAGACTCATAGGAAGAAAGCTTATTACAGAGATTTTTTTTTTTCCCCTATACTTGAATTTTCAAGCGTGAAACTACAAACATAGAATATAGTAAACTTCTACATCTATGAGTACTTACAACAAAATAAATAAATATTAATATACTTAGGTAACAGTAATGAATACCAAATATATATATTGTGTATATTGGTGCTTGGTGCTAAAGTTATGAGGCTGTGACATACGGACGGATGGACGGACGGACGGACGACGGAGTCTCACCATTAAGGTTTTTTTTGTACGTATTAGGTACTACGGACCCCTAAAAAAAGTTGACACTTGTAGCGTCACTGTCATTTTTGAACGGTCGGTGTTGAGACGCGACTTGATTTTTGAACAGGTTAGTGTTGCAACCCGGGTATTTACGAAACTCATGGTGTGAATTTATGAACGACTTACAGAGGGTTAGGCAGATACTGATTGCCATCTGCTACGATCCTGGTACACCTCTTCCATTTATTTTAGCATGCTTTCATTATTTAATGGATTGATTTGTTTATTTAATTTGATTATTTAATACATAATATTATTTGATTTGATTGCACTGATGATGACTCCATAGAAGGAATCGAAATATATCGTATTTATTTGTTTTTATTGTATAAATATATAGGTATAAAATATTGTCATGACATGAATTCCCGAAGGGGTACCTATCAAAGTTGTTCCGAGTGTGAACTGTGATGTGAAATGCTAGTCACAGTCCAGTGTACGAATAAATGTATAATAAATAATCCATAAATAGGTAAATAGGTAGATGCGTTCAGTTTGATCAGAAGCTGACGCCCGCCTAACATAGACAGCAGGATAAAATAAAAAATTAACTCGTCAGTCACCTGACGATCTGAACAGATTTCTTTGATCAATGTTTTGTTTTTAAAGACGTCAGATATTTTGTAAATTTTGTATGAAAAGGGATCCCTTGTTGTAATACTGGATAGGTTTCCATAGTCAATATTTGGCGAAGGATCCTTTAAAAATGATAGTGTAATATCGGTCCAAGTCGCTGTCACACAACTGCACTCAACGCAATGTTCAGTGCCTGATTCAGCAGGTGCGCAAAATGGAACTCACTCACGATCTTGTAGAAAAGACATAAAATTTTTGTTTATGATATTTTGATATCTTCTTGTTGGACAGTTTTTAGTAGCGCGATATTTGAAAACTTTAGCGGCTCTGTTAATAACTATACAATGTTGTTTGATATGGTTTTATTTCTTATCTTATGTGGTGCATCGGCTGAATATATTCCTCCTTACAGCAATGTTGGTACATGTTTGTTCAGGCACAAATACAACGACTCAAGATGTTGGACTTCTAGCGAGCTAGCGAAACTTCGCGCTCGCCAAGTATTCGAACAAATCATCCCTCCTCAACCGCCCCCGGATAAAATTAACACCAAATACGTGAAAAATACAATCATATACTTTCGCAGGGCGCTGCGAGAAGTTAAGAAACACAAGAATAGTGAAGCTCGTGAAATATTGAGAGACTCTTTGGCTGACACCATCGGAGCACATTTGAGGGTGAGAATATTGCCTGCAGTGAGATTGTCATATTACGCAGGGTATGTTCGTTATAGAGACGTGAGGAAGTTGCATGATTTTCACGATGAGCTGAAATGCATGTTGAATACTCAAGGGCTGGGGTGGAAGCGTCCTGCGACGACCTCTGAATGGTCGAACTTGACGGTCGTGAAACTGATGATAGGCTCGGGTAGAATTTTCAGGCCTTGCCGGTTGCTGAACGTGCAAAACGACTCGAACTCCTGCTTCCACTTGCCGGAGCCGCTACTGGACGATAACGACAATCCCTCAGCTATAGCTCTGCCGTTCAAGCATCTCAGACTCTTCGGTCTGACTTCCCCTGTGTCTGAGAACATTCTCATTAAGTACTACTTGACTGCAGCGAGATGTATTCTGCACAGTTCCCCTCCGAAATGCCGACACACCGACTTCGTTAACTTCAACAACGAAGTGTGGCACTGGATGAAACGCGACGTCGCGCCGCATCTCATCGATGAGAAGTTGTATTCCGCTTTCGGAGGCGTCTTGCGAGTAGCCGCTGCTGTACAATGTTACGGGAAAGATCTCAAACGGCGATATTTAGAATATACGACGCTGCGAGATGATGATGATGATACAAAACAGCAGAATTTATGGGACAAACTCACGGAGCCTTCCATCGTTGTCAACCCACAATGCGACGCTAAGTATTATATAGCAATCGTAATAGTGGCGGCTTTAGCCATCTGCGTGTTGCAGATTTGTTACAACTACATTTGCGGAGACCGTCGCGGTTGCCAGTGTAGCGGATACATGTCCAAAAAAAGTGATCATAAATACGTGTACGGTAACGATTCCGCAGCGGTGGCCACTGTTGAGGCACCGCATTATCCTCAACTAGACAGCGAAAGGAAGCAGCCTTCGATACGATCCGCACAGACAAAGAGATCTAGTACTCGAGGCTCAGCACGCTCGACGAGAACACAGAAGGTTTTCGATTTGAACGAGAACAAAGAGAAAATGATGGCAGTCGCGATGAGCGATGGCGATAAACATGGCAGCGATACATCGCGCGTGTCAGCGAACAGCTACATCGACTCTCCGAGCCCTACAATACGGTCGAACAGTCCCCCGATGCTGGAAACGCCGATCTCCCAACTGAAGATAAGTAGGACAAATGTCAGTAAGACCAGGGCCGGTATGCCGCAGTCGGCGAGCATGTGCACAAGTTCCGATGTGACGTTCAAGCGAGCGACGTCCACGACAGGAAGTCAGAGTTCGTCCACTATATCGGCCACTTCCATGACTTCCAAATCTCGTAGTCGCATAAGTAAGTCGTCGCGCGACATGCCGTGGGCGCGGCGAATGTTCACCAGAAAAGCCCTTAAGTGTGTGAAGAAGGATCGAACGAAATTGGGTACGGAAGACTTTGCATTCACTAGTTGCACTACGCCAAGATCTCGACGGTAAGAGGATGTAAGAATATTTATAGTTGTTTATTTTATAGTTGTACTCTAGCCCAGCGATACTCAAACTTTTCTTCTTGGGCCGCCGACACATTTTTAGTTATGGCGCGCGGGCCGCAAGGCTAGTTTTATTTGGCCGTAAGGAAAAATACGTATAACATTTTAAGTTTTTATCGAAATTTTGGTGAGCTCAATGATGTTAGTTTTTTTTTTAACAATTTCGTCATGATCTGGCTTTTAATTGCTGCACGCTACTTTACAGTTACATAATATATAATTTCTTTACATATTTCATTATGAATAAGACGATTCACAAAACATGTCATGTTAATGCAAACAATGGACGCAACATTTGTTTATATTTTTGAAATGTAATATTATTCGGGCAATATTTGCACTTTCAAGCCGTAGGTATTATTATTAGTAAATTACTAAGTTAGACTATTCCCTCAAAAATTTAAATATTTAGCTTATTTTTTTTTTCATGAATTTAGGTGCACAGGTGGGTTACTAACGAAAGCTCGGGAGGCCGCGCGGCCCCACAGTTTGAGTATGGCTGCCCTAGCCGCTATTTTGTTATAAGAATGTTGACTGTATTTTAGGAGTTTGTTTTAAGATTTCTTAGGAATATTTCCGTTGTAAGATGAAGGTGGTTTTCATTAGAAAATCATAGTGAGATTTTAAAATAATATTTTATTTTGAAACTATTGTGGGCGATAATAATGTTCAATTTTATAAATAAACGAATAATCATTATTAAACACTTGTATACTTCATTTATATCGATTCAAGTTTCTAACATCAGAGTAATAATATTAAAAACAAATAAAACTTTATATATATATCACAAATATAGTAGTAATTTGTACCTTCTTCAAAAATATTTCCTGCTCGATCAACATTCCAGTTGTGGAATACTTAATTACACCTAAACTTAAATAATACACGATATATTTTTGATAATGAATCACAGTAACATTTTATAGAGTTATCTATAAACTACATAAAATAAATTCTTCTGAAGCCATGGTTTGAGTTGAGTAAACAAAATTCAGAGCTTACTAGACCGCCAAGCCAAGTAGGCACCTGGGTGGAATGGAATGCGAATTAATTCTGATATTGCAATAGATATAACTTGAATTTAAATTTCAATGTTGACGGACTTTTGCTGCACCCATTTTCATTTTATTTTTTTGTCATCCATACCCGAAATAAGTGCGCCGCATTCCGGGTGACGTCACATTTGCCAGGTGCCTACTTGGCTTGGTGGCCTAGTACAAAAAACTTAATAAAAATAGTGAAAACTGCCCCAGCAAGACAAATTATAAGTCTGATGTATACATAGGTACCAGTGTAGAAAGAGAAATAACGAAAATAAATCTTATAAATAATAATAATAAATGTAATCTTACAGATCATCACTCATTAACATTACAGATAATACAGAAGAAATCTATTATAATTGTTAAACTCATTTAACCATTCGTAAATTCTAGTAATCTCTCCATTTTGGTCATTTTCATACAATACATTTTCCCGCTCACATAAACGCATGGCTGTAAACTTTATTCAAACGAAGCTTGTGTACGAACACAAGTATTATTTCCGTATATTCTTGTACTGTCGGTCGCGCCACTTGCGATGCGTGTATTTGACTATGTAGAGAGGTAAACACGAGACCAGCGTGATGGTGGTCACTTTCCACCAGAAGTCCCAATGGCGAATGAAGTCAGCGTCTGAAAATAACGACTATATTGACTCAAATATTTTTTTAAAGTTGATGCTTTTTTGTAAGCATCTCGTATAGGGTGCCTATTCAGAACTTATACGTCACTTCCGGTAAGACCTTTTTAACCATAGACATCGCTGCGCTTAAAAGATGTCCATAGCGTGTAAAAGAGATGTCCTACCTTTATGAATACCTTGCAAGAGAGAAAGAGATACACAACTAAGAACCGCTATGTCAATGATTTTATAATAATATTTAAATAATACGTAACTAAATTGATAAATATTGATTGGTTTAGACATGGTTTCTTGTGCAGTGTTATAACCCAAATAATTACACATTTCACAGGTAAATATGATTTTGTCATTACAATGTTTTGAACCACATTTTGCCCAATTTCTCGTATTAATCGGCCCAAAAAAAAGTTTTTACATGATTTATACTTGCGATTGTCGGCACTTGATGAAACATAGAAAGTATCTTGATTTTGAACATAAACACTTGTACAAGTTGTTTCATAACACAATTATATTTGTTGCACACTTCCCGTTGCACACTTCCCAACCGGTTTCGGAAATTAATCCATCTTCAGGGGATACAGAATAGAAACAGGATATAGAAAAATTTTTTACAATAACGTACTGATTTTCTTTGTTGTATTTAGTAGTTATGAGCAGGATTGTCCAAAATATTAAGTAAAATAGTAAATCTAATAGTAATGTCATAGTAATTTTTTGGTATCATTTTCTCTACTACATTGTTTATCTTGACAAAATCATTTCACATCAACCGGTGGTACCATGCCGCCAAGCGACTCGTCATGAGAAGCCGTACCGGGACGTGGTTTCGCTGTTTAAGGTGCCATCGACGCTTTATATCAAGCGCGATTCCCATTTTTAAATTTTTTTTTCAGAGAATGTACGTCATTTTAGGACATAGATTTCATTATTTTGGAAAATTAATTAACCATTATATTTTCATGATTTTTTAAAGATATATCCGATATGACGTCACTTGAGAAATTTAGACATTCCACTGATTGTGATGTGTGATTACTTAAAAAAAAAGTGGTCTGTCTCTGTCAGTCTACTCATCTGTCATCCAGCTGTCAAATTCGTCGGAAGCAAATTATTATAAATTTATCTTGATAGCAAAGAACACATTTCTAAACAGCCATTTCTCAACTAACGTCACACGAAAGCAAATGGGAGTTGCAGCTTTTTCATAAAAATATCCATCATCATGAGGTTTTTTAGACTACAAGTTCTAAAATACGGCTTATTAAACCTAAATCTCGAAATGGTTTTCGAATTAACACACCTTAACATAATTTAATCCAAGCGAATTGTGACCAAGCCAACGCGCATTGCTAATAAAAAAAATACACTCACCAAAGTAAGTGGTGAATATGAGTAGAGTAGCGGTGTACATGAGCAGGGAGACGAGCTCGGCGAGCACCATGAGCCGGTGCCACGTGACCACGGTGAGCGCCACCATGATCAGCTCGGTGAGGATCAGCGCGGTGTAGCTGATCTCCACAATGTGGATCAACTGGTCCTCGAACAGGACTAGCGCGCCGTACATTATCACCCCGCCTGGAACCGACATTAGCGTCAAGGAAATAAAAGAACCGATAGGCCAATTTTAACAAATCTTATGCAATATATTATATTTAGTATTAAACTGCGTTTAGCGAGTTATTCCCCTGATTGACACCCACCGTCTCGACATAAAACGAGCCGCTGCGCCGGCCTCTGGCTGCTCGTGATCTAACCCTCGATAATCATGTGCAGTTGCATTTTATAAAAGAAGTCATACATATCCGAAGTATCCTTTTCTAAAATTAAGTATTATAATACAGAGGGGTGAATGGACAGCTTTGAATGGTCTCGCTAAATACAGTACAGAGCCACAAACTTATTTTGTCCGGTGGGCCAAACTAAAATAGCTTCTATATTCACTTTGTGACAGTCTTCGCCACCGGACAAGATAAGTTTGTGGCTCTACATAGTCCCTTTTACCTTGATTTATCACTAAAAGATATTCATAATAATATAGCAAAACTTGTGGTATAAAGTTTAACCGTTTGACTGTAATACTCATATTTTTTTTGTCTTTGTGTGCACTTATGAAAATCACACTTTTTGTTTAATGGATTCTATCACCCAAGTGTTTGCTGGTAGAAATCTTTTCTTCTTATATGCAATAAAAGATTTAGAATTGAATTAGATTGAATATAAATTCTGTACAGCGTTTAAATAATGGCCGAAGGTGGTAATGAGAAATCCGCGTTAAACACTAATTTAAATTTATATACCTATACAAGTCATTATTTTTTCGTTTTTCGGACATATTTCTACTTAAGGGCTGTACGTGTACGTAAGGAGATTCCACCATACAAAATGAGTTCCTCTGTCATTCTTCAGTATTGCCTTATTTTTTAATGATTCCTTGATAAGTTTGATCCAACACAATATATCTGGAATTATCTGTTTTTTTTAAACACAATATTAAAGTAGAAATTGAATAAAAAAGAAAATTTTCGATATATATTTCGACCCACTTGGGATCGTCGTCAGTCGAATATAGAATAATATCATAAATAAAATAGAGTTAACAATAAATTGACAAACTTAACCTATTTAGTTTACCTACCTTTTTGCTCTCATCTGGTGAAGGTAGAGAAGGGTCTGTCTGTCGGTCAGTGTTGTCTGTTTAGTCCGGCTCCGTAGTGGGCACCAAGTGACCAAATGTAGGACGATTCCCAAGTTCTCAGTTCAATGTCAGTCAAAGGGGGG
This sequence comes from Ypsolopha sequella, assembly GCA_934047225.1. Classification (NCBI taxonomy): domain Eukaryota; kingdom Metazoa; phylum Arthropoda; class Insecta; order Lepidoptera; family Ypsolophidae; genus Ypsolopha; species Ypsolopha sequella. The sequence goes on from OW203987.1 coordinate 25,663,068, forward strand.
TGAAAGGATTTAATGATACGAACAGTGAAGCAGTTGTTAAATGAATGAGAATGAGAGCGAGCATGTGTGGGTATAGGTAAAGTGTTATGAGGTATTGAGTCTGTAGTGTGTCGATGATGGTTCATTCTGATATGGAGCGCATTTTTTGTCTCACCTACGTAGAATGCCGGACAGTGCCGGTATTCTAGCAGATAAATGCAGTTCTCTGTTTTGCATGAAGTGTTGGGTTGTGTGGTGTAGGTGTTTAATGTGTGGTGCGTGTTGATTTTTGTGTCTGTTTTAAACAAAAAGGTAGGTAAACTAAATAGGTTAAGTTTGTCAATTTATTGTTAACTCTATTTTATTTATGATATTATTCTATATTCGACTGACGACGATCCCAAGTGGGTCGAAATATATATCGAAAATTTTCTTTTTTATTCATTTTCTACTTTAATATTCGTAAGAATCTGTATATATATATAATAAAACGGTTAAAAAAGCTTTTAAAGCAAAAGTATTAATTCTCATTTTAAACACAATGTTTTAGAACAGGAAATACAGAGATCAGAAAACTCGTTGCAACGGGACTAAAATACACTACTTTGAGTGTTACTTTCCAGTGATAAAGTCTATTCTAGTCACAAATCTAACAACAGGCAATTCTCGTTAACATTGTCAAGTTAACTATTAAAGCCATAAAATTTACAAATACATCGATATCATTAAATAGGAACGGAAGTACTTATACGGCAAAAACTACAACTTCTCTCTCGCACTAAGGCAGGGTGTGTGTGTTGCTCTGAGCGAGACAACTAATTGCCACGCCCCTTCCAGCGCGGAGTTCACTTCAGCGATTCGTGAAACTCTTATTATATCTATAGATAATCTCACCTTGATATATAGAGATGCCAGTCCATATACAGAAGGTCTTATAGGAGAGCTGTCTACCTTTCGTCAATTGTTTGTAGAGCTGCGGATTTCGAAGCGCAGTCGTACTTGGAATGTCTTTATCTAAAACCTTGAAGAGAAAAGCAACCATTTTGTTATTTTGAAGACAATAAACCAGATTCTGAAGGCTTTTAATGTTAGTTTAAGGGTCGGTGTTCCGAGATTCGGGGTTCAGGGTAATGGCTTTTTACGAAGGTAAAAATTCAAATTTCTGAACAAAATAAATACCACTTGTTACCTTACAAGATGAAGTGCAGGTTCATTAAAAAAAATCACGGCAATAATGTATAGTAACTTCAGAAAAAAAACAGGAATTTCAAGAAAATCTCTTGAATAGCATTGCAGCGCTACGGGTAACCTGAACTTGACATCCTGTTTTTTTTTTCTGAAGTTACTATACATTAGTGCCAAGATTTTTTTTTATGAACCTGTACTTCATCTTGTAAGGTAACAAGTGGTATTTATTTTGTTCAGAAATTAATATTTTACTATCTTAAAAAGCCATAACCCCGAACCCTGTTTTGCCCAATCTCGGAACTCCGACTCTTAAGTGCAGTCAAAACTCAAAATTTAAAATTTTCCAAAGTAGTTTAATTTCTGTTCCTAACATTTAGGCTATTAGATTATTTTGCAATGACGAAAGCTCAGTTTTGAGAGCACTTAAACTAAAATTAAAGTCTTATCTAATATACATACGTCGTCGCGACTTGTCAGCGGTGAATCCGAGTATGGACCATGAAATGCAAGTCATAGTCCATCCACACTCATAGCCCCACGTTTCACCTACGATTATTACCCATAGCTTAACGTAGGACACAAAATGTGCGACCTCCGGATTAGTAGTAGAGACGATCAAATCACGAGACCACAAGGGCAATCCATACAGTTACATCTAAAATAATTTTCGCCGTATTTACGTATTTGCACAGAATAAATAATAGTACTACGTACAGAAGATTCACTGTTCACGACTTAAATAAAAAGCTACTCTAGTCCCGCGGCAATAAAGTGCAATTCAGCTCGCACAGCGTTGCGTGGCTACACTTCAAGGCGCTTCTCTTTCATTCGCGTAACACTATCTCTTATTCACCCACCGAATGGTTCGCGCCAGGGCGGGCCGACGATGTTTTTAACCTTGGCAAAGTGGAACAGGCTTGTAGGCCTACCGTGAGTTTCGCACTCGGTATACGTAAACGTATGCGTAAAATATTTTGTATGAGAAATTGTAGTTCCTCACGTAAACCGCTAGGGGCGCTGTGCAATTTCTCATATAATAATTTTACGCAGATGTTAACGTGTATCGTGTGCAAAACTAATTGTAGGCCTACTGGTATCGGTTGTCAAACTTACTAATGAGAAAACGGGTAGCATCGTGAACACGGTCCCGTAGCCGACCATCAGGAACCCCGGGTACAGCGACACCGACGAGAAGTAGAATACTACCGAGAACACGGCCTGGAAATAAATACTACAAATTCTTATTCTTATAAATTAAAAAAAAGTGCGATACTGAATCATAGACAAACTACCGAGGTGCTAAAAAGGTGCAATGACGCTTGATTTGTTCGAAATAAATTCCACCAACTTTCAACGCGCTTTTACGCGCTCTGATTTTTTAAGCCAACACAACGCAGTGATAGAAATAGAAAATCCGCAGTAAGTGGGAGTGCGATGCTTATAGTCAAGTCTATGCAAAAACACTGATTAGTTGGTAAAATCGGATGTAACAGCATCTTCTTTCCCGGGTATAGTTGTTCGATGTACAGAATAAAACGTATTTAGTGGCTTAAGTCTGACTCCCGTAGTATTCAAATAAACCCAGCCAGACCCGTACTTCCAGCCGGGGTCTCCAACCCTAGAGTTAGACTTCTTTATTACCTGGGTGTTTTGTCATTCGTTTAGCACCACCCAAAGATCACGTGTCGGGTCTCTCAAGGGTAAACCGATGGACGCGAATGACGCCAACTGCCATTGTATTTTATAAAAAATAAAGTCAACAACTCGCCTGCATGGTAGAGACGATGAGGCCACGGTGCACAATGAACAGACTCAGCGCCGCCGACCGCATCGACGCCCGTCTGCCGTGAACTAGCAGCAATCGAGCTAGACACGAGAACGCGCGCACGCTGACGTCACCCGCTAGAGAGGCCGCGCGACCTTCAGCACCCTCGATGCCCACACCTGAGAAAATATGGTATATTAACCCTCTTCCGTAAAACACGCTTGTAGGGTCCTGTGTCGAGCGCCCTGCTAAAGCTGCTAGCAGTTGCAGGTCCAAATGAACTGAATCTGCTGTCCTTTTTACTCATAATTAAAAACATATACAACAAAAAGAGATGCCAGTAGTTCCTCATGTCTGAGATCGCTCTAAATGCAAGCGGGCTGGAATTCATTTGTTATGCCGGCGGGCTATGCAGCAACCTCAAAAACCGTTTGACACCTTTCGACGCATAAAACCATAAATCAACTCTTTGTTTTGTGGTCTTTTGCGGTTTAGTTGAAATAATTACGTCAAATACCAACTACATTAACGCAAAACACCACCTTATAAAATTTTATAGATTCATAAGGATCAATTGAGTCTCTGTATTCTGTAGTTTTTTTTTGACAGATGTCAAAATTTACCTTATTTATAGATTTTTGACAGATGATAAGATTTTCTTATATTTTTTGAATTGACAGATGATTAGTTATTTATAGATTTTTGACAGATGATAAGATTTTCTTATATTTTTTGACAGATCAGGCTATGCAGCACCGGAGAGGTTTAAGTAGCCGAAAAGCCAAAAACTATAGATAGTGCTCACCTATACGAACAAATTTAAATCTGAAATCACGAAAAAAAATACATCAGTTGTTAAACATTCACTTGCTGTTTCATAAAAGTATGTGAGTCCTTTTTCTATGGAACATTCGTTTTCTTTTCACGATTTCAACTTTTCTACAGTAATACTTGTACGCATACACGAATACCATCTCTAGTTCTCGGCTTTTCAGCGACTAAAAATCCAGCCTGTTCAGACGGTTTTAAAATTATAAGCTTTTTAATTGTCCTTGAAGACGTAAAAACTTGCTGCCTATCAGCATCACTATCAGCCTCCTGTACCATGCGAAATCTATTACTAAACAAAACAATCAGAATGAAAAAAAACCTGCTTACATCACCAAATACTAAACGAACTAAACTCACCCATATCAGATTCCTGTATCATCGCCACGTCATTTCCACCGTCACCCACAGCGGCAACAACGTGCTTCCTCGCGCGCAGAAGTTTGGCAACGTGCGCCTTTTGAGTGGGGGAACATCGAGCCACGACTACGCCGGTGCAACGACAGAGAACTTCCACGAATTCATCTTCGTAGTATCGCAGGCAGACCTGGTAAAAATTACACTGTGCCATAAAACCAGAAGTTCAATGCTTTTGGGTTATTGAAACCCGTAGTGTCATGCGTGGTCGCTTATGTTCGGCTGATCGTACTAATTACTTTTATTTAAGTAGGTACTAATTTTATTAAAATTTGTATCAGAGACTCACGGATCCCACAGTCAAACTGTACATGCAGTTTTGTGGGTCATATTTAGCTTTAAGATAATCTACCTTTTGATAAATAAAAGTATTCATTCATTCATTCATGTAGGATTCAATTTAATAAATCATAATAATAAAAAGCGGGCCGAGGACAGAACCCTGACTAACACCAGATTTTATATGATACAAATTTGAGGTAATGGAACCATTTTTTTTTTGTACTGTTGACGGTCTCAGAGTCAATCGGCACACAAGTTGACTGGTGTTAGAGAAAATCCTATAGCAAAAATCTTTTTCAGCAGGAAGTAGTTATACACTAAGTCAAAAGCCTTTTTATAGTCGAAGTAGACCTTGTTAATCTGCAATTCTTTGTCCAAGTGACAGGATTTCGGATAAAGACAATGTACCTGTAGCGTCTCCCCCTCAATAATGAGATCTATCTCGTCTCTGTTGGAGATCATTTCGAGCAGTCTGTGCGCGTGCCGCCTGTTGGTACACTCTGGGGCGACGTGCCAGTTGTCGTTGCCACCAAGGTGGAGCGAGCGAGCGATGCAGAGAGCCGTCTCTAGCTTGTCGCCGGTTAGCATCCAGATCTGGAAGAATATATTATTTTAAAGTGAATTTTATACTGAAGGAAGAACACAAGGACAATAATTTCAAATGGTACGATTACAACCTGAGAATTAATCGAATCTTTCTATCATCAAAAATAATAAAATTAAAACTGCGGTTCATCAATGCAAGTTCAACAACTTTCCCACTACCAAGGGTTCCATCCATCCATCCATCAGCCTAGTTCGTCCACCGCTGGACATAAGCCTTTCCAGGACTTTGCCACTCCCGGAGGTCATCCTGGAAGAATTGCCCATACTCACACACGCTGGGCAGGCGGGTTGGTGAGCGCGGTGCCGGAACCCTCGCACCAGCGACGCCGCTGCCCGTCACCAGTCTGTTCCATATAAGGCCCGGCTATTAGGTATGGATATACCACCATCCATCGGTCTCAGGCATGGTGGGCCTCCTGGTTTTTTGCCTGTGAGCTGTCCTCTTACTCTTCCCCGAATTACTTCGAGGGGGTCTCCAAGTAAGATGGTGGTACCTCCACAGTCGAGCCCGGCATCAGCTCTACCACCTGCTCCACCACCAAGGGTTAGCAGGTAGAAAATACTAAATAGTTATTAAGTTCGCTTGGGTACAAAAAAATTATCTTGTGCAATAAAGAATTATATTATTTCCGGTTTGTACTACATAATATATACTACATACTCACGTTTCCCAGAGGCGTAATAGTAGGCAGACACATCTGCTACGACCCTGAGCTTTTTCTACATCGATTAATCTACTCATACAAGCTCTTCTATTCAGGGTGCTTTTGACATTGCCGTTCTCCAGTATGTCACCAATTTGGTCCGTCGAGCTCTACCTTTGTACTCATACCTTAATTCCAGCAGTAGTCAGCATGGACAAGGTCTTGGGCACATCATCAGCTAATCTATCCTCGACTCCTGTAAGTCCCAGCAGCTGGAGTCCAGAGTGTAGCCGCGACATGGCCGCCGCTGTTCGCTCGCTGCGGTTCGTCAACGCTAGGCGAGCTTCTTTGTACTCCGACTGGAAGACCACACATGTCATGGTCAGGGAAGTTAAAAGATAAGGAAATTTGGACTGATTATAGGTTGTCAACTTCGTGCTTACCGCGCCCACGAGGTATAGGGGTTGGCGGGCGGGGTCTCGGAGGGGATGCAGATGGTGCGGCGGGAGAGTGAGCGAGCACGACGCGTGGGGCGGACCAAGGCGGATGGCCAGTTGCCAGGGAGATCGCTTCATAGATAAGGGTAGTATAAACCGATGTATAATGGATCTCTTTTGTAGACTCTACGATATTTTAAAGTTGTCACTGTCATACTTGGAATGCCTTGCGCACGGCCCTGCACACTAAGTCGCGTGCTACCTCGTACCCGCCAACCCCTGTACCCTGTGGGCGCGGTAAGCATGAAGTTGACAACCAATAGGAAATGTCGTATACAGTGTAGAGGCCTTGTTATTAGTTTGTTCTGCGAATGTATATATGTATTTTATTTGTTTTTTTTTTAAGATATAAATATACTGATAAATAAGATATACAAATATAATTAAATCTCAAGATATAAAAAATGTATTTTATTTGAGGACATACAGGCGTTTCCAAATTATACCACGCACCTCTCTAAGGTCGAGAGTCTTCAAATGCACATCTAAATCAAATATTTTGTTAATTTGACCGTTTTTAAAATTCATCAGCAAAAATATCTCGGTGAAAAGAAACATGCTTCATTGGGTAGCTCTCATTAAATAGCAATAGTAAATTTCAATTAACCATTTAATGCCACTTAATTTTATTAATGTTACTACTCTACTCTTTAATGACAAGCGATAAGGACGATTTTCACAGAGATTTATGGAATGAAACGTCATTTTCATTCACAACTAACGGTAATTTGACATTACCCATGACTTTAGATACCATCTTTTATTCATTCATACAGTCAAAAAAATACAAAAAAAACCGGTCAAGTGCGAGTAGGTCTCGAGCCCGGAGGGTTCCGTATATTGTTTAAAGACAACTATCTTGACACTATCTATTCAACCCTATATATCTAAAGGGTAATTAATATAACTCCATATTTGTTTGTTTCTAAGTCTAGTGGAAGTGCCCTATGGGTTTTCATGGTGAGCAAATTTGTATGAAATTTATTATGTTAAGGCCAATAACTTTTTTGCGCTGAGATAGAAACCTTATTTTTTTACGGCATCATGAGGCCGTAGACTACAATAGGAGGTATCAGTTTAAACTTGATACCTCACACGGGGCCCCAGCAAAAGGGTCTTGGCAAACGGATAGACAGACAGACAGACGGACAATAAAGTGAATATGTAAGGGTTCCGTTTTTTGAGGTACGGAACCTTAAAAAAAACGAAATTAGAAAGGAGATACATTATGCATGTTGCATGCATTGTTTAAATGGCAATGACTTTGCCAAACCTACAATGCTGGTATTTTGCCAGCACCATAGAATTATATTATTATAAATTTAGTTATTTTAAACTAATTTTTATTCAGATTATATGTTTTTATTGCGAAATCCATCGCTTTGAATACTTTGATTATTAATAGAATGCATTACAAACTAGAAATCAATCAGAAACAAATTTAAATTATTTTTATTAATTTATTATGTTTTCTTGATTTTTTGCAATTTTAATGTGTCGTGTTAAGAGGCATGAACGAAGTTTTTATTTATCTATCTACACTAAAATTTTCACAACGAATACACATCTGAGCCACAGTTCCCTCACCTCGAACTCCAGATACTCGTTCTTAGTCAAGGTCTTGCTGGCAACGACCAACGTGCGGAGACCGTCCGCCGCTAGCCGCTTACACTCGGCGCTCAGCCACGGAGAGTCGAGCAGTCTGCTCAGAGCTACGTCTGCGCCCTTCACGTAGTACGTTATTGGTCCTTCGTTCTCCTCCTACATAAAAAAAAAACAAAATTAATTTATTGACAGTAGAAAATTCACAATATAAGACTTGAGCAGCGGGCCCCGCACTAGAGATAAGTTTGAACTGCGGGCTCGCAAAAAATACATTACATAATTACACATTTTGCTTTACTAGATAAATAATAGTACATTGTTCATCGAGGGAAGAAAGGGGAAGATTACTTGGGAATCGCACTTTCTCCCGAGTGATACATAGTGCTTTATACTACACCTGCGAGGAAATAGTATAATTTTACTTTTGATCAAGATACAATAAAAGAAACCGACTGACTCGCGTGCGATTGTCACTTTTTATTTCCTTCTTATTTTTCATTATGTGCAGGAAAAGCAAGTGGCCAGTATCATTTTTCGAGTTTTATGTACGAGTTCGCAAAATAATACTGGCCACTTGGCCACTTGCTCATTCTTTATGTTATTTAAAAAAAAAAAAACGCACGTTAACAATGGATTTGCATATACTTTTTCTGCCCGCTCAAGCACGTTAACAATGAATTTTCATACACTTTTGCCGCCCGCATATTTGTATGACAGTAATGACGTATTTTCTGCATCGTTTTCAACAAAGAAAGAAGGTACTTTCCGAGCAGGTGTAGTATAAATAAATTTACTTACACATATTTAAACCAAATCAGAACAATTTTCACTTACAAACTAAAATTACACAATAAACCTGTTATTTAATCTACTTCAATTTTTAAACAGTAAATTGTAAACTCGTTCCTCAGTATTGATCAAAATAAAATAAAATTTGATCAAAATAAATGATGATATCGTATAATATTAATTTAATAATTAATTAAATACTAAGTACCTATATACTGTACAAATAACATAATAAAAAATAATGGAGGATAAATTAAGAATACAATAAATACTTAGATTATATATACCTGGATATGTACATGTCCTAGAAATAGAAACAGAATATTGGCTTAGAGCGAGCGGGCGAGTTTCTAGAGATGTCCCAGGTACTAGGGATGTGCTTCGACATTTTTTGACTTTGATACTAAGGATATGCCGGTAAACGAGGACGCGAGCCGGAAGGGCGAGCGGGCGGGCGAGTTTATAGTGTTCTACCGGACACTATTAACTTGGGTACACGAAACGACAGTTCTCGGGTGGTATCAACTGAAATAGAACCACTGAATACTCCAGGGTTAGAACGCTGGCCTCTCGATCTTGAGATCCAGGTTCGACAGGCATGCACAAATAACTTTTTCAAAATTTATGTGCATAGTATTTGTAGTAACTACTCGTAATATTACCACTTGCTGAACGAAAATGAAATTAACGGTGAAGGAAAACATTGTGAGGAAACCTGCACACCCTAAAAAGCGTGTATTTGTGCCAAAAGAACGGTGGTAGAGCTCACCACCCATCACATAATGATTGTCGGTAAAACACGGGTGTACCTAATGTGTACATTGCATTATTATATCGAAAAAAATCCCGATATTCCGGGATTATTTTTGTCAATTACAGTTTACTAAGTCGCTTCCATACTTTCAAAATAAAACTAACTTTACATATTTAAATAATATATCGTATTTACATACAATTAATAATTATGCGATCCTGGAATTATTTTTGTCAAATATTTTATTTACTCCCATACTGCAATAAGGTAATTACAACAACATAAGCGGTTTTATAAGTACCTATCTACATTATTTGATCGATGTTATAATATGATATTGTAACACCGCAATTCTGCGCTGCGATTGGCCAAATTTATTATAACACCGCAAGAGAACAAATCATATGGCGATAGAACTTTAAAAAAGCGTATCCCATATATTCTAAATAGCCTGTCCATTAATATTAGGCAGGAGTCCAATAAACAAACGTTTAAACAACTGTTATTGAATCATCTCCTCAATAATATGTAAGTTTTAGTTATGTAGGTATAATAATTATAATTAGCTGGTGCGGTCGGCCGCGCGTCAGCGGATACCCACGCCAATTCATAGCTTAGCAATGGCACGTAAAGTGGTAGCGGAGGCGTGGCCGCTTATGTTCGGCTGATCGTACTATAGTACATTGTTCACCGAGGGAAGAAAGGGGAAGATTACCAACGAGGGTGTAGTTTGAGGCCCGAGGCGAAGCCAAGGGGCTCAATACACACGAGTTCGGAATCGCAATTACTCCCGAGTGATACATAGTGCTTTATACTATACCTGCGAGGAAATAGTATAATTTTACTTTTAATCAAGATACAATAAAAGAAACCGACTGACTCGCGTGCGATTGTCACTTTTTATTTCCTTCTTATTTTTTATTATGTGCAGGAAAAGCAAGTGGCCAGTATCATTTTTCGAGTTTTATGTACGAGTTCGCAAAATAATACTGGCCACTTGGCCACCTGCTCATTCTTCATGTTATTTAAAAAAAAAAACAGCACGTTAACAATGGATTTGCATATACTTTTTCTGCCCGCTCAAGCACGTTAACAATGAATTTTCATACACTTTTTCCGCCCGCATATTTGTATGACAGTAATGACGTATTTTCTGCATCGTTTTCCAAATAGTAAGGAGGTACTTTCCGAGCAGGTGTAGTATAAATTACTTTCATTTAAGTAGGTACTAATTTAATTAAAATTGTATCAGAGACTCACGGATCCTACAGTCAAACTGTACATGCAGTTTTGTGGGTCATATTTAGCTATAAGATAATCTACCTTTTGATAAATAAAAATATTCATTCATTCATTCATAAGCGATAACGGTCTGTCTTAATTTCTTAAGCCACGCCCTCTTGACTCTTCTCGCTTCTGATTGGTCTCAGGCTAATTATAGATTACGTACAAGATAAGATATAAGTTCCTAGGTACGCCAGATAAACAAATAACACAAACCTGAACAATGATGCCCATCATCTTGCTCTCGCTGGTGAACGGGAATATCTGCAGGATGGTGAACTGCATTATCTCGTTCGCCGCTCGCATCTTCAGCGAAATGTTGTGGAGATCTCTTCTGTATAGAGAAACGCCCATCTGAAATTAGTAACAATGATCTATCATGGATTTTTGCCAGAAACGAAATTGGGCCAAAACAATTTTATGGATGTTCCACGCACCTAAAGTGTGCATAAATTAATTTTCAATGCATGTGCTCGTAAAGGCCCACTTTTTATACAACAAAACCGAACAGAAAGTCGATTATTTTGCCCTAGGGCTTTATTATTATTATTTTTTTAAATTTATTTACAATGGTTGGCTAACCTGCAGCCTTTCCTGTGTTCCATAAATGTCATACGTTTTTTTCCACTGTTTAACGGCTCTGGATACAGTCCTTTTGAGCCAATTACAATTTAAAGTTCACAAAATTATATTTGTTTTATTTCCTCACACTATGCATTGAAAAACGTAGTATGATACACGGGCGTAAGAGTAATAAATTTGCGCCCTTGTAGCATAAACTACCATATTAACACTCCGACATCACTGAACTTGTCAGATCTGTCATTTTCAAGTTACATACCATATCAGTCCACTTGACGAGCGCCACTTCGTCAGGACTGGAGGCTTGATAGTCGCACAGCTGTTGTTGCGGCACCGTGCCGCCCTGACTCTCTGACATCACTGAACTTGTTAAATCTGGAATTTGATGGGGAAGTGGAGTAAACATAGTTACAGAAGACAATGAACGAGGAAAAAATTTGGATGAGGATGACTGCCTATGTAATCTAAGAAATGGTTCCTACTGGCAGAGATGTCGCGGTTTAAACACCACTTCAGAACTGTTCGCTGATTGATAGGATGCATACATCCAAATACGGGGTAGGCAGAGACTACAGATTTCCATCTGCTACGATCCACCTCTTTCAACTCTTCCACATCCGTCAATCTAGTCATACAAGCTCTTCTATTCCGGGTACTTTTATCATTGGCCTTTATCAATATGTCGCCAATTTGGTCAGCATCCGTCCTTCTAGGGCAGCTTGGTCGAGCTCTACCTTCAATTCAATTCAAATTTACTTGCGCACCATAAATTTCTTTTGTCACTCTACTTTCATTCATCCTTTCTACATGTTCAAACCACCGAAGCATTCCACTTTAAACTCTAAATCTCGTTAAGCGATGCATAGGTGACGAATTAGACTATCACAGCGCTACACTTAAGGCTGCGCCGAGCGTAGAACGATTAGACACCTCGCTTGCTCTTTTGTGGTCGTTTTTTATCGTGGTCGTTTTTATTGAATTTAACAGAAAAAATCATATTTAATTTACCAGACAGAATTTTAAAAATGTGAAACGGCCCAGTTGTATTTTATAACGTTTGTGATTGTCTTGAATTGTGGTTGAGACAAAATTCGACAGTTAAGTTATTGAAATTACTAAAACCCCAATATCTTTTTTTAGATATTGGGCCTACTTTAGATAGATTTGTTTCTTACACCATAAGTAATTTTTAATATTCGCTGCGGCGGAAGTGTAGATACATTCTCTGTGATAATAAATATATATTTTATTTATTTATCATTGAAATATTATTCAATACATCAATTTAACAGTGACTATCGTTTAAGATTATTTTGCTCGGCGCCCTCTTAATAGTTAAGCACTGCTAGAAATTCTCAAATGTGAAATCGTGAGTAAGAATAACAAATCATACGAATTCTTTAAAACTTATTTTTACAAAAACGACAATAGACGGAAAAATACCATTTCAAAATGGCTTTGTTTAACTTGTTAGACACCACAAGTTTGGGCAATCTCTGCAGACACTGGTATCGATTCGGCGCAACACAACTGACAAGACTAACCTTATTTTGAGCGTCCCATCTTAGTCTTTTCGGTACAGAAAGAAAAGGACAGAACACTTAAATTAAGTTTAGTCCTGTCAATTAAGTCAAGTTGTGTTGCGTCGAATCGGTGTTATTGACAACTTGAAATTCCAACCAACAAATGGTAAAGTTTATTTATTTATTTACAAACAAGGAGCACAAATAGAGAGGGGCACATAATATCTTACAGTAAAGTTATAAGTAGTTTTTCATTGTACCACTATCCTTAGCATACTCACAGATAATATAAATGTTTAAAGTGACACAGACAGGAGATAAAGATAAAAGTAATATTTTTTAAAAGAATTATACTACAAAGCTAAAACCCACAACCAATCTTAAAACTAACATGCACACAGAAAATTATAAACATTAATTAATTGTCAGAAAGTGCTTTTTTACTTGTCTTTTATAAAACATAATATGAACAATTATTGAAGTCGATATTTAAGAAATTTTCATTGTAACTCTTACACATTCGGTATCTACTATACTACTCGTTTGCCCGTTTCTTTTTTTTACAGACTTTAGAAGTTTACCTGATTGGGCCTCATCGACCTCGTCATCTCTGACTTCATAAACCGGCGTGACGTTGTGACAGAGCGCTAGAGCCGAAACGACTTGCCAGGCGTGTCGCGGAGACACGAACGATCTATGCTCAGCGGTGACAGGCGTCGCCACTGGTGAGGAGTCGTTGGTCACATACTGGGTGAGCAGAGTTTCAACCTGTGTGTGAAATATGATATGTGTACAGGTCCAGCGCTTGACTTAGTTGAGTTGGTTCCTGCGGTTGCGGGGCGGCGCGGGACGGGTGTGTCAATTGAAGCGAGACTTCGAGAGAGAGATGCGATGTCACCTCATCCGCACCGCTCTCTACTGCAGCAACCTACTCAGTTAAACGCTAAAACTGTAGAATCAAAATAAATTTATTTGTCTCAAATAATTCATACTTAAGTGCACAAACATTGCACATTAAAATACTTGGTTAAATATAACACCGCGATTCTGAGCTGCGATTGGCCCAATTTATCATAACAGCGTTAGACACAATCAACAACAGATACGAGAAAAAAGTCCCGACCTTATTTCTTAAGCCACGCCCCTTTTATCCTGATTGGCCTTCAAGACAGCATTACCGTGACAACGCACCCGAGGTTCATAAACGAGTGTTTTTCTTCTCATAGTTAGTTGAAAATATCATACTCGTATATACAACGTGTCACTAAAAGGTGTAACCATATTTGAAGAGGTTATTCAGTTAATGGTATAGAACAACTTTTAATATGGAACAAACACTGTAACACGAAAATTTTTTTTTTGTTTCATAGTAAAATGCAATGCCGCTTGGCTGAAATGCATGGAAGGGCAGATTATTTTTTCGTGTTTTCAGGGTTGGCTCCACAGTAAAAGTTGTTCTATACCATTCACTGAAAGCTCTTCAAATATGGTTACACCTTTCTGTTACACGTTGTATAAAGAGTTGATTGTCGTAGATAAAGTATTGTGTGCAACTGAACATAATTAGACATTGGAAAACTCGTGCAAAACTATTACGAAACGAACGAACGCGTCGTAAACAAGCATTTGTGTCCCAATTTCTCAAATTATGTTACAGTTGCACAGAATACTGGCAAAATTATAAATTTGGCTCACCTCATGAAAGTTATTCCTGTCGAAGAGCGCGTTCCCCAAGTGCAGCTTCTGAAACACCATCTCATTTTTGGTGAGGGTCCCGGTTTTGTCCGCGAGCAAGTACTGTATGCGGCCGAGCTCCTCAGGGATTGTGGTGGACCGCACCACTGTTCCTTCGATCTTCTTGTCGCGCTGTATAGTCCACGAGTAGAACGCTTTGCCCATGTCCAGGTTCACTCGCAAGCTGATTTGCAGGAAGTAGAATTTTGACTTTAGTTGCAGTGTACGTAAAGTCTAAATTCTATCCGTGTTACTACAAAATGGTGTTTATCTTTAGACAGTGTTTAAATCTGTTGTTGTCGCCTTTTCTTTCATATTGTAAAAAAGTGACAGCAACAGATTTAAACACTGTCTAAAGTTAAACACCGTTTTGTAGTAACACCGATTGAGTTTTAATTGTTTGTGCGGCGTATCAAAGCATGCAAACCATTTTAACACAAAGATTTTATATTATAGTGTTGTGATAAGCCCTAAAATTGCCCATTTGAAATATACATATATATATATAAGTCTTTAAATATGAAATTGCCGAAATTTTCTTACAGATTCATGAATTCATAATTCAATTATTTGTTTTTTGTTTGAAAGTTGATTTCAAGTTTTTACATCTACGTACTGAATTTTTTTTAATTTTAAGTTTGAATATAATAATTAAATTGTTAAAAACAGTTCGTCCTAAATGCCATCCATTTCCATAAGATTCGTAATAATTTTTTACAGCTGACATTTTTAAAATTGAATTAATGTTGCTGTTAGCTTAATGTTGTCTCATTCATACACAAAAGAAATTACATAATTTGGATTTGTTATTCCTAAAAAAATGCAAAAATGTTGTACTAAAAATTGAGTTTCCTTCAAATTCTCTATAGAAAACGGCAATTTCATATGTAAAGACTTAATATGATTTTGCTTTGTCCAACTACTTTTTTCCGTCTGCCTCCAGCACCACATTTCAAATGCTACAATTCTTTATCTCTCTTTGTCATGGTCCACGTTTTGCACCCATACAGGCGGGTAGAGAGAATTAGTTGGACAGAGAAAACAACCAATGAGGAAGTGCTGAAACGAATTAAAAGAAAAGAGGGAAGATGTTTGGACAACTTCAACGGACAAATTATAACTTAGTTTGGTAGGTTAGCTTTATTAATATAATAACCATTTTATAATTTTTTCATGTTATCCTTTAAGTAGTTTATTTTGTTTGTGCACATAAATTTTTTAAATCAAATATGCGCTTTCAGGCTTAGTTTGCCTGAAGTAATCTCAGTTTTGAAAAACATATTTAAGACGCCCATACTGTTATAAACTTATCTGCGTCCAATAAAGAATTAAGAACTCCTTAAGCATAATCCTGTAATAAAAGAAATCGTCGAAGGGATAAAGTTAATACTTGCGATTGTCGGCTCTTCGTGAAACATCATCATGGATGAAAACAACCACTACTGTGTACTGTTTCACAATTTAATTTATAGCACAATTAACCCCAACTAGTTTCGCCTTATCGGCATTCTCAAGGGAATAACATAATAATTTATAATAAGCATTGTCTAAGAATGACAACAAAACACAAACGTCTTTCGTCGAAGGGACTTTAGAGGGGAAAAAAGAAGCAGACCCAGGATCAAGTTCAGTGACCATCTTACGGCAAGGGCAGGAGTCTCACGTTACCAACAACTTGACTAATGCAAGATACTACAACCACAAGAGCTCTTAAATATCTGCATGATAACGGCACCTAGCCCCGGCTGACTAAATTCTCCCTTAAAAAATCTGGTTCATGATTTAAAATATACTTTTTTATATTTTTATATCAACAGATGTCAGCGGTTTTCTAGCTTCAAATACCTATATATGTAATTTAATATTTTTCTATATGCCTGGGTCGGAATATAGCGCTTAAAAGCATTAATTAAGTATTTATATTTATGTGGAATATAACATATTTATAAAACATAAAAAGGCTAAATTATTAATACATACGGCAGTGCCCGTTTGACAACGACGGTGAACGCCGCGTTGTCGTCCTAAGAACGACACTCGCCTTGATAATGCCGAAATTGTATCGGTGAAACGGTTGGCATATAGTCGACAACAATCACACGTTAGTGTTCAAGCCGTATGTAATAATAATTTAGTATGTCAGCTCACGCGAGATTTAATCATAAAAAGGATCTTAAATAATTGATAATATAGATTTTTATATGCATATATTTATGGAATAACCAGAACACTTACCTAATAGGAATGATATAGGAGAACAGTAGCAGGAATCTGAACATGAACCCGTACCAGGGCCCATTGAATCCTTTAAGGACGATCATCAGGAACGAGATGAACAGTACGGCGACGAACAGCACTTTAGTTAGATCGTTCACTTGCAAGTCGAGGCGGCCAACTTTCGAGCGAGGAGCGGCGTTATTCATTACACTGCGGGTTTCGCTACCTACGGGATAGTTCTCATTTGTTAACGTGGATGCGAAATATCGCGTTTTCAAACGGAAAACTCATGTTATTTTTTCTTATTTTCGAATATAAATTTATTAAATATATTATGGTATTAGGCGACCATAGTTTTAAGTCAATTTTGCGCCTGCGTTCTTGACTGACGAGAAGTTCAAACTTACCGGTGTAGATGACAAGCCCAGTCGCCTGCCCTGAAGCGACCACACATCCACTCCACAACGTATTCTCTATCTCTAAGGAGTCTGTTTCCTCCTCATCTAGCCTCGTGCAGGTCCCGATAAAGGAGTGGATGTCCTTCTCTGGCTTCTCGATGAATATCTGGGCGTTGATGTCGAGCAGGTGGGCGTCGGTTGGTAGCTTCTGGGTTATTGGGAGTGGTATCCTGGAAAAAGGGTATTTTTTTATTTAACAATTTGATATAGTATATGATGTAATTTTTTCTTTCTAGTAAATCATTTTCTTCGAATTTGGGGAGATTATTTCTCTTTGTATGTATTTATGCTCGAAAAATAGTGCGGTGCGATTTTATTACTTCGGAACTAATATATCGTCGGTGAACCGTGGTTGCCAGTGTTGGCTGTTGGACAAAGAGCTGTGATTTTCAAACTTAGAAGTCCTATCATTACAACAATATTTTATAAATATAATTTTTTGAGATAACCTTTAATAGAAAAACCCTACCAAAATTTCATACAAAGAAAATGTAGACAACCTTCAACTCAAAAATCTGACCTGAGCTTCCAATCGATTTCCCCATCCAGCTGATCAGTCCTGATATACACCGTGCCCATGGTCTCGTTAGTCCGTAGCAGGATCATGTCCGCAGGCACCCGCTGACCTTTGTGCAGCATCACAATGTCTCCCACCCGGAGAGCTGACCCGGACACCTCCTCTGTCACGAACGGTCGGTAGTCAGATAAGGGCGAGTCGAGGACTATGCGTTCATAGCGCTGCTTGTTCACTTCTCTGTCTCGTCTAGAAAGCAAGTTTTTTAGGGAAAGATTAATGATAGTGAAGGATGGAACCTGAGGGCCTACTCCGAAGTGACAAAATTCGATCAAATATCGTTCGGTCGTATATACATCTCTATCACACTCTTTATGCGTGCGTCAGAGATGGACGTATGCTCGAACGATAAACGATCGACCGAATCTTCTTGGGAGTACCAGGCCTGTGTCGACCATCAGCGGAAGCAATCAGGGGTTAACTGCGAAAACACACTCTGACTATAAACTAAAAACTAAAAACATGGGCAGAACGAACGGGTCTTGATAGAAGGACAGACGGACAACAAATACTTATGACTTATAGGGTTCCGTTTTTTCATTTTGAGGTACGGAGTCGTAAAAAGTTAAAAGCGTGTGTTGTACAAAGTTGGTTCTGTCGTTGCAGCTTGCCACCCTGCGGCGTTGCTCGCGTGGATCCTTTTTGTCCCGATTCTGTGGGATTTGGGAATGTCAAAAAATCCGGCCTTATTCTTTGTCTACATTATAAAGGGAATCCTGTGCAAACTTTCAGCTTTCTAATGAAAAGTAAGTTATCAAAAATGTTTTATTACTTTTTTTTTGTTTGGGTATTACGTCTGAATGGGCCAGATTGAATGGGGCGCGGCAAATTCGGACGTAAACTAAAATCGACTACGTTCGAATAGGGCGGTCATAAAAATTTCAATGTCATATCAATAATGTAATATCAAGGGAATTATAGTTTGACATAACTATTTATAAGTACTTACCGCCAAGTGTTTTATCCCATTTAATTCACAAACACAACACACTACACGAGCAGACTGTTGCAAAAACTACAGTGAATAGACCGCAAAAAAAAATGCTTTTCGCTAGTCCTCTGATGTCACAGATAAGCAGTCCGTTTGTGATTGGTTGACAAGAAAGGGTCATTGTTAAACTAGCTATCTGAGATCCTGCTAATCTGGTTATGATGATCTGTTTCTGTCATGTTTCTGTACGTATTTGATATTTCAACCAAGTAAATATATAATTAGTGTAGAGTAAATCTTACTGATATAATAATAATAAATAATATTGCCAAATGTTCATGTATTCTGTAAGTGACAGTACCGTTTATAGTAGTTTATGCTACAAGGGCGCAAAGGAATAAATTACGAGGACGATTTAAAACACGAGCGTAGCGAGTGTTTTAAACGTAACCGAGTAATTTATTGCTTTTACGCCCGTGTATCATACTACGTTTTTCAATGCATAGTGTGAGGAAATGAAAACAAATATAATCTTGTGAACTTTAAATTATAATTGGCTCAAAAGGACTGTATCCAGAGCCGTTAAACAGTGTAAAAAAAAAGTATAACATCTATGGTACACAGGAAAGTCTGCAGGTTAGCCAACCATTGTAAATAAATTAAAAAAAATAATAATAATAAAGCCCTAGGGCAAAATAATCGACTTTTTGTTCGGTTTTGATGCATAAAAAGTGGGTCTTTACGAGCACATGCATTGAAAAATTTTTACGACCGCCCCATTCGAACGAAGTCGATTTCAGTTTACGTCCGAATGTGCCGCGCCCCATTTCAGACGTAATACCCGTTGTTATTTGGGTTTGGATACTTAATTATATTTGCAGTTTGCAGGGTGTATCTTTCAGGGAAATTTCCACTGATCTACTTTCCTCCCTAGGAGCAAAAAGTACAAAATCTGACCTGTATCTCCTGAAATCATCTACTGCCTCCCTGAACAGTGTAACTGCCAGCACGAAACACAGCGGCCCCCAGTACGTGTACAGATACCCTATCCGTATGCTAGGAATGAACTGACTTAGCGCCATCACCAGGAAATAGAGGTTCAGGAAGAATCTGAACTGCTCGTACAGCACCAGCGGCAGGAATGTTATTATGTTGTATTTCTGAAAATTTGTAATTCTATAAAAATATACCCAGGAAGCTAGATTATTACTTCTCTTAAATGTAAAATATAAGCACAAACAATGTAGCCTTTCCAGTGAGATATGCTGCCTGCGGTTAGACACCTACTAATGAAGAAGATGTGCTATGAGTTAGATTTTCAAGCACTTAAAATTATGCAGATAAGAAAAATTTTAATATTTCATTATTCTTTTTCTGCTATTTTGTGGCTCTTGAAGGAGACAAAGGAGAGGAAAGGATTGCCATCTATGCTTTAACCCGTAAGCTCATAACTGTGCCGATCAGCAAAGGTCAGTCAAGGTCATGTTTAGTATGAGCAGTATTTATATTACATTATTTACAATATGAGTGTCATTGAAAAGCTAGAAAGACAAACAACAATAAAATAATAACAAAATAATTAAAAAAAAAAATGTGGGTTGTTGCTTTTGACCTTAATTTTACGCACCCTTAATTTTTTTGTTCATATTAATTTTGTATTTGTTTTATATTCAATTGATATTTTTTTAATATTATAATATTTGAATAGACATATATAAATACTATATAGATAAATAACCAAAACTTTCTTTCTATATACATGTACATAAAAATAAATAACTTTTTCGTTTTTGTTTTTACTTATAAAGTTTTAATCTAGTTTTAGAAAAAAAAAATTGCATTAGATTCTGACAACTACTTTAGGAGATATAGCCAAAAACTAAATTGGCCGGAAAAGTTGGCGGGAAATAAAATCGTCCATAGCTTACGGATTAAGCAGACCATTCATATTGCAACAGTTGCAAGGACTTTAAACAAGTTTGATCATGATTGTATTGGTTGCCAAAGCGGACGGGTCTCTAGGTCCATTGGAAAAAAATATGAAACTGTAAGACACCCATACAACCGTTGCAATGTGAATGGCCCCCTTTAGGTATTACATCATAGTGAAAATTAAGCTAGTTTCCTACAAAGAGTATATCCTAGATTTAAGGAAGTATGTACCTAGTTAGTAAAGCCGATTCCGAAGGCTTTAATTTTAGTTTTAGTGCTGTCAAAACTAAATATTCTTCATTGCAAACTAGTCCTTAAGTGTTAGGAATAGAAGCTAAATTACTTTGGATTTTTTAAAGTTTTGACAGCACTAAAACTAAGCCAACAGAATTGGCTTTATTAGCTTCATAAATACTGTCTGTGGCACAAAAATCTTTCAATTTACTCCATCGAATATGTTTAGGTTAAAGTAAATAGTAAGTTAATTAAGTATGTTTTTTTTTTCTTTTAATGGTGGTGGCAGAATAACAGCGTTCCTAATGCCGTTGGTATAGGAACATATGCTGAGTCACCGTCTTTTTTAACAGTGCCATACAACTTTACGTTCAAGAACATTGTACTACTTTGTCCATAATGGTGTGTTAAATAAATGTCTTTTTATTTTAATTTTATTTTATTTATTTATTGTGTCTGCTCACCAGCCACAACAATCACCAAACCATAAAGAGATACAATGAAGACTCAAGTAATTGTTGACAAGAAATCATCAGCCCAATTCTGTTGGGACTACTCCGGCAGTCATGAAAACTAACAAGGCCTCCATATTGCAATAAATCCTGTTCACAAACGAAAACTGATGGCTCTACAAATCTGTTTGAGTAGGAAAACGATAAAAACAGTAAACAGTAATGTTAACTGTAAATTTAAACAGTAATGAAGAGTAAATTTACAGAAAAAAATATCATCTGTCTACTTGACATGCACTTAAAAGCAATATAATTGTGTCGATTCGGTGCAACACTCGACTTAACTTAATTGACGGGACTAAACTTAATTTGAGCGTTCTGTCTTTTTCTTTCTGTATCGAAAAGACAAAGACAGAACGCTCAAAATAAGGTTTGTCTTGTCACATTAGTTAAGTTGTGTTACGCCGAATCAACATCTCTATGTTAGTAAAATATTTTTTATAAAATAGTGTTTAAGGGCCTTTTTATTTTTTATATAAATGTTATATTCCACATAAATATAAATACTTAAATGGTTTTAGTCGCTATATTTCGACCCCTCAGTGGGGTTGTCATCAGGCGAATAGAAAAATAACATTTAAAACTTAAAAGCAATGGAAGAGATAAGGCCTAAAACACAAAATTAAACACCCATTTTGAATACTATTTTACTTTTAACTTCAGCTCGGGAAATGATAGGGTTACACCCCAAACAAAAATAAAAATAAAAATTGGTTAAAAATTCTACAGAAGCTGAAAATGTCATCCCCTGACTAAAGCGTTGCCATCGTAGGATCATCCTTCCTCAGTGTTGCTTTGAGTGGGAGTATCCGTTCAGTCCAACCACTATGATGGCAAAAAATCAGGGTAGACCATGATTAAGATGGTGAGAGGACTAGGGGCCTTATTGTCTAACTTTAACCTCTATCGCTATCACTTTTAAAAATATTATGATTGGCTATAAATGATGTGTGATGTCAATTTCTAGCCAACCACAATACGTTTGAAAGTGATAATGATAATAGCCTCTGTATGCATAACCTCGTTTTAATTTAAAATCAAGTGAAATTCAATCAAGATTTAATAAATGTACCGCTACAGAGCTAAGTAAATTAAAAAATCGGGTCGGGTGTAGATAAGTCCTGGGGGTCTAGCATAGAAGACCACATCAAGCTTTAACTGCTCTATACAGTATATCCATCCCTCTCAAGGTAGATCAACAGAGTGAGAGAGCGCTATATTATCATGCGCTATCAAGCTCAATATTGTTTGCTATGCTAGACTAGCTAGATCATGACTCTTTGAACAAAATTTAAATAAACCAGCAATAAAATAAATTCAAGGTGGACTCAAAGTTAAATTATATATATAAAAAACTAGTTTCACAAAGAGGTATTAGGCTTCTCGGTACTCATTATCATAATAGGTGTAAAGAAGACGAAATATGATAACTAATGAGGTCAGGTTGAAATTAAACCTACTTGATTGCTGACATGGTTCGGTGGAAATTCCTCATCTGGTAGTTGACCTAGATAAATGACTCTAGAACATAGCTCTCTTTTGCGAAACTTAGCGAACTGGAATCTGGAAACGAAAATACAGGCATTAATTCAGTGAACAAAGAAACAAAACCAAGATGATAAAAATGTTACCTCGACCAAAAGGGTTTCTTTCTTGGTCTCGAAATTAAGGGTGTTGTCTCCATGATGAAGAGGTTTTATTATTAGTATTCAGATCCGTGCTACTCTCATTTTCTGAAGAATTCAGTGTCCTCGCACGTAATCAAAATGATCAAAACAACCAAATCAAAACAATTTTTTGTTTGACACAAAAAATACTACCCTCCCGTAGACAAATGTCTTGTTTTTTTTGTTTTTTTTTTTAGGGGACGGTCGTGTAAACAAACACGTTCACTACGCTCAGCTATCGTTGGGTAGTAAGTTAAGTAAACAAACCGGACTTGACATCGTGACCGACCATTGTTTATGTGAAATTGACAATTTTATTCGTTTGGTGGAAGGCTCGAGCTGCCTCGAAACGTCGGGTGTCTTTTTCGTCAAAAGGTAACAAATTTATCGCGATAGACCCAATTATATTCTATATTATAATGTGTACGAAAATCGAATAGAACACGTTTTTCAGAAAATCGGATAGTACAGTGGAGATCACGTTAACCTTTACTTATTGGACTTTGTACCTATCTTATTTACTTCACCATGGGGCTAATTTAGTACTGCAAGTGTCTAACTCGATGAGATCTCCACTGTACAATAACCTCAGCTGAAGGAATTATTATTAGCTACCGTTCCCCTAGTTTCATAATACTTCAATATTTTAATCCTTTTTCTTTTTTCGCGCGCTTTTTGACACAAACGTCAAAAATCGTGTGGAAAAGTTGGTTGTCAAACCACCTATAAACCACCATAAAAGTAATAAGGTGATTGGTGGTGGTTTGACATTTCAATAGTCGGTCATGAGGTCCGTATGGATTTATTTGGTTTATTCCGTTTAATTACATAACCGACTTACACGATAGCTGAACGTATTTATTCTGTTGAATCTAATGACCATGCCTTTTCCCAACGACTTTTTATGTTTGTCGGTGTCCATGACCGAATCGTGAGGATTTCATGACTGCCCCCTTAGTGATGTAGCAATACCATTATACTCGTACTTTTGATTTGAAAGTGACTCCGGAGCCGGCATTCAGGATAGCTGCCTCATGCCTGCCGTAAGTTTGGAATTTTAGTGCTCTAAGGTCGGAGGTCACGTGGTTGAGTTGCTTATGTTCATCCCTAAAGCTTGCGGCTGGATTCTAAGTAAATCCCCACCATCTTTTCACTGACAATGATTAAGTCTCAAACGTGATAGGTGGTGAGTGAGCCCTATCGCCGTACTTCGCTTCGCCCGACGCGACGTTCTTTGCGAATCACGCATATCGAATACAATTAATAATCACCACGAGGATTACTACCTCTGGGTTAGCATAGGAAAGTTTCCGTGAAAACACCCGTTTGGGACATTATTCGGGTGTTTTCTTATTGACATTTTGTATTAATACATTTTGAAGTAAAAGCTATCCACAATCCAAAATAAGTAGATTTGCAACATTGTAGCTAAATGAGAGAAAGTTCTTCTTTAATTGACAGTATCATTGTTTTCTCCATACAAAAAATAATTCAATTTTTTTTTCTCAGAAAGTAATGCATGTTTCAGAAAACTTTTTCAGTAAAAGGTGTTTGTAATAGCGTCAGCTGCAGTCTATCACAAAAAAAATGTTCGGTTACTTAACCATTTAATTAAATATTTTCAAGTGCCTGTAGTTTACAAAGCGCATTTTTTCGCAATTTAGTGTAAGGAAATAAAATATTGGCTATGACTTCTTCTATCACCTGCACTAAGTTTCATTTTAAGTTTCATAGTATTTGTGTGAAAACAAATGAATAAACCCACCGATTGGGAATTTTCCCCGATAAACACCGGGAATTTTCCCAAACGGGAATTAACCCGGGAATTTTCCCGCCCATCTCTATAGGTGAACTACACGGCAACATAGGCAGTCAACTCGGACGGACTATCCTTGGTTAAGCTGTGTTTGTAGTGCATTTTTAATCTCTAACTGTAGCTAAGAACTTTTTGGTCTTTTTTGTTGGTAGTTGTATTGTATAACAAATGGTAGCTTTCACAAATTATAAATGGTAGCATTACTCGTTCCTCTGTAATTTATGGCAACACAGATTAGGTAAATAAATATGGCGGAGGGTATCTAATCCAATTTTTGTGAATCAATCAATTTATAGCGGAAAATCTCAACTTATAAATGAAAATTCCAGTTTGGGGTAGTTGTAATGACTATAAATGTAATGTAGAAATGATATAAGTATGGGAATGGTGTTAGTGATATACCTGACGTGATAGATCAATGACTGTGCTTTTGTAGTGATCCGGAGACGGGGGCTCGTGCGTTGTCAGCCCTCTCGTTCCACCCTGAGGGTCAGAAGGTAACGCAAGATACTTTCGTAGTAAATTGGTTTATGTTTATTTGTACGAAGGCTACTAATTTACGGGGCTTGTAAATTATTCCTTGTTAAAAGTGCTCATTACCAAGTTGGTGTAGCCTCCGCAATTTAATTTTTGCAGGGGTATTATTGGATTCTGTCGCGCAGTAGTAGCCGGTGGAGGCAGTGTGTCTATCGTTGCTGGCAGGGGTGGCCGGGCACACCTCCATTGACCTATTTTCTGGTTATTGCATCGTAGCTAACTATTTATGTCCGAAGATGTAAAGTAGGGCGCCGCCGGTTTCGCATCTGATGTGCAGTAACTTAATTTTGTGATATCCACACTCAATCCCTGTTTCGTTTGCTTAGCTGAATTTACTGTTTGTTTTTTTTTGTGGTCTTAGTGAACTTAGATGAATCAAATGAATACCTACTGATAAGTTTCATTGGCTCCAGTAATTGATTTGAAGATCCCATGCACAGGTCTTAGAAGTAAATTTTTGAAGTAAATGAAAAAAATTTGATGTTACTTAAATACATATCAGTATAGGCAGTTATCTTGGCTTAAAATATCAACCAGTACTACTTAAGCAGCTCTGCCCCTTATTAAAGGTATCGTGATTGGCTAAAAATTATGTGTGATGTCATTTCTAGCCAATCACAATACCTTTGAAAGCGGTAGCGATAGATGTTGAAGTTAACCAATAAGGCTGGTATTTCTAAGAGTGCGGGGCTGCTATATAACGGCCGTTATATAGTGTCTGTTTTGTATAATTATCGCTGTCTTTCTCATTGCAAGAAATTGAGAGATCATATAAATAACAGCCCCTATATTATTCTGTTGGAAAATCGAAGCTTTAGCTGAACTGAAAAAGTCTAGTGTAATAAAAGAAAATACATATTATTAAATATCATTATGACTAACTTTTTGCTTACACCCCTTTTTAATCTGTTGTGTTCTTATTATCGCTAAAACAATAGATAACAGGCAAGATTGTAGCTCCAATTCATTATTGAGACAATTTAAAAAAAAATATTTTCGTGCAAAAACCTTATGCCCTTTAAAGGGTTAAGGGACAAAGTTCCTAAATTCTTTAAGGTTTGGACTAAACATATCTTCAAAACAAAACAAAAATCCATCTAGGTTTGCAACTAGCTAAAGACAATTGATGTTGGTCCTGTCCTATAAAAGTAGACAGGTTAATCGACAACTGCTCTTCTAATATTGTGTTTTTTTGTTACAGGAGCTGATAGTCAGCAACAAAGTGTGTTTAGTGCCAAATGTATAATCCAGTAGATAGAATAATGTGTCGACTCAGTGAGTGTGTGAGTTCAGTGGCTGGTGACCAAACACGGAAATGATAAACTGTGACCTGCCTATGATGGACTGTGATCTGCCTCCGGGAAGCTGCAATTCAACTGGCCATCTGTCCACTATAGGATATCACATGGTACCTGGTCAGTGCCCTTTCATTTTGGCTACAGTTAACAGAATTAAAATATACATAATATATTTATGCTTTCTGAGTATTTGCCAGAGATGACCTAGCTCTTTGTTAGGTAGAAACTGCTTGATTCTTTTGTGAAACTTTTTATATTTCAAGGATTATCTGTACAAAAATTAAATTAAATGATATTAATAATCTCTACTAGAGTCTACACATATGTATATAAGGTCTTTCAATTTAAATGGAAATTAATTTAGGAGGTGATTCAGTATCGATAATACATCACATTCCACTGCAAAGCACTTTTTTTGCGCGAACTTTTTTTTCGCTTCTCAGTACAAAGTGGTCCAATCAGCTGACTCAGTTTGTATGGACAAGTGAAGAAAAAGTTCGCGCAAAATAAAGTACTTTGCTGTGGAATGTGATGTATTAACGATACTGAATCACCTCCTCAATTACTTTCCATTTAAATTGAAAGACTATACACATCTCTTAAACTAATAATTCTCTTATAATTATATTCATATTTTCAGCTAACTTAACTCAAATTTTTTTTTAATTAAATGGGTATCTATTAACTTATACTTTCCTAAAAGCATGTTTTAAGTTTGTGTGCCCATACATTCACAACGTAATATATAAAATAACAAAATTTTGCCAGAAAAGCCTAACTGACATTAAACTATGTTCAAGAAATGCCATAAATTACATTTCTTTAATATCCATAATTCAAAAATAAAAATAACCATCTTAAGTTGTGTGTTTCATAGAGGATACGAATTGTTCCCCCTTAACCAGTTGTATATGAGCAAAAAGATACAAATACTATGTGGCCTGATTCGCCATACTTAACCTTCTAAACCAAACTATCGGCTCTCTTCAGTCATATAAAAAACCTATTTTTATTATCCTGCCTGATAGGTGAAGGACATTATTCATACAGCCCAGTCAATGTAATATTTTCAATAATTATTATCATATTGCCCTCTCGTTTTGGGCATTTTTTATACTGTCTGGAAGTTGTTTATAATGCTCTATTGATCACTTGGTGCATGACACATACATAGTACTATGTACACATAGTTAACTTAAAATTTGTAGTATTAATCGAGCGAGTATTGTCTTGTCCCAGGTCGCATGCACCACTCGGCGAGCACGCCAGCGGGCGTGGACGGAGCAGGCGTGGGGTGCGGGACGCGCACTCCCCCCGCCACACCGAAAAAGGGCGGCAAGATGCTCGCCCTACGCGTACAGATGCTGGACGACAGCATATCCATGTTCCAGATACAGGTATGTTGAACCTTTTGCTGTAGGTACACACAAGGCTGAGTTTGGTCTTGGTTTTGGTCTTACATTTACATATTGGTTATTTAGATCGCTGACAACTACTTGCCTATATATATACGACGACGCAGAAGATCAAGGCAGTTGAAGGAACATAGTATCTTGAAGGAACATTTTATGTTCTTTACGACAAGTTGACGCAACATGAGAATAATTTTTTTGACTATTTCCGCATATCTACTTCTACATTTGATTATTTACTTCGACTTCAATAAAGCCTGGCCCGAAAAAACTGCAAATTTCGCACCAAGCGTTATTTTTTAATATCCTATCAATACAGTCGTCACTTGTCTTGTCCCACATGCATGGGTATCTTTCTACTAACCCTAGACAAGACCTTGTGTGTTTTGTATTGCGAGCATATCGGTGTTGGTAAATGACGGGCCCGACGATGCTCCGATTTCCGATCAAGCACAATTATCGGAGGTGATTTTACCGGAGGTTTACGTCGGACGCCGGAGGTCGTGTAGACAGAGAGCTATTTAAATACATAGGCCGCTACTACGTTCCGGAATTTATCGGATGATTATTGGAGGCAATGCCGGACCGTGGACAAGGGCACTACGAGCAGACATCATGACGCGACCAACTCAATTGTGGGCGCGGCCAAATGTCATGCTGTTTCATTTCGCTATAATATGCACGCTCCATGAAACTTGCGAAGGCAATACAATCGTGCCGATTTCGCCGCGCGCGCGAAATTGAAAGCTTGTTTCAGGAGAAATATTATTTTGGCAAGATTGTGGTTGTTTTCCAATAATATTTTTGGTTAAGAGCGGTTTCTTAGCCGGATTGTGAAAACCCCGCCTTTTTCTTATTAATCGAAACAGAACACTTAATTCACTCAATAGTTATTCAACAAAACCTTATTACCTATGTATTGTGTATGCTGCCATCGCAAAGCTTCCATCGGTTTCTGTAAATTAAAATATCAAAATTCTTTAAATTCAAATTTTTTTTGTTCTGATTTACAATAACCATAAATTTACAATTTACAATTACAATATCAACCGCAGTCCCTTCGGCGCTACCAACGCTCAATTAAATGACTGTAGCTCAGTTGTTTATTGCTCGATCGTTGTAATTTTCACGATACGAAGATTCATTAAAAACCCTTTTGAATGTTGTAATGTGCTTTATAATAAACAAAATTTCCAAAATCCAGATGAATACCGAGCTGTTTTAAAAATAAAAAAGTAAATGTTTTCAAAAAGTAAGTTTTTGTAAATATTTACTTTCGTATTAGTTTAACATAAACCATTGTAGCAGATTACATAATTTTCATTATCTGTGCTTTTTTCGAGACCCTAATGAACTAAATCAGTTCAGTAGGTAATGAGATAGACCATCCAAAAGGATAGGCCCGGTCGCCACACTAAGAAAGTGACAACTGCACTTATGGTATTCAGAAGTGCGTTCATTAAATAACCCTGGACTGGGTAGGAACACTGGGGTTGTAACGCTGAGTTCTTGAACGGGTTTCGTCGTGTAGCGACACTCCAAACGTCAGTTGTCATTTTTGCATTATATTTAGTATAATAACGTTGAGAGGACCCCCTCTGTACGAAATTTAACGTAAATATATCAACTATAATGTTGAGAAGACCCCCTCGGTACGAAAATTAACGTCATATCATTTACGAAAATGAACGTGAATGTCAGGTGACATTTGGAGCCTATACGAACCTTGCGAACCCTGCTCAGAGTTGATGTTGAAAAAGTCGACACCAGTGTAGCGACACTGTCATTTTTGAACGGTCGGTGTTGAGACGCGAGTTCATTTTTGAACGGGTTAGTGTTGCGACCCGGGTAGGAAACCCAACTCGGTGTGAGTTTATGAACGACTATCAGAAGAACAGCCCGAACAAGTACATACCAGTAGTCGGTATAGCCGAGCTGAGTCCCACGAAAATCGTTATTTAGATGCTTTTCAGAATTCGCTTAGATTAAATTATGTTAAGGTGTGTGAATTCGAAAACCATTTCGAGATTTAGGTTTAATAAGCTGTATTTTAGAATTTGTGGTTAAAAAACATCATGATGATGAATATTTTTACGAAAAAGCTGCAAATTCCATTTGCCTTCGTATGACGTGCACTTGAGAAATGGCTGTTTAGAAAGTGTTCTTTGCTATCAAGATAAATTTATAATAATTGGCTTCCGCGACTGATTTGACAGATGGATGACAAATGAGTAGACAGACAGAGACATCATACCACTTTTTTATAAGAAATCACACATCACAATCAGTATAATGCCTAAAATTCTCAGGTAACGTCATATCGGACAATTCTTTAAAAATCATAAAAAAGTAATTGGTTCCTGTAAATTAAAATTTTTTAAATGGTTAATTTATATACCAAAATAATGAAAACTATGTCTTAAAATAGCGTAAATTCCCTGACAAAAAAAAAATCTTTTAGAAATCAAGCTATGGCAATTGGATTACTCTTACTCTATAAAGAGAAATGACATACAGAATAAAATACAAACGATTCAATAAGCGCTCAGTATCAAGGTCCGATGACCGTTTTTGTAAAATTCATAATAATTTTTAGTGTTCTAGGGAAATGCAAGCCCAGCTCCGAGTCAATTTCTTGAGGTGCTCAATATTTTATTTTGCGAAATTAGCGAAATGTTATTGGTCCGTGATACTGATCACTTACCAAATCTCCAGTATGAATTTGGCTGCATAAATTAATGTCATTTTGTATATTTTCGACTGATGACGGCCCCATACCGAGGGTCGAAATATATCGAGTATTTTTTCTTTATTGTTTTAATACTAATAAATAATCATAGGAAATGTATATTTTCGACTTAGACATTTTTTTATTGATCCATAAAAACAATTAACTTAAATAACATTAAAATTTAAATAAAAAGGACTAAAATAAATACATCTAAACTAAACTAAAAATATCCTTAAAAATAAACTAAAACACCTTAAAAGATAAACTATATTATAAATAAAAAACTTCGTCCAAATCGCTGCTCTGCGGCAACGTGCCCAATATGCTGGCGATATACATATATACTTGTACAACTCTTTTTGTCCGTCACTTGTCCGTCACACAATTTGTGTTTCATTACTCATTACATTACGTAATCAGTAACACTGGTAACATCTTATCTTAGATCTCTACCATTGATTAGATAACTTGTAGACCATCTTATCATTGATTTCAAAACGATTTTGTACTGGAAAATTACTTCATACGTTACACTTCCTGTATATCAAGATGTGAGTTACAGTTACAGGAGAACAGGATGAGCATTGTTAATACGGATTTAGAAATCCATTCACTCTGATCTGATTCATTGCTGTATCATGTCGTATCAAATGCATGCATAGGTTGGCTAATAGAGTAGTGCATAACGGTAAGAATTCAACGTCTATTAGATCAGCGGGTCTACCACGTAATTCTGATTTTCATCAACATCAACTTGAGATTGAAATTTGACGTGCGTGCGACGACGCCCGCCTAACATGCCATCTCTTTTACACGCACGTCAAATTTCAATCTCAAGTGATGTTGATGAAAATCAGAATTACGCGGTAGACCCGCGGATTTCGACGTTAGCTTTACTGTTGCATTAGGAAGTTCTAAACGAAGCTTCGACATTTATTTGTCATTGCGCTATGACGAAAAGGAGCTGACTAGCGATGGATTATATAGAATAGAACAAATCTGAATAAGAACAGAAGAAAAAAAAATCATATATTGGCATCTATGATGACAACTCGAACGGAAATTATATTTTATTAATTATTTTGGAATTAGAGAGATGGGTTTATAAAATGAGGGTCGTTTTATATTATATTTTTTGCAGCATTTATTTTGGTATAAGTTTTATTGTCCAAAATGTAATATAAAGCCGATGAAATGATCTTTATTTTATAGTCTAGCTAGGCCTAACTTTGCGATTTTATTGGATGCAGGAAAATGCAAGTACTCGTACATCATGAAATATTAATATCAAAGAGTGAAATTATGGCATATATTTTAAAAAACATTTTTAATCCGTGTTACTTACTAATTTAACACAAAATAATATGACATTTATCCGGGAAAACAGGAATACCCTCGCCTTCACAAACTTAGGAGTAAATTATGTTTCCGGAAATATAATTTACTACTTAAAAAAGTTACAAGGTGATTCGGTGCTTATACATATAACTATATACAATATAACCTACGTATATAACTATGCGCAATTTGTGGCTCGTTCTTAAGTTTCTCTGTATTTTTTCCACACTGGTACCGATTCGGTGAAGCACATCTTAACTTATTTGACAGGATTAAACTTAATTTAAGCGTTCTGTCCTTGTCTTTTCGATAATGAAAGAAAAAGACAGGACGCTCAAAATAAGGTTAGTTCTAACAAATAAGTTAAGACGTGTTATGCCGAATCGATACCTATGTCTTGCTATTCCGTAGTTCAGTGAAGTTTTCAAACTGAAAAATAAATAAAGCTTCGATGTACTCACGTTCTCGAAATTTACTAAAATCCTACTTTTCGCATCATCTTTCTTGACACTTCAAGTATTTTGAGGAAAATAAATTATAAAAGATAAACATTCTATGTAATAAAATGGGATTTTTGTCCCAGAAAAACTCGCTTAAATTATTGTGATTTACATAAGGTCCTACAATAATAAGTGAAGATAATTATGTATCGTTGACTGACCACATTGCATTAGAAATAAAACTTTTTGGTTAAATTTATTTTTCAGTTTCCAGTACAAAGTGGCTCAGTCAGTTGAGATTTCTATAGAAAGGTGAAAAAAAGTCCGCGAAAATTAAATAAGTTTCTTCGGTAAGTGATCCATATTGAATACTGTTTTTTTTTCACTTTGATTTGTAGGAATTTATATAATTCATTAGCTTATTATTTTATTATCGTATGATGATTCTTTTACTGTTCTATAGTCTCATGAGTATTTTTGCCTGTATTAAGGCGATATGTTAAAGTTTTAGCGTCCCTGTCACCCCATATGCGAAAAAACCCTCAGTGCGAGAGGGACGTTTTCGCGGAAAAGTAGCAAAAAGTCGGTTTTTTATTAATATAAAATGTACTATAGTTGCTATCAAAATGTCGTTTAACCAGGTCCTAGATACTGTTAAAACTCATCTAATAAGATATAATTGCAGTCCATATGTCATTCCAAACTGTCAAACCAGGAGAATTGGTGTCGAAAAAGACCTCATTTCAATAAATATTTGTATCTAGCCGAATTTCTCCAATCTCGTTTCTGTTTAACAGATGCCTAGAAAAAGATCCAATAAATAATATACAATTTCATCAAAATAATACATTATTTACTGAAGTAGATATGCCAGTTCTAGAACTACGACTATCATAAAATTAAGAATGTAATGAATGTACGAGTAAGTGTAATCCAGAGTTTTCATGTAGATTTCATGCCATTTTACGGGTCTTTACAGTCTTAGTTGTTACTTTCAGAGCGCCATCACAGGAAGATAAGCACTTGAAACTTTGTCTATTTGTACGTGTTACAAGAAAGTCTGCAGATAGCTCTTGCCAAATCCTAAATGAATCGCTAAGGAAAGTCCTCTGCAACCGATCTTGAAACTTAGAGATGTAACAAATATTCGGCTATTCGGTATTCGGCATAGTCGCCCCCTTTTTGTAGAATACTAGCCAGTGTTCGGCCGAATACTAAATACCTAATTGTGCAAAAAGAAACGCTTATTTGACGTGTAAAAAGTGTATCTATCTATACCTGCTTTGCTAAATAAACTAATTGAATTTGAATTTGAATTTCAATCAAAAGTTTTTAAATTAATACGTTAAGGCGCTAAGGAAAAAAAATCGACACTTAGAACTCGCATATGTACTTCAGTAAAGAAGGCATTATTGTGATAAAATAGTATATTATTTTTGGATTATTTTTCTAGGGATCTGTTAAACAGAAACGTGATTGGAGAAATTCGGCTCGATACAAATATTTATTGAAATGAGGTCTTTTTCCACACCATGTCTCCTGGTTTAACAATTTGGAATGACATATGGATTGCGATTATATTTTATTAGATGGGTTTTAACAGTATCTAGGACCTGGTTAAACGAAATTTTGATAGCAACTTTAGTTCATTTTATAATAATAAAAACTGACATTTTGCTACTTTTCCTCGAATCCGTCCCTCTCGCACTGAGGGTTTTTTCGCATATGGAGTAACAGGGACCCAAAAACTTTTACATATCGCCTTAAACTATTATTAAATAACAGCGACAAACAATATAATGTAATCGAATGACCAAACTATATTTTTAGTAAAAGCTAGACTACTCGAGCATAACGTTGCGGGTGGCGGCTGGATGAGGAGGACGAAGGACTGATAAGAGTGGACATTAAAATTCAAATTGATTTATTCAACATTGTAACATAACAGATAAATCTAAATCATTACAATAATATAATTCTTAAATTAAAGCACTTACTTTCATACTTCTCTCTAACATTCCCTTACAAACGTCTATCAGATAACTAATACGATCCACAAAAATATCACATTCTGGTGCTTCAGCGAGCAGGGAGCAGAATATGTCGAGTGCTCGCGCGACGGGCGAGTACCGATACAGTTAGGCTACGTTTCAAAACGTGTGATTTTCGTGGGAAATTTCACTCGTTTTTAAGAAAGAGACAAAGCTATATATTAGAAAGAGAATGAAAGATCTGGTTTTGAAACGCTTGCGAGTGATTCCCGTGAGAAAAGCTTTTTGAAACGGTCTGGAGTGACACACGTCAAGTAAATACATAACCTCAAATCAAAATAAATAAATTAAGTAAAGTACCTAAATACCTATTGCTTTTAATATGGATGGCATTGCAACCTTTGCATTTGCAAGCCATAATCCTGTCGAAGCAGTTTCGAAACATTTTCCCGTATTCGTACGGAAATGTTATATTCTATTTTCAAAAATTGTCCGAATCCCGAGAAAACTCCGAAAAGACAACTGTCAGGCGAATTTTAACGGTACCCAAACAGAGTTAGAAATCGCACTTGTCAGTGCGATATTCACATTTCCCGAAAGCGTTTCTAAACACTTAGCGCAACTGTCAGGTAACAGTTCGTTTACCCTCGGTTTCACTCGGGTCGATTTTTGAACGATGCAGGGTAAAATTCGCATCGCTCCGAGTGATAATCACACGTTACGAAACGTACCCTTAGTGCGCGAAAATGGCGCCGCGAACTACGTATTTGACTCCGCGACTTGATAGTCGTTCATAAATAAACACTTTCGTCAGGTTCCAACACTGACAGCAGGATAGCGTATACAATTTTCAACGCGTGCGACAGAGATAGCATTAGAACCCGTGTCGCGACCCCTAATTTATGAACGCGGCCCTGAGTACCTATCGGGCACAAACAGGAAAAATATCGGAAAGGCCAACCTACGTCTAACAAAAGACGAACACAGACTGATGGATGGATAGATAGAAGTAAAGCTTGGCTGGGCCGTCCTAGAAAGACGTTTACCGACCAAATTGGCGACATACTGAAGAAGGGCAAAGTCAAAAGCACCCGGAATAGAAGAGCTTGGATGACTAGATTGATCGATGTAAAAGAAGCGAAAAAGGTGTGTCAGAATCGTAGCAGATGGAAATCTGTGATGATTTAAAATCTCTGCCTACCCCTCTAGGAGACGGGTTTGAGTATAAACATATATTTAAAAAATTGAGATGCCTTTTCGGATTACCCTAGCTAGGCTAACTGAAAGTCTTACGGCAAAAAAGTTTAGCCAAGGCGAAATAAAGTAGCCGATTCTGAAGGCTTTAATTTTAGTTTTAGTGCTGTCAAAACTAAATTTTCATCATTGCAAAATAGTTCATAAGTGTTAAGAACAGAAGCTAAATTACTTTGGAAAAATTTAAGTCTTGACAGCACTAAAACTAAGATTAAAGCCTTCAGAATCGGCTTTATTGTAGATCATAATCCTATAATTTGGTTAGGCAGGTGTAGATCGCGCCAAACTTCTAGTCCGCTCTTCTATGCGTGTTCCATGTTCAGTAGACCTACCATGAGTTTGCACTCGATACTCGTTATCGTCTGGGTAAAATATTTTGTATTGGAAATTCTGGTTCTTCTCGTAAACCGCTAGGGGCGCTGTATAATTTCTTATATAATGAGTGCAAAACTCATGCTAGGTCTACAGAGCGGACTAGAAGTTTGCCGCGATTTATAATATACTTGACTTCCATAACATACATATTATGTACATGTGTATAGGGCTGCCAGACGTCCCGTATTTCTAGCATAATTTTAAACCTCCCGCCGGGATAGAGTCTGTCCCGTATTTCAACCCCGGATATGACAAAGAACAAAATAATGACCGTTTTCAACTATGATTATAACTGCATTGAATTTTACAAATACGAGAAATTACACAAACGTATATTAAAACTTACACGATCGTCTTTAAAATATAATTAGCAATAAAAGCACATAATAGTAGCTTATGTTACAAGGGCGAAAAGGAATAAATTACGTTTAAACGTAACCGATTAATTTATTGCTCTTACGCCCGTGTATCATACTATGTTTTTCAATACATAGTGTGAGGAAATAAAACAAATATAATCTTGTGAACTTTAAATTATGATTGGCTCAAAAGGACTGTATCCAGAGCCGTTAAACAGTGGAAAACAAATATAAAATTTATGGTACACAGGAAAGGTTGCAGGTTAGCCAACCATTGTAAATAAATAAAGAAAAAAATAATAATAAAGCCCTAGGGTAAAATAATCGATTTTCTGTTCGGTTTTGATGCATAAAAAGTGGGCTTTTACGAGCACTTGCATTGAAAAAATAGGAACGTAAAATACATGTTTTTTATTTGTCCCAGGGAAAAAATCAAAATCCCAGGGAAAAATTCAAAATTCTGTGTTTTTTTTTTGCCAAATTCAGTATTTGTCCCTTACAGGATCAAAAATACCTAACCCTAGTGTAATGTAACCTATGCGGAGTTATGTAAAATGTCTCCAGGTCCCCGTACAGCTGAGGTCTAGGGATGTTATTCGCCTGCACTATTTGTATGAGTTAGAAATTGTTGGGCTGTTTGTGTTGGAAATATGAAAAGTAACGTTATTGTTTTGGGGAACAATGGAGACGCTGCTTGCTGTTTTACATTATTGCAAGCTTGAAAGAACGTTGTGTTCAAATAAATAAGTACGTAGGGTTGGAAGTTGTTGGTTCTGATTCAGTTTTAGGCTTCCGGAAAAATATCTATTAAGTGTTGATTCCTTCTATTTGTAAGACAATCTTACAAAAATAATTATCACACTGAAAATACAACTTTAATAACACTGTACACAAACTACATTCATCCTCTGTATAATAAATATCTCCGAACCATCCATGTATTGTAAGTAGTAAAAAAAAAGGTTTTTATTATATAAGGGCTTTCAATTTAAATGGAAAGTAATTTAGGAGGTGATTCAGTATCGTTAATACATCACATTCCACTGCAAAGTAATTTTTTTTGCGCGTAATTTTTCTTCACTTGTCCATACAAACTGAGTCAGCTGATCGGTTTTCTGTCAAATATTTTCTTTATTAGACTGATGATGACGACTACAAGTTGGTCGAAATTATATATCTGAATTAATTAATTTATTTTTTATGTATATATTATAATTATAAAGTATATAAATTGTCTACTATATGCAAAAAATATTTTTAATGATATTCCAGTAGCTTCAAATTATCGGAATTTCCATAGTCGGAAGTTAGCTGTAAATTCCTAAAAATAATCTTAATTTCTCGCCTAAGGAAAATCAAATAATTTTAGATCTACTATAATATCATTAAAATATAATTTTGCATGTAGTAAACTATTTGTATACATCGCTCTAAGCTTAAAGAAAAGCTTATTTCTACAGATTTTGAAGAATCGACTCTTATCTCTCTCAAGGACCGTTGAGATGATTGAAGTTTTTGGTATGTAGGTGCTAGGAATAGAATTACACTGGGACCCGGAAAAATAAAATATCTATGTCGTCTGTTGAACGAACCATGTTTTCAAGTAGGTACATGTTACATGAATCCGTACAAATACAACATAAATAATCAGTTTCGACAAACGCAAGCAGAAATCATCATAAATCATTATAGATGTAAAGTAAGACTGCTAGTGTCACGGTTCCGTCATTCAATTCTTGAAGGCTGCGTTTTGTTTTTGCCGATTTACTATGCGATAGGTGGTTTGGGGACATTTCGGCAAAAGGAATCACGGCGAGCCTTGCCGAAATGTCGCTGATTAAGGGGCTCAACAATGCTAAACATCAGTTTTGCATTGGATTCAGTCCTGTCAATGTGGCAAAAAATATGGCGAGTTTTTTGACTCAAGACAATTATTAATTACACTTTATAAATAAACATACTTTCAATCTTCTTTTAATTATAATACTTTTAAAAAAGCATAAATTTCACGAAAAAAAGCGATTCATACATAAAGAAATTATAGTTGCTGATTTCAAAATAACTGAAATTTTGCGTGCGCGGCATCCGATTAGAGCAGGATAGATAGTTAAAAAACCATAGCGTTAGCAGGATTGAATTTTAGCATTGTGCAGCCCCTTAAGGCGAGGTTATTCAGAGAAATCTGTCCTGCTCCAACGCTTTCATTTAACACTAGAAGCGGGCCGCTCAGAAATCTTGCGATTTCGAGGTGTTTTTATTTGATGGGTTTTTAATATGATGGCCGTTTTCCATTTAATTTTGGACCTACGACGTTTATTTTGGTAACAGTTTTATTGTTCAAAATCTAATATAAGTCAAATGAAATTATATTTATATCATAGTTTAGACGTATATTTGCGATTTTATTCGATGCAGGGTAATGCAAGTAATCGTGTATCGAACGGCCGAAATATTTTAGACCAAAGAGTGAAGGATGCTTTATATATTTTTTAAAATGTAATTGTCACGGTTTGAAATGAGTTTGAAAGAAAACAAAATTGGGGGATAAACAAACAAATGAATGAATTATCAAAATATTTGTTTACTTGAAAGTTTCTGATTGATCTTTTCTAGTTTGTAATACACACTAATAATATTTATAGTATACACAGATATCGCTTTAAAACATATAATCTTGATTATTGCTTTGTATTATTTTTTATTTTGTACAGTTAAGTGTCTATTCGTTTATTAATAACTAGTAACAACTCAGGAAATGGTTTCATTATGAATTTATTATAATGCTATTAGCTACATTCTGTTTTTGCCGATTTAGTTCTGAAACATTCCGGCACGTAATGGATACACCTACTTAAAAACACTTTTTACGTCACCAGGAAAGTGATTACAAAGAAAGTGGAAATATACCCATCGTATATAGTACCCATCTGAAAGTGTAGAGTTAAGGCGACACCAAAAAAAAAAAAATATGGGGTTTTTTCGAATCCATTTACTCCACTATAACGTCATCTACGTGTTTCATTTTTTGGTAAATGTTTATTGAGTATTTGATTGAGATTCTCACTGAAGGAAAACGCGATTTGATGAAATTTTCTCGATAGAATTTAATTCCGAAAAGAGGAAATTGTTTTGTTATTTCCTGTAATTCTGAAATCCTAACTAATTTCATTGTGAAATTGCATTCAAAATGTCGATATTATGTATTTGTAAAGTCTCCTTGAAAATCTTTTTGACAAAATAGCTTAGTACATTTTATATTAATAAAAAACCGACTTTTTGCTACTTTTCCACGAATCCGTCCCTTTCGCACTGAGGGTTTTTTCGCATATGAAGTAACAGGGACGCTAAAACTTTTACACATCGCCTTAACTCTCTCCCGGTATCTTTCATGATATATCGTCCATAGTTCCGTCATGTTTTGACTTTTTTTAAAGATTATCTTAATTTTCCTTAGGCCTCAGTGGAATTCTCCAACTACATGTCAAGTTTCAGGATATGCCGCAGACAAAGGTCTACTCTTAAAATAGAAAGGAAAGTTTCGCCAGTAGGAGGCCTACCATGAGTTTCGGTCTTGAAACTTGAAACTCGAAATATTTTGTATCAGAAATTCTGGGTCCTCTCGTAAACCTCTCTACAATTTCTCATATAAATATTTTACGCTCTCGCTAGCGAGTATCAAGGCCTAAACTCATAAACTGTCACTTGCTAGGCAATAAAACTTTCATGGATGTACTCGTATGTAGGTAATCCCGAACCGGATACCAATTCGCTTAGATAAAATTATGTTAAGTTGTGTTAATTAGAAAACCATTTCGAGATTTAGGTTTAATAAGACATATTTTAGAAATTGTGGTCTAAAAACCTCATTATGATGAATATTTTTACGAAAAAGCTGCAACTTCCATTTGCCTTCGTGTAACGTCACTTGAGAAATGGCTGTTTAGAAATGTGTCCTTTGCTATAAGATACGAGGGTGAATCCAAAAGTTCTAAGCCCGACCTACAAAGAGGTATCAAATCTTTGTAAATCTACCGTCATTTGTTAGTATTTTTTTTCGTGATTGATTGTGTGAAGTTGAAGTTCGATACTGCAAGCTATTATTTTTTTGTGATATTTTGTATAACGCAGTCTGACGGGATTTTTCACAATGGAGAAAATTGAACACCGTGCTGTGATTAAGTACCTCAATAAAAAAGGTCTTTCACCTAAAGAGATTCATGAAGATATGGAAACAACATTAGGGGAATCTGCTCCATCGTATTCCACTGTCAAAAAGTGGGTAGCTGAATTTAAACGCGGTCGGGAGACCATTGAAGATGACCCAAGGAGCGGAAGGCCTTCAACGTCTACCACTAAAGAAAACACTGACAAAATTTGTGATCTCATCCTAGGTGACCGACGATTGACCATTAGTAGGATAGCTGAGATCACAGGCATCAGTTATGGCCGAGTGCAAAACATTATAACTGTAGAATTGGGGTTCCGTAAGGTTTCTGCTCGCTGGGTCCCAAGATTGCTTTCAGCTGACCAAAAACGAGTCCGATTCACAATTTCGCGTGACTGTTTGGAACTTTTTGAGGCAGATGCTGAGGATTTTATGTCTCGTTTTGTAACCATGGATGAAAGCTGGGTTCATCACCATACTCCTGAAACAAAACAGCAATCCAAACAGTGGAAAATATCTGGCTCACCCACGCCGAAAAAGGCAAAGTGCGTTTTGTCAGCCAACAAAGTCATGGCATCTGTTTTTTGGGATTCGAAGGGAGTTATTTTATTGGATTATTTACCTAAAGGTGAAACTATAAATTCACGCTATTATTGTAACCTATTACAAAAACTTCGCGAAGAAATAAAAGAAAAACGGCCGGGGATGTTGCATAAGAGAGTTTTGTTTCATCAAGACAATGCACGAGTTCACACTTCGGTTGAAACGATGGCTGTGATCCATGAATGTGGTTACGAGTTGCTGCCCCACCCACCTTATTCGCCGGATTTAGCCCCCTCTGACTATCATCTCTTTCCAAATTTAAAAAAACACTTGGGGGATCTAAATATTCGACTAGAGAAGAAGTGATAGTCGCATTTAATGACTATTTTGACGACCTTACGGAATCATTTTTTTTCGAGGGTATAAACAAGTTGCAGGTCAAGTGGAAGAAGTGTGTTGATCTAGATGGAGACTATGTCGAAAAATAAAAATAATTTTGAACCCACTTTTCTTTCATTTTCACGGTCGGGCTTAGAACTTTTGGATTCACCCTCGTACATTTATAAAAATTTTCTTCAGACTGATTTGACAGATGGATGACAGATGAGTAGACAGAAACGGACCACTTTTTTTTTATAAGCAATCACACATCACGATCAGTATAATGTCTAAAAAATAAAAAAAGTTTCATTATATACCAAAATAAGGAAAGCTATGTCCTAAAATGGCGTATATTATATTAAAAAAATAAAACTTGTTGAAATTAAGCTATGGGAATTTGCATCCTCGATTCCGACCTTTGGCTCCAACAACTGTGTAATCCTTCCGCGGCTGAAACCAATCTCGCTTGATTATGATGTTGGATTTAGTTTGTTTATATGTTATATTGTTTATTTATTTTATTTGAAATGCAATTTTTAGCATATACATTACACCTAAATCGATAACTTAATTAATAAAATACAAAACATTTTTTTTTGCATTCGACTGAAGACGGCCCCATTGGAGGGCCAAAATATATTGAGTAATCATTTTTTTATTGTTTTGATAACCAATAAATAAACAAAAGAAATAAATAAAGCTTATAAAAGCAAAATATAATATATTTATTAATAAAATACTTAACCTGTTCAATTACAGAATATTTTGGATAACAATGAAGTACATACAAATTAGGTATATGGTCGCCCTTATAAAATTCGATGATTTTGTAGTTTTACCCCGTCTAGCACACAGATAAACTATACTAATAAACTTCACTTTATGGCATTTAATTTTTATTGATATTCTCAAACCTAAAATGAGTTTGAGGCCATCTCGTTGTGATAGCCATAACCTACACAGCCAAGCCAATTTGAGCTAAGTACCCAGTCGAGAGGTAATGCAGCGGAATAAAACGCGTGCAAACAGACAAATACCAATTTGTTACCTTGGATGACATAATGACTATTACGAAAGCCGTATTGGACCGTAGGCGAGTTGCTGGATGGCCGGTGATGTCATACTCGTCTTTTATGTATTAGTTTTATGGATGGTTGATTGGAGAGGATTTATTGTTTGGATTAGAGGCTCGTAAGTTCTGATTGGTTTGATCTCAGCTGTTTAGTAATTGTAAGTTTGGGAGTAATGATGATTGTTACTTATTTGCTGCATCCTTGATCTTCTACATTTCAATTTGTTTAAAAATCCTTAATGAGCGTTTTCCTCGTTGCTTTTTTTTCTTAATTCTTAGCTTTCCTCTAGATGGCGCTGTCCATGTCACCATAGATAAAATGTATTTTGTAGCAATTAATGTCAAAGTGGTTTTTCGTTTGTTTGGAATTGGTGCAAATCTTGTCTTTGATTCTGTTGCTAAAAAATACGACTGTGCCATCTAGGAATCTTATTTAACACTAAATTTGTCATGAGGAAAAACGCTCACTGTAGATTCTCAATTAGTTAAAATTTTGACTATTCACTGTCGCAAACTTTTATATAGTAAAGGACTATTATTTTACCA
Source organism: Ypsolopha sequella (assembly GCA_934047225.1). Lineage (NCBI taxonomy): Eukaryota > Metazoa > Arthropoda > Insecta > Lepidoptera > Ypsolophidae > Ypsolopha > Ypsolopha sequella. The sequence goes on from OW203987.1 coordinate 25,706,328, forward strand.
AGACTTAGGAAAACTTCCTTTGCTCAATCCTTTTATCTAGCGGAATAAATGTTGAATATTTTCTTGAATTCTTCGCCAATCGCAGCTTGTTTTTGCCGATTCAATATCCAATCAGCTTGCATTCAAGTTACAGATTGAACAGTGAGCACTGATTGGAAATTCGCTCAGATCTCGATTGGATTTTATTGCACTTTTATCCGACCAATCGGTACACTGCGCTGATCGACTTTTGCCTTGTCAGATGCTCTGCCACCGGGTGTAGGGTAACCAGATCCAACAACCTGAATTCTTGTTATTTGTTGTACAATTTTTAATGAAAATTGCGGAGTTTTTGCAACAACAACAATACAACTTAATAAATATATAAATATTTGATTTTGAAAATTTCCCCTCTGTAAATTTTTCCGACAAATTAAATTTTGTACCGAATTTCTGACAAAGGGCGCAATTCCTGACATGTTAGGAAAAGTCCTGTCGTCTGGTAACCATAACTGGATGTGAACATCTAACATTTACTAGAACTCGAACACAAAGCCGCTTAAATCATTAGTTAATGATATGTAGAATACATTGGAATGGACGAGGCATAAACATGAACGGAGAGTACATTTCACGCATCTTCCCTTTGCTGATGACATCGTCGTAATGGCTGAATCGCTGCAAGAACTGGAGGAGATGCTGCGCAACCTAAGCGGTTCTTCCAGACGAGTGGACCTGTGAATCAATTTGGATAAGACCAAGTTCATGTTCAACTGTCATGTCATCCAAAGGCAATTAAAAGTCGACAATGTCAGCATCGAATTTGTTCAAAAATTTACCTGGGTCAAGTTATCCAGCTGGGTAAAAACAACTTCGCCGCCGAGGCTGATAGAAGAATATGCTTCGGATGGGCAGCAATCGTAAAGTTGCGTCACATATTTACGTCGCCAATACCGCAGTGCTTAAAGGCTAAAGTATATAACCAGTGCGTCCTTCCAGTGATGACGTACGGTGCTGAAACGTGGTCTCTTACCAAGGGCTCGCTCAGCGAGCTATGGGGCGGGCTATGCTTGAGATATCTCTGATGGATAAAATCCGAAACGAGGAAATCCGTCAGAGATCTAAAGCGACCGACATAGCCTGCCGAATTAGTAAGTTGAAGTGGCAGTGGGCGGCCATATTCGTCGCCGACACGATGGCCGTTGGGGCCGAAACGCGTTGGAATGGAGACCATGTACAGCTAAGCGTAGCGTAAGTTGACCTCGTGCCGACCGACCTGAACGACGTTGCGGGTAGCGGATGGATGAGGATGATGCAGGACTGCCAAGAGTGGCGAAATATTGGAGAGGCCTATGTCCAGCAGTGGACGAACACAGGCTGATGGATGGATGGATGTAGAATACAGTGACTGACCTGATCTTAAGGTGATATATCGTCCGTGCAAAGGTCCCCGTTACTCCAGGCGGAAAGACCCGCAGTGCGAGAGGAACGGAATCGGGGAAAATTTACAAAAAATCGGTTTTAAATTTAAAATAGTTATGAAAATTTCAATAACCAGTTATTTAGGTACACTTAAAACCCGTCTAAATAAATATTTTTGAAGTTTGTATGCTATCCCAATTTGTCAGAATATCAAAAAAAGTATAAATTTAGACCTCATTTCAATTATTGTTTCTATCGAGTAAAATTCCTTTAATCGCGTTTCTGATAGTCGAAAAACAAGGAAAACGTCCCATAATTGTTATACTAATTTATTTAACTTGAGACTTCTTTTGAAAAGCAGATAAATAACTTCAAAAAGTGTCGATTTTGACGATATATCCTCTTAACAAATCTGTAGGTTTCTGTAGTATTATCCATGTATAGTTTACCCCTTAGCTAATCACGTCTACTGGCGTCTTGCCAAGCTGCGAGCGTTATCTAAAAGACCCGGCTTCCGCTTGCAGATTTTGGACATTTCTATGACCTTGTTGGTGTATTTACCCGCTTTTATAATAATGTAGATCAACCGGAAGTTTCGGAACTGTTTTCTTGAAGGCCTGACGGGAACGTATGATCGCTAATGATTGATTACATGTTTGAGCTTCTTGCCAAAAGGTAATTCTTCCTGATAGACGGATATTTTATTTACAACAGGATGTTGTATTTTGACCAACCGTTAGCAACGGCATTAACATTTAAATGAAGTATTCACTGACAGTGACGAACGAGGAAAGTGTTTGTAAACGATACAAGATTGGTATCTAACAGTTTTTTACTTTACCTACTCAAAAAAGTCCGAGTTCGACTGTGTATAGTAAAACCCTTACAAAACTCTCTTTGAAAAGGTAAATAATATTTTATTCATGTATGGCCCGATAAAATCAGTGAATAAAGTCTGATGGTTGGCCTGCAATATTGGAGCAAATTGGATTAAGTCCCTTGAATAAATGTATGAAATTGTACATATTTTAAGCGTTTTCTATTAATTTTTCTCGTATGAAAAATGACAAACAGAGTGTAACTGGGAGCAAAATTATCTCCATCTCAGGCGGTACAGCTTGGGTAATATCTCGCCCTCGTTTTAAATATCTTTTGCTTCGTTGTAGAACAATTTAGTATAGTGGATCTACCAAAACAGTGTAATTATTTCTCTGGTTCCGTAACATGAAAGATAACAAATAAAGGAAACGGAACCGTCACCGTCCGTCCGCCTGTCCGTCAGTGTCAGGTCGCATCCCTTTTCCTCGTCTGATTCAGTATCCTGAAAAATTCAGTTACACTGAGATCACTACCAAATTATTTAGCTCGGAAACGTGTTTTCAACATGGCAGGTCTGTCTCGATGTTGAAAGTTTAATATCTCTGGGTTCAGTGCCCCCCTTCAGTGCATTGCGCTGCAGAGCTTCTATGTTTGTGTAGAGTTAGCAACTGAAGAGGTCTGTTATATACAGGGCGTCCCACGGCTATGCCACATGGAGGGAAAGTATCTTAAATGTTGTAGATGGAACATTTTACTGAAAGAAGACATTATTTTAATTTAAAAGACAATTTAAACTGCATTCATTGATTTTTTAAATAGTTACATGGTCGAACCCGTTACATGAGAAAAATAATTACCCTGTAGCTTTATCATACCGATCAAAAGGCTTCATCATAAGGATTATTTTTTTGCAAAATAACACAGTGTCAGAAATAAAAGGAAGACCATGAATTTTAACATTTTTAATACAAAATTAATACATTTTTCTCGCGTAGCGGGTTCGATTCCCGGTTCAACCATGTAACTATTTAAAAATCTATGAATGCAGTTTAAATTGTTTTTTAAATTAAAATAATGTCGTCTTTCAGCACAATGTTCCATCTACAATATTTAAGGTACTTTCCCTCCATGTGGCATAGCCGTGGGACGCCCTGTATATGTATATTATATTGTTGAACATCACGTTGTAGTTTGCCTTATTTTGCCCAATTTTTTTGATATTTTCTTATTCGTAGGGTTTCGTACCCGAAAGATAAAAAGGAACCGTTATGGAGAGTGGCCGTCGGACGTCCGTCCGTCCATCAGACGTTTTAAGTTTAGTTTAATTTAATTTTATATTATTTATTATTATTAATAATTATTTTAAATTAATTAATTTAATTTTAAATTATTATTATTTATTATTATTAATAAATAATAATAATTTAGTTTATGGTTAAAAGTCAGTCGCTTAGCGCGAAGTGTATAACCTAATTTTGTTTTTCTTGTTTAGAAGTTGAAAATTGGAAAATATTTTGGTATGTGGCAATTGACGCCAAAAGTTCAGTATTAGTGAGGTTTATAAAGCTTGAGTTTGAAACTTTATGCACAATTAGTCATGATTTTGTCCAAACAAAGTTAAAACAGCATTTTAAGTTGGTTTTGAAAAGACTAATCGTGTAAACAATTTCAAACTTTTGCTTTATAAACTTCACTAATACTGGATTATTGGCGTCAATTGCCACAGACCAAAATGCTTTCCAATTTTTTATTTCTTAACAAGAAAAACAAAGTTAAGTTATGTACTTTGCACTAAGCGACTGAATCTATTCTGGAATCCAGGTTAGACCAACCCAATTGGTTCGAATTCTAGTCGGCTTAAAATAAAGCCTACTTTGGGCCATGTAGACCTTTGAAACATTCGTTTAAAGATAGGACAAGATAAAAATAAAACACTTTGCCCTAATTTTGTAAACCCTCTACCAAGCTTTCCTTTTCAGTGACCAAAGCAAGTACATTATGTACTTTTTACTTTACTTTGTCTTACTACTTGCGGCTGTTACAGGATTCGATCAGGAATTGATGTTTTAAAAGTTGGTTCTATTTACCGATAGTTGAATATTCCGAATAGTTAGTATGATAATGTAATATAAATAAACACTTGGCTACACTATGCTTTTCTATGTTACCTACTGAATATTTTAAAGTAAGTTTATCCTTGCTCTATCGGATAGTTTATTTATTTGTGGTCAAGGAATACTTTACATGTTTGAGATTAAAATACAATTCAAAGTTAAATAAATTGTTTAATATATATATTGAGATGTGTTAGATATAATACTTGTTTAATTTAGTCATTTGATTAATTGTTCCATTTTTAATGTTGTCTTCAGTTCGCGCAATATTGCACGTTCAAAAGGCAGAATTTTAAATAACTTTGAAATTGAGGATCCATTTTACAGATTAAGAACTTTGTACCAAAGATTTATCTAACTCAATACTCATTCACTGTTCAGACACGGTATATTTAAAGATGTCATTTTGTAACATAGAAATAGTAGACACAATTGTCGCGTTTAACACGCTCGCATCGCCGCAGCGATGAAGTGTGCAGCGGTTGCAGTGTTATAAACGTCCATTTCACATGACTTTGAGAAGCATCGATGCAAGCATCGGACATGGCAAATAATTTCCGATGCTCTCTGCCATTTTAGTTTGGCCTACGGGAAAAGTTTGTGGCTCTGTATGTTCTCTGTCATTTAGACAGGTAAAAAAAATGGTCGTTTATCACCAGGGATAAACGACCATTTTTTTCCGATTTGATAATCGGATCGATATATACCTAAAGTTGGAAACATCCTTGAAAAAGTTTGTAGGTGTGAAGTTGGATTCTTAAAATATTATTTATTTTGATAGTGAAAATTACGGCATTGCTGAAAACGTTATGATGATGTACCTAATACTTAATAGATATTACCGTAAATTTATATTATTTAGAAATTGTATACAATTCCTAGGAAATTTATAAAATGCCAAGCTGATTTATCTATTTGTTTCTTATTTTATTTTTGATCAGCCTTCTCTTTTGCCTTTTGCTCTGTTCGGCCTAAATAAGCTTGGCATTTTATAAATTTCCTAGGAATTGTATTAAATTCCTGTTTTTTTTTATTTCACTTGTTTGTTTATTTAGATTGCCGGTAACATAACTATGAAGTATTACATTATCGTAACGTTTTAAGTAATTCCGCAATTCCGGAATTTTTACTATTAAAATAATATTATACGAAGCTGACTCTACACCTACAAACTTTCTCAGTTTTTCTAAGTTTGGGCAGGTATATATCGATCCGATTATCCTATCCCTGTTTATCACGCATCCATCGCTACAACCCGTTGCACAGTTCATCGCTACAACCCGTTGCACAGTTCAGCGCTGCGGGCGATGCGTGGTTATAAACGCGACAGATCTGTCCGCGTGATTCATTCCCATTGTGTATAATTTATCCCATCAAAAACATAAAATGTACAAAAATGGCAAGTCTCGCAACGCAATCCTTCCACCGTAAAAAGTTGTGAGATCTTATGTAAAGCCAAGTCTGCTATTTTAGTTTTTATGGAAGCACCTTTTCATTTAAGTTAGTATGGGAGCACCTATTTAACAAATTTATCATTAATTGTTTCCTATTTAGTTACATACCAACATTAAGTGACTGTATCAATATTAGTCATCTTTATTTCCTAATAAAATATAGTGACTTCGCAATCGCACAGCAACATATACAACATATCAGCTACCTAATACCAATTTAGTAGCGATTTGAGAAGATATTTCTACGCATCAGTGCTTTATTTGTGCTCTGCGATTGCAAAGTCACCATATTTTATTAGGAAATAAAGATGACTAATATTAATACAGTCACTTAATGTTGGTAGGTAACTAAATAGGAAACAATTAATGATAAATTTGTTAAATAGGTGCTCCCATACTAACTTAAATGAAAAGGTGCTTCCATAAAAACTAAAATAGCAGACTTGGCTTTACATAAGATCTCACAACTTTTTACGGTGGAAGGATTGCGTTGCGAGACTTGCCATTTTTGTACATTTTATGTTTTTGATGGGATCTCATTTCTTTTTGTAGGTAGTCCTCCTTTTTTTCTTCTCGAGTAATATTTCTTGCACGTCAGCTGCGGATTTTCTTAAAACCCACTCCCTTTAACTGATCATTAGGACATACTCCTGAGAAACTAGTATCGGGAAGGAGCATTTCATAATGACCACCTAAGAAACTACCAGAGAATCGTAAACGTTTCACTGGCATCCCAGGATCGCCACCGAATGATCCTCTCAAACGGCCATTTTCGTAAACCTCGAACGTAAATGGATACAAAGCGGTGGCTGCCATAAGTTCGGATACGGAACCGTAGGTGGTAGTTTTCATCATTGCTGTCGAGTACATGTGTCTCCACGCTCGTCACACGTATAAAGTTGCATTTCATCCCAATGCGCTACCACATACTCGACTACTGCACACCTAATGTCATATGACGACTCAATGTTCCCATACATAGAGAATGACAAAGAATGGAACAAACATGAACCATCTCCAGGTATAGGGACAACTAGGTGTGGACAAGAATTTTCATTTATGTACAATATTTCAGGTTCCATTGCAATATTAATTTTTACTGTAAGTTATTATTACTATTGTCCACAAATAGATGCAACAGGCAGGTTAAAATTTCTTTTGACAATGAAGTGAAAGGCAGGCTTGTCAGTCTAAACCACAGAGTACATTATTATGTCTAAACCTCTCAGAATAATGAGCTAAACCTGGTCTTTTTTGAATGACACACGAGTACATAGACATTTCAATATACCTACATCATAGAGGATGCATATACAAATAAAACAACATTAGCCGCTTTATTTTTCCTATAATATATTTAAAGCTTTACTTGATAAATAACCTTTTACCTTGATTTTTAGGGTTCCGTATCATTAGGTTCCGTGACCCTATTACTAATCCTCCGCTGTCTATCCATCTATCACATGGGTCTACAGCTTCAGCCGTTATAGGTAGCGCGTAAATATTTTCACATAATATATGTTACATTGTCCTCTATCACGGCAAATAATAATATGGCCCTATCACAGCATAAAAAGTTCAATAAATGGAAATCCAAGGGGGGTCCAATTATTCGATGTTATTTGTTTCAGCTCTATCTTTATAAAACAACAATTTTGGGCATATAAATATTAGAGTTCCGTATTCAAAAGGTGCTGATTTGTTTGTCAGGCGCTACCATTTTAGCGCCTTGTTTTTTGTCGCCTTGATGTTGCTATGTCATCTTTATTGTTAGTATTTACCATAATGATTTGGGGTTTCGTACCCATATTGTGTGACGGTAGTACGGAATCCTTCGTGAGCGAGTCTGAATTGCACTTAGCCGGTTTAATAGCGACTTAATTACGAAATGTTGATATTTATCTTCTTAAATAGACTAAATGTGTTTTAGGGTTCCTTACCCAAAGCACAAATTATTATAACAAAGGCTCTATCGTTAGAACGGTTATACATACAAGTTGAAAATTTAGGCAGACTACTTTAAAGTAAAATAAGAAATCATAAAAATTAAGGTTCCTTCCTAAAAAGGTACCGAATTGTTTGTCAGGCGCTACCGTTTTATCGCTTTGTTTTTTGTCGCCTTGATGGTGCTATGGCATCTATGTTGTTGCAATTTACTTTTAGGGTTCCATACCCATATTGTGTAGGGGTACGGAACCCTTTATGCGCGAGTCGGATTCGCAAACTACCGTTTTTTTAGTGACTTAATTACGAAATGTTGATATGTTCTTCTTAAATAGACTAATATTGTGAATGTGTGGAACATTATAAACCACCCTTTTTAGGGTGCCTTACCCAAGGAACAGATTATTATAACAAAGGCTCTATCTTTAGAACGGTAATACAACATACAAGTAAAAGTTTAAACTTTGGGCAGTCTGTAGTAAATACTTTAAAGTAAAATAATGAAAATTTGGGTTCCGTACTAAAAAGGTACCGAATTGTTTGTCAGGCGCTACCGTTTTATCGCTTTGTTTTTGTCGCCTTAATGTTGCTATGGCATCTTTATTGTTGTTATTTACTTTTAGGGTTCCGTACCCGTATTGTGTAGGGGTACGGAACTCTTTATGCACGAGTCAGATTCGCACTTTACCGGTTTTATTTTTTAGTTTTCGCACTTTAACTTTAACGTAGAATTTTTCGTTTTAGGCGTCTTTAATGCAAAGCAGCATACCACCAACGTCATCTAGTGTCATACAAATTTATGGATGCAGCTGGAAACATACATTTTGTATAGACTTTGTATGGGAATATTAAATTACCAACCGCAAATAACATTTTTTTATTTTTTTGTTTCAATGTACACTTAACACTAACCGAATGCAAAATTTCAAGTTTGTAGGCCTGCTAGAACACCTTTAGACTTTTGATGATGTGTCAGTCAGTCAGTGACAAAATAAGGGAACTTTGACTTGAGATATTTCGTAATCGAATATAGGTACAAAGTTGTAATTTGGGGTCAGATATAGGATCAGTAAGTACTCTTGGTTCCTGAAATTTCAGACTTCTAGCTTCACCCACAACGAAGATACAGGGGGGTTGAAAGTGCCGTGAGTTGCTTCGAGAAAAGGATGGTACGGCCGTTCCGCGTTTTTCCTGCGAGACTTTGCGGGGGCACTGCCGTGCCCCCAGATTATTGGTGTCACTAATAAATTAGTTCTCTGTGGTTATGAGCCACAGTTGTAATTAGTAACACAATATGATAAAATACATCGTTACTACATAAGGGGACGTCGGAGGTGTTTCAGGGTATGAATTGTGAAATGCAAGTCGCAGTCCACACCATCACACCCACGTTTCACCGACGATTATTACGTCCCAGCATGATTGACGGGTGGTGAGCTCTATTGCGATAACTCGGGCATAAATATGGGATATGGTGCAGAACACAAATGTGCATCTACGAGATTTGAACCTGGGACTTCTGGATTACTGGTGGAAAAGTTTGAATTACAAGACAGCAGATGCGGCCAGTTTATTTTATGGGGTCTTGCCTCCCAGAGAGACACACAGACCCCTTTCGCTTCTTCCACTTTCGTCAATCGCGTCATCTAAGCTCTTCTATTTCGGTTGCTAACTCTACATCTTTTTAAATATGAATTTTCTCCGTGTATTTTTCCGCTCTAAAGTAGAAACTGCGTCACGCTGTCTCGTAATTATTTTACGAAAATGGTCACTTCTCAGCTCCCTATATACAAACATAAAAACTCCGTGTTGGTAGTTGTTGATAAAAAATTATCATTAAAAATACTTGCAGATGAATTCACCCAACATGCTAAAAAAAAGATTGCATGGCACAAAATATTCAAGTTATTTTTCAATGCAAGTGCTCGTAAAGGCCCACTTTTTATGCATCAAAACTGAACAGAAAGTCGATTATTTTGCCCTAGGGCTTTATTATTATTATTTTTTTTAATTTATTTACAATGGTTGGCTAACCTGCAGCCTTTCCTGTGTACCATAAATGTTATACTTTTTTTTCCCACTGTCTAACGGCTCTGGATACAGTCCTTTTGAGCCAATCATAATTTAAAGTTCACAAGATTATATTTGTTCTATTTACTCACACTATGCATTGAAAAACGTAGTATGATACACGGGCGTAAGAGCAATAAATTACTCGATAGTCCTCGTGATTTATTCCTTTTCACCCTAGTAGCATAAACTGCTATAACCGGTATGACATAGCTTAAATTCCAAATACAAACAATTTAGTCAGGAAACATAGAAACAATATGAGCATATTTTACAAAGAGAGTTTTTAGGTCACACATTCCGCAGCTTACAAACGTGTAAACCGTACTAAGTAAATAAACACATATAACAAAGATGAAAAGACTACTTCATATGGCCGCGGTATAATTCCAACTTTAGCCAGATTTACGGTTGCACTAAAGCACTCTACCTACTTTTAAGAGGAAAATCTTGTATGACATTTTCGTGTTGTACCAAAACCGGTGTAGCGAGCGTAGATGTAAGAATTTCTTTCGATGGAATTTCCCTCATACTTCGTGATGTACGTGACGTCATCATTTTATAGAATCCGGCAAGTTTTAAAGTATGAAACCGAAAATCTTTCACCATGAAGTCAATAGTTGCGATGACGAGCGGAGCGAGGATGAGCGCGTTAGGTTTTCATGTAATTACATATTGGGAGCCGAGCGAAGCGGAGCGAGGCGACCCTCAGCAGTTCAGACAGAATTACGATATGCCTAGGCAAATTGTAAAATGCCGAATTCTACGATATGACGACGACAAAATTGCAAGATTTTTCTTGAATACCATTCATCCATCAGCCCGTATTCTTCCACTGCTGGACATAGGTCTCCCTCATATTACGCCACTCTTTGCGGTCCTCAGTCACCCTCATCCAGCCGCTACTCGCAACGTCCTTCAGATCGTCAGTCCAGCGGGCACGAGGGCGGCGTACGCTGCGTTTTGCTGTACGTGGTCTCCATTCCAATGCCTTACGGCCCCAACGGTTATCACGTCGGCGACAAATATGGCCAGTCCACTGCCAATTCAACTTACTGATTCGGCAGGCCATGTCGGTCACCTTCGATCTCTGACTTGAATAAAACCTCCCTCCAATCCTCTTTGAATTTAATATCTACACCGACGACTGTATGTCAGTATCTTAAACTAACCAATCAAGGCGTATTTGTGATATTTCACAAAATTGTAACAACATGTTTTACTTATCATATTGACCAACTTTGTATGAAGTTGATGGTCGTGATTGTCGGCACTTGGTGGAACTTGTTCAGTGGAACAACAACAATAACATCTTACTTCATTTTAATATCTATAAAACCTTTGAAAATGCTTATACAGCGAAACCGGTCAGGTTAAAAGTAATAATAATATAAAGTGGACAAGTACAAGTGTATTTCAATCACAACTTTGTATGACTTTTAAATTACACAGAAAAATATCACCTTCCCATACAAAATGTATACTTATATACTTACTGCTCAATTCGTATTATATAGCAAGAAAATCGCTTTACATCAAAAGTCACAGAACAAAATGCAATGTAACGGTTAGTATGATGGCGTGAAAACGGCACACGAGTCTAGCACCCTAATCCGGCTTAAGTGGTTTTACGAGGCTGAAGCCACAGAACAACGAGCTTCAAGTGGACTAGACACGGTCTAGTGTCTAAATGCAGATGCATCTGTCGTACACCTATACATATAGTAATCTATTCTCCTAGAGAAGTTGATATAGACTACGTACGTATATGCATCTGCTATAAGATCCTGGTACTTCTTTCGCTTCATACTCATCAATTGATGGTTGTCCATTCTGCTTTTTTTTTACTTGGCCCTTTAGTCGGCGTACTTCCTTTTTCGGCGTCTCCTGATCGAGTTTTTCTTTTCAATTTTTCTGTCACTCTTCTTTTATCCATCTTCTATATTCCCAAACTTATTAAGTATTTCTTGCTCTTTTTGGTCACTTCTATAGATAAATATAGACACATTTTTTTTCATACCCAGTAGACTCTACATTCTACAATATAGAGCATAAATTGTGCAGTATTAGTGAAGCTATCAAATTGAACAGCAGTTGGTAGGTTGTTGAAAGTACCCACTTCAAAAATCACAATAAAAATAAAGTTATAAAAGCCGGAACTACTGCAACTTATATTTTGGCATTTTTCCATGTTTCAGGCTTTAGTGTTCCGTTCCACCAGCGAGGAAGGTACACTGGACGAATCACTTTTTCGTTAGTCACAAAATCATAAGCTTTCTTATTTCCTTTAGTCGATAAAACAATAGCTTTTTGATGTCATCAATTGGTAGTGCCTTGTTGTTAGAGATAACCCGGGCACGAATATATATTATTTTATTCAAGTGAAAACTTCTGTAGGTGCCATGAACGATTTTTGGTAGAGGAAAAATCTTATGTGTTCGCATCGCCGTCAACGACATGCCAACCAAGTGTCAATGCACCCATGACGTATTGCACCTAGGGAATGGAGTCCCATTATAAAATTTCAATCCCGGTATTTACAGGACTGACGATTTTTAGTCCCGCGAGATCCAGGTACTTGCGGGATCCCGCAAAACCGTAAAAGTCTGTGGAAAGTCTTTGCTGTCTGTGAATCTTCCGCCTTCAAATAACAGGACTTTTAAAGTCTTTATACACATTGTTCGACATAATTAAACACTGAACAACCATATTAAGTTCAAAAGTAGTAAAATTTGAACGCGTTATTAGGTTACTCCACGGCAGTGGCGGATACAGAAAAAACTCAAGGGTGGAGGGGCGCGCTAAATAGATCTTAAGCTATGGGTTTTATAACTAATTGATAACGTAATAACAAAATAATCAAGTCACCTGTAAATTATATTAAAACTGTTTAAACACACATACAAGACGTCATCTTATTAATTTTTTATCGTTTTCTTATTACATATAGGGGGCGGCCCCCTGTATGTAGCCGTCACTGCTCGGTGACAAATTTTAACTGACAAAAAATAGCAAACAAACGCGTGCACGTTGCGTTTCCGGCGCAGCGCCCCCCGCACCCTACCCCGTTCCCGTCACAACATAAGCGAACACATAGAATTTGTTGATTCGCAGTGCCGCCAAGCCCCGCGGGATCCTGCATGATTTACATGCGGGACTAATTCAGAACAAAAATTCGTGCGGGATCCCGGTATACCGGGATTGCATTCCCTAATTGCACCTCTGTAGGAGTAGTTTCTCTATGATCATAAGTCGCCGTCATCGACATGCTAGTTTGACAGTAAAGTTAAAGTTTACAGTAAAGTTCTGTCGGCAGTCCCCATGACTGCCCATCTTTTTAAGGTTCCGTACCCAAAGGGTAACCAACAGGACCCTATTACTAAGACTCCGCTGTCCGTCTGTCACCAGGCTGTATCTCATCAACCGTGATAGTTAGACAGTTGAAATTTTCATAGATGATGTATTTCTGTTGCCGCTATAACAAAAAATACTAAAAAACAGAATAAAATAAATATTTAAGGGGGTTCCCATACAACAGACATGTCTTTTTGCCGTTTTTGTAGATAATGATACGGAACCCTTCGTGCGCGAGTCCGACTCGCACTGGACCGGTTTTTCATTTTATTTATTCTATAATGTATCATTCCTATGGTAATGCGGAGGACATTCTGCCATAAATAAGTACCTCTTGCCGTGCCGAGGCTCTTACATTTTCAGCGTCCCCTCATATTTTCGTTACTTGTTTGGGATCGATTTTTGCATCCAAGAACCTATTACATTTCACAGGTCAGCTGCAGCAGCTGCAGGAAAGTGCAGGTTTTATGAGTCGGACATATAAATGCAGACATTTCGCCTCATGACTTAATAAACATTTTCAAATTATTTATAGAAAAAAACCGGCCAAGTGTGCGTTTGGCCTCGCTCTATTACGGTTCCGTAACATTCCAACAACCGCTGAAAGAAATAAAAAATTGTTTGTTTTAGTCACAGCTTCATCCATCCATCAGCCTAGTTCATTCACTGCTGGACATAAGCCTTTCCAGGACTTTGCCATTCCCGGCGGTCATCCTGGAAGAATTTGCCATACTCACACACGCTGGGCAGGCGGGTTGGTGACCGCGGTGCCGGAACCCTCGCACCAGTGACGCCGCTGCCCGTCACCAGCTATCGGTCCCAGGCATGGTGGGCCTCCTGGTTTTAGTCACAGCTTACAAACTTAATTTTTATTCGGAGTTCTCAGTATTTGTTGTTCAAATACAGTAAGTATGTGTCGTTTAGTTTTTGAGATAGATCCCGTTACAAAAATGTCTAAAACTGACAACTTTGGCGGCCCCCCATTTCAAAAATAATTAAAAAAAAATATTTGTACTCTACTCAACTACTCTCATCTCATGCCGGGGTAAAAGATAGTATATATATTATTTATTAGTATTTTTTTCGGCTCCTTTTGTATGTATGGAACAAACAGCCCCTGAAAAATACTTAATTAAATTTCTAATTCAATATCCTATTTTGGGTTAACTTTCTCAACAAATTATCCAAATTCAGGTCTGTAACTTATTCCGTCTAAGCTAAGAGCTAGAGACCCGAGGCATGACGGATAGACAGGTAGCAGAGTGACATTAATAGGCCTACGTTTTGCTCTTTAGGTACAGAACCCTAAAAATATAGAACAAATAACAAAAAGAAAGACTCCAAAAGGCTACCCTGAGGCTGTGGTATGGGCGAAGCTACAAGTCGTCCAATCAGTGCCGTGATATTTATAATCCAATGACGTGAGCTGCAGACCCCTCCTCATCACGGCTCATCAAGTGAGCCGCCATTTTGTTTTATTTCACGCCGTTGTCCACCGTACCCTGCAGGATGCGGTGGATGGAAACTGTGCGAAGGTCACAGCTACGTCACTCGTCGATCCTTTTGTTCAAACATACTGTAGCCATACTTTTTCTACGTTATTTGTTTCAGCTCTATCTTAAGGTTAAACGTTACAGGAACTAAGGGAACACGAAAAAAAAACGAATTTCACAAAAATTATCATCGAACCTTTATCGAGTCTTCGGTAAGAATTTGGATGTATCAATTAATGTCACCTCATATTTCACGGGTCATGCAGAACCAGCTAGAAAGAAACAGTTTTAATTAAATCGGTTTTGTTTTAAAACGGTTAAAACAGTCGTGTTTTTACAACTTATAAAAATTTCCAAGTCATTGAAACCATTAAAAAAAATAGCTCAACTTTTTAGTTCAAAGGAATTGCTTCATTATTTTTTACAACCTCACTAAAGTGATAACTGATAAGATAAGAGACCTTTTCCCCAGTAGGTTTACCTTGTCCTAGAGATATACGGCATGTCATTTTTATAAAGCATCTACTCGGGGCCTGTACAAAGTCTATCTAAAATCCAATACGCCCTCGTGACGGGAAGGGATGTCATAAAATAAGCTTTCATGCGACTGTCTGTCTATGGCCGTCTTACTAAAATGTTTTTGCGGAGCCATGTCTTGAAAATTTATATGGTTAAAATAATTTTTGGGTCTTAAGAACCCGCTCCGAATCGTACTTCATACGTATCTAAAGACCATAATAACTCGCGAAAGTGGAACAATTCAATCAAATAAATTTAAGGCTTTCATTTAGACGGTCAATATGAAGTGGTGTATGTCCCTGATTTTTCCACAAACATCAGGTTAAGACCAGAAAAATATTTAAAATAGTGGGTTTTCGCCCTAAAATCGAGTTCTTTTACAAGGCTTCGTGAAGTGACTTATGAACATTTAACAAGCAAAGTAAGCATATACACCACTTGGAAGTATCATCAATATTCTAATTAATTAAAACATAATAAAAAATAACAAGTAATAATTAAGTATCTAATCTGTAACACAATATGATATGGACCTTGTCTCTGAAATAAAAGATTTACATTTTATTTTATTTCATTATTATTTAAACGTGGGTATAGTCTCTTTTGCTTGCAACTGAAATAAGACGACTATCGGTAATTTTATCTCTTGACTTGTTTCACGAAATTGGTTTCTCCTCAGTTCTATACAAAGTTGCAGCACCATGTAATGGGAAGTTCTTTATTCTTTATTGTAAACACACGGAAATATAAACATAAACAAAATTACAGTAAAAAAAGATGCACATTGGCGAGCTTATCTCTAAACAGAGATTTCTGACAGCAAAACCATCACAATAGGAAAAGTAACATACCTAAACGGAGTAATCATACACGTGTACACAGAGAAGAAGAATATACAAGGAATTATACAAGTTTAATAATAAAATAAAAATTTATATCAATACTTACTATAAATACAATATATAAAATATTATAAATATACATAGTGTGTAATAAGCTACATAAACATAAATATATATAATATCTATCTATTCAGATTGTGAGAGGTAGTGTGATTTTTTTTTCGTGATCTAATCTCTTCTAATGCAATGAGCCCGTCGCCTACATGACAATTAATTGCGTTTAAAAAGCTAAATACAGTAGTAAAATTATTTTACTCAATATCAAAAAGTTACGAAGTTATTGGCAATCAAGGCTGCGTATAAACCTGGACAAATTAGTGATTTTGCCCCCGCATCCCCGCACCTCAACTGTTTGCGCGACCGGCCGTCACCGGCCGCGAGCGCTATTTCTTAGCTCCCACGAGCGGTGTGGATCCGCGGTCATTAACCCGTGCACGTGCTAGTTTTCAATAATAAGTATAATGCATCTACGATGTATAAAATTCAACCCAGTTGACAAAACGGTTTGTTCGCAATCGCATTTTTTTGCGTAATTGTGTTTGCATCTAATTTTTATATTTCAAAATTTTATTTTTCGAAAGTCATACTTGCAAAGATAATGATAACGATGATGATACAACGATACGTCGATACGACGATACGTCGATACAACGATACGTCGATACAACGATACGTCGATACGCCGATACGTCGATACGCCGATACGTCGATACGCCGATACGTCGATACGACGATACGTCGATACGGGGATACGTCGATACGTCGATACGCCGATACGTCGATACGTCAATACGTCGATACGGGGATACGTCGATACAACGATACGTCGATACGACGATACGTCGATACGGGGATACAACGATACGTCGATACGTCGATACGACGATACGTCGATACGGGGATACGTCGATACAACGATACGTCAATACGCCGATACGTCGATACGGGGATACGTCGATACAACGATACGTCGATACGCCGATACGTCGATACGACGATACGAGGATACGACGATACAACGACACGTCGATACAACGATACGTCGATACGCCGATACGTCGATACGCCGATACGTCGATACGACGATACGTCGATACGGGGATACGTCGATACAACGATACGTCAATACGCCGATACGTCGATACGTCGATACGGGGATACGTCGATACGCCGATACGTCGATACGTCGATACGGGGATACGTCGATACGCCGATACGTCGATACGTCGATATGTCGATACGGGGATACGTCGATACAACGATACGTCGATACGACGATACGTCGATACGGGGATACGTCGATACAACGATACGTCGATACGCCGATACGTCGATACGCTGATACGTCGATACGCCGATACGTCGATACGACGATACGTCGATACAACGATACGTCAATACGCCGATACGTCGATACGTCGATACGACGATACAACGATACGTCGATACGCCGATACGTCGATACGCCGATACGTCGATACGACGATACGTCGATACGGGGATACGACGATACGGCAATACGTCGATACGACGATACGTCGATACGAGAATACGTCGATACGCCGATGGTGATGGTGAGATAAGGTTTTGTTAGTCTCCCAGAGGGGTAGGCAGCTAGGCAGAGACTACAGATTTCCATCTGCTACGATCCAGACACAACTCTTTCGCCTCTTCCACATCCATCAACCATATTTATTGTGATATTAAATTGTAAGCTAAAAAAAATACCTCAGACGAAAAACATAGCGATATTCATTAGTCCATTGAGACAAACTTTAGTTCAACATCTTTAATAAAACATGACCTATCTACTTATTTTGTTAAGTAATGGCGTACCTTTGCATTACTTTCATCCACTGCTTTATTTTCACTCGTAAAACATTTTTATTCCATTTTTTACATTGGTTGCATTTATTTCCCATGTTTCAAATTACGAGATTTATTTACGAAACCGGGACGTCGAGAGCGCAAAAACGTAGCCCTCCCGTCTCAACGGAGCGATCACAACTGACCGACGGGTGAGTGACGAAACAAAGCATGGAGCAAAAAGCGCGTGCGACCGAGATATCTTGTCGCCGCCTTGTCTCAGAATAAATCGACGTAAGCGCCAATTCTTGGATGTTAAATTAAATGAAAACGAAACAGAATTATTCAAAATCCCCGTGCAATTATACGGGGTCATTTGTTTTCTTATTTTTTAATACAAATTTCAAGGCAAACTGTTTTAAGAAAGGTCCTTTAACACTCGAAAAACATGAAATATAGAGGTAACTTCGTAATTTTTTTCTATCGAGCGAACTTAAAGCTTTTGCGTTTTTGCTTCTGCACGAATATCAGCCCTATAGTCTATTATCTATATTATTTTTATTAAACCGATTGACCAAGTTACACAATGTTTTATGCTCATTTGAAATTGTGCATCTGACATTATACCGACCCTTAACGCCATGTTTCGTGACGTCGTCTGACACGATTTCATGCTAAAAGTGATAAATAGCGCTATCGGTAATAATAGGAATTTTTCAAAAATTCAATAAGTATTGTGCTTTGCTATATCTAATTAATCAGTTACTATTAAAAATATACTGATATTTCACTACAGGGGACGCGTCCATCTGTGTGTTAGTAAAGTTGAAAATTCGCGAAATATCTTCTCATATATTTTTTCTCGATTGATACCCGAATCTTACACTTATAATTCGAATAAAATTTATTGAAAAAGGCGTTACTTTGCGGAAGTCCATCATAAATTTGTGGATATATTAATAATTTGCAATATTCCGCTAAACACTCTTACCATGCTATTCAAAATGCAGGCTCAAGCACCGCCCGCCCTCCCGCATAAAACATGCACAAGCAAAGCAAGCAGTACGAGCACAAAATAAAGCAATCTTAAATAACAAGCAAGAAAACTTATCGACACGTGTTTCGCTTCTAAACGAGGCATCCTCGGGATGTGTAGTCCACCCGACCGCTCGACAGCAAATGACCATGACCATTTACAGAAAGTTCACTTCCGTTTTGTCTTTCCCTAAGTTATTATAACATAAGGTCATAAGTTATATTGAAACTATGACAGAAATAAATTTCTATGTTTGAACACTTGGCGATTTATCCATCGCAAGGAGATATAAATTAACATTATATCATTGCAGTTAATGTTAATTTATATCTCCTTGCGATGGATAAATCGCTAAGTGTTTAAACATAGAAATTTATTTCTGTCATAGTTTCAATATAACTTATGTTATAATAACTTAGGGAAAGACAAAACAGAGTGAACTTTCTGTAAATTGACCATGTAATTTGCTGTCGAGCGGTCGGGCGGACTACACATCCCGAGGATGCCTCGTTTAGAGGCGAAACACGTGTCGATAAGTTTTCTTGCTTGTTATTTAAGATTGCTTTATTTTGTGCTCGTACTGCTTGCTTTGCTTGTGCATGTTTTATGCGGGAGGGCGGGCGGTCCTTGAGTCTGCATTTTGAATAGCATGGTAAGAGTGTTTAGCGGAATATTGCAAATTATTAATATATCCACAAACTTATAATTCGTGTAATTTTTTGCAAAATGAATGCAATTATAACTTTCAACGTTATTTTTAGAC
This sequence comes from Ypsolopha sequella, assembly GCA_934047225.1. NCBI lineage: Eukaryota > Metazoa > Arthropoda > Insecta > Lepidoptera > Ypsolophidae > Ypsolopha > Ypsolopha sequella. The sequence continues at coordinate 25,726,003 of OW203987.1, forward strand.
CACAACCAAACATCCTCCGTATAAGGAATTGCTATATTACGTATCCTATTTTCTATTCTTTTCTTTTATTGACTGCTATAAACCGTTAAAGTTATCCAGAACGTGAGGGAGGAATAGTAAATTAGGTTAGACATTTTAGGTTCGAAATCTTTTATTCAAGAAATCCTTATATATTTCAGCTGTGTATTGTAGGTACATTATATGTACAGTACATTGTAAGAATATTGCATATCTAACGTCCTAAGAAAGGATAATAATATTTCTAGGGTAATAAAGGAAAAATATATTGCAAATAGTGTATGAAAAGCACGATAGTAAGCAGAATATGGAAATGTAATCGTGACTGTTTTCTAAATAATTCTTAGTGGAGCGACGGATATAAGAGGCTGGACAATGCTGAAATTCAGTCCTGCTCTAACGCTTTAGTTTTTCAACTGTCTATCCTGCTCTAATCAGATGCCGCGCACGCAAAACTTCAGTTATTTTGAAATCGTGGCTAAATTAGGACATTAACTATAATTTCCTAATGTACTAAAGATGGTTTTTTCTAGTAACTATCTGCGTGTGTTGCTTTTCCATATTTCATCGTGAAATTCATGCTTTTTTAAAAGTATTAAAATTAAAAGAAGACTGAAAGTATGTTTATTTATAAAGTGTTATTAACAATTGTCTTGAGTCAAAAAACAAGCCATATTTTTTTTTCAAATTTTTACTATCTACGTTGATGAAACTGAATCTAATGCAAAACAAAGATTTCAAAAGTTTAGATGAGCCCTGGCACCTAAAATCTATTGCATTGTTTTTGAATGTGTTTTGAATGTGAAATATCGCACTTTTGGCTTTATTCGTATTTCTTAAAATGTAAGTGCATTTAAATATGCACACGACGGCATATTGGGACCCTTTTCTCGTAAAAATTCATTAAGGCGTCCAACTATCACTGTGTTCAGATGAGCACTGATTCCAAACGTGTGAGCGTCACCCATTTAAAGGTGAACACATTTTGGTGCTGTCATACTACGGTAAGGGCTTATCTTTTCTTTTGAAATCTTTGATGCAAAACTGATGTTTAGCATTGTGGAGCCCCTTAATGTCTAAGTCTATGTAACGTCTATACCATGGCGGTATCTAATAGTTTCTATTCCGGTTGCGTAAGGGTTGCAATGTAAAGCGTGCAATTTTCAGTGTGGTCGATGGTACCACTTCTACTTTGTTTGTTATGAGGCCATGATATTAACCGTTAAAACTTGGAACGGAGAGTTTGTTGCGACTTACGATGTTGCAACTTTAATCTTGGTTACCCAAATATAATCGAGGTATTAAATATGTAAAAGTAATATTATATTTATTAATACGAGTTGAAAATTTAGTGCTAACGTTTAATGAAAGTCACTGAAATTACTGTTTCAAAGAAACATACCAAATCACAAAACTGGCTGAAATTGAAATGTCACTATAGATTATGATGAACGATGGACACTTGTACTAGTTTCGCAGTTACATTTTATTTCTTTACTCAACTGGTTTCATACCATTACGTCCAATAATACGAATGTGGAATGAACTTCCGCAAACCCTCAAAAATCTTCCTCCTGTGTCCTCTTTTAGATACAACTTAAAAAATATTCACCTCTCCTCTCTGAATGACTTACTGACTAAGCTACTGTTTGTTTGTATTTATGTATGTATTTGTATGTAGTATATTTATGTTTATTATTATTATTATGTTATAACTTGTTATTATTATGTTATGCACTGATTTAGATTTAAATTTCTAAGATAAAAACGTTTTTATGTTTCTCGAAGGTTGACTGGAAGAAATTTCTTATAGGAATAAGTCTGCCCTTGCCTTTTATCTCTTTGTATTTATCTTATATTTTTTATTTTTGTGCAATATTTCATTCATTCAATGGAAAAAAAATTCAATATGTTAACCTCCAAGTTTCATCTATAATGTCGACAATCGCAACGTTAATCGTATGAAATTAGTTGTGATAATTTTTTACTGCCAGGGTATGTTTTTTAGGGGAAAATTGTTCGGTATGATCAGTAAAATATGTGATTTCTGTACAATTCAGTCTATTTACATAATATAACAAACCTCATTGATGGTAACATAATACTGGCCCATTACATTCATGAAATGGCCACACTTACCTTGCTGATTCTGAAAATGCAGAATTTAACTATGTCATATCACAACCTGTTGTTTTTGAAAATTGACGCTCAAACATCCTTCCATCCAGTTTTACAAAAACAGAGACAGTAACTTTACCAAATAATGCATTATTTTACACTGAAACTTTTCCAGTGAAATTTGGGTTACGGAAGATTTCCTCATTTCATATCAAACGAAATACAACATTCATGCATGTATGCATTGGGAAACTTCAGTATGTCGCAGGGAAATGAAGAAATCTGGGATTACGCGTAATCTCTGGAGATACCACGAAATTTTGGAAGATGTCGAATACTCCAATCGATTACCTCTTACTAAAATCTAGTGAAATGTCGTTTTAGTAAACTGATCTAGTAAGGTCTGAATCTGTCCATTAACATCAGCCTGTGTATAAAAACATCGTCATCTGCCGATTTATTTGACGGCAGGGCATAAAATAGATACTACCAGAAGGCCGACTCGACAACGGAGCGAAAACAGACGCACACATGCATAGACGCATACGTATGATGATCTCGGCAGAATTTCGTATTGGCATTCACCGGAATATCTCGCGAGATTGTCGTACGTACGCGTCTATGTGTGCGTGTGCCTGTTTTCGCTAGTTATGCGGAGTTAACATTCTGTAAGTGGTTATTTTGTGCTGCCGGTCTCCGCCGCGACGCAGCCTACACCAAATACCATTTAAGGGGCTTAATATCGCCAAATGGATACTTTCTAAAACCTACTCCTCGTTTATGGCCAAACCAAAAATATTGAAAAAAAATGTATATGAATTATCCTACTCTAAAAAAACATATGCAACATTTTTCTTTTTCATACCACCAAAACTTCTACATGAAAAAAAATTCAACCGAATGGTGTTTTTTGGCTTGAATTCCCTACTGCTCCTAAACGGCTTGGTCGATTTAATTCATTTTTTTTTGAGTAATAAATAAACTTGATAGCTATAAATATCACATAGGATTATTCAATGGAACAACCGCGTCCATCCTAAAAGTATTATTTTCTCCTATTTCGCCCTATCAAGGACGCAGCGAGCGTCGTAACAGCCACTATGCATTGCGCGCCGATATGAACGTAATTTCAGTGTCGTTTCCGTCCATATTTGTACTTACAAACATCTAGCTGCTTATTTGGCGACACTAATCGCCTGAAATGAGCTCTCATTGTGTACAGCAGCGTGGCTAACGTGTCCCCTTTCTTCTGTCCACAGTCGAAGGCGTTCGGGAAAGTGCTGTTTGAGCAGGTGTGCCGGCAGCTGCACCTGTTGGAGGCGGATTACTTCGGCCTGGAGTACCAGGACGTCAACGGGACAAGGGTGAGTGACCTTGTTGAAAATAATACGTCTTTTATTTACCACTAACGGTTTGCGCACCGCCCCGTCCGCACTTTGACAAAACAAAGTCGCTTCCCGCTGTCTGTCTGTCCCTATGTATGCTTAGATCTTTAAAACTACGTAACGGATTTTGATGCGTTTTTTTTAAATACATTGAGTGATTCAAGAAGAAGGTTTATATGTATAATACATGCATAATGTAGTAGGGAAACACTGATAAGTTTAGAGGTTAAAGACATTCTGTAGTATATTTGGTATCAGCATTGCACCCGTGCGAAGCCGGGGCGGGTCGCTAGTTCTGTATACAAAATATCTCCTTTCGAACCTCTCCCCAATTTCTAGTTTTGTACACCGCCTACACCGAGTCCAATATGTTCGGATACATTTTTGCCCATACTGATATTGTAAACATATGAATCCCTCCATATATATATATATCTCTCCGAGGGGGTGTCTAGAGTTGTTCCCGAGTGTGGACTGTGAAATGCAAGTTATGGTCCATACTGGGTACATCCTAGTTTCGCCGCGACTATATTACCTTCCAACGTGAATTCCTCCTTATAAAAGAATTTCTTTTTACAGTTTTAATCGTTTTAAATGTCTCGTATTTTTCATAGTTTCGTAGGTTTCGTAATGAGTATTTAGTTTTTTTGACACCTCAAATCGATTTGTCAAGTCGATCCGTAAAGGTGTAGTATTTAGAGTCCTCGACGACCAATCTGGAGGTCGCGGGTGAAACGTTTAATTTTTCGATTTAATAAATTAATATTTATTTTAATTTTTTTTATTTCCATGTCATTAAACATGAGGGTGAATGAATGAATACACACTTTATTGTACACGGTTAAATAAATAATTGAGTACAGAGTTTTGAACACACAATCCCTGCGTTCCGAAATAGAATTATATCGCTAAAATCGATTACGAATGAATGATGTGAATGGCTAATAAATCCATTAGTGAAGCAAATGCGTTCATTCATTCGTATAACTTTCGTGGCTCATGCGACGGAGGTGAGGCAATGTGAGCGTTGAACGGAATGGAATGTCAAAAATTGTTTTCGCTCCATTATTTCAGCAGTTCAGATCAGACAAACCATGGTATATGTTTTATTCGGCCATGAGAGAAACAAATGAAAAGTCTTGAATGTGAAGTCGTGTGGAGCTCTTCGTCGAAATGGAAGAATTTATATTTGTAAATGTGTTTGTGGACTCGATAAAAAAATATAAGTTTGAAAGAGTCAATATGATCGAGCTTCAAAGGGTAAGTTGCATTGTGCAATAAGTGGTTAATGATGCGCTGATCAGCTTCTTCGTCGCTAGTGTTAGATTCGGATGTAGAGCTGTGCATCAGTTCGCCAAATTAGCTATCGTCGCTATCCGAGTCTACGTTGAAGAACAGTGCTACACACTCTTCTTGTTCCATCACGAATCACGGCACTTTGACTAGATAAAATAAAATAATCGTATTGTATTGTATTCTGTGGTAAGAGGTTATGGTTAAGATGTATCTTTTTTAATGCGGTCCGAATCATAAGCTATCTTTCACATCGTTAGCTAGCTCACAAATTACGGACCAGTCATCGCTCACACTTTAAATCATTCATAGCTTTTATCGATGTAATTCTATTTCGGACCGCTAGGTATGATGTACAAGGGCGGACTTATCACTTAAAGCGATTACTTCCAGCCAACCTTTGGGTGGTGAAGAAAGTATTATTTTACGTAATGTGGAAGTGGATACCAAGTTTACAAAAAAAAAATAAATAAAAGAAGAATCAAAACCAATAAAGTGAATATATATAATGCCTAATATATAATATACAGAATATACTCCTACCCAAATAAACTTACATAATATATTTTATGTTTGATATATATACATACACACCGTATACATACAAATGAAAAATAATTACTTAATATACTATACATAAAAAGGATAATTACGAGTGACTTATAATGTGACGTATGTTTTACAAAAATTCCTTCAACCGTTTAATTAAAAATATTAAAAAAACAAGTAATACAGATAGATTTAGAAAAAATAATTAAAAACACAAAAAATTATTAACCTACCACTTATGGCTATAATAGTTTTTGACATCCTAACAATTTTTTACCCTGTCTAACGGCGGCGGTGAAAAGGAAAATTACTACCACCGTATTTAATACATATGTTGTGTATATTTCTCACAGAAAATTCAATATTGACTTTTTGTCTTTATAAATGATTAGAATTAGATAAATAAATAAAATAAAAATAAAAAAATTACAACTTGGATCCATAGATAAAACAAGGTAAAATAAAATTTTTGTGAGATATATTTCGAGCCATTGTGACTGATGCCCGAATGGCCCGAAATATAGGTATATCACAAACATTTCATTTTACCTTTTTTTTTTTTTTTTTTTTATTAACAGACAATTTATAATTTGATAACATTAACGAGTAAATACAGCGTATATCTTTATTTACCATTTACTGTGTTTCCATTGTAGTAAAATACAACTGACGTATAATCCGAACAGAATGGATTTCACGCAATCCTTTCAACGCATTAGCTAACCTACAGCATAATAGTCTCAGCACAATGCGATTGGTTGAGCCAGTTAGCTATACGCGGAAATTGGAATGTTGCGCGGGGTGCCAAGTGCAAGTGCTTTGATTGGGTTTGTCAATCATATCCCTCTACAGCTTCCGATCGTTTAGCGGAAATTCGCTAGAATCCACTTGTACGATGTTTGATTTTCCAATAAACAGCTTAACGTAAATTTAATCGATGCTTTTATTTAGTATTAACATAGACGATGGTTAAGTACCCCGTTTTCGGCTTGGCGGTTATTTATCAACAACCCTCATAGCCTATATGTTGACCAGATTCACTACGATGATAGTAAAGAAAACCGCATCCAAATCCGTTGAGTGGTTCTCGAGTTAAAACGGAACATACAAACAGATAACGCAAATATAAAAAAATAAAAAAATGTTGTCTCTGTAAAATACTAATAACCCATTTCATTTAAAATTTCGTAATGTACGGACACGCTTTTTTACTATTTTGTTCTAAGTAGGTATGACGATCCGAATACCGACGCCTTTGCGTCTCGTCTCGTCTCCGCCTCTGCACTGTATAAGCTTGGAAATAACGTATTTCGTTTATTTCCACCTTAGAGTAATATTTCCACCCGTTCCGAACAGTTCCTTAAGGCGCTCTTATCCCAAAAGCAGTAATTTCAAAGTCAAATAGAACTTTCAAATATCGTCTAAAACTTCCAAAAAAAAAACGCAATATACTCGTAGTTCGAACCTTTATCGAGGTCTTCCACGTATGTGTTACACGATCAGATAAACTCTCGATAGAAATAATTCACGAACACAGCATGTAATAAGACCTTTCAAATCATGCCATTTCCGTAATTCCACTCTTTTATTAACGAAACATATCTGGTAATATTGCTCTTTAAATTTTCTAGGTCGACCACGTAAGTGGGTTTTAATAAACATATCCCTTATTTTTAAACAATTTAAAAACCGATAAAAACAACGAAAATGTACAAAAGTGTGGTTATTTTCTTTACTCCTTACACGTAAAGAAAAAGACAGAGAGTCACTCTTCTGGGATAAGAGCGGTTTTGTAGCCGGGTTGTGAAAAACCCGCTTTTTTCTAATTAATCGAAACAGAACACATAAATTCAAAATTCACTCAATAGTTATTCAACAAAACCTTATTACCTATGTATTGTGTATGTTGCTATCGGAAAGTTTCCATTGGTTTCTGTAAATAAGAATTTTTGAAATGGTTAACTTAAATACCGAAATATTGAAAACTATGTCATAAAATGGCGTGTATTCTCTGAAAACGAAATCTTTTGGAAACTAAGCTATGGGAATTGCTTATTTTTCATCTATTGCAGTGAATATATTAAAATTTTATCCCTGTATCCACGGTAACTTCATGAAAGAACTCTACAGGTTAATTCGAATTCTCTTAGTCCAAGGGTTACTTGCCAAGTTCGAAGACCTTTCAAGCATGAAAATGCTAGCTTTTCATTTGTAGTGACGTCGAGTCGAGCAGTCTCGTGCCCCTAAATGGTATTATCTGTTATGTTATGTACCACGAAAAAGAGGGATGGGGGAAACAATGAACATTAATAGTAGTTTATGCTACAAGGGCGCAAAGGAATAAATTGCTCGTGTTTTAAACGTAACCGAGTAATTTATTGCTTTTACGCCCGTGTATCATACTACGTTTTTCAATGCATAGTGTGAGGAAATGAAAACATATATAATCTTGTGAACTCTAAATTATAATTGGCTCAAAAGGACTGTATCCAGAGCCGTTAAACAATGGAAAAAAAACTATAACATCTATGGTACACAGGAAAGTCTTCAGGTTAGCCAACCATTGTAAATAAATAAAAAAAAAATAATAATAATAAAGCCCTAGGGCAAAATAATCGACTTTTTGTTCGGTTTTGATGCATAAAAAGTGGGCCTTTACGAGCACATGCATTGAAAAATAAATAAAAAATACAGCACTTCTCTACAATATCTCGCCGTGAACAATTATTTTTTACTTTATAAATACTTTTAAGATAGTATCTGCGTTCAAAAGAATGAATGTAGATAGAAATAATTACTGATTTCGAGCAATACACTAATGGTTAGATAATTGAATAACTAAAACAATACACAAACAGTATTTTTCGAAAGACCATTGCGGCCATCTGAAAAGTATAAATGTAGCTCATTGCAAAATTGGAGTTCTTATAAGTTCCTTACTTTATTATAACATTATTGTAATAAAAATACTTAATTAAAGTAAAATAATACAAATATATTTGAATTGATATCTCAAAACTGTCGGGTCAGATTTTGATGACGTCATAACAAAAAAATACTGTCTAAATGTGTACTTCCTAAAAAAAAATACTTCATATTATGTTGGTCTATATACCACTTTCGCACAGTCTCCTTTAAAATTCACGTCCCCTAGGATGATTGCAAAACATTTCTTAAAAAATACCGTCAATGCAGGTACACGTGTTCTTGCAGCTCCGCATTATTTAATGAATTTCCCAGTCTTCCTTTTAGTTTTGGTCACAGACAGCGGACAGCGATCCTAATGAAGCACATTGCACTCCGCAGTACTGGCTGGACGTGGAGAAGCCGATCTGCCGGCAAGTGGGCCTCTCGATGCTGGAGCCGACCCTCCGGTTCTGCGTCAAGTTCTACACCCCGGACCCGGCGCGGCTCGAGGAGGAGTTCACCAGATACCTGTTCTGTCTGCAAGTGAAGCGCGATCTGGCGCAGGGCTGCATACAGTGCAACGAGAATACCGCCGCGCTCATGGCCAGCTATATTGTACAAGGTGAGCGGTATTATTGAATACTAGTTTTTAGCTTTCTTTGTACATCCTAAAACTTCACTTAGTATCTAGCGCCATCTATCTATACCGAAATAAATAGTTCAGGAGCAAACTGTATTCTGTATGTAAAACTTCATGAAAGAAATTTTGAAAAGTCTGAAATTTGCCTGACATTAACCCTTAGTATTTCGAGTAAGTTGACGTATATTTCACAAAAATTACTTCAGCCGTTTCGTACCTGGAGGAGACCAACCTTGGTGTGTTTCAAAAATGCATTTTTTTTATACGAGTGTCTGAAATGTGGGGATGTAGCGTAGGACATGGTATAAGATTTTACAACAAACTTCCAAAGGAGGTCCTTACTTTGTCAGAGAATAAGTTTAAACTGTATATTAAACTGGGCCTATTAAAGAAGGCATATTGTAAAATAAATGATTACTTAGACGATACTAAAGCATGGGGTTATGATAGTGATCTTTGTCATAATAGTAGTTAGTATAATTTCCTAACTTATGTTATGATTCCTTTAGATCTATGTATGATAAACCACACTCGTTGCTACCACAAATTGTAGCTTAGAGAGTGATAATGTTTCTGACTGGTGACGGGCATCGGCGTCACTGGTGCGAGGGTTCCATAACCACGCTCAGACACCACAAATTGTGTGGTAAAGGGTGATATTAGCAGCTGGAACAGGGGCCCATAAGCTGTCCCAGATTTATATTCTACAAATATCTTATATTCTACAAAATATAGTACAAAATGTCCTACCAGACAATTGTATGATGACCTCATCAGCTAGTCCTCGCACGAATTCCTTTCGCACGTGGACTCCAAGGCGTTCCGATGTTGTGGCACGTGGTTCACCTTCCACGAAGAATCTAAACACAACCCACCTACCCCTGGATGCATCCAAACCCAGAAGAAATGGTAATTGACAAGTCCACTTGTCGGAAACCGCGTGTTCAGGTTATGTCACACACACAGGAAATACACTGAAAGTGGCCTTCACGCCAAAATATTGTCAGACCCTGACCCAATAATGTTTTTTACGATGTCCACATCGATTTCCCTTGTATTAAACCGTTAATATAATTAAAAGTATGGTCGACCGCGACCCTTTCCCAAAATTCCGTCCTATCCGAGGTTTTTGACAGCTCCAAGTCAGAGAAGTGTTACCACACACAAAAAACAACATCGTCGACCGAACACTCGACTGATGCGTTCTAAAAATATACATTTTATTCATAACAATCTATATGGCACATATAGACAAAGGTTTTATATATTTTTTGCCTTCATGACATGATTTTCTCCTGTCTTGTATTTTTCATCTCTTCATTCGATTAAAGTATAGGCATACTTTTTATTTGTTTGTTACTAATATTATGAAAAAAAAAGACACGATCTTGCTAAGTTTCTTCCCTTTCTTCTTAACAAGACTAATCGAATGGGCGGAGTTAGGCATTATTTATTAAATGTATTGCATATATTTATTATATTATTTATTCCTTACTCCTATGTTTTTATTTTATTCAAGTGTATTTTTCTATTAAATTCAAGTAAACCTAACCTTTATTATTTCCTTGTGTATTTTCTCATATTATTATTTATTATACAAAACTGTTACCTTAATAAGTATGTTAATATGTATGTCTGTACATTACATAAATAAATATATTTCAATTTTAATATTTCAACATTGTACAGAACCCTCAAAAGATTTTGATCGGTAAAGCTAAACGCAAAAACTGAAGCAGATTCTGTACTGTCGTCAAAGTAGACCCAATTTACAAGGTTAAGTGAATGCCGACTTTCCTCCTTTGCTGACTTTTCTGAAATCCGTACCACTATTATAAATGGCAAAGTGTGTATATACTACACCTGCTCGGAAAGTACCTACTTACTTTTATGAAAACGATGCAGAAAATACGTCATTACTGTCATACAAATATGCGGGCGGAAAAAGTGTATGAAAATCCATTGTTAACGTGCTTGAGCGAACAGAAAAAGTATATGCAAATCCATTGTTAACGTACCTACTTACTTTTATGAAAACGATGCAGAAAATACGTCATTACTGTCATACAAATATACGGGCGGAAAAAGTGTATGAAAATCCATTGTTAACGTGATTGAGCGGGCAGGAAAAGTATATGCAAAATTAAATTAGGTTACGTACTAAGAAGTTCTAGTATGTCAAGTATGTATAACCAAGCTCTAGTATGTCAATTGTAACCTATTGATGTTATCAAAAGAAATGAAAACGTTAAAATCACGCGCAAATCGCTTTTTTGTTTTATCTGAATTTTAAATTTGTAAAATTACTAGCTAGCTTCTGTCTAAAATGAAAGCTGAGAGTAACTTTACCTGACACGGGTATGGAAAGTAGGTACCTATATTATATATATGTGGATACGTACAAGTGTTTTTAAAACATAATTTCTCTTTTATTTTCCTCGTAGGTGTAGTATAAAGCACTATGTATCACTCGGGAGAAAGTGCGATTCCTAACTCGTGTCTATTGAGGCCCGAGGCCAACCCTCGTTGGTAATCGTCCCCTTTCTTCCCTTGGTGAACACAACGCAGCAACGTATTGACGTGATTTTTTGCATATATATAGTTTATGGGCCGGAGAGTGACAAAGGCTACTTTTTATCCCGGGAAAATCCAAACGAAATCAGCCGCGGGCAAAAGCTAGTATCAAATTTTACTTATTGATTACCATCATGCCGACTTTCTAAATTGTCAGTGAGTTTTGTGTCTTGCCGACTTCTATAATATATCCTACAGTTTGTACCTCTTTGCCAACTTTGTGGGATGTACTTGTACTTCACCACGTTAAGGGGAACGAAAATACAAACAGAAATAAAATGTCAGCTTTCGGATGATTTTGTTGCAATAATTAGGTTACGTATAGCCATAAAAAAAATACATGTTTTTGGTTGAACTTTAAGGTATTCATTTTCCACAAACCACGTTAATCGATTCATATTTGTACTGTCAATGAATTTTTTTGTAACCCTCTATTGCACACTTCTTATCGATTTTGTTTCAGGTATCGCTTTCGCGATTTTGTTGGTTTTTTTTAAATAAAATTAGTGTGAATGATATCTATTCATTTTCCAAATACCACGTTATTCTGGTCAAAAAAAGCACCCCCTTTTTCCAAAAATACGTAAATCCACTGATGCAGTCAGCGGCAGCAAGATATTGTCAGTCTACGCCTAGCGTTGGCGCCCGTAAGACGTGGAACCTGTGCCCTTTTTTGCAAGCTATAAATATCTCCCAAAACTACTTCAAACCACATTGAAATTAATTTTATAAAGTAATATTTCGAGGAGCATTATATTCCTGCCGTTAAAAACTCAACAAAATATGCGTATGAGTGATTTAGCTACATCGTGCCATAGTCATAACAACAAAACTGAATGAATTTGGAATGAATTCATACTTTTATGCGGGAAAATAATATATGTTACTCTAAAAGAATAATTTTGTGATCGTTATTGAAACCCAAATTAATTTACTTATACTTACTGAGATCTGTAACAAAGGTCAATGACCTTTTCGTGAAATTACCCTCTAGTATTGGCTCACCATTTCAGGTCCAATAAGTGAAGTTTTTTGCAAATTATATAGGTACACTTACTTGGGATAAATCGCCAAGCATTTAAAATATAGAAATTTATTTTGAAATATTTACAGTGCATGGCAAAATTATTAGATCGTAGATAATCCTGTCGGTACATGTTCAGGTTCTGTTACGCAAAATGAAAACAATGAAACTCTTTGAGGATTAATTTGTTATCCCTATGTTTGTCTGTCTGTCCGTTTGTCTAGACATTTTTTTCTGGGTAAAATTAATAAATACCAATATAAACGGCCCTCTATAGAGCTGTAAAAACATACTTTTGACGTTTTTATTTATATTACGTTTTAGGTTTTTACGTTTTTCATACAAATTTTCTCACTATGAAAATGTAGGGATGAACACTTGAGATAATATTTTGCATTTAAAAGTCAACACAGAAAGGAATTGTTGAACAAATAATGTAAAAAATATGAAAACCATGTTGTTCTATTCTAAAGGGATTAATTATCTACTGTTCAATGTGTTGATAGCTTTGTTTATTTTTTTCCTTGAATTATTTTTTACTAAGATAACAAATAGTTTAATACAAGGTTTGCCTTAAGAGGTCCCTTTACCCCTGTATTTTTCTTAAAATTCATACAATAGGTATAAACCGAATGTGAAGTCTACAGCTTATTTTCTTCATATCTTTTTTCATGAGTATATTCTAGTGACATCTAACTACGTCTCTATACAGCCCAAAAAGCAAAATTTGATAAAACACCATCATAATAGCTGTCAGGATATCGTCAATATTGCCTCGTTTTTACGCAAAGTTTAACAAGTTTGTATATTTTTATCTATACTGGAAATAAAAAAGAGAGAAATACAGGCGTCGTTCATATTAAGATGACTAAGTTTACTCACTTTGCTAAGTATAAACAATTACCGTTTCATGGAAAACTGTTTTGACCTGAAACCATTTCACAAATTCAATTAACTTATTTTGAATATCTTGTCATCTTGCACTTCTTGATGAGAAATACAATTTCAATAAGTAAAAATACAACTTTAAGTTAAGAAAACTTATAGTTAAAAGTCTGCTGTATGCATTAACATATTTTTAATTATATTACAATAGTACTAAAATAATTGGCTTATCCGTCGTCGTGATACCAGCCGTAAATTTCTTAAATAATCTGATATCACGCTTATGGAAACCCAATTATTTTGAAGATACCATAATATCATTAAAATATGTTTATGCACATAGCAAACTTTTAACAATAAATTGTCTTAGCTAAAAGTTGTACTTTACCGTTATAATTATTTCTTAATATTTTGTTACAAATTCGGAGAAATAGCCCTTAAGGAAAACCTTGTATGAAAATATTTGTTACCTTTGTAACAAAGAAAAAAAAAAATAAACAAAGCTATCGCCACATTGAACAAACAGTAAATTATTAATCCCTTTAGAACAGAAAGATATGGTTTTATATTTTTTACATTATTTGTCCTACAGTTCATTTCTGTGCTTTCTTTCAAATGCAAAATATTATGTGAAGTGTTGATCTCTATATTTTCATAAGGAGAAAATTTGTATGAAAAAGTTAAACAAAAGGCCATAAAAACGTTATAATATGTATATTTTACAGGGCTGTAAATATTGGCATTTATTGATTTTACCCAGAAAAATTGCCTAGACAAACGGACAAACAGACAAACATAGGGACAACAAATTAATCCTAAAAGAGTTTTGTTTTTTCATTTTGCGTAAAGGGACCTGAACATTTCAAACTATGATACAAATAAATTTCTATATTTTAAACACTTGGCGATTTATCCCAAGGGTAAATAGGTGTCCCAAAAGTCAACGATTTCCCTTGGAAGGCTGGTAGGCCAGCTCATGACTGACCAGAATATTAAATTATGACCTCAGCAAAAAGTAGACAGTCTTCGAGTTGATGGTACTTTTATAAATTCGAATAGATTTTTGAGAGTCAAAGCTAGCCAGTTCTAAATTCTAAGAATAAAATTTTTGTTGCGCAACTCTGAATAGTCATGCTATTGATAAAGTCAAAAATAAACCTTGAAATGGTGTTACATTAGGAAGAAAAATAAAAACCCAATTTATGAGCAATTTTTTGTAATTAGGTTAGTTCGATACCACACCCTGAAAAAAAATGTCCTATGTTAGTTTTGCAAATTGTCTTAAATAACGGCTCATCAAATATTGTTTTTCAAATGATCTGGCAATTTCTGTGTATTACTTTTGAAAAAAAAGTTATTGCTATTTTACTACCAAAGGAGCTGCGTATTTTTTTAAATAATTAGAATTTAGAATGAAAGAGTGGCGGGCAGTAAAAATATTTGACGTTCATTAGAAATGCCATTTAACACGCGTTAGAGTGAGATAAATAGTGACGCTATTTAAAATGAGTTGGAATGAGATAGTAACGCAGTTAAACGTGGTTGAATGAGAGAGGTATAATTGATATAGGCTACAGTGAGATAGATAGTGACGTGGTGCATTCCTTCTGAGAATATTTGTTAGTTTCCACTTTTTGTAATAACAACTTTAGTAAAAATTTTTTGTAAAGAAATTTTTGGTCCAATTTATTTTCCCGCAAGTGTAAAACCAGCTCAACGGGCGAAAAATATTTAAAGAATGGGTAATGGTGACAATTAACCGTCACAATATTATTATGTATCTCTAAAGGAGTGTCTGAAATGTTCCGAGGGTCAACTGATAAATCAAACACTCAAAAAACCACTTTTAGCCGACCATAATAAATTTACGTCCCGACGTGATAGCAAGTAGGAATGCCGTGTGACGATGATCGAAATACACTAATAAATTAGATAAAATAAAATACGTATTACTTTTGACCCTGCCTCGTCCACTCTATTCGTATTTTTGCTATGGTGACGCGAGCTTAGAGACCGGGACGAATTTCCCCCCGCGCGCTATCGTAAAATAGAATAAGCCACGCCCGAAACTGGTTTTTGTTTTGGCTATGTCATACTCTTAAGGTATTCATTTTCCACAAACCACGTTAATCGATTCATATTTGTACTGTCAATGAATTTTTTTGTAACCCTCTATTGCACACTTCTTATCGATTTTGTTTCAGGTATCGCTTTCGCGATTTTGTTGGTTTTTTTTTAATAAAATTAGTGTGAATGATATCTATTCATTTTCCAAATACCACGTTATTCGGGTCAAAAAAAGCACCCCCTTTTTCAAAAAATACGTAAATCCACTGATGCAGTCAGCGGCAGCAAGATATTGTCAGTCTGCGCCTAGCGTTGGCGCCCGTAAGACGTGGAACCTGTGCCCTTTTTTGCAAGCTATAAATATCTCCCAAAACTACTTCAAAACACATTGAAATTAATTGTATAAAGTAATATTTCGAGGAGCATCATATTCCTGCCAGTAAAAACTCAACAAAATATGCGTATGAGTGATTTAGCTACATCGTGCCATAGTCATAACAACAAAACTGAATGAATTTGGATTGAATTCATACTTTTATGCGGGAAAATAATATATGTTACTCTAAAAGAATAATTTTGTGATCGTTATTGAAACCCAAATTAATTTACTTATACTTACTGAGATCTGTAACAAAGCTCAATGACCTTTTCGTGAAATTACCCTCTAGTATTGGCTCACCATTTCAGGTCCAATAAGTGAAGTTTTTTGCAAATTATATAGGTACACTTACTTGGGATAAATCGCCAAACATTTAAAATACAGAAATTTATTTTGGAATATTTACAGTGCATGGCAAAATTATTAGATCGTAGATAATCCTGTCGGTACATGTTCAGGTTCTGTTACGCAAAATGAAAACAATGAAACTCTTTTAGGATTAATTTGTTATCCCTATGTTTGTCTGTCTGTCCGTTTGTCTAGACAATTTTTTCTGGGTAAAATGAATAAATACCAATATTAACGGCCCTCTATAGAGCTGTAAAAACATACTTTTGACGTTTTTATTTATATTACGTTTTAGGTTTTTACGTTTTTTTTACGTTTTTCATACAAATTTTCTCACTATGAAAATGTAGGGATGAACACTTAAGATAATATTTTGCATTTAAAAGTCAACACAGAAAGGAATTGTTGAACAAATAATGTAAAAAATATGAAAACCATGTTGTTCTATTCTAAAGGGATTAATTATCTACTGTTCAATGTGGCGATAGCTTTGTTTATTTTTTTCCTTGAATTATTTTTTACTAAGATAACAAATAGTTTAATACAAGGTTTTCCTTAAGAGGTCCATTTACCCCTGTATTTTTCTTAAAATTCATACAATAGGTATAAACCGAATGTGAAGTCTACAGCTTATTTTCTTCATATCTTTTTTCATGAGTATATTCTAGTGACATCTAACTACGTCTCTATACAGCCCAAAAAGCAAAATTTGATAAAACACCATCATAATAGCTGTCAGGATATCGTCAATATTGCCTCGTTTTTACGCAACGTTTAACAAGTTTGTATATTTTTATCTATACTGGAAATAAAAAAGAGAGAAATACAGGCGTCGTTCATGTTAAGATGACTAAGTTTACACACTTTGCTAAGTATAAACAATTACCGTTTCATGGAAAACTGTTTTGACCTGAAACCATTTCACAAATTCAATTAACTTATTTTGAATATCTTGTCATCTTGCACTTCTTGATGAGAAATACAATTTCAATAAGTAAAAATACAACTTTTAGTTAAGAAAACTTATAGTAAAAGTCTGCTGTATGCATTAACATATTTTTAATTATATTACAATAGTAATAAAATAATTGGCTTATCCGTCATCGTGATACCAGCCGTAAATTTCTTAAATAATCTGATATCACGCTTATGGAAAACCCAATTATTTTGAAGATACCATAATATCATTAAAATATGTTTATGCATATAGCAAACATTTTTACAATAAATGATCTTAGCTAAAAGTTGTACTTTACCGTTATAATTATTTCTTAATATTTTGTTACAAATTCGGAGAAATAGCCCTTAAGGAAAACCTTGTATGAAAATATTTGTTATCTTTGTAACAAAGAAAAAAAAAATAAACAAAGCTATCGCCACATTGAACAAACAGTAAATTATTAATCCCTTTAGAATGGAAAGATATGGTTTTATATTTTTTACATTATTTGTTCTACAGTTCCTTTCTGTGCTTTCTTTCAAATGCATAAAATTATGTGAAGTGTTGATCTCTTTATTTTCATAAGGAGAAAATTTGTATGAAAAAGTTAAACAAAAGGCCATAAAAACGTTATAATTTGTATATTTTACAGGGCTGTAAATATTAGCATTTATTGATTTTACCCAGAAAAATTGCCTAGACAAACGGACAAACAGACAAACATAGGGACAACAAATTAATCCTAAAAGAGTTTTGTTTTTTCATTTTGCGTAAAGGGACCTGAACATTTCAAACTATGATACAAATAAATTTCTATATTTTAAACACTTGGCGATTTATCCCAAGGGTAAACAGGTGTCCCAAAAGTCAACGCTTTCCCTTGGAAGGCTGGTAGGCCAGCTCATGACTGACCAGAATATCAAATTACGACCTCAGCAAAAAGTAGATAGTCTTCGAGTTGATGGTACTTTTATAAATTCGAATAGATTTTTGAGAGTCAAAGCTAACCAGTTCTAAATTCTAAGAATAAAATTTTTGTTGCGCAACTCTGAATAGTCATGCTATTGATAAAGTCAAAAATAAACCTTGAAATGCTGTTACATCAGGAAGAAAAATAAAAACCCAATTTATGAGCAATTTTTTGTAATTAGGTTAGTTCGATACCACACCCTGAAAAAAAATGTCCTATGTTAGTTTTGCAAATTGTCTTAAATAACGGCTCATCAAATATTGTTTTTCAAACGATCTGGCAATTTCTGTGTATTACTTTTGAAAAAAAAGTTATTGCTATTTTACTACCAAAGGAGCTGCGTATTTTTTTAAATAATTAGAATTTAGAATGAAAGAGTGGCGGGCAGTAAAAATATTTGACGTTCATTAGAAATGCCATTTAACACGCGTTAGAGTGAGATAAATAGTGACGCTATTTAAAATGAGTTGGAATGAGATAGTAACGCAGTTAAACGTGGTTGAATGAGAGAGGCATAATTGATATAGGCTACAGTGAGATAGATAGTGACGTGGTGCATTCCTTCTGAGAATACTTGTTAGTTTCCACTTTTTGTAATAACAACTTTAGTAAAAATTTTTTGTAAAGAAATTTTTGGTCCAATTTATTTTCCCGCAAGTGTAAAACCAGCTCAACGGGCGAAAAATATTTAAAGAATGGGTAATGGTGACAATTAACCGTCACAATATTATTATGTATCTCTAAAGGAGTGTCTGAAATGTTCCGAGGGTCAACTGATAAATCAAACACTCAAAAAACCACTTTTAGCCGACCATAATAAATTTACGTCCCGACGTGATAGCAAGTAGGATCAATGCCGTGTGACGATGATCGAAATACACTAATAAATTAGATAAAATAAAATACGTATTACTTTTGACCCTGCCTCGTCCACTCTATTCGTATTTTTGCTATGGTGACGCGAGAGTAGTGTGTTTTCGCCGGTTCTGGACCACTGAGTAATTAGTTAATGAGATGTGTCAACATTTGCCAAAATAAAACTCAAGTTAATTGACTATTCACTTAATACTGGTTAATGTGCATGTAATTTATTAATGGGATCATTATTTATGTCTCATTCTAAACATGAAATTTTATAAAATGTGGATTTACCTCTCATTCCTAAAAAAAATGTTAGTACGTACTGAATATCAAGTTTTCTTCAAATTCTCCATACAAACGCCAAAGTTATTATTTTATTATATGTTTAAAATGATTCAAGTATTGTATGGTTTGTTTTGAAGATATCTCCAGATGAATGTTACTACATGATATAAAAGTTGATTTACTTTGGTCCAGTGACTGACGTCAATCATATATGCAGAAGTAACGTCTAAAACAATGCTCAGGTCACTTTTAGGTTTATTAAATTAGTATAGACCATTGATGTAATAAAATTGTTCTGAGGTGTAGACATAGTAAAACTGATAGTAGCTAGATTTCAGGTAAAATGATTTTTGGAAAGATGAAAACACAATTGTTTCATCTCATTACTTTTCTGTTGATGATGAAATGAGTAACGCGAAAGTTTTGTTTTAGTAATTCCAAAGTTATTATTCACTTAGTACTGGTTTATGTGCATGCATGTAATTTATTAATGAGATCATTATTTATCTGTTGATAATGAAATAATTAACACGAAAGTTGATTCGGAGTAAACCCCTCATTAAAGATGCTTAGCAGAGTGGTTGCAGCAAATAACTTTTTGAACCTATAAATACCAAAACAAATATTCAAAATGTATCTATTACGCTATCATAACTTGAGGAGTGAGCATTATGGAGGAGCCAAGTGACGAGTTAGTGTTAGTAGAAGAACAAAATTCTATGCAAATACAACAAGATGTCTTTACTGAGACTTGGGAAGAGGATTTATATGAAGTGTGTGACATAATCGAAAACTACGATCTCTCTGATAGCGAGTTTTCTTTAAGCTTACTTCATCAAGATGGTCAAACTAAGAAGCGTTCTCACAACAATTCAACTGAAGATACGTGTAGTGTGAAACGATTCACAGTTTCGGAAACTCACGTAGTGCCGTCAACAAGTACCACGATTGATTCGAGTGACTTTAATGAGTCATTGGAAGAGGAAATGTGTGCACTAATTGAAGGTATAGAAGAAGACAATCTGGATAGTTTATTTACCCAGGCTTGGGAGGATGATATGCATGCAGCTTGCATTGGAACCAATGACTTTAGTGAAGACTCACGTGACTTATTTACTTCAACCTGTGAATCGGAGTTGGTGGCCGCGTGCGAGAAATGGGAAAGTGTTAATCAAGAAGGACGAGGTGCTGATACAAGTCAGTCAACAAGTGTAAATGAGGAAGCGCCGTCAACTTCATCCGAGAGGCTGAGTCACACTCCTTCAAACTTGCTTGCAGATAATATTGACGAGTTAGTGTTAGTAGAAGAACAAAATTCTATGCAAATACAACAAGATGTCTTTACTGAGACTTGGGAAGAGGATTTATATGAAGTGTGTGACATAATCGAAAACTACGATCTCTCTGATAGCGAGTTTTCTTTAAGCTTACTTCATCAAGATGGTCAAACTAAGAAGCGTTTTCACAACAATTCAACTGAAGATACGTGTAGTGTGAAACGATTCAAAGTTTCGGAAACTCACGTAGTGCCGTCAACAAGTGCCACGATTGATTCGAGTGACTTTAATGAGTCATTGGAAGAGGAAATGTGTGCACTAATTGAAGGTATAGAAGAAAACAATCTGGATAGTTTATTTACCCAGGCTTGGGAGGAGGATATGCATGCAGCTTGCATTGGAACCAATGACTTTAGTGAAGACTCACGTGACTTATTTACTTCAACCTGTGAATCGGAGTTGGTGGCCGCGTGCGAGAAATGGGAAAGTGTTAATCAAGAAGGACGAGGTGCTGATACAAGTCAGTCAACAAGTGTAAATGAGGAAGCGCCGTCAACTTCATCCGAGAGGCTGAGTCACACTCCTTCAAACTTGCTTGCAGATAATACAGGTAATAAATTATGTGAACTATGTAACGTCTGGGTTAGGCAGCAGTATTTCACCAGTCATCTTTCATCTAACCAACATAAAAACATGTGTTTGGTTTCACATTCACCCAAAATAACGATTATAGAGACGGCTTTTAAACATCGGATAATAACGTTTAGGGTCGCCCCAAACACAGAACAGATTGACACATTTAAAACAACTGAGGACTTTTTTGAAAGCATAAAAGGTGAATTAATACTGCTTCTACAAGATGTTATAGAAAGGTACAAGTCTATAAAGGTAAACTTTATTTTAAGTGGTGCCTTTATTCAACAAACAAAAGATGTACACAACAAATTTGATTTCCAAGCCGCCAATTCTGTTCTATGTTTGGGTGACATTAATGATTTAAGGAATTTTATAAAAGGAGTTTCTGATATGTTCACATCGAAATTAGAAAATTTTGAGCAGAAAGATAGTGGTTGGTCCCTTGAAAAGATTTTACATTTAGATGTGAATGTAAATAAACACAGTCCCTTAAGAGGGTCATCTTACATAGATTTACCGAGTGACATTAAAAGTAAAAAGTCTATTATAAATGTAAAGAATAACGATAACGAGTGCTTTAAGTGGGCAATTTTATCAGCTTTGTATCCATGTTATAAACACAGTGATAGGGTTAGTTCTTATCAATGTCACGCTAATGATTTAAATATGACTAACATTCAATTTCCAGTTAAATTAACTGACATTACTAAATTTGAAAAAAATAATGATCTTAGTATCAATGTCTTTTGTCTTGAATTTGATCAAAGTACGCATAAAAACATTGTAGTAGGCCCCATTTTCCATACGAAAGAACGTAAAACAAGGCATGTAAATCTACTGTATTTATCAAATGGCTCCACTGGACACTACTGCTATATAAAAAACTTGAGTCGATTAGTAAGCTCTCAGCTTAATAGTAGAGAACACTCAAAATACATTTGTGACGGATGTTTATTGAGTTTTGTGTCCCTTGAAAAACTGCAACAGCACAATCAAAATGATTGCATTCACGTTAGAGTGGACATGCCCGACTCTACATTACGGAAAGATAGGTTCGGAAATGAAACACCTAATAACATTTTACAATTTGAGAACTACAACAAGCAAATGGTTGTACCTTTTGTAGTGTATGCTGATTTTGAAGCATTTTTAACTCCAATTTCGGTCGCAAGCCAACAAAAACCAACTGAAAATATTCAAAGGCATGACGTTTATAGTTTTGACGTCAGTCACTGGACCAAAGTAAATCAACTTTTATATCGTGTAGTAACATTCATCTGGAGATATCTTCAAAACAAACCATACAATAATTGAATCATTTTAAACATATCATAAAATAATAACTTTGGCGTTTGTATGGAGAATTTGAAGAAAACTTGATATTCAGTAGGTGCTAAAATTTTTTTAGGAATGGAAGGTAAATCCACATTTTATAAAATTTCATGTTTAGAATGAGACAACATTAGAATAACCCTCTTTTCAACATTTTCCATCGTCTTACCGTAAACAGAATTATTCATTAATTTATAGAAGTCTTTATCAAAAGCAGAAGTAGCCTGGGAACGATATTTAGTGTTTAAGTCTATATATTATCTTAACCAAGGTTTCTGGTTGAATTGCAATACACGATGCACTTTTGTTAAAATTAATCCATGTTCTAGACATTGTATTAAGTTAACGTAGTGAATCACGTACTTTGATTTTGGATTAAGACTTGTGATCAATCTTTCACCTGCATTATTTGAAGTTTTTATGAGCTCAGGACAAGGGTAAATCAGAGTGTAGATCATGTTTTTCAATGGGATATTCAAGATCAACTTCTAAGATAAATCCAAGTTGTTTTATTTTAACTTAATAAACCTTATATGTGAGCAATATAAAAATATAAGTTGTAACGTATTTTACAAAAGTAAGGAAGTGAAACGATTATTTTTTCATCTTTCCAAAATCAATAAAATAGCTCTTACATTTAGAGTTATCAGCTATAAACTTCGTAATTTTGTATACAATACTTTCACTCATTCGTTTAATTTCATCGTCAGGGGTTTTACTAACATATTTTACTCGAACTTCAGCATGTTTCCATTGTTCTTCATGTGGAATATCACGGATCTTATGTAAATCAAATAACTCATTTTTTATAAGATGCGTAGCATTGTCTTCTTCTGGTAATGCTATGTACTGTATACCATTTTCTTTAGGTTTCCCAACATTCGAACTGATTCCTCTCTTGATCTTTATTGGCACCTTTTTATCGAAAAACGCATCGATATTAGTATCAGGCTTTTGATTAATCTTCCTTTTCTTAGCTCTAGACGCCATTTCCTCCTCAAAGTTGGCTAAAGGGTCCTGAGCATAATAATATGGGTTCTGTCTAACTGGATCAAACACTTCATCTTCTTGCACGTCATTGATATACAATTCCCCTGAATTCTGAAAATAAAAACAAAAAAAAAAAGATAAAACAACTAAAAACACAAAAATATGAAGAAAAGAAAATAAACAACCTGAGGAATCAAACTTGGTTATGAATAAAACGTAAAAAAATAAATAAAGATTCGTTATTCTTACCTCCATTTGTTCGTTTTTTATAGACTGACAGGGATCAAAAACACCACTATAATAATAATAAAATAAGTCTTCTTTTATAAATAACAAAGTAAGTTCGAAAACTAGAACGAGACTGATAAGTCGTCAGAGATCTTTATTGCTTATAAAGACAATTTACATCGTTAATAAATGATATAGATAAACAAGTATCCTAATAATAAATGACATGCACATAAACCATTACTAAGTGAATAATAACTTTGGAATGATTATAACAAAACTTTCGTGTTACTTATTTCATTATCAACAGATAAATAATGATCTCATTAATAAATTACATGCACTTATCAGCTAATGTATCTTCACATTGGAACCTCATTAGACATGGTAGTTTACGTTTAGAGGTTCGTTTTGATTCAGGTTTAGAAAAAACGGTTAATTGTATTGTTTATGCTGAATTTGATAATGTTATCGAAATAGATAAAAATAGGAATATAATTGTCGATTATAGCAGCTAGTTTAATATTAAAAGATTAAATATATGAAGCAATGTTCACTTAACTTGACTCAAACTGTGAAATTAGTGGTTACCTTATTTATTTTATATCATTATTCTTGTTTAATTGATATCATGAATACTTTTGAAATAAAAAACAAGTTGCGAGAACTGTTTGGTAAATTAGATAAAGAGAAAAACGTTTACGCTGCAAACCGTCTTCCGTTGTTTGTTTCTCTACCTGCTTATATTATATCGAATCTCGATCCTGATAGTAAGCCAGGCTCACATTGGATTGCAATATATATTAATGAAAATAAAGTTGGAGAATATTTCGACAGTTTTGGAAGGAAACCAACAGGAAGTCATTTATCATTTTTAAATAGAAATTGTAAGCAATGGATACATAGCACTAAGATTCTTCAAAGTATTTTAACTTCAGTATGTGGGAAATATGCTTTGTTATTTATTTATTTTAAAATGGAAAGGTATTCTTTAGACTATTTTATTAATTTGTTCGATCATGATAATACCATATTAAACGATTTTATGTTAAACTACTATTATAACAGATTGCTTTGATTATATTATAAATAAAAGATTATATTATGTGATATGAGTTGTTTTATTTTGACTTAATAAACCTTATATGTGAGCAATATAAAAAATATTAGTTGAAACGTATTTTACAAAAGTAAGGAAGTGAAACAATTATTTTTTCATCTTTCCAAAATCAATAAAATAGCTCTTACATTTAGAGTTATCAGCTATAAACTTCGTAATTTTGTATACAATACTTTCACTCATTCGTTTAATGTCATCGTCAGGGGTTTTACTAACATATTTTACTCGAACTTCAGCATGTTTCCATTGTTCTTCGTGTGGAATATCACGGATCTTATGTAAATCAAATAACTCATTTTTTATAAGATGCGTAGCATTGTCTTCTTCTGGTAATGCTATGTACTGTATACCATTTTCTTTAGGTTTCCCAACATTCGAACTGATTCCTCTCTTGATCTTTATTGGCACCTTTTTATCGAAAAACGCATCGATATTAGTATCAGGCTTTTGATTAATCTTCCTTTTCTTAGCTCTAGACGCCATTTCCTCCTCAAAGTTGGCTAAAGGGTCCTGAGCATAATAATATGGGTTCTGTCTAACTGGATCAAACACTTCATCTTCTTGCACGTCATTGATATACAATTCCCCTGAATTCTGAAAACAAAAAAAAAAGATAAAACAACTAAAAACACAAAAATATGAAGAAAAGAAAATAAAGAACCTGAAGAATCAAACTTGGTTATGAATAAAACGTAAAAAAAATAAATAAAGATTCGTTATTCTTACCTCCATTTGTTCGTTTTTTATTGACTGACAGGGATCAAAAACACCACTATAATAATAATAAAATAAGACTTCTTTTATAAATAACAAAGTAAGTTCGAAAACTAGAACGAGACTGATAAGTCGTCAGAGATCTTTATTGCTTATAAAGACAATTTACATCGTTAATAAATGATATAATAAACAAGTATCCTAATAATAAATGACATGCACATAAGCCATTACTAAGTGAATAATAACTTTGGAATTACTATAACAAAACTTTCACGTTACTCATTTCATAATCAACAGATAAATAATGACCCCATTAATAAATGACATGCACATAAAGTATTAAGTGAATAATAACTTTGGAATGACTATAACAAAACTTTCGCGTTACTCATTTCATCATCAACAGAAAAGTAATGAGATGAAACAATTATGTTTTCATCTTTCCAAAAATCATTTTACCTGAAATCTAACTACTATCAGTTTTACTATGTCTATACCTCAGAACAATTTTATTACATCAATGGTCTATACTAATTTAGTAAACCTAAACGTGACCTGAGCATTGTTTTAGACGTTACTTCTGCATATATGATTGACGTCAGTCACTGGACCAAAGTAAATCAACTTTTATATCGTGTAGTAACATTCATCTGGAGATATCTTCAAAACAAACCATACAATAATTGAATCATTTTAAACATATCATAAAATAATAACTTTGGCGTTTGTATGGAGAATTTGAAGAAAACTTGATATTCAGTAGGTGCTAAAATTTTTTTAGGAATGGAAGGTAAATCCACATTTTATAAAATTTCATGTTTAGAATGAGACAACATTAGAAAAGTGTCAGCTGTAGAAAAAAAACTGCAAATGGCAATGACATGCACATAAAGTATTAAGTGAATAATAACTTTAGAATGACTATAACAAAACTTTCGTGTTAATTATTTCATTATCAACAGATAAATAATGATCCCATTAATAAATTACATGCATGCACATAAACCAGTATTAAGTTAATAGTCAATTGAGTTTTATTTTGGCAAATGTTGACACATCTCATTAACTAATTACTCAGTGGTCCAGAACCGGCGAAAACACACTACTCGCGAGCTTAGAGACCGGGACGAATTTCCCCCCGCGCGCTATCGTAAAATAGAATAAGCCACGCCCGGAACTGGTTTTTGTTTTGGCTATGTCATACTCTTAACAGATAACGTAAACTTGATAGAACAAGATGTGGAAGTCATATAAAGTGTTCGGGTTCCATAAATGCTGATGTAATTTTACAAATAATTTGTAATTTTTAAGTTTAGTGTCATAGTTATGGTTTATAAATTATCTTCTACTTCATTTATTTTTTTTGTAATTTATGTTACTTATTTTTAGTTATGCCAGCTTGTAGTGCGTAAGTCTTTACTAGTTGTGTGTTGTGAATGTTGTGTTTTTCTGTAATTGGATGCTCACTGTGACTTGCTTTGTTATATCTTGTAATTGTGAACGTTAAATGTGTGTCTGTTAAAAAACCTAAATAAATAAATAAAAATAAATAAATAATATTTACAAGTGAATTAACAATACAAATGAGCAAAACAAATCCACCTTCCACAAAATATTTTGCAAGTCCTTTTATTTGTGGAAGGTGGGTTTGTTTTGTTGATTTGTATTGTTAATTCACTTGTAATTATTCTATATGGACTTGAATGCAACAGAATTTAACACAAATAATATTTAAAATGGCAACTTTCATGTGACGTCACCAATGTTTGTCCGTTTTTGAAATACGTGATTGTACAGGTACAAGTACAGTACACGGACACGGACACCATTTAATAGGACCTCTTGTTCAGTAATGGCCCTCTTGGCCCGAATACATTTTTTGACGTACCGTTTTTTTGTTTTTCACGACCCAGGCATCTTTTTAAAGTACTAAATATCCTAATAACTTGGAGTCCTTTTAAAAGGACTTTGGGTCGATAGCCCATTTGTTTTAAAAAATGTCTGGGTGTTTCGAGGGGTTTTCTTGTTTGACAGAACTCTAAAAAGATACGACCCTGCGAACATACAAATTGCCACATTTAAAGTAGGTTTGTAAATTGGACTGTTCTGTTTGTTTTCAGACTAAGCTGGGGCTTAGCAGCAAATTGTTATTAGCGCTATATATATTTATGTATATTTAGGGTACCGTAGATATATAAAACCCCTTAAAAACTGTTACTACGAAAAGAGAATACTTATTTCATAAATATGATAATAAATACTTTTGCTTTAAAAGCTTTTTTTTTTAACCGTTTTATTATATATATTTACAGATTCTTATGAATATTAAAGTAGAAATTGTATAAAAAAGAAAATTTTCGATATATATTTCGATCCACTTGGGATCGTCGTCAGTCGAATATAGAATAATATCATAAATAAAATAGAGTTAACAATAAATTGACAAACTTAACCTATTTTCTTAACCTACTTAGTTTACCTACCTTTTTGCTCTCATCTGGTGAAGGTAGAGAAGGGTCTGTCTGTCGGTCAGTGTTGTCTTTAGACAATTTTCTTTTTTATTCAATTTCTACTTTAATATTTCATAAATAGTGATGCGGCTTGATGAAACGCTGGATTTCTAAAACATGCAATGGCTGTGCTATGTGTAATAGCGGTTTCGTATTGCCAGATACTTTTATTGTTTTGCCCAACAATTTCGTTTTGTTTCAATATACCTAGTCCTGCCAAAAGTTCTGTCCCTCACATTAAGTTGAATATTTTTCATCCCAAAATGAATTTAATCAATGAATGGAATTTGTTGGCTATTTGCTCAAAAATTTCGTTTTATTTCAATATACTTAGTTCTGCCAAAAATTCTGTCCCTCACATTAAGTTGAATATTTTTTATCCCAAAATAAATTTAATCAATGAATGGAATTTGTTGACCATTTGCCTAAAAAATTCGTTTTATTTCGATATACCTAGTCCTGCCAAAAGTTTTGTCTCTCAGATTAAATTGAATATTTTTCATCCCAGACTGAATTTAATTAATGAATGGAATTTGTTGGCTAGCTAATAAGACAGACACTATTAAATACATTAAAGCTGCTCAAAGCATCAAACTACCCTTGAACCAACTCAAAGCCGACATCTTAAAACACGCAACATAATTTGGGATTTTAGTCTTACATATTTTCAATCTTTTGCTCTTTCGATTTGAATTTGTGGTGAGGTTTGTCTCTTATGCCGGCGCCAGACATGTGTCCACTTATTTGCACACTCGAGTGGACACACTGTGTGGCACGAGACTTTGTCTATGTGTTCCAAAGTTTGTACACAGATTTGCACTTTGCCGAGCGGTATCGGTTTTTTAGCGCACATCAAAGGAATGTGTTCAAATAAGTGCGTAGCCTGCCACACTATTTGGCCTATTTGCAAAGACCAGTTGCGCGAGCGCTGTTGTACGGAACGGTTGTGTGAGAAACTACGTGTTTGATCGTTCAAAATGGACACACATCAATTCACGCCTTCTTCTCGGACGTTTCGATATATTTTGTTGCAGATGTAAAAAATAATTACATGCACATAAATAATATAAGCACACTGCGTCCACGAAATCGCCGTCCATCTCCTTTGTTGTCTACCAGCAGACTGTGGAGAAAAGAGTTTGCGAAGCATGTGTGGCAGGTACGCCAAATGTGTGTACAAAGTCGTCGAAGAAGTGTGCAAATAAGTGGACACATGTCTGGCGCCGGCATTAGACAATAGATATTGGAAAACAAATACATGGGGTGGGAGAAATTTTGGGAGCCATTTTACAGCACCATCAATTCATCAATATGAACAAACCACGTCAAATGGATGTCTAAGAAGATTTTTTTTATTTTCTATTGTTTTTATACAGCATTTTTAGCAGTCATTGCTATTAATAAAAAAAAATACATTTTGTTTCCCATCACTAGCATCACAATCACTCCATTATCTTATTTTCATCAATAACAATGGAATATCCAAAAACAATTCGTGTTCTTACAACCTTTATCTTACTTTGAGACTCTTAAAAAGTTAAATTTTATTATATTGAATATTAATCAATTGTTTGTTGTGGTTTGAAACCTACTCTATCCTATGGTAAGATTGATGTTCTAGGCCCTAGAATCTAGGGTTTCCTTGGAACCTCGCAATTGTCCTTAGTATGTAGGATGGGATTTGGTTGGCCGCCTGGATTCGTGCTGGGGGCTCGGTCGGTGGTCAATGAATCCTGTTTCTGGTCCCTGGCCGGGTTTCCGGTATGGGTTTGGGCGGTTGATTAGATTTCACGTTACGTATCATTTGAATAGTAAGTAAGTAATATATTTATTTCGTATATATATCGTATATAAATTGCTACATAAATTAAATAAACCTTTAATTTAGATCATTTATTACTTTATTACATATATGTTTATAAGACTAAATTTGACGCTTAAAAAGTGTGTACATACTTTACAAAATAATAATAATAATAAATAATAATTTTTGAATTAAGTTTAAAGGATTCTTTTTTTCCCGTTTTCTCGTTATTTTTATGAGTGTTCAATTGTTCATCATAAATAAATATGTTTATTATTACACCCTGACGTGAACACGCACGCTAGAACAATACCCAAATCCTGAAGAATGTCAATTTTAAGTTGACCGAAACATCCAGATTAAGAAGTAAAATTGTTTACGCGTTACAGATGCTTTCTTAGCTAGGCGTCCAGGTGCGTCGTCCAGGAGGTGTGCGTTTGGACTAAAATTCCCTTGTTTTTGTTACAGCGGAATGCGGAGACTTCGTCCCGGAAGACTACCCGGACCACACTTACCTGAGCGGGTACAAGTTCTTCCCGGGGCAAGATTCGGAGTCCGAGCGACGCATCATGGAGAACCATAAAAAGCACATGTAAGACTTATTCTTGTAAGATAGTCACGTCTGTCCAGATTCAACTACAGAAGGTTATCTTTACTGTGACAAGGTAGAGACAACAAAAGGGGTAAGTAACTATATACTAACCCGCCCCTGTAGCGTCGCGGGCGAAGACTGACTCATCCCGCTGGCCTGCAGGTAGGGTTCCCAACCCTCCCGGAATGCCCGGGAGACTCCGGGAATATTGTTCAACCTCTCGAGCTCCCGGGATGCAATAAATTCTCCGGATTTTCTTAAATAATTGTCATTAACGAAATAGATAAATCGCGCGAAATAAATAATTCTTCAAAATTCAAAAAGTTTATTTTGCAAAGTAGGTATATATAATACACGTTTCACAAGTCAAATTTTAATCTTATAAAAATATATGTAATAAAATAATAAATGTACATGAACTAGATTAAATGTTCATTTAATTTATGTAGCAATATACAAGGTAACTTTTTGATCATCGTCCAAATTCATACCGGAGGCTTGATAAGTGATCAGTATCTTGGATCAGTAACAATTTTTGTGAAATTCGTAAAATGAAATTTCGGCTTCCCATAGAAATTCAGTTCCAGTCCCGAGTGAATCACTATGGGGAGTCGAAATTTCGTTTTACGAATTTCACCAAAATTGTTATTGATCCATGATACTGATCACTTACCAAGCCACCAGTATGAATTTGGACGATGATCAAAAAGTCACCTTGTATATACGATTAAAATTATAGGTAAAATATTATTGTAGAAGGTGAAATCCAATCAACCGCCCGAACCCATACCGGAGACCCGGCCAGGGACCAGGAACAAGGTTCAATGATCAGCAACCGAACCCCAGCACGAATCCAGGCGGCCGACCAAATCCCATCCTATATACTACATAGTAATAGGTTATATTATAAATACATGCCTACCTCCGCCCATTTGAGTAGTCATTCGAGTATCTAATATAATATGAATGATGCTTCTACAAAACAAAGCAAATTAAAAATAATAAATATTACCGACTTTTCTCCGAGAGCTGGCAACCCTACCTGCAGGTCCACCGCAAACTCTTTGATTCAAAGACTCACAGGCGAGTGGTAGATGAGATGAAGAAGGATTGGTCAATACATACACGCACTATTAATTAAGTATTGCTTATCTCATCACTAGTCCCGACCGTACTCTAAAAGACGCTATTGAAAACCTACTGTGAATTTTATATGGGCAGATTCAAATTTACTTTCTAGCAGAAAAGTTTCGCCGCATCGGCGCAATCTGCATGCAACTAAAGCGTGACTAAGAAATTTTGGTACTTGAAAATAAAAATACGTGTGATTAGTTATTTACATTATTGTTTAATTATAATAGTATGGTATCTTTATATTAATTGAACAGTATTACATGTAACGTCTAATAGTTAACAAGTACAGACATTCAGATAACTTAAGTTACGACTAGCTTAATTGATTTACGTTTAACATGTAGGTACATTAATTATAAAAATTATAAGATTCATTCGCTTTCTTGAACTTGAGGTTTCGCAGGTGTTTATGATGACTGGATACACATGATAACTATGATAGCATATAGTTTTATTTACCAGGTAGTCCATATACACCCGGTATGTAAAGATAGACCGACGATGCATTTTAAATGTATTAGAAAATATTTTCCATTTATTTAGTCCCGGACGTATACCTGGTACTATTCTTTGTCTATATTTGCACTGATATGAGATGGAATACCTTTTAGTTCATCAGATAAAGCGTTTCAATGCGTGCCAGACTGTTACATATTCAATCAGAGCAATATCGTTAGCCACTTTCTAGATTGTTGTCTTGAACAAAGCTCTTCGTGAGGAGAATTTTAATCATTCATTTACTTCGTTGTTACAGCGGACAGAGCCCGGCAGAAGCGGATTTGAATCTATTAGAGACTGCAAGAAGATGTGAATTATACGGTGAGTAATTCCTAAAGAAGTTGTTACTGAAACAATGCTCTCTAGGATATTTGTTTCACTTTTGTTCAGTATATCCCGTCATACGCAACCACAGTTCCGTGTATCTTGTGGTCGGTCAAAACGAACAAAAATTCGCTTTTAAATGACGTCACAAGCACGAGCAGAAAAAGCTAACGAATATAGCATACCTACACCTACACGCATAGTAGCCGCTTCTTTGTCACACCCCATCTTGAGTGCTATTTGTTTCTCACTCGCACAATCTGGACCCTGCTATTAAAGCCAATTCTGAAGGCTTTAATTTTAGTTTTAGTGCTGTCAAAGCTTAAAATTCTCCAAAGAAATTAAGCTTCTAATCCTGAGTCTTAAGGACTATTTTGTATCGAAGAATATTTAGTTTTGACAGCACTAAAACTAAAATTAAAGCCTTCAGAATCGGCTTTATTGTAGCCGTTAATATAGACACTGTTTTCGTACATCTACCCTCTACCTAAATAATTTAAGGATGACATTAAACAGCTGTCCCTACTACTCGTATGTTTATTTATGAACTACAGAATGACTGTCATAAAAGGGTCCCTAGACAGTAGTTATAGTTGACCTCCCAATTATAACTTTGAGGGAAAACTATGTTTTCGGGGAATAAACATTAAGGCGCGTCCCCCCAGCAAAATGCTGTGCTATGTTGTTTCTTGCTTCCTTTTAACTCGTTAGTAGATAAAAATAAAAATAAATAGCATTTCTTAAGGGTCGGTTGCGCCAAACATGCTCTCGCGTTTGGACAATTTAGCATATTAAAACAAAATATTTTAACAAATAAAATTTGTGTAGGTAGTTAGGAGTTGAACTACATTATATTTTTTTAGATTTGATTTGATACTTGTGTCAAATCTGAAAAATTATAATGTAGTTCAACTTCCTTACTACCTACACAAATTTTATTTGTTAAAAATATTTTGTTTTAATATACTAAATTGTCCAAACGCGAGAGCATGTTTGGCGCAACCGCCGATTAAGAGCGATATTTAGATCTAACCTTTTGATCTCCACCAGGAGTGAAGATGCACCCGGCGAAGGACCACGAGAACGTGCCGCTGAACCTGGCCGTGGCGCACATGGGCATCGTGGTGTTCCAGCACTACACCAAGATCAACACCTTCAGCTGGGCCAAGATCAGGAAGATCTCCTTCAAGCGGAAGAAGTTCCTTATCAAATTGCATCCGGAAGGATATGTAACTCTCTATATTTGTTATTCGTTATTTTTTTCGTATTTTTTTTATTCACGAAGCGTATACATTTTCCGTTGATATTTTAAAACCTGACCCTGACCAACAACTTCCTTTTTGTTACAGAAGAGGCTTGTTTAATAAAGAACCGTCGATTATTATTCCAAAAAATTTATGTTTTAAAAATATTAAAATTATAATAATATTACTTTCGCTCTACATTTGATACCCATATTCTCAGAAATATAAAACTTAAATACCATGAAGTACAACTAAAATAAAACCTTACAAATTTACTTATAAAACTAAAATGTCTCCTAAAGTAAAATTAAATTGTATTTTAAATAGTATCTGGCTTTTTAAGAGTATCAAAATCTGTCTGTTTGTCTGTCTGTCCGTCAAGACTGACCAAGACTGTTGAAACGATCCTCCTAGAGAAGTCTACGGCCTTACTGTGCTGTAAAAAAATCAACCTTCTAACACGAACGTGAACAAAAGTTTTTGCTCTTACCATAATTTTGTTTAATTAATTTCATACTAATTTCGTCACCATAAAAAACTATAGGCACTTTTAGTTGACTTAGAAATTTCGTTCACAGGCAAGTCAACACAAATATAGGGAAAAAACAGAAAATTAATTAGACCCTTTAGATGCATAGAAATGAATATAACGTAAGTGTCAAGTTAAGTTGGTGGTTCGTAACAACATTACGTTTACATTCGTAAGTGGAATATGTTGTGTTTGTTACGGTGTATACGGAACCCTCAGGGCCCGGTCCTACTCGCACTTAATCGTTTTTTTTAATACTAAGAATGTTTGAATTAGATCCGTCCATAATAACGATCTGCTAAACCGGAATTCCGGGCCTTATGACATTAATGAGAACAGTTTCTCCAGCAGGGCTACTACAGGGACGTGGTCGAGTTCTTCTTCGAGGGGCGGAACGAGTGCAAGAACTTCTGGAAAAAGTGCGTCGAAAACCACGGCTTCTTCCGGTGCTCGACCGTGCCGCGGATACAGCGGCACAAGACTCGCGTCATATCGCGTGGCTCCTCGTTCAGGTGGGCTGCACACTGATAGCGACTCCACTACGTTGTAATAAGGTTCACTTTAGTACCGCGGCTTCTTCCGGTCCTCGACCGTGCCGCGGATACAGCGGCACAAGACTCGCGTCATATCGCGTGGCTCCTCGTTCAGGTGGGCTGCACACTGATAGCGACTCCACTACGTTGTAATAAGGTTCACTTTAGTACCGCGGCTTCTTCCGGTCCTCGACCGTGCCGCGGATACAGCGGCACAAGACTCGCGTCATATCGCGGGGCTCCTCGTTCAGGTGGGCTGCATATAGGGTTGCCAACCGTACTTTAAAATATTTTGGGTCCCTGTACTTTAAACTTGTGAATAAAGTACGTGAAATTACTTTATTTCAATCTTTACGCAAAATTAGACGTAAACTGACCACACCAACCAGCGAAAACACAGCCGTAAAAAAAAGAGCACAAAAAATACAGTTTCACAAAAGGATTTGAGGATGTTAGTATGGAGCCTGGCTTTCCTAGTTCCTACCGTCCGCTGCCTAAATATATTTAAAAAAATCTTTGAACTCCCTTGAATAAAGGATACTTTTTTTAAAGGACCGTACATTTTATTTAATTTAATTCTTCTAAAAAAGTTGGCAACCCTAGCAGCACACTGATAGCGACTCCATTACGTTGTAATAAGGTTCACTTTAGAACCGCGGATTCTTCCGGATATCGCATAATTTTGAGAAAATTACTATAAAAGAAATGAGTTGGCTGGCCTTGCATTATAATGTTTATTCCCTTTAGTCTGCAATAACGTAATCTTGTTACGTTTACAGATATAGTGGCAGAACACAGAAGCAGATAGTTGAATACGTTCGTGACAACTACGTAAAGAGGCAAACGTTCCAAAGGTAAGTCCAACAAACACTCAGACGCAAGCTTAGCCGAGCCGGCGGATAATAGAGAATAAATTGTTGCATGTATTTACATTGATATCTTTAGCAGTATAGACGAAATATTATGCTTCTTTTATAGTTTTATTTAGGGCAAGATGCAGAAAGCTCTGTTTTTGTTTATTTTGACTTTACAAACAAAAAGGGTCAAAATATAAGTAGTTCAAATAATTTAGTTAACGTTTTGGTTTTATGTAGGGTGAGAAAGTGAGATGTTATGTATGATCCATCATGGTATAGTTTTATTATTGGTCCGTGTTTTTAGTGTCATCTATCAGTAGATGGGCGTTTTGTCTCCCCTTAATAACCAAGACGTTGTCTAAATCATACAATTAGAGCAAACATTTAAATGCATAATGTGATATGCTTGTGGTTTTCGGAAATTGGTGGAATTGACTACACGTGTTGGTGAAGAATCACTTGTATGATCCATTCTATATTCATAGAATTAAATGAGACTTGAGGATAATTCATTATTTATATAAAAACGGCTCACCTCAATACGTGTTATGATCGGGAAAGCTAAATCTGCTGAAACTGGCCGGCTTTCCCGATCATAACACGTATTGAGGTGAGCCGTTTTTATATAAATCATTCTATATTCATTTATTTTTATTATTGACTCAACTGGTTTCGCATTGAAGCATTTTCAAGGGAATGTATCCTTTAATGTATTTGAGTAATGATTAAATTTCATGAATTAAACCCTCTTAAATATGAACATTTTTAAGTAGCATTATACATGATTTTAAAAAAATTACAAATTTATCAACCTTGGTAGTAACACTAATTCTGGATTCGACTTTGGAGGTACCACCATCTAACTTGCAAACCTTTCCGAAAACCACCCGAAGTTATTCGGGTGAGACACTTCTCACTTCACTTCTCAAGCACAATCAGGTGGCTCACCATGCCTGGGACCGATTGATCGCAGTATATCCATTCCCAATTCCCTGCCCTTACATAAAATAGTGCGAGGTTTTCGGCACCGCGCTCACAAACCCGCCTGCTTATAGTGTATGAGTATGGGCATTTCTTCCAGGAGGATTGCAAAGAGTGGTGTAATCTTGGAAAGTCCTGTGTCCAGCTGTGGACGAACTAGGCTGATGAACGGATGGATGCAACCCTTTTTATGAAATCTCAAATTATTCAAAACAAAAATGATTTTGTTAGCTCTACAGCCACGTTACTTATGTAAACATCATGTATTTGTATAACCCCTTGAAAAAGCTTTAATGCGAAACTGGTTGGTTTTTAATAAAAATAAATTAATATCCGACAAGTGAGTTTTCATCAACATGGTTACAATATATAGCTACTTTCTTGCAGTTTTTAGGAATACTTGTTATGCTTTTAGTGTCTTATGTATTATTTAATTAAACTAAAACATATTTGAACGACCACAAAGATACTCAAGAAGTCATTTTAAATTCTAGTTTTTACCTAGCAATGTGGTGAATGAAGTTAGGAATATCACACTTAATGTAAGGTGGTATGATACAAATTACTTTGTATCGAGCAAGGGTTTCGTATGAGGACGAGCGAATGTACTCCTGCTACGCCCTGCGCTGTAGGCCGTTACAATTGTCACGTTTAACAAACACTATGCAACTGCAGCGATGAACGGTGCAACGGGATGCAAAGAGTTATAAACGACCATTTCGCATCGCATGACTGACAAATGCAAGTTTTGAGCATCGCAAATAGTTTCTGATGCTCTCTGCATCGTATTCGTATACAAGCCACAAACTTATCTGTTCCGGTGGCGAAGGCACACACAGTGAATATAGAAGCCATTTTAGTTTGGCCCACCGGAACAGATAAGTTACAGTACCAGGCCATTTGAAGGTCGCATCGTGCTTTAAAAAGAGATACTCGGCTAGCTTCGGCTACGGCTTTGTAGAGCGTCATCTCTGTCACACGAAACACTAACAGTCCGGTATCTATTAGGAGCTGCTAAAACTTGTTTTATGTTTTTTTTTTAGAAATTTAAACAAAAAGAAAACATGTAGGTAAAAGACAACATATGTATGTTAATTTATTTATTTTAATGAAAAACTATAATTTTTATTTCCAACCAAGTAACAAAATACAAAAAACTAATAGATATGTGAAGCCTCTCCGTGTCATTTTACTAATCAAATTCTAAATTCTCAATTCCTTCCATATCGTCATCTGTGTCACTATCCTCCGTATTTATCACCAGCCTATCAGTATAATTGTCTAAATAATGTTCAGTTCTTCGATATATTCATAAAACAAGTTTTAACAGCTCCTAATAGATACCAGACTGGTGTTTCGTGTGACAGAGATGACGCTCTACAAAGCCGAAGGTAGCCGAAGCTAGCCGAGTATCTCTTTTTAAAGCACGATGTGACCTTCAAATGGCCTGGTACTGTAGCTGTGTAAGTTATCTGTCATTTTGACAGTAAAAAATGGTCGTTTATCTTATCACACATCCATCGCCGCAACCCGTTGCAGAGTTCATCGCTGCAGTTGCATCGTGTTTGTTAAACGCGACAAATGTGACTCGCAGCTTCGTATCGTTTCTTATGCATTGCTTACAATATTAAAAGAACCGCGCTTTGCGTCGTACGATATACGCAATGTATAGGAAGTTATACCAAGCTTCGCGTCTCAAGGGTTTGCAGTAGTCTTTCTTTTCGCTCGCCCTGGAAGAAGCCAGTAGGTATTTTAATTTGTAAGGAAGAAAAAGGTGAGTGGTTAGCATGGGTTGGGGTGACACTAGCTTTTGGTAATTGTTGTGGGCGTTGTGTGAGTGTAGAAACGTATAAACAAACCTTCACACACGTGATAACAATACGAACATTTGCATGAAATAAAGTACTAAAATAGTTCCCTAGACCGAATTAAAATGGTGAAACAGAAACGCTTAGTTTCGTATATCGATTGGGAGATTTTGTGCCTTGTCCATTTTATGATGGTACTTTTAAAATTCAATTCCTAATGTACTTTGTTTCGCTTATAGAGCTTTAAATCGAATGGTAACGAATTTTTGTGCTAAAAATGAACAATACCGGTGTGATGATGTGCAAGGAATATGTTCCGGGTTAATAAGCTATGTTGTATCTATGTAGCACACGAACTTAATTATTAAACAGCTTTTGACACAAAATTTATTTAAAAATCTCGAATTTTAGTTCTATTCACTTATCATGGTGTATTTCAATCTGAGTAACGCATTTACTTCAATCTAAACTTTATTTCTCTGCACTAAAGTACACTTTTGCTTTGTCAGTGTCATCATCAAGTGGAGTATGGTATAGTACGGAGCATGCGCTGTCACTCGTTAAACTATCGCTTTATTCGAAGAGAATCTTCTAAATTATTCTTGAAAGGTATCATTATTTAGACGAGAAAAGAAAGGCAAACGGTCGGAGGATGGTGAGGTCGATATATTATTGCATTAGGAACTCTTGACGGGTCTGTGCTCCTGTATTTTAGTAACTGAGACCAGTAAAATGCGTCCTTTTAATAGTGTTTATGGAATTTCTTATTTTGGTCTTACACCATCAACCTGGCTGCTATTTCACTGGTCTCCATATCAATTTGCCGAGACAAACACGCCACGTGTTCCTAGAATAACTGGACTTTAATTTACAAAAATGTCTATTAAGGATCAGCAGTTAATGCGTGGTAGTTTGGCCCGGCAGCGTATTTCCTATCTCGATATAGCTTCAAACTCTTTAGTTCAGTACAGGCCCGTCCCCACAATAGTAGAGCACGGTCACCCACAACCCAAAAGCTGGTGTCAGTAGAGGGCGCTGTGCACGCGCCGGTCGGCTCGTGTCACCATCCTCTGCCCGCTTGTCGCAGGTCGGGCTCGTTCCGCGCGTCGCGCTCTCTGCGATCCTCTCGGGTCAACGTCAACCAGCCAATGAACTCCAGCGTGTCTGCTCACCCACTCCTGCCGCTGCCGCCTGGCTCCGACGGTATGTATTCTGGGACTATATGGGAATGGACTGTTCTAAGTTTAGTTTTAGGTGATAGTTTTGACAGTATTTTGTATTTGCTTTTAGTTTTTGAATGAATCTGATGAGATTTTCGTGTATTAGCCACTTGTTCATTTGCGGATGATGTTTTGCTATTCACGCAAAAAGTATATAAAGAACAGAAACTTTAAATAATTTCATGAAAAATTATTTTGACTATATTATTATGATGTACGAATATTTAATTATAACCCTCAAAGAGTTTGAAAGACATTAGAATAAAACGCCCCAGTTGTCACCCTGAAAACCCACATGCTTCACAAAAACGTTCCGATAAACAACCGGTGTTGTGTTTCCAGCGATCTCCCTGGAGTGGGACAAGCAGCCTCACTACCTGGAGGCTTCTCTGATGATGAGGGGATACAGTATGTCGGAGGCACGGGAGGCGGCGCAGCGCGGGGCCTCGCTGCCGGCGCACGGCTCTCGCCCCAGGCTACCAGCTACCGCCTGTGCCATGGTCCGACACAAGGTAACTTGACACACCTGCCCCTCTTTTATGTATCTGTAGATTGGTTACTAACTAGGATCCTGTCATCAACAACATATATAAAAACTGAACTTTCAAAGTTTTGTGGGTATTGAACTATTTACGAACTGTGACGTCACTTTAAGTGACGATATCCTTAGGCAATAAATAATATATCCTTAGGCAATCGGAATTCGATAGCATGGTTTTGATGATAGGCACTCAATAATAGGCCCGCAGGAACTCCTACCCATGAGGGTTCTGAAGTCAAGAAGTAATGCTACAAGCGTTACTCTTTCCAAAGCTCTGCTTGCCGTACGAGGGTGGATCTTGCACATTCGGAACTCACCCTTGCTCGTTCAGTATTTTATTATATTTCATTTACGTTTGAGTATTCTCATTCATAGCTCGTACTTAAATTTTCGGCCCTAAATAGGATCAGGTGAAAATATATACATTTGTACTCACTCACTCTCCTTGAGCGGAAGACAGAGTTTACAGATTTTCATCTGCTAACATCATGTCAGGCCTGTTCCATATTCATTAATTAAGTAATATAAGCTCTTTTATTCCGGCTACTTCCGACTTGATGAAGAATGAAAGATATTTGCTATTGTTTTCTTTGAATTGTCTATAAATACAAGCCTATATTATGTCGATTAAAGTGCTAAGCTACTACTATTATGAACTTTGTTCGATTAGTCACAAAGCACATTTTTGTTTCTTTCAGCTGACGCAAATGTACTACAACGAAATGATCGTAAGGGCATTTACAAATTGGCTTGCAATGTTCCTAATATGTGTCATCGAAATTAATTTTAACCGACTTCGTTATTTTTTTCACAATTTATTAATTTTTAGCACATTTCGTTTAACTGTTTGAACTTTTGTTATATGATTGTTGTTAAATGATAAAATCCTCTTTAAATTGTAATCTGTTGAACGTTTCTTTTTAACCCCCCCAAAAATAAATTGTCGTTGGACAGGGATGAGAAGTCAAGATTTGTATATTTATGTTGTCTCCCTTTCCTTTATTCCAATGTTATTGTTGTGAATGACTTAGAAAAATTATTGAGGATATATTTTATAATTATAATCACGTTTAACATTTCGGCACCCGTGTTCTAATATTAATTAAAACACCGCACTGTTATCAGCACTATTTTTTCAAAGGCACAATATTATTGGACATCAATGTTGTAACATTTTTTGTTCGGTGAATGGAATTACAAAATTTTAGTTTTTGCGCCATGAGTTTTTCTGCAGGGTACTTTATTATTCTATTAAGACAATCGACTGTTAATTAATGTACTTCCTTTTACTTAGAGATATTTCTGATTTCTTAAGGGTCACAGTAACTAATTAAATACATTTTTAGCGTGACTACGACTAGGTATATTTTTTCTAACCTAATTTGTATAGCAAAGTATAAAAATGTGGTAGCACTATAAATGTATTTCGTTTTTTGAATTAGGGCACAGAATAATCTAGAAGGAAGTAAACGGATACGGATCAATTGTATATAAACATAAATACAGAACTAATATAATAATAATAAATCTTCAGAACTAATATCTAATTTCAGTCCTGGCGCGCAAACTAAGATTTTGTGAATTAAATTATCTTATAAATTATAAGGTTGACGCCATTTTGTATTGTATTGCAGCAAGCGGGTCCCGAAGTAGTGACCCATGCAGAGGTCAATCATCACCCTATGGAGGATTCGCCTCTGCCTCATCGGACGATGACACCATTGGTGAGTCACTCTCTCTTTCATCATAATGTCATCACCGTGACGTGTTAGAGTTTTAAAAACTTCCGAAGAACTGATTAGTGCATGCCTTGACAAGATTGAAACCTGTCTTTGGTTGACAGCCTAGCGTCTTACCGACTGAGCTACCGTTACCATGTTCTTTTTACTTAATTGAAAGTTTCGAATTGTCAATTTAACCAAAACCCAGCAGACGGCAGCGTTGCTCGGGTGGATACTGTTAATCCCAATCCTGTGGGAATTTTCTTTAATCCCTTCTTAGCTTATGTCTTCGTTACACAAGCAACATTCAGTCAAAATTCCATGTTCCTAGGTCCAGTCATTCGGTCTAAGTGTTGATAGATCAGTCAGCCAGGGTATTCTTTTATATAGATAGATAGATTACGATTACGAAAACCTACGATGCTAATTACTACTGACAATAAACCTGTGTTGCCGCAGCTTTCTCCGGAGAGTATATGGAGCCAGGAGAGTGCACGCGGCACGGCGGCGGGCCAAGCGGCGCCGGCGCAGCCCGAGCGCGCTCTCACTCCGCCACCGCGTGCGTCGGAGCCTGCGCGCCGCGCCTCAGGTCAGAGCTGCAGGTTTACCGCGTCCCCACCTAGCGCCTACCCGGACTTTGTCCTCACCAAGCAGTCTTCCAGCTTTAAAAAGTCCTCCGAGCGTTTGGAGTACGAATTCTCACAGGCCAATATCTACTCTACCTGCCCGTCGACTCGCTCTTCGCGCTCCGGTGGGTCTCTCATTGTTGAGGACAATGAAGTGGAGGAAGTCGAGCGGCCAAATGCAAAGCTCATCTGGCGAAGAAGCGCCAGCTGCAGGAATCTGAAAGATTTCAGCTTCGACGAGGCGGGTGGAGCGAAACGCAGAGCGAAAACTAAACGCGACACGCGAAGTATGTTCGCTGATTTAGATTCTATGTATTACGCCGGCGATCGTTGCATCGATTCGCCGGTCACTAGGTACGATGACGCGCGGACGCTGGCTTTCGTTTTAGGTACTCAGAGCTCGATTGAGAGTCAGAGGGAGTTATTAGGGCGCACATATTCGTCGAGCTTCCCGGGCGCCATCAGTGAGCCCAGACTGGACCTGCCCACTTTCGTTCGCAGCGGGTCTCAAGACGACATATCTCATGACAGCTATGAAGTGATCGAAAGGTCTGATGATGAGTATGACGAGACTCCTCGGTACGCGAGGATTCGTCGAAAAACTTCCATCATTCGCACTCGCTCCTGCTCCCTGGACTCTGGCAATGACTTGCCTTCGGATGACGATCAGTCATTGTCGCATCTATCCGAAGTGGGTGATGAGGAACCAAATTTGAATATTGTTGGGGTGCAGTATAAGAGCGATAATGACATTCCTCTTGATCCATTCCTCATTGATGATCCACGCGTGTTGCCGCGCGAGAAACTCTCCGTAAGGTCTGATGGAAGTTTCTACAAGGAGATTAAGAGAGCTCTCGGCTCTAGGACCTCAAGCCAGGAATCTAAAAGTGACCCTTACGAAAAGATCTCTAAAAGCAGCGCAGAATCTAGCAAGAAGTCCCGTGATAGTGTCTATCACACTGATAGCAAGAAGTCTCGAGAGACTTTGAAGAGCAAAAGCTCTGATAGATCTGGATCGAGAACTTCCAGTCAGGATTCAAAGTCAGATTATTACGATTGTAAAAAGAATCTATATGAGCCTGATGACATGGCTCCCAGAAGGCGCAGTAACACGAGTGTTCAAAACGCTTACATCGATCCGTTTGAACCGATATCACCAACATCAGGCTCAGATTCGGGAAAAGACTTTTTCGACACTCAGTCATCCTTCAGGGGCATGGAAAAGCCAGAGTACAGAGAGAAAACTATATTTGACAAGTCGCATGAAGATCTCATCGCTAACGTGGCTGTATCACCAAATTATTACCACATACCGACTCCATACTCAACCTTCCCGAGCAATAACAAACATAGCAAAGAGACTAGTCCTATGCATACGGCTAGTTTGATAAATATGGAGTTTGATCAGTATCAATACTCCGATGTAAGCCCTGAAAAGAAATTTGATGAACTTTCCACCGAGGAAGAGGATATGATGCATCCTCAGACTACCCACATTTGGCCGGAGAAAATAACCGGGCTCGATACAGAAATAGACAATAATAGGGCGGCAAAAATACACAGCTACCAGCGACGTAGGTCTTCTGACACAATATTCAGTTTTGATAAAGAGAAAATAGAATCACTGACGAGTTCACTGAGCAAAGATTCTGCTACATCACATTTGATGAAAGACTCTTCCGCTGAATCTGATGTTAATGTCAGAATTTTGCCAGCAATGGATAGCATCGAATATGCTAAAAACAAAATGGCCGCTTTGTCACCTGGAAATAATATCCTTCAATCCGAATTCGACAAATCCATGCGTGGCAAAATCCACACACATATTGTGAGAAAAGAGAACTTGAAAGAAGAGTTAATGGCAAAGACACACTTTGATGAATACAATCCAAAACTGATACTAGAAACAAGTTCCAGTAGTAGACTTGCGGATACCGCAGTGCCATACACCCACCCAACAGTTGAGAGAACAAAAAGCGATCCCAATAGTTTAGCAAACAGACCTCGTTTCAGCAGCGTTAATTCTCGAAGACACGTCCTCATGCACCAAAAATCTATCGACTTGACTCCTGCTGAATCTAGTGATGAAGACTACATGTTCCGACAAATACCTAGCGCTCCACCAATCGCGACGAAGCGTTCT
This sequence comes from Ypsolopha sequella, assembly GCA_934047225.1. Classification (NCBI taxonomy): domain Eukaryota; kingdom Metazoa; phylum Arthropoda; class Insecta; order Lepidoptera; family Ypsolophidae; genus Ypsolopha; species Ypsolopha sequella. Next base: position 25,770,611 of record OW203987.1, read on the forward strand.
CATTTTGAAATGCCTTCGAGACATATGGACATGCGTGATCGACCACCTTTCGATTTACCCAAGAATTACTTCAAAGAATTTGATGCTTTCAAAGCTGGTTTCAAAGATAACAAGAAGCAAGATGACGGCTATGACATACCTTATGTTCTGCATAAAAGGCATGTGATGAACGGTACAGCACCTTCACCGCTGGATGACAAGAGACAGCTGCCAGATATAATAATGTTGCCGCCGCAAAATGGAAAACATTTTGTCAATGCTCATCCAAGATGCAAGTATCATGACCATCCTAAGTCCCCACGCTCACCAAAATCACCAAAATCGCCAAAATCACCGAAGTCTCCCAAATCTCCAAAATCGCCCAAGTCGCCTAAATCACCAAAGTCGCCAAGATCTAGCATACAAGTTGAGCACGGTTCCCAATTCTTGGATGTTGAAAATCAAAATTTCTTATTTACTCAGAACATTGATTTATCAAAAGTTGATCCGGTTACTTTAGAAGTCGATAAAAGCAGTCAAATGCAACATATTCCCAGTCCTAAGCGAGATATCACTAAGAACTTGGATCCGGCTTTGCTTGAAACTCTCAATTCTAAACTGAGTCAAATAGAAAGTGACTCAGCTACAAGTGATAGTATGCGTCAAGAGCCACAATATGGTCATGAAATAAAATTCGCCATAAATGGACGAAACTTGCCACAACCACCTATTACTGCTAAACCCATGACGGCTGCAGAAAAACTCCGCGCAGATATCAAATCAAAATCTGACAAGTTGCCCTCGAAAAGAGGTTCAAAAGGACGTGGCACAGGTAAGAAATCATCAGGACCAAAAGTCAAAGGAAAGAACAGTAAAATACGAATCACATCTTTCTCTTCAGATGATGAAAGCGTCGATTCTGATGACGTATTTGGTACAACTGAAGCCGCTCCTAAATTAGAGTTCTCTCCACCGCAGTCAAGAAAAGAACTTGAACCTATTCTGCAAATGGAGTATGATAAGATTACTTCAGGAGCTTGGCATAGAGGTCAGACAATGAGTTCAACAGAAATAGAAGGCTCGCCACCTCAGTGTCGAAAACTTATCGAATTAGAGGCAAAATACAACCCCAAAGTGCTTGAAAATGTGACTAATAATGCTACAGAATTAAGACGGATTTCTGAACGTTCAATATCCATACCAAGCTCTGAGGATGACGTGGTCATGAAAATACCAGAACCTTGTAAAGATACTTCAACATGGGAATACAATGAAAATATTCCCTCTCCCATTCTAGAGAGTCTTGAGTTCATAAGATCTGATGACGAAAATCTTGTTGACATGGAAATCGCTAAAGTGACTAGTGTCCCGTCTGAAGATAAGAGTGATATGTCAAAGGAAGATTTCAAGGATAAACTTGATATAAAGAAGAGCTTAAGAGAAGATTTAATTTCTCCCGTTTTGCGCAAAGCTGGAGGGACACCTATCCTTTTTGCACATGCAAGACTAAATCTCTCTGAAGGATCGGTATTTTCATTGCAAAGACAGAAAGCAACCCAAGATTCTCCAACTGCTAGTCGCAGAGCTAAAAGCTTAGATACGCCTGTAATACAACTGCATAGACTGCCACCTATGAATGCGTTTTCATCCAAAGACGATACAGTTGGAGATATAAATGAAGAGGGAGATATTTTAGAAGAAAAACCATTGCTTGACAAAAATGCTCCGAAAAAAGATACAATTGACAAAATAGAAGAAGTTGAAGAAGAGCCTAGTAAACTACCAGAAGAGTTCAAGTCTGTTGTAATTGATAATGAAGAATTGCAATTACTTGAAGGTTTAGTAGAACAGCGTAGACCTCGTTCTTTTAAACGGAGATATGATTTGACGAAACTGAAGTCTCAGTCAAAATCACCTCTTAATAGGTCACCAATATCGCGATCTCCATTGTCTAAATCCCCTTCAAGGTCACCGACATCTTCCTTGAACTCTCCTAGAGGAAGCATCCGGAAACTCTCAGATTTAAGCGAAGATCAAATAGTACCTGACATTGAAAGAATTAAGAGGAAGGAAAAGAAAAAGCTAACGCTTAAAATTAAACCTGGCGAAGACAAAGCCAAAATTGCTGGTAAATTAAACAAAGGCGGTTCTTTAGATACCAATGCTACTAAAATTAAAGCTCTTCAAACTCAGAAATCTTTGCCTTCGTCATTGAAAGAAAGACCAGATTTTCTTACTGTTCCTCCACTTGAAATTGCAAGAGCTAAAAGCCAGGAGCTCGAACAAACTGCTAAAAAGAGAGAATTCAGGGAAAAATCTAAGTCCCTCGAAAAAATGGAAGTCAAACGTGTAGGCAGTAAAGAAAGAACTAAGTCACAAGAAGAAAGTGATACCGAAATTGCTAAACGTAAAGAGAAACAACAGCAGTTGTTTGAAGCTGCCTTGAAGCAAACTAAAACGCTTATTAGCCCTGTAAAAGATACTATGCCTCCATTCCCTCCACCTGAGGATAAAATATTGGTTAAAACTGAAGGTGATAAAATTATAATTGAAACGAAAATCAACAGCAAAGCAGAAGATCATGTCGTTATTGCTAAATCTCCCAAGAAATTAGATAATAAACTAATTGGTAAAATAAGTCGGAGTTTCGAAGATCAAAAGACTTCGAGTAAAGATAAGACAAAAGTGAACAAAAGCTTGGATGATAAAGCGCAGTCAATGGAGGAAAAATATGATGATCTTGATTCATTACAAAAGTCACCTAAAACGTTGTCTAAGAAGCAAGAAATAAAGCAACAAATCGAGGGAAAAGTTGTATACCAAAAAGGCCATTCGGCAATGAAATCTAAAAGTTTGGACCGTAAAGTGGACCCGCATCTTGATGCAATGGCTAAATCTAAAAGTCTGGATAGAAATTACGTAACACCCCCAACTGATGTTTCACCTGACCTTAGTGAGACACACTTTAAGCAAGAAGTAGTACAGGTCGATGTACATCCTACTTTAGAAGAGGAATACTTTGAGCATGTTGTACAACCCAAAATTTCACCAAGGACGTCAAGTGGTCAAGATTCTAGAGAAGTTTCACCATCGCATAGTTACAGAGACAAGACTGAAGATGACTCCTCTATCGAATGGCTAACAAGTACTTCACAACATACTGTCATTGAAAATGATACGCAGACAGTTATAGCAGAGCGTCGCAAAATCGATATCTTTAACAAGCAAAGACAGTTTTCTGAGTTGAGTGAAAGTAAAAGCAATCAAGATATTTATGGTCTTGTTTCAGAACAAAAGAAACCTGAAATATCACGTTTGACTAGCGAGGAAGAATCATTAACTGAAGTAAGTGATTTAAAGGTTTCAGACGATAGTCGTATGCTTGGAATTTCTTTGCCATACATTGATGATTCTTCAGATCAAGATCAGTCTAAGAAAGATAAGAAATCAAAACTATCTCGAGGTATCAGTGATGATACCGCTTCCTTGAGAACAGTTGACTACGACGAGTATACAGTTGATGGTGAACATACTTTATCGGATCCTAATAGGAAAGGCAAAGGAAGAAAAGTTTTAGATCCGCAAAGTACATTTGATGAATCCTCAGCGAGTTTGGTGGAGTTTCTAAAAAATGAGTCTATGTCCCAAATTCCATCTGAAACCGACACCGACCGTGACTCCAAAACACGGGTTTCGTCACCTCGATCCGATATGACTCTAAAATGGAAAAACAAGAATAAAATTATTGTGACGCCTCCTCAAGATAACAGCCCTACTATTGAGAATATACCGTTTATTGATTCTAGTACTTCAAAATCTACTTACAAGTCAGAGGGTGAACAAGGCAGTTCTGGAAGCGGAGGTAATGACGCATCCCCTACTGAACAGAAAGCAGAAAAGGCTCTTTTGACTGCAAAGTCAAAACGCAGTGAACTTTTGAAACTAAGCGCCGAACGATCTAGAAGTTCTGAATCTACTTCTTGGACGAGTATCGAGAAGGATATAAGTCCATCCAGTGGTGCAAACGTCAAAGGAAGTTCAATTGATGATGAATCCAGTGTCAGTTGCTCTATTGCAAGACCGTTAGGCATATCGCAAGACATCGAAAAACTGAACAAAAAGGACAGAGAATGCTTGGAAGAGTTGAAGCAGGCTATGGAGTACGGTGAAGAGCGTTTGATGTCTCAGCAAACGTTGTCAAGTGAACAATCCAAATCAAATTCTAATTCAAAATCTCCGTCACCCATTCCTTCACCGAGCCGAATAGAAAGTCCTAGAAGTCCTTCAAAATATGGTATGAGAAAGTCACCAACCCCAACATTAGAAAAGCAAGGCCCAGTTGATTCCCAAAAAGATCCGTCTGATTCAGAATCTAGTTCTGAAAGCATTAACAAGACCGTTGAGCAATTAAAATCAGGGAGAAAGACTGGTCTTGACAAAGTCGGAAAATGTGCCATTGAAGAATCAGAGTCAAGCCAATCAGCTGCTTCCAAAACATCTGAAGTAAAAGATATTCCTTACAAACCTGTAAAGAAACATAAAATTGCTATTACTATTTCTCAGGAAGATCAAAATACAATTATCGACTTCGATGATGATGGGAATGTAATAACTTCTTCCTTTGAACGGCATGATATCATGAAGAAAAGGTCTCTAAAAGATGCCAAATCAAGCTCTTCAAAGTCTAGTGTAGACACTACTACTACCACAACGACTCCATCAAAAGGTTCTCTCAGTGTTGACGATTCTTCGTCGAGGAAAAAGAGCAGACTTCTGGATGATAAGAGTTCGTCTAAATCTAGTATAGATTCTCGAGGATCACTCAGCGTTGAATCTAGGGGATCTTTTGAAACAACTGAGTCAACATCTGGTTCTTTAGGCGAAGCTTACCGTCGGGGAGAAGAACTGAAACCAACTTGGCGACCATTCTTTGGAGCATCAGGTAGCGAAAATAGTACAAGCATAGAAGAGGCATGGATACCGCAAGACCAGGACGGCTACGAAAACTTGGCTATAAATAAAGAAGCCTTCGAATATAACAATCAGAAACAAATCGATGACTATAATACTTTCTCAAAACATCCACCTATTGGTTCAACCAGTACGTCTAAAGACTCTACTGAAGCTGACTTTACTGATGACTTGAACGATTTTCCGGTCAACTTCCTTTATCCGGCTACATCATCGGCGTCTACTACAAATGACGTCGTTATAGGTTACGGACAAAACTTTGCTCGGACATTATCTAGAATATCTGAACGCAGCACTGCATCAGAGAAAACTAGTGCTGACGAAGATTCTACTAAAGCTATATCTCGTTCAGAGAGTATAAATGAAGAATCATTGAACTCTAGCGACCATCAAGCGAGTCTTAGTTCAGATCCTCCAAGTGCTGCAAAAGAAGCATATGCATCAGATGCTGATCGAAGAACTTCCGCTGAAATGCCAGACATACCGATAGATCAGACAAAAATCAGCGAAATGTATTTAGAATCCAAAAAGGATGTAGAGAAAGTAAATAAAATCATTGACGACACTCTTGATGGTGCTAAAAGAAAGAAGAAAGGTAAAGCACCTTTGGGACCATCAAAGCAATCTTCTACAAGTGAAAGTCAAGAATCTGAAGACTGGCCGTTGCCAGAACTTCCACCGCAAATTAAACCTCCTGAAAGACCAGAGCTTCGACGTAAGTCAAGTGACTTTGATCAGTGGCCGTCTCCGCCTTCAAGTTTACTCGAAATGCCGATAGTAGAGAAAGTGCACATATACTACATGAGCAACGAACCAGAACAAGCTACAAAAGTAACCATCAAATCCGAAAGCTCTAAAGGCAATTTACAAGGTTCTGATGACGATAGTGATACGTTGAATAACGATGAAGAACTTGAGAAGGACAATGTACCGGAATCCAAATCCGAAAAATATGATACCCAAGAAAACACATCGCCAAAAACTCCAAAAATACCGTATGAACAGTCTAAATATATGGTGGATCCATTTGAAAAGCATGACGAGTCTACTTGTCTAAACAAGGCAGTCGTTCAAAACTACGACAAGTCATGTTTGAGCGGAACTATTAGTAAAGCACTGATGGGTGACATGGCTTCTTGCTGTACGCGCTCTGAACACAAATCTTTTAATGTTAAAAGTAACTTGGAAGACAAAGTTATAGTGAGTCAGCCGACAAAGTCCCCGACAAACCACAGCCCAATATTCGAAGACGATCATTTATTTGCTGATGATGTTTTCGGTACAGGCACTGATAGCAAATCAGTGTCGCCTGATTTTGATAAACTACGTCGTTCTTGCGGTTCTAACAACTCTGATACGTCTATCGATGATCTCTTGTCACAGACAAATGCAGATGATACAGTTCGTGCTGTTGCTAAACTTAGTACAGGAAGTGCTGGCACTTGTAAGAAGTGTAGCCAAAGCAGCCATTCAGAAGAGGAAACTAGCTCGTTTGGTACCGATTTGGACGGTACGGTCAAAGTTGGCTTGCCTCAAAAGAAATGTACTCATAGCTCACATTCAGAAGACACATCCATCTGTCTGAGTATATCTGAGTGGTCTACCGGTACAAATACAGTACGCCAATACGCAAATCTTTCCGCTTCGGAAAGCATTTCCGCTACAAAAAGCGATAAGTCTGAGAACGTTACTGCGAAAGTGCATTCAGGTTCGCAGGGTAGTAAAAGCAAGAAATCAGATCACAGACCTAAACTAGGATCTCAAGGTGACCCGAGTTCCAAAAGCAGTAGCTTCGATAAAAGTAACGAGAACATAAAATACGACAAATTGTGCAGTTCAGAAACAACTATTTCGACAAGAAAGGGAATCGATAGCAGTTCAGGAACGAAAAGTGACAGCACCTTGACTTTAACTCAGTCCATATCAGAATGGTCTGCGAGCACCAGCCATACTCTAGTGCCAACTGCTAAAGGGGATCAACTAGAGTTTGACGATACTAAATCTGATCACACGATCATTATTGACGAACCTCCAGCCATTATTGAGGAATGCGTTGACTCAGAACCAATACATGAAGTGGTGTACCCACCCAAAGATTCTAATGAACCTGTGTTGAGACTAACTGCAGGTTATGCTGGGAAAACTGACAAATCGTCGTCTATCAGCTACAGTGATAAATCAGATAAATCTAGTTCTAGTTCCTTGAGCAGTCTGCAAAAACATGGCGATGCAGTGCTCCGATTTGAAAGACTGAAGGGTTTCCAACCTGTTGATGCAATACACGAGCGCTACCAAAAAGCACCCCCTAAAAGTATGAGCTACGAGGAGCAGAGTCACAGATACGGCATCAGGCCCCAAACACGATGTCAAAGTGAGGATAGTGGCTTCCAGCCATACTTGGTGGCGCAACCAGAGCTGGACATCGACATGCCTTCAAATCTTTACAGCGCTGAAGAAAAGCACAGCGAAAGGTACCAGAGCCAAGAATTCTCTAAGCTGCTCCAAGAGGATAATATACAATTTATTCGATCTGATTACAAACCCTTGGCTAAACATGCAAGCTACGACGATAAGACCTTGTCGAAAAATCAGATAAAAGAATACAAGATTTCTCAGCAATACAGAAGCAAACCAAAGAGCTGGTCATTTCACGAGCATTACATGACTTCATCTGACTTACCGATGATTTCTGTTCCCGAAATACCTTCAGTGCATCGAGAATTGTCAGAAAAGAAATCGGCTGAAAGAACTCCTCTTTCTAGATGCTCTCCGTATTACTCTAGCAGTCTAAGCTCAGAATCGCCGCCAATACAGCCGCTCAAAGTGCCTGTCAAAAAGTCGTTGCTGGTTCGGAACGTTTCTATGAAGAGCCCACCCAGTGGCAACGACACGGATAGCTCTTTAGACGTATGCAGGGATCCGAGGGAGCGTATGAGGACCTTTAGACGCAAGAAGCAAGTCGCCAGCTCACGCAAAAGACAGGACAAAATACAAGATGTTCTGGAAGAAGACGCTTCAAAGAGCCAGTGCTCTTCCGAAAGTGACAAACCTCAGATGTACTTGGCTGTTGAGGACTCACTACGTCGAATTGAAAGCTCTGAATGTTCTGATAGTTATTTGCCTGAAGTAGAGTCTGGATCTTCAGAGGTTTCTAAGGGAGACTCGGTAAAAAATTACGACATACAGGAAGCTAGTAACTCGGAGGAAGAAGAACAAGAATATGTGACATACCAGGGTCAAACTTACGAGCCACAACAGTTTCCGATCAGTATAACTCCTGTTCAGTTCCAAGGATTTGGATCTTCAGCCGACGAAGACGAAATGGGCTTCCCCCGGTTCGACCGTTTGGGTCGTCTTCGTCACCCGTACCTCGATACACAGGAACCAGCTTATGTATCCGAAGACAGTCCTCCACGCTTGTCGTTTTCTAACAAAAGCAGTCGTTCATCGTCGCTCAAGAAGAAGTCTTCCAGTCAGAAATCTCTAGGCGAGCCCCCAGGTCCGTCTAGAGGTGCTTTCTACGATCAACAAAGCGATAGAGACGATTCCGATGACTACGCATATCCTGTCGACACTATTAAACGTGCTCCAAAGATGCCAAAATCGAGTAGTTATCTGTTTAAACGCGGAGAGTCTGTGGCTTATTCTGACAGCGAATTGCAGCATGAAAAGGATGTTTACGAGGAGTATAGAGGCAGTCCGTTCCCGGAGCAATATGAAGATGGAAGCATCTTCCAAACGCAGGGCTGCTACCCGCAGTATGACCAAGAGTTGGACGACAGTAGAGACGGGAACGATTCGGAGGAGCGTTACGCAAGGAATCTCGATGAGAGATTCAGTCTCAACAATGTGGAACGTTTCTACTCGAGCCATTACGTCGATTCGCAAGCTTCGAGCGACAGTCCTGAGCAGAAGTTCGACGTCTCCACCCTCCCTCCGCCCCTCTGCTCTGACGACGAAAACGAGTAAACGCGTTCCGAAATATCAATACATTTTTCATCGTTATGATTTGCATTTAAAAGAAACATGTGTGCGTGAATGTCAGTCGCTCTGCGTTTCAACTTATAAACATTATTCGGAAATTTATTGTTGAATTGATATTTTTATTCGATACTAGGCTAATATTTACATTGTCACTTTAAAGATATTTAGTAAAATATATGAATCGTAATAGTGCCAACCCCCTAGTGTCCCGAGAGACCGTAGTGCACTTTGCCCCATTTGACTGTGTAAGATTACAAAATATTATACTTCTAGCTTATAAGTACTACGTATAATAGTTATCTGTGTACTGAACTACTGATAAATAACTATACTCACTCATATTCAAATCAGCATTTGCATAAACACTTCCAAACATTTGAAATTTAAATCAAAAGTAGAAAAGCATTTAAGTCATAATTATGTTAGGATAACATAAAGAAAATTTTGTATTTTTAATCCCAAAGTTTAGTTTTATTGTTAGTTTTATATATTTTAAAACCTGTATCGTTTTAAATAGAGTATTTATGAAGGCTGTGATTTACTTTTTGTATCAAGATCTGAGATCTTTGTTTTGCTTAGTAATTATAAATGCGAAGCACAAAGTATTATTTACAGTTTTTTTTTTGAAATGTGTCATCCAGAATAAAGACTAGAACCAATATGGGATCTGCAATCGTGCCAAAGCTGCTCAATTTTTCCTACTTATTATTAAAAAAAATAATTTTGAACTATTTCTGGTATTTATTGAAGATTTTCTTATTCTAAAGTATGTGAATGTTATATTTATACCAGTTGATATTTTATCAACTAGCAAGCCTAACTCTTGGGGAAGATTTTGACTAAAGTAAAAATAATATAAAACCAAAAACGTATCAACATGGTTGGAAAATGGATAGTAACTCAAGTAAAGTGATCCATTCATTAAACCAAATCTTCATTACGGGTTGGGCTATTCAAATCAAACTCCTGTATTATAAGATTTGTGTAGCTTAAGGACAAGGACGTTTCAGTATTAACATTAACAATTTTAAAATTGTTTAATGAATCATCGAAATGCTTACATAATATTATTATTTAATCGATTTCGGGTCAAAATGGTGTCATACCTAACATAAGAAACGTAGATAGAGTTCTATTTATCGAATTAAATTGTCTAAATTTTGCGTTACATACATCGATCGTTGGAAAATTGGCTTAACATTAACGAAAAAGTTATTTTCGAAGAAGTAATTAATGGGCATAGATAGTCCTTTTAAATTTTAATCAAGTTTTTTTTTGTTTTGTTGTTTTATATAAACGAAATACTATATATGTATGTTCCAGAGGATTGCCGAAAAGGGTAACAGAAAAGTGTGCATCGTTTTTAAACTGCTATGTACATTATACTTACTCGTCATAAAATTCGAGGACCCTTAAAATCCAATTTTCCTATAGACTAGGAACGAACACTTAGAAATGGGTAGATGGATCAAGATTCAAGTACGTATACAGGGTGTAATCGTTAAGTGTGACCAGGTCATTATTCCGTAACTATTACAGATATCAAAAATGTTTATACTGATATCGAAAGTATGTTACCTAATCAGTAAAATGATATTGATAACTTTTTGAAAATCAAACGAGAAGTATCCAAAATTTTGACATTAAACATTCCCATACATTTAGTATTAATGCGATATTGAAACAAGGTTTCTTACTATTTTGAAGTGGTAACATAATTAATCTACACGTGTATCTACTTGAAAATCATGATTATCATATCATACGTAATCATTAAATGAGATTAAGGTAAAATGAGTACTAGGCCACTTAAAATAAGGAAACTAAAATCTTTCTACTAATCTCATACTAAATGTATGGGAATGTTTAATGTCAAAATTTTGGATACTTCTCGTGTGATTTTCAAAAAGTTATTGATGTCATTTTACTGATTAGGTAACGTACTTTCGATATCAGTTTAAAATTTTTTGATATCTGTAATAGTTACGGAATAATCGCCTGGTCACACTTAACGATTACACTCTGTATACTTCTGAGATCCTAAAGGGGAGACAAGCGTGTAACAGAGTTCCTAGGACGTTTAAACGCCTATGTCAGACCACTCTCTTTCATGTGTACGATATCGCTTTCCTTGTCGGTACGTCCCTCGAAGGCTACAGACCTGCTAAATTATATTTTGAAATTAGACGCGAATTACTGTCAATAATTTTTTCAAAATATTCTAAACATTATTCTTTAGTGATTGTCAGAGGTGCTCCGAGTATGAACTGAATAATCAAACTCACCTACCCTGCAGCAACTTTTTTAACAACTTGTACCTATCGAAATAATTGACAGTAGATTGCATGGCATCCAAATATTATGCAGGGATGTCATCATGACAAGCCACCTATTGGCAGTTTTTATGGCCATTAAAATTGTTTAAAAATAGGGAGCTTGAACTGCTGACGTCTTTACAATGAACGCGTCTTGGAGCTACAGATGTATTTATAATTATAGCCTTTAATCGGGCGTTTTAAGAACCATCACGATGTACATTTGGATTGATTGTAGGCTCTAATGGTTGGATGTCATAAAGGTTAAAAATTAATAAAATAGACAACTTTAACTGCTGGCGAATGTACATCATTATACTTAAAACAACCAAAGGATCTATTTCAAAAGAGCTAAGTGTTTCGATCTAAGACTATTAAAAACATTTGGTGTTTACTAGATTTCTAATATTTATTAGATAATGTGAAATATTCTAGCTGTGTTATACTACTTTACATTCAGTTAAATCTAGTTATTGTATTTAATGCAAAAAAGAAAAGTTTACTAAAGGATTCGTTGTTTGTTAATTTGTTAAATATAATTTATAAACATGAGTCAATTCTAGAAACTGAGTTATAATTTTTTTTAAGAGCGTGTTGTTGCCTAAAGTATTACTACATTTTATTCTTATTAAAAATGTTTCGGAAAGCAGTCCAGTGGTGCGAGTTTATAATAGTTTTGCTGTTTTCCGACACGAACGAAGTAAATAGAAACAGAATGTTCATCTAGTAATTGTTGTTACTTTATAAAACTTTTAAAATTCCGGGAACATAATGCTTACAGTACACAATTTGGCAGCACTCGGATAGTTTTACCATGTTCTAAATGGATTTTTAATTGTTATTGTTCGTATTTTTTTATGACAGGTGGCTATCTGAGCCAATAACAGATGGCATATCCATAATAATTTGCTATAACATTTAATTATACTTAAAATTTCGTTTCCTGCTGTAAATCCTTCTTTTGCTTCACGCTTTTGTCACAAAATAACCACTTACAGAATGTTTACTCCGAATAACTAGCGAAAACAGGCGCACGCGTACATAGACGCGTACGTGCGATGATCTTGAAGATACTCGGGTGAATGCAAATACAAAATTCTGCCGAGATCATCGTACGTACGCGTCTATGCATGTGTGCGTCTGTTTTCGCTCCGTCGTTGAGTCGGCCTTCTGGTTGTATCTATTTTGTGATGAATTCCCTAGAAATCAAGATGACTCAGATATACACCTGTATTTACGGTATAATAGTCGAACCCACTGGCTGTATAGTGTTCAATTAACAAGAAGATTAAATGTGGTCGTGTCTGCACGAAGCAATTTTAGACTATTAGCTGTAAAGAGGTCGCTGACTTCGATAGTTAGTGCAATAACAATATGAATTAACAAAAACAAGTTAGTCTGTAAGTACTTCGACTTTTTCGAGTTAACGTTTACAATCCGAATAGACTGTATTAAGGACGATTATTGAAATAACGTATTATGTACTTTTCTTTATTGGCTGGGGGCTTGTCAGTGTACTGAAATCGTTCTCACAGACAGAGCGTGAGATTTGCATGAACGTGCACGTGCTCGCTCATGACTTGTACGACGTATGCTTTGAATAGGGCTCGATACGATTGTACCAGAGTGAGCAGTACCATAAGCGAGAGTTAGGTGCAGGGTTCTAAAACAAAAGTTGTAGAAAATCTTGAGCTCATGGGTAAGGCGGCGAGCGAGTAAATTCGGGAGCCAAGCGGAGCGAGGCGAACCCCGTTATGGTAACTGTTTTAACATAATTCATCATAATTATACGTAAAAATGATTCTTGTTGTTTTAACATAATCATGATATCATCAAAATCCTTCACGGTGTTTTCTACATCTTGTATCTTGTATCATCAACATGGCGGTGCACAAACAAAAAACCCGAAGTAAATATTCTCTTTATTTAATTAGTTATTTAATATCTCTAAACTCATTTCGAGATTAAATTCAGCTATTCTCACGAGTCTAAAAAAAAATTCCTACTGTCCCAATACACAGTTTTGAGTTAAAGTACAATAAAAGTTGCTTGTTTTTGGGGTAAGGAAAGTGCAGAAGACTCTGGTTAGTGACCAAATTACTGTTGGTATATCCGACAACTTATTGGTACCGTGTGCACCAAAGGACTTGAATCTATCGAACAAATTAATAATGATAATAATAATCTTTATTTAAAACCATTAGTCCATATTTTAAATTACATTATAGGATTTTAAAAATAAAATTAAAACTAAAACTAATTACACTTTTCTTCAAACAATTCGTAACATAACTTAACATTAAGTTATGTGCGCCACAGGTTTTAATAAATTTGCCCAGAAAGTAGCAATTGAACGGCTGTAGTCATAAACAGTCCTTACTAAGCCATTGCTAGTGGTAGAAAGAGCCAACCTAAACCTCGCCACCCGCTGCCTGATAACTTGATAACTGCCTCAGCAATAACCGTGTACAGTATACTGACATCAGTCCTTGTTTCTTAGTGTCACCCATGAATTTCGATATAGTTTGGAATGTTACCTCCTTTTTGAATTTGTATGTAAATGTTAGTGTACGTTGCCCTGCAATACACGTACCGCACCTCAGCGTTGAATGAGGATAGTTAAAATAAAAATAAAACTATTAAAACTTGACCATCGGCCGTTTTAATTGAATTTGGTTCGTTTTGAGTAACTTAATAGCTAACGAGGAAAAACATGTAAGTTTTGGTAAAATACTTGGCATGGTAGGAGGTTTAATTTTATATTTTGTTTTATTTCTAAGATTTCAATTATTTTAGCTTTCCTAATTACATTAGAAATTAACCGACCGTTAATTGTTATTTTATCTAATTGTTAGTTTTTTATTTCTGTTACTATTATGTACTTATTGTTATTTTATGTTATTGTAAGCTCATTTATTGTGTTATTAGTAACAAGTAGCAAATAGCGAATAATATAATTTGCATATTTTGCATTTACAATACATGGTGAAAAATAGGGCACTGTTTGTAGTACGAATTAGCTCATGCACAACAGATCCTTCCTATTTCTCGCCAAATAGTGTTCCCACTTTTTTGCATCATAAAATGTTTTACCCACACTGCTTCTTACCACTATATGGTATCAGATCACCCAGCCTTTATTTGTTTCCCAAATAAATACATTTTCTTAATTTTAATAGCTTCACCTTTGACAACAGATGCAGACTCCTCGCCGGAGGAAGACAACACGGTATCGTCAGCCAGCCTGGTGCTGTCGCCGCGTGTTGAGGAGAGGAAGCCTCCTCTGTGCGCATCGACACCGATGTCGAAGGGTGCCGACGTACGGGACGGAGCTGACGTCATTCCGACCGGCGCCTCCACTAACACACTCGACACTAGCAACATCAACGGCAATAACAACACTAATGGTAACTTGATATCTTTAATTTTTAGGGTTCCGTACCTGAAAGGTACAAAAGGAACCTTTATGGTAAGACTCCGTTGTCCGTCCGTCCGTCTTTATGTCACAGCCTCACAAAAGTAGCATTAATTTGTCCACATATCACGGTATGAAAAAATATTAAAAATTTGAAATTGTTCAAAATATCTTCAAAACAAAAGTAAGAAAAATAAAAAATATTATCCTAAAAATACAAAATGAGTATCAAATTGTAGATATTAAAAAGCTAATTGTAAAAATATATACTTTTACTATATTTACTGGCACTGGTTTAAAAAACCACATAAATTAAAAAAAAGTTTATAAAAGTACAATATGGGTATCAAATTGTAGGTATTAAAAAGCTTATTGTAAAAATATATAGTTTGGCTATATTTAATTGCATCTTTTTCGAGAAATCCTTGAAAAACCATAAAAAATTGTATACTTCTCCCCCGCCTTGTGTATATGTTTACGTAAAGATTACAGGAAAAATAAAGTGGTTGAGAAATTCACGAAAAAAAATTGACATCTTTAGTGATGTTTGTGTATTCGGCAGTAAACGTGTTATCTCGTTACAGGTAACCTAGTGTCGGAATCAACGCACAGTATAGACGTATTAAGTGGCGGCGAAAGTGACGCGGGGGATACCCTGAGCAGATCTAAGAGAAATAATAACAGGTAAATTACATCGCCACGACATGAATCTGAGAGGGGCTGTTAGGTGATTCCGAGTATGGATTGTGAAGTACATAGACCACAATCGTACACCCACCTTTCACTGGCGAATTAATTCATATTATCACAACTTATCGTGCTTTCCGATTTGTGGTCGGTACGTTCAAACTGCTAGACTACAGAGGTGGTCAATATATTGTCATATACCCTTGGCCGTACGATAAGCCGCTTAAATTAGGTGGATTTAGCTGAAAGACCAAGATGAGCATTCCATGAAAAATTATTAATGTTTACTGACTTCTTACCCCCCTGAAAAGATATAACGGATTATACTTTTGTGTAATAATAGTAGATTGTACAACAAGGGCATAAAATGGGTTTTATGCCAGAGTTAAACACTCTGCTTTTCACTTCGATTGCGAGGAAATGAAACAGTGATATTGCTAGCAAATGACAAATTTAACATTCAGTAGGTAATATTTAATGCAAATTTAAATAAACAACTTAATATTATGTACCTGTTGAGAAAAAACAACGGCTCTTTCCCGCCACACCAGTTTTTTAAATTTTCTCGCTTAGAAGTGGGAAGGCAAAGGGCACTTAGTCCATACAGCCATGTCTAAAGAACCTAAATAAAAAATCAGACATGCATGTCTGTTTATTTATTTTATATTAACTCCCTTTAAAGTCACTGTATATAATATCATTCTTGACCATCATCTGAAGCTTCTGTCGTATCAGTTTGCGCTAATATGATAGAATCCTAGCGCGAACATTATTGAGTTTCAAAAAGTTCGTCTATGAAGTTGGCTGTATGGTCTATTGAAAATAGTTTTAGAAGAAAACTACTTTATGCCCAAGTAGATAAAATTCAATTTTATGCCGCTTATACCTAGCATAAACAAGAACGTTACGAGCATGAAAAGTGAAAATTAATTTTTACTTCTAATGCTCTAAAAATCACTGGTTTATGCTTGCTACAAGCGGACTAAAACTACTTTTTGAGCTCTAGTGTATTGTTTACTTCGTCTAAGACTATGGCAATAGGTCATACAGCCAGATACACAGTGCAACTTTATAGACAAACTTTTTGGAACTCAATAATGTTCACACTAAGATTCTATCATATTAGCGCAAACTGATAGGAAAAAAGCTTCAGATGATGGTCAACTCAAGGATATACACAATATTATTACATTAATATAATATAAAATACATAAAAAGATATGCATGTCTGATTATTTATTTAGGTTATTAAGACATGGCTGTATGGGGTAAGTTCCCTTGCTTCCCACTTGCTGGAAGAATTTAAAAAAAAAACAGTGGCGGGAAAGAGCTTTTGTTTTTTCTCAGTCAGCAGTACATATTTAATTATTTAAATCTTAGAATAAGGACTTGTTCTATGATTTAAATTTGCATTAAGTATTACTGAAAGTTAAATATGTCATCCAGTGATCATGAAATAATAATATTTCATTTCCTCGCAATCGAAGTGAAAAGTAGAGTGTTGAACTCTGCTTCGAACGAGCCATATTACCTCGAACTATAGCTAAATATCTCTGGTAATATGGCTCGTTTTATGCACTCGTATAACAATCTACTATTGATAGAGTATGTATTGTCGACAGCATATCATCAGGGTTCAACATAAACACGCTGCGGGATGGTACCGCGGACAGGAAGAAGCGAGGGAACGGCGACTTGGCGTACTGCATCGCTAAACAACTTCTGATGACCGAACGCACTTACAAACGGGATCTGCAACTTGTTACCGTTGTAAGTTTTCTACTATTGTACTTAATATAACCATAGATAAATAAAGGAAGGATAGATTGCCATCTCCTTGTACTGTTCGCAATACTAAAAATAACGTTGCTAGATGGCGTTACTTGTCTCGCTGGAAATAAAATTTGTCTGAAATCGACGAAATATAGGATTTTACTGTTCTGGTTCATCATATTTATTTATTTTATGAATAAAAACACAAAATTTTCATAACATCGCATCAGAAAATAGTGAATTCTTAATCGGGTGTTTTTAACATTTTTTTCATTAAACTTTCGGTGGTAAGCTGGCAATCTAACTAAGCGTGCAGATGGTTATTCTAAATTCTGGTAGATGGCGCACAACGATCATTATTTATTTACCTAACACACAATACTCATACATACCGGTATATAACTTTACTCTTTGACTCACTCAACTGTCATGCACGGTTGAGCGATTTATCCTCAGATATATCGTATGCCATGTGTCGCGTATTGTCGTATTCTAGCAAATTTTTTTTTTTTGGGCGCAATATAGTTGCTCACACACACACATCGAATTTCGTTTCATCAACTGTTCGATAGATGGCACTAGGTATGTCACAATTTATCTAGTATAGTAGCGACATCAAAAATAATAAGTCGAACTACTAGGTACCGGCGAAAATAATAAGTTTTACGCGGGCTTTGTTCTAATGTATAGAGTGAGCAATCTATCCTTCCTTTATTTATCTATGATATAACTGAGGGTGCAATAGTGAGTGCGACTATCTTATAAACCAATCAATACATTTGAGATTTAAAGTCGGTCACGGGACTCCTACGACGTTCCCTCACAATTAATGTTTAGTTTATATTACATAACTGGTTTACATACATACATACTCACGCCTGTCCCCCAGAGGGTTAGGAAGAGACTACAGATTTCCATATGCTACGATCCTGACACACCTCTTTCGCCTCTTCCACATCCATCAATCTAGTCATACAAGCTCTTCTCTTCTTCTTCAATCTAGTCATACGAACTCCTTCTAGAAAGAGGGTAACTAAAGAAGGGTATTAAAACACAAATGAGCGATTTTTAGAATTATTTTCTGTCTGTCTGGGACATCTCCGGAACTACTGAACGGATACGGATACGGTTTTCTTTATTATCATTTTTTTTTTATTTATTATGCATGCACAACAGATAACAATCAAAGAAATTTCTTAAGTCTAAATAATAAATAAGAGTTTCGAGCTAGATTGCCATCCAAAGGCGCACAGCATGCAAGACTTAATTTGTAAAAAACATGAATAATGTTAAAACATAAAATTATAGAAAATAAAAAATATATTATAATTAGAACAATTTTTTTTATAATTAGTAAAGTGACGTAATTTATTGTAAATACATAAATAAATACTGAAAGGGAATTTGTTGAATTATTATTATTAAATAATGAGGTTCCTAACAGGCCTCTTAAACACTGCAAGATTGTAGTGACCCTAGTCAACATATAGGCTATAAGGGGTTTTAATAAAATAACATCCAAGCCGAAAAGAGTTAAATAAACGCGGGTGGAGCCGCGAGTAAAAGGTTAGAATTAAGTCTACAGTCTCAGTTACCTTCACAATATTTATTATAATTACATAAACGGGCCCGAAATATATCTCACAACAATTTTATTTAACTGTGTTTTAGGTAATTATAATCATTTAAAAAAACAAAAAGTCAATATTTAATATTGCTTCACAATAATGAAAATTCATGTTTTCGCACCTTGTTATGCTATCATAACGACTGTAAAACTTGCTGCAGATGACAATGCTGTTTTAGACTAGCATAACCACAGGCGATTCTACTGCACGTTAAATTACCGGCTTGGGTACAAGACGCGGCTTTCAAACAATGATTTACTTAGTTTCTTAGTATTTATTTTGTTACAACACTTTCAGACATGGTCAGTAAGCGTTTCAGCGCTGGCGGCGTGTCGCGCTGAACTGGTGGAGGCTTTAGGACGGGGCTGTTTAGCACTAGAACCGCTAGCGCTGGCACAAGGGGCGTTCCTTGCTCGGCTTGAGACTTGTCTAGCGGAATCGCACTCGCACACGGCTGGTATGTATCGTATGAGTATACTAGATGTAGATTTTAAAAACCCTAATGCTACTGATTTCATAAATAGAAGTTTAACCCTTAAATGCATGAGATTTTATTTTTGTATGAAATTGAAAACAGGGATAGAAAAATACCAAAAAAATATGAAAAAAATAATAAAAAAAATATTTGTCGATTGAAATTTTACTAGTAAAAACAAGAAAAAAAAACAAATTAAATTTGCGATAAAAATAAAATTTTTTAGTTTTTCTTTTTTTTTATTGGGTACTTGTAAAGCTGAACTATTTGTGTTTTTAATTTTAAAAAACTCCAACGATTTTCCCGCCAAAATGCGAGAAAATACAAAAAAAAAACAAAGGAAAATAAATAAATGAATTTTAAATAAAAAATAAATTAAAGTCGTTGTCAAACATATTTTTAGCTCATATATTATTATAATTTATAAATTTTTACATAAAATTATGTTAATAATAAATAAAAATTCTTTTGTGCCGTTTTCGACCCAAGATGCATTTAAGGGTTAAATTCTTCATAATGCATGTAAATATATAAAGAATATCGTTACTGACTGTCTGATCTATCAACGCCTGGACTTAGGAACATGTAATTTGGATTGTAGGTTCCCTGTATGACAAAAACATCTGTATATCGTGTGACCGAAATAAAAAAGGCTTTCTATACGTGCGTTTACTTGGAGCTTGGTAAGACAAAATCGATTGCTAATTAAACTATACATAACAAACATCGACACTCCTAGCGCCATCTATAATCTTATAAATGAAGCTCGATACAAAAAGGTCAACAAACTACTAGGTAATTAAACAAGTTATCTGATAGATGACGCTGTGCTTAACAACATCCGTCCGCTAAGAAGGAATTTGAAGAAATTTCCACAGAATCGACAAAAACGGGATCCACGCGAGCAACGCTATGGGCCCCATAGTATGGGGCGTCCCCTAGTTCTTCATAAGTCTTCTTTTTGCCTCCGCAACTTTTGATACGGGCTATTTATAATTTTGACTAACAAAAACGTATATTAGTATATGGAGGGATGTAAAGCATTTCTAGAGAGATGCCAAAAACAATTACTATTTTGTTGTATCCCTTTGCAAATAACTAGTCAAGACGAGTGATATAAATACTCCCAATACCCCAAGTACTCCCAGTGTGTCTTCATTGAATCACTCGTTATTTTACAGACACCGAGGGACCAGAATACAGAAGAATAGCAGAACTTCTTTACGAATACTTATCAAGCACAGCTGACGTAAGTAGTAGACTTCGTTTAAAAGTACCACGACTTGTGATTGGCATAGATTAAATTATGTTAAGGTGTGTTAATTCGAAAACCATTTCGAGATTTAGGTTTAAGGTGGATGGTCCAAGGTAGTTTTTATAAAAAACTTGTGAGAACCAATAACGACGACAAAAGTAGTACAGTTTCGTTCTGTTACTTTTCTCTACACGTTCAAATAATTTTACAATCGCGAATATTCCGTTTTTCTTAAAAACAAAATGTTTTAACAGTCTAATTTTGCAATTTAAAACTCATAAATTCATACATACTATTTCATGTATTCATAAATAACAAAATTAGATTCTAAAAAAGTTTGTTTGTAAAAAAACTGATTATTCGCGGGTGTAAAGTTGATGGAACGTGTGGAAAAAGGTAACAGAATTAAATAATAATATCTCTGACGTCGTTATTGGTTACCACAAGTTTGTATGAAGATTGCCTTGGACCATCCACCTTAATAAGACATATTTTCGAACTTTTGGTCTAAAAACCTCATGATGATAAATATTTTTCCGAAAAAGCTGCAACTTCTATTTGCCTCCGTATGACGTCACGTGAGAAATGGTTGTTTAGAAATGTGTCCTTTGCGATAGCTTGATAAAGATAAATTTATAATAATTTGTTTTCGACTGATTTGATAGATGAGTAGACAGACAGTGACAGATCACCTTTTTTATATAAGCAAGCACACCTCACTATCGTTATAATGTCTAAAATTCTCAAATGACGTCATATCGGACAATTCTTTGAAAAATCATGAAAAAATAACGGTTAATTTATATACCAAAAAAATGAATATGATTAATACTTGCGATTGTCGGCACTTGGTGAAACAACATCATAATCTTGATAAAAACCCTTGTACTGTTTCACAATATCACTGTTTTATTAATCCAACCGGTTTCGCCTTACGTCATTATCAAGGAACACTGTTAAATATAATAAACAAATGTGTGTTTGTTTACATTGCAGATGATGAATAATAATTTCGAAGAGGGTAAACATAAATCATGTGCCAAATTATAAATCGGGTAATCCAGAACATTTTAAGAGAAAAATGTTGCTGCTCAACACTGAGTTTTCCAATTACCCGATTTATTACCCGATTTATAATTTGGCACATGATTTAAGTTTACCCTCTATGAAATTATTATTCACCATCTGCAATGTAAACAACCACTACACATTTCTTTATTGTTTATTTATTATATTTAACAGTGTTCCTTGATAATACCGTAAGGCAAAACCGGTTGGATTAATAAAAAAGTGATATTGTGAAACAGTACAATTGTTTTTTTTCAAGATTATCAAAATAATGAAAACTATGTCCTAAAATGGCGTATTAATCTTTGAAAAAATATGAAAAAAAAAACTTTTAGAAATAAAGCTATGGGAATTAATTGAATTCAATCAACTGTGAACGTTATTCCACAGGCATACATGTCGTACATGAACAGAGCGGGCGTGACAGTGGCGCGGCTGGAAAGCGCGCGACGCGGCGAGTTCGCGCCCACCGCCGAGGCGACGTGCTCGGCGTTCGATGCGAGCTCGCCGCTCCCTCTGACGTGTCTATTATTGAGGCCGCTGCATACACTGTTGTATTATAGGAGACTGGCAACTGGTTAGTATCTAAGAAGACCCAGTAGTATGCAGTAAAGTGCATAGATAACAGTAATAACAAGCGTTTAGTGGAGATTCCATAACGTGCAAAATTTCCATATATCAATGGGTCGGAAGTTGTACATGTGTTTGATTAATTGTTTCTAAATTATACTACGTATAGACTAGCAGTTCCCATACATCAGTTTGTAGCCACAAAAAAGGTGTAAAATTCTAACGGAATCAAGACGGCGTTGCTAACTCCTCTAACGAACACGATGCTAAAAAAGACCGATTGGTGATGCTAATAGCACAGCGATGTCACGTAACATAAAAATAATTCCCACTTCGATAATAGATGGCGCTGAAATATTCACTGTTAGTGTTGCCAACTAAGCACCTTCTAGTTTTTCTAAGCAAAGCTATTACAGCCACATGTTTACTTGGTAATCATGACAGTTTACTTGCAGTCAATTAAACAAATTATGCTTGTTTGCAACACTAGGCAACACCTAGTGGAGTAAGGGCGCGTAAAAAATTTGCTATGCCTTGATGTATGGGAGTTGTCGGTCTGTACATAGTAATACTTAGTCTATGCTCCGGGCCATGGCCTTATCACTTAAAATATCTTAAAATAAAAGTCTGATTACGTATACCGTATACGTAAACCGCGTAGTCTTCTGTGAAAATAAAAATAAAATTTTGGGGAAGTAAAAAAAATAAAATGTGTAATTTTTGTATTGGACTGCCCATTTGGTTAATAGAGTAATTTAAATTAAAAGTGAAATCTTACCCATAAACAGAAGTATCGAAACATACCAATTATTTTATAAATGAATATAAAGCTTACTAATATTTGGATACTTGACTCATCAATCGTATGTTTTGTCAGAGTTATCACAAGTGACGGAGATGTCAGTGGCACGCAAGTTGCACGATCTGGTACTAAAGCTGTCTCAAGCGGCCGACGATCAGCTGACGCACGCCGAGAACCACGCGGCGCTCTGTCAGCTACAGAGGGACATTTTAGGTAAACATTGATGTCGATTTAACTTATTTGACAAGACTAAACTTAATTTAAGCGTTCTATTTTTTCTTTCAATATCGAAAAGACAAAGACAGGACGCTTGAAATAAAGTTAGTCCTGTCAAATAAGTTAAGTCGTGGTACGCTGAATCGACACCATTACCCACTTCGAATTCTAAAAGTTGGTTACGGTAGATGGTCAGATTTCGCCTGACCAGCAGTGAAATGTCACGTAATTCAGGTTTTCTTTGATGAAGCTGTTCTATTACAACGAAACTTGTTAGTTGAAATTTGATTATTTCGTGAGTACCCTTTTATTATTCATCAGTCTTTTGGAGCAATAAACCTATTACGACAAGTCTGGTGGAATTTCCACTTTGAAATGATAACCTGAGAAGAAGCGCGGGGAGAACGCAATGTGATTGGTCCGCCTGTCAATCTTGCTGTCTTTACTTACGTCATGCCTTAGGACACATTGGATCCTGTTAAGTAGATGTATTCCAACCCACGTTAACTCACGTTTGGGTTGGAATAAATCTCATATTTTGCCTCAGTTGCAATGATGCATGAGCAATCAAGTTTCCTTGTACATTTAATTCCATCTACAAATTAAAGCTTACTGCAGACTTACTGTGAAGTATATATAACTATTTATATTACTTCCATCCATACACATTGCTGGTACGATAATATGTAAATAAACCATCTATCCCTTGATAATGCCGATAAGGCGAAACTAGTTGGGCAATAGTGAAATTCGTGAAACAGTACAAGTGTTTTACTCATCCACGATGATGTTTCACCAAGAGCCGACAATAGCAAGTATTAACTTTACTCGGAAGTAAATACGGAGGCTTCTCTATAATGCCAAGTTTACACGGGTACATTACTAGCCAAATGTAAACGATTGCACAATGGTACTAAAGATTGTAGCTGGGTGTGTACGATTAAAATGATTTACTAATCTTGTTTTACAGTGATTGCTTTTTATTTTTCAGGTTATGATAAGTTATTAGTAGCTGAAAGGGAGTTTTTAAGACTTGGCTGTGTTTACAAACATTCTTCGAAGGGTCTTCAGCAGAGAATGCTCTTTTTGGTAAGCTGAATC
The DNA here is from genome assembly GCA_934047225.1 of Ypsolopha sequella. Classification (NCBI taxonomy): domain Eukaryota; kingdom Metazoa; phylum Arthropoda; class Insecta; order Lepidoptera; family Ypsolophidae; genus Ypsolopha; species Ypsolopha sequella. The sequence continues at coordinate 25,794,850 of OW203987.1, forward strand.
ACCAACAATGTACAAATTACACTAAAACAAACTATATTAATTAAATAGCGCGTTTTTTATATAAGTTATTTGTTTTTCCGTAAAGGCAGTTAACTTAAATTCCATCCGTAGTAATTTTGCATCATGTGTGCCCCAAATAATTAAAATTTGTTCTAGTTTAGCGACATATTAATCTGCGCATCAAAGACGTCTGGCGGGACACAATTCCGTGCGCACAGCGCGTTACCTCTCTACACTCTGCAGATAGAAGCGTGCGAACTGCCGCACTCCTTCACTGTCACCGATGGTAAGTGAAACTCCTAGGATAATATAAAACAAGATATTGTGTTTGAGGGATTGTCTTTTTCTATTTCTTTATGTTTGTTACTTTTATTAGTTCTCTTGGCTAGGCGACGCTCGCGGATGATTTAGTTATGGGCCATAGGCCTCTTTAAGTCTGAAGCTCACAAATTGAAATTGCGTTCTTGCTACACTAATAAATCTTATGTTACGATACAAATATTCATAATTATTTACTTTGTTCTAGTAAACCATGTAATAAGAATTGCAAACATGTAAATTTTTAAAATAAATAAATATAAAAAAAAATGTTCTATGACGAAGATCTGACAAAGAACTGACAATACAGCGCATCAAAATAAACCCAATGACTTCTAGGTGATAAGAGTTTAGACCTTGAAATATTAATTTAAAGAGTATGTCGAGTATTCATTTACTGTTTAGCAAGTGTTAAGTATAAAAATGCACGTAAATTCCGAAAAGTTTATTGGATTTACCAAGTTTTTAGAGTTACCAAGCTTATTCCTGTATAGCAAAAGCAACCTAAAATGTTCTAATAACCTCTTAACAAAGTGTATTGAATATTAAATAATAAGTTGAGATAATTAGTAACAAATACCCATATTCCCATAGCTTCAAACTCATATAAATTGTTTGTTTTCTTCGACAGACAACGGCACGTCCTTAATGCTAAGCGCCAGTAATGAACACGAGTACATCGGCTGGTGTGACTCCATAGAGCGAGCCATCGATCTCGCCAGAGACAATCCGCTTGAAGTTGACACTGAGTTGACGCCCTACGAACAAGATGTCGGTGAGTTTATTCATGCATGACTGAGCATCTTTTTGGTCTTATACTGATATATTCAGGGTTCTGGATTACAATTTTAGAGATCGGTAATCCTCCTGACATGATCCCGTAGTTTTACCGCTGGGCCACGAGTTTTCTGTGAATTCGTTTCGGGCGGCAAGAATGAGCGGGGAGCTTCACCTTTTTCTGCATGTAAACGACATTTGCCACTCTTTTTTTGTCGCACGGAGCCAAGTCAGAGCGAAATCCGCGTTTAAGTAGTCATAAAAAGAAAAGGTGGTTGCACTAAACCTCGCTGTAGCTTATGTGTAAAGTAGCCGTCAATAGAAATTGTGGACTATGTAAACAAAGCGCCATGTTGTCTTTGTCTATGAATAGATGAACTATCTAGAGATGGGTAAGTATGTAATTAAAATATGTTAGGTGCTTAATTAGAGTCTGTCTAATGAAAGCTGAGAGTGAAAAACGGCGGCAAATTTAAAAAATATAGGTTGGGTATCCCCGGATTTACTAGGAATAAACGTATTTGATACTTACTTTTTAGCTTAAGGAATAACAGGAAATTGTAAAGCAAAAAAATGTCTAGAGAAGTTTTTATGATTGTAAGACTGGGTGCATACACATAGGAAATTAATAATAATAAAGTATTCATTAACATTTTGATTGTAATTACTCTAATTAATTACGTATGCTAGTTGTTTAGTTTTCATAATTCTATGCATTAATCCTAAATCTATGCATTAATGTCACCTCTGATGATCTGTTAATTCCTGACACGCCCTTGGGGATTCATGTCGTGACGATATATATAATTCTATGTTTCCTGCTATCGAGGTTTCCTTAGAAGAAAACATAGGGATTTAAACCAGACTACTTCATAGTGTTCCATAATAAACAAAATGAAAAATAACACAGCGCCAGGCTGGGATCGCATCACAAATAACTTGCTTAAACATGCCACTCAAGCTATCTCAAAACCAATCACCATGATTTGCAAACTAAGCATTGAGTCTGGAATTGTTCCCGAAGCTTTAAAACGATCAATTATATGTCCAATACACAAGGGTGGGGATGGAGGCGATGTCACGAATTATAGACCAATTTCGCTACTCCCGTCTCTGTCCAAGATTTTGGAGAAAATTGTAAATAGAAGATTAATAGCCTACCTAGAGACAAAAAAATTACTGTCTAACAATCAATTCGGGTTTAGGACTAAACTGTCAACAGAGGATGCTGTTAAAAAACTTACAGAATTTGTAATTGACCAACTTGACTCAGAGAGAAGATGTTTGGGCATTTTCCTGGATTTAGCGAAAGCTTTCGACACCGTCTCTATCCCCATACTTCTCGCCAAATTGGAGAGCATGGGTATCCGTGGCTTACCACACTTGTGGTTTAATAGTTATTTATCAGGGAGGAAACAAAAAGTGAAAATTAATGACTCTAAGGGATCTGACGCCGATGTCAATTTTGGTGTTCCACAAGGGAGTATCTTGGGACCCACATTATTTTTAGTCTACATTAATGACCTCTGTTCCAAAACTCTACTAAACGGACAAGTAATAACCTTTGCAGACGATACTGTATTACTTTTTCACGGCAAGACCTGGGCTGATGTGGAAAGATATGGAAACCGGGGTCTGCTTGATGTTAGCACATGGCTACAAAATAACTTACTTACAGTCAATGTAACTAAAACCAAGTACATAACCTTTTCAATCAACTCTAAGACCCAGCCTTCTGATAATCTTGATATTAAATTGCATACTTGTCACATGTTGCATAATTGTACCTGTATAGCTCTGGAACGTCAGAGTTCAATAAAGTATCTTGGTGTCATCCTTGACCAAAATCTTTCATGGTCCGACCACATTAAGAAACTCTCCTCACGAACACGTAAGCTCATACACATTTTTAAGCGCCTCCGGCATATTGCCAATGAAAAAACCTTGATGATGGTATACCACACTCTGGCCCAGTCAATACTGTGCTATTGTATAACTGTCTGGGGTGCAGCAGCTCAAACACACTTTCTTCCCCTTGAGCGTGCACAACGCGCGCTACTCAAGGTGATGAAGTTTAAACCAAGGCGATATCCCACGGAAGAACTTTATCGTGAGAATACAGTTTTAACTGTTAGACAATTATATATAAAAGCAATCTTATGTCACCTACACAACACCGCTGACTATGACAAAATTAAAATTAAGTTAGAATCAAAACGCAGACAAGATCGTATCTTTGACACCCCTTTGACTCGAACCAATTTCGCTCGAAACCGTGCCACTTTTTTGGCTCCGTTTATGTATAATAATTTGAGCAAGGACCTCACGATTATACACTTAACCCGAAAAAAATGCTCACAAATGGTTTATAAACATCTACTTCATTTGAATTTTGATCAAACAGAGAACCTGTTGAAAGTTGAAACTTAATTGGTTTTAAGTCTTTTTGCTATTGCTCTCTATGGAATGAATAGGACTTACATAACTTCTACACACACCTAACATACTGATCTCTCTCACTCATTTACTCACGATACACACACCCTAAAACACACGCTTTCATTTATTTTAACTTTTAGTATAGGCTTTTTGTTTTGTTTTTATTTAGTTTAATTTATTTGATTTCCTATATATATATTTGTCACCTTTTTGTTTGCATGGGATTTTTGACACTGTTACCCTAAGTTTCAAGTTTACTTAGATTAGGGAACAGGGCTACTCCCTTAGTACAGCTTAGATTATAATTATGTAGAAATAAGTAAAGTTAATAAGTTGTTAAATATAAGTAAGTTGTTAAAGATTAAATAAATAAATAAAAAAAAAAAATAAAAAAAATACTTCAATAATAATAAAGGTTTTTTTTTAATAAAAATATATTTAATATAGAAATATTATACAAAAATTACGAATCGTAATCGAAGTCTGATTCGAGGAATTCAATGCCAGTAAAAAAATCGTCCATGTCATCATTTCATCATCACTATCACCATCATCTCTTACATTAATGATAAACTGATTTAGTTCATCCTCAAATATATTGTCTCTTTTCTTGTATTCATTTTCAACATGAATTACATGGTCTGTATATTTTTTCCAGTCATTGGGCGTAATGCTTGAAAATGATTCTATTATTAGTTTTTCCATTTCTTTAGCAGGTGCTCCCAAATTTTTACTCGCGACAATTATAATTGTAATGTATTACAATTATAATCCATGGGCGCCGGGAGGAGAGTGCGAGAGGATGCACTTTTTTTATTACAATTTTTTCATGAAAAAACGCGACGTAATTGTCCGAACGTGTTATCTTGTTTTTATTATAATTATAAGGATGCAAATAAGTTTATATAATTATAATTTATAGCCCCCTGACAATAAAATCTGCCGGCGCCCATGTTCGAATCCACCATCGAAGTATTTATAATATTTCGATAGACTCAACATTTAAAACTGCCATGTTGATAGACCATGTCTAATAAATGTAAATCCTGAAAAGTTTTATTGAGTTAAAAATGTAATATTAAATAAATCTAGTAAGTATCAAAACCAGTTCAGTAGAACCTATCAGCAATTTCCGAAATCACGGAAATAGCATTACGAATAAAATAGGTTTATATTAAAATAGATTCGTACATCACCAATTTTCAAAGACAATGCAGATTCGATGAGAAAAAAATATGACAGCAATCGCGACGCAGTACAGAATTGACTGTTGATTCTATGATTTTCCGTAATTAACTGGTGATTATTGAATATTTCATGATGAAATACAGTGAATGACTGGTAAGACTAGATGCTTCATGATTTGGAATAATGTTCAGTGAGACTCCGTGACAGAACCTTGAGAAAAATTGAGAAAACGGTTTGTTTACATAGTCCACAATTTCTATTGACGGCGACTTTACCTACGTTACTTGCATGCTTATTCAAATTGTTTTAAGTGTCTTGATAAGTAACACTTTGTTGCTTGTCTCAGTGTTGACGTCGTCGTCATCGAGCAACAGCATGACGTCGACCGGTGGCGGCGCACTCATGCACGTGTGTTGGCATCGCGCCACCTCGCTCTCCAGGGAACATCTGCATCTAGCTATGAAGGTAAGTGACACCGCAGAACTACATCCAATTATTATCAGTTTGTTAGTTTTGTTGACAGACTTTAACATATTAATAGAAAATATTTTACGATAGCCATGGTGGCAAATGTTTATTTCAAGCTATCGCTGGTGAAAATAACTAGAAAGCGCGTCTTGCGCGGTGGGTCAAGAGCTGTCGACATTTCGAGGTCAATGTGATCTTATTTTGAAATATAATTTCTTAAACGTATCAATAATCCCGAAACTTATTGCCTATGGATAATGTTATTGATGCCTGTAATTAGGATGTCACCAAGAAAACGCAATACTGTCAACAAGTTGAAAATAAATAGAGTCCATTGTTTGTTGAAATATAGACGGTGCCAAAAAATACCAAACGAGAAGTGTTGGTATAAAAAATAATCCCTCTGTGTTATGATTTCTATGTCTTCCAAGTGAGATCAGACATAGTGCTTCTCAACATGTAAATTTCACATCAACCGAAAAAACATTGGCTATCAGCTACCATTATGAAAACTTGTTTATAGGGCTATTTAGGTTATACTCTAAATAGCAATTCGTTAAGTTAGTAGTTTTTTTTTCAAGATGCTACAGCTCGACATGGAATAATTCTCAACTTCCCACAAACATCACCATAGTGGTAGGTTTGGTTTTCTCTCCGCACGGTAAATAATGCTATCCACTTAAAATAACAATGTAGCGGTAGCTCTATTGGTAGCTCTATCTATCTCAATCATGAGACCCGGGTCAGGCCTGTTCCACTCTGCCAAGGCTAAAATCATCGGTTTTTCGAAATTTATTTGCATAGTATTTGTATACATACCACTTGTTGTTGAACTGGGAAGAAAATCACTGTGAGCTAAGCCATGGGCATAAAAAGCATGTTTGTTCCCGAAGTACGTCGGCAAAGCAAAGCTTTGAAAAGATGGTGAGCGAGTTTTGACCGTTCTTTTCACAGTTTATTCTGAAACACCTCTCAGGGATATATGTATGACGTGACATGTTAATGTGTATATAATTTCAGACTCAGCTGTCGGGTTATTTGCTCCGCAAGTTCAAGAACTCTCACGGCTGGCAGAAGCTGTGGGTGGTGTTCGCCGCCTTCGCGCTCTACTTCTACAAGAGTTGGCAGGACGAGACGCCGCTAGCTTCACTACCTTTGCTGGGGTACGTTGATACTCTTATGGCTTGTTTACACCTGTAACTGCAGGAACATACCCTAATAAATAAGAGTGTTGTACGTTTTTATACACGAGTTATGTAAAACGCGAATTTTTGAGACTTCAATAAGCCACGTGCAATTTTATTCTTTAATACCATGTATGAAGCAATAATACAGAAATTATCGTGCAAATTCCACCTAAAAAAGGTCATAGAAATTACGAGAAGTGTGCAATGTTATGAGTAATTATCTGCTTGTCTATCTTTCTCGTTCTAACGGACACATGTGTCTTTTCTTCATAATTTAATACCCGGGATTGCTCTACCAACTGAGCTATCCAGGTCTCAACATAACTCGTGAATTTACAGATGTGCTTTCCCATACTGCAATGATATTTTTAGATACCCACTTTACAGTTAGCCACTTGGCGCCTAGATTTACATATCCAGATTTACTTTTCTTTCTGCGTTTCTAAACTGCAATGATATAATGTTAATTTATATCTCCTTGCGATGGATAAATCGCCAAGTGTTGAAACATGGAAATTTATTTCTATCATAGTTTAAGAAGTATCTACTTGAAAACCTGTCCCCAGTATACAGGTGTTCGTCTGTTCAGGTACGCGGTAAGTCCGCCGACGGAAACGGATGCGATCAATAAGGAGTTCGTGTTCAAACTACAGTACAAGAATCACGTCTACTTCTTCAGAGCCGACAGCCACTACACATATAGCAAGTAAGTACATAGCCACTAGGCTGCCTGCCTAGCATTACTATGCCGCAGGTACCGCCTTTCTTCTGTGACATTTGTTTGGCTATTACAGTTTATTATCCCTTCTCACACTTGTCTGACAGCTAACCTTTTGCGTGCACCGGCTGGTTTTATCCTTTCGGAACATGATGTTGACATAATATTGAATTTCCGAAATGTTTATTCCGAAAATGTTGAATTCCATAATGCTGACTTCTTAAAATGTTGAATTGTCAAAATTTTGTATTCCCAAAATGTCTGTTCATAAAATGTTGAATGAAATTGATCTATGATCAGTATGTAATCGATTCTTAAGTCGTGCCTTGTACATGGAGACCGAAACAGATCGTCTTTTAACACGAATCGAAGGACGACCGCGGGTGTAGGTAGAGCTCGGCCTTCGGCAAAACCGATAGGTTACGAAGCTCGAATCGTAATGAAGAAAATGTGGAAATACACGTAATTTACTCGCGCCGTTATTTTTATAGTTAAAAAAAATTATGATTTTAGTTGGTACGCGCGGGTGAATACTTTTTTGAAGAAAACATTATTTTTTTGACGAAAAAAAATGTTGACGTTTTATTTTTATTTCATTACTAGCTGACCCGGTGAACTTCGTATCACTTACCTCTTAATATAAAACATATATACATATATACGTATTTCAGAGCCGGCAGCTTTATAAAGGCATCATCAGATAGTCTAAGTATCGGCTCCATAGTGGGCGGAAAGAGTGGGCAAATCACGCACACATGTCCAGCTTAATGTTCATAATTATTTTGCATGAGACATTATATTAGATTATAGACACTTATATTAACAAATAAGGTACCAGCCTATTTTTTTTATCTGTATCGATTACGCCACATTACTAAACGTAATAGTAACCTGCCAACACTGACTGTCAGTGTCACTGTCACCGAACTTTCCAAGAAAATATAATTGATATTTCAAAACTATTTTTCAGAAGTTATAGTTAACCATTAACAATGCATTGTCCCTTTTGTAAAAAGTGGATTGAACGGCAGAACAACAGAAGTACCTGTCCTAGTTGCACAAAACAATTGTAAAGATGCGACGAATGTTTCACAATAACCGCTGATACCTTCAAGTTTTGTATAAAGTGCGGTCACAATTTGAGCCGAATAATACGAATTAATAGGGCTAAGGAACAAAAAAATCGAGTGAAACAACAACTGTTATTAAAACCGAAGTTCGTCTCAACAATGCCATCATCATCATCTGTGTCATCATCTGAAGGAATAACATTTTCAAAACTTAATTTAACTGCCGATGAACTAAAGGATTTGGATGAGATTTAAGAAAGTCATGAACACAACATCGGCAATATTCGCCACGCCGTCAAGTCCTGGCGAGGCAAGTCAAGACATCTTTAGCAAGTCTGGTTCGCATTTGCTGTTAGATTAATTGATATGTTGCCGATTCAGGTGTCAATCGCGGAAATTTAAGAAAATATGGTTCCTACCGTAAAGGTTGATTTATATAGTTTTTAATAAAAAATATTTGAATTATATCAAATTGAATATTAGTTCAGACATATATGTATTAGTCAACAAATATACCCAAATGTACGACACCGTGGTGGCGTGGCCTTCCAATGTAAGTGGCCGGCAAAATTGACATTTTTCCCACATTGTTTGCATTGCCATCAGCATTAATAGCATCGCGAAGGTACTCTTCAGATCGAAGCTGCTGTTGGTTTAGACGGATGTACGTCAATCGTTCACGGATTCTGTTTGAATAAAAATTCATAGCACTGACTTTTTTGTTGGTTTCTGCACCTGTAATCAATTAATCAGTCATCCCAAAAACTAATGAGTCTAATGGATCAGGTGGTGGGACTAACTGTGGCAATTTTACTTTACCACCATCACAACATAATCCTGCAAATTCACCGCTGTATTTTAAAGCTTTACAATGTTGACAAATGATTGACATTTCCCCAATTGTTACAGATTTGTCGGCACTATAATCTATTTCTTGATCGTAGGAGAATGCTCCTCGTGCCAGGTTCACAGGAACATTGCGTCTGCGGAATCGATCAATTTCATTTTCCCGTGCTCGCTGCTGTTGTGACCGATGTGCCCGAACTCGTTCCATTCTATGCCTATTATCCACTTCATTGTAATTCACTCTAGAATGCAAATCTGTCATACCAATACGACTGTTATCATTATCAGTCTCTCGCTGGTCATCAGTGCGATTAGCGCGTGAGGTAGCTCGTCGCACATTCGATCGACTTCGACGACCTATGTTAGGTCGTTTTCTCCTCGGCATTGTAAGCAGTATCAGAATGATAAATCAAGTTTTGAATCTTTTTTCAGGTGTTAAAAACATAATGTGTGCGGGTAATAGATAAATTGAATGCAATTCCGTGCATTTTGATACTTGACTGCTGTTAAAGTAAAATAACTGACACAATCCAATGTGATCTTCTAAAATAATCGTTAAAATATTTTTACGGATTTTTTCGAGGGTTTGACAATTTTTATAATTGCTAAAAACTAAGAAAAAAGGAAGCAGTGTGATCACAGAAAACTGTAGTCATAATGTAAAACCGGTAAAACCTCATACAAATTTCATAGTATCGGGGCGTTTTGACATTTGATAAAGAGTCGCTGATTTGATTTTTAGGGAAGTTCCCAATTTTAGATCGTATAGCGAACTTCACTGTTTCAAAGTATATTTCTGAACGCACCCAACACAACAATCAAGTGTCATTATAATGTCAGTATTTTACATGTTTTAAATCTAAATACGCGATAATCAGACTATTATGGATATATGTTGTCGATTCCAAACCCTTATTTAATCTAGATCTACATGTTTTTATTCCTAAAATACCGAACCGACGCGACGGGGCGAACATCAAATGTTTGACAGGTAAGAACAGTTTGTATGGGAAAATAAAATTGTCATTTTTAGTATTTTCCTCGCAATTTTTCCACATTTTCTCATCGCTTAAACCTTCCCTGTACTTCCACGAATATTTCAAGACTAAACTTAGCCAAATCGGTTCAGCCGTTCTCGAGTTTTAGCGAGACTAACGAACAGCAATTCATTATTTATATTTTATTTATATAGATAGAAGATGTGATAATACTTAAATAACATTAAAATACTTCAAAACTTACCTACAAAATAAAACTTACCTAAAACAAAACACTAATCTAAAACCCTTACAAAAATAAACTAAACTAAATGAAAAATCCTATCTAGATCACCACCGTCATGTGGAAGAGTACCTAGAAGGCTGGCAGCGTTTCTTCTTTGAATAGCCAGACTGATTCTCTGGCCAAGATACGCGTCAGCCTTCGGGTCCCCACAAGCGTCGATCAGCTGTACAGATAACTCTAAAAAATCGGTCAAGTGCGAGTCGGACTCGCGCACTAATGGTTCCGTACCATTATCTATAATAATACAGATCGCGCCAAACTTCTAGTCCGCTCGGAAGTTGCTCTTCCCAAGAACGGCCCATGCATTTTGTTCCTGCTGATGCGAATCGCCCCGTGTTTAGAGGGGACAAAAAGTTTGGCGCGATCTGTACTCGTTAACTTGTAAAGCCTTCTTAGCTGTGATAGTTTTCTTTTTAACTTCGTTATATATACTACTGCCGTGATTTTTTTTACGTCTCCAAATACAACCGTTTCGCCGGCAGGGGGGGGGGACACTTGACTCTAACAAAAATTAACACTTAAGTTTAATATTTCGCAAACGGGACCCTGGATCGAAAAATGATCTTCTCACACCCCTAATATTTTTAAATTACCTATCCAACGACACCCCACACTAGGGGATAGACGAGAAAAAAATAATCATCCCCACTTTACGTGCAAGGGAGGTACCCTAAAAAAAAATCTTTTTCAAAATTTTACTGTACCACTTTATCGGCGTGATAAATACGTATACCCATGCCAAATTACAGCTTTCTAGTACTAATAGTCTCTAAGCTAAGCCGCGGACAGACAGACAGACAGACAGACAGACAGACGGACATGGCGAAACTATAAGGGTTCCTTGTTGTTGACTACGGAACCCTAAAAAGAGCTTAGCATCAGGACCCCACGGCCCGAGGGTCTCGACCCCAAAAGGCGCAAATATGCAGTCCGAATATCGAAATGCTATTTGTATTTGGGCGCGAGCAAGTACTAACAAGACAATAAAACAGTGTTTTTAGATTTTGCTTTACAAACAATTATTTTCTCTACAGATGGACTGAGGCTCTCCAAGCAGCGATGGTACATTCGCATCACACTAAATGTTAATTTTAGGACGATCCTAGTGATAGTATACACGTACACGAATATATTATAGATGCAAGAGAAACAAGAAACAAAAGTAATAAAATTGGTGCCATACTAGTTGCGTGAATGAAAGTTAACCTCTTGAATGTTATATTTTTTTGAATTTTTTTTCTAGACGTATAATATAAATAATATAAAAGAAAGCAATAAGCATCTTGCCTGATATTAATGTGTGTTTTACCTCTTTACGTTTTATTATTTATGGTGGTTGTTTATACAAAGACTGCAAGAAATGAAACTTTGTCGCAATCATGGAACCTATTTTAATTAAGTTAAAATCTCGTATATTTTTTTAACGACCTATAATTTTAAGGTTTCTTCTTAATAGCTATTTATTAATAATTTCAATTGATTGTTATCCAATTAAACATTACAATTATATATAAAATAACTATTACACTGCGTTACAATAAAATATATCCTTTGGTAAAATAATATATTTTTTATGTAAATCAATTTTTTACCTGTAATGGGGCATTACTTTTATGTTTCTATATGCACTGGTCTGCTATAAACAAGTTGTATTAAGCATTTTGAAAACTAAGGAAATCACAATAAATGTACAGTGATGTAATTATTTTTAAGTGTAATTCCAGAAAACGTGCCTACATAATTAAAAGACTATGCTTAAATATTGTCATAGACGTGAAATAGAATTCCAAAGCTATATGTAGTTTAGTGTGTAGATTTAATTTTGAGCAAATACCGTGGTTGCAATATTTTATTGTGTAACATTAGTAAACTTTAGAAGTTATAAAATGTCCAATGGTGTAATAAAATTATTTCTCTGTAAACATGGTCCTTTCATTGCAACTTCCAACTCCCCAACTGATACGCGCACCAGTACCAGAGTGGAGATATTTGTGAACTTATACTGTATCAATCAAAGTGTTTTCATTGGCACGCATTCGGATAAAAACCTTTTACGCTGAAGTATCTTACAACATTTTTCAATGCATTTTGCGAGGAAATACAACAAAAAAATAAGTATACTAAAGAAAGTAATTTTATTTCACCAAAGCCTATTTACAACAAAATGGCGTGCTTTCTTTGCAGAGCGCGCGTTTCATACAGTTTTTTCTTTCTTGAGGCAAAGGTACAGTATACATACAGCCAATAATGTGAAAAATATTTTTGTTTGCGGAAACAAAACACGTATTTTTAAATGAGATAATCAAGAATCTTATGTGTTATGGTGTTTATCATCATTCAATTATTGCTAGAGCGCTCATACTTATAAATAATTGTTTTTTTTTTTGGACAGCAAAACCTCCTTGCATCTTTGTAATTTTTTAAATTTTATGACTTGCACCATGCACCACAGAGTCAAAAACTTTAAAAAAATACTTTATTTCACGCGTGAAATAAAGGATTTCAGTACTGTTTTATTTCACGCGTGAAATAAACTGTTTTATTTCACGCGTGAAATAAAGAGTCGGTTTCCGCATAATTTTGTTACACAAAAAAGAAAACTTTACGAGCAACTGCATTGAAAAATACTAATCTTACTTGGAGACCCCCTCGAAGTAATTCGGGGGAGAGTAAGAGGACAGCTCACAGGCAAAAAACTAGGAGGCCCACCATGCCTGGGATGGCGGTATATCCATCCCTAATAGCCGGGCCTTATATGGAACAGACTAGCGGCGTCACTGGTGCGAGGGTTCAGGCACCGCGCTCACCAACCCGTCTGCCCAGCGTGTGTGAGTATGGGCAATTCTTCCAGGATGACCGCCGGGAGTGGTAAAGTCCTGGAAAGGCTTATGTCCAGCAGTGGACGAACTAGGCTGATGGATGGAAATACTAATAAAACAACAATTTAAGGGTCGCCGCTCGGGCTTGGGCTAAAAAAGAGTTCGGCGTTCGGGTGCAAAGTTCGAAAAAATAAGCGTTCGTTTTTAGCGACCACATAATAAAATAATATACGGAAATAAATGTTAAACTACGAAAATGTGTCCACAGAACACATTTACAATGTGTCTCATTTTTTCATGAGCATGCGTATGCGTTCTCTTGCCGTTATAGTTTAGGCATTTTGATTACCTTCGCCACTCTGCCTTGTCCGTACTGTGTCTCCGACAAAGGTTTATGTATGAATCTCGTCTAGCACCTTAATTGTTAATGAGTACAGGGCAGAAAATTAAAGGTATTTAAAAATAACAAAAACGGGTATTTTTGTACAAAATACGTTTTATTTCTTTGGCTATTTTTGTTTGTAACATTTAGAATTGGGTACATTTCATTTTATCATTCATAGACGACAAATATACATAGCTAACAATAAAAGACAACGTTTAGTAAAAAATCTAAAAATTATTTGAAACATTATTCTACGCAGATCAAAAATGCGTTTTCGAGATCACTATCTTTGGCGTTAAAGTTTAAATCTAACCTACAATTTATGTTACAGTACATTTAATTAAAGAAACCCGTATATCACTTACAAGATAGCAGCACTGTCAAATTCTACTTCATTTTGAACCTTATTGCTTTTTAATAAGGCGACGACAGTGCTGCCAATTGCCAGCCTTTAAAATTTATCGAAAAAATAAAAATATTTTCAAAAAGTACAATTAACAGATTTCTACACACAGTCCATTGAAGATTCCCTTCTCATGGAAGACACATAGCGTTTCTTTTACCCCTTTTATACAATCGAATAACTTAATTTTAACTAATAAATACAGACGTACATTTACTAGAAATCTCAATAGATTACGCAAAATATTTGCTATTGACCTTTTATTAATTCGTAAACCATCTCAATAATTTCATCACATTCCCTAAATACGGGGGAATAAAAATACATTCCTAGGTCTTTTTAACATTTCTTACTTCATTGTGCTGTTAGAAATATTTTCTACGCTTTATAATAAATCTAACACCTATTTTTATGAAAAACGATGTTACATCTTAGTAGTAGCTGTCTCACCATTCTCCTTCTCATGTTCCGTCTCTTTCCTTCTCTCCTTATTTCTACTCCTGAAGAAGGAGGCCGTTGTCACCGATCGAAACCTGAACGAGCGAGGGCCTCCATTCGCGACTGATGTTCTAGAACCTTCTTTATCTTCTCTTACCTTCGGCGAGCGGTCTCTTTGTGGTCTACTTTTGTATGAGAAGCTAGCTGCTTTTAATCTCGCTCCTAGTCCAAGTTTGGTGTTTGTGTCGGGGAGTGAAGGGGGTAAGTGGGGCGTGGTGGGGGTATGAGGGGCGGATATGGACCCAAGGATGGGGGGTGCCATGTCAGGACGTCGCACCACGAGGCTGCTCGCATGAGGTCGGATGCCGTGCTCCGACTCGTTGTATGATATGCTGTGAAAGACAAATCTGGTTGTTTTGAAGTTGTTTCAAATTACTATAATTGTATTAATATGATTTGAAAAAAATGAGAGTATTGTGTCAAGGATGTCGTAGACTTGATGCAGGCGTGTGCGTCCGCCTATGATGCGGATGTCGCGTTTGCGTCCTGTGTCTGTTTGCGAGTCGCAAGGAGCCGTGTTGTCGGAGGTAACTAGATGGCGCGGTGTGCAGAGAGTAATCAGTCACTAGTTTCTGTGATCCCTTACCTATGATGCGGATGTCGCGTGTGCGTCCTCCTCAGTCTGTCTGCGAGTCGCAAGGAGCCGTATTGTCGCCGGTAACTGAATGGCGCGGTGTGCAGCGAATAATCAGCCCCACTAGTTTCTGTGATCCCTCACCTATGATGCAGATGTTACGTGTGCGTCCTCAGTCTGTCTGCGAGTCGCAAGGAGCCGTGTTGTCGGAGGTAACTAGATGGCGCGGTGTGCAGCGAGTAATCAGTCACTAGTTTCTGTGATTCCTTACCTATGATGCGGATGTCGCGTGTGCGTCCTCCTCAGTCTATCTGCGAGTCGCAAGGAGCCGTGTTGTCGGCGGTGACTAGAAGGCGCGGTGTCGCAGCGAGCCGGTAGACCGCCGCGTACCGAGCCCCCGCGACGGGACGATGAGTCACCTGGTGATACAGGAAGTATAATATGATAGTATTTCACCTCTATGTAACTTCAAAGCTGCGGCAGCCTTCCCGAGAGAGCTCACCTGAGGCGTCAAGCGGATGCGTGTAGATCCTCTTCCTGGCCTGCAGCATGGTGTAGACAAGCGCCGCCAGCGACCTGGTGGGCTGCGAGGTGGCGGCGGCCGCGCGGAGCTCCGCCGCGTGCGATCGCCCGATCACCCACCACGTCTCCATGCGACCCTTGCCTTTCACCTCGATGTAACCTCGAGGTTGCAGGTGGTAGCCCCGACGTTCCAGCAGCTGGAACAGGCAAATATGTGTATAAAAACACGGAAATAACGGAATAACGCATGAGTATTTTACTGAGATTCGTATGTCGTCTTCTTTGGCGATATTTTTAAGAGGAATGTCAGATCTCACTGAAGTTTCGTTAGGTTGGTAGTCTCGTCACTTATTTACCCTTATTGTATATATATATATATATATATATAATGGATGTATTTATTAATATATTCTTGTATATTTGTTTATGGAAGTCTATGGTATCTATTAAAATTAAGTTTAATTTGGTAGGTTATTTGTATTTACACTTTATTGATTTTCATTTATTTTACTCATTCTATTACGTCTATCCCCCTTTTTTACTTTTCTAGTGACAATTTCTTCACCACCCAAAGGTTGGCTGGAAGAAATCGCTTTAAGTGATAAGTCCGCCTTTGTACAAAATTATGTTTTCAATACTCTGTTTTCTTTTATATGTATTTTGTGTACAATAAAGTGTCAATTCATTCATTCATTCAATATTTTCGATAAAATAAATAATCCTCGTTCAGATTACTTAAAGCTAGTAAATCTGTTGGAACTTACTTCTTGTCACTAACCATTTTATAAGTTTGGCTATTCAAAATGATAGTATCGGTTCACAAACCTGTTTAGTATACTTAGTGACTTGTATTCGGTCCATGGCTCCAGTGCTCTCCATCCTGGAGGCTTCATTCACAGTGTTGCCCCAAATGTCGTAGACCGGCTTCCGAGCACCGATCACCCCGCCCACCAGGGGGCCGCAGCTGATGCCTGGATAGTTCAATAATTATGTTAGGAATAAAATTGTATCAGACTAAGAAACGGCTATTTCTACCGGTTTGGTAAAATGTTTCTTCTGTATGTTTGTTTTTTGGTGCGCGAATCAAAAAAGTTTGATATTAATATCTGAACTAAAAATCTTTAATGGTTATGTTGTATAAACGTCTTAATCCCATGCGGATACAGAGTGGGAGGCATCCATGCCAGACACCCAGGAATTCCATACATTTTATAATTTAGGAAATATAATTTGAACCAATTCGGATTAATTTTGGATAACAATTGAACAATAGAGGCACGTACCAGTAGGTCACGACTCATGGTCACGGCTATCTATAAACTGTGAGCAACAAATATTGAGACTTCTAATTCTTTAGAAGCAACTAAGAAAATTGTAAAAAAAGGCCCTCATTTTTACCTAACAATTTTGTTTACAACTACCCACACAGGGTTATGTACGAGATAGTAAAAGAATATAAAATTTTGAAAACATTCACTAATGTGACATGGTCAAATGCCACTTTTGCTGGCAGCTGCTAGAAAATTTTTCATAAATATAATGAATATTAATTTTATTTCATGCATTTTTGTCGTTTTATTTTCTTGAACCCTCCCCGATACTAACGGTCCTCCCCGTGACCAGTACACATTAGGATATCTCAAGACCTTTTACTCCATTAACATTTTTTGTGTAAACACGTGTTCTGATTTGACGACCCTATTATAACACAATAGATAAGCCGTCCCATTCATCAGCTCAAATTGTATTTCTTGAATAGGCATGATGACTAAAAATTCTAATTAGTCCGTCAGTTAGATTATCAGAAAATATTGGACACGTATTTTTTCTTTTGTCAATTAAACAAAAAATTATGAAGATATAGCCCGCTAAAGTTCCGCGTGACGTCACGCCTAAGTACACTTTTCACCTAGGCGTGCCGTCACCAGCCCCCAATCCCAAACTTTGATGCGCTTTATCTCTGTCATTTTTTGTTTGATTGATAAAAGAAAATATACGGGTCCAATATTTTTTGATAATCTAAATGACGGACTAAATAGAATAATATTTTGTTTACTCTGTCATCTCCCTTATTATACTCGACTTATAGATTTGGGTGCACAGCATAAGTATATAATACATAGGTTTGCCAGAAGCACAGATAATAAATACTTAAGGTGCCTAAAAGCTTTTTTTTTTCTTTGTGATAAACCTTGTCAGAATGCCCCTCTCAAAATCCACCCTTGCTTAATCTATATACTAAATGATACCAAAAAGGTCTCCCGCTCAGCATAATGTCGCGGTTAATGTCTACGACGCTGGTTTCTATTGAATGCCTGAGAATTGGAGTTTGGGATGGCACTTATAAATGCCTTTTTTTTTTCATTGTGCGGTTCAGTGAAACTAACGAACTTAATACGTATGGCAGCTTAAAACCAAAAACCTTGGTGGATATTTTTCCAAGACAGCGGTCTTAGCGTTTTAGGCTAAACCTTGGAAGTGCTCAACTTTTATGTTCTCTTTTGTAAGCATCCCGTCTTAGCTTAGAGAACACATTCCTATAAGTATACAGATAAAGGTTAGCATAAACTTTTGTAACAACTTTAAATAATAATAACTTTCTTTACTGAGAAAAAGTTATTACAAAATTCTGATATCGGTCCCTGTATAGTGCAGAAATACTCACCAACTCTAAGTCTAAACTTGTTGAAGCTGTGTTTGTTGATGTCGTCGAGCGCATCTCTCAATTCGAACGCGTAGTCCACCAGTGCGCTCAAGTGACATTCGTCATCTCCCGTCTGCTGGGAACAACGCTGCGTTTTACTTATTTTTACCACAATGGGCTTGATCATTACCGCGCCTGATGAAGCGCTTGCCTAGAAACTTGGAGATTAACAGCCGGCGAGGCGCTAATCAGTATTTGCAGGGACTTCCGCAAAAGTCTACGGAAGTCGGTAACGTTGGTGCCTGTAACAACTCCATCGGTATGGTTATGACGTCACGTCATGAAGGAACAGGATACGCTTGGCGGTTTCGTCATGAGGGCGGTGACAAGCCACGATTGAAGCCAGTAAAAAGGTGCCTTCATCGTCTCTGCCAAGATCAGATGACCTTGTAGCCCTCAATACTACAGACACAGATTTTTGGCATAACTTTTCTAAACCCCTTAGTCACTTTTTACGATATCCACAAGAAGACATGGAGTTACAATATTATATTTAGATGACGTTGCCACATGTCACAAAACAACATCCGTGAACAACTTAACAGTCCCTTCATTCTCAATACTTGAACGGTAATTACTTGATTCAATTCAAGATTTTTGAGAATAATTTTGTATTAAAACATCTATAGAATCAAACGAAACCAGAGCAGATTCATGATGAAAACAAAGAGCTCACCTTAATTCCTTTGATCGGAACAGCCAACGTTTCGGCAGTTAGACTGATGATTTATGTGAAAATATAAGTATTTTTATGTTTATGATTCAGTAAGCGTTTGCAAATTCGATAAAAAAGGCTATTTAGGTGAGCCGTTGCAACTAGCAACTATGAGTTTCTTTTTTATATTTTAGTGTTTCTGAATGAAATTATTTTATTTAGATTTAGGGGCCAGTTTCAGAATTAAAAAAATGGCAACGAATCAGCCAATCACAGCATTGCGTGGCTTACCTATGAAATGCAATGCTGTGATTGGCTCTCTCAATCTGAGAATTTCCTCTCAATCGATTAGACTACTCGTGTAATGACGTTAATGAGATATAACCTTGTCGTCAGGATTGAGGCCGGACGCCGCCATGTAGGTGGCCCCGATAGTCTTAATCTTCTCGATGCTCTTGAAACGCGGCTGACTCAGCAACTTGTCGAAGTCAACTGAAACGTACAATGTTCACATTCATCGTTAGAGGGCATTGAATCTATCCGGGCAGCTTTGTTTAGGAAGTTGATGTTGCTACATGCGAGCTGTTGCTGTGTAACGCCGTAATAACTTTGGTAAAATTAATATTTTGTGCCCCACTATAGCTATAAATAAATCCAAAGGGGCAATATGCACACAGAAATTTTGTTTCAACAATTTTAGGATTGGCTAAGTACTATCAGCAAGCAGTTTTTGTTCCAAAGCCATTAAATCTCAGCATGTATAGACAAGTAAAGTGTCGGTACATTACAAATGATCTCGTTGAGCAGTCGCATGCAGTCGACAGCCTTCTGCTCGGAGTAGAACTCGTGGAAGTTGGGGATCCCTGCGAACATGACGCCTACCTCGTCGCGCCACTGCGAGTACAGTTCCTGGGGACGATACATTATCTGTATTATCCTGAAGCAGCTAACTGCTTGGAGGGTTGGCTAATCCTTATCAGCATACTGGACACGGAATGATTGCAACGCTTTTTTTTTGCTCCAAAGGCGACGCTTTGGTGGTCCACAGATGGTGGCTATAATATAATAGATACCTATAACACTAACATATTTGGTTCGTTCATCGTTCATAAAATAAGAATACTGCCATCTTTCACGTAAAAACTGGATACGGGTAGATACAAAAATCCAAAAGTTCTGGTGACTGTAATACAGTTCAAACTAAAACAGTTGCCAACGCAACATTTAACTGTCTCTAATATTAGACAATTTGCAAACCAGTGTATCTCTGCTACTGTATTGTTAAAAAACTTTTAGTCTAAGAGACTTGTACACTGACTTTGTCAATTGGTGACCAATAAATACATTTTATTTATTATTATTAACTTAATACAACGTTGTCTACATGCCAACCTATCAATAGCAGTTCTCACTAGGCAGCTTGAACTGCAGGCGACTGTACATGATAATTTTGCACGAATGTCTCAATGTCTAATTATGTTCAGTTGCACACAATACAATACCTTATCTACGACCATCAAAAATATCGTCTTTATTCATAATATTTTCAGCTAACTATTTCACGAAAAATAAGAAGTAGAACATTCGTTCATGAACCTCGGGTGCGTCGTCTCGTTAATGCGGCTTGAAGGCCAATCAGGATAAAAGGGGCGTGGCTTAAGAAATAAGGTCGGGACTTATTTCTCGCCTCTGTTGTTGATTGGGTCTCTAGCGGTTTTAAAATAAATTGGGCCAATCGCAGCGCAGAATCGCGGTGTTATATTATCTGTGGTTATATTGTAATTATTATAATAAACATTCTAGGTATTTAAAAACTGCTTTTGATATTGCAATGCATTGGGAGTATATGAAGAAACTAAAAGTTTATCAGTCAAAATTAAAGCATCCATTTTTTTATACTTGCTAAACTACCTCATCAAAGTTATTCATAAAGAATGTACAGTACTTCCAAGGTAATAATGCGCATACAAATCTTCGCCACTGTTCGGCAAAGTTCGTATTTCCTTACACTTTCTATTCAAACAATAAGGTCACGTGGTACGTCCGGTCGCTCGGCTATAGATTTCTATGCGCATTATATCTTTGGGAGTACTGTATGTATAATGATGACTTACATCAGGACACCGATCCTTAGACAGAAAGTGGTTGACGACATGGTCCGGTAGTATATGCTTCAACAGGTGCCGGTTCGTCCGCTGCGTTTCCTTCATCTCTTGAAGGTCAGTCTCCGCTTGCAGCTTCCAGAGGAAGTCCAGCCGAGACGTCACTTCGATCAGTCTAGCGTGGTACACCACCATCACCAGGAACACTATCATCAGGATCAGCATTTGGACGTAGAAAGGGAGTTCCCTGGAATAGTAACATTGTTATAAAAGTTGAAGAATTTAAAAATGGAATGTTGTAAGATTTACTCCTTTTGACAGCATTAGTATTATTTGTAAGTTGATTTGTTGATCAAAATTCCCAAAAATAACAACTTTTTTTATTTTAAGCAACATAAAAACACGAGCGAACCGACATAATTAGCCAAATTACAGATATTTTTACCAACAAAACTGAATAACCTATTGACGCGTTAGACGACACCGGTGGTCATAAGATTCACAAAGATTTGTGAATTCACAAAAAATTTTAAACCATTCATAATCGATGCTCTGTAGAGTGCGCGGTAGCTCTAACTCTATTTAGACAATAGACTGGACAGCCATGCTATAAAACACTGGGTTCATGTACATATAAATTGTAATAGTTCATATTGATTTCTGTATTCGTGTTTTACATGTTTTTTATGTTTTATTTTGTAAGTTTATTAAGTTTTGTTTATTTTATTTTATTGTAATGTCTTATCGTTAACCTTTTAAAAGTGTATGTTTGTTTGTTTATTTGTAATTTTGTGATATGGGCCTAGATGCTCGCAATTAACGTTATATTATTATTATATATTATAATTTTCAAAGCAGAAAACACGAAAACAGATGATCATATGATCATATAAAAACAAATATACTTACGCATCAGATCCCTGCCAGTCAAAATAGTAGACATCATAGTAGGAAAATAGCAGCACAGAGAAGAACCCCACACTGACTATGGCCAACATTGTCTTGATCAAGTAATACAGCTTCAGTATCGAAGTCAACGCCACCAAGCAAATGATCCACGTAAAGACAATGTACTCAGGCCTGAAGCATTCGCCGTACAACGCCTCTTCTTGATTGAGAAGGCGTAGGAATGCGTTTCGGGAATCACCATTGGATCTTGTTACATTTGAAGTTATGTTTGAATCCGATTCGTTAACAGAGTTGTCGGGGAAGGAGTCTGGGCAGATATAGAGCTTTAGTGTGCTGTAAGAAAACGAAATATAAATCTTTTATAATTAATATAAAGTAAAATAATTGGAGATTGAAAGGTGCTAAGGTTATTCCAAACCCCAATGTATTACAACCTACCTAATCCTATAAAGAATCAACTTATGAAAAGACCATACATAGGTACAAAATGTATCCTCAAATGTTCCCTCAACGTAAACGAAACCAATTCTAAAAACGCTTCATTAGATATCCACTATGGATTTCCAATATTTTGTCTAAATGTGACGTCATCAAAGAGTATCCGCATTCTCCGGGTACAAGATTCATTTTCTATCTTCATACCCAATTTCAGCTTAATTGGCCTTGAGTTATGCCGTGGATAGGTAAACATCGATACTACAGCGCAATAATACCTTTTCTATTTTTAACATAACTCTAAAAAAAGAAAGCGCCAAGCGACCACTGATAAAAAATCTTATAATTCACCCAGGTTTTATTATCTCATGTAGATTCCTCACCTGGATATGGACATAATGGCAATGAACAAGCAGATATGAACATTTCTCCTGATTCGAGAGCCGCTGATCCAGGACGACAGCATCACGAGCTTAGGCAGCCTGATGTTGAACTCCTCTAACATGATGATGATGAACGAGAGGGAGAGAGGGATCGTCATAATGGCCAGCAGGAGCACTAAGAACAGGCAGCTGGAAGAGAAGGCATCAGTTCAGTTGTGGTCGAAAACTCAAGATATCGGAACATCCAATACGACTAATTCACAAGAAAGATAGGATCATAAATGGGTAGAGGTGGTTAAGCTATACCAATATAAGATTTGAAGCTGTATCTCTGATTTGAATAACTCTCGCTAAGCTGAGCCAATCACAGCGCTTCATATTTACTTAGCATCGCTTAACATGAAATTCTCAATGGTAAAATTATGTTTTGGAACGATACGTAAATGATTCAGCATATAAAGCACCCCCGAGAAGTTCAAGCTTGATTGCAAATTTTTACGTGCTTGATGAATGATATTGATGCCGATTGAAGCTTTGATTGATGTATTACGTACGCATTGAAGCGCTCATCTATCGCATAACCGAATTGAAAAAGTTTGATGAAAATATTATGTTGAAAGGCACGCTACGCTAGCCGCCTTGTTTCGCTGTGCCCTTAAAAATCTTTTGCTTGACCACTTTCGCAAAGTACTAAAATTCTATGTAGTCAAAAGGCAACTGAGGGTTGCTCGCAAGCGGTTGAATGGTCGATTGAATCATCAATCAAAAGCGTCAAGCACAGACTGACAATCACGCATGCATATCTAATGCGTCTGTCTAAATGAATAACAGTGTGAGTAATATATAACTTTAGACTAGACCCGATAATATATATTATAATGTGTACGAAACGCGAGAGTCTAAAGTTATATATTACTCACACTGTTATTATTATAGTGTGAGTAATGTACTCACTTGTAATGTATAACATACTGTACGGCCACAATAAACAGCCACAGCACCAGACAGCACATGACGTTGCTCTTGAAGGTGTGCTCCTCTAGCTTCGTGAACCGGTCCTCGAGCCCGCTCTGTCTGAAGCGCAGCGACCAAGGCGCCATCTCGCGCTCGCGCATCTCTCGGTTACTCGACACCTCAATCGAGTGGTTTATTATGTCTTCTTCCTGAAAGTTTGCCATCAAGAGGCAATTTGCAATAATGTCTGGAAAAGTTTGGTAAAAGTGCTCTCAATGCCTCAATTCATCTGTCTATTCTGCTTCTCTATGTCTTTTTACGTGAGATGATTAAGTTTTAACTTGAGGTTAAAGAGATTCCGACCTACCCTGTGAATTTATTAAAAGTAGCGTTTAAATAGCTATTCAATATAGATTTTCGCCCGCGGTTCCGTCCGCGTTTATTATATCTCTGCCCCGTTTTTGGCTTGAGCGTTATTCTATCAACATTCCTTACATAGCCTAAATATATGTTACTACGATGGGGAGAAAAAAAAACCGCATCCAAATTTTGCGTCGACTGACGACTATCGAGTGTGAGCTTTCTTACGGATATTAAGTATTGTAGTAAGTACCTAGATAATTTAGTTTTTTGGGTCTGGTTAGGTACCTTATAGGTCAGAGCAAGAGTGGGGCAAGCGCCTCACCCTGCCTCACCGTGGTTACGCCCATGGGTACGGCCAAAGAGGACATTATATATCTGGGTACGGCAGACGCTGTATCTATGGTGTTAGGTGTTAGCTTGGAGTACAATACCTCAGGCAGCGTGTGTAGAACCTCCCCGTCGTGTCCGTGCTCGAGGTCCTCAGTGGGTCGCAGCTTGTTCCGCACTCGCATGAATCCGTTAGCTATCACTCCGCTCGTGTAGTACTGACGATCGAAAATTACTTTCATTATTTTACTTCTTACGAGTACAGTAATTGTACGGTAAATCGATCGCATTTGTTGTGATTTGATAACATGATTTTGAGAATTCATGCTTTGTTTTGTTTTACGTTGTTGTAGCTACTTTCATATTATGCAGCCCAATTCGCTTAGATTATAATTCGAAAACGAATGTCTGCGACTTCCTCGAACACTGCGCGACGTCGCGGCGACACGTAGAGACAGTGTCGCGAGACATGTTCCGTGACAATTTGTCCCCCAGTAAATACTTTATTTATTTCATTTTATTTTGAAAAACAAACAGTCTTACAAGAAAAGAAAAAACAGTGAAAGGATAAGTAGACTTATTATAGACAGATAGTTTTTCCAAAATTATCACACAGTATATCTTTATAAAAATACCGAAAAGTTAACAGTTAAAGCTAATAAAAGTTAACCTTTAAAATAAAAATAAAAGTTAATAAAGTTACGTTATTATGTAACTTGTTATACTATGTAACTAGATACAACGCTTTCATACGACATTGTTACTCGCGTAATTAATGCCTTGTGGTGATAATTCTACCAAGAAAAACTCTCTAAAAGACACGTAAAACATATTATGAATCCGCGCAAAAGATTTTTATTTTAAAATCTTGATACGTTTCTGTACAAAAAGCTTCTTAAAATCACCCGCCTTCGGCCCTCGCAAATTGTCGCATATGCCAGAATTGCCGTCCTGATATCAGTTTTACGTCATAGTAATGATTCAATAGATATCCATGCAGTTGTAACTGTTTATTTATTTTTATTGGTCTGCCAACAGAAATGACACTTACAAAATATAATAGGTATATAAAGACAAACACACAAATGTACGAATGTATTCCCAATTATAGGCAAACACAGCAAGCCCTTGGGACACTTAATAGCGCTCTAAGCGACTTGTTAAAAAACAAAAAACTAATATTCTAAGTAATTTTAAATTACCTAAAAAAATAAAAGTAAAACTTAAACTGTATGAAACGTAAAACTAAAAATTAAAAACTTAAAAAATCTGTCGCAAAATATCCTTTGCAACTATCTTACGCAACATATCATTATATCTTTCATTTCACTTGATATTTTTTTACAAGATTGTTGTGATCCCCACATAAACGATTAAAAATGGCATTGTGGCCCAAATTTGTTTTAGACCTCTCCACTACAAAGGGTGAAAAGTTGACGATGCGGTACCCCGGCCTGGGAATGACAAATTATATCCTAGCTAGTAATTGAGGACACTCAATAGCTATTCTCATAATCTTATAAAAGAATTTGGTCAACGATCTATCGCCGTTGTTCGAGATATACAAAGTTGAAATACTTTAATCGATCTCCGTACGAAATTGAAACTGAGCGTTTTCTCTGGTGTATAGTCAAAAAGAACAGAAACCGTTTCTGTATTCTCTCTATTCTGTCTATGCGACATCTATAGTGCGGGTTCCAAATACTGCAGCAATACTCCAGGATACTGCTTACCAGGGAAAAGTAAATGATTTTTATAGGAGTCGTAGATTTGAATTTTTTGCAGTTGCGCCATAAAAAGCCTAGCATTCTCAAAGCTTTCTTTACAATTTGGTCTATATGAGGAACGAAAGATAATTGCTATCAATTATAACACCTAGATCACGAATAGATTCCACAACTCCTAAGAATGATGAGTCAATTTTATAGTTTATTTTTAAAGGTGAGTGTTTACGTGTGAAAATAATTTGTTAATGTTAAAAGGTAGTTTGTTGCAAATAGACCATCTGGTCATAACATCAGTTTGGCGTAGCAACTTCCAAAGTGGGTGTGATTAACATAGGCTTACATTCTGAAAGGGTAGCTCAGGGGTCCAATCGGTGGTAGTTTCCTCATCGATGCTGCTGCTGGTTCTCCGCGGAGTACTCTCCACTTGTTGAGGGGGAGGCTGGATACTAGAAACAAACGCAACTAATCAATAACTAAACAGAAATTGCGCAGCTTAAACTGACAAGTCACACGAGCGGCGACTACGACGTTTCACTTAACTTCATAAGGTTTTGCGGAATGCAACACCTTTGTAATGAAATGTAGGCATGCATCAAATACATTTATAACAGGTCAGTTTTAATGTAATATAATTAAATAATCTATGTCTAATAGTTTTAAATTGATAAATAATAATACGGGGAAATACACACGAAAGAAAAAAAAAACGTTTTGCGATTTTTGGTAGGTGAAAAGTATATTTCTATAAAAATATTTAGTATATGAGTTCGCGTCATCGACATGCTATGACGTGTTGCACTTGGCTAGCATTAAAAAGTTTGCACTTCTGTCGGCAGTCCCTATATGTTTTCTGGGCTCTGTATCATTCGGTGCATTGTAAAGTGTATAGAGAAAAAGAGAAGTAGATCTACAACCTAGGTTTGGACCGATGTCTGGTCCTCCGCGGCAGTTCGGTGGTCTTGATCAGGTACGTGGTGACGTTCTGCTCTCTCAGGAAGGAGTTCCTGGTCTCCCCCTCACCCGGCTCCACCTCGAACGCGTTGTCCAGGCAGGCCAGCGTCGCTGCCGATATGTGCACGCGTCTGGAAAATTAAGGGGCAATAATAAAATGTTGCCCCCTTGTCTCTCCGTGCGAGCGACCGTTTGGGGGGCCCATTTAATTTAATTGAGTTGGCGCGTCTCCGCTTGCCCATTTTTCCGTGTTAGGTCGGGCAGGCGTTATATATGGGACTATAGTTCCTTCCATGGTCGCAGAGCACTAGCACCTCAACCCAATATTCTGGTTTCCTTTGTTTTCATTCTTTACAATAGTTCTACACAGACCAGGGGTTGTCCTTGGGTGCTCTCCTACAGTGCGTACAGAGATAATCATCAGTTGGTGTCACATCACATTTGGATTAAATTGTCTTAAGGGCCTCTAATCTACGTGTTAGCTTCGGCCCCACGCACGCCTCCTGAAGGTCCGGGACTACATGGTCCCGATATATGATAAATATATATAATAATATTAAAATTCTTATTATTATTATAAAATAGAATACAAATTCTGTACACAGGCGAGCTTAATACTATTTAGTATTGTCTACCGGCTAAATGATCCGTGGGCACAGTATCGAATACAAGAGTAAGAGGGCCTTCTTTGTAATTTTTTTTTTCAGAACCCTATTGATTTTAGATTCGGTGTGCTAATATTTCAAAACTTCGTTTTTTACTACCTACGTCACCTTAAGTGTAATCTGCAATTCGTTTGCTCACCATGGTCCATTGGTTGGTTCGAACATCTCGGGCACTAATCAGGAGGTTGTGGGTTCAATTATCTGTCTACTATTTATTCTTTTTTTATTATTACTATTATGTTGCATATTTTGTTGCGTAGATACACATGTAAGCTTATTTTATTATCAATGTGCAATCAAATTTGATATTTATTGCTATTCTTTATCGTCATGAATATGGATGTGTTGTGTTCGATGTCAACGCATATTTTTCACATTGAGTGCTAGAAGCCTAGGTCATTGTGTGAACGAGCTGTGGAAATATCAATATCAATATGAAAAATATCAAGCGCTTGAAAATCTGCAAGTGCGTTGAAACTTAATCAATGTTTTTGTCATCTATAAAATAAGTTGCGTCATTTATTAAAAGGACTTTCTAATTGTTACGACTTGCATGTTTTTCTATATATTACTAGTAGTAGGTATTTGAGTTTCCCGTGTAATTTGCACCCACGCGCGCCTTTTATCATAATTATTAAATATAAAAAAAAAAGTCTAAGTTATAATTGAATTTTGAAAGTGCTAAATGCACATGAAACGTATAAAATCACTGGATTCCTTCAGGAAAATATTCACTTCACTAAATGAGAACACTAATGTAATCTCACCCAGGTAGTCCGCCGCTCTCCATGTGGTTAGCCAAGGTGACATCCTGGGACCACAAGTCAAACTGCCACTTAAGCAGCCCCAGCACTCCGCACAGCACGGTGCCACTGTGGATACCGATGCGCATGTCCAGATCCACCTGGAAACGTATACATTTTAATGTGTACCATTGTAATGTGGGCCAGAACGAAGTATGTTAAGGGTGTTTGCTAAGCCATAATAAGCCATAATGGTGTAAATATATCCATCCACCCATTGTCTGTTACCTATAGTACCTGTAAGTATTCTCTTTGTTCTACCACAAGCTGGTAAGTTTGCGTACCTGTGCATTGTACCGCACGTCCCGGATGGCTCTGATCATGTGCAACCCCATGTTGACGCAACAGTGCGCGTGCTCAGCTCTACTCTCCGGGAGACCACACACACAGAAGTAGCAATCGCCCAGCAACTTTATCCTGAGGCAGTGGTTATCCTACACAAAAATAACTTAATAGAAATAGGAAAAAAAATACTACTTAGATAAAATAAAAACAAATACGTGGTGACTGTAATATCTTTAATTATAATTAATAAGGCAACTTTTCTAATGATCTTTTATTTTAACTATATCTTAGTGTCACTTTGTTAGCCACCTGTACGAACACTATATATCATCTATATTGTAATCTGTTTACCGGCACCCATGGTACTGACTCTCCATGGTCTAGTCTGGGAGCCACTGAATGCTGCTTCAATTGGAAAACTGTTTATGTGAAATAAAATATTTTTCATTTTTCATTTAATACTTGTGCAACGGTAAATAACAATCGGTTTTATGGTGCCTCGGCTTATCAATAGCTTACCTATCGATCGTTGCAATAGTTTAACTCCTATTGATATTAAGTCTAAATTAAAAAAACATCTTCTTGATGCAAATACTTAATCATAACTATCTATTTTACGTTTCTAAAATTTTTTCGCTTACCTAGCTCCAGTAAAAGGTAACAAATTACTATATACATTTATAATCCTAGCTGTTTATTGTAAACAAAGTGCCAAATTATCATTTGTTCTCGTAGCTAAGTGTAACGTGATTCACAATAGCATTTAAACCTTTGTGGTTTTTAGCTGCTATTATTATTTTTTGTTATAAGTAATTTTGTGTAAATGGCAAATAAACAAAAAAAAAAGAGGCCTCATTTATGTACCTTAGATAAGTAGGTAACTAAACATTTATAGCACCTGCTTGTGTAAACAATTTCTTGTTGAAACTCCGTGTATGTTATGCCAGAATGAATCTTGCATAAAACAGTTGCTTAATAACTTCTTGTAGATCAACAGACAAGCCATTTTGTTTTCGTTGTTGGACGTTTAGTTAAGAACGAATTTCTTTAGGTCCAATTATTGCACAATTAGGTCTTTAGGAAGGTTTAGCGTTGAAAATTCAAGTAATATTACAATAATATGCCAGGTGAAATTTTATCTATGATCGATTTTATTTGTATTTAAAGTTATAGTAGATTTTTTTTTAAATTTATTTATTCATAATTTTACACAATTTTATTACATAGTGAATAGTATCAATAAACTCACATGAGTTTGTCCTGATACTACAATTCGTGAGTAATACTCATATTCGTGCATGAGATTATGCCCACATAAGTAGAAACAAATAAATACTGATACTGATAGCTACCTGCATACATATTATGATTATAGAATAGATGACGAGAGAAATTGTTTGTCGAACGGCTGCTACTGCTGTATAAGTATACAGGGTGGAAAAAATTAATGGGCCCTGGAGGAGAACTACCTTAAATCCTTTAGTTAGCTCATTTTACTGAAAGGAAACATTCCTTTATTTTTTAAAAGAAACAAAACTGCATTCAAAGATCTTCTAAAATTCGCTTGTCACCATCGATCGAACCAACTAAAAATGAAAAAAATAAATCCTCGCTATTTTATTATACGAATCGGTAGGATTATTGTTCAGGATAAAATGTGTCTAATAAACATTTGGTCTTTGAAATAAAAAAAGTGAAAACAAGCTTCTAATAAAAAAAAATTTTCTTGATACGCCATTATTACACAATGACAGCACGGAATGAAAGCAAAAAAAAACAAAATTTGAAATTCGAACGAATAGTTTTATCGATTTTAAAAATGTTGAAAGTTATCATTCGAATTTTAAATTTGTTGCACCTGTTTCAAAAAAAAAAATACGTTCCCTTTTTAAACTTTTCGTCAGTACGCCTAGTACAAGGGCTTCCAGGGCCCTTAAATTTTTTCCACCCTGTATACAAATCGCAACACTCACCGAAGCCAATCGATCAAAACGAGCAAACAGTTCGTTCAATAGCTTCACCAACTCTTGTGCGCTGCATTTACTTGAAAGTTCTGAAACGATTTTTTTTTCCTTAAAAAGAGATCATGTTATGGTGTAAAGTAGCAAAAACAGTCAATAAGATAATTTAAGAAAGTCAAATGTAAACGAACCAGTAAACCCTTTGATGTCAGCAAATAATATGGACACGTCTTGGTGCCGCTGTATGTAAAAATTGTTGAACTGTTGTTCTTGAAACTCTCCCTTCACTTTGGAGACATGGTTGTATATTTCTTTTGCCAAAAAGTCCGGTATCACTGAAAATGTGCAGTATGTTAATACAATATTTAAAAAATACCGTTTAAGTGCTTTTTATTTTTTGTATATTATATTTAACATAAATATAAACATTTTATTAAATAGTTTTAGGCGCTATATTTCGACCCCTCAGTGGAGTCGTCATCAGGCGAATAGAAAAATATTACGAGTATATGACATGTTATATTACGTATTTCAAGCTAGAAAACCACTGGCATCTATTAGAATAAAAATATTAAAAAATATATAAAAATATAAAAATTTATATTTATATATCAATAGATGCCAGTGGTTTTCTAGCTTCAAATACCTATATAGGTAGGTATATGTCATATAATATTTTTCTATTCACCTGATGGCGACCCCGCTGATGGGTCGAAATATAGCGCCTAAAACTATTTAATTAAGTGTTTATATTTATGTTAAATATAATATATACAAAATGAAAATGTACAATAAACAACAAAATTACAAGACATATAAAGTTTGAATGTAATGTGTGCAGTTATAAAATTGTAAGTGTAATAAACGTGAACGCGATTATGTAAGTGTAACAAGTGTAAACGTAAATATGTAACGTAAATAATAATATAAGTGTTAAATATGTCAAAGTAAGAATATACTAACCAGATTGAAAAAGCTTCCAATGTCTATCACTCTCCCCTTTCGTCTTTTGTCTTGTAACCATAGATCTATGAGTCTCTAGAAAGGCTTTCCTCTGGCCCCAGTCTGCCAGATATTTGGCATACATGCCAGCAAAGTTCACAGCAATGTAAAGAAGCATGTTGCCAATCAGCATTCGATAACCGCAAGAAGGGGCCTGAAAAGCAATTTCCTTCTTTTTTTGCTCATTAAACGACAGCATAAGGTTCAAGTTTTTACTAACACATTTAGCAAACTCCATCAGCAAAACTTATGCAAAATTATGAAAGTTAAATCAATTAAGGAGGTACAAAAACAGTGTAGATGGAGTTATGCAACGCGCTAGTTTGTAAACCAGAGTATTTCCTCGCTTCATAAGTTTTACAAAGTTTAACTGACCTCCTTTTAAACTAGGTAAATACTTCCGAAAGGATTGCATTGACTAAAGTTCTGAAACTTTCAAAACCCATTAGTTGAACTAATAAAAGCTAATTAACGTTTCGACAGGACAGACGATACAGTATAACCATAGAGTATTCATATTTGGAAAGGGGTATTAACCAAGCGACTTTTAAAGCAAGTTTACGTGCAAATAAATTGAAGTGTGGGTCGATCGAACACAAATTCGGCAAATACTTTTTTTTATAAGAAAAGAGTCAATATTCGTTTTATAAAAAACGAATATTGACTTTTTCCGTGGCAGTGACAATTCACATGCATTCGTAGGACAGTGTTTAATCGAGCGCGACGCCACTTAGTTGAATCACAAGTGCGAAGAGAGTGAGACAATGTTTTTTGCGATTAAACAGTATGTCACGCTCCTCGCACCTGTGATTCAATTAAGTGGCACTGCGCGCGATTAATTGCGCGACCTCTGATATCTGTTTTTAATTATTATTATAATTGGAGATGATGGACCATACCGCTTGTGGATGTCTGTCCATGATCTCCTTGATATCCATGGCGGTCGCCATAACGTGAGAGACGGAGGAGAGCCAGCCTACCACGATGCACCAGCCCAGTGAGAGCGGCAACATCGCGTACGGCACAAATACGATGAACAGCATGTACCACACTTGGTGCTCTGGGGCTTGGAAGCCGATGCCCTGACCGCTCAGACCTGCAGCAAACGACGTGATCTTGGATATTGAAACGAGCTGTGACAATATTCGGATTAATACGGAAGTCGCGGGTTCAATCAAATCCCCTTAGCGTAGGAGTTCATTTAAATGTGCTTGCTTCGGAACGCACGTAAAACTGTCCATATTTGAGACCGAAATATGGCGATAGGGCTCACCCATCACGCTGGGACGTAATAATCGTCGGGGAACATGGGTGTGGATTGTTTACTTGCATTCACAGTCTATGCTCGGAATAATTTCTGAAAACCCCTCGGGATATTCCTCGCACATCCTGAATTTTGCCTCCTTCATTTACTAGCAACAGCATATTGTGGTAGTTCATTAAGTTTCAACTAACGCCTGAAGGGTTATTCCAACACCAAAATCTACTGGTTAGGGAGTAAACACTAAATTCGCTTATTTCCGCTCTTTTGGTAATTTCGCGGATTTACAATTAATTACAATTATTATTTTAATGGGTGAACGACGAGCTGCTCGTGTTTCGCTAGCTAGATAAAAAAAAAAAAGTTATCTCATTGATCTTCAAAGTTGTTAATTGGAATACCAAAACGATGAGTTTAGTTACAAACTTTCAAGTTTTTGTTGTGTTTAAAAGGAAGTTTCTACAGCATTAGGTACCCAGTAAAGTATAACACCCAATAAATAAATCATGGTGAGTTACCCAGGCTCACTGGTTACAAAGACCGAGAACCCCGAATTATCTCGTTTCTTTTCACCGTTTCTCTACCTAATGTTATAAGATAAGTTTTTGCAAATAAACAATTTCTAATTTCTAATTCTAATTTTCATAAATGCCGAACAATTTGATGTATTTCGTTTCGTAGCAGGAACTGTACTTCTTATTTCTTTCTTTATCCATAGGTAAAGAAGAACAACAGTCCTTGGATTGTCTGATCTATCCACGTTCACTTTGGTTGCAAAGATTAACAGTACCAGGCGACTATCCTGGTGAAAATATGAAATTCGACCTTAGAGTATATATAAGTAAACTATAGAGCGCGCGTAAGAAAATTATAGCGTAAGCACGGGTATGAACACTGTTCATACCATTTTTTTAAAGTAATTACTGTAAAATGTGCACTACCGTTTTGCTTAAACAATTCCCGGAACCAAAACTAAAATTAATATTATTTATTTTCATCGCTAACATTGATATAACAAAATTAATCAGTGATATAAACAAAATTAACCAGCAGTTTGTACTATGGAAACTGCTTACGGTCGGCACAAGGCGCTACTAGCGATGCGCGTGCTCTATAGTTTACTTATATATACTCTAAGAATTCGACATTTTTAAACGTCGAATACGTCGCATTCTGTCGATTTGAGAAATTAAAGGCACACACATACCTTGATCCGTAATCTAAGGTACCATCTCCAGCGTTCTTACATATTATCATTTTATAGTTCGCTTACGCGTATATACAAAAACATAAAAAAAAATGTTTTTATTAATTCAAAATTTAAATAGTTTATTTTGCAAAGTAGGTATACCTAAACTAATTTATCTATTATCTAAACTATGTATCTATTTCTGTTTTTTCTTCTATCAAATAAATAAATACACTTTTTACAAGTAAAAATTTAATCTTATAAAAATAGATGTAATAAAATAAAAATGAACATGTTTTTCGCCCTTTTCTCATCAACGGGATAACATGCAGAACTTTAAGACCAACTTTACACAAAAATCCTACAACACCCTGCGCGTTCAACGTAACAACGCTGTTAAGATTGCCCCGATTCTGCAGTGCTTCAAGGATGTTTACTGAAACTCATACGGATGGCTTTCACCCGATAATGCGTAAGAGAGTGGCATCCCTGTTGTACAGGGTGAGGGGTAGCTCTAGCGGCTTCCTGAAGATGTTTGCCGAGAGGACAGACAGACAGTCCCATCTTGCGTCACTGCTAGTCGTTGCATGCCACCTCGACAGGCAGTGGTGCAAGATAAAATTACATTATTATTATTTTACATTGGATTAAATTACTCAAATTAAATTAAATCAGATATGTAAATATAATTATGATGAATGTAATACTAACATAGTTTTTAAGACCTTTGTTACTAATACTATGGGCCTTGCCTGAAATATACCTATATATATTATTAATATTCTATTAATACACCTATCACATAACCATTGAATGTAATGTATTTTTATTTATTTATTTAAATTTTTATTTTTCACATAATTTATTATTTATTTTAATAAGATCGAATTGGCATGTTAGAATAATTCCAAATTCCAATTTAAAGTCCAATATTTTTGAAAATTATTGGAAATTAATTTTCAAATAATTGGAATATTGGCACTACTTATATTATCTGTGGCAGCTTTGAGTGTAACGAATCACGATCACGAAAAAGAAAATCAAAACGCGGATTTTATTTTTACGGCAATAGTGCCAGTCACCTTAACTTCTAATGTTTCTAAGGATATCGTAATGTGGTTACCTTGGGCGATCAGCAGTACCCAGGTACAAGCGGCGGCCCAGTGCAGGTAGTTGTTGGCGAAGCACCGCCACAAACCCAGCAGACAGATGGCTATGTTTAGGCAGGAGAAGACAACTGTCCACGCGATCATGTATGCTGAAATTATATTGAGCATAATATTTTATTTACATCATTGCGTTGATCTCTTTGTAAGGAACAATAATTTATTATAGTTTGAATAATATAATATAGGAAATTGTTCTTCTTCAAAACTCACCTTCAGTAGTTCTGTTTGAGAACGCGTATATTTTGGATAAAAATATCTAAAACAAATAAATTTCTGTGAATATGAGGGTTTGTCACGATAAGTGTTCAAATATCACCAGTAACTGTGTAAACTCACCTTTAGTACTAAGTCTACAACATTAACCATTATAAGTGATTTCTGTCTTTGTCTCTGCGAATACCTTTGGTACGAACATTCTAAATTTTCATCCTGAAATATGAAACAAGGATATTCAATATCTTTAAGGGTACATAAATATGATATTTATTAATTGAATTGGCTTTTTATTATTTTAGATAGATTATAATATATAAATAAAAAAGTATTTATTTGTTTCGAAATATTATATTTCGGCAAACTTGTGGCAGTCGTCAATCAACAATATTCATTAACAAATTTATGTTTTAATAATATACGAACATGAAGTTGTTGCTTGTGATTGTTAGCACTTGGTGAAAATTACGATACACTATGATTAAAATACTTATATTGTCCACAAAACTGTAGACAAGTACAAGTGTATTTTATCAGAATTAGTATGAGCAAATTCAGTGTTTTCTTCGCCTTTGCATGGAAAGTTTTTTAGTGGAAAGTTAAATCCTTACCTTAAAACTATTAGTAATCGAAGGCCAGTAAATGCCTCTATAGTAGCTCCCTGTTTTAAGCATTCCTTTAACTGCAACTGAAAGATAAAAAGGATTTGAGTTACAAATATAATTCACCTAAATTATTTACTCTCCGAGTTCTCTGACATTGGTCTACTGAGCTAGGAACTAAATTGAGATAAAGTTTCTTTGGGCATACACCACTTAGGCAGCTTATGGTAAAACATGTCAGTAAGGATAATAAAAACAAAATGAAGAAAAGTGTATAAATCTATCAATGTGGGGCAAAACATAATTGGCTCTCCACACTTTAGTGGCAATAGTTAAGTACGAAAAAAGACTAATAATAAAACTGGCATTATCAACTTATTATTACATCCATAAGTGACTTTTATTTTTATCATATAAGTAGGTTGGTCTTTATTTTAAGTTTTTTCTGTTTTAACACGGGTGACCCCCTCAATGTGTTTACTGTAGTTAAAAAGGAATAAATATGTCTTTTCATATTTTTTTACAAAATGTAGGGGGTCGCTATCACAGTTTTAAAAATTTTAATACCCATACATGAAGCGATTTTTTTTCCATTGATAGTAAACAAAAATAAAATGCAGAAAGTTAGCTTTTGAAATGTTGATAATGAAAAACAGTTGCATTTACAAACTTACACTCTATTTTATGGAAAAACAGGATTTTTTTCGTTTTTTTATTGTTTTTTAACTTTCAGGGGGGATTTGGAGATAACTTTTTGAAATGTATATTTGTCGATACCTACATTCCAAAAGCTAACTTTCTGCGTATTTCAAAAACGTTTAACATCAATAAAAAAAAATAGGTCAATGTTACAAAATTTAAAACTGTCGTAGCGACCTCTAAGTTTTGTTAAATAAATACGAAAAAAAAAAAATATTCCTTTTTGGCTACAAAGCACAAATTGATGGGGTCACCCGTGGTGAACCAGATATAACTTAAAACAACGACCACCCTAATATACAATGTTATTATAATTTAAATAAACGTTATATAAAAATATAAATACTATCCATAAGTTGATGATAGACTACCGCAAAGTGACGCCTATTTTAATCAATTAAAACTAACGGGTGCTAAATGAGTACGTTGAACTTCCGCATTTCAATTAGAATTTTCAAGGAATTTTCGAGGAGCGGTCATTATAAATTTATGAAAGCTGAATTTAATTAACATTAAAATTTTCAATGGGAGGCCTAAGAGAATTCAGGGCGGGTCGTGCCGGCCTGGCCCAGCCACTAAGTAGTTGGCCTAACGACCCACTCTTTATCTCTAAGGATGGACATTGAATTTTGTGTTTTACAAAAGGGACAATGTTATTTGATCCTCTAAATTCTGATTGATCTATTGTAAATGTGCAAAGTGCAGTGTGCAAGTTAAATATACAGTATTTTTTTCATGTTTTATCTTTATCTTGATTACTACGTCTATATTAGTTGATCGACAGATAAATTATCGAATTATATTTAAGCATACGCAATTAATATTTGGTATTCAAAAACAATATTTGATCCCCTTTTTTAATTACTGGTCTTTTCTTTTTGCGGGTGGCGGCTGGATGAGGATGACGGAGGACCGCCAAGAGTGGCGTAATATTGGAGATTGATGGATGGCTGATGGATGGATGGATGGATGGTCTTTTCTTTTAACGATTGATCGCAAGAGCAAAAAGTAGGTAAACGGAACTTTTCGCGATGGTACATTTAAGTCAGGTACAATACGGATCTTGGATCCATTGAAACGAGCACTCAAGATCGGTGCCTCAACAAAACCTCCAATATACATTGTGTAAGTCGTGTACCCGACAGTTGTATAACCACGCACCTGATTCATTATCATCAGATTGTACAGCCGCTAGCGCTAATGTGTGTCCTGTATTTGTCGTCGAGCCGTCGTCGTCACTTATTCGCTGTAAAACAAAATAAAATAACGTTTAAAATCTTATATCGTGTCTCAAAATTTCACATTAAAAAAATCGATAAAAAAAAAGTAAGGAGTTTATTGAAAAAATGTTTATTATATATTAAAATACACACTTTGGGAATTTATTTCTTAAAAATTACATCATCCAAATGTAAACCGTTGCGTTCACGGCATTCATTTAATCGAGCACTAAAATTTCCTATGACGGCTCGGCAGGTATTCTCCGTGATGGATGCCATTTCATGACGGATATTTTCTTTTAATTGTGCTAGGGAAGTCGGTTTGTTGGCGTAAACTTTAGATTTGACGTAACCCCACAGGAAAAAGTCCATAGGGGTTAAATCGGGACTTCGTGGAGGCCAATTTATGTTACCTCTCCTGGAAATCAATTTGCCAGGAAAAATTTCACGTACTCGTGGTAGAGACCTGTTGGACGTGTGTGAAGTTGCTCCGTCCTGCTGGAACCATGTTCTTTGGTTATAACCAGGAAAGTTTTGCAGTTCAGGTACGAAGAAGTCGTCTAACATCTCCACATACCGCTCGGAATTCACAGTTACTGTGCGTCCCCTTTCATCTTCAAAAAAGAAAGGGCCGATAATTCCTCGCGCTGACATCGCAGCCCATACGGTCACTTTAGGCGAATGTAGAGGCTTCTGGTGTTTCTGTTTGGGATTGGTTGCACTCCAGTAGCGGCAATTCTGCTTGTTTACATGCCCATTAAGACGGAAATGAGCTTCATCCGAAAACAAGATGTTGGTAAACGTTGGAAAGCGCTCAATCACCTGGTTTATGAAGTCAAGCCTCTGTCCAGCATCCTGAGGCTTTAATTCTTGCACCAACTGAATTTTGTAGGGGTGCTTTAAATCTTTGTGTAAAATGCGGAACAATGATGATCTGTGCACGTTTACAGCAACAGCACGCTTCCGAATCGAAAGGTCCGGGTCGTCACGAACAGACTGAGTAACACTGTCGACGTTTTCGACCGTTCTCGAAGATCTTGGACGGCCGGATTTAGATTTTTCCAGCGTTGAACCGGTCTCTTCAAACTTCTCAACCCATTTTATAATAAGTTGAGGGCTTGGCGCATCCTTTAAATGACGAATATTGCAGAATTTTCTACGTGGTACAGTCGCTGAATTACCGTTTTTGTAAAACTCACGTACGCACAACGCACGGTCCGCTCCCGAGAAACGCTCCATAGCGACTAAATTCCCAAAAGCTAGGCTACCGAATGACATACCCCCCGCGCCCCTCGGAATAGTTGCGTTCACGCAATAAGCAAAACAAATGTGAACTTTCTTTTGAGACACCCAGTATAACAATACATTTTTTACAACTTTCGATTCGGTGTTAAATGTTTGACAGGACTAAACTTAGTTTAAGTGTTGTCTTTTTTTTTCTGTATCGATATGGTCTGCTATCCTAGACCTCCAGGTCTTGCTATTAGTTCTTAATGTTTATTTAAACTATTTTATAAATTTGTGGGATAGTACAAGTGATTTTCTGTTCATTACATTTTATAAATATTATTTCCATAAAAAAGTAGACAATACTAAATCCTTTCACTTGATATATTTTTAATTGCGCAACAATATGTATACAATAAATAAAAGTGTTTTAGCTGAAAATTATCTGTATAGATTAAGAATTTATCAAATGCAGTAAAATTTAATAAATTGCTTAAATATTTCTATAATAATTTAAACAAAAACATTGAGAATTAAATTTATAATTTTAAGATTTTTTTTATCTATACAGGGTGATTGGTAATTCGACCCATTCCCTTAAAGGGGCCATACTAGGGATCATTTCCAACAAATAATGCCTATCAATCAGGGGTCGAAAATGATAATTTTTTTTCAAGTAAATCACGTCGATATTTCAAAAATTACAAAAAAAAGGTTTTCTTTCCACTCAAGATCTTTTAATTCTGAGATTATGGGAATTCAGGACACGTATTTTTTTTTATAAATGATCACTCATCTATCATTGATCAGAAATATAATTAAAAAGTGCTGACAGATGAATAGTTATTTTTAAATTATTTATTTTTGGTTATTAGTCTGAAAGTTTGAAAAATAATAAAAAAACCTTCGTAACTCGGAGACTATTCATTTTCGAACCCTAGTTGATAGGACTTAATTCGTTGCAAATGATCTCCAGTATAACCCCTTCCAAGGAATAGGTCGAATTACCAATCACCCTGTATATTAGTCGGCCCGGAGGTTGAATTAAAAACAAGCATTTTCGGGTGAAACATGAATACACTCTCTTTAAATTATTCCTCATACAATTACTACGGAGCTCGAACAAACACCCTATTCCATTTCCATTTAGTTACTGTGGTTTCATATTCAAACACTATATAAATTTAGTTTGGGACACAAACAATTTGTTGCTGCACCGTCATAATTACTAAACTCATAACGAAAGTTTAATTGAAATGCCCGAGTAGTTGTTTCAACTTATTGAAAGGGTTTTAAAACTTAACTGAATCAGTTGTTTTTAGGGGTCCGTATCAAAATGTAATTCGTGTTCTACCGTTGACCGTTCGTTCGTCTGTATGTCACGGTTTTATAACTTTAGACCCGTTTGCTATGTGTCGTCGTCATACGCTACTTTTTGAAATTTTCACAGATTATGTATTTTTGTTGCTGCTATAACAACAAATACTAAAAAACAGAATAAATAATAAATATTAAAGGGGGCTCCCATACAACAGACATGTTTTTTTTGCCGTTTTTATAGATAATGGTATGGAACCATTCGTGCGCGAGTCCGACTCACTTTTTAATGATTCCGATTCATGGACTGAACTGACTACTTATGTTAACGTTTAGATTTCTGACAGCATTCCTGCAAGTGTAGCTTATAGCCGAAAATTATATAAATACGTAATAACAAAGAACACATTTTTGAGTTTGTGCAAAAGAAAACATACTTAAATTGAAACCCTAAAATGAAAAAAAAAACTCGGAGCAGTGCACGTTATTTTGGACTCTTCCTTCCTATTTAAAAGCTCAGATTCTGATCGCTTCTGGTCCTCTAAAAAGGCCGTTTTGCATGAATCACATTATGATTCTGTTCTAATGCCGTCACTTTTGCACGCGTGAAAAAACTCTGACTCTCTATCCTACTTTCAAATCATTTTATGATTCACCCAAGTCGGTCTTTTTAGATCCCCTGTACGTTCTCTAGGTCTTAACTTCCATTTGGAGACATAATTTTACCCAAATAACACTATTTTACCGCTAGAAATCTCGGCAGGATATCTAAGAAAAGACCTGCCAAAATTAATAAAAGCGGTCAACCTATTAGCAATTCATAAATAAAATATGGGGTAGGTACAGACTTTATCCCTACCGAGTATCTTCTATGAATTTCCCTGCTTATGCTCACAAGTAGGTACTGTCTCCGTCTCCCGGCATCCCCTCTCTCTCCGGGCTGCCCCTCTCTTCCTCTCTGTCGCGGGGTGTCCCCTCCACTTCGCAGCAGCTCTCCTGTAACAATACTCACAAGTACCTGGTCGTTGGGTGCTAAGCAGCAGGCTCCGTTCCCCGGCACCCACTCCCCCTTCGGGCTGCACCTCTATTCCTCTCTGTCGTGGGGTGCCTCCAGGTACTTCGCAGCAGCCCTCCTGTAACAATATTAACAAGTACCTGATCGTCGGGTGCTGAGCAGCTGGCTCCGTCCCCTGGCACCCGCTCTCCGTCCGGACTGCCCCTCTCTTCCTCTCTCTCGTGGGGTGCCTCCTCCGCATCGCAGCAGCCCTCCTGTAACAATACCCCGTTTATAATATAAATATTTTTATCTACTCCCTTACTACAATAACGTAATTGCAAAATCAAATATTACATTATAACACCGCAATTCTGCGCTATCGTTGAGACTCCGTTGTCCGTCCGTCCGTCCGTATGTCACCGCCTCATAAATTTGGCACAAAAATAGCATTAATTTGCCCACATAAATATTTTCAAAACAAAAGAGACGAAAATAAAAAATAATATCCTAAAAATACAAAATTAGATATCAAGTGTAGATATCAAAAAGTTGATTGTAAAAATAATATACCTTTACTATATTTACTGGCACTGGTTTTGAGAAATCTTTGAAAAACCATAAAAAAATGCATGTCCCCCCCCTTATCTCAGAAACTGGTGGACCGAAAAATATGAAAAAAAATGTCGATTATAGATCAAAACGAGCCAATTACAGGAAAACTATTGCAATAAAAAAAAAGTTGAACGCAAATGAGAATTTAATAAATTAAAAATAAATATTTTATAAAAATACAATATGGGTATCAAATTGTAGGTATTATACAGTTGATTGTAAAAATGTATAATTTGGATATATTTACTTGCATCTATTTCGAGAAATCTTCCAAAAACCACAAAAAATTCATGTCCCCCCTTATATCCAAAACTGGTGAACCGAAAAATATGAAAAAATCCACAGTAACATGTGTTTACGAAAAAATTACATGAAAAATATAGCGGTTGAGATATTCACGAAAAATAATGACAAAATTAAAATTTTCATCCACGAGACGGTATATAACACCCTAGGTACGCGAGTCTGACTCGCACTTGACTGTTTTTTTTGGGCTAGTCAATAATAATAAATTATAAATAAAACTTTGAAATCATAATGTAAAAGCAAATTGTACGTATCTAACCGTATAAGATTCATGTGTTATGTCCACAAAGAACCAAGTTCAATGGCAAGTAAATAAGGATTGTGTTAACAGCTATTAGCACTGTTTGCACATACTATAGTACTGGCTGAGGGGAACTGCGCAACGACACGTAATTAAATCACAGGTTATTATCTTCAACTTCAGTAATTAGACTCGTGAGAATTCGAACGATTGCGTTTGCATACGGAATTCAACAATTATCGAGTTCGCGAGGCAAATCAAAGGGATAATTGAATTAATTGGTAGTAAAGCTTATAACGTCTATTTCCTTGATTAAAAAATAACCTGAAACTAGTGATTAACAATTCAAGTGGAGGCGCACACAGACGATAAAATTTCCATGTGAATTTATATAAAACACTGTATACCATAATATATACAACGTGTTACAGAAAGGTGTAACCATATTTGAAGAGCTTATTCAGTCAATGGTTTAGAACAACTTTTACTATGGAACAAACACTGTATATAAAAAAAACTAGCTAATTACTTGCTTCAGAGAAAATGCAATGCCGCTCGGCCGAAATGTATGGAAGAGCAGATTTTTTTTTGAGATTTCAGGGTTCACTCCATTGTAAAAATTGTTTTATACCATTGACTGAATAAGCTCTTCAAATATGGGTACACCTTTCTGTTACACGTTGTATATATGTCACCGGTAAATAATAAGAATCGTAAGTTGATCAATTCACTAGGTTAGGTTAGGTTAGTTTATAAATTACCGTGAAAAAACCTGCCGTAAAATTATAAACTACCTAGTGAATTTATCAACTTACGATTCTTATTATTTTCCGGTGATATATATATATATATATATATATGATATACCCTAATAAACCTGTATGATAATATAAATATAGTCACGACATGAATCGCTGAGTGAGTGTGAGGTGTTCTGAGTGTGAACTGTGAAATACAAGTCACAGTCCATACTCGGTACACCCGCGTTTCACCGTCGATTATTACGTACCAACGTGATGAGTGGTGATCCCTATCGCCGTTCTTCGGGCACAAATACACGCTTTTTAGGGCATTCAGGTTTCCTTACGATGTTTTCCTTCACCGCGCAAGTGGCAAGTAAGCACAAATACTATGTACATAAATTCCGAAAAACTCATTGGTGCTTGCCCGACCGGGGATTGAACCTGGATCTCAAGATTGAGAGGTATATAGCGTTTTACCCCTGAGCTACCGCTGCTAAATTGTGTGAAAACCTGTATGATTTTGTCATAATCTGTCCATCTACGAGAAAAACTTACTTCGAGAAAAATTGTATTTCGTGCAACTGTGACATAATGTGAGATATTGAGACACGAGTTCGTTTCGTAATAGACTGCGCGAGTGCCCCAATGTCCAATTATGTCTAGTTGGACACAATCCTTAATCTAAAAGCATTCAAAAATATGGTTTTCGCGTGACATTATTTATAATATTTTAAACTAACAATTTTACGAAAAATGAGAAAAACACTCAGAAGCCACGAGGAGAAAAAGGGCGTGGCTTGGGAAATAAGGGCG
Organism: Ypsolopha sequella; assembly: GCA_934047225.1. NCBI lineage: Eukaryota > Metazoa > Arthropoda > Insecta > Lepidoptera > Ypsolophidae > Ypsolopha > Ypsolopha sequella. Next base: position 25,839,181 of record OW203987.1, read on the forward strand.
GGACTTATTTCTCGTCACTATTGTTGATTGGCTCTCTAGCGGTGTTATAACAAATTGGGTCAATCACAGTGCAGAATCGCGGTGTTATAAAGTAATATTATAACATCGGATAAACAATGTAAAAACGGCTTTTGATGTTTTAGTATGGGAGTAGATAAAAGCTATTTTGTTTAACTTTGTTTGTGAAAAACGGAACTAAACTTAACCCTTTTTATATTCATATTATTCTCTTTATATTCAACTGATTCTGCTACATATTTTTTATGAATTACGTATATAAGTATATTTTGTTAATACGTATACATTTAATTAATTTTCAAGCAAAATAATTTCAAGGCAACTGTAGATGCAGATTAATGGTTGAAATTTTTTTTTGCAACTTCCTGTGACTCCTTATTACGTACTTAATATTCTTACTTATCATGCGTTTATTGAATAAAGTTTCAATTATTTTAGATTACTTTCATTTTGCTACATCTATGTATGGCTTTTTATCTAAAAACACCTATGCCAAAATGATGAAAAAAAAACATCGTTGTAGTATCAAAATGTCTCCCTCAATATTTACGTATAATGTCGGGTCGATAGATAAGGCGGTGCCGGACGGCGGTGACTCGGGCTAATGGGTTTGCTCGATGATACCATTATCTCGTCACTCCACGTTTGTTCAATGTGCTGTTCCAATCCTGTCAACAGCTTGTTTCAGTGCACTAGCACTCGTAGATTTTATATAGCTTAGTACAAGCTCCCCGAACTGGTGTCATTACACGGTCAATATAACTTTAAAATCCTTAAAAAAAAAAAACAATAATTGTGTACGACATTTGAATCCAACCCGGTTCGGGTTTGTAGATTGCCAGTTAGAATAAAAAAATAAAACCCAATCTCGTCTTACGATAGCCAGACCATCAATTTTGATTATACAATCCATCCATCCATCCAATTATATTAAACGAGCAATATGTATGTATAAGTATATCTTCTTAATCGGGGTCTAGAAAACGGCTCGAAGGATTTCAATAAAGTTTGCACTATAGGTGTTTTTGAGGGCAAAAAATCGATCGAGCTAGATCAAATCACCCATCATGCCTTGCTTCGTACGGTTGGACTTGTACCATTCTTATATCCACATGCCGAGCTTATATCCTTCACAATATCGTCGTCGTGGTCTTGACCTCGGTAGAGGAGTAATATATTCTTTGGTCTCGACTATACAAGATTGAAAATTTCGCATAATTTTCCACAGACAACTTTGTGACAATTACTGACCTCCATGCTCGTATAGCTATTAGGAGGTCAATCGTGTCAATTTTAAAATTTATTATTATTATTTTCTTGTGTGTCACTTACACATTTAATTCCGCCAATGTTACGTCATAAACAAAAGCACTGTAATAGTGAAAAATAATTTTAAACCTTATAAATTTTCTGATAAACTTCTTGGTGTTAATGCGTGACGTCGACGGGAATGACTGTATTCCGTTTTGCGCGTAATTTGATAGAAAGTTTCATTTTGTCATCAACTGCATCGACGCGTTTTATGCATAGAAATGAAGCGGAGCAAATATTGTGGGGAAGCTGGTGGAAAGAGATTTTAAACACTATCCAGACGTTTTACCATTATATTGTACTACTATTGTTTTTACTAGTATTGGTTGTTTAAAAAGGGCAGTCATTTAAACGATCAGCATAATACTGAATTTTTATACGGCAGAAAAATATGTTCTGCAGGCAAATATATCAAGTTGGTATGCTGCATATGCCCAATAATGTGATACCAAGCAGCTCTAAATTTGATTTTCTGGTAAATTGATTATTTCTCCAGCAGAATAAGTAATTGACCAGCAAACTGGAAATATTTTATTTAGTAAAAACAAAGATTATTTTTGTGTTTATCAAAATTTCGATACGAGAGTCCAACCGTGTTACTACAAAACGGTGTTTAACTTCAGACAGTGTTTAAATCTGTTGTTGTCGCCTTTTGTTTCATATTGTAAAAGAGTGATAGCAACAGATTTAAACACTGTCTAAAGTTAAACACCGTTTTGTGGTTACACCGCAAGACTTTAGTAAACCTAACTCCGATAAAAAACAAAATCAAGTAACAAAACTTCTGAGAACTTCTTGCCGATGAAATAATTATTTTGTGGGTCAATTAATAATTTTGCTGTACAAATGATTTCACGGCTGAATTTCTTCAGAACAAATAATTGGTTCTGTTTAAAAAGAGAGACACACAAATACATACCGTCAGCTCATTTCGTGTTCGCTGCCACCATTTGCTACGACGTAGCAAGTGCTACGACTCCAAAGGTTCGTAGATCCACTATAACATACTCTGATCGCATTATATGTGTATGAACTTTGTTCTATTACCTTTTGATATTTTGTAAATAAATATTAAATATTGACTTTTTTGTCTTTTTAATTTATTAGAATTAGATAAAACAGTAATATAATATTTTAGTGAGACATATTTTGATATTTTGAAATACATAATACAATATATCGTTACGACATGAATCTCCCAGAGGGTGTCAGAGGTGTTTCGAGTGTGAACTGTGAAATGCAAGTCACAGTTCATACTCGGTACATCCGCATTTCACGCTTTTTTGGGCACGCTTTTTACGATATTTTCCTTCACCGTTCAGCAAGTGGTCAGTAAGAACAAATACTATGCACATAAATTCCGAAAAACTCATTGGTGCATGCCCGACTGGGGATCAAACCGGGGATTTTTAATAATTTTAATATTAAGATTACAAAGATCCTTAGTTAAAGCTTTTGAAATTAGAATATAATAAATATATATAAGGTCACTTACGCATGGAAATTCTAAACCGAAATGAGGATATTAGAAACCTTATCAAGAAATAATAATTAGAATAAAAATAAAAATAAGAATTAAAAATAATTAGAAATCCTATATCAAGAAATAACTAGAGCCGGTCAACTGTTAAAAGTAACTTTCTAGATAAAAGATAATGATATGTTTTAAAGATATGTTTGGCCTTTCAATCTTGAGATCCAGGTTCGATCCCCGGTTTCTCGAAATTTATGTGCATAGTATTTGTATTACCTAATACACTTGCTAAACGGTGAAGAAAAACATCGTAAGGAAACCTGCATGCCCTAAAAAGCGTGTATTTGTGCCCGAAGAACGGCCACAGCTAGGGCTCACCACCCATCACGTTGGGACGAAATAATCGTCGGTGAAACGCGGGTGTACCGAGTGTGGACTGTGACTTGAACTTCACAGTTCACACTCGGCACACCTTTGACACCACCTCGGGGATTATTGTCGTGATGATATATTATATTATGTATTTCAAAATATCAAACAAAAAGAAGTGAAAATTAAACGTCTAAAATAATTTATTTTCAAACTTTTCGAATCCTAACTTTTCCACCTTTATTTATAGTAGAACGTAAAGCTGCTTCAGATCTTATCTCGAAATTAAAAGTTAATTGAATTAAATCTCTGCGAATGTCAGAAGTTTCTCGGAAAATACAACAAAATCTTTGTTTAAACAGAAAGGATAATAAGGATAGGATTACATTAAAAAATATTTTGCACACTAAATATCACCATCAGAAATCCTACAGCGCAAGAGATAGCCGGTATGTTAGGTTAGAAGGTTATTTTTATGTTTATATTTTAAAAGGTATTTTAATGATATTACAATAGCCATAAAACAATTGGCTTTTCTGTAGTCGTGATACCAGCCGTAAATTACTAAAATAATCTAATATAATGCTTCAATATATTTGAGATTTGTTGAATATAATAATTTTTGCTACATAAATAAAATAAAGTTAACTAACCCAAATTAACGATAGACCATCAATTTTATGCATACTTGAAATTGTATTCTTATTGCTTATGGAAATCTCAATTATTTTGAAGCTACCATAATATCATTAAGAATAGGTTTATGCATAAAGCAAACTATTATTAAAAGTTGACTTAGCTAAAAGTTGTGTTTTTGCGGTTATAATTATTTCTTAATATTTTGTTACAAATCCGGAGAATTAAATAATTATGAAAAAAATATAAATATATTGTTAGTTAAACTATAGAGACCAACTTCATTTAATGAAATTATTCTGGCGTATACGAAACAGCATGAAAATATTGTTCAAATTCAAGCTGTTTTTAGACTAACATTAAGTAAAATTGGTTACTTCTTTAGAACCACTGATGGTATTTGTATGGTATCTTGCACTAAAATAAAAGGAAAATATTGCTTACAAAAATCGTTCATGGATTTTTGTCATCCAAAAATTTCCGTCCGTCGCGTCCATGTGAAAAGTATTATTTTCTCCTATCTTGCGCTAACCGGAGACCCAGCGACGTCATAATGCAGTGCGCGCTGATATGAACGTTATTTCAATATAGTTTCTGTTGATAATTGTACCGACAAAGGTCGACTCAAGGTCGTTGGCAGCTATCTGCCCCTTAAGCTGTTGGTCCAATTTATGCCCGGATTACGGCGATAAAGGCTCACCACACATCACGCAGGGACGTAATATTCGTCGATAAAACGTGGGTATAAGAGTGAAACAATGGTGAAACGTGGTGACTTGTGACTTGAATTTCACAGTTTATACTCTGAAACTTTTCTGACACCCCTTCGGGGATTCATTTCGTGACGATGTATAATTATTCAGGTAGTGAGAGGTAGAGCTTACATCCTTACCGGATTTGAGCGAGCGATACGAATGGTAGAATAAACGTTTGAACTATTAGACCACAGATTCCACTCTTCGCTTTTGTGAAAGTGAAAGTGAAAGTAAAAAGTATTTATTTGCTACAAAAAAGAAACACACACGAAAAAAAATAATAATTAGGTGGCAAAAAGGGCCAAATTCAGCAAATGCTGCTAATTGCAAGCAACTGACAGCGCTGGTTTTCAGTTTTTCCCATTTTTTACAAATAACACAAACACTACATATTCCTTGCAGGCAGGTTTAAAATTTAACTACAATGTTTTTTTTATCAAATTAGACGTAATTTGAAATTATTAATTTTTACAAGTGGATGCAATAAATTATTAATATTCACGAATTAGAACGATTAACACAATACATAACAATAAATTACATGAGAAAAAAAATGATAATAATAATAATAATACAGACTATCTATTGTATAACTTTGAATTTAAAGAATCTTTGAACCTCGCGTCGTCTAAATTTTAACTTGCGTTTTCTAACAGTATTAAGTAGTTAAGTAGATTCTCTGGGACAGTATCCTCAATCCGCTTAACTTGTCTTCAAAGAAGTCCTTTCATGCCGAGATACAAGGGCTCGTTGAATGGAAAAATCTTCTTTTCTCGCAATTTTCTGAGTTCTAATCGCAGCTGCATGCTGCACTAATGCACTTATATAGCAAAAGAAGTACTTCGTACATTATGTTTTAATAATTGTTGTGTAGATCTTAGAGTGGACTGTAGTATGTAGATGTGTAGATCTTAGAGTGGACTGTAGTATGTAGATGTGTAGATCTTAGAGTGGACTGTAGTATGTAGATGTGTAGATCTTAGAGTGGACTGTAGTATGTAGATGCTGGGACGAATGGTTTGTAGAAGCAGAAGCAGAATTAAACACCAAGACTTTACTAGGTTGAAGAATACTATATTGAGCAAATAGATACAGAGAGAGCACACACGTCCGGATGATACCAAATTATAAAAAGTAATGTGACAGATAACTGACAAGTCACTGAGTGAGTTGAATAAACTTATTTTTAAGTTGGTGTTGCCAACAATTGTAACGAAAACAACAATTTTCCATGTTTGAGTACTGGAAGAGTTTCCACTGGCAGTAGATGCTGCTGGGCAGTCGACTGGAAGAGTTTGCACCTGGCAGTAGATGCTGCTGGGCAGTCGACTGGAAGAGTTTGCACCTGGCAGTAGATGCTGCTGGGCAGTCGACTGGAAGAGTTTGCACCTGGCAGTAGATGCTGCTGGGCAGTCGACTGGAAGAGTTTGCACCTGGCAGTAGATGCTGCCGGGTGGTCGACCGGAAGAGTTTGCACCAAAGTTTGTGTGAATCTATGTATAGTTATATCTAGAAATCAGATTTGAAACTAAGTGTGTATTCTTTTCTTCTATTTAATTTACTCTAAAATTAACCAATCCTATGCTTATAAGAAAAAAACATAGCAAGTCAAGAAGCAAGAAGCTATTTTATGTTATTTTACGTTATTTTAGTAACCTGAGTTGACTTAAGAGGCTATGCGAATTTTATTTTTGTCACTGTCATTCCAAGCGAAAAATCGCGCAGTGCGAAAGGGGCGGATTCAAGGCAAAAGGGAAAAAAGTTGGTTTTATATTTTTATTAAAAAAACTAAAATAGCTAGCAAAATTTCAAATATAATATCTCTAGATATTGTTAAACCACACCTAATAAAATATGTTTGAGTTCTGTATATGGTTCCTACTCGTCAAACGAGGAGAAAAAGTGTGTTTGAAGACCTCATTTCAACAATTATTTCTATCGAAGAAAATTTATCCAAATATGTTTTCCAATTTCAAAACCTTAGATTATATAGTCAAAATGTATATAGCAGAAATTTATCAAAATTTTCTGTGTAATTCATGAAATACACAGAAAAGAAACACCCGTATTTTTTTCGCATATTGCCTTAACGCATTGTTTTATAGTAAACTGTGACACTTTCACGTAATCACAGTCTTTTATTTATCTTGCCTCACCTTTTTTTCCTTAGATATGTTGTATTTCAGAATACTTAATCGTTACTTTTGACGCAAATCTATGTACATATTGTGGCCATAATTGAACATTGCATGATCTGGTTGGTCATATCGTATTTCTGTTAAAATTGTATTTACATGCAAACCTAACACGCTTCTCCTCTCTCCGTTTCACTTCGCTCGTCGACGCACCTATTTTTTTACTTTTGGTGAAAGATTTTTGATTTCATACTTTACGATCTGCCCAACCAGATCATGAAATGGTCAATTCTACGATATGGCCACGACATACACATTTTTATTGCCCACTAAAACCCTTTTTACACTCCAAAATGTACGGTAATTTACGGCGTAATATTAAGGCCCTTACTATTGCCAAATGGGTACTTTCTAAAGCCTACTCCTCGTTTATGGCTAAACCAAAAATAATGAAAACATGTATTATGAATAATCAACTCTTAGACAACATATGCAACAGTTTTCTTTTTCATACCACCAAAACTTCTACATGATTTTTTTTTTTTTACTGAATGGTGTTTTTTGACCTCAAATTCCCTACTGCTCCTGAGTTGCTTGGCCGATTGAATTCATCTATGCTTTGATAAATAGATAAACTTTATACATATAAACATAACATAAGATTATTCAATCGAGTAATCACGTCCAAGTGAAAAGTATAATTTTCTCCTATTTCGCCCTCTCAAGGACGCAGCGAGCGTCGTAACAGCCACTATGCATTGCGCGCTGATATGAACGTTATTTCAATGTCGTTTCCGTTGATATTTGTAGTGACAAATATCGAGCTGCTAATTTGGCGATGGTAATCGCCTTAATAGTTCATATTACATGAAAGAGGCTGTTCCACTTGTAACTATCTAGACACAAGAACGATTCTCGACGCTGTACAAAATATACCAGTGGACATACCCGTTATACGATTATAATATAATATAATAATAAAATAATATTATGTTTGTATGTTTATGTACTTGTTTATTATAGTAAGGAATCCCCCATTAATAAGTGTATGTAGTTTACTCTTATGTTTGATTTCGTGACATTTACACGCTCCTCTTTATTTTTTCTATGTTTTCTTTTTCACCCAAAGGTTGCCTGGAAGATATTGCTATTAACAATAAGTGCCGCCTTTGTACACTGTAAAATATTTTAATGATTTTTTTCATGTTTTTGTGTAAATGTACAGTAAGTGTAATAAATAAATAAATAAATTATAATCGTATAACGGTACTAACAGGTACGTAAATTAAACTAAAATAACATTAAACATTAAAATCTAAACTAAATAATCTACAAAAGAAAAAATTCTACAAGCTAAACCTATCTAAAAAGAAATATATATATTATAACCTTATATAACATACTCCGAAAATACAGAGCATTAAACTAACTCAACATAATTTATAAATGTAGTAAAGTGTAAGCGAGCAGTTAATTTTTTAATGTTGATTAAACTTTAATGACAATGAAGACCTATTACATTAAACACGCTGAAGCTAAAAGCCATATTAAACTTGTGTTTCTCTTCGTCAAATTACCCACCATACTAAATTTAGACTATTAGGAGGGCAGAACCTACATAAACTGGGACAATAGTCAGGAGAAAAAAGAAGATGACTTAATTTAATAATAATAATAAAATTCTTTATTGCACTAAAAATTCGTACAGAAGGCGAACTTAATGCTATCTAGCATTTTCTTCCAGTTAACCTTTGGTGCTGTGGATCGTTATTGGGTAGTGCCGGGAAAGGTATCGTAGAAACAATACTAAATGCCTTAATGACGGAGGCATTAAAATATTCTTTTAAACAGACGGAGCATAATCTTCGTTATCTACATAATAATAAACAAATGTACTTACTATAAAATAAAAATAATAAAAAATACATACATACATATATACAAATATTATATATTATGTAAATATAATATGCAATTAAGAGAAAGATTCAAAACTCATACAAGGATTGATAAAGTAAATGTGCTATGACTATATTAATTACTTTGCATGTGTAAAAAGTGCTACAGGACCGTGTACAGGACTCTATTTTTAAAAACAGCTATTGACGATGACTCCTAGGAGGGCAGACCCCAAATAAACTGGGACAATAGTCAGGAGAAAAAATAAGAAGAATATTTTGCTCTACATATATTTTCTTATAAGGATAAATAAGTTAATGTTGAAAAGGTTTTAAAATAATAATAGATTAGTAGATTTTGCCAATCACAGACCACTTACCCATTAGATATCTTATCAACCACGGACAAGTAAGAATATTTTCCGCCACTGCCGGGGTGTTGCGGGGTGATGTGGAAGCTTAGAGTATACATAAGCAAGCTATGTATCCTCTAAGTGTGGGAGGGTACTAAGTAAGGAAATAGAGATTGGATAATATGGAATGACATTTGTATAGTTGTGAATTTGCACTGATGTGTTGGTGAAAAAGGTTGCCCTCCTTACGACGTGTAATGGCTAAGTGGTCTGTGTTGTTAATCATCTCATAAACTCTAACGCATTGTCTATCTTTAGAACACTTTAACATAGTTACTTATTGTCACGACATGAGTCTCCGAGGAGGTGTCAGAGGCGTTCCCAAGTGTGAACGGTGAAATGCAAGTCACATTCTACATGTACACCCGCGTTTCACCCAAAATTATTAATTACCAAAAGTGATGTCTGTTGCCGTTAAGGGCACAAATGGACCATTGAAGCATGCGGATCGGACACAAATGAATGTGTACCGCGGGGATTGAACCCACGACCTGTGGGTTAGCAGGCGAGCTCTCTACCACTCTGCCACAGAGGCGGTCAATGTTAGAACACATAACATTTTCGAATTTTTGTTATAAAGTTATCGTTCATTTATCCGATTAATTATATATATATATATATATATATTTATATGTTTACAGGGTGCTTGGAAATTCGACCTATTTCCAACAAATTAAGTCCTATTAATATCAAATAAAAGACAAGAATTCAATTATCATTTTATGTCGTTTATTTATCTGAGGATATCTGGACCGAAATATAATCTAATTTTACAGAAAAGTTGCTTGTTACATAAAATTAGTAGGTACCGAAGATATAATTTACAAACTCTCAGTTCGACTGGCTCTCAATCAGCGCGGTCACGTTTTGTCTCTAGACTTACTGAAAAAGAGAATTATTTACTCCTCCACGTTTTAACAACTTCGTGTGCATGTTTGCGAAGAAGACTGTTTATTACGTATATGAAATAAATGTCCCATGTAGGAACTGGCACGCAATGATGCGACAATATCGGCAATGCAGAGTTGCGTGTATGTATACATGTATGTCAAATTAATTATTTTGGATTTTACAACTAAATTATAAATTATAATGTACACAAATATAGGATGCGATTGAACATGACGCTGATTTATTTGTCTCTCACAAAAATTATATTTTTGTATATTGGGTATAAACAGACAGGTGTCATTAGAATAAACCATGTTCTACTGATCGTACTGAACAACTGTTCCAATGAAACATACCTGTGTAACGAAAAAAAAATCTTTGAGTAGTATCGACAGTTTTCGGCTTGGCTTTGGTTGTTTCATCAACATCGGTTATAGCCTGTAAGGGGTCATTCCAAGTTACGTAACGTCATTTGGGGGGAGAGGGCGGTGGCGTTACAATCCTGGTAAGTGCGGGGGGGGGAGCCGAACGCAGTTTTTTTTTCGTTAGCCCGACTACCTATTTGTGTTCGACCCGTTACGTAACGGAATGGAGGGGGGGGTCGAAAATTTGAGAATCCCAATTATGTTCATCAGGATCACTACGATGATAATAAAGAAAACCGCATCCGAATCCGTTGAGTGGTTCTCGAGTTAAAACAGAAGATACAGATAGACGTTTTTTTTTTTAAATAGTTTTGGTGTCAATACAAACCCATTTCGTTTAAAATTTCGACGATTTTTTTACTACTTTATTCTAGTGATAGATTTCCGCGTTAAGGTGGATGGTCCAAGGCAATCTTCATACAAACTTGTGGGAACCAATAACGACGTCAGAAGTATTATTATTTAATTATGTTACCTTTTTCCACACGTTCCATCAACTTTACACCAGCGAATAGTCAGTTTTTTTACAAACAAACTTTTTTAGAATCTAATTTTGTTATTTAAAACTTTTGTAATCCAATGTATGAAAGTTTTAAATTGCAAAATTAGACTGTTAAAACATTTTGTTTTAAAGAAAAAACTGATTATTCGCGGGTGAAAAGTTGATGGAACGTGTGGAAAAAGGTAAGAGAATTAAATAATAATACTTCTGTCATCGTTATTGGTTCTCACAAGTTTTTTATAAAAACTACCTTGGACCATCCACCTTAAGGGTCTAAGACTTAGAAGATCTTTATATCAAATCTTGGATCAAAGTGTTAGAAGACTTTTGTTTGGATTATTACGCGCCTTGCACATTTACGTAACTGTATATTAATGGCTACAAGTTATAGCTAAAATAAGACACTTAGTTTCGCCGACCTGCAACCATCGAGCAGTTACGGACAATATAGTACAATGTAGTAATTGAATGTACTACCTAAAACAATACAGTGAAGTTCAATACACGCCATATCTAACGACCAAGATTACCTAAGCTCCAATAAAGTGCCTTATGCTTTACTAATAAAGTCCTAGGCAGGTGCCCAGTTATCTTGGTATTTCTAAGGTACTTTTATGGAACCTTTTTAGAGCTTTCACCGTTAAGAGCCCCCGTAAATCCCTGAGGGCGTACTTGTTAGGTTGATCGGAATAGCTAACTTTGTGCGTTAGTAATCAAAAGTATGTGAAGTTTGTATAAACGTAGATTGTTTCGTCTAACGTCTAAACGTATTTACCTGATTATTTTCTATATGTAAAATGATATTCCAGACAATAATTGTAAAATATTAATTAATAGAATTCAATAGTTTATGTTTTGTTTAGTATTAAGTTGAATTTTTTGTGTGTCGAATATGGCAAAGCATATGGGACCATATTTTATATCAAAACAACCATTGACCTATGTTTATACAAATAAAGACTTCTGATTCTGATTCTGTTATACAAGTGAGGTAAGTGATCAGTTACACCCGAGATATTTAAGCGCACAAGCGAGCAAAGCGGTGCTCTTAGTTTGAGGGTGTAATTGATCACACCCGAGTTGAACACTCTAATTTTCATCACTATTGGGAGGAAACAAAAAAAACTTTGACAAACTGCGCCTCCCAAACACAAAATGCATATTTATTACACAATTTTTAGTCCATTCCTTCTGTACTAACTAACTTTCAATCATTATTGAAAATAAAAATAAAACCCAAGTAGAAATAATTAAAATTAAAGCTTACAAAATATGCAGTATTATTTTATGAAAAAATAATACGACAATTTAATATAGTATTATCAAATAGGTAACCCAAGAAAGACAGTCAGTGGGCACTGAGCGGCCCTAGCGCGTGTTTAGGTACCGAGCGGCCGTAGGTAATTATTTCAGGGTCACTGCCGAGACAACATACTGTTACTTTCTTATACTGTGACTTTATGTTGCGCTTTATATAGAAAGAGTAATTCCCATGGCTTAATTTTTAGAAGATTTTTTTTTTTTATATTTCTTCTGAGAATTTACGTCATTTTAGGACATAGTTTTCATTATTTTGGTATATGAATTAACCATTATTTTCTATGATTTTTTAAATAATTGTCCGATGACCTTGTCACTTGAGAATTTTAGACATTATACTGATTATGATGTGTGATTGCTTATAAAAAAAAGTGGTCTCTGTCTGTCTACTCATCTGTCATCTAGCTGTCAAATTAGTCTGAAGCAAATTATTATAAATTTATCTTGACAGCAAACGACACATTTCTAAACAGCCATTACTCAAGTGACGTACTCGAGGGCAAATGGAAGTTGCAGCCTTTTCGTAAAAATATTCATCATCATGAGGTTTTTTAGACCAAAACTTCGAAAATACGACTTTTTTAAACCTAAATCTCGAAATGGTTTTTGAATTAACACACCTTAACATAATTTAATTTATGCCTATTGAACCTTGTTATTGAACAATCACAAAAAGTCTTTGGCAATATACCTTATATAAGTTTTCTATATTTTTGAAAATATTAATAAATTAGTAGTTTATACCTTCGACCAAAATAAAATGAATGGACGGGCCTTGTCTTTACAGTTTCCTCACTCATAACGAGTCTAAGCAATTGGATATATACTTCAATACCAAATTTTTATTTTTATGTTTATTTTGCTTTTTGCACTTTGTAAATGCACAAGAAGGTATTTTTTCGTCAGTTATTTGGATGGCATGTAATAATAAGCGTACGTGTCACTCTTCTAACAGACAGAGACAGAGATGAAGTGAGAGCCGGCGCTCACTTTACAGACTTCAAAAATCTGTACGCTATGGCCCGTCCATTTATTTAATTTTGTTCGAAGGTCTATACACGTTAAACTCGAACACATCTTTATCTTTTCTCCCGCATTCCATCGCCGGTTACTCATTCAAGATTATTGAGGGACAAAGGACGTCTACTAGTTACTCACAAGCAAGAAGGGCTATACACCAGCTATACTCGCAAATCAATACATATTGGGCAAATTATTCGGGTCAAACCTCGTGACAGGAACATAACACTGACAATATACATGCCTGGTGCTAGTGCGTGACTCGCGAGCTCCTGAGGGGATTAACTCCATTATAATACAGGACAAAGGAGCCAGCTACCTGACCGAATAAGGTACCGCGGTGTCATTGTTTTATACCGGGTGGAAATAGACTGAACAACTTTTCCATGAAAAAAGGCGGCAAATGAAAATGGGCCTGCCCATACAAAATTCACAATATTGAAAATTATGTTAATATGTAGTTATTTATGGAATCGCAAAAAATATATCGTTAGTTTCTTTAGAGTTGTGTAGTATGATCAGTAGAGCATGGTTATAGAATTAACCGGTCAAATAACACCCTGTATATGTAAGGGTAATTAGTTTGTGACACGGGCACACACAAAGGTAATTCGTTTGTGACGCGGGCACACACAAAGGCTTTAAGGCCCTTACTATTGCCAAATGGGTACTTTCTAAAGCCTACTCCTCGTTTACGGCCAAACCAAAAATAATGAAAAAATGCGTTATGAATAATCAACTCTTAGACAACATATGCAACAGTTTTCTTATTCATACCACCAAAACTTCTACATGCATTTTTTTTTTTACTGAATGGTGTTTTTTGACCACAAATTCCCTACTGCTCCTGAGTTGCTTGGCCGATTGAATTCATCTATGCTTTGATAAATAGATAAACTTTATAGATATAAACATAACATAAGATTATTCAATCGAGTAATCACGTCCAAGTGAAAAGTATAATTTTCTCCTATTTCGCCCTATCAAGGACGCAGCGAGCGTCGTAACAGCCACTATGCATTGCGCGCTGATATGAACGTTATTTCAATGTTGTTTCCGTTGATATTTGTAGTGACAAATATCGAGCTGCTAATTTGGCGATGGTAATCGCCTTAAGGGTAAAGTCGCATGCAAAACTTGGTGTTGGTAATTCGGTCAATCGGTTCAATAAAATCATGGTGTCGATTCGGTGTAACACGGCTTAATTTATTTGCCAGGACTAACCTTACTTTAAGCGTCCTGACTTTGTCTTTTCGATACAGAAAGAAAAAGACAGAACGCTTAAATTAAGTTCAGTCCTGTCACACCATACAGTTGACCCCATACAGTGTTATTAAAAAATTAATACCATACCATACAATAACACGATTTATAATCTCGTGGACATCCTCACTGGTCGTTAAGGCGATACCAAAAAATAAATGGGTTTTTTTCGAATCCATTTACTCCACTATAACGTCATCTACGTATTTCATTTTTGGTAAATGTTTATTGAGTATTTGATTAAGATTCTCACTGAAGGAAAACGCGATTGGATGAAATTTTCTCGATAGAATTTAATGCCGAGAAGACCTTTAAATTGTTTTATTTTTTCCTGTAATTCTGAAATCCTAACTAATTTCATTGTGAAATTGCATTCAAACTGTGGATATTATGTATTTGTAAAGTCTCCTTGAAAATATTTTTGACAAAATAGCTTAGTACATTTTATATTAATAAAAAACTGACTTTTTGCTACTTTTCCACGAATCCGTCCCACTCCCACTGAGGTTTTTTTCGCATATGGAGTAACAGAGACGCTTAAACTTTTACGTATCGCCTTAAGCGTCAGTAGCACAGAACAATGTGATCGGCGTGGAGCCGCGCTACGGGGTGAATGAACTCCGTTGTTGAGAGTGCGTAGCCAGAGCGTAGAAAAATAATAGAATTTTTGGTGAGAATTTAAGATACATTTTTTTATCGTAATCGTATCAGTATCGTGTATCCTTTTATACCCTAAAGGAATTCTTGGGTTTGCATTCACAGTTTGTATGTACAATAAATATTTTGTTTCTAGCTCAAAACAAAACATCAACAAAAATCACAACGTGTATGTGAAGTTAAATAAAATAAAACACGAACTCCGACGACCGTTTCGCTGACATGCCGAAAGTTTAGTGTTCTAGGGTAGCGTTCCAAAACCAAACCCATATCAGCGAGCAAGTCTAGTCGGATGAGCATTACGTTTTGGAACCGGTCATAATGGAACAGTCTTCAGAACTTTGGCAGAGAATATAAAGTATTACTACGTAAAGAAGCGACACTCTCCTCCCCGCGCGAATTTAACGTCCCCCGCGGTAACCCGCAAGTTAGTGGAAATCTGGAGTCAGGCAGAGCTCGATTACCACTCGTTTGCTGCGCGCGTGTTTTGTTACAAAGTTTTATCACGATACTGATTTTTAATCAGTATGGTGCGTTATTGCAGTGTTTATGGATGCCTGGAAAACTTTTTTTCAAAAATTAGAATTGCGTGATCAAACCTTACAATTTCGTTCAGTAACGCAATTGGAACAATAAAATCAGTATTTATAACTTTCCATGTTTTAACAAGTTTTCATTTTTTTTCCAAAATTTATGTTTGAGTAGTTGTTAATTATATGATGATCATTTATGCATACGAAACTATATAGGTACCCACTAAGCTAAGGCATAATATATATATATATATATATATGTATATATATTATGCCTAACCTTAGTGGGTACCTATATAGGCGTGCATATATATATATATATATATATATATATATATATATTTATATCCTACGAACACAGTTACCTCCTCCTATTGCCCAATTATCATTTAGTATTACGTCCACCGCGTTGCTGCATCCGTATACGGATGCAATTTTGCAATCGTGGTAATTTTTCTGGATTAACTTTCCTGCCATCTATTGTGAAAGTTTAAAAACTTTTGTGATGACGCATTTTTGTTCTACTTATGAAAGTTTAGTATCAATGACAGCCGCGCGGCGCTGGTGGCGCTACAAGCGGCTACGTATACCCCCCGCAACCAGTCCGCGTCCCTTAAGCGTATAGTTTGAACTATTGGAACAACTGTTCTGCGTCAGAGCGTTTTTGTATCTACGGACACTTTTCAAGACCCGCGAACACCACTTTGCTGGTAGACGCAGTACAGTTAACAGTTTCGCTCGTTTCGTTTCGTAATATTGTGTGTAGTGAATAAAGTATTGTGCGTATTTTTGTGAAAATTGGATTTATTTATTGAAAAATGCCGCGAACTAGAAAAAGAACGAAAATTGAAAAGCTACAAGAGAGGAAAAAGCTATGGGTTTGTTCCATAACTGGTAAGTAAATACCTACGCATTTCTTTAAATTCATAGTAATAAGCAAGCAATTTTGTTATTTCTACGTAAGTTCATATAAAGAGTTTAAATATTATTTCCTTACATTTAATTTCATCATTAGTCAGAGATCAAGATCTAAGGAAGTAAGTAAAAGGAAGTAATATCGAATATTAGCCTGATGTGTCCCGGTACACAAATGAAGCGAATTAGTGAATTTATTAAAAAGCATTTTGCTTACTGTGTGAATGTAGAGCACTTTTTAAATAACTCGAAAATCACAACTGCCTTTTTTGTTGCAATGTAAAGTTAAAACTTTGTGAGTTTTGTAAAGAAATAAACTAGATGGTACTTGCAAGTAATTTTGAATTTGGTAGAACCATGTAAGGTGACTTTTATTTAGATATCTATATTCATACTGTAGATTCGGTTTCTATGGGAAAGTGTTTTTTTTTTGGCGTTATTTCAAGTATTTTACTTTGGAAGTAATTCAGTATCATCAGTAGAGTATGTGCTTTAATTTTCTGAGCACGTCATACACGGTGTAAACCAAACAAAAAAAAATGAAATCTGTACCTAGAGGGTGGACCGTTTGCAGTGGTCCAATTTTTTTTTTCTGATATTTTTTTTATTACAAGTCATATAAAAATAATTTTGTTCAGCAACAATGTATAGAACTTCAAAGAAAATCTACATACTGTATTAGCATGTGTGCACAGTACACACACATTTAAATTGTACGTAACGCATCAAATATTTTTTTTAGATAAAACTATCCCTGGAACAACTGGGCAACAAGAACCAAAACCGGGAGACAAACAATTGACAATTTTAGCCGATGAAATCATTAAACCACCCAACAAAAATGATGACGACTATGACAGGTGAGAACGAATTTGTTTGTTTGTGTGTTTAAGTGCGAGGTGTTTTTAGGGTTCCGTACCTCAAAATTTAAATTGTTGTCTGTCTGTCCCTTTTACCTCGGGCGGGCCCCGTGTGAGATATCAAGTTTAAACTAATACCTCCTACAGAAGTCTATGGCCACATAGTGCTGTAAAAAAATCAGGCTTCTAAATCGACACGAAAAAAGTTATTGCCTTTTACATAATCAATTTAATAGAAATTT
Organism: Ypsolopha sequella; assembly: GCA_934047225.1. Classification (NCBI taxonomy): domain Eukaryota; kingdom Metazoa; phylum Arthropoda; class Insecta; order Lepidoptera; family Ypsolophidae; genus Ypsolopha; species Ypsolopha sequella. Next base: position 25,856,818 of record OW203987.1, read on the forward strand.
GCTAACCATAAAAACCTATTCGGCGCTTCCTGTTAACTTAGAAACTTGAAATTTCGTTTACATGTAGATAGCACACACAGGAAATATCTGAAAATTACAGATATTTAATTATTTGGGAAGTTATCAATGACCAAATTAATTAGACCCTTTAGATACATAGAGTTTAATAGATCGTAAGTCTCAAGTTAAGTTGGATTTATATAATTGCAAGTAGAATTATTTACCATAATGTTTTAAGGGTTTCGTACCCGAATTATGTGGTGGTACGGAACCATCTGCGCGGGTCCGACTCGCAACCGTACCCGACGGGACCCTATTACTAAGACTCCGTTGTCCATCTGTCTGTCCGTCTGTCACCAGACTGTACCTCATGAACCGTGATAGTTAAACAGTTGAAATTTTCACATATGATGTATTTCTGTTGCCGCTATAACAACAAATACTAAAAAACAGAATAAAATAAAAATTTAAGGGGGCTCCCATACAACAAACGTGATTTTTTTGCCGTTTTTATAGATGATGGTACGGAACCCTTCGTGTGCGAGTCCGACTCGCACTTGGCCGGTTTTTAATTCCTATATATTTTTTTTCAGTTTGTACGATTTTAAAGGTTCAGATGATTCTGATTACTTACCACCAACCAATGGAGATAACGACGACTTAACGGAAACGGTATAAATGTTTGACCTAATACCCAACATACATGCATACTAATGTTTCTTAAAGTTCGATTCTCTGGATTTGTAACTAAATATTTAATAGTAGTTTATGCTACAAGGGCGCAAAGGAATAAATTACGAGGACGATTTAAAACACGAGCGTAGCGAGTGTTTTAAACGTAACCGAGTAATTTATTGCTTTTACGCCCGTGTATCATACTACGTTTTTCAATGCATAGTGTGAGGAAATGAAAACAAATATAATCTTGTGAACTTTAAATTATAATTGGCTCAAAAGGACTGTATCCAGAGCCGTTAAACAGTGGAAAAAAAAAGTATAACATCTAAATCATTGTAAATAAATTAAAAAATAATAATAATAAAGCCCTAGGGCAAAATAATCGACTTTTTGTTTGGTTTTGATGCATAAAAGTGGGCCTGTACGAGCACTTGCATTGAAAAAATAATTATAACGTCTAAAATAAAACTTTTAGTAAAGAGCAATGCAAATGTGGTCGGTACATCGTAGAATTGAGCATATCATGATATGCCTAGGCTCCGCTTTGCTCAGCTCCCCAAATTTATTTACATGCAAACTTATCACGCCCCTCCTAGCTCCGCTTGTCGTCGCACCTAATTTTGACTTTTGGTGAAAGATTTTCTAAAATAAAAAAATATATCGTCACGACATGAATCTCCGAGGGGTGTCAGAGGTGTTATGAGTATGAACTGTGAAATGCAAATCACAGTCCACACTCGGTACACCTGCGTTTCACCCACGATTATTACGTCCCTACATAATGGGTGGTGAGCCCTATCGCCGTACTTCGGCCACAAATACACGCTTTTTAGGACATGCAAGTCCTAATTACGATGTTTTCGTTCACCGTTCAGCAAGTGGTACGTATTACTATATGCAAATACTATGCACATAAATTCCGAAAAACTCAAAAACATGCTCGACCGGGAATTGAACCTGGATCTCAATATTTAGAGACCAGCGTTTTACTCCTGAGCTACCGCCGCTTTTTTTTTTCAATTTCGTACTTTACATACTTTATAATTTTTAATTTACCTTAACTCTTATGAAAAATCCTATTATTTTAAAGCTACCGTAATATCATTAAAAATATTTTTATGCATATAGTAAACTATTGGTATACAATGCTCTTAGCTAAAAGTTGTATTTTAGCCGTTATAATTATTTCTTAATATTTTTTTTACAAATCCGTGGTATCGACCCTCAAACAAGAAAGATTAATGTAACTATTTTTTTTATTGTTTTAGACTGATGACGACTCTGAAAAAGGAAATAGTTTTGATCGCGATATACTGCATGAATCTGACGTTTTAAATGAAAACCAAAATTATCAAGATGTATCCACTACAATATTTGAAAAGTAATAAAAATATAAATTAATACTTATCAAATACAAACAAACCATCTCAGATATAACTAAAATTTATAAATTTATTTCTAGGTCGTGTGTACTTGATAAAGGAGATGCTGAGAACCATGAATCACCATATAATGCCAGATCAGAAAAAACAGAAATTGAACCGAAGGATGAAGAAATTAAGAACACAGAGGAAGGAAAATCGAAAAGAAAAAGGGACTTTTGTTTCTACTGTGAAGAGCAAGTTTTAAACTTTGCGCGGCATATCCTGAGAAGTCATGCCATGCAAACAGAAGTCCAAAAAATCATGGCTTATCCGAAAAAGAGCAAAGCAAGAAATAAGCTAATAAACTCCTTGAGAAAAAAAGGAAATTACATCCTTAACTCTGGTGGAGTTGTCAAACCTATGCGGAGCGATCCTACATCTTCACAAGACGAATACTTGCCGTGCTCTTTCTGTTTTGGCTATTACAAAAAAAAGCAACTATGGCGTCATAGGAAGACGTGCACTGAAAAACAAGACGGTGGATCAAAAAATGCCCAAACTGACGGCCAGAATTTTCTTTTACGGCATTTGAAAATAGATGTCCAGCTAAGAGAACAAGTTTTTACGAGAATGAGAGCAGATAAACTTTCTCTGGTCGCAAAAAAAGATCCACTGATTTGCGCTTTTGCTGCAAAATATCTTAAAATACATCGAGAAAAACATTTCATTAATGTAACATCGCGAAAGATGCGTGAATTAGCAAAACTTTTAATTGAATTGCGGAAAATTGAACCAAAGATCGTAACTCTATTTGATGCTCTACAGCCCCGTTATTATGACAAAATAATTGAAGCTACTAAGGCGGCAGCTTCATATAATACTGAAAAAGACAAATATGATTCTCCCACATTTGCGATGAACATAGTTACATCATTGAAGCAGTGTGCAAATATAGCCATCTTGTATGCATTGAAGAAAAAAGAAGAATACTTTAACGTTCAAAGTGCCGAAGCAGAATCAAATTTAAAAACACTTATTCAGCTGCTTACAGATAATTGGAGATACGATATATCATCTCAAGCTGCAGACGATCTCAATATCAAAAAATGGAACAAATTAACTTTAGTTCCACTAGCCTCTGACCTAAAACTACTAAAAGACCATCTTTTAAAAAAGGCTCAAAAATGCCGAGAGGCAATAAAAGCAAAGACAGCCGGTAAACAACAGTACTGTGAGATGGTAGAATCGATTTACTGTAGGGTCCTACTGCTAAATAGGAGACGACCGGGAGAACTACAGCGTGTTTTATTAAGCACCTACCAAATCTCTGAAAATGTTCAATCGCACTACGAAGAGTTCGATAAAGCTTTGTCAAAATCTGAGCAAATACTTGTACGTAAATTTAAAAGGATTGTGATACGTGGCAAACGAAACCGTGGCGTTCCCGTCTTGTTTAGCACAGACGTACAAGAAGACATCGATTTATTACTGTCCATTCGAAAAGGATTTATTCCCGAAGATAATTTGTATTTATTTGCCAGGCCTGGTTACTCGACCACTATTTGTGGTTACAAAATACTAAACAAAATGGCAAAAGAATGCGGTGCCAAATATCCGGACGCTATATCTGCTACTCGGCTTCGTAAACATCTCGCGACACTATCACAGGTTCTATGCATGACTGAAAATGACTTAGAACAATTATCAACATTCATGGGTCATACAAGTGGAATACACAAGAAGTCGTATCGTTTACCAGATGACGTGTATCAGACAGCCAAAATGTCAAAACTGCTACTATTGATGGAGGACGGAAAGGCCGATCGGTTTAAAGGCAAAAGCTTAGAGGAAATAGATCTGAATCTGGATGAGGAAATAAATGTAGAAAATATTGAGGAAGAAGAAACAACAGCAGTGGAAAGTTTGGATGAGAGACTCACCGATAAACAAATTGAAATGCATGCAGAAGAAGAGGAGCACGTGAAAGAAAACACTCCACCAAAGTCCACTACAAATAAAAAGAAGAGACAGTTGGTACCGTGGACAGCTGAACAAAAAGTAAAAACGAAAGAGTACTTTAAAAAACATATAAAAAGTAAAATACCTCCAAAAAGAGATGAATGTGAAAACCTTATGGCTCTGCATCCCTATTTATTTAATAATAAAACTTGGCTAAAAATTAAAGTATATGTACAAAATGTTTATACCAATAAGTGTAAATAATAATGCGAGCCATGAGAAGCAATCTGTAATTAAATTATGAAAAATGATTGTCTCTTAAAAGTATAAGAGAAAATTAGTGTCTTGAAATTATGAGAGAAATTTTAATACTCATATTATTTATTTAATTTAAGATTGTTTTTTTTTTATCAAGAAATTCTTGGTGTATTTACAATATAGTAAATAAGTGTAATAAACAATATTAATAATTCTACGTTATGAAAAAATGCTTAAAAAGCTCCCCAAACATTACAGGGCGAAGTCTCTTGAAAGTACAAGTTAAAGTGTCTTTTGAAATTATGAGAAAAATAAATACTCGTATTTATTTACTTCATTTATGTTTACTTAAAAAAAAAACAAGAAATTCATGGTGTATTTCCAATCTAGTAAATAAGTGTAATGATTAGTAATATTAATAATTTAATGTTATGAAGAAACGCTTAAAAAGCTCCTCAAATATACCTATTTACGTACAGGCTGAACCAAAGGAATGCTCCTTGGAGGGAAACTACCCTAAATATTGAAGATAGCAAAATTTACTTAAAGGAACCTTTATTTTATTTTAAAAGTGAAGAAAAACTGTATTCAAATATTTTTGAAAAATCACCTTTCTGAACCGAGAATCAAACCGGAAAAATGTAAAAAAAGATTCTGTATTTTTATGATACCGATCGAATGAGTCAATCGTAAGTCATAAGAACCAAATTATTTTAAGTAACATATTATCCTACATTATTGGAAGAACATGAAATTAAGCAAATATTTATAAATTCAATGGAATAAGACAAAGCACTTTTAATACTCAAGTCTTTTCCGTACTTCGAACATTATTGAGTTTTGGGATATCTTTAATGTAGTAGTTATGTTAAATTTCATGGTCTTCCTTTAATTTAGGATACTATGTTACTTCGAAGAATTTAGTGCTTATGATTGACCATCTTGATCGGTATCATAAAAATATACAATGTTTTTTTTTACACATTAAGCCGGTTAGATTCCTGGTTCAGGCATGTGATTTTTTATAATTATTGCATTGCAGTTTCTCTTAATTTTAAAATAAAATGAGGATTCTTTCAAGTAAAATTTGCTATCTTCAATATTTAGGGCACTTTCTAGCCAGGGCGCATCGTTTGATTCACTCTATCTTCACCTATTTCATTAATATTTTTACCTACTTTATTTAAGGGTAAGACTGATAGTTTATTAGATTCTTACAAGTCTTTGTTAATGTTTAGGTCTAACAAAGAAATAAAAAATATTATTATTTAAAATCGATTTATTAGTTCATTTCATATTTTTAGGGGCCGTGATGAGATTACAGGTCTGCCTGTCACCACGGCCCCCCTTTTCTTTCAGGAATATCTATAGGCTTGGATGGTGGCGGCCTCACATAATATGGCCGCGATAATTTCTCCAAGATGTACTCTTTGGCGAACCAGGGGACGCGGATCCGGACTCCTCTGAAAATAAAGAGACATTAATTTAGCAAAATGGCAAAATTTGCGAGCGTTTTAGCAACATATTATATGCGCACGACAGATGAGTATTCTTGCGGGGTCATTCTTTGATAGGCATTGTTTCTGTTCCGCGAGTAGGTATGTCCAATTCACGTGAGTACTCTACTCGAGGTATTTTTTCAAATACGGATTGGACGCAGTGGTCAATCACAATTTATGTCAATACAATAATTCCCAGACCGTTAGTTTTTGACCACCTAACTATAGCCTGCTCTGGTTAGTTGGTCAGTTGGTCACCTGCGATGTGGACTGATAAGAGAGGGCCACAGCGTGTGTTAGGTATATTAAGTCTAACAAAATCAATACATTGAAAATAACTATAATGACAGTTTTAAAAATATAAAACCATTTATTTTAAATATAAAACATAACTTTTTGAGTGAATTTATATAAAATTTTATTAATTAAACGAAGCGATATCCAGTCTCCTCTTGATTTACTGTACTACTTGGACACGCGCTTCATCGAATATGTTTATTCCTTCGCTATGCGATCGACCTACCTACAGTTTTCAATGGGCAGTTTCACTCCAAGCGGAAAAACGCGCACTGCGGGAGGGACTAAGAAATTGATTTATATAAAAAAAAACTGAAATAGCTAACAAAATTTATTGAAAAAAAAATTATCTCAGGGAACGCTGGCCTCTCACTGTTTAAGATCTAGATTCGATCCCCGGTCGGGTATGCACCAATGAGTTTTTCGGAATTTATGTTCATAGTATTTGTTCCTAATACTTACCACTTGCTGAACGCAAGGGCGGATCCAGGATTTGATTTTGGGGGGAGGGGCATTCTGACAAGATTTATCACAAAGAAAAAAAAAGGTACTTTTTAGGCGCCTTGAGGCGCTTTTGGCAAACCTTTCTATACCTAATATACCTATGCTTTGTAAAAGTGCACCCGAATCGAAAAGTAGAGTCAAATGAAAGTTCTGGGTGTTTTGGGGGGGGCATAGCCCTCACGCCACCCCCCCCCCCCCCGGTATCCGCCAATGGCTGAACGGTGAAGGAAAACATCGTAAGGAAACTTGCATTCCCTTAAAAGCGTGAGAGCTCACCACTCATCACTTTGGGACGTAATAATGATAGGTGAAATGCGGGTGTACCGAGTGTAAACTGTGACTTGCATTTCACAGTTCACACTCGGAACACTTCTGATACCCCCTCGGGGATTCATGTCATGACGATATATTTGTACTTACCGGTAGCGTGCAAAGAATATGTATAGCACTTCACACAGACGCTGCGTCCACAGTATGGGTTCTGGAGGTCTGTAATGTAACAAACAAAGGTAGGTACTTAAATCAGTGGTTATCAATTTCAAAAAATTAGCATTCAGTAGTCTTATTAATAAGCAAACGATAATTTTGTAGTGTCCAAATGATTTTAATAATCAAATTTTAAAGAAGAAACTAAGTACTTACACTATGTTCATAAGCTTCATTCTTGCAAGTCCCCGTCAGCCCGTCGAAACTTGAAGCTTGAGTTGCTCTATGTGAACTTCTGACTTGATCTTGTCTTATTCGATAAAAACAACTGAACGAACGAACGATGAACAATATTTATTATGTTTAAGTAGCGGTGTTGCCAGGTGGGAAGTCGATGTCTATTATTTTCTGCCGGGTACTGTAGCAGTGGTTCAAAAACGCGTATTTTCAACACAAAAATCCCGGCGAAGTGCGAGTCGGACGCGCGCACGAAGGGTTCCGTACCACGACATAATGCGGGTACGGAACTCTTAAAACGTGATAAATAATTGCACTTGCATTTATCAACTTTACTTGACACTAACGATCAATTAAACTCTATGTATTTAAAGGGTCTTCCTAAATCATTTAATATTAAAATATTAAGAAGTAATTATAGCGGCCAAAATACAACTTTTAGCTAAATTCTAAACAGATTCTCAACTGATGCCGGGCCCAGTGGGGCCCAAAATATATCTTGAGTAAAATTCTGATTTTTACCTTTTTACAATACGTATAATATTGTTTGAGCTTATGTTATCAAGTACAGATTATTTAAATAAAATTGATAACGAAATTTATTTTTTCCTTGTTACTAACCTATTATTAGATAAGTCTACTAATATTCTATGGATTCAAAGTTGTCGGAAATAAAATATTTTTATTAAATATATATTTTTTTTTAATTTATTTATTATAGAGGAATTTCCATAAAATGCATTACTAGTATGTATATTCACTAACGATTTCGCGAAATAGTTAACAAAAAGAAAGCAAATAATGTACATAATTACTAGACAAAATAACACAAGTTTTTGATAGTTGCTTTCGACATCTATGGTGTAGCCATATATTATACACACACACACACCCTCACACAGCTACGAGGGATGCCAGATGGATGGGATTCATCGGAATTGTCCCGACTTTTCATATGATGTTCAGAGTCCCAACAAAATACAAATTGTCCCGACGAGTATTTTGTTGTATTACTTTAATTATAATAATAAAAAGAAAATTTTTGATTCGTAATATTTATTTGTCACGACCATAATCCCAAAATCCCGACTTTTTGAAATTTTGCTCAGACATTTTGGTTTTCCGATCTAGCAACCCTAGCTATGCACCGCGTCCTTCGCGCGTCTAACAGAGACAGCAATATTTCGAACAATTTTGCAGTTCACTTCAAATCGTAGTTGCGAGGTTTCTGATACTCATAAATACATACGTATGTAGATAGTTTGTTGATTATATTTAATTATTTTAGGCAATTCTGTGTGTGAAAATAATATGTTGTTTTTTAAGATTCTGTACCCGAAGGGCAGAACGGAGCCCTATTAATGACACTCTGCTGTCCGTAAGTCACGAGGTCTTAGACGGAATTAGTTAAACCTGAAATTTTGATATTTGATGTAGAATGTTTGCTCAAAATCGAATATTTAGTTAAAAATGCAATTGAATTATTTTTCAGGGACTGAGTCCCATATATGAGAAACGAGCCGAAAAAAACTTTTTTTGTTGCCTTGGAATAGGGTGTCGTAGTTTAAAGCTTATTACGTAGAGAATAAATATTTTTTTTTTATTTGGTATCTTCAAAAATAATGAAATGGGGGGCAGTCAAAGTTGTCAGTTTTAGACTATTTTTGTTACGGGGTCTACAGCAAGGACCAAAGAAGTTGGGATTTTGTAATTTCTGCATACAATGTACCATATGCTGTATTAAACAACAAATACTAAAAACGCCGATTTATAATCTAGTTTTATGGTTACGTACTCAAATATTCGGGCAACTTAACTTTGCAGTTTGGTTTAATCAAATTTGTATAATAACAAAGATAATATAATACTAGTGATAACTTTGCAATTTTCGTTTGAATCATTGAAGTCTGTAATCTATTTTGCATGGTACAGAACCCTCAGAGCGCAAGTCCTGCTACAAATATATCATTGCGGTATAGAAACGCAGAAGAAAAGTAAAGCTGGATGTGAGGACCTCTGAATCAGTATTCGAAACTAGGACCTCTTTTGAAATATATAAATTTATTTCTATCATAGTTTGTTTTTGTGTTTAAGCCAAACAGCTGATACTCGTAGACGTACGTAGATTGTACATGCGTTTGTTGATTATATTTAATTATTTTAGTTGATTCTGTGATTGTGTGTGATTAAGCCAGTCCTCAGAGTAAGATACCTACAAAGAAATAGAAATAAAATTTTACAATTTTCAATATAAAGTTTAATTTATCTTCTATGACGTATTTAAATATCAAATATTTACAAATACTGGAGCACAGAACGAAATAGAGACTAAGACAGTTACATTAGGCCTCCACTCAAACGGTTCGACTCGCTATGGAGCCCGCCATGGAGGTGCAGCAGCAGCAGCTTCAGCTTCTTCCACAAGCTCTGGGATAAAATTGCCCAAGAATGCATCCATAAATATTTATCAAATCGTCGTGTCTCGGTAGGTATCCAATCGGGTGCATTAAATTCACAATGGGTAGCCAAAAGTCGGTAGGTAACAAGAATCAGTATTTAACGTAATGTAGCCGAGTCGAAAGATAACAAAAAAATAATAATAAGCACACAAAAAAAACGTATTACGTTAATTTGTTTGATAATTGTCAACTTTGACAGTGGCTCTAACGGAGAGTTCATATCTCCATACCTTACGTTACGGCCAGCCGTAAAATCTCGCTGGTTTGCGATCGAAAAATGTATGACTGGAGATCATACATTATTATTGGTTGAAATGAAATGGACTGGAGGCAATAGTGCCTGTAAAATTTTTGGATGTCATACGGAGGGTGAGATGATTTGTGTATATTACTATTTTATGAAAATCGTAATTTGAAGTCGCGTAGTGCCATCTATATCTTAAATATGCAGAGTATTCACATTTAGGACATAAATGGCACTACAGGAGCACTTAGATGCCGCTACGCTGGTCTGTGGAAGGACGCACAAGTGATAGCGTGATTTATATATATATGTATATATATATATATGCATATATTTTTTTAATACTGATTAATCCACGGGGAACCAGAAATTGGACTACGCTAAAATTTAGGAAGAGAATCACATAAGTTGCTGACTTATATTGTGTCCCTCTCGGGCGACGACGCTCACACGATTGCTGCCAGCCCTAGACTAGCTCACGCACACACACAAGCGTGTGCGGACAAGCCAGATGCGCGCGAGAGAGTGTAGGTAAATAACTTGAGCCTTGACTATGAAGTGTCGGGGGTGTGACTTTGGTGAGATTCGGAACGGACATAGAGTAATATGTCAAAAGAAAAGTTTGGCGGGAAGACGAAAATGTTTAAATGATGGATGAGATTATTATCAACAGGTTTTATAATTATAGAGAAAGCTTGCTGATTATCAAGTTTCAGACTTGTAGGAAACAACAAAAGACAAATTCAAATAAAAATGTAGTTCTAGGCGAGAAAATAGGAATAGTTCTCATCTGTGGATTGAGATGTGTTCAAACGTTTAACACTCTTCAGTTCATGTTTTGTAATTTTTGATATCCATGTAAGCATATAAAAATCATACTTCAAAAATCATGCTTTTGACAGGAGCAATATATTCCCGGCGATTTTCACAGAGCAAAATATTGGTCGTGTCAGTAGAAAAAGTTGCTTAGGTTTGATCGTTCCAAAACGATCTCATTTGTGGTTTTGGAACCAGCATTGAGCTACTTTTATCTGACAGATAGTAATATCTTCTACTTCATCGGACAACCTAAGGTGTTTCGGAACGCTACCTAGATATGATATCCTAGACTATACTCAAATTGCTATACACAAATAATGAAGACGTATGATGGCGAAAACTGCTTTTTCGGATAAACACGCGCTTTTTTTCTACAGTCTACAGCAAAAAAATTGGGCGGCAAGCAATCGACTTACAAGCAACCGGTAAAAAGTTCTTTAAAAATTAAACGGCATATAGTGTTCATGCAAATTGTTTTGCATAAACTGTAAACTGTAAAAACCGGTCAATCGTGGTAATACTGACAAAATGAATAATAAAATTATTGCGGGATTTGAACTCGCGACCTCCAAATTAGCAGTCGAGACGTTCGAACCTCTATACCAGACAGGTAGTAATCACCCAAAAGGACACGAAAACATCAAAATCGTTTCCTGTCATTCCGGATATTTATCTTTAGAGAATAATTTCATTCAAGTGTTGATTTCCAATCATTTTCTTCAACGTGCGTTTGAAGATTGACATGATTATTTCCCAGTAAAATTCAATGAATAAGATTTCCATATAGAGCTTGCGGGGCGGGGCTTTCAGCAAAATTCACAGCGAAAGGTAAAATGGAGAGCATATTCTCGAAAATAAGACATTTATATCTAGTCAATTTCTTGCTTTATTTAAGAATTAGGCACAGAGATGCCGAGAGCGTGAACGACGCAATGTTACAAAACGTTTTCAGACTAAAATATTTACCAAAAGAGAGAAACTAGTAAAGAAACATGACATTTTTTGTGTTCTTAATTCCAGACACAAAAGAAATAATTTTAACGCCAAAAAAACAACTTAGACACACGTTGCCCGTACGCGTGACGACTACTATGACGTAAAGGGTCTACAACTGCAAAGCGGGAGCAATATGAGATCGTAGCACTTGCTACGTCGTAGCAAAATGTAGCGGGTCTACAACTACAAAGCGGGAGCAATATGGGATCGTAGCACTTGCTACGTCGTAGCAAAACGTAGCGGGTCTACAACTACAAAGCGGGAGCAATATGGGATCGTAGCAAGTACGTCGTAGCAAAACGCAGCGCGAGTGTGTTGAGAAAAATGTAGTGAATAAAGACAACATAAAACTATGACAGAAATAAATTTCTATGTTTGAACACTTGGCGATTTATCCATCGCAAGGAGATAAGTTAAGACAGCATAAATTTTGTGTTTAGTACGAAACCTCAGCACTCGCGTTCAACTGACAGTTAGGAAACTTATATGTTAGTATACTAGTACGAAGTGATTACATTGTCTTTGATACTAGTTTTTATCGCGATTTTGCCCACGTGGATTTTGTTTTTGCGTTGTCTCTGAATGAAACTGGCAAAGGACCATGGGCATTTATGTATGAAATCTGGGCTAAATACTAAATACAGACTTTTGTTGATGCTAACATTTCTGAATTTTAAAATTTGTTTTTCAGATTAGTCTGTTCTCACAATTTTATAATTTAAATCGAAATGCAAAATTGGCTATCTCATTAACGACCTTATAATCTCTGTAAGCCGTTGGAATATATTTTCTCAGTAGAAATACTTATTTCATTATTATTTTACCAAAACTCATTTGCAGCAAAAATACAAGCTGTGTATAAAAATTGGCATTCGAAAAAGCTACTGGCAGTTGGAGAGTACTTTAAAAACCTATGAATCAGGAAAAATATTCTGCGTAACAAACAATGCAGTAAATCGTACAAATATAATGAGTTTCCAAAAAACTCACTGGTGAATTAGCTGACTGGCTACATGGTTTCGAATCTGGATAGAGAAATCAATGTCCTACAGACTAAAATTTCGCCTCGTAAGAAACACCTATAACTCAGAAGCCCTTGTCATTTAGATTCAGTGCTCGGCTCCAGGCACGGGCCCAGGAGTTCCCTTTACGGGGCCCCCGCAACAGCCATCAATTGCAGTTAAAATCAAAAATACATCGTCAAGATATGGATTCCCGAGAGAGTGTCAGACAGGTGTTTCCGTGTGTGGACTGTAAAACGCAGGTGTAAATCCACATTAGTATATTTCACCAAACGATTGTTATTCAGTTGATTCAACAACAATTGTAATATCCTATTTTAATAACTAACACATAGTATTCATTCCATCGTCGAGGAGAGACAACAAGGGTATAATTTCAATCGAACATCACTTACAGGTAAGCTTGTTTGATTGTACAATTATGTCATCTTAATTAGTTTATATTTTTATAGTAATATTTAGAAAATTTCATTTTTAAGTTGTAAAGACGTTTATACTTTCTTTAACTTACCTGACGATGTACTGAATAAATTAATATAAATATGATTATACGCCCCAACGTGATTAGTGATGAGTTTTTTCGATATCGGCCTTAAACATTCTGAAGCACGCGGACCTAACACAAAATTATGTGCCCCTTCGGAATTTGAACCCGTGGCTTTCGAGATGACTTTAATCACTAGACTACAGAGGCGGCACATACATTTTATGGTTTATAACTTCGCTTTTAGTTTTGGGGGCCCCGAGCCCCTTTCCCCAGATATGTACTTGACTGTCCCCACATGGTGGCTAGTAATTTTCATGGTCGGTTTACGCCTGAATATGCTCACTGACCGGAAGGAGTATTCAGAAGGACCTCATGGTCAATTGGTTTAGTTTACAAGTTATTATAGGCTTCAATGGGCTAGACGTAAACACTGTTTCATGGCAATAAGCACGAATACTTTTTTTAAGCCCAGTTTATACTTTAGCCAGTGATTAGTACGAGTGGCTTGACTAGTGATTGGTGTTGAGTAAGGATTCAGTGTTTAATGTTTGGTTAATTTGAAGTTCAGCTGCTACAAGAAGCAGATTTGGTTAAAAATACTTAATGGAAGTATGTTTAACTCTACTTTGCACTTCATTGCGAGCTTACAGACAGGCAAAAATGTCAGGTCTATCAATTTGTATACATAATATTCTTTTCTTGTGCACATTATCCCTTGCAGTACAGTATTATTATGCTGCGATTTTATCATACGACTAATATGTTCCTGGCTCCGTACCTGTTGAAGTTACTACATATTTTGCCAAACTGTTACACTAAAACGGCTACTGCTCAGCATTTGTCAGTTACATACAACATAATGATAGAAATTAAAATTTGCTATAGATATCGTGTTGTATATAACATAGCATTTAAATAGATAGTTTAAAAACGTTGCATTTTAATGGTAGAGTATTACATCGAGTGGAAAGGGATTTGTTATTCACTCGAGCGTTACTTTTGTGTCCGAGCGCTAACGAGGGCTTTAAAAATGACAAGTCACGCGAGACTAATAATCCGGTTTTCTGCCTACCACACTAATAATAATAAGAACAAATAGATTAAGTGTAAAAGACACTTTGTTATTTTTACAAGCAAAAAGTGCTTGTATGTTGTTTTCTAACCAGCCAGTATTTCATAAACTCTTTTTCAATGCAGTTGCTCGTAAAGTGTTCTTTTTTGTGTAACAAAATTATGCGGAAACCGACTCTTTATTTCACGCGTGAAATAAAACAGTACTGAAATCCTTTATTTCACGCGTGAAATAAAGTAATTTTTTCAAGTTTTTGACTCTGTGGTGCATGGTGCAAGTCATAAAATTTAAAAAATTACAAAGGTGCAAGGAGGTTTTGCTGTCCAAAAAAAAAACAATTATTTATAAGTATGCGCGCTCTAGCAATAATTGAATGATGATAAACACCATAACACATAAGATTCTTGATTATCTCATTTAAAAATACGTGTTTTGTTTCCGCAAACAAAAATATTTTTCACATTATTGGCTGTATGTATACTGTACCTTTGCCTCAAGAAAGAAAAAACTGTATGAAACGCGCGCTCTGCAAAGAAAGCACGCCATTTTGTTGTAAATAGGCTTTGGTGAAATAAAATTACTTTCTTTATTATACTTATTTTTTTGTTGTATTTCCTCGCAAAATGCATTGAAAAATGTTGTAAGATACTTGAGCGTAAAAGGTTTTTATCCGAATGCCTGCCAATGAAAACACTCGCTGCGCTCGTGTTTTCAATTCGGCACTTATTCGTATAAAACCTTACTTTCCGCACGTGTATCTTAAATAACTATTGTATGAACTGTGGTCAACCGCAAAAAATTTGAAAAAGTAAATGGAAACGGGAAAGAACGGATTTTTATAAAATTTTATTTTCCGTTAGATAAATTTATGTCATGTGGTAGTTGAAAGAAAATAAATATTGTATAATGTGGGTATAAAGAAGACACCGGAACGCGGAAGGTTTTTAAAAGAAGGTTTAATTTATGGTTCTTCATCTATAGTTCACTCACATTATCTTGGTCCCTAAATTTACTTATTATTGAGCAATCCGGTCACAAGGCGGGGCACATAAATCGCCTTTATTGCTGCTTGCTAATCTCGTAAATTTTCCTCATCGTTATTCTTAAGCTATAAGGTAGATTATCGCACAGCTTTATATGTTTAATTTTTATCGTTATTCAGCTTATTAGTTTTATAACTGCAGCCTTCTGTATATTATCATAATTATCATGATGGACGATTAATTACACAGAAACCAAAGGTACCGTAGCTAGCTAGCTTAGTGAGAGTCACAAATGAAGGGGGGATAGTATAGTTAGCAGCTTACAGTTCACTTTACATCCACAAAGTTAGCTAGTGAGAATTGTACGTAACCAAAATTTGTATTTCAAGTAAGTACCTACCTACGTACGGAGCCAGCGTCACAAGCTACCAATGTCCATTGCTTAATTTCTAAAAGATTTTCCTTTTTATTTTATTTTTTCAGGGAATGAACGCCATTTTAGGACATAGTTTTCATTATTTTGCTATATAAATCAACCATTATTTTCTAATGGTTTTTTTAAGAATTGTCTGGTATGACGCCAATTGAGAATTTTAGACATTGTACTGATTGTGATGTGTGATTGCTTATAAAAAAGTGGTCTTTCTCTGTCTGTCTACTCGTCTGTCATCCAGCTGTCAAATCATTCGAAAGCAAATTTTTATAAATTTATCTTGATAGCAAAGGACACATTTCTAAACAGCCCTTTCTCAAGTGACGTCACACGAGGGCAAATGGAAGTTGCAGCTTTTCCGTAAAAATATTCATTATAATGAAGTTTTTTAGACCACAAGTTCTAAAATACGGCTTATTAAACCTAAATCTGGAAATTGTTTTCGAATTAACATACCCTCAATATAATTTAATCTATGCCAATTGGCAGTTCTCATTGCGTCGTCATATCCGTTTACCAATAGGGAGCTTGACCCTCTAGGCGTCTGTACTTCAATTTAAATTTTTATCTAAACAGTAATAAAGGTCATGTCTATTAAAAAAAAAATAACAAAATAATCGTCATTTTATATTTTTGACGGCCTCGCGTGCTCGTTTTCCGTCCTCGCATATAACGGATTTGGATTTAGTTTTCACCATATCATTGGCGGATATAATTTCTAATTATATCCTGGCACCTAGGAATTCCATACATTTGACTCGACTTTTTGATTTGATTCGAGTGCACTTTTACACAGCATAGATAGGTTATAGATAGGTAAAGATAGGTTTTTCAAAACCGCTTAAAGATTTTAGGCGTCAAAAAACGCACATTTTTTATTTTGTGATAAACATTGTCAGAATGAGCCCCCAAATTCAAATCCTGGATCCACCCATACACTATATCAAAGCTTAAAGTTCCAGAAGTACCTAAATGTGCCTTAAACTATAACTATCTGGTTTCTAAAACCAAATTTATGGCTTGGACTAGTACCGTACTTTGAAATTCTGTACGTAGATCAAGTTATAGTGGTTAATCATTTTAAGCTTAAATCTAAGTTCAGTGCGGACGAAATCGCGGCTAAACAAGCTAATGTAAAGTTCTTTTCACGAAAGAAGTCCCCTGTCAAAGTACTTATTGTCAATTAACTAATAAACAAGAAAATGTCTTAAGCCCCGTGACATTTTTCATAAAAAGATACAAAAAATAATTTCAAATAAAAATAGTTTGTACCTCAGAAAAGCCTTTTGTACTATAAAGCTCTATATATAAGACTTGAAGTCTAAGTGATATTGTACAATTAATGATTATTTAAATGATAATTCTTTCTTTTGACATGTGTAATATAATCATCTATTGTAAATAATTTTCATAATGTTTCATAAATGTCTAATTTTTGTTTAACGAGCATGTTTAAAGTTGCATATGTTTAATATTTGTATGCTATACTTTAAGGCAGAACATAGCGGTCAAACACGAAACAACTACCATCTTGTAAAAAATATATGATACACCTATGTTTCATAAATAAACGATTGATTCTGATTCTGAAGGATACAGCAATCGATCGCAAGCAATTTAGCCTACTGACCTCCAAACTTCATTTTGAAGATCGCACCCAATGATGGTGATGATGATGTAATTGGCTTCATGCGGATTTCATACGGAAGTACGCTTTATAATTTGCTTCTCAAGAGAAATTTGTTACAAAATATTAAGAAATAATTATAACGGGCAAAGGAAAACTTTCAGATTTACGTGTTTTTAATGATATTATGGTAGCTTCAAAATAATTAGATTTTCCATTAGAGTGAAATTAGAATGTTTTAATTTAATTTTTCTTTATGGATAATCCAATTATTTTGAAGCTACCATAATATTATTAAAAATACGTTTATGCATATATGGTTATACATTGCTCTTATCTAAAATATCTTTTGCGATTGAATTCCTAGATTCCTGCTCTACGATTCGTATAATGGATTCATTGATGCTTTTCACGTCCGAAGCTCAAACTCAAACTCAAACTCCAAAGAACTTTATTAATCCAACATGTGCACATCATTGTTCTCTACTCATTAAGCTAGTCTATCGCTGTTTTGAAATGAGTAGTTCTCAGCCTATTAAATGTTATTTAGTTGACTTGGAAGTTACTTTTATTTACTTAATCTCATTCTCTCGCGTTTGGACAATTTAGCATATTAAAACAAAATATTTTTAACAAATAAAATTTGTGTAGGTAGTTAAGGAGTTGAACTACATTATCATTTTTCAGATTTCACACAAGTATCACAAGCATCGAGAAAAAAAATCGGAAATTTTATTTGTTAAAAATATTTTGTTTTAATATGCTAAATAGTCCAAACGCGAGAGCATGTTTGGCGAAACGGACCCTTAACAATACTAAACAATAATTCCCACATCACATCATTGTTCAATCTTAAGTAAGGACTAGTTTCGTCTTTTTGACATCGTCGGGTTAATTGATACTTAATGTCAAAAAGACGAAACTAGTCGCAATAATCAAGTAAATAAAATAGTGAAACTCGTACAAGACTTTTATCAGTGTTAGAATGATGTTCCATCAAGGAGTCACACCTTACAGTATAAATTACTAAGTAAAGACTCCACTTCCTCAGCCATAAAGCCCACCAGCCACTTATTGAGATATTTATTAAAACGATTATGACTATATTAGTTAATTCTCTTTAGTCTAAGGCTATCTGCGGAAACTTTAAATGACTAGCTAGAGTTAAGGTTTTTTCTATTGTTATTAAAATAGTCGCTAGTTTTCCAAAATAAGTAATAAATATATTCCAAGTAAATTTTATTAAATAGATATGGACCAAGAAAAAGCAAAAACGCCTTTAGTTGTATTTCTAGTATTAAAATTTGAAGAATTTATGTTAAGTAGATGTCTATGTTTATTATAATATAGGAAAAGGTTCCTGACAAACAATTTTCTTACATAATGCAGCAAAATAAAGGACATAATGCGGCACTTAATAGGCTATTTTGGCTATTATTTCCTAGGTTATCAGCAAAAGTTTGACCTAGGCCAAATTAGGTTTTCGGAAGTCTTGCAGCGCAGAATAGAGCCGGGACGTTAGGTGTTACCTTCGTGTTTTTTTTTAATGTCAACCCAAAACTTGTTTGTCCTAGGCCAATTAATTAACAACTTATGCAACATGGAAGTTGAACAAGGTCATATCTTTTCTTGTGTGGACGATACCACTGTTATCTTCAATGGGTAACAACCTGAGATGACGTCCGTAGCTCCACAGAGAGGACTTACCAAAATCGCTAGCTGGTTAAACACAAATTTACTCACCTTAATAAATATGTCTAAGACAAACTATATATACACTTTACAGAATATAATTCCTCACAACCTGTACAACATTTTCAAATTAAATTTATACTTGTAATACTTCCTCAGTTGCTAAGGTTGCAAGCAGAAAGTAGTAGTAGAAGTTATTGTAGACAAATGACAATCCCATCCCCACACAGAACTAGTGACGAACAGAATTAGAAAGTAGTAGTAGAAGTTATTGTAGACAAATGACAATCCCATCCCCACACAGAACTAGTGACGAACAGAATTAGAAAGTAGTAGTAGAAGTTATTGTAGACAAATGACAATCCCATCCCCACACAGAACTAGTGACGAACAGAATTAGAAAGTAGTAGTAGAAGTTATTGTAGACAAATGACAATCCCATCCCCACACAGAACTAGTGACGAACAGAATTAGAAAGTAGTAGTAGAAGTTATTGTAGACAAATGACAATCCCATCCCCACACAGAACTAGTGACGAACAGAATTAGAAAGTAGTAGTAGAAGTTATTGTAGACAAATGACAATCCCATCCCCACACAGAACTAGTGACGAACAGAATTAGAAAGTAGTAGAAGAAGTTATTGTAGACAAATGACAATCCCATCCCCACACAGAACTAGTGACGAACAGAATTAGAAAGCTCATATGGACCTTTAAGACGCTTACCCCCGGTTTCTGAAAGGCCAATCAAAGTTAACAGTAGATTAAAAAAACTTTAACCGCAAATAACGGTGAAAATAAAGCATATATGAAGTCTGAATAGTGATGAATCAATAATTAACTTAGTTAATTTTTGATTTCAATGTAAAATTCCCACTTTTTCTGGCTTAATCCGCAGATAATTATTTTTTAATCTACTGTTAACATTGATTGGCCTTTCAGAAACCGGAGGTTAGACATGTTACCACAAAGCATCTTTTAAACCTTCTATGTCTTTCTAGCTCAATCGGCTCTAGTTTATTGCATACCAGCAGCAGCAGCAATAGATACTACCAGAAGGTCGACTCGACAAAGAAGCGAAAACAGACGCACACATGCATAGACGCGTACGTATTATGATCTCGGCAGAATTTCGTATTGGCATTCGACCGACATCATCCGAGATCGTCGTACCTACGCGTCTATGTATGCGTGCGCCTGTTTTCGCTAGTTATACGGAGTAAACCTTCTGGTTGTTATTTTGTGATACCAGTCCGGGGAGGAACAACTAAGACCAAATTTTTGGAATTAGAGAGTGCCCAAAGATCTTTTCTAAAGGTTATGCATTTTAAACCATACCGATTTTCAACTGTTGACCTTTACAAGATCTGTGAACTACTTACAATTAGGAAACTATATATTTTTTACGTAGTTGTGAAATACCATAAATCACTTACATATGACCCCAGCATCCGTGACAAACGCAGAAAAGATTTCGCAGCCGCGCTTGTATCTGTCAAATCTACTTTTGCCAGTAGGCAATATGGTAAACAATCTGCGTCCCAATATATAATAAAATTAAACCAACAAAATAACCTCAATTAATCAAATCCCTCTCAATTACTACGGCTGCAAAAACACCCTGACAACCTGGCTAAAGACAAAATGCTATGATGAGACTGAGTATTTCTTACTCCAAACAGAAAAATAATTAAATAATATTTATTATTACCAGTATATTTTATTACATTTTATTATTTAAAAATAAACCTTTAGCAAAAATCCATGCGGCAGCACAAATAAAATACACATACATTCACATTAACTTGCATCACACAAACATTCTTATACACAGTCACAAACACACCCTCAAACACACACCCCACCCTCGCAATTCTTAGTAGTTTCTTGTATACTAAGCCCAAGACTTTGGTCGTAGAGTTAGGGAACATCAGTGTTACATACACTACACATACTATCATACAATGTTTTGTTTATTTTTAAGTCTATCATTTTCTTTTTTTTTAGTTAATCATAAAAAAATATTGTTGTTCACCATGCAAGAGCGGAGTCTCCTACTATTATAGGTATTTCTTATACTTAAAAGGAGAATCCAAACACCTGCAAATGTTTCACAACTTGAAAAAGAAATAAGCAATTTTGTAATTTTGTATTTGTATTGTATTAGCGATATACACTTTTCCAAGATCAGATATTTCCAGCCAACTAAGCAATGAAAAAACTTCCCCAGACAAATGCGGAGCCAAGAGTTTTCCCAATGGAAGTAATGAAAACAAATAGCCGAGGTTTACTCAAGAAAGCCGTGAAACTGCGTTGAAAAATAACAGATTGTTTTAGAAAAACACAAACAAGATATATTTTTCTTATAAAAGCATAGCCGTCTACCCCAAGGAAATTGACGAATCTGTGTAGAAAACGCTTTTCTGGAGAGCTTGCAAATTAAAAAGCGCGATTTCATATACAGAGTGTTAAGATGATGTTGCGGAAGCCAGAAACTGGCGATAGTTCTCGTCAATATATTTTTTTCATTTATTGCACTTTTGTACATTTACATAGATATTCAAAACATATTTTCACAAAGAAAACAGACATTGTGTACAAAGGCGGCACTTACGAATGATTGCGCTAACATAATTTTGGTTTTGATTGGCAAATAGCTCTGCAGACGCTTCATTGCTTGGAGAGTACCACACATATTCATACTCAGTATAACATATATAAATAAATAAATAAAATAAATAAAAGATAATTTATTTGTCTTACAAATGTGCTAATACATATACACAAAACAATAAACACAAAAGTGAAAAGACAAAAAGGTCTAAGCTCGGCATACAGCTAGCTACACATGCAGACAGCTGCCGATTTTCAGCTCAGCCTTGTAATACTACATGATGAAACACATATTAGATTAAATTAAGCATGTCATGGCCATATCGTAGAATTGACTATTTCATGATCTGGTTGGCCATATCGTATTTCTGTTAAAATTGGGAGGGTCGCTTCGCTCCGCTCCGCTTCGCTCGGCTCTTCAACGTATTTACATTACATGTAAACCTAAAACGCTCCTCCTCGCTCCGCTTCGCTTCGCTCGTCGTCGCACCTATTTTTAACTTTTGGTGAAATATTTTTGATTTCATACTTTACGATCTGCCCAACTAGATCATTAAATGGTCAATTCAACGATATGGTCACGACATATACATATGTATACTGCAAATAACTTTTCGTAAAAAATATTCGTGAAATCGTGAAAAAAAGCAGTCGTTTCATACATTTTGGCGAAAATAACTTCATAGTGCTTCCGTGTTACGGAGAATTCTAGTATCGGAGCACACATATTCGAATTTATTATTATGTGCTAAGTTGTTAGTTTTACAGTCTAAGAAAGAATCTGTTAATGTGTCGGAAGCCTGCTTTGGGTATTATTAGTCCCAAATATTTTTTTTCTCTATTTTTGTATTTTACTAACCCTAGTATAGGCCTAATTAAGTTTTTTCTGTAATACTAACCATTTAAGTAAATAAATAAATAAAAAAAAAATTTGGTCAAGTAAGTTACATACCTACTTGACCAAATTTTTATTCTTTATTTTCTATGGAACAGTTGATTTTTTTTTTGCGATTTGAGGTTTGGTTTCATAGTAAAAGTTATTCGTAACAAACATCAAATCTTAACACCCCGTATATTTCATATTAAAAGTGACGAGTACTTTCTACAAAGTCTACTAATTAGCGCCTATATAAAATGAAAAACGCACGCGAGTAAGTGTGTTCTGTTTTCTAAACTGTGTTCTATCTTCAGTCGATCCTGCTTACTCTTATTGGTTTGTCCTTTTCATCCGGAACCGAAACGAATGCATAGTCCGAGCCGAGTGACTTGGGTATCCGTCCGTTTCTTCCTTAGGCGCCCAGCGGCTTTGCAATTATAACCCGTAGACTAACTTTCATAAAGTTGAAAATCGCGTGCGCCAAAATACGCTCGAAACGATTCGGAACGACTCTAATTTTAAGATTAAAATCGACTAAAATTACAATATCGCATTTAAGTCATTTTTGAAATTACAACAGTTAATAAACAAGATTTTCGTATTGATAGTAAAATATGACACATAAAAATCAAATGGATTAAACACAAAACCAAAAAAACACTCAAAAAGAGACTATTTTATAAAAATAAAATCTATCGAGCGAAAGTTTTCCAATTAGGTAACGCTACTTACAATGTAAATATAAAGGTTTGAAATAACATATAATTATATAAGTTTCATATTGAATTATGTGTCTCTGGTAGATTTAGTATAATCGTTCAAAAACTGTTGAAAAAGGAAGGACTTCTCTTAATTTTCTCCGACACGGATAAATATATTAACATGTTTGAAATAGTTATAAAGACAATTCAGGCAAATTCGTAGACAAAAACTAGAATGTAAAATATCTTCATTCTCTAACACGTCACGGTACCACAACAATTCTTATTACGGCCGGCTAAAAGTGATAATTGCACATAAAGTGATCGTGACTGTCTGTATGTACGTAGATATGTAGAAATCGACTACCTACACTTGAGATAGCGAAAATAATGTAAACAGATAATGATTACAGAGATTACTTTCATGGCTTCTTACATGGGCGTAGCCAGAGGGGGGGGGCGGTTTCGGAGTTTAAAATAACTTTTCAATGCATGTGCTCGTAAAGGCCCACTTTTTATGCATCAAAACCGAACAGAAAGTCGATTATTTTGCCCTAGGGCTTTATTATTATTATTATTTTTTTTTATTTTTTTTCAATGGTTGGCTAACCTGCAGCCTTTCCTGTGTACCATAGATGTTATACTTTTTTTTCCACTGTTTAACGGCTCTGGATACAGTCCTTTTGAGCCAATCATAATTTAAAGTTCACAAGATTATATTTGTTTTCATTTCCTCACACTATGCATTGAAAAACGTAGTATGATAAACGGGCGTAAAAGCAATAAATTACTCGGTTACGTTTAAAACACTCGCTACGCTCGTGTCTTAAATCGTCCTCGTAATTTATTCCTTTGCGCCCTTGTAGCATAAACTACTATTAGAGCACAATGAACATGTGCGATAATAAAAACACAAGTAGTTATTTATAATAAACGATTTTGCTTGAGAAGATTACACAGTACACATAAGTTTTCATGTAAGTAAGTAATAAAATAACATAAAGTGCGGTAGGTAATTTGCAGTTAAGTAAACATGTGTGACCTAGTGATAAAATTAAATAATTGTAGATTGCGTCGCGTCAACTTAGTAGAGAGCAAATGTATATTTATTGTTGTTTTTACCTCCAAAATTAAAGAAATAAAATGAATAAAACTGCACAGATTGTTAGTGTCACCCACTTGGTCATAACTTAAATTGATTAGTAATTACACCTCCACATGTTATTTTGTTTATCTTTCTGTTAGCTACCAAGGGTTGCCTGGAAGATATTGCTATTAGCAATAAGTGCCGCCCTTGTACACCATATTTAATTGTTTCTTTTGTCTGTTAAGTTATTTGTGTAAATGTGCAAAAAGTGTTAATAAATATAAATATAAATAAATAATTAAATTAAAAAAAATAATGTAACACGACACATATTTTATGTATCACAAGTATTTCTGAAAGTTTTGTCTCCCTCTGATTTCAATGAGCCTGTGTGAAGACGAGACGTCCATGTTATCTGCCCCTGATCCTATAGCGTTTATCACAGAAACTTTTATCACAGAAACTGCTTTGACGTTTTCCGGGTCAATGACAAACCTGCCAACAGCTGCTACGTATAGAAGCATTTTGCGTTTGCAAAGAATTTTTCACAACCACACTAAAAATAGTATTTTAATGCACGTTAATAAATACATATTGTGCTTTTTTAGGCTTTATTTATTTATTAGGTTTTCTGATGACGGCCCCATACCGTGGGCCGAAATATAACGAGGAAAAAAACGTATTTTTATTGTTTTAATATTAATACATAAGTAAACCAAAGTAATTTTAATTTATGCACTTTTTGTCGTTTTATTTTCTGAAGCCCCCGCCCCTCTGAAACTAAAACCTGACTACGGCCCCATGGCCTCTTACATGGCCTGTAACGACCATCTTTGAGCTTTGTAATAAATCTAAGAGAATTACACGAGATTTCACATAACACTGTTATTACGGCATCACGCCAAGATCAGGTCAAAGTCATAAAGTATTTCGGGATGCTCATAAATAGCTGTAAATTCAGCTTGAACTTCACTCGGAGAGTACTACAAACACTTCCAAGGGATTTACAGTGGTTTATTGCGCCTTCTTCTGGCTCACGGATGGCAATTCTTGGGCCATTTGAGTCACACCAGATGTGCTTGTGGCTTGGGATTATCCACACAAAGAGGTTGGGGTTTTATTTCGCCTTTCCTCAGAACAGGCTTGAAAAATCGACCTAGTGCGAGTCGGACTCGTTTCGTACATCTACAAAATATCGGTAAGGAACCCTAAAAACATTTTGGTGAATTAAAACAGTAGCGCCTAAGAAACAATTTGGAACCCTCTGGGTGCGAAACCCAGTTTGTCTGTAATTTTACTTTAGAGTATGTACAACAATCCGCCCAAATTTAAAACTTGCATACATGTTTTTATTTAAGATAGAGCTTAAACAAATAATGTTGAAAAAGTGCTACTTTTTTGAGGTTTCTTGTATGGGAAAGCCCTTTGGGTTTGAATTTTTTTTATTTTTTATTTTTTATTGATTGGGAAACAAACAGTTTTCTTAACACATAATACAAATAACAATAAATTAATCTTAAAACCAAACAAGTTTCTACATAAATCTTGCAAGAAAATAAATTTACGTGCACGGCATTATAACAACGCAACATGTACTTACGTTATAAGTTACTCAGTAAATTTACACAAAACAAAGCAAATTGAAAAGGGAAAAAATATATATAAATTACCAAATTAACAAAGCAAATTGAAGAGAGAAAAATGTACATAAATTAAAAATTAACACTAACACAAAGTTAAGTATCACTAAGAAAACATTTAGTACTTTTTTAAAAACGTTTTAAATAATGAAGATTTAAATAGAGATTTGTTGTGATAGAGGTCCAGTATAGAAGTTGTAGCAAGTAATGTATTCTGTGAACATTTCAACTTGCTATCTATTGCGGTTGAAGCTGTAGACCACTATGACTGTGAGAGACGGACGGACAGACGGACGGACAGATGGACGGACAGAGGAGGCTTAGTAATAGGGCTCCGTTTGGCACGCTTCGGTTACAAAACCTTAAAAAACAAATAAAAGAAATATAAATAATAGAAAAGCGTTTCGGTCTCGCTTGGTGCCCTTTCGGAAAACAAATTGGTTTTTCTGCCGGAGTAATATTAACCTGCGAAGAATTACGGTCACCACCGCCGATTTAGGTCATAGAGGCAGCATGCTACTTAGAGTGACAGGCTGCCATTTTGTATGAGTTTCTAACTGTGAAATGTGATTTCAATATCAATATCAGTCTGGTTATAAAAATGAGGCATTACGTTCCTGCCTATTATAATGATGACAATTAAGCAAAATATTTAAATATTCCCTTTTTTTTACAGTTCTTCCATCCAAAAGTTGTCAGGAACAGTTCTTTTTTTTTTTGACAAGACCGCCAATGTAACTCGCCAACTTTTTTAATATTGTTATTTTGTTTCTTTTTTTTGGTGTGGAATAAAGATTATTGTGTGGCATCCCGGGGTGGCGTGACACAAATTTTATTCGAGAACCTCTGTCGCCACTTTTTGGAATAACGTAGTATTACCTAGTTTGTAAACATACGCGGCGCACACATAGATTCACCCGTCTTCATACAGCCAAAATAACACCGTATTTCTATGAAGCTTAGATGTAAAATACGTAACACGTCATGGCACTGTGCCAGCGTGTGTAAAAAGCCATGACCAGCGGCCGCACTATGACACAATTAGGTCCGTGTTGATAATGTTTGAAAAATATACATTGCGGCGTTAATATTCTAACTCAATGTGTGACACTCTGTATAACCTGCAATGGACAAAATATTGTCTAATTTCAACGCTACTCACTACAATGCTAAATATTTCATGGTAAGGTTGAAATTTTATTTACCGCAAGGTTTATTCTGTAAATATCACAGTAAATACATGTTTAAATTACTTACGAGTGAAATGAAATTCCTTTGGATGTCTTATTTGTGTTATTTGAAGAGTTAGAACAATTTGCCACGCTGCAATACACCATTTTTATAATAATATGTTTGTTCTAACGCGTTCGGTTGAGAGGCTCGTGGGTTATGTCTTGACGTATTGATCATATCGGTGCGTCCCAGTCACGGCTTTCATGGCCTTTCTATTCCTATTAATTGTTCTGTGGTGGCATCTAAAGATCAGTTTAAGACTGTACCTGAGCCTAGAGCATGACCAACTCCAGGCTATCTAGGATTCGTTTGAAGAAATTCGGACTATCCTTGTATTGAAGAAGGGATCCAGGGATCTTACGTATAAACAATGTACTAAGATTTATAGTTTTGTCAAAAAAAAATGTTTTGCACCCTCTTTTTTTTTGGTTTTCAAACGTTCGCTTGAAGAACGCATCACCTAAATTCAATATTTTTTTCCCTACAAAATATTTCAGTATTAGCTAAAAACACACCAATTTGTTGTTTCGCTGCGTGACCACTAGTATTACGCGTCTAAGAAAAAGAGGCCTAAGAGCCAACGTATAATCGCTTCTATGAAAAGCAAATAAAGTCTTTGCCATTAGACTTATTGTGCTGGACGGGTAATAAAAAAAGTTGCTAGAGTATGCCATCTTCTTAACGAAAAGAATTTGTAGAAAGAATTGTAGTAACTTTAGTTTCACCGCCTTAGTGTGGGTATGTAAGTCTTAATATAAAAATCTTATGCCTATGGTAGAGCTGGTGAAGATAAATGTTGAACAAATTGGAAAATGGGTAACAGCGGTCGCTCCAATAAGAAGTCTACTTCAAATTCAATAAACTATGGGTTGCCTTAATTTTGCACCCAAATTCCAAATCCCAGAGAGCCAAATTCTAATGGTAACATTATACTCGTATCTCATATTTTTCCCATAGCTTTAGTCCAATTCTGCAACTTTACGTATATGCCGAAACTATCAATCAATCCAATTAGTGAGGTGGCTTAGTGAAATTGCCGTTACCCGGCGGATAAAATCACCAAATTTGGTACGACAGCACCTTAGCTTAAGTTATAACTAATAAATTAGTAAATTAATTAATTAGTTATACGGTACTGTAACAAAAAGAAACCTCTGAAATTTATAAAAATTATAATGTACTTATAATGTCCGAAATAGCCGACAAATATGACGAAATATCAGTTTCAACACAATAGGTTTTACTATTAATTTTCAACTACAGCTTCAAGCCAAAAATAAAAAAAAAACAAATGAAATAATTTGGGCAAGTGCGAGTCGGACTCGCGCACAAAGGGTTCCGTGCCACCACACAATACAGGTACGGAACCCTAAAAATATTATGGTAAATAACAACAATAAGACGGCATAGCAACACTAAGGCCACAAAAACAAGCCGCTAAAATGGTAGCGCTTGGCAAAAATTCAGCATCCTCTGAGTGCGGCACCCTAATAATATCCTAACCACTATATTTTTCCTGTAATCTTTACGTAATCACATTACCATGATTTTTTCATATTTTTCGATCCTCTTGTTTCGGAGATAAGGGGGAGGGCATGATAACGTTAAAAAACGCTACTTTTTCAGATTATTTTTGCATTGACAATTAAATTTTTTTTATTTGCCGTGATTGATGCGTAGTAAAACGTATTTTCTCAAAAGAACGTATTCTCTGAAGCTGTAGACCCCTGTGACAGACGGGCGGACAGACAGACGTACAGATGACTGACAGACGTACAGATGACAGACAGACGTACAGATGATAGACAGCGGAGGCTTACTAATAGGGTTCCGTTTGGGACCCTTTTCCGTTTGGCAGGTGGTAGAGCTGATGCCGGGCTCGACTGTGGAGGTACCACCATCTTACTTGGAGACCCCCTCGAGGTTATTCGGGGGAGAGTAAGAGGACAGCTCAAAGGCAAAAAACCAGGAGGTCTGGGACCGATGGATGGCGGTATATCCATCCCTTAAAGCCGGGCCTTATATGGAACAGACTGGTGTCACTGGTGCGAGGGTTCCGGTACCGCGCTCACCAACCCGCCTGCCTAGCGTGTGTGAGTATGGGCAATTCTTCCAGGATGACCGCCGGGAGTGGCAAAGTCCTGGAAAGGCTTATGTCCAGCAGTGGACGAACTATGCTGATGGATTGGCACCCTTTGTGTGTACGGAAACATACAATTTATTTAGTTACCTTTAATTACCGCTCTAATAAGCCACTTCAAAAAGTTGCTTAACTGTTTTGCTAAAAGTTTTCGTATTCTGACAGAATCCTAAAACGATTCCCAGAGCCCTGCAGACGATTCCGCTTAAGCCTGTCTAGAAGAAGGTTAAAATAAATTATGGAAATTTATGATTGCAGTTTACAACACAGTTGAAAGTTTCCAGACGTAGAAAAAAAAAGAATAATCTGTTTTTATGAATCCTAAACTTGTGAAATGGCGCTGGTTTTTCTCAGCTTGTGACGATAATTATCATCATTAAGGGGCAGGTAGCCGCCAACGATCTTGAATCGACCTGTGTCAGTATAAATGTCGACAGAAACTACATTGAAATAACTTTAATATCAGCGCGCACTGCATAAAGCGCAAAACTACAAAACTACAAAAAACAAAAATTTTTACTTAGTTTAGACCTAAATTATTTTTACTTAAAAATTTGTATTAAAAATTAATTACCTAAAAAAAAAAATGACAAAAATAATTTTTACATTGTCGCGATGGACGGAAAAATTTCCATAATTATTCTTCTAAAGAATATTTTCTTTGTATTTTAGTGCAAGCACCATACAAATAAGTGGTTTCAAAGAAATAACCAATTTTATTTAGTTTTAGTCTAAAAACAGCTTGACTTTTAATTATATTTTCATGATGTTTCTACAACGTGAGAATAATTTCCTAAAATGAAGTTGCTCTTTATAGTTTAACTAACAAAACGTTTTTTTTTCATAACTTTGTAACATAAGAGAAATAACTTTATCAATAGAGTCATTTTCGGATAACCCTGGGAAAGAAAGAAAGAAGAAGAAAGAAAATATTTATTTCAGATCGAAATCCATATCTTCGTAACAATATATGCTTAAAAACTATGAGCTATGTTAGTATCTTATCTACACACAAAAACAAGAAAAACAAAAACAGAACACAGAAAAGGTAGCAGAAGTCGCTGTTGCAGACATCACACAATTAAATTGAGTGATGCCTACAACAACATCCTCCTGGTGAAGAACTGTGACTGACGAAGTACTGTGACTCCAGAATCCAAGAACGGGGCTGTCCCAACGATCAGCAATACCCTCCAAGATGCTGTTGGAGCTGCCCCTTAAACGACTCATAAGGGAAGATGTGCCTTAAGTTACAAGTCTCGTGGACATTTTACTCAAGGAATTATTGCCTCTGGGAGTGAAATAAAAACAATTATAAGTGTTTTATAATTGTAGAGAGTTTCAGACAGAATAACTTATTCAATAGATCTCGGTGTAGTAGCTTAATATTTTCGCTATTTAACGTTCTTTTTTTAAATAATACAAAAGCCTTGTGTTATCTGTATCTCTAATTGTACTACTATAGATAGTAGTGCTGATGCCGAGCTCGACTGAAGAGGTACCACCACGTTACTCGCAAACCCCCCGAAGTTATGCAGGGTAGAGTAACAACTCTCAAATAGGCACAAACTGGCGCTATTGGTGCACTATTATCTGCTGTTACGTAACAGAGTTGATGACCCTCCAACGTTCGCAGATTGCGCGCCGCGGCGCCGGACAGGTACACGATGCTGCGGTCACACAATCTCTTCACGACGGGTGTGGTTCGCACACAGCATACTGGTACGCACCCATGTCCCATGCATGCACTTTTCTTAAGGGCCTTACTATTGCCAAATGGGTACTTTCTAAAGCCTACTCCTCGTTTAAGGTCAAACCAAAAATAATGAAAAAATTTATTATGAATAATCAACTCTTAGACAACATATGCAACATTTTTCTTTTTCATACCACCAAAACTTCTACATGTTTTTTTTTTTTACTGAATCGTGTTTTTTGACCTCAAATTCCCTACTGCTCCTGAGTGGCTTGGCCGATTGAATTCATCTATGCTTTGATAAATAGATAAACTTTATAGCTATAAACATAACATAAGATTATTCAATCGAGTAATCACGTCCAAGTGAAAAGTATAATTTTCTCCTATTTCGCCCTATCAAGGACGCAGCGAGCGTAGTAACAGCCACTATGCATTGCGCTCTGATATGAACGTTATTTCAATGTCGTTTCCGTTGATATTTGTAGTCACAAATATCAAGCTGTTAATTTGGCGATGGTAATCACCTTAATGCGATAGTGTCTCATAATCATGACTTAGATATTTTTAATGGAACTCTTTATATAACTGAAATATGAAGAACATGAAGAACTGTATATCACTAATATTGTAATCTGTTTACCGGCACCCATGGTACAGACTCCATGGTCTAGTCTGGGAGCCACTGAATGCTGCTTCAATTGTAAAACTGTTTATGTGAAATAAAATATTTCAATTTTCATTTTCATTTGTTAATATTTATAAATTGTTTTTAAGTTTGAAGTTTTTTTTGTTTTTTATATTTCACATTTGTTCATTTTTGTGTATTGTTTCGCTTCACTTAACTTATGATATGGTTTTTACTGTAAGTAGGTTAAGGTTCTGCTGTAAAATAAATATATCAGTATAGTATAGTATAATAAGTATATCAGTCCCAAATTGAAACAGACTGGTGACGGTTAGCGGCATCAGCGCAGCGGGTCTACCGCGTAATTCTGATTTGTATCAACTTCAAGCAAATGCATGCGAAATTCAACGCGTGCAAAAGAGATGGCATGTTAGGCGGGCGTCGTCGCACGCACGGCAAATTTCAATCTCAAGTTGATGTTGATGAAAATCAGAATTACGCGGTAGACCCGCTGGTGCTGCATAGCGTGTGTGAGTATAGGCATCACTTCTAAGAGGACCAACAAGAGTGACGAAATTTTGGATAGGCCTATAGAATGTCCAGCAGTAGATGAAGACAGGCTGATGGATGGATGGATTGTGCCCGAACCGAAGTGCTGGTACGTAACAATCGTCGGTGAAACTGTGCACAAGTGCGGACTATGACTTGCGTTTCGCAGTCTGTACTCGAAAACACCCCCGAAACCTCCTCGGGGATTGATGTCGTGAATATGTAAAATTTATTACACATCAACTCTTTTTGTATTATAGTGTAAATGAATATTTGTCCGATTCGTATTGAGTCCAAAATGTATATGTATGTTAATTATAATTGACTATCTTAACTAATAATCATTTATACATACGAGTATATTGTGAATGTATTGTTTCCATCCATCCATCAGCCTAGTTCGTCCACTGCTGGATATAAACCTTTCCAGGACTTTGCTACTTCCGGCGGTCATCCTGGAAGAATTGCCCTTACTCACACACGCTGGGCAAATGGGTTGGTGAGCGCGGTGCCGGAACCCCCGCACCAGTGACGCCGCTGCCTGCCACCAGTCTGTTCCATATAAGGCCCGGCTTTTAGGGATGGATATACCACCATCCATCGGTCCCAGGCATGGTGGGCCTCTTGGTTTTTTGCCTGTGAGCTGTCCTCTTACTCGCCTCCGAATTACTTCGAGGGGGTCTCCAAGTAAGATGGTGGTACCTCCACAGTCGAGCCCGGCTTCAGCTCTACCACCTGTATTGTTTATATTTTTTTTCTGTGAAATAAATAATACAGCCCAGTGGTGGAGCAGGGAGAGACGAATCCAATGTATTCGCTATCTAACAACTAACCTGTGACTCACTAATAAATGAATTTTCTTTAAATTAACGGATTTATAACTATTTTCATTTCTTACCAACAACTGAAAACTGTATTGAAAAGTTACTTTCCAACTCAAGTGCTTACTTTGAGATAAAATCTTTATATAAACTTTCAGTATTTCATACGAAATCTTTTTAAGTTTCAAAAACAACCTGGGGATAGACTTCTATTTGCGTAGGATTACTAAATTGATATTCATCTCGAGATTTATTGCAGACTTCTTAGAGTAAATCTTCAAGATTTAGATAAGCGAGTTTTGAAGATTTTCTCGTTAATTTTCACATTCTGAAAATTGATTTCTGGCTGACTAGTTCGTAAAATTATTATAAATTTATGAACTCAGAGCAATGAAAACATAATTATGCATTGGAAAAATACTAAATCGTTGCGGCCTGAAAGAAGATTAATAACTACAATAGAAGTAATTACAGTTTAAAAACTAAAAAACAGGCTTTTGTTACTAAAAAGTATACAATAATGTAGTTTACCCTTTTCACAATGACTATGCCAAAGAGCGTGAGACATTTCGTTGGAATTAAGGAAATGCGCACGCACATTATGCTTCTAAATAAAACCACAGATAATATAATACAAAAATCATTGCCAATGATTGACAAGTGTAAACTACATTATTAAATTTTTAGTAATAAAAGCGTGTTTTTTATTTTTTAAACTATAATTTACACTTTTATTGCCGCCGCATTTGAAATGACCGACGTATGAGGCTCTGAGGCGAGGGCATTTCTGAGGGCCCTCGGAAGACAAATAAAAGATAGATGGCAAGAGACCACCGCACCGTACAAGGCGCAAAGGGTTTCCCTATCCAGCCAGCGTAATGGGGACCTTTGCGCCGGTTACGATGAGGGGCGGTCTTTTTTCATAGTTAGGGGTTTTATTTGTAAGTTAATTTTGTTTTTATAGTAGGTTTAGATACATTATTTTAAGGTTTAGGGTTCTGTTAATTGTAATTAATATTGATTTAAATTTATTTTTTACTTTTTTTTGAGTCTTAAAATAACTTTAATTTTATACTGAATCTACTCTACTGAACTCTACTGAACTCTAGCCTTTGTCCTAGTGAAGAGTCTAATCATTACAACAGGAAAATCTGTTCCAGAGATTACCTGGGCGAATGTAATTAATAGCTATGCCCCTAGGGAATATTAATTCCTAATATTAATCCCTAGGTTATATTAATAACCATATCCCTAGGCTATATTCTATAACAGAATATGTCTAAGTGAAGAGTCTACGCATTACAACGGCGAAAGAATTTTCAAAATCGGTTCAGTAGTTAGTACCCACGCGAGGGTACTTAAGGGCTACATCTCTAGTTTCAGTAACATAGCCCGTCCCCAGGAACAAAGTGCAGAATTAAAAATCCGAATTACTTACATACGCAAAATTTGAAATCAATACGATTTGTTTACATATGTCATAGACATAGGTACTTAAATAGTTTGTCTGTTAGTTACATATTTTCTTGCTTCGGTGGTTTGGACATGTAGAGAGAATGAATGAAAGTAGAGTGACGAAAGAAATTTATGGTGCGCAAGTGGAAGGTACAGTTCGACCAGGTATAAGATATTTGAGAGTATGTATGACTGATACAAGTAGAAAAAAAAGCCAGGTATGAGGTTCGCTGCTCTGGCGTGCTCTGGCTCTAGTAGAAAGCTAGATAGCTATACTTACTATTTTTATGTGTAATAAAAGTAATAAGAGTTATAGATATTTGACTAGGGACGGTTCTTAAGCCTATTTCCGCTCGAATGAAATGGCGGGTAAAAGCGTAGTACATACTTAGTATGTACGTTAAACATGAAATATGGTACAGTTGTCTAAAGCTCTACAACAATGGAGCACTAAGCGATATTACCGGCCGGACGGAGCTTGGCAGAAGCGATAATCCGGTGAAAGTACTTTTTGTTTGATACTTAACTCCCCCCTTTACCCTTCTCCCTTTTCTGCGCAAACAACTTCAAATGTTTGTCGCAAGTCACATCAAGTACTATGGCACTAGTGAGTCGTGTCGCAATTTGTGGCTTTAGTCGGTTGCCTGATTTGTTTAGTGTAAGAAGATAGGGCGCTGAAAACCTTAACCACAAAATGCCAACCGCACCTGCCGTGACGCCTAGTCTACGCTTTGTTTGAATCTAGAATTAGGTATACATTTTAATGACAAGAAAATCCATCGTAATTTCACGCGGCGACAGTACGACTTTACTCTGGGGCTGAAATTCATAATGACTTTTGATCTAAGGTTATATAACTTTTATAGCGACATCCATCGTTTAGGCTACTCTAAATGTTATAAGAGTGCATTATAATTTAGAAAAGACCAACTAGAAACAAATTTCAAGTCAACACATATTTGAAAAAATTCCTCGGGCCAGGATTCGAACCTGCAACCTGCTTACATACCGACTGCGCCACCGAGGTTCTCATCTGGATCGACGAATTTTTTCCACAATACTTGTCTGTATACCGCATTTTTTAACTATTTGATATACCAGCCTGTAATGCACAAATTGAACGTTAACGCAGGCGTTATGTAAATTCAGCCAACTTTTGATCTCATTCTCAATGCATATTTTGGGTTTCGAGACGCAAATAGATCCTTTGGTCGAACTTCGGCTCAGCTAAGCACGAGACTGGCCAACTGAACTATATATGAGAGCTGAAACTGAAACAAATAAGAAATGAATTGTACAATTGTACAATAAATTTCTTTTGTACATTAAATTGTAACAAAATATTCCATCTTATGATTAGTACCCATATCATAAAAGCCTGAAGATGTTATTTTAACGAAACCGGTCGCTAGTCTAATAAAAAAACAGTGGAACAGTTACCAAGAATTAGTTTTATTTATGGGACAGTTATACAATACATTTCTTTTGTCACACTTACTCAAACTAGCATTGATACACTTTTCCACCAAAACGCCATGCAGGACTTCTTTCAAGACATTGAAATCCAAGAGGGTTCGCTTGTTGCCGTACAAAAAAATCGCCTCGAAAAAGTAACTAATTTTTAAAGTTATTTGTTTCAGCTCTCTCTTAATACTTTGGCTAAGTGCGAGTCGGACTCGCGCACAAAGGGTTCCGTACCCTAAAAACATGATAAATTACAACAATTATAGATGTCATAGCAAGATTTGGCTTCGGCATAGCAGAAAGCTGGCTAGGATACAGCGGGGCAGAAGTGGAGCGCGATGATAGTGCGGGGCGTGACCGAAGCCTTGTGGCACAGTATAAGGAAGTAGACAGTAGTTTAACGGGGCGGTGTCCTTGAAATCAATACCTACGGCCGCTCGGTGCCTAAAAACGAGCTAGGGCTGCCAACTGACTGTTTACGTATTTGATAATGCTATATTAAATTGTCGCATTATTTAATTTAAACAGCCATACAATGCACAACATATTCTATAATTTCGTGACATAATTTACGAAAATGCGCAAGAGCGGCTTATAGTGTCAACGCGACAACGTGCGTACGTAACTGCGGTGCGACCGCGATTGTCGTAAACTGAGTTGAACCGAGTTTTGGGAGGGCTTCGTCTCGGCCCGTTTATATGAAGATAGAATACTGTAAACTTCCTTATACTGTGCTTGTGGCGAAACAAACAAGCCGCTAAAATTGTAGCCAGCGTTTGAAAATCATTCAACAGAAAAATCAAAGATCCATGTGGATATAAGATATTCTTAAAGAAATGTACTAAACATTGTTTAAAAAACTACTTAATTTAATTTTCCAGAGCTTGGTAAGTTATTACACAAATCTTTACTAACGATAAATCGATAAGGAGCAAAAAACTGAAGAGGTTTTGAAAACTTTCAAGATCAATTATGGCTTAGCAAGAGAACTACTAAAGCGATTACAAAAGTTCTAAGTAGTTAATAAGTTGTAGAAAAACAATAATCTAATACTAGTATTTTATCCTAAGAAAATATTACGATAAATGATAAATAAAGTACCTAAGTAAGGTATATTGTATCTTATTTATAGCTAAGTAGTTTATTTAAGTTACCTAAATCAAACTAAGTAATATTTCTTGCTTAAAAATCATTTCACTTCATTGTAAATACGAACGTAACTCATGGATATGAATGACATATTGCAAGATAATTTTCTACTCCATGATTTTGTGATGGGTAATCCTCGGTAATCCCTATCTTATCGCCAGTACTTCGAGCGCAGATAGTACCTTCCGAAGCTCAACCCTTTACGTTTATTTACACATTAAAAACTGACGCAGTACATGGTGTACTTTTATTTTAGCTAAAATACTGTTATTTTAGCAAACCACTGTTATTTTAGCTAAACCACTGTTATTTTAGCTAAAATACTGTTATACAGTCTAGAAACATCATTTACGAGTATTTACTGTTATAGCACGGCAAAGTGTCACAGTCTTATGTATAATATAAAACACCGGCCAAGTGCGAGTCGGATTCGCGCACGAAGGGTTCCGTACCATTATCTATAAAAACGGCAAAAAAAAACATGTCTGATGTATGGCAGCCCCCTTAAATATTTATTTTATTCCATTTTTTTGTATTTGTTGTTATATATTTGTATTTGTATTATAGCGGCAACAGAAATACATCATCTGTGAAAATTTCAACTGTCTAACTATCACAGCCTGGTGACAGACGGACAGACAGACAGACAGACGGACAGCGGAGTCTTAGTAATAGGGTTCCGTTGGTTACCTTGGGTACGGAACCCTAAAAAGCACTTTGCTGGCTGTATTTCTAGTCGCTGAAAGGCCGAGACCTAAATACGAATAACTTATACTATTTAATTCAATTATTTTACTAATAAAAGAGGCGAGAGTACTCGGATTGGTATATCCGAGTATTGTCTGTACAGGCCGAGTACTGTCCCGCCTTTGTACTCGTTACGTGTAATCAACGCACAAGCCCATTGTAGGTAGAAAAAAAAACACAAATCCAAGATGGTGGCAGTGAACTTTACAATTTGTAATTTTCCTTCAAGAATGGTACAAAATAAATCAGTAGATAACTTACATGTTGTGTGCCGGCGTCCTCCTCACAGAGGGCAGAGGGCAGCTCCACCATCGTCTCGAGCCAGCCTCGCCCTGAAATGTCAATAATAAACTGTATCCATTGAGGCTCAGTAGTTTTAACATAGCCAAATTTAGTTTTAATCGTCCAATTCTTTTTTGTACCTTAATTTTTTAGATCTTGAAATTTACAATGTCGTTTATGTTTAGATCTTATATGTATAAGTTATGAATAAATATAATTTTAGCTGTATTAGCTTTTTATTTGTAGTTTTAAGAATTATATGATAATAATAAAAAAAAAAACAAACTTTATATTTTCGATATATTTCGGCCTCATCAGTAAGGTCGTCATCAGTAAATATATCGAAAATATAAAGTTTGTTATTTTTTTATTATTATCATATAATTATATGTATAAGCAACCGCGTAACGGAAATGTGTCAGTAGTCATTTTTGAAGAGGTCATGTCATCTGAGGAACTGTATATGTAAGTACCTATAGTTAGCTCAGAGTCGAAAATCTAAGAATAAAACATCAAACAAGGTAATTTTGTAAGCAATTTAAACGGCTATGATGACTACTGATGACCCGCCGCATTCCGCGGCAATTAGAAAAGAATGAGCCTTGAAATGAATTTCCCAAGCTAGCTTCCATTAAAATCTCATAGATGGTGTTGTCTAACGACTTAGGATAAATAATTTGAAAGTTACAGCTATTTTTCCTGTTCGCTTATCATTTCGATTTTCTAAAATATCTGTTTTAAGTGCTGCTCGGCACCAAGAGGCGTAGTATTTACTCATAATCATATTAGCTTTGAACAGATCCTCTAAAAAGGCCGCTTTGGATGAATCATATTATGATTCTGTTGTAATCCCGTGCACGCATGAAGAAACTCTGACTCTATCCTACTTTCAAATCATTTCATGATTCACCCAAGTTGGCCTTTTTAGGTCCCCTGATCAGTTAAAAAAATGCACACCAAAAAGCTTATGCATACTACCGAAAAAAAAAGATTCATTTTTGTCCAAATACGCTAAAACTGTCTCCTTCACTTCTTCATCACTTGAAAATTTCTAGGCACGAAGCTCTTTTTTCATGTTTGGGATAATAACCAGAGGGCCAGGTCTGGACTATTATGTTGGGTGGTTAATTTCGAAGCCTAACTTCAGTGTAGGGCAGCCTGGACACGGCTCTTGTTAATAGGCGCATTGTCGTGTAAGAGCAAGACGCCATTCGTGAATTTTCCTCGTCTTTTTTTTTTTTGATTGCTTCCCTCAAACGCTCCAGAATTGACGCGTAGTATTCTCCGATTATATTACCGCCCTTGTCCTTATCAGGCTTCCATGAGTATCCCAGAAAACAATCACCATGAGCTTGCCGGCTGACCGCGAAACCTTGAACTTCTCAGGCGGTGGTGTACCTTTTTTATGCCACTGCATAGAGTCTTGTTTAGACTCAGATTCATAATGATGAACCCAAGTTTTATCTCTAGCAACAATTCGACTCAAGGAACCTTCTTGATCTTCGTTACAGAGGTCCAAAAACGCACATGCACTGTCTACGCGCTGTTGTCTCTTCTCCATTGTGAACGCTGTCTTACCGATTAAGTTGCTTGGTTCATGATAGTTCAGAGATGAATAAGCCTATTATAATAAAACTCGGTATTTATACTAATGGTGAATCACTCAACATGTTGAGGTACTAATAAATAAATAAAATAAAATAAAATCTTTTTCAATGCAAATGCACGCAAAGGCCCACTTTTTATGCATCAAAACCGAACAGAAAGTCGATTATTTTGCCCTAGGGCTTTATTATTATTATTATTTTAATTTATTTACAATAGTTGGCTAACCTGCAACCTTTCCTGAGTACCATAAATTTTATACTTTTTTTTTCACTGTTTAACGCCTCTGGATACAGTCCTTTTGAGCCAATCATAATTTAAAGTTCACAAGATTATTTGTTTTATTTCCTCACACTATGCATTAAAAAACGTAGTATGATACACGGGCGTAAGAGCAATAAATTACTCGGTTACGTTTAAAACACTCGCTACGCTCGTGTTTTAAATCGTCCTCGTAATTTATTCATTTTCGCCCTTGTAGCATAAACTACTATTATTTCAGAGACAAAGCTCCATATTGTGTTAGTAACAGATTATATACTTATTTACTATGTTAGTAACAGGTAATATAAAACAAAACAAATAATTAAAATATAAGACTATCTATAAAGGGACGCTAAGGAAAGGGCTTCAGAAACCCTGCCCTTCTCGTCTCTTTAATAAGATGGACACTAGTCCAGTGCTTCATAAAAGCACAGTCCGCATCCAGTCTGACCGCTATATCGCCTATAGAAGACTATTGGAGCTACTCCGCACTCGATGCACCAGGGACGCGGTTAGCAGCCTAACGTAGTAGAGAAGCTATCGACTCCAGCCTCTGCCAGCATCCCTGATGCACTGCAGTACCGTCGCAGCCCCAACAGCGCTCTAAAAGCATTATTGCTTTGAGTGCGCAGTCACATATGCCTTTTTCGTATAGTTCACCCATAGGCCGCACGTGTACAAAGAATGGCAGTATGCCTTGAATGAGGTGATTTTAACTGTTTTTGTACAACGTGCAAATCTACGGGATAGCATATTTGATCTTACAGACAAGGCTCTGCGCTCTCGTTCAATGTCCAAATCATCCCTAATGAGACCCCTCATCCCTCTCCAACCCCGCTATTTCGCGAACATAAAAGCAGGGTACTTCAGTAAAGAAGCTATTATTTTGATAAAATCGTAAAT
Organism: Ypsolopha sequella; assembly: GCA_934047225.1. NCBI lineage: Eukaryota > Metazoa > Arthropoda > Insecta > Lepidoptera > Ypsolophidae > Ypsolopha > Ypsolopha sequella. The sequence continues at coordinate 25,897,728 of OW203987.1, forward strand.
TATTTTTGGAATATTTTTCTAGGGATCTGTTAATAAAGGCCGATACACACCGGATGCATAAGCGTCGCGTTTGCAGCACGTATGCGTTGCAGCACCAGTTGTATTGTATGAGACTATATGGAATAGGCCTCCTATACTAATTGACTCGGGTTTATTTATAAAACAAGGTACATGGCGCAACTAATATATGTGGCTATTTGCAAACAGGGTCACTGAACCTTGGTACTCGTATAATAAAATATATGTCGTATCCGGTCTAAAAGGAAGCCAGTCGGAACGTCAAGCGCGCCACGTGGTTGCAACTGCAACGCCCTCTACCGACGTGACGCACTTCGACAGAGTCTCGGTGACTGTCGGGCGGGACGATTAGTCTACATTGGAGCGTCCGTCAAGAAACACCTTGAAACTGTCCTTCGTTCCGTGCTAGCTTTTGTGATAGTTTATTAAAATTGTGATTGTGAAGACTGTGTTACCCACAAGGCCTAACTATCATTATTATTATCCGATATCAGAAATGGGATCTGAACCTGATCAAGCAAACGAGATGGCGCATAGTGAAAATAACTGTGATGTACAATGGCGTGAACTTTTCGAAATTCAAAATTCGCAAATGCGTGCACTTATTCAAGCGCTAAAAACTCCCAGTTCGAACAGTGCAGTGACTATTCCCGAGTTCAATCCCGATAAACGTGACGCAAACGCAAGATCTTGGTGCGCGACGGCAGATTTGTGTTTCATCGATAACCCTATAGTAGGTGGACAACTCATCATGACTTTGAGTAAAGCCCTGAAGGGCGCAGCGTCAACCTGGCTTGCACAAATTTCGTACCCAGGTATGACATGGACGCAGTTTAAAGAACTTTTTACTGCAAGATTTGTAAGCGTGGAAACAAGTGCAGCTACCCTCATTAATCTGAACAATGAGAAACCGCATGACGATGAAACCTACGGAGCCTACGCGAGTCGTCAAATTACATCATTGATGAGCCGCTGGAAAGATGCGAGTATAGAACAAGTTGCAGTGTCGGTTGTCCTTTCTCACCTTGCACAATTTGATAACCGTTTAAACCGCCTCGCATTCACTACGGAAATTTCCACACGCGGTCAGTTACAAAAAGAATTGCAGGCCTATTCATACCTAAAGCGGAAAGATACAGCAGAAACAACGAAACCTGGCGTCGACAATGCAAAAAGGCCCAAGATTTTACAACAGTCTCCGGCAAAATGCTTTTTGTGCGGAAAACCTGGCCACAAGCAGGCAGACTGTCGGCTTAAAGGACTATACTCGAAGAAGCAGCCTGCCCCAGCATCTTCTCAAGCCAGTCAGCAGCAGCCTCCCAGCAGCCGGGTCGTCATCTGCTTCAAGTGCGGCGAGCCGGGCCACATTGCGACGCGCTGCTCAAGCCTCGCGGCCCCCGCGTCTACTTCCAGGCCAGAGCGACGTGTCGACCTTTGTGTGGTCGAGCCCCGTCCGGAACACTAAATCATTTAAGTGAGTATTTTGTTTTTCATTATGACTCAAGTGCTGAGTGTTCACTGTGGAAAGAAAGGATTGCGAATAAATTTAGCGGAAAACGCATCAATAATGTAGTGTCGCTAGTAGGCATTGGAAATAATAAAGTTGTAAGCACATTGCAAATATTGAGTCAAGTGGAAATCAATGGATTCGCGATGGAAATCCTATTTCATGTTTTGCCTGATATTTACTTACGAAGTGACATAATGTTGGGTAGAGAAATTTTGAACAATGGTTACTGCGTAAATATGACTGCAAAAGATTTTTCCCTGTCAAAGCCGTGTGTTGTAAATACGTGCAATATTCCAGTAGCTAAGGCCCCGGGCAACGACCTTAAAAAAAAATCGACACCGATATACCCGAAGATAGACTTTCTGAGTTTCACAATGCGTTGGAATCTTACGCTCATTTTTTTATCGTTGGTTTTCCAACTACCCACGTTCAAACTGGAAAATTAGAAATAAAGTTGATTAACCCCAATCGTACTGTGCAACGACGTCCGTATCGTTTATCTCCAGAAGAACGTAAGATTATGCGTGATAGGGTAGAAGAGTTATTGCGTGCAAAAATAATAAGACCCAGATGCTCACCGTTTGCGAGCCCTGCGCTCTTAGTAAAAAAAAAAAACATGAAGTTAGACAAAAAGTGATAGCGGTTCTAAACACTGTGCCTGTCCTCATGATCTGTGACCCAATGTACCCAGTAGAGGTTCACACTGACGCTAGCGCCGAAGGATATGGAGCGATTTTAATTCAAGTCGTTGATGATAAGCGAAGGGCCCTTGCCTATTTCAGCAAGCGCACAACACCGGCAGAATCTCGTTACCATTCTTATTAATTGGAAATACTCGCTGTCGTAAATGCCATTAAACAGTTCCGGAAATACCTGCACGGATGTTAGTTTGTTGTGGTAATCAATTGTAACTCGCTGAAGTCTTCGCGTAACAAGATTGACCTTATGTCGAGAGTTCACAGGTTTCCTACAGTCTTACGACTTCGATGTAATGTATCGAGCAGGTAAGTAAATGACGCATGTAGATTTCTTTTTGAGAAATCATCTTTCTTCACAACAGATGGAGCCTGTAGTTAACTGTGTTCAGAAAATTATTAACTTAGCCAAACTTGCTGAAAACTGGCTCCACGCAGAACAAGAGCACGATGCAGAGATACTGAAGCTAATTGCTAACCTCAACGAAGGACAAATGAATGAACGAACTTGCAAAAACATATCAAGTAAGGTCAGGTGTTCTCTATAGAAAGGTTCAGCGAAATGGTAAGACGAAATGTTTGCCCATAGTTCCCCGCGCGTTGAGGTGGTCTGTTATAAACAACTTGCATGAATCTCTCATACATCTTGGGTGGAAAAAGACGCTGGAAAAACTCTACGACCATTATTGGTTTGAAGGTATGTGTTGTTACGTAAAAACAGTTTACAGACAACTGCGTTACTTGCAAAATTGCCAAGAAACATTCAGGTAAATTACAAGTTTAACTTCACCCGATACCAAAAGTGATAGTGCCTTGGCACACAATACATATCGACGCAACTGGAAAGCTGAGTGGTAAGAACGATACCAAAGAGTATGTGTTCGTACTCATAGATGCTTTTACTAAGTACGTCCTACTCTACCATACTAAGAAGATTTGTGGCGTTATTTTGTGCACCCGTACGAATCATTGCTGACCAAGGGTGATGCTTTGCTAGCAATGAGTTCAAAAGGTTTTGAGAGGCCAAAAACATTATTCTTCATCTCATAACAACTGGATCATCTAGAGCGAATGGTCAGGTAGAGAGAGTAATGAGTGTTATGAAAGGATTGTTGACGGCAGCAGAGTCTAGCGGTGATAAATCTTTGCAGGAAGCGCTGGGAGATGTCCAACTTGCGTTAAATTGCACAATGAATAGAGTGACTAAGGCTAGTCCTCTAGAATTAATGATAGGCAAAGTGGCTCGTCCCCTAGAGTTGATGGCCGATAATATAGAGCAGATCATAGATCTAGATCAAGCCAGACAATCGGCATCAGATAGGATTGAGAAAAACGCAAACTATGACAAACAACGTTTTGACGCGACTAAGGCAAAACTGAATAGGTTTCCTATCGGTGATTTTGTTTTGATTGAGAATGAATAACGTATCAAACGAAATTAGACCCAAAATTTAAAGGTCCCTTTAAAGTAATTGAAGTTTCAGACGGAGATCGCTATGTGTTAAAATCATTAAATTGTAAACGAACATACAAGTATGCTCATGACAGGTTACGGAAAATGCCAGAAGGTCAAATACCACTTGATGTATCAGAAAGTGAAAGTAAGGTTGAAGAGCAGGTTGATGCTATGATGATGGAGTAAGGTGTGCTCAGTTCGGTTGGTCGGCCGTACCAGAGACCATGCCGTAGTCGTAGCTCGTTGAAAGTCGGTCTTTGCTCGCGGAGAGCAATCCGTGGGTACGCGATGGGCGGATGGTTCTGGCGGAGGCCGGGTCTTGGTGAAGACCAGAGTGAGTCCTTTATGTGGTACTCTGCGATCCTTGGAGGGAGTGCGAATGTTTGTGAGCTAGAATAGCTATAGGCCACGAATGTGACACTTACTATCATTGGAATTGCTATTGATTTGTGATTAGCTGATTGGAGATTATTAAATTTGCAGAGCTGTATTTGTACAGCTGTTGTTATTTGGTGGTATTTGATAATCTGTGCATTGATTCCTGATTCAGAAAGTTGATTATGTAATACAGTGTAAAGACAGACTTTGTTTAATTCTTGTGATGTAAATCTAGTACCCATTAGAATAAAATGAAAAAAAAAAACTACTCTATGTAGATTCAAAGATGTAGGGTCAGGTATGGTCGATCGGATATTGTGCTGCTTGTTTGTATTGTTTCAGAGTAACACACGAGGACGTGTGTACGGGCAGGACGGCCGTGTCGTATCCGGTCTAAAAGGAAGCCAGTCGGAACGTCAAGCGCGCCACGTGGTTGCAACTGCAACGCCCTCTACCGACGTGACGCACTTCGACAGAGTCTCGGTGACTGTCGGGCGGGACGATTAGTCTACATTGGAGCGTCCGTCAAGAAACACCTTGAAACTGTCCTTCGTTCCGTGCTAGCTTTTGTGATAGTTTATTAAAATTGTGATTGTGAAGACTGTGTTACCCACAAGGCCTAACTATCATTATTATTATCCGATATATACAACAGTAACATATTTCTTGGACGCCTGCTGCTACCTACTGGTGACGGCCAATTAGATAAATTGGCTCAATTAGAACCTAAACATATTCAATTACCACACACGCTTTATGCGTTCCGCGGAGGTCCTTCAAGTTGTAGTGCACTTATAGATATATGATAATTTAATGTGCCTATAATATTGTACACATTTTGTACAATTATGTACAGCAAAAAAATAATTTTGTATCCCTCTAATTAGGTCACAGTTTTCATTTGAAGTTTTGTAAAAAAGTGCACTACAACTTGACCCTGGAGTGCACTATCTCTGAAAATGAAAACTTTTTATACATTCGCGTACTTTGAATTTTGTACAATTATGTACAACCAAAAAATAATTTTGTATCATTCAAATTGCCCCGAAAAAGTTGATTCAAAGTTTGTTAAAAAAGTGCACACCACAACTTGAGGCTTTTTCAAAACTATATATTTGGGGTAGTGATGACCCGTTTTAGAAAGGCCTAATTATGTACATTTTTGTACAAATTTTATATCTCCGAGAAAATGTATAGTTTTCTGGTAAATTCATTTGTTATGGATAGAGATGTAACTGATATCTTTGTAATATTTGCTAAGATATTAGTAATTGTTGCCAAACGTCCTGTTTCCCCAGGACATGTCCTGGTTTTTTAGGTGATCTGAAGTATCCTGGATAGATTTTAAGTAGCGTCCTGAATTTTTAAAGCATCCTGTAAACATTATGGGTTTTAAAGTTCGCGCACCACTACAAGCGCTTATCGTACGTTTCATCAACAAATTGTTAAAAAGAACTAAAGCTACCTAATAACAAGGAGCCGTTTAATTATAATAATGGTAATTTCTTATATAATTTAATTGAAAATACATTATTGGAAATTGTGGTTGGTATAGCTAAGTTTCATTTGCACTGTTTTCATTGCGTAATTAATAATAGGTCATAACTATGAAATTGCCGAAATTTTCTTAAAGATTCATGAGTTCATAATTCCTATATTTCAATAGCTATTTCCATTTATTTTTTTTGTTCAAAAGTTGCTTTCTAGGTTTTATATCCACGTATAAAATTTCGTTTTTATTTTCAGTTTGATTACAAAAATTAAATCTTTAAAGACAATTTGCCTTAAATGTCCGTGATAAGATTCGTAATATTTTTTTACAGCTGACACTTTTAAAAAATTAAATTAAAGTCGCTGTTAGCTTAGGGTGGATGGTCCAAGACAATCTTCATACAAACTTGAGGGAACCAATAACGACGACAGAAGTATTGTTATTTCGTTCTGTTACTTTTTCTTTACGTTCAATTGATTTTATACTTGTGAATAATCAGTTTGTTACAAACACAGTGTGTTTACATGCCTAATTTTGCTATTTACAACTTTCGTACTATGGATTACACAAGTTTGTATGAGAATTTCCTTAGACCATCCACCTTAATGTTAATGACCTATTAGTAATCTAACTACCACTCTTATACTGCATTCTGTTTTTAAACCATATTGTCCTGTTAAACCATATTGTATTTCCGCTTTCAAATCCTGGTTTTCAAAATTAGGAGATGACAACCCTATGCCAATATCCCAGTTAGAATTGTAAAGCGTCCGAGCAAATTCGTCAATGAACTCAAATTCTTGAAATAAATATTTAATGTATCTTTTTTACTTGTAGAAAATGATGAGCTTGCATCTTTAGCATCAGACCCGATATTCAACATCTTTCAATATCGTTTGGATAAAATTACTTGCTGCGTAATACTCGGCTGCTGTCTCAAACCAACATTTTTATTTGAACTAAGGCTGCTCTCTGTAATATTATGTTGGAGAATATCGGTTAGTTACTATTGAAATTCAATGCAAGTGAGCGAGACAACATTTAGTAGGCTGAATCCGGAAGTGGATGTGCGTCGGGGAGTTAGAAAAAATAATAATACGCAAGTGCATATGTTTAGTATTTTTGTTTCTGGAGAAAGTCGGTTAGACAAAAAATGGTAAGCCAAATGTTTTGTTTTTGACATTGTGCGAGCGCGACCGATCGACCCTTTGATGCTAGGAAACACCAGTCCAGATGTTTTATTGTTCTCCGAACTCTGTCTGTCGAACAACTGACTGGTAACTGACCGCCTGGGTAGGCAATAATAAATTATTGTTTCTACTCATTTATCTCAAAATCTCAATAAAGATTAGATTTTACGAATAAAATTCAATTCACAGCTTCGTTTGGGTTTTTTTTTGTGCTTAAGTGTTGTTTGTTCACAAACAATAATATTTTAGTAATTTTATTTATTTCATCTGACATCTCGAAAATTATTTGTATTCATTGAGACGTCAATTTTTGTATTTCAATTTAACAGAAGTGACTCCTTGACTAGATATATAGACTATGGGCGTACAGTCGGTAACCTTTTGTACCGAGTAACAAGACGTGACCAATTCGTCGTTGTGTAGAAAAAAAACTACATCAAAATAAACAGGGTTTGCTGGCCGCCACCTGGAGCATTTTGTACAATCAGCAAAAAAAAACTGTTAAAAAGCAAGCAGGGCCCTAATACCTACGTTCGCTTTGTTGGTACTAACGTAAATCAGCCTGATATTATTGAAAAATTTTTAGACACGATTAATTAACCTTCGATTAAATTGATATCCCTTGTATAAGTTGGAGTACAGAACATTTTACAAAAAAATAATATCTTTGTAATTTTATTTTTACTCATCAAATAAACTTATTGTCTTAGGAATAAAAGAAACACATCATTATAAGTTTCTTTTATGCCCAGGAAAAAAAAAGTGCAGCTTTGACATTTCGTTTATCGATATTGCTAGTAGCTAGAACTTGACAAAAATCTTGAAGGGCTTAGTTATTTCTTTCTAAAGTCTCTGGAGTCTTTACAAGGTGGTAGAGCTGATGCCGGACTTGACTGTGGAGGTACCACCATCTTACTTGGAGACCCCCTCGAAGTAATTCGGGGGACAATAAGAGGACAGCTCTCAGGCAACAAACTAGGAGGCCCACCATACCTGGGACCGATGGATGGCGGTATATCTATCCCTTATAGCCGGGCCTTATATGGAACAGACTGATGCGTCACTGCTGCGAGGGTTCTGGCACCGCGATCACCAACCCGCCTGCCCAGCGTGTGTGAGTATGGGCAATTCTTCCAGGATGACCGCCGGGAGTGGCAAAGTCCTGGAAAGGCTTATGTCCAGCAGTGGACGAACTAGGCTGATGGATGGACGGATGGAAAGTCTCTGGATATAGTTATTCATTCAACTGGACTTTGTGATTTTATGTTTGTAAAAACATGGAATTATTATATTTTGAAATACGCAAAAGTAGATGCTACTTCGAAATTTTTAATAAATAGTTAAAAACACCAATCGATAGAGATATTTTTTTCATTTTATTTGCAACCCACGACCTACTAAAAACGGGCTTAGTTATTTTATGAACCCGGCATTCATTCATTTGGGTAATTTGCAAATAGAACATTTGCAAGTTTATTTTCTTCAAAGTCTACTGTGAAATAATCCAACACTTAGCGCTCTTCATCTTCTAAGTGGTCTTTTTAACTTTTAACTATTTTTACTCTCTATACTTAGACTTCCACGGCGTTCAATTTCCACGAGTTATGGCAATACTGCACTCAGAATACTCAGACAGACAAAACAGAAATTAACGAACAAAATAAATATAAGTTTGCACCCAGCCGACTAAAAGACAACTAAAATTACACCTTTAATTGCATTTGGTTCTGATTGTTTACTATTTAAACATGTTATAAAACAGGAGTCTACAAACTACGGCCCGCGGGCCAATACTGGTCCCCACGCTCCACAAATCTGGCCCACACAGTAGAGTGCCCGATAAGCATGGCAGCTCACTAAAATTTCACTAAAATCTACAATGTACGTTTATATATGTGCTGGTTACAAGAAAATTTACTTTCCCTGAACTGAATATAAGTAAGTTTCTGTCTTTCTCAATCAGAAACAACAAACGCAGAAATATAACACTTCGGGCTCACACTTGCAGTTTGAACTACTCTCAATACTGCTCTTGCATAGATCTCACGAGGGTATCGACTATTAAATACCTTGGAGTACTTTTAGATGACAAACTTACCTGGACACCGCATATTGATGCTCTAACCGTCAGAGCACGAACACTCATATTTCTTTTTAAGACTTTGCGTCACATAGCCTCTCATGATCTTTTAAAAACAGTATACCTTTTACTTGGTCAGTCAATCCTTAACTACTGTATTCTTGCCTGGGGTGGTGCCTGCAAGACAAAATTACTCAAACTCGAGAGAGCCCAAAGATCAATATTAAAAGTGATGTCATTTAAGCCTTTTAGATACCCCACCGAGTTATTGTATAGCGAATGTAAAGTTCTTACTATTCGTCAACTATATATTCAGCAATTAATATTTAAACAACATTCAAAATCCTCGTTTGACTTAGATTTGCATATAAATAAAAGAAGAAATGACTTGGTTTTTAAAGCAAAATGGTGTACAACTTCCTTTGCCCAGCGTTTCTTTTCATTTCTAGGACCATTTGTCTACAATAAGTTAAATAATATACTAGAGATTATATCCAATGACACGTCACGCTTGTAAGACAACAACAAAATATTGGCTCTTTACCCAGAATTACTACAATATAGAGTCTCTTATTGTGACAGGTCAATAAAGTCTTAAATTTTTTTTTCTCTCCGTAAATTACTTTACACGATTTTCTGTGTCCATCTTCTCATATATTTAAATAATAATACATATAATGTATATATTAATATTATCCACACTGATATTTCAACGTTCACACTCTCACACTCATGTCAAATACTATATAAAATCATTACCTTACGAGTATCTACATCTACCGAATAATATTGCGTTTAGTAAAGTGCCTATATATTGCTGTATCTCAATGTTAACTTGGCCTGTGAGAAGGCGCTGGAGGCCATAACTCAGGTTTAGCCTACATTGGTCTTCAACGTTACTTAATAGCATAGACTAATAAATACAAGTATTTATTTATTTGTATTTATTAGTCTATGCATAATAGTAAGAAATTACATTTATAAGTCAGATAAGAGTGCTTTTTTTTGTTGTCTGTTTGTTCACGTAAACAATATTTTTTTTTTATATACAATATAATAATCAGATGTTTGTAGTTTATGCTGTTAACGACCAATTAAAAAAATACAAGGATTGTCATACATGAGCTTACATTTATTTATGCAGCCAAATTCATACTGTAGGCTTGGTAAGTGATGAGTATCAGGGATCGATAACACATTGCTAATTTTTCAAAATAAATTGTTGACCTCCCATAACACGAAAAAAATAATTTACGAATTTCACAAAAAGGGTCATTGAACATTCGATACTGACAAGTAACAGTCTTCAATATGAATTTGGTTATATAAATAATTTTCATTGTGTAACATTACAGATCACCAGCTAGCCCTATAAAAAAAAATTGCGCGTAAACCTAAGGAAGCCACTTGATTGTCCGTTTTCAACAAACATTTTGACAGTAGACTAAATATACAATAATGGTCAATCATACAAATTAGTTGTGTATGATTTTAACTACCAATTAAGAAACACGGACATTTAAAGTTTGTGTTAAAAAATGCAATCTTGGTTTTGCCCCTAGGGACATAATGGAGGAGTCACTATGGCCCTCAGGCTAAAAAGTTTGGAGCTCCTGTTTTAAAATTACCGTTACTCCTTTCTCTTTAATTGTTTCCATATCATACAAGGGCAGTGTTTAGGGCTCTTACTACTTATGATTCAACTGTTTTGAGAGAAAAGAAAGTTTTTAGAGTATAAACATACCACTGCAACAAAATAAAACCGTAATACTTTTACAAACATTAGTAAGTTCTCCGTGTCTACTAATGTTTGTAAAAGTATTACGGTTTTATTTTGTTGCAGTGGTATGTTTATACTCTAAAAACTTTCTTTTCTCTCAAAACAGTTGAATCATAAGGTTTGATTCAGATATTAATGAAAACTTAATAATGAGAAAATATTTATCATGGGCCCTAAATTATTTACTAAGATTCCGAAAAACTAATAATATATCAGTATTTATGTATTTAAAAATAAATTATTCAAACTTCTAACGAGAGAATGTAATTACACAGCGAAAGGCTTTATTCATGATAAATCAATCTAATTACTTTTATCTTTGACATGTTAAAATTATTTAAAGTATTTTTATTTTTCGTAAGCTGTTGAGTCGATTGAGCATTGAGACCCGAGAAATTTGCATGTTAATCCGTATAAATATCTATAAAATTTGCTTTTGTTTAAAGATCAATTACAAATTACGCTGTTGTAAATTTTAAAAAATGTAAACTAATTTTATTTTCACACGCCTTTTGGGAAAGTGTAGAGTAGGTAAGTATCAATTAAGATAAACGCATCTTATCTCTTATTTATTAATAATTATATACTTACGGTTAGAGAATCCAATCCCGCAAACGCGGGATCCCGCACCTTTTTTGCGGGATCAAAAATGCGGGATTACTCATGCGGGATCCCGCACCTTTTTTGCGGGATCAAAAATGCGGGATTACTCATGCGGGATCCCGCACCTTTTTTGCGGGATCAAAAATGCGGGATTACTCATGCGGGATCCCGCACCTTTTTTGCGGGATCAAAAATGCGGGATTACTCATGCGGGATCCCGCACCTTTTTTGCGGGATCAAAAATGCGGGATTACTCATGCGGGATCCCGCACCTTTTTTGCGGGATCAAAAATGCGGGATTACTCATGCGGGATCCCGCACCTTTTTTGCGGGATCAAAAATGCGGGATTACTCATGCGGGATCCCGCACGTTCGCGGGATTGAAAAAAAAAGACGTGTGGCACTCGGGGATTTCATGATTTCATGATTAATAAACTGAATCTACAAAACACCAGGTTAAGCCAGGAACTTGTTGTGTCACTGTCTCGCCGGATAAAAGAACGCCGCACATCAATAACTGCTGTGTTGCTTTACTTGGAAAATCCAAAAAAATATCTAGAAAAAGATTCAAGGTCTGCAAGTGTAGAGGACAATCCATTCTTTTATCCAAGTAAAACTACGCTAAGAACTGAAATGAAGTGTTTAATTGAGAGACTGATGTCAGACGTGCAACCTGAAACTGAAAACCAGCAAGATGATGACAGTGAAGAAGACATGCCTTTATCGAATCTGCCTTCACATACACTAGAAGAAGAATTAGAGCGCAGTCTCCGTACTGAATGGGTGGCAGAGTCTAGAGCTGCTGTGCGTGTACCCACTCGAGATAATTCAACTGATTTGATATTGAAACGTGAGATGACACTTTTTGAATGTGGAGGGAATAGGGGAAAGTATTTGGAAGCTGTTTATACTTATGTGAAGTCAATTCCGCCTACAAGTGTGGAAGCCGAGCGTGCTTTTTCCGCCGCTGGCTATTTATGCAACAAGATAAGATTAAATCTACAAGATGAAACGTTAGATACTTTATCATTTCTTCGAAAGTATTTTCAAAAAAAATAAGCTGATTTTAAATGCCTCTAAAACCAATGAATATGTTTTATTTCAAATAAAAATCTAAATATGAAACGTGAAATATTGTGAATATTGTATTGTCTTAAACATCATTATATTTAATTTATAATTTAAGTGATAACTTTGCTTCATGTTGATAAGAATAATTAAAAATATTTGTGTGTATTTTCTTTCTTTAAATTACATGAAACAAAAATAATAATAATTAAAATCAATCCCGCAAATCCCGCGGGATCCGCGGGATTGATGATCTTAATCCCGCAGGCGTGCGGGATCGCGAATTTGATGCGGGATTGGATTCTCTACTTACGGTTAAAACTGATCAAAGTTAATGGTTAAATACAAATACTTAAAAGGTAAAAGAAAATTGGACACATCATGATAATAATAATAATTAATAAAACTAATTATTATTGAGCATACAATAATACATGTAGACACACACTATGTAGTAAAAACTTAAAGAGCCGAGAAGTTATTCATAGTCATACTTTTTTTTGGTATTCGAAAAATGGACACCATGTGATAAACCATAATAATGTATTAAAACAAAATAGCATAGTTCAAAACAAATTATTTGCACAACAGAAAAAAAACACCAAGTGGGCCCGGCCAGGAACGTGCCATCCATAAATCGTACCCAATTCGTATTTTTTGTTAAAACAGAACTTCTGTTTTTATGACCTTATTGTAACACAATATGAACACAATACATAGATAAGCCCTCCTTTTTATTTTACATTCATTCGTGTAAATCATTTTTTGCGAACTATAATAATAAATGTAAATACACAGTAATGAAAACTAAAAGACTCTAGCTAGAAGTACATAGTTTTGTTGTATTTGAAAAATTCCACTTCCTGGACGCCATGATATAAATGCAATACAAAATGGTCCTTACATCGTCAACAATAAAGCACAACCGAACGGATAAGATAGTTATGGTCTAAATGTACGGACGCTTATATTGCAACTCTTAATTGTGATATTAGCATATCAGAATCCAGTATACAGGTATTACTAATATCTTAGCGAATACAAAAGTATATCAGTTCCACTATCTTTATCCATGAATAATGAATTTGCCAGAAAACTATACATTTTCTCGGAGATACAAAATTTGTACAAAAATGTACATAATTAGGCCTTTCTAAAACGGGTCATAACTACCCCAAATATATAGTTTTGAAAAAGCCTCAAGTTGGTGTGCACTTTTTTAACAAACTTTGAATCAAATTTTTCGGGGCAATTTGAATGATACAAAATTATTTTTTGGTTGTACATAATTGTACAAAATTCAAAGTACGCGAATGTATAAAAAGTTTTCATTTTCAGAGATAGTGCACTCCAGGGTCAAGTTGTAGTGCACTTTTTTACAAAACTTCAAATGAAAACTGTGACGTAATTAGAGGGATACAAAATTATTTTTTTGCTGTACATAATTGTACAAAATGTGTACAATATTATAAGCACATTTAATTATCATATATCTATAAGTGCACTACAACTTCAGGGACCCGTTCCGCGGTCCACACCATCAGAACCCGTGTTTTTCTTGACCGCCGCGCCGAGGCCAGGTCTCAGTGTGAGGACCTTTAAAGGCATTCATTCATGAGACTTCTTTCAACTTGGCGCAAGATCTGTACTACACTCTGTCGAGTGCACCTCATAACGCAACGTACATTCCGTTTGCTCAAATCGTTTGAAACCTGAGGAAGCGAAGGATTCTAGGAATTCTTCGCTCGTAGTTCAAGAATAGAATCCTGAGCGTAGCGTAGGTTTCAAAGGTACTAGAAACAAAATAACTTTGCTGCCGAGCGAAACACACAACTTTTCACCTCACTACAGCGAGAAAAATGCTAGGTGCAAGCTTAGAATAATGCAAGACATTGAAATGTGGTAATAACAGTACGCTGGACATCGTACAAAATGACAGTTCCTTTTGGTGCAGATGTGTGAAATTGAAACTTTTTATAATAGATACTAAAGCCGATTCCGAAGGCTTTAATTTTAGTTTTAGTGATGTCAAAATTAAATTTTCTTCGTTGCAAAATAGTCCTTAGATTTTAGGAACAGAAGTTAAATTACTTTGGAAAATTTCAAGTTTTGACAGCACTATAACTAGAATTAAAGCCTTCAGAATCGGCTTTAATGTCATTGTCTATAGTTCCGAGTTCGCTCACATAACTCACTGCAGCGATCAGCGCCAAGATGGCGATAATCAAATTGCTTCATTATCAGGTCCTCAATAGTCAGTTCAGTTACTTGTATGATTAGAGGTCAGTGTTGCAAGAAAAAATAAAAGAAAAACAAACAAACCTTTTTTCTTTTTTCGTGCAATCGTCGTGCTGGCCAGTGCGATTGTTCTAAATATGAGGCTGGCGCACTGACATGGAATAAGTATTAATGCATTTCAGGGGGCTGGAAACCTTTTTTGAATAGAAAGTTTCGAATTTTAAAAACCTTTTCTACGCTAGCGGGAAAAAAGCACTTTTGCACGCAGATTTCGCATGATAAATAGAACCTTTGCGAGCTTGTGAGGTGAAAATAAAATTTTACCAAGTTTCGCCAGCCAGGTGACTGTCACTTTTACGCAATTCAGTCTCGCGTTCAAGTCAGAGAAATACACTAATCGGGCTACTTCTAGTGGTTCTGCCGGTCAATTAGTCGTTATCTGCTTCCAAGTACGGTTCATTTGACACCCTATTAGCAAAATCGAATGAGGTTTCCGTCAAATTACGGAAATCCTTTTGTTTATTTACCTACATACTTTAATTCCTTCTCCTATATCTGGGCTAAGTATTCTATAAACATGAACTGTTTTATTTTATTGCAAGCTTGAGTGATCATAAAACAATGTTTCCAGTAGTTTTTATTGCACGCTTGAGTGATCATAATGTACAATGTTTCCAGTAGTTTTTATTGCACGCTTGAGTGATCATAATGTACAATGTTTCCAGTAGTTTTTATTGTACGCTTGAGTGATCATAATGTACAATGTTTCCAGTAGTTTTTATTGCAAGCTTGAGTGATCATAAAACAATGTTTCCAGTAGTTTTTATTGCACGCTTGAGTGATCATAATGTACAATGTTTCCAGTAGTTTTTATTGCAAGCTTGAGTGATCATAAAACAATGTTTCCAGTAGTTTTTATTGTACGCTTGAGTGATCATAATGTACAATGTTTCCAGTAGTTTTTATTGCACGCTTGAGTGATCATAATGTACAATGTTTCCAGTAGTTTTTATTGTACGCTTGAGTGATCATAATGTACAATGTTTCCAGTAGTTTTTATTGTACGCTTGAGTGATCATAATGTACAATATTTCCAGTAGTTTTTATTGCACGCTTGAGTGATCATAATGTACAATGTTTCCAGTAGTTTTTATTGTACGCTTGAGTGATCATAATGTACAATGTTTCCAGTAGTTTTTATTGTACGCTTGAGTGATCATAATGTACAATGTTTCCAGTAGTTTTTATTGCACGCTTGAGTGATCATAATGTACAATGTTTCCAGTAGTTTTTATTGTACGCTTGAGTGATCATAATGTACAATGTTTCCAGTAGTTTTTATTGCACGCTTGAGTGATCATAATGTACAATGTTTCCAGCAGTTTTTATTGCACGCTTGAGTGATCATAATGTACAATGTTTCCAGTAGTTTTTATTGCACGCTTGAGTGATCATAATGTACGATGTTTCCAGTAGTTTTTATTGCACGCTTGAGTGATCATAATGTACAATGTTTCCAGTAGTTTTTTTTTGCATGCTTATTATTTTTTGCATATTTATAATTAACATTAGTTCCTTTACACTAAAAGTATTAATATTATAGTGCAATGTATTAATTTTAAAGCTAAACCTTTAAAAGTGGGAACCATTGATTTTATACTTCATTTATATAGAGGGTGTTGATTTGGTCAGCTACTTCCGTCACAGGGTAGGTTATATTCACGATACTAATGACGAAATAGTACACGACATGCGGGAGTGCGGGCGAGAACATACATATCAGGATGAAATCGCCCGCACTCCCGCCTGTCGCGTAAACCCTTTTCGTCTCGGATTGACCCACGAGCTGTCAAAACATTCATTCTGGTTCTCACTTGACACTTGACATGTAAAAAAATATGCATTTTTTTTTTGTTTTTTGTGTCTTGGCAACGCAAGCGTTAGATTCTGATATGGTTTGTACATCACGCACGGTACAGTTAAAAAAAAGTTTTAATTTTTTTTAATATTTTAATATTATTTGATAGGATAAATTTTGCTTGGATACATGTATTTTTTTAGTAGGATTAGATAATAAATATGACATTTTTACGGGTGGGAAGGCATTAGATTCAATCAGACTGAGATAGATAGAAAGACATTTAACATTAAGGGGACAATATTGAACAGAAGTATTCTACATGAAGATTGAAGTGTCAAGAATCGATGTATATTAAGTTTTATTGAGAGGTATGTACTAGATCGGTAATTTTCATCCTAAGCGTTTGCAGCTCGTGGGTCAATCCGAGACGATTAGGGTATTATACTAGCGCTGCGCGCCGCAGTAACCATTTATCAAGAGAATTTTAGGACATATAAAAAAGGGCATAATTCCTTCTTCGAGTGGTATTCTTTTTGTGTGCTGTTTTTGCAATAAGCATCATGTACCTATACTAATTTTCATGTGACGCAAGTTGTAGACCAAATCGACACCCTGTATATTCCTTAATTTAATTAACCTCACTCATGACGAATACCAACTTAAGGCGATATGTAAAAGTTTTAGCGTCCCTGTTACCCCATATGCAAAAAACCCTGAGTGCGAGAGGGACGGATGCGTGAAAAAGCAACAAAAAGTCGGTTTTTAATTAATATAAAATGTACTAAAGTTGCTGTCAAAATTTCATTTAACCAGGTCCTAGATACTGTAAAAACCATCTAATAAAATATAATTGCAGTCCATATTGTCATTCCAAATTGTCAAACCAAAATTGGTGTCTAAAAAAAACTCATTTCAATAAATATTTGTATCGAGCCAAATTTTCTGTTTAACAAAACCATAGAAAAAGATTCCAAAAATAATATACTATTCTTTCAAAATAATACATTATTTACTGAACTAGATATGCAAGTTCTAAAAGTGTCTATCTTTTTCTTAGCGCCTTAATCGGCGCACCCGTTTTTAAGGTGGCTCCGTCGGAAAAATTGGCTACTCGGTTCGTGGTGGTTGAAATTTCGAACAAAACCATATTAAAATAAAGTTCTTATCAGCTCGAACTGCAACATGGCTGTTACGTCAGTCGCTGAGGCTGACAAGTGCGAAAATAGTGTGTTTTTAATTTATTTTAGCTAAAATAAAATGAATTTACAAAAACTGAGAAAACCATATCTTTTAATATTATTTTGTGTAGAAGTTTATACATTTTTATAATGTTTCGATAAAAACTGTAGCAGTTATATTGTTACAAGTGGACGAAAAATCGAGAAATAAGGGTAAACTTTGAATTTTCTTGCTTCACTTCTGTAAATTAAAATAAAATTCAGGAAAAACCACATCACTATTTGTATCATGTAGATTACTATGTATTTTTCTTCTATTAAAAAATGCTATAGTTACCTATAAAATGGTAAACTTATTCAGTTCAAGGTCGTTGGCGTTGGAAGAAACCTTAAGGCGATTACCATCGCCAAATTAGCAGCTCGATATTTGTCACTACAAATATAAACGGAAACGACATTGAAATAACGTTCATATCAGCGCGCAATGCATAGTGGCTGTTACGACGCTCGCTGCGTCCTTGATAGAGCGAAATAGGGGAAAATTATACTTTTCACGTGGACGTGATTGTTCAATTGAATAATCTTATGTTGTGTTTATAGCTATCAAATTTATCTATTTATCAAAGCATAAACGAATTCAATCGGCCAAGCCACTTAGGAGCAGTAGGAAATTTAAACCAAAAAACACCATTTAGTTAATAAATTGTTTCATATAGAAGTTTTGGTGGTATGAAAAAGAAAAATGTTGCAGATGTTGTCTAAGAGTTGATTATTCATAATACATTTTTTCATTATTTTTGGTTTGGCCATAAACGAGGAGTAGGCTTTAGAAGGTACCCATTTGGCAATAGTAAGGCCCTTAAGTCTTACCAGTAAAATGTAAACAACGGAGTTTTCTATTTCTTATCAAAACTGTACTAAGTCAACGTGGAATGAGCACGTTTTGCTGAGTTTTCATATCTAAAGAAAGACCTGCTTGAGGAAACCTATGCATTTTATTACTTTATGCATATTGTTACCATGTCGGGTCAGCGTGGAGCTATTCTTGTGGGAAGTATTCACGCTGCATCAGGTGCCAGCCATCAGACGAGTGATATCTACATTTCTACTCATATATGAATCTTATTACCCAGTGATACGGTTTCTATTGCTAATATCTAATATTTATTATTTGCACATTGGTTCTGGACGGTAAAACGAATGGCTGGCCATTGTGTTTTACGGTTGGAAAGATATTTAGTATTTCACACGTATTTCGTATAATTTTATTAATAACTATGGACTAACAGTTGGGAGCCCAAAGTTAACGGGACACCTGACGCTAGAACATCAACAACACCAGGTTTTCAAGGGTACATTGGAAGAAACTATGTCTCTCTTCATATTGAAGAAAATATATTTGATTTATCGATCTTTTATCTAGGGATTCCACCTGTAAACAATAAAACAATGTTTACACTCTCTTTTTTTTTGGTTTTCAAACGTTCGTTTCAAAGACGCGGTTAAGAGATCAACTTGATTTTTTTTATAAAATAGGTAATAGAAATATAAAGGGATGTTACCTAAATTCAATATTTTTTCCCTATAAAATATTTCAGTATTAGCTAAAAACACACCAATTTGTTGTTTCGCTGCGTGATCACTAGTATTACGCGTCCAAGAACAAGAGGCCAAAGAGCCAACATACAATCACCTCTATGGAAAGCAAAGAAGGTCTTTGCCATTAGACTTATTGTGCTAGACGGGTAATAAAAAAAGTTGCTAGGGTATGCCATCCCCTTAAGCCCCTGACACTCAATACAAGCGATTTCATTACTTAATACTACTTCAAGAGCACCAGCCTGTCCACACACTCGCACTCATTTGCGTTTAATTATTTACGTATTAAATATTTTCTCCTATTTTGCGCTATCCGCCATCGCGAGGTCGTCATAACAGCCGTATTGTAATGAGTGTTGATATTAACCTTATTTTGATGTCATTACCGTCGATTTTGTACCAATACACATGAAGCTGCTAAATTGACAGGAGTAGAACAAGCGTGTTTATTTGTTGTGCACGATCATTTAAAACTTAAATCATAAACAACACAACTTTGCTAGAAAAGCCTAATTAACATTAAACTATGGTCGCCAAATGCCATAAATAACCTTTTTTTAAAGTTTTTATTCAAAAATAAGAAAAACAATCATGAGTTTTCCGTTCAGTAACCAGATCCGTCACATCAACCTTAAGGTAGCCGAAATTAATATTGAATACTAAATTTGAATCTTGAAATTTGGCACTTAAGCACGTCTTAGCAGCACAATTTAAAGAAATCTGTAAGCCAAAAAATTTCGCAGGTTCTACGTGATAGGCTACCAAGTTTATTGAAAAAATATTTGTGGTATTATTTCTGTGAAAAACGCAAAATAAAATGTAGGCTTCCTAAACTAACACAAATAATATTTTTCGTATTTTACAAAAAAGGTCATTGAACCTGTGTCCTTTATTTACCGAGTCTCCAGTATGAATTTGGATATGTCGATAAAATTCACCTTACAAGAAATTCAGAAATATAATTTCGCTCTTATTCCCAGCAAGTTAATTTACTTTGCCAATGTAACTTAGTACAGTTTTATACCTTTATTACTTTGTTAACTTAATTAACTTCATTAAGCTTTAGGTACAGTAAAATAATTATGAGTACTTTTTGAATAAATTAACACAAAATGAAACAAAGAATCACCTTACAACACAAATTAACATTTAACTGCTAAAATGTTCTCTTTTTGTGTTCATTGTTAATTTGATAAAAAGTAATTTTATTTCTCGTTACATTAAATTATATACACCTCCTACCAACGTAAATTGCTGAGTATTTAGTAACATTGTTATCGTTTTGCTCTTTTGTACTGGACCACACGTTTCTAGTTCACTTAGTTTGAGGTCTACTTCAAAACAATTTTAGCCCTAAACTAATTTTGTAAAACTACAAATTTAATTTTGGAACACTTATTGTTTTTACCACCATAGAGTTAGAAACTCCAGTTTGCTTCTAGAAAGACATAACAATACAAGACAATACAAGTAAGTGGTAACAACGTAACAAATCGCGGTTTTAATTTTTGGCCAAATCTATCCTTGTGGATGGCAAGGCAATACCCAGATATTATAGCCGATTCTAAAGGCTTTAATTTTAGTTTTAGTGGTGTCAAAACTAAATTTAATTCATTTCAAAATAGTCCTTAAAAGTTAGGAACAGAATCTAAATTAATTTGGAGTAATTTTTTGTTTGACAGCACTAAAACTAAAGCTTTCAGAATCGGCTAAATTAGCGTCATACTGGCCGGTTAGTCACAGTCACGGCTCAGCTTGTATTTATTTATTACATAAATCGATAGTGTTGCCAAAACCGATCATATATTATACCTACGTATTTGCAAATTATGAATGGGCCAAGTCAAAATAGTAGTTTATGCTACAAGGGCGCAAAGGAATAAATTACGAGGACGATTTAAAACACGAGCGTAGCAAGTGTTTTAAACGTAACCGAGTAATTTATTGCTTTTACGCCCGTGTATCATACTACGTTTTTCAATGCATAGTGTGAGGAAATGAAAACAAATATAATCTTGTAAACTTTAAATTATGATTGGCTCAAAAGGATTGTATCCAGAGCCGTTAAACAGTGGAAAAAAAAGTATAACATCTATGGTACACAGGAAAGGCTGCAGGTTAGCCAACCACTGCAAACAAATTAAATAAAAATAATAATAAAGCCCTAGGGCAAAATAATCGACTTTCTATTCGGTTTTGATGCATAAAAAGAGGGCCTTTACGAGCACATGCATTGAAAAAATCCTTATGTTCCAAAAAAATGCCGCAGCCCCAATTTTCATCTTATACCTACGGCAAAAAGTAAGTAATTGATAACTTAGCTAAATGTTTATGGTTAGATTTATTACCTTACTAGCCTTTTGCTCGAGGCTTCGCCCGCGTTTGTTCAATTCTGCCCCACTTTCGGCTTGGGCGTTATTTTATTAAGACCCCTTACTGCCAAGGCGGTGGGCAGAAGTGAATGGAGAGAACTCCACAGACGAGAGCAAAGCTCTTAAGGTTAATTGAATTGAATAGCCTATGTGAGTATGTTGATCACGGTCACTACGATTATAATAAAGGAAACCGCATCCAAATCTGTTCAGTGGTTTCGGAGATGTGCGCGAACAAAACAACAAACATAGAGACAGAAAAGAATTCTAATAATCGCTTATTTTTCTTCTATTATTATGTCTCTTGTTTAGTCACCCACTTTCTATTTTTATTACTTTTCGTCAATTGAAATTATATTGCTATTTTAGTTTTTATTTAGTTTTAATTTTTCTTAAGTTTATATTTTAATAATTTATTTATTTATTTTATTTATTACACTTTTTGTACCTTTACAAACATAATTTACAACACATTTTCACATAAAAGACAGACATTGTGTACAAAGGCGGCACTTATTGCTAATAGCAATATCTTCCAGGCAACCTTTGGGTGGAATGAAAAAGATGTTAACGATAAAAAGGGTAGCGTTAATGCTAACAAAAAAGCAACGTGCTAAGTTTAACCAAAATGTAATATTAATTAACATAATAATCTAATATATATTTTATATTTAACATAGACTTACTTTGAAAAAATACATACACATACAAAAATTTAAATAAATAAAATAAACGTAAATAAATAAATACGTATACATACTTAAATACTTAATATTAGGGACGGGATATTTAGATGGAGTTCTATTTTGACGGGTATTCAGAATGAAAAAAGTGCTTCACTTTGATCTTAAATGAGTTAACATTTTTCAACTTTTGGATAGAAAGATCATAATTAATAAATAACACTGTATTACCCCAGTTTTTACACTGTGTTATTACTGTATAAAAAATGTTCTGTAGGTAATTTTTTCCATATGTCTATCATGATAAAAATAGTTAAGCCAAAAGCCATAAACTTTATTGTTACAAAAAATAAGTATTTTGTATTTTCCGTTTATAAACGTCACGAGACGACAGGAACATCACGAAACCATTTAGATATATATTTCCGAAATTTAACACAGAATTTATTTCAAAAATGTCAAAATTCCCTATAGCTTTCTTATATTTGGCTTATATAACGGTAAAAATAATAATGTTACAAACATAATTTTTGATTCAAGCCAATTCAGAAATTAAGGGAACAGATTCAGCGCGTTTGAAATGTTTCAGTTGTTATGAAATTCCAAAACAGAGCTTTGTTTATACCTATTAAATATCCTGTTTTTATAACAAGAACATTATGTTTTTATATTCCAGTGGGAAATCTGGAAAATGTTCGTTAAAAAACCATCGCAACATTTTATAGTACAGTGGGAGCATATCAAGCTATACACATTAGACTTTGTACCTATCTTATATCCTATAGAAAGGGGCTAATGTATAGTGCGCGCCAATCTTTGAGTCGCCTCTGATTGTGTTACGAGTGCAAGCTTGCGCAGGTACAGTCAAGGAAACAATAATATCAATGGTTGATTATTAAATGTTTACTATAAGTGGGAAGGTGTACTTGTTGTACCTACCTATTTAATTATGTATTTATTATTTTATTGCAATTTTAACTGTTTAAATAAAACAAATTAATATAAACACCATTTTCCTACATTGTCGCCTTAAAACGCTATAACGACCGCGAGGCATAACAACAACAATAAACTTTGACAAACTAAATCAACAAAACAACAAATAAAAGCAACACAAACAGATTCAACGATTAACTTAACGAATCATGGAATTTTTTCCACGAACATACTTTTCATGCAACGCGCGCGTTTGTAGTGTACGGATGTAGCACTAACACTAACGCATAGTGTTGACACCTGCTAAATGGTGAGCGGGGGGTGTGGTGCGGCACGCAGGCGGGTGTGCTCCGCGCCCTCGCTCCTGTAACGTCCTCCTGACACCGTAAAACGGCTATTGCGTCGCCTCTTGCATCTATCTTCAGAGGCGACTAAAAGATTGGCGCGCACTGTAGTACTGCTAGTATATAGCTTGATGTGATCTCCACTGTACCATCCGAAAGAAACACTCGGAAAATTATACGTATTACAGTGCAGATAGAATATTCAAAGCCCGCGTACACTAGTTTTGACAATAATTTTGACAATATGTGAAATGAACAATCGATTACACATAATGACAAAATTCTTTTGTATGCGGGCTTCCCAGTGATCTTTATTAAAATTTATTATGTATGGCATCTATGGGACTTCCTAGTTATAAGGTTCCATAGGTATCATAAATCATAAATCATTTATTTGCTTAAAATAGGGTAATACATAATAATATGATGAAAAAAAGTTATGCACAGAAATCGCCTTATTCAGCTAATAAGAAGTTAGCATGCAAATATAAAAAAAAAACAATAAAATTTACATGTCACATACTTAATTATTCAAATACAAAATTCATTTTTTTACATTGGAACCAGCCAGTACAGAAAGCACTGCTTTTGAATTTACAATTTCAGAGTTTACATACATTATTTGTATAGAATATATAATTTATAGCAAAATCCGTCGCCTTGGATATCTACTCTAAATATTTTAAGAATGCAGTACAAAATAGAAATTCAATTACAAACAAATTTGAAGTGAGTCTATATTTTAATCTGTTTTTCAAAAGATTTACCTTTGAAAGTTTCTAAAAAAAAATGTACCTTGCGATTGTCGTCACTTGTTGAAACTTGAAACACATCTTGAGTTAAAAGCACTTGTACAGTAGTTTCACTTTATTTATGTTTTCTCCCAACCGGTTTCGGATTTTACACCATTCAAGGGAAGATGGTAAAATATAGGTAGAGCCCTGTGACAGCTGTCAGCGCTATAATTATTTGAGCATGAGAAAAAGAGTAAGAAATACAAATTGCATAGCGCTGTCCTGAAGTCACAGGACTCGAGCTATATTTTACGGACTGAAATACATTTCATTGACTCCAGGCACTAGCTCTGAGCAACGTAAACAATGATAATCCAATTTATTTAAAATCAAATTTAGATAAAAACAATTTATCATTGTTTACGTTGCTCAGAGCTAGTGCCTGGAGTCAATGAAATGTATTTTAATTAACATCTTCCCTTGAAAATGGTGTAAAATCCGAAACCGGTTGGGAGAAAAATATATAAAGTGAAACTACTGTGCAAGTGTTTTTAACTCAAGATGTGTTTCAAGTTTCACCAAGTGCCGACAACCGCAAGGTATACATTTTTTTTAGAAACTTTCAAGGTAAATCTTTTGAAAAACAGTTTAAAATTTAGACTCACTTGAAATTTGTTTGTAATTGAACTTTTCTATTTTGTACTGCATACTAATTATATTTAGAGTAGGTGTGTGTATACTTACTGAACGGTGAAATAAAACATTGTGATGTTGCCTGCATGCATGCCCTAAAAAGCATATAATATCTACATATGTACGGCGGGCGGTAATCCTATCCCTTATGTTGAGACGTAAAACAGATAGTACCAGTGTTGACTGTGTTAGTGGAAGTCCACACTCGGAAAAATACTTCTGGCACCTTTCCGTGACCATAAATATCGTAGCGATAAATTTTACCTACATGTTTATGTGTGTAGGTAAATATCAATTCGCCTAAAAGACTCGATCGGAGCAGTCTCTCCTGTCGTATATTCTGGACTAGATATACTCTCCAGGGACATCATGTGTACCTATATTACGTATTGCACTTCGAGAAAAGGCAAAATACTATATTTACAAAGTAACCGGCGATGTCGACCTTATTAAAAGCACAGAAAGTGATATGGAAGGAATTGATGATTTAGATAATTAAAATAACAATGTTTATTTTTATGTGTTATTTGATTGGAAATAACAAATTATAAATTTAAATTTAAAAAAATATTATGTAAAAATGTAATTTTTTTATTTTTCAATGAGATTTATAATGAAAGCTATCATTAAAAAAAGTTTTTTTTCCATTTTTGGGTATAACGTACTTGTATTAACAACTCATATAATACCGAATAACAGGTACAAAGAAAATTATGCGCACCGTAAAATACAGTTTGTTTATAAATTAAACGACACAACGACGCCGCGCCAGCATGACAATCTATCGTCGTTGTTTGATATTGGTTGGCACATCTACTTGTGGCATCATCATCATAGCTGATAAAATCGTTTACAAGTAGACAGCATAGTGCTTTTTTATAGCTATCTCAAAACTTGTCTAAGGATGATCTAATGTAACTAGTGATTCTAAATGATTAAGGCGATTACCGTCACCAAATTAGCAGCTCGATGTTTGTCTGTATGAATATCGACGGAAACGACATTGAAATAACGTTCAAATCAGTGCACAATGCGTGGTGGCTGTTACGACGCTCGCTGCGTCCTTGAAAGGGCAAAATAGGAGAAAATAATACTTTTCACATGGGCGTCATTGTTCGATTGAATAATTCTATGTTATATTTATAGCTATCAAGTTTATCTATTTATCAAAGCATAAATGAATTAAATCACCTAAGCCGCTTAGGAGCAGTAGGAAATTCAAGCCAAAAAACACCATTTAGTTGAAACAACTTTTCATATAGAAGTTTTGGTGGTACGAAAAAGAAAAATGTTGCATATGTTGTCCTAGAGTTGATAATCCAAAATACATTTTTTCAATATTTTTGGTTTGGCCATAAAAGAGGTGTAGGCTTTAGAAAGTACCCATTTGGCGGTATTAAGGGCCTAAATCACTTTACACACTACATTTCATTGCTAAACAATGTTCGCGTGCGAATGACGGTAATGGCTTGTTATTCGACATGACAGTAAAATGGACTGACGTCACGTCACGTGACTCAAATTAGCGTTTTGGCGCAAACATGGAAATGTCATATTCTACACGCGGTTTTTGAATATTTATATTTAGTTTCCGTCATCCACACGCGGTCACACGATGCAAGTAACAGCACTGCAGTAACTGACTAGGCCAGCTCGCATGCTAGCTCGCACTGTGTAACCTAGCCTTTGTGGAGCGCCCGGCCCCGGAAGAAAGGGTTTTTAGAGAATATTGGATACCCAAAGCAACACTTTTGACGTGTTTCGACAGCCCGGATATTATAACATGCTTAAAACTATGAATGCAACTTTTTATTGGTAATTAAATTTAGGACCAGTAAGTGAATTACGGTGCCCGAAACACGATTGACTAAACTTGGCTCGATAAGAAAAATATTAAGTTTCCTCAAAATCTCCATATCTTTTAGCACAAAGACTTAAGTATATATATGTTGCTACATAGAGCATTTATTTTATTTTTATTTTTTGTATAATAAAACGGCGTATAAAAACTTATTTTCGAAATATATTTCGGCCCACTTTGGGGCCGGCATAAAATACATACAACCCTATGACATAATTATGAATGAGCTTAACCTACTTTAACAGAATTATAAATTAGAAACAAAAAAAAACATTAGTTTAATTAATAAATTGGGTGAACATGCTATAAATAATTACTTATAATTACTTAAAACTACTTATATACTTGTACGTTACCAGCCAAACCCGATTTTAGGATAAACTAGTTTGGTCTAGGCCAAAGTAGTTTTGGGTTGTCACAAAAAATAACCACGAAGGTTATTTATGGCGCTCGCGCCATTACACAAAGCCATATAATATAATCTTCAAACCTACCGGCTCTCTTCCGCTCTGTAGGAGTTCCGATAAAGTAGTTTGGCCTAGGCAAAACTAGATATCCTAAAATCCGGTTTGGCCGGATATAATTTTACGTATATAATTTTCAAAGAGTATTTTTATGAATAACAGTTTCTTTCATTTATTGCACGTCATTTTTAGACATGGTTTAAGTATAAAATTATTTTGTTTTGTTAGTTAGGTTTTGTAAAAAGGCCCTAGAAAATGCTTTACAGCGAAACCGGTCGCGCATAATAAAGTTTATTGCACTGTGTGTCCCTTGTACAAGTGCACATCCGAAAAAGGGTGAAACTAGACCTTATTTTATCGACAAAAAAAATTTTATCTGTGTTTTATTAATTTAAGTTTTAAATATTTTTTTGCCTACCATGGAGACTATGTATAAAATATATCATAACTTTTGATCTATCGCGAGTAATGCAATGAAATACCTAAAACTGTTATAATCCTAAAGAATAGACGTTGCATACCAAATCAATAATTTTTTCGTCTTTTTTTTTTCAGTAAGTCAATTTTTTCAAAATAGTGTCCCCGTTTTACTATACTTTTATTCCTATTTATCATTGCCTATTTAATTATCTTAACAAAAAAAAAATACAACGTTCTATCATAAATAGAATATTTTCCTGCGCTCGCGTCCCATACAAAGATACTCGGGTGGAGTATTTTTTCAAGGCAAAAAAAAAATGAAAAACAAAAATTCTTTGTTTTTGTTGATATATTTAGATCTAGTTTCACCCACTTTCGGATGTGCACTTGTACGAGGGACACACTGTATATGTGGATAAGTACAAGTGTTTTTTTAAACAAAATAACGGTATTGGTTACCTGGTAAGTTTGGTCCATAAATCGGTTCCAGAAATAGTGCTTACACAGAATACACAGGTCTCAGATATTTATGGTGTTTTCCTGTTTACTTAATAAAAAGTTGTAAAGCGTCGTAAAAAATTTGTTATTGTTCGTTGAGATTATACGACCGACCGGTGGAAAGATGGACGCTGGTAATTATTTTATTACAACCTATTATTTAACTTCACCAGTATGTTGTTTGTTAGTTAGTATGTTTGGGACAAATCCTGCAACTGAATTTTAAACCAGTCTCCCTAACAAACTAAGATAGAATTTTGCACACGCGTTTGGTTTCTGTGACAATGCACTATTTGTGGATATGTTAATAATTTGCAATATTGCGCTAAACACTCTTATCATGCTATTCAAAATGCAGGTTTAGCGGAATATTGCAAATTATTAATACAAATTCATGATAGACTTCCGCAAAGTAACGCCTTTTTCAATAATTTTTATAGCACACCGTGCGTGTGCGTGCGTAAAGTAGGCATTTTCCGCACTTGTGCTATAAAAAATTATACGAAACTCGTGCGAGAAACTTTTTCTCGACTCGTGTGATTGCAGCACTCGCCTTCGGCTCGTGCCGCAAACTCACACTCGTCAGAAAACGTTTCATCGCTCTCGTATCGTAATGTACTATTAATGCACTATAACCTAAGTGACGTTATTCTGAATCCAACATGGCGGACGCGACAAGATGGCGATTTATTATATCCTTACATGAGTATAAGAAAAGGATTTGACAAGGAGAATACGATAAGCCAAGTGATTTTTTTCTAAATCCAATATGGCAGACGCCCAAAGATTTGATTGTTTCCACCAATCCCCTTGACATGGTACGAAAAATTAATTTGACGAGGTCCGAGGAGAATACGATAAGCTAAGTGACGCCCCAAATAAGTTTAGATCGCTGAATCTGATTATTTGTTTTCAAAAAGCTTGTCGCGTAAAATTTTCATAAAAGTTGCACAGTGTTTATTAATCAGTGCTCTGCGAGTCCAATATAATAATGGTTTGAGGATGTTGATGGGCAATGTTTAACATTAAATAACGTTTTCAAGTGTAAATATGTGTACTAATATAGTTTTTAAGAAATTCTGTTACTAACAAAATATGGACTTGGTCTGAAATAAAATTATATTATATTATTATTATTATTATGTAGGTACACTTTTCAGCCACGGGCCCATGGGGCCGAAGCCAACAATGAAGAGGCCTTTGGTACCATTTAATCTAAATGTGAGATGGCTGCACCCATGGAGGCCTCTCCCTCAATGAATCATTGTGATACACTAACGGACGGACTGTCCAGTTGCCAAACTATTGCCAGGAAGGAAGCGACTTGGATTGGGCTATGAGGATGGGATGCTAAATGGGCCGGATAACAGGGCTATGGAGTGAGATAACGGACATCTGCTTCGAAAATCTCTCACAAATTTAAATATGGCAGATGGTGACTTGCTGCTTAATAACTATCCAACAGGATAGCCGTTGTGGGCCCCCTATCACCATGGGGTGGCCAGGGGGCAACACTTTATTATTATATTATTATTAAATTGGTAAGAAAGTATTTGCTGAAGTATTTATTTTTCTTCACAATTTTGCCCGACAAGCTTTTTGAAAACGAATAATTCAACATCAGTTTCTGCGATCTAAACTTCTTTTATTAGTTTCAGTACTTAAAACTTTAAGTTTTAGTACTTTAGAATTAAATAAAAGCTTGTTTAAAGAAGCATTTTTATTTTTTATTTTATTTGCACATTCACTGCACTGCACTCATATTCAAAAGAACCATTAAAAAGCAGATGAGAACTTTATATACACGCTCTAGGTATTATTCTCTTCCTATTCTTTTTTTTTGTTCTTTTTTGTGCCGAAAGTGCAGCGATAGTGCTCACCCACCACACATCACATTTGGACTTACACTATGTAAGTCCATATATTGGTTAAGGCACCTGTTCTAACATCATTCGAAAATTACTCTTACTGATAACGATATTTCTCTTAAATGGGATGTTTAAAAATTATGAAAAAAATATATATAATATATTTAAAGCATAAGGAAAAAAAAATATTTCGGAAAATTATTCTTGCGTTAAAAGAACAGTTTGAAAATATTGTTCAAAGTCAAGCTGTTTTTAAGCTAAAATTAAGTTATATTCGTTGGAGCTATGATTGGTATTTCTTGCACTAAAATACGAAAAAGATATGAACGTTATTTCAGTAAAGTTTATGTCGATATTTGTACCGACACTCAAGGTCGTTGGCGACTACCTGCCCCTTAATGCTCTAAGCATTTGGGATGTAATAATCTTCGGTGAAAAGCGGGTGAACCAAGTTTGGACTGTGCCTTGCACTTGGGGACCCCTCCGACACCTCCTCGGGGATTCATGTCGTGACGTTTATGTTTCTCAATTCTCTGTATCTGTACCTTGACATTAAAAAAAATACCTGTTTGTGGGATAAGTGCGTTATTATTATTATTACAGTAAGTACATGAGATTCGTAAAACGTCGCGGTTATATGAAAATGAAAATATTTTATTTCTGTAACATAATGTTTTTACACGAGGGGCTGTGATAACCCTAGTAAGTTTATACAAACCTCTAACAGGGTTACCGCGCTCTTCCGCCAGTAGTTTTGAAGTTACAAAAAATTTATTAAAATTAGGTAAAGGCAACACAATTAATTCTATAGAGAGAGAGAGAGAGAGAGAGAGAATGTGCATGTGGTAGCTTATGTTAATCATTTAGAACACATAATGTATAAATAGGAACAATAATGTTTGGTTATTCAGGAATCGCCATAAATTCTTCAGTTTCTTCGTAATTACATTGTTTGATCCAGTTTATAAATAGGGTTTTACATTCTGTGAGAGATTTTGGGTAAATATTAAGTTGTTTATTGACATTATTATAAATGTAAGCCGAATGTCTATTCACTGTTGTATTATTTTGTATTATTTGTATTATTATATATATATTTTTGTATTGTTTTTATAAGTGAGAAAAAGTTTATCTTATTAACAATTAAGGGATCAAATAGGTAAGGGACCTGTGTCTTTTTAAAATGCAGTTTAGTATGTATAGTTGTCTAATAGTGAGGACGTTGGTGAGTTGATATATAATTCCCATAGCTTTATTTAAAAAAAAAATGTGTAATTTTTTTTTTCAGAAAATATACGCCATTTTAGAACATATTTTTCATTATTTTGGTATATAAATTAACCTTTTTTTTTTTAAATGATTTTTTGAAGAATTGTCCGATGACCTTGTTACTTGAGAATTTTAGACATTAAGTGTGATGTGTGATAGCTAATAAAAAAGTGGTCTGTCTCTGTCTCACTCATCTGTCACCTAGCTGTCAAATTAGTCTGAAGCAAATTATTATAAATTTATCTTGAGAGCAAAGGACACATTTCTAAACAGCCATTACTCAAGTGACGTCACACGAGGGCAAATGGAAGTAGCAGCATTTTCGTAAAAATATTCATCGTCATGAGGTTTCTTAGACCAAAACTTCGAAAATACGGCTTATTAAACCTAAATCTCGAAATGGTTTTCGGATTAATACACCTTAACATAATTTAATCTATGCCAATCATATCAAATATATATCAAATATTTAAAATTAGAAAAACATACATTCATAATATATACTCAAGCCTGTTTCTTAGAGGGGTAGGCAGTGACAGCGCTGCGTTCAGTTTGATCGTCCCGACGACGGCGCCCGCCTAATATTATGGCGTAACGGCCGACCCATTACACTAACAAACAAAATTATCCCATCAAAAACATAAAATGTACAAAAATGTCAAGTCTCGCAACGCAATTAACTCCAGGACCACTTATCGGATTTGGATGCAGTTTTTTATCATCATATTGTGTTGATAATAAAAACCACCAAGTCGAAAACGGGGCAAAGATTGAATAAATTTGGGGTCGCGGATAAATTTGGGGAGCCGAGTGAAACAAACCCCCTAGTGAAGCGGACGGAGCTGAGCGAAACAAACCCCCTAGTGAAGCGGACGGAGCTGAGCGAAACAAACCCCCTAGTGAAGCGGACGGAGCTGAGCGAAACAAACCCCCTAGTGAAGCGGACGGAGCTGAGCGAAACAAACCCCCTAGTGAAGCGGACGGAGCTGAGCGAAACAAACCCCCTAGTGAAGCGGACGGAGCTGAGCGAAACAAACCCCCTAGTGAAGCGGACGGAGCTGAGCGAAACAAACCCCCTAGTGAAGCGGACGGAGCTGAGCGAAACAAACCCCCTAGTGAAGCGGACGGAGCTGAGCGAAACAAACCCCCTAGTGAAGCGGACGGAGCTGAGCGAAACAAACCCCCTAGTGAAGCGGACGGAGCTGAGCGAAACAAACCCCCTAGTGAAGCGGACGGAGCTGAGCGAAACAAACCCCCTAGTGAAGCGGACGGAGCTGAGCGAAACAAACCCCCTAGTGAAGCGGACGGAGCTGAGCGAAACAAACCCCCTAGTGAAGCGGACGGAGCTGAGCGAAACAAACCCCCTAGTGAAGCGGACGGAGCTGAGCGAAACAAACCCCCTAGTGAAGCGGACGGAGCTGAGCGAAACAAACCCCCTAGTGAAGCGGACGGAGCTGAGCGAAACAAACCCCCTAGTGAAGCGGACGGAGCTGAGCGAAACAAACCCCCTAGTGAAGCGGACGGAGCTGAGCGAAACAAACCCCCTAGTGAAGCGGACGGAGCTGAGCGAAACAAACCCCCTAGTGAAGCGGACGGAGCTGAGCGAAACAAACCCCCTAGTGAAGCGGACGGAGCTGAGCGAAACAAACCCCCTAGTGAAGCGGACGGAGCTGAGCGAAACAAACCCCCTAGTGAAGCGGACGGAGCTGAGCGAAACAAACCCCCTAGTGAAGCGGACGGAGCTGAGCGAAACAAACCCCCTAGTGAAGCGGACGGAGCTGAGCGAAACAAACCCCCTAGTGAAGCGGACGGAGCTGAGCGAAACAAACCCCCTAGTGAAGCGGACGGAGCTGAGCGAAACAAACCCCCTAGTGAAGCGGACGGAGCTGAGCGAAACAAACCCCCTAGTGAAGCGGACGGAGCTGAGCGAAACAAACCCCCTAGTGAAGCGGACGGAGCTGAGCGAAACAAACCCCCTAGTGAAGCGGACGGAGCTGAGCGAAACAAACCCCCTAGTGAAGCGGACGGAGCTGAGCGAAACAAACCCCCTAGTGAAGCGGACGGAGCTGAGCGAAACAAACCCCCTAGTGAAGCGGACGGAGCTGAGCGAAACAAACCCCCTAGTGAAGCGGACGGAGCTGAGCGAAACAAACCCCCTAGTTTTAACAGAAAATGATTTGGTATGATCGCGTAATGGTTAAAAGTTGTCGGAATTTATTTTGTACAAACCACGTGTTTTTGGTCCTCTTTATGGTTAGTTGCTCGACTTAATTAATTTATTTTGCTTTTCGCAATTTGGAAATGCACAAGAACGCATTTTTTCGTCAGTTATTTGGATGGCATGTAATAATAAACGTACTTTTCACTCTTCTAACAGAGACCGACTGAGATGAAGTGAGAGCCGGCGCTCACTTTACAAACTTCAAAAATTTGTACGCTGTGGCCCGTCCATTTATTTTATTTTGGTCGAAGGTCGGAACTAAATAATTTTCGGAGTATATAGAAAAATAATTCTTTTAACGTTTACCCGACTTCTAGAAAGAAAGGTTGGCAATTCGTCATTTATTTTAGTAATAACTTACTAGAATTTTATGTCGGTAGATATTTAACGTTGCATAAAATGTGACAATTGTGCATGATCAAGGTGACTTTCGTTTATAAAGCCAAATTCACACTGGAGACTCGGTAGGTGGTCAGGACCAAGGTGCAATGACCTTTTTTGTGAAAAACGCAAATAAGATTCAGGCTTCTTATACAAATTGACTCGGGGTTGTTCGTAAATTAGTATGGTCGCACAAATAAACAATATTTTTTTGCATTCGACTGATGACGGCCCCATACCAAGGTCAAAATATATCGAGTATTTTTTTTTTATTGTTTTAATACTAATAAATAAATCTTAGGGAATACTTAAACAATAAACATATTTATAGCACACTGTGCTGCGCGTGCGTAAAGTCGGCATTTTCCGCACTTGTACTGTAAAATATTATACGAAACTCGTGCGAGAAATTTTTTGAAATTTAGAAATTTGCGATGAAACGTTTCATCGCTCTCGTATCGTAATATACTATTACTTATATATGTTGCAATCAAAACTCGTAGCCGGTCAAAAGTAGTTTTGACTGCGAAAATCAGTCAAAACTGGTTTTGACTAAGTTGGTCTGAAGTAATTTTGATTAAAAAGTGTTTCTGGGTTGTCATAAAAAAATAACCACGAAGGTCAGGTATGGCGGTCGCGGAACTGCGTTCTCTTCTGTGCTGCAGGACATCCGAAAAACTAATTTTGCCTGCGAATATCAGTCAACACTACGTCTTTAGTCAAAACTAGTTTTGACTGACTCATTCTCGCAGTCAAAAGTAGTTTTGATCAGTTATGACTTTTGACTGTGACATATACATAATATTTACAATAAATAGTATAGTTATATCATAACAAGTGTAAAACGAAAAAAGAAATCGCACTAGTGCGGTAAAATTAACTTTCAAGCAATGTTTGTCTACTGCCATCGACACAATAATTTTCGAGAAAATTTATCGAAAAAGCTTTCGCGGGAAAAGGTTTCGACATTTTCTAAAAGGATTTATGATGTTTACTTCAGATCCTTTCAAAAACTTTTCAATTGATATTTACTGACCGAGTTTTTCCTGATTTCATATTCTTCTTTATCAAAAACTTTTATACCCGTTTAAATCAGTTTGGGATCGTTATGCGTGCCTTTCGTGACATGAAACTTTTTAGCATTTGAACGTGTCGCATCAAAAGAAGCTCTTTATTTCAGTTATTTTGTGGAACTCTATGGCGGTGGCGTCCATTACTTCAGATATTTCAGTTATTTTGTGAAACTCTCTGGCGGTGGCGTCCATTACTTCAGATATTTCAGTTATTTTGTGAAACTCTCTGGCGGTGGCGTCCATTACTTCAGATATTTCAGTTATTTTGTGAAACTCTCTGGCGGTGGCGTCCATTACTTCAGATATTTCAGTTATTTTGTGGAACTCTCTGGCGGTAGCGTCCATTACTTCAGATATTTCAGGGAATCATTGAGTTAGCGGCCGCGGCCGCGATAGGTACAGATCGTTCACAGTTATTTTACCTCTAGGCTAATCGAAAATGTTTCTTAAGTATTGGACATAGAACAGCTGTCAGAGGTAAAATACCTGTGAACAGTCTGTATTTGAAAAAAACTATAGCCGTCTTATTCCTGCTGCGCGGCGCACTTGCAAGCGAGTCGCCCCGCGCGCTTCCCGCAACCTTATTCTGTGAGCGTCCGTATTCTGGTAATGTAAAGAGGTGCGATTGTGTAAGGTTGGTCATAGATGATAAATCTATACCATTGTCAAGGATCATGTAGGGCAAATTCGAATTGTGTAAAACTGTCCATAAAATGAAGACCGAAAAGTGACCGAAGGTTTAGAAATGACCGATGGTTTAAAAAATGCGAAATGAAATTGCGTTTTATTGTGTACTACCTACGTAAAATGAAATTTGATAATTTATTTACTTTAAAATTATGTTAAACACAAAAATAATAGATCTTTTTGATTACATTTTTTAAATCCACCACAAAAATTAATTTTTATAATTTAAAACATAGAATTCAATCGAAACTTATCTCCATGCAACTCGTATAACCAAACGCAACAATTGAAGGAAAACCGAGTTTCAGCTGCTCGACCCCAGGTGGTGGCATAAGTTTACTACTACTCAACAGTAGGTATATGTAGTTGAAGAGCTTGACACGGGATTACTTTTTTTACTAGATGTGATGTCTGAAAGAGACAGCGCTGTATCTTATCGTATTATTTGTCTTCGTCCGAGTTTTGTAGTTATAATAACGCGTCATAGTTTCGAATCAATTCAAGTGTCAAGTCAACTGCAACTGCAAAATATTTTTGAATCGGTCGGTGTTTTATTTTATAGTATGTTTCTTTATTATATTAGTATGACGAAATAGCAACCGAACCAAAATACAAAAACCGGCCAAGTGCGAGTCGGACTCGCGCACGAAGGGTTCCGTACCATTATATATAAAAACAGCGAAAAAACATGTATGTTGTATGGGAGCCCCCTTAAATATTTATTTTATTCTGTTTTTTAGTATTTGTTGTTATAGCGGCAACAGAAATACATCATCTGTGAAAATTTCAACTGTCTTACTATCACGGTTCATGAGATACAGCCTGTTGACAGACGGACAGCGGAGTCTAAGTAATAGGGTCCCGTTGGTTACCCTTTGGGTACGGAACCCTAAAAAGTAAGAAAAAATATGGCCGAACTCCCCTAAACCTTTTCATAATATCTTTCCTACAAAAATATAACCCCAAACTGTGTTCATATAAAAAACAATTCTTATTTCTGTGCCAAAGCCAAGGGTTTTGACTAAAAAGCTCCACAATTTTAATTAATTGAACATCATTTATTGATTTTAATGGTAGAATAAAAATTGTTTTACCTAATTTAATTCCAAAATAATCAAAAACACTTACCGTTAAACGATTGTCATAGACAACAAGTCGCCGCAATCATTTGACATTAGCGATGAACTAACAAAATCTTAGACAATTCGAATTATCTGTCAATCTTAACAAATCATTCACTCATTGTCTAAAATAACAATACAAATCGTAAAGCATCTATGAATACCATAGACAATTCGAATTGGCCGTTTGACAAGTGAAATGATTAGTTTTAAGCTATCAAATGAATACGATTTCATGACTATTTTCTTACACAATCGCACCTCTGATTTTCATGTTTAGTTTATGAGTTTAGCGAAAGAATCATTAATTAGAGTAAAATAATAACACATGTTATATACGTAAATAAATCCAAAATTTGGGTTGATTGGTTGTTTAGTAATACTAATTGAACGGGCAAAGTTAGGCAGATATTTAAATTTATTTGTAGCGTATTTGGATATTTATTTGTAGCTCTTCTGGAAGGATGGGTTTTTTGTGCGAAACGTCCTGACAAAATCAATATGTTGTCCTGCTTGCAGTACGTATTTTGTATGAAAATTTGACTTTTCCTTCTGGCAGTACAATGACCTTGACCCTAAACGGCACAACGTTATCTTGTCCACTCAGTATGACATTTATGTTTTCTTTGTCAGGATGGTCGTTACTGACACTCAATTTTCTTTAAAAGCTAAAAAACAAACAAATTATTCTAAATAATCATTAAAGCCTCTAACGTTTCAATAGTTGTGTTATCAAGCATTGATTTATATTTTACTGAATGAAGATTCAGCAGCTAGATACTTAGGTACTCCCTCATTACCATTTCTTGATCTAAATTATCTTGTCCTCTCAGTAGGACATATATATTTTCTTTGTCAGAATGGTCATTCATTACTGACACCTAAATTTCTATGAAAGATATAATATTTTAATAATATACATATAAAATATTAACTTAACAATTTGTATTTCTTTTACCTAGAATTCATATACTATTTTATCATTGATTTGTAATTATACATATATTACTTTAAATATAATTAATAAATAAAATGATTTTTTTTAGCTTGAAATATATTTCGGCCCTTAGTGGGCCGTCATCAGTCAAGTATTAAAAAAGAAAAATATACCATAGTAATAAAAACAGGAAAAGAAATAAAAAAAAATAAAAAAAGACAATATTTTTCTTAACTAACCTAACCTGTTTGTATTGGTCCACAAATTTTTTATCAAATAATAAAATTATAAAATTTTAAAAATTTTGTGGACAAGTACAAGCCCTTCAAGTGCCAACAATCACCACCATAAATTTTTCTCATGCCATCCCAATTCTGGTATATGTGTTCCCTGAAAGGGACAGAGAGTTTTCTGTGGTTGGTGGAGTATTCAGGGTATGTGTGGAAGAGCGTGATAGAAGTGATGAAAGGGTGGTTTAGTTTGTCTGTCAGTTAGTGTTTTCTGTTCAGTCCATGGTTGTAGTGGGCACCAAGTGACCAGATGTAGGACGACTCCCAGGTCCTAAGGTCAATGTCAGTTAGTGGAGGGTGAAATGATTTAATGACGCGAACGGTGAAGCAGTTATTGAAGGTTTGATTATGAGATCGGGCGTGTGTGTGGTGGTGGTGGTTCGTTAGGTGATGGTGGTTTGAATTTTTGTAGAGCTGCGTGTGTATTGTTATTATGGTGACGTGGGTTAGTTTCCCAGTAATGTTTCCATTTTAGCTTGCGCCCGAATCTCACGAAATCGTTCAACAATTTAATCTTGTCAAGTTTTTTTGTGGGACAAAATGATAGCCCTTTGGTCAACACGGCTCTATCTTCAGGAGTTAATTGAACTGAAGATAGATTTACTATAGTGTCAGTGGTGTTCGTTTTATCATAATGTATATAGTATCCCGGCGGAGGAGGTGGAGGAATGGAGAATGGGTTAGAGAGGTCTATCGGAGTTAGGTTTAGATCTGCAGGAATATTTATTTGTTGGTATCTTAATGGTAGATTAATGTTGTTTTGTTTGTAATATTTTTGTAGATTTTTTAGTTTTATTTGTGATTTGATTTGCTCCTGAGAGATATTTCTCGTAGCTTTTGAGAGGAGCGTTTGTATTTTTAAAAACAGATGAGGAAAGGCGATAAGGCTGACTTTTAAAAGTGCATCTAGCTTATTTTTCTGATCTGTGCAGAGGTGTATATATTGTATGTAGAGCATGTGTGTAGAGTGTAAGGCGTTCATGTAGTTAACCATAATCATGTTGCTTCTGATTATTGGTGGTATTGCACTGAGGGCAATTTTTGGTATCAGCCCTTTCGGTGCTGCACCAATTTCCAAACATTTTCCTAAAAATTGTAAATGGGTATAATATTGGGAAAGTTTGGCTGTTATATTTGTTATTTTATTTACGATTTCCTTCATTTACGTTAAAATTTAAGTAAAAAGGTTCTAATTTGATTAACTGGCACGTTGCGAGTATTTATGTTCAACAAAATTATACTGACTTTGACAGAAGGCTGTAACAGATGATCAAGATTTTGGTATTTGTCAAAAATGTACAAAGGAGCATATAACAATAATTAAAGATGTTTTTGAAACGTGGATACGCTGAATTGAGACGGCAGTAAGAAGAACACAGTGTAACCTATATAGCACAAGATTAGAGTCCATCAAACGAGCAGCAATAATTGTGTGGGTTCTGTTCCATATGCCTGCTTCAAGCAGTCCTCATCGAGTTACGTATTGATATTGGAGACCGTCAATAGCCCTCTGAAGAATGGAGAGAAATCCTTTGAGTCTCTGGCTGCCTTCGAATGTCTTGCGCACACAATGCACTGTATGAAATCAACTGCAGCTCTTGGGACAAATGCACGTGTGGTTGCGTCTCTGCAGTTTTTCAATTATGCACCTCGACGTGATTCTTCAATCCTTGTTGCATAAAATCTTTTTATTGTTGTTGCACTCGAAAAGAGTTATTCGTTCATAAGTTTATAATATAATCACATGTGCGAGTAATACTTTAATAAATATATAATATTGCCTCTATTGGCCTTTTATTTGTTTTTTATTTTGATTTATTTTATTTTTGACGTAAAGATTATATTTTATGCTCTGTGCTTATTTGAGACCGAGGAGTCGTCGACCTTTATTTTGGTAAACTCGCTTGGCTTTACCAGAACCGTAGTACTTTATTATTATTTTATTACCCATTATTTACCATTTATTATTGTCTTCTACAATGTTAATTTATTTAATAAATGATACAGCAAACTAACCTAACCTATACATTACACTTACACTTATTGGACAAAAACAAAACAAAAGGGAATATTTACAAATATTATACAAAATCGGAATCGTCAAATGCACTACACTACCACAAAAACACCTGATATTAGCCAAAATTTTCTTTCCACTTTCTATGTGTTTTTCATTGCCCGAAATAAAGACATTTTATTTTTTTATTTTTGCGTGACGGGAGCGTGTCGTTTGACTCTAAGTGCCTGATTAAATTTAAAAGCAATAATCAAAATCGTTAGATCTTGTTTTGGTATTTTTTTTTTCAGGCGCTATTAAATATTTTCAAGCTTTTTCCTTCTAAAACAAATTGAATAAAAAAAGAATCTCATAGGAATCTTTACTTCTTTGAACCATACCTGAATATGTGATGTCTTCTGCATTTTAGCCCGTATTTGGTGAGAAACTGATGATAAACAGTTTCTTATTTTTATGACTTTGTAGTAACGCGTGAAGCTTATTATAGCTTTAAATGATAAATTATGTAAAAACGAATTCCAAGGGGTCTTAGAATAAGGATCAACGTATGTTTATGCAGAGCTGCAATTTTCTAAAGCGACAGGATGCAGCGTCTTCGAAATTCTAAAATGTCGAATTTCACATTTTGTCCGGGATAATCGCCTTCAGTTATTTTTTGGAACTCTCTGGCGGTAGCGTCCATTACTTCAGATATCTCAGTTATTTTGTGGAACTCTCTGGCAGTGGCGTCCATTACTTCAGATATTTCAGTTATTTTGTGGAACTCTCTGGCGGTGGCGTCCATTACTTCAGATATTTTAAACCTAGATTCCTTTAAAAGTAAATAGGTACTTTCTCTGTGACCTCCCTTCATATCGACGCTTTCATCAGGCGCGGTAGTGGCCAAGTATGAGCCCAGTGTGAATATAATAAAAAAAAGGTCAAGTGCGAATCAGACACGAGCCTTGAGAGCTCTGTACACACCGTTTAAAACACAAACTTATGTTTGACCAACTTTACTTGTACAATTTAAACTCTATGTATCCGTAGGGTCTTAAGCTGGTCCCTAATTAGTTCTTAAATAATTAAATACAAGTAATTTTCAGATTTTTTCCTATACGTGTGTGTGTACAAGACCTATTTGTGAACGGAATTTCAAACCTTTAACCATCTAAGTTCTAAGTGCCATAAGTTTTCATAGTGAGCCAGTTTGTATGAAATATAAAGAGCAATGATTTTTTTTCGTGTTGAGTTAAAAGCCTGATTCTTTCCGTAGACTTCTGTAGGAGGTATGATATCTCTCATGGGGCCCGAAAAAAAGGTTATTGACAGATAGGGACGATCCGATACAAGTAAATACGAGTAAGTACTCGATACTTTCGTTTCGATACCGAGTACTTTTGGTACTAAATTGGGAATTAGATCCTTAAAGTTGACAATGTGATTAGTTTTTCCTAAACAAGGTGGTAGAGCTGATGCCAGGCTCAACTGTGGAGGCACCACCATCTTACTTGGAGAATCCTTTGAATTAATTCGGGGGACAGGCAAAAAACCAGGAGGCCCACCATGCCTGGGACCGATGGATGGCGGTAGATCCATCCCTAATAGCCGGGCCTTATATGGAACAGACAGGTGACGGACAGCGTCGTCACTGGTGCGAGGGTTCCGGCACCGCGCTCACCACCCTGCCTGCCTAGCGTGTGTGAGTATGTGCAATTCTTCCAGGATGATCGCCGGGAGTGGCAAAGTCCTGGAAAGGCTTATACGTACAGCAGTGGACGAACTAGGCTGATGGATGGATAGAAACAAGGTGTGGGAGATTGATCACTACAAAAATACAAAGCAGTATTTGGAACGAAATTTTGGTCTATATTTATTTTGTATTGAACAGTATAAGAGATAGGGCACTTGAAATTGTAGATTTCTCGCTAAATGTGTGAAATGGCCCTTAAGTACCAATAATATATAGGTATTATAAATAGTTTATAAATAATTAAACAGAAACGAACGATTACAGTTGTTTATTTGTGGTTCATATTCAACGTTTTGCTGCTATCTGTGAGGCCATCAGTTATGAATAATAATAATAATTGGCATCTGTATCGGATAGTTTGTTTTAATGGAGGTTCCGAATAGTTCTGATATTGGATCAATTTATTTAGGTTCCGGCCGGTTATTAGAATAATAGTTTTCTTTGGTGATAAACGAGACTTCCAGTTTTTAAAACTGACATTCTTTTTGATGCAGCGAATTTTTCTCTATTTTTTTGAGCTGTGAGCTGTTTTTATAAAATGTATTATTTTGAGAACCATACTTATGAAAAGGCCCTTTCAGTGACTGATAATTAAAACCTATAGAGAACTTTTTCCTCTGATCTAAGGTAAATGCAGCTATCAACGACCCATCAAAATTTGGCAGGTATTACCGACCCATTCAGCTTATTCGCATTTTTTCGCGTTTGGAAAAATTCTGTTAATAAGAGTAAAAGAGAAAACACACGCGTGTCTATTGTCTATCGTATGAACCTACGTTAATATGCGTAGGAATTCCGGAAAGAGACAAAAACTCTTAGTTTCTGTGGTGGCGGCGAGTGCGGCGTTTGTGTCATACTGATCCTTGTGCCTACAAGTAAGTACGCATATTTTTTGTTTAGGTGATTTTTTGCGTACGTAATGTATATAAGCTTATTATGAATAGACAGAGAAATCAATTTAAGTATGTTTTTATCATTTCAAAACTTTATTTATTTCTTTAAGGTGTACTTTCGACTCATAATTCGAATTAAAATAGAACGGCAATAGCTGCATTCATTTAAAAAGTAGCATCTATTACCGACCCATACTTATTAAATGGGTCGGTAATAGCTCACGTGCTACGTTTTGTTTTATCTCATCATTGTTAATAAGTGCGAATCAAACAATTTTTTTATTATTATTATTTAAATCTGAAGTAATCTGACTCTATAATAATTTATTAGCGACCCAAGCTTTGTAATTTACTAAGCGTGTTTTTTCTGCGAACAATCTACAATGTTTTGTTTAATTTCTCAATGAAATCTCTGAAAACAAACACTTATAAATTCGCTTATAACTTACAATACATGTGTGTATTTAGAAAACAAAATAACTAGATCTTTCATTTATAGTACCTAATATGAATAAGGATTGCATTAAAAGAAAAAAATCCTTTTTTGTATGGATCGGTTAAAGATTTACATATTCTGAATAGACCACTGATTACCGATCCACATGAGTCGGCAATGGCATCAATGAGAACCTATTACCGATTTTATCTTTCCATGTATCCATCAGCCTGTATTATCTTATGTATCGGTATGTATCTTAAACCTTGAAGTAATGCATGATGATTTGCTACCGATACGACCAAAACAAGGATCAACTGAAATTGAGGAATCCAAATTACTACAGTACATTGAAAAACCTCAAGTAATTGTGAATGAAGAAATTGTTCCAAAAGAAACAAATATTATCGATAAAAGTTGCACGTCGCTCTTTCATACACCTATTCAACATTTATTGTAAGATGGAAAAGATGAAGGCCAATTATTGCAAACGTCAACTCCTCACGGAGACCACAATAGTTCTGTGATGTGTGTGCCTGAACTAGACAATCAGAATAATGAGTTTTCTACGTCTATCACTACTGTAATAATTTCAGAACGAGAAAAAGGAAACAAAAGACTCATCCAGCGGCATGACAGAAATATATCTGCAAAAAATTACCACAGCACTAAAGAAAATTTTGCATCACTTAGAGAGATAGACGAGATACCGAGTACGAGCACACCATTCCAAAACATTTCAACACCCTTCAAAGACATTCCAACACCCTTCCAAAATGATTTACGTTTTCCAAAAACAAATGAAGATAAGACAAAGAAGAAAGTGAACCAAAAGTTAACACTAAAGTTATCAACGAAGAATAGATCAAGAAAAAGAAGAAAAAGAAACTAGAAAACAGACAAAGAAACTGGAAACCAGGAAAAAAGAACAAAAGGAGGCACTGAAACGTAAAAA
The DNA here is from genome assembly GCA_934047225.1 of Ypsolopha sequella. NCBI lineage: Eukaryota > Metazoa > Arthropoda > Insecta > Lepidoptera > Ypsolophidae > Ypsolopha > Ypsolopha sequella. The sequence continues at coordinate 25,941,759 of OW203987.1, forward strand.
TCAAGAAGACGCTCTCAAGAAGAAGAAAAAAGGTGAACAAAAACTCGTTCAAAAAATAGTTAGTGGATCATCTCACTACAAATAAACAAAAAAAAAAACTCAAGGAGAACCTGGATACTCTGGAATTGAAGAAGTTGACAACGAAGGTACTCCTGCTTCGATAATAAATAATTTTCAGCAATCAGATTCAGAATCTGATTGTTAATTTTTTTTATTTTAAAAGTAAGTTTGCAAGAGAGTTTGTAAAACGCCGATGCTTTTATAATTCTGAGTCAGATTCTGATGATTTGATTTAATCATTTAGTCATTCGTTATCCTTCTTAACTATGCCTATACCAAAAATGTGATGTCTGTACCAAAAATGCCTAAAAATATTATCCAAATAAAAGGATTTATTAAATGACTTGGTAGGTATCATTTCTTTACGCTCGGCAATAGATTCATGAAAATCGGTAATAGCTTCACAACCGTTGGGTTGGGTCGGTAATAGCGACAATTGACATCTAAAACAAAAAATACATTATTCCTAAGATAAACTTCTATTAATTCATTAGTAAGATAATAAAAATACAATATATAATACATATTTACAAATAAAAACAAGAAATAAACGGTTTTAGTTACCAATACACTTAATAATAATCATCTATTTCAAAACTTGCTTAAAGGGGTCGGTAATAGCTGCATTTACCTTACTCTTGAAATATGGCTCGAAAGGAGACCGCACAAGTCAAGGAATAAATCCGAATACCATTTATAATTTCTAACCCCATATTTATATTTGTAGTGAGTTGTATACGCGAGCGCCAGCAAAATAAAAGTTTGTCAGTGATCACATGCACTTGGGGATTCCAATTTTCCGATCCTGTTTAGAAATATTTGCTATGGGACCAACATAGAAATATTTGCTATGGGACCAACTTAGAAATATTTGCTATGGAACTAACTTAGAAATATTTTCTATGGGACCAACTTAGAAATATTTGCTATGGGACCAACTTAGAAGTAGCAATAAAGCAGCAATTCTTTGATAGTTCGTAAGTTCATTTAAGCTCCGTTTACAACAAATAAATTACTTCAAATCAAGTATGACTTTTTTTAAATATGAAAATAGTTATTTGCTATTCAGAATCTACGATTTCAAATAAAATATGTCCGAGTTCTGTCATGTCAATGAGTTTTGTACATTATTCCTATTCGTCAAACGAGGAGAGAAAATATGTTTGAAGACCAAATTTCAATAATTATTTCTACCGAGCAAAATTTATCCAAACACGTTTTCCAAAAAATACCCTAATTTTTATAGGTAGTCAAAATGTATATAGCTACATACCAGAAATAAAAAAAACACCCATATTTTTTTTAACCATCGGCCTAGCTTGTTTTATGACAGATAAATATATTTTTGCGGAACTCTATAAACATTGAAAGAACAATAAAGTGTTCATCAGACACTCAATGAGGTATGCACGAATGTTAGTAATATTATTCACCTTGACCCCTATCCGGACACGGCATCTCGCCGGCTCGCCAGCTCCTCAGTTACATCTGAAAGAACAAAAACAATCTTTTAAGCTTCATCCAGACTTGTGGCAAATATTTTATATTCTTTGCTAATGGCGAAAGTTAGCAAATGTCTACAAACAGTGAACTAAAAAAACATTTTGTTGATGGTTGTGATTGTCGGTACTTAGTGGAACATAATATGCATCTTTGTTGTAATAAAACACTTGTACTTGTCCACGAAACGTTTATATATGTTGTTACACCCAACCGGTTTCGCGTATAAGCGAAATATATATATAAAGGCGCAACGAATTTTCAAAGAAATCTCGCTGCGCCTTATCGACACGTCAAGGGGCTGGCGCGTACCTCGGCCAAAGGCTAAGCCTGGCAAACAACGAGGTAATGTCGCCAGTATCTTGGGGACCCTCCCGCAGGGCAGCGATTTAGACCAAATTTTCAGTTTATGAATAAAATTTCAGGTAAGTTTATTATTATTATTATTTTTATTCTTAATTTCTCTCTTTTTCTAAGAGGTAAAAGTGGCACGGACCGAGGCCAAGTGCAGAGTAGTTTACATGAATAGGTATGTGTTCTGGGATGAGTTAGACTGTAGGAATTTTCTTGTGATACGACAGGTGTTCAGAATTACAGCTTTTTGCAGAAGATAAATTGTATGAGTCGGGATATCCAAAGTATTTAAACTAGTCACAAGATTTTTAGGAATAACACCTGTAGTTGATATTACGATAGGGACTATTTTAACAGTGTTTACACGCCATTGTGTTTTAATTTCCATAGCCAGATCTTTGTACTTGCTTATTTTTTCTGTGTGTGTCGATTGCAGATTGTGAGTATTGGGTATCGCTATATCTATCAAGTAAACTGTGTTCTTTTGTTTGTCGTGAATGGTAATGTCCGGTCGGTTAAAATGTACTGTTTTATCTGTTATGATTGTGCGGTCCCAGTATATTTTCAAAACGTTATTTTCGAGATTTTTTTCAGGTTTGTATTTATAATATGGGGTCTTTTGGTCTATAAATTTATTCTTGTATGCAAAGTGTTGGTGTAAAATAGAAGCAACTTGGTCATGCCGGTGCTTGTAGTCCGTTTGAACTATAGTTTTACAAGCTCCCGTAATATGCTGAATAGTTTCTGAAGCGCTGCTACAGTGTCTGCATAAGTCATTTGATAGATTGCGTTCTTTTATAATATGTTTCCTGTAATTTCTAGTATAAATAACCTGGTCTTGAATAGCGATCATAAATGCCTCCGTCTCCGGAAAGAGCTCGCCTTGCTTAAGCCATGCATTGGACCAGTTTTTATCAACGTGCAGTTGCTCAAGATCTTTGCGGTGTCTTCCGTGGAGGGCTTTCTGTTTCCAAGTATCAATTTTTTCGGAAGGTAATGTTTGTGACTCATTTACTTGCATGTTTTTATTGCTAAGGTTGAGTGGTGTAAGTTTTCTATCTATTTCTGTTATGTAGTTGTGTAGCTCTGAATGTTCGGCTTTTGTATGAAAATACTGTCTGAGGGTCGATATTTGTTTGTTGTGTAGGTTTTGTAGATCTATTATTCTTCTTCCTCCTTCTAGCCGCGGTAGTGTTAGTCGTTGTGTGCATGATTTGGGGTGGTGTTTTCTGTAATTAGTCAAGTGTACATTAATCATCCTCTGTAATTTGGTTAGGTCAGTCTTCGACCACTTAATTATTCCGAATGAGTATGTTAAGATGGGGATAGCGTAGGTGTTGATAGCCTTAACGATGTTCCGAGAGCATAAGTTGGTTATTATTATTATTATTATTGTACAATTTTCTTAATTGGGTTTATTTTAAAATTTTTAAGTTGTTTAGAATTTTAGATGGATAATGTTATTTAAGTCAATATATAAATTATATATATGAATAAAAATAAAAATATTGAAAAAAAAATTCAAAGGTTATTTGATTAAAAATACATATTTTGAAAATTTACATTTTTGTTTACGTATTTCTTGCGTGCGACTAATTTCAAATAATAATCAGGGTAGTTTGGTATACAGACGGCAGAAAATAAAGAAAGTTTCACAACATTTTTAACACTGTATGAGGCACACCAACATATTGCCTTAGCTTTTATAATTTTCTATTGTTTCTGAAAAAGGTAGGCTTCTCTGGCTCTTACAGCCTAATTTTCAGATACGAGCTTTTGTGAAATTGCCGAAAAAACGCGTTTTCTATGCTTTTTTCGTTCGCCGTCTACAAATCCCATTCATGCGTTTGGTTTCAGGAATGACATTTGTAAATGTGTGGGTCCACCTTTAGGATTCGGATTTGATCAACCGGAGAATGACCCGAGATGATCACTCGTTTGGAACACGAGACACGGCCGGACAGTGGATAATGTGTCTATGGCTAGACTACAAAAGGAGAGCATTCATCTATATGTATAGTGAGATGGATGAGACACCCCGTTTGAACTTCAAGTTTACCGATTTTGATCTTTAAATTCAAATTCAAATAGTTTATTTTGTAAAGTAGGAATATGTTGGAAATCCAATCATCGTTCGCTCACCGGAACCTTGAGGGGTCAGAAGAGTCTAGAGGGGGCTGACCGGAGCAAGCGCGACTCATATTCCATTTGGCGAACGAACTCGCTCGTGCGCATTATTCATATAACATTTTATTTAAAATTGCATTAAAATGATTACGATAACTTGCCAGATTTTTTTTTACAAAAGTATACAGTATACATAATACAGCTTTAACGAGTCAAATTAATCGTATAAAAATATACATGTGTGATAAAATAATAATAATAAATTTATATAGCAATAGATATTATAAACGATGACCATAAGAAATTATTGTCTATATGCCCAGCATGAACAAGACAAGGCGAACGTTATAAAATCTAGTGTTTCAAAGAAAAGGTAACAATAAATATTGCGGTAGACCAGATTTATATTCGTATTACTATTTATTACGCTTTGGTCCGCGCTGATTTGGTTTGCACTTTTTCCGGGATAAAAAGTAAATCTATGTCACTCTCCGGCCTATAAACTATCTCTATGCAAAAAATCACGTCAATCCGTTCCTCCGTGGCTGCGTGAAAGAAGGACAAACCAACAAACACACTTTGCATTTATAATAGTACGGACGGATACTCACGACATGAATCCCCGAGGGGTGTCAGAGGTGTTCCTGAGTGTGAACTGTGAAATGTAAGTCATAGTCCACATTCGGTACACCCGTATTTCACCGACGATTATTACGTCCCAATTATTCGGTGAGCCCTATATTGTTGTTTTTCAGGCACAAATACAAGCTTTTTAGGGCATGCAGGTTTCCTCACGACGTTTTCCTTCACCGTTCAGCAAGTGGTAATGCAAATACTATGCACATAAATTGCAAAAAACCCAGTGGTGCTTGCCCGACCGGGGATCGAACCTGGGTCTCAAGATTGAGAGGCCAGCAGCGTTCTACCACCTGAGCTATACCGCCGCGCCCTTCGAAAGTTTTAAGTATTACAGATAATATAGCTTGTATTGTATACAACCTGAAATTTACGCCATTTTGTTAACGAAAACTGGTGATAGTACTCGTCCATATGAACAACTTTTACTATGAAGCCAACCCTGAAATAGTGAAAAAAAAAATTCTGCTGTTTCATACATTTGGGTCGAGTAGGTATTTAACTTTTCTATGGAACAGCTGATATTTTTTTACGATTTCAAGGTTGGCTCCATAGTAAAAGTTGTTTATATGGACAAGTACTATCACCAGTTTTTGTTAACAAAATGACTTAAATTTGACGTTCTATAAGTCATATGATTCCGTACGTTAATAAAATAACTGTTATTAACGAACCGTGTATTTGTTTACTTCAAGTAAACAAACAAAAGGATCGATAGAAAAATTGTGTTGACGAAATCAGTCTCTAATCGTAATTATATTTTAACTAGCTTTTGCCCACGGCTTTATCCGCGCTGATTTCTTTTGCATTCTCGGGATAATAGCCTATGTCTCTCTTCGGCCCATAAACTATCTCTATACAAAAATTCACGTCGCTCACTTTCTGCGTGTAAGAAGGACAAACCAACAAATCAACAACAAATAAAACCAACAAACGCACTTTCGCATTTATATAGGGACACAGATTGCCTCATTTCGTGCGCTCACAATGAATAAATGGATAAATATTTATTTCTTCAGTCTCCGCTTCTGTGTCCTAGTTGTCGACCGCTCAACCCAGAGGTCGTGGGTTCAATCCCCGCGGTGCACATTATTTTGCGTTTGGTATACGTGCTTTGGAACGCACGTTAAGGCGCTACGGAAAAAAAATGGACACTTTTAGAACTTGTATATCTACTTCAGTAAGTAATGTATTATTTTGATAAAATAGTTTTTGGAATATTTTTCTAGGGATACGCTAAACAGATACGCGATTGGAGAAATTCGGCTCGATACAAATATTTATTGAAATGAGGTCTTTTTCGACACCAATTCTCCTGGTCTGACAATTTAGAATGGCATATGGACTGCAATTATATTTCATTAGATGGGTTTTAACGGTATCTAAGACCTGCGGGCCTATTATGTATCTCTAGTTGCCTTCTGGACTGGGTGCCTATCATCAAAAACATAGATATACTATCGAATTCCGATTGTCTAAGGGCATGTTAGCACTTGAAGTGACGACACAGTTCGTAAATAGTTCAATACCCACTAAAAGCAATTTTGAAAGTTTAGTTTTTATCTGTGTTTTTGACGATAGCCACCCTGTCCAGTTGGCAACTTAAGATACAGAATAGGGGGGCTGGTTTAAAGAAATGTTGATAGCAACTTTAGTACATTTTATATTAATAAAAAACCGACGTTTTGCTACTATTCCTCGAATTCGTCCCTCTCACACTGAGGGTTTTTTCGCATATAAAGTAACAGGGACGCTAAAACATTTACATATGACCTTAAGCTGTTGATACATTTTTCTCCGAAGTACGAAAATAGGGCTCACGTTAGGGACGTCACCAAACCATCACGTTAGAACGTAATAATCGTCGGTGAAACCCGGGTGTACTAAGTGTGGGCTGTGCCTTGCATATCACAGTTCACACTTGGCAACACCTCTGACGCCCATCGGGGACGTAATTTTTCTTTGCTTCATTACTGTAATGTCGCCTGTAATGGGTGCTGAAAACCAGCGCTGGGGACTTATTACAGGGTAGCCGTACCTTAGCTGAGCTCTCTCCCTTTGTCAAATATGTTGTTTTGTATATATTCGTGTTAATTTAATGTATTTTTGTCCCAAATAAGTGTTGTTTGTGAATACCTATATACAACGTGTAACAGAAAGGTGTAACCATATTTGAAGAACTTATTCAGTCAATGATATAAACAACTTTTACTATGGAACAAAACCTGTATATCGAAAAAAAACTTTTTCTGTATCATACAAAAATTCAATGCTGCTCGGCCGAAATGTATAGAAGGGCAGATTTTTTTTTTCAGATTTCAGGGTTTGCTCCATAGTAAAAGTTGTTTTAAACCATTGACTAAATAAGCTCTTCAAATATGGTTACACCTGTATGTTACACGTTGTATATACCTTTGTCTTTTTTTTCCGTTTTTTTTTTTTGACAATAAACGTGTCTTATTCTTAATTGAAGCTACAAATACAAATACAAAAAGTTTATTTGCTATAAAATGTGTGTAAGTATAACAGTTGTTCGTAAATTTATGTCCAATCACATTTTACCATTACAGGTATTAAAAATGTTTAATTACTAACTACAACTATTACATGATCTATAATATTACATGAGAAGTGCAACATATTAACAGTATTTATTATATTTATTACATTAAATTAAAATTAAAGACGGTTAAAAATGTCATTAAATTAACTATCTATGAATTAGTTGTATGAATTTCATTATCTTTTAAATATTAATCAACCTTATAATAGCACTTACTGACTAAGATGTTGTACAATTTGTTTTAGAATTGTGTTAGATTGCTCTCTCATTTCGTTTGGAAGATGATTATACAATTTTGGAGCCATGGCATAGATTGTATTATAATATAATATTGTGTTTGCGTTATGAAATGAGAATACTTTATAATTACTTCGTGCTGTTCTCAATATTCTAGGGTGTACAACTTTGAATAGAATGAGGTTTCTGTGAACAAATGTACATGCTTCATATATATAAAAAAATTCAAAAATTCATAAAGTTTATTTTGCAAAGTAGGTATATATAATACACGTTTCACAAGTCAAATTTTAATCTTATAAAAATATATGTAATAAAATAATAAATGTACATGAACTACTTAGATTAAATGTTTATTTAATTTATGTAGCAATATATATACAATTAAAATTATAGGTAAAATATTATTATACAAGGTGAAATCCAATCAATCACCCGAACCCATACCGGAGACCCGGCCAGGGACCAGGAACAAGGTTCAATGATCACCAACCGAGCCCCCAGCACGAATCCAGGCGGCCGACCAAATCCCATCCTATATACTACATAGTAATAGGTTACGTATATAAATACATGCCTACCTCCGCCCATTCGATTAGTCTTGCTAAGAAGAACGGGCAAGAAACTTGGCAAGATCATGTCTTTTTTTAAACATAAACTTAAACTATACATTGAATTACTTATATCTACTTTAACCAAGGGATAAGAAAATACAAGACAGCAGGAATTCAGGTTAATGAAAAAAGAAAAACATATATATCTTTGCCTACCTGTCTCATATAGTCTATTTCCTTTTACAGTCTGTAATTAATTAATGTTAACTCTTAAGAGGAATCAAAAGTTAGGAAATTATATTAATTAATTAAATTATTACCTACTATCATCAAAATCAGTATCACTATAACACCATGCTTCACCATCATCCAAATATTCATTTATTTTATAATATGCCTTTTTCAGTAGGCCCTGCTTAATATACTGTTTAAACTTATTCTCTGACAAAGTAAGGACCTCTTTTGGAAGTTTATTGTAAAATCTTATACCATGTCCTACGAAAGAGGTACTCACTTTGGCGAGTCTGATTTTTGGAAAAGCCAGTTTATACTTATTTCTGGTTTCCTTACAATGTTGCTCACCAAGCCTCGGGAGAGACTCAACATTTTTTCTAACATATCTAAGGACCTGGTAAATATATTCACAAGGAACAGTTAGTATATTAATTTCTTTGAACTTTTCTCTTAATGAATCCCGGTGCTTCATATTATAAATAGCCCGAATTGCTCTCTTCTGCAAAACAAAGACTGCGTCTGTATCCGCCGCTCTACCCCATAACAGCATGCCGTATGACATAATGCTGTGAAAGTAACTAAAATAGACTAGTCTAGCAGTATCTACATCAGTAATTTGCCTTATGCGTCTAACAGCGTATGCGGCCGAACTAAGTCTACCACATAGGGCTTCTATGTGGGGACCCCACTGAAGACGAGAGTCTACCGTAATGCCCAAAAACCTAGTTTCGTTAACTAACTCCAGCTTGGACCCCTGCAAAAGCAAATTACAATCCACTTGAATGACATTTGGTAACGTGAATTTTATACATTTTGTCTTTTTTGCGTTTAAAACTAAATTATTTACAGTAAACCAATCAAGCACCAGTGATAAAGTTGTATTCGCGTCGTCAAGGATATCTTTACGTCTATTAACTTTAAAAATAAGTGACGTGTCGTCTGCGAATAGTACTATCTTAGTTAAGTCTTTAATTAAATAGGGAAGGTCATTTATGTAAATTAAAAACAGCAAGGGCCCCAATATGGAACCCTGCGGGACACCCATTTTAACTAATGCTCCACATGATTTTACCCCATTAATGTCTACCTTTTGAATACGATACGACTTCATTAACGCCAAAGATTTGCCCCTCACTCCGTAGTGATCTAATTTACATAAGAGTGTTTCATGATTAACGCAGTCGAAGGCTTTCGAGAGGTCACAAAATACACCAAATGCATCCTGCTTTTCTTCCCAAGCATCAAAAATGTGCTTAACTAAAGCAACTCCTGCATCTGTGGTTGACCTCCCTCTAGTGAATCCGTATTGTTCACAGTGAAGCAACTTATTTAAATTAAAATGAAATAACAATTGATTAAAAACTATTTTTTCAAAAACCTTACTCAAAACCGGTAAGACTGACACAGGTCTATAGTTTGATGGGTCACCGTTGTCGCCTGATTTAAAAAGGGGGATCAATTTACTAAACTTCATTAAGTCAGGAAAGATACCATCATCTACACATTTATTAAAAATTAATGCCAAATAAGGAGCTATTAAATCAATAACAGAACTTATAACTTTCACAGATAGGCCCCATAAGTCCCATAAGCCCCATAAGTCCTCGGTTTTTTTCAAGTTAAGCGATTTAAATGCTTTAATTACAGTTAATGAATTAATATGTTTAAAAGCAAATACAGAAAGACATTGAGGTACGTTATCTATTAAAAGATCCTGCGCAAGCCCAGGGCTTGAATTTAAATCTTATACATGCTAGGGACCGTTAAAATATCTAGTTTTTTAAATAAAGGTGAACAGTGATCTCTTTGTTTGGCACCGAATATGGCTCTAACACATTTTTTTTGCATTCTAAAGACAGGTAGCACATTTTTTGAGTTGCCCCAGTGTAGTAATCCATACTACATACGTACTTTATACAAATTTAACGTTGAAAAAAAAACTGCTACTAGTACAGTCAACACTCGCTACACCCTATTTTCACCGACAGTTTCCACGTCCGTCCTAACGTAGGATAATGGGTGGGCCGTACGTCAACCACAAATACAAGGGACCGAATAACTGCCAAGGCAGATCCTGGTATGCCCAATTCTACGATGTGTCGAAGACACACACACACACACGATCGCACGTGCTTTGTCTTTTTAACCGACTTCAAAAAAGGAGGAGGTTCTCAATTCGACTGTATGTTTTTTTTTTTTTGGCGTTGTTACTCCATAACTCCGTCATTTCTGAACCGATGCGAATAACTCTTTTTTGTTTGGAAGAGTGTACTTCCAGGTAGGTCCCATTTTGGGTTTGGTCATGATCTGATGAAGGTCTTCAGAGATAGGCAGTGAAACTCCTCAGAAAATGACAGCATACCTCTCGAAATTAAGGTAATCGCTTTGTACCTGGGTGCTGATTACGAGGTATTACTTGAAAATACCTCATTTCAATAATTATTTTTATCGAGGAAAAATTATCCAAACATGTTTTCCAATTTCAAAACCCTAGATTATATAGTCAAAATGCATATACCAGAAACTGATTATAATTTTCCGTGTATTTCATGAAATATTTTCCCCGTATTTTTTTCGTAGATTGCAGTCCTGCATGGCTATTCTGGCATTATGTGAAAATTTGCGAAGGCCGAAGGTGGATGGATTTTTAAAAGCTCTTCGTACCGAAACGTATAAGCTTTTAAAATAATAACCTTTTGCACAAATTGATAACATTTTTCACATGTCTAATTACATAGCAGTTTTACTTCGTAGAAGTATCATCATACGGCTTTTATCACGCGATTAACAAAGTCGTATGAAACATAAAGCTTGTGAAAATTTTTGCGAGAGTAAATACGTATCCATAGAAAATCCCTTTTAAAATCATCCAAAATCTGTCTAAACAGTTTTTCCGCACGTGCCAGATTAGCCGTCCTAATTTTAAAAATGAATATTCTTTTTCCCACTGCTTTTTATTCAGCCTTCTTCCGATACCATTTACATATTCAGGCTACTGAAGATTTTTTTCAATTTCTCTCAATAATTTCTTATTTACTTAAGGCGATATGTAAAAGTTTTAGCGTCCCTGTTACTCCATATGCGAAAAAACCCGAGAGGGACGGATTCGTGGAAAAGTAGCAAAAAGTCGGTTTTTTATTAATATAAAATGTACTTAAGTTGCTATCAAAATTTCGTTTCAGGTCCTAGATACCGTTAAAACCCATCTAATAAATTATAATAGCAGTCCATATGTCATTCTAAATTGTCAAACCAGGACAATTAGTGTCGAAAAAGACCATATTTCAATAAATATTTCTATGGAGTCGAATTTCTCCAATCGCATTTCTGTTTAATAGATCCCTAGAAAAAAATTCTAAAAATAATATACTATTTTATCAAAATAATAAATAATTTACTGAAGCAGATATGCAAGTTCTAAAAGTGTCGAACAGCCCAACACAATGGATTCACAATAAGAGTACCAATATTGAGGGAAACAAAAAAACGGCCAAGTGCGTGTCGGGCACGCACAGTGTAAGGGTTCCGTAGTTGCCCTGCACAATATGCGGACTTCTTCTCCAAGTACATTTTATAAGTTTGTCGACTAATACAGATCGCGCCAAACTTCTAGTACGCTCGGAAGTTGCTCTTTCCAATAACGGCCCATACATTTTGTTCCTGCTGATGCGAATCGCCCCGTGTAGAGGGGACTAAAAGTTTGGCGCGATCTGTACTCGTTAACTTGTACAGCCTACTTAGCTGTGATAGTTTTCCTTTTAATTTCGTTATGTATACTACGGCCGTGATTTTTTTCACGTCTCCAAATACAACCATTTCGCTGGCAGGGAGGGGATACTTGACTCTACCAAAAATTAACACTTTTAAGCTTAATACTTCGCAAACGAAACCCTGGATCGAAAAATGGTCTTGTCACACCCCCAATATTTTTAAATTACCTATCCAACGATACTCCACACTAGGGGATAGACGAGAAAAAAAAATCATCCCCATTTTACGTGTAGGGGAGGTACCTTAAAAAAGGGTTTTCCAAAATTTTACTGTGCCACTTTTTTGGCGTGATAAATATGTGTACCCATGCCAAATTGCAGCTTTCTAGTACTAATAGTCTCTAAGCTTAGCCGCGGACAGACAGACAGACAGACAGAGATGGCGAAACTATGAGGGTTCCTTGTTGTTGACTACGAAACCCTACAAAACTCGGTATTTGAACCGTACGTTTCATCGGCAAATGGTAGGGACGTGACTCGTACATAATATATTGAAACACAGACTGACAGACAGTGAATTGATATGGCTACGCGATGGAACTACAAAGGGATATTTTTCATCAGTAGTGCGGATGCGAGCTTCGCTGTATACAAGGTCGCTTTGGTCCATATTTGTACTGTTTGAAATAATAAAAGTATATAAGTATCGAATTTAATTAAACTTGAGGATAAAACCAACATGATTATTGTAAAACGGCTCACCTCAATAGGTATTTTATGATCGGGATAGCCGACCAGTCAGGCGAGACGCAACGTCGTCGCGGACGCGTCTTCTCTCGCCCAGAAGAAGGCAGTCTGAATCTGATGAAACTGGTCGGCTATCACGATCAAAAATACCTATTGAGGTGAGCTGTTTTGCAATAATCAAAGTATTTTATGTAATCCAATAATTTAAAGAAAAAGTACTATTTCTAAATCTTTTGACGAAATTTCTTTCTCGCTGTTAAAGTTAGTATTTTCACATACATGGTTACCAATTTTTTTTTATCTGCTACGGTTCATAAGGAATGGTCTTGGAGGCGCTAAACATAAAATCACGTAATTTTTTATGAAACAGTTTTGATTCTACGTTATTTATATCTAGTTTCAGTAACTTACTCTGGGCAAAAACCTACTGTGAAGTTGCAAGAGGGGGGATTTTACTCATGTGATAAAGACGAGCCTGATTATTTTATATATTGCTGTACCATCAGCCCGTATTCGTCCACTGCTGGACATATTATGGCAATATTATGCCACTCTTGGCGGTCCTCAGTCATCCTCATCCAGCCGCCACCCGCAATGTCCTTCAGATCGTCAGTCCAGCGGGCACGAGGGCGGCCTACGCTGCGCTTTGCTGTACGTGGTCTCCATTCCAATGCCTTACGGCCCCAACGGTTATCACGTCGGCGACAAATATGGCCAGTCCACTGCCACTTAAACTTACTGATTCGCCAGGCTATGTCGGTCACCTTCGATCTCTGACGGTTATCTTCGTTTTGGATTTCAGTCCATAGCTCGTTGAGCGACCTTAAATCGGCGGATCAAGCCTTTGGTAAGAGACCACGTCTCAGCGTACACCCGCCAAATATACTGCATTAGAAAAGACAGACCGTTTACACTTTACTTTCATGCCGCCAGACGACATAAAACTTAGACTTGACCCGCTTTAGGTAAAAGCAACAGCTGTAGCTAGCCAAACGTCGATGTAAATAACTGAAACTAGATTTAAATAACGAAAAAGCACAACATTTCCATAACAAAATCACGTGATTTTGGAACGAAGTTCCTAATCGCACGTTACACTTCAGACTCTTGGCGAATGAGAGCGTAAGTGTAAGACTTCGACCGTCACGACACTTTTGTTATAGTATGTATTATGTATATTACTGCAGTATAGATGTGCAGCGTGCGCGTCAGTAGCGAAAGGAACTTCGTTCCAAACGGGTGTCACAAGACACCTATCGTTCTTTTTAGTTTAGTGCCTCCTATACTAGAACACCAGAACAGCGTCTAGCAACGAGTGACCATCCTCCCTGATGACATAGCGCGGTCTCCAGAGCGCAGCGGTGGCCTTAGACAAAACAAAAGAGAAGACACGGTACCTGGCTACACATTCGCGCTATTGTTAAAGTTCGTCACAAATATAGGCCCATGGACCTGTACATATTCGCGCTTTTGTTAAAGTTCGTCACAAATATAGGCCCATGGACCTGTACATATTCGCGCTATTGTTGAAGCTCGTCACAAATATAGGCCCATGGACCTGTACATATTCGCGCTATTGTTGAAGCTCGTCGCTCGATCTCTTTCGCTCGGTGGCGCGGCGCTCGTTAAAAAAAGAGGTCCATTTTTCAGTTGACGATATATGAATGTACAGTACTCCCAAAGTAATAATGCGCATACAAATCTATAGCCGAGCGACCGTATTGATTGTATAGAAAGTGTAAGGAGATACGAGCTTTGCCGAACAGTGGCGAAGATTTGTATGCGCATTATCACTTTGGGAGCACTGTACCGTATCTTCCTCTTTGTTATATCATTGGTGGCGACCCGGGAGTCCACTTGAGAACATCGCCGCAGGCGGCCGAGCCTGCTGTGACGACATCTCATTTGTCTTGTTATTACAAAACGATATCCACGAATCGGGAGCGATCGGACGGACACGAGGCGGTTGGCATGCGATACGAACTGTCTGTTAATATACGGAGATTCCTCGAGGACATATCAGGGCCGTAAACAGGGGGGAGATTTGAGTGTCATGACCGAAAACTTTGATTTTCAAAAAATCCAATAGTTTTTTTGTCTTAAAGTCATACCTATCACAGTAAAAACAAATTGTTGATACGTCAACCACCTGTTCATAAATTAATTTTAAAAAATATGGATGGAATAAAACACGTTTTTATGTAAAATAAAATTTAAAAAATATGTAAATTAAACCCCGATAACGAATCCTAGCTATGGGCCTGGGACATATTGAACTCAGAATTGAGAAAAAACTGATCTAAAATAGTAGAGGTAGACATATACATAATACATGAAGCAGCTGGAAACCGCTCAATCGTCATATATTTACATTGGAAGGGGAGCTTATAAAATCCAAATTTTAAAAATCTTTGTAAATGTATGTTTGTAGATATCCAGTAGTGCTACACTCAATTTTTCGAACAAAAAACCCCTGTGGAAAATGGGGGGGAAGGGACGAAAAACGTTTTGCAATTTTTTCAGTATTTTTTGTTAATTCCGCAAACCGTTAATTTGAGCGGCAAACTTTGAATTAGTTACTTTTTCCCATGGGTACTGGATACCGGTAGGTACCGAGACACAGAGCTTTGAAAAAGCCTCTGCTTGTTTTCGTTGTGTATTTTCTATTTTGAACATCTTACAGATTTTCCCTTTTTTTCCCCTTCGAGTACGGAACTCTAAAAAACGCAAAAAAGAACAAAATGGAATTGAATATGCGCTTGTACTTATTTCAACAAGAGAGCAAAGTTTTTTTTGTTGCGAGTGTCGAGTTTGAACCCCGAGCAAGCAAAAGATTCTATATGGCAAGGGATTCAATGGCGTAAGAAACAAATTAAATTTGCTCTTGTGTGACACTATATTTTCGAAGGAACCTATAAGAATTCAATTGCTTTTTTCTATATTCATATCAAAATTCCACATAAAAAAAAATTCAGTAATGTTAATTGAATCCCAAAAGCCGTCAAAAATCGGAAACTCTCTGATAAACCGATAAAAAACCCAAATCAACACACTCATCACGCGGGCGTTTCGCTCTACCCGTTTCCGGTAGAAGTTCATTGATTTATACGGAGTCCATAGTCTATGGTACAAATTCTATACACATTGGGAGGCTATACAGAAGATTACGAGAAGTTTAGCTTGTCTATGGTATCCGACAAGCTGCAGAGCTCTGTATAGCCTCCCATGTGTATGGAACCCTTATAGAGTGAAAGAGATAGCCACCATGCTGATGTTTGCTTTCCCTTTTCCCTTGAGCAGTTAATTATGGAGTTGCTGAACGTTTCGTGAGCCTATGAAATACGAAATGTCAATTCAAAGGTTCTTAATTCAATACACTTTTCTTCACTGATTGAGCAAATTTGACTTTTGCTCACTGATTTTAAGCAGCCGCCTCTGCTGCTCGTTTCCGAGCTAGTGAGGTGAAAAAAAAAAATATTACTATGATTAATACTTGCGATTGTCGGCACTTGGTGAAACATCATCATAATTTTGATAAAAACACTTGTACTGTTTCACAATATCACTGTTTTATTAGTCCAATCGGTTTCGCCTTACGGCATTATCAAGGAGCTGTTAAAATCTAAATATATAAAACAAAGTCGTGTTAGTTACACCACTTATAACTCAAGATCGGCTGGACCGATGTTAGTTATCTCTTTTTTGGTGGATTCTTCTCCGCTCCGAATAGCAGAATAAGTAATAAAATATCGGATAAGTTATCTAATAACAACAAATAAATTAATTAATTTTACGAATGCAAACAGCATGTCGTGCCATCTTTTGACAAAACTACGCATATAAAAGAAACCTATCACTATCAACCAGTGGCACCACAGTCGCAATGCAATTTGACAGCTCAAAGTGCAAAGACAACAAACCAGCAGCCGTCAAATTGAAAAAAAAAATCGTATTGCGTATCGATTGCTTGAGGTTATGTACCGGTCGGTCGGTTGGATTGTTTTGTTGTTTTGGAGAAGTACCTAATTAACAATGCCACGACTAAGAAGATCTAATCTTTCCCAACAAAGCCGTAATGCAGTTAGGCTGCGGAACAGGGCGAATCAATCAACTGAAGAAGACCAAGAAATCGCTCGAGAACAGAGGCGCATTAGTATGGCCCGAGTTCGCGCTTCTCAAACAGAAGAGCAAAGAGCAGCAATTCGTGAAACGGCTAGGTTGGAAATGAGAAATCGTCGAGCTTATCGAACAGATCAACAACGAGATATTGTTCGACACGCAAGAAGAAGTGCTTCAAGTGTTGATTTGAATCATGCAGCATTTCTATACGATTGCACAATTGATTACAGCTCGCATCCTTTCGTTAGCATAGGTCCAATGAATGTTCATTGCGAGCATTGTGGCGCATTGAAGTTTGCTGCAGAAACACCTGGATTGTGCTGCCTTAATGGTAAAGTGAAATTGCCGTCATTGACTCCGCCACCTGAGCCATTGAATTCATTGCTGCATGGGGAAACACCAGAATCACGACATTTTCTAGCGAACACTCAAAAATACAATGGATGTTTTCAAATGACTTCTTTTGGGGCTGACATTATCAGAGAACATGGTTTTAATCCGACATTCAAGGTAATTTATGTTTATAGATGTTGCATTATGTTTATAGATGTTGCAGGCATGGCTATAATTTAAAATGTTTGCTTATCTTTAATTTCGACTTTACAGATTCAAGGCCAGATTCACCATCGAATGGGATCATTGCTACCTCTTGAAGATGCGCAGCATAAATTCTTACAAATATACTTCATGGGAAATATGGAGGAGCAACTTGATCGGCGTCACGAGATCAACGCAGATACGAAAAGAGCAATTCTTCGAGATCTGCAGCAGCTAATTCATGAACATCATGTATTGGTCAAGAACTTAAAGACTGCATTGGAGCGCATGCCAAGAGATGACTACAAGGTCGTGATCAGAGCAGATAAACGTCCAGCTGGAACACATGAACGCACATTTAACGCTCCAACAATAGATGAAGTTGCAATTGTGATTGTTGGTGAAAACTTGAAATCTCGCGATATTGTGCTTACACGTCGCGATACTGGGGAACTGCAACAAATATGTGAAACACATCCTTCTTATGATGCGTTGCAATACCCACTGATGTTTTGGCGAGGAGACGATGGATATCACTTCAATATCAAGATGGTAAATCCACTGAATGGTGAGAAACAATATCATAGTTTTCAAATACTCTTTAATTTTGATCTTGCTCCTCCTCCCTTCTACTCCTTGCTTAGTCACTTACTTTCGGAGATATACCGATCACATGATTCTGGCCACCTCTTCAGGACGGACGTAAGTTTTTCTATTATGCTACTAATTTTACTTTTTAAATTTCAGGTGACGAAACTACCAAAAAGGTTAGCTCAATGAATTATTACGCATATCGTTTGATGATTCGTCAAAATGCTGACAACAGCTGAGATTTCGTCGATTGCTTCAGCAATACTGTGTCGATATGTATGTAAAAATCGAAACGGAGCGCCTAACTTTCATTCGGTTGAACCAAGCCAAACTGCGTTCGGAGGAGTATATCCATTTACGAGATGCAGTAAGCACTGAAGGAGATGCAGCTAATGTTGGACGATTGACTATTTTACCGGCGACGTACACTGGTAGTCCGCGTCATATGCATGAATATGCCCAAGATGCAATGACATATGTCCGCTATTACGGTCGGCCAGACCTATTTATTACCTTTACGTGTAACCCGAAATGGATAGAAATTGTTCAAATGCTGCTTCCCGGACAAACTTCAGGTGATCGGCACGACATCACCGCACGTGTCTTCAAGCAAAAAATCCGGTCTCTGATGAACTACATTGTTAAGCAACACGTCTTTGGGGATACTCGATGTTGGATGTATTCAATCGAATGGCAAAAAAGAGGCTTGCCGCATGCACACATTCTTATTTGGTTAGTCGAAAGAATTCGACCAGAACAAATTGATGATATCATATGTGCCGAGATTCCTGATCTAGACACCGATCCAGACCTGCATGATGTTATAACTACGAATATGATTCATGAACCGTGTGGCGCCATCAACCCCCAATCACCGTGCATAGTCGACGGCAAGTGTTCCAAACGTTATCCACGAAAATTGACGGCCGAGACCATCACTGGCAACGATGGATATCCACTATATCGGCGTCGTTCCCCCGATGATAACGGTAGAACTATCACAACGAAGGTGAAAGGAAATGATTTCGTGGTCGACAACGGTTGGATTGTTCCATATTCACCACTTCTTTCCAAAACATTCAAAACACATTGCAACGTGGAGTATTGCAATTCGGTGAAGTCCATCAAATATATCTGCAAATATGTTACAAAAGGGAGTGATATGGCGGTTTTTGGCATCCAAACCTCTAATACCAACGATGAAATTACGCGCTATCAAGTTGGTCGATACGTGAACTGCAATGAGGCAATTTGGCGTATATTCGCATTCCCTATACATGAACGTCATCCCACTGTCGTACATTTGGCGGTGCATCTGGAGAATGGTCAACGAGTATATTTCACTGCGTCGAATGCTGCTCAACGTGCTGCGGCACCTCCTCCAGCGACAACATTGACCAGCTTCTTTGCGATTTGCCAAAACGATCCGTTTGCACGAACGTTGCTGTACTCTGAGATGCCACGTTACTACACTTGGAACTCTTCATCGAAGACATTTCAACGTCGGAAGCAAGGTGATGCAGTTCCTGGTCATCCGGATGTGCGTTCTACTGATGCTCTTGGTCGTATTTACACAGTTCATCCGAAGAATGATGAATGCTTCTATTTGCGGTTGTTGCTGGTGAATGTTCGTGGGCCAACATCATTTGAATCACTGCGAACTGTTAATGGTATAGTGTGCCCAACATTTCGTGCTGCATGTCTAGAGCTCAATTTGCTTGAAAACGACACTCATTGGGACACGACAATCGCTGAAGCAATTATTTCTGCATCTCCGAGTCAGATACGGACATTATTTGCTATCATCATTTCGACATGCTTCCCATCGAACCCACGTGACCTGTGGAATAAATACAAGGATAACATGTCAGAAGACATTTTACATCGAATTCGTGTCAGTTCAAGAAATTCCGATCTTGAGATGAATGAGGAGATGCATAACCAGGCTTTGATCTTGATCGAAGACATGTGTTACCTCATGTGCGGCAGTATGTTAGTCAAGTTGGGAATGCCAGCGCCAGATCGTGGAGCAAATGACGCATTCAATCGAGAATTGGAACGTGAACGTGAATATGATCGACATGAATTAGACCAATCAGTTCTAACGAATGTACCCCTGTTGAACCGCCAACAGAAGCAAGTGTATGATACATTAATGAAGGCAATAGATGATGGAAATTGTGGCTTATTTTTCCTAGATGCCCCCGGTGGAACTGGGAAAACATTCCTCATATCATTGATTTTGGCCACTGTTCGTGCGAGATCCGACATTGCGGTAGCAGTTGCTTCTTCTGGAATAGCAGCCACATTGTTAGAAGGGTGCCGTACGGCTCATTCAGCGTTAAAATTGCCGTTAAACCTTCAAACTACTGAACAACCGACATGTAACATTGCGAAACACTCTGTAATGGCCAAAGTTTTAGTATCATCTAAAATCATCATCTGGGATGAATGCACGATGGCGCACAAACGCGCATTGGAAGCACTTGACCGAACATTGAAAGATCTGCGCAATGACTCGAGATGTTTTGGTGGCGCATTGATTTTACTGTCAGGCGATTTCCGCCAAACACTGCCAGTCATTCCGAGATCGACTGCTGCCGATGAAATAAACGCTTGCCTCAAAGCCTCAAATCTGTGGCGCTATGTGAAGAAACTTCAGCTCACAGAAAACATGAGAGTTACATTGCTGAACGATCCATCTGCTGAAGAATTCTCCAAGCAATTGCTGGCTATTGGTAATGGTTGTGTTCCTGTCGACAAATCGAACGGATTGATTTCGTTTCCTCCAAATTTTTGCAATTTCGTGTCATCAAAAGACGAGCTCATCAACCAAGTGTTTCCGAACATCATTGCTAACCACAAAAACAATAAATGGTTGAGTGAGCGAGCCATTTTGGCGGCTAAAAACAAAGATGTGGATGACTTAAATGTTGAAATTCAGAATCAAATCGTTGGTACGCTGCATTCATTTAAATCTATTGACAGTGTAACAAACGTAGACGAAGCTACCAACTATCCGACTGAATTTTTAAACTCCTTGGATGTGCCTGGCTTACCACCGCATAATTTACGACTTAAGGTTGGCTCAGTAGTCATCATGCTACGAAATCTCAACCAACCAAAATTATGCAACGGTACGCGTTTGGTGATTGGAAAACTGATGGTGAATGTGATACACGCGACGATACTCAAAGGAAAATTCAAAGGTGAGGAAGTTCTCATTCCGAGGATTCCGATGATCCCAACCGATTTACCCTTTGAGTTCAAGCGAATTCAATTTCCGATCCGTCTTGCATTCGCCATGACGATTAATAAGTCACAAGGACAATCCTTGAGTGTTTGTGGTCTAAATCTAGAAAATGCATGTTTTTCTCATGGTCAATTGTATGTGGCATGTTCACGTGTCGGCAAACCATCAGCTTTATTTGTTTTTGCGCCGGATAACAAAACAAAAAATGTTGTATATCAGAAAGTGCTTTAACATGCAGTATCGCAATATTGGCGCTAGAGAGAAGAGGCCTAATGTGTAAAATGTAAAAAAAAATCCACAATTTACTTAATTTTTATTGTTACTGTATTAGGTACCTAACTATTAGGCTCAAGATGTATAAATAACCCAATACCTGCTATGTGTACTAAGTGAATATTTAACATCTAAAGAAGAATGGCAGGCTCAGTACCCAGCTAATAAGACATCGTTGGAGACTCAAGTTTCTCTGTGTTATAAAGGTCAAGTTTGGAGTGTAATATTTCAGTTTAGAATATATTTTTAGAACTTCGGGAACAAAAATAAGTAAAATCATTCTATGTAGGTAACAAAACGCGATTCGTAATATCTCAGTAGCAATAAAGAAACGTATAATAGATCTATAATAGCCACTCACTATTATTGTCTTGCATCAAACGTCATTGCTGGCCTTGGACGAAAGAAGTAGAAAGAGTTTAAACCAAGAGTTTCATTCACCTGAGTTGCTGGCAGCCACTCTCTGTGAAATGACAGATGACATTTGCATTTACGGCAAAGTACAAAAGAGGTTGGTTATTAATTCGATCCTTACATATTAATGTACAGTGTTTTGATATCATTAAATAACATCTAAACCCCAAGTTTTAAAAAGATACTGCGATTACCTTTTTTCTTAGTTATTCCAAGAACTATTATTTCTGCATATTTTCAATACCCTACGCTAAGCCTAACAACGGTACTGAAACTACATGGGTCCCTGCCATTCTTCTTTTGCAATGGCAAGCAAGAAAACATTTCTGTATTTGCAAAAAAAGTTGTATTAATGTTATTACCTTAATGAAATCCTAAATTAAGTTTAACTAAAGTTAACACGATATTATTAGACTGTTAGGCGGAACGAAGTTCGCCGGGTCAGCTAGTAATAAATAAACAAAGGAATGCGTAGTTGTTGTTTACATTGCAGATGGTGAATTATCAGTGATATTGTGAAACAGTATAAGTGTTTTTATCAAAATTATATTACTAGTTGCGCCTTATTGGTATTATGTTCAAGGCTTAGGATTTGCAAGTAGTGTGGACGTGTGACTGGCCACCCCCTTACCACCTCACGCCGCGGATTCGCATTTAAATGTAAATAGATATAACCCTCGGAGCATGACTTCACGCGTCACAAATATCAAAGTCAGAAAACCTCTAGCGAATCTCGTCGAGCGCACATTCAAATACCCAAATCTGTTTCTTCCGATTCAGGTGACAAATTTGTGTTACGAAAAAACCCGTCAAGTGCGAGTAGGACCCGCACCCTGAGGGTTCTATACGTATTGACCTACATTTGACCTAATTTATGAACTTTAGGATTTTAGGTACTTTCGGGGACCTTAACATTCGTAGGTCCAATAGAAAATCAGTTATTGGGGTATTTTATTTAAGTAGCTCAAATGGTCCGTGAGTGGTATGTATAACACACGGCTGATGCACTCGGCCTTTTTTTTCTTTTCTGCCGCGTTTCTACGCGAAGTACGGTGATAGGGTTTAATCAACATACATCACGTTTGAGACGTAATAATCGTCGATGAACAGTGGTTGTACCGAGTGTGGACTGTGACTTGCATTTCACAGTTCACACTTGGGAACACCCCTGACACCCCCTCGGGGATTAATTTTCTGACAATATGTTATGTTTATGTCTAAGTTTAAAAAGCTTTCACATAGCAAAGTTTGTGATACCTACAGTGATTTTCACATAGCAAAGTTTGTGATACCTACAAGGATTTTCACATAGCAAAGTTTGTGATATCTACTCTGATTTTCGGACAGTTTTTTTTGGGAATAGAAGTAGTCGTATACAACCATGTTGTATTTCAGTTACAAATTTCAAGAATCGAGATTATACTGTGCAATAATAGGTAGGTATC
Source organism: Ypsolopha sequella (assembly GCA_934047225.1). Lineage (NCBI taxonomy): Eukaryota > Metazoa > Arthropoda > Insecta > Lepidoptera > Ypsolophidae > Ypsolopha > Ypsolopha sequella. Next base: position 25,965,113 of record OW203987.1, read on the forward strand.
TAAAAATGAACTAACAACAAAATCTTGCCACATGGTTCCTCCCTCTTGTTCCTTTTGGATGCGGAACCCTGAGAAATGTAGGCACTTGTGATATGCTGAACGGTATAGAAGTTTACGCCCGAGTAAGCTCCTGGCGTGGCGTGTGATAGAGATGGATAAACAACAGAACGATAATCCATAGATTTTTTTACTTCGAAGTAGCTCCCCGAGGTTTGTAAGACGATTTTCGGTGTTGTTTTTTTTTACTTGATTTAATAGCGATTTGAATTCCTAGCTTATAAGTTATAAAGTTTTATTTGCTATCCTATATTTCATACATACCAAACTACAAATTTTTTCAAATATTTATGAACAACCACGGGGTAAAAATGTTTCAAATTCAAGAAAAAAAAGTGATATCATCGTGAAAATAGGACGTTTTGGAGCATAAAACACGAGTTTTCCGGGTACATTGTATTAGTTGTATTTTTAAACATGTTGATTTAAGGGCGTATAGGGATACCTGTGGTAGGGTGATAGATAATATCTTTGTAATACATAGATCACATTTGACAGAATTTTTTATATATTTTCCAATTTTTTTGTTTCACTTTTCTATGTGCTCAAGTCAGGTGACAGCATACTGGAAAATGATAAATTAAATCAAAATATAACAATATAAATCTGTTATTACGCTGGACAAATTCGTCCTTCTGCAAGCAACAGTTTTTTGTGGTCAGTAAACGATATACAATTATAATATACCCAAGAAATATATATTTTCACTTATTAAGGCGCTCTTATCTCAAAATCAGTAATTTCAAAGTCAAATATAACTTTCAAATATCGTCTAAAACTTCAAAAAAAAAAAATACGCAATATAGTTCGAACCTTTATCTAGGTCTTCCACGCATGTGTTACACGATCAGATAAACTTTGCTCGATAGAAATAATTCACGAACACAGCATGTAATAAGGCCTTTCAAATCATGCCATTTCCATAATTCCACTCTTTTATTAACAAAACATATCTGGTAATATTGCTCTTTAAATTTTCTAGTTCAACCACGTAAGTGGGTTTTAATAAACATATCCCTTATTTTTAAACAATTTGAAAACCGATAAAAACAACGAAAAAGTACAAAAGTGTGGTTATTTTCTTTACTCCTTACACGTAAAGAAAAAGACAGAGAGTCACTCTTTTGGGATAAGAGCGCCTTAAGGCGACGCCGCGAAGAATTGGCACTTTTTAGAGTCGTTTTACTACGTCCAGTTAGAAGTAAATAGTAAGTTTGATAAATTAGTATAACATTTTCGGAACCTTTTTCTAGATTTCTGTAATACAGAAACGTGATTAAAAATCTTTCACTCGAAGAAATAATTATTAAAATGAGGTCTTCAAACACACGCTTTCTCATAGTTTGACAAATAATTTTCATGTACAGACCCATCGAAATAATTTACAGACCCCAAACATATTTTATTACATGGGTTTTAACCTCATGTTCTGTGGTTTTAACCAATATCTACATTTTTGGTAATTGTAAATTTTTCTAGTCATTTTTTTTTATATAAATAAAAAAGCAATTTTTTTGTCTTTCTCCCTGAATCGGTCCCTCTCGCACTGCGCGTTTTTCCGCTTGGAGTGACACTGACCGTTGAAAACTCGATGCCTCATCTAAACTCAGTACTTTATTTGCTAGGTATAGGCTAAATTATATCTTTAAATCGAGATACTTTTTGCACAACTAAGAAATTAAATCTAAACGATCTGAAGTCAGAAACACAAAATAAGCTGACACAAAAATTCTCGGTACATTCGATGCAGAGCTCGAAACGACAGCTTCCGCTTTCTGATCGACACACTTCGTTTCGGAGCCAGGAAACGTGTTGGCAGAGAATATAAAGTATTGTAGGTAAGTGTAAGAGTAAGTGTCGTGAAGGTACGAACCAATCGCTTTAACGTGTAAGTGTCGTGAAGGTACGAACCACTCGCTTTAACGTGTAAGTGTCGTGAAGGTACGAACCAATCGCTTTAACGTGTAAGTGTCGTGAAGGTACGAACCACTCGCTTTAACGTGTAAGTGTCGTGAAGGTACGAACCAATCGCTTTAACGTGTAAGTGTCGTGAAGGTACGAACCTCTCGCTTTAACGTGTAAGTGTCGTGAAGGTACTAACCTCTCGCTTTAACGTGTAAGTGTCGTGAAGGTACGAACCTCTCGCTTTAACGTGTAAGTGTCGTGAAGGTACGAACCTCTCGCTTTAACGTGTAAGTGTCGTGAAGGTACGAACCTCTCGCTTTAACGTGTAAGTGTCGTGAAGGTACGAACCACTCGCTTTAACGTGTAAGTGTCGTGAAGATACGAACCTCTCGCCTTAACGTGTAAGTGTCGTGAAGGTACGAACCACTCGCTTTAACATGTAAGTGTCGTGAAGATACGAACCTCTCGCTTTAACGTGTAAGTGTCGTGAAGGTACAAACCTCTCGCTTTAACGTGTAAGTGTCGTGAAGGTACGAACCACTCGCTTTAACGTGTAAGTGTCGTGAAGGTACGAACCACTCGCTTTAACATGTAAGTGTCGTGAAGGTACAAACCTCTCGCTTTAACGTGTAAGTGTCGTGAAGGTACGAACCTCTCGCTTTAACGTGTAAGTGTCGTGAAGGTACGAACCTCTCGCTTTAACGTGTAAGTGTCGTGAAGGTACGAACCTCTTGCTTTAACGTGTAAGTGTCGTGAAGGTACGAACCTCTCGCTTTAACGTGTAAGTGTCGTGAAGGTACGAACCTCTTGCTTTAACGTGTAAGTGTCGTGAAGGTACGAACCACTCGCTTTAACGTGTAAGTGTCGTGAAGATACGAACCTCTCGCTTTAACGTGTAAGTGTCGTGAAGGTACGAACCACTCGCTTTAACGTGTAAGTGTCGTGAAGATACGAACCTCTCGCTTTAACGTGTAAGTGTCGTGAAGGTACGAACCACTCGCTTTAACGTGTAAGTGTCGTGAAGGTACAAACCTCTCGCTTTAACGTGTAAGTGTCGTGAAGGTACAAACCTCTCGCTTTAACGTATATGTGTCGTGAAGGTACGAACCACTCGCTTTAACGTGTAAGTGTCGTGAAGGTACGAACCACTCGCTTTAACATGTAAGTGTCGTGAAGGTACAAACCTCTCGCTTTAACGTGTAAGTGTCGTGAAGGTACGAACCTCTCGCTTTAACGTGTAAGTGTCGTGAAGGTACGAACCTCTCGCTTTAACGTGTAAGTGTCGTGAAGGTACGAACCTCTTGCTTTAACGTGTAAGTGTCGTGAAGGTACGAACCTCTCGCTTTAACGTGTAAGTGTCGTGAAGGTACGAACCTCTTGCTTTAACGTGTAAGTGTCGTGAAGGTACGAACCACTCGCTTTAACGTGTAAGTGTCGTGAAGATACGAACCTCTCGCTTTAACGTGTAAGTGTCGTGAAGGTACGAACCACTCGCTTTAACGTGTAAGTGTCGTGAAGATACGAACCTCTCGCTTTAACGTGTAAGTGTCGTGAAGGTACGAACCACTCGCTTTAACGTGTAATTGTCGTGAAGGTACAAACCTCTCGCTTTAACGTGTAAGTGTCGTGAAGGTACAAACCTCTCGCTTTAACGTATATGTGTCGTGAAGGTACGAACCTCTCGCTTTAACATGTAAGTGTCGTGAAGGTACAAACCTCTCGCTTTAACGTGTAAGTGTCGTGAAGGTACGAACCACTTGCTTTAACCGTTTAAACTAAACTACTCGTGCATTAGATAATAACTGTGAATAAACTATGGAAAAAAAATATTATTAATACATACGGCTTGAACAATCACGTGTGATTGTTGTTGACGATATACCAACCGTTTCACCGATACAACTTCGGCATTATCAAGGCGAGTGTCGTTCTTAGGACGACGACGCGGCGTTCACCGTCGTTGTCAAACGGGCACTGGCAGCTGCCGATCGACGAGCTCCACGCATCGCATTGCGACATGAATCCCGGAGAGGATGTCAGAGGTGTTCCGAGTGTAAACTGTGAAATGCAAGTCACAGTCCATACTCGGTATACGTACGTTTTGCCGATGATTATTACGTCCCAACGTAATGGGTGGTGAGCCCTTTCGCCGTATTTCAGGCACAAATACACGATTTTTGGGCATGCAGGTTTCCTTACGATGTTTTCCTTCACCGCTAAGCAAGTGGTAAGTACGAAAAAATTAAATACACATAAATTCCAAAAATCTCATCTGTGCATGCCCGACCGGGGATCGAACCTGCACCTCAAGATTGAAAGGCCAGCTTTGTACCCCTGAGCTACCGCCACTTTATATGTTTTTTACGGTTGTGACGCCTAAGTCATTTGACTTAAAATTCAAAGATAAAAGAAAGCAATAATAGTACATTATTCACCGAGGGAAGAAAGGGGAAGATTACCAACGAGGGTGTAGTTTGAGGCCCGAGGCGAAGCCAAGGGCCTCAATACACACGGGTTGGGAATCGCACTTTCTCCCGAGTGATACATAGTGCTTTATACTACACCTGCGAGGAAATAGTATAATCTTACTTTTAATCAAGATACAATAAAAGAAACCGACTGACTCGCGTGCGATTGTCACTTTTTATTTCCTTCTTATTTTTTTATTATGTGCAGGAAAAGCAAGTGGCCAGTATCATTTTTCGAGTTTTATGTACGAGTTCGCAAAATAATACTGGCCACTTGGCTACCTGCTCATTCTTTATGTTATTAAAAAAAAAACAGCACGTTAACAATGGATTTGCATATACTTTTTCTGCCCGCTCAAGCACGTTAACAATGAATTTTCATACACTTTTTCCGCCCGCATATTTGTATGACGGTAATGACGTATTTTCTGCATCGTTTTCAAAAAAGTAAGAAGGTACTTTCCGAGCAGGTATAGTATAAAAAGTTCTTAAATATTAAGATATCTAACTATCAGTTCGCGGCATACTGGCAGCATAAGTCAGGAACGGCTGTGCAACTTGTAGTGTTTGTAGACAAAGATTTCAAAAAAGTTTAGTTGAGCCCTGGCACCTAAAATCTATTGCATTGTTTTTGAGTGTAAAATGTCAAACTTTTGACTTTATTCGTATTTATTGAAATGTTAGTGCACTTTAAAAATTCACACGACGCTATATTGAGACCCCTTTTCTCGTAAAAATTCATTAAGGCGTCCAACTATCACTGCCTTCAGATGAGCACTGATTCCAAACGTGTAAGCGTCACCCATTTAAAGGTGAAAACATTTTGGTGCTGTCATACTACAGTAAGGGCCTATCTTTACTTTTTGAAATCTTTGTTTGTAGACCGCGGGGAACTACTTGTTTGTATGTAAATGTTAAAGTACACAGGGACCGCGGGAAAATATACTTATTTTACCACTGAGCCAGAAAACATATCATCACGAATTATATCCCCGAGGTGTCAGAGATGTTTCCTCTTTTTACCGACGATTTTTGAGTTCCCACGGGATTCGAGGTAAACCTTGTCTCCATACTTCGAGCACAAACATACGCTTTTTAGGTCATGCAGGTTTATAATAATAATAATATAATGTTTATTTCAGATCACAAATCCATAAATGTTGTTAGTAACAGAGTAACTTAGACTATATTATCTAACTTAGTCTTAGGCTATTTATTCTTAGGCATAGGTTCAGCAAGCTATACTAATAAGTCTTTGCACAGTAAGAGCGATTTCGCAGCCGGATTGTGAAAAACCCGCCTTTTTCTAATTAATCGAAACATTTCAATTCAAAACTCACTCAATACGTATAGTTATTCAACAAAACTCACTCAATACGTATAGTTATTCAACAAAACTCACTCAATACGTATAGTTATTCAACAAAACTCACTCAATACGTATAGTTATTCAACAAAACCTTATTAACTATGTATTGTGTCTGCTGCCATCGCAGTTCAGATTGGTTTCTGTAAATTAGAATTTCCTAATTTTTTTAATTCAGAATTTTGAAGTTCTAATTTACAGAAACCAATGGTAACGTTGCGATGGCAACATACACAATACATAGGTAATAAGGTTTTGTTCAATAACTATTGAGTGAATTTTGAGTTTAAGTGCTTTGTTTCGATTAATTAGAAAAAGGCGGGTTTTTCACAATCCGGCTACGAAACCGCTCTTAAAAACTTATTGGTGCATACTCGATCGGAAGAACTCAAACCCAAGTCCCATGATTGACAATCTGAGATACGCTGCTTTTTTCAGAGCCAGAAAACATGCCCTAATTCAGAGATTCCCAAAGTGTGCGTCGCGACGCGCATGGGCGTCGCAGCATTATCCCAGGGGTGTCAAGGAAGAAGAAGAACAATTAATAGAATTGTCCTGTTACTCCAGCCATAAGCTGCTTAATACGACAAAGACAACTGCTTGAATTTTGGAGCTCAGTTTCTCACGAATATCATGCCTGATGGCATTATTGTATTGCAGCATTGACGGTTCTATTACCATTTGCGACATCGTACTTGTGCGAAACAGGCTTTTCTGCAGTTGCAGCTATAAAGAACAAATACAGGTCACAAATAAATGTAGAGAAAGATAATTGAGAGTGGCAATTTCCAAAATTCAGCCCCGTTTTGAGAAGCTATGCTCAGAAAAGCAAGCACATCCTTCTTATTAGTAGCCAACTAAGAAAGTAAAATAAATATCTCTTTTCATTTTTAGTTTTATGTTTTGCTTTTGCTCTTAGTTTCTAATAAAAATTATAAATGTTATTTGGAGTTTTTTTGATAATTTGTTATTAGGCTAGAACTAAACACGGTAGGTACTTTTTGGCCAAAGAGAGAAGGCGAAAGAGGTGGGGAGGGGGCGTCGCAAAATAATGGCAAACTTTCAAGGGCGTCACAGTAAAAATAACTTTGGGAAGCCCTGCCCTAATTTATTAAAGCTATAAAACCATCGGTGCGTACGTAAGCTCACCTTTTTGAACTGAACCTCTCAACAATTATGCCGTTTTGAATTTAGAAAGAAACGTATTTGAGCCTGAGGAAGAAAAGCGATTTATAGTCTTGAATCAGTACCTAATGGGGTGTAAGTAGGTCAAAGGACCTTTGCAAAGACCATTAACTTGATCCCGCAACTCCGTTTGAAGCTGAAGATTGCCCATCTCCAGGGAGTCCATCCGTAGGCAGTGGTGGATTGTACAACTTACGGCATTAATTACCTCCGCTTTTTATTTACTTCATATACCTACAGTATACATAGTTGGCGTAGCAGTCGTACATTTTCAGGGACTACAAATAAACAAACAATCATTCAGACCAATTTTTGGATTTAAAATTTTGCCGAAAACCTCTTTACTGTAGATTTCATCGACATACTAAGAGCCGTTTTCTAGAATCCGATTACAAATATTTCTCGTTTAGTAGTATTAAACATAGGTGGTATTTGCTTCGTAGATGTAATCGATGGATGCTAGTTAAGGCGATAACCGTCGCCAAATTAGCAGCTCGATGTTTGTCTGTGTGAATATCGACGGAAACGACATTGAAATAACGTTCAAATCAGTGCACAATGCGTGGTGGCTGTTACGACGCTCGCTGCGTCCTTGAAAGGGCAAAATAGGAGAAAATAATACTTTTCACATGGACGTCATTGTTCGATTGAATAATTCTATGTTATATTTATAGCTATCAAGTTTATCTATTTATCAAAGCATAAATGAATTAAATCACCTAAGCCGCTTAGGAGCAGTAGGAAATTCAAGCCAAAAAACACCATTCAGTTGAAACAATTTTTCATATAGAAGTTTTGGTGGTACGAAAAAGAAAAATGTTGCATATGTTGTCCTAGAGTTGATAATCCATAATACATTTTTTCAATATTTTTGGTTTGGCCATAAAAGAGGAGTAGGCTTTATAAAGTACCCATTTGGCGATATTAAGGGCCTTAATGCTGTAAATCGAATCCAATTTCTAGTGAACCCTGACGTCAAGTAGTCAAAACCGCCCCGCAGAGACTATTCAATTGTTAAAAAAAAAACAGTTGGCATATAAAAACTGGCAGAAGTCCAATAGTCTCTTGAATTGAAATAGGAAACTATAATAAATAACAGTGTTTTCAATCGATAAGTGAATGGCAAATAACTTTCTTTTTCACTGTCTAGAATAAAAACACAACGATACTTGTTCTTGTAAATAAGTAGATAAGTAATTCTCTTCGAATTAGGTAACACTTTTGAATAAATGAAATGAATGAATACTCTCAATCAGGTAAAATGAAATGTACACATTTTGTAAGCTAACCTACTGTATCAACATTTTTTTTATATTTCGTAGTAACATTTGTACTTCACGGCTTCCGTAGCAATTTCGTAACGATGTTTACGAAACTAATTTTGATGTCAGTAAATATTCTGTGAGTTTTCAATTACATTATTATTTTATTAAGTATTTTTGATCGGGATAGCCGACCAGTTACATTATTATTATTTTAACATTATTTACATTATTATTAAATAATTATACAGCAAAAGCTGGCGGCCGTTACTATTCCCAACGTTTATTGACCCGGGTAATACCTATACAGCGGCCCAATTACCGTATTATATGCAGTGAAACTTGGTATGTACATTTCTTTTTGTAACTTACAATTTGATGCACTCTCTACGTGTTAAATTATCTAAAAGTTTAGGTAACTCTATTTATTTTAGCACTATAAAATTGGGCACGTAGGCAGTACTTTATTATTTTCAGAGATTATTTATTATAAAAATTGTATTAATAAATCTTGGAAACTCTAAGTAATAAATAAATAAATAATATTATACCAAGTTTCGTCTACGAAAATGACATGTTTGAATACGGTAATTCGCTTAGATTAAATTATGTTAAGGTATGTTCATACGAAGACTATTTCAAAATTTAGGTTTAAATTAAATTATTAAACCGTTTAATAAGGCTTATTTTCGAACTTATGGTCTAAAAACCTCATGATCATGAATATTTTTACGAAAAAGCTGCAACTTCCATTTACCTTCGTATGACATCACTTGAGAAATGACTGTTTAGAAATGTGTCCTTTGCTATCAAGATAAATTTATAATAATTTGCTTCCGATTGATTTGACAGCTGGATGACAGATGAGTAGACAGACAAAGACAGACCACTTTTTTATAAGCATTCACACATCACAATCAGAATAATGTCTAAAATTCTCAAGTGACGTCATTTCGGACAATTCTTTGAAAAATCATTTAAAAAAAATGGTTAATTTATATAGCAAAATAATGAAAACTTTGTCCTAAAATCTGAAAAATATAAATAAAATAAAAACCTTTTACAAACGGTGCTAAAGTTATGAGGCTGTGACATACGGACGGACGGACAACGGAGTCTCACCATAAAGGTTCCTTTTACCTTTTAGGTACTACAGAACCCTAACATAGTAATAATAAATGACACTAAAATAATATATTTTCCAGTACAATTTTAGTGTTAATTTTTAAAGTAGAAAGACAAAATAATTTGTAAAAAAATTACTCGGGCCAAAATTTGAAACTACAATCCTTTGCTTACAAGGCAAGTGTTCTGCCAACTGAGCTATATGGGAATTAGGCCGCTTCCGCACATCAGCGGCTACCGTGTAAAGTTGATAATCGTACAAAAAGTATGTCTACCGTACCGCGTGTCCTTGACTACGAGTATGTGGTGTTGCGGTCCGTATCATCGTTGAAAGTTCGGCTGTGCCACTTCTAGCTCTTCTTACATTCGCAGTGGAGGTGCAAAGTGGATCAGTTCTAATTTTCCCGACAGAATATGGGTGCAATTTTATCTTGTTCAGTGAGGTTTAGCAAAAACATCAAAGTAAGTACGTGCTCAAGTGGTTCTCTGCCTACCTAATTAAAGGGTGTGGAGTCTGCGACCTTTGCTCTCAAATTAGAGATAACACGTGCGCAAAATTGCGGGAGATACCATTTTTCATGAATAGTGTAAAAAACAAGAATAATATTAAATGTACCCGCATAGTCTGTTGTTGATATTAATCAACTTCCCAGAATTATTATTACATACGGCTTGAACACTCACGTGTGATTGTTGTTGACTATATGCCAACCGTTTCACCGATACAATTTCGGCATTATCAAGGCAAGTGTCGTTCTTAGGACGACGACGCGGCGTTGACCGTTGTTGTCAAACGGGCACTGGCAGCTGTCGATCGGCGCACTGCACGCATTGCTCGTGCGCTAAGCCATGGCTGCGTCGTCAAAGGAGGTGGGATGGTGGATGCACTTGATTCTTCGAGCAATACGTGCAGCTCGCCGATCGGCGGCTGCACGGCTGCCAGTGCCTGTTTGACAACGACGGTGAACGCCGCGTCGTCGTCCTAAGAATGATACTCGCCTTGATAATGCCGAAATTGTATCGGTGAAACGGTTGGCATATAGTCAACAATAATCACACGTGAGTGTTCAAGCCGTATGTAATAATAATTTAGTATGTCAGCTCACGCGAGTTTTCATAACTTCCCAGAAACTCGTACGAGGATAAATAAAATAATATGTACTACACATGATTTTATGCTGATTTGCAATATTCATTTAGCAGCGCACTCGCATGCATTCGTGTCGATCACGGGTCTGACAGTCGTTCTTTACCGTCCGTCTAGGGTGGCCAGATGGTCGGGATTCGTCGGGATTGTCCCGACATTTTATATGATCTCCAGAGTCCCGACAAAATACAAATTGTCCCGACAAATAACAAATAACAACGTTCGGCGGGCAAAAAGTATTTTGTTGTAATTACTTTAATTGTAATAATAAAAAATAAGATTTTGATTCTTAATATTTATTTGTCCCGACCATAATCCCGAAATCCCGACTTTTTGAAACTTTGCCCAGATATTTTGGTTTTCCCATCTGGCAACCCTACGTCCGTCATAGCCGGTCACTGCGATCGATTAAGGCGATACCAAAAAAAAAGGGGGTTATTTCGAATCCATTTACTCCACTATAACGTCATCTACATATTTCATTTTTGGGTCAATGTTTATTGAGTATTTGATTAAGATTCTCACTGAAGAAAAACGCGATTGGATGAAATTTTCTCAATAGAATTTAATTCCGAAAAGACCTCTAAATTGTTTTATTGTTTCCTGTAATTCTGAAATTCTAACTAATTTCATTGTGAAATTTAATTCAAAAAATACAATATTATGTATTTGTAAAGTCTCCTTGAAAATATTTTTGACAAAATAGCTTAGTATATTTTATATTAATAAAAAACCGAATTTTTGCTACTTTTCCACGAATCCGTCCCGCTTGCACTGAGGGTTTTTTTGCGTATGAAGTAACAGGGACGCTAATAATTTTACGTACCGCCTTAAGCTCCCTACACCATGTGATATCAGTTACGTAATATAATAAAATAAAATAAAATAAAAAATAATAGTGATTTCCCCAGTTCTGACTATTATTTCCCCTGCTCTCACTGACGTAACTGTGAACACATAAGAAACTTCTAAACTATAACTATAAATATGGGTATATGTAACTTTCTTACGATATGCTAAATAATAAACACAGTTCGCGGTATCCGTATACCTACCGGTAGTTCTTGTAATCATAAGTTTTTGAACAAAAAGTAGGTGTTGCCAATTTACCATATTTTTATTTATATAGTTTATGGTACCTCTGAATCTCTTACCCTGACATTTTCTGGAAAAAAATGGCAAGTTGAAAAAAAATTAAAAGCTAGTACTTTACTAGCAATATAGTTCATCATTTTTGTATAGTATCACTTGCTGTAGTTATAGTGTATATATACGTAATATCATTAAGAACCATATATTGTACTTCCAACAGAAAGTGCGGGGTTCCCATACTTCAGTTTTTGTAATTAACATGGGGTCCTGACGCAAATTTTTGTAAATGTCAAAATGTTGATGAATATTTTTTTTATCGGAGACATCCTTATAAATGAGCGTTTTTCCTTATGTCAAATTTAGTGTTAAATAAGATTCCTAGATGGCACTGTCGTATTCTTTAGCAACAGAATCAAAGACAAAATTGCACCGATTCCAAACATATCCAAACATATTGACATTGATTGCTACGAAACACATTTTATCTATGGTGACATGGACAGCGCCATCTGGAGAAAACCTAAGAACTAAGAAAAAAAAACAACGAAAAAAACACTCATTAGTTTTTTTTTTTTGAATAATTAATTTTTTTTTGTATATGTATACCCTAAAAATGGGTTTTACGCGATCGTCTTTCGTTATTTTTTTTTTGTAATGTTTTAGTTATTAAATTATCTAACCATTAGTGTATTGCTCGAAAATAAATAATGTCAATTCGAGGTGTAAACATATGAAATCAGTAATTATTTTCTTTCGAAAGGTAAAAGGATGTAAGGTAAAAAAATAATTGATTTGTGAAACTTAACGGCGAGATATTGGAGATGAATAATATAATGACCAATGTAATATTTGTTATTTATTTTTATTTCTATCAAAATATTAAACGGCCTAGCACAGCATTTTGCTGGGGGACGCGCCTAATTGCAAAATTTTATTTCAATCGGTACATCCTTTACTTTTTTTCACTCGTAGTTACTCGTAGAGAAGTGATCACTCGATATGTGATTTAGTCGAGTTCGGATTCGAGTTACAGAGAACCTCCTTTCATAAATTATTGTCAGTATTGGTGGTCCACTATAACTTAAACTAAGTAGTTACGTAGTTAGCGACTGAGTTACTTAGATGTTTCTGTATGATTGGTATGTGGTTTCAGAAAATTGTAGCGTTTAATTTCACCAAGCAACCATTTTTACAGCAAAAAACTTTAAAGGTTCCAATAACAGCGATCGTTTGTGAATATTAATGATTTAAAAATGTCAGACCCTACATTTTAGGATTCTTTACAAAATCACGAATAAAACCTTTTCCAATTATATTTTTTCACTTGAATTATTGTTTCTTCGAATTTTGATGCTCTAAGTTTACGAGTGTCAAATACGAGTGACCATAATTCTCGTCAAATGAGGACTACAAAACGTAAGGAATACGCGGTTTTCAATCGAGAAAATTTACACATATCTGTAGAAAACTCCTATTAAAATAGAAAGAAAGAAAGAAAAGTAATTTATTTTAAAATACCACAGACACGAGAAAGAACATACATACATACAAAATAACAAACAGTACGAGTAAATATAACATTAGGAAAACAGTGGTAAATAAAAAAGGATTACAGCTCAGCTTAATGCTGCAGTAGGGGCTACAGCGCTGGTATTCTGCTGAACCCTGACTTAAAATTAATTTTAAAACTTAACCTATACCTATGCTAGGTGGCTTATATTTAAATACACATAAAGACAAGAAGAAGAATGTGCAGGGGCTATATATAAATAAATAATTATATTCATATAAAACATAAATTATATACATATATACCAAAATAAAAATATATAAAATAACAAAAATTTTCATTACAAGGCTTAATTCATTTTTGTAGGTCTAAAAGGTACTTTTTCAATTTAGTACGGAATGTTGCCTTTGTTTTGCACTCTCTGATGGGTGGGGGCAAATCATTCCATACTTTTGACACCCGATATCTGCTTTAGGAACTTTCCAGGACTGCTACTCTGGCACTTGCGTATAAATAGCTAAGGCAGATTTGAGGTGAGTTTAAGAGAGATTTTCTACGGATATTATATTGTTTTTTTTTGATGAGATTTAGTAACTCGACATGGCATAGCATTTAATCAGACTGTAAACAAAAGTCGGACGACTAATATGGCGAGTGAAAAATAATGCCAATATACAGGGTGTTTGGGACATCGATGTAAATATTTTGAGGGATGATAAAGCAAGTGATTTTGAACATTTCTGACTGAATTTACTATTTTGCAAAGTTTTTAGTTTTTGAGATATAGAAAATTTTCAGTTGTGTCTTCTTAAAATCAGGTAACTGCATTTAAAAAATAATAAAACACGTTTTATGTTTAAAAATAATTATTTCGGTTTTTACTCAAATTTATTAAAAAAATCTGTTTCTTCGTACCGTTTTCAGTTTTGTTTTTTTTTCACTTCTTTTTGAACACATTTACCTATTTTAAATAGTTTCTCGGAACCTACAAAACTTTGCATAATAGTAAATTCAGTCAAAAAGGTTCAAAATTACTTCCTTTGTCATCCCTGAAAATATTTACATCGATATCCCAAACAACCTGTATATAGCCGTCCTGAGTGTAAATAACCCACCCGAATAATGTAGTTTCAAGTAGCTTCCATAGGTGGATATGACCATTTGGGTCTTGTGCGGTGCTAATTTGGGGCATTGGTTATTTTATTTGTATTTTCTTTCTAGTGCGTCGTTAGTTGTTTTTAATAATGGATTATTAATATATATATATAGAAAAACGAAAAAAAACAAACTAATACGACATACGAAATTTATCTAATTATTTTAGTGGTATAACGCTTCTAAAATACCTCTTTTGCAATTTTTTATGTCAAAAGAATCGTTATTTTCACTTTTATACGTACCACAGTGGACCAAGAGTGGAATGCCTAGCTATAATATTTAGTATCTTACAATCGTTTACATTTGGCTAGTGATGTAATTGGTACTTTTTAACCCTCGCACTCGACTTCCTACTCTACCCATGTAAACTACGCCTTATGCCTAAGGACCAGTTTCTGAATTAAAAAAATCTTTAGGCGACGAAGCAGCCAATCACAGCGCTGCATTTTATTGCATTTTGAAATTTTCAAATCTGAGATCGTTATATGAGTAAGTTATTTATGTTATCGGCCAAACATGTTTTTTTATGACAACGCAAATCTAGTTTGGCATAGGCCAAACTACTTTATCCTAAAATCGGATTTGGCCGGTAACATAAGCTTTACAAATGACCGTCCATACAGTTTATGTTCCATCCGTGACGATTAAATGCACCATTTTATTGCTTTCCTTCTTTATTCTTTATTGTACACACGGAACATGTATGTTGTCCAACACCAACACATACCAAATTAAAAGAAATTTCCACAGGCGAGCTTCTCTGAAAAACCTACGTAGGTTTACTAATTTAAAATAAAATGTACAAGGAAAAAAATACAAGAAAAATCCATAAAATATATAATTTTTTCCTTGTATTTTTATTGAGTCCCCGCTGTTTGCTTCTATGTACATATTATGGACATTGTACAAGCTCTTTTTTGAAAATTTGTGAGACGCTATCTGAAGAATATTAAATTCGAAGCATTCGAAGTATTTACATTTCGCCAAGTGCAGCTTTAAACAGCACTCATATGTAGGAGGGATGTGAACCCCCAATGTACGCCAAGCCAAGGTTTGAACCATGGTTTGAGCCCATTTCTCTCCAGCTAATTATAGGTGCAGCCATACAGCTTCAGCACCTATTCATAATTTAGGTGACGTTAACTTCAATACGTCACTACTAGGGTTGCCAACATGTTTAATGGATTGTAAGAGACTTATGATCAAAGAAGCTAATAAAACGGGACATCTTTGCCCGGGAAAAATAGAATATTTTGAAAGATTCACCTCGACCAGCGCTAAAATTGCGAAGTTCTTGCCTTGCTTGACGGCCAAAGTTGACTTTCAATTGTTGTTAGATCTTCTTGCGAATTCCGTGGATATCAGCATACATTTCTACAAATGTTGGCATATATGGATATGTTTGTGTGAGGCAGGGGCTCTACCGCGTAATTCTCATTTGTATCAACTTCAAGCAAATGCATGCGAAATTCAACGCGTGCAAAAGAGATGGCATGTTAGGCGGGCGTCGTCGCACGCACGTCAAATTTCAATCTCAAGTTGATATTGATGAAAATGAGAATTACGCGGTAGACCCCCTGGAAGAAATACGGGACAGGGCTTGTCGATGGGACATCTGAATTCATGGTGAAACCCGGGAAATACGGGACGGTAGGCAAGCCTATAGTCACTACGCGCAATACGAAGGGCAATATTTGCGTACACCATGACTAAGCTCGTAACTGTAGTTGAAGGGTTTGTTCAGCCCGTCCTCCATAGGGCCGGTCAACTCGTGTCAACATGGAGGAAAGATGGCGGCGAAAATACTGTGATCTCAATGACTTGATAGTGAAACTGGGTCATTGTATTGAGTTGCTCTTGATCAAGAAGTTTATAGCCGGATTGGAGTACTAAGCTGTATAGAAAGCAGCACGCTATAATAATAAACTCTGTCTCTATTATTCATGAAACTTTTTCTATTCTGAATCTCTTCTCTTGACTCTTTACTCTTCACAGGTAAGGAATTTGAAGGTCACGTGGCCTTGTTATGTGGAATCAGCACTCCGTTACGTTATATTCTCTGACTCCGTATGGGTATAGTATAAGCTTCTTGCTTTTAACTCTTGACCCAATGTAAACGCCAAAATAAAATGAACAGGTATTTGAAGCCTAAGCGACTTTGACGTACTATACGTCAATGCTAAGCGACGTCAAATATTTTTGACAACGATGTTGTTGATATTCGGCAAAAGAAATTGACCGTATTCTAAATATTTTCATTTTGATAGCTAATTGTGTTTTGACTGAAAACAATCAAATTAAAAAGTAAATGGGCGAATAGATAGTTGAGAAAAGGATAAATGGGGGTGAAGCGTTGCCAGCACGGGTATTTTACCCGATTTCGGGTAATTTATCGAACAATAAATATTCATTTCATAGATAAAAATATGATCATCAACTTCGATTTCTAAAAAGTTTAACCTTTTGAACATTTTCATGTGTCTTGATCTTACTTATATTAAACTGTAGAACTGTAGAGGTTACTGTAGTTGGTAGTTAAGGCGCTATATGATGCAGAAATGCTGCCACTTTAGAAAAAAAAACATTATTTACTTACTAGAATAATTATTGAAAATCTGCTCAAGTAAATGCATAAAGCAATGAACTATTTTTAAATAGCATGTTTTTCACAGACAACATCTTTTAAAGTTTTAACATATGCCAAAAGCGGCCGTTTTTAGCAAAAGTTAATATAAATGTGATCAATCATAATCATAAATAATCATAATCATTAAATAGCACATTCATAATGAAAATTCTCTGAAAAAAGGTACTTAGATTCAATAAATCATTCATTACCGACAAAATATAACAACATATAACAAGCATTTTTCTTTTTAATGAATTTGTATTATTATTCTCGTTTAGACAACGCTCAGGCAGATTGAATTTTGAGTAGAAAGACAAATATTTCTTTTTACCAGTACATTTTACTTAAAATGGTCAGTGTGACAGCAGATTAAAATAATTATTTGATTTGGTTCACTCCACGTAAGGACCCATATGATATCAAATCCACAACATGGCATCGAATGACCATTTCACAATGCGTAACTTGGTCAATCGGTTTAATAAAAAAAAAAAAAAAACGCAATCGCATAAGTACACTCGATAGAAAAAAAAAAATGAATTTCCTCATCAGCTCACGATTGGTAGCATAACATTGAAGACATACCGGCAAAATTGGTTAAAAAAACACTTTTATAAAGAAACGAATTTAACCAATAGAAGAGATTAACCAAAAGTGTAAGTAAAAATTAACCAAATATCTGTGATACTGATCACTTACCAAGCCTCTAGTATGAATTTGACTGCAGCAATTAATGTCTTCTTATTACTCGAAAAATTGGTTATTTCTGATTCGATTTCGGAATTTTTCTTGTTTGACGGCCAGCAACACTGGATAAATTCTATTTACTTGTAGTTACTACTTGTAGAGTTTTCAGTAAGTAAGGTTGCTTCTCTCTTCGACTTATTCCTGAGAGAGGCCAGAGTAATAAAAGTACCTAAACTAGTTACAAACTTGAATTATTCTTCCTTTTCTGCCTGTTTTATTTTATCGTAAAACTCGTTTACTCCAACTTTTCCAATATGTTTCTATAAATTTCACATCTTAGCAATTAGTTGATTGATACGTACTGTCTACGCCATGCTTAATGACAATTCGTATTACACCAGCATAAACAATTCGTTTATGTATTTTATACTTTAAGGGGGTTGTATCCCCTAACGCTAACGATCTTGACTCGACTTTTGTCAGTACTTATATCGACAGAAACTTTGTTGAAATAACGTTCATCAATCAGCGCACATTGCAAAGTGACTGTTACTTATGACGACACGTCGCTGCGTCTCTGGATAGCGCAAAGTGGCTCTTACTAATGACGTCACGTCGCTGCATCTCCGGATAGCGCAAAGTGGCTCTTACTAATGACGTCACGTCGCTGCATCTCCGGATAGCGCAAAGTGGCTGTTACTTATGACGTCACGTCGCTGCATCTCCGGATAGCGCAAAGTGGCTGTTACTTATGACGTCACTTCGCTGCGTCTTCGGATAGCGCAAAGTGGCTGTTACTTATGACGTCACTTCGCTGCGTCTCTGGATAGCGCAAAGTGGCTCTTACTAATGACGTCACGTCGCTGCGTCTCTGGATAGCGCAAAGTGGCTCTTACTAATGACGTCACGTCGCTGCATCTCCGGATAGCGCAAAGTGGCTGTTACTTATGA
This sequence comes from Ypsolopha sequella, assembly GCA_934047225.1. Lineage (NCBI taxonomy): Eukaryota > Metazoa > Arthropoda > Insecta > Lepidoptera > Ypsolophidae > Ypsolopha > Ypsolopha sequella. The sequence goes on from OW203987.1 coordinate 25,983,655, forward strand.
CGTCACTTCGCTGCGTCTTCGGATAGCGCAAAGTGGCTGTTACTTATGACGTCACGTCGCTGCGTCTCCGGATAGCGCAAAGTGGCTCTTACTAATGACGTCACGTCGCTGCATCTCCGGATAGCGCAAAGTGGCTGTTACTTATGACGTCACTTCGCTGCGTCTCCGGATAGCGCAAAGTGGCTGTTACTTATGACGTCACGTCGCTGCGTCTCCGGATAGCGCAAAGTGGCTGTTACTTATGACGTCACTTCGCTGCGTCTCTGGATAGCGCAAAGTGGCTCTTACTAATGACGTCACGTCGCTGCATCTCCGGATAGCGCAAAGTAGCTGTTACTTATGACGTCACTTCGCTGCGTCTCCGGATAGCGCAAAGTAGCTGTTACTTATGACGTCACTTCGCTGCGTCTCCGGATAGCGCAAAGTGGCTGTTACTTATGACGTCACTTCGCTGCGTCTCCGGATAGCGCAAAGTGGCTCTTACTAATGACGTCACGTCGCTGCATCTCCGGATAGCGCAAAGTAGCTGTTACTTATGACGTCACTTCGCTGCGTCTCCGGATAGCGCAAAGTGGCTCTTACTAATGACGTCACGTCGCTGCGTCTCCGGATAGCGCAAAGTGGCTCTTACTAATGACGTCACTTCGCTGCATCTCCGGATAGCGCAAAGTGGCTGTTACTTATGACGTCACGTCACTGCGTCTCCGGATAGCGCAAAATAGGAGATGCGATGGACAGAAAAAAAATCCATCAATCATTTTTCTAAGCAATATTTTTTTTGTAATTTAGTGCAAGAACCATACATTTGGGATTTCAAAGAATAAACCAATTTAGTCCAAAAATAGCTTGATACAATATTATTATTAGAGTGCATTACCAACTAGGAATCAATCAGAAACAAATTTAAAAGCACAAATATTTTTGAAAAAATTCCAAGTATTCCAAAAGTATTCCAAGCGATGGATTTCGCAATAAAAAACATATAATCTTGATACAATATGTTCACACTGTTTCTTATACGCGAGAATAATGTCTTGATTTTGATAAAATTGTTCTTTTAAGTAACAATAGTTTTTCATAATTTTTAAACACACTGTTTCAGAGAAATAGCTTAAAACAATTCAATAACAGGAGTAATATTCGGATGACTCTGGGAGAGGCGCCTTAACGGACGCATAAAACTAAAAGCTTTTCTCTTGCCAACATTTAAAATAGAATTCCAACAAAATATAAGTAAGTAATGTTTTATTATATTACCCATTTACGATCCCATGTGGCTAAAAGTAGCAAGTTCCTTTGTTTAACTTGCGCACTACAAAACTGGAAAACAGATAAATCACCAAACTTTTGTTATACCACTCACTTTTTAAACATAACTTTTTTTTTCAAACTTTTTCGTCCAGTGAACGAATTCGCAAAAGCGCGGCAACGGTCAAACGTAACGTGCGTTCAGTAATACTGAAATGAACGAACTGATTCTGATAAGTGTACCGAGCGAGACACACCATGGTGTTGGATCATTCAGTTTCACGAAGAGATATGTAATCACTTCACGGAATAGCTCATTTGTTTGTTTGACACGGAACAAAGCCTTGTTCAGCCTAATTATCCAATTCCAAGGCACAAGGTCCACAATACCAAGCCATCATATTTTCAATTATTTCTAGGTGTATTGGGCGAGAATTTTCTTCTTATCAGTATCTACACAAATTAATTTACTGTTTACAACATAATATGCGATATAAAAGTATATTTTAAATAATATATACGTAGTTTATATATATACTTAATAAAATAACATGAAAGTTAATGTGAAATATATTTCGGGCCCTATCCTAGCCACCCGGATAGAGATATATAAAAATTACATTTAAAGACAAATTAGTCAATTAATAACGTTTATTTACATATAATATATACGACATAAATACATATTTATAAACGTACATCTATTTTATTCGGATACAGCTGCAGGCCCTAGCAGAATAGCAGCGTTGCGGAATGTTACTCGTAACACTCGCAACATATGCTTAGTCGGGGGCCTTTTTATTGCCACGACACATAACGTTCCACGTTTATATGTATCGGGGTTTGTATGCTTCATTACATATTTTGTAATTAAAATTGCTTTTTTTCATGTTTGTTGTGCCTCTTAAATAAATGATACTTTACTATGACAGAAATAAATTTCTATGTTTGAACACTTGGCGATTTATCCATCGCAAGGAGATATACATTTTTTATATTATTTTGCTTTACTGTCTAAAACTATGCATATAAATTCCCAAAAACTCATTGGTGCATGCCCGATCGGCAGGACTTGACCTAGGATCTCAAGGTTGCGAGCACAACGTCCTATCGACTGTGCCCTTTGTAAAGTTATCCTAATTGGTGGGTAAGTAATTAACGTTCCAATATCTACAATATTAGTTTACCTAAGCTGGACCAATAATTGAGCTTCTATAACGTTTGAAGACTTTTGGATAATGGCATACCCTAGCTTTTTTTTTTATTACCCGTCCAGTACAATAAGTCTAATGGCAAAGACCTTATCGGCTTTATATCGTCGATTATATGTTGCCTCTTTGACCTCTTTTTCTTGGGCGCGTAATACTAGTGATCACGCAGCGAACCAACAAATTGGTGTGTTTTTAGCTAATGCTGAAATATTTTGTAAGGAAAAAAATATTGGATTTAGGTAAAATCCCTTCATATTTCTATTGCCTATTTTATAAAAAAATATCAAGTTGATCTCTTAAGCGCGTTTTTGAAACGAACGTTTGAAAACCAAAAAAAAGAGGGTGGAAAACATTTTTTTTTTTGACAAAAGTTTAAATCTTAATACATTGTTTATAGATGGAATCCTTAGATAAAAGATCGATAAATCAAATATATTTTCTTCAATATGAGGAGAGACCTAGTTACTTCCAATGAATCCTTGAAAACCTGGTGTTGTTGATGTTCCAGCGTCAGGTGTCCCGTTAACCCAACTAACAAATTAATGTTGTATAATGATTAAATAAACGTTTTACATTTTCTGCAGCTCTTAAAAGATTGGTCACATAAACGTATATATAAACGTTAATAAAATGCTATTTTGGCCCCAATTACACAACGTTAATGTCGTTTAGTAGTTGAGTAGAAGTCAGCCAATGACCGCTTAACGTTATATAGAAGTTAAATTTGCAAATTGAATATTTTTTATAAAAATGAACAGTAAACTTAAGTACAATGTTTGCAAATCGTAAAGCACATACTCTGTATATAATATATAATTATGTAATATCACATATGCTGCAAAACAAAAAACTAAAGCACAAAATGCAAGTGTTATCCATTAGCGAAGTTCGTGAACATCGATTATGTTGTTTCTGAATCATCAGTAGGAGTGGGCGTTAATAAACCTAAATAGTTAAAATAGCAGCTATATCGTTAGCGGTTAGCATGTTTCAGGTTTAGTGAAAAACTGTATATTCTCAATAACATGTTTTACACTTACACAACCAATTTCAATTGACGTTTCGTATATGAAGCGCTTCATAATACGGAGACTATACAATTTTACGGGTTACGTAGCTGCTAATGCTTATTCGGAGACGTTCGGAATAGTTCGGATGAATTCGGCAGTCAGTTATTTTGCCAGCGTAACAGGTGTTTCATATCGGAAACCTTCGTTCGGTTTGACTAGACTTCGGAGCCGCTAATGGCTATGGCCGCTAATGTTATTTAGAGGCCTCTGTACGCCTGGATTTTTCTCAAGATTCATACAAAAGGTAAAAACTGAATTTGAAGTCAACAGCTTATTTTCTTCTTTTTTTTCATAAGTATTATCTAACGACATCTAACTACGTCTCTATATAGACCTGAACGCAAAATTTGATGAAACACTATCATTATAGCCGTCAGGATATCGTGAATATTGCCTCATTTTTACGCAAAGTTTAGCAAGTTGTATAAAAAAAAGAAAGAAACACATACGTCGTTCACGTAAAGAAGACTATGTTTATAAACTTTTCTATAAATAAACAGTTACCGTTTCATGGAAAACAGTTTTTACCTGAAACCATTTCTACGAATTCGGCGCTTTTTGAATATCTCGGCATCTTTCACCTCTTGATGAGTGATGGGTCGGAGTGCGGTGTGGGGGAAAGGGAAACATATGTAAAGAAGTTTTATAAGGAAGAAACATATATAGAGAAGTTATTTAAAAATTTTCATTGAAATCAAAGCCATCAGGACGTTACAAACACCTAAAGCATTTATATCGCAGTTTAGCGGCATGGCCCACCTTAAACGACTAAGTTGTCATGTCAATGCATATTAGGAAGCAGTCATATCTCTTTGGACATCATAATTTGATTCGGTTATAAAGATGATATTTGGAATCGGAGACTTTCGGTTTACTTCGGCTATACTCGGTGATTAGATGACAGAGGTGTACAGTCTTGAAGGCTGTGTGTGACCTTGACCCGTATTACCAGTTTTCGTGTACTGATAGCGGCCATTAGCGGCCGAACAAACGCATGAAAAAACTGCAAATGAGATCAGATCAGAAGCTGCTATTGGTATTTGTTAGCTGCTATCGTTTCGTTATTGCAAAATGCTGCTAAGACCCACCTCTAGTTATCAGGTGTTATCAGTACGCGAGTGTGCGTACGTCCATCGGCGCTGATATCGTCACGCGTGTGCCATCCATCACGAGGAGCTTTTGTGTCTCGACGTGACTACAGGGCTTCATGATCACTGATTATACCTACATATATCTATATTTTATAGTATTAATAGCCTTTTTCTCGTGGAAACGACCGCGCCAAATAAACTTTTGAAGTGGACACTTCTATGTTCACATCTCCTGTAGAACAGGACGAAACCTTTTCAGACTAAAATACCTATTGCATTTTTTGATGTCACATAAATGCTTACGTGAATTCATTCTGAAAATAAAGTTCATTATAAAGTTTGAAAATTGGGTTGGGCTGAGATTTCACTCAGCGCTGGCCTTTGCTAGTAAATAGACAACAATAGCGACACATTAATTCTGGTCCAATGTAAATTTGGACCGAGTTGTTTGTAGAGGGTGGCGAATAAATACGCCCTCAATAAATATAGAACTGTCAAACCCAAGCTCTCTCTGCTGACTCTCGCAGTTTGTTGATAAGTCGCGACCCTACGCGGACGATTAACTTGATCATTGCTAATTAGGGCGTTATCGTAAATAATATATATTGTTCATCACATGGGACCGAATTTACTGTCTGTAGCAAAAATTTTGGTTTATTCCACAAATCCCCATTGAAAATCCCCAACAATGGGGATTTGTGAACTTTTCCTCCACTAATCCCCATTGACGGCTCATATAGCCCATGATGGGGATTTGTGGACAAAAAAGTTCAAAAATCCCCATTAGCTTAAAAATAAAAACATCACAAAGTCTTTATTTCTTATGGAGGTAAATCAAATCTTAGTTTTACACTCACCACTAAAATCATAGATTTTAAATCTCATAAGACTTTGTGATTATTAAATTCCATGTTTTATTTTTAAGCTAATGGGGATTTGTGAACTTTTTTGTCCACAAGTCCCCATCATGGGCTATATGAGCCGTCAATGGGGAGTAGTGGAAGAAAAGTTCACAAATCCCCATTGATGGGGATTGTCAATGGGGATCTGTGCGTTTTTAACCACGTACTATCATTTTTCGTTATTTTTTCCGAGGTCCTCGATTCACTGACATAAACAATTTTAGCTTATTCGGCCCAGTTTTTTTTTATATAATCTGCGGTCGGAAGAAGCGAAGCTTTGCTATAAGGTATTTCATCTTTAGAGAGAATCCTAAACAGCATCGCACATAAAAGCCGGTAAACTCAAATACGAGTGTGTCAACTACCTTTTATTTCGCTGTCATAAAGGTTAAAATCGTATAAAAACAGGTAGTTTTTTGCAGGCGCCTGTACTTGTCTCGTTGTCACCTCAAGTCGTAAAGCGAAGGGCACAAGTTTATTAACTTAACGATGATTGAAAACACGACTGAACGAACGTAAATTATATCATTTTATATGTAGATTCATATAATATAAGATAGGTATGTAATTTTCTGACTGAATTACGACTTATGTATATACTTCGAAATCAGTAAAAGTAAATGGGATTTCCCTTTCAGGACAAAAATGGTCTTTTTAGATTTATTTAAGATACACTTCTAGAAAACGTATTGTCTAGTGTACATAGGGAATGCAATCTTGCAGCTAAATGTCAATCTTGGTATTTGCAAGATTAAAAAAAAGTCAATCTCGCAAGATCTCGGATCTCGGTATAACCTAGGTATATGTTTGTGAATATCTTTATTTGTACTTGTAAAAACTTAATAATACATTGCAATGGATGTCTCTAATGCTGTATAAATAATAAATAAATAAATCTATGTGTCCTAAAAGACTTCCTATAAAACCCGTGTCGTACAAAAGCAATTTTAATAATAAAGCTATAGACACGGGCTCGACTGTGGAGGCACCACCATCTTACTTGGAGACCCCCTCGAAGTAATTCGGGGGAGAGTAAGAGGACAGCTCACAGGCAAAAAAACTAGAAGGCCCACCATGCCTGGGACCGATGCATGGCGGTATATCCATCTCTAATAGCCGGACCTTACATGGAACAGACTGGTGATGGGCAGCGGCGTCACTGGTGCGAGGGTTCCGGCACCACGCTCACCAATCCGCTTGCCTAGCGTGTGTGAGTATGGGCTATTCTTCCAGGATGACCGCCGGGAATGGTAAAGTCCTGGAAAGGCTTATGTCCAGCAGTGGACGAACTAGGCTGATGGATTAGTTACTATTAATAAATGAAGAACAGAAATAAATAAAGCTTAAAAAAGCTCAGTATAATATATTTATTAATTATTGAACTAAGCCAAGACTCTCAATGGTTATTGTGACATTTCATACCCGAAGAGTCGATTTGTAGACAGTTCTGTTATTGTAATGTTGATCAACTAGTGAAGTCGATACTTCAACAAATGTTGGTTTAAAGTTACTGCCATCATTTACAAGTTGATCATATACTAAATAGTGAGAGCTTCACACCAATAAGTTTGTATAACTTTTTGGTTTTTGCACTGTCACACATTCACCTGATGATAACGAAACCTCGGTGCTCTTTTGCACTCAACATGAAACCAGTAGGTTTGGCTTGGCATGTTATTTAAAACAGTATTAAAGCCTGACCTGGAAAATACAAAACCTGTACTAGGAGCGCCATATTCGCTTTCATGATTGCAACACTCAAATTCAAACACACATACAAAAACAACACAACACTTTGACAGAAATGTCAGTGCTCTTCTGCACTCATTATTATTATTAAATAAAAATCGTTTATTTCGTTTTAGAGCATTTCATTTATCCCTTTCCTCGTATGTATGATGACAAAGTACATAAACGTTTGTATTAACGGACTTGTGCTTGATAAAGTTAACATACAAATCGATTATGATAATAGTGACAGATAAGGTTTTACACGTACGTACGTATTATTATGATGTCAAAGCTATCGACTATGATTTTATCGTATAGCTATTTTTCGATGAAAAGTAGATTGCAATCGAGAGGGACGAAATATAGCTCATACGTTTCCTTCCTGACCACTCTGGTGAGAGCATGTCTCCCCCCCTAAATAAGTACCGTACCCTTGGTGTGCCGATGGACCTGATCAGGACAGTGCCTGGCTAAGGTTACTGTACTGTAGCTATTTTTCATGGTGCGAGGCCTCCAAAGAAAGAGGCCGTTAGTTTTTTGTTATGACCACCCTAGGGCGGATCTAGGATTTATTTATTTGTTCATGTGATAACAGTGATTTTATGTTAAATTTGTTACTTTGGGCTAGAAAATTACTTATGAGGTAAAAATTATTTGTATGTAATCTCTGGAACTACTGAACCAATTTTTAACGTCTAACGTTTATAATGATGATGATGATGATGGTCTCCAAGCCGACACGGCTACGGCGACTACTATTGGTGAGGGTGTGATGGGCTTCGCTGGTGTGCCCGAATGTGGCTGACGTAACCAATCTTGGCTTTAAATGTTCGTCCGCATATACCACATTTGAGTGTTCCATTCTCGTAGTTATAATAAATATCACTTATCAGTGTATGTATACATACATATATATTTATATTAAATGTATTTATACAACACAAATAATAACAATATTGGAATCATATACCTATCACACGATACATATTTACAACCATACTTAATTTATATACAAACAATCGCAACGCCACACACACACACCTTTTTCCTCTCACATACACACACACCTCACGCACACAACCTCCCTCACACTCAAACACACACCCTCACACACCCTCTCACACACACACACCCTCACACACACACACCACAGAGACACAGACACCTCCACTCACACAATAAGACACTAATACTTGTTTATCTCTAACTTTAAGCTATGGATTTTAAGGAGCGAGGTCTTCTGGAACAAGTATTTCTATACTTAAAAGAAGGCCGCAGCGTTGTAACTTAATGTATTACTGGTTACTGAATAAACATTTTATTTTTATTTTGAAAATTCTATCACTGTAACGGTTACACTCCTGGACATTATGTAGTTTGTTATCTGGTAACGGGCAGTTCCCTAGGGACATAGCCATCAATTACATTCATGCGGGTGAAACCGCGGGTAAAAGGCTACATTATAAATTCAATTTAATAAATATAATGATCAAAAAGTTTAAGGTTAAACGTCAGTTACTTAGCACAAAGTGCATAACGTAACTTTGTAATAAAGTTAAAACAGCGTTTTAAGTTGGTTTGGACCAGATCATGACTAATTGTGCATTAAATTTCAAACTCATGCTTTATAAACCTCACTAATACAAAATTATTGGTGTTAACTGCCACATACTAATTCAAATTTAACTTCTAAAAAAGAAATACAAAGTTAAGGAATGCGCTTTTTGCTAAGCGACTGACGTTTAACCTTAAACACTAAAACTTGTTTTAAGGAGCTATATCGTGAAAATTTACACTTTTTAAAGTTATTTATCTGTTCTTTCAAGGAAGTTCCAAGTAAAATAAATTAGTATAACAATTTTGAGACCTTTTTCTAGATTGTGGGCTATCGGAAACGCGATTGGAGGAATTTCACTTGATAGAAATAATTATTGAAATTAGGTCTAAATTTACACTTTTTTTGATATTTTGACAAATTGGGATACCACACAGTCTTCAAAAATATTTATTTAGATGGGTTTTAACAATACCTAATACTGGTTATGGAAATTTTCATAGCTATTTTAGATAATTTTGTATTAATTTACCGACTTTTTGATAATTTTCCCCGATTCCGTCCCTCTCGCACTTCGGGTTTTTCCGCCTGGAGTAACGGGGACCTTTGCACGGACGATATATCACCTTTAGAACATTGGTAAAAGCTGTCACAAAAAGTACGAATTAATAGGACGCATTTTCGTTACTTCTACATCGCTTAATGTTTAGAACGCGGGTTATCGTAACATAATCATAAGAAAATTACACACATTAATAAGAAAAAGAAATAATAACTACAGGAAAATTGCGGTCTGAAGCTTTATTTTTGCTGGACTATGCAAAGACAACCAACAGCCCCCTCTTTATAACGATTACCACCTGGCGTTAGCCACCAAGCAGAAATCCGAAGCAAGCAAACAAACTGGATATTCGTTTTTATTACATAAGCTACGAAAAGTTACATTTCAATTAAGTTAGCACTATTCATTAATTAAGGAATTTCCTGCTCTTAGTATTCTACAAGTTCCCAACAATTTAATTATGGCAACTGTGTCAATTCTATTACACTGGCAAACTTGGAAGTTTGAGAGCTATCTACGTACATATTCACGATCTGTTACCACTTGTGTTTAGTAGGTATCGCATAAGGTGACTTTGGTTGATGTAGCCAAATTCAAACTGCAGACTTTGTGAAAAACGCAACATAAAATTCAGTTTTCCTACACTAATTAAATTGGGGTTGTTCTTAAAGTAAGATAAGATGCATAGACAGAAAAAAAAATACACTTTATATTTTTCAAAATATTTCGACCTCATCAGTCGAATCAATCGGTTGTTCTTAAATAAATATGTACATATACTCATAACTTTTTTTTCGTTTTGACCAAGCTTCAGTGACCCTTTTTGTGAAAAACGGAATATAACAATTCCGAGTCAATTAGTATAGAAATCCTTAATTTTATTTTGCGAGTTTTACAAAAATGGTCGTTGCGTCTCGGTCCTGACCACCGAGTCTCCAGTATGAATTTGGCTATATAAATAAAAGTCTATATATCAATAAAATCTATGTATAAATAAGAGTAAATAAAAGGCTAATATATATATACATATATATATATACTCTATAAATAAATTAAAGTCTATATATAAACAAAAATAAATTTATTTATTGAAACAAAATAAAACTTAAATAACATAAAAAAGAGAAAAAAGAATACCTACCTTAAACTTAATAGAAAATGCTAGCCAGATCGCTGCCGTCGTTAGAAAGGGTGCCTAAAAGGCTGGCGGCGTTACCACGTTGAATGGCCAAACTAATTCTTTGGCCAAAGTAGCTTCCAGCCTTTCGGTCACCTGAAGCGTCGACCAAGCGCGACCAAATTTCTTTATACATTTTTTTTTGCACGTATGTGATTACTCTTGTTTAAATTTTAATTGTTTCCTCAATGGTATGCAGTAAGAAATCTCTTATTAGAGATAAGCTAACCGATTTGTCCATACCTTTTACTGTAACTGTTTGTGTTCGTGTTTCTGTGTACAATAAAGAATGAAGAAGCTAGCCCGACCCGTTTTCGATATTATCGTTATTACTCTTCCGCTGTCAAACAAACGCATCTTTTGTATAAACAAACGTAAACAAACAGTGAACCTGAATTTCATAGTTTGGGTCGGGGTGTGAGGAAACTAGCCGCACCCAAATATATTTTTAAATCACATTTCGGATACTAAACAAATTATGTTTTTAATTAAACAAACGTAAACAAACTGTGTAGAACCAGAATCTATCATCAAACGAACCTATCATACTTGGGGTCGGGTTGTGAAGAAACTAGCCGCACCCAAATATTTTTTATATATTACCCTTGGGATACCAAACAAACGATGTTTTCAATGAAGCAAACGTAAACAAACAGTATAGAACCTAAATATTACATCAAACAAACCTTTCATACTTTGGGTCGGGTTGTGAAGAATCAAAAAAAATATTCAGCCTTTGGTGCCAAACAAAACGATCTTTTAACAACAACAAACGATCTACATACCTCAAATTGCAATGTTTCGAGTGGGTTTTCTTGCGTTAGTAATCAGGTTTATAAATTAAATATCTCGGCTTTGGAAAGGCGCCAAATGCTATGAAAAATGTTTTCTTTCTACGAGAATGTAAGTGAAGGTAAAAGCAAGTCGTTACATTCCATTCTACGAGCACAATTACCACATCTTTGAATGTATTTTCAAGATCAGACATGGCGTGACTAGTGATAATGGTTGTTAAGAAGTTGTGTTCGTTTGTAGCCTGACCTACGTCAACAGACAGCTTTAGTGGCTACCTAGTTAATAAATCAGGTTATTTTGTTATCACGTCCACCGGCGGACATTGTCACGAAAAGCTTTATTTGTCTTTTATCTTTTTTGTACACATAAAAGATTTTGCTACATAATAAATTGGAAAGGTATGTACTGTACACAGGCGAGCTTATCTCTGCAAAAAAGGAAAGATAATCCTGCCCTACAAACAAAAGATATAACATACATTAATTAATACATGCTTCGGTGTTTTAGACATGCAGAAAGGATTAATGAAAGTCTAACGAGGAAAGAAATTTTAAGTGGAGGGTAAAGCTCGACTAGGCCGCCCTAGAAGGACGTATGCTGACCAAATTCCCATGGATTAATTTTTAAAAGTTATTGTTTTTATTTTCATAGAATATACGCATTTTAGGATGTAGGTTTCATTATTTTGATATAAATTAACCATTATTTTTTATGATTTTTTAAAGAATTGTCCGATGACCTTGTCACTTGAGAATTTAAGACATTATAATGATTGTGATGTGTGACTGCTTATAAAAAAGTGGTCTGTCTCTGTCTGTCTACTCATCTGTCATCTAGCTGTCAAATTAGTCTGAAGCAAATTATTATAAATTTATCTTGATAGCAAAGGACACATTTCTAAACAGCCATTACTCAAGTGATGTCACACGAGGGCAAATGTAAGTTGCAGCCTTTTCGTAAAACTATTCATCATCATGAGGTTTTTTTAGACCAAAACTTCGAAAATACGGCTTATTAAACCTAAATCTCGAAATGGTTTTCGAATTAACACACCTTAACATAATTTAATCTATGCCAATTGGCGACATACTGAAGGACAATGTCAAAAGTAGCTGCAATAGAAAAGCTCATGTATAACTAGATTGATGGATGGAGGTAAGTCAGAATCGTAGCAGATGGTAATCTGTATTCTCTGCCAACCCCTCTGGGAGACAGACGTAAGTATATATACATATGTATGTAAATTAATACACAACGGTTTATACTTTTGATTGTTGGCAGTTGGTGAAACTTGCAATTCATAATGAACAGAAAATCACTTGTACTATCCCACAAATTTATTTGATAGTAATTATAATTTGTGGGATAAATTCCCAAAAATAAATTTGTGGGCTAGTACAAGTGATTTTCTGTTCATTATATAATACACAAATCTACTATATAGTAAATTAAAAATGTATACCTATCTTACAAATGTAGAATCATTATTATCTTACAATCAATAGGTATATTACTTACAATCGTACCTATTCACAAATTATTTGCATTCATATTTATGGGAAAACGTAAGATGGTACTTTTTAGGGTTCCGTACCCAAAGGGTAACCAACGAGACCCTATTACTAAGACTCCGCTGTCCTTCTGTCTGTCCGTCTGTCTACCCGTCTGTCTCTCCGTCTGTCTGTCCGTCTGTCTTTCAGTCTGTCTGTCCGTCTGTCTGACCGTCTGTCACCAGGCTGTATCTCTTGAACCGTGATGGACAGAGATCGACTCAAGGTCGTTGGTGACTACCTGCCCCTTAAACAGGGTTCCAAATTGGTCATTCTTCAACTTTTGCAACTAAGAGTCCACAGATGGAAACCACCTCCGACACCCCTTAGTAATTCTGAAATAACACGAATTTTTGTTTTCCAACTGTGGGTCTACCGCGTAATTCTCATTTTCATCAACATCAACTTGAGATTGAAATTTGTCGTGCGTGCGACGACGCCCGCCTAACATGCCATCTCTTTTGCACGCGTTGAATTTCGCATGCATTTGCTTGAAGTTGATACAAATGAGAATTACGCGGTAGAGCCCCTGGTAATAAATTGGAAATATCGAATTAGGTAGTTTTAAGATACCCCTAAAAACCTAGTTCTTAAGTATTTTTGCAGAAGCAGTTGTTCACAATGTGGCATTATGTGAGCAGGAAGTCAAACTTCATTGTAACACATCATGATTCAAGATGACATTTGTTTTACTTGTTTAGAAATTTAAATTTGAAAAGCATTTTGGTCTGTGGCATTTCACGCCAATAGTTCAATATTAGTGAGGTTTATACACAAAGAGTTTGAAATTGTATACACAGTTAATCATGATCTTCTCAAAACCAACTTAAAATGCTGTTTTAACTTTGTTTGGACAAGATCATGACTAATTATGCATTAAATTTCAAACTCATGCTTTATAAACCCTACTAATACTGAACTTTTGGCGTCAACTGCCACATACCAAAGTGTTTTTAAATTTTTAACTTCTAAACAAGAAATACTAATTAACATTAACATTATATCATTGCAGTATAGAAACGCAGAAATAAAATACTAAGAAATACTAAGTTAAGTTATGCACTTTGCACTAAGCGACTGACTTTTAACCTTAAGAAATAAAATGCAGTGGTCCGTGAGACAACCTACGTGATACGATTTGTATAATTTATGGCGAAGTTTTAAAGAGCTCCACCCCGACCTACGACAATTACTAGTATAAGCTAATCAGACTGTTTAACCCTAATAGCTGTATTACTTGCTATTGTAGCTCTACAGTAATATAAACTTTAAGAAAAAGCAATCTAGCTGTCTTTCAATCAAAAGGCAATATGTATTAATCAAGAAGACTTGACACAGACAATAAAAAGAGGAAAACAGGTCAAAGAAACCGCATTTCGTAGACATGACGTCGCTAGCTATGTGCTACGACGTAGCAGTCACGTAGCGCTCTCGTAGCGCTACGAAATGAAAGTTCGGACAGATTTCTTATAAAAGGCTCTTTCAGTGTCATAAGAAACGTGCGCTTGAACATTTGGTGTAGGATTTTTATAATATGAATTTGCAGGTCTCTTCAAATTTTTTTTTATTCAATATTGTAATGTTAAAGTATTTAGATACTGGCCTTTTATAATGACGCTTATTGCACATCTCAAACAAAACACTTATCCAAATATGTATGCTCACGAGTATGTACGTGAATAATCACCATTTTTGTCCGACGACCAACCTCATTTTAATCGTTAGTTTAAACTGTGTATATGGATCTGTCACTGTTTGTAATAATCAGACATTATGACACTTCTGAAATCTTTTGCAAATCAAATCGTGAGGGCTAAATTTTTTTTCGTGAATATACATCATATTACATCATATACATCATATACATATTTAGGGAAACGCTTTGTTTTTTTTTAGTGTAACCGTTTTGTGATTTCCTTTTGAAAAGCAGGCCTTTTGCTATTTTGCAAAATTTGGGTCGAATTATTGCATCAGTAAAAAGAAATGCTTGTAAAACACAGAGACAATAGTGAAAACAGGATTTCAAAACTGCATCAGAATTACTTTTAGATAGTTTAGAAAAAGTGGAAACTCATGACAATAAATAATATTTTTAAAATATTACAATTTTAATTGAATCAACTTAAGACTCTGTACATGGGAGAATTCGCTTAGATTAAATTATGTTAAGGTGTGTTAATTCGAAAACCATTTCGAGGTTTAGGTTTGATAAACCGTATTTTAGAATTTGTGGTCTAAAAAACCTCATGATGATGAATATTTTTACGAAAAAGCTGCAACTTCCATTTGTCTTCGTATGACATCACTTGAGAAAAGGCTATTTAGAAATGTGTCCTTTACATAAATCTATTATATAAAATCACACCTTTGTGTGCGCGTATCAATCACACGAACTCCAAAATCGCGAAAAAAAAATGATGCAATTCGATTCCTTGGGCTGTGACAATGATGAACGGTGTAAACAATATGGGTTTCGATAAGTGATCGCTTAATAATTAAAGAATGAAATTATGAAATCAAAATATTCCGCGTTTCAGAAATGTCAGATCCATAGATATATGTGAAAATTCTTTAAAATGAATAATGAATCTAAAATGGCGTATACTCTCTAAAAAATATATCTTTTAGGACGTACATTACTACTCGATTAATTGTTAGTAATTTATGAGTCAAAAACTGTCAATAAAGTTGAAAAAATATTACATTTGGAAAGCAAAAAATTTACAAACACAACAAAAAGAATGTACAATTTGAGGAACATCGCCATTTCTTTTTTTTCGCTTTCCTCTAATTATGTTCAAGTTGTATATTTTTATTAAGCCCCAAAGCGGTGTGTGTGGGATATTCTGAGTGTCGAATAAACAGCCAAACACTCGTACGTGCTCCTACTTCACTTCACAACTTCCTACGGCATTCAGGTTATGTGTTGTGTACAGTGTACTTACACAAATACACATATATTTCGAACAATTAATTGGTGCTTGTCGTAGCGGCAGAAATCGATATCAGACGCAAATTCAAGATAAAAGCATCACAACAAAGAAACATGAATAAAATTCCAAAATCCCTTAGCGGGCTACTTCACCAGAAGAGAGCGGAGATACGTGTCCGAGTGCGGATCACAGCCTGAATGGGAATGGACCTAGGCTTCTATCTAAAACTTATATACAGGCTGTTAAGGCGATATGCAAAAGTTTTAGCGTCCCTTTTACTCCATATGCGAAAAAATCCTCAGTACGAAAGGGACGGATTCGAGGAAAAGTAGCAAAAAGTCGGTTTTTAATTAATATAAAATATACTAAAGTTGCTATCAAAATTTCGTTTAACCAGGTTCTAGATACTGTTACAATCCATCTAATAAAATATAATTGCAGTCCATATGTCATTCCAAATTGTCAAAACAGGAGGATTGGTGTCGAAAAAGACTTCATTTCAATAAATATTTCTATCGAGCCGAATTTCTCCAATCGCGTTTCTGTTCTAACAGATCCCTAGAAAAAAAATTCAAAAATAATACACTATTTTCTCAAAATAATACATTATTTACTGAAGTAGATATGCACGTTCTAAAAGTGTCGATTTTTTTCCGTAGCGCCTTAAGATGATGTAACAGTAGCCGAAAACTGGCGATAGTACTCGTCCATACGAACAGCTTTTACAGTGGAACCAAACCTAAAATAGCAAAAAAAATCGGCTATTCCATGAACATACCTACTTGATCAAAATGTATGAAGCAACTGATATTTTTTTCACGATACTTCGATTTTATTCTCTTACATTACACCCAACCGGTTTCGAATATTAATTCATTTTACGGGCTTTTAGATCTTAAAAATGCAAACTACGTGCTATAAACAAATAATGTTGTTTACAAAGTTCTTTTATGTTTTTGGTGGAATTAAAGTTATTTGTAATCTAGAAAACCTTTAGCACTTAACTATTGAGTGGGAACGCATATATCTAACTCTTATACATACATGCAAAGGAATAAATTTATCAAAAATGCCCAGGGGTGTTCACCTTAGAGCATTTTGCACCTGCATATCGAACAGTGAAATATGTGCTGCATCCATTGACTTATAAGTATGCTGCATTGCAGATGAACGGAGGCGCAGACTTTGGGGCACATTTTTGACAGAACACTAAATTATACATTTGGGGTTCTCTCTACTGGTTAGCTAAAATACCACTAGCAATATACAGAGTGTTCAGCTGTTGTTGCGGAAGCCGAAAACTGGTGATAGGTTTCTTTCATACTAACAACTATCCGTGAAAAAAAATCGAGAAGTCATGTTTAAAATATTGTTTTCATACATTTCCTCGAGGTTTGATACTATTTATTGTTAGCGCTAGGTGGAACTTGGATAGAAAATCACTTGTACATACTATCCCACAAATATTTATTTATTTCCTGCCCGGTTTCGCCTTTAAGGCGTATGACCACGCTAAATAAGCAACCCGATGTGTGTCGGTACAAATATCAACGGAAACGACATTGAAATAATGTTCATTTCAGCGTGCCTTGAAAAGTGGCTGTTACGACAACCACTGCTTCTCCGGCTAGCGCAAAATAGGAGAAAATAATACTTTTCACATGGACGACATGAACGAAAAAACATTTGAACTTAAATTTTTTAGATCTAAAAATTTCCTATAATTTGGTGAAATAATAATTAAAATCGCTTTAGGCGTTTGCAAGGAGTAAGAGAATTCTTGTGTTAATCATGTGAAACTTTCGATGATTTTCCATTTTTTTTGTCAAAACTTACAATAGAAAAACAGTTTATGAAACTTGAAATTAATTTTTGATTCTATAATGCCTATCATATATTTTTATGAAAGTTTTTGGAACGCCCGTGTGGGAGGAGTAGGCCTTCAAAGACAGGTCCAAATTGCAGTTGGCGTTTCCATTCGCCTTAAGGTTAAACGTCAGTCGCTTAGCACAAAGAGCATAACTTAACATTGTATTTGTTATTTACAAGTTAAAAATTTAAAAATATTTTAGTATGTGGCAGTTAACACCAATAGTTTAATATTAGTAAGGTGTATAAAGCATGAGTTTGAAATTTAATCCACAATTAGTCATGAGCTGGTCGAAACAAAGTTAAAACAGCATTTTAAGTTGGTTTGAACTCATGCTTTATAAACTTCACTAATACGGAATTATTGGTGTTAACTGCCACATACAAAAATGTTTTTCGAATTTATCTTCTAAACAAGAAATACAAATTTAAGTTATGCACTTTTGCTTAGCGACTGACGTTTAACCTTAAGGTATTTTCAAAGGAACATAAATTACATTGTTTACAGCAGTGTAATTAATGACATTGTAACTGTGATTATTATTAGTATTCATTTGTCAGTTCTAGAAATAGCAGTCTATTACGAGTACTTGTTTACGAAAAGAACGAAGAAGACGATACTTCTAAATCTGCTTTTGATGTTGCAATTGATTTATTGCAGTATGGGAGTAGATAAAATAAATATATATATATTTTTTATTTTGTATATTTTTTTCCAAGACAGGAGGGGTAAATGGGTGCATTCTCTTGCACCCCCTTACGGCGCCCATAGATGTCAACTTATACAAATGTATCTTTATGTTAAAATTAATGTCTAGTTGTTGGTTTATTTAGAACCATATTTTGGTTAAGGATTAAATTTTTAGGGCTTGTAAAGCGTTAAGTCTTTTCCTTTATTACAAAAGTGAAGGACTTTGAAGTCTTTCTTAGCTTCAAAGGTGTGATTATCAGAAATCAGGTGTTCTACAAAGTTGGAATCCATTTTTTAAGTATCAAGCGTCTACAGTGTTCCTTGACTTCAGTTCCAGACTGGTAGATTCTTTAAAACTAGAGCCAAGGTACATTGCACTGATGATACAGTATGTTCAATGTTGTGGACGCAGCCGTAGGCAAGAGGCAGTACCAATTTCCATGATTTAATTTTGATTTAAAATTATTTAAAAGATTTTATTTTTTAATTTTTTCAGAGTATTTACGTCATTTTAGGACATGGTTTTCATTATTTTGGTATATAAATTAACCATTATTTTTTATGATTTTTTAAAGAATTGTCCGATATGACGCCACTTGAGAATTTTAGACATTACACTGATGTATGATTGCTTACAATAAAAGTGGTCTGTCTCTGTCTGTCTACTCATCTGTCATCTAGTCAAATTAGTTGGAAGCAAATTATTATAAATTTATCTTGATAGCAAAGGACACATTTCCAAACAGCCATTTCTCAAGTGAGGTCACATGAAGGAAAGGAAATTGCAGCTTTTTCGTCAAAATATGCATCATTATGAGGGTTTTTTTGGACCAAAAGTTTGAAAATACGGCTTATTAAAAATGGTTTTCGAATTAACACATCTTAACATAATTTAATCTATGCCTTTTCAAACACTGTTAGTACCGGTAAGAGGTTGTATTTTATATGTAAGTTTTATTGCCAGAGTATCACGACTGCAACGCGAAACGAAAAAACTGAAAAAGCACTCATTCCATGGAAAAACGGTAGGTCGCTGGTGTGACTAACTCAAGCAGACAAAACGGTAGGTCGCTGGTGTGACTAACTCAAGCAGACAAAACGGTAGGTCGCTGGTGTGACTAACTCAAGCAGACAAAACGGTAGGTCGCTGGTGTGACTAACTCAAGCAGACAAAACGGTAGGTCGCTGGTGTGACTAACTCAAGCAGACAAAACGGTAGGTCGCTGGTGTGACTAACTCAAGCAGACAAAACAGTAGGTCGCTGGTGTGACTAACTCAAGCAGACAAAACAGTAGGTCGCTGGTGTGACTAACTCAAGCAGACAAAACAGTAGGTTGCTGGTGTGACTAACTCAAGCAGACAAAACGGTAGGTCACTGGTGTGACTAACTCAAGCAGACAAAACAGTAGGTCGCTGGTGTGACTAACTCAAGCAGACAAAACAGTAGTTCGCTGGTGTGACTAACTCAAGCAGACAAAACAGTAGGTCGCTGGTGTGACTAACTCAAGCAGACAAAACAGTAGGTCGCTGGTGTGACTAACTCAAGCAGACAAAACGGTAGGTCACTGGTGTGACTAACTCAAGCAGACAAAACAGTAGGTCGCTGGTGTGACTAACTCAAGCAGACAAAACAGTAGGTCGCTGGTGTGACTAACTCAAGCAGACAAAACGGTAGGTCGCTGGTGTGACTAACTCAAGCAGACAAAACGGTAGGTCGCTGGTGTGACTAACTCAAGCAGCCAAAACGGTAGGTCGCTGGTGTGACTAACTCAAGCAGACAAAACGGTAGGTCGCTGGTGTGACTAACTCAAGCAGACAAAACGGTAGGTCGCTGGTGTGACTAACTCAAGCAGACAAAACGGTAGGTCGCTGGTGTGACTAACTCAAGCAGACAAAACGGTAGGTCGCTGGTGTGACTAACTCAAGCAGACAAAACGGTAGGTCGCTGGTGTGACTAACTCAAGCAGACAAAACGGTAGGTCGCTGGTGTGACTAACTCAAGCAGACAAAACGGTAGGTCGCTGGTGTGACTAACTCAAGCAGACAAAACGGTAGGTCGCTGGTGTGACTAACTCAAGCAGACAAAACGGTAGGTCGCTGGTGTGACTAACTCAAGCAGACAAAACGGTAGGTCGCTGGTGTGACTAACTCAAGCAGACAAAACGGTAGGTCGCTGGTGTGACTAACTCAAGCAGACAAAACGGTAGGTTGCTGGTGTGACTAACTCAAGCAGACAAAACGGTAGGTCGCTGGTGTGACTAACTCAAGCAGACAAAACGGTAGATCGCTGGTGTGACTAACTCAAGCAGACAAAACGGTAGGTCGCTGGTGTGACTAACTCAAGCAGACAAAACGGTAGATCGCTGGTGTGACTAACTCAAGCAGACAAAACGGTAGGTCGCTGGTGTGACTAACTCAAGCAGACAAAACGGTAGATCGCTGGTGTGACTAACTCAAGCAGACAAAACGGTAGGTCGCTGGTGTGACTAACTCAAGCAGACAAAACGGTAGGTCGCTGGTGTGACTAACTCAAGCAGACAAAACGGTAGATCGCTGGTGTGACTAACTCAAGCAGACAAAACGGTAGGTCGCTGGTGTGACTAACTCAAGCAGACAAAACGGTAGGTCGCTGGTGTGACTAACTCAAGCAGACAAAACGGTAGATCGCTGGTGTGACTAACTCAAGCAGACAAAACGGTAGGTCGCTGGTGTGACTAACTCAAGCAGACAAAACGGTAGATCGCTGGTGTGACTAACTCAAGCAGACAAAACGGTAGATCGCTGGTGTGACTAACTCAAGCAGACAAAACGGTAGATCGCTGGTGTGACTAACTCAAGCAGACAAAATTTCTCATAAAAGTGTTTTCTGTGAAGTAATTCGAATCGTCTTTTAATAGGGCTTTCACATCATCACTGATTTCAAATTTCTTTTTTTAGAGATTTATTCTTCGGATTTGTAAGAAAATATTAACAAATACCTAATTATAACGCCCAAAATACAACCTTTAGCTAAGAACAATGTGGGAGTACTAAAAGCTTCACTATAATAATATACATAAACATATTTTTAATAATAGTATGATGACTTCAAACATGATAACTTTCAGAGCAACCCTAGTTTATACAAATGAAATACCAAAACCATTTTTAAGTCATAGATATTCTTAGGATAGTGTGTGTTTATTCCGATTGTATTACATAATATATAGGTTCTCAAATATATATTTTGAAAAGACACCGATTTAAAGACGACATATAAGCAATTTAAAATGTCCATACAAAGCTTATTTTTCTCATATTTCATGTTTAAATCAGTGTTCTTATTTAATATTTGGGAACCTAGATATTTTGTAATCTGTACCTTAAGAATATGTATTATTATCTATATAGTAATTCGTTTGTATGAACTAGGAGTGCTCCGCGCTCCTCTTAACCGCTTTCAAGCCCTCGATCACAGAACAAGGCCCATATACGCCCATAAGCTTTAAGGCCCATACACATGGCACAGTTTGGCAAACCGAAACCAAGCCTCATTTCTACCCTAAGATATCGCCGTAATAAATAGCTAAGAAAGTTATGTTTAGATGGATGAAGACAGATGATTATGAATTAGGGTCGTATCAAAGCAAAAACCTTGTCAAAACGGACAATTTTGGGGATAAAATTTGAAAAAATTGTGATGGATGATCATCATTTATGGTTTAGTTCCGAATTACGGGTCCCTTTCGCCAAACATGCTCTTGCGTTTGGATAATTTAGGATATTAAATCAGATTATTTTTAACAAATAAATTTTGAGTAATAATATATATTCATCTGTCTTTATCTATCTAACCTTGATATTGAAACAAGAATTAGTTAAGAAGTATGTATTTTTCAGATTTGACACAAGTACTAAAATCATCGAGAAAAAAAACAGAATTTTTTCACTATTTTCATCATTACATTATTTAATTATTTCAGTATTCATGTTATAGATGTTATAGAGAGTGATTATTTTTATATATTGCTGTACACTCACCAAATTTACTGTATTTGAAATGACACGTTGCTTTAATGCCGCCAGACGACATCACACTTGACCCGTTCAAGGTAAATGCAACAGCTGTAACTAGCCAGACGTGAACGTAAGTAACTGAAATTAGATTTAAATAACGGAGAAGTACACATTTTTCACAACAAAATGACGTGATTTTTTTGTTCGGTGGCTCCTTGACCATGTGTTTACGGTCCCAATCAGGATCATAATTTTAAAGTTATAATGGCGTCGCCCGCAGCTTGTAGCTGCTACTAAGTGACATGTTCTGTAGTACATTTGGTTACGTTACTATTTAGTTTGTAGATTTTAATGGAATTTGTGCGGTGCCGCATTATGTGGTTAAATGTGGTTAAAGTAACTTTGTCGTATGTAGCTTACTCATGGACGACATATATTTAGGTCTTTACCTATGAAATTGCCGTTTTCTATAGAGAATTTGAAGGAAACTCAATTTTCAGTACTAAAAGTAAAAGTTTCAGTACTATCTTATACTATTTTGTTCAGGAATGACAAATCCAAATTATGTCATTTATTTTGGTTATGAATGAGGCAACATTAAGCTAACAGCAACATTAATTTAATGTTTGAAAAGTGTCACCTGTAAAAAATTATTACGAATCTTATCATGGAAATAAATATCATGAATATGAAAGCATTTAAGACGAACTGTTTTTGAAGATATAATGTTGGTTATCAAACTAACAATAAAAACAAAATATAATATCTTGTTTTTCACAGAAAGAGTCATTGAACCTTGGTCCTGACCACTTACCGAGTCTCCAGCATGAGTTTAGATATATCATGCAAAGTCACCTGTTTGACATATCATAGTAGTAGTCATTTATCGGTATATCGTGGAATAAATTAAAAATAATACTATAAAATTTAACTTTATTGTTATTTTTTTTATCTCCAAAGGTTTTGGAGGTTAGGACACCCATATCCCCCCCTACCTTATACAAGCCTGAGACTAGATAATTAGAATCTAAAGTAATCCCTAAAACCTACGTTGCCGTGGCACTGTGATTTAATGAAATTTCGCAAACTCTAGGAATTTCGATTAGAATTCTTCTAGACAACTAATTCTTTTCAGCTAATATATTTGTCTCTCACCGTGGCTCCTATTAAACTTGAACTTTTATATTTATTTTACTATTAAGGCATTTGCATTTAAATTGTATGTACTTTATTATTATATTTTTAACTATTAGGTATCTACTATTAACTTAATCTTGTTTCTGTATAAGTATTATCGTGCACAATATGAATATCTTATTTATATCAAATATCCCTATCATCCTTGGCTTGCTGGAAGAAATCTCATTATTGAGATAAGCACGCCATTGTACATAACTTTTATCATGTAATTTAGAATTAAGTACTCTATGCATTAAAAAGTAAAAAAAATGAAATTACACCAGTGTTTAAAAATAATAGATCTACATTTAATAAATAGGTCATTCGTTATATGGAACGTCAATTTAATTGTGTAATAGTAAAACAAATGTGAAAGACAATAATTATTACAAAAATAATCCTAAATAAATAATTATGAAAAGAAAATTAATAAATTAAAAAGTCACATTGAATATTTTTACGAAATTTTAAATGAATAGATTTTTTTTTAATTTTTAGCTTTCTGTCTGTACGTCCAGTTTTAACTCGAGAATCACTCAACGGATTTGGATGCGGTTTTCTTTATTATCATTATAGTGATCCTGGTCAACATATAGGTTATAAGGAGAGTTGATAAAATAACCACCAAGCCAAAAAACTGTCGATAATTGAAAGACACTTCCACGGATTAATGCGGATTTGTGATATACCAAGCTAGACTAGAACAAGGACTGAAACCATTATTTAGGTCACCCAAATGGCAATGTCAGATATATAGGCTTTGTAAGTCATCGATCAAAAACGTTGGGAATATTATTCAGTAATGTAGTACTTGTAGCCAAGGGCACGTTACGAGTATGAACGAAGGTAATATCGCTCTTAACAATGATTCATCACTTATTATCCATTAATAACATAATGTATATTATTTGTTATGTTTTTCCGAAGGTTCGTAATAGTCACAATTAAATTTTCACGAACGTACATAATTATATCGTGCCCATATTGTAAAGTATGAAATCAAAAATCTGTCACCAAAATTCAAAAATACGTGACGAGCGGAGCGAGGAGGAGCGTGTTAGGTTTACATGTAAATACATTTGGGGAGCCGAGCGAAGCGGAGCGGAGTTTAAACAGAAATATATGATAAATGCGTAGGCAGATCTTGATATTTCCAATGGGGTTGCTTTCTGTCAAATTAGTTCCACATAGAGGGCACTGTGTGTTTGTGTCTGTTAGCTTATCAGTTCACATACGAATAATTGTAATTTCCTATTTTCATTTAAAAGTTCAAGCAATACGTGTTTTGTGTGGCTTTTGGATGTAAAGGAAGGGGAACTTTAAAATATCCTAGTAAGTTGAGAAAAAAGTGGGAAAAGGCATAGGGATACTGAACAATAAATCGTCTAGTTATTCTAGGTTATGTGCCAATCACTTTAAATTAAAGAAACTGATTTCGAAACAACTTCAAAGACAACAGGTAGAATAAACAACTTTCCAAACATTGTGTTTCGTAAACATCTTACCCATATTTTAAGTATTATTTATAATATTCACCAAATTACTACCAAAAAATAACATCTATCAGCACAGTGAGAAAGACACAAACACTCAGCGCCCTCTACTGTAAAAGCTTTTGATTTTCTTTCCAGTTCTACCATAGACTTGGGATTCGCTGCGCTTAAAAGACGTAGATAGCGTGTAAAAGAGATGTCCTAGCTTTATGAACACCTTGTAAGAGAGAAAGAGATGCACAACAAAGAACAGCTGTGTCAATGTTTTTTCGAGTAAGTGCCCATAGCTACCCGCTTGCTTGGGTGTGATTGCGGATTTTATAATAATATTTAAATAATACGTAGGTAACTAAATTGATAAATAATGATTGGTTTATCTTGTGCAGTGAGTAATTGTGATGTGACAAGGAGAAATAACCCAAATAATTACACATTTCACAGGTAAATATGATTTTGTCATTAGAATGTTTTGAACCACATTTTGCCCAATTTCTCGTATTAAAGGCCCAAAAAAAAGGTTTTTACAGTAATGTATTGATTTTCTTTGTTGTATTTAGTAGTTACATGCAGGATTGTCCAAAAATATTAACTAAAATAGTAAATGTAATAGTAATGTCATGGTAATTTTTTGGTATCATTTTCTCTGCTACATTGTTTATCTTGTACATTCTAAATCTATGAATTCTACCTTGTGCCAACGACACATAGTTAGCGTATTATAGTGACAATCACAGATATAACATGAAATATGTCTCTTCTCACTTGCTCTCTACTCCACCGCATCACTTAGCAGCATTCCGTAGAAGTTTCGAGTACTCCGCAACTAAATGTTAGAATAATATCCCTCCCCCAGTACCTTACCTCACTTACCTATTTAGTTTTAAATCTAAATATAAATTTTATTTATTATCAGTGCAAAAATCTTCTTGAATATTTATATTAGCTACGTTATTTATCTGTCTTTTTATGAGTTGCGAAATACGAGATTCATCTTACTTTGCATATCATTTTTGTAATACCCACATGACTCTCTAACAAAGTCCATTGCACACGGTTTGTTGTATGCGCATAGTCTAATGATCAGTCATTGTTAGTTGTTTAATTTTTATTATGATTTATTTATTTACCTACAGGCCTGAATTAGGATAACGCACACTGGCTCCCGTGAGTCACTCCCAATCAGGTAATTCGAAAATCAGTGCTGCAAAGCCATGTAAATATTTTGCAGGAATATGCTGAAATAATACCTTTTTCTTGTCACCAAATAGTTTCTTTTAAATCTTTCTTTTTTGTACGTACTTATAGCATAGACTAAGTATTAATACTAAGTATTAATACTTAGTCTATGCTTATAGCTAGTAATAGTTGACTTATAGTTAACTTTAGTACGTACTTATAGTTAACTTTTGGTAATAATGTAAATTTTCATAAATATTTCAACTTGTTGTCGGATAATGCTGGGAAGAGGCGCCTTAAGGGGCTGCACAATGCTAAAATTCAGTCCTGCTCTAACGCTTTTATTTTTTAACTGTCTTCAAAACTTTACTTATTTTGAAATCGTGGCTACATTAGGATATTTCTTTCTATATGGAGTATTGATAAAATAACCGCCAAGCAGAAAACGGGACAAAGATCGAATTAATGCGGGTGGAGCCGCGGGCAAAAGGTGAAAGGTCGTGCTCATGAATGAAAACCTACAACAAAGACGCCACATGTGCCACAATCCTGAAATTGAAATTACTAAACATTAGCCCCTATTATAGTGAAGGATATAAGACAGGTACAAAGTCTAATGTGTATAGCTTGATGTAATCTCCACTGTACAACCTAAAAAAACATCTAAAAACTTAATCACATCAGGCCCCGTAGCACAGTGTTTATTCGCGTGCGACGCGCTTAGTTGAATCACAAGTGCGAGGAGCATGACATACTGTTTAATCGCAAAATCAAAGTGTCATGCTCCTCGCACTTGTGATTGTGATTCAACTAAGTTGCGTCACGCGTGATTAAACATTAACTACAGATGCAGGACTTAGTCAATTTTTCCACCATATTACCAAAGTTATCCAAAAGCAGCTCCTGGAAAAGTTTAATTAAGAAACTTTAATTTAGAAAGTTCGATGGAGAGGAACCCGGACACGTAAATAAAGCTCTCACTTGACCGGTTCACCGTGAAATAAAAACCAATACATAAAAGTCGATGTTGTTCCAAAAGGAAATATACTTGAGTATAATCTAAGTGGATGGACTCTAAGTTATTGCTTCATATGTGCCTATGTACAGTCGCCTTCAGTTCACGCTACCTATTTTTTATAACAACGAAATAAGTTCCATTTGAGCAGGTGGTAGAGCTGATGCCAGGCTCGACTGTGGAGGTACCACCATCTTACTTGGATACTTCCTCGAAGTAATTCGGGGGAGAGTAAGAGGACAGCTCACAGCCCAAAAACCAGGAGGCCCACCACCCACCATGCCTGGGACCGATAGCTGGCGATATATCCATCCCTAATAGCCGGGCCTTATATGGAACAGACTGGTGACGGGCAGCGGCGTCACTAGTGCGAGGGTTCTGGAACCGCACTCACCAACCCGCCTGCCCAGCGTGTGTGAGTATGGGCAATTCTTCCCGTGTGACCGCCGGGAGTGGCAAAGTCCTGAAAAGGCTTATGTCCAGCAGTGGACGAACTAGGCTGATGGATGGATGGATGGGTAGATGGGCAGGTTGACATGCGGCCGACCTTACTACGATATACCTTGGAGTATAGAGAAAGGGTGTGTGAAAGTATTCGCCTACGTGCTCTATTAGAATTCCTTTGAGAAATAAAGAAACCGGTAAGTTTTTTTCTGAAACACAAGCGATAAGTTCGTAATTCTTACAAATTATTGTTTAATTGTTGGCCTTTTTAGGGTTCCGTGCCTCAAAATTAAAAAAACGAAACCCTTATAGGATCACTTTGTTGTCCGTCTGTCTGTCTGTCTGTCTGTTTTGCAAGACCCTTTTACTCGAGCCCCATATGAGATATCAAGTTGAAACTGATACCTCCTACAGAAGTTTAAGGCCACATGGTTCTGTAAAAAAATCAGGCTTCTAACTAAGATTTTGCTCTTTACATAATTAATTTCATACAAATTTGCTCACCATGAAAACCTATTAGTATTGCTTATAAAATAAATAAGATTTAAAAAAAAAAACCTATAGGGCACTTCCATTCGACTTAGAAACTTGAAATTTCGTTTACAGGTAGTTGTTATAGCTCGTACATACGAAAATATCTGAAAATTACAAATATTTAATTATTAAGGAAGTTATCAACGACCAATTTAATAATACCCCTTAGATACACAGAGCTCAATAGAACGTTAGTGTCAAGTTAAGTTGGTTTTTTCTAACTGCAAGTGGAATTATTTACCATAATGTTTTTAGGGTTCCGTACCTGTACTGTAGTGTTACGGAATCCTTTGTGCGCGAGTCTGACTCGCACTTATCCAGTATTATTTTAAACACAGTTTGTGCACGCCTAAAATGAAAAAAATAAAAAAAAATACGTAGATACAAACGATTATTCTTTAATTAGTAGAATTGACAAAAGCTTGTGACAAATGAACAGATGCATGTGGTTTTAAAAATGGTGTCCGAAGCATAGACTTGGGATATACCCTAAGTATATGGTCCGAAGTATGCATTTCTGTCAGAATTCTGACAGATATCCATAGGTTCGGTCGCCGTTTATAAAACTAATCTTTATGAACGAAACTAAATAAAAAAATGCGTGCTACCCCTTTAATAGTAAGTAGGACGGAACATTAAGGAGATGTTTCCCGTGCTTAGTATAATGCAACTTCCTGTAGTACTTTGTGCGTCTAACAGGAAGTACAATATTCATAAACCGGGAATCTTATTTATCAGTATGCTAAGTACAAAAACATCCCGTTTGAGAAAGTCATTGTGAGTTTGTTATTGACAGGATGGTGTGTAAAAAAGTTTTCCTAACAGGGCGGCTATTCTCGCAACATTTTTCACACGCTTTATGTTTCATACGACTTTGTTAAGGCGCTCTTATCCCAAAATCAGTAATTTCAAAGTCAAATAGAACTTTCAAATATCGTTTAAAACTTCCAAAAAAAAATACGCAATATAGTTCGAACCTTTATCTAGGTCTTCCACGCATGTGTTACACGATCAAATAAACTTTGCTTGATAGAAATAATTCACGAACACAGCATGTAATAAGACCTTTCAAATCATGCCATTTCCATAATTCCACTCTTTTATTAACGAAACATATCTGGTAATATTGCTCTTTAAATTGTCTAGGTCGACCACGTAAATGGGTTTTAATAAACATATCCCTAATTTTTAAACAATTTAAAAACCGATAAAAACAACGAAAAAGTACAAAAGTGTGGTTATTTTCTTTTCTCCTTACACGTAAAGAAAAAGACAGAGAGTCACTCTTCTGGGATAAGAGAGCCTTAATCACATGATAAATGCCGTGTAATTATAATACTCCTAAGTAAAACTCCTTAAAAGACATGTAAAATATGTTAATGAATCCGGGCAAAAGGGTTTTATTTTAAAAGCTTAATACGTTTCTGTGTAAATAGCTTCTAAAAATCACCCGCTTTGGGCCTTCGCAAATTGTCGCATGTGCCAGAATTGCCGTCCAGGTCGATGACGTAGTCTATCGATGAGACGGTGAGAAATTCCATCAAAATCTGGCAACTGGCAAACAAAATTAAAACTTCGAAAAAAGACCGTCAACAATTTTGAAGGTTCCACGGGTAAAAACTAAATCCTAATGCAATGTTTGTTCGTCTATCTATTTGGCTGACAACCAAACTGACCCTTTAGCATGGATATATTGGGTGCTCATCCATCCATCAGCCTAGTTCGTCCACTGCTGGACATAAGCCTTTCCAGGACTTTGCCACTCCCGGCGGTCATCCTGGAAGAATTGCCCATACTCACACACGCTAGGCAGGCGGGTTGGTGAGCGCGGTGCCGGAACCCTCGCACCAGTGACGCCACTGCCCGTCACCAGTCTGTTCCATATAAGGCCCGGCTATAAGGGATGGATATACCGCATTCCATCGGTCCCAGGCATGGGGGCCTCCTGTTTTTTTGCCTGTGAGCTGTCCTCTTACTCTCCCCCGAATTACTTCGAGGGGGTATCCAAGTAAGATGGTGGTACCTCCACAGTCGAGCCCGGCATCAGCTCTACCACCTTACCTACCAACCTATCTGTATTTCATACTGGGTGCTCAAATAAAATAAATAAATAAATAATGGTATATTACGCGATAGGCGGAAGTGCAGGCGATATTGACAGTACTCGCCCGCACTCCCGCCATGTCGCGTACTGTCAGCGTCACAAAGGAAGCGAACTGTAGTAAGAACATTCACAATGATTTTTTTTTTCTAAATTGTTATTTTTCTTTAAGTGCACCTTTAAGTAAACTGTTACGGATCCCTTAGGGAAATCATTCCTTTAACTATGAAAACGTTAATTTAGTATAAATATTTGATCAGCAGCTCATCTTCTTCATTCATATTTCCATTAAATATTTAATCGTTAAAGTGTACCTACTTATGAGTATTAAAGGTTTCAAAGGAATTTCGTACTTTTGCATAATTGATGAAGAAATCTGAAAATACCGTTAGAAACTTTAAGCTAACGCCTGATTGATGTGTCTAATGAGATGGTACTTAAAGTTCATCATTAAAAACAAACTTTTTTATTGATTGCGATCCTGTACAAGTTCTGAAAGAGAAGGAAAAGTTGCCCGTATGCGAGAATCACGATGGAAATCCACAGAATTTTTTACCCAAACGAGTATATATAATAATATGTTCTAAAACAACATAAAACATATCGTGACGAATAGGGACGAAACGACCTTCATATGAGGATAAATATTTCCAGGACGCATATAAGCAAAGTCCACCAACTGAGTTTTGAATGCGATCTCTTTTTGGCGATTGGACATCTGTCACAAAACTCGTTTAAAAAATCATCTGTCACTTTTGATATTTGTAACAAAATATGTAAAAAATAAATCATCTGTAAATAAAATCTGTCACTCTGACATCTGTATATCTACTAATCTCTACTAATATACTAAAGTAGCGTTCCTAAACTCCAGGATAAAGGTAAAATTTAACTGTCAAAGTTTCTTGCAAGGTTTATGAACGATTTCGAGCTGTTCGTTTTCACTCGGGTGGTTGTGGAACGGGTGACAGTTATTGTTATTTTTTACACGGCGGCGCGGCGTTTAGAAATGCTATCTAAGAGTGTACATGTGACACTGTAAGAATATGGGATTGTGGCATATTGAAATTGTGTCAATACAGGGACCAAATCGCTGACACTCTGGAACACCTAGGACAACTTTTTCTTTTAGTACGGAACGGTTACAACAACGATCAGATATAAGCCTGCTGTTTTACTTTTTATCTGTATTTTACTGTGTTTTACTTTTTATCTGTATTTTACTGTGTTTTACTTTTTATCTGTATTTTACTGTGTTTTACTTTTTATCTGTATTTAACTGTATTTTACTTTTTATTTGTATTTCACACTGAAAACGAGTCAGTATCAATCAAAGTTGCACAACCCTTTTTGTGAAATGGCAGTGGGCAAACTTTTATGGGGGTTGCTCTAAGCGGCGCCAAGATTAAGATGTATGTTAAATAATAGGACATAATGTAGTACTCAAGCAAGCAGAACCGCAACAAAATAAAATAAAATGTATTTTTTAAGATTTTTACATTTGCAAAAATTTCGTCGGTGCCCCGTGTTCATCACAAGAACTGAAATACGGGAGGTTGTAAAACATAATTTAAATGTTTTTACGACGTGTTCCATACATTTTCTTTATAATAACAGCACTTCTTTAAATTAATTTTTAATTTTTAATTCTTTGTTGTTTTATTATTTTATTTTATTTTATTTGTTGTCGTGGTTTTAGACATGCAACATAAGACTTTGTAATTATTTGAGTGAATTTCCAATCATTTAACTATCAGTTCACGCCAAATTTCAGGCCAAAAAACAACAAGATTTTTTCGCCGTTTTTTATTTGCCAAATTTCGCAATTAAATAAATAAAACAAAGAATGTCGATTTTCTTGAAAATGGCTGATTTGCGACCCCCAAGTCATGGGGGTCAAATCAATCCAAATGAATCATAGTTCCTTCTCCCGAGAGGAAAAAGAGCAATTTCCAGTCACCCTGTATAGAAGTTGAGAGAAATCTCTCCAGGGCAATCTCTCCTTGAATGCGAGTGAACCCAGAGGCAAAAATATGGTAAATAAATATTAAAATACCTACATAATGTATTTCGCGTTAGCAAACCGGGACCCATGAGGGAAGACTGGTTGTGACGTTTTCTGCTTTTTATATGTAGAGTTATCCAAATGTGGCCTGAGGGTGCGTGCGGTTAGTAATATAAGGTAACTTTTGTTTATATATGTTTTTTCAATGCAAGTGCTCGTAAACGCCCACTTTTTATGCATCAGAACCGAACAGAAAGTCGATTATTTTGCCCTGGGGCTTTATTATTATTACTATTTTTATTTATTTACAATGGTTGGCTAACCTGCAGCCTTTCCTATGTACCATAAATGTTATAATTTTTTTCCACTGTTTAACGGCTCTGGATACAGTCCTTTTGAGCCAATTATAATTTAAAGTTCACAAGATTATATTTGTTTTATTTCCTCACACTATGCATTGAAAAACGTAGTATGATACACGGGCGTAAGAGCAATAAATTACTCTATTTATTCCTTTGCGCCCTTGTAGCATAAACTACTATTCATTTCTGTACAAATTCTGTCATCTGTATTTAATCTGTCATTCATTGGATTGATGCCCCAAAGTGGGCCGAAATATCTCCATATCAAATCTCCATAATATTTGTATTATTGTTTTTATTGTGTTTTACTATTTTATTTAATAAAAGCTTGTTTATATAGCCACAATCATCATACTGTGGACTCAGGAAGTGGTCAAGACCAAGGCTCTCAATGACATTTCTTGCAGAATAAAAAAAAAATGTACCTGTACACTAATTTACGAACAACTCAATCAATTAGTATAGGAAGCCTTAACCTTGGTGGTGACTACTTAGCGATTTTCCAGTATGAATTTGGCTATATAAACAAAAGTCACCTTATATATTATTTCGTCACCTCCTATAGTGCCACAAACATGCCACAAATTATTTCAGATTTTTTCAAAGAGGGCACCTTTCGTTACACTATGTTACTCCATGCGCAAAGAACCCCAGTACGAGAGAGACGGATTCCGAAAAAAGTTGCAAAATCTCCATTTTCTTTACTAATTTTATTGCGAAAAAAAATTTAAAGGTTGTACAAAATATCTGTTCGTTTCAGAGTTCGATAAAGTTAATACAGATTTTTGTTTACAAATAATAGTATGGGATTTTTTAATGTTCAAAGCGATGGATTTCGCTATAAATCATATAAACTAAATATTATTATTAATGAGAGAAGTTCTATAGTATATGAGCCTGTTTGTTTACTTGTTCAAGCTCAGGCACTGAACGAATTGCGAAAAGAATTCTCTTAGACGCTTTTATTAATAGTAATGGCCGCAAATCGTAATAGTTCTGTCTTTTTCAGTTATTTATGACGTTTTCGTGAAAATTGAAAAAAACAAGCTGAGCCACGCGCGGTCTGTGTCTGAATTTCGAATAATCTCGATTTATACATATCGTCAGTACATGTATTAGGGTTGCCAGGAGGGAAAACGAAAATATCTGGGCAAAATTTCAAAAAGTTGGTATTTTGGGATTATGGTCGGGACAAATAAATATTACGAATCAAAATAATGTTTTTTATTATTAAAATTGAAGTAATTACAACAAAATATTTTTTGCCCGCCGATCGTTCTTATTCGTTATTTTTCGGGACAATTTGCATTTTGTTGGGACTCTGGACATCATATGAAATATCGGGACAATCCCGACGAATCCCGACCATCTGGCAACCCTAACATGTATCCCCGACGCACAGTGCCAAATAGTAGAACATCGGCATATCAAAAATTATTTTTCAATGCAAG
Organism: Ypsolopha sequella; assembly: GCA_934047225.1. Classification (NCBI taxonomy): domain Eukaryota; kingdom Metazoa; phylum Arthropoda; class Insecta; order Lepidoptera; family Ypsolophidae; genus Ypsolopha; species Ypsolopha sequella. The sequence continues at coordinate 26,017,796 of OW203987.1, forward strand.
TGCTCGTAAAGGCCCACTTTTTATGCATCAAAACCGAACAGAAAGTCGATTATTTTGCCCTAGGGCTTTATTATTTTTTTTTTAATTTATTTACGAGAAGTTCGCTAACCTGCAACCTTTCCTGTGTACCATAAATGTTATACTTTTTTTTCCACTGCTCTGGATACAGTCCTTTTGAGCCAATCATTAACTTGCAAAATTGTTACAATGTAACTTTCAACTTTAATAATTAAATTGTTTTCTTTGATTTGTTTTATTTCCTCACACAATACATTGAAAAACGTGGTATGATACACTGGCGTAAAAGCAATAAATTACTCGGTTACTTTTGAAATACTCGCTACGCTCGTGTTTTAAATCGTCCCCGTAATTTATTCCTTTTCGCCCTTGTAGCATAAACTACTATTATCCAATGTCGCTACCACAGACCACTTAGTGGTCGCTACTGACATACTTTTTAGTTTATGAATCAAACTTCACTTGCGATGACAGATTTTATTTAAGTTGTACACATAATATTTTTTATAGCACACCGTGCGTAAAATGACCACTTTACGCACGCGCAGCATTTTCGCAGTTGTGCTATAAAAAATTATACGAAACTCGTGCGAGAAACTTTTTCTCGACTCGTGTCGTAATGTACTATTTCAGTACCACAATGTTTATTACTTTTATGAATATCCATATCAAGTCTGCTCACTTCATCACTTTAAGGCGCTGTCAATGCCCGTATACCGACGAAACGTCTGATCTTTACGACGAAAATGCTTTGATTTGATTTGATTTCATCGAAATTCTGGAAGTTAAGGCTATTAATAATCAGTAGGAAAATTATAAATTAACAGAAAAAGGTTGTAAATTTTGGCTTCTCGGACTAAAATTAAACGGAAAGTTATATAATATAACAGTTTTGAAAAAAACCTTTGTTCTCACACATATTTGGTTTCTTGTTAAAACTTTGTAAGAATGAATATTTTTTAAACGTTTTTAAAAAGCACATCATATGAAGATTTACTAAAAATTTAGAAACATGAAAAAATAGCCGAAGTTATTCGAAAAAATGTGATAAAGGTCAGAATAGGAAAAATCGCTATCTATAGCGGTTTATAATATATACTCAATCACACCAAAAACCTTAAGGCGATTACCATCGCCAAATTAGCAGCTCGATATTTGTCAGAACAAATATCAACGGAAGCGACATTGAAATAACGTTCATATCAACGCGCAATGCATAGTAGCTGTTACGACGCTCGCTGCGTCCTTGATAGGGGGAAATTGGAGAAAATGATACTTTCCACGTGGACGTGATTGTTCGATTGAATAGTCCTATGTTATGTTTATAGCTATCAAATTTATCTATTTATCAAAGCATAGCTGAATTTAATCGGCCAAGCCACTTAGGAGCAGTAGGAAATTCAAGCCAAAAAAACACCATTTAGTTAGTAAATTTTTTCATGTAGAAGTTTTGGTGGTACGAAAAAGAAAAATGTTGCATATGTTGTCTAAGAGCTGATTATTCATAATACATTTTTTCATTATTTTTGGTTTGGCCGTAAACGAGGGGTAGGCTTTAGAAAGTACCCATTTGGCAATAGTAAGGCCCTTAATGTGAAAAAGGGGCCGAGTTCAGTACAAAGGCGCAGGCTTATCCGCTTCGCCGAAAAAATTATTGAGATCAAATTGGATGGCTAGGTTTATGGAGGTTCCTTCAGCCATAACTAATAATGTACGGCGTTCTTCACTTGTTTTAAAAGAAAGTTTGTTAGGGTCCTTGCTATTGTATACAAGGAACTTGGAGAGTTTTCACAGCTAAAGTTTATGAGTTATCACTGAAGGAACCTCCATAAATCTTGGTACCCAATTTGAACTCAATTATTTTTTTGTCGAAGCCGATATCCTGCACCTTTGTACCTTTGCAGCCCCTTTTGGAGCTGATCGTATATTACGTCTTCTATTTTTGCCGATTTTCAACCCCTCGCCCTACAATGACCACCTACAATCTCACAAAACTGATGTAATTTTCGTTACCTGTATTACAAAATCAATATTGTTGTTTAAACAATAGTTTTTTTCTTTTGGCAAGACCCCCCATTATTGCCAATTATGTTCATAATAATACCACCATGCACAGACCAGACCCCCCCCCTCTAATTTCAAATGACGTAATACATATATAGATGGCCTCTTTTCATATTTATGTTTTGGTGCGATATCATCTATTTTTGTAAATTTAAATACTTATACATAAATTAATAGCATTTTTCCCACAGTTCCACCCGCGCTAATGTAATTAGACTCGTGCAATGAGAGTCCCGTACATACGATCTATTAAACTCTATTTATCCAAAGGGTCTAAATAAATTGGTTACTAAATAACTTCTACAATAACTAAATATTCGTAATTTTGTGAACTTTTCCTTTGTACACAATCAATGATCTACCTTTATGCCAAAGTCACCTGAAAGTGCTTCAGATTGTATACGAGTGAGTCAGTCAGTGATAAAAATAATGATTTTTGGACGTGAATATCTCAAGCACTGTTTAAGTTTCATTAATGAAACTTGGAATTTTAAGACTTTAACATCGACGCAAAACTGCAACTTCGGAAGTCCAATAGGAAATAAATAATGGGGGCGTCAAAAGTAACTCAAAACGGTTCGTGTATAACCTCCTGGTAAAAGTGTTCCGTGTGTATAACACTCGGCTTGTGCGGCGCGGCGGGCCTTCTTTTTTGTGAACACGGCCCTGCACACTGCCGCGTGTCTATGGACAGAAGCGTCCCGGAATTTTCTTTTCTATTCTTTTTTTCTTATCAAATTTCACAAAAAAAGAAGACATTACACTTAGGTTTTTACGAAGTCGCGGGAAAAAGCTACTAAAAAAAATAAAGGCAGTCATGGGGCCTGCCGACAGAAGTGAAAACTTTATTGTCAAAAAAAATAGCAGGACGCTGACTGTGACACGATTAAGATTTTCGCTTACCAAAAATCGCTCAACACGCCTTAAGAAGTTATCACTTCAAAAACGAAGAAATATTAATGTAAAGGTATATGATATTGTATTTTTGACAGTGTGTATAGACGAAGGACGATCGGCACTCGTAAAAGGCTGGCGAGTGACCTGAAATATTTGGGTCAAACAATTATAGCAGCCAGCTAAGAAAACGATGGCAATGATAAACAATAACTATCGTCTTTATCGCAAACACCATAATGTTTATACAACTCACTCGTCGCAACGGATGGAAGCACTTACGGAATTAAATGTTTTTCATTTCTTTATTTATCCGGCTCTTTAATAAAAATATGTGTAGCTAAAATATTGCAATGGGCAGCCAAGAATATTCTATTATCAAACATTTCATTTAACAACTTTACCTCTACAATAATGTTTTCTTATTTTTTTCTATGTTTAGTAGAATGTTACGAGTGAATTCTACATACCTACCGCATTGTTTCTCCATGTCTTACGAAACCTAAATTCAGTGAATACACAGTGAAAACATATTTCATGGGACAGGTTTTGAAGTGACTCGGTGTCTTTGTGCTTAAGGTGATTACCATCGCCAAATTAGCAGCTCGATTTTTTTCACTACAAATATCAATGGAAACGACATTGAAATAACGTCCATATCAGCGCGCAATGCATAGTGGCTGTTACGACGCTCGCTGCGTCCTTGAGAGGGCGAAATAGGAGAAAATTATACTTTTCACTGGGACGTGATTACTCGATTGAATAATCTTATGTTATGTTTATAGCTATAAAGTTTATCTATTTATCAAAGCATAGATGAATCCAGTCGGCCAAGCCACTCAGGAGCAGTAGGGAATTTGAGGTCAAAAAACACCATTCAGTAAAAAAAAAAAATTCATGTAGAAGTTTTGGTGGTATGAAAAAGAAAAATGTTGCATATGTTATCTAAGAGTTGATTATTCATAATACATTTTTTTCATTATTTTTGGTTTGGCCGTAAACGAGGAGTAGGCTTTAGAAAGTACCCATTTGGCAATAGTAAGGCCCTGTCGTGTGATCATCGCGATCCCAATAGTTGTAACTTGGATATAATTATAAATTGTTCACCTTATTGCACCATTAAAGACACTATAAAAACTAAGTTCAGTTTTTAAAAAAACTCCCCTGCGTTTAACACTTGTAATTAGAACAACGTGTTTGTTGACAACGTATTTCTATAGGTACCATCGAAGAAATTGCCGCAGACCCACTTTTCTCTCTTATCACCATTGCACTACGGGCGAAAAGTGGGTCTGCGGATTTTTCTTCGATAGTACCTGTTGTTTTTTGAGATAGGCGTTTGTGTCGATTCGGTGTAACAGGTTCTAACCTATTTGACAGGATTTAAGCGTTCTGGCTTTTTCTTGCAATATCAAAAAGACAAAGACAGGACGATTAAAATAAGGTTAGTCCTGTCAAATAAGTTAAGTCGTGTTACTCCGAATCGACACAATTATCTTAGTAATTTCTTATTGGATTTTAATCGTTATTTGTTTTATTTAATAGCAATGCAATGTCTATGCCAAACTAGAGATAATAATAATAGCAACAATACTTTATTGCACAAAAACTTGTTTTACCATTACTTACCAAACAATACATTTATTTATTTATTATTTATTTATTTTTATTTATTTATTTCCATAAAATTTGTATAACATTACAGATATCCACTGCATTATACAAATGAAAACAGACACAGAATCAGAAAACATTTTAGACACATATCAACAATATAAAAAATCCTACATTTTCAGGGATTTACTGATTTTTTTCGCGGCTCCCTGTACCGTCTGAATATGGTATGGTTTATATGATATATATACATATATATAATATATACAATATAGTATATCGTCGCTGCGCCTGCATAATAAATCAGCTATGTGATTTTAAATTTTATAAACTATTTTCATTGCAATACGAATTATAATTGCATAAAATTTAAAATCACATAGCTGATTAAATAATTGTACATATTTATATATATAGGTATGATACACAATTAAGACAAGACCCTAAACTCATACAAAACAAGAAACGCAAATTTCATAAACGTTCAAATATTTCGTGTTTGAGAATGAGAATTAATAAATGTATTAATGCAATAAAGCAAATACATGACAACTTTACCTGACCGCCGGGAGTGGCAAAGTTTTTGAAAAGCTTATGCCCAGCAGTGGATGAACTAGGCTGATGGATGATGATGGATGAATAAAAAGGGAAATTATAGACATCCACATCAGTGATTGAAAAAGTAAAAATTTAAATTAGGTAAAAATCCAAAAGGAAGAGAAAACATTATAAGGTATATAAATATACAATAATGCATAATTACTTGGTATGCCATGTCAGTCATCATACATTTTAGAGGCTTTATCGCAATCCCAAAAACACGCTTCTCCGAAATACCTACTTACAAAACAATAATCAAAACCTAAAATGTGCACCTAATAATAACTTATCGAAAATTCTAGCTACAACATAGAAACACCTAAAACACAATGGCACCGCAAATCGCATACAACCGATTTTTAGTTTTCAAATGTTCACACAAACACAAACGCCCAAAACGCAGAGCACATACACCTCCACTTATTCTATATTTTTTTTAGTCATTTCATTAGGGGTCATCCATAAATTACGTCACACGAATTTCATAATTTTTTGCCCCTCCCCCCGTCCTTATCACAGCTGGTCACATTTGTGAGACTCCCCCCCTCCCCAGTGTGACGTCACATATTTTGCAAATTTACATTTAGAAATTATTGAATGAAATTTATTAAAATTTAGTTTTATTTCCATTTAAATTCTTTTTTAATAAAATTAACATCAAATCAAACAATTAACTAAAACAAAAAAAAAGGAAGTTGTTAACTTCTTCTTGTACAATTTGTTTTTTTTTATCAGCATAAGCGGCACTGTATGTTTCTTATAGTTTACGGTAAAGATTACCTAAATCACTTTTTTGTTAATTTTAAACTTGTCTCGTAAGTTAAAAATCACAAAATAGCAGCACTAAGAACGACGTTGTTTCATCCGCGAAAGTCATTCAAATTTATGGATGGCCCCTTATCATGTTTATGTCGTGGGCAGAGGGCAGAAGTAAAGATCGAGCGGAGCGTGTTAGGTTAACATGTAAATTTTGCGGAGCGGAGCGAGGCGACCTTCATAGTTTTTACAGAAATACGATGCAGATCATGATATGCCCAATTCTACGATGTTCCGACTACATACATATGTATAAGCACTGCTGTGGCGGAATTTGCTGAACAAACCAACAGCCTGTATACGCGTACGGTGACGTATGTCGGGGACACTTTAGAAAAGGTAATAGTAGATTGTATCACAAGGGAACAAAATAATATTTTACGTCGAGGGCGTACGCTCGGGACTCTTCTTCTTCTTCTTCTTCTTGGTGGGCTCGGTTTCCGCACCTAGTCTCTTTTTTGGACCTTTGTGCGTGGAATACGCTCGGGATTTTAAAGTAGAATCTTTAGCGCAGCGAGGGATTCAAAATACGTTGCCCGAGGAAAAATAATTTTGCGGCCGTGTGAGACACTCTACTTTTCATCCCATCTATGAGGAAATTAAAATTATGCTATGAATGGTATTCCTACCGAGCACGTAGTTCGCGCGTTTATCATTTCATTTTTTTTTATATACAGCCAACTTTTTTATACAATATTTTCGTTCGAACTCTTTGGTCACGAAACACTATAAGGAACAACATTCATGTTCCAAATTCAAAACTCATTATTGCCCTATGGAAGTCTATTGCAGAAAAGATCTACTTTGTTCGCACTTATTGAAGAACCAATCATCGTTTTTCGAATAGACGAGATGAAATAGTACATTGTTCACCGAGGTAAGAAAGGGGAAGATTACCAACGAGGGTGTAGTTTGAGGCCCGAGGCGAAGCCAAGGGCCACAATACACACGAGTTGGGAATCGCACTTTCTCCCGAGTGATACATAGTGCTTTATACTACACCTGCGAGGAAATAGTATAATTTTACTTTTAATCAAGATACAATAAAAGAAACTGACTGACTCGCGTGCGATTGTCACTTTTTATTTCCTTCTTATTTTTTATTATGTGCAGGAAAAGCAAGTGGCCAGTATCATTTTTCGAGTTTTACGTACGAGTTCGCAAAATAATACTGGCCACTTGGCCACTTGCTCATTCTTTATGTTATTTAAAAAAATACAGCACGTTAACAATGGATTTGCATATACTTTTTCTGCCCGCTCAAGCACGTTAACAATGAATTTTCATACACTTTTGCCGCCCACATACTTGTATGACAGTAATGACGTATTTTCTGCATCGTTTTCAACAAAGAAAGAAGGTACTTTCCGAGCAGGTGTAGTATAAAATAATATTTTACGTCGAGGGCGTACGCTCGGGATTCTTCTTCTTCTTCTTCTTTTTGGTTGGCTCGGTTTCCGCACCTAGTCTCTTTTTTGGACCTTTGTGCGTGGAATACGCTCGGGATTTTAAAGTAGAATCTTTAGCGCAGCGAGTGATTCAAAATACGTCGCCCGAGGAAAAATAATTTTGCGGCTGTGTGAGACACTCTACTTTTCATCCCATCTATTAGGAAATTAAAATTATGCTATGAATGGTATTCCTACCGAGCACGTAGTTCGCGCGTTTATCATTTAATTTTTTTTTATACAGCCAACTTTTTTATACAATATTTTCGTTCGAACTCTTTGGTCACGAAACACTATAAGGAACAACATTCATGTTCCAAATTCAAAACTCATTATTGCCCTATGAAAGTCTCTTGCAGAAAAGACCTACTTTGTTCGCACTTATTGAAGAACAAATCATCGTTTTTCGAAAAGATGGGATGAAAAATAATATATTGTATTCGCGCACCTCACTAGGTACTCGTCTATGGTACTAGTCATGGCCTAGCAAAATAAGTAACTATAGAGACACGTGTACCACATACACTGTACGTACATAAGCAAATGTGGTGGTCTTGACCACGTCGAGTAATTGAAAGTAAATGGTGCCTATAATGGATACTACCAAGAAGCTTAATTCTAGGATACTGCCCACGGCAGTGTGTGGCCGATATGCTACTATGCAATTCCATGTACTCTATTACAGCGAGATATTGATTTATTAAATTTGAATATTTTTGTTTTTGACTTGGAGCCTTTCTTTTAAAATAATAATAATAATAACAAATTTTTTATTGCACAAGATAAAAATTTCGTACATAGGCGAGCTTAATACTATTTAGTATTCTCTGCCAGCTAACTTTTGGTAATGGGGAAGTTGTTGAGGGCAGTGCCGTGATGTCAAAATATTATAGAGTACCGATTTAAATATATATATTACCCAAATACTAAGTAAATTATATTATACTACATGCTAATTAACATAAACAGTAACTTATAACATTAAATGTACACACGTACTACATAAATAAATAAGTAATGCCATTCTGCTGTCTGGAAGTTTTTTCTTCCCAGCAACCTATCCTTTTTAACACCTTTATACATTTTGTTACTGTACTCGTCTAGGATAACGAATTTTACCAAAATAATGCGATACTCTTTTTGACCAGGGAGTAAATCCGTGAAAACAGATCCTTTGAAATTTTTTGATCTCGAGCTAAACATGCAACATATATTTTTCAAGTATTTCTCGAGCAAGTGCTCGTAAAGGCCCAAAAAGTGGTTTTTATTCATCAAAGCCGAACAGAAAGATTATTTTTTTATTTATTTACGAGAAGTTGGCTAACCTGCAACCTTTCCTGTGTACCATAAATGATATACTTTATTTTCCACTGTTTAACGGCTCTGGATACAGTCCTTCTGAGCCAATCATAATTTAAAGTTCACAAGATTATATTTGTTTTATTTCCTCACACTATGCATTGAAAAACGTAGTAGATACACGGGCGTGAGAGCAATCAATTACTCGGTTACGTTTAAAAATCGTCCTCGTAATTTATTCCTTTTCGCCCTTGTAGCATAAATTACTAATAAAACTAGATAATTTTCATTAAAGTCCCGTACATTCAGGTCAAGTACGAAGTAGCTCGGCTTGCCTCAGTCACCTCGTACATCCAACAGTGTGGCCGGTTTATGTACACAGAAATGGCAATTACTAGAGGCTAGGTCCAATACAATCTCGTCGACTTAACTAAGTTACATTGTCTTGAAAGCTATGAAAGCGTTGGATGGAACCTCCTTCTCTCATATAAGGTGGCTTTAGTTGAAACAGCTAAGTTCACACTGGAGACTTAGTAACTTGGTAACTTTGGTAAGCTTAGAGCATTTTTGGTTTAATACTCAAAGTTGGTGAGGGATCAAACATCAGCTAACTACGTAACTACTTAGTTTAAGTTATAGTGGACCGCCGATACCAACACCAGGGTTATGAGAGGAGGTTCTTTGTAACTCAAACCTGAACTCGAGTGATCACTTTCCCACTTAACCCTTAAATGCATGAGAATATATTTTTGTATGAAATTGAAAACAGTGATAGAAAACTACCAATACAATATGAAAAAAATATTAATATAAAAGGGGAGTTTTACAAATAAAAACAAGAAAAAAAAAACAACAAATTTAATTTGTCATAAAAATTCTATTTTGTATTTTTTTTTATTGGGTACTTGTAAAGCTGAAATCTTTTTGATTTTAATGTCAAAATATATGCAGGCAGAATATTTTAAAGCCGTTTTCGATCCAAGATTATCGCACCGCTTAAGTTAATGTCTAACGTCAACTAACGGCAGTACTTGCTAGCATCACGTTTTACAGCAACAGGAACAAGTGATCCGACATCGCTCCCACCTCATCCGCACTTTGTATACCTGTGTAAGCAGCAATGATGCCTTAATCAAGGGTAAAGACAGGATAGCCTCAAACAGAAACAAAGCGCTGCGTGGTCCAAGGCCGCAACTAGGGAATACTAACTGCTTACAGAGACGAGCATCCGTTTAAAAGCATAACAGACAGACAAACGTGCTGGCACCCCTGCAGCTTAAACCACTTAGTTAAAAGTCAAAACAATTAACATGCCACTAGGAATCCAAACCCGTGTCAGACACCATCAGCGAGCGAGTAGCAAGCTTCAGATTGGCTCAAGTCTGTCTTCCATAGTGCCCAAATAAACCCAGCCCGAACCGGGGTGTATCCAATCCGAGAGTTAGAGACTCTTTTATTACCTGGATGAATAATAAAGAAAGTTTTGTCAGTAATTTAGCACCAGGCCTGGTATTTCCGTTCTTTCAAAAATATAAAATGAATAATTTAAGAAACGAAGTAGGAAATAAAAAATAGGCAATTTAATTTTTGAAAAAAAAAGGAGAAGTAAAAATTACATTGCTGTATTAAAACTAATATTATGATAAAAATATTTCATGTTATAAAAGGCATTGTATGTTAGCCATGTCTTCAGCTTGGTTCAAATTGTGTTTTTTCTGTTATAGATTTTATGTCAGCAGGAAAAGCATCATAAAGTTCAGGAAATCTTTTAGCTAACTCGCTAAAGGTAACCGTGTAACCCTATCAAACCCTTAACATAGACTTATAATAACCGCGAATAATCTGAAGGTATGTCCCTATAGAAAACGATCAAATATAAAATGGTGAAAAAAGCCTAACTGAAAAAATCAAAACCCTTTATAACCCTATAATATTCTTAACCTTCAAATCTAATGTTACCCTATGTTAGGCTTAACTTTCAAAACCGGTTTTCGGGTAGGGATCCCAGCTACAGAGACGCATTTAAAATAGAATAGAACTGTACAAAATACTATTTATCCAGGCCAGTCGTTTTGGGCACTTTTATTGATCGTACACAAAACAATAAAACTAAATTCCCCATTCCAAAACATTGCGCGTCATGTTTATTCCTATTCTTCTGCTGAATTAATTATTTCTGTAGGGCTGCTTGCTGAATCGCAGAAAGAAGAGACGATTCACGTGTGTCGGGGGTTTTTGAATTTTTAATTTATACTTGTTAAGAGGATAGCATACCCTAGCAACTTTTTTAATTACCCATCCAGCACAATAAGTCTAATGGCAAAGACCTTATTTGCTTTTCATAGAGGCGATTATATGTTGGCTCTTTGGCCTCTTGTTCTTGGACGCGTAATACTAGTGATCACGCAGCGAAACAACAAATTGGTGTGTTTTTAGCTAAAACTGAAATATTTTGTAGGAAAAAAATATTGGATTTAGGTAACATCCCTTCATATTTTTTTTGCCTTTTTTATTTAAAAAAATCAACGTTTTTTTGGCACTATTTTAGGAACCGCCCTGAAAATTTTTAATCCAGTATTCAGTTTTGGGTCAACATTCAACACAAAATGTCAAAATTTCTGATCTGTTACTCATTCCGTCTACACTACAAGCTAGAGACCCGTGCAGAGTAAGCAGAGTGATTTTAGTAGGACTCCGTTTTGCCCTTTGGGTACGTAACCCTAAAAAGTATTTTTAGAACCTTAGAGGTAGCTCTTTCAAATAATACCTCACGCACTATATTAATTGAAACTTTTTTTTCTTTGAACTAGATAGACGCCTTCTATTAGAAGGATGGAATTGGATTTGGACACGCATATTGCCTTTGTAGATTTAAAAAAAGCATTTGACAAAGTTAATTTTAAACACATGATGACTATTTTGAAACAAACAGGATCAGATCATAGAGACAGAAGAATCATATTTGAATTATACGAAAACCAAGAAACAGTAGTAGAAATAGGAGAAGAGAAAGGAAAATCAAAGATTAGACAAGGAGTAAGACAAGGGTGTCCCCTTACACTTGTTGTATTTAACATATTCATAGAGTGTGCATGTGCACTCAGAAAACTAATAGGGGCAGGAAAAAGGGGGGTCAAGTTTAATGGAACAAAAATTCAGTTCATTTGTTTTGCTGATGATATTGCAGCGCTTGTGGAAAGTCCAGATCAGTTAGACGAATTAGAAGCAGTTGGTTTAAAACTTCTAAAAATTGAAACTTTAATAACATCAAAAACTACAACAAAACACAACCCAATAAAATTAAATTCAAAACCAATGGAACAAACGAAACAGTTTAGATACTCAGGAAGTCTGATTACCAATGACTCCAGATGTACACCAGACATAGTCGCTAGAATAGCGATGGCAAAGAAAGTTTTTAACAACAAAAAGTACCTTTTCAAAGCCCACATATCGCTGAATACTCGAAAACGTCGTATAAAAGTGTACGTCCGGAGACTGGAGCATTACTCTCGTGAAACGTTGATCGTAAAGCAAACGTTTGATTGTAAACGAACAGCGAATTTTGATGAAGACCATAGTTACTTGAAAGGGAAATATGTTGGGACATCTGATACGACACGACAATTTTATCAAAAATATCATTGAAGGAAAAGTGGAGGGGAAAAGAAAGAGAGGAAAGCCTAGGAGAACATTCATGGATCAGGTGCAAGAGAAAGTAAATATCGTGTTGTATGAAGAAGTTCAAGAAAAGGCGGAGTGCAGAAGTGGATGGAGAAGACTTCACCGAAGGGAGCACAACTCTTAAATTAAATTGAAAATTGGACCAAAATGACCCTCCATTTGAATCCAGTTGTTTAACTTTAACCGGAATGTACGAAATATTAAGACCTAAAATTACGCCAAATTTAAAGTTCCTAAGCTTACTTCGTTTCCGAGAAAACCTTCTGACAGACGGAAGGACGGACACGAGAGTAATCTCATAAGGGTTCTATTTTTCCTTTAGGAACGGAACCCTAAAGATAGCTAAGTGTATGCCGCTTTCATTTAGCATACGTCCTCGAAACATCATCTCGGAAATGTCTTATAATATAATGTATTTCACCTTCAGACAGAAAACCTATCTTGTTCACAATAAACCCTTTTCTTTGCGAATATTTTCCTAAAACAGCCTTCTCTACTCGATTGTTCAGAATAACAAACAAACAAAACAAATTGTTTTTATGAACCATGGGGAAAGTTCCACAAGCCGACTTTTCGTTTTTTACAATCGCAATAAAGGTGAACGGTGGGTAAGCTGAACTCTCGCAGATAGTACACGATGAGTAAGCGTCGACTAAGACACTCAGGCTCTCGTCCGGACAAATAAAAGCCAGAGTATTTTTAGAAGTCGCAAAAAAAGCAACCAATGTAAAAGATGTACATTTACGAAGTACTTATGGAGTTAATCACATAATTGCAATCTGTACCCACGTGACATAAAAAGATAGCAGCATTAGTGAATAACGAAGAAAAATAGTATGTAACGTGATAATGTAGCTAATGGATGAATTTGTTGTGAAATGTTCATTTGATATTTCACATGAATTTTCACGTATTTTTTGTCGGCTCAAGTTTTCTGCAAAAATACAGACAAATAACGAAGCTTCACAATTTAGGATTACAATTTTTATTACGTAACTCTTAAGCTTTCTCCCACGCCAACGACCTTGAACTGAGTAACTTTGTAACCATTTTATACGGTAACTATAGCATTTTTTATAAGAAGAAAAATACTTAGTAATCTACATGATACAAATAGTGATGTGGTTTTTCCTGAATTTTATTTTAATATACAGAAGTGAAGCAAGAAAATTCTAAGTTAACCCTTATTTCTCGATTTTTTGTCCACTTGTAACAATATAACTGCTACAGAGTTTTTTATGGAAACAGTATAAAAATTAATAAACTTCTACACAAAATAATATTAAATGATATGGTTTTCTCAGTTCTTGGAAATTCATTTTATTTTAGATAACAGAAATTAAAACACACTATTTTCGCACTTCTCAGCCTCAGCGACTGACGTAACAGCCATGTTGCAGTGCGAGCTGATAAGAACTTTATTTTAATATGGTTTTGTTTGAAATGTCAACGACCACGAATCGAGTTGCTAATTTTTCTGACGGAGCCACCTTAAATTCTAAATTTGTAGCGGAGGCGATGAGTCCCACACTGAGTCTCGGTGATCGTGGTGTCCGCTCGTGTCATGGCGCCTTGAAATGGAGCTGAACAACTTCGGCATGCTGACACAAACATAAAGAATGGTCCAGTCAGGGGCGTACCCAGGGCAGTGGCGTGCATAGAACTTTTTTCCGGAAAAGCAAGCAGAAGGTCAAGTTTGACAATAAAAAACATATGAAAAAATTTAAATAACACTTTGAAAAAAAAAACGTTGATATGAAAATGTTCACTCTATGGTAGACAGTTGTGTCGATTCAGCACAACACGACTTAACTTATTTGACAGGACTAAACTTGATTTGAGCGTTCTGTCTTTTTGTTTCTGTATCGAAAAGACAAAGACAGAACACCAATGTCCTCTGGCGTCATATAAACTTTTTTTTCAAAGTGTTATTAAATTTTTTTCATATTTTTTTTATTGTCAAACTTGACCTTCTGATTACTTTTCCGTAAAAATGTTCTATGCACGCCACTGACCCAGGGAGGGTGTCAGGTTCATGATCTATGAATCAATCAATCTATCTATCAATCCATCTAATCTAACCATTTTATACGGTAACTATAGCATTTTTTTATAAAAGAAAAATACACGCAATATGCAGGCAATATAATATAACTTGAGCTGTCACGGAAAACGCCATGTAATTATAATATATTAGGCTCAGTCCATTAACATTATCTGGATCTATGTTTGAATCGAACTTAAAACCGTGAAATTTGAGTAAATCATAAGATTTAGATAACACAACAAACCCCTAAAATACGTAAATTTAACGGTCTTTTACCAAAATTGTAGGCGAATGTGCTTTTATTGTTTTAGATAAAATCAAAAAATTAATACGAGTCAAACATCTAAAATGTTATCTAAATTAATAATAACCAAAAATAATGTTTGGAAACGTTCACAGTCTTGTAAAAAGTGGTTTCTCCTCAAACAAGTTTTCAATTTTGTGCCGGCGACGAAATCAACACTTTTTTTTTTTATTTATTTCCACCTAATGTACATTTACACAAAAACATGAAAAAAAACGTCAAAAATTGTATTGTCCTCGCAAGTTTCATGGAGCGTGCCCCTTATAGCGAAATGAAACGGCATTAAATTTGGCCACGCCCACAACTGAGTTGGTCGCGTCGCGATTACCATCCTTAAGACGAGGGTACTTTTTAGGTTTCCGTACCCAAAGGGTAACCAACGGGACCCTATTACTAAGACTCCGCTCTCCGTCTGCCTGTCTGTCCGTCTATCACCAGGCTGTATCTCATGAACCGTGATAGTTAGACAGTTGAAATTTTCACAGATGAAGTATTTTTGTTGCCGCTATAACAACAAATACTAAAAACCGGAATAAAATAAATATTTAAGGGGGCTCCCATACAACAGACATGTATTTTTACCGTTTTTATAGATAATGGTACGGAACCCTTCGTGCGCGAGTCCAACTCGCACTTGTCCGGTTTTTTGTCTACGCGGACAACGCAACCGCCCCGCCCTCCACCGCGCTGCCTCTGTATCGCAGCAAATACGCAAATGAATAATATTATTTACCAGACTGCGCGTACTGAAGGAGCGTCAGACAACGAAAGTTGGCGTCAACAAACATTCATAGACAAGGAAATTTGTTGTTTTGTCGATAATCTGCGTGTTTACATTCATGAGGCGGGGAAAAAGGGACAACGCACCCTTAAGGCGATACGTAAAAGTTTTAGCGTCCCTGTTACTCTATATGCGAAAAACCGTCAGTGTGAGTGGGAAAAGTAGCAAAAAGTCGGTTTTTTATTAATATAAAATGTAATTTATTTATTTATTTATTTCTATAATAAGCATTGTCAAAAAGATTTTCAAGGAGACTTTACAAATACATAATATCCACATTTTGAATGCAATGTCACAATGAAATTAATTAGGATTTCAGAATTATAGGAAAAAATAAAACAATTTAGAGGTCTTTTCGGAATTAAATTCTATCGAGAAAATTTCATCCAATCGCGTTTTCCTTTAGTGAGAATCTTAATCAAATACTCAATAAACATTTACCCAAAAATGAAATACGTATAGATGACGTTATAGTGGAGTAAATGGATTCGAAAAAACCTGACACTTTTTTTGGTATCGCCTTAAGACGATTGGAGTCCCAAAACGTACGTAGTTTTCGTTT
The DNA here is from genome assembly GCA_934047225.1 of Ypsolopha sequella. Taxonomy (NCBI): domain Eukaryota; kingdom Metazoa; phylum Arthropoda; class Insecta; order Lepidoptera; family Ypsolophidae; genus Ypsolopha; species Ypsolopha sequella. The sequence goes on from OW203987.1 coordinate 26,033,927, forward strand.
AAATTGTTTACTAACGCATACATTTTAACGTAAAAATTGTTATTTCGCGATGAACATTTTATATTGAGCATATTTTGTGATTTTTGCCATTAAATTATTTTATCGAAACAACTATTGAAAGTTGTCAAAATAAAACTTAAACTGAAAATTTTACTGAAATAAAACTAAAAATAGCTTTATTTTTTGTATTTTTAATTCCACATAAATATAAATACTAATTAAATGGTTTTAGGCGCTATATTTCGACCCCTCAGTGGGGTCGTCATCAGGCATATAGAAAAATATTATTTGACATATACAACGTGTAACAGAAAGATAACCATATTTGAAGAGCTTATTCAGTCAATGGTATAGAATACTACGGAGCCAACCCCGAAAACTCGAAAAAAAAATCTGCAAATACATTTCGGCCGAGCGGCATTGCATTTTTCTATGAAACAGTTAATTTTTTTTCGAGTTACAAGATTTGTTCCATAGTAAAAGTTGTTCTATACTATTGACTGAATAAGCTCTTCTAATATGGTTACACCTTTCTGTTACACGTTGTATAGGTATTTGAAATTAGAAAACCGCTGACATCTATTGATATAAAAATATAAAAAAGTATGTTTTAAATCACGAACCAGACTTTTTAAGGGAGAATTAAGTCAGCTAATAGCTTTAACAAAAGATGAAAATAACCCCTAGAGTCCCAATACTCGTCTTGAATTGAAAGCGATGGGGAAGTGCTGGAAAGGGTAACTAAGACTTAGTTACTAAGTGGAACCTTTTGTTTCGTTTTATTTATACTTGCGTAATGTAGCTACGGGAGGGAGGTCTGCCAAACCAACCGAAAAACTCAAATATACGTATTTGTGAGAGGTTAAATAAAAGCTTCGGAGTTCGCTCGTGAAAGAAGCCAAAAACAAAAGGAAGTTTTATTGCACACACATTACCAACAGGAATAAAAAGATGCGGGTTGTGTTAGAGATACAACCGTACATTTTTAAGTGGATACTTTTTAAGTTGCCTTTTTACCCAATCAAAGAGGAAGGAGTTAAGGCGCTACGGAAAAAAAAACGACACTTAGAACTTGCATATCTACTTCAGTAAAGAAGGTATTATTTTGATAAAATAGAATACTATTTTTGGAATCTTTTTCTAGGGATCTGTTAAACTAAAACGCGATTGGAGAAATTCTGCTCGATAATAGTAGTTTATGCTACTAGGGCGAAAAGGAATAAATTACGAGGACGATTTAAAACACGAGCGTAGCGAGTGTTTTAAACGTAACCGAGTAGTTATTGCTTTTACGCCCGTGTATCATACTACGTTTTTCAATGCATAGTGTGAGGAAATGAAAACAAATATAATCTTGTGAACTTTCAATTATGATTGGCTTAAAAGGATTGTATCCAGAGCCGTTAAACAGTGGAAAAAAAAGTATAACATCTATGGTACACAGGAAAGGCTGCAGGTTAGCCAACCATTGCAAACAAATTAAAAAAATAATAATAATAAAGCCCTAGGGCAAAATAATCGACTTTCTGTTCGGTTTTGATGCATAAAAAGTGGGCCTTTACGAGCACATGCATTGAAAAAATATTTATTGAAATGAGGTCCTTTTCAAAACCATTTCTCCTGGTTTGACAATTTGGAATGACATAAGAAACACGATTATACTTTATTAGATGGGTTTTAACAGTATCTAGGACCTGGTTAAACGAAATTGTTATAGCAACTTGAGTACATTTTGCTACTTTTCCTCGAATCCGCCCCTCTCGCACTGAGGGTTTTTTTGCATATCGAGTTACAGGGACGATAAAAAAATTTACATATCGCCTTAATGGCGGCTATAAATATCATAATTACACGTCAGTGATGGCAGCGCAATCGCTCACGAGCTAATTTCATTTATTTTTCCGGTCAAATAAGAATTAACTTATCTTGAATAGTGCTAACAACAAATAATTAACAATTAAAAAGCGTATAAAATAAGAAACCAAATTACCCTTTGCTAAAAAAAAAGCTGTCAGCAACTGCGCAGACCAAGTCCATCACACTTATCATAAAGTTCTTTTCACGAAAAAACCCCCTTGTCAAAGTACTTTTATTGTCAAGTACTAAATACGAAAATGTCTTGATTTGCGGAACTTCTTTCGTCAAGTGACGTACGTATACCTTTACCTATAGGTAAAAAGGCCCCCCCTATCCGAGATGAAAAGTATCCACGTCAAAAGTAAAATTCAAGAATGAAGTGACTTCTTTATGAGTACCTGTGACTGATTCCGAGCCCAAATGAATCAGGTCAGACTTTTGAATTTCGTATATTTTTCATAATAATTTACAAAATCATAATTAAATACAAAAAAGCCAATTTAACGTATTTATTTAATTAAAATCATGGCAATTCCTTTCTCGCCTGCTTTAATCTACAGAACTGAGAAAAGATATTTAAAAAACCATTCTTTTTTTATAGTTAAATGAATTTTTGATTAATTATTTTAATTTTAAAAGCTTAATATGTTTCTGTATAAAGAGCTTCTAAAAATCACCCGCCTTCCGCTTTTGCAAATTTTCGCATGTGTCACAGAATAGGCATTACTTCAGTCGCAATATCTGTCATTCGATTTTTGTTTATTGCATGAAAATAACTAACGCCCGCCATAAAAAATATCGTCGTCTAAAACATCTTTTCCGCACTGGCCCCAAACGATAACACGAAAAACTGATTTATCGACCCGCCCTGCTCAACGCCTATCACGCTGAGACGTCGTGAAACGAGTGTACCGTGTTTGGACTGTAACTTGCATTCGACAGTCAAAACTCAAACGAAATCACCTCCTAGAGATTCATGTCGTGACGAAGTATTTTATTATCATGAATTTATTATCCTCGTTATATTTAAATGCAAGTTTACTAAATAACATGATGAATAAATACACTTGCACTCGTTTCACAGTTTATAAGCTTATTTAACCCGACCGGTTTCGGTTTTACACCATCATCAAGGGTTTAGTTAGACTACTTGGATGTTATTCCGTGCAATAAATGCACTCGTTTCACAGTTTATAAGCTTATTCAACCCGACCGGTTTCGGTTTTACACCATCATCAAGGGATGTTATTCCGTTTGCATTTATTGCACGGAATAACATCCAAGTAGTCTAACTAAACCCTTGATGATGGTGTAAAACCGAAACCGGTCGGGTTAAATAATCTTAGAAACTGTGAAACGAGTGCATTTATCATGTTGTTATCCAAGTTTCAACAAGTGCCGACAATCGCAAGTATAAATCATTTAATAAATAAGTCTAAAATGAACTGTAAACATGGAAACCACAAAATTGCTACAATAAACTACATATACATGACTGCATGTATACTGTATAGACACATAGAGCCCATTGTTATATCCTTGTAGCTATCTACAAGGTCCGTCTGTGACTAATTGAACGATATCGATGTTGCCAGCCATTAGTCCGGTACACTGCCGCTCTACAATTCTATATCTAGTTACCTATAGGTATCATCACGCCACTAATGCCGTGGGGTCGCTAGAGTGACCGATTACAGAAGTAATCAACCGGAGTGGAAGACATTCGGATGACAAGGAAATGACGACAGTATCAAGAAAATTACAATGGTAACAAGCATTTCGTCTTGATAAAAACCACTTGTAACCTTTCACAAAAGATTATTATTATTTCCCAACAAGACTCACCTTAACGGCGTTCTAAAGTGTTTTAATTTAAAGTTATAAAAGATCTTACACATTTAAAAGTTTATAAATGGACACTGAACTGTGAATACTGACTAGCAAACTACACAACGTTTTTTTACTGATATTACAATTGTAATTAAGACGCTATGTGAATTTATTATTGTCACTATCAAACAGCGCATTGTGGGTGAGGGACGTGACGGATCAGGGCAAAAGAGAAAAAATTTAGCTATTTTATTTTTATTTTAAAAAAGGCATAAAATTTCCAATATCCAAAATATAGACATTGTTATCCAAAATCTAGACGCTCTAATAAAATATGTTTGAGTTCCGTGTATCCTAATCGTCAAACGAGGAAAAAACGTGAGTTTGAAAACCTAACAAGACATTATCTCTGTCGAGAAAAATTTATCCAAACGGGTTTTCCAAAAACAAAACCCTAGATTATAGAGTGTTTTATGAAATACACAGAAAGAAAGCAGTCCTATTTTATTTACATAGCCATTTAATTACCCACTTTCCACTTATTTGATTTGGATTTGTTATTGATTTTCCTGCATGTACAAACTGTGTTTGTTTACGTGTGAGTTCTTTATACTCGTATGTTCAAAAAAAGCTCTTGATAATGCTGATAAGGTAAAACTAGTTGGGGATTCATTATTCCTTTTTGAAACTGCAGAAGTGTGTTCACTGGGCTGGGTAGGAACACTGGGGTTGTAACGCTGAGTTTTTGAACGGGTTTCGTCGTGTAGCGACACTCCAAACGTCAGTTATCATTTTTGCATTACATTTAGTATAATAACGTTGAGAGGACCCCCGCTGTACGAAATTTAACGTAAATATATCAACTATAACGGTGAGAAGACCCCCTCGGTACAAAAATTAACGTCATATCATTTACGAAAATTAACGTGAATGTCAGGCGACGTTTGGAGCCTATACGAACCTTGCGAACCCTGCTCAGAGTTGATGTTGAAAAATTCGACACCAGTGTAGCGACACTGTCATTTATGAACAGTCGGTGTTGAGATGCGAGTTCATTTTTGAACGGGTTAGTGTTGCGACCCGGGTAGGAAACCCAACACGGTGTGAGTCTATGAACGACTATCTGAAGTATGATTCGCCAAGTGCCAAAAATCGCAAGTGATAAGTACATGATTTTCCTGGTAGTACATGCCACAGGTTAATCATCCCAACCGTTCCCGAATACACCATAAAGGTTTCCTTTGTTTTAGCGGAACTCTAAATAAAAAAATAGTAAAAAGATCTCGAGCACAATAGCTCTATCAGCTCTACACAAAATTGCAGGAAGCTAAATCATTCTTTGTTCCGACGAGCCAATCTCGCTGGTCCATGGGTGTAAGTAAGCTATAGATAAGACATTTGGCCCGGTTTTCGTGGAGAGGGCAATGAAGAAGTCCCATATTTCACAAGAGAGCTTCGGGCCGTACAACACATGCGATTCTTATCAGTTTATTTTTTTTTTATTCTTCCATCAAGCATCAGAAAGCATTATAGTGAAATCGCAGTGTTTGTCTGTGAACCTGTTGGCGCTTTGGGCGTTAAAAAATTTCAGTATTTCGTAAAAATATTTAATTATTTGTCTGCGTCACGATCGTATTTTGGAGGGACCATTTTTAACACGAACTGTATTCATACTATAGTTTGAAAGAGTAGTTATAAACATATTATACTTACATAAATTTGTAACCAATTTAAAGGTAGATTTTGTATCGTTGACAGCAACAAACGATTATTTTTTTTTGTATTTTGAACCAATGAGTTTTTCGGAATATGTGCATACCGTGCATCAGTGGCGTGCACAGAACTTTTTGCTGGAAAAGCAAGCAATTGGTCAAAAACAACAATAAAAAAAAAATGAAAAAATTTAAATATCACTTTGAAAAAAAAAAGTTTGTATTGGAAATTTTCACTCTAGGGTAGACATTGTCTACCCTGGCGTTATACAATTAATTTTTTTTCAATGTGATATTTAAATTTTTTCATATTTTTTTTATTGTTGTTCTTGACCAATTGTTTGGTTTTCCAGCAAAAAGTTCTGTGCACGCCACTGCCGTGCATACAATACAATATTCTTTATTAGACACCAAAAAACAAAATAAATAGACTTGCTCCAATAAGCGTGAATTTGTTTGTGCCCCAACTGGTTTATTCGTTCAAGGGCCCGAAGTACAGCGATAAGGATCCATCATCTGTCACGTAGTAGTAGAAATGTAAACATCGTCGATTAAAAAAAACCGGCCAAGTACGAGTCACACTCGCGTACCTAGGGTTCCGTATTTTTAATAATAATAATATTTTTTATTTGGTACAATAATTTTGGATAACAAAAACAAAAACCAAGTTGTAAGTTGAGTAAGCAAATGATTGCTTGTGATAAACATATAACATAAAAATGTGCCGTTGGCAACTGTGGTAATATAATGTGGTATTGTGGATGATAAATTTAATTTTGTCATTTTTTTTTTTGTGAATTTCTCAACCGCTTTATTTTTCCTGTAATCTTTACGTAAACACATATTACCATGATTTTTTTCATATTTTTCGGTCCACCAGTTTTGGAGATAAGAGGGCTGGACATATATTTTTAATGGTTTTTCATGGATTTTTACAATCAGCTTTTTAATACCTACAATTTGATACCCATATTGTATGTTTATATATTTTTTTATATATTTCTTATTCATTCTCAACTTTTTTTAAATCGCTATATAGTTTTCCTGTAATTGGCCATTTATGATCTAAAATCGTAATTTTTTTCAAATTTTTTGGTCTGCCAATTTCGGAGATAAGGGGGGGGGGACATACATATGTTTGTGGTTTTTTAAAGATTTCTCGAAACCAGTGCCAGTAAATATAATAAAAGTATATATTTTTACAATCAACTTTTTAATATCTACGCGAGTCTGACTCGCACTTGGCTCGTTTTTTTTACATTGTAAAACAAGTGCACCATAATTTTAATGCAGCCACCGCGCAGTGACGTGGGCTGTGACCATGTATTGTGACGTGGTGGTAAATACTTGACGTAAAGGCTTTGACAGTTTCTTTATCTTATTTCTTAAGATAAAATGAACTGGAGCTAACGTACCACCTGATGTTTGGCAAATAAAAACAAATGTTAATGATATACTCATTATTACGATACAACCAACACAACCTACCTACAATAAATTAACAATGTCTGGAAATTGTGACTATTTCAGAAATTCACTCATTCATTCCATCCATCAGCCTAGTTCGTCCACTGCTGGACATAAGCCTTTCCAGGACTTTGCCACTCCCGGCAGTCATCCTGGAAGAATTGCCCGTACTCACATACGCCGGGCAGGCGGGTTGGTGAGCGCGGTGCCGGAACCTTCGCACCAATGACGCAGCTGCCCGTCACCAGTCTGTTCCATATAATGCCCGGCTATTAGGGATGGATATACCGGCATCCATCGGCATGATGGGCCTCCTGGTTTTTTGCCTATGAGCTATCCTCTTAGTATCCCCCGAATCAGCTACTTCGAGGGGGTCTCCAAGTAAGATGGTGGTACCTCTACAGTCGAGCCCGGCATCAGCTCTACCACCTACTCATTCACTCACTGTTTTAATATCACATCCAGATATTTTTTTTTTATTTTGCGTTTTTGTAGCTGATTCATATGTAAGGATTATATCGATATCCTTTAATCACGTATGGTCCGAACCGGGGAGGAGGGGGTTTACTTATAATATTTTCAACTAACAATTTCACAAAAAATAAGGAGAGCATTCGTTAATTAATCTCAGGTGCGTCGTTTCGGTAATGCGGCTTGAAGATCAATCAGAATAAAGGGGGCGTGACTTAAGAAATAAGGTCGGGACTTATTTCTCGTCTCTGCTGTGTCTCTAGCGGTTTTATAATAAATTGGGCCAATCGCAGCGCAAAATCACGTCGTTATAATGTAAAATTATAACATCGGATAAACAATGTAGGTACTTATAAAACTTCTTGTCAATAAAACACATTCTTGGTAACTAGTGTAATATAGATATAAAAGTGGAACAGTCACCAAGAATGTGTTTTATTGACAAGATGTTTCAAATGTTCCATCAAGAACCAACAACGACAAGTATCAATTTACTTATAAAACTTCTTTAAAAATCGTTATTGCAGTCTGGAAGTAGATAAATATCTTTATCTTATCTACTCTCATAAAGTAATTTCAACATCGAAGACGGTTTTGTCCGATGTACTCGTAACAATATAATATTAATAACACCGCGATTCTTGGCTGTGATTGGCCCAATTTAATAATAACACCGATAGATAACCAATAAAAAACAGCGAGTTAGGTGGCAATACCGTAGAGACGCTCCTAGAATGTATGAATAATAAGTATTCTTTTTTTTAATGAAAATAAAACATATAGTCTTAGATAAAGTATTGTGTCCAACAGAACATAATTAGACATTGGGACACTTGTGCAGTATATTACCAAACTCACTTCATTCATTCATTTCGTAAACAAGCACTCGTGTTCCAATGTCTCTCATTATGTCGAAACAAAATACAATTCAGATATTTTCAATAAAAAAACACACGGGTGTTGCAAGGGGGGGGGGGTAGCTTAAAACCGCACGACGCATCACCAAAGGGAAGGGGGTGTAAAAAAGTGGCCTAAGAACCTCAGACGACCCCTGAGTGATGTAAATCCTGGCGATGAAAAAATCGCCAAGAATAAATGAATAAAATAAATATATCGTCACGACATGAATCCCGTAAGGGGGTGTCAGAGGTGCTCCGAGTGTGAACTGTGAAATGCAAGTCACAGTCCGCACTCAGTACACCCGCGTTTCACCGACGATGATTACGTCCCAACGTGATGGGTGGTGAGCCCTATCGCTGTACTTCGGGCACAAATACACGCTTCTTAGGGCATGCAGGTTTCCTTACGATATTTTCCTTCACTATTCAGCAAGTGGTATGTAAGAACAAATACTATGCACATTAATTCCGAAAAACTCATTGGCGCATGCCCGAGCGGGGATCGAACCTGGATCTCAAGATTGAGATGCCAGCGTTCTACCGCTGAGCTACCGCTGCTTTTCGCCAAGAATGTAGATAGATACTTATAATACATATTAAAGCCTGACCAGGAAAATAAAAAACCTCGCCATATTGCGGAAAACCAATAGAACTTATTTCTTCTACTGGCAACCTCAACTTTGAAACGTCATTATTTCGATTGCTGTCAAAGTGTGCTGTTATTTTTTCGTGTGTGTGCGTGTGTGCTGTCAAAGTGTAATTTAATATGTGTGTGTAAACATGAGTGTTGCAATCATAAAAGCAAATGTGGCGCCCCTAGAGCAGGTTTTTTATTTTCCTGGTCAGGCTTTATAATTATAATACAATGATCTCAGTTTCGAAACATCAACATTTTATACTGTAATTTCAATAGAAATTTGTGTCCCTACACAAGAAATTAGTAAATTTGTTATTTCGTCATAATATGTAATGAATTATATTTAATCGTTTTGCCTATTCTGCCCTCCAAATATTTTTGAGAACACAATCAAAGGAGATACTTTTAACATTTCCAACAAACTCGGTTTTGTTTGACGAGCAATTCATTAGCAGCAGAGCTCTTTCTTATTCTGAGCAGCTGAGAGCCGGTTAACTGACAATCTGTCATTTCATTTGAACGGGCAGCCCGGTTATTACTTTTCAAGTTTTACTTTTCCGCAATCTCTTGATTAGAATTCCGTCCGTGGGCACCAGGTTGATAAAAATCTGACTCCAGCCAGGATTCTTAATTGGAGGGGGGCGGGTTGAGGATTGAATGCTTTGACAACATAAAAAACCATAATATTCCTGCCGTGGTCATTTTTTTTTATTGAGTATGCAGGTTGGTTGATAATTCAACCAGTTCCCTGAAGCGGTTATCCTAGAGTAAGGGTCTTCAACCCGTGGCCCTCGGGCCACATGCGGCCCGCCGGGACATTTCTTGCTGCCCTCAGATACTAGAAGAGATATTCGTTTGGAATTTACGCGCCTCATCTCTAAAATCAAACGCCGTTCGGTCACAAAATAAAAGTAGATATCGACAATCTGGTTAAAAATAAACAAGTTCAATACTCACACTAATCTGTATCTTGTAATTTTTAAACAAATAAAGAATTTGAATTCATTTGTCGTGCTGAAATGTGGCCCTCCGACAGACGTGGATCAAATTTTTGGCCCTCGAGCTAAAAAAGGTTGAAGACCCCTGCCTTAGAGCTTATTTGCAACGATTTCGACCCTATAAACCGGAGGCCAAAAATCAGTGGTTTTCAAGTTCTAGTTTCTAGATTTTAGTTTTTTTATTTTAATTTTCCGACTCTGACCAAAAACTTCTGATTGTCAAAAAACTTCTCCACTCCGGTTACTTAACTGATATTTTCTAATGGTCCATAAATACCTGCTGTAAAAATAAATACATACCCAAAATTCTCATAAACACAGAAATAAATTTTAGAGGTTTACTCAAAAACTATGTTGTACACTTGGCGAAAAAACTTCAGAACTTTCTATATCACAGGCCAACAAAAAAAACTTTTTGTTTAGTGCTCGAATTTTTTCTTTTATTTCTTGTAGATATTTGTGCGCTGAATCCGAATTTGAACTCAGTTTTTAGGGTTTCGCCGTACCTAAGAGGTACAAAAGGAACCTTTATGGTGAGACTCCGTTGTCTGTCCGTCCGTATGTTTTTCAGAGATAAAGACTTGAAATTTGGCACACAAAAATAGCATAAATTTATCTTTTGAAGTTGTTCAATTTATTTCCAAGACAAAAGAGAAAAAAATTAAAAATAATGATCCCAAAAACAGAATATGGGAAATTGTAGATATTAAAGAATTTATTGTAGAAATATATATTTTAACTATATTTACTGGTACTGATTTTGAGAAATCTTTGAAAAACCACAAAAAATGTATGCCTCCCTTATCTCCGAAACCGGTAAACCGAAAAATAGGAAAAAAATTACGATTATAGGTTATACATAACTGGCCAATTACAGGAACTCTAAAGCGATTTAAATTTGTACAAAATTGTAGGTATTAAATAGTTAATTGTAAAATCATATAGTTTGGCTATATTTACTTGCATATATTTCGAGAAATCCTCAAAAAACCACGAAAAAATCCCCCCGTATCTCCATAACTGTTTTTATTTTTTAAATTTAGCAAATTTTGGCTCCAAAGTCAGAACAATTACTTTTCTCGTCTTTATCGTTAATAATATTACAATATAATATCTCTGTTAGATTTTAAGATAAAAAGCTTCACAATACAAAAAACTAAAACAATCACACCCGCTTTTGCTATAGAAAATACTTGATACGAAATGTATGGACCGTAAGCTCTCATAAATATTTTTTAATTTAAATTAAAAGTTATGTTATGTTGGCCACAATAAATACAGATTTTGGAGTTGTAGAGATAAATTTGTGGCTTTATTCAAAACGAATGCTTGTTAGTGCAAAAAAAAATGTTGAATATTTGAAGTTAATTTTAAAAAAATGGGAGCTGATAGAGAAAATCTGAGCTCGATTCGGATTCAGCACACCATTTTTTATCAGAATAACAAATAATCGTCAAAGCACCAAAAACCTTGTTGGCCTGTGAATTATATACAATAAAACCGATTCGGCGCGACTAAACTTAATTTAAGTGTTCTGTCCTTTTCTTTCTGTATCGAAAAGACAAAGACGGGACGCTCAAAATAAGGTTAGTCTTGTCAGTTGTGTTGCGCCGAATCGACACCATTACCGATATTTCGTGGAAATATTGGGCAAAATTATTCTTGATTTTTTTAATTTATTCTCAAACCCCCAGGACTGTCTCGTCTTCTAAGGCCGATATTACACTATGAGTTTTCTTTGATCAATGTTTTGTTTTCAAATTTGTCGTCAAATATTTTATGTCAATTTTGTATGAAGAGGGATCCATTATTACGACATGTTTTAATAATGGATCAGTTTCCATAGACAATATTTGGCGAAGGATCCTTTAAAAGTGATAGTGTAATATCGGCCAAAAGAGAAATAGGAAAGTAGGTAAATCATTGTACCCACCAGTTCTGATTTTATTATTGTAGGTTCATAGCAAATTAATGGAGACAATCACACACTGACCGTGTCACGGTGTCACGCACATGTCACGCACATGACTGAATTTGACTGCCAGTAATTTTGTGGGCAGTGCGTTACATCACGTCACCTCACTGACACTTACCATGGCGTACAATGACAGTTCTAGACGTTAATCGTACAAAAGGTACGAAGAAGCATATTAAGGGGCGAGAGGTTCCAGCCCAATGACCTCTACCTCTACTATTTCCAGTCACCTTTACAATTATTTGCAAACATCATAAATGTAGAGTTAGGATTCTACAGAAATGTTATTCAAAAATTGTATTAGGTAAGGCCATAGACTTAGGATCGCCAGTATATAATAGGTAAGGCCGATTTGTAGTTTGTATATTTTTGGACAAAAGGCGAGGCGTAACCTCGACGATTTTGAATTTAATACACAAAGATAGCAGGTAACACAAATTAAATTATTAACTGAACAGATATCGTAAAAGTTTTATGGTATTCATAGAAAAATAAATATTATCTAACCTTTGAAAAAGCTCAGAATAACGAGCGACAACTACTTACGTAGTTTTTTTATTTTATTTTAGTCTTTTGTAACTTTTTACCAAAAGAAAATGTTATCAATCTCTTACCGAGACAACAGTATGAATATTGGCTTCGCTGGACACCTTCGCCTCACCCATATTCACCTTCAAGTAAACAAACTGTTCTCTGCTAAGGTGCTTTTAAAAGTTCATAATTTTTTGCAAATATGATTGTATATTTACTAAATCCTTCCCTGATTTTATGAAATAATACTTAGATACGATTCGAAATCCTTTCCGTATTGTTTCCAAGGATTGAGTCAGCTTTTAAGGCGCTACGGAAAAAAAATCGACACTTTAAGGACTTGCATATCTACTTCAGTAAATAATGTATTATTTTGATAAAATAGTATATTATTTTTGGATTCTTTTTCTAGGGATCTGTTAAAACAGAAACGCGATTGGAGAAATTCGGCTCGATAGAAATATTTATTGAAATGAGGTCCTTTTCGACACCAATTCTCCTAGTTTGACAATTTAGAATGACATATAGACTGCAACTATATTTTATTAGGTGGGTTTTAACAGTATCTAGGACCTGGTTAAACGAAATTTTGATATCAACTTTAGTACATTTTATATTAATAAAAAACCGACTTTTTGCTACTTTTCCACGAATCCGTCACTCTCGCACTGAGGATTTTTTCGCATATGGAGTAACAGAGACGCTAAAACTTTTACATATTGCCTTAAAAAGACAACCTAATCCACACGCACACAACACTGGTAACTTTAGTTGATATAGCCAAATTCAAACTGTAGACTCGGTAAGTCAGGACCAAAATCTAATGGCTCTTTTTGTAATCTAAGAAAAATATTGAACAACCCCGAGTCAGTCGGTATAGAATCAGACAAAATTTCATTTTGCAATTTTCACATCACTTACAAAGTCTCAAGTATGAATTTGGCTCTAATACCCAAAGTCAAAGACAACCCATGTCAAGTACATTGTTGTCTCTTATACCTTCCACCAAATTCAAAGGCATTCTCTCTTCCTTTCTAGAGAATATAAATCAGTATATTTTTATTTCTTCCATTCAATCAGTGCTAAGTACAGAGGTCACGCACGGCATACATAGATATCCTAATATATCCTATATAGTTACAATACACTACATATCAGTAACGCTGACGCCATATGATTGATAATATGAAAACATCAAATGGTAAAGTTTTTAGGGTCGAAATGGAAACAATACTATTTTCGATTCGTTTTACATCCGTTCGTTCACAGGATAACTCTAAAACTAGGTACAGGGCAGCATAGGGATCCCAGAGAAAAACATGCTCTTTATAGACTCTCATAAAATTCTTGTTTTTAAGTAGGGAAAGCTTTGTAAGCTCATACCATCTGCGGGAAAGCTCCTAGCATTTTTCAACGCAAAATCTTAAGGTGCTATCAGAATTGAAAAATAAAGCAGTGTATCAAAATTGGTACGTCAATCAGTGTACAAACGGTGGCATGGAAAAAAAATGTAATTTTCAAGACTATTGTCGGAACTCAAAAAACATTTAAACACTGTTTTTACTGCGGTGCATGAAAAACTTTAAATCATTTAATTTTTACGTTCATGCTTCAAACATACTTCTTATTTCAGAAGTGGTATTTAAACGCACAACAGAAAATACTAAAAATGCTACAAGTGTTCTGTCAAAAATACTAATTGCACATCCAAAAAATAGTGACTTTGACTTGCACCCTAAAATACTAATGTATTCTTATAGTATTTCTGGGATATCATAAAAAATAACCACGAAGGTTATGTATGGAGAGTCGCGGAACGTAGTTCTAACCTAAACTACAGGCTCTCTTGTGCCTGTAGCTGTAGCAGCTGTAGCATTTCTGATGGAGTGTGCAAAGAGTAGTATTTTTGATGTGCAAATAAAAATATCCCTTATTTTATTCACCTTTGTTCCTTTTATTCATTTTTCAATGCAGTATTTTCTTAAAACATACCATAAAATTTCAAATTATAAACCACTATTATGTAGATACATCGTCCATTTATATAAAAATATTCAAGTAATACTGCGAAAAAACGTTCAAATAAAATCAAAATCATTGCCATTTTCAGCTCTATTTCTTCGTGTAGTATCACAGTATCACAGTATCGTAGTCTGCCAAGAGATAAGACCGTAAAAGCTCACCAAAAAGCCGCCAAAATACATCGCAGTAATTATCATAAAACAAAATAACTCACCATTTACATCCATGAGAAGAGCGCCATAACTATTTAGCAGTCAATAAGAACAAAATCCAATGGTTTTTAAACAGCAGTAATAATCCTTAGCAAGTAAAGTTTTCGCGTCACTTATATTCACGTAAGATGCGAGAGCGTTCGATACACGTGCTACACGCCTTGCGGTCTACAACCGACTGGATTGATTGACTCAACTGAGCTAAAGGAAAACTGAAAACTGGTTTTTCTTTCAGTTTCATGTTGCATACATACAATGATTTGCTTTTACCGTTTGGTGTCATGTCTCGTGTAATCTAAAATGTGTTTAATGGTGAATAATAGAATATTTACCTATATAGTCGACAGTCTAAAAGCTATAAGTTTAAAAAGCGGCGCGGCGGTAGCTCAGACGGTAGAACGCTGGCCTCTGAATCTTGAGACCCAGGTTCGATCCCCGGCACCTGTGAGTTTTTCGAAATTTATGTGGCTAGTATTTGTATTCTTACCTAATACACCACTTGCTGGACGGTGAAGGAAAACATCGTGAGGAAACCTTGCATGCCCTAAAAAACTTGTTTTTGTGCTCGAAGTACGGTGATAGAGCACACCACCCATCACGTTGGTACGTAATGATCGTCGCTGAAACGTGGGTGTACCGAGTGTGGACTGTAATTGCATTTTCAGTTACATTCGGAAACACCTCTGATACCCCCTCGGGGATTCATGTCGTGAAGGTATGTTTTTATGTACGTTTATGTAACTGCTCAAGTAATTAATCAACCAATCGGTTGCCATTGGAGGCCGCGACCTTAAATGATTAACTTTATTTTCTATGCAGTTTTCCGCTATTGTGGAAATCAGTAAAGAAATAGTGACTTGATAGTGATAGTGACGTAATAATTAATTATAGAGCTAGTCACTCCACAGTGTTACGGGAAAAGTCTCAAAACTCTAAGCATAAATACGCTTTATTGTGCACCAAAAGAAAAATAACAAAAAGGACAATACAAAGTTGGAAAAAACAAAAATATAGGCAACAATGGGCGGCCTTATCGCTTAGAGCGATTTCTTCCAGACAACCTTTGGGTGGAAAATATTTATACACAACGGTGGATCCAAGGGGGGCTCATGGGGGTCATGACCCCCCCTGGGCCTAGTCATGGACGAAATACTAGAGGACTGACAACCGCCATACTTTGATTTTTAGTTTCAAATTTGTAGCTAGATAGAGCTACTGGTTCAAAACAATCGAATTCAATCGGATTCACGGCTCAAGTGGAGATTACTATCTTTCCTAGTAAAGGTAGGTTCGTAGTGGTTCCGCTTAATTTCGGAAAGATGGCGGTATAAGCGCGCGCGCCCTTTAGTTCGCGCTCAGCCGCTGCCTATTCTTTCAAAATTACTAAAGGTAATCTATCTACCACTTTTGACAATCAAGATTTAGTTTAAATAAATTTGATTTCCTAAGAACAAACAATTTGCTCACCGCGACAGTGCCCGTTTTATCGTACATCTCTTTCGGTACCTGATCAAATACCTACTTGAGAGTGAATGAAACTAACATCGCTCGCACGCGCCTTCTCAATGGCGGCGATAGGCATAGCTACGAGAAATGGCGCGTACTGTTCGGAATATTTAAAAAGGTGATATAATACCTTTGATTAATAATACTAGATCTGATCACACTGTCTTTGTTTATGAGGTCAGTTCCAATTGGATGTAATAACGATTGTATACAATTGACATTGAATGTTATTTTGACGAAATAACGTCTTCGTTTGATTGAATGCATTTTTGCTATATCTACTTATATATCTATGATAATGTAATGTAATAATACACCTACGAACATCGCCGTTTTCGGATGGTTCCTGCCTGATGAACTTTTCTTAGCGACAAGCGAATAACCGTATGTTTTTCTAGTTGTTTATGAGAGGTCAGCAGTGCTTGTGTTTGTGCTCGAACTTTTGATTCAGAGTTAAGGGGCTGCACTATGCTAACGTTCGGTCCCGCTCTAACGCGTTTGTTTTTTAACTCTCTATCCAGCTCTAATCAGATGCCACGCACGCAAAACTTCAGTTATTTTTAAATCGTGGCTCCATTAGGACATACAGAAATAAAGTAGTACGGCTTTTTTGTAGATAATAATGAGATCTTTTATTGTGTGAAAGATTCATTTCAAACGCATATTCCGTGTCCGAGCGAATTGAATGTACAGAATGAAATTAGGTATCTACAGATTTATATTTATTTGAGTAAAGATATAAAATTTCGATAATCTATAAACTATAAAGGCTTAATTCGTCAGAAAAACATGATTAAGTACATATATATTTCCCAGAATTTTCTAGTAGCCAGTTTGGCCTACAAATCGAGCTAAATATGCGCAATTTTACCAAATGAACGCTTATTCAAGCCTTAAGGGTCGGTTCCGCCAAACATGAGCTCGAGTTTGGACAATTTAACATATTGAAACAAAATATTTTTAACAAATAAAATTTGTGTAAGTAGTTAAGAAGTTGGACTACATTCTAATTTTTTAGATTTAAGACAAGTATCACAATCATCGAGCAAAAAAATCGGAAATATCACTAAAATCACGGAAAACATAATTTGGCTTTGGAATTAGTATGATCAGTGAACTATTCTAACTAAAAAAAATGTTTTTTATAGAGTAAAGAAATGAAAGTAGCCTTTAAAGATTTTTTTTATCTTGTATTTCCTTTTATTATTTTAAAAGAAATACCCCAACATTCTACATTTTTCCTGTACAGAAAAATTACGCAAAAAGAATTTGAATGTTTGTGTATTTCTTTTTAAATAACGAAAGGAAAAAAAAATTATATGAAGAAGGTACTTTGATCTCTTTACACAAAAAAAAAATTCAACTTGGAACAAAAAAACATTTTTTTTACTGTTTGCAACGCCAAATTACGTTTTTAGTGATTTTAGTGATCTTTCCGATTTTTTTTCTCGATGATTGTGATACTTGTGTCAAATCTGAAAAATTATAATGTAGTTCAACTTCTTAACTACTTACACAAATTGTATTTGTTAAAAATATTTTGTTTTAATATGTTAAATTGTCCAAACGCGAGAGCATGTTTGGCGCAACCGACCCTTAAGAGTATGACATAGCCAAAACAAAAACCAGTTCCGGGCGTGGCTTATTCTATTTTACGATAGCGCGCGGGGGGAAATTCGTCCCGGTCTCTAAGCTCGCGTCACCATAGCAAAAATACGAATAGAGTGGACGAGGCAGGGTCAAAAGTAATACGTATTTTATTTTATCTAATTTATTAGTGTATTTCGATCATCGTCACACGGCATTGATCCTACTTGCTATCACGTCGGGACGTAAATTTATTATGGTCGGCTAAAAGTGGTTTTTTGAGTGTTTGATTTATCAGTTGACCCTCGGAACATTTCAGACACTCCTTTAGAGATACATAATAATATTGTAACGGTTAATTGTCACCATTCTTTAAATATTTTTCGCCCGTTGAGCTGGTTTTACACTTGCGGGAAAATAAATTGGACCAAAAATTTCTTTGCAAAAAATTTTTACTAAAGTTGTTATTACAAAAAGTGGAAACTAACAAATATTCTCAGAAGGAATGCACCACGTCACTATCTATCTCACTGTAGCCTATATCAATTATGCCTCTCTCATTCAACCACGTTTAACTGCGTTACTATCTCATTCCAACTCATTTTAAGTAGCGTCACTATTTATCTCACTCTAACGCGTGTTAAATGGCATTTCTAATGAACGACAAATATTTTTACTGCCCGCCACTCGTTCATTCTAAATTCTAATTATTTTAAAAAATACGCAGCTCCTTTGGTAGTAAAATAGCAATAACTTTTTTTTCAAAAGTAATACACAGAAATTGCCAGATCATTTGAAAAACAATATTTGATGAGCCGTTATGTAAGACAATTTGCAAAACTAACATAGGACATTTTTTTTTCAGGGTGTGGTATCGAACTAACCTAATTACAAAAAATTGCTCATAAATTGAGTTTTTATTTTTCTTCCTGATGTAACAGCATTTCAAGGTTTATTTTTGACTTTATCAATAGCATGACTATTCAGAGTTGCGCAACAAAAATTTTATTCTTAGAATTTAGAACTGGTTAGCTTTGACTCTCAAAAATCTATTCGAATTTATAAAAGTACCATCAACTCGAAGACTATCTACTTTTTGCTGAGGTCATAATTTGATATTCTGGTCAGTCATGAGCTGGCCTACCAGCCTTCCAAGGGAAAGCGTTGACTTCTGGGACACCTGTTTACCCTTGGGATAAATCGCCAAGTGTTTAAAATATAGAAATTTATTTGTATCATAGTTTGAAATGTTCAGGACCCTTTACGCAAAATGAAAAAACAAAACTCTTTTAGGATTAATTTGTTGTCCCTATGTTTGTCTGTTTGTCCGTTTGTCTAGGCAATTTTTCTGGGTAAAATCAATAAATGCTAATATTTACAGCCCTGTAAAATATACATATTATAACGTTTTTATGGCCTTTTGTTTAACTTTTTCATACAAATTTTCTCCTTATGAAAATATAGAGATCAACACTTCACATAATATTTTGCATTTGAAAGAAAGCACAGAAAGGAACTGTAGAACAAATAATGTAAAAAATATAAAACCATATCTTTCTATTCTAAAGGGATTAATAATTTACTGTTTGTTCAATGTGGCGATAGCTTTGTTTTTTTTTTTTTTTTCTTTGTTACAAAGATAACAAATATTTTCATACAAGGTTTTCCTTAAGGGCTATTTCTCCGAATTTGTAACAAAATATTAAGAAATAATTATAACGGTAAAGTACAACTATTAGCTAAGACAATTTATTGTTAAAAGTTTGCTATATGCATAAACATATTTTAATGATATAATGGTATCTTCAAAATAATTGGGTTTTCCATAAGCGTGATATCAGATTATTTAAGAAATTTACGGCTGATACCAGCTTATAATTGGCTTATCACGACGGATAAGCCAATTATTTTATTACTATTGTAATATAATTAAAAATATGTTATTGCATACAGCAGACTTTTAACTATAAGTTTTCTTAACTAAAAGTTGTATTTTTACTTATTGAAATTGTATTTCTCATCAAGAAGTGCAAGATGACAAGATATTCAAAATAAGTTAATTGAATTTGTGAAATGGTTTCAGGTCAAAACAGTTTTCCATGAAACGGTAATTGTTTATACTTAGCAAAGTGTGTAACTTAGTCATCTTAACATGAACGACGCCTGTATTTCTCTCTTTTTTATTTCCAGTATAGATAAAAATATACAAACTTGTTAAAGTTTGCGTAAAAACGGGGCAATATTGACGATATCCTGACAGCTATTATGATGGTGTTTTATCAAATTTTGCTTTTTGGGCTGTATAGAGACGTAGTTAGATGTCACTAGAATATACTCATGAAAAAAGATATGAAGAAAATAAGCTGTAGACTTCACATTCGGTTTATACCTATTGTATGAATTTTAAGAAAAATACAGGGGTAAAGGGACCTCTTAAGTAAAACCTTGTATTAAACTATTTGTTATCTTAGTAAAAAATAATTCAAGGAAAAAAATAAACAAAGCTATCGCCACATTGAACAGTAGATAATTAATCCCTTTAGAATAGAACAACATGGTTTTCATATTTTTTACATTATTTGTTCAACAATTCCTTTCTGTGTTGACTTTTAAATGCAAAATATTATCTCAAGTGTTCATCCCTACATTTTCATAGTGAGAAAATTTGTATGAAAAACGTAAAAAAAAAAAACGTAAAAACCTAAAACGAAATATAAATAAAAACGTCAAAAGTATGTTTTTACAGCTCTATAGAGGGCCGTTTATATTGGTATTTATTAATTTTACCCAGTAAAAATTGTCTAGACAAACGGACAGACAGACAAACATAGGGATAACAAATGAATCCTAAAAGAGTTTCATTGTTTTCATTTTGCGTAACAGAACCTGAACATGTACCGACAGGATTATCTACGATCTAATAATTTTGCCATGCACTGTAAATATTTCAAAATAAATTTCTATATTTTGAATGCTTGGCGATTTATCCCAAGTAAGTGTACCTATATAATTTGCAAAAAACTTCACTTATTGGACCTGAAATGGTGAGCCAATACTAGAGGGTAATTTTTCTGAAAAGGTCCTGGTCACCTTTGTTACAGATCTCAGTAAGTATAAGTAAATTAATTTGGGTTTCAATAACGATCACAAAATTATTCTTTTAGAGTAACATATATTATTTTCCCGCATAAAAGTATGAATTCATTCCAAATTCATTCAGTTTTGTTGTTATGACTATGGCACGATGTAGCTAAATCAGTCATAAAACTACTTCAGAACACATTGAAATTAATTTTATAAAGTAATATTTCGAGGAGCATCATATTCCTGCCGTTAAAAACTCAACAAAATATGCTTGTTGAGTTTTTAACGGCAGGAATATGATGCTCCTCGAAATATTACTTTATAAAATTAATTTCAATGTGTTCTGAAGTAGTTTTGGGAGATATTTATAGCTTGCAAAAAAGGGCACAGGTTCCACGTCTTACGGGCGCCAACGCTAGGCGTAGACTGACAATATCTTGCTGCCGCTGACTGCATCAGTGGATTTACGTATTTTTGGAAAAAGGGGGTGCTTTTTTTGACCCGAATAACGTGGTATTTGGAAAATGAATACATATCATTCACACTAATTTTATTAAAAAAAAAACAACAAAATCGCGAAAGCGATACCTGAAACAAAATCGATAAGAAGTGTGCAATAGAGGGTTACAAAAAAAATCATTGACAGTACAAATATGAATCGATTGACGTGGTTTGTGGAAAATGAATACCTTAAAGTTCAACCAAAAACATGTATTTTTTTATGGCTATACGTAACCTAATTATTGCAACAAAATCATCCGAAAGCTGACATTTTATTTCTGTTTGTATTTTCATTCCCCTTAAGAGGATAGTTTCTTCAAAACCATAATTTATTCCCCCTGGTTTGAAGAATCTAGCAATACTACATAAAAAAGAAAACATATGTATTTCTTTCGGGAATATAATACACACTCATATCGAAACAGAATCCTCAGAAGTCATTTGAATATTGAGAAATAAAGTGCCAAAGATAGCTCTAAAAAAAAGTTTTCATGTTGAGGTTTAAATTTATTGAAGTAAAAACCCGTTCATATTATCGCACTGCGGGTCTTTCCACACGGACAACAGTTTTGTATTGGATTCAGTTCCGTCAATGTAGATCGTAAAAATTTGAAAAAAAATATGGCGTGTTCTTAGACTCAAGACAATTATTAATTGCACTTTATAAATAAACATACTTACAAACTTCCATTAATTAAATTACTTTTAAAAAAGCATGAATTACACGAAAAAAGCGGTTCAGTTTCAATGTTACAAAACCGATTTAAACGAAACTAACACACGCAGATACTAACTAGAAAAAAAAAACATATTTATTATATAAATATTATGGTTAATATCCTAATGGAGCCGCGATTTCAATATAACTGAAGTTTTGCGTGCGCGGCATCTGATTAGAGCAGGATAGAGAGTTAAAAAACAAACGCGTTAGAGCAGGACTGAGTTTTAGCATTGTGCAGCCCCTTAATTTCCACCCGTGTAAAATGAGTTACACAGAGTGCGCCTACTGTAAATGTAATAAAACACGTAGAGAAGTATCGATGTTTCGCTTTCCTGTTAACGACGAAGGCCGCCTACTTCTTTGGATTTGGAACTGGGATAAGTACGTAATTTTTGTCAGAATTCAAAAACAGATGTTGGTAGATATAACGCGGCTCGACCAATTTGGTAGTTTACTTTATTCCCGTAGTAATCCCATGTACCTCAACTGGGTAAAGATCGCAGTTTAAAAAAACCGGTCAAGTGCAAGTTTACGTGTTTTGTTTCGATTAATTAGAACAGGGCAGGTTTTTAGGGTTCCGTAGTCAACAACAAGGAACCCTTATGGTTTCGCCAAGTCCGTCTGTCTGTCTGTCCGCGGCTTAGCTTAGAGACTATTAGTACTAGAAAGCTGTAATTTGGTATGGGTATACATATTTATCACGCCGATAAAGTGGTACAGTAAAATTTTGAAAAATATTATATTTTAGGGTACCTCCCCTACACGTAAAGTGGGGATGATGTTTATTTTTCTCGTCTATTTCCTAGTGTGGGGTGTCGTTGTTGGATAGGTAATATAAAAATATTGGGGATGTAAGAAGACTATTTTTCGATCCAGGGTTCCGTTCGCGAAATATTAAAAGAGTCAAGTGTCCCCGCCCTCCTGCCGGCGAAACGGTTATATTTGGAGACGTGAAAAAATCACGGCACTAGTATACATAACGAAATTAAATGGAAAACTATCACAGCTAAGTAGGCTTTACAAGTTAACGAGTAAAGATCGCGCTAAACTTTTAGTCCCCTCTAAACACGGGGCGATTCGCATCAACAGGAACAAAATGTATGGGCCGTTCTTGGGAAATGCAACTTCCGAGCGGACTAGATGTTTGGCGCGATCTGTATTATTATAGATAATGGTACCTACGGAACCCTTCATGTGCGTGTCTGACTCGCACTTAGCCGATTTTTTCACAATCCGGCTGCGAAACCGCTCTTAGTAACCCACTTCGCTCTAGTACTGTAATTTTCAATTTGGAAGCCGTTCCAAAAGACATTCGGGAGAGTAATTTTTACCCTGACAACAAGATAGCGTATGGTAAATGTATAAATTGTGAAAGGGACAGGTGAGGTACCTCATGTGAGGTAAATTTATATTAGCTAGTTTTGGAACGTAACCTAGCTTTTCTAGCTTTTCTAGCATGACCCCCATGACCCCCCCCCCCCCCACTGGGCCTAGTTCAACTTTTTTTTTCTATACAGACACGCGAAATTTACCTGAAATTGCACAACATTTTATCATATATTTGGACTAATTTGGAGCTTGTGACCCCCCCTGGCTCGCAGGCTGGAATCGCCCTTGGGTATACAGGACCGTGGTCGGTATGAAACTTCTACATGACATCATTAGCTGCAGACTAGACAGCATCAAACTCATGAGGCGCGTGATGCTGCAGAAGTCTGGTACTCGCTCGCGACACGTGACGTCAGCCCCCGCGCCTTCTCATCCACGCCCATCCAACCGTTGCATCGATACCTAAGACTATGAAGAGCAAATTTTTTTTTATTTTTTATTTATTTATTTTTCCTTAAATTATTACAAATCTTATCCTTAAATAAGTATCTAGACAATACAGAAATATTTCGTTAGAATAGTCCGAATAGTATCAGGATAGTCCGATGGTACCTATGCTAGTGTTAACTTAACACTGTGTACTATAGATACCAAAGTCTTCCACCATAAATATCTCTAAACACAATTTACATTTTGAGATTTAGCTTATAAGGATAAACATAAATAAATTTGGTACATGTAAGTACCTGAGAACAAATAAGTGTTAAACAAAATAAAGAATTGCCAGTTTGCTCACAGTTAACAGAAAGAATAGTACATTGTTCACCGAGGGAAGAAAGGGGAAGATTACCAACGAGGGTGTAGTTTGAGGCCCGAGGCGAAGCCAAGGGCCTCAATACACACGAGTTGGGAATCGCACTTTCTCCCGAGTGATACATAGTGCTTTATACTACACCTGCGAGGAAATAGTATCATTTTACTTTTAATCAAGATACAATAAAAGAAACCGACTGACTCGCGTGCGATTGTCACTTTTTTTTTTTTTTCATTTTCCCTCTAAGTGGAAAGGCAAAGGGATCTTAGCCCATACAGCCATGTTTGACGTTATAGTTTTTTATGTTTATATGCACTATCCTCTTCTGTTGAGGATCATCTGAAAGGTCTGTCCTGTCTAAGTCACTGTCCTGTCGTTTCCGCTATAATGATAGCCTTGTAACGCAAATACAACAGGGTTAGAAAAAACACACGAAAAGGCACAGCCCGCACTTTTGTTCCATTGAACAACACACTACACAGGTTACGGCGATTTTAATTCACAATATCCTATCACTATTGTTGATCAAAACACCCAAAATGCAATATTTTTTCAATAAAATAAAAAAACGACGCCATCACGTCTTCGCGCCTTTTTTCCAACCTTTTATTTCCTTCTTATTTTTTATTATGTGCAGGAAAAGCAAGTGGCCAGTATCATTTTTCGAGTTTTATGTACGAGTTCGCAAAATAATACTGGCCACTTGGCCACTTGCTCATTCTTTATGTTATTTAAAAAAAATAAAAAAGCACGTTAACAATGGATTTGCATATACTTTTTCTGCCCGCTCAAGCACGTTAACAATGAATTTTCATACACTTTTGCCGCCCGCATATTTGTATGACAGTAATGACGTACTTTCTGCATCGTTTTCAACAAAGAAAGAAGGTACTTTCCGAGCAGGTGTAGTATAAATGTGATTTATGTATATAATTAAATGTGTGTTTTTCGCTAATGGTGACATCTTCTTTCTTAGGCGTGGGCAGTACATTTCACATGTAATTAAATATCTTGAAAACAAATAAATAATAGGCTTAACATATGAAATTGCTAAATTTTTCTTACAGATTCATGAGTTCACAATTCCTGTAATTCAATTTCCATTATTTGTTTTGTTTGAAAGTTGATTTCAAGGTACATCTACGTATTAAATTTTCTTCTTATTGTCAGTTTGATAAACAAAACCAAAATTTCAAAAACAGTTCTGCTTAGATGCCATCCATTTCCATGATAAGATTCGTAATATTTTTTTACATCTGACACTTTTCAAAAATTAAATGATTGTTGCAGTTAGCTTAATGTTGTCTCATTCATATGCAAACGAAATAACAAAATTTGGATTTGTCATTCCTAAAAAAATGCAGAATAGTTAGTACTGAAAATTGAGTTTCCTTCAAATGTTCTATAGAAAACGGCAATTTTATATTAACCATCACCATCATAGCTTCATAAATAGTGTATAATATAAATATGTAATGTTACTAAATTCCTTACTTTCCCACAAACACACACACACCCTCACATCACACGCAAACACATCTACACACCTCCTGTCTCGGTCTCACAGGCTTTTGTTTTTAGTTTGTTTAATTTTTGTTTTTTTTGTATGTATATGCTTTTTGTGATTTTTCTGGAATATAATTTTGTTTTTTTAAATTGAATTATTATTTTTCGTCTTTTATTGTGATTGCAAACTTGTTCTTTTTTGACATGCCTGCATTTTATGAAATCGTATCATAATTTTTATTTTAACTCGAAATTGGCTTAGTGCTTTAAAACTGTGTGATTTGTAGGTATATGTGTATATTTCCTGTGCTTTTTGCTGTGAGTTTAAACATAGTTTGAATTTGAATATCTTGGGTACGACAAAAATTTAAAACGGTTATATTTTTTTAAATACTTCGTTAGATATAAAGTTAATACGAAGATTCCGTCACAAAAAACATTATTAGACCGAAGAGGGAAAAAATATATTTTTGTCCTAATTCCACCTTTATTTAGATTCTACAAAACAAAGGGTGCCAAACGGGACTACATATATTACCAAGGCTCCTGTCTGTCCGTCCGTCCGTCTGTTACAGGGGTTTACAGCTTCAGTCGTAATAATAGTTAGTTGAAATTTTCACAGAATACGTTATTAATTTATTAATAATACTAAAATCCAGAAAAAATGAAATATGTATAATACTTGTGATTGTCGGCACTTGGTGAAACATCATCAACACCATCTTTATAAAAACACTTACAAAATACAGATATATCGTCACGACATGAATCCCCGAGGGGGTGTCTGAGGTATTCCAAGTGTGAACTGTTAAATGCAACTCACCGTCCACACTAGGCACACCCGCGTTTCACCGACGATTATTACGTCCCAACGTGATGAGTGGTGAACCGTATCACCGTTCTTCGGGCATAAATACACGCTTTTAGGGCATGCAGGTTTCCTCACGATATTTTCCTTCACCAAGTGGTAAGTGGTAAGAACACATAATATGCACACAAATACCGCAAAACTCATTGGTGCATGCCCGACCGGGGATCGAACCTGGATCTCAAGATTGAGAGGCCAACGTTCTAGCTTGAACTATCACCGCTTTATCCTGAGTTATCACCGCTTTATCGCCACATGTACTGTTTCACAATATCACTATATTTATAACTCCAAGTCTCCAACCGGTTTCGCCTAACGGCATCATCAAGGAATAACAAATGAAATGGCAAAACAAAGGCCAATTACCTGCGAATAATAAATTCGTAGCAAATTACGGATTTATTTTCTATGATTTACTATGATAGATAATTGAAAATGACGAAACCTCGCAAAAATTGCATGTTTTCAACGTTTTTTGTTCCAGCTTTATTTTTAAAACGGTAATACATACAAGTTTCAGATTTGTTCAGATTGTAGCAAATAGTATAATAGTAAACCAACAAATAATAAAAATTAGAGTTCCGCACTGTATATTTTCAATACTATTTTATCGCCTGTTTTTGTCGCCATGATGTTACTATGGCATGGATATTGTTGTTATTTACCACAATGTTTTTAGGGTTCCTTAATTATATTGTGTGGTGGTACGGAACCCTTTGTGAATGAGTGCGACTCGCACTTGGTCGGTTTCTTTTTAATCACTTATCTTGCGTATTGTGCCTTTATTTACCAAGCGCAATCCAATTTGGAACGCAAGCAATCATTGTGCAATCGGTCATTTTAAAAAAAATACAGTATTTTTTATAAACTTTGGATATTTTATTTGTAAACTTTATAAATAGAAGCTTCTCAAAACAGTTTGGTTAACATTTCTGCATAAGCGTTTGAACAGTTAAAGCGACTCCAACAACATTTAGATACCTACGGTAACTGCTAACTGACACTCCCCTAACATTTGGATGCATTTTAGATTTACGACACGATGTACAGTGGAGACCACATCAAGCTATACACTTGCAGTACGACATTAGCCCCTACAGAGACGAATATAAGACAGGTACAAAGTCCAACGTGTCTTTCTTGATGCGGTCTCCAGTGTATGTGTGTAGCACCATGTAACTTATTTGACATAACTAAACTTAATTTAAGGGTTCTATCCCTGTCTTTCCAATATAGAAATAAAAATACAGAAAGCTTAAATTAAGTTAAATAACGGATCGCGATCAACATTTTGTAGTGGGGAAGGTGACCTAACCTACCTGTAATTGCGGGAAATTAGCCAGTTCCCTAGACTAACACAAAAATTTAAAAATCCACACGGGCGGAGTTCTCTAATAGAAATAAATAGATTATGTCAGCCACCAACAGTTCCCAATTCATACTATGTAATTTTTCACGCAGTTTTGGTAAAATACATAGTATCATTCATTTACCAACTTTAAATCCTATTAATTTAGTTTGAAAGGGTTTTTGTGACACTACAACTAAAATGTCTGAAATCTTGAATGCATCCAAGTTTAACATTAGTTGCAGATTTGTTTATTTATGACGAATATTAAATAACTGCGCTATTGACATATAACACGATCAATGAAATAATCGAAATCAATATATTATAATCTCACGGTGTACTTTTCCGAGTTTGCAAGATAGCATTTTATATTTAAAATAAATAATATACTTAAACCAATTAAGTGTTACGTACGATCGGCTATAATATCATACAAAAAAACGAATCTGCAACAATTAACTCGCCCATTTCATTAACAACTTTACTTAAAGTTAATCAATTGGTTTGTTCAAATAACACACGTTATTTAATTTAATGAAAAAATTTAAAACATTTGAAAACACGAAATCAGATCTTGATTTAGTAAATATAAATATAAACTTGATAAATATAATTATACTAGAAGCAAAAACAATAGAATAAAACATCATTAAAAGCAAACGAAAAGTACAATAATAAAAAAAAAGTTTAAAAAAGATTAAAATATAAGATAATTTGATTTTAAAACCCTAAGAAAACTTACATGACTAGTAAAATATAAATTTACAAACAGCCAACAAAACTAAATGATAAATATTATGATTCCTTGGAACATAGCACGATACCAGCCGCATTAAATTTTTACAGAATTAATTAAACACAGCACCAAAAATATATAAACAAGTATTAAATAAGAATCACGAGTCCTTAGGTTACGAGTTTTAATGATTAAGAGCGGTTTCGCAGTCGGATTGTGAAAACCCGCCTTTTTTTAATTTATCGAAACAGAACACTTACATTCAAAATGTACTCAAAAGTTCCTCAACAGAATCTTGAACTTTCATCGCAAAGTTTCCATTGGTTTCTGGAAATCAGAATTTTAAAGATATAAATTTTACAATTCTAATTTACAAGAAACCAATGGAAACTTTGCTATGGTTTTGTTGAATAACTATTGAGTGAATTTTGAATTTAAGTGTTCTGTTTCGATTAATTAGAAAAAGGCGGGTTTTTCACAATCCGGCTGAGGAACCGCTCTTATGGCGCACGGTCACGTCCTAAACTCACAACTTACAGTTGTTTCCTTATTCTTGAATAAAAAGTATTACATAAATGTTATTTATGGCATTACGCGATCATATTATTACCTAAAACAGGCTTTTATAACAAAGTTGTGTTATTTTATCCATAATTTGTAAATGACCCTGTACAAGACCTTAAAATCATGTTTATATTCAAAAATAAGAAAAACAATAAAGTTGTGCGTTCGCAACGAGACCGTGTGCATTCACCTTAACTACATTAGCTTCACGCACACAGACGAACGGCACTACTAGGCACCTATACTAATCAGATGTAAGCGGCGTGCGCGTGCGTCGCGTGGCTGTAGTGTAGCCACGAGCCACACGCTCCCATACTAAATACCGGGTATTAATGGATTGTATCTTTAAATAAAAGCACATTCTCTACTGATTATACTGAACAAATATCCCAAAGACCCGCGCAAATGATACTAATTGTTCACCTCTCCACACTAACTCTATATAAATACTTGCCGTAAATTTTACATGATGGGTCGTCATGACGCGACCAATTCAGTTGTGGGCGTGGCCAAATGTCATGCTGTTTCATTTCGCTATAAGGTGAACGCTCCATAAAACTTGCGAGAACACTACAATCGTGCCAATTTCGTCGCGGGCGCAAAATTGAAAACTTGTTTCAGGAGAAACCACATTTTGGCAAAACATTATTTTTGGTTATTATTAATTTGTTTATATATTATATATATGTTTGATCCGTATTAATTTGTCTAATTTTATCTAAAACAATAAAAGCACATTCGGCTACACTTTTGGTAAAAACCCAGTTGATTAGAGCAGGATAGACAATTTAAAAACATAAACGTTTGTGCAGGACGGAAGTTAAGCTTGATACTGGGCCTTAATATGTTTCAATCGGAATATTGTTCAGTATGATCAGTACCCGGTATATGGGAACGACTGTGCCTAGATAGACGTATAAGTATATCGAGACAATGTAATTCCAGCTTTAATCTTTTATAAAAAGCTACAACTCAGCCGCTAACAACTAAGCGAATCTAAATTCCTACAGTTCAGCTAGTGTATCACCAACATCAGGGTATTTTGACGACAGTTTTCCCGTTAACAGGTGAGGTGACAGTACTAGTATATTTCTAGGGCAGCCGGAAAATCAGTCAATGACCCGAAGATACCATATTAGTGTCAAAATAAAACGATATGTATCGCTCTCCAGCTTCAAAGCTTTTTACCGCGTTTCATAGTATAGGCTCTCCGTACTACGAAGCGCAGTAAGAAGTGTATGCGATAAACAAGTGTGTGGAGAGCGATACACATCGTCTTCTTTTGTTGCTAACATAATACTGACGTGTTTCAGTCTGCCTTTGAAATAGACTTTAGTGAATACAATCAACGAAACTTCAGGGACTGGGCTTATATAGACAACCTATAAGCTGAACATAGGCTGCACTCCTTGCTACGAGTAGAAGTTGTTTTTATTGGGAAACCCTCTACAATGAGGTATTGCAGTCAAATGTTTTAGTAAGGATATCCCTTACTGTGTGACCTGTGACGAGTGTCGTTCATTTATGGTTATATGTATTTATTTATTATTATGTAAGATGGCTTCGACACGATCTGGACTGCGATCTATTGTTTTAGTAATAATGAGAATTAAGAGAGTTAAATAAAAGAAAACATAATTGATCTGATCGTAAACATTTGACTGCACATAGTACCTACACATGCACAAAAATTCTAAAAAAATCTAGATAGATAGAGCTACATTTTACTACGTTGAAATAAGTCTAAACGACATCACTTCGCCCGGCAGTGTACATTTTTACCAAACATTAACAATTATATTAACTTTCGAGACAATATATTTTTCGAAAAAATACCACTCTTCAAAGAGGCATCTGCAATATGAATAACATTTTAATGAAAATAATCTCAGATATTGTGCATTCCCAAATATTTTATTTAAGTTACTTTAAATATACATTAAAGAAAGAGATTCATTAAGTCTTTTTTTCATTTCTACTGAAATGTCGATATAACATGATAACTAGTATCATGGTGGACTATATAAGGTGTAAATATCATTTCTTAAATTCAAATTAAACTGTACCTTCATTCATTTACCGGGACCTGAACCCGAAAAGTTTGCAATGAAACCGGAAAAAGATAGGTAAATAAAGGTTCTAAGAAAAATTATTTATGGAACCGGTTCCAAGAAACTCATTTGGAGCGTATTTGTACCGGAAACAAATAGCATTCTCCCCGATGGCTTTTACACAGAAACCTTTTCACTAACAAGAAAGAACTTGTTCTTGAACCAGCTACGGTTTCTAGAAAACAAATTACTTGTTTCTTAAAGGGCTTGAACAACAATCAGTTCCGAAATTTTAACTGAAAACGTTATCCGACGGAACCGGCTTCGAAAACATTTACGTGGAACCGTATCTAACTTAGAACCGGTACTCCGGACCTGCCCCCCTATTCTGTATCTTTAGTTGCCAACTGTACTAGGTGCCTATCATCAAAAACATAGATAAAAACTGAAATTTCAAAATTGACTTTCGTGGGTATTGAACTATTAACGAACTGTGTCGTCACTTCAAGTGCGAATATATCCTTGGGAAATCGGAATTCGATGGTATATCTATGTTTTTGATGATAGGCACCCCGTACAGAAGGCAACTAGAGATACATAATAGGCCCGCTGATCGAAACATTAGTGGCGACGAAAACAAATAACTGTATTTACTCCAGCTGATATGTTAGTGAGTGGATAACCCATTTAAGTACGCGTTAACCTAATTACTGTAATATGAAATTCTCTTCAACGAGACATGAGTGATTCAGTCGATATAACAAAACTTATCTCATCTAGCTCACACTCAGACTTTGAAGTTAAATATAACGCTAAGCAATAACGTTCGTTATTTAATATAGAACAGCTAACCGTAAAAATTACAAAAATGGCGTCATTATATGGCAACCAAACCTGTGCAAAACAAGGTAATGTACTTTGACGGTCCCCGTAACTGTGAGATATTGTGAAAACTTATTATACATAATTTCAGTAATGTTTATCTTCTATCGGGCTGTACTTAGCAAGCCGTTACTCATTCGCTACAGGCCGCAGTGCTTGGCCGCTCGAAACTGATTCCTACACAACTTAAGTGACAACTAGCCTCAACGACGTTACCACAGCTTCATGATGATCAAACTTACAATAATCTAAGAGGGATACAGGATTTTAAAGGGACAAAACTATAAAAAGTCAAGTTACCGGTGGGTTAATAAACAAGTAACATATTAAAGGACTTAATTTAGTGATCATATCGAAAAACTTTCATATTTTTTAGATTTCCATTAGATTTTTAAATACCTACTGTGAGTTTTGTGTGTTATCAATTTATTTTTCTTTGCGCGGTTTTTTGAGTAAGTTTTTCAGTACAATATTAATGGTTTCATATAATGTTACTTGTCCATTTGCACTCTGTTTTCTTAATTTTCGCTGTCATAAGAATGAGATTTTGGATTTTACAACTGAAATTGTCCGAACAAACCTAAGGGCCGGTTCCGCCAAACATGCTCTCGCGTTTTGACAATTTAGCATATTCATCAGAATATTTTTAACAAATAAAATGTGTGTAATTAATTAAGAAGTTAAATTACATTATTTATTTTTCGAATTTAACACAAGAATCACTGTCATCAAGAAAAAATTTCTGAATCATGAATCAAATCATGAAAAACATAATTTGGCATTGCACTAGAATTTTTTTTTTAACGTAAAGAGTAACATCACTCATATAATATTTTTTTGGTTATTTCCTTTCGTTATTTTAAAAGAAATACACCAACATATAAATATTTTTTGCGTGATTTTTCTGTAGCGGAAAAATGTTGAATGTTTGAGTATTTTTTTTTAAATAACGAAAGGAAATAAAAAAATTATAAAAATCTGGAAAGGCTACTTTCATTTCTTTACTCAATAAAAAAATATTTTATTTTGTAGTTAGACCAGTAGATCATACTAGTTCCAACGCCAAATGACGATTTCCGAAATTTTAGTAATATTTCTATTTTTTTTCTCGATGATTGTGATACTTGTGTCAAATCTGAAAAATACATAATGTAGTTCAACTTCTTAAATAATTACACGAATTTTATTTGTTAAATTGTCTAAACGCGAAAGCATGTTTGGCGGAACCGGTCCTTAATGTTGAAGAAAACCAAACCCTCAGAGCAGACCTTGATCTAGCATTATCTTTGCACAAACACGCATGGAACTAACATTATATATCGCTATTAACATCGGTAGTAACTCGTTTTGATACACATGACGTTATTTGTCATAACGAGTCAACGCTTTAGTGGTATTTTATAAGGTTATAAAGGTCTAAGCTCTTTTAGGGTTCCGTATATTGTCTTCCTCCTCCCGGATCCGACGATACACCTTCCAACCACGTTCCAGCAGCTTCCAGTCGCTACACATGCGTCGGACCAGGCTCGTCCTTCCCCGGCGGTCGGTCTGCCACCACATGCTTGCTAATATCATCAATGTCCTGATGGTCCCCGTGGGCCGCCAGGTCGAAGTCCGATCCCGAGAGAGACGCTGAGAGGAGGTTGTTCCAGTGCGTCTCCACCATCGTTTCTGTTTCACCTGCGTCGAGAGTAATGTGTAAATAGAGTTAGACTAGAAAGAGTACTCGTATAGCTTTATCCATTTTTTGTTTCCTAGGCTTACTGCTGAGCTTTGAAATAATGTTTTAATAAAGTTATTAACTAACGTTATACACAGTTAATTAATACCAGTGGTGATGTCTCGTCTTGATACATCGTTGCGTTATTGTTATAAACAAAATAAGGTAAGATTTTAAAACACGGTCGTTATAAACATTATTAGGAGTACGGGACTCCTAATAAAAGAGATAAATCAATTAAAACGCTATAAAATACTTTGCATTAGTATTTTTAAAACGTTATAAATAAAGGTCTGGTTTTTTGGGTAGCACCAGCTGTGGTGCTTCAGCAACTATGTTTTTTATAAAAACACTGCTTTAATCCTCACTATTACTGTGAACGGTAAGGTTTATTTTTATTTTAATATTTTTCCACAATAAAATGTTTTTTCGTCTAGATGCAGAAGCCAAGAAAAATCTAAATAATTGCCAGTCAATTAAAGCTAGTAAGGCATGACGCACCAAACATTTTTTGCAAGTTGTTACTGGGAATTTTAAAACTCAATACAAAAAAAAACCGATAACTTATTGTTTGAAATTATCATTGCATTGCAAGTTTATTTGATTATTTGCACTCCAAAAAATATTTTTACTAAATAATAAGGTGATGTTGTGTAAGTGAGAAAGTGATAATTTTGTTGTGTTGTGTAAAAAATCTAGTTACACCCAAAGGCCGCCTAACTATTAAATAAATAAAATTATTTCCACCCAGAATAAAATAAATATTATTATTTATGAAGCTAGATACGTTTAAGCCGATATCGGTTAGTTATCTACTAATTTTACTGTGTTTGTGTTCTAAAAGTGAAGCCAAACTCTTATTGCAATGTTGTTATGATAGTTGGTTAGTGAGAAA
Source organism: Ypsolopha sequella (assembly GCA_934047225.1). Lineage (NCBI taxonomy): Eukaryota > Metazoa > Arthropoda > Insecta > Lepidoptera > Ypsolophidae > Ypsolopha > Ypsolopha sequella. Next base: position 26,068,653 of record OW203987.1, read on the forward strand.
TTTAAAATAAATTTAGATTATTTCCATTCAAATGTCCTAAAGCAACCAAGTGGGCATCCCACTTTACTCTGTTTCAATATAAATAATTATTCTGCACAAATATATTTTAAATTTCTCTTTCAATTTCAAAATGTGAGCGGAATTTAGTGAATAAATTAATAAAAAATACTTTTATCATGCATTGGTTAATTTAAAATTTATTTAAACTCACTGTTTGGCTATCTGCCGACAAACCTGTGTACGGCTCTTTGTTCCGATTTGTTTATATACCAATAATACTGTTTGAAGCCACTTGTTGCTGCTCGGTAGACTGACGAGTGAAGACTGCTTTTGTATCGCTTTTGTGAGTAAAATTATGCACTACGTTTATGTAGTTAATATCTTAGATTGACCAGAATTTATTGAAAGGTTCCATATAACTTCTGATCAATCGTTGAAGCTATGCCTAGTAAGTAAAATACGGATACCTTCACACGTGATATGTCATTCAATTCAATAAAAAATAATTGTTTTAAATATGTGCGACCAAATTGATGTACTTTAGAAAAGTACCGAAAAATCGATACTTCTATTAAAAATGAAAATTCGTAGCGGCATTGCAATCATGTATGACGGTACCCTAATGAGACTGCGCTGAGCGTGTACGGTAATTACTTTTAATTACTTCACAGCTTTTAACTATACAACGGACTTTTAATCTAATTCAAATGTTTTACATAAATATTTCTGCTTTGTAAATCTCCATGTAAGCTGTAAGCTGCATGAAACTAAGTACTATGTAAGCAATAGAAATGCTTATGTTTAGTGGATAAAAGCAGAAATAAGCTAATAATTTTGACCCCTCAACCAATTCAAAACAATCCTTTATATACAAGAACACGATTAGAAATAAAGGGGACAAAAGTTTCAAAACTCAGGATTTCACATCCGGATCTGAAGTTATTATGATGAATTAAGGACATCGCACATTACAACGGATCGGCACTGGACCACCTCAAAGTAAAGCATTGAAATTTGAGCTTTAAATATTAATACGTACGTAACATTTTTGTACTACGGGACGGGGCAGGGCGTCGCGTCGGTGCGCCGACACACTTGCAAAATGTCACGTATGAAACAGGATTTAAAGATCACATTTCAATGCGTACTTTTAGGTGGTCCGGTGCCGAGACGTTATAATTTGCGACGGCCTTTAAGTAAACACTACCACACACACTCATAAACAGTCAAGTCCGTTCAGGGTTCACTGGTTTTGACCCATAGGCTGCAATATATAACAATAGAATCAGTTGTTTAGATATTTTACCAAACAGACGAGCGGTTAAGTCCAATGAGTGATTGATTCTTGTACACAGTAACGTCGATTGATATAACAAAATTTTATACTGGAGTCGTGGTAAGTGATCAGAACTATAGAATAATGAAGGACATTTTTGTGAAACGCGATTTTTTTTTGTGTCCGATTTCGCGTCAGTCGGTATAGAAATCCAATGTATGCAAATTTCACGGAAAGGGTCATTAAACTTGATTGACTTACCAAGCATCCAGTAAAAATTCGTCTGTATTGATCAAAGTCACCGTAATCATAGTATAAATAAAATCAACATTCATTAAATTTTCAATCGCGCAATTTACATCCTAAAAAAAGTGATTTAAATAACCAGTGAACCCAAACCGGTGTTAGTGGAACACAAGAAAGAAAATAGAAAAAGCGTTCAGCCGATACGCTACCATAACCGTTCAGTAACCATGGTCTAAACCTTGGCGGCTCGCTCGGTCCCTCTCTAGCGTGTTGGCGGCCGCGGAGCGCGCGCGCGTCTCCTCCAAGATGAACGTGTTGATAACGTAGGTCTCGCGCCGGATCCAGTCGCGCAGCTCGCTCGACATGTCCGGTATCGCCCACCGCACTATGATCATCACCAGCGCTACCACGTTCTGTTGGGAAAGTTGGTGTGCTAAGCGGGTTTTTAAGTGTGAAATGTGTAAATGTAAATTTCAACTAAGAGAGTTTTTGAATCGGAGATGTTTATTATAGGACTGTATAAAAGTAATATTCTATTGTTTCTGAAAAAGATAGGACGTTGGCTCTTACGGCCTCATTTTGAGATACGAGCTTGTATTCTATGAGGAACATAGTAATGAGTAAGTACCTCAAAGACGACGACGAAGGCGAGCCTAGCGCCCATGATGTGCCAGTACCAGTTGCTGCGCTCGTAACCATCGCCAGCCGAATTGTACCAGTAGCCGGGGTAGCTGGGACAGAAGAAGTAGTGTTTTTGTTTTTACATATATTACACTTACAAGTCTACAGGTAGGCAACCAATGGAATATTTGTTTCACAGAGTACTAAAGGAAGTTAAAACAAAGAAATTTTAAATAGTCTACGATTGGTTTAAAAATTACGATTTACAGAGATATCCATCCACAATATTCTGTATATATTTTGTTCGTGCTAATAATATGATAGCCCGCAGATTTGCTCGCTATTCAAGAGGCGTTAAAGTTACCGTGTTCAGGGCATTTTGTACGAGTAGAACACGAGCAGTCTGTGGATGAGTTATACGCAAAGACAGTTCAACGACCTAAGTATCCAATATAACGTTCAGGGTGAACGAAATGCGTTCAGGGTGATTTTGGGGCTGCCTCGCTTCTGTAGCGCTTCGGAGATGTTCGTGGAAGCGCATGTGGATTGCTTTTATGCAACCATGCGCGGGCGGCGCACATCCCTGTTGCGCAGGGTGCGGGCTAGCCGCAACTGTATCTTGAACGAATTCGCGGAACGGTTTGACTGTCAGTACCTGAATCATTGCAGCATGGTTCATGTACTGACTACCGTCAAAATACTGTTTTAGTGGGTTTTTTTTGTAGTTTTTTAATTATTAATTATTGATGTGTTATTATTATATGTTTATTTTTTTATTTATTGTGCTCTTATGTGTATGTGTATTGTGTGTTATAATTATGATCCATAAATTGGTCGAAATAAATGTCATTCTATTCTATTCTATTATATTATAGCATCAATCAAATAACAAAAGACTGAAGAATTGGCACATCTCTAGCCAGTTCGAGCAATCTAAGTTTCGTTGGAGGATGTCCAGAAATGTATTCAGGTGTAATGATTTAGATAAAAAAAAAATATTACTACATATCCTAATACGGCTAATAGCATCCTCATTAACCCCCAGTTGCACGGAATGCTATCCCTCACATTTTGATTAAAAAAAAAAGGAGACAGTATCACGTTTTCTTGCCTAGGTGTAGGCATTAAGTAACCGTGAAAACCCCTGAAAATCTATGGCTCCCTAGTTACAAGCGGACATACAGACATTTCATTTTTAGAAGACAGAAGCTGCATAAAATAACTCTTGCAATCTACGACGACTAATCTGCTTTACATGTGTGAAAAAATGCAAACGTGTGCACGACACGCTCCGGCAGGCACGCACACAAGCGCAACGCATATACACGACTTACTACAAGTAGAAAAGACCATTTGAATTGATCAGCCTTCTATAGCTACAGGGGCGGGGGGGGGGGGCTTATGTTGCATTGAGAGTGTGAAAAATACACTCTCTCTCTCACAAGCCTGCCGCCCGCTCCTCGCACGATTGCCTTTGTCGTCATCCCGACGCGGGCGAAGACTTCGCTCATCCGGCCGTTAGTGGTCGTAAAATGAAAGAACAGTACCTGCAAGTGGTCTCGTTGTACTCGGTCTTGATTGGCGGATGCTCGATGACGGTAATGTTGAAGTCTGCGAGCGTGTGGTTGACGTAGTTGTCGAGGGAGCCGTGGTTCGCGAACTGGTACACCAGCCGAGGGATGAACTCTGACGTGAACGCGATTATGAAGCCCTGCAGCAAATAATAAATAATTTTAATTTTCTTACTACCATCGGTTGTCTGGAAGAAGTTTCTTTGAGGGTAAAGTCCGCCCTTGCCTTCTGTTGTTTGTGTTTTTATTTCGATTTTCTGTGCAATAATGTGTCTGTTCATGCATTTATGTATCTCTACAGTGTACCTTATTATATTATCTGCGCTTATTATACACTTCGGGCATATTTAGAGAAACGAAAAAAAGCCTAAATTAAGTTTTCTAGTGAGTTGGGTTTTTTTATTAGGTTTTACCGTTTTATTATTGCTTTTTTTAAAGCAGTCCTTTTGCTATCTAAGATTTGTGTCGAATTAATGCATCAGGTAAAAAGAAATGCTTGTGAAATACAGACGCAGGAGCGAAAAAACGATTTAAAAAATTGCTCCAGATCTATTAGATAGGACAAAAAAAGTCCTTAGTTAAAGCTTACAATAAGAATTGTTCACATGTTATTATTAAAATTTGAAATGACTCAACTAAAACTCTGGATCATCCCGTGAGAGAATTGAAACTTCAGAAAATGTTGAAAATAATAAACACTGCACACAAAAAACAGATAAATACAATTCAGAATTGAGAGAAATACAGGATAAAGGCGGACTTATTTCTGAAAGAAATTTCTTCCAGTCAAACATAAATGACAGAGATGAAGAAAAATTATACATTGGCTTATTGAAAATTAAATTGAGTGCGTAAAGAGCGATATAAATATGTATGTAACTATAATAGATATAATTCTACATACACTATTAACCTAAAAGTTATGATCATTGGGCAAAAATATGTTGCCCATTACTAGTCGATAAATTTGTAATAAATTGGGTCCAAACTTTCGAATGTACATAGATGTAATGTTGAATAAACGGTTCAATAAACAAGCCAAACATTTTGCAAGTTTATTTTTAGCCCTATAGAAGATTATAGAATTAAATGAGACTTGAGGATAATTCATGATTTATATAAAAACGGCTCACCTCAATACGTGTTATGATCGGGAAAGCCGACCAGTTTCAGCAGATTTAGACTGCCTTCATCAGTGTGAGGCGTAACGTCGTCGCGTAAACGTCTTTACTCGCCCAGATGAAGGCAGTCTAAATCTGCTGAAACTGGTCGGTTTTCCCGATCATAACACGTATTGAGGTGAGCCGTTTTTATATAAACCTATAGAAGATTTTTAATATTTTAATATTATTGACAAGTGTCAGCTTAATATCAGTTGAGCAGTTTTTGAGTCATGCCGCAGACAGACAGACAAAAACACACTGAAGCTTCTTTATGAGAATCCCGTGTTTTGTCGGACCTCCGAACAGTGTAATAAAAGCCTTCCTATAGTTATAGTTGAATTAATTCTTTCTTTCGCGTAATACTATGCCCAATACTGGAGTACATGACAAAGCGAAGAACAAAATCGGTATGTTTTTTCGGCCGACTTAAGTAATTGACAAAAAAAACACGAGAGATGTCGTGGGACACCCGGTTGTAACGAAGTTTAAGCCACTCACGTTAGTAATGATGCTGAGCTTGCCGATAGAGTCCAGTATCCTGTACCAGACGCCGATGTCGTTGACTCGTTGCGGGACCGGCCGCCGGTAGCACGTGAGGAACTTCTTGGCGTCGAGCCGCATCTCGAGCACGTTGTTGATGAGCGCGAACAGCGGCGCGAGGGGGAACGCCGCTACGAAGATCGTCACGAACCCGTACTGGAGGACTGGAGGGGGGGGGGGGCAGTTTTAATACTAGATGATTGGTGGAAACTGGTCGGCTACCTTAATCGGGATGGCGAAAGTTTTAGTACAGTAGGCTTTTGATATGGCACTTCGGCTTCGTAGGGCGTTTTCTCTGTCACCGGACTATAAGGGCGTCCGCTGCGTTAAGCGTGCGCCAGTTTCATAGAGCAGCTCTGCGTGAGGGGGGACGCCCGTCGAACCGTTCTTTATGAAAACAGCACGCCGCGTGCACGCTTAACGCAGCGGACGGCCTTAGTGTTTTGTGCGACAGAGATGACGCTACGATACCAAATAAAAAGCCTAGTACTTGGGTAGCATTCCAAAACGAATTATGTTGTCCGATGAAGTAGAAGATATTACTATCTGTCAGATGCAAGTAGCTCAATGCTGGTTCCAAAACCTCAAATGAGATCGTTTTGGAACGATCAAACCCGAGCCACTTTTTCTATTGACACGACCAATATTTTGCTTTGCGAAAATCGCCGGGAATATATTGCTCCTGTCAAAAGCATGATTCTAGATATGATATGATTTTTGTACGTTTACAAGTATATAAAAAATTACAAAACATGAACCGAAAAGTGTTAAACGTTTGAACACATCTCAAACTGCCTAACTTTAACATCTATCGCTATCGCTTTCAAAAGGTATCATGAATGCCATTTTTAGCCAATCACTATACGATTGAGGGCGATAGCTATAGATGTTGATGTTAAGATGTTAACAATAAGGCTCCTGTGCTTCCTTGCACAGCGAGTACTATCCGTAATCATAACATTTATCACGCGTCTCTCCCAGAGGGGTAGGCAGAGACTACTGATTTCCATCTGCTACGATCCAGACGCCTCTTTAGCTTCTTCCACATCCATCAATCTAGTCATACAAGCTCTTCTATTCCGGGTACTTTTGACATTGCCCTTCTTCAATATGTCGCCAATATGGTCAGCATACGTCCTTCTAGGGCGACCTGGTCGAGCTCTACCTTCGACTTGCGCACCATAAATTTTTTTCGTCGATCTACTTTTATTTATCCTCTCTACATGTCCAAACTGATTTCAACTCCCTTTAACTTCAGTGAAATTCTTACCCATTTCCAAATATTCGGGAAACAAGCCCATGTTCCCGAAGTCGACCAGCTTGAAGTCCTTCACCCATTGCAGGTTGCTTTTGATACTGAAAACAAAAAGCTTGGATACTGATACTGTACCAGTAATGCATTTTCCAATCTTGGGAACTGGAAATCAATCAAACATTATGTTAGTTTTCCAAAAAAAATACAGTTGGCAACAATTGTACAGGATAAAATTCTACGGTCATTCGCTGTCGAGCGGTCGGGCGGACTACACATCCCGAGGATGCCTCGTTTAAAGGCGAAACACGTGTCGATAAGTTTTCTTGCTTGTTATTTAAGATTGCTTTATTTTGTGCTCGTACTGCTTGGTTTGCTTGTGCATGTTTTATGCGGGAGGGCGGGCGGTGCTTGAGTCTGCATTTTGAATAGCATGGTAAGAGTGTTTAGCGGCAGTGACGTGCACAGAACTTTTTGCTGGAAAAGCAAACAATTGGTCAAGAACAACAATAAAAAAATATGAAAAAATTTAAATACCACTTTGAAAAAAAAATGTATGACGCCAGGGTAGACAATGTCTACCCTAGAGTCAAAATTTCCTATACAAACTTTTTTTTTCAAAGTGATATTTAAATTTTTTTATATTTTTTTTATTGTTGTTCTTGACCAATTGTTTGCTTTTCCAGCAAAAAGTTCTGTGCACGCCACTGTTTAGCGGAATATTGCAAATTATTTATATATCCACAAATTCATGATGGACTTCCGCAAAGTAACGCCTTCTTCAATAAATTTAAAATTCTAATATAAAAAATAATCGTACAGATCTGCTAAAGATACAAAAAACAAAAAAGTACAACGTACAACGATAAAGTACAACGCGCATAGAAATCTTCGCCACTGTTCGTATTATCGAAAACGAGTCGAATTATGAATTGTAAGAGTAAATAGTATGTGGAAACTTAGGAGAAAATAAGAGTCAGTCATTTTAAAACGTGTACAAAAACCGGAACCGGAAGTAATAATGGGTGTTATTTCTGCTGTCTATAGGCGACCGGAAGTAAACAATTAAATAGAAAGCGGAAATACGACCTTTGCCGAAGAGTGGCGAACAGTGGTGAATATTCCTACGCGAATTATTTAATAGTACAATACTGCTGAGACCAAATAAGTGAGCTCTCCTTGGCCGAATAAGTTAAAAGTCCGAGCCCGCTGTGATATTTTACTTTAGAAAATATTAAATTGTGTCAGCACTAAAGTTAACGCCTTCAGAATCTGCTTTAGTGTGTGAGTGAGAGGTGGATAGAACGGTCGCCATTTCTATATCCAAGGTCTTTTGACTCGACAGATATGTGTGACTCACTGGTTCCTCCTGCCGATGGCCCGGAGGATGTTCCACCACTGCAGCAGGTACGGCATCATCATCTATTGACTCTACATATATGTGTGACTCACTGGTTTCTCCTGCCGATGGCCCGGAGGATGTTCCACCACTGCAGCAGGTACGGCATCATCATCTATTGACTCTACATATATGTGTGACTCACTGGTTTCTCCTGCCGATGGCCCGGAGGATGTTCCACCACTGCAGCAGGTACGGCATCATCATCTATTGACTCTACATATATGTGTGACTCACTGGTTTCTCCTGCCGATGGCCCGGAGGATGTTCCACCACTGCAGCAGGTACGGCATCATCATTTATTGACTCTACATATATGTGTGACTCACTGGTTCCTCCTGCCGATGGCCCGGAGGATGTTCCACCACTGCAGCAGGTACGACCACTGCAGCAGGTACGGCATCATCATCTATTGACTCTACATATATGTGTGACTCACTGGTTTCTCCTGCCGATGGCCCGGAGGATGTTCCACCACTGCAGCAGGTACGGCATCATCATCTATTGACTCTACATATATGTGTGACTCACTGGTTCCTCCTGCCGATGGCCCGGAGGATGTTCCACCACTGCAGTATGTACGACATCATCATCTATTGACTCTACATATATGTGTGACTCACTGGTTCTTCCTGCCGATGGCCCGGAGGATGTTCCACCACTGCAGCAGGTACGGCATCATCATCTCCACGATCGTGTTGATGAACTGCTTGCCCACCATGATGATGGCCAGCTGGATCGACAGCTCGAGCAGGCAGCCGCCGGGCGCGCACTATATTACAATTAATATTATTTCATTTCATCCACATTTCTTGATGGGAAAAAACACCATTGAAATATCTTTGTATGCTTACTATGTAACGCATTTCAATATTTTTTACATTACAGGAAAAATATAAAGATTATAGAAAAAGTATAGCGGTTTAGATATTAGAGTTCCGTACTCAGTGGGAGCCGCGAATTGTTTGCCAGGCGCTACTATTTTAACGGTTTGTTTTTGTCGCAAAAATACAGGGTTCCGTAACTTATCTTCGGTATCTTCATGTTTATAAAATTTATAAATGTCAATATTTTGAAAATTCCTTTCATGAAGTAATGCATATAAGGTGAAATTCATTTATACAGCCAAATTCATACTGAAGACTCAGTAAGTGCTCAATATTAAGTTTTCGATGTGGGGGTACGAAACCCTGCATGCGCGAGTCCGACTCGCACTTGCCCATATTATTTAACTGTTTTTAGTTAATACAATCCTCTAGTTATTTTAGCTCACACACCTATTAGGTAGGTACATTTGGTTCCGGAAAAACAAATATGTGTGCTCCGTGATTTAATGTTTCATTATCAAACATAACACCTAAGTCAATACATTAATTAACTAGCTACTCGTATCATGCATTGAATCACAGAAGTTATCATATCAGTGAACTAAAGATTTGCCTTCTTATCATTTCGACCTTACGCCTTAGATAATAATGATGTAATCTGCACAGATTAATAAAAAATAACAAATTACTAAAGTGTAATGTCGGCACGCTTTTTAAAACGTTCATATCTGTTGCGTATGGATGGGTATGGTATTTTCGCATCATGTCTCATCGCCTCCGTGGCGCAATGGCTAGCGCGTTCGGCTGTTAACCGAAAGGTTGGTGGTTCGAGCCCACCCGGGGGCGGAATTTTTTGGTTCAAAATGAACGTTTTCCAATTGCTTTTACTCCATCTCCAAAACAAATCATGGTTGAAAGAACTTGACTATGGTGAAACTGAAAATTTACTGAATTGCTATACCTGATTTTTTTAATTATAGAAGAAATACAAGAAAAACACATACTTATTATTAAAATAAAAAGTACTTATATTTATTTATATACGTTAATTTATATTTATTTTTTATTATATTATATTTATTTAAACTTAACCAAAACTTTTTCCCAATTTCCCCTTTTTAGGGTTCCATAGTCAACAACAAGGAACCCTTGTAGTTTCGCCATGTCCGTCTGTCTGTCTATCTGTCCGCGGCTTAGCTTAGAGACTATTAGTACTAGAAAGCTGTTATTTGGCATGGGTATACATATTTATCACGCCGATAAAGTGGTGCAGTAAAATTTTGAAAGAGATTTTTTTTGGGCACCTCCCCTGCACGTAAAGTGAGGATGATTTTTTTTCTTGTCTATCCCCTAGTGTGGGGTGTCGTTGAATAGGTAATTTAAAAATATTGGGGTGTGAGAATACCATTTTTCGATCCAGGGCTCTGTTTGCGAAATATTAAGCTTAAATGTGTTAATTTTTGTTAGAGTCAAGTGTCCCCCCCCACCCTGCCAGCGAAACGGTTGTATTTGGAGACGTGAAAAAAATCACGAAAGTAGTATATATAACGAATTTAAAAGGAAAACTATCACAGCTAAGTAGGCTTTACAAGTTAACGAGTACAAACAAACCAAACGAGCCAAACTTTTAGTCCCCTCTAAACACGGGGCGATTCGCATCAGCAGAAACAAAATGTTCGGGCCGTTCTTGATAAGAGCAACTTCCGAGCGTATTAGAAGTTTGGCGCGATCTGTATTAGTCGACAAACTTATAAAATGTACTTGGAGAAGAAGTCCGCATATTGTGCAGGGCAACTACGGAACCCTACACTGCGCGTGGCCCGACACGCACTTGCCTGGTTTGAATCATAAGTTAGCTTAACTTAATTTTTAAAAATGTTTATTAACTTTATTAATTTAGGTAACTACTAATATTAGTCTTAATGAACAAGTTATTGTTAAAAATAAAGAAGAGCGGTCTCATCCTAATACAGGTTTTCTTATAAACTTAAATGGATAAGGCCTACATAATGTCTTTTACATAAAATATTTTGTATTTGGTATTTTTGTTAGCACTTTCGGTGCTAGATTTAGCACTATTTTCATACATCTAACACTGAAAAATTAGGTAAAGCGCCGTAAGTTAGCAGTCATGCAAGACCTGGGGCTCTACCGCGTAATTCTCATTTGTATCAACTTCAAGCAAATGCATGCGAAATTCAACGCGTGCAAAAGAGATGGCATGTTAGACGGGCGTCGTCGCACGCACGACAAATTTCAATCTCAAGTTGATGTTGATGAAAATGAGAATTACACGGTAGACCCGCTGCTTCACATGCGAAATTCCCCAAGAGTTTCTTCAAAAATAGGGAAACAAGATACATGATCTACAACAAAATTATTATCTTACTTTGGTGACGTTGAATGCATGGGATAGTTTCATCCTAATCTTAGACTATTGTGATTAATATGTTAATTATAAGTACTAGTTTTAAGTTAATAGTTATTATGTACCTATATGTTGCTTTTCCATGTATTCTTTTTGTCCCCAAATAAATTTCTTTCTTTCTTTCTTTTCTTTCTTTCTACTTGAAATTAGTTTCTAATTAATATTTTCTAGTTTATAATGCACTCTAAATAATGTTTAGAGTATCCAAAGCGGATCTTGGCATTAATTTTAGTTATCAAACTGACAATAAAAACAAAATTTAATACGTAGATGTAAAACCTTGAAATCTACTTTCGAACAAAAAACAAATAATGGAAATAGCTATTGTGTTATAAGAATAGTGAATTCATGAATCTGGAACAAAATTTCAGCAATTTCATAGGTTTGCAACAAATACAAGAGACGCCAAACATCTAGGAAAATAATTTAATTATGTATGCTGAATATATAAGTAGAAACTGAATCGTAAAAAGTTCCTTTTTCATTTTCTTGCTTGCTTTTTTATCTGGTCGGGCAGACGACAATAAATTCTGGAACATTTAGCCCAGCTGAGAGTAAGACATACATGATGTAACCTAACCTTGTTAAGAGCGCACCGAGCTTTTTACACATACAAACACGTTTTTATAACCCTTGTTTGAAGTAGTAAACAATTAAATTAAAATCTAGGGAAATATATTGGTGTTACTGGTTATAGATACTAGACCGTATACATGATGGAAACACGATTTGATAAAGTTGTCTCGATAGAATAAATTCGCAAAGTTACCTCTTGTCGACTAATTTTTTCCTCTATTTCCTTTCTTTTTCACATAAATAAGTAATTTTATATTATGATTCATTTACTAAAATAAAGTTCATAGACGACTGGAGCGTTTATACAGAATAGTTTTTATTCAAGAACAATATGATGAAAATAACAACGAAAAACATTGAAAACGTGCAAAAGTTTGGTTATTTTCTTTACTCTTTGCACGTAAAGAAAAAGACAGAGATAAAAGCAAACGCTCGGTGCGCCCTTAAGGTGGATGGTCCAAGGTAGTTTTTATAAAAAACTTGTGACAACCAATAACGACGACAGAAGTATTATTATTTAATTCTGTTACCTTTTTCCACACGTTCCATCAACTTTACACCCGCGAATATCCAGTTTTTCTTAAAAACAAAATGTTTTAACAGTCTAATTTTGCAATTTAAAACTTTCAGACATTGGATCACAAAGATTTTAAATAACAAAATTAGATTCTAGAAAAGTTTGTTTGTAAAAAAACTGATTATTCGCGGGTGTAAAGTTGATGGAACGTGTGGAAAAAGGTAACAGAATAAATAATAATACTTCTGTCGTCGTTATTGGTTCCCACAAGTTTGTATGAAGATTGCCTTGGACCATCCACCTTAACAGCGAAACTAAAACCTCACAAAAGCTTCAAGTTTTAAATGGTTCGTTGTGTACAGTCAAGATCACATCAAGCTATACACATTGGACTTTGTACCTATCTTATTTCAATAGGGGCTAATGTAGCCCGTAGAAGCAAGGGGTGGTTTTGACAGTACAATTAATCGCCTGCAATTCAAGCTACCTTTTTATACGATTTGAACTCTTATGATAGCGTACATTATTTGTGCAGATATTTCAGGCTATTACATTGTTTGATCACAATTAATGAATGAGCTATTTCCGTGATACACAAACTTGTATCATATTTTGGCTCAACACACTCATCGCCTCCGTGGCGCAATGGCTAGCGCGTTCGGCTGTTAACCGAAAGGTTGGTGGTTCGAGCCCACCCGGGGGCGGAATTACTTTTATCTAAATTTATACAAAATTAAGCTTGACAACTTCTGGTATAAATATTGGCTCAACTATCTGAAGTGCTTTGAGTAGGGATTGGGATTGGAAAGGTGGCATAAAAAGTACATCAAATACTAATAATTACTAAATGTATGGTTTCTTAATAAAGTTTCACGATCGCTGCACTCTACGTAATAACGCCACCTAGTAGAGCCAACAAATAAAATTCAATTTTTTTTAATACCTAAATCTCTGGTTAAGGGTCGGTTGCGCCAAACATGCTCTCGCGTTTGGACAATTTAGCTTAACAAAATATTTTTATCGAATAAAATTTGTGTAAGTAGTTAAGAAGTTGAACAACTAACATTTTATTTTTTCAGATTTGACACAAGAATCGCAACCATCGAAAAAAAAACGGAAAGATCAGTAAAATCACGGAAAACGTAATTTGGCTTTGGAACTAGTATGATCAGTCTTCTGATCTAACTACAAAATAAAATGTTTTTTTATAGAGTAAAGAAATGAAAGTAGCCTTTACAGATTTTTATTATTTTTGATCTCCTTTCGTTATTTTAAAAGAAATACTCAAACATTCTACATTTTTCCTGTACAGAAAAATTACGCAAAATGAATTTGAATGTTTGAATATTTCTTTTTAAATAACAAGAAGAAAAAAGTATTAAAATATTTCAACTTGGAACAAAAACAATTTTTTTTTTTCTGTTTGCAACGCCAAATTACGTTTTTCGTGATTTTAGTGATCTTTCCGATTTTTTCTTCGCGGTGATTGTGATACTTGTGTCAAATCTGAAAAATTATAATGTAGTTCAACTTCTTAACTACATGCACAAATTTTATTTGTTAGAAATATTTGTCCAAACGCGAGAGCATGTTGGGCGCAACTGACCCTTAATGTATAGTTTAAGAACCTAGAGTAATTCTGTGGGTTAATGATTCAAATTTAAATACTTTTTATTTTTTTATGTCAATAGATGTCAGTGTTTTTTCTAGCTTTACGTATATGTAACGACTAACTAGTCCCCGTAAGTCATATAAGCTGTGACCACTGTGTGACCTAGACTCGAACTTGAGTGACGCTTTTCCGTGACTTAAGTAGACCATGATTACTCGGTGTTTAGCGCTTCTCGCCACCAGTTTAGGTCACACGTGCTATAAGTCCGTCATGGCACGGCATTAACTCACGCCGTGCAATAATGGAATACTTAATTCACACGTATCGTAATGTAAGTACTATTTCCTATTCGCCTGATGACGACTCCCTCGACTAAAATTTATTATTTGCCTTTACTTATTTTTGTAACTACGTAACATTGCAGAGGCAGCCGTTTGACAAACAATTTCTCTCTTTATCTATTGTATAATTATAATTTGTATGCAGGTAGCTATCAGAATTTATTTGTTGCTACTTTTGTGGGCATAATCTCATGCACGAATATGAGTATTATTCACGGATTGTAGTATCAGGACAAACTGATGTGAGTGTATTGATACTATTCATCATGTAATAAAATAGTGTAAAATTATGAATAAATAAATTTAAAAAATCAAAAAATATAAAAATTATATTATTATTATTATTTAATTATTTATTTAATCAAACAATAAAATTAACTTAAATAACATTAAAATAATAAAAAAGGGGACTAAAATCTAAACTAAACTAAATTTAAAGGCTAGCTAGCGGGAGCAGATTAAAAGGTGGATCGTAGTTCGATAGATATATTTACAATAAGGAAGGAGGAAAAGATCAGGTTTATAAAAGTATTTACAAAAAGACAGCACTGGCCTCGATTTAGTCCAAGGTGAGCGCAGGCTGCTATCAAGCTCGAGTGGCACAGCGTCCAGATACTTCCATCAATTGTCGAAGATAGTGGTCGAATGTAGAACAGGATAGGAGAGGAGAGTAGGAAGATAGTAGTCCAAAAGGAAAGGCTGCAGACAGGCAGCCTTTCTATTTCAGCAGATACAAAGTTTTATCAGTAACAATATGGTAATTATAATTATAGTTCAGATATTTATAATTTTTTATCAGCAAGCTTTTCTTTTCTTATTTGATATTTATTTCAAATCAGAATTACCTTGCAACATTAAGCAGGTTTAAGCGATTTTAACACTTGTTACATTATTTGTACAGCTACTTCTGGCTGAGATATTGTTTGATCACAATTGATTAATGAGCAAATTAGCACGTACTGCATACCTACATTGGTTTAAGGCGATGTGTAAAAAAAATACGGGTGTTTCTTTTCTGTGTATTTCATGAAATACACGGAAAATTATAATCAGTTTCTGGTATATGCATTTTGACTATATAATTTAGGGTATTGTTTTTAGAAAACACGTTTGGATAAACTTTCCTCGATAGAAATAATTGTTGAAAGGAGATCTTCTAACACACTTTTTCTCCTCGTTTAACGAGTAGCAGCCATGTACAGAACTCAAACATATTTTATTAGATGGATTTCAACAATATCTAGATATTTGATTTTGGAAATTCTGCTAGCTAAACTCTGATTTTTAATTCCGTATAATTATGACAGTTCAAGGAAAGAGATGGAACTGTGCAAGTAAGCGAGATGAACTGTATCGTTTCTCCTTTACTAGCACAGCGCCATCCCTTTCCCTGAAATGTCAGAATTCTACGGAATGAAAAATCAGAGTATAGTTTAGTTTTTTTAATAAAAATATAAAACCAAATTTTTTCCCTTTTGCCCTGAATCCGCCCCTCTCGCACTGCGCGTTTTTTTTGCTTGGCGTGACAGTGACAAAAATAAAATTAACATAGCCTCTTAATACTGATTTCCGTGATACACAAACTTGTATAGTATTTTGGCTCAACATACTCATCGCCTCCGTGGCGCAATGGCTAGCGCGTTCGGCTGTTAACCGAAAGGTTGGTGGTTCGAGCCCACCCGGGGGCGGAATTACTTTTATCTAAATTTATACAAAATTAATTTAGATAACTTCTGATATAAATATTGGCTCAACTATCTGAAGTGCCTTAAGTAGGAATTGGGATTGGAAAGGTGGCATTGAAAGTACATCAAATACTAATAATTACTAAATGTATAGTTTATAATATATATAATCGGGTCTACCGCGATCAATTTTTACCTTTTTTACGAAAAGGGGACACCCAACGTTTCGAGACAGTTGCATGTCGAAACGTCGGGTGGCCCCTTATCGTAGAAAAGATAAAAATTGATCGCGGTAGACCTGATAATATATATTATAATGTGCACGAAACGCGAGAGTTTAAAGTTATATAAATGTATAGTTTCTTAATAAAGTTCCTACTAAATAACGCCACCTAGTAAAGCCAACAAAAAAATATCTATTTTTTTAATACCTATGTCTCTGTTTAAGGGGCGGTTGCGCCAAACATGCTCTAGCGTTTGGACAATTTAGCTTATTTAAACAAAATATTTTTAACGAATAAAATTTGTGTTAGTAGTTAAGAAGTTGAACTACATTATAATTTTTCAGATTTGACACAAATATCACAATCATCGAGAAAAAAAATCGGAAAGATCAGTAAAATCACGGAAAACGTAATTTGGCTTTGGAACTAGTATGATCAGTCTACTGATCGAACTACAAAATATTTTTTTTTTATACAGTACAGAAATGAAAGTAACCGTTACAGATTTTTATTATTTTTTATTTCCTTTCGTTATTTTAAAAGAAATTCTCAAACATTCTACATTTTTTCTGTACAGAAAAATTACCCAAAATTAATTTGAATGTTTGTGTATTACTTTTAAATAACGAAAGGAAAAATTTATTAAAATATTATATGAATAAGGTACTTTGATATCTTTACGCAAAAAAAATTCAACTTGGAACAAAAAAAAAATTTTTTTTCCGTTTGCAACGCCAAATTACGTTTTTCGTGATTTTAGTAATCTTTCCGATTTTTTTTTTCGATGACTTGATACTTGTGTCAAATCTGAAAAATTATAATGTTGTTCAACTTCTTAACTATTCACACAAATTTTATGTAAAAAATATTTTGTTTTAACATGCTAAATTGTCCAAACGCGAGAGCATGTTTGGCGCAACCGACCCTTAATGCATAGAATAAGAACCTAGAGTAGTTCTATGGGTTAATGATTTAAATTTAAATACTTTATTTTTCATGTCAATAAATGGCAGTGTTTTTTCTAGATTTACGTATATGTCACCTCATCAACGACTAACTAGTCCCTGTAAGTCATATAAGCTGTGACCACTGTGTGACCTAGACTCGAACTTAAGTAACGCTTTTCCGTGACTTAAGTAGTCCATTATTACTCGGTTTTTAGCGCTTCTCGCCACGAGTTTATGTCACACGTGCATCATTGCAAGGCATTAACTCACGCCGTGCAATAATGGAATACTTAAGTCACACGTATCGTAATGTAAGTACTATTTCCTATTCGCCTGATGACTTCCCCATTGAATAATTAATATTTATATAATTATTATTATTATTTAATTGATATTTATTTCAAATCAGAATTACCTTGCAGCATTAAGCAGGTTTAAATACACCTGCAATTGGCATAGATTAAATTATGGTAAGGTGTGTTAATTCGAAAACAATTTCGAGATTTAGGTTTTAGTATTTTCGAAGTTTTGGTCCAAAAAACCTCATCATGATGAATATTTTTACGAAAAGGCTGCAACTTCCATTTGCTCTCGTGTGACGTCACTTGATTAATGGCTGTTTAGAAATGTGTCCTTTGCTTTCAAGATAAATTTATAATAATTTGCTTCAGACTAATTTGAAAGCTAGATGACAGATAAGTACACAGCCAGAGACAGACCACTTTTTTTTATAAGCAATCACACATCACAATCAGTATAATGTCTAAAATTCTCAAGTGACAAGGTCATCGGACAATTCTATAAAAAATCATAATAAAATTGTGGTCAATTTATATACCAAAATAATGAAAACTATGTCCTAAAATGGCGTATATTCTCTGTTTTTTTTTTTTTAAAGTCTTTTTTAAATTATGCTATGGAAATTCAAGCTACCTTATTAAGCGATTTTAACACTTGTTATATTATTTGTACAGATACTTCTGGCTGAGATATTGTTTGATCACAATTGATTAATGAGCAATTTAGCACGTACTGCATACCTACATTGGTTTAATACTGATTTCCGTGATACACAAACTTGTATAGTATTTTGGCTCAACACACTCATCGCCTCCGTGGCGCAATGGCTAGCGCGTTCGGCTGTTAACCGAAAGGTTGGTGGTTCGAGCCCACCCGGGGGCGGAATTACTTTTATCAAAATTTATACAAAATTAAGTTTGATATCTTCTCGTATTAATTAACGGTAATTGGCTCAACTAACTGATGTGCCTTGGGTAGAGATTGGGATTGGAAAGGTGACATAAAAAGTACTTTTTTAAAATTATATTAAGCATTGAGAAAGTAGTACTTTTTCTTACCGAAATCTTTAACTCAAAATCAAAAAGGGACGGATTAAATAGATTCCTCGTCCGGGATTTAGGAATTGGTGAGGTAGTAGAAAATATTACAATCCCTCACATTTGAGTTACTGAAAGACTAGCGACGTCCTGGCTTTGCACACGGACGAATTAACAAATATTTAGTACTAGCTTATGCCTGCGGCTTCGCCCGCGTGGCCTACAGGAAACAAATTACATTTTTTTCAGAAACAGACATTATAAGTGCTGTCACCCCCTCTGGGAGTCAAGATGTAGTGCTCGGCCGGAAAACTCGCATGCTCGGACTACTAACGCGCCCGCGAGGCCGAACGTCCTCACATGTTCGTTTTTCGGCCTCATGGAACCAAATCGAGTGCCAAATACGGGGACTCACCGATCAAAGATTTTCCGAAAAAGTGTCAAAATCCCTATCAGTTGTCAAAAAAACGTCAAATTTGAATACGGCAGCGTAATCGGCGACCCCGAATGCCCCTTGATACCGAGTTTCATGCAAATCGGAATACTTTTTTGGACCTGTCAAAAAACTGTCAAAACCTGTCAAATTCTATTTTTTTTTTTGGTCCTGTAGCCCTCAGCTTGACCGATCACTATAGTTGAAACCCGAACTCCCTACAATTAGCCGTTCGAGAGATATAGTCGATCAAAATGTTGGCAATTTTTTTTTTCGACTTTTTTTATACCGTCGTTGAGCCCTTTTCTTAGAGTACCATGAACATGGGTCTAGCATCAGCCGTTTAGGAGATTCGGGCCTGTAAAGTTTTGACACTTTTGGTAGGTAGATCTCGTCGAGACCTTTTCCTAGACACCCATCAACATGGGTCTAACTCCAGCCATTTGGGAGATACAGGCTGTCAAAGTTTCGACATTAAAAAAAGAAACTTTTTTTGGCTCCCCAAGGTCCAACCCTTAGGGATGTACCACCTTCCGTTCCAAAGATATTTTGCTGGTGTATAGATAGATATAGATAGATAGATATATAGACAGATAGATAGATACACAGATTGTGGATATATAGATAGATAGACACAAAATAGATAGACTCAAAAGGAAAAAATAGAACCCTAAAAGGATCACTTGTGTGGCTGTCTGTCTGTCCGTCTGTTACAGCCGATTTGCTCCGGCACACATACTTTCAAGAATTTTCATGTCCACTATATTCAATTTCATAATCGATGCCATTTTCTTAATTAACGTCCCAAAAAACCATAAAAACGACACCCATATTGATATTTACACATTTCAACATTTCAACCCCATCGCTCCCCAACAGGGGATGATGGTATTTCACGTCCACTACATTGGATTCAGAAATCGTTGTTGTTTTCGTAATCAGCGACCCGCTAAACCATTCAAACGATACCCATGTTGATTTTCAGAATTTTTCACCCCATTTCCCCCTTTTAGGGGTTGAATTCTGAAAAAACCTGAAACACATGTTTACTCATTTATGGATAGGTGTACTCCTGTGATGTCTCGAATTAAATAGTCTAACTAATCTTGTTTCCCCATACAAACTTTGGACACCCGTTTCACCCCCTTAGGGGATGTGTTTTGAAAAATCCTTTCTTAGTGGATGCCTACACTATATAAAGTATCTATATGCAAAATTTCAAGTCTATAGGACCAGCGGTTTAGGCTGTGCGTTGATATATCAGTCAGTCAGTCAGTCAGTCAGTCAGTCAGTCAGTCAGTCAGTCAAGACTTTGAATTTTATATATACAGATTGAGTGTGAGCGAGTAAGAACTACTTCGTACCTCTTCCTGCCTGTGCCCGAAGAGCCTGATATAGTCCCCTGGTCGACCCACGAACTTGCCCTTGAAGAAGGCAATGTAGAATATCGACGCGTAGTAGTTGACAAACTGCAGTAAGTATATCTTGAGTGTTAGAGAGTCGTCGAACTCGGTTTGGGTGCGCAGGAGTTCCTTTTCAGTAAGCCATTCCGCCAGGAATTGGTAGATCTATGGAGACAATATGAACAAATATTAAATATAAGACAATATGAACAAATTTCACAAAGAAAACCGCGTAAATGTAAACTCAATTCGCTGCTCCATAACAATTCAAAATTACTATTTACTATGAATTATGTGAAAGCCTATTTTATATAAGCGTCGGATTTTTTTGGAATAGTTTTTTTTATTTATTTATTAGCAAATTTATTCTAGTTTAAAATGTTTAACAAATTTTTACACTAAAAACATGCTAAATACTTAGTACTATTAATATGTACAAAAATAATAATTATTATTATACAAAAAATAATAGTATAGAAATTACTGAGCATAGCACAAAATAAATAATAAAGCTTAAACTAGATGTCCATATACCTTGGCCTCCCTCATCGATTTTTGTTTTATTTTGCAGGTAAATTTTTCCTAGCTCCTTCCACTTTTCTCGGTCTAGAGCGACATTTATCCAGTCTTTACCAGCAGTCAACACAACACAATAGTTTTAATGATCATCAAATTACGATTGTATATCGTCTCGACATAATCCCCGAAGGGGTATCAAAGGTGTTTCCAAGTGTGGACTTTTACTAAAACAATCAACATTCGTACACCCTCTTTTCATCGACGATTTTTACTCCCCAAAGTGATAGCGCGTGTACTTTATAGTGTTTTCCTTTCCCGTTAAGCAAAAGGTAAGTATATAATGACTATGCATATAAATTTCGAAAAGCGCATTGTTGAATGCTCGATTTGCAGGAATCAAATTTGGAAGAACTCAAGATTGTGAGTCTGGAGTCCTACCAACTGAGCTACCGCCGGTATACATGAAAAGAAGATATTGTAAACCTACGTAATTAAAAATACAGATGAGCAGTAAGTTGATGCAGGCGGCCGTCGCCGTCGTGAACATGATCGGGTTGTACGTAATCAGCACGTTGTCCTGTCGCAGCGCCATTGCTCCCAGCAGGGACATCCTACAAAAAATATATACTCTATTTTATTTATTGTTACAAAATAACATGCAGAATAATTTGAAAGAAGGTAGTTCAAAATATTTAAAAATTGCTTTGCCAAATTGCCAAGCGTAAAGATAAGACCTTTTCATGTGTGAACTTCATTCTAGTACAAAAAGTCATTTCAAAAGTACAACGTAAAAGAAATATTCATGTGTCTTGTTTCCAATAAAGGTTGATTTTTTTCTTGAAATATTAATGTATATGGAAAAAGACGCGCTAGAACGGGACCATCGGTTCACGCTCGCCTGTTACCACGTTCAGTACAAGAATGATTCACCTGTACAAGACGACCCCCAGCACCGCCGCTATAGCTAGCAGCACCAGCAGCGCCACAATGCTGAACGACATGAGCGCGGCCGGCAGCCGCATCCGCCAGAACGGTACCATCGGTTCACGCTCCCCTGTCACCACGTTCAGTACAAGAATGATTCACCTGTACAAGACGACCCCCAGCACCGCCGCTATAGCTAGCAGCACCAGCAGCGCCACAATGCTGAACGACATGAGCGCGGCCGGCAGCCGCATCCGCCAGAACGGTACCATCGGTTCACCCTCGCCTGTTACCACGTTCAGTACAAGAATGATTCACCTGTACAAGACGACCCCCAGCACCGCCGCTATAGCTAGCAGCACCAGCAGCGCCACAATGCTGAACGACATGAGCGCGGCCGGCAGCCGCATCCGCCAGAACGGTACCATCGGTTCACGCTCGCCTGTTACCACGTTCAGTACAAGAATGATTCACCTGTACAAGACGACCCCCAGCACCGCCGCTATAGCTAGCAGCACCAGCAGCGCCACAATGCTGAACGACATGAGCGCGGCCGGCAGCCGCATCCGCCAGAACGGTACCATCGGTTCACGCTCGCCTGTTACCACGTTCAGTACAAGAATGATTCACCTGTACAAGACGACCCCCAGCACCGCCGCTATAGCTAGCAGCACCAGCAGCGCCACAATGCTGAACGACATGAGCGCGGCCGGCAGCCGCATCCGCCAGAACGGTACCATCGGTTCACGCTCGCCTGTTACCACGTTCAGTACAAGAATGATTCACCTGTACAAGACGACCCCCAGCACCGCCGCTATAGCTAGCAGCACCAGCAGCGCCACAATGCTGAACGACATGAGCGCGGCCGGCAGCCGCATCCGCCAGAACGGTACCATCGGTTCACGCTCCCCTGTCACCACGTTCAGTACAAGAATGATTCACCTGTACAAGACGACCCCCAGCACCGCCGCTATAGCTAGCAGCACCAGCAGCGCCACAATGCTGAACGACATGAGCGCGGCCGGCAGCCGCATCCGCCAGAACGGTACCATCGGTTCACGCTCCCCTGTGACCACGTTCGGTACAAGAATGATTCACCTGTACAAGACGACCCCCAGCACCGCCGCTATAGCTAGCAGCACCAGCAGCGCCACAATGCTGAACGACATGAGCGCGGCCGGCAGCCGCATCCGCCAGAACGGTACCATCGGTTCACGCTCCCCTGTCACCACGTTCAGCTAGAAGAAATTCATATTCTTTATTGTACACACAAAACATCATTTTTACATAGTACTTAGATACATCATGTACAGAGGCGAGCTTATCTCTAAAAAGAGATTTCTTCCAGCAAACCCGGATTGAAAAAAGAGAAGTAATAATAAAAAGTAGACATACATACGTGTACACTAAATATGTTAATATACTTACATAAATAACAACAATATACCTACATAAATAATAATTAAGTAACTATTTAAACAATAAACATGTTTACTTATATATATATATATATAATATTTACAAAAAATAAGATAAAAATACATAACAATAGTTAAAATAAATATTGTGCTATCTACAGATACTCATGGAGTTGAAAGGTAGTACTCTTTCACTCTGTTTTTAAAAATACCGAGTGTAGGACAGTCTCTAATGTTATGGGGAAGCGAATTCCATAATCTTATGGCCATGACGGTGAAGGACTGGCCGAAAGCACACGATTTGTGCACAGGAGTTTTGAGAAGAGAGACAGTACGTGCACGAGCCGGCTTGTCCCTAGAAGACAACAAAAGTTCAAATCGTTCACGAAGATAAGAAGGGGAGCGAGGATTACTGAGAATGCTGTAAAGCTGGGTAAGGATATGTAAATGACGACGCTGACGGATAGGGAGCCATTTGAGCTCTTTGCGAAAACAGGATATATGGTCGAATTTACGTAAGCCATAGATGAAACGAATAGCCAGATTTTGAAGGCGCTCAAGCTTATTTAGCAACTCTTCATTGGCATCAAGAAAACAGACATCGGCATAATCGATCAAGGGAAGAAGAAGAGATTGTGCAAGGGAGATTTTAGTTTTAAAGGGAAGGAAATTCTGGAGGCGCTTCAGAGCATGAAATGCTCCAAACACTCTTTTACTGATCCCATTTATGTGAGGAGCCCAAGACAAGCTGCTGTCGAATATAACACCCAGGTTTTTAGCAGTTTTAGCATACACAATAGGAACCCCATTCATTGTCACAGCTGGTATATTTGAGTTACTCAGTTGCCTTAACATGTATGGACTACCGAGCAGCAAAGCTTGCGATTTGTTTGGATTGACGAGTAGACCATAAGATTTCGCCCATTTTTCTATTTTATCAAGATCATCATTCATTTTTCTAATTGCGGACTCTGCTTCATTCACTGGGAAATGGAGATAAAGCTGCAAATCGTCTGCATAGAGATGGTAGCGAGAACATAAGGTGTCAGTGATTGAGTTAATAAAAACTGAAAACAGGAGAGGAGAGAGAACGCCACCTTGAGGAACGCCAGCAGTGAGTTCACAGCACCCTGATGTAACGTCACCAGAGCGTATGCACTGCCGCCGACCACGAAGATAGGTATCAAACCATTCTATTACTAGAGGAGATACGTTAAGAGAGCCTAAGACCCCTAACAGTACGTCAAAGTTGACACAATTGAACGCACTGCTAAAGTCTAATAATGTTAATACAGTTACTTGTTTGCTGTCGATTGCGAAACGAATATCGTCCGTAACCTTAAGTAGAGCAGTAACTGTACTATGTCCACTACGGAATCCTGACTGATATGGATTCAGTAGGTTATTTTTGGAGAGGTAAGATGTCAGCTGATCATGAACAAGGGATTCAAGGACTTTGGAAAGGATGGGAAGGATTGAGATAGGCCTATAATGTGAGAAAGAGGAAGGGTTAGATGTTTTGGGTAAAGGAATGACGTTAGCTTGTTTCCAGGCAGTAGGAAAGGAGCAGGTTACCATAGAATAGTTCATAATATGGGTGATGGTAGGTAAGAGTTCGTCCAGAATCGTAAATAACATTTGCGAACATATTTCATCGTCACCTACGGCTTTAGACGATATGGCTAGAATGGCTTTCTTAACGTCACTCGTAGTAGCAGTTATGAAGGAGAAAGGTGTACAACTAGGTTTCGGCTTATTATTAAGATTAAAGAGAGTTTCATTTTTAGTGTCGTCTTCTAAAGTGACAGGAGATTTGGAGAAATGCTGATTAAGTGCATCAAAATCAATGTAACTTGAAATGGTTTCAGAAGATTTGCCGATACCTAGTGTTTTAAGAAATTTCCATACCTGTGCAGGATTGTAATTATCTATGGATTCATGAATGTGGCGTCTCTTAGAATCCCTACACATTCTACTACAGCGATTACGCAGCTTCTTGAAGTGCAAAAAGTTTTCTTCAGAAGAGTCTTTTTTGTACTTCCGCTTAGCCCTATCCCGTTTTGCCATTAAGTTGCGTATGCTTTCAGTTAACCAGGGTGCAGGAAGATGTTTTACCTTAACACTTTTGATTGGAGCGTGCTTATCAAACAAACTCAATAAGAGTCTGTTGAAATTTGCTACTTTCTCGTCGATTGTCAGACTGTCAATGACTGGAGACCAGTCAAGAGCAGCAGCATCAGCTCGGAGCTCCTCCAGATTCATACCCTTAAAACCACGAAGAAGCAAGAGTTTGGACTTTTGTTTGGGAGGTCGCACTTTATACGACAGAAAAATCAGATCATGATAAGAAAACGGAGCATCAAGTTGGCCATGGGCAACAACTTTTTTAAGATTAGAGACGATCATAAGGTCAAGAAGAGAAGGTTTACAATGGGGGGCATGATGTGTGGCAGAAAGGGGTAAAATATGTAAGTTAAAACTGGACACGATGGATGTAAGCTTTGATGAACGAGAGTCAGTTTTGAGAAGGTCCGTATTGAAATCACCAAAAATTATTGTTTCATCATAGAGGGGGCTTAAGTCTTGAAGCTGAGATTCAAAGACGCTAAAGTAATTTACATTGCGATCGGGAGGGTAAAATACACCAAGAAGAATTTTGGTACGATGGAGATATATTTCTAGGAAAAGATGTTCAGCAAAACCTGAGTATTGGCTGGGAGACTGACTAACAATCTTACAGGAAATTTCGGAGCGCAAATAAATTGCAACTCCCCCGCCACATGCACCAACCCTATCATTTCTTAGGAGACGGAAGCCGGGAAGACTGACAGATGTAGATGGCAAGGAGGGTTTTAGAAAAGATTCAGAGACGAGGACAGCGTCGATGCGTTGGTTACTAAAAGAGGCTAAAAGGTCTGAATAATGAGCAGATACGAGGGGAGGCTGAAAAGTAACCTACCTAACTATGAAAGAAAAGACGTAACTGGATAGTTTTTTTTTATTTTTCTATATAGTCCTTTGCTAGTAAAATGCACTTATAAAATTTTTCAAATATTAAATTTAAGCCATTAAAAAAAAAAAATACGGTTTGTCGTCAAAATAGTCAGAAACCGCTGCCTTCATTTCGTCATCGGTCATAAATCTTCGTCGCCTGAGGTCTTTCTTGAGAAGTCTAAACAGAAAATAGTCACAGGGGGCTAGATCTGGACTATAAGGGGGGTGGTCAATGGTTTCGAAGCCATAGTCTTTAATTGCTAGCTTTGTTGTGCGTGCGGTATGCACTGGTGCGTTATCGTGCAAAATCAGAATTCCTTTGCTTAGTTTACCTCGCCGTTTTTCTTTTATTGTCTCTCTTAGTTGATATAATAAGTTTGAGTAATAATCAGCATTCATTGTAGTTTTTTTCGGTAAATAATCTATGAGCAAAATCCCTTCTGTGTCCCAAAAGATTGTAGCCATAAGTTTACCGGCCGATGGACAGACCTTAAATTTCCGAGGCGGCTTCTCATCCTTAAATTTCCACTGTAACGACTCTTGCTTACTTTCCAGGTCCCATTGTCGAATCCAAGTCTCATCACATGTTACAATTCTAGAAATTATTTCTTCCTCTTTCCCTCGACTCATGTCCAAAAACTCTTCGCAATATTTGACACGCCTCTCCATGTCAAATGCAGTCAACATTCTAGGGACCCAACGTGCACTAACCTTGGACATGTTCAAATGCTCATGAATTATTTCATTGACTCGCTCTTTACTGACGCCCACATCTCTAGCTATCTCCCACTGCTTCACTCGTCGGTCCTCTAATATATTTTTTTTTCACCCTGGCTACATTTTCATCGGTGACGGCCGAAACTGGTC
Source organism: Ypsolopha sequella (assembly GCA_934047225.1). Taxonomy (NCBI): domain Eukaryota; kingdom Metazoa; phylum Arthropoda; class Insecta; order Lepidoptera; family Ypsolophidae; genus Ypsolopha; species Ypsolopha sequella. The sequence goes on from OW203987.1 coordinate 26,095,773, forward strand.
TTCCGCTACGAGGATCATCTTCGAGGCTCTCACGACCTAATTTAAACTGCCTTGACCAAAACTTTATAACAAATTCGGAAGATCACGAACTGCCAAACACACGTGACATACGCTGTCTGATCTCCGAAGGCGTATTCCCTTCTTTAGTCAAAAACTTAATCACCGCACGCTGCTCGATTTTATCCATTTTCACTTTTTCTACCGACATGTTCGAAACAATTGTAGGAGACAAATAAACGTGATGCAATAAACAAATGAATGTAATACATTTTGAAAATAGAATAACAAACGAATATAAATCCATACCAGCCAGCATTATTTTTGTATATATTTCTGACCAAGGAGATTACATATCAGCCGCCCTACGTACACTCTGAGCATTAATATGAACGATATTAAGGTTATTTTTGAAGTTGTTAAGTTTAGCACTTAAGCGATCATACAAAGTTGCAGTCGCCCCAGTTAGAGAAACATCACTATCCGCACTCAAAAAGTCATCCGATGAAGAGCATGAGAGAAAACTAATATTATTAATATCATCAGAAGTATCCATAAATGATAATAAATACAAGCGCTTAATACGTAAATAAATTAAATATATACTATATAACAAAAAACTATACTATACTTTAAGTAAATAATCTATAAAAATTGAATATTTTTAAGTAGTCACCCGAACCCCTCAACAAAATGGGGTTAAAAATAAAAAATAAAAAAAAAATCAAGTAAGTTAGGTTCCTTCGGCAGTGTTCAATTTAGGAATGCTGGAAAAAAAACCCTTTGGAATATATTCCTTAAATACACATAAGATAATAAAGCTGTTCGTTGAATTGGAACGTATTGTACGTAGTTAATAGCATAAAAACAAAAAGCTTAAAAACTTCAGCTTAATGAAGGTTTATAGGACAAGACATGAAGATGGCTAAAAGGACTAGTTTCCAAGCCAAAGCCAATAACATTTAAAAAAAAAAAAACAAAAGTCATTTGACAACTATTTTTAGATTTTTAGGTTACATCTGTGTTTATGATAAAAAAAGTGACTTAAAACCAAACTACCTTTAAAAGCACTTGCGAAAAGTAAGTTGGCTGAAGAAATATGTTGCTTGAGGCCGGAATGCAATGTGACAAATACCTATTTTTTACCCAAGGCCTTGCTTCGTGTTGATGTTTTTGGAGCAGTCTCCTTGCTCTTTGCAGTTTGGGATTGAGGAACAGCTTCAGACGGAAATTTGCTCATCAGCAGACGGAGTTCGGACATTTGCTCAATCTTCTGCTTCGACTTGTCCGGAAGCAACAGAACAATTTTACCCTCCACTGTCCAGCAGCTATTCATTCCAAAATGTCGTTTGGCAGCAAGGAATGCTTCTTGTCTCGCCTTGGTGAGGAACTCGGAGACGCTGACAGTCGATCCTTTTAAGGACGTCTTGTGACTCCAAACCTCAGTACGACTGCTGAAGCTTGAGAAGCGCACAAGAAGAGGTCTAGCCTTCCCTTTATTAACACCGAGACGATGACACACAGTAATATCACTAACACACTGGGATGAAAGTTTCATTTTATCTGTTAGAATCTGAGTAACTGAGGCTAATGGAGATATTGTACTTTCAGGTACCCCATGAAACAGCAATACCTTGCGACGTGAAGTCATTTCGTGCCGGTCTAATCCCAGTAAAAGAAGCTCCAATTGGGACTTCAACATCGCCACAGATTTCCACATAAGGGTCTTGAAGATGTTGAACTCACTTGCAAGAGTGGTGAGGTCTGGTGGAGGAGATTTGGAACCAGAAGCTTTGTCTCGCAGTTCTTCTTCAAATTGACCCATCCTTGATTGCACCATCTCAACAACATCCTCCATGTTTTTGTGAAGTTGAGTGTAGAGGTCCATTGTGATGTTGGCAAGTTGGTGCAGTGCAGTAAATAGGAAGTGTTGTGTGAAATCTTTATTTACCCAGATTGTTGAAGAGTTCAGGTAACAAAATATACAACTTTTAGCACATATATACTTGTCTAGTTATTTTTAATAGATTTAAATAAGCAGAGCAATATTTTTAATGTGTGGCATGTATGACTACCCACATAAAAAAAAAAGAAAACAATCGTATCGTCGTAACAATCGTACAAATCGTACATGTGACAGCAGGCAGTGTTAATCAGTATTTTCAGGGACTGCCGCAAAAATCTACGGAAGTCGGTAACGTACGAAACTGCCTATTACCATTCCCCCAGTACGGCTACTTATGACGTCATGCTGATACACAAGTCATGAAGGTTTTGTCATGAGGGTGGTGACAAACCGTGGCCGAAGCCCTCCACCAGTAAAGAGGTACATACGTCATCTGTGCAGACGGGGCCAAGATCCAAAGAAACCTTAATACTACAGAAACATATATTATATTGTCGGCATATCCATCCATCCATATCTAGTACGTCCACTGCTGGACACAGACCTTTCCAAGATGTCACCACTCTTGGCGGTCCTCCTGTAAGAAATGCCCATACTCACACACGCTGGGCAGGCGGGTTGGTGAGCGCGGTGCCGGAACCCTCGCACCAGTGACCAGTCTGCTTTATAATAGGTATTTACATATGAAATTGCCGAAATTTTCTTACAGATTCATGAGTTCATAATTCCTGTAATTCAATAGCTATTTCAATTATTTGTTTTTTGTTCGAAAGTTGATTTTAATTTTCAGTTTGATCATAAAAATTAAATCTTCAAAAACAGTTTGTCCTAAATGCCATCCATTTCCATGATAACATTCGTAATAATTTTTTACAGCTGACAATTTTCAAAAATTAAATTAATGTCGCTGTTAGCTCGATGTTGTCTCGTTCATACACATAAGAAACTACAAAATTTGATTTGTCATTCCTAAAAAAAAATGCAAAAATGTTAATACTGAAAATTAAGTTTCCTTCAAATTCTCTTTAGAAAACGGCAATTTCATATGTAAAGACCGGCAGATGGAGATGGATGTACCGCCATTAATCGGTCCCAGGCATAGTGGGCCACCTGGTTGTCTGTTACTATCCTTCGAACGACTTCGGGGGCGTTTGCGAGTAAGATGGTTGTACCTCCACAGTCGGGCACTTGGCATGTAACTTTTTATCCACAGTTTTTGGGCTTGACAGTTTACCTGTGTCCGTTTAACATGCGCCAGCCTCGCTAAGTACTGCGGCCGCGGGTGCTCCTCGTAGACATCGAACCCTGTGAGATCCCATCGATGCGTCATCTCTGCGGAGTATCTCTTCCACAGCTCTAGGAAACACGCGCCTGCAAGTATAACAAAAACATCTTCACTACATATATCTCCAGATGGATTTCAGTCAGATACGTTTCCCTCTTTTCACATAAGATTTTTACGTCCCAACGAGATCAGGTGAAAGAATTATAGCCGTACATCGCGCACAAATACAAGCTTTTTCAAGTTCATATTTCAATCCTTTACTGTGAGGTAGTCTGGTGCCGATCCATTGTAATGAGCGATGACCTTAACTCGGTCTTCCCCCGTGACATTACGTGGGGAATGACTGGGTTATCCGGCCAGACTATACACCAGCGCCGACTAAATAGGCTTTTACTCGACTTAGTTTACTTCAATAGTTACAAATAGCTTCCTTTAGTCACAGCGCAATAACACTTTTATTTTAAGCAAAAATTCGTTTAGTGAACAAAGGTTACAAAAGCTGACCATTTCTTCCGTTACAACGTTACTATAGATATCCTAAAAATTGCCTAATATAGTATTATTACGACCCATCCTGATGCGTACTTCAGGCACAAATATGTACCCACAGCTTAACGTGCCCAAGATGTGCCCCTATTTGAACCCACGACCTCCACATTAGTAGTCTAGTACCTACACGAACCATTAGCCCACAGAGGCGGTCAGTAACTCACCCCAAAAGCTCATGAATATAGCAAAGAACACGGTGGTGGGGTTGTCGAACAGATAGGTGATCCGCGACTGGAGACAGGTCGCCTTTAGATCCCAGTACTCGCAGAAGTAGTCGCACAGCGGGCACATCTTTATCGTCGAGTTGTAGTTGCACACGTCCTCACTAGAAAGTGAAGTAACCGTCTAATTAATGGTACAAAAAACATAAACAAGCATAATATTCTCTGATTTTAGGACAAACTAGTTCTGCCTTGGCCAAATTAGTTATTTGCAAGTCCTTCAGTGCAGAAGCAAGCCGGTTAGGTAAGAAGGCTATCTATGACGCCACTCGTGGTTATTTTTTTTATGACAACCCAATACCAATTCGTCCTAGACAAAACTAGTTAGTCCTAAAATCGGGTTAGTCGGTAATGTACATTGTTTTTAGTTGGGAGCAATCTCTTGAGCGTTACAGTTATTTGTTCTGACATCTTTTTAAATCTGGAGATGTAAGCGAATCAGTAACCCGACTAACCTGGGTTTGTTGGAGTAGATGGTGGCGGCCGAGTAGATGAAACATATCAGTCCCACGATGGAGGCGGGTATCAGCATGTTCGTGTAGAAACCGAGCCACGCGAAATATAAACCTGCAATAAGTGACGTCATGCATTACCCACAGTTCCATTGATTTAGGACAGCTGTTTACGGTCTAATGCATGGATTGTCACCACCCTCATGACGATTACCATGCCGCCAAGCGACATAGTACCAAGGTGTTTTCGAGTGTCACTAAAATAGTCCTCGTACACCCTCTTTTCGTCGACGATTTTCACGTCCCAACAACACGATAAGGGGTTATCGCTGTACTTCGGGCACACATACATGATTTTTAGACATAGACGAATACAGCCCACATAGACTCCCGATTTCTGTCAACACATCTGACTGAACGAGCAGATATGATTAGCCACTCAAAAATTATCTCTGTTTCGGTAGGCCAAACCAAAATGGCTTCTATATTCATTACGTGGGAGTCTTCGTCTTCGGGAAAGATAAATTTGTGGCGCTATACGTAAGATAGAATGTCCTTGGAAGAGCCAATAGGATTGCAGTATCCTGTTCCTCATGCCTCGGCTTATTGACAGAATTTTTTGAACGCAAGATATTGAACAATAGACGTCTTTCTGGGCTGTATTGTCTATGTTTTTAGGACATGCCGGTTTCCCTCACAGTGTTTTTCTTCACCGTTTAGCAAGTAGTACACACTACAAGCACTTAGCAGGATATGATTGTGATGTATATCACATAATAGGTGCCAAGCCAGACTGAGAACTCGGCTAGGTTGAAGAGACTTACCTATCTTAACACCGAAGTAGTCTTTGACGTAATCTAGGGGTTGATATTTAATACATTTGCTGACGCTCGCCCATTCAGTCAGCAGGAGGTGCCGCATCGAGCCGGGCGTTTTGAGATCTCCCTGAGGAACACAAGAGAACAGTTTGTAAAGCGAACTCCCCACTTCATGAATTATATTAGTGTATATACAACGTGTAACAGAAAGGTGTAACCATATTTGAAGAGCTTATTCAGTCAATAGTATAGAACAACTTTTACTATGGATACAACCCTGAAATCTCAAAAAAAAATCTGCCCTTCCATATATTTCGGCCGAGCGGCATTGCATTTTTCTATGAAACAGTAAAAAAAATTTTTCGAGATACAGTGTTTGTTCCAACGGTTGCGACGGTCAATACGTTTAGTTAAATCAACGCGCATAAAAATCTTCGCCACTGTTCGTATTCTCTAAAACGAGCTGAATTATAAATTGTAAGAGTGAGTGGTATTTGGAAACTGATTGAAGAGAAAATAGCAATTTTGGAACATGTGCGAAAAATCGGATCCGGAGCGAATTGGCCTCATTTATTTTTTCCCCGATATTTACGATTATAAAACCGTTTCGAGGATTAGCTTGCTTACTGTTTTCAATAGACAGATTTAAAAATAATCACGAATATTATTTATTAAATGAAAAAAGATATGTCTTTCATTTGACCTTCAGTGACTTCGTCACCACACATTTCTATACAGAATAAATATTTCTTGAACGCATCCTAAAGTATGACAACAAGTCATTCAACCTAATATAATTACGTCACTTCCTGTAAATACTAAAATACTTATAGAATGGATTCAAAAGCACGGAAAAATGTCTTACCCAAATTACATACATAAATTGCTCTATTTATTCCAAAAAGCAGACGAAAAGAGCACATTGAAGTTTAATAAACCGGCCAAGTGCGAGTCGGACTCGCTCACGAAGAGTTCCGTACCATTACCTATAAAAACGGCAAAAAAACATGTTTGTTGTATGGGAGCCCCCTTAAATATTTATTTTATTCTGTTTTTTAGTATTTGTTGTTATAGCGGCAACAGAAATACATCATCTGTGAAAATGTCAACTGTCTAACTGTCACGGTTCATGAGATACAGCCTGGTGACAGACGGACAGACAGACGGACAGACAGACAGACAGACAGACGGACAGCGGAGTCTTAGTAATAGGGTCCCGTTGGATACTCTTTAGGTACGGAACCCTAAAAATGGCCGTATTATTGGTATCATTTTAACTGTCTATATGCGACCGGAAGTGAACAAGCTGCTATGGATTATATAGAAAGCGGAAATACGACCTTTGCCGAAGAGTGACTTAGATCCCTACTCGCATTATTCAAATGGTACAACTGTATACTTCTTCACACACTAGATGCACATTGACTCACATCGTGTAAAGGGTACGCAGCACTATACGTGCTCTGGCTGATGAGCCTCGTGATGCCGAACGCAAAGTCGTCATGATCCTTGTCGGAGAACTTCTTGCGGTCCAGAATGAACTGCACTATGCGGGAGCAGATCGACGGAGTCCAGAAACACTCTGCGCTCGTGTCGAACCTGAGGAATTTATTATTCATTTATTTATTTTCAGTTACAAGTACAATATTTTAGCATTATTCAGTACCATGACACAATTTTATTTCATTTTATTTATAACACTTTTTGCACAGTTACACAAATAACTTAAAAGACAAAAGAAACAATTAAACATGGTGTACAAGGGCGGCACTTATTGCTAATAGCAATATCTTCCAGGCAACCCTTGGTAGCTAACAGAAAGATGAACAAATTAACATGTTTGGTTAACCAAATTAACAATGTTTGGTTAACCAAATTAACTATGTTTGGTTTGTCTTGAATACACGCCTATCTCCCAGTGGGGTAGGTAAAGACCAAAAATTTCCATCTACTACGATCTTGGCACACCTCTTTCGCCTCCCCACACCCATCAATCTAGTCATGCAAGCTCTTATATTTTGGGTGCAACCAATATTGTAACTGGCAATTATTTTAACGAGGGTTAGTTTAGAACTAAAAGTACGAGATCATAATGCACCACGTCATGCCAGGTTTCGTAACCTCCTTTTCTGTCAATTACGGTGAAGATAAGTGAAGAACACTAGTTAAAGTTGCTAATTGCATAATTTTACTGATGATTATGATGATAAGCGGGCAGAATTTTTTGTACTCTTTGGACTTATAAACAAATATGTAGGATAGAGATTTTGCTACTTTTTTGGTCAGATTCTGGAAGGCAGTAATGGATGAAATCGGCATTATTTTCCTGAGGAGTTAATGTGAGGTTTTAAACACGCTTTTCAGGTTAATAATAGCTATATAAATATATTACTCACAAGTACTCCTTGTCCTTAGAATATATAGCAGTCAACCGATGCTTCCTCTCCGGGAAGATCCTAGTGTCCACTCTGATCTTCATCATGATGCGATCCCAGAACGCCTCCATCTTCTCTATTAACGTGTTCGTCTTCTCTTGGACTTCCTTCAGCGCTGAAAACTGGGGATTCGAAAATAAACCTTTGTAACTTTTTAATAAAGTTGTATTTGGATCAACAATGATCGGGTTAGGTTTAATTTGTTAGCTTGATTGTGAATCTTACATAGTGAGAGTAAGGAATTGAATATCGTCACAGCATGTGTATATGTCGCCGCCCTTTGGTTAAATTAGCCTCTTAATTAGATGGCTAGGTTGGCGGCATCCAATTAAGTACCTAAAGAATGCTTAGCCAAATATTTGAAAGCAACGTTTAACCAGAAGGCTGAAAGCTTAGCTTCTTGATTAATAAATGTTATTAATAGTTATTATGATATATTGTTAGGGTGGGCAAGAGATCGTGAGGTCACAAAATAACCACTTACAGAAGGTTCACTTTCGCATAACTAGCGAAAACAGGCGTACGCACACATAGACGCGTATGTACGACGATCTCAGATGAAGTCAGTCGAATGCCAATACGAAATTCTGCCGAGATCATCATACGTACGCGTCTATGCATGTGTGCGTCTGGTTTCGCTCCGTCGTCGAGTCGGCCTTCTGGTTGTATCTATTTTGTGGTGAGGTGGCCGATTAATGTTTGAATTTGAATTTGAACTGTTATCTGCAAATGCTGATACAAGGAATGTGCAGGTGTTAAAACTGAATAGAAAGGTTGAGGTTAAGGTGGATACGACGGATCTTGTTCCCAAACGCACAACTTATAATTGTTTCTGGAATCATTTACTTTAAGGACTGCAAGCGCTGTAGTGGCAAAACAATTAACTAAAAAATGACGCGCCCGCTTTTGGTTCAGTCGTTTCTACCTTTTGGGCAGCCTACACGTCAGCGTTGAAGTATCTTAAAATAAACAACGAACAGCCTACCCATTCAATGCAACTATTTAATAAACAACCTAGCCGTCCAATTAGGAGCCCGATTCATCCGGCGGTGACATATACATGAAGGAGCAGAGATTTTTCGATCACCAACTGAATAGAACAGTCAATCACCCCTTTTTACCAAAGATTATATCATCCCAGTGTATAAGAGGTGAGCCTAACACTTTCATAACATTATTACAGCTCTACCGTTTAACTGAGTCGGTTCCTGGCCTCGTAGCACAATGTTTAATCGCGCGCGATGCCACATAATTGAATCACAGGTGCGAGGAGCGTGACATACTGTTTAATCGCAAAAAACATCGTATCACTCTCCTCGCACTTGTGATTCAACTAAGTGGCATCGCACGCGATTAAACACTGTGCTACGAGTGCTGAGAGACGCGATGTCACCCCTCCCGCACCGCGCTGCAACCTCAAGATCCGACTTAGTTAAACAATAAGGCCTATAGTTTAATATTAATTTGTAGTTAATACGCAAACACATCTTAAAAGGGCCATTAATAATTGGATAAAAACTTTAAGTAAAAATAACAATATTAATAACAGTACAAACCATTTAAAAAGCACCATCGACGCCATTCAGATTGTATTATTTAAGTATTTGAAAAAAAAACAGTAACTTTTGATACTTGCATGTATGGATAGATAATAAATTTACATACGGTCGACCGCACATCTACCTACCAAATAGTAGAACATATTACGTTATCATAAGGGTTGAAATTGAACACAATAGGTAGCTTTAAGAGCACCGTGATCGCCCAAACTTCCAACCAACGCAGTTCGCTGATATAGTACATTACGATACGAGAGCGATGAAACGTTTTCTGACGAGTGTGAGTTTGCGGCACGAGCCGAAGGCGAGTGCTGCAATCACACGAGTCGAGAAAAAGTTTCTCGCACGAGTTTCGTATAATTTTTTATAGCACAAGTGCGTAAAATGAGCGCTTTACGCACGCGTAAAGTCGGCGTAATAGCGTAATAGCGTGCTATAAATATTATTATTTGTTTCTAAATGCCTAAATGTTGAATTTGTGTAACTTATCCCGTATATCATCCACGATTTGAACCTAAAAAAATATCAAAATCAGATATACACTTAAGTTACAAGCTTATAAATGATTGGAAAATCCATTATTTACTTTTATACGCTTGTAACATGTAACTTTCGTGTGTATTTGATTCAAGTCACGGATAAATGTACGAGATAAGTCACACTAATTCAATATTTAGGCGCAAACATGAATAAATAAGGACATTATCAGCGAACTGTGCTTATTGGGAGTTCGGGCGAGTACAGTGCTCTTAACTACAGGAGACACTTTCACACTAAATTATACTACGCAAATCACTAGTGCAATAAGTACCGAAGAAGTCATGCTATAAAGGTTATCGTTGTTATATATTGTCCTTAATGATTAAATATGTGTTAAACAGGGTATTGATTTAGTCCGCAATTTCCGTTCTAATTAATATACACGATACTGATGGCAAAAAATATAAAAAATTGTACATAAATTTTTCGAATAATAATTAATAAAATATAGGTATTTAGTTTTTAAACTTATTATTGTCTCTCGTTTTCTGCCATAGTGCAATCAACCTACAAAAAGGGTGCGGGGTGGCAGTACAGGTGGAAGGTGGATGCGAAGTCACAGAAAGTAGCCCTTCACGCCACTTTGGAAATACATCGAAAATTTTATTTTTTCGAAATTTTAGGACAAAGGACATAATGGTTATATCCAACTGTTTTTTTTTTTAATAATCTTTGTTTTTACTAACAGCTCTGCGATGAAAGTTGCGCACCAAATCAACATTCTGTATCTCCTATAAGTATATACTGGGTCTTAAGATGAAGTTGCGGAAGCCGGAAACTGGCGATAGTACTCATCCATACGAAAACTTTTACTATGGAGTCAAACCTCGAACCGCGAGTTACAAAGCTACCCGACCAAAATGTATGAAATAACAGTTTTTTTTTTCGATATAATATCAGTGTTTTTCACGGAAAGTTGTTCGTATGGACATGCACTATCGCTAGTTTTCGGCTTTCGCAACTTCATCATAACTCCCAATATATTGAATTTTAGAGCATTACAGACTATTATAACCATCACAAACGGGTCGTATTACAAATTACATTTTAAATCTAAAGCACCCGAAATAAAAGAGCTTGTATGACTCAGCTGATGAATATGGAAAAATCAAAAGGGGTGCCAGATTAGCAGATCGAGACCTGTGGTCGCTGCCTACCCATCTAGGAAACAGGCGTGACAATATGTATGTCTAACTCTTTCTCTCCTTTTTAGGGTTCCGTAGTCAACAACAAGGAACCCTTAAAATTTCGCCATGTCCGTCTGTCTGTCTGTCTGTCTGTCTGTCCGCGGCTTAGCTTCGAGACTATTAGTACTAGAAAGCTGTAATTTGGCATGGATATACATATTTATCATAACGATAAATGGTACAGTAAAATACTCAAAAAGATTTTTTTTTTAGGTTACCCCCCCCCCCTAAACGTAAAGTAGGGATGATTTTTTTTTTCTCGTCTATCCCCTAGTGTGGGGTGTTGTTGGATAGGTAATTTCAAAATATTTCGATCCAGGGTTCCATTTGCGAAATATTAAGCTTAAAAGTGTTAATTTTTGTTAGAGTCAAGTGTCCCCCCCTCCCTGCCAGCGAATCGGTTGTATTTGGAGACGTGAAAAAAATCACGGCAGTAGTATACATAACGAAATTAAAAGGAAAAACCCTCACAGCTAAGTAGACTTTACAAGTTAACGAGTACAGATCGCGCTAAACTTTTAGTCCCCTCTAAACACGGGGCGATTCGCATCAGCAGGAACAAAATGTATGGGCCGTTCTTGGGAAGAGCAACTTCCGAGCGTACTAGAAGTTTGGCGCGATCTGTATTAGTCGACAAACTTATAAAATACACTTGGAGAAGAAGTCCGCATATTGTGCAGGGCAACTACGTAACCCTACACTGCGCGTGGCCCGACACGCACTTGGCCGGTTTTTACTTATACAGACAATAGTAACACTAGTTCAGGAAACGGTGTAAATATTTTTACGAGTGAATCTGTAAATGTTACCAAAAAAACTTGTTAAATATTGTGTATCGACGATAACATTGCCATGAGAACATGAAGCTCATTTAAGGTTAAGCGTCAGTCGTTCGGTACAAAGTGCACAATCTAACTTTGTTTTTCTTGTTAAGAAGTTAAAAGTGAAAAAGATATTGGTCTGTGGCAATTCACGCCAACAGATTTAGTTAGATTTATTAATTAACAGTTTGAAATGAAATGCACATTAGTCACGATTTTGTCCAAACAAGCTTAAAATACTGTTTTTAGTTTGTTTCGACAAAATCCCGGCTAATTGTGCATTAATGCAATGTTATGCAAATAATAGTTTCATAAGATGGGCTTGCAGGTTGTATAACGATAAGTTTGTTAATTAAATATTCACTAAAATATCCACATATATTTAGTGAGTATTTAATTAGTTTTAAAAGATTATTATTGCAGTGTATCTCTGAGCATGTATAGCTTACGTTAAAAAGCATGGACAAAACAGTTTTATTTAATATATTTAGAATGTTTTATAACAAGTAAGGAAACTGTAGGTCTACATTATAAGAATATTTTGTGTTATGTATAAATATATAAGACTGTTTGTTTCTTGGAAAATAAAAAAAATTTCAAGCTTTTGATTCATAAACCTAAGTTAGACGAACAATACGTTTACTAGTTTTTCGTCCATGGTTATACTAAACTATTAGTGTGAATCGTTATAGACCAATATCTTTTTCACTTTTAACTTCTTAACAAGGAAAACAAAGTAAAGTTGTGCACTTTGTACCGAACGACTGATGTTTAACCTTAATACCAGTTACAGAAATAAACAATTTTAAGCACAATACAGGGGTGCAATTGTGTAAGAAAATCGTATACATTAGACAGGTTATAACGTACGTTTTGTTTTCGCCTAAATTAGCCAGTTCAACAAATGTAACCGTACATTTTACGTCTTACGTTGCTTACACAATTCCGGGCCAGGTGGTTGATAGAAATTTATTCGAGCTTACCCGGCCGTAGGCCCAAAAACTACGAGGGTCGAAGGGAAGGAGAGAGGGGGAGTTAGAAGCGCGGAAGACACAGCCCCCGTCCCCCTGCAGTCCATGGGCGTACCGCGGACAAACTTTTTAAGCTATAATCGACTTCTACTTAATACTTGCACCCTTTGAACAAAGTGAAAATGTTCAACTAGTATAATCTGCCTACCGAGATTTACCTCTCCTCCCGTCTCCCAAATCTATCCAAGAAGTGTCATTTTAGATACATATAGGTTTGCAATAAGTACGACAAGAATAAAACTCAAGCACCACAACCATGTTAGCCAATGAAAGTCATACGATTAGAGAGGTATAAGATAATTATGTATGCAGCGGTCAAGCATTAAACGGCCATGCGTATCGGTCACGACATCAGCATACCTTAGACATGGCCGCATTCAGTATGGCATTCGTCTTCCCGCTTTTGCGTATTTTACTGCATTCCTACGACATAAACTGAGGATCAAACACTGTGCGACTTTTGTATCACTGTCGATGGCACCAAAATATGTATAAAAAAATGTATTTCAAGATTTCTCACCCAATTAAGGGTCGGCATCCCTAAATCCGCCAAAAAAAGGGTTTGACATTCCAACTTAAGACGATAGTAAATCACTCGCCCAGATGAAGGCAGTCTAAATCTGCTGAAACTGGTCGGCTTTCCCGATCATAACACGTATTGAGGTGAGCCTTTTTTATACATATAAATCACGATAGTAAATATTTAATTTCTTAACAAAATAAATACCACTTGCTACTCTATAACAGGAACAATAAGATAATGAAAAAAAAATTGCTATTAAATCTCAGAAAATCAGGAATTTCAATAAAAATTTCCAATAGCATTGTCGCATTCTAGGTATTGTGATTTAAATAGAAACATAACAATAACAAAACATATTTCAGAACCATAGTAACGGATCAAAAAACATGATTATAAAAACGGTTTTCGATACGATTTATAGTTTTTCGGCAATACGTAAAATGAAGCAAAAAAAAAATTATTCAAGTTTTGCGTCCGAAGAAAACGTTACAGCAGGACTTTCTAAGCGAATGCCGACCCTTTAGTTAGATAATATATAAAGTCCCTCCACTTACTAAGGGACTTATTTTCGACACCAATGTTGGATTTCGTTGAAGACCGAGTGAATTATAAATTTTCTTTTATTATATATGATTGTGCTGCCATCTAGACACAGTATACAGAACGAAACCGAACAAGTAGCTAAGAAATGTCGAAGCTGAAAATCGGATAGTTTTATTGATTCATGTGCAAACACTTACAAACACAATACTGATTTCTTTAGCCTGCATTTAATATAAAGATATTTTATCTCTAGACAATTACTTTAAATTCTATAAATTTTGATGATTCTAAATGAAATACATGACACAGAACACCAATGTTAAAATCTCGATGCATCTAATGTAGGTACCATATATATTAGGTATTTACATATGAAATTGCTGTTTTCTATAAATAATTTGAAGGAAAACGAATTTCCAGTACTAACATTTTTTCATTTTTTTAGGAATGACAAATCCAAATTATGTAATTTCTTTTGTGTATGAATAAGACAACATTAAGCTAACAGCAACATTAATTTAATTTTTGAAAAGCGTGAGCTGTAAAAAATTATTATGAATCTTATCATGGAAATGGATGGCATTTAGGACGAACTGTTTTTGAAAATTTAATTTTTATAATCAAACTGAAAATAAAAACAAAATTTTATACGTAGATGTAAAACCTAACCTAACCTAATTGTAATAGCTATTAAATTACAGGAATTATGAACTCATGAATCTATAAGAAAATTTCGGCAATTTCATATGTAAAGATCTATTATATATATAAATCTCAATAAAGTATAAATAATAAAATATATTTATAGAAATGGGGATTGTACATGTATAAATAAAGCCTAAGTTAACAGTTAAGGGGAACTATGCGTTACCACATCCTAATATTAAGCTATAACATCATCCTTACAGATAGGCTCTCTCTCTCTCTCTCTCTTTTCCTAAAAGCGCTATATCTGCTTGAGAGAAAGAGCCTACCTTCGGGCGGCCAAGTAAGATTTTGCGTACTCCGTGTAAACTCCATACATAAACTCCATAAATGGAAATTACCTTCATTGGCATTCTAAGTTTTAATATTTCACTGTAGTCCCTTAACACAGTTGCAGGCGCGTGAATCTGTAAGCAAAAACATAAATAATTATTAACAAGCGATAATGATAATGAATACTTTATTTTGCAATGTAGGTACATCCATTCATTCATCAGCCTAGTTCGTCCACTACTGGACATAGGCCTCTCCAAGATTGGCAGTCCTCCTGAGAGAAATGCCCATACTCACACATGCTGGGCAGGCGGGTTGGTGAGCGCGGTGCCGAAACCCTCGCACCAGTGACGCCACTTATTTATTTTTTTGAGATTGACTTGCTGTGCTTTTGACCTTCTGGCCTTTACAACTTTACCCGGATCATAGAAGTATACAGCCTACAGACTCCTCATAACAGACGACCGATTTCTGTCAACACATGTGACTGAACCAGCAGATACAATTCGCCACTCCAAAATTATATGTTTCGGTAGGCCAAACCAAAATGGCTTCTATATTCATTACGTGAGACTCTTCGTCTTCGGGAAAGATAAGTTTGTGGCGCTATACGTAAGATTGGAAGAGCCAATAGGATTGCAGTATCCCGTTTCGATTGTTGACAGAATTATTTGTACGCAAGATGTTGAACAATAGACGTCTTTCTGGACTGTATTGTCTATTACCCGGACAAAAGGAGGGAACGCTGAGTGCGCTCACCGCTGCCTGTCACCAGTCTGTTTTATATAAGGCCCGGCAACTGGGGATGGATATACCGCCATCAATTGGTCCCAGGCAAAATGGGCAACCTGGTTGTGCCTGTTTGAGAGCTGTCCTCTTACTCTCCCCTGAATAACGTCAATTCAATTCAAAATCCTTTATTGCACACAAGAATAAAACGTATTACAAGTATCTTACAGTTTCAGCAAAAGGCGAGCTTATCTCGGAAAGAGATTTCTACCAGCAAACCCTTGGTGATAGAATCGAAACACAAAGTGAGTATTTCATAAGTGCACACAAAGACGAAAACTTCGAAGAAGTTTGCGAGAAAGATGGTGGTACCTCCCACAGTTGAGCCCGGCATCAGCTCCACCACCTACAGGTACAATATCACGGACACTGGATTCATGCTGGAGGCTCGGTCGGTGATCGGGAGAGGTGTTTAATGACCCGTCAGGAGAAATTCGAAAGGTTTTTTTTTTGCTCCTATACTGCCACTACTAGGACTTGTATTTGAAGTAGTCCGGTGTAAATAGGAGCAGAATTTTTAATTGGTCCTGGTCGCTGGCCGGGTCTCGGGTATGGGTTCGGGCGGTTGATTAGATATCACCTTGTATAATAGTATTGTAGTTTTTTAAGTTTAAATAATATCCCTGTTAGTCTCTAAACTTTGTATTTGTTGTACATTGTCTTCTCCTTGTCTAATCAACACTGTGTTTAATTAAATTGTAAATTTTTTTTTTTTTTTTGTATATAACTTTGTTACAACTACAGGAAGGCGCTGGTGACTGTAATACAGTTTAAATTAAAACAGTTGTCAACGCAACATTTTATTGTCTCTAATATTAGACAATTTACAAACCAGTGTATCTCTGCTACCATATTGTTAGAAAACATTTAGTCTAAGATATATATATATAGCTTCACAGCCGTTCTCGGCCACAGCGACAGCTTCTTAACACCGCAGATATTTCAGTCTAAGATAATTGTACAGTGACTTTGTCAATTGGTGACTAATAAATACATTTTTATTTATTTAATTATAAATTTTACTTATCATTCGGATTGTATATATATTGCTGCATAAATTAAATAAACCTTTAATTTAGTTCATGTACGTTTATTATTTTATTAAATATATTTTTATAAGATTAAATTTGACTCGTAAATCGTTGTGTACCTACTTTACAAAATAAACTATTTGAATTTGACACTTATTGCAAACTTGCAATAAAAATTTGATTAATTCGAACTCTTCACGCAAATGGAGCATCATTTTTCTTTATTTGTATTTATTCAACTGACTGTATTTAAACAGTTAAATTATGATGCAATTATAGCCCGGTGTATGAATTATTATACTATTCTAGTCCCAACAACAGTTAAATACAGACAAACGTAACTCTTTAATATTTATTACAGTGCTTTACAAGACAGAAAAAATAAATATAACAAACAAATTCTCTGAAAGAAATAAATCTCAGACGGAGGCTCTCAGACAGAACCAGCGACCCAGCTTCTCCAGCGAGATCTCCTCGAATCTTCGGATTGTTGTTACTTGTAATTACTAATTAAACTAACTTATAACGCACAAAATAAATGAACGCTAACGAGGACTGTATTTATTTATTTAATCATATAATGCAGCAATCAATATTATTGTTATTGTTGCACCATTATAATAGACATCACTGTGTGGAAATTTTATTTTAACTATACTTTAAAAATCTGTAAAACTGCGAAGGACTATAACTTGTAATTAACAAAGTTTTGTCCTCAGCTGATTTGTCTTCAACTTGGTTCAGACCGCTTCTGTCATCTAGAAGTTCAAACGTCTCATCAAGTAATCTGGAGGTCTCGGGGTCAAATCCCGTCGGCGCACATTTGTGTTCGGTCTGCATACTTTGGATGGCACGTTAAGACCAGGCTCCCTAAATTGCAGATGCTTTTTGGAATGATTTTTAATTTTATCTCTAATGCGGCTTGAGGTTTATGTCTAAAATAAATACTCACAGCAAGAAAACATAGTTTATTAAAATCTGCATAGAAAAAAATAAATATAAATAATTTATTGTAATGTTTATCAATTTTGTCGTGAAATTAGACTCATTCTGGATCATTTCGCGCGCGTTTTGGCGCACGCGGTTTTCAACTTTATTAAAGCCAGTTTTCAGCTGTGCGCTGAAGGAATGCCTTCTCTTAAGCGGTGGGTCCATAATTGTGACCGAATTACGGCGTTAGGGCTCACCATCCATTACGCTTGGAAGTCATATGAACTGTGAACTGTGACTTGCACTTCACATCACAGTCTTTACTCGGAAAATTTTTTAACAATTCCTCGGAGATTTATAGCGCGACAATGAATACATTTTAAATGTTTAAAAAGGATTTGCTTTCAGTCGTAGCCCAACAATTCATACTCATACCTACTTAGAAACTCTTCAGCTTGAATCTCTTTAGATTTAACATCCTCCTTTGCGGACTATACTTAGTAGCAGATAGAAGCTGCAGAAGCAACAACCCTCACCTTAACAAAGTTCAGTCCATACAGTCCGTCCGGCGCCTCTCTCTCCAACTGCAGTCCCTCATTCTCCAAGTTTTGTTCGAATATCCGCCTCTCAGTCTTTGCCTGCTCGGTGCTAGCGTACTCCTTGGCGGACTCCCACACCAGCACAAAGTCGACCGATCTGACGCCGTCGTTGAACCTCAAGGAGGGGTTGTTCTGTATACCTCCCATGACAATACTGGAATGAGTGCGCAGTTTCATTTTAGCATAAAAATGATTAGCAAAATAACGTTTTAAATGGCGTATGAATCAGCAGCTGGTCTGGTGGTATGTAAATGATTAATTTCCGATGTGGAAATTAGTAAAAAGTCTTAATAAAAAATATATATTTTGAACGTATAAGGAAACTATTTATGTTTAAATTTTAAATATTACTTAGGACAAACTGTACGTCTTTGGGGAAAAAATAAGCGATGAGAATACAGTTGTGATAATGCTAGTGAAATAATAAAATTAAGAAGATTTCTGTTCGTATGTAGGTCTGTTCATTTATTACTATCTATAATTGGTTAGAAATAGAAATAGACTGAACTTTTATTGACAAAGGAAAGTAAGAATCAACTATCTAAATATAATGAACGAATAATTAATGATGGCAGTTAAGACTGTTATGTATGACACGCCATGCTTAGTAGTACAGTTATTTACAATAATGACATCTCAATCCTTTGTTTTGAAACAGTCTCTTAACACAATGATTGATGTAGCAGTCTAGCTCAAACTGGCTGTTACATACCAAAGGTAGATGCATTCCAAATCACGAAATTCATGCATATGCCTTTCTGAGACAAAACCATTTACCTTCCTGAAGCGTACACGATGAAGCCAACATAAAGGTACTCGTATATACAAAATATATAAGGACATCACGAATAAAAACATGACATATATACGGGGTGATAGCAACACCATCTCTATATCCCACAGTAGGTGTTGTGTTGGTCATAGCCCACCAGTGATATGATAAGTGACAAATACAACAAAGGACATCCACAATTATTATTATATAACACAAATAAAAACCACTTTTATTTATATAGTGCTAAGGATTCCGTTAAAGTCCGTAGAGAAATGAAAGATACAAATATTCCGGTATTGTTGATAGGTACTTCGAGTGCTAATGACCTTTGAATGTGCGCGCTGATTGTATGTCTGATGGGATGTCTTTCTGATTTAGCCAATATGTTTGATCAAACATTCGATTAACTCATTTGATTATTCGTAAGCCGTTTACCGTTTTTAAAATTCTATGAAAACAAGGATACACTTGGATCCGAAAAGTAAAGATTAAAACCATGAGAGGGCCTTATGCTAGTCCCTGACCATAACCTTAGAAAACAAACCCCAATTCAAAAACGATTCAAAATTAGATAAATACCCAAGTAGCTACAGGAGCAGTGCGAGGAGGTGGTCCGTTAAAGTTTCAGCTGTCATAAGCATTGTTACATTTAGTCATCCAAACTAAAATGTCTACTCCCCTTAACTTTGCACTTCGAACATTTGACAACTATATTCTAAAGCTTTTATCTGCTAAGAAATCAAAACATTCGCCGTTAAAGAACACCCATTGTATTTGATGAAAAAACTATTAGTCCATCATATCAATATCTAAAATCACCAGTTTTCATAAGGATTTCTTGCAACAACTTTTTCTAAAATGTAGTATAGTAACTTGCTATTATAATATATTATTCTTTTATCGATTTTGACTTTTAACCATCTTCATACCTACCTACAATATTTAGTACCATCTTGCAATCGTTTACATTTGGCTAGTGATGTAATTGGTATTTTTTAAACCCTCGCACTCGATTTCTTACTCTACCCATGTAAACTAGGCATTGAACTTTGAAATTGAGAGCGGAACCACGACGATAATAACGAGAGCCCCGTCAAGTCATTGGGAATGTGTATCAAACATACTGGCTAGCGAGCGAGACTACTCACGAGCAATGGTTGACGATCGGCCTGCCATTGCTGGTGACGCCGAGTTTAGACGGCTCTCCACATCCGCATTCCTCGGCCGGCCTGGTCGACGCTTCGCTACCGTTGTCTCTGAAAGTCGGTTAGTTCACCATACTGTAGACTTATTAAGCCCCTAATAACCCTTTTGAGGGTTCTACTCGGTTACTTTTTGTTGTAAGTTCTAGCAGTTCAGTTCGATTAAAGTTTACCTCTACGTTTGTAAGGAAGCATAAAAGCTAAACTTGTTTAAAACTTCAGTAGATAAAAGCATTATTCGTTTTAAGACAGATTGTTATATTGCGTTAACTTGAAAATTTTAAATATTTAATTGTTAAGCTGATTTGATGTTATTCATTGGTAAGGAGCATACTAGACAATATGGTCTAATACCATAGTTCGCATGTGGCATTAGATATCATGTGGGCCTGTTAGGGATGTGGGAGAATCATACAATCGAACAATTCCAAAAGTTGAAATATAAATAATCGTATTATAAATATAGTAAATAACATTCTAACCAACTTAAACCTGTGATTGAAATAAAAAGATCATGCATGATGACCCCACTCCCCCTTCCCTAAAAGCTAGGACTACACCTGTAGTTGTAGTGCGTTCAAATAACATTAAATTGATTCAGTGCTAAAAGGTCATTCATAAAACAATCCTGTAAATTGTGCTAAATTATTTTTCAAGAACGAAGGCAAATGAAAAACCAATATAATACATATACCATAAACTATAATACATAATAATTAGGTCAAAAAAACAAACCACCATAATAATTTCGTTTTTTAGACATTATATATTATATTTAACAAACAACCACCACCACAAACTACACCATACACCGGCAAACAAAACAAAATGTAACCATCTAAAATAAAACAACAAAAACATGACAGTACACGGAACACAGATAATGGCGGAGCAGGTAAGCCAAGCTCGACTCACCGGTCCGTGTTCATGTCCTGGGACAGGTTGTCCTGGTATGTGCTGAGGACGGACATAGCCTGCAGGTCTCCCATCCGCTCTTGAGCCTCCTTCTCCTTCTGGGGTCACCAGGACATGGATATCAGTTCCACTACTATGGCACTTGGGGTGACTAACAGTATATGTTTACAACATCTTTCTATTTTACGGTTGGATTAAGCTCTGAATAACACCCCTAGCACCAATACAAATGTAAAGTCATAATAATGTTTATAGTGACTATGAAGACCTACCATCACATCATATCGGTGCAGGTGAAAGAACAGATCTTTGTCTCATTCACACATTTTCCAGATAGGAAATGTATTTTAAAATTATGTAATACAACTTTACAGTGATGTTAGAATGGAAGCACTACAATTCCTATGAAGATAACAAAGAAAAGGATTCTATAATGAATTTTACTGTACCACAGATAAGCTAGAATGTGTGAATGACACTAGCAAAAATATTTTAAAACTTCAAAACATTTTTATCTACAGAGAAACATGTAAAATTCACAAAAGATAGTTGAACAGTAAACCTGAATCATACTTGAGTGTCCTTGCATTTATCACATTTTCTTTTACACTGAAATCTTCTAAGCCTTGTCAACCCAGAACCATAAAGAGAATAACATAACACATCTACCACACACTTTTGTAACATAATTTACTTAACAATAAGGTCACTGTAAACACTTCTCTCTAGAAAACTTATCTGCATCATCAACAACCTTGACTAGCGCCAAGTCTGCTTCTTATTGACTCTGAATCATCTGTGTGTAAAGATAATTGACTCAAGATAGCAACGAACTTCAATGATGGGGTTTATTATCAAGATGAGTGATGATAATTTTTATCTGAGTTGTTTTATTTAGCACTAGTTTATTGATGATAACTTTATGTGTAAGATGCAGCAATGTGTGATCTTCTATCTTGTATTTTTGACAGTAACGACGACGTAGGTAGTTAGCAAAAACAAAACTCGAATTTAATTTAAATATTTGCAACCTAACTGGTTAACTTTGTTATAGAGTGGTGGCACAAAATAATTTGTGGTGGTGGTGATGGTGAGTGAGTCTATTGTGTGAAGTTTAATAAGCAACCATTATCTTAACTGCCTTGGGATTAGCATGACAAATGCTAATGTTACTTTTTTATTAGCCTATCAGGGGCGTGGGACATAGTGGTAATTATAACTTATTTATGTGTTTGTTTTGTACTAAAAGGAAGTTATTTTTATTTTGACAATTAATTAGAAAGTTATGGGGTAAAAAAGGCTTGATAAAAAAGCTGAAATCAATTATTCCCAAGTTTTTCTTTTAATAAATCCCTTACCCTAGTTTAGAAAAGTGCCAGAATTCCTGCAAAGGCAAAATTAAGGATGTTTCTGGAATTTTAATTTTAAAGACGTAGACACTGCCATCACATAAGAATACATGCCATACAAAGATGGTGAAACCACTAGCTTTTTTGCTTAAACTTGAATTTATATAGGTGAGTGCCTTAATACCTATGTCACTGTGTCTAATATTTTGTTGACATGACAGTGGTGAAACAAAAAACCATGATATTTGACCAGTTATGAAAATTGAGGCATTTATCCCCCACAAAAAATAACCATAAAATAAATACGCACAAATCAATGAAAATAATCAACTTAAATCATATTATTGTCGTAATATATATTTTTAAAACATCAGAATATATAATACGATAAATAAGGCTCTGTTAAAACTCCTCAGTGATGTACAAACATAATATAGTTATATACTTACTGTTTTCTTTCTGACTACAATGGTTGCTAAGTGGGTATGTAATGTATGTAATAGTATGTATGTTTATGTATATAGTATGTTTGCTAAGTCTAGCTCAGTAGGGTTCCATTTCAACTAGCCATCCATTAATGCATGAGGACAGATATAATGACATGATATGCTACTTAGTTTAGATACCTACTCATAGTAAATATGTAAATTATGTAATAGCTGTACTGTAGCTAAACATGTTTATTATGCTACTGGATTTTCCTGATCTAAGTATATAGGCCTATGAATAAGCTTATAGTAATTTCAATGATAGATGGACATTTAAAGTAGTCTTAAAAAAGTAGCTTTGCTTTTAGGTATTAAGTTTCCTTATTATATTATATATAAACAAAATGGTGCATACTAAGTGGTTTTGGAAACTTAAACTTTAAATATACCTCTGAAATTTCAAGTGAAGAATAATTTAGTTTAGTTTTTTTTAACAGTTCGGGCCTTCGTTTGTGTTTTAAAATATTTTTTAAACTAATTAGAATGCAATATCCTAAATAATGGAATACAATATAATATGCTAAGTTTTAGGCTATCAGTTTAGATATATTATGATAATTTGTGGCTACTGATTCTTTCAACCCTATTAACTCCTCACAGGTCGGCACTAAAAATATTTGTCGCATTAAACAGATACGCATCACTGCAGCAATGAACTGTGCAACAGGTTGCGGCAATGTGTGTCAAACGACAAATGGCCATTTTTACCTGTTACAATGACATAACATACGAATATGATGCAGAGAGCATTGGAAATTATTTGCACTCGCTGCTTGTGAAATGGTTTTTTATAACTCTTTGCAACCCGCTACACACTTCATTTCTGCAGCAACGTGTAATTACTAAATGTGACAATTGTGATATCTGCTATATGATAAATAATCGTAAATAATTGTTGTGTCCATAGTCGGAAGCCTTGACTAGGCATGTGAAAGGTTAAGTTTACTTGCCATAAATCTACATGATTGAAAAACAAAATACTGGTTTTAGTTCAACCAACCCAAAAAATATCTAAGTCTGTGTGTACCTTAAAACTCCTCTACACTTAAATCACACCATCACCCAGTGTTATCAGTCAGACAGCGTAGCCTTCACACACCAAAGAGGTTGCATACAAAAACAAAGAAAACTTACTTCGTGAAACGGTCCATCTCCATCGGCGAATAGTTGTTGGAGCGAAAGCTCATTGCGCTGTTGTTCTGTTAAAAATAACTCTGTTTCCGCTGCGTCTGATCTTTTGTGGTGCAGTTTCACGCTCCCTGCGTATATTGGAGTAGTTATCTTAGGAGTAAACACATTCTCCTCGACTTTCACCAGGAGAGGTTTTGGCAGGTCTTCTTCGAGCGATGGATCGCCGTCGGACATCACATTAGACGATGAATGCTTCCTTCTGAGCTGAGCAGTTAGCACGACACTAATTTCTGGCAAGATTACAGCCCATATTCGTGGAGACTGGATGATTATTAGTCATGAACGATTCGGTAAACAGTTTCGTAGATTTTAATGCAGTTAGGAATTAATGTGACGCAAAAGCCACAATATATGGACAGCCGGCAAACTATGAAATATGAAATGAAAAAATAATAAATAACCCGAGATATTTTGGATAGAAAAGATCGAGAAAAATGTAATTCCTTCAATTTCCTCCTTGGCTCCGTCCGACCAACCGGGGCTGTGTTCAGTTTACACAAAGTCTACCACCTGTTTGTTTTATTTGCTCTGTGCTACCACCCATAGAGTTTATTGAATATACCACCCACAGAGCCAGAGGATACAATAGATTAAGGTAGATTAGGTAGGTACCTAATATAATGTTGGATTTAGGTACGTTGAAAAGGATAGTACAAAAATACAGTGCGACATAAAAGAGTAGAAATTAATTATTTCGGAACTAAAGTGTTTCCGTGTCCTGGCAATACTAGAGGTGAGTAGTCGAGCTGTCAAAACTAGTAACCGGTGTCTGTTTACTTCACAATTTTAGGCTTTTCTGTGTAAATTTTGGCTAAAACAGCAAGTTAAAATGAACAAGGTCATACGCGGTGGTGTTTGTGACGTAATTTATTAAGTATTGATGCGATGTTTGGCTGAATTTTAAGCCGGAGAGTTGCTATCTCCAATCGACGATATTTACAAACGGACAGCTGACTTAACTGGTAAGAATCTGTTAAAAGTTGTACAAAACGATATTTTAATCTAGTTACACGGAAAGAAAACAACATTCCTTACAAAATAACTCCAAAATATTGATTATTGCGATTGTTATCTTTACAATTTCAAGGTTATGTTATGGTTACAAAAATATTTTTATATAGCGTGATCGGGTCGACGTTAATTTTGATACTTGCTTTAGGAAAGGATGATGATAAGTTAAATTGAATATGACTGTTATTTATATCTGTTTCAGGTGTGTCGGAAAGTACAGTATGCAGGATAGTGCAGCAAGGGTCCGCCGATGGGGGGAAATTTTCGACACCTGTAAAACATAGAAAAGGTCGCTTTTCAAATGTACTGGATGATTTCGACATTTGTGCCATAAGGCAGAAGATATATTTTTTATACAGTTAAAAAAGAAGTGCCTACAATTGGTAAACTATAAGCCGAACTTAACGAATTAGTCATACAGGTTGGTGTAGATAGCAGTGATGATGAGTTTGATACAGAAAGCAGTGAAGAATCTAGTGCAGAACCGAGTGTAAGCACATCTCAATTTGAGGGTGTTGAATATTTAGATTTTAGTTCATTAGGATAGTGCTTTATTCTAAATAAAGTTTACCTTAAACAAAGATCCTATTTCATTTCTTGTTATAAGTGTTATGCCTAAACCTTCCAAGTGATACATTATGAAACTTGTTAAATGAAAAAGCAACTTGAGTAGTAAAAAAAATATTGAAGTATCAAAATTAATTAGTCTTACTAGCTGTGTGGCCATATAGAAGATGGTGGCGCCCTCATTTATTTTCTACTCTTTTATGTCGCACTGTACGAAAATTATATTTAGTAAAAAAGTATAGTACGCTTTAATACTAATTTAACAATTATTAAAAACAATAATGCAAAATTTACTCCTCTTCTAAGTTTAACAGCTCTTGAATATTGGTTTAAACCTCATGAGCATTTAATCTTATAAACATATCCTCAGTAGAAATAACTAGAAATAAGATCAGTATTTGATAGTGTCACACACAAGTTGACACAAGACAACAAAATCTATGGATTGTGTTGCTAGTTTGTTTCGTATCTTTGTCTTAGTTCACTTTGCTGAATATTCTTTGGCAATATTATGGAATATTCTTTTAAGTACTAAGACTAAGCAATCTAGAGCAAATTTTACAGATGAGAGACGAGGCTATTTCAATGTACACTCGAACCTCCAAAATAATAAATAAGTAGCACTATTATGAACTCTATTCGGTATGATATAAACTGCAATATGTTAAGATAATGTTCAAAGAAGACGAGTAGGTATGAGGGGTTTTCAAAGTCAAATTAAAAAAGAAAAAGTAGTACCGAACGACTCAATAGATGGCGCAGCCTGTACTAAAAGTGTCAAAAAATGTCTTCCTGGCAACATTGGATTCTTTGATTTTGACACTTCTTCTTTGCTTCTTTCTTCAATCCATGCCTCAAATGTATTATTGCTAAGATCCATTGTTCTTTCCGTAATTAGTTGAACTCTGTGTGCCTATATTTTTACAATTAGCTACAACGCATGGGCTGACCATGTTGAAAGTTGAATGAAATACCAAGCTATTAACGTAAGTAATATAGATAGAAAACAACACAATATAAACACAACAAAATATGAATGTCTTTGTGAAGGGTGTTGTTGGATTTTATCTTGCTGCCCACAGATTAAAAAATAATCTTTGCTTTTTGACACTTGAAAGCAGGGTAACGCCATCTGTGTTTACCTCTGAAAGCTTGATCAAGGTCAGTCTAGAAAACCGACGACGTCCCAGTGTTGCCAACACGACTAAAGCAAATATCCCTACTAATCCCTAGAGATTTGGTTCAAAAGTCGTTAGATGTCGCTAAATAGACCAGAGTGGCTAAAGTCACTAGAACCTATTTTATTAATAATAACTGTTCGATTGAGTCTTTCATTATTCTGTGGAGTCTTCCACCAAAAGGACAAAATAAAATTGGCAATTTGACACATGAGATCCCCGTTCATTAATGAGCGGTTTTCCAGACTGACCTTGATCAAGCTTTCAGAGGTAAACACAGATGGCGTTACCCTGCTTTCAAGTGTCAAAAAGCAAAGATTATTTTTTAATCTGTGGGCAGCAAGATAAAAATTGTCAATTCAATTGTTAAATCCAACAACACCCTTCACAAAGACATTCCTATTTTGTTGTGTTTATATTGTGTTGTTTTCTATCTATATTACTTACGTTAATAGCTTGGTATTTCATTCAACTTTCAACATGGTCAGCCCATGCGTTGTAGCTAATTGTAAAAATATAGGAACCCACAGTATAACTAATTACGGAAAGAACAATGGATCTTAGCAATAATACATTTGAGGCATGGATTGACCATAAAAAAGAAAGAAGCAAAGAAGAAGTGTCAAAATCAAAAGAATCCAGTGTTGCCAGGAAGACATTTTTTGACACTTTTAGTACAGGCTGCGCCATCTATTGAGTCGTTCGGTACTACTTTTTCTTTTTTAATTTGACTTTGAAAACCCCTCATTAACCAGGTTCTAACACTGACAGCAGAATAGCGTATACAATTTTCAACGCGTGTGATAGAGATGGCAATAGAACCCGTGTCGCGACCCTAGTTTATGAACGCGCCCCAGTGTTCGGTCACGATGTCAATTCCAGTTTGTTTACGTAGCCGACCTACTGACGATAGCTGAGCGTGGTGGACGTGTTGGATTATGGATTACATGACTCCTATGCTCTGCTCTGTGGCTTGCCACGCCGCCCATGAACTGTCAAACAAATTGCATCGGTGTTCGAAAAAATATTCCTTTTGAATAGGTTGCCGGCGTATAATTTTCATCTCTTTTCGATAATATTACGTGTCCTTTCGCATGTAACCTGAAATAAATCGAAGTGAACCGATATTTTTTCAAAATGACTGCGGAGGTGCAGGCGAAATCCAAAATGCCGCACCTGTCGTCTGATAAACAGCTCACTTTCATAAAACTGGCTGTTTTATCAATGGCAGCTATTTTATGTAAGTATTAGATCTATTTCGCTAAGTATTGTAAAATATATAAGTTATAAACGACGCCAGAAATAACAGGGTTCTTCGACTTAACATGGTTGCTATATAATACGTGGTGCTGATAAGCTCTTGCTGAGAATAATATGCCTAGGTAAAGGTAAAAAAAGTGAATTTTACAGTTCTTACAAGGACTTCGAGCTGTTCGTTTTAACTCTGGTGCTTTTGGAAAAGGTGACAGTTAATTTATACCTTTACCCCGGCGTTTACGAATGCTACCTACATATAGGTTGATCTGAAAAAAAAGGGAGGGAGGGCATGTGGGCATGTGCCCCCTTCAGACAGGACAAAAATAATAATATGTTTCTAGAAACATCACAGCACCCCGCGTGTATTGTCTTAAAAGCTTTTATAATGATGTTTCCAATAGGTAAAACCCAGTTTTGTGGCACAGTTGACTACAATATTTTCAGTTGGTGTGCAGTACCTAAGAGAATTCTATATTCTTATATGCAGAATCTTTTTCACACTTCAAGCGAGCACCGACAAGAGTTTTAATTACTCAAAGATTTATTTTTAAGGGTACATACTAAACACTTAGCCTGATCACTCTTACTAATATCTTAATAACCAGATATTTGTAAGTTCATCTTACATATTGTGGCCACTTTGGCACGGGCCTAAAGAGGTGGATTAAGAAGGTTGTTGTGACCCCCTCCATGGATTGTTTGACTTTGTACGGAAAAATTAGTAAATTGTTTTGTAACTTTTTATAAATTAAATTTTATATACTTTTAAAATAGGCATAATATCATGAGTTGTACATTGTATACATGTTAGCGAATGCGTAAAATATTAATAAGAACACTAGCATAACGCCACTAGTGCATTACAAGAGCAACCACGATTTTATTTTATGCAGTCGCTAGTGTGTATTGTGTTCAAAACTCATGGTAGGCCTACTGGTAGTCATTTTTGTTTACATACATACATATGCTCACACGTCATCTAGAGGGGCAGGCAGAAACTATAGAATTGCATCTGCTATGATTTTGACACACCTCTTTTGCCTATAAGACAAAGACAAAGACAAAAATATTTATTTCTCAAAGCACAATATTCACACAGGTTTACAAAAATACCCACTTTAGAAACACAAAAATAGTAAGTTTAGTGTACAGTATTGCGACAGACTATTAAATTATTACTTAGAATATTGTAACATTTGAGCGAGAGGTACATAATAATTGATATAACAGCAGACCCCGCACTAAGTCTAACTTGTCTACGCGGAGTCTAGACACCAGTTACTAGAGAGGTTTGCAACTGGGCTTAGATACATGTTGTACAAATTAATAATTCACAACAAACATAAAACAACTAGAAAATATCTACAAGGCTCCAAATTATAAACAAATGTATATTTAAAATATTATGGATACCTAATAAATATTATAATTTTGTATATAAAATTTATATTATATATAAAGTGGCAAAATATATAATTATTATAAATAAATTATATTATAATACTTTATTTATATACACTATATAAACTTAGTAACATAAATATATTATAAATAAGGAGATGGATGTTGGCTACCCACTAATTTATTTATTTCGGGATCACTAAAATGGCTTCGGTGGAATCATAATTTAAAGTCAACAACCATTTGGTCAATTCAATTTTTGCCTCCTGCACTGTACATTTTTTGAGATTACACGACTTGCATGCCTGTTTATAGATGAAAGGAAACGAGAACGAGCTAAACCTCTGAGCAAAAACTGTTTTAAGCAATGGAGTATTGACATTAAGGCGAAGTCGTCGCCCTGAACGAACTCTTTTGCCTATTCATGCATGTTCTTCTATTATGGTTATTTTTGACATTGCCTTTTATCAGTATGTCCCCAATTTGGTCAGCTTACATCTAGAGGGCTGCCTGGTCTTGCGCACCATAAATTTCTTTCGTCACTCTACTTTCATTCATCCTCTCTACATGTCCTAACCACTGACGCATTCCTATTTCCATTCTAGTCACTCACCAATCCTGTATGTTGGTAATTTTCACTCAATCATTCAATGTTAAACCACACATACTATGTAAGGAGGAACACATTTCCACTGCATTCACTCTACTTTGATGTTTATATTGCCATACCCAACATTCCCTACCATATATAAGTGTAGGAGTCTGGGTGCCGATAGGGGAGTGCAGGGCTCCATTCTCTGTATCTTTATTTATAAAGTTGTAAACTAAATAAAAAGCTGAATATACCTTTAATTATCTTTATTCATATTTATTTATAAAGATAATATTCAACTTATTAAAACCTCATTCCCAAAAATATCAAGCTAAATCTATGACTATATATAATACCATATCGAAATTTCGAAAATCCTTACAAACAGCTGGACATTTCGAAAAACGTCCAGACAATTTAGTCACAAAATGAAATAACAAATCCCATGCAAATTGGTGATTGAGCTAATTCTTTTCATTTTAAGTTGGGATGAGACAATAATTTATCACTTACATAATTATATGTAGTTTAATAAAGATCAAGGACTGATTTAATACTTATATTTTATTTTCAAGTAGAAAATTAAACATTAATACATAATTTTTCTAAGTCAAAAATCGGGACAAATTAAAGAGCCAGATAAAATATGGAAAGAAGGCTGAAAGTGTGGAATCCCGAGGGATGGTAACACTAGGCCCTTGTTTGTGTTGGTTTCAGGTAGAGCTTGTAACTTGAAACTGTACTTCTTTTTTCTGTATCTAAATGTTAAAATCTTTATTTGTTTCCAGCCTTTGCAACTCGACTGTTTTCTGTTTTGCGCTTCGAGAGTGTGATCCACGAATTTGATCCATACTTTAACTACCGCACCACACGGTACCTGACCGAGGAGGGATTCTATCAGTTCCACAACTGGTTTGATGACCGAGCATGGTATCCTTTAGGAAGAATCATTGGTGGTAAGTGCAACATTCAATTTAATTCTGTGTAATGGCTGATGAAATAATTCACTTCATGGTTTAAAGCATATTTTATTACTTTAAAAAAAATATCTCTTTCTTTCCACTAATAAGGTATGCGATTTTGACCTAAACTGCCAATAAAGGCAGGATGTTGCATCAGTTGCATGAATGATCTATCAAATGTAATAGGAGATCCTTCTTTACTCCTGAAAGATTAAAATGAATTTATGCTTTAATTGTGCACTGACCATTATGTTACACCCTCAGGTACCATCTACCCGGGCTTGATGGTGACCTCCGCGACTCTCTACAACATCATGCACTTCCTCAACATCACCATCGACATCCGCAATGTGTGCGTGTTCCTCGCTCCATTCTTCTCTTCGCTTACTACCATTGTCACTTACCTGCTGACTAAGGAGCTTAAGGTATGCTATACTACAGCTATTTGGTCTACTAAACTCAATTCCCTAGATTTCCCTACATTGTTTTTCATATACTGAGCAGTGTTAGTCGTTTACAATTTCGGATTTTCAAGGAGTGTCGATTTTAGGACGACGACGCGGCGTTCACCGTCATTGGCATATCATAAGAACATCACTCACTTTGAAGTGAAACAGTTGGTACGAGGGTGAATCCAAAAGTTCTAAGCCCGACCTACAAAGAGGTATCAAATCTTTGTAAATCTACCGTCATTTGTTAGTATTTTTTTTCGTGATTGATTGTGTGAAGTTGAAGTTCGATACTGCAAGCTATTATTTTTTTGTGATATTTTGTATAACGCAGTCTGACGGGATTTTTCACAATGGAGAAAATTGAACACCGTGCTGTGATTAAGTACCTCAATAAAAAAGGTCTTTCACCTAAAGAGATTCATGAAGATATGGAAACAACATTAGGGGAATCTGCTCCATCGTATTCCACTGTCAAAAAGTGGGTAGCTGAATTTAAACGCGGTCGGGAGACCATTGAAGATGACCCAAGGAGCGGAAGGCCTTCAACGTCTACCACTAAAGAAAACACTGACAAAATTTGTGATCTCATCCTAGGTGACCGACGATTGACCATTAGTAGGATAGCTGAGATCACAGGCATCAGTTATGGCCGAGTGCAAAACATTATAACTGTAGAATTGGGGTTCCGTAAGATTTCTGCTCGCTGGGTCCCAAGATTGCTTTCAGCTGACCAAAAACGAGTCCGATTCACAATTTCGCGTGACTGTTTGGAACTTTTTGAGGCAGATGCTGAGGATTTTATGTCTCGTTTTGTTACCATGGATGAAAGCTGGGTTCATCACCATACTCCTGAAACAAAACAGCAATCCAAACAGTGGAAAAGATCTGGCTCACCCACGCCGAAAAAGGCAAAGTGCGTTTTGTCAGCCGACAAAGTCATGGCATCTGTTTTTTGGGATTCGAAGGGAGTTATTTTATTGGATTATTTACCTAAAGGTGAAACTATAAATTCACGCTATTATTGTAACCTATTACGAAAACTCCGCGAAGAAATAAAAGAAAAACGGCCGGGGATGTTGCGTAAGAGAGTTTTGTTTCATCAAGACAATGCACGAGTTCACACTTCGGTTGAAACGATGGCTGTGATCCATGAATGTGGTTACGAGTTGCTGCCCCACCCACCTTATTCGCCGGATTTAGCCCCCTCTGACTATCATCTCTTTCCAAATTTAAAAAAACACTTGGGGGATCTAAATATTCGACTAGAGAAGAAGTGATAGTCGCAGTTAATGGCTATTTTGACGACCTTCCGGAATCATTTTTTTTCGAGGGTATAAACAAGTTGCAGGTCAGGTGGAAGAAGTGTGTTGATCTAGATGGAGACTATGTCGAAAAATAAAAATAATTTTGAACCCACTTTTCTTTCATTTTCACGGTCGGGCTTAGAACTTTTGGATTCACCCTCGTATATAGTCAAATGTAAGATTAAACCATTTCTTTCAAAATAATTTAGTAATGTCAGCTCACGCGAGTATTAATGTGTATTATAACTATAAAACTATAACCGATTGTAGGACGAGGGCGCGGGCCTGGTGGCCGCCGCCATGATAGCGATCGTGCCGGGCTACATCAGTCGCTCGGTGGCCGGCTCGTATGACAACGAGGGCATCGCGATATTCTGCATGCTGCTCACCTACTACCTGTGGATCAAGGCCGTCAACACCGGCACCATCCTGTGGGCCACGCTCACTGCGCTCGCATACTTTTACATGGTGAGTACTTTTTTTTTATACTGTGTCCTTACGCTTGACAACTACAGCGCCTGATGTATGGGACCTAGTATGAAAAGTGAGAGAGTGAAAGCAGGCGAGGCTGCCAGATACTTCCACAAAATCTACGAAAGTCGGTAACGGACTAATGACTGCTGCTACGCAACTACTTGTTACCACTCTCCTGGTACGGCTTCTCATGACATCTTGCCGGAACCACGAGTCAATTGTGAATAAATCTATTGAAACACAAGCATTTCCACACAGTTATAGAAAAGCAGTTGTAACACCAATACCTAAAACAAATAATATTTCTAGGCTTAAAGATCTACGGGCGATAAGCGTGCTACCAGTACTGTCTAAGATGGTTGAAAAAGCAATACAAAAACAATTAGCTCAGTACCTATCTAGTGAGAAAATTATGCCGACTATACAATCTGGGTTCCGTAGCGAGCACGGTACAATGTGACAGATGACATACTTTCCGCGTCCGATACTGGACTTACAACAATTTCGATACTTCAAGATTTTTCACGTGCATTTGATTGTATTAACGTAGAACTCTTGGTCGCTAAACTGAAATATTACGGACTCTCTGATACTCACTAAGTGTTCATTAATGTTTAATATCGTGTTATTTTTATATGTTTTGTAATCTCAGTCGTAAATAGCATTAGAATGTAGTCATTATATAAAATAAAATAGTTTTGAGATACGCTTACAGTCTAATAAAGTAGTCAATAGTTAAGGTTTACATTTACTTCTAGTTATTAGTTGCAAATTGGTTATTGTAAATTATTTTCAATAAAGACTTCTGAAAATCAAAATCATCTCTGATAATACCTGTAAATGGTTTTGCTCCTTCCTTACGGGACGGACACAATACGTATCGACAGAGAACTCTAATGGAGACATCAGGACATCCGATCTTTCTAAATTAGAAAGAGGTACACCACAAGGATCAATTTTGAGTCCTGTATTGTTTACAATTTATACCGCAGATATGCCTAAACTTCTAACCACTTGTAGGTGCCACCTGTACGCGGACGACACACAAATCTATTATTCTTTAAACCAGGCTGAAACTGCGCTGGCGGTTTCACGAATTAATGATGATCTCAGTAAAATATTTAAATGGGCACAAAAAAATTGCTTAGTTCTAAACCCGTTAAAATCCAAGTTCACTGTAATAGGTACCAGACATCAAATTAATAGTGTACTAAATCAGAACCCTGACATTAATATTGACAATAAAAAATACCATTAGATAGAGAACCTAGAAATCTTGGTCTATCTAATCTACGATGAAGAGTTAAAGTTTCAGTCTCATAATAAAGAAAAAATTAGGTATGCCCTTTTCAAACTTAAAGTTATATATGGGATAAGAGATTACCTAACCAAAGACATAAGAGAAACCCTGGTCGAGCTCCTGGTATTGTCTCCATTTAACTATTGCAGTGCGGTTTATGGTTATCGAATATGTACATAGGAAAACAGCAAATACTATACAGAGAGTTCAGAATGCGTTTGCGCGGTTCTGTTATAAAATAACGAGGCGCGCTCACGTCACTCCTTATCTAAACGCACATAAAACTTTAAACATGGAAGTTAGAAGGGAGTTGCATTTGGCTTGCGTAATCCAAAAAGTTATTTGGAAACAGTGTCCTAATTATCTCATTGAAAAGTTAACGTTTTTGAAAAATGTTAATTGTTTTAGAACACGATCAAAGGATCAAAACCTACTGTATACTCCTGAACATAAACTCCAGGATTCCGAGGATGTTTTTCATACCGAAGTGCAAAAATATGGAATAATTTACCACTTGAGGCAAAAGTGCTCAGCTCATACATTTAAGTTTAGGTATAAACAGTATCTAATGAAAAAGCAAATGGACACTGGACATTTGAAACATCCTTGGAAAGCCTACAATGCTTAAGACTAAACACCCTACTAATAAGTCTATATCTGTATATATGTATATACTAGTGTTTTGCGTGGTGCGCGGGCTGCAGGCAGCCCGCGTGAGTTGTAGTTGTTCTTGGTTGGACTTGTATACGTTGTTGGTTGTTGTTGCATTTAGTTGTTGTTGTAACTTTTTCGTTAACGTGACAGGACAAGGTATCGAGTTAAAAACACGCTTGAAATTGAGTTGAAACAGGTGATCAGATGACATTCAAGTAATGGGCAGAAGTCAATTGTATCACGAAATGATCGGGTCATGATCGGGTGGGAAAAAAAGTCATCGGTCATGATCAGTTTTCAAAATTGTCATCGTCGTAACCGTAATAGCGCGTTGAAATACGTGTGGTAACTTTGATTTAATAGAAATGGACTAATTGTTTGCTATTGTGTACTCTGACAGCTGTCAAAAGTCCAAAATGTAAACGGTCGAAATGTGTTGGAACCAACTTCAACGGAGTCGAATCCCGCTAAGCCCAAGCTCAAACGTTTGCGAGATAGATCCAAAAGAAACTGTCTTGTAATGCCCTCGGGGTTAAGTGCACTCGGCCTCATGAACTCACATACTCGGCCTTCGGCCTCGTATGTTCGTTCATCGGCCTCGCTTATACTCGGTTCGGCCTTCGGCCTTGCCGCTTGGTACTGTTTGGCCTCCGGACGATTCCTCCGGAATCGTCCTCCGGGGTCGGCCTTCGGCCTCCCTAGGATGACATCAGATATGACTCTGGTAGCCGCGGTGTCGTGCTCGGCCGAAAAACACTTGTGGGCTCGGCCTTCGGCCTCACCGGGATCCGTTACGTGAAATGTTTACTCTGACAGCTGTCAAGTGTCCAAACTGTCAACGGTCTAAATGTGCTTGAACCAACTTTCAACGAAGTTGAATCGCGCTAAGCCCAGCCTCAGCCGTTCGGGAGACATGTCCAAGTGAAACAGTATTGTAATGCCCCCGGGGTTATGTGAACTCGGCCTCGCTTGTACTCGGTTCGGCCTTCGGCCTCGCCGCTTGGTACTGTTTGGCCTCCGGACGATTCCTACGAGGCCTCCGGCCTCGTAGGAATCGTCCTCCGGGGTCGGCCTTCGGCCTCCCTAGAATGCCATCAGATATGACTCTGGTAGCCGCGGTATCGTGCTCGGCCGAAAAACTCGCATGTTCGGACTCCGAACGCTGCCAGCTCGGCCTTCGGCCTCGCCATTAGATCCGAAAAAATGTCCAATCCGTTTTTTTTTCGAATAAGTGTCAAAATCCCTGTCGGTTGTCAAAAAGTGTCAAATTTGACAGTGGATTCGTAATCACCGACCCCACCTGCCCCTTGATACCGAGTTTCAAGCGAATCGGAGCACTTTTTTGGACCTGTCAAAAAAATGTCAAATTCTGTCAAATGTCCAATTTTTTTATGCGGTCGGGTAGCCCTCGGCGAACCGATCACTAAAGTCGAAACCGCAACTCGCTAGGACTTACGGTTCGGGAGATATGGCCGACCAAAGTTTTCGTAAAAAAGAAATTTTTTTCGACTTTTTTTTTTATTTTATTTTCAGAAAGATCTCGTCGAGCCCTTTTCTTAGAGTACCATGAACATGGGTCTAGCTCCAGCC
Organism: Ypsolopha sequella; assembly: GCA_934047225.1. Taxonomy (NCBI): domain Eukaryota; kingdom Metazoa; phylum Arthropoda; class Insecta; order Lepidoptera; family Ypsolophidae; genus Ypsolopha; species Ypsolopha sequella. The sequence goes on from OW203987.1 coordinate 26,132,629, forward strand.
GTTTGGGAGATACGGGCCGTTAAAGTTTTGACACCGGGGGGGGCTAGATCTCGGCGAGACCTTTTCTTAGACACCCATCAACATGGGTCTAACTCAAGCCGTCTCGGAGATACGGGCCGTTAAAGTTTTGACATTTGAAAAAAAAAAAACTTTTTTGTCACCCTATCGTCCGACCCCTAGGGATGTACCACCTTCCGTTCCGAAGATATGGCCAAAACAAAATTTTTTTGTAACAAATTTTAGAAAAAAAAAATTCCCATCCCTAGTGACCGGGGACATCCCTAGGAACTGCGCCCGCTCGCGCTTCGCGCTCGCGGGCTTGTTCCGGCGAACTTTCTGTCAATAATGTCAAAAATGTAAATTTTTCCCATCCCTAGTGACCGGGGACATCCCTAGGGCTCGTTCTGTCAATAATGTCAAAAATGACAATTTTTCCCATCCCTAGTACCCAGATACATCACTACGAACTTCGCCCGCTCGCGCTTCGCGCTCGCATGCTCGTTCGTAGGCTCGCCCTTCGGGCTCGCCTACTCACTCGCCACATTTTTCAAAACTCCCATACAACGACCCGCCTCACTAAAATGTCAAAAACCATGTCAAATGTCGGATTTTTTCCCCACTCAGTAATAATAATAATAATAAAATTCTTTATTGCACTAAAAATTGTACAGAAGGCGAACTTAATGCTATCTAGCATTGTCTTCCAGTTAACCTTTGGTGCTGTGGATCGTTATTGGGTAGTGCCGGGAAAGGTATCGTAGAAACAATACAGAATATACAGAATATAATATTATCGTAGAATAAATGACAGAGGCATTAAAATATTCATATAAACAAACGGAGCATAATATCTACATAATCTACATATAAAACAAATGTACTTACTATAAAATACAAATAATAAAAAATACATACATACATATATACAAATACATATTATTTAAATATAATATGCAATTAAGAGAAAGATTCAAAACTCATACAAGGATTGATAAAAGTAAATGAGCTATTAATTACTTTGCATATGTAAAAAGTGCTGCATGACTCTATTTTTAAAAACAGCTATTGATGAAGACTCTCGAATAATGAGTGGTAAGCTATTCCAAAGACGTATTGCGTAAATTGTGAATGAATTTGTAAACATGTCAGTTTTATGTGAGGGGGTGCACAAAAGTAAATGGTTCTCTGGGCGATGAAGGCGACCAAGGGAATCACGGGAAACGAAACTTTCTTTCAGGTAAGAGGGGGAGAGGGGATCATTGAGGATGTTCCAAAGAAGCGTTAAAATATGAGCGTTACGTCGATTTCGGATATTAAGCCAGTTAAGATCAGAACGGGATTGCGACACATGGTCGTACTTACGGAGGCCAAAAATGTACCGTATGAATAAATTAAGGAGACGATCAAGCTTATTTAACAATCCTTCAGTAAGATCAGGGTAACAGACATCGGCATAGTCTAAGATGGGGAGCAAGAGTGAATTAATCAGCATGATCTTAGCAGAATATGGTAAAAATCTTTGCATTCGTTTAAGAGAGTGTATAGATCCAAAGATCTTTTTGCTAAGTTCAGAGACATGCAGGTCCCATGACATATTGTTCTGGATATAGAGCCCTAGATTCTTTACAGATTTACAGAACTTAAGAGGTGTGCTATTTAAACAGACTGGGGGAAGTGAGCTGAGGTCCATTTTGTCTATGAGAGCCCTGCTGCCAACTATCATGACCTGTGTTTTTGATGGGTTTATAAGGAGTCCGAATTGTTCTGTCCATTTACTGATGTGGTCAAGGTCAGAAGTCATTTTCTGTATAGCTACTGAAATTAGGTCCTGCTTAAAGGACATATAGAGTTGCAGGTCGTCAGCGTACATATGATAACAACTAAAGTTAATGACGGATGTTAGGGTGTTTATAAAGACGGAGAATAGAAGAGGGGATAGCACACCACCCTGAGGGACGCCAGCTGTAACTTCACACCAATCAGAGAAATTATCATCAGAGCGTATACGCTGCTGTCGGCCATAGAGATACGAATGGAACCACTTAGTAGCTGAATCAGAAATATTTAAAGAACGGAGGATGGCCAGGAGGATATCATAGTCAACACAATTAAAAGCGCTGCTGAAATCAAGAAGGGTAAGGAGGGTGAGTTGCCTATCATCCATAGCTTTACGAAAGTCGTCAGTAATCTTAATGAGAGCAGTACATGTACTGTGGGATGGACGAAATCCCGATTGAAATGGATTTAAAAGTTCATTTGAGTGAAGAAAATTCATTAATTGACGATTGACCACCCGTTCGAGAACTTTAGAGAGAAAAGGAAGTATAGAGATTGGACGGTAGTCTTTGAACTCCAAGGGTTCAGAAATTTTAGGAACTGGAACCATGTATGCCAGTTTCCACGATGCAGGGAAAGTATTTGATGTTAGAGAAAAGTTCACAATGTGGGTAACGACAGGGAGAATGATTTCCAGAATAGGGAGGAGAAGATCACGGCCAATAGTGTCGTGGCCTACAGCTTTACTTGGGATAGAGAGAATAATTTTACGAATATCGGAGACGAGAACTGGTGTGAAATCAAAAGTATGATGAGACAGAGAAGGAGCAGCTGAGATGCGTTGAATGGTACTATCTTTTAATATTGGATCAATGGTGTGTGGGGGGGAGGAAAAATGTTTATTTAATCCATTAATATCCAAGGATGGGTTAAGAATTTGCCGACATTTGCCAAACCCCAGAGTACGGAGAAATTGCCAGAGATTTTTAGGATTGCATTTTTCGATAGAAGTGTGTATATGGCGTCGTTTCGCATTCCTAACCATCTGATTGCAGTGGTTCCTAGCACTTTTAAACCTATTCCAGTTGCTTTCAGATGGGTGTTTTTTATGCTTGCGTCTGAGTTTATCCCTAGTGGCCATGACCTTACGTATTTCTCCAGTAAGCCAAGGTGTAGGCGGACGTTTCATACGGACTGGGTGTATAGGAGCATGGACATCATAGAGTTCAGTCACTATTTTGTTAAATAGTTCTATTTTGTCATCAATTGTCTCGGCATGCTCTAACTCGGACCAATTGATGGCCTTAGCATCAATTATAAGTTTGTCAACAGACATGGCAGCAAAGTTTCGCTGAAGTATGATCTTTGGCTTAGGCTTAGGAATTTTCAATTTGTATGAGGCATAGATAAGGTCATGATGGGAAAAGCCAGATGCCGTGAACTGGCCATGGCACGCAATTCGGTCTGAATTAGGGGTAAGAATAAGGTCTAACAAGGTATGCGAGTCACCCACATGATGAGTAGCATCAAGTGGCATAATTGAGACATTGACAGATGACGTAAGAGTCCGCAGGTTATTCGATCGAGTATCATCACATAGCAGGTTTGTGTTTAAATCACCCATAATAACAGCATGCTCATATTCGGGCAAATGTGTGACCAGTAAATGTTCCAGTGTGTTGAAGTAATCAATTGTTGGTGGGGGGTACACAACACCTAATAGAAATTTTGCAGTAGTAAAATCTAGTTCAATGAACATATATTCCATGAATGGCTTGTCCCTGTTATATTCAGAGGGTGAATGTGAAATAATTTTATATTTAATATCGGAGCGGAGATATATCGCAACCCCGCCACTACCTGCACCGGTTCGGTCGTTTCTTATCAAAACGTAGCCCGGAATAGCAACAGAGGTAGAAGGCAGTGTGGGTTTTAACCACGATTCCGAGACAAGACAGGCATGAATATTATTACTGGTAAAGGTAGCGAGAAATTCAGTGTAGTGTCCGGGAATACTTTGTGCATTAATGTGACATAAGTTTAGATTCTTCTTATGTGGCTGAAAAGTATTATGAAGTAGATCACTGAGGTGAAGATTATCCAAAGAGTCATCTAATGCATCAATAAAAGAGTCGTTCGAGTCGAATGAATGGAAGAGTTCCGAGTTGTATGATAAATCCATTGTAAGAATATAAATAACTAATTATATAATAATATATAAAAACTTAAAAGTATGTAAATATATAATATAATAAAAATAAGGTGAAAGTGGTAAAACTAAATAGGTACCTACAACAAAGTACCACAACACCGCTAGCTCACCAAAATTAATCTTATTATAACACTACAGTACATGTTGTTCGAAATATTTCTGATTAACTCAAAGAATACAATACAAAACACTATGTTATGCAATTAAGTTGTATTAATGAATCTATGATATATAATCTATGAGTTTTAATTAATTTAACTATTGAAGTCACAATACACTATTCACTATTATCCATAGTTATTCGCAACATTAGACACATCTATGCAGAAAATTCATAAATTAGATTTAAATTATAACTAACAATGTTTAATGTTGCATAATAAGACTGGAACATAAGCTGAGACTAGTACTATAATATCTTAAAACGGAACGAAACGGCAAAACGTCACAAAAGTGTGGGTGAAATAATTTTATTTTGCAAATAGAAATAAAAAGAGGAGATATAGGTATATCAGGCTACCCGATGAAGCAAAAAATAGCAAGTTGAACATTTGCTATTGCGTATCATTAAAAGTAAGTATTTTAAACCAAAATAGTACCTGGCTGTTCTAAGAGCTACCATAGAATACTATAGAATGACAGCAATCATTTTTTTCCAGGAATAGCCCGCTTAGTCCGGCCTGTAGAAGTTTGAGCTACAGGCGACGGTGAGGGCGGATATTTGGCTGCAAACTCCTGCAGTTGCTCCATTGTGTTGAGCCGCAGCTTTTCGCCATCAGACAGCTTTAGGAACAGGTTCCCATCCTGGGTCCAGCAACGAGTGACACCGTACATTTTGCGAGCTTCAGCAAATATATGCCTGCGACGCCCCGTCAGGAACTCAGCTATGGAAATTTGGCATCCCTTCAGCTCTTTTTTCTTCATCCAGACTGATGATCTAATATCAATGCTAGAGAACCTAACAAGAACTGGACGGCAGCCACTTTTGTTTTGTGGAGGCCTACCAAGGCGGTAACAGGATCTGATGGAGGCAGCAGTGAACTCGGGCAATTTGAGTTTCTGATTTATTGTCTGTGTGACCACAGCGGAGACATCTTCATCACCTGACTCTTCAACGCCACGGAATAGCAAAAACTTTCGTCTGCCCCGGTTGTCCATATCATCAACAACTTGGGAGACTGATGATATCTGCTGCCGGAGAAGGCTAATTGTCTCCTTCATCCAATCTTTAAAAACTGCAAATTCACCAGCCAGTTGGTCGAGACTCAAAGGACTTTTTGATGCAGCTACCATCCGGGCTTCAAAGTCTGCCATTGTATCCAGGAACTTTTTCTCCATGGTGTTGACGGCGGCTAGGGGCTCGACTGTGGTGGCATTGGTAACCTTTGACCTGACCATTGTGGATTTTCAAACAAGTGCAGTAGTACCAAAGTGTCTTTAAGTGAGGTTATGTTTTGGTGAGTGGCAGTTTTTAGTTATACCATAACTCAAATGAAGCAAAACATTGGTAAAATAAATAACACTGTGTACACTTGAAAATACAGTCACTTTGGATATAAAATGTAAGTAAAATATATATAATTGTATTAAAATTAATTAGAGCTTCAAATTTGCGTGTGTTTATTTTAAACACCTACCCGCGAAAAAAAAGTATTAGACAGTATTAGACACCCAACATTCCATACATACAACACTATCATGTCAGAACACTCTTTCCAACTAAACGACCATGTCAGTCAGTGAGTCAGTCAGTTACCGTTTTGTAGCTTTATATATAGTCAATCAATCAATCAACTACTTACCTTTTTTTTATTGTTTTTTGTCTTGTAACGCATTTATGGTTTTTGTTTTTATTTTCTTTAATTTAGTTATAAGCCATTTCTGCCAATTGTTATTGATTTTTCAATTTAGTAAATAAAATTGTTATCGACTCGTAAATACCTTATCATGCAATTATAACGGAGGTAGCTGAAAACCAGCGCCAACCAAAGCATGTTTTGGATGGCACATAGCTGAGCTAAATCCTTTTGTCGTGTTGTTATTTTTATCTATAGATTACTCCCTACTTAAGTAAACCTTTTCTACTGTGTTAGCTATAAGTTCTTTTTATTTTTTTGGTAAACGCGCCAATAAATTTATTTTCTTTCTTTCTTTGTTTTGCATTGGATTCAGTTCCGTCACTGTAGATGGCAAACATTTGAAAAAAATATGGCGTGTTTTTTGACCTATTATTACGAGTATTATTAATCACACTTTATAAATAAACATGTTTTCAATCTTCTTTTAATTATAATACTTTTAAAAAAGCATGAATTTCACGAAAAAAACGATTCAGTTTCCATATTTCAAAACCGATTGAAATGAAACTAACACACGCAGATACTAACTAGAAAAAACTATCTTTATTACATAAAGAAATTATAATTAACATTCTAATGTAGCCGCGATTTCAAAATAACTGAAGATTTGCGTGCGCGGCATCTGATTAGAGTAGGATAGGCAGTTTAAAAGTAAAAGCGTTAGAGCAGAACTGAATTTTATCATTGTGCAGCCCCTTAAAGAGATAGGACAAAATATGAACATCGCGGCGAAGAAGAAATCATATGATGATGACTGATGACGGCCCCATACCGTGGGCCGAAATATATCGAGTACCTATTTTCATTTTTTTACTATTGATTTAATAAATAAATAAAGCTTTAAAAAGCTCAATAAAGCCGATTCTGAAGGCTTTAATTTTAGTTTTAGTGCTGTCAAAACTAAATTTTCTTCGATACAAAATAGTCCTTAAGAGTAAGGATTAGAAGCTAAATTTCTTTGGAAAATTTTATGCTTTGACAGCACTAAAACTAAAATTAAAGCCTTCAGAATTGGCTTTAATATAATATATTTATTAATTATTAAATTTGAATTGTTATGCACATTTCGACACTTCGAGTGTCAAACGTAGTAAAAGCCAAGACGCTCAATGGTTATTGTGACATTTCATACCCGAAGAGTCGATTTGTAGACAGCTATGTTATTGTCATGGACGAATACAGCCTACAGACTCCTCATAACAGGCGACCGATTTCTGTCAACACGTCTGACTGAACCAGCAGATACAATTCGCTACTCCAAAATTATATATTTCGGTAGGCCAAACCAAAATGGCTTCTATATTCATTACGTTAGAGTCTTCCGTCTTCGGGAAAGATAAGTTTGTGGCGTTATACGTAAGATTGGAAGAGCCAACGTTTCGATTGTTGACAGAATTATTTGTACGGAAGATGTTGAACAATAGACGTCTTTCTGGGCTGTATTGTCTATGGTTATTGTAATGTTGATCAACTAGTGAAGTCGATACTTCAACAAATTTTGGTTTAAAGTTACTGCCATCATTTACAAGTTGATCATATACTAAATAGTGAGAGCTTCACACCAATAAGTTTATATAACTTTTTGGTTTTTGCACTGTCACACATTCACCTGATGATAACGAAACCTCGGTGCTCTTCTGCACTCAACATGAACATTACTGGTTTGGCTTGGCATGTTATTTAAAACAGTATTAAAGTCTGACCTGGAAAATAAAAAACCTGCACTAGGGTGCCATATTCGCTTTTATGATTGCAACACTCAAAGTCAAACACAATACAAAAACAACACAACACTTTGACAGCACACACGCGCATACAAAAAAACAACACCACACTTTTACAGCAATCGACGTAATGACGTTTTAAAATTAGTCTTGCCACTAGAAGAAATTAGTTCTATTGGTTTTCCGCAACTGGGTGAGGTTTTTTATTTTCCTGCGGCCCTACCACGTAATTCTGATTTGTATCAACTTCAAGCAAATGCATGCGAAATTCAACGCGTGCAAAAGAGATGGCATGTTAAGCGGGCATCGTCGCACGCACGTCAAATTCAATCTCAAGTTGATGTTGATGAAAATCAGAATTACGCGGTAGACCCGCAGGTCAGCTTTACATGAGTACGAGATAAACTTAATGTTAAACATCAGTCGCTTAGCGCAAAGTGCATAACTTAACTTTGTATTTCTTGTTTAGAAGTTATTAAGAGTATCATTATTAAGAGCTAAATTGTTAATTGTTAATTGCAGGTGTCCTCATGGGGAGGCTACGTGTTCCTCATCAACCTGATCCCTCTCCACGTGCTCGCACTGATGTGCCTCGGCAGGTTCTCGGCGCGCGTGTACGTGGCGTACAGCACTCTGTACTGTGTCGGCACGATACTGTCCATGCAGATCTCCTTCGTGGGCTTCCAGCCGGTGCAGAGCTCCGAGCATATGTTGGTGAGGGAGCCTTGCTTTGATACATTCACTGGAGGCAGTGGCGTATTTACCCTAGGGCCAAAAGGGCCATGGCCCGGGGCGGCAGGCTGCGAGGGGCGGCGCAAGTCGCACCTCGCGCTTAGCTTAGGGCGCCTTTCATTAATTAATCTTTTAATTTATATTGCTTTTTGACTTTATATTTTTTTTTGAAAAAAATGGTGTGTATATCTTTAAATAATTTATACTGTAAGGTGTGACTCCTTGATGTAACTTCATTCTAACACTAATAAAAGTCTTCTTGTACGAGTTACACTATTTTATTTACTTAATTATTGCAACTAGTTTCGTCTATTTGACATTAGCCCGACGATGTCAAATAGACGAAACTAGTCGCAATAATTAAGTAAATAAAATAGTGGAACTCGTACAAGAAGACTTTTATTAGTGTTTGTATATCTTTGTATGGCTTTTTGAGTTTTTCATTATCATCATTATCAGCCCAAATCAACACACTGCTGGGTTTAATTTAATTATTGAAATATTATTGCTTTGTTCTCGTTCATATATGGGGCAGCAAACCTTACAGACCCACGGCGCCAAATATTAAAATACGCAACTGACTGTAGATCCGAAAAAGTGATTTTATTAACTCCGCTCGATAGAAAAAAATCGCAATGTCAGCTCTAAGAAAATCTTAAAATGGTGTTAATTACATTCTACATACATATGTATAGCGATTTTTAATTAGACGTCCTAATGTAGCCGCAAATATAACTGATGTTTTGCATGCGCTGCTGTTCATTAAAGCAGGATAGACAATTCAAAATCAAAAGCTTTGGTGCAGGACGGAAGTTTAGGTTGATACTGGGCCTTAAGCTATTCACAATATTATACCATCCATCAGCCTAGTTCAGCCTTTCCAGGACTTTGCCACTACCGGCGGTCATCCTGGAAAATTGCCCATACTCACACACGCTAGGCAGGCGAGTTGGTGAGCGCGGTGCCAGAACCCTCGCACCAGTGAAGCCGCTGCCCGTCACCAGTCTGTTCTATATAAGGCCCGGCTATTAGGAATGGATATACCGCCATCCATCGGTCCCAGGCATGGTGGACCTCCTGGTTTTTTGCCTGTGAGTTGTCCTCTTGCTCTCTCCCGAATTACTTCGAGGGGGTCTCCAAGTAAGATGGTGGTACCTCCACAGTCGAGCCTGGCATAAGCTCTACCACCTGTAATAGTAGTTTATGCTACAAGGGCGCAAAGGAATAAATTACGAAGATGATTTAAACACGAGCGCAGCGAGTGTTTTAAACGTAACCGAGTAATTTATTGCTCTTACGCCCGTGTACTAAGTTTTTAACATACTAAGTTTTTCAATGCATAGTGTGAGGAAATAAAACAAATATAATTTTGTGAACTTTAAATTGTAATTGGCTCAAAAGGACTGTATCCAGAGCCGTTAAACAGTGGAGAAAAAAAAGTATGACATTTATGGTACACAGAAAAAGCTGCAGGTTAGCCAACCATTGTAAATAAATAAAAAAAATAGTAATAATAAAGCCCTAGGGCAAAATAATCGACTTTCTGTTCGGTTTTGATGCATAAAAAGTGGGCCTTTACGAGCACATGCATTGAAAAATATTATACCATTCTGTCTGTATGCAGGCTCTAGGCACGTTCGGCTTGTGCCAGCTGTACGCGTTCACTCAGTACCTGCGCTCGAAGCTGTCTCCCGCCAACTTCGAGCTGCTGTTCAAAGCGTTACTGACCGCGCTGCTCGGCACATTGGGTACTGGGATCATCGTGCTTACTGTCACTGGTTCGTACTGGCTTTTTAGCATCGATATACCTATACATATTAATACCCCGACTGACTGGTCTATCAGCGTCTCGGTCGAACGGCTAGACCAGGGATGGGAACACTACGGCCTGCGAGCCATATCCGGCTCGCGAAGCGTTGAAATCCGGCCCGCGACCATAAAAAAAATAAGTGAAGTTTTCGTATTGTTAGAAATTTCGCAGCTAACTTGAAAGTTTAATTTAAGGCGCTCTTATCCCAAAATCAGTAATTTCAAAGTCAAATAGAACTTTCAAATATCGTCTCAAACTTCAAAAAAAAAATACGCAATATAGTTCGAACCTTTATCTAGGTCTTCCACGCATGTGTTACACGATCAGATAAACTTTGCTCGATAGAAATAATTCACGAACACAGCATGTAATAAGACCTTTCAAATCATGCCATTTCCATAGTTCCACTTTTTTATTAACGAAACATATCTGGTAATATTGCTCTTTAAATTTTCTAGGTCGACCACGTAAGTGGGTTTTAATAAACATATCTCTTATTTTTAAACAATTTGAAAACCGATAAAAACAACGAAAAAGTACAAAAGTGTGGTTATTTTCTTTACTCCTTACACGTAAAGAAAAAGACAGAGAGTCACTCTTCTGGGATAAGAGCGCCTTAATTGCAATTTGCAATTTCTTCCTTTTTTTTTCAATAGTTATTTTGTATTATTGCACAATAAATTAGTGTTTCAGAAAATACATACTAATATTTTGATTTCAGTAAATAATATAGCCTAAAGTGCAACAACTTGGCCCGTCATATATTTCGTTAGTAAATATTGGAACGCAAAGGAAAAAGTTTTCCCATCCCTGGGCTAGACCTAGAAACATGAAATTGGGACTAGGTTCGCTAAAGAATTTTACGGAACTCCCATGGAATTGTGAGACCAGGTTCCACGGTGGCAACGCTGTGGGATGTCTGCTAACTTATAAATAGCTGGCTCGGTGAAATTTAGTCTTAGTGCAGAATTAACTTATATGAATGACATATAGATTATGTCACATTTAAAAATTCCTGTGTCACACATAGGTATAGTCAATAATGTTTATATTAGCGGAACCTGTCCGTTGTTTATGGGGTGAGCTTAACTTTTTGGAAGTGGAGGTTGGGAATTATATAGGTATGACACCAGCAATTCGATCGTAAAAAGTTTTATAATTTTCCTTTTAAGCACCGTATTATAAAATATTTTAGTCCATCCAATCCCTGACCTCCACTTGCAAAAGTGTGACTTCTGATAATAATTGTTATTACTCAGCTCCCTTTAGTCACCAAGATTTTTACTCGAGAACTTTTCCCCAAATTTCATAAACCGCATCAAAATTCTTCAAGGGTCTCTCAAGATGTAATGGAACATACAAACATCACATTTTATAAGTACAAATATGTAAGATTTTAACGCGGGTTTTGGAGTATTAATTGGTACATATTTTCAGGTAAAATTTCACCCTGGACTGGCAGATTTTACTCTCTACTGGACCCGTCGTACGCCAAAAACCACATTCCTATCATTGGTAAGTCTTAAATTTCCCAGTTATAATATCCTATAATGCTATAATATAAAAATTTTACCTTCCAATAAAATTGTTATTATGTTTCCTAAGACGTCTGAAGTCCATTATGAGAGTACATCGTTCCTTTCCGAATACAGCCGCTAGATGTCGCTAGTTTCCGTCACGTGACCGCGCTGTTTTACCCAGAGTACCTGTCAACAGTCGCAAAGAACCCACAAGCCGCCATATTCTTCGTCATTGTTCGGCTCATAATGGTTCACCAGGAAGACATTGTCTGGACTTCAGACGTCTTAGGAAACATAATAACAATTTTATTGGAAGGTAAAATTTTTATATTATGTGTTCCGTTTGACGTCTGAAGTCCATTATGAGAGATGTGTTTGTTATCTCCTGGTGGCTTGTAAAATAGAACGCAACAATGTGATTGTAAATCGTAATGTTTCATGTATTAATAACGCAAAAATATGACAGGTAAAAATCAATATTTTTCATACTTAAAATACCAAGAAAAATAGACACCTGAACCTGAACTAAAAAATGTAATTAGTAGTTCAGACAAACTGTGACAAGAACTTCTCCAAAATATTATGATTATTAGCAGAAATGTCATTGACGTAAAAATTAATAAACTGTTTATGGTTCTTGAAAGTAATTTCTTTTGCGAATTTGCTATAGCAAGAATTTCTTATTTACTGGGTGAATTTGCATCCAATTTAGGGAAGACAGACACGGCTAATCTATAACTCCCGATTGAACTTATATACCTTCATTGGACAGAAGGCACTTGACTCAACCTCCAGTTATGATTGGTGTAGGTGGCCTGATAGGGTCCCAACTAGTGACGAACAAGTTAGTGACCGACCTTCTGAAATCTTTAGAGAGATTTAGTAATGTTCTCATCCAAAAATAGGTTCAATATTGCGGTCGGGAGAGGCTGATAAAGTGCAGCTTAATTGGCGTTGTGATACAGACATAATCCGTTTTAGATCCAAAAGAAGGATGCAGGATAATAGAATAATCAATATTCATGAAATGGTCTGGATTACAATGCAAAGGAGTCAAATCGTGGACTCTTAACTATGTCCTGAAGTTAACATCAAAATTATTTACATGATAGTGTTGGTCTCTTTAATGTGCCTAATAAGTTTTCTACAATCCCAAATATATACTTTCGATGATGATGGCTTAGCTAACGGAACTGCTATTAAAATGTGCTTAACAATGTGGCTGGAAGAAATATCTATGTTTCAAACAGTCTTACAAATGGAAGCTATTACAGACTTGTGTAAAAGAAAGATTTTATCTGGTAAGTAATATGTATAGTATTGCCAAAAATAAGTATGCTAAATATCTCGCTACTTCTTGTGGAGTAGGAACCTAATACCTGAATACCAGGCGAGAAACTGCTTATCTCTGTCGAAAACAAAAATGATATTTTCATCCAGAGATTATCGTGCATACTTATAAGGTCATGATATTCGGCTCGAGTCTACAAAAATTTGACAGTATTTAGACCATTTTAGCAACCTTTTCCAAATGGGAGTATCTGTTTCTGGAGTTGAAACTCGCCAACACTAAGAAAGAATTCGTTTTTTGGAATAGTTAACCGTTAAAACTCCGATCCAAAATGGGCCAATCATCCAGCCGGTGGCTCGGCCACGGTTATAGATCTGGGCGGGAAGACGTCTCGTCATTGTGGCCATACAAATGCTCTTCAAGTCTCAGATCTTTATCGGGCCTGTCAAGGTTCGGTTCTGCCGATCTGGCCGCCAAAAGGGTTTCTTTCACTCGGTTGTTACTGTTATGTAACGGCCTGACTCTGAGTTAAATTGTTATAGTACTTGAGTTAGCAAACAAGGTGGATGAAACAGCCAACCTAAAGAAAGCATCGTGATAACAGGCGTTCAAGTCTATTACTTGGTAGGGGGGGACTACCTAGCATTTAGTCTCGGACGGTATAAGGGATAAGTCAAGATTAGCATGATCTGGAACAACATAGGTGGTACGTGATGTGAATTGACCTATGTCAGGGTGCGCAAGACCTTGAATATTCGCTGCGCTGGCGTCGCTTCGTCCATAAGGTGCCTCTCGGTACATGCACGATTACGCGGGAGTCGGTCGGCTTCCATGTTGTACATTCCCGAAAGTTGGTGAGTGAATTGTACAACATTAAAGATGTCCGCCAGATTCAGTAGCAGTCTTGTCAACTACAACAGAACTTTGTACAGTGTTTCGCCTTCTTTCTTTATGTAAGCGATTGCGGTCTTGTCGCTCTAAAGAATAATTTTGAAATGAAATCAACGACACGTGGTATCACCAGGCTTCACCTATCCAACTACTAATCGTAGCTATTATGACGTACATTTCTTTCGCATTGCAACGCCACGTCCTACGTTGATGATTCCACGTGCTCTGTATCATCTTGTTGTCCACTAAAACTCCCAATTAAACATTGGATGCGTCCGTTATAGTTATAATGTAGGTCGTTGGTAATGTCCCAAGGTGGATTTCCATTACTCGGCTCAAGTTTTCTGAGCACCATTTCAGTTCAAGGCGTGCTTCCTCCGAAAAGAAATAGTAGCTCTTTGATATTGCAGTCCTGCTGAAGTGTATGGCAATTCAACCTTCCTCAGTGAATGATGAAAGTTGCGAAGTTGAAATATCCTAGGAGGCGTTGCGCCTGCCTGAATGACCAACTGCCAGCAGCTAGGCAGGTTGACAAATACTGACGAATTCTGTTTGTCTTGTCTGGGGGCAGGGACTTTGAGTTGGTTTGTGTGTCCCAAGCTATGCCCAGAAACTCGATTTGAAGTGCAAGGCCATGCAACCTTCCCCAGTGGGTGATGAAGGTTGCAAAGTTGAAATTACCTAGGAGGCGTTGCGCCTGCCTGAGGGACCAACAGCTAGCAGCTAGGTGGGTTGATAAATACTGACGAATTTTGTTTGTCTTGTCTGGGCGCAGGGACTCTTAGTTGGTTTGTGTGTCCCAAGTTATTCCCAGAAATTCGATTTGAAGTGCACGGCCATGCAACCTTCCCCAGTGGGTGATGAAGGTTGCAAAGTTGAAATTACCTAGGAGGCGTTGCGCCTGCCTGAGGGACCAACAGCCAGCAGCTAGGTGGGTTGATAAATACTGACGAATTTTGTTTGTCTTGTCTGGGCGCAGGGACTCTTAGTTGGTTTGTGTGTCCCAAGCTATTCCCAGAAACTCGATGTGAAGTGCACGGCAATGCAACCTTCCCCGGTGGGTGATGAAGGTTGCAAAGTTGCAATACCCTAGGAGGCGTTGCGCCTGCCTGAGGGACCAACAGCCGGCAGCTAGGTGGATTGACAAATACTGACGAATTTTCTTTGTCTTGTCTGGGGGCAGGGACTTTGAGTTGGTCTGTGTGTCCAAAGCTATTCCCAGAAATTCGATGTGTGTTATCGGTGTTCGTCCAATCTTGCGGCGGTGAACAGGTAAAAATGTTTGAATGTCATGTATAGGTTTTGATTCAAGACTTTCAGATTAAAAAGTGCTAACTTGCGAATATAATATTCAGCGACGGTGGGTAAAATCAAACAATTTTTTGATTTTATCAGTAATGATACCGGGGTTTGTTATTTCATCATTACATCTATTGTGGGTTAAATCCACGATAGTGTCTGATTGAAGAGGATTCAACCCATTATCATTTATAGAACATGCGTTTGGGGAATAACTATGTCATCTTTTTCCACATCATTTTTCCCCTCCCTCTTCTTTTTGAAGACTCTTCAAGTTTCTTTTAACAATAACCGCCTTCTTTACGTTGAAAGAGGCCAAATTACTTACATGTCTTGATAAACAGAAGTAGTGGGCTCTGAGGGCCTCACCGCTAGATTTATTTTTAAAACTTCAGCACCTTTACCACAAATAATTTGCAGAATATAAAGTGATACGGTTTTAAATTCAAAATCTGTTTTTCGTAAATTGAGGTAGTGGTCTTTCAGAGTTAGCTAAAAAGTCGATGAAAACTCTGTAGAGTCTGTTCACGAACTTATCCTGCGCCATAAAGGTGTTAAATCAAGCGGCACAACAACGTGTCATTTACAATCAACCCAGGGTAGAATTTTTCAAAACTTTACAATGCCTCGTTCAATTTCTGTCCCATGAACCTTAGAAACGCGACATACTTTTTCTGAGCCTCTGAAAATTCGTATCCATCGAGTCGAAACGTTGCAAGGACGTGATTTTAGCGACTTGATCGAGATTTTTTCTTTACACAGAAGGTTGTTTAAACATTACCGTGAGATTCGCGATATTTTCTACATCCGGCAAAAGTGTTAGAATGGAAGTTGCAAGAAAACATTTTCTTTTGATATGGGTACGCAGCGCCGGCGGGGCTTGGCCCCTGGATGCACGTTATCGGTATGAAAAGGCATGGGTGCGACGAGATTATTATGTCGATCCATGATTTGCACTCAAAATATAGTTGACAAGACTCACCAGGCGCTGGAAAAATGTCAAACCTCCGATCCAGTTCTTATCCGAGTAAAGTGGTGCAGTGCACGCCTTACGGGACAGCGGCGGCAGGGCGGTGCCTGCCTTTGCATGGCAGTGCGTCATGGCATGCATCTCCCTCGGCGCTCGATGTGCTTCAAAGACTCGTTTCTTATCCAATTATAAACGAATAAACACGGACGGAAAACTAAAATCTTAACAGAATTTTCTACTTTATTCTCGAAAATTCGAAAGAGGGTAACTCAAAAAGATTATTATTTCGCGATAAACTAGCAAGCTGCGAACGGTTCGAAAAACGACGCAACAATGACGAAGAATATGGCGGCTTGTGGGTTCTTTGCGACTGTTGACAGGTACTCTGGGTAAAACAGCGCGGTCACGTGACGGAAACTAGCGACATCTAGCGGCTGTATTCGGAAAGGAACGATGTACTCTCATAATGGACTTCAGACGTCAAACGGAACACATAATATAATTTCTTTGTCGAAAAGAAAAGTCAGAATGCTTAAATTAAGTTTAGTCCTGTCAAATAAGTTAAGTCGTGCTACACAGAACCGACACCATTATGTAACTTAAAAACTAATTTCCACAATGACAAATATGAAAGCCAGTGGCATGCGCGGTTGGCTGACAGGATAAGCATAAACATATAAAAGCCTAAAACTTAACAACTGTTGCGTGTTATCGAGTTACTAATGTTTGGTTTAAGACGTCAGATATCCGTAAATTGACTGATTTTATAAACATATCAAGTTGCGGATATTTAACCTGTTTATTCATTAATCTACAAATAATATAGCAGCCAATATTTGCCAGAATGACAGTAGCGAAACTTAGGGCCGCTTGCACAAACATTTATTTAAATACAAACGACATTTTACTTAGCTAAACAAGAAGTTGTGTTTATCTTAAACATAATTTAAGAAGTCTTGCACAACATTGTTCCCGTCAATTCTATTTAAGTATGTCGGTATGTCGGTAAGCAGTTCTTACTACGCGTCCGAAACAATTAGACAAATGTGCCAACCAATAATCGCCTCTGTCAAAAGGCCTTAAAGTCTTCGCCATAGTACGCACAAAAAAAAGGGTTCGTGGGTTGCAGTTGTATACCTAAAAACATGACTTAACTACATAAATATGGTTGTGCAGGACACTAAACACATTTTACGATTTAAATATGACTGTGTTGCGTTTAACCATTATTTAGCATCGTTGTGCAAGTAGCACTTAAAACGCAAAATAAAAACAAACATCTACTTAAATAATATAAATTTAAATGTCAGCGATTTATCACGTCATGATTCTAGGGCTCACCCACCACCCATCACGTTGGGACGTAATATTTGTAGGTGAAACGCGGATGTACCAAGTGTGGACTGTGACTTGCATTTCAAAGTTCACACTCGGAACACCTCTAACACCCCCTCGAGCATTTGACTCAAGTCGTGACGATGTATATATTTTTAATACAAAAATAATCCATGGGGAACCAGAACTAGGACCTAGGGATTAACCACGCTAAAATTTAGGAAGAGAATCATATAAGTTGCTGAATTATAATGTTGTCCCTCTCGATCGACGACGCTCACACGCTTGCTGCCAGCCCTAGACTAGCTCACGCATACACACAAGCGTGTGCGGACAGGCCAGTGCGCGCGTGAGAGTGTAGGTAAATAACTTGAGCACTCAGTATCAAGTGTCGGGGGTGTGCCCGTACAGTGTATAAACTAGCGTCTTCCTCCCCAGCGTCGGTATCGGAGCACCAGCCGACCTCGTGGTCGTCGTTCTACTTCGACCTGCAAGTGCTCGTGTTCCTGTTCCCCGCCGGACTCTACTTCTGCTTCAGCAAGCTCACCGACGCCAACATCTTCATCATTCTCTACGGGGTGCTCAGTATCTACTTTGCTGTGAGTATACGGACACACGGTGTGATTCTACACAGCAAGGTCACCAGCCGGTATTGCAAATTTGTTGCTGACAAAAAAAGGGAATAAATTTCACAAATTGTAGTACCCCTTTCAATAACGAGTAACAGTGGTTTGCCGTAGAAAAGTACTTTTCAAGTTGTGCCGAAACGCTTCCTTTCTAGGAGCTCCACCTCCAGAATCGTCTTAAATAGAGACCGTTTTCATGCAACAGCTAGAGTTTGTCTAGCGAATTGTGACAACAACTTTATCTGACACAGGAATATTCTTTTTTCATACCTGTGTCAAGTAAACTTGTTATCACAATTCGCCAGATAGGCTTTGTTGTTCATGAATTTGTAGTTCAAGTTTTAAATTATGAAATAACAGGCAACAGTTGGAAAATAATTACAGACTACACCCACGTATGACTGATGTATGACACATTTTTAACTGCTGATTCCAATATTACTTGTTATAATTAAACTTCGAACTACCTATCATGGCGACCCTGCCATGCCTGCCTCAGTAGCTAGGTTATTATTACTATCCCTGTTTAGTATTCGCAGAAGAATCCAAATAAATTCTCAAAATGATGATAAGCGAGTGTGAGCGCGTAGAGAAAGCCGTGTTGAGTTTGTCTCCACCTTTACTCCGCGCAATGATTTTATACACTTTGATCGCTGATTAATACATTTTCACACACAAAACCCGAATTTTGTCCCACAAAAATGCGAAAACCTCTTTTGTTTTTTTCCAGGGAGTGATGGTTCGTCTTATGCTGGTTCTGGCGCCTGTGATGTGTATTGTGTCAGGAGTGGCTGCCTCGTCATTGTTGAGTCTTCACGTGAAGGACATAGAGCCTAAAATCGAAAAGCACGAGACTAAGAAGAAGAAGCATGAGAATAACTTGGTGTTCAGATCTGAGGTACCTCTAGATGATCTAGTTATGAAATTAATTTGTTTGTTTTGGGAATTTGGAATTGTTTTGTGTTTGGAATTTAATTTCTATATCATGAAGTTACAATTTACTTTAGCGTAATCATTCTGTAATCGTCTGTAAAACGTAGTGTGACTTGCATTTCACAGTCCACAGTCGGAACACCTCTGACACCCTTCGAGGATTCATGCGTGGCGATGTATAATTCACATTATTTCAAGTATCTCCGTCCCCCAGGTGGGTGGGCTGTTCGTGGTGGTGCTAACGTGCCTGTTCGTCTCGTACGTGATGCACTGCACGTGGGTGACGTCAGAGGCGTACTCGTCGCCGAGCATCGTGCTGTCTGCGCGCGCGCATGACGGCGCCAGGATCATCTTCGATGACTTCCGCGAGGCGTACACCTGGCTCAAAATGAATACTGCAGAGGTACGCCTGCTATCCGCAACGACTATGTACTCTACTTAATCGTGTGTATGCACGTTGCGCTAGTGTGCGAGCCTACCGGAGCGTGGAATACAAACACATTTGCTTGTTACACAGATAGAGATAATTCACACAAACACAGCAGATTAGTCGTGGATTGCAAGAATTTTACAGTAGCTAGCGATTATAGCTTACTATTTTTGTATGATTTTAATAGTAGTTTATGCAAGGGCGCAAAGGAATAAGTTACGAGGACGATTTAAAACACGAGCGTAGCGAGTGTTTTAAACGTTACCGAGTAATTTATTGCTTTTACGCGCGTGTATCATACTACGTTTTTTAATGCATAGTGTGAGGAAATGAAAACAAATATAATCTTGTGAACTTTAAATTATAATTGGCTCAAAAGGACTGTATCCAGAGCCGTTAAACAGTGGAAAAAAAGTATAACATCTATGGTACACAGGAAAGGCTGCAGGTTAGCCAACCATTGTAAATAAATGAAAAAAAAATAATAATAAAGCTCTAGGGCAAAATAATCGACTTTCTGTTCGGTTTTGATGCATAAAAAGTGGGCCTTTACGGGCACATGCATTGAAAACCATGTTATATACTGGGCACTCTTGAGTGCCGTCTACATCCATTTTATTATTTTTTATGATTTTATTATTAAGTAAGTTTTTGTGTTTTATTTTTAAACCTATTGTGTGAAAGCTAAAATAAAAAGTTTTGAATTGAATTGAATATAGCGATCAGTATGAAATGAATGATAACATGAAAGACAAATCATATTTTAAAAATAAGGTCGACGCAAAGAATAACGTCTCTAAACATATTAAAAAGACGTCTAAAAGATCACTTTTACTTTCGTAATATCCAACGTACCTAGTATATTTATTATGTATTATTCTATGTACTGTAAGTATCACGTCTAAGTATTAGAAAGTTCGTTTATATTTGCTATGTAATAATTAAGTATATAATTAATTATGTAACGGTACACGTATGTATATCTACTTTTGTATCTATCACTATTTTTATATCCCCAGGGGTAAACCGGAAGAAATCTCGACTTAGAGATAATTTTGCTTTTGTAAATGTTCCTTTGTACAATTTTCAAATTTCTCAAAAAGGGTCATCGAACTTTGATACCGACTACTTACCGAGTTTTCAGTATCGATTTGGCTGCATAAATTAATTTCACGTTATATTTTAGTTTGTGAAATAATTTAGGGCCTGTTTCACCACGTCCAGATAAGTGATATCCAGAAGATAAGTTTAAAAATGGAACACATTTTATATGCGTTATATGTCACATATAACTATCAGGCACTTATCTGGAAGTGGTGAAACAGGCCCTTATTAAATAAATGATGTGTTATATTTTAGCCCTAGAAAATGCTTTACAGCGAAACCGGTCGGACATAATAAAGTTCTATTGTAATATGTGGATAAGTACAAGTGTTTTTTAAAACAATGTGTAATATTTTGTTCTATTACTCATACAGTATATACGATAACTATATTGTATATTGATAAATAGACCAGACTTCCATCTTAACTGGGAGTAAAATAGAAATATAGTTTGAAGACCTAACAAAAGTAGCTTAAGAGGCCAGCGGAGGATGCATAGCTCATACAAACGGAATACCAAAATAATTTGTAAATTTTACATTTTCTTACGGTAGTGTGTATTTATTCCGATTGGATTACAGAATATTTATATTCCCGAATGTCTATTTTATATGAACACTGATTAAAAGACGAAATATAAAGAATGTCCTATTTCCATAGAAAACTTATTTTTCTCATATTTCATGTTTAAATCAGTGTTCTTATAAAATAGTTATTTGGGAAACTAGATATTCTGTAAGCCAATCGGAATAAATACACACTACCCTAAGAATATGTATAATTTACAAATGATTTTGGTACTCCGTTTGTATGAACTATGCATCCTCCGCCGGACTCTTAAGCATGTATCATGCGATATCGCTTATTGTGCTATACCTAACGTTATGTCAGCGAGAGCGTGTATGATAGCGCGTGCGTGACACTCGACTGACTCGAGTGCCGTCGACCGGGTGCGTCGCGGTAGGTATTTAGCGCGGGTCACGTGACCCAGTGAGACCTCGGTCGAAGGCTGATTCCACCTGAGTTTGTGCTGTCTATTAAACGACTCAAGATGTATGTATTTTTTTACATTTAATAAATATTTCTTTAAGCCCAAAATAAATCCTTTTTTTATAGAAAGGCAACAAGTGCCAATACGTGCAAGGCACTATACGGTGACACTTACTGTCATAATGACCCAGCTAATAAGTTGAAACGTCTCCAGAACAGTTGTGTGTAACATTTATATTTTGTCGTAGGACGCAAAAGTAATGTCCTGGTGGGACTACGGGTACCAGATAACGGCGATGGCGAACAGAACAGTGATAGTGGACAACAACACGTGGAACAACACTCACATCTCGCGCGTAGGGCAGGCAATGGCGTCCACGGAGCAGCACGCCGCGGAGATCATGCGGCAACTCGACGTGGACTACGTGCTCGTCATATTCGGGGGACTGGTCGGGTATTCCTCGGACGGTGAGCATTTACTATTTATACGGAATGATCCGAGCCGATATCGGGTGACAGACGCTTTGATTCATAATGGTACTAATTCGGTGAAGCACATCTTAACTTATTTGACAGGACTAAACTTAATCTATGGGTTCTGTCCTTGTCTTTTCGATAAAGAAAGAAAAAAACAGGACGCTTAAAATAAGGTTAGTCCTGTCAAGTTAAGACGTGTTATGCCGAATCGATACCATTATCAATTCAATGTCACTAAATATAATTAAAAGCATTACAAACTAGAAAAGATCAATTCCCATGGCTTAATTTTTAAAAGTTAATTTTTTTATTTTTTTCAGAAAATATACGTCATTTTAGGAATAGTTTTCATTATTTTGGTATATAGATTAACCATTACTTTTTATGATTTTTTAAAGAATTGTCCGATATGAAGTCACTTGAGAATTTTAGACATGATACTGATTGTTTGGTGTGATTGCTTATAAAAAAAGTGGTCTGTCTCTTTCTGTCTACTCATCTCAGTCTGTCATCCAGCTGTCAAATTAGTCGAAAGCAAATTATTATAAATTTATCTTGATAGCAAAGGACACATTTCTAAACAGCCATTTCTCAAGTGACGTCACACGAAGGCAAATGGAAGTTGCAGCTTTTTCGTAAAAATATCCATCACCTTGAGGTTTTTAGATCACAAGTTCTAAAAGACGCCTTAAAAATCTCGAAATGGTTTTCGAATTAACACACCTTAATATAATTTAATCTAAGCGAATTAGAAACAAATTTCAAGATAAATAATTATTCTGAAGAAATTCTTCGGACCAGAATTTAAACCTGCGACCTCTTGCTCATACGGTAAGTGCGCTACCAACTGCGCCACCGAAGTACCTATGCTAGACCGTTTAATTTTTCCACCATACCTGTACACCGAGTTATTGCAACTACTTGATACACCAGCCGGTAATACACATACTGAACGCTCACGAGGGCGTTGTGTGATTTCTCGCATTGTTGCTTATATAAACATATAGAAATGATGTGTCATGTTATTTCTAGCCAATCACGATACCTTTGAGGGCGATAGCGATAGATGTTCTAGTTAGACAATAAGGCCTCTGCAAACGAATATTAGAACCGAAAGGAAATTTATCTCTCTTTGCCGGCGCGGCGCAAGGTATTTATTTAGACTTCAAAATTCTTAGTCACACTCATCCTCCGCTGCCAGAAATCCTCTTTTGGCTGTATGCCCAAATATTGTCTCACTTTTTATCACGATGCTACGTACCAATCATCTCAAATCGTTGTGTTATTTCGGCAGACATCAACAAGTTCCTGTGGATGGTCCGTATCGGCGGCAGTACGGAGCACGGTGCGCACATCAAGGAGGCTGACTACTACACGCCGTCCGGCGAGTTCAGGGTCGACAACGACGGCAGCCAGACCCTGCTCAACTGTCTCATGTACAAGATGAGCTACTACAAGTTCGGACAGGTCTACACGGAGGGCGGTACGTGCCGACACATCCTTTAGCCAATGTCCCGACACCCGACACAGGCGGGTCGGTTTAATTACTTACTATACGCCACCACTGGCGGATACAGGCCCGGCTCTCCCAAAAATATTCGGTCGATCGTTTATCGTCGTCCATCTTTGACGTACGCATAGAGAGTGTGATAGAGATGGATATACGACCGAAGGATATTCGATCACATTTTGTCGGAGTAGCCTCCCTCTCGCGTGGGGGCCATGGCTGTCTGCTGCTCGGTGTGTGCACGCACACACACGGACGGCGGATCTAGGATATGATTTTGAGAGGGAGGACATTCTGAAAAGTTTTATCACTGTGATATACAGGAATACTAAGTACATCTTAATCACCAAGTAAAAAAGAGATTTTAGGCGCCTTAAAGTTTTAGGCGGTTTTGGCAAACCTATCTAAATATACCTATGCTGAATAAAAGTACACCCGAATCGAATCGTAAAATAATGTCAAATGTATGGAGTTCATGGGTAAATTATTATTACATACGGCTTGAACACTCACGTGTGATTGTTGTTGATCGGTGAAACGGTTGGCGTATAGTCAACAACAATCACACGTGAGTATGTAATAATAACTTAGTATGTCAGCTCACGCGAGTTTTAATAATATTATTGTTCATGGGTATTTAGGGGGAGCCATGGTCCAATGCCCAATACGCCCCCCCGCCCTCTATATCCCCCAATGCGTTGTCTCAATCAATATAACGACGAATATTCAGGAGGATTTCATAGAGGCACAAGTACATCCGCTGAATGCGACCATGTTGTTATATTTTAGCCACAACTCTGTTTAACTATTACAAATGTATTTAATCAAAACTTTTCATTCGACTGATGACGTCTCCTTTAAAGGAGTCGAAATATATTGTATTTTTTTTTCGTTTTACTGCCTATCAGGGTTCGAATACAAATACCTCGATAATTATCAATTGATAATTATTAATAAAAATTGCGTTCATGAAAGTGAACTGTATTCGAACGTGTAATTCCGCACTTGCGTATAAAATGAAAAATGAATATGAAAATTTATTTATTTCTGACCATACAATTATAAAGTTACATCACAAATAAATACACATAATATCAAATAAAATTCAATTAAATTAAAATCAAATAAAATTCAATAATCGAACGCACGAATTGTCAACGTGCCGCGCCCGCGCCACGACGCCGCCGTGGGGATTTCCCGTACCATAAAAAATCAGTTCGGATTTAGAGTGCTTTCGCGCGTTTCTTTAAATAATTTAAAATATAATACTAAAAATGATTTATACTTTAATTAATGTTAATTTCTGTTGGATTTTAAATAAAAATCATAAAATTTATTTGTTTTTGTTAGAATTGCCCAAATTATAATACATTTGTTATGAAACAATATAACAAATTAATTTCTTACACTGGCTAAAATAATTTATCGGATAATTATCAATCAGCGAAAATTATCTTCATACTTTCGAACCCTGCTGCCTATATATAAAAATAAAAAATACATTAACTAACACAAGTATGTGTATGTGCAGGCCGTCCGCCCGGGTTTGACCGTGTGCGAGGCGCCGAGATCGGCAACAAAGACTTCAACCTCGACGTGCTGGAAGAGGCGTACACCACCGAGCACTGGCTCGTGCGGATATACAAGGTGAAGCCGCTGCCGAACCGCGGCGACTGAGACCTGCCGCGGGGGCCTCTCGCGACGAGTGCAACACGCGGGGTCTTCTACTGATGGAACTTCATTCTTACTCTAGTTCCAGTCTTCTTGTAATGTAAAACGCTTGTACTATTTATTAAAGAGACCGCATCTCATGTCTAGTGGTTCGGAGGTTTTGAATACTAAACTGGATGCCGCGCATTCAAATACCGTCGGGGCACATTTGTCATTTGAAGGCATGGCTGTAAGTAATATATAGACTAGGAGCGTATCGTACAGTCGGTAACCTTATGTATCGAGTAAAAAGATGGGACCAATTTGTAATTGTGTAGAAAAAAAAAACTACATCAAAATAAATAGGGTTGGCTAAACGCAAACTGGAGCATTTTGTTTTTACTGACTGTACAAGGTTGCGCCTAGCCAACCCTGTATATTTTGATGTAGTTTTTGTTTCTACACAACTACAAATTGGTCACAACTTCCTGAAAACGATGATGAATCGGTTTTTTCAAAAAAGTCGATATTCATGATTTATATAAAAACGGCTCACCTCAATACGTGTTATGATCGGGAAAGCCGACCAGTTTCAGCAGATTAGGACTGCCTTCATCTGGGCGAGTAAAGACGTTTACGCGACGACGTTACGACTCACACGTTACGCACCACGCCAGTGTGAGGCGTAACGTCGTCGCGTAAACGTCTTTACTCGCCCAGATGAAGGCAGTCTAAATCTGCTGAAACTGGTCGGCTTTCCCGATCATAACACGTATTGAGGTGAGCCGTTTTTATATAAATCATGAATTATCCTCAAGTCTCATTTAATTCTATAAGTCGATATTCGATAAAATCAGACTGACTCACGTTAGTACCAACATAGGACGCGCAAACCTTATTTTGATACGCTCTATCGTACGTAGTAGGGCCCTACTTGTTACTTATAGACATGATTATTTTTTTATCAGAAAAAAGATTTTTGCTCAAAATGCTCCAGGTTGCGCGCAGACAACCCTGTTTATTTTGATGTAGTTTTTTTTACACATCTGCGAATTGGTATTACCCACGGTACGGCCGTAGTCTAATATTTTGTACGGTGAAATGTGGATGTACGAGTGTGGACTTTACATTTCTACGTCCATACTCTGAAACACATCTGGCACCCCCTCAGGTATTCGTGACGATGTCGATTTTTTATTTATCCTTACGGTTGCGGAATTTTCGTTAACCTTTAAAATAGTGCAAGCGTTTTCATTCCACCATGTTCTATCAAATGGCGACAATCAATACTATTAATTGTATGGAACGTTTATTATACGAGTCGCGCGCAAGAAAAATAAAAGGAGAGGACTTATAGAGTTATTCATATTACACTTGCATATAAAACGTGTAACAGAAAGGTGTAACCATATTTGAAGAGCTTATTCAGTCAATGGTATAGAACAACAACTATGGGGTCAAACCTGAAATCTCAAAAAAAAAAATCTGCTCTTCCATACATTTCGGCCGAGCGGCATTGGATTTTTCTATGAAGCGAGTAATTATTTTTTTCGTTATACAGGATTTGTTCCATAGTAAAAGTTGTTCTAAACCATTGACTGAATAAGCTCTTCAAATGTGGTTATACCTTTCTGTTACACGTTGTATATTGATATTTACAGTGCTATTTTTTGGTTTATTTATCATTAGAACTCAGTGAGTAATTTTCCTAAATTCCATGTATTGAAGCTTTTTTGACCGAATCCTATAATTGTGCTCCGCCCGCATTTATTCGGTCTCTGCCCTGTTTTCGGCTTGGGTGTTATATGTAACTTATAACAGTAGAAAAGTAATTTCCAAAAATCTTTAAATGATGACAACTTTTTTTTCCGACAACCGATTTTAATTAAACAAATCCTATATTGTGCTCCATATTAAGCTCTGTCCACCTGTGAAAAGTACATGAAAATCCGTTTAGTAGTTCCGGAGATGTGCGCGAACAAATAAACCTAAAAATCGCTGATTTCTTTATTGATTATTGTGTTCTATTACTCTTCTTTAGTCACCCCCTTTCTATTTCTATTACTTTTCTTCAATGTACAGACACACCGGGTTCTACTTCTTTATTATATGTATAGATTATGTGGCAAATCCTCACTGTCAGGTCCGTACAAGGGCGGATCCAGCCTGCGAGCCAGGGGGGGGTCACAGGCTCCGAATTAGTCCAAATATATGATAAAATTTTGTGCAATTTTAGGTAAATTTAGCGTGTCTGTATACAAAAAAAAAAGTTAAAGTAGGCCCAGTGGTCATGGGGGTCATGACCCCCCCCTGGATCCGCCGTTGGGTACGTATTTTATGAAGACCAGCGGGTCTACCGCGTAATTCTCATTTTCATCAACATCAGCTTGAGATTGAAATTTGACGTGCGTGCGACGACGCCCGCCTAACATGCCATCTCTTTTGCACGCGTTGAATTTCGCATGCATTTGCTTGAAGTTGATACAAATGAGAATTACGCGGTAGAGCCCCAGTTCTAAACCTAATGAAAATGTGCCAACCTAAACAAGTGTCAGTGTATAACCAATATAAGTTCTATAAGTATTTTTTCTCGTGCGCGCTGCTTTATACAGGCTGTAAATAGACGGGTATCTTTAAATGAAACTACTTAATGAACTGATCATACTGAACAACCTTCCCAAACAAACAAGCGCGCAAATAAAAAAAAACATCTTGCCCGTACAACATTAACAGTAGCTTTTCAATAACAATAAGATAAATTTGGGAAAATAGTTTGTGTGTTTAATTTAAGATAGCAGTCGATTTACACTCTGTATTAACAAATAAGTAACAATTTAGTTTTATGTTCATATCAATTACACGATTCAGCTACACACCGAGTGCATAGCTCTTGCCAGATAAAATTCTAAAATACGATGGAAGACACCGACAAGAGCTACGCTCTTAAATAATTGATGATGAATTTACAATTAACTTATTTACAGAGTTTTTATCTCATTCACTATTATTTTAGTCATCTGCATTTAAGATCTTCGAAAAACTTAAATTGAAAAGCGAGTCAAATGAAGATACGGCTACGGTCTAGTAGCCGAACTTCGGCTTCTATCTGTACCCTACACTTAACGCAAGTCGTTGTGTTTGTACCCAATATTTAAGGAATGTTTTATGTTAGTACGACATACGTTCAAGTAGTCAGAGTGCAACGTTAGTGTATGAATGTGCAGTCTTATCACACTTGTCAAAACGTGCCTGCGTCCTTCTACCCAGGGACTTGGTATCAAAGATTTCAAAAGTTTAGATGAGCCCTGGCACCTAAAATCTATTACATTGTTTTTGAATGCGTGCGTCTAGCCAATCGCGCTGGTTGGGTAATAAAATATTACTCCGCCTTAGATCGTTATTTCCTACTTGCTTTAGGTAACAGTGTTACCGGTTGGGAAGAAAAAAGCTGTCAACGTGTAATAGATTTTAATCCCAATGAGTTACACTCTTGTTTCGGGGGTGTGACTCGTTGGGACGAGAAATGAAAAGTTGTCCCATCGAGTAACAGTGTAACTGGTTGGGACATTTTATTATTTTTTGTCCCAACGAGTTACACTGTGACTGGTTTCGGTGGAACTCGTTGGGACCAAAGGCGTTAACATAATGCCGACGCGCGCACACTTATGAGTGCGCAATCTGTCTACCTACGGTCAGCAAACTGATCAGACTAGTAAAGTTGTTAAAATGATTAACTTTAAGTGCACTTAAGGCGTCCAAACTATCACTGTTCAGATGAGCACTGATTCCAAACGTGTGAGCGTCACCCATTTTAAGCTGGAAACATTTTGGTGCTGTCATAGTACGGTAAAGGGCTTATCTTTACTTTTGAAATCTTTGATAGCAAGCGCCCCGGGCGCGCGGACGGCAAGAAGACAAAATGTATGGCGCTCTGTACAACAAGCGCCCGCTGCGCTGCATACAAATTCATATAATTTTAAAAACGCAACATCCTGCCTGCGCCCGGGACGCTTGCTATATTAAGTCCCTTATTGTACTGAATCCAGTGTATCAAAAATCACTAATTCGTTCACGAATGACCTCACCACATCCTCGCGCGTACCCAAAGCGCTTTTATGTGGAAAAAACACAAGTTCTTTTAAGGACGCAGGCAGAAATAGGTAACAGCCGAATTAGTTGTTAAAACAATTTGTATTGTTAATTTATTATACTCGTGCTTCGTCCTCGAGATTAGATATAAGTACACATGTAGTATCACACATCGTGTGGCCATTCCTGCACTATAGTTGAAAGAAAAAAACAATCTACCTACATTTTTTTTTTTTTTTTTTGTCTGTAGGTAGTTACTGTCCCGACCGCCGATCATCATTCACATTTTAGTGCTCGGCTGTTCCGCACGTTTTTTAAGTCCCGGGTATTTGAAACCGTAAAGATTGTGAAATGCTTAAAAGAAAGCATTCTGATCATAGTGGGTAAGAATATATTTCACATAAACTGAAGAAATTGCAGAGAAAAATTAAGAAAGGTCGTCGCAAACACCGAACAGAAGAATCCACTTTGCCTTCACCCGCAGGTTCACGGAATTGTGCGCCTTCGCTGATACACCTATCAGGTGAATATTTTTTGAGTGTAAAAGTAGTGAACCTTTACAGTTTTATCAACAAAATAATTAAAACAACAGATACTCGGACAGTACTTTGGTCTGTACCATCTCTGTTATCAATCAATAGACAAGTCTATACAGGTTTGCGTGTTTTTTCTTTGGAATTGCACTACCTGGAAATAGTATTGCGAACAGTACTTTGGGCTGTTTCTTTACTATCGGTGTGGGCACTAGCCTACCGACTAGTCTTTTTTCGCTGAAGAAAAATCGTTTACAGTTTTATCAACAACATAATTAATACAACAGATACTCGGACAGTACTTTGGTCTGTACCATCTCTGTTATCAATCAATAGACAAGTTTATACAGGTTTGCGTGTTTTTTCTTTGGAATTGCACTACCTGGAAATAGTATTGCAAACAGTACTTTGGGCTGTTTCTTTACTATCGGTGTGGGCACTAGCCTACCGACTAGTCTTTTTTCGCTGAAGAAAAATCGTTTATTTTTCGACTACTGGCAGCGAAAATTTACAATCACGAGAATCTTGTGATGGAGGATCAAGCGGACGAGATTATCGTAATACAAGATGGAAATGGTTCTGCCGTCAATGTTGCTACCGCATCAGTGGCACAAAATAGTGACGTCACGCGACGACGGGGTGGCGGCGCATCACCTACGCACGGAGATGCGAATATCGGCTCAAACGATGAAACCGTCGCTGCGGTCAAGACACCTGGTCTTGATACTAAACTATTAGAAATAATAATCGAGGATCTGTCTTTGCGGATCCGAAAAACGATATTGCGGTACGTTTTGATTATATATCTACGAATGGGATAACGAAAGAAATCCGAAAAGAGTTACTTAGTAAGTATCTAGTACCAGGCAACTGCTCTCTTATTGATGCTCCAAAGTTGAATCCGGAGATGGCGGCCGCTTTTACAGAACTAAACTCTAACAGAGACAGAATAATAGCTAGTGCGATTGCCTGCTTAGGAGAAGTAATCACCCTAGTGCTTTCTATGGAAGAAAGAAATACCGCCCTTTTGCAGTTACTGATGGATGTCGGTCGGATTTTGTGTGACGGACAACACACGGATTCAATAAACAGACGCAGTTTTGTCCTTTCTACTTTAAAGAAGGATTTGAAAGATCAAGTCCAAAAGACTAGCATTGGCAATCTCCTTTTTGGGAAGGCCCTTGCTGATACCTTGAAAACTGCAAAGGCAATAAATAAATCCGGAGCTGATTTAACCGCCACTTCGTAAAATTACGTTGCGAAGCCTCCACCATCAAAGATGAAGCCCTTTCAACCTGACAGGTCTTTAAACTGGAAACCGCCTCCCCGAGTCGCAGGCAGGCAGTCGAGCATAGTACTATGACGCGACCATCTATGACGCAAGCTTGCACCGCCGCCCCACCCCCCGCCGCCACCGCCCCCGCGGCCGGCCCAGTTCTCGAGGAGCCAGCCGCAGCGCGCGGGCACATCGAGGCCCTCGCAGCCGACCTACCCTCGAGCCGTCGCTAAACATGGTAAAGTACGCCGGCAGATTGTTTTTACTTCTATGATCAATGGTCAAAAATCACAGATGACCCAACTATCCTTTGATGGAAAAAATGATATGAGATCCTTTTTACACAGGCCGTGGTACGGTACCAGACGCCTTTAGAGCCATCTTATTCTAAAGCTGAAAAAACACTTTATAAAGAAGTTATCAGTATCAGTAATTTAATTTCTATTGGTGCCGTTTCTAAATGCCAACCCTGCGAGGGCCAATACATATCAAGTATTTTTCTAACCCCAAAACCAAACGGTAGTTATAGATTTATTCGAAACCTAAAAAATTACAATAAATTCATTATAGCTATGTGTACTGGAAAATATGTGTATATAGGATATGTGTAGTGTTAAAACTCATAACAAAAAACTGTTTCATGAGTACATTTGATTTTAAAGACGCATATTTTTTAATTAAAATATGTAATAAATCAAAAAAGTACTTAAAATTCATATGGGACCAAGAAATATATGAATTTAACGTTCTTGATGACCTGTCTTATAGAATCTATTTATAAAGCATGCTTAAATAATCTAAATGATACAAAATACTTGTTGCAAGCTTTAGGTTTCATTATAAATTGTGACAAAAGTACCTTAAAGCCAAGTACTAATCATAAGTTCTTAGGCTTCATTATACATTCCGAAAATTTTCAAGTGACGTTGTCTCTCGAAAAAATTTGTAAGGTACGTAAACAGATACAAAAATTCCGCAAGCTAAAAAGATGTAAAGTTTGCGAATTTGCAAAATTGTTGGGTCTGCTTACATCGGTTTGCCCAGCTATCGAATACAGCTGGCTTTACTGAATATCTTTCTAGTGATTTTAATTGGTGGTCTGCAGCTGTCAATAGACCATTCTACTCCTTGTAAATCTTTAGCGATGCCTCAACTAAGGGGGGATGGAGGGCCGCGTGCGATGGAGAGATTGCTAGTGGATTGTGGAGTGTGGAAGAGCAATTGAAACATATTAATGAATTAGAGATCTTGGCAGTTTATTTTGGGTTAAATGTTTTCGCCATAACTGTCACAATTGTCAGATTATATTACTTATCGATAGTACAACCGCGATTGCATACGTTAATCGTATAGGCGGTGTACAGTTTCCCCACCCGACGCAGGCGTCGAGACTTATGCCAGTGGTGT
Source organism: Ypsolopha sequella (assembly GCA_934047225.1). NCBI lineage: Eukaryota > Metazoa > Arthropoda > Insecta > Lepidoptera > Ypsolophidae > Ypsolopha > Ypsolopha sequella. The sequence goes on from OW203987.1 coordinate 26,165,070, forward strand.
GAAGCTCGACAGATAAATGTATATGCATCGTATATAAGTTCGGCTGATAATGCTGTTGCGGATGCTGAGTCGAGACTTATACATCCAGATATCGAGTGGGAATTCTCCGATAGAGCCTTAGAAGGATACCATCTAAATTTGGATATCCCAAAATAGGTACCTTCGATAGTCGAATAAAAAAAAAAAAATGCGAGAAATATATATCATGGCACAAAGATCCAGATGTTTTTTCTATTCGCTTTGACAGTGCCATGGTCGCATTTTTTACTTTTATGGATTTCCACCATTTTCTCTCATTCTAAAAATAAAAATTTGCAAACGACAAAGCTAAAGGTATTCTTGTTATCCCATATTGGCCGACGCAGCCATGGTACCCATATTTAATCAACTTAAAATTTCTGAACTCGACGTTCACCGACAGGCTTACCTTGGTTGCCGGAGTATTGTCAGGAGCTCGATGTTTGGAAAAGGGTTCTCACAAGAGTCAACACATGTAATATTAGCCTCTCTTTAACTCAATAACTCTTGACTTTGATAACTCAATAAAACAGTACGATGTTTGCTTGAAGAAGTGGTTCACATTTTGTAATGAACAAAATTTAGTTTTTTATGAGGCGTCAATACCAAATAATATATATCATTAAATTTTTGACTTATCTTTTTCAAGAAGGTGCTCAGTATAATAGCACTTTGAATAGTTGCAGATCTGCACTATCCCTTATTTTTTGAACAAGTTTTTGGAAGAGATAAAAAATTAAAACATTTTTTCAAGGGCATATTTCGGCTACGTGCAACAAAGCCCAAGTACAACGTAATGTGGTACAAATCTCAGGTCTTACTTTTCTTAGCTGGATGATACCTTAACGAAATTCTAGGCTTAGAAAAGCTTACTAAAAAAACTAGTCACTTTTTTGGCACTGGTTACTGCTCATCGAGCACAAACAATTACACAAATAAACATTAAAAACATAACAATACATTCAGATAAAATCACTATTATGATTCCTGATTTAGAGAGTAGGATCTTTCCAACTATATCTAAATTTACCTTTTTTATTTTTGAAGAAAATCTTAAAATACGCCAGGAAAAACGTTATTAGCATACTTAAAAATTACTGAAGGTGTACGTCATTCCGAAAATTTGTTTATCAGTTTCCGGAAACCTCACAATACGGTAACTGTACAAACCATCAGTCGATGGATTAAGCGGACATTAGAGGAGAGTGATATTGACGTCTCGATCTTTACGGCGCCCAGCACAAGGCATGCGGCCACCTCAGAAGCTAACAAGGCGTAAATATTGAAACAATTCGTAAAACTGCGGGATGAAGCAGTAGCTCCACCGCATTTTCCAAATTTTATAATAGAGATATTCATAGCAATATTTCAACAGACGCATTTGCCAGAAGTATTATTAATGATTCCTTCAATTAATAAATAATAAGTCAGTATGACTTGTTTATTTTCAATTTTAAATTTTTACCGTATTACAAATGCTTCTCACCAAATGTTTGTAATAAGGAATAAACATGAATGTAATCTAAATTTTTTTAGTTAATTACACATATTAATTACATATATATGTGTTATGGAATTAAGAACTTAAAGTAAATATTTTGTTTAAATAATAAATGAGACATGGGATTATGAGGGAGTCACCCTTAAAGTAGCTGCTTCTTTTTTCACGACTACAAATCTCTAAATATCTACATGTGTACTTATATCTAATCTCGAGGACGAAGCACGAGTATAATTAATGATTAAACGAACTTACCTGTACGTGAAGTTCAATCATAATTATACGAAGTGCTTCGTCCGAAGAGATTAGATCCCTCCCCCCCTAAATTTTCAATTAATCCCAAAAGACGTCGTGAAAATAACATGATATGGTAGCTCTAAACTAAATGATGATCGGCGGTCGGGACAGTAACTACCTACAGACAAAAAAAAAAAAAAAAAATGTAGGTAGATTGTTTTTTTCTTTCAACTATAGTGCAGGAATGGCCACACGATGTGTGATACTACATGTGTACTTATATCTAATCTCTTCGGACGAAGCACTTCGTATAATTATGATTGAACTTCACGTACAGGTAAGTTCGTTTAATCATTAATTATTCATATTTTCTAACAGTTGACGCATACATTCTGTGTTATTTATAGTTTACATGAAAGTAACCTAATCTTCCGCTATTTACGATAAAGGGCACGGAAAAGGGGTTCATCGACAGCAAGCCTAATTTAAGTTAAGCAATCTGCTCTTTTTTCCCTATAAGAGTGTTTTTAGGGTTCCGTAGTCAGCAAGGAACCCTTATACAACAACACCAAGAACAACAACAACAACAACAACACCAACAACAACAACAACAACGACAACGATTACTACGACATACATCAACTGGCAAATCCAGTTGTTTTGAAGCTATATTTTCAAATTGCGAAAAGTTTTGAACATTACATTGTTTCGCAAACTCGATGTTTGGAGACAAAGGACGGAAAAAATGTTGATAATTGTATTAGTGAGTCACAAAGTGATTTTAGCGATATTTAAAAACATTTAACGCAGACCCTTCACGTCCAGAGTACTAGAAAGACCAATGGGGACGATGTGTTTACCTAAACAAAGTGTATAAATTGAAATGGTCTGATATTTTGTACACAGAACATCTGATTGTAAAAAGAACTTGTATTTATTGTAAAAAAAAAATATAGAGTAGATATTATAAAACATGTATTTACATGTTTGTACAAAGCAAATTCGGAAGGCTTTAATTTTAGTTTAAGTGTTGTCAAAACTATTCTTTATTGCATAATAGCCCTCAATGCTAGGGCTACACCTGGGTTATAGTGCGCTAAAATTTACTATGTGTGAATTAAGGATGTGAATGCACCCGCAGATAACTTCACTGACAGTCCTATTGTTAATTTAGACGTAAAAAAAAATAAGTTTTGACAGCTTTTTAACTAAAATTAAAGCCTTCAGAATCTGCTGCTCTACCTCTTTTTATTAATACGTATGTATAAGCGCACAAAAGTAGAACATCTTGCAAATGAATGTTATGAAATAGTCTTTCCATTAGGACTTCGATAAGATATTCTAGATAGTATAATTGCCATGACTTTCAGGTCTTTTGTAAAGAATGTAAACTTGAGGTGTGAGAAGTGAAAGATGTATAAAATTCCTTTTTTATTTTTATTTGAGAAATTAAATTTTACTTAATGAAAAACTTGTCTTAATTTATACAATACTACTTAATTCTTCCCTAATATAATAACAGATGAAATACTTTGATTTGGGCGGCTACTCCGATAACATATTGTTTCGTTTATCGTTCTAATATAAGAAGGTATACCAAAAAGTTATTAGAAGCGCATATACATATGTAGAATAATATTTTTGGGGGTAGTTTGACATTTATTTTAAAAGAGTTAATAACACAATATTTATGCAGAGTTTTGAGACAGAATAAGAAAGTTAGAAAAGTGGTATTCTAAATGTATTGAATTTGAAGGAAATTTCCAACATCTAATAATTATGTAGAAAAAGAAATACTTTTGTTTGAATTTTCTGAAATTTCTATAGCGATTTGATTTACCCTCGTACACCAGTCTCTTTCGCACGTAGTAAAAGTGTGACATAAACAATGCTACTTTGTTCTCCTTGATAACAAACGGTATACTTCGATTTGGGCAGCTATTCCGTAAAGATTGATTGTTTCGTTTATCGCCCTAATATGCACCGGTCTCTTTCGCATGCAGTAAAAGTTGTAGGTACAGAAACGATAACCGGCTGAATCTATTATCAATTCGGAGTAGCCGTCCTGAGTAATCGTTATAAATAACAATGTAACTTATTGTTATCCCCACAGTTATCCCGAATTGAGCAACTTTTCCAAACTCCGAGTAGAAATTTGCGGTGGGTTTTAGCTAGACTCTACACAATACTAGCAGCAGTTCCGTCCGGTTACCCGCGTCGTCCGTACACGTTCCTCAGGTGTCTCTCGTCCTCGTCCTCGCTGGAGAGCGGCTCGTCCTCCGGCCGGAAGGTGTCGTCGTTGTGGTCCTGGTGCCGCGGCCGATGCTGCCGTGGCCGCGGGTGGCGCTCCAGTTGCACCACCTCCTGTGACAAATTTCATCAATATCACTGACATCCAGTTACATTATCTATTCCAAAGGAAGCTGGAAAAACTGTAAAAGAAAACGCTTCTTTGGCAGAGTGATAGAGCGGTCGCCTGCTAATCCAGAGGTCGCGGGTTCAATCTCCGCGGTGCACATTAATTTGGGTTAGGTCTGCGTGCTTCGGAAGTCACGTTAAGCTGTTGGTCTGGTCTCACCACCCATCACGTTTGAGACGTAATAATCATCGGTGCGATGAAAAGCAGCTGTTCCAAGTGTGGTCACAATGCCTTGCCTTTCACATTTCACTTGGGAACATCTCGGACACCCCCTCGGGGATCAATGGATTTATTTGCTGATAGATTGATGACTGTGATTGAGAAATGCCTGATGCCTTATTGTTGAACTTCAACATCAATCGCTATTGCTTTCAAAAGTACGCGTGATTGGCTAGAAGTGATGAGTCACGTCATTTCTAGCCAATCACGTTACCTTTAAAGCAATAGCGATAGACGATTTCATGACTATTTCCTTACACAATCGCACCTCTAGAAGTTCTGCGAGCGTGATGAATGACAGGAATGTCCCTATTTATGATTAAAAAATTTATGTTTTATATTTGATTGTATTTTTTAAATTTAATTTTTATATTTTATCGATGTATTTTATCTTTTTGTTTTTTTTTTTTGTTTCTGTTATAATTTTATAACGTATTAGTTAATAAACTGTAATGCTATTCATTTTAAATGAATAATAATGTCGTGACGATATTTTTGCCTTTCAAGACATTCTGCTAGGATGTAATGGTCGGGGAATATACTAACCGGGCGCACCAACATGTAAGGTCCAATGCCGTCGATGAAGCTCTCCGTGAATGCTTCCTGCAGCGGCTTCCGTTTGAAGACCGCGCACTGTTGACCCAGCAACTCTGACGCTCCTTCTGGTAACCCTGGGATAGTGATCAAATGACCATCTTTATTGATGCAAAAAACACAAATGCGTACAATTATGATTTACAAGTGTATAAATTATGACATATTTTTTTACGGACGTCTCTAATACCACAGACAATATAATACATAATAAAAATTAAATTAAATAGTAATAATAAATTTAAATTGTATATATATTTGATCACCTTCTGTATTTTGTTGTATATTAGCATTCATCACAAGAATTTACAGGATAACAAATTCTCGAACCACTTATTTTTCATTAATACAGTGCTTTTGTTTATGACGTGACATTGGTAGAGTTAAATGTGTGAGTCACACACATTATCAGAAGCCAAAAACAAGAAAATAATGATAATAAAATAGAATTCATTGTATTGTACGCAAAATCCTTCTTTTTTTCAATTGACGATCACCTCCGGCACCTGTCACATAAATTCGTGATTGCCGGCTCCAGCAGTGGGATTTTTCAAAATGATGCAGCGGTCATACCCGTCCCGTCAACAGAGCAGAGCTTGGGTCTGATGTCGTAGACCCTGTAGTCCAGCATCAGCACCACATCGATGACCCCCTGGTCCTCGTGTCGCTCCGACCGAGCCTTGAACGAGATCTCTATGTGGGTGCCATCCATCAACTTATATAGATGCGCTACGTGCAAAATGCCCTGGAAAGATGAAATTTTGGTTTGATTAAATTTAATTAGGGCACCTAAAATAGTCAAAAACAGGGTTTGGCATTCAGACTTTGACGATAATAAATAACGGTAATCTAAACAAAATAAATAGCACTTGCTTACTCTATCTAAAAATTAGTAAGGGTCCCACGAATCGACAAGTGAACTCCGTGCTGGAAGGGGCTTGGCAATTAGTTGTCTCGCTCAGAGCAACACATCCTGCCTTAGTGCGAGAGAGAAGTTGTAGCTTTTGCCGTAAATGCCTAAAGTTAGTACTTCCGTTCCTATTCAATGATGTCGATGTATTTGGAAATTGTATGGCTTTAATCATTAACTATACAATGTTAACGAGAATTGCCTGTTGTTAGATTTGTGACTAGAATAGACTTTATCACTGGAAAGTAACACTCAAAGTAGTGTGTTTAAGTTCCGTTGGAACGAATTTTCTGATCTCTGTATTTCTTGTTCTAAAAAAATGTTTTATAAAAGAACAACAGGGAATTCCAGATATAAAGTGTCAGATCAAACTTATCTAGATCATGAAAAAATAAGGCAATATGGAAGAATGACAGAGGAACTCATTTTGTATGGCGGAATATCTTAACTATAAGGAAAAAAAAACCTCGAGTAGCATTTCTCCATGTGGCGGAGCATTTAGGATTTTTTGTGAAAGGAAGTTGCGACTATGTGGAAAGAAACTATTGTAAGTTAAACAATACCGTAATACACCTGGGGCATTATTGTCTAACTTCAACATCTATCGCTATCGCTTTCAAATGTATCGTGATTGGCTGAAAATTACATCACACATCATTTTAGCCAATCACGATGCCTTTGAAGGTATAGCGATAGATATTGAAGTCAGACAAAAAGGCCCTGATCTTTAACTTCAAAGGTTTCGGAAAATAATGTCGAAAATTTCCATACTCTAAAAATGATGACGTCATAAAAACTATGCATTATGTAGCTTACAATAAAGAGATTCTACCTACATAGTCGCAACTTCTCTTCATAAAAATCCCTCAGAAAGTAAGATTAAAGTGAAGGTTTGCATTGATTAGAGCGAAATAGATATTTAAAAAACAAAACTGTCAGAGCAGGACTTATTCAGATAAGTGCCGACCCTTAATAATCTGATCACTCGCCAGATAGGACCTCCCCTATGGAAATTCATATGTGTTGGTGAAAACTGCATTAAAATATAATCCTGCAATTTTCAAGTTTTACCTACATTATAAATTCATTGCATGAATATGAATGTCTATTAGGTTGTTTTCTGAAATTTTATATAAGGTTCTCTTAAAGAAAACCAGCCAAGTGTGAGTTGGACTCGCGCATAAACGGTTCCGTACCACAACAGAATACGGGTACGGAACCCTTAAAACATGGTGTATAAATCTACTTGCTGTTATGGAGGATCTATTAAACTCTATGTAACAAAAGAATCTAATTAAGTTGGCCATGATAACATCCTAAATAATTAAATATTTGTAATTTTCAGATTTTTTCCTATGTGTGTGCTATAAGACCTACTCTTAAACGAATTTTCAAGTTTGTAAATTAACTATAGGTTTTGATTCCCTTCCGTGTGTCAAAAATGTGTATGAAAATGATTATATAAAATGCAATAAATTTTTTTCGCGTTGTGTTAGAATCTGGATTTTTTTACACCATTATGGGGCTGCAGACTTCTGTGGGAGGTATCAGTTTCCACTTGATGTTTCAAACGGGGTGCGAGGAAAAGGGTTGTGACAGACAACAAAGTGATCTTATAAATAAGGATTCCGTTTTTTCATGTCGAGGTACGGCACCCAACCCTAAAAAGAAGAAAATCTTAATTAGATATTCCTTAAAATGTATAACCTTCAGATCTTCGAACTGCTGAATCCGATTATAGTAAGCAACTAGAGCTTTCCTGACAGAGCCCAAACAATCTGGAGACATGATGTTGTCGAACTCTTCCATCACAGCATTGAAGTTGAACCCAGAAGGTAGGGAGTACTTTGAGACCGTCGGATCTGGAAATATACAATCGTACAATGATGATGATGACCTACATACAGGGACTAGTACTAGACCCAGCCTACATACATTTTATGAAAGTTGGCTAAATTATACAGTTTTAGTTGAAATTCAAAATAAAACAGATCAATAAATTCCTATCTATCAATGAATTAAAGATCAAGTTCAAATTCAAATGGTTTATTTTGCAAAGTAGGTATATAAAATACACGTTTCACAAGTCAAAATTTAATCTTATAAAAAAAATATATGTAATAAAATAATAAATGTACATGAACTAGATTAAGGGTTTATTTAATTTATGTAGCAATATATATACAATTAAAATTATAGGTAAAATATATATTATACAAGGTGAAATCCAATCAACCGCCCGAACCAACCGAGCCCCCAGCACGAATCCAGGCGGCCGACCAAATCCCATCCTATATACTACATACTAATAAGGTTACATATGTATATAAATACATGCCTACCTCCGCCCATTCCATTAGTCTTGCTAAGAAGAACGGGCAAGAAACTTAGCAAGTGGATGCCCAACACCCCAATGCCCTTTTTTTGAATCCTGTGGGAATTTCCAAAAATCCCTTAGCAGATATATTATCTACTCAAACATCTAGTCTTTATGTTCTTAGGGCCAGTTGGTCTAGACATTGATAGATTGCTCAATCAGTTAAGGAATAAATGAAAGGAAATATGGGCAGATACAGGTGTCATTTTGTGGGGGGCCAGGCCATTCTGACAATTTTCTATAAAAATATCACATTATCAAACATTCAACTGATGACGGCCCTATACTGTGGGCCGAAATATATTGAGCAAAATCATATTTTATTGTTTTAATATGAATAAGCACTAAATCAAAAGAATCAAATGAGAAAAAAAGTCCTTATTTTAGGATACCATGCGATTCAATTCAATTCAAAGCCGTTTTATCTGGCTTCTTTAAACATGTCTCCGCACATTAGTTCCGCCAATATCTTGTTTTAAGCGAAGACTCATAGGAAGCATACAGTAGATTTTTTTTTTTTACCTTTCCCCCCTTAACTTGAATTTTCAAGTGTGAAACTACAAACATAGAATATAGTACACTTCTACATTTATGAGTACAACAAAATAAATAAATATTTATATACATAGGTAACAGTAATGAATACCAAATATATATAATTATGTATATTAAGTACAATTCTTTTTATAATTTAATATTATTTAATTTGATAAATTTACACAACGTATATATGTAAAGTCGCCGTCAATAGAAATTGTGGACTATGTAAACAAACCGTTTTCTCAATTTTTCTCAAGGTTCTGTCACGGAGTCTCATTTAACATTATTCCAAATCATGAAGCATCAAGTCTTACCAGTCATTCACTGTATTTCATCATGAAATATTCAATAATCACCAGTTAATTACAGAAAATCATAGAATCAATAATCAATTCTGTACTGCGTCGAGATTGCTGTCATATTTTTTTCTCATCGAATCTGTATTGTCTTTGAAAATTGGTGATGTACCAATCTATTTGAATATAAACCTATTTTATTCGTGATGTTATTTTATTCCGTCATTCTTTTTTAACAGCATTACTTCATAATCTTTGACATAAACGTGTGTGTGATTCTATTGAGAGCTGTGTGATCTTCCAGCGTTGCTCTAAAATGTGTAGCTCATGTCCTAAAAGTAGAAGAAAAAATGAAAGAACTGGATAGGATAATAGATACGGCCAACGACGCTGTGACGGAACCATTTTTAATTAACGTGGGCGATTTGACTAGCGATTCATCAGAATATTTTAGCGATGAATCAAATAAAGAAAACTAATTAAGCACCTAACATATTTTAATCACATACTTACCCATCTCTAGATAGTTCACCTATTCATAGACAAAGACAACATGGCGCTTTGTTTACATTGTCCACAATTTCTATTGACGGCTACTGTATAAGAGGACTATTTACAAAAGTCAGCAAAAAGTTGATTTCTTTAGTGATCACAACTGATGTCAAAGTGACAGATGATTTATTTTTTATACAGATTCAGATAGATATACACCTATTCTATGCAAAAGTGCACTGAAAAGTCAGTCCCCATCTCCTCCACTTCTATGTGGAAAGAAAGATCCTCACCAGTCTGCATATTGATCTTCAGGCCATGTATGATTTGGTACTTGGAGGGGTGCTGCATGTGGTATAGAACTGTGCAGTGCTCATCCGCAACATACGACTTGACCTCCATGCCAGTCAGCATCGCCATCAGCTCCAACTGGCGCTCCTGGTACTTAATAGTGCTTGTGTATAGGATTTTCTAAAAATATAATATGTGATAAGCACAAAAGTAAGTGAATGAGTGAAAATGCATTTCTTACAGAGTAAGGTTCCGATTCGAAATGTGTAATCGTCGTGCAATATTTCACTCGTTCATGAGAAAGAAACATAGCTATACACTAGAAAGAGAAAGAATAATCTGGTTTTGAAACACCTGTGAGTGATTTTCATGAAATGTCAAAGTCAAAAAACCTCAAATAAAATTCTAGGGTGGGAAACTGAAAATGCTTTTTGCAGTCGCTAGGAAAGGAAAATAAGTGCTCTAAACTATTCTAATATGACTTTACAGCACTACAGATGTGTTCAATAAATTTTTCAAAGTTTTGAATTTTGTCAGTTTCAACGGTCAGGCGAATTTTAAGGATTGATCTAAAAGTTGAATGATTAATTTTGGAAAAACTGATATAGCTTCTTAAAATACAAGGTAGAACAGTCTCTGAATTAAAACCAATTTGGGATACAATATTGTGTAAATACTCTAACTTTGATAAAAGAAGGTGATTGGAGTTTGGAGCAATTTTGAAAAAACACCTGTCTGACAGGTATTGAAAATAGGAAAAGGAATGCTTCGGTCAGTGGTTTGGACATTATACAGAGGATGAATGAAAGTAGTTGCAAATGAAATTTGTGGAAATGGAAGGTAAAGCTCAATTGTGGATGGTAGCTTTTTGATACTCTGACAGTAAAATGAGAGAAAGATAAAGAAAACTTACGTCTGGTCTAATGATCTGTTCTTTTTTGTTCTTGGACGGAGGAGCTACTTTGCGTTTATAACTGTTTCTTTGAACTTGAAACAACTCCATTTTTTTGTCATTTAACTTCTGCTCGAGTTCCCGTATTTCCTCTTCTAAGGCCTGGCATTCCTGGTCTTCAGGAAGTTGAACTCTAGCTAGGGTAAATGGTAAATACATACATTTGTAGTTTTTACGAATCCAATTGAGATGTGAAACATGATAAAACGTAGGTTAGGTACCTTGTTTTCTGAAGAGCTTTGTAATTTTGAGCTGTTTTTTCGGAGTATTCGGCATTTTTTGAGGAGAGTCAATGTTTTAATGATTACCTATTCTCTATTTCTCTTTCTACGGAAATTAACAACAATTAACAAAAACAAAATTCACAATTCATAATATAACGATTATTATGGTCGTGTTCAAAGGTTGCGTTGAACTTTGAAGTTCAACGCACATTCTGCACATTTGTCGCGTTTAACACACACCATAGATAATACACCCACACACGATGCCACTGCAGCGATGAACAGTGAAACAGGTTACGGCGATGGATGTGTGATAGATAAATTTCAATGAAGATTTTTTACCTGTCAAAATGACAGATAACATTCAAAGCTACAAACGTTCACACGATGCAACTGCAGCGATAAACTCTGCAACGGGTTGCGGTGTGGATATGTGATAAGCGACCATTTTTTTACCTGTCAAAATGACAGATAACCAACAGAGCCACAAACTTATCTGTTCCGGTGGGCCATATTAAAATGGCTTCTATATTTACTGTATGACAATCTTCGCCACCAGAACATATAAGTTTGTGGCTTGTATAAGGATACGATGCAGAGATCTTGCATCGATGCATTGCTTGTCAAAGTCATGAGAAATGGTCGTTTATAACTCTTTGTAACCTGTGATGCGTGCGACCGTGCGTATTAAACGCTACAATAGTGTGGTTATCAGATTAAACAGATTCATCACTCTTACTTAGACCATACTAATGCTATCGTTTGGTAAATCGGTTACCTATTTAAATAAACAGAATAAACCAAATTAACCCATACGGACCTCGTGATTGACCATTATGTGTTAAACCACCATCAACCCCACCATTTACAAATATTGTTTTGAGACAAATACCATGGTGATTTATGGTGGCCGGAAATTAGCTGCACAATCACGTTTGACAGCCAATTTTTTCTCATCCTTTTTTGACGTTTGTTAAGGGTCATGATCTCTCTTATTCTGAGGTCATGACTGAATCATTGGTGTTTAAAGTGGAATATAGTAGTTTATTGTGATCTGACAACCGTACTTATAATTGTGGGTGGGCCAGTAGCCTAAGCATGAAAACACCTCCGTATAGTTTAGTTCGAAACGAAACAGAACTGTTACTTAGGTGTCATACGTAGCATGAAACTGCGTTTGCTCGGAGATCAAACTGTGGAAGCGTTCGGGAAATAACAACGTTGGCGCATTCTGAAAATTTATATTTACGCAGTCTAAGTACAAATATATCATATTATCTTAGCTAAAAGCCCAACACATACTGAAACATGTAAACAAATATAAATTAACATGTTCTTACGTCTATATTTGCATTGATTCATTGATATTTATCGTTTTTTTTATTGTTTAATTACGACATTGATCGAAAAAAAAACATGTTTTGAATGCGCTTTTTCTGCAAATGGTATTTTTTAATGTTGCTGCTTTAGGAATTTTATACCTACATTTCAGGAATTTTGTGAATTTAAATCATACAGATAATATTTATTAAAATCTATATAGTTTATCTACATAGGTGATCCAAGCTTAAAAAAAAATCTTACATCTGCCTGATTTATTAAACACTTAAAAAGAATGCATTTTGTTACAATAGATTGGCAAATAACTTTATTAAAGTGGCATTTTTCATTGGTAACTTCTTTTAAATTCTTCTTTTACTTATTCTCGCTTATAGTCATTATACAAATGTGTTACAGGGATATGAATGTTGATTATTTTTTCGTAAAAAAAAGTTTTTTGCGAGTATTGTCGATAATTATGAATTATTTTCTGGTATCACTAATCGCAAAAAGATATCTCGGTTGGTTACTGTTTTCCTATGAAAGAAATAGAATAGACCTCATACATCATAGACTTTGTGTCTCATCTCATCAAGAAGACTAGTGATAATCAGATGGACATGATTCTTGGACTTGTGGAGACGTAAGTACTTATATACTAACCTAGAAAATGTCGATAAGAGGGCATGAACGATAATCCTTTCCGGAGTCTTTTTTCCCTTACTTATCTACTTTTGATCAGAATCTCAGCTTCTGCGATTGTAAAAAGAAACCGATATCATAGGTGCAATCTTTGCAGAAAATTCAAGTGATCCTTTTCTTGCTGAACATAACCTAATCTTATAAAAAACTTCATTACAGGAGCTGAATGATACAAATGCTGGACAAAAACCTGTCATATGCAAAGGACTGTCAGTGGAACTAACTTCATCATGTTTTATTTCTGTCCTGGATTGTGCAGCGTGCCCCTTTATTGACACTGAACGATGGATACAAACATTGCACTAAAGGACTAAGCAGAGACTGAGTCTACACTACACTCTGGTACCACCGCTGCCTTCACCTAACTCCTTGATTAAAATTATTCAGACTATTTTATTAACCAATATGTCGCTATTACAATAAGTACAAACATTATTATTGAGCTCGATGCCATCCTCTCGGCAGATTTGCCCCGGTGCTGAAGAAAAGTGTCATCATCCCAGGTGATAGTTCTAGTGGGTATGTTGGCACAAATCAAGTGTGCCGAATCCCCATTGGAGCTGCCGCGAGGTACTATGTCACTTTGTTCATCGCAACATCCCCGTTCCGGGTATCTCCGGGGATGATGATACTTATTTTCCAATTCTTCCCTGCACCGGGGCAGACCCACCAGGATGATGGTACTTACCAAGCCTATAATTGTATGAACCTTTTCTTCAATGAATATTTAAGGACTAGAGATAATTACTATAACACGAGTACTCGTGATTTGTTAGAATAAAATCTTTTAGTGTTAAAAAGTCTTAGAGATAATTATGTTTGTAGGTATTGCGTTGTTAATTTTATGCTAAATAGATCTTTTAACATTTGCCAGTTTTAAATTTACTGTATTATGTGTATTAAGTTAGGTAGGATATGTTTTAACAGTCCAAATAATAAATGACTTCTGACCTCTTGCATTCTTATATTTTTATCCCAACAACTTTGTGGATTGAAATGAGATTTAATTCTTGGGTTGAATAAACTTATACAAAGTTTTAAAAAAAATGTGATTCCAGTACTTACATAATAGTTATTAGATTAAAAATATATATATAAGTTGTGATTTTAGTAATAGTTATTCAATTTTGTACTATCTTGTAAAACTGATACTTTTCTCAGAATAACAACTTTATTTTGTATCAACATGGTATTTAATAAAAAAAACGAAAATGTTATACTGTTACTATTTATCTCTGGTTTACTTTATCCTTCCCAACACATCAACATGTACATTTTTGAGCCTTCTAAAAGCATTCTTATCAACAACTCTTGTTCTTTCATCGACAGTGGTAGATTGGCTTCAATAGATTGGCATATCATCAGTACCCAAGGTCGAAGTGAATATCCAGTCACCTGTAAATACAAAACATATTAGCATATTGATTTTTGATTTCAATCAAGGAATGCAATTTGCTTAAGATTGTAGACTGATGTTATGTTTAAATGGGGGCAATCAGGGCATTGCCCAGCGTGTTTGAGTATGGGCAATTCTTCCAGGATGACCGCCGGGAGTGGCAAAGTCCTTGAAAGGCTTATGTCCAGCAGTGGACGAACTAGGCTGGTGGATGGATCAGTGCATTTAGGGAACCCAATTTTTTTATTAAAAGCTGTTCAACAGACATTGATTTCTTTATCATATATGAGAACCTATATATTTTTAATACAATACAAAGAAGCTTAATGCTGTAAACAAAAGGGCCACCTCAATAAATACTGTGATCGGGATAATGTCTTTACTCGCCTAAAAGAATGCAGTCTGAAACTGGCCGGCTATCTGATTTAAGTATTTATTGTTATAGTATTCAACATATTATTTATGACACTTCAAATACTTGGGCACGAGTTAATAAAAAAATCAAGGAATTCAAATAAATTATTGTTGTATTTTTAGGAGTTATGTTTTTAGGTAAAATTGTTTCTATTACTTAAGTGTAATTTAGCCTGTGGGTCCCCCAATTAAGATTATATTTTTTCCTTTTCTGGCAATAAATGATTTTTATGTTATGGAGCCCTTTGTTTACATCCTCGAGTTTCATTTTATTCTATAATCATAAGAATGGTTCTAATAGGAAAGTGAATTTACATACCCCTCTTTGTTTAGTGTAGCTGCTCTTGTTGTTGAAAATTTTATGAAGCTGTTTGTAATAGCATTTGCTGCAGATGATTGAGGGCATTTGTTACTTCAGTAGGAACTTATAGGCTAAAGCTGTCGTTTGTTCCAACTGTTGTAAAAACCTGCAAAAGAGAAATATTACTAGAATAGGTACCTACATTGTACATACCTATCTATCTACACAAACAGTGGTAAGTACCTAGGTATTCTTTTAGCTCTGCAGTTTTTTGCAAAAAAACAACAGCATATTTTCTGACTGTCAAGTAACAATACGGTTGGGGTCACGGGTGTGAATAATTAATAATTATTATGATACCTATCTATGATAAGGGAGTCCTATGAAAAAAAAAGACGTTTTCTCTACAAGTCCTGCGCAAAGAAAGCATCTTTGCTGAGGCGATATTGCTTGATGAATTCCACCTCATTAATAGCCATTGTTTGTAGTCACAATCAGCCAAATATAAAATATATACGAAAACACTAAAACTAGGTTAGCTTACCGGTTTATGGGTGTCTCCTCATTTATTCCTTCTTGAAACATCTGCCAAGCGAGGAAATAATTCGGCCTACGGTGTCCTCTCGTCGCACAAAGCATTTTCTCCTTATTTTCTTCACAAATAGATAATTTTCGTTCCAAACGTGTATAGTCACTTGCAATTTCCACACCACAGTGAGTGAAAAACCGCGTTCAAACTGTACTGTTACTTAGGCTAATGTCAAAAAAGCACGCTCTTGCTGCCGATTTGCTAAGTACAGTTTCGTTCTGACTGTGAATTTACCTCCGTTGCGTTCTAACCTCAGAATAAGGAATACAAATAGAAGCCTGGCTAAAATAATACGCGGAGAAAGACACCTATCCTTGATTTTCTTACGACATTCTAGTGCGTTAGAGAGAGATGGATATGTATTAGTTTTTTCTTAATTAGGTAGGTTGTCACTAGTTCGTTGCTTCGCTAGTGATGTAACAATGTCGATTTTTGACTAGGATAAATAAACCAAACCGAAATGAACCACGACCAATCTGCTTACCACACATTATATCGTATCAAAGTGTGAAAAAAAGAGAATGCAGGAGGCACCGACCTTTCTGGTGACATCCTCTTGCTTTGGAAGGAGGCCAAGAGATTAATAGCAAAGTGGTCTCTGTCTACCCCAGTGGGACACATGTTATATTGTGCAAATAAAGAATTAATAAAAGGATATCTTTCGTTTAGCATAATATATTTTTTATTAAGTACAAATTACTATATCGTAGGCAGGTAGTACATAAGTTAAGTCCAAAATTGTGCTTGTTTCTAGTACAAAAAATGCTGTAGCTTGTATCAGAGATACAACCGTAAACTATTTAAGTGGATACTTTTTAAGTCGCCTCTTAACTCAATCAAATAGATGTTCGTTGATGTCGCGTCTTTGTTCAATCAAGGAGGAAGGAATTAATCGCAACAATAGAAATCATAATAATCATAGACTTATAGGATTTGTAATAATAATATTATGTCAATGATGTGCGATGACAGCGCAATTACTACAGAGGTAATTTCATTTTTTTTTATTATTTCTATCAAATAAACATCAACTTATCTTGAATAATAACTAACAAATAATGAACGATTAAAATACCTAATAACCTGTAATAAGAAATCAAATTATGCGCAGTTCAAGTCAATAAGCATTCCAAAAATTCATTTCACGATAGAACTACCCTGTCAAAGTACTTTAATTGTCAACCACTAAGTACGAAAATGTCTTGATCTGCGGAATTTCTTCGTGAAGTCGATCACGGAAGTAACGTACAAGTTCTGAACAGGCCTTTCAGAACGATTTGCGAACATAGAAGTATGCACTTTTCTACACCACAGACATCCATAGGTACTGGTTCTGTTACCTAAAATTGAAAAATTATCGAGTTAATATACTATAGTATAGTAAAGCACGTACCTACTTACAAGATTGATAATGCAATTATACATAATTATTTAAAGGTTACCAATGTGTCTGTATCTGGTAAATATAACGTCGGTAAAGCATCTGCTTTTAACCGTCTCCATTTTAAATTTTCGTTTGATCCAAAAGAATCCGGCATAAGTGTTTCGAACAAATATGACTGCTTTTTTAAATTGCCCAATTTGTTCTAATTATTCGTCTAAGCCATTCACTTTTTGGTTCTTCCCTTTTTGGAAATCTGTAACAAAAAATATAGCGATATTTATTCGGCATTATTTTTCTTTTAACTCGCGCTGCAATTAATCTGCGGTAAGTATTATCCTTTATGCACGGCTGCCGCGGGAACCAATGTTCGATAGTTTGCCACACGGACTTTAGTACATCACTATGCGAAAATCATAACCTCTAATAGTCGGCAGAAAATCTATATAAAACAGGCAAATATCGGTGTAGAATTGAACACGAGTATGATTTACAAGAACTACTATTATTGTTACTGAGTTTTAGGTATGATCCTGCAACTTATTAACATAAAAACTATCAGAACTCACCGATGAAATGATATTGCTTCATTGTTGTTTTCTTTTTTTCCTGTATGCGATTTACAGCCTTCAATCGCACAAGACATTTTATTACAATGTTAAAAAACAATCAACACAAACAATAATAAATCACACTTTCACGAATTTTGAGAGGAACAGCACCAAAATATTTAATTTCTCTCGGTGAAGCTGTAAACTTTTGCAAAATGCATTAGACATTTCGATGCCACCAAATTAAGATGTGATGCACGCAACGAACGATATTAAAACTGATTAAAACAAAACGATACAATGATGAGACGTATTTAATTTGATGGTATTATAATTTTTAAAATACATCCAAATTACATCCAACTGACATTTGCTTGGTTCAATCTAGTGACACACCAGGAAAAAATATAAAGTAAGTGCGGTCCGGTGTTTCATTCACTCGTACACAGGAGTAATTTACGTTAGATGAGTACAATGGCTAATGCCCAGTTCTTATTTTAGCCAGGCTTCTATTTGTATTCCTTATTCTGAGGTTCTAACGGAGCAAAATGAGCTCCTGCTAGTTCCGCTACTGTCCGCTTGGAGCGGTGTCCCATACCAGATTCCATACGATTTTAAATGTAGTTTGAAACGTAACTATACGGAGGTATTTTCGTGCTTAGGCTACAGGTAAAAACTTGTGATTGTTTCTGTTAGTGTAGTGCGATTTTTTTCAAAAACAATTCATTTTAAGGATTTTCTTACGTACGAAGTAGGGATTGCTCAACCACAAAATAAGGGCTACCGTAAAGGATCGGTTTGACGTCATACCGTTGTTTTTCGGTAGCCTTTAATTGCTCAACCGCTAAATAAGGGTTACCGTAAAATTTAGGTTTGACGTCATTTCGGGTTGCGGTACCGATTAAATAACGGCTACCGTTATTTTGCCTTTGCTTCAGCTCGTTTCTTTGTAGACGCCGCCGCGTCGCCGCGCGCCTGTAGGCATTGTTTGATGGCACGCGCCCGCCCGCAGCCATCTTAGTCGACTTCAAGGAGTTACGTTTTTTATTTTTGTCACTGTCACTCCAAGCGAAAACACGCTCAGTGCGAGAGTTTAGAGATGTTAATTTTATAATTTTTATAAAAAAACTAAAATAGCTAGCAAAATTTCAAATATTTAATCTCTAGATATTGTTGAAACACACCTAATAAATTATGTTTGAGTTATGTATATGGTTCCTATTCGTCAAACGAGAGGAAAAAGTGTGTTTGAAGACCTCATTTCAACAATTCTTTTTATCGAGGAAAATTTATCCAAGCATGTTTTTCAATTTCAAAACCCTAGATTATATAGTCAAACTGCACATACCAGAAATTTATTAAAATTTTCCGTATATTTCATAAAATACACAAAAAAGAAGCACGTCTATTTCTTTACATATTGCGTTAAGTACTTTTAACACGTATACAACGCGCGGCATGGCCGCGGTCAGAGAGAAGTATTCTTTGCCTCGCTAGCCCCGCACCCGCGATGCAGTTGCCTGATTTCGGCTACCCAAGTAACAAATAAGGGTTAGAAAGATTTCGGTTCTATTGACCTGTACTGAAATTCATATTCGGTGATTAACCGTAATGGTACCGTAAAGAGTCCCTGGTACGAAGATTTATTGGGTTTACACTAGGGTTGTACCCTTACTTCATGTACCCACTATTACACACCCATAAGCATGTGTTGTGTGACACACATTGACACTCGATTTTGTTGAAAATTAAATTCCACTGTATATTTTGGTCCTTACCTTTTAAAAATATGTATATTTAAAATTAAATATCTGAGGATGTCTGAATATTGTGCAAATTAATACTTAATAAACAGGTATTTTATCATATTATCTCTTGACAGACAATGACTTAAATGTTTACTTTATTTTCAGCAGACAGAGTGTAATTTTCAATTGTACTATGTACCGCCCGTATATCAATCTATGTTTATAAGTAAAATAAAACTAAAACTACTATAAGATTAAATTGCCTAAAAAAAATTAACTTAATTAAGAAAATTGTACAATAGTAGGTAATAATAACAAACTTACCTGAAATTTTATTTATAAACTGAAAATTTGGTCTAAATCGCTGCCCTGCGGGAGGGTCCCCAAGATACTGGCGACATAACCTCGTTGTATTGCCAGGCTTAGCCTTTGGCCGAGGTACGCGCCAGCCCTAGGGTCCCTTGACGTGTCGATGAGGCGCAGCGAGATTTCTTTGAAAATTCGTTATGAATGACTTAAATTACATATTCACCACAATGTCGGAAAAAAAGATGGGCATCACTGTTAAATAAAAAGAATAATAAGCGCACTGGCTAAATCATAGACATGATACAGATAACTAGACTGTGCACTACGCAACGAAAAACCAGCCGAGCGAGAGGGGCGCATGCACCCCGTATGTCCCTCTTTTACTAATATGACCACACTTTATAAATAAATAAATAAAAAATTTTAATTAAAAAAAAAACCATGACTAGTTGCAAGGGCTACTAAAAGCACTAAAAACAATGAGACAAAGTCAAATATTTTAGGTTTAAATTTACAGTAGCATCTCTTAATTTTTATTTATAATTTTAAGGATTTTTGTTATCTTTTTAATTATTAGATTATTTAGTAATCAGGAAAAACTTTTTTTATGGTTATGGGAAATAAAGACTATTTTGATTTATTTTTATTTTATTTATTTACAACGATAAAAAAGATTCATATTTAAAATATAATTTCAACCATTCGTAATTCTTTTTAATATTTAAATAGACACATTCAATATAACAAGATAAGTACCCACTTATAATTCTGCACTACTGCTGTGAGGTTGGCATCAATAATAAACATTTTTCGATAAATTTAAAACTTAGTATGTATTATTAAAGTTACGTATTTCGTTTATCACATTCCAAGCAATTTGACATCTTCTTCGCTAAGACGTCCTTCATTTAGCCGTACACGTAACCTGCAATAAAAGTATATCCAGTCATTAAATATACACGTGGAAAAATATATCCAAAATATGTATGCTACGGCATTAATATATTAATAATTACCGGTAATAATTAATACAAACAAACTTAAAAGGTTTAAGAGGCATAATCATGCGCAAACCTCCATACAAACGCTATCACTAAATTTCCATTGACATTATCTAGATATCAGTCGAACCAAAAATCGTGAAATTTGAGTGAGTGGGCACATTTAGTTATTAATAAACTTAACATACATATAGTACAGTGGAGACCACATCAAGCTCTACACTTGCAGTACGACAAAAGCACCTACAGAGAAGAAGATAAGATAGGTACAAAGTTCAATGTGTCTTACTTGATGCGGTCTCCACTGTACAAGTTATAAATTTTGAATCATGGTTTTTACGTCAGAATCACAAATAGGTGCGATGATCAAATTCCGGGAGCCGAGCACTCTAACTGGCACCAATTAGAGGAAATGAGATGGACTCCACTTGATTAGCCTTATTCCCTTCACCTTATTGTCTAACTTCAACATCTATTGCTTTCAAATGTATCGTGGTAGGCTACAAACTACATCACACATCATTTTTAGCCAATCATCTGGCCTATCGCCCTGCGATTTTCATCTCTTTGGGCCGCTTAAAGAAGCACTAGGAGGAAAAGGATTCCAAGACGATGCGGAGGTCGAGGCCTTTTTACGATGCCGAAATTAAAAACCACCCAATCCGCTGGAAAAACTGATTTATAATCAGCACATTACGTTGAAAAATTTGTGTAAATATTAAGTCCTCTATATTTGACCCACTCTAGTATGTGAAAAGCCTGACCAGAAAAATTCAAAACCTCGCCATGTTGCGGAAAACGAATAGAACTAATTTCTTCTACTGGCAACACTAAGATTGGTGTTGTATAACCCATAACCAAGCCGTCTTGGAAAGAGCTATGTATAACTCGAAACAAAAGACATTAGGGTAGCGTTCCTAAACGACAGGGTAAAGGTAAAAATTAACCGTCACCCGTTCCACAACCACACGAGTGAAAACGGACAGCTCGAAGTCTTTCAATAAAACTTGTCAGAAATGTAAAATTCGCTCTGATAGTAAAATTTTACATTTACTTGGGCGTTTAGGAACGCAACTTAAGAATATAAATGGCGACCGGAAGTCCCCACCTCTTACTTTAACACTATCTCCGTGTATATTCGCACATGGAAATACATATAGCATAAAAACAATAGCAGTCGATGTTTATATTGTCGACTGCCTGTAACTGCCGGGTGACTCAGGTGTGTGTTTGGTCTATTTTGATGACGGTGCCACATTTCGTTATGCGCTATGCTTTATGCGAATGCGCCGTATTCGCAAAAATATTTGTTATGTGCGCGAACAACAAACATCCCATCCACACTTCGTGCCGGTAAGCCGAATAGCCAAATATGTGTGTTGTTTGCGTAATCACAAAGCAGAAGGCAGTGGCGATGGACGTGTTGACAGCGGCAGCAGCTTATTTTTACTTTTTTTCATCTTACCAATACCTACTTACAAAGTACAAAGTTACTAAAACACCAAAACGAAGGCGACGTTTGTATGCGACGAAGTGTGATGCGTTTATTCGTCTATAAAGTAAATATAGACGAATAAACGCATCACACTTCGTCGCATACGGGCTCATAAGCCGCATAACGCATAGCGCATAACGAAGTGTGGCGCCGCCATGACAGTACAGCCAAAGCGGGCAGACATTTTGAATACCAAGGTTGGGATTTTGACTCAGGTGAAATTGCATGCAACCATATGTGTTGCATGCAACCATAAAAGCAAATGTTTTTTTTTATTTTTCTGGTCCGACTTTATACAATAAACTCAAAAAGGAGCTTCATCGAACACCTAACACAAAGCTTCTGGGGCTCTAGTATAATTCTGCACTGCACCTACTCGTAAATGTACTATATTATGTCAATGCGTAAAGTTTAATCAGCCCAGCCGCTTCAGAGCAATTTCTCGGGATACTAATGCTTCGGTATGAGGGTTTCCATTTATCAGACGGAAACCTAAACACTAACCGTTCTTCGTTATGTTTGACGGACCACAGCGGCGGCATGTACCGAGGTCTCATAGCGGCGAGGAAGTGTTCTCGCCACAGCTCCTCCAGCTGCAGCAGGCTAGAGCGAGACAAATAGTGTTCCACCACCTTGTCTCCGTGCGACTCGTACTCTTCGTTCTCGTAGCTGGAGAGGGAACAATTTCATTTTTTTATTTGCGTATTTATATTATACCTTTGGGGAAATTGTTCAGTATGCTCGTTAGAGTATATGAATTAGATTAATCCTTAAGGCGCTCTTATCCTATAAGAGTGAATCTCTGTCTTTTTCTTTACGTGTAAGGAGTAAAGAAAATAACCACACTTTTGTACTTTTTCGTTGTTTTTATCGGTTTTTAAATTGTTTTAAAATAAGGGATATGTTTATTAAAACCCACTTACGTGGTCGACCTAGAAAATTTAAAGAGCAATATTACCAGATATGTTTCGTTAATAAAAGAGTGGAATTATGGAAATGGCATAATTTGAAAGGTCTCATTACATGCTGTGTTCGTGAATTATTTCTATCGAGCAAAGTTTATCTGATCGTGTAACACATGCGTGGAAGACCTAGATAAAGGTTCGAACTATATTGCGTATTTTTTTTTTTAAGTTTTGGACGATATTTGAAAGTTCTGTTTGACTTTGAAATTACTGATTTTGGGATAAGAGCGCCTTAAGATGGATCCCAGCCATAATCGGGGTATCTATTGTTTTAGGGGTAATAAGAATTAAGAGGCTCAGGTACCATTTGAACCTGTCCTTTTACGCCAATTTTACTTATGAAGTGGTTCGAACGTTGTAACAACTAATGTATTCGGTCTATGTATTTGTTGTTTATTAGATACTCACATAACTTGCACATTGGCGGCCTGCTCCAACAGCTCTGGTGTTATGTGCTCGTGCTGCGGGTAGTTCTGTAGTATCACACGTTCGAGCTCGGAGCGTCGCGAGTCGGGCAGCGCGTGCTTCTTCGATTGATAGAGGAGCGCGCGCGCCGCCGATTTTACTTTCCTGTTGCACGTTAAAATACTGGATAAATACAAGAGTTATTAAATTATTATTTACGGTGATGCACTCACGTTTTATTATTGTTATTATATCCTTTATTGTACACACACACAAAAAAAAAAACTTAAAATAAAATTACAAAATTGAAAATAATATGCACAAAGGCGAGCTTACCTCTGCAAGAGGTTTCTTCCAGCCAACCAGTGTTGTGGTGAAAGTTAAAATTAAAGAGGTTGGCAGCAAGCGTACAACTTAAACATAATTGTCAACTAAATAAATAATCTACTTTAATTTACACAACACAATATTGTGTATAAAAAATGAATAAAATAGATAAGATAACAAATATAATGACCATAAATAAATAACGTAGATATATAACGTATATATATATATATATATATATATATATATATATATATATATATATATATATATACAGATATCTATTAATATATACATAAATAGTTTCAAATATATAATCTAAATATTACTCATAAGAAAGAAAGTGCTCTTTTAATTTGTTGACCATATGCAAACTGTTTCGCCGATACAACTTCGGCCATTTTCAAGGAGAGTGTCGTTCTTGAAACAACGACGACGCGGCGTTCATAGTCGATGTCAAATGGCCACTGCTTATAGCTGCATTGTATCGGTGAAACAGTTGGCATATAGATAACAATAATAAAACGAGTGCAAAACCGTAAATAAAAATTTGATAGGAATAACTTTTAAACCGTGATATCCCTATCCACTATATCCGGTTATCACTAAGAATGCATATTTTAAATCTAGAAATTGCTTTGTTACTTTATAACTCTATATCGCACCAACAGATAACGATAAAACTTTTGCATTGTGCCCTAGGCCAATATGTATGCGTACTCTTTTATGACTGGAATTTAACCAGGCCCTCTAAAAAGGCCACTTTGGATGAATCATATTATGATTCTGTTGTAATGCCGTCTCTTTTGCACACATGAAGAAACTCTGTCTCTATCCTACTTTCAAATCATTTCATGATTCACCCAAGTTGGCCTTTTTAAGTCCCCAGGACGGCGATTCTGGCGCGTGCGCAATAATTGTGAAAGCAGAAAAATCAATCATTTCCGTAGAAAATCCCTTGTAAAATCACCCGAAAACTGCCGTAGCAAATTTTTTCGCGCTGAAATTAATTCAAATATATTTATTTATGTAATGTATGTATATCAGATACACTTATTACGTGTCGTTTTTGCCCGAATAGCCGTCCTGGTACTACCACTTTTCGCTCTAATTTTATACCATCGTAGGTAATAGGAGTAAAAACTTTTAAATTTATTTAGATAAAAGGTAGTCAATAAAACCGATTATTATTTCAATAAACCAAAGATGCGTAGAACTCACTTGAAGTCGGCGTCCTCTAAGTATTTGCAGTTGTTCCCGAGGGAGGATAGAGGCGCGCTGCACAAGGCCGCGAGTTGCGCTCGCACCGCTCTGTCCAGCATGTTGGACCGTTTGTGACACTCCACGCAGAGCAACAGCACGTCGTGCGAGGAGTGGTCTTTCATTATCTCTGGAAAGTTATTGCTACTTACTGACCTTTATTCATATAATAGAGGTCAGGTCAGTGTTCTTGCTGCATATTACACGTGAGGTTATAGTTGATTTGAAACAAAAATCTCTCGAGGGTTCGTGCACAAGGACTCCGAGTGTTAATGAAATGTGCTTAAAAAGACTCTTTATTTGACACCCATAAGAAATATCTAAATATTTCCGAAAGATAATTATCATGAACGAAATCAATAATCAATTGACAATCACTTAATTTATCATATCACCTTTATTTATCAAAAACGGAAAAAGAAGCTGACTAAGCTTGCAAAATGGTCCTTAAAAATAATCACAAGTAACGTCATGTTTCGCATTAACAAAATGGTTCTGAGTCAGCATAATGCATCGATTCTACCCGAAACGCTAATATTCTGACATAAGCTTCAAGGGAACGCACGAACTCAAAAACAGAGGTCTAACAATTATTTAAAAGCCGTAGGTACAACGGCTCGGGGTCTTACCAGGGAAATACTTCCTATATTCCCTAGGGACGACATTCTTCCTGATGTACGAGTCGCAAGCCCCGCAGACCACACATTTGTTGTCTTTCTTCAGCTGATAGTACTTGCCGACGTCACCCACTGAGCGGCCGGCCGGCTCGAACCGCAGCCGGACTGTTAACGGGTCCTCCTTCACTATGTCCGCTAGCTCTTTATCTACATACCTGTATAGCAAGCGACGTAATAATGCAGATCATCGTCATCAATTATTATGTTAAGGTGTGTTAATTCGAAAACTATTTCGAGATTTTAGTTTAATTTTAGGACTTGTGGTTTAAATGAACTCATGATGATGAATATTTTGCGAAAAAGCCGCAACTTCCATTTGCCTTCGTGTGACGTCACTTGAGAAAAGGCTGTTTATAAAATGTGTTCTAATAATTTGCTTCCGACTGATTTGACAGATAGATGACGAATGAGAAGACAGAGAGTGTAGTCTTCAGATTAAATAAAATAAACACACTCCGCTATTGTGGGTAAGTCGGTTATGTAAATAAGCAGAATAAACCAACCTTAGTATGGATATAAGCGATTTTATAAACTTTAGAACTATTGCTTTAACAAGATTACACTGTGAATCATAGGATCATAGAATCATTTATTTATAAACATAATAAGTTTACAGACAGGAGTCCAAAACACTTACTTGCTAGGTACATAATAATATAAACTTATTTAGCCTACACACTTAAATAAAACTAACATAAAATATAAATTTAAATAAATCATAGAGTAGGGCTTAACCTAAATAAACTAAGAGTAAGGAAATAGTTACTTATATATTTAATACAATACATAGGGTGAACTAGTGTGAACAGGGGGATTTCTTGAGAAGGGTATAGGGGAAGTGTTATTGCGCTATTGGTAAGAGGATGCGAGCAGAGACAGTATACATACCACAAAGCCTTCTTATTGTCGCAAGTGCACAGCAGCTCTCCGTCCGGTGCCTCGAGGAAGCAGTTGTGGTAGAGCGGCTTTGACCTGGTGGCATGCGGGTACTTCTTGCTTGCTTTATCCTTGTCTGGCTTCGCTGCCTTACTCCTGAGAATGAATGTAGAGAAAGTGATCAGAACATTTTGATATAGTGAGACAATAAAGCCGATTCTAAAGGCTTTAATTTTAGTTTTAGTGCTGTCAAAACTAAATTTCCTTCATTGCAAAATAGTCATTAAGAGTTAAGAACAGGATCTAAATTACTTTGGAATAATTTTGTGTTTGACAGCACTAAAACTAAAATTAAAGCCTTCAGAATCGGCTACAATAGGTTGACAGGTTGGTTTGAAAAAGTAACATAACAATGTAAAACATTACATTTTCGACTTCCAGTTACACAACATGAAAAGCTTATCATTACGTTATATATCCCTGGGGGGGTGTCAGAGGTGTTTCGTGTGATGACTGTCATTAGAACGGTCAACTTTCGTAATACCCTCTTTTCATTGATACTTGATATGGCTGAGCCTTATCAATACAAAGTTGGTTTACTTATATTATACTTACCTACTTTTATAGCATAAATAACTTACTTTTTAGAATTTTGAATGGGTGCTTTGAAATGAGTATCTGAATACTTCAATAGCATATCATCAATATTATCTCCCTGATAATTATTGATTCTGTAAAACCTCTTCAAGAAACTTGTGCTTTTCAACTCGGTGATCAATTTTAGAAATATCTTGATAGCAACATGAGCATCTGCTGCTGCATATTTAGTTTGCCTCTCAGATAATGTATCGGCTGCCCAGTTGCTGCATCGGACCCGCCAGCTCTTGTCCAGGATTATCCCGAGAATTGTTTTAGATAGTGAAGCCAGCCCTCCAGGGTTGTAGCCACAAGCTTGAGCTATAAATCTCAAATCTAAAGTTGAGTTCAGATTGACACAGTAATCTTTGAATAGGTATTTCGCATCATCTATTGGACCTACTCCGACTTTGTATATGGTTTTGTCTTCAAGAAGGTCCTGAAAAGAAGAAAACTATCTTTTAATTATTTATAAGAAAGATTTGATTGCCACTCTGCCGAACAGGAGGTCTACCGCGTAATTCTGATTTTCATCAACATCAACTTGAGATTGAAATTTGACGTGCGTGCGACGACGCCCGCCTAACATGCCATCTCTTTTGCACGCGTTGAATTTCGCATGCATTTGCTTGAAGTTGATACAAATGAGAATTACGCGGTAGAGCCCCAGATTCATCAAATTACTCTTAAATCAAGTGTTTTTTTTACATATTTTAAGATCATATATAAAATCATGTTAAAAGTTTAAGCTGTGCAATACTCTTAATATACACAATATAGTGTGCATATATTTAGGCATATATAAAAAAATATATGTATCTGGTTATTGCAATCAACTTGAGTGGTTAACACAATATAGTCCAATACATGAAGTAATAAGCAAAGCAGCTCCATTTAACATGAAACTCATAACTAAAAATGTTTTGATAACCTTCAGGGATTTGGGCACAGACTTCAAATGGCTGAGCCTGAAGAGACAACAGATGCCATCAAATGTAGAGAGCTGAATCAGAGCAACTGGCTGTCTCTTTCCCTCCTCTGTCACCCATTCACAGTCAAAGCCCACAGCTCTGTGCTTGCTAAATCTTCTGAAATTTTTACACAGCATTGTTAATATTTGATATCATACTTTAATTATTGTTTCTGCTTTCAGCTAATGGAGCAATCTTCTCTATATTTATAAAATAAAATTGTAGAATGATGTTTTGTTTGTTGTAGATTCTATTGCAAAACCAAAAGAATTAAAGTGAATAAAAAATTTGGTCAGTTAGTGTCTAAAAGGGTGCCGAAAAAAATTCAAATCGCAACCCATGGCTTGGCCTCAGGCCTCCTAAACATTCAAAGTCAAACTCACAGTCAAAATATATGGCAAAGGTAAGGGCATCTGTGCCACCCAAATTAGCTTACTGCTGGATTATTGAACATACCATAGAATTCCATAGACTTAAACATCTACCACTCATGGATTCCAAATAGAGAGTGGAACAAAGAAACATAACTTTTGGTCTTAGTATACAAACAAGAATAAAGATACGAAGGGAAGCTGTATTGCTGAATAGAGTACCGACAAGTGAACCGACAGTCAAATCTAATAAAAGTCAGCTCCTGACAGATCATAGATGAAAAAGGAACATAAAAAAAAAACTGGACACCTTCCCAATTGAGACAAACCCAGAAGGAATGCTTTAGGGCTCTACCGCTCTTCTCCTGACATATGAAACATATATAAACCTATATAATAAAGTGAGATGACTTTAGTAAAGATATATATATGCTCAACCGCCTAGATCAGTGGGCTTATTGTCTAACTTAAAAAATCAATCCCTATTGCTTTCAAAGGTATAGTGAGTGATTGGCTAGAAATGCATGATGTGACACACCATTTCTACCTTATCACATGTACCTTTGAAAGTGATGGCGATAGATTTTGAAGTTACACAATAAGACCCCTGGCGTCAACCTCCCTCACCATCTGGTCTCACCATCAACCAAATTCGGGATGACTGAACCCCAAATACAATTATGATACCTACTGAATTGATTATTCTTGTTGCCCCTTTATAATATGTCAGAATGAGATTGTAAAATAAAATAGTTTATAATTTCACAAATTTTACAACATAATAAGAACCTACCATGAAATCAATACAGTGATCAAACACATCTTACGGTGTCATTCATATACACCCCAAACTAAAACGAGAGGGCTATAATTGCAGTACCAAAGTAATTCTGTAATCCTATACTTGTAAGCTTCACGGGCATACGCAAGATATGCTTAAGAGTGGAATAAAAGTAAGAAAACTGGATAAGTGTAGGAACATGCAGCATATTTATGACTTAGAACATGAAAATAGGTAATTTTTAATTTGGAACTTTTAGTAATTTTAAATTTTACTAAATTAATAGTTTTCTTATTGTTGTTACTTACATTTTTACAAGTGCCCCACCTTGCGGTCACCCGCTCTTTTCTTAAGGTTGATTTAGACGATGCCAGTCTCCAGCACAAGCAGGCTCCGAAAACTGGCATACAAAATAGGCACGGGTTCTATTCCGTTCCGCGCTGGACTAGCACGAAAAAGCGTTTCAATAGAGCTAGTACCGTGCCAGCGTTGGCGGCAGTCTTGCTGGCATGACAGCGACTGCCATCATATAAATCGACCTTTACTTACCTTCTCAATAAGTCTTTAACAACTTGGTCGCAATGTTCTTCAGTGGTCACTGTTACGATTGTCAAGTACTTCAGTGCTTCAACAGCGTCTTGTGGCGTGAACTTGTACTTTAGGACCATGTATGTAATTCCAACACAGCCCAGAGCAATCGCTGAGGTTGTAAGACCGATGTGCATTTTAAAAGAATCCATTTTTCAAAGTTAGCTACAGAAAAGGGTGCGCGTAAAAATAGATATTTATCCGACGTCTTATCTCACGATTTTGAATTAAATTGCATTGCAAAGGAAAACGAAGGTTATGTTTATTTACATTTTTTTTTAATCAATGCCAAAGAGAAGGTAAATTAGGTAAAGTCACAGAAGAAAAAGTTGCGCACTGGCTAAATACACCTAGGGTACGTTTCGTAACGTGTGATTATCACTCGGAGCGATGCGAATTTTACCCTGCATCGTTCAAAAATCGACCCGAGTGAAACCGAGGGTAAACGAACTGTTACCTGACAGTTGCGCTAAGTGTTTAGAAACGCTTTCGGGGAATGTGAATATCGCACTGACAAGTGCGATTTCTAACTCTGTTTGGGTACCGTTAAAATTCGCCTGACAGTTGTCATTTCGGAGTTTTCGCGGGATTCGGACAATTTTTGAAAATAGAATTCAACATTTCCGTACGAATACGGGAAAATGTTTCGAAACTGCTTCTACAGGATTATGGCTTGCAAATGCAAAGGTTGCAATGCAATCCATATTAAAAGTAATAGGTATTTAGGTACTTTACTTAATTTATTTATTTTGATTTGAGGTTATATATTTACTTGACGTATGTCACTCCAGACCGTTTCAAAACGCTTTTCTCACGGGAATCACTCGCAAGCGTTTCAAAACCAGATCTTTCTTTCTCTTTCTAGTATATAGCTTTGTCTCTTACTTAAAAACGAGTGAAATTTCGCACAAAGATCACACGTTCTGAAACGTAGCCCTAGGGTACGTTTCGTAACGTGTGATTATCACTCGGAGCGATGCGAATTTTACCCTGCATCGTTCAAAAATCGACCCGAGTGAAACCGAGGGTAAACGAACTGTTACCTGACAGTTGCGCTAAGTGTTTAGAAACGCTTTCGGGGAATGTGAATATCGCACTGACAAGTGCGATTTCTAACTCTGTTTGGGTACCGTTAAAATTCGCCTGACAGTTGTCATTTCGGAGTTTTCTCGGGATTCGGACAATTTTTGAAAACAGAATTCAACATTTCCGTACGAATACGGGAAAATGTTTCGAAACTGCTTCGACAGGATTATGGCTTGCAAATGCAAAGGTTGCAATGCCATCCATATTAAAAGCAATAGGTATTTAGGTACTTTACTTAATTTATTTATTTTGATTTGAGGTTATGTATTTACTTGACGTGTGTCACTCCAGACCGTTTCAAAACGCTTTTCTCACGGGAATCACTCGCAAGCGTTTCGAAACCAGATCTTTCTTTCTCTTTCTAGTATATAGCTCTGTCTCTTTCTTAAAAACGAGTGAAATTTCGCACGAAGATCACACGTTCTGAAACGTAGCCTTAATGACTTTTTTTTTTTTTCAAAATGGCGGTCCGCTCACCTCATGTCAAAAACAGCTGGCTCATGTCAAAAACAGCTGGAGCGATTGTTATTGCTATGTACACCTCATGACGTTTGTCTATATTGTCTATGCATTTTTGGATAACCTACAAATACAAAATATTTTGTGTGTAAGCGCCGACCGATCGATGGCTTTGATTGATTTTTCCTCACCAATTTTACATGAAAAAACTGATGATGTTTAAATTAACAAAACAACAGAATGTACAAAAGGGAGGAGCGGCTTCATGTTGCTGTTGTGTTGGTGACGAGCGAAACGTAAGTAAATTAGCTTAATTTTTCGCAAACAATATGTAACACTTACATGCCAGAAAAGGGGAGAGGCCAGGAAGACATTACAGAGCAAGAGCGGAAGATATGTAATAGAAATAACTGGTCAGGCAGCAATTAACGGGTTCTCTAGTCAAGACTTCACTGGCAAAGTTAAAATATATTGTAGCAGCTATCGATTAGGCCTATCTTTCAAAGTTATGTCCGAATAACATAAAGTTCAGTTATCCCATCTACTGCTGGGACACATGACCTGGGACCAAAACACTGGTACATGTGGTTTACATGATGGATGACACTTGTTCAAAAGCCTTCAACATCCCATTACTTCATGGTGTAGTAAAATTATTTGTTTTTCTTTCTGTAATACTTGTGTTAAGTAATATTATTACATTTTTTCAGAGATGCCAAAGGGTGGTGGAGTCTCTATGCCTGGCCTGACCAGCCTACTCTTATTCTACCTACTCTACCTGAGGTCCCTTGGTCGCCTATTCCTAACCCAGATCTAGACCAAGCACCCTTCATAGAGCCCGTGGAAATTGCCCCGTCCCCGCCTGTGCTTGCATAAGGAACATAAGCCAAGTCAATGGGCGGAAGGCTACAGTTTAATATAAGTATAATTTGTAAGAATAAATAATTTCTATTTATGTAGAATATTTTTCGTATAATTTTTTTAGTGCTATCTTTACATATAATAGTTATGAGATAAGATTACTGATTCATTCCAAGCAATCTTAGAGATAAGCTTGCCGCTGTGTTCAACTTTAAATTGCAATGCTTGTTTTTTTATCTTTTTATCTTCTATAAGAACAAGAATAAGAAATAAAATGTATTATTTTGTAACATGAAATTCTAATATTAATATAAAAACTTTCCCTTTTATATTATTTACTGCTGCGGCTCGACTTTACCACTATCTTACCGGCAAACCTACCCGAGTTAAGTTATTCAGGGAGAGTAAGAGGACAGCTCTCAAACAGGCACAACCAGCTGTTTAAGACTGTTATAGCCGGGCGTTAAACCAAACAGACTGGTGACGGGCAGTGGCGTCACTGATGCGAGGGTTTTGGCACCATGCTCACCAACCCGCCTGCCCAGCGTGCGTGAGTATGATGGGCATCACTTCCAAGAGAGGCGAAATCTTGGAAAGGCCTATGTTCAGCAGTGTAAAAAGACAGGCTGATGGATAGATGGACTGCTGCTGATTGATTAACACATGGAAAATGACCAAATCATCATATTAATTTGATGAATTGCATTACACATGAAATCATCGTCTTTTTTTTGGTCGTAGACATTCGAAGAAGAAAATCTGAACAGAAAACGAAATAGTTTTCAACTTTCTTTCTACACGGGCATCTACCTAAACCATTATTCATCCAATCCAACGTTAAGCCAACAGCTGGCCAGTGTTGCCACCTTGGTTTTTGAAAAAGAGCAGTTGGACAAGCTAGAAAGGGCTAGATTTAGCAAATTTTGCCATCAAAAGTGTTAAAAATTGTTTATTTGAAATGTAGTAAGTAATTTCAGAAAATGCAAGAGAGTTATTGAATACTAATAATACTAAGTAATAATAATACTAAGTTATTGAATATGTTAAAAATCGTACCTGCTGAAGCAGAAAAAGTTGATGGCTGATTGACATCTGCGTTTTTTGCGGATTTGAACGAAAATTTCAAATGAATCCTACAGTTTTTTATTATTTCAGTTGACACCTTGTGTGAACAGCAACACTCTCTCAGTCGTTGTAAACCCCATCGTATACGTAGTATGGATATCATTGTTTTTAGCCCCATTTTGTTTCTGGTTTTAGTTTTAATTAGGTCCACAGAACTATAAATATACACATAACGAAAAGAGCTAGTTTGCTCTTTTCGGGCTAAATCATCAAAAAATGAGTTCAACTAGAGTAAAAAGTGCTAGATCTAGCCCGAAAAGGGCTAAGGTGGCAACACTGCAGCTGGCTATAGTCATAATACTGCTAAAGCAACGTTTTAAAATAAACCAAAAGATTACATTGAAATTTTTGCCAACTCTATTGTAATATTTTCGTCGAAAATTCCAATGAATTTTGTTCTTACCTATAGAAAATATAAAAATTTATGTTTACGAACATGAAATCCGGTGGAATAGTGCAAATACATTATAATTTCTACTAAACAGTTCGTCAATCTTATAAGAAACGTTTGTATAATTTTACATTTGCTGTCAATGTTACAAGCAATGACTTTATTTATTCCTTACAATGTCGGGAAAAAATGTAAGGGCAACACTATTGAAAAAGGAAAATTAAAAAAAGTGGCCATTTTTTTTAATATTAGGTGTATTTAGACATGGCCAAAAAGTTGGTATAGTGTTCAATCTTAAATGCGTCCGATTCTGGGACAGGCAAAAAAGATATCTAAGAAAAACCCTGATTTTATCCTTACTGCATGGATTTTTGGATTGATTTGAGATTTTTTTTGTGTTAAAGTAAGCAATAGGAAAGCCGTAAAAAATATAAAAAAATATATTCCACTTGTATTTTTTGAAAAATCCTTAATAGGCTGTCTGTCCCAAATATAGGAACTTATGCATTAAGGGTGAAAAATTGTGTTGTGTAAATATGGAACTTCATGTTAAAAGGGATAATTTAAAGTTACGCGGCCATTGAACTCTTTTAAATATTACCAAAAAAGATGCAGCATTCTGCTAGGCGCAAGAAAAGCAGAAAGCAAAAAATGTTAGTGACAAAAATGTAATAAAAATATGTAAATATATATAATTAAAAGATTTATTTTAAAAAAAAATCTAAATTTTGTTATTATCATCAAACTATGAAAACTTAATTATATTTTAATTAGTGGATACGATAAAAACAAAAGCTGATTCACGCCGCAGGAGTTCCCCATCAAAAATTAAAAGCGCATTTGAATGACCACGGGATGGCTTCGGAATGATGTAAGCTAGTAGTTAAGTAAATAAAGACATTTTAAGTATGATAAAAGCAATAACACCATAACTGTATAATGTTTCGAATATGTATGAACAAAGCAAAATGTTTCCCTTTTTGTAAGTATACGGTCCCATATATGGGAAGAACTTTTCAGTCGCTATTGCATGGTGTCTCAGATATGCAACAAGATAAAATTGGGAATATCGAAAAATAATAAACGAATATAGAACATTGACGCGCACGATGAAAACGAATGAATTCTTTTACAGGTAGGGTGGCAGCTTCTGGATGACCTTATAGGAAAAGTATTTTTCTTTAGCTTTTCAGCTTTAAAATGTCGTGATTGATGCGCCGGTGATCACTGATACTACATAGTTATCATGACCGGGGAGGGAATGGTCATGAAGGATAATCATCTGTTTATAGCACATAACCACAACCAGAGGTTCTTATTCTATGGTTTCAACTCATTTTATGGCAACACAAATAACAAAAAAAAAAAGTTTGGTCTGTCAGTCACTGTCAATCAGTTTTGTATTGAATTGTGAAATTGCGTTGTCTTGTCTTGTCTTCCTACAAAATTAATTAATTAGTCGTACTTACGTATGGAATAAACAACACCCCATCATGGCACGTGACAGGAGTCCAGAAAGACGTCGGTCTCGCTCCAGGGAGAGGAGAGACCGGGACCGTCACGATGATCGAGAGTCTCATCGCGACAAAGCTAAGCGCAGAGACAGGTCCAAGAGCCCCTCTAGAAAGGACAGGGAACGCTCTCGCAGCCCTTCACGCAAAGATAAATCAGACACCCGCAAGGAGAGAGATCGTTCAAGAAGCCCCAAGAAACGGGATGGCAAGGAAAAAGAAAAGAAGTATGAAAGCAAAGATAAAACCAAGAAAGATGATGAAAAGAAGCTAGATGACGAGGACATGCAAGAAACGAAGAAGGACGAGGAGCCTAAGCCTGTTAAACGTGAACCATTGTCACTGGAGGAGTTGTTGGCTAAGAAAAAGGCTGAAGAAGAGGCTAGAAGTAAGCCAGTGTTTTTAACAAAAGAGCAACGAGCAGCCCTGGCTCTGGAGAGGCGAAGGGAACAAGTCGAAGCTATGAGGGCAAATGTTGAAAAGCCGGCTATTGCAACTATTGATCTTACTGGCTCTACTAGGAGAGAGGATGAAAGGAAACTCCGAGAAGAAAGACAGGAAAGAGAAAGAGAAAGGGATAGGGAAAGAGAGAGGGAAAGGGAACAACGAGAGAGAGACAGGGAGAGAAAATATGATGACCGAAAGCCTAATAATGATCGTAGAGATGACAAGAAAAATGAAAAGAATGATGAACATAACAAAACAAAAGATAAAGAACGTGAAGAAGAAGCCATTAAAGCGAGGTACTTAGGTATTGTGAAAAAGAAGCGTCGGGTTCGAAGACTTAATGATAGAAAGTTTGTCTTTGACTGGGATGCTTCTGAAGATACCTCCAATGACTACAATGCTCTATACAAAGAGAGGCATCAAGTACAGTTCTTTGGCCGTGGACATATTGCTGGCATTGACATCAAATCACAAAAGAAAGACCACAGCAGATTCTATGGAAATCTTCTTGAGAAAAGAAGGACAGAACTTGAAAAGGAGCAAGAGAAACTTCGCCTCAAGAAAGTTAAAAAGAAGGAAGACAAACAAAAGTGGGATGATCGCCACTGGTCTGAGAAAGAGCAAGATGAAATGACTGAGCGAGATTGGCGTATATTCAGGGAAGATTACAATATTACTATCAAAGGTGGCAGAATACCTAATCCCATCAGAAACTGGAAGGAAGCTGGCCTCCATAATGATGTCATGGAAATCATCAACAAAGTTGGGTACAAAAGTCCTACCCCCATACAAAGGCAAGCTATTCCAATTGGCTTACAAAATCGCGACATTATTGGTGTTGCCGAAACAGGTTCTGGTAAAACTCTGGCTTTCCTGATTCCATTGCTTACTTGGATCCAATCTTTACCAAAAACTGTGCGCATGGAAGACGCCGATCAAGGTCCCTATGCGATTATTCTGGCCCCGACGCGTGAATTGGCTCAACAAATTGAAGAAGAAACCAACAAGTTTGGAATACCACTTGGTATTACATCTGTCGTTGTGGTTGGTGGTCTGTCGAGAGAAGATCAAGGTTTCAAACTGAGGTTGGGATGCGAGATTGTTATCGCCACCCCTGGTCGTATGATTGATGTCCTAGAGAACAGATATCTAGTACTGAATAGATGTACCTATGTAGTACTCGATGAAGCTGATCGTATGATTGACATGGGTTTCGAACCAGATGTACAAAAGATCCTCGAATACATGCCTGTGACTAACATCAAACCTGATTCTGATGCAGCTGAAGATGCGTCAGTTCTACTCGCAAACTACAACTCTAAGAAGAAGTACAGACAAACTGTGATGTTCACTGCGACCATGCCTCCGGCGGTGGAGCGTCTGGCCAGGACCTACTTGCGACGTCCCGCTATAGTGTACATTGGATCTGTCGGCAAACCTGTGGACAGAACGGAGCAAGTTGTGTTCATGATCGGCGAGAACGAAAAGCGCAGAAAGTTGACGGAGATCCTGCAGCGCGGCGTCGAGCCTCCGATCATTATATTTGTCAACCAAAAGAAGGGCGCTGATGTCCTCGCTAAGGGTTTGGAGAAGCTCGGGTTCAACGCGTGCACGTTGCACGGTGGTAAAGGGCAGGAGCAGCGAGACTTTGCGCTGGCGAGTCTCAAGAACGGATCGAAGGATATCCTGGTGGCGACGGACGTTGCCGGTCGTGGTATTGACATAAAAGATGTCAGCGTGGTCATTAATTACGACATGGCGAAGTCTATCGAGGACTACACGCATCGTATCGGTCGTACCGGTCGTGCTGGCAAGACTGGTAAGGCTGTGTCCTTCGTCACGAAGGAGGACTCGACATTGTTCTATGACTTGAAGCAGGTCCTGCTGCAGTCTTCTGTGTCCAACTGTCCGCCAGAATTGATGAACCATCCTGAGGCACAACACAAGCCTGGAACTGTTGTTACTAAGAAACGACGAGAAGAAATGATATTTGCATAAATCATGCTGTGGTTATATGGCTTGTAGTCCGTTTCTGTTTTTAGTAATAAATGTAACAATATAAAAGTACTTTCTTATTTAAATGCTAGGGATTCTTCAAACGCAAACATTCAAAAATAACTATTGCGATTTATTTGTTATAAATTACACATTTAAACGTATAAATAAGGTACTGATATTGATGAAATCTTCAACCCTTCAAGTTAGCTCGCACTTGCACTACCCTCATGGTGTGGGCTGAAACAAAATAAACATTATTTCCACAAAACTATTTTCAAACATCACACTGACCAATGAACTTTTTATTTCTTATTTTACTTTATTCAGGAACTTTAACTTACTATTATAGTCACTGCATCTTCATCTGTGAAATAATTTACTGAAAAATAAATAGTTATAATTAGAAACTTCGATTTCAATCATTTTAATTGACTCTGCATTCCGAAAAGACCTTGTATCGCTAATGCGTCTAATAATCGAAGCAGGGCGCTACCAGCACTATGATATTTTCAACCTTAGGATTTTCGGAATGCCAGGTTAGTAAACAAGCCACTGTCAGGTTAGTAAATAAGCCAATTATATCAGTAAAATAAGAGAAGGGTTAGAAGCAGAACGTGCACTTCTCATAAAAAAAAAACATTTTTTACGTCTACTGCACAGTTTGCGAAATGCACATTAAACGACAAACCAAGAGCAATATACATGCATGTAGAAAACAGAATCCGAAAAACGAAAACAGCATGCCAAAGCAGCACAAACCATCACCATTATTCAATTTTGTACCTAATCTTTCTTTTCTGAAGGTTTACTATCGCCTGCCTCCTTGGAAGGTGGAGGCATGACAGCCTGTTTTGCTGATGATGCTAGGGAGACCGCCAAGTTGACGAACTCTGAGAAGTCTTTGGGGAAAGACAGCTCAGGGAACTTTACCTCCAGCTGTGGGTCGCCGGGTTTTACTAAAATAATTTAGAAACACATCATACTTGGTATATACCACTTTACCAGCCAGATAAACATATTTTTTAATTATTCAATTTAAATATACCTATTTAAATGAACGTACTACCACAAAATAGATACTACCAGAAGGCCGACTCGACGACGACGGAGCGAAAACAGAAGCACACATGCATAGACGCGTACGTGTATGATAATCTCGGCAGAATTTCGTATTGGCATTACCGACTTCACCTGAGATCGTCGTAAGTGCGCGTCTATGAGTGCGTGCGCCTGTTTTCGCTAGTTAGTTAGGCGGAGTAAACCTTCTGAAGTGGTTATTTTGTGGTACTACGGCACCTATTTTCAAGCGCTCAATGTGTTTATCTTATCTCCGTGGGTATAAAATTCGATGTATGTCTGTATGTTCAAACCACTAAAGGATCTATTCTCCGTAAGTATTTGTTACAAAAAATTCAATTCTAAAGTCACTCTTATGGAAAATCCAATTATTTTGAAGCTAAATTTTACGCCTGTACTATAAATATCATTTAAAACAAGTTTGATCATAGTTAACTATTGTTAGGAGCGCTACAACAAAATTTTCGCTAAGTGAGCATTTTTAACGACCTAATTCTCAGAATTGGTAAAAGTTTTGTATGAAAATCTTTTAACCAC
Organism: Ypsolopha sequella; assembly: GCA_934047225.1. Taxonomy (NCBI): domain Eukaryota; kingdom Metazoa; phylum Arthropoda; class Insecta; order Lepidoptera; family Ypsolophidae; genus Ypsolopha; species Ypsolopha sequella. The sequence goes on from OW203987.1 coordinate 26,204,696, forward strand.
CATAAGTTACATTATTGTTATTGAGGAACTATTACTTAGAAAGGAATTTACAGAATTATAAAGGTTACTCAGTTTTCTTGAACAATAATTTTGAGGCTCTGTTTTCGGAAATGTGTCAACATGCAAAAAAAAATTACCGTTTGGTAATAGAATGCCACTGAATAACTATTTACTATTTTTTGTATTCAGGATGTATTAATACATTTATGAAATTAATGCGATCATCGCTAAACACTGCCCAAGAATAACCCCATTTTTGCCGTAAAAATAAGAGAAAATTGTAATAAACTAAAATAAATGTAGTTGACTGATGTTTTGATTTACTGGATTTCATCTCTTGATTTATTTTACATATCGTAGAAAAATCGTTGATAAATCTAAAACTTTACTCGAAAACGGATATTTATGGTGCGGCTTCTCGACTTTTTTTATGTCAAAACTTAAACGGTTCATATGTCCGGAACGGCTGGTCTAACCTGCACGCCCGGGTCCTGGGGTGTAAAAAAGGCTTTGTTTTAGCTGTCAAAGATTTAATTGCCTATATCCTCTAAACAGCTGAAGCTAGGCCCATATTCATAGTACTCTAGGAAAAGGGTTTGGATATCTTTTTGGGGAAATTTTGATCGGCCATATTTCCGGAACGGCTGATTAATGTATTTTAGAAAAGAAAAGACATGTTCTTGCTAAGTTTCTTGCCCTTCTTCTTTTCATTTGATTTGATACTTATAAACACAAGAAAAATAACGATTTAAGTATTTTTGAGTTATATTTCGGCCCAATTTGATTCGACTGAAGGCACCAACGTGGGCCCAAATATATCTCGAAAATACTTAAATTGTTATTTTTCTTGTATTTATAAGTATCAAAATAAATGAAAAGTTTATTTTGATATCAACTCTTATTTTTACAAGTTCTCATTTTGTTGTATTCATTGCCGTACGTTAATTATTTATTGAAGAAATATGGGAATAACTGATTCTCATATTTTTGTTTTGTTAAGTTTATAATATTATTAAATCTAAGTAAACCAAACTTGTATTTTTTTATTGCATTTTCTTATATTATATTTAGTTATTTTTTTTATTTTTATAATTACATTAAACCTGACCTGTAACAAGTGTATATAGTACAACAAGTATATATATTACATTTTATTTCATATTTATTATTTCCCAATTTAAAGGTAGGGTTGGTAACAATTTTAAAATTTATTTAATTTTTAATTTTTAAAACATTTAAGTAGTCTAATTTTACAGCAAAATACAACTAAAACAATCAATAATAGGTATAGGATAAAATTTCGAGTAGGAATGGCAATAACAAAACTAAAAAATAAAAAACACCTCAAAACTATTGCACCTGCGAGCGGGAGCCTCGTGGAGCTCAACTTAGACTGGCCAGTTGCCGGCTGTAAATACCTAAAGTTGAACCGAAGTCGGCGAACAGCTCCTAAACATTGCTCTTATCTAAAAGTTGTATTTAGGCCATTATAATTATTTCTTAATGTTTTGTAACAAATACGGAGAATAGACCCTTAAAGGATTTTCATGTGCCTTTTACTGTTAGCAAGGTAAGAAGATTTATGTATTAAGAGAGCGCCGAGCAAAATAATCTATAACGACGGTCACTGTTAAATTGATTTATTGAATAATATTTCAATGATAAATAAATAAAATATATATTTATTATCACAGAGAATGTATGTACACTTCCGCCGCAGCGAATATTAAAAGTAACTTATGGTGTAAAAAACAAATCTATCTAAAGTAGGCCCAAAATCTAAAAAAGGTATTGGGGTTTTAATCATTTCAATACGAGTAACTTAACTGTCGAATTTGTCTCAACCACAATTCTAGACAGTCAAAAACGTTATAAAATACAATTGGGCCGTTTCACATTTTTAAAATTTTGTCTGGTTAATTAAATATTTTGTTTTCTGTTAAATTCAATAAATACGCCCACGATAAAAAACGACCACGAGAGAACGAGCGAGGTGTCTAATCGTTCTACGCTCGGCGCAGCCTTAAGGCTATTATGTATTATAATGGTACAACTAACCAGAGCTGAGCGGTGGGTGACTTATGAACCACTGAACATTATTTTAATATGACTTTCATAAAATCATGATATATTTGGGTAATTTTCTCATTTATAATAATAATGGCGAATCCCTAGAAAAAGTCTTTTTACCATGAATCATATCAAGCACAGGAAAGACTAAAGATTATATAAGGTCTTTCAATTTAAATGGAAAGTAATTTAGGAGGTGATTCAGTATCGTTAATACATCACATTCCACTGCAAAGTACTTTTTTTTGCGCGAACTTTTTCTTCACTTGTCCATACAAACTGAGTCAGCTGATCGAACCACTCTGTACTGAGAAGTGAAAAAAAAGTTCGCGCAAAAAAAAGTGCTTTGCAGTGGAATGTGATGTATAAACGATACTGAATCAATAATAAATTACTTTCCATTTAAATTGAAAGACCTTATACAAGATGACTTTTTGATCATCGTCCAAATTCATACTGGAGGCTTGATAAGTGATCAGTATCTTGGATCAATAACAATTTTTGTGAAATTTGTAAAATGAAATTTCGGCTTCCCATAGAAATTCACTTCCAGTTCCGAGTGAATCACTATGGGGAGTCGAAATTTCATTTTACGAATTTCACCAAAATTGTTATTGATCCATGATACTGATCACTTATCAAGCCTCCAGTATGAATTTGGACGATGATCAAAAAGTCACCTTGTATACATCATACTACATTTAAAGGGAGCTAAACAGTGCCCATTTCAGTAGGGCAAAAAGTGGTTGAGGCACTTGCTCATTCAGTACTGGCAAAAAGTAAGATGTACAATTTACCTCCATAAAGGAAGTTATACGCGATGTTGATGTACTTCCGCGCGAGGGCGCCGTTATTCCTGTAGATCTCCTTTGTCTCTTGTGGGAAGCAGGCAGCGCCCATCGCAGTGGTACCGATGCCAGCATAAAACAATCTCTGGAAAAATTTGGTATTATGTAATATTTTAAATAGATTATAATATATAAATAAAAGTCTTAAATTGTTTCGAAATATATTTCTGCCAACTTGCCAATGATTCGACTGATGACGGCCACAAGTTGGCCGAAATATATTTCGAAACAATTTAACACTTTTATTTCTACATAACGGCCAAAAAAAAGGCTTAAAAATATTATTAATTCAAATATTATGTAATGGGAACTCAGTAATGGCTTACTTTTTTGAATAATTACATCAAACTAATAAAAATGTATATTTTGACTCCAAAGCATGGAATAATCCCAAGTTGGATGGAATCAAATTTAGATTTGTATGTAACATAATCTCTGGAACAACTGAACAGATTTTAAAAATACTTTAGCTTTGTAATGGTTAGACTCTTTGCTTGGGTTAAGTATAGGCTATTGCTTGTTCCCTGGGGACGGGCTGTACAGTGTACACTGTAACAAAGTGCCAAAATATGCATGCAAATATGCACTAAAAAAGGCCGAAATATGCACTAAAAACAGTTGATATGCCCAAAATATGCAGAATGCAAAATCAAAAAACCGTTATTATTTTTTTACATTTTATTTTTATGAGATTTATATTTATACATTTCAATTAAAGACGATACAAAAACAGCGAAATATGCTTAAAATTATGCATAGTTTTTGTGACATTAAAGCCGATTTTGAAGGCTTTAATTTTAGTTTTAGTACTGTCAAAACTATAATTTTTCCAAAGTAATTTAGCTTCTGCGCCTAACTATTAGGGACCATTTTGCAATGAAGAAAATTTAGTTTTAACAGCACTAAAAGTAAAATTAAAGCCTCCAGAATCGGCTTTAATATACAATTAAGTATTTTTCCAAATTTTTGAGTGCAATACTTCGAAAACGACGTATCTACATCAACTGACGTCATTGGACAAAACGCACGCACTGATCAGTCAGTTTGCGCTCGCGCCCTACACGTCTTCGTCACCTAGGTCCCTATACGTACCTCCCGCTACTAAACGAAAATATGCACGTTTGGAAAAAAAGGCTAAAATATGCATTAACGCCGTAATTAGAGAGTTATATGCAAATGCATAAAATCCGATGTCTAGTCATTAATTACATTTGCGCGGGTGAAACCATGGGCAAAGGGCTAGTTTAAAATAATACTCACCCGTATGAATCCCCCTCTAAGGCCTAATATGAGTCCTGTGAGCCCCCCCATAGCGACTGCTCCATACCTCTGTTGCTTGTTATCTTCTTCACGTAGGTATTTTATAATCCCTGGAATAGAGAAAATAAAAAGCTTACAAATTTGTTTCATACATGAAATAAACACGGGGCCACCAGACATGTTTACTCTTGATAAAAAAATAAATTTAGGTGACCATTAGATAAATTTCCACAGGAACTTCATAAGAAATATAAAGTTTAATTAGTACAGGATAAGAAAAAAATATATAAAGGCCAAAAATATGAAAAAAAAAATGTCTATTTTCAAACTAGGTACAAAAAAAAAATCAGTAATTTGAAAGTTTTGGTTGCAATCTGACTTCTTATTTTTCTTTCAGCATTATCCGAACCCTACGATACCTACCGTCTTTATGATGCTGCTAGCCCTGACAGCTTTTCAACAACAGCTACAACAGCTTTTCAATAACCTACATCAGTATACCTAAGTAATTATTTTTAATTTCAAATAGTCCATGTTTTGTCAAGCTCAGAGCAGCAGCAATACCTACAGCATACTGTACTGTAATCAAAGACAATATAACCACTTCGCTTTAATCATATTATTACCCATAGACTTTGGATATACTGGCGTATAGACAAACATAGCGTGCGGTGCGAGGGAGAAGAAAATCCCTTATGGCAATATCGGCAATATAGCAAGAGTGAAAAGGAAAGCGAATCTAATGGATTTGTAACCGCTTTTGAATGACAATCATATATGTGTTCTATGATGACAATTCATCACAAGCCGGCACTCAAGGAATGAGCTCTTTAGAATTTTGGATTTATTTATGTTTATTCGTGTTTATTCTTAGTTACTACAAGTCTTCAACAATGGTTACTTGGTCTGTGAGTGGCTGTGGGGTTAATCAAAGAAATAATCCTGATAATTGCACATTTCACAGGTAAATTCTCAGGATGTCGTCATTGCTACGACACGTTTATTTTCTTGTTTAATTTCTGTTTAAAATACGAAATAATATCAATCGTATTGTGAATTTATATATTTGCATGGAAAAAAATCACATTGTTCGTATTCATGGTTCGTACTTTGCATGATTTTGGTGGAAATATTTTTCACCAAGATAATTTGCATGTACAATAATTGGGCTTGAAATTATGGAAAATGTTATCGATATCGATGTCGCAGGATAATCGGAAAAAACGGATGACCGTGAAAATTGTGCCTAGGATTTTTGCAAAAAGGTCCGGATGATTGCAAAATTTCTGTTAAGAGCCGTCTCGCAGGCATATTGCGAAAAACCCGCCTTTCTGTAATAAATCAAAACTGAATTCTTAAATTCAAAATTTGCTCTATTATTATCCTACAAAACCTTAATACCTATGTATTGTGTATACTGTCATCGCAAAGTTTCCATTGTTTTCTGTGAATTTCAATTTTAAAGTTTTATATATTAAAATTCCTATGCTTAGCTTCGCACGTCCTCAGTCATCCATCACACCTATTTTTAACTTTTTTCTAATTTTCGTGAAAAAACTACTACTGCTACTACCCCGCATTCTGTGTGCTGAGGCCTTTATTTGTAAAAAAAAAAGGCTAGAAAAAGTTACCAAACCTGATAATAAAAAAGGATAATTAAGGACATTAAAAGGATAAGATATTAGATCATTATCCCAATAAAAATGTTTTGGTATGCTGGTGAAAAGAATAAATAACGAAGTAAATTTTAATTTAATGGGTGTTTTATTTTTTATATATTTACACAATCATATTAGATAGGCGTGGAGGTGATCCGCGAGTGGCACGTTAAAATTGGGCTAATTTGCCAACCTGAACTCAGTATCGCGTCGGCGCCAGCGCACGACAGACGTCGCACGGGTATATGCGATAATTATGACTTCCACGTGTCAATGTGACATTGCAATACTACATAATTGACTGAAGTCATTTATGTTGTGTGCCGTTTTCGAAGTTCGATTTTTGTGTAGGTAACCTACTATCTACAGTACACTTTCTTCTAATATTGTTGTATTTATACCTTAATAATCCGCCTAACACACTTCGATAGTTCTTAAACGTAAAATGAACATCACTAGTTGACACACACAATGATAAATCAAAATTTGTCATGCATTATTGGGCTGTCAGTTCGTCTATATGCCAGATTCTAAGTCAACCTAACCTAACCTAACCATGATAGAAACATGTTATAATGTCACATTGACCTTAGAGGGTTGGTACATGCTCTAAGTTAGAGGGTAAAAAACAAATTGGAGATAAATAAAAGGGGTTGGCATTAGTTATCAGCTGCACAAATTTGTTAAGTTTGAGGGTTGAAATAGTTAAGGGGGGTCTCCCGCATCTAACCGTACCTTCCCTCCCCCCAAGAAATGCAGTTTTTAATATATTTTTTAATTTTTATGGAAATTTGTTTGGCAGGGTGAGGAGGGCCATTTGACGAAATTTTGTTTGACGGCGGAGGAGGGTTAGGGGTGTCTGGGTTGTGTGGGGGGGTAGGTTCGGGATCGGCCGCAGGAATTTTGCCAACCCGTAGGTTCAGTTTAGGGTACCGACTTCTGTACTGGTAGGTTAAAACTGTTCAAAAACCGACTCAACACACCCCGACTCTATACAGTCTTGTGGCTACTACTCCTAGAATGTATATAAAAAGCCGAAGGCGCGGAGGGAAGGCAGGGAAAGCGTTCACACGGGTGCCTGCACTTTGTTACGGCGGGGGGGGGGGGGGGGGGGGCTCCCTCTGCGTCGTCGTCGTACCCCCCCTCCCACAACAACCTGAAATTCTTGTGCCCAATATCTAATGAAAACCCAATAAAAGGATAAGATATTCACTTTATACTTACAATCGCTTCTATCATGTAACTCATGGTATTTGTCCTGAATGGAGTCTGTGACACCAGTGGTCTGTTGCCAGACATTCTGGACCTGTTCACGGACAGCTCTGATTGGAGGCTCTAATGCTGACTTTACATAGCTGACTTTTTCTTGTTTAGCCTTTGAGTCCAGGAATCTGAAAAGATTGATATATTTATTTGTGAGCTTACCAAAATCTACCTCAGTAAAGCAGCAAGATTAACAAAATATTGTCAGTTCCATCGATAAACATAAATCATTTTCATAGGCAGCAGCAGAAAATATATCCAAGTTTTCATTTATATTAGTGCCATGCTACAGAATGAACAATTTTAACTACTAGCTCAAATTACATAAAACATAACACAACTCAAACTTTTCAATGTTAAGTTTACTTAAACACAAATTGTAATAGGTAAAATATTGATCTGAGGATTCCCAGGGGGTGCAAGTGCACCAGCTGGCACCGGCACCCATGGTCATGATTATGATTAAATTCATTACTAGGCAGAGCATGTAAGAAATTATACCATCTCTTGTATTATCAAGATACTTTATTTACTTACTCTCCATAGCTAGCATGAGGAGCTTCATATATCGGCAGCTCCGAGGGCCTCATCGGTGCAGGCTTCTGGGGCCCAGCAGTGGCCTCATTGGGCACTGGCGACGCCGCTTTTACCGTGGGTACTAACGCTACCAGACCCGGGCCGAACACCACTTTACGGAGCATCTAAAATATATTTTAAAAGAAAATTTGTATAAATATAAAAAATATGTAAGAATTAGACATTAATAGACAATCTTTTACCTCAACAGAGATTTTATACCTAGGAATTACATAAATACAGAAAACCGAAATAATTTGCGAAAATCAGCTGTGAATTGACAGTTGTATGACGTGACGTTACGTAACGAGTGTTGCCATTTAAAATGAAAAAGGAAATCGATATTCAATTTTCGGTTAAAACCGATTATAAAATGTGACGACTCAGCTGCCGCATTCGGCACTTGGGATGATGAGTGCTGAAGCCGGAGTTTGGGATAGCTGTCGGAATTCAGGTGATTCAGTCAAATATATAATCTTGGTGTAGGTGGAAGAACACAAGGTTATGATAACCAGGTGTTTGGGTTCGAATCCACGTCAAAAATCTTTTCTTCATTTTTATTAGTCAGGAAATAAAAGAAAATTTGAAAAATCTCAAAAATGTGTGTATTTACAGATCGCAGAAAACACAAGTTTTTATTTCGTGTTATGTAAGATAAAAAAAACAATAAAGATATCTTAATATGCCTATAATGAAACAGGTTTCAATATATTTTTTCATTCATTAGTTTCGAAATATCTATTTTGCAAAAAATTCAAAGTGTAAGGATATAAGACTGAAGAGCACCAATACCTTTGCCTAGCAATAAATAAACTAGCTGTCAAGTACAATATTACATCACTCACAGACACCTAGTAATATGGTGTATTACTCAGACCATTATGCCCACAAGGCTTCTGTTTAAAAGTCCGAGAAAGAAAAATTAATGTATCTAAGTAAAATAAAAAAAATTGGGAAAGGTTAAAATACAAGTCCCTTAGCTTTTTATCTACTTTTATTTTTGACTAATAAAATTAGCGGGTTAATAGTAAGAAAAGTTATGGAATGAGTAGATGGTACAGTATGAAATCGAAAATTCGCTCGTCGTCATCGTTTAATTGACTTTTGGTGAAAGATTTTTGATTTCATACATTACGATCTACCCAATTCTGCGATCTGTCCACGATATATTTTAAAATCCATCTCCAGCAGCACCTGTCCCATAAATTCATGATTACCGGTTCCGGCAGCTGAGCCACAGGTCGCAGCCCTTTAAATGTATGATTGAAAAGTGGTTTTATACACAGACATAAAGTCTGTGGGTTTTATATCATAGACTTAGGATATACAGTATATCCTATGTCAATGTTTTATATCATAGAATCCCTAATTTTAGTCCCTGCCACTTGCTGTTTTGCTCTCGTGACCTATATTGGTAGTAAAATATATATTGAACTTAGCTATACTTGTGACCGAAGCCTTATTTAATTTTTTACTCTCTGTCATTTGACATTTGTGGTGTTGCCATATTTACAGATTTATCTGCATCAATATAGATTTTAGGCTACCGTTAGGCGTTAGGTCCGTTACAGATCACAGATTTTACTCTACTGTTATACAATTTTTTTAAATAATAGTTTATAATAAAAATAAATTTGAACATGATTCACATTTGATAAGTAGATAAATATTAGTTTAACTTTTGGGTTGGATACTAAGGTAGCGTTCAAAGAGTACATTATAATATCTGGTAGCGTTCCTAAACGCTGCGATAACAGTGAGTGTGATCATCAGATTAAACAGAATAAACGCGCTCAGCTATCGTTGGTAAGACGGTCATGTTAATAAGCAGAATAAACCAACCACCTTTGTACATACCACGATAGTTTTTAGTGGCCCAAAGTTAGCTGCACAATCACGTATGACCGCTAACTTTCTCCCACGATTTTTGACGTTTGTTGAATTTGACCTACTTCATCGTTGATGTTTAAGAGGCGATACGTCAGTGAATTAAAATTACAATCTTTATAGTATAGGACACTTACTATACTCTTTGGTCTTTCTTCTCCTACCCGTTTGACGTGCTATTGATCTTTTTTTTGTAGCGACGCGTTGTTGAGTATTATTCACATTTTTTTAAACAAAAGAATGACAACATCACAAAGACATTATCAGGGTATAGAATCCATGACAAAACGTAAACTCTAACACATTTTAGGAAAATATATAGCGGGATCCATAACAAAAAGATTTCACTGCAGGTGCAGGGAATGCGGCGATGCCACCCAAGTGTCTCTCCTAAACCTCTGACTCTTTCTGAAGCGGCTAAAATATCCTTCATAGCAATCTTTCAAAGATTCAATACTTCATCCTACAGAGCAGCAAGTGGTTTCACTTGTTTACAGATTTATTTTACTATTTACTGTCATCTCATCTACAGTCACGCAGTGCCAGCTTCAGCATTTGTGTTAGATTTAGAGGCTCTAACCGTTTGAAAAAAAAGGAGTCTGCCTCCACCTTGATTTGCAGTTATGCACATTTACAAAAATACAATAGTTGGAGTTATGGCACGAATTGTATCGTATTTGGGGCTCAAATTTAGACTTTTAAACCTGAATTTGAACCTTTTAACTGATGCGAGTGTGGATTTTCGAAGTATGTTAGCTGCTTAGTTTAGGTAAATCAGGTATAGGGCCGTTTTTAAGGGTTCTGCGGGTATTTTGTTAGTTAAATCTGGAAGTTTAACCTGGAATATAGAAAGATCATTAAATATTAAGCATTGGGTCACGTAGTTTAAGAACGGTCTTACCCTAGCTTAGATGTCTTCATTCTGTTGACTAGGAAGCTGCTTTTCCGGTTTGGGTTCCTTGCGCACGCAAATAGCATTCCAAAGACAGTGAGCTTGTGGCCCCACTACACTTAAGAATCTAGTAAACTCCCTAGATTGAGATCTGCAGCCCAGCACTACTTGACTTAGCAAATAAAACACCAAATGGTTTCGCGTAAGGTCTGTATTGCACTGGCTAATCGGCGATTACAACACAACACAATTTGAAAACAGATGTGCCCGGGCATTTATTTATTAGGGGCTAAGTAGTTCACAAATACTCTCGGAGCGTCTTCAGCACACGCCCGGCCATTACGACGCGACGGCTGGCAACCAACCTCCCGTTCCTAAACACCGGGGTAAATGTAAAAATTAAGTGTCACCCCTACAATCATCCGAGTGAAAACAAACAATTCATAAAACTTGTCAAAATATGTGAGTGGTTGACCAAAAAGGGATCTCAAGGGAAAATAATTGATTACGAGTAAATCGCGTTTGAAGTTTGAAGTAGAAACAAGGTGTAACAGTAAGGTGTAATTTCTACAAAACTTTCTCGGCTCACAAAAAAAAAACTACGGCACCTAAAAATATGCTGGTTAGACAAAACAAAGCTAAAAGACCATATATTCAAAAATTTCAAAAAAAAAAAACGTTTCCAATCCCTCCAGATCCTCCTCTTTTTTGGTCAACCACTCACATAATAAATAAAAGTTACTTTGACAGTTAAAATTTTACATTTACCCTGTTGTTTAGGAACGCAGCCTAAATGGAGAAAAGGATTTTTTTTTTATGTATAAAAAATGTACCAAATTACCAAAATTTATTGGATTTTTTATTTCACTAATACAGATTTCATACAGATTTTGGCTTATTACAGATTTTTAGACTCGGCCATTTAGATTTTTTGATTTGGCATTGGCAATTTGGCATATGACAACACTGTTTGTGAAATTTGTGACTTTGTGTGTGTTAGAGGTGGGTCATTGACTGTTTTTACGTCAACGAAACGAAACCATTTACGCAAAACGGTCAACTAGTTAAAAAACCAGTTGACATTTTTAACTGGTTTGACGAAGCCTGATAACTGATCAATAAATTGTAGGTATAAGAATCGGTATGTTAAAATAGTCAACGGTGTTTTATAATAAGGTTTACTGTTTTTACTTTGACTTCCCCGTTTTCTATTGTAGTCCTTATTGCTAATGGTTTTAATGTTGGCACATCTGGTCTACAGACTTCACTTACTTTTACTGACAATACATCGTAGTTTATTGTTCTTTGAAATTGCTCTCCGCCGAGATTTATTTCTTGTGTTACTGAAAATGCCTTGTTTTGCACACAATGAAACAAGATAGTAAAAAATGGCAAATAGCAACAGTGGTCAGGTAATCTCGCCAATTGAATTATAATGTAGTTTTTAGAATAAATAATTCACGCTATAAAATAGTACAGTTTTTAGGTGCTTTCTTCTGTCAAATGTTTTTATTTGACTTAAGTACTTTTAAACTATTTCTTATTTACACCATAATAACAAGTCAATAACACACGAACTTAATTTACGAAAAAATGTCAAATGTCTAATTACGCGCCCCCACCCCATCAACCGTTGAAACGTTGTCTAAACGAGTAAGGCTGACCGACACAATTGCGCATTGATGGATTTAACTATTAGTAAAGAGAAGGTTAACTCGTTAACAGTAGAAAGACGGTTTAAAAAACAGTTCGTTGATTCAATGCCCACCACTAGTTTGTGACAATTTTGTGTATGTCTGTCTGTCTTCTCCGATATCCTATGTCTCGTCTCGAATCTCTTAGATTTTCGTCGAAAATTCTTCCTTTCCGTATTTTGTGAACTAGTGAAATATTAACAGTTAATAAGTTAAGTTGATATTCACCGAAAAACTGCCTTCGACAGAACTACAAGTCTAGCTTTTACATAGTTTTCATTTTAAACAAAGTGTGAATTCACTGAGGTTTTCTGAAGAGTTCTTGTGAGTACAAACATAACTATAAAACTGAATCAATATCTCGTCTCGTAAACGTGTATCTTCTTCATTCAGAGAAGTGGACCTTGAGAAGTTACTGCAGAGCCTTTCAAAATGTCTGGGGTTCGAGCTGGGCGCGTTAAAAAGAGTAGAAAGTCTCCGCGCGCCCAGACGCGGTCAGGTACGGAAGTGGCTGCATGTTGGAGCTTCGCTTGCCCATCTAACATAACCTACACTAGACAACAAGCAGATTTTAATTTTATGCTTTGATTCTTTCATATTGAGTAGTAGTGCTTGATGAAAGTCCTGTGGCTTCATTACGAGCATACCAAATCATTCGTTTGATCTAATAATTGGGTTCATGGGTCATCATTACATTTCTAAAGTAACGTGTATCAGTGAAATCCCTTCCAAGGAATACAATGATCATTATTTTACGATCCATTCTATACCTGTTTAAATCAGAATATGGTTGGTCATACATAACGTAACCTTCAGTCGTTACCATACAATGATATTATATTTACTACTCTATCAATTTCACAAAAGGGCATGTTTCCTATTAATTCATCCATTTTTAACTGAAGGACAGAATTTATTGAATAATTATTGTATATGTACATACCTACATGGTTCACAAAAGCAGATTTCAATTAATTAAATGATTTGCCTGAACTTTAACATTGGCTGACTTGTACTAACTTATATTTAACTTAATCTCCAGGATGAATAAAGGCCTGCATGATGTATATTGAGTGAATTGGTATTCATTGCAATTGACTCTACAAACTATTGGTCAATTGACTCTACAAACTGTTGGTCAATTGTTCCACGTGTGGCGAGGATAACTTTGGAATGAAATGGTACATCACCATTTTCTTAATTTTCTTATCCTGAGCAGTCACTTTGCATTGTTATTTACAGGGTTATTTATAAATTTTATTTAAAAATTATAGTTATTAACAGGAATTACTAATGTGCAAATAGTGGTTGCTCAGTCAGTTCAGGCATGCTGTGTGTTTTCAACCTTTTACATAAAGAAACATACAAATCAATGTCTTTTTTTGCTTCTGTAACTAGCGCTTAAAGCAGCTCCTGCATGTTTTTAGGGTTTTATCAACTTAACACGTAGAGGGGCGGTATTAACCCATTGGTTTACCCTGCTGTGACACTATTAATTTTCATACATTGCCTATAGGCGTTACTGTTATATGACAGTAAAATGTATAGACTATAAACTTGTACTATAAGAACTTTTGTTGTGACAGTAGGTCCATTCAAGTCACTTCTGCGGTTACAGTACTTATGCTGTCCCTTATACCAGTAAGGAAGGAAAAAGATTGCTGTGAGACATACTGTATTTATGCGAACGAAAAATTTATCGTCAACAGGCGTACTGTCATATTCCAGAATTCGCCGTGACGCTGGTGGGCGGTACTGTCCCACAATGTGTTAAATTTTATTGCTAGGAATATGTGTGTCATCTATATGTGTATTACCTGTACCTAATTAATTATTACAAACAATATATATTTTTTTATACTGAAATAAAATAATACTCAAATAACATTAAAAACCTACCTACAAAATAAAACTTCCCTAAAACAACACTAACCTAAAACCTATAAGTACCTTATAAAAATAAACTAAACTAAATAAAAAAATCATGTCTAGATCGCCACCATCATGTGGAAGGGTACTTAGAAGGCTGGCAGCGTTAATTAATTTATTTTTCAACATTATTTTGGTTAATCATCTTATGCATAGTTATTGATATTTATGTTTATTTAATGAGTGGGTTGATATGAGGTATGTTTTTTACCCATTCATTTGTGTTATATTTATTTAGATATTTAAAATTAAAAAAGACATTTCTTGTATTAAATAAATATTATTCTAAAGCCTTCTAAAACTTTTTATTCTTTTAAATAGATTATAATATATATAAATAAAAAAGTATTAATTTATTTCGAAACTAATTAATACTTTATTATTTACATTTATTATATTAGTAATATAAGAAGAAACATGCATGTCTTGTTAGAAACATGCATGTATCTACACGTCATTCATTATCATCAGGCATCTATACAAATTATTTAAAATGATGCAGCATTAGCCTGGCTCACCTTATTAACATAACAAAATCAAAGCTGCACATAATACTAGCTTCTAGTGTTGTAATAATAACTAGTTAATACCTTCTCATTTGTGTTAAGCTCTGGTTTCCTCCAAAAGCGGTGGCGACATTTAGCGGTCGCTATATAGCGTCGAATGACGTCACTGAAACGTTGACTATGAAAACAAGATGGCGGTGGTTTCCCAGAGAGCGTTATTTGACTTATTTGACATCGTAACGTCAGAAGCGGTGCCGCCATTTGCATGCATGACGGCCGTTCTTTACGGCGCGCGTTAAAGAATCTCGAACATTTTTTCAATAGCGGTGTACTATTTATTGTAAAATGAATGTCAACTGGAGCAACAAAGAAGACGAAATCTTAATAGATTTTGTGCGGGTTCATGATGTATTATATAATACAAAGCATAAAAGCGAGGCACTAAAATTTCAAAAGCACCTTCGTTAATACGAGCTTAGTATAAATCACTTTCCTCCATACGATTATTTTCGTCTTCTGATGAGTGAAGGTCGTACATTTGCTACCGCTGACAAGTACTTTGTTTTGTAGTCTGTTTTTTTCTGAAAAAATCGGCCGTCAGTCTCAAACATTCCATGTGTCTGTGGCCGTCTTCTTACGGCCATCATATTGTGTCCGCTAAATGTCGCCACCGCTATCAAGAAACCATAGCTTTAGTTACTTATACTAAAAGTGCGACAAGGACACTTCCCCGTAGCACTTAGCAGGCTATTATTAAACTTAGCTCTATTCTCTTACAATTAAAACTTACTGATATCTATTGTGTATATTTTTTTGTTATATTTGCACTGAACGACCTTGTCTCTATCAATCTACATAATTATTAAAAAGAGGGTTTATGAATAAATGAAGGAAACATATTGAAATATTTTTAATTTAACCCAAAGAATCCCAAAGAAATGATTCATCAAACATAATAGATCAACATCAGACATAATTAATCATTACAACTATTAACTGGAACATAACTGCTTATTGGTGGTAAAACTGACATCCCCATACCATTCGCCTCTTACATAGTGGTCAAGATTTTCAGTAAAGTTTAAAATTTCCAGTGCTGAGAATGATGGCAATAATGCAAGACAATAACAAGGAGTCAATGCCAGAGAAGGAGTTCCTGGAGACAGGGCGGACGGGACGCAGGAATGCGATGCATGACATCCTACAGCCGGCAGGCGCCGTGGTGACCACCGCCGACCTTCCCTCGAGGTTGTCCAAACTTGCCACATCCGGTAAGTGCAGCGCCGTCATAATATCCGTGACTGTAGATGTCTGCATGTACATTAAGGCGGTACGTAAAAGTTTTAGCGTCCCTGTTACTCCATATGCGAAAAAACCCTCAGTGCGAGTGGGACGGATTCGTGGAAAAGTAGCAAAAAGAATGTACTAAGCTATTTTGTCAAAATGATTTTCAAGGAGACTTTACAAATACATAATATCCACATTTTGAATGCAATTTCACAATGAAATTATTTGGGATTTCAGAATTACAGGAAAAAATAAAACAATTTAGAGGCCTTTTCGGAATTAAATTCTCTCGAGAAAATTTCACCCAATCACGTTTTTCTCCAGTGAGAATCTTAATCAAATACTCAATAAATATTTACCTAAAAATGAAATACGTAGTGGATTCGAAAAAACCCCATTTTTTTTTTGTATCGCCTTAAAGCATTTTTATAGGAGTTCATAACGAAACAATTTGCAGTCTCAGACCAAATGTATTGGGTCTGGGTTTGCAGTCTTATGGTATGACGTAATTAGATAATTAAAATTAACCTTGAGATTTCCAATTCAATGAATGAGGATTGAAAGTGTTGCTCTCGGAATAAGTAATTATTACTTCATTACAGAGAAGGAGAAGGTTACCTTTGGCTCGTGTCTCAGTTACAGTTCATTAAAAAATGCCATCTTACATGGGTGATTGATTAGTATTAGGGACAAAAATGACGGATGTAAATTGATTGTTCATTTCATGATAACTTTTGCAGCATCATTTTGTTAACTGTTATTAATAGTCATTAGTAATAATTATACTAACATTAGTAATTATTGGTATTCAGGACATCTTCTACAGATTATTTATTACGGTTTTTCTAAACGTCTGCCAGCGGAATCGCAATCTAGACGTTACCCCTTTCCTGGCCAGCGGATTTTTTATTTAAGTTAATAAGAATCCGCCGATTAGCCATTTTGCGCATGCGCGGCAAAATTCTACAGAAAGATTGATAGAAGCCGCTGTACCGGCAGATGTTATCTTTCCAGATAAAACTTTCCATCTTTTTTTTTTTTTTTTTTTCATCTGTTCACTGATATTTCAAGTTATTTCATCATTTTGATAAACAAGGAGATGTTTTGCGTATATCATGAATTCAGGTAAAACTACGGAGGTCGCTGTTCCGCTACACTCGGCACCCTAATTTATTTACATGTAAACCTCGCTCTGCTCGTCATCGCTCCTATTTTAGACATTGTCTTTTTCAATTTTTATTTCCTAACCCCCATAAAAAAAACATCTGACATGGGTTTGAACTCCAAGACCTGGTTACTAAGTTCTAGTGCTTGCACTAATCAATATCTGAAGCGACAAATACAGCAAAGCTATACAAGGTTGTCAAGTGATGACAGCGGTGGAATTAAGGTCTTTAAGCTACCGCGGCTTTATCATTC
The DNA here is from genome assembly GCA_934047225.1 of Ypsolopha sequella. NCBI lineage: Eukaryota > Metazoa > Arthropoda > Insecta > Lepidoptera > Ypsolophidae > Ypsolopha > Ypsolopha sequella. Next base: position 26,221,985 of record OW203987.1, read on the forward strand.
TTATAGGATTCCGCCACCGAAGTTTGGCCAGGTGGCGGAATAATAAAAAACGTCTACAATGCGATTCCGCGGCGGACGTTTAGCCACTCTGTATAAACTGACACATACATCTGAAAGAGATCGTTTTTTAGTGATAATATTGATAAGATACTGCTAGTGTGTTTCCTGTTCTTCAGAGCCCTCATACAAATGCTCGCCGGACCAATCAGGCTCGCGCGTTTTGTGTTCTTAAGTGTTTTGATTTGATTTTTTTTTAATGTTTCACATTTATATATTTTTTTATATGTCAATAGTGCTTGAACTCAAGTTTTTCCTTCTATAATTTTATATTAATTTAGTAAAAAGTGTATCACTTATTCCATAAAAGACTTTGTTACCCATCGATTATATTTATATAATCTGATTTAAACTACATTATATTTACTGAAAACAGCTTAACATCTGAGCCCCTTACAGCGAAATTTTGCAAAACAGCATTGTACTGAAACAAACAAAGATGTAGAAAAAATGGTTCACTTATGCGATTCGATTTGGAACGGTCTTTTATACCATGTATGTACATTGCATTCATATCTTTAAAATAACCGCGAAAAGTTGAGAGATATTTTAAAAATTTCATCAAAACTCAATTCTATCTGCAAGTAATGGTTTTTCAATTATCATATTTATCATATCAGGTACGTTTACGTTTATTCGTATATCATTGTCAATGATACAATTCGTTGACGTACTTGCAAGTTGCAAGTAAGACTTCCAAATGATAAACAGTAATAATAGCTGAGCAGGGATGTGGAAACTACGGTCCGCGACCATCAAACAAAAATCAAGTGAAGTTTTCGTATTGTTAGAAATTTCGCAGTAAACTTGAAAGTTTAATTTTATTGCAATTTGCAATTTCTTCCTTATTTCAATAGTTATTTTGTAATATTGCACAATAAATTAGTGTTTCAGAAAATACATACTAATATTTTCATTTCAAGTAAATAATACAGTCAAAAATGCAACAACTTGACCCACCATATAAGGTCTTTCAATTTAAATTGAAAGTAATTTAGGAGGTGATTCAGTATCGTTAATACATCACATTCCACTGCAAAGCACTTTTTTTGCGCGAACTTTTTTTTCACTTCTCGGTACAAAGTGGTCCGATCAGCTGACTCAGTTTGTATGGACAAGTGAAGAAAAAGTTCGCGCAAAAAAAAGTACTTTGCAGTGGAATGTGATGTATCAACGATACTGAATCACCTCCTAAATTACTTTCAATTTAAATTGAAAGACCTTATATATTTCGTTAGTAAATGTTGGCACGCGAAGAAAAAAGTTTCCCCAACCCTGAGCTAGAGTATCACGCGTGACGTATCGATAAAATCGTCTTAGTACCTACATAACTATCATGATCATCGACGTAATAAGACTTTCGATGACGCACCCTATCTTTGACCAGATAAAAGAAAGTCATATGATGTCGACATACTGATTGCTAGAAATACCTTGGCAACACATTGTATGATGACCCGTAATGCGACACGGTACATCTTTCACGCTTATTTCATGGCCTTCATGGTAGTCACTGATATAACAATTGTATGTATTATGATATCTATGATGGTAGTAGATACCTGACCAGAGGGAAAGAGGACGGCATACCATAGCAACTTTTTTTATTACCCGTCCAGCCATAGCCGTCTACAATGTGTACAATGTAGACGGCTATGGTCCAGCACAATAAGTCTAATGGCAAAGACCTTATTTGATTTTCATAGAGGCGATTATATGTTGGCTCTTTGGCCTCTTTTTCTTGGACGCGTAATACTAGTGATCACGCAGCGAAACAACAAATTGGTGTGTTTTTAGCTAATACTGAAATATTTTGTAAGGAAAAAATATTGGATTTAGGTAAAATCCCTTCATATTTCTATTGCCTATTTTATATAAAAAAATCAAGTTTATCTCTTAACCGCGTTTATGAAACGAACGTTTGAAAACCAAAAAAAAGACGGCAGAAAACATTTTTTTTTGACAAAGTATAAATCTTAATACATTGTTGATAGGTATTTTCTTTAATATGAGGAGAGACCTAGTTTCTTCCAATGAACCCTTGAAAACCTGGTGTTGTTGATATTCTAGCGTCAGGTGTCCACTTAAATAGAAACACGCAAGCACGCAACAGTATTTTGTGCTACTGTAACATAATTTGAGACATTAGAACACGAGTGCTTGTTTACGAAACGAAAGAACTGAGAACGAAATATCTAATCATGTTCGCACACAGCACTTTAATCAATATCGTCTTTATTTATAACTAGATGCCCGCGGCTCTGTCCGCGTTGGAAATATAATAATTATTAATAATAAAAAGAAACCCGAAAAGATGGTTGTGTGTGAGTGACGTTGGATGTAGGAGATAATCTCTGGAATTAATTAATTTTAGACTCTCGCGTACACATTATAATGTATATTATCGGGTCTACCGCGATCAATTTTTACCTTTTTTACGAAAAGGGGACACCCGACGTTTCGAGACAGTTGCGTGTGTCGTGGTAAAAATTGATCGCGGTAGACCCGATAATATATATTATAATTAATTAATTTGTATAAAATTAATTCTCTGGAAAAATAATTTGATGTTAAATTTTGCTAGCCCAAAACAGCATGAACGGCCGTTTAGACATGCCACACAGATCTGAGGTTTCTGAAACGCGGAACATATTGATTTCATAATTTCATTTTTTAATTATTAAGCGATCCTCTATCCAAACCCATATCGTTTATGCCGTTCATCATTGTAACAATCCAAGAAATCCAATTGCATACTTTTTTCGCGATTTTGGCGTTCATGAGAGTGATACACGCACTCAATAGGTGTGTAGAGCGCCATGGTGGTAGCAGATTAACAGCGTTCCTAATGCCTTTGGTATAGGAACATATATGCTGAGTCATCGTCCTTTTTAATAGTGCCATATACCTATAACTTTACGTTTAAGAACATTGATACTAGGTACTTTACTTTGTCTATAACGGTTGGTTAAATAAATGTCTTTTTATTTTATTTATCTCACTCCTTCCCGTGAATTTAGTCCCTTTCTAGCTTTTCAATTTTACATCGTTTAAAAAAACACTTGTATCCACATATATTTGTGCCAGAGCAAATCGGCTCTAACAGACGGACAGACAGACAGCCCCACAAGTGATCCTATTAGGGTAATTTTTTTTTCCTTTTGAGGTACCTATCTATCTATCTACCTATATATATATATCCACAATCTATCTATCTGTCTGTCTATCTATCTATCTATCTATCTGTATCCCAGCAAAATATCTTTGAAACGGAAGGTGGTACATCCCTAAAGGTTGGAACACGGGGTGCCAAAAAAAGTTTTTTTTTAATGTCACAACTAGGACGGCCCGTATCTCCCAAACGGCTGATGCTAGACCCATGTTCATGGTACTTTAAGAAAAGGGATCGGCGAGATCTAGATGACAGCAAAAAAAGTCGAAAAAAAAATTGCCAAAATTTTGATCGGCCATATCTCCCGAACGGCTAATTGTAAGGAGTTCGTGTTTCAACTATACTGATCGGTCAAGCTGGGACTACATGACCGAAAAAAAAAAATTGAATTTGACAGGTTTTGACAGTTTTTTGACAGGTCCAACAAAGTATTCTGATTTGCATGAAACTCGGTATCAAGGGGCATTTGGGGTCGCCAATTACGCTGCCGTATTCAAATTTGCCATTTTTGACAACTGATAGGGATTTTGACACTTTTTCAGAAAAACTTTGATCGGTGAGTCCCCGTATTTGGCCAAGCAGGGCGCGTTCGTAGTCCGAGTATGCGAGTTTTTTGGCCGAGCACTTCGCCTTGACTCCCAGAGGGAGTTAGAGCACTTATAATGTTTGTTTCTGAAAAAATTGTAATTTGTTTCCTGTAGGCCAAGCGGGTGAAGCCGCGGGCAGAAGCTAGTGCCGTATAACGATAAACGAAATACACTAATAAGTTAGATAAAATAAAATACGTATTACTTTTGACCCTACCTTGTCCACTCTATTCATAATTTTGCTATGGTAGACGCGAGCTTTGAGACCGGGACGAATTTCCCCCCGCGCGCTAACGTAAAATGAGTTAGCCACGCCCGGAACTGGTTTTTGTTTTGGCTATGTCAAACTCTTAATATTTCCTTTTTTTTTCTTTACAGACATCCCCCACCCGGGGCCATCGAAAACAGATCTCGAAGTAAAAAAGGATGAAAATCCAACTAGCAAAGAAGAATGCAGTTGAACTGGTTCCTTGCCTTGTAGATTTAGAATATTGGAGTACAAGAATGCGTTCCTGTAAGAATTACAGGGGGCTTTAGCTTGAGACCCGCCTGAAATAGATATTTGATCCCAATCAGGTAATTACTGATAAGTTTTGACGATCAAGTGACGTTTGTCGGACAAGGGATGGACCGTTTTGTATTTATCTCTTACTGGCGATCAGACTGTCGTGTCGATCGTGACACACGTCGGTTGGAGAGGGTTTATTATTAACATATTTTGTAGTACCAATCAAAATGGATCAGCGGGACTACCGCGTAATTCTGATTTTCATCAACATCAACTTGAGATTGAAATTTGACGTGCGTGCAAAAGAGATGGCATGTTAGGTGGGCGTCGTCGCACGCAAGTCAAATTTCAATCTCGAGTTGATGTTGATGAAAATCATAATTACGCGGTAGACCCGCAGATATTGTATATAAATGAAACAGTTTGTCGGGTCGAACGTCTCCGTAAATTATGTTTATTTTTGGAATAGATTTCGGGGAAATGTTGTGATAGTTTATGATGACTTGAAAATGTAGCTCGTTGGCGGCAGCTCCAATAAAAATATTATTTACTGGCATAGGATTTATATTATCTTTAATATTTTATTGATGTTTTTTTTTCTTTGTGCGTTATATTTTCTGCAATAACATAACATATTTGTATACTTAAGACACGATCTTTTTTTACATTACAAGTAGTTTTATAGGGGATTTTTATTCGAAGACACGCTTAATATGTAGCATGGTAACAAACAACATGGATATAGATTTCTTAGATTATTATATCAGTAGTTATTTTAATTGATGAGATGATACATTTTAGTTATCGCAGTTGAAGTACAATTTAAATTATTGTGTTATTTTGAGATTTAAAAAATGGGAGGTTAAACATTTTCTGTTGAATATACGGGGTGTAAATGTACTGGTATTTTTTAATTAAACCACATAATTTATGTACTGAACAACTTTCCCAAAGAAACGTGACGGAAAAGAAATAGTGCTCTCCATACTAACTTCGAGAACCTGCTCCAAGGGCAAGTGGAAATTTATAAGAAAGTTGATTGTAACTTGACCGTAATCGCTGTACCGCGCGGTGAGGTGGGGGGATGAAAGGAGTACACATTAGATCGATATTGTTGAACAGATCTTACGATAGCAATTTACAATATTTTTAAGCTACAGAGATATAACTTTGTATATTTATTAGAAAATATGATACTACTACAATGGTTAGTGAAATAAGTAATACGTTATATTGTTTTTATTTGCATTATATGTTATATGTTAGTAGTGTAGTATCATATGTCTTAATAAACTTACAAAGTTGTAAACCGATATCGTAAGATCTGTCCGACAATATCGATCTCATGTGAACTCGTGCTACTCTTTCTGTTCCTCCCCGCACCTCCCCGCACGGCGGCACCTAAGGCGCGGTACAGCGGTTACGGTCAAGGTGTAGTAAATTTATATGATTTAATTTAAATTAAAGATAGCTCTCTATTTACACCCCCCTATAATTCAGTGATCGGAGTTAGGTACTTTTAAAAACAATTTCAATGTTGGAAAGAAATGATAATGAAGACTCCTTTATCTGTTTTTTTGTTTTGAACTGATTTCTGTAAATCTGTGAAACAAAAGAATTATCCATTTTGTACTCTTTTTGTTTTAAGCGTTTCGGAAATTATCAATTGATCAAAGTGTTTATAGTATAAAACTAACCTGAAATTACTTTATATGTTATAATTAAAACATACGTGGTATCCATCATTTCTAACGACATGCGTTAATATGTTCATGAGTCCAGCGAAAGTAATAATTTTATCAGAAAGGAGTTTCCATTATCTTAATTTTGATATAACTTAGGCATAAATCTTCACCAAACTCCGATCACCGTATGTTATGGAGTATAGTACGCTTAGTTTTCATATAAACAGAAACGTTATTCGAAATCAATTTACTTTCGAATATATGTGCTAATATTTGAATGTTAAATATTTATTTAAATAACGAAGTTAAGTCAATGTTTTTATTGCTTATTTGTAAATACGTAAAGTAAACCAAATATTACGACTTACGGTACTAATATTATTTTATTACACACTATTAACGTACGTTCAAAGTTCACGTCGTTTTTTCTCTATATTTTAAACGATACACGTAGATACATAGAACATATATATGTACGTACTTGTGTATTGAATTTTTTATTCCGCATTCTGCTTCATTCTTAAATACGTAGTTTAACGAGTGAGCGAAGCGAACGAAGTTCTCGGAGTCTATTTGAACAATTCGGCGTTTGTATGTATGTATGTTTGTCCGACGATAACTCGAGTATCGTTGATCGGAACGTCATGAAATTTAGTAGGCGATTAAATGAGACAAAATTAATTTTTAAGTTCGAATATGAGCCAAATTGGTCAAGGGGTTGTCGAGATATGGGGTTGTAAAAGGAGGTCGTGAGTTCACAGTTCGTCGACCTACTAGATTAAATTTGGTTTGAACAATGTTGTTATTATCTTGTACACACTTTTTCAACAAGAATGTTTTTTGTTGTATGTAGTAACAGGCGACCAATCAGCTACTTGTAAACTTTCAAGTAACTTGAAATCTGCAGTTTTGCTTTACTAATTTGGCCTTAGAGGAATCTTAACTAGAATGCCTTGATTTTCTTCCTGTTTTAAAATAACATCGAATCTGTGCAACGTTTGTTGAGGCCTATTCGATTGTTTCTGTGTAGTTTGACTAAAATGTGTGTAATTGGAACAAAATCCTTTTTAAATTTGTGTAAAGCTTAATATTTTCTCCAAGTTAGCAACATATTGTGTAGGTGTCTGAAAATAAAAACATTACATTTGTTTTCAGTTACGTTATACAAATGAGGAAATAGTTTAACGTATTGCGATGACATTTCTTATAATTTGTATTTAATGGATCTCTTTTGTAAAATAATTGTAATATATTAAAATATAAATAATAAGTTATTTATAACATACATACGTATTACATTCTCAGAATCCTATACAATTTATCTTTGATATTATAATAATCAAAGATTTATATGTCAAAAACATCGGTTTATTTATCAGATAACAATATAATTTACCAAGCGTTTCTGTCTCGAGAGAAACTCCATCCAACATAAAGTTCTTGTGTGAATTACCAATTTGTTGTAAATTATTTAAAAATGTACAAACAATAAAGAATTAAATAAGTATTAATTCTAAGGTATTTACGAGTTTTAATTTGATTTTGTCTGTTTTAAACTTACATTTACATATCCTAATCGAACATTGTGAACCAATAAACGCGCATAATCTTCTAACTTGCTAACAGTTAGTTTCATATTATAAATAATTAATTTTCTAGCGGTTTCTATGTACGTTGAAACCAATAAAAAACATTCTTAAGTCAATTTCTGCAAATACATGTCATATAATATAGAGGTACATAGTCTAGGTGCGTGTGTATTGTGATACCTTTTATTGTATCTTCAGTAATTTATGGTCGATGTAACTTTGTAAATATACATTTATTTATATTACATATGCTTGTACCTGTTCCACTAGGTATTTATTTATTATATGAGTTTTTTTTGACAATTTTTTGGTATGCTTATAATTTTTTCGACTTTTTATTACTTTTCAAACAATTTAGCACTAATTACCATGTTTTATTAGAGACTTGTGAGGATTCGCGTGGATTTGGGACAAAAACAGCCCGTTGTACACGTTAGAAACGCATTTTCGATACTAAATGTTACACCTTGTTTCATCCCTTTAAAGGGTGAATATCGATAAACTTTTAGTTTACCTCGCCTCACTACGGGAGCATATTTTTCAAATTTTATGTTTTTATCTTCAGCGGTTTAAGCTATGCGTTGTCCTTGTCTGTCAGTCAGGGTTTGTATATTATAGTCAACTGTCTGTTTTATAATGAATGTACATTTTTTTTATCACTACAACTCGATTCCTAATCTACTTTAATACCTACACTGCTTGTTACTTTAAAAAAGCAAGCCTAATGCGTACCTTTTTTGCAAAGATAAGAATATCAGATAAACAGATCATTGAATATCTTTTGAATCGAATAACATTTCATAATTATTATTATTCTCAGCAAAACTCAGTTGACAACACAGTTTTTCCATAGTAACTCTGGGTCAAACTCGTCCCCATGGATAACCATGAATTTGTTAAAAATCACGGAGAATTCTTGATATATTTATTTTTATTTCGAGCTTTACTATTTACGATATTGTCTAGTAAGCAAACAAAACCATTTTCGGAAAGAAAAGAGCAAAATTGTAAATTTAGTGATTGAATACTGGCAAAGACCCAAAAAGTAGTGTGGGTAAATAAGTTGATTGACCCAATTAACATCATGGTGAAAATAACAAGATTTGTAATTGAGCCTTAATTTTCAAATTAAATAATGCTTAAAACTTTTTTATTTATTTAGACACCAATAAGAAAACGTGCTTTTTCATCCTGTACAAATAATACAAATCTATTTCATCTAAACTAATGGAACAGGCACAAGAATATTAACTACAACTTATGAAGATCAAAGACAATCATGTCAATTAAGTACTTCTCACAACATACTGCCTATCACCCTTATTTTTTCAACAAAATATGTGTCTGTAGATAGATACCCAGTAGATGGCTCTTTTACGTTTAATTTTTACTGAGGCTGTGTTTTTATTGTTGAATATTTTTTACTCGTGGCGTGTCTGAGCCCATTTAGATGTAAATGGTACCGATTCGGTGAAGCACATCTTAACTTATTTGACAGGACTAAACTTAATTTAAGCGTTCTGTCCTTGTCTTTTCGATTAAGAAAGAAAAAGACAGGACGCTTAAAATAAGATTAATCCTGTCAAATAAGATAAGACGTGTTATACCGAATCGATACCATATCTTTGGTTAAAACATTATGTACAACCGTTTGATTGTTTATTTGACTTGGAACATAATATTTGACTTGGAACAAAGATAATATTTGACTTGGAACATAATATTTGACTTGGAACAAAGATAATATTTGACTTGGAACATAATATTTGACTTGGAACAAAGATAATATTTGACTTGGTACATAATATTATATTGTGACGATGTACCGTTTTATTTTCGCACTTACTAACTTTTTTAAGATAACTGTTACGCTAAGCGTAGTTTTCTTAAGTGTTTGTATAAAAACAATTTGTAAAAAAAGGAATAGTGATAATTTATTGTTGTAAAAACTCAATGTATTTGCAAACAATTCGCGAACTCGACCGGATGGCGATAGGTGCTTAACAATACTTGTGATGAATCTGATTATATGTATAGGAATTTAAATTTTGTTTTTTGCCTTTTATTTTACAACATTAGAGGCTTTTCTTTCAGTCAATGTTTATTATAGACAATTTTTGTTTTGGCGATTATTTTACCAACACCCTGTATGGACTTAATGTTGACTAAGATCACTACGGTTATTATAAAGAAAATCGCATCAAAATTATCTTAGACAAAACAAAAAGGAAGACACAGTACCCGACCTGTATTTACTCGCTTTGTCTCGCTCGCGCTACTGTCGAAGCTCGTCGCTCTATCTCTCTCGTTCAGTGGCGTTTGTTCAAAAAGAGGTCCATTTTTCGAGTTGACGATATAAGAACATACCACATCTTCCTCTTTTATCAATGGCTTTTACCTTAGTAGTGCAATACTAATAAATTAACCCATTTTATTTAAAATTTAGTAAAAATATTTAATGTGCAGTCAGACAGACACGATGTTTTTACGTGGGGAATCAAGATAACCACCACAGAGAGCTTGCAATATTTATCTACCTATGGAAGGAAGACCATTCGTTTGAGTTCGCGAATTCAGTTTTATTGTTTAACAATGTTTTAAACTGCTGCTTTCGATAAGAATCTATGCTTCCCCAACGGAATAGAGCCTTCTCTAAATGAAGTGGGGATGGAAAATTTGTTAATCCGAATATAGTATGTGTGAATATTATTTTAATTATGAAAATTCATATTCGGCATCTTTAGGATACAGAAATGTAATTAACGTACTTAAATCAATATAATATCAATACAAGCTCTCGGCATTAGTGACGTGGTTCAATACATTTGTTTGTACCTGCTCTACTTACTACATGGACGTAAAAAAAAGGCGGATGGAGTTTTGCTAACCAACAATAAACACCCATAGTAACCCCACTCGCTTGTACGCACGGCGGCGGCGGCACGCACAGATTCACAATGTCACATCACAAACCGCCGCCTTTGCTATGCTTCAGTAGTTGCTTAGCGGCGATTCCATCCGCCCTTTTTTACGTCCATGCTCTACTAATTATGCTGTGTTTTTTTTTGTAATTAATGCATAACAAAGGTTCTTCATACAATTACGACGTACGAATTATTTTTAATTATGTAATGAGAAAATTGTTGGTACACTGTTCCAGTTTGTTTGTTTATTTATTATTTTGCAACTAGTTTCATCCTGCAGATGAGGTCTTCAGGAAAGCAATAACTGAATATTCTATAATAAAATCCCGAGTAGGATTTAGTCTAAAGGAAATATACTGTAATAGCTACCCCGAACAAACTTTTTAACAATATTGTATATTTGTATATTGGACACCAGATCTATGACTTACTCGTACCTTAGTAAAATTAAAGTTTGTTTTTTGATGGCAGCCATTTATTAATGGATTTATTTCCCGTTAATCAAGTTTCATTGATATTATTTTTATTATTGTGTTTTTATTTTAAGATATATGGAATAGATAAAAAAAATTAACAGCTGCCCTTACAAATATCAAAATTCACGTCAACATTACTGAACATATTTAGATGAAGTTTTCGTGTAGTGCGAAAGGAGAGGTTGGACTAGGCGCCTAGTGGCAAGATGCGCCGAAGTATGAATTTCGAAAAAGTTGGTAGGTAATTATTTATTATTCAAAAAGTGATACATAAATAAATTGATGGGAAAGCGTCGAACAAAGGGGCGCCGAAATAAAATCTCGTTCTACCCTGATAAACAGCTTGGGCCGACTCTGGGATTATCTTTGGATTGTATATTTAATTTTTTCATACGGTAAAGGACTAGATGGCGCTCTATGATGGTCCATGCAGATGAAGTCGCGGGAAAAGCTAGTTTAAAATAAATTTAAATAAGTTACAAAGTGGAACAGTGTAGTTTTTCTCATTTCAGCATAAAAATGTGTTAGTGTGTGGGTTGAAACTTGTCACACTGATTCACCTTGTTCTATTGCTAGTTTTCGCTTTGAAATGTATAACGTTGTAATAGTTTGTATACTTGGACAAATAAACCAGTTTCTATGTCATACATAGATAATAATTATACTACTTAAGTAATTAATTGTGATGGTGCAATGATTCATAGATTCATTCTTTGTTGTAAACTAGAGAAATAATAGAATTTAACCAATTTGTATCGTTTTGTATCTAGCTCGCATGGTCCTGAGATCAGTGAAACAAGATAAAACTAAAATAAGTCCCTATTGTGTTTTATTTTGACAACGCTGCTACTTGCATGCTCTGTGGCTGCTACGGCTAAAAGACGTACCCATAGAGTATATTGGACGTACCTCAGATCTGAGGGACGTACCTACGGTGACCGTAGTACGGTCGTCTTTGACGTAATCTAACAAAGCATAGAGTAAGGAGCAGCAGGCAGATACACTTAGATATTTATTTTAGATACATTCCGGTGGATTGCATGAAAGGATATGATGTCAAAAGAAACCGTATCGGAAGAGAGGTACTTTTTAGGGTTCCGTAGTACCTTAAAGGTGAGACTCCATTGTCCGTCCGTCCGTATGTCACAGCCTCAAAACTTTAGCACCGTTAAAAATAAAGACATAAAATTTGGCACAAAAATAGCGTTAATTTGCCCACATACCGCGGTGTAAAAAAGGTATGAAAAATTTTGAAATTGTTCAGAAAATTTCCAAAACAAAAGTGAGAAAAATAAAAAATATTCTCCTAATAATACAATATGGGTATCATTCTAAATATTAAAAAGTTGATTGTAAAAATATATATGTTTATATATATTTAAATATATAAATAATTATCTATCTCCGAAACTAGCTGACCAAAAAATATGGAAAAAATGTCGATTATGTATCATAACAGGAAAACTACAGCTATTTAAAAAAGTTAGCGTGAATGAGAAATGTAAAAAAAGAAAGTAAATAAAAAAACATTATATTAAAGTACAATATGGGTATCAAATTGTAGGTATTAAAAAGCTGATTGCAAAATATATAGTTTGGCTATATTTAATTGCATCTATTTCGAAAAATCTTTGAAAAGCCATAAAAATTGTATGCCCCCCCTTATCTCCAAATCTTGTGCACCGAAAAATATGAAAAAAAAAATCATGGTAATATGTGTTTACGTAAAGATTACAGGAAAAATAAAGCGGTTGAGAAATTCACGAAAACAAAATTACAATATTAAATTTTTCTGTTCCCAAAACTGTTGAATTACGGAACCAAAGTTACGCGAGTCTGATTCGCACATGACCGGTTTTTATGTATTGCATGAACGAATACATGCATGCAACAGAATCTGATGTCGCCAGGAATCTTGAGCAAGACCGTTACTGCGCAATAGTTTGTAGCGAATCAGAATGCGAAGAAGAGCAGGGGCTCTACCGCGTAATTCTCATTTGTATCAACTTCAAGCAAATGCATGCAAAATTCAACGCGTGCAAAAGAGATGGCATGTTAGGCGGGTGTCGTCGCACGCACGTCAAATTTCAATCTCAAGTTGATGAAAATGAGAATTACGCGGTAGACCCACAGCTCATAGAGCCATAAACTAATTATAATAGAGTAAATTAAACAAGGTGGCATTTATTTATGTATCCAAATTCATACTAAAGACTCGGTAAGTGCACAGTTCGGTGACCCTTTTTGTGAAATTCGTAAATTATTTTTTCGTGTTTACAAACGCAAGCCCAGCACCGAATCAATTACAATGGGAGGTCAATATTTTGTTTTACGAAATTAGCAAAGTGTTATTGATCCGTGATACTGATTACTTACCAAGCCTCTGGTATGAATTTTCGGCTATATAAATAAATGTCACCTTATACAGGCTGTAATCGTTAAGTGTGACCAGGCGATTATTCCGTAACTATTACAGATATCAAAAAATTATAACTGATATCGAATGTACGTTTTACCTAATCAGTAAAATGACATCAATAACTTTTTGAAAATCAAACGAGAAATATCCAAAATTTTGACATTAAACATTCCCATACATCAACATCATATCAGTTTAAAATTTTTTGATAAGTATCTGTAATAGTCACGGAATAATCGCCTGGTCACACTTAACTATTACACCCTGTGTACCTACCGGGGGTTAATTTGATAACCTTTTTCCTTCAAACAGGTAGGTCTACCCACGAATATGAACAACTTTTACTATGGGGACAACCCTGATATCGCGAAAAAAAAATCAGCTGTTCCATAGAAAAGTTAAATACCTACTCCATCAAAATGTATGAAACAGCTGATTTATTTTTGTGATTTTGGGGTTGGACCCCTAGTAAAATTTGTTCATATTAGATTGGAGAACACCCCGTTTTTAGGAAAAAGGTTATAATCTTAACATTCTGTATATTTTCTATCTTATTTCAGCGCCATCTATTGAGCAATGCTGTAGTTACAAGATGCTATTTATAGTAAATTATATATTATAGACTTTCTATTATGTATATACAGGGTGGAAAAAATTCAAGGGCCCTGGAGGGGAACTACCTTAAATCTTTTCCACCCTGTATATTCTATTTCTATTATTCTGTTTAAGGTGAAATTTAATCAACTGCCCGAATTCATACTGAAGACTTGGTTAGTGATCAATCAGGAACAATGTTTAATAACTATTCAGGTTAAATTTGAAAAAATAAATTATTTCTCTCGTACTGAGGAATTGCACTTATGTTTTTTTATTTCGAATAAGGATCATTGAACATTGTTTCTGATCATTAACCGAGTCTCACCTTGTATTATTATGATGCGTCCGTAATATAGAACCCTGCGTTCCGAAATAGAATTATATCGCTAAAATCGATTACGAAAGTATGAAGTGAATGGCTTATGATCCATTGTAATTCTATTACGGACCGCAGGGAGAGTATACGCACGCACGCGGACGCAAAACTGCAACGGGTGAACTCATGCGGGCCAATCATGCGTGGGTGAGCACGACACTATTACAACGGATTGGCACCACACCAACTCAAAGTATTTAAAGTATGAGCTTTAAGGGTCGATTCTCCGTTTTTGTACCAAAATATTAATGCGCTACGTGCTGCGAAAGTGCTGGAACTTAAAAAAAAATTTACTTACTAGAATAATTATTGAAAATCTGCTTAAGTACATGCGTAGATATAGCAACGAATTATTTTTAAATAGCATAGTTTTTATAGACGTCTTTGATGACGAAAAATTGTAACTTACTTATACTAAAAGCGGGCGTTTTTAGCAAAAATAAAAATTTTAGCTCATCAAAAACGTTGTCTGTGAAAACTATGCTATTTAAAAATAGTTCACTGCTATATCTACGCATTTACTTCAGCAGATTTTCAATGATTATTCTAGTTGGTAAATAATGTTTTTTTTTTTCTAAAGTGGCAGTACTTTCACAGCATAAAGCGCCGAAATCATTATAATGGCCACAATACAACTTACTTATTTCTTAATATTTTGTAACAAATACGGAAATACATTTTTGTACTCAGGCCGTGACGTCGTCGGCGCGTCGTTTATGTGTTATGTGGTACGTACTCGCAAAATGTCGCAACACGATTTAATTAATTAAAGTTCACATTCAAATTGCGATTCAAGGTACTATTAGAAGTTCCTTGTTTTGTTGCGAAGTGTAAGGATCTTTTAACGTGCGGATTACAGTGACAGGGGACGCAGCTTTGAAACAAAAACATGAGTTATGAACAGCGTTAGTTACGATTTTGACCACGACCAATCTACGCGCCAAAAGAGCGTTGTCACTTGTACTTGAAGGTGGTCCGGTGTAGGGCTGCATTCATAAATTAGGGGTCGCGACACGGATTCTAACGCCATCTCTGTTGCACGCGTCAAAAACTGTATAAGCTATCCTGCTGTCAGTGTTGGAACCTGACAAAAGTGATAATTTATGTACGGCTATGTGAGGCGTAATGATTTGCGACTGCCTTCACTCTCACGCCTACAAAATAAGAAAAATATATATGTCAGCCTTAGACCTGTGTTACATGGGTTTAAGTCTCAGTTTAAGTGCTCTCTAAGGTCTAATATGTCAACAATACAAAAACAAAAAATGTTGTTATACATTTCGGTTTTAACAGTTTAAGCACATCTCTACATTAAGTGCTGCCAGCTCAACAAGGTACAATTCTACCATATCGAGAGTGACGTTTCTTAGAGTACTTACAACACTCAACACTGTAAAAAAAAAACTAAATTGTGTGACTGATGTTTCACGTCCGTAATACATAGCGAAAGTAAATTGCATTTTTTTTTCTATTTTATTGCCTTTGAATTGCGAAATGAATGTGTAATTGACGTGAGAAATGCTTTTGTTAACGAATAACTATTGTTTCAAGTGCCAAACTGCCTACTTCCGCGTCTATGTTAAGATGTAGTGAAGTGATGACTTCCTCTTTATTTGTGGATTTCTAAAGTGTTTTTTATTGTGTTTTCTTGGATTTTTTTGTGTAAAATGCCTCGAGGAGAGAATGCTCCGAGCCTCCTGCTGTCGCGGGACGAAAACGAGCAAGTGTTCAGCCTCATCGGACCCAAGTGCCAGGTTCGTTTTCACTATTATTTCGATCATGCTCCAAACGCCCTTGTGAATCACAATCGCCTCCAGATTACGTATCTGTAATCATATATCAACATTATAGCTCGTTAATTCGCTGATCCTCGATAGCTGTATGTTTTTCTATCTTACACATCATGTTTACTAAAATAATTTGTATTTCTTACTAATAGCTATGGAGCAAAATAAAAAAACAAGAGAAATAGGAGATTAAGTAAAAAAAAACAATTATAATCAAATAAAGAAAAGCAACATTTCATGTATTTCTAGCCAGCAGTATTGAAATAATGCCAAATAAATATTCAGGCCATAGTTTTTCCATGCTGTGTGGTCAATCATTTAGAAATGTAAGGGTAAAGTGGCTTGCAGTTAGAGATCTCTATTTGTAAACGATTTTCACAGTTATAAAGCTGCTATAAAAATTGCTAACAATTTGCACTGTTCGCTGATAATATTCATATTTATTAACATTTTCCTGAAATTTTAATTTTGTAACTTATCCCCATGACTTGAACCTGAAAAATTTACTAATATCAAATATACCCGAAATTACAAATAAAAAAAAAAGTGAATATTGGTATTTGCACTCCGGGTCAGCTATTCTGGCAAGTGCGAAAAAATTTGCTACAGTAAATTCTAATATGTTTTTATTGCGAAATCCATTGCTTGGAATACTCAAATTATTATTAGAGTGCATTACAAACTTGCAATCAATCAGAAACAAATTTAAAAGCACAAATATTTGAGCCTGGGACTTCCTGCTTACATGACAGGTGCTACCGACTGCTCTACCGAGCTTCGTATCTAAAATGACATATTTTTACCATACCTGTACATACAATTTTTTGTAACTTCTCGATATACTGGCTTGTAATGCACATACTGAATGCTCACAATTGCACCTTGCTCAGTCTGAACAGAAGGCGCTGTCATTGCTACAATATCTGTGGCATCAAACAGTTAAGAAATTCACAGTTCTCATTAATTCATTATATCTATTTTTCTATTATATCTATAATAATTAATCTAATATGCTTATGGAAAATGCAATTATTTCAAAGCTACCATAATATCATTAAATATATGTTTATTTATGCATATACCTTTTGTTATATATTGCTCTTAGTTAAAAGTTTTATTTTATTAGCCATTATTATTATTTCTTAGTATTTTGTTACAAGAGAGATAAGTTGCAAAATTTAATATTTGAGAAAATGTTAATAAATAAGTATATTATCAGTGAAGTGAAGAGTGCTTATTAGGAGTTCTGGCGAACATGGTGTCCTTTATGTCTATGATCGAAGTTGGTGTCATCTGTCTGTATTTCAGTAATTCTTTTTTCTGACGAAACAAATGTCATTGTAAATTACAATTTTGTGATCGTAGTAACTTATATCATGTTAGTATCTGCGCTTCTATTAAAACCATATTGAAAATAAAGTGATTTTTGTTGTCCTTGCCTGAAATTACGAAAAAAAATTGGCCAGAAGTTTTTTTTAATATATAAAAAAGAAATTGTAAAATTATAAAAAAAACACTGTTGTTTGTAAACAGTAAAATAAGACCTAATATTCTTACTGATCCTATTGTCATACAGTAACATTAAATCTGACATGTAAAACATGTATTATACAAATTTTAACTTGAATGTCTTTTGTTTGACTTGGTTTTTTCCAGGCCTGTAAGGGTTAAACTTCACCTAAAACGAGCTTATAGTAGCAACTGTATCTGATTTTCAAATCAAAGTGAAATCTGTTTAATACGACTTTGTTTAAAACAACCAAAACCATTTTAATAACGTAAATATTTTCATGTAATTTATTAGGAAGGGATTATCAGTTTGTTTTGTGCATCATTAGAGATTCTGCTCTAATGGGATGCAAAAGAAAACTCTGATACAATTTTAGTATAAATATATTTTTTAAATTTGATCAAAACAATAAGAAAGTAGAACTATAAATGTTCATTTAGAGATAAACATCAAGTAGCCATAAAACCACTGTAACTGCAATTTCTCTAAACCAGCGTTTCTTAACCTGTGGTCCGCAGCCTAATCTAGTAATAGATTAAGCTATTACTAAATTATAATCTCAGTAGTAATATAAACCCAAATATCACTAATTTAGTTGCAAAAAAGCAGCACCAACCTTCTCATTAACGTATTTTATACGAAAAAGTATATTTTTTTGTAATTTGTAGAACTAAAATAAATGGTCCGAAATTTATTGCTGCTTTTTTATTAAGGGGGTCCTTAAAATTGTGCTTGACTTCCTAAGGAGTCCGTGGACAAAAAAGGTTAAGAAACGCTGCTCTAAACCATGTCTCTGTGTGTGCAGCCACTACACAAACAAGTGAAAGTTAACATCAAGTTAAACCAGATACATTAACCCTTGCTAGCTAGACCCTGAGATTATCTATGAGTAGACCTGCTTTAGATGATAAGATTAAAGATGACATGCTTATCTGATAATGCCATTGTTTCTTGTGAATGAGTTTTATTAAAATTCTTAAGATAAGTAAAGACATACCTGTCTATGTTATAAACTATAAAACATTTATGTAACAATGATAGTTAAGCAACAGCCAGTGCTGATACTATCAACAATGGACACTTTTTTCTGAAGCTCTGTACAAATATTTATACAATAGACAATATAAACAATGCAAAACTTATGAAAAAGAATTACTTGAAAATATTTCACATAAACACCTATATGCAAGGACGTAGCTACGGGCAGGAGGGGCCCGCTGCCCTCCCCCTAGCAGGTTATCAGCAGGTACTCAGGAAGAGTAAATAATCTTATTTATGCAAAGTTGCATTTAAAATCATTCAAAAACTAATCCACATGTTCTAGTGATTTGTTTTCCCTTGCTTGCCCCCCCTAAACAAAATCCTGGCTACGCCCTAGACTACATGGCCTAAGTCCAAAGTTGGTATGTTTGTTTAACACCATAAAACTTAGTTACTTGTGGAATAATAGACCAATACCACAGATAACAATACCAGCACAATACTAAGACTACTTTGTCCAGGGAAGTATGTCTTGAGATTCCTGCATAGAGCTAGGAAAACTATGATTTCAAGAAATTGCTGAGATGGTATTTTTATTTACTTTCAGAGTTTAGCTACAGCAGTTGTTCAGCTATTCACGACGGAAGGGCCCGCTCATTCAGAATGGAAGAAGAAAGACACAGGCATTCTCTGTCTGATCAAAGACAACGGCAAACGGTCATACTTCTTCAGGATATACTGCTTGTATCGCAAAGCTATGATATGGGAACATGAGGTCTACATACAAATAGAGTATAAAAGCCCTAGACCTTATCTGCACACCTTTGAGGCGGAGGTAAGTTCATCTATAGAAATTTCTATAACTTGATTCTTTGTAAGTTGCCTTGCTTGTAATTTTATCGGTGGTGATGAGAGTCAAACATTCCCTCAACTCTTGTCTATTGTCATGTTTTATCCAACATATATTTTCAAAGATTACAAACAAAAATTATGTTGATTAAGTGTAATTTGCTATAAAGCATTTTTCTCAAGGTTCAACTGAACTATTCAACAATGGCTTGAGTCCATTAAACCTCGACTATGCTTGTCTAAGTTGACCTTTCATACAAAACAATTAAAGGCATCAATAATATCAATCAATTGTCTACAATAAAATTATTCCACCTTATACTTTTCATTCAGCCGACTGATATTGTTTTGTTTGATTGTGATATGTTCCATAATAGCTGGTAGCTATTTACATGTCGTGTAAACTGCACATTCTTTAATCACTGCAATAAACAATACAGCAATGAAGGTAAACCTTCTGTAACTGCTGATAATGCGTTTACTTCCCATGTTGTTTATTTTTCAGGAATACATGACTGCCTTCAATTTTGCGAATGAAGACGAAGCTAGAGTACTTAGGAATATACTTATTGAAAAGATCGAATTTAGAAAGCAGAGAAGAGAAGGTGAGGTTAAAATATTATCTTGTTTTGGAGAAGAACGTGTAGCTACTCGGAGCCGGCAGAGGAGAACGGCAATGAGTCAATACAGGCGATTTCGAAGGCTTTCATCTTAGTTTTAGTGCTGTCAAAACTAAACATTCTTCATTGCAAACTAGTCCTTAAGTGTTAGGATTAGAAGCTAAATTACTTTGGAGTTTTTCAAGTTTTGACAGCACTAAAACTAAAATTAAAGCCTACAGAATCGGCATTATTGTTGCATTGCCACTGTAAACATTCAGTCTAGCTAGAGCCCGTGTTACCAAAGAAGTCCCGTAGAATAACGTATGATTACCGGGACTTGTTTGGCGGCGCGAGCGCCAGATTTCGCACTCTTTAGGTAGGTGTATTTTGGTTTTGTATGCAAGCGCCGCGCCGTTACGTTCCAAATCTGTTCGTGACGTCATGAGTCAATGTGGGTCGACTTACATAAGCCTTATGTAGATAGAATCATGTTAAATATTATGAGTACTGAATAAATCGCATACCAACGCATTTTCTCTTTGTTCACAATTTATGTTTGACCGCACATTTACCCTCACAATTGTGATAATCGCTAAAGCAATGATGAGTGATGATGGTCTCCAAGCTGACACGGCTACGGCGACTGCTATTGGCGAGGGTGTGATGGGCTTCGCTGGTGTGCCCGAATGTGGCTGACGTAACCAATCTTGGCTTTAAATGTTCGTCCGCATATACCACATTTGAGTATTCCGTTTTCGTAGTTGTAGTCAATAGCCACAGGTGGTCGGGCCTTGATTTGGTCACGCTTGGAGTCGAGATCTGCTCGTCTTTGTGCTTCAAAGCTAAAAACATTTGTTTGCACAAGATGTCTCCACTCTGGTCTTTGAGCTGCGTGTTCCTCCCAGGTCTCATGGGGTATATCGCAACTCTTCATATGTCTCTTCAACACGTCCTTGAAACGAAGAAACTGGCCTCCCTGTTTGCGCTTGCCTTCTAAATTATTGCTAAAGCAATAGTAAAACAATGGATCGCAGTCCAGGAGCCGTATTTTTGAATCGTTCTTTTTCAATTCATGTGCGAAAATATATACCTGTCTCATCTTGCAAATGACAAGTTCTAATGTGCTACGTGAGACGGGTATATACTTTCGCACGTAAATTGAAAACGAACGATTCAAAAATACGGCTCCAGATCCTAACCCACATCCATATTTCAGTAGCTACTCTGATTTCGTTATCATATCGGTTAAGGCGACGGTATTCAGAGAAATCGGTCCTGATCCAACGCTTTCATTTTACACTCGTCTATCCCGCTTAGTGGAAGCAATTTGAAGGAGTTTTATTTATTATTTTGGAATTAGAAGAATGTGTTTTTAATATAACGACCGATTAATATCAGATTTTGTACGATGTTTATTTTGGTAAAAGTTTTATTGCCAAAAATTAAATGATATTTAGGTCATAGCTTAGACTTATCTTTGCGATTTTATTGCATGAGGAAAATGCAAGTAATCGCGTATCTAACGGATATTAATATCAAAAAGTGAAATATGACAGATATTTTTTTCAAAATTTAATTATCACAAATTCACGGTTTAAAATGATTTCGAAAAGAGACAAAATCCCGCCCTAACTTAAGCTTGTATGAAAATTGGATATCTTGAACGGAATGCTTGAACTGCGGTCGAATACTTGAATAGCGGGTTACGGATTCACCAGTCGAACTTACTAAATATTACACATCGAGCTTTAGAAAGAGACAATCAATCGGTTAGCTTCAACCGTAGACGAATACAGCCTACAGACTCCTCATAACAGGCGACCGATTTTTGTCAACACATCTGACTGAACCAGCAGATACAATTCGCCACTCCAAAATTATATGTTTCGGTAGACCAAACCAAAATGGCTTATATTCATTACGTTAGAGTCTTCGTCTTCAGGAAAGATAAGTTTGTGGCGCTATACGTAAGATTGGAAGAGCCAATAGGATTGCAGTATCCCGTTTCGATTGACAGAATTATTTGTACGCAAGATATTGAACAATAGACGTCTTTTTGGGCTGTATTGTCTATGGCTTCAACTTTATAGAGCGTCACTTCAGAGGCACAAAGCACGAAGGAATGAGTGACAGATAGGGTTCCTAACCTTCCCGAAATGCCCGGGAGACTCCGGGAATATTTTTCAACCTCCCGAGCTCCCGGGATGCAATAAATTTTTCGGATTTTACGACATAAAATAATTGTCATTAACGAAATAGATAAATCGCGCGAAATAAATAATTTAATGACGAAATAAATTTAGATTTTTCATATCAAATATGAATGATGCTTCTACAAAACAAAGCAAATTAAAAATAACAAACATTGCCGAATAAAATTTATTGCATTTGTCTGAGTCTGCATTTTGAATAGCATGGTAAGAGTGTTTAGCGGAATATTGCAAATTATTAATATATCCACAAATATTACCGACTTTCATTCAATTGCCTAACGATTTGTTCAAATCTCCCGGGTTGGTTCCTCCGAGAGTTTGCAACCCTAGTAACAGAGCAGAGACGACGAAGCCGAAGCTAGCCGATTATCTCTTTCTAAAGCTCGTTGTATAATATTTACTGCCATTACCGTATTTTTACGCTGACTTTAATTTTTAATGAATAAGAAGTTCTAAATAATTGCTTGTTTATTAATTCAAACACCTAAAGAAACTATCATGACCATTCTGATCCTTAATTGCCCATCTGCCCTTAAGACTTTAAGAGGGCGCCGAGCAAAATAATCTAAAACGACAGTCACTGTTAAATTGATTTATTGAATAATATTTCAATGATAAATAAATAAAATATATATTTATTATCACAGAGAATGTATCTACACTTCCGCCGCAGCGAATATTAAAAATAACTTATGGTGTAAGAAACAAATCTATCTAAAGTAGGCCCAAAATCTAAAAAAGGTATTGGGGTTTTAGTAATTTCAATAACTTAACTGTCGAATTTTGTCTCAACCACAATTCAAGACAATCAGAAACGTTATAAAATACAACCGGGCCGTTTCACATTTTTAAAATTTTGTCTGGTAAATTAAATATGATTTTTTCTGTTAAATTCAATAAATACGACCACGATAAAAAAAGACCACGAGAGAACAAGCGAGGTGTCTAATCGTTCTACGCTCGGCGCAGCCTTATTATTAATGCCATATAGGGTACAAGACGCTGGAGAACTAGCGTTGTGTAAGTACGTTAATTGATTTGTACTAGCGCAGAAAGCGCGGGCATTACATTCTTTAACCTTGCACTATACAGTACCCTCTCGCTAATCCGCCACCAAAAATCCGGACTACCGGCGGATTACCGAAAACGGCGGATTATAATGTACAGGAACATCAAATTGAAGAAAACAACAAAAAACATAGTAATTTTGTATTAGTTCTTATGAATATTTGTATTAAAATTTAAAAATGAACTGACACATTAACTGATTACTCAGGTTTTGAAAAATACTGCTCTAATTTGGCTTGTTTTTTACCAGAATAAATCTTCGTAATAACATGATTACAGAGAGACATCGACTTGCAAAAAATGGGCGGATTATAGTAGTTGTCGGATTATCAAGCGGCGGACTAGCGAGAGAGTACTGTATTTCCGTGAACAAAGACCGTGTAAAGAACGACGATCATTATCCCTAACCAACCATTTGAATTACAAAAATCTTCCGACAGTTCTCGACCTCACGAAAGCCATTTTCAAGGTTAACAATTGATCGATGTGTTTCCAGAGAGGCGTCGGCGGTCGGAGCTGGCGGCCTCCGCCAACAACGTGGCGGTTCTGCAGAACTACACCAACTCTAGCGAGCACCGCTCGACGGCGAGGCATAATGGCGTCACCCCCGCGCCGCCGCCCGTCCCCGCACCCGTACCTAAGACCTCACTCGCTGGTATGTAAAGTCTATTTCTGGGGCAGTTGGGAAATCGGTCAATGACCTTTGCGCATTTTGTACTGAACCCCGTACCATGAAACCATTTGTGTTAAGCGATAAAGATTGTATGGCGAGCAATGCTTATCGTTTTTTTATAACGCGTACAGTTTTTCCACCTGTCCTAGAAACTTTAGTGAAAAATTGAAATCTTGGCTACTTTGACTTGTTAATTTAATTCCTTTCGTCATTGAAGTACTCATAGGCCTATATAGGAGTCTGATATTGACTCTAAAATTAATGTAGAAATGTGCGATTATAAAACGCATAGTATATAGTTATATAAATCACAAAAGTGTGTTTGTTGGTTTGTCCTTCTTTCACGCAGCCACGGAGCAACGGATTGACGTGATTTTTTGCATAGAGATAGTTTATGGGCCGGAGAGTGACATAGGCTACATTTTATTCCGGAAAATGCACAGATTCGATAGGAATTACAATAACTGAATCAACCCGGGCAAAGCCGCGGGAAAAAGCTCGTATAAAATAATACTATCTCTTCCTTCCTATCCAAGTCCCAGTGGCGTGCACAGAACTTTTTGCTGGAAAAGCAAACAATTGGTCAAGAATAACACTAAAAAAAATATAAAAAAAATTTAATATAACTTTGAAAAAAAAAATTTTGTATGACGGACGCCAGGGTAGACAATGTCTACCCTAGAGTGAAAATTTCCTATACAAACTTTTTTTTTTTCAAAGTGACATTTAAATTTTTTTATATGTTTTTTATTGTTGTTCTTGACCAATTGTTTGCTTTTCCAGCAAAAAGTTCTGTGCACGCCACTGCAGTCCTTATGCTGTAGAAATGATGAATTGAAATACAAATAACCACTACGAACATCCCCCAGAGATGTATGTATACAAGGTGACTTTTTGATCATCGTCCAAATTCATACTGGAGGCTTGATAAGTGATCAGTATCTTGGATCAATAACAATTTTTTGTGAAATTAGTAAAATTAAATTTCGGCTTCCCATAGAAATTCACTTCCAGTTCCGTGTGAATCACTATGGGGAGTCGAAATTTCATTTTACGAACTTTACAAAAATTGTTATTGATCCATGATACTGATCACTTACCAAGCCACCAGTATGAATTTGGACGATGATCAAAAAGTCACCTTGTATATAGTACACCTGTGGAAGTACTACTTATTGTCGATATTTATCATACCATATGTATCTCAATTTTCATGCAGCCTAAAAAGACCTACTGAATTCTATTTTCTGTCAACATTATCATTGTTTACGTTGCTCAGAGCTAGTGCCTGGAGTCAATGAAATGTATTTTAATTAACATCTTCCTTTGAAAATAGAGTAAAATCGGAAACCAGTTGGGAGAAAACATAATAATAAAGTGAAACTACTGTACAAGTGCTTTTAACTCAAGATGCCTAAGAAGTCTGTTCAATAAGTGTTTCCTTTGGCATATTTTAAAAGTACGTACTTACGAGTATGTTGACCATTGCAGGCAACTACTCCGTGAAGAGTAGCAGCAAGAAGCCCAAAACACGTAAGCTGACGAAGGCGGACATCGGCATGCCGCAGGACTTCAAACACATCTCGCACGTCGGCTGGGACGCTAACAAAGGTAACTCGAACAGTTGTAGTCGTCGGTGAATGGTGGGTGTATGAATGTTGACTGTGACTTGCATTTCACAGTCCACGCTCGGAAACACCAGTGACACCCCTCGGGGATTCATGTCGGGACGACGTAATACTTTTTTTCTTTAACAACCGTCTGTTGGACGATTTATTTGTTCTGTAAGCATTTTAAAAAGATGGTGAAAATCTGGAAACTATGGCCTGCGAACACTGATATGTATATGCTACAGTTAAAACCCGTTTCAACTAGTAAAAACTAGTTCTAACTGAAAGCCTTTGTTACAACTAGTTAATTATTATGATATCTGTTCCTGCGAAAAAAACAGAAAATTAGGCTTTTGTTTTTTTTAACACGGTTTTTGTAATCTTTGTTTGTTGGTGATGATGATATTTTCTTTTAAAAGACTGGGAGTCGTAGCGTATAGAGATAGTCACTGCCCATCCTCTAAAATCATCTTGCTTGAAGATAGGCGTGAGCAAGTATACGAAACAACAAACTTATTGGTTGCATCAACGTAGCGTTCGGCTTCTAACTTTGAAAATATTTAGCACATAGCCAAGGCCGTAGGCAGGGGGGGTTTGGGAGTTTCAACCCGCCCCCCGAAATGCCTTAACCAACACTTAATATGCCAAATTTTCAAAGATTTTCGAGCCTGCATTTCTGGCCTAAAAGTCAACCCCGACCTCCCCACAAAGTGAATTCCTGGCTACGGCCTTGCGCATAGAAGCAGGGAGTTAAGACCTTGACACAGAAGGTTTAAAGGTCATTTCCCGACCACAGGTTTCGACGTGGACGTCGACAACCTGCCGGAGGAAGAGATGCGCTCGTTCTTCTCTAAAGCGGGCATCTCGGAGACGCAGCTACAGGACCAGGCTACCAGAGAGTTCATATACGACTTCATCAACGCGCACGGTGGACTTGACGCGGTCAAAGAGGAGCTGCAACCTGAGAGTAAGTTACCAATAACCTCGAAGAATGACTCGTTTTGTTTTAATTATTATTTTCCGTGATAGAGACACGTATTTTAAGACTACCTATAACGACTGTTGCTGTGGACCCTGTGACAGCCAGACAAACAGAGGAGGCTAGTAATAGGGTCCTGTTTGGAACCCTTCGGGTGTACGGAACCCTGAAAAGATTCAGTCGATAGTTTATCGTTCGAGCGTATCTACTTCCGTCTCTGACTCATGCATAAATGGGGTGATAGCGAGCTTTGTCACTTTTAACATAGACTAAGTATTACTACGTATAGACTAGCAGTTCCCATACATCAGTTTGCAGCCACAAAAAAAGTGTTAAATTGTAACGAAATCAAGATGGCGATGCTAAATCCTCTAACGAACACGAAGCTAAAAAAATTGGTGATGCTAGTGGCACAGCGATGTCACGTAACATAAAAATAATTTCTACTTCGATAATAGATGGCGCTGAAATATTCACTGTTAGTGTTGTCAACTTAGCGCCATCTAGTTTTTCTAAGCAAAACTATTATAGCCACATGTTTACTTGGTAACCATGAGAGTTAACTTGCAGCCAATTAAACAAAGTTATGCTTATTAAATAATAAAAAAATAAAAAATTTGTTAAAAAATTAAAAAATTTGTTACGCTTTGATGTATGGGAGTTGTCCGTCTATACGTAGTAATACTTAGTCTATGCTTTTAACCGCCTCTGTGGTTCGAACTACGGTGTATGGATGGGTGTACGAGTTGGGACTGTGGTTCGCATATCACACCTTTTTTACAACTCATGTCGACGATGTATTTTTTCTTCGGAGTAGCCCCTCAGATTTAAAATCGTGAGCATTCCATTTTATTGTATTTCAGAGTAATTCCTGCCTATTGCCTGCTGAAGATAACACTGATATTTGTTTTGTTAAGGCGAGGGTACTCGTGTTTTATCGGATAAACGTTGTATTATTTTGTGTTTTATTTGTAAATTACAAGGATTTTTTTTTTTAATATATAGGTATGTCATATTTTAATGTTCGATCTTATTTTTTCGGCCGATCGATACGCGATCACTTGCATTTTCCTGCATACAATAAACTCGCAAAGATAGGCCTAAATTATGAACTAAATATAATTTCATTTCATTTATATTAGGTTATTTGCGGCCTGAAAGAAGATGTTGTGACTAGAATAGAAAAATGAATGCTTCGGTGATTTGGACATAAAGAGAGGATGAATGAAAGTAGACTGACGAAAGAACGACGAAAGAAAGTAGACTGACGTGGATAGGGTGTTTAAAATTAAAAAGAAGTGCTTTAGAGCCATTTGCGGATTATATTTCATGGACCACTGCAAGCCATTCTTCAAGAAGCTTAAACTTCTATCTTTACCCTGCATGTACATAGAACAAATTGCAGTTTTTGTACAACAACAGGCAGAATATTTTCCTAAAAAAAAAGAGGTCAGCCAAAGATCACAAAGAAAAAAAGGAGGCGAGAGACTTTACATACACCATTGTAAACTGAGCCTAGTTAAACAAAACGTCTTCCAAATGGCAGTCAGAGTATTTAATGCTTTACCGGACGATTTTAAAGATTTACCACTGAACCAATTCAAGAGCAAACTTCACATGTGGCTCGTCGACAAATGTTTTTACTCGATGGATGAGTTTTTTAATTATAATAATAATTTTTAACGTTAGTTTATATAGATTGACATTCGTATTCTTTTTAAATTGACGATTCACATAATTTAACATTATAGATTGACATTTGTATTCTTTTTAAATTGACGATTCACATAATTTTACATTATAAATTGAGTTATTTTATATATTTATTTGTAATTCAGATTTTAAGGTTTAAGGTCAATTGTTTCTTTGTTTGTGTTTATTTAGATAAATATTTGTACGCCAAATTTGGCAGATATTTGAGGAATGACATATTTAAGCATATTGTAACACCAAATTTTTAAGGACTAAAAGTCAAACAAATAAACTTTTCTATTCTATCTATTCTATTCTAGAAATT
This sequence comes from Ypsolopha sequella, assembly GCA_934047225.1. Classification (NCBI taxonomy): domain Eukaryota; kingdom Metazoa; phylum Arthropoda; class Insecta; order Lepidoptera; family Ypsolophidae; genus Ypsolopha; species Ypsolopha sequella. The sequence goes on from OW203987.1 coordinate 26,250,664, forward strand.
TATGGTGCGCAAATGGAAGGTACAGCTCCAAAATGATCACCACATACATATAGTGATAATTTGTTTGCAGGCTTCTTTGGGATGTACTAATTGATAATTGGGTCCACCCATTGCTGGAAGCTGAAAAAGTCTAGGATTACATCAAAGTTTTCTTAAAGTGTTTAGCTAGAGTTTGAGGTTTAAAATGCGTTACAAACACAGCTTAACCATCCAATAATTATTTTAGGTTAGTCCGTGCGAGTTAACTGCGTCTGTGGCGCTAACCCTGAGGTTCAAGTCCTCGCGGTGCACATTTAGGCGATATGCGAAAAATATACGGGTGTTTCTTTTCTGTGTATTTCATGAAATACACGGAAAATTATAATCAGTTTCTCTTATATGGATCTTGACTATATAATCTAGGGTTTTGAAATTGGAAAACATGTTTGGATAAATTTTCCTCGATAGAAATAATTGTTGAAATGAGGTCTTCAAACACACTTTTCTCCTCGTTTGACGAATAGGAACCATATACAGAACTCAAACATATTTTATTATGCATGTTTCAACAATATCTAGAGATTTGATATTTAAATTTTGCTAGCTATTTTAGTTTTTTTATAAAAATTATAAAACTTAACATTTTTCGCTTTCGTCCTGGGGCGGACCCCTCTCGCACTGTGCGATTTTTTGCTTGGAGTGACAGTGACAAAATAAAATTCGCATAGTCTCTTAATTGTAGTCGATATGCGTGCTTCGGAATGCAGGCACGTCGAGCTATTAGTCGAAGTACAGCGATAGGGCTATCACGTTTATCATAGTTTTATATCTATCACGTTTATATAGAGCTATCACTATCACAAATCTATCAAGTTTGGGACGTAATCATTATCAGTGAAAGCCGCAAGCTTTGAGGAGTGGGGGGCTACCCCCAGGTACTACTCCCCCCCCAGGTACTACTCCCCCCCCAGGTACTACTCCCCCACCAGAAGATAAGTATATAGCATTTTTCTTGATACTTACCGTTTTTAAGTTAAGCAAAAAACTTATTTACATTTACGTCCATTGCAACCACAGATATTGTAAGGGTAGGGACTAATATCGGACTAGCTCTCCCTTACAGAAGGTACTCGTGATCCGAACGCGACGACCGACCGATACCACGAGACCAGTGTGCCTTGGCAGGATAATAGTGGAAATTAATTGTTATGTTAATAATGTATAATTAATTAAATATAAATGTTACACTGTTATGTTATTGCAAGAGAAAAAGGAATATAAAATGTTATGTTATAAATTATGTTAATGTTCATGAGTGGCACGAAACCGACTAACGTTTCTACAATACTTTAGGCCTAACAATGTGTCGCTGGCAGTCATATCGTCATCCGGAAGGCACTAACTTGTCCTCAATACTTGTGGGCGCTGTGTTAGCAACCTTGACTTAAGTAAACTATGTCAATAGGAAATAATTGTTAAGAAATGTTAAGATAATCTAAATGTGTGGAAAAAGTCCGTACAGATATTGATCTAAATAGATGACGCAAGTGCATCAAGTTCTATGAAAATTAAGTTACAAGAAAAACTGTTGATAGCGGTTTGAATTTTAGAAGGAATTGTAAGACATACATAAGACATAAGAGTCAAAGTTGCAGGAGACAATAACTGTGAAGGAAGAGTATTGCTCTCCCTTTTGGCGCGCTTATTTGGCACGCGAAGTACATGCACTCGCGTCATCTATTTAGATCTATATATGTGGTTGCAACACATATACGACACACTTTATCATTTCGCTATTGTTTATGTTGATGAAATAAACATAAATTATCATGAATGATAAGTAATAAAATAGCAAATAATAAATTATTAAAACACGTAATAATATTTACTAAGAAATCAAATTATCCTTCCTTAATGCGCAAATCAAGTCAATGTAATTGAGTCAAATTCTTTTCATCATGTAAGAACTTTCCTGTCAAAGCACTTTTATTGTCAAGTACTAAATACGAAAATGTCTTAATCTGTGGAATTCTTTGGTGAGGTCAATCACTGGAAATTCCATTTCAATTAACCATAATTTTGAAATTTGTGTCAAGCCGGCCCCCCTGTGCCCCCCCTCCCCCATAACAAAAGCCTGGCTAGTATGGCAGTATTGCATAGTTGATTCAAGATAAGCCGGTTAACTGTTGATTTCACTTTCAGCACCAGTGAGCGGTAGAGCTCCCGCGCCGCCCTCCACCCCCGCGCCCGCGCCGCCCGTCCCGAGCCGCAGCCCCGCGCCGCTACTGCCGCCCGGACCTCGTAAGTTGCGCCGTATTTGTTTACTAGCGGACGGTAGAGCTCCCGCACCGCCCTCCACCCCCGCGCCCGCGCCTTTACTACCGCTCGGACCTCTAATGATGTTGTATTGCTATATGCTATTCTGTGATGTTCTATTCATTAAATCAAGGTAAAGGATTCTGCCGAAATAAAAGCTGTATCAAAGAAATGGGATATTTGCTTTCTTGTGACATGCTTTATACATGAATTTGTCCAACTTTACTCAGCTTATACAAAGTTACATAGCATAACTGCATGTATAGGTACAACCACAATAGTACGTAAACGTTAATTCCACAAATCGGAACACAAAAGTTAAAAATACATTTTGACAGCACACTGGCCAATCACAGCCGTTGACAATTATAATTTTTTTCAAGATGGCAGGCAATCGTTTAAAACCGTTTTTTTTTCTCTTGGAACTGCGGTTAAAATGAGAAAATTGCGGGTCGCCAACTGCCATGATCCTTCATGTTTCTAGATCCAACCGTTGATAGATCAAACAGTCATATACATTATATATGTAATGTTATATCCACAGCGAGCCGCGCGCCCCCCCCGCCGCCCGCCCGTGCCGTGCCCCCTCCCCCTCCGCCGCCCGCTGCTCTGCAGGCGCCCCGCAACCCGCCCCCGCCGAGACCCACGCAACGTAAGTAGTTATATCGTCATCATACCCTCATGCCACTCGCGCGCGCTTTAACAAGTGCTGTGATAGAAATAAATTTCTATGTTTGAACACTACCATTTATCCATCGCAAGGAGATATTGCAATGACATAATGTTAATTTAACAAATGCTGATATTTTCATTCACAACCCTAAACAGTTTAGGCTCCACATGTCAATTTGTTCATCTTTCTGTTAGCTACCAAGGGTTGCCTGCAAGATAATGCTATTAGCAATAAGTGCCGCCCTTGTACACCATGTTTAATTGTTTCTTTTGTCTTTTAAGTTATTTGTGTAAATGTGCAAAAAGTGTTATAAATAAAAATTAAATAAACTGTACTAATATAACGATGACATACATGTGTTAGATACAGTTACATTATTGAATGTGTCTATGTCGCAGGCAAATAGTAAAATTAAATAAACTGTACTAATATAACGATGACATACATGTGTTAGATACAGTTACATTATTGAATGTGTCTATGTCGCAGGCAAATAGTAAAATTAAATAAACTGTACTAATATAACGATGACATACATGTGTTAGATACAGTTACATTATTGAATGTGTCTATGTCGCAGGCAAATAGTAAAATTAAATAAACTGTACTAATATAACGATGACATACATGTGTTAGATACAGTTACATTATTGAATGTGTCTATGTCGCAGGCAAATAGTAAAATTAAATAAACTGTACTAATATAACGATGACATACATGTGTTAGATACAGTTACATTATTGAATGTGTCTATGTCGCAGGCAAATAGTAAAATTAAATAAACTGTACTAATATAACGATGACATACATGTGTTAGATACAGTTACATTATTGAATTTGTCTATGTCGCAGGCAAATAGTAAAATTAAATAAACTGTACTAATATAACGATGACATACATGTGTTAGATACAGTTACATTATTGAATTTGTCTATGTCGCAGGCAAATAGTAAAATTAAATAAACTGTACTAATATAACGATGACATACATGTGTTAGATACAGTTACATTATTGAATGTGTCTATGTCGCAGGCAAATAGTAAAATTCCGCCGTTTAGTTTCCAAATAATAGCTATTTTGCTTTTTGATGAATCTTCGTCAAATAGTAAACTTCCGCATTTTCTAATTTGCCTCGGCATACAGTCATTCTGTTAGAAGTATTGAGGGTCGCCTGATCGCCTCTCTCCGCTCCGCTTCGCTCGGATTTCAATATGTACTTATATGTAAACCTAACACGCTCCGCTCGTCGTCGTACCTGTTTTTCACTTTTTGGTGAAAGACTTTCGATTTCGACTTTTTAGAAAATGACGAAGTCATCTTACAAATGGCGGCCATTTTTCAAACATTCGTTCGCAAAACGGTAAACGTTCAGAAACTGACGACGTCGTTTGTAAACTGCGGAATTTTGCTATTTGCCTGGCACAAATTTACATATCATCACGACGACGTGAATCCCCAAAGGGGTTGTCAGACAGCGAAGGTGTTCCGAGTGTGATCTGTGAAAATGCAAGTCGCAGGCCACTCTCTGTACACCCGCGTTTCACCGACGATTATAACGTGATGGATGGTGAACCCTATCGCCGTTCTTCGGGCACAAATACACGCTTTTTAGGGCATGCATGTTCCCTCATTATGTTTTCCTTCACCGTTCAGCAACTACAAATACTATGCACATCAATTTCGAAAAAGTTCATTGGTTTTTTTTTTTAAGAAATTTATTTATCAGAAATCTTAAGACTGCTACAATTTATTTTCTGCCAAACTGCATAACAGTTTGTTGGCAGATGAGCTCTTAATAAACTTAGATATAACTTACAATTTACATACTTATGGTAGCTGCTTACAGTACAGGCTTACATCACATTTATTTATACTATGTACTTAATAATTATGTTTGTGTTTATGATATAGCAAGTATTATAATTTGTTAAGCGCATTAATTTTCTAGAGAAAATATTTTTTTAATTTAAATTTTAGTGTAGGTTTACAAAAAATTTCAGCAGTTCTTAATAGTGGGATATTGTTACATCGCATGCCCGACCGGGAATCGCACCTGGATCTCAAGATTGAGAGGTCAACAGCCCAATTACACTATTCTGTGCAGCGCGCGTGCAGTTTTTCTGAGTGTAAAACATGTTATTTTTCGTACAAAACCAAAGCCAGAATCGAATCTGTACGAAAAATAACATGTTTGACTTACAGCAGCACTGTAACAGCACTGAACAGTGTAATTGGGCTGCAGCGTTCTACCGCCGCTATAATCCTATGTGAATAGTTTCGCATGACAATGCCGTTCTGATTGCAGCCCCGTCGACATCGCCGCCGTCAGTGCCGCCGCCCCCACCACCGCCGCAGGCCCCGGTCCCGCCCCCGCCGCCGCCGCCGCCCCTTGCGCCGCCGCCGCCCCCTGCGCCCGCACCGCCGCCCGCGCCCTACGCCGCCGCAGCGCCCGACCCCAGGGCCATGCTCATGGAGAGCATCAGAACTGGCAATAAGAACTTGAAGGTGAGCTCCTACCATCTTAGGCATATATGACCAATTTTCAGAAAGTCCAGGACGCCGATTCTGGCACATGTGACAATTTGCGAAGGCCAAAGGTGGGTGATTTTTGAACCTCTTTGCACAGAAACTTATGAAGCTTTTAAACTTAAACCCCTTTGCTCTGATTCATTAACATGTTTTACATGTCTTTTAAGGAGTTTTACTTATTACTTTTATCATTATACGGCATTTATCACTCGATTAATGAAGTCGTATGAAACATAAAGCGTGTGAAAAATGTTGCGAGAAAAGCCGCCCAGGTGTGTCATAATGTCCAATGTCAAAAAGTTCGAATGTATATAATATTATGTAACATAATATAATGCCCCAATGTCGGAAAGTCCGAACGCCACAACATCCAATCGTCAAAAAGAATGATAACTATGGTTATTGGTTACTATATGATGATAAAAATAGTAACCGACTTCAAATGTAACTGCAGTCATTCACTAAAAAGTTGAAAATAATTATATACTGACCGATGGTACCGAAATAATACTTTTGCCGACTTCTTTCTTCCTAAAACATTGTTCTCCACAATTCGGCGCCCTTATAGAAACTACCGAGGTGCAATGATACTTTGTTTGTTCGAAATAAATTCCGCCAACTTTTAATGCGCTTTCGCGCGCTCTGATTGGCCAAGCCATCACCCGCGGTGATAGAAATAGACAATCCCCGATAAGTGAGAGTGAAATGCGTATAGTCAGGTCTGCGGACTAATCAGTAGTTGGCGGAATCGGACGGTACGGAATTTTCTTCTCGGGGCTAGTTGTTCGATGGTTGATAGAGTCCAAGCTGTTCAGCTTAATTGTTGGTAATTTACGGGCTAGCCCTTATTGAAGGTGTTTTGTGGGAGCATTCGAGGCCGCATAGCGGAGATACCTTTGCCTATCCCACAGCAAAAAAAAAAAATAGTTCTTTGACTAGCTTTGAATACACTAGCGTCCTCTAGGCGAAAAGTGGCTCACTATAAAGTGGGTATCCATAAATGACATTACGGTATGGGAAAGCACATCGGTAAATTCACGAGTTATGTTGAGACCTGGATAGCTCAGAGGTTAGAGCAATCGCCTGGCAAGCGAGAGGTCCCGGGTTCGATTCCCGGTTCAGAGCTCCTCACATCCAGATTTACTTTTATTTCTGCGTTTCTATACTGCAATGATATAATGTTAATAATAATAAAATAATTAGTCGCTGAATCCTATCGGTGATATAGGAAATTGGACCAATCACAGGCAGAATTGCGGTGTTATATTAGAACATTAGACAAACAATGCAGGATTTTGATGTTGTAATTAATTACGTTATTGTGGTATGGGAGTAATATGTATAAATAATGTGAGCCCTTGTCAATAAATGAATGAATGTACAATTCCAGCACGTGGAGATCGGGTCGGGGTCTAGATCATCTCTGAATGAAGACAACAGGAGCAACCTGCTCAGCGAGATCAGGCAGGGCATCGAACTGCGATCGGTGAGATATATTTGAGTTTAACTTATCATTTAACCTTATTTCGTTCTCTTATATTGGTCACCGATTTCATAGTTGTATTTCATTTATTGAAATTGAATAGAAACTATTTTTTGTGTATCCCAATAAGCCCAACCTAAGTCTACCTGCAAGTATTTCCAATGGAGAATAAGAAGAGCCTTTGTGAAATTTATATTTCCTTCTAATGATTAAGTGCCCATTAATGAAAATATTCTAATTAAAAAATTTATCATACTATTTTCAAATTTGCCATCTTGGTCACCGAGCGTAATGAATGAATTTTATATGTAGTTTAGTTTGAATAAAAGTTTTATTTTGTTTCTTTTTCTGTGAGAAGATTGTATGTAACAAAAGTTTTCCCGCCACCCAGGTACCGAAGGAGACAGGCAGTGCGCCGGTAGACAAGAAGCCGGAAGCGTGCGGACTGGCGGGTGCGCTCGCGCGAGCGCTACAAGAGCGGAACAGGGCGATACACTCGAGCGACTCCGACCTCAGCGACGAGACGACCAGCGGGGGGGAGTGGGACGACTGAGGAGGGTGTTCGCCGCGAACACCATGAAGCAATACCACGTTCGTATACCGAGAATTCGTCTAAAAGCCTTGATATGTAAGTCAGGATGTATAAGGAATTATCGAAATGATAATTTGGTAGGTTGAAAATTGGATGGAAAATACCTACTTATAAATGATAGATAAAATTGGAGCACTGTATTAGTTAGACACAATATTAGTAATATGATTATGATTTATGACTATTTTTGCTTCAGTTAAATTTATTATTATGCGCAACTTTTATTAGGTTATGTTAAGTGTAAGTATGTTTATTTTATCATTCATATTTATGCTTATGTTTAAATCTAAGCATTATTGGCACGAAAAACGTATTTTATTCAAATTTTAAGCTTCAAAAGCTGTTAATTATGTATGACGATGCGGTTAGTACAAATTAACGAAAAGAGTCTACAAATTGTTTAACATTTGACTCACGAAATCTAATAACAGTATAATAATTTTAATGTTTTTTATGATAAATGACAAAGAAATATGTGCAAACAATAACGCTGAGAGCAATAAAATGCCCGATCAAGTATGTATCTAGTCTGACTCGACATACAGTTCAAAAAATACTATAATATGCGTGATTTAAAACTGCGTGCCAATAAAAATGTATATATTACCAGTATCAGTGCCTATTGCATGTGAAAGGTGTTTGAATGATGTTAGCTAGTCAAATGGAAGCAAAGAGTAACCAGAAAAGAATTGTTTTTCTTGCACTGTATGCTTTACTGTTTAAATTTTTCAATTTTTAGGCAGCTTCTTATATTTTAAACGTTTGCGTAGGACAGGAGAGAGACGTTTTGAAAGCGCATCCTGCCCCGCCACTTACCTAAGGCCTTCACAAAATGGCATTAATGGGGTATCGTCACCAAGTAAAAGTTGCTCCTTTTCAGATTTTACAAATATGCTGAACGATAAATTTATTGAAAAAGTTTGAATTCTAACAAGAAATAAAATAATAGAACCTATGATGAACTCAGTGATGGCAGCCATTCAGCAGAGCCATTACAGTTTGAATTTAGCGATAACAAGTCGCAGCTAAGTTAAAACTTATGTATCTTAAATATACCACTGATGTTTAATGAAATCACAAACTCTTCTGATACCGCCAGTAAAAAAAACTAAAACAGCAAAACTTAACTTAAACAAAACTTAAGTTTAACTCGTCCAATTTCAAAAGGCTCAATTGCGTTCCATATCTATTGTTTTTAATTTATGGCGTTTATGAAGGCCTCCGTTTTTTGATGGCAACACTGCCAGACTGAGGCAGAATTTTGAGGCTCACTACACAACGTTTGACCGGGGCCTCCTCCAAAAGACACCTAAGTGGTGACCCCGACGTGATATGGACATGAACGGGTTAAAGCTATAGAGACGATTTTTATTCATTCGCCGTGCAATCCAATTACCGTATTTCTATGACGCGTATAACGAGCGTGAAACTTGATGACGCCTTTGAAGTTCGTCTCTGTCTATCTCTCTCTTTCATCTATCTCTGTCATCTAATTATCTTTGTCCGTTTCGCCAGAGCTAACTTCACTCAGATCAGGCGTCATGAATAAATAAAATAAAAACAAGATTCAAAATTGCTGTACCAAGTTTTCGCTACCCGGGACTCTACGTTTCCCGCACGTCATAGAAACACGGTAATTGGGCTGCTGATTTTATGAAAAGCTTGATCAATTTTGTTTGTTTCAATAACACCATTCTATAGGTATTTATATCAAGGAAAGATGTAAATTCCTGTATGTTATTAAGTTTTATTTTGATTTTTCAATAAATATTATGTTTTGCTTTTATGGAAGAACTACAGTACTCGCGCGAACTGAATGCAGCTTTGAAGAATGTTCTATATATAGACACAGCCGTTCTCTACGCACACAACACTACATTGCAGGTGCGAGGAAGGTGTGCAGACGTCGGGAGAGGTACCCCCGCGCTTCACCTCGGGCAGAGTGTATAGGTATCTATAGAGTAGTGAATCTTAGTACAGACGTTTAGATTCGAAATCACACACGCAGACGCGTGCTCTATACGTCGTTTCCACTTAAGACGGCGGTGCGTAGAGCACGCATCTGTGTGCGTGAGTTTGAATCAGAGTGTTTGTATTAAGATTCACTACTCTACAGATATATTTACTCTGTCTCGGGTACCGAATGCATTCAGTTCGCGCGCGTACCGTACATTGGTCCTATAAAATAAATTGTCTGACGTCACATAGAGACAAAATAACGATATATAATAATCCAATTTGACGTTAGCATCGGACCAATACAGCTTGTCAAAAAAGTCATGAAATGGAACTAAAATTGTTTTTGGTAACACCTGATTTCCCCATACAAAAGATCTCAGGTGTTGCCAGTGGCGTGCACAGAACTTTTTGCTGGAAAAGAAAGCAATTGGTCAAGAATAACAATAAAAAAAATGAAAAAATTTAAATATCACTTTGAAAAAGAAATTGTATGACGCCATGCAGGGTAGACAATGTCTACCCTAGAGTGAAAATTTCGAATACAAACTTTTTTTTTTCAAAGTGATATTTAATTTTTTTATTGTTATTCTTGAGCAATGAGGGCTACTATCGACGTCAGGTGGCGCCACTGAGGCGACAGGTATAGAGAAACGTCAAATGCCCGCGAAACGGCGAAAGCTATGGCTTTTTATTAGTTATTTGTGTTATTAGGTATTAGTCGAGATAAATTCATAGTTTCAGGTTTATTATTCAAGGTGCGGTGCAATGAAAGTAAATGAATTAAGATTAGAGCTAAAGAAAAGAGGGGCTAAAACAAAACTTAAGTCCTTCTTTCGTTTTCGAACATAACGGAACTGCACATCATTGCGGCATTGTTTATTCGCATTTAAGAAAGAAAAAAAAAATATATTATATGGATAAGCAAAACAAAAATCGAACTTCTATGTAAATCTAACCTAACAAACCTTTGACATATACCTTACGTGCCAGTGGCGCCAACTGGTGGCCTTTATAAAAGTAGACCCCATTGCTTGCTTTTCCGGCAAAAAGTTCTGTGCACGCCACTGGGTGTTGCCATACTAAAACTGTTTTGACAAAGAAAGTGGCGCCCCTATTTATTTCACGACTTCCTTGACAATCGTAGTTTCAACTTGATTAATTACTGTTTATTTTTAAAATTTATATTTAGTATTACTAGATTGTATTAGATACTGATCTTATTGACATTTTGAATTTTTAAAACTTTTAAAGGCATTTTGTATAGTACTAGCAATTTTATAATTCCACTTCTAATTGATTCCCTTGTTCGTGTAATTATGAATGTGTATAATACTTGTATAGAAGATTGTTAAACTTAGGCAAATGACTGAGAATAGGTGATGCTAATGTAACTATGTAATCATATCTTTAGGTAGGAAAATGTTTTAATTGTGTACGTGAATTGATTATTTGAAAATGAATGTAATCCTTAGAGGACTAGGTTCGCATTTTAAATGATCAAAGAAAACTATAATTTTATGAATCACGATTTTAATAGTAGTTTATGCTACTAGGGCGAAAAGGAATAAATTACGAGGACGATTTAAACGTAACCGAGTAATTTATTGCTTTTACGCCCGTGTATCATACTACGTTTTTCAATGCATAGTGTGAGGAAATGAAAACAAATATAATCTTGTGAACTTTAAATTATGATTGGCTCAAAAGGATTGTATCCAGAGCCGTTAAACAGTGGAAAAAAAAGTATAACATCTATGGTACACAGGAAAGGCTGCAGGTTAGCCAACCATTGTGAATAAATTAAAAAAAAAAACAATATTAAAGCCCTAGGGCAAAATAATCGACTTTCTGTGCGGTTTTGATGCATAAAAAGTGGGCCTTTACGAGCACATGCATTGAAAAATGTTTTAATTGTGTACGTGAATTGGTTATTTGAAAATGAATATAATCCTTAGAGGACTAGGTTCGCATTTTAAATGATCAAAGAAAACTATAATTTTATGAATCACGATTTTAAAGTATCTAATCGACGATAGATCACTATTATCTCTGCCGTTGCAGCTACAATACTAAATAACGATTTGTGAAGATTCGGAGTTTTCAATTTTATTTCACAGCTTTTTGACGTGAAACGCTCAAACACGATGACAGCGCTCTCGTTAGGCAATTATTTAACCTTACGGATTCTACTAACATATATAACCTTATTCTGTTGGATCAAATCTTAATAGTATCGATTAATACTTAACGCTTGTACTCGTTTCTTTACATACCTACTTGAGTACAAGAGTCATGGGCGTAACCAGCGGGCCTATTATGTATCTGTAGTTGCCAACTGAACTGGGTGCCTGTCATCAAAAACATAGATACACTATCGAATTTGGATTGCCTAAGGATATGTTCGCATTTGAAGTGACGTCACAGTTCGTAAATAGTATAATACCCTCTAAAGTCAATTTTGAAAGTTCAGTTTTTATTTATGTTTTTGACGATAGGCACCCTGTCCAGTTGGCAACCTAAGATACAGAATAGGGAGGCAGTTTCAGTTTCGGGAAGGGTTCAAACCCCCCGGTTCAAGAAAATGAAATGACAAAAAGTGCATGAAATAAAATTTATATTAATTATTATGAGTATAAGATTCGGGTCTTAATCGCTTAAACATACAACATACCTTAACGGTTATGTGCTTGACGCCTCTGTAAGCTGTCGTGGTCACAAGCGAACTGAACTATGTCAAGCACATAACCGTTGAGGTATGTTGTATGTTTACGCGATTAAGACCCGAATCTTATACTCATAATGTGTGAAAATCGCGAAAGTTTAAAGTTTACTAATATTAATTATGTTTATGAAAAATTGTGGCACTTGACCAGAAAAACGTCAAGTTGTAATATTTTAAACTTTTCGTGGGGGCCACCCCCCACAAACCCCCCTGGCTACGCCCATGACAAGTGTTGTGGTTATTCATCATGCCTTAAAAGTATTGTTGAAACCTTAGATTAAGCAGTACCTTAAGATTTCTGCCAGCAGCATAAGGGGTAACTATACCGGCAACATTACGGCTGAATAAATAGCTATAGATAGTGAAAGAACTTGGTCTACTCTTTCGTAACAAAGAAATGTCTGAGGCACGAGTAAGTGACCATTTTGTAACAGAATAACTCTAAGAGCCCCTTCACACTCGCGGCTAAGCCCTTCTGTAACAGATACCTTCAGATAAATGTGATTTTTCAGAGCAGATTCTTAACATTTTTAAGGAAATCGTAACGCACACAAATTCACAAACCGAGATTTTTACGCTAAACTTCATAGAAGTTTGTTAGGCATAGAAATCTTGGTTTGTGTAATTATGTGGGTTAGGCCATTCTTCCGATGAGCGCCACAATTATAATAGCAAAAAAAAAACAACTCGGGTAAAGCATTGTGTACAAATAATAAGCAGCCATGTTTTTTTTTTTAATGATATTGCAGTAGTTTTTGGGAATTAGCACCTAAATCTACAGGAAAATGTTATTATTTTGAAACTACTGTAATATCATAACTAATTTGGGGTCGTCCATTAATCACGTGAGGCTCGGAAGGGGGGAGGTGGTTCGGAAAAAATCACCAAACATCACTAGTGGGGAGGGGGGGGGTGTGTAGTGAGATATCATGTGTATTTATTTTTTCTTTGAACGCGCAATTTTTAAACCGAAAAACTGCGTCACCTTGACTCGCCGTTGATAAGCAATTAAAGCAATCAATATTCTGATTTTTTTAATATACTTTGTACCAAAAAACTACACGTGATTGTGGGAAGGGGGGAGGGGTAGTCTAAAACATCACCATGGGGGAGGGGGGGTTAAAAAGTTGCTAAAAAACATCACGTGATTAATGGACGGTCCCTTTTTCGGAGGCAAACAGGACGCGGCGGTTCCCCGTTTAGAAGGGATACGTCTTCCGCACCTACAACGAACGCGGATGAACAAGTACTCCGTCATCACCACCTTCAACACTCCCCGCGCCAACCTTCAACACTCCCCGCGCCAACCTTCAACACTCCCCGCGCCAACCTTCAACACTCCCCGCGCCAACCTTACAGCGAGACCACTGCGCTAATCCTGTTTGCCTCCGAAGAAACTGTACGATTACAGTGAAACTAGTCAGGCGAAATTTTACTAATAGCCGTTTAGCGAATCTTTTAGTAATAACACTGTAATCAAATCAAATCAGCGTTTATTTGTTCAATATTTGGTAAATTCATTGGGTGTTACATTGGGGTTGATCGTAAGTCCTCAAAAATCTGCCAATGAAGGCGTACAAATATTTAGTAAAGCATGCATCGTTATCATATTAAACATTTCAATTGTATAATTTTTATTTTACAATGTCCAAAATAATAATGAAAAATGTCAAGAAAGAAGTTACAAATAATATTAACATATTTCGTTGAATATGGATACAAATGTCTACCATTTCAAATTCTCCTAATAGGCAAAAACTCCTTGACAGAGTAGAAACAGTGGCTCAGTAACCAGGTGTGTATTTTACGCTTAAATTCATTCTGTGTTATGTTTTTTAAATCATCAGGACTATCATTAATAATGTGTTAATAATGCGTATTATAGTAAATATATCTAAGAGTTGTTTTCTGGGCTTTACAATTATTTCTAAAGATTTTGTTACAAATCCGAAAAGACAGACCGTATGCGAATAATAAAGCCGATTCTGAAGGCTTTAATTTTAGCTTTAGTGCTGTCAAAACTAAATTTTCTTCATTTCAAAATAGTCGTTAAGAGTTAAGATTAGAAGCTAAATTTCTTTGGAAAATTTTAAGCTTTGACAGCACTAAAACTAAAATTAAAGCCTTCAAAATTGGCTTTACTGTACTGCTATTTTTATGAAGGTAACAGGCCGCTTGCGTCAGCCGCGCGACCAGAACGCGCGGGACCAAGGCTTAGCCGCACGTGCGAAGGGGCTCTATATGGCCGAATGCCCACCACTATAACAGCTAGTTCTGGTGCAAATAGCCGAAGCACCTTAATCTTAGGTTAGAATTAACTGTGTATAATGTATAAAGGCGCAAAGCTATTTTTGTATGTTGAAATTATGTTTATAATTGTTATTGAAAAATAAATCAGTCACCGAATGTAAGTCCTAGATTGAACTAACAAAATATGGTCATACCAACTGTAACATTATGCTGACTAAATAAATCATTAATAAATTACTTGGTTATTTTATTTTTTAAAGCCCACCCTCATGTATTTTCTAATCAATATTAAAACTATGATAGGAATAAATTTCCAATTTTTATTTCAAACTTGGCGATTTATCCGTCGCAAGGAGATACAATAGTATTTTGTGCAACTGTAACACTGGGACACGAGTCAGTGGCGTACAAGTACTCCCAAAGTAATAATGCGCATACAAATTTTCACCACTGTTCGGCAAAGTTCGCATTTCCTTACACTTTCTATACAATCAATAAGGTCACGTGGTGCGTCCGGTCGCTCGGCTATTACTTTGGGAGCACTGTAGCTACGTAACCAAGGGCCCGGTGCAAAAATGAAATTGGGGCCCTATCTAAACTGGTTAAGATTTATCAAGTGAATAATATAAATGCATATAAATATTAAAAAAAACTGATTTTGCTCACTTTTTTAACTGTGCAAGGAGGCACAGGGTCTAGTTTTCAGCAAGGTTATGACTTGCTATGCTTGAAAGCACGACCTGTGCCTCCTTAAACGGTTAAAAAAGCGAGCCAAATCCGTTTTTTTAAATATTTACATATAATTACTTAAAAACAAGGGCGGATTCAAACTGCGGGCCAGGAGGGGGTATATAATAAAATTTTGTGCAATTTTAGGTCAATTTAGCGTGTTTTTATAGAAAAAAAGTTGAACTAGGCCCAGGGGAGTCATGACCCCCCCTGGATCCGCAGTTGCTTAAAAGGTGCTAAGCTAGTCCATCCTCAGTTCTTTAACGCCCACTGCAGTTGCACAAAAGTACTTACGAAGTATATGTGAAGTAAATGATATTTAATAAATAATAAAACAATTTAGTATTCGCAAAAATATCAATGACTCAGATTAAATCCAGGCTTGACTTGACCTTGTTTTCAATTGCTATCAGCGATAAATGTCGGAGTCGAGCTTGACTCACGAACTCACACATATTTCTATTTCTCAAAAATTCCTTATTCGATTAAGATATTTAAATAACTCTTTCGAGTGTTGCTAAGGGGGCCGACGGGCTCCCTGAGGTTGGGGGTTGGCACTGTCCCGCCTAGCCCTCCGATAGCAACGCCACTCACCGATCCAAACTCAACATGTAATACAGTCTAAATTTTATTATAAAATAATATATAAATTAGTGAACTGTGCGTGTACATAGCATCAGGATTAATCAGGGGGCCCCCAGCCAGCAGCGGCGATAACCAGGAACATCAATATCATCAACTACCTGTAAGTCCCTCCAATTTCCTTTGGTGCTTTCTTTTCACATTTCATAGCAAAGACACAACGACGCTCGATAAATCTAAATTTTACCCACCATACAGTCCACAACATAGCATTTTGGTTCAGGCGTTCTTTCCGTTCGTTTTCGTAATAATTTTGCCCAAGTGTCCCAATTTCCAATCATGTTCAGCTGCACACAATAGTTTATTTACGACCATCAAAATATTAACTAACCATTTAACGAAATGTGATAAGAACTTTCGTTCATGAACCTCGCGTGCATCGCCCGGTAATGCGGCCAATCAGAATAAAGAGGGCGTGTCTTCAGAAATAAGGTCGGGACTTATTTCTCGTTTCTGTCGTTGATTGGGTCTCCAACGGCTTTATAATAAATTGGGCTAATCACAGCGCAGTATCGCGGTGTTATAATGTAATATTATAACATCGTCTAAACAATCTAAGTAGGAACTCATAAATTTGCTTTTGATGTTGCAATTTCCTTTTTGCAGTATGGGAGTAGATGTTATATAATTGCGGCATAAGAACGCAAAAAAAAATCTATTTTCAAAACACAAAGTTTGGGCTCTTCCAGGCAGAAAATGGTTGAAGAAAAGTTTTGTGAAACATTCGTCAACTTACAATCTGTACTTACGTCATTGTCATGAAAAACAAGCAAAATATTTTTTATTATAAATGGTAATATTTACACAGTACATTTCATGAAAATTCCTTTCATTTCGGTACTGTATCCTGTATGGAAAATTTCACGAAAATAATTTTGTAATTATTGACGTTTATAATCATAATAATTTTTTGTGCTTTCATGACGTTAGTTATGAGGATATTACTTGTAAGTTGACGTAAGTACGTTTCACAAAAATTCCATCAGCCATTTCTTACCTGGAGGAGCCCAAACTTTGGCGTGTGTTGACAATGTTTTTTATTTTTTTAGAAAACGTGTGGCTGTAATGTTAAGATGTAGTCAGGGACTAAAAGTGTTCCGTGGGGACTAGGTTTCGTTCACCGGATGTAAGTAGTACATTTTTATAATCAGCTCATTAAGCCCTTCATTTCATAACCCACACGAAAGGTGTCGGAAAAAAAGAGTGCATATGTACAAAAAATTACAAAACCAAACAAAAAACTCAAAGTTACTTGTTCTACAACTTATAACGAAGTAATTGACGCCACTCCCAAGCTTCAATCATCAAAGAGCCCACGGGAAAGGAAATACTTGCCCAAGAAAAATGGTCTCCACAACACAATACAAAGGTATCGGGACAAGGTCCTATTCTAAAAGCATTTTGAACTTATTATATGACCAGTGAGTGAGAATAACGGTATTCTTTTCGTTCGCAATAACTTATTTTAGATGTTTAGATGCCTGAATGACGTCATGAAAATAGATTTTCACATAGAAAATTCAAATAGCAGCGGTAGCTCAGGGGTAGAACGCTGGCCTCTCAATCTTAAAATCCAGGTTCGATCCCCGGTCGGGCATGCACCAATGAGTTTTTCAGAATTTGTGTCCATAGTATTTGTCTTACTTACCACATGCTGAACGGTGAAGGAAAACATCGTAAGGAAACCTGCAAGCCCTAAAAAGCGTGTACCTATATTTCTGACCGAACTCGGTGAAAGACGGGTGTACAGAGTGTGGACTGTGACTTGCATTTCACAGTTCACACTCGGAACATCTCTGAACACCCCCTCGGGAATTCTTGTCGTGACGATATATATTTTAATAAATAGTAAAATATTATTTCGAAATTAATAAAGAAACTGGTCCTAAGATACGTATTAAGTAATACTGTTTAAAAAGGATTAAATAAAAGCCGAAAGTTACTTTTCACTATTTATTCGTATTCACATGCAGAAATTATGATCGTATCCCTATTAGTAAACCAATCTTCACTACCTATGTTAAAACATTATTTTTTAAATGCAACAAAATAAAGGCGCCATAGAAAAAAAAATTTAAAAATTTTCATCCCGTTTTGTATGAGAAATTTTGCGTCTGTAAATCTCGTCTTAGGTATGCACATGGAAGGGGTGAGGGTAATAGAGGTAGACAGAATGTTTAATAGTGTCTTTAATACATGACCAACAAAGATTTCAAAAGTAAAGATAAGCCCTTACCGTACTATGACAGCACCAAAATGTTTCCACCTTTAAATTGGTGACGCTCACACACTTGGAATCAGTGCTCATCTGAACACAGTGATAGTTGGACGTCTTTTAAAGTTAATCATTTTAACAACTTTAGTAGTCTGATCAGTTTGCTGACTGTAAGTAGACAGAATGCACAACTCATAAGTATGCGCGCGTCGGCATTATGTTAACGCACACATTCAAAAACAATGCAATAGATTTTAGGTGCCAGGGCTCATCTAAACTTTTGAAATCTTTGATGACCAATGGATAAAGTAAGTTTGTACTAATAAATCCTACACAAAATTTATCATATCAAAACTGGATGTAACAAAATAATCACAGCCGATAACAGATTTCTTTAGCTCCGTTATCATAATCGCTTGCTATGGACAGCAACATACTGGACAGCACACTTTGGTCCACTAAGTTGGCTCGGTGGGTAAGTACATCTCGACATACTTGGTAAAAAACCACGTTTGTGTGTGTATTTGCTTATATCTTCTAAATTTAAAAGTGGATTTCAATGCTGTTTTTACAATCAATTAGAATATTTCACGAGGTAGGTTTCTGTTATATATGATATAACACATTCACATTTATTTATATTATAATTATATGTTATTTTTGCCCAGTTCAGTAGACAAAAGCAGATAAAATTTGACGTATTTTCCAAAAATTTTGCTGGAAATATGCCGAAAACACTGCATTCGAATCCACTTAGAAGTTTGTAATAAGCGAATATTGTTATTAATATTATTATTTCAACCAGCGAAGCCAGGGCAAGTCGTTGGTAGGAAAATATGGAGTCGCGTTTGCAGCCGTTAACAGGGTACAGTCATTCAAACTTGGAATTAAATTTAAAATCTTTTGATCTGTACCATTTGACGCCAAAAGTTCAGTATTAGTGAGGTTTATATAGCAAGAGTTTGAAATTGTATACATAATTGATCATGATCTTCTCAAAACCAACTTAAAATGCTGTTTTAACTTTGTTTGGACCAATTGTGCATTAAATTTCAAAATCATGTTTTATAAACCTCACTAATACTGAACTATTGGTGTTAACTGCCTCATACCAAAATGTTTTTCAATTTAAATTTAAATAAAAAGGTTAAGTTATTTACTTTGTGCTTAGCGACCGACGTTTAACCTTAAGGCGGGTTCTCCCAACGTTGTCTCTTTTCAAACACATCTTAAACCGTGAAACTGTAATAAAATTAAAAAAAATATATAAGCCATGATATTAATATCTTGACCGTTCGATACGCGATTACTTGCATTTGCCTGCATCCAATAAAATCGGAAGGATAGGTCTAAACTATAAATATAATTTTATTTTAGTTAAACTAGCTTTTGGGCAAAACAACTTATACCAAAAAGAATGTGGTGCAAAAAGAGATATAGAGACCCATCCTTCTCATTCCAATATAACAAATAAAAACACTTTGAATTCGCGAGATTTCTGAGCGGCCCGCTTGCACTGAGCAGGATAGACAAGTGTAAAATGAAAGCGTCAGAGCAGGACCGATTTCTCCGGATACCCTCGCCTATAAAGGCGGCTCTAAAGTTAGTATTATGCAAAGACAATACAGCCCAGAAAGACGTCTATTGTTCAATATCTTGCGTACAAAAAAATCTGTCAATAAGCCGAGGCATGAAGAACGGGATACTGCAATCCTATTGGCTCTTCCAAGGTCATTCTATATTACGTATAGCGCCACAAACTTATCTTTCCTTAAGACGGAGACTCTCACGTAATGAATATAGAAGCCATTTTGGTTTGGCCTACCGAAACAGATATATCTGCTCGTTCAGTCAGATGTGTTGACAGAAATCGGTCGCCTGTTATGATGAGTCTATGTGGGCTGTATTCGTCTATGGTATCATGTATCCGTCTATCTCTCTGTATCCGTCTAGCAGGAGCTAACTTCACTCTGCTGCCTTTAAGTTTGACGCGAACTGTATCAGCTAACACCACTGACCTCTTAATATATTAGAGGTCAGCGCCTAACACCCAACCCCGCCAACTTAGCGAGATCCGAATTGTAAATTATGAAATACGATTTTATAATTACACATACATCATCAAAATTGAATTTAATGTTTACGAAGGTACCTAGAAATCAACAAAAAATAAACATCGAGTCGCAAAGACTCAAAACAAAAGCTTTTGACTTAAAAAAAAGTAACACCATTCTAGTAGCTTATATTAAAACTGAAAGTTCCATTATATCTGATAAACCATTTTGATACTCCTTTGGCAAGTACATACCTAATCTTAATCTACCGACAAATTCTAGTACATACAGTCAAATTTTGAAAACACGGTTTTTATATTTAATTTTTACGCATCAAAATTTAATATGTCCTTGTTATCTTATGAAGAAAAGGAAACTTCTTTTGTAGTTTTATAACAATATTCTCGCACATTTTTGTTTTTAAATGTTGGAATGCTGACAGGATCAGGTCAAAGTTACAATAATACAGAATTCATAGACAAAATACAGCACAACAGAAGGGTACAAAATTACAAAGACCAAATAGAAGAGTGCACTGTATGATACCCATGTCTTTCTAAATTGTCAAAGTTGGACCTACACACCTAACTCTTTCATTCACACACACGTATATTACGCGACAGGCGGGAGTGCGGGCGATTCACACTGACATGTATGTACTCACCGGCACTCCCGCCATGTCGCGTACTTATAACTTGGGAACAATTGCTATCTTAAAGGATTCTTTCTCTTTCACACATTCATTCTCTTATCAACAGTTAAAACTATTTACATGTAGCTGTATACTTATCTACATTGGTAAGTATAGTAGGCTTTCATCACACTCATCGTTTTGTATCTTCCTAAGAACTTTCTAAGAACACGACGCGACAGCTCGTGTGACAATGCCTATTGTAGAAATCCTATATTCTGTCCAAATACTTGCTGCTTCAACCATCAAATGCGAGAGCGGGACGGTGCATATAGCGCATTATTGCATAACTATAAGACGCATTACTGCAAAAAAAGGCCGTCCTGCTTTCGCACACTCCGGGCCACGAGTCGTTGAACAATGTAGTTATTTATATTTATCCTTCATCCGTGGAATCGTCAACTAGTCTTAGCCTAAAGTACATAATAAATTGAAATTAATTTGGTTACTGACTAAACACCTACTTTAAAGAAATACAACTTAAATTTTAAACACTATCCTAAGCAGAATGGTTAGTTGCTATAAATAACAAAAACATGTAGGTACATAAAACTAATACAAAAATAAAATATGTGTATGAGACTGTGTTTAACACAAAACACCATTTCTTTTTGAGCACAGAGTTTAATCACCATTCTGCTATAGTGTTAAGTGTAGAGTCGAGACAGATAAATGTAAACACACTTGGCAGCCACATAGCTGGTGATCCATCGCATATACTACAAATACAAATATATCCTACTGTGTCGTACAGGTACCGTTAAATAATTGAGATTACAATATTTTAGAGTACAGCAACACGTCATCTTATAAGGCCTTCCGCGCACTGCGGTCTATGTTGTTTATACCGCAACCCTTACCGTTTTTGGATGGATATATTCCGTAGTGCGCGAAGGGCCTTAAGTGTGCATTTTAACGGTTTTAAAGGTTATAACATACATTATCGAAGCGAAAACAACTTATTCTCAAGACTTACCTAAAGTAATAAACTTCAGAATCTACTAGTTTTCTGGATAATAGTCATATGGGCAACATATTTCCTAAACTTATCTATAAGTAGTTTAATCGTCGATAGTGACCGTGGGATGGCAACTGGTTTCGATATTCACGTCGTCTTCGTCACTCAAATCTATCACACAATCTCCGTCTGGGTCCTTATGACTCAAGTTCAATAGCTCGTGTGGCCTCTCTTGGTAGAGGGATAGAACATCAGATATGATCGGCGACTGTATCGACAGCGGAACCAGATGCTCTACTTCTGCTGACTCTTGCGAATTCTGACTCGTCGTATCAATCGTTATGTCATCCTTTTCATCTTTAACTTCATCGACTTGTTCGTCTTCTTCGTCATCGCTCATTCCGTAATACTTTTCACCATCCTTCAAGTCTTTAGGTACGTAAGTGTTGATCAGATGAGGCAAGTTTTCGTCGGATACGAATACCTTCGTCGGGTCCAAATCTTCCTTGTCACACTGGTGTAGATTGAACACCCTGACCGACGTGAAATATTTGCCACACTTTTGGCAACGGTTCTGCAAATGGGCTCTGTAGTGGTTATGTAGATTGGGAAAATCTTCACCGCAGACGACGCAACGCTCTGGCTTCACGATCGCACGATAGTGCATCTTCTCTTTGGATTTGTGGACGACTTTCATGTGCTTCATGAACGGCCCGTACTTCACAAACCTCTCGTTACATTTGCGACATTTTATCGGCTTCTTGTTGTATTTCCTGCTTCGATGCGAGAAGGCGTGAATGTTAAACGCGTCCATGGTTTTGAACTTTAATAAACAGAACCGACAGGAGATGGCACCTGACCCTCTGTGAATCAAATCGTGTTTCAACTTGGAAGAGGTCTTGGTTAACCCTTTAAAGCAGAAGACGCACTCTTCATACTTAGGCCCCTCTGCTGTGTCATTGTATTCTTGCTCGTCGTCGCTCTCTATCGAGCAGAGATGATTGTCGAAGTCAGCCATTGAGTAGAAGTACTCCTTGCACTTCTTACATCGGTTCTCTTCGTGGTAACCAAGATGCCTGTGGAGATTGAAAAAGATTTTCCCGCAGATATTGCATTTCTCTTCAATGGACTCCTTGGGCATCACAGTCCACTCCTTGTCGTCGCCGTGTGCGTCCTTCATGTGGTAGATAAACTCTCTAAACGCGACAAACGTCTCGTCACAATGTTCGCACTTGGTCGGGTTATCGACGTTCAGTTGAGAGAAGTGGTGGTTCTTGTGTTTCCGGTAGACGGTCATGTTATTGAACTTCCTGTCGCAGTATAGACAACCGTAGTACCCCACTGTACGGTGGTAGATTTTGTGCGTCGACAGAGCGTACTCATTCTCGAAAACTCTAAAGCAATAATCACACACTATCTCCTTTTTGCCTTCCATCACTTCTCGGGAGACTTTGATATCATGCTGCGTCCGTAAATGACAGTCGAGTTTGACTTGCAAGTGGAAGGCTTTGTAGCAAACTTGGCACTTAATCTTGCGTGGATACGGTTCAGTGTCTCCTATCAGCTTTTTCTTTTCACAGGAGAAGGCTAAGTGGCCTTCCAGGAAACGTAGAGAGCTGAAGTAATCGTAGCAGTAGTTGCAACGCAACGTGTTGTGGTAGTCTATATGCCTCTCGAAGTTGCCCTGGCTGGCCAGAACTTTGAGACAAATTGAGCACTTAGAGGTCCATTCAGAGTTTGGGTGCCTCTCTCTGCTATCCAAGTCTCTTTTATATTGTGGTCGTCCCGCAAGTGATAATGGAGATCGTATCCCCTGATAAAATGCTCGTCACATTTGTAACATTTCAGCGGATTGTCGATATGCTTCCTTACCAGATGCGCCTTTATATGAACATTGTGGTTCTTCAACGAGATGGTTTTTTTCCCGCAGAATTTGCATTTGAAGAATTCTGGCTTTCGCAAATGAGCTTCTTCATGGAACTGCAGTCGCCTCTCGTCGAGGAACACTTTGGCGCACAACTTGCAGGAATACACCTGTTGCGGCGGAGCGTCTGGGTCCGCTTTTATCATCTTGCTCTGAGGATGCGTCCTGCGCAAGTGTCTGATAAGTTTGACAACATCCGGGTAGTATCGGGTGCAAATAGGACACTTCACCTTATTTTCACGCAACTTCGCAATCCTCTTCTTATGACTCTGATGGTCAAAGTTGTGTCCCTTCACATGCCTCCTGAAGTATTCCTCATCGTTATATCCCTTGCCACAGACATTGCACTTGTAAGGTCCGTTGTCATCCTCGAAGTGAGTCCTTAGATGGAGTTCCTGGCGTCTCTTGTTCGTGAACTGCAAGTGACAGAGTGGACACTCGTGTCGACCGCCGTAGAGGGCCGTCTTAGACTTGTGCCAACTCATATGATGCTTCAAAGAAACCTCAGTTTCACAAACCTTGTTGCAATAAGGGCAGGTATTTGCGACGTTAGAGGTCTGAGCAGGTTTATTTTGCGGGGTTATATCCCCGACGACTGTGTTCTGGATGGTATCGCCTCTTTTGTAATGAATTGCCATATGGGAAAGGTATACCTTACGATCCTGGAATATTCTCTTACATATGGAGCATTGGTAGTCCTGCGCCTTGAATCGAGTTTGCTTGTGGAAGTTCATGTGTGCTTGCGCAGCGCGCAGGTGCTTGCTCTTACGGTTGCAAATAGAACAGATCAGGAACTTGGGGTCTAGGTTGGGGTCCGTGTAGTGCTCCCGCATGTGCAGCCGGTAGTGACCTTTGAACCTGAATTGCTGAAAGTAAATGCAATTAATTAGATTTTCGAAGTTCTGCAGTTTAAAAAAATATATGTTTGCGAAAAACTTACCTCTTGACAGACAAAACACTCGATCTTCTTCTCGATATTATTCCCAACATTCGTGTGCCAGTTGACATGTCTCTTCAGCGAGATAAGGGTCTGCATTTTCTTGCTGCAAATCGGACAAGTAAAGCCGGACAGGTTAACAATAGGCTTCGTGCCATCGCCGCTCGCAGGAACCTCACCAAAGCCGTTGTGACTCTGGATCTCATCCAGGGGTTCCGTCTTTGTCACAACGACCTCACAAAAATCCGCCAGATCTGGGATGGCAACCTTCTTCGACACTTGCCTGTTTAGTCTATGGACTAGTTTAATATGAGTCGCAAGAGTTTGGCAGCTCTTGAATGTGTCTTCGCAGTCGATGCAGGTGTACAAGTTCCGCGGCTTTAGGTTGTTTGCGATATGCGTTTGGTTGTGCTCCTTGTAACTGCTGACTTTCATTTCAAGGTCACAGATCAGACACTTCACTTTGCAATCTTTTAGTACGATGTTCGCTCGCTTCGTCCCGGAGCTCATGTTGTGTTTGGTACGCTTGTGCTGAATGAGCAAGCGTTTGTACGAGAACATTTTTTCGCAAATGTCACACGTATTGTCCCCATCGTCTTGACTAGAATCATCGGACTCAGTATCGCGGTATATAATCTTCCTTTCTTTTAACTCCGACGCTTGTCTTGGGATCGCCACTGCTTTGGGCGTTGGCGTCGACGTTTCCTCATACGTCGTAGATACATCTGGATCAGGTGGCTCAATCTTTATTTCTATCTCCCCGGTTGTGTGCTTCATTTCATGAGACTGGAGAGCTTTCCTGTAAGTGAACTGTTTGTCACAATATTTACACTTCAACGGGCCGCTCGAGACGTTCGCACTGTAGTCTGATTGCATCGACGCGTCGTCTTCAGCAGTACTTGCCCTGAAATAATATTAATGTGATAATATTTTGAAGAAATAATAAGAAAGTTTTAGACAAATAATAATCGTAATACCTTGATTCCTCATCACCTACAGAGCCAGCATCATCAATGTTCGACACGTGAGCTGCCAGATGAGTGATCAGCCGTTCTTGAGTCGCTAGCTTCTTACTGCAGATCCTGCACTGAAAATTTGAGGAGCTATCCCCTTGTGTCTCAGAATTGGAAAGCTGGACACAACGTGGCTCGAAATGGAAATTTTTGATGTGAGTGAAATAAGCATCCTTTCTGTTCAAATTTTTCTGGCAGACGGTACATTCGAATCTAGTTAACGATGTTTTTAAAGGACACGCGTTATAATGCGCAGCATGCTGATAGTAGTCATCGAATGGTTTACTACAGAAAATGCATGGGACTGGCACTTTCTGACTATCATTTTTAGCAATTGTAAGCTTTAGACTGTTCTTTTTCTTGAGAACAGCGGCGTGACAAACCCTCATATGTTTCTCCAGATTGTCAACAGTTTTAAACTTGGTTGGGCACATCTCGCAGTTGATTCTCATGTCTTGATGTGGACTAGAATTCTGTATCGGGCTAATGGGCTCTAACGCAATAAGCAATTCTTTTTTAGGCGAAATCAGAGGTCCAGTTTTAAGACAGGAATCAGCATGACGCTTCAACATGATTTTCAATTTGAAAGTTTTCCCACATTTTTCACATGACAGCTTATCTTCGTCGTCTTTAGAATCGTCAATATTGGTCTTGGGAATTTCGACGACGGCATTTTCGCCCATAGACTTTTTGGGCGATTTCATAACCCACACGAAAGGTGTCGGAAAAAAAGAGTGCATATGTACAAAAAATTACAAAACCAAACAAAAAACTCAAAGTTACTTGTTCTACAACTTATAACGAAGTAATTGACGCCACTCCCAAGCTTCAATCATCAAAGAGCCCACGGGAAAGGAAATACTTGCCCAAGAAAAATGGTCTCCACAACACAATACAAAGGTATCGGGACAAGGTCCTATTCTAAAAGCATTTTGAACTTATTATATGACCAGTGAGTGAGAATAACGGTATTCTTTTCGTTCGCAATAACTTATTTTAGATGTTTAGATGCCTGAATGACGAGTGACGTCATGAAAATAGATTTTCACATAGAAAATTCAAATAGCAGCGGTAGCTCAGGGGTAGAACGCTGGCCTCTCAATCTTAAAATCCAGGTTCGATCCCCGGTCGGGCATGCACCAATGAGTTTTTCAGAATTTGTGTCCATAGTATTTGTCTTACTTACCACATGCTGAACGGTGAAGGAAAACATCGTAAGGAAACCTGCAAGCCCTAAAAAGCGTGTACCTATATTTCTGACCGAACTCGGTGAAAGACGGGTGTACAGAGTGTGGACTGTGACTTGCATTTCACAGTTCACACTCGGAACATCTCTGAACACCCCCTCGGGAATTCTTGTCGTGACGATATATATTTTAATAAATAGTAAAATATTATTTCGAAATTAATAAAGAAACTGGTCCTAAGATACGTATTAAGTAATACTGTTTAAAAAGGATTAAATAAAAGCCGAAAGTTACTTTTCACTATTTATTCGTATTCACATGCAGAAATTATGATCGTATCCCTATTAGTAAACCAATCTTCACTACCTATGTTAAAACATTATTTTTTAAATGCAACAAAATAAAGGCGCCATAGAAAAAAAAATTTAAAAATTTTCATCCCGTTTTGTATGAGAAATTTTGCGTCTGTAAATCTCGTCTTAGGTATGCACATGGAAGGGGTGAGGGTAATAGAGGTAGACAGAATGTTTAATAGTGTCTTTAATACATGACCAACAAAGATTTCAAAAGTAAAGATAAGCCCTTACCGTACTATGACAGCACCAAAATGTTTCCACCTTTAAATTGGTGACGCTCACACACTTGGAATCAGTGCTCATCTGAACACAGTGATAGTTGGACGTCTTTTAAAGTTAATCATTTTAACAACTTTAGTAGTCTGATCAGTTTGCTGACTGTAAGTAGACAGAATGCACAACTCATAAGTATGCGCGCGTCGGCATTATGTTAACGCACACATTCAAAAACAATGCAATAGATTTTAGGTGCCAGGGCTCATCTAAACTTTTGAAATCTTTGATGACCAATGGATAAAGTAAGTTTGTACTAATAAATCCTACACAAAATTTATCATATCAAAACTGGATGTAACAAAATAATCACAGCCGATAACAGATTTCTTTAGCTCCGTTATCATAATCGCTTGCTATGGACAGCAACATACTGGACAGCACACTTTGGTCCACTAAGTTGGCTCGGTGGGTAAGTACATCTCGACATACTTGGTAAAAAACCACGTTTGTGTGTGTATTTGCTTATATCTTCTAAATTTAAAAGTGGATTTCAATGCTGTTTTTACAATCAATTAGAATATTTCACGAGGTAGGTTTCTGTTATATATGATATAACACATTCACATTTATTTATATTATAATTATATGTTATTTTTGCCCAGTTCAGTAGACAAAAGCAGATAAAATTTGACGTATTTTCCAAAAATTTTGCTGGAAATATGCCGAAAACACTGCATTCGAATCCACTTAGAAGTTTGTAATAAGCGAATATTGTTATTAATATTATTATTTCAACCAGCGAAGCCAGGGCAAGTCGTTGGTAGGAAAATATGGAGTCGCGTTTGCAGCCGTTAACAGGGTACAGTCATTCAAACTTGGAATTAAATTTAAAATCTTTTGATCTGTACCATTTGACGCCAAAAGTTCAGTATTAGTGAGGTTTATATAGCAAGAGTTTGAAATTGTATACATAATTGATCATGATCTTCTCAAAACCAACTTAAAATGCTGTTTTAACTTTGTTTGGACCAATTGTGCATTAAATTTCAAAATCATGTTTTATAAACCTCACTAATACTGAACTATTGGTGTTAACTGCCTCATACCAAAATGTTTTTCAATTTAAATTTAAATAAAAAGATTAAGTTATGTACTTTGTGCTTAGCGACCGACGTTTAACCTTAAGGCGGGTTCTCCCAACGTTGTCTCTTTTCAAACACATCTTAAACCGTGAAACTGTAATAAAATTAAAAAAAATATATAAGCCATGATATTAATATCTTGACCGTTCGATACGCGATTACTTGCATTTGCCTGCATCCAATAAAATCGCAAAGATAGGTCTAAACTATAAATATAATGTTATTTTAGTTAAACTAGCTTTTGGACAAAACAACTTCTACCAAAAAGAACGTGGTGCAAAAAGAGATATAGAGACCCATCCTTCTCATTCATATAACAAATAAAAACACTTTGAAATCGCGAGATTTCTGAGCGGCCCGCTTGCACTGAGCTGGATAGACAAGTGTAAAATGAAAGCGTTAGAGCAGGACCGATTTCTCCGGATACCCTCGCCTATAAAGGCGGCTCTAAAGTTAGTATTATGCAAAGACAATACAGCCCAGAAAGACGTCTATTGTTCAATATCTTGCGTACAAAAAATTCTGTCAACAGTCCGAGGCATGAAGAACGGGATACTGCATTCCTATTGGCTCTTCCAAGGTCATTCTATATTACGTATAGCGCCACAAACTTATCTTTCCTTAAGACGGAGACTCTCACGTAATGAATATAGAAGCCATTTTGGTTTGGCCTACCGAAACAGATATATCTGCTCGTTCAGTCAGATGTGTTGACAGAAATCGGTCGCCTGTTATGATGAGTCTATGTGGGCTGTATTCGTCTATGGTATCATGTATCCGTCTATCTCTCTGTATCCGTCTAGCAGGAGCTAACTTCACTCTGCTGCCTTTAAGTTTGACGCGAACTGTATCAGCTAACACCACTGACCTCTTAATATATTAGAGGTCAGCGCCTAACACCCAACCCCGCCAACTTAGCGAGATCCGAATTGTAAATTATGAAATACGATTTTATAATTACACATACATCATCAAAATTGAATTTAATGTTTACGAAGGTACCTAGAAATCAACAAAAAATAAACATCGAGTCGCAAAGACTCAAAACAAAAGCTTTTGACTTAAAAAAAAGTAACACCATTCTAGTAGCTTATATTAAAACTGAAAGTTCCATTATATCTGATAAACCATTTTGATACTCCTTTGGCAAGTACATACCTAATCTTAATCTACCGACAAATTCTAGTACATACAGTCAAATTTTGAAAACACGGTTTTTATATTTAATTTTTACGCATCAAAATTTAATATGTCCTTGTTATCTTATGAAGAAAAGGAAACTTCTTTTGTAGTTTTATAACAATATTCTCGCACATTTTTGTTTTTAAATGTTGGAATGCTGACAGGATCAGGTCAAAGTTACAATAATACAGAATTCATAGACAAAATACAGCACAACAGAAGGGTACAAAATTACAAAGACCAAATAGAAGAGTGCACTGTATGATACCCATGTCTTTCTAAATTGTCAAAGTTGGACCTACACACCTAACTCTTTCATTCACACACACGTATATTACGCGACAGGCGGGAGTGCGGGCGATTCACACTGACATGTATGTACTCACCGGCACTCCCGCCATGTCGCGTACTTATAACTTGGGAACAATTGCTATCTTAAAGGATTCTTTCTCTTTCACACATTCATTCTCTTATCAACAGTTAAAACTATTTACATGTAGCTGTATACTTATCTACATTGGTAAGTATAGTAGGTTTTCATCACACTCATCGTTTTGTATCTTCCTAAGAACTTTCTAAGAACACGACGCGACAGCTCGTGTGACAATGCCTATTGTAGAAATCCTATATTCTGTCCAAATACTTGCTGCTTCAACCATCAAATGCGAGAGCGGGACGGTGCATATAGCGCATTATTGCATAACTATAAGACGCATTACTGCAAAAAAAGGCCGTCCTGCTTTCGCACACTCCGGGCCACGAGTCGTTGAACAATGTAGTTATTTATATTTATCCTTCATCCGTGGAATCGTCAACTAGTCTTAGCCTAAAGTACATAATAAATTGAAATTAATTTGGTTACTGACTAAACACCTACTTTAAAGAAATACAACTTAAATTTTAAACACTATCCTAAGCAGAATGGTTAGTTGCTATAAATAACAAAAACATGTAGGTACATAAAACTAATACAAAAATAAAATATGTGTATCAGACTGTGTTTAACACAAAACACCATTTCTTTTTGAGCACAGAGTTTAATCACCATTCTGCTATAGTGTTAAGTGTAGAGTCGAGACAGATAAATGTAAACACACTTGGCAGCCACATAGCTGGTGATCCATCGCATATACTACAAATACAAATATATCCTACTGTGTCGTACAGGTACCGTTAAATAATTGAGATTACAATATTTTAGAGTACAGCAACACGTCATCTTATAAGGCCTTCCGCGCACTGCGGTCTATGTTGTTTATACCGCAACCCTTACCGTTTTTGGATGGATATATTCCGTAGTGCGCGAAGGGCCTTAAGTGTGCATTTTAACGGTTTTAAAGGTTATAACATACATTATCGAAGCGAAAACAACTTATTCTCAAGACTTACCTAAAGTAATAAACTTCAGAATCTACTAGTTTTCTGGATAATAGTCATATGGGCAACATATTTCCTAAACTTATCTATAAGTAGTTTAATCGTCGATAGTGACCGTGGGATGGCAACTGGTTTCGATATTCACGTCGTCTTCGTCACTCAAATCTATCACACAATCTCCGTCTGGGTCCTTATGACTCAAGTTCAATAGCTCGTGTGGCCTCTCTTGGTAGAGGGATAGAACATCAGATATGATCGGCGACTGTATCGACAGCGGAACCAGATGCTCTACTTCTGCTGACTCTTGCGAATTCTGACTCGTCGTATCAATCGTTATGTCATCCTTTTCATCTTTAACTTCATCGACTTGTTCGTCTTCTTCGTCATCGCTCATTCCGTAATACTTTTCACCATCCTTCAAGTCTTTAGGTACGTAAGTGTTGATCAGATGAGGCAAGTTTTCGTCGGATACGAATACCTTCGTCGGGTCCAAATCTTCCTTGTCACACTGGTGTAGATTGAACACCCTGACCGACGTGAAATATTTGCCACACTTTTGGCAACGGTTCTGCAAATGGGCTCTGTAGTGGTTATGTAGATTGGGAAAATCTTCACCGCAGACGACGCAACGCTCTGGCTTCACGATCGCACGATAGTGCATCTTCTCTTTGGATTTGTGGACGACTTTCATGTGCTTCATGAACGGCCCGTACTTCACAAACCTCTCGTTACATTTGCGACATTTTATCGGCTTCTTGTTGTATTTCCTGCTTCGATGCGAGAAGGCGTGAATGTTAAACGCGTCCATGGTTTTGAACTTTAATAAACAGAACCGACAGGAGATGGCACCTGACCCTCTGTGAATCAAATCGTGTTTCAACTTGGAAGAGGTCTTGGTTAACCCTTTAAAGCAGAAGACGCACTCTTCATACTTAGGCCCCTCTGCTGTGTCATTGTATTCTTGCTCGTCGTCGCTCTCTATCGAGCAGAGATGGTTGTCGAAGTCAGCCATTGAGTAGAAGTACTCCTTGCACTTCTTACATCGGTTCTCTTCGTGGTAACCAAGATGCCTGTGGAGATTGAAAAATATTTTCCCGCAGATATTGCATTTCTCTTCAATGGACTCCTTGGGCATCACAGTCCACTCCTTGTCGTCGCCGTGTGCGTCCTTCATGTGGTAGATAAACTCTCTAAACGCGACAAACGTCTCGTCACAATGTTCGCACTTGGTTGGGTTATCGACGTTCAGTTGAGAGAAGTGGTGGTTCTTGTGTTTCCGGTAGACGGTCATGTTATTGAACTTCCTGTCGCAGTATAGACAACCGTAGTACCCAACTGTACGGTGGTAGATCTTGTGCGTCGACAGAGCGTACTCATTCTCGAAAACTCTAAAGCAATAATCACACACTATCTCCTTTTTGCCTTCCATCACTTCTCGGGAGACTTTGATATCATGCTGCGTCCGTAAATGACAGTCGAGTTTGACTTGCAAGTGGAACGCTTTGTAGCAAACTTGGCACTTAATCTTGCGTGGATACGGTTCAGTGTCTCCTATCAGCTTTTTCTTTTCACAGGAGAAGGCTAAGTGGCCTTCCAGGAAACGTAGAGAGCTGAAGTAATCGTAGCAGTAGTTGCAACGCAACGTGTTGTGGTAGTCTATATGCCTCTCGAAGTTGCCCTGGCTGGCCAGAACTTTGAGACAAATTGAGCACTGTAACTCCTTTAGAGGTCCATTCAGAGTTTGGGTGCCTCTCTCTGCTATCCAAGTCTCTTTTATATTGTGGTCGTCCCGCAAGTGATAATGGAGATCGTATCCCCTGATAAAATGCTCGTCGCATTTGTAACATTTCAGCGGATTGTCGATATGCTTTCTTACCAGATGCGCCTTTATATGAACATTGTGGTTCTTCAACGAGATGGTTTTCTTCCCGCAGAATTTGCATTTGAAGAATTCTGGCTTTCGCAAATGAGCTTCTTCATGGAACTGCAGTCGCCTCTCGTCGAGGAACACTTTGGCGCACAACTTGCAGGAATACACCTGTTGCGGCGGAGCGTCTGGGTCCGCTTTTATCATCTTGCTCTGAGGATGCGTCCTGCGCAAGTGTCTGATAAGCTTGACAACATCCGGGTAGTATCGGGTGCAAATAGGACACTTCACCTTATTTTCACGCAACTTCGCAATCCTCTTCTTATGACTCTGATGGTCAAAGTTGTGTCCCTTCACATGCCTCCTGAAGTATTCCTCATCGTTATATCCCTTGCCACAGACATTGCACTTGTAAGGTCCGTTGTCATCCTCGAAGTGAGTCCTTAGATGGAGTTCCTGGCGTCTCTTGTTCGTGAACTGCAAGTGACAGAGTGGACACTCGTGTCGACCGCCGTAGAGGGCCGTCTTAGACTTGTGCCAACTCATATGATGCTTCAAAGAAACCTCAGTTTCACAAACCTTGTTGCAATAAGGGCAAGTATTTGCGACGTTAGAGGTCTGAGCAGGTTTATTTTGCGGGGTTATATCCCCGACGACTGTGTTCTGGATGGTATCGCCTCTTTTGTAATGAATTGCCATATGGGAAAGGTATACCTTACGATCCTGGAATATTCTCTTACATATGGAGCATTGGTAGTCCTGCGCCTTGAATCGAGTTTGCTTGTGGAAGTTCATGTGTGCTTGCGCAGCGCGCAGGTGCTTGCTCTTACGGTTGCAAATGGAACAGATCAGGAACTTGGGGTCTAGGTTGGGGTCCGTGTAGTGCTCCCGCATGTGCAGCCGGTAGTGACCTTTGAACCTGAATTGCTGAAAGTAAATGCAATTAATTAGATTTTCGAAGTTCTGCAGTTAAAAAAAAACATGTTCACGAAAAACTTACCTCTTGACAGACAAAACACTCGATCTTCTTCTCGATATTATTCCCAACATTCGTGTGCCAGTTGACATGTCTCTTCAGCGAGATAAGAGTCTGCATTTTCTTGCTGCAAATCGGACAAGTAAAGCCGGACAGGTTAACAATAGGCTTCGTGCCATCGCCGCTCGCAGGAACCTCACCAAAGCCGTTGTGACTCTGGATCTCATCCAGGGGTTCCGTCTTTGTCACAACGACCTCACAAAAATCCGCCAGATCTGGGATGGCAACCTTCTTCGACACTTGCCTGTTTAGTCTATGGACTAGTTTAATATGAGTCGCAAGAGTTTGGCAGCTCTTGAATGTGTCCTCGCAGTCGATGCAGGTGTACAAGTTCCGCGGCTTTAGGTTGTTTGCGATATGCGTTTGGTTGTGCTCCTTGTAACTGCTGACTTTCATTTCAAGGTCACAGATCAGACACTTCACTTTGCAATCTTTTAGTACGATGTTCGCTCGCTTCGTCCCGGAGCTCATGTTGTGTTTGGTACGCTTGTGCTGAATGAGCAAGCGTTTGTACGAGAACATTTTTTCGCAAATGTCACACGTATTGTCCCCATCGTCTTGGCTAGAATCATCGGACTCAGTATCGCGGTATATAATCTTCCTTTCTTTTAACTCCGACGCTTGTCTTGGGATCGCCACTGCTTTGGGCGTTGGCGTCGACGTTTCCTCATACGTCGTGGATACATCTGGATCAGGCGGCTCAATCTTTATTTCTATCTCCCCGGTTGTGTGCTTCATTTCATGAGACTGGAGAGCTTTCCTGTAGGTGAACTGTTTGTCACAATATTTACACTTCAACGGGCCGCTCGAGACGTTCGCACTGTAGTCTGATTGCATCGACGCGTCGTCTTCAGCAGTACTTGCCCTGAAATAATATTAATGTGATAATATTTTGAAGAAATAATAAGAAAGTTTTATACAAATAATAATCGTAATACCTTGATTCCTCATCACCTACAGAGCCAGCATCATCAATGTTCGACACGTGAGCTGCCAGATGAGTGATCAGCCGTTCTTGAGTCGCTAGCTTCTTACTGCAGATCCTGCACTGAAAATTTGAGGAGCTATCCCCTTGTGTCTCAGAATTGGAAAGCTGGACACAACGTGGCTCGAAATGGAAATTTTTGATGTGAGTGAAATAAGCATCCTTTCTGTTCAAATTTTTCTGGCAGACGGTACATTCGAATCTAGTTAACGATGTTTTTAAAGGACACGCGTTATAATGCGCAGCATGCTGATAGTAGTCATCGAATGGTTTACTACAGAAAATGCATGGGACTGGCACTTTCTGACTATCATTTTTAGCAATTGTAAGCTTTAGACTGTTCTTTTTCTTGAGAACAGCGGCGTGACAAACCCTCATATGTTTCTCCAGATTGTCAACAGTTTTAAACTTGGTTGGGCACATCTCGCAGTTGATTCTCATGTCTTGATGTGGACTAGAATTCTGTATCGGGCTAATGGGCTCTAACGCAATAAGCAATTCTTTTTTAGGCGAAATCAGAGGTCCAGTTTTAAGACAGGAATCAGCATGACGCTTCAACATGATTTTCAATTTGAAAGTTTTCCCACATTTTTCACATGACAGCTTATCTTCGTCGTCTTTAGAATCGTCAATATTGGTCTTGGGAATTTCGACGACGGCATTTTCGCCCATAGACTTTTTGGGGGTAGGAATCTCGCCCTTGCGAGGCCTGCTATGCCACTGCTTATGCACGAGCAGACTCATTTTCTTCTCGTAGGTTTTGCCGCAAATATCGCAACTGAACTGATTTATCAAGGGCTCGTCGGAGTCACTGTAGTCAGCCGAGAAATGTGAGGCACTGTTATCCTCGTAATCTGATTCCTCTGCTGAAACGTTTTGTGGTTCAAGTCGAGGCCTCTTTTCTGTTCTCTTTGTTTCTGGGGCGCGTTGTTTTGAGCCGCTGGCCCTGATCGAGTTGTCTTGCGATCGGCTGGCGACAGACACATTGCCTATGCTCTCTCTACTTCTTTTGCGGCTTCTGTTCGCTGGGGTGACCTTGTTTTCAGTGGATGATGATGGTTTAGACAAGTCTGTGTGGTTAGAAAATGCCGAATCACTGCTTTGTCTATTCGGAGGTGGAGTGATGCAGAAACCTAGAATTAGACATGATTTATATGATTATACTTGCGATTATTGGCACTTGGTGAAACGATAAATATAGAGACAAATTATATCCATCATTGTATTTAATTGTAAAACCGTAAGGCAAAACCTGTCAGAGAAATGATTTTGATTAAATATGGAATATAAAACACCATAGATGAACCACACAAGAACGCCTGCGGTACGAGGGGAGCGTCGGGCGACGCGGAGCTAAAAACGCCACTGGCCCGCGCTCGCACCTCCCCACCCCGCTCGACTCTTACCTCCGCGCTGCCCGACGCTCCGCTCGTACCGCAGGCGTTCCTTCAGTTGTGTGGTTCATCTAGAGTTTATTATTAAATATATAGTTTATTACCTGGCGGTGGTACGTAATTTCGGCGCAGCTCTTGATCAGCGCGCTCACATTGTTGTTTAAATATGTAAGCGCTGCTTAGTTTTTGAATACATTCTGCACACACTTTGTCTGGTAGACCATCACCTTCATACACCTAAAACAAATAAACCTATTTAATATCTTTATTTTACTGATACAGCACAAACCAAGACTATGATATTGAGACAAACCAAAATTTTGGTTTATTCATATCAATTTAAATATAAGTTTAAATTTTGCCAAACTCCTAAATAGCAGTATTATACTGTGATAATAGTTTAAAACCTTTTTCGCATGAATTCATTTAAAATAAATACCTTTTAGATACAAAAATGCTAGCTACGCCAATGGTAATCATTAAAATTTTGTGCACAATGCAATTGCATATGTAACAAAGCATTTCATATACAATGATTTGCTTTCTTACTTAATTCTTCAAAGTTGATGTAGCATTTTTTGAATAATAATCAACATATAATTAAAATACACATTATCTTGATTGGCCACTTCTGATATTTAATCACTGGTGCAGTTGTAGAGCACTAGGTTTCGATAACATTTGTTTGTTGGGGTTCGAATCCACCTCAAAATACCGTCAACAAAATAACAAATCAAATGTTTCACGTAAAACTTCCACAAATCAAATAAATGACATTGGCAAATGGCAGTAGAGCAGGCACTCATGTGATAATAAGTTCAATTTCAAAACAAGACTTTTCACTTGGACTGAAAAAGGCATATTATAAAATAAATGAATATTTGGATGATGGTGAAGCATGGTGTTATAGTGATACTGATTTTAATGAAAGTAGGTAATAATTTAATTAATTAATATAATTTCCTAACTTTTGATTCCTCTTAAGAGTTAACATTAATTAATTACAGACTGTAAAAGGAAATAGACTATATGAGACAGGTAGGCAAAGATATATATGTTTTTCTTTTTTCATTAACCTGAATTCCTGCTGTCTTGTATTTTCTTATCCCTTGGTTAAAGTAGATATAAGTAATTTGATGTATAGTATAAGTTTATGTTAAAAAAAAAAGACATGATCTTGCCAAGTTTCTTGCCCGTTCTTCTTAGCAAGACTAATCGAATGGGCGGAGGTAGGCATGTATTTATATATGTAACCTATTACTATGTAGTATATAGGATGGGATTTGGTCGGCTGCCTGGATTCGTGCTGGGGGCTCGGTTGGTGATCATTGAACCTGTTCCTGGTCCCTGGCCGGGTCTCCGGTATGGGTTCGGGCGGTTGATTGGATTTCATCTTGTATAATAATATTTTACCTATAATTTTAATCGTATATATATTGCTACATAAATTAAAAAAAACATTTAATCTAAGTAGTTCATGTACATTTATTATTTTATTACATATATTTTTATAAGATTAAAATTTGACTTGTGAAACGTGTATTATATATACCTACTTTGCAAAATAAACTTTTTGAATTTTGAATTTTGAATTTTGAGTGATGCGAATTTCACTCCACAGCATACAATGTCGTCAAGTGTTAAACTGAGGGTAAACAAACTGTTACCTGACACAGTTACACAATTTAAAAGGAATGTGAATATCGCAGTGCATCGCCACCGGCTATGACGATTTCTATCACTGCCTGGATACTATTAAAATTCGCCTGACAGTTGACACTTCAGAATTTTACTCTCCCTAAGAAGGGAGCTCTTTTTTCTACCCATTCTTCATTATCACTCACTAGATGACAATACTGCTCTTTTTTCGGAACTACTCCAATTTAAATATAACTTGCAAATGCAAAGGCTGTAAAGCCCTACTTTTAGTTTAAAGCACTCATCTGATGG
This sequence comes from Ypsolopha sequella, assembly GCA_934047225.1. Lineage (NCBI taxonomy): Eukaryota > Metazoa > Arthropoda > Insecta > Lepidoptera > Ypsolophidae > Ypsolopha > Ypsolopha sequella. The sequence continues at coordinate 26,289,025 of OW203987.1, forward strand.
CACGGCACGACCAGAGAATATAAAGTATTAGAGAATATAAAGTATTGCTGCGTAAAGAAGCGACACTCACCTCCCCGCGCGAATTTAACGTCCCCCGCGGTCCCCCGCAAGTTGTGGCAAATCTGGAGGCAGGCAGAGCTCGAGTGGCACTCGTTCGCTGAGCTCGTATTTTGTTTTGTTTTCTTGATTTTGAACACAAACACTTGTACTATTTGTTTCATAACATTTGTTTTATGTTATGAAAGAAATAGTACAAGTGTTTGTGTTCAAAATCGAGATGCTTTTTATGTTTCATCAAGTGCCGACAATCGCAAGTATAAATATTGTTTTGTTTTATTACGATACTGATTTTTAATCAATATGGTTCGTTATTGTGGTGTACATGAATGCCTAGAAAACGGAGCAACCAATAAAGAACGGAAATTTTTCAAATTTGCTTCCTTCCGATGAGCTAAGCCATTTTCTTTCATGTTAATTTATTTTTAAAGTTATGAAAAAGCGGTGGTAACTCAGGGGTAGAACGCTGGCCTCTCAATCTTGAGATCCAGGTTCAATCCGCGGTTGGGCATGCACCAATGGGTTTTTCGGAATTTACATAATGCGCATCGTATTTGTTTATAGGTAAATACTTACTATTAACGGTAAAGGAAAACATAGTGAGGATACCCCCCGTATGTCCTAAAAATCGTGTGTTTGTGCCCAAAGTACTTACGGCGATAGGGCTCACCTCCCACCACGTTGGGACGTAATATTTGTAGGTGAAACGCTGGTGTACCGAGTGTGGACTGTGACTAGCATTTCAAAGTTCACACTCGGAACACCTCTGACACCCTCTCGCGCATTCAGGTCGTGACGATATATATATTTTTAATATAAATTTATCCATGGGGAACCAGAACTAGGACCTAGGGATTAACCACGCTAAAATTTAGGAAGACAATCATATAAGTTGCTGACTATAAATGTTGTCCCTCTCGATCGACGGCGCTCACACGCTTGCTGCCAGCCCTAGACTAGCTCACGCACACACACAAGCGTGTGCGAACAAGCCAGATGCGCGCGTGAGAGTGTAGGTAAATAACTTGAGCGAGGACTATGAAGTGTCGGGGGTGTGGCTCGACTGTGCCTCCGCCAAAACGAGCCGAAGGAAGCAGAGCACTCAGTGCCTTTTCTCAAAGCGTTTCGTCGTATTTTCGAACCCTCATAGCTTCGGCCTGAATAATACTAGAGTTTAAATCTTGAGGATAAAATGTAGTCATTTGTCTAGCTTTTATAAAGCCTAGTTCGTCCACTGCTGGACATAAGCCTTTCCAGGACTTTGCCACTCCTGGCGGTCATCCTGGAAGAATTGCCCATACTCACACACGCTAAGCAGGCGGGTTGGTGAGCGCGATGCCCGAATCCTCGCACCAGTGACGCCGCTGCCCATCACCAGTCTGTTCCATATAAGGCCCAGCTATTAGGGATGGATATACCGCCATCCATCGGCCCCAGGCATGGTGGGCCTACTGGTTTTTTGCTTGTGAGCTGTCCTCTTACTCTCCACCAAATTACTTCGAGGGGGTCTCCAAGTAAGATGGTGGTACCACCACAGTCGAGCCCGGCATCAGCTCAACCACCTGATACATTACAATTTTATATAATGGATTTTATTAATACCTAACAAATCACAAATCACAAAAATTTATTTACCAAAATAAGAAAATCAAACTTACAATTACACAGCGGTCCCCGCACTAGTAAGACTGTTACGCGGATTCCCAGATAAAAATTTACACAGTAACACGTTTATTTACAATTGTTTTAAGCTACTAGACCTAAGAAAACCATATTTTAACTAATAATAAAAGTATAGTAAAAACTAAAACATGCACAAGGAAAGCATAAAAAAGGTGTGTGTTGGGTATTGTCTGAATGGGCCAGATTGAATGGGGCGCGGCACATTCGGACGTAAACTGAAATCGACTATGTTCGAATGGGGTAGTCATAAAAATTTCAATGTGATATCAATAATTAAGTACAGTCACCTACAAAAGTGGAGTCACACCGCAAGGGAATTATAGTTTGATATAACTATTTATAAGTAATTACCGCTAAGTGTTTTATTCCATTTAATTCACAAACACAACGCACTACCAGTGGCGTAGCTATCATAGGGCCAGCTGGTGCAGTGCACCAGGGCCCCGGAGCTCAGGGGGCCCTCCAACCTAAGCTTTGAAAAGAGCGGGTCAGCCAATTCGCCAGCTCCTGAAGCTAGAAAACCTCGACCCTGCTCACAAGAATTTTCAAGTGAAGTTATAGACGAATTTGCAAAAATCAAAGTGCGCAAGAGGTTGTCAATTGCACAGGGAACTCTGTTAAAAATCGTTTTTCTTTGTCATCTATTGATCTCATCTGTATAATAAAGATTTTATAATGCGTCGTTGCTTATTTATTCCCATTTTCTTTTATATAAACACAGAGATTTTACCCCTCATAGAGATGACGTATGGATTAAGCCTACTAATGATAAGTTCAACTCACTGTATCCTGTATCCTATTTTTATTCCTATCTATAATTTTGAAGGCCAATATAAGTTGAAGCTACCGTGAAAGAGGGGGTGAGGGCCCGATTTTTTCTCTATGCACCGGGGCCTTTGCCTACCTAGCTACGCCACTGCGCACTACACGAGGAGACTGATACAAAAACTACAGTGAATAGACCGCAAAAAGAAATGCTTTTCGCTAGTCCTCTGACGTCACAGATAAGCAGTTCAAGGTTCAATTTCAATTTCAATAAGTTTCAATTTCAAGCTTCCAAAAGTCCTAGAAAGCTGAAATCTGGTATGCAGGCTATTATTAGCACACAAACAACAAAAAAATGAAGAAATCTGTAACTTTCACCCTCTAACCCCTCATTAAGGGGGGTTCTTAAGTCTGGTTCTGTATTATATAAGAATTTCTATAATCCTAGAGCTGAAATTTAGTATGCAGGCTAAGAATAGCACACAAACAAAAAAAAAGCTAAAAAAAACTATTTTCACCCTCCAACCCCTCATAAAGGGAAGTGCAGGTTTGTATGTATAATATTTCCTTACAAAAAGAAATGAAATCCCACCAAAAACACTTCATGTAAAGTTCCCAAGACTCATATAGGTCTACCAGAATCTCATGGCAAATGGGGAAATAAAATTTTGTGGTGTGCAATACTGGGGAAATTGGATTAAACGATCTTGATACTGTTTAATTATTATTTAGGTCTAGTATTAATGAACATGAAGTATATTAGTTATGTGTATGAAAGAATGAAAAATAAAAAAATCTAACTACTAGTTTACTAATTTATTTTATAGTATAAAATATATATATTATAATATTTTATAGTATATTTTCAATTATACGAATAACTTAACACCTCATTTAGAACTAGAAAACGGTTTCAAGAATTCTACTTGCATTTCCTGTTCTTCATCAGATGATGAAGATAAAGAACTAGAAAACGGTTCCGAGAATTCTACTTGCATTTCTTGTTCTTCATGAGATGATGAAGATAAAGAGGTATTTAATATAAATCGCCCTATTATAAATTTTTTTCACCTCTCCTTTTTTTACCAGGCGTGGAAAACACACCATTATTCGATGTGCCCTCACTTACGATTCGCCGTATAGTAGTACTGGAAACCCCTATAAAGAAGTCATAATTAAGTATCTAAGAAAAATAAAACTAAAAGTATCAAAACAACTCACTCCAACTTACCGGTCAACTCTACCACGCGCTTTAAAATAGATGATTGAGTTTGATTAACACCTTCTTCTTCCTTTATTTTATGATAAACATTGAAAACAATATTTCTCGCTTGACATCGAAGTGGCTTTTTCGACATATTCACAAAAACAACCAATTGTAAGAAGATAATCACAAAATCTCAGCAGCTTTCGTTCTTTGATTTGACAGGTGACACTGACATTGCCATATAAAAATCTATTTTTCGTTTATTGTTTTAATGCCATAAGATTGTGGTAGACCTTTAATATCATAATGCTTTCACTGTTAAAAAGTTATCAGATCTCAAGTAGAGTCAAGCCTCTAACTCTTCAAACCCTATCGGTGTTACTACAAAACGGTGTTTAACTTTAAACGGTGTTTATCTGTTGTGGTCGCCTTTTCTTTCATATTGTAAAAAGTGACAGCAATAGATTTTTAACACTGTCTAAAGTTAAACATCGTTTAAACACCCTTTTGTAGTAACACAGTATATCTTTGGGTTTGCAAAGATAGGTTTCCCTACCTTGAATTTGATTTGAGGGTTAATGACTTGACTTGCAAAATGTCAAAGAGGAATGGAGAGAAGTATAATAGACATAAAAAGACAAGACAGAACATTGATACAAGGGCAAGGACGTAACTAACAGATTTTGACCAAAATAGACTGTCAAAAGTGGATGCCATAATGATGCGCGATACGCAAGGAAACCAAAACGCAAAAAGTAACCAGTTGGTATCCACAAAATGAAAAACAAAGTTAAACAAGACAGCACACTAGATGGGAGGATGAACACAAATTGACAGCAGGTCCATACTGGAGGAGGGTTACCCAAGACCTGAAGGCATGTGCCATTAGGCACAATGAAATTAGAGACATTTTGTAAAGAAAATACACTGTAATATAGCAAAACTGGTGATATATTGAAGAAGGGCAATGTCAAAAGTCAGTGGTGTGCACAGAACTTTTTTCCGGAAAAGCAATCAGAAGGTCAAGTATGACAATAAAAAAAATATGAAAAAATTTAAATAACACTTTGAAAAAAAAAAGTTTGTATGAAAATGTTCACTCTAGGAGAGGCAGTGCCTACCCTGGCGTTATACAAACTTTTTTTTTTCAAATTGTTATTAAAAATTTTTCATATTTTTTTTATTGTCATACTTGACCTTCTGGTTGCTTTTCCGGAAAAAAGTTCTGTGCACGCCACTGTCAAAAGTTCTGTGCACGCCACTGTCAAAAGTTCTGTGCACGCCACTGTCAAAAGTACCATATGTATAGTAAAGTATGACTGGATTGATGGATGTGGAAGAGGCAAAATAGGTGAGCCAGGATTGTAGCTGATGGAAATCTGCAGTCTGCCTACCCCTCTGGGAGATAGGCACATCATAGAATTGGGCATATCATGATCTGCCTGGGCAGATCATATTTTTGTAAAAATTACTAGGGTCTCCTCTATCTATGTAGATAAACGTTATTGACTAGTTTGTCTTTAAAAAAATTCAGAATAAAAGGCTTTATTATTATTGTTTGGTACACTTTTCTTATTATTGGACAGTGGGTACCCAGACCCATTCTAAAATACTTTTCTCACAGTAATTACTCACAAGCATTTTGAAACCAGGTTTTTATTTCTCTTTCATGCATAAAGCTTTCTCTTTCTTGTAAATGAGTGAAATTTCACACGACAATCAGACTTTTCAAAACAAACCCCTAAGCCAATGCTGACACCAGCGTTTAGAAGTTATGAAATATATTTTAAAAAATATTATAAAATAACTAGCCAAGGAAAAAGAAAAATATAGTTTACTTTATGAAAATATCTATATTTTTAGAAAATTATATAAAAACTACAGATGACAAAATTTTGTCAAAGGCAATTATGCAAAGAAAACATTGCTAAGCTAGGTCCAGTCAACGAAACTAGTCACTAGGCTAGGTCACAAATAATTAAAAAGCTAACAAATTGCAACAAACAGCAAATATAAATTCCTTTCTAGTATAAATTAATAGGCAGGTTATGATTCTGATTATAGTTAAATCCACAGATACAACACTGATGTAGAGATGCCAATAGATTTCTTTCAACAATTATCAAGGTCTGATTTGAAAGGTATTCCTGGATTTGAAATTCGATATAAACACATCATAACCCACTTTCACTCCATAACATCATGAGCAACATAACAATACCATTTAGCAATGATGAGTTATCAAGATCGAAATGTTTTAGGTGACTTACCTTCACCTTGGAACACTCCATGACCATCTCTGCCAGCTGCACAGAGTTGTCCACCGTGAAGATGGAGTAGAAGTCCCCGAGCTTGAGGCATAATCGGCATTTTCCAAGTTTGAGGGCCATATTGATTTGTTCTCAAAAGATTTCATGACACCGAGAACATCGCATCCGTTTGAACCAAAACAGCAAGAAATGTTTCAGGTTACGGTAGCGAATTTATGTTTTCCGACTTCACATGCATGGTTGAGGCAAACTTGTAGGTGTAGAAAGTTATTTGCGATAGAAATAATTTGGAATTAGCAACGAGAAATACGAGAACCTCGCCGGCAAAACTCCATTCGCAAGAAAGGAAACTAAATGTGCGTTTTGATAATTAATACGAATACAATTTAATTTTGAAAAATATTCACTTTGTTGTTGATCAGTTTAAATTCAAAATATCTGATGGTAGTTTTCTTGCATAAATACTTCGAGCATGTACAACATAAATATTTAAATTAAGAAGTTTAAAGTTCACAACAATCACAATCTTATTAAGTATGGAAGAAAATAATTCTAAATGTTTCGGTTTGCAACGACAAAACGCAATTTTAGTAATGCATTCCGAAATCTACTTAATCCTCAGACTTAATCACAGACTTTTAAGGCGCCTTTTCCCAGCGTCATCCAAATTAAAAAAATAAAAAATAAAATAAAAATTATAGAATATAAAAAAATATATAAAGCTGGTGCTGCGGCAGCCTCAGCAGAGGGCTCCAAGAGGCACAAGTATGCAGATTTAAGTTCAGACTATATAATTGCGCCTTTTGGAATATATTTTGCACCTTAGGGCTGTGGGGTCCAGCCGCGAAGGAAATATCTTCGCGACTAGTCGACGTTTCGGGGGACCGGGAGGGCTGGGGTATACCCGGACAGCGTCTTAACGTCGCGGAAATCAGTAACTATAGCAAGTCTGAAAAACGAGCATGCGAAGACGGAGAACGTAGGCGTTCGTAGTCTGAACATGCGAGTTTTTCGGACTCGCTAGCTTTGTTTTGGGATATTTTCAGTTTGTATATTTTATTAAGAGAAGTGAGAGCGCTTAACAACGGTGGATTCAAAGGGGTCATGGGGGTCATGACCCCCCCCTGAGCCTAGTTCAACTTTCTTTTTCTATACAGACACGCTAAATTTACCTAAAATTGCAAAACATTTTTTTTTTCTTTTTTAAGGCAAGTACGGACTCCTTTCTTAAAGGTCAGTTTTGCCAGCGTCAAGTGATATTAAAAGTATAATAAGAAGAAGGTAGGGACGAGTTATTACCTCTTGAGAGAAATAAAATTATAATAAATATAAATATCGATCGATGGAAATGTAATATACGTATGAAGATGAGTAAAATAAAAGTTGGCTTCGTATGGTGAAGTTAGATACATAGTGGAGGAATAAACTTACAAAAGGATATTACTAGTATATAGTAAGGTATACCTGTTTTAATTATACAGTTAGATAAATAAGAAGGGTTGGATGACATCTGTAATGGATTATAGTGGTCTACTTAGCTACAGTGTGATTTTGTTGAGGACTAAGAATGAGGCTAATGCTCTAGTGGCGTCTTTATCAGAAAAGGAAAGTATATATGAAGAACTAGTTGGGAGATTTACTTTGTTAATAATTAAAAGGTCTAATAAAGAAGGAGAGTTATTTATGGGACAGTTAAATAAAATATGTTCAATTGTACCATCTTCAATTCCACATTCACAAAGGGAGTGGTCCCGAATCCTTATTCTTGCAAGGTGGGCCGGGGAGCAACAATGACCTAAACGTAACCTTGATATTATAGAGGTGATTTTTTTAATATAGGTATATTTGGACTTATTCGGAGCCTGTGAGCCCCCCTGGCAGTGGAGACCGCATCAAGTAAGACACATTGGACTTTGTACCTATCTTATATTCTTCTCTGTAGGGGCTAATGTCGTACTGCAAGTGTATAGCTTGATGTGGTCTCCATTGTACCAGAGAATATAAAGTATTACTACGTAAAGATGCGACACTCACCTCCCCGCGCGAATTTAACGTCCCCCGCGGTCCCTCGCAAGTTAGTGGCAAATCTGGAGGCAGGCAGAGCTCGAGTAGCACTCGTTCGCTGCGCGCGTATTTTGTTTTGTTTTCTTGATTTTGAACACAAACACTTGTACTATTTGTTTCATAACATTTGTTTCATGTTATGAAACAAATAGTACAAGTGTTTGTGTTCAAAATCGAGATGCTTTTTATGTTTCATCAAGTGCTGACAATCGCGAGCATAAATCTTGTTTTGTTTTATTACGATACTGATTTTTAATCAATATGGTTCGTTATTGTGGTATATATGAATGCCAGAAAACGGAACAATCAATAAAGAACGGAGATTTTTCAAATTTGCATCCTTCCGATGAACTAAGCCATTTTCTTTTATGTTAATTTATTTTTAAAGTTATGAAAAAGCGGCGGTAACTCAGGGGTAGAACGCTGGCCTCTCAATCTTGAGATCCAGGTTCAATCTGCGGTTGGGCATGCACCAATGAGTTTTTCGGAATTTACATAATGCGCATCGTATTTGCTTATATGTAAGTACTTCCCACTTTCTGAACGGTAGAGGAAAACAGTGAGGGAACCCGTATCACAGAATAAAATACTACGTACAGAAGAATCACCTTGCAAAAACATTGAAATAAATAGCCACTCTCGCTAAGCAGCAATAAGGTACAAACTAGCTCGCACCCGCCCTTCGGCAACTTTTTATAATTACCTACAGTCAGGTACCACACGTGCGTGCAAGCGAAAATGTATGGAATTACTACGCGCTAGAGTTTCTTTTACTGTGACGGTCCCAAGGTCATAAATCACTGTTCACTCGGTAGGGTTTTTGGAGGAACTGCGTTCAGGATCAGGGCCTCAATTCCGGGCTCGAAGGAAAAATCCCGACTATGGAGATGAATCTCCGTTTCAAATCTCCGCATCAATGTCCGCTCGAAATCTCAAGACTACGAAAAAACCCTATTCTTGTAGACCATGGAGATGGATTAGCAACGGAGAAGATAATTTCGTCTTATAGACGTTCCGTTTTTACCGATTAATTTTGAATATAATCGATTGTCTTATTTTTCTTTTTTTAAGTAAAAATAATACGTGTTTCATTACGATCAAGAATATTTTAGCATATTGTGGTTCTATAACTATCTTTTTTATATAATAACTGAAAACAGTAAATAAAAATTAGCGTGAATCGAAACGCATTGCGCGTGAGTTTGTGTTTATTTTATCCTGAAGCGCTAGTTTGCTTTATGCAAATGTGTTGAGCAAGTTCACATCACAGCATACTTTTAAATAAAGCGCTTTCAGCGCTGCTGTTGTACAGAGACTCCTTAGCGTTCTGTCAAATCTCCTATATTTTATTATTTTAAAGTCGAAATAAATTCATAATTTTACAAGAATGCCTCGAATGTCCGGCGTTTAGTTGTAAAACCAAGGAATACTGACGAAAAATTAAAAAAGCTGTGGGTCAAGGCATTACGTCTCAAAAATTGGAATCCTGGTTCATCTGCCAGGTTATGTCGGAATCACTTTAAACCGGATGATTATTATGATGAAGGTAAACATACTGGCAAGTTACTCCTACTAATATTGTTAAACTTTAAATAATTACATAAATAAGTTAAATAATTAAACTTCTTGGGAGAACGATCATTGTACCTACCTCCCTTGACACGAGTTCCTTTTGGGGTGGCGTAATACATGCATTAACTTGCTCACCTTTTTTATTCGCGCATCTTTAAATTAAGGCTGTCATGGACTAATGCTTTTAATTATACATTTTGAAGCATGTAGGTAAATGATTTCAATATCTATATGACAACTAGCTGAGCCTCAGCTTAACCTATCCCGGTTCAGAGCTCGTCACATTTTATTCTGCGTTTCTATACTGCAATGATATCATGTTAATAAGTAAATTTTTTTCAGTACTCAGATTAGTGTGCTTCATTAGTTTTGTTTTGCATTGTTTTAGGTTTGAAACGGGAACGTAAGAACTTGAAGAAAGGTGCTGTTTACAAAACCTGCAAGTCCAACCTCGAAACGAAAACTTAGGTATGATGCACGATGTGCGAAAAACGAAGTAGCAACAGACTGGAATCCATCTAACCAAGAACAAATTATTTTTGATGGTTCTGTCATCTCTTCAGAAATAGTAATTGAAGCAACTGTCGAAGTAAATACGGATTGTGCTGACACAGAGTTTCCTGTACAAAAACCAAGTAATACATTGGCTCAGCAGGCTTCCTGGAGCACATACAAGCACAGTAATACTTTGAAAGTACTAGTTGGAGCTACACCCGGAGGGTTGTTGTCATACTGCTCTCTGCATATGGTGGATTTACAAGTGACAGACGGACAATAGAACGCAGTGACCTACTTGTAAAATGTGAATCAGGAGAAACTATTCTGGCTGACCGTGGGTGGATTTAACGTGCAAGACATCTTCGTTGCAAACAAACAATGTGACAGTTAACATACCTGCATTCCTGAAAGGTAAAAGTCAGTTAAAAGGCTTAACTGTACTCCATGACAGAAAACTTGCTAGTAAACGAGTTCACATCGAAAGGTTGATTGGTCTTACTAAGACGTACAAGATTTTAAAGAGTGACCTGACTATAGTTATATTCAATTAGCAAGTAAAATATTTTTTGTTTGTTTCTTGTGCTGTAATTTTAGAGAATGCATAGTTAACATTAATAAATGAATGAGTAAAACACTGGATTGTTGTTTAATTTTTATTGATTATGTCATAATTTTTGTTAACATTAATAAATAAATAAGTAAAGCACTGTATTGTGGTTCAATTTTTAATGATTATGTCATAATTTTTATACAAATATGTATCTAAAATAATGGGTTTAAAATAATGATTATAAAAAGCACTCAACCAACACTATCCACCATGGCCTCAATAAAGTTATCATTTCTTTTTATCTCAATTACAGCCAAATGTGAAAGTGTATACACCCAACACTATACAATATTGCCGTTTGGTACAAAATAGTTTATCCTGTATTTGTCTGTAATGTGGATGAATTTTCTTTAATGTAATTTCTCCATCCACATATCCAAAAAATGGAACATTTGTAGGGTTTATCTCTCGATATTTAGCACTATATGGACATTTCAATTCCAATACACCATTGGCACCTAAAATACCATCTGCTGAAGCACCAAGAAATGGGTGAGTTTCCAATAGAAATATGCCCCACTTAACTACACTTCTTATGGTAAACATTTCTTCAAATCGTTTGATAGCAAAGGGCTCCTGTATATTTCCATGCATAGTAGCTTTAGAGTGAAAATGCTTTGTTGACATGATTTTTGTAACCAGATGTTTTTATTAGTCTCTACACTATAATGACACACTGAAAATTGCTAGCTGTTATGTGTGATTTCCTAATAGTGTACTTCCATCTTGAAGTCTGGTATTTTCTTCTACTTTCAGCCTCAGCTTCTGTAAACTAGCTCTGGGCCAAGAATTCATAATAATCGTTGGTAGGTATCCAATTGGTTGCAGGAAATTCACAATGGGTAGCCAAAAGTCATCAAAATTACAGGTACCTGCTAATAAAAGTCCGTAAAACGTAGCCGAGTCAAATTTTATCAAAAATAACCACACAAAAGCCGTCAAAATGTTGAAGTTTATGTTATTTATTTTGATAATTTGGCAGTTACTGCAACGGAGATGTCTATCTCCCCAGCTTATGACCAGTCGAGACATCTCGCTGATTTGCGATCGAAAAATCTACGGATGGAGATCGTTAGAATAGCATTTTTTGTTTTTCGACGGAGATAAGCACTTTCTCGCCAGATATTTCGACCGTGGAGATCATCTCCATACCTCCGGAATTGGCTTCCAGGAAGTAAACTCAGTGTTGAGAATGGAATGGAGTGAATTTTATTAAAAGTTCTAGCTTATATACTAAATATTATGACAAGGATGACGATAGAGAAACAGAGATTGAAGATGTCGAAATGCCGAAAACCGATCTGCATCCGAGGTGAGCCGAATGCCGGTTCGAGTTGATATATAAACGAGCTCTCGCGCCCGCGCGTCCTCTTAGCTGCGTCGACCGCCGATGGATCAACATCTCGCTCCGTCCGCGCGCCGCTCTCGACGTGGAATGTCGTCTGGCGCTCCTCCAAACTCCAGCTGCGTGGAACGGCTCTTTTCAGAGCCAACTTCCGTTTCTCCCTGGCGATGCGGCTCTTATCAGAGCCACCATCTCTGTTTCTCTCAGACGGTCGTGTGGTAACAGTTCAGGGAACTTTGGTAACTTGTGGTAACAGTGCTCCCCTTCAAGTGAAACGTACCGGCTTCTTGATGGCGCGGCCTGCGCGTGTATGTGTTAAGGCTGGTCGCGTTGTCACGTTGCTGGCAGGTAAAACGGTATTGGTTTTGGTAACCTGGTGATCCTGGCTGGTAATTTGCTGGGAAGGTATGGTAGTATTAGTCGTCGCCGAAGGTAAGGTTTCATCTTCTGTAAGTAGGTACGCCGGCTTGAGTCTGTCGATTGATATGTTGGCTTGCCGTCCAGGTAATTGTAATGTGAGAACTTTGTCGGTCCGTTTTACAACTCGGTAAGGCCCGGTATAGGGGGGTTGCAGTGACTTGCGAACTGCGTCGACTCTGACAAAGACGTGACTGCATGTTTGGAGGTCTCGATGTACGAAGATTTTCTTGTTGCTCGTTGTTTTTTCGCAAGGTTTGACGGACTCGATCGCTTCGCGTATTCTTTCGACGTAGGTATATTCCTCCGACGGCGGTATCGATACATTGTTTGAAGTGAAGAAATCGCCGGGTAGCCGTAGATTGCATCCGTATGTAAGCTCGGCGGCGCTTACGCCGTTTTCGGTGCGTAGTGCCGCGCGGAGTCCCATCATAACAGTAGGTAGCACCTCGAGCCACGATGTAGTTTTCTCTGCGATTTTCGCCTTTATTGCTGATTTGAGTGTACGGTGCCAGCGTTCAATTTTTCCATTTGACTCCGGGTGGAAAGGGCTACTTCGCGTCCTCTGAACACCCAATATCTTGAGCAGGTTGGCGAATAAATTACTCTCGAACTGTCTTCCTTGGTCGCTCGTTAGTGTAAGCGGGCAGCCAAAACGGGTTATCCAATTTTCGTAAATACATCTTGCGACCGTTTCAGCTGTTATTTCACACGTAGGTATTGCTTCGGGCCAACTCGTGCGTCTGTCGATAATCGTGACCAAATATCGATATCCGTGAGTCGTTATGGGAAGAGGTCCGACTATGTCGACGTGGATGTGCTCGAATCGGTCGGATGGCGGGTATGACGAAATTCTGCTTGTTGTGTGTCGATGTATTTTGCTTCTCTGGCAATCTATGCATGTTTTCGCCCATTTTCCGATGTCGACTTGCATATTAGGCCAGAAGTATTTCTGCGAGATGAGCTTGCGTGATGTTCGTATGCCGGGGTGGCTGATGTTATGCACGATGTCAAATGCGATTCGACGATATTCTTCGGGTATGTACGGACGTAAGTGTGACGTAGATGTTTCACAGTAGATGTCGATGTTTGTATTTGGAATAGTAACTTTCTTGAGTGATATGTTACTTTGTTGCAGTAGGTTCGAAATGTTGCTATCTCTTTCTTGCGCCTCTGCGATGTTCGAGTAATCGATTGTTGGGCAGGATATTGTTTCGATGCGTGAAAGTGCGTCGGCGACTACGTTGCTTTTTCCGCTGACATGTCGTAAGTCTGTTGTAAACTCGCTGATGAATAGTAGTTGTCGCGTGCGCCGGGGCGTGTCGTTATCCGATGGTGGCTTCGTTATTGCATATGTGAGGGGTTTGTGGTCTGTGAATATGATAAGTTCTCTTCCTTCGAACATCTTGCGGAAATGTTTTACAGACATGTATATCGCAAGCAGCTCCCGGTCGAATGTACTGTATCGGCGTTGAGTGTCTGAGAACTTCTTCGAAAAGTATCCGAGGGGTTTCCATGCCCCGTTGATGTATTGTTGTAGGGCGGCGCCGGCGGCTAAGTCCGATGCGTCGCAGAAAAGCGCGATTGGTGCGCGATGGTCTGGGTGATCTAGTAAAGTTGCGTTTTTTATGCTTTCTTTACAGATCTCGAATGCACGCGTAGCTTCGTCGTTCCACTCTATTATTGTTTTGTCTCTTTTTTTTACGTTGTGGAGATAACTGTTTAGCGGTGCTTGTATCGTAGCGGCGTTGGGAATATGGTCTCGGTAAAAGTTGAGCACGCCGAGAAAACGTCGGAGTTCTTCGATTGTTGTTGGTTTTGGGTAGTCGGTGATTGCTCGGACTTTCTCTTCAGGTGGTTTGATTCCGTCTTTGGATATGATGTGACCGAGGAACGTGACTTCTCGCTGCCCCAAGACACATTTAGCGGGATTGATGGTGATGCCGTATTTTTCGAGTCTTCCTAGGATTGTGTGCAGGTGACGTCGGTGCTCCTCTTCGTCAGCTGAAGCACAGAGTATGTCGTCGATAAATGGGAAAGCGTAGTCTAGCCCTCGCAGCACTTCATGAATGAATCTTTGGAATGTTTGACCACAATTCTTAAGGCCTGGGCACATGCGCGGGAATTCGAAGAGGCCAAACGGCGTTATGATGGCAGTCTTCTCTATATCTTCTTCTCTTATCATCAGTTGCTGGTAGGCTCTGTTCAGGTCAATGGTGGAGAATATGGTCATCCCTGAGAGCATGTGAGTGAAGTCCTTGATGCGTGGTATTGGGTAGCGGTCGGCCTTGGTGATAGAATTGAGTTTTCTGTAGTCGCCGCAGACTCGAAGATCGCCGTTCTTTTTAGGTACGACGTGCAGAGGTGATGACCATGGGCTTTTGCTTGGACGGCATAAGCCCTGCTGGATCATGTTTTCAAACTCCTTCTTAACTTGTTGGTATCGATGTGGAGGTATTGGACGAGCACGGCAATGTACTGGTTGCCCCGTGGTTTCAATAAAGTGCTCGACGTTGTGTGACGGGCTCAGCTTCATTGAGGTTAGTCGTGTGATGCCAGGGTACTCTGCCAGTATTTCGTGAAATGATTTGTCAAAGTCGATGCTGCGGATTGTCGGCATGTTTGTAGCTTGAATTGGTGCGTTGACTGCGAGGCTTGTACGGCCGTCGATTAGTCTTCGATTTTTCATGTCGACAATCAGCGCGTGATGGTTGAGGAAATCTGCGCCAAGGATTGGTTTTGACACATCGGCGACGATGAATTTCCATTTGTACGGACGCCGTAAGTTGAAGTCTAGCTCTAATGTTTTCTCTCCGTACGTTGAGATGACTGTGTTGTTTGCGGCGTAGAGTTGGAATGATAGTGGTTTTGGTTTCTGTCCGGGTTTCCTCGGAATGACGGATATGTTGGCGCCAGTATCGATCAAAAAGGATAGGTTAGTCTTCTTGTCTTTGATGAATAAGCGGTAGGATCTGTCTTGAACACCGGAATCCGCTGCTGCCAGTGTTCTGTCTAGTTTTCCGTTTCATTCTTGACGAATGTACACGGGGTCGTGCAGCGTCTTGCGCTTGCTCCGAAACGTCGATGGTAATAGCAAACTGTTGTTGGTGAGTCAGAGCGGGTGCGGGAACGAGAAGAGTTTCTTGAAGTATTTCTTGAATGCGATTGATAGCGCTGGCGGCGGTAACCTTGGTTATTCTCATTATAGTATGATCTTTTCTTCAGCTCTGCTATTTCTAGTGATAGCTTCCTTAATTCGTTGACCAGGAACTGTGTGTCTGATTGATGTGATGGTCCTGGTGCCGGCGAGACTACGGAGACTTGGTGCGCGTTTTCCATCATCTTGTCTGCGAGGAGAGCTAATTCATCGAGTGCAGCCTTGGACTTGAATGTCTCACTAATGGCTAGTACTGATCGGATGTGTTGTGGTAATAGGTTTGCCCACATCATACGTAGGGTTTTGCAGGGAACTTGTCTTTGGCTAGGCTCTGCATACGCCTGAGCAGTTGACTCGGCTTTTGTCCACCGAGCTCCATCTCCGACAAAAGTTTCTGCAATTCAGTGTTGTCTGATTCTTCATACATGGTGATTAGACGTTCTTTGATAGCCTTATAAAAGTCTACTTCAGGCGGGTTGTATAGGAGATCGGTGATCTGGTCGATGTCCTGTCTCTCCAATTGCGCCACTACCATCTGGGCGAGTCTTTGTTGTCCTCTTTTTAAATCGCTGGTGGCTGCTTCGAATGTGATGAACCATAAGCGTGGGCGATCACGCCAGAATGGGGGAATTCTCAAGGAAAGCGAGATGTTCGCTATTTCTGCTGCTTTGGCTTCAACTTCTGGTTCAACAGCGGATTTGTTTTCGTTCGTCATGTTGACTGAGAACCGGAAAGAGCTTCTGGGTGTTCTTGTTTCGGGGTCACCACTTTGGAGGAACTGCGTTCAGGATCAGGAAGTAAACTCAGTGTTGAGAATGGAATGGAGTGAATTTTATTAAAAGTTCTAGCTTATATACTAAATATTATGACAAGGATGACGATAGAGAAACAGAGATTGAAGATGTCGAAATGCCGAAAACCGATCTGCATCCGACATTGTGGACAAGCTGCCCAACTGGCGCCACCACATCAGGGAGATAGCCACGCAGCTCGGAAGAGCGCCCAACGCACGCGCCTTCCAACAAGGAGTGCGCTTCACGCCCACTGATGATGAAGAGTACCGCATCCTGCAGCGGTACCTCAACAACTTAGAGAGGAACCACGGGGTGAAGTGGTTCTCCTACTCGCTCCCAGCAGAACGCAGCCTAAAAGTAGCAATCCGTGGCCTCCCCGCAAACACCGAAGCGGACGAGCTCACGGAAGCTCTAGCGGAACTCGGCTTCGAGGCGGAGTACTGCAAGCCGATCCGGGCGAGAGCAGGACGCCCCGGCTGCATCTTCTTCGCCCAGCTGAAGAAGACCATAGATCTGACACCGGCTATATATGAAGTCACAGAGCTCATGTATATGCCCGGTGTCAAGATTGAAGCCTGGAGAGGAAAGAAGGGACCAGCGCAGTGCCACAGGTGCCAGCAGTTCCGGCATTCCTCTCACAACTGCCACCGCACCCAGGCGTGTGTGCGTTGCGGCGAGGAACACTTCGCCAGGGACTGCCCGCGGCCCAAGGAGGAGCCCGCGACGTGTGCGAACTGCGGGGGGACCCACGCAGCCAATAGCACCTCATGCCCCGTTTTCCGCAAGGAAATACGCAATAAGAAAGCCGGCACAGTTGCGCTCACAGTCGCAGCCAGACCATCCTCCCAGCCCAAACCTGCGGAGGAAAAGACAGCCCCTTCTTCACTCATGGCTCAGGCAAACCCGCCACCAGCCGGAACAAACCCCCCCAAGCCTCGTCGCAGGAGGGGTGGGAAGAAGAAGAAGAACGAGAAAGGCGCGGGGCCTGGGCAACCCACCTCTGCCCCGCCTCCTGCCGCGGCTCCAACCACAGCTGCGCCCCCTACCCACCACCCGGAAAGACTCCCCCAGGAAGAGACTCTTGAGCAACTGCTCGAGGCCCTCCGCAGTTTTCTGGAGACCCAGCGACGAGCAGTCCCCCCCTTGCCGTCGCAGAGCTCCTAAAACTGCGGATTGTCCACTGGAACGCCGAGTCGCTCACGGGGAAGAAGCGACTACTCCAGGTCTTCCTGAAAGACCAGAACGTCGACGTGATGCTGATCAGTGAGACTCACCTGGCAGGGCGGGTCAAGTTCACGGTCCCCAATTACTTTGTGTACAGGAAGGACGAGATCTCCCCTCTGACGGGGAATACCTTCAGAGGCCTGGCGGTCCTAGTCAGGAGAAATATCGTCCACCAGCTGATCACCTTCAAAGAGTACCAGTCCATCTACGCGCTTGGAGTGGATCTCCAGGTCGCCGGCGAAGTGCTGCGACTCTACGCCACTTACAAGGCCCCACAGGAAGCCTTCGACTTCCGTGAACTTCACGAACTCCTAGAGTCGCCGCACCAGACCATCATCGCAGGCGACCTAAACTCCAAGCACACAGCGTGGAACTCCACGAAGGTGAACATCCAAGGACGACGTCTCCTGGCTGACTCAATCGCACGCCACTACGACGTCATCGGCCCCGACGAGCCCACCCACTACTGGCACAGAACAGGAGAGGGCGACGTGCTGGACGTCGTAGTCTATAAAAACCTGAGAGCACCGCCAAGCCAGGAAGTCCTTCCTGACCTGCCCTTGGACCACCGCCCAGTCCTCCTCGTTCTTGAGGACCTGCCGACCAAAGTCTCGCCACCAGCATCACGCCGACACTACAACTGGCCGGCTTTCACCTCCGCCCTGCAGGAGGCCGCCATCTCAGCCCCCGTCACCACTCCCGAAGACGTTGAGAAGCTGACGTCTGAGGTCACCAGCTGCATCCGGAACGCGCTCAACATCTCCTCGCACACCGTTTCGGGCACGAGAAGGCTCCAACCTCTCCCTGCTCGAATCCAGGATCTGATTCACGAGAAACGCAATCTCCGGAAGCAGTGGCAGCAGACCCGCTGCCCGACCATCAAGACTCGCCTCAACTCTCTGACGGAGAAAGTGAAGGAGGAGCTGAACACCCATGCCGAAGAAACCTGGGAGAGCCACGTCGAGACCGTGGGCGACCACGTCCCCTCCGTGCATCGCCTATGCCGGCAGCTGTCTACCGTACCAACCCCGGTCAGACCGCTGCTGGGCAGCGACGGCCTCCCAAGATTCCACGCCAACGACCGAGCCGAAATTTTCGCCGAGTGCCTTGAATCGCAATTCAAGCCCAACCCGACTGATGATGTGGACCATGTCAGAGCAGTCGAGTCACACCTTCTCGAATACTTCGCCACTCCGATGCCTGCTGAGGAGGACCCTGTGGTCTTCTCGCCTGGCCAAGTGCAGCGTCTCATGCGCCGCGCCAATCCCCGCAAGGCCCCAGGCCCCGATGCCATCACGAACATGGCGCTCCGACACCTCCCCCCCCGGGTGGTTGCAGCCGTGACGCGCCTGTTCAACGGCATCCTGCGCACGGGGCACTTCCCATCACAATGGAAGCTTGGCCATGTGATAATGCTGCCAAAGCCAGGCAAGGACTCAAGAAGACCAGAGAACAACCGGCCTATCACCCTCCTCAGCAACCTCTCGAAGATATTCGAGAAACTCCTGCTCTGGAAGCTGACACCCCACATCACCCCACGCCCGGAACAGTTTGGATTCCGCGCCGACCACTCGACGACTCTCCAACTCACCAGAGTACTGCACCACATGACGGTAGGCCTCAACAAGAAGGAGTACACCGTTGCAGTACTCCTGGACATGGAGAAGGCGTTCGACAGAGTATGGCATGAGGGGCTGCTATACAAGCTGTCGACGTCACCTGCACCCCGCCGCCTCGTCAGAGTCGTGGCGTCCTTCTTAGAAGACCGCCGCTTCAAAGTTATGGTGGAAGACGCCATCTCCGAGGAGCGCCCAATAAGAGCCGGCGTCCCCCAAGGAAGCTGCCTCTCCCCGGCCTGCTACTCCCGCTTCACCGATGACATCCCTCTCGGAGCGGGTACCCAGCTCGCTCTCTTCGCCGATGACGCCGCGTATTACGTGTCGTCTTTCATCGCGAAACACGCGGCGGTGAAGATGCAGCGCACGCTGGACCTGCTCCCTGACTGGCTGTCCAAATGGCGCCTATCGGTGAACGTCGGGAAGACGCAGGCCATGATCACCGGACGCTCCAGCCTCCCCCCTCCCTTGAAACTACAAGGAGAAGAGATCCCGTGGCAGCTCCACGTGAAATACCTGGGAGTCACCATCGACCGGGGACTGACCATGGGAAAGCACGTGGAGAATGTCATCGCCCAGGTGAAAGGAGCGAGAGCAAAGTTGTTCCCACTCCTAGCTTCAAGCCTCCCTCTCCGTGCAAAGCTCGGGGTCTACAAGGCATACTTGAGATCCCGCCTCACGTACGCTGCGCCGGCATGGTACGCCCTTACCTCGGCTACAAACAAGAAAAAGCTGAAAGCCCAAGAAAGCCAGGCCCTCCGGACCATCGTCGGCGCTCCTCGGTACGTGAGGAACGACACGATAATGAGGGACTTGAAGGTTGAAAGCCTGGACGATTTCGTCAAACGACTCGCGGCAGGGATGTTTGTGCGCGCCAAACACGCGCCACATCCTCACATCAGAGAATTGGCGCCGTACCACGCGCGCCCCCCTGACCGCCGCCGCCTCCCACGGGATCTCCTGGACAACCAACCACCGGATTTGACAGCCACGCCACCAGCGACGCACACTCCGCGCGCCAATTCGCCGAGCACGAGTATGGCGTTGCAGCGGGTCCACCCACCCGCTCCGCCTACCGTCACCCAGCCACACCCCGCCCCCGCCGGCTCAACATCGTGAGCGCGAGTCACCCGACTGTGCGCCTTCACGATGTCACCACGAGCCCGTGCGTACATTGAAATCCTGCGGTTCCCCGGAGTCGAGCCATCCTCCTCCAGGTTTCAGAACCGCAGGAAACAACCACCGGACTGACCACCGTGCCAAGAGCACAAACACAAAGACCTGCCCATTGTTATGGGCAGCGGACTGACTCCTCAGTCAGGGGGCCATAGCCCCGACACTGAGTCCCCACGCCCCCACCCCGGGTGTGTGAGAAGACTTCATGATGATGAGGCATCCGAGGTGAGCCGAATGCCGGTTCGAGTTGATATATAAACGAGCTCTCGCGCCCGCGCGTCCTCTTAGCTGCGTCGACCGCCGATGGATCAACATCTCGCTCCGTCCGCGCGCCGCTCTCGCCGTGGAATGTCGTCTGGCGCTCCTCCAAACTCCAGCTGCGTGGAACGGCTCTTTTCAGAGCCAACTTCCGTTTCTCCCTGGCGATGCGGCTCTTATCAGAGCCACCATCTCTGTTTCTCTCAGACGGTCGTGTGGTAACAGTTCAGGGAACTTTGGTAACTTGTGGTAACAGGTTGTTTAAAACGTTGCACGCGTGAAAGAGGTATTTTATAAGGTGGTTATGCAGCCAAATTCATACTGTATGCTTGGTAAATGATCAGTATCACGGATCTATAACAAATAATATGTTGACCTACCTACCATAGTAATTGACTCGGCGCTAGGCTTGCGTTTGTGAGGAACAGGGTTTTTAAAATAAGGAAATAATTTTCGAATTTCCCAAAAAAGGTCATCGAACCTTGATACCGACATCTTAACGTGTCTTCAGTATGAATTTGGCTGCATAAATTAAAGTCACCGTATATTTTAGTTTGTAAAATTATTTATAAATGAATGATGTAATATTTTGGTTTATTACTCATACTTTATATACGACAACTGTATTGTATATTGATAAATAGACTTGACGTGCATCTTGACTGAGAGTAAATTATTTATATTTTGAGGACCTAATAAAAGTAGTATCAAGTGTGTATGTAAGCTTTCTTTGACTATCCAGAACAGAACATGAAAAGTCGAGACGCGTAAGTACAAGTGAGAACGTGTATCACAGAGCGTGCGTAACACTCAACTGACTCTAGTGCCGACGACGGACTGCCTCGCGGTAGGTATTTATCGCGGGTCACGTGGTCAAGTGAGACCCCCCTGCCCGTATTTCCTAAAAATCGTGCGTTTGTGCCCAAAGTACTTACGGCGATAGGGCTCACCTCCCACCACGTTGGGACGTAATATTTGTAGGTGAAACGCTGGTGTACCGAGTGTGGACTGCGACTTGCATTTCAAAGTTCACACTCGGAACACCTCTGACACCCTCTCGCGCATTCAGGTCGTGACGATATATATATTTTTAATACAAATTTATCCGTGGGGAAACAAGAACTAGGACCTAGGGATTAACCACGCTTAAATTTAGGAAGAGAATCATATAAGTTGCTGACTATAAATGTTGTCCCTCTCGATCGACGATGCTCACACGCTTGCTGCCAGCCCTAGACTAGCTCACGCACACACACAAGCGTGTGCGGACAAGCAAGATGCGCGCGTGAGAGTGTAGGTAAATAACTTGAGCGAGAACTATGAAGTGTCGGGGGTGTGACTGTACTATGTATATTCTTGTGTAAAGTTGCATTTTGAGTAAATGTTAGATGTTTTGAAAGTTATCAAAGTTTTGTGTCTTTGTATCTTGAATGAAAGTTGAATTTAACAGTTCCTTCAAAAAGTTAATTCTTATTTCTTTTCTTTTGTATAAGCATTGTGTTATCCCTCTATAATTTGTGCATTGTGTTGTGACTGTTGTGTGGCCGGTGCATTTTTTATTCAATTGTTTATTATAATTCTATGAATTAAAACGAACTTACATAAACATGTACATCATAAGTGGTTCCAATGTCCATGGGCAATGGTTAGTAGCAGATTATATCCTTAATAATTACCAAAGTATCATTACAAAGTCTACGCATAGATTATTTGAAATTGATCAAGCGACATTGCTTGTTTCAACTTGGTCCTACAACATATTCCTACATGAAAATACTTTTTACATAGCCGGATCCTGGTTGGGACAAGATAACATTTTAATTGATGTAAAACTTCCTGAAGAATGCAAACACAAATCAGATGCTAATTTTACATATACCTTGGTTGGTAATGACTATAAATTATTTCTGATTGACACAAAATCTTTGGATTTTTGGATATTAAACTTTGAAGATAGTTTAGAGTGGAACTGGTCGCATATGGAGATCAATTTGAATGTGGAGTTACCCCTCAACAATGTAGATAAGATTACAAAAAAGCAGAAACTTGATACTTACATCAAAAAAGTTGTCTCGTCAATTAGTATTGTTTGTATCCTGACCTCAGATGGTGCTATTTATGAGCTACCCAACAAACTCAATACAAGTGAGTGTATTGGGACAGTTATTGATGTGGATTATGGTTATGAATTTGGTATTTTACTTACTGATGTTGGCAGAGTCTACACTTGGGGAAATGGGAAAAGATGCCAACTTGGTCATGGAGATCTAAACAATTTAGAAGAACCAGCTGAGGTGGAAGCTCTGGCTGGTATAAAGATAGTTAAAATCAAAGCTGGGGGTTGGCATTCTTTAGCTCTGAGTGAGTTTGGTGATCTTTACACTTGGGGTTGGAATGACACTGGCCAGCTAGGAATACGAAATGAGCCACCAGATGATATAAAGAGTAATTTTGAAAAAGGTCAACCATCAATCAGCTGCTCTGTGCCAACTTTAGTTGATTTGTTTGATGAAAATGGAACTGCATTAGATGTAACCATCAAAGATATAGCTTGTGGAAGCAGACACTCAGCTATTTTACTTGAAAATAATACTGTGTGGACTACAGGAATTAATAAATATGGACAATTAGGACACAATCCTGAAGAGGTACCATCGTTGAATTATTTTAAAAATACATATGACTGTAAAGTAAATGGTGACTTATATTGTGGACCTTGGTGTACGGTCTTTAAAACTAGGGACTTTTAAAAGCAAGTCATAATAATAAATTATATTAGATCTGTGAAATAAACATTAGACATAAAATAAAATGAAAAAGAAAGAAGTAGTCTACTGATAACTACTCTAATGAGACTCCATGGAACACTGTTTATCTTTGTTAATTCAGAATTTGACTATTTTCATGGTTCAGAGAACATGTTCCAGGCACTGGGAGACTGATTAATGCCTCACCTGCTGTCACTCTTCCAGTTTCTAGGTGAACGCCTTCATCCCAGGTCTTCTCGATGCTTTCCATCAGACGCGGAAATGGCCAAGCATAAGCCCATTGTATGTAAAAAAAAAAACCGGCTAAGTGCGAGTCAGACTCGCGTACAAAGGGTTCCGTATTGTAGATGATAAATTTAATTTTGTAATTGTTTTTCGTGAATTTCTCAACCTTTTTATTTTTCCTGTAACCTTTACGCAAACACATATTACTAGAGATGAAACGGATATCCGGTTACTATCCGGTATCCGGCCTATCCGGCCATATTTTTGGTATCCGGTATCCGGCCGGATAGTAGCCAGTATCCGGCCGGATACCGGATACTTAACTCAGCATACAAAAAGCCGTTTAAATCACAAAATAAATTGATTGTATCAATGATTCAATAATCTAAATTCTAATACATAAAGTAAATAAGAGTTGGGCTTGGTAGATAAAGACAAGCTGTACAGCAATTAATGGGAATTAACGTTTGTGCTTTTCTTCGTACATTACACCAGCTTCTTTTGCTCTCACAATATACCGGATGTAATTCAACAGGTATCTTTTAATAAAAACACATGGTCTAAGAATCATACTGAACAATTTTTCTAAAGAAACATACTTGTGGAAATGAAAAAATATTTTCATGTTTCCTTACTCATTTTAAAACCTTCTGTGATTTTTGAAAGGGCATTGGGTGGGCAGGTTCAATTTTTTTTTTCAATATGTTACTTTGGGAAATTTGTTCAGTATGAACAGTAGATTACGCGGTTTCATTTAAATATACCTGTCCATTTATATACATTATACACCGCTGCAAGGAGACAAAAGATACATATTTACGAATTTTGTTAGGATCGGAAATTGTTTCGGGTTTGCAGACCAGCATTTGTATGATTGTGATTTAGAAAATACACAAATAATCTCGCCCAATTGCACCTGCACGCACCTTGGTGCGTAATGTTTAGACTTGCTCAATTAGTGCGAAACGCATATCTTGAGCCGGATATTCGGCCGCCGGATATCCGGCTATCCGGCCTAGTGCCACGCCGGATATCCGGTATCCGGCCAAATCACTATCCGTTTCATCTCTACATATTACCATGATTTTTTTCATAATTTTCGGTCCACCAGTTTTGGAAATAAGGCGGGGGACATATCTTTTTATGGTTTTTCAAGGATTTCTCGAAAAAGGTGCAATAAAATATAGCCAAACTATATATTTTTACAATCAGCTTTTTAATACCTACAATTTAATACCCATATTGTAGATTTATAAAAAAAAATATATATATTTTTCTTCTTTTTTTATATTTTTCATTTGTGCTCAATTTTTTTTAATCGCTATAGTTTTCCTGTAGTTGGCCAGTTATGAGCTATAATCAACATTGTTTTCGGTCTACCAGTTTCGGAGATAATGGGGGGAGGATTTTTGTGTTTTTTAAAGATTTCTCGAAACCAGTGCCAGTAAATATAGTTGAAGTATATATTTTTACAATAATTTTTTTAATATCTACAATTTGATATTTTTCTCTATTTTATTTTGGAAATATATTGAACAATTTAAAATTTTTCATATGTTTTTTTACACCGTGATATGTGGGCAAATTAATGCTATTTTTGTGCCAAATTTCATGTCTATGGTGCTAAATGGTGGTATCTTTAATGGTGCTAAAGTCATGAGGCTGTGACATACGGACGGACAACAGAGTCTCACCATAAAGGTTCCTTTTGTACCTTTTAGGTACTACGGAACCCTAAAAAGATGATTTCATGAACATGCCTACATAATCTTCATAGTTATTCACTTGAAATCCCACATTCAATTCCACAGAGAAAAGTCATAATATCGCTTCTAAGTAAATCTGTGGATGGGCATTTTGAACGGCCAAATAATTGGACCCTTTGAGTTAACTGGAAACCTCAACAGAGAAACGTACCTTGATTTTTTAGAAAAAATTGCCAAATCTATTGGAAGATGTGCCTTTGAATAGAATCAGGCAATGTGGAATCGAAATGATTAATTACGCAAGAGACGTGAGAAATTGTTTGCACAAAGCTTATGAACAAAGATGGATCGGCCGTCTTGGTCCCATTATGTGGCCTCCTAGATCTCCAGATTTAAATCCTCTGGATTTTGTCTACTGGGGTTGTACCAAGGAGAAGGTACACTCGAAACCAATTAATGACATTAATCAATTGAGATATCATGTTGCAAGATTTGCAAGAACGATCAAAAGCTCTTTCCTAAAAAGATGCCGCACTTGCATAAGACTCTGTGGCAGGCATTTTGAACACATTTATCTGATATTGGTATCGATTCGGCATAACACGTCTTAACTTATTTGACAGGACTAACCTTATTTAAAGCGTCCTGTCTTTTTCTTTCTTTATCGAAAAGACAAGGACAGAACGCGTAAATTAAGTTTAGTCCTGTCAAATAAGTTAAGATGTGCTTCACCGAATCGATACCATTAATTAGTTTTTTAATAAATACCTCTCACCTAAGTTTAATGTGTTTTAATTCGAATTCCTAAATAATAAAATATTTTCTAATAAGCTCCTTTTACAGAACACTTGCTTTTAATTTCAATTAGGTAATTTTTAGGGTTCCGTACCCGAAGGGTAAATACATCTGTGAAAATTTCAACTGTCTAACTATCACGGTATATAACTCATCACAGTAGGTAATAGGGTCCCGTTGGTTACCCTTTGGGTACGGAACCCTAAAAAGGCGCGAAGATGTGATTGTGTCGTTTTTTTGTTTTATTGATAGAATATTGTTAGTTAAAATTGTCTTAACCTTATTCTAAGTCGTAACCAGTGTAGTGTGTTGTTCAATGGAACAAAAGTGCAGGCTGTGACCTCCTGGTGACTTTTCGTGTGTTTTTTATAACCCTACATTGTGTTTGTGCTATGGGTCTTACTTTAGCACGAACCACCCTCTATAATTTGTGGCACGAACTGACTCAAAGAGTATAGAACTGACTGACTGACATGACATACAGCGACTACCCACAGAGCGACTACCACAGGACAGTCCCTTCAGATAATCCTCAAGAGAGGATATAACATACATTGACTATATTATAATAAAACCTCAGAAATGGCTGTATAGGCTAAGTTCTCTTTGCCTTCCCACTTTGTGGGAAAATCTCGGAAAAATAGAATAATAAAAAAAAAGACATCAAAGAAAAGGCTATCATGGTTTGTATTCCTTATTCTGAGTATCATGGTCTCTTAGATATCTTTGCCTGTCCAAGAATGGGATAAATTGAGAAAAAAAAAAGCGTTGGAAAAAAGGCGCGAAGATGTGATGGCGTAGTTTTTTGTTGTTTTATTGAAAAAATATTGCATTTTGGGTGTTTTGATCAACAATAGTGATAGAATATTGTGAATTAAAATCGCCGTAACCTGTGTAGTGTGTTGTTCAATGGAACAAAAGTGCGGGCTGTGCCTTTTCGTGTGTTTTTTCTAACCCTGTTGTGTTTGCGTTATAAGGCTATCATTATAGCGGAAATGACAGGACAGACCTTTCAGATGATCCTCAACAGAAGACGATAGTGCATATAAACAGATAATAACTATATCGTCAAACATGGCTGTATGGGCTAAGATCCTTTTGCCTTTCCACTTAGTGGGAAAATGAAAAAAAAAAGTAATGAAAACAAATGATTTTACAAGGATAGGTAACAGGTAACCTTGAAAAAATGGTGTGCAGAAATATGTGTTATAATTTGTGAAAATTATCAACAATAAGTTAGCCGCTGCATAAGGTACCTATTTCCAAAAAAATACTTGCACTTCGAACGTTGAATTGTTGATACAATGGCTGAGAATTATAGTGTACAAGCTCGACAACTAGCGTCCAACGGCAGCTACGCCAGGGCTTACGATTTATATATTACTGCGTTTGAAAAGTTTCCTGATTTGAAGGCAGCTTTAGAGCCTGAATTTAGACACCTACTCAACAGGCTCAATGAGGTTCTGGTCAGCACCAACAAGATCGGAGACATATTCTACAACTTTGAGCGCGCTGTAATCGCATTCCCAACCAACAAATACATATTTAACGACATTGGCAAATATTTATACAAGTTTGGCTATTTCCAAGAAGCCTGTAGTCACTTTCAAAAAGCACTGATGTTTGACCCTGGCTATGTGGCTGCAGAAAGGAATTTGAATAATGTCAAAAACTACTTGATTGAACGGTGGCATTTCCGTATGTTAAATGATAAAATTCGAAATGATGCTTATAGAGATGCTATCCATGAAGAACTTATCCCTGAAAAGGATTCCATTCTAGATTTGGGCTCTGGGACTGGATTGTTATCTATGTATGCCAGTGAGTGCACACCAGTGGCTTCAACTGCGGTTGATGCTTCTGAAACTATGACTGAACTGGCTAGATGTATATTTTATGAAAATGATATAGCATTAGTGTATTTACTTAATAAAATGTCAACATCTCTTGACTATCTTGGCATTGGTGGAAAAAGAACCCTCGTTATCACAGAGCTCTTTGATGCCGGTCTTTTTGGTGAGCATATTTTGCAGACACTCATTCATGCTTGGGAAAAATTTATTGCGAATCCTGGACGTGTTTTGCCAGCCCATGCTGAATATTTTGTAGCAGGAGTGAAATGTGACTATTTGAACCTAAAGTATCATTTAAGTTCCAAAGCTAAGGCTATTTTGAATATTCCAAACCTGAACGTTCACATTTCTACAACAGATACTTATGATTCTGAAGATGTTTATCAGATTAAAGATATAACTTATGTCACAGAACCACAGTCACTATTAAAAGTGAACTTTAATAATGTTGAAGACATGCGAAAAATACTCTTGGGGAATGAACCATATGATGTTGCTCTAAATACTAAAGCAACAGGAGAACTCAATATGATTGTTGGCTGGTTTAACCTATACCTGACTGACAATGTAATGATAACAACAAATCCAGTAGCAGAGAAACGAGCAAATGCATGGCAACAAGCAGTTTTCTTCGACTATATACCTACAACTTTGCAAGAAGACCATACTGTTTCAGTTCAGTTTACAAGCTTTGGAGGAAAATTAGCTCTAACGCATGAATCATCAATTGCTATTACCAGAATCTCATCAGAAATGCTTCGTTTTCTCAATGATTCAGACTACATAAACATGATCACAGGATGTGTGGGAACTGTTTGTATTTATTTGGGGCAAATTGCTGAAATGTCTTTAGTTACCATGGTAGACTTGTGCCCTTTTCCTATTTTCGGTCTGCTAATGATGATGCGCGGGGCAGATTCGCTTATTTGTTATGCTAAGAATAGAGAAGATAAGATATTTATCAAAAAAGTGTTCAAGAAAAACAAAATAATCACTTCAAAAGTTAAGGTAATCGTTGGAAAGGAGTTGAGTCAAGAGTGTTTTAGTGATGATAAGTTCCATTTGATTTACACCAATATCCTGGAGGCATGTGGTGAATTAAATACTCAACAGAAAGATCTAGCTAACCACCTTAAAAATGCACATCTCTTGCCAGGTGGTCTTTTACTTCCTTACAAAATAAACCTGGAAGCACAAATAATAAGCAGTGAATGGTTCAATATAAATAATCGGGTTTATGATGAAAATGTTCACGGTTACAAAGTTGCCATGCACGTTAATAAGTATCAAGTGTCCCACAATATCAATATAGATCTTACCCATTTGGAGTATGAACCTATATCTGAGCCCCTGACTTTAGCAGTTATCAGTAGTGGGATGAGTCCAGATGTGATGAGCGTGCGAATCATCAATGATGGTGATGCTAATGCTATTATTTGTTGGTACACTATCCAACTGATGGAAAATGGAAAAGTAATCACTACTAAAAGGGCGAATAGTTTTGTTGAGGGCATGGCATTTCTGGCAAATCCGGCGATTGCAATGAAACGTGGAATTGGAAACATATTGCGGTGTGTAGATATGGATGGAATTTTCAAATTAATAATCGATCCAGATAACCAAGAGGCTGCCTAAATAACTAACTTCTCGTAAAATACTTGATAAGATCTCGACGAAACCTCATACATAATTTTGGTTCGTAACAATTTCAATCTAAGTAGGTAGTATGTATTTTTTATTTATTGCTTTAAGGTGGTGATAATTTTTTTCATTTACTGCCTTAAGGTCAGTGTTGTTTAAAATAGTTCTTGCTTTTGAGGGGCACCTACTAATTACGTATATTTAGCGAGATGCCTGAGCAAGGGGTGTCAATTCACAATTCCTCGTTTTGTCAAATGATTGATATATAATTAAAAATTCAGTTAATAATAGTTAATTTATTTCACGCCTTGAGTAGGTACAATACTTAACTGCAATTAACAACAACAAGGCACAGGACACAGGGTCTACCAGCCCCTACCTTCTCACGTAATTTTTGGACTGCTCTTTGGGAGTAATATTGAGAGCTTATTTTCGATAGATCAATAGAAACTCGGTTTTTGTAAACGAGTTTTCTAGAAGTGTAATTTTTAAATTAATAAAAAGTTCTGATCTGAAAAATGAGCAACCAACTCATATAAGTCTTGTACCTATGAAGATTACCTGTACTTAGGCACTTATAATAAAATTTCAAAAAGGGGTTTGTTGGGGGATTAAGGGGGGATAAAATACATAATAAAATAATTTTAAAAGTATCTTACATTTTGTCCGATTTTATTTTTGCTGAACTTATTAAGATAAGGTTTTCATTGTTGTATAGTTTACACATAACAAATAAACACACAGTATAGTACGATTCTGTTTTTCCCCTGTTTGGGGAAATGCTGCGGAGATCAAGAAAATCTTGACCAGCCAAAAGCGCTCACTAAGAATTTTGAACTGACTTCATAGATGCACCTCTGCAAAAAAATACTTAAAGTTAAACAAAATCAGGACGGTAATATTGCTATACTTGTATAAATCATTAATAGAAATACATAATAACAAACAACTTGCCAAAATACATGGACATTGTTTTACCGAAAACAAAACTATCCAAAACGCAAAAACAGGGACTTTATAGTAAAATTGTCATCTAAATTGCCCTTAGAAGTCACTAGACTTCCATGAGTGGATTTTAAAATTAAATTAAGATGTGTTTTTAAAATCAAATCCTATAAATGAGTACATTGAATGTTCATTCCTTTTATAATCTTGTTGCCTCATGTAACATTCTCTGTTATAATGGCCAATAAAAGAATTACTGTTTACCTTTGACTATAGCATAAGGGAAGACAGGCTACCGTCACACAAATCTCTACTCAAAAACGGCGCGATTACCTGCGATGAGCTTGGTCGGTGTCGGCAAATCTACGTATCGCGTATAGCGCTACCCCGCCCCCCTCTCCTTGCTGAACTGCCACCGCGGGGAGTGTACTAGAATAATTCAGACCATTCAACTGGTTGTGTTTTGAAATGGCCGCTCTCGGGTTGATCTCCGTAAAATATTCGGCTTTTAGACAAAAATAATTAAAAGCAATGACTTTTTGACATACTTACGCATGATATGTGACTCCATTATGTTTATCACATTTCATGTAGTAAGTTTTGCACTTATCAAAAGCGCATCAGGCATTTTCGGCGTAAAACAACAATAATCACTCTGGTAGAAAGCACAGCTAACCTCCAAGACGTTCCGCGAGCGACTAGAGCGTACTGAGTAAATTTGTGTTAGTTTTGCTCTGCCAGTTATCGAGGCCCGGTACCGTGTCTTCCCTTATGCTTTAGTCAAAGCTGTTTACTAATTCACTAACACTAGGAAAAAAACATAATATTATAAAATGGGTTTATTACCATAATGTAGTGCAATGTGCCACAATCGTATAGTTTTAACTGATATATGTATAAATAATTAGTTAATTCTAAGTAATCTATAAGATGTTGTATAACAGTTAAAGATTTAACTTGAAGTCACAAAAAGTACCTATGTACTACCCGGTGAAGTTGACTGTGGACCTTAGTATGTCAAAGGTAGGAGAAGCTTATGCGGGAGGGGAGCTTCGGGTCTACAGTTAACTTTAACGGGTTCTACTTATTATATAGGTAGTTAATGGAAATGTCATGTTACACGTAACTAGTGAAAGTAAGGAATAATGGGCTGTGAAAACCGCAGGAATTTTTGGAAACTTTTATAATGGAAATTTTCTCCAGGTATATGAGAAATATCAGAGAAATTTATGTACTTATATTGAGAAAAGCGACAGTCGCTCATTTTGAAATCTCGAGGACTATTGGACTTATTGTAAACTTGAAATTCGCCAGGGTTATATACTGTATACCACGTAGACAAGAACTGAATTTTTCTTCATTCTTATTTTAAAGATGTGGACAGAGGGTTCACAAAAAAAATCCTTCTGCATAAAACTTCTACAGTAACTCAAGTTTCTCGTTTTAGAGCTTTTAAGAACCTTGTAACTTGGAACTAGAAATACTAGTAGTTCATCCCAAACTGAACTCACGGACAACCAACCCCATATTGGTATTGATTCGGCATAACACGTCTTAACTTATTTGACAGGACTAACCTTATTTTAAGCGTCCTGTAATTTTCTTTCTTTACCAAAAAGACAAGGACAGAGCGCTTAAATTAAGTTTAGTCTTGTCAAATAAGTTAAGATGTGCTTCACCGAATCGCTACCATTGTCTCATTTACTCGCCGACCAAATTTCATGATGTTCCGATCAACGATACTCAGTCATCGTCGGACAAACATTCATACATACAAACAAACGCCGGATTGTTCAAGTCATGGAGTTAGTATGTACTACGTAGTACATAGATACTAATTCCATGACTTGAACAATCCGGCGTTTGTATGTATAAATCACTGAGCAAATAAAACAATGAATGTTTGTCCGACGATAACTGAGTATCGTTAGTACATACTAATTCCATGGTTCAAGTAGACTCGGAGAACTTCGTTCGTTTCGCTCACTCGGCCAATAAAAAAAACTTTAGCTAGCGTTATACGGGTGATATTGGTAACGATTCGGTGTAGGATAACTTATTTGACAGAACTAAACTTAATTTAAGCGTTCTGTCCTTGTCTTTTTGATAAAGATAGAAAAAAAAAACTCTTAAAATAAGGTTGGTCCTGTCAATAAAGCTAAGTCGTGTTACGCCGAATCGATACCAATGTATATTAAATCTGCCTGTAATGGAGGAATTTATAATGCTCATTTAATCAATTAATGTAACTATTGTGGAATTTATATTTGTTGTGCATTTAATAAAACTATGATAGATCCTTGTATTCAAAATAAAATACTTGCATACCAAGTACTTAATAACGTATAGGCTGGACGTCGACCGCTCAAGATTTCAAGCAGCTATGATTGGTCAACAAGCTTTCCAAATCAACAGCGCTTGTCGTTCTGCATGTGTGATCAACCCAAGAAGCTTCAAACTTCAACCGACATCACTTATAATAACCCGAATCAATAGACCTAGGGAATAAACATGGCGTTCTATTATCCACCTCTCATAACACACATATATTCGCACATGGAAATATCTCAAATCACAAAATCCTGTAAGTACCCGTGTCAGGTGTGCGTTTGGTCTACGCCTGCGACAGTACTACGAGCAAGAGCGGGTGAGGACAGCCATTTTTATTTTCAAGCTTCTAACTTTGCTCACAACAACCATTATTTATGTAGTGTGGTCATTAGATTAAACAAAATAAACACACTCTGCTATCGTGGGTAAGTCGGTTATCTAAATAAGCAGAATAAAAAACCAACCACCATAATAATATACCATGGTGGTTTATAGTGGCCGGAAGTTAGTTGCACAATACTGTTTGACAGCCGATTTTTGAGCATCATGCCACAGCAAATAATTTTAATATAAAGTATTATATATTCAGCTATTTTCATGTTAGATGTGTAAATATATTTATATTGTTCTTACAGATCATGCATGATCGAATAGTGGCTGGTGGTTTATTCGTCCGTGTTTATGTTTGTAGTGGAAAATAGTACTTTATTGTGATCTGATGACCGTACTTTTAATTTGTATTTAAATTAAATTATAAAAACAACTACCATAATAATATACCATGGTGGTTTATAGTGGCCTGAAGTTAGCTGCACAATACCGTTTGACAGCCGATTTTTGAGCATCATGCCAAAGCAAATAAATATAAAGTATTATATATTCAGCTGTTTTCATGTTAGATGTGTAAATCTGATGACCGTACTTTTAATTTGTATAAAAACAACCACCATAATGATATACCATGGTGGTTTATAGTGGCCTGAAGTTAGCTGCACAATACTGTTTGACAGCCGATTTTTGAGCATCATGCCACACAGCAAATAAATATAAAGTATTATAGTTATATTCAGCTATTTTCATGTTAGATGCGTAAATATATTTATATTATTCTTAAAGATCATGCACGACCGAATAGTGGCTGGTGGTTTATTCGTCCGTGTTTATGTTTATAGTGGAAAATAGTACTTTATTGTGATCTGATAACCGTACTTTTAATTTGTATTTAAATTAAGTTTGGCGAAAGGAATAACAAAAAAAAAGTTTTCTAGAAATGGGGTGCCGGGATAAAAAATTCAAGTCGTGGTAACGTGCCACCCCTCCGCTGATGGTATCAAGGTCAATTTTATGTACTATTTTTTCTTCTAGATTTTACATTTATGCCGACTTTCTCATGGAATAAATACACTATAAATCGTCTGGGTAATTTTTGCCCCTCGTCGCTACTTATAGATCAGACGGTCTAAGGTATTCTATACTTTGGTACGAAGCATCAAGTTAAATAAATAGGGGGCACTGGAAGTATATATTGAAGCACGATCATATCAGACCTGACAATGGATTTTTTACAATTTCATTGATGTTAACTTTAATAAAATCTCAATTGATGTTAGACAAGTCATTAAATGTTCTAAATGTGAAAAGTAGTTTTAATGAAACCCCAAACTATTTCATGGTGGCTTTATTCACATCACAATTAACAAGAGCGTTAGTCCGCCGCCATTGGATTGTCCGTTCCGGGCCGCGGCCTCAGCTCAAGCAGCTTGTCGTGTGAGCCACGTGGGTTCCAGGGCAACGGTGGAGTTAGTCGAAGAGTCCGAAGCCCATGTCATCGTCGCTCTCTGGGTCTTCCTCCTCGACCTTCTTCTCCTCCTTCTTCTTCTCAGCGCCGGGGGCGGCGGCGGCCGGGGCGGCAGTCGCTGCGACCGCAGCGAATTTAGAGGGGTCCTGAAACAATGGGAGTTATTAGTTGATGGCTAAAAAGTATTTGGCCGATTTACAGAAATGTCCACGTGATTCGATGCTGTAGCTGCGGCTCATGCTGGGAGTAATGGGGAAATAATGTATCTTCAAATTGCCAGTGCTAATTGTATCGGACAACAATCGCACTAGGATAGAATTGAAGACTATAATGTTGTCTGAAAGCGAAGCCAGGGAAATAACAGCTACAACCCTGGTATTAAAACAGACATTTTCAAATCTTAGTTGCTTACCGTAGAAACTTGTACGAGTCGATTCTCTGGATTTGCAACAAATTATTAAGATATATAATTAAAACGGCCAAAAGACAACTTATTGTTAAAAGTTTGCTATATGCATAAACATATTTTAAGTGATATTATGGTAGCTTCAAAAATAATTGAATTTTCCATAAGCGGCATATTAGATTATTTTAATGAGGCGCAATTATAAAATATAATGATAAAATCCAAGATATATTTCGGGCCCGACATCAGTTGGAGTAATCAATAATAAAAGAAATAAGCTGATAATAAAGGCAATATAAATTTATTTAATTAGATTATTTTAGGAATTTAGGGCTGGTATCATGACTATGGAAAATCCAATTGTTTTATAGCTATTGTAATATCATTAAAAATGTTTATACATCTAGCAAACCTTTAACAATAAGTGTTGTATTTTGGCCGTTATAATTATTTTGTTACAAATCCGGAGAAACGACCCTTAAGCTTATCTATAGACAAGATAAATGAACGAACCTTGATGAACTCCTTGATAGTGGTGGCCTCCTTGAACTCAACCTCCGTGACGGCGGCGATGGCGAGCAGGTTCTTGAACCCGTTGGCGATGGAATGCGGCGCGGAGGCCACGGTCGGATAGCCGATGGAGAGGGAAAGAGCTGCCACATTGGCTACTCCCTCCAGGAACTTGGCGCGCAGATCCTCAGGCTTGATGTCGAGGATGGCTGGCGCGAAGATAGTGCCAGAGTCGTAAACCTGGAATTGTTACAGGATGTTGCTTTTAGGCCAGTGAGGTAATGTTGGGTAGTGACACAAACAAAACACTAACTACGGGCATTCATTAGCAACAGAAAACTTGTTGTATATAATGATATGTACATCGTGTCCCGGCAGTAAATAATGCACATCGTATCGTAGCGTCATCTCTGTCGCACGAACAGTCCGGTGACAGAGACGAAGCCGAAGATAGCTAATGTGCATTATTTACTGCTGGGTACTGTAATGAATGATACAGGGATAATTTGTCTAAATGTGAATATTGTGGAGATTATAGAATACACCAACAAAAATCCACATATAAATTAATTTACCAAAGGTAAATTATCAGAATGCATACCAAATGTGCACTCTGTACTCAACGCTTTGGAATACTATAAGCTTCATATTCATGGTATTTTGCAGCTGAAGATTTGGTTTTAAAAGTTTAAATTTACCTGCTCCACGATGAGACCGTATGAGAAGGGAGAGATATTCAACATGTTGAGGAGGGTAGCCTCGGAGGCGCCCACCTTGTCACCAGGCTTCAAGATGTGCACATCGTTGATGATTTCAATCGTACCTGGAATTTTATATAATCATCAGTATTGTATCAGGTCAGGGTCATAGCAAATGGAGATCTGTAATCTGCATCTCTGTGAGAAAAGTGTGAATTTGTATATGGTATATGTCGAAGTTGGATCGTAGAATTACATGTAATTCAACGCTGTTTTACAAAACCACTAAACATTGACCAGGGGCTCTACCGCGTAATTCTCATTTGTATCAACTTCAAGCAAATGCATGCGAAATTCAACGCGTGCAAAAGAGATGGCATGTTAGGCGGGCGTCGTCGCACGCACGTCAAATTCACACCCCCGAAACTTCATAGTCAAGGCTCAAGTTATTTACCTACACTCTAACGCGCGCACCTGGCTTGTCCGCACACGCTTGTGTGTGTGCGTGAGCTAGTCTAGGGCTGGCAGCAATCGTGTGAGCGTCGTCGCCCGAGAGGGACACAATCCCCGCGTTCCGAAATAGAATTATTTCGCTAAAATCGATTACGAATGAATGAGGTGAATGGCTAATAATCCATGAGTGAAGCAAATGCGTTCATTCATTCGTATGACTTTCATGGCTCATGCGACGGAGGTGAGGCGATGTGAGCGTTGAACGGAATGGAATGTCAAAAATTGTTTTCGCTCCATTATTTCAGCAGTTCAGATCAGACAAACCATAGTATATGTTTTATTCAGCCATGAGAGAAACAAATAAAAAGTCATGTGGAACTTTTCGTCGAAAAGGAAGAATTTATATGTATATATATTTTTTCGTCGCTATCTGAGTCTACGTTAAAGAACAGTGCTACAAACTCTTCTTGTTCCATCACGAATCACGGCACTTTGACGAAATAAAATCAAATAATCGTATTGTATTCTGTGATAAGAGGTTATGGTTAAGATGTATCTTTTTTAATGCGGTCCGAATCATAAGCTATCTTTCACATCGTTTGCTAGCTCACAAATTACGGACCAGTCATCGCTCACACTTTAATTCATTCATAGCTTTTATCTATGTAATTCTATTACGGACCGCAGGGAATATAAGTCAGCAACTCATGTGATTCTCTTCCTAAATTTTAGCGTAGTCCAATTTCTGGTTCCCCGTGGATTAATCAGTATTAAAAAAATATATGTATATATGTATATATATATATATATATATATATACAAGGTTAAATTCAATTAGTTGGCGAAATTTGAAACATATGTAGAACATGTTCATATGAATAACATTTTTAATAGGATAGTGAAAAATTCTTAAAATTCGTTTTCACCTTTCCATACTGGACGAGTCAGCTGATCGGAGCAATTTGTACAGGAGGAAGTGAAAAAAAGTTAAGAATTTCGCTTAGCTCCCATACAAACAGTTGTCCATACAGACTAGTACTACCTTTGTTTTGAGTTTCGCCAAATAATGTTATTTAACCTTATATATGTATATAAATCGTTACGACCTGAATGCCCCGGGGGGTGTCGGATGTGTTAACTTTGAAATGCAAGTCACAGTCCACCCACACTCGGTAAACCCGCGTTTCACCTGCAAATATTACGTCCCAACGTGATGGGTGGTGAGCCCTATCATCGTTCTTCGGGCACAAATACACTCTTTTAAGGGCATGCAGGTTTCCTTACTATGTTTTCCTTCACTGTTCACAAGTGGTAAGTACCTATTAGGAAATACTATGCACATTATGTAAATTCCGAAGAATTCATTGGTGCATGCCCGACCGGAGATCGAACCTTAAACTTGCGGGGGACCGCGGGGGACGTTAAATTCGCGCGGGGAGGTGAGTGTCGCTTCTTTACGTAGTAATACTTTATATTCTCTGTCAAATTTCAATCTCAAGTTGATGTTGATGAAAATGAGAATTACACGGTAGACCCACTGCTACATTGAATAATGCAAAATGTTTATACAATCTTGCGTGTTATTTCCTAAAACAGCTGAAGGTTGTTTAGCTGTTTTACATAACACAGCTGTTTTGTAAAACAACTATACTTCATTCCAGATAAGATTAGAAAGATTTCGGTTTTTTAAAAGGTAGGGTTGTAATCCTTTGAATTAATGGTATATGTTGTCACTTAGTGATGGAACATTTTAACAATAATAGAAAATTGAAAAACACATGTAGTATGTTCCACTAATATATTTAAGCACGATTACGCTACCGGTTTCATCGATTTAATCGACATCTTCTTGACTACCGAAGAGTTGCTCAACAACTGGAATGTCTTCAGAATTTGGCTATCAGATTTATTTTTAATTTGCGAAAGTTTGATCATGTGTCCGAGTTTTGACGTAAACTAAAGTGGCTTCCGATACGCTATCGGAGCATATCCTATCTCTACTATACAATGTTCTAAATAATACTTCTTCCCAAAATACCTAAAAGATAGGTTCAATTTTCGCACTGATATGAGCAACAGGAATCTTCGGCCCTCTCATGATCTTATGTTATCTATACCAACTCATTATATGGAACATTACTCTGGATCTTTTACAGTGGACGCTGTCCGTCTTTGGAATGATCTTCCACACTCCCTTAAAAGTCTTCCCTCAAATTCAACTTGAAGACGCACTTTTTGTCCTCAGCAGCTAGCTACTAGTATGTATGTATCGTACGTATTTATGTAGTGTATCATAATTAAATACATATAACATATATATTATATTAGTACCTACTCTTTGTTTAGTTTTTAGACCGTTAGGTATACTTTTAGGTTAGTAGTGTATGTATACTAATATACTATTATATTTATTATAGTTATATACATATTTATATCACTCTTTATGCACTAATTTTAAATTTCAATAAGCCAATGTTGTTTCTTCATCTGTCATTTATGGTTGACTTTGCCCTGTATTTCTCTTAATTCTTATCTATATTTATCTGTGTTTTTGTGTGCAATTAAGTGTTTATTATTATTATTATCTTCAGGCGAAAACAATTAGAAAACAGTCACAATCACAAATTTGTCAGTTAAATATTATGAATAATGTTTACATTTAGTGACAAAAATAATCCTGTCTGCTCCATACAAAGAAGTACAGCCTTTTTATTATGGTTTATAACAGTTTAGGAAATTAAATTACCTTTTAAAAACCAAAATCATTCTAATCTTACCTGGAATGAATTGTATAGCGGTTTTGTAAAACCGCGGATTTTATAATCCATCTATGACATGGCTGGATTTTTTGTTACTGAAAGCTGAAAACTACACTGGTGGACATAAAAATCGGCTCAAGCATTGTTGTTCTACATTTAAGGAAATAAACCAATCACACAAACATAAACATATGAAATATATAGAAAAAACTCAAGATTTAACTAAAATAATTTAAAAAATGCCCCGCCCAAAATCGTAGGCTGCGGCGGCGCCTTACTCAACTGCTAGACGAAAGATGTTTAGGATCTTGATGGGTAAGAATTATTGTATCTTCAAATTGCCAGTGCCAATTTTATAGAACAACAATTGCACTAGGATAGAATTGAAGACTATAATGTAGTCTGAAAGCGAAGCCAGAGAAGTAACAACTACAACCCTGGTATTAAGACAGACATTATACTTTTCATCTTAACAAATATACACATCTAGAGATTTGTAATAATTTGATAGTGAAAAGAACTTTTCTAAATCCCAAAGTATCCACTTTTCACCAACAATTGAAAGATAAGATTGATTTGTAGGCTAATCCCAAACGAAAAGAATAATGGACAACATGATAAATACCTGGAGAACCAGAAAGTGCAATTTTAATAGTTTTGATAAAATTAGTTTTAATGTAGACAGTTTTAAAGCTTCATTACGTATTGTTGGTTTAAAATCTCAGGATCCAAGCTGTTACATAGTCCGTTCTCACAGTTTACTCTTAATTGTTCTGACCAGGGTTTTCTTTATCAAGCCAATGGGTTAAAGGATATTTGTGCAAAATAATAATTATCATTCTTACCCTTCGAAATCTTGGTTGGGATGGAGAGAGCCTGGAAGAAGGAAGTCTTCTCAGGACCGAGACCAGTGTTCTGGGCGGGGATGATGACGGACAGAGGGGCGATGGCTCCGGCACGGGCTGGGGCCCGCACCTTGTTCTCCAACAGCTTATCACGGATCTAAAAGAGAGAAATACTTAGGTTATTTGTGAATCAAGCACTAGTGATATTTTTATCACATCCCTTGTATACTACGATCAAGTCGGATTGAGTGGACAGGTAAATTAAGAAAAGATTTTTTCACACTTGACACCTTTTGACAGTTATAGTGATGTACCTACGGTGATGAACGAGTTATTCTTTTTTCATTCATTTATTCGGTCTATTTGTTCTTTTCTGTTAATTTAATATTTAATAAATAGTAAAACAGTATATTTTAAATTCTTGATGAGCAGTTATGTAAACTTGTCTTTTTGTGGTGTGTTAAATTACCGAACAATTGTATTGTTAAGTGTCGTTACACTATAAAGTAACCACGCATAGTACGATTTTGTTTTCTCAGGATTGCCTGCGTTTACGCTTGTGACATTAAGAAACAGTGTTAGTATTAATAAAATTCCCTAATAATATACTATAAATAATACAGGTGGATTTTGATATAGTTTTATTGGGCCCGCTCTGACCTCTTACAATAATACTACGTGCGCGAATGAACAAACGCATGCCTAAAATATATATATATATTTATAATAATATTTCCTAAGTTTAAATTTCCATGCCTTATCATCAAAATATATGTAATAAAAATCTGTAATAGCTAACAGTATGAAATATTATTAACGAAATGCTGGACAAGCAAATATTGTTTATACAACTTATTTCCCATTACTAGTTATTACCAGCTTTCGAACTCAGCACCTAGTTTTCAAAACCTAAGGCTAATATCTGAAATAACGAATCAAGCGAACATTAAAAACTTAATCACGTTACCTCCGGCAGCTGTCCTAAATGCCAGCTCCGGCAGCTGTCCCAATTCATTCATTCATTTGTTCATAACACCTTTTTCTAATCTGTGTAAAAGTGGACCATCACTAATTTCATTATGGTCACACAGATGAAAACGCCAACAGAAAAAATGGATTATCGTTTTGTTGAATAGTTTTTTTACCAACAATCGAGGTAATAAGTATTTATTGTGAACAAAAGTGTATTCTACATGAAGATCAAAGTGTCTAGAATCGATGTATGTGAAGTTTTTAATAAGAGGTGTGTACAAAATCGGTAATTTTCATCCTAAACGGTTTGTTTACCTCATCTTTCAACCCGACTTGATCGTAGTATAGTGAAGATGTTTGTTTCTTCAAATTGCCAGTGCACATTTTATTGAGCAACAATCACACTAGGATAGAATTGAAGAATTCATGTAGTCTGATAGCGAATCCAAGGATGCTATAACAACATTCCTGGTATTAGGACAGACAAAACAAAAGATGAAAGGCACACAATACTCTTTCTATTTTACAAAATAAGCTCAAATAACTTACATCAACAAGGTCTCCACGAGTGAAGACAAAGCCAACATTGCCCTTGATGTGAGGCAGCAGCTTCTCCAAGGCAGGGTTGGTCTCCAGATGGCCCTTGATGGCCTTGCGCATCATGGTGTTCTTGCCCATGAGCACGATGGCGTGGCCCCGCAGGGACATGCGGATCTGCTGCATCTGCTTCGAGCCCACATTGTCTGCTCCCACTATGAAACATTTGGGGTACTCATCTAAGAGTTGCTGTAAAGAGGAATTAGGTTGGGATAAATTAAACTAGTTAGTCGCAATAAAAAAAAGCAGTAAAAAGTTAAAATAAAGTACGCGAAATGGCGAGCGTGCGGGCGAATACATACAATATGTCAGTATGAAATCGCCCGT
The DNA here is from genome assembly GCA_934047225.1 of Ypsolopha sequella. NCBI lineage: Eukaryota > Metazoa > Arthropoda > Insecta > Lepidoptera > Ypsolophidae > Ypsolopha > Ypsolopha sequella. The sequence continues at coordinate 26,331,367 of OW203987.1, forward strand.
ACTCCCGCCTGTCGCGTCATATCATCTCAGCCTGCTGCTCTCGCACCAATTAGCTACCGGAGACTCATTCCCCTTATTACCACCCTAATCCTCTATTGAATTATAGTTAACTGAAGCAGCAGCACCAGTACTTATTACTTGGAAAAAATAGAGGTTAGAATAATGAAATACTTACGATGATCTTTTGGAAATAGTTAGACTTCCAGGTAGCTTTGTCCTCCCTACCCATCGTGTAGTGTGTAGGGACTTCGTAGAAATTTAAGGACTGAAAAAGTGAAACATTGAGGTTATGATGCGTCACTGTGGTTTTTCACATTTCAGTACAAAAATATTAGCGCCTGGAAATAAAGACTCATGATTTGAGCATCTAATTAATAAGAAAAAGATTTTTGAGCAATGATTCCTGGAATATTCAAAGATTAATTTCACTCACCAAAGCAAAACACACAAATACTGTGCGGGACAAAAACGCAAATGGCAGTAGTAGGGATGTCGATTGCCGATTATTTATTGCAAATAAAAAAAAAAAAAATTATCGGGTCAAAAATTCGATTTTGAATCGATTTTTTAAAAGCGATTCCATCTTTGAAATGATCTATAGGTACAATCGCGGGAATTATGGACACGGTTTTTTGCGGTTTCGTGGCAAATTTTGCTAACAAATCACATCTTCTTCTTCTTCGTGTGGAAACTAAATTAAATTAAAACTTTCCAGTAAGTATCTACTGTAATAGCTTTGTCATTAGCCTGCATCGGGTCTAAGTGGGTACAGAAAGCTGGACGCAGTGGGCACGACATTAGATGGTCTGTCGTTTGTGGAACACCGCATAAACAGTTCATGATAGCATTTTCAGCGGGAATTCCCCAGCGTTTAAGATTATCCTTAAACCTTCCAACACGAGCTCTAAGATGATTCAAGGATTTCCATACTAGCCATTCCTGATCGTGACCCGGTGGGAGATGTTTTGCGGGTTTTCCCCAGTCAGGAGTCAGACAAATCACATACAAAATGATTATAAATTACGTTTCCGGCAAGTATTTGATTTAAAATTCGCACATTTTGTTTGTGCGATCTTTATCTTTACTAAATATACTTTGACTTTATTAAATATAGCATATATTAATGTCATATTTTATTTAATAGAAAACATGTACCTTTACCAAAAATAAACTCAAGAAAAATTAACACTTATGCATTTTATCTTAAGAACATAAATAAAAATTAATTAACTCATATTGTAGCTGATTCTGAAGGCTTTAATTTTAGTTTTAGTGTTGTCAAAACTAAAATTATTCCTAAGCAATTTAGCTTCGGTTCCTAGCATTTAATTTTTTTGCAATAAATAAAATTTAGTTGTGACAGCACTAAAATTAGAACCTTCAGAATCGGCTTTTGCGTATGAAATTTTTGTTCCGATTTTGAATCGATTTTTTCAACTCGTGTTGAAATCGTTTTTTTTTTAGAAAATATGGCATCCCTAAATGGCAGGAGACAGCGTTGCCAGTTCCTAGAGACCTGAATTCCGTATTTTAGTTGCCAAAATCCCGTAGAGAGAGTAAGTATGTAGACCAAGGGACAGCGTCACCGGTTTTGTGTGAAAGTAAGTATGTATGTTAGTGTGTGTAAAAGTTACCAGAGTAAAAGTGAATTCCTAAGAAATGGGGAAATTCACAGACTAAAGACAGTCACACATTAGTACACGCACTTATTTAACTTATTTAACACGCACTTATACGGCCGCCAAAAAATAAGAAGCAATATGCATTAAGCGCGTGCTTTTTATGTGAACACCATCATTTATAATACCCGTACTTAGTCAAAAACAAAGAACTTTGTAACCAGACTGAATACTGACCTCTATTGAAAACTGCACGCTAAAATAAATAACCTTTATGTGTCTCTTATACTCTTATTGCTCACATTTATACGAATCAAAATTAAAAAAAATACTTTTTAGTATAAAATTATACCGTTTAAGATATATTTCGGGTCCGACCTGGACTTAACTGATGCCGGGTCCAGGTCGGACCCGAAATACAAGGTGACTTTTTGATCATCATCCAAATTCATACTGGAGCCTTGGTAAGTGATCAGCATCATGAATCGATAACAATTTCTGTGAAATTTGTATAATGAAATTTCTACTTCCTATAGTAATTTACTCCCAGTCCTGAGTGAACCACTATGGGGAGTCGAAATTTCATTTTATGAATTTTACAAAACTTGTTATTGGTTCATGATGCTGATCACTCACCAAGGCTCAAGTATGAATTTGGACGATGTTGGACGATGAATGAAAAGATTTATTTATGTAGTATGTCGTCATACTACGCTAGTCTTTTATTTCAGTGTATATGGATAGGGATTTTTAACATAGCTACAAATGGCAACACCTTCAAACTCGTTACTTAATGTTGAAGTTAGGCATGTAAATTGCTTATCATCTTGTTTATTCAGGGGATATTATACTTTATTTTAACTAATGATCTTAATTATATAAAAGTTAATATAGTAAAACAAGCAATTTCAAACATTGAAATACATTTAGTACTTACCCATGGAATAAAACACCGGGCATAGCACGTTCTCCACAATTTTGCAGCCTAGAACACTGCAACTCACCATAATTGTTTTTTTCAAAACGCTTTACACATGAACTTTGTCAATATACGTATGTTTATTGAAAATAGGGAACTAAAATTGAAAAATTAAATAATTGCTTCGATCTTGTTGTTTGTCTGGCACCAGTAACCTCACTGACTGTTGGTGCCTGACAAAACAAAGTGGTTACACTCTTTCTCACGATCACTGCATATGTTGGTTTCATTTTTATTTTTTATGTTGCGTTGTGACTTACTCTATATATTTACTCTATCTACGCAAAATCCGCAAAAAATATGTATTGTTGCAGGCAGAGTATAGAGTCTAGAAGGAAGTGTGTAAGTGAAAGTAATATGGAAAATTGGATCAATAAACCTTCTCTCTTATCTCGCATAGAAAAGAACAAGACAAACTTTCTTTAAACTGTATCACGACTATTTTGGGGATTCCCCACAGGCGCGTGCCCAGCTTTAAAAGCAGGGACGGGTCATCAGGGAAATATTTCTCTAATGATATAGAAATAAACAATCCCTAGAACCCCTCCCCTGTTAGGCATGCGCATGATTCCCCTGGGGCTCTATGTGTGCGTAAGCTTGTAAATATGCTGTTTTTCTTTGTGGAGTAATACACGACGCAGCATAGAGCCGCGCCAACAATAAGTTGAAATGTATTCCTTATTCTGAGAAATAATGTCCCTTTATATACCTATATAGTGTTGCGATGAAATTAAATAACTTTCCCGTGATTTAAAAATAAGTGCGAACGAAAAAAGTATCCAAGTGTGCTTTTCACCGGCTTTTTGATAAGTGTCTGTTTGAGGTTAATGAGTCTGTCTACATCAAATATAAAAATCTGTATTCATCAGTATCGCACTCCCAAAATCCGTTTAAATACGGACAAATTCCTATATATGGCAACACTGGAAGCAGATTAGTGTTGGTTAGCTAAACATCGATAGCTAATATGTGAAGTTAGAGATCATATATCGATTTTTGAGCGTTTTTGTGAACGCAGGGTTACAAAGACGAAATTTCTACCATAGATAGGGTGACCCAAAATGATCATTTTAAGATGTGGAGGGAAGTCAGGTTCAGCACCTGTGCACAGGGGCAGGGAAAAGGAGGCCAATTACGCATCTTGATGATAATTTTTTTTATTGAATAGTTAAGGCTACTAGAGCTTGTGTGGCATCGTTTCCATGTTAAACAAATAAAATTTATTCATTTGAATGCTTAAAATGTATGATTCTTAACAAAAAAAAAATATTTTTAGTAAGATTGTAACACGGCACACCAAGGGTACGGTATTTATATAGGGGGGGGGGAAGACATGCTCTCAATGGATTGGAGAGGAAGGCGATTATAATCAGCCGAGTGTTCACCCTAGAGCCAATACTGGATATAGCGGAAAGGTAGGATAGGGGGAAGGCATGAGCTTTTTTCGTCCCTCTCGATTGTCACCTACTTTTTATCTTGTGGCTAATTGCCAACCTGCTGTCAGAGTTGTTCAGGCCACCATTACAGGCCTGTACAGGCCTCTGTTATGGTTCCCAGTGCTTATTTTGGATATGTGGGGGGTAGTGGTTGTTATTATTTTATATCCGGTGCTGTCTGCTATAACGTCATCTTCTGTAGTTGTTCCTGTGGTGTTTAGTGTATTAATTTGTGTTGAGTTTGTAAGGTTTTGCCGGGTTGAAAGGTTTGTTTCGAATTTCACCCACGTTTTAGTAATTTCCTGGTTTAATATTTGTAATTCTTCGTCCTGAGTATTTCAATAGTGCCATGGTGCCAAAACCAAAAAATATATAGTTACCTACCGTTGCATATAAGTAAGCACATATTATGTCACTTATTTACATTTATACCCATTTATCCAATATATTTGTTTATTTACTCACATAGTTTTCTAAAAAACGTCTCCAAGGAATTTTATAATTTTTAAAATGTGTATTTTTTTGATATCCATTTTCCAAGTGGGTATGTATGATTTGATAAAATCGATAAAGTGCGAGTCTCACATACTACCTAGTAATTTATATCTAAGGACATCAAAATTTTCATGATTCCTGAATTTTAAAATTTGAGAACCGTCCATAGCGTGATGACGTATGCTTGAGCCACCCAGTTGGAACACAAAACCTTTACAAATCAGCAAGGAACATAGCTTGTTTTATTATACCATGCCCTGAACGAACTCGCTGCCAAACGAGGAAAGTTTTGGTCAACACTGGCATAACGTTTATATATTTTTGGGATACTAATTTATTGCAGACTGGTATCATTTTTGTTTTTTCAAAGGATTTACAACGTGGACAAAGAATACCTAGACTACGACTACGATTTACAAACACCGTTTTTTTTTTAAATACCGATTTGGTTACATCTCTATTAAAAAACTAAAAATGTCAACTCTCTGCTGAATTCGACGGTGGTGGTTGTTTTATGTGGTTGCGAAGCGAATAAACTTCTTCAATTACATACCTATTGTATAAACTTGAGATTTCCGGCGCCATTATCCTGTATAAAATCGTTCAAAGCAGGATCCACAGTGCCACAAGCCGAAGCAACAAAAAGCAATATGTCTTTGTTCCGTAAGCCAACGAAGAAGATTCAGCGACGCGTGTTCAAAGGGGGTGACGATGATGAAGACGGAGACCCAGAGCCTCCGCCACCCCCCATCATCAGCAAACAGAAAAAGGAGAACAAACCTATCAAGAAAACTGCGCTTCTGAGCTTCGCTGATGAAGGTACGCGTCCATCTCTTGACTTATATGGTTCCTTCTCTAGGAAAATATTTTACTCCGAATTGAACATATCAATCATTAAAAAATGTTTTTCGCGCCCGTTTACACAGTTTTAAGCATTGTAAAAAAATAGCAAGTGATCATGTTACTTAATTACATAAAAGAACTCATGGTTCCGTATTGTGAATGGAAAATTTAATGTTATATTTTTTTCTGAATTTCTCAATCGCTATATGTTTCCTGTAATCTTTACGTTAACACATATTACCATGAATTTTTTCATATTTTTCTGTCCACTAGTTTTGGGATTAGGGGGTGTCTTCCTTTTTTTTTGTAGTTTTTCGAGTATTTCCCAAAATAGATGCTAGTAAATATAGGCAAACTATATACTTTTGCAATCAGCTATGCATTTATTGTGATATTTCAAAGATTTCTGGAAATCAGTGCATGTAAATAGTAAGGATATATATTTTTACAATCAGCTTGTTAAGGCGATTTGCGAAAAAAATATGGGTTTTTCTTTTCTGTGTATTTCATGAAATAGATGGAAAATTATAATCAGTTTCTGGTATATGCATTTTGACTATATAATCTAGGGATTTGATTTTGAAACATGTTTGGATAAACTTTTCTTGATAGAAATAATCGTTGACATGAGGTCTTCTAACACACTTTTTCTCCTTGTTTAACCAGTAGCAGCCATGTACAGAACTCAAACATATTTTATTAGATGGGTTTCAACAAAATCTAGATTTTTGATTTTGGAAATTTTGCTAGGTACCTAGTTTAGTTTTTTTATTAAAATTATAAAACCAACTTTTTTTTCCTTTTGCCCTGAATCCGCCCCTCTCGCACTGCGCAATTTTTCGCTTGGAGTGACAGTGACAAAAAATAAAATTCACATAGCCTCTTAATATCTACAATTTGTAACCCATATTGTATTTTTAGAATAATATTTTATATTTTTCTCTGTTGTTTTGTTTTGGAAATATGTTAAACAATTTCAAATTATTAAAATTTTTTTTACACCTTGTTATGTGGGCAAATTAATGATATTTTCATGTCAAATTTCAAGTCTTTATCTTTGCTAAACTTATGAGGCTGTGACATATGGGCGGATGGACGGTGGAGTCTTACCATAAAGGTTCCTTTGTACATTTTAGGTACTATGGAACCCTAAAAAGCTGGAATTGAAATTTAAATCAAATCAAAGATCAAATCAAAATCAAAGAAAGTGTGGTAAAATATGTCCACTAGTGGACGAACACAGGCTGATCTGATGAATGGATAGATGGAAGCTAGAATCCAATGGTTTAATACAAAATGTACCAATCTCTTGGTCCATTCAGTCAAAAACAGATTATATTTTTGTAATATATTATAATATATTAGATTATAATAGTTCCCTGGCATTTGTAAGTTTTCGTTGCACGCATACATTTGTAAGTTTTCGTTGCACGCATACATTTGTAAGTTTTCGTTGCACGCATACATTTGTAAGTTTTCGTTGCACGCATACATTTGTAAGTTTTCGTTGCACGCATACATTTGTAAGTTTTCGTTGCACGCATACATTTGTAAGTTTTCGTTGCACGCATACATTTGTAAGTTTTCGTTGCACGCATACATTTGTAAGTTTTCGTTGCACGCATACATTTGTAAGTTTTCGTTGCACGCATACATTTGTAAGTTTTCGTTGCACGCATACATTTGTAAGTTTTCGGCGCACGCATACATTTGTAAGTTTTCGTTGCACGCATACATTTGTAAGTTTTCGTTGCACGCATACATTTCCAATCAATCACTTCTTACTACTAGGGACAAAAAATACTGCACTCATTTAAAACTGTTTCATAATGCAATGGTATAATTATAACAAGATGTAAGCAAACATTCCAGTCGATTGTAAGCATAAAATTACAAGTTCAATTGAATAAAATCTCCCCAAATACATGATTTGTGAAACGAAATGTTTAGCCATAGAGATCAACCAACAACAATAATGAATTGGTACAGCCATCTTGTGATATCTGCTACTTGACTGTTTTTAAAATGTGTTTTAAATTTACATTGATGTGTTTTAATATTAAACTTACATTTAAAATGTGTTTTAATTAGCCTTTGAAAATACTATATAGTGAAACCAGTTAGGTATAGATTTATAATAAAGTCAGTGGACAAGTACAAGTGTTTTTAAATCAAAATTATACGGTATACTATTATAACCATAAAATGAAATGTAAAATTCATTTTGGCAGTTAAATTTTCATATACCCAGGCCATACCCAGGCTTTTTGGAACACTTCCTAAGTGTGTCAGTTGGCAGTTGTGCACTTGTGCCAAGCTGTGTTGTGGAATTGTATTGAGGTGTATTACACAATTTTGGTTAATTGATTGGTAAATTTATATGAACATATAACTACCAGACCCTTTATACCATCTTCTCCACATTACTTAAAGTAGTGATTCTTAGATGTTTTGTATTAACATACATTTGCTATGAAGCCAACCATGAAATTGTGAAAAAAGAATCAGCTATTTCATCAATTTTATTACAGTAGATAGGGGTTGTTCACAAATTACATAATGCAATTTGGGAGAAAGGGGGTAGCGGCCAGTTGTTACGGTCTTGGTAATTGGAGGGGCGGGTTAAGGTTTGCGTTACGTCACGATTTTAGCATAGCCAAATGGAGATTTTTTACGTTTTTCAGTCGTTCTTATTAGGGTTCCATAGTACCTTAAAGGTACAAAAGGAATCTTTATGGTGAGACTCTGTTGTCCATCTATCCATCCGTATGTCACAGCCTCATAACTTTAGCACCGTTAAATATAAAGACATGAAATTTAGGACAATAATAGCATTCATTTGCCCACATATCACGGTGTAAAAAAATATGGAAAAATATTAAATTTTTCAAAATATTTCCAAAACAAAAGTGAGAAAAATAAAAAATATTATCCTAAAAATACAATATGGGTATCAAATTGTAGATATCAAAAAGCTGATTGTAAAAATATATACTTTTACTACATTCAGTGGCACTGGTTTCAAGAAATTTTTAAAAAACCACATAAATATGTATGTCCCCCCTTTATATCCGAAACTGGTAGACCGAAAAATATAAAAAAAATCATGGTAATATGTGTTTACGTAAAGATTACAGGAAAAACAAAGCGGTTGAGAAATTCACGAAAAAAAAATTACAAAATTTAATTTGTCATCCGCAATGCGAAACCCTAGGTACGCAAGTCTGACTCGCACTTGGCCGGTTTTTTTTTGTTGGCTAGACTACCTACCCTGACTCGTGCCAGTGCTGTAGTGCTAACATGGCAAAATTTTATCGACTCTTTTATTTCTACAAGATTACTTCTAAAATCCCAATTTATCTGCTTTTGCTAACTTGCAGCCAAGAAAAGAATAAAAGATTGTGTCGAAAACATTTTTGCTCGCTATAGCGATATATCGCGTTCACAGAATAGTTTGTATAAAATTGGATTAAATCGAACAAATAATCGATTATTCTCAACGAACGTAATCTCTACATTATTAAACAATCAATTTAAAAAGTCACTTGCGATTTATAATTTGTTTGAAACAGTACTCTTTTTAAAATAGTAGTGTAGCATTGCACTGACAGTTACATGACAACACTTGCATTTGGTTTGCTTGCATTAATATTTGCTGCATTTGCTTGCATGCAACTTGAAAGAAAAGTCAATTTATGAAGTGGACATATTCCGTTTAAAGAAGCCAGATAAAACGGCTAATAATAATAATAATAAGTGGACATATTTTTCAAGAAAATTTTACAAAATAATAACAAATATATAGAAAACTTTCAAAATCACTCCCATATCTTAAAAATCCAGCGTAAAATACTTAAACAAACATTATTTTCCTGCAACACGCCCAAACAACACCCAAAGATTTCAAAAGTTATTTTAGTAGTTACTTTTGAAATCTTTGACTAAACCAGGGTTTGTTTGGAAGAATACAGAGGCTATCGGCTCCACAACAACCCGTTGCACCTGTTTACTATACCAACAACCGCCAACAACCAACATAATTCCTTTGTGCAAATTCAAGTTTTTCAATACCTATATGATAAAAGAGGATGAATTTTACCAAATATTGTTTAACTATGAAAGCTTGATGAAAACCTGTTGACATTTGACACAAATATTTTCCAAGGATTTGTGTTAATTAAATAATATAGGTACATACATATACATAAAGTTACAAAACTAAATTCTCATTGCATCTTGCCCATTTTCTCCTGCTGCTTGTTTTTTTTCTCATTTATTTTCATTATTTTTATTCTTGTTGTAGTTCGTATTTTTGTGACATCTTGTATTTTTTATTTTATGCTCTAGCGTCAAAGCATCCACTTCCAGCAGGTACCTCGCAACTCCTGTTCTGATCCCACTCCTACAGCGATGGTTAATGAGACCCTGGCTGCTGTGTTGTCTTTCAGGCATGGTTCGGCCGGTGGACTTGATGGTATAAGCCCCCAGCACTTAAAAGATCTTGTGTAACTACTGGTGTCGCCGGCCACACCCTCCTGGAAGACATTACACGTCTGGCCAACCTTATGCTGTCGGGTGGGGTCTACGAGGGTATTACGGATTTGCTCTATGGAGCAGATCTGTATGCCCTCAAAAACAAGGATGGGGGAATAAGACCCATTGCGGTGGAAAACACATTCCGCCGGATGGTGTCCAAAATTTGTTGTAAAAATATTCTAGATGATCTTACAAAAAAATTTCAACCCACTTAACCAGGTTTTGGGAGTAAAGGGGGCTGTGAGGCTGTAGTACATGCAGCCTGCTCCTTCCTTGAGTAGGATGCTGATGAGGTCCTGTTGAAGATGGTGTTCCGTTATTCATGTGATTTGTTGCCCTATTGTTTTTTTCTTATATTTAAGTAGTTATACATATATAGTAGTTATATAAATAATGTAATAAAAGTACTAATTACTAGTAGAATCATATATACCGTCACTTAACAATAACTCGTGTATTGAAGTGTTAGATTATAGGGAAGCCAGATTTTAATTAAAATGGAATAACTCTTTAATAGACTCGTAGAACTCGTTGGAATAGAAACATCTTCAAATTGCACAAGATGCTTTGAGTTCTTAAAGGGTACAGACCACCATAACTAGTAAGTTTCTAGGTTTTCCCATTGAAGTGCAAGGATCGATTTTAGGGTTTGTAAAAAAAAAAAAACACAAATTTTCCAAATGTATCGATTATAGAAAAAACAAGATTGCACAAATTAGGAACTAATTAAGACTCACCCTAGTAAAAAAAATCGTAGTTGTATGTCATGTCAATACAGCAATTGGCTAAATGTTACCCCAGCGGCATTTTGAATGACTCTGAAACCTCAAGACGCACAAATTTTGTCTTTTGGGCACAATTGGGCACTAATTATATCATCTAAGTAGCTAGTTTGTATTTCGCTAAGATCACTGGTGAAAAATCATGCCGCTGGGGGATAACGTTACTCCAGCGGAATCTGTTTTTTGTAAATATCTTTGGATCGGCTGGAAGCATTAATTCAAAATTTCATTGCTTAGATAAAATTATGTTAAGGTGTGTTAATTCGAAAACCATTTCCAGATTTAGGTTTAATAAGCCGTATTTTAGAACTTTTTGTCCTAAAAAACCTCATGTAGATGGATATTTTTACGAAAAAGCTGCAACTTCCATTTGCCTTCGTGTGACGTCACTTGAGAAATGGCTGTTTAGAAATGTGTCCTTTGCTATCAAGATAAATTTATAATAAATTGCTTCTGACTAATTTGACAGATGAGTAGACAGACAGAGACAGACCACTTTTTTTTATAAGCAATCACACATCACAATCAGTGTAATGTCTAAAATTCTCAGGTGACGTCATATCGGACAATTCTTTAAAAAATCATAAATATAATGGTTAATTCACATACCAAAATAATGAAAAATATGTCCTAAACTGACATAAACTCTCTGAAAAAAAAAACTCATGGCTTATTTTGCAGTTTCCCAAGTTTTGTTTATCCGTAATGCAACACCACACTTGTTTTTTGTTTAAACTGGGTATAGTTATAAGCCCAAATCTTTTAAAATTTTACAAAGCACCGGTTACGTAACGGAATGGAGGGGGGTAGGGGGTCCCAGCCAAACGTTACGGTACAGTACCAGGCCATTTGAAGGTCGCATCGTGCCTTAAAAAGAGATACTCGGCTACCTTCGGCTTTGTAGAGCGTTATCTCTGTCACACTTGTCAACCCGTGGGTCTACCGCGTAATTCTCATTTACATCAACATCAACTTGAGATTGAAATTTGACGTGCGTGCGACGACGCCCGCCTAACGTGTCATCTCTTTTGCACGCGTTGAATTTCGCATGCATTTGCTTGAAGTTGATACAAATGAGAATTACGCGGTAGAGCCCAAGGTCGTTTAGTCGCTGACTTGTTAGTTGTTTGACTGTTAGTGTTTCGTGTGACAGAGATGACGCTCTACAAAGCCGAAGCTAGCCGAGTATCTCTTTTTAAAGCACGATGCAACCTTCAAATGGCCTGGTACTGTACTGTTGCGTGGAGGGAGGAGTGAGGTTCGTAAATTCGAGAATTATGCGTTACGTAATTTGTGAACGACCCCCATACTTAACTTTTCCATGGAACAGCTCTACTCTAACAAAAAAATTGCATTGTTTTCAGAGGAAGACGGGGAGGTGTTCAAGGTGAAGAAATCATCACAAAGCAAGAGGCTCGCCAAGAAGAGAGAGAAGGAGAAACGACAGGCTGGTGATAGTAAATATGAAAATACCATTCCTGAGGTAATGGACTCTTTCTGTGTTCTTCAGAAATAGAACCTATGAAGCAGCCATGCGTGTTTTTAAAATATTGTGAAATTGTGGTAGCCTTTAATTAGGGGATTGATCATTTGTTTCTAGATAACATTGTAGAAATTGGCTTTTCAATTTCAAAATTATATTCAAGTGTGGCCTTGTTCGTTAAAACTTTTGAAAATATTTCCAGTTTAATCCAATTTATCTTTGACTGCCCTGTTACATGTTCATCTGCCATCTTTTTTAGCTGAAAAGGTGAAAAGTGAACTTGGCTCTTTCAGACTGGAGTCATATTCTTCTTCAGTTGCAGCACCCACATTCTGATTTAGCTCTTGGATTGGGGAAAATGTGATACTAGTTTCATATTGTCTGAAAGATATGTCAATCGTAGTTACTGAGGTTAAATTCATCATTCACTTTAATTATATATTTACATAAAAAAATTATTTGTAATATCAAATAAAACTTTTTCACACTAACACCAATTTTAAAACATAGGAAAACCAAGACAGCAACAGCACAGAAAAGCCACCAAAAGCTAAGAAGAAAGTCACACTCGAAGGTCTAATTCTGTCAGGAAGGGAGGCTTTAGCTGCTGACGGGGCTGGAGACATGTCTGACGAAGATGAGCCACAAGAGCAAGAAGAGGAAGACAATGGGGGGTTCCACCGCTACCGCGCGGAGAATGTCCGGGCGGCTCTAGCGGCCGGCGGGCACGGGATCCCTGACGCTGCTCTCATCCATGCAGCGAGAAAGACTCGACAGCAGGTATGAAGAGGTGAGGTACAAGCCGGAGGCGACCACACCGATTATATGAGGGTAGATATGTAAGATTATCCAGGAGTTATGTATAAACATTCAATTTGGAGTTTGATGTCTGCACAACTGCACCTGTCGCGAAATTAAAGTTCAAAAGCATAGCAACAAAATGACCATCGGCATATAATTTGGTTATCTCGGTATAAAATGGCTACGAATTTCAGCAGTGAGGGAATATATGGCAAAGAAGAAGCTTAGCAATAAAAATTAAATTTCATGACATCACTTTCCAAACAACATGAAACTTTTAAATTTTATTAGTGTTAGTAAGTGCAAAGCAACAAAATAATGTTGGATGCTACACATTCTTTTAAACTCATTGAAGAACTGCAGACTTAAAAATTTGTAGTTATTGAGGTTAAATCCTGTAAATGTTTTGGTGTTCTTTAGAAAAAAAAACAGAAAACTCGAGTGATTAACTTCAAAACGCCGCCGTGGGCTAAAACGTAACAAATACTCTGAAAATAATGGTTACAGGTGTCTCAGGCTTGCTTATCTCGTGTCTTTCTCTTTTAATACTGTTTTAGTGTAACTTTGACAATATATAATACTCGGTAATTTTACCTTTATCGTTACTGTACTTCAATTTCCTAGTGAATCTTTTTTTAGGCATTCATTTCTTGTCCTGTTTTTATACTTTTATATCAATATTAATTAAACAGTCTGAAGACCAAGTAAGTTGATTCAATTCCTAAAGTAAAATCACTAAAATCTTCAAATTTAGTATCCTCAGCCTGGTCACCTGTAGCCGCCACATTACCCGCCCAAATTCAACGTGGTCTCTCCTACAGGCCCGCGAGCTCGGCGGGGAGTACATCCCGATCCGGTCGGATAACGAACGCAAGCCCGGGTCTCGGCTGGTGCGTGACGACGACGGTTCCGGAGACGACGAGGAGGAAGGCAGGATCCACGTCCGGGGGCTGGACTTGCCCAGTGACAAGCCGAAACGTGAGTCACTGCAAGTTATCATAGTCTGGCTTTTACATTCAATCAAATTCCAATCATGACTAACTCCCTCTCACTCATTTCCATGTTCGGTCTCTTTCTATCAGCTTTCTGCTGCTTTATATTCCTGTCAGAGATATCGTTTTTGCTGAATGGACTAGTATCGAAAGCCGTAAAACAAGATAAATTAAAATATATTATCTTATATTGTTTTTGTTGGTTTGAAATATTAATTTTGTTGGAAGAACATTATTTTTAAAGAGTTTCAAATATTTTGTAGTCGTTACTTTATAGCGCAAACGTTTATTTATACATTTTTTAAAGTGGTAATATCTATTTATGGGTGTATTATTTTTTTGTAGTATCTTACACTTTTTTATTGTTATTTCCATTAATTTTAAAGTAAGTATAAATGCGTCCCTTTTTAAAAGCACTTGCCTGTTAAATATGATGGTTATACGAAATGTGGGAGCCAAATTAAATGATGGGACCGCGGGAAAAACAAGTAAAATTTTTTTTAAAAGTTGTATGATGAAAATCAGCGCAGGGACCACCAGGAAGAGTTGCCAGCAGTGGTGCCAGATTAGGCGAATTATTGCCATTTAGGCTACCTTAGGGGGTCAAATGGCGACCAAAAAATCAGATCGGCTACCAGTAGCCATTTAAGCTACCTAAGAAAAAAGAACAGGCGATTTAGGCTATTTCAGGATTACTCCAAATTGATTGAATAATTCCATAAAATGCTTCTAACAAAACGTAATATAGTAGGTACGTTCGCAGTTCTTTCACGCTGCTTGCGTTCCATTGCATCCACTAAATTTGTAGGAGTGAGATGGACAAACGCGTTTATCATAGAGAAAACAATCTTTCTAACTCATTTTAACTCACATTTTAAGAAAGTGGCGCCCCTTTCATGACTTTATACTTCCACTGTACGTTTCTTCTTTATTTGGGCTAAATTTAGGCTACATAGCTCAAAATGTTAGGCGAATTAGGCTACTTGACAAAAATAAATAATTAGGCGATTTAGGCTACTCGGTAGTCAAAATTAGGTGAATTGAGGTAGCTGATATCTGGCAACCCTGGTTGCCAGTATCTTAACTGAGCTCAACTACGTGTTTAACAATCATCTGTTGTACGCGTACTTAATTATATTTAAGGAAAACCTACAGCACAAAGTACAGGTACAAACCAAGTACAAGTTCACTGGTATTTAATAGTAATACATAGTTCAATAGAACAAGCAAAGGAAGTTTTAACAATGTAGGTGGACTATTAGAGCAACACATGTACAGTTAGTCCGCGAGTTGATTGCATTCGGGGGCTGAGTTGAAGGGACGAAAACATAAATCATGTGCCTAACTTTCATGAAACCTTTTATCTGATTATTTGCCAGAAAATGTAACATCAGCATCACAATAAGGCCAATGGCAAAGACTTTGTTAGCTTTTGATAGAGGCGATTATTGGTTGCTCAATGGCCTTTTTTATTGTATTTATTTTCTATTTATTGTATTGTACTGTCCGAGCAGGCGGCACGGCGGCGGCTCCGGATGTGGAGATGGACAGTGAGGCCGAGGAGTGGGAGGAGCAGCAGATGCAGAAAGCCGTGCCCGCTATAGCAGACATCACAGGTGAGTAGAATAACAGTTACGGCGCTCTTATCCCAGAAGATTGACTCTCTGTCTTTTTCTTTACGTGTAAGGAGTAAAGAAAATAACCACACTTTTGTACTTTTTCGTTGTTTTAATCGGTTTTTAAATTGTTTAAAAACAAGGGATATGTTTATTAAAACCCACTTACGTGGTCGACCTAGAAAATTTAAAGAGCAATATTACCAGATATGTTTCGTTAATAAAAGAGTGGAATTATGGAAATGGCATTATTTGAAAGGTCTTTTTACATGCTGTGTTCGTGAATTATTTCTATCGAGCAAAGTTTATCTGATCGTGTAACACATGCGTGGAAGACCTAGATAAAGGTTCGAACTATGTTGCGTATTTTTTCTTGGAAGTTTTAGACGATATTTGAAAGTTCTATTTGACTTTGAAATTACTGATTTTGGGATAAGAGCGCCTTAAGACTATTTTATTTACTGAAAAAGGCGTTACTTTGCGGAAGAAAATTTACTAAAAAAAAAAAAAAAATATTTGCAATATAGTTGATGCTATAATTAAATAAAAATACAGTTATAACAGAGGAAAAAACACAAAGAGTAATCACTAAAACAAAACTTTTTGTAACAGAAGACAATCTGAAAAAACAGATAAGTGCTAATTGCAAATTTTCTGCAGGCACCAAAACTTATAGGGCACTGAATAGCAAGTGATTGTCTAGACGTAGGCGTGCTTTGTCATTTAATATTAGAGAGAAAGAGAGCGACTGCCCGCTCGCCACAGATCTTTCTCCAGGTCCGTAGCCAACATTATGTTCTTATTTCGCTTTTGTTTTTATATCTACCTTCAGCAGAACGAAACGCTATAGCCAAAATAGGCTAAACGTTTTTTTTATCCTTACTTTAATGTATTTTTATAAATACAAAAACTGGGATATAATGTACTTCGAACCATTTATTCAGGCATACACAAATAATGATTATTTTAAGAGGTTTAACTAATTATTATGGCTACAACAGTAAAACATTAGAGCGCAGTCCAGATCGTGGCTCAGATAGATCCATCTTACAGATCAATAATGTTTATAACAATAAAAAAAATATGGTATTACTAAAAAATAACTCAACTTACTTCCGTCCTCTCCGTGTCTCTGTTCCCAGGTCGGTTCAGAGGGCCTATTACTATTATGTATCTTTAGTTGCCATCTGGACTTGGTGTCTATCATCAAAAACATAGATATATAAATATATAACGTTTTTATCTATGTTTTTGATGATAGGCACCTAGTCCAGTTGGCAATTAAAGATACAGAATACAGGGGCTGGTGTCTATATGCATTCCTAGAGGCCGAACCGTCTGCTGACGTGTTCTTTGATTCTAAAAGTCAATTAGTTTGTAAGTTTACTAGTTCATAAAGCCGATTCTGAAGGCTCTAATTTTAGTTTTAGTGCTGTCAAAACTAAATTTTCTTCGGTACAAAATAGTCCTTACGAGTTAGCATTAGAAGCTAAATTTCTTTTGAAAATTTCAAGCTTCGACAGCACTAAAACTTAAATTACTCCAAAGTAATTCAGCTTCTGTCCCTAGCATTTAAGGACTATTTTACAATAAACAAAATTTAGTTTTGACAGCACTAAAACTAAAATTAAAGCCTTCAGAATCGGCTTTAGTGTTTGTCTAAAAGTTAAGTTAAATATGTTAAACTACTAAATCTAATAATTATTGTAATTGGGTGCATAATAATATATTATTATACATACATATATAATATACATATTCATAATACATAATGTATAATAAACAGTAAAACCCGGTGAATCTGTACATTGAAGAAAAGTAATAAAAATAGAAAGGAGATTACTAAAGAAGAGTAATAGAACACAAATCAGCGATTTTTTTAAATTCTTTTCTGTCTGTCGTCTGTTTGTTTGTTCACGCACTTCCCCGAAACCACTGAACGGATTTGGATGATTATAAATAAATATATGTTAATAAAATAACGCCCATGCCTTAACGGGACAGAGTTGAATAAACGCGGTACTATCATACTTTACACACTAACATCTGAATATATTCGTTCAGTGAGTAACTGTGCGATTTTAGTTTTTAAAGTTCTTCGCAGCGACGTGGAAGTCGGGAGTATCTAGCGAGGCCGAAAAACGAGCATGCGAGGATGCCGAAGGCCGAGCTAGGTGCGTTCGTAGTCCAAACATGCGAGTTTTTTGGCCTCGCTAGCTTTGTTTGGGATATTGTCAGTTTGTATATTCAAGTGAGAGCGCTTATGTTTGTTCCTGAAAAAAAAAAAAAAAACGATATGCCGCGGCAAGTAATTGTAATAAATAAATAGTATATAATCCGTTAACGTGTTGCCGCAGGTGAGCCGTCCCTGGCGGACGGGAACCCGTTCGCGGTGCCCCCCCCGCCGCCGCGCATGGACGAGGGGCCCCCGCACTTGCGACCCCTCGCGCTGGGCGGCGCCGCGCCCCTCTCCGCGCAACAACTTGTCGATGCTTTGAGCACACGGTCAGTTATGTCACGGGCGTTGTGCATTCATTCGTATTCGATTCGTATTCGTGATTAGTTACGAACAACTTGAAAGCGGATCCGAAATTCATCTAGGAAAACAACTCGTATACGAATCGAACACGATTGTGTGCACAAACAATCCTCAATATGCAAAAGACAAATTTATTGGTTACATTATTTTATTGTTGGGGATGATTAATATACTTTAAGAGTCCGGCGGAGGATGCATAGTTCATTCAAACGTAATACAAAAATAATTTGTAAATTATACATATTTTTGAGGTAATATTTATTTATTCCGATTGGATTGCAAAAAAATTAGGTTCCCAAATGCCTATTTTATATGAACACAGATTCAAAGACGAAATATAAATAATTTCTAATTTCCATAGAAATTAAATTTTTCTTATATTTCATGTTTAAATCAGTTTTCTTATACAATAAATAGTTGTGAACCTACATATTCTGTAATCCAATCGAAATAAATACACACATATCTTAAGAATATGTATAATTTACCAATGATTTTGGTATTCCGTTTGTATGAACTATGTACCCTCCGCTAAACTCTTAAGGCAAGTTGTAATCGGGATTAGCGTCAAATTAGAATCTTTGGACGTTGTGTGTTAAGATTTCTACACATACTGAAAACCAAAAAACACAACGCGTCGCAGAAAGTCCTAGTTCAATCTTTTAATAAGCAGAAATAATGAAGGTGTTATAATGGCATCAGAAATAATAAATTGCGAACTACCCTTGGAAATAACCGTGCACTTTCTATAATTTTTATATTTTATGGCCGTAGGTTTAGCTTAGGTTGTAGGTAATAGGTTTATATTCAATATTGTCATCAAACATTTATCCATTACTTTCTTCATCTGCTTAATTTTTATCTCTTTATGTAATCTGTGAGAATAGTAAGGGAATAGATATACCTACAGTAGAGCCACTGAGTGATGGCGCCTATGACGTTTAAATGCCTACAAAGTATCGTAATTATTAATAAGCAAGTGTGAATTAAAAAATGTAATACTTCATTGTTGATAGTGATGTACTACTTGTTTCGATTTGAATGTTGCTTTATTGTGCAATATAATTCGTATAGAAACAAAGAATAAAAAAAAAAAAAGTTTCTCGTTTTTTATAGGTCGTGTTTGAGGTCGCCAAGTTATGCACTAATATTTAATTAAAAACAAAACAATGACGAAGTTAAACTAAACGAAAATAAATGATAGTAAAATATTTTTTTCGATTTAGATATTTAAACATCTCTTGGGGGCCCCGGAGCACTACACCGCATAGCCCTCCGATAGCTACGCCACTGGTTTGCAACATGTTGAATGTTGAATGACGTGTCTAATGTTGAGTAAACTCACACTTGATTTTTATTTTTAACCGAAATTTGAAATGTACCTCATCACTAAATGCAGCTGTCATAAGTGCCATCACTCAGTGGCCCTACTTTAAACTAATTTATTCTAACTAATTTAAATAAATAAATATTTTTAAAAATAACGAGATATCTGCAAATAAATGATTTTTTGAATAATTTGGAAACTGTGCCATACAATATTCGACTCTTACTAATTGGTATATGATTCACTTATCTTACCACGGTATATTTCTACCACAGACTGCAAGAACTGTCCACAGCCCGCGAGTCCACAGCTACAAAACAACAAGAATGTCGCGACAGATTGCTCTACGCTATACGTATCAAGGAGTCGAGAGAAGCGAGGGCGGCGCCGCTAGAAGCTGCGTACAAGAGGGCACAGGCGGCCAGGGCGTACATTACAGACTTGGTCGAGTGTTTGGACGAAAAGGTGACGTATTCTTTGTGTCACAAGAGCTATATTCCTTCGTAGGAGCTTTATAGCTTAGTTACGTATGCATCTGAGAGTCGAAAAAAAAAAGTGGTGAGGTTAAGAGATGCGTCCAAAAGGGAACAAACTACGTATTACAGATTAATCTCAGTGTTTGGACAAAACATGCTAAAGCCCGCGCTAGCTGGTATTTCAGGGAGCGCAGATGTATAATAAGCTGCCAAAAACAATAAAAGAATCAAAATCTTTGCTCAAATTTAAAAAAAACTATTGAAAAATTACGTCACTACCAATTTTAAAACGATTATTAAATAGATGAAAAAAAACTTAATGACTAAGTAGAACATATAGATGGGCCAGTTAGCATAATTTAGCTTGTAACTATTTACTTGTTTTAATAATAGTTTTAGGCTTTATGATACATATCTGATGTGATATCTGACCCTCTGGTCGTGTAATATATTTAACTTTAATTAGGAATAAGTTCTCATTTTAAGTGAATAATGAATGAATGAATAAACACTTTATTGCACACAATTAAGAAGACAAGATACACGCAAAGAACAGATAGAAGGCAAGGGCGGACTTATTCCTAAAAGAAATTTCTTCCAGTCAACCTTGGGAAAACATAAAAACATTTTTATCTTGAAAATTTCACTTAATCAGTGCATAACAATATGTAAAAGTTATTTTAAACCTATAACATAAACATAAAAATATACTACATACTGAAATACATACATAAATACACAGATACATAATATACAGACAAACAGTAGCTTAGTCAGTAAGTCATTCAGAGAGATAACATTTTTTCAAGTTGTATCTAAAATAGGACACAGAAGGAAGATCTTTGAGGGTTTGCGGAAGTTCATTCCAGAGTCGAACAGCATTGACCGTGAAGGATTTGATGAAACGATCAGCGGTGTGGGCAGGCATCGCCAGATCGAAAAGGTGACAGGAATATGTAAATGTTCTTATGAGAAATAAATAATTTTTCGATGCATGTGCTCGTAAAGGCCTACTTTTTATGCATCAAAACCGAACAAAAAGTCGATTATTTTGCCCTAGGGCTTTATTATTATTTTTTTTTTTAATTCATTTGCAATGGTTGGCTAACCTGCAGCCTTTCCTGTGTACCATAAATGTCATACTTTTTTTTCCACTGTTTAACGGCTCTGGATACCTAGTCCTTTTGAGCCAATTACAATTTAAAGTTCACAAAATTACATTTGTTTTATTTCCTCACACTATGCATTGAAAAACGTAGTATGATACACGGGCGTAAGAGCAATAAATTACTCGGTTACGTTTAAAACACTCGCTACGCTCGTGTTTTAAATCGTCCTCGTAATTTATTCCTTTGCGCCCTAGTAGCATAAACTACTATTAAACCTAGCTCATTAATAACAAGAACTATGTATATAGTTGCCATCTTCTTAATGGCGGAGTAGTGTAACCATATAATATTCTGTTTTGATAACATTCCACTTCACAATAATTTGAATTAACTTTGTCCTTTTTGTTACAGATGCCAGAGCTGGAAGCGCTAGAGAGCCGCGCGCTCGCGCTGCACAGGCGTCGCTGCGAGTTCATACAGGAGCGGCGGCGAGCTGACGTGAGGGACCAGGCGCAGGACGTGCTCGCGCTAGCTGGTAACGTACAGTTATATGTGTACCCTACTAGCGTAGATAAATAAAGGAAGGATAGATTGCTAACTCCTTGTACGGCTCGCAATACTAAAAATAACGTTACTAGATGGCGTTACTTGTCTCGCCGGATATAAAATTTGTCTGAAATTGACGAAATATAGCATTTTACTGTTCTGGTTCATCATATTTATTTATTTTATGAATAAAAACACAAAATGTTCATAACATCGCATCAGAAAATAGTGAATTCTTAATCAGGTGTTTTTATTTTTTTTTTATTTATCTTTCGGTGGTAAGCTGGCAATCTAACTAAGCGTGCAGATGGTTATTCTGGATTCCGGTTGATGGCGCACAACGATCAATTAAACAAAATATGTGCATTAAAATACGCTTTATTTACCTAACACACACTACTCATACATACCGGTATATAACTTTACTCTTTGACTCAACTGTCATGCACGGTTGAGCGATTTATCCTCAGATTGATCGTATGCCATGTGTCGCGTATTGTCGTATTCTAGCAAATTTTTGTTTTTGTCGGCGCAGTATAGTTGCTACACACACACACACACACACACACACACACACATCGAATTTCGTTTCATCAACTGTTCGGTAGATGGCACTAGGTATGTCACAATTCAAATTCAAATTCAAATAGTTTATTTTGCAAAGCAGGTATAGATATATACACTTTTTACACGTCAGATAACAATTTATCTAGTATAGTAGCGACATCAAAAATAATAAGTCGAACTACTAGGTACCGGCGAAAATAATAAGTTTTGCGCGGGCTTTGTTCTAATGTATGGAGTGAGCAATCTATCCTTCCTTTATTTATCTATGCTACTAGCGACCGATATCAGCTAGAAGCGCTAGAGAGCCAGTTGTGTCATCACATCATGTCATTTACCAAGATTATATGTTTTTATTGCGAAATCCATCGCTTTGAATACTCTAATTGTTATTAGAGTGCATTACAAACTTGCAAGCAATCAGAAAAAAAATCAAAAGAACAAATATTTTTTAAACATATATATTTATACGAATCAATAATTAAATAAAATACTTTATATTATAAAATTACACAGTTTAAGATATATTTCGGGTCCGACCTGGACCCGGCATCAGTTAAATATACAAATAGAAATATATTTTTCCTTTTATATTAAATAGATAATATCGCTTGTGCGAGTCAAAATGGTATAAAATATATTCACTTTTTAAGCTTTTTATTATATATATATTTATACGAATCAATAATTAAATAAAATACTTTATATTATAAAATTACACAGTTTAAGATATATTTCGGGTCCGACCTGGACCCGGCATCAGTTAAATATACAAATAGAAATATATCTCTCCTTTTATGTTAAATAGATAATATCGCTTGTGCGAGTCAAACTGGACCCGAAATATATCTTAAACTGTGTAATTTTATAATATAAAGTACTTTATTTAATTATTGATTTGTATAAATATTTTTTAAAAATTCCTTGGGCCAGGATTTGAACCTGCGACCTCCTGCTTACATGATAGGCGCGCTACCGACTGCGTACCAAGGTTCGTATCTGGGATGACGAATGTTTCTGATTGGTTGTAAGTTTGTAATGCACTCTAATAATAATTAGATTCATTTACCCTTTATCGAGTTTTGTACATTTCGCGGAAGACCCTGATTTACTCCCACTTTCTGCACTTTTATCATAGGTGTTATCGACGCTTTCCATCAGGCGCGGTACTGGCCAATCTTAAGCTCAAAAAACCGGTCAAGTGCGAGTCGGACTCGCGTACGAAGGGTTCCGTACCATTATCTATAAAAACGGCAAAAAAAAACATGTCTGTTGTTGGGGAGCCCCTTAAATATTTATTTTATTCTGTTTTTTAGTATTTGTTGTTATAGCGGCAACAGAAATACATCATCTGTGAAAATTTCAACTGTCTAACTGTCACGGTTCACGAGATACAGCCTGGTGACAGACGGACAGATAGACGGACAGCGGAGTCTTAGTAATAGGGTCCCGTTGGTTACCCTTCGGTTACGGAATCTTAAAAAGGTTAAACATACTAGTTGATGTTCCAGCTCGGCCCGGGTCGCAGCGCCAGCCGGACCCCGAGGACAAGGTGCGGCGCGTCGCCGAGCGGGAGGGCCGCCGGAGAGCACGGAGGTACGCACCTCTTTGTACTTGTGTAGTTATAAGTTATAACTAGACATCGGATTATATGCACTAACAAAGTGCCAAAATATGCATGCAAATATGCACTAAAAACTGTTGATATGCTCATAATATACACAATGCAAAATAAAAAAAAAACATTTTTATTTTTATATATTTTAATTAAAGATGGTACAAAAACAGCGAAATATTCTTAAAATTATGCATAGTTTTTGTGACAATATACAATTAGGTATTTTTCCAAAATTTCGAGTGTAAATTTGTGACGTTTGTCACCCAGTATCAATTTGTACGCCGAAAACGACCTCTCTACATCAACTGACGTCATTGGACAAAATTTAAAAATTGTCGGCATTTCTGGAGATACCTGTTTAGGCAGGGTACAGACTGTACCTGCGCAAGCTTGCACTCGTAACTCATTCAGAGGCGACTAAAAGATTGGCGCGCACTGTACGACCTGTGCCGTCGATGTAGCCATTAATGTTCTTTATGTCTTCAAGTCTTGGGGCTCGCGCCTTACACGTCTTCGTCACCTAGGTCCTATACGTACCTCCCGCTACTAAACGAAATATGCACGATTGGAAAAAAGGCTAAAATATGCATTAACGCCGTAATTAGAGAGGTATATGTCCGATGTCTGTTTATAACACAGCTTTGTTGAGACTGCCCTAGCAAAGTTGTAGCAGACCTTGTTAAAATGGTCAGATTCTTTAGACATACCTAAAAACGTCCCAAAAAAGCCATAAATAACTAACATCAAAATTCCTTTTAAGTTACAGACCTTGCATGAATGAGTACAATAGAAAAAAGAATCGAATCGGTCACGGTCCCAAACTTGTGGTTGTTTTTCTCATTTTTTAATAAAAGTATATGTTATATAACACATTTATTTTGTTTTATGTTATTAGTATAAGATTCGGGTCTTAATCGCGTAAACATACAACATACCTTAACGGTTATGTGCTTGACGTTTCGACGCCTCTGTGGGCTGTCGTGGTCACAAGCGAACTGAACTATGGCAAGCACATAACCGTTGAGGTATGTTGTATGTTTACGCGATTAAGACCCGAATATTATACTCATAATAAAGCCGATTCTGAAGGCTTTAATTTTAGTTTTAGTGCTGTCAAAACACAAAATTTTCCAAAGTAATTTTTCTTCTAACCCTAATAGTTAAGGACTATTTTGCAAAAAAGAAAATTTAGTTTTGACAGCACTAAAACTAAAATTTGCCTTCAGAATCGGCTATAATGTGTGAAAATCGCGAAAGTTCAATTTAATTTAATTTCTCGACTATTGTTTAATATTAATCTCTACTCGAGAAAGGTACTACTTACATACACACATGCCACTAGCAATCTCCATGTATTATTGTCGTTAGACTGAAGCGCGAGGCGGGGGGCGGCGCGGGGCAGCACCGCGACGGGGACTCCAGCGACGACGAACTGCCGCCCGGCGAGACGCAGCACAACCAACTCGAGAGAGGTACTACTTACATACACGTGGCTCTAACAATCTCTGTGTATACATGCAAGAAACTCTATACAGGATGTAAACTTAATTATGTACTTCCTTCAAGGTGGTCACTTTTTAACATGACAAAAAGAAAAGTAGCAACAAGAATTTCTTTGTCCATTTTTTATGCCTTTCAACAGATCATTGTAGCAAACCTCTGATCGGCTGTTATCGATGAGGTTGATGTTGGTGATTGTTGGCACTTGGTGGAACTTACTAAACATTGTAGTTTAAATACACTTGTACTTGTCCACTGACTTTATTATTCATAAACCTAACCGGTTTCGCTATATTTGCATTTTCAAAAGCTTTATCAGCATATTATATGTGATTGCTGTTAATTATTGTTTTTTTTTACGTGCAATTGCATAAGTACAAGTGCATTTAAATCGTAAGGCCTCCCCTGTATCAAGTTTTGTACGTTTTATAATTGTTTAAAATGTTGAGTTTTGTTGTAGTTTAATGTCTGATGTGGATCAATCAAACTTTTTACCCATCCATCCATCCATCAGCCTAGTTCGTCCACTGCTGGACATAAGCCTTTCCAGGACTTTGCCATTCCCGGCGGTCATCCTGGAAGAATTGCCCATACTCACACGCTGGGCAGGCGGGTTGGTGAGCGTGGTGCCGGAACCCTCGCCCCAGTGACGCCGCTGCCCGTCACCAGTCTGTTCCATATAAGGCCCAGATATTAGGGATGGATATACTGCCATCCATCGGTCCCAGGCATGGTGGGTTTCCTGGTTTTTTGCCTGTGAGCTGTCCTCTTACTCTCCCCCGAATTACTTCGAGAGGGTCTCCAAGTAAGATGGTGGTACCTCCACAGTCGAGCCCGGCATCAGCTCTACCACCTGTTAAAACTGTGTTACTTTTTACCCACACTATGTTAATTCAGGGGACGAGTTTGTCCCAGAGTTATTATGGAAAAACGGTGTAGTTAACTAATTTACCACTCCCGTTTTGCTGAAAATTACAATAATTATGAAATATTATTTGATTTGAAAGATATTTAATGATCTGTTTATCTAATATTTTTATATTTAGCATAAAAGGTACGCGTTAGATTTGCTTTTTTAAAAGAACAAGCTTGTGGATAAAAAGTTTGATCCACCCATGTACGAATTATACAAGTATGTTAGTTTGGACCGTAAAACAAAATTGGGTACAAAATATTTTTTTTTGCTCAGTTCATGGTAAAGGAATGACCTCCTTGAAGGAAGTACATAATTATGTCCACAACCTGTATAAAAGAATACTCCGCAAAGCAAACCAAAGTACTATAGCAAAAACATTGTATTCCCAGAGGCAATCCGGCGCCTGTCTGCGTCTCTGTTCATGGACGCATTGCCGGCGTGGCGCTCGCTGCGCGGCGTGTGCGCGCGCATGTCGCGTTGGCGGCGGCGCGACATGCAGATGTACACCGACGCCTACGTGCCCGACTGTCTGCCCAAGCTCATCGCGCCCTATGTCCGACAACAGGTCGGGAATATAAAATATTTATTTAACACACCATTATAGACAATGTAGTATCAATGTTCTTAAACGTAATGTTGTGTGGCACTATTAAAAAGGACGGTGACTCAGCATATGTTCCTATACCAAAGGCATTAGGTACACTGTTATTCTGCTACCGCCATTAAAAGAGAAAAACATACTTAATTAACTTACTACTTACTTTAACCTAAATATATGTCTTTTTATGTATGTTATCGGCCAAACCCCATTTTAGGACAAACTAGTTTGACCTAGGCCATATTAGTTTAGCCATATTATTAGGTTCGCTCCTTCTTTTAAGAGCGTTTTCGCAGCCGGATTGTTAAAAAACCGCCTTTTTCTAATTAATCCAAACAGAACCCTAAAATTCAAAATTCAGTCTATAGTTATTCAACAAAACCTTTTTACTTATGTATTTTGTATGTTGCCATCGCAAAGTTTCCATTGGCTTCTATAATTTAGCATTTCAAAATTTTAGAACTCGAAATTTTAGAATTCAAATACTTAGAATTCTCAAATGTTGAATTAAGTCAATCTCATGTACTTTGTTCGTACCTCAGGGAGGGCGATTGCACCTGTTGCCCCCCGCCCGCCCCCCCTCCCCTGTATCCGTGCTTGCCTTGCATAGTAAATGTGTATGGTTGTTTTATGTTTCAGCTTATTCTATGGAATCCGCTAGGAGATGAAGATAATGAGGATTTTGAAAGAATGGACTGGTATATGTGAGTTTTTATACTATTTCATTAGATATTATATTCAATCTTATTTATTCAATGAACTTCCAAAAACTCTATTCCATGTTTCTTCCATAAATATCAGCTTTAACTCTTGATCTTTTGTCCAGTAAGAGTTTTAAAGCCTATGTCACTTCTGGGACACAAAGCTATAAAACCGTGAAAACCTCATTAAAATCCGTTCAGTAGCTTTGTCGTGATGCGTGTTCATGTTCATACATACTTACATAAAGACAAATATTCCAAAAAGTTCTGTTGTGGCCTTTCTAACGTTAGTAAAGTACAGCAATTACTCATAAATCATGTAGAGGTACATACAGTTTCGAATAGGGATGTCCGTTGTATTTCATAGTGATGTGAAAATCGCGAAGTTTAAAAAATATATATAAGCGGTTAGTCTGGGAGTTGATAGATCAGTCAATCAGGGTATTGAAAAGAGCTGATGGGGTAGGTTAGAAGGTTAGGTATGGCGAGAGGGTTTAAGATCGATCTCAGCATCCCGCCCCCTGTTGAAAGTACCTATATTATCAAATTGGCTAACAATGGCATAGCATGGACACTGTAATCCGTACTTTTATAAATGCGAAAGTGTGTTTGTTGGTTTGTCCTTCGTGATTTTTTGCATTGAGATAGTTTATGGGCCAGAGAGTGACATAGGCTACATAAAGTGAAAAATGCAATCTAAATCAATGTGGGCGAAGCCGCTTTGAAACTTCGTGCCTACCGCGTCCACGGGGTATAGGGGTTGGCAGGCGGGGTCTCGAAGGGGATGCGGATGGTGTGGCGGGAGGGTGAGCGAGCACGACGCGTGGGGCGGACCAAGGTGGATGGCCAGTCGCCGGGGAGATCGCTCCATAGAGAAGGGTAGTATAAACCGATGTATAATGGATCTCTTTTGTAGACTCTATGATATTTTAAAGTTGTCAGTGTCATACTTGTGTACTTGTAATGCCTAGCGCACGGCCCTGCACACTAAGTCGCGTGCTACCTCGTACCCGCCAACCCCTGTACCCCGTGAGCGCGGTAGGCACGAAGTTGACAACCTATGGTAAATAATAATTACGTTGTCCGATTTGACTTGTCATTATTTATACTGTAAATGATTCCCTCATTGATCACTTCGTCCAAGACATATAGATTGTAAACTAAACCTGTCACCCAGATGTCTGATGATGTACGGCGTGCGTCCGGAGCGTCTCTCGAGCGACTCAGAGGAGTCTGCGCGCGAGGAGGACGAGTTGTACGACGTGCGCGTGAGTGAGCAGGGCACAAGGGAAGACCCCGACCTGCATCTCGTGCCCACGGTTCTGCACCGCGTCCTCATACCGAAGCTCACCGGTGAGTGGCGCCGGCTGATAATCTGCGCTTGCGGATGCGCTGTGTCAGTTACTTTTTTCGGTACTGCAACTTGAATTTTATGTGTGTTTTCATTTGAATGTGATTATAGTTGTGTAATTCTTTTCGCTTCTGCACCATTTTCTGACGTGTCATCTTTGATATTTATCGAATGGGCGGAGTTAGGCATATATTTGTTATACGTATTGCATATATTTATAATATAATTTATTCCTTATTCCTTTATTTCAATTTTAAACAAGTGTATTTTTTTTTAATTAAGTAAAACAAACCTTTGTTATTTCCCTGTGTATTTCCCCATATTATTATTTATTACATAAAATTATAACCTATACACGATTACTTATATTACATTAAAACCGATCTGTAATAAGGGTATGTTGTACCTACATTACAAAAAATAGATATATTTCATTTCATCTCATATTTTGAGTGCCGCGTCATCAAATGCCGAATCTGACGTCTGTTTGGTAGATTCAGAATTATACAAGGAACCTGGAAGTAATTCAACATTCGAATAAAGTCACCAAGATGGCGTTATGGTTGCTCATTTTAAGAGGCGTCATCACACCCAAACCTCCATACAAACGCTGTCACCACATTGTGGGATGTCTATGAAATGTTATTATGATATTTTAGGCTGAGTACATTTACAATATCTAGATTTATGTTTAAGTCGAACTAAAAATCGTGAAATTTGAGTAATTTCTTAACAACAAAAGTGTAGCCGAATGTGTTTTTATTGTTTTAGATAAAATAAAAAAAAAATATTATACGAGTCAAGTCGAGATTAATAATAACCTAAAATTATGTTTCTTGACAAAATACGGTTACTCCTGAAACAAGTTTTAAATTTTGCGCCTGCGACACAATCGGCACTGTCCTCGCAAGTTTTATGAAGCGTGCACCTTATAGCGAAATGAAGCACACAACTGAGTTTCATGATGTCTGTTCTTAAGAACCTCGCCCACACTTCATAAATTCATAGTTTGCAATATGGAGTTTGTTTTTAGGACGTGCGCTATCTGTCTTGGAATTGTATAGAGTTGAAACCCTTTTTGGTTAATAAATTGGTATAAACAATAATCACTTTTGTAGGTTTTATCACCGGTTTTACCCAAGAAATTGATTACCAGACTTGAGTGCCAAGTTCTATGGACAGCCGCACCCTATAATAAATGACCTTTATGTGTATCTATCTCTATTACTCATGAGTCTTTTCTCTTCAAGAGACTCGCTGTCTCTATTACTCTTAAAAGTTAAGAGGCTATGCGAATTTTATTTTTGTCACTGTCACCTGCAAAAAATCGCGCAGTGCGAGAGGGGCGGATTCAGGGCAAAAGGGAAAAAAGTTGGTTTTATATTTTTATAAAAAAAAATAAAATAATTAGCAAAATTTCAAATATCAAATCTCTAGATATTGTTGAAACACACCTAATAAAATATTTTTGAGTTCTGTATATGGTTCCTATTCGCCAAACGCGGAGAAAAAGTGTGTTTGAAGACCTCATTTCAACAATTATTTCTATCGAGGAAAATTTATCCAAACATGTTTTTTCAATTTCAAAACCCTAAATTATATAGTCAACATGCATATACCAGAAATTTATTAAAATTTTCGGTGTATTTCATGAAATACATAGAAAAGAAACACCAGTATTTTTTTCGCATAACGCCTTAAAGAATTTGAAGGTAAGAATTTTCGACTTGTTCTTATTAAAGGAAGTCAGCGTGATTATAATCATCTTTGTTTTACTCAATTACCACTCTATAGGTATGTAGTTGTAAATAAACCGTCTTACGAGCGCTCAAAAAGACGCCCTAGTGGCGAGGGGTGACGAAGATTCGTATGAGTATGTGCATTTATAAGGTCTTGTGTTAAAAGCACTTGTACATTATAGTTTCACTTTATTTTATAAAATAAAGATAATGTACAAGTGCTTGTGTGTTAAAAGCACTTGTACATTATAGATTCACTTCTAAATATATATAAAACAAAGTCGTGTTAGTTACACCACTTATAACTCAAGATCGGCTGGATCGATGTTAGTTATCTCTTTTTTGGTGTATTCTTATCCGCTCCGAATAGCAGAATAAGTAATAAAATATCGGATAAGTTATCGAATAAAAATAAATAAATTAATTAATTTTACGAATGCAAACAGCATGTGGTGCCATCTGTTGACAAAACTACGCATATAAAAGACACCTATTTATCTAGCGTCCTGATATCCATAAATAACATCTAAACCCCAAGTTTTAAAATCGCTTAGTTATTCCAAGAACTATTATTTCTGCATATATTCAATACCCTACGCTAAGCCTACAACGGTACTGAAACTACATGGGTCCCTGCCATTCTTCTTTCGCAATGGCAAGCAATAAAACATTTCTGTATTTGCAAAAAAGTTGTATTAATGTTATTACCTTAATGAAATCCTAAATTAAGTTTAACTAAAGTTAACACGATATTATTAGACTGTTAGGCGGAACGAAGTTCGCCGGGTCAGCTAGTTATTTTATAAAATAAAGTGAAACTATAATGTACAAGTGCTTTTAACTCAAGATGTGTTTCAAGTTTCACCAAGTGCCGACAATCGCAAGTATAAATTTCATTTATAAGGTGACTTTCAATTATGTAGCCAAATTAATACTGGAGACCGGGTAAGTGGTCAGAACTGCAGTTCAATTACCCTTTTTGTGAAAAAACGCAAAATTTAGGCTTGCTTGACTCGGACTTGTTAGTAAATTAGTATAGGAGCACAAATTTTATTTTGCGAGTTTCCAGTATGCTTGCACTTGCCGAGTCTCCAGTATGAATTTGGCTATATAATTAGAAGTCACTTTATACGTAGTTACACAGTAGATTCTAAACCCATACACCTGTCTGTCGACAGAGCTAGTGCAGGCGTCGTGGGACCCGATGTGCGTGCGCGCGTGCGTGCGTCTCCGGTCGATATTCATGAAGGTGACAGCGTGCGGCGCGCGCGGCGGACCGGCGCTGCGGCGGCTCGCTAGCGTCGCCACGCAGCGGCTCGCCGAGTGTGTCGCCACCGACGTGTTCCTGCCCGCTCTGCCGCCCCAGTGTGTACACTTTACTTATTTTAGACTAGCCTTTCGCCCGCGTTTATTCAATATTTGCCCCTTTTTCGGTTTGGCGGTTATTTCATTTAAAACTTCCTTACTAATTTAAAAGGATAATAATAGGTTTACCATCTAAAAAATACAAAATGAGCACCTAAATTACTAATTTAATTACTAATTTGGCATCCACTAATTTAGTTTAGATGAAGTTGCGGAAGTCGGAAACTGTCCATAGAACTCGTACATATCAATAACTTCTCGGAAAAAAAAAATTGTGGTCGAGAAAAAAAAAAACAGTTGTCTCATACATTTTAGTCGGGTAGCTATACACATTTTCTATGGAACAGCTGAATTTTTTTTCGCGATTTGAGGTTGGGCTCCGTAGTAAAAGTTGTTCGTATAGACGTGTACTATCACCAGTTTCCGGCTTCCGCAACTTCATCTTAACACGCTTTGTATGTATAATGCAATAAATACAACAGAGCTGTTCAGTATGAGCACTACAGTACGTGGTTTCATATACCTGTCCATATACATTAGTTTGGCAAAAAATGAGTGTTCAGACTATGTGTTGGTCCTAAAATCTAAAATAATCTTCCAAGCTGGGCGGAGGTAGGCATGTATTTATATATGTAACCTATTAGTATGTAGTATATAGGATGTTTGGTCGGCCGCCTGGATTCGTGCTGATGGCTCGGTTGGTGATAATTGAACCTTGTTCCTGGTCGCTGGCCGGGTTTCCGGTATGGGTTCGGGCGGTTGATTGGATTTCACCTTGTATAATATAAATTATTACCTATCATTTCAATCTTATATATACAAGGTGACTTTTTGATCATCGTCCAAATTCATACTTGAGCCTTGGTAAGTGATGAACATCATGAACCAATAACGTTTTTTTGTAAAATTCATAAAATGAAATTTCCACTCCCCATAGTGATTTACTCAAAACTGGGAGTGAGTTACTATGGGAAGTCGAATTTCATTTATCGAATTTCACAAAAATTGTTATTGATCCATGATACTGATCACTTATCAAGCCTCCAGTATGAATTTGGACGATGATCAAAAAGTCACCTTGTATATATTGCTACATAAATTAAATAAACCTTTAATTTAGTTCATGTACATTTATTATTTTATTACATATATTTTTATTAGATTAAATTTGACGTGTAAAAAGTGTATTATGTATACCTATTTTGCAAAATAAACTATTTGAATTTGCTGGAACAATACAAATATTGAAAAACTAAAAAAATACTCATCAGTAAGGAAATTACCTTGTAAGATATAGTTATAAATAAATAATCATATGTATCTGTTGTAGGATAGTGGAGGGCCCGGGCGGCGCGTTCTGGCGCCGTTGTCTCGGCGCGGGCGTGCGGCTGCTGAGAGCGGTGCTCGCTCTGTGCCCGCCGCCCGACATGCTCAGAGCTGACCCGCTCGCGCTCACTCTTATTGGTTAGTTGCTTTTTATTTATTTCAATGCATGTGCTCGTAAAGGCCCACTTTTTATGCATCAAAACCGAACAGAAAGTCGATTATTTTGCCCTAGGGCTTTATTATTATTATTTTTTATTTGTTTGCAATGTTTGGCTAACCTGCAGCCTTTCCTGTGTACAGTGGAGACCACATCAAGCTATACACTTGCAGTACGAAATTAGCCCCTACAGAGAAGAATATAAGATAGGTACAAAGTCCAATGTGTCTTACTTGATGCGGTCTCCACTGTACCATAATGTTATACTTTTTTTTTCCACTGTTTAACGGCTCTGGATACAATCCTTTTGAGCCAATTAAAATTTAAACTTCACAAAATTATATTTGTTTTATTTCCTCACACTATGCATTGAAAAACGTAGTATGATACACGGGCGTAAAAGCAATAAATTACTCGGTTACGTTTTACTACGTGTTACTCGTTGGGAAGAAAAAAGATGTCAACGTGTAACATATGTTAATCCCATAGACATAGGATACTATTATTAGTATTCTCTTTCTACGGTTAATCCCAACGAGTTACATTCTTGTTTTGGGGGTGTGACTCGTTGGGATGAAAAATGAAAAGTTGTCCCATCGAGTAACAGTGTAACTGGTTGGGACATTTTATTGTTTTTTGTCCCACCGAGTTACACTGTGACTGGTTTTGGTGTAACTCGTTGGGACCAAAAGTCTCATACAAGAGGACGTAAAATAAAAAAGTTTCGACAGAATTATTGCGGTAAGAAAACAAGAAATAAGATTCCCTCGTGGACCTAAAAGTAGAACAAAAAAGTGATTCGACCCGAAAACACCTGGATATTAAGCTGTATTAAAATCTATTGCCTTTGTCAATAAATATATTTCCACAGGCATGTTATGCACGGCGGCTGGCGCGGCGCCCGCCACATCGGCGGCGTCGGCAGCAGTAGCGCTGGCGTCCACGCTGCCTCGTTCCGGCGAGCTGCGCGCTCGAGCGCTGCAGCGGCTAGCGATGCTGGCGCAGCACGCACTTAAAAACCTGCAGAGCGATAACGCGCTGCATTTGTAAGTGCATTGTCAAGTTTATTTGTATTCTTACCACTTGCTGAAAAACACTGAGGTAAAGCATGTATTTGTGACCGAAGTAAGAACATAAGGTACACCTCCGTTGTACACACTAAAATCGTCAGTAAAAAGAGGCGCGCGAGGCTACGCTTTGGAGTTGGTGTATCAAGTAGTACAAATTTTGCAAGAGTCTTTTAGACCTCGGTGTAAAACTGTATAAGTCGCTGGCCCGCGATGGACAGGGATACGGGTTGGAGCTCCGCTTCAGTTGTATTTATCTTAGAGAATTTGTTTACAATTGATATTTTTCAATCTTGTAATGCACTCTAGTATTATTTTGTGCAACTGTAACATAATTTGAGACATTGCGCGTTCATTCGTTTCGTAATAGTTTCGCACAAGTGTCCCAATGTCTAATTATGCACACAATACTTTATCTACGGTCATCAAAAATGTCTTTATTTGTAATATTTTCAACTAACAATTACACAAAAAATGAAAACACTCGTTCATGAACCTCAGCTGCGTCCTCCCGGTAATGTTGCCTTAAAAGCCAATCAGGATAAAGGGGGCGTGGCTTATGAAATAAGGATCGGGACTTGTTCCTCTTCTCTGTTGTGGATTGGCTCTCTAACGGTGTTATAATAAATCGGGCCAATCGCAGCGCAGAATCGCGGTGTTATAATGTAATATTATAACATCGGAAAAACAAGGTAGGTATTTATAAAACTGCTTAAGATGTTGCACCTTTTTGCAGTATGGGAGTTGATAAAAATATTTATAGTCATTGTTTTTATTAAAGTCGTAACTTATTCATATTTTAGGCAAACAAACCTGCATCATTCAAAAAATTCATGATCTTTTATGAAATGTTGAATGTTTTCTGTTGTTACAGGAAAGCGTTAGATCAAGTGAGATCAGTGCTAAATGAAGCGAAGGCGTGTGAGAAAGCGGAATAGTATTGTTTCATGGAAACTCGTATTTATTGACAAGTGCTTGTTTACTTTAATGTGGCTACCAGGAAGACAGAACTCGAAAGACTAAAAAGGCAGTTTGAAGAGAAGACTTAAGAAATAAATAGAAAATACAATTAAATCAATTATTTGAATTAAAATCACTCCAGGAAGTGACTTTAATTGTCAACGGACATTAAACTTTACAGTTTATATGTGTTATACTGAAATAATAAAATACATATATATCAAATATACTACAGTAAGACAATTTCATTTGTATATAATTGCGCTTTACTTATGTTTGATTTTGAAGTGTATGAAATACATTGATTGGGAGAAGACAATTATTTTGCGTATTATTAAGTTCTTTCCAATAAAATTAGTCTTTTGAAATTAAACTTCGCGTCAACGCTTTTATTATTTGGTTTTATCTGAAGATATTACACGACACAGAACGAAGCTCGTTCAGAGGAAAATAACTCTAACACAATGGACATATGATTAAATGTGGAAATGTATAATATAAGGTAACATTAGCTTGTGCAGCCAAATTCATACTGGAGGTCTGGTAAGTAATCAGTATCACGGAACAATTTTTGCAAATTTCGCAAAATTATACATTGACCTAGATTTTTACAGGTCTTGGGATGCACCAGAAAAATACTTCCGTATTTTTCCCTTGTAAAGACAAGCCAGACTTACCAAATGTTTTCGAGACGACTCAACTAGGTGTAATAAAGCAGACTTCGATTATTTCAGACAAGAGCAATAAAAAATATCGTTTGTACTCAGTTTATATTATATTAAACCTGCTCGGATAGAAACTTTTGAATATAATGCAGAATATACGTCATTCATTACTGTCACTAGAACAGTTCTAACTCGGGAACACTTCTTGACACTCGCTCGATATACACGGTGAATTTTTGATCATCGTCCAAATTCATACTGGAGGCCTGATAAGTGATCAGTATTTTGGATCAGTAACAATTTTTGTGAAATTCGTAAAATGAAATTTCGGCTTCCCATAGAGATTCAGTTCCAGTTCGAGTTAATCACTATGGGGAGTCGAAATTTCATTTTACGAATTTCACCAAAATTGTTATTGATCCATGATACTGATCACTTACCAAGCCACCAGTATAAATTTGGACGATGATCAAAAAGTCGCCTTGTATACAAGGTGAATTTGTGAACATCGTCCAAATTCATACTTGAGCCTTGGTAAGTGATCAGCGTTATGAACCAATAACAATTTTTGGTAAATTCATAAAATGAAATTTCGACTTTCCATAGTGATCCACTCAGGACTGAGAGTGAATTACTATGGGAAGTCGAAATTTCATTATACGAATTTTACAAAAATGATTATTGATCCATGATACTTATCACTTACCAAGCCACCAGTATGAATTTGGACGATGATCAAAAAGTCACCTTGTATACCGATTTGCTCGTGTTCGTTTTGACAGCCCTAACTAAGACTTTAGAAATCAGCTGCACAACTTATGTACTATACGACAACACTCAGAGGTTCCAATGACGTACTTCCTCCGAGGAAGTTCCTCGCTCGACCAATAGATATAAACGCATTTCCCGCTTCAGCGTCTATTCGTTGGCGCTTCGAGCGCGTCAGTTGTTTTTTTGATTGCGTTGGCATGTGATTGGTTGTAGTCGTTTTTGATTCGGTAAAGTTCGGTTTACGAACTTAGACAATGGAACCTCCGAGTCTAGTCGTTCTGTAAACCATCTTTTAACCCATCCAGTGTCGCCATACAAACGATTTTCGAGAGGCCAGAATGTCACGGGAAAATGGCGGGCGTAAAATCATTCCGACTTGATTCAGAAATCTATGGTTTTCGTTATCTTAGGTTATATAACACAGCAATCATGAGAAGCCCAATCAAATGGGCTAAATATTTATGTAGAACACTTACCTCGATAGTAATCCTATGTGGCCATTTTCGTCGACTATATTTGGTATTTACCCAAAACTACACCAGATTATCACTTGTTTTCACTCACAATTTAGCCCAGACGGCTATTCACAATACAAACGTATCACTATAAGAATCACAAAGAAATTTCGCGGTTACTACATGTATTATAAATGTGTAAATATAACCATTTCATTCTAAAAACACAAAAAAACTATGGAATGCGACCAGCCGCCCGCCATTACCGTGTATAACGCGTATACCATAGAGTATATTGAATACTACCGGAATAGTACCGTTTGCACATTTTATTTATTTTAAAATGTAATTGGTTGATTTCCAACCAATCAGAGTATATCAACACGTTGCCAACAAAACAACGATAATAATGGTATATTTTTCACCTCAGTAGCGACAAAAAAGTAAAACTAAGTTTGAATCTGCTACCCGCCACTTTTTTATGACACAAACCTATAGACACATGGGGCATTTGAAAAGTTTACGCAAACCTACGCGTTATGGACATGGAAAGGGTTAAAGTAGATTACATTGATTAAAATGATTGTAGTCCGGTACGACCGACTTTATATAATATTTCTTTTAATAAAATAAAGTTATCGTTAAACATTCATCATCCACATCTCAATGCTATCACAAGACTAGAAAACTAAAACGAAAGGACTAATTTACAACTTTATTCTC
This sequence comes from Ypsolopha sequella, assembly GCA_934047225.1. Lineage (NCBI taxonomy): Eukaryota > Metazoa > Arthropoda > Insecta > Lepidoptera > Ypsolophidae > Ypsolopha > Ypsolopha sequella. Next base: position 26,369,422 of record OW203987.1, read on the forward strand.
AACAGCAATATAAAGACACGTACAATCAATTTATTTATAAATCAGTTTTTTTCCCGGACTTATCCCATTTTCTTGTTTTACTTTATGAGAAAATGTCAAGCGATACCTAATAAAAGTCTTTCTAGCAGCAAGTTACAAAAGAAAACCTAACCATAATTTGTTATTAGTACTTATAATTTTTCTTAAAGTATAAAATCACTATGTTATGGTCTATCTATAAAATATACAGGATCATTTTAATATACAATAACGTAGGAGTCCCTCAAACCGATGGAGAAATGTTAGCGCCAAAATGTCTTGTCGTGGTTTGAGGGTGCTTAAACAAAAATCATTGAAATCCATGAAATATCATGGCAAACTGTATCTCCTGGGCAGCCACTCCATAAAAAATATTTTTCATTCAATAAGATCTATTACGAAAGACTTAACCTACATGATGGTACATAATTTTTTGCTAGTTACTTAGAATTCCAAGCTAATTTCTACTACTTCTTCAATAGCCCAGGATAATAAAAAAAATATCTATAGTTCTTATTGAATGACAATAGTTAATTGTGCAACAAGAGAGCAGTTTTTTTTTTTTGTTGCGAGCGTGGTGAGGGATTCAAAGGCACAAGAAACAAAATTAGTTTGCTCTCGTTTTCACTTCACTAGCGAGAAAACATAAGATGTAAAGAAACTATATTTTCGAATGAACTTATAATAATTCAAATTTGCGTTTTCGGTTGGTTTATTAGAGATTTTCTGATTTTTGATGGCTTTTGGGATTCAATTAACATTCCATAAATTTTTTTTCACGTGCAATATTTTTATATGGTGTATTATTTAAAGAAAAAGACCATTGAATTCTTATTAGTTCGTTCGAAAATACATCTTGTGTTTTCTCGCTAGTGAGGTGAAAAGTTGTATGTGTCACACGAGAGCAAATTTATTTTGCACTCGGCACCCGCAATAAAACCCAAAATTTGCTCTCTTGTTGCACAAATAAATATTTTTGGAGTGGCTGCCCAGGTGAAACAGTTTTCCATGATGTTTCGTGGATTTCACTGATTTTCGTTTGAGCACCATTAAGTAACCCTTTGGAATTACACATCACAACCCCTGTTTCTAATTCAAAAGTAACTTTTTACACGTTTATTTCGAGACATTGTTAAACACCTCAAGCTATTGATTACGGAATCAATAAATTACGGTGTTACTAAATTTGCGATGGCAAAATTTTGTCTTGGTGTGATAAAAAAAAAAACTTAAGATATCGCCCCAATTTGGCCTTCCTAGCTTGAATAATACTTAAACTTCTATACATTTTTATTCATTTTATTTATATGTGCATCACTAAAGTTGACAATTAAAGAGCCAAAGCTCACACTTAAGTCGAAGTGAAGTCCATGGAGTGAAAGTTTATATCTGAATCCAGAGGAATATAACAAACGACTTCCTAACTTCCAAAACTTTGCGTGATCCTTGCTGTGCAATTCCACTCGCGTTCGCAACAGGTTCCTATATCCGGTGTGGGTCGACAGTTCATAAGTCGACGTGCCTGAGGGCGGGGGCGGGCGGTGCGGGCAGGGCGGCGACCCCGATCTCGCCCTGCGGCGCCTCGCGGTTGATGGAGTGTTCCGCCGAGCGGAGGAGCGACAGGGCTGGAGCTACGAGGACGAACAACGAGCATTCATTCAATACGGCAGAAAGATAACGATGGCGCTATGTGAATTTCACGCCTTGTTCTGAGCAACAGATGGCGCTGTCGTCAAGGCGTGAAATTCACATAACGCCCTCATGAGCGTCCAATATGTGCGTTACTAGCTAGTGTATCAAGTAGTCTGAACAATTCGACGGTCCAGCACTGATAGCATAGTGTTTAATCGCGCGCGACGCTACTAGTTGAAGCACAAGTGCAAGGAGCGTGACGTACTGTTTAATCGCAAAAACATAGTGTCACGCTCCTCGCACTTGTGATTCAACTAAGTGGCGTCGCGCGCGATTAAACACTGTGCTACGGGTGCTGGATGCGTACCTCGGTGGCGCAATTCGTAGCGCAGTTGTCGTGAAAGTCGCAGATTCAAATCCTGGCCCGAGTATTTTTTTTTAATACTTGTTTTAATAATATTTAGTTATGTTTGAGTATTTTTTTTATTTATTTAAGATCCACAGACGGAGAGCTTATAACATTATGTACTTATAAAACAAATATATGAAAATAATACATTAGTCTCCATAAAAAATGTGGATTATTGACAAAACTAGTATTAAGAAAACCTATGCGATTCTTTGAAATGAAAAATAGATTACAAGGGCGGATATAATAATTATATCGTCCCTTGTAATCTACTTTTGATTTAAAATTATAAAAATTTTTCTTGCTCGCTCTCGGCCGCTACTGACGGTGGATGATAGTCTTTATTACTGTAGCATTAAGAGCGACACTCACCTATCCGCACAGGGGGCACGGTTGTAGTTTCCCCTGCGGAGCGAGTGCGGCGAGACCGGCGGGAGCGGCGGCGCTCGCTCTCGGCCGCTACTGACGGTTGGATGAGGGGACGAGTGTCGTCATCACCACTAGAACATTTAAGGAAATATATGAATACTTTCAACAATATTGCAATGAACAATATTAACTAGACGTGAACACGGCCTCGCTCGTGGCGATTTAATAGTAGTTTATGCTACAACGGCGAAAATGAATCGTAACCGAGTAATTTACTGCTCTTACGCCCGTGTATCATACTACGTTTTTCAATGCATAGTGTGAGGAAATAAAACAAATATAATCTTGTGAACTTTAAATTGTGATTGGCTCAAAAGGACTGTGTCCAGAGCCGTTAAACAGTGGAAATAAAGTATAACATCTATGGTACACAGGAAAGGTTGCAGGTTAGCCAACTTCTCGTAAATAAATAAAAAAAAAAGCCCTAGGGCAAAATAATCGACTTTCTGTTCGGTTTTGATGAATAAAAAGTGGGCCTTTACGAGCACTTGCATTGAAAAATTATTTATGAAATCATAAATATTTTATAAATAAAGATCGAAATAAAACAACAATTAACAAAGCCAGAGAAAAGTTCATCATAGATTCACATCATAGATAGTTTAAAAAAAGAACTATGATGACGGATGTGTTTTTAATAAAAAAATGTGATTTGCATAGTATTTACTTCATTATAAGAATTTAGTGAATATAGTGCTCGACTCGGAAACAACACATTTCTTGTGCTAACATTTTGATGTATGTACCAACCAATAGGGGTAGGATAAGTATGGTGACGTAATTGAACTGCACGAACTTACCCTTCTTCAACATTGCCAGGTTCAGCTGGATCTTCGGTCTGGTTTTCCACTTCCTGAAATAGAGAATAGAATAGAAAAATGTTTATTAATAAATACAGTACACGAAACGACACAATACAAAAATACACAAAGAAATTAAAATCACAAAAATGTTTAAACGTAATTCTAAATAACATACCTACAAAAGTTGTCGCATTTATTAAATTCAAGTTTAATTTCTATTGGATGCTATATAATATAATGCATGAATGATTGTTTGACTATTATTTTCTTGTTTTGTGAATGTTTCTTTTACTGATGTCGCGGATTACCGCGAGCTCGGTCCTATGAAAACGTTTGGTGGTAAAATACAACTTGAACGCATCTTTATTTTGTGCTAGCAACACTTTTCTTTTCTTTGGCTTACCCGCCTGAATGTGAGTTGGACCACATTTTGCTTGCGCCCGTGAAGAGAGGACAGTCTCCGCATCTGCCTCGTGCGCACGAGCCAGGTTTCCTACGTGGCTGCGTGCGAATACTTTAATCAACAGTCACCCTGGTGAGTAATAGCACCTAATCATGTTGCTCATAACATTAGAAAGTGGTGGTGACTGGGAGGCGAGATGAATTGGTTATGTGCTGGTATCAGTGCGTCTTGGAGGCCACGATTCCGTCGTGGCTCTCTAGATGGGTAGTTGATACCAGCTGGTGGCATGGGTTGGACTGTAGGGGAGGTAGGAGGTCCATCTACGGAACATAAAGGTTCCGCGTGCTCAGTGTTCACTAGGAGGTAAACTTGTCCCTCGGAACATGGGAGCTCCGAGAGAGTTGGTACAGCTTGCTGTACGTCGACCATTGTCAACATCAGGCGAAGGCCTGATGCAATGGTGGCTCTCTCTCTTGTATTATAAATTGTAACAAAGATGAAAATGAGTGTTTCGCCTCCTAGTCGCTATAGCTTCTAGTAGACCTACTGTTTATAATATTATGTTGCGTGTAATATTTTTTCTACCATTCCTAAAGGCCGCAACAACTGATGTCCAATATTTCTTTTGTACCAAAATTTGCATGCTACATAAGGAGCTCTTTTGCATGTACCTACTATTTAGTACTATCTACCCTTGTTAAAGCAAATAAAGATATTCTTATTCTTCTTATTCATGTACTGTTAAATACTAAACTGGCCCTGGCTCAGCAAATGTTGGAGATTAGTCATCCAGTACCATAGTACTCCTTATAGTACTCGAACCAACCTATTGATAAATTTGTCGAATGTTGACTTGCTCAATAAAGCTTTCATTGAAATAACAGTTCTGCACCGTTACTTCTCGGCAACGGCACATTGTACTATTATAATTTATAATTTAGAAACATTAATATTTACGCGAAACAAACACTGTAGAATATACTTGACATTAGCATAAGGAGTAGTGTGCGGGGTGAAAATATATCTTATACAGCGCGCGCGCATTTTATATTTGTCGCGTTTAAGGGAATCATTGAGTTAGCGGCCGCGGCCGCGATAGGTACAGATCGTTCACAGTTATTTTACCTCTAGGCTGATCGAAAATGTTTCTTAAGTATTGGACATAGAACAGCTGTCAGAGGTAAAATACCTGTGAACAGTCTGTATTTGAAAAAAACTATAGCCGTCTTATTCCTGCTGCGCGGCGCACTTGCAAGCGAGTCGCCCCGCGCGCAGGGTTGGATTCAGACCCTCGGAAAATTATTGTCTATGGGAATTAAAAATATACTACTTGGCTAAAATTATACTACATTTAGTTTTTCGTCGATTTTTGTTTTGAATTGAAATAAAATTGCCTATATGTTAGTGAAATTTAAAAATAAATTACTGAATAAATTCATTACGCACAGAAATTCCCTATATTGTAAGATAAATGTTAAAAAGCAAAACGTCTCAACCAATAAAACAAGTGGGTCAGCCTGAAGATAAAATTATGGTATTTTCACGTAGTATAGTTCCATTACGATACTACATACTACATGTCACGAAAATATGGTACAAATAGTATAATTATACTACGAAATCCAACCCTGCCCGCGCGCTTCCCGCTACCTTATTCTGTGAGGCGTCCGTATTCTGGTAATGTAAAGAGGTGCGATTGTGTAAGGTTGGTCATAGATGATAAATCTATACCATTGTCAAGGATCGTGTAGGGCAAATTCGAATTGTGTAAAACTGTCCATAAAATGAAGACAGAAAAGTAACCGAAGGTTTAGAAATGACCGATGGTTTAAAAAATGCGAAATGAAATTGCGTTTTATTGTGTACTACCTACGTAAAATGAAATTTGATAATTTATTTACTTTAAAATTATGTCAAACACATTTTACATTTTTTAAAACCACCACAAAATTTAATTTTTATAATTTAAAACATAGAATTCAATCGAAAATTATCTCCATGCAACTCGTATAACCAAACGCAACAATTGAAGGAAAACCGAGTTTCAGCTGCTCGACCCCAGGTGGTGGCATAAGTTTACTACTACTCAACAGTAGATTTAGTTGAAGAGCTTGACACGGGATTACTTTTTTTTACTAGATGTGATGTCTGAAAGAGACAGCGCTATATCTTATCGTATTATTTGTCTTCGTCCGAGTTTTGTAGTTATAATAACGCGTCATAGTTTCGAATCAATTCAAGTGTCAAGTCAACTGCAACTGCAAAATATTTTTGAATCGGTCGGTGTTTTATTTTATAGTATGTTTCTTTATTATATTAGTATGATGAAATAGCAACCGAACCAAAATACAAAAACCGGCCACGAAGGGTTCCGTACCATTATATATAAAAACAGCGAAAAAACATGTCTGTTGTATGGGAGCCCCCTTAAATATTTATTTTATTCTGTTTTTTAGTATTTGTTGTTATAGCGGCAACAGAAATACATCATCTGTGAAAATTTCAACTGTCTTACTATCACGGTTCATGAGATACAGCCTGTTGACAGACGGACAGACAGACGGACAGCGGAGTCTAAGTAATAGGGTCCCGTTGGTTACCCTTTGGGTACGGAACCCTAAAAAGTAAGAAAAAATATTTTAATCTGTGGCCGAACTGCCCTAAACCTTTTCATAATATCTTTCCTACAAAAATATAACCCCAAACTGTGTTCATATAAAAAACAATTCTTATTTCTGTGCCAAAGCCAAGGGTTTTGACTAAAAAGCTCCACAATTTTAATTAATTGAACATCATTTATTGATTTTCATGGTAGAATAAAAATTGTTTTACCTAATTTTATTCCAAAATAATCAAAAACACTTACCGTTAAACGATTGTCATAGACAACAAGTCGCCGCAATCATTTGACATTAGCGATGAACTAAAAAAATCTTAGACAATTCGAATTATCTGTCAATCTTAACAAATCATTCACTCATTGTCTAAAATAACAATACAAATCGTAAAGCATCTATGAATACCATAGACAATTCGAATTGGCCGTTTGACAAGTGAAATGATTAGTTTTAAGCTATCAAATGAATACGATTTCATGACTATTTTCTTACACAATCGCACCTCTGATTTTCATGTTTAGTTTATGAGTTTAGCGAAAGAATCATTAATTAGAGTAAAATAATAACACATGTTATATACGTAAATAAATCCAAAATTTGGGTTGATTGGTTGTTTAGTAAGACTAATTGAACGGGCAAAGTTAGGCAGATATTTAAATTTATTTGTAGCGTATTTGGATATTTATTTGTAGCTCTTCTTGAAGGATGGATTTTTTGTGCGAAACGTCCTGACAAAATCAATATGTTGTCCTGCTTGCAGTACGTATTTTGTATGAAAATTTGACTTGTCCTTCTGGCAGTACAATGACCTTGACCCTGAACGGCACAACGTTATCTTGTCCCCTCAGTGTGACATTTATGTTTTCTTTGTCAGGATGGTCGTTACTGACACTCAATTTTCTTTAAAAGCTAAAAAACAAACAAATTATTCTAAATAATCATTAAAGCCTCTAACATTTCAATAGTTCTGTTATCAAGCATTGATTTATATTTTACTGAATGAAGATTCAGCAGCTAGATACTTAGGTACTCCCTCATTACCCTTTCTTGATTTAAATTATCTTGTCCTCTCAGTAGGACATATATATTTTCTTTGTCAGAATGGTCATTCATTACTGACACCTAAAGTTCTATGAAAGATATAATATTTTAATAATATACATATAAAATATTAACTTAACAATTTGTATTTCTTTTACCTAGAATTCATATACTATTTTATCATTGATTTGTAATTATACATATATTACTTTAAATATAATTAATAAATAAAATACATTTTTTTAGCTTGAAATATATTTCGGCCCTTAGTGGGCCGTCATCAGTCAAGTATTAAAAAAGATTAGGTGATGGTGGTTTGAATTTTTGTAGAGCTGCGTGTGTATTGTTATTATGGTGACGTGGGTTAGTTTCCCAGTAATGTTTCCATTTTAGCTTGCGCCCGAATCTCACGAAATCGTTCAACAATTTAATCTTGTCAAGTTTTTTTGTGGCACAAAATGATAGCCCTTTGTTCAACACGGCTCTATCTTCAGGAGTTAATTGAACTGAAGATAGATTTACTATAGTGTCAGTGGTGGGCGTTTTATCATAATGTATAAGTATCCCGGCGGAGGAGGTGGAGGAATGGAGAATGGGTTAGAGAGGTCTATCGGAGTTAGGTTTAGATCTGCAGGAATATTTATTTGTTGGTATCTTAATGGTAGATTAATATTGTTTTATTTGTAATATTTTTGTAGATTTTTTAGTTTTATTTGTGATTTGATTTGCTCCTGAGAGATATTTCTCGTAGCTTTTGAGAGGAGCGTTTTTTTTTTTTTTAAACAGATGAGGAAAGGCGATAAGGCTGACTTTTAAAAGTGCATCTAGCTTATTTTTCTGATCTGTGCAGAGGTGTATTGTATATATTGTATGTAGAGCATGTGTGTAGAGTGTAAGGCGTTCATGTAGTTAACCATAATCATATTGCTTCTGATTATTGGTGGTATTGCACTGAGGGCAATTTTTGGTATCAGCCCTTTCGGTGCTGCACCAATTTCCAAACATTTTCCTAAAAATTATAAATGGGTATAATATTGGGAAAGTTTGGCTGTTATATTTTTTATTTTATTTACGATTTCCTTCATTTACGTTAAAATTTAAGTAAGAAGGTTCTAATTTGATTAACTGGCACGTTGCGAATTTATGTTCATCAAAATTATACTGACTTTGACAGAAGGCTGTAACAGATGATCAAGATTTTGGTATTTGTCAAAAATGCACAAAGGAGCATATAACAATAATTAAAGATGTTTTTGAAACGTGGATACGCTGAATTGAGACGGCAGTAAGAAGAACACAGTGTAACCTATATAGCACAAGATTAAAGTCCATCAAACGAGCAGCAATAATTGTGTGGGTTCTGTTCCATATGCCTGCTTCAAGCAGTCCTCATCGAGTTACGTATTGATATCGGAGACCGTCAATAGCCCTCTGAAGAATGGAGAGAAATCCTTTGAGTCTCTGGCTGCCTTCGAATGTCTTGCGCACACAATGCACTGTATGAAATCAACTGCAGCTCTTGGGACAAATGCACGTGTGGTTGCGTCTCTGCAGTTTTTCAATTATGCACCTCGACGTGATTCTTCAATCCTTGTTGCATAAAATCTTTTTATTGTTGTTGCACTCGAAAAGAGTTATTCGTTCATAAGTTTATAATATAATCACATGTGCGAGTAATACTTTAATAAATATATAATATTGCCTCTATTGGCCTTTTATTTGTTTTTTATTTTGATTTATTTTATTTTTGACGTAAAGATTATATTTTATGCTCTGTGCCTATTTGAGACCGAGGAGTCGTCGACCTTTATTTTTGTAAACTCGCTTGGCTTTACCATAACCGTAGTACTTTATTATTCTTTTATTACCCATTATTTACCATTTATTATTGTCTTCTACAATGTTAATTTATTTAATAAATGATACAGCAAACTAACCTAACCTATACATTACACTTACACTTATTGCACAAAAACAAAACAAAAGGGAATATTTAGATTACTATACACAACACACCACTAGTTCACAATATTATACAAAATCGGAATCGTCAAATGCACTACACTACCACAAAAACACCTGATATTAGCCAAAATTTTCTTTCCACTTTCTATGTGTTTTTCATTGCCCGAAATAAAGACATTTTATTTTTTATTTTTGCGTGACGGGAGCGTGTCGTTTGACTCTAAGTGCCTGATTAAATTTAAAAGCAATAATCAAAATCGTTAGATCTTGTTTTGTTATTTTTTTTTTCAGGCGCTATTAAATATTTTCAAGCTTTTTCCTTCTAAAACAAATTGAATAAAAAAAGAATCTCATAGGAATCTTTACTTCTTTGAACCATACCTGAATATGTGATGTCTTCTGCATTTTAGCGCGTATTTGGTCAGAAACTGATGATAAACAGTTTCTTATTTTTATGACTTTGTAGTAACGCGTGAAGCTTATTATAGCTTTAAATGATAAATTATGTAAAAACGAATTCCAAGGGGTCTTAGAATAAGGATCAACGTATGTTTATGCAGAGCTGCAATTTTCTAAAGCGACAGGATGCAGCGTCTTCGAAATTCTAAAATGTCGAATTTCACATTTTGTCCGGGATAATCGCCTTAACGCACATGCATTGCCGTAGCGATGAAGTGTGCAATGGGTTGCAAAGAGTTATAAACGACCATTTTGCATGACTTTCACAAGCATCGTATCGCAAATATTTTCCGATGCTCTCTGCGTCGTATTCGTAAACCAGAAACAAACTTATCTGTTCCGGTGGCGAAGACTGTCACACAGTGAATATAGAAGCTATTTTAGTTTGGCCCACGGGAACAGACACGTTTGTGGCTCTGTAATATGTTATCTGTCATTTTGACAGTTACAAATGGTCGTTTAACACACAACCATCGCCGCAACCCGTTGCACAGTTCATCGCTGCGGAGATGCGTGTGCGCTAAACGCGACAAATGAAGCTGCTAACTCTCTGCGTACATACATACGGTATTAAAAAAAAAAACAACTCTGTTACTCTTTTTACGCCTGTCTCTCCGAGACATCGACATATTCGAATATGCTACGATCCATAACACACGTATTTAAATTCTTCCACATCGATCAACCTAAACTCCGGCCGTTCATTCGAGAGAATGGTGACGTTCGCAAATGTCAGGGGATAAAACCTTTTTTTTACTGTTATGCATTTCAATATTTTATATTTATCATGATGATTTTAGGGTAGATTGTACATCGTTAAAAGGTCCCATTTGTTAATAAAAAGTATTTTTGTCGTATATATTTTCCACTTCCTAGTACAAACTTAATGAATCAGCTGACTCAATTTCTACGTAAAAGTTAAAAAAAAGCGCAAAAAATATTATTTTTGGCGAAAAGTTGTCTATTAGCGATATTCACTTGAATTTAAGAACCTTATATAGAGTTTGTCATTTTATTTATGTAGCGCAAATCATATTGAATTAAGACTCTGTATCTAAGTGATCAATGTTCTATTACCCTTTTTGTGAAACTCGTTAATTTGTTTTTATCGTTTTCCCGAGTCCGCTCCGAGTCAGTTACTATAGGAATTCAACATTTTATTTGGCAAAATTAGCAAAAAGTATTACGATCCGTGTTGCGGATTTATTATTATTACTTGCCAATATGGTAGTTTGGCTGTATAAATAAATGTCACCTTTCAAAGAGCTCGTGCTATAACTAAAATTTCCTTCTGCTCATTATTTCTGTCAAATCAGCAATCATAATGCCTGCAGTATGAATCCTCGACTTTTTGAATCGACATTTCAGAAAAAGGTTTATAATATCTGCGGTGTAAGGCAGTGTTGTCGTATTATAAAACTGATATACCTAACCAAATAATAAGATCGTATATATATTCTATTCCAGGGTTTTTATTTATAAAAAAAGTTTAAATAATCATGATTTGGATTTATTTCGTCCCATTTGTTGTACCGTTGATATTTTTTTAACGTGCCTTTATTTATTTTTGTTGTGAAGAAGCTCTTGTTGACTTGTAGTATTTTTTCGAGATATCGCCACACTCCATCTGTCATCATTCTCTCGAATTAACGGCAGCAGTTTAGTTGTAAAATAATATGGAATAGTAAGGTTACCTGGTGTTCGGCCGGGCCGGGGTCCGGTCTGCGTCTCAGGCGGGACATGAACCGGGCCGCGCGCACAAACGGGTTCTCACTCTGCTCCTCGAACGTGCCGCCCTGCGACAGACAAACGGACAACCCATTACTATAGCCGCAAGAATGCAACTTTATTTTCAGAAGCATTTTTGTGATGTCAAAAATTTTTTTAACTATTGTAGTCCGAAAAGGATCCGTCCGCGTACACCGACAGCTAGATATCCACATCGTTTAACCTCTTATACCCACTTGAATTATATGTTTTGAGGGGGGAACTTATTTATTCATTATTATGTAAATTAATTTAATGCCTGCTAATTTAAAAATATGAGAAGCGTGCGTGATCAGCAAACAAAACTATTTCAGACCATTTTTCTACAAGGTAAAGGTCATTTATATAGACAAAAAATAAAACGGCCCCAAAATTCAACCTTGGATTACCCCTATTTTAATAAAAGAACCAGCGGATTTAAAATCGTTTATTTCCACTGCTTCAGATCTCTTGCTTATTGCTCTGCTATTGTCCGTTGAGGAGTTACCGTATTCACCGTCCAATCCCATCATCAGACTCTGGTCACAATGTTTTAACAAGTACTAATAAGACCAATCAAATAAGCCCAAAGTCGAAGGGTCTGCTGTTGTCCGTTGACGAGATCCCTTATTCACATTCCAGTCTCATATCAGAACCTGGTCATCATGTTTTACAATAAGCCTTAGAACGGACGGATGGACAGGACAGAGAAATCTCTTTTGGCTTGAAGCGCTATTGTTCACCTGTGTGACTAGTGTCTCGCTGTCGGTACTGCGTACTAGCGGCTCCCTGCTCGAGTCCGAGTCGGAGTCTGAGTGCGCGCGCCGCCGCTCGCCTGCCGCGAACACGCGGCGTTTACACACGGGGCACACACGCCGGTTCTGTGTCAGCCAGGGGTCGATGCACTTCGCGTGGTACGCTGCCGGTGCAAGGAAACGTAATAGTAGTTTATGCTACAAGGGCGCAAAGGAATAAATTACGACGACGATTTAAACGTAACCGAGTAATTTATTGCTCTTACGCCCGTGTATCATACTACATTCTTCAATGCATAGTGTGAGGAAATACAACAAATATAATTTTGTGAACTTTAAATTGTAATTGGCTCAAAAGAACTGTATCCAGAGCCGTTAAACAGTGGAAAAAAAAGCATGACATTTATGGTACACAAGAAAGGCTGCAGGTTAGCCAACCATTGAAAATAAATTAAAAAATAATAACAATAAAGCCCTAGGGCAAAATAATCGACTTTCTGTTCGATTTTGATGCATAAAAAGTGGGCCTTTACGAGCACATGCATTGAAAAACTATTTACTAAATATTAAATGCAGATCTATTACTAAACTATAAGCTCGCGTTTAACATTTCAATTGTGATATGAAGTATGTATGCTAACAATCGCAAGTATAACTTTTGTTAAAAATGCTGTTAGTTTCCTCCTTCGTGCAAAAAAATATACTTTGGATGGTATCATCCGCACAACCCATATTTAATACCGATACGCTTGTAATTAGCGCAAATGCGACGCAATCTGTATCTATATTCACGCATTGTACAGATAACGTTACCAATTTTATTTTCTAATACACTACAAAATTATCTTTAAATTAGGATGTTGAGTTTTACATACGGGGTCCCCCTCGCTGAGCTTGCATGGACGACTGCAGAGCGCCATCTGGCGGCGGCGCCGTGAACTATCTCAGTTTATTGAGATGTCGATACATACTGTCGACGGATGTATACGACAGTCGAATATATACCGTGAGCACAAGGTAGCACTCGGAGCCGCTCACCCTCCAGCTAGTCTAGCAAACCATATCGAGCTACCCTTTCGAGGCAGATCTACAGAGTGAGAGAGAGCACTGTATCACGTGCTATCGAGCTTGATATGGTTTGCTATGCTAGACTATCGCGGATGTCTCGTACGGGTCCCCCTCGCTGAACGTGGACGACTGCAGAGCGCCATCTAGCGGCGGCACCGTGAATAAGCTCAGTTTGTAGAGATGTCGCTGGTCGAGTACATACCGTGAGCACATGGCAGCACCCGGAGCCGCTCGCCCTCCTGATAGTCGTCCAAGCATATCGCGCACGTCTCGTATGGGTCCCCCTTACTGAACTTGCAAGTGGGGATCTTCTTGAGCGAGCGGTTCGGCAGTCGGTGGCGCCGCGCGCGACGACGGTCCTTGATGCATTTCACTATCTGGAAGGGTGGAACCATACATATTTAGGCAAATATTTTAAAAAGTCAAAATTTAGGTTTACTTTTTATTTAGGTTAATAAAAATATTAACCTAATATCACCATAATAAATGAAATTTAGGTTTACTAGATTAGAAGAATAACGGTTTGTATTTTGAACTTGTTAAATGTGACAACCATATTTCCATTGCTGCCAAAAAACGTTTTTTTTTTAATAATAAATTTTTGGTCGAACGCACGATACGATTACATTACGTATTAATATAAGGTGAAACTTAATCAACCGCCTGAATTCATACTGGAGACTCGGTTAGTGATCAGAAACAAGGTTCAATGATCCCTTTTTTCGAAATCATAAAAAAAAATGTTTGCTCCGATTCACACTGGACTAGTTCAAATACAAATCCTACACTCTATTCCACCAGAAGAAATAATGTTTGTAAACAACTTTATAACCTAAAAGTCATGAAAAATAATATTCAAAAGCATTTTTCTATCTATAAATTTTAGTTTAGCTTAAACTCATAAAAGTAAACTCCCGTACAATATGTTTAATTGTACATTACAAATTGCAATTGAAAATATATTTCATCACTTTTAGGTTAGAAAGTTGTTTACAAACATTCTTTTTTCTGGTGGAATAGAGTTATAGTATAGGCGGTACAGGAGCAAAACATTTTTTTGATTGAATTTCACCTGACGGGTCATTAAACATTATTCCTGATCACTAACCGAGTCTCCAGTGTGAATTCAGGCTGTTGATTAAATTTCACCTTATATACGATATATTGCTGTTATATCACTGAAAGTAGGATGAGCGTCTATCATATCGAAATAGATATTACCAGCTAACTCGCCTTCAATTTTGCGATATATACTCTAAGTTTTGGTCAATTTATTGAAAGTCACTCTTAAGTTGATCGAAAATAGCAACAATTCAAAGTGAGTTTTAGCTGTTAAGGAGATATGCGAAAAAAATACGGGTGTTTCTTTTCTGTGTATTTCATGAAATACACGGAAAATTATAATCAGTTTCTCGTATATGCATTTTGACTATATAATCTAGGGTTTTGAAATTGGAAAACATGTTTGGATAAATTTTCCTCGATAGAAATAATTGTTGAAATGAGGCTTTCAAACACACTTTTTCTCCTCGTTTGACGAATAGGAACCATATACAGAACTCAAACATATTTTATTAGGTGTGTTTTAACAATATTTAGAGATTTGATATTTGAAATTTTGCTCGCTATTTTAGTTTTTTTAATAAAAATATAAAACAAACTTTTTTCCCTTTTGCCCTGAATCCGCCCCTCTTGCACTGCGCGATTTTTCGCTTGGAATGACAGTGACAAAAATAAAATTCGCATAGCCTCTTAATATCTATTTCGTTATTTATTGCTGTATTTTTATTGGTGGAATCTGCATACTTCCATTTCTATTAATAACATAAAACTTTCGTTTCCCAAACATGGAAGAAGATTTTTAGACAGTTAAATCAAACTAATTATTTCAGACACAAGGTAGCCCGCAAAACAAATTAATTAAAGCCTTCGCTCAGACCTCGCTATAAATAAAATTATTTATTTATTTATCGTCTCCTAAAGTCATAAACAACACAGCCTAGAAAGACGTCTATTGTTCAACATCTTGCGTACAAATAATTCTGTCAACAATCGAAACGGGATACTGGAATCCTATTGGCTTTTCCAATCTCACGTATAGCGCCACAAACTTATCTTTCCCGAAGACGAAGACTCTAACGTAATGAATATAGAAGCCACTTTGGTTTGGCCTACCGAAACATATAATTTGTGTGGCGAATTGTATCTGCTGGTTCAGTCAGATGTGTTGACAGAAATCGGTCGCCTGTTATGGGGTCTGTAGGCTGTATTCGTCTATGCCTAAAGTAGAGCGACTGTCGCACGACTAGAGGTTTTGGTCGCAAGACAGTCGCAGACCTCCCTCGTGCTAGAGAGCTCACCATAAAGACGATCATGACGAGCAGACACAGCGCCACGACGATGGCGAAGGGCAGCAGCAGGTGCGTGTTGATGTTGAAGGGCAAGTCGCCGTTCACCATTATGTAGTAGCTGCGGACATACAAGCGATCGACACTTTACATTCCGTTCAGCCAGCAGCCCTATTATTGTGCCTTATTTCACAACCGCAGTCAAAGAGTTTGCACTGGGGTTGTGATATAAGACACCTCAGTCATGGCACCGTAGTCGAGCCAAAAAGGTGCTCGAAAGAGAATTATTGCAAAGTACTTGTCTTGTATCCTGTCTTACTTGGTCTATATCTAATTTGAGAGTGTGATCCTCGCTGCCAAGCGACGTTGTACGCTAGGGGTCCATTCTACCAATGTTCCATTTCCTACTCATTTCAGTAACCGTTAAACCTATGCGGGGAACAATCTTCATAATTTCTACTTGCGATTGTCAGCACTTGATGAAACATGGACAGCATCTTGATTTTTAAAGGCACCTCTGGCCAAATCCTCGGACAGTATGAGGCCGGCGACGTCACTCACGAACACTGACGGGATCACGATACCGTCGGGATCTTTAGCAGACATTGTCTCTGCAACGTGTATATAGTAACTGACCCGCTAGTGTAGAGGTACTCCTCGGACAGTATGAGGCCGGCGACGTCACTCACGAACACTGACGGGATCACGATGCCGTCGGGATCTTTAGCAGACATTGTCTCTGCAACGTGTATATAGTAACTGACCCGCTAGTGTAGAGGTACTCCTCGGACAGTATGAGGCCGGCGACGTCACTCACGAACACTGACGGGATCACGATACCGTCGGGATCTTTAGCAGACATTGTCTCTGCAACGTGTATATAGTAACTGACCCGCTAGTGTAGAGGTACTCCTCGGACAGTATGAGGCCGGCGACGTCACTCACGAACATTGACGGGATCACGATGCCGTCGGGATCTTTAGCAGACATCGTCTCTGCAACGTGTATATAGTAACTGACCCGCTAGTGTAGAGGTACTCCTCGGACAGTATGAGGCCGGTGACGTCACTCACGAACACTGACGGGATCACGATGCCGTCGGGATCTTTAGCAGACATCGTCTCTGCAACGTGTATATAGTAACTGACCCGCTAGTGTAGAGGTACTCCTCGGACAGTATGAGGCCGGCGACGTCACTCACGAACACTGACGGTATCACGATGCCGTCGGGATCTTTAGCAGACATCGTCTCTGCAACGTGTATATAGTAACTGACCCGCTAGTGTAGAGGTACTCCTCGGACAGTATGAGGCCGGCGACGTCACTCACGAACACTGACGGTATCACGATGCCGTCGGGATCTTTAGCAGACATCGTCTCTGCAACGTGTATATAGTAACTGACCCGCTAGTGTAGAGGTACTCCTCGGACAGTATGAGGCCGGCGACGTCACTCACGAACACTGACGGGATCACGATGCCGTCGGGATCTTTAGCAGACATTGTCTCTGCAACGTGTATATAGTAACTGACCCGCTAGTGTAGAGGTACTCCTCGGACAGTATGAGGCCGGCGACGTCACTCACGAACACTGACGGGATCACGATGCCGTCGGGATCTTTAGCAGACATCGTCTCTGCAACGTGTATATAGTAACTGACCCGCTAGTGTAGAGGTACTCCTCGGACAGTATGAGGCCGGTGACGTCACCCACGAACACTGACGGGATCACGATGCCGTCGGGATCTTTAGCAGACATTGTCTCTGCAACGTGTATATAGTAACTGACCCGCTAGTGTAGAGGTACTCCTCGGACAGTATGAGGCCGGTGACGTCACTCACGAACACTGACGGGATCACGATGCCGTCGGGATCTTTAGCAGACATCGTCTCTGCAACGTGTATATAGTAACTGACCCGCTAGTGTAGAGGTACTCCTCGGACAGTATGAGGCCGGTGACGTCACCCACGAACACTGACGGGATCACGATGCCGTCGGGATCTTTAGCAGACATTGTCTCTGCAACGTGTATATAGTAACTGACCCGCTAGTGTAGAGGTACTCCTCGGACAGTATGAGGCCGGCGACGTCACTCACGAACACTGACGGTATCACGATACCGTCGGGATCTTTAGCAGACATTGTCTCTGCAACGTGTATATAGTAACTGACCCGCTAGTGTAGAGGTACTCCTCGGACAGTATGAGGCCGGCGACGTCACTCACGAACACTGACGGGATCACGATGCCGTCGGGATCTTTAGCAGACATCGTCTCTGCAACGGGAATGTTATCGTCATTTACGGAAATAAGGTCTGTTTTTACTTGATTTTGTGTATCATCAGGAACCATGTTATGTATACTTATTACTCAAGAAACGGTGAACGGATGTTGATGTAGGTTCCACTGTTAGCTAGGAGGTCGCTTTAAGAAGAACAATGTTATTAAGTTGTGACAAACGGGAAAGGAGCAGCGATAGAAAAAAACATAGAAGACGGGTTCCTAACATATAGTCATTAGAAATTGGTACCAAACACTCAAAATGGCAAAAGGATCGTGATTGGTTCGTACTGTGTGTCGACACTAGACTAGCCGCGATTGGTCGATTTAAACGCCTCAGGATCCGTTCATCGCTATTGAAATTGTATGGTTTGAAAGTCACTGGCATAGACAAGTTTTTATGTATATTATATTATATAAATTTGATGGCTGTGAAACCAATAAACTTGTTAAATAAAATAAATACTAAACATGTGCACATGGCACATTTTTCATGGGGCCATTCTTTAGCGCTTATCAGACGTCTATGTTTTTTTCTCTCACTCGAAATAAGCCCCAGAAATTCTGAGAAATAAGCAATATTTCTCATCGTCGACCATCGACAATATTTGCATTGTGAATCTTCACGGAGTTTTTCAATGTTACCAAAGAGGTTTCTTTATGAAGGTTCGAAGGTTATTTTGTATCTCCTTGCGATGGAAAAATATAGAATTGTATTTCTATCTTAAGTTCGAAGGTATGTTTGGAGGTCTTATATAATTGCAATAATAAGTAAAGGGAGCTGGGCAGTAATTAATATAAAAAATATATATATATCGTCACAAAATGTCTTCTTGATCAAGTGTAAACTGATATTCAACAGCACCCTCTCACTTTTCACCGAAGATTATTTCAGAAACATCTGACACCATACCCTAATATTCTAACAGATTTATCATTACCTGTCGTACAGTATAGTCCAAACTCATATAAAATCCCATTTTTCGTAATGTAGCACTCAGAAAAGAAAAAACAAAAACAAGTAAAAAAAAACGGAACAGTTGTTTATTCCGCAATGTCCGATCGAAGTGTAGAACTCTGTTCATATTGTGTTGTATCGTTATCAATAAGTCATTGAACGGTACTATAAGATAATTTTCCAGTTAAATGTCCATATTTATGCAAGAAAAAGGCGGCGGATGTTCAGTAGGTGGGATACGTTTCTCAACCTTGGGATTAGAGTTCAAATCTTGTCAATTGTGCACATAGACGAATACAGCCTACAGACTCCTCATAACAAGCGACCGATTTCTGTCAACACATCTGACTGAACCAGCAGATACAATTCGCCACTCCAAAATTACATGTTTCGGTTGGCCAAATCAAAATGGCTTCTATATTCATTACGTTAGAGTCTTCATCTTCGGGAAAGATAAGTTTATGGCGCTATACGTAAGATTGGAAGAGCTAATAGGATTGCAGTATCCTATTTCGATTGTTGACAGAATTACTTGTACGCAAGATGTTGCACAATAGACGTCTTTCTGGGCTGTATTGTCTATGGTTGTGCACGTATGTAATTGATTTATACAAGTTTATTATTGTTTGTTAAGTTACTACTTGCTGGACGGTAAGGAAAATACTGTAATGAAACCTAAATGCCTTAAAAAGCATGAATTTGAATTAATTTATAGTAATAAAGTAATTGCTAAATTAATTAATATATTTTCTTTTTCATGTGAAGTTCTAAATTTAAAACGGTTTTTCTTGAAACGACTTTTCTTTTCGACTTACTGCATTGATGATCTGCACGGCAGAATATCTTAAAAAGGAACAACATACGGCGACAGGCCCAGTCACCCCCTATCACGTTGGGACGAATAAGTCGTCGGTGAAACGGGGTGTGCGACTGTTCGAGTCATGACAATATATTACATTATTCGTAAAAGCAGGACCTGCAGTCTCCACAAAGATAGTGACCGCTTTATGACCGATGTCGGTCGCAAAAAAAAACAATTTTAACGATTTTTTACTAAAATAACTTTGTTTATCGCCCAACATCCCTAACTGCCTATCCGTCTTAAAATTTCGAGTAATCCATAAAACATCCCAAACACATAGTTTTTTGTTAAATAACGTTTTTTTCTTGAATTTGATAACATATTAACACCGTGATTGTCAACTTTGTGCCTACCGCGCCCACGGGGTATAGGGTAGGGGTGGCGGGAGGGTGAGCGAGCACGACGCGTGAGGCGGCCCAAGGCGGATGGTCAGTCGCCGGGGAGGTCGCTCCATAGATAAGTGTAGTATAAACCGATGTATAATGGATCTCTTTTGTAGATTCTATGATATTTTAAAGTTGTCAATGTCATACTTGTGTACTTGGAATGCCTTGCGCACGGCCCTGCACACTAAGTCGCGTGCTACCTCGTACCCGCCAACCCCTGTACCCTGTGGGCACGGTAGGCACGAAGTTGACAACATATAGTTAATGTGGTATGTAGGATATATAGGATAACAATAAAACGATAAGAGCTAGAACTCGAAATCGCGGTAAAAAGTTACCGTCTAGCCTTAAGGGGTGGTAGTCACCAACGACCTTGAGTCGACTTCTGTCGGTACAAATATCGACAGAAACTATATTGAAATAACATTTATACTCGTATCAGCGCGCATTCCATTACTACGTCGCTGGGTCTCTGCATAGCGAGAAATAAAAGAAAATAACATTTTTTACATGGCTGCGATTGAAGTAAAAAAAATTCAGACGGAATTGATGTTGTTTGTTAGAGTTTAACTAACAATACATATTTTTTTTTCATAATTATTAAACATACCGTTTAAGAGAAAAAACTTTATCAATAGATTTATTTTCAGATGCGTAAAGTCGTATCTTTGTCAAGACTGCAGGCCTTGAACTGTTGAATTTTTAGCGATTAATTGATACAGAATCTCGAAAGTAAAATATTATTATATTATTTGTGGTAAAAAAAAGTAAAGTGAGCGAGTCTGCACCGCCCCCTATAAAGCTACTGCGATATGAAATACGTAGCGGGACACAGGATTAAACCAGTGACACGAATTTTGCTAATCTATACAAAAATAGGACAATGTTCTTTTGTAATATGTATTTATTGGTATTTTTATTTTAAAAATGTTTATTTTCGACTGAATCTTAACCAACAGATAGTGGTGGCGGTGAAAGTTGATGCATTTAATATTAACTAGCTTTTGCCCGCTGCTTCGCCCGCGTTGTTAAAGTTTTTGTATAGTTGTATCGAATCCCATCCCATCTCATTAATGCCCATCCCATCTCATTAATGCCCATCCCATCCCATCCTCACTATCCCATCCCACTTCAACGGCGTGAAGGAGTAACAGTACATCACTTTTCTAAAGGAAATTGACACCCCATTGCCTTCCAATGGAAACTGATTTAAGGGTAAAAAGTAGCCCATGTCCTATTCCAGGTCTAGAACTACATTTATGCAAAGTTTCAGCCTAATCGTTTCAGTAATTACGGCGTGAAGGAGTAACAAACATTAATCCATCTATCCATCCATCCATCCATCCCTCTATCCATCCATCCATCCAAACTTTCGCATTTATAATATTAGTGGGATGGGATTGTTACGACTGTTTATCATAAGTATTTAAATTCTTATGATAAGCAGTCGTAGCAATTAATAGAATCCTACTAAATACAAACGAAATACCAAAACCATTTGCAAATCATAGATATTCTTAAGGTAGTGTGTATTTATTCCTATTGCATTACAGAATATCTATTTAGGTTCCCAAATATATATTAAATAAGAACACAGATTTAAACATGACTTATGAGAAAGATAAGCTTTCTATGGAAATGTTATATTGCTTATGTGTGGTCTTTAAATCAGTATCCTTTCAAAATATATATTTGGGAACCTAGATATTCTGTAATGCAATCGGAATAAATACACACTACCTTAAGAATATCTATGATTTACAAATGGCTTTGGTATTTCGTTTGTATGAACTAGGATTGCTCCGCAGGCCTCTTAAGGCTTTATACTAAAAATATGACATTACAGAAATGTTAGATACATTTTTCAAGTTTTTAATTTTGTGCATAAACCGGGAATACTCCCACGTTTTCACTGTCAGGCGTCAAGTACGATATTTACATTCCCCGGACGCGTTACAAAACACTTTCATGCAACTGTCAGGTAATAGCTCGTTGACTCTCGGATTCACTTGCGCCGATTGCTGAACACTGTAGGGTGAAATTCGCATCACTCCGAGTGATAATCGTTCGTTTTGAAGCGGAACCTAGCTGTTCAATTAGGACAAGTAAGGTCAGTGCCCGCCACAAAAAGGTGTTTCTGCCAACCAGATGGATAACTTTCCCATACAAACAAATCAGCGTGGATATAAATAACCTTAGTGTGAATCATACTACTGAATATGATCAGTAGAAATGGTTCGGTATGTAAAGAGATATACCTAGATCACTGGAGTTGACATTATGCACGATGGCACAGTCGAAGCCTGCTGTTTGCGCGTTGCGGATCTTGACCTCGAAGCTGCAGTTGTATCTGTCAATAGAAATGACGTATGTATGTAAACTGAACGTATTAACACAACTACCTAATATGGTCTTGGCTACTCCACGCGGAAAGAATCGCAGTGCGAGAGAAACAGTATCCGAAAAAAATTGCAAAATGTCGGTTTTAAGTTAAATTATATAAAATGAACTGAAACAGTTATCAAAATACCAGAATATTGATAAGTATTGTTAAAAATTAAAATACATATAATAAAATATCGTTGAGATGTCATTATGAGAAAAAATGTCGACATTCAATACAATATTTATTTCTATTGAGCGAAATTTCTGCACTCGCTTCTGTACTACAGGCTTCTTCTGTTAAGCAGGTAAACCATTTTAAAAAAGTGAAGATTTTACCGAACTATCCCCTAAAGGTGCTTTATGCTGCGAAAGTGCTGCAACTTTAGAAAAAAAAATCATTTACTTACTAGAATAATTATTGAAAATCTGCTAAGTAAATGCGTAGATATAGCAATTAACTATTTTTAAATAGCATAGTTTTTGTAGAAAACGTCTTTGACGAGCTACAATTTTAACTTATGCCAAAAGCGGCCATTATTAGCAAAATTTAAAATTTTAGCTCATCAAGGACGTTGTCTATGAAAACTATGCTATTTAAAAATAGTCCATTGCTATATTTACACATCTACTTGAACATATTTTCAATAATAATTCTAGTAAATAAATAATGTTTTTTTTTTCTAAAGTGGCAGCACTTTTGCGGCATATAGCGCCTTAATGTTATTTATTTACAAAAATAAAATTAAAGCGTTTGCAGATCCTACCACCAACAAGTATTCAACTAAAAATTTATTTTATTTTCATGCTCACTTTGATTAATTTAGTGAAGATTCGTAACGCCCTTACTCGACTGATTTAAGAAATGAAACAGGTATTTCGTACTATGTATATGCAATTACCATCAGCGAAAGAGATAGATTGACGATACAATACTTTTGAGCGAGCACGACAGGATATTGCTAGGTCGGCTTGGTTCGTTACAAAGCCGACAGAAAGCGAGCTGAGCCGAGCGGTGAAGTCTAGTGTGATTACAGAGCCACAAACGTATCTGTTCCGGCGGCGAAGACTGTCACACAGTGAATATAGAAGCCATTTTAGTTTGGCCTACCGGAACAGATAAGTTTGTGGCTCTGTACGTGACGCGGCATGCAAGAGAAAGACTGTCGCCGCTAACGCAACTGAACTAAAACACATTCATGTTGAATATTACCGTCCTTTTCTGCAAATGGCGAAGTGTAAACAAAACAAACTGAAAGTAATTTAAGGAAATTTTCTGGTTTTGGTGTACTTACGAGTGGAAGGTGACGCCATGAAATTTGTTCTTTGTCCGATAAATGCACAAGAAGGCATATCTGCAGGTTTTTTCTGGATTTTATTGCACAGGTAAAGGTGTTTTCAATTACGTGCACACAAACGCCGCCTGGAATACTACTAAACAAAGATAGGCCCGCTGGACCTGTATTTGTGGATCCAATTGCGTTGTGGTTATACCGCATCTTCACTAAATTAATCAAAGCATACTCATCTCTTTTACATTTGAAGTGTACAAAGCTTACATATTTCTTTACAGCATGCCACTTCGAGCAGGAAATCGCTTTGTACCAGGACGTTGATGGCAGGGTGTTACTTTAAAATGACAGAGTTATGGAGTAACATACCCAAAATACTTACACTTGCATGGCTTAACTATGCGGATACAATGCTAGTTAAAACAATTAAGCTGCATCAAAGAGTCCAAAACGCTTGCGCGAGATTTTGCTTCCCGATTCCACCTCGGACACACGTGACGCCCTATCTGAATGCATCAAACTTATTAAAACTGGAAGCACGTAGACAATGGTACCGATTCGGTGAAGCACATCTTAACTTATTTGGTAGGACTAAACTTAATTTAAGCGTTCTGTCCTTGTCTTTTCGATAAAGAAAGAAAAAGACAGGACGCTTAAAATAAGGTTAGTTCCGTCAAATAAGTTAAGACGTGTTATGTCGAATCGATACCATCATCTGACTACATTGTTGTTTGGTGTCATCAAAACTGGATCACCTGATTACCTGAAGGACAAACTGAAATGGTCCCGTGATCGGTTTCGATATAATACTAGAGCATCATCGTATCTTTTGTCCATGTCTCGATACCGTACTACTGCGTTTCGTGGCAGCTCATAGACGAATACAGCCTACAGACTCCTCATAACAGGCGACCGATTTCCGTCAACACATCTGACTGAACCAGCAGATACAATTCGCCACTCCAATATTATATGTTTTGGTAGGCCAAACCAAAATGGCTTCCATATTCATTACGTTACAGTCTTCGTCTTCGGGAAAGATAAGTTTGTGGCGCTATACGTAAGATTGGAAGAGCCAATATGATTGCAGTATCCCGTTTCGATTGTTGACAGAATTGTTTGTACACAAGATGTTGAACAATAGACGTCTTTCTGGGCTGTATTGTCTATGTGGCAGCTTCAGGTACGCAGCCACGAAATGTTGAAACAACCTTCCACCACTGTTACGTGATTTAAAATTAGTTACTACGTTCAAATTAAAATGTAAAAAGTACCTGTTAGATGGGCAAAGGAATCAGAACTTATTCTATCTGTAGTCAAATCAACTTACCCGATGTTTTTACTTTTATTTTACACGTCAATCCCGGTGTGCTCTTATGCTCTTATGTTATTTAATCTCCTCCAACAAAATGTTTGCGCACTGCAACTTGACTTATGCGTCAGGAAGGCATTCACATACTTTTAGTAGTTTCTACCCTCACTTACCTCAACTATTTTTTTAATGAAGATTTCACCTTTTATTTATAATTGTTGTGTATGTATTTAGTTTTTATTTTATATTAAATTATCATGTTTTAACATTAAAAATTGTGTTATACATTTATTTGTATCTTATTAGTATAAGAAACTATTATTGTCTCATTTACATAGTTTGCCTAATTGATAAGATTTACCTTCTTTTTGGAAAAATTAAAACCTAATAGTAATACTAACCCACTAATATGATATTATAAGATTTCTATGTATGTACCTACTAACCACATTCCTGTTTGTATTTTTTTGTAAATAATTATTACGCTAACACTTTGATTGGTATAATTTATAAATAAGAGGAGAAACTGGCTCCTGAATCTCTGTTGCTTTTAACCAATTGTTACTTTGTGTTGGAAAATAAATACTTTTTATGTTTTATATTATTTATGCATTCGCTGCCGCAAGATCGCACTGGCTGTAACAGAATACCAGCGTTGTGTCGGGGTGTGCATAGATATATTTTATAGATATGTATCATATCGATACAGCAACATGCTGAGTTGCGGCCTATTTGGTGGCGTTGAAGACATGAGATTGATTTATCTGTTTGTTTTATTTGTTAAATTATTATCCTAATATATTTTAGTCATGAGCATTAGTTTTTTTGTGTCTTTTTCATTTTCCATCAAATAAATTTATCTCTTTCATACTTTCTTTAAAAAAAATATAGAAAATAAAAAATACAGGCGTATTGAGAACCTCCTTCTTTTTTGAAGTCGGTTAAAAGTACACTTTATCACTCTAATAAATTTATTATTTCACTTGATGTTTATGGTAGTTTCTGTTACGTTCACACGTATTTATTTGGTATCTAGCACGGAGCACGATCTACTTGTCAGTGAAGTTGTTAGCGGTTGGCGGTTTGGCTAGCGGGGAGCAGCCGTCGGTCGGCTCGGCTGATGTAGGAACTTTCCTAGCAAGTAGCACGATCAGTCGTCGGTGAAGTTGTCAGCAGCTGACGGCTTTGCTAGCGGGGAGCAGCCATCGCCCGGTTCGCCTGATAAATTTATCTAGCAAGTAGCACGATCCACTTGTCAGTGAAGCTGTCAGCGGCTGGCGTCTTGGCTAGCGGGAAGCAGCCGTCGGCCCGCTCGCCGCGTTCTTTTCCATCACCGTTTCCGGGTAGGAAACCCAACTCGGTGTGAGTTGATGAACGACTATCTGATGTAGGAACTTACCTAGCAAGTAGCACAATCCACTTTTCAGTGAAGTTGTCAGCGGCTGGCGGCTTGGCTAACGGGGAGCAGCCGTCAGCCGGCTCGCCCGCCGTGAGGAACCCTCGCAGACCTTCCATCGGCAAGTCGCTGCCAAAACTCGCCGGGAGGTCGCGGAATTCGTCCGCTATCTGGAGAGAAACGCAAGGAATACTATGACTTCGAACCTTTAGTAAAACTTAATATTCTATAAATCGCAATGGACTAAAATATACAAGATGACATTAAACTAAACTAGACAGTCAAATTCTTTGGCAAGACTTTGTCTATGGTGAGTTCTAAGAGAACGTGGTTTTAGTAATAAATACTATACTAATGTATGTAATCTAGGAAATTATTCACAAATACATACTGAAGATTAATGTCAGAAATGAAGACTTAAGGTATCCATTCGGCATAACACGTCTTAACTTATTTGACAGGAGTAATCATATTTTAAACGTCCTCCCTTTTTCTTTCTTTATCGAAACGACAAGGATAGAACGCTTAAATTAAGTTTAGTCCTGTCAAATAAGTTAAGATGTGCTTCACCGAATCGGTACCATTGTCACCTAATATATGACTTAGCATCATAATCTATGCTTAGCATGAACTCTTGCGCACCGGAGTGAGGTCTGTTATATGAGGAGAATGCTACGTCAGAAAAGACTTCGATTCTGATACTGCTTAAAAATCGTCTGCACCACCGTCATGTATCGGTCGTATAAAAAAACAAACGATGTTTTGCTCTTGAATAAGTTTCAATTGGAAGGTTTTTCCGATGAACCAATAAAATATGTGGTTTCAGTAAATTAATTTCAGTTTAGTATTTCAAAAACGCAGCGGTATCTCAGGCGGTAGAACGCTGGCCTCTCAATCTTGAGACCCGAGTTCGATCCCCGGTCGGACATGCACCAATTAGTTCGATCCCCGGTCGGACATGCACCAATTAGTTCGATCCCCGGTCGGACATGCACCAATTAGTTCGATCCCCGGTCGGACATGCACCAATTAGTTCGATCCCCGGTCGGACATGCACCAATTAGTTCGATCCCCGGTCGGACATGCACCAATTAGTTCGATCCCCGGTCGGACATGCACCAATTAGTTCGATCCCCGGTCGGACATGCACCAATTAGTTCGATCCCCGGTCGGACATGCACCAATTAGTTCGATCCCCGGTCGGACATGCACCAATTAGTTCGATCCCCGGTCGGACATGCACCAATTAGTTCGATCCCCGGTCGGACATGCACCAATTAGTTCGATCCCCGGTCGGACATGCACCAATTAGTTCGATCCCCGGTCGGACATGCACCAATTAGTTCGATCCCCGGTCGGACATGCACCAATTAGTTCGATCCCCGGTCGGACATGCACCAATTAGTTCGATCCCCGGTCGGACATGCACCAATTAGTTCGATCCCCGGTCGGACATGCACCAATTAGTTCGATCCCCGGTCGGACATGCACCAATTAGTTTTCGAAATTTACTAATACTTACCTCTTGCTGAACGGTGAAGGAAACCATCGTGAGGTTGCCATAAAAAACGTGTACTTGTGCCCAACGAACGGCGATAGGGCTCACCCACCCATCACGTTGGAACGGGCGTAATAATCGTCGGTGAAACGAGGGCGTACCGAGTGTGGACCTCGGGGATTCATGTCATGACGATATATTTATATCATTGTTCATTTTTTCGAGCTCTCGCTTGTCTACCTAGCTATAGCCCAAGCCTTGATTATACGAGTAGCCAATATAAGATTATGTCTATCATAAATCCTTTTTCAATGCATGTGCTCGTAAAGGCCCACTTTTTATGCATCAAAACCGAACAGAAAGTCGATTATTTTGCCCTAGGGCTTTATTATTATTTGTTTGCAATGGTTGGCTAACCTGCAGCCTTTCTTGTGTACCATAGATGTTATACTTTTTTTTCCACTGTTTAACGGCTCTGGATACAATCCTTTTGAGCCAATCATAATTTAAAGTTCACAAGATTATATTTGTTTTCATTTCCTCACACTATGCATTGAAAAACGTAGTATGATACACGTGCGTAAAAGCAATAAATTACACGGTTACGTTTAAAACACTCGCTACGCTCGTGTTTTTAATCGTCCTCGTAATTTATTCCTTTGCGCCCTTGTAGCATAAACTACTATTATAGCTTGTTCCGATACCGCAATGTAATTATCGTACAAAAGGGGATATCTTTCCATTTTGCAGAGGACATAATGATACATCACTATAGACAGGTAACCGATGATAAAAAACAAGGCCAATTAATGTCCACCTCGGGGCCAGGGTCACGATAAATATCAATTTGTCGTTTAAGAAGCCACGGTTTTTGGTCACTAATTCACGAAACTACCTACCATCTGGCTGGAGCTGTGTTTACTATAAAGATTTTACTAGTTTTTATTCGCGGCTCTCTCCGTCCACGCTCAACGCAATATCTGCCCTGCGGGCCTATTATGTATCTCTATAGTTGCCTTCTGTACTGGGTGCCTATCATCAAAAACATAGATATATCATCGAATTCCGATTTCCTAAGGATATGTTCGCACTTCAAGTGACAACACAGATTGTTAATAGTTCAATACCCACTAAAGGCAATTTTGAAATTTCAGTTTTTATCTATGTTTTTGATGATAGGCACCTAGTACAGTTGGCAACTAAAGATACAGAATAGGGGGGCTGGGCTAAATGATTATTTGTACTATACGTACAGCTCTCTTTAGAGATAATGCAATAAGAAAGTATACGCAATAAATCTGCTACCAATAATCCGTATGACAACAAAAGCCCCAACTACTTTGTGTTAACTGAGATTTAAAATAACACCAGAAAGAACACAATAATAAATTCAAATTCGAATAGTTTATTTTGTAAAGTAGGTACACATAATACACTTTTTACGAGTCAAATTTAATTTTCATAAACATATATTTAATAAAATAATAAACGTACATGAACTAAATTAAAGGTTAAAAAAATCCTCGGTCCTGGATTTGTACCTGCGATCTCCTGCTTACGTGACAGGAGCGCTATCGACTGCGCTACCGAGGTTCGTTCTTCTGATTGGTTGCAAGTTTGTAATGCACTCTAATAACAATTAGAGTATTCAAATCGATAGATTTCGCAATAAAAAAATATAATCTAAATTAATTTCATTTATTAATAAAATTATAGGTAAAATCTATAATTATATACTACATACTAATAGGTTACATATATAAATACATGCCTAACTCCGCCCATTCGATTAGTCTTGCTAAGAAGACGGCAAGAAACTTAGCAAGATCATGTCTTTTTTTTACATTTTTCCTTTTCCTAAAATGTGGGTAGGTAGGTACTAACGAAATGTCTACTGAGGTTTAAAATAACACCAGGAAGAACACAAAAATAATATGTAGGTAGTTACTAACGAAATGTTGCAGCCCTACAATATGGAACACCTTCACTGCGTACTTTCGAAACAAGGTGAATTTCATTTTCGGATAAATTTTTTCACATTCTTTTGACACAGAAAATCTTTGTCTTTTTCAGCCTATACCGCACTTGCCCCGGCTGGACTCCCTCGCTTTATTCATGTAATAATACTTGTTAAAGTTATTGTCCATTCACTTCACTATAAAACTAATTATTAATGTTCTAAAACTTGTATAGAAACGTGCACAGAATAATGTATAACAATGAATATCATTGGAAATGATGGAGCAAAGAAATAGACAGACTGTTTCCTATGAATACTTTCTAACTACTAAAGTCACACGGGTAGTGAGTGATGGAAATATCCACTACAAAAGATAAGATTTACAATAATTTAAGTGGTAACTGGTAAGCAATTGAAGCTACTATTTGGTTTATTAATGAATACACATTCCAGGACAAAAAGTTGATAATTTAAAATCAATAAAAATAACAGCGTAATTTAATCAAATGGATTCACTAAATAATGAACGAATATTTAAATTTATGACAAAAAAAGAAAGGTTTGTAAATTTCACATGTTAAAATTAAGTTTTTATCATAAAAATATTGGACCCTATTTTTTATTTATATAATTCTTACGAATATTATAGTAGAAATTGAATAAAAAAGAAAATTTTCGATATATATTTCGACCCACTTGGGATCGTCGTTAGTCGAATATCGATATTCGTGGGTCGAAATATGTATCGAAAATTTTCTAATATTTATTATCTTATTTATATAATAAAATATATCTTTTAACGAATTATTTGGTTAACACGTCACAAGATGTCATCAATCATCATCATCATAAAATAAAATAACCAATGCCGTAGCCAGGAATTGATTTGGTCGGGGTTGGGGGGGGGGAGGGGGTTGAACTCGTATAGAAGGAAAAAGATTGAAGAAGAAAATCCTGCGACGGGACTTAGCTTGAGATATGTATACATGTATTG
Organism: Ypsolopha sequella; assembly: GCA_934047225.1. Lineage (NCBI taxonomy): Eukaryota > Metazoa > Arthropoda > Insecta > Lepidoptera > Ypsolophidae > Ypsolopha > Ypsolopha sequella. The sequence goes on from OW203987.1 coordinate 26,400,435, forward strand.
TCTTCTGGGCGAGTGAAGACGCTTAGGCGACTACGTTGCGCCTCAAACTGGTATAAGAAGGCAGTCTGAATCTGCCGAAACTGATCAGCTACCCCGAAAATACCATTTATATTGAGGTGCACCGTTCTTTTACATCACAAGTGTATAATAAAAAAATTACGGAACCCAAATAACTTTGCTTTTCGATGGTGGCTTTGAACCCCCAAAATCCCACCTGGCTACCGACTTACCGACGGCGACGGCCTTATTATTTTTGACTATGTGTCTATGATCTAGCCATCTAGGCGCGTGCCCAGCTTTCAAAACAGAGGGGGGTTTTCTCGAGGGAGTATTTATTTAATTATATCGCAGTTGTTATATTTTAATAAATTTCTATAAAAGATATTATTTTCGAAACATGCTAAGGCTTTTGGGGGATCATGACCTCTGATCCCCCCCTCTGGGCACGCGCCTGTAGCTATCTTTACCAATTTAGTAAATAGCAATAAAGCAAAGAGGTCCCTGCACTCGTATAAATAAATAAGTGGGACCTTATTAATAGCAAACACTAGAATCAAAATCAGGTAAATATTGCTTTGCTCACATTCATATTGCCAAAACATTGTTTTTTAGGGTTCCGTACCTAAAAATGAAAAAACGGAACCTTTATAGGATCACTCTGTTGTCCATCTGTCTGTCACGACCTTGGACGAAGGTCACGACCCTTTATATATTGAAACTGATACCTCCCAGACGTCTACGGCCCCATGGTGCTGTAAAAAAATCTGCCTTCTAGTTCTACGCGAAAAAAAGTTATTGCACTTTACTACATACACAATCAATTTCATACAAATTTTTGCAAGGGAATTAGAATCTATAGGGCACTGACAGTTGACTTAGAAACTTGAAATTTCAATTCAAATCAAAGCCGTTTTATCTGGCTTCTTTAAACGTGTCTCCGCACATTAGTTCCGCCAATATCTTATTGACTCATAGGAAGCTTAAAGTAGATCCCCCCCTGAACTTGAATTTTTAAGCGTGAAACTACAAACATAGAATATAGTACACTTCTACATCTATGAGTACAACAAAATAAATAAATATTTGAAATTTCATTTAGAAGTTATCGACAACCAACTTAATTAGACCCTCTAGATACACAAGAGTTTATAGATCGTAAGTATCAAGTTTAGTTGGTCTTTCGTAACTGCAAGTGGAATTATTTACCGTGTTTTTAGGGTTCCGTACACGTGTTGTGTGATGGTACGGAACCCTTTGTGAGCGCTTTGTTTAAAAAAATCTATTTGTAAACGTTATTGCCCCACTTATCTTGTATTATCGGTGTATTTCATATTTCTGTATTGACACATTTAACTTTATCAGGGCATGAGTGATTTCACAATACTATAATCCAGCACTAACTACTGATAAAGAGAATTCAACCTTCAGTCTAATAGAAAGAAAACCAAAGTAGCTTGTAGTTGCAAATGTAACATGTTATATGTTGTCATAACAAATTCACATTATTTATCTCTTTACTTGGGTTTCCATTTGCTAAAGATCACAAGTTAACGAGGTACTTAATAAAAACACCACAAAACAGATAATGGAAAAAAAATCGAGGATAAATAAGCTACCAAAGAAGTAAACGGTACTGGTGACCCAGAACAAACTTTCTCACAATAGCATATTATTTTATTTATTAAACTTTTGTACATTTACACACATAATTAAGAACACTTTTTACATAAAGAACAGACAAACAGACTTTGTGTACAAAGGCAGCACTTATTGCTAATAGCAATATCTCCCAGGCAACCTTCCCCTGGGTGGAAAGAAATAGTCCATTATGATACAAGTGAGCTAAGTTGATCATTCATTACACACAAGGCTCGAATGCAGCCCGATGGCCAATCCTCACGTCTCTCATACGACGTTTTTCAACACACTTACGAGGAACGGTATATCATAAAGTTAATTTGTTAATAATATAGAGAAGAAGTTAAGGCGTATGACGCTAAATAAGCAACTCGATGTGTGTCGGTACAAATATCAACGGAAATGACATTGAAATAATGTTCATTTCAGCGTGCCTTGAAAAGTGGCTGTTACGACAACCACTGCGTCTCCGGCTAGCGCAAAATAGGAGAAAATAATACTTTTCACATGGACGCCATGAACGGAAAAAAAAATTTCAAACTTAATTTTTTTAGATCTAAAAATTTTTTATAATTTGGTGAAATAATAATTAAAATCGCTTCAGGCGTTTGGAAGGAGTAAGAGAATACTTGTGTACGTGCATGGGAAACTTTCGATGACTTTCGTATTTTTTTGTCAAAACTTATAATAGAAAAACAGTTTATGAAACTTAAAATTTATTTTTGACTCTATGATGCCTATAATATATTTTTATGAAAGTTTTTGGACCACCCGTGTGGGAGGAGTAGGCCTTCAAAGACAGGTCCAAATTGCAGTTGGCGTATCCATTCGCCTTAAACTGACCTTTGTTGTTAGGCTATCCGTTACTGGTTGTCCGGAGCTCCCAAAAACTTTTCAACTTCATTTGGTGACAATACCGTGGACTTCCGACAAATTTAACCATCTGAGCGTTCCTTTAGAAACGCAGTTACGTTGGAATACGTTTTGATGTCAATACCATTTTTGGTCCTTACAGTGCTCTTTAACATGGAATAGATAAGACAGCGAGCTAGGCTTGTATTTATTAGCATTTTATGCCTCAGTAATTATCTCCGGCGACGTCGATTATATGGCTCTTCATCATTACTTGAAGTCAAAATTTTTGAAAATTTAATTTAATTTATTTATAAACAAAAATCCACAGCAATGCAAAAAAGTTTGAATGACTTAAAAAATATTGCTTGCAGATACTGCCAATTACGGATTTAACTATGCTAACTATATATTACTAATAGCTAGGAACTGGATAATTATTAATTTTAAATATAAAGAATCACAAAACACAACTGTAGACCATTGATATAACCATAGACAAATATGATATAACTAAGAGGAGGTAACTGAACGTTCTTATGTCTTCAACTGAAAAATTGACCACTTTTTTGAACGAGCGCCACCGAACGATAGAGATGGGGCGACGAGCTTCGACAGTAGCGCGAGCGAGACGAACCGAATAAATACGTATAGGTCTATGGGTCCCTTTTGTTTTCTCTAAGCTGTAGATAAATATTTTATGAAAAATGGCGGACGGGTTTTCAATTTCCCGCGCGCCGTGTGTTGACACGCCAGTGTTTGTATGCGTGCACGCAACTACTATTAAAAATGTAATAAACTGAATATTTTATGTATTTGTTATTTTGTTGACAAATTGGACGAGTACTATCGCCAGTTTCCGGCTTCCGCAACTTCATCTTAACACCCAGTATACATATTTAAATACACAGGACTAAATATACATGTATACCATTAGATATATACTTCTATAGATAAAAACTAATATAAATAAATAAACAACTTACCCACTTTAAGACAGCGAGAAGTATTGCTCTTTTATAGTGGGTTAATTGTTACTAGGGTTGCCAGGTGGCGAAATTACAAATGCTATACCATTTGAGTCACTACTCAAACTAAAATAGATGAGCTTTTGTTCGTGCAAATTTCTACTACAATACCTAATCCATTTTAGTCAAGAATTGGACTAAAATGGTATAGGCTTTGTTAGTGTTTTTCACGTTGCATGTACAACTACAAAAGTTAATCTATTATAGTTTGGCTCATGACTGAAATGCTATAGTAAAAATATAACTGATTAGGAAATATGACTGATTAGTATTTAATCAAAGTTTAATTGTTAATTCGTTTACACGTTACCTACAAGTGCATTACAATCTAAACTACTTTATTTTAAATAATTAGACTGTTTCTCTGCAATACTTGAAAATGTATAAGACTGATTAAATTTCATAATTAAGAGTTGATTGATTAATTAATTCAAGTTACTACCTTAATGCGCACAATAAGTATATGTTTCTTGGAAACGTTCTTTTAATTTAAGTCTTATGTAGATAGAGGTCTAAATTAGTATTTCATAATCAAGAGAGTGTTTGTCATAAAACGTATTATAATTATTTCACATGATAAAGGTATGTACTTTTATAACATTTGTATTTCTTGATAAACGTTAATTGAATAATTTGTTTTTCTTTGTCCTTCATTCAAATGCAAATAAGAGAGAGTGTAATGGCCAGAATAGCTATATAAATAACACTATATAAGAATCGTATTTGCAGTAATTCCACATGGCGCAAATATATAGTACCAAATGAATATTGACCTAAAAGGGTAACTTTTGATTTTGTAATTCATCTTTCAATTTAACTACATAAAAGCCGGTTTCAACGCAAGATTTGTACTAAAGCAAGTGTGTAAGTGTAGAGTTCTTTGCCTAAGCAGATTTGATGAGACAAAATTTCGAAGGAATAATGATTTTTTTATTCAGGAACATAGATATATCACGTACATATTCCTTCATTATTACTTACATGATAGGTGTTAATACTAAATATAATCAAAATTTACTCATATGTACATCAATTCAATTCAACATATCATATCAAACATTTCTGCAGCGTAACATTGGTCTTAAAGCTTGACTCGTGACTTAAATAGTATAGCCTATTTAGTCGTAACCTACCTTGAAAAATATCTAACAAAACCTATGCTATTTTAGTCCAATTCTTGACTAAAATGGATAAGGTATTGTAGTAGAAATTTGCACTACAAAAGCTCATCTATTTTAGTTTGAGTAGTGACTCAAATGGTATAGCCTTTGTAATTTCGCTGCCAGGTGTCCCGATTTTCAGGGGTCTTCGGACACGTCCCGATTTACTTTTGATCGGGACGTCAAACGTCCCGATTTTTCACCAGTTGACGAAAACTGTTTTCAAAAGTTTGAAACTTTGCACGTGTGATGCTCTGGCAAAAAATATCATAAATTATACAATTACAACACCCCTTGCAAAAAAATACTACATCTGCAGTTTCCCGGAAAAGTCATTTTTGAAGTGGTGCTGCTCAGCAGCTCCACCTTGAGAATTGTCATTATTAGAGACAATTTTTAGGGTTCCGCACCCAAAGGGTAACCAAAGGGACCCTATTACTAAGCCTCCGCTGTCCGTCTGTCTGTCCGTCCGTCTGTCACCAGGCTGTATCTTATGAACCGTGATAGACAGTTGAAATTTTCACCGATGATGTATTTCTGTTGCCGCTATAACAAAAAAATACTAAAAAACAAAGTAAAATAAATATTTAAGGGGGCTCCCATACAACAGACATGTTTTTATTGCCGTTTTTATAGATAATGGTACGGAACCCTTCGTGCGCGAGTCCGAGTCGCACTTGGCCGGTTTTGTGTATATCAATACACAATACAATGTATACGAATTTGCTCTCTAAGTTCTACGTTTTAGATAGTGAACTGACAGACGACACCTGAGAAAAAAATTACAATAGTTTCTTAAATTACCGCAGTACTAAAATCGTAGATTTTATGCTCTTTTTTCCCAATACCTACTGAATTTACAACGGTCCTGCTGATGTGCACCACGTAACAAAGCAATAAAATCAACGGTCGCTGTAAAATAATAATGGTTTATGGAGTTTATGTTATAAATTATTAGAAAGGTCGTATTATATACTACTGTTGAACCCTTTTTAACGTAATCTCTTGCAAAAAGATCATTAAAGGATCATTTAGTGGGTTGAAATCCTTTCTAAAGTTCCGTTGGTCGTTTTTAAGGTTATATTAGAAAATTATCATTATTATTATTAACCAAAACTGAATATTAAAAATTAACGTTCATTTATTTTTTTTGGTTGTTCCGATTTTGAAAATCAAAGTCCCGATTGTTTTATCAATAGGTCCCGAAATTTGGCATACTGGACCTGGCAACATTAGTTGTTACTCCATAACTCCGTCATTTCTCAACCGTTTTGAGATTGGTCAAAAAACAAGACGAAAAAAAAAAGAATCATTCAAATTGGTTCAGAAATGACGGAGTCCTCCTCATTCCTTCACCTGACCTTCGACCCTGGCTTTATCACCATAGAACTCCTCAACGAATTGAATTTCGTTTTATATCGACAGCGCGTTTACAAGAAATACCCATATTTTATGAAATTAAATTTTGAAATTGTATTTTATTAAAATGAAATAATGATCAGAAAGATCATTTTTCTGATGTCAATAAATTAAACAACTATTATGGTCTGAAAAGGATCCGCCTGCGCCAGACAACCAACAACCAGACATCCACACCATCCCACTCCCACCAAAACGTATATTTTGAGAGAGGGGGACGCCATGATAATTAGCAGACTACCAAAAACAGGCAGAAGGATCCCTGCCAAAGAAAAAAAAAACTCGAAAAATATTGTCAATTGATACCTGCCAAATACATAAGCCATTGTATGTTGCACGGGTATATTGAAGTCACATTATGTTGGTTGGTTCTAATTTCACGCGATTTATAAAAAAACCCTTCCAAGCCTTCTTAAAATCAATCCTTTTACAGTCTAACTAAGCCAATGTATTTGGATAAGAAATCGAGACTGGTACTGTCAAACCATTTTGATCTAATAAATAATCGAGAATATAAAAATATTATAGAGGGGCCTGTAGCAGCGTGCGGCCATTGTGATCTGTTACGATCCGCGGTTAAGGGGCGTCGTTAAGCGCAAACCTCCATACAAAGGTTGTCACCACATTGTGGGGTGTCTATGGAATGTTATTATAAATATATTAGGCTGATTTCATTAATATCATCTGGAGCTATGTTTAAGTAGAACTAAAAACTATGAAATTTGAGTAATATCTTCACAACCAACCCCTAAACTACGTAAATTCAACGTTTTTTTTTTACCAAAAGTGTAGCCGAATGTGCTTTTATTGTTTTAGATAAAATCAAAAAATTAATACGGGCAAACATAGAAAAGGTTATCTAGATTAATATGTCCAGTCTTGCCAAAATGTGGTTTCTGCTAAAACATGTTTTCAATTTTGCACTCGCGAAAAAATCGGCACGATTGTATTGTCCTCGCAAGTTTCATGAAGCGTGCACCTTATAAAGAAATAAAACAGCATGACATTTGGCCACGCCCACAACAGAGTTGGTCGCGTCATGACGCCCATCCTTAAGCAACGCCAGCATGATCAGTACTTGGATGGTGGACCATTAGTGGCATTAACATCTGGGTCACTGCGAGCTTCGGAAAGCACGTAAAGTTGTTTGTCCCGGCTGATATCGAAAGATATAGATTAATACACAATTGAAGCAAAACTTGTAACAAGTTGCTAAGATGGCTTTTCCAAGGTTTTGAACATCGCCGAATCTGAAAACCACTGTTGGCACGTAAGATCGTAGCAGATAGAAATCTCTGTTTACCTCTATGGGAGACGGAGGTGAGTATAAGTGTGTATGATGGAAGAAAGAAGACTTACCACCCTAGCATCTTGAGAGTAAACAATGATGTTTGCTTCAGCAACAGCCAGCAGCGCCACAGCGCTGACGGCTACCGCACACAGCATGCTCGCAGGTCGACCCGCTACCTCCGCATCCCGGTCCACCTTCGCTTGTGATGATGAGCTGGAGACAGGAGGTGTTCACATCTCACAGACGCCTGCAATGTGGAGGTTGGAGGCAGCAGTGACGTTATGACATGGTTTAAATCTGAAAAACGGAATATTTATAATATTAATCTAAACTCGCGTACGCTGACATACTAAATTATTGTTAACTAGCTTTTCGCCCGCGTCTCTACCCGCGTTTATTTATTTGTCCCGTTTTCGGCTTAGCGGTTATTTTATCAACACCCCTTATAGCGTGGTTCTCGAGTGAAAACGGAACATAGATATATAAACAGACAGACAAGAATTCTAAAAATTGTACACCGTGTGGCCTCAGTACAATATTAGTATGATAACTGATTTCATTACAAATTTCACAAAAATGAATTGTCTGTCTCTGTTTTATACGAAAACGATGCCACATATGTCCTAGTAGCACCACTGGAACCGTAATATTTATCTGTTTGAGGCACAGCGGTACGGTAGCATACATCACCCCCTCGTCCCCAACCCCTTGGGGCAAAATGATTTTTCCCTCCACATCTTAAATTTTACTTTATGTTGACTAATAACTGTGGTAAAAAAGAAAGATTTATTTGGCGTAAGTGTTGAATATAAAAATTACTTAATAATCTAAAACCAGCAATGTATACGCCAAGTAATGTACAATGAACAATAATAATTATTTTTAATTTTGTCTATGTCTTTCTCTGCTTGCTCATGTTTACCACGTAATGTCTGTGCAAAATAAAACAATATTAAAATAAACAGTATTTTAATAAAAAAAGCTTCCAAATACATCTAAAATTAAAAACAACAGGTTATGGGCCCAGTACTATATAAAACAAGACCTAAAAACTAAAAACAACAGGAAGAAGGGAACAATTTCATTCTAATACCGGGTTTATCCTATGTTTTTTTCCTTGTGGGGGTTGGGGTACTGGTACCCGCAATACAGATTGTGTACGGTCTAGCTCGGGTACTAGGGATCCGTTCAAATATTTGCTACACAGTTTTTGGTATTACAGTCTTCATAATAAAACAGTACCCTAGCCACTTCTTAATTTTGTAAATGCTGTAACTACTTTTCTCAATAAATAAAGTTATTATTTATTCTGGCTTCCATTATTATTGTATATCTTTGTTAAAATTAAATTACCGTACTGGGTTGGATTTTATATCACGCAGCAGTATTTTGATTGTGATAAGATAAGGGCTGGAACAGGCAGCAGGTTGTCCATTCTTCTTAATGTGAAGTATATGTTTTGCGGAAATACATATTTATTTAATTACAAAAGACCCCTGCGGGCGTAGCATAGTATTTAAACGCGCGCGACGCCACTAGTTGAATCACAAGTGCGAGGAGCGTGACGTACTGTTTAATCGCAAAAACATCGTGTCGCGCTCCTCGCACCTGTGATTCAACTAAGTGGCATCGCGCGCGATTAAACACTGTGCTACGAGGCCTGATCTCACCAATTTTGTTGTTCACTAAGCAAATTAGGGTTTTAATGGTAGTAGTAAATTTACGAAAGTCTTCAGAATTAATGATATACACAAAAATCTTCATACCAACTTAATTAGGACCATGGCTAGGAATAATACTGGTGAGATCAGCGGGCGTAGCATAGTGTTTAATTGCGCGCGACGCCACTAGTTGATTCACAAGTGCGAGGAGTGTGACCTACTGTTTAATGGCAAAAACATCGTGTCGTGTAAGTTGGGTCACCTCCGTTAAATAGTGCAGGACAATTCAAGTTTTACTCTTATACTTGTCCACAAAATTATAGTTTTTCTCAATATACCCAACTGGTTTCGCTTTTATAAGCATTCTCAAGGGTTTTTATAGTAAAAATAAATAAGTTACAAAAGATTGGTCATCTTTTCTTTTAAAAATTTGTTATGTAAAATTTTAATAATTGGTACTAGTGCTCCACGTCACTCTTTCTTCAATTTATTGACCAAATTATGTGATCTACAGGAATCGTCGTAATCGATGCTTGGTTTTTTGTACGATAGTTCAAATGCTGTATTTGCTTTGTATACGTTCAATCATTTCCTTGTAAGTTATGTACTGAGGATTCCATATACTGCTACAATACTGTAAGGTACTTCTTACATATGCACAATACAAGCTACTGATACATCCTAGATCAGTAAAGGGTTTACTAACCCTCAAAACAAATCCAAGATTCTTATATGCCTGTTTAGTTATTTTCTCTATGTGATCGCTGAAGGATACCTAATGTGCTTACCCTATATTAGTCAAAATAACAGTTTTCAATTAGTAAGTATTATAGCTTTTTTTCTGGATCTCAATACAAATTTTCAACAATATTCCGGACCCTATTTAGAATTACTTGCCGACCCCAGGTCTAACCACATACGGGTCAAGGGAAACTTACATGTTAAATAAATTGACATAATGTGAATAATAAATTGAATATGGCTTGTAGGGAACATTTATTATAGAGTCCAGGGATATCTTTAAGTGAAACGGTAGGTACAGGCAGAACAAAATATATCCACGAATTTAACAAATTGAAGTTAATTAAAACCAGCCATATTCTCTACAGCTTCATGCACATTCAACCATGCCAATGGAACAGATGATTCACATTATTGGGTGCATTTACCTTTATTGTTAACATTTGTTTGTGTTTCTGAGTACCGAGATATATTTTAGGATCATTGGACAACCATAACATTCAGCATTAGTTACATTTGTTTTTTTTTCAAGGTCATGTTGGTGGAGAATTGGTAAAACTATGTTATTAGTAACTATAGATAATAAAATATTTGTTGCGATAGAATATTGTTTTATATCCGAGAGAGAGAGCCGATCTAACCAATCATCGAGTGTGTCATCATGATGATAACTACAGCATCACTTGGTTTATCATGGCAATAGAAAAATCAAGAATTGAAAGCCTATGTGTAGTCTAGTGGTTAATTTAATTAATCTGTTGAGGATATAACAAACTAGCAGCCTTGAATCACTTGTTATTGCGACAAATGTATGTATAATTAATACTGTAAAACTTGTCTGCAAAATTGTTCAACGCATGAAAAACAATGACAAAAGGAAATTATGTTTTAAACAATACTCACGAGAAATTATGTAACTATCATCCGCTTTTTTCACTACAATAGCGATGAAATAGGTCAGTATTACAATTAGCCGCAGGAATTTTGTCCAAAAATAAGAAAATTACAAATGTAATTGCGACTGATTCATACTTTCGAAGCAGAAAAAATTCTGTTTTGTCGTGCGAGTGTAAACTGTCAAAATGGTAACATCTAAAACATTAAAAAGTATTGAAAATATTTTCTTGTATAGCTTGCAACTTGCTTATATTAAACCATGCAACATTGACAAGAAATATGAACTCCCGTAGCTTAATTCCTTAAACATTTTTTTTAAATTTGTTTTCTGAGAATACACGGCAATTTATTTGTTTTAAGATTTTTTAAAGAATTGACCGATATGACGTCACTAGACAATTTTAGACATTATACTGATTGTGATGTGTGATTGCTTATAAAAAAAAGTTGTCTGTCTTTGTCTGTCTACTCATCTATCCACCCGTAGTACTACGGGTACTCATGATTTTACTACACAAGAGATGTGCTCGTTGAAGGTGTTTAAAGTTACAAAATAATAGTGTTAAGTTGCATGGTTTGACTGAGTAAAAAATCATATAACTTAAATGTTTTTAACGTACTCTTAGTGTTGCATAAAAAGAAAAAGAAAATGGAGGTAGGTATCACCCCCTGCAGTCGTAGCATAGTCTTTAATCGCGTGCGATGCCACTTAGTTGAACTTGAATCACAAGAGTGAGGAGCGAGACACGATGTTTTTGCTATTAAACAGTACGTCTCGCTCCTTGCACTTGTGATTCAACTAGTGGCGTCGCGCGCGATTGAACACTATGCTACGGCTGCTGATCGTAGAAAGATATACATAATATAATACCAACCTTTTATTCTAAAATACCTACCTAGTATCTGTGCCCGAGTGTGCCCGTAGCACAGTGTTTAATCGCGCGCGATACGACTTTAGTTCAATCACAAGTGCGAGGAGCGTGACACGATGTTTTTGTGATTAAACCTCAGAGCAATAATGTTCTGAGGATTAAAGAGGTACGTCACGATACTCACGATACTTGCACTTCTGATTCAATTAGTGGCGTCATGCTACAGGCTCTGACTTTATCTTAGGCATAGATTATTCTGAGGGATATATACCACGTCTATGATTTTAGGGCATCAAAGACGTATTTTTTCGTGTGTTATATGTGTATGTCGCCGCCTTATTAAATCAGCAACTTAATCGGATGGCTAGGCCCGGCTAGGTTATTGTTATTAATTAAAAAGTTAAGCCTTTATCAGTTGAACGTGATCTTGGCGGGGCGGGCGCCGCGGCGGCGGCGCTTGGACCGTTTTGCGCACTGTCATTTCATTTTTAGGGTTCCGTAGTACCTAACAGGTACAAAAGCAACCCTGTGATGAGACTCCGTTGTCCGTCCGTCCGTCCGTATGTCACAGCCTCATAACTTTAGCACCGTTAAAGATAAATAGTTCAAAATATTTCCAAAACAAATGTGAGAAAAATAAAAAATATTAGCTTAAAAATACAATATGGATATCAAATTGTAGGTATTAAAAATCTGATAGTAAAAATATATACTTTTACTATATTTACTGGCACTAGTTTTGAGAAATCTTAAAAAAAAAACAAAAATATGTATCTCCAAAACTGGTGGACCAAAAATATGAAAAAAATCATGGTGATATGTGTTAAAATAAAGCGGTTGAGAAATTCACGAAAAAAATTACAAAATTAAATTTATCATCGACAATACGGAACCCTAGGAACGCGAGTCTGACTCGCACTTGGCCGTTTTTTTTTAAATGTTGTGGATTATGGGTATTATTTTGGCTCTCTATAGGCGACCGAAAGTGAACAATATGTCATGGATTGTATGGAAAGCGGAAATACGAATACAGAAATATGACATTTGCCGAAAAAAAAAAAATAAAAAAAAAAAAGAAAAAAGAAAAGAGAGGCGAAGATTCCTACTATACTACATTACGGATACTACCAAATTGTAAATATAGATTTTGAAACTGTGATACCACTGTACCTCTGGCCCTGCGCTTCATCCGGCCGGTTAGATCTGGCTTAAGGGACCAGCCAGATATGTATTGGTTGCGCTGCATGATTGGATATCAGTAGAAGTCATTAGCAGCGATATACATTGACACTACATATTTTACAGCCTAAACCTCTACACGCAGGGCTTTGATTAAACAACTTGGCGACAAGCACTAGCCTTTTGCTCGCAGATCCGCCCACATTAAAGGAAAAACTCCCCTCGGTTTCTACTTTCTGGCTTCAAATCTTCCTTCACATGGTAGAGGGACTTGGGCGATCTTACAATTGACTACTAGCTTTTAACTATCATCAGAATCATCTGCTCCAGCTCCTCTACCAAGGAACGCATTTCTACAACTAGTACCCAGTGGCGTGCACAGAACTTTTTGCTGGAAAAGCAAACAATTTGTCAAGAACAACAATAAAAAAAATATAAAAAAATTTAAATATATCTTTGAAAAAAAAAAGTTTGTATAGGAAATTTTCACTCTAGGGTAGACATTGTCTACCCTGGCGTCATACAAAATTATTTTTTTCAAAGTGATATTTAAATTTTTTCATATTTTTTTTATTGCTGTTCTTGACAAATTGTTTGCTTTTCCAGCAAAAAGTTCTGTGCACGCCAGTACCCAAGAAAAACATAAATGTAAATAATATGTCAATGTAAGTATTGACATATACGTTTTCTACCGTCTTTTTAAGCAAGTAATAAAATGGTTACTTCCCACGGCCTTTTTAGAGGACCAGGACCTGGGAAGTTCCCAGGTCCTGGTCCTCTAAAAAGGCTGCTTTGGATGAATCATATTATGATTCCGTTCTAATGTAGTCTCTTTTGCACGCGTGAAAAAACTCTGACTCCATCTTACTTCCAAATCATTTTATGATTCACCCAAGTCGGCCTTTCTAGATCCCCTGTTAGTTTGAACACTGTCAAGTCATGATGAATCTAGAAATCGTATCGTATGTCACACGATGTGCGAACCCATAGCCTATGGCGAACCACATCAAAATGTGTTTTGTTTTGTGGTTAGATAGACAGATAGACGATACTTTTTATAAATATAGACAATTTTCTTCCGGATGCGTACTTTAATTACGAGCCTGATTAAAAACCTGAAGATAATAATTACGTAGGTTTATCATATCGGATATGTATTTCGTATTTTAATCTCTCCTTGATTAGTAAACTGTTGTCGCACAAAGACGTTAAGAGAAAAACAAAATGGATAACGAAATAAAAAGTAAAACTTTAAAAAATAATAATGGGGTGAGCATTAAAAAAAAATTACGTAACCCGAATCAAAAGACCTTGGGAATAGAAATGGCAACAGGAAGTACCCACCTCTTACTTTAACACTATCTCCGTAATATTCGCACATGGAAATAAAGATAGCATTAAAAACAATAGCAGTCAATGTGTTAATTGTCGATCGCTCAAATCCCATACTGTTGTGATGTAAATTTGTCAGGGTTGTGTTTGGTCTGTACTCACAGTACCAAAGTGGGCTGAATTTGAATCCCAAGGTCTTTTGACACAGCCTAGGTAAGTTAAATTTTTGTTATTATTAATTTTACATTCCATCAATCTGCCTAGTTCGTCCACTGCTGGACATAAGCCTTTCCAGGACTTTGCCACTCCCGGCGGTCATCCTGGAAGAATTGCCTATACTCACACACGCTGGGCAGGCGGGTTGGTGAGCGCGGTGCCGGAACCCTCGCACCAGTGACGCCGCTGCCCGTCACCAGTCTGTTCCATATAAGGCCCGGCTATTAGGGATGGATATACCGCCATCCATCGGTCCCAGGCATGGTAGGCCTCCTGGTTTTTGCCTGTGAGCTGTCCTCTTACTATCCCCCGAATCACTTCGAGGGGTCTCCAAGTAAGATGGTGGTACCTCCACAGTCGAGCCCGGCATCAGCTCTACCACCTGTAGACCTACCAATTTTACAGCGGTAGGTAGCTTCCTCGTCGGTATAGGACGTCGTTCAATATTGAGATACAGGTTCAAGTCATGCCAGTCGAGCATGCACCAACACGTGTTTTTCGGACTTTATGTGCATGTACTTGTTTATTTATCAATTGCTAAACGGTCAAGGAAAACACCGAGATCATGTCGGAACCTAGTCCCTGCGTCAGAACGTTAAAAAAAAAACGTCGGTGGAAAGAGTGTGTCACAAGTGTTGGCTGTTTTAAAGACAGTCCACTCTCTGAAATATATCTGCCACCCCCACGGGGATACGTGTTGTGACGATATGTATAATTATAGAGGTATTTACATATGAAATTAGGTACCAAAATTTTCTTATAGATTGATGAGTTCATAACTCCTGTAATTCAATAGCTATTTCAATTATTTGTTTTGTGTTTAAAAGCTGATTTCAACGTTTTACATCTAGGTACGTATTAAATTTTGTTTTTATTTTCAGTTTCATTATAACAATTAAATCTTCAAAAACAGTTCGTCCTAAACGCCATCCATTTCCATGATAAGATTTGTAATGATTTTTTACAGCTGACACTTTTCAAAAATTACATTCATGTTGCTGTTAGTTTAATGTTGTCACATAAGAAATTACATCATTTGGATTTGTCATAACCAAAAAAAATTAAAATTAAGTTTTCTTCGAATTCTCTATAGAAAACGGCAATTTCATTTGTAAAGACCTAATATGTACCTATGTACGGAATATCAACAGAAGGAATACCTTTATATACCTTTACTCGCCCAGAAAGCGGGATAGTGAGAGCAGGCGGAGAGATTTCCGCAAAATCTACTGAAGTCGATAGCGGATGACTGACTCTTCAAGTAACCACTCTGTCGGTACGGCTTCTCATGACGTCACGCCGGAACACGACAAGTCGCTTGGTGGCATGGTTTTATCTTCAGGGTCGCCGCACAGCCGAAGCTTATTACCACTTGAAGTGACAGGATTTCTCAGGGTTGATGATGTAATTGTCCGAAGGGTGCATCAGGCATATTTGGAGTAATCAGTGGTTGTATCTCAGTTTACCCTACTCGGGGAGGCTCCTTACATGCCCAACTCCCCTCTGTGAAGCACCTATCCGAGGGCGGGGGATAGTTGGGCTGTATTCCCCCCCAAATGTAGGGTAACATAGACGGAACCGGAGAAATTTAAATTTGGAGGCATGACTGGCACAAAACCATTGGCGAATCATTAATGAAGGCCTCCGCCTTTACGTGTACCGTGTACTCCTACAGTCTGTGGTGAGTGGAAGAATATAGAAAAGAAACCAGCGTTTAGCATTGATGCCAGATCCTGATGCTAGTACATTTGATGCAATGGCTGCCAGCGGAAACAGAAAAACTTATAAAGTATAGTATAGAACCCAAGTATCTACACAAGATAATGTGGTACAGTTATTACAACTATTTCTTTAACTTTTTTTTAAATAAAATGATATGTCCCCCCCCGAACCAAAAGTCTAGATACTTGCTTGCCCTCTGTGTTCACCTAAGCCCTAAGTTCAACTCATCACTAACAGCCCTAGCCTGCGTTTGCAAATATTTAATACAACTTAATTTAACCTAGCCAGTCCCAGAAGAAACCGAAGCAGCGAAGCCAAAAGATGTTTCTGCCGCTCTCGAGATTGTGCTCAGCCACGCGGGAGAAATGGGCACCTACCAGGTCAGTACCATGACGGCATGGGGGCCGTCCATGTATTATTTAATATTTCCAGATATTCAACCAAGCTCTTTACAATCATTCTATCATAGATTGTAATGAATATTATCAATAAATTATATGTCTGCGTCTATGTCTATTGTCATTATATATACAGGGTGCTTGGTAATTCGACCTATTCCTTTAAAGGGGTTATACTAGGGATCATTTCCAACAAATAATGCCTATCAACTAGGGGTCGAAAATGATATTTTTTTTTCAAGTAAAACACGTCGATATTTCAAAAATGACAAAATAAAAAAGGTTTTCTTTCCACTTAAGGCCTTTAAATTCTGAGATTATGGAATTTAGGGCACGTATTTTTTTTTATAAATGATCACTCATATATCATTGATCAGAAATATAATAAATAAGTGCTGAGAGAGGAATAGTTATTTTTAAATGATTTATTTTTGGTTATTAGTCTGAAAGTTTGAAAAATAATATAAAAACCTTCGTAGCTCGGAGACCATTCATTTTCGACACCTAGTTGATAGGACTTAATTCGTTGGAAATGATCTTTAGTATAACTTTCAAGGAATAGGTCGAATTACCAAGCACCCTGTATATTATGTAATATCTAATATAACAGCCGGTATATGTATGTCTAATTTATAATGGTTGTTAAAATGAAGTTGCAGAAGCCGGGAACTGGCAATAGTATCTACTCGTGCTAACTCACGAATCGTGAAAAAAATCAACTGTTCCATAGAAATGTTACATAGCTACCCGACCAAAATGTATGTAATAACCGATTCTTTTTTTCTCGACTTCTTATTTTTTTTATAACGTAATGTTTTTCCTGTGAACTAGTACTATCCTGTATAATATATAATAAAAATATCTAAATCAAATCGACCTAGCCATTTCACAAAACTGAATTAATGTTCATTATCTGTATTAAAATATTAATATTGTTGTTATTTTTTGCCAAAACTTCTCATTATTGCCACCTTCTATGCTTACGATATTACATCATCCGCAAACCCCCAGATATCAAATGACGTCATATTGACGATTGGACGGCCCCAAGCAAAAGAGGTAACTTGGGTAAGGCCCCAGTTTGGTTTAAATGAGTCAAATTCTCGTTTCAAAGTAATTATTCCATGATCGTTATTGCAGTCTTACAAAGGCAGTATTCTTGATCCAGATTCTACTCTTCATCGGCATGCTGCCGTTTGGTTTCGTGTGGGCGTTCGGGTACTTCGGTCAGATGTTCATCACGGCGACGCCGCAGCACCACTGGTGTCGCGTGCCGGAGCTGGCCGGTCTTGATATGGAGTTGAGGTGAGCGCGGGATAGTGACACTCCCAGGCACAAAATTATACACGCTTTTCAATATCTCCTAAAACTTGACGGCTTACGAACATTTTAATTAAATTATTAACTGCTAGCCCTTTCAAATAAAAAATTACTAATTATAAATTATACACATCTTGAATTAAAAACACTTGTACTTATAGTTTCACTTTATTTACTTATGTTAACTCCCAACCGGTTTCGGATTTTACTCCATTTTCAAGGGAAGATGTTAATTAAAATATTTCACTGACTCCAGGCACTAGCTCTGAGCAACGTAAACAATGATAATCTACAATGATAAGTACAAGTGTTTTTAATTCAAGATGTGTTTCAAGTTTCACCAAGTGCCGACAATCGCAAGTATAAATTTTGATAAATTATACATTTAATAAAAAATATTAGGTTAGGTTTCAACATATTATTTTTGATGCCAACTTAGTAATTTTGATGATGATTTTTGTATTTTTTGATGGTCAGTTAATTACAATCCTTTTAAATATAGGTACATCCCGAGAAAACCCCTAGCGTCTCTAAAATCATCACTCAATTTTCCAAAACAAATAAAAAACTTCCTTAGTAGCACCGGAAGCGCGTCAGTTCGACTGTCGCATTTTTTTCAGCTGGTCCGATTGAGCAGGTGAAGATTGAAGATTTCAAGTTATTTTATCCGTTATAAGTAAGAGGAAAATATTTATTTTCATTGTATTTTTTTTAGTTTGGCTAAAATTGAATTTCAGTAAAGAGCTTTTTTTTAATGGAGTGTTGGCTCCTACACTTATGTATGGTAGTGAATGTTGGGTATGGCAAGATAAACATCAAAGTAAAGTGAATGCAGTGGAAATGCGTTCCTTACGAAGTATGTGTGGTTTAACATTAAATTAGATTAAAAAATGCCGACATACTGGATCGTTGCGGCCTGAAAGAAAATGTAGTGACTAGAATAGAAAAAGGATTGCTTCGGTGGTTTGGACATGTAGAGAGGATGAAAGAATGAAGGTAGAATGACTGAATACCATTTTATTACTATTAACCACAAAAAAAGTTTTTTAATAGTAGTATATGCTACAAGGGCGCAAAAGAATAAATTACGAGGACGATTTAAAACACGAGCGTAGCGAGTGTTTTAAACGTAACCGAGTAATTTATTGCTCTTACGCCCGTGTATCATACTACGTTTTTCAATGCATAGTGTGAGGAAATAAAACAAATATAATCTTGTGAACTTTAAATTGTAATTGGCTCAAAAGGACTGTATCCAGAGCCGTTAAACATTGGAAAAAAAAGTATGACATTTATGGTACACAGGAAAGGCTGCAGGTTAGCCAACCATTGTAAATAAATTAAAAAAAATAATAATAAAGCCCTAGGGCAAAATAATCGACTTTCTGTTCGGTTTTGATGCATAAAAAGTGGGCCTTTACGAGCACATGCATTGAAAAAATATTAATGTCATTTTTCCAGGAGGAACCTGTCGATCCCAGGTGCAGCGTCCGGCGAGGAGTGGGACCACTGCCGCGTGTTCGATGTGGACTGGGGTGCCGTGCTCGAGTCGCTCACGCCCCCCGCACCCTCCACGCCGACCCTGCCCTGTCAGCACGGCTGGGAGTTCCACTACGATGACATTCCCTATTCTACTGTTGTTAGCGAGGTACAATAGACATCACAGCCCCCTCAGGCTACAGCTCTCCCCACCGACAGCACGTCAAAGCACTGAAATAAAAATAAATCCACAGACGGGAGACTCTCTGTCCGGTCTATGAAGGCAAAATTTTTAATGGCTGAAAGGAAAAAAAAAGGCAATAAAAAAAAAAAAGGGTACAATTACCATGAAAATATCTTGCGCTTTGGTTTTCTTTTTCATCAGACCGATTCAGGCCGTAGGAGTTCACTGCTGGACATATATTTAGCTAGATGGGGCCCGGGGTTTGCATTGATTTTATTACATATTATATATTGTAAAATACCACTGGTTAGTTCACGGGCGTAGCCAAATTTTAGTTTTGGGAGGGGTTCAAGAAAATAAAACGACTAAATGTGCATGAAATAAAATTAATATTAATTATGTTTGTGAAAAATTGTTTGCAAATGCAAAACGCTTCTAGCAGCTGCCAGCAGATGTGGCACTTGAACCGATAAACTTCAAAGCAGGCGAAGGGTTGTAATATTTTAAACTTTGCGGTAGGGATTTGAACTCCCAAAAGCCCCCCTGGCCACGCCCATGGGTTAAGTGTGTCAGCTTTCAATAGACCATCTTAAAATTAATTAGTAATTGGCATATATTAAATTATGTTAAGGTGTGTTAATTCGAAAACCATTTCGAGATTTAGGTTTGATAAGCCGTATTTTCGAACTTTTGATCTAAAAAATCTCACGATGATGAATATTTTTATGAAAAGGCTGCAACTTCCATTTGCCCTCGTGTGACGTCACTTGAGTAATGGCTGTTTAGAAATGTGTTCTTTGCTATCAAGATAAATTTATAATAATTTGCTTCAGACCAATTTGACAGCTAGATGACAATTGAGTAGACATACAGAGACAGACCACTTTTTTTTTTTTAAGCAATCACACATTACAATCAGTATAATGTCTAAAATTCTCAAGTGACAAGGTCATCGGACAATTCTTTAAAAAATCATAAACAAATTATGGTTAATTTATATACCAAAATAATGAAAACTGTGTCCTAAAATGGCGTATATCCTCTGAAAAAAAAAAACTTTAATTAAGAGACCTTGTTCACTCTTCTCCTTGTAGCAGAACTAACGACTGCTACACTACATCGTAGCGGACTCTCACGTAGCGGACTCTCACGTAGCGTATATTTCTACTACACCGTAGCACAGTGTAAAATGTGTTTGTTGCTTTAAAATTATGTTCTGTGCGTTAAGGCGATATATAAATGTTTTAGTGTCCCTGTTACTCCATATGCGAAAAAACCCACAGCGCGAGACGGACGGATTCGAGGAAAAGTAGCAAAATGTCGGTTTTTTATTAATATAAAATGTTCTAAAGTTGTAATCAAAATTTTGTTAAATCAGGTCCTAGACTGTTAAAACCCATCTTTTAAAACAAAATAGCAGTCCATGTGTCATTCCAAATTGTCGAATGAGACCTCATTTCATAAAAAAATTATATCGAGCCGAATTGCTCCAACCGCGTTTCTGCAGATCTCTAGAAAAAGATTCCAAAAATAATATACTAAGTATTAAATAACACCTTCTTTACTGACGTAGATATGCAAGTAATGAAAGTGTCGATTTTTTTCCCGTAGCACCTTACCGTTCTACCTTCTAACCGTCTAACCCCCTTGGGTTAGAAGGGTACACAGTGTGTCAAATTAATCCAGATCAGACAATAAAGCCGATTCTGAAGGCTTTAATGTGCTGTTAAAACTAAATTTTCTTCATTGCAAAACAATTCATAAGTGTTAAGTGCAGAAGCTAAATTGCTTTAGAAAAATTTAATTGACAATTTGACATCACTAAAACTAAAATTACAGACTTTAGAATCGGCTTTAATTTAGTCGACTGGTTGCAGAAAATCCTCATTGGCTCATATGGTGATGTTCTTTTTTCCATTGTTATCTAGTTTTCTCGGAGTCAACCATTGATATAGCAACAATGGAGTCAACAATGGAATCCATGACAACTAATCTGCTATACTTGTAGTAAAGTAAGCACGGGCGTACCGAGGAGGGGCCAGGAGGCGCCCCTGGAGCTGGAGAAATCACATCTCTATTTACGTTGACTTATTTACCTACAGGAAATTCCTGGTTTGCCTCCCCTAGGCCAACAGCTGGGTACGCCCATGAAAGTAAGTCGTACGCTCATGTGCGTGCCTGCCGGAGCGTGTCATACACACACATTTGCATTACACAAATATTTACTTCACACAAGCACAGCAGATTAGTCGTCGAGGATACCAAGAACTTCCCCATGCAGCATACAAAATGGGTTTCCGATTACTTATGTAACTCTGATTGCAGCGAGAATGGGTGTGTGACAATGCTTACCTAGTGCCGTGGACGGTGACCA
The DNA here is from genome assembly GCA_934047225.1 of Ypsolopha sequella. Taxonomy (NCBI): domain Eukaryota; kingdom Metazoa; phylum Arthropoda; class Insecta; order Lepidoptera; family Ypsolophidae; genus Ypsolopha; species Ypsolopha sequella. Next base: position 26,422,198 of record OW203987.1, read on the forward strand.
TCTCGTTCTTCGGGTCCATCATCGGAGGTCTGCTCATCGGACAGGTCGCTGATAAGTTGGGACGTCTTCCGGCTCTTATGAGTAAGTTCGGTCATTGCCTTTTTATTTCACGATAAGGATTTTGTGTTGAGGTCCCGCTTCCCTACAATGGTTAAGGATATTCCTATGCATATTTACTTAAAGTTCAGCCACAGTATAATTATACTGTGGTTCAGGTGTTGACTATAAGGAAAGCAGTATTGTATTAAAAAGAAAAACGTGATTCCGGGATCGATAAATTTTGTGTCCTGAGTAGCCCTGATAATAAAATCAGATGCATATTTACCTAAAGTTTAGGTGTAGCCTAATATGGAATTCGTTTTTCTATATAGGTAGAAAAAATCCCGAGATTCCAGGATTATTTTTGTCAAATAAAATATTTACTAATCCGCTTCCATACTTTCATAATAACTTAACTCTATGTAAATACGCCTTCGATCAACATATCGATAAAAGAAGTATGCATAATCCCAGGATTACTTTTGTCCGTTTGTTGCCCGTGGTCCCTGCTAGAAATACAATACTGCTGAATTAAAATCGAACCCAAGTCAAGTCAAATCGACAAAAAAAGATGCATTATATTTCGTGTTTATTATGGGCGAATAGTAAATAAAGAATCACAGGATGAATAATTAGAAAGTATTAGTAAATATTTTATTAGACCAAAGTAATCCTGGAATCTCGGGGCTTTTTCTACCTATATAATATCCTTTATCCTTTCACCCGTGTCCTCAGCAATCCACGCCTATGTATGAGCCTCCTATCCACTGGTAAATCAGTATCGGTGTATAAAAAAATCAACGTATATTTTTTTCAAAGAGATCGATCATTACGTACTTTGCTTAGAATTTAAGATATGTACGCGAGAATAAAAGTTGATTAGCTATTATTATAAAAAACAAAGCATCCAGTTTTTTTTTAAATTAAGGTGGATGGTCCAAGGCGGTTTTTATAAATCCAATGTTGGGTCCAATAACGACGACAATAAATAAAAGTAGTATGTATAAGTATAGTTTCGTTCTGTTACTTTTTTCTACACGTTCAAATACTTTTATACTCGCAAATAATTAGTTTTTTTTAACAAAATGTTTTAACAGTCCAAGTAAGCAGTAAGCAGTCGCAAAATTAAACAAAATACCATTAAAAGAATAACAACACGAGAGGTTATATGTTATATGATATGTATGCATGTAGGTAGGTGTACACTAAATTATAATATCTGTACGTAGGTAGTCCACAAGTCAGTTGAGTACAAGCCATCAAGTAAAACGCAGTTTCTTTTATTTGAATCCCGATACAAATCACTGGACGACGAGGATAGTTATTTAAAAGTGCGCGATTAGCAATTTCCATTATGTCTATCGGGAAAATACGGGAGTTCGACATGGAGAGTGGAAATTGGAAGTCATACTGCGAGCGGCTGGAGATGTACTTTAAAGCCAACGAAGTAAAGGCGGAAAAACAACTAGCAACATTAGTGTCCGTCGTGGGTGACGAATGCTACGAGCTGATGGTTACCCTGACAAGCCCTAAGAAGCCCTCGGAATACACATACGATGCGCTAGTGACTCTGGTAGGAAATCATGTGTGCCCAAAACCATCCATCATGGCCGAGCGTTACAGTTTTCGATTAAGACGGCAAGGTGTTAACGAAGATATTAAGCAATATGTGGCTGTTTTGAAGAAACTTGCACGTACGTGTGATTTTGATACCGCGTTAATGGACAATCTCAGAGATCAATTCGTGTGCGGAGTGAGTGGTGACGTCATACGACAACGTCTTTTTGCTGAGGAACACCTAACGTTTTCCAAGGCGGTAACGTTAGCACAATCCTTGGAGGCAGCAGAACGTGATGCATCGATGATGCAGATCCGCTCCGGAATGGAAAATATGCAAATAAGTGCAAGTACAGCGAGAACGGGGCGGGGAAGCGGAGCTTCGGAAATAAATCTCATCGCGGGGCGTGGAGTCGGCGGCAGGGATACCGGTCACATGCCAGGTACATGCGGCGGCGGCGGCGGCGGCGGTGGCAGCGGTCGGCTGGCAGCGGCGGCGGTTGTCAACAACAGACCTCACTCGGGAGCCGTGCCGCGTAGTTATGTCGGACGTAGGTGCGATGCATGCGGTGCAACTGCGCACAATACTGCACATTGCAGGTTTAAAACTTACATTTGCAGCTCATGCAAGATGCAAGGGCATCTACGGCGAGTATGCCCAAACACGAGTATGTCGTCGGGAAAAAGGGCGGCGAAAAGCAACTCAGGCGCATATTTTTTGGCGGGGGAAAATGGCGATAGCAACAGCAATTCCGAGGACGAAGCTATCTATAAAATGGAATTAAATCGATACAAACCGGTGAGTTTGCCTATTTCAATTAATGGGAAAGAGGTTATTATGGAATTGGACACCGGGGCTGCGTGTTCTTTTGTCAGTAAAAGCACATATGAAAGACATTTTAGTGACATAAAATTAAAACCATCCAGTACTGTGTTTAAATTTTATGATGGCACAAAAATAAGCCCGTTAGGAGTGTTATCGCCAATAGTGTCCTATGGTAACAAAAATAAGGAATTGGATTTATACGTGCTAGATAAAGGTGAAACGAGTTTGTTAGGTCGGCAGTGGCTAGCCGAATTAGAAATAAACATTCCAGTGTTACGGTATGATAAGTCAAGCAGCTGTTCTCATGTTTATTCGTTATGTGACAAAACTGATGTACCTAACGATTTGCACGTACTCCTCGACAGGCATAAAGAAGTGTTTGACGGTGGTCTCGGGCGGTATACGGGGGGAACAGCGACGTTGCGAGTACGACCCGACGCCGTGCCCGTCTTCCGTCGTGCCCGGCCTTTACCGTTTGCGTTGAAGGAGCGAGTCGATGCGGAGATTGACGCCATGTTAGAAAGCGGAATCATCGAACCTGTGGACTGCTCAGACTGGGCTACGCCTTTGGTTCCGGTAAATAAAAAGGATGGAAGTTTAAGGGTGTGTGCGGATTTCAAAGTCACCTTGAATCCAGTTTTGATGGTTGATAGATATCCCTTACCAAGAGTAGAGGAATTGTTTGCAAATTTAAATAATGGGGTTAAGTTTACAAAGATAGATTTAGCACAAGCATATAACCAGGTATGTCTTTCGGAGGAAAGTAAAATGTATACTGTCATCAATACCCATAGGGGTCTATTCAAATATAATAGATTAGTATATGGGCTTGCTTCTAGTAGTGGAATTTTCAGTAGAATAAGCGATTCCATAGTAAAAAACATTCCAAATGCACAGACTTTTCTTGATGATATTTTGATCACGGGAAAGGATCAGGCGTCCCATCTTAAAGCTCTGGAGGCTGTTTTAGAGAGGCTTAAAACACTAGGTTTAAAAATAAAAAAATCCAAGTGTACGTTTTTTGCGGATGAGGTATATTATTTAGGATATATAATCTCAAAAGAAGGTATTAAGCCGGATCCTAGTAAAATAACTGCAATTACAAAAATGCCCCGACCAAGCAATGTTACGGAATTGAGGTCATTCTTAGGAATGGTAAACTTTTATTCAAAATTTATTAGTAAAGCTAGTGAAACACTGGATCCATTACACGCATTGTTAAAAAAGAGTGCAAGTTGGAGATGGACGGGAGAGTGTGAGAAAGCGTTTCGAAGAATAAAAGAGCTTTTATCAGGTAGTGAAGTTCTAGCTCATTATGATGCCAAAAAGGAATTAACCCTAACGTGTGATGCAAGTTCCCACGGGATTGGTGGATTAATAACGCAGCCGGATAGGGACGGTCGAGAGCGACCTATCGCATATGTATCACGGAAATTAAATGCCGCAGAGTTAAACTATTCACAAATAGACAAAGAAGCGTTAGCGATAGTATTTTGTACAAGTAAATTTCACCAATATCTATTTGGTCGAAAGTTTCATTTGAAAACAGATCATAAACCATTGGTTAGTATTTTTGGACCACAAAATGCGGTACCCAGTATGACATCGAGCAGAATGCAAAGATGGGCAATAATATTATTGGGGTACGATTTCGATATCCAGTACATAAGCACGTCTAGCAATTGCGCCGATGTGTTATCACGGTTACCAGTAGGTGAGACAAAGGAGGATGAGTTACCGGAGCAATCATATTTGCATTTTGCATCCAATGCTTTATTAATAGACAATAACGAAGTACGATTAATGACAACGAGAGATAGATTACTAGGTAGGGTAGTTAACTACATGAGTGATGGATGGCCGGAGGTAGTGGAGGACAGGGAACTACGACCATATTTTAATAGGCGAAAGGAACTCTATTTAGAGCTGGGATGTATCATGTGGGGACATAGAGTTGTAATTCCAGAATCCTGTAGAGATAAAATTTTAACGGAACTTCATGAACCTCACATGGGGATTGTGAAGACCAAAGCTATGGCTCGAAGTTACATTTGGTGGCCGGGGCTGGATGAAGATATAGAGAAACATGGGAAGGCATGCGAAACGTGTATGGCAGTAGCCCCGGCACCAGTAGCAAGTCCTTCTATTCCTTGGCACTGGCCGTCACGTCCACAAGAGCGAGTTCATATAGATTTTCTAGGGCCGATTGGAGGCAAAATGTATTTAGTTGCGATTGATGCTCGTACTAAATGGATAGAAGTATTTTTAATGAGTAGTACTTCTGCAGAACAGGTAATATCGAAATTGAGGGAATCATGGGCAAGATTTGGGATCGCGAAACAGGTAGTTTCTGACAACGGGCCTCCTTTTTCAAGTCGTGAATTTAATGCCTTTTTAGCAATAAACAGGGTACAGCATATGTATTCAAGTCCCTATCATCCAGCATCAAACGGAGCTGTTGAAGGGGCGGTAAAGTTGATCAAAAATGTAATTAAAAAGGCCATGGTTGATAAATTGGACACTTGGGTAGCTATTCAGAGATTTTTGCTTCACTACCGAAATACCCCTCACAGCACCACAGGTGAGTCCCCGGCAAAAATGATGTTAGGAAGAGATTTGAGAGTACGTTTAGATTTACTCAAACCCGATAGGTCAACAAGGGTGTTTAAAGAGCAAAGTAAAATAGCAAACAAAAAAGGCTCGGTGTCTAGGGAAATGACATTAGGTGACTCTATAGCATACAGGGACTACAGACCTGGGGGTAAGTGGGCTAAGGGCATTGTAGTGGATAGACTAGGTGGTTCCGATTACACAGTTGCGGGGGAAGATGGTTCTATGCACCATCGACATATAGACCAAATGAAACGGCGAGTTAGAAACTCTTTGGTATATCCATCAACCTCAACAGACTGCGCTCAGGGTGTGACAGTTGAAGGCAGTCCACAGAATTCAGATGAATCATCAACAAATCATCCGTCTGAAGTACATACAGACGCAGACCAGGGCGAGTCGGGCACGACGTCCCATGCATTCTTACAAACACAGCAAATAACGATTGAGGCAAATGCGGGAAGAAAGTCCTCAATAATGACGGAGGAAGAAGGGTCAGATAATGCAGGAAGTTCGAGACCACCCATTATCGTAGAACGTAAATATCCGTTAAGAAATAAGAAACGTGTACAACGCTTTGGATTTGAAATAGATTGATTGTATAAAGTTACAGACTTAATAAATATGTATTTTGTTATAAGATATAACGTACAGTTTGGTTAGATAATAATTGTAGCAATGTAAAATAGAAAACTGTTTGTATATTAGGCTTAAGCGCTAAGTTAAGTAAATTAAGTTTATTAGGCCACCTGTAAAACTAACTAGCGGGATAGCTTAAAATATGTGTTAGTTGTAAATTATGTGTGAGGGTGATATGTATGCATGTAGGTAGGTGTACACTAAATTATAATATCTGTACGTAGGTAGTCCACAAGTCAGTTGAGTACAAGCCATCAAGTAAAACGCAGTTTCTTTTATTTGAATCCCGATACAAATCAGTTTTGGTGTCATTTTGTTACCATAGATTAATAACGGTTTTTTTATATGCAGGCAAAGGAAGTATTCGTATGCAGCTGTATAGCCCCGTATATCTAAAATTTAAAAGTTTTTATATTTTTAATGTAATTAAAGCTACGTAAAAATTTTTTTTTTTCCTCTTATGGGGTAGGTTATCCTCGTCCTATCAACAAAAAAAAAATCAGTCACTTTTAATGATTTCATCCATCACCCAATTCCATACATTGGATTACGAAAGTTTTAAATAGCAACATTAGATTGTAAAACAGTTTGTTTGTACAAAAACTGATTATTCGCGGGTGTGAAGTTGATGGAACGTGTGGGAAAAGGTAACAGAATGAAATAATAATACTTCTGTCGTCTTTATTAGTTCCCACAAGTTTGTATGAAGATTGCCTTGTACAATTTCGGTGCTGTTTATGGTGCCCCTAAGGCGTGATAACCGTGATGCAATTCTCATAGATTAAATTATGTTAACGTGTGTTAATTCGAAAACTATTTCGAGATATAGGTTTACTAAGCCATATTTTAGAACTTTTGGTCAAAAATACCTCGTGATAATAAATATTTTTACGAAAAAGCTGTAACTTCCATTTGCCTTCATGTGACGTCACTTGAGAAATGGCTGATTAGAAATGTGTCTTTTGCAATCAAGATAAATTGATAATAATTTGATTCCGACTAATTTGACAGATGGATAACAGATGAGTAGACAGACAGAGACAGACTTTTTTTTATAAGCAATCACACATCACAATGTGTATAATGTCTAAAATTCTCAAGTGACATCATATCGGACAATTCTTTAAAAAATCATTAAAAAGTTATGGTTAATTTATATACCAAAATAATAAAAACTATATCCTAAAATGGCGCATATTCTCTGAAAAAAAAAAAACTTTTAGAAATTAATCCATGGGAATTTGCATATAGACTTATCCGGCACAAAAGATTCGGTCGATCGTTTATCGTTCGAGCATATGTCCATCTCTGACGCACGCATAAAAAGTGTGGTAGAGATGGATATACGATCGAACGATATACGACCGAATGATATTCGATCGAATTTTGTCACTTCGGAGCTTTCACTGGTCATAGCATTTTTAAAAGATTAATTTGTGCTGATACAAAGCAGCGGTAGCTCTGAAGGACGCCGGACTCCCGAAAAAATCAAAGTCATAATCTGTTGTAATTTCCAGTATCCAACCTGGTGGGTTGCGTGGGCGGCGTGGCGACAGTGTACACGCGTGGCTTCTGGGACTTCTGCGTGTGTCGCTTCTTGGTGGGCATGTCCGTCGACAGCTGCTTCATTATGTTCTACATCTTGGGTGAGACGCTCTACAAGGAGGGGGGATTTTATGACATAACTCATTTTCCATTGACTCAGTGTCCATTGTCCATGTCCAATTTCAAGTGGTTAGTCGGCTAGTAATAGACGAAGAAGTGGTCATTTTAAGAAGTGGTCATTTAAGAAGTAGTAATTTAAGAAGTGGTCATTTTTAAGAAGTGGTCATTTAAGAAGTGGTCATTTTAAGAAGTGGTCCTTTTTTATTGTGGTCATTTCTAATTGTGGTCATTAACCGCCGAATTGATTATATCCACCAAAACTGGTGACCTTAGATCTATCAGAACTTGTATGAGGCCATATGTGTTGAGTTTGCAGTTTTTAAAACCTTTTTTAGGGTTCCGTACCCAAAGGGTAAAGGTCGGGACCCTATTACTAAGACTCAACTGTCCGTCCGTCGGTGACTATTGTCCTATCCAACGAAATCTCTCTTATTTTTTTGTTACTATTTCTCTTTGAAGTCCGTCCAAAAACATTTCTTCTCCTACTTATATCATGATTCCCCATCCAGCCATGGAGTACGTGGGCATGCGTCACCGCACCTGGGTGGCCAACATGTCGATAGCGCTGTACTTCGGTGGAGGCTGCATCAGCCTCCCGTTCATGGCGCTCTGGATCTCCGACTGGAAGGTGCTGTCGCTGGCGATGGCGCTGCCGATGTTGCTGGTGCTGTTGACGCCGTTTACTGTCCCCGAGAGTGCCAGGTAACCGTCCATAGGTGCAGCACCCGTAGCACAGTGGTTAATCACGCGCGACGCGACTTCGTTAAATCACAAGTGCGAGGCGCGTAACAGATAGTCACCAACGACCTTCAGTCGACCTGTGTCGGTACAAATATCGACATGAACTATATTGAAATAACATTTATATCAGCGTGCACTGATTACGACGTCGCTGGGTCTCCGGATAGCGCAAAATAGAAGAAAATAATACTTTTCGCGTGGACGCGGTGGACGGAAAAAAATAAAGATAAATTATTTTTCTTAGCAATGAAGGGGTTTAATACTAAGTACATACATTGAAAAGCACTGCACTAGTTGACCTGGGGGTGCCACGGGTCTGAATCCAAGTTCCCATGACACCCCCAGGGGTGTCATCCAGGGGTGCCACGGGTCCGGAATGATATTTTCCTTATATTTCAGTGCAAGATCCATACAAATATAATTTTCGTGAAACTGTTTTTAATGGTCGTTGATAAAGTATTGTGCGCAACTGGACATAATTAGACATTGGGACACTCGTGCTAGTCTATTACGGTCTCACATTATGTCACAGTTGCATAAAATACTGTTATTGAAGCTTCGATGTCTGTCCGTGGTATATATAATTAATATAATTATGGACTACGTACCTATATTGTGTGGTAGTTACGGAACCCTTTGTGCGCGAGTCCAACTGGCACTTGGCCTAATTATTATTACTATTATTTGCCGTGATAGAGATAGCAACACGTATTATGTGAAAACTTCAACGCTTGAAGCTGTAGACCCCTTTGACAGACGGACGGACAGACAGCGGAGGCTTAGTAATAGAGTCCAGTTTGGCACCTTTCGGGTACGAAACCCTGAAAATTATTAACCTTCTACAAATCCAGGGTACAAGGGACCCTGTTAATCGTGTAGGACGTACAGTTTACATAATTTTTTTGTAGATGGCTCGTCGCTCAAGGGAAAATTGACAAAGCTGTACAAATGCTGCAGAGATTCGAGCGCATAAACAAGACAAAAATTCCAAAGGACGCTTTGGACCAATTTGTTGTGAGTACCAACCTTAACATCAAAATCTCACCTTGGTTTCCTTGACCAAAAGTATTAAGTATTAAAGTAATTCTAGGAAGTTATTTTTCGCAGGACATAGCAAGAACATCAAAGGAGCCCAAAGAAGGCATAAAAGTGTTGTTCACGACCCCAGGCCTCCGTACCATGTTGATATTCATGGTCTCAGTGTTCATGACCATAGCCATCGTGTTTGATATCCTGATACGTCTGTCGGAGAGCCTGGGTGGAGATTTCTTCATCACCTTTGCGTTAGCTTCAGCGACGGAGCTCCCTTCAATCGCTATACTCGTGTTCTTGCTTGATAGGTATGTCTAACTCTAATTAAATGAAGTAGGTTATGTCAAATGTTTATTGTCACGACGTACAGTGCTACAACTTCCTGCCCGTTAATATGTCATATTTATTATCTAATCCTACTAAAAAAATTACCTGTATCCTAGCAAAATCCTATCAAATAACAATAAAATATAACTATGTTTGTTTTTACCTTTATTTAATACCGTGCCTGATGAACAAACGGCGTCTGAAAGTCTAATTTAAAAGAATATAACTTGACACTGGCAAAAAGAATAGCAGCCGTTGCCAAGAAACAAAAAAAAATACCATAGAGAAAAAAATCTCCTGTCTCTTTTGAAACCTCTCCTTATTCTGAGTTTGAAACGCTCTTTTGGCGCGTGTATTGGTTGTGTTCAAAATCGGTGCTAACGCCGCTACCATACTCCTTGTTTCACAGCCCTGTCCTGTCACTGTCATCCAGGCGCCAAAAGATCCTTGTTGTAGCACTGTATTCCCGTAGGAATGTAAAAGTGTGAATTGTTGCTGAAACAGAGTAAACCATCGCCGTAATTCGGGCAAAATTACACGATTTTTACACGTCCATTGCACGTTTTTTAGGACTTGAAAACCTTAGTATTTTTCTTCACCGTTGAACAATTAATAATATACAAATACTACGAATATAACAAATATACATAACTTCCGAAACAGTTCGCATGTCTTTCGAACGGAAATTCAAATGCACATGTAAAAAGAAAAACCTGCAAATTTACTTATAAAAGGTTTTTTTTGGATACATTGAGTTTATACTTTATAGTTTCGTAAGCTGGCCGTAAATAACTGCACATTTGTGTTTTAAACGGTACACTCTCAGGGAACGAGTTCAACTCGTACCGGTTTTTTCTTTCTTTCAGGTTCGGCCGCCGTTGGTTGACATTTGGCCCCATAGTCGTTACTGGTCTTTTGTCATTGGTAGCAGCTTTTGTACCTCTAGGTACGTGTTCTATACTTTCTTCTCCTTCTTCTTAGCGTGTCGATGGCATCAAATTATTATTATTTTAAACCTTTCCGGACCAGAAAGAAGCCACTTTGGCTCTGTCGTTCTATACTTTATCTCTCTATCTCTGATTGAAGTCTGTAAATAATCTGTAGGTATGTTGTTCTTCCGCAACGTAGAATTCTGTTTCAAAATACGCTTCATTAGACACTACACACATTTCTCAATATTTAAATTTGTTCAAAATGTATCGATGATTTTCAGAATTATTCCCGGAGTCCTAGATACATTTTCCAGCTGGATAATAAATTTAGCTTAATCGGCCAATAGCCGTTCCGAGTTATGGCGATCGAACACACAGACAGACAGACCCCGCTTAGTAAAGGTATTTATTTTTTGATGCAACTCAAATAATGTGATCGAATTTTCGACCAACGTTTCTTCAATCAGCCGTTGTCTTGCTCAGGTGTCCCGTCAGTAGCGCTCGCGGTGACAGCCCGGTTCTTCAACAACATGGCGTACAACACCATCATTCAGTTCACTCCAGAACTGCTGCCTACTGGACTGAGGGCTTCAGGAGCGTCGATCGTCCACGTCAGCGCGTTCGCTGGTGTCATGCTGTCACCTTTCGTGGTGTTCTCTGTAAGTCACCTTGTCTTTTTAGGGTTCTGTACCCAAAGGAAAAAACGGTGCTCATTAATGTCACTCTGCTGTCCGTCTGTATGTCACGGGTCTCTAGCTCTTATACGGAATGAGATAGAGATCTGAAATTTTAATATATTGTGTAAAATATTGACCCAAAACCGAATATTGAATTAAACATTCAGGGGGCCTCATACATGAAAATGGAGACGAAAAAACATTTTTTTTCTTGCTCTAGCATGTGAGGTGACATTGTTTAGAAACTTATATAGACATAGAGTAGAGAACAGATACATTTTTTTTTTGTAAAATAAAGAAATAGGGGGCCGTCAAAGTTGATAGTTCTAGACCATTTTTATTACGGGGTCTATCTCAAAGACCAAAGTAGTAAGGATTTATTTTTTTACTAGCTTTTGCCCGCGGCTTTGCCCGCGTGGATTTAGTTTTTTGTAGTTTAAAATTATTTCTTGATCTCTTGTTTGATTCTCAGGCTTTGACGAGGCCGAAGGCCGAGCTACGTTTCCTCACGAAATAATTTCTCGATCACTTATTTGATTCCCAGGTAAAATTTGTAAATTCATAATTGAAAATTTAGGTAAATTCTGAACGAAATTATAATTTTTTTCTCTGAATTAAACTTCGGTTAGTGTGTTAACACTTTGAAACACAATATTTTTTTCTTAAATATATTAAATCCTTAAACCCAACCCTAGTAACAGAAGCAAAATTTCAGCTCTGTAACTTTAAAGCTACTGAAGTCGAAAAATATTTTTGTCCTTATGGAATGATTTTCCGAATACCCTGAAAAATGTCATCTTAATTTCTAAAGTATCTTTGGTGGTCTTTGGCGAGGCCAAAGTCCGAGCTGCTTTTCCAAACGAAACTATTTTTTGTTCTTTGAAATGTCCTTTGCTAAAGTGTTTTTGTTCAGGCCGTAGGCCGAGCCGCGTTTCCGAACGAAATTATTTTTTACTTTTATTTGATTCGATTTTATTCATTAGAGATATCCCACGCATACCTCGCTCCATAGCTCCTTAAGCGACCTTAAGTCGGTGGATCAAGCCCTTGGTAAGAGATAACTTATCAGTTAAATACTTTTTGCCTTAAGCACTGCGGAAAGTCATCGACATAATGTGCCGAATCAGTAAGTTGAAGTGGCAGTGGGTAGGCCCATATTTGTCGCCAACGTGATTGCCGTTGGAGCCAAAAGGCCTAGAATGGACACCACGTGCAGCAAAGCGTAGCCTAGACCGACCTCGTGCCTGCTGGCCCGGCGGACTTCGCGGGTAGCGGCTGGATGAGCATGACGGAGGAGCGCTAAGTGTAGCAAAATTTTAGAAAGGCCTATTTCCAATAGGCGAACACAGGCTGATGGATGGCTAGATGTTTTATCCCCAGATAAAGTGTCTTTGGCGAGGTCGAAGGCGTATCAGGGTTTCTGAACGGAAAAAGCACGATTGCTTATAAAATTTGTTGTCGCACGTTTACTAATTCAAAAATGATTTTCAATAAGTTCCGCATTGAGTCCGCGTAGTAGATTGTACTCGTAAGTACGCTAATTATTCCTGTTATATTTGACGAAAAACCGGTCAAGTGCGAATCAGACTCGCGTACCTAGGTTTCGTAATTCGACAGTTTTGGGAACAGAAAATTTTATTTGGTCTTTTTTTTCGTGAATTTCTCAATATTTTTTTTCTGTAATCTTTACGTAAGCACTTATTGCCGTGGTTTTTTTTTTTTACATTTTTCGGTTCACCAGTTTTGGAGATAAGGGAAGGGACATACATTTTTTGTGGTTTTCTGAGGATTTATCGAAATAGATGCAAGTAAATTATCAAAACTATATATTTTTACAATCGACTTTTTAATACCTATATTGTATTAAAAAAATATGTATAAATTTATTTAACTTTATTTTTATTTTTCATTTGTATTAAAAAAAAACGCTATAATTATCCTGTAATTGGCCAGTTATGACCTATAATCGGGGTGGGTACATACATTTTTTTTGTGGTATTTCGACGATTTCTTGAAAAAGGTGCAAGTTAATATAGCCAAATTATATAATTTTATAATCAGCTCCTTAATACTTATAATTTGATACCCATATTGTGGTTTTAGGAATATTTTTTTTTTCCTCTTTTGTGCAAAATTCTAAGTCTTTGTCTTTAACAGTGCTAAAGTTATGAGGCTGTGACATACGGATAGATGGACAACGGAATCTCACCGTTAAAGTTCCAAAAATGTCAAAATTAAATTTTCTATTCGCAAAACTGTCGAATTACGGACGACTTGCGAGTCTGACTCGCACTTGACCGTTTTTCTTTTTATTTGGTACCATTTTTTTGTACTTTGCGCTTGTGCAAATTTAAAGGAGCTTGTGCTTGAGCTTGTGTAAAACACTTCACTTTTCTAAAGAAATTTGTCACCCCATTGCCATCCCATGGGAACTGATATATGGGATAAAAAGTAGCCTATGTCCTATTTCAGGTCTAGAACTACATTTGTGCCAAGTTTCAGCCCAATCGGTAGGTACGGGGCGTGAAGGAGCAAAATATCACTTTTCTAAAGAAATTTGACAACCCATTGCCATCCCATGGGAACTGATTTATGGGATAAAAAGCAGCCTATGTGCTATTCCAGGCCCAGAACTACATTTGTTCAAATTTTCAGACCAATCGGTTCGGTAGTTACGGCGTGAAGGAGTAACAAACATCCATCCAAACTTTCGCATTTATAATATTAGTGGGAAAAGTAGCCTATGTCCTATTTCAGGTCTAGAACTACATTTGTGCCAAGTTTCAGCCCAATCGGTAGGTACGGGGCGTGAAGGAGCAAAACATCACTTTTCTAAAGAAATTTGACAACCCATTGCCATCCCATGGGAACTGATTTATGGGATAAAAAGCAGCCTATGTGCTATTCCAGGCCCAGAACTACATTTGTGCAAATTTTCAGACCAATCGGTTCGGTAGTTACGGCGTGAAGGAGTAACAAACATCCATCCAAACTTTCGCATTTATAATATTAGTGGGATATGATGCACCATACGCTGTATTCAAACAACAAATACTGAAAACGTCGTTTATAATGTAATTTTGGGGTTACGTCCCCGAATATTCGACCAACTTAATTTTGCAGTTTTGTTGGGTAGATTTTGTACGTAGTGATAAGATGTAATTATTATTAACAGTATTTAAGTCTATTAACTTATTTCTATGCTACGGAACCCTCAAGGTACGAGTCCTACTCACACTTTAATTCACACGCTTGCCAATTCCCATAGCTTAATTTCTAAGACATATTTTTAATATTTTTCAGAGTATTTTAGGACATAGTTTTCACCATTTTGGTGTATAAATTAACCATTATTCTTTTATGATTTTTTAAACAATTGTCCGATATGACGTCACTTGAGAATTTTAGACATTATTGTAACACTGATTGTGATGTGTGATTGCTTATAAAAAAAAGTGGTCTGCCTCTGTCAGTCTACTCATCTGTCATCCAGCTTTCAAATTAGTCTGAAGCAAATTATTATAAATTTATCTTGATGGCAAAGGACACATTTCTAAACAGCCATTTCTCAAGTGACGTCCCACTAAGGCAAATGGAAGTTGCAGCTTTTTCGTAAAAATATATATATCATATGGTTATTTAGACCACAAGTTCTAAAATATGGCTTATTAAACCTAAATCTCGAAATGGTTTTCGAATGTGTGTACCTTAACATAATTTAATCTAAGCCAATACCGCGCCAGATGGAAAATGTCGATGAGACCTAGAAAAAAGCGCGCTCGCCCGAAAAGTACAAAAGAAAGAAGAGTAACCATTCTTGGTACCACTTGTCATGACGTCACTTGTCTAATGACGTCACTTGTCACTTGGCGGCATGATTCCGTCATAAAGGTGGAGACAAGCCGAGGCCGAATCCTACCACAAGGTGAAGTTAATAAGTCTGTATTTGAAGTAGTCCAAGTAGTCTAAGTTAGTTAGTTCTTGGTCTAACTGTCCAGGGTGCGCTAGGCGTATTTGAAGTAGTCCAAGTAATCTAAGTTAGTTAGGTCTTTGTCTAACTGTCCAGGGTGCGCTAGGCGTATTTGAAGTAGTCCAAGTAGTCTAATTTAGTTAGTTCTTGGTCTAACTGTCCAGGGTGCGCTAGGCGTATTTGAAGTAGTCCAAGTAGTCTAAGTTAGTTAAGTCTTTGTCTAACTGTCCAGGGTGCGCCAGGCGTATTTGAAGTAGTCCAAGTAGTCTAAGTTAGTTAAGTCTTGGTCTAACTGTCCAGGGTGCGCCAGGCGTATTTGAAGTAGTCCAAGTAGTCTAAGTTAGTTAAGTCTTGGTCTAACTGTCCAGGGTGCGCCAGGCGTATTTGAAGTAGTCCAAGTAGTCTAAGTTAGTTAAGTCTTGGTCTAACTGTCCAGGGTGCGCCAGGCGTATTTGAAGTAGTCCAAGTAGTCTAAGTTAGTTAAGTCTTTGTCTAACTGTCCAGGGTGCGCCAGGCGTATTTGAAGTAGTCCAAGTAGTCTAAGTTAGTTAAGTCTTGGTCTAACTGTCCAGGGTGCGCTAGGCGTATTTGAAGTAGTCCAAGTAGTCTAAGTTAGTTAAGTCTTGGTCTAACTGTCCAGGGTGCGCCAGGCGTATTTGAAGTAGTCCAAGTAGTCTAAGTTAGTTAAGTCTTGGTCTAACTGTCCAGGGTGCGCTAGGCGTATTTTAAGTAGTCCAAGTAGTCTAAGTTAGTTAAGTCTTGGTCTAACTGTCCAGGGTGCGCTAGGCGTATTTGAAGTAGTCCAAGTAGTCTAAGTTAGTTAAGTCTTGGTCTAACTGTCCAGGGTGCGCTAGGCGTATTTGAAGTAGTCCAAGTAGTCTAAGTTAGTTAAGTCTTGGTCTAACTGTCCAGGCTGCGCCAGGCGTATTTGAAGTAGTCCAAGTAGTCTAAGTTAGTTAAGTCTTGGTCTAACTGTCCAGGGTGCGCTAGGCGTATTTTAAGTAGTCCAAGTAGTCTAAGTTAGTTAAGTCTTGGTCTAACTGTCCAGGGTGCGCTAGGCGTATTTGAAGTAGTCCAAGTAGTCTAAGTTAGTTAAGTCTTGGTCTAACTGTCCAGGGTGCGCTAGGCGTATTTGAAGTAGTCCAAGTAGTCTAAGTTAGTTAAGTCTTGGTCTAACTGTCCAGGCTGCGCCAGGCGTATTTTAAGTAGTCCAAGTAGTCTAAGTTAGTTAAGTCTTTGTCTAACTGTCCAGGGTGCGCCAGGCGTATTTGAAGTAGTCCAAGTAGTCTAAGTTAGTTAAGTCTTGGTCTAACTGTCCAGGGTGCGCTAGGCGTATTTGAAGTAGTCCAAGTAGTCTAAGTTAGTTAAGTCTTGGTCTAACTGTCCAGGGTGCGCTAGGCGTATTTTAAGTAGTCCAAGTAGTCTAAGTTAGTTAAGTCTTTGTCTAACTGTCCAGGGTGCGCCAGGCGTATTTGAAGTAGTCCAAGTAGTCTAAGTTTGAAGTAGAAGTTTAGGTCAGTTTACGTCATTCGCGGAAGCTTCTTTCATACTTTCATGCACACCAATCTTACGTCTTCGAAGGAATTCACCCCAGTCCCGAGACCCCTGAACCCGAAGTCTAGCAGATAACCGACGAAGACCATCATAAAGTGACAATTGTTCTCAGGAACGCATCTGGCATGGTCTGCCTCTGGTGATAGCAGCGGCGATTTCAATCTTCGGAGGAGTGCTGGCGCTGCTGCTGCCCGAGACTATGGGGCGGCCGATCCCGCAGACCGTGGGTGACGGGGAGCGGCTGGCTCGGACTGGGCTGGCTGGCCGCATGTTTGGGTAAGGAAAGTCCATGAAGCGGCCGAGAAAGTTTCGCTGACATTTTGAATTGCAGAAAGTGAGATTGGCCTTTTTCAATCAATTACTAGATCCATATGATAAATGGTTTATGGTTTGTTACAGAAGTTCAAGGAATATTGAGAACACAAACATGGAGTCCTCGGTACGTAAGCGATCCATCGGAAACAATAACTGTTGCTAGCAGTAGTTGTTCAAAGAATAAATTTTTATACACCTCGCAAATTATGTGTTTTTTTTAATTAAGGAGAAAATTATGTCATAAGGGGAAAAAAAGTTTTATTTCTTTTATATTTTATATTTATATTTATTAGAATGAAACAAATAGAAATGAAACGACAGACTTTCATAGACTTTGGATGATTTTATTGCAATAATCAGGTCCCGTAGCACAACGCGACTGAGTTGAATCACAAGTGCGAGGAGCGTGACATACTGTTTAATCGCGAAAACGTCGCGTCACGCTCCTGACGCGATTGAACACTGTGCTACGAGTGCTGGAAACCCATAGTCATAAAAAACACAACTATGTTCTCCTAACAATTGTTGAAGTAAGTTTGAACAAATCACCTCAATTAATCCATATATTTGCTGTAAGTAAAATCTTTTTTAAACCTCTATTTCACCGATTTTAGACTTTATATCGATTTTCTCTCGAGTATCGATTTCAGGATTAAGTTGGTTGTTTATTTAAATATCGTTTGAATGATATCAAACATGTTTTATGTTTTATCAAACATATCAACTTGTTTGATATACATATTTATTATTATTTAACCTATTTCCCTTCACCTTTTACAACTTTCAAGCCAATCAACATTAGGATTTCGATAAAGCCATCGTCAATGGACAAAGGCCCAAGTTAAAGGCTTTGGATAAATAAACCAGATAAAGGCCTGCCCATTCATGGCCATGTTAATGAGTAGATAATAAAAATGATATAGAACTTGCAATAATAGTACATTACGATACGAGAGCGATGAAACGTTTTCTGACAATCACACGAGTCGAGAAAAAGTTTCTCGCACGAGTTTCGTATAATTTTTTACAGCACAAGTGTGGAAAATGCCGCTGCGCGTGCGTAAAGCGGTCATTTTACGCACAGCGTGCTATAAAATTACTTTCCTCTGTACAAACTTTGCACGTTCGTAAGCTCTAAAAATAAACACGTCGAAACTTTGTAGCTTTATTTCTCTCTCTCCTATTGGTCGATACTGCTTGCTGCTCAAACCAGAATGGTCAGATTTCGCCGGTTTTGCCGCACTGCGTATATATCCAGCGCTATATGAAAGAACTTTCTTGGAAGCTATGCCATACAAAAATAAAAGCCTTCGGATTGTGTAACACTATATAGATTTCGTTCAAATTAAACTTTGGTATCAAAGAAATAAAGATTTAATTTGAATGAAATGAAGTGTATAGTGTATGCAAAGAGAGAAATATTTTTTGCATTCGTAACATGTGTGTGGTTGTGTGTGAACAGTTTACATTTCGTACTGGCACAAAACAGTTGTGTCTATAGCTTCGGGTTTTATTTTTAAAACTGGAATTCGAGTGTTCTATTTTTGATAAAAAAGTTTTAACGCACAATGGAAATAAGGTCTTGATGCAGTGAAAATAAAATCGAGATTCATACGATAATTGTATTAGGTAAATGTTTGGTGCTGTGTGTTTAATAAAAACGAGTTAGCAAAAAATAATGGTAAGTTCAGTTCATTTCTTATGAGGACGATTAACCACATTAATAAAATGTATGGAACATACGACGACGTGTCCAAGATAATTAGACAAATGGCGAAGACTTTATTACTTTTTGACTGAGGCGATTATTGGTTGGCCTATTTGTCTTTGACGTTTTGTATATACATTATAGTTTGATTGGAGACATTAAAGTTGTAACAATGAAAATTACAGTTGTATTCGAATGTAGATTATTTTAACCCTTATCAGAGTCCATTAAGAACTACCTATGCGATAGGATGACAATGGGATGACATTCGATACATGCATCACATGCATGTATTCGGGTTAAGAATTTATTATTGGTGTTGTCATGCATTCGATTGAAGATTGAAGTACAGTACTTTCGTTCAGAATTTATACGTAAAACTGTACACTAGGCCCAGAACCAGCTATCTCACGATATCTTTTTTTTCAAGATCACCATATATGTATATCATACCGTATTTATATCGTACCGTACACTTACTTTGTGTAGGTTGCCGATGTGTTGGAAAAAAATTGGAAAAGTTTTTTTTTTTTTATAAAAGTCACAAAAAATCTTCAACTTAATATAGTAACTAAATTTCTACTAAGTGGCATCGAATGCTAAATAAACAGTTAATAAATTTTTATATGGATGAGCGGTTTCGCAGCCGGATTGTGAAAAATCCGCCTTTTTTAAATTAATCGAAACAGAACACTTAAATTCAAAATTCACTCAATAGTTACTCAACAAAACCTTATTTATTACCAACTAGCTGACCCGGCGAACTTCGTTTCGCCTAACAGTCTAATAATATCGTGTTAACTTTAGTTAAACTTAATTTAGGATTTCATTAAGGTAATAACATTAATACAACTTTTTTGCAAATACAGAAATGTTTTATTGCTTGCCATTGCGAAAGAAGAATGGCAGGGACCCATGTAGTTTCAGTACCGTTGTAGGCTTAGCGTATTGAATATTTGCAGAAATAATAGTTCTTGGAATAACTAAGCGATTTTAAAATTTGGGGTTTAGATGATATTAGACCGCTAGATAAATAGGTTTCTTTTATATGCGTAGTTTTGTCAACAGATGGCACCACATGCTGTTTGCATTCGTAAAGTTAATTTGTTTATATATTGTTATTCGATAACTTATCCGATATTTTATTACTTATTCTGCTATTTGGAGCGGATAAGAATACACCAAAAAAGAGATAACTAATATCGATCCAGCCGATCTTGAGTTATAAGTGGTGTAACTAACACGACTTTGTTTTATATATTTAGATAACTTATCCGATATTTTATTACTTATTCTGCTATTCGGAGCGGATAAGAATACACCAAAAAAGAGATAACTAATATCGATCCAGCCGATGTTGAGTTATAAGTGGTGTAACTAACACGACTTTGTTTTATATATTTAGATAACTTATCCGATATTTTATTACTTATTCTGCTATTTGGAGCGGATAAGAATACACCAAAAAAGAGATAACTAATATCGATCCAGCCGATCTTGAGTTATAACTGGTGTAACTAACACGACTTTGTTTTATATATTTAGATAACTTATCCGATATTTTATTACTTATTCTGCTATTTGGAGCGGATAAGAATACACCAAAAAAGAGATAACTAATATCGATCCAGCCGATCTTGAGTTATAACTGGTGTAACTAACACGACTTTGTTTTATATATTTAAGATGTATTGTGTATGCTGCCATCGCAAACTTTCCATTGGTTTCTGTAAATTAGAATTTAAAAAAATTTTAAATACTTACCAATACTTTTAGGTTACTAGTGTATGTAGACTATTATATTTATCATATTTACATATATTTATATCGCTCTTTACACACTCAATTTAAATTTCAAAAGCCAATGTATAATTTTTCTTCATCTCTGTCATTTATGTAATTATTTTGAATTTAAGTGTTCCGTTTCGATTAATTAGAAAAAGGCGGTTTTTTTACAATTCCGCTGCGAAACCGCTGTCAAGTGAGATATAAGATAAAAATGTATATGTTACTTACAAAAATGTATTTATTACTTACAAAAATGTATTTATTACTGACAAAAACTTCATCTAGCTTAAGTACATACTTATCGCCAAGACAAACTTGACCAAGTTTGTCTTGGCGATGCATCACATTCGTCATCTGTCTCTGCAGAGATGTATACTGTATAGGTCATACCGTCTTGTGCTATCTTGTTCATCGAAGGCTTTTACAGTAGTTCTGGGTGTTTAACAACTACAATTATTATCCTATACTTAATAGCGTTTATTAACCTTTTTTGTCCACGGACCCCTTAGGAAATCAACCACAATTTTAAGGACCCCCTTAATAAAAAGCAGCAATAAATTTCGGAGCATTTATTTTAGTTCTACAAATTACAAAAAAAATATAATTTTTCATATAAAATACGTCAATGAGAAGGTTTTTTGGTGGCAAAAAACTTTTGGTGGCATTTATTTATGATCGTTAAATGGTCCATAGATTAGGCTGCGGACCCCCATACATATGCTCGGGGACCCCCAGGGAACCGCGGACCACAGGTTAAGAAACGCTGTCCTCTAACAAATATGGCGTATTTCAGAGCGGTCACAGGTTCACACACAGCCATATGTATGCACGCAGCTCACTAATGATGCTATGTGTTGTGAAGTCTTGAAAGAGATGTTTATAATATTTGTTTAAAGAAACACTTATATGCTCTAAGATAAACACAGATATGTTTACAACATTTTCCGTATTTTCCTTCGGGACAATCACGACAAATGTCTGTGCCGACAGTACAAAATGAACTTCCTGAAACTCCTGAAGACTGAATTTGATATTAATTTTCGTTTATTTATTTGAGGATCGTGTTAGATTTACATGTAAGATAAAATAAAGAACCGAGCGAAGCGATGCACAGCGAGGCAATTCCTGCAGTTTTTAACAAAATCTACAATACCTCGTTTTGACGCTGTTTTACAAAACCGCTAAACGTTGACCCGCTGCATTGAACAGCGCAAAATGTTCATACAATCCTGCGTATTATTTTCTTAAACAGCTGTTTTACATAACGAAGCTGTTTTGCAATAAAACTAATGGTTTTATAAAACCGCGCATTTTACAATTCATCAGCGACATATATTTGAGGGGGCTTCAGCCTTCAGGGGGCTTCACTTCTAGCCCTCCCTGAAGTCCCACTATAGGACAGAAGATAAAATTATTAAGGATCGTTAAATCATGAAAAAAAACAGCTGATCGACGCTTGTGGGGACCCGAAGGCTGGCGCGTATCTTGGCCAGAGAATCAGTCTGGCCATTCAAAGAGAAAGCGCTGCCAGCCTTCGGGTCCCCACAAGCGTCGATCAGGGTTTTTTATTTAGTTTAGTTTATTTTTATAAGGTATAGGTTTTATAAGGGTTTTAGGTTAGTGTTTTGTTTTAGGTAAGTTTTATTTTGTAGGTTGGTTTTTAAGTATTTTAATGTTATTATTTTCTTTTAATAAAATTTAATTTTGTTATTTTTAATTAAAAATACGTGGATGTTTATTCAAAACAAAAAAAAAACATATTTAAGCTCGATGTATTTCGGCGTACGATATTAGAGATAGAAAAATACAAGAAATTAGTTACCTTTACAACATTGCTTACTTTCGGTCAGTAAATAAAAAAATAATAAACATTTTGTGTGTGTGTCTGTCGGATGTGATAATTCACTATATACATGTTCGTGATTTGACTTTGCGTGCTTCTAAAATTATATTCACCTTAGCCTTAGACATACACCTAAAACGTTTTTCTTAGAAATGCCCACCATCAAGCAATTGTAATTCGATGGCATGTATATTAGATAATATGCAAAATCATGCGCTATAAATAACTTTGGTCGCAGAACAGACAATGAACTAACTATACCTTTGGTTTAAAGTAGAATCGATAAAAAAGCTTTTGTGCTGAGACCTTGGTGATTCTACAATACGGGTATATGATAGTAGGGTTCGGTCGCAACAACTATTATTTAAACCATTACACTGAAAACATTTATCGATCTTTAACGATTAAAACCGGTCACTTAAGAGGATGGCCTACCCTAGCAACTTTTTTTATTACCCGTCCAGTGCAATAAGTCCAATGGCAAATACCTTTTTTGCTTTTAATAGAGGCGATTATATGTTGGCTCATTGACCTCTTTTTATTGAACGCGGAATACTAATGATCACGCAGCGAAACAACAAATTGGTGTGTTTTTAGCTAATACTGAAATAATTTGTAGGGAAAAAAATATTGGATTTAGGTAACATCACTTCATATTTATATTGCCTATTTTATAAAAAAAAAACAAGTTGATCTCTTAACCGCGTTTTTGAAACGAACGTTTGAAAACCAAAAAAAAGAGGGTGGAAAACATTTTTCTTTGACAAAAGTATAAATCTTAATACATTGTTTATAGGTGGAATCCCTAGATAAAAGATCGATAAATTAAATATATTTGCTTCAATATGAAGAGAGACCTGGTTTCTTCCAATGAACCTTTGAAAACCTGGTGTTGTTGATGTTCTAGAGTCAGGTGTCCCGTTAAGAGAAACTGAATAAAACAACAACATCAAGGGACATTCTTAGATGTCAAATATATACTTTATCTAATTATGTATAGGTCGCTGATTATGTATATATCCTTTTACACATTAAGGGCATAATACTAATCTAGAGTATATATATTTTTTCGAACGAAGGAGGAAATTTACAGTTCGTGGCAGCTATTTTCCTACCCAACTTTGAACCCGCATATACCTTCGAATCAAGACAGGAGCATGGTAGTGCCCCCGTCAAGATGAGCTAAAGGAAGCAAGGCAGTAAAGTACATTTTTTGTACAAAGGAGGAAACTGACAGTTCGTGATAGTGGGAACTGCAACATTCAAAAGTTTACGACAATGTGAAATAGCTCATGCACCATAGGCGTTAAAAGCGTATTTCCCACTATAATGAACTGCCAATTTCTTCCTAATGAAACACGCTAAGTTTCATTGGTCTAACTTTTATACTTTGGATTTTATGAATACTTAAATACGTGGATGCTGCTGAAATTGTAGCTGAAATATGGTATGCAGCGTAGGATAAGATATACACAAACAACAAAAAATCAAGAAATCTGTAACTTTCACCCTTTGAATTTAATCTGTAACTTTCACGCCAACCTATACTTTTCGAGCAAGATGTAGGGTTTGTAGAGTTAGGGCTTGTAAAGTTAGGCCTTCTAGAGCCTTCTAGAGGGGCTTGGCTCTACATGAGACCTGAGCTTGTGAGTCTTCACAACCTACTTTACATAAAATATTTCATGGGATTCATGGTAATGAATGCTGGGTATGGAAAAATAAACATCGAAGAAGGTGAATGCTGGGTGTTTATTTTATTTTTCAATGCAAGAGCTCTTAAAGGCCCACTTTTTATGCATCAAAACCGAACAGAAAGTCGATTATTTTGCCCTAGGGCTTTATTATATATTTTTATTTTATTTATTTACAATGGTTGGCTAACCTGCAGCCTTTCCTGTGTACCATAAATGTTATACTTTTTTTCCACTGTTTAACGGCTCTGGATACAGTCCTTTTGAGTCAATCATAATTTAAAGTTCATAAGATTATATTTGTTTTATTTCCTCACACTATGCATTGAAAAACGTAGTATGATACACGGGCGTAAGAGCAATAAATTACTTGGTTACGTTTAAAACACTCGGGTTTTCTCGAATCCATTTACTCCATTATAACGTCATTTCTCATTTCATTTTTGAGTAAATGTTTATTGAGTATTTGATTAAGATTCTTACCGAAGGAAAATGCGATTGGATGAAATTTTCTCAATAGAATTTAATTCCGAAAAGACCTCTAAATTGTTTTATTTTTTCCTGTAATTCTGAAATCCTAACTAATTTCATTGTGAATTTGCATTCAAAATGTGGATATTATGTATTTGTAAAGTCTCCTTGAAAATCTTTTTGACAAAATAGCTTAGTACATTTTATATTAATAAAGAACCGACTTTTTGCTACTTTTCCACGAATCCGTCCCACTCGCACTGAGGGTTTTTTCGCATATGGAGTAACAGGGACGCTAAAACTTTTACGTATCGCCTTAAGGCGATTACCATCGCCAAATTAGCAGCTCGATATTTGTCACAACGAATATCAACGGAAACGACATTGAAATAACGTTTAAATCAGTGCGCAATGCATAGTGGCTGTTACGACGCTCGCTGCGTCCTTGATAGGGCGAAATAGGAGAAAATTATACTTTTCACATGGACGTGATTGTTCGATTGAATAATCATATGTTATGTTTATAGCTATTAAGTTTATCTATTTATCAAAGCATAAATGAATTCAATCGGCCAA
This sequence comes from Ypsolopha sequella, assembly GCA_934047225.1. Classification (NCBI taxonomy): domain Eukaryota; kingdom Metazoa; phylum Arthropoda; class Insecta; order Lepidoptera; family Ypsolophidae; genus Ypsolopha; species Ypsolopha sequella. Next base: position 26,447,159 of record OW203987.1, read on the forward strand.
GCCACTTAGGAGCAGTAGGAAATTTAAGCCAAAAAACAGCATTCAGTTAAAAAAAAAATTCATGTAGAAGTTTTGGTGGTATGAAAAAGAAAAATGTTGCATATGTTGTCTAAGAGTTGATTATTCATAATACATTTTTTCATTATTTTTGGTTTGGCCATAAACAAGGAGTAGGCTTTAGAAAGTACCCATTTAGCAATAGTAAGGCCCTTAAGGCGAGTATCGAGAGAAATTTGTCCTGCTCCAACGCTTTCATTTAACACTTGCGGTATTACTACAAAACGGTGTTTAACTTTAGACAGTGTTTAAATCTGTTGCTGTCACTTTTTTACAATATGAAAGAAAAGGCGACAACAACAGATTTAAACACTGTCTAAAGTTAAACACCGTTTTGTAGTAACACCGTTGTTGTCTATATTGCTCAGCGGAAGCGGGCCGCTCAGAAATCTTGCGATTTCTACGTGTTTTTATTTATTATTTTGGAAATGGAGGGATGTGTTTTTGACGGCCGTTTTATATCACATTTTGTACGACGACGTTTATTTTGGTATAAGATTTTTTGTCTTATATTAAGAACAAATAGTAAAATATGACACACATACATATATTTATCTATTTATTTAATTTTATTATCACAATTTCACGGTTTAAAATGCAATTTGAAAAGCGATAAAATCTTAGGTTGTGTAAGACGCCCTGTACAACGAGAATCATTTGCATATCCAAATGTGAAAGGTCAGGCGAATGAACTGATACAACACTCGTAGATGTAGCATGTCCTATATATACATAGCATAGGTACGTGCTAGTATCCTTCTTTATCAATAAATTTCGTTTGCAACGCGCCTATGGAGATTATAATTTAAGAGTATGACATAGCCAAAACAAAAACCAGTTCCGGGCGTGGCTTATTCTATTTTACGTAAGCGCGCGGGGGGAAATTCTTCCCGGTCTCTAAGCTCGCGTCACCATAGCAAAAATACGAATAGAGTGGACGAGGCAGGGTCAAAAGTAATACGTATTTTATTTTATCTAATTTATTAGTGTATTTCGATCATCGTCACACGGCATTGATCCTACTTGCTATCACGTCGGGACGTAAATTTATTATGGTCGGCTAAAAGTGGTTTTTTGAGTGTTTGATTTATCAGTTGACCCTCGGGACATTTCAGACACTCCTTTAGAGATACATAATAATATTGTGACGGTTAATTGTCACCATTACCCATTCTTTAAATATTTTTCGCCCGTTGAGCTGGTTTTACACTTGCGGGAAAATAAATTGGACCAAAAATTTCTTTACAAATTTTTTTTACCAAAGTTGTTATTACAAAAAGTGGAAACTAACAAATATTCTCAGAAGGAATGCACCACGTCACTATCTATCTCACTGTAGCCTATATCAATTATGCCTCTCTCATTCAACCACGTTTAACTGCGTTACTATCTCATTCCAACTCATTTTAAATAGCGTCACTATTTATCTCACTCTAACGCGTGTTAAATGGCATTTCTAATGAACGTCAAATATTTTTACTGCCCGCCACTCTTTCATTCTAAATTCTAATTATTTTAAAAAATACGCAGCTCCTTTGGTAGTAAAATAGCAATAACTTTTTTTTCAAAAGTAATACACAGAAATTGCCAGATCATTTGAAAAACAATATGTGGTGAGCCGTTATTTAAGACAATTTGCAAAACTAACATAGGACATTTTTTTTCAGGGTGTGGTATCGAACTAACCTAATTACAAAAAATTGCTCATAAATTGGGTTTTTATTTTTCTTCCTGATGTAACAGCATTTCAAGGTTTATTTTTGACTTTATCAATAGCATGACTATTCAGAGTTGCGCAACAAAAATTTTATTCTTAGAATTTAGAACTGGTTAGCTTTGACTCTCAAAAATCTATTCGAATTTATAAAAGTACCATCAACTCGAAGACTATCTACTTTTTGCTGAGGTCATAATTTGATATTCTGGTCAGTCATGAGCTGGCCTACCAGCCTTCCAAGGGAAAGCGTTGACTTTTGGGACACCTGTTTACCCTTGGGATACATCGCCAAGTGTTTAAAATATAGAAATTTATTTGTATCATAGTTTGAAATGTTCAGGTCCCTTTACGCAAAATGAAAAAACAAAACTCTTTTAGGATTAATTTGTTGTCCCTATGTTTGTCTGTTTTTCCGTTTGTCTAGGCAATTTTTCTGGGTAAAATCAATAAATGCTAATATTTACAGCCCTGTAAAATTTACATATTATAACGTTTTTATGGCCTTTTGTTTAACTTTTTCATACAAATTTTCTCCTTATGAAAATATAGAGATCAACACTTCAGATAATATTATGCATTTGAAAGAAAGCACAGAAAGGAACTGTAGAACAAATAATGTAAAAAATATAAAACAATATCTTTCTATTCTAAAGGGATTAATAATAACTAAAAGTTGTATTTTTACTTATTGAAATTGTATTTCTCATCAAGAAATGCAAGATGACAAGATATTCAAAATAAGTTAATTGAATTTGTGAAATGGTTTCAGGTCAAAACAGTTTTCCATGAAACGGTAATTGTTTATACTTAGCAAAGTGTGTAAACTTAGTCATCTTAACATGAACGACGCCTGTATTTCTCTCTTTTTTATTTCCAGTATAGATAAAAATATACGAACTTGTTAAACTTTGTGTAAAAACGAGGCAATATTGACGATATCCTGAATATCCTTTATAGAAACGTAGTTAGATGTCACTAGAATATACTCATGAAAAAAGATATGAAGAAAATAAGCTGTAGACTTCACATTCGGTTTATACCTATTGTATGAATTTTAAGAAAAATACAGGGTTAAAGGGACCTCTTAAGGAAAACCTTGTATTAAACTATTTGTTACCTAAGTAAAAAATAATTCAAGGAAAAAAATAAACAAAGCTATCGCCACATTGAACAGTAGATAATTAATCCCTTTAGAATAGAACAACATGGTTTTCATATTTTTTACATTATTTGTTCAACAATTCCTTTCTGTGTTGACTTTTAAATGCAAAATATTATCTCAAGTGTTCATCCCTACATTTTCATAGTGAGAAAATTTGTATGAAAAATGTAAAAAAAAACGTACAAACCTAAAACGTAATATAAATAAAAACGTCAAAACTATGTTTTTACAGCTCTATAGAGGGCCGTTTATATTGGTATTTATTAATTTTACCCAGAAAAAATTGTCTAGACAAACGGACAGACAGACAAACATAGGGATAACAAATTAATCCTAAAAGAGTTTCATTGTTTTCATTTTGCGTAACAGAACCTGAACATGTACCGACAGGATTATCTACGATCTAATAATTTTGCCATACACTGTAAATATTTCAAAATAAATTTCTATATTTTAAATGCTTGGCGATTTATCCCAAGTAAGTGTACCTATATAATTTGCAAAAAACTTCACTTATTGGACCTGAAATGGTGAGCCAATACTAGAGGGTAATTTCACGAAAAGGTCATTGACCTTTGTTACAGATCTCAGTAAGTATAAGTAAATTAATTTGGGTTTCAATAACAATCACAAAATTATTCTTTTAGAGTAACATATATTATTTTCCCGCATAAAAGTATGAATTCATTCCAAATTCATTCAGTTTTGTTGTTATGACTATGGCACGATGTAGCAAAATCACTCATACGCATATTTTGTTGAGTTTTTAACGGCAGGAATATGATGCTCCTCGAAATATTACTTTATAAAATTAATTTCAATGTGTTTTGAAGTAGTTTTGGGAGATATTTATAGCTTGCAAAAAAGGGCACAGGTTCCACGTCTTACGGGCGCCAACGCTAGGCGTAGACTGACAATATCTTGCTGCCGCTGACTGCATCAGTGGATTTACGTATTTTTGGAAAAAGGGGGTGCTTTTTTTGACCCGAATAACGTGGTATTTGGAAAATGAATAGATATCATTCACACTAATTTTATTAAAAAAAAACCAACAAAATCGCGAAAGCGATACCTGAAACAAAATCGATAAGAAGTGTGCAATAGAGGGTTACAAAAAAATTCATTGACAGTACAAATGTGAATCGATTAACGTGGTTTGTGGAAAATGAATACCTTACAGTTCAACCAAAAACATTTTTTTTTTTTTTATGGCTATACGTAACCTAATTATTGCAACAAAATCATCCGAAAGCTGACATTTTATTTCTGTTTGTATTTTCGTTCCCCTTAAGATTTGATTGTTAAATCGCACATTTGAACCCACAGCATGCATGCAGCATGCATAATTATATAAGGTGACATTTATTTATGCAGCCAAATTCATACCGGGGACTTGGTAAGTGATCACATTAGTATCACGGATCAATAACACTTCTCAAATAAAATGTTGACCTCCCATATTGGTTCATGGTCTTCAGTATGAATTTGGGTGCGTAATTATTTGTCACCTTGTATTTTACAAAGTGTAGGGTGCAAATGTGTTGTAAATGTACCGATATGTTCAAGTGAATGAAACAAAATACTCTACTGACCATTCAGAATAACTTCCCCAAAGATACATATAATGGTAAATTAAATAAAAAATTAACATTATATCATTGCAGTATAGAAACGCAGAAAGAAAAGTAAATCTGGATGTGAGGAGCTCTGAACCGGGATTCGAACCCGGGACCTCTCGCTCGAGGAGGATTTTTCGATACAGAAAGAAAAAGATAGAACGCTTAATAGTAGTTTATGCTACAAGGGCGCAAAGGAATAAATTACGAGGACGATTTAAAACACGAGCGTAGCGAGTGTTTTAAACGTAACCAAGTAATTTATTGCTTTTACGCCCGTGTATCATACTACATTTTTCAATGCATAGTGTGAGGAAATGAAAACAAATATAATCTTGTGAACTTTAAATTATAATTGGCTCAAAAGAACTGTATCCAGAGCCGTTAAACAGTGGAAAAAAAAGTATAACGTCTATGGTACACAGAAAGGCTGCAGGTTAGCCAACCATTGTAAATAAATAAAAAAAAAAAAAAAAAAATAAAGCCCTAGGGCAAAATAATCGACTTTCTGTTCAGTTTTGATGCATAAAAAGTGGGCCTTTACGAGCACATGCATTGAAAATTAAGTTTAGTCCTGTATTATTATTAAAATATTTATATTTTTGAAATATAGTACGGAACCCTAGGTGCGGGATTTCCAGTCACACATGACCGGTTTTTTTACAAGAACTATAATTAGCTACTAGCAGCTTCCTCTAGTTCAGACTCCTATCGAATATTACGCGTAGTTTGGCAGTTTGACCTGTCACCATTCTAATTACCATTTAATTACCATGAAAGGAGTGCTCATTAAAGTTAATTACTTACTTGAAAAAGTTTTTCCTGCTCAGTTCCCATAGAAGAAGCCATAAGGTGTGCGTTACGTTGAATAGGTTTGATCTTAATGAAACTTTACATATCTTCAGGGTATTGTATGTCTGTATAAACCCATAGACATTCCTTTATTTAATGTCTGTGTGTAAACCTGAATTCGAGTACAATAATTATATTTTTATGTATATGTTATGTTATATATAATAAATGTTTATCTTTTATATATTAGTCTGTATAGTCTTTTTCGAAAAAGTAAGATCATACATAAAAATATTATAAAGATTAGCGTGCATATTGTACGTATATGACGTCACAGGCAGATAAAGGGCTTTTTTATGCAGTATTGGATTCAATCGCGCATACTTTATTATTAGACAAGACAAGACAAATACTCTTTATTGTACACCAAAGTTTATAACATAAGGTAAAAGAACAAACTTATGAGAGAAGGTAACAAATGACAAGTAGATTAGATTCTTTAGCTTTGGTGTACAAAACTAGATTCGTAAGCTTTGTAAATTGTAACGTAACTAAAATAAATAATTATAATGAACAAAAAACACCTCTCAGTTATAAATAATGTATTAAAACAATGTAAAGCATGCAAAAACAGGTTTCTATGATATTATAGTACAGTCAACAGAAGAAATAAGTAGCCAGGTCCAGCGCAAACACTTTGATACTACGACACGCAGGAGAGTGATATATGATAAAATATAAATACTGGGTGTTAATAGGATAGCATACCATAGCAACTTTTTTTATTACCCGTCCAGCACAATAAGTCTAATGGCTAAGACCTTATTTGCTTTTAACAGAGGCGATTATATGTTGGCCCTTTGGCCTCTTGTACTTGGACGCATAATACTAGTGATCACGCAGCGAAACAACAAATTGGTGTGTTTTTAGCTAATACTGAAATATTTTGTAGGGAAAAAAATATTGGATTTAAGTAACTTCCCTTCATATTTATATTACCTATTTTATAAAAAAAAACAAGTTTTTTGAAACGAACGTTTGAAAACCAAAAAAAAGAGGGTGGATAACATTTTTTTTTTGACAAATGTATAAATCTTAATATATTGTTTAAAGGTGGAATCCGTAGATAAAAGATCGATAAATCAAATATATTTTCTTCAATATGACGAGAGACCTACTTTCTTCAAATGAACCCTTGAAAACCTGGTGTTGTTGATGTTCTAGCGTCAGGTGTCCCGTTAAGATGAAGTTGTTAAGCCGGAAACTGGCGATAGTACTCGTCCATACGAACAACTTTTAATATGGTGCCAACCTTCGAATCGCGAAAAAGAAATCAGCTGTTCCATAGAAAAGTTACAAGCTACCCGACCAACAACAGATTTATTTTTCTCGATTTCTCATTTTTTTTTTTAAGGAAATTTGTTCGTTTGTGCGTGTACTATCGCCAGTTTTCGGCTTCCGCAGCTTCATCTCAACAACATGTATATCTTCACGACATGAATTCCCAAAGGTGGTGAGCCCTATCGCCGTACTTCGGGCTCAAATACACGCTTTTTAGGGCATGCAGGTTTCCTCAAGATGTTTTTCTTCACCGTTCAGCAAGTGATAAATGAGATGAGGAGTATTTGGTCAATACATAAATATACACACTACTTATCAAGTATTTGGCCAATACATAATTATACGCACTACTTATCAAGTATTTGGTCAATACATAAATATACCCACTATTTATCAAGTATTTGGTCAATACATAAATATACGCACTACTTATGAAGTATTTGGTCAATACATAAATATACGCACTACTTATCAAGTATTTGGCCAATACATAAATATACGCACTACTTATCAAGTATTTGGTCAATACATAAATATACGCACTACTTATCAAGTATTTGGTCAATACATAAATATACGCACTACTTATCAAGTATTTGGTCAATACATAAATATACGCACTACTTATCAAGTATTTGGTCAATACATAAATATACGCACTACTTATCAAGTATTTGGCCAATACATAATTATACGCACTACTTATCAAGTATTTGGTCAATACATAAATATACCCACTATTTATCAAGTATTTGGTCAATACATAAATATACGCACTACTTATGAAGTATTTGGTCAATACATAAATATACGCACTACTTATCAAGTATTTGGCCAATACATAAATATACGCACTACTTATCAAGTATTTGGTCAATACATAAATATACGCACTACTTATCAAGTATTTGGTCAATACATAAATATACGCACTACTTATCAAGTATTTGGTCAATACATAAATATACGCACTACTTATCAAGTATTTGGTCAATACATAAATATACGCACTACTTATCAAGTATTTGGTCAATACATAAATATACGCACTACTTATCAAGTATTTGGTCAATACATAAATATACGCACTACTTATAAAGTATTTGGTCAATACATAAATATACGCACTACTTATCAAGTATTTGGTCAATACATAAAATACGCACTACTTATCAAGTATTTGATCAATACATAAATATACGCACTACTTCTCAAGTATTTGATCAATACATAAATATACGCACTACCTAGTATTCTTCATTTCATCTATCACTCGCCTGCTTGTCTTAGGATCAAAGTGTTTGGGCTGGACCGGGGGTTTTATTATCTTATTCAAACGTATCGTGATTGGCTAGAAATGACGCCACACATAATTTCTAGCCAATCACGGTACACCTGGAAGCGTTAACACAATAAGGGGGCTGGTTACTTACCTCTCTTGTTGACCTTACCTTCGAAAAAATTGGATTTTCCACGGTCGTGAACTTGCAATTTTTTGCTTTTGGGTTTTTTCATCTGATATTAAAATCCAATTATTTTGAAGGTATTATAATCAACCAACTCACATAATGTTTTAGTTATTATAAAAGAAACAGGTTTAACATCATTCATTTGTATACATATATCGTTTTTATCATATATTTTCGAAGGTTTATTGTATGGAGACTCCCCATGCATCACGGCCCCATGACTTTAATTTTTTTCAATGCATGTGCTCGTAAAGGCCCACTTTTTATGCATCAAAACCGAACAGAAAGTCGATTATTTTGCCCTAGGGCTTTATTATTATTATTTTTTTTTAATTTATTTACAATGGTTCGCTAACCTGCAGCCTTTCCTGTTTACCATAAATGTCATACTTTTTTCCACTGTTTAACGGCTCTGGATACAGTCCTTTTGAGCCAATTACAACTTATAGTTCACAAAATTATATTTGTTTTATTTCCTCACACTATGCATTGAAAAACGTAGTATGATATACGGCCGTAAGAGCAATAAATTACTAGGTTACGTTTAAAACACTCGCTACGCTCGTGTTTTAAATCGTCCTCGTAATTTATTCCTTTGCGCCCTTGTAGCATAAACTGCTATTAACGTACTGAAAGTTTCAACTAGTTACCTCTTAAAGGGGCTGGGCTGACTGACCGGGGGGAAGTGCACAAAATTCACGATTACCGAGAATCAGTGCCTGCACATTAATACTATAAAAAGTATTAAGATACCTGGGGTTCCTTGTGGAATTAAGTGTCTAAATATATGTTGAGTATTATTGATTCACCCACAAAATATAAATCTTAATCATAAAGGTAAAGAAATAGAAAGAGTTATTGTTAAATGACTGGTTCTAGTAAAAATATAAGGAAAAGTTCCTAAAAAATTATTAAATATAATAAATAAGGAAATAAAAATGAATGTAGATCCACCCGCTACGAATTTAGAATTTTTACCACTTACAGCTAATGCTAATATACCCTTGTGACAGACGGACGGACAGCGGAGGCTTAGTAATAGGGAACCTTTTGGGTACGGAACCCTAAAAATACACAAATGATAAATATAAAAATATGTGTGTACATGATACTTACTGACTGTATCATGAATAGTCTAACAAGAATAGTATTGTGTAATCTAAATAAATCATCTAAATTGTTTTTTTTTTACTATTTATGGTCATTTATACATTATTGAGCACCCTCGTGTAATTTACTGGACAATTATGTCAATTAATTATAACTACATACTCAGGTATTCAATTATTTTTGCTTTAAAATATAAATCGTACTACTTACATAGTCTGATGACGACGGAAGCAAAGAAAAATAAAATATTCAATACCATCATACTTACCTATAATTTATAATTATTAATTTTTACTTTTTATAGCTATATTATTGTAAATACTGATATTCATGTAACTGATGCCGACCACAACTAGTGGTCGAAATATATTTTTCAATGCATGTGCTCGTAAAGGCCCACTTTTTATGCATCAAAACCGAACAAAAAGTCAATTATTTTGCCCTAGGGCTTTATTATTATTTTTTTTTTAATTTATTTATAATGGTTGGCTAACCTGCAGCCTTTCGTGTGTACCATAGATGTTATACTTTTTTTTCCACTGTTTAACGGCTCTGGATACATTCCTTTTGAGCCAATTATAATTTAAAGTTCACAAGATTATATTTATTTTCATTTCCTCACACTATGCATTGAAAAACGTAGTATGATACACGGGCGTAAAAGCAATAAATTACTCGGTTACGTTTAAAACACTCGCTACGCTCGTGTTTTAAATCGTCCTCGTAATTTATTCCTTTTCGCCCTAGTAGCATAAACTACTATTACTAACTTATAATATTTTGTGTTTTCGTAATACATATACAATGTGTAACAGAAAGGTGTAACCATATTTGAAGAGCTTATTCAGTCAATATATAGATACAATATATAGAACAACTTTTACTATGGAACAAACCCTGTATCTCGAAAAAAAAATCGACTGTTTCATAGAAAAATGCAATGCTGCTCGGCCAAAATGTATGGAACGGCAGATTTTTTCTCGTATCAGGTTTGTGTCCATAGTAAAAGTTGTTCTATACCATTGACTGAATAAGCTCTTCAAATATGGTTACACCTTTCTGTTACACGTTGTATATAAATAATTAAAGAAAAATAAAAAAGGACTTGGGCAGTCAATGGGGACTGCCAACAGAAGACAAAACTTTTCACTGCTGGTCAAGCGCAACACGTCATAGCATGTCGGTGACGCGAACAGGTTTTCCCCTACCAAAACTCGCTCAAAAGAAGTTTTCACTTCAAAAGACCATATTTTTAATTAAACTAACATTGTGTTTATATGACTTGCAGTACAGTGGAGGTCACATCAAGCTATACACTTGCAGTACTAAATTAGCCCCTATAGTAAAGTGTTATAAGATAGGTACAAAGTCCAATGTGTAAAGGTTAAGAGGACGGCATACCCTAGCAAAATTTTATATTACCCGTCCAGCACAATAAGTCTAATAGCAAAGACCTTATTTGCTTTTAATAGAGGCGATTATATGTTGGCTCTTTGGCCTCTTTTTCTTGGACGCGTAATACTAACGCAGCGAAACAACAAATTGGTGTGTTTTTAGCTAATACTGAAATATTTTATAGGGAAAAAAATATTGGATTTAGGTAACATCCCTTCATATTTCTATTGCCTATGTTATAAAAAAAAATCAAGTTGATCTATTGACCGCGTTTTTAAAACGAACGTGTGAAAACAAAAAAAGGACGAGGATGAGGAGAGACCTAGTTTTTTCCAATGAACCCTTGATATCCTGGTGTTGTTGATGTTCTAGCGTCAGGTGTCCCGTTAACATGGTCTCCACTATACATATAGAATAATAATAATATTTACAAATGTATCCGCGTGAATCAGAATTATAACAAGCTGTTGCCCGCGGCTACGTCCGCACGTACCAAATCGATACAAAACCGTCAGTTTAGCAGTTTCTGAGTCACAATCACAATATTACAAAAGAAGTACATAACACGCGAAAGTTCATTTGGCGCGGGGGAATATTTCACGCGCTTCATGGGTTATAAAAAGAAAAAGTTCAAGACTTCAAGTATAAGGAATTACGGACGTTATTTAAAGCGATACAAAAAAAGGGGTTTTTTCCAATCTATTTACTCCACTATAACGTCATCTACGTATTTAATTTTTGATTAAATGTTTATTTAGTATTTGATTAAAATTCTCACTGAAGGAAAACGCGATTGGATGAAATTTTCTTGATAGAATTTAATTCCGAAAAGACCTCTAAATCGTTTTATTTTTTCCTGTAATTCTGAAATCCTAACTAATTTCATTGTGAAATTGCATTCAAAATGTGGATATTACGTTGGCCTCTCAATCTTGAGGTCCAGGTTCGATCCCCGGTCGGGCATGCACCAATGAGTTTTTCAAAATTTTTCAATATTTAATACTAAGATTTTTTCGGAATTTATGTGCATAGTATTTGTTCTTACTTACCACTTGCTGAACCGTGAAGGAAAAATATGATAAAGAAACCTGCATTGCCCTAAAAAGCGTGTATTTGTGCCCGAAGAACGACGATAGGGTGAAATGCGGGTGTACCGAGTGTGGACTATGGCTTACACTTCACAGTTCACACTCGGAACACATCTGACAGCTTTTCGGGGATTCATGTCGTGACGATATATTTATTTCTATTTTTATTATATTGTTAAAACTTGAGAGGATTTCACAATAGTATATTACGATACGAGAGCGATGAAACGTTTTCTGACGAGTGTGAGTTTGCGGCACAAGCCGAAGGCGAGTGCTGCAATCACACGAGTCGAGAAAAAGTTTCTCGCACGAGTTTCGTATAATTTTTTATAGCACAAGTGCGGAAAATGTCGACTTTACGCACGCGCATTTTACGCACAGTGTGCTATAAAAAATATTACGAGACTGGCGTATGGATTACAGAAATGATTTTATTGTTTCATAAACATTCTAAAAAAAGATTGATAGAAACGACATTGGCAACTTTAACTTGGGATTGGACATAAATACCGAAGAGGAGTAAATTAAGGGGTGAAACTGTACGAGCACCGATGTTTTGACAATTAATAAGTTCGATTTGATAATTCAATTTATTAAATAATAAAATTGATAATAAGATTTATAATTTTACTTACCTATATTGCCCGTACATAATATATATAATATTATATATTAATAATTAATATATGTACGTCGGTATTACCACTTCACTTTTACGTTAGTATCATCATCACTACAAAGTATAAAACAAAGTCGCTTCCCGCTGTCTGTCCCTATGTATGCTTAAATATTTTTAAAACTAAGACACGGATTTTGATGCGGTTTTTTTAAATAGATAGAGTGATTCAAGAGGATTGTATATAATACATGCCCGTGCGTAGCCTGGGCGGGTCGCTAGTTAGTTCGATGGTTCTAGTATAATAACTACATGCCTAGATAATCTTAAAATCTTTTTAATTTGGAATCACTTATAATACAAATACTGATGAAGATGTCAATCTGATTACATTTTAATAAAAAAAATCAACATGTAGGAGTATAGCGGGAGAACATATTGGGCGAGATTAGAATTGTCTGCCTGTGTTCGATGCTACAAGCTGTAATATGCCCCCCCAAAAACCAGAACTAGGTCCGTCCTGGATTGATTGAAAGTTTTTATCAGCGAATTACGTAAATACAGTCCGAGTGCCATCTGTGCTTTATCACCACTCGAGTTCACTTGACGCTATGTAGTGTTCGCGAGGACACGTGTGTAATACATAGTTTATTGTTTATTTTGTGATATTGTTTTTGTTTTAGCTGCCGTCATGGCTGAAAATGGAAATTTAAAACAAGAGGTGCGTTTTTATTTTTCTTGTTCATTTACTTAGTTTATATATTTATGTGTAGTATAATTTTTTGTTTAAAATCTTTCCAACACCTTTGAACTTTTGATACTAAGTTGTTTACACAAAAGGTCGATGACGTTGCTTTTTTATTTTGTCAGTTATTTATTTTTCCATTTTCCATTTTTAATTAGGTAATTGTTAATAATCTAACTTATTCAGGCGATACTTTTTGGGTAAATGTTTATTGAGTATTTGATTAAGATTCTCACTGAAGGAAAACGCGATTGGATGAAATTTTCTCGATAGAATTTAATTCCGAAAAGAGTTCTGAATTGTTTTATTTTTTCCTGAAATTCTGAAATCCTAACTAATTTAATTGTGAAATTGCATTCGAAATGTGGATATTATGTATTTGTAAAGTCTCCTTGAAAATCTCTTTTACAAAATAGCTTAGTACATTTTATATGAATAAAAAACCGACTTTTTGCTACTTTTCCACGAATCCGTCCCGCACTGAGGGTTTTTTCGCATATAGAGTAACAGGGACGCTAAAACTTTTACGTATCGCCTTAATATTGGTTAGCAGGAGTGGAGGTTCAATAAGGGCAACTCTAAGTTCAATTGTATGGAATAGTGATAAAATAGGATGGGATTTGGTCGGCCGCCTGGATTCGTGCTGGGGGCTCGGTTGGTGATCATTGAACCTTGTTCCTGGTCCCTGGCCGGGTCTCCGGTATGGGTTCGGGCGGCTGATTGGATTTTACCTTGTATAATATATATTTTACCTTTTTTATATATAATTATATAGGTAAATACACATAAAAGAAACACAACTATTGCAGAATAACATAATATAGTCCAAGATATATTTCGGGCCCCACTGGGCCCGGCATCAGTTGGAGTAATAATTATTAGAGATGAAACGGATATCCGGTTACTATCCGGTATCCGGCCTATCCGGCCATATTTTTGGTATCCGGTATCCGGCCGGATAGTAGTCAGTATCCGGCCAGATACCGGATACTTAACTCAACATACAAAAAGTCGTTTAAATCACAAAATAGATTGAATAATCTAAATTCTAATACATAAAGTGAATAAGAATTGAGCTATGGTAGATAAAGACAAGCTTTACATCAATTGTTGGGAATAAACGTTTCTGCTTTTCTTCATACATTACACCAGCTTCTTTTGCTCTCACAATATACCGAATGTAACTCAACAGGTATCTTTTAATAAAAACACATGGTCATACTGAAATCATACTAAACAACTTTTCCAAAGATACATACTTGTGGAAATGAAAAAATATTTTCGTGTTTCCTTACTCATTTTGAAAACCTACTATAAATTTTGAAAGGGCACTGGGCGGGCAGGTTCAATTTTGTTTTTTCAATATGTTACTTTGGAAAATTTGTTCAGTATGAACAGTATATTACGCGGTTTCATTTAAAGATTCGTGTCCATTTATATACAGTATACACCACTCCAAGAAGACAAAAGATACATATTTACAAATTTCGTTAGGATCGGAAATTGTTTCGCGTTTCCAACCAGCATTTGTATGATTGTGATACGATCATTTAGAAATGATCTTCATTTAAAAAATGCACGAATAATCTCGCCCACTTGCACCCGCACGCACCTTGGTGCGTAATATTTAGACTTGCTCAATTAGTGCGAAACGCATATCTTCAGCCGGATATCCGGCCGCCGGATATCCGGCTATCCGGCCTAGTGCCTCGCCGGATATCCGGTATCCGGTATCCGGCCAAATCACTATCCGTTTCATCTCTAATAATTATTACTGATTATTACTCCAACTGATGCCGGGCCCAGTGGGGCCCGAAATATATCTTGGACTATATTATGTTATTCTGCAATAGTTGTGTTTCTTTTATGTGTATTTACCTATATAATTATATATAAAAAACGAAAAAACAAGCTGATAAAGGCAATATATATATTTTTCATATATTTTACCTATCATTTTAATCGTAAATATATTGCTACATAAATTAAATAAACCTTTAATTTAGTTCATGTACATTTATTATTTTATTACATATATTTTCTTTATAAGATTAAATTTGACGTGTAAAAAGTGTATATATGCTTAGCAAAATAAACTATTTGAATTTGAATTTGAATTTGAATGTATTTTTTTTTAATAATATTATTAATGAGATATGGTTTCGCATTTGCGAGATCTCAATCAACTCTCTCAATACTTACTTATATTAGTAATTTACCTAGTAAGCTATAAAAAGTAGTACATACTTAACGTATCTAGATAAAAACAGTTTCACAATATCACTTTAATAACTCTTTCTTTCTTTCTAAATTCTTTATTGCACAAAACAACATTTTAATGTACAACAGGTGGACTTAATGCTAGAAGAATTTTCTCCCAGTCAACCGGACAGAAAGTTAAAGAAAGTTACAGAGGCAGGTGTGCAAAAAGGCTTTACAATTTTAAATTTTAAACAAGAAATAAAAATAAGAAATACATTAATACTAATTAAATTAATCAAAACTAATTGTACTAATGATAAGTTTTGTAATTAAATACTAATAATATAAAAACTAAGGATCAGAAAAAAATATATAAATATATGGAGATAACATACTACATAAATACTTATAACGTTACGAATTTGTATATATGAATATACATATACAGAAATATACTTACATATACATTATACAAGGTGTAACAGAAAGTTGTAACCATATTTGAAGACCTTATTCGGTCAATGGTTTAGAACGACTTTTACTATGGAACAAACCCCGTAACCCGAAAAAAAAAAAATAACCGTTTCATTGAAAAATGCAATGCCGCTCGCCCGAAATGTATGGAAGGGCAGATTTTTTTTGAGATTTCATGATTGGCTCCATAGTAAAAGTTGTTCTATACCATTGACTGAATAAGCTCTTAAAATATGGTTACACCTTTCTGTGACACGTTGTATATTATATTATAATGTTAACATAACTCCAACCAGTTTCACCCCACGCCATCATCAGGTTTAAGGTCAATTGTTTCTTTGTTTGTATTTATTTAGATAAATATTTGTACGCCAAATTTGGCAGATTTTTGAGGAATGACATATTTAAGCATATTGTAACACCAAATTTTTAAGGACCAAAAGTCAAACAAATAAACTTTTCTATTCTATTCTATTCTATCAAGAAATCACAAGAAAACTGTTATTGACATGATTATAATTGTTTGCATTGCAGATGGTAAATAACAATTTCATAGATATATATAAATACAGTATAAAAATACAATATAAATACAGTAAATTTAATCTTAAAATTATTATTAAATATTTATAGGTTTTATTTCATAGAGGATAATTCAAAGATTATATTTAATTCAAAAGAAACACAATTTTGTTTTGTAATAAATAGTAAGTAAATAGTAAGGAAACCTGTAGGCCGAGAGATTTTAGGCGATACGTAAAAGTTTTTTGTAAAATTAGTTAACATTTCAGAATTACAGGAAAAAATAAAACAATTTAGAGGTCTTTTCGGAATTAAATTCTATCGAGAAAATTTCATCCAATCGCATTTTTCTTCAGTGAGAATCTTAATCAAATATTCAATAAACATTTACCCAAAAATGAAATACGTAGATGACGTTATAGTGGAGTAAATGGATTCGAAAAAACCCCAAGTTCCCACAAATTCATTGTTTATTGTTCCTTGTTTGAAGTATCTAACTATAGTATACAATATATATAAAAAATGTACTTCTGCTAAGTAGATAATGCACATTCTTATCGAAACAGAATCTTCAAAAGTTATTTCAATATTAAGACATAAAAACCAAAAATTGCTTTAAAAAAGTTTTCATGTTGAGGTTTGTTATTTGAGCAAAAACTCTTATATATTATTTATGGAATAAAATCTGTATAAACTTTATTAAACACTGAAACGAACAGATATTTAAGGGGCTGGTAGCCACCAACAACCTTGTAAATAACGTTCAAATCAGCGCGCATTACAAAGCGGCTGTTACGACGACGCTCGCTGGCTCTCTGGATAGCGCAAAATAGGAGAAAATCCTATCATGGACGCGATTGACGGAAAAAAAATTCTGACTCCTAATGAACCCCGCGGCTTCCCGCCTAGGTTTGATCTAGATTTAATGAAATGGCTCTAAATATGTAATTTTTATATTTTCAAATCAAACAAAAACAAATATCATCTTATTAAACAATATAAAATGAAACTTTTTTTTTTGCGTTTTCGCTATTTTGCCCGAGCTGTAGCACGTTTTGTTTTCTTTCCTTCAATTAATAAAATAAAAAAGCTTCTTAAAAATACACTACCCCACTACAAGGATTCAAGTAATTTTTGCTCCCGTACTTCGTTTATAGAGGGGCGCCATAATTTACGTTATTAATTTATTATTGAGCAGTAATTAAATTATTTGCCAATTGCCATAATTATTATAAATACTGGGTCAGCAAGAAATATCACGTATTAATTAATTTGGACATCATACTTCTGGAGCGATGCCGAGCGAAGCCAGAATTTGCGTGTTAGGTTGCTTCTGATAGATAATAAATTTGGGAGCCGAGCGAAGCGGAGCAGTGCGTGGCGATCCTGTAGTTATTAACAAAATGTTAATTTCTAAGAAAATCGATAGAGATGTATTTCTCGAAAACCTGACATTTTCGGAGTGTGGCTGTTGGTACATGCTTTAAGGGTGGCTGGAACCTTCAGATGGGGGGACCCTCTTACTACCCATGCCATCCCCCCTTAACCATGCCATCCCCCCTTAACCATTATTCGCATAACATAAATTATGGTAAGGTGTGTTAATTCGAAAACCATTTCGAGATTTTGGTTTAATAAGCCATATTTCAGAACTTATGGTCTAAAAAATCTCATGATGATGAATATTTTTACGAAAAAGGTGCAACTTCCATTTGACTACGTGTGATGTCACTTGAGAAAAGGCTATTTAGAAATATGTCCTTTGCTATCAAGATTTTATAATCATATGCTTCCGACTGATTTGACAGATGGATGACAGATGAAAAGACAGATAGAGACAGACAACTTTTTTATAAGCAATGCAAAGATCCACAATTAGTATAATGCCCCAAGTGACGTCATATCTGAACATTCTTTAAAATTTCTTTAAAAGTCATAAAATAATAATGATCAAATTATATACGAGTACCATAATAATGAGAGATATTAATATCTTAAATATATTCTCTGAAAAAAAAAATGGATTAAAATAAATGTTACAATTTTTATTACTTCTGTAAAACACTCGTAATTAATAACATTCTTGTTTTAATAACCCCTGGTATGCACTAGCTTCATATACAGTACTATGTTGAAAAAAAAAACATAATTTCTGTGAAAATCTGTCAAATGTTCAGCCTTGTTTAGCTTTTAGTGACGGTACATGGTAGCTTAAATTACGTAGCGTACAATACCAGAACTGCTGCTTCGTTCAGTGGTTTTTAGGGTTCCGTAGTACTTAAAAGGAACAAAAGGAACCTTTATGGTGAGACTCCGTTGTCCGTCCACCCGTCCGCCCGTATGTCATAGCGTCATAACTTATAGATAAAGACATGAAAATTGGCACAAAAATAGCATTAATTTGCCCACATATCACGGTGTAAAAAAATATGAAAAATTTGAAATTGTTCAAAATGTTTCCAGATTAAAAGTGAGAAAAATAAAAATATTATCCTAAAAATACAATATGGGTATCAAATTGTAGATATTAAAAAGTTGATTATAAAAATATATACTTTTACTATGTTTACTGGCACTGGTTTCGATAAATCTTTAAAAAACCACAATAATATGTATGTCCCCCCCCTTATCTCCGAAACTAGTAAACGGTAAAATATGAAAAAAATGTCGATTATAGATCATAACTGGCCAATCACAGGAAAACTATAGAGATTAAATAAAAGTTGAGTACAAATGAGAAATATAAAAAAAGAAGAAAAATAAATAAAATAAATATTTTATAAAAATACACAAATTGTAGGTATTAAAAAGCTGATTGTAAAAATATATAGTTTGGCTAAATTTAATTGCATCTATTTCGACAAATCCTTGAAAAACCATAAAAAATTTATGTTCCCCTCCCGTATCTCCAAAACTGGTGGACTGAAAATTAAAAAAATCATAGTAATATGTGTTTACGTAAAGATTACAGGAAAAATAAAACTGATGAGAAATTCACGAAAAAATATTATAACATTAAATTTATCATCCACAATACATAACGCTAGGTACGCGAGTCTGACTCGCACTTGGCCGGTTTTTGTTTACGTGTCTGGGACACTTCATGGTCACAATTTTGTATTTATTGTGCTCCGTTTATTGTTGCCAGATTTACACATACTTTATTCATATTTTGTTAAATAGTTAGGAAGAGAATTACACGTAAAGGTGTTTATTTATTTTCTAGGTCCTAAATATAAATTTATTCTCTCCGGTAATTGGTACAGATCTAGAAAAAAAACACGTTCGTTTCGATGATAACAACGATTTTAAAGTGGTTAATGAATATGCTTTCCAACGCATTATCTTTTGTGCCAACTCAAAACTTCCAGCTCCAGAACTATAAATATAAAAAGAACGAGACCTGTGGTGAGACACCCGGTCGGAATGAAGTTCATTTTGCTACTGACGCGCATTCCGCACTTCTATACTGCAGTAATACGAGTATGTCTGTAATCGACACACGCTTGTAAACACACCAACACACATTCTATAGCAAAAGTGTCGTGACGGTCGAAACCTTACACTTTTTTCGGCCTAGTTATCATTTGCCGGTGTCTGGAGTATAACGTGCAGTATGGTTATCAAATTATAGGTATTAAAGAGCAGAGCAGCAGGTAAATATATAATTTTGCTATCATTATAACTTTTACAGAAATATTTGAAAGACCACTATGTGGTCCCCACCCTTTGTATCCGAAACCGGTGGACAGAAAAATGTAAAAAAATTTACGATTATTGCGTATTACGTGAAAATTATAGGAAAACGATAGCAAATTAAAAAAATGGAATGGAAATTAAAAATATTGTGGGAGATGGTAGCTGCTTGCTTGCCTGTTTGTTGGAAATGGCGGGATATAGTGCGAGCCAATCTTTTAGTCGCCTCTGATTGAGTTACGAGTGCAAGCTTGCGCAGGTACAGTCAAGGAAACAATAATATGAACGGTAGACTATTAAATGTTTACTATAAGTGGGAAGGTGTACTTGTTGTACCTACCTATTTAATATATATTGGTATTTTAGTGCAATCTTAACCGCACTCTTAGCGAGGCATAACAACAACAATAAACTTTACCAAACTAAATCAACAAAACAACAAATAAAGGCAACACAAACAGATTCAACGATTAACTTAACGAATCGTAGAATTTTTTCCACGAACGTACTTTTCATGCAACGCGCGCATGTGTAGTGTACGGACGTAGCACTAACACTAACGCATAGTGTTGACACCTGCCGAACGGCGAGCGGGGGGTGTGGTGCGGCATGCAGGCGGGTGTGCTCCGCGCCCTCGCTCCTGTAACGTCTCCCTGACACCGTAAAACGGCTAATGCGTCGATTCTTGGGGCTAGCTTCAGAGGCGACTAAAAGATTGGCGCGCACCAGAGATGGAAAAAACGGCTTTATATTGAAAATGACTTTTAGCTTAATGGTTTTTATGAAAAGCTGGCTGTATAAACAGCTTTATAGCTTAAAAACGCTTTTTACTTTTTTGAACATAGTAACCATTATAAAGTATTTTTTCCTCTTTTTCTATTATCAATGAACTTCCCGTCATACACCGACGTGTTCTATACACTTACATGTTTAAGGCTTAGTTGTTTTTTTAGGTTCCTTATTGTATTTTGTACAATATTGTTTTTTTTTACAAAAATTACACTGCTTTCTATCCTCCAGTACTCCACTGCTGTTTCGAGACATTTTAACTTTTATTTACACAGTCACGAAATAGATTTACACTTATTTACAGTTATCAAAGTTTATTTACACGACGTTACGTAATTGAAACAAAAATTAACACGAATTAATCACGTAAAGCAACTAAAACGCATAAAGCATATGAACGCATCCACCCAACAACGAAAGCTAATAAACACTGAAAAGCAAGTCGAGAATTTTAAACGTTTTTATCGAAAATTTTATACGACCGAAGTCAAAATACCATCATTTAAAAGCGTAAGCCTTATTTCTATTACCACGCAAAATGAATCGTGCAATAGAGTTTTTAAACGGAATTTTCATACGACCAATGTAAAATGCTGTCGTTTGGAAGCGTAGGCCTGAATTCTGTTGCCGTGCATATTTGGTCGTCTAATACGAGCTACATTAGACGGCTGAATTTGAATGGTAGTGGAGTTTAACCTTGTACTTTTAAATGTCAGTGTTTTTGCATTCGGTCGCATTCACTTTCGTTCACAAACGTTTTCTGGTATAGTAAACAAAACTACCAAATTGTTCGTAACTTTTACAACAGGTGGCGTAGCTGCAGCGTCAGCTGACTAAGTGACTGAATGTTTGACTAAGCTTGAAACGTAATGGGCTTGTAATTTTAAACGTGCTTGAACGTTTTTTGTCAAAAACTCTGTTTAGTTTACAGCTTTTCGTTTAAACGACCACCTCTAGCGCGCACTGTACCTGCGATGAGATTGGCCATCTTGAATTAAGAGTATGACATAGCCAAAACAAAAACCAGTTCCGGGCGTGGCTTATTCTATTTTACGATAGCGCGCGGGGGGAAATTCGTCCCGGTCTCTAAGCTCGCGTCACCATAGCAAAAATACGAATAGAGTGGACGAGGCAGGGTCAAAAGTAATACGTATTTTATTTTATCTAATTTATTAGTGTATTTCGATCATCGTCACACGGCATTGATCCTACTTGCTATCACGTCGGGACGTAAATTTATTATGGTCGGCTAAAAGTGGTTTTTTGAGTGTTTGATTTATTAGTTGACCCTCGGAACATTTCAGACACTCCTTTAGAGATACATAATAATATTGTGACGGTTAATTGTCACCATTACCCATTCTTTAAATATTTTTCGCCCGTTGAGCTGGTTTTACACTTGCGGGAAAATAAATTGGAACAAAAATTTCTTTACAAAAAATTTTTACTAAAGTTGTTATCACAAAAAGTGGAAAGTAACAAATATTCTCAGAAGGAATGCACCACGTCACTATCTATCTCACTGTAGCCTATATCAATTATTCCTCTCTCATTCAACCACGTTTAACTGCGTTACTATCTCATTCCAACTCATTTTAAATAGCATCACTATTTATCTCACTCTAACGCGTGTTAAATGGCATTTCTAATGAACGTCAAATATTTTTACTGCCCGCCACTCTTTCATTCTAAATTCTAATTATTTAAAAAAATACGCAGCTCCTTTGGTAGTAAAATAGCAATAACTTTTTTTTCAAAAGTAATACACAGAAATTGCCAGATCATTTGAAAAACAATATTTGATGAGCCGTTATTTAAGACAATTTGCAAAACTAACATAGGACATTTTTTTTCAGGGTGTGGTATCGAACTAACCTAATTACAAAAAATTGCTCATAAATTGGGTTTTTATTTTTCTTCCTGATGTAACAGCATTTCAAGGTTTATTTTTGACTTTATCAATAGCATGACTAAATGCATGACGCAACAAAAATTTTATTCTTAGAATTTAGAACTGGTTAGCTTTGACTCTCAAAAATCTATTCGAATTTATAAAAGTACCATCAACTCGAAGACTATCTAGTTTTTGCTGAGGTCATAATTTGATATTCTGGTCAGTCATGAGCTGGCCTACCAGCCTTCCAAGGGAAAGCGTTGACTTTTGGGACACCTGTTTACCCTTGGGATAAATCGCCAAGTGTTTAAAATATAGAAATTTATTTGTATCATAGTTTGAAATGTTCAGGTCCCTTTACGCAAAATGAAAAAACAAAACTCTTTTAGGATTAATTTGTTGTCCCTATGTTTGTCTGTTTGTCCGTTTGTCTAGGCAATTTTTCTGGGTAAAATCAATAAATGCTAATATTTACAGCCCTGTAAAATATACATATTATAACGTTTTTATGGCCTTTTGTTTAACTTTTTCATACAAATTTTCTCCTTACGAAAATATAGAGATCAACACTTTATATAATATTTTGCATTTGAAAGAAAGCACAGAAACAAACTGTAGAACAAATAATGTAAGAAATATAAAACCATATCTTTCTATTCTAAAGGGATTAATAATTTACTGTTTGTTCAATGTGGCGATAGCTTTGTTTATTTTTTTTTTCTTTGTTACAAAGATAACAAATATTTTCATACAAGGTTTTCCTTAAGGGCTATTTCTCCGAATTTGTAACAAAATATTAAGAAATAATTATAACGGTAAAGTACAACTTTTAGCTAAGACAATTTATTGTTAAAAGTTTGCTATATGCATAAACATATTTTAATGATATTATGGTATCTTCAAAATAATTGGGTTTTCCATAAGCGTGATATCAGATTATTTAAGAAATTTACGGCTGGTATCACGACGACGGATAAGCCAATTATATTATTACTATTGTAATATAATTAAAAATATGTTAATGCATACAGCAGACTTTTAACTATAAGTTTTCTTAACTAAAAGTTGTATTTTTACTTATTGAAATTGTATTTCTCATCAAGAAGTGCAAGATGACAAGATATTCAAAATAAGTTAATTGAATTTGTGAAATGGTTTCAGGTCAAAACAGTTTTCCATGAAACGGTAATTGTTTATACTTAGCAAAGTGTGTAAACTTAGTCATTTTAACATGAACGACGCCTGTATTTCTCTCTTTTTTATTTCCAGTATAGATAAAAATATACAAACTTGTTAAACTTTGCGTAAAAACGAGGCAATATTGACGATATCCTGAGAGCTATTATGATGGTGTTTTATCAAATTTTGCTTTTTGGGCTGTATAGAGACGTAGTTAGATGTCACTAGAATATACTCATGAAAAAAGATATGAAGAAAATAAGCTGTAGACTTCACATTCGGTTTATACCTATTGTATGAATTTTAAGAAAAATACAGGGGTAAAGGGACCTCATAAGGAAAACCTTGTATTAAACTATTTGTTATCTTAGTAAAAAATAATTCAAAGAAAAAAATAAACAAAGCTATCGCCACATTGAACAGTAGATAATTAATCCCTTTAGAATAGAACAACATGGTTTTCATATTTTTTACATTATTTGTTCAACAATTCCTTTCTGTGTTGACTTTTAAATGCAAAATATTATCTCAAGTGTTCATCCCTACATTTTCATAGTGAGAAAATTTGTATGAAAAACATAAAAAAAAACGTAAAAACCTAAAACGTAATATAAATAAAAACGTCAAAAGTATGTTTTTACAGCTCTTTAGAGGGCCGTTTATATTGGTATTTATTAATTTTACCCAGAAAAAATTATCTAGACAAACGGACAGACAGACAAACATAGGGATAACAAATTAATCCTAAAAGAGTTTCATTGTTTTCATTTTGCGTAACAGAACCTGAACATGTACCGACAGGATTATCTACGATCTAATAATTTTGCCATGCACTGTAAATATTTTAAAATAAATTTCTCCCAAGTAAGTGTACCTATATAATTTGCAAAAAACTTCACTTATTGGACCTGAAATGGTGAGCCAATACTAGAGGGCAATTTCACGAAAAGGTCATTGACCTTTGATACAGATCTCAGTAAGTATAAGTAAATTAATTTGGGTTTCAATAACGATCACAAAATTATTCTTTTAGAGTAACATATATTATTTTCCCGCATAAAAGTATGAATTCATTCCAAATTCATTCAGTTTTGTTGTTATGACTATGGCACGATGTAGCTAAATCACTCATACGCATATTTTGTTGAGTTTTTAACGGCAGGAATATGATGCTCCTCGAAATATTACTTTATAAAATTAATTTCAATGTGTTTTGAAGTAGTTTTGGGAGATATTTATAGCTTGCAAAAAAGGGCACAGGTTCCACGTCTTACGGGCGCCAACGCTAGGCGTAGACTGACAAGGACTGACTGGGTGTATTATCTATGACTGACAATATCTTGCTGCCGCTGACTGCATCAGTGGATTTACGTATTTTTGGAAAAAGGGGGTGCTTTTTTTGACCCGAATAACGTGGTATTTGGAAAATGAATAGATATCATTCACACTAATTTTATTTAAAAAAAAAACCAACAAAATCGCGAAAGCGATACCTGAAACAAAATCGATAAGAAGTGTGCAATAGAGGGTTACAAAAAAATTCATTGACAGTACAAATATGAATCGATTAACGTGGTTTGTGGAAAATGAATACCTTAAAGTTCAACCAAAAACATGTATTTTTTTTATGGCTATACGTAACCTAATTATTGCAACAAAATCATCCGAAAGCTGACATTTTATTTCTGTTTGTATTTTCGTTTCCCTTAACTGTCAGAATCGGAGAGATACACGCTCTATCGAGCTCATAATTATCGACTACTATGCTAGCTCTGCTGGGCTAACGATTCCTTCTGTAGGGTGGATGCGATTGGAGCATGCGTGGTTAGCATAGGCGGCAATTTTACACCCTTACATGATGTCGAGTG
The DNA here is from genome assembly GCA_934047225.1 of Ypsolopha sequella. Taxonomy (NCBI): domain Eukaryota; kingdom Metazoa; phylum Arthropoda; class Insecta; order Lepidoptera; family Ypsolophidae; genus Ypsolopha; species Ypsolopha sequella. The sequence goes on from OW203987.1 coordinate 26,472,891, forward strand.
TTCATTGCTGCTGAATCTATATCAGTTGCTTGGTTGGTCTGTTGCGGGGAAGCGACGTCATTGTGCTTACTGGCGACATGCTGCGTCGCGCGTCGGCGCATTCCGTGTGGTCGGTATTGTCACAGGCGACGACGCGACGCAGAGTAATGTCAGAGAATATGTAGGCAATGTGCAATGAGGTCAACTCATATTGGCGGGTACAGGGGGGAGGGGCTATAAATTCAGTAAAATATATTTTTTTATTTTTTTTTCAGAGAATTTACGTCATTTTAGGACATAGTTTTCATTATTTTTGTATATAAATTAACCATTATTTTTTATGATTTTTTAAAAAATTGTCCGATGACCTTGTCACTTGAGAATTTTAGACATTATACTGATTGTGATTGCTTATAAATATAAGTGGTCTGTCTCTGTCTGTCTACTCCTATGTCGTCTAGCTGTCAAATTAGTCTGAAGCAAATTACTATAAATTTATCTTGATAGCAAAGGACACATTTCTAAACAGCCATTACTCAAGTGACGTCACACGAGGGCAAATGAAAGTTGCAGCCTTTTCGTAAAAACATTTATCATCATGAGGTTTTTTAGCCCAAAACTTCGAAAATACGTCTTATTAAACCTAAATCTCGAAATTGTTTTCGAATTAATACACCTTAACATTATTTAATTAATCTATGCCTATTGGCTCGACTTTTCGATTCGATTTGAGTGCACTTTTACCTTTTAACTTACACACCAAGGTATTATACAGTATATTATTGTTATCACACTATCACTGCAGAGAGGCAAGGCAGAAGTACCCAGGTTGTCCCCATAAAAAAGGAAATCTAATTATTTTTTACAGAATAACTGAATACTCCCCTCGTTGACATCCGAGCAACCGAGCGACCATATAATTCGTTTGTAAATTTCTGATTGCTTACATCTGAAGGACGGTTTAGGGTGGCAAAAACTTCTTTCAATACAATTTTTATTTTGACTAAGGCAGCCGATGACGACTATTCTGCCGGTATCACGTAATAGATTAAACGAGCATTGGTTATCCCATGAAAAAATAAGGTCAAAAAGGCAATAACTTCCTGTAATTTCTCATATTTTTGTAATATGTCAAAAGGCTTTACCTTTCCATTTCGCCTAAACCTGGCAAAGCTTTGCATAAGATTGGGGCTAAATATGGTTAAGATCAGGTGATTTTGGGCCAAGTGACTTCCAGACCATAGTAAAACCATTTGCTTTGTTTAAGACTTTTACGTTAAGAATTTTTTGCAAATGAAATATGATTTTCGTGCCACTTTCCTCAGGTTTACGTTGAGATTGTGGTTCTTCAGTTTTAACAATGCGTGTCTGATCTTCTACTACGTATGAGTGACATTTATTGGCATTTGTACTTTTTTATCAGTAATTATTATTGCGAAAATGTTATGGGCCCAATATTGGCAGAAGAATTGAATGAGTATTGTTTTTTCTTTTTATATTAACTTAATACCTATATTTTTTATACCTTTTAAAGATTTTTGGTTAATTAGTACATACCGGGTGTTATGATGAAGTTGCGGAAGCCGGAAACTAGCGATAGTACTCGCACATACAAACAAGTTTTGTTAAAAAAATCGGTTGTTTTATACATTTTGGTCGGGTAGCTATGTAACTTTTCTATGAAATAGCTGATTTTGTTTTCGCGGTACGAGGGTTGGTCAAATAGTAATTTTCTTAATTCGAAAACGATGAAACCTTATGCGCCCGCGCCATAATTTACGTTATTAATTTATTATTGAGAAGTAATTAAATTATTTGGCAATTGCGATATTGTTATTTTATGGTTAGCTAGAAATATAACCTATTAATTAATTTGGACATCATACTTCTGGATCGATAACGAGCGAAGCAAAAATTAGCGTGTTAATTTGCTTGTGATCTTCTATATATAAATAAAAATGAATTGCTGTTCGTTAGTCTCGCTAAAACTCGAGAACGGCTGAACCGATTTAGCTAACTTTAGTCTTGAAATATTTGTGGAAGTCCAGGGAAGGTTTACACGATGAGAAAATATGGAAAAATTGCGAGTAAAATACTAAAAACGACAATTTTATTTTCCCATACAAACTGTTCTTATCTGTCAAACATTTGATGTTCGCTTAGTCGCGTCGTCGCGTCGGTTCGGTATTTTAGGAATAAAAACATGTAGATCTAGATTAAATAAGGGTTTGGAATCGACAACATATATCCAAAATAGTCTGATTATCGCGTATTTAGATTTAAAACATGTAAAATAATGACACTATAATGAAACTTGGTTGTTGTGTTAGGTAATAAATTTGGGAGACGAGCGAAGCGGAGCAGTGCGAGGCGATTCTGTTTTTATTAACGAAAAGTTAATTTCTAAAAAGAAAATCGATAGAGAAGTATGTATTTCACGAAAATCTGACATTTTGGAGGGTGGCTGTTGATACATGCTGGAACCTTCGGATGGGGGGGACCCCTTATTACCCATTCCGTCCCCCCTTAACCATAATTAGCAATAGGCATAGATTAAATTATGTTAAGGTATGTTAATTCGAAAACCATTTCGAGATTTTGGTTTAATAAGTCGTATTTTAGAACTTGTGGTCTAAAAAACCTTATGATGATAAATATTTTTACGAAAAAGGTGCAAATTCCATTTGACTTCGTGTGACGGCACTTTGTTTAGAAATGTATCTTTTGCTAATTTAATTCAATGCCATTTTATCTGGCTTCCGATAATGTGACTCCGCGCATTAGTTCCGCTAATTTCGAGTTTTTAAAGTAAAAAGTCGCACAGTGGTTATATAACAATTAGGTACCTACAACTAAACGAAAATTATAATCTCATCGATCTTCCGAGAGCACAATAAAATAAGGATAAAAAATAAATTAAATTAAAAGGCAGACAGAAAAAAAGTCTTGCTATCAAAATAAATTGAAATAAATGATGGGCTAAGGGGATGACAGATGAGAAAACAGACAGAGACAGACCACTTTTTTATAAGCAAGGCAAAGATCCACAATCAGTATAATGAAAGAAAAAAAAACTTTTAAGAATTAAGCTATGGGAAATAGAAATTTCATTTTATTTTATGTTAAGGTTTTTATTTATTGATAAAAATATTAACTAGAAACCGGTCAAGTTCATTTGATATCTATATTGTATTTTTAGGATATTTTATTTTTTTTATTTTTTTTTATTTTGTATTGGAAATATTTTGAACAATTTCAAATATTTCAATTTTTTTTGTAGTCAAATTGATGATATTTTTGTGCCAAATTTCAAGTATTTGTCTTTAACGATGCTAAAGTTATGAGGCTGTGACGTACGGACGGACGGACGGACAACAGAGTCTCACCATAAAGGTTCCTTTTGTACCTTTTAGGTACTCCGGAATCCTAGGAGCCACAGATAACGGCAAACAGCATTACAAAACTGGCAGCTAAGGAAGACAGGCGCCTGCCGGGATTATGGTTTGTTCTGACAGGTGTCATTAGTGATACCATAGTGATACATACGGTCAAAATCAAGAAGCTTATAATTGCTTCTTGGTCAAAATGAAGATTGTAGAAATGAAGACTTATTTTGTTTGTAAGGAGAGTGATGAATTCACTAAAGAATTTATTGACAAAACATGAAAAAATTATAAGAGCAATTCATTTTCGTAAACAAATGAAATGAATGGAAGTATGGTGAATTGGAACTTTCAAACGAAAACATTAAATGCTATGGTTTTCATAATATAAACTGCTATAAAAAGGTTACTACCATTACTAAAAAAAAATGCAAAGGATGACCACGAAAGTATCTCATCAAAGCGTCCACGCTACATAATTGCATCAGAACAAGTTTTAAATGTAAGTAAATTTTCGTCTTTGTTTAGTTTACAGTTATTTATTACTGTGCAAAATACTTGATTGTTGTCAAGAAGCTTCTTGATTGTTGCTCTATATACAATGCTAAGTACTCTCTTGTTATATGTTACTTGGCACCAGATAGAGTGCCAGTAATATAATCACCGTCAGCCTTCTATTATATCGTTCCTGATAATAATAATTTTAATGAATCATGCATTTGGTTTAGTACTTAACAGGTCAAGGGGGGAGATATTTATCTTGTACAGTGCTTTAATATAACAGGTGGCAAGTGACACACTAGAAGTGATTGCCTAACTTTGTAATAGCAATCAAGTAATTTGCAAGCAACATTAGAGGTTTCGATAGCTCAGTTGTAGAGAAGTCGGACGGATTGCGAAAAGTCCTTGGTTCAAGTCTTCGTCCAGCCTTCTTCAAATTGAGATAAGCTTTTATATAATATGATATAATACTATTAATATATTAATTAACACGAAAATACTAAATTATAGGATTCAACGGATTTAATTAGTGGTTGTAATTAAAAATCATCTTACTTTGAAGTGATAAACCAAAAGCCAACGCATGATGCACCAAATCTTTCCATGGATCAGCTAAACCCATCTTTCAAAAATGCAAAGGAAAAAGCAAAGTACGTATCCTGGCAACACATCACAAATATACATATAAAAATATAAAACATATGAAAAATAGTGCTATACCATTGCTATACTCCAGAGTTATGGAATGCGGAAGTATTTTACTGTTCCTTATGGTAATTGATGAAAAAATAATAAATAATAATAAAATATCTTTTTCCAAGATAAAACTGATGAATTACCTAATCTCGAAGAGACACAGACAAACTCGTCACAAGATGCCTCAAGTCTTTTCATGGACCAGCCGACTCCATCGACATCAAAACAATGCGAAGGACAGAAAGATGCAGACCAAGTTTGTATTTTTGTTTGCAACTCTTCAAGATAATATCCTAAATCCTAATCAACTAACGGATGCAGTCAAGGCGCCATCAATAGCGTCAGCTGAGGCTTCAGAAAGCCACGAGTTATGGAATCGACAAATGTATAGCAATATTAATTATTATCACAGGATTTGTAGATCTTAACTTCAAAAGCGGTATGAAAATAAGTTGGGTAGTTTGACAGACGGAAGTGAATGTGCATTACTGAGTTATGGAATGCAGAAGTATTTTACTGTTTGTTGTTGATGAAACAATATCAAATAATAATAAAATATATTTTTCCAGGATAAAATTGATGAATTACCTAATCTCGAAATGACACAGACAAACTCGCCACAAGTTGCGTCAAGTGTTTTCATGGACCAGCCGACTCCATCTACATCAAAACAAAGCGAAGGAGAGAAAGATGCAAACAAAGTTTGTATTATTTCTTTGCAACTCTCTAAAAGAGTAGGGGCTTCAACACAATATCCTAATCAGCTAATGGATGCGGTCGAAGCATCATCAATACCATCATCTGATGCGTTAGAGGGCCACGAGTTGTGGAATCGACAAATGTATAGCAATGTTAATTATTATCACATAATCTGTAGATCTTACCTTCAAAAGTGGTATGAAAATATGTTAGGTAGTTTGATAGACGAAATTGAATGGCATATTATAAGGTCAGCACATAGAACGCCTTCGAGTCTTTTGTCAGTTTCATTGAAGAAGAAATAATCGTCAATGAGAATGTTATGTATTTACAGGATTTGTTCAAATATTACAAATCAATACTTTATGAATTATAGAATGCCAGTTATGATTTTTCTGGTTTTAACCGGAAAATTTTGCGAGAATTTTTTTACGGAATCATGATTTAATTGCCATTGACCAGTTTGTAGAAAAATATATTCAAAAATGGAATTGACATCAGCAAATTAGCAAACGAAGTATTAATTCACAAAATAGGGTGTATTAACAAACTAACTGGTGCAGCTTACACTGTTGGAAATTCAGTGAAGACAAGGAAAAAAAAATCCTGCTTCCCCAAAAGATTACTCCAGAAGCTATTATAAAAGGCGGATGTGAAACACCGTGGAAACACCAGATGACATTCATCAACTTTGGTAAAAAGACCAGACTATAGATGAAAATTGTCTGGTAACGACAAAGTTAGAATTGATGTACTATGTCAAGATCTCACATTCATTATTCATAAGGGCAAAGTAAAACAAAAAAAAAACACCTGGGATTAGGCCTGGACAAATAGCATAAAGGCAATAGATATATTAAATAAACTCGGTCACTCAGTCAGTTACACAGTACCTGGTTGAAGAATTTGAAACTGAACTTACGCTGCTTGTGAATCTAATGAAAATTTACCTACTGGTATTAAAATTATGGAGTTACACACGTTGCCTTTAATAATTATGATAGGTTTGTGGAAACCACAACTGGCAAAGATACGTTACACGATACCGTAGGTATAACTTATCAGCACAAAATGATAGAGGAAGTAATGACAGTAAAATAACTTGATATAGACTTACCAATAACGCTTCAAAGCAGACGCAACTTTTAGTACGTTCCCCGAGAAATATAACCTAATTTCAACAAACCAAAAGTTTTGACAAGATTATCACCTATCGTGGAGGTACTAGCTAACCCAGAATCGGTAGACAATGTAGTTATCAGGGCAGAGAGCTCAAAACGTGACAAATTTTTTATCAATTTTGGAGGATTTCATATACAGCTTTCATTTTTAAAAGCTTTGGGGAAAATTAATTGACGACTTTGGAATAGAACTCATTTCGACTTAAAGTAAATTATTAGCGACAGGTTCATTAAACGGAGTCTTGTCTAGTAAAAACTTCAATCGATGCAAAAGAATTTACGTGCTGTTATCGGCAGCTATACAAACTCTCCAATTTGCTTTCTTCATAGAAGAAACATAATTTAATGTAGAGCAGATAGACGAACATCTCGTGGCAGTTGGGAATTCTGAAAACGATCCAAAACCCCAATCGAATGACTTAAAATTTACGTAGTTAAGTATAGGTACAGAGAGTTTTCAGATTTGACATAAAGGTAAATGGATACGCCAACTGCAATTTGGACCTGTCTTTGAAGTCCTACTCCTCCCACACGGGTAGTCCAAAAACTTTCATAAAAATATATGATAGGCATTATAGAGTCAAAAATAAATTTCAAGTTTCATAAACTATTCTTCTATTGTAAGTTTTGACAAAAAAAAAACGAAAGTCATCGAAAGTTTCACATGATTAACACAAGAATTCTCTTACTCCAAACGCCTAAAGCGATTTTCATTATTATTTCACCAAATTATAGGAAATTTTTAGATCTAAAAAATTCAAGTTCAAAATTTTGTTTCCGTTCATGGCGTCCATGTGAAAACTATTATTTTCTCCTATTTTGCGCTAGCCGGGGACGCTGTGGTTGTCGTAACAGCCACTTTTCAAGGCACGCTGAAATGAACATTATTTCAATGTCGTTTCCGTTGATATTTGTACCGACACACATCGAGTTGCTTATTTAGCGTGGTCATACGCCTTAACGGGACAATATGGCAAAATAGCAGTTTCATTTATAGTATATGAAGCTTCTAAATACGTATCTTAAATTGTCCGAAGCATGAAAACTTAACGATTTAGATCTGTATCTGCATGCAATCTTTGAGATGACAAACATATTTTTTAATTTATTAAACCATCAAAATTATGCACGGTGGTTGTTAAAGTACCACTTGGACTAGGTCAAAATGAAAACCGAGAAGTCTGAACTATTAGTTCAGTTTACTAATGGTGCATTTGGTATTAAAAGAACGGACATTCCACTTTTGAGGTCACCAGTTGACTTGGTTTTAGAACAAACCACGAATGCAGATGATTTGAACACTCTAGACAAAAAACTGATAACTACGTCCTGAAATCCAAAAAGCAAAAATTAGTAAAAAAAAAGGCCATGGTAAATGTTACAAACTAAGTATGCATGAAGATGAACCCTTTTGATACAAAACTAAATCAAAAGGAGCTATTCAACATATCTAAGGGCAGAGCAGCAAGTCAGGAAATATCAGGATTTCTTCTGAATGTTAATGACAATGGAAATATTAACATTGAGAAGAAAATCAGATATTTTCTGACTTGCTGGAAATTTATCGAAAAATGCAACGGCGACCCAGAAAGATTTCAAAATCCGATTAAAAAAAACGAAATACAAAATTTTGCCTCGGCTTTTTTCAAGACAACCGTTAAAGACCGTGACAACAAGAAAATAACTCATATTAAAGCGTGAAATATTCGGAAGATTGCTAGCAATCAGCTTGGAAAATAAAATTGACATCGGAATTTGTCTTTCTTATCCACTAGCACCTGCTTTTCCAGCGCTATCAGATTCTGATGGACACATGTTCAGCGCGAAAAAATCCAAATAGTTAAATCACCTAAAAACTATGTATAGCCGAAACTTCTCCTTGTCAACCTAATACGCCCAAGGAAGAATTCTATTAGTGGATGGGTTCCATTTTATCGGTTCTGCAACACGAACTTTTTGCGAAATAGTCGAGCTACTTAATTATGAGAAAATTATCTGTCACATGAGCAAAAGAAATTCACCTCATTATTGATTGATATTTCTCACCCTCAATTAAGGACATGGAGCGGAATAAAAGAGACATGAAATTGAGTTTCAACAGCCTGTATTAATTAACCAAAAATCTTTAAAAGGTATAAAAAATATAGGTATTAAGTTAATATAAAAATGAAAAAACAATACTCATTCAATTCTGCTGCCAATGTGGGCCCATAACATTTTCGCAATAGTAACTACTGACAAAAAAGTATTTGTAACGAATGCCAATAAATGTTACTCATACGTAGTTGAAGATCAGACGAACATTATAAAAACTGAAGAATGTGGACATGAGGAAAGTGACACGAGAATCATATTTAATTTGCAAAAAATTCAACCATATTTTATAATTTATAACCACTTAGGGTCAATCTTATGCAAAGCTTTGCCAGGTTTACATGCTTACACTGGATGTGATTATACTGCAAGCTTTAAGGGAAAGAGAAAAGTAAAACCTTTTGAAATATTACAAAAATATGAGAAATACAAGAAGTTTTTGCCACCCTAAACCATCCTTCAGATGTAAGCAATCGCGATAAGATAGAAGCCATCCAGAAATTTACGAACAAATTATAGAGGGAAGATTTCAGTTGTTTTGTACAAAATATAGAAGTTATAGTCAAGAACCAAATTTTTGAAAATGCTGGATTTCTTTGAAGCAAAAAATTGTGACATCTACATTAGTAACCGAAATTTGGCAAAATGCCACTGAACCTAACTGCGCACATTTTACACTAAAACAGTTTGGGTGAAAGAGAATATAACGTTGTGTGGTTATCACCTTTGTCTGTCGACGATATTGTCGATATTTTGTCACACGACGACGCTTCAGATAATGATAAAGACGTAGACGTGAGTTCATTAGACGATGAATCATTATCTTAATAAATAAAATAAATAATAAATACATATTCATTTAGAAGTCATTTCAATTATCCGTGCAATGAATGTTAATTTTATTCCCTGAACAATGTTCAAGGTGGCTGTTTACACAAAAACATAACTTGTCTTGAAAATATTGGGTTTAAAATGGATATGTTACCAGCCAAGCCCGATTTTAGGACAAACTAGTTTTCCCTACGCCAAAGTAGTTTTGTGTGGTCATAAAAAATAACGACGAAGGTTATTTATTGCGGTCGCGCTACTATGTGGCTCCACTCACCATATACTACCTTCTAACCTAACCTGCCGACTCTTGCTGTGCTGCAGGACTTCGGAAAAGTTTGGCCTAGGCCTAGGAAATCATTTGTTAACACAAGTTTAAAGTTTTGACACGTAAATGTTAAATTCTTATTATTGTTTATAAAACCTTTCAAATGAGCACTCAAGAGATTGTATAGCACGCATTGTGACAGACGTTTGAGATGTAAGCTGCCGCACAATCTGTCACATTTGTCTTATCTATCACATCTGTGAATGACACATAGGCGCTCTTATCCCAGAAGAGTGACTCACTGTCTTTTTCTTTACGTGTAAGGAGTAAAGAAAATAACCACACTTTTGTACTTTTTCGTTGTTTTTATCGGTTTTTAAATTGTTTAAAAATAAGGAATATGTTTATTAAAACCCACTTACGTGGTCGACCTAGAAAATTTAAAGAGCAATATTACCAGATATGTTTCGTTAATAAAAGAGTGGAATTATGGAAATGGCATGATTTGAAAGGTCTTATTACATGCTGTGTTCGTGAGTTATTTCTATCGAGCAAAATTTATTTGATCGTGTAACACATGCGTGGAAGACCTAGATAAAGGTTCGAACTATATTGCGTTTTTTTTTGAAGTTTTAGACGATATTTGAAAGTTCAATTTGACTTTGAAATGACTGATTTTAGGATAAGAGCGCCTATTATTGGATATACCTACCAAAATGCTGACTTTTTTGCTGTCTGTACGAAATCTTCCGGTTTACAGATAAGCTACATCGTCGTCAAATATTTTCTAAACCATTATAAAATGGTTCTATCATGCTACTTAACAATTTATTGTACTTAGTCACTAAGTATAAGTCCGGACACTAAACTTGGCTGACACGAAGAGTTCCTGGCTGAGCGCCGACAACCTTTCTTTTATCACATGTTACTCGATGACATAATTTCAGTTATTTTTTACCACTCTAAAACCTGGTTGACTTCTGTAAGTATCAGGATAGCAGGTGCCAACCCTATTTTTAAGTACCTTTGATACGCTCTGTCGAACCTATTAGGTCCCTACTTGTTACTTGATGACATTAATTTTATCCAAAAACCTGTGACATTTTTGCTGACTCTACAAAAAAAATTTAACGTATTTATTTCCTCTGCGCTGCTACGAATTGGTCATATTTTGTTACTCGATACATGATACATAGTGTCCGGTGCGCCCGAGTCTAAATATTAATCATAAACCAATTGAACTTATAAATAATAATACAAAGTAGAATATAAATAAAATAATAAATATACATCACGACATAAGTCTCCGAGGGGGTGTCAGAGGTGTTCCAAGTGTGAACTGTGAAATGCAAGTCACAGTCTACACTCGGTAAACCCGCGTTTCACCGACGATCAAGTCCCAACGTGATGAGTTTACGTTTATTATATATTTATTGGAAAAATTGTATCTATTAACTAGCTTCTGCCCGCGGCTTCGCCCGCGTGGCCTACAGGAAACAAATAACATTTTTTTCAGAAACAAACATTATAAGTGCTCTCACTCCCTCTGGGAGTCAAGGTGTAGTGCTCGGCCGAAAAACTTGCATGCTCAGACTACGAACGCGCCCTGCTCGGCCTTCGGCCTCGCGGGCGCGTTCTCCGTCCTCACATGCTCGTTTTTCGGCCTCACCAGAATGCCAAACACGGGGACTCACCGATCAAAGTTTTTCCGAAAGAGTGTCAAAATCCATATCAGTTGTCAAAAATGTCAAATTTGAATACAGCAGCGTAATTGGCGACCCCGAATGCCCCTTGAGTTTTATGCAAATCGGAATACTTTTTTGGACCTGTCAAAAAACTGTCAAAACCTGTCAAATTTAATTTTTTTTTTTTTGGTCGTGTAGCCCCAGCTTGACCGATCACAATAGTTGAAACCCGAACTCCCTACGATTAGCCGTTCGGGAGATATGGCCGATCAAATGTTTGGCAATCCTTTTTTTTGACTTTTTTTTTAACTTCATCTAGATCTTGCCGAGCCCTTTTCTTAGAGTACCATGAACATGGGTCTAGCATAAGCTGTTTGGGAGATACGGACCTGTAAAGTTTTGACACTTTCGGCAGGTAGATCTCGTCGAAACCTTTTCCTAGACACCCATCAACATGGGTCTAAGTCTAGCCGTTTGGGAGAAACAGGCCGTCAAAGTTTTCACATAAAAAAAAACTTTTTTTGGTACCCCGTGGCCCAACCCCTTCAACCTTCCATTCGAAAAATATTTTGCTGGGATATTGAAAGATATAGATATATAGATAGATAGATAGATAGATAGATAGATAGATAGATAGATAGATAGGTAGATAGATAGATAGATAGATAGATATATAGATAGATAGATAGATGTACAGATAGATAGATACCTCAAAAGGAAAAAATGGAACTCTAATAGGATCACTTGTGTGGCTGTCTGTCTGTTCGTCTGTTACAGCCGATTTGCTCTGGCACACATACTTTCAAGAATTTTCATGTCCACTATATCAAATTTCAAAATCGATGCCATTTTCGTAATTAACGTCCCAAAAAACCATAAAAACGACACCCATATAGATATTTACACATTATCGCACTCCAACAGGGGATGACGGTATTTCACGTCCACTACATTGGATTCAGAAATCTTTGTTGTTTTCGTAATCAGCGACCCGATAAACCATACAAACGATACTCATGTTGGTTTTCAGACTTTGTCACCCCATTTCCCCCTTCTAGGGGTTGAATTCTGGAAAACCCTTTTTCACGTCCACCACGTTGGATTTTAAAATCGTTGTTGTTTTCGTAATCAGCGTCCCCATAAACCATACAAACGATACCCATGTTGATTTTCAGACTTTGTCACCCCATTTCCCCCTTTTAGGGGTTGAATTCTGAAAAAACCTAAAACACATGTTTACTCATTTATAGATAAGAGTACTCCTGTGAAGTCTCGAAAAAATTAGTCTAACTAATCTTGTTTCCCCATACAAACTTTTGACCCCCATTTCACCCCTTTAGGGGGTGAATTTTGAAAAATCCTTTCTTAGTGGATGCCTACACTATATAAGGTATCTATATGCAATATTTCAAGTCTCTAGGACCAGCGGTTTAGGCTGTGCGTTGATATATCAGTCAGTCAGTCAGTCAGTCAGGACTTTGAATTTTATATATACAGATTTTTTACATGGCCTCAACACATTTTTATTTTCTTATATGAGTTCCTCCATCCAAAGGTTGCCTGGAAGAGATCGCTTTTTAGTGATACCCTACTCTTACTTTTTGAACTTGTCTATTTATTTTGTTTTTGGTGTGCAATAAAGAATATCGTTTTGTATTGTATTGTATGAGTGGTGAACCCTATCGCCGTACTTCGGGCACAAATACACGCTTTTTAGGGCATGCAGGTTTCTTTACGATGTTTTCCTTCACCATTCAGCAAGTGTTAAGTAAGTATAAATACTATGCACATAAATTCCGAAAAAATCTTAGAACATGCCCAACCGGCATATAGAGATATTAGAAAGTAGAATATTGCTATCATATACAAACTAAACACACATATATATGCTTCCGGTACCAACACACGATGTTTATAAAATTTACAATTAACTTTTTACCTCACAAGCTCGGAAAGAGTCTATTCATCAGTCGAAATCTGCGTGCAAAAGTGCATTTGCGCTAGCGTGGAAAAGGTTTTTAAAATTCAAACCTTTGTATTCAAAAAGTTTGCCAGCCAGCATTAATACCATAGAGGAAAAAAGCAATAATAGGTAATCATTTAAAGTCGGTGCACTGCGCCAGCCTCATTTTTAGAACAATCACACTAGCCAGCACAACGATCGCACGAAAAAAGAAAAATATTTGTTCGTTTTTTTTCGTCTTTTCTTTCACCACTGACCTCTATTAATACATACGAGTACACTAAACTGGCTAATGACGACATGCTAATGAAGCAATTTGATTATCGCCATTTTGGCGCTGATCTAGCAGTGAGTGACTTGAACGTACTCGGAACTAATGATAAAGATGAGACAATATTATCTATTAACAAGTGTAAATTTTAGTTCCCGGTACGCTTGGTTTTGTATGGCACAACATGTCCAGCGTACTTGTATTACTCAAGTCAGTGTCTTGCGCCAATTATTCTCCTCGCTTTAGTGAGGTGTAAAATTGTGTGTTTTGCTCAGCAGCAAAGTGATTTTGCGTTTTTTAAATTTTTCAATCCTAGAATCCTTCGCTTCCTCAGGTTTAAATGTAAGTACTCGCGCCAAATAACAACTTTGCAGCCATGCATAACAAATAACTATTGTCTAAACTTTCGAGTGTCAAGTATACGAATACCAAAATATAATTTAAGATGATGCATTTATGAGGCATTATTTTAATGGATTTATTTTGGAAACTAGAAAAAGTAGCTATAAAGTTGTTCATGTTTAGGAATAATCTTTCCTGGCCCACCAATTATTTATATCTTTGATTTTGACTTCCTAAAAAATGTACAAATGTAATAAATACAAAAAAATTATGGAGAATGTATGTCAGTAGCATTTTTTTTGCAATTGAATGCCTAAAGTTTTCGGTAGGATTGCAACCAAAGTTCTGATTTGGAGCCGCGGGTCTACTGCGTAATTCTGATTTTCAGCAACATCAACTTGAGATTGAAATTTGACGTGCGTGCGACGACGCCCGCCTAACATGCATCTCTTTTGCACGCACGTCAAATTTCAATCTCAAGTTGATGTTGATGAAAATCAGAATTACGCGGTAGGCCCGCTGGAACCAGAGCCGGAACTAAAAAAAAACGTGTACATCGTAAATGAACCAATAAGGCTACGAATGGAAAATCCGAGCCCAGAGAGGAATGTGTGACAAAAACGTGAGCCCAGTCAAGATCATCTCGCAGTTCAAATAAAAAATTCGATTGGTTGATTGATTGAGTAGTATATATTTATGTATATACTACTCAAATAAGTATAATAATTGTACAAATTTTCTATTTAGAGTAAAGTAAAGAATTCGGTCTTTCACAGGAGGCCAAAGAAGAGCTAACCAAGCAGCCAGACAAGCAAGAAGACCATGATGCTCTGGAAGCGGCACTGCAGCACGTGGGCGAGATGGGGCGGTACCAGCGGCTCCTGTTCCTGGCCATGCTGCCGTTCGGGCTGTTCTTCGCCTTCGTGTACTTCGTGCAGATGTTCATAGCGGCTACTCCGCAGCGGCACTGGTGCCGCGTGCCCGAACTGGCTCATCTGGATCTCGAGCTGAGGTCAGTCACTGGCACTGCACTTATAGCAACAATAAATTATTCGCGCGACGTTTTTGTGTCGATTAGTTGGAATCAAGAAGTTTCAATATATTTTTATCACACCATTTGAAGGATAGCGAGAACCAAAGTCAAGTTTATTCCCATGGGAGTTTGCACCTTGTCTCTTCTGATTGGTCCGCGTTCGTGCTTCTGATAGATTAGCGTCATTCAACCGAAGAGGTCGAACCGAAGAGGTTCAAAAAGAGGTGAAGGATTTTATGAAGAATTACTGGCCGGTTAGGTTTTGACGGTAATGCGCACTGAAAAAAAAAGCAGCATGTAATACTTCTTGCCATGTGGTACCTTTTGCCATATGTTCAGCTTTGGGAAAGCATTCATTTTTAGTCTCGGATATGCACTTGCATGATCTCTATCAAAATGATCACAACTTCTTTGCAGGCATCTTTGGGATGTAATGACTTATTGATAATTGGGGTCCATTGCTGAAAACAGAAATAGTCTAAGATTACATCGAAGTTTTCTTGAAGTTCTTAGCTAGAGGTTAAAAGAACGCTAAAAACAGCTTTACCATCTTATAATTATTTTAGGTTAGTCCGTACGAGTTAAGGGGCTCCACAATGCTAAACATCAGTTTTGTATTGGATTCCGTTCCGTCAATGTAGACGGTAAAAATTTGAAAAAAATTATGTAGTGTTTTTTGACTCAAGACAATTATTAATTACACTTTATGAATAAACATAGTTTCAATCTTCTTTTAATTATAATACTTTTAAAAAATCATGAATTTCACGAAAAAAAGCGATTCAGTTTCCATATTTCGAAACCGATTGAAACGAAACCAACACACGCAGATACTTACTAGAAAAAACCATCTTTATTGTCCTAAAGTAGCCGCGATTTCAAAATAACTGAAGTTTTGCGTGCGCGGTATCTGCTTAGAGCAGGATAGACAGTTAAAAAACGAAAGCGTTAGAGCAGGACTGAATTTTAGCATTGTGCAACCCCTTAACTGTCTATGTTGCCATGTAGTTCACCTGTGCTAACCCAGGTGTAGAAATCCTCGCGGTGCACATTAATTGTGTTTGATATGTATGCTTTGCAAAGCACGTGGAGCTGATGGTCAAAGTACTGTGATAGGGCTCACCACCTATCACGTTTGAGACGTAATCATTGTCAATGAAAGGCTGCTGGGAATTTACTTAGAATCCAGCCGCAAGCTTTGAGGAGTGGGCTAGCGGTGGAGTAGGGCGGCTTCCCCCGTATATCACTCCCCCTACCAGGAGATAAGTATTCTTGAAACTTACCGTTTTGGACCAGTAACTTTTGCAAAAAAATATTTACAATTACGTCCGTTACACCACCATACTTACTTTCATCCATCAGCCTAGTTCGTCCACTGCTGGACATAAGCCTTTCCAGGACTTTGCCACTCCCGGCGGTCATCCTGGAAGAATTGCCCATACTCACACACGCTGGGCAGGCGGGTTGGTGAGCGCGTTGCTGGAACCCTCGCACCGTTGACGCCACTGCCCGTCACCAGTCTGTTCCATATAAGGCCTGGCTATTAAGGATGGATATACTGCCATCCATCGGTCCCAGGCATAGTGGGCCTGCTGGTTTTTTGCCTATGAGCTGTCCTCTTACTCTCCCCTGAATTACTTCGTGGGGGTCTCAAAGTTATATGGTGGTACCTCCACAGTCGAGACGGCATCAGCAGCTACTGTACGGATCTTGCTTGAAGAAAAATTCTTGGTATTCTTTTTACTATATATTATTATCATTATTATTGTTATTATTTAATTATTTATGTACAATGGGTGGACTTAATGCTAAAGCATTGTCTCCCAGTCAATCTTTCAGGAGGTACCAGATACAAGTATAGGCGTGCAGGGAAATATACCTATAGAGCAAAATTTCAAGTTATTTCAATGATATACAACTACTTACTTACATATTATACATAACGTATCTAAATATATAAAACAAAGTCGTGTTAGTTACACCACTTATAGCTCAAGATCGGCTGGATAGATGTTAGTTATTTCTTTTTTGGTGTATTCTTCTCCGCTCCGAATAGCAGAATAAGTAATAAAATATCGGATAAGTTATCGAATAACAATAAATAAATAAATTAATTTTACGAATGCAAACAGCATGTGGTGCCATCTGTTGAAAAAACTACGCATATAAAAGAAACCTACCACTATACGTATCAATGTACAGTGTTTATTTATCTAGCGTTCTGATATCATTAAATAACATCTAAACCCCAAGTTTTAAAAATATACTGCGATTACCTTTTTTTCTTAGTTATTCCAAGAACTATTATTTCTGCATATACGAGGGGCATGCCAAAAGAAGTTAGATACTCTTTACTCCTTTGATTGACACTGGCAAGTTATACATCATCTTATAGGCTGGTTGTTTGTTGATATATCTGAAAATAGAACGCACATCATTTCTTTTTTTTTTTATTTGGATGAGCATCATTTTTCCGAGAATCTGGCGGGAATTCGCTTGCAGCAATAGAGCTCAGTCGAAGTGATTGTCGCGCTATGATTTATTATGACTATAAAAAAGTTTTAAGCCTCAAGAATGTTTTGAACTTTTGGCTACTACTTTTGGTGAGTCTGGTTGCTCACGAACAACAGTATTTAATTGGTTTGCTGAATTTAAAAGAGGACAGGGATGTCTCAAAGATGA
Organism: Ypsolopha sequella; assembly: GCA_934047225.1. Lineage (NCBI taxonomy): Eukaryota > Metazoa > Arthropoda > Insecta > Lepidoptera > Ypsolophidae > Ypsolopha > Ypsolopha sequella. Next base: position 26,490,496 of record OW203987.1, read on the forward strand.
AGCGAAAACAGGTTGGCTGCCAACCGCGGTCACAAAAGAAAACGGTCGTGCAGTTGAAAAACTTATTCGCGAAAACCAACGAATTATGTATGTAGAGCTGGAGCGAGCACAGGGAATTGGATCAGCAGCAATAAAAACCATAATTCACGACCACCTTTCTCTCCGTAAATGTTGTTTGAGATGGGTGCCGCACAAACTTACCGATGAGCAGAAAGACCGTCGGGTGGATTGGTGCCTATTCATGATAGATAAATTCGACGGTGGTGAGAAAAAAAATGTGTATGATATACTGACTGGTGATGAAACATGGCTTTATAACTATGATCCCGAAACAAAGTGACATTCGACTGTATGGTGCTTTGAAGATGAGCCAACTCCAACGAAATGTCGCCGTGCACGAAGCACACAGAAACAAATGGTCGCCTCGTTTTTCAGCAAAACGGATCATATTGCTACTGTAGTGCTAAAGAATCAAAGAACGATGAACTCCGAATGGTATGTGACAGTTTGTGCTCCAACAGTAACATCAGCTTGGTGTGACAAGCGACCGAAGTCAGGAATCCGACGCCTTCTCAGGCACCACGACAATGCGGCGTCGCACACGTCTGCCAAAACACTTGACTTTTTCGACTCAAAAAATGCGTCAATCCTCCCTCACTCACCATATTCCCCTGACCTAGCACCTTGTGATTTTACCTGTTTCCAAAAATCAAAGAAAAAATATAGGGGAAGAAGTTTGAAAGCAAAGAAGATGCACTGGCTGCCTATATTTTCGAGATTTCTGAGGTGTCTAAAGAAGAGTGGTCATTGGTATTTTCCAATTAGTTCAGACGTATGGAAAAGTGTATACGTGCTCAGGGTGAATACTTCGAAAAGATCGATACTTGTAATAAAGAATAAATTTTATAATTTTTGAGTATCTAATTTCTTTTGGCATGCCCCTCGTATTCAATACCCTACGCTAAGCCTATGAAACTACATGGGTCCCTGCCATTCTTCTTTCGCAATGGCAAGCAATAAAACATTTCTGTATTTGCAAAAAAAAGTTGTATTAATGTTATTACCTTAATGAAATCCTAAATTAAGTTTAACTAAAGTTAACACGATATTATTAGACTGTTAGGCGGAACGAAGTTCGCCGGGTCAGCTAGTATACATATAAAGGGTGTCCGGCAGGAGATTTTATACTTTAAAAATAATAAAAAAGCAAATATGTATTCAGTGTAATTTTCATATTTTTATAATCTGATTTATGTTTTAAAAATAACTTTGCTTAGATGCCGTCCGTTTTGTTGCAGACACTCTTGCAATCCAGACCTCATGTTGGCAAAAACTCTATTACAGAGATTAGGACCGATGCCATTTGACCGATGATATTTTCTTGTAGGGCATTTTATTATTGTAGGGAAATTGCTATACACGCGAGATTTGAGGTAGGTGATCTTAGTCCGTGTGATTTTTATTGGAAAATCTAGGGAGCCAGGCTATGTCACCAAAGCGGCTTATCAATTTTCCCGGAAAAATGCTCCTCACTTTGGCAATTGATGCTCTAGCGGTATGTGCCGTGACACTATCCCGCTGAAAGTGTTATACTGATGCAGCTCCGGTACAAAAAAGTTATCCAACATCTCGCAATCGTTAGGCATTCACTGATTCTCGATTTCCAAAACAATACGGCCCATTTATTCGTTGGCCGGAATTGGCACACCAGACAGTGGTCTTTTAAAGAAAGAAATTTATTTGGGGACAAAAAGAATACATAGCAAAGCAACATATAGGTACATAATAACTATTAACTTAAAACTAGTACTTATAATTAACATATTAAACACATTAGTCAAAAATTAGGATGAAGCTATCCTTTTCGCTATGAAGTGGCTTTTGATGGACTTCATGTGGATTATTTTTGCTACAGTACCGCATATTTTGTTTATTTACGTACCCTTCGAGGCAAAGATGTGCCTCGTCACTAAAAAAAATGTTACTCAGTCTTGTCAGGTTGGAAATTAACTCCAAAATCACTCTGGCATAGTTCTCCCTCCGTATGTTGACAGAGGCATCACATATTACATTACAAGCCGTTTTAATCAAAATAATAATACGGAATCAGTTCTTGCAGGGGACATAAACAATTTTTAGAGCACAATGAACATGTGCGATAATAAAAACACAAGTAGTTATTTATAATAAACGATTTTGCTTGAGAAGATTACACAATACACATAAGTTTTCATGTAAGTAAGTAATAAAATAACATAAAGTGCGGTAGGTAATTTGCAGTTAAGTAAACATGTGTGACCTAGTGATAAAATTAAATAATTGTAGATTGCGTCGCGTCAACTTCGTTAGTAGAGAGCAAATACATATTTATTGTCGTTTTTACCTCCAAAAATTAAAGAAATAAAATGAATAAAACGTTGCACAGATTGTAAGTGTCACCCACTTGGTCATAACTTAAATTGATTAGTAATTACACCTCCACATGTTATTTTGTTCATCTTTCTGTTAGCTACCAAGGTTTGCCTGGAAGATATTGCTATTAGCAATAAGTGCCGCCCTTGTACACCATATTTAATTGTTGCTTTTGTCTGTTAAGTTATTTGTGGAAATGTGCAAAAAGTGTTATAAATAAATATATAATTAAATTAAAAAAAATAATGGAACACGACACGTATTTTATGTATCGTATCACAAGTATTTCTGAAAGTTTTGTCTCCCTCTGATAACGAATGAGCCTGTGTGAAGACATGACGCCCATGTTATCTGCCCCTGATCCTATAGCGTTTATCACAGAAAAAAGTGGTATGTGGCGTTTATACTCAGTGTCACCACCGAGGTCTCACCACCTAGGTCTCACCACCATGGTCTCACCACCAAGGTCTCCCAAAATCGCATCTGACGCTTGTCATTAAAAGTTAGTGTAAATTCTGTTTCTATTTTATGGCTCATATAAATTCGTCTTTATTGTTTATTTAATAGAATAGAACAGAAATACGTTTATTCATAAATACAGTGCACACACAACACAAATCAATACATAGTTTCAAAATAATACACAAAAACACAATTCAACATAAAAAGGAGAAATATAAACCTAAAAAAAAACTCCATGTCTTATCTAGATACAATTATACAAAAAAAAATATATAAATATAATATCAAGATATACAATATACTATGATAATGTATATCAAGCATGCACTATAAATATAAAATTGGCCCTGGCTCAGCAAATGTTGAAGATGAATCTCCAACGCTGCCACTAGTTTTCTGCCACCACCATGGTACTTTCTACAGTACCTATACATGAATTATTTAAAACAGTCGAAGTTTGGTTACTTTTGAAACAGTAGTCATAAATAAACACAGTTACTAAATAAAATATGAGATGTATGTATATTTATGTACTACTATTTTCCATTTATTATGGTGAATATGATAAGAAAATCAGAAATCTCATACAAAACGTGGTAGATATTACTTAGAACTCAGAATTAATTAATTTTAATTTTAAACTACTGAGTGACTTGAGCGTACTCGGAACTAATGATAAAGATGAGACAATATTATCTATTAACAAGTGTAAATTTTAGTTCCCGGTACGCTTGGTTTTGTATGGCACAACATGTCCAGCGTATTTGTATTACTCAAGTCAGTCTCTTGCACCTATCATTCTAATCGTTTCAGTGAGGTGAAAAATTGTGTGTTTTGCTCGGCAGCAAAGTAATTTTGCGTTTTGTACCTTTAAAACCGGCATCACAGAGGAAAAAATATTTTATTTAGTACTGGGATTTTTGGCTACGAGGGGCATGCCAAAAGAAGTTAGATACTCTTTACTCCTTTGATTGACACTGGCAAGTTATACATCATCTTATAGGCTGGTTGTTTGTTGATATATCTGAAAATAGAACGCACATCATTTCTTTTTTTTTTTATTTGCTATAAAAAAGTTTTAAGCCTCAAGAATGTTTTGAACTTTTGGCTACTACTTTTGGTGAGTCTGGTTGCTCACGAACAACAGTATCTAATTGGTTTGCTGAATTTAAAAGAGGAAGGGGATGTCTCAAAGATGAAGCGAAGACAGGTCGGCTGCCAACCGCGGTCACAGAAGAAAACGTTCGTGCAGTCGAAAAACTTATTCACGAAAACCAACGAATTATGTATGTAGAGCTGGAGCGAGAACAGGGAATTGGATCAGCAGCAACGCAAACCATAATTCACGACCACCTTTCTCTCCGTAAATGTTGTTTGAGATGGGTGCCGCACAAACTTACCGATGAGCAGAAAGACCGTCGGTTGGATTGGTGCCTATTCATGATAGATAAATTCGACGGTGGCGAGAAAAAAAATGTGTATGATATACTGACTGGTGATGAAACATGGCTTTATAACTATGATCCCGAAACAAAGTGACATTCGACTGTATGGTGCTTTGAAGATGAACCAACTCCAACGAAATGTCGCCGTGCACGAAGCACACAGAAACAAATGGTCACCTCGTTTTTCAGCAAAACGGATCATATTGCTACTGTAGTGTTAGAGAATCAAAGAACGATGAACTCCGAATGGTATGTGACAGTTTGTGCTCCAACAGTAATATCAGCTTGGTGTGACAAGCGACCGAAGTCAGGAATCCGACGCCTTCTCAGGCACCACGACAATGCGGCGTCGCACACGTCTGCCAAAACACTTGACTTTTTCGACTCAAAAAATGCGTCAATCCTCCCTCACTCACCATATTCCCCTGACCTAGCACCTTGTGATTTTACCTGTTTCCAAAAATCAAAGAAAAAATAAAGGGGAAGAAGTTTGAAAGCAAAGAAGATGCACTGGCTGCCTATATTTTCGAGATTTCTGAGGTGTCTAAAGAAGAGTGGTCATTAGTATTTTCCAATTAGTTCAGACGTATGGAAAAGTGTATACGTGCTCAGGGTGAATACTTCGAAAAGATCGATACTTGTAATAAAGAATAAATTTTATAATTTTTGAGTATCTAATTTCTTTTGGCATGCCCCTCGTATAAAGTAAATAAGAACGATATTTGAGTTTAGAAGTTGATTTAGTTTAGAATTGAATTCCCTTAGAGTAGGAGGAGTATTGTTCCAGCCACAGAACTATGGTTCCAGCACTTGCTTAACAGGTACCTAAAACTGCCTGGAAAATCTGCAGACTTGTGACTTGGAGTATGCAATAAGTACTCAGTTCGAGTACTGTAAGCATGAAGAGAGCCACGCCAACCAAGTTTTTCATATAAATACTCCGGTATTTTAGATTCAATCACCCTAAACAGCATAGTTGCAATATAAAGATTCTGTCTTTGTTTCATTTTTAGCATCTCAAAGGTGTTACGTGTGTCCGCAAACAGGCACAAGCATTCTGTACCCTTTGAATAAGTAATCTAATATTTATTTGATCATAAAGCCAATTTAATAATAAAGTAGCAAAAAGTCGTGCGCCTTATCGTCGTCCTTGTACATTGAATATTTTTGCAAAATTTTGAATGAAAAAGGAGCTGAAAAATTACTATTAGTTAATAATTATAATAGAATTAGTTTTAATTGTACTTGGGCCAAAACTAAAATTTTTACATTTATTTTCTGTCTGCATGTATGTTAAAACGCTCAACGGATTTGGATGCGGTTTTCTTTATTACCATCGTAGTGACCCTGGTCAACATGTACGATATAAGGGGTGTTGATAAAATAATCGCCAAAGAACCGAAGCCGCGGGTAAAAGCTAGTGAAGAATAAGATCGTCAATCAGTTTCTTCGAACGCGTCGCAAAGGTAAGTATAATCCATTCCACAAGTCAAACTCCTAGGAAACAAAATACACGCAGCCCATTGGTTAATGCGCGCGGCTAGAGATAAGCGACACAATAAGCGAAGACGGTCCGCTTTAAAGGAAAGGTTTACATGCCGGCGGTCAACCACCATGTATAATTTTTTTTAAATAACAACAAGTTATATTAATTGCAAATTGAAGTTTTTTCTGTTGACGAAAAAGGGAGTCTTTTATGTTTTCTCACTACTGAGTTCACAATATCAGACATCTTTAATATTTGGTCACTAACACGCACGTCCGATCACTGCGAGACCTACGCACGTACTAAAAAATCTGACATGTAAGCCAACCAGGGCTGCCAGTGGTGAAAAAGGCGTGATCTTACGCCAACTACAAAAAAGTCGTATGTCAGGGAAATTATATTTGAAACGATCGTACGACCTAGAAGTAAAAAGTTTTTACTAAAAATACCAAATATTTCTTTAGATTTAGAAGAAATTATTGCAATAAAACTATTTATTAGACTTATACAAATATCATCATTTTTAACATTTCTTCTGTTGGCTTAAACTTCGTACAATTTTCGTTTCTTATTTATAAATTCAGTGTTTCATTGAATAAACTGTTTCTAAGTTTTGTTTTGATTAAATTAACTTCGCTGAACGCTCGTTCACAATCGGCACTAGAATGGGGCAAACATAACAAATTAAAAGTATTTTTAAATTGTTTTTGATAAGGCTCCATAAGAAAACTCGCCGGTATTCAAAGTTAAATTTTATCTAAAATGTTGGTAAATCTACGCCATTCATCATCTATTGTCTTCATTGAAGTAAAAGATCTAGGCACGCGTTAGTTTGTTGGGGAATTCCCATCGGCAAGTATGATTGAGCACGTCATTGCCAGGTATATCAAAATGTTACTTGGTAATTGTCTTTAAAAATCGTACATTTTCCTTACGATCTTGGTCTAGCAATCGTACATGAGTAAAAACGACAAAACGTAGGAGTACGATTTAAATCGTACATCTACCAGCCCAGGTCCTCTAAAAAGGCCGCTTTGGATGAATCATATTATGATTCCGTTCTAATGCCGTCACTTTTGCACGCGTATAAAAACTCTGACTCTATCCTACTTTCAAATCATTTTATGATTCACCCAAGTCGGTCTTTTTAGATCCCCTGATTAGCCAACCTTAAGAAACACATTGGCTAATGAAGGTCACACGCATTAACCACACGGGCGATTTTCTTTGGGAGTTCGACTCGTGGAATGGAGTATCATCCAATGTATGAGCGACCCGAGTACCCCAGCCGTAAAACAGATTGTCCTAGGAAATATTTCTAAATAAATCCATTATTTAGAAGAAGCTGTTTCACCTTTCCTTAAACTTGAAGATAAATTCATGATTTTTACAAACGGCTCACCTCAATAAATACAATGATTGGGAACGTCGTCGCGTAAAAGCGTTTTTTCACGTAGAAAATAATGCACACATTCTGTACTGACCGTAGTGAACAGCTATAAGAAAGTTTTCCACATGACATCTATTCATATCATCATCAGCATCGCAAAAGAAGGTCCTTGAACGAATTGATGTAAGTTAATCATCGACCAGATGGATGGCTTAGCTGCCTCTACGAAGTTAATAAACATGAACGGAATGCTGTGTCAACAATTTAATAGCGATTATAAACTTTGTAGGTACTTCCACTTACAGGGCTGTCTACTCCCAGTAGCAGATAGTTTATTAATTTTTGTAACTAAATCATCAGAAGGCCTAACTAGACAAACAGGGAAGCTGAGGTACTACAATGATCTTAGATAGTCTTATATGGTCTAACTAAGACATTGATATACCTACTTGCAGTGATATATTATTTATTTATTATTGTTTCTAAATATCTTTGAAACAATCGAATTTTATGTTCTATCCAATGATATATCACGAAATCCGTTTGTCTTAGTGTTGTGCATAACGGCTATATTTTGCTAACGCGCTATAAGCTACGAGTATAAGCTACTTTTCTATTTTTTCAAGAACAACAACTTAGCAAGATCATGTGTTTTTTTTACCAATTGGTACATGCTTGACGCTGTGCGGTGGCCGTTTCAAAATTGAGAGTCCAGGGACTCTACCGCGTAATTCTCATTTGTATCGACTTCAAGCAAATGCATGCGAAATTCAACGCGTGCAAAAGAGATGGCATGTTAGGCGGGCGTCGCGTCGTCGCACGCACGTCAAATTTCAATCTCAAGTTGATGTTGATGAAAATGAGAATTACGCGGTAGACCCACAGCTTCTAGCGTCCAACTGAGATACCGCAAAATTTTGCTACAAATTCCTAAAATTAAAATTAAAAAAATTGTTTTTAAAAACAAGAACCACAAGTTTTATGTTTTTAAGAAAATAAATTTTGATAAGCCAATAAAAACCGAGTAAACATGTTAGCGCGTTGGGATGAGGCATTGTGGGGAAAAAATAAAATTGCATTCAAAGTTGTTTGTAAAATAACTTACCCTAGCCGGGAATCGAACTTATCGAAGCGATAACATGAACACCAAAACAACTCTGACTTGGTTGCTACGAGTACAATGGTATCGATTCAGTATAACACGTCTTAACTTATTTGACAGGAGTAACCTTATTTTAAGCGTCCTGTCTTTTTCTTTCTTTATCGAAAAGACAAGGACAGAACGCTTAAATTAAGTTTAGTCCTGTCAAATAAGTTAAGATGTGCTTCACCGAATCGGTACCAATGAATTTTTCTGATTTAAAACGCCATTTTGAAAACTTTGAAAATGTATTATGCTTAAACGATGCTTAAAATTTACAAACGTTTTATAGAACTTCAAAATCATTTTTGAGAGCTTTCAAACAAGCTCCTACATGATAAGCTCTTGACAAAAAAATCAGTCAAGTGCGAGTCAGACTCGCGTACCTAGGCTACCGTAATTCGACAGTTTTGGGAACAGTAAATTTAATATTGTATTTTTTTTATTTATTAAGATAATTATAGTTGAAAAAAAATCAAGTCTGCTCTTTAATACCTACAATTGAATAATCCCATATTGTATTTTGAGGATATTTTTTTTCTCTCTCTTTTGTAATGTTAATTATTTTGAACAATTACAAATTTTTCAATTTTTTTTTTATCAACTAATTCTCATCATAAAGATTCCTTTTGTACTTTATAGGTAACGTTTATACAGCTTTAAAGAGACAAGGCAACCCTACCGAGAGTTTAAACCGTCAAACTAAAACAATACATAGTCCAGTAGGTATGTGTTAATATGTTAATTGCTTAAATACAGTTAATTGCTTGTTCTCGACCTTCGAGCGCACAATGGAGTAGTTATTCTTAGTTATGCCATGAACGATGGCTTATTCTTACATAACTAACATTCAATGATAGCATATAATACTAAAGCTCATTGCTCACATATACAATGCTATACAGATACAATGAACTCTAATAGTTATTTAAGATACACGTGCGGAAAGTAAGGTTTTATACGAATAAGTGCCAAATTGAAAACACGAGCGCAGCAAGTGTTTTCATTGGCACGCATTCGGATAAAAACCTTTTACGCTCAAGTATCTTACAACATTTTTCAATGCATTTTGCGAGGAAATACAACAAAAAAATAAGTATAATAAAGAATGGTGTTTGTCATCATTCAATTATTGCTAGAGCGCACATACTTATAAATAATTGTTTTTTTTTGGACAGCATAACCTCCTTGCATTTATGTAATTTTTTAAATTTTATGACTTGCACCATGCACCACAGAGTCAAAAACTTAAAAAAATTACTTTATTTCACGCGTGAAATAAAGGATTTCAGTACTGTTTTATTTCACGCGTGAAATAAAGAGTCGGTTTCCGCATAATTTTGTTACACAAAAAAGAAAACTTTACGAACAACTGCATTGAAAATAAAGTTTTAATTGTTCCAATAACTTACTAACTTGATCTTGATGATCGTACATAATTAAATATTAAATAATTGTATATAAGGTGTCGTTTGTTTATATAAGATTCAATGACCTTTTTTCACAACCCGAAAAAATTCTTTGTTCCCCCATACTAATTTACAAACAACTCAGAGTCAATTAGCTTTGTCACAAAAAGGGTTTTTGAACCTTAGTACTGACCACCTTAGTACCGAGGCTACAGTATGAATTTGGCTAAATTAGGCACCTCACTTGTAGTTACTTTATACGTTTGTGATTCGCTTAACTTCGAAAACCATTTCGAGATTTAGGTTTAATAAGCCGTATTTTAGAACTTGTGGTCTAAAAAACCTCATAATGATGGATATTTTTATAAAAAAGCTGCAAATTCCATTTGCATTCATGTGACGTCACTTGAGAAATGTGTCCTTTGCTATCAAGATATATTTATAATAATTTGCTTCCGACTGATTTTACCGATGGATGACAGATGAGTAGACAGACAGAGACAGACCACTTTTTTATAAGCAATCACACCTATCAGTTTATATATAATGTCTAAAATTCCCAAGTGACGCCATATCAGACAATTCTGTACAAAATCATGAAAAAATAATGGTTAATTTATACGAGTATACCAAAATAATGAAAACTATGTCCTAAAATGGCGAAAAAAAAACCTTTTAGAAATTAAGCTATGGGAATTAAGTTTTTACAATTACTAAAGCGTGTTGGCCTTTTTAAGATTTTGGGCTAACTTTAGGTAGTTTTGCATGACAAACTTAAAATTATTATTTAACTTGAAAAAGTATGCCATTGTGTGCATACACAAAGGAATGGCTAGAACTGCTCTTTCTTTTAATACACAATATTTCTTTAAAGAAAATTCGAATAAAATACCCACGATCATGTTTCTAAAATGTAAGTATGTTGAATCATCAATTTTATTTGAGAACATCATTTTGTCAAAGCATCATTTATCAAACAAATTGTGTGTTTTATGGATCCGTAGTACCTAAAAGGTACAAAAGGAACCTTTATGGTGAGACTCCGTTGTCCGTTCGTCCGTCCATCAGTCCGTATGTCACAGCCTCATAACTTTAGCGCCGTTAAAGATAAAGACATGAAATTTGGCACAAAAATAGCGTTAATTTGCCCACATTATTACAGTGTAAAAAAAAGTATGAAAAATTTGAAATTGTTCAAAACAAAACAAAAGTGAGAAAAATAAAAAATATTATCCTACAAATACAATATTGGTATCAAATTGTAGATATTAAAAAGTTAATTGTAAAAATATATACTTTTACTGTATTTCCTGGCAGTGGTTTCGAGAAATCTTTAAAAAACCGCAAAAATATGTATGTCCCCCCCTCTTATCTCCAAAACTGGTACACCGAAAAATATGAAAAAATTCATGGTAATATGTGTTAACGTAAACATTACAGGAAAAATATAGCGGTTGAGAAATTTACGAAAAAAAAATGACAAAATTAAATTTATCATTCACAATACGGAATCCTAGGTACGCGAGTCTGACTCGCACTTGGCCGGTTTTTAATAGTTAAAATAAAGCTTTAAACATTTTAATAATTAAAACCGTGCACGTTGTTTTAGAAGATAACGCGCGGTACATTAGTAATTTTTCAATGCATGTGCTCGTAAAGGCCCACTTTTTATGCATCAAAACCGAACAGAAAGTCGATTATTTTGCCCTAGGGCTTTATTATTATTATTTTTTATTTTTTTTTCAATGGTTGGCTAGCCTGCAGCCTTTCCTGTGTACCATAGATGTTTTTCTTTTTTTTTTTCACTGTTTAACGGCTCTGGATACAGTCCTTTTGAGCCAACCATAATTTAAAGTCCACAAGATTATATTTGTTTTATTTCCTCACACTATGCATTGAAAAACGTAGTATGATACACGGGCGTAAGAGCAATAAATTACTCGGTTACGTTTAAAACACTCGCTACGCTCGTATTTTAAATCGTCCTCGTAATTTATTCCTTTGCGCCCTTGTAGCATAAACTACTATTTAATGCCGACTTCTGCCACAGTAACAATGACCCACAATTTTTTACAAATTGCTTTGTAACCGTTTTGTTATTCTCTAGTGTTCTTTATTTAATTATGCGGAACGGTCATAGAGTTAGTAAACTACGAGTGACGCGGCCGTATTTGTATTCAAAACACTACAGGTACTACACGTTGTATACAGACATAATGCACATACCCAGGGACGAATTTTGAGGACGGGCCCGCGGCTACAGCGAGGGAGGGTCAACAATAGACATTTTTAAGTAGATTTTTTTACCAAAACTGATTAATATGCAAAAATATATTTAAAAAAAAAACGTAAAATCATCCAAGTTCTGAAAAAAGAACAACTCCTCATTTTATAGTTTTTTTTATTTAAAATTATTTCTCGCAATAAATTATTGAAACACGTGACTGAAAAAAATTGCTTCAGAGCGGTTTCGCAGCCAGATTGTGAAAAACCCGCCTTTTTCTGATTAATCGAAACAGAGAACACTTAAATTCAGAATTCACTCAAAATTATTATTCAACAAAACCTTATAGTCAGTCAGGACTTCTCTTTTTATATATATATGATTTTGCCATCGCAAAGTTTCCATAGGTTTCTGTAAATCAGAATTTCAAAATTTTAGTTGTTCAAAACTTTTTTAAATTCTTATTCACAGAAACCAATGGAAACTTTGCGATGGCAACATACACAATACATAGGTAATAAGGTTTTGTTGAATATTTATTGAGTTTATTTTGAATTTAAGTGTTCTGTTTCGATTAATTAGAAAAAGGCGGGTTTTTCACAATTCGGCTGCGAAAGCCGATCAAAAGCAGATCAAGGGAAGATGTGAAATGTACTCTCCGTTCACATTTATGCCTTGACCATGCCAGTCCAGTGTTTTAAAGACGTCCTCCAACGCGGCGGTAAACGTTGCGGCTGGCGGCTGGATGAGGATGACTGAGGACCGCCAAGAGTGGCGTAATATTGGGAAGGCCTATGTCCAGCAGTGGATTGGCTGCGAAACCGCTCTTAATCTATTTGAAAAATAATTAGGGGTCTCCTCTCCCTTGTTGCCCCAGGGCCTCCAGATCTCTGAATCCGGCCCTGCTTACACCTAAATTTTTTTTAACTTACTAATGAACCATTCACATTCAGTATGGTTCATAGAGGCGTGTCTTGCCTATGGATTGAAGATCGACTCGCTTTCAGCTTGTTTGGATTTTTTGTGTAAATTTATATTATATTTTTCCTAAATAATGGCAACCCCTAACAAGGAGGTGAAAAGGCCGGAAACTGGAAATAGTAATTCGTTCAGATTCAATTATGTTAAGTTGTGTTAAGTTTGCGACGTCATAGCTGCTAAAATCCTTTACAACGTGAGAGCTTGAACCGTTGATTACCGCTAATATCTCTACACAACACATGAATACTCAAAATTAAACAAGAGTGTAAAAAAGGAACCTTCGCTAGTATAAATTGTTCCGCGGACCTATTATGTATCTGTAAATCGGTTACCTGCCATTTGGATGCCTATCATTAAAAACATAGACAAAAACTTCAAAATTGCCTTTAGTGGGTATTGAACTAATTAGTCTAATTACAAACTGTGACGTCACTTCCAGTGCGGACGTATCCTTAGATAATTGGAATTAGGTAGCATACCTATATTTTTAATGATAGCTTGGCACCCAGTTGGCAACCGATTCAGTAGGCCCACTGTTCTGTAGGTTCCAGTCTCCTTCAAAGTATGTTAAGAGGATAGGTTCCGCTTGAATACTACCCTGTTACTCCATGCGGAAAGACCCGCAGTGCGAGTGGGACGGATTCTGGAAAAAAGTCAAATTGACAACCTTTTTCACTAATTTTATTATTTAAAAAAAAAGCAAAGTTGCTATGAAATATCTGTCCTGTTAAGAGTTTAATAAAGTTTATACAGAATTTGGTCCATAAATAATATGAACGGGTTTTTATTTTAATAAACTTATACCTCGACATGAAAACTTTTTTTAGAGCCATCTTTGGCACTTTATTTCTCAATATTGGAATGACGTTTGACGATTCTGTTCGATTCATATCGAACCTCTAAAAAATCAATTGAAAAGTCTTTATATGCTTATTATGAAACAAGATTTTTAAGGTTCCGTACCTCAAAATGAAAAAACGGAACCCTTATTGGGTGACTTTGTTGTCCGTCTGTTTGTCAAGACCATTTTGCTCGGGCCCCGTATGAGATATCATGTTGAAACTGATACCTCCTACCACGTCTGTGTCTCCAGATTGTGCTGCAAAAAATCAGGCTTCTAATTCGACGAAAAAAAAAAGATTTTGCACTTTACATAATCCATTTTATTCGAAAATTTTGATACTCTTTAGGGTATCAAAACCTATAAGGCACTTCCAGTTGACTTAGAAACTTGAAATTTCGTTTACAGGTAGGTCTTACAGCACACACATAGGAAAAAAATCTGAAAATTACAAATATGTATTTAATTATTTCACAAATATAAATTTGTGAGGTGTCTATGGAATGTTTTTATTATATATCTATATACAACATATTTATGTATACAACGCGTAACAGAAAGGTGTAACCATATTTGAAGAGCTTATTCAGTCAATGGTATAGAACAACTTTTACTATGGGACAAAACCTGTATCTCAAAAAAACTATTACTGTTTTATAGAAAAATGCAACGCCGCTCGGCTTAAAATGTATGAAAGGGCAGATTTTTTTTTGAGATTTCAGGGTTGGTTCCATAGTAAAAGTTGTTCTATACCATTGACTGAATAAGCTCTTCAAATATGGTTACACCTTTCTGTTACACGTTGTATATCCACACAGATAAGCAGAATGTACCTACCAAGTGTGGACTGTGACGTGCATTTCACAGTTAAATACTCGGGAACATCTCTGACAACCACTCGGAGGATTCATCTCGTGACGATATGTACGTTCTGTCGTCATTTTGTAGACTCCAGCAAGTTGTAATGTATGAAATGGTGGATACCTTAACAGAACTTGCTACTACTGAAGGTATTCCTGTGTTATGTACTCCACTATTTTCAGATATGTTACCAACCTTGAGATACCAAAATGCTTTTACCAGTGGAGGGAGTACTTTGATCAGCGATCCTTAGAGAAGGGAATTTGGTATAAAACAATCCAATGCAATCCCCTTCGCTTCCCGATAATAATAAAAGAAACAGAAATGATTTAGTCCTTACTTTTAGGCTTCGTTCTGGACACATCCCACTTAACAAGTTTTCTTATTTAATACGTAAATCTGACACACCAAACTGCAGTGAGTGCGAGATAACCGATTTAAAAAAACGTATGAAACCGAAAATCTTTCACCAAAAAGTAAAAATAGGTGCGTCGACGAGCGGAGCAAGGAGGAGCGTGTTAGGTATAATGTATAGTCACCAAGCGAAGCGAGGCGGCCCTCAGTAGTTCTAACAGAATTACCATATGCCTAGGCAAATTGTAAAATACTGAATTCAACGATATGAAGACGATACCGTAAGATTCAAAGAGCATGATTTGTGAATTTTTTGAAATAAAACTTTTTTTTACTTTATAAATAGTCGTAGGTATATCACGTGATACTTTCTGACGATAACGACCTATGAGTACGAGAAAATTGCTCAATGAAGATTTTGAAATGTGAATCTGTCAGTAAGTAACCGATAAGATATCGATAACGCGTGATTTATATATTATCTAAAACAAAATAAGGGCCAATTGTTATTTTTACATTTTAGTGTAATTGAATGAACATTAACTAATGTTACAGGTTGCGGAAGCCGAAAACTGGCGATAGTAAACTAGCCCATGTGAACAACTTTATGCGAAAAAATAAATGAGAATTCGAGAAAAAAATCTGTTGTCTCATACATTTTGGTCGGGTAGCAATGTAACTTTTTTATGGGACAGTTGATTTTTTTTCGCGATTATTTTACAAGTTGTTCGTATGGACCACTACTATCGCCAGTTTCCGGTTCCAGCAACTTTATCTTAACACCCAGCATATTACAAATAACGAAGAACAAACTAAATGATGGGTAATACACAAGGTACACAAGTACCTATATAATACCCATATCCGGTTTGTAAAAAACAAAACAATTAAACATTCAACAAAAAACTTCCTTTACGATTTCTTAAAACTTAAATCTATAGGTAGGTACAATCAATAATTATGGTTCAGTCAACTTCAGTCAAAAAACCGACACGAAACGAAACCTTTGTATACTACTTTATATACTAATATACTTATATACCTTGTAATCTCCACATCACCAAAGGTTAACTGGTAGAGAATGCTAATTAGAATTAAGTTCGCCTTTGTGCATTGTATACTTATTTTGTGCAATAAAGAATTTACATACATACATACATACTATATATTTATATACTTTATATACTACTGTTGTGCCTTGACTCTTGACACAACTTGCGAATTTTATTTTTGTCACTGTCACTCCAAGCGAAAAATCGCGCAGTGCGAGAGGGACGGATTCAGGGCAAAAGGAAAAAAATAGGTTTTATATTTTTATTAAAAACTAAAATAGCTAGCAAAATATCAAATATCAAATCTCTAGATATTGTTGAAACACACCTAATAAAATATGTTTGAGTTCTGTATATGGTTCCTATTCGTCAAACAAGGGGAAAAAGTGTGTTTGAAGACCTCATTTCAACAATTATTTCTATCGAGAAAAATTTATCCAAACATGTTTTCCAATTTCAAAACTCTAGATTATATAGTCAAAATGCATATACCAGAAATTTATTAAAATTTTCTGTGTATTTTATGAAATACACAGAAAAGAAACACCCGTATTTTTATTGTTCATAGTATTTTCACTCAGTTATCAATATCACATAATACTTTTCGAATTTTTAAAGCTTACATTATTCGTCGCAGTGGCAACCGTTTATTTGTGGCAGTGGAAATCGTTTATTTGTTGCAGTTTAAACCGTTTATACATGCATACGTCAAAAGAATGCACAGATGACCAGATCAGACAAAGAATCACGTGATCAGTACAAGTGGTTGCTACATGGCATTCATCACGACGAGGTCAGCTAATGTGACTATGGTCATTGGCCATGCGTGCTGCCTCGCCCATGTGCGTTCTGACTTGTTACCATAATTATTGAACAGGGAAATATCGGCATATCCGAATGGATGATTCAAGACGTCACGCATATAGCGTCTGGGGCCGATCACTGTCATTATCGGCACTATCGCTTTTAAAGGATCCTTCGGCAAATATTGTCTATGGAAACTGATCTATTATTATAACATGTCATAAGAAGAGAACCCTTAACATACAAAATTGAAATAAAAAATTGACGTCAAATATTTGAAGAAATATCCTCGCGCCTGGTCGACCCTTCTGGTGATTGGCGGGCTGGGGCCTCGCAATCCAACGGGGTAACGTCACCGGCCTGCTGGGGACCCTCCCCTGCGGCAGCGATTTAAATAGTATTTTTTATTTAATTTAGTCTATTTTTAATTTTATTTTCTTTGTAGTTAGTGTTTATTCTTAAGTATTATTTATAATTTAGTTTTATTTATGTTATTCAAGTTTCTTGTTACTAAAATATATTAAAGTAAAAAAAAACGTCAAATTTAAAAACGAAACATTGATCAAAAAAAACTGATAGTGTAATATCGGCCTTAGGTCGATATTCTTGATCTCTGCAAATGATCCATCAACAATTTGTATTGTCTTTATAGAAACTGATCCCTTTTTACATCCCTTTTCATACAAAAGTGGCATAAAGCATTTAACGTCTTTAAAAACAAAACATTGATCAAAGAAAAAACAGGCAGTCATGGGGACTGCCGACAGAAGTGAAAACACGGAACACTTGTGAAAACTTTACTGTGAATATTTTATTTTCATGGTAGTAAAAATTTCCAAAATGCAATGGTCACCCCTGTCGGTTATTTTACTGCTGGCCACACTAATAAAAAAAGATCTTTCTTGACCGCTAACCGGAGGAGCGAAAGCACGTACATTAAATAATTTTGTACGTGCTTTCGCTCATACGTCGTACATCTTCAAACCAGCCAGCGACGTAGACCCAGAGACCAGCTCCGGGATAATCCAGGTAGGTACACCGTTATATTTTTTAGATATTCCATTCTATACTCACGGACGTAGAAAAAAGAACGTGTCTTTACGTTCTCTCATAAAAATTTTGGACCTTGATAACCGAATTTCAAGGCTATTAGTGATTTTACGTATTTTGTGCTTTCATTATTTTGATAGATAACCTTTTCATCAAATTTTCAAATCTTTTCTTTGTTCTGCCACGTAGAACCTCTGTACAGCTACCGCCATTTTCTACTACCGTTTCTAGTTCAACAAAGCGTTCAGTTTCGTATTGTTGTTCGATAATACGAGTTATAATGTTTGTACGAACATAACAAAAACATTTCACGCATAAATTGTTAAATTACGTTGTAATTATTTGCAAAAATTCGTTTTTATTTTGTTCATAAATGAAGGGTAGAAGTTAATAACTTCACGCGGCCGGAGCCGGACACCGGCCAACTCGGTCGGTTTGTAGGTGTAATTTGTGTGCAGTTTCACATTCGAAACAATTATTTAGAATTTTATTATTCCGAAAAGTACCTTCATCTGAATAATTAGTTCTTCTTCTTCTTCTTGGTGGGCTCGGTTTCCGCAGCTAGTCTCTTACTTGGACCTTTGTGCGTGGAAAGTGTGGAGCCGGCTATTCCAGCTAGCCCAGCTCTCGCCAGAATCCCAAGAGGCGACCTAGGTCGCCACAGGATTGACGAAGCGTCCCCGGTTCACCGAGGATCTTAGCCCGTTGTGTGCTGACGCCTACGCAGTCTATCGTCACGAGGGTCGGCGTTTCTTCGGTCTCCATACAAGCTCTGCATAGACCTATATTATAGAAATGTCTGTTGAGGTTACTATGTAATTAGCCCTACCATCATGCGAAGGTTCAGTCTATTGAGACGAAGTAGTTTCTTTGTCAGGCGACGGTCCACGGTGGGTAGAACCGCTTTCGTCTGTCTACAAGTTGTCATGCTTGCCCATCGCTCAGCATGTTGAGAGCTGGTTCTCTCACGCAGCCAGATTCGTATCTGGTTAAAGGGCAAGGGAACCAATATTGAATAATTAGTTACTTGAACTCTATGTACTTACTAGTGTACTTGAACTCCATGTACGTAATACCTCAGTGTGAGTTAGGTACAGTGTCTTTTTTTTTAGTCTTGATGGTTGTTTTTCGAGTAGTGCCTGCCCCCTTATCTACACAACAACCGAATAAGTAATATTATACTTGCAAGTGAACAACAAAAGTTCAAAGTTCAAATTACCAATTTATAATTCCATATAAGTAGCTTTTGCCCGCAACTATTATCAACAGTTTTAGTTAGGCGATTAGTTTCAACACCTGTTACAGCCTATTATATTTTGACCAGGGTAATTACGATGATAATAAAGAAAACCGCATCCAAAAGGCAAGGGTATTCAGAGAAATCTGTCTTGCTCCAACGCTTTCATTTTATACTGCTCAGTGGAAGCGGGCCGCTCAGAAAACTCGCGATTTCGAGGTTTTTTTAGAGTTCGGTACCCAAAGGGTAATCAACGGGACCCTATTATTAAGACACCGCTGTCCGTCTTTCCGTCTGTCCCCGTGATAGCTAGACAGTTGAAATTTTCAAAGATGATGTCTGTTGCCGCTATAATACAATAAATATTTAAGGGGGCTCCCATACAATAAGACTTGTTTTTATTGCCGTTTTTATAGTTAATGGTACGGAACCCTTCGTGCGCAAGTCCGACTCGCAATTTGGAATTAGAGGAATGGGTATAATGGCCGTTTTGTATCACATCAGGCGCGGTCGCAGCCTAAGATTTTAGGCGGGTCATCTTGGTTCAAGTACAATACCACATATTTTATATAATTTTAATTAAATCTTTTGAGCTTTTTCAACTTTTCGACTATTTTTGATTTAATTGCTTAGAGTCTAAGACTTCGACTTAAGAATGTTTTATGAGATTTTGAAATCTGTTTGGATGATCTTGGGGGGGGGTCGTAATCTTTGTGACCCCCCCCTCTCGGACCGCCACTGTATCACATTTGTTACGACGTCTATTTTGGTACAAGCAGTTTTATTCTCCCAAAATGAAATTACATTATTTAGATCACAGTTTAAGCCTATCTTTGCGATTTTAACGGATGAAAGAAAATGCAAGTTGTAATAGTGTATCGAACGGCTGAAATATTAAGATCAAAGCGTGACGTATGATTTTTTTTAATATTCAATTCCTTGTTATTTAAGGCTATCATTGAGGATAGGCCCCGCAAAAACATCAAAGTTCCCTAATTTATTCTTCGTGGTTTGAAAAATCTAGCAATAGAATCTAGAAGGTTGTCATGTCGACGTTTAAGATTACTTGAGCAAAATTCCATACATATTAATTATGGATTAAAAAAACCTGTATAAACTTTATTACACTCTGAAACTAACAGATTTTTCCTAAAAGGTTAATTTTTATTTTAAATAATAAAACTTGTGAATAAAATTCCTCCTTGCGAAACTTCTCCTTAGCGTGGTTGTATAGTGTTATGTCAAATTGGTCTTTATCTGCTCAAGCGACGATTGAGTCTCCGATCTGCCTCAGTATATCAAATACCTATCGTGGCCGCGGGCTCTAACTTAATGATTCCCTTAAAAATAAAACACAAAATAGTAGGATGTTCATCCGGGTAAACACAAATATCTCACCTTCAAACGGAACAGAAAGACAGACAGACCAAAACTGTGAAAATGTTAGTTTTGGTCTCAGTACAATAGGTACTAATAATCCATTTCATTTAAAATTATAGTATAGATAATTAACGTTCAATTTTGTGAAGTTTATTTTCTTTCGTGATCTTAATCACGAAAGCTGAATTATTCGAATGGTCGATGCGGCTAAAAACGAAGATATGATTAAGGCGATATGCGAAAAAAATAGGGGTTTTTCTTTTCTGTGTATTTCATGAAATACACGAAAAATTTTAATAAATTTCTAGTATATGCATTTTGACTATATAATCTAGGGTTTTGAAATTGGAAAACATATTTGGATTAATTTTCCTCGATAGAAATAATTGTTGAAATGAGGTCTCCAAACACACTTTTTCTCCTCTTTTGAAGAATAGGAACCATATACGGAACTCAAACATATTTTATTAGGTGTGTTTTAACAATATCTAGAGATTTGATATTTGAAATTTTGCTAGCTATTTTAGTTTTTTTATAAAAATTATAAAATTAACATTTTTCGCTTTCGCCCTGAATCCGCCCCTCTCGCACTGCGCGATTTTTCGCTTGGAGTGAGAGTGACAAAAATAAAATTTGCATAGCCTCTTAATTACATAATATATATTTTTCCCACAATTTTCTGGTGGCTAGTTTGGGCAACAAATAGAGCTAAATCTACACAATCCACGATTGTTCCACCCCTAAGACGTTTACAGTGAGTGAAACCAGCATCTCACTCCCCACATTCCGCGCGTATAACCATAAATAAGGATATGGTCGTTATGACGTGACGCGACCTACTCACTTGTGGGTGCTGTGTCATGCTGTTTCCTTTCGCTATAAGGTGCACGCTCCATGAAACTTGCGAGGACAATACAATCGTGCCGATTTCGTAGCCGGCGCTAAATTGAAAACTTGTTTCAGAAGAAACCACTTTTGGCAAGAATGTGGCCGTTTTCAAATTTCATTTTTGGTTATTATTAATCTAAATAACATTTTCGATGTTTGACCCGTATAATTTTTTTGATTTTATCTAAAACAGTAAAAGTACATTCGGCTACACCTTTGGTAAAAAACCGTTAAATTTATTTATTTTAGGGGTTTGTTGTTAAGATATTACCTATACTCAAATTTCATGGTTTTTAGTTCAACTTAAACACAGAAAAATATTATAATAACATTCCATAGACACCTCACAATGTAGTGACAACGTTTGTATGGAGGTTTGCGCGTAACGACGCCTCGAGAAAACTTATTTATAAACTGCAAAAAAGTATCCCATAATTTATTTTCAATTTCAGGCGAAACTTGTCAGCCCCCGCCGCTTTGGACGGATCAGAATGGGACCACTGTTCCACTTACAACGCCAACTGGAGTCAAGTGCTGGAGAGCCTCGCTCCTCCCGACAATAGTACTCCCACAGTTCCGTGCCAGCACGGGTGGGAGTTCGAGTTGGGGGACATACCCTACCATACTGTTATAAGTGAGGTGAGTGTGTTGCCACTAATGAGACACATGGGCGCATGTGCGCCGGCAGGATTATTGTCAGGGGGGTACATCTACTCATAAATTATGTGATATAATATTAGATCTTTACTTATGAAATTGCTGTTTTCTATAGAAAATTTGAAGGAAACTCAATTTTCCATACTAACATTTTTGCATTTTTTTTTAAGAATGACAAATCCGAATTACGTGATTTCTTACGTGTATGAATGAGACAACATTAAGCTATCAGCAACATTAAAACTGTAAAAAATTATTACGAATCTTATCATGTTCCTGGATGGCATTTAGGACGAACTGTTTTTGAAGATTTAATTTTTATAATCAAACTGAAAATATAAACAAAATTTAATACGTATAGGTAGATGTAAAACCTTGAAATCAACTTTGAAAAAAAAACAAATCATTATGAACTCATGAATCTGTAAGAAAATTTCGGCAATTTCATATGTAAAGACCTATTATCTTATTTGCATCCTTAGAATAATAAAAACAAAAAAACATAATACGTTTGGGCATTTACGTCACTCAAGTCACTTTCTTTTATAAAATACATTAAAAATATGTATAATTTTTTATTTTTGTGTAGTTTTCTCCAAGTCCCCCTGCAAGTGCATCCCCTTGCACCCCCCTCCCGGCGCCCATGCACGGACATATATACAAGGTGTAACAGAAAGGTGTAACCATATCTGAAGAGCTTATTCAGTCAATGGTATAGAACAACTTTTACTAAGGAACAAACCCTGTATCTCGAAAAAAAAAAACTTTTTTATAGAAAAATGCAATGCCGCTCGGCTGAAATGTATGGAAGGGCAGATTTTTTTTTTGAGATTTCAGGGTTGGCTCCATAGTAAAATTTGTTCTATACCATTGACTGAATAAGCTCTTCAAATATGGTTACACCTTTATGTTACACCCTGTATATACGATACGGTGAATAGTCCCTGATAGCCTTCACTGAGACAATTTTAATATCAATGTTTTGGCAGTAGAGGGAGCTATTATAAACTGTTACAATATTGGAGGGTTTTATTTGACATTTTGTATAAAATGTTCTCACTTTTCTTTCAAATAGAATCCCTATTCTTTCAGAATACAAAAAATGTACATGATAGAAGAGTAAATTTCAGTCTAACTAATAACTGTAGTAATTATTAACTACCTCCATAACATTTTGTTGGCTCTTTCATCTGTCTATGGTCGTTGGCGGTGCTGGTGTGGTTTAAAATTTGGCCCACCCCAGAAAAAAAAACATGGCTACGCCGTTGTAAATAAAATATTTTAAGCTGTATTTTTAGTCGGTGTAATTTTGATAACTGGTGATTAATAGTCGTCTATACGAACAACTTTTGCAATGGATCCAACTACGAGTATAAAATTGCGAAAACCGTCAGCTTTTTGCACGCTGTTTCATTGGAAAATTACTTGACCAAAATATATTAAACAATAGTTCTTTTTTTGTGATTTCGGGGTTTGTTCCATAGTAAAAGTTATTCGTATGGACAAGTACACCGCCAGTGTTTGATGCCTGTCTAACAGGTTTTTAGTTATCAGGAACGATAATAAGATGTACATACTTACCATGGCGTGGCGGTAGCTCAGCGGTAGAACGCTGACCCCTCATTATTGAGATCCAGGTTCGTTTCCCGGTCTGGAATGCACCAATGAGTTTTTCAGAATTTATGTGCATAGTATTTGTTCTTACATACCACTTGCTGAACGGTGAAAAAAATCATCGTAAGGAAACCTGCATGCCCTATAAAATGCCCGAAGTACAGCGATAGGGCTCAGCACCCATCACGTTGGGTCGTAATAATCGTCGGTGAAACGCGGGTGTAGCGAGTGTGCACTGTGACTTCCATTACACAACACAGTTCACACTCGGAAAACCTCTGACACGCCCTCGAGGATTCATATATATATAATATACCTATACAGGTTGTTAAAATGAAGTTGCGGAAGCCGAAAACTGGCGATAGTACCCGTCCACACGGGAAACTTTCCGTGAAATAAAACTGAGATATCAAGAAAAAAAATCTGTTGTTTCATACATTTTGGTCGAGTAGCTATTTAAATTTTCTGTGGAACAGCTGTTTTTTTTTCGCGATTCCAGTTTTGGCTCCATAGTAAAAGTTGTTCATATGGACGAGTACTATCGCCAGTTTCCGACTTCCGCAACTTCATCTTAACGTCCTGTATAATATTCGGACTAGTAGAATATTGTAGTCGATTCTGAAGGCTTTAATTTTAGTTTTAGTGCTGTCAAACATAAAATTATTCCAAAGTAATAAAGATTCTGTTCTTAACTCTTAAGGACTATTTTGCAATGAAAGAAATTTAGTTTTGACAGCACTAAAACTAAAATTAAAGCCTTTGGAATCGGCTTTAGTGCCTACCTAATGGTACCGATTCGGTGTAGCACAGGACTAAACTTAATTTAAGCGTTCTGTCCTTGTCTTTTTGATAAAGATAGAAAAAGACAGGACTCTTAAAATAAGGTTAGTCCTGTCAAATAAGCTAAGTCGTGTTACGCCGAATCGATACCAATGTACAGTAAACAAGACTTGCGACTTGTGGAGAAAGAACGCAAAACATTAAAGAAAGATGAAGTCAAGAGTATCCGTTATCGGTTATTGGTAAACCGATAACAGAATGATAACACAAATTCTATAGGTACCTGTTAGAACTAGAGCACTGGTGGCATTGCACGCACCCAGGATGTTTTGTGGGGGGGGGGGTCCAGGTACGGGCAAATGATTAAGAGGATGGCATACCCTAGCAACATTTTTTACTACCCGTTCAGCACAATAAGTAATGGCAAAGACCTTATTTGCTTTTCATAGAGGCGATTATATGTTGGCTCTTTGGCCTCTTGTTCTTAGACGCGTAATACTAGTGATCACGCAACAAAACAACAAATTGGTGTGTTTTTAGCTAGTACTGAAATATTTTGTAGGGAAAAAAATATTGGATTTAGATAACATCCCTTCATATTTCTATTGCCTATTTTATAAAAAAAATCAAGTTGATCTCTTAACCGCGCCTTTGAAACGAACGTTTGAAATCCAAAAAAAAGAGGGTGGAATATTTTTTTTTTTTGACAAAAGTATAAATCCTAAAACATTGTTTATAGGCGGAATCCCCAGATAAAAGATCGATTAACCAAATATATTTTCTTCAATATAGGGAGAGACCTAGTTTCTTCCAATGAACCCTTGAAAACCTGGTGTTGTTGATGTTCTAGCGTCAGGTGTCCCGTTAAGGGGCTATACCGTGAAAATTTACACTTTTTGAAGTTATTTATCTGCTCTTTTAATGAAGTTCCAAGTAAAATAAATTAGTATAACAATTTTGGGACCTTTTACTAGATTTTGGTCTATCAGAAACGCGATAGGAGGAATTTCATTCGATAGAAATAATTATTGAAATCAGGTCTAAATTTACACTTTTTTTGATATTCTGACAAATTAGGATAGCATACAGACTTGAAAAATATTTATTTAGATGGGTTTTAACTACACCTAAATTACTGGTTATGGAATTTTTTGTAGCTATTTTAGTAAATTTTGCATTAATTTAAAACCGACTATTTGACAATTTTCCCCGATTCTGTCTGTTTCGCACTGCGGGTCTTTCTGCCTGGAGTAACGGGGACCTTTGGTAGCACGGTATATCACCTTAAAGTATCGCGCGAAATAAATTTACACAAAGATCCACAGTCAAAGCTAAATACAGATGGTAATATCATAGGTCAGGCCAATAAATACTACGCTCCGGCTATGTTAAACTTTGTTGTTGAGTGTGTTCCGGTTTTCCTACTGTTTTTCTCCAATATCTCGCATTTTTTTATTTCCACTTATCACCTGGGGCTCTATCGCGTAATTCTCATTTGTATCAACTTCAAGCAAATGCATGCGAAATTCAATGCGTGCAAAAGAGATGGCATGTTAGGCGGGCGTCGTCGCACGCACGTCAAATTTCAATATCAAGTTGATGTTGATGAAAATGAGAATTACGCGGTAGACCCACTGTATTGTAATATGTTATATATTTATTTGTTATTGTTATTATGTTATTAATTTTTAACATGGGGTTTTTCGGTGATAAACTAAGACCATTATTAAAGCAACCTGGTACGGCACACAAAGGCATACTTCCAAAGTCACAAAAAACTATGCAAAAGCCATAATAATGTACTGAAATGGCAGATTTTCATAATGTAACTATAGCATTTTTTAACAGGGGAAAAATACGTAGTAATCTACATGGTACAAATAGTGATGTGGTTTTTTCTGAATTTTATTTTAAAATACAGAAGTGAAGCAAGAAAATTCTAAGTTTACCCTTATTTCTCGATTTTTTTGTAAACTTGTAACAATATAACTGCTACAGTTTTTATCGAAACAGTATAAAAATTTATAAACTTCTAGACAAAATAATATAAAACGATATGGTTTTCTTAGTTCTTGGAAATTCATTTTATTTTAGATAAAATGAATATAAAAAAACACTATTTTCGCTCTTGTCAGCCGCAGCGACTGACGTAACAGCCATGTTGCAGTGTGAGCTGGATAAGAACTTTATTTTAAAATGGTTTTGTTCGAAATTTCAACCACCACGAATCGAGTTGCTAATTTTTCCGACGGAACCACCTTAATACAATACAATTTGTCGATGTCGTCATTCACTCACTGACTAGACTCACTCATGATCATCAAAACCTCTATGATGCTTCCTGACATGTACCTGAACACATTCCGATGGTTCAGTTTCAGTTCCTGTTTATACGTCTTATTGCTATTACCGAATGAGTGGTTTTCTGATTGCGGTTTCATAAAGGCAATTCACATTTAGTACACTTGGAATTATAATGGCCGTAGACCCCTGGAAACATATTTCTCCTACATATTTCACCAAAATGCTCATAGTTCCGTTCAGCTCCCTTCAGTCACAGCGCTATGTTTATGTTATTTTCAGCGAGGCTGGGTCTGCCAGTTCTCTGGGTTCGGTCCTATAGCACAAGCCATCTTCTTCGCTGGGTCCTTCGTCGGAGGGCTGTTTTTCGGATGGCTGGCCGACACCTTCGGCAGAGTTCCTGCCTTGGTTGGTAAGAGTTCATTACTTGGGGTAACTTTCCTTTTCCTATTTGGGTGGGTTTTAGTCATCACATCAGATAACATAAGATCATACTTTGACAAGCAGTTCTATCAAAATTCCCATGTGTGGCAGTGTGTACGATTATCACATTTATGCCATTTACCATTTCAATTATTAAAATTTTATTATTTGATCATTGATAAAGAAAGAACTCATAGGCGCGTTTAGTTTAGTTCTGCATGGATGGATCAGAAAAGTCATTGCTTTAAGCACTTTATGAGCAGGGACTAGGGTTTCGTTCACCGTTGAATAGATACATTCTTATATTAAGTAATTTTATTTTATTAATTTCTATTGAAGCTACACATAAAAAATTCCTTGTAACTTCGATAATATTCGATCATTTTTTTTTTGGCTCAGTTGTGTTGATTTTATAGGTCTAAGATTCTTTAATCGGCATTAAGTAGTTTATTATTTTATTATGTATTGTATATATTATGAATGAATAAGTAAATAATTAAATAAAGCTAACTTAGATTCACATGTTTTTGCAAGTCCGCCAAGCGTCGGTCATCCTACATAATAGACGACATCGACGGGACAATCTACTTAATATTTTAATTGACACCGCACATAAATCTTCAAAAACTGGCGTTAGAATATTTTTCGTATCTTTTCCAGGGTCCTATTAATACTGCTTACATACATAATATTGCTACGAAGCACGGTCTACAATACTCTCTATAATACTAAGTCTATAACATTCTTTCAGGTACCAATCTAGTCGGCTGCGTCGGCGGTATAGCCAGCATCTACACGACCGGGCTCTGGGATTTCGCCTTCTGTCGGTTCCTGGTCGGCATGTCCTATGACAGCTGCTTCATGATGATGTACATTCTCGGTGAGAAACTCAGAACATTCACTTCCAAGGTTCCTTCTTCGTATGTACTTTCCACACCATGTTTGATTTCTCTTGGCCATTTTAGGTAAGCGAGCACATCTAATTATGGTAGGGTTTGATCCTCACCGCCTTCCTCACTACGTGGTCGAGCTGTTTAGTTTAAAAGCCATTTATCCTCCAGCCAAACTCCAAGTAGGTATTTGACTTCCTTGCTGAGGGTTAGCATGATTAATTTGCCTAGAAAAGAACATTAATTAAATATTTCCAAATGTCGTTGGGGTTGACTGTAGGATTTTGAGTTGATGTTCTTACACTAGGTTTC
Source organism: Ypsolopha sequella (assembly GCA_934047225.1). Lineage (NCBI taxonomy): Eukaryota > Metazoa > Arthropoda > Insecta > Lepidoptera > Ypsolophidae > Ypsolopha > Ypsolopha sequella. The sequence continues at coordinate 26,518,890 of OW203987.1, forward strand.
TATCTTCCGAAGCGCGTGTATATTCTATGCTTACCTTTTGTAAGCATGTTTGTGACCCACTAATTATAGCTTGTCAACGCCATGTCCTTGAAATGTACGAATCTCCACATGTTGATTTGTTCATCTTTCTGTTAGCTACCCAAGGGTTGCCTGGAAGATATTGCTATTAGCAATAAGTGCCGCCCTTGTACACCATGTTTAATTGTTTCTTTTGTCTTTTAAGTTATTTGTGTAATTGTGCAAAAAGTGTTATAAATAAAAATGAAAGAATCTCGGAAAAGTGGTTTTGTCGAACAATCTTACAACTTATAAAGGTCTGCAATAAAGTTAAATGGTTGGGTAAGCTTTTCCAAGCTGTAAATTGTAGTGTACCCAATATCATTACAACACGCTCGTAATGGGTATTTGTGTTGCGTGAGTGTGTGTCATATACATTATTCGACGGCCGTAAAGTGGACTGTTTGTTTGGATTACTGATGACCTTCAGTTACATAAAAAGGGTGGCGCTAACTGAAGCTAATCACGTGCCAAATATATGTATACTTACTTTATGAATAATAATTACAAACATACAAAAAAACCGGCCAACTGCGAGTCAGACTCGCGTACCTAGTGTCCCGTATTGTGGATGATAAATTTAATTTAGTCATTTTTTTCGTGAATTTCTCTACCGCTATATTTTTCCAGTAACCTTTACGTAAACACATATTACCATGATTTTTTTTTATATTTTTCGGTCCACCAGTTTTAGATATAAAGGAGGGGCATACATTTTTTATAGCTTTTCAAGGATTTCTCGAAATATATACAATTAAATATAGCCAACAATATTTTTACAATCAACTTTTTAATACCTACAATTTGATATAAATTTTTTATTTATTTATTTATTATAAATCGATCTATAATCGACAATTTTTTCATATTTTTCTGTGTACCAGTTTTGGAGATAAGGGGGGGACATAATATAATATTTTTGTGGTTTTTTAAAGATTTCTCGAAACCAGTGCCAGTAAATACAGTAAAAGTATATATTTTTACAATCAACTTTTTAATATCTACAATTTTATACCCAAATTGTATTTTTAAGATGATATTTTTTATTTTTCTCACTTTTGTTTTAGAAATATTTTGAACAATTTCAAATTTTTCATATTATTTTACACTGTGATATGTGGGCAAATTAATGCAATTTTTTTGCCAAATTTCATGTCTTTATCTTTAACGGTGCTAAAGTTATGAGGCTGTGACATACGGACGGACGGACAACAGAGTCTCACCATAAAGGTTCCTTTTGTACCTTTTAGGTACTACAGAACCCTAATTAATAACTACCAGACGCCCCGCAGCGTGAATCCCGTTTCCCTCAATCCCGTGGGAATTTCCTAAAATTCCTTTATATCGGATGTCTGTACCTCATACGTCAAGGAACCTACAATCCTAATGTTCCTGGTTCCAGCCGTTCGGTCTAGTCGTTTATAGATCAGTCAGTCTAGGTATTCGTTAATATGCATAAAGAGGTAGGTATACAATAATTACAAAATATTTAGATAGTACCTAGTAATCATAAAAATGGGACAAATTCAGATTATTTTTAAAGTAGCCAGCAACTTTACAGTTACAGCACTGGTTTTCAGTTTCTCATACCTAAAATAATCCACAAATGATGCCGGTAACAAAAACCATACATTATCTACATCATACATTATCATTATTATTCCCGTAGACCACGAGACATGCAACCGTCTCGAAACGTCGGGTGTCCTCTTTTCGTAAAAAACAGGTAAAAATTGATCGCGGTAGACCCGATAATATATATTATAATTATCTACATTGTCCACAGTGCTGGAGTACGTGGGTCCTCGCCACCGAACCTGGGTAGCGAACATGTCCATAGCGCTCTACTTCGGGGGCGGTTGTCTGCTACTGCCCTGGCTAGCCATCTGGATAGGGGACTGGCGGATGCTGCTGTGGGTCACTTCGCTGCCAATGTTGTTGGTGGTGTTTGTGCCGTTTTTAGTTCCGGAAAGTGCCAGGTAATATCAGTATCAGTACTACCACCTATAATAACAATAATTGCAGCTAATGCATAATAATTTTCCAAAATTACAGGTGGCTTTCGTCACGAGGTCGTGTAAACCAAGCTGTTGAGGTGTTGAGAAAATTTGAAAGAGTTAACGGTACAAAAATCCCACAGGATGTCCTGGATGACTTCATTGTGAGTACTGAATGCCCAACTTAATATACCAATTACTAAATATTTACAGCTCATTAAACAAAGGTCGGGCAGGTGCGAATTCGTTTCGCGCGCCTAGTGTACTTAAATCGGGTTAGGTACTTTAAATTATTTAATGCTGGAAATGTCGCTGAAGTATTTCCAAGTTTAAATATTGATAGGGTTATTCGTCTCGGAGAATATCCGCTTTTGACAGATAGATATTATACCATAGGGTTCCGTTTTCACATTTTATACACGGTGCCCTACAAATGAATGTAAATCAAATGCCTAATATGACATGTATCATTGGGCTAAAACATATATATATTCTTGCAGCTGCAATCTCGTCAAACCAGACAAACAGACGAGACCATCTGGGCGTTATTTAAGAGCTCTCACCTCCGAATCATGATGGCGTTCATGGTGATAGTGTACATGGCTTGTGCGATAGTGTTCGACGGGCTGGTCAGGATGTCTGAGGCCCTGGGCTTCGACTTCTTCATCACTTTCACTTTAACTTCCGCTACGGAGATACCGTCGGTTACGCTGCTGGCACTCGTGCTTGACAGGTTAGAACGAACTTTGGACTGTAACATTTTCGCATTACATTTGTTAAATGTCGCAAAGAAATTCATATTCAAATAAAATTAGTTTTCAGTTGTCTTGACCTCACTCGTGCCTATTTACAGATGGGGTCGCCGCTGGCTTACCTGTGGTCCAATGGGCATTGCTGGAATATTGAGTCTTATAGCTGCATTTGTACCTAAAGGTAAAAAACGTTCAATCGGAAACGTTTTTGATTATTGATATTTAAAAATCCCAAGTCCACTACATGGACGATATATTAATAATTGCAGGTATCCCTCAAGTGTCGCTCGCCATAATGGCACGGTTCTGCATCAACATGTCATACAACGCCGCCATCCAGTGGGCCACCGAGTTGCTGCCAACTGGAGTGAGAGCTTCGGGCAGCTCCCTTGTCCACGTCAGCGGATATGTGGCTACTGTCCTGTCTCCATTCGTTGTATATTCTGTGAGTTATTTCTCTCTGACCTATTTGAAGGTTATTTGGTGTGAAGAGGTTTCATTGAAGCCGACGGTTTCTCTCTGTCTTCTGCTATAACAGAATGTATATTCAGCGACAGATTCATGGTTTCATTTTTAATACGATGGTAACATAGCTTTTATAATGTCAATGCTCATGAATGATTAATAACAACCGACAAGTATGTATGTACCTACCTAATTAGTGAACTTGGATGTCCAGGACAAGTTCTGGCGACCACTGCCGCTGCTGATCCTGGGTGTGATCGCCTTGTTCGCGGCCAGCATCGGCTCCTTGCTGCCGGAGACCAACGGGAAGCAGATGCCACAGACCATCGCTGAGGGGGAGCGGCTCTTCAGGGAGCACTCGCTTTGCGGGTGAGTTGCCTCGATACTATAGTGACTACAAGGGAATCCAGTAATCAGTAATGGACAGTACTGTATCAGTATTGACCATTGTAACAGAGAATGTTACATGAGGCATGTCAAATATCAAATCAAAGCATGAGGTAATCCTTGCATGAGGTTATTGTCAACCAAAGTGTAGGGTACTAGAGCCAATCAATCAATAAAATATCGTGGTTTCGCTCTCGTCTTCGGAGATTTAAAGTTACAGCTTGGTTAAAAAGAGTTTGATGTTTCACCGCGTGGAACTTAATATTTTGCTCGTGATATAAATAATATTTATGATATTATTAGAGTGCATTACAAACTAGAAAAGATCAATCAGAAACAAACCCAAAGACAAGAAATTTAAAAAATCCCACGGCCCAGGATTCGAACCTGCGACCTCTTGTTATCAAGACAAGCGCGCTACCAATTGCGCCACCGAGGTTCCTACCCAGACCGGTGAATTCTTCCATCATACTTGTCCACTGTTATGTTTGCTTCTGCCTGATATACTAGGTTGTACTGCACATATAGAACGCTCACGAGGGCTTTATGTGATTTCACGCCTTGTTCTTAAGAAACAGATGGCGCTGTCTTCGCTACAATATTGTTGCTTCAGACAGTTAAGAAATTCACAGTTCTCATTAACTAAGATTATGTTTACTTTGCGAAATAATATTTATGATGTGTATTTTCCGAACTCTTTTTTGCTACGCTGTATAAATCTAGTGTGTAGTGTAGCCACAAATATCGTGCGTCATGTCTGCGTCAACTCACCTATTCTATTTAGCAAATCTGAAAAAGCCTTAAGATATGTTAAGATTATTCATAATTTTACAGAACTGCCGAGGACGTTGAAGAAAATATTTGGACTACGACAGAAGACTCTAAACAAGACAAGTTAGTTACGTAATCCGTAGCCAGTTGCCTTTTGAGAACATATCAAAAATGCCTACCATTTCGTAGACCTCTTTCTAGAGAAAATATTTTCTTAAAACCGCTTAATGTTGCGAAAGTGGTGCCACTTCAGAGAAAAAATCATTGCTTACCTACCAGATTAATTATTGAAAGTCTGCTGAATTAAATGTCTAGAAATAGCAATGAACTGTTTTAGTTTTCATAGACAACTTCTTCGATGAGCTAAAATTTTAACTTTTGTTAAAAACTGTCACTTTTGGCATAAGTTAAAATTTTAGCTATAAAAAGACGTTGTTTCTGAAAACATTGCTACGTAAAAATAGTTCATTGCAATTTCTAGGCATTTAACTGAGCAGAATTTCAATAATTATTCTAGTAAGTAGGAAATGTTTTTTTTTCTAAAGTGGCAGCACTCTCGCAGCATATAACGCCTTAAGTAGAAACAAAGTTGTTATGTTTGTAATAGAGATAAGCGAATGAAAGAATTGACGTAGTCGTTCTTCATGCTATAAGTAAATTGGCTGGATTTGATGTAGATTGCTCTCTTTTCGAGAAAACAGAAATTTTTGTTTTCGCTAATTTGCGTTTTCATTCTATAGGTACCATAATAAATATGACGTTTTCATTCTATAGGTACCATAATAAATATGACGTTTTCATTCTATAGGTACCATAATGAATATGATGTTTTCATTCTATTGGTACCGTAGACGTTTTCATTCTATAGGTACCATAATAAATATGACGTTTTCATTATATAGGTACCATAATGAATATGACGTTTTCATTCTATAGGTACCATAATAAATATGACGTTTTCATTATATAGGTACCATAATGAAAATGACGTTTTCATTCTATTGGTACCACCATAAATATGACGTTTTCATTCTATAGGTACCATAATAAATTAAGATGACGTTTGGTAAGATTTTTGGCTTTTTAATGGCACTTGGCGAATTTCCATCACAAGTCAGGAGGTACAAAATAACATACGAGTATACATTATAATTTTTGCGATTTAGAAATGCAGAAAAAAAGCAAATCTGGGTTATTCAGAACTTTCACTTTTGCGTTTCTATACCTACACTAGTTAACAAATTCATAATACACGAATCAAGTTATATTCTGCTTTCTGCAACTGCCCTGCCATAAATCCTGTTCATAGACCTCAGCCAGTCGAAGACTCTGTATGCCTTGATTGTGTAGATCTCCTGAATCCGTCTGTCAAGCCAAGGGTTACGTCGATGTGTTGCGCATGTCTATTGTAGGGAAGGCTAATGACTGGGGTCTGAGTACTTGCTCTTGATGGTAGTCAAGGATCTAGCGTGTTTTATCTGGGGCATATTGCGCTGGGTGTGGTCTGCGTGTTGTCTCCAGGTAGTCGACGCTTCGGGCGCCTCTTTCAAGTTGTGCCCAGGTAGGCTGCAGGGCAGCACGAAGTAACTCCCTTTCACGGAGGGCCATCGGCTTCACATGTTGATGGTTTTCCACCGGGACGCATGAGGCTTCTATCCTGGACCACATTATGCCTTCAGATTCCTTATATAGTTCTGATTCCACTAGCTTTTGACCACGGTTCACCTACCTGGAATGTTCGCAGCCTCAGTTTTAACGAAAATTGCTGAAGTTTTCAACTTTACCCAAACTTGGAGTCAAGTTCGGTTAAAGGTGGAATTTCAGCATTTTTGTTGAAGTATTTTCTTTACTTTCGACACATAAATAAATTCATTACAAATTTAACGTTGGTAAAACTTTCGGCAATGTCCAATACTACTTAGTTCGAGTGTTGCCTGCAGTTTTAGTTCTGGACAGTGATATAAGAAACAACTAAATTATCGTAAAAAATTGAGAATACCAAAAACATGAACGAAATTAGGTAAATTTCGGAAGTATTTCTTTATATCTAAAAATTCCATAATAGCCAAAATGACTTTACTCTAGCCCAAATCGATGAAGAGCATTTATTTACAAAATCTTGAATCATTACCGGCATGCCGCGTTCTCGCGTTTCTTTTCGTAGATTTCTTTATGTCGCGTTGATTTTTGTGAAGTACAGTCTGAGAAAAGTTCAAGTATTTAGGTAACTGCTTTATAAACTAATGTTTGCATTAAAAATGCTCAATATTCAATGATTGAATAAACTGAGGCCACGATCATCCCAGATCGTTGAACAATGGTCAAAAGCCAGTAGAAATAGAACTATATAATGAATCAGACGGCGTAATGTGGTCTGTGGACAGACGCCTCATGGGGCGCGGTGGCAAACTCTCAACGTGTAAAGCCACTGGACCTCCGTGTAAGAGAGTTACTTCCTGCTGCCGTGGAGCTTGCCTAAGGCACCCGGAAACGTCTACTATTTCGGGACACCACACACACCAAACCCTGCGCAATATGCCCCAGAAAAATAAGCGCTAAACCGTGATGACCACCATGGACAAGTACTAAAGCTCCAGCCATTAGCCTGGTCTACAATGGATATGCGCAACACATCGATGTATCTCTCGGCTTGGCAGACGAAACCAGAGGATCTAGCAATCAGCGCATGGAGTGTATTCGACTGGCTGACGTCTATAAACAAGAATTTATGGCAGGAGACAGTAGCTCGTCTAGGGGGGGGGGGGCTAGGGGGCTGAAGCCCCACCACACGTTTATACGTTTTAGTATAGGATGACAATTTCCTACTTATGTTGTAACACAGGATGGTGACGGGTCGCCGTGGTGGTCTAGGTGTCGATTCGGCGCAACACAACTTAACTTATTTGACAGGATTAACCCTATTTTAAGCGTCCCGTCTTTGTCTTTTCGATACAGAAAGAAAAAGACAGAACGCTTAAATTAAGTTTAGTCCTGTCAAATGTTATACCGAATCGACACAAATGTCAACATGCACTACTCAACAAAATCTTAGCATAGTCTAAATACAAATCTCGCTCAGATGCCATAGAAGAGACATCTTGATAGGTTTGATAAGGACACATCTTTAGATAGTACTAGCTGTTGCCCGCGGCTTCGATTGCGTGGAAGTGCCTTGAGATACCCTTGAGAATGTAGGTCGAATATTTTAGTGGTATCGACAGTTTTGACAGACTTGGCGCTTATTTGGTCAACACTCCTTATATCCCATTCGGGGGGGGCAGAAACTCAATAATGGTACCGATTAGGTGAAGCACATCTTAACTTATTTGACAGGACTAAACTTAATTTACGCGTTCTGTCCTTGTCTGTCCGATAAAGAAAGAAAAAGACAGGACGCTTAAAATAAGGTTAGTCCTGTCAAATAAGTTAAGACGTTTTTTGCCGAATCGATACCATTATAGGCATAAGTTCTAAAAAGACAAACAAATTATTGAACACTACATATGTATTTTCTATATCAAATTTATCTTTAAAAAATTAGTCTCCGGGGATTTTCAGTAGTCCCTATGTATATAGCTTACCTACAGTATGTTTTTAAGACAATAGTTAGTTTTCAGTGTAAAGCGAGATATTAATTTTAATCAATAACACTTGCTTGTATCCCACTCCAGGGGGAGGCTATTTTTGCCCAGGGGGGGCAGCTGCCCCTACCTGCCCCCCCATCCCTGCGTACGCCCTTGTTTTTATGACGGACTCCAACATCTAAGTGAACGTTATATTTATTAAGGTACCTATAGAATGAAAACGCAAGCTCTAACGCATATGAAATGTGAGATTGGTTAAATCACAGATAAATGTTTTATATACAAGGTGACTTTTCGATCATCGTCCAAATTCATACTGGAGGCTTGGTAAGTGATCAGTATCTTGGATCGATAACAATTTTCGTGAAATTTGTAAAATGAAATTTCGGCTTCCCATAGAAATTCACTTCCAGTTCCGAGTGAATCACTATGGAGAGTCGAAATTTCATTTTACGAATTTTACAAAAATCGTTTTTGATCCATGATACTGATCACTTACCAAGCAACCAGTATGAATTTAGACGATGATCAAAAAGTCACCTTGTATATATCGTCACGCCATGAATCCCTGAGGGAGTGTCAGAGGTGTTTTCGAGTGTGATCTGTGAAGTGCAAGTAGCAGTCCACACTCGGTACACCCACATTTCATCGACGATCATTAAATGTTTTAGCTAATTGTTATTACTTGCGTATGTCAATTATTAAAGTAAAGTATGTCATGTTACACCTAATTAATAACGGAGTAACTAACCCTTGAGAGGCGAACTTACACTTGGTTCGTTCGATATAAATTTCGCTAACTTTTGTCGAGCGGTGATAGAAATATAGAAACTCCTGCAAGCGGGAGTGAGATACATATAGTCAAGTCACAAATCGGACGGACCGGCATTTCTCTCTCGGGGCTAGTTGCTCGATGTACCTAATATAAAAGTCAAGGAAGTCGCTTATATATATTAAAAGCAATATATACGGTCTGTAAAAGCAACCGCACAAAGAATTTGCTCATGAACTCTCAATTCTGTGTATAAATACTAAGTACCTTTTTATTGTGGCTAGTAAATTTTTGCATAATGGCTTTAAATAAATAACATAATAGTATGTAATTATCATATAAGTACTTAAGTGGCCGGCGGAGCAATCCTAGTTCATACAAATGAAATACCAATAGATATTCTTAAGGTAGTGTGTTATTTTTATCAAATTTCATATTTAAATCAGTGTTCTTATTTCTTATTTAATATGTATTTGGATACCTATGTACATATTCTGTAATCCAGTCGGAATAAACACACAATAAAGCCGATTCTATAGGCTTTAATTTTAGTATTAGTGCTGTCAAAACTTAAAATTTTCCAAAGTAATTTAGCTTCTAACTCTAACACATAAGGACTTTTATGCAATGAAGATTATTTATTTTTGACAGCATTAAAACTAAACTTAAAGCCTTTAGAATCAGCTTTACTATCCTAAGAATATACAAGGTGACTTTTTGATCATCGTCCAAATTCATACTGGAGGCTTGATAAGTAATCAGTATCTTGGATCAATAACAATTTTTGTGAAATTTGTAAAATGAAATTTCGGCTTCCCATAGAAATTCACTTCCAGTTCCGAGTGAATCACTATGGGGAGTCGAAATTTCATTTTACGAATTTTACAAAAATTGTTATTGATCCATGATACTGATCACTTACCAAGACACCCGTATGAATTTGGACGATGATCGAAAAGTCACCATGTATATGATTTACAAATTTTTTTAGTATTTCGTTTGTATGAACTAGGATTGCTGCGCCGGCCTCTTAAGTTTTAATGCTTTTAAATAGGCACTAGTACTTTTTATGTCTTCCTGAAAGCACTGTATGTATGTTAAGTAAAATTCACATATTTCAAGGTTCGTGAGACTGGAACTGACTGGATGTACTTGGTACAAATACTAGATGTACTTGGTACAAATACTAGATGTACTTGGTACAAATACTAGATGTACTTGGTACAAATACTAGAGGTACTTGGTAAAAATGCTAGGTGTACTTGGTACAAATACTGAAAGTACTTGGTACAAATACTAGATGTACTTGGTACAAATGCTAGATGTACTTGGTACAAATACTGAAAGTACTTGGTACAAATACTAGATGTACTTGGTACAAATACTAGATGTACTTGGTACAAATACTAGATGTACTTGGTACAAATACTAGATGTACTTGGTACAAATACTAGATGTACTTGGTACAAATGCTAGATGTACTTGGTACAAATACTGAAAGTACTTGGTACAAATACTAGATGTACTTGGTACAAATACTAGATGTACTTGGTACAAATACTAGATGTACTTGGTACAAATACTAGATGTACTTGGTACAAATACTAGATGTACTTGGTACAAATACTGAAAGTACTTGGTACAAATACTAGACGTACTTGGTACAAATGCTAGATGTACTTGGTACAAATACTGAAAGTACTTGGTACAAATGCTAGATGTACTTGGTACAAATACAAAATAATTACCAAATATTTTTGCTTACATAAAAATTTAAGTGATATCTGAACCCAGTGGTTAAAAAAATATAGTTTGTGAGGAACATACTAAGTATAGGTACATTAAGAGGCATCTTAATTTTATTGGTACCGTGTTAAGTCCCAATATGTAAAAAATATTTATACAGAACGAAGAGGTTACATAACAACAATATAGTTAATATTTTAATGGAAAGGCTGAATATGTAAATATTGATTTGAAATTAATAAAAGATGTATGAGAGTGATAAAAGTACTTGAAGTACGTGTGCAATGATCAAATATACGATATTTATTTATGACTGCTGTATTTTCATTTAAAGTAATATAAATACATTTTCACACCACCTCCTCGACAATGTCCAATTACATATCATGCAACCTCAACGTAAAGTAACGCATTATATCTCAAGGGATATAAAATAAAGTTATATGAAAATCCCTAGGGATTAAAGGGATTTAAATTTGGAACGTCAAATTCGTGTGGAAACTCGTGGAAAACAAATGCCCATATGGGATTGTAAAGAGGTTTGTTCGAAAATCGAACTGGCCACCATAAGCAGAATTCAACAAAAAGAAAAAAAGCGTTTACAAAGAATGTGAAACAAAAGACGGTGTTTGGTGCTGTGATTGTCAGTGAATTTTATTGAATTATTAATGTTGATAAAAATGTCGAGCTTTTTATTGTCTCGCAGAAGGTGTGAAAAGTAGAGTATGCTCCTCTGGAATAAAGCCTGTCTTTGTCTTGGGCAGCTTGATCTCCTCGCTTTACTCAGGACTCTATATAACTCCCTCGCTTAACTCTAGAGTCCCTCGTTACGCTCGGGGTTCAATATGCCACCCGTGACGTAAGACACTGCTTTATTCCCTTAGTGCATAATCTACTATTATGAACATATTTAGAGGATCGCAAGAAAAGATTAGATTAAAGTTTAGGAAGTGTCTAGCCTGCCACCAGCGGCCGTTTAGCAAAATAATATATTCTGCAGCTAGCGGCAGAATAACAAAAATAATGATTCTACCACAAGTTTATGATTATTGAAATGTACTCCCTAACGTCAACTAGATAAGGTACAATATTCAATACACGTTGGTTGAACGTAGCGAGTATATCTACTGGTGGCTGAATAGCAGAAACGGCTATCCTGCCGCAAGTTAATTTATGGGCCATTTTAACTTATCAATACTGAAGTTTTTTCATGACACAAATTCATTTCTGCATCGGCTACGGCGCTGCGGTAAGCGCAGCCCCATCCCTTCGCGCCTTCGGCTTTTTATATACACTCTAGGAGTAGTACCCAAAAGACTGTATAGAGTCGGTGTGTTCTGAGTCGGTCTTGCCCTTCTTCTTAGTAAGACTAATCGAATGGACGGAGTTAGGCACATATTTACATTTCAATAATCACAAACTTGTGGTAGAATAATTATTTTTGTTATTCTGCCGCTAGTGGCAGAATATATTATTTTGCTAAACGGCCGCTGGTGGCAGGCTAGACACTTTCTAAAGTTTATGGTGACTTGGGTTTTTTATTGGATGTTACCGTTTTGTGATTTCCTTTTGAAAAGCAGTCTAAATTTGGGTCGAATTAGTTAAACAGTGAAAACGGGATTTCAAAATTGCACCAGGATTACTAGTCCGATAGAAGTGGGTTTGCAACAACTTTTAATTCTCGAGTCGTTTTTTTTTACTTTTAATAGATAGTGGTACCGATTCGGTGAAGCACATCTTAACTTATTTGACAGGACTAAACTTAATTTACGCGTTCTGTCCTTGTCTTTTCGATAAAGAAAGAAAAAGACAGGACGCTTAAAATAAGGTTAGTCCTGTCAAATAAGTTAAGACGTGTTATGCCGAATCGATACCATTGTTAACAATGTTTTAGTGGACCTTAATGTTTTCTAACAGACCTTGGTCCAGAACTAGGTATAATTTAATATAATTTTCAATGCAAGTGCTCGTATAGGCTCACTTTTTATGCATCAAAACCGGACAGAAAGTCGATTATTTTGCCCTAGGGCTTTATTATTATTATTTTTTAATTTATTTACGAGAATTTGGCTAACCTGCTACCTTTCGTGTGTACCATAAATGTTTAACTTTTTTTCCACTGTTTAACGGCTCTGGATACAGTCCTTTTGAGCCAATCATAATTTAAAGTTCACAAGATTATATTTGTTTCATTTCCTCACACTATGCATTGAAAAACGTAGTATGATACACGGGCGTAAGAGCAATAAATTACTTGATTACGTTTAAAACACTCGCAATGGATCTTCTGTGCCAGTATGCTTAGCATGATTGAGGCTGAGGCGGCATTGAGGACCGTATCTTAGTTTTGTGAGCGATAAAGATTATTTAATTACGTTTACCGGATCTACGTAATTGTGTACGTAGCATAATATACCCTTGTTTAATTAGCTAAATATATTTAAAAAAACAATTTTTGTGCAATTTAAACCGAATTGCTGAATTGCAAAAATAAACTATTAACTGACAATTGCGGTTAAGAGGGCAAAAATTTTACAGCCTTACAACTTACTACAGTACCCGGCAGAAAATAATGCACATCGGCTGTCTTCGGCTTTGTAAAGCGTCGTCTCTGTTACCGGATTGTTAGTGCTTCGTGCGACAGAGATGACGCTACGATACGATGTGCATTATTTACTGCTGCGACCAGCGGGCCTGTTATGTATCTGTAGTTGCCAACTGGACTGGGTGCCTATCATCAAAAACATAGATATAATATCAAACTCTGTCTAAGGATATGTTCGCACTTGAAGTGACGTCACAGTTCGTAAATAGTTCAATACCCACTAAAGGCAAGGCAATTTTGAAAGTTCAGTTTTCTATATTTTTGATGATAGGCACCCAGTGCAGTTGGCAACCAAAGATAATAGAGGGACTGTACAAAAATGTCAGCCAACTGGGCCCGAACTCTAAGTTTCTCAACCAGAGGTCGCTGACAACCGAAAAACTACAATTTGATAAATACGCAATCAATTTTATTAATTTCATATTACTTAAAATATTAATTATACACATTCTTACACTACAATAGCACTAGGAAGGTTTTGATAAAAACACTTGTACTCTTTCACAATATCACTGTTTTATTAGTCCAACCGGTTTCACCTTACGGCATTCCTTGGTAATGCCGTAAGGCGAAACCGGTTGGACTAATAAAACAGTGATATTGTGAAACAGTACAAGTGTTTTTATCAAAATTATGATGATGTTTCACCAAGTGCCGACAATCGCAAGTATTAATCATACTAGGAAGTAATTTATACTGTAACGTGTGACCCTTGATGGAACTTCATTCTAACACTAATAAAAGTCTTCTTGTACGAGTTACACTATTTTATTTACTTAATTATTGCAACTAGTTTCGTCTATTTAACATCGTCGGGCTGATTGGAATGGGCTGATTCCAATCAGCCCGACGATGTCGAGTAGACGAAACTAGTCGCAATAATTAAGGAAATAAAATAGTGGAACTCGTACAAGAAAACTTTGATTAGTGTCATACTAGGAAGGTTTTATACTGAGATACATCTTCCCGTTAATATTTTGTTTGTGCGGGTTGATCCTCTTCAGTATCTGCGTCATGGTCTCGACCAGCCGCTCGCTACTGACCCCGCTCCGCTTGGACTTGAACTTGGTCAGTAGTTCAGTGGTCGTCATCGGTTTGCGCGCGAGGTAGCGACGCACCGCTTCTTCTGTTACGCCGCACTCGCTGCGAGAAAAGCAAAACGTCACAAAACTCATTGGGGCCATTGTTTGAACTGCTGCTTTTTGTGTTCAAAACTGGGCGATAAATCTTATAATAATAGACTTAATAGTGATATTTACCTGTATGATGGATCGAGCTTGGGTCGTTTGGAAGAAGGCGCGTTGGCTGCAGCGTTCGCTGCGGCCACCGCATGGGCTGCGGCTGACTGTGGCGTCGGGGTGCCGGAGCGAGACCCGTTGGCGCTACCGGGCGCTGCGGGGAAGGTGAATCTCATGTTAAACTAGATGTGAATCTGATGATATTACGTATTTGCAAACCCTAAACAGTATGAACGGCCGTTTAGACATGCCATACATATCTGACGTTTCCGAAACGCGGAACATTTTGATTTCATAATTTTATTCTTTAATTATTAAGCGATCACTTATCCAAACCCATATTGTTTATAACGTCCATCATTGTCACAATCCTTGGATTCCTTGGGATCGAATTGCATCATTTTTTTCGCGGTTTTGGAGTTCGTGGGAGTGATACGCGCACACAAATGTGTGTAGGGCGCCATCTCACCCTTTCCCGTGAATTTTGTTCCTTTCTAGCTTTTCGATTTTATACAATAGATAGTTAAGGTGGATGGTCCAAGGCATTTTTTATAAAAAGCTTGTGGGAACCAATAACGACGACAAAAGTAGTATAGTTTCGTTCTGTTACTTTTTTCTACACGTTTAACTAATTTTATACTCGCAAATAATCCGTTTTTTTTAAACAAAATGTTTTAACAGTCTATTTATGCAATTTAAAACTTCCATACATTGGATTACGAAAGTTTTAAAATGAAAAATTTGATTGTAGAACATTTTTTTGTAAAGAAACTGATTATTTGCGGGTGTAAAGTTATTGGAACGTGTGGGAAAAGGTAACAGAAGGAAATAATAATACTGCTGTCGTCGTTTTTGGTCCTCACACGTTTGTATGAAGATTACCTTGGACCATCCACCTTAAGGTGTAAGTATATTACAGTAGCAAACTTTACATTTACTACAGTTCAGCTAAAGAAGCGGTCACAAAGGAAACCTAAAGATAGATCTCACGTCTATGGTGCACGCGGGTTGCGGGGCGGAGGAGTCATTTTCCAAAACGTTTATGTAATTTTCCAAAACTTCATTGAGGGAAGGAACTTGATATTTCTTGTTGCGGCTATGGGCCACGAATATATTGATCTGTCGAATGCTGGTATCTACACGGTTCATCGAGAGTTTTGGAGTATAGAATATGGCCTTAACCGGACGTCACAGATATGGATCTAAACAGATGACGCGAGTGTATGTACTTCACGAAATTAAATGAAATATATTATATTTATTTATGTAATGTAGGTATAACAGATACACTTATTACAGGTCAGTTTTAATGTAATATAAGTAATTAAATAATATATGTGTATTGGTAATAGTTTTATGTCATAAATAATAATATGGGGAATAATAAACGTTAGATTTACATAAATTTTATAAAAAAATACACTTGAATAAAATAAAAATATAGGAATAAGGAATTAATAATATTATAAATATATGCAATACATATAAATTATATGCCTAACTACGCCCATTCGATTAGTCTTGCTAAGAATACGGGCAAGAAACTTGGCAAGATCATGTCTTTTTTTTTTCATAATATTAGTTACAAGTAAATGTAAAAAGTAAGCATATAGTTTAATTGAATAAAGAGATAAAAAATACAAGACAGGAGAAAATTAAGTCATGAAGTACACATAAATGGCCCTAGAAATTTACTTAATCATACAAAACCCTCGCAAAACATCACTTAAGCAACTAGATATCCAGTCAGTTCTACGGTTTTCTACGCTCGACGTTTTGGATTGGCTTTCAAAGGTGGATGCCTGCTCGCAGACATTAAGCCCCGATCGGCACTAGAGTCACACACAAGCTACATAGCGGGGGATCTCATCTAGGCTGACTGCTAAAGTCTGTCAAGCCGATCTTGTCAAGAACTTAGTGGTAAAATATTCATATAGCAACAAAAAATAAATAATGTCACCTGTCATTAAACTTGTCTTTGGCTCTCTTGTTGATTTCATTTAAGAATTAAAATTAATGAAATAAACTGAATTTGTTGACCATCATGCCTAAAACTGTGCCCAGCGATGTGAGGTGCATGTTGTTTAAGATGTTGAGTGCATACGATGAAGAGAAATCAAGGTTCCAGCGTTATGAAATGGAAAAAATGCAAGCTTTGGAAAAAATGTCAGTGCTAGTTGGTAAGTTAGGTTTGACCAAGTTTGATACTTTACTATCTATATATATATATATATATATAATATAAAATATGTGTTGTTTTTTTTTCTCTTGTTTTTAAAACAGCAATGACTCGTTATCTAGCCACATTCGAGACTTTTGACTTAACTTTAGACTTTTATACTTTGTTTTTCACAGAAAGGGTCATTGAGTCGATTTCTTTGCTTTATACCGACATTCTACAAAGCCACCAGTATAAATTTGGATATCGGTAAAGTCAACTTACATAAATATCAAGATTGTTAATTTTGGGGTAACAGAGTATACTTCAGTGGTGCAATACTGTCGATTTAATTTTTCCCCACTAAAAGTGCGTTGCCATAACTCGCTTGACAGACTCTATCAGGAACCGGAATTCTGGCAAGACACAGTCTCCAAAAACCAACCCCTAAACCTCTGTGGTTCCTAATATAAAGACACTTTTTCATACCACAGCACTCACAAACAAAAGCTAAAATATGAACCCTATCGTCTAAGAAATGTTTTCGGGGAGTCCTTTCGTTAATCAGCTCCGCTACGTAGAAATCTGTTAAAGGAAAATAGCTATATGGGAAATAAAAATATAATGAAACTAAATAGATAAACCGATAAATATATGTTCTTGTAGAAAGTACATTATGTATAGTGGAGATTTGTGTGTGCATTAGAAAGTGAATATATAGACACAAATATATTTGGCACGAGCCAAAACACTCGCGTACTTTTAAACCCGTGGCGACTCTACTCTGAAAATATTGCGAGATTTAATTTCAGAGCTCTGAATTGCAACCGTGCACGTCGCTAGTATAAATTATTTCAGAACCGACGCTAAAACAAAACTTAAATCACAACACTTCGACACGTTTTTAAAAGGTCGACTCTTCGCCCGTACGCCCCTAACTATAACGGTATTTTTCGCGCACTCCTTCATATGCCGTTTATTTATACCATTCGATCACGGTTAGGTATATAGAATCGACATTTGTGTGTCTTATAGACCCACACTCCACGGCGGTTGTTAAAAACTGTCCGATCAAAACGTCAGTACCCATATATATAACCTCGCATGACGCTTTTTCCCCTTCCCTAGCAAAACCATATTTTTCAGGGTTTATGATCCTGTCAAAGGCCCTCGAAACCCAGTTTCGTCAAACTTGAACAGAACTTAGATTAAAGTGCAACTTAAAAGTTAATTCTAAAGTGTAACACAGAATACTCAAACAACAGAGTAATTCTTTTAAAACCCAATTTCCAAGAAAACTAAACGGACATCTCGACATTTCATTACGAAAACCCTTTCGGCCGCAATGGCAACTGAGTTTCGCAACAAACACATTTATCCATAACTTTGAGAAAACATATCCTTCGCTTCATAACATGTACCTTATGTTTTCATAAATTCAAACACTCAATATCACGTCAAAGCAGCTCTAAGTGATCCTTCAATCAAAAAATAAGAAAAGCCGATCTTAAAACTCATTATATATATATTTGAACACCCTTTTTGAAAGCTAAGTATTCCCTTCAAAACCATTAAGTTTCAGAAGAGATATAATAGCCAATTATTGCGTCGTCTATAATTTTTGTAACACTATGCATCAAATTCTTTCAACACAATACCGAAATGTAGTAATTACTTTGACAGTTTCTTTGAGGCCTAATAAATTCCATGAATTATTGCTATTTTATTCTAGAACATTCTATAAGTGCCTTGGACAGTCTGACGTAAAATAAATCTTCAACTTTCAGTCCAATCTAACACCCTTATGACGCCCTATTATAAGGTCGCATATACGGCAGAACTATATCAGCTTGTATGCTCAGCTTCCACTTCAGCTCGTCTATGTGTGTATGAAGGTGCTTCATCCATTAACATTATAGATGGAGTTACTGGTATTTTAAACACGTATTTTATTAATAATTCTGTACGATTGAGAAACTTCAGTCGTTACAAAACCTTGTGAAAGAGGTTATTTTGTGGCCATGCTCTCCTTTCACAGATATTGACTCCTACAACTTTGACCCTTATGTCTTAGGTCTTACAACTCCTTATAAAATTCAAATCGCTGTCAATCGTTTTCATTGTAAAACGTGACACGGTGCGGGAGCCGGAATGTAAGTTACCTGAAGAGCTGGCTGCGTTTTTGTCGAGTCCGTTCTTACTTTTCTTTGGTTTCTTCTGATTGCTGCCCTCGGGATCTGTGTCAGAGTCGGAACTGAACTCGCTGCTCGACTCTGGGAACATTTGAAGGGTACAAGGCTTAAACGGCGAATGTCACTTTTCTTACATTATAATAGAGTTTAAAACTAAATCTCCCCAATACTATCACCACTGGACTGGGTGTCCGGTACAATTGACAGCTAATGTGCCAATTTGAAGCGCCACCGGACTTGGAACTTACGAGCCTGTAAGGTTTGCCACCCCATAAATGAACGAGAAAAAAGCAAAAATTATTCAATAATAAAATAAAATAAAATCCGGCAGTGTGTTGTTTTGGGCTGAGAATGTTGATAATGAATAAAAAAAACTCAAAAGGCAATAAACACCATTTATTCTTTTTTTTTTTATAAATCGGACTGAGGCCCCCTGACTGAGTCAGTGGAGTTGAGCGCCAGGACGCTCTGTTGTTTGGCTCGGACCGGCGCTCGACTCTGGTAGAGGAGCTGCGACGAGCCCGGCCGTTTGCGTTTCGCGGACTTTTCTCATGCACACCGGATTTCTGGCAAAGGCTTCAAGGAGTTTGTAAAACTCCTCCTCCTCCTTCTGCTCCTGGCAGGCCTCTACTGCGGGTTCAGCTGGTGCTGCGGTGGTCGTGGTTGGTGCGGTAGGTTGGTCTGCCACGGCTTTCTTCTGTCGCTTTCTTGTTCTCTGTCTGTCCTGGCCGTAGGCGGGTTTGCCTCGGCCACGAGGGAGGCCGGCGCCGTCGTCTCTGGTGCAGAGTCGGAGGGAGGCTGGTTCTTGGCGTCTCAGGGAGTCACCGTTAAGGCGATGGTTCCGGCCTTCTTGTTCCGGGCCTCTCTCCGGAACACAGGTCAGGAGGTATTATTACCTGCGTAGACCCCCCCACAGTTTGCGCACGTCACAGGCTCTTCTCAAGGGCGAGGGCATTCTCTGGCCAGGTGCTCGTCACCGCAGCGCACGCAGGCCAGTGTGCGGTGGCAGTTGTAGGAGTGCCGGAACTGCTGGCACCTGTGACACTGTGCAGGCCCCTGCTTTCCCCTCCAGGCTTCGACTTTGATGCCGGGCAAGTACATAAGTTCAGTGATCTCATATACTGCCGGCATCAAATTGGGCGTCTTCTTGAATTGGACGAAGAATATGCAGCCGGGGCGTCCCGCTCTCGCCCAGATCGGCTTGCAGTATTCAACGACCAATCCCATGTCGGCGAGTGCCTCCGTCAGCTTCTCCGGGTCGGTGTTCGCCGGGAGCCCGCGGATGGCAGTCTTCAGGCTTCTTTCAGACGGGAGGGAGTAGCTGAACCACTTCAATCGTTGGTGAGTCGTGCCAGGTACTGCTGTACGAAGCGGAACTCTTCGGCATCAGTGGGAGTGAAGCGCACGCCCTTGTGGAAGGCACGCACGCTCTGGGCTCGTCCGAAATGTTCCGCTATCTCCTGGATGTGGAACCGCCAGTTGGTAAGAGTTTCCACAACCATGGGGGGATAGCGTAGCTTCTTCTCGCGGGGCGCTGCTCCATTAGAAGGTGGTGCTTGCGAGCCGAAGATAAAAGGGTTGGTGCGTGGCAGCTGGGCGTGCGGGCGGTCGCGTGGCGTCGGGACAGGCGGCTGATGCGCATCAGTCTGGGCATACGTTGCTGGCTGTGGTGGTGGCGGCAGTGGCAGGGGTAAGGAGACCGGTGTGGCCTTGGCGCAGATGCGCTTCACTGCGTCGTCGGCAGTGCTGCCAGACCTGTCTCTCTTGCGGTCACTTCGAGGAAGCAGCGGCAGGTTGAGCCGCATCGAAGAAGCCAGCTGGCGAGTCTCAGCGACGTGTCGCGAGGTCTCAAGCGAAGCTGGTTCTTCGTTGGCGGTCACGTTATGTCGGTGGCGGAGAGGTACGCTTCCATGGCCTCGAGCAATCCCTCCGTCAGGTACTTGCTGCAGCGGAGGCGAGATGTAATTATCTCGTCCCACTCCAGTCCGCGCCGAGGAGAGATGGGCTGCTCGAATGTAAACGGCAGTGCGTACTCCGTGCTGGCCGAGTCATCAAACTCGGGAATCGAGCCCTGAATGGCTAATGGTTGGCTAACCTGTAGCCTTTCCTGTGTACCATAAATGTTATTTTTCTTCCACTGTTTAACGGCTCTGGATACAGTCCTTTTGAGCTAATCATAATTTAAAGTTCACAAGATTTTATTTGTTTTATTTCCTCACACTATGCATTGAAAAACGTAGTATGATACACGGGCGGAAGAGCAATAAATTACTCGGTTACGTTTAAAACAATCGTGTTTTAAATCGTCCTCGTGATTTATTCCTTTTCGCCCTTGTAGCATAAACTACTATTAATCATAACTTGTAACATACAAAGGGCCAAATAACAAACAACCGAAATAGAAGAGATTATTGATGACTATGGTAGAAGTGACAGAATTTGTAATTCCTGACTATACCTCTGGTATGTAAATGCATCAAAAATGTATTACAATCAATGTTTCATGCCAAATATGATTCATATGTTGGGTTCGATTCTTGCTGGTCGAACATGCACCAATTGGTTTTACTTAATTTATGTGCTTAGTATTTGTAACTTACCACTAGTTGATCGGGAAAGAAAACACTGCGAAGTCTGCATACCCTTCTAAGCGTATATTTATGCCCGGGTATGGCGATAACGTTCACGTTGGGACGTAAAAATCTTCGGCGAAAAGGGGGTGTACAAATGTTGAATAATCAATGACAGTTAACATTCGGAAAATCCTACGACACCCTATGTCATGAAAAAATTAAATTAAGCCATCCAGAGAATTTGACATATAAAAAAACATCGTCATGCATGAGTTTCATGCAAAAAGAGGGCGGCGCATCGCATGAGCATGTAGCCACGGACTCTGAATAAACACACATTACAACACAACACGTCACATCTCGGTAGTTCAGCGTTACTCCCCACTCCACGCGCCATCAGGGGCCTAAACCATAGACGAATACAGCCTACAGACTCCTCATAACAGACGACCGATTTCTGTCAACACATCTGACTGAACAAAATAGGCCAAACCAAAATGGCTTCTATATATTTATTACGTTAGAGTCTTCGTCTTCGGGAGAGATAAGTTTGTGGCGCTATACGTAAGATTGGAAGAGCCAATAGGATTGCAGTATCCCGTTTCTGATGCCTCGGATTGTTGTAGCTTAGACTGTTAGACCCCAAAAAAGGCATCAGTTTAGTTTTCCGGAAGAAAGGATGCCACTTGCCACAATTGTTTATTGGACCAATATCTACCAATAAAGATCGGTAGCCTTCGGGAGCCTCTTCAATTTGGGGGGTGAGGGGGGTTCAAAGATGCACTGCGCCAAGCGTGATTTAAAAAAATTAAACTGTCTGAGTTTGTCAACTACATCAAGATGGGTGTCTTTTTCAGGTAAATTAAGGACGTAGAATTCATTTCTGGTATAAAAAATTGTGATATTTTAAGTAGTTTCTTGAAAATTTTTACATAGATTAAAATTTTATGAAATACTTTTTACTTTCAGGCGCCACCAAAAAAAAACCTCAGGTTTTTTTAAGTAACAAAAAATACTTTACGAAAGCCTATTTTATGCAAATAAATAAAAATACAAGTTTTATTGGATTTTTAAAGGAAAAAACCATAAAAAAAATAAAACAATGTCGGTGAGCTCTTATTTTACTACTACTTATTAACTAACCTGATAAAAGTATATTTATGTATAGTGTATTTATAAAAGTATATATATGCATAAAAACTATAAACACGTAAAAATGCTTTTCTATGGTTCTAAAAGAGTATTAACTATTTAATTATCATTTTAATTTTTAGCAGCCTCTACCATCTATAAAAATTAGTTCTAGGTGTGAAGTAAGTAAGTACTGCTGTAAGAAGACAATTGTGTTCCTGGTCACGAGTACCAATCTTTAACAAATAGGTTTTGGACTAGTCCTATGTTCTGTAAGAGAAATAAATATTCTTCTTATAGATGTATATACATATGTGTTATGTACAGTCATATGTACTTACAGTAGGTACTTAGTATGTATTTATTTTATAATTAAAAGATGACCGCTGGAAGCGGTACCATCCGTAGAATGAGATAATAGTAATGCATATATACCTCTCTACGTCTCCTACGTTATTATGACATACTTGAGGAGTACATCGATTTATTAATTACAAATTAAATCATTGGCCGTGATTTATTTGTGTGATCGTCTAGTAGATTAGGACACTACGTTATGTTACAAAACGGTTATGCTCAAAACAATATATATCATAATTCAACAAAGGAAAATAAAGTATTCAAGAAAAACTAATGTACTAGGTATTTGTTAAATGATACGACTTAGCTGTATTCTGGAACTCAGCTATAGTTCAAGGCTATTTTTGCCATTGAAAATCCAAGGGAAAACGAAACACATTAATGACTAAATCACTATGTAAAACCACTTTTGATTCGACATTCCGTAAGACGTTTAACGAATAACACTTTCATAGCTTCGTAAGTTGCGCGCGACGTTATATTTTTAATTAGATAAATGATTATGTAATTATCGGATAATATAGTAAAGTGCGTGGGTGTGTGTGTGTAAAATATAATATTGCAGTTGTTTGGGTTAGCAAAAGGGGTTGATGAAACGTAGATACTCGAGGCACGGTGGCTGCACGCTGTACGTTGATTTAGCTAGACTTTTGGTATTTGAGGGGATTCTAGACCCACATGAGTCCAGAATGAAGTGGGGTTAAATTTATTTTAGCACAGTTGCATCTTTTTTGCACCCTACTTTGCATTGACACCTTGTTATCTCGAGGCAAATGCTGTCCGCAGCTGGGTTGTCAGACCAGTGGGGTATCTATTGGCTATTTTTCTGCTTCCAGCCCCAATCGGGGGGACTAGGCAGAATTTGTTGCAGCACTAAAGCCTGGCCCCACTTATGAACTCCCTGGCAAACTGCGCGTAATATTTTCTCCAGGATGACACGAATAAAGAAGAGCTGTTTGGACTCCTGTCGTCCAAATATCACCCGATGGACTTGTCCATCAATAAAGAAATTTATGTAGCGAAGGGTAATCTGTTCTTTCCAATGTTGCTCGTGAACTGCCAAAATTGGAGCCATTTTACTTGAAGCGTCTGACACGCGAATGATGGTTCACTTGGCGGATACAGTAGACCAGGGTCATACGAAGTTAATGCACAGCAAACACCGATGTGGAAGTTATCGCTCTGGCATGTGTACTGAAATTGCCAAGATTAGAGGTATTATGGGTTCATGTGGTAACGGGGAAAAACCACAATTTCTTGGCATGCCTCTAGATTGAATCAGCTCTAGGTATGAGCGTTTCTTTTAATAGTCAAGAATGTATAATATATAAATAATCAGTTTAATAGCGTGAGTGTGCATAAGACAATTTATTTTGTTTAAAGGTCCTGAAAGAGCGGAGGTCTTGCCTGTGTTCCACGAACTTAGTGGATGCGATACAGTATCGTTTTTTAACGGCAGGGGAAAGAAAAGTGCTTTTGAAGCATGTAATTCATTCTCTTTTGCCACTAAAGGGTTTAAGGATCTTAAAGATAGCAATATAAATGAGGCAGAGATTGTGCTACATAAGTTTGTCATAGCCATGTATGATAGGTATGCTAGCCAATCACTGAGTACTAACTAAAACATTAATATAAAGTTAAATTCATCGTAGCGAAAAGTCATATTACATGAACTTTTTCAGATCAAGTCCCTGTCCCTGCACGACTATCAATCATTGCCGTAAATATCTTTTTACAAAAACAGATCGGCAAATTGAAAATTTACCACCAACAGAAGCGGCCCTTTATCAGCATATTTTACGCGCAGCTTGCCAGGGAGTTCATGAGTGGGGCCAGGCTTTAGTGTTACAACAAATTCTGCCTAGTCCCCCCGATTGGGGCTGAAAGCAGAAAATTAGCCAATAAATACCCCACTGGTCTGACAACCCAGCTGCGGACAGCATTTGCCTCGAAATAACAAGGTATCAATGCAAAGTAAGATGCAA
This sequence comes from Ypsolopha sequella, assembly GCA_934047225.1. Lineage (NCBI taxonomy): Eukaryota > Metazoa > Arthropoda > Insecta > Lepidoptera > Ypsolophidae > Ypsolopha > Ypsolopha sequella. The sequence continues at coordinate 26,543,663 of OW203987.1, forward strand.
AAAAGATGCAACTGTGTTAAAATAAATTTAATATGTACCGAATTGTACCACTGCGGTAGAAGCTACAAAAAATGAAAATGATAATTAAATAGTTAATACTCTTTTAGAACCATAGAAAAGCATTTTTTACGTGTTTATAGTTTTTATGCATATATATACTTTTATCAGGTTAGTTAATAAGTAGTAGTAAAATAAGAGCTCACCGACATTGTTTTATTTTTTTTTATGGTTTTGTCCTTTAAAAATCCAATAAAACTTATATTTTTATTTATCTGCATAAAATAGGCTTTCGTAACGTATTTTTTGTTACTTAAAAAAACCTGAGGTTTTTTTTTGGTGGCGCCTGAAAGTAAAAAGTATTTCATAAAATTTTAATCTATGTAAAAATTTTCAAGAAACTACTTAAAATATCACAATTTTTTATGCCAGAAATGAATTCTACGTCCTTAATTTACCTGAAAAAGACACCCATCTTGATGTAGTTGACAAACTCAGACAGTTTAATTTTTTTAAATTACGCTTGGCGCAAAGCATCTTTGAACACCCCTCCCCCCCCAAATTGAAGAGGCTCCCGAAGGCTACCGATCTTTATCGGTAGATATTGGTCCAATAAACAATTGTGGCAAGTGGCATCCTTTCTTCCGAAAAACTAAACTGGATGAGCTAACGGACCCAGCTATTGACAGAATTATTATTTGTACGCATATTTGTATGTTGAACAATAGACGTATTTCTGGGCTGAATTGTCTATGGCCTAAACACATTACTGTCAGCAAAACCAAAGTGTGATCTTTTTGCTGATAGGTTGATGGATGTTTATCGTGAATGCTTGGAGTTAATTGAGAAAAATGCAAGAAAGAGTAATATATAACCTAATTGTATTTTGAATTAATATTATGTTTTATATGTACCTGATAATTTAATGTTTATTCAAATAATTGAAATGTATAGCGTAATAGAATTATCTGTAAAGCTGTACTTTAATGAATAAATAAATAAATCTCTATTGACGTCGGGTCTCGCATCAAGCCTATTTTAGGCCAGATGCATTCGCAAGCGCCACGCCCCCTTACAATATATTATAATATTTCTGTGATCCCCCTGAGCAGTATAAAGCGCTTTTCCTCCACCCTCAGACAAACTGAACCGCATTAACGGTGGTTTAAAGTAGGGCCACTGAGTGATGGCACTTATGACAGCTGCATTTAGTGATGAGGTACATTTCAAATTTCGGTCAAAAATAAAAATCAAGCGTGAGTTTACTCAACATTAGACACGTCATTCAACATTCAACATAATGATACAAAAGGAAAATGTGCCAAAACCAGTGGCGTAGCTATCAGAGGGCTATGCGGTGTAGTGCCCCGAGGCCCCTAAGAGATGTTTAAGTATCTAAATCGAAAAAAGTATTTTACTATCATTTATTTTCGTTTAGTTTAACTTCGTCATTGTTTTGTTTTTAATTAAATATTATTGCGTAACTTGGCAACCTCAAACACGACCTATAAAAAATGAGAAACTTTAAAAAAAAAAATCTTTGTTTCTATACGAATTCTATTGCACAATAAAGCAACATTCAAATCGAAAAATAATAACCGAAACAAGTAGTACATCACTATCAACAATGAAGTATTAATTTTTTTAATTCACACTTGCTTTTAAATAATTACGATACTTTGTAGGCATTTAAACGTCATAGGCGCCATCACTCAGTGGCTCTACTGTAATAGTTTTTGTCAAGTAGACATCGGTTACCTTTCTTGACCTCGTCCTTGGCTTTTTTCTTCTTGGTCAGTTTGCTGGCGCGCTCCTCGCCCTCCTTGGTCGGCTCGTCCTCCTGGTCGCTCTCTTGTTTCTGCTCCTTCTCCTCTTCTTCTGAATCCTCGTCGGAGGTCAGCAATTTTCTGGAAGGTGAGGACGCTGTCAATAATAATGCGTGGGCTCGATCACTCAAGTAGATGATGATTCTAAAAGCCTAATTCTAAAATTGAAAAATATGTAGGTATTACATCCATTCGAATCAATATTACCTTGGGAATAGAAATGGCCGCCCGCTCTCTTGCTGTACTGTCAGTATAGACCAAACGCACACCTGACATATTACATCACAATTTAACCTACATCAAAAAATTTGATGTACGCTGAGAAGCAATCTATAGATGCTAACAATAAAACACCAGCACTTCTGTATGTTTCTTCTCTTTCTTTTTTCTCAAAAAAGTGATACAAAATTTATAAGCCTCGACAAGGTGAAGTGTTACCAAATGAAGTCTATAGTTTGTGTGTTTGCATCGTCCGCCCGGTAAAAAAGTTGTGCGACTCGAAACTAGCTTCTACTGTACAGGACATAAATCATATTGTCGCATGCCAATAAAAAGTGACCAGTTGCTGTTAAAGAAATAGTTTTCCTAACTACCTACCGTACATTTAAATTTGTTCGCCGAGTTATATTTTATTTAACGTCGTTAAGAAAAAAGTAAGTTATTATTGTAAAAAATACGTTTATACTACACCTGCTCGGAAAGTACCTTCTTTCTTTGTTGAAAACGATGCAGAAAGTACGTCATTACTGTCATACAAATATGCGGGCGGCAAAAGTGTATGAAAATTCATTGTTAACGTGCTTGAGCGGGCAGAAAAAGTATATGCAAATCCATTGTTAACGTGCTTTTTTTTTTTTAAATAACATAAAGAATGAGCAAGTGGCCAAGTGGCCAGTATTATTTTGCGAACTCGTACATAAAACTCGAAAAATGATACTGGCCACTTGCTTTTCCTGCACATAATAAAAAATAAGAAGGAAATAAAAGGTTGGAAAAAAGGCGCGAAGACGTGATGGCGTCGTTTTTTTGTTTTATTGAAAAAATATTGCATTTTGGGTGTTTTGATCAACAATAGTGATAGGATATTGTGAATTAAAATCGCCGTAACCTGTGTAGTGTGTTGTTCAATGGAACAAAAGTGCGGGCTGTGCCTTTTCGTGTGTTTTTTCTAACCCTGTTGTATTTGCGTTACAAGGCTATCATTATAGCGGAAACGACAGGACAGTGACTTAGACAGGACAGACCTTTCAGATGATCCTCAACAGAAGAGGATAGTGCATATAAACATAAAAAACTATAACGTCAAACATGGCTGTATGGGCTAAGATCCCTTTGCCTTTCCACTTAGTGGGAAAATGAAAAAAAAAAAAAAAAAGTGACAATCGCACGCGAGTCAGTCGGTTTCTTTTATTGTATCTTGATTAAAAGTAAAATGATACTATTTCCTCGCAGGTGTAGTATAAAGCACTATGTATCACTCGGGAGAAAGTGCGATTCCCAACTCGTGTGTATTGAGGCCCTTGGCTTCGCCTCGGGCCTCAAACTACACCCTCGTTGGTAATCTTCCCCTTTCTTCCCTCGGTGAACAATGTACTATTACTCTATTTCACCAGAAGAAATAATGTTCGTAAACAACTTTCTAACCTAAAAGTGATGAAATATATTTTCAATTGCAATTTGTAATGTACAATTAAACATATTATTGTACGGGAGTTTACTTTTATGAGTTTAAACTAAAATGTATGTATTTATAGATAGAAAAATACTTTTGAATATTATTTTTCATCACTTTTAGGTTATAAAGTTGTTTACAAACATTATTTCTTCTGGTGAAATAGAAGGGTCGGTGTTCCGAGATTCGGGGTTCGGGGTTATGGCTTTTAAGACGGTAAAAATTCAAATTTCTGAACAAAATAAATACCACTTGTTACCTTACAAGATAAAGTGCAGGTTCATTAAAAAAAATCACGGCAATAATGTATAGTAACTTCAGAAAAAAAAACAGGAATATCAAGAAAATCTCTTGAATAGCATTGCAGCGCTACGGGTGTAACCTGAACTTGACATCCTGTTTTTTTTTTCTGAAGTTACTATACATTATTGTCAAGATTTTTTTCAATGAACCTGTACTTCATCTTGTAAGGTAACAAGTGTTATTTATTTTGTTCAGAAATTAATATTTTACTATCTTAAAAAGCCATAACCCCGAACCCTGTTTTGCCCAATCTCGGAACTCCGACTCTTAAGTAGTGTTCATAACGAACGATCAATAGGAAAGTGCGGTCTCCCCTAATACAGGTTCTGCGAACTTAACAGGGGTGTCCAATACCCTCTTCTTTCAACTTTATACTTAATAAAGTTTTTTTGATTTTTTTTTTTTTGGATATAGGATTTGAGCGATCGACAATATACACAATGAGTACTATTGTTTTTAATACTATATGTGTTTCCATGTGCGAATATAAACGAAGATAGTATGTAAGTGATACGTGGGTAGAAAGGTCGCGATGTTTATTACCAAGGTCAATTAATTCTGCTTTAGTACCTACATATATATATCGATAACGAGCCCGCCTCCTATATGAGGATTTTTATGAAAATAATAAAATAAGTTAACATTATATCATTGCAGTATAGAAACGCAGAAATAAAAGTAAATCTGGATGTGAGGAGCTCTGAACCGGGAATCGAACCCGGGACCTCTCGCTTGCCGGGCGATTGCTCTAACCTCTGAGCTATCCAGGTCTCAACACAACTCGTGAATTTACCGATGTGCTTTCCCATACTGCAATGTTATTTATAGATACCCACTTTATAGTGAGCCACTTGGCGCCTAGAGGACGCTAGTGTATTCAAAGCTAGTCAAAGACCATTATGCCCTACCGTCACCTGTTACAGTATCGGGTAGTGAAGAATACACATTTCTCTTATCGAATAGTATTATATAATATCTCTTCTAATATCTCTTATAGTATTTTTTCGATAAGAGAAATGTGTATTCTTCACTACCCGATACTGTAACAGGTGACGGTAGGGCATAATGGTCTTTGACTAGCTTTGAATACACTAGCGTCCTCTAGGCGCCAAGTGGCTCACTATAAAGTGGGTATCTATAAATAACATTGCAGTATGGGAAAGCACATCGGTAAATTCACGAGTTGTGTTGAGACCTGGATAGCTCAGAGGTTAGAGCAATCGCCCGGCAAGCGAGAGGTCCCGGGTTCGATTCCCGGTTCAGAGCTCCTCACATCCAGATTTACTTTTATTTCTGCGTTTCTATACTGCAATGATATAATGTTAATTTATATCTCCTTGCGATGGATAAATCGCCAAGTGTTCAAACATAGAAATTTATTTCTGACATAGTTTCAATAAAATAAGTGGTAAAATTACTTTTTCTACTTCTCCTAGAATGACGAAATTATTGGCTATCAAAGTGAGTTTAATGGCATGTATCGTGACGTCATCCAACACGATTTAAACTAACAGTGATAGATGTCGCTATCGCTAACTCCGGTATTAACAGGAATTTTTCAAAAATTCAAAAAGTTTTGTTCATTGCAATAACCAAGTAATCAGTAAATATAAAAATATACTGATATTTCGCTACAAGAGACGAGCTCATTTAGAGAGTGTGGAGAGTGGTTACAGGCTGTTGCGTAGTGTCATTCATTCGTCCGTTATCAACTTCCGTAGATTTTGCGGAAATCCTTGGACAGACTGAGTAACGCCTCGCGTGCTTCCATTCTCCCACTTTCTAGATGAGAGCGCTTTCTATCAGTAGTGGTGGTGGCGAAGCGTAAGTCCATTATGAATTAACACGGTAATACATGCACGTCATTACCGTCCTTAGTGCAAAGAAAATAAGGACCAATATTCGCTACTTCATGTTACCTGAGAGCATCTTCCTCAGCGACTCCTTTCAGTTCTTTGTTCGCCTTCGCTTCGTGGTCTGATTCGCTGAAAGAAAAAATATTATCCATTACACTAAGTTATTATTATGTCAACCAGAACAGTAGTAAAATTACTGTAAATTTGTAATTTCGTAGCGAACATGGCCAATAATCTAATAAAAAACTAGCACCAAACAAGACCCAAAGGTACAATGGTATACTTCATCGTTCGACCAATAGAAACAAGCGCATTTCCCGCCTCAACGTCTATTAGTTGCTGCTTCGAGCGCGTCAGTTGTTTTTGTAATTGCGCTTGGTTGTAGTCGTTTTTATTTCGGTAAAGATCGGTTTACGAACTAAGACGATGGAATCTCTGAGTCTTATCGTAATAAATAGTTGTTCTTTATCATTGAAAAATAAATATGTCGCCATTACATGAATCCCCGAGGGAGTGTCAAAGGTGTTCCGAGTGTGAACTGTGAAATGCAAGTCGTATTAATGCAAGATTATTACGTCCCAACGTGATGGATGGTCAGCAGGTTTTAGCGCATGCAGGTTTCCTCACGATGTTTTCTTTCACCGTTCAGCAAGTGGTAAGTAAGAACAAATAATATGCACATCAAATCCGAAACACTCATTGGTGCATGCCCGACCGGGGATCGAACCTGCCCCCTTATTCTGTATCTTTGGTTGCCAACTGGATTGGGTGCCTATCATCAAAAACATAGATAAAAACTGAACTTTCAAAATTGCTTTTAGTGGGTATTGAACTATTTACGTACTGTGTCGTCACTTCAAGTGCGAATATATCCTTAGACAATCGGAATTTGATAGTATATCTATGTTTTTGATGCTAGTCACCCAGTCCATTTGGCAACTAGAGATACATAATAGGCCCGCTGGCCTCAAGATTGAGAGGCCAGCGTTCTACCGCTTATATAAATGTTATCAAGTATAATATCGGGTTCAACTCACCTCTCAGACGAGTCAGATATATAGTCCCGCTCCCTCCCCTCCTCGTCTCCGTCGTCACTCTCCTCGAAAGCCTCGTCATTATTTACTTTCTTCTTCTTCTTTGCAGTTGCCGCTGCTATAAGTTACAGAAAACCGATATGTAGACTCCTATTTTGTAGACAAAACATACCATTCGCCCCTATGGTTTGCACAATGTACAAATTTTGCACAAATTAGTATATCAATGGCTGTCTGCCAGAGGGGTAGGAAGAGACTACATATCTCTACCTGCTACGATCCTAACGCACTTTTATCGCTTCTTTTACACTCGTCAACTGAGTCATACAAGCTCTTCTATTCCGGGTGTTTTTGACGTGGCCCTGCCGTTTTCTATGGGGAATTTGAAGTTAACTCAATTTTTTTGACAACAACATTTTTGCATTTTTTTTTAGGAATGACAAAATTTTATATGTTTTTTTGTGTAGAAATGAGACAACATTAAGCTAACAGCAACATTAATTAAATTTTTGTAAAGTGTGTGCTGTAAAAAATTATTACGAATCTTATCATGGAAACGGATGGCATTTGGGACGAACTGTTTTTGTAAATTAAATTTTAGTTATCAAACTGACAATAAAAATTAAATTTATTACGTAGATGTAAAATCCTTGAAATCAATTGAATTACAGAAATGATGAACTTATGAATTTGTAAGAAAATTTCGGCAATTTCATAGGTAATGAAATCAATCAATCAATCTCAAACTTCAATTAGCCGTATATTTAATTCGTCACTCTTCATTCATCAATTCCACATACGACCTAACTACCGAAATATTATTAAAACGAAAAACAGCTGTTCCATAGAAAAGTTACATGGCTAATGTATGAAACAACAGATTTCTTTTTCTCGATTTCTCTATTCTTTTTCACGGAAAGTCGTTCTTAACACCCTGTATAAGGTACTACTGTGGTACATGCAAATACACTTAATGCAAAGAAATTGAAGGTTATGAACGGCGAACTACATGACCGTCAAACAGTTTTTTACTAGCACGGTGTGTAGGTTTTGACCCTTGCTATCCGTTAATAATTATGTGCATTAATGGCTAATATATTTAAGTATATTATCTAGGTTAGTAAATTAAATGTATATACATAAAAGTAAGTTAAGATAGCCCTAAGTAATATAATAATGTAACGCACAAAAATACTAAATTATGTACTTTCTGAAATAAATTCATTCATTCATTCGTTCATTCATTTATGCACGGTACAGGACTCTCTCAGGGTGCAAGTTCTACTAGCAATTGACCATCTATTTTTTCTTTTCTAGTCCTTTCAATGCAGCACAGTGACATTCAGTGCGCAACGATCGCTTTTAAGCTATTAGATTTAAAAAGGGGATATTCTACCATGCATGAAATAACATTAAAATATGTACTTATTGACCTGCAATGAAAACAATAGTGCAGTGATACAAAATATAAAACTACAGTAAGGGGCTATTCAATAGCCGCTATTGCAAGAACTTCAGAAAATATTAATGCAAGAAAAAAACGGCTTAAGGCCCAATTAGCAAAATGACAAACGGCTAAAAAATGCCCAAACCTGAAAATGTCTAATACTACAAAAGGCCCAGTTCTTTGAATGACCAGATCTGTCAATGACTAATTCTTGAAAGGACTAACTGTTCTCTGTATAATACGAAAGGTTTTATGAAATAGAAAACTATAGAAATAATATTATATATATTATGATATTTTTAACAGCCACCGCAAAAAAGATTCTTTACCACCAAACAACGGGTACGGAACCCTTAAAACACTTATATGGTAAACATCACCGGTAATAATTACAAAACATGCAACGTATCGTGCTATTTTGCCTTACAGAACGGAATAAATCGTCGGTGAAAAGTGGGCGCACGTTGATTGGCTTACAGTACCCGTGTCGGACGTGTCGTTTTGTACTGAGAAGTTGGTCATTTTCAGAATTAGGCTATTTTAGAACTGGTCATTTAAAGAATTACGGTGTTACTACAAAACAGTGTTTAACTTTAGACAGTGTTTAAATCTGTCGTTGTCACCTTTTTTTTCGTTTAGAGTGACAGCAACAGATTTAAACACTGTCTAAAGTTAAACACAGTTTTGTGGTAAGACCGTTAGCGTTTTATAGTTCTAGACATTTCACGAACTTTTATTGTAAGGCTGGTACCTAGTCATTTTGCGAATTGGACATTCTTCACCTAAACAAAAAAAAACAGCAAACATTTGTTAAATTGCTTCAAATATGCGCGTTAAACTACAAATCAAACAATGTAAATTTAAGTACGGTAAAGCGATGCCAGTAAATAATAAAATTGAAGATTTAAAATTCAATAAAGTCTATAACTTCTAAACAATCTAAACTACGCGCAGGTAGTGTAACACTTACTCGATCCTTTGTAGCATGATACAGAAACTCCATTACTAGATATTTATATATTTATCTTTTATAACAATTTAAAGGACATCATTCAGCGTTCATACATTTTTGGGCTAAATCTGAAAGTGCCGGCCAAAAAATTATAATGTTATATTTCGATAAAATGTGTCATTATATTCATTTTTTGCTATGGTACCTAAGTTGTAGGGTCATTCTCTACTTAGTTAGATGATTTCGAAAATTATTATTTTTGTATTAATTTTCGAAAAAATATCACATTATTAATGATTTGTTGTGCAGAAAAGATGTTTTGAACATATTTTACTATGAAATCAATGCACAGGGGTTATTCTCTGTACTCTTTCACCAGCTATAAATAGTCATATTCATACTTTTTCAATAAACTAACCTGAATTTCACTTATCTAACTTAATCAATAATAAATTAATTGGTTTAAATCTGAATAAAACGGTAACATGGAATAAAATATTTATTTGAAAAAAACAAAACAGTAAAAAGGTTAATATTCGTTCTGTCTGACTATTATATTTTCCAGACCCTCTGCCGGTGGAACTATGGTGGGATCATGCCGCGCAAAACCCATGTACCATATGATGGTCATAACGTGTGCACAGCATCCTAATGTACGTCTCCCAATATTGCAGCTACAGTAGTAATGAGGAATTGCTTCTCTTCCGAGTAAAGTTGGCTCAACGGCGATGTAAACGTAGTAAGTTTTGGCTTGAACGTGTCTTGACTGTATGCGACCTCTTATAAGCCAAAGGTCTCTTCCATCCAGTTCCCGAACCTCTTGAGCTGGCATGTCTCCACCAAGCTCTATGATAAACGCACCATCAGGTTGAATATGCTCCCCATAATAGCTTCGAGCCTGCTTTATTTGATAGCTGCCCAAGGCAAACAATGTCAGTTGCTCTTGCGTAAATCTGGGGAACTGGTCAAATTCCGGCGTATTGGCTGTCATCGACTGGAAATGTGCTCTCCTTCTATTGTAGTTATTAGTGATGACAAGATCTGCTAATCTATTAGGCAGAGTTATTCTTTCATTAATAATTCTTAAAAACTCATTAGCATGCACATTATTGTCGATCAGGACATGGAAGTCATTTATAAGAGCTGCAGCAATTCTAAAGTAGTCCATCATATGTCTTAGTGATCGGTTACTGTGGACTATTCTTAATAGGCGAAAATCTATTTTGAAACGTCCATTTATGACTTCGATCACCCAACGACAAATGGTCACAAGCCGAGACTTGTTGGCTTGGTCAGTGGTAAGCTGCAGTTCCCTTCGGTTCTTTGTCTCCGGCATATGCACTACGTAGCCGTAGTCTTCAAGGGACCTCACCGAGTCCCTGAATCCGCGGTCTAAAATAAATACGTCCCCCGGCCTAAAGAACCAATGAAAACCGCCTTCTTCGTTATCTACAGAGTTGTTCATAATCACCGCATCAGAAGTAGTTGCAGCATGAGGTCCAGAAACCTCTATTATATGACCATCACAGCATACATATAACATTGGTTTGAGAAGGTGACGATACTTGTGACCACTATACGATTTCCGTTGGTAGAAATAGTTAGAGCTCTTTTGATGATAGATATAAGTACCATCGCACATTGTCACAGCTTTCCTTTCATTGATTGGACTGTCTGGGTTGCCAAAAAGTCTTTCTGGGACTATCAAGTTTCGTTGGACCACTTCCTCACGGGTCATGTGGTCGAAACCAACTCGTGACGGCACATAGTCCGCCATCAATGCTTCACGACCTTTCTTCAACATTCTTTGAAAAGTTGATTCGGACATTTTGAATATTGAGGCTAGTCTTACATTGGAATCTCCGGTCCGCATTTTTGTTAATACCGCTGCGAGCATAGTTTTTTTGCATCGATTATTATTGAGGCTGGGCACATTTTCTAACAAAGAAGAGAACTGTTCTTTCGTAATACTGGTCCACGTGCGGAATTCACTTGGATTTATGTCTTCGTACTCCTCGAAGTTTAAAAACTCAGATGTGATGTGGTTTTTCACTATGGTGAGAGTGTAAACAATCTGATTTGCAGTGAACTCTTCCATTAAGTTATTTTGCAGTGGGAGTTCATGCCAAACATTTTGTTGCAAGTGTTCTTCACAAACGCGGCCATTTTCAGGAATCATGAGGTTGTAACGACATAACATACGACAAATAATGTTTTGTGGTATGCGGAGTCTGGACATATTCTGACAATGCTCAAAAACACAATTTACAGTAGTGTTGGGAGTACGCTTGAAACCAGGTAGTGCTAATGTTGACCCTGCAGCTTGACGGTTTTCGTTATTATTTTCCTCAGCAACGTTGTCCTGGCGTACTTCCCGTAAAATTCGTTGATGTGTCCTTTCTGCCCTTTGCCAACAAGCTCGGCAAATGAAATCCGTTGGTGGCATCTAGAACAACAAAAAAATATACATATCATATTGTTATCTCATAGACATAGCCACGTTATTTATTTATCAATGAAACTTAAATGCGCAGCACTGTACAAAACAAGTAAGAAAAATGGTAACTCTACTAAAACAAAGGCCAATAACGGAATCCTTTCTGTTCCTTACACATTAATATTCATACTTTAGTGTTTGTATGTACGTATAAGTATGAGCAAGTTCTTAAGAAACCAAGAATCATCTCTGCAGAATCTCTGTAGTAGACTCATATAAGAGACACGTTCTTCTTTTGTTGCAAGTTTTACGCACACGTTGAGCTGGTCAGGGCAGTCCATAGCATCCTTACATTTAGACATATAGGAATGTCATTCTGATTAAACAACAGTGTTGATCTGACTCAAAATGCAATGCAGGGTTCAAAATTAATGACGACAACATCGTTTTAACAATAAAATATAATATATCACTCTTTAGTGCAAAAATAACTGTAGGTCAATACTTACTTGATTTTCCATTAATTCTTCTAAAACAATCTGAGCAATATCGATGAATTCTTGCTCTCGAGAAACCCAGGTGTACCAGCGCCTCCCCCCAATTATTTCACGACACCTTATACACAATTGTTCGTCCATGATGTAAAAACAGTAACTGTCCACTAACCAGAGGTCGCGTGCTTAGAGATAGCCGTCCGATGTAACATAAGTCCCATGGATAACTAAATGTTAATTAACCCTTTCTCCTTTTTTTACTTGTACTTACCACCGTTAATTGTGTGACAATTACGTGTAGATAAGGATTTAGCGTCTCGCTCCCTCCTATGGTTGCGCTTATATTTCTATCTCACCTGTAGCGAGGCTGATTGCGTCAGGTAAAAAAACCCAAACCCAATCTATAATTATCCTTGTTTACGCAGAAACGGGGTTTTAGACACTGATTTGTTTGTTACTCAAAGTAATATTTTAGTTCAATTATAAATGTGCAATACTCTAGAGACTTATTATAGTATTACATACTCGTGATTATGTTTTTCTACACTAAAAACAATCCATTTTATGCCATCAATCATACGCCTTTATAAAAAGCATAAAATATCGATTTCGAGCTCACAGAATAAAGCAAAGAATGACCCTACAGCTTTTGTCTCATAATAACAAATAAATACAATTACATATTCTAACGAAACATAGCGTTATTTTTGTTTGGCCGGCACTTTCATACTTAGCCAAAAAAAATATAGATTTTTCGAAGTCATATAATAAAGCAGAGAATGACCCTACATATTTTGTCTTGTAGTAACAAATAAATCTAATTACATATTCTAATGGAATATAAAATTATATTTGTTTTTGCCGGCACTTTCATATTTAGCCCAGAAAAAAATATCGATTTTTCAAACTCATATAATAAAGCAGAGAATGACCCTACCGCTTTGGTCTCATAGTAACAAATAAATATAATTACATATTCTAACGAAATATAACATTATTTTTAATTGGCCGGCACTTTCAGATTTAGCCCAAAATGAATGATGTCCTTTGTTTAAATTCAAGGAAGTTGTAAATAAGAGTAGATATCATTTGTGTGTGTGGCTGTACAATACACCCTAATACATACTCAATGTTAGAGAGATGGTGAAGTTGTGTTGTGTAACCGTTTTCTTAGTCTGTGAGGTGCATTCGATCCCTCGGTGTGTAAAGGTGAAAGAATGAGTTGGTGAGAAAGAAGAGACGGTGTGTAATAGGGTTCGAAAGGATACTTATCTGTATATATAAAATTCAAAGTCCTGACTGACTGACTGACTGACTGACTGACTGACTGACTGACTGATATATCAACGCACAGCCTAAACCGCTGGTCCTAGAGACTTGAAATTTTGCATATAGATACCTTATATAGTGTAGGCATCCACTAAGAAAGGATTTTTCAAAATTCACCCCCTAAAGGGGTGAAACGGGGGTCCAAAGTTTGTATCGGGAAACAAGATTAGTTAGACTATTTTATTCGAGACTTCACAAGAGTACTCCTATCTATAAATGAGTAAACATATGTTTCAGGTTTTTTCAGAATTCCACCCCTAAAAGGGGGAAATGGGGTGACAAATTCTGAAAATCAACATGGGTATCGTTTGTATGGTTTATCGGGTCGCTGATTACGAAAACAACAACGATTTTAAAATCCAACGTAGTGGACGTAAAAAAGGCATTTCCTGAATTCAACCCCTAAAAAGGGGAAATGGGGTGACAAAGTCTGAAAACCAACATGGGTATCGTTTGTATGGTTTATCGGGTCGCTGATTACGAAAACAACAACGATTTCTAAATCCAACGTAGTGGACGTGAAATACCATCATCCCCTGTTGGGGTGCGATGGGGTTGATATGTTGAAATGTGTAAATATCAATATGGGTGTCGTTTTTATGGTTTTTTGGGACGTTAATTATGAAAATGGCATCGATTTTGAAATTTAATATAGTGGACATGAAAATTCTTGAAAGTATGTGTGCCAGAGCAAATCGGCTGTAACAGACGAACAGACAGACAGCCACACAAGTGATCCTATTAGGATTCCATTTTTTCCTTTTGAGGTATCTATCTATCTATATATCCACAATCTATCTATCTATCTATCTGTCCATCTATCTATCTATCTATCTATCTATCTATCTATATCTTTCAATATCCCAGCAAAATATTTTTGGAATGGAAGGTTGAAAGGGTTGGACCACGGGGTACCAAAAAAAATTCTTTTTTTATGTGAAAACTTTGACGGCCTGTTTCTCCCAAACGGCTAGACTTAGACCCATGTTGATGGGTGTCTAGGAAAAGGTTTCGACGAGATCTACCCGCCGAAAGTGTCAAAACTTTACAGGCCCGTATCTCCCAAACAGCTAATGCTATAGACCCATGTTCATGGTACTCTAAGAAAAGGGCTCGGCAAGATCTAGATGACGTTAAAAAAAAGTCGAAAAAAAAAATTGCCAAACATTTGATCGGCCATATCTCCCGAACGGCTAATCGTAGGGAGTTCGGGTTTCAACTATTGTGATCGGTCAAGCTGGGGCTACATGACCAAAAAAAATTTAACAGTTTTGACAGTTTTTTGACAGGTCCAAAAAAAGTATTCCGATTTGCATAAAACTCAAGGGGCATTCGGGGTCGCCAATTACGCTGCTGTATTCAAATTTGAAATCTTTTGACAACTGATAGGGATTTTGACACTCTTTCGGAAAAACTTTGATCGGTGAGTCCCCGTGTTTGGCATTCTGGTGAGGCCGAAAAACGAGCATGCAAGTTTTTCGGCCGAGCACTACACCTTGACTCCCAGAGGGAGTGAGAGCACTTATAATGTTTGTTTCTGAAAAAATGTAATTTGTTTCCTGTAAGCCACGCGGGCGAAGCCGCGGGCAGAAGCTAGTCCGTGATAAGTATCTTGATCATTATCATGATCATTATCTTGATACAAATGGCTCGATAATTATCAATTGATAATAACAAAAATTGCGTTCGGATTTAGAGTGCTTTCGCGCGTTTCTGCAGCGCTTAAAAGCGTTACATGAAAGAGAGAATATGTGTGGGAGGGTGATGGTGTGTTACCTTTCTTGGTCTTTTCTTTCTTCTTTTTGGCCTGTGAATCGCTGTCGTTTTCTTTCTCCCCGGGCTCGGAATCCGACGAATCGTCATCGGAGTCGATCCACTCGTCCATATCGGATATCTTCAGATCTGGAGAATAACAATTAACGAAATAATTAATATACAGCTAAGACTCAATATGCGAGAAAAGCTAGACGTTTCGGTCAACTTAAGAGTGACATTCATCAGGCTCCGCAAAGTGCTCCGGGGCGTGCGACACCCTCGTGGGGACTGTCGCACGCGCCGGAGCACCCCGCGGAGCTTGATGAAGATCACTCTTAACTCTTTAGTTGACCAAAACGTCGAGCTTTTTTCTGACATACGAATCTTAGCTGTAATATTCAATACAAATCAAACGTATTACAAGTAACAGTAATCTTACTGTTTAAGCAAAAGGCGAGCTTATCTCTGAAAGAGATATCTACAAGTAAACCCGTGGTGATAGAAGCGATTAAATAAAAAGTGAGTACTTCATATGTGTACACAAAGACAAAAAACTGTATAAAACCCATGAGTTAAATCTATTTCGTTATGATGGACAATCAGCCTAATTTTAGTGTTATGTATAAGGTATATTTATGTAAATGAAGATAGTGACACTTCATTTAATTTGAACGCGCTTTCACGCGTTAATCTATGGTAAGGATGACAGGCATGTTTGAAAGTGATGTAATCTGTGAGCTGTTGTCAGACAAGTGTATAACAAACAAACATAAAAATGAATTTGTGAAATAATAGCTCTAAATGTTGTTTCTCTTTTCAGGTAAGATTTGCAATTACTTACATTAAGTGTACATAGATAAAACTGTAAAGTACTTATTGGTTAATAAAATATTCTCTTTTCAGAGCAACTCAATTTGGTTTTTGTTTCACGGTTCTAAGAAAGTGGGGCCTGTGTATAAAGCTACATTATAAAACAACATTTCTACAGCTGTTTGTAACAACAATGGAAAAGTTAAAGTTTGAATTCATGGTGAAATCTGGTGAAGATCCAAAATCAAATATAATCTGCATAACCTCAATTACGGATGCCGATAAAAACATTTTTTACATCCCAGAACAGTTCCAACCGGCAAGATTACATGAGACGATTATAAAAACTCAAGCTTTTCAAAAAGTCAAAGCTACGTTACAAAGGAGACATGAAAAAAGACAAGTATGGATTTCATTGACATCGGAGATAAGTGATGTGTACATAGATCAAGATGGAAATATGCAGTTTAAAGGATATTTACTGGAAGAAGCTTCACTGGGAACACAACAACAGGCTTCTACTTCAGGAGTCTCAGAAGAGATTTTAACAAGAATTCTGGAGAGTTTTGCTGAAATGAAGGATACATCTAAATCTCATCATAATATGAGAAATTTGTTAGAGAAATTTGCAATAGAAAAATTCAATAGTAAAACGTCAAATGTGTCCCAATGGATGAGTATTTTTGAAGCAGAATGTGTGCGTTTAGGAATTGATGAAGACGTTAAGAAAATTGAAAGTCTTAGGTTGTTTTTGCAGGAGTCGTGTCTAGACTGGTACAGCTCCATGCTTATAAAATATACGGTTAACTCTGAATGGTCAACATGGAAAAAAAACTTTTGTGAGACTTTTGCAGACAGAGGTTGGTCGCCAATCAGGTATGCAATTCTATTTAAATATAGACAGGGCCCATTACTAGAATACGCTTTAAAAAAAGAAAAACTATTATTGGAGATAAATAAATCAATGGATAAACCCACTTTTATTGATTTGATTGCTACGGGGCTACCAAATTTTATAGCCGATAAAATTGATAGGAAAAATTTGAAAGAAACTGAAGATTTATTTAATAACATCAGAGGTTTAGAATATTTGGTGAATAAAAAGAATTATGAAAAAAAGATAGTCAGTTTTGAAAGTAAAATTAAGGAGAAACATGTTAAAAATATAGTCAGTCCATGTAAAATTTGTGAAAAAGAAAATAAAGGTACCCGCTATCATCCTGAATCCTTATGTTGGTTCAAAAACAAAAATGGTGATAAACCAAAAAGGGATCAAATAAGGAGCATTAACAATTCTGAATTAGAAACGGAATTAAATGAAATTGATCCAAAAAACTTGTAATTTCGCCATTAATCAAAATAAAATTATTAATAAATGACACCTTGGAAACTTCGGGAATCTATGATTCTGGCTCGAATGTGTCTTTAATAAATTCCAGGTTATTGTCCTTAAAGAAAAACACGATTAATGATAACAAAATAAAAGCAAGTTTAAAAACGATTAATGGCGTAAAAAAATCTATTGGAATGGTAACTTTAAAGATAAAAATTTTTGATATTGAAGAAAATATTAATGTTTTTGTCATAGATGAAGAAAATTTCGATTATGATTTCTTAATTGGGTTAGATTGCATAGAAAAATTTAAATTGATCCAAAATGAGAAATTAAAAATTACACAAAATATCCACAACCCCAAAGAAGAAGATAAAAAAAAAGAAATAAATCCTAAAAATACGAAAATAATTCCTGGCTTTACAGGTAGCAACGTAGAGGAAACACAAATTATAAATGATAAAAAAAAGGATGTGGATATAGTTCTGAAAACTAAAAATGAAAAAAATGATGAATGTAAAATAAATTTTAATGAAAACATAGAAGTTGACAACTTTTGCATATCAATAAACCATCTAGACCTGCAAAAACAGTCACAAATAGATAAATTGATATGCAAATATAATTCACTTTTTGCTAAAGACAAATATGATATAGGCACTGTAAAAGGTTATGAAGCTCATATTGATTTAATAATAGATAAATATTGTAGTAAAAGACCATATAGGTGTACTATTGATGATATGAAAGAAATAGAAGAACAAGTATCAAAATTATTAAAAAAAAAATTAATCGAGGAGTCATATAGTCCTTTTGCTGCTCCGGTAACATTAGCCTTTAAAAAAGAAGAAG
This sequence comes from Ypsolopha sequella, assembly GCA_934047225.1. Taxonomy (NCBI): domain Eukaryota; kingdom Metazoa; phylum Arthropoda; class Insecta; order Lepidoptera; family Ypsolophidae; genus Ypsolopha; species Ypsolopha sequella. Next base: position 26,561,760 of record OW203987.1, read on the forward strand.
GAAGAAGATCAAGATTATGTATAGATTTTCGTGATTTAAATAAGATTGTGGTTCCCCAATCACAACCCTTTCCATTAATCGAGGATTTAATGGTCAAGACAAGAAGATGTAAATTCTTTTCAACACTGGATATAAACTCAGCGTTCTGGTCAATTCCTTTGAAAATTGAAGACAAACAAAAGACAGCATTTGTTACTCAGGAAGGCCACTTTCAATGGACTTGTTTACCATTTGGTTTAAAAACTTCTCCTGCAATATTTCAGAGAATATTATGTAGCATTATAAGGAAACATAAACTATCTGATTTCACAGTGAATTACATAGATGATATTTTGGTATTCTCTGAAACATTTGCAGAACACATTAAACACCTATCACTTTTATTAGAAGCGATATTAAGGGAGGGCTTTAAATTGAAATTTTCAAAATGTAATTTTGCACAAGATTCCGTCAAGTATTTAGGCCACATAATTAAAAACAATACAATCACTCCTCTAAAAGATAATTTAATTGCTATAAAGGATTTTCCTATTCCGAAAACACAAAAAAATGTTAGACAGTTTCTGGGTAAAATAAATTTCTATGGAAAATATGTGCCAAATATATCAATTATATTAGATCCTTTACATAATTTGTTGAGAAAAGGACAAACATTTATTTGGTCACAAAAATGTGAAGAATCTTTTGAGACAGTAAAAAAACTACTTTGCTCAAAGCCCATTTTGGCAATTTATGATCCAGATCTACCAATTCATATTTATACGGATGCAAGTATACAGGGCATAGGCGCAATCTTAAAACAACCACAACTCAATGGAGAAGAAAAACCCTGTGCATATTTTTCAAAAAAATTAAACGATTCCCAAAAAAGTAAAAAAGCTATATATCTGGAGTGTTTAGCAATTAAAGAAGCGGTAAAATATTGGTACCACTGGCTTATAGGAAAAACGTTTACGGTTTTCTCGGATCATAAACCTCTAGAGAAAATGAATATTAAGTCTAGAACGGATGAAGAATTGGGAAATCTCACATACTATTTATCTCAGTTTAATTTTGAGGTAAAATATTCTCCAGGAAAATACAATTTAGAAGCTGATTGCTTGAGCAGAAACCCTGTATTAGAATCGTGCGAAAATCAAGATAAAGGTTTAAAAATTGTTAACTTTATTAAACTAGAAGACATACAAAATGATCAAGGAAAAAATGAAATAATAAAACAAAATACAAGTAAACTAATATTAAAAGATACAATATACTATAAGAAAATTGGAAATAAGGAAAAAATATTACTGACTGAAGAATTTAGTACAAAAATAATAGAAAAAATACATTATCTTTACTGTCATTTAGGTATACAACAGATGGAAAATAAAATTAAACCATTTTATATAGCAAAAAATTTAACCAATAATATTAGAAAAATTTGTAACAACTGTGAAATCTGCATAAAAAACAAATCAAGAGGAAAATATAAATTTGGACTAATGTCTCACTTAGGTCCCGCTACTTACCCTTTTCAAATAGTATCTATAGACACCATTGGTGGATTTGGTAGCTCACGTTCTACAAAAACATATTTACACCTACTAGTAGACCATTTCACCAGATATGCCTATGTTTTGACATCTAAAACTCAAAGTTCCAGTGATTTTATAAAGCTTGTTCAAAAGGTACCACAGGGAAATAATAAAATTGGTATGATTTTATGTGATCAATATCCGGGCATAAATTCAAAAGATTTTAAGAACTTTTTAGCTAAAGAAAATATACCCATTATCTTCACTGCGGTAAATTCACCATTCTCCAATGGTTTGAATGAAAGATTAAACCAAACGTTAGTTAATAAGATTAGATGTAAGATAAACGAAAAGAAGGATAAATTGGCGTGGACGACTATTGCCCACGAATGTACCAAAAGATATAATGAAACTGAACATACCGTTACAGGGTTCTCCCCAAAATATTTATTAGAAGGAAAAAACATAGATATTGTACCAGAAGAATTAAAACAAAAAATAACACAAAATGATTTATTTCAAGATAGAAAAATTGCATTGGAAAATACTATAAAATCACACAATTATAATAAGCAACAATTCGATAAAATCAGAAAACAATGTGAATTAAAAATAGGAGATTTAGTATATGTGGAGAACGGAAATCGATTAAACAGAAAAAAACTAGATGAATTAAAAATTGGCCCTTATAAAATCTTAGAAAAATTGTCAAACTCAATTTATAAAATAAACACAGGGCATAGGAAGTCCGAATCTAATCTTTTCCATGTAACAAAACTTGTTCCGGTACCGGAAAATTGAAAAATGTAAGCAAACATATGTGTATAAAGTCTTGGGGAGGGGAGATGTAAATGAAGATAGTGACACTTCATTTAATTTGAACGCGCTTTCACGCGTTAATCTATGGTAAGGATGACAGGCATGTTTGAAAGTGATGTAATCTGTGAGCTGTTGTCAGACAAGTGTATAACAAACAAACATAAAAATGAATTTGTGAAATAATAGCTCTAAATGTTGTTTCTCTTTTCAGGTAAGATTTGCAATTACTTACATTAAGTGTACATAGATAAAACTGTAAAGTACTTATTGGTTAATAAAATATTCTCTTTTCAGAGCAACTCAATTTGGTTTTTGTTTCACGGTTCTAAGAAAGTGGGGCCTGTGTATAAAGCTACATTATATTTATATTATTTGGTTTGTTTTTTAAATGTGTTTGTTTCAGTTCCACCTTTGTGACGTTTTTGGTGTTTTGTACGCTGTCTTGCGGTGGTAATAAATACATTGAATTGAATTTAATATTTAAAATGCCCTCAAGGGGCTGAGGGTGATGAAATATCCCACGAGATGTTTAGGCGCGTTTGTTGCAGTATGAAGATTAAGATTTGTACAGAATTAAATACTCTAGCTGCCTTTACATACGCCAGATTTTTTTTCAATACCAAATAAAAAGTCAATTCCAGACGAAAGCCCAACTCCCTTAGGTTTCTTGACTAGTAGTCAGTGTATCAGTTTGTTGAACAAACAAGTAACCTTGACCTCGATCCAGAGCGTACCTTTCTTGGCCTTGGATCCCTTCACCTTCTTCTCATCTGGGTCATCAGCCTCGTCGATCGTGTCATCACCGCGCGCTCGTTTCCGACACATCAGAGAGAAGTAGTTTATCACTTTGTTGCGTCTGGAAATGTTAGTTGCAATCGTTAGAACTTGGTTTTTACAGCTGGTCTACCACGTAATTCTCATTTTCATCAACATCAACTTGAGATTGAAATTTGACGTGCGTAGACGGCCGCCTAACATGCCATCTCTTTTGCACGCGTTGAATTTCGCATGCATTTGCTTGAAGTTGATACAAATGAGAATTACGCGGTAGAGCCCCTGGCCTTACAGTGTTTTCCTTCACCGTCTGCAAGATGTATATAAAACACATGAAATCCAAATTGATACAAATCAGAATTACGAGGTAGGGCCGCAGGTCTGAGTAGGAATCTAACGTCCTAAATATACTGGGCGTTAAGATGAAGTTGCATAAGCCGAAAACTGGCGATAGTACTCAGGGATACGAACAACTTTCCGTGAAAAAAAATCGACAAAAAATATCTGTTGTTTCTTACATTTTGGTCGGGTAGCTATGGAAGAGCTGATTGTTTTTGGGGATTCGAGGGTTGGCTCCATAGTAAAAGTTGTTCGTATGGACGAGTACTATCGCTAGTTTCCGGCTTCCACAACGACACGACAGGAATCCCCGAGGGGGTGTCATAAGCGTTTCCGAGTATGTTCAGTGAAATACAAGTAACAGTTCACACTCGTATACCCACGTTTCAACGACGATTATTACGTCCCAACGTGATGGGTGGAGAGCCCTATCGCCGTACTTCGGGCACAAATATGGATCAAGCAGCTTCCGAAGCACGCAGAACTATCACAAATGTTCCCCTATAGTGCAGTGAATGAAAGATTTGATGTCGAATTAAAGATCCACTACTAAAATAACTTCGAAATAATTTTATATTATTAACACTCCCTCCCCCCACCCCCCCCCCTCTCGGAAGAATACATATCTTTGTATACTTTACCAACATAATTAGACCCCTGATCTTATTAATATTTTTCTTAGCCATAATCTAATTATTGTGGATATTAAAAAATATATATTTATAGAGATTCTTTTGAATATAAATTTTTCAGTTAGTTTGTACACCCAGTGTACATTTAATTCAAGCTTTTCTATACAAACATCCTTAGACTGACTCTGCTACTGGGAGGATTGACCATTCGACCTCCGGGTTTGTAGGTTTGTATAGAACACAGGGGCGGCCTACGTCATTTATTTTTTAATCTTATTTATTTTATAAGCCATACATCTTAAGATTCATTCGGCTTAAAAATAATTACAATGTTGCTTGAGTGCTCTCAAAACAAGGGCATCTAGTACAGGACCATTGTAGAAGAACCACCTCGCGTATCTTGGTTCGCCTCAAGAAACCTCAAAAGAAAATATCAATAAACGTTATTAATAGACTAGTTTGTCTTTAAATGTAGTTAATATTTTATTAAGTGTATATATACAAGGTGACTTTTTGATCATCGTCCAAATTCATACTGGAGGCTTGGTAAGTGATCAGCATCAAGGATCGATAAAAAATTTTGTGAAATTCGTATAATGAAATTTCGACTTCCCATAGTAATTCACTCCCAGTTCTGAGTGAATCACTATGGGGAGTCGAAATTTCATTTTATGAATTTTACAAAAATCGTTATTGGTTCATGATGCTGATCACTTACCAAGGCTCAAGTATGAATTTGGACGATGTTTACAAATTCATCTTGTATATATTAACTACAAAAGAAAATATCTAGTTATATGCTTCCGAACTCAAACTTAACACATCCCACTTAACAAGTTTAACTTCATCATGAAAAAAAGAGACGATCCAAACTGTACACGCGGCCTACGTCATTGTTACAAAGAAAATTATTAGCCTAGACTAGAACATAAGATGGTTCGAGGCTTCATTGTCTTTATATGTATGTACAATATTTGCAGAAATACATGAAACTGTTATGTTTATCTTGATTATAATACGGAAGTGACTATCTACTGTGATTACGCATACCGTGTACTCGAGATCTTATAGGGATGTTTCTGAATCACACCACTTTATTTTTCAGTTTATCTTCTCTTATATTTTATTTTTTTATTTTATACAGCCTAGTTATCAATTGAGCATTAAGGGAGGGGAGCTCCAAATTTGGTAGAGCATTCGCTTCTTATATTTCTTCAATAATTTATGGATGGAGAAGCACATCCGCACTAATCGGACTCTCTGATGAATCTTGCTCGTGTTTTGTCTGAAAGATCTTTTATACTCGATCTGTATTTATTTTTGGAAAACACGAAATAATTCAGTCAATGCGACGTATGTCGATCCATAAAGGTTATCGATTGCCAACTAAACACGAACAAATAGTCCTTTAACCTACCTATAAAACGTAGCCTTACCTAAACCTAACATATTGCCTAGCTATATGTTACACTACTCACCTCCCAAACTCCTGCTCCGCTTCTTCTGCTGACAAAGCTTTGTATCTTTGGATCGGTTGGAAGTTATACCTGAAATAAGAAAAATAAGTATAACTAGCATGTAGCCCGCGTGTGCTGCCTCTCGAGTTTTGGACCATTTGCGGGTCTAAATGGCTTCAAATTTGCTTCAGCAAGACGCCGACGCACTGTACACGTGCTAGGATTGCTTCCTCCAGCCAGTGGCGGCGTTAGGGTAGGGCGTGGTTGGGCGACCGCCCAGGGCGCCAGACATCAAGGGGCGCCAGCGCCCCCTCGTCAGTATGGATCACGGGATGGTGCGGTAAAATGTTGTTAAATTATGTTAAAATAATTGGTCATGATTGAAGATTGAAATAATCTTTCCCATGCTTTTATAGTTTTGGAATAAGTCCAAATGCAGTTTCACAAACTTGCAAATTTCAAAAATGTATAGACACGGCAATGGGAGTATATTACATTCCTTGAAATAATGCTTGCATGATTGATCTGGTGCTATACCACATATCGCACGGACACATTTTTTTTGTGCTATGAACACTTTCTGAAAGTCCGTTCCATTCCCCCAAATAATAAGTCCGTATCTAAGAACAGACTCAACATATCCGTGATAGGCCGTTAGAGCAGTACAAAGAGAAGCTGTCTTGCGTAGCTTATTTATTATTTGAAGAGAAGAAGATACATAAAATATGGTAGTTACCACTCCTGTAATGGATACGCGTCGATAGCGCCATCCGCCGCATGCGTGAACACGTAATACGCAGCGTTCTCTGACACGCCACCCTCGCGGATTCCTTTGAATCTGAAAATATCATGTCAGGGTTCATATTACACAATAGTTAGAATTAGTATATGTTTGGAATGATGCTTCATCGATACTAATAAATACTAATAATAAAGTAGTAAAAAAGTCGTATCTGTACATTGAATATTTTTGCGAATTAGTACTCTACTGAGGCCAAAACTAATTATTTTGCAATTTTTTTCTGTCTGTTTGTTCATGTTCCGTTATAACTCGGGAACCACTCACCGGATATGGATGCGGTTTTCTTTATTATCTTCGTAGTGACCCTGGTCAACAATAGGCTATAAGAGCTGTTGATAAAATAACAGGGCAGAGCCGCGGGCGTAAGGCTAGTATTATATAAAAATGATGAATTATGGTAATAAATTAGAATAGTACGTTAGGGATAGTATCATTAATGGTACTTAGGGACTCAATTGGTCTTAACAGTTTGGGTTAGCCGAGAAGGTGACCATTGTCTTGTTATCTTTGTCTTGAAGTTAGCTGACACCTGCATGCGCCCGCCATTCCTAGTCACTGCATCAAAAATCTGGCTCCGTTAGCTAGTACTATTTTTAAATATTAATTTTAGTTATTTTCTCATACAAAATGTGTTCTACAGATGTTTATATAAATACATCCTAAAATTATTGGGGTCATGCTAAAGTCACATCCTCTGTATATTGGGGTTCACAAATTTTAACTGAACCATAAACACTAACTTTTTGCCAGTCTTCCCTCCGACCTTGAGTATCCATGGTTGATCCTCAGGCTTGTACTTGCGAGATATGATGCCGAACTTCTTGCGTCGTGCCTCTTCTCTGACGTCACGCCCATACTCTGACCCTGCTCCAAATCTGAAACAAAATTATGAGGTATAATACTTTGAGAACCGCAAGTTTTTAATCATACAGGCTCTTCTATTTCGGTTACTTTTGACATTGCGCTTCTTCAGTATGTCGGCAATTTGGTCAGCATATATCTCAGACACAGTTTGCATCAAACTTAAAGGCGGCTGAGTGAAGTTAGCTCCGTTGAGACAGATAGAGAGAAATAGATGACAAAGATGATGATAGAGAGATAGACAGACATTGACAAACTTTAGAGCTACCTTTAATTTGACTACCTCTGTATGTAGTTTGATTTTTAAAGAGTTCACAAAAAGTCAATCCGAACAAGGACACATGCTAATAAAAAGCTATTCAAAGATGTCCACATTTTTTTACTAGCCATCTAATAAATAGTCAGGTTAGCAAAAGTGTAAAAGTGAAGATTTTTTTTTTTTAAATTGAACGTTTCTTATACAACTATAAATAATATCAACAATAATAAGTACAGAAATGGCTAGCTTCATGACTACAATTACTTCCGTTGCAAATTTAATTTCAATTGACACAAATAGTTTTCACATTAAAGTGGTTAATTGTGTAAATAGTAGGGAATTTGATAGAGTACAAAACAAAACATAACTTCTAAACCAGCGGTCGGCAATTGGCAGACTGCGGTCCGCCAAATGTCGAAACTTGGACCCCCAAAAATTTAAATCATTAAATTCAAATAATATTTTATGCAATAAGATATTTCCTTGTAAATCTATATAACTGCATCCCCTGAAGAATTTTGTGGTAAGCATGTTTCCGAAAAGTATGAAAATTGCAAAAAATCTAATTATTTTGTATAAGAAGAACAGAATCAGAAATAATGTATTATTATTTTTAATGGTAAACATTTTTGAAAGTTTCCTTACCCCTCTTAAAATTAATTGCCGACCCCTGGTCCTCTAAAAAGGCCGTTTTGCATGAACCACATTATGATTCTGTTCTAATGCCATCTCTTTTGCGCGCGTGAAAAACCTCTGACTCTATCCTACTTTCAAATCATTTTATGATTCACCCAAGTCGGCAGTGGCGTGCATTCCAGAAAAGCAATCAGAGGGTCAAGTTTGACAATAAAAAAATATGAAAAAAATTAAATAACACTTTGAAAAAAAAAAGTTTGTATGAAGCCAGGGTAGGCACTGCCTACCATAGAGTGAATATTTTCATACAAACTTTTTTTTCAAAGTGTTATTTGAATTTTTTCATATTTTTTTATTGTCAAACTCGACCTTCTGGTTGCTTTTCCGGAAAAAAGTTCAATGCACGCCACTGCAAGTCGGCCTTTTTAGATCCCCTGTTCTAAACTATAAATTTTTGCTGACCTTAAGTATTATATAACTTTAAACTCTCGCGTTTCGTACACATTATAATATATATAATCGGGTCTACCGCCATAAATTTTTACCTTTTTACGAAAAGGGGGACACCCGACGTTTCGAGACAGTTGCATGTCTCGTGGTCTACGGGAAACTGTTTCCCGTAGACCACGAGACATGCAACTGTCTCGAAACGTCGGGTGTCCCCCTTTTCGTAAAAAGGTAAAAATTGATCGCGGTAGACCCGATTATATATATTATGACCTTAAGTATTTTTAGTTGTTTGTGGGTTATCAGCTGAGTAACAAAAATTTGACAAATATTGATGATAGGATATGTAAGCTTACTTTGGCATGTCCTCCTCAAACCCTTTGAACTCTTTGATATTGTTCTCTCTCTCCATCTTCACATGGGTCCACTTGGCGAAGTCCACATTCAAAGTGGCATTGAACCTCATTACATGATATTTCTTTTTAACATTCTTCGGCACACGGATCTTGAACTCTTGCACTGCGGCTGACGACCCCTGAAAAACAGTATGTTGGATACACTAATGTGTATTTTTATTACTCCTCAACTAAACAACCATCACAATTTTTTTTTTCTTTGTTTTGCTAACTTGCAATCGGTTTTAAAACCATAAGCAGTTTTTTTAAGGGTAAGTAATTAGAGGCTTGTTAGGCATGCCCTCCCAGTGTCGGGTTGCCTTCATGATTTATACTATATTATAAGTTGTCCCATGTGTAACCATCACAATTACACACAACATCCACTCAACACTGTAGTGAAATATCTTGGTTTCCATCTTGATCGCAAACAGACTTGGAAGGCTCACATACAGAAGAAGCGTGATGAATTGAATCACAAGTTTAGATCACTGCAATGGCTACTCAGAAGACAATCTAAATTATCAGTCAACAATAAAACTCTTACATGTAAAGCAGTATTAAAACCAGTCTGGACCTATGGAATTGAGCTGTGAGGTTCAGCAAAGAACTCTAATATTGAAATCTTGAAGCGGTTTCAAAATAGTATACTCAGAAATATAGTGAATCCTCCATGGTTCACAAGAACAAATGAAGTTCATAAGTACCTAAAACTTCCTACTGTAAAAGAAGGAGCAAATATCAGGAACAAAATAGGATTGTCAATCATGAAAACAGACTTGCTCAGGGTCTAAGCGAACCACTCCAAACAAGACGCCTGAAAAGGCAGCACACATGGGACAACTTATAATATGGTATAAGTCATGAAGGCAACCCGACACTGGGAGGGCATGCCTAACAAGCCTCTTATTACTTACCCTTGAAAAAACTGCTTATGGTTTTAAAACCGATTGCAAGTTAGCAAAACAAAGGACAAAAAAAAAAAAAACTTGGGACATTTTTTGTTGGATCGTGCCCCCTTATAGACACTCTGACCCAATTAAAACTAAATATATGAAGAAGAAAACACAAGATCTTGCTAGATAATTATAACCTCAATTTACTTGATTATTATATCATTCTAAGAAATCCAACAACTGTAGATATGGCTTTAGAAAGCTATACATAGAAAATTGAATTACGTGCAAAAAATACAAACCGAAGCACTGGGAGTATTCATCATTGTAACTTTTGTAAATACATACACTTATTTACAAGCAAAAATAATTGGAAATTACTCTTGGAAAATTGACTTTCACACTTATTTGTATGGTATCAGCAAAGAAAATAGTAAAAACTTTTTACTAAAAAGAAAGAATGGGTGGTAGGAAGTGGCAACCATTCGCACAACAAAATCAAAATTAAATGCCAAAATTGAAAATGCCAGCTGATCAAAGAAAATTCAAAGAGCCGCGTTCATAAATTGGGGGTCATGACACGGGTCCTAATGCTATCTCCGTCGCACGCGTTGAAAATTATATACGCTGTCCTGCTCTCAGTGTTTGAACTTGACGAAAGTGTTAATTTATGAACGGCTAGCAGCTGACAACTCTATACCACGGTTGGGTGCTAAATGTCATCTCAAATAGTGCTAGATTGCTATAAATTTTCAAAAATGAGCGGTTTTCCAGACTGACCTTGATCAAGCTTTCAGAGGTAAACACAGATGGCGTTACCCTGCTTTCAAGTGTCAAAAAGCAAAGATTATTTTTTAATCTGTGGGCAGCAAGATAAAAATTGTCAATTCAATTGTTAAATCAAACAAAACCCTTCACAAAGACATTCCCATTTCGTTGTGTTTATATTGTGTTGTTTTCTATCTATATAACTTACGTTAATAGCTTGGGTATTTCATTCAACTTTCAAAATGGTCAGCCCATGCGTTGTAGCTAATTTTAAAAATATAGGAACATACTAATTACGGAAAGAACAATGGATCTTAGCAATAATACATTTGAGGCATGGATTGACCATAAAAAAGAAAGAAGCAAAGAAGAAGTGTCAAAATCAAAAGAATCCAGTGTTGCCAGGAAGACATTTTTTGACACTTTTAGTACAGGCTGCGCCATCTATTGAGTCGTTCGGTACTACTTTTTCTTTTTTAATTTGACTTTGAAAACCCCTCATTGTAATAATATTTTTTTATGATAGGCTCCATTGTAAAAGTTGTTCTATACCATTGATTAAATAAGATCTTCAAATATGGTTACACCTTTCTGTTACACCTTGTATACCTACTAAAATAGTCTAAGTTACTTTGTTTCTTACAACATTTATGGATTTTTGATCTGAAATAAACATTATATTATTATTTTATAGCGAAATCTATCGCTTTGGATACTCATAACATTATTTAGAGTGTACTACAAACTAGAAAACATCAATTAGATAAAAAATTTCAACTAAGACGAAAGTCCACAAATCCCCGACGCAGGGGTTCTTCGCAGGGGATTTGTGGAATAAGCCAATATTTTGATGTAGATTACGTATCTTATTCCCTATTTTTTAAGAATATCTTGGGGAATTTCATATTTGAGACAGGTCTTGCATGACTGCCATATTGTCCTAGATTTAGTGCTAGGTGCTGTAAATATATGAAAATAGTGCTAGATCTAGCACCGAAAATGCTAAGTTGGCAATAGTACAGCTAATCGTCGTCGTAGGGATGGATAGACTTAGGTAGCGTTCCGAAACACCTAAGGTTGTCCGATGAAGTAGAAGATATTACTATCTGTCAGATAAAAGTAGCTCAATGCTGGTTCCAAAACCACAAATGAGATCGTATTGGAACGATCAAACCCGAGCAACTTTTTCTACTGACACGACCAATATTTTGCTCTGAGAAAATCGCCGGGAATATATTGCTCCTGTCAAAAGCATGATTCTTGACGTATGATTTTTATACGTTTACATGGATATCAAAAATTACAAAATGTGAACTGAAGAGTGTTGAACGTTTGAACACATCTCAATCCACAGATGAGAACTATTCCTTTTTTCTCGCCTAGAACGAAATTTTTGTCTGAAACTTGATTATGAGCAAGCTTTCTCTATAATTATAAAACCTGTTGATAAAATCTCAATTCAATTAAAAACCGTTTTATCTGGCTTCTTTAAACGTGTCTCCGAACATTAGTTCCGCCAATAACTTGTTTTAAGCGAAAAATGAAAAATATCGTAGATAAAGTCTCATCCATCATTTACTTTAACATTTTCGTCTTCCCGCCAAAATTTTCTTTTGACATATTACTCTATGTCCGTTCCAAATCTCATCAAAGTTAGTCCGACGACTGTTCCATTATGACCGGTTCCAAAACGTATTGCTCATCCGACTAGAATTGCTCGATGATAGGGGTTTGGTTTCGGAACGCTACCTTACTTATGTTGTACTTGAGAAGAAACAACATCGATGTTTTAATATCGATATTGAACTAACTTAAACTTCGGTTAGAAGTGAAAATTAATGAACAAAATAGGCAAAAAAAATATACAGGCATCCAAAACAATTTTTGACGTGTTTTACTTTGATAATTGTGTGAAATGTAATGTAACTGTTTCTTCTTGTATTAACTTTATCGTAGAATTTGTAAGAAATTTTATGATTTTATCTTTTTAACTTATGTATTGTATTCTTTATTTTAGACTATAATCCAGCGAAATTATTTAATTTACCCCTATATTTTTAAAATGTTTGGTTTACGTCATTGGCATCGATACATGTTCATGTAAAACATATGTATATTATTTAAATTTGATTGCTGTGTCACCAATAAATTTATTAAATAAATAAATAAAGTGTCATATTATGAAGTCAATATTATCGATATGACATGTGGTTTCGAATTCGATATATCGTTCACGTATTACGCACGTCTCTATCTACAGTGCGTTGCAAGCACAGATTGCAAATCACTACATACCTAATCGATTAAATCGCATCTATCATCATTCTGAGTCACTGTGAGCCCGATAATGATAGCCCTACAACGGTGGCTATGCCATCCTAGATGACATCATTAACGACGTAAACTTAAACAAATTTCTACAAATTCTATCACTTTCAAGTGTCAACGTCTATGTCACATTCAAAAGAGTTCCGAATGGATCATAAGTTTAAGCATTGGACGCCATTTCACATTCGGAACGACTTGACGGGCGTGAGACTGACAAAAGATTGATGATAGTTGCGGAACGCGCTGATACTGCTACACTATCGCTTCGAATCTCAATTTTATTCATGCTATTTTGAATTTTGCTATCAATCATTTTCTATTTCTATTTTTTATGATAGTTCTAAGCGTACAAAACAAATATGGGTAAAAAGAAAAATAAGAACAAAGTTAGCGGTGCAGTGAAGACAGCGGTTAAAACAGAAAAGAAATTGGCCAATAAGCTCAAAAAGGAACTTGCAAATTTGGGAGAGGTTAGAAACTTATTTATTTATCACTTTATTAATTAAAAGTCCTTTCTCTGCTGTTTTTGTACCTGTACATTAAAAGCCCTATATAACATTTTCTACTAACATTCAAATCTAAATTTTCAGGAGGATATATCAAAAGTAATCGCTCAAATTGAGAGAGAAGAGGCTAAGCGTGCCCAGGCATCAGAAAAGAACCTCACAGCAGCCCCGTCCTCAAGAGCATACGCCTCTCTGACGCCACACCCCACTCTCAATGAGTTAATATTATTTGGTGGAGAATACCATGACGGACAGAAGGTACTATATTTAAGGCGGTAACAGAGGATCTCGGTCCAAAACGCATATTTTATTATTGTTTGCCAAATTTTTGAATAAAAAGTATGCAATAAATGCGTTTTATGGCGATTTGCGCAAATTGCTGATCAATAACTATGTGTTCACAAGCAACTGATGTCATTTTATGCATTATATTATGATTGCATTACATAACAACAGTAAACACGCTTTAAAGTTTGTAAATGTAGTGCAACTAAAATGTAATATATAAAATAACATAATTTATTTTTGAACACCTAAATATTACTAAGAAATTTGCGCAAATCGCCATAAAACGCATTAATTACAAACTTTTTATTCAAAAATTTGGCAAACAATAATAAAATGTGCATTTTGGACCGAGATCCTCTGTTACCACCTTAAGCTGTTATGTTATTCACTGAGTAGAGTTTTAAAAAGAGACAGTAAAATGTGTGCATGTGCATAGCAACCTTACAGCTTGATCTGAAGATCTCGCACCTATTTTCCCTCAATGCCCCTTATAAACTGTTTTAACTCTAGCTGGATAAAGCCAGAATTGTACCAGATGTTTAATTTTTCTTCCATTGTATTATTAAGTAATAAGGTTGCTACTGTAGCCGATTCTGAAGGTTTTAACTTTAGTTTTAGTGCTGTAAAAACTAAATTTTCATTGTTGCAAAATAGTTCATAAGTGTGAAGAACAGAAACTAAATTACTTTGGAAAAATTTAAGTCTTGACAGCACTAAAACCAAAGTTAAAGCCTTCAGAATCGGCTTTATTAAATTACTAATATGAGCTAATATTTGATTGAGTTACATGATCCAAGTAAAATGTACATAATCTTTCAGACAACAGTATATAACGACCTGGTGTTCTACAACCCTGAAAAGAATACATGGCGACAGGTGAAGGCACCAGGTGGACCGCCGCCTCGCAGCGCACATCAGGCTATTGCCACACCAGCTAATAAGTATGTACTGTCAATATTAAGATATCAAACACACAGCAAGCAGTCTAAAGTTCTGCATTCACTGTAATCTATGCAATGACTTAGATCTTTACACACACACAGATTGCGACACTCAAGGAAAACATGTGTTTTAATTATTTGCCAGAGCCTGGAATTCAGAACTAGATCAGGGATTACCAAGGTGGGTTCCGTGGAAAAGTCACCTGGGTTTAGTGAAATTAATTATTTTTGGCTGCTAAGCTGAAGGTTTTCCAGATAGAGCAAAACAAGTTTATGGCTGTATCCATTTATCATCAGAAGTCAACCTGTGATGTTAACCATCCTGAATTACAAAGTATTTATAGATCTTTCTTTATTCTTTAGTGTACACAATAAATTATATTACTAAAGCAAATACAGAGAAGAGATATGGCGAGCTTATCCCTAATAAGAGATATCTTCCAGCAAACTCATCTTAATAGGAAAATCACATTTATCAAAGTAATCAATCATACACAAAGAGAAAAAGAAGTATATACAATATAATACCAACAAACAAAAATAAGCCTATCTTCAGAGTTTATCAACATTAAAACACACATTTGATTCTGTGTCTCTGAACGAGTTTTGGGTTAATTTTAGGAATGAATACCCTGAAATTGCCAAAAGGGCTTCTTGACTTTATGCCCTTTTGTCACATCTGAAAAGCCTGTTTCCTCGTTGTGAAACAGGCTATTCAGCAATAAAACTTTCATCCCTAATTCTCTCAAAGTTAAATTATTGCATGCCTGTTTTTGAACCTTGTTTATTGGAAAGATCTAAATGTGTGCTTCAACAAGTTCAAAATGCTTGTATACGATTTTGTATGCACGTGCCCCCTCGAACTCATATTCAAAACTCAAAATTAAATTGTGCCAGTTTAACTTAAGAATTCTTAAAACCTGTTTATTATTTGTTATTTTATATATAAATTATTCATTTATTGACGTTAGTATTTTCATTTTATTTATATATATATATTATTTTTCTTTTTTGTATTAAATATTAATTTTTTATAATTTTGGTATTGACCCAATAAAACACATTTTCTTGTAGTGAATTTTCTTATGTTCATAAATTATTAAATTTTCTTATGTCACACGGAGACAATCTTCCTTTTATCATTAAATATTGTTACATCGCATGTGACGCACCTCGCGGCCTCTGGCGGAAGATCAGTGTCACAGTTCTGCTGTGGCATTTTGCTGAGTCAGAGACCTTTTTGTTGGCTGCATCTTATAAACTACCTCAGGCTATATAATAGTTATATGTATACTTAAACTGTTTATTATTTAGAGTATTTGGTATTTTGTAATGGTGTAGCTTTCAAAATAAACGCATTTTCTTTCTTTCTTCTTTGTCCAAAAACCAAATTCATTTGGAGATTGGATGCTACCCCAGACATACATACAACTGTCAGCAATTATTACAATTATAAATTTAAGCAATAATTAATAGAACAGTGATTAAAAATACACATTATAAGTTAAAGTGAAGAATGAAAGTGTTACGGCCATTTCCAGAAAGGGTTTTTAAGTTTAATGGAACTTTAAAATGAAAGCTGTCACTTTCTTTGTTAAGAACAATTTAAGGGATGGCATCAATTTTAAAGGTTCATTAAACTTAAAAACCCTTACTGCAACTGGCCGTTAGAGTATTACATATTTTATGTTATAGTATTTCCATCTGAATATCAAATTTTAAATTTGCAACTTCCTGTTTTGATGTTTTCCAGTTTGATTTAATTAAATATTGTGCTACTTCCGTCAGAATACCTTTGTAAGACATCCGGAATGTGTCGAGCCCCCGGCGTGATGATATAAGTCGTGGTTCGAAGGGGATCAGATTCATTCCTGTTTTCACAATAGCTAGTAAAAGTGATAATTGCTAAGTTGTCGCTGTTACGCCGCCATATTATTTACCATTTTGACCCCTAAGTTTTTAAAAGTGTTTCAGTTTTAAAATATTTCTAATGAAGGTTTTTGTTATTATTTAAATTACAGTGTCTTTCATTAATTTGTAACCATGTGGGGTTCCATAAAATAAAAGGGATTTAGCGAGTATTCCATTACCTTAAAAGTTTGGGAACCCCTGCTCTAGATCACATGCTGTGTGTCTGGTGTCCTAAACATGAATTAGGGTATAGATAAATTAATAAAAAACTATTTCATGTTTGTTTGTCCACTACTGTCCCAATTTAACAAATATTAATTATGTAGAAAAAATATTGGCATTATTTTAATTCATAGCTTTATTGTCACATCAAAAGAAAAAGAATACAATAAATTTAACTTAAAAATACGAGTACAAAGGGAAAGTACAAATAGGCAGTCTTATCGCTTAAAGCGATCTCTTCCAGACAAATTTCATATTTATTAAACTAAATATAATAGAATCACGTTTATTAATCATGTTAATTATTAATAGTGGTCATGTAACATTTTTTGTTTCCAGAGGTGAACTGTGGGTGTTTGGAGGTGAATTCACAAGTCCGTCTGAAACTCAGTTCTATCACTACAAGGATTTATGGTGCTTCTCACTGGCTGAGAAGAAATGGGAAAAGGTACAATAGAGCATAAAGAACTTATTTATAAATAACATTGTATTCTGATTGAAATAAATATAAAAATATATCGTCATGACACGAATCCCCAAGGGGGTGTCAGAGGTCTTCCGAGTGTGACCTATGAAATGCACGTTAAATCGCATGCTCTTTGTGGGCCAGTTTCCAGACCAAATCGTCTCCCGAAATTCTGATGTCATCTGGCCGTCTAAAAAGGCCGTTTTGGATGAATCATGTTATGATTCCGTTCTACTGGCGTCTCTTTTGCACGCGTGAAAAAACTCTGACTCTATCCTACTTTCAAATCATTTTATGATTCACCAGAGTCGGCCTTTTTAGATCCCCTGGCCTCCAAGGTCATGCCATTTAATGCCGTGCGATTTCTGTCTTTGGGGTTTTGTGAAAGCTCGGGTCTATGCGAATAAACCAGAAACAATTCCTGAGCTCAAGGCCGAGATCCAACGCGTCATCGGTTTGATACAGTCACATCTTTGACAAAAAGTTATGTAAAATTTCTTGAAAAGAGCAATGGCCTGTCATCAGAGCCATTGGGGTCATTTGCCGGATATTTTATTCCATACTTAATCGGAACATGCCTACTTTACAATGCAATAAAAATATCACAACTCGCTAAAAAATATGTGTTCTTGAGACTCTTCTTGAGACACCTTTATATAGAAAATTAATGGTCTGAAAAATATTTACAGACTCGATACGACCATACAAAGGGCAAAGCCGCGGGCAAAAGCTAGTGAGAAATAAAAAACCAAAGAAGCATTTGAGCAAAAACCCGTGATCTGTATAGACTTTATTAAACTCTGAAACCTTAGAGTATACATGTATTTTATGTATTACCGTAAAACTCTTTGTATTTTGTAAATAATGAAATTTGTAAAAAAGTCGTCATTTTGAGTTTTTTCGAGTATCCTTCCCTCTTACAATGTAGGTAAGACATATTGTATCCTGAATATTGCTGTAGCTGTTCAGATTCGAGTAACAACTTCGCTTTTATATACAAGCAAGTGCAAAATACCGATTTTTCTAAAAACTCAGATATACCCACGCGCCGCGTGTACCGAACTTACTAAATAAACACTATCACTATCACTGCATAGTATAAAACAAAGTCGCTTTCCGCTGTCTGTCTATCCCTATGTATGCTTAGATCTTTAAAACTACGCAACGGATTTTGATGCGGTTTTTTTTAATAGATAGAAAGATTTAAGAGGAAGGTTTATATGTATAATATATGCCCGTGCAAAGCCGGGGCGGGTCGCTAGTATACGTATATAATTTAAATTTGATCGCCTCTATTGGTCTATTGGGTACTCGTCCACTGATCTGGAAGACGCGGGTTTAAATCCACATTTGTGTTCAAACTGCGTGCTTTGGAAGGCAAGCTGTTGGTAAGGCTGTATATTTGTGAGAAAGAGCTCACTATCCTCAGCGGCAATAATCATCGGTAAAACATGGGTGTAGCTTTCATTTTACAGACTACACTCGTGTGTTAAATATAAATATAAATATATTTATATAAATTTATATATAAATATAGTTATCAATATCATATATATATATATTATATAGTTATCAATATCCTGTTGTTTGTAATATTTTATTTTTGTTTCTGTTTTTCTGTAAACATGTGCAATAGATGTATATTCAGATTTTTGTAATTAACACGTCTGCTTATATAAGGTAGGATCGTACCGCGAGTCTATTGTATTAAATTGTCATCTCAATTCAATAATTCTACGGGTTAAGATATTAGGTGCTACTTATGTTGCATGTTTATTATTGATTATATTGTATTTTAATTGTGTGACACCAATACAGTTTTTTCTATTCTATTCTATTCATGTCATGACGTATATAATTTCAGGTGGCAGCACCGAACGGCCCCTCCCCGCGCTCCGGTCACCGTATGCTACTTCTCGGCCGCAAGCTGTTCGTGTTCGGTGGCTACAACGATGACGGGCGAGAGTGTCGATACTTCGACGACCTCTACACGTTCTGCTTGGACTCTCGCTCGTGGAGCCGCGTGGAGGCGAGCGGGCGCGGCCCGAGCGCGAGGTCTGCCTGCGTCATGATGCAGCACGGTACTGATTCTGTGAGTATTAGGACCTCAGATCCGACATTTCTTGTCTTATAACGCTAATTGTCCGTGCTCAGATGTCTCCACGTTTCCTCCCACTTATTTCATGGCCATAAACACATATAGGTGCGGTGCGTCAACCTGTAGCCACTGACAACACAGCACTTCTCTATTGACATTGAGTCTAGCATGAGGGCTATTTTGGGTATCATCCATCCATCCATCAGCCTAGTTCGTCCACTGCTGGACATAAGCCTTTCCAGGACTTTGCCACTCCCGGCGGTCATACGGGAAGAATTGCCCATACTCACACACGCTGGGCAGGCGGGTTGGTGAGCGCGGCGCCTGAACCCTCGCACCAGTGACGCCGCTGCCCGTCATCAGTCTGTTCCATATAAGGCCCGGCTATTAATTTGTCTGTCAGTCAGTGTTGTCAATCTGTTGGTTGTAGTGGGCACCAAGTGACCAGATGTAGAAATATTTCCAGGTTCTGAGCTCATTGTCGGTTAAGCTCTGGTTTCCTCCAAAAGCGGTGGCGACATTTAGCGGTCGCTATATAGCGTTGAATGACGTCACTGAAACGTTGACTATGAAAACAAGATGGTGGTGGTTTCCTAGAGAGCGTTGTTTGACACCGTAACGTCAGTAGCGGTGCCGCCATTTGCATGACGGCCTCTCTTTACGGTGTTGAAGAATCTCGAACGTTTTTTTCAATAGCGGTGTACTATTTATTGTAAAATGAATGGGTTTATGATATATTATATAATGTAAAGCATAAAAGCGACGCGCTAAAATTTCAAAAGCACCCTCATTAATACGAGCTTTGTATAAATCACTTTCCTCCATACGATTATTTTCGTCTTCTGATGATTGCTCATCTTCCAAATACACAAGTAACGCTAAATCAAGGTCGTCCATTTGCTACCGTTGACACGTACTTTGTGGTCCGTAAAAAGACGGCCGTCAGTCTCGAACTTTCCACGTGTCTTCGGCCGTCTTTTTACGGCCATCATATTGCGTCCGTTCAATGTCGCCACCGGTTTTGGAGGAAACCAGAGCTTTAGTGAAGAGAAATAATTATCGGACACGAACGATCTGAGGATTCTGAGGTGGCGCTTGATCCTCAGTCACGTATCAGCACCAAGTCGTGTAGGTACAATAGCTGGTCAACAATGTGTTAATTTCCAGCTAATAGTGTACGGCGGGTTCTCCCGCGTGAAGGACGGTCGGACAGAGCGGCCGCAGACACACACGGACATGTTCAGACTTGTCAACAAGAATGACGCCTGGACGTGGCGCGCCTTGGGCTCCGGCGGTGTGTATGCGCCGCCTGCCAGGTAATACTCATACTGCACAATACTACAGACACCTTCAAATGAGTTACGACAAAGATTTCAAAAGTTTAGATGAGCTAGAGCACCTAAAATCTATGGCATTGTTTATGAATGCGTGCGTTAGCATAATGCCGACGCGCGCACACTTATGAGTGCGCAATCTGTCTACATACGGTCAGCAAACTGATCAGACTACAAAAGTTGTTAAAATGATTAACTTTAAGTGCACTTAAGGCGTCCAATTATCACTGTGTTCAGATGAGCATTAATTCTAAACGTGTCAGCGTCACCCATTTAAAAGTGGAAACATTTTGGTGCTGTCATAGTACGGTAAGGGCTGATCTTTACTTTTGAAATCTTTGAGTTACGAGATTAAAGTAAAATATCTTGATTTCATAAATAATTATCAATAAGCCCACATCCACCCAGTGTTAACAATAGGCCTCTTCTTCTCCACGCCGTTTTCGTCGTACTTTCGTCAGCCTCATTCATAGCCCACCAACAGCACTGACGATATCGTCTCGCTATCGATCTACTAGTAAAGAGGCGACGTAAGAAGTATCCACTTGAATAATATACGGTTGAATCTCTGACACAACCTGCTGCTTTCGTGACGTCATAAATGTCTGCCTGCGGGGATGTTATTATGTCGTGAAGATATGATCTGTGTTTTGTTTAAAATATTTCAACGTTTCGGTACTACTTTTGACGAAATATTAGCTACATAATGGTGTCAATTCGGTGTAACACGACCTAACTTATTTGACAGGACCAAATTTATTTTAAACGTCCTGTCTTTGTCTGTTCGATTCAGGAAGAAAAAGACAGAACGGTAAAATTAAGTTTAGTCCTGTCAAATAAGTTAAAACTTGTTACACCGAATCGACACAAAAGTCTGTTCGGCGAGAGTTGATAAAAACAAACTAAAAGCAGGGTTTCTAAACTCATTAAAGTTTGAATTTTTAATTGGAATTTACGGCCGAACGAATTCCATCTATTCGCGCTTTTCAATAGCTGCTAGCCTCGTACCACAAAACTCTGTGCGTGTGATAATAACCCCCGGTTTCTGAAAGGCCAATCAAAGTTAACAGTAGATTAAAAAAACTTTAACCGCAAATAACGGTGAAAATAAAGCATATATGAAGTCTGAATAGTGATGAATCAATAATTAACTTAGTTAATTTTTGATAATTATCTTAGTTAATTTTTGATTTCAATGTAAAATTCCTACTTTTTCTGGCTTAATCCACAGATAATTATTTTTTAATCTATTGTTAACATTGATTGGTCTTTCAGAAACCGGGGGTAAGCGACGCCCGTCAAACAGATTGCGATACTTAAGTGACAGTCGGTATTGCGAGACGTTTTCATAATATTTATCAACTCTCCCCAAATAGACTGTACATTTGTATATCTTCTAGGTCAGGGCAAGCCGCGACAGCTAACGTGCAAGCGGGGAGGGGCTATGTGTTCGGTGGTATCTTGGTAAGTTGTAGATCTAAGTTACATTGTATCCAAGGAGATCTATGTTACATTGTATCCAAGGACGTAACCAGGTCGGGGATCCAGACTCCCTCTCCGTAAATGTTATAGATACAACACACAAATGACAAAATCCCCAAATACAGCGCCAAAAATGCCTTTCTGTCTTTGACATTTCCTAAATGATTTGTGAAAATTGATTTGCTTTTTATTTCCGACAAACTTTTACGTGTTTGCGCGATACTTTAATAATTTCCCTGTACTGGCGCCTTATTGGTAACGTGATTGGCTAGAAATTACGTGACACATCGTTTATAGCCAATCACGCTCACTTTTGAAAGGAATGGCGACAGATGTTAAAGTTAGACAACAAGGCCCCTGGCCACCTCCGTAAAAAAATCCAGAGTGTGTGCTTGATTGTATGGTCATTAAATATGTTGGATAGTAATAATTTATGCACATTAAACATAGCTTAATTGTTTTCGATATATTTCGGCCCTCTGTATGGGGCCGTCGTCAATCGAATTAAAAGGTAGATGACAAATGAAGGGTATGCGGGGAGAAAGACCATTGTCAGTTTTTTTCACAAATTGGATTAATAGTGCCATCTTCTAAAATGTCTGGATACCAATGATTGAGTAAAAACAAAACTTGAAAAAATATAGCACAATCCACAGAATATCTCCTTTAAAAATATACCAGATTCAAGAAGCTTAAAAACCGAATCTAAAGAAAGGGTCATAACTAGTGCAAAAGTAAATAAAAATTGTCTATGGACTGTGAATATACAACGTGTAACAGAAAGGTGTAACCATATTTGAAGAGCTTATTCGGTCAATGGTATAGAACAACTTTTACTATGGAGCAAACCCTGTATATCGAAAAAAAAATTTACTGTTTCATAGAAAAATGCAATGCCGCTCGGCCGAAATGTATGGAAAGGCAGATTTTTTTTTTGAGATTTCTTTGTTGGCTCCATAGTAAAAGTTGTTCTATACTATTGACTGAATAAGCTCTTCAAATATGGTTACACCTTTCTGTTACACGTTGTATATGGGGCTATGGGCTGATAGTAAAGTTTGATTTCGAAGAAAAAAAAAACTGTGATTATATTAATTAACTGTGATATGATAACAATAATTGCCCACGAAGCATAGTTCTTAAGTAAGAACCTAAGCAAGTTTTTTCTACTTATTTCAAAACTACCTTCTATTGGTTATAATCTCTCTTCCTCTTACCGTTCAAATGGTATTTGTTCTGCAAAGAGATAGGATGAAAAATAGAAAAAAACCTAACATGTCAAGAGTGATAACTTTCTACACTAGAAGGGGAAAAGCGATTAATTGTCAAGTGGTATCGACGGCGCTTTGGCACAAGACATACGAAAGAAGACTCATGGAAACTCTCTACTCTCATGGAAAATTGGGCTGACCCACATTGAGACTGCGAAGGAAATTAGAGCGAAAAGTTAGGGGAACTTTCCCCAGTATACATGAAAAATACTCTAAACAAGAAAAGGTGAAGATGATGATGCTTTCATGTAAAATTATTCTTTCTTCTCAGGATGTAGAGGAAACAGAAGAAGAGATCCGCGGCGAGCTGTCAGACAGTCTCCTGCTACTGGACCTGGAGTCAGCCAAGTGGCACCAGGTGGCGCTGAAGAGTGAACAGACTCAGAACCCTCAAACTAGCATTGTACATGAGGTTACACCTGTGGCGCCATCTAGTGAGACGGTTACAGGTTAATAGTTGATACTTATATAATTACATCTACCTACATCAACTACACTTCATTCCAGTTAAGATTAGAAAGATTTTGGTTTTTAAAAGGTAATACAATCTAATAAACTAAATATAAAATAAAAAAGCTATACATACTCCTTTGTAAGAAGATAAGCTGTATTATTTTTTGTCTTGCTTTACACTTTTTTTATTGTTATTTCCATTTATTTTGAAGTACCTAAGTGTGTCCCCTTATAAATTAGTCAGTACCTTAGGAACTACACAAAAAGCACACGTCATATTTATAAAATGGAACTAATTTGTCTACATAAACATAACCCGTCCACTTTCCCGCCCTCAGTGGTGACAGACGAAGTGTTCACGATGAAGCTGGGCGGCGCGCCGGCCCCGCTCAGCCACGGGGCGGCACAAGCCGCGCCCCTCACGCCCCGCAGCGGGCCCACCGCCCGCATGTCCGCCATGATGGCGGTGCAGAGGTCCATGCTCTACGTTTATGGAGGAGTGCTCGAGAAGGATGAGAAGCAGTTCTATTTGGGCGATTTGTATAGTTTAGGTGAGTTTTATGTAGATGCTATTAAGAGACGGTTGGAACCTGTGTCGTTACACCGAATTAATTCTCACAGCTACCCACGTGTTTCAGATCTGCACAAGCTGTCAGAATGGCGGACGTTGGTGGAACAGCCGAAGTTGCCCGACTGGCTCGGCTCCGACTCGGAGTTTGACAGTGAAGACGAGAGTGACAGCGCGAGTGACAGTGACAGCGATCAATAAATACGTCACTGTTGACAGCTGTGGTTTTGTTTGGTTTGTTCCTTCTTCCCTGTCAGGTGGATAGTACGTTGATCAAAGTCTGGCTATCTCTGTATGAAGTTCATAAGGGTAAAAATGTACATTACGGGACGGATTGTAGGAGGAAGAGGGGGGAAGGGCTACCCCCTGGAACCCCCCCCCCCCTTGTAGCAAACCCATGGTTTTCGAGATATTCATGGTTGAAGTTTGAAGTTATGTATATTATGATAATACCTCGATAGAGGGGTGAGCGGGGGGATATTATTGAGAAGAGAGCAAGGGGATAATACTTTGCGGGTTCGTCCATCAATTTGATTCCTCCCCCCTTTCTATCGCGATATTTTTTTATAAATGACGAGGTGTTGGAAATGAAACAATAAAAATTTACAATTTTGACACAAATTCCTTTCTGCATCGGCTCCGACGCTGCAGGAAGTGCAGCCCCTTCGCCCTTGCGTAACAAAGCGAAGCTTTATTACTGCGGGCGGGAGCTGCTCCCCCTCCGCGCCTCTGGCTTTTCATATGCACTCTAGGGGTAGTAGCCACAAGACTGTATAGAGTCGGGGTGCACTAAGTCGGTTTTTGAACAGTTTAAACCTACCAGTACAGAAGTCGATTTTTAGACTGAAATGATAGATAGTATCAATTGGTTGTTTATTGCATTTGCAATACAAACCAAAACCTATTGAATGTGAATTAAAACATAACTACGGTAAAACTCGTCACATGTGGTTGTATGGACTCAACCTTTGCATAACGAAACGCAATTGACATGTCAAAAGGATTTTATTGTCAACTTTTAATAATTTATTTCTCGAAAACTACGCATTTGCTACAAAAAAGAATTCGGTGAAAAACTTCTTATATAATCTACTTTCTGTAAAAAAATTACGAAAGCGCAGACTAGCGTCCCGTAATGTACATTTTATGCATATGAAGGGTTCAGGAAAAGAAAGGGCTAATCGCCATTTATGTTATTTCAAGAAAAAGCTATTTAAAGGTTTCAGACTATATTATAAGTATGACAGATAATCTAAAATGGCGGTGCAATGGGCGCGTTCTAAGATTGTAAGTTGTCAATGTACCCCTTCTTAGCCAGTATCGAATAAAATGCGCTCCTTTTATCCCCATTTACGTCGCAATATGCTCCTTTTAGTCTTTTATAGTTTTTTTTGTTATGCCCATATCTCATATGTCGATGAGCCCCTTTTTTTCCTGTACCCTTCATATGATACCGCTACCTCTGTGATCGAGTAAAGAGGTATATTGTTTAGTCCACTTGAATAATTAACGGTTGTACCTCTGACACAATCCGTTGTCTTTTTGGATTGACCAGCCAGCTTAGAATAAAACTCAGGAAGATGAAATTTCTCATACAAATCGGGTGCGTACAATAAGATGTTATAAGGTTGCCAAATACAAAAGCTTGATTTACTTTATTTGATAGAAGAAATTTGTTGTTATTTGTAGTCTCTGCATGCTCTCTGTAAGAGTAAGGTTAAGAGATGGGTTAAGCGATTATTAATGTCATATAAAAACAAATTGAAAAAAAAATACAAAATATCCACGTGTTATTTTTTATTCATGTATTTACACAATTTTTATACCTACAAATATATCTTTATAAAAATTTCGTTAGATCTACTACCGATTGTTACACTCGCTATCTCTTTCTTACTATTACGATTGATATTATATATATTTGCCATCTCTGTCACACGCTTATGAGAAAAACACGCCGTATTATGCTAACCGTATACAACCAGCCATCGGACTTGTATAAAACATAATTTATTTTAGAATAACCCACAATTATAAACGTCTGACTAGATTTTTCTCAAAAAACGTGTGACATGAACAAGATTTTTATCGTCTGTATTTTGGTACTTGATTCAAGTAAAAAAAAATGTATATACGTAAGTTTAATGATAGTTTATTGAAATAAACTAGTAAATATGTAAAAACGTTAACGCCGTTTATTTATTATATATTTTTTTTCTTTATAATTTTAAGTAAGAATCAGAGCATTTCAGTTCTTGAATCAAGTAATTCTACAGCATACAAATATTACCCTGTGATACATAATATAAAAGTATATAATTGTACGTATGTTTGTTTACTTCCATAGCAAAATCTACTTTTTTATTATTTTCTCATTCCATACCATTAAAGAAACGAACGCCAAGCCTTAGGCGAGCGTGCGAGGGAGGCGTATGACGTCACAATCCCCCCTGCACCTTTACAAAAAGATAATCTTTATTTAAACAATTATCTATGCGAAAATGCGTCTTATTTTGATAGTAACACGATACAAAGTGTTATGTATCTTGTAGCGGTGAATCTATCTGTAAGTAATAGTATCTGTTAGATAACAAAACGTTCACATAACGTTAAAAATGTCTTTGAACATTTATCGATAAGGTTTTGTATGCCAGCGGACCTTTAAAACAATACAACTTGATTGTGCAAGCAATAGCAACGTTGTGTTAAATTAAATAACTTATTCAAAATAATATTTTAATGTAAAAACTTAAGTAGATGGCACATAAAACAAAAAGCAGAAATATTTTGGTCCCGTATTTTGCACGTTTGGAGACAAACTTTTAATCATAGAAGGGACTTTAAAACACATTTGAAGTTGTCTCGGTTGAAAATACAGTCAGCAACGAAATTCGCGTAAGAGATTTTTTGGACCTAATATATGAAGTAGCTATTTTATGTGTTGCCAACTGTACTGGGTAAAATATCAATTAAAATAATTCGTATTGCGTGTTTTTTTTACCAATAAATAAAATATTGTATGTCATAATTAAGTTCTAAGTGTGGCGATGTAAGTAGCTAGATTATAAACACTGGTGGTTCTAATAAGTTAATGTACAAAATAAAATATTGTTGACAATTCATTGTAAGTACAGAATCTCATTTATTTCAACATAATCTTGCATAATAAAGTGAAGCCAAAATTAAAAAGAAAAGAAAAACTAAATCATCTTAGCAGTCGGTTACAATTATTAGTCCTTTATCGAATGTAGACGATAAGTAATGTTAAAAATATTTTAACGAATTAATAGAAAGCAAATCAGTCTCTTACCTTAACTTTTAAAATTATCGCTAATTTTATGTACAACTTTCAACAATATTTTTTTTTACTTGAGAGTGATTTTTATATACAACAGCCAAAATTCATACTCAAATATACTGGATTGTCAGCAAACAACTGTTCCTTATAGAAATTCCATAAAAATACCATTCATGATACGTATGGGGAACACACATTAGCTATCTAAAATATAATTTACACATTTATATGTACAAAGATCATTATTTTATAATAAATACGCTATTTGGCTGACTTTTAAAAATAATTCCGATACATAAAAATACATCGATATTGCCGAAATGTTGTTTTTTATATAAAACGTCCTTCAAAACAAAAGTGCCGTATTTTTCCAATAAAATCGAAATAAAAATCACAATTTGTATAAATAAATACCAAAATCCTACAATACACACATATGAGGCGCTGAGCGCAATAGTGGTATAACCCACATTTATGCTTTTGGGGTTCTTGATATAAATTTTATAAAAGAATCTCAAAAAGATAAGTGACTTACACCACTTTAGCACTCAGAACCTCAAGACACTGAGCGCAATAGTAATGTAACCCAAATTTAGTTCTCTGAGGTTCTATACATCAATTTATCATGAAAAATCTCGAAAATTTGAATGTGGGTTACACTATTTTTGCGCTCAGCGCTTCATATTGCGTAGTATTCTGTAATCGGTTCCAGGTTCATATGTCAAAAGTTTAGTTCCCTATCGCCCTCCCCACTCTGTATCACAGATGCACTCGCGCACATAACGTTTCCACTGCGGCCCTGACTAGTCAATTATTGAACACCCATTCATCATCTTCATGACTTCCGTCATCGTAATCCTCGCCCTTCACTAGGGAGTTTTCGTTAATTCCATTAGTAATGGTAATGAAATCCAACGGTATCGCCCAATGGGCCAGTAAATACCACGTGTGCTCCCTCCAAAAGGCGATCCAAATCCTGTTTTAAATAAGATCTGTGACAATAGTTCCGAACCATGCACACACTACTGGCAACGCGTATGTGAACAGGGCTTTATGTAGCGATGGTCGCTGCGCTGATCCTGGCACCGGGGGCTCTCTGACCGGGGTCTGCTGACCCACCTTCTCATCTATATTGCTGCTCCTGGGTTCCGTGTCTGTGTCCTTTTCGATTGGCTCGTCGATGTCGATGGCTCCGCCAATCCGGACGTTCCTGGAGTCCCCGCCCCCGCCGACCACGACGGGGGTGAAGGGCACTTCGGAGGCGGGAGGACTGTCGGGTTCTGGCGCTATTGGTTGGGTGTCTTCATCGTCGGGTCGGTTTTGGCCTGATCCTGCAAAAATACATCGAATGTTAAGGATGGTCGTCATGAATGACGCGACTTGGGGGCGTGACCAAATGTCATGCTGTTTCATTTCGCTATAAGGTGTACGCTCCATGAAACTTGCGAGGACAATACAATCGTGCCGATTTCGTCGTCGGCGCAAAATTTAGAACTTGTTTCAGTAGTAACACGTTTTGGTAAGACTGTGAAACAGACTCTTTTGAAAACAGACTGGTGGCGGGTAGCGACGTCACTGGTGAGAGGGTTTCGGCACCACGCTCACCAACCCGCCTATCCAGCGTGTCTGAGTAGGGGCATTTCTTCCAGTAGGACCGCCAAGAGTGGCGAAATCTTGGAAAGGCCTATGTCCAGCAGTGGACGAACTAGGCTGATGGATGGATGGATGAAATGTACCTTCGTAGTCAGGTCCGTTTCTGTCCTCGTCGTCGTCCGGCCAGCCGCCGTCGCTGTCGTCGCCGGAACCGGATCCAGAGCCGGCGACCGACGTGAACACCTCCGAAGACGACACTTGGAGATCGTCTGCAGATATAAAGTTATCATCAACCATAAGACCTTGCCTAAGTGCCCCAACATCTTTCCCCTCCAGAATTACTTGGGCATTACTTGGTTCGAGGGAAAAAGACTAAGAGCCTAACCAACAGGAGTCGCACATTACCAAGAACCATGGACGTATATACAAGGTGTAACCATATTTGAAGAGCTTATTCAGTCAATGGTATCGAACAACTTTTACTATGGGGCAAACCCTGAAATCTCAAAAAAAAAATCTGCCCTTCCATACATATCAGCCGAGCGGCATTGCATTTTTCTATGAAAAAGGTAATTTCTTTTTTCGAGATACAGGGTTTGTTCCATAGTAAAAGTTATTCTATACCATTGACTGAATAAGCTCTATGGTTACACCTTTCTGTTACACGTTGTATATAAAAGGGGATGTTTTAAATTTTAACATATTTTGATAAATTTGATAAGAAGGAATAACCACTGGACTGCGTTGCGTACGAAAGACTTGGGACAACATTTTTCGTATATTTTATACTAGGTGTTGCCCGCGACTTGGAAGAAGAAGATAATGCGGCCACAGTGTAATCCCTTGGGAATCCCGCAATAAAAAGTATCGCAGTTTATAAATTTGATCATAAGTTATCGAACAGTGATCTTCCTTCCTTCTTTGTTTGTAATCCATATCTCACTGCTGAAGATCATACAGTGGTAACCGCATCAAAACCCGTTCAGTAGTTTTTGCGTGACGCATGAAATATTGACAAAAATTCCGTTTCTTTTTTGTATTAATATCCTACATCGCTATGTTTTTGGAATATCATCGATGTACAGATAGACACAGCTCTTTTCTTTTACAGATTTTTAAATTTTAATAGAATTTCTTATTAATAGCTTTAATCAAAGAAGTTATCACCATCTGTTTATACAATTGCTGCAATTAAATTCGTATTAGCCTTTTATTTGCCAATATAGATTACGCTATTTAAACGAAATAATTAAATATTTATTTATAATAATGAACAGCGCCACCTGTTGATTTTTTATGTACTTACTAAAATTTTATACGCTACGTAATTCTAACCAAAGCTTTCTCGTTTTTTCTTTTAAACTATCGTTCGTGACGTCTATATCGTTCTTCAGGAATTATTATTTGCTACGTAACTTCTAACAGTAGAAAAATAAATTCCAATAATCCTTAAGAGGCTATGCAAATTTTATTTTTGTCACTGTACACTCCAAGCGAAAAATCGCGCAGTGCGAGAGGGGCGGATTCAGGGCAAAAGGAAAAAAGTTCGTTTTAAATTTTTATTAAAAAAAACTAAAATACCTAGCAAAATTTCAAATATCAAATCTCTATATATTGTTGAAACACACCTAATAAAATATGTTTGAGTTCTGTATATGGTTCCTATTCGTCAAACAAGGAGAAAAAGTGTGTTTGAAGACCTCATTTCAACATTATTTCTATCGAGGAAAATTTATCCAACCGTGTTTTCCAATTTCAAAACGCTAGATTATTCAAAATGCATATACCAGAAATTTATTAAAATTTTCCGTGTATTTCATGAAATACACAGAAAAGAAACACCCGTATTTTTTTCGCATATCGCCTTAAATGACGATAACTGTTTTTCCTACCTCCGATTTCAATTAAACAAAGCCTAATCCTATTCTAATCCAAATTAAGTTCTGTCCACCAATGAAAACTACTGGTTTCGGAGATGTGCGCGAACAAACAAACCTAAAAATCGCTGATTTCTTTATTGATTATTGTGTTCTATTACTCTTCTTTAGTCACCTCCTTTCTATTTTTATTACTTTTCTTCAATGTACAGACACACCGGTTTCTATTATTTTATTATATGTAAACAATTGATGATGAGTGGGCCATCTCAAGTATTATATCCCAATAATATAAGCCCAATAAACCTACCTTTGTCGCTCCACTGCACCTCGACGCCATTGTACGCGTCCTTGAGCCTCGCCGTGAGAGTCTTGAGGGCCTCTTGCTGCGTGGCGACAGTGGCCGCGCCGCCGACCGCGCCCCGCACCTCGGGGTTCGACGCGAGCGCCGCGGAACCCTCGCCCGCCGCCGATAACGTATAGCTGAAGAAAAATACACGACGTGTTAAATAAATACTGTTTATTGAACATTTTTTTTTACTAACTACAGATTTATATCACTAAAATTGGGGTGATGAGTGACCATAATAAGGAAATAGATATTACAGCTGAGACTCACTTTGATTCACTCTAACGCTTTTGTTCTTTAACTTTCTATCCAGCTCTAATCAGATGCCGCGCACGCAAAACTTCAGTTATTTTGAAATCACGGCTACATTAGGACATTAACTTTAATTTCTTTATGTAATAAAGATGTTTTTTTCTAGTCAGTATTAGCGTGTATTGGTTTCGTTTCAATCGGTTTTGAAATACGGAAACTGAATTGCTTTTTTCGTGAAATTCATGCTTTATTAAAAGAAGATTGAAAGTATGTTAATTTATGAAGTGTAATAATTGTCGTGAATCAAAAAACTCGCTACATTTTTTTCAAATTTTTACATTGACGGAACTGAATCCAATGCAAAACTGATGTTTAGGATTGTGGAGCCCCTTAAGCTATAGTATTACTCAGCTTTTTTTTCACAGAAAGTGTCATGGAACCTTCTCATCACTGATCACTTAAAAAGTCTCCAGTGTGAATATGGCTATATCAATCAAAGTAACCTCATACATAATAAAGAGGTAAGTTTGTTTATATGTAGCAACTAGCAGGCAGTGGCGTGCACAGAACTTTTTGCTGGAAAAGCAAGCAATTGGTCAAGAATAACAATTTAAAAATATATGAAAAAAATTTAATATCACTTTAAAAAAAAGTTTCTATTGGAAATTTTCACTCTAGGGTAGACATTGTCTACCCTGGCGTCGTACAATTTTTTTTTTCAAAGTGAAATTTAAATTTTTTCATATTGTTTTTATTGTTAGTCTTTACCAATAGCTTGCTTTTCCAGCAAAAAGTTCTGTGCACGCCACTGCTAGCAGGTAGGTAATCTCTAACCGATTTTGAAAATTCTTTCACTGTTTTATGTAATGGTTACTCTTCACTTGGACGAGTTGAGGACGGGCAGTTCCCTAGGGACAGTCCGATTTATAATAATAATAATAAGATGTTTTTTATTTCAGACCAATATAAAAACATGTTTTTTTACAGTCCATATTCTTAACAACAATTCAATTTAAAATATACAATAAAATTAAAGAATTAATTTGCACTACTTAGGTCTATATTTATTTTTTGTTGAGGGCACGTTGCAGGGACCTCCAATGATCTAAAATTGGGTTTTCGTTGGGTTTTACCAACGATCATCCTTAAGATACTATTGCCGGAGTTTCCAAGACGATCCCAAAATGATGCTATCCTGGATTTATCACGGCGAAGAAGTCAGGCACTCTGGCCTCAGCGAACATGCCCGACGCGCTACAGTAGCGTGGTTGTCTCAGCAATATTCGTATTGCGTCATTATATTGTACCCTAAGGAGGCTATAGGCTTTACGGGTATATTTAGTCCACAGATGAGAGGTGTAGAAACTCACGTAATCTTAACCTCCTTAGTGCACTTAGCGAATCGTCGCGCGAGCATGTTGCACCGAGTAGCCAGAGCCCTACGCTCACGTTCAAGATCGCAATCATCGCTTAGGTTTTCCGTCAGAATATGACCTAGGTAACGAAATTGTTGCACCATCCGAACTGGCGCACCATATAAAGATGCAGAGGGTATCCCCTCCGGACCCTTACCGGACCTGAAGATTAAAATTTCAGTTTTTTTAACGTTGTCTTTCATACCATGCGTTATTGCATACTTTTCGCACACAGATAACAGTTTACGAAGGCTGTTAATTGAGGCACTGGATTTGATATAGTCTCGACTGATTTTAAAAGTTCTTTCTCTGTTTTAATGACTTCGTTGATTAGTCTCTTCACTTGGACATAGGCTAAAGTTGGTTTCCTGGGGAATTACATTCGTGCGGGTAAAACAGCGGGCAAAAGCCTAGTCATCAATAAAAACAAAATATGTTACCTGGCGACATGAGATCCATTGAAGCAGGGTGTATGTGGCGCGGGAGGCGCGGCGATACTCTCCTCGTTGCACAGTAGGTACGGCAGGTGCGCCCAGTAACGTCTCGAGCTGCGGACACGGGACCTCGTCTCACGGACCAGTTTCACCAACGTCGGACTGCCCCAATCTCTCACTGGAAACAAAACTAATTCGACTTTACATATATATTAAATTATCCTATTTAAACACTGAAAAATTCAAATTCAAATAGTTTATTTTGCAAAGTTGGTATATACAGGTAGGAAAAAATGTGAGGGCCCTGGAGGGGAGCTACCTTAAATCCTTTAGTTAGCTTATTTTACTGAAAGGAAACATTCCTTTATTTTTTAAAAGAAACAAAACTGCATTCAAAGATCTTCTAAAATTCGCTTGTCTCACCCGGGAATCGAACCAACAAAAATTAAAAAATAAACCCTCGCTATTTTATTATACGAATCGGTAGGATTATTGTTCAGGATAAAATTTGTCTAATAAATATTTAATTTAGTCTGATTGTCGAAGTCTTGACACTTTTTGCGGTCTAGCTCTCATTCGCCAAGTGTCTGGAGTGTAAAGTTAAGGAACTGCGTTTCAAAAAATGTAGAAAATCTGGCCAATGCGAATTGGCCAATCGGACTCGCTCACGAAGGGTTCCGTATCATTATCTATAAAAACGACAAAAAAAAAACATGTCTGTTGTATGGGAGCCCCCTTAAATGTTTATTTTATTCTGTTTTTTAGTACTTGTTGTTATAGCGGCAACAGAAATACATCATCTGTAAAAATTTCAACTGTCTAACTATCACGGTTCATGAGATACAGCCTGGTGACAGACGGACAGCGGAGTCTTAGTAATAGGGTCCCGTTGGTTACCCTTTGGGTACCATCCATCCATCAGCCTAGTTCGTCCACTGCTGGACATTAGCCTTTCCAGGACTTTGCCACTCCCGGCGGTCATCCTGGAAGAATTGCCCATACTCACACACGCTGGGCAGGCGGGTTGGTGAGCGCGGTGCCGGGACCCTCGCACCAGTGACGCCGCTAGTCTGTTCCATATAAGGCCCGGCTATCAGGGATGGATATACCGCCATCCATCGGTCCCAGGCATGGTGGGCCTCCTGGTGGTTTTGCCTGTGAGCTGTCCTCTTACTCTCCCCCGAATTACTTCGAGGGGGTCTCCAAGTAAGATGGTGGTACTTCCACAGTCAAACCCGGCATCAGCTCTACCACCTGCTCTACTCTACCCTTTGGGTACGGATTCCTAAAAATGCGAAAGACTTGTCTGCTTTTACAATAAACAAAGAAGTAGCCACTCACCATCACGCCCGTTATCAATTTTGCTCGCAGCCGGCTTCTTCCCCTTCTTCCCTCCCCGCTTCCCCTCGAAGTCGTACGATCTGTAGTCGATCTCCTGCGAAGCCGGGGCCGGTTCTGGATCGGCTTCCCGTCTCTCTCGCTCGTGCTCCTCGTATTCCTCCTTGTCTATATTCCCTCTCAGGTATTGAAGGAACTTGGACCTATGCTTTGCTTCTTCCGACATTTTCCT
Source organism: Ypsolopha sequella (assembly GCA_934047225.1). Classification (NCBI taxonomy): domain Eukaryota; kingdom Metazoa; phylum Arthropoda; class Insecta; order Lepidoptera; family Ypsolophidae; genus Ypsolopha; species Ypsolopha sequella. The sequence continues at coordinate 26,597,018 of OW203987.1, forward strand.
TGCGGTCTCTCTGATGTCCTCACGTGACGATAAGCTGTTAAGTGTCGGGTCTTCTTTCACGAGTGACTCGAAGGAGGTTTCTATTTCGAAGTCATCTACGTCATTCGACGGCCCGTTCCAGTCGAAGTCAGGTAGGGATCTGACGTAACGTCTAGACCTATCAGGTGCGAAGAAGGGCCCGGCAGCGCCGCCGCCACTGCCTAGCACTGGTTTTCCACAGCCTTGGAAGATCTTTTGAGATATTTCTTGGTTGTGCTCTTGGAAGTTCATGATGGCTTCTGAGATCTTGATGTCGATCGGTTCGACCACCATTACGATGTTGAAAGGTCCGATTAGACGGTCGGCTACTTTTTCCACGGCGTCTGTAAAACAAACAAAACAAAATGCAATTATGAACTAACTTTAAATAAATTCTGGGAAATGGGTACGTAATTTTCAGGAGTTAGAGCAGGGGTATCCAAACTACGGCCCGCGGGCCAGGGCCGGCCCGCGAGCACCACCAATCCGGCCCGCGGTCGCTGGCGAGACATGCCCGGTTTCTATCCCACTATAGTTTATTTAAAATTCACAAACATATAATATTAACGTGATGCTATTTATAATATGATCAAAATTCACAACCCGTTATCATGCGTATTTGCCTCAAAGTAGCGTTATTATAAGTATGTTATTTACAACCCTATTTAAAGGTCTGCGCACAGTACGCGCTGCGGCTAATTCCGTCGCAGTGGTTAATGTTGCCCGAAGTACCAACCGAAATTGCGAACGGATCGGAGTACACTCCTGCACCCTGCACAATAGATATCTCACTGACCGGCTAATCCCAATACGAAAATTTGCGCACCAAAACTACAGTATTTTGGAATCGTGAGCTATTATAGTCTTGGCCCTCGGGACTTAGCCCCACTTGCGCCAAGCAACATAACCAAAGTTAACTAACTTTTTATGCTATGTCCTTATTTCTATCGCTTGATGTGACAAGGACAGAGCATTAAAAGTTAGTTAACCTGGGTTAAGTAGCTTGGCGCAAGTGGGCCTTAATGGAGAAATAATTGTGGCCCTTACCCAAAAAAGTTTGAGGAAGAGTCACGATTTTTGTTAAGTATGTAGATCGATGACAGTAAAAAAAACATGACTTATGGTGAAAAAAATATCCAAATCGGACAAGAAATGTCGAAAGTACAGCAATTTTACTGTAGCAGTTCAAATAACGCCCGCCAGTACCAGCCGCGAGCGCGTGACGTCATCCCACACATACCCGGGGCGCGACCCCGCACGCGCTCTTCAGTTCTGTAGGTGTACTCTGTTTCCCGCGCAGTTCTTGAGCTGTGCTTGTCACGGTCGCTTTGTTATAGATTTATTGTTGTGTATCAATATCCTTAAAAATGTCTTACAAATATTGTGTCGTGCCAAAGTGCAAGAGTACAAGTAGTAGTACGCCCGACAAACTATTTTTTCATGTTCCAACAGACAAAAAAGCTAGAAAAAAGTGGTGTAGTGTTATGAAGAGAGATCCTTTATCAAGCAAAAGTACTCATTACTGTTGCGAAGATCATTTCGACGTAAGTACCTTTCCTACGTTATACCTTATACTTGACGTATACCTATTTCCTCGTATTATTGAGTAAATGTCACCTATTTTATCGATCAATGGAATCAAAAACCTTAAAACTTAATCCTTTTATGTCATATTGTCTCAACCTTAACACAATCGTATGAGGTAATAACAATAAACAATAATCAACGTAGGTATGATATTTGTAGTCCGGGAGACTACCGCATTTTTATCTACGATAATGAATACCTATCAACAATAGGTAATGATTCGAATTTTAATTTCTTTGCTGTAGGACCTATTTTTTGGATCTGCTTTTCTCAGTAAGTAAAGTATTATTTAAAAATAAAATAAAGAATCTTTAATCTGTTTTTACTTTTTACAGGTCGAAAATGACATGGAAAATTATATAAGGTACCGATTGATGGGTGGTCAACTAAGACTAAAAAAAGGAGTTCTGCCGCATAAATTTGACTGCCAAAGAAAGGATAACGCCGTTGTAGAACGGACTGGATATAAAAAAAGACAGCAGATTGAGTACTTTGAAAGAGTGCTTAATCCGGAAGTTGGTCATGAAAACCTAATAACACAAGAAGAGTTCGTGGCGTGTGAAACGATTGATTTTAATTCAAATGATACAGAGGCTATAAACCCGCTTGAAGAAGATAATGCGGCAAATCTACACAATGATCCTAAATATAAATCACTCGCAGTGCAAGTTAATATAAAGCCAAAAGTTCGAAGCAAGGGCATTAATACTGACGCCGGTTTTGACCGGGTTGAAGAGTTTGCTCTTAAAATAAAAACGGTGAAACCAAAAGAACATCGTCGGGATCATCATCGGGAACCAATGCATGATAGCTTCACATCTTACTCTAATACCTCATCAGTTTCTGCGAGCCTAAGTGGATTCAGTGTAAATACTGACGCCTGTGAAATGAAACGACAAGTAGATACTGAGTTATTTAAGGAACACATGCAAAAAGGAACTTTAATGTCTATATCTAGAGAACCTAAGCTTTTTCTCGGATTACCATCGCAAGTGTATTTCTGTTTAGAATATTTGAGTGAATCTACTGAGAGACCTCTGATGGATGTATTATTGAGCTTGAAAAAACTGAGATGGCGTGAACCGAATTCCGTGCTTGCTGTTCAATTTGGAGTTTCGGAATCTACAGTCGCCAGACATTTCAAAGAAACAATACCTAAGGTTGCTCAATGCATGGAGAAACTGATTTTTATTCCTCCTCGCGACGATATTCGCTCAAATCTTCCGATACCTTTTAGGAGGCGTTATTCAACAGTCGTCAGCATCATAGATTGTTTAGAAATTCAAATCGAGAAACCTAGCTCAGCAGTACATCAGGCGCTGACGTGGTCACAATATAAAAATGCAAATACTATAAAATATCTAATATCGATAACACCTAATGGACTTATAAACTTCATATCCGAAGGTTATGGAGGAAGGACATCGGACGCCCTTATCTTTGAAGACTGCGGTTTTCTTCAGATGTTATCCCCCGGTGACGTAGTGATGGCTGATAGGGGATTTAAGAATATAGCTCATTTACTTGAACGTCAAGGTTGCAAACTTTCAAGGCCTCCTAGCGTTGATTCGGGATCAAAACTAAGTAAAGAAGAAGTTTTAGAAACTAAAAGAATAGCGGCCCTTCGAGTACACGTCGAGAGAAGTATAGGGCGTTTAAGGGAGTTTGAAATGATTGCACCTCATGCATGTGTTGACATTGATTATGTTAGAATATTAGACTATGTTGTGACATCTGCTTGTGGAGTAGTTAATCTTCAAGAATGCTTATTTAGAAACCAAGTTTAAAATAAAACAATATTTATATCTTAAGCCATCTGTTTATTTTTATACCTTAACCTAAGTTTTGACCAATTTAGGAAAGACTGAGTGTTTCCAAAAACTTGTTGACTTTTCCAAAAGATCTTTGCAGTAAATTTCATCAAAATCTTCTTCAAAGATTTCTACTTCTTTGTTAGCTTCAAAATTCTTATCAGCAACACAAAAAAGCCCTTTAGTTTTGTTGCAAAAAAACATTTGCAGCTGGATTTGACCTTTTGATTTGTTTGTGAGACGATTATTTTTAATAAAGCTTTCTTTGCCTTGTGTGGTCATGGGACATTTTATTTCTATGACATATTCTTGTGTTAAGCCATCAGGAGATGCACCTAAAATAGGCCAATCACTTTTCAAAAACAGCCCACCATTTTCGATTACAAATTTTCTCAATTTTGCTACTTTTGCCCTAACATCAGGTTCCAGTACTTTGCCTCTTCGCATTGCAGGAGTTTCTGGTATGGTTGCACCGAATATTTGCTCAACTAATGAACCATCAGGGGTTTTGCAATGGGCGGCGTCGTGTATTTTTGACGCGGTTATTCTGCAATATCGCATCTCATGCCATAAAGGAGACTGAGCTTGAGATAGAGTTTCTTGTTCTATTTTTGAACACTTTTCTGGTGTTTGTTTTGTTGTACAATAATCGATGAAGCCTTGTGCACTGTTCGTGTCGTTACCTTCTTTTTTATAATCATTTATCAAGTTATGCAATGATAATTTCGTAAGTTCATTCTGTGTAACGTAACTTGTTAACTGAATCCTAATAGAATTTAACTGTATATTGTGCACCAGTTTGTTAAAAAATTGTTCACTTCTTACATTAGCGTTATCGTCAATATCTCCAGCGCTGGAACCGATATCTTTGGCTTTTATAAATTTCAAGGTTGTGCCCACTGTGGCCAGTTTTGGTTTGGCCCAATAACATTTTTTTTCAGTTGGAGAAGGCTCTTCACTGCGTCTGTGTATCCACATAAGAAATGCTACACTATGTTTGCAACCTCCTTTTTGTGCAGCACAATCATGACAAGTAACATCAATAATAGTTTTATCATTTTCTTCACATTTGAGAGTGCAGCTATAACCTTTAGTTTTTACTTTATGCTCCGGTGTTATTCTTGCCTTTACTGTGCACACATTTCCATTTCTTTGGACTTGGACATACCCTACGGCATCGTCGCCATATGACTCTCGTACAGACCTGTAATAATCATACAGCATTAAATACCTACATCACATTACCTGATGCGGTTGCACCATTTAAGTGCATCGAAACAAAAAACATGGTAGGTATCCGCTAATGTTAGTTAATCTACGGCGGCGCGCTCCCGGTCTATAATGTTTAGGTGAACTTGAAACCGGCACTTACTAAATCGCAATGAATCATGCCTGCAGTTGCCTGCTTACAAAAACATCAACTCGAACTCCGTAGGAAGAAATAATGTAGGTACTTGACTTGACTAACGTTTTTATGATGGAGTGTGTTATGCTGTCCATGTACCTTTTTACCCAGGTTATTTTATTATTTTCACATTACCTACCGCAACAGCCATGGGAAAAAGTACCTAGGCCTAAACTCACTAACTAACACATTAAATTTGGTAGGTACTTACCGTTGAAGCTTCCAACCTCGGATTTCAGCGCTGGTATACTTCACATGATTGTTTAAGTATTCAAAAACCATGAAAGAATCCACTTTAGGTAGATTATCTGACTGTCCTTTTTCGAATCCATCTTCCAATTTGTTGCTCATTATTACAGAACACCGAAACAATAAACCGATAATGCATAAAACTCGAAAAAAAACCGAGTGTTCGCTACTAATCACGAATGTGCGTACTGGACGACTGCGATCGCGCGGGGTCTGTGTGTGATGACGACATCGGTATCCACGGGCGGGAGGCGCGCGTTTTAAAATCAAGCCCGATAAAATATTAAATAACTTTGCCATTTATGGACGGATTTCAAAAAATCAAAAAGTAGTGTACTCAGAAAATCATAACACATGCAATGTAATAGTCAAAATTGGATTCTCCCGTTATGTGACTTATCCTCATTAGAGGACTGAACTCTCTAAACTTGTCGAAAACCTAATTGGCAGGCTTTGGAACGGTCAATTTCGGTCAAACTAACTAACTAGGGTGCAACTAGCTCACTGCATGTTCTGGCAAACATCCAAAAGATTATGGCCGAACGCCACATCGATTTTATAAAACACGTTGTCACACCAGACAGTCCTCTAACATTTCGTCGACGGCATATATTCTTTGCCAATTTGGTGTGTTGTAGCAATAAGAAAAACTACTTACAGTGGTCCCAAAGTAATAATGCGCATACAAATCTATAGCCGAGCGACCGGACGTACCACGTGACCTTATTGATTGTATAGAAAGTGCAAGGAAATACGAACTTTGCCGAACAGTTACGAAGATTTGTATGCGCATTATTACTTTGGGAACACTATACGTTGCCGTTGTGACAAGATCCAGCTTCTGACTGTTGTTTTGATATAAGGCATCCCTTTCGGCGTTTACATTGTCCCTAATAACTTTACAATATATACATACAAATACTCACGCCTATCTCCCAGAGGAGGAGGCAGAGACTACAGATTTCCGTCTGCTACGATCCTGACACACCTCTTCCGCATCTTCCACATCTATCAATCTAGTCATACATGCTCTTCTATTTCGGATACTTTTGACTTGGCCCTTCTTCAGTATGGCGCCAATTTGGTCGTATTAGGGCGGCCTAGACGTAATAACTTCAACAACAATATGTTTAGGAAGAAAAAGGATATGAGAGGACAGACTCGAGTTGTCTGGCGAACATTGGTGCATACTCACCAACATAAGCGTCCCATTGTTGAGCCAAGTCCGCATGAGCCGGCAAACAGCCTCGCAGCACGTTGTGACAGTAGCGGCTGCACGCGGGCGGCTTGGCACCGCTGCAGGTGCCACAGAACCGGAGCCGAGCCCACGAGCTGATGCATTCCGGGGTTATCCCCACCTGGAAATATAAACACAACCTTACAAAACTATTCTACTAACAAAATCAACTGCTGCAAGTGCAATGTGTATCAGACGACTGATTTAGACGGAAGTTATAGTTAATGATTGTAATATGTATAGAGGAAGTTATTTGCTTTATTATATTATATTATATTATATTGTATTTATTGTTTTATTATTTATTTTTGTATATAAGGTCTTTCAATTTAAATAGAAAGTAATTTAGGAGGTGATTCAGTATCGTTAATAAATCACATTCCACTGCAAAGCACTTTATTTGCGCGAACTTTTTTTTCACTTCTCAGTACAAAGTGGTCCGATCAGCTGACTCAGTTTGTATGGACAAGTGAAGAAAAAGTTCGCGCAAAAAAAATGTACTTTACAGTGGAATGTGATGTATTAACGATACTGAATCACCTCCTAAATTACTTTCCATTTAAATTGAAAGACCTTATATAAAAATAAAAAAATAATAAATAAAGAAGATATTTAAAAACACAAAAGAGGTTAGAATTAAGTTTTTTTTAATAGGTTTTAATTATATTTCAATTATATGCACATTATGTTATTATGATTACTATGTCAAAATGTTTTCGTTACTCGACTGACGAAGTAAGTACCTACGTAAGTACTTTATTATAATTATATCAATATTATACCCAATATCTAAAAATAAAAACCTATAAGTAATATTTATTTATTTCTATATTATGTTTGTAAATGTTTATTTCTCTGTACAATTTAAAAAATAAGTTAAAAATAGATAAACCTAATTATTTTCCAAAATTCTAAAAGTTTATTTTGCAAAGTAGGTATATATAATACACGTTTCACAAGTCAAATTTTAATCTTATAAAAATATATGTAATCAAATAAAATATGTATTAAAAATTCCTGATGTAATTGGTAATAAACAGCAACATTTATTTGCAAAACAGTGCAATTCTTTTTAGTTATCGAAACTGGTCGGCAATGCGCGATTACAGTATTGACCACGCCTTTAAAAATCAACCAATCGAAAAGCCCATAAAAAGCCTTTAATTTCAACAAAGTATCATTTTGGAAGTATTAAAATTCAAATGACATCACCGAATGTTTAACTCCGGCGCAGTGGTCATAAAGAAGTCATCAACGTAGTAAACGTAATAAAACCCAAATAGATTCTTGTCTCATATTTAAAACACGAGCCACGGCCATTTGTCATATCTTTATTTTGTGTCATAGTCATTCGTTAATTAATTATTATCAACGAACTCTCTACTTCCATGCAGGACTCGATTTTAAGAAGACTGATGAAATGCGCAACTAAAGCCTAAAATTTCGGATATATTTGAATAAATTGTGGACTTTTTTAATTTTATTTATTTTAATTGTAGTTTTTATTTAAAAAGTGAGATACATTTTGGGCCCTATCCTGTAACTAAATAAGGTGGTAGCTATAGATGAAGACGGAAACATTATACACCATTAAAATGTGCACGACACAGCAGCAGTCGTTAGAGTAATAAAAATTCGCCACCCAAATCGTAGATAGACCTCCCATGATTGTGATCCGTTCTGTTCCAGGCTTCATAAAATACATAATAACTCAATTTGTTTTCAAATTTGGCAAGCGGGGTCATCTTTGTTACCTTACCAAGTTAATAATGTTTTTATCATAATTTCTTTGGAGTTTCAAACGAATCTTTTTGTTTGCCGCAAAAGATGACATTAAATTAAGGCGATATGTAAAAGTTTTAGCGTCCCTGTTACTCCATATGCGAAAAAACCCTCAGTGCGAGAGGGACGGATTCGTGGAAAAGTAGCAAAAAGTCGGTTTTTTATTAATAGATATAAAATGTACTAAAGTTGCTATCAAAATTTCGTTTAACCAGGTCCTAGATACCGTTGAAACACATCTAATAAAATATAATTGCAGTCCATATGTCATTCTCAATTGTAAAACCAGGAGAATTGGTGTCGAAAAAGATCTCATTTCAATAAATATTTCTATCGAGCCAATCGCGTTTCTGTTTTAACAGATCCCTAGAAAAAGATTCCAAAAATAATATACAATTTTATCAAAATAATACATTATTTACTGAAGTAGATATGCAAGTTCTTAAAGTGTCGATTTTTTTCCGTAGTGCCTTAAGGAGCTAAACACGTACAAAATTAAACAGACCAAATATACACATATGGAACAGTAATATTTTTGTTGCCAATCGCGGAGTATAATGTGTCATGCTGCGGCGCCGGCGCCGATAGGATGAGTCGCGATTTATTTGTCTGCTGAATGTGTGAGTCAGTTGCTTAAGCCACTCCTCAGATTGATGATGATAATAAAAATTTAAGTTTTTGAAGGTCATAAGATCCTGAAGTCGCCAACAACCAAACAAGATTAGTTCACCGATTTCGAAGAATCATCAACTAAAGTTGACGTGGAAAGTAGATTGCAAGAAAGTTTAATGGACAGTTAGAAGCGAATCACCCGTTAAACGTCGGTTGATGAGCCGTTAAGTGTAATCGACCATTTGATTCTTTGATTAAACACGGCGTTGGAATTCAAAGGACTAAGAAAACTTATTAGCTAACTTCCGAGGTACAAATCACCTTAAGGCGCTACGGAAAAAAATCGACACTTTTAGAACTTCTATATCTACTTCGGTAAATAATGTATAATTTTGATAAAATAGTATATTATTTTTGGAATCTTTCTCTAGGGATCTGTTAAAACAGAAACGCGATAAGAGAATTTCGGCTCGATAGAAATATTTATTGAAATGAGGTCTTTATCGACACCAATTCTCCTGGTTTGATAATTTAGAATAACACATGGACAGCAATTATATTTTATTAGATGGGTTTTAACAGTATCTAGGACCTGCGGGTCTACCGCGTAATTTTGATTTGTATCAACTTCAAGCAAATGCATGCGAAATTCAACGCGTTCAAAAGAGATGGCATGTTAGGCGGGCGTCGTCACACGCACGACAAATCTCAATCTCAAGTTGATGTTGATAAAAATCAGAATTACGCGGTGGACCCGCTGGTTAAACGAAATTTTGATAGCGTTTTTAGTACATTTTATATTAATAAAAAACCGACTTTTTGCTATTTTTCCACGAATCCGTCCCTCTCGCTCTGAGGGTTTTTTCGCATATGGAGTAACAGTGACGCTAAAACTTTTACATATCGCCTTAAAGTCAAAGTATATCGACCTGTCTGACTTGGCCTACAAGTTGAAACCTGAACATGCAATACCGATGTCTTCGATTAAGAATTAAAATATGATAATCGTGCCAATAAAATTCTGCCGAAATGTCAGATGTGATTCATACTTGTTTCGGTTTTCAATTAAAATTCTTTGCATGAGTGAAGGATTTCCTTAAATAGATACCTAGCTGCATGCTTATTGACGCGAAAAAGGAATACTATTTTATAAATTATTTTCGGTGGAGATTTGACTATGTATTCACGACGGCATATCACGTTTGCAGGCATACAGTATAGGATGTATTCTTCTTACACTCATTTCTACAACGGAACTTAATGTTGTTCTTTATTGTACACAGAAACACGAACACAAATAAAAGGTATGTACATACGGGTTACGGTTAGCTTATCTCTAATAAGAGATTTCTTACAGCAAACCATTGTGCACAAAAATAAAGTTCCTTTGTCTAAATATAAAAAATTAATATAAATAAAATATAATAATATACTATCATAATAATGTATTTACTTCTATTATTATATGCATAACATGCATAGGTACCTACCATAAATAAACTTATAAAATAATAAAATAAATAAATTTATCTATCTATCTAAATTTATTTATTTATTTTATTATTTTAATGTATATAAGGTCTTTCAATTTAAATGGAAAGTAATTTAGGAGGTGATTCAGTATCGTTAATACATCACAATTCACATTCCACTGCAAGGTACTTTTTTTGCGTGAACTTTTTTTTCACTTCTCAGTACAAAGTGATCCGATCAGCTGACTCAGTTTGTATGGACAAGTGAAAAAAAAGTTCGCGCAAAAAAATGTACTTTGCAGTGGAATGTGATGTATTAACGCTACTGAATCACCTCCTAAATTACTTTCCATTTAAATTGAAAGACCTTATATAATATTTTCTTATTCAGAAAGTGAAAGGTAGTAGCATTTTTCAGCTTTGTCTTGAATGAACTGATAGTACGACAATCACGAATATAATGAGGAAGAGCATTCCAAAGACTGACTGCTTGGACATGAAAAGAATTACCATAATCAACAGTATTGTGTACTGGAGTTTTAAGGAGAGACATAGTTCCAGAACGTAGGGATCTGTCTCTGATTAAAAATTCAAAATGTTCACGAAGGTTTGTTTTAGTCAACTCTGCACAAGCCGAGACATATCTGCAAGAAAAAACACATCACAAAGTAACTTCTCTACAGACCATGACAGTGGTCGTTTGTTTGCCATTTGTCGTTTGTTCCGTAGACACGACCATCTTCCTGCCACTTTAGCCTCCTAATCTTCAAAATTTATATTCACAAAGACATACCTGCAGCATATTTCTGACAACATCAGAGCCAGCCTTCAAGGCTTTGTGGAAGGTCCTGGTGGCGACGAAGGCGCGTCGCAGCTGCACTGACAGCTTTTTGGGGACATCGTCGAATGGCTGCGTTTCTCTCATGTGCTCGTTCACGCATTTGAGGTATCTGTGGGGAGATAGAATTTTGGATAATGATTTTGTGATTGCAATGAGGCATATAGCTACTCACTATCTTAAGGAGCTGAAGATTTTATGAATGATTTAATGAAACGCACCGATCCCAATGTGGCTTGACCAGACTCGATTAAGGGTCGGTGTTCAGAGATTCGGGGTTCGGGGTTATGGCTTTTTAAGACGGTAAAAATTCAAATTTCTGAACAAAATAAAAACCACTTGTTACCTTACAAGATGAAGTGCAGGTTCATTAAAAAAAATCTTGGCAATAATGTATAGTAACTTCAGATTAAAAACAGGAATTTCAAGAAAATCTCTTGAATAGCATTGCAGCGCTACGGGTGAACTGAAAATCCTGTTTTTTTTTCTGAAATTACTATACATTAGTGCCAAGATTTTTTTAAATGAACCTGTACTTCATCTTGTTAGGTAACAAGTGGTATTTATTTTGTTCAGAAATTAATATTTTACTATCTTAAAAAGCCATAACCCCGAACCCTGTTTTGCCCAATCTCGGAACTCCGACTCTTAAGGAATTAACCCAAAGATTCACACTAGCCCCTGAAGCAACATGTTTCATGGTAGTTTAATTAATTATGGTTGAACAAGTTTCAGGTGGTAGAGCTGATGCCGGGCTTGACTGTGGAGGTACCACCATATTACTTGGAGACCCCCTCGAAGTAATTCGGGGGAGAGTCAGAGGACAGCTCACAGGCAAAAAACCAGGAGGCCCACCATGCCTGGGACCGATGGATGGCGGTATATCCACCTCTAATAGCCGGGCCTTATATGGAACAGACTGGTGACGAGCAGCGGTGTCACTGGCGCGAGGGTTCCGGCACCGCGCTCACCAACCCGCCTGCCTAGCGTGTGTGAGTATTGGCAATTCTTCCAGGATGACCGCCGGGAGTGGCAAAGTCCTGGAAACGCTTATGTTCAGCAGTGGACGAACTTGGCTCATAGATGGATGGAGATGGAACAAGTTTCAGCAGAAGCTGATTCTGCTGTTAGCTTTAGTTTCTTGCCCCTCGTTTTATTGTCAAATCGGAGAACTTAACTTACAACTTATTAGACTATAAAACTTTTATGTTCCACTAAATAATTTGTTTCTAAAGATCAATTTATTATTTTTTCACTGCCTCCACTTCACACTGATTGTTTATAAAGATCTTGTCCATAAAATACTGCGGAGAGTTAACTATGGTTTAACTGTTATTACTACGTAAACAAACTATTAAATGCGCTTAAACGCGCACAGATAGCGTTAATCAAAAACCCAAACAATCTAATAAACCATTTTCATAAAATAATGCAAATCGTTTTGCCCTGCTTGAAATTGGTACAAAAACAATAATATTTCTCCAAATGGGCCAAGGAGATATAGTCTCACACAGGTCAACGCTGAACGACAGATAACAATATCTTGCTGGCGGCGGCGCAGCCATATTGCTTACGAACCAAGTTAATTACTATTAATATCACACTGCATCGCAAAGGCAATCAAAATGGTTGAGGGATTGTGCAAAACAAGCAAACCGGCGATACAATGCGATAAAGTGAAAAAAAACATATTCAAATTATCCCCACATTTATTTTAGCCCGAAAATAACTATTTAAGTTATTTATACATTTATTATTCTAGCCCTTCCTTGCGACGTGACATTCCTTGTTCTTTCCCTGTACCCTTCATATGCGAAAAAACCCTCAGTGCGAGTGGGACGGATTTGTGGAAAAGTAGCAAAAAGTCGGTTTTTTTATTAATATTAATATAAAATTAATATAATATTCTATTTTGTCAAAAAGATTTTCAAGGAGACTTTACAAACACATAATACCTACATTTTGAATGCAATTTCACAATGAAATTAGTTAGAATTTCAGAATTACAGGAAAAAATAAAATAATTTAGAAGTCTTTTCCGAATTAAATTCTATCGAGAAAATTTCATCCAATCGCATTTTCCTTCAGTGAGAATCTTAATCAAATACTCAATAAACATTTACCCAAAAATGAAATACGTAGATGACGTTATAGTGGAGTAAATGGATTCGAAAAAACCCCATTTTTTTTTTTGGTATCGCCTTATGGTACTCAGCAGAGATCTGGCAACTGTTACTTATAATAAGTGACCGTGTAAACCTAAAATCTTAATACTCACTTATCATCAAAACTGTACTGCGAGTTGAGTACAGTGAACATCTTCTGGTATAGAATCCCGAAAAAGTTCTGCATCATACTGTCCAGATCGGTATCCCCTCGAGTGTAGTAGCTGTCCAGGTGGACAAACAGCTCCTCGAAGACGTAGGAATGCTGCTCGTAGATCATTCCGTACGTGCGCTTGAACATCGCGTGGAAGTCTTCCCGGGACTGCTGCAGCAGCTTCCGGAAAAATTCTGGAAACAAGGGCAAGATTGTTATAATTTTCAATGTCAAGATCAAAGAAACGCGAGGAAAGTCGAGGGCGAGGGTTAAAAAGTACATCATTGACTAGTTGAATAAATAGTTACGCAAGTTACTCTACTACAGTCAACGACAATGTTGTCGTTGACTACAGGGCATAACTGATTGGAGTTTGTCGGTCCGAGCCGGCGGCGCTTCGATAAACCGGACCGGACCGTAGAAAACGCTCCAAGAATGGAAATTTGAAAATTCCGTGCTTAATTCGCTTAGATTACATTATGTTAAGGTGTGTTAATTCGAAAACCATTTCAAGTAAGCCGTATTTTAGAACTTGTGGTCTAAAAACCTCATGATGATGAATATTTTTACGAAAAAGCTGCAACTTGAGAAATGGCTGTTTAGAAATGTGTCCTTTGCTATCAAGATAAATTTATGATAATTTGCTTCCGACTAATTTGACAGCTGGGTGACAGATGAGGAGACAGACAGAGACAGACCACTTTTTTATAAGCAATCACAATCAGTGTAATGTCTAAAATTTTCAAGTGACGTCATATCAAAAATTCTTTAAAAATTCATAAAAAGTTATTATTCACTTATTTACCAAAATAATGAAAACTATGTCCAAAAAATTACGTAAATTCTCTGAAAAAAAAAATGAAAAAGAAATCTTTTAGAAATTAGGCCCTGAGAATTGTAACAATTTCACAGAGAGAGATAAAAAGATGGTACGATTTTGGTAAATGAATTACGAACCGTAATAATTGTGAAATGTTTCAAGTATCTCCAGCTGTTAGAGTCCATTCATAAACAGTACTTATATTATAATATAACAGTTATTTGTTATTGGAGACAGAACCACAATACCCCTACCTACAGTCCAACACGTGCAATGCAAATCACTCTCATTATTGGAGTTATTGATCCCCAACATGACAATTGATACTCAGTCATTATTGGCTCAATTGCAAGTCATCACGACATCGACCACGGACGCATCCAGGGGGAGCCCAGGGCGTGAAGACCCCCCCCCCAAAATTTATAGATACAACCATGGGGGTAATCTATGGATACAACACACGAAAAAATTCCTAAATACATTGCGAAAATTGCCTTTCTATCGGTGACATTTCCTATATAATTTGTGAGAATTGATTTGCTTTTTACTTCCGAGCAACTTTTACGTGTCTGCGCGATACTTTAATCATTTAACCTCATAGACGAATACAGCCTATACTCCTCATAACAGGCGGTTAATTTCTGTCAACACATCTGACTGTACCAGCAGATATATTGGTTTGGCCTACCGAAACATATAATTTTGGAGTGGTGAATCCACTCCAAAATTATATGTCTCGGTAGGCCAAACCAAAATGGCTTCTATTTTTATTACATTAGAGTCTTCGTCTCCGGAAAAGATAAGTTCGTGGCGCTATACGTAAGATTGGAAGAGCCAATAGGAATGCAGTATCCCCGTTCGATTGTTGACAGAATTATTTGTACGCAAGATGTTGAACAATAGACGTCTGTCTGGGCTGTATTGACTATATTTAACCTGCACCCCCCCCCCCCCCCCCCCTGACAAAAAATCCTGGGTGCGTGCTTGACATCGACGACCGATGAAGATACATGCAGAAATAAACCTCATCGATGAGGCGTATTGCGAAACCTTCCTTCTTCATGTTTCAACACTGTAATGCGATCGGAAGTATATATGATACTCGAACTTCCCGTTGCTTTATGATAGGATTCTGCAAACACCGATGCGTTTGGATTTGTAGGAGGTTCAAGAAATATTGCTTTCAATCGGAATCAACAAAATCAGAAAACATTCAGACTCGATCGTTCAGCGTCGGTAATCTTCAGTTGTCAATGAAAAAAGGCTAAAAAGTGGTGCGTTTTATCATTATTCCCAGAAGAATAAAATAAAATAAATATTGACTGTAACATAATAAATTGAATAAATATAATTTTCACTTTCAAATAAACAACAGAATATACTCGTATTGTACCATCAAATCCCTGTATTTTATTGTAAGTAATATGAATATTCAACAGTCGTTTTGCATAATTGCCGTGCGTAAAGGATTATGCAGTTACACCTTGCATCTTTCGGTTATATACTTATATAAACCGTTGTTGTTGTATCGATTAGATATGGTTATCATCTATCGTAGAAACGCATAGAGAAAGTATACATAATATTAGAGAACTGTCATCGTAGTACCTTCGAAAATGGTTCTTGTATTCGACACAGAACAGGAGCCGTATTTTTGAATCGTTCTTTTTCAATTCGCGTGCGAAAATATATACCTGTCTCATCTTGCAAATGACAAGTTCTGATGTGCTACGTGAGATGGGTATATATTTTCGCACGTAAATTGAAAACGAACGATTCAAAAATACGGCTCCAGCTCTCAAATTTTGAACGATCTGAGTGTCTCTGACGCAAATCGACCATTGTGTTGGTAGGCCATTGGAATTAAAATATATATCAAATTTAAATGCTACAAAAGGTTTTATTGTTTTAATTGCTTCATTTATAGCCCAGTATGGTTATCTTAGGTTTTCCTCCTCGGCGGAGTTGTGTTTAAGTGGTGGGGGGTGAAAATGTACTCACAAAAGGGGCATTTTTGAGGTTTTATGGCTATACCTCGTCAAGGATTCACAATATCTAAAACATAGTTTAGTTAACAGTTGTAGATCATTAAATTTTGCAATAAATGAGTTCAAAAACATATATTTTGGACCACCCATTCCCATACTAGAGCTTATCAAAGTTGGACAAATTTTACATATATTTATGAAAATGAAGCCATTAAAACAATAAAACCTTTTGTAGCATTTAAATTCGATTCGTCTAATTGTTTGGTTTTATTCCAATGACCTATGGTGCTAGACTAAGAAAACCTAGCAGTATTTCATTTTATTTTGAAAGAAAGAAGAAAGAAAAGGCGCTTATTTTGGGAGCTACACCATTACAAAAAACCAAATACTCTAAATAATAAACAGTTTAAGGCTTATACATATAATTATTATACAGCCTGAGGTAGTTTATAAGATGCAGCCAACAAAAAGGTCTAACTCAACAAAATGCCACAGCAGAACTGTGACGCTGATCTTCCGTCAGAGGCCGCGAGTTGGGACACATGCGATGTAACAAAATTTAATGATTATCTTAAAACGAAGATTTACTAATTTAATAATTTACAAAGAAGAAAATTCACTGCAAGAAAATATGTTTTATTGGGTCAATAATATAATTTAATACAAAAAAGAAGAAAAATATAAATAAATAAAATAAAATAATATATATTTTGGTTTATTTCTTAATCAGTTTGCAAAACGACAACAGTTTCATTCCATTGCACATCTCTAGGTCATGAGTCATGACATAGTCAAGTAAATGGTCGGGTGTTTATTGAAAACTATTTTCCAGGGCAATATATTATCGCATGCTCTTTTGCATACAACACGCGTCTGATTGCTTTTGCTGTTAACATATTTAAAAGCATTTTTTGTGTTGCTCAATAACCGTTCATATACTTTATTGTAAAACGGCTCACCTCAATAACAATTTTCGATCGGGATAGCCGACCAGTTTCATCAGATTCACACTGCCTTCTTCTGGGCGAGTGAAGACGATTACGCGACGACGTTGCGCCTCGCTCGGCTATCCCGATCAAAAATAGTTATTGAGGTGAGGTGAGGTATTTTATCCTCAAGTTTCATTCAATACTTAATATCATCTTTTTTATTTATACTTAAGTAGATAATATGATAATGATAACTACCGAAAACGCTTTATAATCTGTAGTAACCAAATGGGAAAAGTAAAATATATGAGAAAACTTCAAGTTCGTCAAGGTTGGAACATTACAAAGAATTTTCCTGATGCATGAGCAATGTCAACATTCCTAAATGAAAAGAGAAAATGTCTGATGTTTTCTTGCGAAGGTTGTGCACGTCTGAAAAATATTCAAGAGTTTTAATGGAAACACAAAATTTGTAATTGCTTAGGGACCTTTACGCAAAAAATAAAACAAAAAGCTGACTTTTTGGGCGTCATACTTTTTTCTTAAAAACCTGAAAAGCCGAAAACAAAACAGGCACTTAGCTAGTGACGTACTGGAAATGCTAAAAAACACAAACGACATCGCGCCGACCAGACTCATGTTCTCTGATGTTGAACTGGCCAGACGTAGAGAAGAATGCACATCTTAGGGATCCCTGTTCAACAATTCGCAGTTAAAAGCAAAATCTGTTATAAGAGATTAACACGCAACAATAAACTCTGTGGATAAATACATGTTTATAAAGATACAGGAAGACCCCAAAATATCTGCGGCAATAAACCCAACCGACGCCCAGACTTTACAAATAAACGTTTATATGCTAGGCTAGACAAGTTCTACACACTCTCTAAGCTTCTTTAGGATCACGATGCAATGCAAATTAGCTTTTATTTCCGGGAAATAAGGATCAACACGATGCCCTAGAAAGCTCGCAGTAGTAAAGTCCCTCGGTTTTCCGTACCAGCCACATTTTGCAGTAGTTTCGAAGCATCTGCAGATGCAGTTACTAACCAAATCTTCTATCTTCTATATATATAAAAAGAGAAGTCCTGACTGACTGATTCATTCACTGACTCATTCACTGACTCATCAACGCACAGCCCAAACCCTTCGACCTAGAAAGCTGAAATTTTGCACAAAGCTTCCCTTTGTAATGTAAACAAGGAATAAGAAAGGGTTTTTCGAAATTCTACCCCTAAGGGGGTGAAACGGGGGTCCAAAGTTTGTATGGGGAAAAAGATTAGTTAGACTATTTTATTCGAGACTTCACAGGAGTACTCCTATTCATAAATGAGTAAACACGTGTTTCAGGTTTTTTCAGAATTCAACCCCTAAAAGGGGGAAATGGGGTGACAAAGTCTGCAAATCAACATGGGTATCGTTTGTATGGTTTATCGGGTCGCTGATTACGAAAACAACAACGATTTCTAAATCCAACGTAGTGAACGTGAAATAACATGATTTCCTGTTGGGGTGCGATGGGGTTGAAATTTTGAAATGTGTAAATATCAATATGGGTGTCGTTTTTATGGTTTTCTTGGACATTAATTACGAAAATTGCATCGATTTTGACATTTAATATAGTGGACATGAAAATGTATGTGTGCCAGAGCAAATCGGCTGTTGTTGACGGACAGACAGACAGCCACACAAGTGATCATATTAGGGTTCCATTATTTCCTTTTGAGGTCAATCTATATATCTATCTAATATCTATGTGTCTATCTATCTATCTATCTATCTGTCTATATCTATCTATATTCCAGCAAAATATCTTTGGAACGGAAGGGATATACTTGGGATATACTTGGACCACGGTGTGCCAAAAAAGTTTTTCTTTTTTAATGTCAAAACTTTGACGGCCTGTATCTCCCAAACGGCTGGAGTTAGGCCCATGTTGATGGCTGTCTAACTGCCGAAAGTATCAAAACTTTACAGACCCTTATCTCCCAAACGGCTGATGCTAGACCCATGTTCATGGTACTCTAAGAAAAGGGCTCGGTGAGATCTAGACGACGGTAAAAAAAAACGAAAAGAAGAAAAATTGACAGAATTTTGATCGGCCATCTCCCGAACGGCTAATCGTAGGGAGTTTTGGTTTCAACTATAGTGATCAGTCAAGGTAGGGCTACATGACAAAAAAAATAATTTTACAGGTTTTGACAGTTTTTGACAGGTCACACGAAACTCGGTATCGAAGGGCATTCAAGGTTGCCGATTACGCTGCCGTATTCAAATTTGTCATTTTTTGACAACTGATAGGGATTTTGATACTTTTTCGGAAAAACTTTGATCGGTGAGTCCCTGTGGGAGTGAGAGCTCTTATAAACGTACTTTAAATATGAATAAAAAAAAACTAATAGGTAATAGGCCCCGTCAAAGAGACTTTACCTGGAGATCAAAGAATTGCACCAAAAACACTCCAAACCAGATTTAAATATGTTGTATAAAAAGTACTACACAAAAACTAAATCAACGCGGGCGAAGCCGCGGGCAAAAGCTAGTAGGCTAATAAAAGTAACACGCATGTACTAATGTAATGTAATGTAAATGCATGTATCTCTGGATTTCCTATCGTGCTGCATTGATTTAAAAATACAGGAGATCATGAGAAATATGGGATTCTTCTTATTATCTTATAACCACTCCACCTGTTGCTGTGTTCGAGGATGAACTGGGAATGTTATTGTTTCATACAAATATGTATGGAACAACAACAATGCATGGAACTCATCGTAAGACGAGCTGTATTTACCACCAAGCATAAAATGGAAATCAGGCGAAAAGCTTCGGATTGAATCTATGGCATTCATAACCCGCGCCTGACGATATCAAAAAAATCTCAGAATAACGCATGCAGCCGCACGGGGTCTTATTTCCGCTCCGCTCACCGCACGTGCGTACGCGCACGGTGTTTGTGCATCTGTCAAACTGCGCCTTCTGCTGTCAAGGGTGACTTGGCTGAGATCAGGAAATTTTCGTTATCTCAAAATATTAGCTTTTTGTTAACAAATCCGTGGACATATCCATTCCATTTAACCACCAAGATCATAATTGTATGTATTGCATAACTTATTTATTTAATTTAAACATTTTTTGTTTGTTGTAACAAAATTATTATTGCTTCAGTGCTACTTGTTACACGCTAACACATTACTTTACAGTTAATAGTCATAAACATCATGCTCAAATGCGTGTCACAACACAATGAGTGTAATTTATTTATTGCAGCAATGATGAAGTTAATATTATTCGAAACATCATTACTGACTCAACAATTCAGGTCAAGGAAAGCTAATACCTTCACCCTTACCATTATTGTTCCTCAAATCACTGAAACACCATTGAGTTTTAGAGCCTTCGGTCAAGGAAGTTTTTCTAGAGCAACGGTCGGGTATTTTTATCACTTCCTTTATTGGGCGAAACTATGCACAATATGGTAAGCAAATTACCCAGAAGAATTCTAAGCTTTTTGAAAACGCAGGAAGAATCCAAACAAAACTTGGAAGCAGTTCAGTTCGTTAAGGGGCTGCACAATGCTAAAATTCAGTCCAGGGGCTCTACCGCGTAATTCTCATTTGTATCAACTTCAAGCAAATGCATGCGAAATCCAACGCGTGGAAAAGAGATGACATGTTAGGCGGGCGTCGTCGCACGCACGTCAAATTTCAATCTCAAGTTGATGTTGATGAAAATGAGAACTACGCGGTAGAGCCCCTGCTCTAACGCTTTTGTTTTTTAACTGTCTATCCTGTTTTAATCAGATGCCGCACTCGCAAAACTTCAGTTATTTTCAAATCGCGGCTACCTTAGGATGTTAACTATGATTTCTTTATGTAATAAAGATGGCTTTTTCTACTAAATATCTGCGTGTTTTGGTTTCGTTTCAATCAGTTTTGAAATATGGACTCTGAATCGATTTTTTCGTGAAATTAATGCTTTTTTAGAAGTATTATAATTAAAAGAAGATTGAAAGTAATTTTATTTATAAAGTGTAATTAATAATTGTATTGAGTAAAAAAACACACCATATATTTTTTTAATTTTTACCATCTACATTGACGGAACTGAATCCTATGCAAAACTGATGTTTAGCATTGAGGAGCCCCTTAAAGCGCGGTAAAAACTTATTTATTTTATCTACGCCATTAAGGACGTAACAGTGGCAACCTTTATCACCTAGTTTATTTTATTATACATTAAAACCCTGAGGTTTTAACTGTCTATTAGAAACAAAAATAGTGGCCATTTCTCCAAGTCTCACCTTACAAAGTAACGAACGACAGCAAACGTGGCAACATTCGAGTCTTCTTATTTACGCCCCCTGAATTTAAAAGCGGTATCATATTGCGAGGTGAATGGTATGTTTTGAAGTTTATTTTTCTTGGGTAATTTGTTACTTTCTACACTCGACAAGATGTTTATGGATGTATCAGCATTCCACGAAACATCTGTCACCAAGCAAGGAAGTACAGAAGGGTAAAATCGACAATTTTGGTACTTATTTATGCGATAATTAATTAAAAAATATTATAAGTATTAGGAAAAATATGTTTTGTTACAATATTAATCTTATAGGAGAACTAAATGTCATGGAAAAGGAGCGTTTCTATGTTGCTTTTTTTCAAGAATACATATGAAAATGAAAATGAAAATTTCTTTATTTCAAAATAAGTTACCTTAATTATTAAAACTCTAGTTCCCACAGAAAGTTTCCTTGTGTAGTGGAAACTAGGCTCCTCCCAAAATATATTTAACATAAAGAAATTAAGACGTTAATTTAC
The DNA here is from genome assembly GCA_934047225.1 of Ypsolopha sequella. Classification (NCBI taxonomy): domain Eukaryota; kingdom Metazoa; phylum Arthropoda; class Insecta; order Lepidoptera; family Ypsolophidae; genus Ypsolopha; species Ypsolopha sequella. The sequence continues at coordinate 26,618,908 of OW203987.1, forward strand.
AGTCTAATTTTACCTTTTTTGGTCTATAATAGCATGTATCTGGTCTTTGACCGTGATCAAATGGCGTAATGACATAACATTCATGCTATCCTGCTAAATATTTATGAGTGAACCGCTAAATGGCAAGTCGGACATGCTTCAAATCAATAACGTTTCTTTAGCACTATGTAGTATTCAGAGAACCGATCGATCAGGTCTGTTGTGATCAGTGGCGTGCATAGAACTTTTTTCCGGAAAAGCAATCAGAAGGTCAAGATTGACAGTAAAAAAAATATGAACAAATTTAAATAACACTTTGAAAAATAAAAGTTTGTATGATGCTAGGTTAGGCGGTGCGCCTACCCTAGAGCAGGGGTACCTTATGATATAGGAGGGCCACAAATGTTACCAGGGGATCAACAAGGGCCGCATCTCATTTTTGTATTAAAATAAATATCATATTTATTGTAGTTTTAAAAATTTTAAGTATTAATTATTAAAATAATTAATGCGATTCTTGCGACTGCATTTGACATACAAGTTTTCGTATTTCGCTTGCATTTTAAATGTGGAAATACGCAGTATATCGTCTAATTGTGCATTCTTTAACAGAAAACAATGCTTGCTTTTTGGATAATTCAGAATGAAAAACATCTGATGAAGCTGCTCACACAAAAAAGTACTACCAAATATAATTATCATGAAGTAGTTGCGGGCCATACCAAAGCGGTTTACGGGCCGCATGCGGCCCGCGGGCCGCCGGTTGCCGACGCCTGCCCTAGAGTGAACATTTTCATACAACCTTTTTTTTTCAAAGTGTTATTTGAATTTTTTCATATTTTTTTTACTGTCAATCTTGACCTTCTGATTGCTTTTCCGGAAAAAAAAGTTCTATGCACGCCACTGATTGTGATAGCACTCTTATCAAATTCGTGTTAAGATTTTCTTCGTTCTAAAGGAACTTTCATAGTCCATACAATGTGTATTGTACTTTTCTTTCATCATAGTAAACAAAGGTCTAATATAGGTTCAAGGTTTAAGATTCTTTATTTCTCATAAGAACATTTACATATTCACTTAAAATGATAAATTAATAATTTCTAATTAAAGTTAAACAAATTACACGACCAGTGGGTCCAGTGCAAGCTGACATATTATAGTGCTTAAGGCGATATGTAAAAGTTTTAGCGTCCCTGTTACTCCATATGCGAAAAAATCCTCAGTGCGACAGGGACGGATTCGTGGAAAAGTAGCAAAAACTCTGTTTTATATTAATAAAAAATGTACTAAAGTTGCTATCAAAATTTCGTTTAACCAGCCCCCCTATTGTGTATCTTTAGTTGCCAACTGCACGAGGTGCCTATCATCAAAAACATGGCTAAAAACTGAAATTTCAAAATTGACTTTAGTGGGTATTGAACTATTAACAATCTGTGTGGTCACTTCAAGTGCGAAAATATCCTTAGGACATCGGAATTCGATAGTATATCTATGTTTTTGATGATAGACACCCAGTCCAGAAGGCAACTAGAGATACACAATAGGCCCGCAGGTCCTAGATACCGTTAAAACCCATCTAATAAAATATAGTTGCAGTCTATATGTCATTCTAGATTGTCAAACCAGGAGAATTGGTGTCGAAAAAGACCTAATTTCAATAAATATTTCTATCGAGCCGAATTTCTCCAATCGCGTTTCTGTTTTAACAGATCCCTAGAAAAAGTATCCAAAAATAATATACTATTTTATCAAAATAATACATTATTTACTGAAGTAGATATGCAAGTCCTTAAAGTGTTGATTTTTTTTCCGTAGAGTTATAACATCATATGACATAGTTTACAAGAACAATTTCCAATGCCGCTTGATTCCCTTTCTCATTGCCCATCGTATGCAAACTAACGGTAAAATTACAAAGTTAGAAACGACACATCGTATGCAAACTAACCGCAAAATGACAAAGTTAGAAACGACATGACAATCCCCTTCACGAAGGAGAAGGAGTGTCTGATGAATATTTTTAGCTTCACACACAGCGCATCGAGGTTATCGGGTCCGAGCAAATGTTTCGTACCTACTTAATTACACTAGGCATTGTACTTTAGCACTTGTTTAGTCTGCTTCATTGTTCAGAACTATCGAATAGCTGGAAATAATTCGATGACGCGTTTGTTTTGTTCTCTGTTATAATAAATTGTTCCTTATTATTTTTTGGTTTCAAAGAATTCTTTTTTTGTTACTTCGTCTGATTCATATGCATCAGTTTCAGTAACACCTATGTATGTATATACAGGGTGATCTGAAATTAGACCTATTCCTTGAAAGAAGTTATACTAGAGATCATTTCGAACAGATTAAGTCCTATCAAGTAGGGGTCGAAAATAAATTGTCTCCGAGTTACGAAGGTTTTTAAGATATTTTTCAAAATTTCAGACTGGTAACGAGAAACAAATTATTCAAAAATAATGATTCCGCTTTTGGCACTTATTAGTTATTTTTCTGATTAATGATAAATGCGTGATCATTTATAAAAAATACACAACACATGCCCAGAATTCCCATAATCTCAGAAGTAAAACCATTTTTATTTTGTAACTTTTGAAATAACGACGTGTTTTACTTGAAAAAATGTATTATTTTCGACCCCTAGTTGATAGGCATTCTTTGTTGAAAATGATCTCTAGTTTCAAGGAATATGTCGAATTACAGAACACCTGTATATTATTATATAGGTATATATTTACAACATGATGAATAATCACAACACTTGTACTCGTTTCACAGTATATTAAATTAAGAGGATGGCGTACCCTAGCAACTTTTTTTATTACCCGTCTAGCACAATACGTCTAATGGCAAATACCTTATTTGCTTTTCGTAGCAGCGATTATATGTTGGGTCTTTGGCCTCTTTTTTTTACTAGTGATCACGCAGTGAAACAACAAATTGGTCTGTTTTTAGCTAATACTGAAATATTTTGTGGAGAAAAAAATATTGGATTTAGGTAAAATCCCTTCATATATCTATTGCCTATTTTATAAAAAAAAAACAAGTTGATCTCTTAACCGCGTTTTTAAAACGAACGTGTGAAAACAAAAAAAAGAGTGTGGAATACATTTTTATTTTGACAAAAGTATAAATCTTAATACATTGTTTATAGGCGGAATCCCTAGATAAAAGATTGATAAATCAAATATATTTTCTTCAATATGAGGAGAGACATAGTTTCTTCCAATGAACCCTTGAAAACCTGGTGTTGTTGATATTCTAGCGTCAGGTGTGCCGTTAACTTATTTTTACCCAACCGGTTTCGGTTTTACACCAAGGGTTTAAAGACTATTTTGATGTTATATACGTATTTCTCCAGTGGGTCTACCGCGTAATTCTCATTTTCATCAACATCAACTTGAGATTGAAATTTGACGTGCGTGCGACGACGCCCGCCTAACATGCCATGTCTTTTGCACGCGTTGAATTTCGCATGCATTTGCTTGAAGTTGATACAAATGAGTATTACGCGGTAGAGCCCCTGGTAACGGTTCATTCACATTGTGAATGTCACAGCAGACCCTCAGTTGTGACAACCGTCCCTCTCTCTCATCTCACATCGTCTTTAACCAGTAACATTTCAGGTCAGACAATTACTTCGGAGAGTTTTATACGAGTATTATATGCTTCCAATAACTCAGTCGGCCGCCGCTTGATCGACGTTTTACTGTCAACGTTCCGTTAATTGTGAGATTGCATCCCACAACGGTGCAACCGGCCCTGTCTGACCAAACATGGTCTGATGGTTCCACTTGTCGATATCTTCAACTACCGTCTCTTTTTGAGGCCATGCCGAGATTCTGACAGGAGATGTGGCCTAGAGTCAATAAATCCTGCGAGCCGGCGCCATATTTTGTGAAGGCGGTAGTGAATCAGTCTATCAGCAGACTTTTTTCATTCTTAAGGCGCTCTTATCCCAGAAGAGTGACTCTCTGTCTTTTTCTTTACGTGCAAGGAGTAAAGAAAATAACCACACTTTTGTACTACTGTTTGTTTTTATCGGTTTTTAAATTGTTTAAAAATAAGGGATATGTTTATTAAAACCCACTTACGTGGTCGACCTAGAAAATTTAAAGAGCAATATTACCAGATATATTTCGTTAATAAAAGAGTGGAATTATGGAAATGGCATGATTTGAAAGGTCTTATTACGTGCTGTGTTCGTGAATTATTTCTATCGAGCAAAGTTTATCTGATAGTGTAACACATGCGTGGAAGACCTAGATAAAGGTTCGAACTATATTGCGTACTTTTTTTTGGAAGTTTTAGACGATATTTGAAAGTTCTATTTGACTTTGAAATTACTGATTTTGGGATAAGAGCGCCTTAAGACATAAAGATAAGTTAAATCTATGTTCACAACCAGGTGGAAATGTTATAGGAGAAGCAATTTAATGCCTCATTAATCCTCATGCTCTCTTTGTTGAAGTTCCGCCAATAGTATCACACGGATGAGTTACTGTTACTTCCTCAAAAGGATTTGGGTTGCGCGTGAAATATTTCAACATTCATGTCGGAAAACAAATTGAAGACGTATTTATATTAAAAAACCGGCCAATACATATAATGAGCAATTTTTTTTTTGTTTATTTGTTTTGGTCAACTCACAACTTACAAACTACATTAAGAATCTGTATTTATTGTTTAAATACAGTATATGGTAAGCAAAGATTTCATCTTTGATGGTAAGGGTACATACTCGTATACAGAAACTCAAAATTCCCAACTAGTTTAGTTAACACAATAAAATTCGTAACAAAAATGGTCTAAAACTGACAATTCTACTCAATGCGGTCTGATATGTCAAAATGCCCCCTGAATATTAATTTAATTGAATTTCTAGTTCAATGTTCGGTTTTGGTTCAACATTCTACACAAAATATCCAAATTTAAGATTTGTAATAGATTCCGTGTTCGAGCTAGAGACCCGTGACATAATACAGAAGGACAGACTGACAACAGCTCCGTTTAGCCCTTTGGGTACGGAATCCTATAGCATTTGTAAGCCAACTATGAGGAGAGTTAAATATCTACTACCTAATCAAATGTTTTAGAGAAATCCACGGGCCACATTATGAAGAAAATAAATAGCCTGACGATGTTATTATAACGAAACCGGTCGCTAGTGTAATATAGATATAAAAGTGGAACAGTTACCAAGTTACTTTTTATCAAAGTAGCGCTGTTTGACATGACTTACGTTACCTGTACCCTTTTGAAAATCAAGTTGAAATCAAAATGCAAATATAGTTTCAATTAAAACTGACTCTCTTCTGGATCAATCAACACAAATACCGATTAATACTTGACGTAATTACGACTCATTCACATCCGCAAAGAAAATAGTTTTCCTGGAAATCTTGAAGTGCAATGACTTGACGTTACGTTAAGGTGGTTCGTTTCGGTTTCGGTGCAAAATGCACAACTTATTATTGTTTTTCTTATTTTTGAATAAAGAGTACGTAATAATATTGTTTAATAACAGGTGGAAGAGCTGTTGCCGGGCTCGACCGTGGAGATACCATCTTACTTGGAGACCCCCTCGAAGTAATTCGGGGGAGAGCAAGAGGACAGCTCACAGGTAAAAAGCCAGGAGGCCCACCATGCCTGGGACCGATGGGTGGCGGTATATCCATCCCTAATAGCCTTATATGGAACAGACTGGTCATGGGCAGCGGCGTCACTGGTGCGAGGGTTCCGACACCGCGCTCACCAACCCGCCTGCCCAGCGTGTGTGAGTATGGGCAATTCTTTTAGGATGACCGCCGCAAAGTCCTGGAAAGGCTTATGTCCAGCAGTGGACGAACTGGGCTGATGGATGAATGAAGGTAGTAGGTAATCAGGTTTGTTTAGCATATTATCATTCCAGAGTGCATTATAAAGGAAATCGGTTTTTTTAACAAATTTTTGGGTCTACTTTTGTTTTTATTCCATAGTTCCTCTAAACATTTACAAATCTGTGAGACAAGAAAGATGGACTACTATGGCAGGCGTTAGAAACCGTCTCTTGAGTTTATGGCATTGTGGTAAGTGTTACAAATATGTGAACCACTAGTACGTGACGAGAGCCTACTGTCTGTTGTTGAACGGTTTTCATTGGAGCGATTCTAGGTTTTGTCTTGATACACTTGCATCAAGACAAGTCCCGTGTTTTTCTTTTAAGCATAATACATATTAGATTGGGATTGGGCAAGCATAGTTATTTATGTGACATCAAACTTATCTAAAGTGGTACGCAAAAATTAATATCGAGGGCATCAAACTGAAAAGGCGTATCTACAGATTTTCTGAATTCAGACTTTTTTGGGCGATTCTCCATATTTATTAGCTCTATGATGTACTAAAAAAGTAACGGTTGCTCCACGGATATAGGTACTATCATGCGTAAGTCTACGACGTGAAAAGGCGATTTTATAATTAAAGAAAAATATTTATATACGAGTAACTAGTCGATACTTGTATATTTTTGTAGATACGTCCTTTCAGCTTGATGCCCTCGATATTATAAGCACTGCTTTCTTTCAGGTGAATCCACCTACCACCACAAATTAGATTTACGTCTTAGAGAATAGAAGGAGAATAAATAACCTTCTATTCTCTGAGGTATACACTTGTAGATAAACGTTATGTAAGATGTGATAAACAAAATATAAACATGGACGCTGCATGTTCCAGTAAGTAACGTACCGATTTCCAGGTATCTTCTGTAGCTTAAAACTCAGTAACAAAGGTTAGGTCGGGATCTTGTATACGAGAAGTTACTGCGTCATCGGATGTGGGAGTAGGTCTTTGTTTGGGGCTTGCGTGTAGGGTTGCCAACTTTTTTTAGAAGAAATAAAGTATATCTGATTTCAGGGAAGGTAAATAAAAAGGACGGTCATTTAGAAAAAAGTATTATTTATTCAAGGGAGTTCAAAGATTTTTTGAAAAAAATGTCACGATAGCTGCGGGCGGTAGGAACTAGGAAGGCCAGACTATATACTAACATTCTCAAATCCTTTTGTGAAACTGTATTTTTTGTGCTATTTGCATAAACACAAACGCACAACATAAAAATATCATCCACAATGAAGGAAGTCATACAATTTCCCTTGGATTTCTTTACGGCTCTGTTTTTGTTTTCAGTTTACGTCTAATTTTATGTAAAGATTGAAATAAAGTATTTTCACGTACTCTATTGGTATTCAAAAGTATAAAGTACAGGGACCCAAAATAACGTAAGATACTTTATTTTAAAGTACGGTTGGCAACCCTACTTGCGTGGTATAAGAAAATCTAAAAATATACTCGTTTCCACCAGATTTCGTTTACCGCTGTTATACTCGTAGTTAGCGAATTTATGTTGAGGATAACAAGCAAGAATTTACATTATAACGTAGATGTATCGAGTGGTATGAAGGGCTCCCAAGCTAGAGACAAGTATGTAGAAACAACAGACACGTAGGTTACAAGTAATTAAACAGAAACTCGCCGCCGACCTGACGTCTGTTTCTATCAATATTGACATATCGAACGAGAAATTTCGAGACATTTCATTCAGGGGCATTGACGTAATGTTCAGGGGCCACTGTTTTGTGTTTCAATTTGCCTGATGTGTGAAAGCAACATCTTCTAAATCTCACGGTAGTTATGTCTTAATTAGATGGAAAAGAGACTGAATGAGACTATAAATCCCATTCAGACATAAATCAGGAGCTAAAATACCGATAAGTAAATAAATAAAGTCTCTAGGGTGCGAACTTTGAAATCTATCAACACTTTATATCAACAAGCACTTCTGAACAGTAGCCGAGTAACACTTCAGATTAGCATTTTGATTATACCTACACGGACTTTTTGTATGTTCAACGTACCATCAAACTTTTTCGCCCGGTACGCCAGCATCTCTGCAAGCTTTATCAGCTCGGTGCGGAGCGAGGTCTCTAGCTGCGTCCGCGCATGCTGCGAAAGCATTGTGTTGGCACTAGCTCCGCAGCAACCATGGTTCAGACATAGTCCGCCTGCATCTGTGAACAAAAGAATAAATAGGTAAACGCCAAAAAAAAGTGTGATTTTAAAAGGACAAACGATAGCTCCTTTTTGTACACCGCCTTATTTTCTTTGCAGCTCGATAAATTATCGTTTGAGTAATCTCCCAATTTGGATGCAGTTTAGAGGTTTATTTTTATACAGCGGTTCCCAACTCTTGTGACCCGAAATAAGAAGCCTTCAGCTCTCGGATAAGGAAGCCTAAGCGCAGGCTTAATGTCCTTCAAGAGATACAAAAGCGAGCCTCCTCAGAAGAGAAAAGGCGGCAATATAATCAAGTTAAAGCACACGCTTACATAAAAGGTTGGGATAAACATCTCAGAAGGACATTGTGTGCTCAAAAAGGTCTGGCAACGTTATTTAGACTCGGCCTAACTATTCCGGTAAGGGTTATGTAGGTGTGTACATGCTTTTCTGCAAGCCCCTTGTAATCGATGATCTATAAATAGCAACGATCTACGACACTTCAACTAAAAGTCCTGAGCCCCACGTCAGTTCAGAAGACGGATCGAAGATGAAAGGGTCCTGGATTAGAGGGTCGTCCCACACTATGCAATATTTAGCCGGCAGACAGTTTGATTGGGGGGCCATCAAATAAGTTTAAACATCCGCCCGAATTTCGTAAGGGGCCCGTTATTGCATTAGGAATCGCTGGGGTACTCCTCAGTTCCAGGCGTCAATGTTAGCTACGTAGGTTTTAAAAATGAAGATATTTGAAAAGGATTTCTTTTTAAATGACAAGTTTTACTTGATTTTGATTTGACATTGACCTAAACTAAAATGCCAATGATCAGTGGAAAAACCAGCTGGTATTATTATTTTATCTTTTTTTTTCTCATGTCAGATAATGTATTTTGAATATTATGATGTCTGCTGTCTGGAGTAAGTAGTCAAAAAGTATAATAAAGACGACGATTTAATCGTTGAATAAAGAAACAAACAAAACAACGTCCCTATTACCTTTATGATAACATTGATTTACGCCAAATCCTATTAAGTTCCTTACCACGCGAAAAGCTGTTTATAGTCGAAGCGTGCCTACTGTTGCTCCAACTGGATAACCAAACCTAAATAATTCCAACATAAATAGACTTTGTAATTGAAGAATTATAGACTTAATAACCTTGAAAACAAAGGTCAGAATAAAAGTGGTTTATTACATTATGCAAAAATTAGATCCAGACCAACCAAACGACACAGATAAAACGAAAGATTTCGATCATGTTGCCTTCAAAATACGGATGAAATTAGAGGCACATGAATACGTCAATGAATTCTGGGTTGTAGCTGTAGGGAAGAGAAATAAAGTGAGGGTGACATGTCAATTTCGTGAGGTCGTGGCGATAATGTGTGAGTCACCACAAAATAAGGACCTCCATTGATGTTTAATATTCTATGGTGAATGGAACGGGAATTGTACGTGACGAATTTAATGCTGTTTTTGGTATTTGAGTTTAAAGTGATTAGATAGAAAAACCCATAAAGAATTAAATTAAAGCTTAAGGTATTGAATCAATTATATCAGAACAAATGGTCAAAGTAGTTTCTATCTATCTATAACTAGTATGTAAGTTAAGTCGCAATTATTATAACGTTAAAAGTTGGAGTAACGAAAATACAAATTCCTAAAACTTTCAACCACATACCGATACAGAACAGTACTATATTGTTTATTTTTCCTTAAATATTGATCGCTACAATGTCGAAGTCTTTAAATACAATTTTCCTGTGCCCAAAGTCCATAGTTCCCTTTTCGCTTTAATCACAGTTCTGATGGATGTCAAATAAACAGCTTCCCCTTTGCCCCGCGGATAGGCTTGTTTAAACAAACTATAGGATACGCCAGATTTTCAATTTTGTCTTTTAAACAATGTGAACGGCAAACTTTTGGACAAACTTCTGTACACGACTTTGTTTCCATTACCACGTCATCAAAAATCAAAAGGTCATCAATGTAAATACGTTTATTTTATGATTTTGTAATAATTTTACAGTTCATGAATAATTTGATTTGACCAAACAAATAAAAATTTGAGTTTTTATGGCCCAGCAGCCATGTGAATTAAGTTATACCTACATATTTCTTAGCCACAATTTGCAATAAACCATTTTTAATAGATATCAGAGAAAACGCTGTTGTTAAATCCATTTCTAGTATCTACTAAGTTGGAATTCACTAAAAATATTTTTTTTTCGGCAAAATTCTTGGGCGTCTCTAGCCAAATTGTACAAGATTAATACTCTCGTTAATATTCCTAAATGAAATGTGTTGATAAGATCTGGGTAGCTTCCAAATTTTACGACTGGCTTTTAAACACACTTCTTAAAAAGTGTCACCATATAAAAAACGTAAACAGCATTCGAAGACAACATGTGGCTTTTTAAGAAACATATTTTTTTTAATGTTACGCATCTCTTTTGGAAGAGGCCTTTACCACGAACTGTACGTACTGGCAGTGGATGTTTAATATTTCAGGAATTGCATAATATTAACTTATAGTTACATTAAATGAAGAAAACGATTATGAAATATTAATATCTTTGGAAGGTATGTATGTATGTAGGTATGTGAAAATTATCAAATCAATGCAAAGCAAAAGTAAACACATTTAGAAAGCAGTCTCATCATAATAAAATAAAATAGGTATTTAAAAAAATATCCAAATAGGTTTTTACCACAGTAGGCTCATGGTACAGGGTGCCCTTATCGCAAGTGGGGTAATCATTCCATTTCACGGTCCTCGCAGACTCTAGTGGCCAAGGCGTTAATATTTTCCCGGCGGCCCTTCATGAGCCTGAGGGTTCGGTGGCGCCAAATTCAAATTAAGATTTTATTTTAATGAAAAGAATCACCCTCGCGTTGACGCTGTAAAAGACTTTTGAGAGTCACACAATAAACTGTGTATAAATTATAATTGTCCTCGAGGGAGTTTCACTTTCAAAATATTCCTGTGTAGATAGTTCTAGTAAACACAGGCAAAAATTCAAACATCTACGGCAGTGTTTTGACGATCTAATAAAACACGAAAGGCTACTTTATTAAAAAAAAAAAACAGTATGAACTTTTGCAAATGTAATAAAAACAGCTTAAGATAGATAGAAACCCACATCTGCTTTCGCAATGAAACAACTCAATCGCCTAGATATAATTGCAAAGCCAGGAAAAATCAATCAATTGAACATGATAGACGCACCACAAGTGCAGCGACCTAACAACCGTGCTGTTAAACTGTTTCTACAAGCCAGTGAACTCTTTTTGTCAAAATAACTTGATACCTAAATCAACAGCTGATACGACCACCTGCACGAAAAGGAGGCTTATTAGGACACAAATTACAACACTCGAAAACAAAGAAATTTGTTGATATGCTATGTAAAATTCCAACACGAAACCGAAGGCTTATGGAGAGCGAGAGAAATCTCAGTAATGGCCGAATGTAATTACACAGACCACCCGCGAGATAGCGCTCGCTCTGCCCGACCATTATCTGTGCTTTTTTGTAGGGAAAATAATAATCTCTACAATGAAGTCATCAACGCCGACCTACGACGACTACGCGTGAGGCCAACGGCCTTAATCTACTAAACCGATCGTTAGAATTAATCTATCGACACTATCGGTAATGTTTTCTACAATTAATTTTTTTTCGAATACCTAGGTAACTATGTATAACTATGTAACTTGTAAAAAGCATTTTTTCATTATTTGGTGTAAAAGCGCGATTTTCACTCGTTGAATTACAGGAAACGGATTGAGCATCACATAAATGTTGCGTTTTGGATTCCGGAATATACTTACAGATATACCTGTAGCATAATATGAAGTGACGTGAACTTCAACGGTCCAGACAGGTGGGAATCTCAAATCTGGGTTACATTCAACTGCCTCTTGGATTTTATAATGCCCGAAGATGCGCTGTTGCTGATTCATTTATCCGCAAACACAAGATAAAACAAAGAACCATCAAAATGTATGGCATCAAGAGTTTTAAGCTTTTAGATATGTGCAAAAAATCTAGAATCCTTTTACATCCGCGAAGTCTGGTGAAGTCGTAGCGAAATAAGAGGCCAGGAATGTGTTGCAAAAATAAAAGGGTACTGGGTATAATCGCGCCGTCGGCAGTAAATCGCCAGCGGCCTGGATCCTGACAACGATAAGGATTTATCGGAGCCGGGCTAATTCCCACTCCAGAGCTTCAAACTTGTAACGGGGCTTCACGAGAAATGATTCTGTGGGAAAATAAGTGGAATCACACTGGCAAAACTACAGTATGTTTATTTATCAGGTGCTGCGCAACGGTTATATAAATTGATTCCTACTTATAGTAAGATTTTTAATATTGATTTTCTACTAATAGATAATTATACTTAAGTACGTTTACTATGAATAATGCAGAATACCCGTAGTGCATTAAACAAAAACATTTATATTGATCATGTTAACAAAAAAGGAACAAATACTACTTTAATAATAATATTGCCCTCGCTCCGTTGAGTTCACAACATAAAAGCCCTATTAGATGTTAATTAAAATGTATCCCTAATGACGATGCGGAGAATGCACACTGACCAAATGAATGCACTAAATAATAACTAATCCGGTTTTAAATCGATGTTTTTTTTTCCTTTAACCAGATCGAGTTCCCCTTCGACAACGTAAAGGATGACGCACACCAGATTCCTTTATAATTAGAGATCCAGACGGAGAAGATTGAGGACTCAGAAAGGTACATCGCATTTTTTACTTTCTTAAAATTACTGAAGTGATTTGTGATAAGTTCACCATATTTTCACACTCTATTATCTTTATTTCAGCCCGATGCTATAAATAAAAGAATAAAGAAATTCGCACAGCCTGAACGAAGATTGATTGCCAATAAGCTTTTAAAGCTCATTCACTAATTAATGGTTTCAAACCCAAGGGAGAGATCTTAAAAGAATTCTTTAAAAATCCAAGTCTTGGAAGTGAGGCATAAAGATCAAAATCTTTTTCTGGGCTGATACCTCGAAAATTTCATTGTATGTAAGCGTGAAAGTTCACATTAAGATGCTCTTCCAACGCAACCTTTCATCTCCATCTTGGATCTGGAGTCTGGTCACGTGCGTCGTCACACGAATTCTCTAAAATCTAAAAGATCCTCGGTTATTGTATGAGCTACCTTTCGAACTTCTGTATATGCATGCATACACGTTCGCACGGAATTATTTTCATGGCTTTCGTGCCTTTTTGAAATGCCGCTTTTGAAGATGTAGGTAACGTTGAAAATTTACTGTCGAAATCTATATAGGTATTTAAAATGACTGACTGATCCATCACCGCCTAGCTAGACCAAACGGCTAGACATGGGAACATGTGGACTGTAGAGGAGGTTCCTTGTATGACATTGACATGAAGGGATTTGGGAATTTCCCACGGAATCCACGCTAGCAACACTACGGACCGTCTGTTAGTATATAATATTTGCGCAAAACAGTATAGCAGTTATATTGGCAGTTCTTAGTTACAGCCGTTAAAATCGTTTACATATAGGGAGCCGGAACTGCAGGCGACTGTACAGGCAGAGAATATAAAGTATTACTACGTAAAGAAGCGACACTCACCTCCCCGCGCGAATTTAACGGCCCCCGCGGTCCCCCGCAAGTTAGTGGAAATCTGGAGTCAGGCAGAGCTCGATTACCACTCGTTTGCTGCGCGCGTGTTTTGTTACAAAGTTTTATCACGATACTGATTTTTAATCAGTATGGTGCGTTATTGCAGTGTTTATGGATGCCTGCAAAACTTTTTTTCAAAAATTAGAATTGCGTGATCAAACCTTACAATTTCGTTCAGTAACGCATTTGGAACAATAAAATCAGTATTTATAACTTTCCATGTTTTGACAAGTTTTCATTTTTTTTCCAAAATTTATGTTTGAGTAGTTGTTAATTATATGATGATCATTTATGCATACGAAACTATATAGGTACCTACTAAGCTTAGGCATACTATATATATATATTTACTTTTAAAGTAACGAAAAAGCAGCGGTAACTCAGGGGTAGAACGCTGGCCTCTTAATCTTGAGATTAAGGTTCGATCTCCGGTCGGGCATGCACCAATGAGTTCTTCGGAATTTACATAATGTGCATAGTATTTGCTAATAGGTACTTACAGTGAACAGTGAAGGAAAACATAGTAAGGAAACCTGCATGCCCTAAAAAGAGTGTATTTGTGCCCGAAGAACGATGATAGGGCTCACCACCCATCACGTTGGGACGTAATATTTGCAGGTGAAACGCGGGTTTACCGAGGGTGGGTGGACTGTGACTTGCATTTCAAAGTTCACACTCGGAACACATCCGACACCCCCCGGGGCATTCAGGTCGTAACGATTTATATACATATATAAGGTTAAATAACATTATTTGGCGAAACTCAAAACAAAGGTAGTACTAGTCTATATGGACAACTGTTTGTATGGGAGCTAAGCGAAATTCTTAACTTTTTTTCACTTCCTCCTATACAAATTGCTCCGATCAGCTGACTCGTCCAGTATGGAAAGGTGAAAACGAATTTTAAGAATTTTTCACTATCCTATTAAAAAAAGTTATTCATATGGACATGTTCTACATATGTTTCAAATTTCGCCAACTAATTGAAATATATATATATATACACTATAAAAGTGATATATATATACATATATTTTTTTAATACTGATTAATCCACGGGGAACCAGAAATTGGACTACGCTAAAATTTAGGAAGAGAATCACATAAGTTGCTGACTTATATTGTGTCCCTCTCGGGCGACGACGCTCACACGATTGCTGCCAGCCCTAGACTAGCTCACGCATCACACACAAGCGTGTGCGGACAAGCCAGATGCGCGCGTGAGAGTGTAGGTAAATAACTTGAGCCTTGACTATGATGTGTCGGGGGTGTGGTACAGGTAAGGTTATAATATAAAGATAAGACAAAGTAGAGCAAAGAATTAATAATAAGAAGTAATTCGCTTCAATAAAATATAAATTGACAAAAACGTTCTACCTAATTAAAAAATACCACCTATATTGTAACCGTCGTCATTATTTTCAATCAATAAAAATACGTAAGTAATTCAAAAAACTGATTTATGGTAGATCAAGAAGAGTTAATGAGGAACAAAATGAATTGGCCACGCCTTGATTGGTTCAATAGATTTGATTTAATTGATCTATTGACTTGTGGTACACCGCTATCGAACTTCGAGATAATAAATATACTGTAGAACTAGATGATAATATTAAAATCTAAGTTGTTTACTGTCCTAAATTTAAGTATTTAGGTGACCGTTTTAAACTGAAAGCAATGGTGTCATGCTTCACATATTATGGTTTACGATATTTAATGAATGATTACGATATTACATTAATGGGCAATAAAAATATTGTTTCTGTTGGTTTTCAGAGATAACGCATTTTATCAGAACGTAACACAACACAACCTAATTTTGAAATAACCTATGTTGCTAATCTTGACGTCTTATCAAATTATATAACGATTGAAATAAACAAAACACTAAAGGGTACAAAGAGTTAAAGGGCTTTTTCTTCGTAATTGATATCAATATTTTTGTTTCGCGTGAGTTTATTAGTTTTTATAACAGAGATTGGGATAGCAACAATGTTATCCAAATCCCTATTATAAAAGTAATATACACAAGTATAAGATCCCTGCACATGCGTACCTGCCTTCACATAAGTATCCTATTTAGGGACTAACAGGTGCTTTCAAATTCTCTAAGTAGTGTTCATAAAAATGTTTTGAAAGCCGCATGTATTGTCTTTCTAGAAAAAGATCTAGGATTAATTTAATCCCTCCGCTTGGGAAAGTGCCATAAGTTGCAAGTTGTGTCAGACAGAATGTGGTGTGGCGCGGTAAATAATAAACTTGGTATGGACCAAGTTTCCCGAAGTTTGGACGTTGTCATTGTTTAGTTGCGGATGTTTTGGATACACCATGACGAAACTATTTACGTTTGAGATTTTTGCGGAGCATTTTCATCGACATTGCTTTCTATGAAAATGATCCTGCGTAGAACCACTTTCATTGCTTGCATAATGACTTTGTACAACTACTTATGAGTACTTAAATAATAACGAAGCCTCATGCAAATGCAAAGTGCAATACTCAACGCGTGCAATCTGTGATCCCGTTTCCACGGCATACGACTGAGAATTCTTTAACGTTCCAACGGAATTTTAATCTTTTGTGTTATAAGCTTATAAGGGTTAATTTTGATTTTGCAGACTGTATAGATAAGTTGGTTAACCTATAGAAGAGAGAAATGCATTTTATTTGCCATTGTTCTTAGTAATCTGTGCGGTTAGCTGCACAACGTGAATGCTTGCTTGTAATTTGTTGTTTTTATGGAGCTTGGTAAAAATGCCGAGCAGAACAATGTGTGGTCGTTTAAAGGTTTACTGGTATTTACCTATTTATTTAAACCGTCCACGCCCTGAGCATATTTTTCATGTTTTTGTTTTGTTTCGTCAGGATAACTATCAAAAGATACAGCCTAAAACACAATCTCATCGAGATATAACGGATTATAATTATAAGACAAGAAAAAGGAATTCGGATATTTTTATTAAATAAGAGGAGTGTCAATTTGAATTTTGCTTTTACTTTGAATCATAATGCCGGAACCAGAATTGACACTTAATACGAGTAGCATGAGAGCTGGGTGACAAAGAAAACGGTGAAAAAAATGTTGGCCAAGCTTTGAGATGTACATACGACGCATTCTAGTATAAATTTGCCGAAAGTAAATTAAATTTTACAAAATTGCATCTTTTGGCCCCTGGATCGTTCTTCCAGATATTTGTTCAAAATTTCATGTTGCCTAAAGAAATCAAATTTGCGAGCCCCCAAAGAAAAATCAGTCTTCTTTTTCAGATAACATAGAAAAGCTGAGCTTGCGATAAGTTACTCCATTTTGATTTTCGTCAGCTGTCGTACTATTAAAGATACTTATCCAAGGGTAATTTCCTAATTCTTGGTTCAATCGGCCCGCATCCGGTAACGTACTCTACCATTGAGCTTATGGCAAATGTGTGGAGTTCAGGCCCCCCCGCCAAATACATTTCGTCTTCATCAAGTCGCTTGTTACCTCTGCCTCTAAAAGGTTCACTCTTTCGTCCATTAAACAAGTTAACTTGGATAATGATTTTTAATAAGTTGTTGCATTTCGTGGAATACAGTATTATTGCTGAAATCACCATGCAATTAAGAACGGTTTCGCAGCTAGATTGTGAAAACTCCGCCTTTTTCTGATTAATCGAAACAGAACACATGAATTCAAAATTCACTCAATAGTTATTCGACAAAACCTTATTACCCATGTATTGTGTATGTTGCTATCGTTTCCACTGGTTTCTGTAAATTAGAATTTCGAAGTTTTTGAAATTCTAATATACAGAAACCAATGGAAACTTTGCGATAGCAATGTACACAATACATAGGTAATAAGATTTTGTTGAATAACTATTGAGTGAATTTTGAATTTAAGTGTCTGTTTCGATTACTTAGAAAAAGGCGGGGTTTTCACAATCCAGCTGCGAAACCGCTCTTAATAATAAACTTATTGTCTAATAGAAGCGGAAAAGCGATAGAAGGCTCAAAACAGTTAATTTCAGAATATTTTAACTTTAATAATATAGTTAACATGCCAATCTAAAGGTATAGGTAACTATTTATAGTGATATCTTGAGCAATAAAAACAAATAAGATGACTAGTTAACGAGTAGTATTCAAGTATAAAGAAACAGTCATATTTAATGGCATGAAATTCACTTCAGTTTTATTATTCCTCCTAGGCAAGGCGGAGTTTAACAACCCCCCATAAAATTACTCCAAGAAATTCCAAGCGCTTTAACACGAGTGTACATAGAATTCTCAGAGCAAAAACTTCTTTAAATCCTCGAGTACTTATTTGTGTGAATTACTTTTCTACTGGCCTCTAAATCTAGGACTTTAAAGTTGATATTTCTTTAGCGGATACTGGTCCTTTTACTAAGTTAAAAGTGGAAACAGCAAATTGGAATTGTTCATAAACTTTCACGACAATAACGTCGTCCTCTGCGTTTATGAAATTCTTCGAAATCCCTCGTTGAAATTATGAATTTTTGCTATGATATTTTTGCCTGTGTTTGTACATTATCCTATTCATTACTTTTAGCCATATTGTTGTATTTACAAATCTTATTGAATCATTACTTCCACCATAACAGATTAGGTTTAGAGGAAAGTAAGCCTTACAGCTTAATTAACTGAGACTAGATGTAGTATAATCTAGACTTACATAGTCTTATCCAGGGGCCAGGTGTGATCACAATAGCCAGTGGAGTGACCACTTCACCCAGTTGCTTTATCAGCATCAGGGGTATGTTGGGAAGAGTGTCTTTGCTTCAATGACCTAGATATGAACTCCTTGACATGGCCAATGAGTTATATCTCATTTTAGTGTTTAAAAGTTTGTAATATGCTATCCATCTACAATTTAATTCTAATCAATCTTTTTAAAACACTGCAAAGTCTAAGGTATATTACTTTCTGGTTTAATGTTAAAATATTGCAAGACTGCATATTTCAGCGACACAGTACGTAATTACAGTACCTTTTTCGTAAGATTGCATAACGTTCATGTACATGAGATCAAAGGTAGCTTTAATGTGGATCACAGACGGCTTAGTTTATTAATCGTGCACGCAATATTATAGCGATGATGTTCTCTGTAAACAAAACGAACGTCTGGACCGCTCACGCGCAGAGAAAAAGTATTATTTTAATCGCGTGATGTTCTCCGTATAATTTGCCGCTGACATAAAAGAGTTGCATGTGTAGTATGTTGATTTTGATTCGATCGCTATTAAATATTTATTCAGTTGGACTTTGAGCTGATTTTGCAGGGCAGCCTAAGTTAGCATTATGTGATATTTATTTCGGATTAGTATATATAGTAACATATATCACAGCCGGAAACTGGTGCAAGTACCTACACATCGCGCCAAACTTCTAGTCCACTCTGAACACGATTCGGTGATTCGCATCGACAGGAACAAAATGTATGGGACGTTCTACGGAGGAGCAACTTCAGAGTGGACTAGAAGTTTGGCGCGATTTGTACTCGTCCATACGAACAACTTTTACTATGGAGCCAAATTAGCTGTTCCATAGAAAAGTTACATAGCTACCAGACCAAAATGTACGAGACAACTGTTTTTTTTTTATTTATCAATTTTTTTACGAAAACTAGTTCGTATGGACGAGTTCTATCGCCAGTTTCCGGCTTCCGCAACTTCATCTATATACTGTTACTTAGAGTGTCTACTTACCATTGTGCTTAGACAAATTTTTATTTTTATCTAAAATATTTGGTATTTGGATTTTACGTTTGGTTATTATGTTTTCCTATTTAATTTTCCTTGTACGTACTTGTTACATTTTTTCTGTCTGTATATATTGTGCTGGAACGTCTCCATCATCAAGGCGCAATGTTTACGTTTGGTCGCCATATTTGTATCTTCAGCCGTATGTTGTAAGCAAACTACCCACACATATGAAAATAGATACTTAAGTGATATTTTAAGTGCGCTAGTATTTATCAGAACTGAAAGTTAAGCTGTTTTTTTTTTCTTATCTATGGTGTATAATGTTTGGCACTCTTGTTCTTCGATATAATAAAAGTTAATCTTCACAAAATATATTTTAGATTACTTAAGTTATTTTATAGCGAACTCGTGTATGTTACCAATATATGTATAATAAGAAATATATAATAAGCTATAAGGTCGGCGTCGACGGATACGTCGAGGAGGACATCATCAATAAGAAGTGACAGTATCGATATTTATTATTTTGGCAAAAAAAGTCCGAGTAAAATAGGTGTTTGCCGTACTCGTATAGAGTATATTACAAAATTTACGAGTAAGTTTTTGTAATATCAGAGTAAAATATCTAAAAAAACACATTAGTTTTAGTGATATGTGGAATAATTGTAATCTCTAGGAAAACAAACTTCAACATTGTGATTTTGAGTACTTTAGAGTTCTTGTTTTGTTTGCAAAAAAAGTATAACTTTCATACAATAGTTAAGCAATACACAAACACTGTAGTCATAGTTTTATTTGTGTGTATATTTTGGTCCAATGAATTGTATGTACTTAGTTGGGTATTTATTATTATATTCATAATAAGTCGTACGTGTATTTGTTTAAAAGTTTTGCTTCTCTATAAATAGATTCTCATTGGTGACTGCGCAAATGAAAAATTACACAACCTTTCTTAAGTACAAAATTACGCAAGCAAGCCCCATTTATAGCTGTGAACAAAAATACTTCGTTTGCAAAAACAGTTCTCCAACGTAGTTTCCTATTGTCAACGTAACATGTCGATTCACGTGAAATCACTTATCTATTATCTTTTTATCACTCAAGAGGCAGGGATTAAGGTTACGGTATTAAACATCGACCTAAACCAAGGATTATAGAACCGACGCTTCAAATTTTCAATAAACCACTGGCACATTGATTGGCCGAGCGTTAAATCGCACAAGAATTCAAAATTGCCATTGAAAATGTGCAATAGAAGCTCAAGATTGAGCACCAAAAACACCTTATCCTTCAACTAATCGCCATTCAAAAATCGAATACATTTCGAGAAGTACAATACTTTTTTTTTAATAACAAAAGGCGATGAGAATGTCGTCGTGCAGCCGCCTGCCAGTGAACGTTATATTACAAAATATTTGTTCAAACAGGAAGGAGTCCCGTAACAGTTTTTGGGTTTTCGGCGACAAAAGCGTTATTAGACCCCAACAGTTGGTCTTTGGTTTGCATTAGCAAGTCATCTGAGGCTTTTCTTCAACACATTTTTTAGATGATTGTGACTGATTTTGGACCCAGGATAGAGCCTGAAATACATGAAACCAAATACAGCCTCATGATGGAGCGTATACAAAACAAAGTGGTCAGATTTTTGTATAAGAAAATGTATGGAGTCTATCCTTACTATCCCTTGATGTATCCTACCTACAGAACTAGAACTAGTAATAGGAATAGAAAGGCCATGAAAGCCGTGACTGCGACGCACTGATATGATCAATACGTCAAGACATAACCCACGGGCCTCTCATTTCTCAACCGAACGCGTTAGAACAAACATATTGTAAAAATGGTGTATTGCAGCGTGGTAAATTGTTCGAACTCTTCAAATAACGCAAATAAGACATCCAAAGGAATTTCATTTCACTTAATTTAAACATGTATTTACTGTGATATTTACAGAATAAACCTCGCAGTAAATAAAATTTCAACCTTACCATGAAATATTTAGCATTGTAGCGAGTAGCGTTGAAATTAGACAATATTTTGTCCATTGCAGGTTATAAAGAGTGTCACACATTGAGTTAGAATATTAACGCCGCAATGTATATTTTTTCAAACATTATCATCGATATTTTTGACATAATTGTGTCATAGTGCGGCCGCTGGTCATGGCTCTTTACACACATTGGCACAGTGCCATGACGTGTTTGGTATTTGACATCTAAGCTTCATAGAAATACGGTGTTATTTTGGCTGTATGAAGACGGGTGAATCTATGTGTGCGCCGCGTATGTTTACTAACTAGGTAATACTACGTTATTCCAAAAAGTTGCGACAGAGGTTCTCGAATAAAATTTGTTTTACGCCATCCCCGCGATCCTAGCCTATTTGTTTTGGGTATGGTGGGATACGACAGGTTGGAAGTAAGGAGAGCTCTGTCCACTCATTTATTTAAAGTGGTAGAATATGTAATCCCAGTATCTTGGGAAATAAGAGGCTAGTAGTTCCTTATAGATACTTTCGTCAACGACACGGGAGATTGTTCGAGCTGCCGCGAAAGAGGACGAACCTCCTTGGAGAAGCTCCACTTCAGAGCGCAACCCGAACTCTCAATGAAGTTGGAGATCACATTGATATTTTCGTGTTCATTGAGTGCGTTGACAAGAGCCCCATCGTTAATTTATGTAGATTTTAGATTTTTTTGTTTTTAGATATGTGATAAATTAGAATTTTCGTGTATTTTTAGATTTTGGTGTTTTTTCATTGACAATGTGTTTTTTATGTATGATGCTGTTGCATTGCATTTTCAATTCAAAGCTGTAATAATAGTGTTAGTTATTAAAAATATATATTTCACAATAAATTAAAAATAATATTTTTCTCAAGTATCATACACATTTTTAAACAAAGGATTGTATTTAAATGTGGTGTCATACTTTATCGCCCACCTCTAAGAATAACACGGCATCATCTGCTTACATGTAGCTCAGCTCTATGTTTAACCCGTCTCGGTGTGATCTCGCGCGTACAGTAAACAAAGGTGCACGGTGTGCTGCGGTCAATATCCTTCCGCAAATAGCCGGGAAATGCGTTTGTCAGAGCGCGCAGGTTCAAAGAGAATTTTAGAATTTCGAACGAAAGAGTTCGTTTCGTTTGCTGACGCGAAGAGGTGGAGGAAGGTGCGCCTGCATTTGATTCACGGTTTCCAGCTTCAAAATGTTTTTTTTTATTGTGGGATTGAACATTGAACACTAGCCCCGCGAGAGGAAATGTCGGTCCGTCCGATTCCGCCAACTAATAATGTTTTTTGCATAGACTTGAATACTTATATGCATCTCACTACATATCCCGCTTACAATGGATTCTCTATTTCTGTCACCGGGTGTTAGCTTAGCCAATCAGAGCGTGTTAAAGCGCGACAAAAGTTGGCGAAATTTATTTCGATCCTACGAATAAGAATTCTCTATTGATCATAGTTTTGATCAGACCAACCTAATTAGGCAAAAAATGCCTACAAAACATCAGAAATATTCGATACTCCCTCAAGATATCTCTAAGAATGTTTGTAGATACGGAAAAAATTAACATAACCTTTTAATACTAAATCACAAGATTGACTTTAGAAAACTTATACAGTGACAGAATGTAGGAGTAAAGATTTCAAACCGTATCATAAACCCATTTGCCAGCTTTTTATTATCTCTCCAAGGTGCCGTTTCACTCGAAATATTCGTGTCCGCTTCGTCTATTGTTTCACTTCGGTGAAAAGTGTGAAACATTTACCTAGGTATTGCGGAAACTACCGCTCAACCACTTTAAAAATTTACTGCCTGGTTATAAAACGAAAGATAGAAGAGTAATAGTTTTCGCAATTGTATTCCAGGTAGCGAGTCGGGGCGAGGCAAGGTGAGTAGTACCAACATAAGCATACAAAATTCCGTCGGCAAAGTGGACTGCTAACGTTATTTTGTAACTAAGACCCCTTGTTTGAGTAGTCCACATGGGAGCAAGCACAATACTAAAACCACCTCCAGAATAGATGTAGATTAGATAGTCTTCTTATGTCCTTTCATGAAGAAGAAAGGGAAACTGTGCAGTGGTGTTTGAACAGTTATTGTATGGACTTGTGTAACTTCGGAAGCTCTTTAAGGGATTTCAAATATTTGGGGAGTTTATCCGGAATGTTCTCAAAATCTAGCAAAGAAATATAATCCCCCTTATCGCTATTGATACTAATAACAGGCGATAAGATAATACGTATTTATTTACTAAAACAATTCCAGCTTAAAACGCATTACGTGGACAATTTCATCACAAGAAAAACAAGAAAATCTAAATTTGATCATATATGAGCTCTAAATTGCAGTCTGCCAAAAACCTTTAGTCTTCTTTTTCAAGAAGGAGAGCAAAGAAAAGGCCTTCCTCAAATTAGTTGTCATCAATGTTAATATTTCATGAACAATTAACTTAGTAACAAGAGAAAATTAAAGAGTTTAATGAACCACACATTACAGCATTCCTAAAATATCTTAAAACAAACACGTTCATCCATCCAGGATCCAGCCAAGCGTTCCCGCGTCAGAATTTGAACATAACAAAACTGCATTAATTATCTTTCTTTTGTGTCGCCAGCCTTTGAATATGCGACGGCACGGACCACCAGGATACGCAGAAAATGTCCTTCTATCCTTCTACCTTTATTCTCTTGCAATAAGCCCTATTTTTGTCTACAATCCCAACAAAGATATATCGGTAGTAAGGTTTTCGAATGCAACTGAACTAACGAGGGCGCAGCCTGTGCCCAACACTTGTCCAAATACAATCAGTAAGTTATTCATCGGGAGCAATTAAATGTTCTTCATTGCTACTCTGAATTTTACTCTGGCGAAGTTTTAATGGGTTTTCATTTTATACTTTTCGTTTATTTGGCGATTGTTACTGGCCTAGGATTGGAATAGGAGAATCGGCGAATCGAATCTCTTGTTCAAGCGGGTGGTCCTACTTTGTCATACTAATAGGCGACTAGTATCTGTTGTGTTGTTTTCGACTACTACCTATGTAGTTTTGAGGCGTATTCTACTAAACTATAGATTATAAGTGTCAGATTCTGATACCCTTTGTCATCCCATTAGTTAAAGTAAAGACATATATCCCACCAAAAACATAAAGTGTGAAAAAGAGACCGAGTTCAGTAACTTTATATTCTCTGGTACAGGCATTGGCATGGGATTTTAGGTGCGAGCAAAGGCAGTGGGGGGGAAGCACAGAAGTCATTTATTGGGACTGTTTGGAGGACAGAAGGGGGGCGTGACGGGAGGGCAGGCACCGCGCGGCTGTGATTGGTTTGTTAGTTTCCCGCGCGTCTCCAGGCCCTTGGATACAGTCGCGCACACAAATATTTTTAGAAGAGCGTTTTGTGACCTTGAGCTTAATCCTGACCACTTACCGAGTCTACACTATGAATTTGGTTGTATAAATAAAAGTCACCTTATATGTATAGATAAAGTTTTAGTATACCGTTTGGTAAGCAGTTAAACTATAGCCCTTTTTCATTTGTGTACCTTTTACTCATATTGATCAATTGAGTCACATAATATCTATCTCATATTTTACATATCCATTATCCATCAGGATTATGTCTTAGTTATACGAGTACACAAAGAACTTGCCAAGTTCATTTAAAAAATAAACTATCAGTAGGTAAGTATGAGTAGGTATGTTTATTCATAAAATCCGGCTCAGCAATTACGTGCGCGAGTGTACGTATACGCAACTATCCCCCACTACTTTCGCTCATACCTCAAGAATCGTTCCGCTACCTGTAGGAAGGTAGTGAAAAAAGAATTGAGATCAAATTGGCTGCCGAGGTTTATGAAGGATCCTTCAGTCATAACTGCAACAATGTACAACGTTCTTCTATTGTTTTAAAAGAAAGTTTGTTAGGGCCCTTGCTACAGAATATGTAGAGCTTGGCAAGTTTTCACAGCTAAAGTTTAAACGGATTCATTACACATGCAAATAATAATTGATTATGAAAACAAGCGAAGTTCAAAATATTCAGTAGCAAGGACCCTCGGACGAATAAACCAGCAAGGATCCTAACAAACTTTCTTTTAAAACAAGTGGAGAACGTTTTACATTATTACAGTAATGAACTAATGAGTAATGACTGAAGGAACCTCCATAAACTTCGGCACCCAATTTGATCTGAATAACGTGACGACGAAAGACGTGAATATCTATAGCACTGTTAAAGGTTCCTTTATAAAATTAAGCATTTTACATACGCAAAATTGTAATTTCGTAGCTCCAATAGTGTTGTATAACACACGGCTGGCGTGGCGGCGGGACTTTTCTTTTTGAATTTTCATAAAGACGACATAGATTGATTTTAAAGTAATAGAATAATTATTTGGATCGTTAAATCATAATTTAATAGTAATTTTAATCTTAAAGATGGAAGAGCAATAAAAGTTCAAGTTAAAATTTAAAGTATAAAATCGGGTGTAGCGTCATCAGCTGCAATGCAAATCTCCCTCAAATTCAATTTACTGGTATTGTTTACAAGCTTGCACATTTTGCAACGTTTTTATTCAATGCATTGATTGATATTGATAGTTTACTTAACATATTTATGAGAAATATATTATTTCTTGAGCAACAAAATAGTTATTGATTACCTAGATAGATGACTTAATAATACTTGTTGAAATTAAAGTTTTGTACAACAGTTAAAGAGTGTATATAACTGACATTAATGGTTCTAAGTTTTCATTTAGTTGTAAACGTTAAATACTGAACATAAACAACTTAATTGAAGTGTAAAGTAACATTTGTTGCTTCACTTGACAAAACCACGAGCGAAGTAGGATTTCTTGTGGTCTGGCATGCTCGCGCGACTTCACACTCGGATCGAATTACGAAAAAAAAATGCTTCGTATTATGTATGACGTGCAGGAAGTTCTTGCGTTATTGTGATTTTTTTATTAATATACAGTTTTGTTAGTTTTCTTTTATTACTGTTGACTGTTGGCACTTGGTGAAATTTTCTAGAACCTATTACAAAAAATACGGCAGTGTCATTGATTGCACTGATGTAACAGGATTTTAATTTGACTTAAATGTTATTTAAGATCTTAAAGTAAACCCTTTGAAAGGCGAAACGGGTCAGGAAACAGCTAGCAGAATTAAATAGCAATCATAACTGCTCGCCAACAAATTAAGAGCCTACAAAGCCAATAATTTCAAATTGAAAATAAAATAATCTTTAATTTAAAGGCCTCTGAATAAGTTTTAAAAGAGAGACCGGCGCCATGAAACGTCCAATAAATCACACTGAGTCTGACATCTGCCCCTGTACCACTGAATTATTGCATTCCGATGTTTAACTAATAAACAAAAACCATCGCTGCTTCGATATAAACGGAACTTGAAACAGGGTAAGAGGAGACGGCATTGTATTTGAAAACAGCTCTTGCTGTTGAATCCATTAATGTGTCAAAAGATGAGTCATAGCATAGCGCTAGGTGCAGAGGCGGGTAGGTTGTTGATTCACCCCCTACCTGCGTATACGCAGCCCCTGTACGCAGAAAAATCCATAGTAAGTAAAGGACAAAGGACCTACCATAAAAATCAGTGTTTGTGCGCAACGGACTGCCAAATCTTGTACATCTTTGTTAGAGCTTCTCTCAATGCCAACGACCTTGAACTGAGTAACTTTGTAACCATTTTATACAGTAACGATAGCATTTTTAATACAGGAAAAATACATAGTAATCTACACGATACAAATAGTGATGTGGTTTTTATTTTGATTTACAGAAGTGAAGCAACAAAATTCCAAGTTTACCATTATTTCTCGATTTTTTGTTCACTTGTAACAATAAAACTGCTGCAGTTTTTATCGAAACAGTATAAAAAATTATAAACTTCTAGACAACATAATTTTAAATGATATGGTTTTCTCAGTGCTTGAAAATTCACTTTATTTTACATGAAATTAATTAAAAACACTATTTTCGCACTTGTCAGCCGTAGCGACTGACGTAACAGCCATGTTGCAGTGCGAGCTATTTAAGCTATTTAAGCTGATAAGAACTTTATTTTAGTATGGTTTTGTTCGAAATTTAACCATCACGAATTTAGTTGCTAATTTTTCCGACGAAGCCTTTACTCATAATATTAGCGACAGTGAATTTTGCGCGTGAACTAACAATGTTGATAGTCAGTATTAGATACCTATATGAAAAAAAATTGTAATTAGTCTAAGAATGATTAAAATGAGAACAAAGGACTTGTTGTTGTTATAATGAGCAAAGAAGGTCATGAGAAAGGAAACTACATAATAATATAATATGGTATCAATCAATCAATGAAAATATAATAGACACGAATCAATTACATTGATTGAATGTAAACGCAAAATTCTCATTGAAATTGTACTAATTAATAATTAATGCATACAAAAGAAAATGACTGATGATGATATTAACCCTAACAACAAAAGTCCGCTTTCCATTAAGAAAAAGTACACGTAACTTATCTTAACTTACTTATCTCTGATAGTTTTTCCCCATACTGCCCTAGCCCTATCTCTGTAAGAACTATTAGAAACTAATTTAAGTATACAGCTGTAGCTTTTTGCCAAGGGCAAAACCATAAAATTTGGGAATTAGTTCAAGCAAAATCAAAATTAAGTCAAGAAACAGTATAAATATAAATCCAGTTAAAAATGAATTTACTACTACATTTGTGAATTTATATACCAAGTTCTTGGATATGTTAGAAAAATATTTTAGTCTTTCCCGAGTATTGGCGACCAACATTGTAAGGAAACCAGAAATAAACATAAACTGGTTTTTCCAAAAATCAGACTTGCCAATGTACCTCTGTCGTAGGACATGGCATAAGATTTTGCAATAAATTTCCAAAAGAGGTCCTTACTTTGTAAGAGAATAAGTTTAAACTGTAAAATAAATAAGTATTTGGATGATGAATAAGCATGGTGTTAAAGTGATAGTGATATTTGTCATGATAGTAGTTTATAATTTAAGTAAGTAGTATAATTCCTCTAAGGAGTTAACATTAATTAATTACGGACTGTAAAAGGCAATAGACTATATGAGACAGGTAGACAAAGATATTTTTTTTTCCATTGCTGTAAATCCCTGCTGTCTTGTATTTTCTTATCCTTTAAGTAAGTAGATATAAGTAATTTGTATAGTACAAGTTTTAGTATGTATGATAAAAAAAACCGGCCAAGTGCGAGTCAGACTCGCGTACCTAGGGTTCCGTATTGTGATGATAAATTTAATTTTGTAATTTTTTTTCGTGAATTTCTCAACCGCTTTATTTTTTCTGTAATCTTTACGTAAACACCATGATATTCATATATAAAATATGATTTTCATATTTTTTGGTCCACCAGTTTTGGAGATAAGGAGGGGTCATACAATTTTTTATGGTTTTTCAAGGATTTCTCGAAATAGATGCCTTTAAATATAACCAAACTATATATTTTTACAATCACCTACAATTAGATACCCATAATGTATTTTTATAAAATATTTCTACAGTCAGGTATTTAATATTGTATTTTTAGGTAAATATTTTTTATTTTTCCCAATTTTGGTGGGAAAATTAATGCTATTTTTGTGCCAAATTTCATGTCTTTATCTTTAACGGTGCTAAAGTTATGAGGCTGTCACATACGGACGGACGGACAACGGAGTCTCACCATAAAGGTTCCTTTTGTACCTTTTAGGTACGGAACCCTAAAAAGGAAATATGCTAAAAAAGACATCATCTTGTTAAGTTTCTTGCCCTTCTTCTTAGCAAGACTAATCGAATGGGCGGAGGTAGGTATCTATTTATATAGGTATGTAACCTATTAGTATGTAGTAGATGAGGTGGGATTTGGTCGGCCGCCTGGGTTCGTGCTGGGGGCTCGGTTGGTAATCGGGAGCGGTGTCAGGTTAAATTCGAAAAGGTTTTTTTGCTCCTATACTAGGATTTGTATTTGAACTAAGTAGTCCAAGTGTGAATGGGAGCAATTTTTTTTTTAAATTTTATTTCGAAAGAAGGGATCATCGAGCCTTGTTCCTGGTCGGTGGCCGGGTCTACGGTATGGTCGGTATGGTTTGGGGCGGTTGATAAGATTTCACCTTGTATAATTATAGATTTTACCTACCATTTGAATCGTAAATATATTGCTGCATAAATTAAATAAACCTTTAATTTAGTTCATGTACGTTTAATATTTTATTAAATATATTTTTATGAGATGAAATTTGACTCGTAAAAAGTGCATTATGTGTACCTACTTTACAAAATAAACTATTTGTATTTGAAGAAACATTTTACGTGTGAAAAAGAAACTATTGAAATACCAATTCCATTTCCAGTAAAGTTATAGTAAATATTATTCAATTCAATATTTCGTATCGGCGCTCTTCAAAGGTGGTGCAGTGCAATATATTGGATGGAGTACTGAGAAACGATTGCGACCGTCTGTTACATATCCGAAAATAGTTGGCTTATGTAGGTCGACTAGCCAACGTTATGAGCTGGCATCATACGTCCGACCAGCAAGAGGCACTGCTTCCTTGGCACCATTTACATATCTAACTTGAACCTCAACCTTCCTGTCACTCACTTCGCAATGCAAGCCTTTCTGTTAAAGATTGCTACAATTTGTCACACGGAACATTAATATTCTCGGTACTAATGAATCTGCCCCACCATATGGCATAAACGATTCTATTTCCGATACGTCTGACTCGCGTTTGTCATCGGACTAACTAATTATCCTCGAAAGAATAACTGAAACGCAGCTGCATCATTTTATTTATAATTTTCCGAGTTCTTCCAGCCTAACCCGTTCTTGATCTCAGCCTCTTTAATGTCTCTGTTAATTGATACAAAAGCCGCATTCCCGACCAACTTTATTGGACTCTACCGAAGGATCTTCTCTATTGGTGCTAGAAGAATTTTTATAACCGACAAAATGTCGACTTAACCAAGTGGTTGTTCCCTTGGAATTGATGTACATAATTAAGTTTACCCGTAAAACATTACCGAACTAACGCCTTCGCGTCTTTGGACATCAACAAGTCATCTGTATAATATGGAAGTTCAAAAGCTCGAAGCTGTACTCCAGTGACTAGTGTCTCGACTCGAGATCAGTAATGTGCGGTGCCTATGACTAATGTCTACTTGTAACGATGACAAAAGCTTACAATCTAACAAAAGTGTTGTAATTCCACACCGTTACGTGTTTGTTAGCAGACGATCTACTTACTCTAAAATTATCCTTAAGTTAATAGGTGCAAGGTTTAGTTTTGGTTTGAAGATGACTAGTGCCGGCGTCTTTGACCGGAGTAGATAACATCTACATCGGGCAGGTAGACTTTTATTGCCGATGCTGCGGCGTCCCCACACTCCGCGTGGAGCTGCCAGGTTTGGGACCACGAAATTTCGTTCTGTGTTACTTTTCACACGAACGGGGACAAACGTTTTTTAAGATTCTCTAGATCACGACTTCCAAGACATTTTTACGCTGGTATAGTTTATTATAAATATTTCATTATTTTGTACATCTTAATCGTTAATATTAAAAAGAAATAGTGTGGATCAACTCTCGAGGAGCGGTAGGTGGTATTTAGATTACAGTATGCACTCAAGTTGGATTACCTTTAAATAGTACTCCGTTTAAAGCTGAAAGTAGGGGTTCATTGAACGTGACCTGGCACCAGATCGAATGGAAAACTAGTAGATTTCAATCAACAAACCAGTCGCGTACTAGCCTGCGACGCATGCGTCGGCGAGATGAACGGCATACCTGAGCCAGTTGTCTTTGTCATGTTAAGCAAACAGCAGCCACCCTCATTATTCGGGTATTTTAACGAGGCATAGCGCAATCACTGGCGCACTAGTCGCTTCTACCATATAGATGATGACTCCATACTTTAATTTTAATGTCTCTAATTCCTATGTTTCATTCTCTGAAGTATCGCGTGAATCCGTCGTTTAGGCACTATCTAAAGTGTAAACTGAGCCGTGGTGTGGGCGCACCGCCCCATGGCGCGACGTTTGCCCTGGGCGCTATTGTGTCGGATCGACTCGTTTTTTACGTTCAGGCGCATCGCCCACTCGAGTTTTTGGAATTCCTATTACGTCTCCTTTCCTTCTCTCTAGCGCCGCCGGGGGTCCGGCGTTCATTCATAACGCGGCGTGATGCCAACTATCCCCACTCTCTATAAGTATTAGGTTCCATTACGTATCGATTGTACCTCACACATGTGGACCGGAAACGTGGGACAGCACCCAGAGTGTGGTACGTTTTGTTGTTGTATCGAATCCTTTGTTTTGACAAGTTTTTTGCTGGGTGTCCTTCCAAATTTTGAAAGGCATACAGGCAATTAAGTGCGCAGTGCAGAGCTCGCTTTGAACCATGAAGCAGGCTTGTTGCTTCATGCTTTGAACAAAGCCGTAAGAAGTCGAAGATGCCACAAAGACTAATATTTTAAAGTTCCGCTCCCACGATCATAAGTTGTGGAGTCAGCCTGCGATTGCACCTCTCTTATGTGTGTCGGTGCTCTTAGCCCCGGCCATTACTTACTTTATTGTTTAGTAACATTGGTAGAGCCGAACCAGACAAACTTTTAACTTGCGACGCTGTAGTCTTAAATACTTATTTATTAGCTCGCATTTTTCAATATGTTGCGTCATTGATATTTTGGGTACGATATCGTCATTCGTTTATAAAAACAGACTACATTCTTGATTAGACCGGCAGAATGTAAAAGCTTGTTAATGAACAATCAATTAACGGATGTTATGGCTTGAAAAAAAATTGCCTCATCATCAAAATAATCGTGAAAAAGATCTGCAGCAGTGGCGCTATGGTCGCTGGGGTGATCGGCCCTGCACTCTCACGGCATAATTACGGGGCGCGCTAACCACTCCGTCGCAGTTTATAGGCCGGCTCTCCACTGGCCCACCTCCCCTGGCCCGCGCCCCCGCTCCCCGCGCCCGTGCCGGACCGCATTCCGCTCCCATGCGACCGCGTCCTCCACCACCCTGGTTGGAATGGACAAAGCCAAACCTGCCGGTACAGGAATCAGGATTTTTGCCGAATTGCCATTTCTTACTATTATTTTAGGCGTATCGACAGACTGGGAAGAAACGTCTGATAAATTGCGAATCTTACATGATTTTGATGTCCTACTTGGTAAATTCCCAAATTCCCATCGAATGAATTTTACTCTCTTATCGCCATTGAAAAATATATATTTCTTGGATATTGAATAAGGTATTTTTTTGCGAACAAGTAAATGGTGAATAAATAATATAATAATAGGTAGCTGTGGTGGCTGGGTCTGTTTATCGTTGTTGGGAAAATTAAATAAGTACGTCCATGGTTAGGAATGTATCTACTTTGGAAAACTTAAGAGAAAATTTACACTTCCATAAAAAATTATAGGTCATTCGGAATTCATGGTTGATATGAAAATATTCCTAACGCATCTTCCCTGAATCAATAAAACGACCTTCAATTTCTTTATATTAGCAAGTATTATTTGCTTTTTTGTTGGCATAATGTCTAGCATAGCAATTGCTATTCCATTAACTAAATCAGACGATGACGAATCGTGCACTAAATCGAGAAGATTATAATCATTAGCCGACCTGGCGGGCTCACATTCTTTGCCTAAAGAATCCGTGAAGCGTTGGAATGCACAGAATCGATCCGAACTCGTTTTGTTTTCGCCACGTCATAACTTGCTCTCGAGCCACCAGCTCCGGATTGTCCGTGCTCATCGACTGAATCTTGGACAAGTGACAGTCAATATTTAGCCGTTTCATTCACCTTATCAAATGGTGAGTGAAGCAAAAGAGCGGATAACACTGACAAAGACTCTGCGTCGGCTAGTCTGGACCGGTCTGGGGATTATTACTGACTACTAACAGGTGCAGCTTGCAGCTGTTAACAATAAGTAATTGTATCTAAAGAAATAAATAGGTTTGGGTTACCTTTTAATTATTTGGATTATTTTAAATTGGCATTTTCATTCATAAGCTCGCAGAAAAATCGACAAATCCCATGTGGTGAGCTATAATATGAACTGTCCATTAAATCCGCCTGAATACTTATTCAGTACAACATACATACGAAATTACAAGACGCATAACCAACCACGAACCAAGTGATCTTCAACTCATTGATCCGTGGCGATTCGCTTACTCGGAGTATGGATGTTTGTATTACACCCTTATATTCTTGATGTTAATGTTCCACGCTCGATATCACACAGACATAATTAATGAAACTGCTCAACGGAATCTTATTATAAACCATAATAAGAAATTCAAATACCTAATCAAATAAAAGCATCGGATACACGGCAGCAGTAAATGAAGATGAAGACAACGTTAGATAACTAACACTCCTGTAAAGGGCAAAAGCAAAATGAACATTGAAAAAGATGGCTGAAGCGTTTTATTTGGAAGTTAACGACAGTCGCAAAGTGGTCCGATAACGTAATTAAGCCATAATGTATGCGACAGAGCAACGGCTTTTGCATAAATTCCTTTGAGAAGATAAAACGGAGTTAGCAACGGTGGTTCAACTGGTCGGTGAATGCACATTTTTTGCGCGTTACGGGTCGAGCTGGCTTCGGACCGGTCCTTGTAAGCGGCGACAGGTCGGCACCTGCCCCGCCAGCCCACTGGAATGTCCCTCGAGGAATTAAAAGCGCACGTACCTTATTGGTATGGTAACCAACAATGACAGTCTTCCGGAATGTGAAACAGGGATTCTGAGGAAAGCGTGTAGTCTTCGCGATTTATGACAAGGAAGAGGTGAGCGAAAATTATTGGTCATCGACAGGATGTTGAGTTTATTGCAAGGTGAATAAATTAATTGGATGTGGGACGAATACGCTAACACCAGAGTCATATTTCGTACATTTGCGTCAGGTTCGGCCTCGACACGTGTCGAAAAGGCATCGTCGTAAGCCGATTTTAACGATCAATATTCTATTCATATTTTTATTATAATTCTATTGATCCGCTGTGTTTACGTGGGTGTTCTATGTGGGGTACGGTTTGTGGCCCGCCATTGTAATTATCATAAAAATTTCTGATAAAGTTGATGCGTGGTAGGAGACAAGTTAAAAAGTCGTAATAAAACCAATTAAAAGGACGACTCGCGCAATCAAAACGACAGATGTAAAAGCCTACTTACATGCAGGCAAAAAACATTATTGTGTACAGCATCCTGTTTCCAGCGCGGTCTCGGCCTAATTACAGAATAAGAGGCTCAAATGGGACAGGGTAAAGGGTCTGACTGATGGAGATCCATTCAGCCACGATGATTGAAAGGGTTCACGTGAATGCGGTTCCGAATTTTATGTTTGGAATAATAGTATTTCATCCCCAGGTATGGGTGAATCGTATTTGGAAATGTACGGATGCTGCTGTTATATCTCACATTGTAAAGGACAGCTTTTTAGTGCTCAATCAAATTTGACGTGAATACCATATTATCAATCATGTGGAACATAGTGGTCATTTCACCATCAGAAACAGTAATTGAAGCAAAGGTATTAAAAGAAAAAATTAAAAATCGTTTGCACTAGGCTAATCGATAAGCTTTAACGTTTTCTTCGATGCAAAGCCATGGGTGTATTTGAGAGCGTCGACCTCGACGCCAATGTTTGCTTTGCCCTGGTAGCTCTTGTCACATCAAGTAGTGATTCCGGTCCACCCACCAGGTCGACGTAAGTTGGACCAACTCATTATTTAGCTATTTTTTGCTGTCAGAAATTATAAAACTAATGGTAAAATTCGAAAACCACAGTATCATTAGTTACATGCTTATTGTTATTATTTAGACACCAACGGCTTTCAGTGGTAATTATGTAATTAATTAGATAAGGAATATCGATGTGCCTTAAAGTAATTATAATTTGAATGACATTAATTAGTTATTATTCCTGATTTACAGAACACATCCAGTTTGGTGATACAATAATGTTGACTCAGGTAGCCGACAGGTTAAGTTTGGTTAGTGGAGTCCACTTTCCCGCACCTGGTTATCTTCACGTGTCTCCCATGATAGCAGTGACAGATATGGCAGTTCAATGCGTCCTCAAACAGGATATTCTATTTCTATCTTGTGATAATGTCTATCTTTATTTTTTAACGGGTCTTGCTTCTCCGGAGAAAGTTTAAAGCAAACCAAAGACTGGATTGCAATCAAAGTAAAATGTATTAATTAAAATAGTTGCTGTAACCAGTTCGATAGCAATAGCCTTCCACTGTCAGTCCCTACCTAATGGCTACTCAAACATTAGTTCCTTGAACGCCTACTTACCAAGTACATCGTATATCGGTGATTCATGTATCCCTTTCCGCTGCCTCAACAGTCGATTCATACAAAGTAAAACGACTATAAGTAGCTAATATTACTTAAAGGATGGATAGAAACTAACCGGCCAGAAATGCCGGTAGCTGTCGCGACAAGTTGCCCGTTAGTAAGTTTAAAGATCGAGTATTGCATGCTAAATACGCTCAGAGCCGTGCCATGCAAATACTTTGAATTACCTGATACGACTTCGTTCGTCGCTTGATCTAGCAACCGTCTGGCCAATCTGCCCATATCAGGCAACGTGCCCTCGACTGCCATTTTAAATATACCTTTTATCTCAAAAGCAAGGACTGGTTTAGGTCAAGCAGGACTTAGTACTCGTATATTGATTGAATCGCTTGTGCCGATACTTAAAACCATAAAACAAAGTCATTTGCTATGTGTAATTGGACGATCATATCGTACCCCATACTTGGTTGTTTTATGTGGACCTTGGATCGTTTTAGATCAATTTACCGGCGCGAGCACTCAAAGCAATTAGTGTTATTAGATCGGTGGGTTGTTTTAATAGCTCCATAGGCAATCTGACTTCTGGGTGTGTCTAATCTACGATGCTTCATTAATAATGTATCAGCTTACAGCACGGGATGGCAAGGCTCCACTTTAGCGGTTACCGTATACTTACCTATAGTAAAGCCCCAAAGATACTGAGGTTAAAGGTTAAATAAAGATTAATTACCACATCCCAAGAGACTTGATATCGAAATTTTTACAACTTAGTGGGATAAGCAATATAGAATTGCACGTTTGAGGATTCAAAAACCAGCACTTTCACCATTGAGACGGAGATTGGTGGTCCTGTAGTTAATGAACGGGTCATTATTATGAAGGAGTATTTTCACTTTTTCACGCTAATAATTTATGCGATGACTGGTTGAGCTCGAGTCTACCGCACTGCTGTGTATAAACTTTCGAATACCAAAAATGGAAGATGTAATGAATGACATAGGTGTTGGAGAACCGGCTGAATGAATACTTTATTGTTGCCAACAGTATTTTGAATGAACGCGAGTAATCTCTCACGCCCTTTATTTTAAAAAACCTTTGTTGTGTAATATAATAAAAAGGGACCTTAAATCTCTAGATTATTATTTAAGTCAAAATGCGATGGAGAAGTAAACTGATGTTTCTGATATAGTACAAAGAAATAAATCAATGGAATTCAGTTCTTTATTGATTTATGATTATTCTGGACTCAACAGAAATTATTACCAGCTTAAAATAGTCATAAATCCGCATAAACATCACTGAAAACCGTGTCAGGCATCGTCAAATCTTCCGTGAAGGAACGTCTTCGCCTACGCTAATTTCGAATACCATAACCTGCTTACAACTTATGTTCATGGCTTCAATATTTCTGACATTGACATCAAAAGATTACACTTTATTTTGGACATTATTAAAAAGTAACATGGTCAATTTTACATCGGATACTGAGTTCGCATCTTGAGCTACAAAACGTTCTCTTGATTTGGCTAGCAGAACAACGTATTTTATCTGTTTATTTCGAAACATGTTTATTTCACAACTCCCGCCTACTATGCAAAGAACGCCTACGAGGCGTACCTATGCGCTTTAGAGATGTTTATTTATTGATAAACTACCTACCTACCAAGATTTGTTTTCAGAATGCTGCACTAGTTCCTGTAGTTAAGTATAGCAGCTTTCCTATGTTAGAATTGTTAGATTTAGGATTCGTTTTGATTAATTACAAAAAGGCAGGTTTTTTACAATTCGTTCTTAAGCTAATTCTTGTGTAAGTTAGAATTTTAGGCTACCTGTCTCAACAGGTAAAAGAAAGGGCCTAACTTTACAAAGGCTGCCGTGCCGCCCTTCCACTATCAGCCATTCCGGTATTAAATACTTCGGCAAACCTTTGCTTAGGTAGTTCCCTATTGTTCGTCAAAGGTTTTTCTGTAGGGTGTTTATCAGTGTTATTGTTACCCATTTTATGATCTGGCAAAACAGTTATGGTCTGCATTGCAACTACAACTTATTTGTAGGTTTTAAAAATCATTATAGTGGATGTAAATGAGCAGATATCTTTCAATGAAATCACATAATCTACTGATCATACTGAACAAAATTCTAAGACTTTTATTTTCTTTTCCGCGGTAATGCTTTTTGAGACAAACTTGTCTTGTCCATTTATTTATATCATATTATATATAACATGACAAGTTATATATAATATGTATATACATATAGCTATTTAGGTACATGTATTATCTAAGATATTGTAACTTCATTCTGACATCAGTTAAGGAGCTGTTCATTCATTCATTACGAGGGGGGATGGGGTAAGACCACATCTATTTTTTTCTAGCATGGGGTTGGAACGGTCCAATTTCCTAGATATTTCTAACGTAAGATTATGTGAAATCCGTGTGAAATATTTTCCAGTGGCTAATCCTTTATCTGACTGGCTGTTGACCCCTTGGGCAAGTCCAGATTCTTCTTTTTTCTTCTCTATTTTAGTTACATACGCCTTCCAATAAATAAATAAATCAATCAATAAATTTTAGTTTTTTATTGAGACATATTTCGTTTAAAATTTCGTCTTATCGTAGGGTTGATTGGGGGAGCCCGTTTAAACAATGTTTTTATTTCTTACTTATGGGAGGGGGTTAAAAAGAGCCAAAACATAATAAATGAATGAAAAATTAATGAAGAGTTTAAAAATCACATGCAAAATACAAACCTGGTTGACATAAAAACTGCTTACACAGTATTATTCAAATATAACTAGGTATTCAAATCTACATATTAGAGACAGAATGAAGACGATTAGATGTAATCAAAGATAAATTTAATACTTACAGCTTGGTAAATGTTAATAATCAGTAATCAAATCAGTAATCACGCTTTGTAGAGAGGCTCGGAGGACCAATTTTTCTATTAGCTTATATCAGTTATCATAATAAAGAGAGAGAGAGGGCATGATTCTCACCTGAGTTCGGCTGCTCTTGAATATCAAGAGTGGATAACATTCCTCTACTTTCGAAGGTACTCCTCACATTTGTACATGAAACCTCAGTGTCAGCTCCCGACGCACCGGCGACAAAACACGCGACAAACAGCAAAGACAATATTTGGGTCCTCAATCCAAAAATCGATTTTTTGTTAGTCGACAGTTTCGCATCACAATAACACTGTTTCACAGCCATGTTCGCGACGCAATTTATCTCACGATGAAAACACTAAAATATCTTTACGTTTCATAAAGTTAGACAGAATTGAAATGTTTTTATTTGATACTTAATTTACGGTAATATTAAATTTGTCACACGACAGGACAACCGCGATCCATGGTGGTCGGCGACCGACTGCGCTTTGAAGTACTGACTGTGTATGTAGGCGGCAGGCGCCGGAAACGAAACAATGCGCTGCGCCTTGCGCTGCGTGCGGCAGCCGGCGGACAGGGGCGCGGGGTTCGGGGCCCGGAATGCAATGGCGGCCATTACGGAAAAGCGGGAAAGAGAAAAACTTTTAATTTAGCAAAAAAGCATTTTTAAATAAGCAGGTTACTAAATCCCATAGACATAGAATACTTTATTCTTCTTTAACTGATAGACTGATAAAGGGCTCTACGGCGTATGGAATTCTAAACGTCTAATGTCGTCGAAATTTTCACGGTGGCTCAGACATTGCTTAAAGAGCGCCCAATTAAAATTTTTATAAAATCTTGAAATAAAATAATTTTCAATGCATGTGCTCGTAAAGGCCCACTTTTTATGCATCAAAACCGAACAAAAAGTCGATTATTTTGCCCTAGGGCTTTATTATTATTATTTTTTTAATTTATTTACAATGGTTGGCTAACCTGCAGCCTTTCCTGTGTACCATAGATGTTATACTTTTTTTTTCCACTGTTTAACGGCTCTGGATACAGTCCTTTTGAGCCAAGTATAATTTAAAGTTCACAAGATTATATTTGTTTTCATTTCCTCACACTATGCATTGAAAAACGTAGTATGATACATGGGCGTAAAAGCAATAAATTACTCGGTTACGTTTAAAACACTCGCTACGCTCGTGTTTTAAATCGTCCTCGTAATTTGTTCCTTTTCGCCCTAGTAGCATAAACTACTATTAAAACGGTAGATTTTATGTTGCTATATCGTAGAAAATACGCCGACTTCTAAATAACATGTTTCAGGAAGAAAGAAGTCAGCAAAAGTGTTGTTTCAGTAAGGCATTATAGAGTCAAAAATAAATTTTAAGTTTCATAAAATGTTTTTCTATAGTAAGTTTTGACAAAAAAACTCAAAAGTCATCGAGAGTTTCACATGATTAACACAAGAATTCTCTTACTCCTTCCAAACGCCTAAAGCGATTTTAATATACCATCGTTCAATATACAATTATTTTTTACTTTTAGTGAATTACTGTTGTTACATTAGAAGTTAGTTACTATTTTTTTGTTAAAAGTTCAATTTATTTCACATGTTTTAGTGTCGACGGGTTAAACTGTGAAATATGGGTAGTTCTTGCAAACATTCATGACATGAAACGAAATTCAAGGGAGTTAAATGACTACGTTTAAGTAGCTTCCTGCTATCAGCACCCTAACACAAAGTGATTGCCGCAATCTCGAGTTATGTGCTGTCATCCGTTGAGGAGTTCTATGGTAATGAAGCCAGGATCGAAGGTCAGGTGGGGTACATGCTAGCAATTTCCAAGCAATGCCCTGCAATCAGCACCCTAATACAAATTGATTGCCGCGATCTAAAGTTATGTGCTGTCATCCGTTGTTGAGCTTTATGGTGATGAAGCCAGGATCGAAGGTCAGGTGGGTATTCTGACAAGTTCCAACTTAAATCAGCACTCTAATCTCGAGTTATATGTGAAGTTGAAGAATTCTATGGTAATAAAGCCAGGATCGAAGGTCAGGTGCAATGAATTAGAATTTCATTTTTTTAAATTCATAATTTTTGAAATTCTAATTTACAGAATGGAAACTTTGCGATGGTAGCATACATAATACATAGGTACATAATAAGGTTTTGTTGAATAACTATTGAGTAAATTTTGAATTTAAGTGTTCTGTTTTGATTAATTAGAAAAAGGCGGGTTTTTCACAATCCGGCTGCGTAACCGCCCTTAAACAGAGGATTATTTTAGAAAACAAAAGATAGTGTCGATCGGAAATGCGGCTCGGCCTTCGGCCTTGCCAAACATGGGGAAATACTATTACGTATACTAGGGGATTAAATCAGTTATTAAAGACCGCCAAATACACAGAGCAAAGGATTAATTCAAAGTACAAAAAATAGTATCGATCAGAACAGCGGCTCTGCCTTCGGGCTCGCCAAAGACGGGAACGTGTCTTGGTCTTCGGCTTCGCCAAAAACACTTTACATGAGGATCAAATTAGAAATGATGAGAACCAAAAACACTTCAAATACTCTAGACCAGAGTCTCTCTTAACAAGAAGCTTCATGAAGCTGCCAGATTTTAATAAAATTTGAAATTGTTAAAGTGGTTTCGCAGCCGGATTGTGAAAAACCCGCGTTTTTCCAATTGATCGAAACTGAACACTTAAATTCAAAATTCACTCAAAAGTTATTCAACAAAACCTTATTACCTATGTATTTTGTACGCTGCCATCGCAAAGTTTCCATTGGTTTCTGTAAAGTAGAATTTCAAATATTTTTAAATTCAGAATTTTCAGAATCTTTGCGATGGCAACATAAACGTACATACATAAGGTATTGTTGAATAAATATTGAGTGGTGTTCATTTTTGATTAATTAGAAAAAAGCGGGTTTTTTACAATCCGGCTGCGAAACCGCTCTTAAAAGAACGGTATAAAAAAGAAGGAAAGGAAAGTATATAAATGCTTTTTGGCTAAATAAGTAAGCATATTGTAATTATTTATATTGTAGTAGTATTGTGCAGTATTCTCTTTCATTATTTTCTTTTTTGGACATTTCCTTGACAATGCAGTATGTGCAGTATGTATATTATAATTTCCACACTGGCTTCTCCTGAATTTGTACAGCAAAGCACAACAGCACAATCTACAAATTCGGGAGAAGCCAGTGTGATTATATCATCGTATACAAAACGTATGTATTTGTAAACTTTGAAATTTTTGGTTCAAATGTTGTGCTGTGCTATTTCAGTCTTTATTTCAGTTCAATTTTATTTCAGTCTTTATTTTTCATGAAGCAGCTAAGTTAGCTAAGCTTGTATTGTAAAATTTTTGTCAAAAGCTTGCTTCAGAATCCCTACTTTGTAACTTCTCTACTTACTACTAACTTAACTTTACTTGGCAAATATTCATCTCAACTTGTTCATGTAAATATATTATTGTAATGCTATGGAAGAGCGGGGTCTCCTAATACAGGTAATTCCTCACTTAAATGAAGTCCTCAAACACTGTAAAAATCTTTTGTATGATTAAGTTGTGAATATATATATATATTTTTTTTTCATGTTTTTCATGAATCTCTTTACTTGCACTACTTTCGAGCTGATGGATAATGACTTGAAAATTTTGTGATTTCCCATATGAGTGGGGGACAAATTTTAGAATTCCAGCCACTACACATGCAGCTGCTAGAATCGATGCGCTTAGTTTATTGTCATTAAAAGAATTATTAGATAGTAGTCAAGCCACTGATATGAACAACAGTGTTGAGTCAGCATTTTGTAAATCGCTGCATTGCCTGAATGCATTCGGTCCGATCGCAAGTACTCTGTCGTTCCCACAGAGATTGCTACCGATAAATTCGGTCAAGAGGCCTCATATGAAATGTTGAAAATATCTTTCTAGTTTTTGCGTTTTTTTTTTTAAAGAAATGAAACGATTTGAATATAATTTACAAACA
This sequence comes from Ypsolopha sequella, assembly GCA_934047225.1. NCBI lineage: Eukaryota > Metazoa > Arthropoda > Insecta > Lepidoptera > Ypsolophidae > Ypsolopha > Ypsolopha sequella. The sequence continues at coordinate 26,661,579 of OW203987.1, forward strand.
CCGTATAAAATACCGTTCCAAATCGAATCGAATAAGTGAACCACTTTTTATTCTTTGTTTATTTCAGTACAATGAACGCCGTTTTGCCAAATTTCGCTGTTTAGTTAGGGGCTGTTTTCTGTAGATATCATAGTGTAAATCGAACAACAACAATAAAGTTTATCGGTAACAAAGTCTTCTATGGAATAAGTGAAACATTTTTTAGTAATTTTATACTAACAAAATTATTTAAAAAAAATGATCAAAACAGCCAAATTTTCGGAATATAGCGCAAAAGCAGTCGTTACTTTTGGCTATCCAGAGCATTAAATTTAATTTTGATAAAAAAAACCTATAATAAACTTGAGTTCAAGCACTAGTCACATATCGATGGTTAAGTACCAAATACTGCTATCTTCCATTTTATCGATTTTGAGGTTTTAATGGGAACCGATTTAGCAGGAATCGTTTCATAAGTTAGCATTTAAAATGCTTATTACCATTAAAATTGTAATATATTTTGAATAATATTACTACTATAGCTCATTTGATTTTATCCAAATAAAAACACTAATCGTTTTTTCCTCTCCTGTAAAATTAACTTTTTGTAGACAGCAGTATTTTGTACTTGACACTCGTCACTCGATATAAAAAACAGACATGTCACTCGATATAAAAAACAGACATGTCAAACGATCAAAAACATCAAATCTAAACACAAAACGCGCGAGCCTGAGCTTGGTTTGGAGAGCACTTGTATGGGGCAAAACGAAATCGTATGAGGCCTTTGTACTATTCGTATAGAAAGTTTAAAGCAATACAAAAACGTTTCTAAAGGCAGTTTTGCTTCTGAAGCCTCTTAAGGGCGGTTTCGCAGCCAAATTGTGAAAAACCCGCCTTTTTCTAATTAATCGAAAGAGAACACTTAAATTCAAAATTTACTCAATAGTTATTCGATAAAACCTTATTACCTATGTATTGTGTATGCTGCGATCGCAAAGTTTCCATTGGTTTCTGTAAATCAGAATTTCAAAAAAGGTTAGGTTCAAAATTTTTAAAATTCTAATTTACAGAAACCAATGAAAAATTAGCGATGGCAACATACACAATACACAGGTAATAAGATTTTATTGAATAACTACTGACTAAAAATTTTGAATATAACTGTGAATATAGCAGTTGGAAATTAATTAATTAGAAAAAGGCGTGTTTTTCACAATCTGGCTGCGATACCGCTTTTATACACCCTGTAACCATTTCGTAACAATCAATACAGACATTCAGTTCAATAGCGAATAAGAACTCGACAAGTAATAAATCTTTAAAGTATTATGATATCGAGGTTATAAACTAAGGTTTGTCGATAATAACACCTATCTTGTATCTATTTAGTCGTTTTAATTGTTTAACGCCATTATTGTCTTTTTATTATAGTGTCCAACGTTATCATGTCACGCACGGTCACCAAGTGGACGTTCGTATTTACTTTGTATAAATGCAACGTATTCAAGATCACGGCCATTTTCGGGGTTACGCCTTGTACGAGTATAATCTTTGGTTTTATAAATTTCATATTTATCTTGATCTTTTTGTTCTTTTTCCTGAATTCACCCTGGCTCTACTTCAGACTCCTTTTCTTTAGGCTTCTCCCTTTCCCGCACTTTCCCTGGTCAGAATTGGTACAGGTTCTGGGTCCTGTGGCTCTACCGCGTAATTCTCATTTTCATCAACATCAACTTGAGATTGAAATTTGACGTGCGTGCGACGACGCCCGCCTAACATGCCATCTCTTTTGCACGCGTTGAATTTCGCATGCATTTGCTTGAAGTGAAATGAGAATTACGCGGTAGAGCCCCTGGTTGTATTATCTATGATTGGTACTGGACGCCAGTGATGGCAATCCATTATCGTCGTCCTGTCGGCGTTTAGATTTTTTTACGACGAAGTTTCTTACCTTTTTCAACCTCATGAATGCTGAAATCCACTAAAAAAAGCTCAAACCAGTAAATAAAATCAATTAAAACACTTTTTACTAGGACACTTTTTACCAAGAACACTTTTTACTAGGAGGTTGTTGAGCACTTCAAATTTTCCTTCCGAAGAACGAAAGAAAGTTTCCCGCGCTTTCTATGAACTTTTTTATCTCTAAGTAGATAGGCAAAGAGAACTTAACCCATACAGCCATGTCTGTATCTTCTTGAGGATCATCTGATAGCCGTTCATAAATTAACACTTGCGTCAGGTTCCAGCACTGACAGCAGGATAGCGTATACTATTTTCAACAAGTGCGATAGAGATGGCATTAGAACCCATGTCGTGACCCCTAGCTTATGAACCCGCCCCTGAAGGGTTGCCCTAAAATGATAAACTTTATAGTACGAAAACATTGAGTTACAAAACATGAAAAGGCAAGCCTGTACTGCCTGTACAACGCATTTTGGTGACGGCAATTTTAATACATAATAATGTATCACTATATATATATTGTTGATCCAAACACCCAAAATGCAATATACCTATGTATTTTAAATAAAACAAAAATTTATTATTCTTCGTCAGCAATTTTCAAATTTTGTGCCCACCTTCTAAAAAATGAAGTTAATTTAGAAATAGTCTATTTTTTATATTTTCTTCGATGAAATGAGATACTTTAATTTTATATTTTCTGAAAAGTGGTCTAAAATTATGATTATAAACAGAACTTATTAAAAAAAAATTTTTGTTACAGGAAAGGGAGAGATTTATTTTCCGTTAAGTTACCATCTTCATACATCCAAAAATCGGTTCAGTAATTGAAATTTATTTAACAGAAATTTATTATATCATCCAAATATACAATTAAATAAGATACAATAAAAAATAAGATATGTTTAGAATAAATTTCTAGAGAAATTTTTATTATATATCATTCAGTTACCTTTCTACAATTTTAGTTTTGGAAAGTTTCATTTTCACTCTAACTGGTGGGAAAAATTGTGTATTATTAATTTATTTTGATCTAAGAATATAATTTTTATATTTTTTACTTATTCTGTTTGAATGATATTGAATATTTGATTTTTAATTCTATTTTAAACAACATCTTTTTAAGGGGACACTAACTGAATGGACACCGTGGTAACTGAAAAGACATTGTAAACCTTTATTTACAATGGAATAAAAAACAATAATTTTAATGTTCTTATTTAATCAAGTAGTCAAGTTTTTTTTACATTATACAATTAGTAAAATAAAATTGAATACGGTGTTTGGGAAAAATCTAATCCGACGTAACTTCAAAAATTAATTATGGAGTAATTTAGTCTATTATTTAGTGGCCGGTTAGTTGTGCCTCTGAGTGTACATTAGGGTGTGTCGAAAATACATTTTTTTTTTCAAATTTTATATTGTAATAATGTAATTACTTTGAACGTGTAATATGTGTATGCTTTATATCTATATTACAAAATAAATGTTTTGAATCTTTTAATTACTTTTTTATGATACTTATAATAAGATATATATTTTTTTTATTTCTACAGACAGACAGACAAACAAAACAAAACTTCACATTTAAACAACGTAAACAGGCCCTAAAGATGTCCATTCAGTTACTTTCTCGTCCCCTTATAAGTTACTAGAGAAAAATAACTGAAGAGACGTAACTTAAACTGTACCTTGGCAAATTTAAATATTTATTTTGGTACAATGAAATTGGAAAACTACAAAGTTTCTTATAAAAAATGATGGAATGGAAATACTGTTACAAAATACTAAATAGTCGTAATTGAAATATTTTTTACTTACCGAGATATGTTGGTAACTGAACAGAACAACAAAACTAAAATATCACATCAAAACAATAGACGACCTTGCAACTTGTTTTGGACTGAATAAATCAAAATGGCGACGGCTAGTCTGATTGCTGGGTGTTGCCATTATAAAAATAACACAGAAAACTTCGTTCAGTTTTATAATATTTGGCATCAAAACATTGGTAAATGAAAAGACAGTAACCATGAGGACACTTTCAGGGACAATTTATTAAAACTAATAATAAAGGTATTTACCCTTTAAAGTGTAAAGAAATGTAATAAAATGCTTCCCCTAATCACGTCTTAAGGTTGACATCATTCACACACATTCCTATGGTACATATTTTTCGTAAAATTTAATGTTGTACAAGCTTAGCTGATTTGGGGACAATCCCTTCTCCATACAACTAAAAATCTTAACTTCATGTTTATGCAGTAATAAAAAGTAATATTTAACATATTTTTAAAATATTTTTAGTGTTCTTTTAAAATTATGAATTACATTATCGATTAGTGTCCACATTGTGTAATTTCCGCAACTGAATCTTGAGATTTAAAAATATTAAACCTCGGGACATGCATCGAAGTGCAATGGGCACAAAATTTGAAAATTGCTGTCGTCCCTTTTTTCTTACCCTTCTTGGTACTGAATGAACGTCACTCAAGGCTGCGTTCAGTTTGATTATAGGACGACTTCCGTCGAACACTAACAGCAGATAGTATATATATAAATTCACCGTGTGCAAAAGGGATGGAATGATGGGTGAACTTCGTCTGACAGTCAAACTGAACATAGTCCAGAAAGTGCATTAAACTTGATTTTGACTTGAACATGGCAAATGAATGAAATAAAAGCGAGGAGATGTTGCAAACAAGGCGCGAAGTGATAATGGTATCTATTTTATTTTCTATTGTAAAAACATTTTATTTTGGGTTTTTTGACTAGGGATCGGTATCCACCCGGGAAATTTCTCGGTTGCGGAAAAATTCCCGGAAAGTTTCCGTAAAAACAGCGGTTTGGGAAAATATTCGGGTGTTTTCATTTTGACATTTTGTTTTAATATATTTTTAAATAAAAGCTATCCACCATGGCAAATAAGTAGATTTGCCGTATTGAAGCTAAATGACAGAAAGTTCTTCTTTAATTGACAGTATCATTGTTTTCTCCATACAAAAAATGATTTCAATTTTTTTTTTTCTCAAAAAGTTTTGCATATTTTAGGAAAACTTTATCAGCAAAAGGTGTTTGTAATAGCGTCAGCAGTCTATCACAAAAAAAAAGTTCGGTTACTTAACCTTTTAATTAAATATTTTCAAGTGCTTGTAGTTTCCACAGCGCATATTTTCGCAGTTAAGTGTAAGGAAATAAAATGTTGTCAGTGACTTCCTTTATCACCTGCAGTAAGTTTAATTTCAATTTTCCCAAACGGGAATTAACCCGGGAATTTTCCCAATGGGAATTTTCCCACGCCCATCTCTAGTTTTGACCAACAATAGTGATCCAATATTGTAAATTAAAATTGCCGTAACCGTGTAATGTGTTGTTCAATGGAACAAAAGTGCAGGTTGTCCTTTTTGGTGTGTTTTTTCTAATCCATGGGTTTATCACTTTAGCACAAACTGTCAGGACAGTGACTACGACAGGATAACCTAAATTATATTTTTTGTCTTAAAAATGAGGTTGTTATTGTCATTATAGCATATTGATGCGAAAAAGGAGCCAACCGAGATGAGCACTCGCCACATGTTTGTCCTTGTTCCAAACGTGTAGTCATATTTGTAAAAAAGGGACAAAGGAGTGCTTGCGCCCTTCTTGCTCGGCTCGTTTTTTGTGTCGTAGTGCACAGTCAAGTCTAGTTCTCCATAATCTCCATATAATGTGGTGAGGAAAGGTTGGAAAAAAGGCGCAAAGATGTGACGGCATCGTTTTTTTGTTTAATTAAAAAAATATTGTTTTTTGGGTGTTTTGATCAACAATAGTAATAGAATATTGTAAATTAAAATCAACGTTACCAGTGTAGTGTGTTTTTCAATGGAACAAAAGTGCAGGCTGTGACTTTTCATGTGTTTTTTTTAAACCCTATACATTGTGTTTGTGCTAGGGGTTTATCACTTTAGCACGAACCGACTGAAATGTCAGGACAGCGACTACAAAAGGACAAATCAGATATCCAGAAATCACAGATTTAGGATAATCTATAGGAAAAACCTTTCAGATGATCCTCAAGAGAGGAAATATAATACAGTGACTATAAAACCAAAAAACTTCTACCCTAGAAGTTGCTTGCTATAAACAGATAACGAAACCTCAGAATTGGCTGTATGGGCTAAGTTCCTTTTGCCTTCCCACTTTGTAGGAAAATAAAATTTCAAAAAAAAGATTGGTGAGGAAAACTTTCTAAAAAATCGGAGTTCGTAAAGAAATTAAATTAAAACTACAAAGGTACAAAATCTTACTTATTATCGTAAGAACTTTTCTGAATCAGACCTTTTTTGAGAATAGGGAAAGTTTTCATTGATAATTACAGGTAAAAGCTGTTTACATAACATACACCGGCTGCATAATGAGGATTTACTTGCTAAAAACTGCTTCAAATGTGCTGGGAAGACGTTTTTTGTCGAGTGCGAGTTATAAAAAAGTTACGCATTGCATCTTCGATATGGATGGACTATTGTTAGGTGAGTGGGTCGACCTTACGCGGGTTAATTAAAGGTTAACTTTACATTCATAAAATGTAACGTGTATGTAACGAACCCGAGGACGAAAGTGCAGTTTTGTTAGCTAGTGCTCTTTGGACCTAAAGAAGAAACCTGATTCATTTGCTAGGCTAGAACTTCAGCACACCTAACATATCAAATACTTTGTTCAGAGTGTTGATAAGGGTGCACAATACTTTCAATTAAAGTAAACTGACTTTATAATAATAACATAAATTTTATCTATTAATTCCCATGGCTTAATTTCAAAAAAAAATTTTTTTCAGAGAATTAACGTCATTTTAGGACATAGTTTTCACTATTTTGGTATATAAGTAAACCATTATTTTTTTATGATTTTTTTAAAGAATTGTCCGATATGACATCACTTGAGAATTTTAGACATTACACTTGTGATGTGTGATTGCTTATAAAAAAAATGGTCTATCTCTGTCTGTCTATTCATCTGTCATCCAGCTGTCAAATTAGTCAGAAGCAAATTATTATAAATTTATTTTGATAGCAAAGGACACATTTCTTAACAGCCATTTCTCAAGTGACGTCACACCAAGGCAAATGGAAGTTGCACCTTTTTCGTAAAAATATCCATCATTATGAGGTTTTTTAGACCACAAGTTCTAAAATACGGCTTATTAAACCTAAATCTAGAAATAGTTTTCGAATCAACACACCTTAACATAATTTAATCTATGCGAATAGCTTAGAAGTTAAAACCATGTAAAACATTTAGAAATCATGGTACTCCCAAAAACTCCCCTTGCACTCATTGATGGATACAGGGGGGGGGGGCATAGCCATGGCCCCCCCAAAACACCCAGGAATTCCAGGTAAAATTGACTCAAATTTTCAATTCGATTTAGATGCATTTCTGCTGTCCAAAACAATGTGTCACTTTTATCGAAAATGAGTTAATAGTATATTCAGAATTAGCGTAATGAGATCTATAATGTTCTCCTAGATGACATTTTGATAACTCTTATAGAAACAAAGATAGCATTTTCATAAGGAAGGTGAGTGCCATTTTTTCAAGTTCGATCCCATGCATTACCACCATAACTATCATTACATTTTTGAAACAAACATTTTCTTTTAAAGACTTTATGTATATATGAATATAAATATATCGTCATGATATGAATCCCCGAGGGGTCTCAGAGGTGTTCCGAGTGTGAACTGTGAAATGCAAGTCACAGTCCACACTTGGTACACCCACGTTTCACTGACAATTATTACGTCTCAATGATGGGTGGTGGCTCACCGTACTGCACAAATACTCACTTTTTAGGGCATGCAGGTCAGGAAACCAGGTATTTAGTAGAACACGCCTTTTTGAGTGCAGACACTATACTGGGTGTTAAGATGAAGTTGTGGAAGCTCATCTATAGGAATAACTTTTACTATGGAGCCAAACCTCTAATCGCAAAAAAAAATCTGCTATTCCAAAGGAAAGTTACATAGCTACCCGACCAAAATGTATCAAACAACAGATTCTTTTTTCTCGATTTCTCAATTTTTTCAACAGAATGTTGTTCATGTGCCCGAGTATTATCGCCAGTTTTTGGCTTACGCTACATCATATTACTCAACATATTCACATACACCTTCCCACACCATCACTCTCACCTCTCACAAACACACACACACCTCACACAAATACCCTCTCTCACACATACCCTCCCACACACCCTCACACACACACACCCTCTCGCACCCTATGACAGGTATCCAAACACGCAGTGGAAGTTATGCTGTTTTTGGTTGTTTTTATTATAATTATTCTCTTTTTTTTTTATACCTACCTTTTTGTTTTGTAATAACTCTTCATTGTTTTATCATCACTGAATGTACACATAGGAAGGAACTGGCTTCTGTTACACGGTGTTTCCTTTTACAGAAGCTAGGGCTACAAAAGTTATCATAAGATGGTTGTAACAATAAAGATATATATATTTTTTTTTATATACACTGGTCCTAAATTTTAAACAATTTAATGAAACTAAATTTAAATATAATTATTATTAACTCATTTATATTCTATATTATTTCATGCAGTCTGGATGGCTACTCAACGGCTTATCATAGACATAGTACTGTATTCTTTTTCTTAGTGTAATGTAATTTCCAGTTTTAAGCAAAGATTTCAAAAAAGTTTAGATGAGCCCTGGCACCTAAAATCTATTGCATTGTTTTTGAATGTGTTTTTAATATGAAATGTCACACTTTTGGCTTTATTCGTATTTATTGAAATGTTAGTGCATTTTAAAAATGCACACGACGCTATATTGAGACCCCTTTTCTCATAAAAATTCATTAAGGCGTCCAACTATCACTGTGTTCAGATGAGCACTGATTCCAAATGTGTGAGCGTCACCCATTTAAAGGTGAAAACATGTTGGTGCTGTCATACTATGGTAAGGGCCTATCTTTACTTTTTGAAATCTTTGGTTTTAAGACTTAGTTAACCTGTTACATTTTGGCAATTACAAACTCGCAAAACTGTACAATTTTGACAGCTTGAAAATGGCATTTGAAAATGATCATTAGATGTAGTAGGCCAGTGATTAAATGATACAACAGACAATAAAAAAGGAAAATTTTCTGAAACATCCCTTTCTGATCATTAGTGAATCACTAAGTAGTGATCAAATCTCCATTATGAATTTGAACATTCTAGAACTCAATCAAAACTCAGTATGTCAGTTGAAGTTTAGTTCTGCCAATTCCAAATTATATAAAAAAGCTTTATTGCAATTTCAGACACAGAACTGGTGTACAAGAAGATGATAACTAAACTTTGCGCGCAGTATGGGCACGAGTACACGGATGAGATGATGATGAAGGTATTGGGTGGCACGGAGCAGCGGCTGTCAGAGATCCTGTGCAAGGAGCTCCGTCTGCCTGTTTCTCCGGACCAGTTCAGGGATCAACTGCTGAAGTTGGGAGACACCATGCTCGCTGGAGCACCACTTTTGGATGGTTAGTTTTAGCAATCAGTTAAAAAAATTGGGAATTGGTTCGTCTAAACTTCTAAAGCATGGCTTGAAAGTCTATGAAGTACTGTATACTGTACATACTAGGGTTCTATTGACGTGTATGTAATCTGTATGAAAATATGTTTTCACACAAATTTCCAATATTTCGATTTTTTTTACGTTAATTTTACGTGTATTTTCCGGGATCCCCAGCTAATTCCTTTAGTTTATATTGTTATTTTCACTAAGAACTTGAAATTTTTTATTTCAACATTTTTTATATTGTTATTAGTATTCTAGTAATGTAATTTTAATATGTTAATTCTGTGTTAGATTTTAAGTTCATGCCTAGTATACAGGGTGGAAAAAATGTAAGGGCCCCGGAGGAGAACTACCTTAAATCCTTTAGTTACCTCTTTTTACTGAAAGGAAACATTCCTTTATTTTTTAAAAGAAACAAAACTGCATTCAAAGATCTTCTAAAATTTGCTTGTCTCACCCGGGAACTGAACCAAATAAAAATTAAAAAAATAAACCCTCGCTATTTTATCATACGTATCGATAGGATTATTGTTCAGGATAAAATTTGTCTACTAAACTAACGTCTTACACTCATCTGTTGTACGAGATACCCATGAAATTGAATATTTATTACAAGTTCTTTATTAACAATACCTAGTACTGTTCACTTGTAAAGTAATAATGATACGCCATTATTACACAATGACAGCACGGAATGAAAGCAAAACAAAACAAAATTTTAAATTCGAACGAATACTTTTATCGATTTTAAAAATGTTGAAAGTTATAGTTCGAACTTCAAATTTGTTGCTCCGCGTTGCAAAAAAAAATACGTTCCTTTTTAAACTTTTCGTCAGTACGCCTAGTGCAAGAAGTAATTGTGCTCTGCATAGATTTATTATTACCATTTAACGATTTTCTTATTGAAGTCTTCAACAAGGTACTTAAGATAAATAACATTAGCAAGCTTGTACTTCATACAGTCTTTGGATGTAAGAGAGATAAGAAAATTATAACGTGTCATTTACTTGTTACAAGTGAACAGTACTAGGTATTGTTAACAAAGAACTTGTAATAAATATTTAATTTCATGAGTATCTCGTACAACAGATGAGTGTAAGATCAAATGTTTATTAGACAAATTTTATTCTGAACAATAATCCTACCGATTGGTGTAATAAAATAGCGAGGGTTTATTTTTTTAATTTTTAGTTGGTTCGATTCCCGGGTGAGACAAGCGAATTTCAGAATATCTTTGAATGCAGTTTTGTTTCTTTTAAAAAATAAAGGAATGTTTCCTTTCAGTAAAATGAGCTAACTAAAGGATTTAAGGTAGTTCCCCTCCAGGGCCCTTACATTTTTTCCAGCCTGTATAAGAATAACTTCAAATATAATTTTATTGAGAATGAATTAAATAAATGAATGAAATGAATGAATTCTCCACCTTGATGCTTCATATGGCTTAAACGTTTTTCAGTTATATATCATGCCTGCGGTCCGAAATAGAATTACAATGGATCATAAGCCATTCATTTCACACTAATCGATTTTAGCGATGTAATTCTATTTAGGAACGCAGGGCATGTCGCAGCTGAAACAATGATGATCGTAAATTTCATCCCTCGCGCGCTGGTCTGATAATAGTCGTATCTTCAAAACATAAATCGACCAACTGAGCAGTTCTCAGAGGTGTTTCGAGTATGAACTGTGAAATCAAGTTACAGTTCCACGTTTCGTACACCCCCATGTCACTGACGATTGTTACGTACCAGCGTGACGTTTTGCGCACAAATATATACCCACAGCTTAAGGGGCTCCACAATGTTAAACATCAGTTTTGCATTGGATTCGGAACCGTCAATAAAATTTTGAAAAAAATATGGCGATTTTTTGACTCAAGACAATTATTAATGACATTTTATAAATAAACATACTTTCAATCTTCTTTTAATTATACAAGGTGACTTTTTGATCATTGTCCAAATTCATACTGGAGGCTTGATAAGTGATCAGTATCTTGGATCAGTAACAATTTTTGTGAAATTCGTATAATGAAATTTCGGCTTCCCATATAAATTCAGTTCCAGTCCCGAGTGAATCACTATGGGGAGTCGAAATTTCATTTTACGAATTTCAGCAAAATTCTTACTGATGCATGATACTGATCACTTACCAAGCCACCAGTATGAATTTGGACGATGATCAAAAAGTCACCTTGTATTACTTTCAAAAAAGCACGAATTTCACAAAAAAAGCGATTCAGTTGATTAAAAAGCGATTATTCAGTTCATATTGCAAAACCGATTGAAACGAAACCAACACACGCAGATACTAACTATAAAATAACATCTTTATTACATAAATCAATTGTCCTTAATGTCCTAATGTAGCCATGATTTCAAAATAACTGAAATTTTGCGTGCGTGGCATCGGATAAGAGTAGGATAGACAGTTAAAAAACAAGCGTTAGAGCAGGACTGAGTTTTAGCATTGTGCAGAATGTGCAGCCCCTTAACGTGCATTTCGTTACACGTAGACGTAGACCGAACACAAATGTGCACATTGTGCTTCTTCACGTATTAACGCTTGGTCCCGTAGCATAGTGTTTAATCGCGCGCGACGCCACTAGTTGAATCACAAGTGCAAGGAGCGTGTTTAATCGCAAAAACATCGTGTCACGCCCCTCACACTTGTGATTCAACAAAGTGGCGTCGCGCGCGATTAAACACTGTGCAACGAGTGCTGAACATTTGAACCACTAGAGCATGTTTTTGTTTTATTTTCAGGAGCAGAGAGACTAATCCGCCATCTCCACAAAACGAAAGTCCCTTTCGCCCTAGCCACATCCTCCAGCGCACGCTCGGTCGATACCAAGGTATGGAATATAGAAACCGAGTTTTTTTAACCTTCAAAGGACTTAAGCCCTTATACTATGTGGCTTTTGTTTAGACAGTGTGTTCCTCGTACAAGTGCACATCCGAGATGGGGTGAAACTACACCTTATTTTATCGACAAAAAAATGATTTTTTTTTAGAAAATCATTGTTTTATAAATATACGTTTTAATTTTTTTTTTGCCTTCCATGGAGACTATGTATAAAATATGCCATAACTTTTCATCTATCGCGAGTAATGCAATGAAATAAAACTGTTATAATCCTAAAGAATAGACGTTGCATACCAAATCAAAAACAAAACATAATCAACTACCATTACCATAAAAATTATATCCTAAAAGATTATTTCTTTAATTTTTCCGTCTTTTTTTCAGTAATAGTAAATTTTTTCAAAATAATGTCCCCGTTTTACTATACTTTTATTCCTATTTATCATTGCCTATTCCATTTATCTTTCTAACAAAAAAAAAAATACAACGTTCTATCATAAATACAATATTTTCTACGAGCGGTTAACAAAAGGCACTGCGATCGCGTCCCATACAAAGATACCCAGGTGGAGTATTTTTTCAAGATTAAAAAAAAAATCAAAAAAATCAAGAGGAAATCACCAACCTGACACTTACATACCTTGGCGCTATTGAAATACTCAGGACGAAGAATTACAAATATTAAATCAGGAAATTACTCAAACGCGGGTGAAATTCGAAACAAACCTTTCAACCCAGCAAAACCTTACAAACTCAACACAAATTAATACACTAAACATCACAGGAACAACTACAGAAGATGACGTTATAGCAGACAGTACCGGATATAAAATAATAACAACTACTACCCCACATATCCAAAATAAGCACTGGGAACCATAACATAGGCCTGTATGGTGGCCTGAACAACTCTGACAGCAGGTTGGCAATTAGCCACAAGATAAAAAGTAGGTGACAATCGAGAGGGACGAAAAAAGCTCATGCCTTCCCCCTATCCTACCTTTCCGCTATATCCAGTATTGGCTCTAGGGTGAACACTCGGCTGATTATAATAACCTTCCTCTCCAATCCATTGAGAGCATGTCTCCCCCCCCCCCCCTATATAAATACCGTACCCTTGGTGTGCTGGCCGCTAGACCGGATCAGGACTGTTCCTAGCTGAGGGATACTAGGTTACTGTTACTGTTGTTTTCGTCGATATATTTAGATCTAGTTTCACCCACTTTCGGATGTGCACTTGTATGAGGGACACACTGTATACCCAAATTCATTCTGGAGAACGAAAAAAAATATTTATGCACCTATACTAATTTATGAATAACACCGACTCAATTAGTAGGTAGATTACATACTATAGGTAGCCTAAATATCATTTTGTGTTTTCCACAAAAAGGATCGTTGAACCTTGGTCCTGACCATTTACCAAGTCACCATTATAGAGATGAAATTGAAAAAAAAAAAAAAAGTTTTGAAAAAAACCGACCCGTTTTTTCTAAATTTAGATTTTTTTTAAAGAGAAATAATGTATCTAGATAATAATTAAAAAAACCTATATGCGATCAGCGATCTATATGCGATTTTTTCATTTTAAATAATAAACATAAACCTTTTGCTTGATTCGCCACTTGAATGTTTTGTGGGTAGAGCACTAGGTTTTGATAACTAGGTTAATTAATCCACGTCAGAAGTTTTCCTTTATTTCTTTTATTTTATTGGAGTTAGGAAATTTACGAGCCTTTCAACAAAAAGTCAAAAATAGGTGTGAGGACGAGTGAAGTGAAGCAAAATGAGAAAGAACATTTTAGGTACATGTAAATAAATTTAGGGCACTGAGCGAAGCGGAGTGGGGTGGGGTGATGATATTTCTAGAGAATTAATTATTATAGGTTACCAATGAACTTGCCAAATTTATCTTACAGATTCGTGAGTTCATAATTTCTGTAATTCAATAGCTATTTTCATTGTTTGTTTTTTGTTTGAAAGTTGATTTCAAGGTTTATGTATTAAATTTTGTTTTTATTATCAATTTGATAACTAAAATTTTAATTTCCAAAACAGTTCGTCTTAAATGCCATCCGTTTCCAAGATAAGATTGGTAATAATTTTTTTACAGCACATTACAAAAATTAAATTAATATTGCTGTTAGCTTAATGTTGTCTCATTTATACACAAAATAAATTATAAAATTTGTATTTGTCACTCCTTAAAAAAAATGCAAAAATGTTATTACTGAAAATTGAGTTTAAGCATTTAAATGCCTAATACTAAACACGTTTCATTATAAATATTTTTTTCATTAGTTTAAAAGATATAAAAAAAAAAAAAGGAAATTGTAAGGATATGGGCTGAAGAGCTACAATACCTTTCCCTAGCAATAAATAAAAAGAGCTAGCTGTTCCGCCCGACCTTATTTCTTAAGCCACGCCCCTTTATCCTGATTGGCCTTCAAGGCAACATTACCGGACGACGCAGAGGTTCAGGAACGAGTGTTCTTTTAATTTTTCGTGGAATTGTTATTTGAAAATATTATAAATAAAGACGATATTTTTGACGGTCGTAGATAAAGTATTGTGTGCAACTGAACATATTGGACATTGGGACACTCGTGCAATACTATTACGAAACGAACGAATAAACAAGCACTCGTGTCTCGATGTCTCAATTATTTTATAGTTGCAGGCTGAGTTATCAGGCTGGACTGTAAGTTTGACATGTTCTTCCTACTTCGTTAAAGGTGGCATCCCACAAGGAGCTGTTCCGGCTCTTCCATCACCAGGTGATGGGCAGTAGCGACAAGGAAGTCAAGTTCGGGAAGCCTCACCCGGATATCTTCCTGGTGGCAGCTCAGAGGTTCCCTGATAAACCTGCTCCGGAAAAGGTATTCTATAGAATAGAGATGTCAGTGGAGTCTGGTGTCTGACTGTACCGTAGCATATATACTTATATTGAAAACTAATAATCAAGTTTCTTTCTTTTTTCAATTAAATTATTATATATTTTATAAACAAGAAACTTAACTAAAGATGACCTAAAATAAAGTCTGAAATAAAATAATCTGCTGGCCAGATCGCTGCCGTCATTAGGAAGGCTGGCGGCGTTGCCACGTTGAATGGCCACACCAATTCTTTGGCCATAGTAGCTTCCAGCCCTTTGGTCACCTGAAGTGTCGACCAAGCGCGACGAAATTTCTTTATAGTCGCGGCGTTTCTGGACCCCACGGCCCAAGTTGTAGTTTAGTACATCCTCTCTGTATACGACATGAATCCCCGACAGGGTATCAGAGTTGCTTCCGGGCATGCACTCGTACACCCACGTTTCACTGACAATTATTACCTTTCCAGCATGATGGTGGTGAGCAGTATGGCCGTCCATCGGGCACAAATATTCCAGATACTCCAGAAATTCCTACTCTTTGCAACTAAAATCACTCTTGCACAATCCCTTATTCTTCCTCTCATTGATTACGACGATGGTTGTTTTATCGATGCAAATGAAGAACTTCTGAATAAATTGGAAAGGTTGCAAAATTTGGGTATAAGGTTTGTTTATGGTCTGCGTAAGTATGACCATGTATCTCACTATCGTGGCTCCCTATTCGACAACGCAGAAATTATCACGCATTGTGTTGCCTCTTCCTCATCTTAAAAAGTCCTAATGCACCTGAGTATCTGTGTGAGCGCTTCCACTTTTTGTTCAGTAGATCTAAGCCATTTTAGGGCACATACTGACTCGCTCCTAAAAACACCTCCCCATAATATGGAATTCTCTTCCACATACTGTACGAAGGTGCATAACTGTCTCCTCATTCAAAACGGGATGAAAGAGCATTTAACAAATTATTGAGCTTTTTAATATAATTATTTATTTTTTATATGTGTATTTTAATTGATAATAGATGTAATTATACTATGTATTTTATTCATTATTTATTTATATCTATGTACAATTGTACATTGGTTTTTTAGTTTGTTAAATTAGTGTGTTTTTTTCGTTTATTATTTCGTAGTAAGTATTAACTTTGTACACATATGATTACTGTTTTCTATTTATGTATTCCTGATCTTTTTTTCGGTTTGCTGGAAGAAATCTCTCATAGAGATCCATAAGCTCGCCGCTGTACACTAATTGTAATGTTTACGTGTGTAATTAAATATTTTGTGTACAATAAAGAATAAGAATAAGAAATATGGACTCACAGCTTGACATGCCTTCTGAAGCATGCAGACCGAACACAAATATGCCCCTACAAGACTTGAACCAGCTATATCCGGATTAGTGTCCAAGACATTCCAACCACAGAACGTAGTACCACTTTTTCTTCTGTGCCACAGACCAAATATTATGATTCTAGTTTTTCCGTAACATTTCAAAATTTTCAGGGTGCCGTCGAAACCTTTGTAGACTTTGGTGTAGCTCTTTCCATTTGCTGTATTACTCGATAATGGCTGCGTTGTTCTGGGTTGAAAGATATGTGCGAATACCGCGCAAGATAAAAATATTATTTGGTGAAGTCGTTTTTTCAAATTCCAATGCCTGTCAAATAAAGCGAATTTTCAAGCAGATGACGACTTTGACAGTAATTTCTATCTTGTTCCAGTGCCTAGTGTTCGAAGACTCCCCGCATGGCGTTACGGCGGCTGTCAAAGCTAATATGCAAGTGGTAATGGTTCCAGACCCTCACCTGGACAAGAGACTGACCTCCCACGCCACCATAGTGCTGCCAAGCTTAGCCAAGTTCCGACCTGAGCTGTTCGGTTTGCCGCCTTTTAATTAGGTTCGTTCCGATTTGCGTCAAGTGTACCCTTTTGCCCGTGATAGATGACGGTTTCTTACCATTGACGAATTTAAACATCGAATGTTAATAATGCGATTTTAAAAGTTAAAGATCTCTGTTACAGCCATGTTGAACTTGTACCGTCGTCGCCCACACATCAACCAATCAAGATCACTTCTTATTTCGCTATCATTAGAGATAAAATAGTACCAAAATAGGTAGGCGACTGTACAATAGTGAATAAAATTTGATTGCGAACAGCCTGTCCAGTAGAATACGAGTACATAAGATGTTTAAAAGATTTAGAAAGCACAAAAAGAAAGAAGAACGTTTCAATCGCATTAGTGCAGTTATGCGCAAAACGGAACGCAACCTAGACTGAGTATTAATTCATACTACGCGTCCAAGACAAATAGGCCAACCAATAATCGCCTCTGTCAAAAGGTAATAAAGTCTTCGCCATTTGTCTAAATGTCTTGGACGCGTAGTATTCATATTGACCTCTATTCTCGCTCTGCAAATCTTAAAATTAGGGCTGTAAAAATCTAAAACGATGGAAGGTGATTTAACTTTTCTACTTTCTGTTAAGGTATTTTGTGCAATAATAATTATAAGCTTTAACAGTTTCAAATTAAGATTTGCAGCACGAGAATAGGGTCCGTTGCTCTTAAAACAAAAAGTACAAGGTATGACAATTTAGTGTTAAACACATTGATTCGGGTATATAGTTGAACAATCATTTATTTTTGTAGACGTTTTTTAATAGAATAAAAACCTGATGTCAGATTTTGCATGTTTTAAAGCGCGTATTTCATAGTACAGATTAACCCCCGTTAGGGTTGTTCCCATCTTCTCCAAATACGCCCTTATTGACACTTTTAAGTGTCACTTGCTCCCAATCTTCTCCAAAAAAAGGCTTTTAAACAATTCTATTGATTCGGATTATTGAGTCTCAAACCCAGCTATGTTAAACCGCTTTGAATGATAAATAAATATTTTGTATTTGTATTAGATAAAAATTATGAGTGGTGTAATTTCTAGCCAATCACGATACATTTCAAAGCGATATATTATGTTGAAGTTAGACAACAAGGGCCGGTCACTCGATTGAGTTCGCAGTTTTGCTCTTAGACATCTGTTTTAACTTAATGAGTATCTACCTATTGACTGTGTATATAGTTTTTTCTGTTATAAAAAACAAAGCCTGGAGGAGTCGAAAATCAATATTTTTTATTAGATTTTAATTGTGGAGTATATAGGAAACTCAGTTTGGAGAAGATGGGAACATCCCAAGGGGGTGGAGCACAGGCTGGGAGCGGCGCGGGGCGCTGAGGCGTTTCACCTCCCCGCACCCCTTTTGTCCTCGTACCGCAAAAGGTATAAAGGTAGTAAGGACCTCTTATGACAACATGTCTCTCCCTCCCCTCCAGAATCCAAATCGGTTAAATGTATTTGAGTGTTTACAAGTGCTTTGGATTTTGGAGGGGAGGGACTTATTAACTTTAAAGTAGATCTTTACTGCAGTTTTTGCCCACATAGTGATCAATCTGTTATTTTTTAGAAAACAGTCAATAAAACGGGTATACCTACAACTTTATTTAGTACAAACATTTCTTTAGTACAAACATTTCTTTAGATTTAAGGGAAAACTGTTTATAGACTAGTTTTTGATGTGCCTGATAGACTTTTAGATGTGATGTTTACAATAAACAAATTTTGCAATTTGACTTTTTCATTCAGTTTCCACAACTTTTTTTAAAGACTAGTAACGCCTTTAGTGCTGTCAATAGCTGAAATTCTTCATGGCAAATAATCTTAATAATTATGGTTTTAAACTGCAATGTGCTATTTTTGTCTGGTTTTTGTAATAAATATATAGATCAATTATTATTAAGCTGTGGTAGCCGAGGGGTAGAACGCTGGTCTCTCAATTTTGAGATCCAGGTTCGACCCCCGGCCGCGGTCGGGCATGCTCCAATGAGTTTTTTGTAATTTATGTGCGTAGTATTTAGTATTTTAGTATTTTGCTGAACGGTGAAGGAAAACATCGTAAGGAAACCTGCATGCCCTACAAAGCGTGTATTTGTGCTCGAAGAACAGCGATAGGGTTTACCACTCATCACGTTGCGCGTTGGGGCGTAATAATCGTCGGTGAAACGCGGGTGTACCGAGTGTGAACTGTGACTTGCGTGTCACATTTCACACTTTGAACACCTCTGACACTCCCTCGGGGATTCATGTCGTGACGGTATGATTATATTTTATTAATTATTATTTAGGAATTTATTTCAATAATAAATTTTTTCGTTGTTTTAACCTTCAACTGGTGACGTGCCGTCAATTTGACGTCGCAATGAATAAATCACTGCATTTCTCGGAAACGGCTTGTCCCCCGCCACCGCGCCCCCTAGTAGCTGCCTCGTTGGCAGTTCTGCGTCGGCCGATACACGGAACGGACGTCGCAAGCGCACAGTTTAGGTATTAGAGGGTACCCGACGTCATTTTGACGTTACGTCACCTTTAGTGTTACGTTTTAGTTGTGAGCTTTAGTTCTACAATTTCGTTCAAAATGAATCCAAATGATCACGATTATGAGCGACGAATCACTGAAGTGTTGGATGAAACTGACAGTGATATTAGTGATCAAGAGAACCGCGAGTTGGATCCAAATCATTATTTAGAAACCGACCATGACACTACAAGTGAGATTGCTGACAATTATTATGTCTCGAGACATACGTACTTCTATCAAGCGAATCTTGAAGATAGACGATGCAGAACCAGAACCTTCCACATCTGCAAAGCTGGAAAAACGTGGAACAATATGTCCAGCAAAGAAAAAAAAAAGAACGTCATACTTATGCAAGAAGTGCAAGAAACCAGCATGTCTAGATTGTCTTGAGAAAATTTGTGTCACTTGCTACCAGGCATAACAATTTTTTTTTGTATGCAACCATATACTTAAATTTTTTTTTTTTGTTAATTACTAAAGTCTTAAGAAGAAAATAAGGTTAATTGTATTTTTTGTAAGTTTTTGAAAATTTTATTTTGATTGATCTCATGCCTACCAAAAAACAGACCAAAATTTGATGTTAAGTTCATGTGTATGATTAAAGTTAAGTTTCTAATTAATATGTCAAAAAGGTGATTTATTTTAGATGCAAACTAACCTAATTTTACGTAACATGACTTATTTTATTTCCTTTATACTTATTCTACAGTATTTATGGCTTACTATTGATACGTCATAATGACGTCACCTCTCCAATACTGTGACTCATATGCACGTCACCAGTTGAAGGTTAAACCAATTTTATAAGTATTACAGGGAGTGACGTCATCATATTAGGTTGAATGGTCAGATTCTAGTCAAAACTTTAGGATTCAGAAATTGGCGTTCAAGAAAAATAAATATGGCCCTGGGAATGAGTGACGATGACATCACTGAAGGTCAAATGAAAGAAATCGCTTTTTTATTTAAAGTATACATACATATGCTCATTTTGGTTCATGACGTGACTTTGGGGGAATTAAATGTGTTAGTCACACACATTATCAGAAGCCAAAAACAAGTAAATAATAATAATAATAAAAATCTGTCTATTAAAAACAGTATAAAGGAAAAAAAAATTGAGCAAGTGCGATGTGAGTTGGACTCGCGCAAACAACAAACACCAACAGAACAAAGGGTTCCCTACATCCACACAATAAATATGGGTCAGAAACCCTAAAAATAAAATACACCACTATTTAAAAAACAAACCTTGTTCAAATTTATGCTTGGTATGACAGCATTCAAATTAAAATTAAAGTCATAATTTTATAAATAAACTATATTACATAACACGAGCTAAATAAACTATTGAAATGCTAACATTTTACTTTACAAGTTGTTTGATGGAGTTCAGGACGTCGCCTGCAGATAAATCGGTTAGCGGTAAACTCTTCTCAACTCCTTTCTCTGAAAAAATAATATAAAAAGTTGAAATAACTATTAGATCAATAAAGTCACTTATAGCCTAGGCATAGGCGTACCGAAGGAGGGGAGGGGGGGTTATAGATATTTGTATATCATATTGTAAAATAAAAAACACAGTTTATGGAGCTTTTCTTAAAACTCTGGACCAATGACCCCCTCCCAAAACAATATCCTGGGTCACCTATGACTAGAGAATGCAATCTTGCACCTAAATGTCAATCTCGGTATTTGCAACATTAAAAAAAAATCAATCTCGCAAGATCTCGGTATTAGCGAGATCTTGCACTAATAAAAATTATTTCGAAAAAATATTGTTTCAACTACTGGTTAATAAAAAAATTAAAACAAGATATCAATCAAATTAAAGGGATGTATTTGAACATACTTATAAAAGTTAATTATATTATTCTACTGACCATACTAAAAAGCTTTCCCAAAGAAACATACCAGCGCAAATGGAAAAATAAATTCTCCTTTACATAATAACTTTAAAAACCAACTGTAAACGTTGTATGGGCATGTGTTTTTTTTTTTTTCATTTGCTTTATTATGTTTATTTGGAAAATTTGTTAAGTGTGAACAGTAGAGTAGAGTATATGATTTTATAGCACACCGTACGTAAAATGACCGCGCGTAAAGTCGGCATTTTCCGCACTTGTGCTATAAAAAATTATACGAAACTATTATTTAAAGATAGCGTGTGCTGGTAGCCCAGCCGCAGACAAGGTTCTTTCTAATTCCATATTTATAGTCATCAATTTCAACAAAAAGATGTTGATGATTTTATGACGCAAATTGCAGTTGTCTTCTCGACCCAGCAAATCCAAAGCTTTAGCTTTTTTTTTTTTGTTATTCAAGTGTCGTCAATGCCCTTTATCTGTAATATGCGCGGCCACTTGTCTTGATCTCGCAAATTTGCGAGATCTCGCACTGATAACAATGCGTGATTGATCTTGCAATATATGTGCGAGATCTCGGTATACCGAGATTGCATTCCCTACCTATGACCCTGGATGATCAATAGAAGAATTTAAAGTCATGTGTGACTAAAATGGATGATGCTAAAGATGAAGCCTTTGTGGTGAAAAGTGTGTCATTTAAGGTGGCATTAGGCCTATGTAAATGTAAATTTTAACTGTCAAAGTGAATTTTACATTTCTGACAAGGTTTATGAACGACTTTGAGCTGTTAGTTTTTAGTCAGGTGGTTGTGAAATTGGTGACAGTTAATATTTATCTTTACTCCCGTGTTTAGGAACGCTACCTAAGTACTAATATGGAGGTTGCAGGTCTAAATCTCATAGGGACACAATGTTCAGTTTCCATTTCAGATGTGATCCTACTGATAAAGTTATGATCAATACTACAGATACAACAACTTTTAAATATATACTTGTTTGAACTGCTAGTTGCTACAAAGAATATTTTGTTTTGTTGTTTAAATGAAAATTTACCACATACTTTATTCCAAGATAGGATCCACAAAGTTGCTTTTTTCTGAAAACTTTTGAATTATTTCAAAAACTTCATCAGCAGACTTGTCGCAAAGAGACTCTGTTAATTCAATTCCTTTTTCTGTAAGGAGCAATAGTCCTTTTATGGTTAAATTTGTATGTGTGTTTCTATGATGTTAAAAGGATGGTGATCAAAGTGTCAACTAAACAATCTATCACTTGTAAATTTACATTAAACCAGTGATTATTCCATGATGTGATGGGCGGGTTTTCTGCGTAAAAGTGTTGTTAGGGGGCACAATCTCCTACTCTCAAGGATTTTTGGGTTGTCAAAACTTCTTTATATTCCATACCTAAGCTTCTGACCTTACCTTTGATTCTTTTGTGCTGAAGGATTACAAAAATGTTCTAATTCTTTTTCCCATATGCCCCCCTTTATTTACACTCACGTCACACCCGCGATACTCCGTACATTCGTGCCAATTTATTTACCTACAACTCTCACATGCGTAACTAGGTCCATACATGCTTGTGCACAATCACAAACACACAGCTAACAAGCAATACTGAGCCTTATTGAGTAGTGCGTGCATGCGATTGTGCCTCTGATTTGCGAGCGACTTTAAATTCGCGGGGGAAGGTAAGTGTCGCTCCTTTACAAAGTAGTAGTTTATATTCTTTGCCCATGTGCACTTTTTCGTAAAGGTATAACTACTGAAATATCTTTCGGTTGTAAGCCTGGCGTTCTACCGCCGCGTAATTGTATTGTAAGTAAAAAGATTTATGAATGTAGTTGATATAAAGATATAAACATATAGTCAACTTACCGTAGCGTGCGTACACCCTAGGTTGGACCCCACTGCATTCTCTTATCAAAATAGGAAAGTTAGGGTTCTCCTTTTTGATATTCACGTAGTTATTTTTGATAAATTCCCTGTAAATGTACAATATTAAGATCCAAAATGTGAGGTTATAGCAATGTTTATGTAATCAAAAATCTTACCTTACGCCAGCGGATTGTTTGCCAGTCTGACATAAATGGATTCTCAACTCTTTGAGGATACCACCCAAACGAAGAGCCATCTCTATTTATTTATTTACAGCGAAAAATGGTATTAATAAAATCTGTCGATCCTGGATTAAGTTAATGTCAAATTGACTTCTTTTTTTTAAACTTTTTTTTTAAGTTCCGTTCCAAAACGAGGGATTTGTAGCGTTTAACGCACACAATACAACTCCAGCGATGTATCAATCAAATCGATTTGACGCTCAAACGATTCAAAGATTGGGTTACATTAGCTTCATCCGTTCGCCGCCGGACCGTGCGTTGGGTCGCGAGGTCCACCCTAGTCAGAAAACGGGCGTGACGCGAGTGGTGAGGAGTGAAGTTGTTGAAAGGTTTGCGCGCACTTCGAACTGACAGAACGAGTTGCAACTTGCAAATAGATCTGAATTACCAAACTAATTTCGTTGGTTCAAATTATGTTAGTGCTTAGGTTGTTTTTTGTTGGTGTTATGATAAAAGTTTTTTAATGTTGCCGTTTGATTGTCAACAAAAAACTGTTTTTTGGTGACTTATCTTATTTCCTATTTTTATGACTTTTAATTCATAAAAAACTCCATCAAATTAACTATTTTTAATATGAATGAACCACGCCATTCTGTCTAAATTGCATCGGTCATTTCGATTTTGGTACGTTTTGTATGTAGCATAGGTAATATAAATAATACCTATTCACAAAGCTGGGGATATGGAGGCGGTGTGAAATTACAGGCCAATTTCTCTACTACCGTCTCTTTCCAAAATCATAGAAAAGCTTGTCAAGGCAAGACTATATACTTTTTACTTCTTTCAGCCAATCAATATGGTTTTAGGAAAAGGAAGTCCACGTCTGACGCTGTTATCCACTTAGTGGAACATATTGTGGATGCTTTGGATAAAGTCAGTCACTGTATTGGTGTATTTCTAGACTTGGCCAAGGCGTTTGACACTGTCTCTGTTCCCTTGCTTCTCCGCAAACTGGAGGGTCTAGGGATAAGAGGCTTAGCTAATTCGTGGTTTAAAAGCTATCTTTGTGGCAGAGAGCAACAGGTTAAAATTTATTCTGCTGGCGTCAGTGACACAGCAAAAATTGATTACGGTGTCCCACAAGGAAGTGTACTCGGTCTGATATTATTTTTAATTTATATTGATGGCTTCTGTAGCCTTACATTAGACAAAAGCTTAATTTTATCATATGCGGATGATACTGTCCTACTGTTCTCAGCATCAACATGGGAAGAATCTTTTAAGCAGGAAAACCAGGGATTGGTTAGAAAAAAATATGCTGACGCTTAATGTCAGTAAAACGAAATATATGTGTTTCAGAATAACTGAACACACCGAGGGTCCGGATCATGGTGTCAAAATGCACAAATGCGCACAAAATGGAATATGTGATGTGACTGCCCAGAAAGAGTTAACACCATAAGGTACCTAGGTGTGCTTGTTGATGATAAACTCAACTGGGTAAATCACTGTCAACTGGTTGCAGGTCGCATTCGAAGACTTCTTTACATATGTAAGAGACTTCGATGCATTGATGACATTAATCTAAAGCGTAATATTTACTATGCACTAGCTGAATATCTCATTAGATACTGTACAGGCACTTGGTGTGGAGCTGCAAAAACACACCTACTTGAGATCGAGCGAGCACAACGGGCGGTATTATGGGAAAGCACATCGGTAAATTCACAAGTTGTGTTGAGACCTGGATAGCTCAGAGGTTAGAGTAATCGCCCGGCAAGCGAGAGGTCCCGGGTTCGATTCCCGGTTCAGAGCTCCTCACATCCAGATTTACTTTTCTTTCTGCGTTTCTGTACTGCAATTATATAATGTTAATGTTAAGGTATTAAAGGTGCTATTTAGGAAGGATATTGGATACCGGTAGGTATCCAAGCACAGAGTTGTACAAAGACATAAAGGAGCTTAGTGTGCGAAAACTATTCATTACGAATATTTTAAGCAACATGAACACCTCAAACAGAACCAATGAATCTTGTAGAACTCGGTTTGGAAACCTACATAAAACATCTGTTTGTAAAACTACCTTTGCGTACAGATTTTGTCCCTTCTTAGCACCATTTTTAATGAAAAAGCTCATAATGGAAAAAGCTGTTTGAAAATAAAGCAGCAAAAGGAAGAAATTAGAAGCTGGTTGGAAGGAGGGAAGGCAAAGATTATGATCAGATTGAAGCATATTTGAAAGTTGACTCATAGCCAGTTAGTCAGTTCATTCAACTCACAGATGACACATGACACACCCTCCACACACAAAATCACACACATCTTCACTCTCGCACACACCCTTTCTTAATGAAGCACTCATTCATCTAACCAGATTTATAATAAGTATATATAAATATTGTTGTAATGATGATTTAACGTTACTTTTGTCTAATAATTACTATAATAATGTATCCTATTAAATAAGGTGTAATACCTATTCCAATTTTGTGTGTCCAAATTGTTAAACTTTCACTCTGCGGGACGGTCTTTTTTTTAGGCCAGTGCAGGTGAGAGGGTCTAAAAAAACAGTAATATACGATCGTATACGATAATATACGATTAACGTACTCTATTCATTATTATTATTGCCTATGTAATTCTTATTTGTATTTTTAATTTTCTGTGTGCAGTGCATTGGATTTTTTTAATAGGTATATATATAACTTCGGCAATCACGGCCTATAAAGCTAGCTTCATTTTCACACCTAAACTACATTGTTCTCACTTAAATTAAAACTTGCCAAAATCTTCCGAAAAATGTTTACATTAATGACAGCTGTACGAACACTGTTATGTATATCATTTATACAGTGTATCCCTTGTACAAGTGCACATCCGAAAGTGGGTGAAATTAGGTCTAAATATGTCGAAAAAAACAAAGAAAAAATATTTTTTCGTTTTTTTTTTAATCTTGTAAGAATACTCCACCTGGGTATTTTTGTGTGGGACGCGAGCGCAGTGCCTTTGGTTAACCGCTCGTAGAAAATATTGTATTTATGATAGAACTTGTATTTTTTTTTGTTAGAAAGATAATGGCAATGATAAATAGGAATAAAAGTATAGTAAAATCGGGACATTATTTTGAAAAAAATGACTATTACTGAAAAAAAAGACGGAAAAATTAAAGAAATAATCTTTCAGGATATTATTTTTATGGTAATGGTAGTTGATTATGTTTTGTTTTTGATTAAATTTCATTGCATTACTCGCGATAGATCAAAAGTTATGACATTTTTTAAGTTTCCATGGGAGGCAAAACAATTTTTAAAACGTAAATTCATAAAATAAAGATTTTCTAAAAAAAAAACATATTTTTGTTGATAAAATAAGGTCTCACCTCTTTTCGGATGTGCACTTGTACGAGGGACACACTGTATTGTAATCTGTTTACCGGCACCCATAGTACAGACTCTCATGGTATGCTCTCAGACCAATAAACCAATAGACAAAATCTAATTAAATAAATAAATGACTGTTTATTTTCAGATTAAAAATCCATAGGTAGGTTCTCAGAATAAGGAATACAAATAGAAGCCTGACTAAAATAGGAACTGGGCATTAGCCATTGTACTCATCTAACGTAAATTACGACTGTGTACGAGTGAATGAAACGACGGACCGCACTTACTTTATATTTTTCCTGGTGTGTCACTAGATTGAACCAAACAAATGTCAGATGGATGTAATTTGGATGTATTTTAAATATTATAATACCATCAAATTAAATATGTCTCATCATTGTATCGTTGTGTTGTAATATCGTTCGTTGCGTGCATCACATCTTAATTTGGTGGCATCGAAATGTCTATTGCATTTTGCGAAAGTTTACAGCTTCACCGAGAGAAATTAAATATTTTGGTGCTCTTCCTCTCAAAATTCGTGAAAGTGTGATTTATTATTGTTTGTGTTGATTGTTTTTTTAACATTGTAATAAAATGTCTTGTGCGATTGAAGGCTGTAAATCGCATACAGGAAGAAAAGAAAACAACAATGAAGCAATATCATTTCATCGGTGAGTTCTGATAGTTTTTATGTTAATAAGTTGCAGGATCATACCTAAAACTCAGTAACAATAATAGTAGTTCTTGTAAATCATACTCGTGTTCAATTCTACACCGATATTTGCCTGTTTTATATAGATTTTCTGCCGACTATGAGAGGTTATGTTTTTTCGTATAGTGATGTACTAAAGTCCGTGTGGCAAACTATCGAACATTGGTTCCCGCAGCAGCCGTGCATAAAGGATAATAGATTAATGAGAGGTTTTCTTTTTGAGTATTAAAAAAAAACATAGTTTCCCAGAACTCTGTAGATGGTGTTGAACTGACTACGTTGCTAGGTGCCAAAGCCAAAACGATTGAAAAAAAAAACATTGCGTCACGTCACGTCACATACGCTCGTTGGTTGGTGACATGATTGTGTGCTGAGCATATTATGCTATGAGCAAATGCTTTGTTATGGTCCGTCCAGGTTTAAAATGTACCATGGCTTGTACTCATTGCGCTTTACGACTTTCATCTTTAGGAAAAAGATGTATGCCTCCATTTTTATACAAATCCACAAGGCACAGACTTCTCTTCTTTTTCTCTTGGGACATTTTCTTTCTGGCTTAGAAAACTCATAAAAAGACTGCTAATTATTTTTTCTTTTTCCTTGTTGTTATTATTTATTTATTTTCAAAATGTCATTGTGATGTGATGTGACAATGACATTAATTACTTTTTTATGTACGTTTCGTTTTACGATCTCAAAATTACATTCAAGTGCAATAATCAAAAAATTATGTGACGTTCCGTTCCTTGCAGTAAATTACCAAGTTCAGCGCCATCTATCCAGCGACTAGGGAAGAGTAAAAAAAAAAAGAAAAGAAAATCCCTCATTGCAGCGCGAGTTAAAAGAAAAATAATGCCGAATAAATATCGCTATATTTTTTTGTTACAGATTTCCAAAAAGGGAAGAATTAAAAAGTGAATGGCTTAGACGAATAATTTGACCAAATTGGGCAATTAAAAAAAGTGGTCATATTTGTTCGAAACACTTTACGTCGGATTCTTTTGGACCAAACGAAAATTTAAAATGGAGACTTTTAAAAGCAGATGCCTTACCAACGTTATATTTACCAGATACAGACACATTGGTAACCTTTAAATAATTATGTATAATTGCATTATCAATCTTGTTTGTAGGTACGTGCTTATACTATACTATAGTATATTAACTCGATAATTTTTCAATTTTAGGCAACAGAACCAGTACCTATGGATGTCTGTGGTTTAGAAAAGTGCATACTTCTATGTTCACAAATCGTTCTGAAAGGCCTGTTCGTTCACGTTACTGCCGTGATCGACTTCACGAAGAAATTCCGCAGATCAAGACATTTTCGTACTTAGTGGTTGACAATAAAAGTACTTTGACAGGGTAGTTCTATCGTGAAATGAATTTTGAGAATGCTTATTGACTTGAACTGCGCATAATTTGATTTCTTATTACAGGTTATTAGGTATTTTAATCGTTCATTATTTGTTATTAGTTTTTATTCAAGATAAGTTGATGTTTATTTGATAGAAATAAAAAAAAATGAAATTACCTCTGTAGTAATACATTCACTTAAATAGTTTACGGTTGTAAGCTACAGCATTTTTTGTACTAGAAACAAGCACAATTTTGGACTTAACTTATGTACCTACCTGCCTACGATATAGTAATTTGTACTTAATAAAAAATATTATGCTAAACGAAAGATATCCTTTTATTAATTCCTTATTTACACAATATAACATGTGTCCCACTGGGGTAGACAGAGACCACTTTGCTATTAATTCTCTTGGCCTCCTTCCAAAGCAAGAGGATGTCACCAGAAAGGTCGGTGCCTCCTGCATTCTCTTTTTTTTCACACTTTGATACGATATGATGTGTGGTAAGGAGATTGGTCGCGGTTCATTTCGATTTGGTTTATTTATCGTATTCAAAAATCGACATTGTTACATCACTAGCAAAGCAACGAACTAGTGACAACCTACCTAATTAAGAAAAAACTAATACATATCCATCTCTCTCTAACGCACTAAAATGTCGTAAGAAAATCAAGGATAGGTGTCTTTCTCCGCGTATTATTTTAGCCAGGTTTCTATTTGTATTCCTTATTCTGAGGGTAGGTTAGTGTTAGGCTTAAAACTAGGTTAGTAAAAAAGGGAACATGTATATAATTGATTATTTAAATAACCCAATGGATCTTTCCATCCAGAATTTCTGGATGGGACAATCCATTTGGTCCGCAATCGTCTTCAGGATGCCGTTGCCACTGCCCCGTAGTCTGAGTAGCATAGAGGCAGTTTTCTTGCGCATTATGGCGTAGAAATCATCTGTACGCGCCTCCGCAAACATGCCAGATGCACTGCAGAATCGCGGCAGCCGCAACAGCATCCTAAAGGCGTTGTTGTATTGCACACGCAGGGCGTTGTAGGCTCGTTGCATGTAATTAACCCACAGGCCGCTCGAGTAGAACGATTGGCAATAAGCTTTAAATAGTGTTATTTTAACATCTTTTGTGCATCGAGCGAACCTGCGGGCCAGCATGTTGCTCCTCACCGCCAACGCCCTGCGTTCTCTTTCAATATCGGAGTCATCTCCGAGGTCCTCCGTCACGACATGACCAAGATACTTGAATAGGTCTACAACTGGAAGGGCCGACCCATTTAGTACAACAGGAGGTATTTTACTAGGCCGATAATTACCAGCCTTAAATACCAAGACCTCGCTCTTTTTACAGTTGTACTTAAGACCGTGCCCCTCCGCGTACCGCTCGCAAGTAGTCAACAGCTTCCTAAGTGCACTGATCGACGGGCTCAGCAGTACCATGTCGTCAGCATAACTGATGTTATTGACACAGGTTCCATCTACGTAGCATCCGACATGCAGACTGCCGAGCTCCCCGATCAGATCATTAGTATACAAATTAAACAAGGTTGGTGAGGTCAGTCCGCCCTGTCTTACACCACAATCCAAAATATAACTTTCAGAAAGAGCACCAGCCCATCTCACTCGGTTTGTTTGATTCCTGTACCAGAACTTAAACAGCGAGATACATTCCGCGGGAACACCTGCCTTGCTAAGTTTGTCCCATAGTAGATCGTAAACAACCAACTCGAAAGCTTTGGAAAGGTCGAGAAAACATGCATAGACAGGTGTTCTTCTCGCCGTGTAGTACTTGACGGTGTGTTTCAGACCTAGGATGGCACTTTCAGTGGACAGCCCAGGCCTGAAGCCGAACTGTGCATCGTGTAAGTTTAAATTTTGCGATAAATGATTGTTAAGTAAACCGTCAAGCACCTTGGCTAGGATCGTCGCGAGCGAGATAGGCCTATAGTTGCCCTTATCGGACACGTCACCCGTTTTATTTTTAACAATAGGAACCACTGTTGTGTGCATTAAGGACTCAGGTAGGTACGAGTGTCCCACACAAAGTGAATAAAACATTGATAGCACCCTAGGTAAATGGACTCCCGCATACCTGAGATGCTCAATGCTGAGACCGTCATGACCCGGCGACTTCCCTCTCTGCATGCCATCAATTACTTTTGCAACTTGCTTTGCTGAAAATCTAATATCGCATCTCTTCATGGCGGTCTCCGTCTCGACCACCTCTTGTGGGATTGATGGTAGCGGTGACTGAACTAAAAAGTGTTCTCTGAACATATTCGCTACTAGGTTATGGTTCTCAACGCCGTCAACGCTCATTGGTAGGCCAGGCCTGATATTCAGTTTATTGGTATTCTTCCAAAAGCTTTTAAAATCTTTGGCCTTCTGTTGAGAAGCAAGAATATCCATTCGTAATTGCTCCTTGTTATCCTGACACCACTTCAACTTGGTTTTAAAATTCTTTCTACTGTCACACATTTCATCATAAATAGAGCCATTAGAAGGTTTACCAGCAAGCAACCACAACTGATACTTAAGCCTGGCCTCCCGATGAGCGCCTCCAACGTACCTATTCCATCCTACAACATATCCTCCTTTCCTATGCTGTTTGCGTTCATAACTCATGACGGCGGATTTTGATAGTGTGGTTACAATTTCATTATACATTTTGTTCAAAATATCATGATGTTCACAATTATTACAAATATTATCACAACATTGCCTTAATTCTTGTGGAAAGTCTATATCTCTTAGTTTTGAATTACATAACTGGAAGTAACTTTCAATCTGTTCCGGTTGCCTTTCACCCCAAATTATTTTATTATTAATTAAATCTTGTGAACTTAAAATCTTGGGTCTTAATTTGTATAAATTGCATTCAATAACAAGGGGCAGGTGATCGGACCAGAACACATCGTATATAACATAAGCATTACTGACTGACTGCCGCGCTGACGCGGTTACCAAACAATGGTCTAGCCATCTTCTACATTTATGTGCGTCGCTCACAAAAGTATAAGTGTTTGAATTTATACCTAATTTTTCGAAGTCCGCACAGTACCACTGTCGTTCCTCACAAAAACTCAGCATTTCATTACAAAATAACTGGTTCGGGTGGGCATTAAAGTCTCCCAGTATGTAAACAGCCTCAACATCACTATGTTCACTTATCACCGAGTTAATTGCACCTAAACACTCAGTAAAAATAGGAAGATTCTCAATTGAGTTTGTTGGCATGTACACGCTAAAAAATAGCATGGATCGGTCACTAACCATAATCTTTATGGCTGACATACGCACATTATTACACGTTATCACGGAAACTGACTTGAAAACACTTTTTCTCCATAGCAGAGCAACTCCACCAAAAGGCCTTCCGCTCAGGAGGCCCGCCGAGGTATCCACAGCTGAAATACCCGTGCATCCAAAGTCATCATGTACGGTGTTCAAAAGGGGGATGTCATGTGGCAGCAACCACGTTTCCTGAAGTGCTACCACATCAGCGAGTTTACACAGTGATCTTATGTCCTCTATGGACCTTTTCAGACCCTTACAGTTGAAAGTAATGATTTTACTATTTTCTATGTTTGTACTACTCATACTAATTTTTTAAAAGGTCTCCAACATCCGAATCCTCCCACCTCGCTCTGAATTTCACGAAGCGTCTAAAAGATATACCCGTCGGCCACAGGTTATCATTCAAATATACCTCAGCTTTCTGTTCAGCTACAAATATTTTATAAGAGTTGTAATTAAGCAGAAACCTAGGATAGTAAAGCTATGCTACTATCACATATACAACTCTCCGTAAGAAAAAACAAGATGGCAGTATTTTTATCAGTACGTCGATTTCAAGCCGGCTACAGCCCTATCTTTCAAACGCTTGCAACTAGGCATGTACCGGACTACCGGTTTACAGACTTTATCGATATCGATTTGGATAAAAAAAGCCTTAATAATACTTGTTTTACAGTTAGAGAACTAGATTATCATAGTATTTTGTGCAACTGTAACATAATTTAAGTCATTGGGACACGAGTGCTTGTTAACGAAACGAACTAAGCGAGTTTCGTAATAGTTTTACACGAGTGTCAAAATGTCTATTTATGTTCAGTTGGACACAATACTTAATCTACGAGCATCAAAAATATCGTATTTTAATCATATTTTCAACTAACAATTTCACGAAAA
This sequence comes from Ypsolopha sequella, assembly GCA_934047225.1. Taxonomy (NCBI): domain Eukaryota; kingdom Metazoa; phylum Arthropoda; class Insecta; order Lepidoptera; family Ypsolophidae; genus Ypsolopha; species Ypsolopha sequella. Next base: position 26,694,816 of record OW203987.1, read on the forward strand.
ATGAGAAGAACACTCGTTCATGAACCCCGAGTTCATCGACCGGTAATGCTGCCTTGAGTACCAATTAGAAGCAAGAAATCGGTCGGCGTGGCTGATTTACAAAAAGATATACTTATATTGTTAAATATTTTTGCAATTCATAAAATTATCATGTACGAATATAATTTTGTTAACACGGCTAGGGCTCAAACGCGATCTCTCTAGATCTAGGTTCTCTCGCTCGCTAGTTCGGGTCACTGAGCAAATAAAGTTCGGGTCGGTGTTCGGAGCGGCAACGTGGTGTTGCGTTGCATCCAGCGACTGCCAGCGAGTAATTATACAAAAGTATTTATTCCGTTACGTGCATTCAATTGTATGCTCTATCCTTAGAGAATATACCAATTATCTTGTCTAAGGCTCTATCTATCTCACGATAATACAAATTTACCCTGAGGTCCGAAATAGAATTACAATGGATCATAAGCCATTCACTTCATACTTTCGTAATCGATTTAATTCCATTTCGGACCGCAGGGTTACTGTTTGGGATATTTTATTGAAAATTGGGCTCGGCGCGAATTTTCAAATACTCGGCGGCGCGGGTAGCAAAGCGCGGAGTAGCTGGCGCGTCGCCCACCTCTAGTCCAGAGTAACTGTATAATTATGTGTTCTATGATTGTAAGAAAACAAGTAAGGATCGAGGACAGATTTTCCTGCGGGCCAAGGGTTCGTTTACACTAGTAGTATTTTGTGCAACTGTAATATTAGTGCGACATTGGAACACGAGTGCTTGTTTTCGTAATGAACAAAGTGAGTTTCTTAATAGTTTTGAGTGTCCCAATGTCTAGTTATGTTCAGTAGCATACAATTGCAATACTTCATCTACAACCTGCGACTCTTCCGGTCGCAGCCGAAGAAAACGAAAATTGAGACTGAAGACCTCAGAACATTGACCTAAAGGTAAGGACCAGGCCAACGAAGCGAGTAAATGACCCCAGTGCGTAAGTGCTAAAATGCCAATTTAGCACAAGCGCGACTCAGTGTTCCGCGGGAGATTGTGCAGTGTGTTTGTGTTTGAACTTCTATTAAAAATGCCTTGTTGCACAGTAAAAGACTGCAAAAACTATGAAAAAAAAATTAAAAAGCCAGATGGGATATCGTATCATCAGAAAGTAACCGTACATCATGCTTTTTGCTTGTTTAACAACTAAATAAACCATTTTCGAAGCGATAATTATATTATCGAAGTCCATAATGGCGGCCATGATGTTCGCTACCACCTCACGCGAGTTTGAACAAAAGCAACTTTGTACGGGCGTCATTTTTATAAACCTGTATTTTATTTTTGTCTTAGAAACTTATGTAGGAAATTTAAAATTTTGCTAAGGGGAACTTAATATACGATACTAGGAAAATATAATAATAATAGGAAACTAAAAATCAGATGAAAAAAATAATGAACTTTATTTTCAGAAGTAAAATACCACGAAAACATTTTTCTGATGTCAGTAAATCTAATAATAACTTCGGCCTGGATAATACTAGAGAGCTAGAGAGAATAAACTTAGTTTCATTTGTCTAGCTTTTTACCCGACTACGGCGAGTAAGTAAGTAAGTTAGTTACATACATATATGAACCCTGAAAATATGTATTAACTCTTTTTGGACGGTCGTGTGCCCTGAAATGAACCCTGAAAATAGCAAACTTTTTTTACATACATACATACATGAAAACATAACGCTTTTTTATGGGAAGTCATGTAAAAAAATAATCGTTATCATTATAATCATATTAATGCAATGCAATTCAGTAGCGGAATCTCAATTCGGCTCGAAACTGGTGCTATAGGGCCTTTATGGATTTTTGTAGCAGTCGGATTGAATGCCAATTGTATCTTAAAAAATATGTACACAAATAGCGAAAGTGATTATTGTAAATTGCAAGTAACATAATTAAAATTGTATGTGTATATCGGTGTGGAACTGACTTATTACCATAAAAAAGAAATTAAGGATTCATATACGCACGTACAAGGTTACATCGCACACCTACGCAACGCGGCATTCATGTTAGCGCCAAACCCGAGTGAAGTTAGTACCAGCGAGACAGAGAGAAAAATATGAAAGAAATATATGATGTATGAAAGAGAGAGATATACTAACGTCCGAGGCGTCATAAAGTGTGGTGCCGGTTGTAGTTTGGGAAAATGTTTAGATGGGCATCTCCTTCCTTCTTGAACTCATTGCCTCAGAACATTTAAATAGTTTAAATGTTCTGTGCTGAAGACGGACTGGGCTGCTGGGCGCGCGCCCATGAAGACTCGTTTCGTACTACAAGCCGCCAACCACCATACGCATCATACTGACGGCCCCCCGGACCAACGCCCTGCATCGTCCGGGTAATGATATTTATATCGCAGGCCCGTACCTTCGACCGCCCGAAACACTCGTCCTGATCGCTGATTGGTCATTTAAGCGGTATAATAAATTGGGCCAATCACAGTGCAGAATCGCGGTGTTATAATGTAATATCAGATAAATAATGTGGGTACTTATAAAACCGGTTTTAATGTTGTAGTACGGGAGTAGGTAAAATACTCTTTAACAAATTAAATAATAAATATCGCAGTAATAAAAATTTTATGCAACGTTTTTATAAATAATTATCAGGTTTTCGACTCATACAACTAAATCGTAAAAGAATGTTTTAATTTTCCATACTGATTGACTTTGTGGAGAAAAAGTATTTAGGTATGGGGTTAGATACCTATTGTTTATTATTGCGCATTGGCAGCATTGGTTTACTTACACACTACACAGTCTTCATCAAGATTACAATTACAATGGTATGTCAATACCTTTGACTGATTTTGGAAATAAAATCGTGATGTGTAGCCAATAAGTTGGATTAAAATACTTTTGTATTCATTTAACAATTTACTGTAATTAGTAATACAATCTTCATTTTGTACATCAGCACTAAATAAATACCAATATATTCAATTTATTTTATTTACTTTAAAATGGGTTTAAAAACAAATGAAGGGAACAATGCGGAGGAGAAAGAAAACACAAACTCTGAAAATTTTACTTTTGAGGAAAAGTCAACAATATCCAGCAGCTGTTGAGTTCAAAAATGAGCATCCATCAGTGATGGATGAATCATAAAAGTAGATATATTAATACTCATGTTTGCTAAGCTTTGCACAGTACTTCCTCTCGTCAATACCCTAGCCATGTGGTATGGATATTATGGATAATGGCAAAAATATTATGAACCTACCACTGCACTTTAAACTTTTACAACAATGCAATAGAGTTCAAAAGGGAATGATAGCCAATGCTGTTTGTTGTCAGATTGGTACCAACCACTACTTTTGGTGCTTTGAGGCCACGAAGTTGATGCAATAGTTAGATTGTTGTTCATATTGTTTAGTAGGCATACCTGGACTATATGAAAAAAGGAATAATGAACTATAAATCACAGATCACGCTTAGGTAAAAGAAAAACAACTGATGAATAGAGAATAAGTTTACAATAACAAATTGCAAAATAGATACAACTGTAAAACGAATAATAGCACTTTCTGATATAATTGTTTCTGATTTGTGGTTCTATTCTTTTATGATTTTTTTAATTGCACTAGATTATTAAAATATTTCGTTGACATGCTATTATATGCAAGTTTAACTTCTTATATCTACCTATAAGTGCTGTGGTGTTCCTGCCAATTACTAAAAATGAAATCGAATCAACACAAAAATTCTAAGATAGTCAAGCTTTAATAAAATAAAAAAAATGTAATATCATTAATGTGTATGTACATATTTACATCTTAATTTAATGTTTTATGATATATTCTAATGTTAGAGAATATCGTAGCTGAAAATTTGAAACAATTTCATAATGGAAAAATATATTCTCCAACTTTGCTACCTTATCGTTGGTAATTTCAAGATGATTGGTTAAATTCAACAAGGATCTACACAAAAATTTATCTAACGGACGAAAAAGAAATGTTCATTTTACAATAACTGTACAGTACAGTTGAGCGAATATGTGAGAAATATACTTTTATGTTCAATCAGGCAACATTCTGCTGTAATAATTGTATTTAGTTTATCAAATCTAGCTGAAGATCAACAATTAACACAATTCTGTTATTCTTTACCAACCATCATAGAACAATCCTATCAACTTTGCAATTTAATCAACTGCACAACTCGAAAAATATAATAACAGCGAGCCACTCAACCGTACAAAGTTCCATACCATACAATACAAAGCGAGACAAAAACCAGACCATATAACACTTTAATGAAACAAAGTAACTTCCTTCATCTTGTTCCACCTCATGGTAGTTTATATCTTGTGTCCCTATTGTGTTGTACGGTAAATAGGCATAGTTGATTGTCAGCTAGCCAGACGCGGGTTCTAGTTTAACACCATCAGCAGTGATTGCCTGCTTCTGGCACCATTCCACAAAGTCATCGATGAGCACCGGCCAAGCACCTTCCGCATCATAGTTGCTCATGCCGTCATCTATTTGTGTGGCAAAATCTAGAAGCAGGTTCCATGTGTCTTTTGGTATAGATCTTTTGTGGTTTTCCTGTGGATTGAGGAAAACATTAGTTACTTTAAAATACTTTTGTACTTTAATGATAAGGATTGTTTGCATGTAGTATCATTAGTAATTGTTATCATAGAAGATATTGTATGTAATGTTTGAAATTCACATTCCAAGGACAATGGAGCTAATATTTTTAGGGAGTCCTTTAAGTAACGATTTATATAAGATAAATTATTATACAAGACAATGATCATTGTAAGAAGACCAATGAAGTTATGTCTACAGCCATTAGCTGACTACAAAGAGTAAATAATGGATGAATGGAAGAATGGTGAATGGATAGATTCAATATTGTTGACCCACATACCGTGAGGAACTTGCACCAAGCATCAAGGAACTTGAATCTACCCCGCAGCACAATATTCCAATAAATTATAGCCATATCTAGATCTAGCCCTTTCTGTCCAGGGTTCTTAGCATAATTAAAAGTAAAGTGGTAGAAATCTTTGAATTTATTTGGATCTTTGATTTCTGTTTCCAAAGTTGGTAATTTGGCTTTTAATTTGTCTATACTATCTGCACCTAGCTCGAACAGCCCCATCATGAATTCTTCTTTCGTGAATTCACATTGGACAGCGGCTTTGCATTTCCACGCTATAATAAGTACTAAAATAGATTCTGCGCTAAGGTTGAGATCCTCTAAAAACTTCATGACTCCGTCAACTGTGATTTTATCATTTTCCTGCTGGTCCCTGTATTTGGTGAAGAGCTGTTCGAGCTTTTTTCTGTCGACAGTCGTTTTGACTGGGTCTTTGAAATACGCGTCAGGGTTCTGAAAGTAGTTATCGCTGGCCAGGTCCAGTTTCCAGTCGTTCTGAGAGAGGCAGTATATCGCCGTGCTCTCGCTAGTCTGCGTGAACGCGACAAACTTCTTCACTTTGTCTCTCTGTGACGATTTTAATTTATTCTGGAACCAAAATTTTAGAAACGTCATAACCTCAGAATAACTCAAAACTGTCAATTACGTAGCAATTTTTCAGGTTGCTATAAATTTCCAAAGCCAAATAGTGATAGAAGCAAGCGTTTGTAAGTATTTCAGAGTTTTTACTCACCATTTTTACAGGATATTTGTTATTTTTTAGAAAATTCAATGTTATTTCAACATCAGAACCAAAGTGAAATAACAGCCACAGACAAAATTAATATTGCCAGAAATTATGAAAAATTTTCCTTCCTTTTTTTTATAAAACCGAATGGAAAAAAAAGAAGCGATCATAACCAGTCGAAAACAACAACTACCTTACGTTTTTTCAAAATATTATTAAAGGTGCGCCATACGCACGATACATGACTCAGCAGACTGGGTGGATAGTACATACTAGCCGCGAAGAATAAAAAGAGTGTGGGTGATGAATAGTGGAGTTAGACATAAAATACAACAAGTTCACCACGCTCAGCTATCGTTGGAAAGTAGGTTAGGTACGTAAAAAAATCAAACAAACCTTACTTGACATCGGGTGTGTTTATCAGATCAGACCCTCAAAAAACGTCAAAAATGGTTGGGAAAAATTGTCTGTCAAACGTGATTGTGCAGCTAATTTCAGGCCACTACAAACCACCATGGTATGGACTAAAACCACCATGGTATGGACTATGGTGGTTTGACACTTCAATGATCGGTCACGAAGTCCGTATGGGTTTGTTTGGTTTATTCTGTTTATTTACATAACCGACTTACCAACGTTAGCTGAACGTGATGAATCTGTTTATTCTGATAACCATTACAATCATGAGCATTGTCACCGACCACTTATGACAATTTTGTTTTTTAATGGAAAACTAAAACAGGAATACATTTTTCGGACAACTTCGACATTTTCATTTCTTTTCTCTTATTGTGCGCTTTTTTGTCAGATGGCGAAAAACTACAACCAACCATCATAGTCCAGTATTTGAGGGTTTCTAGACCTAAATTTTTCTTTTTTAAATCGCTCTTTTTTGGGGGCTTGTGGTAGACTTCTTGGTGTTGTAATAGTTTTATTTGATAGATGAGGATACTAACTAAAGACTAAGAATCCTTTTTTCTTTAAAAAAATCGTCTTATTATATTAAATATTTTTAAACTTTGAGCCAAAGTTGTAAATATGAAGAGGGTTACTTTGACCCGTAGCTTTTTTTGACCCAAAAGCCATATTTATGGTAGTAATAATTATTGAGCTAATATAAGCCCTATACAACAATTAACAATATAATATATAAAAGACTTGAGGTAAAAATATTTTTTTTTGCATTTCAGCCGAAAGACGTGTTCAAATGAAGAAAAATCTCTAAAAACCCACCAAAAAAAAATTATAATTATTAATTAAATTAACATTATATCATTGCAGTATAGAAACGCAGAAAGAAAAGTAAATGTGGATGTGAGAAGCTCTGAACCAGGATTCAAACCCGGGACCCCTTGCTTGCTGGGCGATTGCTCTAACCTCTGAGCTATCCAGCTATTTCTTTCTGAGTTTCTACACTGCAATGATATAATGTTAATTTATATCTCCTTGCGATGGATAAATCGCCAAGTGTTCAAATATAGAAGTTTATTTCTGTCATAGTTAATTATAATTAATCTCAAAGTAGTATGTTAATGTTGAGAACCATCATTTCTTTATAATTTAACAGGGTCTAATGCAATATAATCGTTTTATAACGATAATTAATATTCATTCATTGTTATTCCATAAATAAAATCAAATTAAGTATAAAACTGCTACTCGCATTCTAATAGCTAGGATAGATGGGTAATTGCACTATTACGTAGGTAATTGTTAGACTTATCTTAAACTAAATGCAAAGCAAAATTTACCTAGTAGGAAAGTAGGTACCTAGGTATTAACAACATTTTTATTTTCTTTGGTACTGTAACGACTGAAGTTCCTTCATTCATACAGAAATATATAAATTACTTTGTACTGCTTTTATTCGTTATTTTATACAGTAACTCCATCTGTGATCTGAACTTCGGCAATTTAGAATTAGACCCAACCTATTTTAAATAAGTGGGCGTAGCCAAATATTAATAATTTAATTGATATTTCGTTCGTATGCCTTCATGTTTGAGTTCAATTTTAAACAAAATTGAATGCACTTATAGCTTTATGGGAGGAAATGTCATGTGGATTCCAGAAACAAATTAATAACAGCCTAAGATAAGGTAAAGGATTTAGGACGTATTAGCGACCTTATTTCACAGCGTCACAAGGGTCAAGCTACAGGGCATAGAAACGCTTTCATCTATATTTTACTTAGCAATTGGCACCAGTATGATTTTTTTTAGAGTTCCCATGCAATAAAACAAACATAAGTTTGGTCCTAGAGAATGTGTCAAGTTTTATGATGTTGAAACCATGTTCGTATTTTTTGTGAAACTTGTAAAATCTTGGAAGAAGCCACAGATCTATAAATATCAAAGAGGTGGTGTATGTTTATTGATAAAATTAGTTTAAAAACTTGAATCATGAAAAGTGTGTTATTTCATGTTCGGAGGCTAGCTCTGATGTTATGATAATAGTTAAGTGACTTAGAACACGAACATATAAACTAAAACGTATTCTACCTCATGTTCTTTCAATTAATCGATTTCATGAAACTCAAAAAGGTCCAAAATAATTTGCATAATGAATAAGATTAAAATTGTACTAGTAAATTATTCAGCATTCTATATTTAAATGTTTATTTCCTTATTTTCTATAGATTTGAATGGCACATCTAAAATTATTGTAGATCTACGTTTCACGAGTTGAAAAAGAGATTAGTTTTAATGTGTTTCACGCTCTTGACTGTTTTTGTTGAGTTTTAGCTAAACAAGCCTCAAGTAGTGTTTGACAACTAATTAATTTACGAAATAATGTGTCTGGAAGAAGGGCGGAGCTTAAAACTATGCAAAATTTGGGAAAAACCATAGGTGGGGACAAGGAAAGAGTGGACAGTTGGGTGACGGGACGCTTGGAAACAGGTCGATCTAGGAAACACGTCGCGTACAGTCTGGTTTCTTAAATTAAAATAAACACCTCTAGGTCATAGGTCATAGGTCACCTGAAGTCTAGGTCTTTGACTAGTACGGGCGAAGCGGAACGTTTATAAGAAATCGCGTCGAAGTGTCGTCTTTGTTTGTGTTATAAAGTTTTAGCGTCGGTTCTGAAATAATTTATATTAGCGACGTGCACGGTTGAAATTCAGAGCTCTGAAATTAAGTGTCGGGAGTGAAGTAAATTATATATTTTCAGTGTTAAATATGAAACGCGGTTTAGCTTTATATATCAATTATTTGTATCACAATTTATTTATGTAAAGAATAATATATACGTCCCTTATTCCTATCCAAAATTTAGGACCTTTAGAGTTTCTACGTCTAGCTGTGCTGCTGTATATTCGATTAACAAAAAGTCTGTGAGAAATTCGAGATTTTATAGGTACTGCGAGCTACGGGTGTCACACCAACATATTATTTCTTTCCCCTCTCACTTATCCACTTCTACAGGATTTTAGGTACAGGTACAGGAACGAGATTTCTGCATAAAATTTCTCACATGACTTTTCTGTACAATTTCCATTTTTAGGTCTTCATAATTTAGATTTTTGTTGTGAATGATATGGATACTGAGTTTTATGTTAGGAACCCTTTCTGGTTTAGGGACGGGGTCGTTGTGGACTGTGGTCTCTGGAGACGTCCGGGGATTCACATGGCTGTTAACTCTGATGGGAAGCCTTGCATAATGCTTGTGTCGGAACCAGAGTTGGTGAATTCTGCATCAGGGGCTCCTTAGGTTGCACCTACGATTATCCCGTCCACACGTCAAGCGTAGAAAATTAGAAATTGACTTGATCAAGTCGTAGGTGTGATGAATGAATGCTTTAGAGGCAGTTTTGTGAGGTTTTGTATGTCTGTGTAAATTTCTAGGGACACTTAGGTTATAAGGTGTTGTCTAGGTTGTTTCGCAGGAATTTGTTCGGAAGCGGTGTCATTTTGTGTGACAACGTGGGGGTAATTATTTGGTTGGTCAGGGAGATTACCGTCTAATTTTGTAGGGCCCCCACTTCATTCTGGACTCATCTGGGTCTAGAATCCCCTCAAATATCAAACATCTAGCTAAATCACCTTAGCGCTTGCAGCCGCCGATCGTCGAGTATCTACGGTTCATCAACCCTTTTTTCTAACCCAAACAACTGCAATATCATATTTTACACACACACACACACACACACACACATTTTACTATATTATCCGATAATTACATAATCATTTACATAATTAAAAATATAACGTCGCGCGCAACATACGAAGTAATGAAAGTGTTATTCGTTAAACGTCTCACGGAGTGTCGAATCAAAAGTGGTTTTACATAGTGATTTAGTCATAATGTGTTTCGTTTTCCCTTGGATTTTCAATGGCAATAATAGCCTTGAAATATAGCTGAGTTCCAGAATACAGCTAAGTCGTATCATTTAACCAATAACTAGTACATTAGTTTTTCTTGATTACTTTATTTTTCTTTGTTGAATTATGATATACATTGTTTTGAGCATAACCGTTTTGTAACATAATGTAGTGTCCTAATCTACTAGACGATCACACAAATGAATCACGGCCAATGATTTAATTTGTAATTAATAAATCGATGTACTCTCAAGTATGTCATAATAACTTAGGAGACGTAGAGAGGTATATACAATACAATAACTTCCATCTACGGGTGTTGTCGCTTGCAGCGGTCATCGTTTGATTATTAAATAAATACATACTAAGTACTGTACGTACATATGACTGTACATAACACATATGTATATACGTGTATAAGCAGGATATTTAGTTTTCTTACAGTATAAATAGTCCAGAAACTAATTTTGTTACAGATAGTACTCGTGACCAGGATCACAATTGTTTTCTTACAGCAGTACCTTACTTTACTCGGAACCCTTTTTATTACAGTACTTAGCCATTTAATTATTCAAGAATGGATAAACTACCTTTTATTTACAAATAATATTATTCAAGCCGTAATTCATAAGCCAAAGTTACCCAAAAGTGTGAGCCACAGTTTGACCACATTTAATTTTAATAATTTTAGTACATTAACTTGTGACAAAAGAATATTTGCCTACACCTCTGATGTTCACTGTCCTCGTAAAAACATATCTGACCTCAGCAAATACACAATAGGAAACTTACCGAAAATCACAGTTCTACATGAAAGTTTGCAGACACAAGTTAAAACACGCTAGTTTTCGGATTCAGTTTCATCAGTGTGAAGAGTAACAATTAAAAAAAGTAATGGCGCGTATGTTGACTCAAGACAATTATTAATTACACTTCATTATATAAACAGAGTACTTTCATAATAATACTTTTAAAAAAGCATGAATTTTACGAAAAAGCGATTCAGTTTCCATATCTCAAAATCGATCAGATACTTATTAGATAAATCATCTTTGTACATATAGAACTTAAAGTCCTAATTTGATATCCTAATGTAGCCGCGATTTCCAAATAACTGAAGTTTTGCGTGCGTGGCATTTGATTAGAGCAGATAGACAGTTAAAAAATAAAAGCGTTGTTGAGCAGGACTGAATTTTAACACCGTGCAGCTCCTTAAGCTATCACTTATTAGCGGCCAGCTTTCATTGTTTATTTTTAAATTCTCTCTTTTATACATAATTTATATTTTAATTATAAATACATTATGATGCATAAAAGAGAGAAAAAACGTGTGAGTCGATGATAATAATGCTCGTATAAAGTTACAATACGAGTTAATGTTACATGACGTATATATATTTTGTAAATACGTTTAGTTTTCAGAAGAACGAACGAACTTCACTTCATAAGCAAAATTCAAAAACAGCTAACCTTGCCATATATACGGATTTGTCCGTAATTGTACGGATTTTGGGAGTATGATACGGATGAATACGGATTTTTGTTTAGATTTTCGATGTAGACAGACACATCAACCTCAAATAAACTCTTATTTTGAAGCAAATACAAAGTACACTTGGATAATTATCATCACTCGGACTTTTTATTTATTTCGGGAAATTATTTAATTTCATCTTTCAACTCATTGTGCGCGCGGCTCTATGTCAGGATGACTGCCGCGTCACTGACAAAGTGTTCCGTGGTCACTGACCACTGCATACAAACCCTGCGTTCCGAAATAGAATTATTTCGCTAAAATCGATTACGAATGAATGAGGTGAATGGCTAATAATCCATGAGTGAAGCAAATGCATTCATTCATTCGCATGACTTTCGTAGCTCATGCGATGTGAGCGTTGAACGGAATTGAATGTCAAAAATTGTTTTCGCTCCATTATTTCAGCAGTTCAGATCAGACAAACCATAGTAGGTATATGTTTTATTTGGCCATGAGAGAAACAAATGAAAAGTCGTGTGGAACTCTTCGTCGAAAAGGAAGAATTTATATGTAAGTATATTTTTTTTTTCGTCACTATCTGAGTCGACGTTGAAGAACAGTGCTACAAACTCTTCTTGTTCCATCACGAATCACGGCACTTTGACGAAATAAAATTAAATAATCGTATTGTATTCTGTGGTAAGAGGTTATGTTTAAGATGTATCTTTTTTAATGCGGTCCGAATCATAAGCTATCTTTCACATCGTTTGCTAGCTCACAAATTACGGACCAGTCATCGCTCACACTTTAATTAATTCATAGCTTTTATCGATGTAATTCTATTTCGGACCGCACGGAAAGTTACAAAGAAAAACTGCATACCTATTTGCAAGCTCACGCACACATGAGCCGAGCGCACATTGGTGTGGGGAACCAGGCATGTGCCCAAGGTTGGGGGGGGCTCAGGGGGGGTTATGACCCACGCGCCTGTGGGGAATCCCCTAACATAATCGTGAAAACATACTTTTAGACTCTTAACTCTACTGAAGTGCGTTCATTAAATAACCCTGGGCTGGGTAGGAACACTTTTTGAACGGGTTTCGTCGTGTAGTGACACTCCAAACGTCAGTTGTCATTTTCGCATTATATTTAGGATAATATCGTTGAGAAGACCCCCTCGGTACGAAAATTAACGTCATGTCATTTACAAAAATTAACGTGAATGTCAGGTGACGTTTGGAGCCTATACGAACCTTGCGAACCCTGCTCAGAGTTGATGTTGAAAAATTCGACACCAGTGTAGCAACACTGTCATTTTTGAATGGTCGGTGTTGAGACGCGAGTTCATTTTTGAACGGGTTAGTGTTGCAACCCGGGAAGGAAACCCAACTCTTTGTGAGTTTATGAACGACTATGTAGGTTAACAATATGGATTTTGACAACTAAAATACGGAATCCTGGTCTCTAGGATCTGGCAGCACTGAATACAGCTGATCGGCTGGCTGATCAAAAACAATAAATAATATAATATAACCTAAAAAAATGATATAGTTGATGTCTGGACGAACAAAAATAATAAGAAATATGCGGCGGAACGTTATCCATCACTTGAAAAACCCGTCATCCAGTTTCACTTCATTTACTCGTAGTATCAAAACTAACTCACCCAGAGTAAGGTTTGCACCGAGCCCGACTGGATACCTCCACTTAGGAGGACTCAGAACAGCGGTATACAACTTTTTATTCGCCAAATCTCGAGGGGGCACTTTTATCCTGCGAATAGAAGACACGGACCAAAGCAGAAAAGTCGAGGGATCTGTAGATGCTTTGACAAATGACCTAGAGTGGGCTGGTATAGAGTGCGATGAAGGGCCCAGCAAAGGTGGCAATTATGGGCCTTATGTACAAAGTGAGAGACTGGGGATTTATCAGTAAGTTTCTATGCAAAAATGCATCTTGGTTTATGTACTGGTTTAGTTAAATTCTCTACTTGCGAGCAAAAAAATGGAATCACTGCTATCACGGTTGCTTCAAAGTAATTTGTTAAGCTACATATAAAGAAGTATTAATTTAGAGCTTAAATATTCACATTTAAAAACATTAATTTTCCTTGAAACAGTGGCATTTGGGGGCGGTTCTTGCATGATGTGGGGTGGAGTTTCTTGGGATGGGAAAACGAATCTTGCTTTCATACCTGGTGGAGGCAGAGGCAGTTTAACATTTGACAGATACATCACTAACATTCTTCTGGAACATGTTGTCCCGTATGCAGGATTTGTTGGAGATAATTTCATCTTTTTGCATGATAATGTTCATTGTCACACTGCACGTCAGACTACCCATTGCCACAATGAAGTCGGAATAAGTACCATGGTCTGGCCCGTGCTCAGCTTGGATTTAAATCCCATTGAGCTAAAAAGTTTGAGGCAGAAATCCGGCACCTTCCAGCATCGACAAGCTCAAAGCATCGTTGTTAGAGCTCAAGAAATTAATAAGATTGATGAAAAATTGCTTGCGCAGTGTCATTAGGACTTGATAGGCAATATAAAGTATTGAATAATCAATAAACAATAAAAAAAACAATAAAAAACAATAATTGTTGATTAATTTAATTTGATTTTTATTTATTTATACTCAATTTCCGTAAAACTGCTGAACCCATTTTAATAAAAAGGGTACCTTTCTAAAGCTTAAATTCTAAGCTTTCAAACGTTACTTTTTTTGTTCTAAAGTACAATATAGCTGAACAAATCACTTTGAACCAACCGTGATTGCAGCAATTCCATTTTTTTTGCTCACAAGTGTAGTATCACAAATAAAAAAACGTTGGTTTGTTTATTTAATAGGCTATATTAACTCGAACTAACATATGTTTGGTAAATTATTATTACATACGGCTTGAATATTCACGTTTGTTGACTATATGCCAACCGTTTCACCAATACAATTTCGGCATTATCAAGGCGAGTGTCGTTCTTAGGACGACGACGCGGCGTTCACCGTCGTTGTCAAACGGGAACTGGCAGCCGCCGATCGGCGAGCTGCACGCATTGCTCGTGCGCTGAGCGTTGGCTGCGTCGTCGAGGGAGGTGGGATGGTGGATCACACGTGAGTGTTCAAGCCATATGTAATAATAATTTTGTATGTCAGCTCACGCGAGTTTTAATAATATTATGACATATGGTACTTTATATTTCCGAAATTTAGCCAGTTCCGTATAGACCACACAAAAATACCTATAAGTAATGGTAACTGGTTGGGTAGGATAGGTAAGGGGGCACAGTGGGAAAAAATATTTAGAATTAGAAAGTTTTATATTGGATGTAAAAATCTTATTGACTGAGGTCATTGTAACGCCATTTGTTCAGGTTAGGTCTAGACAATTCTCAAACTTTACTTTCATGTTTTATTCACAATTATATTTATTGCCTTTAATATAAAAAAGAAAACTTTTAAATACCTGTATGAAAATCAAATTGCAAATACTAATTATAAATAACTGTTCGATATTTAATTTATCTAAAAAAATACCACTTAATGTAACTCCCCTAAGAAATCTAGAATTAAGGAATGCGCCAATGATTAACTTAACCTTAATTTTCCATATTTTTCAGAGAGCATGTAAATAAGCTGCTAGATAATGGATCAGCATACCAATGTTTCTGTACAGAAAGGAGGTTAAACATCCTCCGACGTGATGCCATGAAGTCCCACCAGGTGCCCAAATATGACAACAGATGTAGAAGTCTGACGCCAGCTGAGATCAGAGAGAAGTTGAAGGCTGGCGGACAGAGCTGTATTAGATTTAAGGTTTGTTCTTTCATTTAGCAATTTAAAAGTAATGGTGTTTTGAGCTTTTAGGATCCATTTACAATACAAGTGCAGGGACCTGTTGCTACACATTGTTGACTCCACTCATTAATTCGAAGGCAACTATCTAATGACATTAGGAATCGTCACTGCTATCCAATTTGAAATATGAAATGAAATTAAATATATTTATGTAATGTAGATATATCAGATACACTTATTACAGGTCGGTTTTAATGTAATATATAGGTAATTAAATAGTCTATGTTTATATTTATAGGTAACAGTCTTATATAATAAAATAATAATATGGGGAAATACACAAGGAAATAATAAAGGTTAGGTTTACTTCAATTTAATAAAAAAAAAAAACACTTGAATAAATTAAAAATAAAGGAATAAGTAATATAATAAATATATGCAATACATATAATAAATATATGCCTAACTCCACCCATTCGATTAGTCTTGCTAAGAAGAAGGGTAAGAAACTTAGCAAGATGTCTTCTTACCCTTACACCTAGTATAATCGTATAGGTAAAATCGATTTTACTAACACTATGCTTCTAGAGGTTAAAAGGTAATCCTGACCTTTTTGAATCAATAATTTGAGGTTTGTCTGAAAAACAGCCTTAATATTACCTTTAAAGTAACCTTACGATGCGAAAGATTATCAGCAGTAAGCAATATTAAATAAGTAAATCATCTTCCAACTTGCAGCTGTCATCCGACTGTCAAGCGTTCGAAGACCTGATCTTCGGCGGTATCGCCTACGACGTGTCCCTCAACGAAGGCGACCCAGTCATAATGAAGAGTGATGGCTTCCCCACGTACCACTTCGCGAATGTGGTCGATGATCACCTGATGCAAGTCACACACGTCCTGAGAGGCGTTGAGTGGCAGATCTCTACGACTAAGCATTTGTTGTTGTACAGGTAAACCAATTGAAAACCAATTGAAATACATTAAATACAGTAAAGGTGGCAGGACGGCTGGACCACCGACTAACAGTGTTGCCACCTTGGTTTTTGAAAAAGAGCAGTTGGACAAGCTAGAAAGGGCTAGATTTAGCAAATTTTGCCATCAAAAGTGCTAAAAATTGTTTATTTGAAATGTAGTAAGTAATTTCAGAAAATGCAACAGAGTAATTAAAACTAAGTTATTGAATTGTTAAAAATCGTACCTGCTGAAGCAGAAAAAGTTGATGGCTGACTGACATCTGCGTTTTTTGCGGATTTGAACGAAAATTTAAAATGAATCCTACAGTTTTTTATTATTTCAGTTGACACCTTGTGTGAACAGCAAGACTCTCTCAGTCGTTTTAAACCCCATCGTAAACGTAGTATGGATATCATTGTTTTTAGCCCTATTTTGTTTCTGGTTTTAGTTTTAATAAGGTTCACAGAACTATAAATATACACATAACGAAAAGGGCTAGATTGCTTTTTTCGGGCTAAATCATCAAAAAACGAGTTCAACTACAGTAAAAAGTGCATCTAGCACTAAAAGAGCTAAGGTGGCAACACTGCACCGACTAAGGCCGTAATACCTATACGCACGTAAGTATATATGGGTATTATAAAAAATAAATATATATATATACTTATATATTATGTATATGTTGCAGTAAAAACTCATAGCCGGTCAAAAGTTGTTTTGACTGCGAAAATCAGTCAAAACTCAAAACTAGTTTTAACTACGTTGGTCTGAAGTAATTTTGATTAAAAAGTATTTCTGGGTTGTCATAAAAAAATAACGTGCCGTTCCGCGACGTGCCATATCTAACCTTCTAACCTAACCTACCGGCTCTCTTCTGCACTGCAGGACATCCGAAAAACTAATTTTGCCTGCGAATATCAGTCAACACTACATCCTTATTCAAAACTAGTTTTGACTGACTCATTCTCGCAGTCAAAAGTAGTTTTGACCAGTTATGACTTTTGACTGTGACATATATAAGAAAACCCTGACTGACTGACTGATCATTGGATGTACCTAGAACATTAGATTTAGCCTGTAGGTTTCTTGTGTGATGCAGACATCACCTAAGTAAGAAAAGATTTTTGGAAATTCCGACGGTATCCACGCGAGCAAAGTCGGCGTCCACTAATATTTCTGTCAATTTCTCTGTCACGTTTAATTTTACTGCCCGTCCCGCCAGAGCGTTTGGATGGGAGCCGCCACGGTTTGGTCACCTGCCGCTGATCGTCAACGCTGACGGCACCAAGCTCAGCAAGCGACAGAGTGACGTCACGGTGGAAGACTATCGGAGGAATGGTGAGGATATGCATGTGCTAGAAACAAAAACGGTTATACAATCTTAGACCATTTAACACGGGACGTGGCAAAGCGCGACTCTTAAAGACGCACATTTTTTTTGACATTTAGACATTTATTTATTATCCTAAATATTGTAAATAAACGTTATTAATTGACTAGTTTGTCTTTAAATGTAGTTAATATATATATATATACACTTAATAAAATAAAATTCAAGTTATTGTGAGATATATTTCGGGCCCTATCCTGGGTCCGGCATCAGTCACAATGAAATTGACAAAAATAAATAAAAAAATATAAAATCTAACCTAAAAAAGTATCCAACCTAATAAAAAGTATGTATGCGTGCTATCGAAGAAGCCACCGCAGCTAACCTGCTCCTGTTATCATATGGCTAAAAATCGGTCCAGCAGACGCTCCCCCGATAGCACGCATGGTATCTAGTGGGTGGCGCCATCACATTGCATCGCTGCGCTTCTACATAATAGTTTTTGCTGAGCTGCGCAACGACGAAACATGGTGACGTCACATGGTTTTGTCGTTCGTGCCCACTAAATTGTTATTTATCGCTGCCTATTTAAGCCTGGTCCGTACTGAGCACCAAGCGACCATATATACGATCTCTCCCAAGTTCTAAGTTGGATGTCGGATATGGGTGGTGTAAATGATTTAATTATGCGCGCTGTAAAACACTGATTGAATTTTAAGTTATGGAGACGAGTATGTGTGGGTACGGGTAAGGTGTTGTTCGTGATCGAGTCGCATGTGTGTCGGTGATGATTGATTCTGATGTGTAGTGCATTTTTGGTCTCGCCTACATAGAATGCAGGGCAGTGCCTGCATTCTAAGATGTAGATGAGGTTTCTGGTGGTGCATGTGCTATTTGGTTGCGCTTGGTAAACGTTGGTTGTGTGATGTGTATTGATGGTGGTGGCGGTGTTGATGATAGCACATGTTTTACATCGAGGCCGTCGGCATGCTGAGGTTCCGGGTGTTGTAGATGTGTTATTGTTGAGTTGTGATGGTATTTTTTTGGAAAGTATTGATTTTATGTTCGGATTTTGTTTGTAGCAGATTTGAATGTTTGGATGTATGAGGTTTTTGGTGTCATCGTTTTGTGTTAATATAGGTGAGAAGTCCTTTATTAGTTTTTTTAGTTTGTAGCTGCCGTGAAAGTATGTGGTGATGAGACGTAGTTGATTTTGTGTAGCGTTCCTATTTGGTCTGTTGTTGTTGTGATATCTGGGTCGGTCGTGTATTTGTTTTAATAGAAAATTGTTTGGATAATTCCTGTTAAGTAGCCCTGTATGTATTTTGGTTTGGTAGTTTTGAAGATTTTCTTGTGTGTTGCAAATCCGACGGCCTCGAAGTGATAATGAATTCGATATATTCATTATCACTTCGAGGCCGTCGGATTTGCAACACACAAGAAAATCTTCAAAACTACCAAACCAAAATACATACAGGGCTACTTAACAGGAATTATCCAAACAATTTTCTATTAAAACAAATACACGACCGACCCAGATATCACAACAACAACAGACCAAACAGGAACGCTACACAAAATCAACTACGTCTCATCACCACATACTTTCACGGCAGCTACAAACTAAAAAAACTAATAAAGGACTTCTCACCTATATTAACACAAAACGATGACACCAAAAACCTCATACATCCAAACATTCAAATCTGCTACAAACAAAATCCGAACATAAAATCAATACTTTCCAAAAAAATACCATCACAACTCAACAATAACACATCTACAACACCCGGAACCTCAGCATGCCGACGGCCTCGATGTAAAACATGTGCTATCATCAACACCGCCACCACCATCAATACACATCACACAACCAACGTTTACCAAGCGCAACCAAATAGCACATGCACCACCAGAAACCTCATCTACATCTTAGAATGCAGGACCAAAAATGCACTACACATCAGAATCAATCATCACCGACACACATGCGACTCGATCACGAACAACACCTTACCCGTACCCACACATACTCGTCTCCATAACTTAAAATTCAATCAGTGTTTTACAGCGCGCATAATTAAATCATTTACACCACCCATATCCGACATCCAACTTAGAACTTGGGAGAGATCGTATATATGGTCGCTTGGTGCTCAGTACGGACCAGGCTTAAATAGGCAGCGATAAATAACAATTTAGTGGGCACGAACGACAAAACCATGTGACGTCACCATGTTTCGTCGTTGCGCAGCTCAGCAAAAACTATTATGTAGAAGCGCAGCGATGCAATGTGATGGCGCCACCCACTAGATACCATGCGTGCTATCGGGGGAGCGTCTGCTGGACCGATTTTTAGCCATATGATAACAGGAGCAGGTTAGCGGCGGTGGCTTCTTCGATAGCACGCATACATACTTTTTATTAGGTTGGATACTTTTTTAGGTTAGATTTTATATTTTTTTATTTATTTTTGTCAATTTCATTGTGACTGATGCCGGACCCAGGATAGGGCCCGAAATATATCTCACAATAACTTGAATTTTATTTTATTAAGTGTATATATATATATATTAACTACATTATCCTAAATATTATAACATTACAGTAATAGACCAAATCGTTACAATATTATATATGTATATAATTTTATTTTAAGCACTAACTAACATACTTTCTTCTAACATTCTCTTCCACACACTCATCACACATCCTATCCCATCTACAAACACATCACACTCTGGTGCTTTAGCGAGCAGGGAGCAGAGCATATCGAGTGCTCGCGCGACTGGCGAGTACCGGACACCGGTACAGATTGGTACGAGATCTTGCTTCTGCGAATAGCTTGTGACTCCGCGCCCTGAGGTACCTATCAGGTACAAACAGTTTTACCACGTTCTCGACTAGATCAATGGTATCAATCTTGTTTCTTATAATATTAAGTACAAACTTAGCCAAAGCCAAATTCCTTCTAAGCTCCAGAGAATCGAAACCCAAGCGTCCCTGCAGAAACAAAGTCGGATATAAAAATGGGTAGTAATTATACCTTTTTATATAGCACACATTTACTCACTCACGCACACTCCTGCGAAAAATTGAGATGTCAAACTCAATCAAAATCACACTAACATAAAACACGCACGCAAACAAACAAACTGTAACGTGAACATGCTGTTTTATGTGCTTCGGCAGAGGGGATGCCTGCACTTGCCGAGGTTCGTGTTATGTGGTCCAAGACCCTATTACACAGGCTACATTTCAACTCTCAGAAAAACCGAAAACTGGATATAGTAAAAGTGCTTGGTACTAGAGATCATAAAATCCGGATTTTTCTCAAATCTGGATTCTAACGTTACCATCACAAACAAATCCGGATTATCCGGATTACGTTGATTATGGTTAGATTATAGTTGATTGTTATTAGATTTGAGAAAAATCCGGATTTTGCGATCCCTTGTACCGAGCACTTTTACTATATCCGGTTTCGAATTTTGGTACTTTTTTTTGGAACCTTTTAACATTTTCAAGTAATTTTAAATTATACACGTATATTTTTATGCTAAATTATAAATTACGAACAGACGGGGAACGGAGTCGCGCAAAAAAATGAGCCCGACTTTAAAATATTGTGCGGAATTCGCATAGGTTTAATTTGAAAACCATTTCGAGATTTTGGTTAATTAGCCGTAGTTTAGAACTTGTGGTCTAAAAACCTCACGATGATGAATATTTTTTCGTAATAGCGGCAAGTTCTATTTTACGTCGTGTGACGTCACTTGAGAAAAGGCTGTTGAGATGTGTGTCCTTTGCTATCAAGATGAATTTATAATAATTTGCTCCCGACTGATTTTATAGATGGACGACCTATGAGAAAACAGACAGAAGCAGACCACTTTTTTATAAGCTGGGCAAAGGTCCATAATCGGTATTATGCCTAAAACGTCCCAATTGACGTCATATCTGAAAAATTCTTTAAAAAAACATAAAAAATATATTATTAAATTATATAATACCATAATAATAAAAAACTATAATCTACAATGGCGTGTATACTCTGAAAAAAAAAAAACTTTTAGGAATTAAGCTAACCTACATCCACACGACGTTTGATGAAAATTGTGGTGAAATCTCAACTATTGTCAATTATTATTGAACTTCGATTTATTGAAGACCTAAAAATCTGGACTTAATTTTTTTTCGAATTTTGAACTATCCGGATTACATTCACAAAATTGACTACAGCTCGCGTATTATAAAAAGAATACGTTTGAAGTTAGACAATGAACCTGCACACAACACGATTATCGGTCTCTTTGGCGGTAAGGAGTAGGGCGCGACGGGGGAACCGGGGGAAATCCCCAAACATCTCCGCCGCACGGCCACGCCCCCTAAGCTATTGGCTGTTTGTTTCTTGCACATTTCGCGATTGGCTCCTCAGTCGACATTTGTTTGCTGTGCTGCGTTCAAGCGTCCATTTTGCTCTCAAAGTACAGTCGCACACAAAAGTATATTGATTTTGAACGTGATGGTTATACACAGGAAAGAAAGAAAGATGATTTACGATTATTTTCTTACATGAAGAAAGACGATAGAAACACAAGTTTGACACAGTGCAATTATGTTGTCAGTTTTAAATAAAAATTGTATAGCGAAATAGGTTTTTTCTAGACTGTAGTTTCCTACACATTATGTACCTACTCGTACTTACCTCATTAGGTTGAATAATTATGCAATATCAACCGTCAGCTTGTAGTTACCGCAAGCACTTTTATGCACGACTGTATACATGCGTAAACTCATCCCCGGCTAGCTTCAGACGTGTTCTTTTTACAATACGCGGGCTGTACTACTGTACATTATTGTTCAAGGAATATTCCCTCTCTCGCTGGTGAACTACATCACACTGTCTGGCGGCGGGTTCGACCACGTGCCCGGCGCAGGAGTCAGGATTAAGACTATGGGAGACTTAGCGGAGGAGGTGAGCATAGACGGACATTTTTATGTATACAGATGTTTTATTCTACGAAGTCTACTTACCTATGGTTGTAGTAGTGCATGCACACGCACTTTCTCTAGTGTGCGTAACCTCGGGATCGCTTACAATACGCGCAACACACACAAAACACGCGTATCTGTACACGTCACTACTACAACCATAGCCAAGTAGACTTCGTAGGATATAACATCTGTAGGAAATATAATTTGCACGAATTCGGATTATCGGATTAAATTTGTATAATAAATTTGAACAATAGAGGCACGTGCCCGTAAGTCACGACTCACGCTCACGACTATCCATAAACTGTGAAAGGCCATGTACAAAAAATATAGTCCATCATGGGCCAGCTAGCCAAATTTAAGGAAATGCTACAATTTGGGGTACTCATTTTCGTTTTCACCGCATTTACACAGGTTAGTAAGGATGTCAAAAAACTATGATGGCTATATGGTAGCTAATATAAACGATGACGTCATCACTTTTTCAAGGACTTTTTTTTTCTGAAACCTCTTGTGCCCCACCCACCCCTATTAAATTTTCGAGTCGACTGCGAACCCCTTGAAAACAAATTCGCCATAGAAGGATCTTTATTTAAATAAAAGATAATGCAGTCACAAAGTAATGTTGTTTGTTAATTAATGTGATAGGTGAGCTTGTTTCTTGTCGCAAATTGATTTTAAGAGCAACTTTGCTCAATTTTGAACATATTTCGTGTTGCCAGCGCGAGCTAGAGTCATTTGGACACTCGTGCAGTCTATTACGAAACGAACGAACGTTTCGTAAACAAGCACTCGTGTCCCAATGTCTCACATTATGTCACGGTTGCACAAAATACTATTGCTACGGGGGATTCGGTTGGTGATCATTGAACCTTGTTCCTGGTCCCTGGCCGGGTCTCCGGTATGGGTTCGGGCGATTGATTAGATTTCAACTTGTATAATAATATTTTACCTATAATTTTAATCGTATATATATTGATACATAAATTAAATAAACATTTAATCTAAGTAGTTCATGTATATTTATTATTTTATTACACATATTTTTATAAGATTAAAATTTGACTTGTGAAACGTGTATTATACTCGTATATACCTACTTTGCAAAATAAACTTTTTGAATTTTGAATTTTAAATTTAAAATATTATAAAATAATATTTTCTCACACAGTTCCAACTAAAGAAGATATCATCCCACCCCTCCCGCCTCAACGCCGACCTCCTCTCCGAATGCAACAGATTGGAGTTAAAGAGACAACTTCAAGACGAAGAACTTTCACTAACTTTGGTCGCTAAAGTAAAAGAGTTAGTGAAGAAAACATATCCGAATGAAAACCTCAATATATCAAGTCAGCACGTGAAAAACATCCTGGATTGGTCCACTTCTAGAGTCACGAAAATAGAAGATTTAGTTTCATCAAAATTCGGGTTTCTATGGATTTTACCAGCGAGCTATAAATTAGAAGAAAATAACAAAGTTTTGCTAGAAAAGTTATTAGAATGTTTAGAAAGTACGAAACCGTTCGATCAGAATAATTTGAAGGTCGTTTTGAGAGATTTTTCAGGTAATAATAATGTAAAGTTTCCTGTTTTTATGAAGGTTTTAAGGTCAGCTCTGAGTGGTTTGCAAGAAGGCCCTGGCGTAGCTGAAATGATGGATTTGTTGGGAAAAGACCAGACTTTAGAAAGAATAAAAGCTGTAACGAGATAGTTGGTCGGTTTTGAAGAATTTATTGTTATGATTATAAGATCTTTATAATGTATTATAAGTATATAAATATTGGTACGTAATAAATAAGTTATGTTTAAAAAAAAACATGTTTTTATTTATAAATAAAATTCACTGATTGTAGAAAATGTAGTTAGCTTTTGTTGTGATGGAGTTTTCTAAGAAAAATGTTGTTAAAATTGATGTCTATTTTTCCAAGGGCTATCGTTGTTTGCGGTCCCTTATTGGTGCCCCTGAGGCAATTATTGTGTTTTATCAATCACTAACAATATAATTTCGTACCATTATTTTAGTTTATAAACTTTGGCTTCTATATTTTTAAAATAAGAAGATATCTATAATATAGATACTATGATAGAAATAAATTTCTATGTTTAAACACTTGGCGATATATCCATCGCAAAAAATATTAAAATTAATTGAAATTGCAAAGTTATTCATCAGTGCTTTGCTGTAATACTCGTTGCAGGCGTAGGCCAGTACTAATGCCTAGTTTACACGGATAGGGGACCTAGTCGAATTAAAAAGCAGCGTTACGCCAGGGCCACAGCTTTAGGCTTCTGGCGGCGCTTCTTGTTGCGCTACCAGGTGGTTTTTGCAACGGGCTTTACCCTGCCACGAAATCCGTCGGCGCCTTCCACCGCATCGGATGTATAGCGCGCTCGTTCGCTCAAAGTGTTCGACAGTAGGTACGTCCTGTGCGCTCGATCACTGTTTCAACCGCTCGCCTCCCCGCACATCGCCGTCCCGAGAGCGCAAGTCACTCGAAGCCGAACAAGACGCGCGAGCGGTGACCCATGGCCAGATCTATACAACTTCATACATTTGTTCTCTCCGCCGGCGCCGTTGCAAGAAGAACCGCTTGGCGCGCCTCTCGAAGCCTGAAGTTATGGCCGACCGGTTACATTACTAGTCAAATGTAAACGATTGCAAAATGGGTTGGTGATCGGGAGCGGTGTTTAATGATCCGTCCGGAGAAATTCGAAAGGTTTTTTTTGCACCTATACTGCCGCTACTAGGATTCGTATTTTTTTCATGATTTCGAAAAAAGCGGTCGTTGAACCTTTATTTAAAATCTTTAATTCAAAAATAACAAGAACCATCTTAAGTTGTGCGTTTCGTAGAGGATACGAATCGTTTCCCATGTTTTTATCCCTGGTCAGTAAGTCAACGCGGGTAAACTAGGCATTACGCATGTTACTCTACTACTAACTAGCCTAGCCATAATGTAAACCTGACTTAACTACGCCAATCGTAGCAATGTAGAGACCAGTGCTACGACACTCGTAGCAAGTGTAGACACCAGTGCTACGACGCTCGTATTAAGTGTAGATGCCGCAGGCAAATGGTAAAATTCGTCAGTTTACAAACGGCGACGCAGAATCCAGCATTTTAAAATTTGCCTAGGCGTATCGCAGTTCTGTTAGAACTATTGAGGATCACCTATTTTTGACATTTTGGTGAAAGACTTTCGATTTTGTCTATTTAGAAAATGACATCGGTAAATCACAACACAGCGAGCGTTTAGAAACAAACGACGCCGTTTGTAAACTAATGAATTATACAATTTGCCTGCCACATTAGCAAGTGTAGAAACCAGTGCTATGACTCTCTTAGCAAGTGTAGAGACTAGTGCTACGACACTCGTAGCAAGTGTAGATACCAGTGCTATGATACTCGTAACAACTGTAGAGACCAGTGCTACGACACTTGTAGCAAGTGTAGAGGCCAGTGATATGACATTCGTAGCAAGTGTAGAGGCCAGTGATATGACATTCGTAGCAACTGTAGAGACCAGTGCTACAACATTCGTAGCAAGTGTAGAGACCAGTGCTATGATACTCGTAACAACTGTAGAGACCAGTGCTACGAAGCTTGTAACAAGTGCTACGAAACGTGTACCAAGTGTAGAGACTAGTGCTACGAAACTTGTACCAAGTGTAGAGATGAATGCTACGACTTTCCTAGCAAGAGATCAGTGCTACGACGTTGGTATCAAGCTTAACTTAGATCCGTACTATGACACTTGTAGCTAAGGTTGCTACAAAACTAGTAGCAAGTGCAGATATATGTGCTACGACGCTGGTAGCATGCTATGACCCTCGTAGCAAGTGTAGAGGCAAGTATTACGACACTCGTAGCGAAGGTAAATATCATGTAGAGAGTAGTACTACGACGCTGGTAGCAAGCTTAGCTTAGACCCGAGCTTTGATACTCGGAGCAAGTGTAGAAACAAGTGCTACGACACTCGTAGTGAAGGTAAAGATCATGTAGAGATTAGTGCTACGACGACGCTGGTAGCAAGCTTAGCTTAGACCCAATCTTTGATACTCGTAGCAAGTATAGAAACAAGTGCTACAATAGTCGTAGCGAAGGTAAAGATCATGTAGAGATTAATGCTAGGACGCTGGTAGCAAGTTTAGCTTAGACCCGAGCTATGACAGTCGTAGCAAGGGTAGATACCAGTGCTACAAAACATGTAGCAAATATAGAGACCAATGCTACGACGTAGTATTCGATGCGGTAAAAAATTAAAATCATTTCTCTATTGCATAACGTTAAATATAAAATTCAATAATGTAACTTTAAAAGCTTACTTTATTCCAATTCAGTCGTAAATCACATTTCATTCAGGAATGAATGTATTGAATTTACCTTCACGAGAATAGTTTTATTTTATCTTTGCCTTTTAGCGTTCGATACAGAAACTGAAACACAGTACACGAATTGAATTTTCTCAACGACAGACACGTGTCACCCAACAATTACTTTTCCCATCCCATAAAACATCTTTATTTCGAGGAAGTTTTCGTTTTCGTTACTGCGCCACAAGATGTTGGAATAATATCCCCCCCACTCTTAAGCTTTCTTCATCAGTAAATAACTTTAGATATATGTACTTTTTAATTGTTTTATTTTATTACATATAAATATACAGACTTTTATGAATATTGCAGTATAAATTAATTAAAAAAGAAAACTTCCGATATATTTTTCGACCCACTTGGGATCGCCGTCAGTCGAATGGTGGATCGAAATATATATCGAAAGTTTTCTTTTAATTTATACTACAATATTCATAAAATCTGTATATTTATGTATAATAAAACAATTGAAAAAAGCTTTTATTAAGTAAAAATATTTATTATCATAGATATAGGTACAAAATATTTTTATTAAATTTACAAAAAGAGACGCAGCAGTAATTTATTACTTATATAAGGTCTTTCAATTTAAACTGAAAGTAAATCAGGAGGTGATTCAGTATCGTTAATACATCACATTCCACTGCAAAGCACTTGTTTTTGCGCGAACTTTTTTTTCGCTTCTCAGTACAAAATGGTCCGATCAGCTGACTCAGTTTGTACGGACAAGTGAAGAAAAAGCTTGCGCAAAAAAAAGTACTTTGCAGTGGAATGTGATGTATTAACGATACTGAATCACCTCCTGATTTACTTTCAGTTTAAATTGAAAGACCTTATATATACAGTTGTGGTCATATAATTAGGAACGACTAATACCGAAGTAACTTTCAGAAAAATAAGTTGCTGTAACTTTAGTTTATATTACTGTTACTACCTTCAAACGACATGATAATATAGCTATGTAAGCAGGCTTTTATACTACATATATAATATGTAAAATTGTTGAATTCAATTGATAATTTAATTAAAGTTCCATTTGAACTATTTATTTGAAACTTTCTAGCTATGGACAAATAATTAGGAACGGAAAAAATAAATTAATTTATTGAACTGTATCAGAAACCATTTTAATGAAATAAGCAATATTTATTACAAAACTTTTAACACAGCTTACAAAAAGCAGTATTAGTATTCTGTAGGGTGGCCCTTTCTTACAATAACTGCTCTGCAGCGACGGGCCATGGAATCTATTAAGTTTTTACAGGTTTCATCTGAAATAGTGTTCCACAATTCGACAAAGGCATCATATAGATCGTTCAAATTGCTCGTCCTTTTCGCAGCCACACTCTTCTTTACTTCTCTCCAAAGATTTTTGATCGGATTAAGATCTGGACCATTTGCAGGCCAATCTAACACAGTAATTTTTTGATCACTAAGAAACCTTTTAACTGAATGAGCAGTGTGTTTGGGGTCATTATCTTGCTGAAATATCCAGACTACAGACAACCTCTCCTCAGCATAAGGAAGCATAGTCTCCTCCAATATTTGCTTGTATTTAAATTGGTCTAGCATACCTTCAATCTTTTTAACTGGCCCAACACCATGACCTGAGAAACATCCCCAAACTTTTATGTTTCCTCCCCCATGCTTTACCACTTTTTACGTGAACTTAGGATTCAAAGCTTGCTTAGGCGGTCTACGCACATACTGTTTACCATCAGACCCTAGTCTATTTATTTTCGTTTCAACAGAAAATAACACATTTTTCCATTGACTTGCTGTCCAGTTGCCATATTTTCTCTCGAACTCTAACCTAGCTTTTCGGTGCACCTTCGTGAGAAGCGGTACACTCCGGGCGATTCTTCCAAATAACTTTGCATCAGTTAAGCAACTTCGTACTGTACGTGTAGATACTCCTCCGTCGTCAAAAACTTCCCTCTTTATATTTTCTGAACTCTTGAAAGGATCAGCCTTTGCTGCACGAACAATCAAAGCATCTTCACGTGATGTTGTTTTTCTAGATTCAGGCTTTCGAGGTACATTATTCGTAGTATTAAACTTTTTGACGTGATTCACAGCATCAAACAACTTGGTTTTAGAGCACTTCAAATGATCAGCAATCTTTTTATACGACCAATTACGTTCATATAGAGCCATAATAATTTTTCGGGTCTTTGGAACACAACTCTCCTTTTTGCCCATGATTTTGGAATAATTATGCACTTTCAACTTAGTCAATATAAAGCGATGTAACCATAGAATACGCGGGAAACAAAAAAAATGCGATATTCGTTTTCGAAATTCAAAATTAAGAATGATTTTTTTCCGTTCCTAATTATTTGTCAAGCGGACAGTACATTTAAAATACAATAGCAATTTGAAGATGATATGAACTTTTGATAGCAGTGCAATTGTTTTGCATATTGGGTATAAATTATTAAAGCCTACTAATATAACTGTTATTTGTGTGGTTTAAATTTGTTATCAATAAGTTAATACAAAAGTAACAGCTACTTGTTTGTCAAAAATCGACTTTCTTACCAGTCGTTCCTAATTATATGACCACAACTGTATATATACAATATTTCCAATATTTTGATAATTTTATTTTATTTGTTATGTATAAATATGTATATTCTTCTGAATTTTCCCACTGCTGTTCTGTTCTTTTGTGTAAGTTTGTTTATAAATGTATATGACTGGATGCCGACCCAATCTTGTTATATCATTTTGTTTATAAATGTGCAATTTGTATTGTTTAAAAATATGTATAACCTTGTTTATAAATGTGTATGACTGGATGCCAACCCAATCTAAAAACCTGGACATCCGCTGAAAATTGCAGCTACAGCTGCGAAATTATTCTGAGCGGAGACCCTTTTGGTATCATTTAGTTTTTAAGTAGTTAAAATGTTCCTAAAAATTCTTCATTATTACGTATAACTAGTTATTAAGTTTCAAGTTTTGATACCAATTAAACATTCTTCTTTCTTTCTTTCTAGTATTTGTACACTTACCCCTTGCCGAGCGATAAAGGGAACTATTGGGAGGTAAACCTGCATGCCCTTAAAAGCGTGTATTTGTGCCCGCAATATGGCGGTAAAGCTATTAAGTTGGGACCTAAAAATAATCGTTGTGAAGAGGTTGTAGAATTGTAAAGTGACAGTCCACTCTCGGAAATACCTCTGACATGTCCTCGGGGATATGTTATGCCGTAATGATATTGAATGTCATTTCTTGTTATTATCTTACAAATCTGAAAAATTGATCCTTATCTGATCTTAATCGCCTCTGTGGCCGTGCCCCGCGGAGCACACAGAGAGTATTCTAGTATGGAGTGTAGTGATACTATGTAATTAATTTCTTATAGTTTTCTGAGACAAATTAACGTTTTTTCATTTTTCACATACAAGGTGACTTTTTGATCATCGTCCAAATTCATACTGGAAGCTTGGTAAGTGATCAGAATCATCAATCAAAAGAAATTTTTGTGAAATTCGTATAATGAAATTTCGACTTCCCATAGTAATACACCCCCAGTCCTGAGTGAATCACTATGGGGAGTCGAAATTTTATTTTATGAATTTTACAAAAATCGTTATTGGTTCATGATGCTGGTCACTTACCAAGGCTCAAGTATGAATTTGGACGATGTTCACAAATTCACCTTGTATATTTGTGTTCGGTCTGCATGCTTCGGAAGGCACGTTAAGCTGTTGGTTCATTTGTGTCCGAAATGTGCTCACCACCCACCACGTTTGGGACGTAATAATCGTCGGTGAAAACGGGTGTACCAAGTGACTTGCATTTCACATTTTACGCTCGGGAACACCTCTGAAACCCCCTCGGGGTTTCATGTTGTGACGATATGTTTGATCCTTATTTAGTAAAAGCTTTTCCTCAGGAAAAAATATTTTTAAAAACTAGTTGGCCTGGCTCCTTCACAGCGTAGATGATAAAAAGAAAGAGAAAATTAGATAATACGATTTATTTTTCACTTTATCTTGAAGTAAAACAAGCTCAATTTGTATTAGATCTACTTATTTCTAGAGATATCAAAGGGATTTTAATGCTTTGTAAATAAAGCCAAAACGTGACGCGCAAAGAAGAATTTCTCAAATCAAAAGTAAATATATGTATAATAAAAGTAAAAGTGCTAAAGGCAACTGAATTACTTTACATTTTTTAGAGACTTAAAATTACATCAGTTAGAAAAATAGCCGTGTTTTTTCCTAAACCAAGGCAGGCCCAGTTTCTGACTTGAGAAAATCTCGCTAAGCGATATTTAAGCGACGAATGAGCCAATCAAAATGCAAGGGCATATTAAAGCCGATTCTGAAGGTTTTAATTTTTGTTTTAGTACTGTCAAAACTTAAACTTTTCCAAAGCAATTTAGCTTCTGTTCCAATCCATTAAGGAATATTTTGCAATGAAGAAAATTTACTATTGACAGCACTAAAACTAAAACTAAAGCCTCCAGAATCGGCTTTATTACCTGCTTAAGTTTATGTTTATTCTTATTGCACACAGAAAACTTAATTCTTAATTATATAATAAAAGTTATGTACAACGGCGTGCTTATCTCAGTAATGAGATTTCTCCCAGCAAACCAAGGGTGATAAGGATATTTGAAATAAATAAGATATTCATATTGTATCTATCTAAGTATCTATCTTAGATTATTTATTAAATGTGAAATCTATTAATTGTCGCGGATTGAACTATTAATTATACAAAAAAAAAAAAACTAAATCCACACTCATCGTGACGATAGGTATATTAATATCCATGCCGTAATCACTTCAGCGTTCCCCGTCTGCAGCGAACCCTCATCAAATGTCAAGTACATTGGCTGACATTTCCGAGTGCACCACATTTGCATATCTCGAATAGTGTAGTCGTTGGTGTCAGGAGCACACTGCGACAAAACTTGCTCGCTGTATCACATTAAGGTTAAACGACAGTCGCATAGTGCAAAGTGTATAACTTAACTTTGTTTTTCTTAAAATTTATTGATAAAGGCGTTACTTTGCGGAAGTCCATCATACATTTGTGGATATATTAATAATTTGCAATATTCCGCTAAACACTCTTACCATGCTATTCAAAATACAGACTCAAGCACCGCCCGCCCTCCCGAATACTCGTAAAACATGCACAAGCAAAGCAAGCAGTACGAGCACAAAATAAAGCAATCTTCTGATCAAAAACTGATCAAGCGACTATTGTCTCTAAAACTTTTTGAAATAAAGTCCACGGGTCTGTAAAGTTAAACTATGTAAAGTTAAACTATGTAAAGCTGTTATAGAAGGTCGTCTTATTGTACCATAGCACGTGTATATAAGGTCTTTCAATTTAAATGGAAAGTAAGTTTGGCGCGATGTGTACTTGCACCAGTTTCCGGCTGTGATATATGTAACTATATAAGGTCTTTCAATTTAAATGGAAAGTAATTTTGGAGGTGATTCAGTATCGTTAATACATATCATTCCACTGCAAAGTACTTTTTGTTGCGCGAACTTTTTCTTCACTTGTCTATACAAACTGAGTCAGCTGATCGGACCACTTTGTACTGCGAAGCGAAAAAATTACTTTCAATTTAAATTGAAAGACCTTATATAAAAGCAAACATAGCGCCAAAAAAAAATTGTGCCACATATTAAATAATTTGCGTACTTATCACAGTGGAGTAATGACTTTGCCAAGAGAAACCCTGGTATGAGATCTTAAGGTACATTACAGTTTTATTATGCGCAAACTCTTCGTTGAATGGCCTTGTAAAATAAGATCGTTGGGAATTTTCACGGTAACTTTGAAAGTCTGAAGTGCACTAAATTTTGTTTTATTTTGAGACTTTAAATAATTACCATTTTTCCTATTTTTATCTTGGGTCGGGTTACCTAGCTAGGTACTTACTTTCATCTCTGTTTGTTTATAATAGGAAATAATAATACTTGTACTATACCAAAAATTTATTAAGTACTTCATGACCGGTTGAGTCTTTATGGCATTATCAAAGGAATCTTAATTGCACAATAAATAGTTTACATCGGTCAGTGCGATCAATGACACATCGTTGCTTTGACAGCCTTTGAGGTCTAGTGGTTTGTGTACTCAACCACTAATTAAGGCACATTGTTGTCGGTGTGTGTTTCGAAAAGCCCGCTAAACTGTGTGCCTGATTAGGGATAAGGATTTATCCCTAATCCCTAATTAAGGTCTTATCTTATCCTTAAAAATTAGAAATTATTTAATAATTAAATAGTCTATTTATTTGGTGTTTTGCTATGCACTAATAGTTATTTGTGCAACAAGTAAGCCAAGTTAATTTTTGTTGCGGGTGCTGAGTTTGAATCCCGATCAAGCGAAAGACCTGGGTTCAAAGGCACAAGAAACAAATCACTTTGCTCTTGTGTTTGTGACACATACAACTTTTCACCTCACTAGCGAGAAAATACAAGATGTAAGAAACAATATTTTCGAACGAATTAAGTGACACACTCGTATCACACTCATATCTATGGCCACCAGTGGCGTGCACAGAACTTTTTTCCGGAAAAGCAATCAGAAGGTCAAGTACGACAATGAAAAAAATATGAAAAATTTTTAATAACACTTTGAAAAAAAAAAGTTTGTATGACGCCAGGGTAGGCACTGCCTTTCCTAGAGTGAACATTTTCATACGAACTTTTTTTTTTCAAAGTGTTATTTAAATTTTTTCATATTTTTTTTATTGTCGTACTTGACCTTCTGATTGCTTTTCCGGAAAAAAGTTCTGTGCACGCCACTGATGGCCACCATTGATTGAAAAAAGCGGCATAAGAAGTATTCACTTAGATAATTTACGGTTGTTCTTCCGACTCTACCTGCTTCTTTTAGTACGAAAAAAATTAAATCTGGCTCAAAAAAACAAGTACCCAGAGGCGTAAAACGATATTAAAAAAATTTAAATGCCAATTACTTTTTTTCACTCAGTGAGCCAAATTTACTTTTGCTCACAGTTTTTAAGCAACCAAGGCGCACTTTTTGAGCTAGTGAGGTGAAATAGTTATTTGTGCAACAAACGAGCAAAGATTTTTTTTTGTTGCGAGTGTCGAAATTGAAGCCCGAGCAAGTGAAGGATTCTATAATTAAATACGTTAGAATCCTGAGCGTGGTGAGGGATTCAAAGGCACAAAAACAGAATAAATTTGTTCTTGTGTTACACATACAACTTTTCACCTCACTAGCAAGAAAACACAGATTCAAATTCAAATTCAAATTTGTTTATTCAAAATTATTGTAAGATAACAGATAAATCTAAATCATTACAATAATATAGTTCTTAAATTAAAGCACTTACTTTCATACTTCTCTCTAACATTCTCTTACAAACATCTATCAGATAACTAATACGATCCACAAAAATATCACACTCTGGTGCTTCAGCGAGCAGGGAGCAGAATATGTCGAGTGCTCGCGCATTTTACAGATGTAAAGAGACCATCTTTTCGAACGAACTTATAAGAATTCAATTGTCTTTTTCTTTAAACAATACACTATATAAAAATATTGCACATAAAATAAAATGTAAGGAGTGGTAATTGAATTCCAAAACCCGCGAAAAATCGGAAAATCTTTGATAAACCGATCGAAAACGCAAAACAACCATCACGCGAGCGTTTTACTCTATCTATCCGTTTCCGGTAGAAGTTCATTTGTTTATACTACTGATGAAGTCTAGCCTAGTCTAGCAATACAATCCCATATACATTGGGAGGCCATACACAGGATTTCGAAAAGTTTACCTTGTCTATGGTATCCGACAAGCTGTGGGGCTGTGTACATTTAGCCTTCGAAGTTGTATAGAATTCATATATAGTGAAAGAGACAGCCGCCATGTTTGCTGTCTCTCTTTCTCTTGAGCAAAGGATATGAAATTTTTGAACAATTCGCAGCGCTCTTAATTTAAAACACTTTTCTTCTCTGTTTAAAACCAATGAGCAAAATTCGATTTTACTCACTGTTTTTAAGCAACAAAAGCGTGCTTTTCGACCTAGTAAGGTGAAAAGAATATTGTATTGTGTTGTCGGAAAAAATTATCATATAATTAAAAATGATTTCTCATTCAATATAAAAGAATAAGGGTTCACCACTAATCACGCTGGGGCGTAAGTAATAATGGTCGGCGAAATGTGGGTGTACTAGCGTGGATTGTGACTTGCATTTAAAGCCCACACTCGGAAACACTTCTTTCACTTCCTCGGGATTCATGTTGTCATGATGTAGGTACTTTAGATAGATAGATAAAAACTTTAGGCATCGCCACAACAGAAAATGGTCTTATTATCTTACGAAATGGGTTATACAGGATGGAAAAATGTAAGGGCCCTGGAGGCCTTAAATCCTTTAGTTAGCACATTTTACTGAAAGGAAATATTCCTTTATTTTTTAAAAGAAACAAAATTGCATTCAAAGATCTTCTAAAATTCGCTTGTCTCACTCGGGAATTGAACCAACTAAAAGTAAAAAAAAATAAACCCTCGCTATTTTATTATACGAATCGGTAGGATTATTGTTCAGGATAAAATTTGTCTAATAAACATTTGGTCTTACACTCATCTGTTGTACGAGATACCCATAAAATTGAATATTTATTCCAAGTTCTTTATTAACAATACCTAGTACTGTTCACTTGTAACAAGTAAATGACACGTTTTAATTTTCTTATCTCTCTAACATCCAAAGACATCGTTTGAAGTATGTAGTTTTGTTTGTTTTAAAAAATAAAGAAATGTTTCCTTTCAGTAAAATGAGCTAACTAAAGGATTTAAGGTAGTTCCCCTCCAAGGTCTTTAAATTTTTTCCACCCTGTATAGCTAGGAACTTACTTTTATCTTTATAGGAAATAAAGAAAACAATACATAATCAGAGTAACAGTATACTTTATTGAAATTCCAAATATAAATACCGAGAAAAAATACATTATCAATTTGAAGGTATAATAATATCAACTTGGATCCAGCCATACCCATAACAAATTTGGGGCCAGTTTTTGATTTGAGAAAATCTCCTCAGATTGAACTGAAGTGACTACCGAGCCAATCACAGCGCTTAACAGCATGCTTAAATATTACTTAATTTGCTATTCTCAAGTGTAAAATTGGGAGTCTTTCGCAAAGTCGTTTCATAATAATATTCTTTATTCCTTTCTCATTTAGATGTTGCAGATCTTGCTCCTAATAAAGGAGAAATAATACCACAGAAGTTATCTTGAGCCCCGAGTTGTATGTGCTATTCTCTGTTCTTGTCTTTGCTCTAATATAATATGACCGCTTGGAACTCAGAGCAATTTTATTCTGAGGCGTGGAATAACAGACATGTTAAAGTGGCGTGCACAAAACTTTTTTCCGGAAAAGCAATAAAAAGGTCAAGATTGACAATAAAAAAAATATGAAAAAATTTAAATAACACTTTGAAAAAAAAAAGTTTGTATGACGCCAGGGTAGGCACTGCCTACTATAGAGTGAACATTTTCATACAAACTTTTTTTTTTCAGAATGTTATTTAAATTTTTATTGTCGTACTTGACCTTCTGATTGCTTTTCCGGAAAAAAAGTTCTGTGCACGCCACTGTAACGTATGACTTCATCAGTAAAAAAGTAACAGCATGAATAATATTTTTGAAACAAAATTAAAAGTTAATCCAACGGAGTTTCACAGTTGGTTGTTCAATCGCCAAAGAAAGTCAACAATTCATAATATTTTTGGGGGTCCACAAAGGATTTCTATGAAGAAGTGATATTGATGATTTATATAAAAACGGCTCATCTCAATACGTGTTATGATCGGGAAAGCCGACCAGTTTCAACGTCGTCGCGTAAACGTCTTTACTCGCCCAGATGAAGGCAGTCTAAATCTGCTGAAACTGGTCGGCTTTCCCGATCATAACACGTATTGAGGTGAGCCGTTTTTATATAAATCATGAATTATCCTCAAGTCTCATTTAATTCTATAATAAGAAGTGATATTCTTTCATTTCATGAAACTGAAAGGGCATATACCACATGATAGGCTACAGAAAAAATAACATACAAGAAAATTATGACGTAATAAAAACCAATCAGCGCAATTTGAAGTTAAACACTCAGCATTATATTATAGCTTACAATAAAGATATTCCACACAGTCGCAACTTCTCTGCACAAAAAATCCCACAGAAGGTACTATCATAGTAAAAACTATGGTACAATGAGCGTTTTTCCTTATGTCAAATTTAGTGTTAAATAAGATTCCTAGATGGCACTGTCGTATTCTTTAGCAACAGAATCAAAGACAAAATTGCACCGATTCCAAACAAACTTTGACATTGATTGCTACGAAATACATTTTATCTATGGTGACATGGACAGCGCCATCTGGAGGAAACCTAAGAACTAAGAAAAAAAAACAACGAGAAAAACGCTCATTACCATGAATTATCACAAATCATCGAAAGAGGTTTTATCGAAATTCATTTTTACAATTTATGTTTTATTTATGATACACTACAACAAGTACCACACGAAGTGTGCGTATCAGATTCAGTTTCATTTTTGAATTTTCGTACACCCAATGGATTCAATAGCCCAACAACTACATCAATATTTCTTACTTACACACTGCTACGTCATCCAAGCGAGGTCTCAGTTTAACTTCTGTGGGTAATTTAGAGAGGGCTTAGCTGGGATTACAGTTATTTTATTGACGACTAATTTTTTACTAAATTTAATAGTTTTCATTGCAAGATTTGGCTTTTTGTTAACTCTATCAGTTAAAAATAGATAAATTATTTAATAAGGTGTAAAAGCCACTGCTTAATCTGTGGTCTTTGTAATTTGGTCACGAGTAACTCCCAAAAATAAGAAATAGCAAATCTGCCCAAGGTTCATAGTTAAATAATTATAAGATATCATAACACAGTCATTTCTTCACCAAAAACTTAGTTTTAATTAAGTCTTCAGAAGTGAACTGGTAGTGTCACAGAGTGTCACTTGCTCGGTAAAATTTCAATCTAATTTTCTTTTGTCATTATTTTTTGGTATTAAACCTAAGTTAACATAAAAAACAGGCTCTTGTTTAATATATTTTAGACCTTTAGTTTTACAAGCATTGTTCCAAACCGCATGATTATTTCTTGTACAGAATTGAGAAATAAAAAACAATATTATTATCAACCCATTTTTATAGTTTTATCCTCAACTACAAACATCAAAATTAAATGCTAAAAGAAAACATACACAGTTACGGAAACTCAATAGTGACACACTACAAGACCTCGTCATATTGCTTGGGACGCTTGCTGCAGCTGGACTCAGGTTCTTTGAGTTTTGGAACCCTAATGTCCTAGGCCAGGGCATTTCCTCCTCAAATTTCCACTTATAGGTCAGACAGTCAAGTGACGTCAAAAAGATTCCACCTTAAAAATGTTACAGCGACTACAAAATATGGTCGTTTGTAGTCAATATGAATCAATTATAAAAAAGGCGCGAAAACGTGAATCCATAGTAACGGAGACTTTAACAATATTTCTAGTAATTAAAATGGCTTTGGAAATGTCCTTGGTGTGTAAAAGGGTATTGTTACGCAATTAAATAAAGACAAAACTATTTCATATTTGACGTAAAGATAGGTAACGTAAGTCTCTAGAGTTGTACAGTTTCTCCTATATATTCTCCTATTTATAAATCTATAAAACAATACCCAGAATGAATGAATAAACACTTTATTACACACAAATAAGAAGACAAGATACATACAAAGAACAGATAGAAGGCAAGGGCGGACTTATTCCTAAAATAAATTTCTTCCAGTCAACCTTGGGAAAACATAAAAACATTTTTATCTTGAAAATTTAACTTAATCAGTGCATAACAATATGTAAAAGTTATTTTAAACCTACAACATAAACATAAAAATATACTACATAAAAATACATACATAAATACACAGAAATACACAGACAAACAGTAGCTTAGTCAGTAAGTCATTCAGAGAGATGAGAGGTAAATTTTTTTCAAGTTGTATCTAAAAGAGGACACAGAAGGAAGATCTTTGAGGGTTTGCTGAAGTTCATTTCAGAGTCGAACAGCATTGACCATGAAGGATTTGGTGAAACGACTGACTGATCTATCAACATCTAGATCAAACGGCTGGACTTAAGATAAATTTGGAACGTAGATTCTTTGTATGTGGGCTAACGCTAAGAAGGGATTTTAGGAAATTCTCGAGAGATAAGTAGAAACGGGACCAACCCGAGCAACGCTGCTGGGA
Organism: Ypsolopha sequella; assembly: GCA_934047225.1. NCBI lineage: Eukaryota > Metazoa > Arthropoda > Insecta > Lepidoptera > Ypsolophidae > Ypsolopha > Ypsolopha sequella. The sequence goes on from OW203987.1 coordinate 26,734,013, forward strand.
GTCCCCTACTTGGGTGTTATGGTTTGATTCTTAGTATTTCTGGGTACCTGTAGGTTTCAGAGTGGGTCAAAATTCAGTTTCCGCGACTACACATAACGTACAGGTAAAAATCAAACTTAACAATAACTTGAGCAAAACCTTAAATTCTAACAAAATTAATTTATTATATTGCAAGACTAGTAAATGCGAGCTAAAATAAAATACACGAAGGAAAAACAAACAAGTATTTTGCTCACAAAACTAAATTTAATTTGAATAACTTATACAAAACAGCGTTTTGAAATAGTGTTGTAATTGATCCATTCGTATACATTCTTGTCGAAACAACAGAAAAAGAAAAAGTATAATTTTCATCCTAATAGCAATAACACAGTTAGATTACTTATATTATTATGATAATAAAATAGAAACCAGTAATTGAATCTCACAACATTATCAGGAACATAGATATACTCTTAATTAATACAAAAAAATCTAAAAACTGAACCAATATCTATTTAAATACCGAAGCGAAAAAGCTTATTGCTTCATCATCAGTTACAAATACAACTTCAGTTTATAAAGAATTAACTATTACAGAAATGACAGCTACAAAAAGTCTTACTTAAATTATTGATATGACTATATTTAGAAGAAAAAGTCGAGTCTCAACAGCTTATACGAAAACAAGGACTCTCTAAAAATCCCAAAAGACTAACAATTAATATAAGTAGGTACATCGTCGAGATATAAAATTTTGTAATTAATTTACCAACAAACAGTAAAATGGCGGTTAGGAAAACCTCCACAATAATAACAAATAGTGCGAAAAAAACAGCAAAAAACATCATATCTTATTTAAAACTGCGTTAGATTAAATTATTATTTCAAGTCTGATGTTGATGAGTACGAATAATATTTTTTTAATATGCCTGTTTGAAATAATGTAAATTTAGGACAATTAATGGAAGAAAAATCTGTTTTGTAGAAGAATAATATATTCATTATAACTTTAAGTGTTATGATTATTACAGCACAGTCTACTCGCTACGTTCATTATTCATTATTCATTACACTGGGTTACTTAAAACAGCTAAGGCATTTATACCGTCAGAAAACGACGGAATATTAAAAAAAAAAAAGGTTTTAATTCATAGAATATCATATACACAAGTAGTTTATTATATAAGTATTACACATATTTTATTATGTATAGCTTAAATATTGAGATAAGTACACGTGTTTTAACATTCTTGTACATTCAATAATTTTGAACAGAGAACTCGATGCGAGATACATCTATAAAAACACCTATAAGGCAGGTCCTTTAGGAATTGCAGACGCGGTGAGGATGTGGTGTATTTTAATCATTTAGGACTTGGCATCATCCAATAGCAAGAAAAGAAAAGGAAAAAAATATAACCAACATGAGTTAAAACATAATATGACTATAAAATCTTCACCCAAGACGTGGATATGAGTATTAATTGACTTGAGTCAAGAAAGTGTCAAAAAAACAATGTAACATCACGTCCTCAACGCGAATACCAAATATCATCTAAACGTTATCCGAAGAAACACGGCGGATCACATTTTAAAGAGAATCACACTTTTTACACACACATTCTTACAAGACAATCACTTATGAAATTGCTTGTTTTCGTTTATTTAGAATATAGAGTCGAAGTCAAGTAAGACACCTACATATTTGTAATGACTCAACGTCTTAGTAACTAATTTAATGCATTGCGTCTCTCGTTGAAACTTTTTAAGTAAGTACTTAATTCTAATCTTGGATAAGGAAATATCGTTCGTTTAGGACAAAAGGTGTATAAGTAATGTATGTATTCTATACATACTCGTATGTGCAAAAAGGTTATATTTGAATCATAGTCATTATGTTGATGCCACAAGTCTAGCTGCAGCGCTTTGAAATACCTCATAGTATTTTCATTCAGTATGTACTAAACTTTATGTGCTTGATTTGCAGTACGCAAGCAGAGATAATCATACAAATATTTGTTTAAATTAAGATTTTGGGACTAGCTAAGGAACGTTTGTTCGAAATTATAAAATAAATGTACTTTTTAGCTTTACGCTTTTATGATAAAATATCGTTGCATGTATATTGTACAGTTAGTGAGTTGAGTTGATGTACTTTTTTGCTCTTCCTTTGTAACCTTTTGAGTTAATTTAAGAATAACTGCAATTCTATGACAAATGAGTTATAAAAAAATCAAATAAAAAAATATTTTCATTAAAAATAATATCAACATTATTAAAGTGTAAGTATATTATGTATGTATACGCAAATTGCAATATTTTTTATTTTTTACATTTATCTTTAAGATGGTTACGTAGAATAAGATAAATATAATGCCTTTATATTTAAAGGATATATTCCGTGGGTATTATATATATGTATTCCGTTCTGCAACTTGGCAAAAAAGAGTTTGGAAAAATACCCACACCATATATGTACTGCGACCAAAACGGTATATACCACGACCAAAATATTTTGTTCCACCTGCCATCGTGTTAAACTCTTTTTTGCCATGTGCTGTCAATGAAAAGAGTTAATTCTAGCGATTAGTTTATTACCAAAAAGTTATTAATACTTGTAGAAGGCAATATTGGCAGCTTTTTGGTAATTTATCATAAATTAGGGGCAGGTCTAATTTAACAAATCTAGCAGGAATTTTGTAAATATATCTAGAGCAGCGCTTAAATATCGTAACAAATTTGTAGTTTAGTACTTTGTCAATCTATTCGTTGAACGGTTATTGGTAATATTCAATTATTTCTTAGGAGCAAAAATAAATTCTGCAAAAAATTAGGTTCTTATTAATTGGCCCAAATATTAGTCTATAGACCCTGTTTATTTCAAACACTGAAATCATTTTCCTGTTCTTTGGTTTTTTGTGGACCTACATAGTAGGTACTCTAAAAAAGGCATTCACACATTTACTAGAAAATCCTGAAATAGTTCTGGCCATTCGCACTTTCGCAATGATAGTCATCATGATAAAAATAAAAAGCAATACTTGAATGGAAAATACTTAGTAGTATTAAATATCTTAAAAATTTTACCCATATAAAAGGTAGAATTGCCAAATACCGCATCCTAATTTGGGTTTTTTATCGTGAAAAATAAAAACACAATATTTCTACGTATTAATGAAAAGAAACAATATTATGCTTTTAATCGAATAATTGTAACGTTGAGCTCGAAGCTCAATAGTTTTCTCAAATTTATATACGCCCCCAGGCAGGCTGTGTAAATTTATCCAAGACTAAAAAAAAAATTTACCTAGACCTAAAATGTCTATGAATCCTTTAAATCTTTGATGTTTAAAAATAAAATTATATACAAAATATGTACGTTCGTGTTTTTGGAAAAAACTCACTATTTCGATATAAAATAATTTTTCTCCTACACGCGATAGTTTCTGAAATAGGGTCGGCTACGGTATTTGGCGACCTTACCATAATGTTTACATAAATAAATTTACCTTTGGCTCAAATACCTAAAGTATCTGTTTTATGTCTACATGCACATTTCTGGGAATACTTTTTTAACTGATTTCAATTTGATTACTAACACACTTTATAGTCAGAATAACCATACACGTTGCAGAGCTTATTAATTTTATGTCAGAAACAAGAGAGTTGTACCAAGAAACACGTATCTTGCCTTTTTTCGGAGTACCCCAAAATGTAATATAATTTAATAAAAAATCTCAAGGTTTTTCAGAGCTTTGTAACTTGTGAGTCTTGTAAATATCCTTTGTTGTAACTTTGTGGCCACTGTCTAATTGTTTCTCCGCTTCAATTTGCAAGCACTTTCAACTTTTAAAGATGTGGGTAAAGTCATCCTTAGTTTATTCAATTAATGTACTCATATATTAATATATGTTAATAAAATATTTTTTACAAAATACCGTATATGGGCTTTTTATTTTTCGTATACTGTACTTTGTATAAATATAATTACTTAATTAAATATTTTTTTTAAACGCTTATTTTCGACTCCTCAGTGGGGAGTCAAAATATAGCGTTTTAAAAATATTTAACTAATTAAGTAATTATATTTATACAAAGTACAGAATACGACAAATATATTAATATATGTTGTAGTTGGCAGTGGCGTGCACAGAACTTTTTGCTGGAAAAGCAAACAATTGGTCAAGAACAACAATAAAAAAACATGAAAAAATTTAAAAATCAACTTGAAAAAAAAAATGTATGACGCCAGGGTAGACAATGTCTACCCTAGAGTGAAAATTTCCCATACAAACTTTTTTTTTTCAAAGTGATATTTAAATGTTTTTATAGAACACTGTGCGTAAAATGACCGCTTTACGCACGCGCAGCGTGCGTAAAGTCGGCATTTTCCGCACTTGTGCTATAAAAAATTATATAAAACTCGTGCGAGAAACTTTTTCTCGACTCGTGTGATTGCAAACTCACACTTTTCAGAAAACGTTTCATCGCTCTCGTATCGTAATGTACTATTATATTTTTTTTATTGTTGTTCTTGACCAATTGTTTGCTTTTCCAGCAAAAAGTTCTGTCCACGCCACTGGCTAGTTGGTACCATCGGCAGGCAATAATAGATAAATGCTAATAGTTTAAATTTAAAGACAGAGGTATTGATGCTTCGATGTTGCATTTCCAATACCTACTCAGTTATGGAAGTATACAATTTTACTCGAGTATTATACAGAGAAAGGTGCTTTTTATCAGAAAATAATGAGTAGATTAGCAATTACGTCTAAATTTAGATACATTCGTTTCCTTGTCATGTCTCTTACAGCAAATTCTGGCTTTTATTTCCATCAGTCTTGTTATTTTGCTATGTTGTCGAAGTTACCTTTTTAAGGAATTTAGAAGAAAAATCTCTGTTATCTTTGGCATAAAGTAGATACATTTTATCTATCCGACTTTAATCCCTTTGAAGTAGAATTTGGCCGCTATTTCAAAATTAATAAGACAAAAATTACATTGAGAGCTACCAGAATCTGCGGTATGTTCATAAATAATAAAACACGGGAACAAACTGTAAAAAAATTATCTGCCCGAAGTCAGGTCTTTGCATAAATAGATCAATATACCTATTCCGAAGAAATCTCCCGTTACATAAAATTTTATATCTTAGATATAATATAGGGAAAGCACATGGATAGCTGACTTTTATCATAATCACTTCGAAGGCATAGTATATATATATCGTCTATCGGCAACTGTTCCATACACATATACCGGTGCAAATCATTCGTTTCTTTAATAAATCACCCGCAGAATCAAACTGCCACCCGCTAATGTTAAATAATTGTTCAGTTTTATAATAAATCGTAATAAATAATTATTGTAGTTCCCAGAAAACCTCTATCAGCTAAAAGCAATGTATACAAATAATTATGTGTATACAAAAATAAACTTTTCATTATATTAATGTATGTAGCTTCAAAATTATTAGATTTTGCTTAAGTAGTTTTGTTTTTTATATGATTTGACAGCTAAATTCTCACGACTATGAAAAATGCAATTAATTTTAAAGTTAAATAATAACTACAATATCAAAATAGTAGAGGTTGTGTCAGAGATACAAACGTAAATTATTTAAGTAGATACTTCTTAAGTCACCTCTTTACAGAGGAAGGAATTAATGGCAGCCATATAGATATCATAATAATATTTCATTGAAGGCAGAGCATTCGCTTACGAGGTAATTTAAAATATTTCATTATTCCGTTCAAATAAGCATTACTTATCTTGAATAAATAACAAATAATAAACAATTATAAAACGTAATAAGTAATCTATAACCAGAAATCAAATTATCCCTTGTCAAAAAAAGTTCGCACCGGAAGTGACGTGCAAGGTCTGAACATGCCCCCCCCTACGAGATGAGAACAAAGAAGTGTCTACTTCAAAACAGTTTTTACATAACTTACAATAATAAAATTATTAATTGTACATTATTTGTATACATCGTTATTAGTTTTTGAGCATTATAGTTATGAACTTATAAATATATTAAGTAATAGTTATTTTATGGATTATTTTTTACAAATTTAAAGAATCAATCCTAAATGATTTTGCAGGTAAAAATATCTTGAGAGAAGTTGTTTAAATATTCTCGATAAAATGTTAAACTTCAGTAAACGTCTGCCTTCTTTACATCCTGAAATCTAAGATAAGGTAATATGTAGATTTTAGACCATTTATCCGTGCAGGCCATCCCCCTCTGAATGGCCTCGCCGTCGTCACTGCAACTCCTTGACAGCCTGCAGGATCCTTTTGACATGTCCTACCTTCGTCACGCCAAGGTCCCTCAGGTCTCGCCTGGCTAGACCGAGCAACTCCCGGCCTGTGACGTCATGCTTGGCGAATGCATCAGCGTACTCCCCTAGTTGGAGAGACTCCAGCCAGTTTTGAACTTCTTTCACGCCCCAGGAGCGGACTTGGGCGGCCGTGTGCGCGCTCCCTGGCCCCTCGGAGACGCTTCGCCGCCCACGAAGCCAGCTTCGGGTCGACGCGCCCTTCTTCTGGATCTATGGGGGTTTGAGATGTTAGGAGGGGACGGTTTACGGGGTAACTTAATTAAAGGGGTTCTTAATGTTTTGTGTTCAGTGTTTAAATTTACAATGGATCTACAAAAAATAAACTTTGAGCCCATCTAGTGACAGTCTACGGTACGGTTTAGGCGTAGTTTGGGGTGATGGCTGGGATAGACGTCACAACGAATAAATATTGTGTTAGTAAATGGAATACCATCTTTGTGTTTTGGACATTGTGTACAGTAGGTTTTATTAATGCTATATTGTAAACACTTTGATCCTAAGACCCACAGGTGAGTGATTGATGATATAAAAAATACTTAATAAATAGTACATGTGTGTATGTATTGACAAAGTATTTCACATCTCATCTATTGCTCACCTGTGGGTCTTAGGGTCAAAGTGTTTGCGTTGGGCCTTATCTACTTTGCTGTCTCTATATTGTTTTTTGTCTTATTGTAACTACTACTAACATTTCGGTCGCGGCTCCGTCCCTGTTTTTTCAATCTGTTCCCCGTTTTTGGCTTGGCGGTTAATTTATCGATACCCCTTATAGCCTATATGTTGACCAGGTGCATTACGATGATAATAAATAACACCAACAAAAATAGTAAAAATTTTAGTTTTGGCCTCAGTACAATACTCAGTATCTCCCCTACAAGTAAAGTGGGGATGATTTTTTTTTCTCGTTAATCCATTGTGTGGGATGTAGTTGGATAGGTCATTCAAAAATATTGTAGGTGTGTGAAAATCAATTTTCGATTCCGGGATCCGTTAGCAAAATATTAAACTTCAAAGTAATTTTTGTTAGTTAAGTGTCCCCCCCGCCAACTAAACAGTTGTTTTTAGGTATGTGAAAAAATTCATGTCAGTAGTATATATAACGAAGTTAAAAGGAAAACTATCACAGCTAAGTAGGCTTAACAAGGTAACAAGTAATAGTCAACCAATTAAAAACGAAAATTTTGGCACAAATGCCATTGAAAATTACTTAGATGAAGTTGTTAGTTGTGTAAAACAGGTAGTAAACTAGTAAACATAAGTTTATGAACCTTCTAAGTCCACATATTGTGACGGGCAACTACGGAACCTTACACTGCGCGTGGCCCGACACGCACTTGGTTGGTTTTTTATTACTTTAATATTTTATATCTAGTGACTTCGTAGCCATCATAAAATGAAAACTCTTTTGTAACAATGTAGTGTGCAAACTTGTCTGTGAAGGTAAAACAACTTTCTAAACGCCTGGAGCCCCTAGGTACGAAACATTTAGAAATGAAGCATCATCTGCCAAAAGTTCGTTAAAACCGGCCAAGTGCGAGTCAGACTCGCGTACCTAGGGTTCCGTATTGTGGATGATAAATAATTTAGTCATTTTTTTTGTGAATTTCTCAACCGCTTTATTTTTCCAGTAATCTTTACGTGAATACATATGTTTATTACCATGTTTTTTTTTCATATTTTTCAGTCCACCAGTTTTGGATATAAGGGGGGGGGACACACATTTTTTATGGTTTTTCAAGGATTTCTAGAAATAGATGCAATTAAATGTAGCAAAACTATATATTTTTACAATCAACTTTTTAATACCAAAAATTTGATACCGATATTATATTTATATGTATAATTTTATTTTACTTTTTTTATATGTTTCTCATTTGTGCTCAACTTTTTTTTAATTGCTATAGTTTTCTTATAATTGGCCAGTAATGATCTGTAATCGACATTTTTTTCATATTTTTCAGTCTACCAGTTTCGGAGATAAGGGAGGGGGGCATTCATATTTTTGTGGTTTTTTAAAGATTTCTCGAAACCAGTGACAGTAAAATCATAATTTGATACCCATAGTAGGATAATATTTTTTATCTTTCTCACTTTTGTTTTGAAAATATTTTGAACAATTTAAAATTTTTCAAATTTTTTTTATACCGTGATATGTGAGCGAATTAATGTTATTTGCGTGCCAAATTTTATTTCTTTATCTTTAACGGTGCTAAAGTTATGATGCTGTGATATACGGACGGACGAACGGACAACGGAGTCTCACCATAAAAGTTGCTTTTGTACCTTTTAGGTTCTACGGAACCCTAAAAATCGGTATACTCAACCTAAAGCCAAATTACGAGGTCTAAATAGTTATATGGCTTAAAATCTCTTTGCTAATGTCATACCCAGACGTGTTGCCCGGGGTGGTTTCTCCTTGAAGACACACTCACGGCTTAGAATTGCTGTTTCATTTCATGAATGCACGTGAGCTTGTTATTTAGAAACAGTTTAGGGTTCAGTTTAGACTTATGTGTTAAAATAAACTCAAGCGCTTACTTTTATCTAAGAATATGTCGCATAATATAGTTTTTCTTTTTTTTTTCTCTTTGTTTACTTGTTAGCTACTTCTACAAAAAGTGTTTGTGGATAGTGTGAATAGTGCATAATTAAAATTAAGAGCTTGCCGACAAACCGCGATAGTGGTTTGGCAAAATTATAATAGCTTTAAGTAATGTTTTTAGAAAAATAAACAATTCATTCAATTCATACCATAAAAGGGAAACTCTTATAGCTAAGTTTCGATGTCGGTCTGTCCGTCCGCGGCAAAATTCAAGAACTACTGGGCCGATTGGGCTGAAATAATTGTACATAAACATACCGTACAAAAAACATAAAGTTAAGACGAATATACCAAGGGGGTAAAAGTCAGGTTGTCGAGTCAACACTCGGACATCCTATTTTTAAGAAAAGAAAGAAAGAAAACAGATTTATTGCCAAAAAAAGCGTAACAATGAAGTGTACATACATATAAAAAAAAAAGACAAACTTACGAACTAAATTTAAAATAAACAACCTTAAAAGATTTATATCAAAACGGCTCACCTCAATACGTGTTATGATCGGGAAAGCCGACCAGTTTGAAGTGAGCCGTTTTTATATAAATCATGAATTATCCTCAAGTCTCATTTAATTCTATAACCTTAAAAGAAATACAATTCTTTTTTGGCAACAGGTGGCACGCTCAGCTGTGCTGCTAAATAAAAAAATAACTAACAGCGCTGTTTTTCAGCGTACACCTAGGACAAAAAAATTACAAATTTCTATTGAATAAATTGCAGAAGGCGCACAAATCATAAAATTTGGAAAAAAAAAGACTCAATGTTAAACATTTAAGTGCGGTAAAAAAAAAAAAACTACGATTTTTACATTTCCAGCCGTACTTTGGGCACAAACATACACTTTTTAGCGCATGCAAGTTTAGTGTTTTCCTTCACCGTTCAGCAGGTGCAGGTATGAAATTACTATGCACACACAGTCCGAAACATTTATTCAAAATTTAGGGTTTGAACGAAGGTTCTCAAGTTGAGAGTCTTACAGACGGAATTACTGCTGGAGTGCATGCAATTCCGAGTCTGTGGAATTAGCCTTCTCGATCGTAAAAACCTGTTTTATCTGTCAAACTACATGCAATTTTTTTAGCTCGAGTTTTTGAAGTCTCGCTTCGACTGTTTCTCCGGTAGGTATAGACCCCTGGCCATGCAGTCTCGACAAAGGTAGCGATCGCTATTCTACTGAGCGAGCAACGGAACGATCGATGCTCGGTCTCAAGCTTAAAGATAGGGTGAAGAGCTCTGATATCAGGAAATTCACAAAAATCACAGACGCGGTAGGTATGCTCTGCAGACTAACGTGGGCCGGTCATGTCGCCAGAGCAAGTGATGGACGATCAGGGTTGGATACTATTTGTACCATATTTTCATAAAATGTAGTATTTAGTATCGTAATGGATAGTTACTACGTAAAAATACCATAATTTTATCTTCAGACAAAACGACTTGTTTTATTGGTTGAGACGTTTTGCTTTTTAACATTTACCCTACAATATAGGGAGTTTCTGTGCCTTATGAATATTATTAGTAATTTTTTTTTAAATTTCCCTATCAAATATGCTATTTTATTAAAACAAATAGGCAATTTTATTAAATTATGAATATTTTTAGTAAATAAAAAAAAATTCACTAAGAAATAGGCTATTTTATTTTAATTCAAAACAAAAATCGACGAAAAACGAAACCTAGTATAATTTTAACCAAGTAGTATATTTTTAATTCCCATAGACAATAATTTTCCGAGGGTCTGAATCCAACCCTATGGACGATGGAGCGAGCGAGTCCTTCACTGGTATCCGAGAGATGGACGCCGGATGCCTGGTCACCCAACGAGACGCTGGAGCGACAACATCACCGCGATAGCCGGCAACACGTGGACAAGACTGGCTCAAGATCGCCTAGAATGGCATAATATGGAGGAGGCCTTTACCCAATTTTGGGTGTCCAAATAATATTTAATGCATGTAATATTCAATATTACTAATTTTATTATTACTTTTGCATGAATTATGTAATATCAATTTATTTTGTGATTATAATTTAAATTAAATATTGTATTAAATTATAATTAATCAATGTTATAAAATTAGATTAACTTATATAATTACTTGTATGTTATATGGAAATAAATGGCTTTATTATTATTATTATTATCTTTGTCTAGACTTCAGGCCCTGGCCTGGCACTACCAAGAAGATTCTGTCGATCGTTTATCGTTCGAGCATACGTCTATCTCTGACGCACGCATTAAGAGTGTGATAGAGATGGATATACGTCCGAACGATATTCGATCGAATTTTGTCACTTCGGAGAAGGTCCTCTGGCTTTTTCTTTTTATCGACAATATTAACGATTCAAAAACCGTATCGCTATTACTAGACTGATTTTAAAATTAGCGTGCGCGCATATCCTTTATACATGATCAATTTGATCATCATGGCAAAATAATCGGGCCTCTGGGAAAAACAATCTGTGCCTCTTGAAAAAATTATACGGTCTATTATTTAAATAATAGTGACTTTGACTTCAAACAATGTGCATTTTCAAGAAGAAAAAATCTACACTGACGGATCCAACACATTGTTTACCACCACGTAGAAATGACGGACTTTTTATCGTGCTATGAGGACTCCCAAGAGACAAGTGCAGTTCCGTAGTTCCTGGCAGTGACGCATGATTTTGAAGGTCATCTTTTGCAGACACTATCAACAGTCTTCCCCTCTTAACAAAATTATTTGTTGATGAGTTTTGTTTCAATAACTTATTGGCACTCGACGGATAACAATACGAGGTCGATTGAGCTCATTGAAAATCGGGTTAAAAGATGAATGGCAACTTGATCCAGTGTTATTTCTTGAATGCTCTGATGTTCAATTCATTTAATCAATTTAAAAGTAAAGGATTCTGCCGAAATAAGAGCTGTATCGAAACTATAAATGTGTAAAATCATCGAGAAACAAGACATTTGCTTTTTTACGACATGCTTTTTAACTGCATATAATTATATAATCTTATATTATATTATATAATACGTAAACGTTAAAAGCACAAATCGGAACGCAAAAGTTAGAAATAGATTTTGACAGCACATTGCACAGTCACAGCCGTCCGTTGTTGACGATATTTTAAGGTAGCGTTCCAATACGCCTAGGTAAATGTAAAGTTTACTTCGTAAAAGTGAAAGACATAAAACTGAGACGGAATCTATTTACTAATCGTTTTGGAACGGCCATTTTGTAAATGCAGAGTATTTACGTTTTTTGGTTATGTATCATTAGCGAGAAGCCCGACTGCCCGATCCTGCGACACATGATACAAAATCATGTACAGGTGGCAGGGTCAAGCTGTACGGGCAAATATTTAAACTAATTTGATTTTATATGATACATTTTACTAACATAGTTATAAGGCCTACTAACATCTCTATGGACTGTAATATTGTCTGAATTTTTATATTTTTTCATTTTATTTTATTTTATTGCTGTAGTAAAATGGCTTAACAAGTCATTCAAAATGAAAATTTACCCTTGAATTTACGGGTCCTAAAATTCAACTCTCAAAAGTGATATTTATATTTCTGACAAGGTTTATGAACGACTTCGAGAATGATTCGGAGCTGTTCATTTTCAATCGGGTGGTTGGGGAACGGGTGACAGTTAAATTTTATCTTTACCCCGCCGTTTAGGAACGCTACCTAAGATTGTGAGTGTAAGTCAAACGTAAGTTCAAAACCGTTTGTTTATTGGATTCAGTTTTCCAAAACAAATAAGTTAAAATAGTGCAATTTATTTTGTAACTTATTTTAACAATACAATTATAATTAAGTTTTAATTGTATCTATTGCATCTATAATTTTAGTTTTAATTTGTCTTTTGTATTTATCATTTTAGTTTTAATTTGTCTATTGTTCATATTTTTCTTTGTGTTTCTTCTTTTTCATTAAAGGCTAAGGCTGAAAATCGGCGGCTTTTTGTGTTTACAAAAAGTCAATGGCCGAGTCTTAGACCGATTTGTCTCTTCTCATGTTAATTATTATTATTATTATTTTGTATCGTGTTTTGAGACAAATAAACAGCTTTTATCATATTATTATTATTATTATTATTTTTCCAAGACACAACTGTATGCTTTTTATTTAATGACGTCATAATTTGCACATACTTTTATTTGTTGAACATGCCGTTAAAACGTGAAAATTGCGGGCCGCCAACTGCCATGCTCCAACTACAAATATGAAAAAGCTCTGAATTTCCCGTTGCTGTCGCTGGTTAATTTAAAATGGCCATAAATAACGGACATGTATTTAAACATAATTAACCTGAATAAATTGTAATTAGCTGATACATAATTAATTGTTAAAACAAACTTCAACCTGAACCATGGCAGTATTGATTGTTTAAATTTAGCACACCAGTGATTAATTTATACTGAGTGAATCAAAGCCACGACTATCGTCATTTTTAATGATCTAACCACTAGATCATGGAGTTAATTGGAGTTTTCAATATTTTCATTCAGTGCGGTCTCTCCAGGTACCTCTTTGAATTGGGGAGATGAAATTGTTGGGAAATTGATTAGAAAAATGGACTTTGCAAAAAAGTATATAGCTATGAACATGAAGTGAACAGAATAGAAAAAGAAATGGTTCGGTGGTTTGGGCATATAGAAAGGGTGAATGAAAGTGGGGTAACGAAAGAAATTAAGGGTGTGCAAGTGGAAGGTACAGCTCAACTGGGCCGCCGTAGAAGGACGTATGCTGACCAAATTGACGATGTACTGAAAAAGGGCGAAATCAAAACCGGAATAGAAGAGCTTGTTTGAGTAGATTGATGGATGTAGAATATTGTGGAAGAAGCGAAAGAGGTGTATCAGGATCGTATCGGACGGAAATCTTTAGTGTCTGCCAACCCCTCTGAGAGCCAAGCGTCAGTATACATATGCATGTATAGTATAACTCTGCAACAATACTTGGCATAGCTTAATGGGATAAACATTTCGATGATTTTCAGTTAATACTTGCTCTTTGATTTTCAGTGAAAATTGTTTACTTATTTCATACTGCAAGTATTTTATACTACCTATATTTATTATTGAAAAACCAGTCTAATGCAAAACGGTCTCACCCCTTGAGGGTTCCGTACCATTCTAAAATAACACCTTGAATCAAATTGAAACAAAATTTACAAAAATCATTTTCACATTTACCTACAAAATGCACGTAAAGGGCAATAACCTTTTTCGCGTTAAGTAAGAAGCCTGATTTTTCAACAGCACCATGGGACCGTGGCCCGAGAAAAAGGGTCTCGACAGACGGATAGACTGACAACAAAGTGATTCTATAAGGGTTGCATTTTTTTCGTTTTGAAGTACGGAACCATGCTTCTTTTATATGACATAAGTGAGAGAGTTAATGAATAAAAGAAGTTATGTATGTGCTGTAATTTATTTCAACGTGTCGGCTAAAATACTGTTCGAAGAATCGATCGGAGTTTCGTCGGACGAAAAGGCCCTTCAAGCCATAGATCCAAATATCTCGTATTTCATCCTTTTCAAACAATATGATGTGACAGGGTCGACATGAGAGATAGGCCAACTAAAATCTGATACGCTTTCAGGAGCATTATTCACTTTACGAGTGGCTTACGCCAGGGCCATAGCTTCACGCTTCTGGCGGCGCTTCTTGCTGCGCTTCCAGGCGGTTTTTGCGACGGGCTTTGCCCTGCCACGACACCCGTCGGCGCCTTCCACCGCATCGGATGTAAAGCGCGCTCGAAACTAGGTTCGTCCTGTGCACTCGATCACTGTTTCAACCACCCGCCTCCCCGCACACCGCCGTAGAAAGAGCGCAAGTCACTCGAAGCCGGACAAGACGCGCGAGCGTCGACCCATAGCCGGCTCTATATAAGTTGTATACAACTTCATACAGCCGTCGCAAGAAGAACCGCTTGGCGCGCCTCTCGAAGCCTGAAGCTGTGGCCGACTGGTTATGCCTCCGTAGGTACTCTAAAAGGGTCTACTGTTGTTTACTTTAACAAGTACGTTAATGGAAACGCGTCATTTTAGTTAGAACACGTGTCGGCTCAGGGCTGCCAGATGTAAATACGATTTCATACATTTCACATATTTACGAGTATTTACAAACGGATATTTTCAAAATTTGCCTCCGATTTACGACATTTACGATCAAAAGAATGATGGGTACTTATTACGAAATCAGGCCCGGCATTTACCTAAAAAAAATTGTATCTCTTTGATCGTTGGGGTATGTATAAAAATGGTTCATGAAGATTAAAAAAAATTAAAGAATCAAGGTTAATAAAGTAATTGGCATCGAATTAGTAACCAAACTTCCTAATAATAGCAATAGATGCTATATACTTGTCTACAGGTATAGTCTATATATGTACTTGCTTCCAAACAGGCCAAAATATTTTTTTTCTCAATTTTAATAATTTTCAATGAATACGATTCTCTCTAAATTCATTCCGGATCCGTGGCACCCCTGGATGACACCCCAGGGGGTGGGGGTGTCATGAGAACTTGGATTCAGATCCGTGGCACCCCCAGGTCAACTAGTGCAGTGCTTTTCAATGCATATACTTAGTATTAAACCCCTCCTATATGATTTCATTTTTATCTCTAATCTGAAGCTAATATGACCTAATGATAATAATTATTGTTATTATGTACCTATTTATTATTTGATAATGTAACTAGTCAGATCTCCTTGTTAAAGCTGTAAATTATATCTGGCAACCCTGTGTCGGCATGTCGTGCTATCCGCGACACATAGGTACATTTGAGACAGTCCTACAAGGATCATATGCTGCGTGGATTGGTTGTGTCGGAACTAACACTGCTACCATACTCCTTGTTTGTCAGCTGTGCCCCCCTGTCACTGTCAAACACGCGCCATCAGATCCTTGTAGCACTGTACTTTATTTAGATGCCGGAAAAACAAAGGATTCATTTTTAAATTCTTGTCCTGCTGTGTTAGCTAATGTATAAGTATTCAAAAATGTTATAAGTAAATTAATAAAATTTTTAGAATGATAGCACAGTGTCGCGCGCGTAGCCACTTAGTTGATTCACAAGTGCGAGGAGCGTGACACGATGTTTTTGCATCTTGATGTTATTAAACAGTACGTCACGCTCCTTGCACATGTGATTCAACTAGTGGCGTCGAGCGACGCTGCCTAGGATGTTTTCGATTTGAAATGGATGAGGATTATTCCTAATTCCACAGTGTATTCCGATCGCACTGAGAATTTTTTGTTCTGCCACTGTTGAATTTCACGAAAAAAAGCAACTTCTATTTTTGCTAAATATTTTTGGCATGTAAACATGCTACTGCAGTGTTCAATCAAAAATACTAGCTGCAGATAAAAAAATACTGACTTGCACACTAAAATACTAACTGTGCTCTTATAGGATTTCTGGGTTGTCATAAAAAATAACCACGAAGGTTAGGTATGGCGGTCGCGGAACTGACTCGTCATACCTAACTTCGAACCTAACCTACCGGCTTTCTTCTATGCTGAAGGATTTGTGATGGCAAATTTAGTGTGCAAAATTGTATTTTTGATGAGCAAATAAAAATATCCCAATATTTATTAGTTCGTACGAAAAACTTAAACAATAGTTTTAAATAGGTATAAAGGGGCCTCAGTTGAGCCCCAATGCAGAGTACGCACTTAGAATTAATAAGAACTAGCTTTGGAAATGCCTTCTTATTCTTATTTTTATTCTTGGGATACTATCAAGTATATTCTGTAAAATTATGTAAACAATGGACACAATATACAGTATGTCCTTCGTACAAGTGCACATCCGAAAAGGGGTGAAACAAGACCTTATTTTATCGACAAAAAATGATTTTTTTTTAGAAAATCTTTGTTTTATAAATTTACGTTTTATAATTTTTTTTGCCTACCATGGAGACAATGTATAAAATATGTCATAACTTTTGATCTATTGCTAGTAATGCAATGAAATAAATTTTGATACTAAATTAAAAACAAAACATAATCAACTACCATTACCATAAAAATAATATTCTAAAAGATTATTTCTTGAATTTTTCCGTCTTTTTTTTCAGTAATCGTCAATTTTTTAAAAATAATGTTCCCGTTTTACTGTACTTTTATTCCTATTTATCATTGCCTATTCCATTATCTTTCTAACAATAAAAAATTACAACGTTCTATCATAAATATAATATTTTTTACGAGCGGTTAACCAAAGGCACTGCGCTCGCTTCCCATACAAAGATACCAAGGTGGAGTATTTTTTCAAGACTAAAATAAAAAAAATGCAAAAATTTTTTTTTCTTTGTTTTTGTCGATATATTTAGATCTAGTTTCACCCACTTTCGGATGTGCACTTGTATGAGGGACACACTGTATTTTTTCACAAGACAATCGGTAAGACTTCAACAAACATGTCATTCTATTCTTTTTACAAATTATGCTGCAGGCTGCCAGTGGTGTGATTGCCAATATAAAACCTTCAACATTAAATTGACAACTACACATACCTAGGTACGAAATAATCGATATTTAAATCCAAGCATCAATAAGGTTCACGTTTTCCCTCCAGTGCAATAGATCACGGGTAGGAAACTGTTGCTTGCTCCCGTGAGGTATGAAATGGGTTATGGACGGCAATTAACCAATCGAATACTGATCAAAGGCTTCAGAATGGAGGCTAACCTCTCCCCAGAGCGTTGTCCAATATTGCTTCAGCTATCTAGCTACTGCCATGACTGACATGTTAAAACACAAAGGCTTTTGTTTTTTGGTCTCTTCTTTTTTTCGCGAATATTTACGATCCAATAACCGTTTCGATGAATAGCTTTCTTTAACAAACAAACCGTTAGTTCTAGCAAAAATCACTAACATCTTGTAAATAATTGTAATAATGTTTCAGATGTTCCATCAAGAACCAACAACGACAAGTATAAATTTCTTAAAAATCACTAAGTAGTAGGCATTTGAAAACGTTGTAGGATCTACCGTCTGCCTTTGAGTTCCAATAGAATTAATTTTATTCTAGCTATCCCCCTCAGACCACGATAAAAAGATGAATGACATATAATTCAGACTTGGCACAAAATAGTATATTTCGTGACGAGTAAAAAATGGTGGATTTTCTTACCCGAGGAATGAAGCTAGTTTCGACGTGAGCCGAAGGCGAACGTTGAAAGCTTACATTCCGAGGGTAAGAAAATCCATTTTTACTCGTTGCGAACGATACTTTTTCTACTACCTAACTTTGCGTTTTGACCCTTTTCAACATGTTGCATTAATGTTGATTGTGAATTATGTGATTCTACGGTTGTGTTATCATTCTCAATGGAATTCAAAATTTTACTAGCAGCGTTGTTCTTGTTCTGGATCGAATCGTCGATGTATCCTTCGGCATCTGTGGTCGACTTCCAGCCGCCCCCGGTGGCTTTTATTTGTGGCCAGTATCATTTTGCGAAAAAAGAGTGTCAGACGCAATATAATCGATTATGTCGTGAATCGGAACGCACGAAATTTCGATTGTAAAGACAAACTAAGGACGTCAAAAAGAACCAAATTTATCATGAAATGAAGACAAACGTCAAAAAGAACCAAATTTTGCAATAAATGAAATTTCAATACGATATTTCAAACTGACCTGGGTAGCGTTCCGAAACCAAACCCCTATCATCGAGCATTTTTAGTTGGATGAGCAATACGTTTTGGAACCGGTCATCATGGAATAGTCTTCGGACTAACTTTGTTAAGATTCGGAACGGACATAGAGTAATATGACAAAAGAAAAGTTAAGCGGGAAGACGAAAATGTTTTGAGAATAATCAAGTTACAGACTTGTAGGAAATAACAAAAAACAAATTCGAATAAAAATGTCGTTCTAGGCGAGAAAATAGGAATAGTTCTCATCTGTGGATTGAGACATCTCATCTCAGACACATGTTCAAACGTTCAACACTCTTCAGTTTATGTTTTGTAATTTTTGATATCCATGTAAACGTATAAAAATCATACGTCAAGAATCATGCTTTTGACAGGAGCAATTTAATCCCGGCGATTTTCGCAAAGCTAAATATTGGTCGTGTCATTAGAAAAAGTTGCTCGGGTTTGATCGTTCCAAAACGATCTCATTTGTGGTTTTGGAACCAGCATTGAGCTACTTTTATCTGATAGATAGTAATATCTTCTACTTCATCGGACAAGCTTAGTTGTTTCGGAACGCTACCCTGATAGTCATTCCGCAACGGGGCCCGGAAAGTTCGATTTTCAAAACCAATTCCAAGTATTAAATGGAACTTTTTAATAAAGGTAGTAGAAAAAGGTTTCTTGTGTAATGTTGATTTGTAATTTTAGTTTATTGTTATTTTTTGCATATGTATTAAAAATGTCGTTTGATACACGTGCGAAAGTGTCGATATTTCTCGTGTTGACTGACTACATCGTGACTTGAAATATCGACCATCTCGCACTAGCATCAAAATGTAGTATTTTAATACTCCTGCACAGATATGCTAGATTATGTGCCTTTATAGCGTGCGAAAAGTTACATATTTAAAATAAGTGTTTTATTTTTCAAATTCCAGCGCCATCTGGGGAATATCATTGACACCGTTTAAGTAAGCACTATGTAGACTGGTTTTTCTTATGGAAGTAATCGGTTAAACTTTTAAACTGTTTCTTATTTAGAATAAGTGTTTATAAACTTTTATATTATTAAATGGCATGTTCAATTGTAAAAGATATTACAAAAATTTATGACAATTTTAGGCGTCATATTTATACGTTTTTTTTTGTTTTGTAACATCGGTAGCAGTGTCAGACTGACCGACAGTTTTAGACTTGGCACAAAAAGGTTTCTTGTCGACTTGTAATTTTCTTTCATTGTTTCATGTAATTTTTTTAACATGTATTAAGAAATGTCATTTGATACACGTAAAAAAATTCGATATTTCTCGTCCCAGTCGTGACTTGAAATATCGACAATTTCGCACTAGCATCAAAATATACCATTATG
Organism: Ypsolopha sequella; assembly: GCA_934047225.1. Classification (NCBI taxonomy): domain Eukaryota; kingdom Metazoa; phylum Arthropoda; class Insecta; order Lepidoptera; family Ypsolophidae; genus Ypsolopha; species Ypsolopha sequella. The sequence continues at coordinate 26,753,964 of OW203987.1, forward strand.
TAGTTTTAGTCTTTATGACATTTCAAAAAATGTTTCATTAGTTTTTTAAAGTTTAGAGAAGTGCTAAAGCTTTACTATAAGGTTTATCTGACGGAAGAACCCCTTGTAGATTACTTGTAACGTAATAAAACAAAAGCCCTGTTTCCGACCGCCCTCACCTCATCGGCGTGCAAGTAGGCGTGTCCTTCGTGCAGCTCGCAGCGCGCTAGGTGCGCTCGCAGCGCCGTAGCGGCCCCCGCGCCGCTCCCCCCTGTCGCTTCCACCAGCTCGTGGCAGGTCTCCACCTGGGAAACATTCAGGGTTTATTATATGTGAGGATGAAATCTCAAAGACAATGTTCTTACACAATGTTTTTTGTTGATGTTTCATTTTATTATAATTTTTACTATTACCTATTCTTTTTGTTTTATAATTATCTTTTTGTATTGACTTCTATATTCTATTTTTTTTTATTGTACCTCTATAGTGCATTTGATTAAGTCTGTGAAACTATACAAATAATAAAAAAAATATATATGAAATAATTAAGGATTTCTTTGGACAGACTGTTTAACGCCTCGCCTGCTTTTGCACTCTCCCAGTTACTAGGCGAGCAGGCTTCATCCTATGTATCATCAACGTTTTTCATCAGGCACGTTACTGGCCAGATCTTAATATTGCCAAATGGGTACTTTCTAAAGCCTACCCCTCGTTTATGGCCAAACCAAAAATAATGAAAAAATGTATTATGAATAATCAACTCTTAGACAACATATGCAACATTTTTCTTTTTCATACCACCAAAACTTCTACATGAATAATTTTTTTTACTGAATGGTGTTTTTTGACCTCAAATTCCCTACTGCTCCTGAGTGGCTTGGCCGATTGAATTCATCTATGCTTTGATAAATAGATAAACTTTATAGCTATAAACATAACATAAGATTATTCAATCGAGTAATCACGTCCAAGTGAAAAGTATAATTTTCTCCTATTTCGCCATATCAAGGACGCAGCGAGCGTCGTAACAGCCACTATGCATTGCGCGCTGATATGAACGTTATCTCAGTGTCGTTTCCGTTGATATTTGTAGTGACAAATATCGAGCTGCTAATTTGGCGATGGTAATCGCTTTAAGAGGCTATGCGAATTTTATTTTTGTCACTGTCACACCAAGCGAAAAATCGCGCAGTGCAAGAGGGGCGGATTCAGGGCAAAAGCGAAAAATGTTGGTTTTATATTTTTATTAAAAAAACTAAAATAGCTAGCAAAATTCCAAATATCAAATCTCTATATCTCACACATAATAAAATATGTTTGAGTTCTGTATATGGTTCCCATTCGTCAAACGAGGAGAAAAAGTGTGTTTGAAGACCTCATTTCAACAATAATTTCTATCGAGGAAAATTTATCCAAACATGTTTTCCAATTTCAAAACCCTAGAGATTATACAGTCAAAATGCATATACCAGAAACGGATTATAATTTTCCGTGTATTTCATGAAATACATAGAAAAGAAACACCCGTATTTTTTTCGCATATCGCCTTAAGTGAAAAACGCATTTTAATTAAACAAATGCCCTTCTTTATTTGTTTTCTCGTACACCTAATACTTCCTCGTATAGACTTGACCGACACAACTGACCGCACAGCTGAATAAAATAGAATCTGCATTGAAAGGATCCAATCAGATTGTAATTAAGGCTGCGGCTCAGTTCGTAGGAGTCGTGTTGTGGATGTTACTACAATATACTTGCAATCTGGCTTGTGGTTACATCAGAGTATTCTAAAGGCTTTAGTTTTAGTTTTAGTGCTGTCAAAACTAAATCTATTTCAAAGTTGAGGACTATTTTGCAATGACGAAAATTTAGTTTTGACAGCACTAAAACTAAAATGAAAACCTTCAGAATTGGCTTTATTGTACAGCTACTAATAAAGGAAGGTCTCTCGCAGACGACAGACATTTTGCGTCTCTGCATTCCTACGCGCGGCTTCATACATTTTTTGCATGTGCGGTAATAAAATTCATAGTAAGACAGGAACGCGCAAAAATGCTGTCGTCTGGGAGAGTACCAGACTAGTCTACTTAACACAAGTCTTTAGACTCTAAAGTTTAGAGTATTTTTTAACAATCTATTTTCATTATTCTTAGGGTATCGTTAAAAACAGAATTGTATTGCATGTGTTTTGGTTTTAAATTAACATTACATCATTGCAGTAAAGAAACGCAGAAAGAAAAGTAAATCTGGATGTGAGGAGCTCTGAACCGGGAGCTCAGATTTACTTTTCTTTCTGCGTTTCTATACTGCTATGATATCCATCCATCCATCAGCCGAGTTCGTCCACTGCTGGACATAAGCGTTTCCAGGTTTTTGACACTCCCGGCGGTCATCCTGGAAGAATTGCCCATACTCACACACGCTGGGCAGGCGGGTTGGTGAGTTCGGTGCCGGAACCCTCGCACCAGTGACGCCGCTGCCCGTCACCAGTGTGACATAATGTTATAATAATATAATGCTAATTTATATCTCCTTGCGATGGAAAAATCGCCAAGTGTTCAAACATAGAAATTTATTTCTATCATAGTTTTTTTTGGTTTTAATTACAAGGTGTGTGCATAAAAACATTCTGATTCAAATCGAATTCCGCTATCAACATACTTAAACAACTAACGGAAACCAGAAAAAAAAAATTCGTTTCATGCATTTTGGTGAAGTAGGTAGTATTTTTTCTATGGAACAGCAGAGTGTTTTTTCGCTTTATGGTTGTTTCCGTAGTAAAAGTTGTTCGTATGGACGAGTACTACCGCCAGTGTCTGGCTACCGCAACATCATCTTAACACCCAGCGTAGTAAATAAGCGTAATCTGTACATTTTGAATGTACTTGAACCTACTGGTTCATTCACCTGTACGTTAGTAGCCTGGCTGTGTACCAGGCCACGCGATATGTTTTGCGAAAAAAAGTTTCTATGTATGAGAAAGACACTGGTCAGTTACAATTTATTTTTAAAATACAATTATTTAAAAGTAAAAATATGAACGTTCCAACTTCAAAATTTCACTACACATTTTTTACGAGCTAATTTGAACTATTGTGTCTCATTGAAATTGGATCTGCGTCGGGAACATTTGGGCGCGATGATTTTTTAAGATTTCAGATGTCGCCTAAAGACGTATAATATACTTAAAATGACATTTATGGATAAAAGCCTTTCTAAGGTAACCTGTATCGCTGATATAACGAATTTAAGCACTTTCGAATAACTTTGAGGAATGGAGAAAGAAGTGGTCGCCCTTTGACGGCTGTTACAAAAAGAATCGTGCTAGCACTGAACAATTTAATTCAAGAGAATAAGCGAATTACGTTTGAAGAGATTGGATCGGGACGCATTCACGAAATTCTACACGAGCAGCTTCGCGTGAGGAGGACAGGTTCACACTGGGTGCCGCACAGCCTAACTGCGGCTCAGAAGCAGGCCCGCGTGGAATGGTCCAGTGACATGGTTTCTAAATTTGAAGCAGGCTCGTCTTGGCGATGATTACAGGTGATGAATCTTGGATTTATCAATACGATCCAGAAACGAAGCTTCAGCCAACAGTTTGGCTGTTTGAAAATGAAACAATGCCTACCAAAGTGAAGCGATTGAGAGCGCAGGAAAGATTTGGATTGCTAGTTTTTTCAATTTGACGGGGTATTTGTTGTCAATTCTTTTACAAAATCAAAGTAGCATCAATGCCAAATGGTATACTACCAAATCCTTGCTAGAAGCTTTCACTGCTGTGTGCAACAACCGACCGAACACGGGGATCCGCGGGCTACTGCTTCACTATGACAACGCGCAAGCGCACTCAGCGCGCAAAACGAGGGACTTCCCGGACAGCACATTCGTGAAACTTTTGTGTTACCCTCCTTACAGCCCCGATTTAGCACCGTATGACTTCTTTATATGCCCTAAAATAAAAAATGAACTCAAAGGGATACGATTTTCATCGCCGGAAGATGCACTAACAGCGCGGCAGCGTTCGAGAAGGCCGCAGAAGAGGTGTCTGTGGCGGACTGCAAAAAGTGTTTCGAAAATTGGTTTAGACGCATGAAACTTTGTATAGATGCTGGTGGAGAGTTCTTTGAAAATATTTAATAATAAAACTAGACACCGTAAAAAATTTTTTTTACTTTCGCAAAATTTTTCGAGTATCCCACATACAACACTGGACAGAGAATTATAGCTTGGGAACCAAAAGTTATTAGCATTATTATTTTGCAATAAGAGATGTTCATTTACATTAAATCACGGGTGTAGCCAGGTTTTAGTATCGGGGGGGTTCAAGTTCAAGAAAATAAAACGATAAGAGTGGCACGCAGAAGTGGCAGAAGTGGCACTTGACCCGGAAAACGTCAAACCAGGGGAAGGGTTGTAATACTTTTGAACTTTTCGAGAAGAGTTTGAACCCCAAAATCTCCCGTAGCTTTTTAAATTATTTTAATAGAATTTCCCTTTCCCGCTTGGGTTTGCTGGAAGAAATCTCTTTTTAGAAATGAAAAAGTAAATGATTTATATAAAAACGGCTCACCTCAATACGTGTTATGATCGGGAAAGCCGACCAGTTTCAGCAGATTTAGACTGCCTTAGATCAAAACACGTATTGAGGTGAGCCGTTTTTATATAAATCATCAATTATCCTCAAGTCTCATTTAATTCTGAAAGAATAAATGTTACAAGTAGAAAGTATGCATGCATATTACGGTTAAAAATTTCAGTTCTGATTTCGCTGTGGTACAGGTTAAAATTGCATGAAAATTGGTGGCTTGAAATGCAAGAACAAAATAGCACAATTTGGTCGGAATTGTTAAGTGTGCATCTACATTTAATTAGAAATACGGAGTATAGCAGTATCAGTATTGGAAACAACTGGATCAGATAACGTAATTTAGGTAGCGTTCCAAAACCAAACCACTATCATCGAGCAATTCTAGTTGGATGAGCACTACGTTTTGGAACCGGTTATAATGGAACAGTCTTCAGACTAACTTTGGTGAGATTCGGAACGGACATAGAGTAATAATGTCAAAAGAAAAGTTTGGTGGGAAGACGAAAATGTTTAAATGATGGATGAGATTTTATCTACGATGCGGAACTAATGTTCGGAGACACGTTTAAAGAAGCCAGATAAAATGGTTTTGAATTTAATTGAGAAAAGCTTGCTCATAATCAAGTTTCAGACTTGTAGGAAATAACAAATTCAAATAAAAATGTCGTTCTAGGCGAGAAAATAGGAATAGTTCTCATCTGTGGATTGAGATGTGTTCAAACGTTTAACACTCTTCAGTTCATGTTTTGTAATTTTTGATATCCATGTAAACGTATAAAAATCATACGTCAAGAATCATGCTTTTGACAGGAGCAATATATATTCCCGGCGAATATTGGTCGTGTCAGTAGAAAAAGTTGCTCGGGTTTGATCGTTCCAAAACGATCGCATTTGTGGTTGTAGAACCAGCATTGAGCTACTTTTATCTGACAGATAGTAATATCTTCTACTTCATCGGACAACCTTAGTTGTTTCGGAACGCTACCTAAGACTGCGGTTACAGCTCTATCTCAAGTCTCACATAATCGCTCCAACGTAAATCGTCCTTATTTTGTTAAAGGCAACATAGTAAATAGTAATACAATTTTAGTGGGTGCTCTTCTTGTAGTTATATAATCCAGCGTTTCTTAACCTTTTAATAAAAAAGCAGCAATAAATTTCGGACCATTTATTTTAGTTCTACAAATTACAAAAAATATATACTTTTTCATATAAAATACGTTAATGAGAAGGTTGGTGCTGCTTTTTTGCAACTAAATTTGGGTTTAGTCTCAAATCGGATTCCACTTTTAATATATTTTTGTCTATTACAACAATTTATTTTTTATTTTTATTTTTTTTTGTCGATAAAATTTCGTCTAGTTTTACCAAAATTCATATGTGCACTTAAGCAAGACTCACACTGAGTGTCAGTGTCTGGAATTTTTCCACGGAATCGACGAAACACGACACTTTTCGGCCGATACTTTTATCAGGCGTGTTAGTGGCCATGCGTTAGACAATTGTGAATAAAAAAAAAATTATCGTCATATTATTTTATGATTATTTTGTATCACCTGCAAGCTGTGAAGTTTATCCTACCAAAAACATAAATGTGAAAAAGGGCTGAGTTCAGTATAAAGGCATTGCAGGATTGTCAGCTTCGCCGAAAAAAGAATTAGGATCAAGTTAGGAGCCAAGTTTCATGGAGGTTCCTTAAGTCATAACTACAGGAATGTACAAAGTTCTTCACTTGTTTTAAAAGAAAGTTTGTTAGATCCTTTCTATTGAATAAACTCTGTAAGTTTTCAGAAGTAAAGAAGTAAAAGAAAAAAATACTCGAAAAACTTTTCGAATTTATTCTATCGAGCCAACTTTATGAAATTGTGTTTCCATCGTGTATACAGTCTAGTATATATACCCAATAGTACAAATATATTTTCCCAGTTTTTAATTTAATTGTTTACTACTTCAAACAATGGTTATAAAAACGTGTTTGTGTGTGTAAAAAGTTCGGTGCGCTCTTAAGAATCTGCCACTTCCAAGCGTAGCCTTTTTAACCGACTTCAAAAAGGAGGCGGTTCTCAATTCGAATGTATGTTTTTTTTTAACGTTCACACTTTAAATATACCTAACTGCTATTGAACGTATCTATCTATACTTGTTCCAAAGAGGATGAGCTCGAATAGTCTCTGGGGTTGTTAAGCAATTCCCTCGATTCCAAAGCACTTAAATTGTAGCGTGTGTTCCACTAAAACGCTTTGGAAAGACTGTTGCATCAACTTATTTTTTTCGCACTTTTTGGGTCTTTGGGAAAACATTGACAAATGACGAATGACAATTCGATTCTTTTCTCGCTCAGTTGACGATAGTCTCCGAATTACTGTGGGCGGTAGTGAAAAATGTCTGGGGGATTCTCAAATTTGATCTGAAAATTGTCTGGGGATTCTCAAATTTGATCTGAAAATTGTCTGGGGGATTCTCAAATTTGATCTGAAAATTGTCTGGGGGATTCTCAAATTTGATCTGAAAATTGTCTGGGGGATTCTCAAATTTGATCTGAAAATTGTCTGGGGGATTCTCAAATTTGATCTGAAAATTGTCTGCGGGATTCTCAAATTTGATCTGAAAATTGTCTGGGGGTTCTCAAATTTGATCTGAAAATTGTCTGGGGGATTCTCAAATTTGATCTGAAAATTGTCTGGGGGATTCTCAAATTTGATCTGAAAATTGTCTGGGGGATTCTCAAATTTGATCTGAAAATTGTCTGGGGGATTCTCAAATTTGATCTGAAAATTGTCTGGGGGATTCTCAAATTTGATCTGAAAATTCTTTAATATAAAGCATATGTACCTAACGATTTTTTTTGTTTAACAATAATAATAATTGAGAATGTTTTTTTAAGTGTTCTATCTATAGCTAGTGGAGGTTTAAGTGTTCTATCTATAGCTAGTGGAGGTTTAAGTGTTCTATCTATAGCTAGTGGAGGTTTAAGTGTTCTATCTATAGCTAGTGGAGGTTCAAGTGTTCTATCTATAGCTAGTGGAGGTTTAAGTGTTCTATCTATAGCTAGTGGAGGTTTAAGTGTTCTATCTATAGCTAGTGGAGGTTTAAGTGTTCTATCTATAGCTAGTGGAGGTTTAAGTGTTCTATCTAGCTAGCTAGTGGAGGTTTAAGTGTTCTATCTGTAGCTAGTGGAGGTTTAAGTGTTCTATCTATAGCTAGTGGAGGTTTAAGTGTTCTATCTATAGCTAGTGGAGGTTTAAGTGTTCTATCTATAGCTAGTGGAGGTTTAAGTGTTCTATCTATAGCTAGTGGAGGTTTAAGTGTTCTATCTATAGCTAGTGGAGGTTTAAGTGTTCTATCTATAGCTAGTGGAGGTTTTAGTGTTCTATCTATAGCTAGTGGAGGTTTTAGTGTTCTATCTATAGCTAGTGGAGGTTTTAGACAAAAATACACTTCACTTTTGTATGCAGCAAATCTACTTGGCATATTTTGGCCACTTTCACATTCCACTAGAACAAAAAACCGGTCAAGTGCGAGTCAGACTCGCGTATTGAGTTCCGGAAATCGACAGTTTTTGGGTGCAGAAAATTTAATTTTATCATTTTTGTTTCGTGAATTTCTCAACCGCTATATTTTTCCTGTAGTCTTTACGTAAGCATAATAATTATTACCATGATTTTTTTCATATTTTTCGGTCCACCAGTTTTGAAGAAAAGGGGTCCATACATGTTTTGTGGTTTTTCGTGGATTTCTAGAAAAAGATGCACGTAAGTAAGCTATGACATTTTATTTTTATAAAATAATTCTTTATTTATTTACTTCTTTTTATTTTATCTTTATATTTCTTATTTTTGTTCAAATTTTTTTAAATCACTATAGTTTTCCTGTAGTTGGTCAGTTATGACCTATAATTAATTTTTTCCATAAACCTGAGGAGTTTTTATGATCTATCTGTAGTAGTTAAATAAACATGTTTTTTTTGTCACTGAATATATAAAGCAAAGCGTAGCGTTTAGGCCGACCTCGTGCCCGCTGGAGCGACGACCTGAAGGACGTTGCGGGTGGCGGCTGAATGAGGATGACGGAGGACCGCCAAGAGTGGCGAAATATTGGAGAGGCAGGCATCCAGCATGTTCGCCTAGCAGTGGATGAATACAGGCTGATTGATAGATGGAATAAATAATAATAAAATAAAACCAAGCCTGACTCGCCGTCGTGACATAAAACATCTGTGCTGGCCGGAACTGTGAACTCACCAGTTTGGCGAGCCTGGTCCTCAACTGCGGAGGCGGGAGTAGCTTCCCGTCAGTGTCCTGTAACGCGTCAGCCTGCGCCGCCACGTGCCTCGCCGTCGAGACCGCTGCTGATACTCCGCCGGAAATTAAACTCTCGCTGATGCAGGATAGTTTCACCTGTGGGGGAGTATACACCAAATTTACATATATTTAGACTAGAGGTAGAAAAATATAGCGTTCAGTAGGGGGAGAGTACCTTAAATTAGATGACAGCAGGTTTTACTCAAAAGAAAACTACCTTTATTTTTAAAATAAGTAAAACTACTTGCAACTATTTCGTCTGCCTCAGCTAGAATCGAACCAGCAAAAATGCGAAAATTATTACCACAAAAACAAACGTCTTTTTGTGTTTGAGATAGTAATAGGTCTTTACCTATGAAATTGCCGAAATTTTCTTACATATTCACGAGTTCATAATTCCTGTAATTCAATAGCTATTTCAATTATTTGTTTTTTGTTTCAAAGTTGATTTCTAGGGTTTTACATCTACGTATAAAATTTTGTTTTTATTTTCAGTTTGATTATAAAAATTAAATCTTCATAAACAGCGGGTCTACCGCGTAATTCTCATTTTCATCAACATCAACTTGAGATTGAAATTTGCCGTGCGTGTGACGACGCCCGCCTAGCATGCCATCTCTTTTGCACGCGTTGAATTTCGCATGCATTTGCTTGAAGTTGATACAAATGAGAATTACACGGTAGAGCCTCGGTTCGTCTTAAATGCCATCCATTTCCATGATAAGATTCGTAATAATTTTTTACAGCTGACACTTTAAAAAAATTAAATTAATGTTATTGTTAGCTTTTTGTGTGTTAGACACAACAAAAGAAGTTATATAATTTGGATTTGTCATTCCTAAAAAAAATGCAAAAATGTTTGTACTGAAAATAGAATTTCCTTTAAATTATCTATAGAAAACGGCAACTTCATATGTAAAGACCTAATATTATATAATATCGTTGGTATGAAATTTAAGGAAGACATAAAATCAACGCAACTAAGATTTTTGCGATATAGAAGTTTAAGAGTTATGATACAGAATTTTCATTGCTTAGTGCTCCTCCAGTGCGGGCGGAGTCATGGGCAAAATACTAGTAACAAATAAAAAGGATGTGTGTTGAGCTGTTGATGAATGTCATCGCAATGTCAATATTTTGCATTGAGTAAGTGGATTGGACATACAGACAAAAAGAAGAGGGCCTATATGCGAGCCTTGAGGAACACCTGATTAGCCTTAACTTTACGATTTAGTTGACTTACATGTTTGACTAACGTATTGACAGCGTCGAGTAAGGCCAGCAACTGCGAGGTTTCAGCTGGAGTGAGGATATCTCTAGTCGGAGCAACTGGTTGCCCATGAGCGTGCGCCTTCAGTTGAGCTTGTTGCTTCTCATCCCAGGTTCTGTGAGGGAAAAATGCTAATGATGAAAACGATCAGCTTAGATTCCAACTTATAAGTTGGAATAACTATTTAATTTATTAAATAATTAGTTAGTCATAAGGTTATATATATTTTTACTCCATATCATTCATTATTCAAATTTTTCACTCATTTGACTGATGCCGGCCCCAAAGTGAGCCGAAATATATCTCGAAAATATGTAAAATTGTTATTTTTGTTGTGTTTATAATTATTAAACTGAATGAAAGGCTTACTATAGCAAAATATAAATATTTACTTGGAGACCCCCCTCGAAGTAATTCGGGGGAGAGTAAGAGGACAGCTCACAGGCAAAAAACCAGGAGGCCCACTATGCCTGGGACCGATGGATGGCGGTATGTCCATCCCTAATAGCCGGGACTTATTTGGAACAGACTGGTGACGGGCAGCGGCGTCACTGGTGCGTGGGATTCCGACACCGCGCTCACCAACCCCAGCCGCCCAGCGTGTGTGAGTATGGCCAATTCTTTCAGGATGACCGCCGGGAATGGCGAAGTCCTGGAAAGGCTTATGTCCAGCAGTGGACGAACTAGGCTGATGGATGGATGGATAAATATTTATTTCAAATAACTATAGTTGGTCTCAAATTAAAAATGGTTTATATCTGGGAAAGTGGTAATACACTTTTGTAGATTTTGCAGAAGTCCCTTATCAGACTGATTAATGCCAGGTCTCTTTCCGGGCTCCGCATCCTAGATCTTATCGCACCTTTCCATCAGTACCTAGTATGCAAGCATGAGCAAGCCTATTATAAATAACTTTGTTGTTGGCTGAAAATGGCCCTTTTGTATCCACCAACTAGTTTCAGTTTAAATTTTAGGACACTGAAAGAAACCGGAGATTTTATGGTTTCGTTTCTCTTCTGACACAAAATTCAATTCGGAAGCTATTTCATTTTGACTGTCGGTAAAATCCTCTTTCGAGCGTTGAGTAAATTTTTCCGGAGGAATTTTATACTGCGACCTTTGTACCTAAGTAAAAAAAATGATACGTGAATTATTGTGGTAAAAACATTTTGTAACATCACAAAGCTAATAAATGTGGGAAATAACTTCTCTCGGCAAGTATCAAACATTTTATTTTAAATCCTGGAAATTATTTTGTTTTCGAGTTAAACTCTACTTTTCACTCCCCATCACTACGATAACGATAGTAAAAAGTTTCGAAAATCAGCATCAAAATTACTAAGTTGGCATCAAAAATAATATGTTCAAACCTAACCTAACCTAGTTGATGCCAAATTAGTAATTTAGGTGCTCATTTTGTATTTTTTAGTTTGTCAACCTATTATTATCCATAAAAACGCTTAAGAGGATATGTCACACTTGCAAAAGTCACCGCCACTCCATGCGGAAAACCGTGCAGTGCGAGAGGGACGGACTCCGGAAAAAATAGCAAAATTTTCATTTGTCGAACTATGAGAAAAAGTCTCAGTGAAGGCCTAATTTCAATAATTTTTCTAACGAGCGAAATTTCAGCAAACGCGATTCTGTACCTAGCAAAATCTAGAAAAAGGTTCCAAAATTTAAATACAAATTTATCAAACTGGTGGCTTCTTCTGATAAGCAAGTTAACAGCTTCAAAAAGTGCCGATGTTAACGAAATTGCCCCTTAAGGGGATCGAAAATACAAACAGAAATAAAATGTCAGCTTTCGGATGATTTTGTTGCAATAATTAGGTTACGTATAGCCATAAAAAAAATACATGTTTTTGGTTGAACTTTAAGGTATTCATTTTCCACAAACCACGTTAATCGATTCATATTTGTACTGTCAATGAATTTTTTTGTAACCCTCTATTGCACACTTTTTATCGATTTTGTTTCAGGTATCGCTTTCGCGATTTTGTTGGTTTTTTTTAAATAAAATTAGTGTGAATGATATCTATTCATTTTCCAAATACCACGTTATTCGGGTCAAAAAAAGCACCCCCTTTTTCCAAAAATACGTAAATCCACTGATGCAGTCAGCGGCAGCAAGATATTGTCAGTCTACGCCTAGCGTTGGCGCCCGTAAGACGTGGAACCTGTGCCCTTTTTTGCAAGCTATAAATATCTCCCAAAACTACTTCAAAACACATTGAAATTAATTTTATAAAGTAATATTTCGAGGAGCATCATATTCCTGCCGTTAAAAACTCAACAAAATATGCGTATGAGTGATTTAGCTACATCGTGCCATAGTCATAACAACAAAACTGAATGAATTTGGAATGAATTCATACTTTTATGCGGGAAAATAATATATGTTACTCTAAAAGAATAATTTTGTAATCGTTATTGAAACCCAAATTAATTTACTTATACTTACTGAGATCTGTAACAAAGGTCAATGACCTTTTCGTGAAATTACCCTGTAGTATTGGCTCACCATTTCAGGTCCAAATAAGTGAAGTTTTTTGCAAATTATATAGGTACACTTACTTGGGATAAATCGCCAAGCATTTAAAATATAGAAATTTATTTTGAAATATTTACAGTGCATGGCAAAATTACTAGATCGTAGATAATCCTGTCGGTACATGTTCAGGTTCTGTTACGCAAAATGAAAACAATGAAACTCTTTTAGGATTAATTTGTTATCCCTATGTTTGTCTGTCTGTCCGTTTGTCTAGACAATTTTTTCTGGGTAAAATTAATAAATACCAATATAAACGGCCCTCTATAGAGCTGTAAAAACATACTTTTGACGTTTTTATTTATATTACGTTTTAGGTTTTTACGTTTTTTTTTTTACGTTTTTCATACAAATTTTCTCACTATGAAAATGTAGGGATGAACACTTGAGATAATATTTTGCATTGAAAAGTCAACACAGAAAGGAATTGTTGAACAAATAATGTAAAAAATATGAAAACCATGTTGTTCTATTCTAAAGGGATTAATTATCTACTGTTCAATGTGGCGATAGCTTTGTTTATTTTTTTCCTTGAATTATTTTTTACTAAGATAACAAATAGTTTAATACAAGGTTTTCCTTAAGAGGTCCCTTTACCCCTGTATTTTTCTTAAAATTCATACAATAGTTATAAACCGAATGTGAAGTCTACAGCTTATTTTCTTCATATCTTTTTTCATGAGTATATTCTAGTGACATCTAACTACGTCTCTATATAGCCCAAAAAGCAAAATTTGGTAAAACACCATCATAATAGCTGTCAGGATATCGTCAATATTGCCTCGTTTTTACGCAAAGTTTAACAAGTTTGTATATTTTTATCTATACCGGAAATAAAAAAGACAGAAATACAGGCGTCGTTCATGTTAAGATGACTAAGTTTACACACTTTGCTAAGTATAAACAATTACCGTTTCATGGAAAACTGTTTTGACCTGAAACCATTTCACAAATTCAATTAACTTATTTTGAATATCTTGTCATTTTGCACTTCTTGATGAGAAATACAATTTCAATAAGTAAAAATACAACTTTTAGTTAAGAAAACTTATAGTTAAAAGTCTGCTGTATGCATTAACATATTTTTAGTTATATTACAATAGTAATAAAATAATTGGCTTATCCGTCGTCGTGATACCAGCCGTAAATTTCTTAAATAATCTGATATCACGCTTATGGAAAACCCAATTATTTTGAAGATACCATAATATCATTAAAATATGTTTATGCATAAATTACAAGTGTTAAACGCAGGGGAGGTTTTTTAAAAACTGAACTTAGTTTTTATAGTGTCTTTAATGGTGCAATAAGGTGAACAAATTTATAATTATATCTAAGTTACAACTATTGGGATCGCGATGATCACACGACCTTCGGCTTAAGCGATTTAAGCACAAAGACAACGAGTCACTTCAAAACCTGTCCCACGAAATATGTTTTCACTGTGTCAGCACTTAAGTAATATTCACTGAATTTAGGTTTCGTAAGACATGGAGAAACAATGCGGTAGGTAGGTAGAGTTCACTCGTAACACCTCCCCTCCTAGACGAGCGACTATTTGCTGACGTTTACAGCAAATGTTGCGGCTTTTCTTTCCTCTAAGGTCATCATTGATTCATTTCTCGAAGAAGGTAGCTGCGTCTCAATGCATGTCTGTGGTTTTGGTTTCCATGTTAAAGTTGATTGACGACGATATATGAATAGCATGATAGTCAGTACTAATGCACTTGATAGTTCGATGATGTACACAGGTATTGTTGTATGATATACGGATGAGTCAACTATATCAAGTTTCGCCGGTTGCTCAATCATTACTTGCTGCTGGATATTATGCAATTTATTCAAACCAATTGTCGTGAAATTATATCGACGAAGTACTTTTGGTGATTTCAGTAACGTATTCGGAGAAGCGATGATTTCAACAGCATGGCCTCGAAGTTTGTTATCGATGTTAAAAACGTTGAATTCAGGGGTCTGTATTTTGCAATTTCGAGGAATCGTTGCTAAAAAACTTCCTTCCAAAGTACGATGTTCTTCCTGACTGCATATTAGTTGTACCTTAGTTGGTTTTGGGAATGACATTATGTAATGTTGATCGTCTAATTCTAGCAGGGCCTCCTTATGTAAAAAGACAGGTATAGGTATGCATGTTTCTTCTTTCTCCTGGTGATAGATGAGATCATAAACGCAATCTCGCTGGTCTCTTGATTGGAGTCTGGATTTATCCTTGCAGATATACCACGTCGCAACCTTCGGGCATTCAGCCTCTATGTAGACAAACTCCTTGGAATTAGTTGCTATGTAAGGAAGAGGGGGTAGGATAATCTGGGAATTTTTATTAGGCACGGGACAAAGTTTATAAAGGTCGTACGTAGCCTTGGAAACTATAGGAAACTTTAACACTATTACTATTTTTTTATCGACGTAATAGCATCCTAATCTAATCAAATCATAGAAATACCTAATATCTAAACTTAAAATATGATCAGAGCCATATAACTCTTTTAATTTTTTTATCATAAATATAAGATCATTAATAGATAAAAGTGAATGGTGCACAGATGTAGTGCGGCTAAAAGCTAAAATGTTTTCTATTCTATGCATTTCATCCGAAAGTTTTCGAATATTTTTACTTAATAAAGTGAACAGCTGTGAGAGCTGAAAGTATTGAATAACGCGCTCCTTATCATTACTTGTTACATTTACCAAGAATAAAATAGATTTCTCTAATTTCTGTTGATTTTTACTTATGTTATAAAGGAGTTGATTTTGCTGAAAAGACAGTTCTTTAAATAGACTAATATGCTTGTTCAAACTTTCAGATAATACATTATCATTTTCCTGAAGAATTTTTAAAGCTTTTTCGAATCTCAGAGCATCATTGATATCGAGATTTCCCGATATACTTTTTATAAAGGTTCCCAAAGGGTTAAACAATCCGCGCTTTACTCGAACGGGTTCAAAAGTGCGAACCTGAGATGTAATTTCATCCAGTCTATTAGTCATTTGCAGAATAACATATTTAAACGATGAAAAATGCTGATTCGAAATGTTGTTAGTCAGATAATGAAGTTGGGATTTTAGAGAATTAACTTGTTGATCTATTTTGTCAAGGTCAATTTCTTCAAGGAATGTATGGTCATGGGAAATAATTTTGGTCAAACCAAGTTTGAAGGGTAGAATACCGGGGCTGTCAGATAAACTGTCAAGTCGGATGTTGCTTACTGGTGGAAGGTCGTCCTGGGCTCGAACCACCATTATTATCATGAATATCCTGTAACAATTTAGTCTTTTTAGTCCTTTTGATTCTGGCTTTCGCCACAGGTCCACGTTTTTTCGGTGTGTAAATGTGTATGGGAAGATTAGCTAAAACTTTATCATGAGTGTAGCGTGGAGCAAGTTTTTGCCGCTGCGCTGCAGGATTCTTTATGTAAACATCTTGGTTGATGTCATAATTTACTTCAGGTTCACGGTCAAGGTTACGTCGCGTCATTATGGACTCGCGATTAGAAAGCGATGATTCATGAATGATTCCGTACACTGTTTCCATTGTACGACAGTGATCCTGCATGTATTGTTGTAATAATCTTTGATTTAAGTCCAAGTCAATAGGGTCTCGAGGGTCATAATGTCCGATTATAAGGTCAAATGGTCTGACCCTAGTCAAACTATGCGTCGAACTATTGTAAGCTATTAGTGCATAAGGGATAAGGTTACATGTGAGTTCGTTTTTACGTTGCAATTTTAATAATCGCAAGTGCTCAAGAAGTGTACTATGGAAACGCTCAATTGCGCCATTCTCGTTTGGGGTGTGTGCCGCAGTAGTGTGGTGTTGTACTTTATGAAATTTCAGGAATTCGCTCACGACTTGGTTTGTGAACTCCGTTCCTTGATCCGAAATTACAGTTTGCGGTAAACCATGATGGCTACTAAAATTCATCAGGGCTTTGACTATATTCGGTGCGGTACAATCTGGTAAACGATATGCTTGCGCATACTTGGAAAAAGTATCTATCATAGTTAGATATTTTTCATGGTCTATTGATAAGACATCAATGTGAATAATTTGGAACGGTTTTGAGGGCGGGGGAACTATCTGAAACTGGGGACGCAATGGTGTTCGGTCATATTTAGCACGTCCACATATCGAACATTCATTTATATATTTAGCAATGTATTCCTTTAATTTTGGCCAAAAATATTTTTGTGATAAAGATAGGTAAGTTTCATTTATACCACGGTGATTAGTTTTTCCTGTATGGTATTTTGATATTATATCTTGCTGAATCAAATAATCAGGCACATCTTGCAGTTCTTTTTTTACGAGAACAAGATTTAGGCAAGAACTTTGAATGTTTCTTTGCAGAATGGGAACTATAGAATACATTTTGTCAATCGGCGTTACTAAAATAGCTGTTTTAAACTTCGGATCTATGAAATTCTTAGCCACTGAAATTATGTCCGGCTCTAATGTACTTTCATTGATCTGTACAATCGTTCTTTGAAATGTATCAAATGGTTTCGTGATTTTTGGCTTACTTTTTATGCCATTAGTGGAAATTTTTATAATGATTTGTCGCTTGAATTTATTAAGGGGGTCATCCGAAATAGGTATATTTAATATTGGATCTTCTGCACTAGTATGAACTGTGGTTGCAGGTAAGTCGTTCGGGATGTCATTTTGCATAATATCTTCAGTCACAGAAATCGTCGAGGAAGAGTCACGTATAGGGTTTTGACTGGGGGCGGTATCAGTTGAAGATCGGCTTATTAGAGGTCTCTCATCGGGGGCAGTTAATGTCTCTGATGAATGTGTTGATGAAGAACTGGAGCTAATGTTCACAACCATGGATTCCAGTTCATGAGTGTGTATTTCAATGCGGGATAAGGCGTCGGCGTTTGTATTGAGTGTTCCTTTTTTGTATATGATACTGAAGTCATATGCTGATAAGCTGAGACGCCATCGGGTTAAACGGGCATTTGTTTCTTTCGCTTTCATATACCCTTGTAAAGGCTTATGATCAGTGATAATTTTAAATTTTCTACCAAAAAGATAAGGCCGAAAGTATTTAGTCGCCCATATTATAGCAAGGAACTCTTTCTCAGTTGTAGAGTAGTTAAGCTCGCTTTCGTTTAACGTCTTCGATGCATAGGCAATTGGTCTATCAGATCCTATAGGTCCTTGTGACAAAATTGCGGCGATGGCAACGTTTGATGCGTCAGTTGTCAATAGAAACTCTTTACTAAAGTCAGGGTAAATGAGTACAGGGTCATTTGTCAGTAGTGTTTTACAGTGATTAAAACATTGGACGTATTCAGGGGTCAGATTAATTTTCGCGCCTTTTTTTAAGCATGATGTCAATGGTTTAGTTAATCGAGCAAAGTCTGGAATAAAACGCCTATAATAACCAAGAAGTCCGAGAAAACCTTTTATTTGTTTTGTGGTCTTGGGGATGGGGTATTTTTGTATTGCAGTAATTTTTTCAGGGTTGGGTTTCACTCCCTCGGGTGTAATTATATGACCAAGATAAGGGGTTTCACGTTTTAAGAACTCCGTCTTGTCCATTTGGATTTTAAAGTTTGATTCTCTAAGTCTGTCAAAAATTTTGCGAAGATTAACTATGTGTTCTTGTAAAGAAGTCGAAAATACCAAAATGTCATCTAAATAGAGCACGCAAATGACATTTTGGAGACCTCGAAGTATATTGTCCATAACACGTTGGAAAGTAGACGGACTATTTTTTAATCCCATGGGCATTCTGAGGAACTCATAGTGCCCATGCCCATCGGCTACACTAAATCCGGTCTTGTGAATGTCTTCTGAATCCATTTCTACTTGATAAAATCCGCTAGCCAGGTCCAAACACGTGAAATAATTACATCTACCTAGTTTGTCTAGTATGTCTGAAATGTTAGGAATGGGGTATTTGTCATCAACGGTCTTTTCGTTCAACTTTCTGAAATCAACTACTAGTCTGTATTTAATTTTACCGGACGCATCAGCTTTCTTAGGTACAATCCAGATTGGTGCACTCCAAGCTGAAGTTGATGGTCTTATAATGCCTTGACTTAGCATTTTGGAAATCTGTTGTTTTACTTCTTCTCTGTGTATGTACGGATACCTATACGTTTTTGAATAAACCGGGTTTTCATCAGTCGTATTAATTTTGTGTTTAATTTTGTTTGTAAAAGTCAGAGGTTCGTTATCAATATAAAAAACGTCAGAGTATTCATTGCATAGTGTCAATAAGTTCGCTCTTTCTTCTAAGTTCAAATGATCGGTCCGCAAGCGTGACAAAACTTCTTGGAATCGCTCGACCTTACTGTTCTCATCACAATTGTATGATATAGTCTGTTCGCTAAATAAATGTGCGCGCATGGGTTCGCTCAAAGTGAAAATTTGGTCATGATTAGTCGGGTTAAAAACTTCTACGAGTGCTTGGCCATTTTCTGCTGTAGACAAACATTCCGTGATATGACAACCATTTATAGTCTGTCCGTCAATTGAAATATCACCGTCCAGATTATCAATTGGCACATTTATTAGTTGTGTGGAGTGTGCAGGTACGATAACTTCGAGCAAGTTAGTACTCCGTGATTCATACATGTAGATAGGATTTTCTGCATATTGAGTCTTTAATGACCGGGATTGTAAGTCTATTTTTGAATGCCATTGTTCTAAAAGATCCCCACCAATTAAACCATCAAAGTAATCGTGAAAGCGATAAATGAATAATTTGATCGGTTTCTCGTCTCTGAATTCAGGAAAACACGGAATGGTAATAGAGTAATGATTTTGGGTTGTCGCGTGAATATTAGTCACTGTAAATGGGTCATAGTCAGCAGGAATGTGAGAAAAAAAATTCTGCACTGATTCGGGACTGAGGAAACTTTGGTTAGCTCCGGTGTCAATCAAAAACTTCAGAGGGGGATTCATGATTTGAATGTATGGTAGGTTTCGTTTGTTTTGTAAATTGAGCTCTATTCTGGGGCCGTATTCATCAGGTCCTTGCAAAAATTTTCTTGCTCATTTTGGGAAGGAATTTCGGTCAGTTGTTCGAAATCCTCTTCAGTAGCAACGTAGTTTTCAGGGTAATATTCATAATCATATTGATAAAAGTCATCTGTCTCGTTAACGTTTATTTGTCGTTGATTGTACTGTGGGGTGGGTGGCAACAATCGTGCGGTCGGGTGACTCACACCACTCATCGGTCTGGGACGTTGCTGTTGAAAATTTTGGGTTTGCTGAGGCATATTTGGTCGAGGAGCAATCTTAAATCCTGTTGACATATTTGAACGGGGCAGAGCTCTCATCATATCTTGTGTTCTAGACACTCCTTGGAAAGGGAGTCTAAAATTACGCATTTGGGGTGGTTGATTCAAATTTATGTTTTGCATTGAGGGCACAAAATTTGGCTTTACTTGATTTGTGAACTGCTGAACTGGATATTGATTCATTTTAGGTGAATTTACTGCAGGGTTATTTTGTTGATAAGTGTACCTGGAATTTTGCTTAAAATTCGCGCCATAATTATCTCTGTTCTGCAAATATAGCACATTTAATTCGTCCTGCGCGAACTCTAATGCTTTCTCAAGTGATTCAGGCCTCATACATCGTATGCGAGAACCAAGTGGTTCATTTAAACCACGCAAGTATGTTTGTAAAGCTAGTTTTTTGTATAGTTGTCGCTTTGCTTCAATTGTAGTAGATATAGTCTCATGTAACTCTACATAGGTCATGAGGGTACTCAATAAATTCTGCACATGCTCATAATAGACTTGGGGTGTATCCAACTTTTGTGTTAACAAGGATAAGTCGGTATATAATGCTGATTCGTCTCTGTGGTCCGAAAAGCTATTTATAAGAGTGTTTCTTATACCAATCCAGTCCCTAGGAATACCATTAGTTGCTAGCGTTCTAGCAGCAGGTCCCGTTATTTTGTTGAGTATTCCATTTATAAGAGCAGAGTTTCCTAACTCATTTCCAGGGGCTGGGTTTATGAATTTAATAACTAGTTGATCGCAAATATCTAAAAATCTGATCAGCACATTGGGATTTCCATCAAAATCTGGTACTAATCTCAAAGCTTTCCAAATTTGATCAGTTACGCTCTCCATTATTTTTAACAAAGGGGTAGACGACTGTGAATTATTTCCTGTCTCGTCTTCTATTTCTTCAAAAATGTCAAATAAAGTTCTACAATCATAAGAATGCAATATAGACTTTTTGGGTTTTGGGTGAAAAATTTTGAAATTTTTATCTCACTACTTACGCAATTAAAATAGGAACTAGGGTAGGGAAAGAGATAATAGCAACTAATAGGAAATTTGTGCTACTTACATAAACAGACGATTCTGCATCGCGCCTTGGCTCATCGAGGTTTGGATGAAGACGCTGCACCTGGATCCTCTCCTTACACTGCGTCACTTTCGTTTGTAGGTTCGAAGAAATAGTCAACACGTCGACGATTCGACTATCAGCGGAGATCGATGTTTGATTCGCACTGACTCAACTACCTCTCCGTCGACTGCGCCAATTACAAGTGTTAAACGCAGGGGAGGTTTTTTAAAAACTGAACTTAGTTTTTATAGTGTCTTTAATGGTGCAATAAGGTGAACAAATTTATAATTATATCTAAGTTACAACTATTGGGATCGCGATGATCACACGACCTTCGGCTTAAGCGATTTAAGCACAAAGACAACGAGTCACTTCAAAACCTGTCCCACGAAATATGTTTTCACTGTGTCAGCACTTAAGTAATATTCACTGAATTTAGGTTTCGTAAGACATGGAGAAACAATGCGGTAGGTAGGTAGAGTTCACTCGTAACACATATAGCAAACTTTTAACAATAAATTGTCTTAGCTAAAAGTTGTACTTTACCGTTATAATTATTTCTTAATATTTTGTTACAAATTCGGAGAAATAGCCCTTAAGGAAAACGTTGTATGAAAATATTTGTTATCTTTGTAACAAAGAAAGAAAAAAATAATAAACAAAGCTATCGCCACATTGAACAAACAGTAAATTATTAATCCCTTTAGAATAGAAAGATATGGTTTAATATTTTTTACATTATTTGTTCTAGAGTTCCTCTCTGTGCTTTCTTTCAAATGCAAAATATTATGTAAAGTGTTGATCTCTATATTTTCATAAGGAGAAAATTTGTATGAAAAAGTTAAACAAAAGGCCATAAAAACGTTATAATATGTATATTTTACAGGGCTGTAAATATTAGCATTTATTGATTTTACCCAGAAAAATTGCCTAGACAAACGGACAAACAGACAAACATAGGGACAACAAATTAATCCTAAAAGAGTTTTGTTTTTTCATTTTGCGTAAAGAGACCTGAACATTTCAAACACTTGGCGATTTATCGCAAGGGTAAACAGGTGTCCCAAAAGTCAACGCTTTCCCTTGGAAGGCTGGTAGGCCAGCTCATGACTGACCAGAATATCAAATTATGACCTCAGCAAAAAGTAGATAGTCTTCGAGTTGATGGTACTTTTATAAATTCGAATAGATTTTTGAGAGTCAAAGCTAACCAGTTCTAAATTCTAAGAATAAAATTTTTGTTGCGCAACTCTGAATAGTCATGCTATTGATAAAGTCAAAAATAAACCTTGAAATGCTGTTACATCAGGAAGAAAAATAAAAACCCAATTTATGAGCAATTTTTTGTAATTAGGTTAGTTCGATACCACACCCTGAAAAAAAATGTCCTATGTTAGTTTTGCAAATTGTCTTAAATAACGGCTCATCAAATATTGTTTTTCAAATGATCTGGCAATTTCTGTGTATTACTTTTGAAAAAAAAGTTATTGCTATTTTACTACCAAAAGAGCTGCGTATTTTTTAAAATAATTAGAATTTAGAATGAAAGAGTGGCGGGCAGTAAAAATATTTGACGTTCATTAGAAATGCCATTTAACACGCGTTAGAGTGAGATAAATAGTGACGCTATTTAAAATGAGTTGGAATGAGATAGGAACGCAGTTAAACGTGGTTGAATGAGAGAGGCATAATTGATATAGGCTACAGTGAGATAGGTAGTGACGTGGTGCATTCCTTCCGAGAATATTTGTTAGTTTCCACTTTTTGTAATAACAACTTTAGTAAAAATTTTTTGTAAAGAAATTTTTGGTCCAATTTATTTTCCCGCAAGTGTAAAACCAGCTCAACGGGCGAAAAATATTTAAAGAATGGGTAATGGTGACAATCAACCGCCACAATATTATTATGTATCTCTAAAGGAGTGTCTGAAATGTTCCGAGGGTCAACTGATAAATCAAACACTCAAAAAACCACTTTTAGCCGACCATAATAAATTTACGTCCCGACGTGATAGCAAGTAGGATCAATGCCGTGTGACGATGATCGAAATACAGTAATAAATTAGATAAAATAAAATACGTATTACTTTTGACCCTGCCTCGTCCACTCTATTCGTATTTTTGCTATGGTGACGCGAACTTAGAGACCGGGACGAATTTCCCCCCACGCGCTATCGTAAAATAGAATAAGCCACGCCCGGAACTGGTTTTTGTTTTGGCTATGTCATATTCTTAAGGGCCATTTTACACTTTTAGCGATTTCACACTCTAAAATTTCAAGCGATTAATTTACCAATTTAAGAAAGACGGAATTTTATACGGAAACCGGTTTACGGAAA
Source organism: Ypsolopha sequella (assembly GCA_934047225.1). Lineage (NCBI taxonomy): Eukaryota > Metazoa > Arthropoda > Insecta > Lepidoptera > Ypsolophidae > Ypsolopha > Ypsolopha sequella. The sequence continues at coordinate 26,777,335 of OW203987.1, forward strand.
ACCAATCACATTGTCAACTTTAAGGATCCAATTCCTAAACAAGAATTCAAAAAATTCGCGAAAAAGAAATTGCCAAAACATCTGAACTGAGTATCTACCAATGTATCTAAGCATGTGCCATATAAATTTGTTGACACATAATGTACCAGAATATGTATTTTATATAACGCTATTTGTGGATAATAAGGCTATTAAAAATAATAATTCCGAAAATTTTCCCGATTAATGTCCCCAGTTTACCACGATTTTTTGTATAGAATGAAGCATAATCATATTCAAAATTTAATGTCAGAATAATCTATGATCTTTAACTAATAGAATTTAGTAATTTTATTGATATGAATAAATATAACCTTAGCTATATAAGCTTTTTATTTGTAGTTTTAAGCAATTATAATAGTTAAAAAAAGACAAACTTTATATTTTTTCGAAATATTTCGGCCTCATCAGTGAGGCCGTCATCAGTCGAGTTCTGTCATCACTGATGAGGCCGAAATATTTCGAAAAAATATAAAGTTTGTAATTTTATTGATAATCACTTCACTTCATTTCAAGGCAATCTTCATACAAACTTGTGGGAACCAATAACGACGTCAGAAGTATTATTATTCCATTCTGTTACCTTTTCCCACACGTTCCATCAACTTTACACCCGCGAATAATCAGTTTTTTTACAATCAAACTTTTTAGAATCTAATTTTGTTATTTAAAGCTTTTGTAATCCAATGTATGAAACTTTTAAATTTCAAAATTAAACTGTTAAAACATTTTGATTTTAAGAAAAACTGAATATTCGCGGGTGTAAAGTTGATGGAACGTGAGGAAAAAGGTAACAGAATTAAATAATAATACTTCTGTCGTCGTTATTGGTTCTCACAAGTTTTTTATAAAAACTACCTTGGACCATTTTAATGACTTATATAATTACTAACGATTTAATTCAGATATAGCCTGTCTAGATTAGTACGTATAGCTTCCACTTGCTTGTGAGATAAAACTTCTCTAGTCAGAACTACAGTCTTGTCAAAGAGAATGAATCGATGCAAACGTAATTGTCTAGGAGGGAACGAATGAAATATTACCTCATATTGTTATGAAAATGTTGTACTACTCCGTTATTTAAATCTAATTTCAGTTACAAAGGTCAACGTCTGGCTAGCGGGACCGGTTGCGTTTACCTGGGAGGGGGGGGGGGGGGGACGTCAAGTAAATAGCCAAATAGCAATGCCATAGCATACGTAATGCCTTTGTAACTGAAATTAGATTTACAAATGACCATAAATTATATTTCGGTTTTATCAATATTATTATCATCATTTGAAACTAAAAAGATCATGACAGCTGTGGCTGAAGGCCACATCCTTTTTATATAAATTTATGTTTTTTAAGTTATTTATGGTTTTGTTATGTCTTCTAGACTTTTGGTATTTTTTGGCAATTAAATTTGAAATTCTGTAACTGAAACCAGCGTTTACTTTAATATTATAAGTAACTACTAATAACAGCTGTATTTGTGTCCTCTTAATTTTCGTACAAATTATTTTTGGTTTTGCTTTTTCGTATCACTTTACTGGGAGTAAAAACGCAGTTTGCTTCCATTTTTTTTACAAATACGAAGTGAAAATATAATAAGCGTTACACAACGGAAAAGTATACCTCATTGATTGCAGTATATGATTCTGTAGACAGCTATGAGTTCAGGCGCCTAAGCAGTTTCCGATATTTCCCGCTCGGACAGACATAGGTACTTCCAAACTTCGCTAAGTTCTTGCAATATACGACAAGACTAATCTGCTCTAAGTACTTGTAGTCATAGGCGTAGCAAGGGAGGGAGGGGGGGCAGGTGGGCCCGGCCCACCCCAGAAACCTTCTGGCCCACCCCAGCATAAAAGTAAAATATTAAATAAAACCAAAATACATCAGCAATATACGTAAAACAATGTTGATGTTTTTAATAATACCTACACCACCTTCCGATGTGTATACTAACACCAACTAACATGTCTAACATGCATAAATAAAATCGAAAATTTTTGTATTCGTTGTCTTTAACATCTATCTGTCAGTGGTCGGTCGGCTGGGTAATTAAATCTGGCCCCCCCCCCAGAAAAAAATCATTGCTACGCCCTTGCTTGTAGTATGTCGTGTATATGTTACCGATCTTAGGACAAACTAGTTTGGCCTAGGCCGAAGTAATTTTGTTTTGTCATAAAAATAACCACGAAGGTTATTTATGGCAGCCGTGCCACCACGTGGCGTGACTCGCCATATATAACTTCTAACGTAACCTACCCGCTCTCTTTTACGCTGCAGGGCTTTCCACAAACTAGTTCGGCCTAGGCCAAACTAGTTTGTCCTTATATCGAGTTTAACCGGTAACATGGCCGGTAATATACGTTGCGCTAGTGTGCGTGCCTGCCACACACACATTTGCATGTTATACTGGTACTTCACATAAGCAATCAAACGAATTCAGTCTAGGCGGAGCGAGGGTCAACTACAAAACATGAAGTACAGTAGTCCCATATAACTAATGCGCCTAGGAATCTCCGCCATTCTTTGGCAAAGATCTTACTTCCGAACACTTTATATAATCCATGACAGTTAGAGCATGTGCGGTTGGCTATAGACAACCAAAATTACACCCTTAATTGCTGCCGGTTCCGATTGTTTACAGTGGCGGCGTTAGGGTAGGGCGCGGTTGGGCGACCGCCCAGGGCGCCAGACATCAAAGGGCGCCAGCGCCTCCTCGTCAGTTTAGATCACGGGATGGCGCGGTGAGCGTAGTTGCAAATAGGTTGGGTCAGTCCAGGCCCCCAGCTTGAAGTTAGTTTCACTTTGGGAAGAATTTCAACACTCGCGCCCTCGTGAGTTTTGACATTATCTCAATCTAGATTGACAAACTTGGCAACTCTATCAATCGAAAACGAAATAGCAGAAAACATCGATTTCGGTGTCTTAATAAAGGAGTTTGCTAATAGAAAGGCAAGAAAAGTAAGATTTTGTTAAATTATGTTAAAATAAATGGTCATGATTGAAGATTGAAATAATCTTTCCCTTGTTTTTTTTTTCCTTTTTTGCACGTGAATAATTTAGGAAACAGATAGGGGGCGCGGTAGAATTCTCGTCCAGGGCGCCGTCAATGCTAAAACCGGCACTGATTGTTTACACATGGTCTATTCCAAAATGTCTTTGACTCCTATTTTATCCATTACTAGCGACCCGCCCCGGCTTCACACGGGTGCAATGCCGATACTAAATATACTACAGTATTTAAGGTACTTAATTGGATAGGAATTAATGCTGTATTGCTTAAAATCGCTTCGTAAGTAAGTCAATATTTCTCGTAAAAAATAAAGGATAAAATATGGTTATTGTGGGTTATCCATAAGAGATAGACATATACTATCGTAGACTTTTTTGTAGATCTTTTTAAGGTGTATAATACTGTAGTACATTATTTTGCAATGTAAGCGCAAAAAAATGTGTTTATTTACGACATCACATCAGAAACCTCTAAAATTATCAGTGTTTCTCTACCGTATTATGCATGTACTATATATATAAACTTTCCTCTTGAATCACTCTATTAAAAAAAACCGCATCCGTTGTGTAGTTTTAAAGATTGTAGTTTTCTAAGCATACATAGGGACAGACAGACAGCGGGAAGCGACTTTGTTTTTTACTATGTAGTGATAAGATTGCAAATGCTAGTGCAATGTTTAGGGCTTCTACAATTTATGATTACCAAAAGTGGCAAATATTTCTATGCGCATTATATCTGTGACAGATCTATACACCTTTGCCGCCAAGTAAAAGTATGCGTTTCTTACCGTAAGCTCGTCTCCAAAGCCCTGGAGCGACACAGCATCTGCGCCCTATTCTTGTGTATGATCCTCACACACCCTGGAGGCTGCAGCCACGCCTCCCCGTCCACCTGCACTGGCACACACTCCTCGCCCAAGATGTTGATCTGCACCGCGCGGCATTGCGCGATGCGGTGCTTCTGCAGGTTGATGAGACGGGAGGCGGCCATTTGTGCTGACCCGAATACTGCTACCACCTGGACCGACGAGTTTTGTCATGTACTGGCTGGATTTTAATATAACTATTAGAGATGGTACTCGTCTATACAAACAACAAAGTAGGTGGTTGAGCTGATGCCGGGCTCGACTGTGGAGGTACCACCATCTTACTGACAAACCTCCCCGAAGTTATTCTGGGGAGAGTAAGAAGACAGCTCCCAAACAGGTACGATCCTGGTGGCCCCCCGATCGATTGATGGCGATATATCCGTCCCCAATTGCCAGCCATTATATAAAACAGAAGAGTGGCGTAATATGGGGGAGGCCTATGTCCAGCAGTGGACGAATACGGGCTGATGGATGGATGGATGGATATAAAACAGACTGTTGACGGGCAGTGGCGTCAGTGGTGCGAGGGTTTCGGCACCGCACTCACCGACCCGCCTGCCCAGCGTGTGTGAGTGTAGGTATTTCTTCCAAGAGGACCTTGGAAAGGCCTATGTCCAACAGTGGATGAAGGCAGGCTGATAAATGGATAAATGGATACAAAAGATAGTACCTACTTGATCAAAATGTATTGACTTTTTCTCGATTTTATTATTTAGATGAGTATTATCTTTTCAGAGACTAAAATCTATTCAGTATAAAGCTTCTATTTTTAATGTATTTTGTACAAAAATTATGAAAAGGCAAACCATGTCTTCAAGGGTAGGGCTGCGTGGAAAACTAAGAAGGTTTAATTAAAAAAGACGTACCTCTAAAATCCGATCATCAAAAGACGGAGCCAAGAACAGATCATCCCCCCTTGTGCCCCCCCAGAAGTTGGTGCCCCCCATGAAAGACGGTATGTTGAGGACCACTATCCCTTGTAACTCAGGAAGGGGTATTCTTTGGCCATCGCATTCCAGTTGCACGCGTTGTCCGAGGTGCCTGTTGTTAAGTATATAAAAATAATTGTTCAAAATTAAATACCAAGAAGAATAATAATTTGAAAAGTCGGTCTTTTTGGGGTGGCTTCAAAAAGCCAAATATATTATAGTGGAGACTAAAAAATTCTAAAATGGCTGGACTGATTGTGTAGAGGCATTTACGTTTGTAAACGTTTTAACTTACCTATAGGTCCTGTTCACCCACTCCTTCGACCCAAGCACTCCGTACCACATGTAATTCCTCGCTCTTGATCTACACTTTTCCGGATGCTCTTCCCTCTTATTGTGGAAATCCAAAGTTATCTTCGCATCGATACCAATTCCAAAGTAGTTGTTCATTACTGCCTTTTCGTAGAACCCTTCTTGCAGCGTGTCATCGGGATCCATCAATGGACTGACCGCAGCGCACAGAGCATCAGCATTCGCCAAAAGGCATTGACTGATGAACCCTTGGGTTACATGAGGCCAGGCCGGGAGTGTGACTAATGGATTGATGATAGGAAGTTTCTTAGATTTGTCTCCATGGTCAGTTCTCATCGGTCCAGATTGACCTTCACCCCATATTGATGAGACCGATGTCGATAACCTGCTTTATCAAAAAACATGTAAGATTGTTAACCGATCCAAATGTTTTAGCATTGCCCTCAACAATTTCCCCGTTGCCAAAGGTTAGCTGGTAGAAAATACTAATTAGTATTAAGCTCGCCTTTGAACATTAATTATATTTTTGTGCAATAAAAAATTGTAAATATTATTTGTTATTATTGATGCTTTGGAAAAAAGTAGAAATATGTAAATAATTTAGTAAAATTTCGACTTACTTGTCTGGTTCCCCAGGTTTAAAAAGGCTACCACATGATATTCTTCTGGTGGCAGCTGGAGAACAACTCAAAAATTTCCCATACTCTGGATCACCTAATAGTTTCGGATTATCAGATTGTCTCCGTTCCCTATTTGATAAACTTGGTTCTGGTGTATGAACACTCAAAGTGTCAGTGCCTTGATCAAAAATGTCATTGAGTACTGATGCCATTCGACTACCAGTCTTGATGCTTTTCTTGTCTTCACTATGAGATGGAGAAGGTGGTTCTACAATGACGCTGACTTGGGGGAATGCATTCTGTGTCTCCAAATCAATGTTTCTGGATCTTTCTTTTTCGTTATAGCAAATATGTTTTGACTGGAGAAATTGTTTTGGAGATTCACTTTTGGGAGTCTCTTCTGCAGTTTTTGGTAAAAGGTTCTTTTCATCTGGCATGAGTTTGGATTTTATACTTTTTCTCAAATGTTTTCTAAACGATTTTCTAGCAATATCGTTGCCTTCTTCGAATTGAGCTAGACTACAATATTTTATTTGTTCTTCAGGTCTCGTTGCATTTTCGATGTAGAATACTCTATTTTCAAAGCCGAACTTTTCAACTTCAGGTTCTTTTATGTTTGGTTTTGTTGCTGGTAATTTAATTTTATGTTTGTGATTCCTTTCTAGGCTTGGATTCCTACTATCCATTCCCATGTCTGAAACGGTATCTGACGTAAATAGTGTTGTATCGTCAGTGTACGTTTCATTTTCACCGTTTTTCCCCATCATGGCCTGATATACATCTTGTCCAAGCATTGAGCTAATATCATCCATAATAGACTCTCCATGTAAAGTTTCTGAATTCATATAAGTATCTGATGCTTCAGGAGAATCAATATGGCATATTCCACCAGCCTCATCGACTTCTCCCAGCTTGATATCAATAACTTCTGACATTAAACTAAAATCTTCGCTAATATTGGACCCCTCGGAGCTACACGAGTCTATTTCTAAATCCACACTCGACATTTTCCTTTCCGGTGTACAATCTCCACTGACCGGTGTTACTCTAGCTAGTTCTTGAAAATGTACGTCATCTGTATATGGTTTGTCAATGTCTATAATAGTCAATTGGTCCGATTCATAAGTTTCTCCCTGTAATATCGATCTTTTATCGCTACTCTCGTCAGAAACAACTAAATTAGGTATAGTTAAGGTACTACTGTTAAAAGTCTGTCTATCATCTTCTGGCCTGAAGAGGTTCTTGCAAGAGCTAGTATCACAGGAGGAGAGGTTAGAGAGAGACAGCCGATCTTGCGGTGAAGTCGAGGCCTTGCTTCTGTCTGCCTTGTTATCTATATCTAAAGTTTGCTCTGTTTCGTTCGAACTAATAAGCTTAGCTATGTCTTCATCTACGTCTGGAATGCTGTAACAAATTGAATAGTAACATGCAATATCTGGAATGCTGTAACAAATTGAAAAGTAACAATCAATATAGCCAACAAGGCCGTTTACATTGTTATAAGTTCATTTTGAGCTTGTCTCCGAGACAGCAATACTTAAGAAAGTTGTATTGTCAGTTGTTCTCCCGATTGAGCAAAGGTATTTCAGTTCTAGTTATATTAAAGTACTCGAACTTTAATTCACTTTACTATCAGTGCGTCAAATGGGATTTTGAAACTATTGTAATCACAATTGAGAATCTTTGGAACTAACATAATATACGTACCCCCGGTTTCTGAAAGGCCAATCAATGTTAACAGTAAATTAAAAAATAATTATCTGCGGATTAAGCCAGAAAAAGTGGGAATTTTACATTGAAATCAAAAATTAACTAAGTTAATTATTGATTCATCACTATTCAGACTTCATATATGCTTTATTTTCACCGTTATTTGCGGTTAAAGTTTTTTTAATCTACTGTTAACTTTACCGGGGGTTAGTATCTGGACTGAGAAACCTTGACAGAACAGCTCAAGACACCTTATGCATGTCATAAGACGCTTGAAAGCAAAGAATATAGTACTCTTTTACCGAGAACTAAAGCGTCTTTAGGCAAAATTTTATTATTAACTGAAAGGAAAAGTTTTGAAATAAGGTAAAGGAAAGGAAATACCATGTTATGACTTTACGCACACAATATTTTAATACAGTTTCATTTTACAGTCGGTTCGATTTAATCACACTATTTAACAAACTGATGTAGCTTTGCAAAGAAAATGTAGTAAAATGGTTCTGGGCCGTAATCTTGCCTCTTATTTATTGTTTGACAATTGTTTTAGGGATGGGAACTTCACAGATTAAGTTAATTAGGTAATTTTCGTTAATTTTCTACGTTTGATCTGGCCAAAAGCAACATGAATTGTTGCATGCAACATTTTTCGACAAATTATACCAAAAATATCATAGGGGGATCCTTTGAGAAAAAATGATCGATTTTTTATCTCGACCACCTGGCAATCCTGGTTGGCACGTCCGTGCACTATAAGTAGGGCAACCACATATTACGTAGTAAAGTTTCTTTAGCTAGACGTATGAGCTGGGAATTCGATTTTTTGTTGCACGTGTTGACAAAGTTTACTAACATGTTCAAGGGGATAGAAGGTAACTTATTGAAAAAAAATACGAAAATGGACATAATCAATCTTATAAGTCAACGTGTTAAATTTCATCATCATGGTAATTAGAGCACCCGCGTAACGAAAAATTACCATAAGTCTATCTGAACTCACTGATCAGGATGCAGCTTGGCCTCGGCGGCGGACACGGCGGACGCAGCCGATGACCTCCGACTGTCCGCGAAGGCTCTCGGCACCGGCAAGGCGTCCACCTCGAGCACGTTCGGACTATCTCCCCCCGCACTGATGGCCGCCCCGCCGGTGTCCGGGGAGCTACTCGCTCCGCAGGTGTCGCAGGAATCTTGCTCCTGTTAGAAGATATGATATACAGGATGGAAAAAATTCAAGGGTCCTGGAGGGGAGCTACCTTAAATCCTTTAGTTAGCTTATTTTACTGAAAGGAAACATTCCTTTATTAAAAAAAAAACAAAACTGCATTCAAAGACCTTCTAAAATTCGCGTGTCTCACCCGGGAATCGAACCAACTAAAAATTAAAAAAATAAACCCTCGCTACTTTATTATACGAATCGGTAGGATTATTGTTAATAAGCTAACTAAAGGATTTAAGGTAGTTCCCAACCAGGGCCCTTAACTTTTTTCCACCCTGTATCTGAATATAACATATAATCTCAGTTAATGAGAACTGTGTATTTCTTAGCTGTCCGAAACAACAAGTATTGTAGCGACGACAGCGCCATCTGTTCCTTAGAACATGACGTGAAATTCAAATAACGCCCTAGTGAGAGTCCAATATGTGCATTAAAGCCTGACCAGGAAAATAAAAAACCTGCTATGGGGGCGCCACATTTGCTTTTATGATTGCAACACCCATGTTTACATACACATATTAAAAACAAAATCACACTTTGACAGCACACACGCACACACACGAAAAAATAACAGCACACTTTGACAGAAATCGAAATAATGACTTTTTAAAGTTGAGGTTGCCAGTAGAAGAAATAAGTTCTATTGGTTTTCCGCAATATGGCGAGGTTTTTTATTTTCCTGGTCAGGCTTTAAAAGTAGTTACAAACGGTATGGTGGAACAATTCTACGGTCTAGGATGAGTACCTCGGTGGCGCAGCCGGTAACACGCTTGTCGTGGAAGCAAGAGGTTGCACGAGGATTTATTTTAAAATATTTTTTCTCTTGAAATTTGTTTCTAATTGATCTTTTTGTATAGCCTGTGACCGGGAGTTAAGGGTGCATATAAGGTCAGATTGAGCATCTCATTTTGCATCAATCAGAACTGAACTCTAACGTTTCCTTTTAGTTTAAAATAGTTACGAGTTTACGACCACCAAGAAACACGCGCTCACGAAAAACTGCGTTTTTATTTAAGAGCGATTTTGCAGCCGGATTGTGAAAATCCCGCATTTTTCCAATTAATCTAAACACAACACTTAAATTCAAACAATACCAATTTTTATATCGAGTGAAGTTAATTTGTATCTACTTGCGATGGATAAATCACCAAGTGTTTAAATATAGAAATTTATTTCTATCATAGTTTAATTATGGCAGTCAGAGGCCGGCGGTTTCTTTGGTGTCGAGAGTCGAGACGGTGGCATTTCCTTTGACATGGCGGCAGGTGTCAGTCAGGGGAACAACCCGCTTTGCATCGTCTCGCTAAATGTATATTGCCCATACTTTTTCATTCTAAAAGTAGTTTTTAAATTTTAAAACGTAGACTCAATAAATCCAACGCGCTTATAGAAAACTCTACAAAGTAATACGAGAGAGTGTATTGAATAACATTGTATCAAACTAGACAATGAAGTCTGTATTGATATTAGACGTCGCGTCGTTCGAAGATTGAAAGTTCTAGTTGAATGATGAATATGAATGCAGCCCGTTTCGCTTCGCATGACATTATCTCGATATAATATCGATTTTATCTTGATTATATAAGATTTATAGCGAAATACAACGCTTGGGAAAATAAATATGTTATTAGAGTTCATAACAAGATACAGAAAACAATTTTAGAAACAAATTTTCTTAGAAAAAGGTAATATCAGACGGCTTCAACCCGTATCTCTTGACTATCACAAGCTATAGGAACTTATCAGCAACTGTGGCATGATAACGTGTGACTTCTTTTGTCACGATATAGATTGTATACTGAAATAGCTACTTGTCGCGCCAAGTGAACATGTTAATAAATATGTTTACTTAATAATAGTACATTAAGATACGAGAGCGATGAAACGTTTTCTGAGTGTGAGTTTGCGGCACGAGCCGAAGGCGAGTGCTGCAATCACACGAGTAGAGAAAAAGTTTCTCGCACGAGTTTCGTATAATTTTTTATAGCACAAGTGCGGAAAATGCCGACTTTACGACTTTACGGTGTGCTATAAAAGCTTTTTTTAACTGTTTTATATATACAACATGAAACAGAAGGGTGTAACCATATTTGAAGAGCTTATTCAGTCAATGGTATAGAACAACTTTTACTATGGAACAAAACCAGCATCTAAAAAAAAAAAAAAACGACTGTTTCATAGAAAAATGGAATGCCGCTCGGCCGAAATGTATGTTTTTTTTTTGACATTTCAGGGTTGGCTCCATAGTAAAAGTTGTTCTATACTTACCATGATCTGAATAACCTCTTCAAATATGGTTACACCTTTCTGTTACACATTGTATACTCAAATAGCTACTAACTACCTAAATAGCTTGTCGTGCCAAGTGAACATGACGGACACGCAGTTTATGCGAAATGCGCGTGCGCGACTTCAGTCAAGACAATGGGGTAAAAGCACGATAAATAGCGCGCGGATTACTATCACGAAATTGACATTTCCTTGCGACATGTTTGTCAACATCTCCCGAGACCATGACTGTTTTTACTTTTTGTTCTATGATATTTTTCTTTTTCACATAATGTTGTTTAAGAAAAATAAAATGTAGAAAAAAAAATATGCATTTTAGGACACACTTTGGGATTCCTTTAAAAAGCGAAAACGATAACTGTCCTTCGAAAAAATAAAAAAAATACGGCCAAATCTTTGATGACGTCACATTTTCAGAATTCATGCAAAGCATAGGAAATTCTTATCTAATTCTACAGAGGAACTATCCGAAAAGAGGCGAAATGACACATGGTTTGTTCGAAATAAAGTTCGTCAACGCTAACTTTTGTCGTGATTTAACACGCTCTGATTGGCTAAGCCAACACGACGCGGTGATAGACATAGAGAATCCCCTGTAAGCGGGAGTGAGAAGCATATAGTCAAGTCTACAATGATTAGTTGGCGGAATCGGACGGACCGGCATTTCTCTCCCGAATGCATGTCTCATCCTTTGCACTTTTATATTACTTTTTATATTCACCGTAGTTCTCTTACCTGCGGATAGACCTGCCTGAGTTTCCGCACCAAGGACCGGAGCGCCCGCCGTACGCTATCCGCCCGCCCAGCCAGCGCGCACCCTCGCACCGCCCAGTTCAGCTGCTCCTACAGCATAACGACATTACAGTAGAGCCACTGAGTGATGGCGCCTATGACGTTTAAATGCCTACAAAGTATCGTAATTATTTATAAGCAAGTGTGAATTAAAAAATTTAATACTTCATTGTTGATAGTGATGTACTACTTGTTTCGGTTATTATTTTTCGATTTGAATGTTGCTTTATTGTGCAATAGGATTCGTATAGAAACAAATAATTTTTTAAAAAAAGTTTCTCATTTTTTATAGGTCGTGTTTGAGGTCGCCAAGTTACGCAATAATATTTAATTAAAAACAAAACAATGACGAAGTTAAACTAAACGAAAATAAATGATAGGTATTTTACTTCTTCGATTTAGAAATTTTGAACATCTCTTGGGGGCCCCGGGGCACTACACCGCATAGCCCTCCGATAGCTACGCCACTGGTTTTGGCACATTTTCCTTTTGTATCAATATGTTGAATGTTAAATGACGTGTCTAATGTTGAGTAAACTCACGAAATTTGAAACGTACCTCATCACTAAATGCAGCTGTCATAAGTGCCATCACTCAGTGGCCCTACTTTACTTACTATATAACAGATAGGTGACATTAAGGGGCTTCAGTTAAAAGATTTCAAAAGTAAAGATTAGCCCTTACCGTACTATGACAGCACCAAAATGTTTCCACCTTTAAATGGGTGAAGCTCACACGTTTGGAATCAATGCTCATCTAAACACAGTGATAGTTGGACGCCTTAAGGTGATATACCGTGCTAGCAAATGTCCCCGTTACTCCAGGCAGAAAGACCCGCAGTGCGAGTGCAGTGGGACGGAATCGGGGAAAATTGTCAAAAAGTCGGTTTTAAATTAATTCAAAATTAACTAAAATAGCTACAAAAAATTCCATAACCAGTAATTTAGGTATAGTTAAAACCCATCTAAATAAATATTTTTCAAGTCTGTATGCTATCCTAATTTGTCAGAATATCAAAAAAAGTGTAAATTTAGACCTGATTTCAATAATTATTTCTATCGAATGAAATTCCTCCTATCGCGTTTCTGATAGACCAAAATCTAGTAAAAGGTCCCAAAATTGTTATACTAATTTATTTTACTTGGAACTTCATTAAAAGAGCAGATAAATAAGTTCAAAAAGTGTCAATTTTCACGGTATAGCCCCTTAAGTGCACTTAAAGTTAATCATTTTAACAACTTTAATAGTCTGATCAGTTTGCTGACCGTAGGTAGACAGATTGCGCACTCATAAGTGTGCGCGCGTCGTCATTATGTTAACGCACACATTCAAAAACAATGCAATAGATTTTAAGTGCCAGGGCTCATCTAAACTTTTGAAATCTTTGCTTCAGTTAGCCAAAGTACCAGCTCGATATGTATCGGTACAAATATCGACAGAAATGACATTGAAAAACACGTTCATATCAGCCTGCATTGCATATACGCCGATTGCTGTATCGCCGGGTAACACAATAGTACATTACGATACGAGAGCGATGAAACGTTTTCTGACGAGTGTGAGTTTGCGGCACGAGCCGAAGGCGAGTGCTGCAATCACACGAGTCGAGAAAAAGTTTCTCGCACGAGTTTCGTATAATTTTTTATAGCACAAGTGCGGAAAATGCCGACTTTACGCACGCGTGCGTAAAGCGGTCATTTTACGCACGGTGTGCTATAAAATATATAAAATAATACTTTTCATATTATGATAAATTAATTTTTGTAATGTTCGTAAGTGTGTATAAGTTTTAACCTAGTCTCTTCTGAATTTAAAAAGTTTAATCATTTTATTGGCTTCTAAAAGCATTTTAAAGAATATGAAAGATAAGTCAATAAATCTCATGTATTTATTTATTTCGAAATTTTGCGAAGTTTATAATAGAAAGTTTAAAGTGACTCGAAAACGTCCCTAAATGTAGTTTAGCTTCTGAATTCCTTTAAGGGGCAGGTAGTCGCCAAAGACCTTGAGTCGACCTCTGTAGGTACAAATATCGACAGAAACTATATTGAAATAACGTTCATATCAGCGCGCACTGCATTACGATGTCTTTGAGTCTCCGGACAGCGCAAATTAGGAGAAATACTTTTCACATGGACGCGATAGAAGGAAAAATATTTCCATAAATAATTTTTCTAAATAATATTTTCCGTGTATTTTAGTTGAAGAACGATATAAATACCATTAGTGGTTTTAAAGAAATAACCAACTTCACTTAATTTTAGTCTAAAAAAGCTTGACTTTGAATAATATTTTCATGCTGTTTCTTATACGCGAGATTAATTTACTTGTATGAAGTTGTTTATTATGGTTTAACTAACAATATACATTTTTTTATAATTAAATAATTTTATTAACTGAGTCATTTTCGGGTGACGAGCGGTTTCGCAGCCGGATTGTGAAATACCCGCCTATTTCTAGTCAATCGAAATAGAACACTTAAATTCAAAATTCACTCAATAGTTATTCGACAAAACCTTATTACCTATGTATTGTGTATGTTGCCATCGCAAAGTTTTAATTTTGAAATTCATATTTACAGTAAACCAATGGACACTTTGCGATGGCACCATACACAATACATAAGTAATAAGGTTTTGTTGAATAACTAGAATTTTTAATTTAAGTGTTCTGTTTCGATTAATTAGAAAAAGGCGGGTATTTCACAATCCGGCTGCGAAACTGCTCTTAAATGACAAAAGTAACATAATGATAACTCACGTGCGAGGAATAATTGAATAAATATTATTTTAAAGCCTTTTTTGCCTTTAATTATTTTAAAACAGATTATGGATATAAATGAAAAAGCATTAACTAATATCGATATATATTTCGACCAACTGGTCGTCGTCAGTCGAATTAAAAAAACAAAATTAAATTCATAATCTGTTTTAAAATAATGATAACTCCAAATACGCCCAACGCACCTTGGACAGTGAGACCAAGATCCAACCAACTGACAGCCCAGTCCTTAGTTAAAGTATTATATTATATTACATTTGTATAGTATAAGTTTAATGTTAAAAAAAAGACATGATCTTGCTAAGTTTCTTGCCCGTTCTTCTTAGCAAGACTAATCGAATGGGCGGAGGTAGGTAGGCATGTATTTATATATGTAACCTATTAGTAGAGTTTGGCAAGCGAGTCGTGGCACTAAGGATTTTTACAAATTCTTTATGTGGCAACATTTTCGAACTGTCATGTCAAACGTCACAAATCTGTTTTGTAACCTATCGTCTTGTGTATTTTTATCAAAATATTCCGAAATTATGTCGAAACCGATAAAAAGTGGCGTGAGAAGTATGTTGAGAGGTATATTGAGTGTTGTCTGCTTAAGATTTTTCAAATTTGCCGCCGTTTTCTTGTGCCACGACTCGCTTGCCAAACTCTATGTAGTATATAGGATGGGATTTGGTCGGCCGCCTGGATTCGAGCTCGGATTCGGGCTCGGTTGGTGATAATTGAACCTTGTTCCAGGTCCCTGGCCGGGTCTCCGGTATGGGTTCGGGCGGTTGATTGGATTTCACCTTGTATAATATATATTTTGCCTATCATTTTAATCGTATTTATATTGCCAAATAAATTGAATAAACCTTTAATCTAGTTCATGTACTTACATTTATTATTTTATTACATGTAAGATTAAATTTTGACTTGTGAAACGTGTATTATACAACGTGTAACAAAACACTGTAATCATATTTGAAGAGCTTATTCAGACCATGGTATAGAACAACTTTTACTACGGAGCCAACCTTGAAATCTCAAAAAAAAATCTGCCCTTCCATACATTTCGGCCGAGCGGCATTGCATTTTTCTATGAAACAGTAAAATTTTTTTTTCGAGATACAGGTTCGATTCCATAGTAAAAGTTGTTCTATACCATTGACTGAATAAGCTCTTCAAATATGGTTACACCTTTCTGTTACACGTTGTATACCCTACTTTGCAAAATAAACAATTTGAATTTGAGTTTGTGTTTTCCTCTCTCAATTTTCATTTCCTTTTATAACCTTGGTTATTTAGTCGTCTGGTTTAGCAAAGAGTTTATCATGCAACAGTAGGGCAAACACAGCTGTAACATAAATACCAGGACTGCATATCGTGTGCAGCGCCGTATTACCTTTTCAGTCTTTTCGATGCTGCCCTTCTCGGCAACAACGGGTTGAGCTTCCACGTCACTGTCGCTGGTCGTCTCCGCTGGTTCCCAGGATCTACAGAACATAGCTTTGAATCTCTTCATAAATTCATAGACGTAGCAAAACATATGAAGGGTACAGGAAAAAAAGGGGCTCATCGACATATTTGTCCAAATCAAACCAACAATGGCAGTTGATAGATTTTGAACGGGCCTTTAGTATGCCGTGTTCAAAACAAACTAAAAGGGGCTGGTTTCCTGTTATATGGGCATAACAAAACAACTATAAAATACTAAAAGGAGCATATTGCAACGTAAACCGGGATAAAAGGAGCGCATTTTATTCGATACTGGCTAGGAAGGGGTACATTGACAACTTACAATCTTAGAACGCGCCCATTGCACCGCCATTTTAGATTTTCTGTCAATCTTACTCGTATAATACAGTCTGAAACCTTTAAATAGCTTTTTCTGGAAATGACATAAATGTCAATCAGCCCTTTCTTCTCCTGTACCTTTCATATCGTATCGACATACAAAGTGTTTATTGACGTGATCAGAAAATTAAACGACATTCTGATGATACCGTAGACTTAGGATTCGCTGGGCTTAAAAGACGTACATAGCGTGTAAAAGAGATATTCTACCTTTATGAACACCATGCAAGAGAGAAAAAGATGCACAACAAAGAACAGCTGTGTCAATGTTTTTTCGAGTAACTGCCCATAGCTACCCGCTTGCTTGGGTGTGATTGCGGATTTTATAATAATATTTAAATAATACGTAACTAAATTGACAAACAGTGATTGGTTTATCTTGTGCAGTGAGTAACTGTGATGTGACAAGGAGAAATAACCCAAATAGTTACACATTTCACAGGTAAATGTGATTTTGTCATTAGAATGTTTTGAACCACATTTTGTCCAATTTCTTTTATTAATCGGACCAAAAAAAAGTTTTTACAGTAACGTATTGATTTTCTTTGTTGTATTTAGTAGTTATATGCAAGATTGTCCAAAATATTAAGTAAAATAGTAAATTATTATTACATACGGCTTGAACACTCACGTGTGATTGTTGTTGACTATATGCCAACCGTTTCACCGATACAATTTCGGCATTAACAAGGCAAGTGTCGTTCTTAGGACGACGACGCGGCGTTCACCGTCGTTGTCAAACGGGCACTGGCAGCCGCCGATCGGCGAGCTCGAGTGAACGCCGCGTCGTCGTCCTAAGAACGACACTCGCTTTGATAATACCGAAATTGTATCGGTGAAACGGTTGGCATATAGTCAACAACAATCACATGAGTGTTCAAGCTGTATGTAATAATAATTTAGTATGTCAGCTCACGCGAGTTTTAATAATATTATAAAATAGTAAATCTAATAATCATTTTCTCTACTACATTGTTTATCTTGTACATTCTAAATCTATGGATGATACTAATATGCAATAAACTTTTGTTTTACGAGTTTTGCAAATACATTAAACTAGTGGACGCGCCGGAGCTTTGCTCGCGTGACAATGGCATATCTTTATTTGTAATATTTATTACAGTTCCAAATTATTTACAATATGTTAATAAGTATAATAATCTGGACTTGTAATAGATCCCGTTTTTCCCAATCCCGTGGGAATTTCCTAAAATCCCTTACTTAGCGGATGTCTATGTCGCAGATGGATTGTAAAAAATGCGGTTTTACAAAACCGCTAGATGTTTTACAAAACAGCTTCGTTCGTCCTAAATGCCATCCATTTCCATGATAAGGTTCGTAATTTTTAATTTTTTGCAGCATACTTTTCAAATTAATGTTGCTGTTAGCTTAATGTTGGCTCATTCATACACAAAAGAAACTATAAATTTTGGATTTGTCTTTCCTGAACAAATTTCCTTCAAATTCTCCATACAAAACGCCAATTTCATTAGTACGGACCTAATATAAAACATGAGGTGAGGAGGTGATTTTCTTAATCCCTTTGTTTTTAAATATTTTATATGGAAGTGGTTCGGTATGTGGTTTAATTTTCTGACCATGTCGTTAATACACCCAGTACATAACCGAGGGGTGTCAGAGGTGTTCCGAGTGTGTTATGACACTGGAATAGTCAACACTGGTACACCCTCATTTCAACAACGATTTTTACGTCCCAACGCGATATGTGGTTAACGTTATTGTCGTATTTCAGGCATAAATACACGCTTTTTAGGGCAGGTTTACCTCAGTGTTTTCCTTTTTTCTCTCACCGTTCTGCAAGTGTAAATAATTAAAATATCTATATATCTATTGAGGTGATTCGCTTAGATTAAATTATGTTAAGGTGTGTTAATCCGAAAACCATTTCGAGATTTAGGTTTAAAAAGGCGTATTTTAGAACTTGTGATCTAAAAAACCTCAAGCTGATGGATATTTTTACGAAAAAGCTGCAACTTCCATTTGCCTTCGTGTGACGTCACTTGAGAAATGGCTGTTTAGAAATGTGTCCTTTGCTATCAAGATAAAAAAATAATAATTTGCTTCCGACTGATTTGACAGCTGAATGATGATAGATGAGTAGATAGACAGAGACAGACCACTTTTTTATAAGCAATCACACATCACAATCAGTGTAGTGACTAAAAGTCTCAAGTGACGTCATATCGGACAATTCTTTAAAAAATCATAAAAAATAATGATTTAAAGACCAAAATATTGAAAACTATGTCCTAAAATGACGTAAATGCTTAGAAACAATAAAAAAATAAATCTTTTAAAAATTAAGCCATGGGAATTACGTCAATGTATATATCTATGAAAATAATAAAGTTGTGAAAAGGCGTCTTTTTAGGGTTCCGTAGGTACAAAAGGAACCTTATGGTGAGACTCCGTTGTCCGTCTGTCTGTCCGTATGTCACAGCCTCATAACTTTAGCACCGTTAAAAATAAATATATGAAATTTGGCACAAAAATAGCATTAATTTGCTCACATATCACGGTGTAAAAAAAATATGAAAAATTTGAAATTGTTCAAAATATTGCCAAAACAAAAGTGAGAAAAATCGCACTCGACTTGCACTTGGCCGGTTTTTATTTATTATCATCGTAGTGACCCCGGTCAACATGTTATAGACTATAAAGGTGTAAATAAAATTATCACCGAGCCGAAAACGGGGCGAAGATTGAATAAACTCCGGCGGAGCCGCGGGCAAAAGGCTAGTACTTGTATAAAATATAAAATATATTTCAGCAGGATTTGAACTCCGGTCTCAAGATTAAAAGAGTCCTACCGACTGATCTACCACTGCTTTAACATACAAGTATCCACTAACTCAGTAAAGCCACTGGATAGTTGGCAGCCCTGATATTGTCAGCCTCAGTGTGACTTTGCGTACTTTAGGATGACAATATGAATGGCATCAATTTTGGATTACTACCATACCTGCATCTCGCATGATCGTGTGCTAAATGCGCCCGCGCGTGCAACAAGAGCGAGACAGATCTTCTCAGTCGATGCGCCGCCCGCGCCGCTCCTCCGCCTGCCTTCTCCCCCACCGCTGCCAGCCGAAGGCATCCGGCTCGAAGCTCAGTCCCTGCTGGGGTGTTGGCGTCACCAGCCTGACAAACAATACAGGGCATTTAAGGTGATATATCGTCAGGGCACAGGTCCCCGTTACTCCAGGAGGAAAGACACGCAGTGTGAGAGGGACGGAATCGGGGAAAGTTGACAAAAACTCGGTTTTAAATTAATAAAAAATTAACTAAAATATCTATGAAAATTTCCATAACCAGTAAATTAGGTATTATTAAAACCCATTTAAATAAATATTTTTGAAGTCTGTATGCTATCCCAATTTGTCAAAATATCAAAAAAAGTGTAAATTTAGACCTCATTTCAATAATTATTTCTATCGAGTGAACTTCCTCCAATCGCGTTTTTGATAGTCCGAAATCTAGAGAAAGGTCTCAAAATTGTTATACTAATTTATTTTACTTGGTACTTCTTTTGAACAGCAGATAAATAACTACAAAAAGTGTAGATTTTGTCGATATACCCCCTTAATACGTTTAGCAAGACTGGTACCTGCCGCCGCGTTAAGGTTAAACGTCAGTCGCTAAGCGCTAAGTGCATAACTTAACTTTGTTTTTCTTGTTTAGAAGTTAAACATTGAAAATCCTTTTGGTATGTGGCAGTTGACGCCAACATTTCAGTATTACTCGTATTTAGGTTTATAAAGCATGAGTTTGAAATTTAATGCACAATTAGTCATGATCTTGTCCAAACGAAGTTAAAGCAGCACTTTAAGTTGGTTTTGAAAAGATCATGACTAATTGTGTGTACAATTTCAAACTCTTGCTTTATAAACCTCACAAATACTGAATTATTGACGTCAAATGCCACAGACCAAAATGCTTTTAAATTTTTTATTTTTAACAAGAAAAACAAAGTTAAGTTATGCATTTTGTGCTAAGGGACTGACGTTTAACCTTATAGGAAATGCTGCCATCTCAACTCTCGACACAAAATAAACTGCCGGCCTCTGACTGCTCGTGACCTGACCCTTGTACTCGTACCAACCATCATTTGTAGTTGCATTAAGGCGCTACGTAAAAGTTTTAGCGTCCCTGTTACTCCATATGCAAAAAAAAACCCTCAGTGCAAGTGGGATGGATTCGTGAAAAAGTAGCAAAAAGTCGGTTTTTTATTAATATAAAATGTCACTATAAAGTGTCAAAATACTCACGTGTACTTAAGGCGATATCAGAAAAAAAGGGTTTTTTTCGAATCCATTTACTCCACTATAACGTCACCTACGTATTTAATTTTTGGGTAAATGTTTATTGAGTATTTGATTAAGATTCTCACTGAAGGAAACTGCGATTGGATGAAATTTTCTCAATAGATTTTTATTCCGAAAAGACCTCTAAATTGTTTTATTTTTTCTGTAATTATGAAATTCTGAAATCCTAACTAATTTCATTGTGAAATTGCATTCAAAATGCGGATATTGTAATTGTAATTGTAATTGTATTTGTAAAGTCTCCTTGAAAATCTTTTTGACAAAATTGCTTAGTACATTTAATATTAATAAAAAAACCGACTTTTTGCTACTTTTCCACGAATCCGTCCCACTCGCACTGAGGGTTTTTTCGCATATGGAGTAACAGGGACGCTAAAACTTTTACATAGCGCCTTAAGCATATTCTTGGGGTTTTTTTTGAACACCACTCTAGCATTTATTGTAGTAGTCAAGTTGGTAGCACTGGTTGTACCTGCATGACGTCTTGCAAGTTCCTCAAGAGTGAAGCCTCCTCGAGAAGGTCAGGGGGTGCCGGCGGGGGCGGGGGCGCGGTCAAGGCTCTCTCGAACGTCATTATTGACCACCTGTTAAAACACATCATCTAGAGTAGGAAGATTCATGGACCGCCAAAACATGCATAAATGTCATTAGGTAGATTTTTAACAAAATATTAAGAAATAATTACTTATAACAGCCAAAATACAATTTTAAGCTAAGATACTAAGATAACTAAGACACAAAAGTTCACTATATGCATTATGGTAGCTTCAAAATAATTGGATTATCTAAAAAAGTGAAACTAGAATTTTCAACATTGTTTAAAAAACACTTGTACTTATCCACAATTGCAATTGTTGCACGTCATTTTTAGCCGTGGTTGTAGTATAAAATTATTTTCTTTGTTAGTTAGGATTTGTAAAAGGCCCTAGAAAATGCTTTACAGCGAAACCGGTCGGGCATAATAAAGTTTACTGTATATTGTAGCGTTATTTTTAAAAAAAAAATTTTTTTTTTTTTTTTTGCTACCACATACTACGAACGTAATTTCGAATTGAATTTGGACTGCCACCAGGCAAGCCTGGTGACAGCCAAAAAAAAGAGGTAAACCTGGATGAATAAACCGTATAATTTTATCTTAAAATACACAAAAACAACAAAACCGAGGTAAGAAAAATATGGTACAAAAGAACAATAATATCAGAAGAGAATCGCTACAAAGGAAATTCTTAGATCAAAAAAATTATTATGCCAAATTCTACTTATTTAAGATTTTAATTTCCTTTTAGCTTGAACGACGCATTTATTCATAAAATAATGGATTTTAAATTTGGTTGTCGACACTAGTTTATAGGATCCTTTAAACTAAGATTTCACGGAAGTTTTGATAACTCTTGATCCGAAAGAAAAACGTAATAATAAGGTGTTACGAGCAATCGTTATCTAGCTTTACACTAAGGAATAAAAATAATCGATGCTGAATATTAAGCTACAGATATTAAAAACCTGGTAAGGGTCTCTTCGTGACTTTGGGAGTTTCCGGTGTTCCCGGGAGCAGTCGATGAAGCTTGGCGATTTCAATTTTAGTATCGGAAGCTTTAGCTCACCAGGGACGTGGTCCTTACATCAGGCCTCATTAGGTACAACCGTACGAGATGGCGGATGGGATAATCAAACTAGGGAGACCCAGAAACCCTTTAAAATATAATCCCGAAGGGTCGCTGTAAAGAAATAAAACAACTGCGTCAAGACATGCTTATGAAACCAGGGAAAGGAAGTTAACGTATTGGAAACGGGACAAAAAGGATTTTCAGAGAACGAAACCAAAATTACACAAAACTTACCGGGAAATGCAGGAAAACTGGCTTAAACAATGCTCATGGCAAATGCGCTCTGTTTCTATATAAGTTATAGATAAGATATAGTTTTAAAATTTGATATTTTAAATTTCTTGTGGCAAATTTCCTTCCTCTGTCACGATCTTCTTTGATATGAGAAAAATAACAAAAAAAATCTGACAAGATCATTCTAACTATTTGAATTCGAAAATTCAGAAAAGCAGCCAACGATAAAGAAAGACTAAAAATATATAAAAAGGTTGAATACTTGTAGCGAATGCTACAATATCCTCAAACGACACAAAAAAATTTAAACTAGCTTAAAGGAAATTAACTTCCAGAAGGGCAAACAATCGAATAAACACCTAGACTAATCAAAATGCCTTGAAACAAAAGGACTTGATTAAGTAAAAACAAAGTAGTAGCCTATATTGCTCTCTGACCCACAAACTATCTTCAGGCAACAATCACGTAGAAACGTTGCTCCGTTGCTGCCTGAAGAAGGACAAACCAACACACTAACAAACCACTAAACAACAAATTAACGACCAACAAATCAATAACCAACAAACTAACAACCAACAAACAACAACCAACAACTCAACAACCAACAAATCAACAACCAACAAATTAACGATCAACAAATCAACAACCAACAAACTAACAACTACCAAACCAACAATGAACAAAACAAGAACTAACCAATTAAAAACCAACAAATCAACAAAACAGCAATCCAAAAACCAACAACTCAACAACCAACAAACCAAAAACCAACAAATTAACTAACAACAAATCAACAACCAACAAGTTAACTACCAACAAACCAACAACCAACAAATTAACTACCAACGAATCAACAACCAACAAACTAACAATCAACAAAATAAATAACCAACAAATCAACAACCATCAAACCAAGAGCCAACAAATTAAAATCGAAAGGATACATTATTTAACAAAAAGGGAGAATTTATCAAAAATAGTGTAAACCGGAAGCCGCAATGATATGTGCAAAAAAAGGTTTTGTTATTCAATTGACCTCCATACAGCGAAAATAGTTTGTTAAAAAATGTAAACCAGAAAGTTCAAAATAATAGACAAATATTCAAATGTCGACTTTGACAGTTGACAAGACTGAAAATGTAAACAAAGATTTCAGAAATTGTAAAATCTTTTCAGCAAAAATATAACATTTGTTCTGTAAAAACAAAAAGATTAATTCGAGGATTTGCGACAAAATTTCTTGCATGGAAGAGCCAATCTCAATATTATTGTGAAAATTTTGTAACGAAATGAGATTGCCTATATTGGATTAGGGATCAACAGGAAACGAATAAAGTGACCACCCGGATCTACTGGTATCAGCAATTATGCTAGAAACACAATAAATATGTTTAACTAGTAACTACCACATTTATGGATAAATTACAATAAATTTATTTGACTTGAAAACTCAGTGTAATTTATTTACTAGAACAGGTAACAATTATTAATGATAGATATGGAAAGTAATAGGCTACTAAATATTGAAATGCACTTACCTGCAGGTCCTACCTAACTATACATAAGGAAATTAGGTTAGGGATAGGATAATATACACACACAAATAAAACAGGTAATACACAAAAAGTGTGTAAATACTTTATTCCTTTATTAAAATTTGCAAAACATAGATTTCACAAATTAAGGGTACTCATAAAGACAAAAAATATTCTTCGTGGAAAAATTTGGTTCCTTTCGACAGCTTGGTATTGGGGTTCCTTAGAAGAGAAAACGCTGCCTGAAAACAAACAAAATTTAGTAGGTTGGAAAATTAGTCTACGAAAGCGTAGACACCACCGTCGAATTGAGAAAAAAACGTTAAAGTACAGCAAGTAATATTCAGAAAACCGTACTTACCTTTTGTTCGGGCGCCATCAATGTAGCGTTATTTTTAAAAAAAAAATTATTTACATCAGGCCTCATTAGGTACAACCGTACGAGATGGCGGATGGGATAATCAAACTAGGGAGACCCAGAAACCCTTTAAAATATAATCCCGAAGGGTCGCTGTAAAGAAATAAAACAACTGCGTCAAGACATGCTTATGAAACCAGGGAAAGGAAGTTAACGTATTGGAAACGGGACAAAAAGGATTTTCAGAGAACGAAACCAAAATTACACAAAACTTACCGGGAAATGCAGGAAAACTGGCTTAAACAATGCTCATGGCAAATGCGCTCTGTTTCTATATAAGTTATAGATAAGATATAGTTTTAAAATTTGATATTTTAAATTTCTTGTGGCAAATTTCCTTCCTCTGTCACGATCTTCTTTGATATGAGAAAAATAACAAAAAAAATCTGACAAGATCATTCTAACTATTTGAATTCGAAAATTCAGAAAAGCAGCCAACGATAAAGAAAGACTAAAAATATATAAAAAGGTTGAATACTTGTAGCGAATGCTACAATATGTGGATAAGTACAAGTGTTTTTTAAGCAATGTTTTATAAATTTCACCAAGTGCCAAAAATCACTAGCATCTACTGTAGAATTTTTAAATTAAATTTTCATTGTGTGTGCTTGTGCGGATAACCTATAATCTATATACACGATATAATGTAATATCATTGGAGTTACAGACGACTATACAATATACAGTGTGTCCCTCGTACAAGTGCACATCCGAAAGTGGGTGAAACTAGATCTAAATATATCGACAAAAATAAAGTTTTTTTTTTTTAATCTTGTAAAAATACTCCACCTGAGTATCTTTGTATGGGACGCGAGCGCAGTGCCTTTGGTTAACCGCTCGTAGAAAATATTGTATTTATGATAGAACGTTGTATTTTTTTTTTGTTAGAATGATAATGGAATAGGCAATAATAAATAGGAATAAAAATATAGTAAAACGGGGACATTATTTTGAAAAAATTTACTATTACTGAAAATAAAGACGGAAAAATTAAAGAAATAATCTTTTAGGATATTATTTTTATGGTAATGGTAGTTGATTATGTTTTGTTTTTGATTTGGTATACAATGTCTATTCTTAAGGATTATAACAGTTTTATTTCATTGCATTACTCGCGATAGATCAAAAGTTATGACATATTTTATACATAGTCTCCATGGTGGGCAAAAAAAATTTAAAACTTAAATTTATAAAACAAAGATTTTCTAAAAAAAAAAACATTTTTTTTGTCGACAAAATAAGGTCTAGTTTCACCTCTTTTCGGACGTGCACTTGTACAAGGGCCACACTGTATATTAACAAACTGCAGTGTGAAGATCAAGCTCTTGTGAAAATTATACAAATTCAAGACAGGAGTAGACTCACCTGTCCAGCATCTTGGTGGAAGCTCGTTCGTATCGTTCGATGAGCAGCATCAAGTTGGTCGCGTCATCACACGAGGCACCCCAGCCGAGCACCCGGGCCAGGTCGTTCCCGGTCCCGAGGGGCAGCACCGCTGTTTGTACTTGACGCTGTCACGCGAGATACAATCCTGTCATTCGTTAATTGGGTACTCATGTGATTAACGCTGACACATGCCGACAGTTTCGCCAATACGATTGGGGCTTTTTCAAGACGAGTCGAGTTACAGAGTTTGCCATTGTTGTCGTATGGTGACTACCGGGTTCTACAGATGTTCTCTTTGTTTAGTTCGGGCGTTGTATGCGTGTACTTCAAAGGAATTGAGAAAAGGAGATGACTGCGATACTTAATTTGATTATCAATTTCATGTTCTTCCTATAATTGTTAAACTAGGTATGTCCTTTAATAACAATTACTCAGCTGATATAAAGGTACTTTAGTAGAGCATGTATAGATCATTAATACTGATACTTCCTACAGAAGTCTACGGCCCCATGATGCTGTAAAAAAACAGGCTTCTAACTCAACGCAATAAAAAGTTATTGCACTTTACATAATCAATTTCATGCAAATTTGCTTACCATGAAATTTCAGTTGACTTAGAAACTTGAAATTTCGTTTATTAGTAGGTGTTATAGCACAAATTTGGGAAAAAATCTGAAAATCACAAATATTTAATTATTTAGGAAGTTATCAGAGACCAACTTAATTAGACTCTTTATATACATAGAGTTAATATCCAAGTTTATTATCTTGTCTACTTTTTATTATGACTTATCTTTATCAATCCGGGTTTGCTGAAAGGAATCTCTTTTTAGAGATAAGCTCGTCTGTGTACATGATATATCTAAGAACTTTGTAAAAATAATAAGTATGTTTCTTTTGTGTACAATAAAGAATATGAATAGATCGTAAGTGTCAAGTTAAGTTGGTCATATATAACTGCAAGTGAAATTATTTAGGTTATGTTTTAACCAAGTTTTTACGGTTCCGTACCTG
The DNA here is from genome assembly GCA_934047225.1 of Ypsolopha sequella. Taxonomy (NCBI): domain Eukaryota; kingdom Metazoa; phylum Arthropoda; class Insecta; order Lepidoptera; family Ypsolophidae; genus Ypsolopha; species Ypsolopha sequella. The sequence goes on from OW203987.1 coordinate 26,804,268, forward strand.
TATTGTGTAGTGGTACGGAACTCTTTATGCGCGAGTCCGACTCGCACTTGGCCGGTTTTTCTCAACAAACAACTGCAATGGTTGTAGTGTTTTTTTTTATTTAGACGTTAGAGAACCAGTAACTGTCAATAGGCTTCTTTCAGTTTGATCTAAGAGTGGAATTTCCCAAGACCTCCCTAAACCAGCCTTTCTTAACCTTTTTTATCCACGGACCCCTTAGGAAATCAAGCACAAATTAAAAGACCCCCTTACAAAAAAGCAGCAATATTTCTTACCATGTATTTTAATTCTACAAATTACAAAAAAATATACTTTTTTCATATAAAATACGTTAAGGTGATATATCGTCCGTGCAAAAGTCCCCGTTACTCCAGGCGGAAAACCCGCAGTGTGAGAGGGACGGAATCGGGGAAAAAATACGAAAAGTCGGTTTAAAATTAATACAAAATCAACTAAAATAGGTATGAAAATTTCCATAACCAGTAATTTAGGTATTATTAAAACCCATCTAAATAAATATTTTTGAAGTCTGTATGCTATCCCAATTTGTCAGAAAATAAAAAAAAGTGTAAATTTAGACTTCATTTCAATAATTATTTCTATTGAGTGAAATTCCTCCAATCGCGTTTCTGATAGACAAAAATCTGGAAAAAAGTCCTAAAACAGTTACACTAATTTATTTAACTTGGGACTTGTTTAGAACAGCAGATAAATCACTTCAAAAAGTGTTGATTTTGACGATATACCCCCTTTAATGAGAAGGTTTTTTGGTGGCAAAAAACTTTTGGTGGCATTTATTTATGATTGTTAAATGATCTATAAATTAGGCTGCGGACCCACATACATATGCCCGGGGACCCCCAGGGGCCCGCGGACCACATGTTAAGAAACGCTGCCCTAAACAATTATTTTTGAGCCTTACTACCACCAAACAGGTATCTTACATGCATATCCAACTTGTCAATCTCCTGCAGCACCCAGCCCACACTGCCGTCCCCGGAGCACACCAGCACCCTGAGTGGAGCAAAGTGTCTGAACAGCCGCAGCCCGAGCCTCGGGCCAGCACCACTCAGCTCGAACACCTGCGCCGGGTTCAGCAGTTGCCGAAACCGACGGAGGAACTTCACGCCTTGGTTGTCACCTGGGAGGGATGAGGGGGTAAAGTCATTTACTGCACTGTTTTTGCACTAAAGCCGCAAATCCCGAATGACCGATCATGGCCAACTAATTATAAACCATCCAACGGGCGCTTCTTCATTGCGCGACACGGCCACGGCTCGGCAACGACAACGACAGTAATCAACGACACGACACCGGCAGCTACATTCAGGGGGGTGAATGTTACCTGTTAGCATTAGAAAATAAAAAATGTACGACAACTTCTGCCATCTAAGACACAGGGAACATAAACTTGGACGCTAGTTACACTTCTAGCTACCTAGATGTCGTTGTGTTAGTTTTGTTGTTTTTATTTTTATGAGGCAGCATTATGATTATGACCAGCGTTGCCAATTTTTGAGGAATTCCCCAAATTGCGGGGAGTCTCAAGTTGATTGGGGATTGATATGTGGCAGGTAAATAGTTTTCAATTTGCCGTTCCGCTAATTGGAAAATTTATTTTCTATAAAGCCGAACTCGAAAGTCTTTCAACAAAAAGTGAAAAACAGGTGCGACGACGAGCGGAGCGAGAAGGAGCCTGTTAGGTTAAAATGTCAGTACATATTGGGAGCCGAGTATATGTCGTAGACAAATAGTAAAATTCCGCCGTTGACACCGTAAACTGAGACTTGAATTTTTTTACGATAAAATTTATAAATTTTAAATTTACTTATTTTTATTTTAGCATCGTCTAAGTATTCTCCTTGCCATTATTTAATAATTTAAGGTAATTACAGGTGACTTTTAATGTAACCCCGATAATTTGATAGATTGAAGAAGAATAAAAACTTGTTTCATAATAAAAAAATTAATAAAAAAAAGTTAGAGCCACTTAAATATTTATGTACAATCCAAAGAATTGATGGTCGCCTGAAGAGAAATGACAAATTGATCGCGCGAAATTATTTTAATTGTAGATCTCAATATTTTGGACTATTTTAAACTTAAATTAACATTATATATCATTGTAGTATAAAAACGCAGAAATAAAAGTAAATCTGGATGTGAGGAGATTCTGAACCAGGATTATTTTGAACTTGTTCCGTATGGGAATGACTAGGATAATCACAAATTATATTCCAAAGTTACTTATTTTCACATTTTTGAGTTAAAAAAAGTATTCTACGTCTATGCTTTTGACCCTCTCATGTTACCTTTATACTTTATACAATTAAAAATGTTACTTTTACGACCAAATGTTTTTATGTTTCCTATAAAACAAAAAAAAATATTGTGAAATTGCGCACTTGATTTTGTGACCTGCGTGGCACAGAGAGCGGTCATGTAACCACCATAAACCACTATTTTCTACTAAAAACATGTTAATTTTTAAAGGAAATGTTAATTTTGTCGTGAAAATGTTACCTACTTCTTGTTCTTGACTGTCTGCCACTGGCAACACTGCTCTGACCGGGAATTTGATAAATTAGCGTTGGCAACCCCGATGTTGACAATTTTTCTTGAACTTGAAATGAAATTTTCAGTTTGAATGGTATCTTATTTCGTAAATTGCTCAATATCTCTAATAATTTGACGACTTTAGCAGTTTTTGGTGTTTGTGATATAGTGCTTACCTGTCACATAGTGCTTGCTGACTCCGGACACCGAATTGCCTACGAAAATGCCTAGAAGATCGTTTACAAAATGTCATTTCGGATGTGAATCTGATGGTATGTATAAAATCACAGATTTTAATAAAAACCATTGGTTATAGGTACACTACTAAACTAATCTTGCATTATTTGGTTTGTTTCAGTTCCTATTCATCACTTTCCGTCATATGAATATCCACATGAAGAAAGATTTCAGTTGTGGAAATCAGTGCTAGATTTAGCTACACAAAATAGGGGCAATGCATACATATACAACAGTATCAGATTGTGTCACAGGCATTTTGATAAAATGTATTGTCTACCAAGTAAACGGCTGACGGCGAATATTATTACAACTTTAAATCTCCGTAAGTAACTTGATATGGTTGCAGTGTATTTTATTGTGACTTGATTTGTATATCCATCAATTAAATAATTCAGATCAAATGTTGTAACTAAATTATGATCATTTTCTGTTTATCCAATGACTAATTTTCTGTATATTAACTTTTATTATTATATTTTCAGCGTCTTCCTCGGGCCTCAGTAACCAGTCGTCTCATTCAAAACAGCCTTTTATTGAAAATGCATTGTTTTCACAAGAATTACATGGCCAAGTTTCTACAGGTAAATACCTACATGCTATTATTTTCTCACCTTCTGCGGGGCGAGCACGGGTGTTCCAAAGACGTTTTTGACAAGACGTGATAAGTGTAAAATTTCTTGCTAATTGTCTAAAATGCTATTATGGGTCAACCATGTGACTCGTTCTTGCGGCTCGACATGACTTTCTTGTTATTAACTTCATAGTGTGAGTTCATCTGAATATGCTACCAAATAAAATAATGTTTATAAGAATGCAGTTCATACAGCTAAATAACATTTTAATCTTTCTGGGGACTAGTTCATTTTTGACACATGTGTAAATAAAACTTCTTGAGTTTGACAATTATTTCTCATTGTTGTTTGATACAAAAATATGGAAGGAAAAAAACAGTATGTGTCAGAATATATAAATTTAGATAGCTTGTACAAGATGTAAACTTGTAAACTTAATTATGTACTTCCTACAATGAGGGGAACAAAAAAAAATAATAAAAAAGAACAAAAAATATCTTTGTTACAAGAAAATAATAATACGAATAAAAAAACATTTAAAAAAGTAACAGTTTTCTTCTAGTTAACATCCAAAGTACAAATTATATGCTAGTTTGATCAATTGAAAAAAAAAATAGGTTTAATATTTAAAAAAAAGAACAAGATTCTTTGAATGCAGTTTTGCTTTTTCAGCGCATCCACCGGGCCTGTATATTCATTATTATTATTACTATTTCTGTATTTAATATTATATTTTCAGCGTCTTCCTCGGGCCTCAGTAACAAGCCAGAAAAATGAGAACAAAAGTTTTTAAAACTGTCAGATATGCAATATGACATGCAAGAGCACAATACCTCCTCAAGAAAAGGATTTAATCTTAACTCTAGGAAAAGGTCACTTACTCATCCTTCGGAGCATATTACTGAATGCCTTAATGAATTGTTCAAGGTTGTTCAGACGTGCCTCAAAGAATTCCCCAACAAAAATGATTTGACAATTAATATGAAAAATTTCATAAAACTGATCTGTAGATATTCATTGTGAGTCTCGGAATAGATATCATTACTCACAGCTGGGTAAAAGGGGTGAATAAAATATTATTTGGTAAAATTAGTAGATTTGATAGATTCGTAGATTAGTAGATTCGTGCATTAAAAAAAGTTTTCATAGTTAATTCCTTGTTTAATTTCCTTGAACTGCAAATATATAAAATATGTAAGTGGGGGATCCATTTAAAGATAAATCATTTTTATCCTTAATTGAAATTCTCAGTTCGTCATGTTACGATACGGTGAGATTTTTCATGTAAGGATAAAATGATTTATCTTTAGACTTAAATGGATTGGAAAAATTATACTAATAAAAAGTGACATCTAGCGACATTTTCAAGAACTAAAATAACGCCATCTATTACTTAGGGTTATACAACAATACACAATGGAAGTGAGAGTGGCGCATCTATTCTGGGTGTATTATCTATGGCTACATTCTTCATTAGAACGGCACGACGCCAGCATACCGGATCGACACGGCGCGCGCCGATGATTTTATAACAGTCAGTACGTGAGACGTAGGCAAGATGGCAGCGTATAATAACTTCAGGCCAACATTTGTCCCTATAAATTTTATTTTTACTCTCTTCTTTAGTTTTGTTTCAATTAACGAAACGATGTCATATTTAAATTTGGCCATGATAAAAGCGTTATTCTTTTCGCACGCACGTGCCGCTACTAATAAATCATTAATTTGTGTATGAAAACCGCAAGTTTGCAGGCGCGCTGTCACTGGATCACGTCACTCGCACGCACCCATGGAAGCTTGCATGCGTACACAACACATGCATAACGATGCCGGCACGACACCTTGCCTTGCCACCGATGACTTGCCGTTGCCGGCGTGGAGACCGCATCAAGTAAGACACACTGGACTTTGTACCTATCTTATATTCTTCTCTGTAGGGGCTAATGTCGTACTGCAAGTCTATAGCTTGATGTGGTCTCCAGTGTACAAGTTTATACAAAAATGCTGGTGTCGTCGGCCGTGTCGTGCCGTGGCCGTGCGGTGGCCGTGTCGTGCAATGAAGAAGCGACATGCGACATGCCACAGGCTACGAAAATGGCCTACTAGTTTTAACCCAGCCAATCAGTGCGCCACATCGCGTCGTCGGCATGCAGAAGGATTACGATTATCACCAAGTAGTTTTAACCCAGCCAATCAGCGCTATTTTTATTCCCGCAAAAAATATAAAATAAAACAAACTGGCTGAATAAATGTGCTTCGTAAAAGCGTGAATGTCATAATCATTTTTTCAAAATAAATAAATGTCAGAATTAATTGATTTCAGTTCTTTATTCGGTAGTTGAAACAAAAGTAAATTATGAAACTAACAATTGCGCTCATATTTTTAGAGCCTGAGCTTGCAAAAATCTACTAATAAGTTGTATTATTAAAATTTAAGCCCTCGATAATGGTGTTATTTTTGTTTTTATATTTTTTACCTAAGATAGATGCGGGCAAGTAAGTTCTATAAACTGTACACAATTTCAAGTCAATTCCGTTTGTAGTTGCTGAGAAAAACAGTCATGACATGCAGACAGACAGACGGACGATCATATAGACAGAAACCGAAGTCTTGCCATAATACTGTTTACCGTTTTGTTGCGGAATCCTAGAAATTGCAAAAAATTTCAAACGGAAACTTATCCATCAAAATAAATTTACATTTTTTATCAAGCTAATCAGATTACAGATTAATTATTTGTAATTAATAACCCTAATCACTTTGAACATTTTTATATTCGTAAAATAAATATAGTGTTAATATATTTGTTACAGAAACGTGCGGCGTCGCAGACGTGCCATCGGGAATCGATAAACTACGTATACAGTGCGCAGATCTAGATTAAAAGTGCAGTTTTATTATTTTATGAATAAAGTTACAATGACCGTAATGCCGAAGCCGGAAACAAACGTAACAGTCCCGGGTAGCAACATCAGTGACGTAAAACAATCAGCTTTAATTATTAAGTGGTGTGCCTCGAACTGGATACCCGTTTTCGTGGAGCTGCTGTGCACGTGTTTGTTGATATTCTTCGGCTGCATGTCGTGTATACCCATCGCTGGATTAGATGTCAATCCAGCCGTGTACGCGCCGCTGACCTTCGGACTGGCAGTGATGTTCAACATTCAAGCCTTCGGACACATATCAGGTGCCCACATGAACCCAGCCGTGACAGTGGCTTCCGTTATCTGGGGAAGCACATCAATACCGCTTGGCGTACTCTACGTGATAATGCAGTGCGCGGGCTCTATCTTAGGTTATTGGATACTGACGATCTTGTCTCCTGTTGACCTATCGTCTGATTCTGTCTGCGTGACGTCACTTACAGTTGGACTGACTGAGATACAAGCTCTCGGAATAGAAGTGGTCTTGACCGCAGCGTTGGTGTTTGTATGCTGCGGCGTGTGGGATCCTATTAATCAATTTAAACAGGACTCTACGGCTTTGAGGTTTGGGCTTGCCGTCGCTGGACTTTCTCTGGCTGGAGGACCCCTGACTGGGTCAAGTATGAACCCGGCTAGATCCTTAGGGCCTGCTTTACTGACTGGAGCGTGGAGTTCGCATTGGGTTTACTGGGTTGGACCATTCGTCGGTGGGACTTTAGCGGTTCTGCTGTATAAACATCTTCTGCTAACTGAACAACCCAAATCTATTGAAAAGTAACAGCTTTTGAATGTACGTTAAAGATAATATGAGTGTGTTTAAATGAACTAATACTCGTCCGAAAAAGGAAATGCAGATTGACAATTAAATCAGAACGTTTAGTGTTTTCTTTAAGTTTCCTAATAAATAAGTATTATAGTTCAATTAAGAAGTTTTCCACAGCAATAATACTTATATTTCACATATATTTCCGCATGTGACAGGAGTTTTTTTTGCGTGTCGCTGGGCGTCCACCTATCAATATATATTTTAATGGGAGTGCGTGGGTGGGCAGATCTTTTTCGGACTAAAACTAGTAATTATTTAATGTTTTGATGACAGAAAATATTTACACATAAAATATTACTATGAAATATTTCATTACATGCCTAATTTTCGAAATTTTATGCAATATTTATTAAATTCATTATATGCCTAATTTACAGAAACCAATGGAAACTTTGCGATGATAGTATAAAGAATACTTATGGAGTTACTATGTGTATACTGACTTAATTGAGCAAATATTAAATATAAGTGTTTAGTTTTGATTAATAATAAAAAGGCGCGTTTTTACATTTCGCCTGCCATAATTAATCTTGTTGGTCCGCCAATTGGTTGGTCAGTTGGTTGGTTTCTTGTTGAAAGCCTTAGATATACTATAATATATTAGAATATAAGCCGACAAACGACGCCATTTAAATTTTCAGAGTTGTTAAAAATGTTCGTTTAATACAAAAAAAAGCTTAGCCAATTTCTGACGCAATTTTTTCATCCTATACACAAAGTTCACTATACATGGGCCAACAAGATATGACACCAATGACGTTTATATGCCTACAAAGATTCATAATTATTTGTGAGAAAGTGACTATACTTATCGCAAAATCTCGCTGCAGGTAGGGTCATAAATCATGTTTTGCTGTTTAAAAATTGCAGATGTCGAAAAATTACTTCATGAGGCTATCTCCAATAGCATGGCATGCAGAAGCCTTAAGAGATGGGGACTTGAGAAAGTTTTATTTACGGATCCTTTTTGATAAATTTAAACGACGAATGTGACGATGACAATTCCGATGATGACTTTCAGTGTTTAATCTTTTAAACATGATTAAATAATTAGTAGATATGAATGTTAATGTTATTATTAGCTTATTTCTTTTTCGATATAAGTCATTAGTTAATTTATAATTTGTAATTAGTACCTGTTTAATCATAATGACATAAAGATATTTATTGACAAAATAGTGTTGTTTTATTTTTATTTTCTATGAAACTTATCGATAATATCGCTGTACATCACTACCGCTATATAACTCTCAGCAAGGAGGTAAAATACCTTGGTATCTATCTGGCTGGACGATAAATTACTGTGGGCAAAACAGGTAGAACACATAATAAAGAAGGCTACGAACACACTATGGCAGTGCAGTCAGATGACATTTACCCATCATATTGACAATATTGTTAAAAAGTTGTACAGGCTGCTGGGGTTTATATGGAGAAATTACAAGGTATTAAAAAATAATAAAGCTTTAAACACTTTATACAACGCTCTGGTTCGTTCGACTTTGGAATACTGCTCTAGCATATGGAATCCTTATTATCAAACCCATATTGATCGGCTTGAAAGGATTCAAAAACGTTTCTTATTTTTCCTTACTGTTCATGGCAAAAAGACCTCCTCGCTAACTTCGTACAAAAAAGACTTCACTACTTTAAAATTTTAACCCTCGAGAATCGCCGTTGGATATCTGATCAAATTCTCCTTTACAAAATTCTTAGAGGCCATGTGAATCGCCCTACCTTGTTGGCTCAGATAAGTTTAGTAGTTCCTAGAACTAATGCGAGAATTGTTAACTACAAACCATTTCATGTTAAGAGATTTAGAACCAATTTGAAATACCACAGTTTGCTGCCCAGGTTAAGTCGTGAACACAATAATCTGTTTCATTCAACAAGAATGGACATATTTAGCATTTCGTTAGGTAAATTCAAAAATTTCTTATTTTCCACAAAGGAGTCCACATTAAATTATTAATTATATAAAATTTAAGCATAGTTTTATCAAGCTAGACAGTAGTCGTTGTATCGACTATTGAGCGATACTGTCATTCTATGTTAACAAGCTGTGTTTGCCTGTAATTGGGCTACATCTCAAACCCTTTTATTATGTACTTAGATAAGTTACTAGTTAAGATGTATGTCTGTTGGCAAACCAATAAATAAATAAAATAAGATCTGTGCAGGGACTGGGGACTTGCGCCCAAACTCTGTAAATGGCTGTACACAATAGTGGTAAGACCGGTACTAACTTATGGAGCCTTGGTGTGGTGGCCACGAACGGAGTTACAACTGAGAACAAATTACAGCAACTCCAAAGGCTAGCATGTACACTAATAATCGGATGTATGAGATCAACACCCTCCGTAGCACTAAACATCCTACTAGGGCTAACACCGCCACACCTGCACATACAGCAGGAGGCAATGATCGCAGCACTCCGGGTGAAGTCCACAGGGCAATGGAAAGGTAACAAACCAATCACTGTCGAATCCTAGAACGAGTATTAGAGATCGTTCCGGAGGCAGCCACTGGGACTGACAGAACACCGAAATCCTACATAATGGATAGGAAATACGAGATACACAGTCAAGGGGTGCCAAATTCCAATCAAAAGGTACTAACTTTTTACACTGATGGCTCCAAAAAGAGTGATAGCAACGCTGGATGCAGCCATGTGTCCCCCGAACTAGGGCTCAATAAAGTAGTCGTCCCACTCAACACCACAACAACGGTATTCCAAACAGAGCTGGCAGGTATACTCCTAGCGGCCAGGGCAGCGACTGCAATTTGCACTAGCAGGCCCTGTTACATACAGGAGGTCACAATAACTACGGACAGTGCGGCCATTATTATCAGCGCTCAGCAGACCCGTAAGTAGATCGAAAATCATTGCAGACTGTCATGCGGAACTGCAAAACCTGTCGAGCATGTGCAAAGTCAAACTATACTGGACTAGAGCACACAACGGAAATGACGGTAACGAACAAGCAGACTCTCTGGCTAAACTAGAATCCCATATGGGAATAACGACACAGGGCATAGCGCATAAAGAAGTTTGGTGCCGCCATCAGAAATTAAGACTTGTTAGTTAATGATGTTTGAATGACATTCAATATATATCTTTAGTAAATATTGCTTTGTGAAACACTGTTAATCTTGTGACAATCGTATCACAACTATTTAGTTATGATATGATTGTCTAAGTATGTAATATTGATTGTAATAAATAAAAAACACAATCTTAATTATCATCTAATGATAATAATGATTATATGCATAACCATTGACGTAGTACGTAGTGTTGCATGCTTTGTACATCACGACAGCGATTCTGTCAAGTGCGAAAAAATTTAAACGGCAGATTTTGAGTGATTTTACAAGGGATTTTCTACGGAAATGACTGATTTCTCTGCTTTCGCAATTTTTGCACACGCGCCAGAATCGCCGTCCTGTACTATTTGTTTTTAAGATTCAATATAAGTATTTACACCTGGATTTTTCTTTAGACTCAAACAAAAGGTAAAAACTGAATGTGAAGTCAACAGTTCATTTTCTTTATATATTTTTACACGTGTTTTCTAGCGACAACTAACTTCGTCTCTATACAGCCTAAAAAGCAAAATTTTATAAAACACCATCGAAATATTGCCTCGTTTTTATTACGCAAATTTTAACAAGTTGTATAATTTTTATCTATAAGCTGGAAATAAAATAGAGATAAATACAGACGTCATTCATGTAAAGAAGACTAATATACTTTCTACATACATAAACAGTTACAGTTTCATGGAAAACAGTTTTTACTCAACAAACTAAATTTTAGTTCGTTGTGTTTATCTTTCAGGAAATCTCGCCATCTTGCACCTCTTGATGAGAAACGGGTCGGAGTGCGGTGTGGGGGGAAATAAAACATACATAATAAAGATGTGTGCAAAGTTTCATTGAGATCAAAGCCATCAGGGCGTCACAAACACCTAAATGGCAGCTACATTATATTTTTTATACAAAATACAAAAATACAAATACAAATTACAAAAATTTTATTTATACACAAGTAATTTTTACAATTCTTTGGACCCTCCTTTTAAGCTAACAATAACCTGTATTAGGAGGGACCGTTCTTCCCTTGTTACATTGTTTTTGTGCTTTTGTTAGTTTTATGGCATTCATATGGCAGCTACGCTACATTATGAATCGGCGTTTTCAGTATTTGTTGTTTAAGTACAGCATATTATGCTACATAAATAATGATTTATATAAACAACGGCTCACCTCAATACGTGTTATGATCGGGAAAGCCTACCAGTTTCAGCAGATTTAGACTGCCTTCATCTGGGCGAGTAAAGACGTTTACGCGACGACGTTACGCCACACACGTGACACACGTAACGTCATAACGTCATTAACGGCGTAACGGCGTCGCGTAAACGTCTTTACTCGCCCAGATGAAGGCAGTCTAAATCTGCTGAAACTGGTCGGCTTTCCCGATCATAACACGTATTGAGGTGAGCCGTTGTTTATATAAATCATGAATTATCCCCAAGTCTCATTTAATTCTATAATAAATAAATAATATTCAGAATTTACAACTTCCTAATCTATCGCTTCATTATCCACTGAATGTTTCGCGCCAGGGCGGGCTGCCGATGTTTTTAGCCTTGGTGGAGTGGAACAGGCCTGCTATAAGATCTATCCCACTAATACTTACCAGTAGTTATAAAATATCGCACGTGCGAGTAATATGATAATAAATATTTTTATTTTAAAAGCTTTTTTTCACCGTTTTATTATATATATATACAGATTCTTACGAATATTAAAGTAGAAATTGAATAAAAAAGAAAATGTTCGATATATATTTCGACCCACTTGGGATCGTCGTCAGTTTTATTTATTTATTTGATATTTATATATATTCGACTGACGATGATTTTTTATTCAATTTCTACTTTAATATTCGTAAGAATATATATATATATATATATATATAATAAAACGGTAAAAAAAAAAAACTAATACATACTACAAGAAATAGGGCTTCCCAGTTCCACTCACCAGATCTCGAGTTAACGAACACGATGAGCGGCGAGGCGTTAGGCGGTCTGTCAGGCACCCACGCGTCGTCAGGGCCCACCGAGTGCAGCCTGGTGGGAGGGACTAAGGAGGCGCGCGCAGGGCCCAGCGAGCACGCGGCGCGCCAGCACGGCTTGCACGATGCGTGCACACATCTCCGGCACCACACGCACCGGAAGTCTTGCAATCTGGGGGGGAGGCTTTTGTTAAGGTGCGACAGATTGCGTTCCCAAACGTAAAACTTAAGATTGTTTTTCTTATCTTGGAATAAAAAGTAAAAAAAAATATATATATATAAGGTCTATCAATTTAAATGGAAAGTAATTTAGGAGGTGATTCAGTATCGTTAATACATCACATTCCACTGCAAAGCACTTTTTTTTGCGCGAACTTTTTTTTTCACTTCTCAGTACAAAGTGGTCCGATCAGCTTTGACTCAGTTTGTATGGACAAGTGAAGAAAAAGTTCGCGCAAAAAAAAGTACTTTGCAGTGGAATGTGATGTATTAACGATACTGAATCACTTCCTAAATTACTTTCAATTTAAAGTGAAAGACCTTACATACATAGGTATATATTATTCATGGCATTATGCAAAACATTAAAATACCGAATTGACATTAAACTATGGTCGCCTAGTGCCGTAAATCACATTAATTTTTTTAATTATCTCATGATTTTTCATCTTACTATAAATAAAAGGCTTATATAGCTAATTATACAAAATTCAAAATTCAAAATTCAAAATTCAAAAAGTTTATTTTGCAAAGTAGGTATATATAATACACGTTTCACAAGTCAAATTTTAATCTTATAAAAATATATGTAATAAAATAATAAATGTACATGAACTACTTAGATTAAATGTTTTTTTTAATTTATGTAGCAATATATATACGATTAAAATTATAGGTAAAATATTATTATACAAGATGAAATCCAATCAACCGCCCGAACCCATACCGGAGACCCGGCCAGGGACCAGGAACAGGTTCAATGATCACCAACCGAGCCCCCAGCACGAATCCAGGCAGCCGACCAAATCCCATCCTATATACTACATAGTAATAGGTTACATATATAAATACATGCCTACCTCCGCCCATTCGATTAGTCTTGCTAAGAAGAACGGGCAAGAAACTTGGCAAGATCATGTCTTTTTTTTTTAACATAAACTTATACTATACATCAAATTACTTATATCTACTTTAACCAAGGGATAAGAAAATACAAGACAGCAGGAATTCAGGTTAATGAAAAAAGAAAAACATATATATCTTTGCCTACCTGTCTCATATAGTCTATTTCCTTTTACAGTCTGTAATTAATTAATGTTAACTCTTAAGAGGAATCAAAAGTTAGGAAATTATATTAATTAATTAAATTATTACCTACTTTCATTAAAATCAGTATCACTATAACACCATGCTTCACCATCATCCAAATATTCATTTATTTTATAATATGCCTTTTTCAGTAGGCCCTGCTTAATATACTGTTTAAACTTATTCTCTGACAAAGTAAGGACCTCCTTTGGAAGTTTATTGTAAAATCTTATACCATGTCCTACGAAAGAGGTACTCACTTTGGCGAGTCTGATTTTTGGAAAAGCCAGTTTATACTTATTTCTGGTTTCCTTACAATGTTGCTCACCAAGCCTTGGGAGAGACTCAACATTTTTTCTGACATATCTAAGGACTTGGTAAATATATTCACAAGGAACAGTTAATATATTAATTTCTTTGAACTTTTCTCTTAATGAATCCCGGTGCTTCATATTATAAATAGCCCGAATTGCTCTCTTCTGCAAAACAAAGACTGCGTCTGTATCCGCGGCTCTACCCCATAACAGCATGCCGTATGACAAAATGCTGTGAAAGTAACTAAAATAGACTAGTCTAGCAGTATCTACATCAGTAATTTGCCTTATGCGTCTAACAGCGTATGCGGCCGAACTAAGTCTACCACATAGGGCTTCTATGTGGGGACCCCACTGAAGACGAGAGTCTACCGTAATGCCCAAAAACTTAGTTTCGTTAACTAACTCCAGCTTGGACCCCTGCAAAAGCAAATTACAATCCACTTGAATTACATTTGGTAACGTGAATTTTATACATTTCGTCTTTTTTGCGTTTAAAACTAAATTATTTACAGTAAACCAATCAAGCACTAGTGATAAAGTTGTATTCGCGTCGTCAAGGATATCTTTACGTCTATTAACTTTAAAAATAAGTGACGTGTCGTCTGCGAATAGTACTATCTTAGTTAAGTCTTTAATTAAATAGGGAAGGTCATTTATGTAAATTAAAAACAGCAAGGGCCCCAATATGGAACCCTGCGGGACACCCATTTTAACTAATGCTCCACATGATTTTACCCCGTTAATGTCTACCTTTTGAATACGATCACTAAGATACGACTTCATTAACGCCAAAGATTTGCCCCTCACTCCGTAGTGATCTAATTTACATAAGAGTGTTTCATAATTAACGCAATCGAAGGCTTTCGAGAGGTCACAAAATACACCAAATGCATCCTGCTTTTCTTCCCAAGCATCAAAAATATGCTTAACTAAAGCAACTCCTGCATCTGTGGTTGACCTCCCTCTAGTGAATCCATACTGTTCACAGTGAAGCAATTTATTTAAATGGTGACAAGGTACAAGGTGACTTTTTGATCATCGTCCAAATTCATTCTGGTGGCTTGGTAAGTGATCAGTATCATGGATCAATAACAATTTTGGTGAAATTCGTCAAATGAAATTTCGACTCCCTATAGTGATTCACTCGGGACTGGAACTGAATTTATATGGGAAGCCGAAATTTCATTTTAAGAATTTCACAAAAATTGTTACTGATCCAAGATACTGATCACTTATCAAGCCTCCAGTATGAATTTGGACGATGATCAAAAAGTCACCTTGTATACATAGCATATTTATTTAAAATATTTTTCATTCAAAAATAAGAAAATCAATCATAAGTTTTGCGATTTCCCAATTTAATTTTTCCAACTCGAACCGACTTAAGGCTACAACTGAGCCTAGAACATGAACAACATCAGAATTATGATTCCCCTTATATTGGAAAAATGTATTTGATTCTTATTTATTAAAAAATTAAAAAATAAAAGATTTACATCTAATACGCCATACATACATACTAAAATAATTTACACTTTCCCTACGACTAGATTTATACATTACGCTTAAATAAATAACAAATAATCACACCGTACTACTCTTTTTTTGCATCTCTCTCACTTAGCCTCATACATTCACGAAACACGTAATTTACCCCATTAATGTCTACCTTTAGAATTCGATCACTAAGATATGACTTCAATAACGCCAAAGATTTACTCTTTAGTGTTTCATGATTAACGCAATCGAAAGCTTTTGAGCGGTCACAAAATACACCAAACGTTTAAGCGCGTGCGACGCGGCTTAGTTGAATGACAAGTGCGAGGAGCGTGACATACTGTTTAAGGCGAAATGTAAAAGTTTTAGCGTCCCTGTTACTCCATATGTGAAAAAACCCTCAGTGCGGGCAGGACGGATTCGTGGAAAACTAGCAAAGAGTCGGTTTTTGATTAATATAAAATGTACTAAAGTTGCTATCAAAATTTCGTTTAACCATATCCTAGATACCGTTAAAACCCATCTAATAAAATAAAATTGCAGTCCATATGTCATGTTGCATGTTGTTATTTTATTCTATATTAATTCCAATTCAGATAATGCTTGTTTTTTTTTGTGGACATTGAACTTTTTGATCAATTTATTAATTGTTAAATTAATAATTTTTTGATATATTTAAATTATGAATGATTCTACTAGTTTAATGTAAATAGGTACAATTTCTTTTTCATTATTATTATTTTTTCTATTTTACCCATGCCTGCCATTGTGTTTTTGTTTCATATGTTTTAAAAAGGGGCAAACAGAAAATCAGCGCTGCAAGTTGCTTCAACTTGTAGTATTTGCTGAGTTTGCTCCTTTTTGCCATTTTGCATTATGTTGCACTCTTTTTTTTTTTTTTTTTGTGTGTTTTTTTTTTCGCAAATAAATTTATTTCACTTTCACTTTCATTCCAAGTAGTCAAACCAGGAGAATTGGTGTCGAAAAAGACCTCATTTCAATAAATATTTGTATCGAGCCGAATTGCTCAAATCGCGTTTCTGTTTGAACAGGTCCCTAGAAAAACTTTTCTGAAAAAGATTTCAAAAATAATATACTATTTTATCAAAATAATACATTATTTACTGAAGTAGATATGCAAGTTCTAAGAATAAAGATTTTTTTCCTGTAGCGCCTTAATCGCAAAAACGTGTCACGATCCTCGCACTTGTGATTCAAGCCGCGCGATTAAACACTGTGCTATGTGTGCTGCACCTGTGGTTGACCTCCCTCTAGTTAATCCATATTATTCACAGTGAAGCAACTTATTTTAATTATAATGAGATAGGTAACAATTGATTAAAAACAATTTTTTTCGAAAACCTTACTCGATACCGGTAAAACTCACACAGTTCTAAAGTTTGAAGGTTCCCCGTTGTCGCCTGATTTAAAAAGGGGGGTCAATTTACTCAACTTAATTAAATCAGGTGGTACCTCCACAGTCGAGCCCGGGCCGATGCCGGGCTGGATATACCACCATCTTACTTGGAGGCCCCCTCGAAGTAATTCGGGGGAGAGTAAGAGGACAGCTCACAGGCAAAAGACCAGGAGGCCCACCATGCCTGGGATCGATGGATGGCGGTATATCCATTCCTAATAGCCGGGCCTTAAATGGAACAGACTGGTGACGGAAAGCGGCGTCACTGGTGCGAGGGTTCCGGCACCGCACTCACCAACCCGCCTGCCCAGCATGTGTGAGTATGGGCTATTCTTCCAGGATGACCGCCGGGAGTGGTAAAGTCCTGGAAAGGCTTATGTCCAGCAGTGGACGAACTAGGCTGATGGTTGGATTAAATCAGGAAAGATACCATCATCTAACTCGATCGTCGAATATCGCCGAATATGACAACGATGACTTTGTGATTCTTTTTTTTTTTTTTTTTTTTTTTTCTTTCGTTGTGTTTCGAAATTATTACATTCAATATTTTCTTAATTATAATGTAAATGTATATTAATTATAAGTTTGCTCTTGTTTATTAAACACATATATATATATTATTTCATTATATAAAATTTACATATGTACATATTAAAATTGGTTACATATATATATATATATAAATAATTAATGTTTAAACGAGCAGCACTGGTTGGCGGAGGACGAGACGTCTCCAGAGCCGAGACGGGTGCGTCTCTGCTTCCGCCAACTGGCGTCACACGTCACTCCTCTCATTTTTATTGCATGCAGTGTTTACCTATAATTGGAGTTACACTCTATTCCTACTGTACGCTAGATTATATGTATGTTGTTAAGTGTATCATCTGTTGGTAGACCAAATAAATAAATAAATAAATGACGCAAATTACAAAACAGCGAGCGTTTAGAAACTGACGGTGCCGTTTTTAAACTGCCGAATTTTACTATTTGTCTGCGACATATAGACCAATATAGCTTATTTAGTACCTAATGTTGGATTTAACTGATTAGCTCAAATAGCCAAATTTTATTAAATTCTTTTATCAGTCCTTGGCTTCGTAATATCTTTGATTAGCTGAATTGAATTGTTGCATGAATTGGAATTTTTGTCCATTTCATGACTGGAAGTATGTAAATTTTTTGTGCCAAATAATTATTTCTGTGCTCTTGGCAACGTCCTCTTCATGCTCCGTGGCGCGGAGGGAGTCCCCACCCATGAAACTCAACGCACTCTTGGTATCACAACCAATGTGTGATTTTTTCTCTGACAGAATGCCGGATGTGGTGCGGGAATGCTTGAAATTATGTGAGATAACCATGTCCTTAGATTCCAAGCCTTGGACCAAAATATGTATTTTTATCTGGTTAATTTTGTTATTATTATTTTTCTTTTTCTTTATGATTTTATGTATCTGTAAATATTTTCTGTAGGTTATTAGTAATATTATTGTTAATTATTATTAACTTTTTAATGTAAAGTAAATTGGATTAATCTGTTAAACTGTGCAATATTTTTGATAAATAAATAAATATAAAAAATCCGGCTAAGTGCGAGTCGGACTCACGCAAAAATGGTTCCGTACCACACACAATGTCATATTGTGGAATAACTTGCCATTACTTAAGGATCTCTTTCTTTCTTCGTAGATGTTTTAATCCATCTACTTCTACTATTAATATTTCTTTACTTTTGTTTCTCGTATTATATTAGTTATTTTTGTTATATATCAGTGTATAATATTGATCGTATTCTAAGTATTTGTATGTACAATGTTATGCTTGTGTATTTATTTTAGGTATTTGCTATCCATTTAATAATAATTATTTAGGTTTTTAATTTTTTACGGAACCCTAAATATTCCTGCACCCCTCGTCAGCCCGCAATGATACTTTGATTCAAAATTCATTACTTTTGTCACAGGTACATGAAAATAATGAATAACAACCGGTGAATGTGATAAAGTTATTATTTTCACTATTTGAGTTGGTATTAATAACTACCAAAAATTTGTAATTAATTACTCTCACCGTAACATTTGTAGGCGAAAACCTGCTGGTAATAGATAAAATCGTCATAGTATGATAATTTGCGTTTAATCAATGAGATTAAAGCTACATTGACAGAGTTTGGTGATCACGTTACCTTCAACGGCTTTAGATTTAAATTACAAAAATATTATTACCAAACATTGCACGCGTGGTGGTATTCATAATTTGTCAAGTGTGTTCCTTAGGAAGCTATCCGATTTTCTGTGAGTTGCTTACATGGTGGTAGTGTCAGGGGTCACGGCAGTGGCCCCGCCAAGTTGAGCGCAAACGGCCACCACCGGGAATCCTTTACTGGAAGTAATTCTGAGGCACTTTTAATCTTTATATAAGGTCTTTCAATTTAAATGGAAAGAAATTAAGAAATTTAGGACGTGATTCAGTATCGTAAATACATCACATTCCACTGCAAAGCACTTTTTTTTGCGCGAACTTTTTTTTCACTTCCCAGAACAAAGTGATCCGATCAGCTGACTCAGTTTGTATGGACAAGTGAAGAAAAAGTTCGCGCAAAAAAAAGTACTTTGCAGTGGAATGTGAGGTATTAACGATATTGAATCACCTCCTCAATTACTTTCCATTTAAATTGAAAGACCTTATATACCTTAGTTGCAAATTCAAGCATAAACTTGAAAATAACGTTAGAGATTGTACCTAATGTACCTCACTAAATCCCAAAATTAGTAGTCTCTAATTAATATAATGTAGTAATTTCTAGCAGATAATTTGCTATCAAAATTTCGCTATTTTGTCACAGACTCACAAAAAAAAAAAATTGTGTCACACAAAAAAATTCCAAGGTACTTCTAACAGACCTACTAACTTAGAATTTGGGATGTAGTTAGTATTTAGGGAGAAAAGAAAGGAAAAAGTTCAAAATCATGAAATTTTTGGTCTTGGTTGTGAAATTAATTCAATAACAGATTCATCAACCATAGCAACAGAAACTAAAGGATTTAACAAAGACTAGATAATAGTAGTTTATGCTACTAGGGCGAAAAGGAATAAATTACGAGGACAATTTAAAACACGAGCGTAGCGAGTGTTTTAAACGTAACCGAGTTATTTATTGCTTTTACGCCCGTGTATCATACTACGTTTTTCAATGCATAGTGTGAGGAAATGAAAACAAATATAATCTTGTGAACTTTAAATTATAATTGGCTCAAAAGGACTGTATCCAGAGCCGTTAAACAGTGGAAAAAAAAGTATAACATCTATGGTACACAGGAAAGGCTGCATGTTAGCCAACCATTGTAAATAAATAAAAAAAAAAATAATAATAAAGCCCTAGGGCAAAATAATCGACTTTTTGTTCGGTTTTGATGCATAAAAAGTGGGCCTTTACGAGCACATGCATTGAAAATTAATTAATCGATTACCTTAGCTCACTAGAAAATCTGATTACAGTATCATTGCAAACAAAAGTCGTATAAATTAGGGCTCGCTATAGTTAGAAATACGTCAAATACGTAGAGCGCTCTAAGGTTAGATACGTTGTTTGACATACCTACACGCCTAACAAAACCGTTGACTAACATTATATCATTGCAGTATAGAAACGCAGAAAGAAAAGTAAATATGGATGTGAGGAGCTCTAAACCGGGATTCTTGAATCATTCGAATTTCAATTCGCATATGAATCCCTTGAAATCAGTATTTTTGAAAATTCTCTCCGTGAATTCTGCAACGAGTGGTCTGACCCACTCGTTTTCCGATTTCTACTAGTAGAAACTATACAAGAATGACAAGAAGAAAATGTCGATGTCGATGCATCGATGTGACTGACACGACATTATAACTTTTTAATTTACGTTTCGTTCACCTCCATTCATTACCGGTTTTTAAAATCAACGAAATATTGCTTTCCGGTTTTAATTTTTTCTGCGTGAAACGAAAACCATTTACATTGATTTCTACTGATACAAAAATACGTAAAATCGTGACCAATCGAATTGAATTTCGCAAGTAATTTTTTTTCGTGCGTGAATATATGATTCACGGCGAGTGATTCAAAATTGCAGCTCCTGAGCTCCTCACATCCAGATTTAGTTTTCTTTCTGCGTTTCTATACTGCAATGATATAATGATAATTTATATCTCCTTGCGATGGATAAATCGCCAATTTTTCAAAGATAAAAATTCAATTCTATCATACTTAACTTAGACTTCAAAACGACGTAGTTTTATAATTCTACGTAGGATAACAATCGACGTTTTTTCGATGTCTACGTTTTGAATAGTACCATAGATTAGAGCACATATGTATAACCATAGACTTAGGATAAACTGGCGTATAGACTGTACAGGATGTAATCGTTAAGTGTGACCAGGCGATTATTCCGTAACTATTACAGATATCAAAAAAATTTAAACTTCGTCTTACCGTGTCGATGGCATCAAATTATTATTATTTTAAACCTTTCCGGACCAGAAAGAGGCCACTTTTATGGCTCTGTCGTTGGCCTCAAAAAGATCGGTCATCGTGCATGTATAAAATTAAACTGTAATCGAAAGTACGTTACCTAATCAGTAAAATGACATCAATAACTTTTTGAAAATCAAATGAGAAGTATCCAAAATATTGGCATTAAACATTCCCATACATTGATTATGAGATTAGTAGAAAGGTTTTAGTTTCCTTATTTTAAGTGATCTAGTACTCATTTTACCTTAATCTTATTTTACGATTACGTATGATATGATAATAATGATTATCAAGTAGATACACGTGTAGATTAATTACATTACCACTTCAAATTAGTAATAAACCTTGTTTCAATATCGCATTAATTTGAACTGGCTGAAATGCAACACACTACAAAAAAAAGATTGTCTTTGGTGTTCGTTCTAAATTCAAAACCTTTATCGCGGGTTGTCATTCCCGCCAATTTTTAATAATCGTGATTGTTTCATTTATTGATTGAAAAATGGCATATTCCAATATTCTACTGATCTCATACTAAATGTATGGGAATGTTTAATGTCAAAATTTTGGATATTTCTCGTTTGATTTTCAAAAAGTTATTGATGTTATTTTACTGATTAGGTAACGTACTTCCGATTACAGTTTAAATTTTTTTGATATCTGTAATAAATACGGAATAATCCCCTGGTCACACTTAAAAATTACACCCTGTATAGCTTAGGATATACTGGCGTATAGATCATAGAGACTTAGGATATACTGGCGTATAGACCATAGAGACTTAGGATATACTGGCGTATTGACCAAAGAGACTAAGGATATACTGGCGGATAGACCAAAGAGACTTAGGATATACTGGCGGATAGACCAAAGAGACTTAGGATATACTGGCGGATAGACCAAAGAGACTTAGGATATACTGGCATATAGACCAAAGAGACTTAGGATATACTGGCGTATAGACCATATAGACTAAGGATATACTGGCGTATAGACCCTAGAGACTTAGGATATACTGGCGGATAGACCAAAGAGACTTAGGATATACTGGCGGATAGACCAAAGAGACTTAGGATATACTGGCGTATAGACCATAGAGACTAAGGATATACTGGCGGATAGACCAAAGAGACTTAGGATATACTGGCGGATAGACCAAAGAGACTTAGGATATACTGGCGTATAGACCATAGAAACTAAGGATATACTGGCGTATAGACCTTAGAGACTTAGGATATACTGGCGTATAGACCAAAGACTTAGGATATATTAGGATCCATGTCAAAATCTTCTTTACACACAAATTGTTTGCCTAGTTGGGTCTCCTCTCCTCAGATGCCATTTTTAATAAGCAATAAACACAAAAGAACACTACATCATACAAAATTCAATCAATATGACAATATGACGGGGTGAGGCACACAACGAGCGCAGGTGAAGCGGGGCCCGCGGAAAATCGTCGTCAACCGAAATCTTCCATTCGGTCGCGTCGAGAGCTTAAATACGAGTATTATCATAAATCTAAACAGGTTTAGGATTTTGAAGAAAAAACTGGATGTTTTGAGTTTTATGATAAGATTGAGTAATAGTTTTGTCTTCTTCCGGAGTTTGATCAAAATCCTGATTTGATCATGAACCTGCGAGTCGCAGGCTGCGATATATAGACACACAGATAGTGGCGGTCAAAGAGAACCAGCGTTTTTTGGACCGCAGAACGCGCTGTGTGGTTGGTCTCTCAAAAACCTGTCAGGAGCGAGTTTCGCATGCACATTGAATGTTCCGTACTCTATTTTTTTATTTATTCAATGAATAAGAATAGTTTTGTACTCTGTTGTTTGTTTTTAGTTGCTTTAAAAATTCATTCATCTACGTTCGATGTATATTTCGATGGTTATTACTTGTAGTAAATTTAGGTTACTACGGTCTTAGTTTTTACAAACGACATAGAGCTCGAAGCACTGATAATTTGTTACGACGACGTAATGTTCGTAGAGCTCAGTATCAGGTACGACGTATAGTGCGTATTTACAAATGTTTGCTACGACGTAGAGCTCGAAGCACTGCGTATTTGCTATGACGTAGCAGCAATAAGTATCTTCTACGACGTAGAGCTCGTCTTCGTTTATATTTTTATCTTCCTTAAAAAATATTGTATGACATGTACTTTTATCGTGGATAAACGATTTGAAAGATGCATTATCTGTACTAATTGAACGAGCGAGCGAAGTTCTCCGAGTCTAGTTATATATGTCTGAATAGTCTACTCTGTATTTATGTATGTTTGTCCGACGATAACCCGAGCAAGGTTGATCGGAACGTCATGACATGTGGTAGACGAGTAAATGAGACAAAAAGTATTTTTAATCGTCGGACAAACATACATACATATAGACGCCAGATTGTTTAAGTAGACTCGGAGAACTTCGCTCGCTCGTTCAAAAAATTTATTTAGTTCGTGTATTCAGGTGAGATCTTAATTAATTTTATTCCATCATCAGGTTGTAAGAGTACATCGCGAGTTCACAGTTCGGGGCGAACTAGGAAGGGTTTGCCGACATATAGAGTGGTAAGGGTGGGTCCGCAAGTTCACACTTCGGGGCGAACTAGGAAGGGTTTGCCGACATATATGTAGAGTGGTAAGGGTGGGTCCGCAAGTTCACACTTCGGGGCGAACTAGGAAGGGTTTGCCGACATATAGAATGGTAAGGGTGGGTCCGCAAGTTCACAGTTCGGGGCGAACTACTAGTGTAGTTCAGGAAATATAATTTGGGCTGATGAATGGGAAGTGTTATAATAGGGTCATTAAAATAAAACACGTGCTGACATAAAAATGTTAACGAAGTAAAACTTCCTGATCACTTTAATGACCCAGATAAGATTTGTGATAATTTTAAAAATGTTACGGGCGAGGATGAGGTTTCCATTTCACACCTGATTTACTTTGAACATCAATTTCACAATCCTGATATCACATTTCATTTTGAACCTGTTGATAGAATAGAAATAGAAATTGTTTATTTGCAAAAAACTTATCTTATTACATTAGGTGTTGGAACATCCTTTTAAGTATAAAAAATACCTGTGACAGGATGCCCCGCTCTTTCATAACTATGGTTATAGTTTTACAAAATAAACTTAATAAATAATTTTAAACTTAGTTATTATATAAAAGTGTGAGTGTGTGTTGAGTGGTTGAGAGGATCATTTTGTCCTTGACTACTAATGCTGTCGATTCAGACTCTCTCAGATTCTCTTACGAGATATGATTTTGCTTACCCTTCCGCAGACGCTCAGTGTAATAACCATTGATCTTGTATTAATAAAACCTCATTGCTAATAACCAGTGATCGGAATAAGTAGAGTATATTTAGGTAACGTATCGGCACCGTTGTCCGACTAGGCTCCTGTATGCGACCGCCCAGTATTTTTGAAATTTGTAACAATATCCCGCGTCAAATAAGTGAACAATTGCTCGTCTCTTATAGGCCAATTCTTAAATTACCGATGAATCATGATTGGTTCTAATTTCCGCTACGTTTAATTTTGTTATTAATTTTATTGTCACTGAGCATCGGTTTAGTTCGAAGTCGAGCTTTGCGAGACGTAAAAAGTTTGTGGAGGTTGTTTTTAATTTTTTGTTCGATTCTGCATATTTTGGTAAAACTGACATATTTTTTTATGTAATTTAGGGTTCCGTTCATATATAAATGCAAGATTTTTCAGGATTGATAAAATATTAATAGTCTTATCATCTTTTCTATTTCGGTCGGAATCAGGAGATCCAGTAAAACGATTGTTTCCAGATACCGTACAGTGGACGGTATCAGGTGTTTTATAGACTTTCAGACTTTTGTTAATTTTCATTATAAATTGTGGATAAAAACTATAATTTGAATATACACATATTTTTGTGACAAATACATTTGCTTAGTATCCTGATTCCGTCCTAAGTTTAGACTTTTAGATTGAGTCATAATTTACTTAAAACATTCCGTTCTTTCTCAAATTTATTGGGATATTAAATGTACGTTAATGGTTTTAAAAAGTTATTTTATATTAAAAATTGACATCTGAGATATTATTATAAAATTTTTAATGACTATATATGTCTTTAAATTTCTATAAAGCTCACTCTTTTTTTTATCACATTGGATAAATAATTAAAACACATAATTATTGTAATTGGACGGTAATGAGTGGTGATAAATTCAGTTTTGCTTGTTACCGACCACAATAAATATACCATAAACCGGAGTCTGGTCATCCGTTTGTGTATCAAGACAAAATTTTAAAGTACTTGCAAAAAATGTACGGTGCTCGAAAAGAGTGTGTTTGTATAGAAAAATACAAATAATGAGCAACAAAGTAACACCTGTCATGAATTTATTTTAGTATGGCCTCAGGAACAAGTGTCACAAAAAAAAATTAAACTGGAATTGAAATAAAACAACACATTACACAACAAGAACCAAACTGCTATGAAAATAGCAGTTTATAAAAACAATTGTGGAATCTTTTCAGTTTCAGTTTAAAGGAAAATCGAAAAACCTCACCAAACGAAAGAAAAGAATGTCAAGTTAAATATGGAATTAATTATTCAGTAATTTTAAAGCTCGACCACAATTACAAAGTTGGCAGAATAGTTCCTAAAAATGAAACAATTTATTCCATGTATTCTGTAACATTATAGAAACAAGATAGATAAACCTAAACCTAAGAAAAAAATTGCCGCAGAAATTGAAAAAAAATATTGTAAAGCAAGTTAAACTTATTGAAAATGAAGACGATGTTTTCAAACTTCTTATTAGCAAGGACTGTAATTATTTTAATTTCAAAATTTTATAAATAAAGTACAAGCTCTTAACCTTTTCTTTATCTTTGAATTCTTAGAAGTTACGAATTTCATTCATTAATTACTCAAAAAGAAAAAAAATCACCATTCTATCTAATCACAGTTTAAAAATAAAGAAAAAATCGAAAAAATAAGTAAAATAACATAAAAACTTGATTGAATAGTTATAGACGAAAAGAAAAATATCATACGACATATATAGGCGTTTGAAGTTAGAAAACTGCTGGCATCTATTGACATAAAAATATAAAAAAGTATATTTTAAATCATGGTTTTTAAAATCCTGATGAAGACCCCACTGAGGGGTCAAATATAGCACCTATAACTATTTAATGAAGTGTTTATATATATGTAAAATACAACATACAAATAATAAAAAAGCCGTTAAACGGTATTATACAAACAATATTTTACTAACATATTGAAATAAGATAAAATACATTTGGCCAAACATATGAAGTTTATATTGATAGCGACGAACATGAAAAAATGTAAAATATATACTTTAATAAAAGTTAATTAAAGCCTAAATTAACAAAAATGATTAACTGAAAAAAACCATCTATACATTTTGATATCTCCAGTAACTTTTGACCACATTTTTATGAGATAATGGCATTTTTGGCAATTTTTTGAATGGTGGTCGGAAACGGGTTACTTGCTGGACGGTATCAGGAAAACTTCAACTAAGCGGTCGGTAACTGGAGCTTTTAAGAAGGACAGTCAAACATATTAATAATAATTTTTTTTGTATGCTCTGACAACATAAATATTGATAATTATACTTTATAATGAAAGTCTCAACAATAAGGTTTAAAGTAAGCTATATATATAGTTTATAAATCAGTTTACGTTTATGTTTGGACGGTTTATTTGAAAAAAGGGCGTGAGTGGTCGGACTTGGGCGCATTTACGTTACCTAAACTTCTTGGAACATAGTCATAAAATAAAGACTTCTTTATGTATGACAAAATTTTCATTGATATTTCGATAAAATAAAAATTTTGTCATATGGAAGTCTTCAGTTTATGACAATGTTCCAAGAAGTTTAGGTAAATGTACTCTACCTATTCAAAATTTGTTATTACTAGTGATCGGAATAATACAATAAATAAATCAATTCAAACCTCTATGTTCCCCACGCTGTGGAAGACGACAGCGCGGTCCAACCAATTTCAAAAAAGAATAATCCAACTATGTAGTGTAGCTAACCTTAGACCTATTAGCCATTTACGTTTTTTATCAAAAATATTGGAAAAGGTTGCTTATACCAGAGAATATAAAGTATTACTTATACTCAGGTTTCTAATTATGTTGAACGGAGCGCGGGGCATTCTTGAAACTGACAAGTAATAAACAAACAACATTTCGATGCTAAATTTGGATAGATGCTCGTTGAAGTCGTATATCAGGGAAATGCTATTTTCTTAGGATAGCGATGTCCTTATGAAGCGGTTGTTTACACGTGTTTCTGTTAGTTCGGATACAAAAGCCGCAAATTTCACAGTATGACATAAGAAAAGTTGTTTGGAGTGAAAAGTTTACTCTTGCAACAAATATGTCCACGCTTTTATAAAGGGCACCTTAAATAGGCGCCCAAGCAGCACATGGCGGCTTTATAGTCGCCAGACTACGGAATCAGTCAATGCTCAAGGGTGTATTAGCTTGGTGAACACTTTGACTCCTAGTCGTCTATATAATTAAAGTGAATGGTCGAGTTTGGCGTCGAGGTCAGTTTTGCGCTATTCCTCAAAATTGCTGACGTTTGTACAAGGCCGCGCTATTCAGGGCGCTGTGCTGCCAATCTTTCCCATTCGGAGACCTCGATATAACACCTTTCATATGTCGCTTCTGAACATCTTTGTACCTGAGGAGTTGGCCGCCCTGTTTTCGCTTGCCTTCCTTCAGTTCAGAATAAAATATGCGCTTCACTCGCTCCTCTCACATCCGTGAGACGTGTCCGCATCACCAAAGCTGCCATCGCATCAAGTAAGACTCAAATGCCATCCTCATTGGCTCGTCGCAGAACTTCGGTATTTCGCACGCGTTCGGACCATCTGATTCTTATGATGCTACAAAGGTTTAAGGTGGAAGCGGTCGAGCGTGCTTATATGGTGGTGGTACAAACACCATGTTTCAGAGAAATAAAGAAGGTTTGGCAGGACAATCGCCATATATATAGAGATTTTGGTGGCCAGTCTCAAGTCGGGTGAGCAGAAGACGTTGGGGCTCAGCTTCCCGAATGCTGCGGCAGCAGCACCGATCCTGCTGTCGATCTCGACATCAAGGTCACACTAGATGTTATAGTGCTTCCCAGATAGCAGAACTTATCAACCTGCTTCAACAAATCCTCCAGTGTCTCATGTATGACCATGAATATATCCAAGTATCGCGGGCAAAAGGTAGTATAGCAATAACATTTTAGCTGTACTTGAATGTATTAAAAGTTAAAACTCATCAGGTTTTCAGTGAACTCGACACGTGCAGTTCATTAATTCAGTCAAGCTAGAACACGTCTAGTTAATTTTAAATACAGTGCTTGTGTTTAACGAAGACTGTAAGTAAAAATGTTGTTTATATATAGAGAGACCCCCTCGAAGTAATTCGGGGGAGTGTAAGAGGACAGCAAAAAACCAGAGGGCCCACCATGCCTGGGACCGATGGATGGCGGTATATCCATCCCTAATCGCCGGGCCTTATATGCAACAGACTGGTGACGGGCAGCGGCGTCACTGATGCGAGGGTTCCAGCACCGCGCTCACTAACCCGCCTGCCTAGCGTGTGTGAGTATGGGCAATTCTTCCAGGATGACCGCCGGGAGTGGCAAAGTCCTGGAAAGGCTTATGTCAAGTAGTGGACGAACTAGGCTGATGGATGGATGATATAGAGAGGAAAGTTGCAGATGCGGATACGTTATAGCTACAAGAAAAAAGCTTTTGGTGACTAACCCTAACTTTTGGAAAAATTTACTGTCATCGAGAAAAACGGAAGTTTTCACAAAAACGTTTTTTCGTCTTATTTGATCCTGTAACTGATAAGAAACATAAGTCTCTAGTCTCTGGCGTTAACCGAAGTCAAAGCATTAAAACTACCAGAATACGCAAAATAAAATTCCCATACATTCTTTCTACAATTATTATAAATGCGAAGGTTCCTCCTTCTCGCCGTAACTACAGAACCGATTGGGGTGAAACTTTGCACAAATGTAGTTCTAAACCTAAAATAGGACATAGGTAACTTTTTATCACATAAATCAGTTCCAATGTTATGGCAATGAGGTGTCAAGTTTCTATAGAAAAGTTAAGTGTTACTGCTTCACGCCGTATCTGTATACCTACTGAAGCGATTGGAGTGAAACTTTGCAACAGTTCTAAACATAGGCTATTTTTATCTCATAAATGATTATTTGGGATGATATGTACCATATGCTGTATTTAAACAACAAATACTAAAAACGCCGATTTATAATGAAGTTTTAGGATTACATCCCCGAATAATCAACCAACTTAATTTTGCAGTTTTTTATGTCTGACAGAATTAGAGAATTACATAAAATTATATAAATATCTGGTTTGAAATTATTGGTCATATGTACGAAACCCTAAAAGAGTGAAGCTCGACTCGCACTTGGCCGGTTTTTTATAAATTGTTGTCTGTTTACTGATGTTTTATATTTCTTGTACCATCTTTGAGTTGACTGATAGAGAATGCTTTATGCATTAAGTCCGCCATTTTGTACTTTTTATTTGTGCAATAAAGAACTTATAATGATGACGATGTTTTTATAAGCTAAATTTTATGTATCCATGAAAGTATAAGAAACCAATAACTGTCATACTTATGTAGCCATGAAAATTTCGCATGTGCCGAGACTTGATAAACTGTAAACCCTACGTTTAATACACAACCACGTGCAATAAATACCAACCATCACACAGGTGACTGGACCAAACTACAGTAAAATACTGTTATATACAATACAGGCTGGTGGTATTTATTAACGAGCTAAGTTTTTAGGTATAATCACATTGTGCTAGGAGTGCGTCACGCAAAATGTACTGTTTTTTTTATTTTTCAGGATTCTGAGAGTCACCATGCAGCGCCATTTGCCATTAGAATGGAATGGATATCGATTGAGATCATGTGCGAATCGGAGCCGCGCGCGACGCGATGCGATACTATAACGCGGCTCTGAGTGTGGTCCGTTTTGCGCATCAAGGTGTTAACGCAATTTGATAGTTTTGTACTGTATTAACGCATTTCATGACTAATCGAATGGGTGGAGTTAGTCATATATTTATTATATGTATTGCATATATTTGTAATATTATTTATTCCTTATTCCTACACTTTTTATTTTATTCAAGTGTATTTTTTTTTAATTTAAGTAAACCCAACTTTTATTATTACCCTGTGTATTTCCCCATATTATTATTTATTACATAAAACCGTTACCTATAGACATAGATTATTTAATTATATTACATTGAAACCGACCTGTAATAAGTGTATCTGATATACCTACATTTCATAAATAAATATATTTCTGATTTCATTTCATTTCATGATTAAAAACAAATCGGAACAATTTTGACGCAAATAACAGCCATTGTTTTATTTTGTTAAGACTTCAAGTGCATTTGAAAAAAAAACATAGCATTTGGTTGTTATTCCGGTTGTTATCTCGGAACATATCGTTTTCATCTTCAAATTGAAACTAAGAGTCCATTCCGTGTATGTAACAAAATACAATCTAATTTAAATTGGCGGCATTTAAAGGAGCAGTTTTAAGGCCTGAATATGCGTGGATTTGGTAAAATTGCGTATATTTAGCTCGATTTGTAGACCAAACTGGCTACTAGAAAATTCTGGGAAATATATATGTACTTAATCATGTTTTTCTGACGAATTAAGCCTTTATAGATTATCGAATTTTTATATCTTTTCTCAAAAATGTATATATCTTTTGGTACCTGATTTCATTCTGTACACTCAATTCGCTTGGATACGGAATATGCGTTTGAAATGAATCTTTCACACAATAAAAGATCTCATTATTATCTACAAAAAAGCCTTACTACAAATTATGGTTAATGTCCTAATGCAGCCGCGATTTCTAAATAACTGAACTTTTGCGTGCGCGGCATCTGATTAGAGCAGGATAGAGAATCAAAAGACAAACGCGTTAGAGCAGGACTGAATTTTAGCATTGTGCAGTTTTACGCGGCGCGGATATGTGCGCGGCGGGGGCGCACCTGGCTCGGGTAGTTGTCCCATGGAAGGCTGCGGCGCGGCCGGCGGTCAGGGGGGTAACACATAATGTTGCGCCAGTTCCCGAAGGTTCGCTTCACCGGCCTTGGTCGGCAAATCAAAGAAAGCTTGGCCCGTGTTCGCTCACGCTGTCTACTCATAAAAGGTGGGTTATTAACACCTCTATGATATAATATGTTCTGGGTTGAAAGGCTTATTCAGGGGAAAATGAGGAAGATGTTCGATGATACGTTCGAACACCTAACACCTTACAATTTGAAAATTACGTGTATAAAATATTGCTAGTAAATTAAACTTCAGCCACATGTCAAAGACGTTCGAACATTTTTGGAGCAATTCACTTCTAAAATCTTATGTAATGTCATTTAGATACATCCAAGTTGTGTGTTTTTAGTAGTTTATGCTACAAGGGCGCAAAGGAATAAATTACGAGGACGATTTAAAACACGAGCGTAGCGAGTGTTTTAAACGTAACCGAGTAATTTATTGCTCTTACGCCCGTGTATCATACTACGTTTTTCAATGCACAGTGTGAGGAAATAAAACAAATATAATTTTGTGAACTTTAAATTATATTTGGCTCAAAAGGACTATATCCAGAGCCGTTAAACAGTGGAAAAAAAGTATGACATTTATGGTACACAGAAAAGGCTGCAGGTTAGCCAACCATTGTAAATAAATAAAAAAAATAACAATAATAAAGCCCTAGGGCAAAATAATGGACTTTCTGTTCGGTTTTGATACATAAAAAGTAGGCACATGCATTGAAAAAATAT
Source organism: Ypsolopha sequella (assembly GCA_934047225.1). Taxonomy (NCBI): domain Eukaryota; kingdom Metazoa; phylum Arthropoda; class Insecta; order Lepidoptera; family Ypsolophidae; genus Ypsolopha; species Ypsolopha sequella. The sequence continues at coordinate 26,836,424 of OW203987.1, forward strand.
TGTTGTTTGTATTGAATCTGTGTTTTTCCACAGACATGATATTCATATAAATAAACACGAGTGCTGCTCTCAGAATATGATTTTCAGAAGTTGTTGTTGGTAGGAAATGAAAATCCTGGAATACGGTTTCCAGACTCCATAACAAAAGAAACAAAGCTCTAGTTAAAATGTTTACACAATACAATGATTTCTGGACGTAACACTCGGTTCAGGAATAGACTCTCTTCAGTTTTATAAATTCATTGGTTACACAATGGCTCGTTTGCTAATTCGAACTGTATAGCAAAATTTCTTTGTAGCATACATACATATACTCACGCCTGTCTACCAGATGGATAGGTAGAGGCTATATATTTTCATCTGCTTCGATCTTAACACACCTCTTTCGCATCTTGCACATTCATCAATTTAGTCATACGAGCTCTTCTATTCCGTGTACTTGTGACTTATTTACTTTTACAATCATATTTGTAGACGGAAAAAATAGGGTTCCTATTTGTTGATGCGTTCATTCATTTTGAACAATAATCAGGAGAATCGTTCATTTTCAATTCACGTGTGAAAATATATACCTGTCTCATCTTGCAAATGACAAGTTCTGACGTGCTACTTGTTATTTAAGATTGCTTTATTTTGTGCTCGTACTGCTTGCTTTGCTTGTGTATGTTTTATGCGGGAGGGCGGGCGGTGCATGAGTCTGCATTTTGAATAGCATGGTAAGAGTGTTTAGCGGAATATTGCAAATTATTAATATATCCACAAATACATTTACAATGTCGTCGCCAGCTGAGTGTGTAACTATAAACCAAGCCGTTTTCGCATACATTATAGTGACCGCGGACCGTAAAACTCAGAACGCGGATCTGTGTGGTCAGCCCCTTAATTATTTGTTTTAATTAGGTCTTCAAGGTATTTTATGGCATGCGATATTAGACATCGACAACCTTTCAGATAATATTCTCACGAGTCACCAGTTGACTTAGGCAAATTTAGTATTTTTGGTAGCAAGTTAGTATTTTTGGGATCTCATTAGTAAATTGTATTTGAGGGTCAATTAGTGAGAAAAGTCTTATTTTTGGGTACTTAAATTTGAATTTCGTAGGTATTACCGTTTGACACCTAAACAATTATTTAGGTCTCAAGTTTCAAAGCGGGGTTGTTTTTATTCGGTAACAGATTTAAATGTTAATTTACCTGAGCACGGAACCGCAAGTCTTGTCACAGACGTCGCACTTGGCTGCGACTGGCAGGTTCCCCTCCAGCCACTGGTGCGGCATGATGATGTTCTGGAACAAAAGGGATATCTTCATTTTCGGATGACGCTGCGATCAGATAAACCAATTGGTTTCCGATGGTAACTATATAGCACAACTGTTTTTGATGTGAAAATTATATGAAATAAATGAAAAAAAAAAGAGGCGGCTACTCCACGCTCTCTTTTTGACTCGAAGAATTTTTGAATGCCCGTAAAATGTCGCAAACTTTACGTTGCGAAATTTCAATTGAGTAACATTACTCGGAGCAACCGGAAACCTTGTCGTTTATTTTTGGGTCACCGGTTTTTTAAGGAGTAGAATAAAAGGTTATAAAGTTACGGAATGTTTAAAAAATATATATATATTTATTTCGGTATATTATTTCCGCGTTTAAGAAACAGCATGAAAATATTATTCAAATTCAAGCTGGTTTTAGACAAAAACTAAGTAAAATTGGTTATTTCTTTGAAACCCTTTATGGTATTTTTATGAAAATACAAGGAAAATATTGCTTGAAAAAATTATTTATGGAAATTTTTTTTGCTCATCGCGTCCATGTGAAAAGTATTATTTTCTCCTATATATATATATATATATATATATATATATATATATATATATTGCGATGTCGTATTGCGATGCGCGGGTATGAACGTTGTTATATAGTTTCTGTCGATATTTGTACCGACACAGCCCCTCTATTCTGTATCTTTCGTTGCCAACTGGACTAGGTGCCTATCATCAAAAACATAGCTAAAAACTGAAATTTCAAAATTGCCATTAATAGGTATTGAACTACTTACAATCTGTGTCGTCACTTCAAGTGCGAATATATCCTAAAACAATCGGAATTCGATAGTATATCTATGTTTTTGATGATAGACACCCAGTCAGTGGCGTGAACAGAACTTGAAAAGCAAACAATTCGTCAAGAACAACAATAAAAAAAATATGAAAAAATTTAAATATCACTTTGAAAAAAAAAATTGTATGACGCCAGGGTAGACAATGTCTACCCTAGAGTGAAAATTTCCTATACAAACTTTTTTTTTTCAAAGTGATATTTAAATTTTTTTATATTTTTTTTATTTTTGTTCTTGACCAATTGTTTGCTTTTCCAGCAAAAAGTTCTGTGCACGCCACTGCACCCAGTCCAGATGGCAACTTGAGATACATAATAGGCCCTCTGGTCGACTTAAGGTCGTTGGCGACTACCTGCCTTTTAAAGGGATTCAGTAAGCTAAATTAACTGCTCGCTATGTGACGGTAAAAATATCGACGGCAATGTAAAGTGGCTGTTACGACGATCGCTGCGTGTCGCCGGATAGCGCAAAATAGAGTAAGTAAATAATACTTTTCTTAAATTATACATCACATTACTTAGAAGCTTTCAATGTGTTAGATTTTTTCATAACTCGTATGTGTGTTTAAGTTTTAATGTCCCTTTTAAAATAAGAGTGTTTAAGCATTTTATTAGATTTTTAAAGCATTTGAAAGCATTTTAATGGTATATACATATATTAACTTATTGTAGGTTAAAGCTTAAAATTTTTATAATTGTTAATTTAAGTCAAAATTTTGTAATAATTAATTGTAAATAGAAAGTTCAAAGAGATTGAAAAACGTTTTTAAACGCAGTTTAGCTTCTGAACCAGGGTTCTCCCAACTTTGTCTCTTTACTTTTAACTGTGAAATTGTGATTATAAAATTTAAAAAAATATAAATATATGTCATATTTAATTTTTTATCTTAATATTTCGGCCTTTCGATACGTGATTATTTTCATTTCCCTGCATCCAATAAAATTGCAAATATAGGCCTAAATTATGGTCTAAATATCATTTCATTTGAATTCAATTAGGTTTTAGACAATAAACGACCGCCATATTTACTACCCATCCTTCGAACTCTAATATAGAGGGTGGTCATTATATTAAACAGAATAAACAAGCGCAGCTATTGTTGGTAAGTCGGCCATGTAAATAAGCAGAATAAACCAAATAAACAAACTCCCATAGTATACCATAGTGGTTTATAGTGAAGTTGTATTGTTCTTAATAAAACACTGTTTGGGGGAAACACATTAATAATTATATTAATTATTTCTTATTATTTTTAGTTACAACAATGCGTTCGTGTCAACTGTCAGACAAAGAAGAGTGAGACAGATATGTTACTCAATACATTGTGCGGCGTGGGGTAATCGCCGTCTGTACTCAACTGACATAAGCTTATGTCCAAGTGTCACAGATCACTTGCAGAAGTCTGTACTGAACGTTCTGTTCTACTACACGGCAGAAGTTAGCTGCACTATCAAGTTTGACAGCCAATTTTTCCCCACGATTTTTGACGTTTGTTGAGGGTCATGACCGAATCGTGGGTGTTTATAGTGGAAAAACCTTGAAATTGCAAGATTTCTGAGCGGCCGGCTTCCACTGAGCAGGATGGACAAGTGTAAAATAAAAGCGTTGGAGCAGGACCGATTTCTCCGGATATCCCCGCCTTAAATCAGGATAAGCAATTTATCAAAATAACACTGGTCTTCATATCCGTTCGTGATTTGATCACGAGTAAATTACAATTTTTACGTTTCATTTAATAGAAACAATGTAGCCAATTCTGAAGGCTTTAATTTTAGTTTTATTGCTGTCAAAACTATAATTTCTACCCTGCAAAATAGTTGTTAGGTGTAAAGAACACAAGCTAAATTACTTTAGAAAAAATTCAAGTTTTGACAGCACTAAAACAAAAATTAAAGCCTTCAGAATCTGGGGGCACGGCAGTGCCCCCGCCGAGTCTCGCAAACAAACGCGGAACGGCCGTACCATCCTTTTCTCGAAGCAACTCACGGCACTTTCAACCCCCCTGTATCTTCGTTGTTCTATTTTAACATTTGGTACATCATTTTTTATTTATCGAATAACTACGGCACTCGTTATGTAGGGTGCTTTAGGTTCGTATAGCCTTTGTAAGAACTTGGGATTATATCTTTGGAATATGATCAGATATTTATTGAACTTTTCCGTCACACAATAAGAGAGGGATAAATTCCTGGCATTCCAAGTAAAAGCGGAATGGCACTGTGAAGCTGTAATGAATTGAAGGCTGTTTTGGAAAAACAACCAATGTCCAATTTTTTCGAATTTTTTTTTTTTTGCTCTATGGATTCTCTATTGTACATTTAATAATCTGGTTATATTAGAATCAGCAAAAACAACCAAAGTACATTCAAAATGTAGCTACAAAACAGAGTGCTTCCGGGAAAACCACCAACGTCAGTAACGTTTCTATGAAGAATAGCCAATAAAAGTACATTTTTTTTTACTTTTTATTTACAAAATTAAGTATTTTATATATCCAAGTTTAATAATAAAAAAACATAAATAAGGATTTTTCCATGTAACGAATTTTATGAGGTTTCATTTACCTATGCCTAACAGATATTTACTTCCTGCAAAATGTCGGAAAAGTGACATTGGTTGTTTTTCCAAAACACCCTTCAATTAAAATAAAGGTAGGGAGTATTGACGCAGTGGTATTCTTTACCAGTTCAGGGCTATCTAGAAGCCACGTGACGCTAATTTTAATCAGTATGATCTCTTTCATGTGACTTTTTAGTAAAGCCGTACTGTTGTAATTTATATATATTTTTATATATAAATCATTCATTTATTGACGTAAGTATTTTTTATTTTATTCATTTACATTTTTCTTCTTTATTTGTATTAAATTATATTATTGACCCAATGAAACACATTTTCTTGTAGTGAATTTTCTTATGTTTGTAAATTATTAAATAAGTAAATTTTCTCATGTCACACAGAGACAATCTTCGTTTTATCATTCAATTTTGTTAGATCGCATGTGTCTCAACTCGCGGCCTCTGACGGAAAATCAGCGTCACAGTTCTGCTGTGGCATTTTGCTGAGTCAGAGACCTTTTTGTTGGCTGCGTCTTATAAACTATCTAGTTATATGTATAAGCCTTAAACTGTTTATTATTTAGAGTATTTGGTTTTTTGTAATGGTGTAGCTCTCAAAATAAACGCATTTTCTTTTTTTATTTCTTGTATATTACAAAATTTTCAATAATTTCCAATATTGTTTTGTTTCTGTTTTGAGATAAATCACAAAAATGCTCACATTCTATCTAATCTTCATGGTGTCCTTAACAATCCCTTTGCTCCCTGTTACTTGCGAGAAAGATTTAGTTTCTTTTCCGATCACGGTAGAGAGATGCGGTTGTGCAATACCAAAACATTAGCACTTCCAGAGACGAAAACAGGTTTTTTTACTACCTTTATGAAAAAGTTCCATTTAATACTTGAAATTAGTTTTGAAAATCGAACTTTCCGGGCCCCGTTGCGGAATGACTATCAGGTTAGTTTGAAATATCGTACTGAAATTTAATTTATTGCAAAATTAGGTTCTTTTTGACGGTTGTCTTCATTTCATGCTAAATTAGGTTCTTTTTGACGGTTGTCTTCATTTCATGCTAAATTAGGTTCTTTTTGACGGTTGTCTTCATTTCATGCTAAATTAGGTTCTTTTTGACGTCCTTAGTTTGTCTTTACAATCGAAATTCCCTGCGTCCCTAATTCACGACATAATCGATTATATCGAGTCTGACACTCTTTTTTCGCAAAATGGTACTGGCCGCAAATAAAAGTCGCTGGCTTGAAAAAAAAAGGTAAAAACCGTGCCGCGCTTTGCAAAGTCATAAAATACATTAAATTTGAAAGGAAAAATTAAATATTTAAATACATAAATCAGGTAGCAGAAAAAGTATCGTTTGCAACGAGTAAAAATGGGTTTTCTTACCCTTGGAATGTAAGCTTTCGACGTTCGCCTTCGGCTCACGTAGAAACTAGCTTAATTTATCGGGTAAGAAAATCCACCATTTTATACTCGTCACAAAATATACTATTTTACAATGATACATTTACTTTTCATGCTGCACGACTCTGGAACCGTTTACCGCTTTCTGTACAAAAGTAATGAAATGTAAACTCAGTCGAGATCAAAGTGAAGCACTTTTTTCATTCCGAATACCCGTCGAAATAAAACTTCATCTAAATGAAAGCAAAACAAAACAAAATTTGAAATTTGAACGAATACTTTTATCGATTTTAAAAATGTTGAAAGTTATCGTACGAACTTCAAATTTGTTGCTTCGCGTTGTAAAAAAAATACGTTCCCTTTTTAAATGTTTCGTCAGTACGCCTAGTGCAAGAAGGAATTGTGATGTGCATAGATTTATTATTACCATTTAACGATTTTCTTATTGAAGTCTTCAACAAGCTTGTAAAATACGATGTCTTTGGATAAAAGAGAGATAAGAAAATTATAACGTGTCATTTACTTGTTACAAGTGAACAGTACTAGGTATTATTAAAAAAAAAAACTTGTAATAAATATTTATATTCATGGGTATCTCGTACAACAGATGAGTGTAAGACCAAATTTTTATTAGACAAATTTTATCCTGAACAATAATCCTACCGATTCGTATAATAAAATAGGGAGGGTTTATTTTTTTTAAATTTTTAGTTGGTTCCGTTCCCGGGTGAGACAAGCAAATTTTAGAAGATCTTTGAATGCAGTTTTGTTTCTTTTAAAAAATAAAGGAATGTATCCTTTCAGTAAAATGAGCTAGCTAAAGGATTTAAGGTAGTTCCCCTCCAGGGCCCTTACATTTCTTCCACCCTGTATATATATATGAAGGGTTCAGGAAAAGAAAGGGCTAATCGACATTTATGTTATTTCAAGAAAAAGCTATTTAAAGGTTTTAAACTATATTATAAGTATGACAGAAAATCTAAAATGGCGGTGCAATGGGCGCGTTCTAAGATTGTAAGTTGTCAATGTACCCCTTCTTAGCCAGTATCGAATAAAATGCGCTCCTTTTATCCCGGTTTGCGTCGCAATATGCTCCTTTTAGTATTTTATAGTTTTTTTTGTTATGCCCATGTAACAGGAAACCAGCCCCTTTTAGTTTGTTTTGAACACGGCATACTAAAGCCCCGTTCAAAATCTTTCAACTGCCATTGTTGGTTTGATTTGGACAATATGTCGATGAGCCCCTTTTTTTCCTGTACCCTTCATATGTTTATGCTTATTTCATACAAATTTTAATTTTAAGTGCGTTTATGTATTTCTTGTTTAGTACGTACATGTTAAGCAATAATTTTTTTTAAATTATTTTGGCATTAAGTATGTAAGTTTAGTTTAAATAGCCCTCAGATAATTTGATGGCATTTACAATACCCCATTTTAGGTTAGTTTTTTTTAAACCTTATAAGGTTGCCCGGGAGATATTACTATAAGCAATAAGTGCCGCCTTTGTACACAATGTCTGTTCTCTATGTATATGTACAAACATGTAATAAATAAAAATTAAGAAAAATCTCTTGGTAGAATTCTCAATGATGGCAAAATATCGGATTTCGGCATTGTGCTGAGTCGGAACCTTTTCTTTGCCGCAGCTCTAACACCACACAATAGATAAACTGTGCTAGGGGTTTTAGAGGCTTGAGATTTTTTTTTTAGTTTATTCAAATGTTTTTTCGTCCCTGCTTACTTGTTATTGTTTAGTATTTATTATAATGAACATGAAATCAATTATAGATTAAAAAAAATACATCCGAGATATATTTCAGGTCACTATTTGGCTATATGATGATGCTGAATTTATATCTTTAATTTATTGAACTGATATATATATTTATTTATGTATTTTAAATTAAGTTTACTGTACCTATATTTTGTTGATGTTTTGTCAAATAAATAAACCCATCTATGTATTCTTATAGGTATATACACACACCGGCACAATTAGCGGAACAGAAAAAAAGGAATAGTATAAAATAATAAAGTGAATATTGAACAAAATAAAAATCAGACACAATTAACATCCTTTAACGTCGAGTTTACGAAGCCATAATTAAATTTTATTAATAGTAATCAAAATTAAAACAAAGTGCACTTTTTCAATATTTTGTGATAATACAAACACTGTTGAAAATTCAAGAATAGAGAGATTTTAAAATTAAATGAATGAATTACTAATAACGAGTGGTCCCCCCTCGTGCTCTGACTAACGTTTCCATCCGTCTGGACAGGCTGAGAATTATGTTATCAATTTTGCCTTAAGACAAGCTCTGCCATTTTTGAAGTAATGCGTTTTGCAGTTCTCCCAGGTTGTTGGGGACGGCATTCTGGTTTTAACGCTTCTCTTTAACAAGTCCCATTCATGCTCTATAGGATTCATATCCGGAGATCTTACTGGCCACTGCATCAGAATAAAGCCGTCATCATTATAGGGGACAAATGGGACAACGTGTTCTTCTAAAATATCCCTGATATACCAATCAGCAGTCATATACCCTCCATCGATCACCAATATCTCCGTACGTGCTCCTAAACGTATCCCTCCCCACACTGAACCCATCTGCCATCGTATTTTCAAAATTAGACTGAATGTAACGTTCTCCTTTGCGTGTCCATATTTGCTGTCTTCCATCGACCTTGTTTAAAAGCACCCTGCACCTAGGGTTGCCAACCGTACATTAATAGTAGTTTATGCTACAAGGGCGCAAAGGAATAAATTAAGAGGACGATTTAAAACACGAGCGTAGCGAGTGTTTTAAACGTAACCGAGTAATTTATTGCTTTTACGCCCGTGTATCATACTACATTTTTCAATGCATAGTGTGAGGAAATGAAAACAAATATAATCTTGTGAACTTTAAATTATAATTGGCTCAAAAGGACTGTATCCAGAGCCGTTAAACAGTGGAAAAAAAGTATAACGTCTATGGTACACAGGAAAGGCTGCAGGTTAGCCAACCATTGTAAATAAATTAAAAAAATAAATAATAATAAAGCCCTAGGGCAAAATAATCGAATACCAATAAAGTACGTGAAAATACTTTATTTCAATCTTTACGCAAAATTAGACGTAAACTAAAAACAAATACACATCCGTAAAGAAATCCAAGCAAAAATGTATGACTTGTTGGCGCGTTGTGCGTTTGTGTTTATGCAAAGAGCACAAAAAACACAGTTTTACAAAAGGATTTGAGGATGTTAGTATGGAGTCTGGCCTTCATAGTTCCTACAGTCCGCAGCCTTGATATCTTTTTCAAAAAATCTTAGAACTCCCTTGAATAAAGGTTACTTTTTTCTAAAGGTGCGTACTTTTTATTTACCTTCCCTGAAATCAGATATACTTTATTTCTTCTAAAAAAAGTTGGCAATCCTGCACCTATCAGTAAAAAGTACCCGTCCCCATTGGTTCATGTCCCAATTACGCTAATGTTTTTTTTTTTCTATTCCACTAATTGTGCCGGTTAGTGTAGAACATAAACAATTTATATAAACAGTAATAAAATCATATCACTAAAATTAGGGTGAGTGTACATTACTGTCCATCATTACGAAATAGATATTAATAGCAAAGTTTGAGTTTTGCTCGCATAAATCAAAGTGAGTCTTAGCTGTTAATATCTAATTCGTTAGTAATAAAATCCCCTAAAAATATATATTTCTGAATACATCTGTGGTTTATTCGCAAATTCAATACTCATTTCACGTATTGACTAGTCCATTAGCGAAACCACACTAACCAAAAAGCTCAATGTTTGAGTGCTGAGTACATACTGGCAGGGTTAGCCAGACTGTTAGTGTATCAAGTATCTGTCTCTAGGGTTCCGTATTCAACGGAACCTCTTAGCGAAGTTTCTACAGCAAATCTCAGAAACTACTCGACTGATTGGATGTATTTCATCAATTTTGATTGATTAATAAGATTGATTGGGCTGCATTCGATTGGCCCATGAAATGTTCAATAACGTCACAAAATAATCGTCTATCTATAGATTATCGGAAAATGGGACACAACTTTATTTCTGTGGGCACAACTAACTCTCGAGAGCCTTTTTACTGTCAAGCGTCGTCGGTGGGAGTAAAAGAAGTAGGTATTGTATTTGAGAAAAAAAACGAAATCGAGCACTAACTGTATTTAAAAGAGAAAGTAAACGATGTACATCGTCTGTTGGATATGATGATATCCGTTTTAATAGGTCATTGCTTGACTTAAGTAATACATTCAACTCAGTTGACTTTGATCTTCTTCTTGAGACATTACGCACTCTGAACATTTCTCCAGCTTTTATTTCCTGGTTTGAATCTTATCTTCGTGGTCGCTACCAGAACGTGATGGTCAGTGATGTTAGTTCAAACTGGTACTCCCTAACAACTGGCGTTCCGCAAGGTGGCATCTTATCTACTCTGTTATTTTAAATTTTAATAACATTCTTTCCAAACAATTATCTACAATGATTTGCAAATTATTATAGGCACGCCTGTAGAATCATAGAACAGGGATTTAATCATAATACCTGAATGGGTCAAGGCTACTTGTTAATCCTAGTAAATCTCAAGTAATGGGGAACTAAGAATGTTTGCTAAAGTAAATTTTTAGTGACACAGACAACATAAACTTTGATAACACGTCATTAAGAATTCGGGTTTTGTATTTGATCAAACACTGTCGTAGTCGTGGGCAACTCATATTGAATCTCTTTCACAACTTCCTGCCCATTTCAAACTTAAATTATGTTAGCACATTCCTTTTTTCTTCCAATTCTGGATTATGCTGACTCTTGTTTCCTCGATCTTACTGAAGAGCTTGTTAATAAGCTTAAGCGCCATCAGAATTTGTGCACACGTTTCGTCTTTGGCCTTCGGAAATATAACAATGTCTCTTAATTTTGCACATAGTTAAAATCTTGGGAAGAAATCAATCCTTATGATTGACCCTTTCGAACGGTACAATAAAAACAAAGGCTATTTTTTCACATTTCACAGTTCGAATCCCGGCTCAAGCAGGTGATTTATCAAAAATCTTTGAATGCATGAATGCAGTTCTGCTTTTTTTTGAAAATATTATCTGCTTTCCTAAATATTTTTAGGGTACTCTCCCTCTTACTACGGCCAGAGAATATACGGCCTTCTTTTTTATCCTGTATAAACGTGACTGACAGACAACGCACATCCTAAACATAAACCTCTGAATTTATAAAAATGGAATCAAACGATTTTTCGAAAATTAACCTCTAAGGGGTGAAATGGGGTGTAAAAATTTGTATGCAAAATCTTATTGTCTGCGCGTATCAATTTGAAACTTTGTACAAACGGCCGACTTGTGAAAACCCAGCCTTTTTCTGATTAATCGACACAGAACACTTACATTCAAAATTTGCTCAATAGTTATTCACAAAACTTTATTACCCGTGTATTGTATATGCTGCCATCGCAAAGTTTCCATTGATTTGTGTAAATTAGAATTTTAAAATTACAGAAATTTACAGACGCCAATGGAAACTTTGCGATAACAGTTTACACAATGCGTAAATGAGGTTTTGTTAAATAACTAATGAGCAAATTTTGAATTTAAGTTTTGATTTATTAGAAAAAGGGGGGTTTATCACAATCCGGCTGCTAAACGGCTCTAGCACATACAGTAAAAATCGTCTTTTAAATGAGTAAAATAGGACAAAAAACTAATTCAATTCCCTTTGTGTATCAACTTGAAACTAAGCATATTAAAATGTCAGAGTATCAATCAAACGTGTATTTCAGAATGGGTAGTAATAAAAGCTCCGAAAACCAAATTAAAAATGAGGATGTACAATTTATAAATGTTACAGCTTTAAATACTAATCTACCGAAAACTTCTGTGCTAATAAATGTACGAAAACTACCGAATGAAATACTGAAAATTCCGTCAGCTATTTTTATCGTAGATAAACTATTTTTCTGTACGTCATGAATTCTGTTAAAACTAGAGACCTCATCTCGCTTCGCATCGCTTCGCTCAGCTCATAATTTTATCTTATATATAAACCTAATACGCTTCTCCTCGCTTCGCTCGTGGTCGCACCCCCAGAACATTAATGTTAATGAACATTAATATTTTTGACTTTTGGTTCATAAGTTCATTCGGAACTTCAGTAATTTATTCGGAGGTTCATTATTTACACCAGGTGGTCGTGAGAAATTTTAGTTTGCTATGTTTAATTTTTTTTGTCGGTGGATGTTACACAGTTAAATTAGTATATTTTTCGATAGCTAATTTTGCCGCTGCTCAGATTGCAGCAGTTCGCTGGGATTTAATCTGTTTTTCGGAGGCTTTATTATTATCCTTTTAGAATCATATTCAACAATTACAATGGGATTTAAAATACGCACGAATAAAGTCGCTGGCAAACACAACTATTGAATAGAAATAAAATCGATTGCGTGTGGTCATTTTCAAACTCAAATACCTCAACATTTGTAATTAGGGACGAAATTACTTTCTGATTAGTTGTGATTGTACGGTACCCGAGTAAATATAGTTTCAATCAGAAACCAATCTTTTTGCGATTGCTTGTTTTTAAGATATAAGAGTCAAGTAAAATAGTTATGGCGTAGTTTTCAGTGCCCTTGAAGGCTTTTATAAACCAAGAAAGCGGGTCTGGCGCGTGCGGATAATTGCGAAGGTAGATTTCGTTTAATTTTAAAACAGTTTTTCGAAAAATGAGTGTCGATTTACTTGATTAAAAACCTAAAGTGTATGTTCCTTACATTGCGTAGTCTTTACAAGTAATAAACAAAAGTCGAATGATTGATATTGTGAGTAGAAAATAGTGCCAGAATTGCCGTCTTCGATGGCGATTTTGGCAAGTACTAAAAAATTTGCTACGGCAGATTCCGAGTGATTTTACGAGGGATTTTTTACGGAAATGATTAATTTTTCTGTTTTTGCAATTTTTCTGGCACACGTCAGAATCGCCGTCCTAGTGGTATAGCAATCTATAATATTTAAGAACAAAATCTATCGCGACTATCTAAACATTTTGATGAGACCTAGGAAGAAGTGCACTCGTCCAGAGTCGTCTCGTGTTGGCTTTTGTGACGTCATAGCGGAACACAACGAGTCGCTTGGTGGCATGTTTTTGTCATGGTGGTGACAATAGGCCACGGCTGAAGTGAAGGGGTTTTTCAGTTAGTTAAGTATTGGTGAGAGTAAGAGGACAGCTCTGAAATAGCATCGTCCTGGTAATGCTGCCTTGACGGCCAATCAGGATAAGAAATAAAGTGGGGACTTATTTCTCGTCACTGCTATTGACTGGCTCTCTAGCGGTGTTATAGGACTGTTCTTCTTCTGATTTTTCGTGGAATTGTTAGTCGAAAATATTATAAATAAAGACGATATTTTTGATGGTCGAACATGAAGTATTGTGGGCAACCGAACATAATTAGACATTGGGACACTCGTGCAATACTATTATGAAACTCACTTCGTTCGTTTCATAAACAAGCACTCGTGTCCCGATGTTTCAAATTATGTTACAGTTTCACAAAATATTTTTTGTTTAAATGAAAGTTAAATGTTTGTTTTTGTTTATACTGATAGATACGATAGTACAAAAGTAAAGTAATTTCAAGATATATTTTGATATACCTTATATAATATAATTATATATCCAGATCGGACTCGACATATTTTGAAATGACTTTATATTTGTATTATCGTGTCTATCAGTACATTTATATTTAACATTAAAAGCTGTTGTAGTGTATTTAATTTAAAAAATATATCTATTAAGGCATTAAGTTGGTTTTGTCTTTCTTTATATATATATATATATATATTTAACGATATCTAGTGAATTAAAAAAAACGTGATTTTCTTCCAACTAGAAGCTGAGTTGAACAAAAAATACAAAGTTATCATAAATTAAGGTAGTTTAGTATTGCTCCAAATATAAATTAATTATAGAAAAACAGCGATGCTCGGAACTTTGTCCAGCAGTTTACTTGCAGTAGCTTTGCTTTTTCCTTTTCCAAACTAATTTCAATAGAATAAGTAAAACTTTTCATAAGTTTCATAAAACAAAATGATTTGTGTTTTTATTACATACTATTTCTATTTTTGGCAATAGATCATTTTATTCATAATTAAGTCATTGGAAGGGCACCCCGCTTTGATAGTTATTTTTCCTATGAGTTCGTGAAGTTTTATTTCAACACAGAATTCTTATAAAAGAAAGCTTTCGTGTACGAGTGTATTGTAGTGGTCCAACTTTTCACGAAAAATGTGGCAATAATTCTCATTTGCGGTCGTTACCACCGACATTTGTATTAAAATGAATGAGACTGGCGAAAACAAAGTTGGTTATTTGTTCAGGTACACTTTATACAAGTATGTATGTTTTTAGTATAAGATGTAATAAAGGATAACTGTATTACCCTGCGAGGTGTCCACGGAAGACCAGCGTCGTGGTACAGAATGGTACCATGACACATGCTAACGCCAGGGCAACATCTTCAGACTTCTGGCGGCGCTTCTTGCTGCGCTTCCAGGCGATTTTTGTTGCGACGGGCTTTGCCCTGCGACGAAACCCGTCGGCGCCTTCATGTATAGCGCGCTCGCTCGCCCAAAGCGCTCGACACTAGGTTCGTCCTGTGCGCTCGATCACTGGCGCCGCTCCCCGCCAAACCCCGCACACCGCCGTCGAGAGAGCGTAAGTCACTCGAAGCCGGACAAGACGCGCGAGCGACGACCCATGGCCAGCTCAATACAACTTCATACATTTGTTCTCTCCACCGGCGCCGTCGCAAGAAGAACCGTTTGGCGCGCCTCTCGAAGCCCGAAGCTATGGCCGAGGGGTAAGTCACCGGAGGCTTTTTGGGTGTCACTTCTGTTTTGTTTATTATTGCTTGTATTGAATTTTAGGTGTGTGACACCGATAAAGCTTTTTCTATTCTATTCTATGATTAAATAATAATAATATTAAAAATAGAGTCCATAATAATTATTGAAGTTTCATTTTATTATTGGTTGAAAAGTTAGAAGCACTCAAGGGATTCCGTAGAATCTCATGTAATCATGGCCTTTCAAAAATGGTAGGGCATGTCACTCTGCACATTTGTTTCACCGACGAATATTACGTCCCAGCGGGTGGGAGGTGAGCTCTATCACACTTCGGGCCCAATTACTGACCCACAGCTTAAGGGGCTTAGTACCGGACCGTCATATCAAACTCCTGATTTGTGGTTGTACCAAAAAAGCTCGAATATT
The DNA here is from genome assembly GCA_934047225.1 of Ypsolopha sequella. Lineage (NCBI taxonomy): Eukaryota > Metazoa > Arthropoda > Insecta > Lepidoptera > Ypsolophidae > Ypsolopha > Ypsolopha sequella. The sequence continues at coordinate 26,851,810 of OW203987.1, forward strand.
TTTTTATGAATTATCAACCATGAGACAATATGGAAGTGCTCAGTGTCAAACATCGATGATAATTTTCGTGAAATTCGTTTTTTTTTTGTGTTCCTCACAAACGCAAGCTCAGCCCCAAGTTACTGTGTGAGGTCCACATTTCATTTTGCGAAATTAGCAAAGTGTTGCCAAGCCTTCTTGATTACCTTGAATTTGGCTGTGTAAATTAAACTCACTAAGTAAATGACCCAAATTTGTTTTTCAGTTCAATAATGGGTCAACCTTTCCTGGCACAATACTAAGAATTGTGCACACGTGAACCTTCCATGATCAGGTATCGGCACCGAAGTATTAATTCCCTAATTCCCGTGCAGCAACACGTGCTATTTAATTCGTACCACACGAACGTATTCAATTAGCCCCGTGAACGTGCTTCCTTTCATGTTATTTAGGTAATTGCTCCGTTACAATGTATTGCTGTACTGTTCTGACGTCTTTGGATACGTACCTGTTGGGCATAGTTCGTCTGGAATAGTTTTTAGGGTTCCGTACCCAAAGGGTAACCAACGGACCCTATTACTAAGATTCCGCTTTCCGTCTGTCCGTCTGTCACCAGGCTGTATCTCAAGAACCGTGATAATTAGACAGTTGAAATTTTCACACATGATGTATTTCTGTTGCCGCTATAACAACAAATACTAGAAAACAGAATAAAATAAATATTAAAGGGGGCTCCCATACAACAGACATGTTTTTTTTGCCGTTTTTATAGATAATGGTACGGAACCCTTCGTGCGCGAGTCCGACTCGCACTTGGCTGGTTTTTTATACCATTGTTGTTTCAGCGATCAAAATGTTTTTGTATACCGACTAAAGCTAGCCTTCTGACTGTCACATAGGTACGTTGAATAATAAACTGATTTCTAACCTAGGTCACTATTACCCCGACTTACTTATATACATATTAGGGTGGCCCAAATTTTTTACTTTTAGAATTTTCCACTAGCCACCCCTTCACCTTGTTCTCTGTATCTTTGTAACGAACAAATTATTGCTTTCATTTATTTAAAACAAAATTTCGAGGTGCTTACGTTGCTATAAAATTTTCAATTCCCATACATTGAGCGATTTTTTTTTCTATATAATTTCAATAACTGATGAAAATTAGCTTTTGGAACGTAGATAATGAAAAAAAATTACATTTCAAAAAAGTATCTGCACTTCACCCTTACAAATTAAAAAACAACACATAAAATGAATAAATCCCACTTTTGCCAAAATTTGAGCTCTTGTTTCACAATAAAACAGGCTGAGCTACAGAGAGTTTAAAATGCAATTCCCATAGCTTAATTCCAAAAAAAAATACATATTTATTTTTCAATTTTTTTTTCGGATAATATAGGCTATTTTAGATCATAGTTTTCGTTATTATGGCATATGATTTGGTCATTATTTTTTTATGATTTTTTAAAGAATTTGTAGATATGACGTCACTTGGGGCATTTTAGCATTATACTGATTGTGGTGTGTGATTGCTTATAAAAAAAAAATTTTATAGAAATAAAAAAATCAGTGTGAGAAACTCCTAATTTTTGTATAAAAAAAACATATATTTTATTCGTTTAAAGCTACAGAGAACACAATCGACGAACAAACAAAATTCGAAAAAATTTAAAATTTGGGCCACCTTAATACATATTATACTCACGTTTATCCCAAGAGAGGTAGGCAGAGACCACATATACTCCAAATTATTATGGAATAAGCATTATGTATATTCAAAACCTCAGAGACGGATGTTGCGTAGCAATTAAACAACCTGTATATAAAACGAAAAATTTGACCATGATAAGTTGTTCTGATGCATGCTTATAGATAGATATAGATAGATAGATATAATCTTTATTTACTCAGCACTATCAACAAATTAATTCAAACACATTTTAGATATAAAACAAAATGAAGTTTCAAACACATTTTAGATACAAAACAAAATGAATTGCTGGGTAAAAAGGCCCTGACTCAACATGTGTTGTAGCCAGTAAGTAGACTACAACGCTGTTAGATGATAGATGAAGCATAATACGTGTACGACATAGAGTACATAATACCTAATTAGTATCACTTAGTAAGTAAATAACAATTCAGGAATTTTTAGTAATACTGCATTAAAAAAACCGGCTAAGTGCGAGTCAGACTCGCGTACCTAAGGTTCCGTATAAATTGTGGATGATAAACTTAATTTTGTCATTTCTTTTCGTGAACTTCTCAACCGCTTTATTTTTCATGAAATCATATATATAAAAAGAGAAGTCCTGACTGACTCACTCATTCACTGACTCATCAACGCACAGCCCAAACCCTTGGACCTAGAAAGCTGAAATTTTGCACAGAGCTTCCCTTTGTAATGTAGACAAGGAATAAGAAAGGATTTTTCAAAATTCCACCTCGAAGGGGGCGAAACGGGGGTCCAGAGTTTGTATGGGGAAACAAGATTAGTCAGACTATTTTATTCGAGACTTGACAGGACTACTCCTATCCATAAATGAGTAAACAAGTGTTTCAGGATTTTTCAGAATTCAACCACTAAAAGGGGGAAATGGGGTGACAAAGTTTACCTGGAGATCAAATAATTGCACCAAAAACACTCCAAACCAGATTTAAATACGTTCTATAAAAAGTACTACACAAAACTAAATGAATGCGGGCGAAGCCGCGGGCAAAAGCTAGTCTTTACATAAACACATATTACCAAGATTTTTTTCATATTTTTCGGTCCACCAGTTTTGGAGATAAAGGGGAGGGGGACATACATTTTTTTATGGTTATTCAAGGATTTCTCGAAATAAATGCAATTAAATATAGCCAAACTATATATTTTTACAATTAACTTTTTAATACCTACAATTTAATACCCATATTGTATTTTTATAAAATATATATTTTTTTCATTTATTTTTTAGTTTTCAGTTATGCTCAATTTTTTTTAAATCGCTATAATTTTCCTGTAATTGGCCAGTTATGATCTACAATTGACATTTTTTTCATATTTTTCGGTCTACCTGTTTCGGAGATACGGGGGGGGGGGACGGGACATAGATATTTTTGTGGTAAAGATTTCTCGAAACCAGTGCCAGTACAAATAGTAAAAGTATATAATATTTTTACAATCAGCTTTTTAATATCTACAATTTGATACCCATATCGTATTTTTGGGGTAATATTTTTTATTTTTCTCATTTTGTTTTGGAAATATTTTGAACAATTTCAAATTTTTCATATTTTTTTTACACCGCGATATGTGGGCAAATTAATTTATTTTTTTTGCCAATTTTCATGTATTTATCTTTAACGGTGCTAAAGTTATGAGGCTGTGACATACGGACGGACGGACGGACAAAGGAGTCTCACCATAAAGGTTCCTTTGTACCTTTTAGGTACTACGGAACCCTAAAAATATATTGAAACTCGCTACTTTAGTGAGCGACGCTACGTTAAATAATATACTACTTTCTAACTACGGGTTGCTCTCTCATTAAAGTTTCACCTCTTGCTATTTAGGTCATGTAAATTCCTTCGAGGCGAGCCCTCGATAGGCCGCAAAGGTGGCGAAGTTGAGCGGCGCTCTGTAAGTAACTTACTTAACCTATCGACCTACAGACAAAGTAGAACTTTCTCAAGTTCTTAAGAAGCTATGTAAAAAAAATAGGGGTGCTCTTTTCTGTGTACTTCATGAAATACACATAAAATTGTAATCTGGGGTTTTGTTTTCTGGAAAACATGTTTGGATCAATCCATCAATTAAAATTGAAAGGATTATATTAAAATAAGGTATATAAACACACTTTTACTCCTTGTTAGATGAATAGGAATCATGTACAGAACTCAACAATCCGAACAAAACTTTATCTTGATCTCTTGTATGCTTCTCAGGTAAAATGTCTTTAGCGAGGCCCAAGGCCGAGCCCCGTTTCCGAACGAAACTATTTCTTGTTCTCTGAATTGATCCCCTGCTAAAGTGTCTTTTGCGAGGCCGTAGGCTGAGCCGCGTTTCGGAACGAAATTATTTCTTGATCTCGTATTTGATTCTCAAGTAAAGTATCTCTAGCGATGCTGAAGGCCAAGCCGGGTTTCCGAACGAAATTATTGTGAGTCAGGATTTAAAGACGACTTTTCACGCGTCATTTTTTATTTGTGATCATTTTTATGGTTTTAACTACTAAACAAATTTATTTCCGATTAAAATTTTGATCTCCTATTTAACCCTCTTAGCAGTTGAATTTCTAAAAATCCGTTCTTATTCCTTGTCACCATTATACCTAGTTTTAACTACAAAACAAATTTATTTCCCTTTCAAACTTTCATCCCGTATTTAACCCTCTTAGCAGTTGAATTTCAAAAAATCCGTCCTTATTCCTTGTCACCATTATACCTAGTTTTAACTACAAAACAAATTTATTTTACTTTCAAACTTTCATCCCCTATTTAACCCTCTTAGCAGCTGAATTTCTAAAAATCCGTCCTTATTCCTTGTCACCATTATACCTGGTTTTAACTACAAAACAAATTTATTTCCCATTCAAACTTTCATCCCCTATTTAACCCTCTTAGCAGTTGAATTTCTAAAAATCCGTCCTTATTCCTTGTCACCATTATACCTAGTTTTAACTACAAAACAAATGTATTTCCCTTTCAAACTTTCATCCCCTATTTAACCCTCTTAGCAGTTGAATTTCTAAAAATCCGCCCTTATTCCTTGTCACTATTATACCTATAAATGGAACCTCGCTGCAAAATTTCAGCTTTCTTGGTGCAAGGATTTGGGCTGGGCGTTGATTAGTCAGTGAGTGAGTCAGGAGTTTTCTTTTTATGTATATTAATTGTTTGATACCTAATTATTTATTGGAGTAAGAAAATACTTACGAAAGTAAACACACTCCTAATACTTGCAATATTTGTGTTATACGTTCCTTACATAAAAGGAGTGCATCCGCAAGCCGAAGATACACGCGTACATTATTTTTACTTGAATACAATATTTAGTGAGTGAACAATTTAAATACAAAATTTCATCTCATTTTTCACCCCATTAGCAGTTAAAATTCCAACAACACCGATAAACGTTGCATTTGTTTCTAAATATAAGCCATAATAATAAGTTTAGAGTAGTTTCCATACACAATTTCACCCCTTCACCCCTTCGGGGATGGAATTATCAAAAACGTTTTTTGTGGAAATTTGCATGTAATGTTGTTATTGTTTCATCTAACTTAACGCAGATGTACTAAAAAACGTCGTTTGATACACGTGCGAGTGTCAATAATTCTCGTCCAGTCGTGAAATATCGACCATCTCGCATTAAGATCAAAATGTACTATTATTATGTACGAAACCAGTTAAAAAGCATACTGTCAGTCACTTTACACGGGCAACCTGTGAGTCAAATATACGCAGAGGACCTTCAATGCTCTGCGTGTGCAATACAATATCGCGTTCAGGGTGATTTTGCGACTGTTCAGATTTTGTAGCGCGTCAGGCATGTTTGTAACACGTCAGGCATGTTTGTAGCGCGTCGGGCATGTTTGTAACACGTCAGGCATGTTTGTAGCGCGTCAGGCATGTTTGCAGAGGCCGAAACTGTTGGTTTTCATGCTCTCGTTCGTAAACGCATAGCCTCACTAAGAGAAAGGATCAATTGCAGTCTCAACAGCATCCTAAACACTCTCGCGAATAGAGAGGACTATCCATTTATGGGACATTGGGTGTACCGCCATATGTCCGGAGCTGCAGGTTTGGGCGCTCCAAATTAAAATTATTATTGTTAGTCAAATGTTATTTCATATAATTATTGTATTGTCTTTTAATTGTTGTGTAAATATGGACTAAACTGGTCTGAAATAAATATTTTTGATTTGATTTGATTAAATAGGGTTTTAAAATATCTAGATATTGATTTTGGCAATTTTGATAGCAGTTTTAGTTTTTTTTTATAAGAAACATGAGTTTTTTTGGCACTGCGCGTTTTTTTGTTAGAGTGACAGTGACACAAAAAAAATTCACATAGCCTCTTAAAAGGACCTGTAACTGTGTTTTCGAACAGCGTCAGAAATAAATCCGAGAGATATTCTCGTGGCTTCCAAATCCCGTCAGCGTGTCGTCTCGAGAATCTCATTTTGTACTTCTTTGCTAGGTACCTTTTCAGACACTTTTATTTAAATATTACGAGTTATGAGGATCTGTTTCCAATTCAAACTTTATAAGCCTCTTATTTTAGATGAAAATGAGTTTTTCAACTAAGTTCGTAGATATTTGAGAGACGGTATTTGGCCTTTTAATTTATTGCGAAAATGTGCGACGGAAGACTTATATCATCCAACCTTAGGGGTCCGTTTTCCCAAACGTGCTCTCGCGTTTGGACAATTTAGCATATTAAAACAAAATATTTTTACAAATAAAATTCGTGTAGGTAGTTAAGGGGTTGAACCACATTATAATTTTTCAGATTTGACACAAGCATTACAATCATTGAGAAAAAAAATCGAAAAGATCAGTAAAATCACGACAGATCAGTTGCACATATTCCACATATATTGCACAGTATAGATACTGTGCCTTTGCACAACGAGATCAGTGAGACTATATCGATTGTGAACTGTGAAATTCAGTGACGGTCCACACCCGGTACACTCGCGTTTCACCGACGATTATTACATCCCAACGTTGGGTGGCGAGCAGTATCGCCATACTTTGGGCACAAATAAACGCTTTTTTGCACGCAATTACACGGTTTCCTTACGATGTTTTTCTTCACCGTTCAGCAAGTGGAAGAACAAATACTATGCACATAAATTTCTAAAAACGCTTTGGTGCATGCCCGGCTGGGGATCGAACCTGGATCTCAAGATTGAGAGGCCAACGTTCTACTCTGAGCTACCACAGATTATAAAATTGAAAATAATTTATTTATCTGAAAATAATTAATTTAACGTACTTTAACAAAATAAAGACAGCAACTTTGTTTTATACTAATATTAAGCTTGGCCCGCGGCTTCACCTACGCTGATTTCGTTTGTATTTTCCCAGGATAAAAAGTAGCCTTTGTCACTCTCTGGCCAATAAACTATCTCTTTGCAAAAAAAACCGGCCAAGTGCGAGTCAGACTCGCGTACCTAGGGTTCCGTATTGTAGATGATAAATTTAATTTTGTCATTTTTTTTCGTGAATTTCTCAACCGCTTTATTTTTCCTGTAATCTTTACGTAAACACATATTACCATGATTTTTTTCATATTTTTTGGTCCACCAGTTTTGGAGATAAGGGGGGGACATACATATTTTTGTGGTTTTTTAAAGATTTCTCGAAACCAGTGCCAGTAAGAACAGTAAAAGTTTAAATTTTTAGAAATAACTTTTTAATACCTGTAATTTGATACCCATATTGTATTTTTAGGCTAATATTTATTATTTTTCTCACTTTTGTTTTGGAAATATTTTGAACAATTTAAAATTTTTCATATATTTTTTTAAACCCGAATATGTGGGCAAATTAATGCTATTTTTGTGCCAAATTTCATGTATTTATCCTTAACGGTGCTAAAGTTATGAGGCTGTGACATACGGATGGACGGACAACGGAGTCTCACCATAAGGTTCCTTTTGTACCTTTTGGGCACTACGAAACCCTAAAAACATGTTGGTTCGTTGCTTTGCTGCTGCGTGAAAGAAGGACAAACCAACAAACACACTTTCGCTTATAAAAGCGAAGTGTACAATAGGGGTACGGAAGCTAATGACGCACAGAAGTTAACTGTGGCCCTCAGTTTCACCTCGAATTCAGGAGAAGTCGGGTTAGGGCCTACAGTAAGGATAAAGACTCACCCCGTCAGGTTGCTCCACCAAGTGCGGGCCGAGCGAGGCCAGCGTGCTCCACTTGCAGGAAGGTGGTGCGCGTGCGGCGCATCGCTTGTGCGCCTTGAATTTGCATAGCTCGCAGGCCAGCGCGTGCGCAGTGCCAAGCGCGCCCAGCGGCTCGCGGCACACGTTGCAGAACGTAGGCCGTGCGTGCGTTGCTGTGTACCTAGCGCAAAAGTTCACGTGGATTAAGGCGATATGTAAAAGTTTTAGCGTCCCTGTCACTCCATATGCGAAAAAACCCTCAGTGCGAGAGGGACGGATTCGTGAAAAAGTAGCAAAAAGTTGTTTTTTTATTAATATAAAATGTACTAAAGTTGCTATCAAAATTTCGTTTCTAGATACCATTAAAACCCATCTAATAAAATATAAGTGCAGTCCATATGTCATTCTAAATTGTCAAACCAGGGGTTATATTTGATAGCAACTTCTCTTGGGCTGCTCATATCAATGAGATTAGCCGTAGAGTACACGGTGCATTCCACTCCCTAAAGCAACTCCAGAATTTTCTACCCTTTAAAACTAAAATCACTCTCGCTCAATCTCTTCTTCTTCCTCTTATTGACTATGCTGATGTCTGTTTCGTTGATATCACCGAGGAACTCTTAAACAAACTCGAACGGCTTCAAAACTTGGGTATCCGCTTCATCTATGGTTTGCGGAAATTTGATCACGTGTCCCACTTTCGCTCTGAGTTAAAATGGCTCCCTATTCGCCTTCGTCGCAATTATAATATCCTCTCCCGCCTTTATAATATTATTAAGAGCCCACTGTCCCTTCTTATTTACGTGATCGCTTTCAATACCTGTATTCTCAAGACAAGCCCCAACGTCCTTCTAACATGTTCTTGTTAAAAACTCCTGTACATAACACTGGGGCTTACAGCAAATCATATAATGTTACAGCAATTGGACTGTGGAACTCATTACCGCACAGTATTTGTAACTGTCCCACCAAGAGCCTTTTCAAGAAGAAGCTAAAAGAGCACTGTCATAGTAAATAGGTAAGTTTATGTATACTTTATATGTATTATAGGTAAGTAAGTGTAAGTAAGTATATTATAATTATGTATGTATATTTTGTATAGTAATATATATATATATATATATATATAAATATATTATTTATATATATATATATATATATAAATATATTATTTAGGATATATCTTTTGTAGTACACGTATGTATGAATACTTATTTTAATAAAATTTCCCTTTCCCGCTTAGGTTTGCTGGAAGAAATCTCTTTTTAGAGATAAGCTCGCCTGTCTACATATCTTTTAATGTATTATATGTTTTAACTGCTTTTCTGTGTACATTAAAGAATAAAGGAATAAAGGAGGATTGGTGTCGAAAAAGACCTCATTTCAATAAATATTTCTATCGAGCCGAATTTCTCCAATCGCGTTTCTGTTTTAACAGAGCCCTAGAAAAAGATTCTAAAATAATATACTATTTTATCAAAATAATACATTATTTACTGAAATAGATATGCAAGTTCTCAAAATGTCGATTTTTTTTCCGTAGCGCCTTAATTAACCTAAACCTATTTGTTGGTTTGACTAAAGGCTTTGACGAGGTCTAGGTGATTGAGAAAAGGGCAATTTTAAAGTGGCACTTAAACGCTTTTACTTATGTGTTCTCTTAAGAGGCCTGTGGAGCAATCCTAGTTCATACAAACGAAATACCAAAACCATTTTTAAATAATAGATATTTGTGTATTTATTCCGATTGGATTACAGAATATCTAGGTTACCAAATATATATTTTGAATGAACACTGATTTAAAGACGACATACAAGCAATTTAAAATTTCCATAATGAGCTTACTTTACTCATATTTCATGTTTAAATCAGTGTTCTTATTTAATACGTATTTGGGAACCTAAATATTCTGTAATGCAATCGGAATAAATACACACTACCTTAAGAATATCTATGATTTACAAATGGTTTTGGTATTTCATTTCTATGAACTAAGATTGCTCCGCCGGCCTCTTTAACTCTTATGCTTGAGAAAATAGGTATGCGGGTGTGAGCAATTCTGTGCAACGCACCACGAAGTGCTTGAACCCGTTTCTACATCTCCCCGCGGCTGTGCCCAGACAACTTTCCAATAGCCTCCAGAAGACAACCCCGCGGCCATATTAGCCACATCTTTGCCTCTCTACAACGCGCCATGCAGTGACAAGCCATTCCTCGATGTCGTCAGGATTTTAACAAGCCAAGTTATTGGTGATGGTGTCCAGATGACAATCTTGCGACCAAGTCAGCCTCTGTGCAATGTGCCATGCAGTGCTTGAACCCATTACTCCGACAACTTACCAGTGATGGTTTCCAGGAGACATTCTCGCGACCAGGTTAGCCACATTATTGCTTGTGCGCAACGCCCCATGCAGTTCTCAAATCCGTTTATCTCAGTGTGACTATAACCAGCCAACTTACCAGTGATGGTCTCAGCAAGATAAACTTGCAACCAGGTCAGCCACATCCTTGTGCAACGCGCTATTCTGTATTTGAATCCATTCAAATCTCCATCTCATCTCTATAGTCAGCCACATAATCAGTGATGACAGAAGACAACCTCGCGAAGTGCTTCAGCCCATTCCTCCATCTCACCACAACTATAAATGTATACCCAGCTAACTTACCAATGATGGTCTCCAGATGATAACCTCGCGACCAGGTCAGCCACATCCTTGTGCAACGCGCTATTCTGTATTTGAATCCATTCAAATCTCCATCTCATCTCTATAGTCAGCCACATAATCAGTGATGACAGAAGACAACCTCGCGAAGTGCTTCAGCCCATTCCTCCATCTCACCGCAACTATACATGTATACCCAGCTAACTTACCAATGATGGTCTCCAGATGATAACCTCGCGACCAGGTCAGCCACATCCTTGCCCCTGTGCAGCGCACCGCGCAGTGCTCCAGCCCATTCCTCCATCTCGCCTCGCGTTTCAGCGGACAGCACCAGGCAACGGGTAGCTGTTATCACCTGCAACAACGAAATACCTTTGTTAACTGAGAATGATTTTTTTATTCACTTAAGTGAAGCGTTAAAAGTAGAACATAACGGGGTGCACTGAAGGAATACTGATCAAAAACACGGATTACTCCAAACACTGCACGACGCACACAGCACAGTTTTTTTTTTTAAATTTATTTACCATTTACACAAAATTATAACAGAAAATAATAATAGCAGCTAAAAACCACAAAGGTTTAAACTTGTGCTATCGTGAGTCACGTTACACTTAGCTACGAGAGCAAAATAATAATTTGGCACTTTGCTTACAATAAACAGCTAAAATTATAAATGTATACTACGTTCATGTGTATATATTAATTTGTTATCTTTTACTGGAGCTAGGTAAGCGAAAAAATTAAAAAAAAAAAAAACGTAGAATAGATAGTTATGATGAATTATTTGAATCAAGAAAAAGTTTTTTTAATTTAGCCGAGTTAAAACTGTTGCAAAGATCGGTAGGTAAGCTATTGATAAGCCGAGGCACCATAAAAGCGGTTGTTCGCTCGCCGTTATATCAATATCCAAGTAAGTGAGAAATCCTTTCACTTCAAGGTGGTAGGCTTCGGCCGCTGCTTATCACCATCCTCATAACGAAACCAAGCCGCTAAGCGACTCATTGTGTTCCAGCATGACGCCTTGAGAAGCAGTACCGATAGTGGTGACAGGCAGCTACGTAGCCCCGTGTTCGCTCGCTTGTTGCACACAACAGTGAAAACTTCTGGCAAGCATTTGGTAGTACTCGTTTATCATTCTGCATTGATGACACTTTGATTTCGTAAAGGAATACCCCGTCAAATTGAACAAACTAGCGATCAAAATCTTCCCTGCGCTTCTCGATTGCTTCACTTTGGTAGGCGTTGGTTCGTCTTCAAACAGCCAAACTGTCGACTGGAGCTTCGTTTCTGGATCGTATTGATAAATCCAAGATTCATAACCAGTGGCTCTACCGCGTAATTCTCATTTTCATCAACATCAACTTGAGATTGAAATTTGACGTGCGTGCGACGACGCCCGCCTAACATGCCATCTCTTTTGCACGCGTTGAATTTCGCATGCATTTGCTTGAAGTTGATACAAATGAGAATTACGCGGTAGAGCCCCTGTAATAATATTGTAAACACGCCGAGACGAGCCTGCTTCAAATTTAGCAATCACGTCACTTCACCACTCCACGCGGACCTGCTTCTGAGCAGCGGTGAGGATTTGCGGGACCCAGAGGGAAACTATCCTCCTCACGCGAATGTGCTCGTGTAGAATCTCGTGAATGCTTCCCGATCCAATCTACAATATGTGCTGAATCTCTTCATACGTAATTTGCCTAACAGCCGTCAAAGCCACTTCTTTCTTTATCCCTCAAAGTTGATGGACCGCACTTAAATTCGTTATACGAGTACCAGCGGTACACGGTTGCCTTAGAAGGGCTTTTATCAATAATTGCCATTTGAAGTCTATTTATACGATTCGTCCGACTTTAGGCGACATTTGAAATCGTAAAAAGTCATCGCGCGAAAATGTTCCCGACGCAGATCTATTTTCAAATCAAATCAAATCAGCGTTTATTTGTTCAATTTTTGGTAAATTAATTGGGTAAATTCAATGAGATACAAAAGTTAAATTTAGCTCGTAAAAAATGTGGAGGGGAAATTTTCAAGTTGAAACGTTCGTAATAAATTATAACTGGCCAGTCTCTCTCACTCTCTCTCTCACCCATAAAAACTTTTTTTCGCAAAACATTTCGCAAAATTGTATATATATGTATATGTATAATATTCGCGTCGAGTTTACAGCACTTTCAACTCATACGTGGCACAGGCAAAAGGGTCTTGACATAAAGACAGACGGACAGACAGACAGACAGACGGACAACAAAGTGATCCTATAGGGGTTTTGTTTTTTCATTTTGAGGTACGGAACCCTAAAAATATATATGTAAAATTGGTCACAAATTTGTAGTCGGGTAGGTTGATTGACCCAGAGAATCATATTAATTTCTGTTACAAAATTCACTTTCCTGGTGTAATTTTATTAGGAGTTTCATGTGTCTATTTACATTGTTTTAATTAAAGACAAACAGACATAGACTAAATGATAGAATGATAAATTTTAAATATAGTATTGATTATAGATACATTTGGTACAAAATATGTACATTTTTACAGCTTCTTGTTCAGGACCACACTCAGAAACGACTCTGACAACCCCTTAGCGATATATGTCGTGACGATATGGTGTCTACAAACGTTCTGTACAATTCACGTCTGCTAAATTTAGTACCTCAAAGGACAAGGTATGGAAGATTGAATTACACAGGCAGCAGCGACTAACTAAGTGGCATTATTCTGCAAGTCTGTGCATGCAGTCTATGTAGAAATTCACAGAAATATATAGAAATCTGGGGGCATGGTAGTAGTGCCCCCGCCGAGACGAGCCAAAGGAAGCTACGTACTTTTTCTCAAAGCATTTTGTCGTATTTTCGAACCCTCAGAGCTTCAGTCTGGATAATAATAGAGAGCCTAAATTCTCAGAATAAGATGTAAGTACAGCAGACACACTTGAAACACACTCGGCCGTTTTATGGAACTATTACATGACACAACATTAAAGACCAGTGACTGGGAGTGTCTGTGCGAAGATGGCTGCGAAATGGCCAAGCCATTTTTTTTTAGCCATCTACCAAGATGAAGAGGTTGTAGAGTTAGGCCTTGCAGATTAAGAGGTAAAGAAGGCTAACCCTATACCTTAAGAGTAAGAATATGAATCTTTGCCAATAAAACCAAGAGTTTTCTCCACAGCGTGTTATGTACTATATTGTTGATATATTTATGACATTTTTATTTACAAAAAACCATTTGTCACTCAGACAATTACCATAAAGCTAAAGCTTATAAGTTATACCTATGGAGATAAGTCAGTTATGTATGTCGATGCCTCAGCCACACGCTCGACGAGTGGCGAGGGAAATGGTGAGGGACGTCGTGTGGCTGCATTATTCACACTGCCGCTCAAGTTGCCGCTCGCGTTTTTGTCGGTTTTGTGCGCGAGTTAAAGGCCCAGCAATGTAACGACAAGTGTAGCCGGCCACACGCTCGCGCTACGCGCACGCAGAACACATCAAGTGTTTGTATTTACTCAAATATTATATTGTTATATATATTTGAGTATTTGAGTGTGAGCTATTCGATTTTGAGTAAAATTTATTTGAAACATGATTAAGGACATATATATTTACCAAAATTTTCTAGTAGCCAGTTTGGCCTACAAATCGAGCTAAATATACGCAATTTTACCAAATCCATGCTTATTCAAGCCGCGACTAGTTGGTGTTAGTTGGGCGATAAGTAAGGCGAGTGGAGCAGTGTGTGGCTGGGTAGGGCAACATCGCGGTAACACGAGCAGCAGCGCGAAAAACAACGTGTGGCTGAGGGGTATTAACACAAGGAAATCAGCTTGGCTCTACATGAGTTCTGATAAGGTGATAACTTTTTAACAGCGAAAGCGTTATGTGCTTGTGATTCTTGGCGACCTACTTTACATGAGATGTTCTTGGTGGAATATTGTTGACTAAAAGGCTTTAGTCAGGTTACTTTTTTGCTGAGTATTAATACTGGTTTGCTTGGCATGATCAGATGGTCGGAAAACCCAGCACGAAACATTAACGGGGCGGTAATAGCACCTCCCAGTAACACTTGCATAGAAATGATCCTTATTTCATGATATCTCCTCACCACGGCTGCAACATCGTCAGGATTTATATTAAAATAACGGTTGCTTATACTGGCATGAATGTAGAAATGTTAGATTTCATACAGCTTGATCTAAAAGTAAATCAGTGACTACTTTAGTAATCATATTGAACAACTTTTTTTATTTAATAATTTTTAGTATTTATATAAATTTATAAATATATATTTTATTTGACATGTATTACAGTTAAGTTATGTAGACTAGTATTTAATTGTTTTTTTTTTAACTCATGGGTTTTAAACAGTTTATTTGTCTTTGTGTGCACTTATGAAATACTCACTTTTTGTTTAATCGATACTATCACCATTTTATATTCTCTGCTATCACCGAGGTTTGCTGGTAGAAATCTCTTTCAGAAATAAGTTCGCTTTTTTCTTAAACTGTAAGGTTACTGATACTTGTTATACGTTTTATTCTTGTATGCAATAAAGGATTTTGAATTGAATCGAATTGAACATTGTTTGATGTCGGTTTTTTATTAATATAAAATGTACTAAAGTTGCTATCAAAATTTCGTTTAACCAGCCCCCCTATTCTGTATCTTTAGTTGCCAACTGTACTAGGTGCCTATCATCAAAAACATAGCTAAAAACTGAACTTTCAAAATTGCCTTTAGTGGGTATTGAACTATTCACGAACTGTATCGTCACTACAAGTGCGAACATATACTTAGACAATCGGAATTCGATAGTATATCTATGTTTTTGTTGATAAACACCCAGTCCAGACGGCAACTAAAGATACATAATAGGCCCTCAGGTCCTAGATACCATTAAAACCCATCTAATAAAATATAATTGCAGTCCATATGTCATTATAAATTGTCAAACTAGGAGAATGGTGTCGAAAAAGACCTCATTTCAATAAATATTTCTATCGAGCCGAATTTCTCCAATCGCGTTTCTGTTTTAACAGATCCCTAGAAAAAGGTTCCAAAAATAATACACAATTTTATCAAAATAATACCTTTTTTACTGAAGTAGATATGCAAGTTCTAAAAGTGTCGATTTTTTTTCCGTAGCGCCTTGCGCCGCTTTCTGTTTGTGTTTACCGATAGTGTGCGTTAACAATATGAGTAGGTACCTACGTGTTTTTGTGTTTGATTTTGTGAAATAAAAGGTGGTCAAACTGATGCCGGGCTCGACTGTGGAGGTACCACCATCTTACTTGGAGACCCCCTCGAAGTAATTCGGGGGAGAGTAAGAGGACAGCTCACAGGCAAAAAACCAGGAGGCCCACCATGCCTGGGACCGATGAATGGCGGTATATCCATCCCTGATAGCCGCGCCTTATATGGAACAGACTGGTGACGGGCAGCGGCGTCACTGGTGCGAGGGTTCCGGCACCGCGCTCACCAACCCGCCTGCCCAGCGTGTGTGAGCATGGGCAATTCTTCCAGGATGACCTCCGGGAGTGGCAAAGTCCTGGAAAGGCTTATGTCCAGCAGTGGACGAACTAGGCTGCTGGATGGATGGATTTGTGAAATAAGTGAGGAAAGAAAGAAAGAAGAAAGAAAGAAAATAAAAGGAGCGGAGACATCTTAAGCTTAACGATATTTCCCGATAGAAATAGTAATTTCTAGGGCTCCAGTTTTAGGGTCCAGAGGATTTACCAGTCATCTTTTTAATCCTTTCACCTGGAAAAGATGGTCGAAAGTGATATAGGAATTTAATCAGTTCAAAGCAGAGCTGCCCCTCAAAGGAGCTTTATTCTGAAGCGTCAAAGGCAAAGCTTTTAATCTCTGCCTTGCATTAAATTATGATTTAAGAGAGCGCACACCGACAAATTGTAAATGAAAGTCAAGTTAGAGACTTTTTTCACTGGGCCCTTCAAATGTTTTATCTGTCTTGGAAAACACTGGGTGTGGCATAAGCTAGGTAAAAATGTTTTTGTTGTTGTGTCAATATAGGTATATTTATAGAATATAGGTAGACCCATGCTAGCGCCATCTGTAATTAGCTTTGCCTGTGGATCCACATAACATTTTTTTCAACGCAAGTGCTCGTAAAGGCCCACTTTTTATGCATCAAACCCGAACAGAAAGTCGATTATTTTGCCTTAGGGCTTTTTTTTTAAATTTATTTACAATAGTTGGCTAGCCTTTCCTGTGTACCATAACTGTTATACTTTTTTTCCACTGTTTAACGACTCTGGATACAGTCCTTTTGAGCCAATCATAATTTAAAGTTCATAAGATTATATTTATTTTATTTCCTCACACTATGCATTGAAAAACGTAGTATGATACACGGGCGTAAGAGCAATAAATTACTCGGTTACGTTTTTTAAATGCTCGCTCGTCGCTCGTGTTTTAAATCTTCCTCGCAATTTATTCATTTTCGCCCTTGTAACATAAACTACTATTAAATTTTAGTGCGGAATCTTCAGCGCTTGAGTCCAACGCGTACTTGACCGGTTGTTTATTTTATAATTAGAAAATTGTGACGCAGTTGAAAAATGAAAAAGTTCCGCTGTGTTTCACTCAGCGAATAGCTAGGACAACGAACGCAAATCAAATAGTATGAAATTTCCTGCTAACTTGCAACGAAATCATTAGACACAACTATAACTCTAAATATTATTAGAGTGCATTACAAACTAGAAAATATCAATCAGAAACAAATCCAAATAAAAAAAAAAAAAAACATCCCCGGACCTGCGGGCCTATTATGTATCTCTAGTTGCCTTCTGGACTGGGTGTCTATCATCAAAAACATAGATATACTATAGAATTCCGAGGTCCTAAGGATATTTTCGCACTTGAAGTGACGACACAGATTGTTAACAGTTCAATACCCACTAAAGGCAATTTTGAAATTTCAGTTTTTATCTATGTTTTTGATGATAGGCACCTCGTTTAGTTGGCAACTAAAGATACAGAATAGGGGGGCAGGATTCGGACCTGCGATCTCTTGTTATGCAGATAAGCGCGCTACCAATTGTGCCACCGAGGTTCCTACCCAGACCGGCGAATTCTTCCATCATACTTTCTTGTCCACTGTTATTTTTGTATCTGCTTGATATACTAGCTTGTACTGCAGTTACAGAACAATCGAATCGCTTCGCAGGTTCGAATCCGGCCCGGGGAATTTTTTAAAAATTTTTGGCTTTGGATTTGTTTCTGATTGATATTTTCTAGTTTGTAATGCACTCAAATAATATTTAGATTATTCATAGCGATGGATTTCGCAAAAATAAACATAATCTACAACTATAACTCCCAAAAAACAGCTTGCAGGTAAAAACAATGCACACAAATATACACAGGGTGTAACTGATAAAAATGAACAATTTCCCCAGAGAAACGAAACGGCGCAAAGGCAAAAAGAATTACCTGCCCATACAAAATTTACAGTTATTATAGAGAAGAGAACAATTTTCCTAATTTGTTTCTATTGGAGAATAATAATAATGACTATGATCCCCCTTTCCGCTTACGTTTTATTTGCTTTTGATGGGAAACCAATAACACTTTAGATAATTTCATTATTAATGAGCTGAATTTGATTGACACAGCATACCTACTGGAGACTATGTAAGTAAGTGATCAATAAGTGTGATATAAATAATGATATTATTCATTTCAGAAGTGATGGTAGCTCAGGTGGTAGAACGCAGCCACATTTTGGTTATTTAGGTATGTACATTTTGTATGGTAAAGTTGTTTTTTTTTGCAATTTCAGTGTTGGCCTTTGAGTAAAAGTTGTTCGTATGTGAAACTGCTATTTTTAGTTTTAAGCTTTTCAGCGTTGTCGCTGTACAAATACCTGTGTATTGTGTATGTTGCCATCGCAAAGTTTCCATAGGTTTCTGTAATTTTTGAAATGCTAATATTTTTAAGTTCCAAAATGTTTAAATTCTAATTTTTATATTCTGGGTTTTGTTGAATAACTATTGAGTTAATCAACAATTAACAAAAAATAACTATTGAGTTATTCAACAATTGACTTTAAGTATCCTGTTGCGATTGATTAGAAAAAGGCGAGTTTTTCACAATACGGCTGCGAAACCGCTTTAAAGCCTGTTAATTGAGTTTCCCAAAGAAATCCTTTAAATTATTTCACGTCCTTACTAATGTTGAAAATCTACTCAGATTTTTGTATTGGCAGGTTAATTTTTTTCATTTTTGCCGTGATATTTCTTTGCGAATGTCGTTCCGTATGATCAGTAGATTGTGGTTTCATTCAAAGATTCCTGTACATTTTTACCCGGCATAGATTCACGAAACAATTTTTCACAGAAAGGTTTCATTTTACATAACCGAACGGAACCTAGAAAACGAAATGTGCGAGAAGACAAATCCTCAAGTTTCTGAAGTACCCTCAAACAAAGTGAAAACGTCTTTCCTCGTTTACCTACTTGCGTATCAAAGATAGAAGTTTCATTAAATCCTTGGACGAGCTTCCGTTCGTGTTAGAGCGGGTATTTTACACATTAAAATATTTGATTAAGGCGCTCTTATCCCAGAAGGGTGACTCTGTCTTTTTCTTTACCTGTAAGGAGTAAAGGAAATAACCACACTTTTGTACTTTGTCGTTGTTTTTATCGGTTTTTAATTTGTTTAAAAATAAGGGATATGTTTATTAAAACCCACTTACGTGGTCGACCTAGAAAATTTAAAGAGCAATATTACCAGATATGTTTCGTTAATAAAAGAGTGGAATTATGGAAATGGCATGATTTGAAAGGTCTTATTACATGCTGTGTTCGTGAATTATTTCTATCGAGCAAAGTTTATCTGATCGTGTAACACATGCGTGGAAGACCTAGATAAAGGTTCAAACTATGTTGCGTATTTTTTTTTTTGAAGTTTTGGACGATATTTGAAAGTTCTATTTGACTTTGAAATTACTGATTTTGGGATAAGAGCGCCTTAATATATATATTTAAATCGGTACCCTATAATATTTTGACATCATGGCACTACCCTCAACAACTTCTCCATTACCAAAGGTTAGATAAGAGCGCCTTAATATATATATATTTAAATCGGTACCCTATAATATTTTGACATCATGGCACTACCCTCAACAACTTCTCCATTACCAAAGGTTAGTTGGTAGAGAATACGAAACAGTATTAAGCTCGCCTATATACGAAATTTTTATCTTGTGCAATAAAGAATTTTATTATTATTATTATTATTAAAATGGGCCACTAATGATTGCTTGGTGCCCATAATATGACGTAAGTTGCGAACCAAATCAACAGCCTGTATATATAGGTTGCTTTTGGTGTTCCATAGTGTCAGTAAGAATGGAACACCGACGGCTCTTGTTGCCGACCACGTACCGAGGATCCAGTATGAATTTCAATAATTATGTAAAACCCAAATTGGAAAAGATAAATGTTGAAATAGTTATTAAAATTACAACGTAACACAAACAAAACTCACAGCGTTTCCGTTTTTGAACAAATCCCACACCATGTTTTTAGGGTTCCGTAGTACCTAAAAGTACAAAACCACCTTTAAGGTGAGACTCCGTTACCCATCCGTCTGTATGTCACAGCCTCATAACCTTCGCACCGCTAGGGCGATACCAAAAATAAAATGGGGTTTTTTCGAATCCATTTACTCCACTAACGCCATCTACGTATTTTATTTTTGGGTAAATGTTTATTGAGTATTTGATTAAGATTTTCACTGAAGGAAAACGCGATTGGATGAAATTTTCTCGAAAGAATTTAATTCCGAAAAGACCTGTAAATTGTTTTATTTTTTCCTGTAATTCTGAAATCATAACTAATTTCATTGTGAAATTGCATTCAAAATGTGGATATTATGTATTTGTAAAGTCATCTGGAAAATCTTTTTGGCAAAATAGCTTAGTACATTTTATATTAATAAAAAACCGTCTTTTTGCTACTTTTCCACGAATCCGTCCCACTCGCACTGAGGGTTTTTTCGCATATGGAGTAACAGGGACGCTAAAACTTTTACGTGTCGCCTTAAAGACAAATACTTGAAATTTGGCACAAAAATAGCATTAATTTGCTCACAGAAATTTTTCTAAATATTTCCAATAAAAATACAATATGGGTATCAAATTTTAGATATTAAAGAGCTGATTGTAAAATATATACTTTATTTATATTTACTAGCTCTGATCTCGAGAAATCTTTGAAAACCCACAAAAAATTTATGTCTCAACCCCTTATCTCCAAAAATGATGGACCGAAAAATATGAAAAACATTTTAATTGTAGGTTACACTGATATGTAATTGGCCAATTACAGAAAAGCTATAGCGATTTAAAAAAGTTAAAAACAAATGAAAAAAAAAAAAAAAAAAAAATCATTTAAAAGATATTTTATAAAAATACAATATGGATATCAAATTGTAGGTATTAAAGTTTTGATTGTAAAAATATATAATTTGGCTATATTTACTTGCATCTATTTCGATAAACACTCGAAAAACCACAAAAAAATTTATCTCCAAAACTAGTGGACTGAAAAACATGAAAAAAATCATGGTATTATGTGCTTACGTAAAAATTACAGACAAAATATGGCGGTTGAGAAATGCACGAAAGCAAAATGAAAAAATTACATTTTTCATCCACGATACGGAACCTTAGGTACGCGAGTCTAGCTCGCACTTGATTTTTTTTTATTTTATGTATTGTTTTCATATATTATTATACCTATATATGTATAATAAGTTTTTATTTCCAAAGTCTTCCGAAAAATCAGTCTGTGAAGCAACCCGATTTTAGGCCAAAATTATTTCTGGGATGTCATAACAAATACCACGAAGGTACCACGCCATGAAGGCTCCACTGCATTCCACGACTCGGAATACCTAGACTACCCAACCTACGGGCTCGCTTCTGCGCTGAAGGATTTTTGAAATTTCTGAAGAACTAGGCGTCTTAAAATTGTGTTTGGCTGGTAACTTTCTAAAGACTACTCCTCGTTTACGGCCAAACCAAAAATAATGAAAAAATGTATTATGAATAATCAGCTCTTAGACAACATATGCAACACTTTTCTATATCATACCACCAAAACTTCTACATGAAAAAATGTATCAACTAAATGGTGTTTTTTGGCTTAAATTTCCTACTGCTCCTAAGTGGCTTGGCCGATTGAATTTATTTATGCTTTGATAAATAGATAAACTTGATAGCTACAAACATAACATAGGATTATTCAATCGAACAATCACGTCCATGTGAAAAGTATAAATTTCTCCTATTTCGCTCTTTCAAGGACGCAGCGAGCGTCGTAACAGCCACTATGCATTGCGCGCTGATATAAACGTTATTTCAATGTCGTTTCCGTTGATATTCGTACTGACAAATATCGAGCTGCTAATTTGGCGATGGTAATCGCCTTAAGCAGGCATAATATGTCATTGTACGTAGTAATTACAGTACCAAGCCATTTGAAGGTCGCATCGTGCTTTAAAAAGAGATACTCGGCTAGCTTCGGCTTTGTAGAGCGTCATCTCTGTCACACTTGTCAACCCGGTCGTTTAGTCGCTGACTTGTCAGTCGTGTGTTTCATGTGACAGAGATGACGCTCTACAAAGCCGAAGGTAGCCGAAGCTAGCCGAGTATCTCTTTTTAAAGCACGATGCGACCTTCAAATGGCCTGGTACTGTCCATACTTTCAAGTCTGTTACCATTGTTATTAATCGTGAAGTACTTACATAAAAACCATTTAATAATTTAACATCAAATGTATTTATTTAAATAAATATTTACTTAAAAGAATTTACCAACAAACCCGAATAAATATCACATTGCATACAGAGTCACGTATTTTTAATCATATCAATTTACGAAGTTATCGGTATTCATCAGATGGTACTCTGTAGTCTCTACCTGCACCACTGGGAGACAGGCGTGACTATATGTATGTATATAAACCGACCGTACACATTTTCGTTAATTTACAGGGTCACAGCAGTCACAGTCCGTCTGTAGTACATTATTAGGCATACGGGTAGGGTTACCAACCCTCCCAGAATGCCCGGGAGACTCCGGGAATATTGTTCGACCTCCCGAGCTGCCGGGATGCAATAAATTCTCCGGATTTTTAAAATAAAAATATTGTCATTAACGAAATAGACAAATCGCGCGAAATAAATAATTTAATAACGAAATAAATCTTTATTTTTCATATCAAATATGAATGATGCTTCTACGAAACAAAGCAAATTAAAAATAACAAATATTACCGACTTTCATTCAATTCCCATAACTTAATATCTAAAAGATTTATTTTTTATTTTTTTACAGAGAATACACGGGCTTTTAGGACATAGTTTTCACTATTTTGGTATATAAATCAACCATTATTTTCTAACATTTTTTTAATATGACGTCACTTGTGAATTTAAGACATTATATTGATTGTGATGTGTGATTGCTTATAAAAAAATGTGGTCTGTCTTTGTCTGTCTACTCATCTGTCATCCAGCTGTCAAATCAGTCAGAAGCAAATTTTTATAAATTTATCTTGATAGGAAAGGACACATTTCTAGACAGCCATTTCTCAAGTGACGTCACACGAAGGCAAATGGAAGTTGCAGCTTTTTTGGTAAAAATATTCATCATCATGAGGTTATTTAGGCTACAAGTCCTAAAATACGGCTTATTAAACCTAAATCTCGAAATAGTTTTTGAATTGTCACACCTTAACATAATTTAATCTATGCGAATTGCCCACCGATTTGTTCAAATATCCCGGGTTGGTTCCTCCAAGAGTTGGCAACCCTACGTACGGGACACACGTGTTCTTACATGTACCGTGGTCACGGGATGACGTCACTGCTTGTTATGCCGAATTCCTTGGAAAATAAAAACTCAATCTGCTACTTGGGCTTCAGATCCAATATTTATCATCGGATGTTGTAGACGGCTACAGATCGCGCCAAACTTCTAGTTCTACCTATTATTATAACTTTTATTGTAAACTGTCATCTCATGCAAACAAAACATGCCGACCTAGATTAGCGTTAAGTCATATAGGTGAGCACTCAATTTTTGTCTCTCTTTGTATGTATGTGGATCACGGACGGCCCTCACACACGGGCAGGCGGAAGCGTGTTGTGTGTGCGGACCGACCGCGATCACCACCCAGCTATGGTTGTGAGATGCTTACCTATTGCTACTATAATTTAATATAAGTACCGAACTCCGCAATTGTTGATTGTGCATTTTTGTAACTAGGTTAAGATTTTTAAAAATAAAGAAAATATAAAAAAAAAAAAGTCCATTTTGGACAGGAACAACATGTATGGGACGTTCTTCGGAGGAGCAACTACAGAGGTAGTAATACTTTATATTCTCTGACAGAGGGGACTAGAAGTTTGGCGCGATCTGTAACAAGAAACGTGTCTCTCATTGCGATACGGGGATTTTGTGCTTAAATTAAATTAAAGTTACACGTCGCTAATCTTGCAAAAGCGCTTCTACTCGTTCGCTACTTCGCAAGAATATTTTTCAGTTTCATAGTTTTTTAGTCTAATCCTGTATTTTCCTTCAGTTTCATAGTAATATTTAAAACCCAGCAAGAAAAGAAAAATATCGTGTTCTCTGTAGCTGTCTAGTATTGTTAGTAGATTTACTTATTTTAATAATATTATATTGTATAACGCATTAGTTTTTAAACTGTCATGTTATACTTTTTAAATAAATAAATAATAAATCGCTTCGGATACTTTAAATATTATTAAAATTATATACACTATAACAGCTTTTAAAGTTTAAAAAAAATATATAAATATACTGTTAAATAAGATAAAGAAATACAGGGAAATCTCAAGATATATTTCGGGTCCGACCTGGCATATTATTATTTAGTTTTATACTTATAAACAAAACCAAAAGTAAAAATTTCAAGTATTATTATTTGTTATTTTAGTTGTGTTTATAAGTATAAAACTAAATGAAAAGCTTATAGCCAAATATAAATATTTATTTTAAATATTATTAGATTGCATTAAAAACTAGAAAAGATCAATTGGAAAGAAATCTGAAGCAATTACAAAAAACAAAAACTCGGGCCAAGAAAGCAAGAGGTCGCAGGTTCGAATCCTGGCCCGAGATTTTTTTTCAATATATAAGTTTACTTGAGATTTGTCTCAAATTGATATTTTCTAGTTTGCAGTGCACTATAATAATTCTTCTATACCTCATTTCGGCCGGTATAGTAGGTATTGCACTTCTCTCTGAAAGAGCTGATTTTTAATTCGCGATTTCAGGGTTGGCTTCATAGAAAAACCTTTCCACACCATTGCCTGAATCAGCTCTTCGAATATGACCTTTCCGTGATACGTTCTAAATATTCTACTATCTTTGAACATTTACCACATCTCAGCTTAAACATTGATGAAACAAGACAAAAGCATTTATAGCAGAGCGGAAGATATTTATTAATAAGACTAGACCAGGGATGGGGAAACTACGGCCCGCGGGCCATCTCCAGCCCGCGAAGCGTTGAAATCCAGCCCGCGACCATCAAACAAAAATCAAGTGAAGTTTTCGTATTGTTAGAAACTTCGCAGCTAACTTGAACGTTTAATTTATTTGCAATTTCTTCCTTATTTCAATAGTTATTTTGTAATATTGCATAATAAATTAGTGTTTCAGAAAATACATACTAATATTTTTATTTCAGTAAATAATATAGCCAAAAATGCAACAATTTGGCCCGCCATATATTTCGCTAGTAAATATTGGCACACGAAGGAAAATTTTTCCCCCATCCCTGGACTAGACTGATTAATAAGACTGTCTAATGCATCGTTTCTCGGTCTTCTTAGTATCGCAACCTAACCACCCAAAACAAAATAATAGTAGTTTATGCTACAAGGGCGAAAAGGAATAAATTACGAAGACTTTTAAACGTAACCGAGTAATTTATTGCTCTTACGCCCGTGTATCATACTACGTTTTTCAATGCAAAGTGTGAGGAAATAAAACAAATATAATCTTGTGAACTTTAAATTATGATTGGCTCAAAAGGACTGTATCCAGAGCCGTTAAACAGTGGAAAAAAAAGTATAACATTTATGGTACACAGGAAAGGTTGCAGGTTAGCCAACTTCTCGTAAATTAATAAAATAAATAAATAATAAAGCCCTAGGGTAAAATAATCGACTTTCTGATCGGTTTTGATGCATAAAAAGCGGGTCTTTACGAGCACTTGCATTGAAATAGTAGTTTATGCTACAAGGGCGCAAAGGAATAAATTACGAGGACGATTTAAAACACGAGCGTAGCGAGTGTCTTAAACGTAACCGAGTAATTTATTGCTTTTACGCCCGTGTATCATACTACGTTTTTCAATGCATAGTGTAAAGAAATGAAAACAAATATAATCCTGTGAACTTTAAATTATAATTGGCTCAAAAGGACTGTATCCAGAGCCGTTAAACAGTGGAAAAAAAGTATAACATCTATGGTACACAGGAAAGGCTGCAGGTTAGCCAACCATTGTAAAAAATAAAAAATAAAAAATAATAATAATAAAGCCCTAGGGCAAAATAATCGACTTTCTGTTCGGTTTTGATGCATAAAAAGTGGGCCTTTACGAGCACTTGCATTGAAAAAATATTTACGACCCCTAACTTCATATTTTAACGTTTATCAAAGGTTCATGTCACTAGACATAAATATTTTCATAGACAGAACCTATGTTCTTGACAAATTGCGACGAGGTATAGGGTACCCGATGGGTCGCGACCCACAGTTTGAGAAACAATGGCCTTAGGAAATCTTAAACCTCTGAATAAGAAATATGAATAACAACAGCTACACACAGGTCGGCATTTAAATATTGCTTCTTGCGAAAAAAATATGTTTCAGAAGAGAAAGAAATCACACAAAGAATTGTTTATAAGAGAGATATGGTTTTAGGGAGAGGGTTAAGGAAGTTGTTTCGAAATGTAAGGAGAAGGGGAGGATAATAATATTATGACAGAAATAAATTTCTATGTTTGAACACTTGGCGATTTATCCATCACAAGGAGATATAAATTAACATTATATCATTGCAGTATAGAAACGCAGAAAGAAAAGTAAATCTTAATGTGAGGAGCTTTTAACCGGGAATCGAACCCGGGACCTCTCGCTTGCCGGGCGATTGATCTAACCTCTGAGCTATCCAGGTCTCAACACAACCAAGTGGCTCACTATAAAGTGGGTATCTATAAATATCATTGCAGTATGGGAAAGCACATCGGTAAATTCACGGGTTGTGTTGAGACCTGGATAGCTCAGAGGTTAGAGTAATCGCCCGGCAAACGAGTGGTCGGGTTCGATTCCCGGCTCAGAGCTCCTCACATCCAGATTTACTTTTATTTCTGCGTTTCTATACTGCAATGATATAATGTTAATGATAATAATATTATTAGGAGATTTTAATGTATGGGTAGGTGTCAAACGAAACGGATTATGAGAACCAAAAACACTCTAAATATTCAAACCAGACTCAGGTCCACTACGTACTAAAAAATTAATGGTCTGGAAAATATTTACAGATTCAATACGGCTAAAAACTTAAGGCGATATGTAAAAGTTTTAGCGTCTCTGTTACTCCATATGCGAAAAATCCTCAGTGCGAGAGGGACGGATTCGTGGAAAAGTAGCAAAAAGTCGGTTTTTTATTTATATAAAATGTACAAAAGTTGCTATCAAAATTTCGTTTAACCAGGTTCTAGATACCGTTAAAACCCATCTAATAAAATATAATTGCAGTCCATATGTCATTCTAAATTGACAAACCAGGAGAATTGGTGTCGAAAAGGACCTCATTTCAATAAATATTTCTATTATTTTTTGAAATATTTCTCGAATCGCGTTTCTGTTTTAACAAATCCCTAGAAAAAGAATCCAAAAATAATATACAATTTTATCAAAATAATACATTATTTACTGAAGTAGATATGCAAGTCCTTAAAGTGTCGATTTTTTTTCCGTAGCGCCTATTAATTATAACGCGGGCGTAGCCGGGGGCAAAAGCTTAAATAATAAAAATCGTGGTTCCGTACCCAGGATGCCAAATTGTTTCTTAGGCGCTACGATTTTAGTTGCTTGTTTTTTGCCGTCTTAATGTTGCTATAAGGTATCTAGGTAAGTATATTGGTGATATTTATCATCATGTTTTAAGAGTTTATAGCAATTCATAAAATGTTACAGCAATTGGACTGTGGAACTCATTACCGCACAGTATTCGCAACTGCCCTACCAAGAGCCTTTTCAAGAAAAAGCTGAAAGAGCACTATCTCTCATTGTCATAGCAAATAGGTAAGTTTATGTATACTTTATATGTATTTTAGGTAAGTTAGGGTAAGTAATTATATTATAATTATGTGTGTATATTTTGTTATGGGTACATATATATTTTGTAGTACACGTATGTATGATTATTATTATAAAATGATAATAGACTTTTCTTGTCTTTTCGATTAAAGAAATTATATATATATATATATATATATATACGAAATTATATATATATATATATATATATATATACGAAAACACAAAAAATATAATTATAGGTAAGTAGTAAAATATATTTCGCCCACTAATTGTGTTCGGCATCAGTTACACAATTATATATAAAAGTTAAAAATTAGTAATTATAAATTATAGATACTTATGATACTGAATATTTTATTTTTATATTTAACTGAATATTTAAAAATAAAATATTCAGTATCATAAGTATCTATAATTTATGATTATTATTATGTTATTTAAGATAATCAAGCACAAACACCCTAAGTTTTTATATGACAAAATTACAAGGTCCTCTAACGTCAATCGATATGCAACAAAAGCTTCCGATTACCTCATTATTGTACCCAAACATCAATCGGCTGGATTCAAAGGCAGTTTTCAATACAGGGCGTCAAAAGTATGGAATGATTTGCCCCCACTCATCACAGAGTGCAAAACAAAGGCAACATTCCGTATTAAATTGAAAAAGTACCTTTTAGACCTACAAAAATGAATTAAGCCTTGTAATGAAAATTTTTGTTATTTTATTTTTATATTTTTATTTTGGTATATATGTATATAATTTATGTTTTATATAAATATAATTATTTATTTATATATAGCTCCTGCACAATCTTCTCCTTGTCTTTATGTGTATTTAAATATAAGCCACCTAGCATAGGTAAAGGTTAAGTTTTAATATTCATTTTAAGTCAGGGTTCAGCAGAATACCAGCGCTGTAGCCCCTACTGCAGCATTAAGCTGAGCTGTAATCCTTTTTTATTTACCACTGTTTTCCTAATGTTATATTTACTCTTACTGTATGTTAATTTGTATTGTTTGTGATTTTGTATGTATGTATGTTTTTTCTCGTGTCTGTGGTATTTTAAAATAAATTACTATTCTTTCTTCTACTTATTTTAATAAAATTTCCCTTTTCGGCTTAGGTTTGCTGAAAGAAATCTGTTTTTAGAGATAAGCTCGCCTGTGTACATATCTTTTAATTTATTAAATGCTTTTCTGTGTACATTAAAGAATAAAGATGAGTTCCGTACCCGTATGTATGGTGGTACAGAACATTGTGCGCGGGTCCGACTCACACTTGTCCACATTGTTTATTAACTTTGTTCTCTAAATCGGAGACTAGATTAAAACTTAAAGCATCCAAGACATTATGAAACAGTATATGACTTGGAAAATTTGGTAAGTTTGTTGGCAAAATTCTAAACAAAGTTTCTGAAACAAACTTGAAATAAAGGTTTGCCAAGCCCTGAATAAGCAATCTTAAAGGACTATTAAAGTTACTAAAATCAATTCTATGTAACAACGTCTTTGAAGTGGAAGTAAGTCTAGCTTAATTATAGATTCCACGCGCGACCCGCCAAGTAATTACCGTACTTAAGTTACACTTAAGTAGCGATTAGTAGCTTCAGCTCGGTATTGCATGTGAAGAGGGCGGCGGGAGGGTGGGGGTGGTTAAAAGGTCAATATGTTTACATCGTAGCAACTTAGAGGGAACTTTCAATGGTTTATACATAATATCCTCATATAATCATCAGACCTAGGTTCGATCCCCGAGTCATTTTTAGAATTACGTCCAATATTTATTTTATTATGTAATATATAAGTATTTTGAATATTTTGTTTACGTATTGTATTATATTCTTATTTTACTATGTTTATTTAGTATAAATCTCCCATTGCGCCTATCTAATTCCCAACGATTTGAGTGCTTTCTCCTAATTATTTATTCTTGGCACTACCCTAAATTATCCTCAACACCTAAGGTCAACTGGAAGATAATGCTAATTAGCATTAAGTTCGCTTTTGTACTGATTTATTTTAATGTGCAATAAAGAATTTTATTATTATTATTATCCCCGGTCGGGCATGCACCAATGAGTTTTTCAGAATTTATGAGTGCAAAAACTTGCGGGACGGTGAAGAAAAACATCGTGAGGAAACCTGCATGTGCCAGGAGTAATAATTGTCGGTGAAACCATAGTAAAACCAGAACAGTAGATTAACTCACGCCCCGTACGAGACTTCAATACCTACTGTGTCAGGGTTGTTCCTTCTTTTATTTTCGTACCTAGCTAATACAAATCAATATTTAAATACATATATTATACATATACTACGAAGGTATGTATTATGTTTGTAAATATTAAATTAATTTACATTGGGCCTTCAACTCCATGGCAGCAGCAGCGACAGCCGGTACGAATAGCGATACGTTAAATGAACGTGTTACCAACTTATCTGTTGCCGTAGGCCAAACTAAAATGACTTCTATATTCATTAGTAACAGTCTTCGTTGCCGCGAGTCGCCGAAATAGATAAGTTTGTGGTGCGGAACTGTTCTCAAGGCGGCCCCCTTTGGTGGCACGTTTGATCTACAAAGACGCCGCCGCGCCGCTGCGCCGCGCCGTGGAGACCCGAATTGACCTTTATGTAGACCGGGAGCTCAGTACCGTATTTTAACTTTATATGAGGTAGACATTAATAAAAAGCACATTTATTTAAATAAGACTTCTTTAATTTAAAATGCTTACAATTTATAATATGAAGCACGATATTTTGAAACATTATCTGTCAAATCCTCACGTGATGTTAATTGTAGCCATTGTAAGCGCCTGAAAACAACAAAATAAAAATTATGACAAATCAACTGACATTTTGAAGCCGATTATGACAAATGAGCTATCAATCGACGACGTAGTGAAACATTCAAACATACATACATATTCATATCATACATAATAAACGTATAGACCTTATAACTCATAAAGAAATCTTACTTGCTTATATTAAATAAAGTAAGAAAACTTGAAAATAATCAATTATAAAATTAAAGATAAGCTCCTGAATTTACCTTAAAAACATGGGCATCGTCAAAAGGGGGAAGAGGGCAGCTGTCCCCCCCTAGAGATTTGAAAAACTTTGAGATTTTTATAATAAAGTAACCGAAAAATTCGCGAGAAACCCAAGAACATTATGTTTATAAGACAATTATTTTTTTTCTTGTAATGAACAATTAAAAACTTTACATTTGTTTATTTTACCTACAATTCATGTCATCTTGCCCCCCTGGCAACGCTTTTGCTTAAAAATCTTTGTGATTGTTGACTAAATTAATCAGTTCAATTCATTTAAGTACATAATAAAATTTAAGTATCTAATCGAACATTGGCTCCTAGTCTATAATTAAAAAATCTTTGCGATTTCAACCATATCAGCTCTACATTTAAAAACACTTTGACTAACTGACAATCATAGCACAGTTATGATCATAGGTACCTATGTTAAATGTGAACAAAAAAAGTACGGTTTACATCTCTCATTATTATTTATATGTACCATAAATTGTGTACTCACCTTTCTTGTTGAGTTGGTATTGAGAAGAACGATAATTCTGGATTTGAGGAATTATTATTGAGGCATCCGAAGACAGAACAATATGTACGACAGCGTGCTGTCGACTTATTTGAAGTGATCGGTGCCGCGCTGGCGCGCTTGTTCGAAAGACTTGACTGAGCGCGACCGCGGCGTAACCCCGACTAGCACCGGTCTTGCATACCGAGATATTGCTGTTGTGTGCGTACTGTAGTTCGTGCGTACTAGCACGCACACATATTAGCCGCGCGATGTACCTTTGGTTGAAGATAAACTACTTTTCTGGTTTTACTATGGTGAAACACAGCTCGACAATATCTCTGGCACCCCTCGGGGACTCATGTCGTGTCGATATATTTATTTATTTATAATATCCTCGTGAACTGAAGTAGCTATATGTACTAGTAAGTTGTCCTTATTAACATGTAAGATTGATCCAGCCACGATCTGGACTGCGATCTATTGTTATAGCGATAATGATAATTCAAGAGGGTAAAAAGCAAGCAAGTAAAGACCCACTTTGTATGCATCAAAACCGAACAGAAAGTCGATTATTTTGCCCTAGGGCGCTATTATTATTATTTTTTTAATTTATTTACTAGAGGTTGGCTAACCTGCAATCTTTCCTGTGTACCATAAATGTTATACTTTTTTTTTCACTGTTTAACGGCTCTGGATACAGTCCTTTTGAGCCAATCATAATTAAAGGTTCACAAGATTATATTTGTTTTATTTGCTCACACTATGCATTGAAAAACGTAGTATAATACACGGGCGTAAGAGCAATAAATTACTCGGTTACGTTTAAAACACTCGCTACGCTCGTGTTTTAAATCGTCCTCGTAATTTATTCCTTTTCGCCCTGTAGCATAAACTACTAAAAAACCCAAAGTAAATTTTGTCGAAGCTCAAAAAACCAAAATTAAACGTGACACGAAACAGAACTGTTTTATTTTTCCTGAAAATATTACATTCGTCGCGTAAAGCTCATACAAACACGCTCGGGCTTGAAAATACACGGAGAATATCGCTTATTTTATTATGAAACGACGCCAAAGCAAAAAGGAAGGTAGGCGTTTTACCTGTGTGTATGTACGAATATACCGAGTCTGGTGCAGTATCTCAAAATGAAACCACATAATATACCGGGACTGGTGCAGTATGTCAAAATGAAACCACATAATATACCGGGACTGGTGCAGTATGTCAAAATGAAACCACATAATATACCGGGACTGGTGCAGTATGTCAAAATGAAACCATATAATATACCGGGTCTGGTGCAGTATGTCAAAATGATACCACATAATATACCGGGACTGGTGCAGTATGTCAAAATGAAACCACGTAATAGTGTTTTTTTGGTTTTGTGTTTAATCCATTTGATTTTTATGTGTCATATTTTACTATCAATATGAAAATCTTGTTTATTAACCGTTGTAAGTTCAAAAATGACTTAAATGCAATATTGTAATTTTAGTCGATTTTTATCTAAAAATTAGACTCGTTCTGAATCGTTTCGCGCTCATTTTGGCGCACGCGATTTTCAACTTTATGAAAGTTAGATTACGGGTTATAATTGCAAAGCCGCTGTGCGCCTAAGGAAGGCCTCGTCTTAAGAGCGCACCGAGCTTTTTATATATACAAACACTTATTTATAAACCTTGTTTGAAGTAGTAAACAATTAAATTGAAATCTAGGAAAATATATTGTTATTATTGGGGATATGTACTAGACTGTATATACGATGGAAACACGATTTGATAAAGTTGGCTCGATAGAATTAATCATGAAGTTACCTCTTTTCAAGTAATTTTTTGCTCTATATTCCTACTTTTTTATATAAATAAGTAATTTGATATTATGATTCATTTACTAAAACAAAGTTCATAAATGACTGGAGCGTTAATATACGATTGTTTTTTATTGAAGAACAATATGATGAAAATAACATCCAAAACATTGAAAAACGAAAAAAAGTTTGGTTGCTTTCTTTACTTTTTACACGTAAAGAAAAAGACAGAGACAAAGGTAAACACCTCGGTGCGCCCTTAACCAATGTGACAATGATTAGATGCAAAGAAGTATATGGCAACATCTTCTCAACAGCATTCAAACATGTGCAAAGGCCAATCCCTTCCTCGTTCTGTACGTATAAATTATATAAATATTTTGAATTAAAATTTGAATTAGAACTAACGTTCAGGTTAAATTAATTTTCCAGGTATAAAAAATTGCTGAAAAGAAAAAAAAGGTAACTTCTTGCTTCCAAAACAATAAAAATGAGTTTAATTTTAATTGTTTATTTTTATTAAAGTTCATATTGGTTTTTATTTGATTTAAACATTTAGAACCATTTAATTAAAAGCAGTTTAGCAGCCGGATAGTGAAAAACTCGTATTTTTTACTAATGAATCGACATAGAACAGTTACCCTACAATATCTATGTATTGTCTAAACTGTCATCGTACAGATTCTATTGGTTTCCGTAATTTAAAGTTTTAAATTTTAAAATTGTAATTTTTAACAATAATAATATATTATGCATCACACCTTAAAACTACGTAAATGTAATCGAATATAACTACAAATGAACACTTCAGCTTAAATTCCATGAAATCGCTGAAATACGACACCCTTTCTTCGAAGACTTCCTTTGTAAAGAGAGCGAGAATCACAGTCTGTACTCGCACAACAAATGAGTTGAAACTCACGTTGTTGCGTGAATGCAGCTTATCTTTTCAGCTGCTGTAGTCACGTGCGTTATGGGGCCTATGATTGATATATTTTTGAAAAAAGAAAGCATTTTTATGCAACGATGGTTTACCAACTTACATTCAGTGACTTCAGTATTTTAAGGCCTCTATGTACCTGTATCTTTTGCGACGAATCAGCCAATCACAGCAATGCATTTCATAGCTAAGCTGCTCACTGCTTAGCTTGAAATTCTCAAATATGTAATTGGGGGTTTTTAGTTTTGTGGGGTCGGGTTTTGAGTATCTTTTTATTTTCTTTAAGTATTTCTTACGTGAAATACGGCTAGGATCCCCAAAGATTCGTACATTTATGTGCGTGGATGATTTTTGGGACCCGTATGCTACACGCCTTGGACGATAACGGAAATCAAAGATTCGAAGTGGCTCTATCTGGAAGATGAAGATAAGTTGTACTCTATTAAAATGAGAAATGGGTTCTATCTAGCCATCTGGTTCCGGTATTCAAGTAGTTGACTAAATGTGCAAAATCTTTATATCTTTATATTAACCATATTATTGGTATGTTATTGACACTTTTATTATTGTAATATGTTTATATGTCGTCCGCATATTGTAGAATTGGGCATACCGTGATCTGCCCGGGGGTTGCCTCGCTCCGCTCGCTTCGCTCGGATGGCCAAATTTATTGTAAAATTAATACGCTCCGCTTTAATCCGCTCGTCGTCGCACCTATCTTTTGTTTTTGGTAAAAGGTTTTTGATTTTATACTTTACGATCTGCCCACGATGTATATAAAAACACTAATTATTGGTTTAATTGTCGTGGGCCCGACATCAGTCACAAACATTTATTTTTAATTAAATATGTAATAATGAGGAACGCCTACGGGGACAATTGAAAACGCAACAACCATTTGGGACACCTGTCCATAATAATTAATAAAGCCTGTACGCCCCGTAGCTAGCGAGGAAAGTTTTTGCTATGACCTACTATGCAAAATTTCGTAGCCATTTCCTTTGTTCTCTAGAAAAGTTTGGCAAGTTGTATAACAACAGGAAAACTGACAAAAGTTCTTTTCAAAATTATTCAGTTTTTGATATATTATCTGTGGTTTTTGTTTAATATTCAAACTGAATAAGATCATCCACATCCATCGCTTTGAACACTCTAATTTATTATTAGAGTGCGTTACAAACAAATCAGCAAGAGGTCACAGGTTGGAACCCTGGGCCGAGGAAGTTATTATTAGAGTGCGTTACAAACAAATCAGCAAGAGGTTACAGGTTGGGATCCTGAGCCGAGGAAGTTATTATTAGAGTGCGTTACAAAAAAAATCAACAAGAGGTTGGCAGGTTGTGACAGGTTGGAATACTGGGCCGAGGAAGTTATTATTAGAGTGCGTTGCAAACAAATCAGCAAGAGATCACAGGTTGGAATCCTGGGCCGAGGAAGTTATTATTAAAGTGCGTTACAAATAAATCAGCAAGAGGTCACAGGTTGGGATCCTGGGCCGAGGAAGTTATTATTAGAGTACGTTACAAAAAAATCAACAAGAGGTTGGCAGGTTGTGACAGGTTGGAATACTGGGCCGAGGAAGTTATTACTAGAGTGCGTTACAAACTAGAACAGCATCTATTAGAAACAAATTTCAAGTAAACAGCAAGAGGTCGCAGGTTGGAGTCCTGGGCCGAGGAAGTTATTATTAGAGTGCGTTACAAACTAGAACAGCATCTATTAGAAACAAATTTCAAGTAAACAGCAAGAGGTCGCAGGTTGGTGTCCTTGGCCGAGGAAGTTATTATTAGAGTACGTTACAAGCTAGAACAGCATCTATTAGAAACAAATTTCAAGTAAACAGCAAGAGGTCGCAGGTTGGAGTCCTGGGCCGAAGAAGTTATTATTAGAGTGCGTTACAAACTAGAACAGCATCTATTAGAAATAAATTTCAAGTAAACAGCAAGAGGTCACAGGTTGGAGTCCTGGGCCGAGGAAGTTATTATTAGAGTGCGCTACAAACTAGAACAGCATCTATTAGAAACAAATTTCA
Source organism: Ypsolopha sequella (assembly GCA_934047225.1). NCBI lineage: Eukaryota > Metazoa > Arthropoda > Insecta > Lepidoptera > Ypsolophidae > Ypsolopha > Ypsolopha sequella. The sequence goes on from OW203987.1 coordinate 26,888,100, forward strand.
AGTAAACAGCAAGAGGTCGCAGGTTGGAGTCCTGGGCCGAGGAAGTTATTATTAGAGTGCGTTACAAACTAGAACAGCATCTATTAGAAACAAATTTCAAGTAAACAGCAAGAGGTCACAGGTTGGAGTCCTGGGCCGAGGAAGTTATTATTAGAGTGCGTTACAAACTAGAACAGCATCTATTAGAAACAAATTTCAAGTAAACAGCAAGAGGTCACAGGTTGGAGTCCTGGGCCGAGGAAGTTATTATTAGAGTGCGTTACAAACTAGAACAGCATCTATTAGAAACAAATTTCAAGTAAACAGCAAGAGGTCACAGGTTGGAGTCCTGGGCCGAGGAAGTTATTATTAGAGTGCGCTACAAACTAGAACAGCATCTATTAGAAACAAATTTCAAGTAAACAGCAAGAGGTCACAGGTTGGAGTCCTGGGCCGAGGAAGTTATTATTAGAGTGCGCTACAAACTAGAACAGCATCTATTAGAAACAAATTTCAAGTAAACAGCAAGAGGTCACAGGTTGGAGTCCTGGCCCGAGGAATTTATTCTAAATATTTGTTTACTTGAAATTTGTTTCTAATTGATCATTTCTAGTTCGTTTATTCTAAAAATATTTGGAATAAGTCCAGCATTAGAATTTCGAAATAGCAATTAAGGCGATAATATATAAAAATATACGGGTGCTTCTTTTCTGTATATTTAATGAAATACACGGGGAATTGTAATTAATTTCTGGTATCTGAATTTTAAATATATGTGTAATCTAGCGTTTTGTTTTTGGAAAACGTGTTTAGACAAATTTTCCTCGATAGAAATTATTTTCTCCCCGTTATACAAATAGCAACAATGTACAGAACTCAAACATATTTTATTAGATGGGATTCAACATCTAGATTTTTCATTTTGAAAATGTTGCTAGCTATTTTAGTTTTTGTTATAAGAATATAAAACCAACTTATTTCCCTTTCGCCCTGAACCCGCCCTACTCGCACTGAGCATTTTTTCGCTTGAAGTGACAGTGAAAAAAATAAAATTGGCATGGCCTATTAAACATTGGTTTTAAGCCTTCAATTGTGTTTCTGTTTATTGGCGGCAAAATTCTACTCGTTTGTAACAAATTCACGGTTTAAAAACTCACTGTAGGCTAGTTTTACAATGCTTTGCATATTTTCAGACGGTAGGCCACATCGGCCTCTTAATTTTGAGACCCGATGGCTTATTACGCATCTTGCAAACAGTAAGCAATCGACAACAATTGTGCAATTAATGTGTCAAAAGTCACTTTACTTATTAAGAAAGTGTCTTTTGACACAGCAACTGCACAATTTTTGTCGATTGCTTATTGTTTGCAACATACGATATAGCGACCCGCCCGTCCTTCGCACGGGTGCAATGCTGATACTAAATATACTACAGAAATTTATAGGCCCCCCGGCCGCCACCACCGCCACCGTTATATCTCTGAAATGCTGTAAAGGCCATATTGATCTATATTAAATGTACAACGTATTTATTTAAGGTACTTAATTGGATAAGGATTAATGATGTATTACTTAAAATCGCTTCGTAAATAAGCCATTCTTTCTCGTAAAAAGTAAAGGATAAAAAATGGTTATTGTGGCTTATCCCTAAGAGATAGACATATACCATTCCAGGTTTTTTTGTAGAACTTTTTAAGGTGTACAATACTGTAGTACATTATTTTGATCTATCTCGTAGGGTTCAGTTTTTTGTTAATATTTTTTATTATACAGCTTTCCGTTGGCGATGTCCAGGATAGAGCTAAGTGTAGGACACAGCAGTTGCTAAAAAGAAGAAGAGGAAAGAAGATGAGAAGAAAAAGTAGATTACCGTAAAGGCGTGGTTCGATTAGTTAGTACTACACTTTGCAAACGTGTCGTCTTCTAGCTCGTACTCATCCCACAACTGGTACTGGAACAAAGTAGATGATATCGTATGGGCTTACCGTAAAGGCGTGGTTCGAATGGTTGGTGCTGCACTCTGCAAACGTGGCGTCTTCTAGCTCGCACTCATCCCACAGCTGGCTCTGAAACAAAGTACAGTTGCACTTAAATCTAATGTAAGTATACAGTAGTACCCACAGACCACTAAGTCATTAGACGTCATAAGGAGGGCAATCCTTTTTCGTCAATACATCAGTGCAATTTCACTACTATACAAATGTCAGTCCATCCTATCCCATTTCCTTGCTTAGTACCGCAGTACCCCGCAACAACTCGGCTTGCGGAAAAAATTGTCACTTGTCCGTAGTTGATAAGATGTCCAATAATAGAGATATATTAAACATACTTGTATGTTGTTCCACTAATATATATTTATGAACGGTCACGCTACCAGTTTCAGCGATTTAATCGACCTCTTCAGGCAATAACAACACAATACACAATACTTAAATGCATTTTGTAAGATAATGTATAAATAATGTTTCCAGTTTGGGTGACTCATTCCGTTCATTAATATTTGTGGAACAACGTATACAACGTGTAACAGAAAGGTGTAACAATATTGGAACAGCTTATTCAGTCAATGGTATAGAACAAATTTTACTAAGGAACATAACCTGCATCTCGAAAAAAAAATTTACTCTTTCATAGAAAAATGCAATGCCGCTCGGCCGAAATGTATGTAAGGGCTGATTTTTTTTTTGAGATTTCAGGGTTGGCTCCATAGTAAAAGTTGTTCTATACCATTGACTGAAGAAGCTCTTCAAATATGGTTACACCTTTCTGTTACACGTTGTATATCTCTGTCATTGTTAAACTGTCCATCAAGAAGTGACAACATACACCATCAGTCAAGATGTCTAATGGATAAGAGGTCTGTGGTAGTACCACTTAAATAATGCACGTATAAACCTTCGCCACTCTTTGGCAAAGGTAGTATTTTCTGTTTCGTATTTCCGCTTTCTCTACAATCCATGATAGATAATGCACATCCGGTCGGCTATAGACAACTAGTATGACACCGTTAATTGCTTGCGGTTCCGATTTTATGCACATGTTCTAAAATTACTGACTCTATTTTCTTTGTAATAAGTTTCCAAATTCTTACAATTTACGATTCGGCTCGTTTTCGAGAATACGCACGGGCGATGATTTCAATGGGCAATTTATATAGCAGATCGGTAAGAAATTAGTATATTTCAAGCCACCATATATACTTTACAGTACACAAAGGATAACTTAAAAAAAAAAACAGTTACATACCTTATACAACCTTACATTTTATTAATATTATATAAGAAAAAAAAAAGCAATTTATTTAGAAAAGGGCACTAATATTTAGCTATACAGCACTTATTTTTCTAATAATATCCGAATGTGAGCACGTCATTCGGTTCAATTTTGTGAAAATCTGAAAATTCACATACATATGTATTTTTTAATCCTATTTAATCCTTTAACTGTTAAGGAATATATCTATCTCATAACACCGGGGCGTATGGAAACTCTTTCACTGTTAAGTCCATCAAACTGTGGAACTCCCTTCCTCACACTATCAGGGATAGCCCCTCCATTGGTGTATTCAAAAGGAAAATAAAAGAGCACTATCTTCGACAACTTATCGTGTAGGTGTATTATGTATATATATCATTTATTGTGTATTTATTTACTGAATATGTATTGTTATATTTATTTATACTATGTAGGCATGTAAATTTTATGTAGTTTGTTATTATTTTTAACTAATTAGGTATCTACTATTAATTTAATCTTGTTTCTGTATAAATATTATCGTGCACAATATGAATATCTTATTTATTTCAAATATCCTTATCACCCTTGGTTTGCTGGAAGAAATCTCATTATTGAGATAAGCACGCCATTGTACATAACTTTTATTATATAATTTAGAATTGAGTTTTCTGTGTGCAACAAGAATAAATATAAATATAAATATAGAACTCCCAGAAAACGCAAAGTAAAATTCCCATACATTTAGTATGTAATAAAGTTGTTACTGAAATTCACTTGAACTCATTGTAAGTTGACCGGAATATTCTGGCTTTTTTGTATTTTGAACAGATTTTGTCGCGACGTCGTCGCCATCTTGTATTTTGTATAATTTTGTTACCTCTTTTGAAAGCAATTTTTTTGTTATTATTTTTGTAACTCAATTGATTTGGAACAAATAAATAAAAATTATGTGATTTTTTGTTTGTTTGTTATTATGCAAAACATGCCAAGTTGCGCCGCGGCCGATCAGGTGTTTTTGAAGGCACTAAAGATCGACCGTCCCTACATAGTGGAATGGTTCAATTATATTGTGAGATAGGATTGCTTGCAGTCGTCGCCCGGACAATCTCGAGTTCTATTGCTTGCTTCATTCCCTTTGTGCGTATTTTTATCTAAGTGGACAGCTGAGCTCTATTCCACCGACATAAAAGCTATTTTTGATTACAAGAGCTATCACGTGGAGCGTCATATTGAAAACAAGCTTTATCAGGTTATTCAATCAGGTATATCGAGTTATAGCTTTTTTCATATTGCGTAATCATTTTATTTTATGATTCTACTTTCGAAGGCGGTCCTTTATTGCAGATACACTGTTCAAACTGGCATGACTCCCATACACTTTCAGAAGCCGATATCAATCACTGCGCATATTTTTTGATTTCAGGGTTGAATCCACAGAACTATTAATAAGGAATAGAAATGCCATAAAAGCCGTGACTGCGACGCACCGATTTTTTTCTCTTTATTTATTTTCTAGCTGTTGTGCAGTCCTACTGAATCTGTCAATATTTTTTTCTCTTTATTTATTTTCTAGCTGTTGTGCAGTCCTACTGAATCTGTCAATATTTTCTAGCTGTTGTGCAGTCCTACTGAATCTGTCAATATTTTTTTCTCTTTATTTATTTTCTAGCTGTTGTGCAGTCCTACTGAATCTGTCAATATTTTTTTCTCTTTATTTATTTTCTAGCTGTTGTGCAGTCCTACTGAATCTGTCAATATTTTTTTCTCTTTATTTATTTTCTAGCTGTTGTGCAGTCCTACTGAATCTGTCAATATTTTTTTCTCTTTATTTATTTTCTAGCTGTTGTGCAGTCCTACTGAATCTGTCAATATTTTTTTCTCTTTATTTATTTTCTAGCTGTTGTGCAGTCCTACTGAATCTGTCAATATTTTCTAGCTGTTGTGCAGTCCTACTGAATCTGTCAATATTTTTTTCTCTTTATTTATTTTCTAGCTGTTGTGCAGTCCTACTGAATCTGTCAATATTTTCTAGCTGTTGTGCAGTCCTACTGAATCTGTCAATATTTTTCGGACCATTAATTTTATATAAGTAACGTTAAGTGTGGACTGTGACTTGCATTTTATTGTGTTTGTTTTTCATTTATTTGGCTTATGTTTTTATTTCCATAAAATATTTTTTATCTCTTTATAAGATGGTAATTTCAAACATATTACAACTTACTAATTTAAATTTGAAATATTTTAAAAGAGAACCTAACCGTATACGTATACTTTCTTTTGTACTTTCTCTTGTACATAATACGCAAAGATCTGTTCCTTCTGTTTTGTTTGGATTATTGTCTCATTTTGCAAATTTATTTAGTTGTCTGTGTGTGTGTGTGTATACCAAAAGTTTGCTTTCTTCTATCCAACACTAGGTAAGTTTTGATGATAATTTTACTTATAGGTGAAAACTTTGTAAGGCTATTGTAACTTTTACTTTATTACCCTTATTGTATAACGGAATAGCTGTTTGTTTTCCTTAAATAAATAAGTAAATATATTTCACAATTCACACTTGAGAACACCTCGGTCTGTGTCCTCGATTCTAGTCGTGACGATGAATTTCATGTTTTTTTTTAATACCAATTCTTATTTACGTTGGTAACTTATTAAATAACGATTTTTATTGATGTAAGCTTGTGTAATTGTGTATAACGTACGCTTTTTTAAATCACTCTTCTAAAGAGACTTGAAAGTTGAAACCCCATTGCCATCCCATAGGCATGAGATAAAAAGTAGCCTATGTTTAGAACTGTTGCAAAGTTCAGTCCAATCGCTTTAGTAGGTATACAGATACGGCGTGAAGAACTAACACATAACTTTTCTATAGAAACTTCACACCTCATTGCCATAACATGGGAACTGATTTATGGGATTAATAGTTTTCTATGTCATATTAAATATTTAAAACTGTACTAGACCAATGTTTCAGCCCAATTGGTTCATTATATTGTACGTCGCGTCGCGCGTCGTCGTGAAGAAATGACACATCACTTTTCTACAGAAACTTGAAACCCCATTGCCATCCCATGGGAATTGATTTGTGGGATAAAAAGTAGCCTATGTCCTATTCCAGGTTAAGAACTACATTTGTGCACATTTTCAGCCCAATCGGTTCAGTAAATACGGCGTGAAGGAGTAACAAACATACATACATACATACATCCATACATCCAAACATACATCCATCAAAACTTTCGCATTTATAATATTAGTGGGATAGTTGGATTATAGTCAACATTAATAACTTTCGTATAGACGAGTAATATTACCACTTTTCGGCTATCAGGGACGACAATTCCAGGGCATATTTTCTTTTCTATGAATCCCTGTCCGTTACCACACCTAGCAATTAAGCGCTATTTCCTTACAGTGCCTTTCTTGCAACATCAGACGCTTTGTGGCTAAAGGAGTCCATTTCCCTCCAAAATACATTATGTTAATAAAAGTTCAGGACCATCAGTCATAGTGATGCGGAACCATTAATAAAACTGGGTGACGTGACAGTGAATCAGCACTTTTAGGGTTCTGCATAGGTCTTAATATAGCTCAGTTTTTCCTAACCAGGGGTCCGCAAGTGGGCCAGTTCACAGAAAGTAGGTATCATAAATACACATATACAAATAAAAAGCAGCGGGTTGTGTCTGAGATACACCCGTTAATTATTTTATCTACACTTATATCATAAAATCCTGATTATGAACTCAAAAATAGTACATAGTCACATTTTTTTTTCAAAAAACGTATCTTCTACATAAAAGTTATTGAAACGAACAGTTTTCTTAACAAAATAATGCTTTCAAATAACTTTTTCTGCTATATAAGTACAGTTACACGAAGTTGGAAGGCAAAGGGAACATACAGTCATGTCTAAGGTTTAATAGGGAATGGTTTGAATGACGTACATACTTATGACCAAACCCATGCACTTGTGGACTACGATTGATTTTAATCATAGTAGAACTTGAGATAGACCCTTGTCTAACATGCGCGGTGAACTGCTGGATTTTGTACGTTACCTATTAATTTAATATTTACTGCTTTTTTGCTTATTTAAAGTTTTATTCTGGGCAAAACGTCTGACAGCATAAACTGAGCAACAAAAATGACAAACAACCACAACGAACCCGCAAAATCAAGAAAACCTTACGAAAATTGTAACCAAGATCAAGAAAATTATTGGATTGGAAAATAGGTAGGTAACCTATGGCATGAGTGAAGATAAAGTAGTGTATGAAACTACACATAACTAGGTATGAAGCTAATATAGTAGTTTATGCCACCAGGGCGAAAAGGAATAAATCACAAGGACGATTTTAAACACGAGCGTAGCGAGTGTTTTAAACGTAAACGAGTAATTTATTGCTCTTACGCCCGTGTATCATACTACGTTTTTCAATGCATACCATGAGGAAATGAAACAAATATAATCTTGTGAACTTTAAATTATGATTGGCTCAAAAGGACTGCATCCAGACCCGTTAAACAGTAGAAAAAAAAAGTAAAACATTTATGGTACACAGGAAAAGCTGCAGGTTAGCCAACCATTGTAAATAAATTAGAAAAATAATAATAATAAAGCCCTAGGGCAAAATAAACGACTTTCTGTTCGGTTTTGATGCATAAAAAGTGGGCCTTTACGAGCACTTGCATTGACAACTTCTTTATATGCCAGTTTCTTAAACTACTATAAGTGGATTCTTCTTTTGCCGCCTCTTTACTCAATCGCAGAGGAAGAAACTATTGACCAAAGAAAACATAATCACTAGTGGCAGCGCATTTATTATTCCGATCAAATATTTGGGATTTAACATATAGAATAGAATAGAATAGAATATTAATTTATTTCGCAAGAAGGGAGTACAGTACAAGTTACAAGAATTTAAGCTTAAAATCTAAGATACACATAAAGTACTAATAACAAATGTACGCTGTTAACCTAGATAGGATTTTACGCCTGTAGAAAGGAATAACAGCCCCGTTTCCTTGGAGGACAGAATGGGCTAAAAAAACATAAGTACTTAGTTAATAGGCTTAACAACAGGCGCTCTGATCCCAAAAGAGTGACTCTCTGTCTTTTTCTTACGTGTAAGGAGTAAAGAAAATAACCACACTTTTGTACTTTTTCGTTGTTTTTATCGGTTTTTAAATTGTTTAAAAATAAGGGATATGTTTATTAAAACCCACTTACGTGGTCGACCTAGAAAATTTAAAGAGCAATATTACCAGATATGTTTCGTTAATAAAAGAGTGGAATTATGGAAATGGCATGATTTGAAAGGTCTTATTACATGCTGTGTTCGAGAATTATTTATATCGAGCAAAGTTTATCTGATCGTGTAACACATGCGTGGAAGACCTAGATAAAGGTTCGAACTATATTGCGTATTTTTTTTTTGGAAGTTTTTGGAATATTGGTAGATTCGTTTTGTTCGTTTACTAATTCACTTTCAGTTTTGCCAATTTTCTTTAGTTTTTCTGTTGCTGTATTTTAACCAATATTAGCGAAGTACTTATTACAAAGATTTAGGGAGTCTTTAGGGGTTCTGTCAATTATAAGCAAGTCAGCTGAAGTTTTACGTTGGCTGCCTAAGTCGCAAATAATGTCTTTTGGTGTTGTCTTTGTTACCCAGTAATTCTTTATTTTCATGTAAGTTTATTTAAGTGTTCCTTTTCAGGGTTCCGTACCAAAAGGGTAACCAACGGGATCCTATTACTATGTCCGTCTGTCATCAGGCTGTATCTCAATAACCGTGATAGTTAGACAGTTGAAATTTTCACAGATGATGTATTTTTGTTGCCGATATAACAACAAATACTAAAAAACAGGATAAAATAAATATTTAAGGGGGCTCCTATACAACAGATAGGTTTTTTTTGCCGTTTTTATAGACAATGGTACGGAACCTTTCGTGCGCGAGTCCGACTCATATTTGGCTGGTTTTTAATTTAATATGCTTCCATATTTATTCTAATTTTTAGTACAGAACCCTCAAAAAGCAACCAGCCCAAAAACATCGCGTTGAACCGCTGCCAAATGTCACGTGTGGGAACTGAACCGAATACATTTTTACACGAGGAGGAACCGTTGCGCCAATTTGAGTATGTTTTAGATACGTAGGTTGTGTCCAGCGTTTGCTATTGTTAGGGTTCCGTAGTACCTAAAAGGTTAAAAGAACCTTTATGGTGAGACTCCGTTGTCCGTCCGTCCGTATGTCACAGCCTCATAACTTTAGCACCGTTAAAGATAAATACATGAAGTTTGACACAAAATAGCATTAATTTGCCCACATGAGGGTGTAAAAAAATATATGAAAATTTTGAAATTGTTCTAAATATTTCCAAAACAAAAGTAAGAAAAATAAAAAATATTAGCCTAAAAATACAACATGGGTCTCAAATTGTAGGTATTAAAAAGTTAATTCTAAAAATATATACTTTTAATATATTTACTGGCACTGGTTTCGAGAAATCTTTAAGAAACCCCAAAAATATGCATGTCCCCCCCCTTATCTCCAAAACTGGTAGACCGAAAAATATGAAAAAAATGTCAATTATAGACCATAACTAGCCAATTACAGGAAAACTATAGCAATTAAAAAAAATTCAGCACTAATGAGAAATATAAAAAAAGAAGCAAAATAAATAAAAAAAATATTTTATAAAAATACAATCTGGGTATCAAATTGTAGGTATTAAAAAGTTTATTTTAAAAATATATACTTTTTCTATACTTACTGGCACTGGTTTTGAGAAATCTTTAAAAAAACCCCCTTATCTCCAAAACTGGTGGACCAAAAAGTATGAAAAAAATCATGGTAATATGTGTTTACGTAAAGATTACAGGAAAAATAAAGCGGTTGAGAAATTCACGAAAAAAAAATTACAAAATTAAATTTATCATCCACAATACGGAACCCTAGGTACGCGAGTCTGACTCGCACTTGGCCGGTTATTATTTTTAAATGGCCCATTCAATGACGTGTGTTGAGCATCTGCTATCGCTTTGTTACTGTAGACCAAGGGTCTACAACCCGCGGCCCTTGGACCGCATGCGGCCCGCCGGGACAATGTTTGCGGCCCTCAGAGGATAAGGAAATTTTCAACTATTCTATACGACATTTTTAATTCACTTTTGGTTTTAAATTATTGTTGAAGTGGTATGTTTACGTGCGGCAATGTGCGGCCCTTCGACAGACCTGGAATAGATTATTGGCCCTCCAGCTAAAAAAGGTTGAAGACCCCTGCTGTAGACACTTATGTTATTGCAGAGCGTTACAATTTAGAAAGTCGATCGGAATTTTCGGAACTCCCGAAAAATAATTTTCGTAAAATTTGTAATTTTTCAGTATCCGCTTTCACATGAAATTTTATATAAGATGACGTTAATTTACACTGCCAAAAATTTCACAATAATGGTCATCGAATTATGAAACTGAGAACTTACCGAGTCTTCAGTATGAATTTACCTTGTATACCAATGAAAAATTATCATAAAATACATCTTTTAATAATTTACATCCAATATCCACTTTAACGTGCAATTTTATAAAATTACCAACGAAACATGCTTATAACATACAGCTATTATGCGTGTTCAGAATAAAATGTATATTTCGGAACGCATCCATCAAGGGTCTATATAATTTGTCTATGGACTTGGAGCTGTCAAAAACGAGGGACGTGGAATTTTCTTGGTATAGATCGCGGACGATTTTAATATGTGTTATTAAGGGCTTAACCCAAGGGAAATCGGTGCGGACATCGTAAGAAACAGTATTCGATCAAGGGCTGAAGATATTTTGGCGTGAAGGCCACTTTTGAGTGTATTTCCTGTGTGTGTGAAATAACCTATATCCACGCGGTGTGCGACAAGTGGACTTGTCATTTACCACTATTTCTGGGTTCGGATGCATCCCGGGGTAGGAGGGTTGTGTTTAGATTCATCGTGGAAGGTGATCTACGTGTCACGGCACCGACACGCCTTGGTCTCCGCAGCGAAGGGTCTTCGTGCGAGGACTACTTGATGAGGTCATCATACAACTGTCTGGTAGGACATTTTATATTAAATATTAGATCATAAGATACTTGTATACTATAAATCTGGGACAGCTATGGGCCCCTGCTCCAGCTGCAAGTATCGCCCTTTAGCATACAATTAGTGGTGTCTGAGCGTGGTTATGGAATCCTCGCACCAGTGACGTCGATGCCCGTCACTAGTCAGTATTACTACTTTTTATATGCTACAATTTCTGGTAGCAACGAGCGTTTATATCAAACAAGTGTTGGTAGCCAGTCCGTGGTTAATCCCAACTTTGGTTTATATACATATAAACAGCGGAACTGGGCGGCCCCAGTGTCATTGAACTGTTAACATAGCTAGGCTATTTACATGTACATGTAGCAATTACAAATTGGATTTGTTTAGTGCTTTGAGTAGATAATTGATTACCGGAGGGTACCACATTGATGTGGTTCAGTAATATCAGTATAAATTGTTAATTTAGTACATATCAAGTGTTCTTGTATTGCAATAACATTATATCATATAACGGTTTATATTATAGATTGGAAATCAACTTGTTAGCTAATATACGGTTATCTTGGCTTGAATTTATGTACTTACAAGCATGTATACAAGTGCATAGTGGAATGTGCATTCGGGTTTGTGTGTATTGTATACACCAAATATAATTTAAATTTGGTAATATAGAATTAGGTAGGAACCTATTTGTTTGTTTAGTATTGACGGACAGTACATACATTGGTAATTGGGAATTAATTTTGCTAATTAAATTCTATTTATAGGTAGGGTACCTATTGAGCAGTGCTTCTGTATTTTGTGCCGTGTCAGGGTGTTTGCTAAATAGTTTTTATTTATACATTTCCCGGTTCATTGCGGCATGATGTCCAAGTCTCACAAGGCTGCGTTGGCGAAAGAGCTCCGCTGGTTTACAACCGTCCAGGGATTGCTTTCTCGTTCGGATCGCGACAATGCAATCCTGGAGAGAGCCGAGCGGATGCATCAGCGGCTGGCTGATGCAGAGGCGGCTGTGGCAGCACTGCAGGAAAGTGACGAGCCTTTGAAGAGGTATGTTACGGATTTAGCTCAGATAATGGAAATTTATGATGATGTAACTGAGGCGGCCTCCATGATCAAAAAGCGACAATCGGGCAGCCCGGTTGTTAGCGCACCTAGACCAACAGATGGCGCCACTGGTAAGATGCTGGTTATAAAGTCAAATATTGTTGCTGATCTAAAGAGGCAAAATTCAGGAGGTCCTGTAGTTGTCACGCCTCAACCGGTAGATGGCGTGTCTAGTAGTTTGGCTAATTTAAAACTAAATAAATTCAATGGGAAAATGGAAGAATGGGTTTCATATAGGAATATGTTTACGTCATTAATAAATTCTAGGGTAGATTTATCAAAGGGGCAAAAGATGGCATATTTGATGTCAACATTGGAGGGCGAAGCAAGGTTGCTCATCCAGCACCTCAGGGTAGAGGATGATCATTATGATATAGCGTGGGGCTTATTAAATGATAGGTATCAGAACATGCGCTTACTGGCGGATGCGCATGCGTCTCAATTGTTGACGTTACCTAGGGTAACCGACTGGGCACAGCTGAGGCAGCAATTACTAACTCCGGTCACTGTGGCGTGTAATGCCCTTAGAACATTAGGTTTACCGGTGGACGAGTGGTCGTTTTTACTCGTTCACATTATTTTAGGTAGGTTGCCTAATGACGTGAGGTCACGTTTTGAGCGGGTGTCCGCAGAAAAAGTTGGCAGCACTGTGCCTAAATTTACGGACTTAATGAGGTTTCTTGAATATGAAGCTAGGGTAGCAGAAACATCACAGCCGGACTTGGCGCCATCTGGGGCGCAATCATTTTCGTCTGCTGGCTCATCTGAATGTGGGGAGCCCAGACAACCGCAGCAGTCGCGGGGACGCGATATGACACGTTTGGCGGGGGTCGCCGTGGTCGAGAGGTCATCGACCTGTTTACAGTGTGGCCATACGGGGCATGACCTGCTGAGATGTCAGCAGTGGCGAAACCTGCACGTCACCGAGCGGCGACGCATAGTGAAGCGTAAGGGCCTGTGTTTCGGTTGCTTGGGCAATCATTTTGAACGTAATTGTCCCGAGCCACGACGTTGCAGTGTTTGTGAGGGGCCTCACCATTTATTGTTGTGTGCCAACAGATCTGAAGCGGCTTCACCGGTCCCGCAGCGACGGAGCCCTACGGGCGGGGGTGCTTCAGGGAGAACCCCCCCCCCCTTGGACAACGGGGGTGCGTCAGGGAGAACTTCCCCCCCCTCGGTCCAGGGAAGGCTTGCTGTCGGGCAGAGCTCCCCTCCGTCGGAACGGAGGACTGCGGCGCGAGGCGCGCCCCCTCACCGGGAGGTGAGTTATGTTTTTGCGCGTGGACCCGTAGGGGGCTTGCCTACGGGCTATCACACATATGGCCATGTTGTGAATTGGGCCCCTACGGGCGGGGGCCAATTGGAGTTGGCAAGGGCTAGGCCCCCCCTTCCCGCGCCGGTTTTGGTGCCAGCTGGCAGGGAGCACCGTGTTAAGACGGAGTCACGGGGTTACTCACCGCCGTACCGTGAGTACCCGCGGTTAGAGTACCACCCGCCGTACTCAGGGAGAGTTGGAGGCTACGCTCCCCCCATGGTTGGGATGTGCACACGCCAGCCGTATTATTGCCAGTGGACTGGTCCTGCACTCCTCAGGTGGGGTAGCCTGTAACTAGCTTGTTCAAGCCATGAGTACGGAACCGCGGACGGTTCTGTTGCCTACCGCGATGGCTCGCGTCTAGGGCCCCAGGGGGGATTGAGTTAGGGTAAGGGCCCTCCTCGACTTGGAAAGTCAAGTGGCGCACCGATTAGTTTTGAACCTGGAGGTTTCGTCGGTGCCGCTCCTAGGTATTGATGGACTGGAGTTGAATCAGCGGCTGCAGCCATGGTTATAGACAATATTGTCGGCTGGCAGCCTTCTTTGGACTTTCCTCCGTCCATAATCTCATGCACGTCAGGTCTGCATCTGGCAGACCCACGTTTTGTCATCCGGCCCCAGTCGATGTTTTCCTGGGCGCGGATTTGTTAGGATGGATCCTATTTGGTTTTTAAAAAAGACTCTGGGTTCTTCTTCATTGGTGGAGGTATCCACAATTTTGGATATTCGATATTTGATTCGATACTTGGATTATTATGTTCGAACTTAGGAAATGGCTTTCAAATGAACATATACTGTTTGCAGATTTGGAGGATCCCAATATGATGGTGGTATTATGTTGAAATACCAACCAGTCAATGATATTCATATATTTTGTCCCCAGCCGTGAGTGCAGAGGAGCGTTGGAGCGCATTGGTACACGGTACGTGTACTTCAGGCGGACCTCATCAAGTTTAGACTTCGAGTTCTGCGCGAGGATCACGCCAGGCTGAAGTGAGCGGTTGCTCGTTTGAATCCTTTCACGGATTATGAAGGACTTCTGCGTTTTGGAGGCTGATTTTGGAGAGCTGACCTGCCATACGGAAGTCTTCATCCTTTGCTTCTACCCAAGACGGACCTTTGGTAAATCTGTTGGTGTCGGATTGACACATACGTAATGCGCACGGGGGTTTTCAGCAATCGCAACGCTCGGGTTGTAAAAGCATACCTTGTGTATTTGTGTGCTTGGCCACCAAGGCCGTTCACTTGGCAGTGGTATCAGCTTTGACTACGGAGGCCTTCGTCGCCGCGTTGGATCGTTTCGTGTCGCGTAAGGGTTTACCTTCACTTATTCGCTCCGACAATGGCACAAACTACAAAGGTACTGCTAACTATCTAAAAGATATTGATAATTTTTTGTTTTGTAAATAACTATGCTAGTTTAAGTTAAATCTTCGCCCAGAAAGGGGTAACTTGGCGGTACAGTCCCCCAAATTGCCCTCACTGGGGAGGGAATTTTTTGAAGCTGCCGTCAAGTCGGCGAAGACCCACCTCCGCTGCGTTATTGGGGAAACTGTCCTAATTTTTGAGGAGCTTGCCACTGTGTATTGTAAAGTGGAAGCGGTCCTCAACTCTCGTCCTCTCTGTGGTCAGACAGGACTGAGCATCCTAGGGAAGGAAATTTAATTCTTTTGAAGGATATGAACTTGCTATCCTTGTTTTGGCGCCGGGGCCGTATATTAAAGTTGTTTTGGCGGAGACGGAACTCCACGCGTCGCAGAGGTGTTGGTCGAAGGTTCGATTTTGTGACGAGCCATGACAACTCTCTCCCGTCTCCCGGTTGTATGAGCTAGTGGACTGATTGCTCAGCCCAGAGCGGGGGACTGTTCAGAATAAAATGTATATTTCGGAACGCATCCATCAAGGGTCTATATAATTTGTCTATGGACTTGGAGCTGTCAAAAACGAGGGACGTGGAATTTTCTTGGTATAGATCGCGGACGATTTTAATATGTGTTATTAAGGGCTTAACCCAAGGGAAATCGGTGCGGACATCGTAAGAAACAGTATTCGATCAAGGGCTGAAGATATTTTGGCGTGAAGGCCACTTTTGAGTGTATTTCCTGTGTGTGTGAAATAACCTATATCCACGCGGTGTGCGACAAGTGGACTTGTCATTTACCACTATTTCTGGGTTCGGATGCATCCCGGGGTAGGAGGGTTGTGTTTAGATTCATCGTGGAAGGTGATCTACGTGTCACGGCACCGACACGCCTTGGTCTCCGCAGCGAAGGGTCTTCGTGCGAGGACTACTTGATGAGGTCATCATACAACTGTCTGGTAGGACATTTTATATTAAATATTAGATCATAAGATACTTGTATACTATAAATCTGGGACAGCTATGGGCCCCTGCTCCAGCTGCAAGTATCGCCCTTTAGCATACAATTAGTGGTGTCTGAGCGTGGTTATGGAATCCTCGCACCAGTGACGTCGATGCCCGTCACTAGTCAGTATTACTACTTTTTATATGCTACAATTTCTGGTAGCAACGAGCGTTTATATCAAACAATGCGAATTTAAAGTTTATAAGATTTAATAGGAGTTTTTTTTATGTCTCTGTGTCATACTCATGTAAATAAGTAGGTTTTATATTGTTTTATTATATAAATATGATATACTTATTAAGCTTATTAGACTGTAAATTAACGTCTTAATTTCTTTACGTTTAAATATATTTTGGGAGGAGCCTAGTTTCCACTACACAAGGAAACTTTCTGTGGGAACTAGAGTTTTAATAATTTGGGTAACTTATTTTGAAATAAAGAAATTTTCATTTTCATTTTCATTTTAATCAGCCTAAATTTTATATTTCACTGAATGTACGTAAATTCACGGAACCCTAATAAAAAACCGAACAAGTGCGTGTCGGGCCACGCGCAGTGTAGGGTTCCGTAGTTGCCCTGCACCATATGCGGACTTCTTCTCCAAGTACATTTCATAAGTTTGTCGATTAATACAGATCGCGCCAAACTTCTAATACGTTCGGAAGTTGCTCTTCTCATGAACGGCCCATACATTTTGTTCCTGCTGATGCGAATCGCCCCGTGTTTAGAAGGGACTAAAAGTTTGGCGCGATCTGTACTCGTTTACTTGTAAAGCCTACTTAGCTGTGATAGCTTTCCTTTTAATTTCGTTATGTATACTACTGCCGTGATTTTTTCACGTTTCCAAATACAACCATTTCGCTGGCAGGGGGGGGGGACACTTGACTCTAACAAAAAATAACACTTTTAAGCTTAATATTTCGCAAACGAAACCCTGGATCGAAAAATGGTCTTCTCACGCACCAAATATTTTTAAATTACCTATCTAACGACGCCCCACACTAGGGGATAGACGAGAAAAAAAAATCATCCCCACTTTACGTGTAGGGGAGGTACCCTAAAAAAAATCTTTTTAAAATTTTACTGTACCACTTTATCGGCGTGATAAATATGTATACCCATGCCAAATAACAGTTTTCTAGTACTAATAGTCTCTAAGCTAAGCCGCGGACAGACAGACAAACAGACAGACAGACAGACGGACATGGCGAAACTATAAGGATTTCTTGTTGTTGACTACGGAACTCTAAAAAGAAACACTAGCCTTGTTAGCTCAGTAGCATCGACCAGCATTAAACAGTACACCAGAAAGTAAGGATAATAACGGAGCAACGCCAGCGTAATTGGGTTTTTTAAATTAAAAATCGAGCTACGGCGCAGGCGCGTGTACCGTTTTCCATTTGTATCATATCTGAAGGTTAATTAGCAGGGTCCGACCTGTATATCTACGTACTGAGGCCACCTTTGTGGTCTATATAAGGGTTCGAATGTAGATAACATGCCACAGAATAAACAATATTAAGGTGATATACCGTGCTAGTAAAGGTCTCCGTTACTCCAGGCAGAAAGACCCGCAGTGCGAAAGGGACGGAATCGGGGAAAATTGTCAAAAAGTCGGTTTTAAATTAATGCAAAATTAACTAAAATAGCAACAAAAAATTCCATAACCAGTAATTTAGGTGTAGTTAAAAACCATCTAAATAAATATTTTTCAAGTCTGTATGCTATCCTAATTTGTCAGAATATCAAAAAAAGTGTAAATTAAGACCTGATTTCAATAATTATTTCTATCGAATGAAATTCCTCCTATCGCGTTTCTGATAGACCAAAATCTAGTAAAAGGTCCCAAAATTGTTATACTAATTTATTTTACGATAATTTATCGTACTTGGAACTTCATTAAAAGAGCAGATAAATAAATTCAAAAGGGTCAATTTTCACGGTATAGCCCCTTAAGGCGATACGTAAAAGTTTTAGCAACCCTGTTACTCCATATGCGAAAAACCACTCAGTGCGAGTGGGAAGGGTTCGTGGAAAAGTAGCAAAAAGTCGATTTTTTATTAATGTAAAATGTACTAAGCTATTTCGTCAAAAATATTTTCAAGGAGGCTTTACAAATACATATAATATCCACATTTTGAATGCAATTTCACAATGAAATTAGTAAGGATTTCAGAATTACAGGAAAAAATTAACAATTTAGAGGTCTTTTCGATATTAAATTTCATCGAGAAAATTTCATCCAGTCGAGTTTTCCTTCAGTGAGAATCTTACGCAAATACTCAATAAACATTTACCCAATAAAATAAACTTTTAACAAAAAAATAGCAACCGACTTCAATAGTAACAGCAGTCATTCACTAAAAAGTTAATAATAATTCTATAAAGACCGATGGTACCGAAGCAACACTTTTGCCGACTTCTTTCTTCCTGAAACGTTATGTTATCTAGAAGTCGGCGTTCTTATATTGGTTTCTATGTTGCTATATCGTAGGAAATACGCCGACTTCTAGATAAAATAATGTTTCAGGAAGAAAGAAGTCGGCAAAAGTGTTGCTTCGGTACCATCGGTCTTTATAGAATTATTATTAACTTTTTAGTGAATGACTGCTGTTACTATTGAAGTCGGTTGCTATTTTTTTGTTAAAAGTTTATTTTATTTCACATTTTTTAGTGTTGCTGGGTTAAATTGTGAGGTATAGGTAGTTCTTGCAAACGTGGTGTTCATATGAAACGAAGTTCAAGTGAGTATAAGTAGCCATGTTTGAGTAGCTTCCTGCTATCAGCACCCTAACACAACATGATTACCGCAATCTCGAGTTATGTGCTGTCATCCGTTGAAGACTTCTACGGTGATGAAGCCAAGATCGAAATTCAGGTGGGTACACTGGCAATTTTCAGCAATGCCCTGCAATGAGCACCCTTACACAAACTGGTTGCCGCAATCTAAAGTTATGTGCTGTCATCCGTTGAGGAGTTCTATGGTGATGAAGCCAGGATCGAAGGTCAGGTGGGTATTCTGATAATCTCCAAGTAATACCCTTGAATCAGCACCCTAACGCAGTGATTGCCGCAATCTCGAGTTATGTGCTCTGATCCGTTGAAGAGTTTTATGGTGAATATGGTGATGAAGCCAGGATCGAAGGTCAGGTGGAAGAATGTCGATTTTCAAGTAATACCTTGTAATCAGCACCCAAGTACATAGCGATTGCCTCAATTTCGAGAGATATGCTGTCATTTTCTGAGGAGTTCCACTGCCTATCTCTGAAGATCTTCATCAGATCATGACCAAACCCAAAATGGGACCTACCTGGAAGTATACTCTTTCAAACAAAAAAAGAATTGTTCAAATCGGTTGGGAAATGACGGAGTTATGGAGTAACAACGCCAAAAAAAAAAAAAAAAAACATACAGTCGAATTGAGAACCGCCTCCTTTTTGAAGTCGGTTAAAAATGAAATACGTAGATGACGTTATAGTGGAGTAAAAGGATTCGAAAAACCCATTTTTTTTTTTGGTATCGCCTTACGAGTAGCTACTAGCTATCTGCGTCGAGTCACATACAGAATGTCACAACTCGGACTCACAGGTTCCATCGGTCGGTAAACTTAAAACTAGTTATAGGTATCAAAATGATCCCAGCATTCCCAAGGGGTGCAGTACACCACTGGGCATCCCCCTGCCGGCACCCATGCTCACACCCATATAAATGTATTGTTTGTTTGTGCTCGTACTGCTTGCTTTGCTTGTGCATGTTTTATGCGGGAGGGCGGGCGTTGCTTGAGTCTGCATTTTGAATAGCATGGTAAGAGTGTTTAGCGGAATATTGCAAATTATTAATATACCCACAAATTCAAAATTTAAAAATATTGAAACCGCAAAATTATTAGACAAGGCGAAGGTATATAAAAAGAGCTGACTGCAACGAACAGAGTGGAAAGGCTCGGACGATAGACTAAAATAGTTGAAGCCCTGGAACGGAATTATAGGAGCAAATGATTGTTCATAGTGCATATTTCATTCACTCATTTATTCATTCAGTTGTTATTCTTGGCACAATGAAGCTTTTATACAAAGATGAAACTGATATACTAAAGTTATGAAATATTATTAAAAACTGCTTGAACACTCACGTGTGATTGAAACTCACTCTACGGTGAAACGGTTGGCATATAGTCAACAACAATCACACGTGAGTGTTAAAGCCGTTTTTAATAATGATTTAGTATGTCAGCTCAAGCGAGTTTTAATGATATTATTGTTATGAAATACCCGAAATTAGGAGGTAATTTTCAAAAGTGGTTCAATCTTAAATCTGAAAAATGCATTTTTTAAACTAAATTCACTAAGAGAAATTTGTGATGAATCTGCGTTTAAAAATTTGTTTTATTTTTATTAGACTTCAGTTAGTCTTCGACTTCAAATCTAACTAAAGTCATTCACTAAAATTTTAAAAACAATTATACACTGACCGATGGTACCGAAATGACACTTTTGACTTTTTTCATCCTGAAACATTATGTTCTCTAGAAGTCGGCGCCCTTATCGCCGAATACGTGGACTTCTAGATAACAATGTTTCAGGAAAAAAAAAGGCAGCAAAAGTGTTGTTTTGGTAATATCGGTCAGTATACACCCTGTTCGTCTTCCCAGGAACTTACATATCCTTTGCCTGTTATATAATGTTCTTCACAATTCCGTCTACGCCAATTATTTAAAAGAAAGAGTTGTCCTTCGCACTGACCGTAGCAACAGAACGCTTCGCTCCTGTCACCTTTTCGATTCAATTTTTTTTTAATTTAAATTCATCGATCTGGCTATGCCTGCCCACTGCACTGATCGCTTCACCAAATCCTTCACGGTCAATGCTGTTCGACTCTGGAATGAACTTCCGCAAACCCTCAAAGTCTTCCTTTTGTGTCCTCTTTTTGATACAACTTGAAAAAAATTTACCTCTCATCTCTCTGAATGACTTACTGACTAAGCTACTGTTTGTCTGTATATTATGTCTCTGTGTATTTATGTATGTATTTGTATGTAGTATATTTTTATGTTTAGGTTATAGGTTTAAAATAACTTTTAAATAATGTTATGCACTGATTTAGTTAAAGTTCCAAGATAAACTTGTTTTCATGTTTTCCCAAGGTTGACTCAAAGAAATTTCTTGTAACAATAAGTCCGCCCTCAAATTCAAATTCAAATTCAAATAGTTTATTTTGCAAAGCAGGTATAGATATATACACTTTTTACACGTCAAATTTAATCTAATAAAGAAAATATATGTAATAGAATAATAAATGTACATGAACTAAATTAAAGGTTTATTTAATTTATGTAGCAATATATTTACGATTAAAATGATAGGTAAAATATATATTATACAAGGTAAAATCCAATCAGCCGCCCGAACCCATACCGGAGACCCGGCCAGGGACCAGGAACAAGGTTCAGTGATCACCAACCGAGCCCCCAGCACGAATCCAGGCGGCCGACCAAATCCCATCCTATATACTACATACTAATAGGTTACATATATAAATACATGCCTACCTCCGCCCATTCGATTAGTCTTGCTAAGAAGAAGGGCAAGAAACTTAGCAAGATCATGTCTTTTGCCTTCTATCTGTTCATTGTGTGTATCTTGTCTTCTTATTTGTGTGCAATAAAGTGTTTATCCATTCATTCATTCATTTATACAATTACTTTAAACATTTTGTGAATGACTGTAGTTACATTTGAAGTTGAATACTAATTTTTGTTCAAAGTTCATTTTATTTCACTTTTTTAGTGTTGACGAGTTAAATTGTGAAATATTTACAATATACAATTATTAAAACGAAGGTCAAGAAAGTGTATTTTCAAGTAATGCCCTGTAATCAGCACCCTAACAAAAGTTGATTGCCGCAATCTCGAGTTATGTGCTCTCATCCGTTGAGGAGTTCTATGGTTATGCGGCCAGGATCGAAAGTCAGGTGGAAGAATGACAATTTCTAACTAATATCCTGCAATCAGGTGCAAAGTAATTACCTCAATCAACAGTGGTATGCTGATTTTCTGAGGAATTCCATTGCTTATCTCTGAACACCTTCATCAGATCATGACCAATTTTAAAACGGCAGCTACCTGAAAGCACCTTCCAAACAAAAAGAAACATTCAGATTGGTTCAAAAATGACGAAGCTATGGAGAAACATCCAAGAAAAATAGTAGATGCTAGTGATTGTTGGCACTTGGTGGAGTTTATAAAACATTGTCTAAAAAAACACTTGTACTTATCCACATATTATTTTAACTTTATTATGCCCGACCGGTTTCGCTGTAAAGCATTTTCTAGGGCCTTTTACACATCTTAACAAACAAAGAAATAATTTACACTACAACTATGTCTAAAATGACGTGCAATAAATTTTAGACATGGTTGTAGTGTAAATTATTTCTTTGTTAGTTAGGATATGTAAAAGGCCCTAAAAATGCTTTACAGCGAAACCGGTCGGACATAATAAAGTTAAAATAATATGTGGATAAGTACAAGTGTTTTTTTAAACAATATCCAAGAAAAAAATACAGTCGAATTGAGAACGTCCTCTTTTTTGAAGTCGTTTAAAAAGAAACCGTGGACGCAAATTGTAACCAGCACGGGCGAAGCGGATACACAAAAAAATACAAGTCATTCTTGAAATTTTAATGATATTTGTGGAGGCCCGTCTGTGTCACGCCATATCCACGTTATTAATACCAAAAGGTCGGAAGTCAAGGTCGTCACTAGAACAAACTGTGAAATCGAACGTTAAGGCGATATGCGAAAAAAATACGGGTATTTCTTTTCTGCGTATTTCATGAAATACACAGAAAATTTAATAAATTTCTGGTATATGCATTTTTACTATATAATCTAGGGTTTTGAAATTGGAAAACATGTTTGGATAAATTTTCCTTGATAGAAATAATTGTTGAAATGAGGTCCTTCAAACACACTTTTTCTCCTCGTTTGACGAATAGGAACCATATACAGAACTCAAACATATTTTATTAGGTGTGTTTCAACAATATCTAGAGATTTGATGTTTGAAATTTTGCTAGCTATTGTAGTTTTTTTAATAAAAATATAAAACCAACTTTTTCCCTCTGCGCGATTTTTCGCTTGGAGTGAGAGTGACAAAAATAAAATTCGCATAGCCTCTTGGTACAATAATAATGTCGCATTAAGGGGAGTCTGGTAATTTTTCACTTCATAAAGGTTCAGTTACAAATATTCTATGTCACACGAATTTTTTCTAGTGTGCGTAACTACGGGAGCGTCAAAACGCGCAACACACACAAAGCACGTCTGTACACGTCACTACTACAACCATAGCCAAACGTACTTCGCGAGATAGAATGTCTGTAGCACGTACGCGTCTCGTGACGGATCTGTTATCGGCACATCGTAGAATTGGGAATATCATGATCTGCCTGGGCATATTATATTTCTGTTAAAATTAAAGGAGTCGCCATTGCCTTTCTTCTTAGAAAGACTAATCGATTGGGCGGAGTTAGGCATACATTTTTTATATGTATTGCATATATTTATAATATTATTTATTCCTTATTCCTATATTATTATTTTATTTAAGTGTATTTTTTTATAAAATTTAAGTAAACCCAACCCTTATTATTTCCCTCTGTATTTCCCCATATTATTATTTATTACATTAAACTATTACCTATACACATCATAGATTATTTAATTACTTATATTACATTAAAACCGACCTGTAATAAGTGTATGTTATACCTACATTGCATAAATAAATATATTTTATTTCATACATTTATTTATATGTAAACCTAACACCTCCTCGCTCCGCTTGTCGTTGTATCTATTTATTACTTTTGGTGAAAGATTTTCGATTTCATACTTAATTTCATATTTGACCAATTCTACGATCTGCCCACGACACATACATATATACGTCCAAACTACAATGTAGAGGTGTATTTAATGGAGAAAATTTATGGCGTAGCGAGGTGCTTGCTACGCCGCCGCCGTAGCAAAAGTAGAAGGAGCCATTTCGTAGCCGGATTGTGAAAAAATCGCCTTCTTCTAATTAATCAAAATTCACTCAATAGTTATTAATAAAATTGTTTAAACAAAACCTTATTACCTATGTATTGTGTATGTTGCCATCGCAAAGTATCCATTGGTTTCTGAAAATTGGAATTTCAAAAATTCTGAATATAAAGTTGCCTGGAAGATATTGCTATTAGCACGTTGCCAGAAAGATATTGCTATTAGCAATAAGTGCCGCCTTTGTACACATTTTCTGTCTTTTATGTGAAAATGTGTTGTAAATTATAGGTATGTTTGTAAAGGTACAAAAAGTATAATAAATAAAAAATTAAATAAATTAAAATTCGTCAATCGTGTGATTGACAGTCACTTGAGAAATGTGTCCTTTGCTATCAAGATAAATTTATAATAATTTGCTTCCAACTGATTTGACAGATTGATGACATATGAGTAGACAGACATAGACAGGCTGCTTTTTAGGGTTCCGTAGTCAACAACAAGGAACCCTTATACTTTCGCCATGTCCGTCTGTCTGTCTGTCCGCGGCTTAGCTCAGGGACTATTAGTACTAGAAATTTTGAAAAATATTTTTTTTTAGGGTACCCCCCCTACACATAAAGTGGGGATGATTATTTTTTTCTCGTCTATCCCCAAGTATGAGGTGTCGTTGAATAGGTAATCTAAAAATATTGGGGGTGTGAGAAGACCATTTTTCGATCCAGCGTTTGTTAATTTTTGTTAGAGTCAAGTGTCCTCCCCCCGGCCAGCGAAACGGTTGTATTTGGAGATATCAGGGTTATAATAGTAAAGCCGCAGTGCGCCAAAGGAAGGCCTCCTCGCCTTAATATAAAATATTATAATACTGTAATAAGTATTGTGGTCTGCACGGTACGCAACACCGTGACGTCAGTAAATCCTCTCAAGACCGTTTTACCTCAGCGTTGTAAGGAGAATATTCCCCGCTGCGTCGGACACAAATACCAACCCTCTTCTGTTGTGTAAGCGAGTTATTAGAGCACGCATAACGAACGCAGGCACAAACCCTGATAACACGTAATATTATATGTCGCAGACCCAACTAACCTCATTTTCTTAAACAAACGCGGAAATATT
Source organism: Ypsolopha sequella (assembly GCA_934047225.1). NCBI lineage: Eukaryota > Metazoa > Arthropoda > Insecta > Lepidoptera > Ypsolophidae > Ypsolopha > Ypsolopha sequella. Next base: position 26,913,347 of record OW203987.1, read on the forward strand.
ATCATTACTTTTGAATAAAGAACACGTGAAGTATCATATTTACGTAGACTGAAAAACCAAAATCACTTCCCGGCGCATTCTTTGAATTTGGAACGAAGAGCGCACCGGCAATGTTGTATGAAAAGGTGTGCTGTTTGAGTTTAGAACTCCTTCATCTATCGTACACATTGCGTTCTCGTGGCTGTATAGCCACAGATGCGTTTACCTTTCGGCACAAACTGTAAAAAAAAAAAATATTGGCGGTAAAGCGGAGTTCGTTGTTATTTTGTTAATAATAAATTAAAAGCACTTTATTCAAAAGTAATGATAATATTTCCGCGTATGTTTAAGAAAAGCACTATATATGCCTCGGCTGAAATGGCAATTGCCTGTCTCGTATCATTGAAGTCCTCGCCTGCGGCTCGGCCTTCAAACTCATACTCGAACTGCAATCGCCTATTTCGCTGCCTTTGCAATAATGTACTATTATCGAGCCTAGTCGGAAACGTCAAGTAGTTTACTTTGGTAACTAGTTTTTGGTAGTCTGACGTTTGACGTTTTCGTTTGTCGGTGAAGTGCTGTCGACACCAAACGGCGCAACTAATGTAGAGGCTTGAGAGCGTAGCATACTTACGTCGTTTGTTGTACTTTTGCAGTTGTTGCTTTTAACAACATTATAATTTGTACCTCGTTAGAAATCTATTGTTACACATTTAATCAGTGTTCGGTGCGGAAGAAGTCGTGGGCGAGCTAGCATGATCTATACGTTAAACTTGTTTGCATAAACATAAAAAGGGTTTTGGACACAGGTGGATGGAGTTTGATAACACAAGGTGAGTTATGATCATCGTCCAAAATCATACTGGAGGCTTGGTTGGTTGTACTTCACTTCGCTCGCGTGAAAGTGTAGTTCAATAAAAGGTATTACCGACAGATTTTAGCTTAGCGGTTATGTTATAAAAATCTCTTAAAGCCTTTATGTTGACCAGAGTTACTACGATGATAATAAAGAAAACCCCATAAAAATCCGTTGAGTGGTTCTCGAGTTAAAACGGAACAGAGAGACAAAAATTTTAAAAATGGCCTCGGTACCAAACTATAAAGAAAGAATTGCCCATACTCACACAAGCTGGGCAGGCGGGTTAGAGAGCGCGGTGCCGGAACCCTCGCACCAGTGACGCCGCTGCCCGTCACCAGTCTGTTCCATATTAGGGCCCGACTATTAGGGATGGATATACCGCCATCCATCGGTCCCAGTCATGGTGGGCGTCCTGGTTTTTTGCCTGTGACCTGTCCTCTTACTCTCCCCCGAATTACTTCGAGGGGGTCTCCAAGTAAGATGGTGGTCATCCACAGTCGAGCCCGGCATCAGCTCTACCACAGGCTCTACCCTGCCTAACAATTTAATAAAGCGGGCCGGGTTCTATGCATTTTTCCACTAGGACTGCAGCATAATTAAGCAACAGGCGTCCCTACTTTTTTAATGACTTCTATCTTGCAATAGTAGCCACGACCAACGGGTTGATGATGATGATGATGATCGCCCCCGACCGTTTTCGGTCATGGAGACCGCTTCGACTACTACACGGCACGGCACTGGTGCACCCAAAGATGCACCGGTAAATCCCCGTGCACACTGAGCGCACGTGAGTATACCGTGTACTGTAGTGAATGGCAGTGTAAACTGGACGCGATTGTTTTCCTGTGGGATTTGTACCTGCGACCTCCGGTGATAAAGGTTAGATTTATTATCCAAATTACATAAAAAGGATCAAAGAGAAAGGCAACAAAATAGTGTTGAAAATAATATGATTCTATTACCCTTACCCAAATAAGAAACACGATCTTCTATTTAAATTATATACGTGTTTTTATAGAAGAAAAACCTATATAGATAGGTTTAAGTAGGATGTATCATAAAAATTTTTCTTATTCGTCTGATGACAACCTCACTGGGGGTCGAAACGTAGCTTAAAAATGGTATTTTCTATATTTATATTTATTTTATCTAGGCACACTCATATCGTAAAATCGTGATTATGAACTCAAAAATAGTACATAATGACAATTTCTTTTACGAACGTTTCTTATACTCTGTAGAAAAATTATTTAAAATAACAGTTTTTAACAGAATAATGCTTTTAAACAACTTTTTCTGCTATAAAAGTACAGTTACACGAAACTAAAAGGCAAAAGGAACTTGGCCCATACAGCCATCTCTGAGGTTTTAATTGGGAATATTTTTAATTATGTACATAAATATGAGCAAACCCATGCGCTGTGGACTACGATTGTGCGATTATACACTTTGGTGACAGAGAATATAGTTCCCATTTGTCACTTACGTTATAGGCTCACTGGTCGGTTGGGAAAAAAAAAGTTGCACCGACCAGTGAGCCGATGGGAATAACCCGTTCTGGTCTGGATACTGGATAATGAATAAATTATTGTCATTTAGCATCTGACAGCTGCGTGGAAGTTAATAATCTTGTTATACGGCGTGTTAACTTGTTTTCCCGTTGACAAGGGCTTATAATTTTCGATATAAACTTTTCAATCTATATTGCGAATAAATTAGTATCTAACAATTTATAAGTTGATAATGGACTTCCACAAAGTGACACCTACTTTAATCAAGTAAGTAACGTTCACATAAAAGCTATTAACGTCCTCGTATATACCACAGTCTATACAACACGGTGTTATGCACAGGCGTTATCGTTAAGGCGATATGCGAAAAAAATACGGGTGTTTCTTTTCTGTATATTTCATGAAATACACGGAAAGTTATAATTAGTTTCTGGTATAAGCATCTTGACTATATAATCTAGGGATTTGAAATTGGAAAACATGTTTGGATACATTTTTCTCGATAGAAATAATTGTAGAAATGAGGTCTTCAAACACACTTTTTCTCCTCGTTTGACGATTAGGAACCATATACAGAACTCAAGCATATTTTATTAGGTGTGTTTTAACAATATCTAGAGATTTCATATTTGAAATTTTGCTAGCTATTTTAGTTATTTTAATAAAAATATAAAACTAACTTTTTTCCCTTTTGCCCTGAATCCGCCCCTCTCGCACTGCGCGATTTTTTGCTTAGAGTGACAGTGACAAAAATAAAATTCACATAGCCTCTTAAGCTTAAGGCCCCTCAATTATAAAATTAACATTTTGTTTAATTCATACCGTTAGTAATTACGTTATTAAAAATCCAAAAAAAATATATATTAGAAACGAGGATATACTTAAGTAACTTGTCGTTCTGAAAACGTAATTTAATTAACTTCGCTCGATAGAAAAAAATCGCAAAGTCAGCTCTAAAAAAATCTTAACATCGAGCTAATGATATGTATTTTTAAAGCTATACATCTCAAAATATGCGAGAATTTTTTACATACATTACTTAAGTTACTTGTTGAACGCTTTTTGATCACAATTAACATTTGAAATAAATATGAAATAATACATATAATTTCTTCCCGCAACGCTCTGATCGCTGTTTGTCGCCTGCGACCAGTTCGCGCTGAGGCGCTCTGGAGGTCGGACCTGTGCCAGTTTTCGCTCTGCGCTATAAAACCATAAACATTTTAAAATATTTATATAAAATGGGACAAAAGAAAATAAAATTTAAAGGAGATCGAAGTAAATTTTCATATAGAGAGAGACAAAAAAGAATGTTGGATATTTTAAGGTAAGAGTAAGTAAATATTATATTATATATAGTAAGGTAAGAGTAAGTAAATATTCAATTTACTTTTTATTATAGGTGCCCTAAAAAGCATGTATTTGTACCCAGAGTAGGTACGGCAATAGGGCTCACCGTAACCACCACCCATCACGTTGGGACGTAATAATCGTCGGTGAAACGTGGGTTTACAGAGCGTGTAGAGGATGACTTACATTTCACAGTTCAAACTCGGAAAACCTCTTGACACCCCCTCGAGCATTCGTTTCGTGACGATATATTATATTGATTTTATTTATTACTTTTGTTTCTTTACAAACAAAATTGCACCAGTACATTATTTTGACGCGGTGTATAATTATTTTTCTTCAACTTTAATATCGTAAATTATGTACTTAGAGATGCATATTACGTATATCAACTAATAATGTGAATAGTTTTCTTTCAGATCGAGAAAAGATAATGAACAAAAAGATGAATCAGATGATGTGAATGAAACTAGGTAGGTAAACCTAGCGCCGCCGCCCGCGCAGGGCGCTTCCTTTGAGCTCAAACCAAGCCGACACAGGTGTATGGCACCAGACTTTACTGCGTAAATCTAACACTTACTTACTGTAACTGTAATAAGAGTTCATTCAGGTTACGCTCGTATCTCGAGCGAGTCCTATCAGTTGTCCCGTGAATTATGGCGCTGTCATATTTATTGCAATGTAATAAGAACTTTAGCGTGAGAAAAATGGAACGTAATTTGGTACAAATTTTATTGTCGATTGTAATATTATAGATTTTTCATCTATTTAACTTTCGAACAAAGTTCTAAGTTCTAAAATAACATGATCTAAAAGAAAAATAACACAGAGCATGTATTTGTACCCAGAGTAGGTAGGTACGGCAATAATAGGGCTCACCACCTATCTTACCGTCTTAGTGTCTGTCTAGAACTTTCTTTCGTCTCTCTCTGCTAATTGAGCTAAAATGTATAAAGTACTATCAAAGATGGGGACACCATGTTGTGTACCGAGTATGGACAGTCCTTTTTGACAGAAAATACAAATGTAAATAACAAAGTTCTATAAAATATTATTATTTTGATCAGTTCGTGGAAACGGAGCAGTGGCGCACGGCCTGCCCGGTTTCCACTATTAGCTAGGAATTGCGTATTGGCGGCGTCACCACGCCGACACCGCAAGCTCTGGATCCGCCACCGCGTGACGGTTGGTCGCTTGGCAAAATAATACGGAAGAAAACGGTATTCAATTAAAATATCATGTTGCCTAGTAAATTAATGAAACAGAGGAAACGATAAATGCAACATTGAGAACTAACTACACGGACCTCGATTAATCATAAAAAAATGTCATCATAATATAAATGTTCGGCTTGTCAGTGACCAAAAATCTAGGTTACATAAATAATGTTTTATTTGAATTAAAGTTTCAATTATACCACATTGCAAAAAAAATATATAATACCCTCCATTTCGGATGTTGATGAAGAAAGGTATAAACAAAATTTTTAAAAACTTTTTGTCTCTTAGTTGGCTAAATTAATTCAGCTGTTTGAAATTCAATGATTTAGAGAAAATACCTTAAATTCTCTATATTATTAAAAATGCGTTCCTACGGGTAAACCGGCTGTTTGTATCCCAAATTCATGCGGACGTCCTTTAGTGTTTAAGGGTAGGTTCTGGTCTTTTACTTGTTACCTACTTAATATTGTATTTAAAAATAACTATTATTTATTGAAAATCTACCATACATATAAAAATATCTGGTTTACACTACCAAACTCGTGTTTTGTTACAAAAAACGTCAACGCCTCCTACCAAAAGTATTATTCAAACCCACACTCACAAGCAAATCCTTATAAACAGATAAGAGTTACGGTCAAGCATGCCAACTACGGTCATTGATCCCGAGGAACTAGAACTTCGTATAAACACGTTCCTGAGCAACTTAGAGAAAACTCAAAAGCAAAGGTTAAGAATCGAAAAGTAAACCATTCTTCAACGGGATTGCAGTGATGCCAAGTGCGAGTCGGACTTGCGCACGAAGGGTTCCGTACCATTATCTATAAAAACGGCAAAACAACATATCTGTTGTATGGGAGCCCCCTTAAATCTTTATTTTATTCTGTTTTTTAGTATTTGTTGTTATAGCGGCAACAAAAATAAATCATCTGTGAAAATTTCAACTGTCTAACTATCACGGTTCATGAGATACATCCTGGTGACAGACGGACAGACAGACGGACAGCGGAGTCTTATTAATAGGGTCCCGTTGGTTATCCTTCGGGTACGGAACCCTAAAAAGGGAAACATCAAGGTCAACGTTAGTGCAAACACTTCTCTATAAGCAATACTTCAGCAATGTAAAAGCAATAAGCGTGTTAAGAAACGGCGTTGCGAATGAAGCTAATGCACTCAATCAGCTGTCAATTCAACTTGGGATTGCTATACAGAACTGCGGATTATTCGTTCATGCTCAAACTCCCTACCTTGGAGCAACCCCGTATGGACTCATTGGAAATGATAAAGTCGTGGAAATTAAGTGCCCTTTGTCAGTTTACAAACAGAATTTGAACGACGTAGATGTCTTAAATAAATTACCATTTTTCAAAAAGAAAGACGTTGCACTGGTAATTAGCAAGAATCAGGACTGGTTTTATCAAATGAGTAATTTAATTTTTGAATCTAGATCTAGTTACTATTTAACAGGTTTCTTTTCTATTTCTTCATGTTTAATTTTTCAGGTTCAGGGCCAGTTACTTATAGCGAACGAAGTAAACGTTGCGTTTTCAGTATATGGTCTGGGAAGAACAACCCGTTGCACATAGAAACTATTGACCTGTGTGAAAATGACACAAAAAAAGAAAAAGAATTCTAAAGAAATCAGTTCTATTCTTACATTTTAGCAGATGTATGTTTTAAATAAAAAAATAAACGATTACAGTGTTAGTAAGATTAAGCTTGTAAAAAATAAACGATATTTTTTTTTTATTTATACTGTTAGTAAAATTAAACTTTTAAGTTAATACAATATTCACAAATCATATACATATGATTATATTATTTATAGCAAAATCCTTCGCTTTAGAAACTCACAATATTATTAGAGTGCATAGTAAAAACAAAATCTCAGGGGCTCGAAGCGAACTTTTTTCAAAGAATTTTGTTTCTGATTGATTTTTAGGGTTCCGTGCCTAAAAGGTACAAAAGGAACTTTTATGGTGAGATTCAGTTGTCCGTCCGTCCATCCGTATGTCACAGCCTCATAACTTTAGCACCGTTTAAGATAAAGACATGAAATTTGGCACAAACATAGCGTTAATTTGCTCATATATCACGGTGTAAAAAAAATATGAAAAATATGATATTGTTCAAAATATTTCAAAAACAAAAGTGAGAAAAATAAAAAATATTAGCCTAAATCATGGTAATATGAGTTTACGTAAAGATTACAGGAAAAATAAAGCGGTTGAGAAATTCACGAAAAAAAAATGACAAAATTATATTTATCATCCACAATACAGAACCCTAGGTACGCGAGTCTGACTCGCACTTGGCTTGTTTTTTTTCATGTTACTTTGCACTCTAATAATAAACGTATACATTTTGTGTAACATTTAAACAACGCCGAGGTGCGGCGCCGCTACGCCAACCAAATTTGATCGGCGCACAGTCGCCGCCGGCAGATTCGAGTCGGCGCCCACGTCTAAAAAATATAGTAGGTACTAATGTAGCAGTTAATTAGGGAAATACTAAAAATGTTTGTATTATTATGTAAACAAATGTGACTATGGTCAAAAGTTTTAAATTTAACTTATATTCTCGAAATGTATATTTTAACTACCGTTTTGTTTTAACATTTAATTAAATAAATACTTGATGTCCACAAATGTTTAATACTTTAATACATATTACCCAATTTTCTGTTTCAATTTATCTTTTCCAATAGCTATGCAACATTTCGCACACAAGCGCCTCTAGTGCCGATTTGTGGCACTAAAATTCATTTGCGGGGAAGCGCGGGGGAAATCTCAATTTCTCAGCGGCCTGGGCCAAGCCTTAAACGTCAGTCGCATAGTGCAAAGTGCATAACGTAACTTTATATTTCTTGTTTAGAAGTTAAAAATTGAAAAACATTTTGGTATGTGGCAGATACCACCAGGTATCTGCCACATACCAAAATGTTTTTTAATTTTAAACTTCTTTTCAATTTAGCTAGAGTAAAAATTTCAGCTCATCGAAGGCGTTGTCTATGAAAACCTCCACCTTCACTTCCATTACTGATGTAAAGCAATGTTGGAATTATGATATTTTTACTTTCTTTATTAAACCAAATTTTACTTTTAGTATTTTAACTTTTTTTTTTAATAGGCCAAAACATACCAACGACATCACTGAATGGACGTTACAAAAACCTTAAGCCTTAAGTTTTTACGATGCAATGCTCTGAGTTTAGTTCAATCTTTGCCCCGTTTTCGGCTTGGCGGTTATTTTACCAACACTCCTTATAGCCTTTATGATGACCAAAGTCACTACAATGTTCATAAAGAAAACCGCAACCAAATCTATTTCTTGAGTAAAAACGGAACAGACAGACAAAAAGACAAAAATTCCAAAAATTATAGTTTTGGCCTCAGTATTATACTAATAACCCATTTCTTTAAAAACTTCGAATAAATATTTAAGGTACAGACACGCCTTATTTATTATTTTTCAATGCAAGTGCTCGTAAAGGCCCACTTTTTATGCATCAAAACCGAACAGAAAGTCGATTATTTTGCCCTAGGGCTTTATTATTTTTTTTTTATTTATTTACGAGAAGTTAGCAACCTTTGCTGTGTACCATAAATGTTATACTTTTTTTTCCACTGTTTAACGGCTCTGGATACAGTCCTTTTGAGCCAATCATTAACTTGCAAAACTGTAACAATGTAACTTTCAACTTTAATAATTAAATTGTTTTCTTTGATTATATTTGTTTTATTTCCTCACACTATGCATTGAAAAACGTAGTATGATACACGGGTGCAAGAGCAATAAATGAATCGTCCTCGTAATTTATTCATTTTCGCCCTTGTAGCATAAACTACTATTACTATTATTATAGATTTATCGATGCATTTGTTTTTACGACTTTTCTCCAAAAAATTAAAGACGACGAAGGAATCCACGCACGGTGTGAACCAGCTTTCCTCTTTTCCTTACACATACTTAAAATCATCATCATCATCATCATCATCATCATCATCATCATCATCATCATCATCATCATCATCATCATCATCATCACCATCATCATCACCATCATCATCATCATCATCATCATCATCAATCAGCCCACATCCACCCACTGTTGGACATAGGCCTATTCTTCTCTGTAGCCTATTCTTACATGTAGCCTGTGCAACCGCACTTTCACGAACAAGATAGGCTACATAAGTCACATGAGGGCACATGACCGACGCTCTCCACAGCCACAACAGTCGCCGTGACCGAACTCGGTCGGATGAATCATCATCATCATCATCAATCAGCCCAGATCCACCCACTGTTGGACATAGGCCTATTCTTCTCCAAGCCATTTTCATCAGTCTCTCGCCAGCCTCATCCATTGTTATACTTAGTATGTAATAGTAAAATAAATAAATAAATCATAGTAAAAAATATAAAACATTCAGTTTGATGCACACAGTTTCAAACTACGCGTACGTGCCCACTGGGCTAACTAAATACTCCACACTAAAGTTACGAAAACAGAAATATTTAGATTGCACGAATATATTTAGAGCGAAAACGTGTGTCGCGTCACGGGACAGACGTGTAACTTTAACCTAAAAACATAAACTGTGTTGGTTTTTTATTACATTTAAGGGTCGGGGTTTGGAAATCAGGCAAAAACAGGGTTCAGAATTCTCACTTTGGATGATAGTAAATATTTAAATACTTACAAATTATAATAACAAACTAAAAACATATTTAATACAAAAATGTCCCTATACAATTGAAGAATACTTAAATAACTAGAATATTAAGATTTATAGATATAAAAGAAAGAAATTGTGTTTACCTAGATTTTAAGCACAAATGCATGCCTTGTTTATGATACTTACTTACTTAAATATAAGATGGATATGTTTCTTTATATCCCATAAGTATATAGGTACCTATGTAGAATAATAATTATTGTGTTACTAGCTTTAAGTTAATTTGCTGTGCCCGACAGGGTCCGTAATTGATACTATAAATGTTATTTAAGACCTTTATTTAAGACTTTTCGGTGCAAATAAATTTGAATCGAATTGAATTGAATAAATACCACTTGCTGTTCTATAAAATGGAGAATAAAACAAAAAAAACAATTGCTGTATTCAGAATACTTCAGAATAAAATCAACTCTCGAATTCCATTGCCGCATTCTTTTATTGTGATTTAATTAGAGATATAACAATGACAAAACATATTTTTAATTTTAGAACCATAATAATAATAACACATCAAACAACATTATACGAAAACCGGGTTTCCAATACGAATTATAGTTTTTCACACTGCGTAAAAATCATCATCATCATCCATCAGCCTAGTTCGTCCACTGCTGGACATAAGCCTTTCCAGGACTCCTGGCCACTCCCGGCGGTCATCCTGGAAGTATTGCCCATACTCACACACGCTGAGCAGGCGGGTTGGTGAGCGCGGTGCCGGAACCCTCGCACCAGTGACGCCGCTGCCCGTCACCAGTCTGTTGCGTAAAAATGTTGCTAAAAATTCAAAATAACTGAGGTTTTCCGGCAAATGATTAGAGCGAGATAGACAGTTAAAAAAAATAAAAAGTTAAGCGGGATTTTATAAGTACATTATAAGGAAATAAAGAAAAAACAGTTACTTTCTTAGTGTAAGCAAGAAAATTACAAGAAATGGATACTTGTTGTTGTTGGTTCTTTATGAGACATTAGAACGTTCGTAATTACTTTGCATCAACAGTTTACACTACCTCCGTATAATTTCCTTAAAATAACTTCGTTTCACCCTAAGGTTCTTGAAGAAAACACTCTTGTACACAGTTTCAATATTATTTTTTACTTTATTAACACCACACCCAAGTGGTTTCGAATATTAATTCATTTTCACGGGCTTTTTAGATCTTAAAAACGCAAACTATATGATATAAGAAATAATGTAGGTAGTTTACGCAGTAATAAAAATTAAGTGGTTAACACCCTAAGGTTGCCTGGAAGATATTGCTATCAGCAATAAATGCCGGCTTATCTACACTGTTTGTTTTGTATAAATTTCATAATAAAGTTTTATTTTTAATTGCAAGTGTACGACGCCGCATCCGCCGCCCTCTGGTACAAAAATGTCACGTATGTTACACGATTTACAGATCATATTTCAATGCTTAACTTTGAGGTGGTCCGGTGCCAATCCGTTGTAATGTGCGACGACCTAAATTTTCATATGACTCTGACGTTCCGGTTGTCAGACCCAATTTATGTATCTGTACGAGTACTCGACATCTCATTCCGAATCATGAATTTGGTATCGACTCGACATCGATTCGATAAATAAAAATGTAACTCTTATTTCATTGCAATAAGGGTTATCGTTTAGAATTTATCGATTCTATCTGTCAAATTTATCTAATCGACGCGTACGTGCTCGCATAGCAGGACCGACATTTATCCGTAAACTTTTGTATAATTGTAGTTTATGAAACTGGCACATGAAGAGGTTATTAAAACACGAGCATGAGTATTCTTACTCCTGAAAATAAAGTTTATTATTTCATTATTTCAAAACATTAGACATGGCTGCATGGGCTAAGTTCCGTTTGCCTTCCTACTTTATGTACATACACTTTTATAATAATAATATTAATAATAAAATGCAAGTGCTCGTAAAGGCCCACTTTTTATGCATCAAAACCGAACAGAAAGTCGATTATTTTTCCCTAGGGCTTTATTATTATGATTTTTTTCAATTTATTTGCAATGGTTGGCTAACCTGCAGCCTTTCCTGAGTACCATAGATGTTATACTTTTTTTTCCACTGTTTAACGGCTCTGGATACCGTCCTTTTGAGCCAATCATAATTTAAAGTTCACAAGATTATATTTGTTTTCATTTCCTCACACTTTGCATTGAAGAACGTAGTATGATACACGGGCGTAAAAGCAATAAATTACTCGGTTATGTTTAAAACACTCGCCACGCTCGTGTTTTAAATCGTCCTCGTAATTTGATCCTTTTCGCCCTTGTAGCATAAACTACTATTATTGCACAGAATAAAATCATCGTACAAAGGCGAGCTTAATACTAACTAGTATTTTCTACCAATATAATTTTTAATATTTTTATAAGCATTATTTTGTTAAGAATCTTACGATATGAGTGTAGATAAAATATATAAAAGAACATCTCGTGCCTTATTTTTTGGTTTGCTAATAGTACAAACGTTATGTTTATGAAAATAGATTAAAAACATTTGTATCTACTCCTATGCTACAATAAGGTAATTACAATATCAAAAGCGGTTTTATAAGTACCTATATTGTTTATAATACGTTATAACACTGCAGTTCTGCGCTGTGATTGGTCCAATTTATTATGATATCACTAGAGCACCAATCGCCACCGACGACGGAGAGTAAAACCCGCCCTTATTTCTCGTCCTTGCTTCTGATTAGTATCAGGCATGTACATACTAACTCCATGGTCTCAGGTAGCAATACCGTATCATGACGAGTATCATGACAATACCATGACAAGTCGTCTTTTTCGTGTCCTTCACACCACAATTTTTACTTTTAAACACTTCATGAAATTCAGTTTTAACACTAGCAAAAAATAGTCATGAAATAGGGATAAATAGGGATAAATAGATACCACGGTAAAAAAGTAGCAGGTTGTGTTGGAGATACAACCGTATATTATTAAAACGAATACTTCTTGCCATTTGCTACATTTGGCCATCATGTTCAGCTTAGGGAAAGCATTGTTGTTTTTTGATATTTACCGTTTTGGACCAGTAACTTTTGCAAAAATTGCAAAAAGCTTATTTCCATCTATTGCACCACATAAGATGACACGAAACACTTCTCATTTCACTACTATAGATCCAGCTTAGGTGAAACAATATTAAATGTACAAAACAATATTTCGTGTAACTATTATTCGACACTGCACGTTGTGGTTTTAGATGTCAATCACAGAGAAAAGCATAAAGAGTTATGTTAACTTCCTGTAAGCAGCGCGCGATTAAGCTTACAGAGTCGTTTATTTTTTTTTTATTATTGCAATCAAATAAACATTACTAATAATATTACTAATAATGAACGGTTAAAAAACGTACTAATCTGATTAATAAATCCTTCGTCAAAAATAAAAGGTTATCCTGAACTTTGTTCACGAAAGAAGTCCCTTGTCAAAACACGTATACTCTTATTGTCAAACACTGAATACGAAAATGCCTTGATCTGCGGAACTATTTCCTAAAGTTAATCACGGAAGATGGCTTCCAAGATTGTGCCCCATGGCTTCATACGAGGCGCGAACAAAGGAGCATTCGCTTCAAATTAGTGGCATTATAATTCCGAAGTTATAAATATAGGTTGGTGAAAATTATAGGTGTAGGTCACACTCACAGAACATTTAAATTCAAAAATGTTCTGAGGTCACACCATAATTATCACCTATCATGCGAGCAATCGCAAATGCAAGGAGCATAATATACTGTTTTAATCAAAAAAACGTCGTGTCACGCTCCTCGTACTTTTTGTGTTTTTAAAAGATTATAATTACATAAAACACAGTTAAATAAAAAAAATGTGAGATATATTTCGGGCCGTTCGGGCCCGGCATCGTACTTGTGATTCAACTAAGTCGCACCGCGCGCGATTAAACACTGTGCTACGAGTGCAGGATAAAATTGCATTTTTGGACTCGTATTATTACAAGTCTGCGCCTCCATCTCGGAGTTCTAGCTTATACTGTCTTGTCCAGCAAATGCCTTAGGGTAATAATAATAAATCATTTATTTCGGACCTACATCCATAGTGTTAGTAACAATTTTATACCTATAATGATAACTTTGGAACTATAATGCGATTATTTTTTTAAATCTATTTATGCGTATTTAATGACTCATTTTATCATTGAATTTTCATTAAGTTTTCAAAAGTGAGGATTGTGATGTGAAGGACACCCTGAAATATTCATAGACTTACTTACACAAGACTTAATATGTCACGAAAGTGTTACCTTTATCACTGTCATGTTTCAGAAGAGTCATTAGTATATAAATAATTGAGTGACTACCAGGGAGCTGACTAGAATGAGCTGTGACCTATTTAGTGAAAGTGAAAGTAGATCAAGTCACAGAAAAGACACCGAGCAAAAGATAACATAAATACATTAGCGCAGCTATTACAACAGCGCTGTGAAGATGATATCTTTCACTTACAGCAAGAAGCTGAGCCTGACTCCACTTTGTCAAACACTAACTAATCTGTGTACATAATTTTACAAAGACAAATAAATAAATTATATTCTTTTCTATTCTAATAAGGTTTCAATTAATCAAACCACTACTGCTCTTACAGAACAACATTAGAAACTAAAAAAAAAACCTAAAATACCTTCAAACTATAACCAGCAAATTTGAATAGCTATACGTAAAATGAAAGTAGATAAAAAATTAAGGTACTGTTTCCCTTTCCCAAACTTTGAATTTATACATAAGTACATACATAAAGAATTAGAGCATTTAGATGTTCATAAAGGCGCAGGATATGACGGAATTCACCCATTATTCATAAGGAAATGTGCCAATGCTCTCAGTATCCCACTTACTATTATTTTCTCTAAATCCCTCAAAGAAGGCTCTTTCCCTGATCTTTGGAAGAAGGCACTTGTAACGCCAATCTTTAAAGGAGGTAACAAAACAAACGTGACTGATTATAGGCCAATTTCTAAGCTAAGTATATTCGGTAAAATTCTTGAAAAAATCGTCACGAAGCAATTATCGGCTTGCGTTAGTCAACATGTGTCTTCAAAACAACATGGTTTTTTGAAGGGCCGCAGCGTCGAAACAAACTTACTTACCTTTACTGACTTCGTCCTGTCTGCTATGGAGGATGGCCATCAGGTAGATGCCGTGTATACCGATTTTTCAAAAGCTTTTGACAAAATTTGTCATAATGCGCTCATTTCAAAGCTCATCCAGATTGGTATACCCGGCGATCTGCTTAGATGGATCGCATCTTATGTAAGTAGACGTTCTCAAGCAGTCGCTCTTAAAGGTTTCATGTCCCAATTCTTACCAATTGATTCTGGCGTACCACAGGGCTCTCATTTGGGTCCCCTGTTGTTTATATTATATATAAATGACATGAGTAAAACAGTCTTTACCAAGTGTGACCACTTGCTCTACGCGGATGACATGAAAATCTTTCGGGTGATCGACTCCATCGATGACTGCAACGACCTTCAGCATGATTTAAATAGCCTGGTCTCTTATGGTGCAATTAATTCCTTATTCCTCAATGTTGATAAATGTTTTACTATAAGCTACTCTAGACGACGCCATACTATTATACATAATTACGAGCTGACAGGTAAAACCTTAACGCGTGTCGATCATATAAGGGACCTCGGTGTTATCTTGGACGCAAAAATGGATTTTAAAAACCATGTTGATCACGTGATTAAAAAGCCTATAAGCGCCTTGGCTTCATTCTTCGGATTTGTCAACCTTTTAAGCGTGCTAAAACATATAAAACGTTATTTTCTGCTTTTGTTCGAAGTATCCTTGAGTTCTGTAGTATTGTTTGGTGTCCCTACTAGAGAATACAGAACAAATTCTTAAAGGCACTAGAATATAGGACAGGTCATTTATTCACTGACTACAGCTCCGCTGCCATCCATCACAATATACCTACATTAGCAAGTCGTCGTGAACTCATAGACGCTGTTTTCCTTCACAAACTTGTGAACAACAAAATCGACTGCTCTAATTTGTTGGAACTCTTATCATTTAAAATTCCACGCGCCTCCTCACGTTGTAAATCTTTCAAATTCCACACCACCACAAACCGTACTAATTACGCCAATAATATATTTTTCTCCCGTTCTCCCAGACTATATAACGAGCAACTCGGTGATACAGATTTATTTTTGGAAACTATTAACTCTTTTAAGGTAAAGGCAACAAAGTTTTTATGTGTAACTTATAAATTGTAACGAATTTTATGTATCATATAATTTTGTGTATCAGTAACATCAAAATAACTGTGTATTATATAACTATGGTTCTGTAGGTCTGTTTGTGTTCTTTTGTATTTTTCTTTTGTTTGTAAAATACTGTTTGTAACCTTAAATAAATAAAATAAATAAATAAATATTTTTTTAAACAAAAGCCTTGTCGGCGTAATGGCTCTCGTACACCTATCTATTTATTATTGCCTGTATTAAAAAAAATGGCATGACCATAGAACATGTCAGTGACACTTGACATTGACAGCTAGTATATTTTTCATTGCTAGGCAAAGGTATTGTAGCTTTTCAGCACATATCCGTACAATATGATTATTTTTCAAAATACTCTAAAACGAATGAATAAAAATATACCTATATATTGAAAAGTGTTTCGTAATTAACATATAATGATTCTCAATGGATTTTTAATTTTCTTACCTAACACGCATAGACAATACAGCCCAGAAAGACGCCTATTTTCAACATCTTGCGTACAAATAATTATGTCAACAATCGAAACGGGAAACTGCAATCCTATTGGCTCTTCCAATCTTACGTACAGCGCCACAAACTTATCTTTCCCGAAGACGAAGACTCTAACATAATGAATATAGAAGCCATTTTGGTTTGGCGTACCGAAACATATAATTTTGGAGTGGCGAATTGTATCTGCTGGTTCAGTCAGATGTGTTGACAGAAATCGGTCACCTGTTATGAGAAGTCTGTAGGCTGTATTCGTCTATGCTAACACGAAATGGAAACTTGTGGATTGTACAGTGTATTTTGTATTGGCATGAATGCCATTTATTATTTTTCACTTTTTAAGTTTTTTGGAATTCCTAAAATTCTTCTAGATTGACAAATTTATAATCAATAAACATACATACATATACTCATGCCTGTCTCCCAGAGGGGTAGGCAGAGACTAAAGATTTCCATCTGCTACGATCCTGACACACCTCTTTTGCCTCTTCGACATCCATCAATCTAGTCACACACGGTCTTCTAATCTGGGTACTTTTGACATGGCTCTTCTTCAATATATTGACAATTTGGTCAGCATACGTCCTTCTAGGGCGGCCTGGTCGAGCTCTTTCTTTGACTATCGTACCATAAATTTATTTACCATAAATATACCCCCCTAGAGTGATAAACAATATATCCCGAGCCTACGGTCGTAGGGCTAGGGAACCACTTTAAATAACACACACATACCCTTTCTTTCATACACACACACACACACACACACACACACAAGACACCCACTCTCTTGTAGTTATATTATTATATTATTTCACAACATAAACCCTCATACACACACATTTTTTCTTTATATAAATACCTACACTTATTCAAATAAAAAGATTCTTAAAATTATCATTATGTATTAAGCAAGACCTAATTTTAATACTAATTTGTAAAATAAGATCCGTACAAAGAGCGGGTCTCCCTTAAAACAGGTTGTACAACTTAAAAGGTGAGTCCCACCCCCTCAAAACCTACATTTTATAATAAATAAAGAAATTTTGCTTTTTTTTTTTAATTTGAAACCACCGAAGCATTCCTTTTCTATTCTAGTCACTAAATCTTCTTTCAGGCCGCAACGATCTCGTATGTCGATATTTTCCACTTTATAATTCAATGTTAAACCACAAATACTCCGTAAGGAACGCATTTCCACTGCATCCAATGGAATGAATAAAGTTCGTGGATATATCGATTGTTTATTCCAACCACTATTGTTGTTTTAAGCTCGACTTGTCATAAAAAACCCTGAGCGAACAGTGATTGGGAAATATGCAAACTGTGTTTTTATTAGTTTGCGTTTGACTTTTCATAAACGAGAAGATTAGAAGACCGTGTGTGACTAGATTGATGGACAATCTAGTCACACACGGTCTTCTAATCTGGGTACTTTTGACATGGCTCTTCTTCAATATATTGACAATTTGGTCAGCATACGTCCTTCTAGGGCGGCCTGGTCGAGCTCTTTCTTTGACTATCGTACCATAAATTTATTTTGTCACTATTCATCCTCTCTACATTTCCAAACCTTTTATACTTATAAAATCTTTGTATCTTTTTACCTTATGATATCACCATAAATATACCCCCCTAGAGTGATAAACAATATATCCCGAGCCTACGGTCGTAGGGCTAGGGAACCACTTTAAATAACACACACATACCCTTTCTTTCATACACACACACACACACACACACACACACAAGACACCCACTCTCTTGTAGTTATATTATTATATTATTTCACAACATAAACCCTCATACACACACATTTTTTCTTTATATAAATACCTACACTTATTCAAATAAAAAGATTCTTAAAATTATCATTATGTATTAAGCAAGACCTAATTTTAATACTAATTTGTAAAATAAGATCCGTACAAAGAGCGGGTCTCCCTTAAAACAGGTTGTACAACTTAAAAGGTGAGTCCCACCCCCTCAAAACCTACATTTTATAATAAATAAAGAAATTTTGCTTTTTTTTTTTAATTTGAAACCACCGAAGCATTCCTTTTCTATTCTAGTCACTAAATCTTCTTTCAGGCCGCAACGATCTCGTATGTCGATATTTTCCACTTTATAATTCAATGTTAAACCACAAATACTCCGTAAGGAACGCATTTCCACTGCATCCAATGGAATGAATAAAGTTCGTGGATATATCGATTGTTTATTCCAACCACTATTGTTGTTTTAAGCTCGACTTGTCATAAAAAACCCTGAGCGAACAGTGATTGGGAAATATGCAAACTGTGTTTTTATTAGTTTGCGTTTGACTTTTCATAAACGAGAAGCGTTTTTCCGAGTTTATTTTGTTACTTACTGTACACATGAGCAAAACATCATATTGATTAGAGACTGTTTTAAAACACAGTTTCAATATTGTGTATTATTTAACTTTTTTATTTATCCTTGAATATAACAAGTTTATTGCACATCAAATAAGCTGAAGGGAATTGATAACTGCGAAGAAAAAGCAACCGTCTAGGTCCTCATCAAACAAAAGTAGTCAACTAGCGAAGTAGTCCTACCGAAGCTTTATCCATCCATCCATCCATCAGCCTAGTTCGTCAACTGCTGGACATAAGCCTTTTCAGGACTTTTGCCACTACCGGCGGCGATCATCCTGGAAGAATTGCCCAAACTCACACACGCTAGGCAGGCGGGTTGGTGAGCGCGGTGCTGGAACCCTCGCACCAGTGACGCCACTGCCCGTCACCAGTCTGTTCCATATAAGGCCCGGCTATTGGAGATGGATATACCGCCATCCATCGGTCCCAGGCGTGGTGGGCCTCCTGGTTTTTTGCCTGTGGGCTGTCCTCTTACTCTCCCTCGAATTACTTCGAGGGGGTCTCCAAGTAAGATGGTGGTACCTCCACAGTTGAGCCCGGCATCAACTCTACCGCCTGTCAAGCTTTATAGCTCAAAAACAGCTATGACGATTAACTGAAGCTTATCATGCTTGTGAACTGATTAGTTATTGGGAATTCCGAGATAAATACTCAAAATATTTGATGACGTCACATTTCGGAATATTTGGGCGGTGTCTAATGAAGCCGTATTTCAAACAGATTATATATATGTGTGTCGTCGTTTTATCGTAGAAATCGACATTATATAATTATCTGGGCATATCGTAAATCTGTTAGTAAAAAAGAGGTTCACCTCGCTCCGCTCCGCTTTGTGTGGCTTCCTAAATGTATTTACATGTAAATCTAACACGCTTTTCCTCGCTCCACTCGTCATCTGACCTATTTTCGACTTTTTGGTGAAAGATTTTAGGTTTCATACTTTACAATTTTCCGGATTCTACAAAATGACGACGACACGTATAAAAATTCTACGTTAACGGAACCCGTATGAACAAAATATAAAAGAAAGCCTGTAAATACTGATAAGTTGCATAAACTATGTGAAAACATTGCAGTTTCAGTTTATTTATTTGTAAACACAGTTTACATAGATCTAATTCAGTCAGTGGCGGCGTAAAAAAAGACTTTGTTTGCGACGCGGCTTGCGACTGCAAGTGTGCCTTGCGATAAATCCATACTTGTAAGTTGTGAAGTTGTGAATATAACATGCAGTGTAGTTAGCACACACGCCACAGCCGATTTACTTGATGCCTGCTTTTCTCCAGCAGCTGCTTATAACCGCATCGCACCCAGTCATTCGTAGCAAGCGTAGCGCTCGTAGAGCCTGTGCTACGAGTAATCGCTGTTGTGTCAGCAAGCCAATGCCGTCTGATGGCCGTTCGGCTCTATTTCATGGATCTGTCCTGGTTTTGCTGACTGACCAAGGGGAAGTGCACAATACTCACGATTGCAGAGAGTCAGTGCAGGACTATCAATCACCTCCGATTCGAATTAACAATTGTATTTGCTTGCTACGCCGCCGTCTCGCCTCAAGTATTCATATATTCTGTGAAAATTTCAACTGGCTACCTTTACTCGTAATGGCTGAAGCTGTAGACCTTTGAGACAGACGGACGACAGACAACGGAGGCTTAGTAATAGGGTCCCGTTTCACCTTCACCAATCATTGATGTATAACTTGACTGATACAATCAACAACAATTCCCTCCATTTTCATGTGCCAGCAGAAATGTCAAAATGAAAATTTCCAGCAAAACCTTCCAACAAAAGTTATTCATTGTTCCTCGTGCGTTTGGTATTCATGCGGGTAGTTTGAAAACTGATGCTGGAACTCTTCAGTTCCAACGCGCGTTCCGAATAATGAAATGTTAGGTATTCAACAAAACCTACATAGATATACTAGGTGTGTAAGGCATGTGATATAAAATTAAACCTCCGGAGACCAAAGCAATAAAATGTGTTATATGCAAACAAACAAAGCAAAAGGTATCTTCACGACATATTTCGTCAAGGGGTTGTTAAAGTTGTTTCTGAGTGGGGACTATTCTAAATTTTAAACATTAAATTTTAAACTAAGTCATGCAACTTAATTTTTTTATTCGTGTCTTAATGGCGTAGAAATGAAAATGTACCTAACCTTAAAGCACAAAATAGATACAAACATGCATAGACGCGTACGTATGATGATCTCGACAGAATTTCATATTTGCATTCGACCGACTTCATCCGAGATCGTTATACGTACAACCCGGTCACATTATCTCGAGACCTCGCTGGAATGCGAACCACCCGCCCCCGTTCTCCTTTCACCTCCCTGCGCTCTGTATCTGAGCGCCGACGCGACGTGACGTCATCGACGCCAGGTCTCGAGATAATGTGACCGGGTTGTACGCGCCTGTTTTCGCTAGTTATGCGGAGTAAATCTTCTGTAAATGGTTATTTTGTGCCTCTCCGCTCAAATAGGTCCTTTGAAAAATGCCGACCGCAGCGCGGGCGCGTGCCGCCAAAGAGAGATTAAGCACAAAGAATGCCGATACCGGCGTACACGCGCACGTCAGACCCCCGTTCATTAATTAACACTTTCGTCAGGTTCCAACAATGACAGCAGGATAGCATATACAATTTTCAACGCATGCGACAGAGACGGAAATAGAACTCGTGTCGCGACCCTTAGTTTATGAACGCGCTCCAGGCAGACGACATCAGTGCGTTACGGTAAAAGGTATTTTATTTTGATATTTTGCGCATCGAAAATGTTTTTTCGTGCGTGAGAAAATATGTATATTTTAAACATTACATTCCATAATTAAGTTTGGCTGTACTTGCTTATTTTCACATAGTAGATATCCAAAATAGCGTGCGGGTTTACTGAAACTATTCCAGCGAACATACTTTACCTTTTTAGACAAAGATTTCAAAAGTTTAGAGCCCTCAGGGCTCAGGACTCTAAAATTTTGAAATCTTTGTCTATTACAATCTATTACAGTGTATTTGAATGTGAAATGTCACACTTTTGGCTTTATTCGTATTTCTTGAAATGTTAGTGCACTTTAAAAATGCACACGACGGCATATTGAGAACGTTTTCTCGTAAAAATTCATTAAGACGTCCAACTATCACTGTGTTCAGGTGAACACTGATTCCAAACGTGTGAGCGTCACCCATTTAAGGGTGAAAACATTTTGGTGCTGTCATACTACGGTAAGGGCTTATCTTTACTTTTGAATTCTTTGTTTTTAGAGGTTTTTTTGTATAGGGACCTTGGGTTAATTTTTTTTTTTTTACTATTTTCCGTTTTAGTGGCCCAAGAATACGGAATGCTTAGAGTGCAGTTTTGTCACGGGGCTCCCCGAATAAGAAGTGAGGAAGTATCTTCTATATAATTTCTTTACGTGCTTCTCCAGAATAAGGCTACTAAACAAGCGACTGGGGTATTCGCCGTCTGGGAGAGCCAACATCTATTACAGAAACCTCGAGGCCTCAGTGTTCAAAAGACGCTTATTTCAGATGCAGTACCACCTGGTGGCTCCAGACTTGACCCAGTTCGTTCGATCAATAAACCGAGTTGTATGTGGACTGCTTTATGTTCTCTCGTAGGCTTTTAAAATAAAAGGTGAACTTGATGCAGTGTTGCCAACTTTGCAGCGCAAGATTTAAGAAACATATACGTATATATTAAGAGGATGGCATACGCTGGCAACTTTTTTTATTACCCGTCCAGCACAATAAGTCTAATGGCGAAAAATATATACTTTTACTATATTTACTGGCAGTGGTTTCGAGAAATCTTTAAAAAACCACAAAAATATGTATGCCCCCCCCCTTATCTCCGATACTGGTAGACCGAAAAATATGAAAAAAATGTCGATTATAGACCATAGCTGGCCACTTACAGGAAAACTATAGCAATTCAAAAAAAATTGAGCACAAATGAGAATTATAAAAAAAAATTAGTTTATATATATTTATATATATATAATTATTTATATATATATATATAAAATTTAATTTATATATATATATATATATATATATACACTAAATAAAATAGAATGCAAGTTACTGTGAGATATATTTCGGGCCCTATCCTGGGACCGGCATCAGTCACAATGAAATTGACCAAAAAATAAAAAAAAAGTAAAAAAATCTAACCTAAAAAAGTGTCCAACCTAATAAAAAAGTATGTATGCGTGCTATCGAAGAAGCCGCCGCCGCTAACCCGCTCCTGTTATCGTATGGTTAAAAATCGGCCCAGCAGACGCTCCCCCCATAGCACGCATGGTATCTAATGGGTGGCGCCATCACATTGCATCGCTGCGCTTCTACATACCTAATAGTTTTTGCTGACCTGCGCAACGATGAAACATGGTGGCGTCACATGGTCACATTTAAGCCTGGTCCGTACTGAGCACCAAGCGACCATATATACGTTCTCTCCCAAGTTCTAAGTTGGATGTCGGATATGGGTGGTGTAAATGATTTTATTATGCGCGCTGTAAAACACTGATTAAATTTTAAGTTATGGAGACGAGTATGAGTGGGTACGGGTAAGGTGTACTCGATCACGAACAACACTCTGACTCTATCCTACTTTCAAATCATTTTATGATTCAACCAAGTCGGCCTTTTTAGATCCCACATGTAAAACGCGTAAGACATCCGAGAAAAAAGGTTTATATTTTACTAAACTTTACAACGTATTTACTGCAGAGTGATGAAGTAGGATTTTTTGTGCCTCAAAAAGATGCAAAAGTACTCAGACACTAATAGTTTCCGTTTTTTGGCACAACCCTAAAAATACCGAATCCTTCTACAAACTTCTCTATTTGATATAACGAGTATAAATACACTGTAACTTAGTTGATCTAATGAGCCTGGCTCACACAACAAACTTGAAACCTGACTCGCTCATCCACAGTTCGCCTGCACAAAGCTGGAATCGCGCGAATTCCGAGATATTACTTATTAGATTTCAAATGCACATGAAAAGCGACAGTCGCTAGTCGGGAACTGAGAAGTTAGTCATGAAATATTATTAGTACAATCAGGAGTATTTTGAAATACACGAACATAAAGTTCAAATCCAACTTGATGAAATACTGTACTGTACTTCATTAAGGTGACTCAATCAGACGCGCTCAGCTCGGCACAAAGCGAGACCATCTTAAGGTGACTCAATCAGACGCGCTCAGCTCGGCACAAAGCGAGACCATCTTAAGGTGACTCAATCAGACGCGCTCAGCTCGGCACAAAGCGAGACCATCTTAAGGCGCTTCTTCCCAGCGTCATCCGAAAATGACTCTATTGATAAGTTTATTTAAACGTACGTTTAAAAATTTAAAAAATATGTTACTTTATACGTTAAATATGTACTTTATTTAAGGAAATTATTCTCGCGTACATGAAACAGCATGAAAATATTGTTCAAAGTCAAGCTGTTTTTAGACTAAAATTAAGTAAAATTGGTTATTTCTTTGAAACCACTAATGGTATTTGTATGATTCTTGTACTAAAATACAAGGAAAGTATTGCTTTGAAAAATTCATTATAGACAATTTTTAGCCATCCTACGAATCCATGTGAAAAGATAATTTTCTCCCATTCGGAGACGCAGCGACGTCGCAACAGTCACTGTGCAATGTGCAATGTGCGCTGATATAAATGTTATTTCAATATAGTTTCTGTCGATATTTGTACCGACACAGCCCCCTATTTTGCCTACATATTTTGTATCTCTGGTTGGCAACTTTCAAAATTGCCTTTAGTGGGTATTGAGCTATTTACGAACTGTGTCGTCACTTCAAGTGCGAACATATCCTTAGACAATCGGAATTCGATAGTATATCTACGTTTTTGATGATATGCACCCAGTCCAGTTGGCAACATACATAATAAATACATAATAGGTCCGCTAGTCGACTCAAGGTACAGGTAAAGTAAAATTATGGGTAAACCTTATTTTTTAACTTTTGTAATAATACTATCGTAACATGACCTTTTCCTTATATGGTTATAAAGTGCTGACAATATAATTCATGTAAGTCTATCCGTTCGTATATAATTAAGTATGAATTCAAGTGACAGTATTTTTATACACTAGGCTACCTAAATTGCGCTAACAAGGCAAACAAAATTACATTGGTTTCCCTTTTAAAAGCCTGACGGTAATTTCTGCACTAAATTGGGGTCACTAAAATTTAATTTCACGGACCGGAGCCCGCTTGGTTTTTGCTAAAGGCTTTTACCTCCATCAGCTGACACCTGTACAACCTTATTTGACACCAAATAGTAGGTTATAATTAGGTGAAGGTCGTGGGCAGACATTAATGGAAAACTCGAGTGAAATAAACTGGCCTTCCCAGGGAAAAGTATCGAAAACACTTTGGAACCTTTTCGAAAATGCAATTTTTTTTTTTAAGTATTTTCTTTATTTTCAAAAATCTTAACCTAGTTACAAAAATGCACAATCAACAAAAACCCACAGGGTTGCGTAAGTACAGTCCAAAAATAATTGGTATATATATTAAAACCATATTTCTTCATATTTATTGGTAGTATACAATATGCTAGGTGGTAGAGCTGATGCCGGGCTCGACTGAGGAGGTACCACCATCTTACTTGGAGACCCCCTAGAAGTAATTCGAGAGAGAGTAAGAGGACAGCTCACAGGCAAAGAACCAAGAGGCCCACTATGCCTGGGACCGATGGATGGTGGTATATCCTTCCCTAATAGCCGGGCCTTATATGGAACAGACTGGTGACGGGCAGCGGCGTCACTGGTGCGAGGGTTCCGGCACCGCGCTCACCAACCCGCCTGCCTGATTATGGGCAATTCTTCCAGGATGACCGCCGGGAGTGGCAAAGTCCTGGAAAGGCTTATGTCCAGCAGTGGACGAACTAGGCTGATGGATGGATGGATGGAAGTACAGTCAGCAAAATATAAAAACCCAGGCCCAGCGCAAACAATTCGATCCTAAGACCCACATGTGAGTGATAGATGATATGAAGAACTTAATCAGTAGTGCATGAGTGTATGTATTGACCAAGTATTCCTTATCTCATCTTTCACTCACCTGTGGGTCTTAGGATCAAAGTGTTTGCGCTGGGCCTGGGTACCTATGTCTTGCTTTTGTACGTACAGAAGGGATTTTAGGTAATTCCCACTGGATCAATAAGAAATATATCCACGACCACGCCAGCAACAACGCTGCGAGGCATCAGCAAGTTTCATAAAAATTGGCTCACCATGAACAAATACAACGTGTAACAGAAAGGTGTAACAATATTTGAAGAGCTTATTCAGTCAATGGTATAGAACAACTTTTTACAAACCAAACCCTGTATCTGGAAAAAAAAACGACTGTTCCATAGAAAAATGCAGTGCCGCTCGGCCGAAATGTATGGAAGGGCAGATTTCTTTTTCGAGATTTTAGGGTTGGCTCCATAGTAAAAGTTGTTCTATACCATTGACTGAATAAGCTCTTCAAATATACACCTTTCTGTTACACGTTGTATATGGCATTTCCAGTTGACTCAGAAATTTGAGATTTCGATAGGTCTTCGGGCACAAGTGGAGATACAAATCCGAAATATATGCAATGTTACTTGACAAACTTAGTTTCGTGTCATACATTTTGTATGTATGGAACAAAGTGCAAAATTACGTTTGAAATTGTTGCTTACAATTTTATTCAAGTCAACTAACTCATCGCATTTGACCGCTTTTTATAAGTCGATAACAAATATAATGATAAAAAAATTCGGTTAATTAAGTTTTGAACAATGCCAAGACATTGCGCACTTAAGAGCGGTTTCGCAGCCGGATTGTGAAAAACCCGCCTTTTTCTAATTAATTGAAACACTTAAATTCAAAATCCACTCCATATGTGTATTGTGTATGTTGCTATCGCAAAGCTAGTAATATTTTTAGGGTACTCTATCAAATAAATTAAAATTCAAATTCAAATAGTTTATTTTGTAAAGTAGGTATACATAATACACTTTTTACGAGTCAAATTTAATCTTATAAAAATATACATATGTAATAAAATAATAAATGTACATCAACTAAATTAAAGGTTTATTTAATTTATGTAGCAATATACAGGATGGAAAAAATTTAAGGGCCCTGGATGGGAACTACCTTAAATCCTTTAATTAGCTCATTTTACTGAAAGAAACATTCCTTTATTTTTTAAAAGAAACAAAACTGCATTCAAAGATCTTCTAAAACTCGATTGTCTGACCCGGGAATTTACATCAATGTATATAAATATATGTATATATTTATATACATTGATGTAAAATAATGTTCTGAGTTTATATACGATTAAAATGATAGGTAAAATTATATATTATACAAGGTGAAATCCAATCAACCGCCCGAACCCATACCGGAGACCCGGCCAGGGACCAGGAACAAGGTTCAATGTTCAGTATCTACTAATTACTCCGCCCGTGTAAACTAGGCATAAAGACATGATGCCCTTTATTCAATAAGGGTACACTTAAAATAGTACACCCCCACTCTCAGTTTGCTCTACAAACTATCTTAGGACTACCGTCTATTAGTGTTCCATTACAAGGGAATGAAGTAACATGAACTTTCTCACGGTTATAATATACTGAGTCTCGACTTCTGGTGCAGTATCCAACAGGTCACTGTGTGCTATGGTAGTTCTTATTTCGTCCACGCAGGGACTACAGTGAAACGAAACGTTGTAATTTTGTATATGGCAGGTATAGGCGCGGAAGACATCTTCGTATGGTCCAATTTAAGGTGTTCAGAAAAATCAGTCCTGCTCCAACGGTTTTACTTGTCTATCCTGCTTAGTGCAAGCGGGCCGCTCAGAAAACTCGTGATTTCGATATTTTTTATTTCCCCCAACCCCTGTACCCCGAGGGCGCGGTAAGCATAAAGTTGATAAGCTATAATTATAAATTATTCCCTAGGAAAAAATTATATTGTGGTCCATTAAGTATATGTTCGCTAAGTTAACGAACAAACAATGAAACTTCAGATTACAAACAAAAGTCAAAACTTTTACAAAGATTATCTCGTATGAAATATATAACCCATTCCTTGCTTCAACCATTAGATATCAGTCAAAAGTTTGTCAAACGTTTGGCAACATTATACGTTAGACTTCATAGCACACTACAACATGGAATTTTTTACATCTACTAATTAGTAGTAAATAAGTCATGTCTGTACATTTAATATTTTTTGTTGTCTGTCTCATGACAAAACTACAATTTTAGACATTTTCTCCGTCTGTCTGTCCCTTTATGTCTATCCGTGTCTATGTAACTCTGGTCAACAAGAAGTATTGATAAAAATCCACGAAGCCGGAAACTGTCGATAATCACTTCCATGCGAGCGAAGCCGCGGGCAAAATAAAGGGTTAATTGGCTTTTAACATCATCTACCGTAACTTGGAGTATACAAGGTGCTTGAAAATTCGACCTAAGAAAGGAATTATACCTTGAAAGGAATTATACTAGAGATCATTTCCAACAAATAATTCCTATCAACTAGGGGTCGAAAATGATGAATTTTTTTCAAGTAAAACACGTCGATATTGCGAAAATTTCAAAGTGAACAATGACTTCTTTCAACTTAAGGTGATATATCGTCCGTGCAAAGGTCCCCGTTACTCCAGGCAGAAAGACCCGCAGTGCGAGAGGGACGGATTCGAGGAAAATTGACAAAAATTCAGTTTTAAATAAATACATAATCAACTAAAATAGATGTGAAAATTTCCATAACCAGTAATTTAGATATTGTTAAAACCCATAAATAAATATTTTTGAAGTCTGTTTGCTATCCCAATTGGTCAAAATATAAAAAAGTGTAAATTTAGACCTCATTTTAATAATTATTTCTATCAAGTGAAATTCCTCCAATCGCGTTTCTAATAGACCAAAATCTAGAAAAAGGTTTCAAAATTGTTATACTAATTTATTTAACTTGGGACTTCTTTTGAACAGCAGATAAATAACTTTAAAAGTGTCCATTTTGACGATATACCCCCTTAAGGCCTTTTATTTCTGAGATTATGAGAATTCATGGCATGTATTTTTTTTATAAATGATCACTCATTCATCAGAAAAATACCAAATAAGTGCCGAGAGAGGAGTAGTTATTTTTAAATTATTTGTTTTTGGTTACCAGTCTGAAAGTTTGAAAAATATTTTAAAAATCTCCGTAACTCGGAGACCACTCATTTTAGTTGTGTATAGTTGATAGGGCTCAATTTGTTGAAAATGATCTTTAGTATAACTACTTTCAAGGAATAGGTTGAATTTCCAAGCACCCTATTTACCAATATATTTGGGTGTAGGGGCCCAAACTGTGATTCCCAGTAACTTTTTTAAAAGTAACACGCACTGAAAATCGTGTTTTGTGGATCGTAAATGGACTTATGTACTGGTAGGTAAATAATATTAAAAAACCGACTCAGCGCATCCCGATTCTATACGGTCTTGTGGTTTCTACTCCTAGAGTGTATATAAAAAGCCGGAGGCGCAGAGGGAGGGCAGCCTCCAACCGCAGTAGTAAAGTGCAGAAAACCGTGCGAGCCGTAGAGGCTGAGGCTGGTCGCCGTGGCGAAGTGAATTTGTGTCAAAAAAGAACTTTTGTACAGATAGGTTCAAATGGTCCAAAAATCGACATCTGATGCCTTATTGTCTAACTTCAACATCTATCGCTATTGCTTTCAAAAGTACGCGTGATTGGCTAGAAGTGATGAGTCACGTCATTTCTAGCCAATCACGTTACCTTTAAAGCAATAGTGATAGACGATTTTATGACTATTTCCTTACACAATCGCCCCTCAGTACTGGTAGGTTCAAATGGTTCAAAGATCGACTCTGCAAACCTAACTTAAATTACTGTGAAAACAAAATCAATATCGTGTCTTATATTTTAAAGTTATTTTCATACGATTTTTGAAATAAAAATAAAAAACCACGCGCCTCCGGCAATAAAAATGACACAGGGAGTTTCCCCCTCACCCTCCCTTCCACCCCCACCTTCTCCCCATAAATCAGGTAGATGATATCAAAAAATTAACCAAAAGAAATGTTAAATAAATGTCCTGTTTAATAAATTCGTCATAATATATGTTTCCTGCAAGATCCGTTTTCTAGACATGCAGCTGAATGACAACGACTCGCTACCACTTGTTACTTGCAGCATCCATTTAAAGTGTGCGCAGTTCCTGTGAAAGGAAACCAGGCATTTGTTAAGGCCCCAGACTCTCTTTGCAACATTTCGCTTTCATCTTACCTGAGGCTTTAGAAGTGGCGCTCCCCCCGCTGCATTAAGATGTTAGAGACCGCACCTGAATGTTGCTCTACTTCGTTAAATGAGTGTACGATTACTTAAAATTTGACATGTGAAGATTTTTAATTATTCAAGTAACGGTAATTTACAAAGTTCGGTTTGTTTATCGGAACAAACAAAATGAATTTGCAAAAGCAAAATAAACAAAAGTTAATCTACCTGGAGTAGATGGCTTATTGGTAGCAGTAAGAGTGATTAGTATTTAGACACAATACATTTTATAGGTCATGCAATTATTTGCAGATTTTTACCGAAGGGGTGTCAAGAGGTGTTCCGAGTGTGAACTGTGAGATGCAAGTCATAAGTCCACCCATACGTGTACCTATAAGTACACCCGCGTTTCTCTGACGATTATTACGTCTCAACGTTATGAGTCCTATCGCTCTAAGGAAACCTGCATGCCCTAAAAAGCGTGTAGTTGTGCCCGAAAATTTCTTTATTCATCAAGATTTTCATTTAACTAATGCCTGACATAAAAAATACCTTTATAAAATTTGGAAATGTAGAAAATTAATAATCAAATCGTAACAATGAAAACATTTAAAATTATGTATTCCTAATACTCACACACATATTACAATCAGTTCTTTAAGTAATATAATATCAAAAATAGAAACTCTTTCGGTAATTAAGTGTCTGTCAGTTTGTGTGTCCATGATTATGACTAAGGTGCAATAAAAAAGGTAAAAAATTTAGTTTTAGAAATGTGATGTTTTAATGATAAGAACCGCAGCTGCGTAAATTCTTTTGTTTTGATGCATTATTGTCTAGCACGTTGTTATCTCGACTGTTGGTTTTAGTGACTTCGATAGCTTTTTAAGATATTTTAAATAAAAGTAAGTAAAGTAATAAAAAGGATGTAGCTTCGGCTTTAGTTATTAATTATTCTATTTTAACTCTTCAAGGTAAACATTCGCCAAAAAGTGGCGACAGCGGTGCTGGTATAAAATTTGTGTCACACCATCCCCGTGGGTTTTTTAGACCACAACTTCTAAAATACGGCTTTACGAGTTTTCGAATTAACACACATTAACATAACTTAATCTAAGCGATTTTGAACATAAACACTTGTACAAGTTGTTTCATAACACAATTATATTTGTTGTACACTTCCCGTTGCACACTTCCCAACCGGTTTCGGAAATTAATCCATCTTCAGGGGATACAGAATATTTATTATTTTAATATATGAGCCATATGTTTCATCAAGTGCCGACAATCGCAAGTATAAATCATAATCTAAGCGAATTAGGGCATGCAATTATTCGCAGATTTTTACTATCCGGATAACGGATAATGTATTATCCGGATAACCGGATACTTATGGTAAAAATTAAGAGTAGTAATAAAAACTCCGAAAACTAAATTAAAACCGCCCAACAAAACGGCCTACCGATAAACATCTTGAAAAAAAAACCGGCCAAGTCAGACTCTAGTCAGAACCTAGGGTTCCGTATTGTGGATGATAAATTTAGTTTTATTATTTTTTTGCGTGAATTTCTCAACCGCTTTATTTTTTCTGTAATTCTTACGTAAACGCATATTACCATGATTTTTTTCATATTTTTCGGTCCACCAGTTTTGGAGCTAAGAGGGGGGACATACATCTTTTTATAGATTTTCAAGGATTTCTCGAAATAGATGCAATTAAATATAGCCAAACTATATATTATTACAATAAGCTTTTTAATACCTACAATGTGATACCCATATTGTATTTTTATCAATATATTTTTTTAATTTATTTTACTTTTTTTTTTTTAAATCACTATAGTTTTTCCGGTTATTGGTCTATAATGGACATTTTTTTCATATTTTTCAGTCTACCAGTTTCGGACATACACATTATTGTAGTTTTTTTAAAGATTTCACAAAACCATTGCCAGTAAATATAGTAAAAGTATATATTTTTACAATCACCTTTTTAGTGTCTACAGTTTGATACTCATATTGTTTTTTTTATTTTTCTCACTTTTGTTTTGAAATTATTTTATACAATTTCAAATTTTTCATATTTTTTTTTACAATGTAATATGTAGGCAAATTAATGCTATTTTTGTGCCAAAGTTCATGTCTTTATCTTTACGGTGCTAAAGTTATGATGCTGTGAAATACGGACAGACGTAGATTAGACTTTATTTTATTCAAAAAATATTTTATCCATAGTTGTTTACTTATTAAATGATAAGTGCAATATTCAAGTAGAGCAACTTTCATGATACAGTTCGCCTCTCCATAAGAATCTACGCGAGGGAAAGGGAGCAACCGTGCGAGCGGGAGGTAAAATGACGTCGAGCTACACAACACACGTCTGAACGCTGCGATGTCCCAGCGAAACTGAGGGAAATATCAACGCGTTTTGTGTTTTAAACTCTCGATAAGTTTCGATTTGATAAATGTTCTTAAAATAATTTTTTAAATACGGTTTTTTGTTATTTCACTTATTAATAGTTCTATTCTACGTGTTTTAAATTTGACTACGCTAAACGATAGTTTTCTAGTAGAAAAAAAATATTTTATCAGTGGTTGAATTCATGAAATCACAACTACTTAAAGCACTCGAAATAAGAAAACTAAAGTATTATCCAAAAAAGTAACCAGGTAAGATTATTGTTGAAGATATGGGAATAAATGTTACCTGAATAAATTTCTTGTTTTTGTCTTAATTTTTACGTGACGTGTGCATGAATGAGACTCTCAACGCGTAGAACATAAATAAAGGTATGTTTAAAGCCTAAAAAACCTATTAAAAGTAGCACTAAAGTAAATGAAATAATAAGTTTTGAAATCTTCAAATTCCACACTATAAATTAACGTAAAATGTATTTTATTTATTGCTTTCTTACTAACTAAAATAAAATCTTTCTTTTCTGATAATTCTGCAAGAATACTGATTTCTAGGGGACTGGAGCCTTAAGTAACCCCCGCACCTCACCGCACCTCACCACAGCGAAAACTACTATTGGTTTGTTTATTGGTCTTGCAGGTTTCAAACAGCTTTTGTTGATGATATCGTTAACTATAAAATTGCCGTTTTCTAAGGAGAATTTGAAGAAAACTCAATATTCAGAGAAATTTTTTTTATTACGAATGACAAATCTAAATTTTATAAAATAAATTATGTTGGAATGAGATAACATTAAGATAACAGCGATCTTAATTTAATTTTCTTTAAGTGTCAGCTGTAAAAAAATATAACGAATCTTACCATGACAGGCGAATATCGCTTAAAAAAACTGTTAATGGAAATGGATGACTAGGGCCGCGGGCCATCTCCGGCCCGCGAAGCATGGAAATCCGGCCCGCGACCTTCAAACAAAAATCAAGGTAAGGGTTCGTATTGTTAGTAATTTCGCAGTAGACTTGAAAGTTTAATTTTATTGCAATTTGAAATTTCTTCCTTATTTCAATAGTTATCTTGTAATATTGCACAATTAGTGTTTTAGAAAATACATACAAATATTTTTATTACAGTAATTATAATATAGCCAGGTACCACCATCTTACTTGGAGACCCCCCCGAAGTAATTCGGGGGAGAGTAAGAGGACAGCTCACAGGCAAAAAACCAGGGGGCCCAACATGCCTGGGACCGATGGATGGCGGTATATCCATCCCTAATAGCCGGGCCTTATATGGAACAGACTGGTGACGGGCAGCTCATCAACCCCAGCGTATGTGAGTATGGGCAATTCTTCCAGGATGACCGCTTGGAGTGGCAAAGCCCTGGAAAGGCTTATGTCCAGCGGTGGACGAACTAGGCTGATGGATGGATGATATAGCCAAAAATGCAACAACTTGGCCCGCCATATATTTCGTTACTAAATATTGGCACGCGAAGGAAAAAGTTTCCCCATCCCTGGTCTAACATTTAAATGAAAACGGCATCTTATTATTATGTGTTATCTTATTATTCATGTTATATATACCACACAGATTTCAGCACATACACTACACACGCACACACACCTTCACACACCCTCTCTCAAACACATACACCATCTCACCCTTTCTCCTAGTAACAAAAGCACAAAAACAATGTAACAAGGAAAGAACGGTCCCTCCTAATACAGGTTATTGTTGGCTTAAAAGGAGGGTCCAAAGAATTGTAAAAATTACTTGTGTATAAATAAAAAAAATTGTAATTTTTGTAAAAACAATCATAATATTTGTGTTTGCCGTTTGCCGAACCGTTGCATCCGCCTTAACATTAATATTTTTGCGAAGACCGTCCCTAACTACTAAAAACAACTATAAAGTTCTGAATCAATATTTTTCATTCCGTGACAAGTTTAATTCGCATACGACAAAGCATTTTTATGGTATTACATAAAGGCAGGTTACAGCCACTTCACATCTTTGTTGATATCTACGAGTATTGTTCGTAGCAATCTGCGGGACGAGCCACACAATCGGCTTACGCTCGCCGATACGCGTCTGATGGAAGTATTATCGATAACACCTAGAATGAAGTGCGTTGACCCAGAAAGCGGGAGAGTGGAAGCAGGCGAAGCGTTTATCAGACTGCCCAGAAATGTCCGCAAAATCCAAGGAAGTTGGACGCACGGATGATATTCAGATGAAGGTATGTTAAAATAAATGTATGTATGACGTATGCGTTTCGATCCGCTTTGTAGAACGAGCTTTGTGGTAAACTTCAATGGATTTAGGTGATTATTTTAATATTACTGAATCATTAACAGCAGCGATAGCTCAGTCTATGGGACACCTGACTCTAGATATTGAGCCCGTGTTCGATGTCTACCGGTCCAGCAAGGCACTAATGAGTTTTTTTGGATGTATGTGTTTGTTTATTTTCAATGCAAGTACTCGTAAAGGCCCACTTTTTATGCATCAAAACCGAACAGGAAGTCGATTATTTTGTCCTAGGGCTTTATTATTATAATTTTTTAATTTATTTATGAGAAGTTGGCTAACCTGCAACCTTTGCTGTGTACCATTAATGTTATACTTTTTTCCACTGTTTAACGGCTCTGGATACAGTCTTTTTGAGCCAATCATAATTCAAAGTTCACAAGATTATATTTGTTTTATTTCCTCACACTATGCATTGAAAAACGTAGTATGGTACACGGGCGTAAGAGCAATAAATTTTCGCCCTTGTAGCATAAACTACTATTATATACTTACCACTTGCTAAACGGTGATGAAAAACACTGTGAGGTTAACCTGCATGGTCTTAAAAGCGTATACTGAAAAGGCTCACTTTCTATCATGTCCGTAAAACGTCGGTGACAAGAGGGTAGACAAGAGATATGCTTGGGATATTGTTAGATATGAACAAGGGGGGGGGGGGGGGGAGGTAAGTGTCGTAACACAACCGTCAAACGCGCTAGCTAATTGCACACTGATTTATTTAATCAAGAAACAGAAGTGACGGGGGCGCAGCCCTGCAGTAATCTGCCCGTCACTAGAAATCTATTCACATACACAACAGATATCTTTGATGGATAAAATCCGAAACGCTGATATCCGTCAGAGATCGAAGGTGACCGACATAGCCTGCCGAATCAGTAAGTTGAAGTGGCAGTGGACTGGCCATATTTGTCACCGACGTGATAACCGTTGGGGCCGTAATGCATTGGAATGGAGACCACGTACAGCAAAGCACAGCGTAGTCCGCTCTCGTTCCCGCTGAACTGACGATCTGAAGGACGTTGCGCGTGGCGGCTGGATGAGGATGACTGAGGACCGCCAAGAGTGGCGTAGTATTGGGGAGGCCTATGTCCAGCAGTGGACGAATACGGGCTCATGGATGGATGGATGGATGGATGGACAAGAGGATGTAGGAGTCTCGACAATTTCTTGTGATAATGAACACTTCGAAATACCCCTGACACATGTTGGAGATATTATGTCGTGACAATATGTATTTTTTACATGTTCTTTGATCATGCAATGTTGTCTGCATAACGATACTAGATCGTACATATTTTCAAAAGAATGGCCTCAGGTAAAATTACATAAATCTGGTTGCTAGACCCACATTTTGTCGCCCACAGAATTCAGTGAGAGTTTATTGTGTTTTATTTCAGTGGAATGTCGAGTTGTCAGTGTCTGCAACTTTTCACGTTATGGTTGTGGCCACGGGAGAGTTATTTGGCTAACTTTGTAATGGGATGTAATTTATACAGAAACCACTTTTGTTAAAAAATAAAAAGATACACGTAAAATGTGCTTATTTTGTGCTTTATTCATTAAAATTTTTATGATTTTTTATTTTATTTATATCTTAAACAAAATATTTTAAATGTCTAATCGATGACGTCAATCAAATGGGTGCTCAATCTTATTATCTGATTGATTTTGAAGTGGATAATTCTTTGTTCGCAGCTCGTATTCTATGAGGAGCATGTTCAGAAATTGTACGTCGCTTCCGGAACAACATTTTTAAATGAAAGATAATTTGATTTCTGATGATAGATCACGTTTTTTAATCGTTCATTATTTGTTATTATTCATGATAAGTTAATGTTTATTGAATCTCATAATAAAATGCGCCGCCATTGATTCCTTCCTCTTTGATTGAGTTGAGGCAAGAGGCGGCGTAAGAAATATTGACTTCAATAAAATGTACGGTTGTATTTCTGAAACAAATCTCTGCTATTTCATTGTATTTCATTTTCTGGTACAGTTTTAAATTCTTAGCATTTGAGTATTTATTAAAAGATACTGATTATTATTTTCATTTGCACACTTTTGCAGGATTATTTCAGTTTAATATTATAAATATTATATTTATATTTTCAGCTTCAAATTTCCAATTTCACAAAAAAAGCAGCGGGCGTTATCAGAGATGAAACGGTAAATTAATTACGTGGATACTTCTTACGTCGCATCCTTACTCAACTCAATCACAGAGGTTGGAATCAATGGCGGCCATAGACATCATAATAGTAGTTTATGATACAAGGGCAAAAAGCTACGCTCGTGTTTTAAATCGTCCTCGTAATTTATTCCTCTTACGCCCATGTATCATACTACGTTTTTCAATGCATAGTGTGAGGAAATAAAACAAATATAATCTTGTGAACTTTAAATTATGTAAGCTCAAAAGGACTGTATCCAGAGCAGTTAAACAGTGGAAAAAAAAGTATAACATTTATGGCACACAGGAAAGATTGCAGGTTAGCCAACTTCTCGTAAATAAACAAAAAAAATAATAATAAAGCCCTAGGGCAAAATAATCGACTTTCTGTTCAGTTTTGATGCATAAAAAGTGGGCCTTTACGAGCACATGCATTGAAAAATAAATTATAGACTTTACGTCATCAGACCCCAGTTTGACTAGTATCGACTTTTTGTTTGATGTCTGCGGCAGTTTCGCGGCTGACCGAGCAAACATTTCACCTTTGCGGTGGCCCTTTGACAACTACGGGGCGGGGTGAGGTTTAGGGGGAGGGGTATCAATTTTGCCATCTAATAGCTTTGGTGGTCGTCTCGTTTGTTTTGAGGCAGGGACTATCTGTTTTTTAAGGCCAAAAGGCCAAAAACATATAAAGCCAATTTTTGTCAGGCGAAATTTTCAAAATAGTAGCGTTTCTTTGTTGTTCAATCGTCAGTCTACAAATCAACCTCGAATTATAATTTAGGGAAAACTAAATTTCATTTCGTACCGAGTTACATTACATTACACCATGACACCAAACATGACCTGAGATAAGAGATGAGATGGAATGTTTGTTTGCACGCCGCGCTGTTATACTGTACGGTCGCTTTAGTAATAATATGACGTGACGTAAAGTTGATCTCCCTTCATACTTAAACAAGATCACACAAACCAGTCGCACAAGATTTTTTTAGGCGCAAAACGTAAATTATCGTGCACTAGCAAGCAAACGATAAAACGGACTGACAGGTTAAGGTAAGTGTCATGTGAGAGTTGTGACTTAAAACATTACGTGCCATCGCATGGTGCCAAAGAAAAATAATCCTTACCCTATTATTAATACGGTTCTAAATAAAAGTCCAGTTAAGTAGACAGCACATCGCATCCTTCTAGGGCGGCCTGCCCCCCTATTCTGTATCTTAAGTTGCCAACTGCACAGGGTGCCTATCGTCAAAAACATAGATAAAAACTAAACTTTCAAAATTGCTTTTAGTGGGTATTGAACTATTTACGAACTGTGTCGTCACTTCAAGTGCGAACATATCTTTAGACAATCGGAATTCGATAGTATATCTATGTTTTTGATGATAGACACCCAGTCCAGAAGGCAACGAGAGATACATAATAGGCCCGCTGCCCCCCTATTCTGTATGCCAACTGAACTGAGTGCCTATCATCAAAAACATAGATAAAAACTGAAATTTCAAAATTGCCTTTAGTGGGTATTGAACTATTTACGAACTGTGACGTCACTTCAAGTGCGAACATATCCTTAGACAATCGGAATTCGATAGTATATCTATACTTTTGATGATAGGCACCCAGTCCAGAAGGCAACTAGAGATACATAATAGGCTGGCCGAGCTGTACCTTCCATTTGCGCAACATACATTTCTTTCGACACTCTACTTTCATTCATCCTCTCTACATGTCCAAACCACCGAAGAATTCCTTTTTCTATTCTAGTCACTAAATCTTCTTTGTAAAGTATTCTAGTAGGTGCCTAATGGTGCCTTGCCCACGACCCCATCCGCGTTTGATCAACTCTGCCCCGTTTTTGGCTTGAGCGTTGTAACACCACGATGATAATGGAAAAAAAAACGCATCTAAATCCGTTAAGTAGTTTCGGAAATGTGCGTGAACAATCATACAGACAGACAATCAGACCGACAGACAGACAGACAGACATAAAAGATTTGTATAAATCGCTGATTTCTGTTCTATACTCTTCTTTAATCCCCTCCTTTCTATTTTTATTACTTTTCTTAAATGTACAGACACCCCGGGTTCTACTTAAGTACTAATCAATAATAATGGTCAGTACATATTCGCTTAGTAATAAATGTCATAATTTCTTTATCAATTTTTCCTGTAATATTCAAGTACTCAAATTTAGAACCCGGGTCTTAACATTGAGAATCCGGCGATTTACTGACTGAGCCACCGCTGCTTCTTGCATCAAAGAAAAGGCTTCCAAAATATTAGTGAAAGTTTAATCCAATTTACTTTTGAAACATTCATCTATAATAAATCAATTATCTTTTGTTAAGAGTTTAAATTTTATTTAACAGAATTTCAACAAACTTTTGTTACCAGATTTTTACAAAGAGGCACGGATAGACCACCGTCATTAATAAGGCCCTATTTATAGAATACGTACCTTTATGAAGATTAATATCCCAACAATGGCTACTAGTCAAGAAGTAATTAAAAACGCTGAAAACACAACCCTAATTATGCCCCGGGCAAGCTTTTGAGTTGCTTTGTTTGCAAATTCGCTGGAGCAAAATCTTTTTTTATAAGTTTTATTTTATTTTATTATTATATGATTTATATCGAAATCCTTCGCTTTGTATACTGTTATAATTATTTGGAGTGCATTGCAAATTAGAAAAGATCAATTAGAATAACAAACTTCAAGTAAGACAAATATTTTGTATAACTTCGTGTTAGGATTTGAAGTCCACTTTTTTAATTCATTTAATATATATATATTTTGTTATTAAACATATATACCATAACAATATTATATGCCTACTTTATTGTACTGTAAGGCAAGACAATCTGACCTGATAGTCATTCCGCAACGGGGCCCGGAAAGTTCGATTTTCAAAACTAATTTCGCGTATTAAATGGAACTTTTCATAAAGGTAGAAGAAAAATATGTTTTTCACAATTTATGTGCATCGTATTTGTTTCTACCACTTGCTCAATTATAAATAAAAACACTGAAATGACATGGGCCATCATGTTAAGACATAGTATCGGTGAGATGTGAACGTCCAAATAACATTAGATATATCGTCACGACATGAATCCCCCAGGAGGTGACAGAGGTGTTCCAGTCTAAACCGTGAAATGCAAGTCACAGTCCACACTCGAAACACCCGTGTTTCACCAACGATTATTACGTCCCAATGTGATGAGTGGTGAGCCCTATCGCCGTTCTTCGGGCACAAATACACGCTTTTTAGGGCATGCAGGTTTCCTTACGATGTTTTCCTTTACCGTTCAGCAAGTGATTAAGTAAGGCAAATACTATGCACATAAATTCTGAAAAACTCATTGGTGCATGCCCGACCGGGAATGGAACCTGGATCTCAACAATGAGAGGTCAGCGTTCTACCTACTGTAACTTAATTTGATACATTGGGACACGAAGTGAGTTTCGTAATAATTTTGCACGAGTGTTCCAATGTCTAAATATGTTCAGTTGCACACAATACTTTATCTACAACGATCAAAAATATCGTCTGTATTTATAATATTTTCAACTAATAATTTCACGAAATGAATGTGAGACGAAGACATTCGTTTACGAACCTCGGGTGCGTCGTGCCGGTAAAGCTGCCTTGAAGGCCAATCATGATAAAGGAGGCGTGGCTCTTGAAATAAGGTCGGGAATTATTTCTCGTCTCTGTTGTTGATTGGGTCTCTAGCGGTTTTATAATAAATTGGGCCAATCGCAGCGCAGAATCGCAGTGTAATTATGTAATATCAGATAAACAGTATTTATAAAACTGCTTTTGATGTTGCATTAATTTTAAATAAGCTTATCGTAGTATGAGAGTAGATAAAGATTATTGTTTTTTTGTAGCGAAATCCATCGCTTTGTATCCGAGGATTTTTTTAAATATTTTCTACCTGCAGTTTTATCTTTTCTAGTTTGTAATGCACTGCGCATATAATGCAGAAATAATATTTAGATGGCCAAATAACACCTAATAAACACGTATCTATTCAAAATTGGAAAATCTAGAATAGATGAGGTACAGTTTCCATAATAATACAAGAGCAGTTTCCTTGTTAGCTTGATGGGTAATTTATCAAAGTGCTGTCGATACCAGGCGTGTATACGGGATAAACTTGGCAAGCTTGGCTAAATCTATCTAGGTCCCAGGCTCACATGGATTGTGTCAGAAATAATTTGTTTTATAAATTGTATTAACGCAGTGACGAGGCTGGGGTGAGGCTTGTGTGCTTATCTTTCAACTCTATTTAACAGAATGCCAGATGTAAATGGACAAATTACTTTTAATTACACCCGAGTATGCTCTTGATAAATGAATATTGTTCTACCTATACACGTATTTCTATTTAATTTTAAATAAAGCTTTTATTGCCAAGTAATATTTTTTCATTTGTTTGTATAGTTTAGGAAATATAATTTTAGTCAATTCGGATTAACTTTGGATAACAATTGAACAATAGAGACACCTATATTCGCCTTATTAGTTACAAGGCGATCGGGTCAAATTTTATTTCCTGAACTATACCTTGAACAAAAGAGGTACGTACCGGTAAGTCACGACTCACGCTCACGGCTATCTACCTATATAAACTGTGAACAACAAATGTTAAGACTCCTAATTCTTTAGAAGCAGGTAAGAGAATGAGCTCGACTCCTGAAGTGTAATATTAGTATATATTTTTTATGGTAACTGATTAATTAACCATTGCAAAGCACAAAGCTTTTTGATTTTTTAAGAAATTCCTATTATTACCGAAGTTAGCGATAGCGATATTTATCACTTTTAGTATGAAATCGTGTCGGATGACGTCACGCACGCTTTTGATTGCCAATAACTTCGTAATTTTTTGAGATATCGAAAAAGTAATTCTACCGCTGTTTTAAGCTTTGTAAACGCTATTGATTTTCATAAAAACCTACACGTAAGAGACAAGCTCCTTGTAAGAAAAAGGCCCTCATTTTTATCCAACATTTTTATTTACAACTACCCACAAAGGGTTATGTACGAGATAGTAAAAGATTATTTGAATTATTTAAATATTATAAAAATTTGAAAACATTCGCTAATGGGTTCAGGTATGATATTCACCAGTACTCATTAAAATGTATCAAAACCTTTTGCTCCATTTACATTTTTTGTGTAAACAGGTGTTCTGATTTAATGACTATGACCCTATTATAACAACAGTTAAGCCATCCCAATCATCAGCCCAAATTATATTTCCTTAAGGCGATATGCGAAAAAAATACGGGTGTTTCTTTTCTGTATATTTCATGGAATACACGGATTTCTGGTTTATGCATTTTGACTATATAATCTAGGGTTTTGAAATTGGAAAACATGTTTGGATAAATTTTCTTCGATAGAAATAATTGTTGAAATGAGGTCTTCAAACACACTTTTTCTCCTCGTTTGACGAATAGGAACCATATACAGAACTCAAACATATTTTATCAGCCCCTCTATTCTGTATCTTTAGTTGCCAACTGGACTAGGTGCCTATCATCAAAAACATAGCTAAAAACGTAACTTTCAAAATTGCCATTAGTCGGTATTGAACTATCAACGAACTGTGTCGTCACTTCAAGTGCGAACATATCCTTAGACAATTGGAGTTCGATAGTATATCTATGTCTTTGATGATAGACACCATGTCCAGATGGCAACTAAAGATACACAATAGGCCCGCAGGTGTGTTTCAACAATATCTAGATATTAGATATTTGGAATTTAGCTAACTATTTTAGTTTTTTTTATAAAAAAATATAAAAGCAACTTTTTTTCCTTTTGCCCCGAATCCGCCCCTCTCGCACTGCGCGAATTATCACTTGGAGTGACAGTGACAAAAATAAAATTCACATAGCCTCTTAACTATACTTACGTTTTTTGTGAATATATATATAAATATACAATATATATTTTAGTTTTACTCAGACCTTTATTACCAGCTTTCAAACATTGAACTTCGACAAGACCGCGTTTACGCAGGAAGGATGCAAAACTTGTTTTAAATAGAGGAAACTCTAAAATTAATTTCGAACTTCATGAACACAAACGAAGCCGCACGTAATCGCTTGTTCAGGTAATAAACTAATCAAATATGAATTTGGCTTTATCGTATTTTATTTGAAATTAATGAAGCTAGTGGTGAAAGCTTGCGAAAGCTCGCGGGAGCTGATGTGTAAATGTTCAATGACAGCTTGATGCTACGGCATTGTAGCGCAAATGCAGCTGTTTATGGTTTTATCAAAATCAGGATTAATTACTCTATTACTAATTACTAGACATCGGATTTTATGCATTTGCATATTTGCATATGCAAACATATAACTCTCTAATTACGGCGTTAATGCATATTCTAGCCTTTTTTCCCAATCGTGCATATTTCGTTTAGTAGCGGGGGTACG
Source organism: Ypsolopha sequella (assembly GCA_934047225.1). NCBI lineage: Eukaryota > Metazoa > Arthropoda > Insecta > Lepidoptera > Ypsolophidae > Ypsolopha > Ypsolopha sequella. Next base: position 26,956,812 of record OW203987.1, read on the forward strand.
TATAGAGATCTGGGTACGAAGACGTGTAGGGCGCGAGTGCAGTGGCTGAGTAAACTGACTGACCAGTGCGTGCGTTTTGTCCAATGACGTCAGTTGATGTAGAGAGGTCGTTTTCGGCGTACAAATTGATACTGGGTGACAAACGTCACAAATTTGCGCTCGAAAATTTGGAAAAATACTTAATTGTATAGTGTCACAATAACTATGCACAAATTTAAGTATATTTCGGTGTTTTTGTACCGTCTTTAATTAAAATATATAAAAATAAAAATAGTAATTACTATCCTTCTGTTATTATTTTTCTGTCCATCTGTTCATTGTATATATATATATATACAGTACACTTGGTAAATCAAAGTGTTACCAGTGAAAAATGCTGTTATTTGGTCAACTTATATACTTTTAATTTAAAACTTTGAGTTGCTCTTTGAAGACGAACTGCTTTTTGTGCTGCAGTTAAATTTGTACTTTTTGTATCTTATAGGAGTGCAATTGCAGTTTAGTTTTCAGTATACGTAGAATGCTCGAATCGGTACGTTCAGATTTTGGTCAATTTTGCAGGACTCTGTCGTGGATTTCGTTGAATTTGGGCCTTCACCATTCGAACCATTTCCCCTGGTGTTGCTGTTTTGGGATGACCATCCAGACGTCGTTTAGCAATGCTCCGATTTACCTTGTAACGCGAAATGGTTCGATACATTAACATTTTATTCACACGTAAATACTTACTTGGAGCTCGCAAACAATGGCTGGTTGTGATTTTCCACTCAAACAAGGCGATTACACTGTTACGTTTAAATAGGAAAAGTTTTACATAATGAAAATTTCTTTTAGAATTCAACTCTTTTACTGCTCTTTCCTTCTATTTGTTACCATTTAAAAAAACAGACGTTTTGTCAAATTAGTTTTGACGGACCGTGTAAATATATGAACGAGCTTTTTTGTAACGTACATCCAAAATCATCTGTAGCTCAGCGATATTAACAGCTATGACTATGACGCTGCAATAAGAACTGCCAATAGGTAGCGTGTCGTGCTGGCGTCCGTACACAGGCTCTCAGGGAAAATTTGTAAAATCATGTTACATAGAGAAAAAAATGGCTATCTCCTACATATGTCTTGTTATGTCGACGACATAATGAAAGAAAAACATTACATTTGAAACAGATTTTATCAAACACACTGACTTGAAATAGAAAGTTTCCACTTTCTTTTAAAATTCTGCTTAATGTTACCTATTTATTTACACATACATACATATTGTTGATAACATCACACATCCACAACATCGCGTTCTCTTCTCTAGATTGATCTATTTTCATTATTTCCGTTTTTTATTTAAATGGTTTGTGCAAGCAGCAAAAATAATTATTAATTGTCACGATGAGCTTTTTACTTTGGAAATCACAAAAATATTATAAAAACCACTCATAAATAAAATGTCTTCCATCTATTCAGCAACCCTGCCACTATTGTCTCATTTTCATCATCGATTTAACCTCTTGGCACAGATTATTATAAGTAGGTACTTGGTACGACACGGCATCAACTTTTTCATTCACTTAGCCAGAATAATTTCGTTTGGGTCCTCCCCTTCCTGGTTTTCCTTCTTTATTTTTTTTTATAAGACTGCAATGTCGTTTCAAATTCAAATGGCTTATCATTTATCCTCTTCTGATTTATATGGTTTTGATTAGACCTCTGTTTCTCTTCATGAAATATTTTAACCACACAACAATACTTATTGTAAAAGGGAGAATCTCATCTAGGGTTACCAGACAACAGGAATTTTCCTGACATGTCAGGAATTGTGACTCTGTCACGAAATCAGGAAAAAATTTCATTTGTCAGGAATTTTTAAAGAGAAACAATAAATGCTTAAAATAATATTTTTATTGAGTTAAGTTGTTTTTGTAACAAAAACAGTTCAAAATCGCGCCGCTTCCGCATTCACATAAAGCATTAATAAAAGTGACGGGAAATTAACTGAATTATCAGGAATTTTGTCAGGAATTTATTTTACTGGATCAGGTAACCCTAATCTCATCACGAAGCACCTAGTTCAGTCAGACAGTTATTTGAGAAATAACGAATTAGGCTGACAAAACACTAAAATCCTGAGATTAGTAGAGCGTGGGAACAAACACTATAAAAAGTTTCTAAAACCGCAAAAGAGTTTACCCAATACTCGGTTCAATGCCCGTTACTATATAGTTCACCCATCCAAGACTGATACCAGACAATCTACTTATCTTTTAACCTTTAATACTTAATGATATGGTATAGTTTCCCTTGACTTGTAGATCAATACAAACTGGTATATTAAGACAAGTCTGGTAAGCAAACAAACAGACTGGTGGCGCGCGAAAGCCAGATATAATATACGAGAATGATGGGTGTAAATCAGGTTATATAAACATGTCTTTTCAATATTGTTAATAGTTAAGTGGATTAACTCCAAAAAAATTAAATTGTGCGATAAGTAATAAAAGAGTGACATTTCTACCATAGTTAGCTTTCTACCATCGCTATACAATACTAATATTCAAAGGAGACGGTCAGTTCCCCATAAGCAAAATGCCTTAAGAGAGTACACAAATATATTGTGGTCTATGGTAAAGAACAAATTCAAAATAACACGGTTTGACTATCCATTTGAAACGGACACCATCTTTTAATAACTTTTTATGATAAATCGTTTTTATTTTAAGGTTATTTTCATATAGTTTTGCGAAAATAAACTTAAGCGCGTTTGAAACATTCATAGTTATAACAATGTTTAACGATGATTCTGATATATTTAAAAGGGTCATGCTCGAATGTCAGTCGTACTCGTAATGTAATCTCTATCAAAATCCAGAAGAAAAGCATGAATCGTGAAATGAAAAGCTGAGACTGCACGCTGGAAGCGTAGTTTGTGGACTACTTGGTAGATGGCGCGCTTTCGCTCTCATGACCGGCTGCGACATACCTATATTATTTTAATATCTGTGTCCGTGTTATTATGAAAGTGAAACTAGCTACGAATAAATTTAACAAAAATTATAGTATAAATTTCTTTCATGTACGCGGTTAAGGCCGATTCTGACCGTCTCCTTTGGTGGGAAATCAGATTTGACTTTAAAGATCTATTAAAGATCAATTTCAATTAAGTAAGCCTTTATGCTTAAATTTTTTCTTGAATGAAATTAACTTGTACTTATTTAAAATATAATAATATTAACAATCCATTTACAGATGAAGTACGTTCCAATGACACTTCTAACATTGAAATAGGCCCAACTGTTTAGACAGGTGTTTGCCGAAAAGTCGTCGCTTCGTAACTCCTGGAAAAGAATGTCGTGAATTTTGATAGGATAAGCCTGCTAGCCCTTTATTATGAGGCAGTGGCAATATACACGCCACCAAAATTTTCGTAAAAAAAAGCAATCACAAATTATAATAAAATTTGCACTTTTAGTTCACAATTAATAGGAAAAAAAAAACTAAAATCGACACTTATCGACTTTTTACGGTAAATCTTTTACAGTTGAAGCTGTGCGCTTGTGGAATGCTTTACCCCTTTCTGTAAAATCTGCTCCTTCCTTGGATATTTTCAGAAAACGAATTAAAGAATATTTTTCCTCTCAATAATTAAGGTACATATTATGTAGGTTTATTTATCTCTCTGAAATTAGTATACGAGTATATATATATAATATTGTATATTAGTATGTATTGACATGTAGATAATAAGGTAACATAAGAAATTCGGTTATTTAATATGTATATATTTATATATTTTTACACCACCTACGCCTTATCCTCTATTTTACATTATCTTCCACCCAAAGGTTGTCTAGAAGAAATCGCTTAAGCCATAAGACCGCCTATTGTACCCTAAATTCTTGTTTCGGTGCACAAGAAAGAGTATTTATGTTATGTTATAAAATCATAATAAAAACACTAATAATAATGAAAAATTTCATCATCCATGATTTGATAACATACTAAGCTCATTTCAGCGGCCCTTACCTTTTTAACCGACTTCAAAAAAGGAGGCGGTTTTCAATTCGACTGTATTTTTTTTTGGCGTTGTTACTCCATAACTCCGTCATTTCTTAACCGATTTGAATAATTCTTTTTTTGTTTGGAAGAATTTCATTCCAGGTAGGTCCCATTTTGGGTTTGGTCATGATCTGATGAAGGTCTTCAGAGATAGGCAGTGGAACTCCTCAGAAAATGACAGCATACCTCTCGAAATTGAGGTAATCGCTTTGTACCTGGGTGCTGATTACAAAGTATTACTTGAAAATCGACATTCTTCCACCTGACCTTCGATCCTGGCTTCATCACCATATTCACCATAGAACTCCTCAACGGATCAGAGCACATAACTCGAGATTGCGGCAATCACTGCGTTAGGGTGCTGATTCAAGGGTATTACTTGGAGATAATCAGAATACCCACCTGACCTTCGATCCTGGCTTCATCACCATAGAACTCTTCAACGGATGACAGCACATAACTTTGGATTGCGGCAACCAGTTTGTGTTAGGGTGCTCATTGCAGCGCATTGCTGAAAATTGCCAGTGTACCCACCTAACCTTCGATATTGGCTTCATCACCGTAGAACTCTTCAACGGATGACAGCACATAACTCGAGATTGCGGTAATCATGTTGTGTTAGGGTGCTGATAGCAGGAAGCTACTCAAACATAGCTACTTATTCTCACTTGAACTTCGTTTCATATTAACACCACGTTTGCAAGAACTACCTTTACCTCACAATTTAACCCAGCAACCCAGCAACACTAAAAAATGTGAAATAAAATAAACTTTTAACAAAAAAATAGTAACCGACTTCAATAGTAACAGCAGTCATTCACTAAAAAGTTAATAATAATTCCATAAAGACCGATTGTACCGAAGCAACACTTTTGCCGACTTCTTTCTTCCTGAAACATTATGTTATCTAGAAGTCGGCGTATTTCCTATGATATAGCAACATAAAAACCAATATATTTATATTTGAAACTTTGTTTGTATTTCATCCTATTCATACTCAGAACAATTTATTTAACATCAATGTATTCATAATTTTAATTATGTGTGACGGAAATGGTATCTGCTCTAAAAGTTTCATATTATTATCAAATAATTTTAACTTCGAAATCCTATCAACTTATAATAAAAGCCCTTACAGAATCATCACGCAGACAAATAACAAATGCAGCCATAAATCACATCGGCCATATATAGCGCTTGTTTGTTTTCGTATTAGATGTTTTATTTAGTTCATCGCCCTCGCGAGTGTCCTGGAGATACTAGATTGTTAGGTTTTGCTACTAAATATTAATGAAACCTAAACTATGGGAATAAAGGTGTCTTTATCCAAATCCGCTTCTAACCAATTTGGTTTCATATATTATTGTGGCCCTTGCTAAAGTTGGCTCCAAGCCAAGATTTGTGCTACGTTGAGGCGGCATGAATAAGGCAGTTTCAATAAGCCGGCGTCGGTTCATTTTATCGAAATTTATCAATGAGAATTGTTTTTCCGCAATGTTGCTCATGTACGTTTAACAATTCGCCATGTTCACCAGGGAAATTAAACTCGATTAGAACTTTGTTTCGTAAAATAATGATCATTTAGTAATCTTAATTTAAACCAATTTCAGTATTATGCAGTCAAAAAATTTCACTATTGTTTTATATTTTTTTCCATTTGCTTCCCTATTCCATAATACCCTAAGTAACCAAGAAATCCTTTACATAAGTACGAAAAAAAAACATTTAACATTGATGTTAATGTCAAAGCATAGAGGAAGTGTGTAAGCTATGTGTCAAAGACAAGAAAGAGATCAGAAATCAGAAATCAGAATGCTTTATTTGTGAACATAGGTATTTTAAACTAAATATAAAATTATACTTAGGTGGTGATACATTATAGGTTATGTTATGACCGCTATGTTCTACCGCTAAGGTATACAAATATTTTAAATAAGTATTGAATGACACATGCTCATGCAAAAATTTGAATTAATACAAAGTTAAATTAAATTAATTATTAAAAATATTAAATTGTATTATCATTTAAAAACATTTCGATCTTATAGTAGCATTTTTTTAAGTAATTTAGATAATTTATATACGTAACAAATTTCTCTGCTCAGCCATGGCATAGGGTCAAATGAAGGTCATGAGTTAAGTTATTCAAATATTTATAATCTTAAATTAGTTTGCTGCAGAAACAATAAAATATGCCAAAAAATATTTTATCTCGAAACGGGTAATCCTACTCATTTCCAATCCAATCAATAAACTTCTCATACCCAATTTAACCTTCTACATTAGTCCAATTTAACCGTCCACATTAGTCCAATTTAACCTTCAACATCAGTCCAATTTAACCGTCCACATCAGTCCAATTTAACCGTCCACATCAGTCCAATTTAACCGTCCACATTAGTCCAATTTAACCGTCCACATCAGTCCAATTTAACCGTCCACATTAGTCCAATTTAACCTTCAACATCAGTCCAATTTAACCGTCCACATTAGTCCAATTTAACCGTCCACATCAGTCCAATTTAACCGTCCACATTAGTCCAATTTAACCGTCCACATTAGTCCAATTTAACAGTCCACATTAGTCCAATTTAACCGTCCACATCAGTCCAATTTAACCGTCCACATTAGTCCAATTTAACCGTCCACATTAGTCCAATTTAACCGTCCACATTAGTCCAATTTAACCGTCCACATCAGTCCAATTTAACCGTCCACATTAGTCCAATTTAACCTTCAACATCAGTCCAATTTAACCGTCCACATTAGTCCAATTTAACCGTCCACATCAGTCCAATTTAACCGTCCACATTAGTCCAATTTAACAGTCCACATTAGTCCAATTTAACCGTCCACATTAGTCCAATTTAACAGTCCACATTAGTCCAATTTAACCGTCCACATTAGTCCAATTTAACCGTCCACATTAGTCCAATTTAACCGTCCACATTAGTCCAATTTAACCGTCCACATTAGTCCAATTTAACCGTCCACATTAGTCCAATTTAACCGTCCACATCAGTCCAATTTAACCGTCCACATTAGTCCAATTTAACCGTCCACATCAGTCCAATTTAACCGTCCACATTAGTCCAATTTAACCTTCAACATCAGTCCAATTTAACCGTCCACATTAGTCCAATTTAACCGTCCACATCAGTCCAATTTAACCGTCCACATTAGTCCAATTTAACCGTCCACATTAGTCAAATTTAACAGTCCACATTAGTCCAATTTAACCGTCCACATCAGTCCAATTTAACCGTCCACATTAGTCCAATTTAACCGTCCATATTAGTCCAATTTAACCGTCCACATTAGTCCAATTTAACCGTCCACATCAGTCCAATTTAACCGTCCACATTAGTCCAATTTAACCTTCAACATCAGTCCAATTTAACCGTCCACATCAGTCCAATTTAACCGTCCACATCAGTCCAATTTAACCGTCCACATTAGTCCAATTTAACAGTCCACATTAGTCCAATTTAACCGTCCACATTAGTCCAATTTAACAGTCCACATTAGTCCAATTTAACCGTCCACATCAGTCCAATTTAACCGTCCACATTAGTCCAATTTAACCGTCCACATTAGTCCAATTTAACCGTCCACATTAGTCCAATTTAACCGTCCACATTAGTCCAATTTAACCGTCCACATTAGTCCAATTTAACCGTCCACATCAGTCCAATTTAACCGTCCACATCAGTCCAATTTAACCGTCCACATTAGTCCAATTTAACCGTCCACATTAGTCCAATTTAACCGTCCACATTAGTCCAATTTAACCGTCCACATCAGTCCAATTTAACAGTCCACATTTCTACTCACGAAAATTAAATGTTGCAACAAGACAGCAGAACTTAGTATTAAATTAACAAAGCATTCAGAAGCACAATAAATTTAAAATATAATGTTTAGTCTCTACCTCAAAACGAAAAAGTAATTTTTTGTTCACAAAGTGAAACAAATGAATAATAAAATTCTCGAGAAAAATGCCTGTTCCGAGCACACAGAAATGACAAAAAGTACCACTTAATTAGGTTTTTACTTTTAGAGAGCCAAAGCATCCTCATTTTACAGACGGCATTTCGTAAAACACCCAGAGATAAGGGATACACGGTCTGGACAGCCCGTTTAGATAATGGCCAACTGTTTTATCTCACAATTAAAACGTTACAATGGGATCTCCGGTTACAAATGGAGCCGGCTGGAAGTGACCCGTTTCGAACTTGGATAATTCTGATTGTACACGTAGCACAATACAGATTGTGATTGGTATAAAGATTTTCTAGTCGAATAATTTACTGAAGCAAATTTTACTTTTCTGTATTTATTAATAATCCACCTTTTTCTTTTGTAAGATAGCTACATTAACCGGTATCTCCCGGAAAATTTAAAATGTAGTCAATGAGGGCTTTTCAGACAGCATTAAAAAAAAAAAATAGTTCAGAGTGCGATCAATAGACGGCGCTGACGCATGCTCTCATGTCAAAAATATACAGTCTACTCTATGGTTCCTGATTCAGTGTTGCCAACTTAGGGAATTTGCACTAAAACTGGTGGTTTAGAAACCCATTTTAGCGGAGAAATATTGTTTTTAGTGGCTGGTTTTTTTTTGTAGATTAGACTTTAGTTGGTGAAAAAAGACACTCTAGCACCAAAACATTTAAAGTTTAATTTAAGTTACATTATCCAAAGAATTAGGTAATTAATGCTATTTCATTATTGATTTTTCCACATTCTAACGCTTATGTGGAAAATAGTACTAAATATTATTAAATATATTGAAATCTTTATTATAACATATAAGGTTAGGTCTTGTCATAGAGTAGATTTTGTTACGTCATACATTTTTGAAATTAGAGCATACGTCAGCGCCATCTAGTTCATTTTGGTGAAACTTGACTAAGAGCTGTCATGAAAAGCCCTCATTGTTTCGAGTAGAACTATTTATAAATATGAGCCTAATTTTTTTTTAAGTTTTTATCGAAATCCGTCGCTTTTATAATAAATATTATTAGTGTGCAATACAAACCATAAAAAGTCAATTACTTAGAAACAAAACAAACTTCAATTAAGATAAATCGTAAATAGAGGACTTTTTCAAAACATTTGTCTTAAAATTTGTTTCTAATTGAACTTTTCTAGTTAGTAATTTTTATTTTAGACAACTAAGGCAATTTTTGATTTCGAGTCGTTTTCATGGTAGCTGGGCTTTAATTTTTGACCGCAGTAAAATTAAATGCAAAAATAATAACAAATGTAATAAAAATAATGGTTGACCCCAAACATATAAACCGATTCCTTAGTTTGGAAGACATACAGACACACTTAAGCCGACTCTGAAGGCTTTAATTTTAGTTATAGTGCTCTCAAAACTTGAAATTTTCCAAAGTAATTTAACTTCTGTTCCTAAAACCTAAGGACTATCTTGCAATGAAGAAAATGTAGTTTTGACAGCAATAAGACTATGATTAAAGCCTTCAGAGTGGGCTTTAATAGTTATGAATAAATATAATTTTAGCTATAAGCCTTTTATTTATAGTTAGATAATAGTAGCATTAGATAATAATAAAAATACACTTTATATTTTTCGAGATAGGTATACAGGGTGGAAAAAATTTAAGGGCCCTGGAAGGGAGCTACCTTAAATCGTTTAGTTAGCTCATTTTACTGAAAGGAAACATTCCTTTATTTTTTAAAAGAAACAAAACTGCATTCAAAGATATTCTGAAATTCGCTTGTCTCACCCGGGAATCGAACCAACTAAAAATTAAAAAAATAAACCCTCGCTATTTTATCATACGAATCGGTAGGATTATTGTTCAGAATAAAATTTGTCTAATAAACATTTGGTCTTACACCCGTCTGTTGTACGAGATACTCATGAAATTAAATATTAATTACAAGTTCTTTGTTAACAATACCTAGTACTGTTCACTTGTCTTGTAACAAGTAAATGAAACGTTCTAATTTTCTTATCTCTCTTACATCCAAAGACATCGTATGAAGTACAAGCTTGCTAATGTTATTTATCTTAAGTACCTTGTTGAAGACTTCAATAAGAAAATCGTTAAATGGTAATAATAAATGTATGCAGAGCACAATTACTTCTTGCACTAGGCGTACTGACGAAAAGTTTAAAAAAGGAACGTATTTTTTTTGCAACGCATTTTTTGCAAATAAACAAATTTGAAGTTCGAACCATAAATTTCGTTCGAAATTAAAATTTTGTTTTGTTTTGCTTTCATTCTGTGCTGTCATTGTGTAATAATGGCGTATAATTATTACTTTACAAGTGAACAGTACTAGGTATTGTTAATAAAGAACTTGTAATAAATATTCAATTTCATGGGTATCTCGTACAACTGATGAGTGTAAGACTTTAGTTTAGTAGACAAATTTTATCCTGAACAATAATCCTACCGATTCGTATAATAAAATAGCGAGGGTTTATTTTTTAAATTTTTAGTTGGTTCAGTTCCCGGGTGAGACAAGCAAATTTTAGAAGATCTTTGAATGCAGTTTTGTTTCTTTTAAAAAATAAAGGAATGTTTCCTTTCAGTAAAATGAGCTAACTAAAGGATTTAAGGTAGTTCCCCTCCAGGGCCCTTTCATTTTTTCCACCCTGTATATTTTTTAGAAATATTATAGAAATTTAGCTCTGTCATAGTTTTTTTTTTATATATTTTTGAATTATTTAATTATAAATAATCGATTCTCATGAAACCTACATTATTTTTTTTTATACATTTCAATACACTCTTACTTCTGTCATCGCCCGAAATAGTATATTTCGTGACAAGTATAAAATGGCGAATTTTCTTACCCGAGGAATGAAGCTACATTATTACATTCCGAGGGTAAGAAAACCCATTTTTACTCGTTGCGAATGATACTTTTTCTACTGTGATATAAGTATTTAAATATTTAATTTTTCCTTTCAAATTTACTGTATTTTATGACTTTGCAAAGCACGGCGCGGTTTTTTACCTTTTTTTTTTTAGGTTTCGGCCGGCTGCTTTTATTTGTGGCTAGTATTATTTTGCGAGAAAAGAGTGTCAGACGCGATATAATCAATTAAGTCGTGAATCGGAACGCAGGGAATTTCGATTGTAAAGACAAACTAAGGACGTCAAAAAGAACCTAATTTTGCAATAAATTAAATTTCAGTACGATATGTCAAACTGAACTGATAGTCATTCCGCAACGGGGCACGGAAAGTTCGATTTTCAAAACTAATTTCGAGTATTAAATGGAAATTTTTCATAAAGGCAGTAGAAAAATATTATTTTATGAACACACGCAACGAGCCAAACTTAACAACGTCATAATGAGATGATTTTAAACTTCATACAAAATATTGTAATAATGTGTACACGTTTATGTGCTTCCAAGAAATGAGGTAGAAACGGTAAAACTTTGCTCATTACACACGATACCTGTTAGTACGACGACGGCAGAAAGGGGAATTACTGATTCATTTTGAAATTGAAGAACTCGTTTCTGTGTTATAAATAGTTATAAATAAGACGCAATTGAGAAGAAGTTCTGGAAGAATGGTTGAGGGCACTTGACTACCGTTACTGACTTCCGTAGATTTGCGGAAGACTCTGGATAGACCGATTAACGTCTCACTTGCTTTCTATCTGAGACATGATGGCGCAGTAATGGTTAAGCTTGAGTCATGATGACGCAGTAATGGTTAAGCTTGAGCCATGATGGCGCAGTAATGGTTAAGCTTGAGCCATGATGGCGCAGTAATGGTTAAGCTTGAGTCATGATGGCGCAGTAATGGTTAAGCTTGAGTCATGATGGTGCAGTAATGGTTAAGCTTGAGTCATGATGGCGCAGTAATGGTTAAGCTTGAGCCATGATGGCCCACGAAATCGCTGCAAAAGAGACAAGGCTAACCCCCTGTTTGTGAAAAATCTAAATAAATATAGTGCCGGTCGGCGGCGGCTGCCAGTGCCCGTTTGTCAACACGGCGGTGAACACCGCGTCGTTATCCTAAGGACAACACTCGTCTTGATAATGCCGAAATTGTATCGGTGAAACGGTTGGGATATAGTCAACAACAATCACACGTAAGTGTTCAGGCCGTATGTAATAATAATTTAGTATGTCAGTTGTTTAACGGCTCTGGATACAGTCCTTTTGAGCCAATCATAATTTGCAGTTCACAAAATTTTAATTTTACACTGAATTTCAAAGGACTTAAATTAATAATTATTAAAATAACAATAGTAACTTAAGTCAAACATTCAAACTAGCGGAAAGAAGCACTTAACTTGCAAAATTGTAACAATGTAACTTTAATAATTAAATTGTTTTCTTTGATTATATTTGTTTTATTTCCTCACACTATGCATTGAAAAACGTAGTATAATACACGGGCATAAGAGCAATAAATTGCTCGTATTTTATTCCTCTTCCCCCTTGTAGCATAAACTACTATAGACGTTGCGTCGGGGGGGTTAAAAACTGTATAATACAAGAGCTAAGAGCAGCTGACTGCTACAAGCTACGGCGTAGCACCTGTAATACGGTGTTGATAGTAGCACACGTGCTATTCGCAATGAATTTTCGTAGAACACCAATTTTTTTAATTTTTTTTTTTTATTTATTTATTTACATATTACAGCATATAATATCTGCCAATATGTTGGAGAATTCTCGTAATATCAATAAATAATCCCTCCTATCCTTACTTATATAAAGAAAGTTGGCTTGTTTCTTAGTTTATAACTAAAAAATAAATGAAAATATGAAGGAAGTAGACAGGTAAAAGTTTTACTTATTATAAGTTGAGTAGTCCCAAAACTTTTGGAGAGCCGTAATCTTTTTAGATGTAGGCAAAACGTTTTGGGCTTTTTTCGTAAGACAGCAACGCTTATCGGTTTAGTTTGCTGGTCTTTCTACTTTATAATTCGAAAACTGATAAACAAGTGTTAGATATCAGATGGAAAATTTGTAGTTACATACCATAATCCGAATAATAATATAGACGAAGAGAATATAATTTTATAAAAAACACGCGTGTTAGCGTGATATTATCACCTAATCGTGGGAAAACCATAATATAAATATAAATATACAGACTTTTATGAATATTGTAGAATAAATTAATTAAAAAAGAAAACTTTCGATATATATTTCGACCCACTTGGGATCGTCGTCAGTCGAATATGGAACATATCATAAACAAAATAGAATTAACATTAAAATGACGAACTTAACCTATTTTCTTAACTCTTTAACCCTTAAGATAGATAGAGTTTAATAGATCGTAAGTGTCAAGTTAAGTTGGCCCACCATAACTGCAAGTGGAATTATTTAGCAAGTTTTAAGGGTACCTTACCCGTATTGTGCGGTGGTACGGAACCTTTAGTGCGCGAGTCCGACTCGCACTTGCCGGTTTTTTCAAAGAGACGCCCTCAATGACATTACCGTTTATTTTTAAATTGACCCTCGATCCGTCAAGTGCGACCTAAATCGTGTTATATCGGTACCGTACCTTTTCTCTTTTCTCGACTCTATTACGGGATTATTATTGAAATGAAACTTGTAAGCCTGAGTGATCCATTGTTTATTTTTTGTTACCAAAGCCGTAAAATTGCTTTAAATTGAAAATTTATATTAAATATTTACATTTTGTCTTTTTAAATGTTTATAATTACATAAAACAAAGTTAAATGAAATTTTTGTAAGATATATTTCGGGCCATTCGGGCCCGGCATCAGTCACAATGAAGTAAAAAGGAAAATATAACAGATTTCTGTTCTATATTCTGGTGACACATCCAGCCAGCAGTTCTGCTGCAAGGGTGCGAAGACCCGAGACACCGGTGAGCCACGTAGTATACAGGAGGGGTCTGTAGAGTGGCAGCTGCAGGATAAGGTGTGAAGGGAGATGGAGGCCCACCCGAATTCAGGCATCGTAAAGTGAGCATTTAAGGATTATTACATTTTATAACACACAAACTATCGTATCTATTAAGATACGATAGTTTGTGTGTTATAAAATATGGGTGTACTGGAGGCTGCGCTTTGGCGTGTGAATATGTTTTGTCATTCGGGTTCCGATTCTGTATCTGTTTATGATTATATTTATCTGTATCTGATTTCTTAGGTAAAAAATTAAAAACTATTTACATCTAACCTATTTACAGGATATTAATAAGAGAGAGTAAATGAGATGCAGAATTTTGTGTTCTTTAGTTTGTTATGCGTGGTCAGAGAGCTTGCTCTTTGTTCTTTGTTATGTGACGATGAGATGAGATGGCGTCACGCGGTGATTGCTGTTCATGTCAATATATTTCATGGAAGACTGAGCAGTTGGAAGGATGTGAATGGGGAAATAAAACTGAATGATGACTGTTTAATGTTGCTTGTTTGCCTGGACCATATTGTGCACCAAGCGACCATATGAACGAACTCTCCCATTTGTTTCAATTATTGTTACATTCGGCTTGAACACTCACGTGTGATTGTTGTTGACTATATGATATGCCAACACATATTCCCCTTAAAACATGCAAAATCAAAATCACACGTGAGTGTTCAAGCCGTATTATGTAATAATAATTTAGCATGTCAGCTCACGCGGGTTTTAATAATATCAAAGAGATTCAATATTGAGAGAAACGAGGTTTTGAACATACTATGAACATTCATTAAAGTTTTATTACCACTGGCTTCAAAAAATATTTGATTTTACTTGCAATTTTAAGAGGTTAATTGGGGTAAGTTGCATCAAAGGACACATTTATAGTTGTTAAAAAAACTTTGGGTAATAAAAAATCTAAGGAAAATAATTCAAAGAAATAAATGTAGTTTTTATTTTTTTATTTACGATTGACAGATACCCATCTACTTTCCTTATGAAGCCTGAAAGGCAGTGTACGAATTTCACCTCAAAAGCATTTTGGTTAAATTTAATTTCCGCAAAACAAAATGCTTTCTCTAAATTCAAAAATACCACGAAACTTTCCAAGGTAGCCTATATTGTAGCAAAAAAATTAACAGCTCCGCTTGAAATGTTTGATCCAAGTAAAATATTAGGGTCGATTTTCATAATCAATTGTATGGAATTTAACCTCAGTCAGCCAACCCTATTACACGTCGTAAACACCGCACACGACGCAATAAAAGGCATACAACTATTTAACGATCAATTACCTCCTGCTCACGTGTCGGTGAGACAATCTGGCGAGATAAAGTCTGTGCACACACTACGAAGGCCTCCGTTCATTCTAAAGTTAACTTTATTACCACGCAGTATGGCCATAGACTGGACACTAAGTTGGGGTAGAGACTGTTCTGTGTTTGGGTAATTACACAGGTATTAAGCTCAGAACTGGGGCATGAGAATTATCGAGTAAAACTCGTGTTCACGACGACGTTTTGGAAATTTAATTGAATTTTGCAGCGGTAGCTCAAAGGTAGAACGCTAGTCTCTCAATCTTGAGATCTCAGTTGGGTATCGAACTTAGATCTCAAGATTGAGAGACTAGCGTTCTACCCCTGAGCTACCGCTGCAAAATTCGAGCATAAACCGATCAGTTTTTCGGAATTTATGTGCATGTGCATAGTATTTGTTCTTACTAACCACTTGCTGAACGGTGAAGGAAAATAAAGTGAGTAAACTTGCGTGCCCTAAAAAAAGTTGCCTAGAGCAGAATTCGGTTTCACTAACTTTGTTCTCCAGAGTTCAACAGGGCATACGGTAGGTCTACCGTGAGTTTAGGCCTCGCCCTCAAGGCTCAATTTTGGGACCAATTTTCTTTATTGTATTTACAAATGACTTAATCAATTATGTTATGCAAACGGTTAAATATTCTAAGCTGGTTGTTTTTGCTGATGATACAAACGCAATAATATCGTCTGAAAATCTTGAAGTCCTTAACATAAATGTAAATAATGCTCTCAAAGCTTTTGACACCTGGTTCAAAATTAATCAGTTAAAACTCAATGTAATGAAAACTAGTGCCATATTATTTAGGACCACGGCAGGAAACAGAGATACTTTGGAGATTTCAATGAATGGAGAAATCATCCGTTTAGACGAAGAGGTCAAGTTTTTAGGTATTCATATAGACCATTTATTAAATTGGAAAAATGAAGTAAATGCAATCGAAAATTCGATCAGCTCAGCATGCTACGCACTTAGGTCCTCACGAGATGAGATTGGTACTAAGGAACTGACTACAGTTTATTATGCCTTGGTCGAATCAAGACTAAGATATAGCATCAAATTTTGGGGAAACAGCTACGATTATAATATGAAAAAAGCTTTCACAATTCAAAAAAGGGCAATTAGAACTATAGTCCGTATTCGGAATCAGGATTCATGTAAGGAACACTTTAAAATACTAGGCATACTTACTGCCCCTAGCTTATACATATTGGTTCTTCTATCTGATCTTGTAAAATATCTTCACAAGGTTGAGAATAAAGATGAACGGAAGATAAGATTAAGTTCTCGCCGCAAAGATTTGTCGACTGATTTGTATCCAAGATTGGAAATAGTTAAACATGTTGCGAGACACCAATCGATTGCTTTATTTAATAAGCTGCCCACAGAGCTAAAAAGTATAACAGGTCATAATAAATTTAAAATGGAATTGAAGCAGTTTTTATTAAAACAGTGTCTTTATTCAATAGATGATTTGTAGGCAGACTTGATTTTTTATTTTTTATTTTTTTTGACTTGTTTAACTTTAAAAATTGTCTGACATGTATTTTGAAATTGTATTACCATATATTAACTATTGACAATAATTTATTTGTGTTCTTTTTAATTTTAGCTAGCATTAAGGTTTTAGTTTAAGTAATTTTATTCAAATACAATTTATATTGTTTGTGAATTAATAAATGATGATGAATGATGATGATACTCGCTAGTGATTACGAGGGGAGGCTGAAAAGTAATCTACCTAACTATGAAAGAATAGACGTAACTGGATAGTTTATTTTTATTTTTCTATATAGTCCCCTGCTAATAAAATGCACTTATTACATTTTTCAAATATTGAATTTAAGCCATTAAAAAAAAATATTTTCGGTTTATCGTCAAAATAGTCAGAAACCGCTGCCTTCATTTCGTCATCGGTCATAAACCTTCGTCCCCTGAGGTCTTTCTTGAGAAGTCTAAACAGAAAATAGTCACAGGGGGCTAGATCTGGACTATAAGGGGGGTGGTTAATGGTTTCGAAGCCATTGTCTTTAATTGCTAGCTTTGTTGTGCGTGCGGTATGCACTGGTGCGTTATCGTGCAAAATCAGAATTCCTTTGCTTAGTTTACCTCGCCGTTTTTCTTTTATTATCTCTCTTAGTTGATATAATAAGTTTGAGTAATAATCAGCATTTATTGTAGTTTTCTTCGGGAAATAATCTATGAGCAAAATCCCTTCTGTGTCCCAAAAGATTGTAGCCATAAGTTTACCGGCCGATGGGCAGACCTTGAATTTCCGAGGCGGCTTCTCATCCTTAAATTTCCACTGTAACGACTCTTGCTTACTTTCCGGGTCCCATTGTCGAATCCAAGTTTCATCACATGTTACAATTCTAGAAATTATTTCTTCCTCTTTCCCTCGACTCATGTCCAAAAACTCTTCGCAACATTTGACACGCCTCTCCATGTCAAATGCAGTCAACATTCTAGGGACCCAACGTGCATTAACCTTGGACATGTTCAAATGCTCATGAATTATTTCATTGACTCGCTCTTTACTGACGCCCACATCTCTAGCTATCTCCCACTGCTTCACTCGTCGGTCCTCTAAAATAATTTTTTTCACCCTGGCTACATTTTCATCGGTGACGGCCGAAACTGGTCTTCCGCTACGAGGATCATCTTCGAGGCTCTCACGACCTAATTTAAACTGCCTTGACCAAAACTTTATAACAAATTCGGAAGAACACGAACTGCCAAACACACGTAACATACGCTGTCTGATCTCCGAAGGCGTATTCCCTTCTTTAGTCAAAAACTTAATCACCGCACGCTGCTCAATTTTATCCATTTTCACTTTTTCTACCGACATGTTCGAAACAATTGTAGGAGACAAATAAACGTGATGCAATAAACAAATGAATGTAATACATTTTGAAAATAGAATAACAAACGAATATAAATCCATACCAGCCAGCATTATTTTTGTATATATTTCTGACCAAGGAGATTACATGTCAGCCGCCCTACGTATGTAAAATATTTATATGAGAAATTGTACAGCGCCCCTAGCGGTTTACGAGGGGAACCAGAATTTCTAATAAAAAATATTTTACGCATTCGCCAAAGAGTTAAAGAGTATCGAGGTCCAAATTCATGGTAGGCCTACTGTGAGTCGCCTTGTTCGTTGTTGGTTAAAACGGGTATAATAAACCAATCCTAATTTAAATTTGCAAAATAATCTACATAGCAATTCTGGCTAAGGTGTATTTGCCCCAAGTGTGCAATAAACATATGTTTTTCGAAAAAGATTATTGTGGGTCAATTTTGAACTTCACATTTTTACGTATTTCATGAAAATATAATTTATTTAATGACAATTGTCTTTTAAACATATACATATGTTTAGGTTTAATTGTACATTTTTTACATGTTTAACACTTTGAGAGCTTGAGGAAGTGGTAATAGTGATACTTTTGCTTTTGAATGAATAAGGTTATTTTCGTCTATACTATGACTGTGCAAAAGCGTGCTATTTTCACAAAGTACAGTTTTATTTACATAGCAGACCCTTATCATGTAAGGACAGATTAATAATCGATGCAAGTAGGTGTTGAGTGTTTGATTGTTCATTTAACACTCGAAACAACTCTGATACATAATAACAAAAAACCGGCCGAGTGCGAATGGGCTAGCACAATAAGGGTTCCACTCCAAATTGTAGTAACTTAAGATATATTTTTTCAACAACTATGGCCCTGTCGAAAAAGCCTGTGTGGTTTTCCGATACCTAATTAATTTAATATCTTTACTAACCCTATCGGAATTTAAAAAATACCCTTAAAAACGTGGTGGATTACGGATTAAGGGTTAGGGAATTCTCAGCAAATTTTCAATTATCATAGTCACTACAACTATAATTTCTATCTATATAAATTCTGATCTTTGACTGACTGTATACATATGTGTGCGTCATCAAAATCCAACATTACGCCAAATCTCAAATTCCTACGTTAGGTGGTTTTGAAGAAAAGCCTCTGTGACCGACGGCTTATCCCTTTAAGGCCCAGTATCAAGCTAAACTTCTGTTCTGCACCAACGTTTTTGTATTTGAATTGTCTATCCTGCTCTAATCAACTGCCGCGCACGCAAAACATCAGTTATTTTTAATTTGCTGCTATTTGGTACATGCTCTAAGGCGGCTACATTAAGACATCTAATTGAAAATCCTTCCACGAATGTCTTAAATCATTTATGTAAAAATTTCTCGCGAAATTTGAGATTTATAGCTTTAACGCCATTTATATGATTATTTTAGAGCTGACTACGATTTTTTTCTATCGAGCGAAGTTAATGGAATCACGGTTTCAGATCTACAAATGTCTTTATATCCTCTTTTATAACATATGTATGTGTTTTTGTATTTTAAATATGATAATAAATTGCCAATAGTATATAAATTAAATGTGCATTCAGCTTAGAATGGAACCTTAAGGAACGGTACCCCAAACATAAATAAATGTGCAAAGTTAAATTCGGGTCCTCGTTTTATAGAGCAGTAAGGGTAGAAGAAAGATTATGTTAATCTACCATGTTTATGTGGCGTACGTGACTTTATAAATATTTCCCACTCGGAATATGCTGAGCGTATCGTAGAAAATGGGAAACTGGATTTCTGTGGAAGTCACATGAAAATGTTTCTTCATCTTCACCCATAAGGCAATTGCAACATCAAAAGCAGTTTTCTAAAAAGCTAGATTGTTTATCCGATGTTATAATATTACATTATAACACCGCGATTCTGCGCTGCAATTGGCCTTATTTATTATAAAACCGCTAGACGGTCTCAACAACAGAGACGAGAAATAAGACCCGACCTTTTTTTTCAAGCCCCTTTATCCTGATTGGCCTTCAAGCCGCATTACCGATACGAAGCACCCGAGGTTCATAAACTAATGTTCTACTTCTCATTTTTCGTAAAATTGTTAGTTGAAAATATTATAAATAAAGACGATATTTTTGATGGTCGTATTCAGTGCAACTGAATATAATTACACATTATAACCATCCATCCATCCATCAGCCTAGTTCGTCCACTGCTGGACATAAGCCTTTCCAGGACTTTGGCACTCCCGGCGGAATTGGCCATACTCACACACGCTGGGCAGGCGGGTTGGTGAGCGCGGTGCCGGAACCCTCGCACCAGTGACGCCACTGCCCGTCACCAGTCTGTTCCATATAAGGCCCGGCTATTAGGGATGGATATACCACCATCCATCGGTCCCAGGCATGGTGGGCCTCCTGGTCTTTTGCCTGTGAGCTGTCCTCTTACTCTCCCCCGAATTACTTCGAGGGGGTCTCCAAGTAACATTATATAATTGAAGAGTGTTTTGGAAAAACAACCAATGTCACTTTTCTGACATTTTACAGGAAGTAAATATCAAAATCAATCAGCCCACATCTACTAACCATAGGTAAATAAAACCTTATAAAATTAGTAACATGGAAAAATCCTTATTTATGTTTTTTTATTAAACATGGATATATTCATGTTTATAATTTTAATAACAATATTAATAACATGGATATAATTTTGCATATAAAAAGTTTAAAAAAATATTGTTTATTTATTGGCTATTCTTTATAGAAACGTTACTGACGTTGGTGGTTTTTCCGGAAGCACTCTGTTTTTGTAGCTACATTTTGAATGTACTTTGGTTGTTTTTGCTGATTCTAATATTACCAGATTATTTTATGCACATTAGAGAATCCATAGAGCAAAAAAAAAACAAATTCGAAAAAAATGGACATTGGTTATTTTTCCAAAACAGTCTTCATTACATTTATACTTACACATTGGGACACTCGTGCAAAATTGTTAAGAAACGAACGAATAAACAAGCACTCGTGTCCCAATGTCTCACATTATGTTACAGTTGCACAAAATACTATTATTTTACAGACAAGAGTATATGTAGAATGTCTCGGAATTTAAAGAGATTGCATATCTACTGACTTTAATCACGTCAATCATACCTACAATAACGGTAAGTATTTAGGAATTAACTATATGTACATATGTATGGTAGGTAGTAGAGCTGATGCCGGGCTCGACTGTGGAGGTACCACCATCTTACTTGGAGACCCCCTCGAAGTTATTCGGGGGAGAGTAAGAGAACAGCTCACAGGCAAAAAACCAGGAGGCCCAACATGCCTGGGACCGATGGATGGCGGTATATCCATCCCTAATAGCCGGGCTTTATATGGAACAGACTGGTGACGAGCAGTGGCGTCACTGGTGCGAGGGTTCCGGTACCGCGCTCACCAACCCGTCTGCCCAGCGTGTGTGAGTATGGGCAATTCTTCCAGGATAACCACCGGGAGTGGAAAGGCTTATGTCCAGCAGTGGACGAACTAGCATGATGGATGACATATGTATATTCACTTTTTTGTTTCTTTTATTCAATCGGTATCCCACCAGCACATTAAGTAAAATAATATTTTTTTTACAACCCGGAGGTTGGCTGGAAGAAATTGTTTAAGTGATAAGTCTTTTTATTATTTGAATAACTTTGCTTCTATTTTACATACCATAATTTTTTACGTACACCGCCTCTAAACCAATCCTATCGTACAATTTCTTCTACCCAAAAGTAGTCTGGAAGTGATCGCTTTCATACGTTTTGTACTTACCCTACTCGTATTTTTAAGTTCAATTTATTGTTTTCTTTTTCTTTGTATTGTATTGTCTGCCCTTGTACAACATTGTGTGTCTGAAACTCTGTACTCTATTACATATGTACAACAAAGCGTGTATTCAATTAACACCCATAATAGGTAAAGATCCCTTCTTCAGCAACATCTGCGAATTAGCATACCCCAAAATCAGACCCCCATTCGAATCCCGATTAAATAAGCTTGACCTACAGTCATAAATCCGAAGGACGGCATTATAAACCGTTTTATGGTGGATTCCCTTTATGGGACACCCTGTTAACCTAAATTGAACTTTATTTGTAAAGCTATAAAATTCAAACCGAGCAAGGTGAGAAATTTAACCAGGTTCATAAAGTGGCTTAACAATAGGGTGTCAGTAGCGGAAGAATTCGAATGTAATTCTAATGTTAAGTCGTATATCTTAAAGATAAAGCGTATGTTACAACAATAGTAGTTTATGCTACAAGGGCGAAAAGAAATAAATTACGAGTTTTAAACGTAACCGAGTAATTTATTGCTCTTACGCCCGTGTACGAGTATCATACTACGTTTTTCAATGCATAGTGTGAGGAAATAAAACTAATATAATCTTGTGAACTTTAAATTATGATTGGCTCAAAAGGACTGTATCCAGAGCCGTTAAACAGTGGAAAAAAAAGTATAACATTTATGGAACACAGGAAAGGCTGCAGGTTAGCCAATCATTGTAAATAAATAAAAAAAATAATAATAATAAAGCCCTAGGGCAAAATAATCGACTTTCTGTTCGGTTTTGATGCATAAAGTGCGTAAGAAAAAGGCGGACGGAGTCGCAGCTAAGTAACTACTGAAGCATAGCAATGGCGGCGGTTTGTGTGTGAGTGGACTTACTATAGAAATTGGCTTACTATGATGTGAATGTGTGCGTGCCCGGGCTCGTGCGTACAAGCGAGATGGCTTACTAAGGGTGCTTCAGTTGTTTGGTAGCGAAGCTCTGTCCGGGATATTTTAAAGTCCGTGCTTAGACCAGCGAAAAAACAAATACAGCTACAAAATTAAGGAACATGCACGTTTATGTAAATAAAAAAGTACATAAATGATGAAAACATAACAAATAAACTCAATAGTTAATATGATCGTTATAAATAGCCAACAAGTTTCAGCGGTTGTGAAAGTGCCTTCATCTGGGTGAGTTAAGTCTTCCCAGCGTCATCCGAAAATGACTGTATTGATAAAGTTATTTCTCTTAAACGGTGTGTTTAAAATTATGAAAAAAATATATATTGTAAGTTAAACTATAAAAAAAAAACTTTACTTTTAAAAATTATTCTCGCGTACAAGAAACAGCATTAAAATATTGTTCAAAGACAAGCTGTTTTAAGACTATAATCATGTAAAATTGGTAATTTTTTTTTCGCAGGTTGTAGAGCTGATGCCGCGCTCGACTGTGGGTGTACCACCATCTTACTTGGAGACCCCCTCGAAGTAATTCGGAGGAGAGTAAGAGGACAGCTCACAGGCAAAAAACCAGGAGGCCCACCATGCTTGGGACCGATGGATGGCGGTATATCCATCCCTAATAGTTGGCCCTTATATGGAACAGACTGGTGACGGGCTGCGGCGACACTGGTGCGAGGGTTCCGGCATCGCGCTTACCAACCCGCCTGCCCAGCGTGTGTGAGTATGGGCAATTCTTCTAGGATGACCGCCGGGAGTGGCAAAATCATGGAAAGGCTTATGTCCAGCAGTGGACGAACTAGGCTGATGGATGGATGGTTATTTCTTTGAAACCACTATATGTATTTGTATGGTTCTTGCTCTAAAATACAGAAAAAATATTGCTTAGAAACATTATTTGTGGATTTTTTTTCCGTCCTTCGCGTCCATGTGAAATATTATTTTCTCCCATTTTGCGTTATCCGCGACGTCGTAATGCAGTGCGCGCTGACATGAATGTTATTTATTTCAATATGATTTCTGTCGATATTTGTACTGACACAGGTCGATTCAAGGTCTTTGGCGGATACCTGTTCCTGAAGAAGTTTACGTGAAGGATGTATAAGGCTTTTACCTACGCCAACGACCTTGAACCGAGTAACTTTGCTACCATTTTTTACGGTAACTATCTTAACTTTTTATATATGAAAAACACATAGTAATCTACATGATAATTCATAAGAGATGTGGTTTTTCTTAAATTTTATTTTAATATATAAAACTAAAGAAAAATAATCTAAATGTACTCTCATTACTCATTACTGCTAGAGTTTTTATCGAAATACGAGTAGTGTAAAAATTTGTAAACTTTCAGACGAAAAAAAATTAAAATTAAAAATAATCTTACTACTTGGAAATTCATTTTAATTTATTTTAAATTATTTAAAAACACTAGCTAACGTAACAGCCAAGTATCAGTGTGGCTGTAACTTTTTTTAAGGTGGTTTAATTCAAAATTTCAAACCACCACGAATTGAGTTGCCAATTTTTCCGGCGAACTAAACCTGAGAAGGAACTAAAACTAATTGAGGAGCTGAGCAACATGCATACTGGTTGCTCAATTGATGGACAATGCATCAATAACATCAGCTGTGCCGATGATATGGTTTTGATCAGCTCTTCAATCTGTGCGATGCGACGCCTATGAAACAAATGTGAGAATTATGCCAAGGATCACGGTTTCAGATATAATACAAATAAAAAGGGAGTTCATGGTATTTAAGGCGATATGTAAAAGTTTTAGCGTCCCTGTTACTCCATATGCGAAAAAACCCTCAGTGCGAGAGGGACGGATTCGTGGAAAAGTAGCAAAAAGTCGGTTTTTTATTAATATAAAATGTACTAAAAATACTATCAAAATTTCGTTTAACCAGGTCCTAGATACTGTTAAAACCCATCTAAAAAAATGTAATTGCAGTCCATATGTCATTCTAAATTGTCAAACCAGGAGAATTGGTGTCGATAAAGACCTCATTTCAATAAATATTTCTATCGAGCCGATATTCTCCAATCGCGTTTCTGTTTTAACAGATCCCTAGAGAAAGATTCCAAAAATAATATACTATTTTATCAAAATTATACATTATTTACCGAAGTAGATATAGAAGTTCTAAAAGTGTCGATTTTTTTCCGTAGCGCCTTAAATACTTTGGCCATATTATATCTGACGATCTCAAAGACGACCTGAATATTGAGAGAGCACGTAGGGCATTGGCTGTCAAAGCAAATATGTTGGCCCGCAGGTTTGCTAGATGTTCAGATCAGGTAAAAATCACACTTTTCAAGTCTTACTGCCAAACATTTTACTCATGCAGCCTGTGGATAAACTATACGCAGAAGACTTACAACGCCATGCGCGTCATGTATAATAATGCTTTCAGGATGTTGATGGGGCTGCCGCGGTTCTGTAGTGCATCGACAATGTTTGCGGAGGCGCACACCGATGACTTTTTTGCGATCATGCGCAAACGGATCGCGTCGATTATACGCAGAACCAGCGACAGCGACATCCTGAGGACATTTTCTGGTAAATTTGACAATCCTATGTTGAAGCATTGGATTGTCAAACTTTTCTTACCTAATAAAAAATAATAATTTATTTAGTATAATAATTGTAAATAATCTTATCCTACTTTTTTTTTTTTGTTATTTAAAATGTGTATTTTTAATGTATTTTCATGTGTTTTTACAATGGGTCTTCGGAACCTCAATAAAGCACAATTTTATTTTTATTTTATTTTAAACCGGTCGCTGATTTTCTTAACACCAAAAATCTTATCCTCAAAAAGCACACCTCGAACTGGATTTTCACGGAACTTACCTGAAACAAAACGAATACAAGGTTAATATTGATCAAACAGAAGGTAAGTTATATTGGAAAATTAGAATAGGCGAGTATTTTAGTAGAAGACAGTTCCCACCACACAGGGATTCCTACCATGAGAACTATTTTGTAAACTGCATCCTAAAATGTTATATTTATTGGATTATTGTACAAATTTATTTCGGAATTTATATTCACTTGGCATTACACCATACCAAAGTATTACTCGTCAACGGCGGAGCGAGCTCAAGCACGTCGATGACGACTGCAAGCCACAAATAGGGAGCTGGGGTTCTACCGCGTAATTCTCATTTGTATCAACTTCAAGCAAATGCATGCGAAATTCAACGCGTGCAAAAGAGATGGCATGTTAGGCGGGCGTCGTCGCACGCACGACAAATTTCAATCTCAAGTTGATGTTGATGAAAATGAGAATTACGCGGTAGACCCACTGACCCGAACGCAGGGAGCTTAAAAGCTGACGACTTGTGCACGTTCCCTACAGACGCTTTACCGATGTACTCGGAGCTCCCCGTCCCAGTCAGCACCCAATTAGCGTAACTGCGTGTTTTGCACTGAAAGGGTTAAATTATTATTATAAATAATAATTTTGTAATTAGTGAGAAGTAATAGGTAGTTTTGTCATAGTTTACGCGATATGGGGATCCTGTTATGTCTGATTGTTTTTTTTAAATTAAATTGTAATTTATTTGTATTGTAGACCATACATATACAACGTGTAACAGAAAGGTGTAACCATATTTAAAGAGCTTATTCAGTGGTATAGAAACACTTTTACTATGGAACAAATCCTGTATATCGAAAAAAAATATTACTTGCTTCATAGGAAAATGCAATACCGCTCGGCCGAAATGTATGGAAGGCAGATTTTTTTTTAGATCTGGGTTGACTCCATAGTAAAAGTTGTTCTATAGCATTGACTGAATAAGCTCTTCAAATATGGTTACACCTTTCTGTTACACGTTGTATATCATAACGAAAATAACAAAATACCTATCGTGATTCACATGGTAGTAATTATTATCGATTGACCTCACACGTAATTTAATCATACTAATATATCGTCGCCTCGTCGCATTGATATGCATGAAATTGTAATTACCCGTGTCACGCAACGAACATACGGACGTACGAGAATGTGAGAATGTTTATAGCATGTCTTCTAAGAGCATTTATTTGAAAAAAGTAGTTGAATTCACATAGATGAAAAAATATAAAGGCAAAATATTAAGAAAACCGGCCAAGTGCGAGTCGGACCAGCGCGTGAAGTGTTCCGTAGCATTATCTATAAAAACGGCAAAAAAAACATGTCTGTTGTATGGGAGCCCCCTTAAATATTTATTTTATTCTGTTTTTTAGTATTTGTTGTTATAGTAGCAACAGAAATACATCATCTGTGAAAATTTCAACTATCTAACTATCACGGTTAATGAGATACAGCCTGGTGACAGACGGACAGCGGAGTCATAGTAATAGGGTCCCGTTGGTTACCCTTTGAGGTATACATCCAATATATATCGTCAGGACATAAATCCCCAAGGGGTTGTCAGAGGTGTTCCGAGTATGGACTGTAAAATGCAAGTGAAACGTGATGGGTTGTGAGCCCTATGGCTGGACTTCGGGTACAAATGTACGTAAAAGTTTTAGCGTCTTTGTTACTCCATATGCAAAAAAAACCCTCAGTGCGAGTGGGACGGATTCGTGGAAATGTAACAAAATGTCGGTTTTTTATTAATATAAAATAAACTAAGCTATTTTGTCTAAAAGATTTTCAAGGAGACTTTACAAATACATAATATCCTCATTTTGAATGCAACTTCACAATGAAATTAGTTAGGATTTCAGAATTACAGGAAAAAATTAAACATTTTAGATGTCTTTTCGGAATTAAATTATATGGAGAAACATTCATCCAATCGCGTTTTCCTTCAGTGAGAATCTTAATCAAATACTCAATAGATATTTACCCAAAAATAAAATACGTAGATGACGTTATAGTGGATTAAATGGATTCCAAAAAACTCCATTTTTTTTTGGTATCGCCTCAACAACTTAACAAGCTTTCTGAAACACGCAGACCGAACTGAAATTAATGTGCACTGAGGAAATTGAACCCGTGGGTTTGCAGGCGAGCGCTCCACCACTGGACGACAGAGGCGGTCAAATAAAATTGACAATTAACAAGTATAATGACCAGTCATTGATCGCACTGGCTGATGTGGCCAAAATGACAATACTAAAAAAATCTTTTTTTAAGCTATAATAATGATAAGTTATAATAATAAGTTATAAATTGTTAGATAAGAGTGATCTCATGGATCATGGATAAACCGTGAGGGGTTTTTGTGATCCATTTAATACTTAATAACATGTACTATTTTGTTGCGAATAAATAAACTAAAAAAAAATATATAAACCATTTATTGTGTAATTGATATCTTATATTAATTCCTTTGTTAATGCCATAAAGGCGAAACCGGTCAGGAAGTATTTGTGGGATAGTACAAGTGACTTTCTGTTCATTATGTATTGCAAGTTCCACCAAGTGATAACAATCAACAGTATAAACAATAAACAAGGATAATAACTAGTTTACTTATTAAAAGGGAAAAAGGTTTTTACATATATGGTAAAAACAACAGAATTTTTTCCGGAAATACATGAGATATTCATGAAAATGTTCTGGCTACAGTACAAAGTATTGATGATGTATTTTTAATTAAATCTTGACGTTACTGAAATTAAATTAATGGCCACAATGAAAAAGTAAGTCATGTAAAAAAGTAAGTTTAAACTTTATATCGATAGCCCAAACTCCCAAGCTTTCTAAGTTACTTTACATTATTCTAAAAAGAGCCCCTTAGAATTTCTACGGCAAGTTAATTGCAGCATACAAACTGACAAACAAATTTTTAACCAGTGGGTCTACCGCGTAATTCTGATTTTCATCAACATCAACTTGAGATTGAAATTTGACGTGCGTGCGACGACGCCCGCCTAACATGCCATCTCTTTTGCACGCACGACAAATTTCAATATCAAGTTGATGTTGATGAAAATCAGAATTACGCTGTAGACCCGCAGTTCTCATGATGAATGTTACCTTTTCCTATTATAACAATAAAACACTGCGTATGTGTTGTATCAATATTATCGTATTGAATCATGTGATTATGTTTTCCTTGATGATAATAATAGTAGTTTATGCTACAAGGGCGCAAAGGAATAAATTACGAGGACGATTTAAAACACGGGCGTAGCGAGTGTTTTAAACGTAACCGAGTAATTTATTGCTTTTACGCCCGTGTATCATACTACATTTTTCAATGCATAGTGTGAGGAAATGAAAACAAATATAATCTTGTGAACTTTAAATTATAATTGGCTCAAAAGGACTGTATCCATACTATCCATAGCCGTTAAACGGTGTAAAAAGAGTACAACGTCTATGGTACACAGGAAAGGCTGCAGGTTAGCCAACCAATGTAAATAAATTAAAAATATATATATATTAAAGCCCTAGGGCAAAATAATCGACTTTCTGTTCGGTTTTGATGCATAAAAAGTGGGCCTTTACGAGCACATGCATTGAAAATAAATAAAAAATAAACAAACCCAAAAGTCGTGAGTTCAAATCCTGTAAGTGCAAATTTTGTGTTGCCTCGGAAAGTACGTTATTATTATTGCAAGATAACTAGTTGCCGTTCACAAAGAGACTCTTGAATCCAGCGGCGAACTAGGTTTCTAGGCCGTCCTGTACCAGCCGCCCCTTTCTGACAGCGTAGAAATGTGAAGTTAAATGTAAAAATTGGCGTTGCGTTTGGTTGAAAGGGTGTTATTTTTGCTGAGTTGGAAGATTTAATTATTAGATTATTACTTAACATCGCTATATATATATATATAGCATAAACGAGATGCGCCCAGCATGCACGTGCTTGAGCTTTGTTAAGCCGCGGGTGCACTTGGCCGCCCTAGGCCTCGCTCAGGGAGCACTTATAGTCTCTAGCCTCATCCTTATGGAAAATCCACCTCTGCTTGAACGTATTCCGAGGATAGTGGTAAAACTCCAAGAACCTGCATCGCTGTACCTATTTCTCTAGAGTCCTAACATTCACGGCACAATAAAATAAAAGCCATACGATAAACATGGCAAATCAAACCGTATATTACCTTGTCGGAATCACTGAGCTTAGGAGATTAGCCCAAGAAGATCTACCAAATTGAAACTAGTCATGAGTAAATAATTAATACTGATTGCACACATTTCAGTACATGGGGCGTGGCAAGCTAGTTATAGTGACTATTTAGAGGTCAATTATACAAAAATACGCTTGAAGACTTTTCAGGAAATTTAAAATGGAGAGTTAGACTATTTTGATGTTAAATTTATTATGGGAAAATTTATTAGCCTCGGACAAGCGCTATGCAAGGTTTAAATTTGAAAATGGAACACAATTTATATGAATTATTGAAAGGATAGACCATAAGATTCTTCCCATTGTCAACTATGGTGATGTTTGTCTTCTTGATGTCAACGAAGAATTGTTAAATAAACTTGAATGTCTTTAAAACTTAGCTATCCGATTTATCTTTGGTCTTCGTAAATTTGATCACGTCTCTCATTTTCGCAAAGAGTTAAAATGGTTGCCAATCCGTCTTTGCCGGAATTTTCATATTTTATCCTACCTATTTAACATACTTTAGAATCCACTTTCCCCCGCTTACCTTCGTGAGCGCTTTGAATTTTTAATCAGAGACAGACCCCTACGTTCTGGAACTATGTCTCTCCTTAAAACCCCAGTACACAATACTGGCGCTTATGGTAATTCTTTTAATGTCCAAGCAGTCAGTCTTTGGAATGCTTTTCCTCATTATATTCGTGACTGTTGTATTATTAGTTCATTCAAGAAAAACCTTTCGCTTTCTGAATAATATTATATATACCTATACTTAGTTATTATATTATATGTATACTTAGTATGTATCTTATGCATATAATAATAGAAGTAAGTACATTAATTATAGTCATTATTTTTATATTTAGGCAAACTTTATTTTTGTGCATGACTACTCTTAGTTAAATTTTAATTGTTCCCTCAATGGTTTGCTGAAAGATTTTTTTTATAAGTGATAAGCTAACCTATATGTACACAAATCTTTTACTGTAACTGTTTGTGTTCGTGTTTCTGAATACGATAAAAGGACCCTCAGTTAAGGGTGCAAACATGCTGCCGCGTTTGAACAATTTAGCATATTGTATCAAAATATTTTTAACAAATAAAATTTATGTAAGTAGTTAAGAAGTTAACTAGTTACATTATGATTTTTCAGATTTGACACAAGTATTTCAATCATCGAGGAAAAAAATCGGAAAGATCCTCAGAACAATAATAGAAAGATCACTAAAATCACGGAAGACGTAATTTGGCGTCGCAACAAAAAAAAAATTTTTTTTAGCGATCGCTCTTCGTCGCACCTACTTTTTGTCGTAAGACTTTCGTTTTCCTAACTCCGACATTATTAATAAAAAAAAATACTTCTAACGTGATTAGAAGCACAAATCCTGGTAACCAAAACCTGGTGCGCTACCAAAGATTCGATATCCGAAGTGACGAATTCAACGAACATATGAAAAGCTTCCGTCGTTTCAGCCAATCAGAGGTCGCATTTAAAACTATACAAGGCAAGGCTATTCAAGTGATACAAGGATCTTTTGGCCCGTGGATTGGTTGTGTCCAAAATCGGAATTAACGCCACTACCATACCCTGTGTTTCAAAGCTGCACCCCCCTGTCAATGTCATCCACGCACCAAAAGAGCATTGTCGCACTAACCCCTCGGCCACAGCTTCAGGCTTCTGGCGGCGCTTCTTCCTGCGATTCCAGGCGGTTTTTGCGACGGGGTTTGCCCTGCCACGACACCCATTGGCGCCTTTCACCGCATCGGATGTATAGCGCGCTGGCTCGCTCAAAGCGCTCGACACTAGGTTCGTCCTGTGCGCTCGATCACTGTTTCAACCGCCCGCCTCCCCGCACACCGCCGTCCCGAGAGCGCAAGTCACTCGAAGCCGGACAAGACGCGCGAGCGGCGAACCAGCGGCAAGAAAAACCGCTTGGCGCGCTTCTCGAAGCCTGAAGCTGTGGCTGACCGGTAATTGGTTAGACTGTGCTTATATTCTCTGCCACAGGGCAGGCAGGATGGTGACCGTAGGACATAGATATGATAATACTATTGTTCAACATTTCAGTGCTGCAGGAAAACTCTGTTGAATAACCGTCAGTGGACTCTTCATTTAATATTTATTTATTGGGAGTTTAGGAGCAACAACACCAACAGTTTTCACGGCTGAAAATATCGCACCACTGAGTAATATTATTACATAATGATTTCAGTGGTGATATTAATGCAAAATGAACCTTACATAAAGAGAATAGAAGCTTTATATTTGGGAGCACGGCAGGGCCCCGGCCAAATCGAGCAAAGTCTAATTTACATCTAAATTAATATTTGATCAATGCGCCTTTCGTAGAAACAAATGAAAATTACTATTTCAGACCATGAGAGCTTTGCAGTTGAAAATTGTTGAATTTAGCTTGCACTCATATCTCAAGTGCATGGAACTGTGAAAGGAGACGGTCAGAATCGGCTTAACCACGTACATGAAATAAATTTATACTATAATTTTTGTTAGATTTATTCGTAGCTAGTTTCACTTTTATAATAACACGGACACAGATATTAAAATAAATAAGTAATGTCGCAGCCGGTCATGAGAGCGAACACCGTACGAAACGAAAGCGCGCTCCATCTACCAAGTAGTCCACAAACTACGCTTCCAGCGTGCTTTGATAAGAGTCATGCGTGACGCAATCGGCAGTCCCAGCTTTTTATTTCACGATTCATGCTTTTCTTCTGGATTTTGATAGAGATTACATTACGACTGACATTCGAGCATGACCCTTTTAAATATATCAGAATCATCGTGAAACATTGTTACAACTATGAAAATTTCAAACGCGCTTAAGTTTATTTTCGCAATGCCATATGAAAATAACCTCAAAATAAAAACGATTTATCATAAAAAGTTATTAAAATATGGTGTCCGTTTTAAATGGATAGTCAAACCTTGTTATTTTGAATTTGTTCTTTATCATTGACCACACTATATTTGTGTACTCTCTTAAGGCATTTTGCTTATGGGGAACTGACCGTCTCCTTTACAAAATAATGTGAATTTAAAGTATCTAACAATAATTACGTTAACCTTATAATTTTGTGTCATTCAAAAATCACAACGAAAAGAAATGTCTACGATCATATTTTCGACTTTTCTATACAAATTTATACTTTCGATCATATAGGCGCTTGGTGAAACTCTGAACACATCTTGGATAAAATTGCTTTTCTGCTTATATCAGAGTCTATTTTTACAATTTGCTTCTTGAAGGATATTTAGTTGAGAATTTTTTTCTACCATTATAATCTTTCTTGGTAACCTGAGTTCAAGCCAATTTTCAGTTTGTTGACAAATTTTATTCTGAGCTGAGATTTAAAAGTATACGAAATTATAGGTACGGTTTCTTAATCGTTGCCTTGGTTACGCCTCGAATAGGAAACTCTAAAACGAACTTTTTAGCAATTTTTTACAAAAGTAATCTAATTATTAGGGATGCAACGATTGCGATTACGTTTTGCATCTGTAATCGTAATAATTACGGTTAATAATGAAGCGATGCATTACGTTTTGCATCTGTAATCGTAATAATTACGGTTAATAATGAAGCGATGCATCGTAGTAAGAATCGTGACGATTATTAAATTAAAAAAAATCAGTGGCAACTTCTCAATTCCCCCAGGGGGGCTTAGGGATCATCATCATCACCGATTCACCATCATTCATAAAACAAGAAAAAAAAAGTTCCTTAGGCATGGCTATATGGGCTTAAAGTTCCCTTTGCCTTCCCACATACAGAAGTTAACCAATTTTTCAAATCTTTTTTCTTTTCGTTTATCGCTTTTATTGAAACTTATAAAAAAAAAGACTGAAACCACATCAGTTGTCGTAATAAATAACGATTAGCTTCCTAATCGTAATCGTAATGGCAATAATTATACAAAGTGACATTTATTTATGCAGCCAAACAGTGGCGTGCACAGAAAATTTTTCCGGAAAAGCAATCAGAAGGTCAAGTACGACAATAAAAAAATATGAAAATTTTTTAATAACACTTAAAAAAAAAAGTTTGTATGACGCCACTGCCTTTCCCAGAGTGAATATTTTCATACAAACTTTATTTTTTTCAAAGTGTTATTTAATTTTTTTCATATTTTTCTTATTGTCGTACTTGACCTTCTGATTGCTTTTCCGGAAAAAAGTTCTGTGCACGCCACTGCAGCCAAATTCATACTGAAGACTCGATACATGCTCAGTATCAAGGTTCGACGACTTTTTTGTGAAATCTGTAATTTTATTTTCTCTACAAACGCAAGCCAGCCCCGAGTCAATTACTACTGGAGGTCAATATTTTATTTCGCGAAATTAGCAAAAAATTTTATCGATCCGTGATACCAATCACTTACCAAGCATCCAGTATGAATTCGGTTGGATAAATTAATGTCACCATAAGTGATTTCGCGGGGTGATACTTCCTTAGGTTTTTCTAAAAATCATTTTTTTTATTTTTCTTTATGTTGTTTGCTTTTAGAGTTCTAGCATTTTTCTCGAAGATAGAACCTAAACGTTAAACTCAATTCCCTGAGATTCACTCAAGTATGTTATGTAACGATTGGATAAAATTTTGTCGGAAGACTCCCGGCCTACACAGAAGGTACTTACGCGGCGTATCTATAGACAAGATATGTGGAGCTCGGTCTAAAACTAGTAAGAACTAGTCAGAACTAGTTTTGTGAAGATTCGACACTCGATATATTGGATACCGGCCACATAGAGACGCTAGACAGTGCGGGCCCATCACTAAAGTTTGTAGAGCTCGCGACACGAAACAAGTCCCCTGTGGAGTTCATTATTTTCAAGGAATAAGAACGAAAATCGAAAACGCCCTAATCTGCAAGCTCTCGTAGCTCTAGTTTGTGACATTTTAGTAGATTTATTTTATGCGATTAGCGTTGCTATCTGTCCGAATAAAGCCGGACAGTGTTTGACCTTTTGTCCGGCCAAATTTGACTGCGTCCGGCCCGTCCGGCTTTTGTTAGGCTTTTTATATCTATCGTTCAGTCACTTCAGAGACTTGCTGACTCGCCAAGATACGCAAGTTCACATACTACCTAAATACTACCCATCCCCGCACCGCACACACCTTCAAATTTTTTATCAAAAATCCCTTTTTTTAGCGTCCGGCCTTAGAACTCAAAAGTCCGGTTTTTAAATATGTGTGTTATTCGATATTTTTGTCAAAAAAATATTTTTTCTTAGCGTCCGGCTTTTTTAACGGGTAAGTCCACCTTTTTTATTTTTAGAGAATGCAACGCTACATGGGATCAAAGAAAAATTTTCCAGTGCGAGTGAAATGGGTGCAGAAAATTGCGAGTAAAGTGGACATAACGGCAGCTGTTTATAAGAAAACCTTGATTTCTTTGTTCGGTTGCGCGACAATAGTATTTTGTGCAACGGTGACATAATGTGAGACATTAGGACACGATTCGTTCGTTTCGTAATAGACTTAAACGAGTTGACTTGACGTGTAAAATACGAGTGTCGCAATGTCCAGTTGCACACAATACTTTATCTACGACCTTAACATTATATCATTGCAGTATAGAAACGCAGAAAGAAAAGTAAATCTGGATGTGAGGAGCTCTGAACCGGGATACGAACCCGGGACCTCTCGCTTGCCGGGCGATTGCTCTAACCTCTGAACTATCCAGGTCTCAACACAACTTGTGAATTTACCGATGTGCTTTCCCATACTGCAATGATATTTACAGATACCCAATTACCCACTTTACAGTGAGCCACTTGGCGCCTAGAGGACGCTAGTGTATTCAAAGCTAGTCAAAGACCATTATGCCCTACCGTCACCTGTTACAGCATCGGGTAGTGAAGAATACACATTTCTCTTATCGAAAGCTCCTCACATTTACTTTTCTTTCTGCCTTTCTATACTGCAATGATATAATGTTAATTTATATCTCCTTGCGATGGATATATCGCCAAGTATTCAAACATAGAAATTTATTTCTGTCATAGTTTATCTACGACCATCAAAAACAATTTCACGAAAAATTAGAGAAAGAACACTCGTCATGATACTGTCATGATACTCATCATGATGGAATTAGTATGTAGATGCCTGAGACCAATCAGAAGCGAGAAGAGAAAGAGGCCGTGGCTTAAGAAATTAAGACAGACCGTTATCGCTTGTGATTGGTTCTCTAGCGGTGTTATAATAAATTTGGCCAATATACTTTTTATAGTAATTATTTAATTAGTTATAGTAAAGCACAAACCTTTTTGAATAACTCCTTTTATCTACGTATTGCCAAAGTTAGCGATAGCGATATTTATCACTTTTAGTATGAAATCGTGTCAGATGACGTCACGACACATGCCGTTAAGCTCACTTTGACTGCCAATAACTTCGTAGATTTTTGAGATATCATATTTACTAATGTTTTTAGCTTTTTAAACGCTTTTCATTAATTGATTTTCATAAAAATCTTCATGTAGGAGACCCAGACAGTGTCAAGTTGACACCAACCTCAAGAGGAAAAAAAAAAGCCGCCAAGCGCCTCGTATCTCGGCGTGACGTCATAAGATGTACCAGGAGAGTGGGATATCAGTCATACGTCCGTTACCGAATTTTGTAGATTTTTGCTATCACTCTCTAAGTTTCTAGGCGAGCGCACTTCATCCTCGGTCTCATCGACGCTTCCTATTAGACGCGGTAATAGCCCATTGTGTGTAAAAAAAAACCGGCCAAGTGCGAGTCAGACTCGCGTACCTAGGGTTCCGTATTGTGGAGGATAAACTTAATTTTGTAATCTTTACGTAAACACATATAACCATGATTTTTTTCATACTTTTTGGTCCACCAGTTTTGGAGACAAGGGCGAGGACATAATTTTTTTTTCAATGCATGTGCTCGTAAAGGCCCACTTTTTATGCATCAAAACCGAACAGAAAGTCGATTATTTTGCCCTAGGGCTTTATTATTATTATTTTTTATTTGTTTGCAATGGTTGGCTAACCTGCAGCCTTTCCTGTGTACCATAGATGTTATACTTTTTTTTCCACTGTTTAACGGCTCTGGATACAATCCTTTTGAGCCAATCATAATTTAAAGTTCACAAGATTATATTTGTTTTTATTTCCTCACACTATGCATTGAAAAACGTAGTATGATACACGGCCGTAAAAGCAATAAATTACTCGGTTACGTTTAAAACACTCGCTACGCTCGTGTTTTAAATCGTCCTCGTACTTTATTCCTTTTCGCCCTTGTAGCATAAACTACTATTATGGTTTTTTAGCGATTTCTCGAAATAAATGCAATTAAATCCAAATTATATATTTTTACAATCAACTTTTTAATACCTACAATTTGATACCCAAATTGTATTTTTTTCATTTTTTTTTATTTATTGTAATTATAACCTACTTCTTTTTTTATACTTATCATTTGTGCTCAACTTTTTTAAATCGCTATAGTTTTCCTGTAATTGGACAGTTATGATCTACAATTGACATTTTTTTTTAATTTTTTGGTCTACCAGTTTCGGAGATAAAGGGGGGACATACATATTTTTGTGTTTTTTTTTTCAAGATTTCTCGAAACCGGTGCCAGGAAATATAGTAAAGTATATATTTTTACAATCTAATTTTTAATATCTACAATTTGATACCGATATTGTATTTTTAGGATAATATTTTTTATTTTCCTTACTTTTGTTTTGGATTTTTTTTTACACCGTGATATGTGGGCAAATTAGTGCTATTTTTGTGCCAAATTTCATGTCTTTATCTGTAACGGTGATAAAGTTATGAGGCTGTGACATACGGACGGATGGACGGCCGGACGGAAGGACGGACGGACAACGGAGTCTCACCATAAAGGATTCTTTTGTAGCTTTTAGGTACGGAACCCTAAAAATGAACAAGACACCAACAGGTTGTTCAGTTAATTGGACATTTAAGACGTCGCGTCGAGTTACTAAGTGTGCTCCTTTTCTTTTCAGGTCGTACTTGTCACGTGAAGTTGTGCAGGCGTTGCAGAACAAACCTTTTTTATTTCTTTTTAGAAAATAAGCCATTGTTTATTTAAACGGCGAGCTTTCAGTGCATACACAGTTCTGTTTTCTATTCTAATTAAACCCTTTTATCTATTCCCATCCCATATAATAAGGTTATTACAACATCAAAAGTGGTTTTATAAGTACCTGCATTATTTGTCCGATGTTATACGAGTAACATTACATTACCGATAGGTCATTTTTTGCTTCTTTGCTCCCCTGAAATATAATCCAATTGGATTTAAAATTAAATATTCAGTTTTGTGTCTACTTTCTCAAGATATCCAAATTTTAAATTTTTAACCCATTCCGTGGATGGACGGACAGCAGAGTGATAATAACATGGCTCAGGTTTACCTTTTGGGTACGGAACCTTAAAACACTAGCTCGAAATTTAGCATTTCCCAAAGTGTGGGTCGCAAGCTGGTGAAGAAACTTAAATTCAGGCCAACACACAATGTGCATCCCCCGGCGGGCGTTTAGCCACACGATTAAATAAATTATGCTAATTTAAAGATGAAATGAATATCCTTCACCTCTTTCTTATGTCACAAAGTCTTAGTGATTTTTTAGTAAATTAATAGATAGTAAATGATAGAGATGATTAACGGGACACCTGACGCTAGAACATCAACAACACCAGGTTTTTAAGGGTTCATTGGAAGAAACTAGGTCTCTCCTCATATTAAAGAAAATATATTTGATTTATCGATCTTTTATCTATGGATTCCACCTATAACCAATGTTTTAAGATTTATGCTTCTGTCAAAAAAAAAAATGTTTTCCGCCCTCTTTTTTTTGGTTTTCAAACGTTCGTTTCAAAGACGCGGTGAAGAGATCAACTTGTTTTTTTTTATAAAATAGGCAATAGAAATATGAAGGGATGTTACCTAAATCCAATATTTTATCCCTACAAAATATTTTAGTATTAGCTAAAAACACACCAATTTGTTGTTTCGCTGCGTGATCACTAGTATTACGCGTCCAAAAACAAGAGCCAAACAGCCAACATATAATCATTTCTATTAAAAGCAAATAAGGTCTTTGCCATGAAACTCATTGTGCTGGACGGGTAATAAAAAAGTTGCTAGGGTATGCCATCCTCTTAAGGCGATTACCATCGCCAAATTAGCAGATCGATATTTGTCAGAACGAATATCAACGGAAGCGACATTGAAATAACGTTCATATCAGCGCGCAATGCATAGTGGCTGTTACGACGCTCGCTGCGTCCTTGATAGGGCGAAATAGGAGAAAATTATACTTTTCACAAGGACGTGATTGTTCGATTGAATAATCCTATGTTATGTTTATAGCTATCAAATTTATCTATTTATCAAAGCATAAATGAATTCAATCGGCCAAGCCACTTAGGAGCAGTAGGAAATTCAAGCCAAAAAACACCATTTAGTTAATAAATTTTTTCATGTAGAGGTTTTGGTGGTATGAAAAAGAAAAATGTTGCATATGTTGTCTAAGAGCTGATTATTCATAATACATTTTTTCATTATTTTTGGTTTGGCTGTAAACGAGGGGTAGGCTTTAGAAAGTACCCATTTGGCAATAGTAAGGCCCTTAAGAAAATGCAACGCACTATTTGTAGCACATGTTGCTTTTACGCCGCTCGTAGCGCTTAGTGGCTCGTAGCGCTCGCTGGGTACAGAGCGTAGCGATTCAGTTCTGTCGTATCGTCGTAGAGAAAGCAAACACTCGACGTGACCTACCAAGTAGTGAACCTGGATATATAATGATGAAAAGGAAGTTCATCTCCTTTTATCTCCTCTCACCTTAACCTCCTAAATATTATAAATGAGAATTAATGAATTAGCACTTTATCTCACAAAAAATAAGATGCAAAAAGCGACAGAAGAAAAGGGCGGACTTATTCCTTAAATAAATTTCTTGCAGTCAACCGTGGGGAAAACATTAATATCTATCTTCCAATTAGTGTGAGATTGTTTTTTTTCCTGTTTCGTGACGTAGTAAAGTATCGACGTGATAATAGGTCTTCACATATGAAATTGTCGAAATTTTCTTACAGATTTATGAGTTCATCATTCCTGTAATTCAATAGCTATTTTAATTATTAGTTTTTTGTTTGAAAGTTCATTTCAAGGTTTTACATCTACGTATTAAATTTTGTTTTTATTAACAGTCTGATTATAAAAATTTAATCTTCAAAAACAGTTCGTCCTGATTGCCATTCATTTCAATGATAAGATTCGTAATTTTTTTTTTATAGCTGACACTTTTCAAAAATTAAATCAATGTTGCTGTCAATTTAATGTTGTCCCATTCATACACATAAGAAATAACATAATTTGTTTATGTCATTCCTAAAAAAAAATGCAAAAATGTTTGTACTGAAAATAGAATTTCCTTCAAATTATTTAACACAAAAATATTTAACACAAAAATAGTAAAGGCCTTATTGCTGTACTCCGGGGTCAAATACACGCTTTTTAGTACATGCGTCTCATCGCGTTTTCCTCCACCGTTCAACAAGTGGTAAGAAAAGAATTCCGAAAACTCATTGGTGCATGCTCGACTGGCAGGGCTCGAACGCCGGTCTCAATATTGAGATCCTGGCAACTACCGACTGAGCTACCATTGCAAATAAATGATGAAAGCAAAGATTAAATTGATTGATTGATAGTCTAGGACCAATAGTCATAGGGCTTAGGAAAAAAAACTGCATTTTAGGCAGAAAGCAAGCCGCTTTGTCCAGTAATACTAGGGATCAATATGAATGATTTCATCCGAGGAAATGAAAATTTTATTCACTAGAATTCAAGATGGCGGACTTTTTCCAACATGGCGGCTGCATAATTTTAAAAATTTACAGAATCAAAACGGCTTCACCGATTTTAGTGATTAGGGTGTCAATCAATTTGTATTGACATCTTATATAATAAAAAAAATATATCGTTTAAGAAATTAAAGATGGCAGCCAAATATTAATAAAATTGTGAAATTTTCTAAAAATTTTTTTCATTCTTATGAAAATAACAACTAAATTTCCTATGATATGGTCACATGTTTTTATTATTTAATAAATTTTAATAATATTATTTACAAAATAAAATAAAAATCTTGAAAATCTGATGAGTAGTTTTTAAACTATACGCATTTCAAAAGAACCGCGCGGTTTTGAAAGTCGTCACTGCACGTGATGTGATGCATCATAAAATGAAAACGAGTGCACGAATTTCAGTAATTTACATATCTGACGATTTGTATTTATATCCTGTAATTTATAACGTCTTGTAAAAACCGGCCAAGTGCGAGTTGGACTCGCGCAAAAATGGTTTCGTACTAAGTACACCACTGTTTATTTGTTTTGATCATCCCTTACTAATTTAATTATGAATAGGTGATAACAATATTTTTATGATTTTCTACAGCAGGTATGATTCATAATTATAATAACATACAGGAATTTTAAAATTCCCAACTAGTTTAGTTTCTGAGATAGACTCCAAAATTAAAATGTTCTAAAGCTAACAGATGGCCCCATTTCCTTATTCTTGAAGGTATAAATGAGCAGCAAATATATTAATCCTCTGTATCTACAACTTCATCCGATGTGGTTAAACTGAAAGAAGAGAAAATTCATATGAAATCAGCCCAGAATGTACCTATATCATGTTATGAGTAAGTAAAAAATAAAGAGATACCTTTCGTTTTTGCAGCTGCCATTGCATGTGCTGCATTGCACTGTGCAGGATAAACCCATCTGCCGATACGAGCAGCGCATTGTTTTGCAGCCTTTTTTACAACCGCAATGGTCAAAGTAAGATAACTCATGCCATATCTGCCTGGCTTCAGACCATTGTGGTACCCAACTGTCATTAGATTATTTCCAACCCCAGGAGGATGGAGATGGAGATGGCACAGAGGCATTGTCGAGAATAACGAAAGTGCCCCATAAGTGTCTCGCTTGATAGTTG
The DNA here is from genome assembly GCA_934047225.1 of Ypsolopha sequella. Classification (NCBI taxonomy): domain Eukaryota; kingdom Metazoa; phylum Arthropoda; class Insecta; order Lepidoptera; family Ypsolophidae; genus Ypsolopha; species Ypsolopha sequella. Next base: position 26,998,775 of record OW203987.1, read on the forward strand.
GCATGGAGCGCATGTTTTTGTAATGCCACCGATGTTGGTGGGATGCTTGTTACCAATTTATCCTTGGTAGCAAATAGTTCCTTGCGTACCAAGTTGACCAACGAATGTGCTGTTTGTGAATCGCAATGGTGAACTTTTCCAGCATAGCCATAATTTCTTCAGGAAGACTTTGTATTGGCTGCGATATTTCTTTTAAAGCTGGTGTGACAACCACGTTTTGAAGCATCACTTCTTTCCTTTTGTATGGAACTAAAAAGTAGTGTCATAGCCTGTAAAGGCGTGAAAGTCACGAAGGTCAGTTGATCTGTCAGGGCCCAAAGTGTTGGCTATTTTATGAACTCCGACATAACGGAATTTATTTGCCGTCTCGGTCAATAGCCACAACTCTTGCAGGCCACTCTCATAATCATAATCGTTTATTTCGTAATATTCATTATAAATACTGAAATCTAAAATAAAAATAGTAATACAATGCATAATTGTACAAAACACATAATAATAAATCTTAATAGTAAGCCTTACATTGCGCTTGTCATAAAAAAAATCTTTCACCGAGTAGAACGCCTGCTCGACAAGCCAGCGCCTCAACATGGATTTAAATATTTGTAGATTTGGAGATCCTATAATATTTTAGGCAACAAATTGTAAACAGTGGGGCCCATAACATGCGTAAGCACACTTGACTTTTTAAGTCTATGTTTCACGCCAATGATTTTGTCACCCGTACGCGGTCTTATACGTATTTTATGAGCCGATATTTTCGCACGTATACACCGCCACCTGATAGATGACAACAGATGGGAGTGTCATTATTTTCAGGGACTTGAAATGTGGCTTCACTGTTTTTGTCCGTGGTATTTGCATAATAGCTCTGATCGCGCGTTTCTGCATACGGAAGGCGCGTTTGCAGTTGGCGGCGCACGCCCACAGCTGGGCGCCGTACTGCAGCAGCGAGTGTACGGTTGCAAAGTAGCAGGGGCGCACCACGTCCTGCGGCACCACGCGCGCCAGACGCCTTAGTGCAAAGCACGCGCAATCAAGTCGACCACATAGCGCGTCAATGTGGTATTTCCATGTCAGGCCTCTGTCAAGTTTGAACCCGAGGAAGGTTGAGGACTCCACCTGTTCTATTTGAATTCCATTCACTTGAACCGATAGAAGTCGGGGAGGTGTACCACAAAGCCAGAAATGAATGAAATGTGTCTTTTTTGAGTTGAGTACAAGACTATTTCCCCGAAACCATTGGGAAAGCTGTAGCGCTGTGTTGTTTAATTGAACTTCAAGTTTCTCGATAGACGGTGCGCTTACAGCCGCGGCGACGTCATCAGTGAACATGAGAATTTCACAGTCACAAACCGCACACGGTAAGTCGTTCAGAAGCAGGGAGAAAGGGTTTGTTCGAGACCGAAAATCCCTGAGCCACGCCCATCGTAGTGTCGAGAGGATCAGATCTTGTGTCACCTCCATCAGCTACGACAGTTTGTGATCGATTACGCATCAAATCGGTGAACAGAGTGTGAGCTGGCCCGCTGATCCCATAGTGGTGCATCTTGATGGCTAGAGTATTGTGATTCTCAATTAAAGTTTGATAAAATTATATCAATAACACCATAGCCTGTAAAGGCGTGAAAGCCACGAAGATTAGTTGATCTGTCAGGGCCCAAAGTGTTGGCTATTTTATGAACTTCGACATAACGGCATTTATTTGCCATCCCGGTCAATAGCCACAACTCTTGCAGGCCACTTTCAATTAAATTTTGATAAAATTGTATCAATAACACCAAAGCACCATCAAAGATTATTCCATAAAATTGAATGGGAAAAAATTTCTGTTTTTATTAGAAATTCTAGTTTTTCAGAATGTTCAGCCTTAAGCCTGAGCGAAGTTGTCCAATTGAAAACAACCTGAGAAAATAAACAAAGTTGCAGAAGTCACACTAGCTTTAAATGAAATATCGCAGCCAATACAAAGTCTTCCTGAAGAAATTATGGCTATGCTGGAAAAGTTCAACTGCTACCTGTACGATTCACAAACAGCACATTCATCGGTCAACTTGGTGCGTAAGGAACTATTTGCTACCAAGAATAAATTGGTAACAAGCATCCCACCAACATCGGTGGCATTACAAAAACACGCGCTCCATGCCACCTATCAAGCGAGACACTTATGGGGCACTTTCGTTATTCTCGACGATGCCTCTGTGCCATCTCCATCTCCATCCTCCTGGGGTTGGAAATCATCTAATGACAGTTGGGTACCACAATGGTCTGAAGCCAGGCAGATGCGGTTGTAAAAAAGGCTGCAAAACAATGCGCTGCTTGTGTCAGCGGATGGGTTTACCCTGCACAGTGCAATGCAGCACATGCAAAGGCAGCTGCAAAAATGAAAGGTATCTCTTTATTTTTTACTTACTCATAGCATAATTGATGATATAGTTACATTCTGGGCTGATTTCATATGAATTTTCTCTTCCTTCAGTTCAACCACATCGGATGAAGCTGTAAATACAGAGGATTAATATTTTTACTGCTCATTTATACGAGTACCTTCAAGAATAAGGAAATGGGGCCATCTGTTAGCTTTAGAACATTTTAATTTCGGAGTCTATCTCAAAAACTAAACGTGTTAGGAATTTTAAGATTCCTGTATTTTATTACTGTAGAAAATCATAAAAATATTGTTATCGCTCATTTATAATGAAATTAGTAAGGGATGACCAAAACAAATAAACAGTGGTGTACTTGGTACGAAACCATTTGTGCGCGAGTCCAACTCGCACTTGGCCGGTTTTTACAAGACGTTATAAATTACAGGATATAAATACAAATCGTCAGATATGTAAATTACTGAAATTCGTGCACTCGTTTTCATTTTATGATGCATCACATCACGTGCAGTGACGACTTTCAAAACCGCGCGGTTCTTTTGAAATGCGTATAGTTTAAAAACTACTCATCAGATTTTTAAGATTTTTATTTTATTTTGTAAATAATATTATCACAATTTATTAAATAATAAAAACGTGTGACCATATCATAGGAAATTTAGTTGTTATTTTCATAAGAATGAAAAAAATATTTAGAAAATTTCACAATTTTATTAATATTCAGCTGCCATCTTTAATTTCTTAAACGATATATTTTTTTATAATATAAGATGTCAATACAAATTGATTGACACCCTAATCACTAAAATCGGTGAAGCCGTTTTGATTCTGTAAATTTTTTAAATTATGCAGCCGCCATTTTGGAAAAGGTCCGCCATCTTGAATTCTAGTGAATAAAATTTTCATTTCCTCGGATGAAATCATTCATATTGATCCCTAGTATTACTGGACAAAGCGGCTTGCTTTCTGCCTAAAATGCAGCTTTCGACATAAATGTTGCCGTAAGCCCTTAGGCTACAACGCAAACAGCCTAACGTGCTTACCGAGGTAAGTACACAGGACAATTTTTTTCACTTAACGTGCTTACCGAGGTATGTACATTGTACCCAGGACAATTTTTGTCACTTAACGTGCTTACCGAGGTATGTACATTGTACCTAGGACTATTTTTGTCACTTAACGTGCTTACCGAGGTATGTACATTGTACTCAGGACAATTTTTGTCACTTAACATGCTTACCGAGGTAAGTACACTGGACAATTTTTGTTACTTAAAATGTGTACACAAGAAATTTTTGTCAGTTAATGTGCTTACCGAGATAAGTAAACAGGACACTTTTTGTCACTTAACGTGCTTACCGAGGTAAGTACACAGGACAATTTTTGTTACTTAACGTGCTTACCGATGTGTACACAGGACAATTTTTGTCACTTAAAGTGCTTACCGAGGTAAGTACACTACAGTGGCGTGCACAGAACTTTTTGCTGGAAAAGCAAGCAATTGGTCAAGAATAACAATAAAAAAAACATGAAAAAATTTAAATACCACTTTGAAAAAAAAAAGTTTGTATGACGCCAGGGTAGACAATGTCTACCCTAGAGTGAAAATTTCCTATACAAACTTTTTTTTTCAAAGTGATATTTAAATTTTTTCATATTTTTTTTATTATTATTATTGACCAATTGCTTGCTTTTCCAGCAAAAAGTTCTGTGCACGCCACTGAGTACACAGGACAATTTTTGTCACTTAACGTGCTTACCGAGGTAAGCACACAGGACAATTTTTGTCACTTAACGTGCTTACCGAGGTAAGCACACAGGACAATTTTTGTCACTTAGGGCAGAGAATATAAAGTATTTAGGCGTTCCAACTAGGGGAGTTTAAATAATTACGGGCTGGGTGAGAAATAAAATTCTATAACCTTTTGGTTTATTTTAGTAGGCCCCGCACAAGTAGGTACAATAGAAAGGGCCAAATTGTGTCAGAATTCTAACCAGTGTTGCCACCTTGGTTTTTGAAAAACAGCAGTTGGACAAGCTTGAAAGGGCTAGATTTAGCAAATTTTGCCATCAAAAGTGCTAAAAATTGTTTATTTGAAATGTAGTAAGTAATTTCAGAAAATGCAACACAGTAATTAAAACTAAGTTATTGAATTGTTAAAAATCGTACCTGCTGAAGCAGAAAAAGTTGATGGCTGATTGACATCGGCGTTTTTTGCGGATTTGAACGAAAATTTTAAATTAATCCTACAGTTTTTATTATTTCAGTTGACACCTTGTGTGAACAGCAACACTCTCTCAGTCGTTTTAAACCCCATCGTATACGTAGTAAGGATATCATTGTTTTTAGCCCCATTTTGTTTCTGGTTTTAGTTTTAATTAGGTTCACAGAACTATAAATATACACATAACGAAAAGGACTAGATTGCTCTTTTCGGGCTAAATCATCAAAAAACGAATTCAACTACAGTAAAAAGTGCTAGATCTAGCCCGAAAAGGGCTAAGGTGGCAACACTGATTCTAACGAGTAACCGAAAAGGACTATAATATGTCCCCTTGACCTTTTCCGTAAGTTGTGTCAACGCGTGACATTTAAAAGGAACTCTTGAACTCGAAATAATTTTTGTACACGCCTAGAATGTCTGTTACCTAAAATTAATGCTTAAATTTAAAATTAACTTTGTAAAGTGTTTTACGCGTTTGAGCGTCCCAGATACACTCAAAAGGCCGCCTTATTGGGGACGCACCACCACTCCTGTCGTAGCTTGAAAAAAAGAAACATACACATACATACTTGAACTTTTATTTTGCTTTTAACTTTATGAATTTTTGAATTTTCATTTTAATTGAAAATGATAACTAATTTATTTTCAGTTTATATTTTCTATATACATTTTATAAAAACTACATATACTCACCCTGTTTCCCTGTCTCCCAGAGGGGTAAGCAGAGACTACAGGTTTCCATCTGCTACGAACAAGACACACCTCTTTCGCAAAAAAAAATTGTTTTTGTCCACGATTTGTGTATGGGACAATCAACGCGCAAACCCCTAAATAACGCCTGACTTTTTTTTCCACTGATGGAAAGCACTGGGGCCTTAAAAACAAACACCAGAAAAGAAAGTACGTCGGACCACTTAATTTGTATGAAAAATGTTAAAGGAAATGTTCTCAGATAAATATTGTAAGGAGCACATCAAAAGTGTCTGCCTACTCTTAAATTAGACGGAACGAAACGAGGTTTTTGTGAAGGTGTTTTTTTTTTCGTGACAGTTATTTTTCGTTTTGCTACCAATTTACGAGCCCTTCGTGAAAACGTTTGTTGTTTTGAAAGTCATGTTTTCGTGTATCCGTGAATCTTATTGATTTGAAAATACAAAATCAAAATATTTTATACAATGTATTTATTACATATAAATGTAATAAATAATTAATGTATTACTACATTATAAATAGAATGTGCAGAAAGCACAACGACGTTTTTGTAAAAGATTCTCAAGCCTTTGATTTGTTTTCCTGTTCATTTATAAAATACAATAAGTTTAAGTTTAGTGTCATAGTTATGGTTCATAAATTATATTCTACTTCATTTATTTTCTTTGTAATTTATGTTACTTATTTTAAGTTATGCCAACTTGTAGTGCGTAAGTCTAACTAGTTATGTGCTGTGAATGTTGTGTTTTTCTGTAATTGTATGCTCACTGTGGCTTGCTTTGTTATATCTTGTAATTGTGAACATTAAGTGTGTGTCTGTTGAAAAACATACATAAATAAATAAATAAAATAAAAATACTAAGATGGATATGATTTTTAAAATTATCGAAATTGTAATTAATTAAATTATTATTACATACGGCTTGAGCACTCACATGTGGTTGTTGTTGACTATATGCCAACCGTTTCACCGATACAATTTCGGCATTATCAAAGCGAGTGTTGTTCTTGGTTGGCATATAGTCAACAACAACCACACGTGAGTGTTCAAGCTGTATGTAATAATAATTTAGTATGTCAGCATTTACAGCTCGGGCCTTCTGAGCACGCAAACCAATCACAAATGTGCCCCAACAGGATTTGAACCCGCAACCTCCGGATTAATAGTTGAGTACTCGAATCACTGGACCACACAGGCAGCTTTCTTTACTCATTGGAACAAACTGCCATTCTGCCAGTGATGCCAGGTCTACTGATTTTTCAGGAGATTTACTGATTTTCGCTTAATTCTACTGACCTACTGATTTCAACTGAAATTCTACTGATTTTTTTCAAATACTAGCTATACTTTGTAAAATTAACTAGAATAACTAAAAAACTGCGTGAAATGAAACGCAAAATTAACACTGTTATGTTGGCACTAATCAATTCTTTGTAAAAATAGACTATGTCGTAATGGCTGGTGCTGTTTTCACATTCATGTGTTTGCCGCACTCCAGCGCGTCGGTAGAGCGACTTTTTTCTCAAGTTAATTTGACCAAAACTAAGCTACGAAATAAAATGTCCACAGAAGTAATTTCGGGAGTGCTACACACTAAAAATCTATTAAAAAATGCAAATTGCTTTGACTTCGACGTAAGCCCTGAAATGTTAAGCAGACATAATAATAAAATGTACCAATAAAACATTATTATAATGACAGAATTTGTTTTATTATAAAAAAATTAGTCTACTGTTTTTTTTTTTTATTTCCATATAATCTCCTGATTTTTCTAGTCACGTCTACCGATTTTTTTTAAATTGACCTGGCAACACTGCATTCTGCAACAAAATAACGACAGATAGGGACGTGTGCAAGACTGTATGAATAACAATCCAATTGTCTTTACAGAGCTCTTTGGCAGTCAAACTGTGCTCATGGCCCCGCTACGGTAAACTGCACAATCCACTTTTTAGGGTTCCGTACCTAAAGGATAAAAAAAAACTATTTTGGTAAGACTCCGTGGTCAGTCATTATTCATAATTAACCGTTAAAGACTTGAAATTTTGCACAAAAATAGCATAAATTTGCCCCGATAATAAACTGTGATAAAATTTCAAGCGATTTGAAATTGCTAAAAAAATTGTCACTAAAAAAAATTGAAAAAATCCTCGCAAGCAATTTGAAAGATTTGAACACTCATGAAACCGGAAGCTGACATGCCTGAACCATTATTAGACACCCAATTTTCCACAAAATATAACCTATATGTTAATCTAGGGTCTATTCTTTGAGATAGTAAAAGTTTCATGTCGATACATCAAGTGGTTTTTGAGATCTTAGGTAACAAGCCATTAAACCAAAAAACTTGCACTTTTCTATAATGTAGGGTAGGATAGGATATCTTTTGTGATTTTCTTGTTTTCACACTTAGGTTAACAATCTACTTGACAACTATGTACAACATAGATACTCGTACTGTACGAGTAGGTGACACAAGCAGTTACAAAGTACACTTTACAACATACAGATGTGAGAGAAACCTCTCCACGTTCTGGCAGGATCTGGTAGCTAAGGGTCTTGCTCACTCGCAGGTCTTGTTAGCACGAAGTGCCACGTAGGGTTGCCAGACGTCCCGTATTTTCCGGGATATCCCGTATTTCAAGGATAATTTTAAACGTCCCGCCGGGATAGACACTGCCCAGTATTTCAACCCCGGATTTGATAAAGAACAAAATAATGACCGTTTTAAAATATGATTATTCCGATTATCGATATATATGTCCCGGAGAAAATTTTAAATCCTGTTTTTTGTTTGCCCTATTCAGCGTTTATCCCTAACAGGATAAAAAAATCTGGCAACCCTATGCCACGACCTCGTTGACTTAGGCTTGCGGAACTTCCGGACATTTTTCCGGGCTCTGCTAAATTCAGCTGTGTCTAGAATTTCAACAAATGACTAAAATAATGATTGCAATTTAACACGTAATATTTTTTTCTGAAGAGGTTTTCTTCCTTTATTTTGGACATGCTAAGTTGTTTGTCATGTGAGTGATATTTATATTGATGTGTATCACATTTTAGTGCTTTGTCTTTAAAGAAATGAATGAGGTTTTGTGTCACTATTAGTTTCGTCTCTACGATAAAATAAATTAAACAAAAAACCTTAAATTTTAGTATTTCTTATACATATTTAGCAGTTTTTTCAAGAAACTGAGAACCAAAAAATTGTGTTAAATAGCTTGTGTTTTGTCTAATTTAATATAATTATAATACTTAAATCTTATTTATGTCTTGAATACTAAAAAACTAATTATCTGTCTGTATTATTCCTTTTGACTTTTTTTTCTCATATAATTAATTGTAATATGTTCTAATTCGTGAATATTAATAATTTATTGCATCAATTTGTAAAAATTAATAACTTCAAATATGGACTAATTTAATAAAACATTGTAGTAAAATTTTAAACCTACCTGCAAGGAATATGTAATGCTTGTGTTATTTGTAAAAAAAAAATGGGACAAACTGAAAACCAGCGCTGCAAGTTGCTTGCAACTAGGAGCATTTGCTGAGTTTGGCCCTTTTTGCCACTTTATTTTATTTTTTATTTTTTTTCTGTGCATGTGTGTTTCTTTTTTGTGGCAAATAAATACTTTTCACTTTCACTTTCACTTTCAACCCTAGACGGATAAGTACACTTATTTTTGGAACAACGCGGAGAAATTGTACCGTCATGTTGTTTTGTATAATAACCATTAATAACAAGTATCTGTCATTGCACAGGTAAGTAAATATTAATAATATACACGACATGAAACTCTGAAAGGGGTGTCAGATCGGTTTCCGAGCATAGACTGTGAAATGCAAGTTACAATCCACACTCGTACACCCACGTATTAACACGATTACGTCCCAGCGTGAGCCCTATCGCCGTACTCCGGGCATAAATTAGACATAACAACTGAAGAGTGCTTTGGAGTGTTTTGTTTTTTTTTTCATCCTATGGATTCTCTAATATACGTACAATATTCCGGTAATATTAAAATCACCAAAGTATGTATGGCGTCGACAGAAGTCGAGGTAATATAATTTGTTGGCCAAGGCGATTTATTATGGCGGCGACGTCAGCGCCCTCACAGCGGCGATTCGAGCAAAATAAAATGGCAACCCCACAGAAAAGAGAGGGGATAGGGTGTAAATCCAAGATGGAGGACAGGTAGGATACTCCATCGGAGGTGTCAATGGCTATCGGTGTAATTGGTGTTGTTTGCGTTCAATGAATAAATAATTGATACGGAGAAAAGGTGTTATTTTAATATATAGAACTCCCAGAAAACAAAGTATATTTCTAACTTTATTTAATTCTAAATGTATGCTATGTTGCAGTTGCACAAAATACTATTATAAGTAGAGACCGGTTTATATGTATTACATGTCAAAGCTGTTTTCAGTTAAAACCTGTTTTAACTAGTAAAAACTAGTTCTTACTAAAACTATTTTGTTTGAAAACTGGCTGCTGTGAATGTGCTTTTTATTAGACATTGCAAACATGGATTTAAGAGATTGTAAAATATTCAAGAGGAGCGGTGCTTACAGAAATAAAGTTAAAAATAGATACCAGCAACCATTATCTTTCACGCGTAATGTTACACCCTTTGTCAAACATCAAAGTCAAGCAAGCGGAGCGAATATAGGTAGAAGTGATTCCATACAAAACGAATATTCTTTACAAAATCCTGCTGCGAACAAAGTCAAACAAAAGTACCTGTGTACTAAGTCCGTAGACACCATTTAATCATATTATAGCAACTCTTGAGACATCATGTTTTAATAGATTTTAATTTAATAAACATTGAAAATAAAAAGGGGGCATTAAAAATTTGTTGAAAATACTAACTTACTCTATCGATAAAAATTCTATTGAATAAAATTTACTATCTAAAAGATAGCACTCTAACCATTTCACAATCTTTCAGCCCCATCATGCTTAATAGTAATACTTATCAGTTTACTTACAAAGGAATCTTTGGTGTATTTTATTTTTAACCTCGAACGAACACATCAAATTCACAGTTCATCCGAGAAATGAAAAATAAATTAAACTTTATCCTACAAAAGATCCCGCAAGTCCAATATAGTCGGAAAAGGTATTTTAATAGAGTCGTGGTGGCATTTTTGTAACTTTTTTGTGATGAAAGCGACACAACAACCCCTGTAAAAACCTTGAAAAGAGTACAATAAAATGTAAGAAACAATACAGTTATAGTACAATTATAGTACTAAACTGTAATGTATGGAGCCACAATAACATGGCTATGTCACTAAATTGCGATATAACTGCACCAAATCCTACCTGAGTAAACGCGCGTTTACATCATTGTTATAGGACTTGAATGAAACACTAAATTAGTGTTTCTGAAAACGTTCTCTGGATTGCTATAGTACACACTTTTGCTGGATGGAATATTTTACTAAAAAACTATTGATGATGCAGTTTTTCTGGCTATTTTATTATACTTTGTTAACAACAATAAGTGCCAACATAGCACTTAAATTAAAATATTACCTCAGCGGTTTTTTTCTGCTTATAAAAATGTTTAGAGCGATCGAAGACAACCTTACGTTACCACTAAACATTTGTAACAGTACAGTGGAGACCACATCAAGTTATACACTTGCAGTACGAAATTAGCCCCTACAGAGAAGAATATAAGATAGGTACAAAGTCCAATGTGTCTTACTTGATGCGGTCTCCACTGTACCTGATCGTTTCTGTTTACAATAGTAGCAAAATGTTAAATAATTTGTAAACAATACTTTTGTCCGATAATATAAATAATATATTACTCAAAAACCACTGATTCCAAGTTGTTTTTGAAATAAAATAACTAAAAATGTTGCATATTTTGACCCTTATCATGCATATTTTAAGCATATTTCGGGCTTTTTATGTTCCATATAATCTGGTCTCTAATTATAAGTATTGTAGATGTGTACAATTTTGTACCAAACGATAAAAAAACTGATCTGAACACATTGTAAAGCTCGACCTGTGCTTTCTTGCATAATAATAAAAATAATAATAATAAAATTCTTTATTGCACAAGTTAAATTTTTGTACACAGGCGAGCTTAATACTACTTAGTATTTTCTACCAGCCAACCTTTGGCAATGGGGAAGTTGTTGGGGTAGTGCCATGATTTCCAAATATATACCTATATATGTATATTATACTTAAATACTCAATAAATTATATTAAATTACATGCTAATACACAAAATAAATTAATAATTGATAAGTTCAACTACTTATAGTTTCTAGGGAGTTTAGCACGCGCCGTCGATACAGTATATTTCCATCATACTTACTCTCTCTCACATTGACAAACCCGGTTGCCTGAGAGCGCAAGTACGATAGATAGACGCTGTTTCTTTAGCACGTGCTAGCCATACTAAACTCGTCAAATTCGAGTTTCAATTACCTGAATGATTCGATCCCTGAAGAGAACTTTATCAGCTCTGGCTACTGTATTGTGTACATTACATTGTTCATTACAGAATTGCGGAACAATTTCAATTAAAACAGAGTGTGCTGTGTTGGGCTCTGCATCGCAATTTTCATCGTTGTTTTTAGGGTTCCGTACCCAAAGGGTAACCAACGGGACCCTATTACTAAGACTCCGCTGTCCGTCTGTCTGTCCGTCAGTCCATCTGTCACCAGGCTGTATCTCATGAACCGTGATAGTTAGACAGTTGAAATTTTCACAGATGATGTATTTTTGTTGCCGCTATAACAACAAATACTAAAAAACAGAATAAAATAAATATTTAAGGGGGCTCCCATACAACAGACATGTTTTTCATCAAACATCAATCGGCTGGATTCAAAGGCAGTTTTCGATACAGGGCGTCAAAAGTATGGAATGATTTGCCCCCACCCATCAGAGAGTGCAAAACAAAGGCAACATTCCGTATTAAATTGAAAAAGTACCTTTTAGACCTACAAAAATAATATAAGCATTGTAAAGAAAATTTTTGTTATTTTATATATTTTTATTTTGGTATATATGTATATAATTTATGTTTTATATAAATATAATTATTTATTTATATATATCTCCTGCACATTCTTCTTATCTTTATGTGTATTTAAATATAAGCCACCTAGCATAGGTATAGGTTAAGTTTTAATATTAATTTTAAGTCAGGGTTTAGCAGAATACCAGCGCTGTAGCCCCTACTACAGCATTTAGCTGAGCTGAAATCCTTTTTTATTTACCACTGTTTTCCTAATGTTATATTTACTCGTACTGTTTGTTAATTTGTATTGTTTGTTATTTTGTATGTTTTTATGTTCTTTCTCGTGTTTGTGGTATTTTAAAATAAATTACTTTTCTTTCTTCTTTCTTTCTTTCTTTTTTTTTGCCGTTTTTATAGATAATGGTACGGAACCCTTTGTGCGCGCGTCCAAATCGCACTTGGCCGTGTTTTTTAATCAAACTTGATAACAAGATATCGTCTCGACATGAATTCCCAAAGGTATCAGTGATGTTCCCCAGTGTAAAGTGTAGAAGCAAATCACAGTCCACACTTTGTTAAACATACTTTTCACCGACAATTATTACTTACCAAACGTGATGGTTGGTGAACCCTAACGGCCGTAGTTTTGGCACAAATGGACCAACGGCTTGACGTGCTTTCCAAAGCAGGCAGGCCGCACCGAAATGTACTGTAACATATAGCTAGGCAATATGTTAGGTTTAGGTAAGGCTAGGTTTTATAGGTAGGTTAAAGGACTATTTGTTCGTGTTCAGTTGGCAATCGATAACCTTTATGGATCGACATACGTCGTATTGACTGATTTATTTCGTGTTTTCCAAAAATAAATACAGATCCAGTATAAAAGATCTTTCAGACAAAACACGACCAAAATTCCTAAGAGAGTCCCATCGGTGTGAAGGTGGCTCTCCATAAATAAATATTCCTTCTAGAGTTTTGACGAAATACGACAAGCCAGTGCTCTACGAGATTCAGAGCTCCCCTCCCTTCATGTGTGCGTGATAATTAGGGTGGATAATATGAAAAAAGAAATAATACAAGAAGTCAAAGTGAAAACAAAGTAGTATGATTCAGCATAATTCGTACTAGATCCCGAGTAGACTGTGTATTATATATGTATTATATTATGTATTATATATATACCAACCAGACTTGAACCCGCGACCACCGGTCGAGTACACAAACAGCAAAAGAACTGAAAACGGAAAACTACCTCGGAAAGCGCACTCATTTACTTTTAATTTTATTACAATGAGCGTTTTTCTCCTTGTTTTTTTTTCTTCGTTCTTAGCTTTCCTCCAGATGTCGCTGTCCATGTCACCATAGAAAAAATGTGTTTCGTAGCAATCAATGTCAAAGTTGTTTTTCGTTTGTTTGGAATCGGTGCAAATTTTGTCTTTGATTCTGTTGCTGAAGAATACGACAGTGCCATCTAGGAATCATAATCAACACTAAATTTGACAAAAGGAAAAACGCTCATTGTGTGACGACGCTCTAAAGTTCAAGATGCGCTTTCAACGATAGTAATTGTGGGCTTAATGCGTCAGTTAAGAGGCTTTGCATATTTTAATTTTGTCACTGTCACTCCAAGCGAAAAATCGCGCAGCGCGAGAGGGGCGGATTTAGGGCAAAAGGGAAAAAAGTTGGTTTTATATTTTTATTAAAAAAAACTAAAATAGCTAGCAAATTTTCAAATATCAAATCTCTAGATATTGTTGAAACACACCTAATAAAATGTGTTTGAGTTCTGTATATGGTTCTTATTCGTCAAACGAGGAGAAAAAGTGTGTTTGAAGACCTCATTTCAACAATTATTTGTATCGAGGAAAATGTATCCAAACATGTTTTCAAATTTCAAAACCCTAGATTATATAGTCAAAATGCATATACCAGAAATTTATTTTAATTTTCCGTGTATGTCATGAAATACACAGAAAATAAATACCCGTATTTTTTTTCGCATATCGCCTTAAGCTCAAATATAAATTACCTGATCACTCAATTCAAAGTAGATTATGCAGCCATTTTGGCTGATCAAATTTTGTGCCCGAAACATTGATTGGCATTAAATTAGAAAAGCTATAGTCATAATACCATAATATGCAAATATCACGTTTGTGACGTCAGCCCAAAGTGACACATTGAGGTCGCACACAGGAAAGGCCGATTATTTAGTCGTTTAGTACCCAAGATTCGAGGAATTTTCGTTCCTATTCCAATTGCAAGAAGAGCTGAGACAAGGGCTAGAAGGTGTAAAAAAGGGGAAAGTTATTGGGTCAGTAGGGGAAGTGAAGAAAATAGACTCATGAAAACAGCTGTCCCAAACCCTAATGATGGAAGTAAGAGCTTTTCCACTCAGTTTATTGTGTCATTCTTTTTCCGAGACATTTCCTGGAAATATGACTGATGGATATAGTACATCACTAAACACAATTCTGAAGGCTTTAACTTTAGTTTTAGTGCTGTCAAAACTTGAATATTTTCAACGTTATTTAGCTACTGTTCCTAACACTTAAAAACTATTTAAAAAAAAATAGTTTTGACAACACTAAAACTAAAATTAAAGCCTTCAGAATCGGCTTTAATATAATACTAACTAACTAACTTAGTGGGTATGAAATTAGTTGCCAACTGCAACAAAATAACTAAACCCAAAGAGGCGAAATGACACTTGGTTTGTTCGAAATAAATTTCGCAAACTTTTGTCGCGCTGTAACGCGTTCTGATTGGCACTAGGGTTGCCAACTTTTTTTAGAAGAAATAAAGTATATCTGATTTCAGGGAAGGTAAATAAAAAGAACGGTCCTTTAGAAAAAGGTATTCTTTATTCAAGGGAGTTCAAAGATTTTTTGAAAAAAATGTCACGGTAGCTGCGGGCGGTAGGAACTAGGAAGGCCATACTAACATCCTCAAATCCTTTTGTGAATCTGTATTTTTTGTGCTATTTGCATAAACACAAACGCACAACATAAAAATATCATCCACAATGAAGGAAGTCATACATTTTCCCTTGGATTTCTTTACGGCTCTGTTTTTGTTTTCAGTTTACGTCTAATTTTATAAGATTGAAATAAAGTATTTTCACGTACTTTATTGGTATTCAAAAGTATAAAGTACAGGGACCCAAAATAACGTAAGATACTTTATTTTAAAGTACGGTTGGCAACCATAATTGGCACCACCACGCGGTGATAGGAATAGAGAATCTCCTGCGGCGGAATTGGACTCTTGATCTCGAGCAGTGCTCGATGCCAACTGTACACACAGTACCCTCCACAACCTCCTGTGACAAAATTCAGAACCGCAAAGTCATATATGGTAAGTATTTTTTGCTACAGGTTCGTCATCCCTAATCTAGAACATAGGGTTGCTAGTCGATTTTTTTTCAGACACAAAATATCACAATTTCGTGATTTAAAATGAATCAGAAAAGAGACAAAATTGGGATACGCCCCCTTAATTAGCACCCTTTCAAAAACAGTTTGAAAGCAAATTTTTAAAAGCAACACAAAACATATCTTCACAACATAAAATACATCCCCAAAGTGGACTAGAACTGTCAACACTCGTAACACCCACTTTTTTCCGACGCCTTCAACGTCCCAACGTTATTGCCGTATTTCGGGCACAAATAAAAACTTATTTAAATGGTCGATATTTACAATTAAAAAAACCGGCCAAGTGCGAGTCAGACTCGCGTACGTAGGGTTCCGTATTGTGGATGATAAATTTAATTTTGTCATTTTTTTTCGTGAATTTCTAAACAGCTTTATTTTTCCTGTAATCTTCACGTAAACACATGTTACCATGATTTTTTTCATATTGTTTGGTCGACCAGTTTTGGAGATATGGGGGACACATACATATTTTTGTTTTTTTTTAAGATTTTTCGAAACCAGTGCCAGTAACTATTGTAAAAGTATATATTTTTACAATCAGCTTTTTAATACCTGCAATTTGATACCCATATTGTATTTTTATGAAATATTTTTTAAATTTATTTTACTTCTTTTTTTAATTTCTCATATGTGCTAATTTTTTTTTATCACTATAGTTATTGGCCAGTTATGATCTATAATTGACATTTTTTACATATTTTTCGGTTCACCAGTTTCGGAGATAAGGGATAAGATAATGTCCTCCATACATATTTCTGGGGTTTTTTAAAAATTTCTCGAAACCAGTGCAAGTAAATATAGTTTAAGTGTATATTTTTACAATAAAGTTTTTAATATCTACAATTTGATACCCATTTTGTATTTTTAGGCTAATATTTTTTAATTTTTCTTACTTTTTTTTGGAAATATAATGAACAATTTCAAATTTTTCATATTTTTACACCGCAAATTAATGCAAGAAACTTAGCAAGATCATGTTATACAACAAATGACTTATATCTACTTTAACCAAGGGATAAGAAAATACAAGACAACAGGAATTCAGGTTAGTTAAAAAAAGAAAAACATATATACGAGTATCTTTGCCTACCTGTCTCATATAGTCTATTTCCTTTTACAGTCTGTGATTAATTAATTTTAACTCTTTAGAGGAATCATAAGTTAGGAAATTATACTAATTAATTAAATTATAACCTACTATCATGACAAATATCATTATGACTGTAAAACCAGTATATGAGTGAGTACATATACTCATTATATAAAATCTTTATGTAAAACTGCCCAATAACTATTCGAGTGCAATGATTATTAATATCGCAGCCTTATCATCAACAGACGCGAGTGTAACGACGAGAATCTTCATCATAAACATAAAACTGGTCCACGAGACGATTATGCTAGAGCCAGTAATGTACCGTTAAATATTTATTGGTACTACACTACGGTTATGAGATAATTTATTGCGAACTAGTGATTGTTCGGAGTTTTCTTCTAACATTCACGAGCCAGTGTAAGAGACCATAAAAATATCGCGTGTAACCAGACTGAACTGTATTTAAATAGAACCGCATAATCAAGTGATCATACTGAACAATTTTTTCTAAAGATACATAACTGCGGGGATATAAAAAGCACCTGGTCATACAAAATTCACACCTGTAGCCTAAGCATGAAATCATCTCCTTATAGTTGGGTTTGAAACTAAACTTAGGTCGCCATACGTAGCTGTTAGTTCCACTACTGTCCGCTTGGAGCGGTTTCCCAGATTCCATACGATTTTGATGTAGTAACTGTTGCCAACATTACTGTTTTAACAGTAAATCTACTGTTTTTACCATGACGTCCCTGTTTTCTGTTTTAGTTCGTATTTCTACTGTTTTTGTGGTGATGGGCCAAGTCAGTTAACGAACCGCGCAGTCCGCCCTTCACCTCAGTCCCCTCGCAAAGACAAATTAAGTAAATAACAACTCTTACCTAACGAATTTATAGGAATTGTAAGGTAAAAACAGCGACCTTTATGTAAAAGAAAAAAAAATCAATCAACAATATTTTTTTTTTGAAAAAGAACTGTTCAATCATAAAATATAAATGGTATTTGAGTTTATAATTGGTTGATATAATAAAGCAATTTTTCAATTTCTTAATAATGTTTGTAAGTTTATACTCAATGAAATTTAGTTAGAACATAATTATTTTCAAAGACATACAATTAATTTTTGTAATTATTTAAGTGTTCTTTATAGGTAAAAATAAGTCATTTAACATATAGAAACATCAAAACAAATATTATTATTATTATCAAATACTCTTTCTGCAGAATTTTCGAACTAATTTTTTTACTAAAATCATACATATTTCTATGATTTTTTTTATAATTATGCTCTTTAGTAGCATTAAATTTTTGGTGAATTTAACAGTATTTTTATTTAGTGATAATTTTTTGTTATTTTATGTCAGACAGTAGATTTAATGTCTTTCAGTTACCATTCTAATGTTTTCTACTGTTTTTTTACGGTCCATTTGCTGCTTTTTGGTTGGATAATGTTAGCAAAACTGATGTAGTTTGAAACGGAGATGTTTTAATGCTCAGGCTACGGTTGTTCAGGGTAAGGAAACGTGATATTTCATTTCCGTAGTTATGTTCCTTTGGCAATGTTGTTCAGAACGATAGTAGCTTACGTTGTCTTATTAGGGTTCCGTACCCGAAGGGTGCCAAACGAGACCCTATTACTAAGCCTCTACTGTCCGTCTGTTACTAAGTGAGGTGTGGGTTTTTAATAAAATCACACTTCCTATAATAATGATGAAAATTTAATGATGTAATGGAAATTAAAACTAACTAAAGATAACAATTAAACACTTTCACTGTGTACAAATTGGGCTGAAGCTGGCTAGGAAGAAGCTGCAGCGGTGGCTGGCGGAGCCAGGATTCTAATTTCCTTCGAGTCTTCTTCGAGTATTCTTCCGTTGAAACGCAGTGGATATGAACGGCCAGATATCCACTGGAGGTGGAGGCGACATGCACCAAACAAGGCATAAAAATATGAGGCCGATGTTTCCAATGTCCGATATGTTGGAGGAGCCAGTAACAGGGATTGTTATGCCAAGGGCTCCTTTCTTCTCTCCATTTTCCTCTTAATCTCTCTCTCTCCCAAAATCTATCTGACATCCGTCCACTCTGTCTATTCCGCCTCCATCGATATTTTCCAGGCCAGCAGCAAGAAGGTCTATTATGCCATTACAAAATAGGTTTCATTACACTTCCATCCATCTGTCATAGGGGTCTACAGCTTCAGCCGTTATTATAGGTATTCAGTTGAAATTTTCACATATTATGTGTTACTATGGCATATTTTACGGCAAATAGTAAAAGTAAAAAACGTTATCAAGTCCCCTCCTTTATATCCGAAACGTTAAGACCAATAAAAATAATGGTAACAGGTGATTATGTAAACATTACAGGATAATTATAGGGGTTAAGATTTTAGCGCCCTGTTTTTGTCACCTTAATGATGCTATGGCATTTATATACACATTGTTGTTATTTACCATAAAGTTTTAGGGTTCCGAAACCGTATTAAGGAACTCTGTGCGCGAGTCGGACTCGCACTTGCACAATATTTTTTTCACACCATCTGCTCGACAATGTCATATCATGCAACCTCAACGTAAAGTAACGCATTATATCTCAAGGGATATAAAGTTATATGAAAATCCCTAGAGATTAAAGTGATTTAAATTTGGAACGTCAAATTCGTGTGGAAACTCGTGGAAAACAAATGCCCATATGGGATTGTAAAGAGGTTTGTTCGAAAATCGAACTGGCCTCCATAAGCAGAATTCAACAAAAAGAAAAAAAGCGTTTACAAAGAATGTAAACCAAAGGACGGTGTTTGGTGCTGCGATTGTCAGTGAATTTTATTGAATTATTAATATTGATAAAAAATGTCGAGCTTTTTATTGTCTCGCAGAAGGTGTGAAAAGTAGAGTATGCTCCTCTGGAATAAAGCCTGTCTTTGTCTTGGGCAGCTTGAACCCCTTAGTTTTACTTTTTTTTTTTTTTTTTTTTTTATATATATCTTTATTAATCCCAATTACAGTGAATCTTAAACTAAACTATATAGCCACTAGCGAAAGCCAATTGGCTTATCTGTAGTGGCGAGTACATACGTTATAAAAAGTAATAAATAAACAATCAAAAAACCGCACGAAACGAAACAGAATATATCGTGCGGTTTTAATTTATAATATAACAAGAGTCCCTCGTTACGCTCAGGGTTCAATATGCCGCCCGTGACGTAAGACACTGCTTTATTCCCCTAGTGCATAATCTACTATTAATGATTCCTGTCCATTTACACCCGATATAAATATAAACTTTAAAACACATACTTCCACGAAAATGCGTATATCCCTAGAGCTATAACTTTAACTATCTTACTGCGGCAAATGCATGTTTAAATACAGACAGACCATCAAATCAGAATTTACGACAATCGTAAATGCATACACATACTCACGCCTGTCTCCCAGAGGGGTAGGCTGAGGCTACAGATTCCCATCTGAGACGATCCTGACACACCTCTTTCGCCACTTCCGCAACCATCAATCAATCGTAAAATACTATGTTACATTTCTAAATGACGAACTTAAACCTTCTCTTTTGGAAGTCGGTAATACAACATCACGACCTGAGTCACCAAGGGGCTGTCAGATGTGTTTCCGAATAATGAGCTGTGAGTCACAGTCCTCACCCGTACACCCACGTTCCACCGACGTATATTACGGCCCAGTGGGATGGGTGGAGACTGGAGAGCTCTGTGGCTGCACTTCGGACATAAACATAGACCCACAATTTAACGCGACCAAACACAAATGTGCCCCTACAGGATTTGAACCCACGAGCCTCTGGACGGCCATTCTAACTCGCTTTATAAATAGAAAGTTACCAAGCTTTTAATTTAAAAACCTTTTGTCCGTATTCATAACATGTTTTACATGTCTTTTAAGGAGATACAGTTACTAGAATTATCAACACACGGCATTTATCACGCGATAAAAAAAGTAGTATGAAAAACAAAGCGTGCGAAAAATTTCGAAAGAATAGCGATTCTGGCACATGTGACAATTTGCAAAGGCCAATGGCGGGTGATTTTTAGAAACTCTTTGCACAGAAACGTATCAAGCCTTTAAGATAAAAGCCTTTTACCCTGATTAATTAAATGTTTTACATGTCTTTAAAGGAGTTTTACTTATTAGTATTATCATCACACGGCATTTATCACGCAATTAACGAAGTCGTATGAAACATAAAGCGTGTGAAAAATGTTGCGAGAATAGCCGCCCTGGACGGCCATTCTAGCGCGTGTGGAAAAATTGCCAAGGCAGATTTCGACAAAGATTTCAAAAAAGTTTAGATGAGCCCTGGCACCTAAAATCTATTGCATTGTTTTGAATGTGAAATGTCACACTTTTGACTTTATTCGTATTTATTGAAATGTTAGTGCACTTTAAAAATGCACACGACGCTAGGTATATTGAAACCCCTTTTCTCGTAAAAATTCATTAAGACGTCCAACTACCACTGTATGCAGATGATCACTGATTCCAAACGTGTGAGCGTCACCCATTTAAAGGTGAAAACATTTTGGTGCTGTCATACTACGGTAAGGGCCTATCTTTACTTTTTGAAATCTTTGGATTTCGGGTGATTTTAAAAGAGATTTTCTACAGATATGTTATTAAACATGTAAGAGGCGTGTCTTATATTCCATATATTTTATTTAACTCCACTTTACATCGCATGGCATTTATTATACTTTAAACAAAATTCGAACGACTGATATATAGACGGGTGGACCCTGTACAGTTTTTACTAATGAGTAAACCAGCGGGTCTACCGCGTAATTCTGATTTTCATCAACATCAACTTGAGATTGAAATTTGACGTGCGTGCGAAAGAGATGGCCCTAACAGGCGGGCGTCGTCGCACGCACGTAAAATTTCAATCTCAAGTTGATGTTGATGAAAATCAGAATTACGCGGTAGACCCGCTGGGCACATGACTTTTAGCCGTTCCCTATTACTAACTTGAACATAAAATTGGTGTAACTGCCTCCATTATTTTATTATGTGTAGTTTATAAGTAGTAAGTAGTTTGTTCAAATAAATAAAACTTAATTTTTTATTTATTTTTTTTATTTTGCCAGTGAAAATGAATGCCAGAACTGCCACATTGGTCGCGATTAACAGAATCTGCCCCGGGCGGCTTTAACTTTTTATTGTTTCACAAAAATAGCTCAGCTCCCTGCCTATTATCATCACACAATCACAGGTTAAAATCTTCCTCAACCAAATACCCTCGCTAAAAAAAAAACCATCTAAATCGGTTTAGTAGTTCTCAAGCTATAATATACGGAAAAAAACAAATCATTGCTCGGTACTATTATGTATAGCTTGATCAGATGATTCATACCCTGAAACCTTGATAAGATAAGAGAGGAAGGTAGTATGCAGCACTAAGGTAGGGTTGGACTACAAAAAGGTGCTTTAATTACTACATAGATTACCAATACTACCTCTTAAATTAGGTAAAACTATGGGTATATGTATACATACATATATATGTGCACAGAAATGCTAGTGCATAATCAGTTCGTTTATGGACTCTATTAGGAATATGTGATTTTTTTTCTTTTTGTAATACAATCAGGTACAGCTACTAAGTGCATAATGTGCATGTATTGTTGAATTTACCAGTTAAAATAGTTGTTAGAATCACACACCTCGATAATACCTGTTTAAAAACGGAAACACATGTAAATATCAATGTTCTTCAAAATATTAATAAATAAAATCGTTACGATATGTGGAGCGATTTAGGGGAGGGCAACAGGAGCAACGCCCAGGGCCTCCACAATAGACGGACCTCCCAAAGTTGTCATATTTCACACAGACATTCTTATGAAAAAAGCGAAAATTTGTAAATAATGTTTTCGTAGCTCCTTGAAAAATACAGTTGTTTCACACATTTTGGCCGAGTAGATACTCGTATGTAACTTTTCTATGGAACAGCAGATTTTTTTTCGAGTTTTGAGGTTTAGTTCCATAGTAAAAGTAGTTCGTATGGACGAGTACTATCGCCAGTTTCCGGCTTCCGCAACTTCAAATTAACACCCGGTATAAGTAAAAGACTGAAAGGGAGACCTCTACGTCATTGTTGTCCAGGGCACTTCACAACTTACGGTTCTGACATATCCTCCAGGGGATGTCAAAAAAGTTCGGAGCGTCAAACGTTCGTAAACCAACTTTTCACTATCGATTCATACACGATATTTTAAGTACAGCTTTGAAATTGCTAAGAAGAAAGTTGCTTGTTACACAAGTCCTCAAATAAATTGAATTTACTAGCAATTCAATAAATAGAGTGTAGTTCATGAAACTATAATGGAATAGAGGCTATAATAGATGTTTCATTGTTGAAACTAAATTGCATTTACAAAATTGGATTTGAGTCTTTCTGTGAACGTCCTTAAACATCTGAATAAAAATACCAAGTCAAATGGCATTGTGAAAACGTTCAGAAATTTACTTTCGCCTTGAAAAACATTCTTTAATTATTCTACAAACAGGTCAAATTGGTAATATGATAAATGCTTTTGTCTTTTGATTTAAGTAGAGAGCTTGTTTATCTTCTAATTGAAAATAATATTTTTTATTTGAACAAAAATAAAAAGAAATTACACAAAATGTCTTCTTTCAAACATTGTAAATAACGTTATTATTTCTTAGTATTCTGTTCTACGTGTCTTCGTACGTTCAGACGTGACAATAAATATAATTAGCTTTGTTAAGGGGCTCCACAATGCTAAACATCAGTTTTGCATTGGATTCAGTTCCGTCATAGTAGATGGTAAAAATTTGAAAAATATATGGCGTATTTTTTGCCCCAGGACAATTATTATCAATTACACTTTATAAATAAACTTACTTTTAATCTTCTTTTAATTATAATACCTTTAAAAAAGCATGAATTTCACGGGAAAAGCGATTCAGTTTCCATATTTCAAAACCGAATGAAACGAAACCAACACACGCAGATACTTACTAGAAAAAAACATATTTATTACATAAAGAAATTATAGATTATGTCCAAATGTAGCCACGATTTCAAAATAACTGAAGTTTTGCGTGCGCGGCTTTTGATTAGAGCAAGATAGACAGTTAAAAAACAAAAATGTTAGAGCAGGACTGAATTTTCGCATTGTGCAGCCCCTTAACTTGTGATTTTGCAGGAACAAATCTAGACTTTTACTGCGATTTAGATTGTATTGCTATCCTACATATCACATGTAACATATGGTACATACCAGACTACTGCATTTTTAGGGTTCTGTAGTCAACAACAAGGAACCCTTAGTTTTGCCATGTCCGTCTGTCTGTCTGTATGTCCGCAGCTTAGCTTAGAGACTATTAGTGCTAGAAAGCTGTAATTTGGCATGGGTATAATACATATTTATCACGTCAATAAAGTGGTACAGTAAAATTTTGAAAAAGGTTTTTTTTAGGGTATCTCCCCTACACGAGCACGTAAAGGGGTGATGATTTTTTTTCTCGTCTATCTCCTAGCGTGAGATGTTGTTGCATAGGTAATTTTTTCACACCCCCAATATATAACCATTTTTCGATCCAGGGTTTCGTTTGCGAAATATTAAGCTTAAAAGTGTTAATTTTTGTTAGAGTCAAGTGTCCCACGTCCCACCCCCTGCCAGCGAAACGGTTGTATTCGGAGACGTGAAAAAGATCACGGCAGTAGTATACATAAAGAAATTA
Source organism: Ypsolopha sequella (assembly GCA_934047225.1). Classification (NCBI taxonomy): domain Eukaryota; kingdom Metazoa; phylum Arthropoda; class Insecta; order Lepidoptera; family Ypsolophidae; genus Ypsolopha; species Ypsolopha sequella. Next base: position 27,023,372 of record OW203987.1, read on the forward strand.
AAAGGAAAACTATCACAGCTAAGTAGGCTTTACAAGTTAACGAGTACAGATCGCGCCAAACTTTTAGTCCCTTCTAAACACGGGGCGATTGGCATCAGCAGGAACAAAATGTATGGACCGTTCTTGGGAAGAGCAACTTCCGAGCGTACTAGAAGTTTGGCGCGATCTGTATTAGTCGACAAACTTATAAAATGTACTTGGAGAAGAAGTCCGCATATTGTGCAGGGCAACTACGGAACCCTACACTGCGCGTGGCGCGACACGCACTTGGCCGGTTTTTAAGATTGTATGGAGAGAAAAATTAAACGGCTAGTCAAAATTTAAAATATTTCACTTTTCATTAATTTAATTTTTCTATAATACAAATAAATTGTATACAAAAGGTTTTGAAAAATGCGTCCCTCCTCCATTTCCACTCCTCCATCCACCGGCGAGTTATTGACAAAGTTCATGGTAGCAGCATATCAAAAAATCTTTAAAGCAAAACTATTTGGAAAATAATGAAATAATTAATATTTAGTTATAATATAACTATATGTGGAAAGTCAAAAGCACACGGACTAGAAGAGCTTCTATGACTCGACTGACAGATGTAAAATCACACGGACTAAAAGAGCTTCTATTACTCGACTGACAGATGTAAAAGCACAGTTGTCTAGAAGAGCGTGTATGAATCGACTGACAGATGTAAAATCACACGGACTAAAAGAGCTTCTATGACTCGACTGACAGATGTAAAAGAAGCAAAAGACATGTGGAGGACATGGATATTTTATAATAAGTCGTGCAACGAATAAAAAGTTAATATTGTCTTCATTATTACATACTTACAGCAAAAAAAAAAGAAACAAAGAAATGTTTCCACACACAAGCAACAAATTGCGCAATTTTCCAAGACTCTTAGAAATGTAACATGTCTGGAGGCAGCGGACTAAGAGACTTTTCTATTGCACTCTGAAACTAAAAGAACAAATAAAGCTGTTCAATTTAGAGGAAAGCGGTAGCTTTTCTTAAATTTGCCCTTGTATGGATTCCATCGAACTGCTGTGTTAAAGAATTACATTGCAACTGTAGGAAATGAAAGAATATTTTTTGATGAAATCACAAATCAATAGATTTAGGGGGACGTATAAGTCGTATTGAAATTTATCTTAAATTTTGAGCACAAAAAAGTTTCCATTTGAGTCGAGCATTGATATTCACTAGATTCTTATAATCAAGTATTTTATTTTTTTTCATGACAGTGCCATTTTTAAGTCTTTGTCGTTAGTGACATGTGTCAATCGGTAGAATCGGTAAACATCTACATTTAGAACAAAAATTAAAATAAAATCCGAATATTTACGAGGTATTTTTATAGAATTAAATGAGACTTGAGAATAATTCATGATTTATATAAAAATATTTTATTATTTGCTGTTTTACGTTCGATTATGTACTATCTGACCAAATTTGTGACTTGTATGATTTTTTCTTTCTTTCTTCCATATACAGTGGTGGTCACATAATTACAGACACTTAAAGCATATTAAAATAACTAAGCTATTCCTCTATATTTTTTATCAGACTACCATTCTAACTTGCTACACAATTTAAAAATATTTGTGTAGGTATTGTGTAATGTTAAAACGAAATATTATCAACAAAATTTGTCTGTTCCTAATCTTTTATTCGGTTTATCCTAATTGCAAGCAGTATAAACTTAACAAAGATATGGCCATATAATTAAAGACACTCCATTTGCTTAGAATAAATTAAAAAAATATTGTTGTTATTGAAATTATCTTTATTACACAAAATTCCCAACAAATTTATAAAACATTCCGGTACGTATCAATATTTGGTCGCATGTCCTTTGGCAGAAATTACAGCACGACATCTCTTGGGCATGGAAGCGATCAATTTTGTACAAGCTCCTACCGGAATTTGCTCCCATGCCTCTGTAACGGCTGTGTAAAGTTGATCGACGTTCGATGTCCGCTTTGTCGCCACTGTCTTCTTCACCTGGTACCACATATTTTCTATGGTATTTAAATCCGGGCTGTACGGGGGCCAATCCAAAACTGTCACGGACTGGTTCCTTAAGAAGTCTTTTACTATTTTTGCAGTGTGTTTCGGATCATTATCCTGTTGGAAAGTCCAAATGACCGGTAAATTTTGCTCGGCGTAGGGCAGTATGGCTTGTTTTAAAATATTCTTGTACTGGAATTTATCCATGTTGCCTTCTATTTTCCTGACAGGTCCTACACCAAGTCCTGAAAAGCAGCCCCACACTTTGATATTTCCGCCCCCATGTTTGACTACTTTCTTGGTATACTTTGGATCCATTTCTTTGTTTGGGGGGCGTCTAACATATTGTTTTCCATCAGAATTAATCATATTAATTTTTGTTTCATCACAAAAGAGCACTTGTTTCCACTCTCGTTCAGTCCAGTGTTGATATTTTTTAGCAAACGCTAATCTTGCCATAACATTTTGCTTTTTCAAAAGTGGCACCTTTCGAGACACTCTTCCGTACAAGTTTGCCTCACATAGTCTCCGTCTAATTGTTCTTGCAGACACATCCTTCGACCCTCCTGCACCAAACAACTCCGGACGTATCAGTTCTGATCCCTTGAACGGATCTTTTTTTGCTAGGTACGTTTTCGGTCGTGTTAAACTTCTTGGTATGTTTTATAGCATTCATAACCATGTCCTTAGAACAGTTCAAGTGGTTTCCTATTTTTCTGTACGACCAGCCTTTGGTACGAAAGTTCAAAATAATCTTCCTAGTGGTCGAATCGCAACTCTTGTTTTTTCCCATATTGATTGGTTTAAAACGTATTAATTTTAATGAAAAATGTTAAGTTTTTTCAGTAAAATCGACGTTTCATGAAAATACGCGGCAAAACAAAGAAAAAGAGAATTTACTTCTTTTTTTAAATTCAGAACACAGCTTTTATTGTTTTTTCAATGCATGTGCTCGTAAAGGCCCACTTTTTATGCATCAAAACCGAACAGAAAGTCGATTATTTTGCCCTAGGGCTTTATTATTATTTATTGTTTTAATTTATTTACAATGGTTGGCTAACCTGCAGCCTTTTCTGTGTACCATAAATGTCATACTTTTTTCCATTGTTTAACGGCTCTGGATACCTAGTCCTTTTGAGCCAATTACAATTTAAAGTTCACAAAATTATATTTGTTTTATTTCCTCACACTATGCATTGAAAAACGAAGTATGACACACGGGCGTAAGAGCAATAAATTACTCGGTTACGTTTAAAACACTCGCTACGCTCGTGTTTTAAATTGTCCTCGTAGTTTATTCCTTTGCGCCCTTGTAGCATAAACTACTATTAATTAGCTGGCCAGCTACAAGTAAGTTAAAAAAGTTTGTGTTACATTCCCAGAATGCGCAGTGGCTAAACTACTAACGAACACATCTATTTTTTTGTCCCATATTTTAAGAATACAATGTCACGTATAGTTTAATACCAAATACTCTATATTAAATACCTATTTAAGCAAATGGTTGTACCATAACTAAGTTTTTTGTGGTCAATTAGGAGGTGTCTTTAATTATGTGACCACCACTGTATATACGAGTATATTTAACAATATCTACAAAAATAATTAAAAAAAAAACTTTTCGATATTATTCATACTTTTATGGAAAACTAAGAAGTCTTCGGTATTTTATTTAATACAATAGTGTTTAAAAAAATAAACGTTAGTAGCCACACAAAATTCTGAGATTGCGGTAACGACAACTTATTTTCAAATTTATTTTTACTGATACTACAAAACTCGTATGTTTTCTTTTAAGAGGCTATGCGAATTTTATTTTTGTCACTGTCACTCCAAGCTAAAAATCGCGCAGTGCGAGAGGGGCGGATTCAGGGTAAAAGGGAAAAAAGTAGGTTTTATATTTTTATTAAAAAAACTAAAATAGCTAGCAAAATTTCAAATATCAAATCTCTAGATATTGTTGAAACACAACTAATAAAATATTGACTTCTGTATATGGTTCCTAATAAACGAGGAGAAAAAGTGTCTTTGAAGACCTCATTTCAACAATTATTTCTATCGAGGAAAATTTATCCAAACATGTTTTCCAATTTCAAAACCCTAGATTATATAGTCAAAATGCATATACCAGAAATTTATTAAAATTTTCCGAGTATTTCATGAAATACACAGATAAGAAACACCCGTATTTTTTTCGCATATCGCCTCAAGTTAATATTAATTAGTGTTTTCAGCTATGTATTGTATTTTTTAGGCTTAAGGGGCTGCACAATGCTAAAATTCAGTCGTGCTCTAACGCTTTTGAGTTTTAACTGTCTATCCTGATATAATTAAAAGCCGCGCACGCAAACCTTCAGTTATTTTGAAATCGCGGCTACATTAGGACATTAACTATAATTTCTTTATGTAATAAAGATGTTTTTTTCTAGTAAGTATATGCGTGTGTTGGTTTCCTTTCAATCGGATTTGAAATATGGAAACTGAATCGCTTTTTCCATGAAAATCGTGCTTTTTTAAAAGTAATATAATTAAAAGAAGATTGAAAGTATGTTTATTTATAACGTGTAATGAATAATTGTCTTGAGTCAAAAAACACGCCATATTTTTTTCAAATTTTTACCATCTACATTGAAGGAACTGAATCCAATGCAAAACTGATGTTTAGCATAGTGGAGCCCCTTAAAGTTTGTTCAGCAACGTTCTACTTGATGTCAAATAATTCAAATACCTATTGAGCTACTAGTTACTGCACCCCCCCTTAAAGATTTCACGAAACATACTACGAAAAGTATGTGTCAAACAAAATGAGTACGTGACTTTTTCTTACTTTATTCATCCTTGCTTTTACTGCAAACTTATTTACTCGTAGAAAAACTTTCGTTAACTCTATACAAACAATATTCGTCCAAAAACGTGACACTGGATGGAACACTTGACATATACAGGGTGTCAATAGATCTTTAAACTAAACCACATACTATACTGATCATACCGAACCACGCACAAATGTAAATGAAAGTTCACTTTCATACAACATTTTCAGTAGGTTCTTAAAACCAGTTTTTTTTAGGGTTCCGTAGTACCTACAATTTTACAAAAGGAACATTTATGGTGCGACTTATTTGTCCGTCCGTCCGTCCGTCAGTCCGTCCGTCCGCCTCATAACTTTAGCACCGTTAAAGATAAGGACATGAAATTTGGCACAAAAATAGCATTAACTTGCTTTCATATCACAGTGTGAAAAAAAATATGAAAATTTTTAAATTATTCAAAATATTTCCAAAACAAAAGTGAGAAAAATAAAAACTATTATCCTAAAATTACAATATGGATATCAAATTGTAGATATTAAAAAGCTGATTGTAAAAACATATACTTTTACTATATTTACTGGCACTGGTTTCGAGAAATATTTAAAAACCACAAAAATATGTATAAAATATGAAAAAAATATCGTTTATAGATCAAAACTGGCCTCATACAGGATAACTATAGCGATTTAAAAAAGTTGAGCGCAAATGAGAAACACAAAAAATATATATATAAATACAATATGGATATCAAATTGTAGTTATTAAAGAGCTGATTGTAAAAATATATAGTTTGACTATATTTAATTGCATCTATTTCGAGAAATCCTTGAAAAACCATAAAAAAATTTATGTCCCCCCTTATCTCCAAAACTGATGGACCGAAAAATATGAAAAAATATCTTGGTAATATGTGTTTACGTAAAGGTTACAGGAAAAATAAATCGATTGAGAAATTCACGAAAATAATTGACAAAATAAAATTTATCATAAACAATATGAAACCCGAGTCTGACTTGCAATTGGCCGGTTTTTAGGGTTCCGTACCCAAAGGGTAACCAACGGAACCCTATTACTAAGAATCCGCTGTCCGTCTGTCTGTCCGTCTGTCACCAGGCTGTATCTCATGAACCGTGATAGTTATACAGGTGAAATTTTCACAGATGGTGTATTTCTGTTGCCGCTATAACAGCAAATACAAAATCAAAACAGAATAAAATAAATATTTAAGGGGTCTCCCATACAAAATTGAGCACCTCATTTTGCATCAAGTAGTTGTTGAACTCTATTACGTTTCATTATTGTTTAACGTAGCACGCTCTGAGCCGTGGCTGTTACGGCAACCGAAATATAACGCGCGCTCGATAAACTGCGCTTTTATTAAATAACTTGGCTTCTGTTTGAAATAAAAACACGGTTTGTTCAAACTAGCTAGATATCATTCAAACAAATATTAAATCAATATATAAATAAAATAAATAAAAGAAAAAAAAAGTTGTCTTTTATATTTATAACGTCATATCTATTGTCAATGCAAATGATGCCGAGACCAAAAGGATTCGAAATATATCTTGCTTATATTAATTAATGTGTATAATTTACAAAAAAAACACTATATATATCAATATTTATACAGAAAAGCCGAATGGTAACATTATATTTTATTATCAAACAAATATTATAAAGAAACAACCAACTAAATCCTCATTTTGGGATTTAATTAATAAATAAAATTAATTAAATAATTAATCCTAATTTTTTTTTGGATAACGATCTCCTGTGGCTAGCACACATCACAGTTGCAACGTCTATCTATGCTACTTGCTCACACGCATACCGGCGTTTATCACTGTGCGAGTGAGCAACCATGATGGAAACACACTGTATAGACGGCGCATGCCAGAGTCCTAGAGGGTAAATGCTACCCAGCGCCAGCGCACTGCTACCCTTTGCAAAACGTAACTTCAAATTTTCTTTTGTTTTTTTTTATTTATTAACATTATACTTATTGTTAGTTTGCAGTCCACGTACATAAGGCGAGGCCTGAAACGTCATCAAATACATACATATACTTACGCTTGTCTCCCAAAGGAGTAGGCATCTCTGATACGATCCTGACGCGTCTCTTTCGCCTCTTCCACAACCATCAATCTAGTCATACAAGTTCTTCTATTCTGGGTACTTCTGAGATTGCCCTTCTTCAGTACGTTGCCAATTTGGTGTCAACATAAGTATCCAAAGGCGGCCTGGTCGAGCTGTACCGTCAACTTGCGCACCATATATTTCTTTCGCCACTCTACTTTCATTCATTCTCTCTACATGTCCAAACTACCGAAGCATTCCTTTTTCAGTCACTATATCTTCTTTCAAGCTGCGTCATCATTACTCTCTAAGGGGCTAGATCTGAACCCACTAGTTTGTTTTAGTTGTTTATACAAATCAATCCCCATCATATCTATCCATCAGCCTAGTTCGTCCACTGCTGGACATTAAGCCTTTCCAGGACTTTGCCACTCCCGGCGGTCATCCTGGAAGAATTGCCCATACTCACACACGCTGGGCAAGCGGATTCACCGCGCTCACCATCATATGATAGGTCTTAACTGTGGTCTTAACCTATGAAATTGCCGAAATTTTCTTACAGATTTATGAGTTCAAAATTCCTGTAATTCAATAGCTTTTTCAATTATTTGTTTTTTTGTTTGAAAGTTGATTTGAAAGTTTTATAGCTACGTATAATTTTGTTTTTTATTTTCAGTTTGATTATAAAAATTAAATCTTCAAAAACAGTTCGTCCTAAATGCCACCCATTTCCATGATAAGATTCGTAATATTTTTTTACAGGTGACACTTTTCAAAAATTAAATTAATGTTCCTGTTAGCTTAATGTTGTGTCATTCATATACAAAAGAAATTACATAATTTGGATTTGTCATTCCTAAAAAAAGTGCATAAATGTTAGTACTGAAAATTGAGTTTCCTTCAAATCAATATTGTGTTTATTTTGCGAAATCCATCGCTATGAGTACTCTAAATATTATTAGAGTGCATTACAAACTAGAAAATATCAATCAGAAACAAATCCAAAGACAAGAATTTAAAAAAAAATCCCCTGGCCAGGACTCGAACCTGCGACATCTTATTATCAAGACAAGCGCGCTACCAGGAGGTCGCAGGTTCAAATCCTGGCCCGGGGAATTTTTTCAAATTCTTGTCTTTGGATTTGTTTCTGCATGATATTCTCTAGTTTGTAATGCACTCTAATAATATTCCTTCAAATTATCTATAGAAAACGGCAATTTCATATTTAATGTCAGCTTCAACAAAAATCTTACAAGAATATTCTCAAATATTCTACTTTTTATTTAATAACCGTACACCTCCTTTGATTTATAACTTAAAACCGAGACATTCATCGACTTTAGGCTAAAGATATTACAATATTTATCTCTGAGATGGAAATAAATCATCTTTTCCAAGGAAATATGCCTGGAATTAATTAATTTTAAGGATCTTCTAGCGCTCAGTGTTATTAAGCAACTTGTTTGATCACCTTTTGGTTACATACATTTCTGAAAATAGTAAGCGACATAATTTCAACATACCTCCTTACATCCAAGAAGAGAGAAACAGTGAAACTTCCGAGAAACACACGAACAAACCACTAAATCGTGCGAACGTTCAAAATAAAAACCAGGCCAAACGATTTTCAACACCAAAACACGAGGAAGAAAACACTAGAAGCATCTATCAAACTAAGCGTATTAAGAAGTATAAGGCAAGAGTTATTGCAAGAGATTCAGTTTAGAGTTGATTTTAAGTGATGAATTTGGGTTTTCTAATCGCGATTATTTACCGCGGCTCCGACGTAGAGACGTCTGTCTGTGTCGAAGCGTGGCACGCGACTGAGCTTTCAATCTGACTGAAAGCACTCCTGAAATTGCCGTACGTACCATACGGTACGAGTTGCGTAGCCGTGAGCTTACGGCCGGGAGCTTCGGAAACGAAACATCGACGTTATAGGTAAATACATATAAGGTCTTTCAATTTAAATGAAAAGTAATTTAGGAAGTGATTCAGTATCGTTAATACATCACATTCCACTGCAAAGTACTTTTTTTCGCGCGAACTTTTTCTTCACTTGTTCATACAAACTGAGTCAGCTGATCGGACCATTTTGCACTGAGAAGTGAAAAAAAAGTTCGCGCAAAAAAAAGTGCTTTGCAGTGGAATGTGAGGTATTAACGATAAATGAATCACCTCCTAAATTACTTTCCATTTAAATTTAAAGACCTTATTTGTATACGGAGTAAACACAATGTACTGCGTGTTTTGATCGGAAAACTTTGAATGTGGATTTACAGTAAGAACTGGTATGAAAACTTACAGATTTTCCAAGGAAAATATGTTGTTCGTAAAAGAATATGCATTGTTATGCATATACAAGGTGTAACAGAAAGGTGTAACCATATGTGAAGAGCTTATTCAGTCAATGGTATCAGTGGCGTGCACAGAACATTTTTCCGGAAAAGCAATCAGAAGGTCAAGTACGACAATAAAAAAAATATGAAAAAATTTTAATAACACTTTGAAAAAAAAAAGTTTGTATGACGCCAGGGTAGGCACTGCCTTTCCTAGAGTGAACATTTTCATACAAACTTTTTTTTTCAAAGTGTTATTAAAAACAAATCATTTTTTTTTTGTCGTACTTGACCTTCTGATTGCTTTTCCGGAAAAAAGTTCTGTGCACGCCACTGAACGGTATAGAACAACTTTTACTATGGAGCCAACCCTGAAATCTCAAAAAAAATATCTGCCCTTCCATACATTTCAGCCGAGCGGCATTGCATTTTTCTATGAAAAAGTAAATTTTTTTTCGAGATACAGTGTTTGTTCCATAGTAAAACTTGTTCTATACCATTGACTGAATAAGCTCTTCAAATATGGTTACACCTTTCTGTTACACGTTGTATATAATATCGTCACGACATGAATCCCTCAGGAGGTGTCAGAGGTGTTCCAGTGTAAACTGTGAAATGCAAGTCACGGTCCATAGTCGTTACACCCGCGTTTACCCTGAGATAGGCTCCCGGCATAGCGCCTCACCGTCTGTGTCAGACAGTCGGTATATACCTACCACTATGCTACAGGTACAATTAGTCGAGGGCAGATCCAGTATTTGATTTTGGGGGGGGGCATTCCGAAAAGGCACGGATTTGAAAAGGCTTATCGCAAAGTAAAAACCGGCCAACTGCGAGTCAGACTCGCGCACGAAGGGTTCCGTACCATTATCTATAAAAACCGGCAAAAAAAACATGTGTGTTGTATGGGAGCCCCCTTCAATATTTATGTTATTATATTTTTTTGTATTTGTTGTTATAGCGGCAACAGAAATACATCATCTGTGAAAATTAGAACTGTCTAACTATCGCAGTTCATAAGATACAGCCTGGTGACAGACGGCCAGACAGACGGACAGCGAATTCTTAGTAATAGGGTCCCGGTGGTTACCCTTTGAATACGGAACCCTAAAAAGTAAGTTTTAGCCACTTTAAGCTTTGAGGCGCTTTTGGCAAACCTATTTATACCTTAAGCTGAGTAAAAGTGAACTCGAATCGAATCGAAAATTCGAGTCAAATGTATGAATTCCAGAGTATGTTGAGAGGCCATGGTCCCCTCCCTGTGTCCGCCAATGCAATCAGCTGTTACTACAAGCAACTACAAGTACGCCTGTGGGCTTACATTGAGGTTAGGCCTCAATACTCGCTAGCGACTACGTAAAATATTAATATGAGAAATTGTACAGCGCCCCTAGCGGTTTACGAGAGGAACCACAATTTCTAATACAAAATGTTGTACGCAAGTCGCTAACGAGTAGGTATCAAGCCCTAAACTCACGGTAGGCCTACAGGCAGTGGTAGTGGTAGTTTTATAATTCTGCGTAGTCTTAATTCTACGTAGGATATCAATCAAAGTTTTTTCTAAGTCAGGGTAAGTTCTGAAAGAAGACATTGACCATAGACTAGAGCACTTGTGTATAACTGACCTACTTTCTTTACGTAAGCTATAGATTCTTTGAACTGAACGTCAGTGTCATCTTTGAGCTCACTGTCACATCAGTCATTGAAAACCATAGAGCAGGGGTCTCCAAACTTTTTTGCTTAAGTGGCTGCTCTGGAACGATCTCCAATGCTCGTTCTAGGATTCGACAGTGATTGGTTTTTAAGTTGTTACCTTTCCATTGCCCTGTGGACTTCACCCGAAGGGCTGCAATCATCGCCTCCTGCTGTACGTGCCCTAGTAGTTAGCCCTAGTAGGGTGTTGATCTCATACATCACATCAGTCATTGAAAACCATAGAGCAGGGGTCTCCAAACTTTTTTGCTTAAGGACCACACTGATTCCTCAACTAAGTCACAAGGGCCAAGACTATAATAGCTCATGATTCCAAAATACTGTATGTAGTTTTGACGCGCAAATTTTCGTATTGGGTTTAGCCGGTCAGTGAAATATGTATTGTGCAGGTCGCAGGAGTGGTCTCCATTCCGTTCGCAATTTCGGTTGGTACTTCGGGCAACATTAACCATTGCAACGGAGTTAGCTGCAGCGCGTGCTGTGCGCAGCAGACCTTGAAATAGGATTGTAAATAACATTTTTATAATAACGCTACTTTTATCATACTAGCGTATGATAACAGGTTGTGAATTTTGATACTATTACAAATAGCAGCACGTTAATTACATAAAAATTGTTAATAATAATAATTTATATTGCATGTTATTAATCATAATTTTCAAAGATATTTATTTATAAAGGTACAAAATATCATTTTTTTTTTCGGTTCTTTATCATTTTATTATTTAGTTATTGTATTATTTTTCATATGTTTTTTGTGTTCCTCCTACCTGCGCTATTTTTGTTAAGTTTAGTGAGAGATGGGGTAATCTGAAAACCAGCGCTGTAACGTTGCCTTCAACTTACAGCAAATGCTGAGATTACTCCATTTTGCCCACAGATAGGGTACTTAAATAATTTATTTTTGTAACTTATTGTAAGTATTTAGTTTGTGGCAAATAAATTAAATTTTCTTTCTTTTTTTCTTTCTTTTTCAATATTATACCTACATACATGTTGTGTGAATTTTAAATAAACTATCGCTCGGTCCCGCAGCGACAGCGGGCCAGATAAGTGGTGTTCGCAGGCCGGTCTTGGCCCGCGGACCGTAGTTTCGACACCCCTGCCATAGAGTATCCTCTTTGTTGAAAACTCAAAAGGTATTAGGTTTTAGACTTCTAACGTAGAAACGTAACGACGTACCGTAGCTGCGTTGCAACGTTTTTCCGAATTAAACGTTTTTCTGACAGTGCATCTAAAAGGATTACGGAACGTTTCTACGCATGACACGAAAACGGATTGAACCGTGAACCCCAGTTCAAATCCTCCCGATCTGTCAATGTTATTAGACCGTCTGTTTTATTTTTTAGGGTTCTGCGCCCGAAGGGTGCCAAAAGGGACCCTATTACTAAGCCTCCGCTGTTTGTCCGTCCGTCCGTTCTTCCGTCTATCACAGGGGTCAACAGCTTCAGCCGTAATAGGTAGCCAGTTGAAACTTTCGCAGAATACGTGTTACTATGGCTTTTATCACGGCAAATAAAAAAACATGAAACTTTTGAAACTGCAGGACGGTCCCGTACAAAAAACCCCAAAAAGGTAGCATTTTTTGACGTTATTTTTTTCAGCGCTTTTTAAAAACGGCAATACATACAATTTTCGAATTTGGTCAGATTGAAGAACATACTTTAAAGTAAAACAACGATTGATAAAAATTAGGGTTCCATTCACAAACATTTACAACGGAGCCAAGCCTAGAATCGTGAAAAATATTGCCCAATCAAAAGGGTGTACTATGGGTATAACCACGGTATAACTATAACCTTGTTTAGAACATGTCAAGACTTTGTAAACGTTTACATAACTAGGGTTTGGCCACAATTTTAGTGCTGACTTGGACGTGCTGATTAGTGACGTAGGATGTAACACTTTAGTCGTGTAATGGTACTGTAAATGCGTTCTGACGTGCTTTTCAATTTCGTAGCGGTCATTATATTGTCCTTCTTAATACAATCAAGTCACGTAGATGTCACCACAACATAACATAGTACTCTGAGCAGTGTTGATACTTTAACATCATGGCCATATGACAAGTGTATATCATAAATTAAAACAACAGAGATTTTGTTGTAAGTTAAATGTTTATATTAGTTGAAAACTGACATGAGCACATGCGTGATTACAATATGATGTGAAATTTATTCGTTCTTCCAGTCTATGTGTATTAATTTATCATTCTAGACAAGTCACCGGCAAAGTACGGTCCGCAGGCCAACTACTACCCGAGACTTAAATCTGGCCATTGACGTAGGTCAATTAATCTGGCCGCTAAGGCGCTACGGAAAAAAATCGACACTTTTAGAACTTCTATATCTGCTTCGGTAAATAATGTGTAATTTTGATAAAATAGTATATTATTTTTGGAATCTTTCTCTAGGGATCTGTTAAAACAGAAACGCGATTGGAGAATTTCGGCTCGATAGAAATATTTATTGAAATGAGGTCTTTATCGACACCAATTCTCCTGGTTTGACAATTTAGAATGACATATGGACTGCAATTATATTTTATTAGATGGGTTTTAACAGTATCTAGGACCTGGTTAAACGAAATTTTGATAGCATTTTTAGTACATTTTATATTAATAAAAAACCGACTTTTTGCTACTTTTCCACGAATCCGTCCCTCTCGCACTGAGGGTTTTTTCGCATATGGAGCAACAGGGACGCTAAAACTTTTACATATCGCCTTAAATCAGGTTAATTTTTTATTCAAGCGATGACAGGTGCCATATCTATTCGTGATTAATAAGGCGTGAACTAATTACTGTCTAATATATCAACAAGTTACAAAAATTCGGTGTAAAAGTATAGTGAAAAAGTTCTTGCGGTATTCTTTGTACTATTTCTATAATTTCGGTTTCAGACGCACAGCATGTTGTGTTGGGGTGTCAGTGCCCGATGTTCCTAGGTCTTCTGCCCCTCTATTCTGTATTTTTCGTTGCCAACTGGACTAGGTGCCTATCATCAAAAACATAGCTAAAAACTGAAATTTAAAAATTGCCATTAATAAGTACTGAACTACTTACAAACTGTGTCGTCACTTCAAGTGCGAATATATCCTAAAACAATCGGAATTCGATAGTATATGTATGTTTTTGATGATAGACACCCAGTCCAAATGGCAACTTGAGATACATAATAGGCCCTCTGGACGGGAGTTCTGACAGGATAGCTCGAGTAAAATAAACGGAGTGTAATTTTGGGTGCTGTATTTATTTTATTTATTTATTTATTTATTTATTGGGAAACATTATTCGAAGGATAATAGTATCGCGTGCGCTTGTGTCACAGATAGAGAGAGAAGAGAATTACTCGACATAAAAATGAATGATAAAGTGAATGAAAACTGATTGAATGAATGAAGACAGATTGAATGATTGATTGAATTATTGAATGAATGAATGAATATATATCTAACGCGCGCACTTATAAATTAACCTAAAAGCCGCGCGGCGACCGGCTGTCACGCACCGGCTTGAGATTGTCTCCAACATGTTGTGACATTTGATGTCCATCACATAGAAAAGCATAAAGAATAAATTTCCAAACTTATTGTGGGAATTAGTGTCTTTTTGTATAATGTAAAATGTTTTTACAATAAAGAAATTTTCATTTCCAAATTTTCATTTTCAAATATTCATTTTCAAATTTTCATTTTTTCCTGATTCTTAATGCGGGCGCGCGCATGAGCTTCGGAATCATTTAATATTATTTTGATGATTGATAACCAATAACAAAAATAATAAACGACTAAAACATGTAATAATATATAATAAGATATCAAATCATTCTTTTTTAATGTGCATATTATCAAGTCAATGTAATTGAGTAAAATTATTTTCATCATGTAAGAACTTCCCTGTCAAAGCACTTTTGTTGTCAAGTACTAAATACGAAAATGCCTTAATCTGCAGAATTATTTCTTGAAGTCCATTACGGAAGTGACGTACAAGTTGTTGGACCCCTAAATTCTAAATTCGTAGCGGGGGCGATGAGTCCTGCACTGATTCTCGGCAATCGTGAATATTGTGCACTTCCCCCGGTCAGTCAGCCCGGTCAGTTTGGACCCCATACTTAACGGTCTATGATAAGGGTCCATACCTTATCCCTTGGTGGCGCAGTCGGTAGCTCACTTGTCGTGAAAGCAAGATCGAAAGGTCGCAGGTTCGAATTATACCCGGAGGTTTTTTTCTAATATTTGTCTTACTTGAAATTTGTTTCTAATAGATCATTTATAAATTGTAATACACTCTAATAATATTAATAATAATAATCTTTATTTCAAACCATTGGTCCATATTTTAAATTACAAGATAAGATTTTAAAAACTAATACTAATTATACATTTTCTTCCAACAAATCGTAACACAACTTAATATTAAGGTATGTGCGCCATAGGTTTTAATAAATTTGTCCAGAAAGTCGCAATTGAACGGCTGTAGTCATAAACAGTCCTTACTAAGCCATTGCTAGTGGTAGAAAGAGCCAACCTAAAACTCGCCACCCGCTGCCTGATAACTGCCTCAGCACACGGCAGGCGCGCCTCAGCAAACATCGTGGACACACTGCACCATCGTGGAAGACGGAAGAGAATGCGGAAAGCATCATTGTATTGTACTTGAAATCTTCGGAAGTTTTCCTTTAAATACTTCGTCCATAAATGCGGCGTGTACATAGTTTGACAGTATGTTTTAAAAAGGAGCAACTTCGAGTCACGAGATCCCTTGCAGAACTTACGACCTATCATATTGGCACGGACCGCTAATGAACGTCTCTCTCTATCCAAATCAGCATCATCATGAAGATCACATGTAACCCAGTGTCCAAGGTATTTAAAACTTTTAACGAACGAAATACTATCCCCGTTCAGGTAAACCGGAAAAGGACAAACAGCCTTACTGTTCTCGGAAAACACCATACCCACAGACTTAGCGGTATTGTAGACCAACTTGTGTTCAGCCGCATACTTTTCGCAGATAGCCAAGAGACGCCTCAGAGCTGCGGCTGATGGGCTCAGGAGGACCATGTCATCGGCGTAGCTAAGATTGTTCACACACTCACCGCCAATATGACATCCGACACGCATCTCCCTGAGCTCACCAATCAAAGCATCAACGTACAGGTTAAAGAGCAAGGGGGAGGTAAGTCCCCTCTGCCTCACCCCGCACGGCAACACAAATTGCTCTGACAGCGCCCCACACCATCTAACCATGTTCCTCTGATCTGCATACCAGCTGGCAAGGATGTTGATCATGTCTGGAGGCACACCTCTGTCACGCAGTTTATTCCAAAGAATTCTGTAGTCCACTCTATCGAACGCGCGGCTCAAATCGAGAAAACATGCGAGCACCGGAGTTTTTCTCTCAATATAGTATTTGATGGTCTGTTTTAGAGAGAAAATTGCGAAATCAGTAGACCTATCTCTCTTTAATCCAAATTGAGCATCGTTAATGCTAATACATTTTGACAAAATATCTAAAATAATGGAATCAAATAATTTTGCACATGTTGTAGCTAGAGATATCGGGCGATAATTTTTACTATCAGATGCTAACACTGTCTTACTTTTAATAATAGGCGAGACTACGGTTTTAAGTAGATCCGATGGTAAGTGAGCGTGCCTCAGACACGCATTAAAGAACACAGAGAGGAACACCACCACCCACGGGCCCCCGAAACGCAGATGCTCAACGCCAATGCTGTCGTGACCAGCAGACTTACCTAGCTTCATTGCTCTCAGCGTATTAAAAACCTTACTCTCTGAGATATGCGAATAAGCAGCTACATGGTCAGGACTAAATTTGGATTGGTCGTCGGAAACCCCGCTATCAGAGACCAAGAAACGATTCTTAAATAAGTTCGCAATACCACTCGTATCGTTTTCACCATCAACAGTCGTGGGGACACTGTTCTTACTTTTCAGAAACTTTGAAGTTGCCTTCCAAAATTTTGAAAAGTGTTTCTCAGCACAAGCGCTACTCATTGTATCTAACAGAATTTGATACTCGTTGTTTTGGCACCATCGAAGCTTCTTTTTAAAGTGTGACCTACTATCCTTCATACTTTCAAAGAGAGGGCCAGAGCTAGGAGATCCAGCTGCCCGCCAGGCAAAGAACTCGACTCTCGCCACATCGTGGGCCTCACGGACATGTTTGTTCCAGCCCGGCACGTTCTTGTGACGAGCGCGACGTGCCCGACCGCCACTCAGAGAAGCGGCTCGCTGAAGCACCTCAATGAAGTACCTGTAAGCTTGATCAAGCTCATGCTTATGAGTCTCATGGGAACAATTCTCGCACTCAGCCAGCCTTCTCAGACTGCCCCAGTCCATAGCATACAGTTCACGCTCACATATCGAAGCATAGGAAACTATTTGATCTCCATCTCGCCTACCCCATGCCACGGTATTACTTACCCTAGAAGACTGGTCATTAACCACGGCACACCTCGGCAAAACATTCAGATCGCAATCAATCACCAGCGGTCTATGGTCAGAAGAAAAGACATCCTCAAGTACCTCAACGTTTCTAATCGTGTCCCACGCCTGTCGAGTAGTAATGCAATGATCCAGCCAACTCTTGGTACCACTAGAATAGCTTATGTACGTAAATACATCGTCTGTATGCTTTAAAAAATCATAATCTGCGTATACTAGATCGTTATCTATGCAAAATTTCATTAACTCGTCATTAAATAAAGACTTTCTAGTCACATTGGCGTTATAATCACCCAAAGCAAAGGCAACATTCACATTTTGGGTTTCAATTAAAGATTGTATAGTACTTAAGTAAGTAGTAAAGTCAGTCAAATTATCGACCTCGTCTTGAGGCATATATACCGAAACAAACAAGTAACAGATCCCATTCATTTCAGTTTTCACTGCACATAATCTATTAAGAGTATCCAAGTATATTTTACCTGTATTTTATCTATAATTTTAATCGTATATATATTGCTACAAAAATTAAATTAACCTTTAATCTAGTTCATGTACATTTATTATTTTATTACATATATTTTTATAAGATTAATTTTGACGTGTGAAACGTGTATTATACAACGTGTAACAGAAAGGTGTAACCATATTTGAAGAGCTTATTCAATCAATGGTAAAGAACAACTTTTACTATGGAGTAAACCCTGAAATCTAAAAAAATAAATCTGCCCTTCCATACATATCCGCCGAGCGGTATTGCATTTTCCTATGAAGCAAGTGATTTTTTTTTTCGATATACAGGATTTGTTCCATAGTAAAAGTTGTTCTAAACCATTGACTGGAATAAGCTCTTCAAATATGGTTACACCTTTCTGTTACACGTTGTATATTCCTACTTTGCAAAATGAACTATTTGAGTTTGAATTTGAATTTGACTTCAGAGTTGATCTAAAAATATGCCTATACAATTATAAGTCTAAACATTACGTACTTATTTCACATTTAATGTAATAAACGAAGTACATACTTCATCATGATTATGGTGGCATATTGATGTATCGTCTTAATAATCTCTGATCCCCTCTGGCTAGGGTGACCAGATGTAAAACTAAAAAGTCCTGACAAAAAGTTTGAATCGTACAAATAAAAACCGGCCAAGTGCGAGTCAGACTCGCGTACCTAGCGTTCCGTATTGTGGATGATAAATTTAATTTTGTAATTCTTTTTAGTGAATTTCTCAACCGCTTTATTTTACACATATTACCATGACTTTTTTAAAATATTTCGGTCCACCAGTTTCGGAGATAAGGGGGGGGGGGGGACATATATTTCTCGAAACCAGTGCCAGTAAATATAGTTAAAGTAGGTATATATTTTTGCAATCAGCCTTTTAATAACTACAATTTGATACCCATATTGTATTTTTAAGATAATAGTTTTTATTTTTCTCACTTTTGTTTTGGAAATATTTTGAACAATTTAAAATTGTTCATATTTTTTTTACACCGTGATATGTAGGCAAATTAATGCTATTTTTGTGCCAAATTTCATGTCTTTAGCTTTAACGGTGCTAAAGTTATGAAGCTGTGACATACGGACGGACGGACAACGGAGTCTCACCATAAAGTTTCCTTTTGTACCTTTTAGGTACAACGGAACACTAAAAAGTCCTGACATTACTGCGTGCACGCGCGGTGCGACGCGACGTAAATAGTAATAACACGTAGGTAGGTATTTATGTACATTTTGTTCTTGTTTCATTATTGTACACTTACATCATCATATAATAACATGCTACGGTGTAGACTTAACATAAGATTTTAAGAATTATTGTTTTTTTTTATTTTTTTTTCTTATCTTCGTTTGAAGTTTTTTGTTATTGTTGCTAACCTTATATAAGAACGGGCTAAAAATAAAAATTATTCTTTTCTAAAATAGATTTAGTGATAATAAAATAAGACTTTGGAAATTAAGTATCTGCGCCAAAAGTCTTTTGACTTTCAATTCTAGGTACTCTAGGTACATATTTTGGTATACCATTTGAATAAGTTCAATTTTATTAATATCACTATTGTTTTTTTTTATTTTTGTTGATTTTTCAACTGATTTGTCCATCATGCATGTACTCGAATTCCAAGCCAGCAAATAAATAAATAAAAAAACTATTTTCTATATCTTTTTTTTTTATACATCTACAATGAACTGCTTTGTCGATGGTAGTGGAAAACTGGACAAGATTGTGTGGCGTGTGACAGCTTTTACTGAAATCCCATGAGTTCCAGAACAGCTGGGTTCACATGGCGGCTAGAAAAGCTATACTAAATTATATTATTTGAAACCAACAGTTCCAATACTATCTTGTAACAAATTTGAAAGTTGGTTTATTTGCCGAAACTTGATTAATGAAATAGTTTATGACACGCAACAACGAATAAGAAGGTTGTAGTTACTTTTTTATACCAGGAGTTTCCTGAAGATGATATAAAAGAAAGAAATTGAACATGGCGGCATATACTTGTGTCTGCATTGACATTGTAATAGAGTCAGCATAACAATTTGTTTCTTCAGTATTATTTTGGAGTAAGCTTGAACGACAAATCCTGACTACTTTTTGTACTAGCGTTTCCGAAAGAAATTATTTCTTGATCTCTTATTTAATCCCTCGATTAAGTGTTTTCCGAACAAAATTATTTTTTGTTGTTTAAATTGATCGTCTGCTAAAGTGCCTCTCGCGAGATTGAAGGCCGAACCGCATATCCGAAAGAAACGATTTCTTGTTCCTTAAATTGACCGTCTGCTTTAGTGTTTTTGGCAAATTATTTTTTAGTGCAATATAAACTGATTGTTGCCAAAGAGAAAAGTTCCCTACTAATAAATAAAACATACGAAGTATTACATGTACCTAAATAACCCAAAAATCCAGTAATTTATGTCCGACCGGAATCCCGACAGCTAGGCACCTAAATATCCTGACGTCTGGTATCCCTAGCTCTGACATAGTAATGCCTTTGAGGTAAGATCCATAAAGCTTCTAATAATGTATCGACCTTTAATGAAAAGGCCTTTTCTATTATATTGAGGTTATGTTTACTTTTAGTAAATATGGCCTTAGTAATCTTGAATTAAATCACAATCGCAAGTATAAAAAATGGCCTTAGTAAGCTTATATACAGTGGAGATCACATCAAGCTATACACATAGGACTTTGTACCTATCCTATATCCTCCACTATAGGGGCTAATGTACTGTAATTGCAATAATTGCAGTAATTTACAGCAATTGCAAGTGTATAACTTGAGGTGACATCTCCTGTACAAAAAAAACAATGGCGGGTTCGAAAACAGATATGTAATGTTTGAAAAGACGTTCACCTTTTCCGGGGTTTTACATAATTATGTACCATGTAAAATATATAAATAATATGTATAAATACTATTTTGTAATTCTGCACTTTAGTCCATTTTCGGCTACCGGCAATTAAACGAAGACAAGCCACGTTGTGCAACAATAGACGAAATCAACAATAGTATTGTGTGTGACTGTGAAATGATGAGAGCGTGGTCCGTACATTTCATGTCTTTTCTTTATTTTATCAACAATTATGCTGCATTTGATTTGATCATTTATCAAATAAAAATAAAAACGCTCTTAAAATCTCAATGTCTAATTATGTTCAGTTGGACACAATACTTTTTCTACGACCATCAAAAATATCGTAATCGCTTGTCATTATTTATTATTTTTTCAACAAAAACTATCGCGAAAAATTTGCGCAGGGTTCTATTTTTTAGGGTTCCATCCATACCTGAACGGTACCAAATGGACCCTGTTAGTATGCCTCCACTGTCTGTCTATCCATCCGTCTGTCACAGTGGTCTATAGCTTCAGCCATAATAGATAGCCAGGTGATAGGAGCTGACGTGTTAAATAAATTTAAAGGACCCCCCCCCCCCCCCCCACTACGAACACCGTGTACACTGACAGTAGGCACAGTATAAGATCCTTATACTGTGCAGTAGGTGTTGCCATTACCAACACCGTGTACACTAACAGTAGGTGTTGCCATTACCAACACTGTGTACACTGACAGTAGGTGTTGCCACTACCCACAGATGTCTGTGTCACTAGACAAAAATCCTCGAAAAAGTAGCATTTTTTAACGTTATCTGTTTCAGCACTATCTTAAATAGTAAGTGCAGTACGCACTACGCTGCACTTTTGGTTAGCGGTCTGAAACTTTGCACATAGTTTCTAAGGTCCAAAAGAAAAAAAATTGTCCCACGGGTCCGAATTTATTTTTTATTTTATTCGATTATTCACTTTTTTTGAAAATAGAAATGGTCAAAAAGTGTCGTCCAAAGTATGTTTTTCCGAATATTTCAACTAGGCAAGTCTAAAAGAAACCATCTCCAACTGGATCCGACCCATATTATGGCCAGGAAAAAAATAACATAAACTGGGTTTCCTGGCCAAAATATATGTCGGATCGAATTATTAATGGTTTCATTCGCCTCGCCATGGTCGAAATATCCGGAAAACATACTTTGGACGACACTTCACCCTATTTTTCGGAAATGGGCGGCCATTTTGTAATAAAATGTCGAAAAAAAACCCGATCACAAGATCTTTCAGGTAGGGATCGGTTGAAGATTTTTTTGGAAAACCTACGTCAAATTACTCATAATATCCTCACGTCCAACTCCATGAAAGCAAAAAATAAAAGTACTTAAACAACTTTTTATATTTTTTCAATGCATGTGCTCGTAAAGGCCCACTTTTTATGCATCAAAACCGAACAGAAAGTCGATTATTTTGCCCTAGGGCTTTATTATTATTATTTTTTTAATTTATTTGCAATGGTTGGCTAACTTGCAGCCTTTCCTGTGTACCATAGATGTTATACTTTTTTTTCCACTGTTTAACGGCTCTGGATACAATCCTTTTGAGCCAAGCATAATTGAAAGTTCACAAGATTATATTTGTTTTCATTTCCTCACACTATGCATTGAAAAACGTAGTATGATACACGGGCGTAAGAGCAATAAATTACTCGGTTACGTTTAAAACACTCGCTACGCTCGTGTTTTAAATCGTCCTCATAATTTATTCCTTTTCGCCCTAGTAGCATAAACTACTATTAAAATTCCTCGAAGTTAGACAAGAGGATATTTCGAGTAATTTGACGTAGTTTTACAAAACTTCCTTTAGCCATTTCCTACCTGAAGGATGGTGTGTTTTGAAAATATTAATTTCAAGTGTTTGAAATATGTTTTGAGTTTTTTACATTCCTATTTGTCAAACGAAGAGAAAATGTGTGTTTGGAGACCTCATTTCAATAATTATTTCTATCGAGTGAAAGAATTTCAATCGCGTTTTTGTTTAGCAGGAATCTAGAAAAAGGTTCCAAATATGTTATACTAAATAGCTGCTCCCCTTCTAGTTTTAAAACACTTATTTTGTTTCTTTTGTTTGTTTTACCTACAATTCCCATAGCTTAATTTCTAAACGTTTTTTGTTTTTATAAAATATACGACATTTTAGAACATAGTTTTCATTATTTTGATATATAAATTGACCATAATTTTTTTATGATTTTTTAAAGAATTGTCCGATATGACGTCACTTGAAAATTTAAGACGTTATACTGATTGTGATGTGTGAATGCTTATTAAAAAAAAGTGGTCTGTCTCTGTCTGCCTACTCACCTGTCATCCATCTGTCAATTTATTCGGAATCAAATAATTATAAATTTATCTTGATAGCAAAGAACACGTTTCTAAACAGCCATTTCTAAAGTAAGTCATTACACGAAGGTAAAAAAAAGTTGCAGCTTTTTCGTAAAAAAATTCATCATCATGAGGTTTTTTAGACCACAAGTTCAAAACTACGGCTTATTAAACCTAAATCTCGAAATAGTTTTCGAATCAACACAACTTAAAATAATTTAATTTAAGCAAATTTATATCATCTTCCCTCTCTGGCCCATTGGCTAGCGACGCCCTTGCAGTACCACTATTTTTACGGTTAATGAATGTATTGTGTTGTGTACAACACTGTGGTCACTGATGAGATCCATCCATCAGCCTAGTTCGTCCACTGCTGGACATAAGCCTTTCCAGGACTTTGCTACTCCCGGCGGTCATCCTGGAAGAATTGCCCATACTCACACACGCTGGGCAGGCGGCCCTGCGAGGGGGTCTCCAAGTAAGATGGTGGTACCTCCACAGTCGATCCCAGCATCAGCTCTACCACCTGTGACTGATGAGAGAGATGTAGCAGCAAAATGTCGTAGGCGAGCCGGCGGCGGTAGTAAAACTATTATTTCATTGCCATAGGCAATGTGGTTCCATTTAATGTTACCTTGCTATTCGTGCTCTGTTTTTGTTTATTTATAAAAATACTTTCTGGATCTGCACGAACAATGCCAGAGCTAGCAGTTTACAAAGCTTTGTCTTTGTTTCATCAGATTTGGCCTTGAACTCACTCGCAGAAAGCCGTTGCCAACTTAGCGGTTTCGACGCTAGATCTAGGGCTCTACCGCGTAATTCTCATTTGTATCAACTTCAAGCAAATGCATGCGAAATTCAACGAGTGCAAAAGAGATGGCATGTTAGGCGGGCGTCGTCGCACGCACGACAAATTTCAATCTCAAGTTAATGTTGATGAAAATGAGAATTACGCGGTAGACCCGCTGGTTGAGTTTTCACTCTGTTCACGTTAAGGTGATATATCACCCGTGCAAAAGTCCCCGCTACTCCAGGCGGAAAACCCGCAGTGCGAGAGGGACAGAATCAGGGAAAAAATTACAATAAAATAAACTTTTAACAAAAAAATAGCAACCGACTTCAATAGTAACAGCAGTCATTCACTAAAAAGTTAATAATAATTCTATAAAGACCGATGGTACCGAAGCAACACTTTTGGCGACTTCTTTCTTCCTGAAACGTTATGTTATCTAGAAGTCGGCGTTCTTATATTGGTTTTTATGTTGCTATATCGTAGGAAATACGCCGACTTCTAGATAACATAATGTTTCAGGAAGAAAGAAGTCGGCAAAAGTGTTGCTTCGGTACCATCGGTCTTTATAGAATTATTATTAACTTTTTAGTGAATGACTGCTGTTACTATTGAAGTCGGTTGCTATTTTTTTGTTAAAAGTTTATTTTATTTCACATTTTTTAGTGTTGCTGGGTTAAATTGTGAAATATGGGTAGTTCTTGCAAACGTGGTTTTAATATGAAACGAAGTTCAAGTGAGTATAAGTAGCTATGTTTGAGTAGCTTCCTGCTATCAATCTCGAGTTATGTGCTGTCATTCGTTAAAGAGTTCTACGGTGATGAAGCCAAGATCGAAGGTCAGGTGGGTACACTGGCAATTTTCAAGCAATGCCCTGCAATGAGCACCATAACACAAACTGATTGCCGCAATCCAAAGTTATGTGCTGTCATCCGTTGAGGAGTTCTATGGTGATGAAGCCAGGATCGAAGGTCAGGTGGGTATTCTGGTAATCTCCAAGTAATACCCTTGAATTAGCACCCTAACGCAGTGATTGCCGCAATCTCGAGTTATGTGCTCTGATCCGTTGAGGAGTTCTATGGTGAATATGGTGATGAAGCCAGGATCGAAGGCCAGGTGAAAGAATGATGATTTTCAAGTAATACCTTGTAATCAGCACCCAGGTACAAATCGATTACTTCAATTTCGAGAGGTATGCTGTCATTTTCTGAGGAGTTCCACTGCCTATCTCTGAAGACCTTCATCAGATCATGACCAAACCTAAAATGGGACCTACCTGGAAGTACACTTTTTCAAACAAAAAAAGAATTGTTCAAATTGGTTTAGAAATGACGGAGTTATGGAGTAACAATGCCAAAAAAAAAAAAAAAAAAAAAAACATATAGTCGAATTGAGAACCGCCTCCTTTTTGAAGTCGGTTTTATATTAATACATAATCAACTAAAATAGCTATGAAAATTTCCATTTCCAGTGATTTAGGTATTAATAAAACCCATTTAATAAATATTTTTGAAATTTGTATGCTATCCCAATTTGTCAGAATATCAAAAAAAGTGTAAATTTAGACCTCATGTCGATAATATTACTTCTATCGAGTGAAATTCCTCCAATCTCGTTTCTGATAGTCCAAAATCTAGAAAAAGCTCCCAAAATTGTTATACTAATTTATTTAATTTAGGACTTGTTTTGAACAGCACCTAAATCACTTCAAAAAGTGTCAATTTTGGCGATATACCTCCTTAAAAAAGCAGCGGGTTGTATCAGAGATACCGCGGCATTATTCAAGAATGGCTGGTCTAATTAAGAGGAGGCATTCCTTTTTCAACAGTTTTCGAACGATTATACTGAATCTACCACAGACGCAATCAATATGAAACTTATATAATATATATTTTCAAACCTTTGTAAAAAGCGTTACCTAATTGGAAAACTTTCGCTCGATAGATTTTATTTTTGAAAATATTCTCTTTTTGAGTGTTTTTTTTTTTTTGCGTTTAATCCACTTGATTTTTATGTGTCACGTTTACTATCAATACGGAAATCTTTGTAAGTAGAAAAATGACTAAACTGCGATATTGTAATTTAGTCGATTTTAATCTTAAAATAAAATTAGACTCGTTCTGAATCGTTTCGCGCGTATTTGGCGCACGCGATTTTCAACTTTATGAAAGTAAGTCTACGGGTTATAGTTGCAAAGCCGCTGTGCGCCTAAGGATTCTTCAGCATGCTAAGGGGCTGCACAATGCTAAAATTCAGTCCTGCTCTAACGCTTTTGTTTTTTAACTGTCTATCCTGCTCTAATCAAATGCCGCGCGCGCAAAACTTCAGTTATTTTGAAATCGCGGCTACATTAGGACATTAACTATAATTTTTTTATGTAATAAAGATGGTTTTTTCTAATAAGTATCTGCGTGTGTCGGTTTCGTTTTAATCGGTTTTGAAATATGGAAACTGAATCACTTTTTCCGTGAAATTCATGCTTTTTTAAAAGTATTATAAGTAGAAGAAGATTGGAAGTATGTTTATTTATAAAGTGTAATTAATAATTGTCTTGAGTCAAAAAACACGCCATATTTTTTTTTAATTTTTACCGTCTACAATGACGGAACTGAATCCAATGCAAATCTGATGTTTAGCATTGTGGAGCCCCTTAAGCTACATGCTGAAGAATTATACTTTATTCATCTAATTATACTCTGCAAAATCTTCGATGACGTTACATTTTGATCATATTTTGGATGGGGGTGTGTATGTATTCAATTTGTGAGGTAGTGTTTAAGGATAAGAAATAAAGTGTTTTTCAACGTCGACGAAACTAGTACGGGGCATAAAAAGTGCTGTCGACGAAAGTAACTTTTCCCTATAATAAAAAATAAATTATTAACAAAAAAATACAACATTACATTTCTGATTGTTTCAGCCAAACTTTAAAAAGTTTAGTGGCAGATGTTACTCTCTTATCTTAACTACCAGCGGACTTAATACTACAAAAGAAAAATTACTTATAATTAAAGTTATACGGTGTTACTACAAAACGGTGTTTAACTTTAGACAGTGTTTAAATCTGTTGTTGTCACCTTTTCTTTCATATTGTAAAAAAGTGACAGCAACAGATTTAAACACTGTCAAAAGTTAAACATCGCTTAAACACCCTTTTGTAGTAACACCGTTAGAGATTTGGCACTATGATTGAATAACTTTTTTAGAATGATAAAGTGTTTTCGGCATTTAGTTCCTATGTGGATGGTAATAAAAAATACTGTTTTATTTTTTAAATGTCCCTTTGTAATGCCCATTTTTTAAATGTCTATTTTTAGCGCCCATTTTTTAAATGTCTTTTTGTAGCGCCCATTTTATAAATGTCCCTTTGTAACGCCCATTTTTTAAATGTTCTTTTGTAGCACCCATTTTTCCAAAATCTTATAAAAAAGGTGCTCTTTCGCATTAATTTGTGTGTTTTCTCAAGACCGAGTTGGCAACTCTGGCCTTGGGTCATATTGCTGCTGAAAGGGTTACAAAGGTATAATTCTCTTTGATACGCAAACATGTAATGTTGTTTTATACAATGTACGTGTATCTATATACACTAGTCTATATACATAAACACCGCGAAATTTAAGTGGTTTTGGAATCGAAAACTATTTGTTAAGTAATGAAATAGATTTATTTATGGAACATAGGTTCATTATAATCACTCAGTAATATTCGTCGCCATTTCACAGTTCAAACTCGGAACACCTCTGACACCCCCTCGGGGAACAATGTCGTGATGATGTATGTATTTCGAGGTCTGCAGACCGGTCGAGGTATACTAGGAATTTAAAAGCCCGTATCGAGGATTTAGCAGGTGGTAGAGCTGATGCCGGGCTCCTGGAAAGTCCTGGAAAGGCTTATGTCCAGCAGTGGACGAACTGGGCTGATGGATGGATGGATGGATCGAGGATTTGTCCTTGACAGCTGTTTTACTTGAATTGTTTCAAGTGTGGGAATATGGTTATACAGGGTGTTAAGATGAAGTTGTGGAAGCCGGAAACTGGTAATAGTACTAGTCCAAACGAACAATGTGCGTGAAAAAAACATACATTTTGGTCTATTTAGCTATGTAACTTTTCTATTGAACACCTGTTCTTTTTTTCACATTTCGAGGGTTGGCTCTATAATAAAAGTTGTTCGTATGAACGACAGTTTCCGGCTTCCCCAACTTCATCGTAACACTCAGTATATAGATCGTATTGTATGACACGCTGTTTTAAAAACCAGTATTTTTTCTTGAAACTGAAAAAGCTAATTCGATACCAACTTTTTTTTATACTCCTTGTTAGTGTTATGGAAACTGACGATAGTACTCGTCCATACGAGAACCTTTCACCATGGAACCTACCTCAAATCGCGAAAAAAAACAAATGCTCCATAGAAAAGTCACATACATACCTATTTTTTTCACGAAACGTTCTTCGTGTGTACGACTACTATCGTCCTAACAATAATTTAGCAAGTAAATTTTCTCTATTTATTTTGTATTCGCCAAGGGCGTACGCAGCGGGGGGCAGGTAGGGGCAGCTGCCCCCCCTGGGCAAAAATAAACACCCCTGGAGTGTGAGACAAGCAAGTGTTATGTATTAAAATTAATATCTCGCTTTACACTGAAAACTAACTATTGTCTTAAAAACATACTGTAAGCTATATACATAGGGACTACTAAAAATCCCCGGAGACAAATTTTTTAAAGATAAATTTGATATAGAAAATACATACGTAGTGTTCAATCATTTGTTTGTCTCTTTCGTTTTAGAACCTGTGCCTATATTATTGAGTTTCTGCCCCCCCTGAGTGAAATCCTGCGTACGCCCTTGGTATTCGCGTTCAGGTCAGAGGATTTGACCCAAATCAGAGAACTTTGATGCTGCTTCCCTCCATCTCAAAATTAAACAGAGGCCCTTTCAATATGTACGACTAAGCACGAAATAAAATTCAATGTATTGAACCCAATTTTGAACCGTACCGGTCAGGCATGGAATACAACAATGAGATTTTCGCAATAAATCAATTGGAGGACCAGCATCCGTAGCACATTGTTTAATCGCGCGTGACGCAACTTGGTTGTATAGCAAGTGCGAGGAGCGTAACACGATGTTTTTGCGATTAAACAATATGTCACGCTCCTCGCACTTGTTATTCAACTAAGTCGCGTCACGCGCGATTAAACACTGTGCTACAAGTGCAGTTCACCTTGAAATTTTGGGAGAGAGCGTGTTATGTTTTGTAGAAAAAAAATATCTGTTTCAAAGTCAGGTTTCTAAACTCTGATTTTTATTCTGTAGAATTCTGACATTTCAGGGAAAGGGATGGCGCTGTGCTAGTAAATGAGAAACGATACAGTTCATCTCGCTTACTTGCACAGTTCCATCCCTTTCCTTGAACTTTCATAGTTCTACTGAATGAAAAATCAAGAGTTTAGGCACCCCAACACCGCAGAGAAAAGAAAAAGTCCAAAAGAATACTCCTTTGTAAAGAAGAACATTTTGTTCAAGGCTTGGAAAATACTCCGAATGACACTAAACCGACTATAAAATATCTACGCTTTTGTCTAGTTGTTGTTGACGAAAACATGGTATCGTTTACAGCAAGGTTCGGCAACCGGCAGCCCGTGAACCACTTTGATGCGGCCAGCAACCGCTGCAAGATAATTACTCATTACATTTGGTAGATGGTAGCACATATTTGTGTGAGCAGGCACTTTCAATTCTGTACTATACAAAAAGCAAGCATTGTTTTCGAATAAAGGATGCACAATTAGACGCAATACTGCGCATTTCCACATCTAATATAGTATAATAAAATGTAAGCGAAATACAAAAACTTGCAAGTTAAATGCAGCCGCAAGAATCGCATTAGTTTTTTACTAATCAATATTTAAAATGTGTAAAACTACAATAAATATGATATTTATTTAAATACAAAGATGATATGCGGCCCCTGCTGATCCCCTCGTAACATTTGTGGCCTATATAAGGTTGCCAGCCCCTGGTTTACAGCATAAATTATAAAAATACCTTAGATACTTTTATCAAGATTGGTTGATTAATTAGTTTCAGAAATATGTGTGAACAACAATACAAAATCTACACTAAAATGCATGTATAGAAGCGTGCTTAAACCAACATCAATAAAATTCCGTTCAATATTACATACAAACATAACAAATTGATAACCTCATTTATTAAAGGAATCGGTTAAAAAGGTTACGGTACCGCCACGGTAGTCTTTTCAGAATCCCTTTGTTACCGAGCAAGATGGATTTATAATTTTTCATTTTTAGGGTTCCGTATCCAAAGAGTAACCAACGGGACCCTATTACTAAGACTCCGTTGTCCGTCTGTCCCTTAGAGATTAACCCAGTTACATATGTGCCAAGTGAATCCATCCGATATACATTGGGTGGCAAAACAACAAACTCATCAGTAAGGCCGTCATAAAGAAAGATTTTCGATAAAGAAAGAAAAAGACAGAACGCTTAAATTAAGTTTAGTCCTGTCAAATAAGTTAAAGCGTGTTACACTGAATCGACACTATTAACTATTCACTTAAAACTAGTACTTATAATTAACATATTAAACTCAATAATCAAAAACTTAGGATGAAGCTATCCCATGCATTCAACGTCACCATTGGCCATAACTCAGCATGGTGCTGTGACGCAATAATACATACTTATACAAACATAATGTATGCATACTACGCCACAACGCTGGTATTCTGTTACAGCCAGGTTGGGAGTGATATGCGATTGCGGACGCAAAAGTTTGGTTTGCCTAAGGTAGAGCCAATTAAACAAGTACATTTTTAATAAAATTTTTGTATAAGTGAATGCTGGATGTATGTACATACATCTTATCATGTTAAAGATTTAAATAAACAGTGATATCAAGTAACAAATAACAACATAACAATAACAGTAAAATAAACTAACAAAATAATACGATAAATGTGGGTAGTTTTTGAATATAAAGTGTGTAGTATTTTAAAGTATTGTAAAGCCCTTTCGAAACCGAAACAATATTTACGTGTATAGAAAAAAACAGCAAGAAGAACAATAATTATTAATTAATTAATGAAATAAACCTAACTTAAAGTAAACTAGCTTTTGCCCGCGGCTTCGCCGTTAAGTTTTTGTATAGTCGTATCGAATCCCATCCCATCCCAACGGCGTGAAAGAGTAACAGTATTTATAATTGCCTTCCAATGAGAACTGATTTATGGGATAAAAAGTAGCCTATGTCCTATTCCAGGTCTAGAACTACATTTGTGCAAAGTTTCAGCTTAATCGTTTCAGTAGTTTCGGCGTGAAGGATTCGCATTTATAATATTAGTGGGACTATTGGCGTGAATTGCCACGAGCGACTGACAGTTTTCATAAGTACATTTATTTAAAACTAATAAAAGACAGTATAGTCAATATATTGATTTACATTTATAATATATTATAAGTAATTATAATGAGAACTAAGTTTAATGAGAAGATTTTTGTATAAGTTTATTAGAAGCCAACCGACTTTTGTACGGCGGTAAATCCAAGACGAATTGCCTTAATATATAAGATCTAGCTTAGTGGGTCAGCGTTGACACGTAATATGTACACGTCAGCTGACTCACTTCCGGTTCCGGAGTAACTGATGGCTATAGGGCCCTTGGACTAGAACCTAGTCCTTAATAGGACATCGATTTTAAAAAAGAAATTTAGGTTAGGGTTCTGGGCGGGTTAAATTAGTTTTTTAAACTGTAAAACGAGTGCAAGTGCATCTATACATCATGTACCTCAATCTGTTTGAATTTCAACTTGCTGCCACTTAAGGCGTATAATAGATAAATCGCAGAACGAAAGAGATAAACATTAGGGTGGATCAATTGTCCTTCTTCGTTAGCTTAAACTGATGCTTAAATAAATAGATTTTCAAACAGTACAAGGCTCTTGGCATCCATCTAGCTCGATGTAGACCAGTAAATTGCACGTAAAATGTGATATAAACACCTAAATGAAACATTAATGAAACCATCATTTAAGCTGTCCTTCAACGCTTTTTGTAAAAATTTTGACAGCTGGTAGCGACTAGCGACTACTAAATCTTAACAAAAAAAAAACAAAAAAACCTATTTCATATTTAGAGGTATATAATCAAATGAGAAAGTGCCCCGGGGATAACTCAAAAGTCGAAAAATAAGGACCACCCTACTACCTATCTTAAACTGCCCCACTTGATTCAAAGTGCTTGTAGACATCAGTTCAATAATTATTTCTATAGAGTGAAAGTTGTCCAATCGCGGTTCAGATCAGCAAGAATTTAGAAAAAGGTTCCAAAAATGTTGTACTAAATTTATCAAACTAAAATCTATTCTGAGGGCAGCTGGAAAATCAGTTTTTTTTTTTTTTTTTGACGCGTACAAAAGCTGCCCTCGGAATAGGCTTTAGTACAACATTTTTGGAATCTATTTAAAAACAGAGATTATTAAAGTCTTTTTTCAGTTTTTAGGGTTCCGTACCCAAAGGGTAACCAACAGGACCCTATTACTAAGACTCCGCTGTCCGTCTGTCTGTCCGTCTGTCACCATGCTGTATCTCATGAACCGTGATAGTTAGACAGTTGAAATTTTCACAGATGATGTATTTCTGTTGCCGCTATAACAACAAATACTAAAAAACAGAATAAAATAAATATTTAAGGGGGCTCCCATACAACAGACATGTTTTTTTGCCGTTTTTAGGGTTCCGTAGTCAACAACAAGGAACCCTTATAGTTTTGCCATTTACGTCTGTCTGTCTGTCTGTCTGTCTGTCCGCGGCTTAGCTTACAGACTATTAGTACTAGAAAGCTGTACTTTGGAATGGGTATAATACATATTTATTAAGCCGATAAAGTGGTACAGTAAAATTTTGAAAAAGATGGTACCTCCTCTACACGTAAAGTGGGGATGATTTTTTTTTCTCGTCTATCCCTTAGTGTGGGGTGTCGTTGGATAGGTAATTTAAAAATATTGGGGGTGAGAAAAGACTATTTTTCGATCCAGGGTTTTTTTTGCGAAATATTACGCTTAAAAGTGTTAATTTTTGTTAGAGTCCCTGGCAGGGGGGAGCCCCTGCCAGGGAAACGGTTGTATTTGAAGACGTGAAAAAAATCACGGCAGTAGTATACGTAACGAAATTAAAAGAAAAACTATCACCGCTAAGTAGGCTTTACAAGTTAACGAGTACAGAGCAGGAACAAAATGTATTGGCCGTTCTTGGGAAGAGCAACTTCCGAGCGTACTAGAAGTTTGGCGCGATCTGTATTAGTCGACAAACTTATAAAATGTACTTGGAGAAGAAGTTCGCATATTGTGCAGGGCAACTACGGAACTCTACACTGCGCGTGGCCCGACACGCACTTGGCCGGTTTTATTATAGATAATGGTACGGAACCTATCGTGCGCGAGTCCGACTTGCACTTGGCCGGTTTTTCTATTAATTGTGCTTTAAAACTTTGATTAAAGCTTTAAAATGAAGCTATTGTAGAAGATACGAGTATGGAGTCCCCGTTTATGGAACTTTAAAGTGTAAGCCTGTTGTATACAGGCACCTTAACACTATGTCGTGGCCATTACGACAAGTTATAGAGATGAAAACTGTTTATCACACTATTTTATGGCTGCGATGGATAAAATAAGATTGATTCAAGAAATATAGAGGAACACTGAAGAAAGGCAAAGTTAAAAACAATTATTTAGTTTTGCATTTTATGGGATAAAAAGTAGCCTATGTCACTCTACGGTCCATAAACTATCTCTATGTAAAAAATCACGTTTACCCGTTGCTCCGTTAAAGAAGGGCAAACCAATAAACAAAGTTTTGCATTTATAATAGGGGTACGGATACGTATTATTAATATTAGTAAATATTAAAGAATTAAATGAGACTTGAGGATAATTCATGATTTATTATAAGAAATAAGCCAACGACTGAATTTCAATAGAGACAGTGGTTGGGCTTTGCCCGCGGTGTGGAAACCTGTGCTAAAAACAGTTACCGGATCACTCACAGACTTTAGTGAAAGTGAAGTCTTCACTCGCCCAGATGAAGGCAGTCTAAATCTGCTGAAACTGGTCGGCTTTCCCGATCATAACACGTATTGAGGTGAGCCGTTCTTATATAAACTATTATTAACAATATGTGAACATAATAATGAATCAGATCTGTATTCTCAAAAATGTAAATATGTTTTATACTACACCTGCTCGGAAAGTACCTTCTTTCTTTGTTGAAAACGATGGAGAAAATACGTCATTACTGTCATACAAATATGCGGGCGGCACAAGTGTATGAAAATTCATTGTTAACGTGCTTGAGCGGGCAGAAAAAGTATATGCAAATCCATTGTTAACGTGCTGTTTTTTTTTTTAAATAACATAAAGAATGAG
Organism: Ypsolopha sequella; assembly: GCA_934047225.1. Lineage (NCBI taxonomy): Eukaryota > Metazoa > Arthropoda > Insecta > Lepidoptera > Ypsolophidae > Ypsolopha > Ypsolopha sequella. The sequence goes on from OW203987.1 coordinate 27,057,762, forward strand.
CAAGTGGCCAAGTGGCCAGTATTATTTTGCGAACTCGTACATAAAACTCGAAAAATGATAATGGCCACTTGCTTTTCCTGCACATAATAAAAAATAAGAAGGAAATAAAAAGTGACAATCGCACGCGAGTCAGTCGGTTTCTTTTATTGTATCTTGATTAAAAGTAAAATTATACTATTTCCTCGCAGGTGTAGTATAAAGCACTATGTATCACTCGGGAGAAAGTGCGATTCCCCTTTCTTCCCTCGGTGAACAGTGTACTATTTTTGTTCAGGATGTACCAGAAGAATAGATTTGCATGACAAATCTAATCATGGTCAATTTGTCAGCAAAATAGAAAAGCAAAAATTTACAAAACGTTTCAAGAACTATAAAAGGCTTATTCATGAAGAAAGTGTAACTAGTCCACGATGCTTGCAACAAACATCCACTAACTAAATCCGTCAATGAAAAGCGGGTGTCCAAGTGTGGAGTCTGACATGCATTTCATGTTCACCTCTGGACACACCCCCTCAGGGATTCTTGTCATGACGATATGTTTTTCATCAACGTTTGATAAAACGACCGCGGCAGTTTAAAAAATAATGTTGCTGAAAGTCCTCGAAAAATAATAATTCTTTACATTTAAATATTTTCAGAGAGACAAACGTAACAAACCATCCTTAAGGTCGGTCACAAAGACTTCTCGACAAAGGCTCATCGACAATGCTACGCACAGAGTGCTATCGAATACCACGATCTATCATCCAAGTCGAAGTTCATATCTCGTTGCAGTAAGAACGAATATCGCACAAAATTGTGTGGAGAGTATTTGGCGGCGTGAAGTCTAATTTTGTGGTGAGATAGTGTCGCTCAAGGGAAGGAGAGCATTTTGGGTTGAATTGTCGTTGCCAAGGAAAGTTTATCACAAGGAAGATTTGGAGTTGAAAATAGCTATTTTAGAGTTTTGTAAATGGGAGTTCTCTGGTGGAAATCCTAATAGTGAAACCTTTTCAGCCCTCTCCCTCCGCGGTATAAATCGAAACGGCCGGGCCAATGGAGTTTATGGCATGTAGTTAGAACACAAGAGGTCCAGTAAAGATGAGGAAAATTCGCGCTAGTTAAATGTTAGCTTTTGACATTGCCCTTCTTCAGCATATCGCTGATTTGGTCAGCATGCGTCCTTCTACGGCAACCCTGGTCGAGCTCTAACTTCCACTAAACCATGAATTTATTTCGTCACTCTCATTCATCCTCTCTATAGGCCCAAACCACCTAAGCATTCCTTTTTAGGGTTCCATACCCAAAGGGTAACCAACGGGACCCTACTACTAAGACTCCGCTGTCCGTCTGTATCTCATGATAGTTAGACAGTTGAAATTTTCACAGATGAGTATTTCTGTTGCCGCTATAACAACAAATACTAAAAAACAGAATAAAATAAATATTTAAGGGGGCTCCCATACAACAGACATGTATTTTTTTGCCGTTTTTATAGATAATGGTACGGAACCCTTCGTGCGCGACTTACGTTAAGTGCGACGACTCGCACTTAGCCGGTTTTTCTATTCTAGTCTACTCACTAAATATTCTTTTAGGCCGCTTAGGTTTGTAATATACAAGGTGATTTTTTGATCATCGTCCAAATTCATACTGGTGGCTTGGTAAGTGATCAGTATCATGGATCAATAACAATTTTTGTAAAATTCGTAAAATGAAATTTCGGCTCCCCTTAGTGATTCACTCGAAACTGGAAGTGAATTTCTATGGGAAGCCGAAATTTCATTTTACAAATTTCACAAAAATTGTTATTGATCCAAGATACTGATCACTTATCAAGCATCCAGTATGAATTTGGACGATGATCAAAAAGTCACCTTGTATATATAGATAGGTAGATTTTATCCCGGACGAACGGGAATATTCCTCAGTGAAATAAGTAAATGAAGCCCAAACTCACAACCCGGGACGCTTTTTCATCAAAGTAACAATTTTTGATTACGCCTGACAATGTACCTTCGCATGCTTGCAACAAACAAGGGACGCAATAATGTTGTTTGGTTTATGTTGTTTGGTTTTTACAAATTTTAATAAATTTGAAATATAGATAATATAATTGTGTCTAACTGTACTTGACGTTTATGAAATGCGAAAATTCAAGAATGTGATGAACGTTTTATGCAGTAAGTGTTACAATTGTTCTACTGATACAAAAAAAAGTTGATGTTTTGTGAAAGTGTATACAAGTGAATTAGTGAACATCGTCCAAATTCATACTTGAGCCTTGGTAAGTGATCAGCATCATGAACCAATAACGATTTTTGTAAAATTTATAAAATGAAATTTCGACTTCCCATAGTGATTCACTTAGGACTGGGAGTCGAAATTTCATTATACGAATTTCACAAAAATTATTATCGATTCATGATGCTGATCACTTACCAAGCCTCCAGTATGAATTTGGACGATGATGAAAAAGTCACCTTGTATATTTCGAATAAATGTTGGCGTGCCTAGAATTATTAATTATTTGCTAAATAATGTATCAAATGTTACAAAGGTATAAGAATCACGAAAGGATATAAAGTGCTAACAAATCAATATTAAAAGCTTGCCAAGTGTACGTCGGTCAATAGTTAAGGCGAGGGTATCCGGAGAAATCGGTCCTGCCCCAACGCTTTTATTTTACACTTCACTATCCTGCTCAGTGGAAGCTGGCCGATCAGAAATCTCGCGATTTCAAAATGTTTTTATTTATTATTTTGGAGTGAGAAGGATGGGTTTTTAATATGACGACCGTTTTAAATCACATTTTAACGATATTTATTTTGGTTTAAGTTTTATTGTCCAAAACCTAATATATATAAATCAAATAAAATGATATTTACATCATAGTGAAGGCCTATCTTTGCGATTTTATTGGATGGAGGGAAATGCAAGTAATTGTGTATCAAACGGCTGAAATTTGACACGTTTTGAAGTTATTTATCTGCTCTTTTAATGAAGTTCCAAGTAAAATGAATTAGTATAACAATTTTGGGACCTTTTACTAGATTTTGGTCTATCAGAAACGCGATAGGAGGAATTTCATTCGATAGAAATAATTATTGAAATCAGGTCTAAATTTACACTTTTTTTGATATTCTGACAAATTAGGATAGCACACAGACTTGAAAAATATTTATTTAGATGGGTTTTAACTACACCTAAATTACTGGTTATGGGATTTTTTCTAGCTATTTTAGTTAATTTTGCATTAATTTAAAACCGACTTTTTGTCAATTTTCCCCGATTCCGTCCCTTTCGCACTGCGGGTCTTTCTGCCTGGAGTAACGGGGACCTTTGCTAGCACGGTATATCACCTTAAGATCAAATAGTGAAATATGACTTATATTTTTTATTTTTTTTTATTTTCGCAACTTCACGGTTTGAAATGAGTTTGAAAAGAAACAAATTGGGAGAACCCCGCCTTAAGCTTGTTTTGCGACGCAATGTATATCGGATGGATTCACTTGGCACATAATATGTACACTGGGTCAATCTCTAAGGGCTCAATCTAAGTTGATTTAGCCCGGTAGCCGTCCACCCCCGGTTGGGGGGGCGAGTGGAGCCGGCATTCAAAGTTTCACGCCGCCGCCGCGCTTCAAACAAAAATTCATATTGGCAACACTTTACCCATCACCTCGAGTGTGGTATCATTTTAGTATAATTTGGGAACCTGGAATTTGGTTTTTTGACATTTTGTGTACAGTTTCATACAAAAAAATTGAAACATATTGTATGAAAATTGGACTGCTATTTTTTGTCGTTTTATTCAACTGTTATTCTACAACATTAAAATCACGCCTAAAAACCCCTTCTACTAGTGGATATATAAGTTTCATATGGGCAAACGATTTTATTTTAAAATATGTTCAGTATGACCAGTAGAAAATTTAACTTAAGTTTCAAAATACCTCACAAATAAAATACACCTGGTATTTTATACATGAAACAGACGAAATATCTAATTTTAACAACGGAACCCTAAAAACATCTACCGTACCGTGAAGGGTTCAATTCAATCAAAATGGGTGGCTATCAAATTTGCCATTTTTAGACAATTTTTGTTACGGGGTCTATCTCAAAGGCCAAATCAGTTAGGAATTTGAAATTTCTCTATATTATGTACCATAATTATGCTGTTTTAAACAATAAATACTTAAAACGCGGTTGTAGTTTTAGGGTTACGTCCCCAAATACTCAACCAACTTAATTTTCCAGTTTTTATGTCTGACAGAATTAGGGCATTACCACAGAAGAAAAATTACCTAAAATTAAATAAATGTCTAGTTTGAAATGATTGGTCACATGTACGGAACCCTAAAAGAGCGAGGCCCGACTCGCACTTGGCCTGTATTTATTTATTATTTTGGAATTGGAGGGATGTGTGGAGGGATTAATGTGACGGCCATTTTAAATCACATTTTTCGCAACGTTTATTTTGGCAACAGTTTGATTGTCCAAAACCTAATATAACTCAATATTTAGTTTAGGTGTTGCAAGTTTTTTGGATATAAATAAATAAAATAAAAATAAAAATACATTTATTTAACACACCATTATGAACAAAGTAGTACAAGTTGTATGGCACTGTTAAAAAGGACGGTGACTCAGCATATGTTTCTAAACCAAAGGCATTAGGAACGCTGTTATTCTGCCACCACCATTAAAAGAGAATAAACATACTCAATTAACTTACTATTTACTTTAATCTAACCATATAGGAAAATACAATTAAACGTACATCGAAAGCCCGGAATATTATGTATGACGTCTATACTTTTCAAAATCAAAAATACTTCTTTCAATGTTTATGGTTTAAAATTAATTTTAAGGCGGTATGGTCGTGAAAATTGCAGTTTCTCCCACAAGCGAAACCGCACATATCATTGTCTCAATTAGGAGGGTAAATTGCGCTGACCCACTTTCAACCCCAATTTCGACTGTAATAAGAGCTTTATAGTAAATAGTTAGCAGTAAAGTAATCAGGCATTGGTTTTTTGGGATTAAATTTAATGTTTTTTTTTAAGTAATTTCTAGTCAAATACATCGTTATTTCTATATATATTTTATAATTTTATAAATATTTTATAATGCATGCTATACTTTTTTAATTATATTTTTGTCTTGTAATCCAACTACCTGCAGTTGTGTCTAGATCTGCGAGATCAAGGACAGGCTGAAAAACAGCGCTGTGAAGATGATTCTCACTTCCAGCAAAAAGCTGAGCCTGACTCCTTTTTGTCGAATTGTTTATAATTCAATATTCTGTGAAAATTGTTGTGAGACAAATAAATAAAATAATACATGATATACAAAAATAATACATAATAAATTATCGAATAGAATGAAACTTGAGGATAAAGCGCGTTACAACGTCGTGGGTTAAAATCAGCGACTGAAGCGCTAGAGCCTAACGCTATCTCTTACCTCTTTCTCCTTCGCATAGTAGAGCGTGCGGCCCCTCAAGCGGAAGTAGCGCCGCTGCCAGCGCTGGAAGCTGCGTGTCTGCTTCATCAGGTACCCCTCCTTGACCACGGGCTGCAACAAAATGCATTTTTTCTACTACTATTTTTTTTTATTCCTTTATGAAAAAGTTCCATTTAATACTCGAAATTAGTTTTGAAAATCGAACTTTCCAGGCCCCCGTTGCGGAATGACTATCAGGTCAGTTTGAAATATCGTATTGAAATTTAATTTATTGCAAAATTAGGTTCTTTTTGACGTTTGTCTTCATTTCATGCTAAATTAGGTTCTTTTTGACGTCCTTAGCATAGTAAAATTTTACTACGTCCTTAGTTTGTCTTTAAAATCGAAATTCCCTGCGTTCCGATTCACGATATAATCGATTATATCGCGTCTGACACTCTTTTTTCGCAAAATGATACTGGCCACAAATAAAAGTCGCCGGCCGAAGCCTGACAAAAAAAGGTGAAAACCGCGCCGTGCTTTGCAAAACCATAAAATACATTAAATTTGAAAGGAAAAATTAAATATTTACATACATAAATCAAGTTAGTAGAAAAAGTATCGTTCGCAACGAGTAAAAATGGGTTTTCTTACCCTTGGAATGTAAGCTTTCGACGTTCGCCTTCGGCTCACGTCGAAACTAGCTTCATTTCTCGGGTAAGAAAATCCGCCATTTTATACTCGGCACGAAATGTACTATTCTGATGACTTATCTTCTAAAGAATACTTTTTTATGATTATCATTTGTTTTCAACTTTTTTTAAATCGCCTCAGTTTTTCTATAATCGGCCAGGTATGACCTAATAATCGACATCTTTTTCATATTTTTCGGTACACAAGTTTTGGAGATAAGGGGGGAAACATACATGTATTTGTGGTTTTTCATAGTATTCTGGAAAACAGTGTCAATAAATATAGTTAAGGTGTATATTTTTACAATCAGCTCTTCAATTTATATGGGTAATATTGTATTTTTTTTGAACAACTTTAAGTTTTTCAATTTTTTCCTTGCAATGTTATGTGGGCAAATTAATTCTATTATTGTGCCAAATTTCAAGTCTTTATCTTTAACGGTGCTAAAGTTATGAACTCATAGCGACGCCGACGCGCGGGCCAAGCCTCATAAGTTTATGAGGCTTGAGCCACGCGTCGTCGTTGTACACTTGCAAAATGTCACGTACGCAACATGATTTAAAGCTCACATTTCAATGCGTATTTTGAGGTGGTCCGGTGCCGAGACGTTATCATTTGCGACAACCATAATCCGGTGGTAGTAGGGAAGGGGGAAGTAAATTGTGTAATTTTTGGAGAAAAACAATATTCAAGCAACGAACACTGCTAATCCAAGTTGAGATGGGTCAGTATGGGGGTTCAAATGACAGATACAATAAATAAACGTTAAATGACACCAAATACTCACCCATGTTTATTTTCATTTACGACTGTGTGTTTCTTTGGGTCAGTTGTTGTTGTTTTGTCTAAACAAGAGATTATTCTTAAAATCATTATTCACAAAATATAATTACATTTTTAATTATTTCATGTATAATGGAGACCACGTATAGCAAAGCGTAGCGTAGGCCGACCTCGTGCCCGCTGGAGCAACGAAATGAAGGACGTTGCGGGTAGCGGCTGGATGAGGATGACGCCGGACCGCCAAGAGTGGCGAAATATTGGAGAGGCCTATGTCCAGCAGTGGACGAACACAGGCTGATGGACGTATGGATGTTTAATATTTACAATAAGAATGAGTGAACAGAACCTAATGAAGATCAAATAATTTAGCCAAGTGCGAGTTAGACTCGCGCACAAATTGTTCCATACCATCACACTATACGGGTACGGAGAGCTAAAAATATAATAGTAAATAAAAACAACATAGATACCATAGCAACATCAAGGCGACAAAAAACAAGCCGCTAAAATCAAGAAACTGGGAAAAGGAGTTGAAGTTCTGGCCCGTAACTCCTAAAAAGATTCGGTCGATCATTTATCGTTCGAGCAAACGTCCATTTCTGATACATGCATTAAGGGTCCATAATACCTCACATTGCTTCACTCGTATATGTGGTAAAGTTGAGCACTAATGCTACGCCCAGAATGTGGCAAAAACTTGATTTCGTTAAATTTTAATTAATACTTTAAATTAGGTCTTGAAACCTTCCTGATCTCAATATAAAGCAAGAGCAGCGGGTCTACCGCGTAATTCTGATTTTCATCAATATCAACTTGAGATTGAAATTTGACGTGCGTGCAAAAGAGATGGCATGTTAGGCGGGCGTCGTCGCACGCACGTCAAATTTCAATCTCAAGTTGATGTTGATGAAAATCAGAATTACGTGGTGGACTCGCAGAATGTATTATATTAAAAAAATTACCATTATTTTCACCGCAAAAAATGTTTTGAAGTGAAACACGTTCGTTTCAAAAAAAAGCGCGATGCTTCGTTTGTCGTAACAGTTGTAACAAGTTGTACTTGTAGATCTTCGTCAAGTTGTACTTGATGCAAAATGACGTGCTCAGAGTCAGGTTATATACAAAGACTCTTAAGAGGGCGCCGAGCAAAATAATCTAAAACGACAGTCACTGTTAAATTGATTTATTGATTAATATTTCAATAATAAATAAATAAAATATATATTTATTGTCACAGAGAATGTATCTACACTTCCGCCGCAGCGAATATTAAAAATAACTTATGGTGTAAGAAACAAATATATCTGAAGTAGGCCCAAAATATAAAAAAGGTATTGGGGTTTTGGTCATTTCAATAACTTAACTGTCGAATTTTGTCTCAACCACAATTCAAGACAATCACAAACGTTATAAAATACAACTGGGCCGTTTCACATTTTAAAAATTTTGTCCGGTTAATTAAATATGAATTTTTCTGTTAAATTCAATAAATATGACCACGATAAAAAACGACCACGAGAGAACAAGCGTCTAATCGTTCTACGCTCGGCGCAGCCTTAAGAGTGTGATAGAGATGGATATACAACCGAACGATGAATTTTGTCGATAAAATTTTACCACTTCGGAATAGGCCCCAGGTTGGTTTTTAAAATATGTACGAAGAAAATAACTACGTTCACTTACAGACACCACCCCCGGTGAAAACAAGTTAAGAAGAAACATTTTTATGTTATTTTTATTATAAAATAGAATTGTAAGTAAATGAATCCATCGGCAAGCAAAGTAGAAATAAAATAGGTTAAAGCAATGAAGAGGCGAACGACTTTTATTGTAGCACCTTAAGGCTCGATTCTTCAGTCAGCTACTTTCGGCTAAAAACTATGTATGTGTCGTGGTCATATCTTAAAATTGGGTGTATTCTGAAGTTTGAACTGAGAAATTTACGAGTGTTTCAACAAAAAGTTAAAAACAGGTTACTGGTGATCAATAGTGATTATCATAGTTTTATATCATAATCCCCAATAGTTTTAACAGATTTCATAACATGATCAATTCTACGATATGGCCACGACAGACATGTGCAAATATGGACCTGGACTCAACAGACAGCACTGACAGACATGACCCGACCGACCGACGAATTAGACCGCTCAAAATTTCAAGTAAAAACACCGACAACATCACACAACCACCTAACCACCATCATCCATCATCCAAGAAGAGCAGTGATTAAATAATATCAAAAATAACCAACATCATTTTTAGAGAAACCTACTTTATTATTTTTTAGAAAATAGTTTAAAACTAAAATTGTTTACAAGTGTCACTTTTACTTTTTATTTTTTTATTATGATACCTAAATTATATGTCACAAATTGTTTTTTACATTCGACTGATGACGGTCCCATACCGAGGGCCGAAATATACCTATCGAGTTATAATTTTTTTTATTGTTTTAATAATAGTACTAATCAAAAGCTCGTAAAAGTTAAATATAATATATTTATAAACATGTGCAAATAAAGAAATTCAGGCAAAGACAGATTTTGTAATGATTGTACAGCAGCTTCAAAATAACTAAATTTTACATTCTACGCTCCTCGTCGTACTTACTATTGAGTTTTTGTTAAAAAACTTTCGATTTCACACTTCATGATAAGGCCAATTCTACGATATGCTCACAACATATACATATCTTTTCGTTGGGAGCCAATTTTGGGCGTTTTTGTACTTTTTTCTTATGATTTCGTTCTAAATTTGAAGGATCGAGAGAGATTGGCTGTTTTTCCACTTACCGACACGGCACCGGCAACGGCGACGGTACGGCTAAGGTGGAGGCAGAAGTGTATGAATTTAGAAGGAAGCCGTCGAAACCTCCAAAAAGTTCAATGATTTTATTTGACATTGCAATAACTTTTTTTTTTTTTCAATTCATTCTCAAATTTAGACTTGGTTTGATCTTCCTTTTTAACCGACTTCAAAAAGGAGGCTGTTCTCAATTCGACTGTGTTTTTTTTTTTTTTTTTGGCGTTGTTACTCCATAACTCTGTCATTTCCCAACCGATTTGAACAATTCTTTTTTTGTTTAAAAGAGTATACTTCCAGGTAGGTCCCATTTTGGGTTTGGTCATGATCTGATGAAGGTCTTCAGAGATAGGCAGTGGAACTCCTCAGAAAATTACAGCATATCTCTCAAAATTGACGCAATCGCTATGTACTTGGGTGCTGATTACAAGGTATTACTTGAAAATCGACATTCTTCCACCTGACCTTCGATCCTGGCTTCATCAACATATTCACCATAGAACTCTTCAACGGATCAGAGCACATAACTCGAGATTGCGGCAATCACTGCGTTAGGGTGCTGATTCAAGTGTATTACTTGGAGATTATCAGAATACCCACCTGACCTTCGATCCTGGCTTCATCACCATAGAACTCCTCAACGGATGACAGCACATAACTTTAGATTGTGGCAACCAGTTTGTGTTAGGGTGCTCATTGCAGGGCATTGCTGAAAATTGCCAGTGTACCCACCTGAATCTCGATCTTGGCTTCATCACCGTAGAACTCTTCAACGGATGACAGCACATAACTCGAGATTGCGGTAATCATGTTGTGTTAGGGTGCTGATAGCAGGAAGCTACTCAAACATGGCTACTTATACTCACTTGAACTTCGTTTCATATTAACACCACGTTTGCAAGAACTACCTATACCTCACAATTTAACTCAGCAACACTAAAAAATGTGAAATAAAATAAACTTTTAACAAAAAAATAGCAACCGACTTCAATAGTAACAGCAGTCATTCACTAAAAAGCTAATAATAATTCTATAAAGACCGATGGTACCGAAGCAACACTTTTGCCGACTTCTTTCTTCCTGAAACATTATGTTATCTAGAAGTCGGCGTATTTCCTACGATATAGCAACATAGAAACCAATATAAGAACGCCGACTTCTAGATAACATAACGTTTCAGGAAGAAAGAAGTCGGCAAAAGTGTTGCTTCGGTACCATCGGTCTTTATAGAATTATTATTAGCTTTTTAGTGAATGACTGCTGTTACTATTGAAGTCGGTTGCTATTTTTTTGTTAAAAGTTTATTTTATTATACCCATGAATGTGTCTCTTGTATTCTTGGCCATCCGAATTCGTGCGGACGTCCAGTCTTTGACCGGCTTTTAAATTTATTTGGATTTTTGACTTAGATGAAAAAATCAAGTTTAATGTATGTATAATTTTCGCATTCAGTTACTTAAATAATCATTCTTCAATCTTTATCCTTGCGTCGCACACCTCCCCGCGCCCACCTACCATATAAATAGTGCGTTGCGCGTGGAATTTACTTTTTTCATTTTGGGACTTGTTTTGAAATGTCCGGCATTTAGTCAAGCTTTTCGAATATCGAAATGGTTACCCTACTTATACATAACTTATGACGCTTGTAATTCCTTGATCTTGCATCGTTACATCTTATTTAGTCTTTAGTGTAATATTTCATGTAAATAAATACCTTATACCTAAAGTAAAAGATTAAAGTAGAATATGTGGTTCCACTTATTGTTCACAGTGTATTGCATTTCTTACAGATCTCGTGTGACCGACCCTTAACATGTTAGTCAGTAACGAATAAGCCAGTCTTGGAGTGCATTAAAATACTTATTGACTTAACAGCTCGAGCTAATGGTTTGAGAGCTAATGGCAAAAAGAAAGGCTCTAGATACACTCTTCTTGATGGAAAAGTATTTATTGCTTTTATAGTTTCTAATGGATACTTTTATGTGGGGGTACCTAAAAATTATTTCAGTACGAGTATAATAGGTATTATATTTGATTACAGAATATTCGGAGGAACAAACCTAAATTATTAGGTTTATTATTACAAGTGGATATTTCTTATGCCACTTCTTTCAATCAATGGCGGCCGGCAGTGGCGTGCATAGAACATTTTTCCGGAAAAGGTTGTGAAAATAATGACCACATAAAGCATTTTTGAGAAAAGCACTATACAAGACTTGGTCTGTTGCTGGCTACGCTATGATGGCCTCGAGCTCAGCTAGCTACGTTCTCGCCCTTCAAGGGCTTCAAGCTAGGTCATCATTGTAGCCCTGCTGGAACTGGGCTTCGGTCATCATAAGCGCTGCGAGCAATGCAGTCATTGCAAACCGCGGCAGTAATATATTATAATTATTTAGTTTAAATAGAAATATGAAATAGTAGTTTATGCTACAAGGGCGCAAAGGAATAAATTACGATGACGATACCTAACCTAACGTAACCGAGTAATTTATTGCTTTTACGCCCGTGTATCATACTACGTTTTTGAATGCATAGTTTGTTTTGAATGCATTGAATGCATAGTGTGAGGAAATGAAAACAAATATAATCTTGTGAACTTTAAATTATAATTGGCTCAAAAGGACTGTATCCAGAGCCGTTAAACAGTGGAAAAAAAAGTATAACATCTATGGTACACAGGCAAGGCTGCAGGTTAGCCAACCATTGTAAATAAAAAATAATAATAAAGCCCTAGGGCAAAATAATCGACTTTCTGTTCGGTTTTGATGCATAAAAAGTGGGCCTTTACGAGCACTTGCATTGAAAAAAATTTAAATAACACTTTAAAAAAGAAGTTGGTATAAAAATGTTCACTAGGATAGGCAGTGCCTAACCTGAGTACCCTGGCGTGGTACAAATTTTCTTTTTTAAAGTGTTATTTAATTTTTTTTCAATTTTTTTTATTGTTAAACTTGACCTTTTGATTGCTTTTCTGGAAAAAAGTTCTATGCACGGCCGGCCATAGATAGCATAATAATACAAGAGTGTCACTTATTTCTTTCGGAAATAATTATTTCGTTCGCAAAATTTTAATTGATAGGTGTCTTAGAGCATATAGGTGTAATTATTATATGTATTTTATTAATTATTTATTTATTTATATCTACGTAGGTACTTTGGTTTTGTAGTTAGTCAAATTAGTGTTTTCGTTTATTATTTGGTAGTAAGTATTAAGTTTGTACACATATGATTACTTTTCTTTTATGTATTCCTGAGCTTTTTTTTCGGTTTGCTAGAAGAAATCTCTCATAGAGATAAGCTCGCCGCTGTACACTAATTGTAATGTTTACGTGTGCAATTAAATATTTTGTGTACAATAAAGAATAAGATAATATCGTTGCTTGTATTTTCTCGCTAGTGAGATGAAAAGTTGTATGTGTCACACGAGAGCAAAGTAATTTGTTTCTTGTGATTTTGAATCCCTCTCCACGCTCAGGATTCTAACTTAGATTAGAATCACTTGTTTCACAATAGTTATTTGTGCAACATCTTTCCTTCCTTTTCCTTGTTTTCGAGTGCAAGAACCATACAAATACCATTAGCGGTTTCAAAGAAATAATCAATTTTAGTCTTAAAAACAGCTTGACTTTAGACAATATTTTCATGCTGTTTCTTATACGCGAAAATAATTTCCTGAAACAAAGTTTTTACTTTAAGGTTAAACGTCAGTCGCTTAGCACAAATGGCATAACTTAACTTTGTCTTGTTTAGAAGTTAAAAATTTTAAAACATTTTGGTATGTGTCAGTTAACACCAATAGTTCAGTATTAGTGAGGTTTATAAAGCATAAGTTTGAAATTTTATGCACAATTAATCTGGTCCAAACAAAGTTTCGAGAATATCATGAGTAATTGCATTGGTTTTACTATGGTAATTGTGTATACAATTTCAAATTCTTGCTTTATAAACATCACTAATACTGAACTTTTGGCATTAATAAAAAAAAACAGATGAAAATGCTTTTCAATTTTAAATTTCTAAACAAGAAAAACAAAGCTAAGTTATGCACTTTGGGCTAAGCTACTCAAGTAACACTACATATTTTAAACATACCGTTTATGAGAAACAACATTATCAATAGGAGTAATTTTGGCAACAGGCGCCTTAAATAAAAATCCATCAAGACGGAATTATTACTCCATTGAACGCAGAGAGCAGATTGAACGAATAAAAGGTTCTTTTTTATATAACAGTACCCGTGCCATGAGGGTTCCGAATGTACCGTTTAAAACACAAACTTATTCCACGTGCAGTTATTAGTAACCAACTTGACACTTACGATCAATTCCACTCTATTGTATCTAAAGGGTCTGACTAATTTATTTTATTCATTTATAACACTTTTTGCACATTTACACAAATCAATACAGACAAACATCAAACATTGTGTAAAAAGGCGGCACTTATTGCTAATAGCAATATCTTCAAACAAATAGTTTACGAAATAAAGAACACAAGGGAGGCGTAAATGCTAATCAGAAAGGAAGGAGATCAAGATAAATATAAACCAAAATATACTTATCTATTACATATAAAATACATTAGTGGGAATATATTTAATAATAGGATGATTAAATATAAGTAATTATCAGATTTTTTTCCTGCACGTGTGCTGCAAGAGCTACTTGTGAACGAAATTCCAAGTGTCTAAAGCAACTGGAAGTGCCCTAATGTTTTTTTTATTTGTTTATTTGTTTAAGGAAAACATCAGCATTAACTTATACATAAAAAATTAATCATAAAACTAAATACACATGCCAGTGAAGTTTTTTATTTGTTTATTTGTTTAAGGAAAACATCAGCATTAACTTATACATAAAAAATTAATCATAAAACTAAATACACATGCCAGTGAAGTTTTCACTTTAAAAAAAAAAAAAAACATTTACACAATAAAAAGAGACATAAACAAGAATCTATAATTATGTACTAAAAATATAAAACAAAAAAAAATTAAAATGTAAATTTAAACAATGATAAAATTTGCAAACGTATTTAATTTAATTATTATCATTATAATAAAGCTTAAAAGGAGAATTCGGCAACAAAAACTGTTAAATATGTTATAAATAAATGATTAAGATTTTTTTTTTTTAATTATAACAATAATCGTATTTACAGCAAGAAAAGAAATGAAACGATTTTCGCATAGTTTGTCTTGGAAGATTTTACTGAATACAATAATTTAGAATGTGTTCTGAATATTGGAGTTCGAAAAGAAATTTTATTAAGAGTATGACATAGCCAAAACAAAAACCAGTTCCGGGCGTGGCTTATTCTATTTTACGATAGCGCGCGGGGGGAAATTCGTCCCGGTCTCTAAGCTCGCGTCACCATAGCAAAAATACGAATAGAGTGGACGAGGCAGGGTCAAAAGTAATACGTATTTTATTTTATCTAATTTATTAGTGTATTTCGATCATCGTCACACGGCATTGATCCTACTTGCTATCACGTCGGGACGTAAATTTATTATGGTCGGCTAAAAGTGGTTTTTTGAGTGTTTGATTTATCAGTTGACCCTCGGAACATTTCAGACACTCCTTTAGAGATACATAATAATATTGTGACGGTTAATTGTCACCATTACCCATTCTTTAAATATTTTTTGCCCGTTGAGCTGGTTTTACACTTGCGGGAAAATAAATTGGACCAAAAATTTCCTTACAAAAAATTTTTACTAAAGTTGTTATTACAAAAAGTGGAAACTAACAAATATTCTCAGAAGGAATGCACCACGTCACTATCTATCTCACTGTAGCCTATATCAATTATGCCTCTCTCATTCATCCACGTTTAACTGCGTTACTATCTCATTCCAACTCATTTTAAATAGCGTCACTATTTATCTCACTCTAACGCGTGTTAAATGGCATTTCTAATGAACGACAAATATTTTTACTGCCCGCCACTCTTTCATTCTAAATTCTAATTATTTTAAAAAATACGCAGCTCCTTTGGTAGTAAAATAGCAATAATTTTTTTTCAAAAGTAATACACAGAAATTGCCAGTTCATTTGAAAAACAATATTTGATGAGCCGTTATGTAAGACAATTTGCAAAACTAACATAGGACATTTTTTTTTCAGGGTGTGGTATCGAACTAACCTAATTACAAAAAATTGCTCATAAATTGAGTTTTTATTTTTCTTCCTGATGTAACAGCATTTCAAGGTTTATTTTTGACTTTATCAATACCATGACTATTCAGAGTTGCGCAACAAAAATTTTATTCTTAGAATTTAGAACTGGTTAGCTTTGACTCTCAAAAATCTATTCGAATTTATAAAAGTACCATCAACTCGAAGACTATCTACTTTTTGCTGAGGTCATAATTTGATATTCTGGTCAGTCATGAGCTGGCCTACCAGCCTTCCAAGGGAAAGCTTTGACTTTTGGGACACCTGTTTACCCTTGGGATAAATCGCCAAGTGTTTAAAATATAGAAATTTATTTGTATCATAGTTTGAAATGTTCAGGGCCCTTTACGCAAAATGAAAAAACAAAACTCTTTTAGGATTAATTTGTTGTCCCTATGTTTGTCTGTTTGTCCGTTTGTCTAGGCAATTTTTCTGGGTAAAATCAATAAATGCTAATATTTACAGCCCTGTAAAATATACATATTATAACGTTTTTATGGCCTTTTGTTTAACTTTTTCATACAAATTTTCTCCTTATGAAAATATAGAGATCAACACTTCACATAATATTTTGCATTTGAAAGAAAGCACAGAAAGGAACTGTAGAACAAATAATGTAAAAAATATAAAACCATATCTTGCTATTCTAAAGGGATTAATGATTTACTGTTTGTTCAATGTGGCGATAGCTTTGTTTATTTTTTTTTTCTTTGTTACAAAGATAACAAATATTTTCATACAAGGTTTTCCGTAAGGGCTATTTCTCCGAATTTGTAACAAAATACGCGTATTAAGAAATAATTATAACGGTAAAGTACAAGCTAAGACAATTTATTGTTAAAAGTTTGCTATATGCATAAACATATTTTAATGATATTATGGTATCTTCGAAATAATTGGGTTTACCATAAGCGTGATATCCGATTATTTAAGAAATTTACGGCTGGTATCACAACGATGGATAAGTCAATTATTTTATTACTATTGTGATATAATTAAAAATATGTTAATGCATTCAGCAGACTTTTAACTATAAGTTTTCTTAACTAAAAGTTGTATTTTTACTTATTGAAATTGTATTTCTCATCAAGAAGTGCAAGATGACAAGATATTCAAAATAAGTTAATTGAATTTGTGAAATGGTTTCAGGTCAAAACAGTTTTCCATGAAACGGTAATTGTTTATACTTAGCAAAGTGTGTAAACTTAGTCATCTTAACATGAACGACGCCTGTATTTCTCTCTTTTTTATTTCCAGTATAGATAAAAATATACAAACTTGTTAAACTTTGCGTAAAAACAAGGCAATATTGACGATATCCTGGCAGCTATTATGATGGTGTTTTATCAAATTTTGCTTTTTGGGCTGTATAGAGACGTAGTTAGATGTCACAAGAATATACTCATGAAAAAAGATATCAATAAAATAAGCTGTAGACTTCACATTCGGTTTATACCTATTGTATGAATTTTAAGAAAAATCCAGGGGTAAAGGGACCTCTTAAGTAAAACCTTGTATTAAACTATTTGTTATCTTAGTAAAAAATAATTCAAGGAAAAAAAAAGCTATCGCCACATTGAACAGTAGATAATTAATCGCTTTAGAATAGAACAACATGGTTTTCATATTTTTTACATTATTTGTTCAACAATTCCTTTCTGTGTTGACTTTTAAATGCAAAATATTATCTCAAGTGTTCATCCCTACATTTTCATAGTGGGAAAATTTGTATGAAAAACGTAAAAAAAAAAACGTAAAAACCTAAAACGTAATATAAATAAAAACGTCAGAAGTATGTTTTTACAGCTCTATAGAGGGCCGTTAATATTGGTATTTATTAATTTTACCCAGAAAAAATTGTCTAGACAAACGGACAGACAGACAAACATAGGGATAACAAATTAATCCTAATAGAGTTTCATTGTTTTCATTTTGCGTAACAGAACCTGAACATGTACCGACAGGATTATCTACGATCTAATAATTTTGCCATGCACTGTAAATATTTCAAAATAAATTTCTATATTTTAAATGCTTGGCGATTTATCCCAAGTAAGTGCAAAAAACTTCACTTATTGGACCTGAAATGGTGAGCCAATACTAGAGGGTAATTTCACGAAAAGGTCATTGACCTTTGTTACAGATCTCAGTAAGTATAAGTAAATTAATTTGGGTTTCAATAACGATCACAAAGTTATTCTTTTAGAGTAACATATATTATTTTCCCGCATAAAAGTATGAATTCATTCCAAATTCATTCAGTTTTGTTGTTATGACTATGGCACGATGTAGCTAAATCACTCATACGCATATTTTGTTGAGTTTTTAACGGCAGGAATATGATGCTCCTCGAAATATTACTTTATCAAATTAATTTCAATGTGTTTTGAAGTAGTTTTGGGAGATATTTATAGCTTGCAAAAAAGGGCACAGGTTCCACGTCTTACGGGCGCCAACGCTAGGCGTAGACTGACAATATCTTGCTGCCGCTGACTGCATCAGTGGATTTACGTATTTTTGGAAAAAGGGGATGCTTTTTTTGACCCGAATAACGTGGGATTTGGAAAATGAATAGATATCATTCACACTAATTTTATTAAAAAAAAACCAACAAAATCGCGAAAGCGATACCTGAAACAAAATCGATAAGAAGTGTGCAATAGAGGGTTACAAAAAAATTCATTGACAGTACAAATATGAATCGATTAACGTGGTTTGTGGAAAATGAATACCTTAAAGTTCAACCAAAAACATGTATTTTTTTTTATGGCTATACGTAACCTAACTATTGCAACAAAATCATCCGAAAGCTGACATTTTATTTCTGTTTGTATTTTCGTTCCCCTTAAGAATATGACATAGCCAAAACAAAAACCAGTTCCGGGCGTGGCTTATTCTATTTTACGATAGCGCGTGGGGGGAAATTCGTCCCGGTCTCTAAGTTCGCGTCACCATAGCAAAAATACGAATAGAGTGGACGAGGCAGGGTCAAAAGTAATACGTATTTTATTTTATCTAATTTATTACTGTATTTCGATCATCGTCACACGGCATTGATCCTACTTGCTATCACGTCGGGACGTAAATTTATTATGGTCGGCTAAAAGTGGTTTTTTGAGTGTTTGATTTATCAGTTGACCCTCGGAACATTTCAGACACTCCTTTAGAGATACATAATAATATTGTGGCGGTTAATTGTCACCATTACCCATTCTTTAAATATTTTTCGCCCGTTGAGCTGGTTTTACACTTGCGGGAAAATAAATTGGACCAAAAATTTCTTTACAAAAAAATTTTACTAAAGCTGTTATTACAAAAAGTGGAAACTAACAAATATTCTCGGAAGGAATGCACCACGTCACTACCTATCTCA
The DNA here is from genome assembly GCA_934047225.1 of Ypsolopha sequella. Lineage (NCBI taxonomy): Eukaryota > Metazoa > Arthropoda > Insecta > Lepidoptera > Ypsolophidae > Ypsolopha > Ypsolopha sequella. The sequence continues at coordinate 27,077,025 of OW203987.1, forward strand.
CTGTAGCCTATATCAATTATGCCTCTCTCATTCAACCACGTTTAACTGCGTTCCTATCTCATTCCAACTCATTTTAAATAGCGTCACTATTTATCTCACTCTAACGCGTGTTAAATGGCATTTCTAATGAACGTCAAATATTTTTACTGCCCGCCACTCTTTCATTCTAAATTCTAATTATTTTAAAAAATACGCAGCTCCTTTGGTAGTAAAATAGCAATAACTTTTTTTTCAAAAGTAATACACAGAAATTGCCAGATCATTTGAAAAACAATATTTGATGAGCCGTTATTTAAGACAATTTGCAAAACTAACATAGGACATTTTTTTTCAGGGTGTGGTATCGAACTAACCTAATTACAAAAAATTGCTCATAAATTGGGTTTTTATTTTTCTTCCTGATGTAACAGCATTTCAAGGTTTATTTTTGACTTTATCAATAGCATGACTATTCAGAGTTGCGCAACAAAAATTTTATTCTTAGAATTTAGAACTGGTTAGCTTTGACTCTCAAAAATCTATTCGAGTTTATAAAAGTACCATCAACTCGAAGACTATCTACTTTTTGCTGAGGTCATAATTTGATATTCTGGTCAGTCATGAGCTGGCCTACCAGCCTTCCAAGGGAAAGAGTTGACTTTTGGGACACCTGTTTACCCTTGCGATAAATCGCCAAGTGTTTGAAATGTTCAGGTCTCTTTACGCAAAATGAAAAAACAAAACTCTTTTAGGATTAATTTGTTGTCCCTATGTTTGTCTGTTTGTCCGTTTGTCTAGGCAATTTTTCTGGGTAAAATCAATAAATGCTAATATTTACAGCCCTGTAAAATATACATATTATAACGTTTTTATGGCCTTTTGTTTAACTTTTTCATACAAATTTTCTCCTTATGAAAATATAGAGATCAACACTTTACATAATATTTTGCATTTGAAAGAAAGCACAGAAAAGAACTCTAGAACAAATAATGTAAAAAATATTAAACCATATCTTTCTATTCTAAAGGGATTAATAATTTACTCTTTGTTCAATGTGGCGATAGCTTTGTTTATTATTTTTTTCTTTCTTTGTTACAAAGATAACAAATATTTTCATACAACGTTTTCCTTAAGGGCTATTTCTCCGAATTTGTAACAAAATATTAAGAAATAATTATAACGGTAAAGTACAACTTTTAGCTAAGACAATTTATTGTTAAAAGTTTGCTATATGCATAAACATATTTTAATGATATTATGGTATCTTCAAAATAATTGGGTTTTCCATAAGCGTGATATCAGATTATTTAAGAAATTTACGGCTGGTATCACGACGACGGATAAGCCAATTATTTTATTACTATTGTAATATAATTAAAAATATGTTAATGCATACAGCAGACTTTTAACTATAAGTTTTCTTAACTAAAAGTTGTATTTTTACTTATTGAAATTGTATTTCTCATCAAGAAGTGCAAAATGACAAGATATTCAAAATAAGTTAATTGAATTTGTGAAATGGTTTCAGGTCAAAACAGTTTTCCATGAAACGGTAATTGTTTATACTTAGCAAAGTGTGTAAACTTAGTCATCTTAACATGAACGACGCCTGTATTTCTGTCTTTTTTATTTCCGGTATAGATAAAAATATACAAACTTGTTAAACTTTGCGTAAAAACGAGGCAATATTGACGATATCCTGACAGCTATTATGATGGTGTTTTACCAAATTTTGCTTTTTGGGCTGTATAGAGACGTAGTTAGATGTCACTAGAATATACTCATGAAAAAAGATATGAAGAAAATAAGCTGTAGACTTCACATTCGGTTTATAACTATTGTATGAATTTTAAGAAAAATACAGGGGTAAAGGGACCTCTTAAGGAAAACCTTGTATTAAACTATTTGTTATCTTAGTAAAAAATAATTCAAGGAAAAAAATAAACAAAGCTATCGCCACATTGAACAGTAGATAATTAATCCCTTTAGAATAGAACAACATGGTTTTCATATTTTTTACATTATTTGTTCAACAATTCCTTTCTGTGTTGACTTTTAAATGCAAAATATTATCTCAAGTGTTCATCCCTACATTTTCATAGTGAGAAAATTTGTATGAAAAACGTAAAAAAAAAACGTAAAAACCTAAAACGTAATATAAATAAAAACGTCAAAAGTATGTTTTTACAGCTCTATAGAGGGCCGTTTATATTGGTATTTATTAATTTTACCCAGAAAAAATTGTCTAGACAAACGGACAGACAGACAAACATAGGGATAACAAATTAATCCTAAAAGAGTTTCATTGTTTTCATTTTGCGTAACAGAACCTGAACATGTACCGACAGGATTATCTACGATCTAGTAATTTTGCCATGCACTGTAAATATTTCAAAATAAATTTCTATATTTTAAATGCTTGGCGATTTATCCCAAGTAAGTGTACCTATATAATTTGCAAAAAACTTCACTTATTGGACCTGAAATGGTGAGCCAATACTAGAGGGTAATTTCACGAAATACAGATCTTAGTAAGTATAAGTAAATTAATTTGGGTTTTAATAACGATCACAAAATTATTCTTTTAGAGTAACACATATTATTTTCCCGCATAAAAGTATGAATTCAATCCAAATTCATTCAGTTTTGTTGTTATGACTATGGCACGATGTAGCTAAATCACTCATACGCATATTTTGTTGAGTTTTTAACGGCAGGAATATGATGCTCCTCGAAATATTACTTTATAAAATTAATTTAAATGTGTTTTGAAGTAGTTTTGGGAGATATTTATAGCTTGCAAAAAAGGGCACAGGTTCCACGTCTTACGGGCGCCAACGCTAGGCGTAGACTGACAATATCTTGCTGCCGCTGACTGCATCAGTGGATTTACGTATTTTTGGAAAAGGGGGGTGCTTTTTTTGACCCGAATAACGTGGTATTTGGAAAATGAATAGATATCATTCACACTAATTTTATTAAAAAAAAACCAACAAAATCGCGAAAGCGATACCTGAAACAAAATCGATAAGAAGTGTGCAATAGAGGGTTACAAAAAAATTCATTGACAGTACAAATATGAATCGATTAACGTGGTTTGTGGAAAATGAATACCTTAAAGTTCAACCAAAAACATGTATTTTTTTTATGGCTATACGTAACCTAATTATTGCAACAAAATCATCCGAAAGCTGACATTTTATTTCTGTTTGTATTTTCGATCCCCTTAAGTAAATATGTTGAACCAATTTGTTTATAGAAATCGCGTGTTTTAGGAATGAAAGATAACCGGTTGCAGCCGCAGGCACCTGTTTACCTGTAAGCACAGAATAAAATACTACGTAGTGTAAGCGCCCTACGAATATATTGTCTTAAACAAACCAACGCAAATGAAATTAAAGTTGTCAGGTTAATAACCTGGGGTTATCCAGGCGAGACTATTCGCTTACTTGGCATCCCTTTATTGTTCTGTTGCTATTCGTTATCGCCCTTTGATGTGGTTAAAACATGACCTGTTAGGGTTAGACTGTGGCCCATTTCAACCTGTAGGGTTCCGTCAAGTCACTGACCTCGAATAATATTCGATAAGTTCAAATGGGTCGCTTATTTGTAGAGATGCCGTCGTCGTTAGCGAATAGTCAAATTATTCCCCAAAATCATTCGACATCAAAAACGATCATAAATTAATATAATATACCTCTATTGGTCTCGAATGTTCCACATTTTCGATTTTATAATTACATAATTACCTATTATTTTATTATTTTATTTTAACATATCTATTGGCAGGAAATTTTAATTTAGATTATTATAGTTTTTATTAATCAATGCTTTATATAATGTTACATAAGTTTGTTGTATAAATAAATGCGTTTATAATGAGCGTTTTTCTCGTTGCTTTTTTTTTCTTAGTTCTTAGCTTTCTTCCAGATGGCGCTGTCCATGTCACTATAGATAAAATATGTTTCGTAGCAATCGACGTTAAAGTGGTTTTTCGTTTGTTTGGAATCGGTGCAAATTTTGTCTTTGTTTCTGTTGCTAAAGAATACGACAGCGCCATCTAGGAATCTTATTTAACACTAAATTTTATATAAGGAAAAACGCTCATTACAAGGTGAAATTTAATCAACCGTCTGAATTCATACTAGAGACTCGGTTAATGATCAGGAACAAGGTTCAATTTTACGAAATCATAAAAAAGGTTTGCTCCCGTTCACACTGGACTAGTTTAAATACATATCCTAGTATAGGCAGTATAGGAGAAAAAAAAATTCATCAATCAATCAATGGGCAGTGCGATGAGCAGAATGTGGAGCAGAGCGGGGAGCTTGGTGTGGGTGAGGGGATATAAAATAAAATAATCTTTCACATTTAAATTCCAAATTTAAAAAATTTGAAATTTTTGAAATTCTAGTTTGCAGAAACCAATAGAAACTTCGCGATGGCAACATGCACAATACACAGACATGTAATAAGGTTTTGTTGAATAACTATTGAGTGAATTTTGAATGTAAGTGTTCTATTTCGATTAATTAGAAAACGGCGGGTTTTTCAAAATCCGGCTGCGAAACCGTTCTTAACAGAAATAATGATCTGCCTAGACAGACCATAATGCCCAAAAAATATGCCCAATTCTAAGATGTGCCGACAACACATGTACACATGACAGAGTTTACATGAAACATATATCATCTGTCTGATAGAGATCATTGCCCGAACACCGTGGTGGGTGGAACTTTTAAATTATATGGTCTTTAAATTTGACATATTTACAAGCTGGCAAAGTGCCGAAATAAAAAAAACCAAACAAGCGTGTCAAATAGTTATACGCATTTAGTTCCGTATGTTTCGTGTTTAAAATATGAATAAATTGAAACAGTAGGTACTTATGTCATTTATTGGTCGAAGTTGTATATAATTTTCTATTAAAAACTGTATATGTGCCCTAAGAAGTGGCAGGTTCAGTAGACCCAATAGTTGTGTCTATTCGGTGTAACACGTTTTAGCTTATCTGACAGGGTTAAACGTAATTTAAGCCTGTACCTGAGCCTAGAGCATGACCAACTCTAGTCTATCTAGGATTCGTTTGAAGAAATTCGGACTCTCTTTGTATTGAAAAAAATATATTTGGTTTATTAATCTTTTCTCTAGGGATGTTACGTATAAACAATGTACTAAGATTTATACTTTTGTCAAAAAAAATGTTTTGCACCCTCCCTTTTTTTGGTTATCAAACGTTCGCTTCGAGAACGCGGTTAAGAGATCAACTTGATTTTTTTTTCATAAATAGGTAATAGAAATATGAAGGTATATCACCTAAATTCAATATTGTTTTCCCTACAAAATTTTTCAGTATTAGCTAAAAACACACCAATTTGTTGTTTCGCTGCGTGATCACTAGTATTACGCGTTCAAGAAAAAGAGGCCAAAGAGTAAACATATAATCGCCTCTATGACAAGCAAGTAAAGTCTTTGCCGTAGGACTTATTGTGCTGGACGGGTAATAAAAAAAGTTGCTAGGGTATGCCATCTTCTTAAATGTGCTGTCTTTTTATTTCTGTATCGAAAAGACAGGACACTAAAAGTAATGTTAGTTCTGCCAAATAACTTAAGTCGTGTCACACCGAATCGACACCAATACCGTATAATATCCAATGTAAGGATAGGTACCGAAATAATACCTTATCTTAAATGAGACTTGAGGGTAAGTCATGATTTATATAAAAACGGCTCACCTCAATACGTGTTATGATCGGGAAAGCCGACCAGTTTCAGCAGATTTAGACTGCCTTCATCTGGGCAAGCGAAGACGTTTACGCGACGACGTTACGCCTCCCACAGGGACGAAAAGGAATAAATTACGAGGACGATTTAAAACACGAGCGTAGCAAGTGTTTTAAACGTAACCGAGTAATTTATTGCTCTTACGCCCGTCTATCATACTACGTTTTTCAATGCATAGTGTGAGGAAATAAAACAAATATAATCTTGTGAACTTTAAATTATGATTGGCTCAAAAGGACTGTATCCAGAGCCGTTAAAGAGTGGAAAAAAAAGTATAACATTTATGGTATACAGGAAAGGTTTCAGGTTAGCCAACTCCTCGTAAATAAATTAAAAAATAATAATAATAAAGCCCTAGGGCAAAATAATCGACTTTCTGTTCGGTTTTGATGCATAAAAAGTGGGCCTTTACGAGCACTTGCATTGAAAATAAATATACGGTATTCAGTATTCAGTATTTATGTTTTATTTTGTATCCGGAACCACAAGAAATGTCGTAACATTTTTCATTCGGAACTTTTGATGTGATTTTAAAGAATTGAAACGTTTTATGAGATCATTCTACATTATTTACCCCAGTTTCAAGATAATTTAGTGATTTGTGAATCAGAATCGTTGGAAAGATTTAAAATAACTGTACATATCAGTATATCTTTTGAACTTTTTCAACGTCATGAATTCAGGGTGCACGCTGTCTTTTGTCTATGTACAATGTACAAACGTCACTTCCGTGATCGACTTCAAGAAAAAATTCCGCAGTTCAAGGCATTTTGGTATTTAGTACTTGACAATAATAAGCGTATTTTGACCGAGGACTTCTTTCGTGAAAAAAGTTTAGGATAACCTTTTATTTCTGACGAAGGAATAATGAGCGTTTTTCTCATTGTTTTTTTTTTCTTAGTTCTTAGCTTTCTTTCAGATGTCGCTGTTTATGTCATCATAGACACAGAATAAAATACTACGTCATAGATAAAATGTGTTTCGTAGCAATCAATGTCAAAGTGGTTTTTAGTTTGTTTGGAATCGGTACAAATTTTGTATTTGATTCTGTTGCTAAAGTATACGACAGTGCCATCTAGGAATCTTATTTAACACTAAATTTGACATAAGAAAAAACGCTCATTAATTCCTTATTACAGATTACTCAGATTAGTACGTTTTTAATCGTTCATTTTTTGTTATTAGTTATCATGCAGACTGAATTAATGTTTATTTGATCGCAATAATTAAAAAATTTAAACGACTCCGTAAAATCAATGCGCGCGCTGCTATCAGGAAGTTGAAGGTGTAGGTGTAGGATAGTCAGTAATATTTTTCAAAGCACCCTTGTAGGATAGTCAACAATACACAACAATAAACTGCTGCTGTAAATATTTATACGAGTAGTAACTTCAAAATAAAAATCAGGAACTTCAAGGAAAATTCTCGAATAGCATGATCGTATCATCACTATTGTGATTTAATTAGAGACATAACAATGACAAAACATATTTCAGAATCATAATAAAACATCAAACAACATTATAAAGAAAACAGTTTTCAGATACGATTTATAGTTTTTCCACACTACACAAAAATGTCGCAAAAAATGTCTAAATAACTGAGGTTTTAAATGCGCGGCTGTTGACTAGAGCGAGATAGACAGTTACAAAATAATTCCACGGACCGCGGACCCTTAACAATTTTGTCAGGTTCCAACACTGACAGCAGGATAGCATATACAATTTTCAACACGTGGTACAGAGATGGCATTAGAACCCGTGTCGCCCCCTAGTTTATGAACCCGTCCCTGAACCATGGGTGTTACGACAACCGAAACATCGCGCGCTCTCAAAAATCACGTTTTTACTCGAAAAATGTTTTACTGTGAAATGTTCAAGTAACATCTAGTAAATTCATAGAGGGAAAATTAAATGTACAGATTTTTTAAAAGCTTTTCCGGGTCCATTTTAGGTTCCAAATCCAATCAACGTAGGGGATTTTAGTCAAATTAATTCCTCTGTCGGCGAAACTTTGCAGTGTGATAGAGGTAGAATAAGGTACGAGAATATTAAATTTAAAAAAAAACGTTGGTATTTTTCACAATAATCCTCTATCGCTGAAAGAACACATCGGATTATTTCTCGAAAACAATTATTTATTTTAAGTCCAGAGGAGCTTCTCCGAAGTGAAAAAAATTTGATCGATTGTAAGGTAGTTCGGTCGATTAGGTATTAAAAATTTATATGGGGAAGTGATTTTTTTTCGCCTTATTTCCAATATTTTGCTTTGGAAGTGGTTCAGTATAATCAGTAGAGCATGTGGTTTAATTTTCTGAGCACGTCATAATAGGCTATTTGACAACATTGAAAATTGTGGTCATCCTATCAGATAATAGCCTAAAAAAGACATATTTCACGTTATTTAAACTAAATTACGCATATTTTTTGCAAATTACGCGAAATAAAATATAATATTTTAAAATATCTTATCTGTGACAGCAATGTGCCGCGAACGCTCTGTGATTGGTGGCAACTCATGGTGACGTCACATGCAAGTAAACATGGATTCCTAGACTGATTGTTGTTTGCATTTTATGTTTTCTGAGTGTTAAATTCGATCTGTCAAGCACTTTTCGGTCAATTTTGGATAAATTTTGTAATGAGAATTCACTTAGGTGCACTGTTTTGTTGAGGTTATGTGAACTTGTTTACTAGCGTGTGACGTCACGCGTGTCACGTGACCAGAGCCATTACAGAAACATCGTTTTCGGAGCGATTTTTAAAACGTAAACTTAAATATTTATTTTATTAATAAAACAGTAAAATTTCTCGGAAATATCAAAGAAGTGTGCTTATTATGTTATAAATAATCATTTAAAATTGTTAAAGTTAGAAATACGGATGTATATTATTAACATAATCAACGGCTAGGAATCGTATATATTTTTATATTATTCTAATGACAATCCATTTTCTCGTCTTGTGTCACACATCGCTGTGTCACTTGACAGGCAGTCTATGGACAACAATCATAGACTTAACATCCACCTCTCTTTGTGATGCCTGCCATTTTCTTCAGCATTTCAACCTTGATTTCGCTCTCATTATCGGCGTTAGCCGTTTCTGTATCTTTCTGGAGACCTTATAAATGTGGCTGATAGCGGATGATTCCATTTTCAGTACTCGAAGGCTTTTCTGATAAACTTTCTTTTTCAGGTTTTCCCAGGAGTGGTATTTCCTCAAACGTCACATCTCTGGACCTAATTAGTTTAAACGCTTTGTCACTCCAAATCCTATAGCCTTCGTCTCCTTCGTACCCAATAAGAATCCCTTTTTCAGCTTTCTTCTGCAGCTTCTTGCGATTAGCTTTTGGGATATGCGCATAGCACGTGCAGCCGAGAATCCGTAGGTGCTTTATCGATGACTTCTTTCCGTACCACAATTCATGAGGAGATTTGCCTTGTACGCTAGACGGTCCAGTTCGATTTAGCACGTAGACAGTTGCTCCTACAATTTCTGCCCACAGACCATCAGGAATTTTTTCATGTGCGTGCATGATGGCGCGCGCTGCTTCTACAATTGTGCGATTTTCCCGCTCTACACATCCAGCTTGCTCGTGTGTGTGGGGCATCGTCAGTCTTTGCTTGATGCCATGCTCCTGTAGAATCTTCCTAAATTCATCGCCGACAAACTCACCACCATTATCGCTGAGAACTTCTTTGACAACGTGTCCCGCAACTTTAGCTTCAGCAAGGAACAGCTTTAGCTTTGATGCTGCTTCAGACTTTTGACGAAGAAAGTAAATATGTCGATGTCGTGTGTAGTCGTCTTTGAATAGAATAAAATATCGATTCTTCCCGATAGAATATGGAAATGGACCGCAAATATCGGTGTGGATTAGTTCTCCAGGTGTAGTCGCTCTAACCCTTGTTCCAAATTTTTGCTTGTGAGCTTTTCCATAAACACAGCCTTCACAAAGATCCGATTGCTTCATCTCCACTTTCAATCCAAGCTCTTGTTCGATCACTTGTTTAACGTGTCGCTTGTTCTGATGTACTAGCCTTTCATGGTACAGTTGTAGAGGATTTGTCATTAATTGATTGACTTCTAGATTCTTTGGCGCAACGCATTTAAGGTTCAGCTTATACAGCCCGCCCTTGATATCTCTTACACGACATCGACATATTTACTTCCAATGCTTATAGTCCTTTCCATCTAGGAGCCCTACTTGTACCTTGGAAGCCTCTGCAATCGCCTTATCCATGGTGATGACTCGGGTGATTTGACAGGCTGGTACAAATTTTGCTGCTACTTTTCAGTTTTAACCCGGAATAGAACTCTTGCAATTTCTTTGTACTTTATTACTCTGCTACCATGTTAAAGTTAGAAATACGGATGTATATTATTAACATAATCAACGGCTAGGAATCGTATATATTTTTATATTATTCTAATGACAATCCATTTTCTCGTCTTGTGTCACACATCGCTGTGTCTGAAAATCGGCGGCTGTCTGCATGTGTAGCTAGCTGTATGCCGAGCTTAGACCTTTTTGTCTTTTCACTTTTGTATTTATTGTTTTGTGTATATGTATTAGCACATTTGTCAGACAAATAAATTATCTTTTAAATTATCTTTTATTTACTTGACAGGCAGTCTATGGACAACAATCATAGACTTAACAAAAATTACGTCCGAAATTAGTCAAATAGCCTATTACAGTGTGTATTCTGTGTATCGTCGGCATATTGTAGAATGTCATATTGTAGAATGTCAGAGATGAACGTATGCTCGAACGATAAACGATCGATAGACCGCAAAAATAGTATGTGCTTTTTCGTAAATAAATCGTAATTTTTTTTTAAGAATCTTTTTGTTATTATTCAAATTCGAATTCAAATTTATTTATTAATCATAAGTGGGTACAAGATGAAGGATATGTACATCTTTATGCTTAGTCTATAACAATGTGGTACCATAACAAAGGTGTTGCTGTTTCCTAGCTAGATTTTTAGGCCTGTAAGTAAGGAGTAACAGCGCCCTTCTCCTTGTGTTGGGAGCAGTTAAATTATAAAGGTAAAGTAACTTGAAAATTAAAATAAATTTAAACAAAAACGAAAGGAGTGAGTGTTAGGGCGGTAGGGTGTGTGCGTTTGTGTTTGTAAGGGTGTGTTATTGTGTGAGGATGTGTTAGTGATAAGCGTATCCCTAGCCCTACAACTGTTGTCTTGGGATCAGTCTATATTTACTACTAGGGAGGGAGTGTGTGTGTATTGCGAATGTGCGTGAGATGAGTGTGAGTGATAGTGTGTGTGTAAAAGATAGTGTGAAATTGTAAAAGCATGAGATGAGATGTTTTATAAAAGTTTATATAAATTAGGGTGAGTGTCTATTTTCGTGAAGTTATGAAATCTTCAGTGTCATCGTAGGATTTGCACAGAAGAAAAGAAACTTTTTTTGCATTTGAAATGGGGTAATCCGTGGATGGGTAAGTGAAAATTAATTTTATTATATAAAAATGGACCGAGATAAAAAAAGGAATCTTTTGGCAAACTCTGTTTTGGGAAGAGGGATAGTACAGATGCGATCTACCCGGCGTTTCTTTGTTTCTACATAAGGTGTTTTCTGGTGTTGATACAAGATTGTGTTAAGAATAAATAGCTGTCTTACGTTTAAAACTTGAACGTGTCTATATAAATCGGTAGTGGGATAAAGGGTAGGACGAAAGGTCGCGATCTTAAGGATGCAACGTTAGGAAATCATTATTTCAACGTTGGGAAATAATTATTACTCAGCAGATTAGGAACCGAGATACATCACTATAATAAAAAAACTCTTTATCGTTGACGGTTCAAAAGTTATGAGGCTGTGACCTACAACTACTAAAGCATGGGACTATAGTGATCTTTGTCATAATAGTAGTTAGTATAATTTCCTAACTTATATTATGATTCCTCTAGAATTAACATTAATCAGTTAATAGATGAAATGTATCCCATCAAAAACATAAAAAGAAATTTCAGACTTCTAGCTTTACCCACAACGAAGATACAGGGGGGTTGAAAGTGCCGTGAGTTACTTCGAGAAAATGGTACGGCCGTTCCGCGTTTTTTTTTTTGCGAGACTTGGCGGGGGCGCTGCCGTGCCCCCAGATCACGGAAAATAATAAAAATAAATTTAAACCCAAACCCCATAGAAAAACCTCGAAAAATTGCATCTTTTTAACGTTATTTGTTTCAGCTCTATCTTATAGACGGTAATCATACAAATTTCAAATTTGGTCAAATTGTAGTACATACGTTAGTGTAAAAACAAAAAAAAATGAGGTACCCGTAGTCAGAGGGTGCCGAATTATTTGTGCGCTACCGATTTTGCGCTTTATTTTTATCGCCTTAATGTTGCTTTGGCATCTACGAGTACCTATATTGTTGTTATTTAGCATATTTTTAGGGTTCCGTGCCCGTATTGAGTGGTGGTACATACGGAACCCTTTTTGCGAGAGTTCGGCTCGCACTTGGCCAAATAATTTATTTATTCCCTCTCGTACACTCCAAAGATCTAGCGATACACAAACATAAGACTATATATAATAAAGCTCGCTTCGGAAACGCGCTACAAAAAAAAGGGAGATGTATTAATTTCTATAACAAAACCTTTCAGAGTTATACTGTTATACGACTCTTATAAAGCAATGAGAATTCCATTCCAATTTCTCATAAAGCATTGTTGCGTTACCTAAATTTTGTGGGCTCCGTGATGCAGACATAACTGCTGCAGAAATATTTGACATCTCAGTGAGTCGAGAAAATAGAAAGACATAATATGAATGCGGGGATTTGGAAGCTGTTTGCACAGAAACGTACCAAGCTTTTAAAATAAAACCCTTTTGTCCGGATTAATTAAGATGATTTACATGTCTTTTAGGGAGTTGTACTTATTGGTATTATCATCACAAGGCATTTATCCCGCGATTACGAAGTCGTATGAAACATAAAGCGTGTGAAAAATGTTGCGAGAATAGCTGTTCTAGAAACATTTTTCACACGCTTTACTTCTGATACGACTTTTTTATCGCGTGATAAATGTAGCTTTTGATATAGGCGATTATTGGTTGGTTCATTGGCCTATTTGTCTTGGACAGGTAATACTAAAAATCAAGCAACGACACAACAGATTGAAGGGTTTTACCCAAAAATACTTTCATTTATTCTCTCTACATGTCCAAATCGGTTTATAAGCACGAAAATATGTGTTACTAAAATTACATAACTAATGATCAATTTATTTTAAAAAGCAAACAAAAATTGCTCATTAAAGTTAAAAAAAAAACGACCGCATTAACGACCCTCAATATTTATAGCAGTAATTGTAAATGAAGTAGATTAACAACTAAGACTCGTATTTTTCTTTTCTTTAAAAAAGACTTTTGGCTGAACTTTTCAGATTTGTTTTTGTAAACCTAGTTAGAGCAAAAAATTGTTGATTAGCAAGAGACTTGTGCCCAAATATGAACCAGAATTGTTGATTAGCAAGAGACTTGTGCCAACATATAAACCAGAATTCGCCTCGGGCTGCACGTGTTCCAGTTTTTAGTGGATTAATGAATACGGAATGTAACAAGGATGGAAATCCAAGGATTACCATTTTAAATTTTGCCCAAGCTCCGTTTAAAATGAGAAGGTACGGTAATATAAGAAGTCTTTTGTTTATAAGGGTTCCGTAGCACCTAAAAGGTACAAAAGGAACCTTTATGGTGAAACGCCGTTTGTCCGTCAGTCCGTATGTCACAGCCTCATAACTTTAGCCCCGTTAAACATAAAGACTTGAGATATATAATATAGCATTAATATCCTCACAAAACATGGTGTAAAAAAAAATTTAAAAATTAGGAATTGTTCTAAATATTTCCAATTCAAAAGAGAGAAAAACAATTATCCTAAAAATACAATATGGGTATCAAATTGTAGATTTTAAAGAATTAATTGTACAAAAATTTTTAACTTAACTATACCTATATTTACTGGCATGATTTCGAGAAATCATTGAAAAACCACAAAAAAGTTATGTTACAAATGTTGTGCATGTTACGAGTATCTCCGAAACTGGTGGACCGAAAAATATGAAAAAAATATCGATTTATAGGTCAGTCATAACAGAAAAACTATAGCGATTTAAAAAAAGTTGAACACGAATGAGAAATATAAAAAATTAATGAAAAATATATTTTATAAAAATACAATATGGGTATCACATTGGAGGTATTAAAGCTGAGTGTAAAAATATATATCTTGGCTATATTTACTTGCACCTATTTCCACAAATCCACGAAAAACCACAGAAACTGTATGTATAAGGGGGGGGCCTGTTATCTCTAACTGTGGGTCTACCGCGTAATTCTCATTTTCATCAACATCAACTTGAGATTGAAATTTGTCGTGCGTGCGACGACGCCCGCCTAACATGCCATCTCTTTTGCACGCGTTGAATTTCGCATGCATTTGCTTGAAGTTGATACAAATGAGAATTACGCGGTAGAGCCCCTGGTCTTCCAAAAAATATGAAAAATAATATCATGGTAATATGTGCTTACGTAAAGGTTACAGGAAAAATAAAGCGGTTGAGAATTTCACGAAAACAAAATGACAAAATTAAATTTCTGTTTCCAAAAGTGTCGAATTACGGAACGCGAGTCTGACTCACACTTGACCGATAGTAGCACTCAAAAACTTAACAGTCGTGGGGATAACGCTGACCCACTTTTCGCTGTTACAACTATTACAATAATTTGAGTAAGTGCGAGTCGGCTACTTGACGGAACTATGCCTGTCTATAACGAGTCTTCACATAGAATACATAATAATAGACACTGGAGACACACTGACGAGTTTGGTGTCTGTGGAACACACAATCGAAACTTGATGGACGCCGGACTTCCTCCAAACTAGAACGTACACACACGATATCACAATGCACGGGAGGGTGAACATGATTTCGGTGGTAGATGGGATGTTTCTTGACTTAGTTATTTGGCATCCCGAGATAGTAACATTCAGTCGTATCGCTTATCGTTCTGTCGTTTATAAAATATGTGTCAGAAAACAACGATCTTATAACCGTTAAGACGCGGAGGTCGACTTTGTGACTCTGTTGTAAACTTTAACACCCAAAGTTCCAAAACTATGCTTTGTACCATCCGTATCCGGACCCCTATTATAAATGCGAAAGTGTGTTTATTGGTTTGTCCTTCATTCACGCAACAACGGAGCAACGGATCGACGAGATTTTTTGCATAGAGATAGTTTATGGGCTGGATAGTGACATAGGCCACTTTTTATCCCGGGAAAATGCAAACGAAATCAGCGCGGGCAAATGCTAGTGTAAGATACATACGCTAGAAATACCGAAAAATCTAAGATTCCTTACGATTTATACGGCGGTTTAGGTAGTAACCTGGCTGGGCTGACTGACCGCGGGGATGTGCACAAAATTCACGATTACCGAGAATCAGTGCAGGACTCATCGCCCCCGCCACGAATTTAGAATTAGGTAATAACAAAATTCAATATTTATGCGAAGTATTCTGTATTCTGTATTGCTTTGATGGTTGAAATTAATAAGAGCAATTTACTGAACGCAACGTGTACTGTACGAACAGACTTGGCTCGTATTGGGGGAAACGAAAAATGTAACCAATTTCAATAAACTCATTTTTGGTATCTTTGTAAAAATAACGCGAAATTTTTAGGCATGGTCATAACTTTATGAGATATCAATTTAGAAATGTTCGTGTAATGGAATAATGGGTACTAATTCATATACCGTAGCAATTTAATTAAAATATCGGAAGATCCGCAGACGAAACACGTATGCGTTTCTTAAATTTACAATTATATATATTCTCTGTAGTCGCATTTAGAGTCTGAATTTCAAGGAATGGCACGATGACCTCGAATAGTATACATAGAAGGAGGACGTAGGAGGAGGACGGAGGAGGAGGACAGAGGAGGACGCGAAATAGTCTTAGGGCGAATAAAAGCTAGAAATCCGACCCATATACTATATCAAAGTAAGAAAATAATAAAAGATGGTGAGCAAAATTCCCAGATAATTTATTTATTTATTTTAGTCATAAACAAAAATACACAGAAAGTACATTCATGATATCATCTTATTTGCCAATAACAGATTTCATTATGCTAAACTAAACATACGTATTAAAAATTGGAACATAAAAACTATAATTATTATTATTTTAACAATTATAATTATTAAACAACAATCATGTCACGAACGACTTGATAAGTCTTACTTTTAGTATCGTGCAGTTTAACTAAAATCCGGATTATTTGTGGTAGTACCTAGTACTCTTAAGTATGTAGTAAATTATATTCTCTTTGCTCTTAAGAACCCGGTGCAGGACGACGCCAACTCCCATTCGAAGCGAGACGTATCGCGACAATAAAGCGCACATTTGGCTGGCTGGTCTCAACAAGCGCCTCACGCTTTGCCCCACGCCGTTCGAACTTTGCTGAGCGAGTCTCGCCCTTTGCGTTGGAAATAATAATTATTTCCGAAAACTTTAATTGTGCCTCGATTACTTGTTATTTTTTATTCTGTTTTAATTAATTAGAATATTGATGATACTTCCAAGTGGTGTATGTGCTTACTTTGCTTGTTAAATGTTTAAAAGTCACTACGAAGCCTTGTAAAAGTACTCGATTTTAGGTCGGAAACCCATTATTTTAAATATGTTTCTGGTCTGTAACACGATGTTTGTGAAAAAATCAGGGATATACACCACTTCATATTGACCGTCTAAATGAGAGCCTAAAATTTATTTGATTGCATTTTTCCACTTTCGCGAGTTATTATGGTTTTTAGATATGTATGAAGTACGATTCGGAGCGGGTTCTTAAGGATCAAGCCAAACGATAAAGGTATACAGCCAAAATAATACACTCCCAATACGCCCAATCTGCACGTCGAAAGCTTGGACAACGAACTGTTAAAGCCTGCAACCCTTGATGATCCGCATGTATGATGAAATGAAAATTTAATTTAAAAAGTTGTTGCCCTCTGAAATGGGACTTGAGGCATCGTTAAGTACATCGAGCGTTCCTTTTCTGCAAATAACAAGGTTATCTGCTGAGAGATGGAGACAAAAAATATAACCGAATTTATCAGAGGCAGCGAAAATAATAGAACGTTGAAAAACGTTAAAACTTTTATCAGTTTGTAGTATTTTCGTTCAAAGCTTAGTCGATTAATTTCTAAGTTACCTTTAGAGATCGGTGTTATCTGCTTTATTTACACAACATCCCAAAAACAGCTACCCCATAGCCACCCTACACGCACCCTACGGGACCCACTTTTCATTTTCCTATATTTAGGTCAAACAACGCCTCTTCCCGTACCTATCCTATCAGCTATCACCAACAATTACTTTAAGTGCTCAAGCAAACTTAATAATAATAACGAAAAAATAAAGCTCAAAACTGGGGCTTATTGCCCCGGGCACATGGGTTCCCCCCACACCCCCGCCTAGATCTGACAGCTAGCAAACGCGGCACGCCCAAACGTCAAAAACCTGGATTTCCCAACGGAATTTTTGAAAACGATCAGTGCACCAGCTTACCAGTCTACCGACGCACTTGCTGGTCGAAATACGCCGCAGCAAACCCTTCCGTTCAGTCTCATTATCACTGTCCGTACTGTCCTCACAAAAAGGTGTTTTTCTCTCATCAAAAGGGCCATCTCGCTCATCCACTGACATAACTTCACGTGCACACGCTCACAGCACTCGCGGCGATCACTAATCACCACTACATCATACAGGAATAGCTAAATTCAACTACTTTTTACTAGTCGCTACCGTGGTGACATTTCAATGGAGCGCCATGACAGTGACTGAAAACAAAACATTGGTTCAGGGACGCCCCGCAGCGACATCGAGCGGCGGCCGCGGGAACTTCTTAGCACGAGAGAGACCGAAAACTTGAGCTTTTGAGTAGTTTCAGGAGACGTAAATTAGTGCTTCGTAATTTCTGTAGATAGCGTTGGTTATTTTCGCTGATATTTGTTGTGATTGCTTCTGTATGTTTGGGCAAGCCGAAACCACAGAATACTGTCAAAACTGTATTCACCAAGATGTCGAAACTGCTTTGGACCCCAAAATCAAATTTGAACGCAAGCGAAGCCGCGAGCAAAGGCTACTTTAATAAATCATTTTGAGTTTTAATTTTCTCTCTCGTTTTATTTTGCTTTAAGGGGCTCCAATTAAATAATTCGCCTAGGGCGCCAAACTGGCTTAGGCCGGCGCTGTCTGTAGCCTCATAACTGTGAATGCAATCTTGCAGCAAAATGTCAATATTAGTATTTGCAAGATTTAAAAGTCAATCTCGCAAAATCTCAGTATTAGAGAGATCTCGCAATAATTTAAAATCTTTCGAAAATGTACACATCATAGTTATTAAAAACAAATTTTAATTAAATAAATAAATGTTAATTATTTTGGAAAAAGCTTCGTAAGTCAATCTTTAGATAGCGGGTGTAAATAGACTGCTACCTTTAAATGAAACCACATTTTTACTGATCATACCGAACAACTTTCCCAAAGAAACATGATAGCGCAAATGAAAAAGAAATCTCCTTTCTATAGTAACTTTAAGAACCTACTGAAAATGTTGTATGGGCGAGTGATTTTTTTTTCATGATCCAAGGCAGTTTTTATAAAAAACTTGTGAGAACCAATAACGACGACAAAAGTAATAGTTTCGTTCTGTTACTTTTTTCTAGACGATCAAATAATTTTACACTCGCGAATAATCAGTTTTTTTTTCAAACAAAATATTTTAACAGTCTAATTTTGCAATTCAAAACTTCCATACATTGGATTACGAAAGTTTTAAATAGCAAAATTAGAATGCAAAACAGTTTGTTTGTAAAAAAAACTGATGATTCGCGGGTATAAAGTTGACGGAACGTGTGGGAAAAGGTAACAGAATGAAATAATAATAATTCTGTTGTCGTTATTGGTTCCCACAAGTTTGTATGAAGATTGCCTTGGACCATCCACCTTAAAGTACAATGCATGGAGGCATCAATGTCAACAAACTATCATATACACAAAATGCAGTTATTTATTGTATTCTCGACCCAGCACATCAAAATGATTCAAGTGTGATTCAACCACGAGCTGCTTCGTAGTTTTCTTTTGACCGAAGACAAATGGATTGTAGGTTACTAAAAGCATTCCCTTTGTTAAAATATAGAATATTAATAAAAATAAGTAATAATAAAGATATTTATACACTCTTTTTAAACTTTATTTGTTTATAAGGGATATTTAATGATTATAAAAAACAATAAAACATTATACTCGACACATTTCGGCCCGCGGTATAGGGCCGTCCTTAAATAAAATTTTATATTTTAATTATATACTTATCTAACAGTAAAATTAAGTATATAAGCTAAATCACTTTGGAGAAAGCTTTCTACACTTTCGACAACAAAGCAGGCATTTTTAAAAATATGCGGTCAATGAGGTCTATGAATAAAATCATGGGCTACGATCGACGACGATGAAATGTGACGAGAAGGTAACCAGTTACGAGCAAGTGCTACGTGTCGTCGTAGCACATTGAATGCCTGTGCGTAGCACTTGCTCGAATATAACCTACGACCCATAGATGTTATAATACTACACAGAATGTCTGTGCGTAGCAGTTGCTCGAATATAGCCTACGACCCATAGATATCATACTACTAGAATGTCTGTGCGTAGCACTTGCTCGAATATAGCCTACGACCCATAGATTAGATATCATACTACTACACAGAATGTCTGTGCGTAGCACTTGCTCGAATATAACCTACGACTCATAGATATCATAATACTACACAGAATGTCTGTGCGTAGCACTTGCTCGAATATAACCTACGACTCATAGATATCATACTACTACACAGAATGTCTGTGCGTAGCACTGGCTCGAATATAACCTACGACTCATAGATATCATAATACTACACAGAATGTCTGTGCGTAGCACTTGCTCGAATATAACCTACGACTCATAGATATCATACTACTACACAGAATGTCTGTGCGTAGCACTTGCTCGAATATAACCTACGACTCATAGATATCATAATACTACACAGAATGTCTGTGCGTAGCACTTGCTCGAATATAACCTACGACTCATAGATATCATACTACTACACAGAATGTCTGTGCGTAGCACTTGCTCGAATATAACCTACGACTCATAGATATCATAATACTACACAGAATGTCTGTGCGTAGCACTTGCTCGAATATAACCTACGACTCATAGATATCATAATACTACACAGAATGTCTGTGCGTAGCACTTGCTCGAATATAACCTACGACTCATAGATATCATACTACTACACAGAATGTCTGTGCGTAGCACTTGCTCGAATATAACCTACGACTCATAGATATCATACTACTACACAGAATGTCTGTGCGTAGCACTTGCTCGAATATAACCTACGACTCATAGATATCATAATACTACACAGAATGTCTGTGCGTAGCACTTGCTCGAATATAACCTACGACTCATAGATATCATAATACTACACAGAATGTCTGTGCGTAGCACTTGCTCGAATATAACCTACGACTCATAGATATCATACTACTACACAGAATGTCTGTGCGTAGCACTTGCTCGAATATAACCTACGACTCATAGATATCATAATACTACACAGAATGTCTGTGCGTAGCACTTGCTCGGATATAGCCTACGACTCATAGATATCATACTACTACACAGAATGTCTGTGCGTAGCACTTGCTCGAATATAGATAAGTACGAATATGAAATATTGTTGGTTAGGCCACTTTTGCGCTGACGGCCTCAATTCTATCACCGAAACGTTAACTCTATGCAGACGATTTGCAACTGTATCGCCATATCGCCAAACCGCTACGAAATCCATAGAACGGCCTCATCTTTCAAAAAGGTTTTATACGCTTACAGTTTGAGAGACATCAATTTAAAATAAGAATTTAAATTTCTCTATAGCCGAAGACAGATGACAAAACACAATCACTATTTTGCTGCAGTCAAATGTCGCGCATGAAATAAATAAACTTTATTTTCAATTATTTTTCCACACCAAGTTTTTTTATGTAAAATCTGTGCCGTGACAATTTCGCAAGTTACTTTAGGCCCAAAATTTATCTAATTGTAAAATGAGGGAAATTGTCCACATCCAGGCTGGCCAATGCGGCAACCAGATTGGAGCCAAGGTAATTTATTTTTGGTTTATTATTATACAGAAATGGCTAGCTCCGTGAGCATAACAAGTGAAAGAACATCAATTCACTTTAAACTCTCGCGTTTCGTACACATTATAATATATATAATCCCCTGTATATAATCCTGTATATATAATATATATAATCCCTGGGTTTCCCCCTTTTCGTAAAAAGGTAAAAATTGATCGCGGTAGACCCAATTATATATATATATTATAAAACATCAATTCACAACCCAAAATTCTGAACTAAGTAACTTAAACTAATTAAGGTTCAATCCTTAGCACTCATATAAAACCAATTTTGAACTGAATATTTTAGGGTTCAGTCAAAGATTTCAAAAGATAAGCCCTTACCGTAGTATGACAGCACCAAAATGTTTTCACCTTTAAATGAGTGACGCTCACACGTTTGGAATCAGTGCTCATCTGAACACAGTGATAGTTGGACGTTTTAATGCATTTTAACGAGAAAAGGGTCTCAATATGCCGTCGTGTGCATTTTTAAAGTGCACTAACATTTCAAGAAATACGAATAAAGCCAACAGTGTGACATTTCACATTCAAAACACATTCAAAAACAATGCAATAGATTTTAGGTGCCAGGGCTCATCTAAACTTTTGAAATCTTTGGGTTCAGTAGTTTGATTGTGTCATGTTTGTTACTAAGATAGATCATCATCATTACAAAAACGTTTTGTTCCCTCTCCTATATCCAGACGTTTAACACAATATCTATTCAATTTACATTGGTGACTGGCAATTGAAACTATGATATAAATCAATTTCTCACACGTGGCGTATCCATTGCAAGGAGATAAAAAAAATAATAATAGGTTTTTACATATGAAATTGCTGAATTTTTCTTACAGATTCTTGAGTTCATAATTTCTGTAATTCAATAGCTATTTCCATTATTTGTTTTTTGTTTGAAAGTTGATTTCAAGGTTTTAAATCTACGTATTAAACTACAAAATTAAATCTTCAAAAATAGTTCGTCCTAAATGCCATCCATTTCCATAAGATTCGTAATTATTTTTTACAGCTGACAATTTTCAAAAATTAAATTAATGTTGCTGTTAGCTTAATATTGTCTCATTAATACACAAAAGAAATTATATAATTTAGTTTTTTGATTCCCGAAAATGTTAGTACTGAAAATTGAGTTTCCTTCAAATTCTCTATAGAAAACGGCAATTTGATATATAAAGACCAATTATTTATTGCAACGCAGAAGAAAAGTAAATCTGGATGAGACTATTGAAAGATACGTAGTAAACAAAAGTTTTATTTTTGCAGTTCTGGGAAGTGATCTCTGATGAGCATGGCATCGACCCCACCGGCGCCTACCACGGCGACTCCGATCTTCAACTAGAGCGCATCAATGTCTACTACAATGAGGCAACAGGCTGCAAGTACGTACCCCGAGCCGTGCTCGTCGACCTTGAACCCGGGACCATGGACTCTGTACGCTCAGGACCATTCGGCGCCATCTTCCGTCCTGACAACTTCGTCTTCGGACAATCAGGAGCAGGGAACAACTGGGCTAAAGGACACTACACTGAAGGAGCAGAATTGGTTGACTCGGTTTTGGATGTCGTGAGGAAGGAAGCCGAGGGATGTGATTGTCTTCAAGGGTTTCAGTTGACGCATTCTCTTGGAGGTGGAACCGGGTCTGGTATGGGAACGCTATTGATATCGAAGATTCGAGAAGAGTATCCCGATCGTATTATGAATACCTTCTCTGTAGTTCCAAGCCCAAAAGTTTCGGACACCGTTGTGGAACCATACAATGCTACGCTATCAGTTCATCAGTTGGTGGAGAATACGGATGAAACCTACTGCATAGACAACGAAGCCCTGTATGACATCTGCTTCAGAACCTTGAAGTTGACGACGCCAACGTATGGGGATCTGAACCATCTCGTATCAGCGACCATGTCTGGTGTAACAACGTGTCTCAGATTCCCTGGGCAGCTGAATGCAGATCTAAGGAAGCTGGCAGTGAATATGGTGCCATTCCCGAGACTTCACTTCTTTATGCCCGGGTTTGCTCCGCTGACGTCTCGAGGAAGTCAGCAGTACAGAGCGTTGAGCGTTCCGGAGTTGACACAGCAGATGTTCGACGCTAAGAACATGATGGCAGCTTGCGACCCAAGACACGGGAGGTACCTGACTGTAGCCGCCGTCTTTCGAGGCCGAATGTCCATGAAGGAAGTGGACGAACAGATGCTGAATATCCAGAACAAAAACAGCAGTTACTTCGTGGAATGGATCCCTAACAACGTCAAGACAGCCGTGTGCGATATCCCTCCTAGAGGACTCAAAATGTCTGCTACATTTATTGGGAATACTACAGCCATCCAAGAGTTGTTCAAGCGAATATCAGATCAGTTCACTGCGATGTTTAGGAGGAAGGCCTTTCTGCATTGGTACACGGGTGAAGGAATGGACGAGATGGAGTTTACTGAAGCAGAAAGTAATATGAATGATCTGGTATCAGAGTACCAACAGTACCAAGATGCCACTTGTGATGACGATGGAGAATTTGACGAAGAAGTCGAGGATTAGTTCTTTTTTTTGTGTTGTCCTGCCATGAAGTTTATTTTTTGTTTTTTTTTGCTGTCGCTTGTTTGTTTTGCGTTTTGTTTCCATATTTATTGCAATTAACATTTTGGTTAACGTAAATCTAAAAATGGGTTAACAAATAAATGTTAAACACTTAATAATTTTGTTTCTCCTATTATTTATTATTTGTCAGGGTTGTTTCTCAGTGTCCTACTGAACATTCCACCGTGGGAGTTTTAGGTTAGGGTTAGGTATGTTTCTTCTGATTGCCCTAGTGCTGAAATAAACTTATGATGTAAATAATAAAAATAGTAGTTTATGCTACAAGGGCGCAAAGAAATAAATCACGAGGACGATTAATTTATTGTAACGTAACCGAGTAATTTATTGCTCTTACGCCCGTGTATCATACTACGTTTTTCAATGCAGTGTGAGGAAATAAATAAATATAATCTTGTGAACTTTAAATTATGATTGACTCAAAAGGACTGTATCCAGAGCCGTTAAAACAGTGGAAAAAAGTATAACATTTATGGTACACAGGATAGGTTGCAGGTTAGCCAGCTTCTCGTAAATAAATAAAAAATAATAATAATTAAGCCCTAGGGCAAAATAATCGACTTTCTGTTCGGTTTTGATGCATAAAAAGTGGGCCTTTACGAGCACTTGCATTGAAAAAACGTTTATTGATCATAAAAACACATGTCTTGTCTTTCAAATATATCCATGGCTCCAAAATTAAAACCCAAAGATATCGATTTTATTCCTTCGCTAAATGACGACTTTCGCGAAATGCCGACTCTTAATAAATCGATACCCCTCAGTTTCATAATTTGCGAAATGCAGGCCGCCTAAATATTCATACTGAAGTTCGCCTTGTCTATACAATAACATGAGACTGAGAGAGATTGTATCAGTCAAGTATACTAGTGCATCGTTGGGAGAAAATATGAAAGGAAACTTACAAAAAACAATACAACAAAGATTTTAATAAATAAGACCGACAAAATAAATTAAACACAAATCTAAGGCCTACTCAGCCCCTTCCCCTTCCTCTTCTTCTTCCTCCCCCTCCTGATCATTGAGTGTCGCGTCTTGATACTGTTGATACTCCGAAATCAGATCAGACATATTGTTCTCAGCGTCAGTAAAGTCCCTCTCATCCATACCCTCGCCAGTATACCAGTGTAGGAACGCCTTCCGTCTAAACATAGACGTAAACTGCTCTGATATCCTCTTGAATATCTCTTGAATTGCAGTGCTGTTCCCAATAAATGTAGCGGACATTTTGAGGCCTCTTGGCGGTATGTCGCAGACGGCTGTCTTCACGTTGTGGGGGATCCATTCGACGAAGAATTCTTTGTTCTTATTCTGAATGTTGAGCATTTGCTCGTCGACTTCCTTCATGGACATTCTGCCCCTAAAAATAGCAGCTACGGTTAAATATCTTCCGTGTCTCG
Organism: Ypsolopha sequella; assembly: GCA_934047225.1. Lineage (NCBI taxonomy): Eukaryota > Metazoa > Arthropoda > Insecta > Lepidoptera > Ypsolophidae > Ypsolopha > Ypsolopha sequella. Next base: position 27,102,100 of record OW203987.1, read on the forward strand.
GGTCGCAGGCTGCCATCATGTTTTTGGCATCGAACATCTGCTGTGTCAATTCTGGTACCGTTAAAGCTCGGTACTTCTGACACCCTCGTGACGTCAGAGGAGCAAACCCTGGCATGAAGAAGTGTAGTCTCGGGAATGGTACCATGTTCACCGCCAACTTTCGCAGATCGGCGTTCAATTGTCCAGGAAATCTCAAGCAAGTTGTCACACCAGACATTGTCAATGATACCAAGTGATTAAGGTCCCCGTACGTAGGTGTCTTTAACTTTAACGTCCTAAAGCATATGTCGTATAATGCTTCGTTGTCTATGCAGTACGACTGATCAGTATTCTCCAGCAACTGATTCACTGAGAGTGTTGCATTGTATGGTTCTACAACGGTATCGGAGACCTTCGGGCTTGGCACTATGGAAAACGTGAGCATCATCCTGTCAGGGTACTCTTCTCTCAGATTGGACATCAGCAGGGTGCCCATTCCGGAACCAGTGCCACCTCCAAGAGAATGCACTAATTGAAACCCTTGCAGACAGTCACAACCTTCAGCTTCTTTCCTTATGACATCGAGCACCGATTCAAGCAAATCTGCTCCTTCAGTGTAGTATCCTTTAGCCCAGTTGTTCCCTGCACCCGTCTGGCCAAATACAAAGTTATCAGGTCGAAAGATATGCCCAAAAGGTCCACCTCGCAGGGAGTCCATGGTGCCAGGTTCCAAGTCGACCATAACGGCTCGAGGGACGTACTTGCAGTCGTTTCCTTCGTTGTAGTAGACATTGATGCGTTCAAGTTGAAGATCAGAGTCGCCGCAGTAGCAACCATCAGGGTCTATGCCGTGTTCGTCAGAGATTACCTCCCAGAACTGAAAAGACCAAGTACTTATAATTAAATAGATCATTAACTTGTTAAGTCGAGTTGAAATCGGTTTATAGTGACCGGGGATGTTTTGAGAATCAGCGATCATCATGGTGAAACATCAGACAGTGGAACCACAAAACAAAGAGACTACACAAGTAAAGGTTCATAATTCTTTATACCAAAAAACATAATAAACCTATATATAGATAAAATGCCCTCATCTAAAACTCAACACTCACTACATTACATTCAACATATTTTGGATTTAAAATAAATTTACTATTCCATCATCATAACACTACACATCAGACACAACATAAACCTTACACACTTATGCGCAGCCCTTCTCTTATTGTGTCCTTACCCTTATTACTTTCTGCTCTGAACACTACCCTGAGCTGGGGATAACTGAAAACCAGCGCTGCACACTGTATGACAGGGTCAGCAAATGCTGAGTTATTCCCATTTGTCCAAATAAATGCTTTGTTTAAATGTTTATATTTTGTGTACGAACTGTTTGTTTTTTTTAATTTTTTACATTTTAATATTTGATTGTACTTATTTTTCTTTTTTGTGTGTATTTGGCAATAAATGTTTCTTATTCTTATTCTTATTCATAATATAATGTGCGCGCCAGCAACGCACACATACATATCGGACACCACCGGACATGGAATCTCGAAATTTTCAAATCGTGCAAAGTCCGAACGAAAATGCTGCGTGGTGCACACGCACACACACTACGGGCGCAAATAGTTAAAATATAAAAAGTGAAGGGCATATACGAGCTTTACTTCTGTACTTCCTGTTTTGTGGGTGCTGGCGTGACAAGATAAAAAAACCGGCCAAGTGCGAGTCAGTTGTATTTTTATAAAATATTTTTTTTTTGTATTTCTCATTACTGCTGATTTTTTTTAATCGCTATAGTTTTCCTGTAATTGGCCAGTCATGATCTATAATTGACATTTTTTTCATATTTTTCGGTCTACCAGTTTCGGAGATAAGGGGGGGGACATACATATTTTTGGGGTTATTTAAAGATTTCTCGAAACCAGTGTGAGTAAATATATTAAAAGTATATATTTTTAGAATCAACTTTTTAATACCTACAATTTGATACCCATGTTGTATTTTTAGGCTAATATTTTTTATTTTTCTCACTTTGTTTTGGAAATATTTTGAACAATTTTAAATTTTTCATATTTTTTTTACACCCTAATATGTGGGCAAATTAATGCTATTTTTGTGCCAAATTTCGTGCATTTATCTTTAACGGTGCTAAAGTTATGAGGCTGTGACATACGGACGGACGGACAACGGAGTCTCACCATAAGGTTCCTTATGTACCTTTTAGGTACGGAACCCTAAAAATGAGTCATCTGCTCACATCAGTGTTTGTTTGATCTGAGGTCATCTGATTGCAATCTCGGACCATGCTAAATGCATGTACCTATTTGAGATAATAAAAAAAACAGATTTTGCCGTAGTCCTAATGTAATTTTGCACGAAACAGTCAAAGTTCATCTTAATCGGTTCGGTAGTAATGTGTATGAAACAAATAGGGATATAATATATAAAAAAAGAAAGTTACCTTAGCTCCAATCTGGTTCCCACACCTGCCCACCTGGACATGAACTATTTCTCTCATGATATTTATAGCACCAACAATTTAGAAAACAAAGATAAAGAAATAAATTTAATTTCAATAACAAAAATAAAATTAAATGTAGAAAATAAAAAATATTTAATGCCTACATCTACTCTTATAAATAAACAACATAAAAGTGGTGATTTTGTTTCATGGCCTCGATGATTTATTTTCAAATCAAGTTGGCTAAGGAATTCTTATTTTAATTATTTGGCTAAAAATATTAAAAAACAATTTTTTGTACTAAATCCACTTTATTTTTAAAATTCCATCATTATTATCTACCACGAAACTTAGCTACAACACGTTTAAAAACATTTTGTTTTGTATAAAAATGCAAATATATGAAAATGTTCAAAGGTACAGCCATCAGACGCACGCGCACCCGTATTATTGCACCAGCGCCCGTAGCACAGTGTTTAATCACGCGCGACGCGATTTAGTTGAATCACAAGTGCGAGGAGAGTTACACCATGTTTTTGGGATTAAACAGTATGTCACGCTCCTCGCACTTGTGATTCAATTAAGTTGCGTCGCGCGTATTAGACACTGTGCTACGGGCGCTGGAAGAAACTTATTCAAAGAATATTTTTTGCACGAAGAAGGAAACTGACAGTTCATGATAGTGGGAAATACGCTTTTAATGCCTATGGTGCATGAGCTATTTCACATTGTCGCGAACTTTTGAATATTGCAATTCCCACTATCACGAAATGTCAAGTTCCTCATTCGTGCAAAAAATATACTTTAGTACAGTTTTCTACACCTTAGGTATGCTGGGTGTAGGGGGCAAGGGTAGGGTTATTAATACAAGTTCACTGCATTCCCAAATTAAGATTTCATAACTTTCATATAAATGTTCTTTAAAAATTTATGTACAACTCTATATTCGGAATCATGCAGACAGATATTTGTAATTTTAGTAGTGTATGATAGGTTGTATAGCAATCACCGCGAAAATCAGTTTCTTGGTAAAACCACGTTTTATATTTTCCTAGTCCTTTTTTAGCATCTATCTTTGGATCACATCGATGTGTAGAAGCTTTTTAAATAAAAAGTAATAAAATAACAAATAAATACATTAAATTTCATGACTAGCTTCTTATTATTTTACTAATTAATCACAAACCAAAGATGTTAGAATATAACTACATTTATTTATTTATTTATTCCCAATAGTGCTATTGTGAAAAAATTATTGTATTAAGTCTATTTTTATTGCTACAAAATAGAAAACATTTTCACATAATGTATGACAACATAAGTACATAAATACATATTTGTAAATCAGTTTATTGATATGTTTCCATGAAAGATTATGAATAGTATAATAAATAGTAAAAATAAATCTTTGAAATGCAATAATCATAATCAACAAATAAATAATAAAAAAATACAATGATTCATTAAGTAACATTGCAACAGCAGTGACTTCAATATTCATATAGTGTATAATCCTAGAGATCTCAAAATCTAAATTCGAAATAGTTAATAACTTTTTAGAAATCTTTTAAAACCTTACATATTGCAATTTCGAATAAGATTGTACTTAAAAATAGACGCTCATAGCTGCTTGTGAAATATGTAAGTGAGTAATAAATATTAGTGATAATTTTCCATTTCAATTGTGATATAATTAAATAGTAGTAAGTGAATATATCAATTAAGATATATTAAGATAGCGAATATATTGAATATTTCACAACCAACTACGAGCCACACTTAACACCATCACTGCCAATCAGGCTTAAGCTATCACTACGCACTAACCAGTTTATTTCTTAGCAAATATATTTTCGCGTACACACAATTCTGTGACGACAAAACTGGTACATAAAAAGCTCTAAAAATCTGATGGGATTTCTCCGCGTCAATAATTGGTACAGCGTTGACGATTTCCCATTTTTTGGTATCCTTGTGGTAGTTTGGTTCTTTTGCTGTGGGTGAACCGACGTCTGAATCTACGAGGTAGTGGCATTTTGTTGGTTGTATGTAAGTGCGGTTGTCTTCTTTATTTAGGTCGTTGAAATAAGGATGAACTAAGCGGGTGGCTGTAAATAAAATTATTAAATATATAGGTAAACATATTGTATCGACCGTAATGTTCTTTTTTTTTGCGGTCAACATCCAGAAGGATTCTTCTCCGTATTTATTTATCCGTATTCATCTAATTTTACTTGAATTTTCAAACATGCATCATTCACAAAATTATTCAGTTACAGTGCGCGCCCATCTTTTAGTCGCCTCTGAAGATAGCCGCAAGAGGCGACGCAATAGCCGTTTTACGGTGTCAGGGGGACGTTACAGGAGCGAGAGCGCGGAGCACACCCGCCTGCGTGCCGCACCACACCCCCCACTCGCCATTTAGCAGGTGTCAACACTATGCGTTAGTGTTAGTGCTACGTCCGTACACTACACACGCGCGCGTTGCATGAAAAGTACCTTCGAGGAAAAAAATCTATGATTCGTTAAGTTTATCGTTGAATCTGTTTGTTATAGTTTATTGTTTTTGTTGCCTTTATTTGTTGTTTTGATGATTTAGTTTATTAATGTTTATTGTTGTTGTTATGCCTCGCGGACGTTATAGCGTTTTAAGGCGACAATGTAGGAAAACGGTGTTTATATTAATGCGTTTTATTTATATAGTTAAGATTGCACTAAAATAATAAATAAATAATTAAATAGGTAGGTACAACAAGTATACCTTCCCACTTATAGTAAACATTTAATAATCAACCGTTGATATCATTGTTTCCTTGACTGTACCTGCGCAAGCTTGCACTCGTTACTCATTCAAAGGCGACTAAAAGATTGGCGCGCACTGTACAATAAAACATAATATAACTTACATCGCCATTTTCACCGTGCAATATTAAGTGCTTATGACTTCGATCAACAATACACAACTAGATGATGGATCAGGAACAAAAACAAAGCGATATGTTGGCACCGGCTGCCTATACCTTTATGTTTCAAACTTATTAATACGCGAAAACGTCCTAAGCATTTAGAATATTCAACCTATATTAAACTTTAAGCGCTTACGATAAGGTGCAGTGTTGTATGCACATCTAACAATCTAACAAACGGTCAGGGTCAACTGTTTATTAAAAATCCAACTTTATTACTTTGTCATTAAAGTACAAAATTATTAGTTCAAAAATGTACTTATTGAATGTACATTTTAAATTCGTTCTTTTGAGCAAATTGGAGCCAACATTTGTAAAGTTAGCGCGTGCGTTGGCTTAGAAACATTTTATTTAAAATACCATTCCATTTACAGATTTACAATACAAAACAGAAATTTACCTTTAATTATTATTTCGGCAGTTTCTTAAAGCATATTGAGGCATTGCCACACGTGTTCACCTTGGCGCTGTCACTAACGAACTAAATCCAAATAAGAGCTCACTCTGCAAGTGGGCTGTTATTTGTCGGGCCGCTTTTTAGGCGCTGACCTGTCATCTGGTTGTATATTGTTGATCTATGGTTTATAAGAACAAAGACACCGCAAATATACACATAGATCAACACAATATGGATCATTTATTAAAGATGCCGCAACAATACATTAAACATGCATGTGTTAGTGTATAATACAAGAAGGAAGCACTTGACCCGACAGGGGTGTAGGTAACACGTGTCAGAAGCCTATTCGTATGAATTAACACAGAATTATAGATAAGGAAACAAAGGAGATTAGCCTTAGCAGACGTATCCGCGGTCCTCCCACTTATTTAACTAACGCAAACACAAAAGCTGTACCTGTACGACTCAGGTACTCATTCATTTCTCATGCACACATGCAAAAAGTGGGCGGCGCACCAACCTATAGCCACGGACTCTGAATAAACATACATTACAACACAACACATCTCTTATTGACATTGAGTCTCGCATCAAGCCTATTTTAGGCCTGACGTGTTCGCAAGCGCCACGCCCCCTTACCATACCTTCCTTGTTTCCTTTATGTATGCATTATACGCACTTGCTTTTGATAAATGATACCTTGGGACAGTTACTCTTATCTTCAAGTAGATCAAAATGGTAAAACGAAAAGGACACAAATTTGCCCAAAAAGAAAATTAATGATTGCATCCACACAGCCTTATTTTCACAAGCTCAAACACATACAAGTTGCGGATAAATTGTCATAAGAATCATGCATAACACAAGGTACGAAAGGGTGAAATCACCAACATTTGTGCGTAACAAAAAGGGAAAGGCACAAGACTGTAAAAATAAGGGACTATTAGGAATGGATATTAGCGCGCGACATCGGGATGAGAATTATAGCAACAAGTAATATAATTATGTTTAGGTGCAACTACACTAATTGGACAAAACTATTACAAACTTTGGCGATTTGACCCAAACATCGTAACAAAAAAGTATAATCGCGTCACAAGCGACATAAAAATCGTAACAGAAAACATGAAAAACCATCACACCACGCATAATGTACACATAAGGCAGAAAAATCGTCTAAATGGGCATAAAAACTACCACTATGTTATGTATGTACTCACCATTATAACTGGCATCATAAGGCGCCGGCAGTTGGCCATTAAACTCACTTTTGACGAACCTCACGCTGTATCCTGAAACGTATGAAAAGTTGTCATATCAGTAAGTAAGTAAGTAAGTAGTAAGTATTATATTTATTTCATGCCACCATATACATAATACACATACAGAACACAGAATGGTAACTTAAAAAAAAACTAAAATGAAAAAATTTGATATAATAAACAAAATATCACACAATGGGATAAAGTCACAGGACTGTGGTACAGGGTATACCACGTTTAGCGAGACCATGCAAATGTTGGAACAACATATCACCATCGCTACGTGACCTTAAGGCGATATGCGAAAAAAATACGGGTGTTTCTTTTCTGTGTATTTCATGAAATACACGGAAAATTATAATCAGTTTTTGGTGTATGCATTTGGACTAGATAATCTAGGGATTTGATTTTGGAAAACATGTTTCTAACACACTTTTTCTCCACGTTTAACGAATAGCAGCCATGTACAGAACTCAAACATATTTTATTAGATGGGTTTCAACAATATTTTTTGGTGTATTTCATGAAATACACGGAAAATTATAATCAGTTTTTGGTGTATGCATTTGGACTAGATAATCTAGGGATTAGATTTTGGAAAACATGTTTCTAACACACTTTTTCTCCTCGTTTAACGAATAGCAGCCATGTACAGAACTCAAACATATTTTATTAGATGGGTTTCAACAATATTTTTCATGAAATACACGGAAAATTATAATCAGTTTTTGGTATATGCATTTTGACTAGATAATCTAGGGATTTGATTTTGGAAAACATGTTTCTAACACACTTTTTCTCCTCGTTTAACGAGTAGCAGCCATGTACAGAACTCAAACATATTTTATTAGATGGGTTTCAACAATATGTAGACATTTGATTTTGGAAATTTTGCTAGCTAGTTTAGTTTTTTTAATAAAAATAAAAACCAACTTTTTTCCCTTTTGCCCTGAATCTGCCCCTCTCGCACTGCGCGATTTTTCACTTGGAGTGACAGTGACAAAAATAAAATTCGCATAGCCTCTTAAGTCTAAGTATACCTTGAAAAGTAAACTAAAAAAGTATATTCTTGTTTTACGAAATCGTAGCCGCCTAAAACTATAAAATAGTTTGCCATTTCATTAATTTATTACATTTATTTAAAGATTTTTCTATCAAAGTTATTAGTTTATTTACCTATTTATTTACAAAAAAAAACCTACATTAAAGCTGATTCTGAAGGCTTTAATTTTAGTTTTAGTACTGTCAAAACTTGAAGTTTTCCAAAGCAATTTAGCTTCTGTCCCTAACAATTCAGGACTATTTTGCAATGAAGAAATTTTAGTTTTGACAGCACTAAAACTAACATTAAAGCCTCCAGAATCGGCTTTAATATATGTTTAAATATGATATTTTAGTTATGCATACGTAACGTTATTGAAAAAAGTTAAGGATACTCGAGCTGTTCTGTTTGTTCGTGCGTTACCTACGCGGGCTCGGACTGAAAATCAGTGCTGTCGGTCTTACTTTATAAGACTACAGCATATGCTGATTCTTTGGCCCTTTTGAACGGAACCCTAAAAAAGAACACTAGCTGGTTTAGACTCATATGGTATTACTACAAAACGGAGTTTAACTTTAGACAGTGTTTAAATCTGTTGTTGTCCCCTTTTCTTTCATATTGTAAAAAAGTGACAGCAACAGATTTAAACACTGTCTAAAGTTAAACATCGTTTAAACACCCTTTTGTAGTAACACAGATAGACTTTAAAACTTTCATAAACTTATCATAAACTTCAAAAAATTAAAAAGGAACTATTTAACGGAGGCTGGGTACTCTGTCCCCTTCTTATTAAGGGAAAGTTTTAAACGCCAAAAGGCTAACAATAACTATCTGGTTGAGTCGCGAAAACGGCAATTAATCTCTTCTCTATTTTTAGGGTTCCCTACCCAAAGGGTAACCAACGGGACCCTATTACTAAGACTCCGCTGTCCGTCTGTCTGTCCGTCACCAGGCTGTATCTCACGAACCGTGATAGTTAGACAGTTGAAATTTTCACACATGATGTATTTCTGTTGCCGCTATAACAACAAATACTAAAAAACAGAATATAATAATAATAATAATAAAATTCTTTATTGCACGGAATAAAATTATCGTACAAAGGCGAGCTTAATACTAATTAGTATTTTCTACCAACTAACCTTTGGCAATGAGGAAATTGTTGAGGGTAGTGCCATACTATTTAAATAGGTAATCCTGAAAATAGTACTTAAACAATTGAAATAACTAGACTACATCCTAATAAACATTTAAAGCAAAGTTATAGTTTATAATAAAATACATAAACTACATAAACAGTTTACACAAATATATAAATGTATATTGATGAAAATTAATTAATTACTCATAACGTACTTTATAATATAGGAATCAAAAGAAATCAAGTAATATTCTGCAACTCAAGAAAGTATCGTCTAATTTTGTTATTGAAGACTGATATTGACGACGCTTCACGGATGTGTAACGGCAAGCTGTTCCATAAGCGTATTGTACTCACAGTGAAAGAATTGGTGTACACATGTGTTATGCTCAGGAGTGCGAAGAAGCCAGGCTTTGCTGCGTCGTTGAAGACGATCGAGGGACAAGAAGTGTACAAAACGTTCTTTGAGATATCGTGGGGAATTGGGATTATGGAGAATACCATGTCAGGGGGACGTTACAGGAGCGAGGGCGCGGAGCACACCCGCCTGCGTGCCGCACCAAACCCCCTCGCCATTTAGCAGGTGTCAACACTATGCGTTAGTGTTAGTGCTACGTCCGTACACTACACACGCGCGCATTCCATGAAAAGTACATTCGAGGAAAAAATTCCATGATTCGTTAAGTTTATCGTTGAATCTGTTTGTTATTGTTTTTGTTGCCTTTATTTGGTGTTTTAGTTTGTTAAAGTTTATAGTTGTTGTTATGCCTCGCGGACGTTATAGCGTTTTAAGGCGACAATGTAGGAAAATGGTGTTTATATTAATGCGTTTTATTTATATAGTTAAGATCGCACTAAAATAATAAATAAATAATGAAATAGGTATGTACAACAAGTACACCTTCCCACGTATAGTAAATATATAATAATCAACCGTTGATATTATTGTTTCCTTCACTGTACCTGCGCAAGCTTGCACTCGTAACTCAATCAGAGGCGACTAAAAGATTGGCGCGCACTATACCTGATGTTAAGCCAATTGAGTTTGGCACGGAATAATAGGGGGCTCCCATACAACAAACGTGATTTTTTTTTTTGCCGTTTTTATAGATAATGGTGCGGAACCCTTCGTGCGCGAGTCCGACTCGCACTTGACCGGTTTTCGTAACTCATAACCCCAAAAGGCAATAACAATTACCTTCACGTAAATGGAAGCTGCTCGGCGACCGATGCCAGTCCTTGCCGAAACACACGTTGAGGTCGGTCCGCTGTGTTGTTGGTAAATGTTGTAGAACAGTCATAGGGCCGTGGTAGTTGTTGTAGAGAGCTACTGTGCGGGATATACCTGCAAATGAAAAAGTAACATGAAAATCTGAAACTCGGAACACATCTTGAACTAAATAGTAAATAAAATGTACAAGATTTTCAACACATACACTAGTACCATTTGTTTCATAAAATATATTTGTTGCACACTTCCCAACCGGTTTCGGAAATCAATCCATCTTCATGGGATACAAAACACTTGTTATTTTATTTTAAAATGTGTTATACTCGTTTTAACCGGTTTTGAAATATGGTAGTTAAATTTTACATTTTTTAAAAGGAGAATAAAAGTATGTACATTTTTTTTTATTATTTTATTCAGATTGAGTCAGAAAACAACACATTTTTGTCAAATTTTTATCATCGAAGGGAATGAACCTAATGCTTTGGCTTTTTGGATCCCCTTAAGGTGGTAACAGAGGATCTCGGTCCAAAATGCACATTTTATTATTGTTTTCCAAATTTTTGAATAAAAAGTTTGTAATTAATGCGTTTTATGGCGATTTGCGCAAATTGCTTAGTAATAATTAGGTGTTCAAAAATAAATTATGTCATTTTATATACTACATTTTAATGGCACTACATTTACAAACTTTAAAGCATGTTTACTGTTGTAATGTAATGCAATCATAATGTAATGCATAAAATGACATCAGTTGCTTGTGAACACATAATTATTGGTCAGCAATTTGCGCAAATCGCCATAAAACGAATTTATTGCATACTTTTTATTCAAAAATTTGGCAAACAATAATAAAATATGCGTTTTGGACCGAGATCCTCTGTTACCACCTTAAGAAGGATAGAACAAGGGCTATATAATATTCACCTGCGGCCCCAGCTAGGAACACGAACAGATACATGAGCGGCGCGGTATACACGAGGTAATGTCGCCTCTCCTTCTGCCGACGCCATTGTAGTAGCTCGGTGCCGACCGCGAACGTCATCTTTTGTACGCAGTCGAGCGAAATGGCGCCCGTCAGCACGATTAAACTGTATACTGGGTACAGGAATCTGGAAAGAAAATTGACAACATTGGTTTATTTTCATTACGATGGGACCATACGTGGTTTTTTTAAGGATGAACTGCCCTGAAGATGGTAAAGTGAAAGCAGGCGAGGCGTTAATCAGTCTGTCTAGGCACGAGCGCAAAATCTACGAAAATCGGTAACTGACGAATGACCTATTTGCAATCACCTATAACTACTCCCCAGTACGGCTTCTCATGACGTCATGCCGAAACACAACGAGTCGCTTGGCGGCATGGTTTGGTCATGACTAGTGACAAGCCACGGCGGAAATCTACCACCAGTCAGAGATGAAAAAAAAGGCCGAAGTTGGTCCGTTTAAATAAGACTCGTACCCGGGGTACTAGCATGAACTTGGTATTGACACGACGTCGATTCAATAAATAAAAATGTAACTCTTATTTCATTGCAATAAGGGTTATCGTATGGAATCTATCGATTTTATCTGTCAAATTTATATAATCGACGCGTACGTGCTCGCATAGCCGGTTCGATGGACTTTTAAGGTAAATCCTAAACTCAAGCGGACCGAACGGACTAGCCCGATCTCAGTAAAAAGTCGGTCCGGTCCGAGTTGGTCCGAAAAAGTCCGTTTCATCCATAATCAATAACCATCCATAATCGTTTCGTTAAGCACAACGGACTAACGGACAGAACGGACTAAGCCCGAAATCCGAAAAAGAACGAGTGGTCCGCGGTCCGGGAGACTCGCTCACGGTTGAAAAAGTCCTATTTGATGATTTAGGATATTTTATACATAATGGACAGAAAATCACTTGTACTATCCCACAAATTTATTTAATACTTCCTGACCGGTTTCGCCTTTATGGCATTATCAAAGGAATTAATATAAGATCTTAATTACACAATAAATAGTTTACATCAGCCAGTGTGATCAATGACACTCGACAACTTGACAACCGACATTTTATACATTATCATATTTTTTATTTCGGACTTTACTTGGTCCATGTGACGTGACAACTCTGCCACCAGTTGAAGAAAAAATGTGTCAGTTAATCACTTTTGAATATGGCTTTCAAATTTAGAGTCTCTATTTTCAAAAAGACATTGTGATGTAAGAGAAGGTTCGCAGAAGAGCCACTAAAATGGTTGTGGGTTTACGAGACAAGCCGTACGGTACGAACAGCGATTTAAAGAATTTGGTCCAACCACGTAGCGGCAATACAGACAACGCAGTGACCACATAGAGACACACGATACTGACTGGGTGCTATAATGTTCAAGAACTTGAAGGTTTTTTTTTAACATGAACAAAAACCATCACCTGAGGGGTCACTCCCTTAAAATCGTTGGATAGAAGTGTGCAAGCAACCCCCATCGACACTTTCTGCCTAACCTTTCAGTCTAAGTGAAAGGTAATTAGTGCATCCACTGATTGCTACTATTCAGTCGATACATTTCTAAATGAATAAAAATGAGGACCCACCTGTTCGATCATTTGTAAATTTATTTAATTTTATATTAAGCATTATATAAGATAGTCCGCAAGCGATAATGTAAATATATTGTGTTAGGGATTTTAAACACAATTTAGGTTTAAGTTCCGTTGATTTTGCTACGTACGCCTAACCGGTCGGCCACAGCTTGGGGCTTCGAAAGGCGCGCCAAGCGGTTCTTCTTGCGACGGCGCGGAGAGAACAAATGTATGAAGTTGTATAGAACCATGGGTCGCCGCTCGCGCGTCTTGTCCGGCTTCGAGTGACTTGCGCTCTCGCGACGGCGGTGAGCGTTGAGGCGGGGAGCCGCGCTAGTGATCGAGCGCACAGGACGAACCTAGTGTCGAGCGCTTTGAGCGAGCGAGCGCGCTATAAATGAAGGCGCCGACGGGTGTCGTGGCAGGGCAAAGCCCGTCGCAAAAACCGCCTGGAAGCGCAGCAAGAAGCGCCGCCAGAAGCCTGAAGCTGTGGCCCTGGCGTAATACAGGCATCGAAGTTTTAAGCATACAATTAACATAACACCTGTACACACTTGAAGTGCAATAAATGTTTGAGTTTGATCATTCCAAAATAAACTTGACAATTATCTGAAGAGTGTTTTCGTTCAGCCTCGGTATTTGTGCCTTATCTTATCACGTTGAGACGTAAAAATCGTCGCTGAAAAACGGTTGTACGAATGTTGACTGTTCCAGTGCCAGTCTACAATAAGAGACACCTCTGACACCAGGGTATATGTTGTAACATGTTTATGATTTTATGGTCACTAGACGCCGAAAACCAAAATTGTATATACCAGGTGTAAACAGACTGCTACCTTTAAATGAAACCACATATTTTACCGATCATACTGAACCACTTTTCCCAAGAAACATCCCCGCGTGAGCCATTAAATTAGGTAATATTTGAGTTTCAAACAAAAATGCGTGAACCTTAACGCGACGAGATACGGGCGTTTTTTAGGCAGCGTTGTACGTGAAACAGTTGTTCACGCGCAGCGTTCTAAAATAAACCTTCCTCTTGCGAGTTAAAGTCTTTAAGTTACAGTTGAATATCTTTCTCTCTGATGTTTTGCGCGAGTACTTTTTTCCAGAGAGTTGTTTAGTATTATCATTAGAGTTGCAGTTTTTTTACATCTGTATAATAAATATTAATATTTAATTTAAAATATATTTCATTTCATTTCAATGAGTCACAAATCTGTCTTCACCTCTCTTCCTTATGTGGCTGCACCATAAACACCAACAACCAAGCGTAGAGCGGTTGCAGACTGAGCCAGTATGGGACACAGAAGGAGGCTCGAGGCGCAGCGCCGGAGGTTATCACAGCGCTGACTGCCAACAGGAGAGGGCAGGCCAGCGATAGTACCTGCAATGCAGAGGAAACCTATGTTACTTCTGAATTTAAGCTGAACTAAGGTTTGTTGTATGACGTGGATGTCTAAGAAGATTTAAAAAATTCCCACGGGATCGAAAGAAATAAACGCGAGCAACTCTGCTTGGGGTCCGCTACTTAGTTAAACGAGTGATTGAAGCGGACTAAGTTCTCTGACCCTACTCGAACAATCCGGCGTTGGTATGTATGTATGAATGTTTGTACGACGATAACTTGAGCGAGTATCGTTGATCGGAACGTCATGAAATTTTGTAGCCAAGTACAAGAGACAAAAAGAATTTTTAACTTCGAACATGAGCCAAATCGGTCAAGATCGAATCGCGAATACACACTTTTTAGGGCAAGATACGCGGGTATTACGTCTGAATGGGCCAGATTGAATGGTGCACGGCACATTCGGACGTAAACTGAAATCGACTACGTTCGAATGGGGCGGTCATAAAAATTTAAATATAATAGAGTCTGTCAAGCCGATCTTGTCAAGAACTTAGTGGTAAAATATTCATATAGCAACAAAAAATAAATAATGTCACCTGTCATTAAACTTGTCTTTGGCTCTCTTGTTGATTTCATTTACGAATTAAAATTAATGAAATAAACTGAATTTGTTGACCATCATGCCTAAAACTGCTGTGCCCAGCGATATACCCGTTATTTAGCCAAATTCGAGACTTTTGACTTAACTTTAGACTTTTATACTTTGTTTTTCACAGAAAAGGTCATTGAGTCGATTTCTTCGCTTTATACCGACATTCTACAAAGCCACCAGTATAAATTTGAATATCGGTAAAGTCAACTTACATAAATATCAAGATTGTTAATTTTGGGGTAACAGAGTATACTTCAGTGGTGCAATACTGTCGATTTCATTTTTCCCCACCAAAAGTGCGTTGCCATAACTCGCTTGACAGACTCTATCAGTAATTAAGTACAGTCACCTACAAAAGTGGAGTCACACCGCAAGGGAATTATAGTTTGATATAACTATTTATAAGTACTTCCCGCTAAGTATTTTATCCCATTTAATTCACAAACCGCAAATACAAATGCTTTTCGCTAGTCCTCTGACGTCACAGATAAGCAGTCCGTTTTTGATTGGTTGACAAGGGTCATGAAACTACCTACCTGAGATCGTACAAACCGGGTTATGAAGATCTGTTTCTGTCATGTTTCTGTACGTATTTGATTTCAACCAAGTAAATACATAATTAGTGTAGAGTAAATCTTACTGATATAATGATAAAAAATAATATTGCCAAATGTTTATGTATTCTGTAAGTGACAGTACCGTTTAAATTTTTTACGACCGCCCCATTCGAACGTAGTCGATTTCAGTTTACGTCCGAATGTGCCGCGCCCCATTCAATCTGGCCCATTCAGACGTAATACCCGATACACGCGTTTTAACCTCACGTTTTCCTTCACCGTCTGCAATTAGTTATAATAGGTATGCTATTCAAAGGTTGGCTGGAAAAATTAGACTTTAGTAATGAGTCTGCCTTTGTACTAACTTTCTGTTTCCGAAAATTTATATTCTATTTTTATTTTGTATTAACGTATTTGTATTAGCCTCATTCGAGACAAGAGAGTATTGTAGGTATTGTCTGTTACTACAGATTGATACGCCGCCCTCTTTTTGCAATGTGTACTTTTAGTGCGCGTGAGAAATATGAGTATATGGTGTGCTGTACTTATTGAATGAGCGAGCGAAGTTCTCTGTCTACTTGAACAATCCGGCGTTTGTATGTGTTTTTATATGTATGTTTGAATGTTTGTCCGACGATAACTCGAGTATCGTTGACCGGAACGTCATGGAATTCGGCAGTGACTAGTAGTTCGCCCCGTATTGTGAACTCGCGGGCTTCCAACCCCATATCTCGGCAGCCCCTTGTCCAATTTGGTTCATGTTCGAATTTAAAAAATATTTTTGTCACATTTACTCGCCTACCAAATTTCATGACGTTCCAATCAACGACAAACATTCATACTTACATACAAACGCCGGTTTGTTCAAGTAGACTCGGAGAACTTCGTTCGTTTCGCTCACTCGTTGAAAAACCGACTCACCCAAACGACATTGAAATTCAGGAACCCATTCACAAAGTAATACGTCCACGGCTCAACCCCGTACAGGTCAGGTCCGTGCTCCGTCAGGATGTTGTATGCGACAATGTTCCACGGCGCCACGACCAGCCGTCCGTAATGCCACGAGTCTATGGCCACGGTCGGCAGGAGTATCGTCACGAGGGCGAGGAGACTCCACTTCAAGAACTCGGCGATTCGGCGCTTCATGATCAGCATGTCTATTGCGATGGGCAGTCCCAGGATAACGGTGAAGGGCCAACCTGGATGAAATTGTTTTAGCTTAGCCAGTTTGTTATTTTGGGGAACCATAAAAAGTTAGACTTCTTTAAGACGAGTGCTTAGTTTTTGGGGTTCCGTCATAAGATCGAAAATCTTACAATAGATTAATTCAATGGTTCGTGAGTGCAAAATCATATCGCATTCCACAAAAATAAAAATACCTATGTATGTATAAAAATACTATGTATTTGAGTTTTTAAGCTAAAGAAACATAGTTTGTGTGTACGATACAAAGTTTAGGATCTTAGCCTCAGTGTTAAATCACTATTTTTCCAATATAATTTATTTAACACGAGCCTTCCGCCCGCGGCTCCGCCCACGTTTATTCAATCTCTGCCCCGTTTTCGGCTTGGGCGTTATTTTATCAACACCCCTTATAACCTATATGTTGACCAGGATCTCTACGATGATAATAAATAAAACCGCACCAAAATGGTTCTCTCCCAATTCTGCATCTGAGTGTTAGGGATAACCCTCCTCAAATGTATTTACATGTAAACGCTTGTCGCCGCACTTATTTTTTGACTTTAAATTCATTTAAAAATTCGCGAAAATATTCAATGTACAGACACGAATTTATAATAGTTATTACAGTCAGTAAAATATAGCCTGTGACAGCTGTCAGCGCTATACATATTTGAGCATGAGAAAAACAGTTAGAAATACAAATTGCATAGAGCTGCCCTGCCAGGACCGGACCATTACCCGCCCGGTAAGCGAGAGGTCCCGGGTTCGAATCCCGGTTCAGAGCTCCTCACATCCAGATTTACTTTTCTTTCTGCGTTTCTATACTGCAATGATGTAATGTTAATTTATATCTCCTTGCGATGGATAAATCGCCAAGTGTTCAAACATAGAAATTTATTTCTGTCATAGTTTTAATAAATACTGACTTATTATGGGCATCATCAAAGAGTATGGTTTGATTTAGTCTAATGACCGGCCAAACCACAAACCGGTTTCCAATGTAGAGATGGACCCCACGCCAATAGTACCCTTCTAATCTGATTATAATAATCAATGACTTCCTAAATGGTGTTTGTGTCGCGGGATATAAAAAAAGGATCAACGCGAATATCCTAGGATGATCGCAAAGGTCCGAATAATTGGAAATTACCGTATTAGGTGCGGCGACGAGCGAAGCGAGAAGGAGCTTGTTAGGTTGTTTGTGGTCATAAATTCGTGAGCCTAATGAAGCGGAGCGGAGAAAGGCGACCCTCTTGCTATAAATAAACTTTCTGTGTAAAGAACTAAGAGTTTTTTACTTTCCCAGTTTCCAATTATCCGGACCTTTGCAATTATCCTAGGATTTTCGCGTTGATCCCTTTACTCTGACTATCCTGCTACATATGCAATAATAAACACACTCACTCAAGATAGCATTAGCAGCGGTCAGAAAGATGGCGGCGGGATAACGCCGCCGCCACCAACAAGCGAGGGCGGCTGCCGTCAAGCCGTTGCTCCAAGCTGACGGCAGCATCGCTGAGCTACAAGCGAAGAGGCCAGCTGACGGCAACACCAGTGCCAGCCAGGTCCGGCCCACGTGGACGCCAAACTCGTGGCATACCGCTCTGTAGGACAATAATTAAACAAGCTTACATTTCGGCACAAAGGGGCCGCCGATTATTGCCGATTAAAATCATGAAACTTTGGATATACACACATATATTATATATAATAACAATTGCACTTAGAAATAACATGTACATAGGCGAGCTTATCTCTTAGTAGATAGTTCATCCAGCAAACCCGTTTGATAAATAAAAATTATAATAAATAAGTAGACATACAATTGTGTCTGATTCGGCGCAACACAACTTAACTCAATTGACAGGACCAAACTTAATTTAATTTAAACCTGGCGTCATAAAACTTTCTTTTTTCAAAGTATTGTTTAAATTTTTTCATATTTTTTTTATTGTCAAACTTGACCTGGTTGCTTTTCCGGAAAAAAGTTCTATGCACGCCACTGATTCGAAGCCCAATAACTTTAAGCCTGCCTGGTGGCATTAACATAGAGACGCAATGATGGAACATTTTTACTTACTAGAAAACAAAACTGCCAGTCACCACTGTTCAGGAAGCAATGCTTCTCATTGCTTTTATTGGGCTTCGATAAGGTAAGTATGTTAGTGAAACATGCATTTATTTAGAACAATATTATACAAGGTGAATTTATGAACATCGTCCAAATTCATACTAGAGCCTTGGTAAGTGATCAGCATCATGAACCAATAACGATTTTAGTAAAATTCATAAAATGAAATTTGGAGTCCCCATAGTGATTCACTCAGGACTCGGAGTGAATTACTATGGGAAGTCGAAATTTCATTATACGAATTTCACAAAAATTGTTACCGATTCATGATGCTGATCACTTACCAAGCCTACAGTATGAATTTGGACGATGATCAAAAAGTCACCTTGTATAATATCTTATATAAAGACTCACTTGTAAAACATAAACTCAGCAGAAGCTGTTAGAATCCCCAGTAAGCTTCTCAGCACATAGAATATCACCACAGGATCCAGGAACACTTTGAGGATCTTGGCAGGGACCGCAAACAGCCACAGTGGCATGTACGAGCGGATGGCGTACACAGGACTGTACTCCCATGTTTGGAGCCCATTGCCGTATACTAGAATATAAAATACCAAGTTTTGAAATAAATTATTAATAAATTTAAACTTTCATTTAATTTTAACTTTATTTTAATGATGAATTTTAAGTAATAATGCATGTAAAAGACAATGATTAATACAAAAATAATCCTAAAGAAATAATTATAAAAAGAAAATTGCCTCTAGATCACTGCCCTGCGGGAGAGTGCCCAAAATACTTGCCACATTACCTCTCTGTATGGCAAGACTTATACGCTGGCCTAGATAAGAGCCAGCTCGCCGGTCTCCGCTAGTGTTCACAAGCTTTACAGAGAGGTCCGTGACAAGCTGATGAATGAATGAATGAATTTTATTTCAGAAAGAAAAGTACATCGAAGTATTTTTACATGATACCTTATCATAGTTATCATATTACTTAGGACTGACTTAACTTATGTGTATACATTGAATTTGCTTATTTACAGGTGTAACAATAAATAAATACCATTGATAATATAATATCCATTGTAATATCCTTGTTTGCCAAAAAAAATTTTCATTTCATAATCTAATGTAGTGTATTGTAATTATTTATGATAACTTAATTCCATATTTTCAGTATATTCAGTATTTGTTTATCGTAGGCCCGGAAAAACATCCATCATGTCAAACATATAACCCTATTCCATACTGTAGAGACTTCACATATATACAAGTTGAATTTGCGAACATCGTCCAAATTCATACTTGAGCCTTGGTAAGTGATCAGCATCATGAACAAATAACGATTTTTGTAAAATTCATGAAACTAAATTTCGACTCCCCATAGTGATTCACTCAGGACTGGGAGTGAATTACTATGAGAAGTCGAAATTTCATTATACGAATTTCACAAAAATTGTTATCGATTCATGATGCTGATCACTTACAAAGCCTCCAATATGAATTTGGACGATGATCAAAAAGTCACCTTGTATATATATTATATTATGTGAAGTCTCTTCAATATGGAATAGAGTTAAATGTTTGACATGACAGCCATTTTTCCAGGACTTGTTTATAATACTGGATGACCACAATACCAACCTATATAGTGCAGGGGCTCCCAATAGTTGTATGTTTCATCACAATCAGCAACATGACCGAAGTAAGCCGAAGTAAGTCTAGTGGATACCAGCAGGAACAATGCAACTGCACCTCCGGGATATGCAATACTTCTGAGGTCAGTTGGTGCATTTGTTACTAGGTATTCTCTGAAAAATTACGTAAAATTTTTAAGGATTATGTTTAGGCATGTTAGAAAAATTCAAAGCATCAAAATGTTTAAGTAGGAATTGGCTATGAACTGTTGAAACAAAAGTAATTTACAGATAGAGTTCTGTTCAATCTTAAATGCGCCTCTGAACTTTGTCTATTTCTCTCTTTAATATATCTCTCTCTATCCATCACGCTGAGGTAACTTCACTTGAACACATTTAAGTTTGACGCAAACTGTACTTTGTATTCGACAAGCCCTGCTCGCTAGGCTGTAGACAAAAATTGAACATGAAAATGAATATTACAAAGTTTATAAAGAAAATCAACCATAGGATATGTGTAAACTCATTTACACTTTCATTTCTAGATCATAAATAAGGAGCTCCGGAACAAAACCGAAATTAATACACTATACGAAAATAAAAAATATTTATCCTTTATACTCTTACATGCCATACTTTGGCTACAGCAAATCTCAATAAAAACTTCAGCTCAATAAAAAAATCATAAATCATAATACATGTATTTGTTTTGATCTGACAAATACATGTATTATGATTTATGATTCCTTACCGGGAGCAATATTTTGCGTTTTCTGTAAAAATTACGAAAAGTGGATTTATCGGTTTTTTTTCCTGAGCTCCTCAAATCTGTTAGTATTCTCAAGGTATGTACAGAAAAAAAGCTCTTAGTGACGCGATTCACGTGCGTAAATCTTCTCGAGCAGTTGGTGTTACCTTCAAGTACATCTGGATTCGCGCCAAACTCTAGTAATGAGCGAAAAATTACACATCTTCATAAAAATAAATATACAAATTAAATCATTGATGCTAACCTATGAAAGACTATATTTTTTCAAAAGATCAGTCTGAAATTTAAGCACAGGAATGTCGTACATACTGGAAAAATAAAACAATAGTTAAAATTACCCTTCACTCCCCTTTCTTGGCCGTTTTCCTTTGTTGAAACTGGTGGCTCTTTTGGATCCATTCTTTGAAATGGTTCTTTGTCGCGCTGTTAAAGGCATTTATGATATCCACTATTACAATTTTATTCAGTTCATTTGTTGGTTACTTCTACTCTACTTGAATTTATTTCTAAATAATCTGGAAAGCAGGCACATTTGGAAAATTGATTGACCGATGTCGTTTTCGGCTTTATCGTTTTTCGTGGCCGGCCGGACTACTGCGGACTACATGCTCTGTGGCCGGACTGAGACTGACGTTTTTTTTTTAAATATTTTAATGGCTCTGGATTCTTGTCCTTCTTGTGACGTTAAGTGAATATACAAGCCGTTCATTTATATTAAATATTTCATCAGGTTCCAAAACTGACAGCAGGATAGTGTACACAATTTGTAACACGTGCAACAGTGATGGCATTAGAACCCGTGTAGCGACCCCTAGTTTGTGAACGCAGCCACCTCGCTCATCGTTGGGAGTGGTTATGAAATCACTATTGTGACCACTATTTTCCTAATAAAACACCCACGTTTCAATGGGCCAAATAAAAATGGCATCTATGAAAAGATAAGTTTGTGGCTTGTATAAAAATACGATGCAGAGATCTTGCATCAAAGTCATGCGAAATAGTCGTTTAAAACTTAATTAAAATTGTTTTGATAGCCGATAGCCCATAGAGAGGACTTTCGCCCGCTGCCGTAGAGCGAGTATCCAGCGTTTCATTTGTTTTTGTGTAGTCTATCAAATGAATCAATATTTTTGGGACCAATAAATTGTACACATACCTACATACTTAGAATAATAACCTACATATATACATATACTCACGCCTGTCTCCCAGAGGGGTAGGCTGAGACTACAGATTTCCATCTGCTACGATCCAGACACATCTCTTTCGCTTCGTCCACGTCCATCAATATAGTCATACTACCTACAAGCTCTTCTATTCCGGGTACCTACTTTTGACATTGCTGTAGCCGCTGGCTACAGAAATGCAGAGATGATGAGATTTGAGGATATGACACGGGAGAAGAAAAGATTGTGGGAAACAATGTGGATGCACTGACCTGGTTGGTATGTTTCGATGGGCTGGCAAATCCGCCGTGTTTCGTCTCCTCTCGTTGGGCTGATTGAGTTGGCGGTGATGAGCAGTGATGAGCTGGATGTCTTGGATTAATACACAGCACTGATATATAACACAGGATACGCGAGATTGTTTGTATCGGCGGCGCGAATGTGTACACATGTGTCGTTCTCTAGACGATTCGGACGGAACAGTCCGGCCGCGCGAGCGCAGACGTGCGCCTGCGGAGGCGTCTCGAGCCGAAGAGAGTGAGTGAACCGCGGGTTGGCAGCACGCGAGTCTATTGTGTCGCCAGGTGGCGCCAGCGCAGCGCCGCGATATTAGTCATGCACATGTCATGTTCGAACGTCACGCTGGTAACGTAGTGTAGCGTGAACATCCTGGGGGGGCCGGGGCTGCGGCTCCTCTTGAGCTGAGTCCAACGGCAGCCTGGCTATCTTGAACACAGGTCGTCGCAGATTTCCATGAGCTGTGTCCAGATCCACAACTTGGATCACTCCATCCTTGCCAGGCATTGTGCGGAGAATTCTCCCCAACTTCCATTGGAGCGGAGGCAGGTCATCCTCTTTGATGAGGACCAGTTCACCCACTTGAGGAGGGGAAGAAGGGGAGAGCCATTTGGAGCGGGTTTGCAGGGTATGGAGGTAGGATCTGGACCAGAGAGTCCAAAAGCGCTGAGAGAGCGCTTGAATGAGTTGAAACCGTTTAAGAGCAGATATGGGTCTGTCGTCAAAAGACTGCTCAGGTAGAGCGGTGAGCGGACGACCAATAATGAAATGTCCGGCCGTGAGAGGTTCAAAGTCCGTAGAGTCGGATGAAATCGGACAGAGGGGTCTTGAGTTGAGTATTATTTCGTGCAGAGCGCCGAACCAAGTTATGTGCTGATTCGCGAGCTTGTGAGTGATTGCATCATTGTTTGTGCCGCAGTCTGAGCGAATGAGAATTGGAGTACCGCGACGTGAGATAAAACCTAACAGGGCTCGTGCTGAGTGAAATTGAGTGTGATTGAGTGAATGTACGTCTGCTATTTCAAGTAATACGGTTGGCAACAAAATTGGTGTGTTAGTGACGTTCACTACACGTTGTGCGGAGTTACAATAATTCTCTGTTGGAGTTGAAGTCATTGAGTGAAAATGAACTGAGTGTGTATGTGATGAGTGTGTGTGTGATGAGTGTGCTGAGTGCGCTGAGTGCTGGTTTCATTGAGTGAAAATGAGCTGAATGTGTATGTGATGAGTGAATGTGTGAGTGAAAATGAGCTGAGTGTGTATGTGCTGATTGAATGTGTGAGTGAAAATGAGCTGAGTGTGTATGTGCTGATTGAATGTGTGATGAGTGTGACTATATGTGAAAATGAGTTATTAAAACTTGAGCGCTACCAACTCCAACGTGCGGATAGCTTGTAACTTGCGCGGGCCGAAAAAACAAAGGCTATGTTCAAACGGAACACGGAAAATAAACACGACAGAGAGAAAGTTTTTTTTTAAAAACAACCTGTATATAAGCTGATACACCAACTTGGAACACCCTATATGTGTACCACAAATAACAAGAGCAGAGATGAGTTGAAAAAACAAATTGTTTACTATATTTGTGCTATATATATATACCCGGGTAAAAAAAAGCAGACAATAACACAAATAAACGGTCCGGCAATATATTACTGTAACACAAGATATCAAAAAGGGCTGATCAACTTGTTCACCAAAATGTCATAACAGTATATTTACAACAAAACATCAGTCGTCGAAAATTCTATTTATAGAATAAAATACCTACCTACTGCCTCGAACGCGTAAACAAAGAAAGAATGTATTTACCTCGCAGAAATCGGATCTAAATGAGCGGACAATCCAATGATGCAATGTATACGTATGTACTCAAAATAAAACGAAATAAAACTCGCACCAAAAAAAATATCTCGCAAAATACGTGGGAAAACTATATGTATGGGCCGGTTCTATACCGATAAATGGAATTTTCTAGGCGGCGGTTCTAATTACCTACCCGCAATAGGTATTCGAGACCACAAAATATTTTTTGCCGGGAAAGGGGGCAAAATATGTAACCGGGTGAAAATGGACTGTAGTAAATCGACGGGGGCTGGTTCAAACAAAGTTACGGGCCGGCGGGGGATAGGCGGGGGGTGATATAAACCAAAAATTTTCTTGGATTGAAAATGGACTGTAATCGACGGGGGCTGGTTCAAACAAAGTTACGGGCCGGCGGGGGATAGGCGGGGGGTGATATAAACCAAAAATTTTCTTGGATTGAAAATGGACTGTAATCGACGGGGGCTGGTTCAGTAACGGTTCGAAGGGCCAAAAATGGTTCGAAAACGGTCTCGAAGGATCAAAAATGTTCGAAAACGGTCTCGAAGGATCAAAAATGTAGCCGCTGGCTACAGAAATGCAGAGATGATGAGATTTGAGGATATGACACGGGAGAAGAAAAGATTGTGGGAAACAATGTGGGTGCACTGACCTGGTTGGTATGTTTCGATGGGCTGGCAAATCCGCCGTGTTTCGTCTCCTCTCGTTGGGCTGATTGAGTTGGCGGTGATGAGCAGTGATGAGCTGGATGTCTTGGATTAATACACAGCACTGATATATAACACAGGATACGCGAGATTGTTTGTATCGGCGGCGCGAATGTGTACACATGTGTCGTTCTCTAGACGATTCGGACGGAACAGTCCGGCCGCACGAGCGCAGACGTGCGCCTGCGGAGGCGTCTCGAGCCGAAGAGAGTGAGTGAACCGCGGGTTGGCAGCACGCGAGTCTATTGTGTCGCCAGGTGGCGCCAGCGCAGCGCCGCGATATTAGTCATGCACATGTCATGTTCGAACGTCACGCTGGTAACGTAGTGTAGCGTGAACAATTGCTCTTTTTCAGTATGTCACCAATTTGGTTATACGTCCTTCTATCAGAATAAGGAATACAAAGTCCTTCTAATCGAAGGTCGAGCTGTACCTTCCACTTGCGCACCATACCAACCTAAATTTCTTACGTCACTCTACTTTCATGCACCCTCTCTACATGTCCAAACCATTGAAGCATTCCTTTTTCTATTCTAGTTACTACCATCGAAATATTATTTCGATGAGTTACTACATATTCTTTAAAGCCGCAACGATCCCGTATGTTGTTATTTTTCACTCTTTCATTCAATGTTAAACACATACTTCGTAAGGAACGCATTTCCACGAGTTTGAATTCACTCTACTTTGATGTTTATATTGCCATATCCAACATTCACTACCATACATAAGTGTAGGAGCCAACACTCCATTATGAACCGCCAATCGTGCCTTTGCAGCAACTTTGCAGTCACATTTTGGCTACCCATAAAGGAGTAGGTCCATTCACTTTATTTCCCGCATTCACTCTTCTTTCAATGTCATCGTCATATTTTCCATCGCGCGTATGTAAACCGACAACCCAGATAGATAAACTCGTTAACCTGTTCTACTTCAACGTCTTCAGTCACCGCTTCATCCTTCTCAGCGCCATAACCTTTGTTTTTGTTAAGTTAATTTTCATTCCTTTCTTTTTAAAGGCATTGTCCATAATTTTTACCATCTCTTGCAGCTCATCCGTCGAAGAAGCAAGAACTTGGTCATCGACGTATAAGAGGCATTTGATAAGTAGGTAACTGCCCGAACTTCAGTCCACATTCACGCTCTTATTTAAACAATTGTCCATAAATAGATTGAATATCCACGGGGACGCTATACATAATATCCTTGTCTAACTCCTGTAGAGATGTTAAACCAATCAGTTTACGCCCCGTTAATGCTGATGCAAGCACCCGCACCAGGTGGCTACTCACTCCATGCACGGACAATGTTGTCCACAAGTCATACCTCACCACTCTATCGTAAGCTTTTTCTAAATCCACAACTGCACAAAACACCTTTTGGTGTTTTCCCAGACATGGTTTCCAGAAATACATAATAATATTATATTTAATATTTTAAAATAAATATGAATACATACAGAGTGGAAAAAATTTAAGGGCCCTGGAGGGGAACTACCTTAAATCCTTTAGTTAGCTCATTTTGCTGAAAAGAAACATTCCTTTATTTTTTAAAAGAAACAAAACTGCATTCAAAGATCTTCTAAAATTCGCTTGTCTCACCCGGGAATCGAACCAACTAAAAACTAAAAAATAAACCCTCGCTATTTTATTATACGAATTGGTAGGAATATCGTTCAGAATAAAATTTGTCTAATAAATATTTGGTCTTTGAAATAAAAAAAAGTGAAAACAAGCTTCTAATAAATAAAATTGTTCTTGATACGCCATTATTACACAATGACAGCACGGAATGAAAGCAAAACAAAACTAAATTTGAAAATCGAACGAATAGTTTTATCGATTTTAAAAATGTTGAAAGTTATCATTCGAATTTTAAATTTGCTGAACCGCGTTTCAAAAAAAAATTAGTTTCCCTTTTTAAACTTTTTGTCAGTACGCCTAGTAGAAGGAATTGTGCTGTGCATGGATTTATAACGATTTTCTTATCGAAGTCTTCAACAAGCTACTTAAGGTAAATAACATTAGCAAGCTTGTACTTCATACGATGTCTTTAGATGTTAGAGAGATAAGAAAATTAAAACGTGTCAAACGTTACAAGGTAACAGTATTTTATTAGGTATTGTTAACAAAGAACTTGTAATAAATATTCAATTTCGTGGGTATCTCGTACAACAGATGAGTGTAAGACCAAATGTTTATTAGACACATTTTATCCTGAACAATAATCCGACCGATTCGTATAATAAAATAGCGAGGGTTTATTTTTTTCATTTTTAGTTGGTTCGATTCCCGGGTGAGACAAGCGAATTTTAGAAGATCTTTGAATGCAGTTTTGTTTCTTTTAAAAAATAAAGGAATGTTTTCTTTCAGTAAAATGAGCTAACTAAAGGATTTAAGGTAGTTCTCCTCCAGGGCCCATTCATTTTTTCCACCCTGTATATGAATAAATAAGTATATCTATATATAAGGTCTTTCAATTTAAATGGAAAGTAATTTAGGAGGTGATTCAGTATCGTTAATACATCTCATTCCACTGCAAAGTACTTTTTTTTGCGCGAACTTTTTCTTCCCTTGTCCGTACAAACTGAGTCAGCTGATCGGACCACTTTGTACTGAGAAGTGAAAAAAAAGTTCGCACAAAAAAAAGAGCTTTGCAGTGGAATGTGATGTCTTAACGATACTGAATCACCTCCTAAATTACTTTCCATTTAAATTGAAAGACCTTATATATATGAAAAAGCTCCATAATTTGCTAAGGCGATACCAAAAAAAAAATGGAGATTTTTCGAAACCATTTACTCCACTATAACGTCATCTAGGTATTTCATTTTTGGGTAAATGTTTATTGAGTAAGGAGAACGCGATTGGATGAAATTTTCTCGATAGAATTTAATTCCGAAAAGACCTCTAAATTGTTTTATTTTTCCTGTAATTCTAAAACTAATTTAATAGTGAAATTGCATTCAAAATGTGAATATTAAGTATTTTGTGTCTCCTTGAAAATCTTTTTGACAAAATTGCTTAGTACATTTTATATTAATAAAACTTTTTCCTACTTTTCCACGAATTCGTCCCACTCGCGCTGACGGTTTTTTTTTATGGACTAACAGGGACGCAAAAACTTTTACGTATCGCCTTAAATGCTCTTTCAATTTCTTTTTGAAAGAGGATTCAAAAATAGATTAGATATACGTTGGTATAGTAGATTAGGTTCGTAACAACTTAATAAATAATTTATTATGAATGTAGTAGGTACCTACTCACCTAATTTTTTTAAAGATGTCGGGGTTGTTGCGAAGTCTGTTCGTAGAAAATGAGCAGAATATATACAATACTTCTTTATTTTAATCCAGGCTTTAAATGTTTTATGGCTTGAATCCACTGAGCTTTTCATAATACGTTCTTAGGAAAACGGTGGGTGCCTATAGTATATTATATAATATTTATATGTTAAGGTGAAAATGTATCTTAGGTGAGTATTCATAAGTAGCACATCATTTGATGCGTGTAATAAATTAAGGTAGATTAATCACTTTCACCGGCGATTATTAATACCTAATTTTCTTACGGTTTTGGTGAAAATAATAAAACACACATGATTACGTTTAATTTATTTATTTATATTTATTTATGTTGGTTTATAATAAAATTATCAAGATAACAAGAGACATTCTTTAAAAGGTAAACATATTTTATAACAAACAGATCGGCGAAACAAAAATTGGACCTATATTCGAACTGAAAATTATAATTAATTATAAACGCTTATAATGCTACTCACGGTATTTAATAGTCAGATTCCGCCTCACTAGTTCTACACAGTTTTTTTGGAGGCAAACAGGATTATGAGACTGTTCCCCGTTTGGAAACTTTACTTTTTTACAACTGAAAATGACTACCATTCACGTTGAATGCACAATGTAAAAAACAGAGCAACAAAAATTAGAAAACAAACAAATCAATTTAACGTAATGAATAAACTAAAAGGGCTTACAATTTTCATTCAACCAACCTCATAAAAAACAGAGACACGCCAGTAAAATTAAATCAATACAATTGTTTTCAACTTTTAAATCGACTACTAAAACAAGATATCACTTAACTGAACATAAAAAATAATAAACTGTGAAAAATGAAATCAATGAAACCACATAACTACTCATGAATAAGCTTTAAAATACTTTAGAACAAATAAACAAATGAATAAGCTCGATTGATTGCTCGAAATAAATATTTTTCTTTTTTCTTTCTAAAAAAACGAGTTGACTAAACATACAAAATGAACTGCGAAAAATAGTTGAAATCACATATATAAGAATAAACTTTCACAGAAGTAAATAAACAAACAAAACAACAAAATAAAAACCATCAGTCAACTATCACAGACTCAACCTACAACATATTACATCACCAATGTAAATCACATGACCAAATCGTCCAACTAACGAGATTATTAATGAAAAAGATATGATTACCACAACCCGCATCCCTCGTCGGCCCGTAACGGTACTTTGATTCAAAATTTATTACTTTTACCCCATGTACATGAACATTATTAATAACCACCAGTGAATGTGATAAATTAATTACTTTCACCTTTTGAGCTGGTATGTATTAATAACCACCGAAAATTATTAATAATTTTCAATTAATTACTCTCATCGTAACATATATAAAAATAACCTTAAATCCCTCTCGCGCGCTTTAGTGTTAAGATTATATTCACGCTTAATGTTAAATAGGTAGGTACTGATTGTTTAAGGCTGCGTTTAGTTTGATCGCCAGCCTTCAGTTTGAACGTCGGGCGACACCCACCCACTCTTATTCTACTCCCCCTCTCTACGGTGTTGTACGCCCCGCTGTGTCAGTGCAGACGGGGCGGGCTTATTCTAAGAGGCTGGCGATCAAACTTCTGAGTTCATTATAAAGGCCCTAGTACACAGGTCATATTGAGAGGCCATATTGTGTTCAATGGGCAGCCAGCAATGGCTTATCACAGAGCTGCCGTGCCGTGGCTTGCTTGTTCATTCTATAGCCTATCGTGTCATTTAGTCAGTCTCGCAACTATATTCTTTGGTCTCGCACGTTGACTGTAAATACATGCCTATGCAGAAATATTTGATAATTCCAAGAATTTATGCAGACAAATATTTTTACCTAAATACTTATAATTAACAAATCGCAGCGGCCGCAACGACACTTCCACCTTCCGTCGATCGCCATGCGGTAAATGGGTGATTGCCACTGTGTGAACAGCGGCTTTACGATAGTACGTAGTAATACTTTATATTCTCTGACGATAGCTTACCGTGACGCATGTAGGGCCCATTGCGTATTGCAGCCTTAAAGGTTCAACGTCCGTAGGGTAGCGCAAAGTGTATAACTTAACTTTATTTTTCTTGTTTAGAACTTTCAAATTGCAAAGCATTTTAATCTATGCCATTTAACGCCAATAGTTCAGTATTAGTGAGGTTTATAAAGCAAGAGTTTCAAATTGTATACCTACACAATTCTTCACACACTACACAACTCTGCGTAAGGGAAATAGTTATAGACAATAAAAACTTCATCACATTTTTATTTCTTTTAAAATTATATTAAGGCACTATATGCTGCAGAAGTGTTGCCACTTTAGAAAAAAAAACATTATTTGCTTAGGTACAGTGCGCGCCAATCTTTTAGTCGCCTCTGAGTGAGTTACGAGTGCAAGCTTGTGCAGATACAGTCAAGGAAACAATAATATCAACGGTTGTTTATTAGATGTTTACTATAAGTGGGAAGTACCTTTTCTTGCCAGGTGTACGGAACACTGCTACCATACCCGATTCCAGTGTATTTACGTCCTGAATAATTCTTTGAACAGTTCTCATTGTGACACCTGTAGCTGCTGCAGTCCGTTTTTGTATGGCCTTGAGATTATGCTGAATTCCTTCTTGAGCTTCTTTGGTCATGAATTTCCCTTATTCCATCTTCAAACACAATTTTTCTACATTGTCGCCTTAAAACGCTATAACGTCCGCGAGGCATAAACAAACGTTCAACAAACTTTAACAAAATAAATCAACAAATAAAGGCAACAAAAACAATAAACTATAACAAACAGATTCAACGATAAACTTAACGAATCATAGAATTTTTTTCCTCGAAGGTACTTTTCATGCAACACGCGCGTGTGTAGTGTACGGACGTAGCACTAACACTAACGCATAGGTCGCATAGTGTTGACACCTGCTAATATAGCAATGAACTATTTTTAAATGGCATAGTTTTCATAGACAACGTCCTATGCCAAAAGCAGCCGTTTTTAGCAAAAGTTAAAATTTCAGCTCATTTAAGAAATTGTCTATGAACACCTTGCTATTTAATGATAGTTTATTGCTATATCTACGCATTTACTTGACAATTTTCAATAATAATTCTAGTGAGTAAATACTGTTTTTTTTTTCTAAAGTGGCAGCACTTTCGCAGCATAAAGCGCCTTAAACATTAACATAAACATTTATTTATTGAGCAAAAATTTAGTTTAATACATGAAGTTTGAGCGACTGGCTCCTAGAGTAGTGTTTTAGTATTGCACTGAGCAATGCGATATTTTGCTAGTCATTCCTTACACGAAATATTTTTAAAATTTTAGTGCGTTCTGCGGTTGAATGTCGGAACAATCATAACGCGCGTTCTCCTTGACTGCCGCGGTCTGTGTGCACTGTGGATAATCACCCAAGCCAGTGTTGGGAAATGGTTGGTGCGAAATTATGGTGTTTCCAAGCAAAAAAATATTGTACTTTTGGAAGAATTATTGTAAAATATATTGTACTTTTGGGAGAATTATTGTATTTTTTCGGCATAGTTCTTTAATGGATTGACTTAGTTTGTGATACAGATTACCCCTCTGAAAAAATGCAAGTGCTACTTGCAACTCGTATATAGTTGAGTCAAAAAGAGTTTTGTCAAAGATTTAGTGACGGATTCGTTCATTTTGAACATTTTAAAGTTGCTTGTCAATATATTGTACCTTTATTGTAAAAAATCTCAAAATATTGTACAAATGCGTACAATAGTGAGAAAGCTGTGTTTTATGGTACAACTTGGTTTCGTATCACAAATTATTGTAAGAATACAATAATTATTGTACATTTCCCAACACTGACCCAAGCCATTGCATAGATTACATTGACCGCAGAACGCAGAACGTGGCTGTGTGGTCGGACCCTTATAATCGCAGGCAGTGGCGGATTTGCCCTAAGGCCCGGGCCTGGGGCGGCCAATAACAAGAAACTACCCAAAGTAAATAGGTACCTATTACGTTGTTATAAGTATTATTTTATTATTAACCTGACGAAACTAAGCGCGTCAGAAATCTAAGAAAAGGCCAAAGCATTACCCATTTTCGTGCGTACTGAAATGTAAAAAACAGGTCAAACTCGCGTACCTAAGGTTCCTGCATAATTTAAATGTTGTTATTTTGTTTTCGTGTATTTCACAACCGCTATATTTTTCCTGTAAGCACATATTAACATGATTTATGGAATATTTTTCGGTTCACCAGTTTTTGAGATAAGGGGGGATACCATTTTTTTGTGGATTTTAGCCAAGCTACATATTTTTACAATCAACTTTTTAATACTTACAATTTGATACCCATTTGAGTTATATTCTATATACGATATATACAAGGTGAATTTGTGAACATCGTCCAAATTCATACTTGAGCCTTGGTAAGTGATCAGTATCATGAACCAATAACGATTTTTGTAAATTTCATAAAATGAAATTTCGACTCCCCATAGTGATTCACCCAGGACTGCGAGTGAATTACTATGGGAAGTCGAAATTTCATAATACGAAATTCACAATTATTGATATCGATTTATGATGCTGATCACTTACCAAGCTTCCAGTATGAATTTGGACGATGATCAAAAAGTCACCTTGTATATGAGCATAATTAAATTTCTGAATTTATTTCGATAAAAGTTGACAAGTAAATTCATATGTATTACCTAAATGATAGGAGCTAAGAAAGGGGCGGCTGGTACTACATGGCCTAGGGCGGCCAAGACTGCAAATCCGCCACTGATCGCAGGCAAGTACATAATAGGTCTATTCCCCACAGATTAAAAAGAAAACAATAGTTATATATAATATATAGATATAAATAAAATTTATTTTTTCCTTCTAGTCCGCACAACAGTCCAGCCTGGCTCGGGATCTTCATCCATAGGTTCAGGTTCCTGTGACTTGTGCGATGATGTGGAAGCTTGGTGTGGGCCATTTGAAGCTGTAGCATTCTCTTCATCATCCTCACCACTACTGCTGGTTGTGTCGTCATCTGGGTTACCATGACTCTGAAAGTACATAAGTTTTTTTTTTCAACAGGTTGTTTTGCCAACTACCTACAGTATAAAAAAAGGAGCGGGTTGTGGTAGGTATACATATACAACCATACTTTTTTTAGTGAATACTTCTTAGCAGCCTCTTAGCATAACTAATCATGAATTAACAAATAATTAATTGTTAAAAAATTTAATAATCTTTAAGACTTTAAGATATCAAAAATCAAATAATTCTTTATTTGAATTTTTTCAAAACATTTGTTCCAGAAGTGACATAAAAATTCTGATCTTGAATATGAGATGCCAACAAAGAAATATCACTTCAAAAAACCAGCAAAAAACGGTTATTGTAAAGCTATAAAACTGAATATCTAAAAGGTTAACACAATTTATACTTTTAATAATAAAGCCGATTCTGAAGGCTTTAATTTTAGTTTTAGGGCTGTCAAAACTAAATTTTCTTCGATACAAAATAGTCCTTAAGAGTTAGGATTAGAAGCTAAATTTCTTCGGAAAATTTTAAGATTTAACATAACTAAAATTAAAGCCTTCAGAATTTACTTTATTATCTCAATTTGTACTTTTATAAGAGTAACATTTAAAAATAAAAATATTGATTTGCCAAAAAAATAAAAAAAATCGTCCATTGTTCACTTACATTTAAACTTACCTGAGGCGGTACAGACTTGTGCACAGGCTGACTGAGCCACATCTGACATTTAGGCATCTCCTCTATTTGTGTTCTCAGCTCATCATGACGACCCTCCTTCAGGAGGCTCAAGAAGTGGATCAGTAATGTTGCAACTTCTGTAAAGAGGAGAACAAATTCAATTTAAAAAAAAACGCTAAAAAAGAAATGGTTTGCTTATGTAGTCTTAAACTTTTCTTTCTATTATTCTCTTACGACACCTTCATAAGTATTCCAAAGGTTAACCAAGTTTAAATTTTTTCTTTAAGCACATAGCTTGGGCACAAAATAACTAATAGTACCTACTTGGATGCAATACACATATTCATCTCTGTAAAGCAATGTAAAGTAATCTTAAAAATATAACAAGAGCTTTTATATTTTATTATGTGTTTCGGTGATTGTCCTGATATTCATGTACCTTTATTATGATTTCTAACTTCTTTGATAGAGGAGCTTACATTACTATGTAATAATTTCTTATTTTTATTATTTAATTTCTTAAGTTCACAGGCCACAACAACATCATTGACTTTTAAAGTAACACCTGGCCAGGACGGCAGTCAATCCTACCAAATTGTATTAGCTTGGAATTTTAAAGATTAAAATGCTATTTTTCATATAATAAAAAAAAATCTAATCAACTAACCAAAGAACATGCATAGAGCAGGACCTGAATTTGAAGGATAAGAGATGTGATGAAATGAGTTTGTGATTATCACCATCATCATCGACAGGCACACTCACAAGTAATGAGAGTTGCTTTTTCTCATTTTTAATTACAGAACCCTTAAGATAATGCAGACTTAACCTTCGTAATTAAAGGCATGTAATAAACAAGGCAGCTAAGTAACATATTCTGTTAGCTTAAAAAAATAGAAGTGGATAAAAATTCTAAAGTCATAGCACTGATTAAAAAATATAATTTAAATTTGCTTGCATATTTTTTTTATTATTTTGATTTCGCTGCCATTTTTTGAATATTATGGTAGTGAATTTTTGAAGCTTATCTAAATTTTTTAGTACTAACAAATTAATATACAGCCATTTTATTTTATTGCATGCCTAGTACAAGTAGCTATTTTATATTCTAGCTGCCTGGATAATAAGCCATAACTAAATGCAGATGGAAGCTTAGTGGATAAACTGCTGTCTGGCAGAAGGCAGGGAGGACCCATTAAATTGATTCTTATACTTATATTACAGGTACATATGAATTGATTCATCAACAAACAAAATAAATTCATTAGTAGTCATGCAAAATTATCAAAATAATATTTGTAGGATGGGAATACTCCCAGATTTCCATAAAGTATTAAGAAACAAACCTCTGGGAGATTCATCATGGCAGACAGTCTCAAACTCTTCGTCCATCAAGTCTTCCAGCACTTCCACCAAGTCATCTCGGTCCACTATGTTCTCTACACAGTATCTAGCCACATACACTGCCAATAGCTGCGCTGTCTGTAATGTAAATCATCAAGAGCAACTTATGAACTTGCAATTTTTTTTAGACCTCCATATGCCCCACCACTAGCTAAAAGAAAAGTTTAACCATTATTGTTCTTGTTTTGATTGTGTTGTCTTGTTCAGTTTACTCCCTTTTTCCCTCAAAATCCCTTCATTCATCTAAAATCTGTATGACCGTGTTAACAGCTGATCCATATCAACTTACCTCTTTGCCGCCAGGCGCACCCATTCCATGTTCCACAGCGAGTTGTAAAGCTGTCCAGTTGTTTAGCACTAAGTCGACAATAGGTTTGAAGTCGTCGTATAACATTTTGTTGGTGCAATTTATAATAGAATTTAACAAAATACTATAATTAAAGTACTTCACACATTTTCTAACCTCTTTATTTCTACTACAACAAATGTCAACAAATCGATAGACTGATTAGACTGCGTTATAAAATTCAGGGTATCGTTCCTAAATACCAGGGTAAAGCAAAAATTAACTGTCACCCGTTCCACATCACCCGATTGAAAACGAACAGCTCCAAATTAACACTTTCGTCAGGTTCCAAAACTGACAGGAGGATAGCGTATATAATTTTCAACGCGTGTGACAGATTTGGCATTAGAATCCGTGTCGTGAACCCTGTTTTATAAATTTCACTTTCATGAAAAGCATTGAAGATTTTGAAACGCAATTGTTGCGTTTAACGCACACAGTGTAACTGCAGCGATGAACTTCAGAACGGGTTCCGGTGATGGACGTGTGATAAACGACAATTTTTTACTAGTCAAAATGACAGATAACCAGTAGAGCCACAAACTTCAAGTGGGTCAAACTAAAATGGCTTCTATATATTAACTGTGTGACAGTTTTCGTCACAGAAACAAATAGGTACATTTGTGGCTTGTATAAAGTTGTATACGAATACAATGCAGAGAGCATCGGAAATATTCGCGATGCTCAGTACCTGCACTGATACTAACTTGTCAAAGGCATGTGAAATGGTCGTTTTTAACTTATTGCAACCCGATGCACACTTCATCGGTGCGGCGCGGCGATGCGTTTGTGTTAAACTTGAGCGTTTTTCTTGTTGTTTTTTTTTCGTAGTTCTTAGGTTTCCTCCAGATGGCGCTGTCCATGTCACCATAGATAAAATGTGTTTTGTAGCAATCAATGTCAAAGTGGTTTTTCGTTTGTTTGGAATTGGTGCAATAGCTTAAGCAACGAATAATTTGTGGATGGAAAAGTCGAAAGCAGGATCTTTAACTTAGGAACTTTGTTTGGACTAGTTAGGAGATAAACATGCTAAAAGTCCTTGCCCCTCCGAGTCGAGCCCGAGGAGGGGGGGCACAAAGAAGATCCCGTTTTTTGGTTTTTTGCTTACATCTCGAAAACCGTGCATTGTACGAAATTTTGTTTTACTACATAATGAAAGTTGATAAAATTTTCTACAACTTTAGCTTTCACACTTTTTATCTATCTCCAATCTTTGCCTAGCTATGAGCTTCGAAAAATGGTCGAATTTCAAAGCCTTTTTCACGTCAACCACGTTGGATTTTAAAATCGTTGTTGTTTTCGTAATCAGCGACCCGATAAACCATTCAAACGATACCCATGTTGATTTTCAAAATGTTTACCCCATTTCCCCCTTTTAGGGGTTGAATTCTGAAAAAACTTGAAACACATTTATAGATAAGAGTACTTCTGTGAAGTCGCGAATAAAATAGTCTAACTAATCTTGTTTCCCCATACAAACTTTGGACACCCGTTTCACCCCCTTAGGGGGTGTTTTTTGAAAAATCCTTTCTTAGTGGACGCCTTCACTATAAAAGGTATCTATATGCAAAATTTCAAGTCTATAGAACCAGCTGTTGTTGAGATGTAAGCAAAAAACCAAAAAACGGGATCTTCTTTGTGCCCCCCCCTCCCCCTCGGGCTCGACTCGGAGGGATAAGGACTTTTAGTATGTTTATTTCCTAACTAGTCCAAACAAAGTTCTTAAGTCAAAGACCCTGCTTTCGACTTTTCCATCCACATACCCTTAGAGAGCACTCATTTCTCAGCCTACAAATTTTAGTGTACAGCAAAATTTAAGTATTTATATTTTTCTTGTACCGAATCCACCGTTATTTTTATTTTTCTAAAACTAATTTCAATTTATTCATCGTAGGCAGCAATATAAACAATAGTTAATTAATATTTTTACTGAAAATATTACTAAATCTATTATAAATCCACTTGCTCGAAAAATTCAACAACTATTTTTTTTCTAAAACTTAAGAATTTACCTAAAAATCAGAACTTAAAAACTATGGCAACAAAATAGTCTCGCTAAATAGTCTCGCTGCTCCAAACAGGCTGCCATGTAGCCTCGTCGGGAATAGCTAGGCATGTATCAGTTATTATCGATGGTAGTTATCGATAAAAGACAATCAGTTTTAAAATTTTAATAATTTCTTGTTTGTTAATGACTAATAAATAGATCTATCCCCATAAATGTTTTCAATCTTAGATAAATTTAAGTTATCTGAAGAAATTAAATGTTAATTGTATCTTATAATATTATATATTATATAAGGTCTTTCAATTGAAATTGAAAGTAATTTAGGAGTTGATTCAGTATCGTTAATACATCACATTCCACTGCAAAGTACTTTTTTTTGCGCGAACTTTTTCTTCACTTGTCCATACAAACTGAGTCAGCTGATCGGACCACTTTGTACTGAGAAGTGAAAAAAAAGTTCGCGCAAAAAAAAATGCTTTGCAGTGGAATGTGATGTATTAACGATACTGAATCACCTCCTAAATTACTTTCAATTTAAAGT
Source organism: Ypsolopha sequella (assembly GCA_934047225.1). Taxonomy (NCBI): domain Eukaryota; kingdom Metazoa; phylum Arthropoda; class Insecta; order Lepidoptera; family Ypsolophidae; genus Ypsolopha; species Ypsolopha sequella. The sequence continues at coordinate 27,140,671 of OW203987.1, forward strand.
GAAAGACCTTATATATTGTTAGCAACACAAGATGACGGAGCGCCCCTGCCGGACGAGCGGGGCAACAGTTTGAGTCATCGACGGCTGCGCGCGCACGGTGGATATAAAAGGCTGTAACTGAGCGGCGCGCGCCATTGTGTTTTGCAACTTTGTGATTAAATCATGGTTTACATTTCTTTCGTGACTCCTGACCAAAGACCTGCAGACCATCAGCCGCCTGTATCTAACAATACCATACCGTGATGATACATAGCCTAATACCTTCCTCAAGAAACTACGTTACAATGAAAATTGCATCAAAATCCAATGAGATGTTCCCAAGTTATAAGCAAGCGTCCATACAGACACACAGACAGATGTTGCATTTTATATGTAGATATAGAGAAGATTTTGTCCACCTGAACAGATTCTGATGGAATGGTGTCAGTAATGTATTTATCGATAAACGTGTTCCCAACTCTATTAAATTTAACGCACACATTCAAAGACCGTACGTATTTACGTATATTTGTGTTGCAGGTGTGCGAATTGCATGTGGGTGCGTTTGTAGGAACATGATTCGGTTATGTAAGGGTGGTTACCTCGTCCCCCACCAAACGTGGCAGAACCGACTGTATGTGGAAATACGCCTAAAACTGGTCCAGTGTTATCTTGTCTAAGTTTGAGATCGTAAAACGAAACGTACATAAAAAAGTAATTTTCATTGTCACATCACATCACAAGAGAATATAAAGTATTACTAAGTAAAAAAGCGACACACACCTCACCGCGCTAGTTTATCGTCCCCCGCGGTCCCCCGCAAGTTAGTGCAAATCTGGAGGCAGGCAGAGCTCGAGTACCACTCGTTCGGTGCGCGCGTATTTTCTTTTGTTTTGTTTTATTACGATACTGATTTTTGGCAATGGGTGATGGATGAAATCATTAAAAGTGCCTGAATATTTTTTTGTTGATAGGAATAACCTTCCCCATAAGAGGAAAAAAAAAATTTTTTAGGTGGCTTTAATTACATTAAAAAATATAAAAACTTTTAAATTTTCGATATACGGGGCTATACAGCTGCATACGAATACTTCCTTTGCCTGCATATGAAAAAACCGTTATTAATCTATGGTAACAAAATGACACCAAAACATAACCTCTCGTGTTGTTATTCTTTTATGGTATTTTGTTTAATTTTGCGACTGCTTACTCACACCTGATGGTGACATGATGACATGATGGCACAAAACATGTTTTATTGGGTTCTCTCCAACGTTGATGTTCTTCAGTATCCATTGTGTAGAGAACTAATACACAAAAACCAGAAGAAAAATACAATAGTCCAGTTTCAGTTCCAGTGGTCGTCGTAGTGGCTATCAAGATCTAATCCAGGGTACAAGGCGTAGGTAGTCGTCGAAGCAGGCATATTCAAAGGTCAGGTGTGAGTAAGCAGTCGCAAAATTAAACAAAATATCATAAAAGAATAACAACACGAGAGCTTATGTTTTGGTGTCATTTTGTTACCATAAATTAATAACGGTTTTTTTATATGCAGGCAAAGGAAGTATTCGTATGCAGCTGTATAGCTCCGTATATCCAAAATTTAAAAGTTTTTATATTTTTTAATGTAATTAAAGCCACCTAAAAATTTTAGTTTTTTTTCCTCGTATGGGGAAGGTTATTCCTATCAACAAAAAAATATTCAGGCACTTTCAATGATTTCATCCATTACCCATTATGTAATTTTGTATGTTAAGTTTTTGCTCGTACATTGTGTTACCGACAAAATCCGATTTCGGGACAAATTATTTTGCTTTGTTAGTTATATTGTTTGTTACATACAAGTGAAGCTAATAAAAGCGTGTTGAAAATCATCGGTGAAGCGTGGGTGTAAGCGTATTGACTATAAGCTGCACTTCATATCACAGTCCATACTAAAAAGCACCTCTGACTCCTCTGAAAGGATTCGTGTCCTGACATGACGATATTTAAATTTTACTCATATAAAATTCGCGCGTGCCACCGTTAAAAAGTTGCGCCAGCGCAATGTCGAACGATCGCCGCCGCGCCGTTGCGGCATCATAAAGGGAAGGGCCATTGATCCCATTTGGACAGACGGTAAGTCGTTTAAAGTATTCGTCTAATTTACTTTTAAAGTAATGAAAAAGCGGCGTGGTAACTCAGGGGTAGAACGCCGGCCTACATAATGTGCATAGTATTTGCTAATAGGTAGGATTAGCAAATACTATACACATTATGTAAATTCTGAAAAACTCATTGGTGCATGCCCGATCGGGGATTGAAAATGGATCTCAACATTGAGAGGATTATTTAATACTTACCACTTACTGAACGGTGTAGAAAAACATCGGGAGGAAACCTGCATGTCCTAAAAAGCATGTATTTGTGCCCGAAGTACGGCGATAGAGCTCACCACCCATCACGTTGGGACTTGGGACGTAATATTTGTAGGTGAAACGCGGATGTACCGAGTGTGGACTGTGACTTGCATTTCAAGGTTCACACTCGAAACACCTCTGACTCCCCCTCGGGCATTCAGATCGTGACGATATATATATATTTTTAATACAAATTAATCCATGGGGAACCAGAACTAGGACCTAGGGATTAACTACGCTAAAATTTAGGAAGAGAATAATATGTTGCTGACTTATAATGTTATCCCTCTCGATCGACGACGCTTACACACTTGCTGCCAGCCCTAGACTAGCTCACGCACACACACAAGCGTGTGCGGACAAGCCAGTGCGCGTGTGTATAGTGTAGGTAAATAACTTGAGCGAAAAGTATGAAGCATAGAACACATATGTGGTATGAAGTGTCGGGGGTGTGACATCACAATGACATTTTGAAAATAAATAATAACAAGGAAAAAGGAAAAAAATATTTAGCAGTCTTTTTATGAGTTTTCTACGCCAGAAAGAAAATGTCCCAAGAGAAAAAGAATAAAAGTCTGTGCCTTGTGGATTTGTGTAAAAATGGAGGCATACATCTTTTTCCTAAAGATGAAAGTCGTAAAGCGCAATGAGTACAAGCCATCGTACATTTTAAACTTGGACGGACCATAACAAAGCATTCGCACCACCTCAGTTAAAGAACCAGATTCGCACATATGCTCAGCACACATGTCAGTCAACCAATGAGCATATGTGACGTGACGTGACGCAATGTTTTTTTTTCCAATCGTTTTGGCTTTGGCACCTAGTAACGTAGTCAGTTCAACGCCATCTACAGAGTTCTTGGAAACTATGTTTTTTTTAATACTCAAAAAAAAAACCTCTCTATAACGACATTAAAGCCGATTCTGAAGGCTTTAACTTTAATTTTAGTGCTGTCAAAACTTAAGTTTTTCCAAAGTAATTTAGCTTCTGTACTTCACACTCATGAACTATTTTGCAACGATGAAAATTTAGTTTTGACAGCACTAAAACTAAAGTTAAAGCCTTCAGAATCGGCTACAATATATAATTTACTCTATGATATCCCTCTATAATTTGTGCTCTATGACGACATTCTATTGTATAAGGGTACGTTTCGTAACGTGTGATTATCACTCGGAGCGATGCGAATTTTACCCTGCATCGTTCAAAAATCGACCCGAGTGAAACCGAGGGTAAACGAACTGTTACCTGACAGTTGCGCTAAGTGTTTTGAAACGCTTTCGAGAAATGTGATTTCTAAGGCTAAGTTTCAAAACGTGTGATCTTCGTGCAAAATTTCACTCGTTTTTAAGAAAGAGACAAAGCTATATACTAGAAAGAGAATGAAAGATCTGGTTTTGAAAAGCTTGCGAGTGATTCCCGTGAGAAAAGCGTTTTGAAACGGTCTGGAGTGACACACGTCAAGTAAATACATAACCTCTAATCAAATTAAATAAATTAAGTAAAGTACCTAAATACCTATTGCTTTTAATATGGATGGCATTGCAACCTTTGCATTTGCAAGCCATAATCCTGTCGAAGCAGTTTCGAAACATTTTCCCGTATTTGTACGGAAATGTTGAATTCTATTTTCAAAAATTGTCCGAATCCCGAGAAAACTCCGAAATGACAACTGTCAGGCGAATTTTAACGGTACCCAAACAGAGTTAGAAATCGCACTTTTCAGTGCGATATTCACGTTTCCCGAAAGCGTTTCTAAACACTTAGCGCAACCACACCCCCGACACTTCATAGTCAAGGCTCAAGTTATTTACCTACACTCTAACGCGTGCATCTGGCTTGTCCGCACACGCTTGTGTGTGTGCGTGAGCTAGTCTAGGGCTGGCAGCAATCGTGTGAGCGTCGTCGCCCGAGAGGGACACAATATAAGTCAGCAACTTATGTGATTCTCTTCCTAAATTTTAGCGTAGTCCAATTTCTGGTTCCCCGTGGATTAGTCAGTATTAAAAAAATATATGTATATATATATATATACATATATACAAGGTTAAATTCAATTAGGTGGCGAAATTTGAAACATATGTAGAACATGTCCATATGAATAACTTTTTTTAATAGGATAGTGTAAAATTCTTAAAATTCGTTTTCATCTTTCCATACTGGACGAGTCAGCTGATCGGAGCAATTTGTATAGGAGGAAGTGAAAAAAAGTAAAGAATTTCGCTTAGCTCCCATACAAACAGTTGTCCATATAGACTAGTACTACCTTTGTTTTGAGTTTCGCCAAATAATGTTATTTAACCTTATATATGTATATAAATCGTTAGGACCTGAATGCCCCGGGGGGTGTCGGATGTGTTCCGAGTGTGAACTTTGAAATGCAAGTCACAGTCCACCCACACTCGGTAAACCCGGGTTTCACCTGCAAATATTACGTCCCAACGTGATGGGTGGTGAGCCCTAGCATCGTTCTTTGGGCACACATACACTCTCGACCGGAGATCGAACCTTAATCTCAAGATTAAGAGGCCAGCGTTCTACCCCTGAGTTACCGCTGCTTTTTCGTTACTTTAAAAGTAAATATATAGATATGTATGTGTGTATATATATATATATATATATAGTATGCCTAAGCTTAGTAGGTACCTATATAGTTTCGTATGCATAAATGATCATCATATAATTAACAACTACTCAAACATAAATTTTGGAAAAAAAATGAAAACTTGTCAAAACATGGAAAGTTATAAATACTGATTTTATTGTTCCAAATGCGTTACTGAACGAAATTGTAAGGTTTGATCACGCAATTCTAATTTTTGAAAAAAGTTTTCCAGGCATCCATAAACACTGCAATAACGCACCATACTGATTAAAAATCAGTATCGTGATAAAACTTTGTAACAAAACACGCGCGCTGCAAACGAGTGGTAATCGAGCTCTGCCTGACTCCAGATTTCCACTAACTTGCGGGGGACCGCGGGGGCCGTTAAATTCGCGCGGGGAGGTGAGTGTCGCTTCTTTACGTAGTAATACTTTATATTCTCTGGCGCAACTGTCAGGTAACAGTTCGTTTACCCTCGGTTTCACTCGGGTCGATTTTTGAACGATGCAGGGTAAAATTCGCATCGCTCCGAGTGATAATCACACGTTACGAAACGTACCCTAAACAAGAAATATAATATTTTTTTTGTGAAAATTCTTCTTACTGCGTATTCTTAAATTTCTGAAAATTTTTGCCATTGTAAACAAGAAATGGCTGAAGACATTAAAGTGTCGTTTATTATCCGAAAAGATTGTAAAAATGAATTGGAATGTTCGGAAGAGATGAAGCTGGCTTTCCTCGTAAGTTTTTTAATCTACATCACGATACCTTAAAACTTCCTGGTTATACATGAAAGCTGCCGGTCAGATTGTTGCTAAGGGGGCACAACTGAAAGATTTCTGGGTTATCTAAAAACAAAATAACTCGCTCCAGCGTTGAATGATTTCTGGGTTGCAAAAGAGGGGGCACGATACCGGACTTGCAAATTATTCGCTTTTCGGCGCCGGCGCCGTCAGCCAGCGTTCCCCTTAGGGTGTTGAAAACGGGGCAGAAGAAAAAACAAAAAAATATGTTTTATTGGTCTTGGAAAGTTTCTATGCAATTTTTTTGCTTTTTATCTGTTTTTATTTACGCATCATGTAGACACACTTATCTAACTTGGTATGTCATATATTTTTTTATCCTAAGACTTATGTACATCTATCGAGATACGTTAGAAAGAGATGTAACTTATAATTTTTTTAATTTATTATATCTCGGTATTAGTCTTATGAAGAAAGGCACACAAGAAATTGAGAAAAAAAATTGGTAATGGTGTCGATTCGGCTAAACACAATTTAACTAATTTGACAGGACTAACCTTATTTTAAGCGTTCTGTCTTTGTCTTTTCGATACGGAAAGAACAAGACAGAAGGCTCAAATTAAGTTTAGTTCTGTGAAATAGGTTAGCCGAATCGACACAAATGTCATACGTTTTGGTCAGGTAGCTATGTCACTTTTCTATGGAACAGCTGATTTTTTTTGCACGATTTGAATGTTGGTACCTTAGTAAAAGTTGTTCCTATGGATGTGTACTATTGTATGTGTACGTGTATCATATTAACACCCAGTATACCGAGATATAAAAAACCAGCCAAGTGCGAGTCGGACTCATGCATGAAGGGTTCCGTACCATTATCTATAAAAACAGCAAAAAAAACATGTTTGTTGTATAGGAGCCCCCTTAAATATTTATTGTATTCTGTTTTTTAGTATTTGTTGTTATAGCGGCACCAGAAATACATCATCTGTGAAAATTTCAACTGTCTAACTATCACGGTTCATGAGATACAGCATGGTGACAGATGGACAGACATACGGACAGACAGACGGACAGCGGAGTCTTAGTAATAGAGTCCTGTTGGTTACGGAACCCTAAAAAAGAACATTTGTATGACTTATATCTCGAGAATATTAAGATATGTGATGAAATCTTATACAACTTCAAATAATGGCTAGGAGAATACCAAGACGATGCTTAAATTAAAAAATTTATTGAAAAATTTCAAAGTTCCAGTTTATGGTGCTATGTATGTAAAACGGCAGAGGACTCCGATGAGATTTCGAAAAAAAAAATTTTTTTAATAATATTTTCTCATTGTATTAAGTTGCTTTTCATAGTTTTATATCATGTGACTTTTTCTGTATGACTACTTTTCACGGAGTTACAACAAAAGTATATTTTTCAAATTGTATGTAGAAAATGCAAAAAACATTAATTGATGGCTAGGTTAAGTCTTTTTTTTTCTATAGTTCCCCCTTTATCTACCCCTACCAAGTTGTCTAAAAACTTTAATAGAAATTTTGCTCTTTATTAAAACTTGCATGAGCTGACATACTAAATTATAATTACATGCAATTTTAACACTCACAACTAAGAACGACTCTCTCCTTGATCAATCAATCATAAGTTTATTTGATAATACGGAAATTGTATCAGTGAAACAGTTGGCATATAGTCAACAACAATCACATGTTAGCGTTAAAGCCACATCTAATAATAATTTATAGCACACTGTGCGTAAAATGACCGCTTTAAAAGTCGGCATTTTCCGCACTTGTGCTATAAAAAATTATACGAAACTCATGCGAGAAACTTTTTCTCGACTCGTGTGATTGCAGCACTCGCCTTCGGCTCGTGCCGCAAACTCACACTCGTCAGAAAACGTTTCATCGCTCTCGTATCGTAATGTACTATTAATATAATTGATTTTGCTATTCTGATAGACATGTGAGGGTCACCGTGGAGGGGGTCTGCAGGCTCGTTGGGTGAAGGAAACTGAGATCACACAGTTTGAAGGCCTAACCAAGAGAGATGTGTTTGTCCTCAATGAGTTTGCTGGTGAAATTTTTGAAAAACTGAGGGCTACCAAGTGTTTGTGAGTATCCATTTCTGTATTAGCCCATTTATTTGCAGACTACTGACTTTTTGCGCCTTACCACTTACTAAGACTTTTTGCTACAGCTAGAAATAATAATTTTTAGTCAGCATAGCAAAGATATTTTTCTTTTTTCTAAAGTTGTCTAAATTTTCAGTTTAGTAGGTCCAAGATGTGTATCCTGTTGCCTTACAGAAGGCACCCCAATTCCGTCTGGTCCGGAGCCAGTCTTCACAGTTGCAATGAAAGGACTTGTGGTCACGGCTAGTGGACTATCTAAACAACAGAAGGTGAGACAGAATAGTAGGCTGCAGGTTATAAAAATATTGGTTTGATTTGTAAACAAGTATAAAATAAAAAATGAAAACATAGTCACAACGTATACCAGAGGGGGTTTCTAACACTCTCAGCAACATGTGTTTGGATTCATTGGCGGTATTACTACAAAACGGTTACTTTATTATTACTACAAAAAAGTGATATTTAAATTTTTTAATATTTTTTCTTATTGTTGTTCTTGCCCAATTGTTTGCTTTTCCAGCAAAAAGTTCAGTGCACGCCACTGCACGCATGTGTACATAGTGAGAGACAAACTATGTGTTTTCTAACAGATACTCTCTGATCTTAACCGCGTAGTGGCTATCAAAATAAATCTTATTTTATAAGTTACATAAAAAAAATCTACATTAAAACATCAAAGTTTTTATTCGAAATGTTACATGTTTAAAATTTTTAACTTAAATTAACATCAAATCACTTATTTTTTCGCTCAGTCATATTTTGAAGTTGATTTTACTTTTGCAATAACTTTAAAATACGGGACAAATATGGGACATGTATTAATACAAGACGGGATGGTTAAATACGGTGACAGTCCCGTATATATGGGACGTATGGCAACCCTAAGCATACAGTTTCAGCAAGTGGTAAGTGTACAAATACTGTGGATCGATCGATCATGCAGGATTTGAACCTGGGACTCTAGATTGAGAATTCATTGTCCTACCGAATGAGTTATGGCTGCTTTAAATATGTTTTCAATGCAGGTGCTCGTAAAGGCCCACTTTTTATGCATCAAAACCGAACAGAAAGGGGCTTTATTATTACAATTTTTTTTTTATTTACGAGAAGTTGTGGCTAATAGGAGTGAGTTTTCCGAAACGTCAATAGTTATTAGAACGTGTGAAGGATGCAAAAACGAGAAACGGTGTCTGAGTCGCACGAAAACTATTGAAACAGTGAAACTGTGAAATGCGTAAAACGCTCGACTCGCTCGTTCTTGAATTCTCGATACATGCAATACTCACTCACCCTCTACGTCATCACGACATGAAACGAAAACTACCGATATCATCCGATTTCTCCCGAATCACACTGACCATCCGATTGAGTGAAATAAAGAGAGCGAACGATGTTGGTTGCGTCATTGCATTAAATGTCCAAGTAATTAGACGAAGGGAAAGACTTTGTTACCTTGTGGCAGAGGCGATTATTGGTTTACTCATTTATCTAATCGTTTTGGACGAAATTTACTGCACGTGCGTGCCATACCACACACTCAGGTCCAGGTAATTCTTGACATTCACCTTTATTGTTATGGTATTAGAATACTTATGTATGAACGGTTTCATGAAACTTTCTCGTATTCTCAAATATAATACAAGTCGTGATTTTATCTCTTATTGTCTTATGTTTAAATGCATTTTTTGATTGATTAATTAGTAAATAACACCTGAACTTTGGCCTTGAACTCCATCCAAATGACACAAAATGTTTGTTCTATTTTTAGACTTTAGTTTTGCGGAAATATTTATATTAATTATAATTTAAAATAAAATTATAATTTTATTTTTAGTAAAACGGGACTAAAATTAATGACCGGCGTACGCGGCTCATGTCGTCCAAAGTTAGACAGCTAACTTTTCTCAATGTCAATTTGGACCCAAAAAGGTTTGAATGAGCACTTATGTACATAAAACCATGTAAATAATATAAATAATGTACAAAGAAATCAGATGAACTTCGAAATACGCCTGCATTGTTTCCAATGATGTCGGTAGCAATTTTAAACAATTACACGTAATTGATGTTTTAAATGATGTATTAGCCGATAATAATGAAGCCAGTCCTAAGCCTGGAAAAAAAGTATGAAGGAAAGTTCATTTGTTGATAATATCATGTGTACCTATATGTGTAGCAATAAAAACCGTCACCTTATCACCTTAACGTCAATATTGTAAACGGTTACATCAGTCCGTCAACGGTTATTAAGAATTCAATAGTTTCTGAAATTCAAGCGTTTCAATACCCGTGAAAAAAAACTAATAGCTAGTTTCGTTTCGTTTTGCCGAGAAGGAGTGATTACCCACTTCTAGTGGCTAACCTGCAACCTTTCTGTGTACCATAAATGTTATACTTTTTTTTCCGCTCTTCACCGGCTCTGGATACAGTCCTTTTGAGCCAATCATAATTTAAAGTTCACAAGATTATATTTGTTTTATTTCCTCACACTATGCATTGAAAAACGTAGTATGATACACGGGCGAAGACCAATAAATTACTCGGTTACGTTACGTCCTCGTAATTTATTCCTTTTCGCCATTGTAGCATAAATACTAGTGTGTTACTACAAAAGGGCGTTTAAACGATGTTTAACTTTAGACAGTGTTTAAATCTGTTGCTGTCACTTTTTTACAATATTTGTAGTTTTAAGTAATTATAATAGTTAAAAAAAGACAAACTTTATATTTTTTCGAAATATTTCGGCCTCATCAGTGAGGCCGTCATCAGTCGAGTTGACAGGTAAAAATTATAAAAAAATATATGTGAAAACAAGTTGGTACAGTCTGAAAAATGATAGGAACTATTAACATAAAAAAAAAAAAAAAAAAAAAAAAAAAAAAATATGATGAAAGAAAGGTGGTAAAATAAAAAAAGAAAAGAAACAGTTTGGAGGGGAGTACTTGTTGATTGGGTCAGTTGGTCGAGTCTGTCAGTGCTGTCTGTTGAGTATATATATATATATAGTATACATTATGGACCCGGACTCAACAGACAGCACTGACAGACTCGACCAACTGACCCAATCAACAAGTACTCCCCTCCAAACTGTTTCTTTTCTTTTTTTATTTTACCACCTTTCTTTCATCATATTTTTTTTTTTTTTTTTTTTTTTTTTTTTTTTTTATGTTAATAGTTCCTATCATTTTTCAGACTGTACCAACTTGTTTTCACATATATTTTTTTATAATTTTTTTATAATTTTTACCTGTCAACTCGACTGATGACGGCCTCACTGATGAGGCCGAAATATTTCGAAAAAATATAAAGTTTGTCTTTTTTTAACTATTATAATTACTTAAAACTACAAATAAAAAGCTTATATAGCTAAGGTTATATTTATTCATATTTTTTACAATATGAAACAAAAGGCGACAACAACAGATTTAAACACTGTCTAAAGTTAAACACCGTTTTGTAGTAACACCGCTATTATTTATATTTCCAGGAAAGTATAAAAAGGCGAGTGCATTGGATGGGTGGCATTTACAACAGCGCTCTAAAAGATGACACTACGCATCTCGTATCCGACACTGTACTGTCAGATAAATATATTGTAAGTGTTGGGCTTTCTGCTATCATTTAGTATTATACTAGTAGTAAATTTTAAATGACTTGGATTGTTATTAAGAGGCTATGCGAATTTTATTTTGTCACTGTCACTCCAAGCGAAAACACGTTCAGTGCGAGAGGGGTGGATTCAGGGCGAAAGCTAAAAATGTTAGTTTTATAATTTTTTAAAAAAACTAAAATAGCTAGCAAAATTTCAAATATTAAATCTCTAGATATTGTTGAAACACACCTAATAAAATATGTTCGAGTTCTGTATATGGTTCCTATTCGTCAAACGAGGAGAAAAAGTGTGTTTGAAGACCTCATTTCAACGATTATTTCTATTGAGGAAAATTTATCCAAACATGTTTTCCAATTTCAAAACCCTAGATTATATAGTCAAAATGCATATACCAGAAATTTATAAAAAATTTCCGTGTATTTCATGAAATACATAGAAAAGAAACACCCGTATTTTTTCCGCATATCGCCTTAATATTGTACTGGGGATGAAACTAAAAAATTTCCAATTTTTGTCTCTGTCTGTTCTGTTTTAACTTGAGAACTAGTCAACGGATTTGGATGCGGTTTTCTTTATTATCATCTTTAGTGACCCTGGTCAACATATTGGCTATTAGGGGTGTTAATAAAATAACGCCCAAGCCGAAAACGCTGCAGAGGCTAGTAATCTAATATGGGTATAATATAAACAACCAATGGTAAAACAGTTTTTTTACACAATTTCTGTTTATATGGCCTAATGGAAAGGGTGAACACTGCGCCTAGTGAAAAGAATTAATAAGACCCAGGATGAAGGGCGCTCGCCCAGAAAGCGGGAGAGCAAAAGCAGATGAGGCGTTAATCAGTTCATCCAGAGACTTGAAATCAACCGAAATCCACAAAATGTATGGAAGTCGGTAACAGACGAATGACTGATAGTCTGCAACCAGTAACAACTCGGCCGGTAAGGCTTCTCGTGACGTCACGCAGGATAATGACGAGTCGCTTGGCAACTGTCCAGGGTGCGGCAGGCATTGTGATAATCAGTGGTTGGTTGTATCTCAGTCTATAGGGAGGCTCTTTTCATGCACGCCATTTTTTTTTATACTTCGTCTGTATATTATAAATATGTTTTATACTACACCTGCTCGGAAAGTACCTTCTTTCTTTGTTGAAAACGATGCAGAAAATACGTCATTACTGTCATACAAATATGCGGGCGGAAAAAGTGTATGAAAATTCATTGTTAACGTGCTTGAGCGGGCAGAAAAAGTATATGCAAATACATTGTTAACGTGGTGTTTTTTTAAAAATAACATAAAGAATGAGCAGGTGGCCAAGTGGCCAGTATTATTTTGCGAACTCGTACATAAAACTCGAAAAATGATACTGGCCACTTGCTTTTCCTGTACATAATAAAAAATAAGAAGAAAATAAAAAGTGACAATCGCACGCGAGTCAGTCGGTTTCTTTTATTGTATCTTGATTAAAAGTAAAATTATACTATTTCCTTGCAGGTGTAGTATAAAGCACTATGTATCACTCGGGAGAAAGTGCGATTAGAAAGTAATCTTCCCCTTTCTTCCCTCGGTGAACAATGTACTATTAATAACAAATAGGTAGTCTCTACTATATTGATTGGTGCTTCATGTGAAATTTGAAGAAATAACTGTGCAGCCAACTTTTTACTTTTTCCACATAATCTCATGAAGATGAAGTTTCCTATTTATCAGCTGGCTGTTCCATTTATTTTACTGAAAGAGGGACGATAGGACCTTTCACTAATAAATGTTCCCATATTTGGTGGAACCCTAAAAATGAGCAATAAAATAATGGGTGCATCCAGTAGAATGTTCTCCAAGCAAGTCAATCAAGCCATCAAAAATTTAAAGTCACAACCAACGCTGAATGTCCAGAGCTCTGAGACAGATTGCGCTGCAAGAGGAGATAAAAAAATATATTTGGTGGAACCCTAAAAATAAGCAATAGCAAAGATGAATAAATTTTGGGTGCATCCAGTGGGATGTTCTCCAAGCAAGACAATCAACCCATCAAAAATTTAAAGTCACAACCAACGCTGAATGTCCAGAGCTCTGAGACAGATTGCGCTGCAAGAGGAGATAAAAAAATATATATTTGGTGGAACCCTAAAAATAAGCAATAGCAAAGATGAATTAAATGAATGTGTCGTAATGTTAGCAGAATGGGTAATAGTAGGTTGACCGGGGTTTAATTAGAACTAACCAAGCTCCTTTGCTAAGTCCGAACATTCTGAGTTTACCTGGATAAACCTTGGTTTACCCAATGCTGGTTGGGTATTATTGTAATAATATGGAAATAAAAAAAACGAAAATGGTTGCGATGACAAGCGAAATGAAGCGGAGCAAGGAGGAGGGTGTTAGGTTGCTATGATAAATAAATTTGGAAGCCGAGCAAAGCGGAGCGGATCTAGGCGAAATCTTAAGGGACAATTTTTCGGATTTGTAAATATTAAGATATAATTATAACAGTCAAATATACTACTTTAAGCTAAGACAAGTTATTGTTAAAAGTTTGCTATGTTCATAAACATATTTTTAATGATATTATGTTAGTTATAGAATTAAATGAAACTTGAGGATAATTCATGACTTATATAAAAACGGCTCACCTCAATACGTGTTATGATCGGGAAAGCCGACCAGTTTCAGCAGATTTAGACTGCCTTCACCTGGGCGAGTGAAGACGTTTACGCGACGACGTTACGCCTCAGTGAGATATTATGTTAGATTCAAAATAATTGGATTTTCCATAAACGTGATATTAGATTATTTTAGGAATTTACGACTGGTATCACGACTATGGAAATGCCAATTGTTTTATAGCTTTTATAATATTATTAAAAATATGTTTATGTATATATCAAACTTTTTACAATAAGTTTTTTTTAGCTAAATGTTGTATTTTGGCCGTTATAATTATTTCTTAATATTTTGTTACAAATCCGGAGAAACGACCCTTAACACCTAACATTACCCAACCAGCGTTAAGTAAACCTAAGTATATCTGGGTAAACTCAAATTTTTTAGTTCAACACCCATATCTACCTGGTTAAACCTAGTTTACCCATTTTTCGAGCATTACCCCTGTACAACATTAATTTCCATTAATTTGTTAATTATTATTCCAGAAATCAGTAGAAAAAGGCATCCCAATCATGAGCGAGACCTGGATAGAAGCAGTATGGGAGACATCGTTGCGACTCAACATCAGCGGAGCATCTCCAGAGTTCAATTCTCATAGACTGCAACCATTCTCTAACCTGCAAGTAACCACTTCTGGGATCTCAAAGAGAGACAAGCAAATGATAATGAAGTTGGTGGGAGAAGGAGGGGGGATGTTTTCAGGCGCGTTCCAGAGTGAGACAACTGATATTGTTGTGTTGACCAAGTAAGTGAATTTGTGTTTTAGGGTTTCATTAAACATGGAAAAGCCAAAGTCAAGCATCGTTTCCATACTGTAACTCACCACTTCTCATCTTCAGTTAAAAGCACTTGTACGTTATAGTTTCACTTTATTTGTTTTTTCTCCCAACCGGTTTCAGATTTTACTCCATTTTCAAGGGAAGATTAAAATACATTTCATTTACTCCAGGCACTAGCTCTGAGCAACGTAAACAATGATAATGTTGACAGAAAATAGAATTAAGTAGGTAAGTCTAAAATTACAAGTGCTTTTAACTCAAGATGTGTTTCAAGTTTCACCAAGTGCCGACAATCGCAAGTGTAAATTTTGTTTTCACCACTTCTCCCCAGAGATGGCGTTGGTAGCGAGAAATACAAAGCGGCCCTAGAATACGGCAAGGCTTGCGTCCTGCCAGCTTGGCTGAAAGACTCTGCTAGTAAAGGCGTCGCCCTTCCGCTGGCCAAGTATAGAGTGGTTGGGGCTTCCACCTCGTCTCCGTTAGCTGAGCATCGGTTGCCTGATATGAGTAAGTCCCTACAAAGTATCGTCACGACACATTTCGTGACTGACGAATGTCTTTATTCCAGCCAGATTTAAACATACATAGAAGCAACCAAAAAACAGTAAAAAAAAACCCGACAGTATATAAATGCACGAGGTTGAGTTGGTTAATAAACCACCGCAAAAATCGATTGTCAAATTATAATCTATTACAATGTTACGGTGACATAGAATAAAGTATTTTAACTTTTCAGGTCTCAACTTTTCCAGAATAACGAATTCGAGGGCCCCGAGCAACTTTGTAGACGAATCAAAAGCTGTGGACGTTTCTACCATGTCTGGACGAATGAAGGTGCTTTCACTTTTTTTTTTTACTGTTCTCTGTACTATAAATAGAAAAACAGAAGCTTCTAGTCGTCTTAAGAGGCATTTTTACGCCTGGATTTTTCTCAAGATTCATACAAAAGGTAAAAACTGAATGTCAACAGCTTATTTTCTTCATATTTTTTTTCATAAGTATTATCTAGTGATATCTAACTACGTCTCTATACAGCCCAAAAAGCAAAAATTGATGAAACACCATCATAATAGCTGTCAAGATATCTTGAATATTGCCTCGTTTTTACGCAAAGTTTAGCAAGTTGTTTAATTTTTATCTGTACTGGAAATAAAAAAAAGCGAAATACATGTCGTTCATGTAAAAAAGACTAAGTTTATACACTTTTCTATAAATTAACAGTTACCGTTTCATGCAAAACAGTTTTTACCTGAAACCATTTCACAAATGTGGCGCTTTTTGAATATCTCGCCATCTCGCACGTCTTGATGAGAGATGGGTCGGAGTGCGGTGTGGGGGGGAAATGAAACATATAAAGACGTGGGTATTTTTTTTTAAATCTTCGTTGGAGGTTATGGTCGCGATGTGATCATGTCACCCTAATTCTTAGAGCATTTACTTTAATACTCAAATCCCTAATTGCACAAATTAAAGATAGGTATTTTCTACTAATTACGTATAGTAATTTTTTATTTTGATACAAATCTTTGCTAAATTCAGCAGTATCTTAGCTTCTTCTGAATTTGCTGCTCCAAGGTGTAATTCTAATTTTGAATTTCAAAATATATTTCCCTTCTTTGTACCTCATTTCGTACACATTCCATTAAAATATGATCTGCAGTTTGGTGTGTCTGATTTATGCAAATTTACGCATCTAATAAAATCGAAAAGCTAAAAAGGGAAATAATTCACGGGAAAGAGTGAGATGGCGCTCTACACACCTTTGTGTGGCCGTATCACTCACACGAATGCCAAAATCGCGAAAAAATTATGCAATTCGATTCCTTGGATTGTGACAATGATGAACGGTGTAAACAATATGGGTTTGGATAAGTGATTGAAATTATGAAATCGAAATGGTCCGCGTTTCAGAACGTCAGAACATGCCACAGTCTAAACGGCCGTTCATACTGTTTTGAGTTTGCAAAAACATAACATCACGCAACGCAACTTTAAACGCAAATTGAACATCAGATTATTTTTCAAATTATTATTTATCAACGTCATTCACAACCATCTCCTCTCTATGATTCAAGTGTTTCGGGGTTTTTTATATATTTATTGATAATTATTATATTGTAAACGTGGGCAGAGCCGCGGACACATCTAGTTAAGTAAGAAAACTTATTTAGTGGGATGTGTCCAGAACTAAGCCTAAAAGGAAGCACTAAATCATTTCTGTTTCTTTTAGTAGTATACAGGGTGTCCCATAATAAGCAAATCAAATTGTTATGGGAGGTAGCTTAGTCCAATTCCTATCAAATAAAATAAACATAGGTGAAACAAAAGTTCGATGGTTTTTGAGTTAATTAACTTTTTCAAAAAAATTTGAAAACATCTTCCCGTCCCTGTTTTTTTTGCTGTCATTACTTTATTTTTCAGTTAAGAATTTTTTTATTTTCAGAATATTATTTAAAAATAACTATTTCATGAATTGGCTACCAAACATTTTAGAAAAGTTACACCAAATTTAAATGGCAAGACTTTGTTTTCACTTCTTGTGTAAATTCGAAAAAAATCTTTAAACTTTGGATCTCTGTGATGAAAAAAAAAAGTATGGAGTGGGAATGATAAACTGTTTTGAAAACTTGCTCATTTAATGTTATTTCCAAAAATGTATAACATTTGACCACTTTCATAAGGGCGAGACTAGTTATTGGCCTTGACCACCGGCTGGAATGGATTTTTAAAAATATTTACTTTCCATAATTTGAACTAAAATGCTATAAAAGTAAAAATTGTTGAGTTTTAATTAAAACAATGTGAAGAAGTGATTATTTTTTTTATTATAAAATAGTGTATACCGACAAGAAAAAGTGATACAATTTTTTTTTAAGAATATCTCCTTATAACAAATGTTCGAACTGAAGCCCGCCTGTGCGAATGCATAAACGACATCTTTTCAAAAAATTTCGTTTTAGTCGGCGCAGGCTGAGTGCCGATATGCTTCTGGCGGCTTGTGTCACTCGTTCGCGTAGTTCTCCCTCATTGTGAATGGGCTTTGCGTACACTCGATCCTTTAAACAGCCCCAGTAGAAGAAGTCGAGTGGATTAAGGTCTGGCGATCTTGGTGGCCACAGAATGGGGCCTAGTCTGCCAATCCAACGGCTGGGGTATGCTTCGTTGAGATGAGATCTTACTTGAACAGCATAATGAGCCGGACACCCGTCATTTTGCATTTATGCTCGGGCTTGAAGTGACTCGTCTTCTAACAAAACTGGCAAAGTATTTTGCAGAAATTCCAAGTAATTTTGTCCATTCAGAACTGAGGGCAGTTCTACTGGGCCCACGATTCGACCGTTGTAAATTCCGGCCCACATGTTTATTTTAAATTGGTACTGTGAATGGTCTTCCTTCTTTTCATGCGGATTGACCATCCGCCAACTGTGGAGATTATGCAAATTGATGTAGCCATCTTTCCTGCAGGCGGACTCATCACTCCACAATACGTGATTAAAAAAATCCGGGTCTTCTTGGTGTTTGCGTAGCATTCGTTGGCAAAATACCACGCGCTTCGCATAATCGCGTGTCAGAAGTGCTTGTACACGCGTAACATGGTAAGGATGATATTGATATCGTTTGAGTACTCTATGCACAGTAGATTTCGGTATTCCCGTAGTTTGTTCGATGCGCCGACAAGAAGTTGATGGATCGTCTTCAATTTGTAAGAGAACTTCCTCATCGTCAACCTCTACAGGTCTACCCTCATCACCGTGTCTGCCTGGATTTCTTCCTTCTCTGAAGGCTTTGTCAACCCTTAAAAAAACTCCATATTGTGGGTGTTGTCGGTTTGGATAACGATCAGCATAAATCCTTGCAGCTTGTCTAGCAGAGTATGTGACACTTCCACGTATTTCGTCGAAATGTCTGGTTTCTCCATAAATCAAATGCATATCTGCATACTCATGATGGGTAAATGGATGGTCTTGATGATTTGCCATGATGCAACAAATCAAATCAACAAATCACAATGATCCAATTCACAAGCAAAACAAGTCCCGAGGAGCGCCAAGTCGTACACTTCACAAGATACCAAATCAAGAGCACAGCAAAGTCCAAATTAAAGCCAGGTTCGTTGGAATATCGCAGTACGGAAGCAGTGATAGTACACGAGTGTAGCACAGTAGGTAAAGTGTTGCACTGAGCGACAAGTGAGTGCGCAAACAAACAACAATGGCAAATTAGTGGTGGCATGGCAGCTAGCTTCATGTTAAAACGAGACAGCTATACATCACGCTGTTGATGTCCTTGTTTATTTTTTAACTGTTCTTAGATAAATAGTCAAAAGAACGGTTAGAACGTCGATGCGATAGTGTAAATAAGATTTTTAGTTCAAATTATGGATAATATTTTTTAAATATCCATTCCTGCCGTTGATCAAGGTTAATAAATAGGCTTATTCTTATGAAAATGGTCACATATCTTACATTTCTAAAAAGAACATTAAATGAGCAAGTTTTTAAAATAGTTTATGATCATTCCCACTCCATACTTTTTTTTTCATCACAGAGATCCAAAGTTTAAAGATTTTTTTCGAATTTACACAAGAAGTGAAAACAAAGTCTTGCCATTTAAATTTGGTGTAACTTTTCTAAAATGTTTGGTAGCCAATTCATGAAATAGTTATTTTTAAATAATATTCTGAAAATAAAAAAATTCTTAACTGAAAAATAAAGTAATGACAGCAAAAAAAACAGGGGCGGGAAGATGTTTTCAAATTTTTTTGAAAAAGTTAATTAACTCAAAAACCATCGAACTTTTGTTTCACCTATGTTTATTTTATTTGATAGGAATTGGACTAAGCTACCTCCCATAACAATTTGATTCGCTTATTATGGGACACCCTGTATAATATAATATACATTATAATACTGGAGTCATTATTGTCGCCAAATGGGGCTGACCTATAAAAAGTGTGATACAAGCAAGCCACTCACCACAAATGTTCTTTAGATCATTCTAAGTAGATCTAGTCCGGGACATGAAGAAACATTTTTTTTGGGGGGGGGGGGGCTATAGGGGCCCGACAAGGGGGTCCGCCCGCCGTTACTCAAAAATTAACCACTGTTACTAAGCAGCTATTATACCGTGTTTGATATCATTTTCGGATGAAATAGGGACGGGGAATTCAGTTTTCCTGTAATCTGTTACCTATATCATAGTAATTTTTCTTACAAATGAAGAATGCCTTTAGCAAAAATCATAGAAAAAAAATGTGTGTCAATGCCTATAATTTTAACACCTTGTAAGTATTTAAAGTAAAAAAAACATGTAAATAAAGCCTGTTTTATGCACATCAGAAAAATATAAATTTGAAGCGCCCTGCTTTACAATAAGTTGTCGAAAAAAATCTTTATTGTCATGCGGCGGTCAGTTAACTTTACCGATGTATCATCGATGTAAAATAATTAGACGGATTTCATAACCAATATACATACATACACATTTTTTTTCTATGATTTTTGCCTTTATTCTTCATTTGACAGAAAAATTACCATGATATAGGTAAAATATTATAGGAAAACTGAATTCCCCGTCCCTATTTCATCCGAAAATGATATCAAACACGGTATAATAGCTGCTTAGCAACAGTGGTTAATTTTTGAGTAACGGCGGGCGGACCCCCTTTTCGGGCCCCTATAGCCCCCCCCGAAAAAAAATGTTTCTTCATTTCCCGGACTAGATCTACTTAGAATGATCCAAAGAACATTTGTGTTGAGTGGCTTGCTTGTATCACACTCTTTATAGGTCCATGACAATAATACCCTCAGTATTATCGAACCAGGGGAAGTAAGTGGGTTGCATTGGATTGCTTTATACCAAATTCCCTTCTCTAAGGATCGCTGATCAAAGTACTCCCTCCACTGGTAAAAGCATGTAAAAGAAAGGTCGAGAGTCCATCCACCCATCCATCAGCCTAGTTCGTCCACTGCTGCTGGACATAAGCCTTTCCAGGACTTTGCCACTCCCGGCGGTCATGCTGGAAGAACTGCCCATACTCACACACGCTGGGCAGGCGGGTTGGTGAGCGCGGTGCCGGAACCCTCGCACCAGTGACGCCGCTGCCCGTAACCAGTCTGTTTCATATAAGGCCCGGCTATTAGGGTTGGATATACCGCCATCCATCGGTCCCAGGCATGGTGGGCCTCCTGGTTTTTTGCCTGTAAGCTGTCCTCTTACTCTCCCCCGAATTACTTCGAGGGGGTCTCCAAGTAAGATGGTGGTACATCCACAGGCGAGCCCGGCATCAGCTCTACCACCTGTTACCTGTGTTAATAGGTCGAGAGCAAAATTAATCATTATTTTTGGGTTTTTTGATATTGTAAATTGCGATACATTATTAATAATCGTAATACAAATGTATTACATTACAATTGACATTGCTATTCCATGTCCATCTAAAAATGTCGTGTTTCAGCTTTCACAAG
Source organism: Ypsolopha sequella (assembly GCA_934047225.1). Lineage (NCBI taxonomy): Eukaryota > Metazoa > Arthropoda > Insecta > Lepidoptera > Ypsolophidae > Ypsolopha > Ypsolopha sequella. Next base: position 27,162,058 of record OW203987.1, read on the forward strand.
ACTCCAGGAAGTCTTCAGACGGCGTCGACAAGGACATCCAGACTGCATTCGACAACTTTGACATGAGTACAATCAAGAAGGCTGGTCCTATCTTCGATGGATTCTGCGTAAGTTTCTAATAGGGACCACCATGGGTGCTCTAAAAGACTTGTTTTTTGTGCCCCGAGTATGGAGATAGCCTCTATAATGTTGGAACGTAAAATAGTCCTTGAAAAGTACGTGTCCAAGTATTATACTATTCAGTTAGATTTATTGACAGTTGTGTAGTATCACTCATTCGTTTCCACATAGAAACATAATTTTACTACAGTTTTAATTCAATCTTCGCTTTTGGGTCAACATTCTACATAACATATCAAAATTTCAGGTCTCTATCTCATTCTGTCTAAGACCCGTGACATACGGACGGCCAGACAGACAGATGGACAGCAGAGTGACATTAATAGGGCTTTGTTTTGTCCTTGGGGTACGGAACCCTAAAAACGATAGGATTTTATTATAGTTGTAAATTCAGATATATTGGGGCTCTCAGCTAAAATCGCAAGTATGGCAAATGGCATTGTTTAAAAGCCACTATAATATCAGGAAAAAAAAACATTGGCATAAATTGTTTTGGAGTGGATACTTCCTTGTGGGCATGTTCAGAACTTCTACGTCACTTCCGGAACATTTTCTTTTAACGGAAGATATTTGATTTCTGATTATAGATTTTTTAATCGTTCTTTATTTGGTTACTATTCATGATCCGAGTGTGTTTGAGATATAAAAATATATTTAAGTAATTATTTAATTATATTTAATACTTCGTAATTAACTATATCTCTTAATGATTCCCTCCTCTGTGATTGAGTTAAGAGGCGGCATAAGAAGAACTCACTTAAATAATTTATGGTTGTGTGTCTTTCACAACCCGCTGCCGTTTAGTTGGGAGTTGTGTTTTGGGCGTTACAATCACGTCTTATGATTTCTTTGTACAAATCAAGATTCCCAAACAGATCTGGAAGAAGTCCTTTTGTCGAAATAAGTCCGCCCTTGCCTTCTGTCTGTTCTTTTTATATGTTTTATCCTTTTATTTTTGTGCAATGAAATGTTTGTTCATTCAGTCATTCATTCATCCAGATATGGGTGACAGGCCCGGAAGGCGCGTGGCGCGAGCGTGCCTCGGCGTGCGTGTCGCGAGGCGGCGGCGTCAGATACGACGTGCCACATGAGAGGTGATGTACTGCTATCTCTGTCATTCAACGTATAGAACAGGGGCCTTATTAAATAACTTCAACATCTATCGCTATCACTTTCAAAGGTATAGTGATTGGCTACAAATGACGTCGTTTGTAGCCAAATAATAAGGCTTCAGATCTCTGAGAGTTCAATTACGTCGACCATTTGAATTCGTGTCCGCGATCGGTTCAGATTGTCAAAAAAAAAAGTCTTTACAAAAGGTTTGCTGGAAGAAATCTAGGTTTTGAGATAAGCTCGCCACTGTACATCATATTTAAGACGCCGATACTGTAATGAATTTATTTGTGTAAAATAAAGAATTATGAATCTTCATGCAGATTACATCTAAGTTGACAAAAACGAAGCTTATCATTAGATATTTCAACAATAGTATATAATATCTATGTATTATACATAATGTATACGTATAATTTTTTCAAAGTCATGTCTCGTATCGTTATAGTAGAACGCGGCTATGAAGTCAATCCTGAGACATGCCTCTAGGGTTGTAACACGTTCGAACATTGTATCGATAAAATTCGTCAAGTGTGAGTTAAGTCGAATGCAGTTATCAGATGTATATGAAGGAAAGTGAAAAAATAAAACATCTAGGTAGAGATAATATTTATATTCTTTACTTTATTATGTATCACTTTCCGAAGCACCATCACCATTATCACTACTGGAATCGTTTGTATTAATAACTAACTCAAATGTTTACTATACTCCCAGAGGTTAGTAATAAAGAAACAAACTCATTTATTTATTAATATTTATAATTAACTGAAGAAGAATATTACTAATATAACTAATTTTACAATTAAGTAATACGTTTTATTTACATTAATGCACATCATCATAAAACATAAACATTATTTTTGGCTATACGAACTTCTTAACGTGTATCGATATATTGTCTGTGATATTATTGCCACTCACTATTCTGTCACACGCAATAAGTAAATATGTAACTTTTTCCTATGGTTGACATTGTCATTATTCATAAACTTCATAGTTGCGCAATGTGTTAGGATTGACTTCATAGCCGAGTTCTACTATAATTGGCAATTGGGTATGGGAAGTCTAGGCCCCTCGGCCTATTTTTGCCATATTTCATTGTTTCCACAGCAAAAAAATGTACTTTTTAAAATTTGCTGAACAGACGAATCTGTGACGTATGTAAATTCTTATGCATCTCCTTCTCTTTGATACATAGATTACACACATTACCTTTTTCCTCAGACATAAACATAGAAATCAATGTCAAATAAATGTCAATATTCATCATCATGAGGTTTTTTAGATCAAAACTTCGAAAATACGGATTATTAAGCCTAAATCTCGAAATGGTTTTCGAATTAACACACCTTAACATAATTTTATCTATGCCAATTGTATTAATGTAATATGTACGACAATAAATTAAAAAAAGAAAAAAAAAACACTTTTGTGGTGTAGTGGTTCGAACGTCTCGACCGGAAGTCGCAGATTCAAATCCCGTAGGGGTACATTTGTGTGCTGTCTGCGTACTTCGGAAGGCACGTAAAGCTACAAGCTACGTTAAGAGGCTATGCGAATTTTATTTTTGTCACTGTCACTCCAATCGAAAAATCGCGCAGTGCGAGAGGGTCGGATTCAGGGCAAAAGGGAAAAAAGTTGGTTTTATATTTTTATAAAAAAAAAAAACTAAAATAGCTAGCAAAATTTCAAATATCAAATCAAAATATCAATAGATGGCAACTTACATGGAACTCTTTCGGCATTTGTTAGTATCTATAAATTGTTTTTTAGATTGTAGTTTTTTGGTTTTTTATATTTTTTATTTTAATTTATTTTATTTTATTTTATTATTCACACAGAAATCCACAGCACATTACAAAAAAATAATATAATAATAGAAAAGATTACCCGAACAGAGGCCAATAAAGGATTCTTCTTATACTAACTTAAATTCTAAAAAGCATGCAAACAAGAAATCGAAGGTGTATACAGAAAATTTGATTAATAAAAAATAAAAAAACATAATAATTAGTATAGAACAGGACAAATATTAAACATAGTTAGATTTAAGTTAAAAATTCAGTTGAGAGTTAACATGTGTGTGTCAGGGTGAGTGTGAGGGTGTATAAACGTGTGTAAGAGGGATGTAGTGTATATTTGTAAATTTTTGTGTATTGTGTCGCTTCACTTAACTTATGAAATGGTTTTTACTGTAAGTAGGTTAAGGTTCCGCTGTAAAATAAATTAAAAATAATCCATTCTCGGAAACACCGGTAACCCCCCTCTGAAATTCATGTCGTGACGATGCATTGTTCGTTTCCAGGGTTACTCACATAGTGGCCGGTAGTAAGGTAGCTGCCGCGGCGGCGGCGAAGGAGTTGCCTACGGTCCCCGTACTATCGCCTCTGTGGTTATTGAGGAGTGTTGAAGCGATGAAACCTTTGGATGTACTTGAGGTATATTTATTTATTCGGAAAACTTACAGCACAAGAAATAAAAGCATATAAACCCTAAAAGTAATATTACAGAAGGCCAATTATAAGTTTCCACTTATAGTTATAGATTAAGTCTTTATACATAGTACGAGATTTTCTGCCTTATATTATTAATATTCTTAAAAATGTATTTTAGTAGTTAGTTTTTATATCATCCTATCCTCATTATCCAATGATCCCACCCACTAACAAAACTGATGTATTTTTTTTCATTCGTATTACAAAATTGATATTGTTGTTTAAACAATATATTTTTTCTTTTGAACAAAACCCTCCATTATTGCCTTCTATGCTCATGATGTTACGGTCGTCCGTCCCCTAATTCCAAATGACGTAACATATGGATGGCCCCAAAGAGCATCTGTGAAACTGTTTCGATTTAACCTATACTCGGTAATTTTATAGTAAACCACGTTTCCAGTTCATCCTAGACTTCAACCCAGCCAGTCCTGCCCCATCCAGCGCCCGCAAGCCGAGGCTCGAACCTGCGTCTCCTATGAGCAAGCGCAACCTGCAACTACTTAGACACGGGCCCCTAACGCTGCCCGCGCCGACGCCTGACGTAGAGACCGAGGCACCAGTCGATGAGCTGGTCAATCATTACTTGAGCCGTGAGTAGTTTTAAATTAGATTCCTTTGAGGCTATGCGAATTTTATTTTTGTCACTGTCACTCCAAGCGAAAAATCGCGCAGTGCGAGAGGGGCGGATTCAGGGCTAAAGGGAAAAAAGTTGGTTTTATATTTTTATAAAAAAATTTAAAATAGCTAGCAAAATTTCAATTATCAAATCTCTAGATATTGTTAAAACACACCTAATAAAAGATGATTGAGTTCTATATATGGTTCCTATTCTTCAAACGAGGAGAAAAAGTGTTTTTCAAGACCTCATTTCAACAATTATTTCTATCGAGGAAAATTTATCCAAACATGTTTTCCAATTTCAAAACCCTAGATTATATAGTCAAAATGCATATACCAGAAACTGATTATAATTTTTCATGTATTTCATGAAATACACAGAAAAGAAACACCCGTATTTTTTTCGCATATCGCCTTAAAAGAAGAGTGAATACGTAGTTGGTGCTTGTAGTTGTTGGCACTTGTTGGTTTTTACTCCACTTATGTCACAGTATAAAAAAGTAGACAGTAGTTTAACTGGGCGGTGTCTTTGAAATCAATACCTACGGTCGCTCGGTGCTTAAACACGCGCTAGGGCTGCCAACTGACTGTTTACGTATTTAAAAATATCAGTTCTGGGTCCTATATAGTTTTATTTAAACAGGCATACAATGCACAATATATTCTATAATTTCGTGCCATAATTTACGAAAATGCGCGAGAACGGCTAACAGTGTCAACGCGGCGACGTGCGTACGTGACTGCGGTGCGACCGCGACTGTCGTAAACTGAGTTGAACCGAGTTTTGGGAGGGGTTCGTTTTGTAGGAAGATAGAATACTGTCTATTTTCTTATACTGTGCTTATGTTTACATTATGTAATACATACATATACTCATGCCTATCTCCCAGAGGGTTAGGCAGAGACTACAGATTTCCGTCTGCTACGATCCTGACACACCTCTTTCTCCTCTTCCACATCCATCAATCTAGTCATACAAGCTCTTCTATTCCGGATACTTTTGACATTGCCCTTCTTCAGTGTTTTATTAAGTAATAAAACACTTTTACTTACTTATTCACGGCACAAAAGAATTAATAGTACTACGTACAGAAGATCCACTGTTCAAAGACTTAAATAAAAAGCTACTCTCGTCCGGTGGCAATAAAGTGCAATTCAGTTCGCACAAAGCTGCGTGGCTACCGTTCAAGGCGCCTCTATCCCTTCTTCACCCACTGAACGCTCCGCGCCTGAGTGGGACGCCGATGTTTTTAGCCTTGGCGGAGTGGAACAGGACTGTCCACGAATACTTTGAAATATATATAATATTGCACCGAACTGCGCTATTCAGAATTATTAAGGGCTTTTTAATTATAATTTTTAACAATTAATATATATTTTTTCATGTTATATTAGGTCTTTCCATATGAAATTGCCGTTTCTATAGAGAATTTGAAGGAAACTGAATTTTTATTACCAATATTTTTGCATTTTTTTTACGAATGATAAATCCAAATTATGTAATTTCTTTTGTGTATGAATAAGACAACATTAAGATAACAGCTACATTAATTTAGTTTTTGAAAAGCGTCAGCTGTAAAAAATGATTACGAATCTTATCATGGAAATGGATGGCATTTAGGACGAACTGTTTTTGAAATTTAAATTTTTTGTTATCAAACTGGCAATAAAAACAAAATTTAATACGTCGTAGATACCTTGAAATCATCTTTCAAACAAAAAATAAAATAATGGAAATAGCTATTGAATTACAGGAACTATGAACTCATGAATCTGTAAGAAAATTTCAGCAATTTCATATGTAAAGACCTATTAATACGTGCGATAGATGACAATATTGTTTAATATTAAACAGTAAATAAAGTCCGCGCGCGAATTTAATGCATTCGAGGCCTGCCTTTTGTAATAAAAATCTCACACACTGTCTGATCATCAAAACCCGGTGATCGCGGGTATACCGGTGATCAATCTTGGAGTTACGAAGGGAAGTGTTTTGGCACAAGCAAAGGAATAAATCCGAAAATCATTAATTTCTAATTCTAAGTAAAAAATACATCCCTAAAATAATCGTTTCTTTCATACATTTTTTATGCAATGAAGAGTTTGTATTTTTTGTTCAAATTATTTATGTCTACTAACTTATTCGATAACCTCACGGAGCCCTTAAGGCACGTGTCCTACTCGCACTTGATCGGTTTGTGTTTACATTCATTCCTAAACATTAAATTTAAGGGGGCTCCATACAACAGACATGTTTTTTTTGCCGTTTTTATAGATAATGGTACGGAACCCTTCCTGCGCGAGTCCGACTCGCACACGGCCGGTTTTTATAATATTTATTAAATTGTTTACAGAAAATATGCCAGAGCCAGTTAGAGAAAAGAGTCCAGAACCGACCCCGTGTAAAGAGGCCGCCGTACAAGTGTCTTGTGAACCGGACATCACTGACGATGTCGATGAACCGACTGACGAAGTGGAACAGATATTTAAAGGTAAGTACAGATCTGCTAAACATATACGCATAGAAATCTTCGTCGCTGTTCGTATTCTCGAAAACGAGCCGAATCATAAATTGTATGAGTCAATCAATTCTTCAAGGCCGTTTTCGGTCACAGCGACTGTATTGATTGTATGAGTAAATCCATATCGTCGTAAATAGGCATAAAAATAATCACCTGTTTTTTATGTATACAAAAACAAAAGCTAGCTGTGAATTCCCATAGCTTAGTTTTTAAAAGTTCTTTTTTTTTCATTTTTTTTCTGAGGATATACGCCATTTTAGGACATAGTTTTCATTATTTTGGGATATAAATTAACCATTATTTTTTCATAACTTTTTAAAGAATTGTCCGATGACCTTGTCACTTGAGAATTTTAGACATTATATTTTCGTAAAAATATTCATCATCATGAGGTTTTTTAGACCAAAACTTCTAAAATACGGCCTATTAAATGTAAATGTCGAAATGGTTTTCGAATTAACACACCTTAAGGGGCTTCACAAGCAAAACTGCTTTTACAGACGTTTTTAAATTGGTTTAAACTTTCTATATGAATATTACAAAACTTTGAAAAAAATATATCACACATATTGACCCATGTCCCGTAATTGTGATGTTTTAAAATCTTAAAAGCATTAACCTACAACGAGAAAATAAATACCTTTAATAACCTTTCAAATGCTTTAAAAAACTAATAAATAGTTTGAACTTTTTAAATTCAAAAGAGACAAGGTTAAAACTTATACACACACACGAGCAATACAAAAATCTAACACAATGATGTTTAAAACTTTTAAATATCAAACTTAACACATGTGAAAAGCATTATTTTCTCTATTTTGCGCTACCCGGCGACACAGCGATCGTCGTAACAGCCACTTTGAAATGCACTCTGACATGAACGTTATTTCTATTTCGTTACTGTCGATATTTGTACAGACCTATTTCGAGCTGCTAATTTAACTTACTGAAGCCCCTTAACATAATTTAATTTTCAATGCATGTGCTCGTAAAAGCCCACTTTTTATGCATCAAAACCGAACAGAAAGTCGATTATTTTGCCCTAGGGCTTTATTATTATTATTTTTTTTATTTATTTGCAATAGTTGGCTAACCTGCAGCCTTTCCTGTGTACCATAGATGTTGTACTTTTTTTTTCCACTGGTTAACGGCTCTGGATACAATCCTTTTGAGCCAATCATAATTTAAAGTTCACAAGATTATATTTGTTTTCATTTCCTCACACTATGCATTGAAAAACGTAGTATGATACACGGGCGTAAAAGCAATAAATTACTCGGTTACGTTTAAAACACTCGCTATGCTTGTGTTTTAAATCGTCCTCGTAATTTATTCCTTTTCGCCCTAGTAGCATAAACTACTATTATGCCAATCGTGAAGAATGTAAGCACCTTATCTATAAGTACGTCAAACCTAAACTGGTTACTGTTTCTAGATAAGTTTTATTGTAAACTGTGTTTTAATCATAAATAAAAGAAACAAAAGTGTTTGGGATCTTACTGAAGAGAAAATAAGAGTCAAAGTCATTTAAAAATGGCAAAAAACCGCAACCGAAAGCCGTTATAGGTGTCATTTTGGCTGTCTATTAGTGACAGGAAGTGAACAATCTGTCATGGATTGTTTCAAGCATGTCAAACTTGCGGCCCGCGGGCCGCACGCGGCCCTCTACGCATTTGCCGGCGGCCCGAGAGCGTGTCCGCAGATATAATTACCCTTCAAATTTATAATTTATTTAAAGACAAAAGATTACAAATTTCTGGAAAGGGATTGTTATGTATTTTTACATTATTTTACTGTTAATTATTAAATTACCTGTACTACTCTATCTATATGCAATGAGTTCTTTTTCTTTATGGTTGCGTTTTGCGGCCCAATGATTCTATGGTCTTTATGCGTTTGGCCCACCAAAGGCTTTGAGTTTGACATGGCTGGTTTAGAGCAATACAAATACACGACCTTTACCACTGAGTGACGAACGTGTATTGTTTAAATGGCATTATTGTAATTATTTTAGAAACAGACGAGTTCAGAACCGACCTCATTAGCAATCATTAAAAAGGTCACGTACACTAGCCCTAAACGTGATACAAATCTAGATTTATTAAGGTGGATGGTCCAAGGCAATCTTCATACAAACTTGTGGGAACCGATAACGACGACAGAAGTATTATTATTTAATTCTGTTACCTTTTCCCACACGTTCCATCAACTTTTCACCCGCGAATAATCAGTTTTTTACAAACAAAGTTTTTTAGAATCTAATTTTGTTATTTTAAACTTTTGTAATCCAATGCATGAAAGTTTTAAATTGCAAAATCAGACTGTTAAAACATTTTGTTTTTAAGAAAAACTGAATATTCGCTGGTGTAAAGTTGATGGAACGTGTGGAAAAAGGTAACATAATTAAATAATAATACTTATAGATAGCGCAAATGAAAAAGAAATCTCCTCTCTATAGTAACTTCGAGAACCTACTGAAAATGTTGTATGGGCGAGTGATTTTTTTTTTCATGATCAGTATGTGGGGTGGATGATCCAAGGCAGTTTTTATAAAAAACTTGTGAGAAACAATAACAACGACAAAAGTAGTATAGTTTCGTTCTGTTACTTTTTTCTAGACGATCAAATAATTTTACACTCGCGAATAATCCGTTTTTTTTTTCAAACAAAATGTTTTAACAGTCTAATTTGGCAATTCAAAACTTCCATACATTGGATTACGAAAGTTTTAAATAGCAAAATTAGAATGCAAAACAGTTTGTTTGTAAAAAAAACTGATGATTCGCGGGTATAAAGTTGATGGAACGTGTGGGAACAGAATGAAATAATAATACTTCTGTCGTCGTTATTGGTTCATACAAGTTTTTTATAAAAACTACCTTGGACCATCCACCTTAAAGTCACATTCTTATTCGGAACTAACAGTAAACAATGCTAACAGCTATTTTGCTAACATCGGCAAAAACCTCGCACAGAAAATTATAAATATAACTATTAGATGTAATGAAACTGCTCTAGTTTATAAGCTTATTTTAGTAGTTTATCCTACTAGGGCGAAAAGGAATAAATTACGAGGACGATTTAATAAACGTAACCGAGTAATTTATTGCTTTTACGCCCGTGTATCATACTACGTTTTTCAATGCATAGTGTGAGGAAATGAAAACAAATATAATCTTGTGAACTTTCAATTATGATTGGCTCAAAACGATTGTATCCAGAGCCGTTAAACAGTGGAAAAAAAAGTATAACATCGATGGTACACAGGAAAGGCTGCAGGCTAGCCAACCATTGCAAACAAATTAAAAAATAATAATAATAAAGCCCTAGGGCAAAATAATCGACTTTCTGTTCGGTTTTGATGCTTTTTCAGTGCACGCTGCTCGATTATGGAATCGTCTACCTGTATCCGTTCAAAACTGTCGTACTCTGAATACCTTTAAAATTAAACTAAAAGCTCACTACTTTAGTGAAATACACCCCTAACTCATCTATCATTTATTCATTTGATTAACATTTCATCCACAGTTATCTTTTTTATTATTATATATGTGTAAATGTATGTATTTTTAAAAGTATATTTATTATATTATATATTTATGTTATATTTTTGTGTATGTTTATGTACTAGTTTATTATAGTGTAAGGAATCCCCCATTAATAAGTCTATGTAGTTTACTCTTAAGTTTGATTTCGTGACATTTACACGCTCCTCTTTATTTTTTTTCTGTTTTCTTTTTCACCCAAAGGTTGCCTGGAAGATATTGCTATTAGCAATAAGTGCCGCCTTTGTACACTGTAAATTTTTTTAATGTTTTTTTTCATTTTTTTGTGTAAATGTACATTAAGTGTAATAAATAAAATAAAATAAATAAATAAAAAGTGGGCCTTTACGAGCACTTGCATTGAAAAAATATTTATTACTGTGTTATTTTAAGGTGTTCCAGGTAACTTCGTAATATTACATTTTGCACTTCTCGGAAAAATTTAATTAGATTAGAATTAGAAATTTAATTAAAGTTAATTTTTAAGCATTAAATTGTTAGTCCTTTTATACTCTTTTTAACTCTATGCCTAAAATACAGGCTACTTTTGTAGTTTATGAAATGGCATGTTTCACGAAATCACATACAAATTTATTCCTAAAGTATAGTGATAGATACAATTTTAATACTAGATACCCAAACAAACTAATAACTCCAAAATACAGAACGGAATTTTGCCAAAGAACCACATATTTTATGCAAATAAAGATTTTTTATAAGTTACCAGACAGTCTCAAAGAAAAGCCCTACAATTTATTTAAGAAATTGTTATTTAATTATTTAACACAGCAATGTTTCTGACATTAAAGATTTTTTGAATTTAAGTACTGTTGTAATATAGGAAATTTATAGTTACTTAGAAATTAGTGATAATATTATAGATACTTTATGAATAGATATTATAAAATGTATGCCTACTCTAAAATTTGCATGTCTGAATAAGGTAAACTGTGCTGAACAAATTTTGTGTACCTCACCACACCATCTTTATGTATACCACAATTTATGCATATAAATTATCTTTCTATCTATCTTTATCTTTCTTATCTTTAGTTTAGGCAAAAAATAAAATAATGAATGTACTAACCTTAAGTTCTCTTTATGCAAATAAACATTATTATTATTATTAATATTATTACTTATTAATTAGCAAGCGTGTTGACGCTAAAAATCTTTCTTTCGTCTGATCTTTCTTTCTTTCTAATTTATCGCCACAGATATAAAAATAGAAGTGCAAGGTCTGGAAGAGGAAGCGATCTGCGAGATAGGAGCGGAAGTGTCAGCTGCGGGGGGGTGCCTCGTGGCTGCTGGTGCAGGGGGGAGCTTCGTGCTGGTTCCGTTAGACTTTGATACTGACGAACTGGTCACTGGGGGCGCAGTGCTAATTACTGTGTTCTATGTGGTAAGTTGTTATATATATATGTAAGTGCAAGGTCAAGAAGATGAGGTTATCTGCGAGATAAGAGCGGAGTGTCGGCTGCGAAGGGTTTCTTTGTGACTGCGGGTGCAGGAGGGAGCTTCGCGCTAGTTCCCTTAGGCGCAAGACAGACAGAAGAGACGTAAGGTGACGACGATGCGAAGACGGCACGGACGAGGTGCGGACCCGACTTTCTATATTATACTGTACTAGCTTTTGCCCGCGGCTTCGCCCGCGTTGATTTAGTTTTTCTGTAGTACTTTTTATAGAACGTATTTAAATCTGATTTGGATTGTTTTTGGTGGAATTATTTGAACTCCAGGTAGTCTCTTTGGCGGGGCCTATTACATATTGGTTTTTTTTAATTCATACTTAAAGTACCTCTGTATATACTACATTATATAGAAGTTCTGCCCTCAGCTGTTAACACGACCAGGCTGCTAGTTGAGTTTACTCTCGAGCAGGCTACGTAAAACTGGCCGTGCGAAAAGCAGTCCCCCCCCTAAGATCAATTCCTGCTGTTTTCAGTGACTGACCCTGAGACTTATTACTCGTCATTGCGAAAAGGAAAAAATGGAACCCTAATAGGATCACTTGTGTGGCTGTCTGTCTGTCCGTCTGTTACAGTCGATTTGAACTGGCACACATACTTTCAAGAATTTTCATGTCCGCTATATTAAATGTCAAAATCGATGACAATTTCGTAATTAACGTCCAACAAAACCATAAAAACGACACCTATATTGATATTTACACATTTCAACATTTCAACCCCATCGCACCCCAACAGGGGATGATGGTATTTCACGTCCACTACGTTGGATTTAGAAATCGTTGCTGTTTTCGTAATCAGCGACCCGATAAAACATACAAACGATACCCATGTTGATTTTCAGACATTGTCACCCCATTTCCCCCTTTTAGGGGTTGAATTCTGAAAAAACCTGAAACACATGTTTACTCATTTATGGATAGGAGTACTCCTGTCAAGTCTCGAATAAAATAGTCTAACTAATCTGGTTTCCCCATACAAACTTTGGACCCCCGTTTCACCCGCTGAGAGGTAGAATTTCGAAAAATCCTTTCTTATTCCTAGTCTACATTATAAAGGAAAGCTCTGAGCAAAATTTCAGCTTTCTAGGTCCAAGGGTTTGGGCTGTGCGTTGATGAGTCAGTGAATGAGTGAGTCAGTCAGGACTTCTCTTTTTATATATATGATTAATTACAATACTATTTTTAATCCCGCGCAGTGATAGAAATAGACATTCCCCGGTAAGTGGTAATGAGATGCATAGTCAAGTCTATGCATATCACTGATTAGTTGGCCAAATCCGACGTTACGACATTTCCCTTCTTGGGGCTAGTTGTTCGATGCTTTATTCTAGCCACGACGACGGGTAGATGGTGGTGACTCCCTATACCTCTGATATTCCCAACGAATTGTTACAGAAAGACTGCCTCTCCCGGCAAGAGTTGGTCCCCGTCCAGTACTACCACCGTCCCGTGAAGCTACCCGCCTGGGGACCAAACGGGCCGCCGCTGCAAGGAGTCGTGGCCAGTCTGAGCACTTACAGCGGCGTTGAGAGAGCGTTCCTTGACGAGTTGGCTAAGCTTTTGGGCGCTACGTGAGTTTTTGTTTGGTTTACTGCTGACACTTTGCCTTGGCGAAGAGCAATTTTTTTATTCGATTCAAATTAAAATGTTTTGTTTCTTAATATGTTGACACTTCACTAAGGACACTTTTTTCGTAAATTTTGTACTAGACCCGAGGTCCATGGTTTGTATGTCAATGGTCGGCACGCACGATGTTTTGTTCTAATATATGATTAGGGGTGGTTGTACGGCCGGACTTTGAGTATAAAATAATGTTATTACGGCATGTACATTTTTTTACTGTTTTTTACTTCAACAAATTTGAAATTTAAATCAGCAAGCAAGAGCATCACAATCTTGAGACCCGCAGGGTTATTACGTATCTTGCAAACAGTAAGCAATCGACAAATATTGCACCATTATTGTGTCAAAAGTCACTTTCTTATTAAGAAACAAACAAACATAAGATACAAACAGTAAGCAATCGATAAAAATTGCACCATTATTGTGTCAAAAGTCACTTTCTTATTAAGAAACAAACAAACATAAGATACAAACAGTAAGCAATCGATAAAAATTGCACCATTATTGTGTCAAAAGTCACTTTCTTATTAAGAAACAAACAAACATAAGATACAAACAGTGAGCAATCGATAAAAATTGCACCATTATTGTGTCAAAAGTCACTTTCTTATTAAGAAACAAACAAACATAAGATACAAACAGTAAGCAATCGATAAAAAATGCGCAATTTATTTATTTTTCAATGCATGTGCTCGTAAAGGCCCACTTTTTATGCATCAAAACCGAACAGAAAGTCCATTATTTTGCCCTAGGGCTTTATTATTATTATTTTTTTTTTATTTGTTTGCAATGGTTGGCTAACCTGCAGCTTTTCCTGTGTACCATAGATGTTATACTTTTTTTCCACTGTTTAACGGCTCGGGATACAATCCTTTTGAGCCAATCATAATTTAAAGTTCACAAGATTATATTTGTTTTCATTTCCTCACACTAAGCATTGAAAAACGTAGTATGATACACGGGTGTAAAAGCAATAAATTACTCGGTTACGTTTAAAACACTCGCTACGCCCGTGTTTTAAATCGTCCTCGTAATTTATTCCTTTTGGCCCTTGTAGCATAAACTACTATTATTAAGAAAGTGACTTTTGACACAATCAATTTGTCGATTGCTTACTGTTTGCAAAATACGTAATAACCCTGCCGGTTTCGAATTCTGCCGGTAGAACATGCATCTATGAGTTTTTCAGAATTTGTATGAATTTATATTTTTCATACTTATCATTTGCTGAACAATGAAGGAAAATCACTGTGAGGTATAATACCATCCATCCATTAATCAGCCCGTATTCGTCCACTGCTGGACATAGACCTCCCCAATATTACGCCACTCTTGGCGGTCCTCAGTCATCCTCATCCAGCCGCCACCCGCAACGTCCTTCAGATCAGATCGTCATTATGTATATTCACTTTATTGGTTTTGATTCTTCTTTTATTTATGTATTTTGTAAATTGGTATCACCCTCCACATTACGTAAAATAATACTTTCTTCACCACCCAAAGGTTGGCTGGAAGAAATCGCTTTAAGTGATAAGTCCGCCCTTGTACAACATTGTGTGTTCAAAACTCTGTACTAATTTTTTTTATTTGACCGTGTACAATAAAGTGTGTATTCATTCATCGTCAGTCCAGCGGGCACGAGGGCGGCCTACGCTACGCTTTGCTGTACGTGGTCTCCATTCCAATGCCTTACGGCCCCAACGGTTATCACGTCGTATAATACCAGCATGCCTAAATAGCGTGGTTTTGTGAAGTATGGCGATAAGGTCCTATCACGTTGGACGTAAGAATCGTCGGTGAAAAGTCATTTCAGCAACAGTCCACACTCGGAAACACTTCTGATACCAATTAACATTATATCATTGCAGTATAGAAACGCAGAAATAAAAGTAAATCTGGATGTGATGAGCTCTGAACCGGGAATCGAACCCGGGACCTCTCGCTTGCCGGGCGATTGCTCTAACCTCTGACCTATCCAGGTCTCAACACAACTCGTGAATTTACCGATGTGCTTTCCCATACTGCAATGTAATAAATAGATACCCACTTTATAGTGAGCCACTTGGCGCCTAGAAGACGCTAGTGTATTCAAAGCTAGTCAAAGACCATTATGCCCTACCGTCACCTGTTACAGTATCGGGTAGTGAAGAATACACATTTCTCTTATCGAAACTATGACAGAAATAAATTTCTATGTTTGAACACTTGGCGATTTATCCATCGCAAGGAGATATAAATTAACATTATATCATTGCAGTATAGAAACGCAGAAAGAAAAGTAAATCTGGATGTGAGGATACCACTTCGTGGATATAAGTGTATAAGGATAATATGTTTTGAACAAAATAATTAACTTCGCAGAACACAACTTCGTTTTTGTCGTCGCGTGACCAACAATATGCTCGCGTCTACTCATCTCATCTGTCCGACACCTACGGGAGACAAGTATCTGGTAATATATAACCTGTATCAATACTTGGCATTAAAAATGTCAGCATAGACCATAGGTTCTCAAACTAGCACATTGATCGCGTGGAAAGTGTCTTTCAATGTTTGAGTAGTATCGACAGTTTTCAGTTGCCGTTTTTTTTATCAATACCCCTTATAGCTTACAAGTTGACTAAGGTCACTACGATGAAAGTAAAGAAAATCGAATCCAAATCCGTTTGGTGATCCTCGAGTTAAAACGGAACAAACATACAGTCAAACTGACAGACAAACATTCTAAAAATAGTAGTTTTGGCCTCAGTGAAATACTAACCATCCATCCATCCATCAGCCTATTTAGTCCACTGCTGGACATAAGCCTTTCCAGGACTTTGCCACTCCCGGCGGTCATCCTGGAAGAATTGTCCATACTCACACACGCTGGGCAGGCGGGTTGGTAAGCGCGGTGCCGAACCCTCGCACCAGTGACGCCGCCAGTGATCAGTCTGTTCCATATAAGGTCCGGCTGTTGGGGATGGATATACCGCCATCCATCGGTCCCAGTCATGGTGGGCTTCCTGGTTTTTTGCCTGTGAGCTGTCCTCTTACTCTCCCCCGAATTACTTCGAGGGGGTCTCCAAGTAAGATGGTGGTACCCCCACAGTCGAGCCCGGCATCATGCTCTACCTTCTTAAAAATTTCATTTCAAATTTCGATTTTTTCCTTCTTTATTATAAATACGTGTATACAACGTGTAACAGAAAGTGAAACATGATTGTACTCTATTCTATCCAGGGATGCGTGAAGTGGGGTCTTCCGGCGGTGACCGCTGATTGGCTGCTCAAATGCGCCGAGACTGGGACCTGGGTGCCCGAAAAACCTTATTTGTTGCCTGATACCAAAGGTAAGAGGCCAATCTTTGGACTTTAGTCCTCAGAGTAACAGTTTTGGAAAAACAACCGATGTCCAATTTTTTCGAATTTGTTTTTTTTTGCTCTATGGATTCTCCATTGTATATACAAGGTGACTTTTTGATCGTCCAAATTCATACTGGAGGCTTGATAAGTGATCAGTATCTTGGATCAATAACAATTTTTGTGAAATTTGTATTATTTGCGGATTCTAATATTACCAGAATATTTTATATTCTGGTAATATTAGAATCCGCAAAAACAACAAAAATACATTTAAAATGTAGCTACAAAAACAGAGTGTTTCCGGAAAAACCACCAACGTCTGTAAAGTTTCTATGAAGAATAGCCAATAATTTAACAAACATTTTTAAACTTTTTATTTAAAAAATTAAGTATTTTCATATATCCAAGTTTAATAATAGTAGTTTATGCTACAAGGGCGCGAGTGTTTTAAATGTAACCGAGTAATTTATTGCTCTTACGCCCGTGTATCATACTACGTTTTTCAATGCATAGTGTGAGGTAATAAAAAAATATATAATCTTGTGAAATTTAAATTATGATTGGCCCAAAAGGACTGTATCCAGAGCCGTTAAACAGTGGAAAAAAAAGTATAACATTTATGGTACACAGGAAAGGCTGCAGGTTAGCCAACCATTGTGAATAAAAAAAAATATAATAATAAAGCCCTAGGGCAAAAAAATCGACTTTCTGTTCGGTTTTGATGCATAAAAAGTGGGCCTTTACGAGCACTTGCATTGAGAAAAAACATAAATAGGGATTTTTCCTTGTAACTAATTTTATAAGGTTTCATTTACCTATACCCAACAGTGGGTAGATATGGGCTGATTGATTTTGATATTTACTTACTGTAAAAGTGACAGTGATTGTTTTTCCAAAACACTCTTCAATTATAATAACTGTTATGTATAATGGCTTTCGCTTGATCTCTACCGCGTCTGGTGGAAAGCATCGATTAGAGCTAGGATAAGATGCATTCGCCCAGAAAGTGGGAGAGTGCACGCAGGCGAGTTGTTTCCAAATATGGACTGTGAAATGCAAGTCATAGTCCACACCTGTACTGTACACCCGTTTCACCGATGATTTAAATCCCCGCGTGATGAGCCCTATCGCCGTACTTCGGGCATAAATGGACCAGATTAACGTGCCTTACGTAGCATGCAGACCTAACACCAATGTGCCCTTTAAAATTAAGTTTTATTTATTTGAACAAACTACACTAAGCCTTATAAACTACACATAATAAAATAATGGAGGCAGTTACACCAATTTCAAGTTAAGGGGCTTCACAATCAAAACTGCTTTTACAGACGTTTTTAAATTGGTTTAAACTTTCTATATGAATATTACAAAACTTTGAAAAAAATATATTACACATATTGACCCATGTCCCGTAAATTCAAAAGAGACAAGGTTAAAACTTATACACACACACGAGCAATACAAAAATCTAACACAATGATGTTTAAAACTTTTAAATATCAAACTTAACACATGTGAAAAGCATTATTTTCTCTATTTTGCGCTACCCGGCGACACAGCGATTGTCGTAACAGCCACTTTGCAATGCACTCTGACATGAACGTTATTTCTATTACGTTATTGTCGATATTTGTACAGACATATTTCGAGCTGCTAATTTAACTTACTGAAGCCCCTTAAAGTAAGTAATAGGGAACGGCTATTAGTCATGTGCCCTGGTTTACTCATTATTAAAAACTGTACAGGGTCCACCAGTCTTGCATCCGTGATATCCGTATAAGTGGCCCACTGCTCATACCACAGACACAAAATAACCACATACAAAAGGTTTACTCCGCATAACTAGCGAAAACAGGCGCACGCACACATATACGCGTACGTACGACGATCTCGGAGATATTCGGGTGAACGCCAATACGAAATTCTGCCGAGATCATTATACGTACGCGTCTATGCATGTGTGCGTCTGTTTTCGCTCCGTCGTTGAGTCGGCCTTCTGGTAGTATCTATTTTGTGCCACAGAGGCAATCAGTGTTATAAACGTATCAACATAAACACGTTTCCAGCCCCAAAACGACCGCCTCCAATAAAAGAACAGCCTGGGCCGACACAGACTGTCGCACGATCGGACACTGTCACACAACCGGACACTGTCGCACGACCGGACACTGTCAAGGAGAACGCTATGTTACCGCCGGCAGAGGGCACCACTGCGCCGAGACGCAACTCTGTGCCTAGTCGAGAACAAACTCCGAGAGGGAAAATTAATACCGGTATGAATAATTGCTTTCAGTGATAAGCCCGCCTTTGTATAATATTGTGTATCCGTTACTTTGTATTTTGTGTTTGTACAGTGGAGATCACGTTGAGCTCAATCGCAGTACTCAATTAGCCCCTATAGTGAAGATAGGTACATGTCTGTTGTATGGGAGCCCTCCTAAATATTTATTTTATTCTGTTTTTTAGTATTTGTGATTATAGCGGCAACAGAAATACATAATCTGTGAAAATTTCAACTGTCTAACTATCACGGTTCATGAGATACAGCCTGGTGACAGATGGACAGACAGACGGACAGCGGAGTCTTAGTAATAGGGTCCCGTTGGTTACCGTTTGGGTACGGAACCCTAAAAATGGACCTCTTCATTAACTTATCGACATTACCATAATTGATTAGGTCACAGCACTACCGCATTCCTCAGGATGGACATGAACTCGCGCGCGTACTGTAGGTTGATGTGATCTCAGCTGTACAATAAAGTGTTTTCATTCATTCATGCAATAATATAAATAAATACTACTTAGGTATAGCACGAAGTGAGTAGATTCCTGGGGTAGAGAGCGGTGCGGGAGGGGTGACAGTGTTGCCAGGTCAATTTTAAGAAAATCGGTAGACGCGACTAGAAAAATCAGGAGATGTATATGGAAATAAAAAAAAAATCAGTAGACTCGTTTTTTTATAATAAAACAAATTCTGTCATTATAATAATGTTTTATTGGTACATTTTATTATTATGTCTGCTTAACATTTCAGGGCTTACGTCGAAGTCAAAGCAATTTGCATTTTTTAATAGATTTTTAGTGTGTAGCACTCCCGAAATTACTTCTGTGGACATTTTATTTCGTAGCTTAGTTTTGGTCAAATTAACTTGAGAAAAAAGTCGCTCTACCGACGCGCTGGAGTGCGGCAAACACATGAATGTGAAAACAGCAGCAGCCAAGTTCGAGAATGTTAACATCTTTGCAATCATTTTCCAAAATGATTCAGCTGTCTCATTTTGATCTGTATTTTGATCTAGCTGTGCATTTCTAAGAAGGCGCCATTCTGTGTCGAGTATTTGTATATTATCTGGGGGCACAATGTTTGGAAATCTTGCTAGTATGTCAGCGATGGACTTTATTTTACGATCTCTGACAGCTTGCGGAGCAATGAATTCCATTTTCTGTAAAATAGCCATCTCATCGCTGTGAGGGAACCTCATTAACAATTGTGTAATTGCTTCAATGTAGAACTCTAGGCAACGTATAGCTAGTATGTTACAAAGTATACATAGCTAGTATTTGAAAAAAATCAGTAGAATTTCAGTTGAAATCAGTAGATCAGTAGAATTAAGCGAAAATCAGTAAATCTCCTGAAAAATCAGTAGACCTGGCATCACTGGGTGAGAGGAGAAATATGCGAGTCGCGATGTGAGAGATAGACGCGATGTAACTCCTCCCGCACCGCTGTCTACCCCACGAATCTATTCAGGCTAGACCTGTATTGTTTTTAGTGCCGATTGAAACATTCGTGCTTCTTTTCAATGTAAATTTTCACGTTCCTTTGTAGAACTTATTCGTAACTTTGGAGACTTCACTTATTATGTCAAAAAAATAATGTAAAACTATCCTTAACCATTATCTGCGCCTTAAGAGGCTATGCGAATTTTATTTTCGTCACTGTCACTCCAAGCGAGAACACGCTCAGTGCTTGAGGGTCGGATTCAGGGCGAAAGCGAAAAATTTTGTTTTATAATTTTTATAAAAAAACTAAAATAGCTAGCAAAATTTTAAATATCTAATCTCTAGGTATTGTTGAAAAACACCTAATAAAGTATGTTTGAGTTCTGTATACGGTTCCTATTCGTCAAACGAGGAGAAAAAGTGTGTTTGAAGACCTCATTTCAACAATTATTTCTATCTAGAAAAATTTAACCAAACTTGTTTTCTAATTTCAAAACCCTAGATTATATAGTCAAAATGCATACACCAGAAATTTCTTAAAGTATTTTTTTCGCATATCGCCTTAACTATCTTTGCAAAGAAATCAACAATATCTTGGTAAATTAATTAACTAGAAGTTTATCTTTTCTTGGCCCAATTACCGATAGTAAGTAAATTTCTAGGTCTTGGGTCAACGATGTGAAAATTTACTAGAATATATTTTATTTGCAGAACCGGAAGCCGATATGTCCCCTGCGTCACGCTACATAGCGATGGCGCGACAGGGTCTGCTCGGTTGTGACTCGCAGGAGACACCCAAACGTGTCCCGGAGACAAAGGAGGACCATAAACAAGGTATGTTACGTTACTCTCATCAATAGTATTTTATAGAAATGGAAATTTCTTCCGCATCATGGTACACAGTGGCGTGCATAGAACTTTTTCCGGAAAAGCAATCAAAAGGTCAAGTTTGACAATAAAAAAATATGAAAAAATTTAAATAACACTTTGAAAAAAAAAAGTTTGTATGAAAATGTTCTTTCTAGTGTAGGCATCGCCTTCTGGATAAATGCGCACGAAAATGTAAAGCTTAGTTTCAGCGAGTATTTTTGTTTTAGATGGCGAAGTCCGAACTCCCTCTCTAGAAGATGCATTGTCGACTCCCAACCTCCGATGTCTAAGTCCGACGACCAGGCGGCGGCTGCAGGCGGTCAAACGTGGCGACATGCCTTCCGACCCGATCCGAACGCCTAATGATCCCTGTATGTATTTCATGTTTCTTTGTTCTATAGTTTGAGCTTACACTTGGCCTCTACCCCGCCAGATAAAAAGCGTCAACGAGACCTAGGATGAAGGGCACTTGCCCGGAAAGTGTGAGAGTGAAAGCAGGCGACTGAGGTTCAAAATGTTTTGTTTGTTCTTCAGTCTTTAGTTGTTAAAACTGCTGAGTGAAGCGCTTTATCGTATATCCTTTATTGTACACAGAAACTTGAACTTAGTTAACAAAATTAAAAATATGGACAAACGCGAGCTTATCTCTACAAGAGGTTTCTTCCAGCCAACGAGTATTTTGGTGAAAGATAATACCGAACAGGTTGGTGGCAAGCATGTACAAATTGTACAGTTTAAGACTATAATTGCGGAACCCGTCAAAGTAAGACATCTTTACGACATAAATCTCCGGGGGGGTGCCAGAGGTGTTTCTGAGTATGGACTGTGAAGTGCACTGATACACCCACATTTCACCGGCGATCGGATATGGTGCCCGAATTTCACTTGAAAACGGGGACATCCAAATGATCGTATTTTTACGAGCACTTACTAAAATACAATCCCCAATAACGATATACGTGTATGCTAATTTGGACTCTATCTCCAGTCCAGAAGACTGAAACTCCAGACAGTGCGTTCGGAGCAGCGCTGAGGCCCGGCTCTGGCAAAATGTCCCCAGACGCCAGAAAGAGGTTGTGGGAGTTCGTGCAAGAGTTGCCTAGCAAAGAAGTTCAACCGGCCAGGGAGAAACAAACCGTAAGTGAACGTGCTACGAGAGATTTTAGCTTGAAGCGCTGCCGCCTCAGTAATCTAGTAAATATGAAGTACGTCGCTTTACTGCAAATATATCGCAATAATTGACTGAATGAATGTATTTAAGAAGAGTGAACGCGGGGAATAAAGAGAACGGAGCCCTTCACTCCTTTATTGGAAGCCGAAATGTGACTGCAAAGGCACGATTGGTGGTTCGTAATGGAGTGTTGGCTCCTACACTTATTTTGTTAGTGAATGTTGGGTATGGCGAGATAAACATCAAAGTAGAGTGAATTCAGTGGAAATGCGTTCCTTACAGAGTATGTGTGGTTTAATATTGAATGACAGAGTGAAAAATATCGACATACGGGATCGTTGCGGCCTGAAAGAACATGTAGTGACTATAGAATAGAAAAAGGAATGCTTCGGTGGTTTGGACACGTAGAGAGGATGAGTGAAATTAGAGTGAAGAAAGAACTTCATGATGCGCAAGTTGAAGGAGTATAGCTCGACCAGGCCGCTCTAGGACGTATGCTGACCAAATTAGCGACATTGAAGAAGGCCAATGTCAAAAATACCCGGAATAGAAGAGCTTGTACAGTGCGCGCCAATCTTTTAGTCGCCTCTGAATGAGTAACGAGTGCAAACGTGTGCAGGTACAGTCAAGGAAACAATAATATCAACGGTTGATTATTAAATGTTTACTATAAGTGAAAAGTTGTACTTGTTGTATCTACATATTTAATTATTTATTTATTATTTTAGTGCAATCTTAACTATATAAATAAAACGCATTAATATAAACACCATTTTCCTACATTGTCAACTTAAAACGCTATACCGTCCGCGAGGCATAACAACAACAATAAACATTAACAAACTAAATCAACAAGCTATAACAAACAGATTCAACGGTAAACCTAACAATCATGGAATTTTTTCCGCGAAGGTACTTTTCATGCAACGCGCGCGTGTGTAGTATACGGACGTAGCACTAACACTAACGCAGTGTTGACACCTGCTAAATGGCGAGCGGGGGGTGTGGTGCGGCACGCAGGCGGGTGTGCTCCGCGCCCTCGCTCCTGTAACGTCCCCCTGACACCGTAAAACGGCTATTGCGTCGCCTCTTGCGGCTATCTTCAGAGGCGACTAAAATATTGGCGCGCAGTGTATGACTAGATTGATGGATGTAGAAGAGCCGAAAATGGTGTGTCAGGATCGTAGCAGATGGAAATCTGTAGTCTCTGCCTATCCCTCTGGAAGGCAGGCGCGTGTATGCATGTAATTGACTCTGTGTTGTCTTGTACTTATTGCTAGTAGCTATTCCTTCCAGTAGTTCTACCATGAGTTTGGGTCTCGATACCCGTAGCGAGGTCTCGAGCGAGGTTCCTCTCGTAAACCGCTAGGGGCGCTGTACAATTTCTCATATAAATGTTTTACGCTGTCGCTAGCGAGTATCGAAGCCTAGACTCATTGTAGTCCTACAGGCAATCTTTGGGCGAGAAACGCGGCTCAGCAGGTAGGACACCCAGTCCTCAATAGTTGGTCTGGGTTCGAATCCTGCTACGAGTTGTTTTGAAACGTCTGTGCATAGTATTTGATAAATTTCACGTGTCCACCGTGAGTTAAGGTAAAGCTAGAATCCCTAGGCAATTTACTATGGGACAGAATAATCGTCGATGAAAAGTTATTTTCTTCCTTGCCTAGGATCGGCTGTATGTTATAGATGGTGACAATACATTGTACTGTATACAACGACCATATCTGAATAAATCCACCGCTGTTTTGGTTGTTCCGTATTTCTCTTCTTCCTTTTTGTAGTACAGCACTAGGAACAAGAAATTTATAAATTGATAACCTCTATTAAAACACGCACGCTGATATAAGTGACCTTCATTCTCTTGTGGCGTGGGGTCACTCTTTCTCTTTTACTCATGAAGGGTCAAGAATTTCAAAGTTAATATTTTTAGCGTGGCTTTGTTATAGGAAGTTAAGGCCCTGCCATTCCAAAATGAGCATTGTGTTTAATTAATATTATCAGTTCAATATCTCATTCAAATACAAGTTAAATATATGTTACAATAGAGGATATACTCTAAACACAAGTTGATCTAAAAACGTAATTGAGTTAACTTCACTCGATAGAAAAAAATCACAAAGTAAGCTCCTCAAATTGCGAATAAATGTGTTTATAGCAAAGGTGTTCAATGGAGAGAATTAAAACTTTTCCTGAATTTTCTTAACAGATAACTAAAGACACTTATAGACCCATTTTTATTTATTTCTAAATATTTTTTCAGAAATTCCAGAAAATCCTCGCAAATTCACTGACTATGCGTGCTCGCAGCGCACGAAGCGAGCGTTCTAATGTAGACTTTCGTACAATATCATTGAGTTCAAAATTACTTAATACGATTACTGTGTTGGATGCGTAGGGCCTTAACGCTGTATTATGAATATAAGCTTCTTAGCTAGTAACAATTAATTGCCATCTTTTGCAGCCGTTATCTGAGATAAGAAACAGATTCTTAGCCCAATTCAACGGAGATGCGCCGACGCCGCCTTCGGACAACCATGGAACTGCGCCGAGGAAATTGTTCTTGCAGGTAGACTTACTATACTACGTTTATTGAGACGTTGCAAAGCGGGTTATTCCCCCGACTGACATCTGCCGCCGAGTCAAAGGAAATGTCTTTACTCTCGACACAAAAGACGCCGCCGTCTGACCGCTCGTGATCTGACATTCCTATCATGATAATCATTTGTAGCATTTTATAACAGAAGTCATATATGTCGGAAGTAACGTTTTCTAAAATTGAAAATGAATGAAATAGTAGTTTATGTTACAAGGGCGAAAAGGAATAAATTACGAGGACGATTTAAAACACGAGCATAGCGAGTGTTTTAAACGTAACCGAGTAATTTATTGCTCTTACGCCCCTGTATCATACTACGATTTTCAATGCATAGTGTGAGGAAATAAAACAAGTATAATCTTGTCAACTTTAAATTATAATTGGCTCAAAAGGACTGTATCCAGAGCCGTTAAACAGTGGAGAAAAAAGTTTAACATTTATGCAGGTTAGCCAACCATTGTAAATAAATAATAATAATAAAAAAATAATAAAGCCCTAGGGCAAAATAATCGACTTTCTGTTCGGTTTTGATGCATAAAAAGTGGGCCTTTACGAGCACTTGCATTGAAAAATATTTCAAAATTCAAAATTCAAAATTCAAAAAGGTTATTTTGCAAAGTAGGTATATATAATACACGTTTCACAAGTCAAATTTTAATCTTATAAAAATATATGTAATAAAATAATAAATGTACATGAACTACTTAGATTAAATGTTTTTTTTAATTTATGTAGCAATATATATACGATTAAAATTATAGGTAAAATATTATTATACAAGATGAAATCCAATCAACCGCCCGAACCCATACCGGAGACCCGGCCAGGGACCAGGAACAGGTTCAATGATCACCAACCGAGCCCCCAGCACGAATCCAGGCAGCCGACCAAATCCCATCCTATATACTACATAGTAATAGGTTACATATATAAATACATGCCTACCTCCGCCCATTCGATTAGTCTTGCTAAGAAGAACGGGCAAGAAACTTGGCAAGATCATGTCTTTTTTTTTTAACATAAACTTATACTATACTATATACTATATTTTATTTCACATAAACAGTTTTACAATTGAAGCAGCATTCAGTGGCTCCCAGACTAGACCATGGAGAGTCTGTACCATGGGTGTCAGTAAACAGATTACAATATACACTGGTGGACATAAAAATCGACTCAAGCATTGTTGTTCTACATTTAAGGAAATAACCCAATCATACAAACATAAACATATGAAATATAATTATAACATATCATTTTAAAGGTATACCTTTACCACCTTTGATTAAATGCATTTTTGTCTTAAAGTATTTGCGATACAGGCTGTAATTTTTTTTAAAGTGATGGATTAATAAATATTGAAATAATCAAATAGCGAAAAAAAAAAAAATTTTTTTTTACAATATCATTCATTTATTCATTAATTAAGTTTAACATTAGTACTTCGTGTTCCCCCCTCTAGCTCTTATAGCTGCTTGCAGCCGGTTCTTCATTGACCTATTAAGTTTTTAATTAATTAAATGAATTTCACGTCCTGTATAGCGAATACTTTTAAAACAAAATGCATTTATTCAAAGGTGGAGGCCTATACCTTTAAAATGATATATATTTCATATGTTTATGTTTGTATGATTGGGTTGTTCCCTTGAATGTAGGACAACAATGCTTGAGTCGATTTTTATGTCCACCAGTGTAGATGATATACAGTGTTCGTACAGGTTGCTAACAAAGTGACACTAAGATATAGTTAAAATAAAAGATCATTAGAAAAGTTGACTTATCAAAACCTAATTATAAGACTAAAATTAAAACTAAAGCTGAGGTTACAATCAAAGATTGGGAGAACTATAATAATAATAATAAAATACTAATACATATAAATAAAAGACTATATAAATTATATAAAAGGATACATAATTATAAATTCAAAATTCATACTTTGCAACGTCACTCGCGCAGACGCCAGTTTGTGTCAGTATCAGTGCATTCCTTTGAGTGCGGGAACCGTCACTTCGTGGTAACAATCGTCTGCGATTTAACTCGTTTTATTGAATTTCCTGGCTAGGACAGAATTTGAAGCCATAATAACGTAAAACGTAAAGGTCTGAAGGCACCCGCCTTAGGAAATGATTGTCTATGGACCAATTTTTTTTTTGCGTATCGCGACGCCATATTTTTTCAAATAAAACTCAGGAATCGTCTAACTGGTTAAACTTATAGACCGTGATTTGGGTCCATCTTACATATTAATCTAATAACTTTGAAGCAAGCAGGTTTTGTCAAATTCAAATTCAAATAGTTTATTTTGCAAAGAAGGTATAGATATATACACTTTTTACACGTCAAATTTAATCTAATAAAGAAAATATATGTAATAAAATAATAAATGTACAGTGGAGACCGCATCAAGTAAGACACATTGGACTTTGTACCTATCGTATATTCTTCTCTGTAGGGGCTCATTTCGTACTGTAAGTGTATAGCTTGATGTGGTCTCCACTGTACATGAACTAAATTAAAGATTTATTTAATTTATGTAGCAATATATTTACGACTTTATTTACGGCAACTTTATTTACTTTATTTACTACCTTATCGTTTGAAATAATTATTATAAATTATATTTATTAAGCGGAACCTAAACTAAATAACAAACTTTTTACAGGAGCAAGTTGAAACCCCACCAGCGAAAATGGCGAAACTATCACATGACCAAGTAAGTTGACTCCAAAACTTCTATAATACAAGAGCTCATTAACAGAAAGTGTAATCATTAACAAAACGTGTAATCATTAACAGAACGTGTAACAGAAGGTGTACTTATATTTGAAGAGCTCATTCAGTCAATGTTTAGAACAAAATTAAGGGGCTTTAAAGACGATCTATAATAATAAATATATAAATTTGTTGGCCCGAGGATGTATCATACGAAACCGGTCGCCTAAAGAAAAATAAAAATTAACATTTGTGGAATAAAAGTACAAGAATTTTGTGTATAATTTATTGAAGATGATATTCCACCAAAAACCATCAATCGAATCCATCAAATAAATAAATATAAAAAAATATTGTCACGACATGAATTCCCGAGGGGATGTCGTTCCGAGTGTTAGAACTGTGAAATGCAAGTCACAGTCCACACCTCGGTATACCCGCATTTCACCGACGATAATAAATTAAAATAAATCTTGAATTGACAGAAGTTGATACCTCCATCCATAAGCAGTATTTGTGCGCTGTATGTAAATAAACCATGTATCTCTTGATAATGCCGATAAGGTGAAACTAGTTGGGCAATAGTGAAATTTGTGAAACAGTACAAGTGTTCATCCTTGAATTGACAGAGTCCCAGTAGCGCGTCAACATCCAACACCCGCATCGCTGAATCTAGCACCCGCTCCGCTGAAACTAGCACCCGCATCGCTGCATCTAGCCCAAAAACCGAGGCAGCAGAAACGCCCGCTAAACCAGCTGAATCTAGCGCTTTACCAGCAGTGGTCGACGCTCAGCTGCAGCGATTAAGCGCTGCATTGAGTGGCAGGAACTCGTCACCGGCGCAAAGAGAGAGAAGGTTGAGAGATTCGTTGAAACCACAGCTACCTGGTATGTATATTGTATTTGTATGTATTGTGTTAGTTATTCTAGCGTATAAGTAGTCTTTTATAATTTATACTAAATGAATATAACAAAAGAAGCATGATCCAAAAACAAGTTATGGTTATAAGTTATAACTGTTGATATGCCTAAAATATGCACAATGCAAAATAAAAAAACCATTTTAATTTTTATATATTTTAATTAAACACGGTACAAAAACAGCGAAATATACTTAAAATTATGCATAGTTATTGTGACATTAAAGCCGATTCTGAAGGCTTTAATTTTAGTTTTAATGCTGTCAGAACAAAATTTTCTTCATTGCAAAATAGCTCATAAATGTTAAGAACTGAAGCTAAATTACTTTGGAAACATTTTAGTTCTGACATCACTAAAACTAAAATTAAAGCCTTCAGAATTGGCTTTAATATACAATTAAGTATTTTTCTAAATTTTAGAGCGCAAATTTGTGACGTTTGTCACCCAGTATCAATTTGTACGCCGAAAACGACCTCTCTCCATCAACTGACGTCATTGGACAAAACGCACGCACTGGTCAGTCAGTTTACTCAGCCACTGCGCTCGCGCCCTACACGTCTTCGTACTTAGATCCCTATACGTACCTCCCGCTACTAAACGAAATATGCACGATTGGGAAAAAAGGCTAAAATATGCATTAACGCCGTAATTAGAGAGTTATATGAATTTGCAAATGCATAAAATCTGATGTCTAGTTATAACTTATAAGTATATATCAGGATAGAATAATACATTAAAATGGTATAACAAAAAACTAACTCCGATATAATAATTAACCACGTACATTTGAGTTTAAATACTCTCGTAGAGTTACATAGTGCTTAAATGGAGTCTATTAGAGATTTTGTTCTCCTAATTCAGTTAGAATTTGCCATTTTAGACCAGTGACACAAGAACGATTTATATTTCTATCAAGGCCATAATTTGGCTATTTTAATCTACTCTAAATGTCCATTATTTTGCCTTTACATGTATAGGTGTATTTCTTCTAACAGTCTGGCCATTTATATTTATTATAATGTAAACATTATATTTTACAGCATATTTTATAACTGAAAATAAATATCACCTATCGAAGTCTGTATCTCTACGAGGGGATATGACACTGTGACCCTAAGATTCAGGATTACCTAAACTAGGGAACAGGATAACTCCCTGGGTACTTAAGATAATTACTAAGACATAGAATTAAATATATCTGTCTTGTACCTAATTTTAAGAATATTTTTGTAACGAAAAATAAAGAATAAAGAATTTGTCTATCGCCGCACGCACCATTTATCTAGGTATTGTGGCCGCTGATTTGTCTAAATCAGCCTTCAAACTGTCAACAGTGAGCTGTTCCTAGGCGAAGATTTTATTACCTGTTTGCGGACAGGATTTCTTCGATTTTGGTCAACTACTGCTTTGAACTTTGCTAGAGCCCTTGATTGTCGAGATGGGCCGCTCCTAGTTGTGTCATCAGCAGAGAACAACTCTAGGAATTGTTCGATAGTACGATGAACAAATGAGTGTTATTTGTTTGTGGTTTTAAAAGTTGGAAACTTTTGTCTATGTTTCCAGTAAAGATTACCAAAATGAATAGAACTTCTTGTGGCTGTATATTACGTACGTATCGCGATTATATATTTAAGTCAAGTTATCCTCGGATTGGTTTCAGCTCCCGAATCCGAGCCCGGTCCAGAATCTCAACCGAACACGGTCGGGTGGGACGACACGAGCCCACCGACGGTATCGCCGGTTGATGCGCCCGCGCCGGTTTTGAAACGCTTTATGCTATCTTCTAATGTTGATGTGAGTTTTGTTCACTTACTAATGTTTATTTATGAACAGCTCAAGCTCCCAATTTGTAAAAAAAGCAAGAAAATGATGCTGGCGTCCTTACATTGACGTGAAACGTTCAGGTTAATATGGATAGTCACTGCGAAAATCTTGCAATTTTAAATAATTAGGAATGATAAATGATACACATTATTTAATTTAAGTTTCATTCAAAATGTAAGTTTATAGAATTAAATGAGACTTGAGGATAATTCAACATTTATATAAAAACGGCTAATTAATTAATAACGCAAGCCCGGAAGTAACTAATTGTGCGAACGCCCTACTGGTCCGACCACCAATACCATCTGCATCGATGTCATCCCGAGCCCTGCGAGCCGCAGCCTGCAGTGTGAGGCGTAACGTCGTCGCGTAAACGTCTTCACTCGCCCAGATGAAGGCAGTCTAAATCTGCTGAAACTGGTCGGCTTTCCCGATCATAACACGTATTGAGGTGAGCCGTTTTTATATAAATTATGTAAGTTATTAGTGTTGCTGAATTCTAATTTGATTTGTTAAATATGGATCATAATTCTGTAACAAATTACTTTTTATTTCAGTGATTTATTTTAATCTTGGTGCATACTTATTAATCTGCAAAATTTGTTTATTTTTGTTTGCATTTTTTCATGAAGATTTGTATTTTTGGTAATAAAAGTCTTTCTGTTTCTGTGTGATCGTGCCATTAAAACTGCCACGTTTAAATTCACAGAATCGAGAAGATCTAATGTCCATGATACAATTTCTTGGCGGCGACGTAGCGGACGGTACGGAGTTGGACCCTAACGCAACGCATTTACTATGTTGCGCGCCCGGCAGGAGTGAGAAGATGTTGGGGTCCATAGCGCACGGGAAATGGATACTGCACCCGGCGTATGTATCGCGGAGCAGAGCGAATGGGGCTTTTGTAGAGGTTAGTCTTTTTAGTTAGGTTAGACCAAGGTTTCTCATACTTATACCCCCATGTACCCCTATTAAATTTCCAAGTCAACTGCGAAACCTCTTTGAAAAACTCGCCATAGAAGGATTTTTATTTAAATATAAAAGATAATACAGTCACAAAGTAATGTTGACAGTTAGTTAATGTGATAGGTGGGCTTGTTTATTGTCGCAAATTGTGTCGATTTTAGGAGCAATTTTACTAAATTTCAATCCTAATTCGTGGAGCCCGCGCGCGCTAGAGTCAGCCGCCATGACGTAAATCTTTTGCCACGAACCCCCTACGATCAACTGGTGAACCCCTAGGGGTTCACGTACCCCACTTTGAGAAACCCTGGGTTAGACTGACTGACCTTGTGGTTGAGTGGTAGAGCGCTCTCCTGCTAACCCAGAGGTTGTGGGTTCAATCCCCGCGGTGCACAATGATTTGTGTTCGGTCTGCGTGCTTCGGAAGGCACGTTAAGCTGTTGGTCTAATTGTCCCCGAGGTAAGGCGATAGGGGCTATCGATAGGGTGATAAGACGACGTCCGTCGGTGAAAAACGGGTGTTTCACTTGAAACACCTCTGACACCTCGTTGGGTATTCATGTCGTGACTATAATGTAGTCTTTTTAGAATTCGGTAGATTGTAGATCGTACATAAAAGACGGCTTCGTCAAAGCAGGCATTGAAAATTCTTTCTGTTTAAAAATTTGTTTGAAAATACGGTTAATTTGATACCTTTCCCCTGACGTTTATTTTTTTATATTTTCTTGACGTGGCATCTTCAAACATTGTATTCGTTCTCTATATTCACAGAGTTCTAAAGATGGATTTTTTTTTTTTTTTAATTAGCTGGCAATATTGATGTGTACGTCAATGGTTGGCAATGACATTCTTGTATTAGAATGACATTCTTATAAGAATGTCATTGTGAGCTGGAATAAACTGACAGTTCGTGTTAGTGAGAAATGCGCTTTGAACTCCTATGGTGCATGTGCATGAGCTATTTCCAAGGTCGCGAATTTTGCTGTAGTTACAATGTGAAATCGCTCATGCACCAATAGGTGCAAGATGCGTGCATGAGCATTTCCGACTAACACAAACTGTCAGTTTACTCCAGCTAATTCTTCTATGTTTTTTTCATTCGCCAGACTTAAGTATAAAATTTTAGTTCAATCAGCAAAGTTGTTCTCGAGTTTAGGCTATATATAAAAAAAAATGCGCATCTTTTCTGTGTATTTCATGAAATATACAGAACATAGTACATGCATTTTGACTATGTAATCTAGCGTTTTGTTTTTGGATAACATGTTTGGATAATTCCTCGATAGAAATAATTGTTGAAATGAAGTCTTCAAACACACTTTTCCTCCTAGTTCGACGAATAGAGCAACCATGTACAGAACACAAACATATTTTGTTAGATGGGTTTCATCAATACTTATATTTTTGATATTGGACATTTTGCTAGCTATTTTAGTTTTTATTATAAAAATATTAAACCAATTTTTTCCCTTTCGCCCTGAATCCGCCCCTCTCGCACTGCGCGTTTTTTTGCTTGGAGTGACAGAGACAAAAATAAAGTTCGCATAGCCTCTTAAACAGTAGATGCTAAAATATGACGGAATGATAAGAATGGCGGATGTAGCTAGTTTATTTCGTCCGTGAAATTTTATAACTAGTCAAAGTACTCGTCCATACAAATTGGCCTTGTGATATTACATATATTTTTTTATTCACCCTCAAGGAAGAAGATTTCGAATGGGGCAACCCCCGGGCCACGTGCCTTCCGCCGCTCGGCACGAACGAGCGAACGCTCGCGAACGCCGCCTACAGATGGCGCCACGCGCGCGCGAACAAGCAGCCTGGGCCGTTCGCCGGTGTGAGGGCGCTGTTACACGTACCGGCGGCGCGACGCCGGCTGCTCACACGGCTCATCGTGGCGGGGGATGGACATGCGCCAGAGTTGGAGTTAGTGTTGTTGGCTCAATTTCTTTGTAGTTTCTAACACGCATTAGCATCGTAGCGGCGGCGGCTCAGTTGGTAGAACGACTCGATCTTGAAACCCGGCTTTGAATCTGGCCGGTCGAACATGCACCAATCAGTTTTTCGGAATTTTATGTACAGTGGAGATCACATTAAGCTATACACTTACAGTACTACATTAGCCCCTATAGTGAAAGAAAGCCCAATTTTTATATATACGGGTGTTTCTTTTCTGTGTATTTCATGAAATACACGGAAAATTATAGTCAGTTTCTGGTATATGCATTTTGACTATATAATCTAGGGTTTTGAAATTGGAAAAAATGTTTGGATAAATTTTCCTCGATATAAATAATTGTTGAAATGAGGTCTTCAAACACACTTTTTCTCCTCGTTTGACGAATAGGAACCATATATAGAACTCAAACATATTTTATTAGGTGTATTGCAACAATATCTATAGATTTGATTTTTGAAATTTTGCTAGCTATTTTAGTTTTTTTAATAAAAATATAAAACTAACTTTTTTCCCTTTTGCCCTGAATCCGCCGCGATTTTTCGCTTGGAGTGACAGTGACAAAAATAAAATTCGCATAGCCTCTTAAGCGACGCAAACATGTGACGCAACTTCCCGAATGCTGCCCATCCCAAGCATATTCTTCTGTCAGCCTCGGCAATATGCACTTTTGATTAGTTATCCTTTAATCAGTCGTCACTGGGTCTTTGAATCAGAGTGTTTGCGCTGGCCGACGTTACTTATCTCTTTTTATAGTATTTAGCATGTATTTTTTATATCTTTATTCAATTAAAGTATAAGCTTACTTTTTATCTTTGTTGTTGTATCTGATGTTATGAAAAAAAAAGACATGATCTTGCTAAGTTTCTTGCCCTTCTTCTGAGCAAGACTAATCGAATGGGCGGAGTTAGGCATATATTTATTATATGTATTGCATATATTTATTCCTTATTCCCATATTTTTATTTTATTCAAGTGTATTTTTTTAATTAAATTTAAGTAAACCCAACCTTTATTATTTCCCTGTGTATTTCCCTATATTATTATTTATTACATAAAACTATTACTTAGATTACTTAATTACTTATATTACATTAAAACCGACCTTTAGTAAGTGCATGTTATACTTGCATTATATAAACAAGATAAGTCTTAAGATAAGGTAAAATTAATATCTTTAAGTCTTATGTTTTTGAGAAAGAGCCTAGTTTTCCACATTACAAGGAAACTTTCAGGGAAATTAGTGTTTTAATATTTATTGTAACCTACTGTCTTAAATAAACAAATTATTATATTCTATTCTATTCTATAATAAATATATTTCATATCATTGCATAGGAAATACTGTGAGATAAACTTGCATGTTCTAAAAAACGTGTATTTGTGCCCGATAAATACAATATTTTTAGGTCATGCAGATTTACTTCACAATGTTTTCCTTCAACGCTAGCATGTGGTAAGTATAAAAATATAATGCATATAATTTCCAAAAAATACATTGGTACATGTTCGACCGGCAGGATTCATCCTGGGTCTCAAGATAGAGATCGGCGTCATACCGACTGAGCTACCGCTGTTTCAATTTCTTTCAATGCCTACAGTTTGCGTATTGTAAAAAGAATACGTCTGAAGTTAGGCAATGAACCTGCGCACAACACGATTATCGGTCTCTTTGGCGGTAAGGAGTAGGGCGCGACGGGGGAACCGGGGGAAATCCCCAAACATCTCCGCCGCACGCCCCGCCCCCTAAGCTATTGGCCTTAGAATAAGGAATACTATTGGCTGTTTGTTTCCCGCACATTTCGCGATTGGCTCCTCAGTCGACGTTTGTTTGCTGTGCTGCGTTCAAGCGTCCATTTTGCTCTCAAAGTACAGTCGCACACAAAATTATATTGATTTTGAACGTGATGGTTTTACACAGTAAAGAAAGAAAGATGATTTACGATGTTTTGTGTTATATGAAGAAAGACGATAGAAACACAAGTTTGACACAGTGCAATTATGTTGTCAGTTTTAAATAAAAATTGTATAGCGAAATAGGTTTTTTTCTAGACTGTTTCTAGACTGTAGTTTCCTACACATGATGTACCCACTCGTACTTACCTCATTAGGTTGAATAATTATGCAATATCACCCGTCAGCTTGTAGTTACCGCAAGCACTTTTATGCGCGACTGTATACATGCGTAAACTCATCCCTGGCTAGCTTCAGACGTATTATTTTTACAATACGCGAGCGGTAACATTTTACCTATCTCCCCAGACCGCCATACAACGACGACACAATCACCGTATGCTTCGCGGACATAAAGCGGTACGCTCTCTCCGAGCGGGATGCAGCCTGGCTCAAGTCGAAGAGGATACCGGTCTGTGCGCCCGTCGTACTTAGTGCGTACCTGACTGACGAAACCACGCCGAACCCGGAGGTACACTGCTTACCGGATTTCAAACCTTAGCGCATTTAACATAGTAGGGTTTGGTATACCAAAAAAGTACTTGAAGAGACTGTACGGTACTAAGGTACCTCATTGAAGAAAGGGCTATGTTCATTGTACTCAGTGCGTGCCTCAATTGGAGAAACTATGCCTAAATCGAAAGTAATTCTGGCTGGATTTTTAAACCTAAACGCATTTAACAAAGGATGTAATTGTTATACACAAGCGGTATGTGTTACAGATGTTATATCCTACGAAGTCTACTTGTCTATGGTTGTAGTTGTGACGTGTACAGACTCGTGCGTTTTGTAAGCACTCCCGAGGTTACACACACTAGAAAAAAGTGTGTGTGCACGCACTACTACAACCATAGTTAAGGGGCTCTACTATGCTAAGCATCAGTTTTGCATTGGATTCAGTTCTGTCAACATAGACGGCAAAAAAAAATATTGCGTGTTTTTTGACTCAAGATAATTATTAATTACACTTTATAAATAAACATGCTTTCAATCTTCTTTTAATTATATTACTTCTATAAAAGCACGAATTTCACGAAAGAAGGGATTCAGTTTCCATATTTCAAAACCGATTGAAACGAAACCAACACACGCAGATACTTACTAGAAAAAACCATCATCACTATCACTACATAGTATAAAACAAAGTCGCTTCCCGCTGACTGTCTGTCCCTATGTATGCTTAGATCTTTAAAACTAAGCAACGGATTTTGATGCGTTTTTTTTAAATAGATAGAGTGATTTAAGAGGAAGGTTTATATGTATAATACATGCCCGTGCGAAGCCGGGGTGGGTCGTTAGTAATTACATAAAGAAATTATAGTTAATGTCTTAATGTGGCCGCGATTTCAAAATAACTGAAGTTTTGCATGCGCGGCATCTGATTAGAGCAGGATAGACAGTTAAAACACAAAAGCGTTAGAGCAGGACTCATTTTTAGCATTGTGCAGCCCCTTAAGTAGACTTCGTAGAATAAAACATCTGGACAAAAAAGTGTTTGTCATCTGACTTTGGTTCTTCGCAGACGAAACTAGATTTAACTTGGATGTAAACTGCTTATACGATTTTAAACCTTTTAGCTTTTATATAAGGTTTAAATTGTCAATGTACAATTGTATTAGTATATTGTGCATAGTGCTTGAAAATACCGTCATCTGATCTTGTCAGGTGGTAATTTATCGAAGACTTATTCGTTTTAAAATTGTTTACTTAACAAATAAGTGCCTTTGCAGATTATATAAGTAATCTTGTACATAACCTGCATTGTTAAACAAATGAGACAATACAATGCTTACCTAATATTTGCTAATGTTTATAACAGTGCTAAAATACAATGGAACTTGTTTATCGGATGTAAATAGATGCAAGCATTTGCTGCAACCATATTCCACTGATCTAATTAAACCTGCGCAAATAAAAAATAAAACAAAAACATTTCTTACATTTTTTTTATTGGCAAGTACGGACTCCTTTTTAAAAAAAGATCAGTATTGCCAGCGTCAAGTGATATTAAAAGAAAAGTATAATAAGAAGAAGGAAGGGACGAATGACCTCTTCAGAGAAATATAATGATAATAGATATAAGATATATCGATGTAAATATAATATACGTATGAAGATTAATGTAATTTTACATACGTTCCTAAACGCCGGGGTAAAGGTAAAAATTAACTGTCACCCGTTCCACAACCACCCGAGTGAAAACGAACAGCTCCGAACGATTCCTGAACCTTGGCAGAAATTTAAAATTCACTTTGACAGTTAAATTTTAGGCCCCGTAAATTCAGGGGTGAATTTTCACTTTGACATTTGTCATCACATTACGCGCCATTTTTTGAGTTTGTGGGTTATAGAATTCTTCGGAATGACTTGTTAAGTACTTGACTTGTAAAGGAATTTTTTCGCCTATTTTCCTGCGAAATTCAGTATAGACGACGTTGTACACAAATTGAAGAATTCACTTTGTTACAGTTCAGCAATATCATATTTTGCATTTTATTTTACTTTTATATGAAAGTTGTTTTTTTAGACAGAATCGGTATAGCTAAGTTGCATTGTATAACTTAGTACAGTAAAAAACAAAGTGCTTACGGTGGGGTAAAATGGAATGAATGGCCATTTTATTACGGTAATAATGTAAATAAACAAAAAACATCCTTCGCCTTGTAAATAAACTGCCTGTCCCAAATTCCGTCTCAGTCTTATTTATCTCTTTCTCTTTCACGTTTTTTACCCAGCCGTATTGGAACGCCACGCTAATGTAAAAATTTAACAATTAATAATATGTCATTGCAGCATAGAAACGTAGAAAGAAAAGTAAATCTGGATGACATTAGTTTTGAACCGGGATTCGAACCCGGGACCGGGATTGGTAGAGCAATCGCCCGGTAAGCGAGAGGTCCCGGGTACGAATCCCGGTTCAGAGCTCCTCACATCCAGATTTACTTTTCTTTCTGCGTTTCTATACTGCAATGATATAATGTTAATTTATATCTCCTTGCGATGGATAAATCGCCAAGTGTTCAAACATAGAAATTTATTTCTATTATAGATTCGGTAAAAATTTAAATTGTACGGTAGACCAAAACGTGTCCAAATAATTAGACCCGTGCAATTTGTTTTTTGGGAAGTTTTTAGTATGGTCAGTATATAGTATTATAACTCGGGTCAGCTGACAGGGCAAAAAAAAAACGTGCTCGACACGAACTATTGATGCCTACATGACAACTTTTTTATCGATATAATTTGAGCATTTGTTTGTCCTAAGACCGACAATCTCCTTGAAAATGCCGAAATTGTATCAGCGAAGCAGTTGGCATTCAGTCAACAATTATAAAACGTGTGATACACGTTTTTGAAAACAATTTTCAGGTATAATTTACTAGCATCAATAAATGTTTGTTTTGTTATCTACGTTTTAATTACGGTTACTGCATGTAACGTAAATGTGTATGTGTAAATGTGTTAAGATGTAGATGGATGCGGTAAATGTTGATTGGTCTAATTTGACACTTCGACTTTTAAAGTTAGTCTTCGCCCGCGACGCGCCAGGGCCGCGTTCCTAAAGTAGGGGTCGTGACACGGTTTCTGATGCTATATCTTCGCACGCGTCTAAAATTGTTTACGCTATCCTGCTGTTTGGGTTGGAGCCTGACGAAATTTTTAATTTACGAAAGCCTATCAGGGGCGCGGGGGCGGGCTTATGGTGCCACGAGAATCGAGACACTAGCCTGCCGCCCGCTCCCCGCGTGATTCCTTTTGACGTCATCCCCTGCGGCCCTGTAACGTTGTGGGCGAAGACTGAGTTATTCTGTTTGCCTTATAGCTTAGACTGTTAGCCCCCAAAAAAGGCATCAGTTTAGTTTTCCGGAAGAAAGGATGCCACTTGCCACAATTGTTTATTGGACCAATATCTATCGATAAAGATCGGTAGCCTTCGGGAGCCTCTTCAATTTGGGGGGGGAAGGGGGTTCAAAGATGCACTGCGCCAAGCGTCATTTAAAAAAATTAAACTGTCTGAGTTTGTCAACTACATCAAGATGGGTGTCTTTTTCAGGTAAATTAAGGACGTAGAATTCATTTCTGGCATAAAAAATTGTGATATTTTAAGTAGTTTCTTGAAAATTTTTACATAGATTAAAATTTTATGAAATACTTTTTACTTTCAGGCGCCACCAAAAAAAAACCTCAGGTTTTTTTAAGTAACAAAAAACACGTTACGAAAGCCTATTTTATGCAGATAAATAAAAATATAAGTTTTATTGGATTTTTACAGGAAAAAACCATAAAAAAAAAATAAAACAATGTCGGTGAGCTCTTATTTTACTACTACTTATTAACTAACCTGATAAAAGTATATTTATGTATAGTGTATTTATAAAAGTATATATATGCATAAAAACTATAAACACGTAAAAATGCTTTTCTATGGTTCTAAAAGAGTATTAACTATTTAATTATCATTTTCATTTTTTGCAGCTTCTACCATCTATAACAAATAGTTCTAGGTGTGAAGTAAGTAAGTACTGCTGTAAGAAGACAATTGTGTTCCTGGTCACGAGTACCAATCTTTAACAAATAGGTTCTGGACTAGTCCTATCTTCTGTAAGAGAAATAAATATCCTGCTTATAGATGTATATACATATGTGTTATGTACAGTCATATGTACTTACAGTACTTAGTATGTATTTATTTAATAATTAAAAGATGATCGCTGGAAGCGGTACTGTAACATATAGCTAGGCAATATGTTAGGTTTAGGTAAGGCTAGGTTTTATAGGTAGGTTAAAGGACTATTTGTTCGTGTTTAGTTGGCAATCGATAACCTTTATGGATCGACATACGTCGCATTGACGGAATTTTTTCGTGTTTTCCAAAAAATTAATACAAATCGAATATAAAAGATCTTTCAGACGAAACACGAGCAAGATTCCATGAA
This sequence comes from Ypsolopha sequella, assembly GCA_934047225.1. Classification (NCBI taxonomy): domain Eukaryota; kingdom Metazoa; phylum Arthropoda; class Insecta; order Lepidoptera; family Ypsolophidae; genus Ypsolopha; species Ypsolopha sequella. Next base: position 27,202,548 of record OW203987.1, read on the forward strand.
GATTCCTTAGAGAGTCCCATCGATGTGAAGGTGGCTCTCCATAAAGAAGATTCCTTAGAGTGTCCGATTAGTGCGGACGTGGTTCTCCATCTATAAATATTCCTTCTAGAGTTTTTGAAGAAATACAACAAGCGAGTGCTCTACCAGATTTAGAGCTCCCCTCCCTTAATATATACTTGATAATTAGGGTGCATCAAATGAAAAGAAAATATAAAAGAAGATAAACTAAAAATACAAAGTAGTTACAACTAAACAAAATCCCTACGAGATCCCGAGTACACGGTGTGCACATCACAGTACCATCCGTAGAATGAGGTTATAGTAATGCATATATACCTCTCTACGTCTCCTACGTTATTATGACATACTTGAGGAGTACATCGATTTATTAATTACAAATTAAATCATTGGCCGTGATTTATTTGTGTGATTGTCTAGTAGATTAGGACACTACGTTATGTTACAAAACGGCTATGCTCAAAACAATGTATGTCATAATTCAACAAAGGAAAATAAAGTATTCAAGAAAAACCAATGTACTAGGTATTTGTTAAATGATACGACTTAGCTGTATTCTGGAACTCAGCTATAGTTCAAGGCTATTATTGCCATTGAAAATCCAAGGGAAAACGAAACACATTAATGACTAAATCACAATGTAAAACCACTTTTGATTCGACATTCCGTAAGACGTTTAACGAATAACACTTTCATAGCTTCGTAAGTTGCGCGCGACGTTATATTTTTAATTAGATAAATGATTATGTAATTATTGGATACCATAGTAAAGTGTGTGGGTGTGTGTGTAAAATATACTATTGCAGTTGTTTGGGTTAGAAAAAGGGGTTGATGAAACGTAGATACTCGAGGCACGGTGGCTGCACACTGTACGTTGATTTAGCTAGACTTTTGGTATTTGAGGGGATTCTCGACCCAGATGAGTCCAGAATGAAGTGGGGGTTAAATTTATTTTAGCACAGTTGCATCTTTTTTGCATCCTACTTTGCATTGACACCTTGTTATCTCGAGGCAAATGCTGTCCGCAGCTGGGTTGTCAGACCAGTGGGGTATCTATTGGCTATTTTTCTGCTTCCAGCCCCAATCGGGTGGACTAGGCAGAATTTGTTGCAGCACTAAAGCCTGGCCCCACTCATGAACTCCCTGGCAAACTGCGAGTAATATTTTCTCCAGAATGACACGAATAAAGAAGAGCTGTTTGGACTCCTGTCGTCCAAATATCACCCGATGGATTTGCCCATCAATAATAGTACATTACGATACGAGAGCGATGAAACGTTTTCTGACGAGTGTGAGTTTGCGGCACGAGCCAGTCGTGCAATCACACGAGTCAAGAAAAAGTTTCTCGCACGAGTTTCGTATAATTTTTTATAGCACAAGTGCGGAAAATGCCGACTTTACGCACGCGCAGCGTGCGTAAAGTGGTCATTTTACGCACGGTGTGCTATAAAGAAATTTATGTAGCGAAGGGTAATCTGTTCTTTCCAATGTTGCTCGTGAACTGCCAAAATTGGAGCCATTTAACTTGAAGCGTCTGACACGCAAATGATGGTTCACTTGGCGGATACAGTAGACCAGGGTCATACGAAGTTAATGCACAGCAAACACCGATGTGGTAGTTATCGCTCTGGCATGTGTACTGAAATTGCCAAGATTAGAGGTATTATGGGTTCATGTGGTAACGGGGAAAAACCACAATTTCTTGGCATGCCTCTAGATTGAATCAGCTCTAGGTATGAGCGTTTCTTTTAATAGTCAAGAAGTTATAATATATAAATAATCAGTTTAATAGCGTGAGTGTGCATAAGACAATTTATTTTGTTTAAAGGTCCTGAAAGAGCGGAGGTCTTGCCTGTGTTCCACGAACTTAGTGGATGCGATACAGTATCGTCTTTTAACGGCAGGGGAAAGAAAAGTGCTTTTGAAGCATGGAATTTATTCTCTTTTGCCACTAAAGGGTTTAAGGATCTTAAAGATGGCAATATAAATGAGGCAGAGATTGTGCTACATAAGTTTGTCATAGCCATGTATGATAGGTATGCTAGCCAATCACTGAGTACTAACTAAAACATTAATATAAAGTTAAATTCATCGTAGCAAAAAGTCATATTACATGAACTTTTTCAGATCAAGTCCCTGTCCCTGCACGACTATCAATCATTCCCGTAAATATCTTTTTACAAAAACAGATCGGCAAATTGAAAATTTACCACCAACAGAAGCGGCCCTTTGTCAGCATATTTTACGCGCAGCTTGCCAGGGAGTTCATGAGTGGGGCCAGGCTTTAGTGCTACAACAAATTCTGCCTATTCCCCTCGATTGGGGCTGGAAGCAGAAAATTAGCCAATAGATACCCCACTGGTCTGACAATCCAGCTGCGGACAGCATTTGCCTCGAAATAACAAGGTGTCAATGCAAAGTAGGATGCAAAAAAGATGCAACTGTGTTAAAATAAATTTAACATGTACCGAATTGTATCACTGCGGTAGAAGCTACAAAAAATGAAAATGATAATTAAATAGTTAATACTCTTTTAAAACCATAGAAAAGCATTTTTTACGTGTTTATAGTTTTTATGCATATATATACTTTTATAAATACACTATACATAAATATACTTTTATCAGGTTAGTTAATAAGTAGTAGTAAAATAAGAGCTCACTGACATTGTTTTATTTTTTTTTTATAGTTTTTTCCTTTAAAAATCCAATAAAACTTATATTTTTATTTATCTGCATAAAATAGGCTTTCGTAACGTATTTTTTGTTACTTAAAAAAACCTGAGGTTTTTTTTTGGTGGCGCCTGAAAGTAAAAAGTATTTCATAAAATTTTAATCTATGTAAAAATTTTCAAGAAACTACTTAAAATATCACAATTTTTTATGCCAGAAATGAATTCTACGTCCTTAATTTACCTGAAAAAGACACCCATCTTGATGTAGTTGACAAACTCAGACAGTTTAATTTTTTTAAATGACGCTTGGCGCAGTGCATCTTTGAACCCCCTTCCCCCCCCAAATTGAAGAGGCTCCCGAAGGCTACCGATCTTTATCGATAGATATTGGTCCAATAAACAATTGTGGCAAGTGGCATCCTTTCTTCCGGAAAACTAAACTGGATGAGCTAACGGACCCAGCTATTATATACTGCACACTTTACCCCACAGTATTTTTGCTAACATGTTGTGTGAATCGACCCGAATCCAAGCCGTTGGCACCAATGTCCTTTTCTCAGAACAGAAAGATTGTCATACACATTGGCGTTACTTGCATTTTTGTTCCTCCTAGAAAAGTTCAAGTACTTGATTTAAAAGGTATGGTAGGTACATTGTACTTCTGTTTTTAATGCCATTTATCCTTTTAGTGAATGGTAGTAAAAGGCTACTAGGACCCTAGGTGGGCCCCTTAGCCCCTTAGCCTGCCCTCCCAGGCCCTCCCGGTTGTTCCGCCAATAGTCACACAACGTGTTTGCTATCGGAGGCGTAGATTTCTTTATCATTTGTACTTACTAAAAGTATAATTATTATAATCAGTGTTAACATACGAAGATTTTTTGAAGTTTTCGTGTTATTTCCAGTCTTAATTGTTTTTTCGAGGTAAAAAAGGCTGTGTAAATAAGACTAGTTATGTTTAATAACATTTATTTTATTTTCCACATAGTTAAAATCCCTGCTTCTCTCAAAAACTCTATAGAGTTTCAAAGATGATTCGTAGTTTTTCCGGGGTCCCAAATTAATTGGCTACCTATATATCCATACAACCAAACTCGGCCGCGGCGGCTGAAATTTCGGTAACATAGAAATTTGCACTTGGAATATGGTCGTAGAGTCGCAATAGTTAATACTCTTTGCGGCTGTGTGAAGTTTTAGCCGCAACATGTAGAAGTATAGTCTTAACTATGCATCTAAAATTGTGTGAGACAAATTTTGGATGCGATGTTTCGTAAATATTATCACATTGTTTCTACATCGTATTAACAAGAACAAAACTATCAGAAAGTGTTCACACTATAACTACATGTTGACTGTTAATGTTACTGAACGGTGTTTAATAGTTCTTTAAAAATGTGTAAACTAGTTCACATGATGCTTCTACATTGCTACTACATCGTAATAACAAGAACAAAACTATCCGAAAGTGTTCACAGTATAACAACATGGTTACTGTTAATATTACTAAACGGTGTTTAATAGTTCTTTAAAAATCTGTAAACTAGTTTACACTATGCTTCTACATTGATACTACATCGTAATAACAAGAACAAAATTATCCGAAAGTGTTTACAGTATAACAACATGGTTACTGTTAGTATTACTAAACGATGTTTAATAGTTCCTTAAAAATGTGTAAACTAGTTCACACTATGCTTCTACATTGCTACTACATCGTAATAACAAGAACAAAACTATCCGAAAGTGTTCACAGCATAACAACATGGTTACTGTTAATATTACTAAACGGTGTTTAATAGTTCTTTAAAAATGTGTAAACTAGTTCACATTATGCTTCTACATTGCTACTATATTATCCGAAAGTGCTCACAGTATAACTACATTGTTCCTGTTAATACTACTAAGCTGTGTTTAAATAGTTCTTTAAAAATGTGGAAACTAGGTTTTGTTACCGAAACTGAGTCGTAACCGTTAGGTGATCAAAGAATATTCGATTTCTTTTACAAAAAAGTAAGTTCTTGCCAACCTTTTGTTCCGAACTCATTTGAAATCTTTGATTGAATTACGTTTGGATTTACCATGAGGAAACTTTGTGAGCATTCAACGACTTATTATTATTACCGATTTACCTATATTATATACAGAACAGTAGTTTCAAAATGAATTTTTCCTTCCTACCACATGATTGGCACTTTATGTATCAAAACTAAATCAAAATTGGAAAAAAATTAAAAATCCCTTTTAATTTGTGTAAGTAGGAGTATTTTTAACCGACATCAAAAAAGCAGGAGGTTCTCAATTCGACTGTATTTTTTTTTGGGCTTTGTTACTCTATAACTCCGTCATTTCTGAACCGATTTGAATAATTCTTTTTTTGTTTGGAAGAATGTACTTTCAGGTAGGTCCCATTTTAGGTTTGGTCATGATCTGATGAAGGTCTTCGGAGATAGGCAGTAGAACTCCTCAGAAAATGACAGCATACCTCTCAAAATTGAGGTAATTGCTTTGTACTTGGGTGCTGATTACAAGCTATTACTTGAAAATCGACATTCTTCCACCTGACCTTCAATCCTGGCTTCATCACCATATTCAACATAGAACTCTTCAACGGATCAGAGCACATAACTCGAGATTGCGGCAATCACTGCGTTAGGGTGCTGATTCAAGAGAATTACTTGGAGATTATCAGAATACCAACCTGACCTTCGATCCTGGCTTCATCACCATAGAACTCCACAACGGATGATAGCACATAACTTTGAATTGCGGCAACCAGTTTGTTTTAGGGTGCTCATTGCAGGGCATTGCTGAAAATTGCCAGTGTACCCACCTGACCTTCGATCTTGGCTTCATCACCGTAGAACTCTTCAACGGATGACAGCACATAACTCGAGATTGTGGTAATCATGTTGTGTTAGGGTGCTGATAGCAGGAAGCTACTCAAACATGGCTATTTATACTCACTTGAACTTCGTTTCATATTAACACTACGTTTGCAAGAACTACCCATACCTCACAATTTAACCCAGCAACACTAAAAAATGTGAAATAAAATAAGCTTTTAACAAAAAAAAAAAAAACGTAACCGACTTTAATAGTAACAGTAGTCATTCACTAAAAAGTTAATAATAATTCTAAGACCGATGGTACCGAAACAACACTTTTGCCGACTTCTTTCTTCCTGAAACATGTTATCTAGAAGACGGCGTATTTCCTACGATATAGCAACATAAAAACCAATACAAGAACGCAGACTTCTAGATAAAATAACGTTTCAGGAAGAAAGAAGTCGGCAAAAGTGTTGCTTCGGTACCATCTTTATAGAATTATTAACTTTTTAGTGAATGATTGCTGTTACTATTGAAGTCTGTTACTATTTTTTTGTTAAAAGTTAATTTTTAGTACACCTGCTCAAAATATGCTAGATTTTGTGCCTGTATCACATGCGCAGTGTTTTATTTTTCAATCACTAGCACCATCTAGAGGATAACATTAGCATCGTTTAAGTAAGCACTCTGTGGACTTGTTTTGCATATGGTTTTGTTGGTATTTCTGGAAGTAACCGGATTAATTTAAAACTGGTTATGACTGAAAGAACAAACTGAATCAACGTCCACGTCTAAACCGTCTTATAATTGTTGTAGAGTATAAATTAAATATATCGTAGAATTTATTATTATTACGTCATTTTCGCAGATGTATTAAAAAACGTCGTTTGATACACGTGCGAGTGTAGATATTTCTTGTCCTGCTTTTTGCCTCGACTTGAAATATCGACCATCTCGCACTAGCATCAAAATATATTATTACCTGTTTAGATTGATTTAAAAAAGTGGAAAATAAAGGACTAATTCTTTCAAATACAGTTTTATTTTGAAACAAAATACAATTTACCGAAAACTTGTCACTGTTAAATCACCGTAAAATCAATCCCGTTTGTGACCCTTAATTATGGGAAACTAATTTTCTTTTACGTTTCTAAAAACACTTTTGAAATAATTATACTAATATTTTCTTCATGCATCAAGTTTTTTAAGTGAGCACGTTTTGTTTGCGAAACAATCAATTTTGTGAATCATATCTCGAACACTTGAAACAAATTACGAAAGGTTTTGTGGCCTCTAATTGTGGGGAACTTCTCCTGTGTGTAGCTTTGGCTGAACTTCGTGGCTGATGTGGATCTGAAAACATATCAAGAAAATATTTTAATTACTTGAGCCCCAAAAATCAAAAGCCCCAAATCCCAAACTCACTTGCACGTGGAGCACCCTGATAGCTAGGGCTTATAATAATGAACTGGTTCAAATATTCGAATATAAAATTACCGTGTAAAAAAAAACGGGCCGTTAGCGTGCAAAATTATAAAAGCACCCTATTACGTGACCTCCGGCAGCTGTCCCAAATGCCGGCTCCGGCACCCGCCCCAAGTGCTGGATCCGGCAGCCGGAGCACTTCCAACTTACGTATATTGTAATTTTTAAAGGGCCCATACTATTAATGAATATATTATAATGTAACAAGAGCTTTTTTTTTCAAAAATACAAACAACAAAGAAGATAAAAGTTAATGGTCTTCTTGATGCAATCAATCAAGTAGTGTAATCAACTTACTATCAACATACAGTAATAAAATTAACCACAGATGTAAATATTCGGGCAAATAAAATGTTTGGAGTCACTGAGTAAATGCTATGAGGAAATGGATAACTCTAGGAAAGACTTTAAATATAAATTGAAATGGTGCCAACGAAATGAAGAGAAAATTAAATTGGACATGATAGCAACGCATCGTTCTGAAAAAAAAATTCAGTAAGTTTTGGAAAGCAACTAAAAGGTTAAATTTAAAACCTGGCCTACCTGCGAGTGTGGAGAGCGAGGGCTGTCCTGAGAATATTGCCAACATTTTCAGGGAACATTTCACAGTAAAGTCTCCTCTACATAGTGCACAGCCTGAGACGAATGTATGTACAGACCTTAAGGGCTGTCACTTTACTGCTAAAGAGGTAAAACAGGCTATAGTTGGTATGGTTAGGGGGAAGTCGCCGGGGCATGATAACCTTAGTATTGAACACCTTGAAGGTGCAGGTGTACACTTGCCTCGTGTCCTGGCGATGTTCTACTCGTGTTGTCTCGTCCATTCTTATCTGCCTGATGACATGATGAGAACTATTGTTGTGCCAGTGGTGAAGGATAGAACGGGAGACTTGTCTTGCAAGAACAATTACAGACCCATATCTCTAGCCACTGTCCTGGCAAAGGTATTCGACAGGTTACTGGAGATGCAGCTAAGCTCGTACCTGCATATCAACGAAGCACAGTTTGGATTTAGAGCTGGTTGTTCTACTGAAAGTGCCATTCTGGTTTTAAAAAGTACAGTAAAATATTACACTGAAAGACGAACACCTGTCTATGCGTGCTTCCTTGACCTGTCGAAGGCCTTTGACCTGGTTAGGTATGATTTGTTGTGGAAGAAGTTGTCAGGCGCGGGTTTTCCTGAGGTTTTTGTGTCTGTATTTCGCTACTGGTACAACAATCAAGTGAACCTTGTGAGGTGGGGCAACGTTTTTTCTGATGCCTACAGACTGGAATGTGGTGTGAGGCAGGGCGGTTTGACGTCTCCAGCACTGTTCAATCTTTATGTGAGTGCACTGATCGAGGAACTTAGCAGCCAGCCGTATGGATGCCATATTGATAGAGTAAGTGTTAATAACATAAGTTATGCGGACGATATGGTGCTGCTGAGTCCCTCGGTCAGTGCACTCAAAAAACTGTTGCACATATGTGAAGGCTATTCTCGGGAGCACGGTCTTATATACAACGTAAAAAAGAGTGAGTATATGGTGTTCAGAGCTAAGAACCGTGCTCCTGATATTGTACCTGAAATACACCTTAATGGGAAGGCCCTGAGAAGGGTCAATGATCTCAAATATTTGGGTCATTACTTAAATATAGATTTATGTGATGACATGGACATTGAAAGGGAGCGCAGGGCTCTCTCGGTCAGGAGCAACATGCTGGCCCGCAGATTTAGCGGGTGTACAGAGGCTGTTAAAGTTTCCTTGTTTAAAGCCTACTGTCAATCTTTTTACACCTGCGGTCTGTGGATTAACCACCTTAAAAAGACCGTGAGAGTTCTGCGCATCCAGTACAATAACGCGTTTAGGATGCTGATGGGGCTGAGGCAGTGGTGCAGCGCGTCGGGTATGTTCGCTGTGGCGCGCACCCAAGACTACTTCGGCATTATGAGGCTGCGTGCTGCCTCGCTGCTGCGCCGAGTGCGAGCCTCTACCAACAGCATCCTGAGCACGATAGTAGATAGGATTGACAACCCATTCATTATGCATTGGGTGCAGTTGTCAATCCTACCCAATGCGAAATAAATTAAAATTTGTAAATATAATAGTTACTAACAATAGCAATTAAGTAAAACTGTTACTAACAATATGGATACAATATCCGAAATAAACGTTATTATTATTATATATTATTACTGACATCGGATTAGCACGGCAGGGTGTTTCTCTGAAAATCTCGATTTCGGATACATTGGATAAAATGTCTAATTTATTATTAGTTGCACTCTAGGTCGATTTGTATGCTTATAAGTATTAAAAATATTTGGGTGTGCACACAATTGAAGAAGAATTAAAGAAGATATACAAGATCAAAAAAATGGTAATGACAACGAAAGGATGGTAATGATAAGTTTTATAAAAAGGTGTGAAAAAGTATGTTTAAATTATGTTAATTCAGAAACTGATGTTTGTAAATGAAACAAAACCTTAATAAAGGTTACCAAAATTATTTATGCATGAAAAACAATAAAAACCAAAGACTGGTAATGACATTTCAAGGCTGGCAATGACTCCGTTTGTTAGTATTTAACTTTTTTTTCCCTAATCATAACAAATTAAACATTGCAAAATAACGTATTTTTATATGACACTCAGAATAAATGTAGATATGCTTTTAATAGGATATAATAATCAATCTTACAATCTTTAAGTTGGTTACTTTGTCTTTACAACGCTCACATTTTCATTTCATACATTCTCTTTTTCTGGGAATACAGGTCAGGCTTGTCAATATATCTTGGGGAGTCTTTTCATTTATAATTTTTTTCGGTATGTAATTTACCAACAACTTCAAATTTACATGGTTCTGGCACAAACACGTATCTCTTCCGCTGTTCTTGGGAAATACTACCCAAAAGGGCTGAAGTCTTCAAAAAGAAGCATAGCTGAGACTCATTTCAGTTGTGTTCATTAACTTTCTATGCAAATTCCGTAAAGTGTCAAGTAACTATCATTTTTGTTTTATAATCATTGTTTTGATATAAATTCTTTTTTTCCTGAGCAGATTCTGCTATTTTCATCTTCTTGGTAAAAACTTTGAATTCTTTCCTTTATATATTTTACTAGATTTCTTCTCCTTTCCTTGGTTTCTGGCTCTTCAGTTGTTGCTTTATGGTTACTCTTTGAAAGTCTACTGATTTTAGCTCGTTCCTGTGCATTTTTCTTTTTTAGATTCTTTATATATCTTTCGTATTGTTTTACTATGAAATTTTTAGCTCGTAAATTGTTTTGTAGTGCTGATATCTATCTTTTTAATAAATTGATTTGATAGGAAATTGTTAATTTTTCTTATTCAGCCTTCACTTTTTTTGTTCTCTTTTGTCTCAGGGAGTCATGTCATTAATACTCTTTTTTTGTTCTTTTTTCCTTTCTTGATGTCTTTTTCTTTAATTTTCTTGTAGTAAAGCATTTTCTTGATTTTCCTTCATTGCAGCATACTTTTTCCTCTTGTTTCAGTTTCGTTTGGCTTTTTCTGTCTCCAATTTCCTTTTAGACATTAGCTTATGGGTCTGAAATATACAATATTTATCATAATTATTCATTTATAACAAGTGCTTTTTCTCAATCATAGTTATAAAGATTTAACTGGATATACAATGCATAATGATTTAAAATGAGCATCTCTATATTTCGACATATTACACATTGCTTTTATGGATTTACTCCGTGAACATGACGCAATTATGTGAAAGTATTGGCCCGTTAAATCATTATAAATTTTCATTTATGTTAAAAAATAATAAATTAAGAGATATTAGTCATTACCAAATCTAAATTGTCATTACCATCCCCGTCAGTTGTGTCTGGTAAGGACATGACGAGGAAGGACATTTTTGGAAATTTTTAAATTACATCAAAATGTAAGGTTAGGTTTCATTGTACGTGGTATTAAATGTTTGTTGTTTACCAAAACCTTAAGATCTATATACATGATTAACGTAATATTAAGTATACTTACCGGAACTTGAACGATATGTGAATGACGATGAATATTGTTCACACTCGGAGAACACGTATCGAGCAACAACCGAGTAACATCTGCTTGCGGCACCTCCTTAACGGGAACTAGTTCACTCCCCGCAACGGCAGGGAAGGGTTAAGTGAATTCTAATAACGCTTTTACGAACTTTTAAACGCATATTTTCACCAATTACGGTGTGGACATATTTTGATTCAGTAAAAGTGCACGGGCTGAAATAACACTATTCTAGTTTATTTAGAAGTACGTTTCTACTGTTTTTAATAATTTTAGAGATCTAGCTATATGGTATTTGCAAGTAAATTATGATATTTGTATGCGTTATAAGGATTTTTTTGTATTGAAAACCAAAATTTGGTTTTGCACGCTACTTAAGATGCTGTTTTAAGGCCTATTTTATAATGTTTTATATTGAAGCGATGCTTCTACGAAACCAATAAATTGATACTAATACCATAATATGTTAAAGAAATGATGTAAATAATAATTTAATCTAAAACGAAGTTTAGAAGAGCTAGATCGTCGTGCACCCAGATTTTGGGTACTTCAGAGAAACACCCAGCCATAGTAGAATTTGTTACTGAAATACACTTTGGTGTGCACTATGTTACTAAGGCATGCAACTCCCTTATGAAATCAGAATAAACCAAATTTACAGCTATATACTTTATAATATAATGAAATTAGATCTAAACACATCACACTGAACGATTTGCAAGCAACATACATGTTTATTGCATGTTTTTATTTATGCAAAATAATACAAAATAACTAAAGATTTGGCTTACCTCTCATTATTTCACGGGCGCTCCTGTTTTTTGGGATTTCCTTTCCAAATTAGGCGATGAACTAGCTTGCGCACTTTGTCAAACGCATAAATAACTTAAAAACAGGCATAGGTAGGTATATACATAACAATGAAAATAATAAATGGCTGCGGTAAAGTTGACATGACAGTTAGTAAATGAAACATTGGCACACAATTCGATTTTTCGTTTCTCGTTGTCATTCAATCATGCGAGCATAATTTTGTAACAATCTGGTAAAAAGTTTCTACAACTTTACAACATATTCACCAAAATTTCGTAACAACCTGGTAACCAAGCTTTTACAACTTTACAACATGTTGTCTATACCACAACCAAATGTTTGTTTCGGAACTTCCCCACTTGTTGACGTAACGACGAAACTAAGCGGTCACAGCGGCGAAATTTGTTACTTGGGTTGTAACACAGAAATGTAGCAGTTACGACGTTGCGACCAAAATGTATGCCAGTTTTGCTAACAAAAAACTGAAGCACCCGTACTCGCTTGTACGTACGAGCCCGGCACGCACACATTCACATTATACTAAGCAGTGGCGTATTTTAAGATTTGGCGCCCTTGGCCTGTAAGGTTTGTCGCCCCATAAATTAAGGCCCTTACTATTGCCAAATGGGTACTTTCTAAAGCCTACTCCTCGTTAATGGCCTAACCAAAAATAATGAAAAAATGTATTATGAATAATCAACTCTTAGACAACATATGCAACAGTTTTCTTTTTCATACCACCAAAACTTCTACATGATTTTTTTTTTACTGAATGGTGTTTTTTGACCTCAAATTCCCTACTGCTCCTGAGTTGCTTGGCCTATTGAATTCATTTATGCTTTGATAAATAGATAAACTTTATAGCTATAAACATAACATAAGATTATTCAATCGAGTAATCACGTCCAAGTGAAAAGTATAATTTTCTCCTATTTCGCTCTATCAAGGACGCAGCGAGCGTCGTAACAGCCACTATGCATTGCGCGCTGATATGAACGTTATTTCAATGTCGTTTCCGTTGATATTTGTAGTGACAAATATCGAGCTGCTAATTTAGCGATGGTAATCGCCTTAACAAGAAAAAAGCAAACAATATTAGAAACTATAAAATAAAATCCAGCAATGTGTTGATGTGGGCTGTGATGATAATGAATGAAAAAACTAAACATACATTGCAAAGAAATAAACACAATTTATTCAATATTTTCCGACGAACATTTTTAATGACAGTTTATAGTCAAAATTAGAACTGAGAGAAACCAGAGTTATCTCCTATATTATTTAAATTATTTTTGTTATGAGTATGTTTAGTACTTTCCATATTATTAATATCATTATAGAAAATTAATTGGAAAAAACTATTAATTAGTGAGTTAGGATTTAGGATCCTATTTTTCGTTAATGTTCGATGGAGTTAATTTTTATCTAACTACGAACCATATAATTTTAAGGGAAAAGGATCATAGTTTGATGCCGTACAAAAAGAATGGTCGTCTCAGTTGTGCGCTAACGCATAAAATCAAATAAAAATTTAAATAACTTTATCTATCGCCCAACCTATTCTTCCTATCCGTTTTAAAATGTTGGGTAAACAACATGTTTCAAAAATACAACAAAGTACTCCGAAATCTTGTATTTTGTGCTCCAAAACGTCCTATTTCCACACAGATTTTTCTTAAGGCGATATGCGAAAAAAATACGGATATTTCTTTTCTGTGTATTTCATGAAATACACGGAAAATTATAATCAGTTTCTGGTATGTACATTTTGAGTATGTAATCTAGGGTTTTGAAATTGGAAAACATGTTTGGATACATTTTCCTCGATAGAAATAATTGTTGAAATGAGGTCTTCAAACACACTTTTTCTCCTCGTTTCACGAATAGGAGCCATATACAGAACTGAAACTTATTTTATAAGGTGTGTTTCAACAATATCTAGAGATTTGATATTTGAAATCTGATAGCTATTTTAGTTTTTTTTATAAAAATTATAAAACTAACATTTTTCCCTTTTGCCCTGAATCCGCCCCTCTTGCACCACGCGGTTTTTCGCTTGGAGTAACAGTGACAAAAAAAAAATTCGCATAGCCTCTTAAATAACACATTTTTGTTGAAGAATTTGAATACATTTTGAACCCTTGGTAGTTCATAAACATTAAAAAAATGCAGTAGTTTGGTATGTAGGCTAAATAGGATAGCAATAAAACGTTAAGAGCTAGGATACGAATTCGCGGTAAAAGTTACCGTCTAGCCTTAACTCTCTACTTTGAACTTTGAACTTGGCAAAAAATATAAATCGCAGTTCGTGATTTTACTTGTTCATATTTTTATCACTGACTATATAATATATGATATATGTATGACTTTATATAACTGAATGAACTTATATTGTTCATATTTTAGTGACTGTTTATTGATAAAAAACCGACCAAGTACGAGTCAGACTCGCGTACCTAGGGTTTTAATTTTAATTTTGCCGTTTTTTTTCGTGAAATTCTCATCCGCTTTATTTTTCCTGTAATCTTTACGTAATATTACGATGTTTTTTTTTCATATTTTTCGGTCCGCCAGTTTTAGAGATCCCCCCTACATTTTTTCATGGTTTTCTAAGGATTTCTCGAAATATGTAGATGCAATTATTATAAATATAGCCATATTTTTTTATTTATTTTACTTCTTTTTTATATTTCTCATTTGTGCAATTTTTTTTTTAAATCGCTATTGTTTTCTTGTAATTGATCAGCTATGAATTTATGATCTACAATCGACATTTTTTCATATTTTTCGGTCCACCAATTTCGGAGATAAGGGGACGTACATATTTTTGTGATTTTTTAAAGATTTCTCGAAACCAGTGCCAGTAAATTTAGTAAAAGTATATATTTTTTCCATAGGTCAATGATTTTAACAATCAGCTTTTTAATATCTAAAATTTTATACCCACCCATATTATATTTTTGAGATAATAGTTTTTATTTTTAAAATTTCAAATTAACGGGGCTAAAGTTATGACGGACGGACGGACCGACAACAGAGTCTTACCATAAAGGTCCCTTTTAGGTACTATGAAACCTGTACTACGAATACTGTCTCTGAATCTGTCAGCAGGATCCTCATAATGGAGAAATCCTTCCAAAAATATAAACCAAAGTTGAAACAATCCATTGTCGTGCCTGCTTGGTACCTACATGTTTGATTATGTATTTTGAGAACGATCAAACGATATCGCGATGTAATATACAAGTAGCGCCACCTGGTTTTTAGTAGCAAACGAATGACTGCGGCTTTTCTAGTAAGTACATTGACAAAAGTTTTTTATGGTTCCGTACCCGAAGGATGACAAACGGGACTCTACTAGTTAGCTTACTACTTGCTTATATATTATACTCTACTAGTAGATTAATAGACCTTGGACGAATAAACCAGACCGGTACCCTAACGATTGATAACAAAAAGCGCCCAAAGCTGAGCGCGAGGTGCAGCTTGCGTCGCCCCTAGCAGCCTGCCGCCCCGGGCCATGGCCCTTTTGGCCATAGGGTAAATACTCCACTGATACTTAGTCTGATCCTATTTAATCTATTCACACACTTACAAATCGCCGCCATTGCTATGCTTCAGTAGTTGCTTAGCGGCGACTCCGTCCGCCTTTTTCTACATCTCTGTTCTTAGTGTATGGTCGTACTAATAAAAAAACCGCAAATTGGTATACAAGCAAGCCGTTTGGTACACATGTACTTAAGGTCCTAGTCCTAACAATAATTCAAGCCCGCAGTTCTTGAAAAAGAGATTCCTTATGTTATGAGTTTTATGACTCTCCCTTAACATTTTGTGTGGGAGTTTTTTGTCTAAAGGTTATCGTGTGGGGTATCAAATGAAAGGGCTTCTTGAGCTTATTGTAAAAATATACTACATTGTAATATTTCAGCCACTTGTTTTCTAAAAAACAAAGAAAAATATTCAAAACACACCAAGTTGAATTATTGTAGAATGTTCAAAACTTTTTCACCATCAACTTGATGGTTCTGTCATCCCTCGGGAATCCGAGCCCAGCGTCAGCCATCTCATTTAAGGTGACCTGCCGTAGTGTGGAGAAGCCACACTTTTCCGCTGCTCCTGCGGATGCCACGCCGCTGAAGACTGTCGCCGTTGCTGAGACGCCTAGATGTTTGCATAGAGGTTCCCTAGGGATGCAGAAATCATTTTGATGAAACCAGAGGGGGGCTAATTAGAACTGAAAAATATGTATCGATTATCGTTTGGTAATTTATCCATCTCTATGACACATTGCTTGTGTCAGAGATAGCGATGGTTTGTATCGGAGTAAAAACTGACTAGTGGATATTTTGGTCTTGTAACAACGGAGTGACATTAAAAGGGCTCGAATTTGCCCTTTGGGTACGGTACCCTAAAAATGGAGGTGGACATCTATATCTATTAAATTAATAATATAGTAGTAAAAAACTTGTGTCATGTGTCTGTACATTGAATATTTTTTCGAAATTTTAAATGAAAATGGTTATATATTAGATTTGTACAGAGGCAAAAATAACTATTTTTAGAATTTTTGTCTTTCTGTGTGTGTGAACGTCGTTTTAACACGAGAACCACTCAATGTAATTGGATACGGTTTTCTTTATTATCATCGTAGTGACCCTGGTCAACATTAGGTATTGATAAAAAACCGCCAACCCGAAAACTGTTGATAATACTCAAAGATTGAAAGACACTTCCAGGCGAGCGAAGCCGCGGGTAAAAGCTAGTTTTGAATAAAATTGTTTCAATTTTAAGACTTATCATATTTGATACAGTATTCCAGGACCGATTAGGTACTCGTATATCCGTGAGTAACAATAAAAGCAAAAGTAATTTGAAAAAATTCACCTCGCGTTCAATATTTTAGAGGCAATCTTGCGTCCTCTGAACTCCTTGAGAACCAGCAGGCCACAACCGGAGAGGTATCGGTCCACGGCCATCAGCTCGTACAAGTTCTGAATATCCTCCAACCATTGGAGGCAGCCCACTATTGGTTTCCAGGCTCTGCCCTTGTACTGGAAGAAAATGTTTGTCACTTTGGCATATCAGCAATTTATTTGAACGAATAATGTCTTATTCATACACAAAAGAAATTACATAATTTGGATTTGCCATTCCTAAAAAATTTAAATATGTTAGTACTTACTGAAAATTGAGTTTCCTTCAAATTCTCTATAGAAAACGGCAATTTCATATGTAAAGACTAATATATATTTACCTCTTCCAAATTTGAAGGTGGGTCGTCCGTACACTTGATCACAAGCCCGTTCAGCCCAGCTATCCTCCTTTCTCCATCCTTCTCGCGGTAGCACGCAATCGTCACGCGCTGAGGGATGACGTATTCCCGCCAAAATTTGCGGCTTTCGTCGTGGCTAATTGGATCTTTTGAAACGCCTGGAATTTTTCACAGATCATTGGGTTTTTAAGTACAAGATTTTAGCCTAAATCTATTTCTGGGCAGTACAAAAGGCAGACGTGAAGTTAGCTGTGGATGGCTTCGCTACTCGCCATGTTCACCAGGGAAATAAAACGTATTTTTTACTACCTTTATGAAAAAGTTCCATTTAATACTCGAAATTAGTTTTGAAAATCGAACTTTACGGGCCTCGTTGCGGAATGACTGTCGGGTCAGTTTGAAATATCGTATTGAAATTTCATTTATTGCAAAATTATGTTCTTTTTGACGTTTGTCTTCATTTCATGCTAAATTAGGTTCTTTTTGACGTCCTTAGTTTGTCTTTACAATCAAAATTCTCTGCGTTCCGATTCACGACATAAACGATTATATCGCGTCTGACACGCTTTTTTCGCAAAATGATACTGGCCACAAATAAAAGCCGCCGGCTGAAGTCTGAAAAAAAAGTTAAACACCGCGCCGCGCTTTGCAAAGTCATAAAATACGTTAAATTTGAAAGGAAAATTTCAATATTTAAATACATGAATCAGGTAGTAGAAAAAGTATCGTTCACAACGAGTAAAAATGGGGTTTCTTACCCTCGGCCTTCGGCTCACGTCGAAACTAGCTTCATTCCTCGGGTAAGAAAATTCGCCATTTTATACTCGTCACGAAATATACAATTTTTCCCGTTAAATATAGACCTTTCTTAATTTAAACCAATTTCAGTTTTCTGTAGTCAATATGAAACAAGTGACGTCACTTGTTTCTTTGAGACGTAATAACCAAGATTTCCTTTGAATTGGTACGACAAAGCAATTTATTTGACATTGATTTTGATGCTTATAAGAGAAGGAAGAGGAGACATTACATACGTGACAGATTCCTCTGGTCAGCAAATTCTAAAAATATCTATAACCTTAAGTTATTTTGTTGACGCGACAGAGATGACGCTACAATACGATGTGCATTATTTACTGCCGGGACCTGTACTAATCAGTTATTGGTTTTCCGCTGATGCCGGCTCCTTTCTTGGCGTTGCGTATTCATATATTTGCCCGAATACAGCCATGTGGAGGAGGGACTATTTCGTGTTTTCGTTCTCGCTTTTTGCTATATTTTGCCAAAAACACGAATACCGAAATACGCCTTTTCGTCCTGCTGTCAGTTTTTGGTCCCGCTTCAAAAGATCAAAATTACTGCAACACGAATATACGAATACACCGAGTGAGGGGCCACCTTGATGGTATCATTTTTACCTTAATTTTTTTGTTAGTTTTTTTATTATACCATCACCAGAGATAGGATAATCGGATCGATATATACCTAAAGTTGGAAAAACTGAGAAAGTTTGTAGGTGTGGAGTCGGCTTCTTATAATATTATTGTGATATATCCCGGAATTACGGAATTACTTAAAACGTTACGATAATGTAATACTTAATAGATATGCAATCTAAATAAATAAATAAATGAATAAAAAAAATTGGAATTTAATATAATTCCTAGGAATAAAATGTATAAAATGCCAAGCTTATTTAGGCCGAACAGAGCAAAAGGCAAAACAGAAGGCCGATCAAAAATAAAATAAAATGAACTAATAGATAAATCAGCTTGGCATTTTATAAGTTTCCTAGGAATCGTACACAATTTCTAAATAATATATATTTACGGCAACATCTATCATCGTAACATTTTACGCAATATGAAAATAAATAAAATTTTAAGAATCCGACTCCACACCTACAAACTTTTTCAAGGATTTTTCCAACTTTAGGTATATATCGATCCGATTATCCTATCCCTGATAGACATTATGACACTATGACATAAGGGAGCGGTGTAAGTGAACAATGTCGTAGTTTCTCTTTGGCCACTTATGTGTGGCAATTCGATTAACAGAGGATCAGAGGTCACTAATATAATAACTTGGGAACCAAGCAATGGATTTTGATGTAATTTTCATTGTAAGGTAGACCATTATTTTCTTCGGGAAGGTATTTATTTATATAACATTTCATTATGATTGTTTGCTATTTTTATATGTTTAGTATTTTATTAGACCATAACTTGATTGTATCTACTTTATTTATCATTCAATTAATATTCAGTTCAGTTTCAAATGGGGAACGTCGCTTGCCGTAAGGTTGGTGCCAACTAGTTTTGGGTAGCGTTCCGAAACCAAACCCCTATCATCGAGCAATTCTAGTCGGATGAGCAATACGTTTTGGAACCGGTCATAATGTAACAATCTTCGGACTAACTTTGGTGAGATTTGGAACGGACATAGAGTAATATGTCAAAACAAACGTTTGGCGGGAAGACGAAAATGTTTAAATGATGGATGAGATTTTATCTACGATATTTTTTATTTTTCGCTTAAAACAATTATTGGCGGAACTAATGTTCGGAGACACGTTTAAAGAAGCCAGATAAAACGGTTTTGAATTGAATTGAGATTTTATCTACAGGTTTTATAATTATAGAGATAGCTAGCTCATAATCAGGTTTCAGACTTGTAGGAAATAACAAAAAACAAATTCAAATAAAAATGTCGTTCTAGACGAGAAAATAGGAATAGTTCTCATCTGTTCATGTTTTGTAATTTTTGATACCATATAAACGTATAAAAATCGTACGTCAAGAATCATGCTTTTGACAGGAGCAATATATTCCCGGCGATTTTCGCAGAGCAAAATATTGGTCGTGTCAGTAGAAAAAGTTGCTCGGGTTTGATAGTTCCAAAACGATTTCATTTGTGGTTTTGGAACCAGCATAGAGCTACTTTTATCTGACAGATAGTAATATCTTCTACTTCATCGGACAATCTAAGGTGTTTCGGAACGCTACCTTAATGGAACATTCCGTCAAACCCTTTGTTCAAATATCTTACTTTTTCAAAACACCAACCTTACGGTCAGTCTTGTATTAGCGCATTTTATATTAAAATAATCGTTACGAATTATTGACACCGTAGCCACTGATTTCATAAATCAAAAATAGTTATCAACAATTAAAACAGGAAATGGTACTACTCGTGAGGTTGGTATAACTGCTGAAAAATCTCTGTGGTGACAGCGAAATGAGCCGCCAAAAAGGGGAGAAATGGCGGCAGAGAACTGGAACCTCACGGGCAGTGATCATTCCGCAGCCGAGGTGATAGTTTGCGATAGTGTCCTTCTATTGGAATAAATTTCATGTAAGTTGAACTTTGGTATTTTATTTTACTCTTTTAGTGGCTAGCAGTGTGTGGCAAAAATGACGAAGCACTTCAGGTAGCCTAAACGCTAACATGATACGACCAAGGGGGCAGCGCAGTGAGAGTTTAAGTGAAACTTCGGCTACGAATGGAATCCGATCGTGAAATCACGCTCGCGCTCAGATATTTTTTTTTACAGACCTCTTGAGATTGTGTTAAGAAGATGGCATACCCTAGCAACTTTTCTTATTACCCGTCCAGCACAATAAGTCCTACGGCAAAGACTTTATTTGCTTTTCATAGAGGCGATTATATGTTGGCCCTTTGGCCTCTTTTTCTTGAACGCGTAATACTAGTGATCACGCAGCGAAACAACAAATTGGTGTGTTTTTAGCTAAATCTGAAATACTTTGTAGGGAAAAAAATATTGAATTTAGGTGATATACCTTCATATTTCTATTACCTATTTTATGAAAAAAAATGAAGTTGATCTCTTAACCGCGTTCTTGAAGCGAATATTTACAGGGGAGCGTACTGGGACCAACTTTGTTCCTCATATATATTAATGACCTCTGCAACATGAAGATCAACAACGCTAAAATACTGTCGTACGCCGACGACACTGCTATTGCCTTCGCAGGTACGTCCTGGTCAGAAGTGAAGAATTGTACCGAACTTGGTCTAGCTCAGATTGCTCTTTGGCTCAAACACAACTTGCTATCCCTCAATACAGTTAAGACAAATTACATTTGTTTTGGAATGTACAATAATTCACAACCACAGAGCGATTTCACAGTAAAAATTCATAGTTGTTGCGACAACAATAGCCGTACCTGTAATTGTCCATCAATAGATAAAGTATCTAAAGTCAAATACTTGGGCGTTCTCGTAGACCAGAGACTATCCTGGTATCCACAATTAGAGCATGTGAGTAACAGAATTAGAAAGCTTACCTGGATGTTTAAAGCACTTCGACATGTAGTACCTTATAACTCAAACGATTCTCCAAAATTTTTACTAAATCAAATTTATGTAACGCTTGCACAATCCGTCTTCACATACTGTATAACAATATGGGGCGGTGCAGCAAAGACACAGTTCCTAAACTTAGAAAGATCGCAACGAAACCTTATCAAGACCATATACTTCAAAAGGAGGCTTTTCTCCACTGACGAACTTTATAATATTAGCGGATTACTGTCTGTACGGAAATTATATATAATAGCCACTATGCTTAAAATCCATAAATCCCTCCCACTTGACCTTAGTCTAATAACAAAACGAAGGAAAGACATTATTGTAAAATTACCCCCCGTCAGAACTACATTTGCTAGCATGCAGTATGATACGCGCTCGGCATTTTTATACAACAAAATAAATAAAGAAATCTATATCTATGTTAAACCATCTCGGGAGTGCAAAAAGCTACTTACTAAATTTATCCAACCTCTGACCTATGATGAAACAGAGGATTTATTAACATACATCACATAAACACACAAATATACACACATACACACACACACACATACCCTCTCACACACACCCTCACACACTGGTACACACACTCTCAATATTAACACACTTATGTTATCTTGTATAATTAAGTCTACATCCATAATGTTATCTATCTATATCCATAATGTTATGTTTTGTTTCGGTATTAAAATCACCAATATAGCTTTATAGTACTTTATTATTAATAGTTTAGTTATAGTTAAGCTTCAGTTTGTCTGTCTATGCCATACGGCCAACCTCGATTTACCTGATTATTGTGGAAGAGCGGTATCTCCAAACACAGGCCACTCCAGCTTAAATGGAGATGCCCTACGAACCTGTCATATTAGGCTAAGTATTAAGAGAAATAAAGATTTTTATTTATTTTTTATTTATTTATTTAATATTTGAAAACCAAAAAAAAGAGGGTGCAAAACATTTTTTTTTGACAAAAGTATAAATCTTAGTAGGTACATTGTTTATACGTAAGGTCCCTAGAGAAAAGATTAATAAACCAAATATATTTTTTTCAATACAAGGAGAGTCCGAATTTCTTCAAACGAATCCTAGATAGACTGGAGTTGGTCATGCTCTAGGCTCAGGTACAGGCTTAATTTGATCGGTCTTGATGAGTGTGAAATTGAAATTGAAATATATTTATTCCTGTAATGTAGGTATCTCCAACCATCCATCAGCCTAGTTCGTTCACTGCTGGACATAAGCCTTTCCAGGACTTTGCCACTCCCGGCGGTCATCCTGGAAGAATTGCCCATACTCACACACGCTGGGCAGGCGGGTTGGTGAGCGCGGTGCCGAAACCCTCGCTACGCTCGTGTTTTAAATCGTCGTCGTAATTTATTCCTTTTCGCACTTGTAGCATAAACTACTATTATCGATCCGAATTTCTCCAATCGTGTTTCTGTTTAACAAATCCCTAGAAAAAAATTCCAAAAATAGTATTCTATTTTATCAAAATAATACCTTCTTTACTGAAGTAGATATACAAGTTCTAAAAGTGTCCATTTTTTTCCGTAGCACCTTAAGATCTCAAACATTGTAGTGGCTAAAGCAAATTCTCCGTTTTTTATACCCAACCATTCCAGTGACAAATAAGCTTGGGTATAATAAAGGTTACCCAGGATATACTCCATATAATTTGAAAAACAGAAATCTCAAAAACTTATTTTGTATTTTCTCCAGCATCTCCAACACCAAACATAAACGATTCTCACCAGTAATACGGCACAGCATCTCTTCATTGACGACAGCTTGGTCTGCTTCCGTAAACAACTGCATCGCCTCCTCGTCGTCTTCCGGAGCCAGGTCCTGGACAGTCCACTTGGCTCCATCAGCTTCCCATTGTTCGTAGACCAGAGGAAAACTGGCGTCGAGCTCGCGTTTGAACGGCATTGCTGAGAGACAAAAAAGCAGCGGGTCAGAAATACCGCCTCTTTACTCAATCACAGTGAATTTACCTCAGAATAAGGAATACAAATAGAAGCCTGGCTAAAATAAGAACTGGGCATTAGCCATTGTACTCATCTAACGTAAATTACTCCTGTGTATGAGTGAATGAAACGACGGACCGCACTTACTTTATATTTTTTCCTGGTGTGTCACTAGATTGAACCAAACAAATGTCAGATGGATGTAATTTGGATGTATTTTAAAAATTATAATACCATCAAATTAAATATGTCTCATCATTGTATCGTTGTGTTGTAATATCGTTCGTAGCGTGCATCACATCTTAATTTGGTGGCATCGAAATGTCTAATGCATTTTGCGAAAGTTTACAGCTTCACCGAGAGAAATTAAATATTTTGGTGCTCTTCCTCTCAAAATTCGTGAAAGTGTGATTTATTATTGTTTGTGTTGATTGTTTTTTTAACATTGTAATAAAATGTCTTGTGCGATTGAAGGCTGTAAATCGCATACAGGAAGAAAAGAAAACAACAATGAAGCAATATCATTTCATCGGTGAGTTCTGATAGTTTTTATGTTAATAAGTTGCAGGATCATACCTAAAACTCAGTAACAATAATAGTAGTTCTTGTAAATCATACTCGTGTTCAATTCTACACCGATATTTACCTGTTTTATATAGATTTTCTGCCGACTATGAGAGGTTATGTTTTTTCGTATAGTGATGTACTAAAGTCCGTGTGGCAAACTATCGAACATTTTTTCCCGCGGCAGCCGTGCATAAAGGATAATCCATCTATCAAAAAAACATAGTTTCCAAGAACTCTGTAGATGGTGTTGAACTGACTACGTTGCTAGGTGCCAAACCCAAAACGATTGAAAAAAAAAAAACATTGCGTCACGTCACATACGCTCGTTGGTTGATGACATGTGTGCTGAGCATAATTATGTGCGAATGCTTTGTCCGTCCAGGTTTAAAATGTACCATAGCTTGTACTCATTGCGCTTTACGACTTTCATCTTTAGGAAAAAGATGTATGCCTCCATTTTTATACAAATCCACAAGGCACAGACTTCTCTTCTTTTTCTCTTGGGACATTTTCTTTCTGGCGTAGAAAACTCATAAAAAGACTGCTAATTATTTTTTTCTTTTTCCTTGTTGTTATCATTTATTTATTTTCAAAATGTCATTGTATTGTGATGTGATGTGACAATGACATTAATTACTTTTTTATGTACGTTTCGTTTAACGATCTCAAAATTACATCCAAGTGCAATAATCAAAAAATTATGTGACGTTCCGTTCCTTGCAGTAACTTACGAGGTTCAGCGCCGTCTATCCAGCGACTAGGGAAGATACAAAAAAAAAGAAAAGAAAATCCCTCATTGCAGCGCGAGTTAAAAGAAAAATAATGCCGAATAAATATCGCCATATTTTTTTGTTACAGATTTCCAAAAAGGGAAGAATTAAAAAGTGAATGGCTTAGACGAATAATTTGACCAAATTGGGCAATTAAAAAAAGCAGTCATATTTGTTCGAAACACTTTACGTCGGATTCTTTTGGACCAAACGAAAATTTAAAATGGAGACTTTTAAAAGCAGATGCCTTACCAACGTTATATTTACCAGATACAGACACATTGGTAACCTTTAAATAATTATGTATAATTGCATTATCAATCTTGTTTGTAGGTACGTGCTTGTACTATACTATAGTATATTAACTCGATAATTTTTCAATTTTAGGCAACAGATCCAGTACCTATGGATGTCTGTGGTTTAGAAAAGTGCATATTTCTATGTTCGCAAATCGTTCTGAAAGGCCTGTTCGTTCACGTTACTGCCGTGATCGACTTCACGAAGAAATTCCGCAGATCAAGACATTTTCGTACTTAGTGGTTAACAAAAAAAGTACTTTGACAGGGTAGTTCTATCGTGAAATGAATTTTGGGAATGCTTATTGACTTGAACTGCGCATAATTTGATTTCTTATTACAGGTTATTAGGTATTTTAATCGTTCATTATTTGTTATTAGTTTTTATTCAAGATAAGTTGTTGTTTATCTGATAGAAATAAAAAAAAAATTGAAATTACCTCTGTAGTAATTGCGCTGTCATCGCTCATCATTCACATAATATTATTATTACGAATCCTATAAGTCTATGATTATTATGATTTCTATTGTTGCGATTAATTCCTTCCTCCTTGATTGAACAAAGACGCGACATCAACGAACATCTATTTGAATGAGTTAAGAGGCGACTTAAAAAGTATCCACTTAAATGGTTTACGGTTGTATCTCTGATACAAGCTACAGCATTTTTTGTACTAGAAACAAGCACAATTTTGGACTTAACTTATGTACCTACCTGCCTACGATATAGTAATTTGTACTTAATAAAAAATATTATGCTAAACGAAAGATATCCTTTTATTAATTCCTTATTTACACAATATAACATGTGTCCCACTGGGGTAGACAGAGACCACTTTGCTATTAATTCTCTTGGCCTCCTTCCAAAGCAAGAGGATGTCACCAGAAAGGTCGGTGCCTCCTGCATTCTCTTTTTTTTCACACTTTGATACGATATAATGTGGTAAGGAGATTGGTCGCGGTTCATTTCGATTTGGTTTATTTATCGTAGTCAAAAATCGACATTGTTACATCACTAGCAAAGCAACGAACTAGTGACAACCTACCTAATTAAGAAAAAACTAATACATATCCATCTCTCTCTAACGCACTAGAATGTCGTAAGAAAATCAAGGATAGATGTCTTTCTCCGCGTATTATTTTAGTCAGGTTTCTATTTGTATTCCTTATTCTGAGGAATTTACCAATGGCGGCCATTTTTGAAAAAAAATTATATCGTTTACTTTTTGATACTAATATTTCAGCCGTTCGATACACGATTATTTGCATTTTACTGCATGTAATAATATCAGTCTTTTAGTCGATGAATATAGCCATATACAACGTGTAACAGAAAGGTGTAACCATATTTGAAGAGCTTATTCAGTCAATAGTATAGAACAACTTTTACTATGGAGCCAAACCTGAAATCTCAAAAAAAAAATCTGTCCTTCCATACATTTCGGCCGAGCGGCATTGCATTTTTCTATGAAATTGTCGATTTTTTTTTCGAGATGCAGGGTTTATTCCATAGTAAAAGTTGTTCTATACCATTGACTGAACAAGCTCTTCAAATATGGTTACACCTTTCTGTTACACGTTGTATATAAATATATATATATATATATATATAATTTTATTTGCTTTAAAAAAAGGTTTTGGACAATACAAACCAAAACAAACGTCGTAAAAAATGTGATATAAAATGGCCGTCATACTCGTATTAAATACCAATCCCTCTAATTCCAAAATAATAAATAAAAGCACCTCAAAATTGCGAACTTTTTGATCGGCCCGCTTCCACTGAGCAGGATAGACTAGTGTAAAATGAAAGCTTTGCCGTTGGATCAGGACAAATATATTAAATACCTTGGCCTACTAATAATAAAGTAGTAAAAGGTCGTATCCGTACATTGAATATTTTTGCGAAATTTTTAAATGAAATGCGTAAAATATGAAATGAAATATATTTGTTTATGTAATGTAGGTATAACAGATACACTTATTTTTAAGTCGGTTTTAATGTAATATAAGTAATTAAATAATCTATGTGTATAGGTAATAGTTTTAAATAATAAAGGTTGGGTTTACATAAATTTAATAAAAAAAAAAAACACGAATAAAATAAAAATATAAGGAATAAATAATATTATAAATATATGCAATACCTATAATTAAAATATGCCTAACTCCACCCATTCGATTAGTATTGCTAAGAAGAAGGGCAAGAAACTTAGCAAGATCATGTCTTTTTTTCATAATATTAGTTACAACAACTAAATGTAAAAAGTAAGCCTATTAAGCGTTATTAGTTTTATTTATTAGTAAACTACAATATTTTGAAATTAGGTCTGTGTACTTGTCTGTATGTATGTACGTATGTCTGTGTTTGCGCCCGTACGACGCTTCACAAACATTCTGTGTGTGTGTGTGTGTGTGTGCGTCCAACAAGTTCTAGTTGTTTTTTAGTTTATTAAATGTCATTAGTGTTAATAATCATAATGTGTTGTGGACTTTATCTTATGGGAAATAAGATTAAGTTTAGTTTGTGTAAATTCTCTTTAGTTTGTGGTCAAAGGCCTGCGCGCCTAGCTACCGCAGTCTCGTTAACTCTGTCGGTACAAGCACTTGTCATTCTTAAATAAGTAATTCGTTTCCAAAGTCCTTTTTTCTTTTATTTAAATATCACTTTGTTCCGTCGTGAACAGTCTGTATGTATGTACATTTAGAAATACGTACATACATATGTACATTTTTTTTATATGGTGGAGATTCGTTTTTTTGTCTTTAACTGTGATTTCACCATCTCTGCCTGCTTTCTGCGACAGCATGCGACATTACGCGGAACAGAACCCCCCCCCCCCTATTACTGTTCCACCGAACCCCTTTCCAGGGGGTTAGTGATTACGAAAGGATCAGCCCGATCGGCAAAAAGTCAGTAGCCTACGGGTTCTGTAGCAAAAATAGGGATGATACGCAAGTCGGCAAACTTCTTGAGCAAAAAGCTGCGTGATAGGGGGAAAGTTGGCGCACGAATTGCGGCCTTCGGTTGACCACAAGGTTATCTTTCAAGATGTTTGCCGATCTCTCTTCAGTTCGGGCCGACCAAGGAAGAAAGCTGACAGTAACTTTACCTGACACGGGTATGGAAAAAATTCTTCATCAATAGGCAAATCAAATTTTACAGCAATTCACCAAGTATTCATCTAGTCAAGCCTTTCTATCCGGCGGGTGTGCGATAGCGAAGGGTAGTACACAATGACGCAGCGCTCGTAGCGGTTAGTTGGTGGCGGCGGGTGTGCGGTAGTGAAGCGTAGTACACAATGACGTAGCGCTCGTAGCGGTTAGTTGGTGGCGGCGGGTGTGCGGTAGTGAAGCGTAGTACACAATGACGTAGCGCTCGTAGCGGTTAGTTGGTGGCGGCGGGTGTGCGGTAGTGAAGCGTAGTACACAATGACGTAGCGCTCGTAGCGGTTAGTTGTTGGCGGCGGGTGTGCGGTAGTGAAGCGTAGTACACAATGACGTAGCGCTCGTAGCGGTTAGTTGGTGGCGGCGGGTGTGCGGTAGTGAAGCGTAGTACACAATGACGTAGCGCTCGTAGCGGTTAGTTGTTGGCGGCGGGTGTGCGGTAGTGAAGCGTAGTACACAATGACGTAGCGTTCGTAGCGGTTAGTTGGTGGCGGCGGGTGTGCGGTAGCGAAGCGTAGTACACAATGACGCAGCGCTCGTAGCGGTTAGTTGGTGGCGGCGGGTGTGCGGTAGTGAAGCGTAGTACACAATGACGTAGCGCTCGTAGCGGTTAGTTGTTGGCGGCGGGTGTGCGGTAGTGAAGCGTAGTACACAATGACGTAGCGCTCGTAGCGGTTAGTTGTTGGCGGCGGGTGTGCGGTAGTGAAGCGTAGTACACAATGACGTAGCGCTCGTAGCGGTTAGTTGTTGGCGGCGGGTGTGCGGTAGTGAAGCGTAGTACACAATGACGTAGCGCTCGTAGCGGTTAGTTGTTGGCGGCGGGTGTGCGGTAGTGAAGCGTAGTACACAATGACGTAGCGCTCGTAGCGGTTAGTTGGTGGCGGCGGGTGTGCGGTAGTGAAGCGTAGTACACAATGACGTAGCGTTCGTAGCGGTTAGTTGGTGGCGGCGGGTGTGCGGTAGCGAAGCGTAGTACACAATGACGTAGAGCTCGTAGCAGTTGTAAATAACAGACGCAAGTCACTTAGCAGCGACGTAATACAAGGAGCGCACCTGTGCGATCACGTTTTTGTGCGCAGTGTTGCTTCATACGTTATCTTCTGAGCGATTTACAAATTTCAAGTGCTTATAAGTTTTTACCACAATTATCCGAATACCCGGATATCCGGATAATAAATTATCCGTTATCTGGATTATCCGGATAGTAAAAATCCGCGGATAATTGCACACCAGTAGAACTCATAGAACTCCTCAACAGATGACAGCACATAACTCGAGATTGCGGCAATCACTTTGTGTTATGGTGCTGATAGTAGTCTTTACAGTCACTTGAACTTCGTTTCATATCAACAGCGCGTTTGCAAGAATCACCTATATTCACAATTTTACCCGTCGACACTAAAACATTTCAAATAAAATGAACTTTGAACAAAAATATAGTAACCGACACAACACTTCTTTCAACTTCAACTTCTTTGTCTCTGAAACATTAGGTTATCTAGAAGTCAGCACATTCCCTAATATAACAACATAAAAACCAATATTAGAGCGCCGACTTCTAGATAACATAATGTTTCTGAAAGAAACATGTCGGCAAAAGTGTTGTTTCAGTACCATCGGTCATTATACAATTAATTATATTTAACTTTTTAGTGAATGACTACTGTTACACTTGAAGTCGGTTACTATTTTTTCGTTAAAAGTTCATTTTATTGATAACCTTACACGTGCGAAAATACAAATGTGAAAAAAGAAATTATTTACCTTGCGATTTCTCCGAAAGTTTGTGGGTGTGAATGTGTGCCTTAATTGTGTTTTTAAATAGTTAAAAAAGAAAACAAACACAGAATTTACAAAGGTACAGTAAGGCCTCGCTAATCCGGACCCCCGGTTATCCGGTGATCCCTGTTATCCGGACAGGCGAGTGGGGCGTTGAAGTTATCATTCCAAAAAAAGTTGCAAATTCAGCAAGGATAATGACTTTGATAGCACTGAACATAATGTTTCTTCGTCGACTTAGAGACCGTGCTTTTGAAATTAAAGATAATTATAATCAGAAGAGTATCAAACACACTTCGTGTTAAATGTGCAAATTTCTTACATGTTTGTATATAATTCTCTTTTTGTTTGTCTCACTTATTATAATTAAATAAACTTAAGGTTAACCATGTATTTTAATACCATTTAAATATTGCAGACCACAATCCGGATGCCTCGGTAATCCGCCAAGGGCCTGTTTTTTGCCTATCCGGATTAGCGAGGCCCTACTGTATATAAAAAAAATAGTTTCAACTTATTCTGGTGCGTTTATTAATTTTTCGCGATTTTTTCACTACGACAAACATTAAAAACCTCCATAGGTTTTGGTTTAACCCGACCGTAACATCCAAAAAATAAAAAAATAATTTGCGGCGGATTATAGCACACAAAAATGTAATTATTTATAGCTTACTAAACTAATTTAATGGGAAAAAATATTTGAAGACCAATCCTTCTAATCACATAGTTTTTTATTTTAGCACTTATTCACTTATTTTATTGTTATTTAATTTATTTCGTGAATACAGATTTTAAGGCCAATTCTGAAGGCTTTAATTTTAGTTCTAGTGTCTGTCAAAATTATATTCTCTTCATTGCAAAATAGCCCTTAATTGTTAGGAATAGAAGCGAAATTACTTTTGAAATATTAATATTTGACATCACTAAAACTAAAATTAGAGCCTTCAGAATTGGATTTAATATCGAACTAAATTTTACGTAATAATAAAGCCATACCATTCGATTCTTGTAACTTCGTCGCTGACTGGCAGACACAAGATCGTGCGCTCGGACGCGTGAATAAGTTGTAACGTAGTCGCTGACTGGCAGACACAAGATCGTGCGCTGGGACGCGTGAATAAGTTGCAACCTATACAGTGTACACCTAATTGTTTGTCTCAACACAGAATAAATACGTCACAACTCTCGCGATCGGTTTAGATAAAATGTTTTCAACAAAGTAAAAATGGACATTATTTGACAAAGTTGACCTAATACAAAAAAAAAACAAGACCAAATCAACTTCGTAAACTTCATACAACAATAACTATGGTACTCGCACTTGGAAGTACATGCTACCAAAGATATTAAACGAACTACCAAGTCAAATTATAAGTCAACTGAATCGTAATCCTCACAAAATAAAAATTATTTTAAAGTACCACTATCTGGATAAAAAAATGATAAAATTAAATAAGTAAAATTTAGTTGTGAGCGCTTGCAGTGACACATAAACCTCTTTATGGTTTCCGTTAGCTGTATAAGTTTTATAATATTGTATATTTTTCTTGTATTACTCAATAAGCGCATAAAAAATATATATATTATGTATAAGTGTTTTAGTTTTCCTGGCTAATTGAGCATTTTTTAAATAGATATATTATAATCCATTTCTATTACCTAAATTTTAAACATTATGCACGCGTATTACCAAAAAGGACCTACGTGCGGCGGTAGATTAGGAGTAGAACGCTGCTGGCCTTTCAATCTTGGGATCCAGTTTCGATCTCCGGCCGGGCATGCACCAATGAAATTTTCAGAATTTATGCGCATAGTATTTGTTCTTACTAACCACTTGCTGAACGGTGAAGGAAAAACATCGTAAAGGAAACCTGCATGCCTTAAAAAGCGCGTATTCGGACACCAAGTACGGCGATAGCACCCACCACCTGTATCGGCCTCTGTAAAGTTTTTATATGTATATATTTGTATACTATTAATGTCAACGTTCATGTTTTTCATTCTTGTAAAATTATCCATTTATCAAACCATCAAAAAGGCAAGAACCATAATTTCAAAAACCCAAATGCCTATCATATTAAATAGTTTAGATTTAAATTTAAAAAGTTGCAACATGTGGGCTGCAACAGTACCCATCGTTGGGACTTAATAATCGTCGGTGAAATGCTATATGTCTCTAATTAAATCACAATACTTGGAATGCAGCAACGCTGTTTAATAAATATTTAATATTCCTTGAATTTCTTATTATTTTTTTACTGTAAATATTGCATTTTACAGCATTTTGTTTAGAAATATCAATATTTCCTGTCATTGAGCACAACCAAGGTCAAGGTACAACGCTCACATTGCAGATAACAATTCCCACAAAACGCAAAATAAAATTCCCATACATTTAGTATACAACGTGTAACAGAAAGCTGTAACCATATTTGAAGAGCTTATTCAGTCAATGGAATAGAACACCTTCAAACTATGGTGTCAACCCTGAAATCTCAAAAAAAAATCTGCCCTTCTTTCATACATTTCGGCCGAGCGGCATTGCATTTTCCTATGAAGCGGGTAAATTTTTTTTCGATATACAGGATTTGTTCCATAGTAAAAGTTGTTCTAAACCATTGACTGAATAAGCTCTTCAAATATGGTTACACCTTTCTGTTACACCTTGTATAATAAAGTTTGAATTGTTATAACGCCAAACGTGCCAGGTTGCGCCGCGACCGATCTGGTATTTCTGAAGCTATTAAGGGTCAGCTGTCCCCGCAAAGTGGATTGTTGCTGCTTATAGACAAAATAACTTGTCTATGGTTAGCTGCTGTCCAGATTTAAACGTCAAGCCGCAAGTTTTGACCCCACGTGAAAGAGGACGGTCAGAAATCGAAAGGAAAGGCTCTTATCGTATCGCAACCTTTCTCTAGTAACGATGAAAAAAGAAAGAAAGAAAATACATTTATTTCGTAACACGCAAAATATGGTAGGTACGTACAAAATAATCTTAACAAGATAAATAATTAAACTTGAGACTTATCTACTTAGCTTAACTTATTAGAATAACTAACTAACTGATTATATTTAAGTACCTACGATTATTGCTACCACCAAAATATCCGCAACTCAGCATGATGCTGTTGTGTTGACATGGTATGCCTACGAAGTAGGTAATCATTTCGAGACAACGCTGGTATTCTGCTGCAGCCTAGCGTATGTGAGTGACTCGCGGTTGTGGAAACATGTACACAAACAAGTTTATGAACATTTTTCAGGCACTAGAGTAACCAAATATGTAGACAAACAAGTTTATGAACATTTTTCAGGCACTAGAGTGACCAAATATGTACACAAACAAGTTTATGAAGATTTTGCTGTCGAGCGGTCGGGCGGACTACACATCCCGAGGATGCCTCGTTTAGAGGCGAAACACGTGTCGATAAGTTTTCTTGCTTGTTATTTAAGATTGCTTTATTTTGTGCTCGTACTGCTTGCTTTGCTTGTGCATGTTTTATGCGGGAGGGCGGGCGGTGCTTGAGTCTGCATTTTGAATAGCATGGTAGGATTAATATCCACAAATTCAAGTTTTATAAACATTTTTCAGGCACTAGAGTGACCAAATATGTACACAAACAAGTTTATGAACATTTTTCAGGCACTAGAGTGACCAAATATGTACACAAATAAGTTTATGAACATTTTTCAGGCACTAGACTGACTAAATATGTACACAAATAAGTTTATGAACATTTTTCAGGCACTAGAGTGACCAAATATGTACACAAATAAGTTTATGAACATTTTTCAGGCACTAGAGTGACCAAATATGTACACAACCAAGTTTATGAAAATTTTTCAGGCACTAGAGTGACCAAATATGTACACAAACAAGTTTATGAACATTTTTCAGGCACTAGAGTGACCAAATATGTACACAAACAGATTTATGAACATTTTTCAGGCACTAGAGTGACCATATATGTACACAAACAAGTTTATGAACATTTTTCAAGCACTAGAGTGACCAAATATGCAATTTTAAGAGTCATAACGATGCGATGCGTGTTTTAGATTTTATCACAGGGTTATTTTTATTAAATCGCTTTTCTGTCTGCACTAATAATAAAATATAGTCCAGTAAATAAGCCGGGAAAAAGTGTCAAATGTGTGAAAAGTGGTGGAACAGCACCTATTTAATTTTTTTTACTTTCACGTGTTCTGTAGACCCCTTTATCTCCTTTTTTATCTTCAGAAAAGAGAAAGTTAGGGGGGTGTGTGTGACCCGCCAAAACAAGCTGTCATAAAAAAAATACTAAGTATTTTAAAATTTTCTTCTTTCACGGTTTCCTTTGACCCCTAGGAACACAATTCGATAGTTTTGGGAAAAGAACATTTTATTTTGTCATTTTGTTTTCGTGAATTTCTCAACCGCAATGTTTTCCTGTAATTTTGTACATAAGCAAAATATTACAATGTTTTTTTTTCATATTTTTTGGTTCACCAGTTTTGGAGATGGAGGTATATACATTTTTGTGGTTTTTCGAGAGTTTCTCGAAAGAGATGCAAGTAAATATATTTGATTGACTATATATAAAGCTACTACAAAACGGTAACTGACTCACTCACTCATTGACATGGTAGTTTAGTTGGAAAGAGTGTTCTGGGGTGGTAGTGATGTATGTATGGAATGTTGGGTGTCTAATACTGAGTGGGGAAAAAATCAGACATTTGACATGGTTTTTTGACGTTTTAGTGAGGCGGGTCGTTGTATGGGATTTTGTATGGGAGTTTTGCGAGTGAGTAGGCGAGCCCGAAGGGCGAGCCTACGAACGAGCACGAACGAGCCCGCGAGCGCGAAGCGCGAGAGGGCGATGTTCGTAGTGATGTACCTGGGTACTAGGGATGGGAAAAATTGACATTTTTGACATTATTGACAGAAAGTTCGCCGGAACAAGCCCGCGAGCGCGAAGCGCGAGCGGGCGCAGTTCCTAGGGATGTCCCCGGTCACTAGGGATGGGATTTTTTTTTTCTAAAATTTGTTACAAAAAAATTTTGTTTTGGGCATATCTTCGGAACGGAAGGTGGTACATCCCTAGGGGTCGGACCATAGGGTGACAAAAAAGATATTTTTTTTTTCAAATGTCAAAACTTTAACGGCCCGTATCTCCGAGACGGCTTGAGTTATACCCATGTTGATGGGTGTCTAAGAAAAGGTCTCGCCGAGATCTAGCCCCCCCCCCCGGTGTCAAAACTTTAACGGCCCGTATCTCCCAAACGGCTGGAGCTAGACCCATGTTCATGGTACTCTAAGAAAAGGGCTCGACGAGATCTTTCTGAAAATAAAATAAAAAAAAAAAGTCGAAAAAATATTTTTTTTTTTGCCAAAACTTTGATCGGCCATATCTCCCGAACCGTAAGTCCTAGCGAGTTGCGGTTTCGACTTTAGTGATCTGTCCGCCAAGCGCTACGCGACCGCATAAAAAAATTTGACATTTGACAGAATTTGACATTTTTTTGACAGGTCCAAAAAAGTGCTCCGATTCGCTTGAAACTCGGTATCAAGGGGCAGGTGGGGTCGGTGATTACGAATCCACTGTCAAATTTGACACTTTTTGACAACCGACAGGGATTTTGACACTTTTTCTAAAAAAAAATGGATTGGACATTTTATCGGATCTAATGGCGAGGCCGAAGGCCGAGCCTTCAAGTGTCTTTCTAGCGAGGCCGAAAAACGAGCATGTGAGGACGGAGAACGCGCCAGCGAGGCCGAAGGCCGAGTTCACATTACCCCGGGGGCATTACAATACTGTTTCACTTGGACATATCTCCCAATCCTTTGAGATTGGGCTTAGCGGGATTCGACTACGTTGAATTGGTTCAAGCACATTTCGACCGTTGACAGTTTGGACACTTGACAGCTGTCAGAGGAAACATTTCGCGTAAAGGATCCCGGCGAGGCCGAAGGCCGAGCCTACAAGTGTCTTTATAGCGAGGCCGAAAAACGAGCATGTGAGGACGGAGAACGCGCCAGTGAGGCCGAAGGCCGACCCCGGAGGACGATTCCGGAGGCCAAACAGTACCAAGCGGCGAGGCCGAAGGCCGAACCGAGTATAAGCGAGGCCGATGAACGAACATACGAGGCCGAAGGCCGAGTATGTGAGCTCATGAGGCCGAGTTCACTTAACCCCGGGGGCAGTACAAGACTGTTTCATTTGGACCTATCTCGAAAACGTTTGAGTTTGGGCTTAGCGGGATTCGACTCCGTTGAAAGTTCGTTCAAGCACATTTCGACCGTTAAGATTTTGGACTTTTAACAACTGTCAGAGTACACAATAGCAAAATATTTGTCCACTTCAATTGAATCAAAGTTACCACACGTATTTCAACGCGCTATTACGCTTACGACGATGACAATTTTGAAAACTGATCATGACCGATGACTTTTTTCCCACCCGATCATGGCCGATGACATTTCGTGATACAATTGACTTCTGCCCATTACTTGAATGTCGTCTGATAATTTGTTGCAACTCAATTTCAAACGTGTTTTTTACTCGATACCTTGTCCTGTCACGTTAACGAAAAAGTTACAACAACAACTAAATGCAACAACAAACAACAATGAATAGAGTATAACAAAGAACAATTACAACTCACGCGGGCTGCCTGCAGCCCGCGCACCACGCAAAACACTAGTTAAACTATATATTTTTACAATCAACTCTTTAATAACATGTGTTATTTTACTCTAATTTGTGATTCTTTCGCTAAACTCATAAACTAAACATGAAAATCTGATATGTTACATTTACATTACCAGAATACGGACGCCTCACAGAATAAGGTTGCGGGAAGCGCGCGGGTGACTCGCTTGCAAGTGCGCCGCGCAGCGGGAATAAGACGGCTCTAGTTTTTTTCATATACAGACTGTTCAAAGCTATTTTACCTCTGACAGCTGTTCTATGTCCAATACTTAAGAAACATTTTCAATCAGCCTAGAGTTAAAATAACTGTGAATGATCTGTACCTATCGCGGCCGTGGGCGCTAAGTCAATGATTCCCTTAAACCC
Organism: Ypsolopha sequella; assembly: GCA_934047225.1. Taxonomy (NCBI): domain Eukaryota; kingdom Metazoa; phylum Arthropoda; class Insecta; order Lepidoptera; family Ypsolophidae; genus Ypsolopha; species Ypsolopha sequella. Next base: position 27,239,592 of record OW203987.1, read on the forward strand.
CCCTAGCTCTCTCATTTTCGGAGGTAATTCAGAAGTCAATGCTGACGAATGTTTCTTGGGATCTAGGAAACGTGAAAGAATAAATTTTCAAATAGTATATAATATATTTTTTTTAATGAAAGCTACTCTTTGGGGGGCAAACCCCCCTTTCTCATTACTGGAGGTAAAGCAAAAGTTAATGTGAATGAAAGTTCCTGGGGGTCTACAGAACACGTGAAAGAAAGAATTTTTTATATTGCTACTGTTCCACCATTTTTCCACAATTTCCGACTTATTTTTTGGACACAGTAAGGAAGTCGTGTCTGTACATTGAATATTTTCGAGAAATTTTAAATGAAACGTGTTTTTAGTATTAAGGCTATAACTATACATTTTTTACTTTTTTTGTCCTTCTTCTGCTGTGTAGGTATATGGTTCGAACCACTCAACGGTATTGGATGCGGTTTTCTTTATTATCATCGTAGTGACCCTGGTCAACATCGGCTTTAGGGGGCGTCGGTAAAATAACCACCAAGCTGAAAACGGGGCAAAGATTGATTGTGATTTTGTAGTTGTTATTTAATAAGCTTCACTGCAAATATCATCAGCTAAAAACTCTATATTTAGGGAAAATTCGTTAAGCGAGCAACTCCTGTCGCGTAAAGATAGGTACTCCTTTCCTTCTCAAGTTTTAAAGAAATAGTTAAAAAAAACCTTGGCTTACAAAATTACTCAGTCTTTGTGGGAGTGGGACCATGTGAATGCCTGAAAAATGTTTACTTAGTTAACTGAAAATAAAGTTCATTATTTCATTCCATTTCATTATTTCTAATATCCATAATGGCTGTTGTTTTTTGATTTGCCTTTTGCTTGGTCAATGACAGTTTCTCGATTTAACAAAATGCGAAAGTCTGGCCAAATTGATAGTATGGATAGTACATATCTGCTCATTGGATAATAGCCGTTATCAACAGCTTAAGGCGATTACCATCGCCAAATTAGCAGCTCGATATTTGTCAGAACGAATATCAACGGAAGCGACATTGAAATAACGTTCATATCAGCGCGCAATGCATAGTGGCTGTTACGACGCTCACTGCGTCCTTGATAGGGCGAAATAGGAGAAAATTATACTTTTCACGTGGACGTGATTGTTCGATTGAATAATCCTATGTTATGTTTATAGCTATCAAATTTATCTATTTATCAAAGCATAAATGAATTCAATCGGCCAAGCCACGTAGGAGCAGTAGGAAATTCAAGCCAAAAAACACCATTTAGTTAAGAATTTTTTTCATGTAGAAGTTTTGGTGGTATGAAAAAGAAAAATGTTGCATATGTTGTCTAAGAGTTGATTATTTATAATACATTTTTTCATTATTTTTGGTTTGGCCGTAAACGAGGGGTAGGCTTTAGAATGTACCCATTTGGCAATAGTAAGGCCCTTAACGTGCTTCAGGGAGGGATCCAGATTTGAAAATGCAGCGGTCACCTTCCAAGGACTGACCGTGACATGCGCTGCTTATCGGAAATCGGAAATCGTTAGCGATCGTGCGATCGCACACTGCTACACACGCCCCTCAGATTGCACATAAAAGCAGAAGTTATGCTAACTTTCTATAAGGAACCCTGAGAAAATATAAAAACTAGTTATTGCATAACGCCATACGCTTCTTTAGTGACTATAAAAATGCCATTTTCACAAGTTAAAGTGTTATTATGAGAACTTTATGCCCTTAAAAGTCTTTTTATAGCGAAAGATGGAACTATAAAATGCGTTTATTTTTTCTTACACAAATTCAATTTTCTGTGGGATGCTCGTTGCTTTGAAATTGAATGTGATAGCGAATGTCTAGTAGCTCTATCTGTGGAAACTTTAAATGACTAGCTAGAGTTAATTTAAGTTTTTTACTATTGTTATTAAAATAGTCGCTAGTTTTCCAAAATAAGTAATAAATAAGTAATAAATAAATAAATAAATCTAACTGCGTCTCTATACAGCCCAAAAAGCAAAATTTGAGGAAACACCAATAGCTATCAGGTTATCGTGAATATTGCTTCGTTTTTACGCAAAGTTGAGCAAGTTGTATAGTTTTTAACTATACTGGAAATAAAAAGGAGAGAAATACAGACGTCGTTCATGTAAAGAAGACTTTTACAGACTTTTAGAAATAAACAGTTACCGTTTCATGGAAAACAGTTTTTACCTGAAACCATTTCACAAATTCGGCGCTTTTTGAATATCTCGCCATCTTTCACCCCTTGATGAGAGATAGATTGGAGTGCGGTATGGGGGGAAAGGAAATATATAAACATTTGTGCAAAGTTTCATTGAGATCAAAGCCATCAGGATGTCACAAACACTTAAAGCATTTATATGGCAGCTGAACGGAATGGCCCACCTTAATCACGCGCAAACCTCCATAAATAAACAAACACAAAGTTGTGACTGTGTCTATGGAATGTTTTTATATAATGTATTCATTCTAGATTGCAATGTATCGGCAAAGCGGCAAAATTTATAATTTTAATTTATTGCTGCTGTGTTATACCTATATACGAGTACATTAAAATACACGAGTCTCCCGCCCCCCCCGCAACCCGCTTCACCCCTCCCCCCCTTGAAAAGTGTCCCGTTTTACAGATTTTCTCAATTTTCAGGAAAACTATACAAGCTAGGTCAAAATGGTCTAACACTGAATTATTTGTCAATAAATTACCTACAAATAAGTTCTTACATTCATTTTGATACGATTTATAATTTACAATCTATGGTGTATCCAAGTGGACTAAAAATTTATAACCAGCAATTAATCACAATTTAAATACTCGCGCGCTAATTCCGTTCAAAATTTGCGGCGTTACTGTTCTTGGCAGAGCGTCGCCCGCTCGTGCCGCTTAGTAACCGCCATTCGGACAGTTTGTTACTTCATTCTCCGTAGTCAACACTGTTAAAGTACATTAGTTTGAACTTTAAATACTACAAGCTTTAAATTCGTCGCTATAATTAAGTGTTTTATTGTGATCTTTCTTGAACTATAAATGCTATATACATTAAATTCGTTACGTTACGTGTTTTATCATGGAAAACTGTTTTATATGTGAACTCTCTCTAAACCAAGGAGAAACAGTGAATGTGTCAAAAGAAATAACAAATCTCATAAATGCAAGTCTAAAAAGAAAAGATGGAAAACACGCTGGCCTTGAAAATATTAAGACCATTAAAGTACATACGATTTGCAGAAGGGAGTACACACGATTTGCAGAAGGGTGTATACTCGAGACCGCAAAATCCAGAAATACCTCGATGGTACTGAAACTCAGAGCACCTCGAGTGATGTGAAACTGCGCTCCAGCAATAAATTTGATTTCGAAAAAGATTGTCTTTTGTGCTCATTAAAATGTGACTTGGCGGCAGAAAAAAAGAAAAAAGTCGAAAACAAACGAAAATTTCATCAAATTCAATCATTGACGATGAAAACTACTTTACTGGAAAAGGCGGCTGCTAGGAATGACACTTGGGGTGCTGAAGTTATTACGCGAATCCAAGGCGTGATTTGTTTAGTAGCTGAAGAAGCACATTATCACGAGGATTGCTTTGCAAAATTTTCTTCTAATGTATCTGCGAGAAAAGGTGCTGGACGACCTAAAAATGAAAGTTTGGTAAACGCATTTTAAGAACTATTTCGTTTTATTGACTCCTCTGATGAGTGCCAATTTAGTTTGAATGAGCTCATGAGAAAACTTGACGAATATTTACCTTCTGAAGCTTCTATTAGTATGCGAACATTAAAAAGAGAACTGTTTGAAAAGTATGGCGACGGTGTAGTCTTTGCAAGTCTTAGCAAGAAACTTACAGTAGCGTGTTTTCGTGGATCTGCTTTAAAGCTAATAAATTGGTACGATAATCGAGCGAGCACAGAAGAGGATGAACGACGAAGAATAGTTGAAACTGCTGCTGCAATAGTTCGCGAAGACATAAGAACTATGCCTTATGATAATTCAGTTTATCCAGATATTACAAATTTTGACAAGACGTCAACAGTATGGTTCCTGAAACATTGAATGTTTTTTTGAATGCCGTTATCGCTGAAGGCAAAAAGACGAAACAAGAAAAAGTTGCGAAAACTTGTACATCAATTGCTCACTCTATTATAACTGCAACAAGGCCTCGTTCTTTTTCGTCTCCGTTACAGCTTGGTCTTGCCGTTTACTTGTTTCGCAAAGCAGGCTCCAAAAACATAATAGACATCGTTTCAAGTCTGGGGTATTGTTCCAGTTACAGAGAAGTTACACTATTTGAGTCTTCCGCCGTTCAATCCTGAGACCCAATAATACAAAACGAATCTTTTTCACAATTTGTTTTCGATAATGCCGATTCTAATATAGCTACTTTGCCTGGCAGGAACCTTCCACCCTATGGGCGGAATCAGAACGATTACACCTAGTAGTGCAATAAAGACACAAACAATAGAAAAACTGTCTAAAATTCCAACTGCTAATGAAATTTCTGAAGCGCGAAAAATACCTCAACTGACTTTTCAAAAGGTACAATAGAAAAGGAATCGAAGAAATTCTTTTAAATGACGTGTATTCTGCGGGTGTCTTTGAAGAAGTGGCTCAACCATCTAATCAAGACATGGGATGGATGTTTGGACACTTCTTGAAAATACCAGGAATGTCTTTATGGCAAGGATTTATGGAAAAATTGACCAACAAAATGCCTTACATAAAATCCATAATTTTACCACTACCATTTGTCAATCAACCGCCGAGTGATTATAGCACTGTGCTTACGGTTTTAACTTATGCAGCAGAAGAAGCAAAAAAAAACAATCAACAAACTTGTTTTGTGACGTTCGATCATCCTTTATACATGAAAGCCAAAGATGTAGTTGCCATTGATAGCTGCGAGCCTGGTGGTACACTTTCAAATGTACTAGTCAGATTGGGAGGTTTCCACGTGCTCATGTCGTTTTTGGGGTCCGTAGGTACCTTGATGGAAGGCAGTGGTCTCTCTGATTTATGGGCCACAGTGTACGCTCCTGCATCAGTAAAACATGATGTCAGGTCATGCCTATGCTAGGGCAGTGAGAGCTCATTGTACAACATTACGAGCTCTTTCGGTTCTCATTCTTGAACAAATGGATGTGGAACAATCTGATAAAGATTATATGGCAGAATTTCTTTCTAATGCTCCCAATTATGATTTGTTGCAAGACGATGAAAAAGTCACCAAGCTGAAATCAGCATATATTGCCCTCATTTGTTCGCTTCGAGATATCGGAAAAACCTCACAGCTATGGTTACAGTACTGTGAATTTGTAATCATCATTTTGCATTTCATTCAAGCGGAAAGAACAGCAAATTGGGAACTTCATAAAAAATGTGTTAAGTCGATACTGAAAATAGTATCATGCAGCTGCAAGAATGTGGATGTGTCAAAGCTGGATTGCGTTGTTCCACCATGTGCCAGGGCCTTAGTTGCTTCAACAAATCTTTAGAAGATAATGATGACGATACTGATTTATTTTAGATCATAAGTACTATAGAAACGCATTTCTTGTAAAAAATAATAAATATTATAGTTACTTGTGTATTAAATGTTTTATTTCTGCTAAGCACACATTTTTAGTAATCTTTGATGCTACATAGCTTGGAAACTATAAATCGTATCAGAATGAATGTTAGAATTTATTTGTAGGTAATTTATTGACAAATAATTCAGTGTTAGACTATTTTGTCCTAGCTTGTATAGTTTTCCTGAAAATTGAGAAAATCTGTAAAACGGGACACTTTTCAAGGGGGGGAGGGGTGAAGCGGGTTGCGGGGGGGGCGGGAGACTCGTGTATTTTAACGTACTCGTATATAGGTATTACACAGCAGCAATAAATTAAAATTATAAATTTCGCCGCAAAAAAATCTAGAATGAATAAAGTAATAATATTTTAGGCAAACATGACAGTGACAAAAATAAAATTTGCATAGCCTTTTAACGATTTTTTAGTTTTAAGGTTTTTATGGTTACAGATAAAATCAAAAAAACAATACTAGTCTTGCATCGAAAATGTTATATATATGTTATGGATTAATATTAAGAGCGCACCGAGCTTTTTACACACACAAACACGTTTTTATAACCCTTGTTTGAAGTAGTAAACAATTCAATTAAAATCTAGGAAAATACATTGGTATTATTGGGTATATATACTAGACTGTATACACGATGGAAACACGATTTGATAAAGTTGGCTTGATAGAATAAATTGGCAAAGTTACCTCTTTTCGAGTAACTTTTTCCTCTTCTTCCCTACTTTTTTATATAAATAAGTAATTTGATATGATGATTCATTTACTAAAATAAAGTTATAATATATTGACCAATCAATACTCTGTAACACCTCTTACACCACTTCAGGAACACATCCCATAACGAAATAAGTGTTTATATAAAATGACTTTTATTTATAAATTAGCCAAATTCAAACCGGAGGCTTGGTAAGTGATCATCACGGATCGGTAAAACTTTACGCTAATTTTGCGAAATAAAATGTTCTCTGACTCGGGGCTAGGCTTGCGTTTGTAGGGATCATGAAAAATTAAATTTTAAGAATTTCCCAAAAAGGGTCATCAAACCTTGATACTGAGCACTGACTCGGTAAGTGCTCAGTATCAAGGTTTGATGAATTTGGCTGCATAAATCAATGTCTCCTCCCATATTTATCATCTGTTTGGAACAGTGTTACGTGTGCCCTTGTAAAGTAACAAAACCTGAAACACCCTTGTCCTCACAAAGCTCCTCCGACCAGTAACTTCGTATGCAGGGCTCGGTATAAAGATCTTAAGTACAACGTCGTCCATATAAATCTTGTTTATCACTAATAGGTTGGATAGTCTCCGTTAAAGAGGTATACAAATACAAATTTCTTTATTAATCCACAAGTAGTTAATGCTTAATATTATTTTATCAGTAATTAATAGCATGCACACAGAAAATTAAAAAATACAAATAAGAATTATATAGACAATAATAATAATGGATATGTTGATCGTACAGGAATATTTAAACTGTTTTTATAGACCCTCTCACCTGCACTGGCCTAGAGAAAGACCGTCCCGCAGAGTGAAAGTTTAACAATTTGGACACGCAAATTGGAATAGGTGTTACACCTTATTTAATAGGATACATTATTATAGTAATTATTAGACAAAAGTATCGTTAAATCATCGTTACAACAATATTTACATACTTATTATATTATATTGTTAGATAAATGAGTGCTTCATAAAGAAAGAGGGTGAGGGTGAGGGTGTGTGCGTGAGTGAAGATGTGTGTGATTGTGTGTGTGGAGGGTGTGTTTGTGAGTTTATTTGAATATCACGCAACCTTATGCTATAGCATCTGTGAGTTGAAACTGACTAACTGGCTATGAATCAACTTTCAAATAACCTTCAATCTGATCATAATCTTTGCCTTCCAACCAGCTTCTAATTTTTTCCTTTTGCTGCTTTATTTTCAAATAGCTTTTTTCCATTATGAACATTAACAATGTGCTAAGAAGGGACGAAATCTGTACACAAAGTTAGTTTTACAAACAAGTGTTTTATGTAGGTTTCCAAACTGAGTTCTATAAGAATCATTGGTTCTGTTTGAGAAATACATTGGTGTTTTGCTTACGAAATAATAATAATCTGGTAAATTTTCATGTTTGTCTTTACAAACATTCGTCGATTAATTTTAATGACTTATGAAGAAGCACCATCACGCGCAAACCTCCATACAAACGCTAACACAAAACTGTGAGGTGTCTATGGAATGTTTTTATAATGTTTTAGGTTGAATCCATTGTCATTATTACATCTACGTTCGAGTAAAACAAAAATCGTAAAATTTTGAAATATCTTAACGACAAACCCCTAAAATAAATAATTTTAACGGCTTTTTACCAAAAGTGTTCCCGAATATGTTTTAATTGTTTTAGTTAAAATCAAAAAATGAATACAAGTCAAACATCAAAAATGATATCTCCAAAATATGTTTGAAAACGTCCACAATTTTGCCAAAATCATGTTTCTCCTGAAACAAGTTTTCAATTTGGCGCCCGCGTCGAAATCGGCACAGCACTACTGTATTGTCTTCGCAAGTTTCATGGAGCATGCATATTATAGCGAAATGAAACAACATGATATTTGGCTGCGCCCGCAACCGAGTTGGTCAAGTCATGATGTCTGGTCTTAAGTATGGTTCCAGACGTTATTAAATAAAATAAAAAATAATATCGATTTTTAGTGTTTTTATTGGTTTGTATCTCTCTGTATGCCTACCCAGCGTGTGTGAGTATGGGCATTTCTTCCAAGAGCACCGCCAACAGTGGCCAAATCTTGTCCAGCAGTGGACGAAAACAAGCTGATGGATGGCTGGATGTCTCTGTAGTTCTAACAGAATTAATGTCATGATATGGCCAATCAGGTGATGAAAACTTCTTTAACACTTTAGAATGTCATGGTTCTCCAACTTTTCACTTTAACTCTTCACCAACGAACAACTCTTCACTTGCCTGACGCGATTGTCAAAAATTCATTGGCCAGGAATATATACATATATCTTTCGATCGAGGGTCAGGTTTTCTATCGACTGTTAGATTCATTGACAAACTAAGGAAGATGCAAGAAAAAAAAATGCCACCTCATAATACTACAACAACTTCTCCCTCAATACCAAAAGATGTTTTCCAGAAGGAAACGTGAATGGATTTATACGCGTGGCCACATTTTCTTTTTAAGGCCATTTAAGGCCAACTGTGTGGGGCTAATGTAATTCACACTGTACTATGTCCTTGCTTGAACGAGATTTACTCTGGTAATAATTTTAAGTCGATTGTAAATTAAAAGATAGTGCACTAAAGCGAAAGAAAAGGAATTTTCTGGAAATGTAACTAGGTTTGTAGTTATATTACGTTATGGAGAAACTATATGGTCTTTGGTTTGTAGGAATTATTACGAAGAATGTTCATCTATCAAATTTCGTAAAAATATCCAATGTACAGACGCGACTCCGTATATCTATAAAGTCGTGTGCATTGAATATTTTTGCGAAATTTTAAATGAAATGGGTTATTATTAGTGTTGTTCTGAAACCAGAATTCCCATTTTGTCTGTCTTTATGTAAGTCTAAATTTTTCATTATAACTCAAGAACCACTTATCGGATTTGGATGCGGTTTTCTTTATTATCAATCATCGCATTATTATCAATAAAATTGTTATCAATAGTGACTCGCTGGTCAACGTATAAACTACAAGTGGTGTTGATAAAATAACTTCGATGAGCCGAAAACTGGGCAGAGACTATTTTAATAAAACAAATAAAGGGAGATAATTATTATTTATTGGTTAAGTGTACAGCATTGCAGTACTAAACCAATGCGCTATACAACAACAAAAAAAAACTACAGAATAATATCGTAACATTTGTGTATTATACAAAAAGCAATAAACTGGTTGATTCAATAACGAATCCATTAAATTAAAGGAATCGAAATACTAGTACATCGTATTTATTCTATCTTTTTTGTTATTTTTTCAGTATTATCCATGTAATTATTATAATTAAACGCCATTTACTGGTGAAAATAAAACGAACATTTAAAAAGAAACTATATTCATTATGTATATAACTTAAATTTTTTACTTTCGTACACATTATAATATATATTAATATATAATATGAATCAGATAACAATTAATTTTAAAGACTAAAGTGTTTATGCGGGTACAAGGAAAATAATTGTGTCGTCACCTGCATCAAATCACTGCCTCGCCATACTTGCCAGTTTCCCGTAGACCACGAGACATGCAACTGTCTCGAAACGTCGGGTGTCCCCTTTTCCTAAAAAAGGTACAAACTATATTCATTTACAAAAAGCAATAATCACCGTCTTGTATGTATATTTGTAGGTAAACAGCACATTACACACTCGTGCGTGAAGAACTGAAATAAATATTGGCCTTTCGAAGCTCCATGCAGATTTTAATGGCCGGAATGACAAACAATTCTATATCCGAACCGCAGTATCGATTTACAATAAAATGCAACGGTTTATTTTATCAATCCTTTGCCAATATATCTGGAGGGATGTGGTGATATATTGTTAGGACGTGTGTCCCTGAGAGGATGTCAAGGATGTTCCAAGTGTCAAACATTCATACATACACACACACCCTAATCACTCGACACTCACACACTTGCACTCCTTAAATAAAAAATACGGAGGCTTGCTTGCATCTTTTTTATTTGATTTATTCATGTTGTTATGTATGTTCCTATTTTTGTATGTGATAATATGTGAGCTTAGCTTAGTTTCATTACCTAGTTTCATTTAAGCTATTAAAATTAGCAGGTTAATAATTTAAATGTTATGGATTGCCAAAAGATCGGTTATGGATCGGATAATGTATACATTGAGCTCTAGTATAAATTTTATCCCAGTGGATAAATTCGGCTGGTTTCGGTGTTAACCATTTACAGCCAATGTTGCCTCTATCTGAAGGACTTACTGACTAAGCTACTCATTTGTATATATGTAGTATATTTATGTTTAGAAAATAGGTTTAAAATAACTTTTTATTATGTGTGTTATGCACAGATTCAAATAAAAAAAAAGGGATAAGAATGTTTTTATGTTTTCCCAAGGTTGACAGGAAGAAATTTCTTGTAGGAATAAGTCCGCCCTTGTCTTCTATCTATCCTTTGTATGCATCTTATCTTCTTATTGTTTTCTTTTGTTTTTTTTTTCATGTAGTGTTACTTTAACTAGCCTAAAGTAGAGCCACTGAGTGATGGCACTTATGACAGCTGCATTTAGTGATGAGGTACATTTATAATTTCGGTTAAAAATAAAAATCAAGTGTGAGTTTACTCAACATTAGACACGTCATTCAACATAATGATACAAAAGGAAAATGTGCCAAAACCAGTGGCGTAGCTATCGGAGGGCTATGCGGTGTAGTGCCCCGGGGCCCCCAAGAGATGTTTAAATATCTAAATCGAAAAAAGTATTTTACTATCATTTATTTTCGTTTAGTTTAACTTCGTCATTGTTTTGTTTTTAATTAAATATTATTGCGTAATTTGGCGACCTCAAACACGACCTATAAAAAATGAGAAACTTTTTTTTTTAATTCTTTGTTTCTATCCGAATTCTATTGCACAATAAAGCAACATTCAAATCGAAAAATAATAACCGAAACAAGTAGTACATCAATATCAACAATGAAGTATTACATTTTTTAAATCACAGTTGCTTATAAATAATTACGATACTTTGTAGGCATTTAAACATCATAGGCGCCATCACTCAGTGGCTCTACTGTAGTTGTAATAAATAGGTATGGAATACTAATGTAAAAATAATACATATATTGTAACATCCGTGTGGGGTATTGATGCCTATAAAACAGATACTTCACGTATTTAGCTTAGCCATCAATAGTCTCATTAGCCATCAATAGTCTCATTAGCCAATCAGTAGTCTTATTCCTTAGAATAAGACCAAATTCGTACCATTTATTTTAGGCAAAAAAAACTTTTTTTCATTATTTTTGTGCAATAAAGTGTTCAGTCATTAATTCACTTATACAACGTGTAACAGAAAGGTGTAACCATATTTAAAGAGCTTATTCAGTCAATGGTATAGAACAACTTTTACTATGGAGGCATCCCTGAAATCTAAAAAAAAAAATCTGCCCTGCCAAACATTTCGGCCGAGCGGCATTGCATTTTCCTATGAAGCGAGTAATTTTTTTTTTCGATATATATACAGGATTTGTTCCATAGTAAAAGTTGTTCTAAACCATTGACTGAATAATCAAATTCAAATTCAAATAGTTTATTTTGCAAAGTAGGTATATAAAATACACGTTTCACAAGTCAAAATTTATTCCTATAAAAAAATATATGTAATAAAATTATAAATGTACATGAACTAGATTAAAGGTTTATTTAATTAATTTAGCTATATATATACGATTAAAATTATAGGTAAAATATATATTATACAAGGTGAAATCCAATCCGAACCCACACCGGAGACCCGGCCAGGGAGCAGCGGGTCTACCACGTAATTCTGATTTTCATCAACATCAACTTGAGATTGAAATTTGACGTGCGTGCGATGACGCCCGCCTAACATGCCATCTCTTTTGCACGCGTTGAATTTCGCATGCATTTGCTTAAAGTTGATACAAATCAGAATTACGTGGTAGGGCCGCAGGAACAAGGTTCAATGATCACCAACCGAGCCAAACGAGAATAAGCTCTTCAAGTATGGTTACACCTTTCTGTTATACCTTGTATAAACCAGTGGGTCTACCGCGTAATTCTCATTTACATCAACATCAACTTGAGATTGAAATTTGACGTGCGTGCGACGACGCCCGCCTAACATGCCATCATGCCATCAATTTCGCATGCATTTGCTTGAAGTTGATACAAATGAGAATTACGCGGTCGGTAGAGCCCCTGCTCCATGCAAACATGACTGGCGCGGCAGTCCATAAACTACAAATTTATAATCAACTTTATTCATTATGTTTTAGTTCTTATCGCGTTTCTTTACTCCAGATTTTAAAAGCAAATATAATTTCAAACTTTTGTGGTAAAAATGTTCCTTGAACAGTTTATTGTTTGCTAAAGTTGCGCAGCCGAAAAAAGCAAGGAACAAAATGTTGTGGAGTAAAATTTAATAAATCTCCTCACATCGAGCAACTGCACCGAGAGATGAAATGCCGGTCCGCCTGATCCCGTCAACTAATCAGTGTTTTGCATAGACTTCACTTTATGCATCTCATACAGGGGATTCTCTGTTTCTATCACCGCGTGGTGTTAGCTTAGTCAATCAGGGCTCGTTAAAGCGCGACAAAAGTTGGCGATATTTATTTCGAAAAGAAAAATTGTAATTTCGCCTCTTTAGGATTAATTCCTCTGTGTCTCAGGACGGCCATGTTTGATAAAGAAACTAAGCGTTAGACTCTTAATTGAGAAAGTTGTAAAAGGGGGTTCTCGTTCGAAGAAAAATCAAGTCGCAATATTAAATTCTTACTTCAGATTTAAGGGCGGGCTTTACAAAAAAGTTGTAAAACGTGAAAATAAATTTGATGTTGTAACGTGAAACGGAGAGCTGAAATTATATTGACTAAAGGTTTGTAAAAAAAGGAGATTTATTTTTGGTATTTTATACACGCGAAATTCACAAACCCAAGTCGTTTTCCGAGTAATTTTAGGCAGAAACCTGGTACTTTTTGTTGTATCTTTCAATATTTTTGTCAAGATATATCAGTTTAAATAATATACCAGGTGTCAACAGACGTGTAACTGTTAATAATAGTACATTAGTGCTGAGACCAAGTAAGTGAGCTCTCCCTGGACGAGTAGGGCGATGACTTTTATATACGAGTCCAGGGGCCTAATTACGGTCAAAGCATGTACTTCACACTAGCGAGGCCGAGCTAAGTATTCACGAGGCTGAAAACCAAGTAGTGTGTTTCTAGCGAGGCCGAAAAACTCGCACGTTCGGACTACAAATGCGCCCAGCTCGGCTAGAAATTTTTCCAAAAGTAAAAAAAAAGTTTTATGGTGTATAGTTTTATTATTAAATCTTTTCAAAGAACTCTCCACCAGCATCTATACAAAGTTTCATGCGTCTAAACCAATTTTCGAAACACTTTTTCCAGTCCGCCTCAGACACCTCTTCTACGGCCTTTACTTCTCGAACGCTGTTAGTGCAACTTCCGGCGATGAAAACTGTATCCCTTTGAGTTCATTTTTTATTTTAAGGAATAAAAAGAAGTCACACGGTGCTAAATCTGGTCTGTAAGGAGGGTGACCCAAAAGTTTAACAGGAAGTCTCTCGTTTGGAGCGCTGAGTGCGTTCATTAAATAACCCTGGGCTGGGTAGCAACACTGGGGTTGTAACGCTGAGTTTTTGAACGGGTTTCGTCGTGTAGCGACACTCCAAACGTCAGTTGTCATTTTTTCATTATATTTAGTACAATAACGTTGAGAGGACCCCCTCTGTACGAAATTTAATGTAAATATATCAACTATAATGTTGAGAAGACCCCCTCGGTACGAAAATTAACGTCATATCATTTACGAAAATTAACGTGAATGTCAGGTGACGTTTGGAGCCTATACGAACCTTGCGAACCCTGCTCAGAGTTGATGTTGAAAAAGTCGACACCAGTGTAGCGACACTGTCATTTTTGAACGGTCGGTGTTGAGACGCGAGTTCATTTTTGAACGGGTTAGTGTTGCGACCCGGGTAGGAAACCCAACTCGGTGTGAGTTTATGAACGACTATCTGAGTGCGCTGGCGCGTTGTCATGGTGAAGCGAGCTCCGCGTGCGGTCGTTTGTTGCACACAGCAGTGAAAACTTCTGGCAAGCATTTGGTAGTACCTATACCATTCGGCAGTGATGCTACTTTGATTTTGTAAAGGAATTGACAACAAATACCCCATCAAATAGAAAAAACTAGCGATCAAAATCTTCCCTGCGCTTCTAGATCGCTTCACTTTGATAGGCGTTGGTTCGTTTTCAAACAGCCAAACTGTCACCTGGAGATTCGTTTCTGGATCGTATTGATAAATCCAAGATTAATCACTTGTAATAATATCGTAAACACGATTAGACGAGCCTGCTTCAAATTTAGCAATTATGTCACTGCACCATTCCACACGGGCCTGCTTCTGAGTTGCGGTAAGGTTGTGCGGCACCCAATGCAAAACTATCCTTCTCAGCAAAGGTGCTCGTGTAGAATCTTGTGAATGCATCCCTATCCAATCTGCAATATGTGTTGAATGTTTTCATACATAATTCGCCTATTCTCCTGAATTAAAATTTTCAGTGTAAGGACGTTTCCTTCTGTAGCAGCCGTCAAAGGGCGACCACTTATTACTTCATCCCTCAAAATTAGTCGACCGACTCGTTATACCAGCGGAACACGGTTGCTTTAAAAGGTCTTTTATCCATAATTGCCATTTTGAAGTCTATTATACGTTTCGTCCGGCTTTAGGCGACATTTGAAATCGTAAAAAATCAACGCGCGAAAATGTTCCCGACACAGATTCATTTTTTTAATGAGACACGTTAGTTCAATTTAGTTCGTAAAAAATGTGTTGTGAAAGTTGGAGCGTTCATATTTTTTCTTTTTTTCTTTTTTTTTCCTCCATTTGTCCCATTTTTGGACAGGCAAAGGTATCTAAGAGACCATGATAGCCTTTTCTTTGGTGTTTTATTCTCTTCAATA
Organism: Ypsolopha sequella; assembly: GCA_934047225.1. Lineage (NCBI taxonomy): Eukaryota > Metazoa > Arthropoda > Insecta > Lepidoptera > Ypsolophidae > Ypsolopha > Ypsolopha sequella. The sequence continues at coordinate 27,254,877 of OW203987.1, forward strand.
TGTTTATTATATTAGGCAAAAGCCTTGTCTGATACGACATTTTATTAATAATTCAAGTTCATATTTTTTCTTTGAAATTGTTCTTTTTTCAAAATAAATTATAACTGGCCAGTGTCTCATTTAAAAACTTTTTTCGCAACACATATTGCGTGTCCTGGTATAGTGCTTTCAAAAATCTGCTCTAAGTCAAAAATAAAACAAGTATAGGATAAGGAGTAAAATAAAATAAAATAAACTTATTATATTGAAAGTCACGTTGCTCATATTGGGGCAAAATTTCGTGAAAGGGTACGAGAAAGTCTGTCTAAAAAGTACTGTCTAAACTTACCTCAAAATGTTAAATACAAAAATAGATTTGTTTCGAGTCGAGCACTTGTAGGCGGAAAATTTGTTTTATTAACTAATTATTTTCACAACCCGCCATGTTTCTTTTTATATAGGCTGCGTTCTTAGAATAATAAAATATTCCATGGCTGCGTTATAATAGGCTGCGTTCAGTTTTATTGTCGGACGACGCCCGCCTTACACTGACAGCAGGATAGCATATAATTAAATTTAAAGTGTTTTTCGTTATTATTATTGCAATTATAAAATAAAGCAAAGATCCCTACATGATCGGAAAACTCCTATGTCTCCTAAAAACATAGACACATTACAGAAAACCCTGCGTCGTCTTTTATCTAAAGGGCGGAAAACACCCTCTTAAATGCTCGGTCTTTGACAGGACTTAATAACATCGGATTACTTTATCCCGTGACGAAAGAAAGAGACATTCATCCCATAATTTATGTGGGAATATTACTCTGGACTCTGCGAAAATTAAATTAATGTTTCTGACACACGAGTTTGTGCAAATAATACCTACACATACACATTTCCTTGGAAATGAGGGGTTTTCAAAGTCAAATTAAAAAAGAAAAAGTAGTACCGAACGACTCAATAGATGGCGCAGCCTGTACTAAAAGTATCAAAAAATGTCTTCCTGGCAACACTGGATTCTTTTGATTTTGACACTTCTTCTTTGCTTCTTACTTTTTTATGGTCAATCCATGCCTCAAATGTATTATTGCTAAGATCCATTGTTCTTTCCGTAATTAGTTATACTGTGTGTTCCTATATTTTTACAATTAGCTACAACGCATGGGCTGACCATGTTGAAAGTTGAATGAAATACCAAGCTATTAACGTAAGTAATATAGATAGAAAACAACACAATATAAACACAACAAAATAGGAATGTCTTTGTGAAGGGTGTTGTTGGATTTAACAATTGAATTGACAATTTTTATCTTGCTGCCCACAGATTAATAAATAATCTTTGCTTTTTGACACTTGAAAGCAGGGTAACGCCATCTGTGTTTACCTCTGAAAGCTTGATCAAGGTCAGTCTGGAAAACCGCTCATTAAATGAAATTTCAATATATTTCAAATATTTCATTTCATTTCATTTCCAAGGATGCAGGATCTCGCTCATTGGGAGCAGAAAATAATGTATAGGATTAAATACGAGAAAGTCACATGATAATATGTATATTACGTACCTACATTCTCTACCTTCGTTAACGAGTTTTATATCTGGGTTGTTTATATTTTCGTGTGATGGAAATTGTCACGGTGACATTGAAAGAAGAGTGAATGCGGGGAATAAAGTGCTAGTGTTAGTGAAATGATTGGCGATTCATAATGGAGTGTTGGCTCCTAGGGGGCACGGCTGTGAACCAAGGGATACGATAGCAACGTTATAGGTTGTCAACTTTGTGCCTACCGCGCCCACGGGGTATAGGGGTTGGCGGGCGGGGTCTCGGAGTGGATGCGGATGGTGTGGCTGGAGGTTGAGCGAGCACGACGCGTGGGGCGGACCAAGGCGGATGGCCAGTCGCCGGGGAGGTCGCTCCATAGATAAGAAACCAGTAACGTGCACAGAGTTTGTACACACGGTAGACATAGAAACCGGTCAAGTGCGAGTCAGACTGGCGTACCTAGGGTTCCGTATCGTGGATGAAAAATTAAATTTTGTCATTTTGTTTTTGTAAATTTCTAAACCGCTATATTTTTCCTGTAATCTTTACATAAGCACACATTACCATGATTTTTCCTCATATTTCGGTCTGCACAGTTATGGAGAAAAAGGGGGGACATACATTTTTCGTGATTTTTTGAGGATTTCTTGAAGTAGATGCAAGGAATTATAGTCAACCTATATATTTTTATAAAAATTAATAGCTTAAAAAAATATTTCGGTTCCGACTATCAGATACAATATCGATGTGTAACTAAAGTACGATTTGTTCCAAATACATGATATTTTTAAGACGCTTCCAAATGTTTTTCGGATTGATCATGTTTTCTTGCAGCTGTAGGAAAATTATGCACATACGTATAACCGGCGTCGTTACAAACAGTTTGGTTATTTGAAAATAACAAGCAGAAGAAACAAAACAATAATGTTCACAACCAGTTAGCCAGTTTGTATTTGGAGACGTGAAAAATTCACAGTAGTATACATAACGAATTTAAAAGGAAAACTGTCACAGCTAAGTAGGCTTTACAAGTTAACGAGTATAGATCGCGCCAAACTTTTAGTCCCCTCTAAACACGGGGCGATTCGAATGAGCAGGAAATGTATGGGCCGTTCTTGGGAAGAGCAAATTCTGAGCGGACTAGAAGTTTGGCTCGATCTGTATTATTATAGATAATGGTACGGAACTCTTCGTTCGCGGGTCCGACTCGCACTTGGCCGGTTTTTATTATTTTTATAAGCAATCACACATCACAATCAGTATAATGTCTAAAATTCTCAAGTGATGTCATATAGGATAATTCTTTAAAAAATTATGGTTAATTATGGTTTAAAATAATGAATACCATGTCCGAAAATGGCACATATTCTATATGCATTTATTTATATTTTCGAAAACAATCGAAGAACAATAGATATGAAGGGCGTTTGTAAAATCAGACGGGTTAAGTAAAGTTCGAAGTTCTGACCATTGCCCCGTTCCAAAGCCACAAAGCCAACAACGATTAATAAAACCTGCACCGCCTTTAATAAACCAGAGAATTAAGTCTCGGTCTCTGACCTGCCAGGATCCTTCATAACCGCCTGCCTCTCCATCATCAGGGATGAGGAGTAATGCCACATAATAATTTTACCTTCCTTAGTACTCTGTTGGCGCGTGCTGCGACTGCATAAATGTTGGTCCGGGAGTCAGTGGGAATATGACACTGCTTGAGAAGGGCCAATGTATCGAATGTAAAGGCGGATCCGACGTGACTCCCGGACAAGTCACTGAGCGCAGTTTTGAGATAGAATTCGCTTAGATTAAATTATGATAAGGTGTGTTAATTCGAAAACCATTTCGAGATTTACTTGTGGTGTAAAAAACCTCATGATGATGAATATTTTTACGAAAAAACTGCGTCTACCCTTTGCCTTCGTGTGACGTCACTTAAGAAATGGTTGTTTAGAAATGTGTCCTTTGCTATCAAGATAAATTTATAATAATTCGCTTCCGACTGATTTGACAGATGGATGACAGATGAGTAGAGAGATAGAGACAGACCACTTTTTTATAAGCAATCACACATTACAATCAGTATAATGTCTAAAATTCTTAAATGACGTCATATCGCACAATTCTTTAAAAAATCATAAAAAAGTAACGGTTAATTTACATACCAAAATAATGAAAACGATGACCTAAAATGGCGTATATTTTCTGAAAAAAAACAAAAAAAAAACTTTTAGAAATTAAGCTATGGGAATTGAGGTAACTATTTTTGTGTCTGTGGAGTTTTATTTATTTATTTAAATAAATTGTACAACATTACAGTTAACACCAATTCGCTATACAATTCAAACAAAAATGTTTATGTACATTAAAAATATCAGTAACAATGATGTTACATAATACTATAAAAATAACAATAAAATAAAAATGAAACTAAAAATAAACACTATGTACGTATAGCCTGCGACGTATTAAGCACTTGCGGAATGTCAGTGTCTGGAATTCTTCCACGGAATCGACGCAACACGACACTTTTCCGCCAAAACTCTTCATTCATGAAGGTCGAGAGATATTCAGTTGGGACACGCAGCACAAATGTATTAAAATTGGCATTGTGGCGTGACTCCAATCGCTGGACCCTCAGTTAGAGTTTAGTTTTCAGCACGACATATTTCATGATGTCATCAGCCTTCGTAGAGGAGTTCAAACGGGACACATACAGCAGCGTCACGGGAACAACCGGTCGAAGTAGATGGTTCGGTCCGGTCAGTGCGGTTCCACATCGATTGCGGCAAGGGGGCTTCCTCCTCTTACGCTCCACCAGGGTGAAGCCCTCCTCATCGAGATAATTTACTGATCTGACAACTGTGTTATTGTGTGAACTTTTTCTGTGAAGACCGCAACAAAAACTGGATATTCGTACGTCAGATAATTTTGAAGACTAAAGTACTATAAAATCACTTGACTGTTCACGCCATTGAAGTGAGTCGTCAAACATTAGATACGGCACATCTATGGGTTAGAGACAAAAAGACCAATTATAGGGCTGATTCTTCTCCGCGCTTCTCCTAATTCCGGTGACAGTTTTTCCCAAGGCGGATATGGGGTATTAATTTATTTCTTCATGGATTATTCACGCAGCGTACTCCTGGACTATCACTCTTTTCTTCATCTATCCGCCATTAATCTCTGGACGCGTGTTATATTTCACTCTAACAAATGTTTCTTTACACAAAGAAGGAAATATTGCACTCTCTAGTTATTTATATCTTGAGTGGTTCACTTGATATTGGTCTCAGAGGGGGTAATTCACACTGATTTAAAACTCTCTACTGATCATACTTAAACAGTTTTAATTTTTTTATCTTAATTAAATAGTAAGTCATTAACTTAATAGTTACATAACTAGTATAAAATAATAAATTTTGGAAACAATTACAATAATTTATCTCGAATTGTAATAATTAACGTTGTCTACAAGTAAATAAACATAATAGAAAAAAAATATGTTCGCTATTGAGAATAAAAATACTGTTTAAAATTTTCATTACTTAAAAATTTATTGCTATAACAACACCCTTACTTGAGCAGATTTTCATTAAATATTCTAGTAAGTAAATAATGATTTTTTTATAGAATTAAATGAGACTTGAGGATAATTCATGATTTATGTAAAAACGGCTCACCTCAATACATGTTATGATCGGGAAAGCCGACCAGTTTCAGCAGAGGCGTAACGAGGCGTAACGTCGTCGCGTAAACGTCTTCACTCGTCCAGATGAAGGCAGTCTAAATCTGCTGAAACTGGTCGGCTTTCCCGATCATAACACGTATTGAGGTGAGCCGTTTTTATATAAATCAATGATTTTTTTTCTAAAGTAGCAGTACTTCTGCAACATATAGCGCCTTAATATGTTTTTCAGAGTCATTTTGAAGTTGTGTAAGTTGCCAATGTCTTGTAAGGCAACAGATAATTTTTTTTTTCTTTGCAAAGACGCATATCCGTACAAAGGAATAAGATTAATAATAATTAGTCGAAAAGTATGTATACAATAAACCTGAAAACATTGTAAATATACGGTAGATTTTTTATTAACTAACAGGCCTAGCGGCCGTTAAAATCTTGCGGTGACATTAATTTACGAAGCCAAATTCATACTAAAGACTCGGTAAAGTTTGATGATCTTTTGTGTGAAATTCTTAAATTTTTTTTCGTTTACCCTGGCTCGAGTCAATTACATTTTATCTTAGTAAATTAGTAAAAAGTGTTATCGATTCGTGATACTGATCACTTACCAAGCCTTCAGTGTGAATTTGGCTACTTGATACATATAAATTATATGAATATTATTTATAGTTTTAAGCATTAGATAATAATAATAAAAAAATGAAACTTTATATTTTCGATATATTTCGACCTCATCAGTGAGGCCGTCATCAGTCGAAATATATCGAAAAAAAAATATATATTTTTTTATTATTATCTATTATATATAAATGAACTATAAAAATAATGGTTCCCCTACTATAAGCTTTTTATAGAAAAAAAGCGCAGAAAGAAACCGGTAGGTTAGGTTAGTGGTTATTTTTTGACTTGTGACTTGTCACACTTGTGACTCAACTAAGTTGCGATGCTACAAGTGCGGAAAACCTTATAGTGCGCACATTCATTTTATAGCGGAAAATAATATCCCATCAAAAACATAAAATGTACAAAAATGTCAAGTCTCGCAATGCAATCTTTTCACCGTAAAGAGTTGTGAGATCTTATGTAAAGCCAAGTCTGTTATTTTAGTTTGTATGGAAGCACCTTTTCATTTTAGTTAGTATGGGAGCACCCATTGAACAAATGTATCATTAATTGTTTCCTAATTAGTTACCTACCAACATTAAGTGACTGTATTAATATTAGTCATCTTTATTTCTCTAATAAAATAAAGTGACTTCGCAATCGCACAGCAACATATACAACATATCTACCTAATACCAATTTGTTAGCGATTTAAGAAGATATTTCTACGCATCAGCGCTTTATTTGTGCACTTTACCATTTTTTTTGTGACTTAATTAAATGTTGATATTCTATAGACTAATTGTGAATATGTCGAACATTATAAACCGCCCTTCTTAGGGTTCCTTACCCAAGGAACAGATTATTATAACAAAGGCTCTATCTTTAGAACGGTAATACATAATGTAAGTACAAGTTTAAACTTTGGGCAGTCTGTAGTAAATACTTTAAAGTAAAATAATGAAAATTAGGGTTCCGTACTAAAAAGGTACCGAATTGTTTGTCAGGCGCTACCGTTTTATTGCTTTGTTTTTTGTCGCCTTAATGTTGCTATGGCATCTATATTGTTGTTATTTACTTTTAGGGTTCCGTACCCGTATTGTGTAGGGGTACGGAACACTTTATGCGCGAGTCCGATTCGCACTTTACCGGTTTTATTTTTTATTTTTACTACTTGCTCTATTTTCGGAAATACAGGTATACATTTTTTTACACTTTTTACCATCTAGCGTCACGAGGTAGAATTTTTCGTAGTAGATGTCTTTAATGCAAAGCAGCATACCACCAACGTCATCTAGTGTCATACAAATTTATAGATGCAGCTGGAAACATACATTTTGTATAGTCTTTGTATGGAAATATTAAATTACCAACCGCAAATAACATTTTTATATTTTTTTGTTGCAATGTACACTTAACACTAACCGCATGCAAAATTTCAAGTTTGTAGGCCTGCTAGAACACCTTTAGACTTTTGATGATGTGTCAGTCAGTCAGTGACAAAATAAGGGAACTTTGACTTGAAATATTTCGTAATCAAATATAGGTACAAAGTTGTAATTTGGGGCCAGAAGTAGGATCAGTAAGTACTCTGGGTTACTGAAATTTCAGACTTCTAGCTTTACCCACAACGAAGATACAGGGGGGTTGAAAGTGCCGTGAGTTGCTTCGAGAAAAGGATGGTACGGCCGTTCCGCGTTTTTTTGCGAGACTCGGCGGGGGCACTGCCGTGCCCCCAGATTTTTGAAGGGCGCGGTCTGTAGTTGTACTCGTATTCGTTTTTTACACTTTTTTATTGTTATTACAATTAATTTTGAAGTAAATTTAAATGTGTCTCTAAATTAATTTCACCTTATGTATTCACGGGACTTGTAGATTGTTCATAAAGTACACTTGACCGCTTTTGTGGTCTGGTCTGACAGTCCTGAGCATTAGTCCTCCCGAGGTCGTGGATTCAAAGCATGTGCTTTGACTTTAGTCTTCTTAAATATGACTTGTTTGCTGGAAGAAATCTCTTTTAGAGATAATTTCGTCTATGCACACGATACCTCTTAGCTAAATGTGTAAATATGTTTTTTGTTTAAAGAATATGAATATATGCTTTGGAAGTGAAGTTATATTAAGCTGCCCATATTTGTGGCTCAAAGTACGGCGCGGCGATATGGTTCACCACGCATCATGTTGGGACGAAAAAATCGTCGGTAAAATTTGGATGTCAAGTGTTTATTTTAACTTTCACTTCAAAGATCAAACATTTTCGATGTAATATAATTATTATTGGTATTTCATGTTTATTCATTACTATTAAAACAATAAAAAAATTATTACCCGATATATTTCGACCCTCGCTATGGAGCCGTCATCACTCGAATTATTATTGACAATTCATAATCAGTTGTGTTTTTCTTTATACGCGAAAGTCTGCCTTTTTAACCGACTTCAAAAAAGGAGGAGGTTCTCAATTCAGCTGTATTTTTTCGTTTTTTTTTTTGCCTTGTTACTCCATAACTCCGTCATTTCCGAACCGATTTGAATAATTCTTTTTTGTTTGGAAGAGTTTACTTCCAGGTAGGTTTCATTTTGGGTTTGGTCATGATCTGATGAAGGTCTTCAGAGATAGGCAGTGGAACTCCTCAGAAAATGACAACATACCTCTCGAAACTGAGGTATTTGCTTTGTACCTGGGTGCTGATTACAAGGTATTACTTGAAAATCGACATTCTTCCACTTGACCTTCGATCCTGGCTTCATCAACATATACACCATAGAACTCCTCAACGGATTAGAGCACATAACTCGAGATTGCGGCAATCACTGCGTTAGGGTGCTGATTCAAGGGTATTACTTGGAGATAATCAGAATACCCACCTGACCATCGATCCTGGCTTCATCACCATAGAACTCCTCAACGGATGACAGCACATAACTTTGGATTGCGGCAACCAGTTTGTGTTAGGGTGCTCATTGCAGGGCATTGCTGAAAATTGCCAGTGTACCCACCTGACCTTCGATCTTGGCTTCATCACCGTGGAACTCTTCAACGGATGACAGCACATAACTCGAGATTGCGGTAATCATGTTGTGTTAGGGTGCTGATAGCAGGAAGCTACTCAAACATGGCTACTTATACTCACTTGAACTTCGTTTCATATTAACACCACGTTTGCGAGAACTACCCATAACTCACAATTTAAAAAATGTGATATAATATAAAATTTTAACAAAAAAATAGTAACCGACTTCAATAACAGCAGTCATTCACTAAAAAGTTAATAATAATTCTATAAAGACCGATGGTACCGAAGCAACACTTTTGCCGACTTCTTTCTTCCTGAAACATTATGTTATCTAGAAGTCGGCGTATTTCCTACGATATAGCAACATAAAAACCAATATAAGAACGCCGACTTCTAGATAACATAACGTTTCAGGAAGAAAGAAGTCAGCAAAAGTGTTGCTTCGGTACCATCGGTCTTTATAGAATTGTATTATTATTAACTTTTTAGTGAATGACTGCTGTTACTATTGTAGTCGGTTACTATTTTTTTTTTAAATTTCATTTTATTCTGACTTCCAGTTTCCGACCCTACATAAATAAGTATATCATAGATTTCGGTACAAAACCCTTATAACTGCAGATTTATAGTGAATTTAATCCGAATTCGGATGTGTTACGTGCCTGTCCCGTTTTTCTGTTTAGTATTCAAACGAGGTTTCTTTTCCATCGAGAAAATCGACGTCCCGATTGCGAAACTGGGACGATGTTTTAATGATTCCATTTTGGCTACGAAACAACACAGAAATCTGGGAGCGAGTCGAAAGTTTCAACAAATATATTATTTTAAAGCAATGGGTACACAACATTAGATTATCCGACAAATCTTTTCCCATGGATGGATGGATAGATTGATAGATGGATAGATGTACTTATGGATGTTTGTTACTCTTTCACGTTCAAACTACTTAAGGCGATTACCGTCGCCAAATAAGCAGCTCGATGTTTGTTTGAACGAATATCGACGGAAATGACATTGAAATAACGTTCGTTGATACGCACATGCGCACAATGCGTTGTGGCTGTTACGACGCTCGCTGCGTCCTTGATAGGGCGAAATAGGAGAAAATAATACTTTTCACATGGACGTGATTGTTCGATTGAATAATCCTATGTTATGTTTATAGCTATCAAGTTTATCTATTTATAAAAACATATATGAATTAAACCAAAAAAAGCCGCTTAGGAGCAGTAGGGAATTTAAGCCAAAAAACACCATTCAGTTAAAAAAAAAAACATGTAAAGTTTTGGCGGTACGAAAAAGAAAAATGTTGCATTTGTTATCCTAGAGTTAATAATCCATAATACATTTTTTCAATATTTTTGGTTTGGCCATAAAAGAAGAGTAGGCTTTAGAAAGTACCCATTTGGCGATATTAAGCGCCTTAAGGCGCTCCACAATGCTAAACATCAGTTTTGCATTGGATTCAGTTCAGTCAATGTAGATGGTAAAAAATGTAGCCACGATTTCGAAATAACGGAAGATTTGCGTGCGTGGCATCTTATTAGAGCAAGATAGACAGTTAAAAACAAAAGCGTTAGATAGAAAAGGACTGAATTTTAGCATTGTGCTGAAATTTTGCACAAATGTAATTCTAGACCTGGAATATGCTACTTTTTATCCCACAAATCAGTTCTTGTAGGATGGCAATAGAGTGTAAATTTTTTAATAGTTGATGTTTGTTACAGGTCGGTTCAAACAACTAGATAGGCCTGAAGTTGCCGCGCAACAATGCCCCACTGTACATCAGCGCCACGCCCAGCGCGCCAACTTCAGACCTATTTAATTGTTTGGACCGAAGTTTACAAGTAGCTAAAAAATTGATTCGGAAGAGGCTAGTAGACCTCGGTGAACATACTAGAGAAATCAGATATTTATTTCTCTCAGAGAATTTGTTTTCTAGCTATTTTGTAGTTGACGCTTCGAAAATCTCTAGCACTTCCGTGGGAATAAATGTCGTGATTACACTGGGTGTTAAGATGATGTTGCAGAAACCAGAAACTGGCGATAGTACTCGTCTATACGAACAACTTTACTATGGAAAAAGACAAGAAAAAAAATTGCTGTTTCATACATTTTGGTCGAGTAGCTATTTATCTTTTCAATGGAACAGCTTATTTTTTTTGTCGCGCTTTGGGTGTTGGTTAATTGTAAAAGTCGTTCGTATGGACGTGTATTATCGCCAGTTTCCGGCTTCTGCAGCATCACTTTCCACCCAGTATTAACATAGCATTTATTTTAGTTCTAATTATACTTATCGAGATATAAGAAGACTGACAACTTCACCCCAGAGAACTTCACCACAATTTTTCTCCCGATAACATGATCGTAGTCCCCGGATTCCTCCGAAAAGTAATCAAACAGACATCGCAAGAGGTAAAAGGTCATTCTGTTACATCTTAATCCAATCCTGATCCTATTTGGTGATCAAATACTATCCCAACTCCCAACACGGGTTTTAGATCCAGAAACTCGTGAAAATCACATCTTTTGCTGTGTAATAAATGTTCAGAAGGAAATCTAAAAGTTTTGGTGATCAAATACAAGATAACTCGAGTGGACGCTGGTACAAGACGATTTTATTTGTATTCCTGATACGATTTTTAGGGTATCTTCAAGTGAAAGCTGAGTTTTAAAGGGTCGACTAAGAAATGAATATATAGCTTAGCTATATATATAGCTTTTCGTCCGCGGCTCTGTGCCCGCGTTATTTGGTTAACATTTGAAAAGATGTTGAAGGATCCACTACCCTCATGATATTTAATATGAATAAATTTTTTTTTTTTTTGTTTTCTTTGTGTAGCTGTTCGCATATGCGATCAAAACGTTTATAAATATATTATATAATATTTAACTTTTATGAGCTTTTTATTAGTATAGTGTTATTAAAACAATTAAAAAAATTATTACTCGATATATTTCGGTCCTCGGTATGGGGCCGTCATCAGTCGAATGTAAAAAAAATTTTTGACATATAATTTAGGTATCATAATAAAAAAATATAAAAAGTAAAAGTGACACTTGTAAACAATTTTAGTTTTAAACTATTTTCTAAAAAATAATAAAGTAGGTTTCTCTAAAAATGATGTTGGTTATTTTTGATATTATTTAATCACTGCTCTTCTTGGATGATCGATGATGGTGGTTAGGTGGTTGTGTGATGTTGTTGGTGTTTTTACTTGAAATTTTGAGCGGTCTAATTCGTCGGTCGGTCGGGTCATGTCTGTCAGTGCTGTCTAGACTAGAATACAATTTTTGAGATTTACAGGTTGTAAATAGACTTTGACCTTTAAATTAAACCGCATACTCTACTGATCATATAGAATAGAGAAGAAGATATCCAGTTGTAATTTATAGACTTTATTTCGCAGGAGGAAGGTCTATTTTAGAACGCTGCGCGTGAACAGTTGCTTCACGGACGACGAAACTGTCGCGGAAAACACCCGTATCTCGATGCGTCATAGGGTTCACGCATTTTTGTTTGTAACTCAAATATCTCCCAACCCTGTTGTATAGATCCCGCTTTCTCGATCCCGTGGGGTCTTCCTAAAATACCTTCTTAGCTACGTCAAGCAAGAAACTTACAGCCTGAATTTCATGTTTTTAGGTCTGGACGTTTGGCCAATGCGTCAGTCAGGCAGGGTATTTATACATATAGTATAGATTCAAGAAGGGCATTAATCTAAGGCCATTAGTTTAATACTCAAAGGCAACAATGTCAAAAGAATCCGGAATAGAAGAGCTTGCATGACTAGATTGATGGAAGTGGAAGAGGCAAAAGACATGTGTCAGGATCGCAACAGATGGATATTTGTACTTTGCCTACCCCACTGGGAGACAGGCGTGAGTATATGTATGTATTTTTGTATCTAAATAGAAAGATTGATATAAATTTCTGCCCAAGAGCCGCAATGACAAGCTTTATATTTGAAGAGCACACGAGGTTTTGAAAACAACACCTCCCTTTACACACACTTACAGTACCACCATAAATCAAATAATTCTATCAGTTCAATACAATAAAGTATGTTATCACCAGTACAGCGACCATTTGTAATAAGAATTTCCATCAGTAGATGAAGTGTAAGGGACCGCACATTAATAAAGTAAAGCCCTATATCCGGTACACACCTGCCTCCCGACGTTCTTTATTAATTCCATGGAATAGGAATTGGATTCCGTTATCGGCAGAACGATTATGCCCGACCTGATTGGGTCATTCCCATCCCATGTTCTGAAAGAGACTAGTCAATCTTGTACGCAGTTTACAAATTACAATTACAAATGATTAAATCTTCTAGTTCCCATGGTAGGATTCCCTGGGTGGTGGAAACTAGTGTCCTACTACTCACCTTTTTTAATTGCATTGATTAGTCACGTGTTACATTAAATCAAGATTTTTTACAAAAAATCATCTTATAAAATTGAAAATACAATTAAAATTGAAAGGGAAACAAAAACATAATAAATTAAGATAAAGACAAAATTATAAAAGAAATAAGTCAAGGGTAGCAATATTAAAATTCAAATTGTAATCATTTGTCCTTTTGCCTAGGGTATTTTAAGTTTTTCTTTTAAATGATATTCCCGTCCACTTTTTCAACTTGACAAATAGTAAAACAATAGTAGTAATTGAAAAAAAATATTGAGGATAAAATCGGTACGGGCAAAGGCAGTTAAAAAAATCAGTAAAGTGGTAAAAAAGGTGTTCCTGAGTATTTAATACATCCATCAGCCTAGCTCGTCCACTGCTGGACGCAGCCTCTCCACGACTTTGCCACTCCCGGTGGTCATCCTGGAAGAATTGCCCATACTCACACACGCTGGGCAGGCGGGTTGGTGAGCGCGGTGCCGGAACCCTCGCACCAGTGACGCCGCTGCGCATCACCAGTCTGTTCCATATAAGCCCCGGCAATAGCCGGGATGGATATACCGCCATCCATCGGTCCCAGGCCTCCTGGTTTTTTGCCTGTGAGCTGTCCTCTTACTCTCCCCCGAATTACTTCGAGGGGGTCTCCAAGTAAGATGGTGGTACCTCCACAGTCGAGCCCGGCATCAGCTCTACCACCTGTAATTTAACACAAGAAATTAAATACATCACGTTGTAGCACTTGCGAAAACTAAAATAATAAGCTCCAAAAATTTTAAAATCGGTTTAGAATCGTATGCACTGCAACGTAAAAATAACGAAAAAGTGCAATTTTTCGTCATTTAATTGTCAAGCCCAATTTTACTGTAGAACCTTTGACTCAAACTTAAATTGTAGCATTTTGTGATTACGATATGAGGAAAAAAAAACGTAAAAATCCATTTGCAAGTTTTTGCGGAATTCGCGTTTAAGTGAAAACAGGTGCTTCAGTAAATCTTCTGCCATATGGCCTATAATGATCCTAGGGTGAAACCACATACATACATATACTATACAGGGTGGAAAAAATTTAAGGGCCCTGGAGGGGAACTACCTTAAATCCTTTAGTTAGCTCATTTTACTGAAAGGAAACATTCCTTTATTTTTTAAAAGAAACAAAATTGCATTCAAAGATATTCTGAAATTCGCTTGTCTCACCCGGGAATCGAACCAACTAAAAATTAAAAAAATAAACCCCCGCTATTTTACTATACGAATCGGTAGGATTATTGTTCAGAATAAAATTTGTCTAATAAACATTTGGTCTTACACTCATCTGTTGTACGAGATACTCATGAAATAATAATATTTATTACAAGTTCTTTGTTAACAATACCTAGTACTGTTCACTTGTAACAAGTAAATGACACGTTATAACTTTCTTATCTCTCTTACATCCAAAGACTGTGAGCACGCGATATGACGGCAGTGCTTTGTATCACCATAGGTTTTAAAAATAGCGGGAAGTGAAGAGAAATAATTACGAAGATGAAAGATCTGACCTTGGGAAGGAGCTGCATGCACCACAAACCACGCTTCGCCTGAGCCACCAAGTCTCTGGTGTTCTCCAAGATGGTTTTCTTCTTCCTCTTCGTGCCTGGTTGCGCTCTTCTCGGCTAATCTTCTTCGTAATAGTAATAGATGAAAATGAGGCGCACAGCGGGTGCGATCTCAAAATGGCGGGCGGTAGGGTCTAGGTAGGACCTAGTCGAATGACAATCAGCGTACCTCCGGCGTGAAAGGCTTCTGATTGACGACTGATTGATTTGCGTCCAAAACTAAGCGGGTGGAGATGCAGCGAAAATGACAGTTGAAAATATTAATTCACAACTACCCCGCAGTATGAGAGCCACAAGAAGTGGCGCGAACATTTGCCCCCGGCGTTAAAACCATTGGTTTTAAAATAAGAATAGAAAAGTAAAAATAAGACAGAGAATAACGAAATTTTGAAGCGGGGGCAAAGAAAGGAGTTATTGAGATGGGAGAGGGCAAAGACGCACGACAGGTCGTTTGTAAACACCTGTCGTCGTTTTGACAGAAGCTACCCTAATGACATTATCTTTGCCAGGGTATACAGCTACAATAACACCGAGCGGCCATTGAAGCGGTGGAGTGTTATCGGTAACTACAACGACAACAGATCCAATTTTGATTGGGTTGGAAGGTGTATTCCATTTTCCTCTAGACTGGAGAAGATGGAGATAATCATTCTTCCATCGCCTTGCGAACGATTCTACCATTTGATCAAGCAACGCGTAGCGACGTAATAAATTAACTGGCTCATCAGCCACCTTACAAGCGGGTAATTCTTTTAAAGGAGTTGACATCAGAAAATGTGCAGGAGTTAACGCGCTAAGTTCAGATGGATCTTCACTCAGCAGCGTAAGCGGACGAGAATTTATGACACATTCTATTTGCGTAACTACAGTTAATAATTCTTCGTAGGTCAACAGTTGAGTACCTACTACTCTATGCAAATGCGTCTTAAATCCTTTGACATATATCTCATAATGTCCCCCAAAATGTGGGCTACGTGGAATATTAAATTTCCATTGTATTCTATGATCGGCAAGTTCATTCGCGAAAGACGTTTTAAATTCTTCGGAGTTTGTCAAATTGTAAATTTCTGAGAGGGCATTTCTAGCGCCTACAAAGTTCGTAGCATTATCTGAATATACGAAAGACACTGCTCCACGTCTAGATAAAAAACGTTTGAACGCGGAAAGAAAAGTGTTCGTGCTAAGATCAGTTGCCAATTCAACGTGAACTGCACGAGTCACCAGGCATACAAATATGCAGAGGTAACATTTGACGGGACGGACTCCACGTTTTCGATACGGAGTGATACTGATAGGACCACAATAATCCACAGCGCAGTGGACAAAAGCTTTAGCCTCATTAACGCGGCATGATGGTAAATCTGCCATGAAAGGGAAGGTTTGTCTCGGATTTTGAGAACCAGCTGTATGGTAAAAACATTCAGCGGGAATAGCGGATATTATTTTTGTTATACGCGTCGCGACAAAGGTTTTAAACCTGTGCGGTGAGGAATGTATCCAGTGTAAAGTTACCATAGAATCGGTAAAACAGTAAATACGTTCAATATTGTGACGTATTTTATAAGCGTCAACTACACGACGAGTTAATTTCGACATGAGTAACGAGGCACAAAGCTCAAGGCGGGCGACACTGACGGTCTTGAGCGGACAGACTTTTGACTTTGCGCATACCAGCCGAATGCTAGTGCAAGTGTCTGAGTCATCTTGTACTCTAATATATACGACACATCCGTATCCACGTTCACTTGCGTCTGCAAATGATATTATCGAAATTTTCGAATTTTGGAACACGTCTAAGTGGCGTTTAATACGTAAATCCCGCAAAACAGGTAGCTCCTTCAAATAGTTTTGCCAAATCTGCGCAATATCAGAGGGTAGTGTTTCATCCCAGTCTAATTTTAAAATACAGATTTTCTGCAAGAGTACTTTTGCGTACAAGATCACAGGAGCGGTAAAGCCGAGGACGTCGTACTGACGTGCTATCACGGACAAAACATTGCGTTTAGTACATGGGCGACTATCTAGCGATACAGTAAAAGAGAACTCGTCAGAATCAGGCGACCACTGTAAGCCAAGAACTTTAAGAGTTTGAGTTTGTTCTTCAAATTCTTACTAGAATTTAAGCGGTGAGTATCAGGCAGTGTATCAAGTAACTGTTGACAGTTACTAGACCACTTGACGAGCTCAAAGCCACCGGCCTTAAGCAATCCTACCAGCTCATCTCTGAGCTGTAAGGAGCCCTGCACGGTGGGCGTGCTATAGCAGATGTCGTCCATGTAACAGTTTCGTGCGGCTACAGTAGCGGCGAGCGGGTACGCTGAACTCCCATCCTCACAGAGTTTCCTGACTACTCTCATCGCAAGGAAAGGGCTACTACGTAGTCCAAAGCAGACGCGATTGAACTGATAAGCGATAAGCGGTGAACACGTGTCAAAGCGGTATAAAAACTTTTGAAATTTGCGATCATCGGCGTTAACCAAAACTTGTAAGAACATTTGTTTGATATCCGAGGTAAAAGCGATTTCATACAAGCGGAAGTCAAGTAAAATTAAAAACAAATCGTTTTGCAAATTAGCACCTGTGTGCAGCGTGTCATTTAATGAGACACGAGTACCATCAGCGGAGTCAGTCTTAGTACTGGCATTCATACAAATACGCACCTTTGTCGTTGATTTATCAACACGCACTACGGGATGATGCGGAATATAATAACCAAGAGATAATTGGTCATCATTATGAAGCGGGGATATGTAACCTTTAGTTAGGTATTCATTTATTATATTGTTATACTCGGAACGTAAATCTGCGTTAGAAACAAACCTACGCTCAAGAGACATAAAACACTTTTTTGCGTGATGGTACGAGTTTCCTAGTATGTTAGGATTCCGTGCGAACGGTAAAGAAACCGAATAGCGACCAGCGGGGTCACGTGACACATTGTTGATAAATAATTTTTCACATTCATCATTTGCGGGACTAGAAGCAGGTTCACAATGCACCTCTTCTAATTGCCAAAATTTTTGTAAAATAAAATCTATTGGCGGTTCAATCTCCATATAAGAGCATAACGAAATTGAACATGCGGTATTTTGGTAAACAGGCGTATTACCAATTAGCGTAAAACCGAAGATGGTCTGAAATCCCGTCGGCGTACCCGGGGGACCAGAGACGCGGCCTGATAACAAGATATCCGCGAATAAAGATGCACCGATAAGAATATCAATCTCACCCGGTAAGTAAAATGTTTCATCAGCAAGTGTGATATCTTTTAAATACGAAAGCGTAGACAAATCCACCTGCACCGATGGTAAGTTGTCGGTAATACGGTCGATTACATAAGTGTCAAGCGAAATTGAAACCGAATCATCAAATCGTGAAAACAATTTAAGGTTTGTCGCACCCTTAATTGGGTTTGATGAAGAGCCGATGCCCTTAACAAAAGCGCGGGGAATTTTCTCATATTTTAAGTTAAGCTTCTCACAACAGGAAACCGTCGAAAAACTGGATTGTGACGCAGGGTCGCAGAGCGCACGTAGACGGACAGACATACCGTTAGAATCTTTCACGATCACTTGAATTGTACCTAAAAGGCATGTTTCATTACGCTGCGAGTTAGGCTGTAAGTTACATAAAGAAATATTATTACTCGCAGTTGGTACGGATTGAGAATCATTAGTCATATGTTCTGTGTTAGTCGCCGATACGGCAGGATCCACCAACCTCGAAGATTGCGTATGTGTGCGTGGAGACACGGTAATATTTTGACCAAGCGCGGTGTGAGTATTCATCACATTTTGTTTGCGGCACAACATCGAATGGTGTTTACAATTACAATGGCGGCAATTATAAGACGATTTACAAGCGGAATTGTTATGCGTAATACTTAAACAATTGGTGCAACCGTTATTAGATTTGATGAACTGAAATCTTTTCTCGATATCTAGTTTCACAAATTCGGGACACTTATATAAATTATAGTGTTTTAATTGTTTACATAGCGGACAACAATTATTATTGGTCGAAGCGGAGACAAAAGCATGGGTTGACTTGGTACTGTACCCGGTTTTGTTGTTATTATTATTAACGGAGCGGTTCGGAGCGGGAGCGGTAATTGCGGGTGCAGTGCGGTTCAGTATCTTAGTTTGTTCCCGTAAAAATGATATTAATTCATCATAATGGGGTAAATCGGAACCACGTTTAAACATTTCAAATGAACGAGCGGTTTCAACATCAAGTTTTTTAAGGGCCAAATACATAAGGATAAAATCCGAAAGATCTTTAATATTCAGCGATTTTAAACACGAAACAGCGGAACAGAACTTGTCTAAAAACAAGTCCAAGTTTTTTGAACTAGCGGTAGTTAAAGGGCGAAATTCAAACATTTGATCCAAATAAGTAGTGGCTAAACTACGCGAGTCTTGAAAAGTAGAAACGAGTGTTTTCCAGATTATGTCGTAGTTAGTTGCGTTCGGTGTGATTCCAGAACAAATCGAAAGTGCCCGGCCAGAAAGTTTACCCATCAGGTATTGTACTCGTTCGTTGTCGGTCAAGTCCGGATTATCGTGAATCGTGGTTTTAAATGTTTCATAGAATGTTGGCCACATAGTAGCTTCACCAGAAAAACCAACGAGTTCCAGTTTTGGAAGCTTGATAGTAGGTTTTTTGGGACATTCCATGTCAAGTGGAGCTTTAACTTTAGAGTCAGCCGATTTCGAAGAATGTGATAACTTCCGGTTGATGTATTTGCAATGGGAGTAAAGATCCTCAAAAGCTGACCAACTTTGATAATTTGGTTCAAAATTAGGATTTATCAATACCTCTGTGTCATTAATTTCATCTATGATTACATGAATTTCTGAGCGTACAGTATCCAAAGTTTCGACATTGGCCATAAACAATTCTGCCGAAGAAACATCCTCTAAAGCGGTTTTAGAAAAGTCATAAACTCTCTGAAGGCGATTAAACAATTCTTGCCTTTTATTTTTAAGCTTCTTTAAACTATACGACATCTTTAATTTTGCAGCTTCTGCGGAATTTGGCATGTTATATAGTACAAAGTTAGGCAAGTACCAGAACTATTGAAAGTTTTATACTGACTACAACATAGAATAATGCTAATGAGTTAGAGATAACACGGGCGGCGGACGAACCTGTGTACGAGTACCTCTCGATAATATTAAGAATTAGCAGGTAGGCAGATAATATTTTCTGTGAAATGATCAAATGGTATAATCGCAGCGGATAAATTAACAGAATGGCGTATTTCACTGTAGATAATTTATAATTTCCAGTATATAGGAAATGGAATCACTAATATTTTGACGAATGCGGGGTTTTAATGCATAGATAATGCAAATAAGAGCGGGAATGCGGGGTAATACTGCGGGCAGAGTGAAAATTAGAGCGGAATTCACGTGTTCTTTAGACAAAGAACATGAAGATAGCGGTTGGAAATACCAAAAAATGGTTATAGATCGCAGATCAAAGGGCCTAAAATGGATCTAGATCCGGCTCGAATGGCCAAAAAATTAACACGCGATATGACGGCAGTGCTTTGTATCACCATAGGTTTTAAAAATAGCGGGAAGTGAAGAGAAATAATTACGAAGATGAAAGATCTGACCTTGGGAAGGAGCTGCATGCACCACAAACCACGCTTCGCCTGAGCCACCAAGTCTCTGGTGTTCTCCAAGATGGTTTTCTTCTTCCTCTTCGTGCCTGGTTGCGCTCTTCTCGGCTAATCTTCTTCGTAATAGTAATAGATGAAAATGAGGCGCACAGCGGGTGCGATCTCAAAATGGCGGGCGGTAGGGTCTAGGTAGGACCTAGTCGAATGACAATCAGCGTACCTCCGGCGTGAAAGGCTTCTGATTGACGACTGATTGATTTGCGTCCAAAACTAAGCGGGTGGAGATGCAGCGAAAATGACAGTTGAAAATATTAATTCACAACTACCCCGCAGTATGAGAGCCACAAGAAGTGGCGCGAACAGACTGTATGAAGTACAAGCTTGCTAATGTTATTTATCTTAAGTACCTTGTTGAAAACTTCAATAAGAAAATCGTTAAATGGTAATAATAAATCTATGCACAGCACAATTACTTCTTGCACTAGACGTACTGACGAAAAGTTTAAAAAGGAACGTATTTTTTTTTGCAACGTGGAGCAACAAATTTGAAGTTCGAACTACGAGTATAACTTTCAATATTTTTAAAATTGATAAAAGTATTCGTTCGAATTTCAAATTTTGTTTTGTTTTCATTCCGTGCTGTCGTTGTGTAATAATGGCGTATCATTATTACTTTACAAGTGAACAGTACTATACTAGGTATTGTTAATAAAGAACTTGTAATAAATATTCAATTTCATGGGTATCTCGTACAACAGATGAGTGTAAGACGTTAGTTTAGTAGACAAATTTTATCCTGAACAATAATCCTATCGATTCGTATAATACAATAGCGAGGGTTTATTTTTTTAATTTTTAGTTGGTTCCGTTCCCGGGTGAGACAAGCAAATTTTAGAAGATCTTTGAATGCAGTTTTGTTTCTTTTAAAAAATAAAGGAATGTTTCCTTTCAGTAAAAAGAGGTAACTAAAGGATTTAAGGTAGTTCTCCTCCAGGGCCCTTACATTTTTTCCACCCTGTATACTCACGCCTTCTACGATCCTCTTTCGCAGAGGCATCTGCTACGATCCTGACACACCTCTTTCGCCTTTATACAAGCTCTTTTATTCCGGGTGCTTTTGACATTGCCCTTCTCTGCCAATTTGGTCAGCATACCTGGGTCGAGCTCTACTTTCGACTTGCGAACCATGCATTTTTTTCGTCACTCTACTTTCATTCATCCTCTCTATATGTCCAAACCACCGAACCATTCCTTTTTCTATTCTAGTCGCTACATAATCATATCAAACCACATAATCTACCGACCATAATGAACAATTCCCAGAGAAACATAATCGCTCTCGACCTAAACCTACAAATTTCACAATAGATTTCAAAATTAGTAAGGTAACGTGAAAATTAATATTTATTTACACACGGTATTTGAAGGGAAGAACCCACTGATTCTCACTCTGGCAACGCCTAATTTATTCCAGATTATAATTGAGGAGTCGCCTCGGGAATTAAAATCGGGATCGATCGGGTTTCTTGTAAATTTATAATTCTCGGGCGAATTATTTGCTTTATTTCGCTGTTTGAGTGGAATTTTGATTTAGTCCTACGCTTTTGTACGGGTGACAGATTGCTTATTGTGTTTTGAACGTAATTTGCGGGCGCTGTACATTTGGTGGAAGAGAAACTTGGGTAATAATAATAATACGACATTTATTTATCTTTATTTACGGCGGCAGCGCGGCGGTAGAACACTGGCCTCTTAACGGGACACCTGACGCTAGAACTTCAACAACACCAGGTTTTCAAGGGTTCATTGGGAGAAATTAGGTCTCTCCTCATATTGAAGAAAATATATTTGATTTATCAATCTTTTATCTAGAGATTCCACCTATAAACAATGTTTTAAGATTTATACTTTTTTCAAAAAAAAAAAAAAAATTGTTTTCCACGCTCTTTTTTTTGTTTTCAAACGTTCGTTTCAAAAACGCGGTTAACAGATCAACTTGATTTTTTTTATTATAAAATAGGCAATGGAAATATGAAGGGATGTTACATTGTTACCTAAATCCAATATATTTTTCCCTACAAAATATTTTAGTATTAGCTAAAAACACACCAATTTGTTATTTCGCTGCGTGATCACTAGTATTACGCGTCCAAGAACAAGAAGCCAAAGAGCCAACATATAATCACCTCTATGAAAAGCAAATAAATAAATCCATTAAACTTATTGTGCTGGACGGGTAATAAAAAAAGTTGGCTAGGGTATACGATCCTCTTAATCTTGAGACCCAAGTCTCTATACCAATGAGTTTTTCGGAATTTATGTGCATAGTATTTGTATTACCTAATACTAACAATTTGCTGAACAGTGAAGGAAAACATTGTAAGGACACCTGTATGCCCTAAAAAGCGTGTACTGGTGCACGAAGAACGGCGATAGCGCTCATCGCCCATCACGTTGGGAAGTAATAATCGTAGGTGAAACGAGGGTGTACCGAGGGTGGATGTGACTTGCATTTCATAGTTCACACTCGAGAACACCTCAGACTCCCCCTCAGGGATTCATGTCGTGAAGATATATAGGTATTTACATTTTATTTACCTTATTGTTTTTGCGTAAAGTGACACCGAGTTAGGTATAAAATACTATGTGAACATGACACAGACCACTTGGGATGTGAATATTACCAATAAATATATGTATATGTAACCTTCGACCAAAATAAAATAAATGGACGGGCCATAGCGTACAGATTTTTGAAGTCTGTAAAGTGAGCGCCGGCTCTCACTTCATCTCTGTCTCTGTCTGTTAGAAGAGTGACACGTACGTTTATTATTACATGCCATCCAAATAACTGACGAAAAAATACCTTCTTGTGCATTTACAAAGTGCAAAAAGCAAAATAAACATAAAAATCAAAATTAGGTATTGAAGTATATATCCAATTGCTTAGACTCGTTATGAGTGAGGAAACTGTAAAGACAAGGCCCGTCCATTCATTTTATTTTGGTCGAAGTATGTTACTATGACAGAAATAAATGTCTATGTTTGAACACTTGGCGATTTATCCATCGCAAGGAGATATAAATTAACATAATATCATTGCAGTATAGAAACGCAGAAAGAAAAGTAAATCTGGATGTGAAGAGCTCTGAACCGGGATTCGAACCCGGGACCTCTCGCTAGCGAATCC
This sequence comes from Ypsolopha sequella, assembly GCA_934047225.1. Lineage (NCBI taxonomy): Eukaryota > Metazoa > Arthropoda > Insecta > Lepidoptera > Ypsolophidae > Ypsolopha > Ypsolopha sequella. The sequence goes on from OW203987.1 coordinate 27,278,521, forward strand.
CGGTTCAGAGCTCCTCACATCCAGATTTACTTTTCTTTCTGCGTTTCTATACTGCAATGATATTATGTTAATTAATATGTATATGTCTGTGTGACGGTAGTGCGGGAAATATTAAGGGTCACATGATGATCGTAACATTTTTCGAAAAAAACTACATTGAAGACCCTAGTGAAATTAAGATGGACGCATTTTCAGCAAGGGTCATAATGTTGAATAATTTACGGCACATTTTCGGTAGATTTTCCGACAAACACATCAAATTTTGTCCCCTTACTCTACATTTTGTCCCCTTACACTTTATTGATTTTATTTAATTTACTCTATCTATTACGTCTATTCCCCTTTTTTACTTTTCTAGTGACAATTTCTTCACAACCCAAGGGTTGGCTGGAAGAAATCGCTTTAAGTGATAAGTCCGCCTTTGTACAAAATTATGTTTTCAATAATCTGTTTCTTTTATATGTCTTTTGTGTAGAATAAAGTGTCAATTCATTAAATTCATTCATTCAATTCATTCATTCATTCAATTCATTCATTCATTCAAGGCTACAAATCTTAACTCTAGAAACGCTACATCTTCGTCAAGAAGTATGGCGTAGCCGTCGTCGCACAGACACTCCCATTATGGTAAGAAATCAAGTTTTTAAGGCGATATGTAGATGTTTTACTCCCTGTTACTCCATATGCGAAAATACTCTCAGTGCTAGACGAACTGATTCGAGTAAAAGTAGCAAAAAGTCGGTTTTTTATTAATATAAAATACTGTTTAAACCCATCTAATAAAATATAATTGCAGTCCATATAAATTGTCAAACTAGGAGAAATGGTGTTGAAAACGACCTCATTTCAATAAATATTTTTATCGAGCCGAATTTCTCCAATCGCTTTTCTGTTTAACAGATCTCTAGCATAAGATTCCAAACATAATATACAATTTTATCAAAATGATATCTTTTTTACTGAAGTAAATATGCAAGTTCTAAAAGTGTCGATTTTTTATTCCATAGCGCCTTAATGTTGTGACATGCAATAATTTTTGAACACGATGTAGGGTTTGTAGAGTTAGGGCTTGTAAAGTTAGGGGCTTGGCTCTACATGAAATCTGATAACTTTTTAACAGTGAATGTGTTACGAGCTTACGAGCCTTAGCAATCTGCTTTACATGAAATGTTTTTGGTGGGATTTCATTTCTTTTGTAAGTAAATATTATATAGGTATACAGACCTACCACTCCCCTTTATGGGATTGGAGGGTGAGGGTAAGCGTATTTCATTCATCAGTCTCTACATATTATCATGAAAATTAGTGCTCTCTAGTATTATGAATATGCTATGAGGGTAGCTATGAGGGTTCAAAATACTTCGAGAATAGAGTGCCCTGCTTCTTCAGCTCGTCTTGGTGGCGGCACTGCCTTACCCCCGGATTGTTGAGGTGCTTCAGTTGGATCATAAAATATTTAGTTTCCTACATTACATTAGTTTTAGCTGAGATTTTTAGGTGTTATAATTATTTATTACGATTATAAAAAACTGAACAATCGAATTTTAACTTGTGTCTGATATGATCTACATATTAACTTGTGTCTGATACCATCTACATATTAACTTGTGTCTGATACGATCTACATATTAACTTGTGTCTGATACCATGTACATATTAACTTGTGTCTGATACGATCTAACATATTAACTTGTGTCTGATACCATCTACATATTAACTTGTGCCTGATATGATCTACATATTAATTTGTGTCTGATACGATCTACATATTAATTTGTGTCTGATACCATCTACATATTAACTTGTGCCTGATATGATCTACATATTAATTTGTGTCTGATACGATCTACATATTAACTTGTGTCTGATACCATCTACATATTAACTTATGTCTGATACGATCTAACATATTAAATTGTGTCCGATACCATCTACATATTAACTTGTGCCTGATATGATCTACATATTAATTTGTGTCTGATACGATCTACATATTAATTTGTGTCTGATACCATCTACATATTAACTTGTGTCTGATACTATCTACATATTAACTTGTGCCTGATATGATCTACATATTCATTTGTGTCTGATATGATCTACATATTAATTTGTGTCTGATACCATCTACATATTAACTTGTGTCTGTTACCATCTACATATTAACTTGTGCCTGCTATGATCTCCATATTAATTTGTGTCTGATACGATCTACATATTCAACAGAACATTTTGTTCAATAAACCGCATCATAGCGTGAACTCTAGCGTGAGTTTCTGAACGCAGCACAGCATCTAACTTGACATAGCTACACGAAAAAATCCAATCATCCAGCACAGCTTAGAATACAAAACCGTTTTGTCTTAGAGACACATGATAAATTGTGGAGCACCTCTCGGAATGAGAATGAGTAGAGGCGTCTCTGGGAGGAACGTTGTGAAATCCCTTTATCTAATCTGCTGCAGTTCGACAAAGTGATGCGAATGCAATTGCTCACAGAGTCACTTTGTCGCTTCTGCGGGTATAATAGTCTTTAGAAAGTTAGTTTTGTTGTCATAAGGTCTGGCTATTTGTGTCTTATGCAATTTATTTAACTTCACAGCATTGAATTAATTCCGGAACAAAATAAATAAATAATAAATTTTCAGATAAAATCGTTTCATTTATTGTATACGTATTGTTTTGCAATGAAATATACAGGGTGGAAAAAATGAAAGGGCCCTGGAGGGGAACTACCTTAAATCCTTTAGTTAGCTCATTTTACTGAAAGGAAACATTCCTTTATTTTTTAAAAGAAACAACACTGCATTCAAAGATCTTCTAAAATTTGCTTGTCTCACCCGGGAACTGAACCAAATAAAAATTTAAAAAATAAACCCTCGCTATTGTATTATACGAATCGGTAGGATTATTGTTCAGGATAAAATTTGTCTACTAAACTAACGTCTTACACTCATCTATTGTACGAGATACCCATGAAATTGAATATTTATTACAAGTTCTTTATTAACAAAACCTAGTACTGTTCACTTGTAAAGTAATAATTATACGCCATTATTACACAATGACAACACGGAATGAAAGCAAAACAAAACAAAATTTGAATTTCGAACGAATACTTTTATCGATTTTAAAAATGTTGAAAGTTATGGTTCGAACTTCAAATTTGTTGCTCCGCGTTGCAAAAAAAATACGTTCCTTTTTTAAACTTTTCGTCAGTACGCCTAGTGCAAGAAGTAATTGTGCTCTGCATACATTTATTATTACCATTTAACGATTTTCTTATTGAAGTATTCAACAAGGTACTTAAGATAAATAACATTAGCAAGCTTGTACTTCATACGATGTCTTTGGATGTAAGAGAGATAAGAAAATTATAACGTGTCATTTACTTGTTACAAGTGAACAGTACTAGGTATTGTTAACAAAGAACTTGTAATAAATATTCAATTTCATGGGTATCTCGTACAACAAATGAGTGTAAGACCAAATGTTTCTTAGACAAATTTTATTCTGAACAATAATCCTACCAATTCGTATGATAAAATAGCGAGGGTTTTTTTTTTTAATTTTTAGTTGGTTCGATTCCCGGGTGAGACAAGCAAATTTCAGAATATCTTTGAATGCAGTTTTGTTTCTTTTAAAAAATAAAGGAATGTTTCCTTTCAGTAAAATGAGCTAACTAAAGGATTTAAGGTAGTTCCCCTCCAGGGCCCTTAAATTTTTTCCACCCTGTATATCAAGTGAAAGGATTTAGTATTGTCTAGTTTTTCTCAGAAACAGTATTTCTAAAATAGTTCAAACTAACATAGAAAAATAATATAAAACACCTACAATCGTGAGTTTCATAAACGCCTCGCACCTACTGAGCTGAATAGACAAATGAAAAGAAAACAGACCAAGTGCGAGTCAGACTCGCGTACCTAGGATTCCGTATCGAGGATGATGAATTTAATTATGTAATTTTTTTTCGTGAATTTCTCAACCGCTATGTTTTTCCTGTAATTTTTACGTAAACACATAGATTACCATGATTTTTTTCATATTTTTCGGCTTACCAGTTTTGGAGATAAGGGGCCCCCCATTGTTACATAAATTCTTTGTGTTTTTTCAAGGATTTCTCGGAATAGATGCGACTAAATATAGCCAAACCGTATATTTTTCCAATCAACTCTTTGTTACCTACAATTTGATATCCATATTGTATTTTTATAAAATATTTTTTTAATTTATTTTACTTCTTTTTTTACATTTCTCATTTGTTCGTAATTTTTTTTCAATCCCTAATTTTTTTCTGTAATTGGCCAGCTATGACTAGACATTTTTTTCATGTTTTTCAGTCATCCAGTTTCGGAGATAAGGGGGGGGGGGGCATACATATTTTTGTGGTTTTATAAGACTTCTCGAAATCAGTGCCAGTAACAACTATTTAATGTCTACAATTTGATACCCCAGTCTTTATCTTTAACGGTGCTAAAGTTATGAAGCTGTGACATACGGACGGACGGATAGACAACGGAGTCTCACCATAAAGGTTCCTTTTGTACCTTTTAGGTACTACGGAACCCTAAAAATGGTTCAGTGACGGTTAACAGATGATGTGGTAAATATTTTGTAGCAATTTACTGATACACCTCGTATGAGGGTTTTCACTTTCGATGGAACCCTAAACATAACATCGCCACCTTTTTATTTCCGGGTAGCCCAACTGGGGAACCTCAATTGGACCCAATTTTTATTCAAAAAGTTTTATGATTAGGTCCGCAATTGAATAGAATTCGGGTCAGCGACTCAACGCAGCGACAACCTGTAGACATAAGGGACGGCGTGCTGGCGGATTTATTCGTACGTATCAAAATTTATGAGAAAAAAAAAATATCTTTGAAAAGTTAGCTCCTTACAAGTATTGAATCTTTATCTTTTTAACTTTTTAACGCATAGCAAAATCATGGTGTTGTTTTTATATTTAATTAAAGATCATCAGAAGTAAACGAGACCAAACCGTACTCGTTCAAACTGATGATGTCTCAGGCGCATGACGAACTGCTGTACAGAAAAGCTGTAGCTCAAAATACGTAGTTCGTAGCACAATACAAACGAAGCTCCATCAACTTGCTACGACACCGTACGCAGGAATGTAGCACAAAATTTAACCCCTTCATTTGGTTTTCACAGTGACGAAACAAGTGTTGCGACTCTCTCTTTGTTTGTTTTTAGGGTTTTGTGCCCAAAGGACAAAACAGAGCCCTATTAATTTAAATTTGCTGTCCATCGTCGGTCCGTCTGTCTATCCGTTCGTATGTCACGGGTCTCTAGCTCATAGACGGGATGAGTAACAAACCTGAAATTTTGATATTTGATGCATAATTTTGATTCAAAATCCAATATTCAATTATAAACTACAATTATTACAATTATAATTATTCAATTATAATTATTACAAATCCATTATTATATATTTTTTTATCTTCGAAAATAAATAAATTGTGGGCCGTAAGTTTTTTGTTCAAATTATACAAAATATACAAATTAGATCGGAACTCATGCGAAGGTTTATAATAAGCTAGTAGAGGCAATTGATTCGGTGTGGCACATCTTAACTTATTTGACAAGTCTAAACTCCCCTTGTCTTTTCGATAAAGAAATAAATAGACAGGATGGTTAAAATAAGGTTAATTCTGTCAAATAAGTTAAGTCGTGTTACACCGAATCGACACTATTGTTTATATTGTCCATCACTATAATATTATTAAGATTTATTTGACAAAGGTGCCTATAATATAAAATTGTAAAGCTAGACAGGGACAAAATTCAAGCGAAAAAAAGTGAGATGGCGCTGTACACACCTTTGTGTGCGCGTATCACACGAACGCCAATAAATGATGCAATTCGATTCCTTGGATTGTTACAATGATGAACGATATAAACAATATGGGTTTGGATAAGTGATCGCTTAATAATTAACAAAATTATGTAATCAAAATTTTACGCGTTTCAGAAACGTCAGATCTATATGGCATTTCTAAACGACCGTTCATACTGTTTTGGGTTTGCAAATACGTCACATCATGCAACGCAACTTTAAACACAAATTGAATATCACATTATTTTTCCAGATAATTAATTTTAAACTAATTAATTAATTCCGGAGATATATCTTAAATCCAACGCCACTCACAACCATCTCCCCTCTATGATTCAAGTGTTTCGTTTTTTTTTTATAATTATAAATAATTATTATATTTTCAACGCGGGTAGAGCCGTGGGCACATCTAGTATTTTTTAAAATTAATATGTTCATATAATAAAAAAAAAAATTACCTATCATATATGACCTATAATGTATTTTTAAATTAATTATAATAGTATTTGTATTTTAGTTAACTCACGATTTTACTTGTTTGTCGTTGTTTCTGTCTACCCCTGTGAGAGACATACGTGAATATACGTATAGAATTTTATTCCATGGTTCGACAAAACAGACATCCCTGAATATCTTTACATATTCGTACACAAACGAAGGTGTGAGTATGTTTAGATATTTGTCAAGCCCATGCCGGTGTAATATACAGGGTGTTGATTTGGTCTGCAAACTCTGCCATGCATGACTCATGACTCATGACCAAAGCTAGAGTAATATACTACTTGAATACTACGAGAATTTTTGTATACGTCACAGATACACCTGGCCCGGTGCTCCCAAAAAGATCGGCCGATCGTTTATCTTTCGAGCATACGTCCATCTCTGACGCACGCATACAGAGTGTGATAGAGATGGATATTCGATCGAATTTGGTAATTTCGGAGTAAACCCTCTGGTATGTTTGGGATTCTTTGGCAGACATCGACCTATTCGTATGTTTTTATTCACAAAAAAATTGACTTGCTCGTACAAAATATAGAACAGGAGGTACTTAAATTTAGTATCGAGAGTTTTTTCATTTTTTACTTGTATTAATTTTCGAGAGCTTTTTTCTTTATGGTTAGTAAAGTACGTAAATAAATAATAAATAATCAAACGATACCAGTTAATTTACGCCCGCTATATCGGTCGGATAGTTGATAAAAAAATATTATTTCTGGCCTGGGGCTATTGATACGGTCAAAACTTTGGAGGGCTGGTAAATGGGTCGAAACAGGTAAAGGGTTTTAGGGTTTCGTACCACAAAATAAAAAACGGAACCCTTATCGGAACTTTGTTGTCCGTCTGTCAAACAAGACCATTTTCTCTGGCCCCGTGAGAAATATCAAGTTGAAACTGATGTACTGTCGAGGGAAAATCCGCAGACACACCTTTCGCACGTACTACCATAGTGATAAGAGTGAAAAGTGGACCTGCAGCAATTTCTTTAAGTACCTCTCACAGAAATCTACGGCCCCATCGTTACTGCAACTGTAAAAAGAAGTTATTGCTCTTTACGTAATCAATTTCATTCAAATGGGCTTACCATAAAAACTTTTATAGAGCACTTCTAGTTGACTTAGACACTTGAATTTCCGTTCACAAGCAGGTCTTATAGAAAACATATAATGTCTGAAAATTATGATTTATATAAACGGTTCACCTCAATACGAGTTATGATCGGGATAGCCGACCAGCTGCCAGTGTGAGGCAGTGGCGTGCACAGAACTTTTTTCCGGAAAAGCAATCAGAAGGTCAAGTACGACAATAAAAATAATATGAAAATTTTTTAATAACATTTTGAAAAAGAAAAGTTTGTATGAGGCCAGGGTAGGCACTGCCTTTCCTAGAGTGAACATTTTTATACAAACTTTTTTTTTTCAAACTGTTATTTAAATTTTTTCATATTTTTTTTATTGTCGTAACTGACCTTCTGATTGCTTTTCGGGAAAAAAGTTCTGTGCACGCCACTGTTGTGAGGCGTAACGTCGTCGCGCAAACGCCTTCACTCACCCAGATGAACGCAGTCTAAATCTGCTGAAACTGGTCGGCTATCCCGATCATAACTCGTATTGAGGTGAGCCTTTTATATAAATTATGAATTATCCTCAAGTCTCATTTAATTCTGTAAGTCTGAAAGTTAATTACATTTAGTTAATATTCAAGAAGCAACAATTAATTGCTTGACGAAATTAAGTCCTTACCGGGAAATAAGATTTTCACTAAATTAAAACAGTACTTGATCACGGTTTGTTCATACAGTTTCACAGAATTTCTTGAAACTACACCATAAAAATGTAAAAAAAGGTAAAACTGTTGAAATATTGTTAACCACTGCATGAATAAATAAATTTAATTAACTATATACACTAAAATGTACGATATACCTGTTAGAATAAGTTGTATGCATGGAAATAGCAAAGATTTAATTATTATACTCCATCCATCCATCCATCAGCCCGTATTCGTCCACTGCTGGAAATAGGCCTCCCCCATATTACGCCACTCTTGGCGGTCCTCAGTCATCCTCATTCAGCCGCCACCCGCAACGTCCTTCAGATCGTCAGTCCAGCGGGCACGAAGGCGGCCTACGCTGCGCTTTGCTGTACGCAAATTATACTTAAAGCGTATTATACTTAAATTATTTAATTATTTTACTTTAAGTTATATTTTAATAATAAATTAAGAATATTGTTACACCCTATGGGTAAAATTACATTGAGCCATAATTATGTATATAACATCTAAAACTGACGTGTAATTTAATGCAATAAATAAACTGATTGATTGATTGAATTACCAACACAATTTTGCAGTTTTGTTTCATACATTTTGCAGATAAAAAGCAAAATTTGTAACTTTGTGAAAATTTTATACAAGGCTACCAACTAATTATACGCTATCTTGCGAGACAATGCAAAGCGGCCCATTCACCCTTCATTATCATAATACTTTTTGTCTTTTCACTCATGTATATATTATATTGTGTATATTGGCACATTTATAAGACAAATAAATTATTTTTTATTTTATTTTATTTTATGTGCATTTTGCCAAAGATTTCAAAAGTTTAAATGAGCCCTGGCACCTAAAATCTGTTGCATTGTTTTTGAATGTGTGCGTTAAGCGGGTATATCGTCAATATCGACACTTTTTGAAGTTGTTCTGCTGTTCAAAAGTAGTCCCAAGTTAAATAAATTAGTGTAACAATTTTGGGACCTTTTTCTAGATCTTGGACTATCAGAAACGCGATTGGAAGAACTTCAGTCGATAGAAAAAAATTACTGAAATGAGGTCTAAAACTACACTTTTTTGATATTCTGACAAATTGGTATACAGACATCGAAAATATTGATTTAGATGGCTTTTAACAATACCTAAGTTACTGGAAAAGGAAATTTTCATAGCTATTTTAGTTATTTTTGTATTAATTTAAAACCGATATTTTGTCAATTTTCCCCGATTCCGTCCCTCTCGCACTGTAGGTCTTTCCGCCTGGAGTAACACGGTCCTTTGCACGGACGATATATCACCTTAACATAATGCTGACGCACGCACAATATGAGTGCGCAATCTGTCTACGTTCGGTCAGCAAACTGATCAGACTACTAAAGTCGCAAAAATTCAAAACTTTAAGTGCACTTAAGGCGTCCAACTATCACTGTGTTCAGATGAGCACTGATTCCAAACGTGTGAGCGTCACCCATTTAAAGGTGGAAACATTTTGGTGCTGTCATACTACGGTAACGGTAAGGGCTTATCTTTACTTTTGAAATCTTTGCACCGAGATTCTGTTTTACTCCCTTGAGGTTTTTTGTGAAGACAATGACTGATCTTGGAGTTTTAGTACCTACTCTACTCTGAAAATAATTTTCAGATAGATTGATAGCTCATTTATCATCTATCAACCTGGTTCGTCCACTGCTAGACATTGACATTCCCAAGGTTTCACTACTCTTAGCGGAAGACGGTGTCGAAACCCTTGCACCAGTTACCGTCGCTGCCGTCAGTCACTAGTCTGTTTTGTATAAAGGCTGGCAACTGGGGATGGATATGTTACAGGTAAAACTCGTTTTAACTAGTAAAAACTAGTCCTAACTGAAAGCTTTTGTGACAACTAGTATACAACTAATTATATTAAAAGGATTAAGAGTCGCCTTGCTCCGCTCCGCATCGCTCGGCTCCCAGTATGTACATACATGTAAACCTAAAACGCTCCTCCTCGCTTCTCTCGTCGTCGCACTTATTTTTCACTTATTTAGTTAGAACTCGTTTTTCCTACTTAAAACTAGTTTTAACTTGAATCATTATTACTCTATAATTAAATTCTAGTTTTAACTAGTCAAAACTAGTAACAAAGAACTATTTTTAGCTGCAGCAGATATACCGCCATCAATTGGTCTCAGGCATCGTGGGCTACCTGGTTGTGCCTGTTTAAGAACTATCCTCTTACTCTTCCCCGAATAACTTCGGGGGTGTTTGAGTAAGATGGTGGTATGTACCTCAGCATCAGCTCTACCACCTACAAATACATACCATTTACATAACATAACTTTTAGATTACATAACACACAATTCACAAATTAACTGATTACTTATTGTCGACAAACCCAAATACGTTGCGGGCATATTTGCTCGGTTGGGTTCAAGTTTCCTTTGGAAAAGTTTGATCCACCTCATGGTGTGAAACCCTCCAAACCAAATGGCCTGTATTTAATCAATCATCCAAGTCAAACCGACCACTTGTTAGTACAGTATAATTGGAACGGAGCGCTCTTGGACTGTACAAATAAATTTTGGAACAATGCTTACCGGCAGGAAGTAATTTGCGGGTAGTGGCTGTAATCGTACGATTTTTTACAATCATTTTAATGTACCTACTGGTACATTTCCTGTACGAATGAAGTCTGGCTACCCATTGGACAGGGAATTCCAACTTGGGAGCCAGGAACCATTTAACCTTTATTCTGCTTGAAAAAGTGCATGTTCCAAATATTTTTATCCATTACGACTTCATCTCTTCGGAAATCCTCACTATTATTAGAAAGCATTACAAGATATAATTAGAAACAAGTTTTCTTAGAAACTTATTTGGCCGAGTGGAAGAGCGCTCACCTGTCAACCCAGAGGTCGTAGGTTCAATCCCCGCGGTGCACATTAATTTGTGTTTGGTCTGCGTGCTTTGTTAGTCAATTTGTGCTTGAAGTACGGTGACAGCTTGTTTGGGGCGTAATAATTGTCGGTGAAAAGCGGTTGCATGAAGTGTGGACTGCGACTTGCATTTCACAGTTCACACTTGGGAACATCTCGACATCCCTTAAGGGTTTTATGTCGTGACGATATGTTGTTGTCTAACCTTAATGCCGTGCACAGACACTGAAGGTTTCCCTTTTTTTTATTGACTTTTATGTTGTTGGTTTTTAGCCTTTTCAACTTTACCTCCAGTCAAATTTTAACCAACATTTACCTGAGCTCTCAGCAGAGAGACTTCGGCTCAAGACGTTGGTCTACCAGAGAAATCCGAAGCTTGACCATAAGGTTTTTAAAAAACTTGAAATAGGTCGAGTACAGCTGCACCCTCAAACCGAAGCCGCAACCATCAAGTTGAGTGATGAAAAGAGGAATAAACTCTAATGAGCGCTATCAAAAGTTGCCGAATCATTTCAATTGAGTAACAACGTGCCTCTGAATCCATAGAGATAGCATATGACATGTAGAGGGATACATGCCGCTATTTTAACCGGGTCTCAGAGACCACGGATATTTTCTATTGTTCTTTGAGCGAGTTCACAAAGGTCACATTATTTATTTTATATACAGTACTCCCAAAGTAATAATGCGCATACAAATCTATAGCCGAGTGACCGGACGTACCACGTGACCTTATTGCTTGTATAAAAAGTGCAAGGAAATCCGAACTTTGCCAAACAATGGCGAAGATTTGTATGCGTATTATCACTTTGGGAGCACTGTAACTCCGTAGGGTGTTAATTTAATTAAATTTAAGATTAATTTTAAGTTAAAATATTGTATTAGGTTAGCCTGTAAGGATATTGTAACTGTTTATATAATAAATACATAAACAAAAATAAATAAATTAATTTTAAGATTTCACGTAGGACGCAACTTTTAGACCCGGTTTCTCATACTGCTGGTCGAGCATGTATAAATGAGTTTTTTTGGGATTTATGTGTATAGTATTAGTATAGGTAGGTGACGGTGAAGGAAAACTGTGACAAAAACCTGCATGTCTTAAAAAGCGTGTATTTATGCCTTTATTAAGGGCCTTACTATTGCCAAATGGGTACTTTCTAAAGCCTACTCCTCGTTTATGGCCAAACCAAAAATAATGAAAAAAATGTATTATGAATAATCAACTCTTAGAAAACATATGCAACATTTTTCTTTTTCATACCACCAAAACTTCTACATGAATTTTTTTTTTACTGGATGGTGTTTTTTGACCTCAAATTCCCTACTGCTCCTGAGTGGCTTGGCCGATTGAATTCATCTATGCTTTGATAAATAGATAAACTTTATAGCTATAAACATAACATAAGATTATTCAATCGAATAATCACGTCCAAGTGAAAAGTATAATTTTCTCCTATTTCGCCCTATCAAGGACGCAGCGAGCGTCGTAACAGCCACTGTGCATTGCGCGCTGATATGAACGTTATTTCAATGTCGTTTCCGCTGATATTTGTAGTCACAAATATTGAGCTGCTAATTTGGCGATGGTAATCGCCTTAAGGCGATGAAGCTCACCAACAATCACGTCGGGATCTCTGAAACCCCTTGGGGATAAATGTAGTAACAATATGTATTTTTTGTATATTACGTCTTTACATATGAAATTGCTGTTGTCTATAGAGAATTCGAAGAAAACTAAATTCTCAGTACTAAAATTTTAGTTTTTTTTTAGGAATGACAAATCCAAGTTATGTTATTTCTTATGTGTATGAATGAGACAACATTAAGCTAACAGCAACACTAATTAAAGTTTTGAAAAAGTGTCAGCTGTAAAAAATTATGACGAATCTTATCATGGAAATGGATGGCATTTAGGACAAACTGTTTTTGAAGATTTAATTTTTATAATCAAACTGAAAACAAAAACGAAATTTAATACGCAGACGTAAAACCTTGAAACCAACTATCAAACAAAAAACAAATATTTAAAATAGCTATTGAATCACAGGAATTATGAACTCATGAATCTGTAAGAAAATTTCGGCAATTTCATATGTAAAGATCTATTCTAAATATAATTAGAGTGCATTACAAACTAGAAAATATCAACCAGAAACAAACCCAAAGACAAGATTTTTTTTCAAAAATCAACATTATCTAAACACCTATTATTAAAATAATAACCAATTTTATTGTAACATTATAATCGAAAACCTTTAGCTCTGGTACCGATAATCATTGTTTTGGTAAATACCAAATACCTTAAATACGAGTACCTGTCGTCCCTTAGGGTAGTGGTAAAAACAGGACGCAGCTCACTTCTTCTTCTTCTACACATATACACACACCCTCACCCTCTCTCACACACACCCTCCCTCACATTCACGCACACACACACCCTCTCACACACGCACACACACCCTCACACCCTCCCTCACCCTCACACACACACACACACACACACACACACACACACACACACACACACACCTCTCTCTCATACCCTCTAACACATCACTACACACTTAATTAAACTATGATTGTTACTTCTTAAATATAGCTGTAATAGTATCACATAAGTAAACAGATTTAACAAAATGTATAAATACTGAAATTGCTACGCGAGAGCGATTTGTTCCTGGCACGATTGTCTCCACACTCGAAAGGAGAAATCAACCTCATATATTGTTAAAACCATTTGTTATTCAATAAACTAGATTTTATTTATTTATTTTTCTTTTCATTTCGCTGGTTAAACATCACAGAAATGATTTGCAGTAGGTGGCCAGACAGACAGTAGGTGGTCGACTGCATTTGCTGTAACCTTCCAGAGGTCGTCCCATGTGCAGGAATTCAGTGTATGGACTATTGTCTCTTCGAAAACCGTACAGTAGAATAAAAAATTAGCAAAACATTGATTATTATCGGTACCAGAGCTAAATGGTTTTTGAAATTTCATTACGATAATAATGTTACAATAAAATTGGTTATTATTTTAAAAATAGGTCTTTACATATTCAATTGCCGAAATTTTCTTACATATTCATGGGTTCATAATTCCTTTAATTCGATAGCTATTTCAATTATTTGTTTTTTGTTTGAAAGTTGATTTCAAGGGTTTACATCTACGTATTCAATTTTGTTTTTATTCTCAGTTTGATTATAAAAATTAAATCTTTAAAAACAGTTCGTCTTAAATGCCATCCATTTCCATGATAAGATTCGTAATAATTTTTTACAGCTGACACTTTTCAAAAATTAAATTAATATTACTGTTAGCCTAATGTTGTCTCATTTATACACAAAAGAAATTACATAATTTTGATTTGTAATTAAAAAAAAAAATATGTTAGTATTGAAAATTGAGTTTCCTTCAAATTCTCTATAGAAAACGGCAATTTCATATGCAAAGACCTAATATACACATCTGACGTTATTTAAATCACACACAAAGTTCAACGCTATTTACTGATTGAGCCGTAACCAAGGTTTGTTTGTAACCTTGGTATCACCGTATTTGAATGGATATGCAGCTCTAGTACCATTCTGTTCTCTCTATGTCTGGAACTCATAATAGAACTTTTAACAAGGAGACGGGTTTTCATGAGTTTTCAGTTGGAGAACTCAAGTATTGTTGACTGATTTCAGCAGAAGGGGGGTTTTTCTTTGTAATGTATCTAAAATATATCTTGTATGTCAGAGGACCTTCGAGTGGAGGCGTCACACAAAGATCAGGATACAGGTTTTATCACAATGTGTTAAGGAAGTATACATATAATATATTGTCACGACATGAATCCTCAAGGGGGTGACAGTAGGTTATGTAGTTTCATTTAATGATAAATGTCCATTCACACACAATATTATCTCAGAAACCATTGACCTGGTTTTTTGTCTTGAGTTAGAACTGATACAATGAACATATTTGTTATCAAACCGCAACAATACTAATACCGGTCACAGATTGTCGATCAGAGGGCCTATTATGTATCTTTAGTTGCCATTTGAACTGGGTGTCTATCATCAAAAACATAGATATACTATCGAATTCCGATAGTCTAAGGATATGTTCGCACTTGAAGTGACGATACAGTTCATAAGTAATTTAATACCCACTAATGGCAATTTTGAAAGTTTCGTTTTTAGCTATGTTTTTAATGATAGGCACCTAGTCCAGTTGGCAACTAAAGATACAAAATAGAGGGGCAGGGCGCAGATAATTTTCCAAGTAATTTTTCTGTAATGCCCACTGAGTTATTTCTTCGTCGGTGTGGTTTTTATAAAAACTTTATTATTGATACCACTTTGGTAAGTTTCAAAGCCTAAGTTGAACTTTCAAGTTTGAAGTAGGTAAATGTAAAAAGACATGCTTGAGGCTAATATATACGAATAAATGACAGATGATATAATGTTCTGAGCAGACGACAGATAAACGACAAAAAGACTGATAATTAACATATTATTCAAATAAATTGAGTTCTTGGTACTACAACGATATTTCTAGTATGCATGTAAAAATATGCTAATATATTCTTGACATTTGCTATTTTCTCTACGTTAGTTCTCGACATACAAAATATTGTGGCAATTTTTTACATCAAGAAAATAATAATTAATAAAACGGAAAGATTATGATTATGACAGCAGCAAACGAATGGCTTCACTAAAAGAATCTGTAAGCTGTAATTACAACAGTATCTGAGTAAAAATATTGGCTAGATCGCCATCGTCACGTGTACGTAGAAGGCTTGAAATCTATGTTTTATTTCTTATTTTATATTATATTTATTATTTGGTATTATGTCAGGAGTGGAACCTTCCACATAGTATCTGTGTTTATTACTCTTTTTCCACAGCTTTTGTGAATAATCCAGGTTTAAGAATAAATCCATGAAACAAGAGCATTAATCATTATGTGGGATGTTTACTCTGTCAGCTATGCCATACAATAAAATAGGAATCGAACTTATATTCAATTATTTGTATTTACTTCCACTTAGAATATTGAACAAATACATTATTAAATCAGTGGGATGTGAAGAGAACAATAAAATTATCTAAAAGTATACTCATCTTTTATTGTTCCGGCAGTTTTCTCTTTATACCGCACTGTGACTTCTTTGCATATCCCACTCCACTAATTATAAATGCGAAAGTTTGGATGGATGGATGTTTGTTACTCTTTCACGCCGAAACTACTGAAACGATTAGGCTGAAACTTTGCACAAATGTAGTTCTATATATACAAATGTAGTTCTATAGGAAAAGGACAGCCTACTTTTTATCTCATAAATCAGTTCCCATTGGAAGGCAATGGGGTGTCAAGTTCCTATAGAAAAATGATGTACTGTTACTCTTTCACGCCGTTGAATATTAGTGGGATGGGATAGTGAGGATGGGATGGGATTGGAAAGTGGCATTAGTGGGATGGGATGGGATGGGATTCGATACGACTATACAAAAACTTAAACAACGTGGGCGAAGCCGCGGGCAAAAGCTAGTTAATAATACGACAACGAAACAACGTAGATATCTAATCTATTTGATAATTGTTTCAGAAGCATGTGTGTATCACTCTGAACACTGAATTATGTTTTAATCACCAGTATATTACTTTACTATTTGATTATCCATTCTATTAGAGACTATAACTCGATTCTGTTCCGCCATCACGCCACACTACACGAGTCGAAGAACAACTTTTAACCACCACGTGGAGTATCATGACGCTTCTTTATTTTATTAAGGTTTCTCCCAACGCCAACGACCTTGAACTAAGTAACTTTATAACCATTTTATACGGTAACTATAGCATTTTTGAATAGGAGAAAAATACATAGTAATCTACATGGTTTTTACTGAATTTTATTTTAATATACAGAAGTTAAGCAAGAAAATTCCAAGTTTTTAATTAACAATATAACTGCTAAGTACAGTTTTTATCGAAACAGTATAAAAATTTATAAACTTTTAGACAAAGTAATATTAAATGATATGGTTTTCTCAGTTCTTGGAAATTCATTTTATTTTAGATAAAATAAATTAAAAACACACTATTTTCGCACTTGTCAGCCGCAGCGACTGACGTTACAGCCATGTTGCAGTGCGAGCTGATATGAACTTTATTTTAATATGGTTTTGTTAGAAATTAACCCACCACAAATCGAGTATCGAAAGTAATAATTTATGGTGTAAGACCAGCAATGGTAAGATAATTATTTTATTTTATTTGTATTGAAAAGAAGTTATTCAACTTCCACACAACGTCTTTGTTTTGTACCTACTTACTTCAACTCAAATATGTACATGTTTGGTCGCTGAAAACTATCACAATAATACTGATTATTTATAAAGGTACATATTTATAAAACTACGAGTATTACGGTTATTCTAACACGTTCAACGTTTTCATTTGTAAATCATTTACAATTTATTTTGTAAATATAACACAATTACTGTTTTTCCTATGATGATTTATTAATTATGATAAAAACGAATGACATAAACTATTTTCAAATGCTCCAATTTTTTAATTGTATAAATTTGTAAATTACCCAAGATACCCGGGGATTATATTTATCGAGTTATAAGGCTGGGGATTCGAAACGTTCCGAACGTACTCCAAATATGCTTGTTATTTGTTTGTCAGATCCAAGAATTCCAAGCTCAAAACGAGCAGTGTTAAAAGTTGACAAGATCCAGTGAAGTGAAAAATCGTCCAGTTTGCGCGGTTTCCCAGTAGAGGGCGCTGTGGCTCCACTTCCGGATCTCCGCCGACGTCACTTCCGCTAACTTCCTGTTTCCGTGGTCGCGTTCAGTGAATAACACGGATAAAAAAAAAGAATTTCTCTTGGTTTGTAGAGTGTAGTAGAGGTGTATTTAGATAAACAAATACTTTTCTTAGAGAATGTTAGTCGTAGCTGGTTTTTTTTCTATACGCTGGGGAGGCTATAAATGCAAACCTAAAAACCCCATTTTGAGACAATAACCTGAAGAAAAAAACATAATCCTACTAACGCACTTGCTGATATTGAATTTTTCATTTCATAAATTCATAATTTCAGTTTAGCGCACCCTGATTTATATATTATTGCTGAGACCAAGTAAGTGAGCTCTTTCTGGCCGAGTAAGGTAAAAGTGCGAGCCCGCAGGGCTAATTACGGTCAAAGAATGTTTAGCGCTTTTCTCAAAAATAAAACGAGACAATTTATAGTAGGTCAAATGGTCCATAGGATAAGGAATTAAATGAACTCATGATATTGAAAGTCACGTCACTCATATTGGGGCAATAAGGGTTATGAGAACGCCCTATTTAAACTTATCTCAAAATGTTAAATACAAAAAAAGATAAGTTTTAAGTGTTTAATGATTTAAATATATAAAATCAACAAAATAATCTATTTTCGTTATTATTATTGCAATTATAAAATTAAGCAAACATCTCTACATTCTGAAAACGAAATTGCAATTCATTTCGTTTTATTTTAAACTGACAGCTTAAAACTTTATGATCACCAAACTCTTTAATGTCCTAAAAATATAGACACGGATAGTTTAAAAAATAAACATATACGGTGTTACTACAAAACGGTGTTTAACTTTAGACAGTGTTTAAATCTGTTGTTGTCGCCTTTTCTTTCATATTGTAAAAAGTGACAGCAACAGATTTAAACACTGTCTCAAGTTAAACATCGCTTAAACACCCTTTTGTAGTAACACAGTTCGTATGTAATGGATTTTCATACGAAATAACTGGACACTTATTGAGACACTTACTGAAGACTTAAAATAACTCTCCAGGATGAAGTACTTACTGACTTGCCTTTACCGTATGAAATGGTAACATTACAATATATATTATGTTTGAGAAAAATACATTTATACAATGCTTTAATGCTACGACGTAGTGGGTCTACATCGTAACGCACCTACGACGTAGCTGGTCTATGAAGCAGGAAAACTATGAAGTTGTAGCGCTTTCAACCCCTAATTGTTCGTGTTCAGATGTCTCCACGTTTCCTCCATCTTATTCCATCGACATAAACACAAAAACTATAACTAGTAGTTCACCCCGAACTGTGATCTAGCGGACCCCCAAACCATGGGGTTCTCGATAACCCCTTGCCTGATTTGGCTCATGTTCAAACTTGAAACATATTTTTGTCACATTTACTCGCCTACCGAATTTCATGACTTTCTGGCTTGGACGAATAAACCAGCGTTCCGGTCAACGATACTCGAGTTGTCGTTGGACAAACATTCAAACATACATACAAAAACACATACAAACGCCGGATTGTTCAAGTAGACACAGAGAACTTCGCTCGCTCATTCATTAAGTACAGCACACCATATACTCATATTTCTCACGCGCACTAAAAGTACACAATGCAAAAAGAGGGCGGCGCATTAACTTGTAGTAACAGACTATACTATACATCACAGCTCTATTTTGTCTCGAATGAGGCCTATTTTTGCCCTTACCTTTCCCCTGATATCTGTGGTTAATACTCTAATATACAATAAAATACGATACAGATTTTCAAATACAGAAAGACTTATCATTACTAAAATCGAATTTATCCAGCTAACCTTTGAATAGCATATATGTTATTTATAATTGTAGGTACTTGCTAAGGGTGAAGGTTAAAAATACTAAATCCTTCTTCAGTTCAGTGAAGAAGGGGACTGTGCTCTCAAGCAGAGCAAAACACAACAAAGACCAGCGGGTCTACCGCGTAATTCTCATTTTCATCAACATCAACTTGAGATTGAAATTTGACGTGCGTGCGACGACGCCCGCCTAACATGCCATCTCTTTTGCACGCGTTGAATTTCGCATGCATTTGCTTGAAGTTGATACAAATGAGAATTACGCGGTAGAGCCCCTGTTTTAATGTACCTATGTGAAATATTTAAATTTAGTGTCAATATGTATCTAAATAATTGTTAAGAAGATGGCATACCCTAGCAACTTTTTTTTTTACCCGTCCAGCACAATAAGTCCTATGGCAAAGACTTTATTTGCTTTTCATAGAGGCGATTATATGTTGGCTCTTTTTCTTGAACGCGTAATACTAGTGATCACGCAGTGAAACAACAAATTGGTGTTTTAAAAATAACAATTTTTAGCTAATACTGAAATATTTTGTAGGGAAAAAAATATTGAATTTAGGTGATATACCTTCATATTTCTATTACCTATTTTATGAAAAAAAAATCAAGTTGATCTCTTAACCGCGTTCTTGAAGCGAACGTTTGAAAACCAAAAAAAAGAGGGTGCATAACATTTTTTTTGACAAAAGTATAAATCTTAGTACATTGTTTATACGCAAGATCCCTAGAGAAAAGATTAATAAACCAAATATATTTTTTTCAATACAAGGAGAGTCCGAATTTCTTCTAACGAATCCTAGATAGACTGGAGTTGGTCATGCTCTAGGCTCAGGTACAGGCTTAAATTGTGTTGTTTGTGTAATAAAAGCTTTACTTACTTACTTACTTACCGTTACCATAGTAGTACTAATCAATTTATTTCCTAAGTATATATTTATACCAAACGAGGAATGCAATAGTTAGTATAAGAATAGTTTTCTGAATGTAGGTACTCAACAACAGTTTATTTCTAACCAAAAATCGCTATAAGTAATAAGGCCGCCAATTGTTCTTCTTTAATAAGTTTATTCTTTTACTTATTTCATTTATTTTGTGTATAAAGAGTTTCTCCTGTCCTGTAATGTCTTCTCTAAATTATAAATGATCGCTGATCTATCTGAACTATTTCGAAAATCTACTTTCGAATATCTTATAAAAATAAATATTTAAAATAAACTTGATAAATTACTATTTGTCATGAAATTTTTCACTTGATTGAATCTATACGTTATTCGACAATATATATATATATATATAAACGCAATACTGAAACAGTCAACGTTTTTTTTTTGCACACTACATAGTTTCATCCATCCCATCAGCCCGTATTTGTCCACTGCTGGACATAGGCCTCCCCAATATTACGCCACTCTTGGCGGTCCTCAGTCATCCTCACCCAGCCGCCACCCGCAACGTCCTAAAGATCGTCAGTCCAGCGGGAACGAGGGCGGCCTACGCTACGCTTTGCTGTATGTGGTCTCCATTCCAATACCTTACGGCCCCAATGGCTATCACGTCGGTGACAAATATGGCCAGCCCACTGCCACTTCAACCTACTGATTCGGCAGGCTATGTCGGTCACCTTCGATCTCTGACGGATATCTTCGTTTCGGATTTTATCCATCAGAGATAACTACATATTTAGTAAATAACTATCATTTCATATACAACATACATGCGTGGATTTGACTGTTCAGTGTGGCTAGCACGCGCCAGAAATACAACGTCTATTCATCTTACTTGCGCTCTCACGAACACCGCGTTTGTCAATGTGCGAGAGAGCTAGTATGATGGAAAGACACTGTATCGACGGCACGTGTTAGACCCCCTGATCGCGGACCGATAATACCGTCTCGCAGTTGAGGTTTCCTCTCTGATTTTGTCACCCGACCGCTGGTTCAACGAGGTCATTGAGTTTAATAGAAGACATTATACTAGTTAACGTTGTAAATATACGGAGGGTGTCAGATTATCTTATTTCTATTTCACTTATAATCTGACAGTATCTTTTTGTTATCATAACAAGTAATGAAATGAGCCTTAAGCCTCAACAACTTCCCCATTACCAAGGGTTAGCTGATAGAGAATACTAAATAGTATTAAGCTCGCCTATGTACGAAATTTTCATATTGTGCAATAAAGAATTAAACGTAAACGTTTTTTAAATTATATTATACTATAGTCTGTAAAATATAGCTTGAGCCTTGTGACAACAGGACAGCGCTATACAATTTGTATTTCTAACTCTCTTTCTCATGCTCAAACATGCATAGCGCTGACAGCTGTCACAGGGCTCAAGCTATATTTTACAGACTATAGCTTCAAAATAATAGGATTGTCCATGAGCGTGATAATATATATATATATTTTTTTTTTAAATTGGGGCCCGCGTTCAAAAATGTTGGAACCCTTAAGTGCATTATTTACTTGCTAAACGGTGAAAGAAAAATCTATTAGGTTAACCTGCACGCCCTAAAAAGCGTGTATTTGTGCCCGAAGTACGGCGATAGGGCTCAGCACCCATCACGTTGGGACGTAATAATCGTCGGTAAAACGCCAGTGTACCGAGGGTGGACTGTGACTTGCATTTCACAGTTCACACTTGGAACACCTCTGACACCCCCTCGGGAATTCATGTCGTGACGATGTACAAACACTAGTGCGCGAATGTAAAGAGCACGTGATGAACCTAAAATCGGTAGGTACAATAAGTGCCACTTTATGTAAGCAAGTGAGTTGAAAAATATACAAATTTATTCATCAAACACATTCATATATAATATACATTATTTATTAGTGATGCAGTATTTTGATGAAACTATTTTCTTGGAACTGGTAAATACAGATTTCAAAACGCTTTTTCTCCATACTTAATATATTTTTATTTCCTTCTGTTCGTATGAATACATTTTCTCATTTATCACGAAACAATATGATGTTTTCAATTATTCCTTAAGGAAGTGAAAAAAACAGGAAAACATAAACAGAAGCTACAAAAGCGCTGTTAACTGAACTGAATTTGAAATGGGGTTTTATTTTCGTGACAATTTAATGGCAAACATTCTATTGTTATACATTGCTCTTAGCTAGAAGTTGTATTTTGGCCGTTATATTTCGGAGAATTGACTCTTAAGTCGCAAGTCCAAGTTATTGTCACCAAATGACGTGGAAAAGTTTTTGAAAGAAGCTCAGGATAGTCAGTACTTGGCAACAAAGTTCAGTTTAAGGCGTATGACCACGCTAAATAAGCAACTCGATGTGTGTCAGTACAAATATCAACGGAAACAACATTAAAATAATGTTCATTTCAGCGTGCCTTGAAAAGTGGCTGTAACGACAACCACTGCGTCTCCGGCTAGCGCAAATTAGGAGAAATTAAGACTTTTCACATGGACGCCATGAACGGAAAAAAATGTTGAACTTAAATTTTTTAGGTCTAAAAATTTCCTATAATTTGGTGAAATAATAATTAAAATCGCTTTAGGCGTTTGGAAGGAGTAAGAGAATTCTTGTGTTAATCATGTGAAATTTTCGATGACTTTCAATTTTTTTTGTCAAAACTAACAATAGAAAAACAGTTTATGAAACTTAAAATTTATTTTTGACTCAATTATGCCTATCATATATTTTTATGAAAGTTTTTGGACCACCCGTGTTCCCACAGTAGTAGGCCTTCAAAGACAGGTCCAAATTGCAGTTGGCGTAATTATTCGCCTTAACTACTATATGTATATATTTATTTTTTCTCGCAAGCTTGTTGAAAAACGTTGTAAACAAGCGAGCATTGGTCATTTCATTACACACAAGGCTCGATTGCAGCCCGAGCCGAACTTAGCCCACTTGTATCATAATGTTATGAAACTGCCTCTAAAATCGCTGGTTCAAATTCTTTAGATGCACACTGTGTTAGCTCTGCGAGCTTCCGAGAGCACGCACTTACTTTCATTTTACAGTCAATATTCAAAAACAGCAACTCGGGCGTGACGATATACAAGGTGTAACAGAAAGGTGTAACCATATTTGAAGAGCTTATTCAGTCAATGGTATAGAACAACTTTTACTATGGAGCCAAACCTGAAATCTCAAAAAACAAAATCTGCCCTTCCATACATTTCAACTGCGCGGCATTGCATTTTTCTATGAAAAAGTTTTTTTTATCGGGTACAGGGTTTATTCCATATTAAAAGTTGTTCTATACCATTGACTCAATAAATATGGTTACACCTTTCTGTTACACGTTGTATAAGGTTAAATTAAATTAGTTGGCGTAATTTGAAACATTCACACGTAGAACATGTCCATATAAACTACTTTTGCTATTAGGATTGTGCAAAATTATTAAAATTTGTTTTCACCATTCCATACTGGACCAGTCAGCTAATCGGGGCAATTTGTATGGGAGGAAGTGAAAAAAAGTTACGAATTTCGCTTAGCTCCCATACAAACAGTTGTTCATATAGACTAGTACTATCGATGTATTAAGTTTCACCAACTAATATTATTAAACCTTATATCATATGAAAGTCAAACATAGGTCTTGCGCAGCACAAATCCGTGTAATATAGGGTCTGTTTTTAGCACCTTTCGAAGATTGCCAAGGGTTGTAGAAGAGAAAATGCAGCTTGTTGTGACTGTATGGAATGCAGTCAGGAATAGCAGGTCTTCTCAGATATTTATCTTCTTATCATGAATGAATGTGAATGTGCAGCACAGAAAAGTACACCCGTATATACAGGGTGGAAAAAATGAAAGGGCCCTGGAGGGGAACTACCTTAAATCATTTAGTTAGCTCATTTTACTGAAAGGAAACATTCCTTTATTTTTTAAAAGAAACAAAACTGCATTCAAAGATCTTCTAAAATTTGCTTGTCTCACCCGGGAACTGAACCAACTAAAAATTTAAAAAATAAACACTCGCTATTTTATTATACGAATCGGTAGGATTATTGTTCAGGATAAAATTTGTCTACTAAACTAAAGTCTTATTCATATTCATATTCATATTCAATCGTTTATTGCTTTCATATGTACAGTGTTGGATCTTAAATATGAATGTACAGTTCACATATGACCCCGCTGGGGCATAACAATATACAAGGAAGGGCAGCTGTGGCAGACCGAAGTTATTTAAAATCTTTGAAAAATTCGTCTAATGTGTAGTAGGTTTTATCTAATAACATGTGCTTAAGGTTTTTTAAAAACGTTTTGTCTTTATCTTCATTTTTTATCGTGTCGGGTATATACTCATCTGTTGTACGAAATACCCATGACATTGAATATTTATTACAAGTTCTTTATTAACAATACCTTGTACTGTTCACTTGTAAAGTAATAATTATACGCCATTATTACACAATGACAGCACGGAATGAAAGCAAAACAAAACAAAATTTTAATTTCGAACGAAATTTATGGTTCGAACTTCAAATTTGTTGCTCCGCGTTGCAAAAAAAATACGTTCCTTTTTTAAACTTTTCGTCAGTACGCCTAGTGCAAGAAGTAATTGTGCTCTGCATACATTTATTATTACCATTTAACGATTTTCTTATTGAAGTCTTCAACAAGGTACTTAAGATAAATAACATTAGCAAGCTTGTACTTCATACGATGTCTTTGGATGTAAGAGAGATAAGAAAATTAGAACGTTTCATTTACACTACCGAACGACGACGCGACGGTGGTGATCTGGCCAGCATTGTTTATTTATTTTGATAAATTTAAAATCCTGCATGTAAGTATATAGGTACTTACGGCTACGTGAACTACGAATATTATTATTCGTAGATCTTCACGCTACGACGACGCTCGGGAATGGCTGACGGCCGAAAACGTGGTGCAGACAAATTTATATGTAGTTCCTCCCGGCTATAAACAAAATATTAAAAATTTTAAAAAGTAAAACTTGTTTTTTTTGTAATGGTAACAAATAATAACACAACTGTTTTTTAAATTTTCAAATCACAGCCCTAAACGACCATTACGATCAGAAACCCAAAAACAAACACTACATCACCGTCTCTCCACCCAATCTTCATTCTAAGCTACTTCAAGACATCACTCTACGAGGTTGTCCCGTTAGTCAAGGCATTATTGTACCTAACACAATGCATTAAGGATCCCGAGATTGTAAGGTTCTATATAATATAGCATCATTTTAATTCAGGACAGGTCGCGACATAAATTAGGTAGGAGTGTAGGTAAGTGACGCGATGGCCCTTTGTAGGAGGCTCTTTAAATTGGCTTCTATGATTAAACGACGGCACAGGAAGGTTTCTGACGTCTTTAGACATATTATTCACGTATTATGTAATTATGTATTACAAGCGACCCGCCCCGGCTTCGCACGGGTAGCATTAAGCAAGCACGCACTAAGGATTTTTTGTTGGGGGGGAGGGGGTGCCAGGTGCAGGCAAATGACTAAAGTATCGCGCGGACATGAAAGTTTCTCAAAATAAAAAGCATATTTCAATGAGTTCAAGAAGGAAGGAGATGCCCATCTAAACATTTTCCCAAACTACAATCGGCACCACACTTTATGACGCCTCGGACGTTAGTATATCTCTCTCTTTCATACATCATATATTTCTTTCATATTTTTCTCTCTGTCTCGCTGGTACTAACTTCACTCGGGTTTGGCGCGAACATGAATGCCGCGTTGCGTAGGTGTGCGATGTAACCTTGTACGTGCGTATATGAATCCTTAATTTCTTTTTTATGGTAATAAGTCAGTTCCACACCGATATATACGTACAATTTTAATTATGTTACTTGCAATTTACAATAATCACTTTCGCTATTTGTGTACATATTTTTTAAGATACAATTGGAATTCAATCCGACTGATACAAAAATCCATAAAGGCCCTATAGCACCAGTTTCGAGCCGAATTGAGATTCCGCTACTGAATTTCATACCTAGATTAATATGATTATAATGATAACGATTATTTTTTTACATGACTTCCCATAAAAAAGCGTTATGTTTTCATGTATGTATGTAGGTATGTACACGACTGCCCAAAAAAGAGTTTTCTATTTTCAGGGTTCATTTCAGGGCACACGACCGTCCAAAAAGAGTTATACATATTTTCAGGGTTCATATATGTATGTAACTAACTTACTTACTTACTCGTCGTGGTCGGGTAAAAAGCTAGACAAATGAAACTAAGTTTATTCCATTAGTCTGCTAACCAAATCTTATCTTAAAAAAAAATAGCTCTCTAATATTATCCAGGCCGAAGTTATTATTAGATTTATTGACATCAGAAAAATGTTTTCGTGGTATTTTACTTCTGAAAATAAAGTTCATTATTTCATTTCATTATTTTTTTCATCAAATTTTTAGTTTCCTATGATTATTATATTTTCCTAGTATCGTATATTAAGTTCCCCTTAGCAAAATTTTACATAAGTTTCTAAGACAAAAATAAAATACAGGTTTATAAAAATGACGCCCGTACAAAGTTGCTTTTGTTCAAACTCGCGTGAGGTGGTAGCGAACATCATGGCCGCCATTATGGACTTCGATAATATAATTATCGCTTCGAAAATGGTTTATTTAGTTGTTAAACAAGCAAAAAACATGATGTACGGTTACTTTCTGATGATACGATATCCCATCTGGCTTTTTAAAATTTTTTTCATAGTTTTTGCAGTCTTTTACTGTGCAACAAGGCATTTTTAATAGAAGTTCAAACACAAACACACTGCACAATATCCCGCGGAACACTGAGTCGCGCTTGTGCTAAATTGGCATTTTAGCACTTACGCACTGGGGTCATTTACTCGCTTCGTTGGCCTGGTCCTTACCTTTAGGTCAATGGCATATTTATTTTCACAAGTTATTTTGGAAATGTCACAGACAGAAAGGCAGTTTTGGCGCTGTATTTAAGGATTTGGTCATTTGTCTGTTGTAGCTATAACATTTTCGGGGGAGTTAATCGTGTCGCGGAATATTTTGTAGAACTCTTTCAGAGGAACAATTCCACGATACATCATTTTATCGTATGACGCAGCGCGCGCAATGGAATTTCGACTTAATCGATAAATATCATGATAAATAACATTATCTAATTTGCAAATTTGTATGATTCATTCCCTTCTCATACAAACTACATTGAACAAATTAAGGTGGATGCGATGGCACGCTTCCCAACGCAAAATTTATAGTTGTTTTTCTTATTTTTGAATAAAAAGTATATTTATCAATGTGATTTATGGCATTAGGCAACCATAGTTTAATTTCAATTAAGCTTTTCTAGCAAAGTTGTGTGATTTTAAATATTACTTTTTAAATGATCCTGCACAAAAACGTAAAACATAAAATAACACAACTTTGCTAGAAAAGCCAAATTAAAATTAAACTATGGTTGCTTAATGCAATTGATAACATTAAAAAATAATAAAAACAATCAAAAGTTTTGCGTTTGGTAACGCGATCCGTCGCATCAACCTTAAGGCGATACAAAAAAAAAATGGGGTTTTTTCGAATCCATTTACTCCACTATAACGTCATCTGCGTATTTCATTTTTAAGTAAATGTTTATTGAGTATTTGATTAAGATTCTCACTGAAGGAAAACGCGATTGGATGAAATTTTCTCGATAGAATTTCATTCCGAAAAGACCTCTAAATTGTTTTATTTTTTCCTGTAATTCTGAAATCCTAACTAATTTCATTGTGAAATTGCATTCAAAATATGGATATTATGTATTTGTACAGTCTCCTTGAAAATCTTTTTGGCAAAATAGCTAAGTACATTTTATATTAATAAAAAACCGACTTTTTGCTACTTTTCCACGAATCCGTCCCACTCGCACTGAGGGTTTTTTCGAATATGGAGTAACAGGGACGCTAAAACTTTTACGTATCGCCTTAAGGCGATTACCGTCGCCAAATTAGCAGCTCGATGTTTGTCTGTATGAATATCGATGGAAACGACATTGAAATAACGTTCAAATCAGTGCACAATGCGTGGTGGCTGTTACGACGCTCGCTGCGTCCTTGAAAGGGCAAAATAGGAGAAAATAATACTTTTCACATGGGCGTCATTTTTAGATTGAATAATTCTATGTTATATTTATAGCTATCAAGTTTATCTATTTATCAAAGCATACATGAATTAAATCACCCAAGCCGCTTAGGAGCAGTAGGAAATTCAAGCCAAAAAAACACTATTCAGTTGAAACAATTTTTCGTATAGAAGTTTTGGTAGTACAAAAAAGAAAAATTTTGCATAGAGTTGATAATCCATAATACATTTTTTCAATATTTTTGGTTTGGCCATAAAAGAGGAGTAGGCTTTAGAAAGTACCCATTTGGCGATATTAAGGGCCTTAAGGCTCGGTAGTAGAAAAGAGCGAGCGAGCCAGCCACGCCAGTAATCACGTTTTCAGATCGTGTTCAGAATACCGTCATTAGTCATAAAGCTAAAGTTGTTGACATTGGGAGGCGATTCTGGACTATGGGGATGGGCGGTACAGAAATGCTCGTTTTCACTAAACTTAGGAGACCCTTTAATGGCACTGAGTTAAAGCGGCAGTTGTATATAGTAGTTTTGGTAAGTTAAAAAATACACATTCATTAACAAGTTCGACAGTTAAGTAAACAAAAATGAGTCGTAAAAAAAAATAAAATGGATCATTTAATAAATACTGAGCAGTGAAATAAATAAATGGGCAGTTACGAGTAGGCAGTTGATAAATCGGAATAAGTTGGTAAGAAATCTCACTCTAAGCAGTTCTAAAAAAAAATGTATCCCCATGCCTTCAAGAGCGCATATCTCTCCGAATATTCACATAAATAAAGTTAAAGTTCCTTTTTTGACACAACCTACGGCGACCAGCCTCAACCGCTACGGATCGCACTGTTGCCTGCACTTTATTACCACGAGCGGGGGCTGCCTTACCTCCACGCCTCTGGCTTTTTATATACACTCTAGGGGTAGTAACCACAAGACTGTATAGAGTTGGGGTGCGCTAAGTCGATTGTTGAATATTATTTACCTTTCAGTACAGAAGTCAGCTTTTAGACCATTTGAACGTACCAGTACAGAAGTCTCGCTCCTTGTGAACTGCCAAACAATTTATCAAACTGCCCATTTCATAATTTTTACTGGCCATTATTTATTAGTCTGCTAACATATTTTTAGTACTGACATTGTAAGACGAAATAACCGGTCAATTGTTTTTTTATTACTGTCTATGTTTTACTGTCGCACAAATTTACCAACTGCCGATAAAAAGCATAACTGCCCATTATTTTTTCAACTGATCATAATAACCTCTGGAATGTTTAAATAACAGTTCAAAACCCAACTAAATGCCTATCTAATAACTGTACATTTGTAAAATATTTTTCAATGCATGTGCTCGTAAAGGCCCACTTTTTATGCATCAAAACCGAACAGAAAGTCGATTATTTTGCCCTAGGGCTTTATTATTATTATTATTATTTTTTAATTTATTTACAATGGTTGGCTAACCTGCAGCCTTTCCTGTGTACCATAGACGTTATACTTTTTTTTACACCGTTTAACGGCTATGGATACAATCCTTTTGAGCCAATTATAATTTAAAGTTCACAAGATTATATTTGTTTTCATTTCCTCACACTATGCATTGAAAAATGTAGTATGATACACGGGATACACAAGCTACTAACGATGATATATACAAAAAGGGAAGTCAACAACAACATATTGTCACGACATGTATCCCCGAGAGGGTGTCAGAGGTGTTTCCGAGTGTGGGCTGTGAATTAAAATGTCAACACTCACTTTTTATCGACGATTTTTACGTCCCACTGTGACTCTTATCGTCGTACTTCGGATACAAATATACTCTTTTAAGCGCATACACAGGTTTACCTCACAGTGTTTTACTTCATTGTTCAGCAACTGGAAAGAAGTTATAACATAAACTCCGAAAAACTCATTGGCGCCTGCTCGAAAAGGAATTTTTTTTTTTATTATGGCAGCTCTTTACGTTTTTTCCCATCAAAGGAATTAAACAAAATAAAATCATTTTCGGTAAGCTGATCCCTTAGACATCTGCCTGTGTCACGACCCGTTATGGTTGACTATTTACTCGAATTATCGACTAAATTGGGTGGTGTGGAACTTGCCCATCTGACTGAAGTTCTTTTCATGAAAGAAGTCCCATGTCAAATAATTAAATACGAAAATGCCTTAATCCGCGGGACTTTTTTCGTGAAAACCAATCTAACAACCAATAAAAAATAAAAAGGTTATGGCAATCGAAATTGGCCGTGTGGCAGGTGTTTTACCGCCGAATTCATAAATGTCACTTAGGAACTACTTAATGATATACAAAATTGTCTGTGAATAAACGAGACAATAGGATGTCTAAGCAGCTCTTAACTTTAGATAGCTAAAGTGTCTTGTATGAACGGGTTCAATTGCCAGTTTTCGTTTCCGAAACACTTAGATTTCACCGTGTAGTTGATCGAACAACGCAGTACAATACAAAGGCTTATTTTCTCCTAACCAATACTTCCGTTTTCTACTTATACAAAGCCAAAAACAAACGCTTAACTTAGGCTTGAATAAGTTATAACTTAGTTAAGTCCAAATTCAAGTTATAATTGCACAATACAGTTGAGGACTCGACTTAAAACTTAGGTTATATTGTCATGTTAATTTTGTGTGACATTGTTACAAAAGAGTACTTTGTACTGGTTGCTTTGTTAAGGTGGATAGGTACGTCGGATCGCGTTCCGAAACGCAAAACTTATGATTGTTTTTCAAATTTTTGAATAAAAGGTATTAAATAAATGTGATTTACAGCAATAGGCGAACATAGTTTTATGTCAATTAAGTTTTGTTATTTCATGCTTTACATTTACAAAGTAATTAATTAAACAACACAACTTTGATAAAAATGCCTTTAACTTTCCCGTAGACCACGAGACATGCAACTGTCTCGAAACGTCGGGTGTCCCCTTTTCGTAAAAAGGTAAAAATTGATCGCGGTAGACCCGATTATATATATTATAATGTGTACAAAACGCGAGAGTTTAAAGTTATATAATGCCTAACTATGATCGCATAATGCCAGAAGCACCAGTACCAAATACCAGTTCTCGACGACCAGGACGACCAACTCAGACGTGGTAGAGGTCCGTTTTGAACGAGGCCGAAGAGAAAAAAAGGACATAGTCAGAGCTCACCTCGCTGGCCATGGACAGACAGGCATAGAAGAGCCTAGTGTCAGCCCCAGACTTCGCGGAGTTGTAGAGGTACCCGTTACTCCAAGCGGAAAGACCCCCAGTGCGAGAGGTATCGAATCGGGGAAAATTTACAAAAAGTCGGTTTTAAATTAATACAAAATTAACTCAAATAGCTATGACAATTTCCATAACCAGTAATTTAGGTATTGTTAAAACCCATCTAAATAAATATTTTTGAAGTCTGTATGCTATCCCAATTTCTCAGAATATCAAAAAAAGTGTAAATTTAGACCTCATTTCAATAATTATTTCTATCGAATGAAATTCCTCCAACCGCGTTTCTGATAGACCAAAATCTAGAAAAAAGTCCCAAAATTGTTATGATAATTTATTTAACTTGGGCCTTCTTTTGAACAGCAGATAAATAACTTCAAAAGTGTCCATTTTGACGATATACCCCCTTAAACAGTATCTTCTTTATTACAAAATTGTGATTACTAACTAATAACGAATGTTATAACTTTTGCAATGGAGCAAATGTTCATATTTTTATTTATTAAGGGCCTGTTTCACCACTTCCAGATAAGTGATATCCGGAAGATAAGTTTAAAAATGGAACACATTTTGTATGCGTTATATGTCACATATAACTATCAGGCACTTATCTGGAAGTGGTGAAACAGGCCCTTAGTAATTTACAGTCCTGTACTTACTAATGTAATGAATGACAAATGGTATGTCATGATAACGTAAACCTGACAGTATTTTTTCAGAACACCGTCACCTAAATATTTCCAACAGAAGCTAACAATGGATGTAATACTTATACTAACGAGCTTAAAAAAGAGGAACTTTCTACCTGCCTGGACAGAATAGTGGTCCCTTGAGGTTTAAGCCGCTTGTTCTGCACTCAAAACTTTTTCAATTAAAAAGGAATTGCACGATATTATCTGGACGAAATAACTTGATAATTCAACTGCAGGTATATAACTGGGCCCTATGAGTCAAGCTCTGCTTTGTTTAGGGTCCGTTGAAAAGATCGTTTTTACAACTTGTTACATTATGCCCAATTTATATGTACTAACTGTGTCAATGTAAATTGTATTCTTATGGTTAAAAAAAAATATTTGATTTGATATATTTTATATATAATGGGCTTACGACTGACCATTACCGTCGATAAGACATAGGGCGAAGAGCGCTCGCCCAGAAACTGGGAGAGCCACTGCAGGCGAGCCGTTAATTTGTCTTTCCAGGGACTTCTGCAAAAACCTACGGAAGTCGGTAGCAGACGTATGACTTATACTACGCAACTACCTTTAGCCACTCTCTCGGTACAGCATCTCATGACCTCATACCGGAATACGACGAGTCGCTTGGTGGCAAGTTGGTAACAAGCCACGACCAAAGCCTACCACTAGAAAAAAGTGCCTACTACATTGTCTCTGCAGACAGGGCCAAGATTCGATGACCCTCAATACTAAAAAGTCATAGATTTATAAACATATAAAATAGACATAGTTTCACAAAATACTCAACTATGACTTTGTAGCATTGCAATATTTGTAATACTTCTTGATCCTTATTTTTCGATAACCTCTTTTGGTTTTGCTGGCACTC
Organism: Ypsolopha sequella; assembly: GCA_934047225.1. Classification (NCBI taxonomy): domain Eukaryota; kingdom Metazoa; phylum Arthropoda; class Insecta; order Lepidoptera; family Ypsolophidae; genus Ypsolopha; species Ypsolopha sequella. Next base: position 27,312,079 of record OW203987.1, read on the forward strand.
GAAGCCAAATGTAACTTTTTAAATCTAAATTCAAAATTTTCTCTTTTCGTAAAACTAAAACAAAAGAATAACTTCTTGGGAGAATTTTCCAAAGAAGCATCCTTGCAGATAAGAAAATTATAAATATCTGATTTAATTATTATTACCATATTGTTACTGATAAAACTTTGTAACTGCTGAAATAGAAACTAACTGCAGGTATGTAAATATAATAATTCAATGCGAAACTCTGTCCAAGTCATGTCTGGCTCACTAAGACTGAACTGGTGTATCGATTATTGAGGGAGCCAGATGCGCCTTGGACAGTTCTACAGTCTACTGTCCTTGTTCCAGCCTTTCCTTTTGGACTAGTTACTATCTTCCTACTCTCCTCTCCTATCCTGTTCTACCTTCGACCACTATTTTCAACAATTTATGGAAGTATCTGGACGCTGTACCACTCGAGCTTGATAGCAGCCTGCGCTCACCTAGGACTAAATCGAGGCCAGTGCTGTCTTTTTGTAAATACTTTTATAAACCTGATCTTTTCCTCCTTCCTTATTGTAAATATATCTATCGAACTACGATCCATCTTTTAATCTGCTCCCGGTCTCGAAACATGATAAATTTTCAAGGGTTTACTCCAGCTACGTTGTTTAAATGTGAATATGAATTAAGTTTCGAAACCGGTTGGGTGTGGAAGTTAATGTGAAATTGTATGAAACTAGTACAAGGGTTTATATACTAGTGCATATAAAGTGTATTATATACTTATTATAAATTGTAATCCACACCCCTATTAAAAATGCGAAAGTGTGTTTGTCGGTTTGTCCTTCTTTCACGCAGCAACGGAGTAACGGATCGACGTGATTTTTTGCATAGAGAAAGTTAATGAGCCAGAGAGCGACATATAGGCTACTTTTTGTCCCGGGAAAATGCAGACGAAATCAACGCGGGTAGAGCCGCGGGCAAAAGCTAGTACTATATATTACTACAGTGTAGTAAGATTCAAAAATATTTGTTCAGATTGGGCATTACACACGAAGTTACCTATGACTATAATAAATACGATTAAAAATGTATATTTAATAAATAAATATATCAGCTGGATGTGAAAAAAATAGTTGTAAAAGTAAAAATAGACCTTCCAATAAAAAGTTCAGAGATTAGAAGTATTTCTTTCATTAGAAAGTTTTCTTTGACAGTTAATTTTCTTTGGTATGTGGTATGTCTAGCTAGAGTATGTGGTGATATTTGTTTATACACATGCGGTACATTAATATTATTTTTATTCCTTTCGATCAGTTTTCTCTTCCTCATCCCTTTTCGAGTCATTGTTTGTTCAAATATCGAGTGCAAAAGTGCCCTTTTTGGCTCCTGCGCTGATAAATTATCTGAAAATCAAACAAAGCTTGGCATTGGTAGAAGCCAATCCTCACTTATCTAGCGAGGTACAGTCGTCTGCTGTTCACGCTCCCTATTTTTGATAAGTTTTAACGGCTGCGATGCCGCAATAAGGACCGCCAACAGGTAGCCTGTCATGCTGGCGTCCGTGCATAGAATTCTTCTAAGCGCAGAAGAGAGCCGGTAGGTTAGGACTTAGGTTAGATGTTTAGGTATGGCACCAGGTAGTGGCGTGACCGCCGTACATAACTTTTGTTGTTATTTTTTCTTGACAACCCAGAACCAATGTGGCCTAGGTGGAGTTACTACTGGCTGTTACTACATTCATCTTTGAATACGTAAATATGTTGTACCATGGGATGTTTTCGTTAAACGCTTTAAATAATAAATAAGCACTCGGAAATTATCCTCGCGTTCAAAAATAAACAGAGTATTGTTTGCGGAACTAAACTTTGCGAAAACGTTTAGTAAAACATACTGCTGTTCAACACGGGAGTGCATTGAACAGTAGTATCATTAAAAAAGATGCCGCTTCGGCACCGGACTACCTCAAAGTACGCATTTACAAATACAAATACAAATTATTTATTATCCTCATAAAAAATACAGCATCAATAATGAAGTATTAAATTTACCCTGAACTGAGAAAAAAACCCGCCTCTCAGGGTAAAGGTCCACATAAAATAAATATAATTGAAATTTTGATACATCGGCAATCATAAACCTAATCATAATATGACATTTTAAATTGAGAAATTTACATTTACATGCACAACATTATTTATTAACAACTAAAACTAAAACTAAACATGCATTCTGATAACACAAAGTAGAATTAAAAATTAAGATTTAGAAATTAGAAATTTATATTGATAAGTAATTAACAATAATTTCAATATTCACATCGTGACTATATGATAAGTGATAAATAATAATAAAAAATAAAAATCTTAAATAAAACCTTATATTTCATATCTAGCCATTTTCTTATTTATGACGATCATTAATGATTCAGTTTGTTCGTAGTCTTTTTCTATCAGAAAGCTGTTTATTATGTTTTTGAATTTGTTATTCGGATATTGGTACAACTTTATAGCCTTATTTATAGTATTTAATAGTCGAGGCTTTTTAAATATGAGCTTTAAGTCATGTTGCGTATGTGAAATTTTGCAAGTGTACAACGTGCAGGCTACGCATGTCCACCCGCTGTCCATTACTATAAAAATGTTTCGTACGTTACACGATTTAGAGCTCATATTTCAATGATTTATTTTGAGGTAGTCTGGTGCCGATCCGTTGTAATGTGCGATGAACTTTAACGTGCTCCTTTTGTGCGCCTTAACATTTGGTGTACAAACCTCGTCTTTAGTCCAAACGATTCAAAATATAATCACAGTGCAAAGAAAACCAGATGTCAACACTTTAACTGCATATTTTCCCACTAGACTGAAAGTCTTAAAGGTAACATGCCACGTAACGTGTCTCAACCATTTTATTTCATGTACAAGTACACTTGTAGACACTTAAAAGCTTTTCATAGTGTCACATAAAGGATAGAGTGTGTTTGCAGCGAGCTGAGCCGGCTTACTGTGAAAGCCTGGGCATGGAGCTTTTGTACACTATATCTATGTATACCAATAATACCAACTATGTATAATAGGCGCATTTATTATTTACGATATATTCATATGCAAATATCAGAAATGGTTTTGTTGTATTTCCTAGAATACAGGTGGAGCTTTAGCGGATATTATTGGGAAATCTGCTTTTGGATTACACTAAATACAGGTTGGTTAACGATTTATCAAGGAACGTTGGTCGCGTAGATCCTGTTTATCCCGATGACATGTCCAAACTTCATGTTAATATGTCCAGCCGTTTGGTCTGGAAGTTGATAGATCAGTCAGTCAGTCAGGGTATTCTTTTACATAATATAGATTACCAGAAATTTTCTTACAGATTCATGAGTTCATAATTCCTGTAGTTTAAGAGCTATTTCAATTATTTGTTGTTTTTGAAAGAGGATATCAAGGTTTTACATCTACGTATAAAATTTTGTTTTTATATTATTTTTTAAATTTTGTTCAGTTTGATTATAAAAGCTTAATCTTCAAAAATAGTTCGTCCTAAATGCCATCCATTTCCATGATAAGATTCCTAATAATTTTTTACAGCTGATACTTTTCTAAAATTAAATGAATGTTGCTGTTAGCTTAATGTTAGCTCATTCATACACAAAGTACTGAAAATTGAGTTTCCTTCAAATTCTTTATAGAAAACGGCAATTTTATATGTAAAGACCTAATAGACAAGATTCTGCGTAAAGATTCTCACTGGAAAGGTGAAGTTTCATTACTGAGCAAACTGTTAGCTCTTAGAGAGTATTTTTTGACCCAAGGGTCAAAACTAAAAAAAAATCACGGAAGTAGGGAAAATTATAAGGAAAAAAATCGCTATCTTAAAATTCGTTTGCCCCCTGTTTGTTTAAGTTCAACTCCAAATAAACCATATAACAAAAATTGTGTAGATTTCAGAAACACTTATAAAAATAAACACTTACTTTGAAGTGCATATCTTGAAAAATCTACACTCATATCGTAAAATCCTGATTATTAGATAAGTGCAAAGTGACCATTTTTTTACGAACGTATCTATAACAGAAATAGTAGTTTATGCTACTAGGGCGAAAAGGAATAAATTACGAGGACGATTTAAAACACGAGCGTAGCGAGTGTTTTAAAAGTAACCGAGTAATTTATTGCTTTTACGCCCGTGTATCATACTACGTTTTTCAATGCATAGTGTGAGGAAATGAAAATAAATATAATCTTGTGAACTTTAAATTATAATTGGCTCAAAAGGACTGTATCCAGAGCCGTTAAACAGTGGATAAAAAAGTATAACATCTATGGTACACAGGAAAGGGTGCAGGTTAGCCAACCATTGTAAATAAATTTTAAAAAATATTAATAATAAAGCCCTAGGGCAAAATAATCGACTTTTTGTTCGGTTTTGATGCATAAAAAGTGGGCCTTTACGAGCACATGCATTGAAAAAAATTTTTTAATACAGTTGCTCAAAAAGTGGCGTATTGCAGGGACGTATAGCGTTCGGGATGTGGGCTATTACATACTCGAGCTTTTTCTTTACCTTTTCCGACCTCGTGCGTTCTCTTTCCCAACTGTCAAAATAATATCTATTAAAAAGAAAAAAACAACCACGAAGTTTTTACAAAAAAAAAATCCTAGAAGTTTTTATGATTCATGCAAATATTTCTAAAAAGAAGCTACTAATTTGTTTCAATATCAGATTTAATGATATGATTCAATGAGTTAGGTTAGGTTTCATTTCATTTCATCTCATTAAATTTCATATCAATAAAAAAATTCTATTGAAGACTTGGCTGTATGGGCATAGTTCTCTTTGCCTACCCAGAATGGGTGAAGAAAACAAAAAAAATATCTCTTTTACGGTTGGCGCCATTTTCCAAAAAATTTCTTTGCGGGTTTAGTTGTTTGTTGCACAAAATGAGTAATTTCGACGATATTTTATTTGAATTAACACCACCGGAACTCAGTATAATTGCACAAAATGCTTCGGAGGACATTTTACTGGAAAAGTCAAAAAGTCGCTACATATCTACATACGACGAATTTATTGCGTGGAGTATTAGTTAGTTGAGTTTATTGTGTTTTTATTATTTTATTAAATTGCTTCATTTTTTCGCAACTGTATTAAAAATAGTTGTTCAGTACACGTGCGGAACCGTCATTGCAACTTGTTCCGACTGTCAACCCTCACCTTCGGCTGCGCCTCGGCTCGGGTAGACATTTGTCGGAACTCTTTGCAATGACAGGCTTTCCGCACTCGTAATGAAATATACTATTAATCAAAGTACAGTTTTCTTAAAAAAATAATGTATTTAAATAACTTTTTCTGCAAGGCGAAGGCGAAGACAAAGAAAACTTAGTCCATGCAGTCATATCTGAGGTTTTACTTGGGACCAAACCCATGCGTGGTGGACTGCGATTGATTTTAATGATGGTAGAACTTGTGACCGGATCCTTGTCTTACTTGTGCGTTAATATTTACTGCTTTTTTTGTTTGTTTAAAGTTTTATTATGGGAAAAAATGTCTGACAGCATATACTGAGCAACAAAAATGACGATGACAAAAATGCCTATCAAAACAAACCAGCAAAATCAAGAAAAGCTTACGACAGTTGTTACCAAGATCTTTTGAATTGGAAAATAGGTAAGTAACATAATGCATGAGTGTAGATAAAGTAGTGTATGAAACTACACATAACTAGGTATTAAAACACTCATGTATACAATTAAAAAAACTCGCTTAGGGCTTATTTTTTAAACTGACACTCGTGTTTTAATCATCTCTTTATGTGCCGCAGTTTCATAAACAACTATTCTACTGTAATCATTTCCATTTTCTTTCTTTCTTTCTAAAAAGCGGGTATTTGAGCCAAAAATAGGATTGGCTAAGGTTGGGACGTAAAATCGTCAGTGGAAAGAGAGTGTCTCAGTGACAGTTCACACTCAAATACCTCTAACACCCCCTCGGGGATTCATGTCGTGATGATGTATTTTTTACATATTTGTGGCAAACTTTATTCCAGCCGCATATAATAGCTCGCAATAATTAAGTTGCATCGCAATTTTCCACTGAACAACACCTACCCACGCTCTTAAACAAGCAAATAACTTAGCTGGTCTAAGTTATAACTTGGCGGAGCTAAGCTGAAGTTTAAATTGCCTGAGTACAGGATGCTGACGACGTTGCGCTCATTGTGGGAGACTTGTGGTGTCAGGAACATGGTAATTTTGCTTTGTCTTGAAGATATGTAATAATAATTATTGTGATACGAGATGTATGGGGTTGCGCTATTACTCAGCGCGATGACGTCACCAACAGGGCAAGGGTGAACCTGAAACTTTGATTTGATTTTATAGTGTACGGTCGCCGGTAGGTTAATCTACTTAATGAAAAAGCTTCTGACTATGTTTTATGGGTTTAAGAGGCGTCCTTAAGCGCAAATCTCCATAAAAACGCAATCATCAAATTATGGGGTGTCCATAGAATGTTATTATAATATTTTAGTCTGAGTCCATTAACATTATCTAGATCTATGTTTAAATCGAATTAAAAACTGTGAAATTTGAGTAATATTTTATAAAAAGTGTAGCAGAATGAGCTTTTATTGTTTAACATAAAATCAAAAAATTAATACGGGTCAAACATCGAAAATGTTAATAAGATTAATAATATTCAAAAATAATGTTTTAAAACGTCCACATTCGTGCCAATAGGTTTCTCCAGTTTGCGCCGGCGACGAAATCGGCACGATTGTATTGTCCTCGCAAGTTTCATGGACCGTGCACCTTATAGCGAAATGAAACAGTATGACATTTGACCACGCCCACAACTGAGTTGGTCGCATTATGGCAAATTAGGTAGCTTGAACTGCAAGCGAAGCGAGTGACTTTTATGCAGGTCTTATTTTAGTCCTGTAATAGCTACTAAAAATATTTTTTGTTATTAACGTTCGATAGATGCTATTGATCAGGCCCCGTAGCATAATATTTAATCGCGCGCGATGCGACTTAGTTAAATCACAGGTGCGAGGAGCGTGGCATACTGTTTAATCGCAAAAACATTGTGTCAGGCCCAAAGCACAAAGAGAACATACTCTTGTTGTTCGAAAAACCTCGTATGGTTTTATAATTTAATTTAAAAGTATAAAATTTTGGAAAATCCATTTATCCGTTGTCCACTAGTCCGTATATATTTATCGCACCAAAAACATTTCATGTAAAGTAATTTACCGAGACTCACAAGCTCAAAACGCTTTCATTGTTAAAAAGTTATCAGATCTCAAACTCAAAATCAAAATTCCAAATTCAAATAGTTTATTTTGTAAAATTGGTATACATGATACAATTTTTATGAGTCAAATTTTAAAATAAATGTAATAAAATAATAAGTATACATAAACTAAATTAAAGGTTTATTTAATTTATGTAGCAATGTATATACGATTAAAATGATAGGTAAAATCTATAATTATACAAGGTGAATTTTAATCAACCACCCGAACCCATACCGGAGACCCGGTCAGGGACTAGGAGCCCTTGTTCCTATTTGAACCTTTTCAATGATCACCAATCTCATGTATAGCCAAGCTTCTAACTCTACAAGTCCTACCTCTACAAACCCTTCATCTTGGTCAATAAGTATGGCTCGGCCGTCGCACAGACACTCCCATGGACTTATTGTAAGAAATAAAGTCACTGGTATTTAAATAAATAGTTCGATGAAACGGCCAAGTCATACTTTTTGACTAAGATGAAGGGTTTGTAGAGTTATGGCTTGTAGAGTTAGGCCTTGGATCTAGATGAAATCTGACAACTTTTTAACTTCGAAAACGTTATGAGCTTGTGAGTCTTGGCAATCTACTTCACATAAAATGATTTAGATTTAGTAGATTTAGATTTATAATGATTTAGTAGATTTGTAAGAAAATTTAAATATAAACCTGCGGGGTGGCGCAGGTGATGGTGGATGGTGAAATATCACAGATTTTTAAAAATTTTTGTTATTTGTTTGCCTGTATACAAGGACTAGGACTTCAGGAAATACCCTAGAGGTTTTCATGAGCATAAGTCTGTGAGTGACGAAATCGACGTATTTTAGCTATTTAATAAAATCCAAAGTACAAAATTTAGACCAACAGCTTAACATATCTTCCGAAGCACGTAGCACGTACAAATTAATGTGCAACGCGTGGTTTGAACCCACGATCTCTGGGTTAGCAGGCGAACGATCTACCACTCGGCCACAAAGTCTGTTATCTCTTATCAGGCAGAAATTATCCCTATTTACGCTATCTGCTGAAGCAAAGAACGCATTTTCTTTACTTTGCTATTTTTCATGACCTCATTTTAAATTTTGTTCACAAAAAAAAAAAACAGTCAAGAGCGAGTAGGACTACCCTGTTCCGTATAAGTTATTGTTGTATTGAATAAAATATATGTATTCACGACAAGAATCCCCGAGGGGGGGTGTCAGAGGTGTTCCCGAGTGTGAATTATGAAATGCAAGCAGCAGTCCAAACTCGGTACACCCGCGTTTCACCGACGATTATTACGTCTCAACGTGATGGGTAGTGAGTCCTATCGCCGTTCTTCGGGTACAAATTACATTTTAGGGCAAGGAAGTTTCCTTACGTTGTTTTTCTTCGTTCAGCAAGTGGTAAGTATTAGGTAACAAATACTATGCACATAAATTCCGAAAAACTCAAGATTTTTTTTGTCTCAAGATTGAGAGGCCAGCGTTCTACCGCTGAGCTACCGTCACCTAGTACCAGTAGAATTATTGGGTATCGATAATAATTGATTTACAATAGACTTCTTTCACGATCGTGCCTTCTGCCACCTTACTGGTTAAGACGAAGTTCTCCCAATTTGTCTCTTTTCCAACTCATTCCAAACAAATAAATTGTGACAATAAAATTAAAACAAAGAATGTCAAGTTTCACTCTTTGATTTTCGGCCGTTCAATACGCGATTACTTGCATTGCCCTGCATCCAATAAAATAATTTTATTTGAGTTATATTAAGTTTTAGACAATAAAACTTATAACAAAATAAACGTGGCACAAAATGATATATAAAACGGCCATCATATTAAAAACCCACTCATCTCAATCCAAAATGATAAACAAAAACACTTTGAAAGCACGAAATTTCTGAGCGGCCCGCTTACACTGAGTAGGATAGACAAGTGTTAAATGAAAGCGTGAGAGCAGCACCGATATCTCCGCATACCTTCGCCTTTCTTTTTAAAATGAGCTTGAAGAGTCTGTGATCTGTGCGGACAATTAAATAATAGTTGTTTATGAAATTGTAACTAATTATGTACAGTTTCATACACCACTTTATCTACTCTCATACATTGAGATTGAACCTATTAAATAAAAGATCAAAGTGTCAATAGTTTACCTTTCTCTGGTTTACCTTTGCTGGTAATAGATTATAATATAAGTAATTTCCGTCGCTAAATCTAAAGTATCGAGCGGAGTAAAATTTTCTTCACATTCACTGATATCAGACATTTTAAAGCAAGAATAATAAAAAAAAACACGAAATTCCAATTACGAGGTTACATTTGACAGATGTTTGAAAGTAGAGTACTAGTGAGGTACCGTTGTAGTCGATACTCAACGACATCGACTTTCGATTACTATTACGAACAAATTTAAATCGAGTTGACAAAATCTAAACATAAAAGATTTGCAGTAGATTAATATAATAAACAAAAGTTACTTATTTGTGAATACATTGTATAATATTTTGGATTGATTGTGGTTTTTTAAAATAGTGATTTACTATCATAACCAAAGACTGTTTATTTTTTCAATTCATGTGAAACGTGCACAGTGACGTTCTCAGAAGTGCGTTCATTAAATAACCCTGGGCTGGGTAGGAACACTGGGGTTGTAACGCTGAGTTTTTGAACGGGTTTCGTCGTGTAGCGACACTTCAAACGTCAGTTGTCATTTTTGCATTATATTTAGTATAATAACGTTGAGAGGACCCCCTCTGTACGAAATTTAACGTAAATATATCAACTATTACGTTGAGAAGACCCCCTCGGTACAAAAATTAACGTCATTTCATTTACGAAAATTTACGTGAATGTCAGGTGACGTTTGGAGCCTATACGAACCTTGCGAACCCTGCTCAGAGTTGATGTTGAAAAATTCGACACCAGTGTAGCGACACTGTCATTTTTGAACGGTCGGTGTTGAGACGCGAGTTCATTTTTGAACGGGTTAGTGTTGCGACCCGGGTAGGAAACCCAACTCGGTGTGAGTTTATGAACGACTATCAGAAGTGTCAAATGTAACCCCGTAATTGGAATAGACAGTAATGAGCGTTTTTCTTTATGTCAAATTTAGTGTTAAATAAGATTCCTAGATGGCACTGTCGTATACTTTAGCAACAGAATCAAAGACAAAATTTGTACAGATTCCAAACAAACTAAAAACCACTTTTACATTGATTGCTACGAAAGATGTTTTATTTATGGTGACATGGACAGCGACATCTGGAGGATAGCTAAGAACTAAGAAAATAAAAACAACGAGAAAAACGCCCATTGGTAAAGCGCTTAAGCGGGCGCTGCCATCGACAAGTAAAAATTAGAATCAAAACTTTTTTGAAATGCTATAAACTTGGCGCGCCCCGCATATGTGAAAAATAAATAATTGATGGAAAACTCCATGGTGATATTGACTTCCTGGATGTGCCCTGCATTAGAGGAAAAGTGTTGTAACAGAATTCTATTTTAAAATTTCGGTATTGTGCTCACAAAGTAGGTATGTCAATATAAACTCGTTTTGAAGTTTATAATTCGAATTTTACGATATAAGAGAAGATAAATTAAAGTAAAATAAATATTGTCGCGAACCCACTTCGATCAACTGGCGAACCCCTAGGGGTTTACGAACGTTACTTTGAGAAACCCTGCTATCCTTATAGTTTAGCTATCGCTGCTATCCTGTTTACAGGTTATAAACCCTGCTGTCCTGTTTTTTTACGATAAGTTACGGAACCCTAAAGACACTGTACGGACAGAAAGATAAACTTATGAATACTTAAGACATAATTTTCAGCAAGCCACTAAAAACACTTGGTTATAATTTTAGCTGCATTTCGCTCCGTTATTAAAGAAAATGCAATAGTGCTCAGTTCCTGAGAAAGCCGGATGTACAGCTGCAATTAACCTTTAGTTATGACTCCGCACTACCGCCCAAGAGGTTAAGAATAACATTTCTCATGAATCCTGGCTGCGTTGGAATTTCATTTTGAGGTTGTGTAGCGTTAAGGCGATTAAGGCGCTACGTAAAAGTTTTCCTTCAGTGAAATACTCAATAAACATTTATCCAAAAATGAAATACGTAGATGACGTTATAGTGGAGTAAATGGATTCGAAAAAACCCCATCTTTTTTGGTATCGCGTTAAGGAGGCCACCATTTTGGTAGAAAATTTTGTAACCGTTTTAAATGTTATTATGTTAACATTTAACATGTACATACCCATAATCTTGTGCCCACTTATAATAATTAAATAAATTAGTAATTTGTAAATATGTAAGTTTGACAGCTATAGTTTAAAGAAATAAAGTTTGAGAGTTATAGTTTAATACACGACATGATAATACAGTACATATGATTATTCTGAACTTGATACACTGAGTGTTAAGATGAAGTTGCGGAAGCCGGAAACTGGAGATGGTACTCGTCCATACGAACAACTTTTACTATGAAGACAACCCTCGAATCGCAAAAAAAAAAAAAACAGCTGTTCCATAGAAAAGTTACATAGCTAACCGACCAAAATGTATGAAACAACTGTTTATACTGTTGATTATTGGAACTTGGTGGAACTTTTATTACAAATAAATTTTCAAAATTCAAAATTCAAAAAGTTTATTTTGCAAAGTAGGTATATATAATACACGTTTCACAAGTCAAATTTTAATCTTAAAAAATATATGTAATAAAATAATAAATGTACATGAACTACTTAGATTAAATGTTTTTTTAATTTATGTAGCAATATATATACGATTAAAATTATAGGTAAAATATTATTATACAAGGTGAAATCCAATCAACCGCCCGAACCCATACCGGAGACCCGGCCAGGGACCAGGAACAAGGTTCAATGATCACCAACCGAGCCCCCAGCACGAATCCAGGCAGCCGACCAAATCCCATCCTAGTAATAGGTTACATATATAAATACATGCCTACCTCCGCCCATTCGATTAGTCTTGCTAAGAAGAACGGGCAAGAAACTTGGCAAGATCATGTCTTTTTTTTTTAACATAAACTTATACTATACATCAAATTACTTATATCTACTTTAACCAAGGGATAAGAAAATAGAAGACATTTCATCCCATCTATTCGAAAAACGATGATTGGTTCTTCATAAGTGCGAACAAAGTAGGTCTTTTCTGCAAGAGACTTTCATAGGGCAATAATGAGTTTTGAATTTAGAACATGAATGATGTTCCTTATTAGTGTTTCGTGACCAAAGAGTTCGAACAAAAATATTGTATAAAAAAGTTACTGGCCGGTTATCTGGGCAACGCGATCGGCTGTATTAAAAAAAAATGAAATGATAAACGCGCGAACTACGTGCTCGGTACGAATACTCCGGACTCAAAATAACGCTCTCGACGTAAAAATATTATTTTGCTCCCTTGTGATACAATCTACTATTATAGGATAATAATGGTTTTTTTCTCGATTTCTCAATTTTTTTTCACGAGTAATCGTATTGACGAGTTCTATCGCTACTTAGTTTCCGGCCTCCGACACTTTATCTTAAAAAATTAAATCTTGCAATATGTAAAATTTTGGTGTAGGTATTATATGGCAAGAAAACATCTTTTTATATATAAAGAATGAACAGTAGATCTGTCCAGCTGGATATCTTTAAAACAAAATCAGTATTCAAAATTTCGGCAAGATCCCGGTTTCGTGAAATTGTTAGTTGAAAATATTATAAATAATATCAGAAAAAGACGATAACTCTTTCATTGTTAAGGGGAACGAAAATACAAACAGAAATAAAATGTCAGCTTTCGGATGATTTTGTTGCAATAATTAGGTAACGTATAGCCATAAAAAAAATACATGTTTTTGGTTGAACTTTAAGGTATTCATTTTCCACAAACCACGTTAATCGATTCATATTTGTACTGTCAATGAATTTTTTGTAACCCTCTATTGCACACTTTTTATCGATTTTGTTTCAGGTATCGCTTTCGCGATTTTGTTGGTTTTTTTTAATAAAATTAGTGTGAATGATATATATTCATTTTCCAAATACCACGTTATTCGGGTCAAAAAAAGCACCCCCTTTTTCCAAAAATACGTAAATCCACTGATGCAGTCAGCGGCAGCAAGATATTGTCAGTCTACGCCTAGCGTTGGCGCCCGTAAGACGTAGAACCTGTGCCCTTTTTTGCAAGCTATAAATATCTCCCAAAACTACTTCAAAACACATTGAAATTAATTTTATAAAGTAATATTTCGAGGAGCATCATATTCCTGCCGTTAAAAACTCAACAAAATATGCGTATGAGTGATTTAGCTACATCGTGCCATAGTCATAACAACAAAACTGAATGAATTTGGATTGAATTCATACTTTTATGCGGGAAAATAATATGTGTTACTCTAAAAGAATAATTTTGTGATCGTTATTGAAACCCAAATTAATTTACTTATACTTACTGAGATCTGTAACAAAGGTCAATGACCTTTTCGTGAAATTACCCTCTAGTATTGGCTCACCATTTCAGGTCCAATAAGTGAAGTTTTTTGCAAATTATATAGGTACACTTACTTGGGATAAATCGCCAAGCATTTAAAATATAGAAATTTATTTTGAAATATTTACAGTGCATGGCAAAATTATTAGATCGTAGATAATCCTGTCGGTACATGTTCAGGTTCTGTTACGCAAAATGAAAACAATGAAACTCTTTTAGGATTAATTTGTTATCCCTATGTTTGTCTGTCTGTCCGTTTGTCTAGACAATTTTTTCTGGGTAAAATTAATAAATACCAATATTAAAGGCCCTCTATAGAGCTGTAAAAACATACTTTTGACGTTTTTATTTATATTACGTTTTAGGTTTTTACGTTTTTTTTTTACGTTTTTCATACAAATTTTCTCACTATGGAAATGTAGGGATGAACACTTGAGATAATATTTTGCATTTAAAAGTCAACACAGAAAGGAATTGTTGAACAAATAATGTAAAAAATATGAAAACCATGTTGTTCTATTTTAAAGGGATTAATTATCTACTGTTCAATGTGGCGATAGCTTTGTTTATTTTTTTCCTTGAATTATTTTTTACTAAGATAAAAAATAGTTTAATACAAGGTTTTCCTTAAGAGGTCCCTTTACCCCTGTATTTTTCTTAAAATTCATACAATAGGTATAAACCGAATGTGAAGTCTACAGCTTATTTTCTTCATATCTTTTTTCATGAGTATATTCTAGTGACATCTAACTACGTCTCTATACAGCCCAAAAAGCAAAATTTGATAAAACACCATCATAATAGCTGTCAGGATATCGTCAATATTGCCTCGTTTTTACGCAAAGTTTAACAAGTTTGTATATTTTTATCTATACTGGAAATAAAAAAGAGAGAAATACAGGCGTCGTTCATGTTAAGATGACTAAGTTTACACACTTTGCTAAGTATAAACAATTACCGTTTCATGGAAAACTGCTTTGACCTGAAACCATTTCACAAATTCAATTAACTTATTTTGAATATCTTGTCATCTTGCACTTCTTGATGAGAAATACAATTTCAATAAGTAAAAATACAACTTTTAGTTAAGAAAACTTATAGTTAAAAGTCTGCTGTATGCATTAACATATTTTTAATTATATTACAATAGTAATAAAATAATTGGCTTATCCGTCGTCGTGATACCAGCCGTAAATTTCTTAAATAATCTGATATCACGCTTATGGAAAACCCAATTATTTTGAAGATACCATAATATCATTAAAATATGTTTATGCATATAGCAAACTTTTAACAATAAATTGTCTTAGCTAAAAGTTGTACTTTACCGTTATAATTATTTCTTAATATTTTGTTACAAAATCGGAGAAATAGCCCTTAAGGAAAACCTTGTATGAAAATATTTGTTATCTTTGTAACAAAGAAAAAAAAAATAAACAAAGTTATCGCCACATTGAACAAACAGTAAAATATTAATCCCTTTAGAATAGAAAGATATGGTTTTATATTTTTTACATTATTTGTTCTACAGTTACTTTCTGTGCTTTCTTTCAAATGCAAAATATTATGTGAAGTGTTGATCTCTATATTTTCATAAGGAGAAAATTTGTATGAAAAAGTTAAACAAAAGGCCATAAAAACGTTATAATATGTATATTTTACAGGGCTGTAAATATTAGCATTTATTGATTTTACCCAGAAAAATTGCCTAGACAAACGGACAAACAGACAAACATAGGGACAACAAATTAATCCTAAAAGAGTTTTGTTTTTTCATTTTGCGTAAAGGGACCTGAACATTTCAAACTATCATACAAATAAATTTCTATATTTTAAACACTTGGCGATTTATCCCAAGGGTAAACAGGTGTCCCAAAAGTCAACGCTTTCCCTTGGAAGGCTGGTAGGCCAGCTCATGACTGACCAGAATATCAAATTATGACTTCAGCAAAAAGTAGATAGTCTTCGAGTTGATGGTACTTTTATAAATTCGAATAGATTTTTGAGAGTCAAAGGTAACCAGTTCTAAATTCTAAGAACAAAATTTTTGTTGCGCAACTCTGAATAGTCATGCTATTGATAAAGTCAAAAATAAACCTTGAAATGCTGTTACATCAGGAAGAAAAATAAAAACCCAATTTATGAGCAATTTTTTGTAATTAGGTTAGTTCGATACCACACCCTGAAAAAAAATGTCCTATGTTAGTTTTGCAAATTGTCTTAAATAACGGCTCATCAAATATTGTTTTTCAAATGATCTGGCAATTTCTGTGTATTACTTTTGAAAAAAAAGTTATTGCTATTTTACTACCAAAGGAGCTGCGTATTTTTTTAAATAATTAGAATTTAGAATAAAAGAGTGGCGGGCAGTAAAAATATTTGACGTTTATTAGAAATGCCATTTAACACGCGTTAGAGTGAGATAAATAGTGACGCTATTTAAAATGAGTTGGAATGAGATAGTAACGCAGTTAAACGTGGTTGAATGAGAGAGGCATAATTGATATAGGCTACAGTGAGATAGATAGTGACGTGGTGCATTCCTTCTGAGAATATTTGATAGTTTCCACTTTTTGTAATAACAACTTTAGTAAAAATTTTTTGTAAAGAAATTTTTGGTCCAATTTATTTTCCCGCAAGTGTAAAACCAGCTCAACGGGCGAAAAATATTTAAAGAATGGGTAATGGTGACAATTAACCGTCACAATATTATTATGTATCTCTAAAGGAGTGTCTGAAATGTTCCGAGGGTCAACTGATAAATCAAACACTCAAAAAACCACTTTTAGCCGACCATAATAAATTTACGTCCCGACGTGATAGCAAGTAGGATCAATGCCGTGTGACGATGATCGAAATACACTAATAAATTAGATAAAATAAAATACGTATTACTTTTGACCCTGCCTCGTCCACTCTATTCGTATTTTTGCTATGGTGACACGAGCTTAGAGACCGGGACGAATTTCCCCCCGCGCGCTATGGTAAAATAGAATAAGCCACGCCCGGAACTGGTTTTTGTTTTGGCTGTGTCATACTCTTAAGTCCATCAAACTGTGGAAATCCCTTCCTCACACTATCAGAGATAGCCCCTCCATTGGTGTATTCAAAAGGAAAATAAAAGAGCACTATCTTCGACAACCTATCGTGTAGGTGTATGTATATACCTATATATCATTTTTTGTGTATTTATTTACTGAATATAATTTAGAATCTGGGGGCACGGCAGTGCCCCCGCAAAGTCTCGCAGAAAAAACGCGGAACGGCCGTACCATCCTTTTCTCGAAGCAACTCACGGCACTTTCAACCCCCCTGTATCTTTGTTGTGGGTGAAGCTAGAAGTCTGAAATTTCAGGAACCAAGAGTACTTACTGATCCTACTTCTGACCCCAAATTACAACTTTGTACCTATATTCGATTACGAAATATCTCAAGTCAAAGTTCCCTTATTTTGTCACTGACTGACTGACACATCATCAAAAGTCTAAAGGTGTTCTAGCAGGCCTACAAACTTGAAATTTTGCATGCGGTTAGTGTTAAGTGTACATTGCAACAAAAAAATATAAAAATGTTATTTGCGGTTGGTAATTTAATATTTCCATACAAAGTTTATACAAAATGTATGTTTCCAGCTGCATCTATAAATTTGTATGACAGTAGATGACGTTGGTGGTATGCTGCTTTGCATTAAAGACGCCTAAAACGAAAAATTCTACGTTAAAGTTAAAGTGCGAAAACTAAAAAATAAAACCGGTAAAGTGCGAATCTGACTCGTGCGTAAAGAGTTCCGTACCCCTACACAATACGGGTACGGAACCCTAAACAACATTGTAAGGAAACCAGAAATAAGAATAAACTGGCTTTTCATGGTATGACATATTTCATGACATGGTATAAGATTTTACAATAAACTTTCAAAGTCCTTACTTTGTCAGAGAATAAGTTTAAACTGCAGGGCCTATTGAAAAAGGCATATTATAAAATAAATGAATATTTAAATGATGGTGAAGCATGGTGTTACAGTGATAATGATAGTAATATATAATTTAATTAAATAGTATAATTTCTTAACTTATGATTCCTCTAAGGTGTAAACATTAATTGATTACAGACTGTAAAAGGAAAAGGACTATATGAGACAGGTAGACAAAGATATATATGTTTTTCTTTTTTTCATTAACCTGAATTCCTGCTGTCTTGTATTTTCTTATCCCTTGGTTAAAGTAGATATAGTATAAGTTTTATGTTGAAAAAAAAAAGACATGATCTTGCTAAGTTTCTTGCCCTTCTTCTTAGCAAGACTAATCGAATGGGCGGAGGTAGGCATGTAATTATATATGTAACCTATTAGTATGTAGTATATAGGATGGGATTTGGTCGGCCGCCTGGATTCGTGCTGGGGGCTCGGTTGGTGATCATTGAACCTTGTTCCTGGTCCCTGGCCGGGTCTCCGGTATGGGTTCGGGCGGCTGATTGGATTTTACCTTGTATAATATATATTTTACCTATCATTTTAATCGTAAATATATTGCTACATAAATTAAATAAACCTTTAATTTAGTTCATGTACATTTATTATTTTATTACATATATTTTCTTTATTAGATTAAATTTGACGTGTAAAAAGTGTATATATCTATACCTGCTTTGCAAAATAAACTATTTGAAATTGAATAAAAGTAAATAACAACAATAAAGATGCCATAGCAACATTAAGGCGACAAAAAACAAAGCGATAAAATGGTAGCGCCTGACAAACAATTCGGTACCTTTTTAGTACGGAACCCAAATTTTCATTATTTTACTTTAAAGTATTTACTACAGACTGCCCAAAGTTTAAACTTTTACTTGTATGTTGTATTACCGTTCTAAAGATAGAGCCTTTGTTATAATAATCTGTTCCTTGGGTAAGGCACCCTAAAAAGGGTGGTTTATAATGTTCCACACATTCACAATATTAGTCTATTTAAGAAGAAAATATCAACATTTCGTAATTAAGTCACTAAAAAAACGGTAGTTTGCGAATCCGACTCGCGCATAAAGGGTTCCGTACCCCTACACAATACGGGTATGGAACCCTAAAAGTAAATTGCAACAACATAGATGCCATAGCACCATCAAGGCGACAAAAAACAAAGCGATAAAACGGTAGCGCCTGACAAACAATTCGGTACCTTTTTAGGAAGGAACCCTAATTTTTATTATTTTTTATTTTACTTTAAAGTAGTCTGCCTAAATTTTCAACTTGTATGTATAACCGTTTTAACTATAGAGCCTTTGTTATAATAATTTGTGCTTTGGGTAAGGAACCCTAAAACACATTTAGTCTATTTAAGAAGATAAATATCAACATTTCGTAATTAAGTCGCTATTAAACCGGCTAAGTGCAATTCAGACTCGCTCACGAAGGATTCCGTACTACCATCACACAATATGGGTACGAAACCCCAATTCATTATGGTAAATACCAACAATAAAGATGACATAGCAACATCAAGGCGACAAAAAACAAGGCGCTAAAATGGTAGCGCCTGACAAACAAATCAGCACCTTTTGAATACGAACTCTAATATTTATATGCCCAAAATTGTTGTTTTATAAAGATAGAGCTGAAACAAATAACATCGAATAATTGGACCTCCCTTGGATTTCCATTTATTGAACTTTTTATGCTGTGATAGGGGCCATATTATTATTTGCCGTGATAGAGGACAATGTAACATATATTATGTGAAAACATTTACGCGCTACCTATAACGGCTGAAGCTGTAGACCCATGTGATAGATGGATAGACAGCGGAGGATTAGTAATAGGGTCACGGAACCTAATGATACGGAACCCTAAAAATCAAGGTAAAAGGTTATTTATCAAGTAAAGCTTTAAATATATTAAAGGAAAAATAAAGCGGCTAATGTTGTTTTATTTGTATATGCATCCTCTATGATGTAGGTATATTGAAATGTCTATGTACTCGTGTGTCATTCAAAAAAGACCAGGTTTAGCTCATTATTCTGAGAGGTTTAGACATAATAATGTACTCTGTGGTTTAGACTGACAAGCCTGCCTTTCACTTCATGGTCAAAAGAAATTTTAACCTGCCTGTTGCATCTAATTGTGGATAATAGTAATAATAACTTACAGTAAAAATTAATATTGCAATGGAACCTGAAATTTTGTACATAAATGAAAATCCTTGTCCACACCTAGTTGTCCCTATACCTGGAGATGGTTCATGTTTGTTCCATTCTTTGTCATTCTCTATGTATGGGAACATTGAGTCGTCATATGACATTAGGTGTGCGGTAGTCGAGTATGTGGTAGCGCATTGGGATGAAATGCAACTTTATACGTGTGACGAGCGTGGAGACACATGTACTCGACAGCAATGATGAAAACTACCACCTACGGTTCCGTATCCGAACTTATGGCAGCCACCGCTTTGTATCCATTTACGTTCGAGGTTTACGAAAATGGCCGTTTGAGAGGATCATTCGGTGGCGATCCTGGGATGCCAGTGAAACGTTTACGATTCTCTGGTAGTTTCTTAGGTGGTCATTATGAAATGCTCCTTCCCGATGCTAGTTTCTCAGGAGTATGTCCTAATGATCAGTTAAAGGGAGTGCGTTTTAAGAAAATCCGCAGCTGACATGCAAGAAATATTACCCGAGAAGAAAAAAAGGAGGACTACCTACAAAAAGAAATGAGATCCCATCAAAAACATAAAATGTACAAAAATGGCAAGTCTCGCAACGCAATCCTTCCACCGTAAAAAGTTGTGAGATCTTATGTAAAGCCAAGTCTGCTATTTTAGTTTTTATGGAAGCACCTTTTCATTTAAGTTAGTATGGGAGCACCTATTTAACAAATTTATCATTAATTGTTTCCTATTTAGTTACCTACCAACATTAAGTGACTGTATTAATATTAATCATCTATATTTCCTAATAAAATATGGTGACTTTGCAATCGCAGAGCACAAATAAAGCACTGATGCGTAGAAATATCTTCTCAAATCGCTAATAAATTGGTATTAGGTAGCTGATATGTTGTATATGTTGCTGTGCGATTGCGAAGTCAGTATATTTTATTAGGAAATAAAGATGACTAATATTAATACAGTCACTTAATGTTGGTAGGCAACTAAATAGGAAACAATTAATGATAAATTTGTTAAATAGGTGCTCCCATACTAACTTAAATGAACAGGTGCTTCCATAAAAACTAAAATAGCAGACTTGGGTTTACATAAGATCTCACAACTTTTTACGGTGGAAGGATTGCGTTGCGAGACTTGCCATTTTTGTACATTTTATGTTTTTGATGGGATTAAGTTTTCTGTGTGCAATAAGAATAAACATATATTTTTGATGGTCGTAGATAAAGTATTGTATGCAACTGCACATAATTAGATATTGGGGCACTCGTGCAGTCGAAACGACAGAAAATGTCTCACATAATGTTACAGTTGCAATAAACTTTTTTTTGTAGCGATCGTCTTAAAATAAAAGTATAATTGTGTTATCTATCCCCTGCAGTGTTTATTAATACAACCTCCTTCGAGAACCTATTGGCGCCAAGTCCTAGCCTGACGTAGAGTAGCGAAGTCTGTAGTGAGTTCAGAAAAGGAAATAAAAAAATATTAAAAAATAGACATACATACGAGTACTCTAATAGTACATTACGATACGAGAGTGATGAAACGTTTTCTGACGAGTGTGAGTTTGCGGCACGAGCCGAAGGCGAGTGCTGCAATCACACGAGTCGAGAAAAAGTGTCTCGCACGAGTTTCGTATAATTTTTTATAGTACAAGTGCGGAAAATGCCGACTTTACGCACGCGCAGCGTGCGTAAAGTGGTCATTTTACGCACGGTGTGCTATAAAATATGTTAATATACTTACCACCTATAAAATATATGAATATCTACAACCTCCATAAGCTTCAAGTTAGTATGAAACGTTTTGTGTCAGGTTTCTAATCAAATGTATAGGTAATAAAAATAGTGCAACGAAATTATTAAATGTTTGTATTTCAAAATCCCTAACAATAAAATCACATATAAAAATTGGGCTCTACAATTCTTTGAAAATTTTCCAAAATATGAAGCTTATGTATGGTACCTAATTATGACCAGAAATAAATTTTAGATACGCGCACAGCTTTTACATTTTGTATCTCATAAATTTTTATACCTTGCAATACACTGTAATAATATTTAGAGTCTCCAAAGCAATGGATATAGTTTATAAATCGTTTAATATTATAATTAACTTTCCCTTTCTGTATATTCTTTTTTCTACAAAGAAAACATATAAATTCCCCAAGTAACTTTTAAGGTTTTAGTAAGGTACTGAAAAGGTTCTAATACCTTTGTATGGAAATCTGCTCATAAGTCTTTGTAGTCTTAATTACTTTATATTCAATAAACTTTATATTAACGTTATATTAACCTCCTGAGTGCAAAAAGGGCCCACGTTGTAGAACCTTTCTGAGAGCTACAGCAAAACCTGTAGCTCTTATCTATAACCTTTCTAACTACTTACTCAAAACCCAAATATAACCTTCACAACCTTAATTTAACGTTAATATAACCATACAATACAACTAATAGGTTCTACATTAGTCTTGGATGTAACTCTATGACAACTTAAAACCTTTTTGATAGAAATGAATAACGCTTTTCCAGGACTTTCGGGTTTTAAAATGTTTCTGTTTAAGATTGTTTGTACGCAGAAACACTAATGGTGGGTTTAAATTACTTATTTATAATGGCGCCATTCCCTGTCATTATATCAAGTTTCAAAATGGCTAGATATTTATGTCTTGTATTCTTAAAAAATAGTTAGTAGCATGTTAAAGTCAGATAAAATGCAAAACATAGTGCGATTGGTACATTATCGTGAAACTTTAGGATAATAGTGCTATATGCGAGACGGGCCTTTCGTAATTGCAAATTTTCAGGACATTTTTAATAAAAAAAAATGAAAAAATAAGGTGTTTGATGCTTTGTCGCTTTAGAAATAAAAGTTATACTCATATATAAAAACGTATATTTAAAATTGTATAGAACATGTTATTTAATTTTGCTTCGTTGTATTAAAATGTTATTTTCAGTTCGTTTTTTTTTATTTTAGTGAATAAATATGGCTGACGTTAGGAAATTACTAGAAAGCATTCAAGTTAACCTTTTCAGAACTATAACAGCTCAAAACTCTTAATTTTTGCCAACGTAAGAGCTAAAGGTAATTTCGCGGAGCTATATAAAACCAAAAGGCTGTTTTCACAGCTTTCAGGTTATCGTCAGGAGTAATTCAATACTCGCCAGTCACGACCACAACCATTAAGCAAAATCAAGTGTTCAAGTGTTCATCACAAGTGATATCAAGCAGCTACAGGCTGCTCCTTGAGTGCAAATAAGTTACTATTTCTTTTTTCAATTATGTTTAGTCGATAGGTACTTGTCTAACTTATGTTTTACCTTTACTACTGAATACATTTAAATTTAGCCTTAAGTAGTCCTCGACAGTGACCAGACTACCTATCTTGAAAAAAACGGACAAGTGCGAGTTGGACTCTCCCGTCGAGGGTTCCGTACAAATTTGTATATAAAAGAATACCCTGACTGACTGACTGACTGATTGACTGACTGATCTATCAACGCCGAGACCAAACAGCTAAACCTAGGAACATGAAATTTGCACCGTAGGTTCCTTATATTGCGTAAACATCCGCTAAGAAAGGATTTTTTGAAAATCAATTCATAATGAAATGGGGTAGAAACTTGTTTGGAAAATCATAATCCGTGGGAGTATCAACATATACTGAAGAGTCAACATACTTCGCATAAATACTCTTTTTAATAAATTGTGAGAAACCTGTAAGAGGGTTTTACAAAACTCATCCCCCGAGGGGGTAAAATAGCGTGTTAAGTTATATATCGAAAATTGCATCCTTGAGTGTATCTTCTTAAAACTTTGCTTAAATATTCCTTCCTTAAAACGTATGAGATACATGTAGGAAAGTTTTCAAAAATTATCCATCCCCTAATGGGGATGAAATGGGTTAAAAACTTTGATATGGAAAATCACAATCCCTGGGCATATATAAACTTATATATTATGTATAACTTATATACATATATACACTTACTTACAACTTCGCATAAATTATATTGAGAAAAATAAGACACGTATAAGAGGTTTTTTTTTAAAGAAAACCGTACGCATAACAGGATTTAGCGGAATGTTGAAGCTTTTATTGTAAAATATGAAACGCATTACATACTTAATTCACTCGGATGAAGACGCGGGCAACAGCTAGTTATAAATAATTCAGACTTTTTTTTATGATTAAATTACAAATGTATAGTTTTTAGATGTTTTCCTGTATTCGTAGTATAAGATAATACTTGCCTTTCATAGTTCTAGGTTAACGGAAAGTACCCTATACATTTTGATTCCCTTGAGAATGTCGAAATATACGATTTTAGTGGCATTAAAAGCCGTATTTTTTTGCGTTAACATAAAAAATGTTTTTTTTCGCAACTTCAAGTAACAGTAGACTTGATTATATGGTTTTAATTTCAATTTGATAACATCACGCGTTCTTGAGATAAAGGGTCTGGACAGATAGACGGACAGGCGGGCAGACAGACGGACAACAAAGTGATCATATAAGGGTTCTGTTTTTAGGGTTCCGTACCTAAAGGTACAAAAGGAACCTTTATGGTGAGACTCCGTTGTCCGTCCGTCCGTCCGTCCGTATGTCACAGCCTCATAACTTTAGCACCGTTCAAGATAAGACATGAAATTTGGCATATAAATAATTAATTTGCCCACATATCAGAGTGTAAAAAAATTGAAAAATTTGAAATTTTTCAAAATATTTCAAAAACAAAAGTAAGAAAAATAAAAAATATTATCCTAAAAATACAATATGGGTATCAAATTGTAGATATTAATAAGCTGATTGTAAAAATATATACTTTTACTAAATTTACTCTCACAAGTTTCGAGAAATTTTGAAAAAACCACAAAAATATGTATGTTCCCCCCCTTATCTCCGAAACTGGTAGACCAAAAAATATGAAAACTGGCCAATTACAGGGAAACTATAGAAGTTAAAAAAAATTAGCACAAATGAAAAATATAAAAAACTAGCTTCTGCCCGCGGCTTCGCTCGCGTGGCCTACAGGAAACAAATAACTTTTTTTTCAGAAACAAACATTTTAAGTACTCTCACTCCCTCTGGGAATACAGGGACTCACCGATCAAAGTTTTTCCGAAAAAGTGTCAAAATCCCTATCAGTTGTCAAAAAATGCCAAATTTGAATACGGCAGCGTAATCGGCGACCCTAAATGCCCCTTGATACCGAGTTTCATGCAAATCAGAATACTTCTTTAGACCTGTTCAAAAATTGTCAAAACCGGTCAAATTAAATTTTTTTTTGGTCATGTAGCTCCAGTTTGACCGATCACTATAATTGAAACCCAAACTCCTTAAAATTAGCCATTCGGGAGATATGGCCGATCAAAATTATAGCAATTTTTTTACCGTCATCTAGATCTCGCCGAGGACTTTTTTTGGAATACCATGAACATGGTTCTAGCATCAGCCGTTTAGGAGATACGGGCCTGTAAAGTTTTGACTTTTTTGGCAGGTAGATCTCGTCAAGACCTTTTCCTAGACATCCATCAACATGGGTCTAGCTCCAGCCGTTTGGGAGATGAAGGCTGTCAAAGTTTTGACAAAAAAAAACTTTTTTTGGCACCCCATGGTCCAACCCCTAGGGATGTACCACCTTCCGTTCCAAAGATATTTTGCTTGGATATAGATAGATAGATAAACAGATAGATAGATGGATATATTGTGGATATATATATAGATAGATACCTCAAAAGGAAAAAAATGGAAATCTAAAAGGATCACTTCGGCTGTCTGTCTGTCCGTCTGTTACAGCCGATTGCTCTATCACACATACTTTCAAGAATTTTCATGTCCGCTATATTAAATTTCAACCATAAAAACGACACCTATATTGATATTTACACATTTCAACATTTCAACCCCATCGCACCCCAAGAGGGGATGATGGTCTTTCACGTCCACTACATTGCATTTAGAAATCGTTGTTGTATTCTTAATCAGCGACCCGATAAACCATACAAACGATACCCATGTTGATTTTCAGAATTTGTCACCCCATTTCCCCCTTTTAGAGATTGAATTCGGAAAAAACCTGAAATACATGTTTACTCATTTATAGATAGGAGTACTCCTGTGAAGTCTCGAATAAAATAATCTAACTAATCTTGTTTTCCCATACAAACTTTGGACACCCGTTTCACCCCTTTAGGGGGTGAATTTTGAAAAATCCTTTCTTATTGGATGCTAACACTATATAAGGTATCTTTGTGCAAGTCTATAGGACTAGCGGTTTAGGCTGTGCGTTGATATATCAGTCAGTCAGTCAGTCAGACTTTATATATACAGATAAGTATAATACATAAAAAAAAATATTTTATAAAATACAATATGGATATCAAATTGTAGATATTGAAAATTTGATTGTAAAAACATATATTTTTATTATATTTATTTTCAATAGTTTCGAAAAATCTTTAAAAAAACACAAAAATATGTATGCCCCCCCTCTTTATCTCCGAAACCGGTGGACCGAAAAATATGAAATAAATGACAATTATAGATCATAACTGGCTAATTACAGGAAAACTATAGCGGTAAAAAAAATTGAGCAAAAGTGAAAAATATAAAAAAAGAATTATAATCAATAAAAAATAACTTTTATAAAAATACATTATGGGTATCAAATTGTAGGTATTAAAAAGTTTATTGTAAAAATTTACAGTTTGGCTATTTGCATCTTTTCGAGAAATCCTTGAAAAATCATAAAAAATTGTACGTCCCCCCCCCCTTATCTTCAAAACTTGTAGACTGAAAAATATGAAAAAAATCATGGTAATATGTGTTTACGTAAAGATTACAGGACAATTAAAGCGGTTGAAAAAAATTACAAAATTTAATTTTTATTCCATAATACGGAGCCCTAGGTATGGGAGTCTGACTCGCACTTGACCGGTTTTTTTCCTTTAGAGGTACGGAACCCTAATAATATATACTAACCGCTGTATTCATTATTCGTAGGAAATTTTCCGCACTTTCCGTTTAAAATTTCCACTCCGTTTTTTTGAAATCACCTGTGTTGGTTTAATTTGCAAGACATCGTAATTTGAATTCGCGGAGACAACTGATAATATTTGAGAATGCCTCTAAAGCTTTCAAATATTCTTGTAGGACATAAATCATGCCTTCAGCTCTGAACTTATAGCCTTTTGGTCTTGGTTTTCACCATGCAGTCCTAATTTGTTTTTCGAGACACATTTTATACAGCCTAATGGCTTTAGATAGGTTTTAGAAATAACTTCTAAGTCATTTCAACATTCCATAGCTTTATGGTTATATCAAAGTTAAAAATTTAACCTTTAGATCTCACTTAAGCATAATCCTAGCATCTCCAGAACCTAATCAAGAGTCTACAACAACTATAAGATCCTAAGACTTTAAGGTCGTGAAACACAAGTCAAAATAACGTTAATTTAAACTCTTGTCAACGGGTTAAAGGTTGTTATGATAAACAATTAGTTTTAGAACTTAATAATCATTCTCAAGTACATAATATGCCTAGATAGAAAAGCATTAACCTTTTTGCGACCCAAATACAAACTAAAGGAAGTTTTCACAACCTAGGCCCGAATGAATTGTTACTTGGGTCAAATGTAAGGAATGTGCACAATTAAAAAAGTGTTTTATTCCAGCATATACTCGTAAAAAGTTTTTTATTCTGTGTAAACGCTCAATTTTATGGTATGAATATCATCTATCTTTCAATAAGAATAACATTATTCGTAGTTTGCAAAGGTTGCACACTCACGCATAGATGATTTGTCTAAACTGTGTGTATCTGAAACTATAAGTAATACAAATATTATGCATATTTTAACAGTTTAAGAATGCGGTGAACTCACTTCATTTATCCTACTCTATTCTCTCATGTCATGTGCCAGCACTAAACACTCTCTCTTCATTAGAAAGACACGTAGTTTGCATAAGCCCGCTTCGCATAAACAGTGCGTTCTTGAACGTGTCTCAGCCGCACTACTTTACATTTTAACGTCACTTCCATTGATGGAGACTGTGTCTGGTCGTTTTACATAATTGCGCTTGGGTTTGATGTTTTATGAATTTTCAGTTCATTGAAAATAATCCTTTTATGTTGTCAGATAGTACAACCGGCGGGTACCCGGTCTTTCCACCAGTCGTGCAATTGGACAAAATAAAATTAAACAGTGACCTAATTGTAACCTAATAGTTGGTAAAAGGTTCTGAAGAAAACTTCGAGGTACTTTACAATGAAGTGTATTTAATTTTATCAAAACAAAACGTCAATTCCACAAGCCAAAGGTGTTACGGAAAAATTATACTTAGTTACAAGCTTTTGGCCAAGACCTTCATTTGGCATATATCCTGCCAAGACATTACTAAACCCTTAAGTACCTTTAAATAGTTGTGTCAGGTACCGCCTTAACATCTGGTAGTAATATTACATTGGAATTAGTATTGCCAAGACATAAGTAAACATTTAAGTGATAACTAGATGGAATTGTTACCGCCTTAACCACAGGTAACTAGTTTACATGGAATCTTGTGAAATTACATTAAAAAAAAACTTTAAGAGTAACAAAACTTGTAAACAAACAAGGAAAATAATTTCCAAAATAAAATCTAGCTCAGGGGAGCCGTAGATCCAATCTAACATAATACCTATTTGTCGATCATACTCTTTAAACTAAATCGTCTGGTACACCATTCAGTTCTACCAGGAAAAATATTACGGAACATTAAATTTTACAGTTTGGGTTATTAAGTGAAACAGGAAGAAGAATTTTACACTTGGTTACTAATAGGACACATAACTAAGTGTCCTGAAAACATACCGTCCTAGGTACCTTAATTGTGTGTGGTTAAAAATAAAAATTCCAACACATACTTGAGTTTCTCCAATAATCACCACAGGAAATGGCACGCCGTCCGCTGCCCCCTTCAAGGTCAACGATCCTCGTCCACGTAGACAAAGGAACTGCTTACTGCGTACACCACGCGGCGGTCATTTCTCTGCCAGCTGGATAAATCACCAACGAGGCAATACAACTTCAAACTTGAACTTGGAAAAACTTGAAAATCTTGAAAAACTTGAAAACTTGAACTTCAAACTTGAAAATCTGGAAAATCTTGAAAATCTTGAAAAACTTGAAAACTTGAACTTCAAACTTGAAAATCTGGAAAATCTCGAAAACCCTGGAATTAGAAGAGAATAGACAATATTAAAACCTTTACCACACGGAACGATGAGAACAAAATTCCGGTGACTCAAAATACAAAGAAAGCAATACATACCATGATCTGACAATAGTCAGAACTCCCACCAACCCGACGAAAAAATTCCTTTTTTAAATCATCCGAAAGAATATGTATAATTTTCCTGAAATACAAAAACAATATTATAGAACTATTCCACACAAATGAATAACCCAAATTTAAACACAAAACCCACCTAATATATTAAAAAACACAACTCCTGTTGGCACATCCGCCATTATCATCCGCCATAAAATGAAGAAACACTCAACACAAGTTGACAGCAAAAGCTCCGGCCGACAAATGAACGAGAAAAAACCTCGGGAATTGCAGCAGACACGCGAGCAACTTTCATGTCTAAGTAAGAGGGTAAACCGCAATTTACCATCAAGCAAAACTACGACGCATAACTTTTTGTGATAACCAACCCTACAAAATTTGCAATGCTACAATGTGTTAGTCGTAGTTTCAACGTAGATATTCCGTTTGATAACGTTTGGTATGACACTTCACACGAATTTACAAAATGTAATCTCTTACTCAGTCTTTGATTAATTCTTATACCACGGACAGATAGACCCCAAAGCCAGAACGGTTATTAAAAGGCTATTTGAGTTTTACTTTTGTCACTCTTACTCTAAGCAAAAAATACCGGTCAAGCGCGAGTCAGACACCCGTATCTAGGGTTCCGTGAAAAATTTAATTTTGTCTTTTTTTTTGTATGAATTTCTTTCCTGTAATCTTTACGTAACATATTACCATGATTTTTTCATATTTTTCAGTCTACCAGTTTTGAAGATAAGGGGGGGACATATATTTTTTGTGGTTATTCGAGGATTTCTCGAAGTAGATGCAAGTAAATATAACCAAGCTATATATTTTTACAATCAAATTTATAATACCTACAATTTGATACCCATTATGTGTTATTTTTTATAAAATACTTTTGTATTTATTTAGTTTTTTTATTTTTTTTTTATTTCTCATTTGTGTTCAACTTTTTTTAAATTGCTATAGTTTTCCTGTAATTGGCCAGATCTCTATAAGCACCCACCTTGATGGCTTTTTAACTGTTTAACGATATGAAAGCATGTTGTACTCACCTTCTTTTCAAGGAGCTTTTTCTTGTGATTGAAGAGCTTTTTTGGTAGCTGGAACCACAGAACATATTTATTGTTCTGTAGGTGGAACTGCTTAGACTGTCTAAATATGAATATAGAAAGAGAAAAATGTATCTTCGATATCTAAGTGTACAAAATATTCTTTATTTACTCCGATACTACAATAAGCGAATTACAACATCAAAGACAGTTTTTCAAGTAGATATATATCTATGATGTTTGTCAGTATCGAAAAAACCAGTGTAACAATATATAAGGTCTTTAAATTTAAATGGAAAGTAATTTAGGAGGTGATTCAGTATCGTTAATACATCACATTCCACTGCAAAGTACTTTTTTTGCGCGAACTTTTTCTTCACTTGTCCATACGAACTGAGTCAGCTGATCGGACCACTTTGTACTGAGAAGTGAAAAAAAAGTTCGCGCAAAAAATGTACTTTGCAGTGGAATGTGATGTATTAACGATACTGAATCACCTCCTATATTACTTTCCATTTAAATTGAAAGACCTTATATATTGTAACACCGCATTTCTGCGCTGTGACTGGCCCAATTTATTGTTACACAGCTTAGATAACCAATCAGCGATTAGTATTTCTTCATAAGCTTTAGACTAGGCAAATAGTATCTCTGTCTTAGATCCTCAAATGCTCCCACAGAACACTTTCAATAATTAAACGCTAAGATCCTTGCCTAAGCAAATAAAAGCAAAGAAACAAATAAAAAAAGGAATCCCGCGTTTTCATCCTCTCAAATATCATGAAATTGTTAATTGAAGATATTTTAAAGTCACGCAAAGATGATAATTATTTATTGTTAATAATAATTATTAGTTTACTAGGAAGATCGGCTACATAAGCCATCTTGGGGCGCACCAGCGCCATGCCGGCTATAGGAGTCCAAGTGGTCATCATGACCGAAAACGGTTGGATTGGATCATCATCATTATTATGTCCAACAGAACATTAAGCCATCGGGACAAGCATTAACAAGCACTCGTGTCTTAATGGCTCTCATTATGCCACAGTTGCACAAAATACTATGAAAAACCTGCCAAGTGCTAGTCAGACTCGCGCACAAAGGGTTCTGTACCATTATCTATAAAAACGGAAAAAAAACATGTCTGTTGTATCGGAGCCCCCTTAAATATTTATTTTATTTTGTTTTTTAGTATTTGTCATCTGTGAACATTTTAACTGTTTAACTATCACGGTTCATGAGATACAGCCTGTTGACAGACGGACAGCGGAGTCTTAGTAATAGGGTTCCGTTGGTTGCCCTTTGGGTACGGAACCCTAAAAATTATGATGATCCACTCCGATCGTTTTCGGTCGTGGTGACCACTTCCACTCCTAGTCGATATTCCGAGTGAACCCCTGTGGGTTAATTGTAGAGAATAGTCGCGGGTGGTCGGGCTTGCGTTTGGCGTTTTTTGCGTTGCGTTTTGGTTCGACAAAGGTTCGTGCTCGTCACAGAACATATTTGCTCCTCTGATTTGCCACTGTACAAGCCATTCAGGCCGCTGCAATGCTGCCAAACTTTTCCATTTAGATGGCTCAATATAGCATATTTTCGTATGTCACTTCTAAACATGTTTGTACCTGAGGGAGTTGGCATCCCTGTTTTCACTTGCCCTCCTTCAGTTCAGAATAAAAGATGCGCTTCGCCACTTACTTCTTCGACATCCGTCGATTCCATTCGTCCTCCGATTTTAGTACGTATGTAGGTCAACGATATTAATGTAGGTACAAAGGTTTTCAACAAAGGATCAAAGGGAAAACGTATTTAAAAACATTGATCAAGTGGGTGCAGGACTTGCGCTGTGAGGGTCTCCTAACTATAAAAAATAAGAAAATTATAGATTATGTTTATTTTGCGAAATACATCGCTATGAATACTCTAAATATTATTATCTGTTTCTTAAGAACAAGGCGTGAAATCACATAACGCCCTTGTGAGCGTTCTGTATGTGCAGTACAAGCTAGTTTATCAAGCATATGCAAAAATAACAGTGGACAAGTATGATGGAAGAATTCGCCGGTTTAGGTAGGTACCTCGGTGGCGCAATTAGTAGTGATAACAAAAGGTCGCAGGTTCGAATCCTGGCCCGGGGATTTTTTTCAAATTCTTGCCTTTGGATTTGTTTCTGATTGATATTTTCTAGTTTGTAATGCACTCTAAGAAAATTATAGTTTAAAAAAATTCAAAAAACACTATTATGTTCTAAAAAGTATAAAATAACTAACACTTGTCACTTTAAAATGTTCAATGATTAGTTATGTCACAAAGCGTGGGTGCTTTTTGTAACGTTTTCTTTAGAAGTATGTATTTTTATTTTTACTTCACTAGCTCGAAAAGCACGCCTTTGTTGCTTATAAACAGTGAGCAAAATCGACTTTTGCTCACTGGTTTTAAACAGTTAAGAAAAGTGTTTTAAATTAAGAACGCTGCGAATTGTTCAAAAACTCCATATCCTTTACTCAAGAGAAAGAGAGACAGCGAACATCAGCATGGCGGCTATCTCTTTCACTCTATATGAATTTTATACACTTTGGGAGGCTATACACAGCTTGTCGGATACCAAAGACTTTCGCACTTTTTTTCAGAAATGGAATGCTTGTATCTATTTGCATGTTATGAGCAGAAACGGCACAAGTAGCGTAGCTCTAAGTATATATATGATGCTATTGCCGGTTGATTATATATTTTGTGCAGTAAGGCCACAGATATGGTATTATGATGTTACTTGAGCCCTTTATGCAATTAATTTAGACATTTTAGATCTATTCCAGAATTAAATTTTTGTCTGGCCTACAGAAAATGTTAGTGATAGGGTTAATAATAATAATAATAATAAATCGTTTAATTCAGTCAATTATAGACCATAGTTACACAACACATACATTTTACAAATAATATTAAAAAAAAAATTGTACAATAGAAATCAAAAAAAAAGCTTAAATTAAGAATAAAATAATAGCTTACTCCAGTATTTAATAAAGCTTTTTATTTCTGATACTTAATTACTTTTACTTACAATTTCTAGATAAAAATAGACAAGCTTATCATGAAGGGATTTTTTTTTCGAAATCCTAGTTTACAGTTTTTAAAAATGTTTCTATTTTAATAATACATATGCTAAATTTGACATAAGCTATTACGTTTATTTTTTTATTTTTAGGGCGAAAAAATCGTATGTGATTCGGTTTTTTGCCAAAAAAATTAAAAAGTATAGATGTGCCCTTTCTGCATTTAGCCTTGACGTAATAAATTTTATAAAAAATTCCGCACAAGGAAAACCAATAAGGGTATTTTCAGGTGACTTGGAAACTTGAAATTCCGTCCACAGATAAGTCTTATAGCACACATAAATAAAAAGTCTAAAAATTACTCATACCTTTTTATACTGCTAAAATCATTAAAAATCACTAAAATGATTTTATTCCCGAGTCAAGTATTTTGTTCTTTTGGATTCTATTAATTGGTTTTGTTTTGTACATTTTTTCTATGTACGTTTGTAAATGTTGAGAAAACGTTTATAAAGTTAGCTTTATCACCGTGGTTAAATATATCGACGTTTTGCAAACGTCGATATATTTAACCACGGTGATAAAGCTAACTTTATAAATTTATAATAATTTCAAAAACGTATATTTTTTGAAAAAATTAAAATGGTATATATTCGTATTTTAATATCCTTTATTTTCTTTGTTGAAATTGATATAAAATGATAAAACATACTTTGTTTGCAAAAGTGATTCGTCTTTTCTTTTCTTTGAGTTATTCACTACGTTTGCAAATACCTCTAAAATAGCTCTCGACAAAGACCTGTAAGAAGATACTTTAACACCATTAACACAATCTACCAAAACTGAAAAAAACACTCTGTAATTTTGTTGCTGTTGTTGTTGTTGTTGCGAACCCACTTTTATCTGATTATTAACTATTCAAGAACTTATAGTGTCCACTTTAATTAGACCCATTGGATAAAGAGTTTAATAAAGTGTCAAGTTAAGTTGGTCTTATAACTGCATGTGGAAGGTTTGTGTTTAAAACGGTGTGTACTTAACAGAGCACGAGTCCTACTCGGACTTGGCTGGTTTTTTATCTTCATTTCACTATAAATAACATTAATCATACGTCAAAAAAATCGGCAGTGCAAGCTATGGTTGTTCCATAACGAACTTAAATTGTAGTTCAATAATAGCCTTTATTTCTTTTCCTTATTTTTAAATAGTAAAACAATAAAAATATGTACTTTTTTGTATATATATATATATATATTTTATGCGTTTATTGAGTAAATACAAGAAAAATATACAATATTATAAAACTTATATATCTAACGGAAACCATAAAGAGGTTTATGTGTCGCTGCAAGCGCTCACATTATTTAATTTTATCAAATTTTTTATCGAGATAGTGACACTTTAAAATAGTTTTTATTTTGTGACGATTACGATTTAGTTGACTTATAATTTCACTTGGTAGTTCGTTTAATATCTTTGGTAGCATGTACTTACAAATAGCAACAACAACATCGCACAACTACATAACCACCATCATCCATCACCAACATATTTTACACAAGAAGAGTAGTAATTAAATAATATCAAAAGTAATCAGCACCATCTGTAGAGAAACCTTTTTATTTAGAAAAAGTAAAATTGTTAACAAGTGTTACTTTGACTTTTTTATTTCATAAACCTAATTCATACATATGTCAATATTTTGTTGCATTCGACTGATGACGGCCCCATACCGTGGGCCGAAATATATCGAGTAGGTACCTATTTTTATTGTTTTACTATTAATAAATAAAGAACAGAAATAATTAAAGTCGAACTCGCGCACGAAAGATTCCGTACCGTTATCTATAAAAACTGCAAAAAAAATATGTCTGTTGTATGGGAGCCCCCTTAAATATTTATTTTATTCTATTTTTTAGTATTTGTTGTTATAGCGGCAACAGAAATACATCATCTGTGAAAATTTCAACTGTCTAACTATCACGGTTCATGAGATACTAAAGCCTGGTGACAGACGGACAGACAGACGGACAGCGGAGTCTTAGTAATAGGGTCCCGTTGGTTACCCTTTGGGTACGAAACCCTAAAAAGGGTTCTGTAAGCCAGATAAACATATGGATAACAAACTATTAGGGATTTCTGTTTTTAATTTTTAGTAACATAGGAACCCTTATGAAAATAAATAATCATATAATATTGGCCTCTTCCGTAACATAATACCATGAAGCCCACGTTAAGGGTTTGTGTAGTACACGTTACAAAATATAACCGAAGTGTTCCGTACAGTAGTAAGATGGTATTGATATTCGCAATGCCGAGAGCGTCTGGCAGTTTTACTACTAAGATTGACAATTTTTTTAAATCCACTACTGACAGTAGTAGTAGTCTAGTAACAAAAAGGTAATAAAAACATTTAATACTGAAAAACAGATGACACTAACTTGGTATCATAGACATTATGAGAAAAATCATAAATAGGTACATACAATGCTACAAGGATCTGATGGCGCGTAGATGACAGTGACAGGGGGCGCAGCTGTGAAACAAGGAGTATGGTAGCGGCGTTAGTTGCGGTTTTGGACACAACCAATCCACGCGCCATAAGATGATTCTTGTAGCACGGTAGGTACTACGAACAAAATATACTCGACAGCGATGCCAACGTTACTGAGCGGCCGAAAACATGACATCCAAGCGCATTAGCAATTTGCAGGGATTATATGCTTGACCACTACCGTGCTTGATAGTGAGTGTCGATGAAATCTATAGAATGAAGCGCGCTCGCCCACAAAGTGGGAGAGTAAAAGCTAGCGAGGCGTAAATCAGTCTGTCCAAGGACTTCCGCAAAAACCACGGAACCTATAACCACTCTCCCGTTCTGTCTTCTTATGACGTCATACCGGAACACGATGAGTCGCTTGGCGACATGGTTTCGTTATGAGGGTGGCAAAGTTAAGGAAATATAATTTGAGCCAATTCGGATTAACTTTGGATAACAATTGAACAATAGAGACATGTACCTTGAACAATAGAGGCACGTCACGACTCGCGCTCACGTCTATCTATTAACTGTGAACAACAAATGTTGAGACTTCTAATACTTTAGAAGCAACTTAGAGAATTGTAAGAAAAGGCCCTCATTTCTACCCAAAATTTTTTATTTACAGCTACAAAGATTACGTACGATATAGTAAATAAATATTAAATTTTAAAAACATTCAATAATAGGTTCAGTTCAGGTGTGATGAACACCAGTACACATAAGAATGTATTAAGACCTTTTACTCCATTTACATTATTTGTATAAACACGTGTTCTGATTTACCGACCCTATTTTTAACTCAATAGATAAGCCGTCCCATTGATCAGCCCAATTTATACTTCCTGAACAAGCCACGTCTAAGGTTTGGTTTTAGTCTAACTGTCCAGGATGCGCCGGGCGTATTTGGGGTATCAGTGGTTGTATGTTAGTTCACGCCCTCGAGGAGGCTTCTTTTACGCACCCCTAGGCTTTTGAAGTTCATCGTGGCATATTAGCACGACCAGCGAGTAGGACTTCGTATTAAATCTATATGTGTGACTACTGTTTGTTAATTACAGTATGATAGAACAAAGGTGAGTGCTAATCAAACCTAAGACAACTACCCTCGTCATTTTACGAGTATCTTGAAGGGCTGGCTCAATGTCTTGTTATTAGGTGAAGGGGCTTGATTAAAACTGGTATTCAGAAGGCTTTGAATTTAATTTGTTTTTGCCGTCGTTTTATGGTAATTTTCTGTATTATGTGGGTTAAGAAAGTAATCCTTAACTTTTATTAACTTGCTCGTGTCTTGCTCCGTGCGGAAGTTTTAAGTAAATAAACTTCATGGCTTGACTCTGTATAGGTACATAGACCGTCCCCAATGTCGTCGGAGCAATCGCGTTCGCGCCAGTTATGAGACTTCATACGTCACTCACCCCACGGACGCACACCATACACCCACACACCAGGCTCTTAGTCAACGCTTTACGTCAACGACATCTCTTCCCCAGACAACGTGACATGCGATACAGGTAGGTATGTTTCTTCTCGCTGATCATCAACGTCCTGAACCGAGGTCCCTCTCTTCAGGTGAATGTTGATTAAAATTTTATTTGAAGTTCGTTTTCTCCTATTTTGTCCGGTAAAATTGTTAAGACCTTACTCCATGGGACACGAAAATCCTATTGGGTGACTTTGAACTTAGAATATTTAGTTCTTTTAAAAGTTTATTGATTAAGTAATTTTTTGTACGTTTAATTTGGTGATTCTTTTTTATTCATTTTTTTTCTTTCGTTGTGTTTCAAAATTATTACATTGTTTCAATATTTTCTTAATTATAATGTAAATGTATATTAATTATAAGTTTGCTCTTGTTTATTAAACATATATATATATAATATAAATAATAAATGTTTAAACGAGCAGCACTGGTTGGCGGGGGACGAGACGTCTCCAGAGCCGAGATGGGTGCGTCTCTGCTTCCGCCAACTGACGTCACACGTCACTCCTCTCATTTTTATTGCATGCAGTGTTTACCTGTAATTGGAGTTACACTCTATTCCTACTGTACGCTAGATTAATTGTATGTTGTGAAGTGTATCATCTGTTGGTACACCAAATAAATAAATAAAAAAAAATATTGTCAGAAAGTCTTCATTAGGACGCTGCTTGTAAAACGCTCGCTTTGTGCGCTGCTGGCACGCATAATTTCCGAGGTATTTTTGGATTTTCCGAAAAAGTATTTATTTTAGGATATTTTCGTCTTTGCAAGGAAAAATAAACCATGTTTTTGTGTTAAAACAGTAATTTCAGACATAAAACTCAAGCCGCTTAGATATAAAATGTATTTGAAACTTAAAAAGGCGTCATTTTCAAAAATAAATCTATCGAGTGAAATGTGTCCAGTTAGATAACTGTCTTGACAACGGAAAGATAAAGGTCTGAAACACATGTCTGTGAGTTAAATTGATCAACTAAGTAGTTGACTCAGCAAATTTAAGCAAAAACCCTTAAAATATCAAAGGTCACGCCTTAAGGTCAAATGGTTAGCCATCGCAAAAGTCACAGAAAAGGGCCTTGTTTAGAACGGAATCCTATGAACCTTTTCGTTTTCCCAGTGCTTGAATGGCCATCCAACAAATTTTTACTTCTTTTGAGGGTTCCGTACCCAAAGGGTAGCCAACGGGACCCTATTACTAAGACTCCGCTGTCCGTCTGTCTGTCCGTTTCTCTGTCCGTCTGTCACCAGGCTGTATCTCATGAACCGTGATAGTTAGACAATTGAAATTTTCACAGATGATGTATTTCTGTTGCCGCTATAACAACGACTACTAAAAAATAGAATAAAATAAATATTTAAGGGGGCTCCCATACAATAGAAAAGTTTTTTTTGCCGTTTTTATAGATAATAGTACGGAACCCTTCATGCGCGAGTCCGACTCGCACTTGGTCGGTTTTTAAATATGAACACACAAGCGGACGCCCTGCAGTATTACTCGTGTGGATCCCTTTTCTCCCGATCCCGTAGGAATATCTTAAAATACCTTATTAGCAAATGTCTACGTCGTGCAAGGAACCTACAGGTCAAATTTCGTGTTTCTAGGTCCAGCCGTTTGGTCTGGCCGTACATAGATCAGTTAGTCTGGGTATTCGTGTAGATGTTTATTTTCATGTAACATTTATTTAAACAAAACATCATCCATCAGCCTAGTTCGTCGATAAGCCTTTCCAGGACTTTGCCACTCCCGGCGGTCATCCTGGAAGAATTGCCCATACTCACGCTGGGCAGGCGGGTTGGTGAGCGCAGTGCCGGAACTCTCGCACCAGTGACGCCGCTGCCTGTCACCAGTCTGTTCCATATAAGGCCCGACGGACATACGGCCATCCATCGGTCCCAGGCATGGTGTGCCACCTGGTTTTTTGCCTGTGAGCTGTCCTCTTACTCCTCTTACAAAACATAAACTCGCAAAAATGGTCGGTTGGTCATTCAAGCGCTAGGCCAACGTTTTGTCAAAGCAACAACTTAGCGCTTAATACTGTAGGTAGCCTGATGATTTAGAGATTGAGTTTACTTTAGTTTAAAGTCACTTAGCTACAAAGAGCAATTAACAAGAGGAGTTGCTGATAGTTCATTTCTCTGGAAAAATTGTGCGACACTGTGCGGGGTGGAAGGCAGAGGTACGGGCAAGGTTTGCTGCGCCGTTCCACCAATCACAGAGCACACAGAGCACATGCCAACAATCGCAATCTCCCCCATTTGTGACGTTATGACACCACTGATCGTAACTTGGCACCAATTATACACCAACTCTTAGATAATGTATTATCCAGGACAGTTGTGCTGACCCACTTATCGCCCCAATAACGATTGCTATTAGAGTGAAAAGTGGTTCTAAGGAACATTCCTCTGTAGCACAAACATTTCACTTTTCTGCGCAGCCATTAAAAGATGAAGCGTTTAAGAAAGCGTTTATTTTTGTTACCGACTTTCCTGATTACAAGTAATTTTATTACCTCCAAAAAATATATCCAGACAGAATTGATATGAAATGTAGCCTCAACCACGATTTCATGGCAACTCTATCCAAAACATAATATTGTTTTAGGATATGATACGTGATATTTTAGGCAAAGGGTTTGGTAGAGGAATCCCTCGAGGGAACCTTATCTCGCTTTTAGGTGTTCTAGTTTTTTTTAGTCTGGAAAGGATTTTGCCTCTTTTACTCGCTATAAATGTTGATAAAACTACTTGAGTCATCGCACAAAGCATTCAAGGCCTAAAGCTAGGTCTACATTAGGGCTAGAAGTAGAATTTGCGTTACTTTTTATTCAAAAACATACATACATTAAATATGCATTCTCACGTCTGTCTCCTAGAGGGCTAGGCAGAGACTACAGATTTCCATCTGCTACGATCCTGAAACACCGCTTTGGGGCCGTTCAAGTATTACGTAAGCACCAAGGGGGGGTGGGGGGGTCTCTGTTTTGCTTATTTTGGATGACATGGGGGGTGGGGGGGTCTAGATGATGATTACGTCATCGTTAGTTATTTAAGTTTTTTCGGGGATTCCCGCAAATAATACATATGCGTAGGCACTCGCTTTGAGAACTGATTAGGGGAATTACCGCGCATTAGGGAAATTACAGGTCGCGTATTGTAAATGTGTGTGTGTATCAGTTAAACCTAATATTTTCATGAATTTTCCTATTTTAAAAATAACAATATAAAAAAACATTTATTACTAAAAATGTTTACGTAAGCATAGGGGGAGGGGGTAAGTGCTTTGCTTACTTTTGATGACAAGGGGGGCGGGGGGGTAAAAAATGGTAAGAAATCTGCTCACGTAATACTTGAACGAACCCTTTCGCCTGTTCCACATTCATCAATAGTCATACAAGCTCTTATTCTTATTCTTTATTGTACACATGAACATTAAAATTAGTGTACAGCATGGGAAATTTCTTCCAGCAAACCGACAAAAAGATCAGGAATACATGAAAAGAAAACAGTAATCATGTCTGTACAAACTTAATACTTACAACCAAATAATAAACGAAAACACATTAATTTAACTAACCAAAAAAACCAATGTACATAGATATCAATAAATATTTAATAAAATTCACACCTATATACTCTAAGACACCTATCAGTTAAAATCCATGTATAAATAAATAAATAAATAAATAACAAATTTTGATATAAAAAATTATATTAAAAAGCTCAATATTTTTTTAAATGGTCTTTCAATCTCTTTTTGATTGAGGAGACAACTCTTCTATTCCGGGCACTTTTAAATTTGCCCTTCTTCAATATTATGTCGCCATTTTGTTTAGCAAACGTTCTTCTAGGGCGACCCGCAGGGTTATTACGTATCTTGCAAACAGTAAGCAATCGACAATAATTGCGCAATTATTGTGTTAAAAGTCACTTTCGTATTAAGAAAATAATTAAATTACGCAATTTATGTCGATTGCTTACTGTTTGTATCTTATGTTTGTTCGTTTCTTAATAAGAAAGTGACTTTTGACACAATAATAGCGCAATTTTTGTCGATTGCTTACCGATTGCTTACTGTTTGCAAGATACGTAATAACCCTGCGGGTCTAGTTTTATCTTCCATTATTATTTAACTAGTTTTCTTTTATCACTTTTCACTTAAACCATCTACAATTTTTAGTACCAACTTGCAATCGCTTACATTCTGCTAGTAATCTAATTGTATCTACTTTTTAACCCTCGTACTTGACCTTCTTACTCTACCCATGTAAACTAGGCATTAATATTTTGTTTGGGAGAAAGGTAAGCAATAAAGTAAGTGGCAAAGGTTTATGACTTCAAAGGGAGATTTTTGTATATTTTTTCGGTATCTAAATAGTTTGGTGGCTGAAACGGTTTCTGTGTCGGAATATGATATACTTATTTATTTACGTACGAGTTTCTGGCACTAATCGATTTTAGGTATTCTATGCGCCCCGGGTATGTGTGCCTGGCACACCGGCAAGAGCGAGTGGCTAGCTGGAGCCGTGCTTCGGTCGATGGCGCACCGCGGGCGACGATCCGTGCGCCGATCACTAGCCAGAGTGATGTTATTTTATATGGCGCACCGCGGGCCACGATCCGTGCGCCGATCACTAGCGAGAGTGATGTTATTTTATATGGCGCACCGCGGGCCACGATCCGTGCGCCGATCACTAGCGAGAGTGATGTTATTTTATATGGCGCACCGCGGGCCACGATCCGTGCGCCGATCACTAGCGAGAGTGATGTTATTTTATATGGCGCACCGCGGGCCACGATCCGTGCGCCGATCACTAGCGAGAGTGATGTTATTTTATATGGCGCACCGCGGGCCACGATCCGTGCGCCGATCACTAGCGAGAGTGATGTTATTTTATATGGCGCACCGCGGGCCACGATCCGTGCGCCGATCACTAGCGAGAGTGATGTTATTTTATATGGCGCACCGCGGGCCACGATCCGTGCGCCGATCACTAGCGAGAGTGATGTTATTTTATATGGCGCACCGCGGGCCACGATCCGTGCGCCGATCACTAGCGAGAGTGATGTTATTTTATATGGCGCACCGCGGGCCACGATCCGTGCGCCGATCACTAGCGAGAGTGATGTTATTTTATATGGCGCACCGCGGGCGACGATCCGTGCGCCGATCACTAGCGAGAGTGATGTTATTTTATATGGCGCACCGCGGGCGACGATCCGTGCGCCGATCACTAGCGAGAGTGATGTTATTTTATATGGCGCACCGCGGGCCACGATCCGTGCGCCGATCACTAGCGAGAGTGATGTTATTTTATATGGCGCACCGCGGGCGACGATTCGTGCGCCGATCACTAGCGAGAGTGATGTTATTTTATATGGCGCACCGCGGGCGACGATCCGTGCGCCGATTACTAGCGAGAGTGATGTTATTTTATATTCACCTCAATACGTGTTATGGTCGGGAAAGCCGACCAGTTTCAGCAGATTTAGACTGCCTTCATCTGGGCGAGTGAAGACGTGTGAGGCGTAACGTCATCGCGTAAACGTCTTCACTCGCCCAGAAAGGCTTTCCCAACCTTAACATGTATTGAGGTGAGCCGTTTTTATATAAATCATGAATTACCCTCAAGTCTCATTTAATTCTATAATTTTATTTAAAATAATTATGGTTAGAAACCTTTTTCCAAATTTTACACAATTTTTTCATTTATTATTTACCGTCGCGTTGTTAGATAGGCATCTATGATCAAAGAAAAATTAATAAAAAAGTATAAATTGTAATTTAATAATACATAATTACCCGCATTTACCTAGTTCGTTACAATGCGTTTAATCTGAGAATCCCATTTTTGTGCGTCCGGCCACGGAAAAATCCTTTTAAAAAGTGTTTTATTCGATATTTTTGTCAAAAATCCTTTTTTTTTTCTCAGCGTCTGTCTTCGGGACCCAAAAATCCGGCTTTTTAAACGGGTAAGTCCGGTTTTTTGATTTTTGGAGATGGCAATGCTATACATAACCACAAACATTAATCCCGGGGCCTCGTCAGAAGTACCTATGTGTATCTCACTTTATCAGTAATTCATAGTAAAACCATATCCTGTACTATTCAAATACGTCTAGGTAAGTAAATTTAAGACTGTAGCAGTACATAAGTAGGTGATTGTCATAATATAGTAGTATAAAAAGAAATATGTAAGTCCTGAAACATATATTGGGGGGCGGCAATCGGGGAGGCTCCTTTCATGGTTAACATTTTTGTCAGAACCCCATTTCTTATTTTCTGACGGAACGCTAAATCCACTAGCACAAAGAGTCATATCGTTTGATGATATCTTTTGAAAATTATTATGCATCTCCCAGTCTCATATCAAAGGAACCATCTGAATAAACATTGTAACGCAAATAGTCTCGCATCGAAGACGAAGTGCTGTACGTCAAAAAAGCGCTAGATTCCGCTAGAACTTTTGAAAAGACAGATACAAGACAGGTATTTTCTCAGTTAAATTCTTTGTGCAGCATATTTTTTAACCCTCTTAGGAAACCGGTCAATTGCAAGTCTGACTCTCGTACATACCTAGTCCGTAATTCGACAGTTTTGGGAATTTTGTCATTTTGTTTTCGTGAATTTCTCAACCGCTATATATTTCCTGTAATCTTTACGTAAGCACATAATACCATGATTTTTTGTTTTTTTTATTTTTCTCTCTTTTTTATTGGACATATTTTCAACAGTTTCAAATGTTTTGAATTTTTTTACACCCTGTTATGTGAGCAAATTAATGATGCTTTTGTGCCAAATTTATCTTTAACGGTGCTAAATTATGAGGCTGTGACATACGGACGGACAACGGAGTCTCACCATAAAGGTTCCTTTTGTACCTTTTAGGTACTACGGAACCCTAAAAAAATAGACCGCAGTCCAAATCGTGGCTCGGATCCATCTTACAGATTCAATCA
Organism: Ypsolopha sequella; assembly: GCA_934047225.1. Classification (NCBI taxonomy): domain Eukaryota; kingdom Metazoa; phylum Arthropoda; class Insecta; order Lepidoptera; family Ypsolophidae; genus Ypsolopha; species Ypsolopha sequella. The sequence goes on from OW203987.1 coordinate 27,356,396, forward strand.
ATTCGCTTAGATTAAATTATGTTAAGGAGTGTTAATTCGAAAACCATTTCGAGATTTAGGTTTAATAAGCCGTATTTTCGAACTTGTAGTCTAAAACACCTCATGATGAAGAATATTTTTACCAAAAAGCTGCAACTTCCATTTGCCTTCGTATGACGTCACTTGAGAAATGGACATCGAGCCAAATTTATAAAAAAATTCTGCAGACTGATTTGACACATGAATACAGACAGAGACAGATCCCTTTTTTAAAAGCAATCACACATCACTATCAGTATAATGTCTAAATTTCTCAAGTGACGTCATAACCGACAATTCTTTAAAAAAACATAAAAAATTATGTTATGTTATATACCAAAATAATAAAAACTGTGTCCAAAAAATAAATATTCCGAAAAAAAAAAACTTTTTGAAATTAAGCTATGGGAATTCTGTAAACTAACACTGACACTACGAGCTAAAGCTTTTTCGGAATTAGTATCAAAAAATTGACTGGCAGGGCTTCAATGATGGTTTGTGAATAAAAAATCATCACTTACTTACTTATTACCAATCTCTGTAGTCATTTACCAAAAAGTTTAAAATAATTTTATTATATACCGACCGGTCGGTGGTACCGAAATAACACTTATGCCGACTTCGATCTTCCTAAAATGTTCTCTAGAAGTCGGCGCCATCATATTGGTTTTTATGTTGCTCTAAGGTCTAAGGTATAATACGGCGACTTTAGATAACATATGTTTTAGGCTGAAAGAAGTCGGCAAAAGTGTTATTTCGGTACCATCACCGGTCCGTATAAGGTATAATTATTTTAAACTTTTTAGTGAATTACTACAGTTACGTTTGAAGTCGGTTACATTTTATTTCACTTTTTTCGTGTTGGCGGGTTCAATTGTGAAATATGGGTAGTTATTGTCTCAGAACATTCTGTGGTTATTGTAAACGCGATGTTAATATAATAATTAAATTAATATTTTCAAGTAATGCTCTGCTGGCATTATTGCCGCAATCTCAAGTTATGTGCTGTCATTGATGATGAAGCCAGGATTGGAGGTCAGGTGGAGGAATGACAATTTCTAAGTAATACCCTGCAGTCAACATCCTAGTACAAAGCGATTGCCTCAATCTAGATTGGTATGCCCTCATTTTCTTGGGAGTTCTACTGCCTATCTCTGAAGACCTTCATTAGATCATAGCCAAACTTAAAACAGGACCTACCTAAAAGAACTCTTCCAAACAAAAAAAAATCATTCAAATACGGCTAGAAATGACGGAGTTATGGAGTAACATACCCTAAAAAATATATATTCGAATTGAGTACCTGCTCCTTTCTTGAAGTCGCTTAAAATAATAATGAATAGAATTCATTACATGATATTCACGATAGTATTACTAAAAAGTAGCAATACAAGCTAGGTTTTCCGCTAGGAGTTACAAAAAATGTATGAAGTTAAGAATTCTAAAAATAGTAGCGGGTTTTGTGTCAAATATACAACCGTAAATTTATTTAAGTAGATACTTCTTATGCTATTTGCTCAGCCAAAGAGGAAGGAATCAATGGCGGCCATAGATATCGTAATTCACTTACGAGGTCAAAAAATTATCATTTCTAAATCTAAGTTTATTCAATCAAGGTTTTTTTAAAAGATATAAATATACTGATAAATAGGATATACAAATATAATTAAATCTCAAGATATATTTCGGGTCCGACCTGGATCCGGCATCAGTTGAGTATCTTAATTCAATTATTCAATCAAATAAGAATTAACTTATCATGAATAACAACTAATAACAAAGAATGAACGATTAAAAGCGTAATTATTTGTAATCTGAAATCAAATTATTCTTCGTTAAAATGTTGTTCCAAGAGTGACGTAGGTAAATGTTCTGAACATGCCCCTATACGAAAAGCGAACAAAGGTATCCACCTCAAAAAGCGCTACATCTAACGCCAAAAGCGCCAACCTGGCAGCGCTGCGAGACGACTTACAACCGAGTTTTTAAAACGAGTTTAAGCTGGAAACGGTCGGTTCATCTTTAAACTGGCTTTATTTGCGTTGTGAGCGAATATAACCATATTTCCCGAAGGCTTCGGGCGTATTTCCTTCACGGGGGCAGTATTCTGGTTAACTTGTATAGGAAAGCGGTCGATTCGATTACCGATTTACCGTGTGCACACAATTAATCTTTATACTTGTGCATATGAATAGTATACGTATAATGTCGTTGCCATGATGATGATGATGATGATGATGATTCATCCGACCGAGTTCGGTCACGGCGACTGTTGCGGCTGTGGAGAGCGTCGGTCATGTGCCCCCATGTGACTAATGTAGCCTATCTTGTTTGTGAAAGTGCGGTTGCACAGGCTACATGTAAGTTTTCCATTGTAGTAGTTGTATTGTGTGGCAGCTGGTGGTCTACATTGGAGTTCATCACATCTGGCGTCAAGAGCAGCTCTTCGTTTAGCCTCGAACTCGGATATGTTAGTGTTGACTGTATGCCGCCACACAGCTCGGTCTGGTCAGTCTGGTCCTCCCGTGTCAAATGTTCTATATTGCAACTTTTCATGTGGCGTTTCTGCACGTCCTTAAACCTAAGGAACTGCCCGCCTTGTTTTCGTTTCCCACTGCGAAGCTCGCAATATAAGATTCGTTTCGCCATTCTCTCTTCTGGCATACGTCGTTGCCATATCGTAACATTGGCCATATCAAGAATGATAATCAAGAGATTTACGAAAGTTTTAAACAAGAGCATATGTGGGGACTGCCGACAGAAGTGAACAATTTTCACTGCTGGCCAAGCGCAACACGGTGACACGAATTCATAAGATTTTCCCGGACCAAAAATCGCTCAAAGCGCTTTAAGAAGTTTTCATATAAAAAAAAATAGGTGTGACAATGAACGAAGTGGAGAGGAGAGTGCTAGGTTGCTGGTTATCATAAACTCGAGATCCGAGCGAAGCGGAGCAGAACAAAGCGAACGCAGTAGTTTTAACAAAATTTATTTATGGCCAATTCTCGGAGCTGTTTTCGAGTATGGACTGTGAAATGCAATACAGTCCATAGTAGTAGTTACCCATGCACGTGTCACCGACCATTATTAAGTCCCACCGTGAAGGGTGATCAGCTCATCGCCGTAATTCGATAACAAATGTGGACCCACAGTTTAACGTGCCTTGAACCTGCAACCCCAGTATTAGTTGTCGGGACGTGTTCGAACAACTAAAAAGCGATCAGACCACAGAGGCGGTCTATATGTAACTACTATATAGGTCGTATAGTTACTAGCATAGTTACGCGAAAGAGACTGCCTTTGGCCTCTTTTTCTTTGAACTAATACATTTTTGAAATCATCATCTTAGTGAAATGCACTGTGCAGTGATAAAAATGTACATAATATTATTTAAACCGACGGGTATAATGGCGCTACGAAAAAAAAATCGACACTTTAAGAACGTGCATATCTACTTCAGTAAATAATGTATTATTTTGAAAAAAAAATTATTATTTTTGGATTCTTTTTCTAGGGATCTGTAAAAGCAGAAACGCGATTGGAGAAATTCGGCTCAATAGAAATATTTATTGAAGTGAGGTCTTTTTCGGCACCAATTCTCCTGGTTTGACAATTTAGAATGACATATGGACTGCAATTATATTTTATTAGACGGGTTTTAACGATATCTAGCACCTAGGTTAAACGAAATTTTGATAGCAACTTTAGTACATTTTATATCAATAAAAACCGACTTTTTGCTACTTTTCCACGAATCCGTCCTTCTTGCACTGAGGGTTTTTTCGCATATTACTCGTATTATGGAGTGACAGGGACGCTAAAACTCTTACATATCGCCTTAATGGAAACTATATAAAAATTCACTAACTGATTGTATAATATAATATTATAAAGGAACTTACATACTAAAATAACTGACTGTTCAAGTACTTAGTCCTGTAAGCACAAGTCAAGTGTAAGTATGTCATAGTGTCATTATATCTTATAATCTTCTAATACTTTTCATAATTTAGCCACCAAGTCAAATGTGAAAAGCGCATAAGCCTTTTTCTGATAGACGCAAATATTCGTGCAGACAGGCTCTGCTGCATATAAATATGTCTGTGCTTTTAGCGTTTTAGGAATAGGTAGAATAAACCTGAATAAGCGCACAATTCACCACAGATGATACATTTTTCTAGGTATTTCTTATTTAAAATTTTATTAGCTTTAGATTTTTTGAAATGTTACAAAATTCTATTACTTTATTTTTAGGGTTTCGTAACCCAAGACGGGATCCTATTACTAAGCTTCTACAGATCGGTAATTAGTTGCAGAGTTCCAGGCTAACAAACAAACAAACATACTAATTGTGGGATTTAGTATGTATAATGGTGTCGATTCGGAACAACACAACTTAACTAATTTGACAGGACTAACCTTATTTTGAGCGTTTTCTCTTTGTCTTTTCGATACAGAAAGAAAAAGACAGAACGCTCAAATTAAGTTTAGTCCTGTCAAATAAGTTAAGTTGTAGCACGATTTAACTTATTTGACAAATATAAGCGATCTTTATTTTGGATGAATACCACACTTGTACTGTTTCACAAATTTAACTTTTACCCAACTAGTTTCACCTTATCGGCGTTTCCAAGGGATTAAAAGGTTTTTTACTTAAATCTCACAAACATTGTGTATGGATGAAAGTAAAGATTGACAATCATATTTTTCTTTCTGTACCGAAAAGACAAGGACAGAACGCTTTAATTAAGTTTAGTCTTGTCAAACAAGTTAAGGCGCTCTTATCCCAAAATCAGTAATTTCAAAGTCAATTAGAACTTTCAAATATCGTTTAAAACTTCAAAAAAAAATACGCAATATAGTTCAAACTTTTATCTAGGTCTTCCATGCATGTGTTACACGATCAGATAAACTTTGCTCGATAGAAATAATTCACGAACACAGAATGTAATAAGACCTTTCAAATCATGCCATTTCCATAATTTCACTCTTTTATTAACGAAACATATCTGGTTATATTACTCTTTAAATTTTCTAGGTCGATTACGTAAGTGAGTTTTAATAATTTAAAAACCGATAAAAACAACGAAAAAGTACTAAAGTGTGGTTATTTTCTTTACTCCTTACACGTAAAGAAAAAGACAGAGAGTCACTCTTCTGGGATAAGAGCACTTTAAATTGTGCTACACCGAATCGACACCACTGTCGATTTTAATTACGTGGTTGAACTTGGATATAATGAACAGAAAATCACTTATACTATCTTAAATTTACTATAATCTGACCGGTTTCGTTCGCATTTAAAGCATTTGCAAAGGATTTAGTTTATTAAAAATGTTTGCTTATAGTTTTTGACAAAAGAATGTATTAGCAGAGAATATAAAGTATTACTACGTAGTATTAGTGTCATTGGTTTACTGATATACACAAACAATGTTATCTAAGACCTTAATTGAATTATTTGAAAATGCCTAAAAAGCGAAAGCGGTAAGTTGATAATTGATAATGATAAGCTATAAAATACAGTGCAGCCACCAGAGCTTTCTACGTTTGTAAAATATGCAGACTGCAATCTATGTTGTGATTCGTGTACTGGAGACCTTTAGCTGTATAAAAAGACATGTTGCCATGCGCACGCGCGGTGCATCGTCGTACCGTGGCGTCGGCGTCGTCGCCCCGCAATTTTTTCTCATGGATTTTTGTTTTCTGAGGCATATCGTGTGTGGTGTCCAATGAGCTGATTGTAAAAATGTACTACATCAAGACATTTCAGCTACGCGTTTTCTAAAAAAGAAAATAATCATTTTCAAAACACACCAAGTTTGGGCTCCTCCAGGTAGAAAACAGATTAAGAGCGGTTTCGTAGCCGGATTGTGAAATACCCGTCTTTTTCCTAATTAATCAAAACAGAACACTTAAATTCAAAATTCTCTCAATCGTTATCGTTATTCAACAACACCTTATTAGCTATGTATTGTGTATACTGCATTCGCATAGTTTCCTTTGGTTTCTGTAAATTAGAATTACAAAACGTTTTCAATTCAAATTTTTTAAATTCTGATTTACGGAAGCCAAAGGAAACTTTGCGATAGCAACATACAGAATACAAAGTTAATAAGGTTTTGTTGAATAACTATTAAGTGAATTTTGAATTTAAGTGTTCTGTTTCGATTTTGCTATTGCTATGCTTCAGTAGTTACTTAGCTGCGACTCCTTCCGCCTTTTTTTTACGTTCGTGGCTGTGGAACAAAATGTACGAGTACTTACACACGAATGGGTGGACAGATAGACGGACAACGGAATCTCACTTTTATGGTTCCTCATTTCCTCGTTGGGTACGAAACCCTAAATATTAGCCATCTAAAGTCACGATATCGTTACAATTTAACTAAATGCATGCCTCGTTTGACATTGACTGTAAGTTCGTGAAAAAGAAAACCTCGTGTATCGTAAATCGTATTCTCTTTATTATTTATTGTACTGTAACATATAGCTAGGCAATATGTTAGGTTTAGGTAAGGCTAGGTTTTATAGGTAGGTTAAAGGACTATTTGTTCGTGTTTAGTTGGCAATCGATAACCTTTATGGATCGACATACGTCGCATTGACTGAATTATTTCGTGTTTTCCAAAAATAAATACAGATCGAGTATAAAAGATCTTTCAGACAAAACACGAGCAAGATTCCTCAAAGAGTCCGATTAGTGCGGATGTGCTTCTCCATCCATAAATTATTGAAGAAATATAACAAGCGAGTGCTCTACCAAATTTAGAGCCCCCCTCCCTTAATATATACATGATAATTAGGGTGCATGCATCCCGAGTACACGGTGTGCACATCACAGTACACACAGGTATCTTAAACATTAGGTATATTAGGTATCTTAATCAGCTAGAAGTTAGGCGCGAACTTGCTCTGGTGTCATACTTGTTCAGGGTATGGCGTGAAAAGAAATTTAACTGAGTTTTGCTTGCGAAATGTAAGTTAAGGGTGCCCAATGACTCACTGCAAACTATTTGAGATAGGGCGCAGTAAGACCAACCTCCACCAGAAGGCTTTTCTGACACGAGCGCTAGGATCCATGACCATAACATATCGACTTATTTCACTGTTCCCTGAGTGAGTTCATACGAACAGCGTTGTATGTTATTTGTTACTTGTGATTGTGTTTAATATTAATGCATTTGCCTGTTGTTCTTGTTGTCGTATTATAATTATGTATCTGCCTTGCTTTTAATGTGTTTTTTGTAATATAGTTATTTGTAAATATAGATAATAAGTTTGATGAATGTTCACTATCGCATTAGCCTAGCTGTAAGGATAGTGTTATATTGTTGATGATAAATAAATAAATAAATAAATAAATAAAATAAATCAATTATTGACAACAAAAGGTAAATACAGAGGCGAACTTTTCGAGAGGCGAGATTTTCTTCAGCAAACCTTAGTGGGAGAGAGGAAATTCTAATAAAATAATTTGGCCAAGGGCGATTAGGACTCGCACACAAAGGGTTCCGTACTTGGAAGGTTCCGTACCACCACATATTATGGTTTTTGAATTATTTTCCATACAAGCGATACGTCTTTGTTATCGGGTATTAAATGTTATGATAAAAATCATTTGGTGGATTTTGTTTGTTATTTAGTTTTCGCTTTAGAGGGTCGAATTACTAATTATTTGACTATATTGTGATATAATGTGAGGCATTGTGACACGAGTGCTTGTTTACGAAACGAACGAAGTGAGTTTTGTAATAGACTGCACGAGTGTCCCAATGTCTAATTATGTCCAGTTGGACACAATACTTTATCTACGGTCATCAAAATTATCGTTTCCGCGTGACATAATTCATAATGTTTTCAACTAACAAATTAACAAAAACCGGCCAAGTGCGAGTCAGACTCGCATACCTAGGGTTCCGTATTGTTGATGATAAATTTAATTTTGTAATTTTTTTTCGTGAATTTCTCAACCGCTTTATTTTTCCTGTAATCTTTACGTAAACACATAGGTATAACATTTTTTTTATGGTTTTTGCAAGGATTTCTTGAAATAGGTGTAATTAAATATAACCAAACTCTATATTTTTACAATAAATTTTTTAATACCTACAATTTGATACCCATATTGTATTTTAGAATAGAATAGAATAGAATAGAAAGTTTTATTTCAGACCATATAGTCCATAATATATTAGTAACAAATTGAACTTATCAACTATGTTAGTAAACATTAAACATTAATAAACATTAAAAACAACACTAAACAAACAAAACACTGAAACACAATATTTACAAATTTACCTACAATGCACAGACATCCAAAACACATGTATAGGGCTGTCCATGTGGTTGGAGAAGGTTTTCAGGAGGCTATTGACGCTGCCGCGGACCCTGCACATCAAGGATGCCACTCTCTTTCGCATAATAGCGTGAAAACAATCTGTGCGTGCTTCTGCGAACATTCCGGATGCACTACAATACCGCGGCAGCCCCAGCAACATCCTGAAGGTGTTGTTGTAATGGACGCGCAGGGCATTGTATGCCTTCTGCGTATATCTGACCCACAGGCTGCATGTGTAAAACGATTGGCAAAAGGCCCTAAATAGTGTAATTTTTACTTGATTTGTACACCTTGCAAACCTGCGGGCCAACATATTGCATCTTACAGACAACGCCCTGCGCTCCCTTTCCATGTCCATGTCATCATTTAAATTCTCAGTGACCCAGTGACCCAGATATTTGAAATGAGTGACTCTTTTCAGTGGAAGACCGTTAAGAGTAACTAGTGGTACTTGTGAGTAGGTCTTATTACCCGCCTTAAAGATAAGAAGCTCGCTTTTTGCACCATTATATCTGAGTCCAAGGCTCACTGCATAATTCTCACAAATGCCAATCAGTTTTCTCAAACCACTAATCGATGGGCTCAGCAGCACCATGTCATCTGCATAGCTCATGTTATTCATGGCAGTACCATCGATCGAGCAGCCCACACCAGCACTGCTGAGCTCAACGATCAGCTGGTTCATATAGAGATTAAACAACTTAGGCGAAGTTAGCCCACCCTGTCTAACTCCGCTCTCTAAACCGTACACTTCAGATTGGGACCTCCCCCATCTTACATAGTTTGTCTGATTTGTATACCATGTTTTTAAAATTCCAACCATCTCACGTGGCAGGTCCGTTTCATTATATAATTTTGACCAAAGTATTTCATAGGACACTGAGTCGAAGGCCTTCGACAGATCAAGGAAGCACGCGTACACCGGAGTCTTCCTGTGTGTGTAGTACTGAACAGTGTGCTTGAGGCATAATACAGCAGTTTCCGTGGACAGTCCTGGCCTAAAGCCAAATTGTGCATCGTGGATTTTTAAGTGTTGACTTAGGTATTGGTCAAGCACACTATCCAGCACCTTAGCTACCACGTTTGCCAGCGATATTGGTCTGTAATTTCTCTTATCAGATGCATCACCAGTCCTATTTTTGATAAGTGGAACGACTATAGTTTTTAAAAGATCGTCAGGTAGGTAGGTGTGCCTAATACATAAGGTAAATAGCATCGCCAGCACTCTCGCAGCATGAAACCCAGCGCACTGCAGATGCTCGATGCTGAGACCGTCATGTCCCGGCGATTTCCCTCTCGTCATCCGCTTAATAATTCTCTCGACTTGGCTAGCTGTCACTCTGACGGGGGCAAGCGAAGAACGATCATCAGCATCGGGCAACCGAATCATATATATATATCATCAAATATATTTTTTTAAATTTTTTCTTCATCTTTTTTCTTTTTAACTTCGTTAACGGTTACTGGCCTTTGGATGACAAGACAGTTGAAAACAATATGGAGAAAACAACAAGGTGCCGGGTGAAGAGGGCATCACAACTGAACTCCTGAAAGCTGGAGGTTACCCTATACTTAGACGGCTACAGGACCTCTTTAATGCCGTTATTCGCGCCGGAACTACACCGAAGGAGTGGAGCAGGAGCCTGGTAACTTTGTTTTTCAAGAAAGGGAACAAAATCCTACTTAAGGCGATTACCGTCGCCAAATTAGCAGCTCGATGTTTGTCTGTATGAATATCGACGGAAACGACATTGAAATAACGTTCAAATCAGTGCACAATGCGTGGTGGCTGTTACGACGCTCGCTGCGTCCTTGAAAGGGCAAAATAGGAGAAAATAATACTTTTCACATGGGCGTCATTGTTCGATTGAATAATTCTATGTGATATTTATAGCTATCAAGTTTATCTATTTATCAAAGCATAAATGAATTAAATCACCTAAACCGCTTAGGAACAGTAGGAAATTCAAGCCAAAAAACACCATTAAGTTGAAACAATTTTTCATATAGAAGTTTTGGTGGTACGAAAAAGAAAAATGTTGCATATGTTGTCCTAGAGTTGATAATCCATAATACATTTTTTCAACATTTTTGGTTTGACCATAAAAGAGGAGTAGGCTTTAGAAAGTACCCATTTGGCGGTATTAAGGGCCTTAACAACTATAGACCAATCGCACTCCTGAGCTACACCTACAAGCTGTTATCAAGAAGTTATCACCCATCGATTCGACGAATTCCAAACTCCAGAGCAGGCTGGGTTTCGTAAAAGACTACAGCACCGTAGACCACATCCACACGCTTAAGGCATATTATAGTACAGAAAACCCAAGAGTATAATCAGCCCTTATGTCTACCGTTTGTGGACTACGAGAAAGCCTTCGACTCCATCGAAACTTGGTCTGTTCTGCAGTCCTTGCAGTGATGTCAAGTTGACTGGCGTTACGTAGAAATGCAGAAATGTCTATATGACTCAGCTACGATGTCCGTCCAAGTATAGGGAGTGCAATCAAGACCGATACACCTTAGCGCGGCGTGAGACAGGGTGATGTTATTTCCCCAAAACACCTTAAAGTTTAACCAAGAACATATTTATTTTTTTTGGCTATACGTATCTTGATTATTGCAACAAAATCATCCGAAGTCTGACATTTTATTTCTGTTTTATTTCTGTTTGCGTTTAAAGGTTCCGTACCCGTATTGTGTGGTGGTACGGAACCCTTTGTGTGCGGGTCCCACTTGCACTTGGCCGGTTTTTATTTATTTTATCCATGAGTATTTTTCCGAGTTCTGCTTTCTGAGTACGGAATTCTAATTTTTATAAATGTCGTACCAAAAAAATATGAGAGAACCATAGAAATTTGAACTTCAACCCCCAATTAAAAAGAAAGGAGTTTTTCGTTTTACGTATAGTTTTGTATGTTTGTACGTGACCACTTATCTCCAAAAACAAGCGTCTGATTTAGGTAAAAACACCGCAAGTCGTTTATTTGTAGCAGAGTTCTAGATAACAAACAAACATACTAAGGCATTTAGTATGGATATTAATACTGACAATTGTTACTGGCTTGACTGTGGAGGTACTACCATTTTACTTGGAGACCCCCTCGAAGTAATTCGGGGGAGAGTAAAAGGACAGCTCACAGGCAAAAGACCGGGAGGCCCACCATGCCTGGGACCAATGGATGGACGTATATCCATCCCTAATAGCCGGGCCTTATATGGAACAGACTGGTGACTGGCATCGGCGTCACTGGTGCGAGGATTCCGGCACCGCGATCACCAACCCGCCTGCCCAGCGTGTGTGAGTATGGGCAATTCTTCCAGGATGGCCGCTGGGAGTGGCACAGTCCTGGAAAGGCTTATGTCCAGCAGTGGACGAACTAGGCTGATGAATGGATGGATGGATTATTACTACGTGGTGGAACTTGGAAATCACAATAAACTGAAAACTGATTTGTTTTTTTTTACAATATAAATTGTAAATTGATTATACTTTTAACGCCATTTCGCTAATACAAAATTTAAAAAATATATATTTTTTGATTTTAAATAAAATTCTTTGAATATGCCACGAAAGCAAAACCGGTCAAATGATAAATCAGTAATAAATATTTGTAGTAAAAATTTTTTTTTTTTCATTCTTTGTAAGGATAGGGAATAGGAACAAATCGCTGTAAAAATAAAAATGCTTGTTTAAACTTGCAATATATTGTATGTACGTACATAACTAATTAATTCGGAAATAATTTTCAATATAGTAATAATATTAAATAATCATCAGACACAGATACATGAGGACACAGAAAAGAGTCAAACATAAAATAAAGCAATAATAATCCCCTAAGTACAACTAATGTTTATAACTACTAAGGGGATATTGCTTTATTTTATGTTTGACTTTTCTCTGTGTCCTCATATATGTGTCTGATAATTTAATATTATTACGTCTCTGCGTCCTCTGTTGTCGTCATCGGGCGTCCTGTGGCGGTCTTTTAGGGAGTGCTAGGAGTAGTCACCGACCCAGAATTCATGATCTTATCTACCATGTTGCTTACATCACTCATGCCCGGCACCGTCCCACCAACGACTGAAGTGATAGTAGCGGCCAACAATAGGCAAACCACAAATAGTTTCAGATGCATGGTTATCGTCGCAGTAATACTTGTTGAATACTTCTGTGAAGAATGATTACTGGTTTCGAGATCACCTATTTATATTCGGCTGCTATCTTAGAACGTGCTTCACGATTGTACATAAAAATGTTTATGTTGAGTATATTATCTATTTTCACTGACACGTTCATTTTTATTGTTCCGGACCCTAGTACTAAGACTCCGCTGTCTGTCTGTCCGTCTGTCACCAGGCTGTATCTCATGAACCGTGATAGTTAGACAGTGGAAATTTTCATGTCCATTGTCTAACTATCATGGATCATGAGATACATCATACATCAAATTTTTGCCCAGCGTGTGTGAGTATGGGCAATTCTTCCAGGATGACCGCCGGGTGTGGCAAAGTTCTGGAAAGGCTTATGTCCAGCTTTGGACGAACTAGCTGATGGATGATGATGAGTTGAATGTACGTAATAAACAGAATCTCCAAATTCCTAACTGATATAGTTTTTGGGATAGACCACGTAAAAAAATTTGTCTAAGACTGACAACCTTGACGGCCCTCCATTTTCCTTATTAAAATTTATAAGAATTAAAAATATAATTTGTACTTTACTCAATGAGGTCTATCTTAGAGTATATTTTACATTTAAAAGAAACTGCCTCCTCTATTCGATACTATAAATGACTTTAATATCTCACTCTTCTTATTTTACAATAAGTAATCCTTTTTACATTCAAGCTCTTCGGCTTTACCTTTCAATCGCCTCGACCGCCATTGATTGACTACCCGAATCAATACCAAGTCCTAAAATACATACTGTTTTTGGTTGTTAATCTTTTGGATAAATCATTATTCAATAAATACCTTATTATATAAAATTAATACTTCCAACATAATAATACAGATTCATTTCATTTGTAAATTAACTTGAAAATTCATACTTAGTCAAATACATAGCTAACACATGTATACTCTAAAATCGGTATAGTCCAGTAAATGTAAGAATCTTTGTATGGAGGTTGAATTGCACTGGGTGAAAATTGGGAATATATCAGTAAACTTACTGAAAAACTAAAACAAAAAGGAATCTCTGATAAATATTGATTAAAAAAATTGCTAATTTACTAGAGCACGGCTAAGAAAGATTATTTTGTCTAATTATTTTGGTAAAATATTAAAAAAACATGTTCTTTCGGTGGGAGGTTAGTGTCTAGAACAGGGATGGCCAAACTATGGCCCGCGGGCCATCTCCGGCACGCGAACGGTTGCAAGCGGCCGGCCCACGACCTTCGACTCAGAAGTAAATAATAACAAACTTAAATAGTTGCCTGCATTAATAAATGTTTGTTTTTATTTTATACCTACAATAAATATCTAAGTCATCACATAGTACATAGTGTACCTGATTTGAATATTGTAATGTTATTGAAACTAATAAGAAAAACAACTAATTCGGAAAATACAAATATTTGTATTTCAATAAAGAATTATAGGCAAAAATTCAAAAACCTGGCCCTCTATTTGTAAATATTGGCCCACGAAGGAAAAACTTTGCCCATCCCTGGTCTAGAATATGAAAAAACTAGTATTTCACAGAACTATTATTATTATTTAACAGACTGGTGACGGGCAGCGGCGTCACTGGTGCGAGGGTTCCGGCACCGCGCTCACCAACCCGCCTGCCTAGCGTGTGTGAGTATGGGCATTTCTTCCAGGAGGACCGCCGGGAGTGGCAAAGTCCTGGAAAGGCTTATGTCCAGCAGCGGACGAATTAGGCTGATGGATGGATGAATGGATGATTATTTCGCAGTTATTTTAGTAGTGTGTCTTTATATTCGACCTCAAATCTTTCATTTACTGGACTACTAGACAATAAGTCAATGATACAGTGCGCGCCAATCTTTTAGTCGCCTCTGAAGATAGCCGCAAGAGGCGACGCAATAGCCGTTTTATGGTGTCAGTGGGACGTTACAGGAGCGAGGGCGCGGAGCACACCCGCCTGCGTGCCGCACCGCACCCCCCGCTCGCCATTTAGCAGGTGTCAACACTATGCGTTAGTGTTAGTGCTACGTCCGTACATTATACACGCGCGCGTTGCATGAAAAGTACCTTCGAGGAAAAAAATCCATGATTCGTTAAGTTTATTGTTTTTGTTGCATTTATTTGTTGTTTTGTTGATTTAGTTTGTTAAAGTTTTGTTAATGTTTATTGTTGTTGTTATGCCTCGCGGACGTTATAGTGTTTTAAGGCGACAATGTAGGAAAATGGTGTTTATATTAATGCGTTTTATTTATATAGTTAAGATTGCACTAAAATAATAAATAAATAATTATATAGGTAGGTACAACAAGTACACCTTCCCACGTATAGTAAACATTTAATAATCAACCGTTGATATTATTGTTTCCTTGACTGTACCTGCGCAAGCTTGCACTCGTAACTCAATCAGAGGCGACTAAAAGATTGGCGCCACCTCACATGATAATTATTTAACTGGCTCCGTTTTCATGTATGGGAGTGACGCACCCGGAAAAATCTATTATTTGAATTTACATACATACCTATAAGAACCCACGCCTGTCTCCTAGAGGGGTAGACAGAGACTACAGATTTCCATCTACTACGATCCTGAAACACCTCTTTCGCCTCTTCCATATACATCAATCTAGTCATACAAGTTCTTCTATTCAGGGTACGTTTGACATTGCCCTTCTTCAATATGTTGCCAATTTCTGCACAAAAATACAAATTGTATCTCACTGTAATGTTTCCTCATTTCCTCTTTGGGTACGGAACCCTTTAGTGACTTTGATTGATTTAGCCAAATTGATACTGGAGACTTTGTAAGTGATAAGTTATCACTAAGTTATAAGTTGATCACTGACAAGGTTAAATTAACATTTCTGTGAAAAATGCAAAAAAATAATCCTTAACTAATTGATTAATACTTTCGATTGTCAGCACTTGGTGAAAATTAGATAACAACCCTTGATGGTAGTGTCAAACCGAAACCGGTCGGGTTAAAATAAGCTTTTAAACTGTGAAACGAGTGCAAGTGTATTTATTCACTGGAGGTTTTTCATAAACAAGTATAACCAATTATATTTTTCGTATTTTGAGCAATTCATTCATTCATTGAACCTTGGTCCTGACCACTTACCGAGTCTTCAGTATGAATTTGACTGTTTAAGTCAAAGTCACCTTGTATTTAATGTGAAGTCACGATATCGTTACAATTTAGCTAAATGCATACTTCGTATGTCGTTGACTGTTAGTTCGTGAAAAAGAAAAACTCGTGTATCGTAAATTCGTATTTCTACGTAACTAATGCATTTATTCATAAGAAATAAAAGTCAATTATATATACAAAGCTATTATAACGAAATGGTTACTAACATTAAATTGTGAAGAAACAGAGGTATTATTGCTAACAGTGTCCTAAATCAGCCCTTAAACGTAAACATGTCTACGTTTTTATGTCATACTCATATAAATAAGTAGGTTTTATATTGTTTTATTATCCTAATATTAAAAGCTAGTTAAGATTGAAAATTAAAGTCTTAATTTCTTTATGTTTAAATATATTTTGGGAGGAGCCTAGTTTCCACTACACAAGGAAACTTTCTGTGGGAACTAGTGTTTTTATAAGTTATTTAGAAATATATAAATTTTCATTTTATTTAGATTTTTTACTTTTTGTGCATAATTGCATAAACATTAATAGTTTGCTCCTCAGGAATCATGTCGGTCACACTGCAGCTCCACGGCAGCCCCGGTAACATGCTAAAAGTATAAATTGAACTGCACCCGTAAAGTGTTTGTTTAGTCTCTCACCCATCTCACCCACGAGCCGCTAGTGTAAAATGATTGGCAGATTAACTGTTCTATACGACGAGAAAACCTTATTCCCCCCCGCCCCCTAGATCCGGAGCTGTAGAGCCGAAGACTTTGTCGGTATAGTCTTACTTTGATACTTCCAACGAAGCCCTATATGTTGTCTCAAAAGTCTCCGACATCATCGCTTAAAGTCCCTACACGACGTGTAGTACACGTTCCAGCTTGAATGAGGATTCGTGACTGAACGTGATGACAGAAGAAACTGAGGAAAATATATACGAGGGGCATGCCAAAAGAAGTTAGATACTCTTTACTCCTTTGATTGACACTGGCAAGTTATACATCATCTTGTAGGCTGGTTGTTTGTTGGTATATCTGAAAATAGAACGCACATCATTTCTTTTTTTTTATTTGGATGAGCATCATTTTTCCGAGAATCTGGCGGGAATTCGCTTGCAGCAATGGAGCTCAGTCGAAGTGATTGTCGCGCTATGATTTATTATGACTATAAAAAAGTTTTAAGCCTCAAGAATGTTTTGAACTTTTGGCTACTACTTTTAGTGAGTCTGGTTGCTCACAAACAACAGTATTTAATTGGTTTGCTGAATTCAAAAGAGGACGGGGATGTCTCAAAGATGAAGCGAAGACAGGTCGGCTGCCAACCGCGGTCACAGAAGAAAACGTTCGTGCAGTCGAAAAACTTATTCGTGAAAACCAACGAATTATGTATGTAGAGCTGGAGCGAGAACAGGGAATTGGATCAGCAGCAAGGCAAACCATAATTCACGACCAAGGTGGTCTCCGCAAATGTTGTTTGAGATGGGTGCCGCACAAACTTACCGATGAGCAGAAAGACCGTCGGTTGGATTGGTGCCTATTCATGATAGATAAATTCGACGGTGGCGAGAAAAAAAATGTGTATGATATACTCACTGGTGATGAAACATGGCTTTATAACTATGAACCCGAAACAAAGTGAAATTCGACTGTATGGTGCTTTGAAGATGAGCCAACTCCAACGAAATGTCGCCGTGCACGAAGTACACAGAAACAAATGGTCGCCTCGTTTTTCAGCAAAACGGATCATATTGCTACTGTAGTGCTAGAGAATCAAAGAACGATGAACTCCGAATGGTATGTGACAGTTTGTGCTCCAACAGTAATATCAGCTTGGTGTGACAAGCGACCGAAGTCAGGAATCCGATGCCTTCTCAGGCACCACGACAATGCAGCGTCGCACACGTCTGCCAAAACACTTGACTTTTTCGACTCAAAAAATGCGTCAATCCTCCCTCACTCACCATATTCCCCTGACCTAGCACCTTGTGATTTTACCTGTTTCCAAAAATCAAAGAAAAAATAAAGGGGAAGAAGTTTGAAAGCAAAGAAGATGCACTGACTGCCTATATTTTCGAGATTTCTGAGGTGTCTAAAGAAGAGTGGTCTATGGTATTTTCCAATTAGTTCAGACGTATGGAAAAGTGTATACGTGCTCAGGGTGAATACTTCGAAAAGATCGATACTTGTAATAAAGAATAAATGTTATAATTTTTGAGTATCTAATTTCTTTTGGCATGCCCCTCGTATTAATTAACATAATATCATTGGAGTATAGAAACGCAGAAAGAAAAGTAAATCTGGATGTGAGGAGCTCTGAACATCCAGATTTGCTTTTCTTTCTGCGTTTCTATACTGCAATGATATAATGTTAATTTATATCTCCTTGCGATGGATAAATCACCAAGTGTTCAAACATAGAAATTTATTTCTGTCATAGTTTGGTTAAAATATACGAGTGTATTGACTGGATCTTTAGTGGCTGGAAAGCTGAAATCTGGTGATCTGTGAAAATTCGCGTCATTAGAGAAAGGAATCTAAAATGGCGGCTTGTATATAAAGTCATCATAGAAAGTTGTTGTTATTAGTTGTTTTTCGAGTAATATTCTTAGATATTAATATATTCTCTTTTTATATATCTATATATACGAAAACACAAACAATATAATTATAGGTAGTAAAATATATTTCGACCACTAATTGTGGTCGGCATCAGTTACACAATTATATATAAAAGTTAAAAATTAATAATTATAAATTATAGATACTTATGATACTGAATATTTTATATATAATACTTTTTATATATCATTATATCCCAGGATCGCAATGTGTGGTATCTGTAAGGGAAGACCTTTGCGCTGCACTGGGACACTATACAGTTTACAAAAATAAAATCATTATATTTAGGTCTTTACATATGAAATTGCCGTTCTATAGATAATTTGAAGGACACTTAATTTTCAGTATTAACATTTTTTTTTGGGAATTACAAAGCCAAATTATGTAATTTCTTATGTGTATGAATGAGACAACATGAAGCTAACAGCAACATTAAAAAAAATGTATCCGAATCCCTTATCTCCGAATAACTGGCCAATTACAAGAAAACTATATCGATTAAAAAAAAAAAAAAACGCAAATGAAAAATATAAAAAAAGTAAAGTAAATAACAAAAATATTTTATAAAAACACAATATGGATAACAAATTGTAGGTAATCTGATTGTATAAATATATAATTTGGCTATATTTACTTGCATTTATGTCGAAAATTGCTCGAAAAACCACAAAAATATGCATGTCCCGTTATCTTCAAAACTGGTATACCGAAAATATGAAAAAATCAAAATTGTGTTTACGTAAAGATTACAGGGAAAATAAAGCCGTTGAGAAATTCATAAATATTTCATCCACGGTACGGAACTCTAGGTACGCGAGTCTGACTCGCACTCGACACGTTTTTGGAAGAAAATCATTATTTTGGCCGCCATCTTGGATTTGAGGCACATGAACACATTTTTCGAAGAATGGATTAGATTTAGCATTGTTAAAAAACCTGGAAAAGCCGTCTTAGCAACTTGTTACATAGTTTGCTTCTCACCACGAAAAGGAGAGTGCAATTGTGTCATAACAGTGAACGAAAAAAAACATAGAAGTCTCATTAGAGCTGAAAAATTACCCCACGACAAAGTGTGTTGAAAACAATTTCGTATCGCGACGCGACGGCTCCAATAGCGTTCATTGTGTCTTTGAGTCGGCTAAACACGTGCCGTATGACAACAGTACGAACTCTACGAACCAATCATGAGAATTTTGCCCTTTTCAGTCCCTGATACCATTTTCGAATGACACTTTGTTAGAAATGAGTCTACTATGTTTTTTCAATCGTCGTGTCCTAGTCTATTATGCAGAATGTAAAATGGTAATTTGAAGTTGTGCAATTCGCTTAAATCAAATTATGTTAGGTGTGTTAATTCGAAAACCATTTCGAAATTTAGGTTTAATAAGCCGTATTTTCGTATTTTTAGTCTAAAAAACCTCAAGATGGTGAATATTTTTACGAAAAAGCTGCAACTTCCTATTGTCTATGTGTGACGTCACTTGAGAAATGGCTGTTTAGAAATGTGTCCTTTGCTGTCAAGATATTTATCTTATAAATTTTTATAATAATTTGCTTCCGACTGATTTGACAGATGAGTAGACAGACAGAGACAGATCACTTTTTTATAAGTATAATAAAGCCGATTCTGAAGGCTTTAATTGTAAATGTAGTGCTGTCAAAACTAAGCTTTAGTGTCTAAATATCAGTATAATGTCTAAAATTCTCAAGTGACGTCATATCGGACAATTCTTTAAAAAATCATAAAAAAGTAATGATTAATTTATATACCAAAATAATGAAAACCATGTCCTAAAATGGCGTAAATTCTCTAAAATAAAATAAAAATAAAAAACTTTTAGAAATTAAATCATGGGAATTGACATCTATGGATCTAAGCGTATTTCGTTTATTGTATTGATGTAACATCAAAATAAACATCTGTTATTTTTTTCTCTAACTCCGTTATTTACGTCAGTTTGGTTTTATACAACTGCTTCAAAATTTTAGAAACAAAAAAGCTTTAATAACCGGAAATCAAAGGAGAAACATTTTAAAGTTATAGCTGCAGTTCTGTCCACATGTTGCTTCTGGTGGACTTTTCAGCAATTATTTGTACAGTTTATATCGGCACACCTCTACCCTTTCGGTTTTGGACTCGTCTAACCATCCATGTTCTTTTTCACAAACATAAAGTTTGTTGAAAGTTAGTTCAAAGTCAAGTTTGAACCCGTGTCAGGGGTCATGAAATATGTCATCCATGCGTGCTACTCACGCTTTTGGTTGGACTCAAACCAAGGGGCCAAAAGAAAAGACCTATTTATGGTTCCGGTTGTAGTTTTTCTAAATCACGAGAACAGCAAGTCAGATTTATATAATTATATCGGTGAATAGATGCTCATAGTAGGTATTTTGTGCAACTGTGACATAATGTTAGATATTGGGACACGAGTGCTTGTTTACGAAACGAACGAAGTGAGTGAGTGGGGGCTCGGTTGGTGATCATTGAACCTTGTTCCTGGTCCCTGGCCGGGTCCCCGGTATGGGTTCGGGCGGTTGATTGGATTTCACCTTTACCTATCATTTTAATCGTATAATATATATTGCTATATAAATTAAATAAACCTATAATCTAGTCCATGTACATTTATTATTTTATTACATATCTTTTTATTAGATTAAATTTGACGTGTAAAAAGTGTATTATATAAGGTCTTTAAATTTAAATGGAAAGTAATTTAGGAGGTGATTCAGTATCGTTAATACATCACATTCCACTGCAAAGCACATTTTTTTTGCGAACTTTTTTTTCACTTCTCAGTACAAAGTGGTCCGATCAGCTGACTCAGTTTGTATGGACAACTGAAGAAAAAGTTCGAGCAAAAAAAAGTACTTTGCAGTGTAATGTGATTTATTAACGACATTAAATCACCTCCTAAATTACTTTCAATTTAAATTGAAAGACCTTATATAGACGAACTTTGCAAAATAAACTATTTGAATTTGAATTTGAATCGTAATAGATTTGCACGAGTGTTCCAATGTCTAAATGTTCAGTTGCACACAATACTTTATCTACGACCATCAAAAACAATTTCACGAAAAATGGGAAAAAGAACA
Source organism: Ypsolopha sequella (assembly GCA_934047225.1). Lineage (NCBI taxonomy): Eukaryota > Metazoa > Arthropoda > Insecta > Lepidoptera > Ypsolophidae > Ypsolopha > Ypsolopha sequella. The sequence continues at coordinate 27,377,769 of OW203987.1, forward strand.
CTGATCATGATACTGTCGTGATATTCATCATGATGGATTGATCAGATGCCTGAGGCCAATCAGAAGCAGGAAGAATTAAGAGGCCTAGCAGACAGACCGTTATTGCTTGTGATTAGTTCTCTAGCGGTATTATAATAAATTTGGACCATCCACGAATTTTTAAACAGAGGGCCAATCACAGCGCAGAATTGCGGTGTTATATTATAATGTAATATTATAACATTTGTCAAAGAATGTAGGTACTTATAAAACCGTTTTTGATGATTTAATTACCTTATTGCAGTATTGGAGTAGAGAAATCCTATTTAGGGCAGCTGGGAAATCGGTCCTTGACCTTTGCGCACTTTGTACTGGACTCCGTAGCACGAAATGAAACCACTAATTAAAATACAACGAAAATATTGCAAATATTATATAACATGGAAGCGATGGGCGTAAAACATTTTTAGCAATATTTTCCTTGTATTTTAGTGCAAGATTCATACAAAGACCATTAGTGGTTACAAAGAAATAACCTATTTTAGTCAAATATAAATAATTTTAGCCAAAATCAAGCGACTTTGACCAATATTTTCATGCTGTTTCTAATACGCGAAAATAATTTCCTAAAATCAAGTTGTTCTTATAGTTTATCTAATAATATATGTTTTTTCATGATTTTTAAACATGCTGTTTAAGAGAAATAACTTATCAATAGAGTCATTTTCGCATGACGCTGAGAAGCGGCGCCTTAAGGCGATTACCGTCGCCAAATTAGCAGCTCGATGTTTGTCGGTACGAATATCAACGGAAACGACATCGAAATAACGTTCATATCAGCGCGCAATGCATAGTGGCTGTTACGACACTCGCTGCGTCCTTGATAGGGGGAAATAGGAGAAAATAATACTTTTCACATGGACGTGATTGTTCGATTGAATGATCCTATGTTATGTATATAGCTATCAAGTATATCTATTACTCAAAGCATAAATAAATTTAACCGACTAAGCCGCTTAGGAGCAGTAGGGAATTTAAGCAAAAAAACATCATTCGGTAGATGTTTGTTTTCATGTAGAGGTTTTGGTGGTATGAAAAAGAAAAATGTTGCATATATTGTCTTAGAGTTGATAATTCATTATACATTTTTTGAATATTTTTTGGTTGGGCCATAAACGAGGAGTAGGCTTTAGAAAGTACCCATTTGGCGATACTAAGGCCCTTAAGACAGCAATACCATCCGCCTGACATCAAATAGTCTGGCGAATATGGGGAAAAATTATTTTAGACGAACGAGTCCAACTCTGAAGCGACCTCACTGAAAGCTTAAATTTTCAGAGGCTCCGTCGGTGACTGTACTCCACACGACGACAACGAAGCGGCCGTCGGTGACTGTACTCCACACGACGACAACGAAGCGGCCGCTCCAACGATATTAAATTTTTATGCTGTGGCTGCAGGAGCTCTTGCAAACTATAAAATGTTTGAAATCTATTCACTGGACCTTGGCTACTGCAGTTTTGTAAAGGAACATCGATGTACGAGTGACTCGTCAAAACGTGCAGCTTTGATACGATTTTTATTGCGTTGGTATGTTTATGAAATATAAGCGCTCCTTTATGATGTCGATGCTGGTGATTATTGGCGCTTAGTGGAATTTATGATGTAAGTTAATACAGTACTTATAATAGAGGTACTTGTACTGGTATATTGTATATAGTTCTTCTAACAGAGGTACTTGTACTGGTAAACTTGTGTATAGTTCTTCTAACAGAGGTACTTGTACTTACTTGTACTGGTATACTTGTATATAGTTCTTCTAAAAGAGATACTTGTACATACTTGTACTGGTATTTGTATAAAGTTATTCTAAAAGAGGTACTTGTAATGACTTGTACTGGTATACTTGTATATAGTTATTCTAACAGAGGTACTTGTACTTACTTGTACTGGTATGTTTGTATATAGTTATTCTAACAAAGGTACTTGTACTTACTTGTACTGGTATACTTGTGTATAGTTATTCTAACAGAGGTACTTGTACTTACTTGTACTGGTATGTTTGTATATAGTTATTCTAACAAAGGTACTTGTACTTACTCGTACTGGTATACTTGTGTATAGTTATTCTAACAGAGGTACTTGTACTTACTTGTACTGGTATGTTTGTATATAGTTATTCTAACAAAGGTACTTGTAATTACTTGTACTGGTATACTTGTTTAAAGTACTTTTTAGAGTAGGCATAATAGGTACAGTGCGTCCCATCTCTGTGGGTCTTGGAGAGAAAGTACTTAAAAGATTGAAAATAGACAATTTCGATTCACGAAGACATAATTTTATTTTTAAAATATCTAAGTAGATTCGCTCTCAAAGATTTTTGTAAAATATGCCTACTTGAAGCAGGAATCAAACTGACTATAACTCCTGAATTGAATGATACTGGTCGAAAGGGTTAATTACCCATCGGCCATAGCTTCAGTTCTTCGGAGCGGTTCTTCTTGCGACGGCGCCGGCGTGGCGGAGAGAACAAATGTATGAAGTCGTATAGAGCTGGCCATGGGTCGCATCTCGCGCGTCTTGTCCGGCTTCGAGTGACTTGCGCTGTCGTGACGGCGGTGTGCGGGGAGGCGGGGAGCCGCGCCAGTGATCAAGCGCACAGGACGAACCTAGTGTCGAGCGTTTTGAGCGAATGAGCGCGCTATACATCTGATGCGGTGGAAGGCGCCGACGGGTGTCGTGGCAGGGCAAAGCCCGTCGCAAAAACCGCCTGGAAGCGCAGCAAGAAGCGCCGCCAGAAGCTTGAAGCTGTGGCCCTGGCGTTATAAGTATCAATTCTTTCCTTACAACATAGTATCTCACATTAATGGATAAGCAGGAAAGTTAATATTCCATCAAAATTTTGTGAGACAATTTTCAAGTATTTTTCTTTCAAGGCCCATTGAGATGGGACGCCCTGTATATAGTACCTAATTCTAACACAGACAAGTACGAATTGATTTTGGTCATAACCTCAGACTTGTTTCAGATAAAATTATTGTTATTTTTGGAATGAAGTACACTCCGTCACACTCCAGACACTTGAGGAATGAGAGCTAGGCCGAAAAAAGTGCAAGACTTCGACCGTCACGATCTTTGCTAGTATGTGTGTTTGTGTGTTTACAAGCGTATGTCTATGTATCAGTGTGGCGTTACGTGCAGAAAGTAAAGTGCAGCGTGCGCGTAAGTAGCGAAAGGAGCTGTCAACGTTAAAAAATGCTACTTCTTCGAGTTTTTTGTTTGTTTTTATTACTTGTCGTGATAGCGGCCATAGTAAAAAGTATTCTGTTAAAATTTCAACTGGCTCATAACGCCTGAAGCTGTAGAATCCTGCGACAAACGGACGGACGGACGGACAGACAGATAGAGAGCGGTGGCTTAATAATTGGCAACCCTCGGGTGTATGGAACCCTAATAAAAAGGGGTATTATTTTACGGTGGTCTAAGTCGGTAGTTTTCCTCTACTGAACGAATAGAATAGAATAGAATAGAATAGAATCATTTATTGAAATAAATATTACATCATTGCTTGTCATATCTTATAAACTAGGGTTAACTTAACTAAAGAACATTTTTAAATCATAAATTAATCTTTGAGCCAATTCTTTACTTTTTCTTTAAATACATTTATTCTTGTTTCTTTTGTTATTTCTAGTGGTAATGAATAATATTTTTTTGTTGCACTATGTATAATACTTCGATGGTACCGAAATAACACTTTTGTTTTGTTTTTTTTTTTAAGGAATGCCCTGCAAACAGCACCCTAACACAAACTGATTGCCACAATGTATAGTTATGTGCGTAGTATTGTAGTTATGTGTATAGTATATCACTTAATTTTGTATTTTAGTTATAGGAGAGCGGGGACTCCTGTTACAGGTATTTTCATACCCAATAGGAGAACTCAAACTCAGTTTATTTAATGAAGTAAGCTTAAGAAATAAATAATTTTTCATTTTTTTTTCATTTTCATTTTCATGTGCTATCGTCCACTGAGGAGTTCAAAGGTGATGAAGCCAGGATCAAAAGTCAGGTAGTAGAATGTCGATTTTGAAGTAATGCTCTGCAATCAGCATTCTGATACAAAGCGATTACCTCAACCCCGAGAGGTATGCTGTCATTTTGAAGTAATGCTCTGCAATCAGCATTCTGATACAAAGCGATTACCTCAACCCCGAGAGGTATGCTGTCATTTTGAAGTAATGCTCTGCAATCAGCATTCTGATACAAAGCGATTACCTCAACCCCGAGAGGTATGCTGTCATTTTGAAGTAATGCTCTGCAATCAGCATTCTGATACAAAGCGATTACCTCAACCCCGAGAGGTATGCTGTCATTTTGAAGTAATGCTCTGCAATCAGCATTCTGATACAAAGCGATTACCTCAACCCCGAGAGGTATGCTGTCATTTTGAAGTAATGCTCTGCAATCAGCATTCTGATACAAAGCGATTACCTCAACCCCGAGAGGTATGCTGTCATTTTGAAGTAATGCTCTGCAATCAGCATTCTGATACAAAGCGATTACCTCAACCCCGAGAGGTATGCTGTCATTTTGAAGTAATGCTCTGCAATCAGCATTCTGATACAAAGCGATTACCTCAACCCCGAGAGGTATGCTGTCATTTTGAAGTAATGCTCTGCAATCAGCATTCTGATACAAAGCGATTACCTCAACCCCGAGAGGTATGCTGTCATTTTGAAGTAATGCTCTGTAATCAGCATTCTGATACAAAGCGATTACCTCAACCCCGAGAGGTATGCTGTCATTTTGAAGTAATGCTCTGCAATCAGCATTCTGATACAAAGCGATTACCTCAACCCCGAGAGGTATGCTGTCATTTTGAAGTAATGATCTGCAATCAGCATTCTGATACAAAGCGATTACCTCAACCCCGAGAGGTATGCTGTCATTTTGAAGTAATGCTCTGCAATCAGCATTCTGATACAAAGCGATTACCTCAACCCCGAGAGGTATGCTGTCATTTTCTGAGGAGTTCCACTACCTATCTCTGAAGATCTTCAGCAGATCATGATCAAACACAAAATGGGACCTATCTGGAAGCACACTCTTCCAAACGAAAAAATAATCATTCACATCGGTTTAGAAATGACAGATATGAAGTATCAAACAAAAAAAAAATAAACCTCCTTTTTAGGGTTCCGTAGTCAACAAGGAACCCTTATAGTTTCGCCATGTCCGTCTGTCTGTCTATCTGTCCGCTTAGCTTCGAGACTATTAATGCTAGAAAGCTGTAATTTGGCATGGGTATACATATTTATTACGTTGATAAAGTGGTACAGTAAAATTTTGAAAAAGATTTTTATTAGGGTACCTCCCCTACACGTAAAGTGGGGATAATTTTTTTTCCCGTCTATCCCCTAGTGTGGGGTGTCGTTGGATAGGTAATTCAAAAATAAGTTAGAGTCAAGTGTCCCCCTCCCCCGCCAGCGAAACGGTTGTATTAGGAGACGTGAAAAAAATCACGGCAGTGGTATACAGAACGAAAAAGAAGGAAAACTATCACAGCTAAGTAGGCTTTACAAGTTAACGAGTACAGATCGCGCCAAACTTTTAGTCCCCTAAAATTACGGGGCGATTCACATCAGCTGGAACAAAATGTATGGGCCGTTCTTCGGAAGAGCAACTTCCAAGCGTAGGTACTAGAAGTTTGGCGCGATCTATATTGGTCGACAAACTTACAAAATGTACTTGGAAAATAAGTCCGCATATTGTGCAGGGCAACTACGGAACCCTATACTGCGCGTGGGTCGACACGCACATGGCTGCTTTTTTTTTTTTTAATTCGGTTAAACATAGATGCGACGACGAGTGAAGCGGGGTAGAGCGTGTTTGGTTTATGTACATCTAAGATAAAATAAGGAGCCGAGCGAAGCGAAGCGGAGCAAGGCGACTCTTGTAGCTTTTAACAAAATTTACAATCCAACGTTTAATTTGCCGCTGTTTTACAAAACCGCTAAACTGTTTTACAAAACCCCAAAACATTGACCCGCTACATTGAATCCTGCGTCTTAAAGTTCAGTAATAATGTAAGACTGCTAAACATCGTTCAGCTGTTTTACATGAAGGAGCTTTTTCGTAAAACCCCGGATTTTACAATCCATCTACGAAATTTATTGCACGTAAATATGTCGTGGGTAGATCGTAGAATTGGGCAGATCTTAAAGTATGAAATCGAAGATCTTTTACCAAAAGTCAAACGAAGGTGCAACGACGAGCGGAGCGATGAGGAGGACCGTGTCAGATTTACATGTAAAAAAATGTAGCCCCCCTAGTTTCAACAGAAATACAAAGAATGTGATATGCCCAGGCAGATCATGATATGTCCAATTCTACGATGTGCCGACGACATATACATTGTTTACAAACCACCAAGATAATGGGGTGAAGAAGTTCATAATCACGTCTTTTATTTACTTTGTTTATTATTACCATTTAAATTATCTCATTGGCGCCGGTTGACAAACTACCGGACCATGTAGGCCATTTTTTACATTATCATGTCAGTAAGTGATTACGTAATCACTACAGGAAAAATATTGCGGTTGAGATATTAGCATTCCGTACTCTGCGGGATCCGCCAACTGTTTGCAAGGCACTCCCATTTTAGAAGCTTGTTTTTGTCGCCTTAAGGTTGCTACGGAAAATGAACTAGCAATTTAGGAGATATATGTAAACAGAACAATCATATAATGTACTTAACGTATCAAAATAACAATCTGTTTTTGAAGTCAGTTAAAATAATGATCACGATGATTTGCTAATAACTATGCAAGTCATTAAGAGATTGTTTTTCTGTATAATCTCCTCAGTGCAACTCTGTTATGTGTTATTAATAATTCCTTGTTTGATTCAAGCAGTATTGTATCGGTGTTAAACGAATCAACATGTTTCTTTTAATAATTTTGTTATTTGTTATTTCTGTACTCACTGTGTCTTTTTTTGTTGGAACGTATAACGAAAGTTATTGGAGAAAGCGTGGAGTCAAGTATCATGGTGGGAAGAACATGGTGGCAGTTTTTTGGGATTTTATACTAAAAAATCGGGCAATCTACGATTACTTTGGAGACGTTTATAAACAGTTCCCTGACGAACCGGCAGTGGCTACAGCTGCCATGCTGACACCAACACTGTTCGTCATAAATCCTGTCAATATTCAGCATGTACTCGCGGAGAACTTCAAGGCATTTTACCACAGAGGCGTCGATATAGGAGAACATGACAAGTTGGCTGACAATGTACTTTTTATGAATGGAAACCGATGGAAATTGACCAGACAGAAAATGACTCCTCTATTCACTAGCTCCAAACTGAAGAATATGTACTATATCATGGATAAAAGCGCAAAAGATTTCGTTGAACACGTCAAGAATACAGTGGATGACAAAAGATTATGGGCTTTCGATACACTCACCTTATTCACTTGCGCCGCCTTAGGAGCGTCAGTTTTTGGTATCAAATCTGATGAATCTACTTTCAATTCGCCGTTCTTAGACATCGCTAGAGATGCAACCAAGCCAACTTTTAAAGCTGCTGTTAAATTCACTTTTAACAGTCTGTCCCCTAAATTATTTCAAATGCTGGGTCTGAAGCTATTTGGTGAGCATGAGAAACGTTTTATTAACGCAATAAGCTACGTATTGAAAGAACGAAAGAACGAAGTAAGTTTGAATAAACATGATTTTCCTGAAATGGCTGTAGCTCTTCAAAAGAGTGGTAAGTTTAAGGATTTGACTACAGGCTTAGAACTAGAACCTTCCGATGAATGGCTAGCAGCGCAGGCCTTCTTTTTTCTAATTGCTGGAGCGGAACCATCAGCCATGGGCATGTTCGCCACACTTTTCGAACTAGCCAGACACCCAGCTATACTCAGACGTGTACAAGCTGAATTGGACACAGCATTTGAAGATAACAACGGTAAAATTAACTATGACACTATAATGAGTATGGAATACTTGGAAAAAGTTCTTCAAGAAGCTTTACGTATGCATCCTCCTATTTCTCTGCTTAGCAGAAGATGTACCGAAAATACTGTTCTGCCAGTAGGTGATATCAAAGTTGATAAGGGAACCACAATCAATATCCCAATCCTTGCCATACATTATGATGCTAAGTATTATCCACATCCTGATGTATTTGATCCTGACAGGTTCTCACCCGAAATAGTAAAGGAAAGACCAAATATGACATTCATGCCGTTTGGCGAAGGAGGGCGATTATGCATAGGTTTGTATTGATTTATTTTGTCTAATTATTTTTACTTCGCTGAAGCAAAATATTCGGAAATGACAAGAATGTATTTTTATTTGAAATAATATGTTTGCATTTAGGTAAATAAACTTAAATTATACATACAAATACTCACGCCTATTTCCCAGAGGGGTAGGCAGAGACTACATATTTTCATCTGCTATGATAATAACACACTTCTTTCACATCCAGCAATCTAGTCATACAAGCTCTTCTACTCTAGAGGTATTATCTCCAATTATATTGTTTGTTTTTGTTTTAAACATGTAAAATTTTGTTTTTTTTTTAGGTCAGCGATTTGCTTACATTCAGATGAAGACCGGATTGGTATATTTGCTTCGCAATTTCTGCCCAAAGGTCGATGACGTCACCAAAACGATAAAATACATGAAGAGCCCCCTCATCATAAGACCTACTAAAGACTGCAACTTCTTCTTTGAGCCGAGGAATCGAGGAAACTAAAGGATTACAGAACATCGAACTGGGACTTAGTTAAAAAGTCTGTAAAGTGCACGAAGTCGTACAAAATATACACATTCCGTCAAAACATGTTTTAATTGAGCTCAAAGCTATAATCATAATATAATAATTACGTAGATACAATCTGGCAGCCTTATCGCTCAAACCTATTAAAGGTATATTAGTAAATAAAGAGATAAATAAAATGAATATTATAGATACGAGTAAATAATAATAATGGATAGAAAAATTATATATTAGTTCAATTAATATATAATATAATAACAAATTACTTAAAAGTAAGAGAAATATAAAAATACTAGGAAGGAAGACGCTCTTCTTACAGACAGAGGTAGATCATTCCACAATCGGACGGCTTGTACTGAAAATTAATTGTCATAGAAGGACGATGAATGCATTGGGGTATAGATTTTGAAAAGACCGTAAAATACGGTCTTGAGTACCATGAAGAAACCAAAAGGGAGCTTTGAGGTAGGATGGAGTTGTAGGATTATATAATACATAAAACAAAAAGAGACAGAATATGACCGATTTGAAAAACAATTGGAAGCGTCATTCAGAAATGTAGTCGAATTTACGAAGACCGAAAATGAACTTAATACATACATTTTGAAGACGTTTAAGTTTATGGAGTTGCGCCTCAGTGAGGTCGAGATAACATAAAATTGTGTAACCGAGAATCAGTACTAATAGGGAATGTGCAAACGCAATTTTGGTAGCAGTCGCAAGGAAATTCCAAAATCTTCTTATAGATTCTGGGTGGTTATACTGGCAAAAACATTGCGAAGGCAGGTGTTGGTTTATATGTGGTATGTATTCTGAGGGTAGATTAATTATATTACCTAGTGAAGATAGAAACCAAAAAACAATCAGTCTCGTATTGTAAAAAGTGTTCTGTGCTCGTATTCATAGTAATATTATTTTTAGCTCATTATAAATATATACCAATATGAAAATGGTTTTTCTGTAAATGTGTATGGATTTTTTCGATTAAAAACCTGTGGTACGAATTCCTTACATTTTGTTATCACCATCTGACGGATTATAGTCATTCAAATTTACATCGCATGGTATTTATCACGCTCTGAACAAAAGTAGTAGTATGATTGATATTTCGAGTGATAAATGGTGCCAGAATGGCCGTCCTGCTGTGGCGAAAGTTTTCCCTGCTTATTTCATTTATTTGGGGGTCCCACGACAGGCTGTGGTAGGAGACCTACTTTTTAGGGTTCCGTACCTCAAAATGAAAAATGGAAACCTTATAGGATCATTTTGTTGTCCGTCTGTCTGTTTGTCTGTTATGAGATATCAAGTTGAAATTGATACCTCTTACAGAGTTCTATAGCCCCATAAAGTTGTAAAAAAACAGCCTTCTAACTCAATGCGAAAAAATGTAATTGAACTTTACATAATCAATTTCATATAAATATTGGACACTCGCAAGGGAATAAAAACATATAAGGCACTTCCAGTTGACTTAGAAACTTGAAATATAAAACAGTACGTCACGCTTCTGGCGTCGCGCGCGATTAAACACTATGCTACAGGCCCTGCACTCGTAGTACAGTGTTTAATCGCCCGCGTCGCCACTTAGTTGAATCACAAGTGCGAGGAGCGTGACACGATGTTTTTGCGATTAAACAGTACGTCACGCTTCTTGCACATGTGATTCAACTAGTGGCGTGGCACGCGATTAATAACTATGCTACGAGACCAGGTGGATCTACTCAGAATAATCATAAAAATAGATCTACTAAGACTTTTTGTTAGATAGTGATAGGTGTCAAAATGACAGATGTGAAAATTGATAGATGATTTTATTTTCAAGAATTTTTGACGTATGTCTAAATTGACAGCTGATAAGTTTTTCACAGATTTTTTAAAAGATGTCAGAATTGACAGTGGTAAATTTTTAATACATTTTTGTCAAAAGTGACAGATGATTATATTATAAAATATCATATTCATATCATTCCTAGGGTAAGGGTCCAACTGCACAGAGCTGCGTTCTGCGTGATATTTATGTATTTATTTTCAGTTACAAGTACATTATTTTAACATTATTCAGTACCATGAAACCATGTTTGGCTTGTCTTGGTCCTGGAGTCTACTATACATTAAAATTATATAATTTATAATGGATTTAACGAGTTAAAAGCTAACTTACTAAGATACAAACATTTTCTAGGTATAACAAAGATTTCTAGTGACAAAAGTAGACATTTAAATAATAATATAAGATTTTAATTTTTCTTCGAATGTGTCTTATTGACATGTTCTGCTGGTGTTCATAAGGTCATAATATCATTATCATAATTGTGGATCTAACGCCCTAATAGATTTGGATGAAACTTGGTGAAGAGATGTTTATATTTTTTACTGTTTACATATATTATCTCAAATGGACGTCCAGAAAAATGAATAATGTTTAATTATGCGACAATGGGTAATGTCATTTGGAAATCTTCTCTAATTATCTAGATAACGCTTTACAACATAATATTACATAACAATTTTGTTTGTATATATATATACAAGGTGAATTTGTGAACATCGTCCAAATTCATACCTGAGCCTTGGTAAGTTATCAGCATCATGAACCAATAAAGATTTTTGTAAAATTCATAAAATGAAATTTCAAATCCCCATAGTGATTCACTCAGGACTAGGAGTGAATTACTACGGGAAGTCGAAATTTCATTATACATACTTCACGAAAATTGTTATCGATTCATGATGCTGATCACTTACCAAGCCTCCTGTATGAATTTGGACGATGATCAAAAAGTCACCTTGTATATATATATATATATATATGTCCCTTGTCCCTTAAGGCCCTTAATATCGCCAAATGGGTGCTTTCTAAAGCCTACTCCTCTGTTATGGCCAAACCAAAAACATTGAAAAAATGTAATATGGATTATCAACTCTAGGACAACATATTTTCCTTTTTCGTACCACCAAAACTTCTATATGAAAAATTGTTTCAACTGAATGGTGTTTTTTGGCTTGAATTTCCTACTGCTCCTAAGCGGCTTAGGTGATTTAATTCATTTATGCTTTGATAAATAGATAAATTTGATAGCTATAAATATAACATAGAATTATTCAATCGAACAATGACGCCCATGTGAAAAGTATTATTTTCTCCTATTTTGCCCTTTCAAGGACGCAGCGAGCGTCGTAACAGCCACCACGCATTGTGCACTGATTTGAACGTTATTTCAATGTCGTTTCCGTCGATATTCATACAGACAAACATTGAGCTGCTAATTTGGCGACGGTAATCGCCTTAAACAGGTTTTGTTGTGCGACAGGACTTTGAAAAAAAATCAAGATGGCGGAGTTCCTGTATGCCAGCCTCCATACGAAAAAGTTCAAACTTTTCTAGCCAAATTAAACAATTAAAGAAAAGGGTATTTTCTTCGTCTAAAGGCAAACGAGGTTAGATATCTTGACTCTGTCCTAAGTATTATACATTCTTTGAGCTACAATGGCCGCTACCACGTCGCCACCCTATCCTTTAATAGCGCTATATTTCAGTCTTTGTTGAACGAAAATTACAAGTTTCGCAGCACTTGGCATACTTTATTATGTCTTATTTATGGTTGTAATAATAGATATATACATAACCGCATAATATGTTAGATATATTTCAAGCTTGCGGTCAGCGTCAGTTGCACAACCAAGTAAGTTTTGATAATAATTATTTTTTATACAATTTTCACAATGTTTACGAGTATTTGTATTTTCAGTGCAATTGATGCCGATGCCAAAAGGGCTAGATTAGTACATTACACAACAAGTGAAAAAAAAACAAGAATTCTCTTCGAGGCACAAAGGTGGATCCCGAGAGATTCTAGAGTAGAATTCTGAGCGGAGCGAGGGATACAATAGCCGGGATGGATTTTTTTTACGAGTTATGTACTCTTCTTGTCTAAGAGTAGTATATTAACAATTTGAATCATATTTTATTATTCTTACAGGTGATCGTTAAATAAGAGGACAAAACATTAATTGTTATTATACAGGTTGTTAAATAAAGTTGCGGAAGCCAAAAACAGGCGATTACTTTCCGTGAAAAAAATTTATACGAGGAAAAAAAAATCTGTTGTAACTTTTCTATGGAACAACAGATTTTTTTTTTCGGGATTTGAGGGTATTTAGTACAAGTTGTTCGTATGGACGAGTACTGTCGCCAGTTTCTGGCTTCCGCAACTTCATCTTCACCCCGTATATATCATACACATTGACGACAGCTGGGCTTTTAAGCTTTTCTACGAAGAAAGAAACATAAAATGACCAATATAATAAAGATGAAGAAATAAAGAAAATCAGACTTGGCCGTTTATACGTGCATTGGAACCTAGAAAAAAAAACTGATTACTTGGCTGTATGGTCACAAATACCTTTGCCTTTCCCAGAAAGTATATGAACAAATAAAAAAATTCGTTTTTTTCACTCGGTGAAAAAAGAGCATTATATTCACCGTTATCGGTGAAGATCCTTTTCGAGTGGCAATAGTGAAATAGTTATTTGTGCAAAAACAGAGCAAAGTTTTTTATTTGTTGCGTGTGCCGAGTTTGAATCCCGAGCAAGCGAAGGATTCTATAATTGAATCACGAGCGTGGCGAGTGATCCTTAGTTAGAATCCTGAGCGTGACGGGGGATTCAAAGGCACAAGAAAAAAAAAAATTACTCTCGTGTGATACATACAAGTTTTCACCCAAGATGTAAAGACATTATATTTTCGAACGAACTTATAAGAATTCAATGTTTTTTTTTTCTTTAAATAATACACCATATAAAATAATTCTAGCTTTAGTTTCCATAGCTTCCTGTAAAAATAATAAGACTAAGTAAATACATTTTGAGGGCGTTTAGGGTGTAATGATTTCCAATGAGGCCAGAATGATTATAAAATAAATGTTGAAAACAGACACTCACTTCTCTAACAGAAACCCGTGCTATAATATCATTGGAGGGTTTTTATTAACAGCAATTAACGTAATATCCATAATCATTACCGTAAACTGTAATTTTATGGTTTACAAAACTGTTTTCCAGGAGCACTAACTTGAAATCCAATAGATATTAACTGAGCAACAATTAAAATAAAGTTTATTGTAATATTAAAATTGAAACAGCAAGTTTTTACGAGTACTGAATTGTTATGTTATATTTAGTTTAAACTTTAATATAAGTTCAATGAAAAACAAAGTTGATGCTAACAAAACAGTCATAAATTGTATTTCGACTTTGTTATGAAAAAGAAACTTGATGATTCGGTAACTTTAAGCTGTACTTATATTGCAATAAATATTTATATTTTGGTATCATAAGCTTTTAAGTCAATTTGTCTGGTGGTCAACAGGACAGTTATTGAGGACCAGGCTGCAAAGTAGGGTGTTGCTTGAAAATTAACTTGCTGGAAATCATTGTATCACCCCGCCATTTTGTTCTGCTACCCCTATTAATACATGCTAGTTTTTTGTATTTTTTTCAAACTATGTTTGAAAACCCATGGCAGCTACCAGCTGTCAAAGGTTCAATGAAACAATTATACAAATTTTTTAATTAAAATCAAATAAAATTGTGACAATTAAGCAAAAGTAAATTAAAATCATAATTTTTATGACACTAAAGTAGATTTTTTCAAGATATTTCTTTCTGAAGTCTTTCACAATCAACAAAAGGTATTGCTTTTGTTCTTCATTCAACGTAATTAATTTGTTGAATTCGTCAATTAATGCCACGTCCCTTTCTGCTATATCATTGACGTCTCTCATTGAATTGACTATATCTTTGGCAGTTTTGTATTCCGGGTCATCTGGCTAAAATTCTTTTTTTTTCTGCAGGAAGCTGGCCAGGTGGTTCATGATTTCAAAAATAAAAATGCATCGTATTGCTTGTCACAAAGTGGTCTAACTCTTTCTCATTGATAAGGTTCACGTCGACGACGACAACGTTACCCTTTTAGGTGTTTGTTGTAATCCTTCATTCAATAAGCTACATATTTGCAAAAGTTACTGGTCCAAAACAGTAATTATCAATAAAACAACAATGCTTTCCCAAAACTGAACATGATGGCAAAAGGTAACACATTTCAAGAAGTATTCGCCTTAAATATATACGGTTCTATCCCCGACACAACCTGCTGTTTTTCTTTTTCTATTTCTTACTAGCTTTTGCCCGCCGCTTCGTCCGCCTTGGTTAAGTTTTTGTATAGTTGTATCAAATCTCTAAATATTTTTCAGACCATTAATTTTTTAGTACGTAGTTGATTTTACTCTGGTTTAGAGTATTTTGTGTTTTTGGTTGCCATCATCTTTAATTTGATCCCCATGTAAAGTGTCTTTGGCGAGGCCGAAGACCAGACATGTTTCCGTCTTTAGCGAGGTCAAAGGGGGGGGGGGGGGACACTTGACTCTAACAAAAATTCACACTTTTAATTTGCGTGTAGTGGAGGTACCCTAAAAAAATCTTTTTCAAAATTTTACTGTACCACTTTATCGGCGTGATAAATATGTATACCCATGCCAAATTACAACTTTCTAGTACTAATAGTCTCTAAGCTAAGCCGCGGACAGACAGACAGACAGATAGACAGACAGACGGACATGGCGAAACTATAAGCGTTCCTTGTTGTTGACTACGGAACCCTAAAAAAGCATTACTCGATTGGCCAACGTACAGAAAAAACAGATTAACATTATATCATTGCAGTATAGAAACGCAGAAATAAAAGTAAATCTGGATGTGAGGAACTCTGAACCGGGAATCGAACCCGGGACCTCTCGCTTGCCGGGCGATTGCTCTAACCTCTGAGCTATCCAGGTCTCAACACAACTCGTGAATTTACCGATGTGCTTTCCCATACCGCAATGTTATTTATAGATACCCACTTTATAGTGAGACACTTGGCGCCTAGAGGACGCTAGTGTATTCAAAGCTAGTCAAAGACCATTATGCCCTACCGTCACCTGTTACAGTATCGGGTAGTGAAGAATACACATTTCTCTTATCGAAACTATAACAGAAATAAATTTCTATGTTTGAATACTTGGCGATTTATCCATCATTTAGAAAAAACAGAGTTTCGAAACATCTCTCAGTCCTCGATGCGGTTCAAAAATGTAAGGCCTCGTACACACAACGCTCATTAGCACAGTGAGGCACGTTCCGACACAGCTTGCCTTAATGTCTTCATCCGATGAGCACTATCTTATGGGGATTTATGCCATTTTCGAGGTTTCCTCTTACAAAATAGTTCGGAGTTCTGAACGATTATGGCACTTGTTACTTTGGGGTACGTTTTGAAGCTGTAATCGTAGGCCGGCGTTATTATGAACTTGGATGCAATCCTCAGTTTGTTGAAATGGTTTGGTCAATTAGAAAAATAAAAAAAATTCATTTTTACAGAATTACGGGCTCATCTGTCATCCTAGTAGTTTTGGGCGAGATTTGCATTTAACTAGTAAATTTTAGTTGGCCAACTTGACAGTGTACTAAAATGCATCTAAAATGTTATAATCAAAACGATTACGATACATTTATTAATAATTTATATTTTTTCCATAGGATTGTTAGAATGAGATAAATAAATATAAATAGTATAATTACAATTAATTTAACCAAACCACTTTTACTTTTAAAACGAATTTCGTTATAAGCATAGTTTATTATCACAAATATTTGTTAAGAAAAAAACTAGATCTGTATTAGTATATAAATTATTGTAATACAGGACTACAAACTGGACAACTCAAAAAGCTGACGTAAACATAATATGTAGCGACAATGATTGATTGTGACGATTACGAAAAATTTAATTTGATAACAGGTACAATCTGTACTGCTACAGGCTTAAATAAGTTTTCACCCTTCTTGCTCTTCGCGTATACATACACTGCATTAACTCTCTCACTCTTTGACACAAACTCACAGCAATGAAAAATTACTACACCTACACTACATCCCTCTTACACACGTTTATACACCCTCACACTCACCCTGACACACATGTTAACTCTCAACTGAATTTTTAACTTAAATCTAACTATGTTTAATATTTGTCCTTTTCTATACTAATTATTATGTTTTTTTATTTTTTTATTAATCAAAAGTTTCTGTATACGCCTTCGATTTCTTGTTTGCATGCTTTTTACAATTTAAGTTAGTATAAGAAGAATCCTTTATTGGCCTCTGTTCAGGTAATCTTTTCTATTATTATTTTTTTGTAATGTGCTGTGGATTTCTTTGTGAATAATAAAATAAAATAAAATAAAATTGATAAAAAGTATTTTTTCTACTATCTACCTTTATGAAAAAGTCCCATTTAATACTCGAAATTTGTTTTGAAAATCGAACTTTGCGGGCCCCGTTGCGGAATGACTATCAGCCCCTCAGAATTGGTCTGAGATCAGCCCCCCTATTCTGTATCTTAAGTTGCCAACTGCACAGGGTGCCTTTCGTCAAAAACATAGATAAAAACTAAACTTTCAAAATTGCTTTTAGTGGGTATTGAACTATTTACGAACTGTGTCGTCACTTCAAGTGCTAACATGCCCTTAGACAATCGGAATTCGATAGTATATCTATGTTTTTGATGATAGACACCCAGTCCAGAAGGCAACTAGAGATACATAATAGGCCCGCAGGTCAGTTTGAAATATTGTATTGAAATTTCATTTATTGCTAAATTAGGTTCTTTTGGACGTTTGTCTTCATTTCATGCTAAATTTAGGTTCTTTTTGACGTCCTAAGTTTGTCTTTACAATTGAAATTCCCTGCGTTCCGATTCACGTCATAATTGATTATCATTATATCGCGTCTGATCCTCTTTTTTCGCAAAATGATACTGGCCACAAATAAATTAAATTTGAAAGGAAAAATTAAATATTTAAATACATAAATCAGGTAGTAGAAAAAGTATCGTTCGCAACGAGTAAAAATGGGTTTTCTTACCCTCGGAATGTAAGAAACTAGCTTCATTCCTAGGGTAAGAAAATCCTCCATTTTATACTCGTCACGAAATATACTATTTGCTCAAAATACTCGTATAAAGTCGTCAACAAAACTCTCTTATTCGACAGATAATGCAAAATTTTCCTAAAAAGAGCTCAATCTAGATCAAACTTTGGAAAACCGTCACCATCTCGAACAAGGCAAACCAGGACGATAATCAATCAATTTAACATGATTTCTCGTCTGAAGAAAGTTCTCCTGATTGGCCAGAAAGTTCCCGACCCACTTTTGTACTCTCGCTTGTTAACATCGAGCTACAACGAGATTTTTCATTTTATAATGTCCAAGTTTACGAACTTTTATTCCGGGGTCGTAAATTTTTTACATCAGACTGCCCCGAGCTACGAGTAGCTTGATACGCGAGAAAATATGTTTTTAAGGAGCATGCAGATATATGTATAAGGTGGCATCAATTTATGTAGCCAAATTCATACTGGAGACTATAAGTAGTCGGTATCAAGTTTCGAAGACCGTTTTTGGAAAATTTTCAAATTATTTTTTCCTGTCTTTTACAAAATGCAAGCCCAACCCCGAGTCAATACAATGGAAAATAAAATTTATTTGATACCGACTACTTATAGACTCCAGTATGAATTTGGCGACGCAAGTTATTGTCGCCTTGTATTTAAATACATTTTCAGAATATGGTTGCCTTTCGTTTGTATCTAAGTTTCTTGATGTTTAAAATTTACTAGAAAACACATTTTTTTTTAGAAAAACAATGTTTGTCTAGATCTAGGCCACAATCTGGACTGCAATCTATTGTCTTAGCAATAATGAGAATTCAGAGGGTTAAATTTATTTCCATATTTATACGCGTCTAAATTCGAATTGCTCTCATCTTCAATTATTAAAAACTGCCAAAACTTTATTATGTTTAACAGCTAAAGTGTTAATTAAAATGATTTTAAATGAAACATTATGTGTATTTCATGTTATTTAGAAAATGTGATTCATTACTTTACGTAATAATAATACATTTTAAGGCGACACCAAAAAAAAATTAGGTTTTTTCGAATCCATTTACTCCACTATAACGTCATCCAAGTATTTTATTTTTTGGTAAATGTTTATTGAGTATTTGTTTCAGATTTTCACTAAAGGAAAACGCGATTGGATAAAATTTTCTCGATAGAATTTAATTCCGAAAAGATCTCTAAATTGTTTTATTTTTTCCTGTTATTCTGAAATCCTAACTAATTTCATTGTATGTTGTATTTAAAATGTGGATATTATGTATTTGTGAAGTCTCCTTGAAAATATTTTTGACAAAATAGCTTAGTACATTTTATATTAATATAAAACCGACTTTTTGCTAATTTTCCACGAATCCGTCCCACTCGCACTGAGGGTTTTTCGCATATGGAGTAACAGGGACGCTAAACCTGCTACGTATATTGCCATAAGAGAACCGATCGATATCACACTCTACGATGCTCACTTCACTCGTCGTCAGATGAAGACATTAGGGCAAGCTGTGAGAAACGTGATCGTGTGTGCAGCTTTATATTACTTCCTTAGCTTTTTACAGACAAAGGATGATGCAACCAACTGGCCCAAATCTTTGAAACCTTTTTTGTCTATGAAGGAAACCCAAGCCAATCAATACGGTAAAAAAAATATTTCTTCGAGCAATAATCGTGTTATTCTCAGGGACACAAGCATATATTTTGTGTCTTCAAGAAAATCTCGTTAAATAAACAAAGACAACACAAATAATAGAGTGATGTTATATTTTTTACCCAAGACATGTGTGTATACAATATTTCGATATTATTAATAGAAAAACAAGACATGCTGTTATTCTCAGTAAATATGTTTATGTATAAATAAGGAAATTTCTTATATTATGACTATAATTTCGTTTTAAAGCGAAATAATATTTATATTAGCACGTTTAGAATGTAATAAATTAAAATAAATATTATTTATTCTTGAAAAAGGATTTCTATTCTTGAATTAAAATAATTATACTGTTTTTCAAATCAACAATGTACTTTTAAAGTAGTATTCTTAAATTTATCTGGATATTTAAACACTTTCTTGAACGAAGCATTTAAATTAATTTATAACATGCGTTCTTCAACCTAAACTTTCTTGCAACAATATAACCGACACTAGATCCATTCTTGAATTAAAATAATTACACTATTTCTCAATTCAACAATGCAGGTACTAGATTCAAAATGTTGTATTCTCAAATTTATCTGGATTGTCTTGTACGAAGCATTTAAATTAAGTTAAGCTTAATTAAACAACATCTATGTTAAACAAACAACATAGATGGCGTTGGTGGTACTCTGTATCGCGATATCGAAGTGCCATTGGTGAATTTATGTTATTTACGTGAAGATGCGTCGGTACCCGTAAGAGGCTGGGACTCCCTGTCCCCCTCTATATTATGATAAAATGATAGAAGCTAAAAGGCTAATAATAAAATAAGTCAAAACACACATGTACTTTGGTATTGATTCATACCAATCGCTCTATCAAAAGTGTACTTGGCATCAGCTGATACATTGAGGATGTGTTAAATATATTTATAAAATATATATTATTTCCAAATTGGAAATGTTGGAAATTCCAACTTGGATTAATTTATTTTTTATTTCAAACATAGCCTTTAAAAAGAGATGGCCATCTGCACAGCGCTGATTTTCAGCGTGTTTTTGTGAAACAAATAGGTAAACAAAAATTAAGACTATAAAGGGCATGTTCAGTTCAGGTTCAAATGCGCTGTGGTCACCGGCGATACTGATTCCACAGTTCCACTATTTAAGTTCAGAATGAAAGGTTCCTTTTAAGATCATCCATTGAATGAATGAATAAACACTTTATTGCACAGAAAAATTAAAATAAAACACAGAATACAGAAAAATAAAAGGCAAGGGCGGACTTATTCCTTAAAGAAATTTCTTCCAGTCAACCGATGGTGTGGAGAAAGGAAAAAAAAAATTACAAGTATCATATTTGTGCAAGAAGAAAAATAATCTTCTTCAAGCCTAATATTTTAATATAATACACTACATACTAATACATACACAAATACATAAATACATACATACAAATAAAGTAGCATAGTCAGTCTAGTCAGAGAGATGAAAGGTAATAATTTTTCAGGTTAAATCTAAAAGAGGACACAGAAGGAAGATTTCTGAGGGTTTGCGGAAGTTCATTCCAAAGCCGAACTGCATTGACCGTAAATGATTTAGAAAAACGATCAGTGGTGTGCGCAGGCATCGCCAGATCGATATGATGACAAAACCGAAGCGCTCTGTTGCTGCGATCAGTGCGTAGGAAAAATCTTTTTTTTAAATAATTAGGGTAAACAGGATTATGGAGAACATTATATAACAGGGAAAGAATGTGTACGTTCCTGCGAAGACGAATAGGAAGCCACTTAAGCCTGCATCGATACGCTGCAACTATCTTGAAACGTGGTTCACGATTCCTCATAAATGTTAATATTTGTTCGTGTTGAGTTAATTGTCTCCTATCACTAACACCTAACACGTATTTTTATTTAACTTACGATTTAAAAATTGATGCAGGATCAATTTTGTATTTATAGGTCACAGTCAAATGATTTGACAATCAGTCAGTATTAGTTATGCCTGTTTTTCGTGGTCAATATTAGTTTATCGGAACTCCTTCAGCGCAGAAGAGAGACAGTAGGTTAGGTTAGAAGGTTAGGTGATGCTGATGATGATGAAGGTTAGGTATGGTGAAGAACAAACCTAGTTTTTTTTCCAAAGAGAGTCATCACCTTTCGCCGTATAATTTTTCATTTATTTATGCAATAACAAAAATAGTAAATAATAGTAGTTTATGCTACAAGGGCGCAAAGGAATAAATTACGAGGACGATTTAAAACACGAGCGTAGCGAACAGAACCGAACAGAAAGTCGATTATTTTGTCCTAGGGCTTTACTATTATTTTTTAAATTTATTTACGAGAAGTTGGCTAACCTGCAACCTTTCCTGTGTACCATAAATGTTATACTTTTTTTTTCCCACTGTTTAACGGCTCTGGATACAGAGCTCAGAGTCCTTTTGAGCCAATCATAATTTAAAGTGCATAACTTAACTTTGTTTTACTTCTTTAGAAATTTAATAAAAAATTTAAAAGCATTTTGGTTAGTGACAATTGACGCCAATAGTTCACTATTAGCGAGGTTTATAAAGCAAGAGTTTGAAATTCTACACAAAATTAGTCATGATCTTTTCAAAACCAACTTAAAATGCTGTTTTAACTTTGTTTGGACAAGACCATGACTAATTGTGCATTAAATTTTAAACTCATGCTTTATAAACCTCACTAATACTGAACTATTAGCGTCAATTGCTACTAACCAAAAGTATTTTCAATTTTAATTTCTGAACAAGAAAAACAAACGATTCATCATGAAGTAAAACAAAGTTGAGTTATGCACTTTGCGCTAAGCTGCTGACGTTTAACCTTAACCAAAAGTATTAACCAATAAAACCATCAAACTTTAAGCAATACGCCGTTTAAAGGTTTGTCTTTCTACTCTTAATTACTCATTGGTAGGGGACAAATCTCGTTAAGGCGCTCTTATCCCAAAATCAGTAATTTCAAAGTCAAATAGAACTTTCAAATATCGTCTAAAACTTCCAAAAAAAAATACGCAATATAGTTCAAAACTTTATCTAGGTCTTCCACGCATGTGTTACACGATCAGATAAACTTTGCTCGATAGAAATAATTCACGAACACAGCTTGTAATAAGACCTTTCAAATCATGCCATTTCCATAATTCCACTCTTCTATTAACGAACCATATCTGGTAATATTGCTCTTTAAATTTTCTAGGTCGACCACGTAAGTGGGTTTTAATAAACATATCCCTTGTTTTTAAACAATTTAAAAACCGATAAAAACAACGAAAAGGTACAAAAGTGTGGTTATTTTCTTTACTCCTTACACGTAAAGAAAAAGACAGAGAGTCACTCTTCTGGGCACGTCGAATTTTGAATATAAGTCTTCTGTTTCGATTAATTAGAAGAAGGCGGGTTTTTCACAATCTGGCTGCGAAACCTCTCTTAAGTTCAAGCGATGGATAAGAGACTGTTATTTCGTGATTTGACGAGGATACAAATGAAACGACGTCTCTCTTGAACAGCTATCTATTAAGACTGACTCGTACAATAAATAATCTACCCTCTTATTACTAACATCCCTCCACCAATATTTAGAGAACTATTTTACAAGTATTTCTTATAAATCTTATAATCTACGGGGACGCGAGGCCGGCGCGATCGCGGTGATCTCGAGTGGTCAGTCTCTGTCTGTACAGACCTTGCAATCACTGGAGCACCTTCATCATTATGAGCAACAGGAGGTGCAGCGGCGACTTCCTCAGCTTCCTGGCAGTCGAGTACTGGGGCTGCAATTGGGGACTGAGGACGCTCGTCTGTAATTTCCAAGTCGCTTGTAGGCCCTGCTGGTGCGAGTGCTTGAGACACCGATGGTTGTTGCTCTAATTCTTGTAAGACAGGAGAAGCCACTACTGTACTAGCAGGCGGATCCGAAGATATCGTGTCTGGAGTTGACAGGACGTCAGACGGCGTGCACTCTGTAGTGATCGAAACATCATCTTGCCTCAGCTCAGTCTGTAAATCATTTCTTATTCCACTCTCCCTTTTTAGCTCATGAATTTGATTCTTATGTCTTTTAACAATGCGATGAAAATTTTGCAAGTAAACCAAGTACGCTTATTTTCCAAGTTTCTTCCTAATAACACCTTTAGTCCAAAAAGTTTTTTTATTTTGGTGAGCTTTTACTAATACTAAATCATTTACAAAAAAGTCAATATTTCTTCTTCCTTTATAAAATTTAGCCTGGAAAGACTGACTTTCCTTTACATTTTCTACCAGTGCCGTATCGGATGACGAAGATGGTTTTGGATTTAATAAATCCAACCTACATCTAAGTTTTCTACCAAAAAGAACCTCTGCAGGAGACTTATTTGTGGTTGAATGCATCGAATTACGGTAATTAACTCATTTAATTTTGTGTTTATGTTACTATTACTCGTGCCAGAAATGATAATAGCTTTTAATGCCTTCTTGATAATTTTAACGTAACTTTCCGCCTGACCATTACTAGCTGGATGGTACACGGGTGACGTCAGATGAGTAATACCATTACTTGTACAAAAATACTCAAATTCGGACGAAACAAAAGATGTCCCGTTATCGGTACAAATAGTATTAATTAATCCAAATGTTGCCATTAAATCGCATAACTTTTGAATCACTATCTTTGACCCATAACCCGAACTAACATCATACACTTGTACCCACTTAGAATACGCGTCCACTACCACTAAATATACCCTATTATTAAATGGCCCTAAAAAGTCCAGGTGCACCCTGTACCAGGGCTCATCGGGATACGGCCAGGGTGTGAGGGGGCTGCGCTGCGGGGTGGGCCGTAACTGTGTGCACACGTCACAACTCAATACCGCTCGCTCAACTTCCGTACTCATGCCGGGCCACCAGAACCGAGTGCGTGCCTCAGCCTTCATTTTTACAACCCCCAAATGACCGCTATGCAACTCCTTAATTATGTCTTGTCTGCACAAAACAGGAATTACTAATTTTGTGCCTCTCATTAAACAACCCTTCTCGACTGCTAATTCAAACCGACACCCATAATAAGGTCGAAGTATTTTATCCGACACTTTTTCGGGCCACCCTACCTGCGTGTATTTCACAACCTGGGATAAAATATTATCAGTTTCAGTTAAACGCCTCACCTAGCTTAGAGATAAAGGAGCTGAACTAGCATTCCACACAAAATTGACATAACACGCTTCCTCAACAACAACAATCTGTTCATAAGATAAAGGAACCGGTTCGCTAATACTTTGTGTATTTTCAATACGTGGTGGCTGTGACGTCATCGGTGACATGGAGCGACTAAGATAATCAGCACAGTTGTCTGCACTACAGACATACTCGATCGTATAGTTATAGGCAGACAAAAACAATGCATATCGCTGAAGTCTGTTAGCTGACACTTCCGGAATACCTTTTTCTGGATGAAAAATTGAAAGTAAAGGTTTATGATCAGTTCTCAATATAAACGGGTCTGCTCTCCCGTATAAATATTGGTGATATTTGCGAACACCAAATACTATCGCGGTCGCCTCTTTTTGAATTTGGCTATATTGCTTTTCAGCCGAGTTCAATGACCTAGACGCATAGGACACCGGTCGTTCAATGCCATCTTTATCAATCTGTGAAAGTAAACTCCCTAATCCAAAAGGCGACGCATCCACCGTTAAAATTATTCGTGCGTCCGGGTTAAAATGCGCTAATGTTTTATCTGATGTTAAATCATTTTTTATGGAAATAAATGCATTTTCATGACTTTTATCCCAATGCCATTTAATATTTTTTTGTAATAATTCATGCAAAGGAGCTAAAATAGAAGACGCGTTCTTTACGAAATTCCTATAGTAATTTACCAACCCTAAAAAGGATTTCAATTCTGTAACGTTTTCCGGTCTTTTAGCATTACAAATACTTTTTACCTTTTCCGGACATTTATGTATCCCATTTTTATCAATAATAAAACCTAAATAAGAAACGGAATCTTGAAAGAAATCACATTTTTCTTGTTTTAAAACAAGCCCCGCAGTTTCTAGCCTTTTAAAAACCTCTTTCAGCCTAAACATGTGTTCGCTCCTTGTTCGTCCTGTTACCAGGATATCATCCAAAAACTGAAGGACCCCGTCCTGCAAGGACGAAGGACGACCATCTGCATCTGGACCAGATAGAATATTTTCTAACGTACGTTGAAAAATAGCGGGTGCGCTAGAGAGACCAAAAACCAACCTAGTGTATTTATACAACCCTTTATGAGTATTTATGCAAGTGAGGTCCTGGGAATCCTTGCTTAGAACCAGTTGATTATATGCTCCAGACAAATCCAGCTTAGTGAACTGGACCCCATTGTGTAACTTAGAAAATAACTCCTCAATCCGAGGAAGAGGATATTTTTCTATTAATAATTGTTTATTTAAAGAGACTGTTCACGCTATACCAGCGTGACGTCAGAATGATATGTGCATGACTAATATCGCGGCGCTGCGCTGGCGCCACCTGGCGACACAATGGACTCGCGTGCTGCCAACCCGCGGTTCACTCGCTCTGTTCGGATCGACGAGCCTCTCTAGGCGCACGCGCGCGCGCCCGCGCAGCCGACAGCTCTAAACAATAGACATTCGCGTCAGCACAAACAATTATCGCGTACCTAAAGTGTAGTGTAAATACAAGTGCTGTGTACATCACTCAAACCAGGACATTCAATACATCCCTGCACAGACGCCAGCTCAACTAGCCAACAAGAAGGCTCAGCACGTCACCGCATCTCCTGTCGGCCCATCGAGAACAACATTCCAACAAAGGTCAGTTTACCCACAATCTTTTTCTTATCCTGTCTGCTCTCCCACTCAAATTCCATCAGCCCTGCATCCTGTGGCCAGCGGCAACATATTTGGTCACTTCGAGCCGTCAAACCCCGGCCCCGCAGCCCCCGTCGATTTATTACAGTCCATTTTCAATCCAAGAAAATTTTTGGTTTATATCACCCCCCGCCTATCCCCCGCCGGCCCGTAACTTTGTTTGAACCAGCCCCCGTCGATTTACTACAGTCCATTTTCACCCGGTTACGTATTTTGCCCCCTTTCCCGGCAAAAAATATTTTGTGGTCTCGAATACCTATCGCGGGTAGATAATTAGAACCGCCGCCTGGAACATTCCATTTATCGGTTAGAACCGGCCCCCCCCCCGCCCCTTTACAGAATAAACTCAGTTTTGTTATTATTGTTCAGCTCAGATAATATAATTATATCCATTCAGTCCAATTGTTTACAGTCCACTATATATCTTTAGTAAATCTGCCCATTGTCAAAGATAGTTCCGTATTTTGTGAGATAATTATATATTTTTTTTTGTGAGAGTATAAATTCGCTTTATTTCGTGCACTTACATACGTTACATATATATATACGTATTACGTATATTACTAAAGCGTGATTTGCATTATTGGAGTGTTCGCTCATTTGGATCCGATTTTTGCGAGGTAAATACATTCTTTGTTTGTTTACACCCAACGAGGCTTGTAGGTAGGTATTTTATTCTATAAATAGAATGTTCGACGACTTATGTTGTTGTTGTAAAGGTACTTTCGTCTAAACAAGAACCAAAGCGTATTGTCGGCACGTGATTTCAAGGCAAATAACATAAAAGTGAACAGGTTCATCAGCCCTTTTCGATATTTTTGTGTTGCGGTAATCTCACGTCGCAGTAATATATTGCCGGACCGTTTATTTGTGTTATTGTCTGCTTTTTTTACCCGGGTATATATATATAGCACAAATATAGTAAACAATTTTTTTTTTTCTCTTCTCATCTCTGATCTTGTTGTTTGTGGTACACATATAGGGTGTTCCAAGTTGGTGTATCGGCTCATATACAGGTTGTTTTTTAAAAAAAAATTTTTTTTTTTTCTCTGTCGTGTTTATTTTCCGTGTTCCGTTTGAACATAGTCTTTGTTTTTTTTTTTTTTCGGCCCGCGCAAGTTACAAGCTATCCGCACGTTGGAGTTGGTAGCGCTCAAGTTTTTAATAACTCATTTTCACATATAGTCACACTCATCACACATTCAATCAGCACATACACACTCAGCTCATTTTCACTCACACATTCAATCAGCACATATAGACACACTCAGCTCATTTTCACTCACACATTCACTCATCAGATACACATTCAGCTCATTTTCACTCAATGAAACCAGCACTCAGTCATCACACACACACTCATCACATACACACTCAGTTCATTTTCACTCAATGACTCCAGCTCCAACAGAGAATTCTTGTAACTCCGCACAACGTGTAGTGAACGTCACTAACACACCAATAATAGCAGACGTACATGGT
Organism: Ypsolopha sequella; assembly: GCA_934047225.1. Lineage (NCBI taxonomy): Eukaryota > Metazoa > Arthropoda > Insecta > Lepidoptera > Ypsolophidae > Ypsolopha > Ypsolopha sequella. The sequence continues at coordinate 27,405,542 of OW203987.1, forward strand.
CAATTTCACTCAGCACGAGCCCTGTTAGGTTTTATCTCACGTTGCGGTACTCCAGTTCTCATTCGCTCAGACTGCGGCACAAACTATGATGCAATCACTCACAAGCTCGCGAATCAGCACATAACTTGGTTCGGCGCTCTGCACGAAATAATACTCAACTCAAGACCCTTCTGCCCGATTTTATCCGATCCTACGGACTTTGACCCTCTCACGGCCGGACATTTCATTGTTGGTCGTCCGCTCACCGCTCTACCTGAGCAGTCTTTTGACGACAGACCCATATCTGCTCTTAAACGGTTTCAACTCATTCAAGCGCTCTCTCAGCGCTTTTGGACTATCTGGTCCAGATCCTACCTCCATACCCTGCAAACCCGCTCCAAATGGCTCTCCCCTTCTTCCCCTCCTCAAGTGGGTGAACTGGTCCTCATCAAAGAGGATGACCTGCCTCCGCTCCAATGGAAGCTGGGGAGAATTCTCCGCACAATGCCTGGCAAGGATGGAGTGATCCAAGTTGTGGATCTGGACACAGCTCATGGAAATCTGCGACGACCTGTGTTCAAGATAGCCAGGCTGCCGCTGGATTCAGCTCAGGAGGAGCCGCAGCCCCGGCCCCCCCAGGATGTTCACGCTATACCAGCGTGACGTCAGAATGATATGTGCATGACTAATATCGCGGCGCTGCGCTGGCGCCACCTGGCGACACAATGGACTCGCGTGCTGCCAACCCGCGGTTCACTCGCTCTGTTCGGATCGACGAGCCTCTCTAGGCGCACGCGCGCGCGCCCGCGCAGCCGACAGCTCTAAACAATAGACATTCGCGTCAGCACAAACAATTATCGCGTACCTAAAGTGTAGTGTAAATACAAGTGCTGTGTACATCACTCAAACCAGGACATTCAATACATCCCTGCACAGACGCCAGCTCAACTAGCCAACAAGAAGGCTCAGCACGTCACCGCATCTCCTGTCGGCCCATCGAGAACAACATTCCAACAAAGGTCAGTTTACCCACAATCTTTTTCTTATCCTGTCTGCTCTCCCACTCAAATTCCATCAGCCCTGCATCCTGTAGCCAGCGGCTACAGAGACAGAATAGTCCGCGCACAATCTTATTTTACCATCATTTCTCAGTACCGGTACAATCGGACTTGCATAGTCTGAAAACGTAACAGGCACAATTATACCTAAACTCTCCAGTCTGTCGATTTCTTCGTCTAATTTAGATTTAAGCGCAAACGGTACGGGTCGCGCCTTAAAATATAATGGGGAACTATGTGGCTTCAATTTAAGTTTCACCTCCATATCACGACAGCAACCCAAATCATTAGAAAATAACCGGGGATATTTCTTTGTAAAGAAATCAATATTTTAATTTTTTAGCCTTACATTGATTAATGGGACAAATGTGTAACTTGAATTTTGAAATAAAATCTCGACCTAGTAACGGAGGGCCACCATTTTTAATGACAAATACCTGGATATCTTCAGTTTGAGAACGGAAAGAAAAAGGTAGGGATATAGTTCCTAATGTTTCTATAGAACTTCCATTATAACTTTGCAAAATCTTTCTACTCTTCCGTAACGGATAATTTGCGAAATATTTATGATAAATTGAGTCGGAAAATGCCGTAACTGCCGAGCCGGTGTCCACCTCAAAGCTCAATTTAATATCATCCACCATTATTGATTCCTGCATAGGTTCTCCCAGAAAACTACGGATGTTAAAAAGTAACCGCTTACCATCATCGCCATCATCCGAACAACACTGTAAGAAAAGTGGATTTCCACTTATCACCTTATTGCTACCGCAAACACGTTTCATATGGCCCTTTATACCGCACTTCCTACAAAATGCATTTTTAAAACGGCACTTTTTATTGTTATGACCAAAATATCCGCACACTGAACACTGTTCGGAAGAACGTGATGTCGCCGCAGAAGCTGAGCTGCCCTCGTTGTCACGATACTTCGCGCCGCTCGATGAGGACGAAGCACGGTCACGCGCAGCCATCTTGTATATATCGACGACGGGAGCAAGCACCGGCGCGTTCACAACATGACGGGCTCCTTCTCTCGCACAGCGTACGCCTTCAGCCAACTGTAACGCCTTTTGCAGCGTCAGCTGATCCATGGGCTCGTTGAACAACCGATCACGCTCGGGACCATAAGCCATACCGAGCACAAACCGGTCTCGTAATGTGTCTTCCAGTGACGTCACAGGGAAGCCACATTCCATGGCCAAGCCTCGTACACGCGCTGACCACTGCGCTAAGGATTCTTCCGGTTTTTGAACGGCACAATGGAAGTTGTGACGTTCCGCAAAAGTACACTTCTTTGTTCGGAAATGGCCGTCGAACAGGTTGATAACCTCTGCATAGGTTAGGGTACCGACATCCTTAGGAAGTGCTAAATCCCTGATGAGTCTGTAAGTAGTTTCTAATAAACTACTGAGTAAGATAGCTCGCCGCTTTGCTCCTGATTTGTCTGTTTCGCTGGTAATTTCATTCGCCAGGAACCATTGTTGCAGTTGACCTTTGAACAGCACCCATTCTTGTGTTTCGTGATTAAACACATTTAACACGCCAAATGTTCCTGATGCCATTATCACCAAGTAGAAATGGTTATAATTAAATCACACGCGTAAAGTTCGGACTGCGCCACTGTTATTTCGTGATTTGACGAGGATACAAATGAAACGACGTCTCTCTTGAACAGCTATCTATTAAGACTGACTCGTACAATAAATAATCTACCCTCTTATTACTAACGTTTATAAATATATTATATTTAACTTTTATGAGCTTTTGATTAGTATAGTGTTATTAAAACAATTTTTTTTTTTTTTAAATTTTTTTTTTTTTTTTTTATTATGATACCTAAATTATATGTCACAAATTTTTGTACATTCGACTGATGACGGCCCCATACCGAGGGCCGAAATATATCGAGTAATAATTCTCTTATTACTAACAGAGACAATAAAATAAATAAAATAATATTTATTTTATTGTCTTTTTTTATGTTTTATGTTTTAATAAAACAAGAAAATAAATAAAAATTAATAAATAGATAAATATTAATAATTAAGGATATTATCAGCGAACAGTGCATTTTAGGAGTTCGGGCGAGCACAGTGCTCTGAGCCATGTGAGAGAGGCTCTAAGCTGTTCTTCCCAAAACTGTATAAAGACCATCTCATATTCATCCCTATCCATATTACGTAGACACTATATGGGTCAACATCATTTGCAGCCGAGTGTACCATGGACGCTGGACAGGACAGTTCATTATCGCGACGTCAGAAATAATTCTGTTCTGGTTTCTACGTTTGATATCATTAAATTACTCACAAGTTGCATAGTCAGTGGAACTTTCCACAAAATTTATACATTAGTATCAATTCGGTGCAACACGATTTGACTGATTTGACAGGACTAAACTTAAAGGAAAAGATGGGACGCTTAAAATAAGGTTATTCCTGTCAAATAAGTTAAATCGTGTTACACCGAATCGCCACCAAATTATTAACCCTTATTATGCAAATTATGGCGTATTAGGAATTAGACGTATTTAAGGGAGAGGGTAGGTTGATGGGGTTCATCGGGCGTCTAGCGAGAAAATGCCAGTCAGTCCGATTTCAGCATGTAAGCCTTAAAGCATATGGTCTGAGATGTAAGCAGTGTTTTTGCATTTTTGCATAGACTTGACTATATGCATCTCACTACCACTTACGGGGGATTCTCTATTTCTACACTGAAAAAAAATAAATAACCGAACTCTTTCGGCTAATTCAAAAATAACCGAAGTTAATCGAGCAATAATCAAAGTTAATTTAAATTAGCAAAAGCGATTAACTTATTAATAATAAAACTAGTTTTGTTAATTTTAGTTGGGTTCTATTCAAGCAAACATTGATTTATTGCTCACATAAGTCAAATAAACGAACTGGTTTTTGAACGTGGAACAAATACGTTTTCTTATTTTTAAAAGAACCGTTCGGCTTTATTAAGATAAATTATTTGCAAGAAGTTGCAAAAGCAAAACTCTAACATACAACTAATAATGCTGTAAACCAATGCAAAAAAACTCATATAAATATTGACTAACATAGATGATATATTTGTAACCCATGTTTTGTAACAAATCGCTTATTTGGTTTGCATGTACACGACAAATTCATCAGTTTGACAAAATACATCAAAGCGAATTGTAAACTGTAACCCACTATAGTGCTTTATATAGCCACAGGTTTTGTGACCTAAACACGAACTGCTTCTTTTATGTATAACCGAACTAATGCACCCCCGCGCTCCACCCTACCTCACGACGCGTACGCAACCAAAACCAACCACCAGCACCAGCCAGTCTTACTTGCACCCGCGTCGACGCCGGTACGCTCATTTTTGTATGGCCTTTTATTGTTGGAAAAGAAAAACTTGTGTTAACTTGTGTCGTTATACTTCATGGTTTACGTGAAACTTCTTAAGGAAAGAACAAAAGATCCACCCGACTGATGGAGGAACAAAGTCGGCCAGATCCTTTGGCTGATTATTAAAGGCAATGGGGCCTTGAGATTTACATTGCCAAATTCCAAGGTAATTCAATTTCAACTGAGAAATTAAATGATGTTATACAGACACTTCAACTGAAGCCAGGTTGTTCCATTTGTCAAATTCCATGGGCAAAAATAAAAGGTACCATGTACAAGAATGAATCAATCCTTGTTCGTGACATATCAGATCTTGGAGACATTTCTTTTATGTTCATCAAAAATATTTTTGTTTATGATAATCATATAACTATTTTTGAATGTTCTACATCAAACACGATATGTTTTGATAATCACTTTCATTGTTTTGAAGTTGAAAACTCTGCAATTGAGTGTACCGTGTATACTTTACATAATGCTTTATTATCATATATTCCAAGTTATATTAATGTTTCATCAAGTGGTAAAAGTTATGTTACGCATCGAAGCGACTTGTAAAGGGTTTAGCAGGATAATAATTCTCTAGCTTACTTAATTTTCAAATGATTACTTTGAAAAGTTTATAGTCGCGCGCAAATCAGGTGCAAACGGTTGAACATGAGTATTATAATAATTTTGTGCCATAGAAAACATAATATTTTGTATTTAACTGTTATTTTAAACATAATAATATGTTGTATTTTACTGTTTAAACATAATATGTTGTATTTTACCAGTCTGCATTGTTGGCAGCTGTGTATAACTCGTTTTTTATTTTGTTGATAAGGTTTATAACAACTAACAATTTGTTTGATTATTATAAATAAGAAAAATAATTTTAAATGTTGAGTAATTAAGATTGATTAGTTTTTAAGTTTTTTGAAGTCGTTTTGTTATCAATATAATAATTTAATTGTGTCCAATGTTTTGTATTAAACACAATATGTGCTGATAATTACTGACACTGTTTTTGATTCAACATTATTATCATACATATTTTATATGCATATAAAAATATTTTAAATACTTCAAAGATTCCAAATATATTTAGACTATTTTGTTATCGAGATGGTGTAGAGCTTTCATTTCTTAAAATTATTACTTGCCTTATGGTTGATAAGGCAAGTAATAATTAATCCAGAATGTAGGCACCAATATTTGTCTTGTATACTTAGAACGCTGTAAAATAAATGTTATTTTAAACATGCGTATTTTTGTATATGTAGTTCTCCTCATATTATGTTATTGCCTATGTGTTTACCAATTTAAAATAAAAATACAAACATGAGTGAGTCAAAGATATATATTTGTAATATTTTGAATTGGTGTGCATATAATCAATGACATTTAGGTTTACCTGATATTTTCGCCCCAGATATATGATGATGTTTTTCTTTATACAGAGTGTAAATTAATTACCTTTATGTTTGCAATATGTTGCATAAGAGTTTTGTTACATTCAAATGAAGAATTAATATATACAGGTGTATACTTCGTTATGTACTATTTTCAAGGGGTCCATTCTTTACCACAAACGGAGAATAAAAAAAACTAAATAAAAGGTATATTTTTCAGACATTTTGTTTTTAACTTTTAAAATTATCAATCTCGCATAGATCTTACATTAGAGATTAAAGTACAACAGAATTCAACATTTTAAATTATAAAAAAGTAACTTAGAACCTTCTGATTAGCTGCTATCGACGGTTTTACGTTTTTAATCATTAGAAATATGTATTTTAATGTCTAATTTACGAATTTTATGACAGATTTAAATAAATAATCTGTAAAAGTATATTTTTTGCACAATATTTTTTATATTTTGTATAGACAAAAGTTCAGTTATACATAAAGGACTTTTTTTTTCAGTGTATCACCGCGTGTTGTGAGCCAATTAGAGCACGTTAAGGCGAAACGGAAAAAAAATCGACACTTTTAGAAATTGCATATCTACTTCAGTAAATAGTGTATTAAGTTGTAATAACGCGATTGGAGAAATTCGGCTCGATAGAAATATTTATCGAAATGAGGTCTTTTTCGATACCAATTCTCCTGGTTTGACAATTTAGAATGACAGTTTTAACAGTATCTAGGACGTGGGTGAACGAAATTTTGCTAGCAACTTTAGTACATATTATATTAATAAAAACCGACTTTTTGCTCCTTTTCCACGAATCCATCCCTCTCGCACTGAGAGTTTTTTCGCATATGGAGTAACAGACACGCTAAAACAAATAATGCTTTTTAATACAGTTGCTCAAAAAGTGGCGTATTGCAGGGACGTATAGCGTTCGGGATGTGGGCTATTACATACTCGAGCTTTTTCTTTACCTTTTCCGAACTCGTGCGTTCTCTTTCCCAACTGTCAAAATAATGTCTATTAAAAAGAAAAAACCAACCACGAAGTTTTTACTAAAAAAAAATCAAAGAAGTTTTTATGATTCATGCAAATATTTCTAAAAAGAAGCTACTATTTTGTTTCAATATCAGATTTAATTATTTGATTCAATGAGTTAGGTTAGGTTTCTAATTTAATTTAATTTTCATTTCATATCAATAAAAAAATTCTACTGAAGACTTGGCTTGGCTGTATGGGCATAGTTCCCTTTACCTACCCCGAATGGGTGAAGAAAACAAAAAAAAATCTCTGCTTATATTATTTTACGGTTGGCGCCATTTTCCAAAAATTTTCTTTGCGGGTTTAGTTGTTTGTTGCACAAAATGAGTAATTTCGACGATATTTTATTTGAATTGACACCACCGGTACTCAGTATAATTGCACAAAATGCTTCGGAAAACATTTTACGGGAAAAGTCAAAAAGTTGCAACATATCTACATACTACGAATTTATTGCGTGGAGTATTAGTTAGTTGAGTTTATTGTGTTTTTATTATTTTATTAAATTGCTTCATTTTTTCGCAACTGTATTAAAAATAGTTGTTCAGTACACGTGCGGAACCGTCATTGCAACTTGTTCCGACTGTCAACCCTCACCTTCGGCTGCGCCTCGGCTCGGGTAGACATTTGTCGGAACTCTTTGCAATGACAGGCTTTCCGCACTCGTAATGAAATATACTATTTAAGTACAAAGAAGGTGAAGACTATTTTACCGTAGTTTAATACAAAATAGGCATTGAACTTCTTTAATTATCGATGTTGCCTGAAATTTTTAACGTACTTCCTTCCATTAACCCAATTGTTTGTGCAAAAATCCAATTAAGAACGTTCCCCATATTATAGTATTTAAATAATTTCCAATTAAATTTAATAGTAAATCATTAATGTGAGGTTTTCTTGCCATAAAATAAAAATCTTCACCTACCAGATTTTGAACCATGCAGTAAACAGAAAAATAATAAACATTTAACATTTGTCATGTTCTAGAATCAAAGAAATTGAAAATCTTTCAAACTTATTAATTAACTATCTCGTAGAGCGATCGAACTCCGCCACCATAGTGGAAGTGTCACCAACTTCAAAAGGTAACGCCTACGTCAGTTCTCTATTAATCTTGCTCTACAAAGAAACCTATCTTCCTTTCTTCACAAGTTATTGTGCACGGCACTTTTGTGATCCCTCGAGTACCGAAGATTAGAAGCTTGAAAGGTGGGTGGAGATATTATAGTAGTTTATGCTACAAGGGCGAAAAGGAATAAATTACGAAGACGATATAAACACGAGCGTAGCGAGTGTTTTGAACGTAACCGAGTAATTTATTGCTCTTACGCCCGTGTATCATACTACGTTTTTCAATGCATAGTGTGAGGAAACAAAACAAATATAATCTTGTGAACTTTAAATTATGATTGGCTCAAAAGGACTGTATCCAGAGCCGTTAAACAGTGGAAAAACAACTATAACATTTATGGTACAGAGGAAGGTTGCAGGTTAGCCAACCATTGTAAATAAATAAATAAAAATAATAATAATAATGCCCTAGGGCAAAATAATCGACTTTCTGTTCGGTTTTCTCATAAAAAGTGGGCCTTTACGAGCACTTGCATTGAAAAACATTATAGAGACCGCTGAAGTGTATGAGTTCCTGACAAGGAAATAGAAAAGCAGACTTTGTTCGATAAAATGCACCTGGATACTTATTATTTTATTCTGGATACTTATTTATTATTATATCTATATACTCGTATAATGAATGCTCTGACCGATTTGACAGTTTCTTGAAAAATATTGTAAAAAGAAGAGGAAGACTTAATTGCACCTACTTTACTCAAGTGCAGCAGAACGCTGTTGTAATGTCATTTCAAGAGGTCAAATCGTTAGCAGAAGATAGAGAAGAATGGCGGTTACTGCACCGACAAGAGCGTAGCTAGATAGATATACATACCTATAGATATAGAGACCCTGACTAACTGACTGACTGATCTATCAACGCCCAGACTTAAGGGCCTTACTATTGCCAAATGGGTACTTTCTAAAGCCTACTCCTCGTTTACGGCCAAACCAAAAATAATAATAAAATGTATAATGAATAATCAGCTCTTAAACAACATATGCAACATTTTTCTTTTTCGTACCATCAAAACTTCTACATGAAAAAAAATATTAACTAAATGGTGTTTTTTGGCTTGAATTTCCTACTGCTCCTAAGTGGCTTAGCCCATTGAATTCATTTATACTTTGGTAAATAGATAAACTTGATAGCTATAAACATAACATAGGATTATTTAATCGAACAATCACGTCCATGTGAAAAGTATTATTTTCTCCTATTTCGACCTATCAAGGACACAGCGAGCGTCGTAACAGCCAATATGCATTGCGCGCTGATATGAACGGTATTTCAATGTCGTTACTGTTGATATTCGTACTGACAAATATCGGTGATGGTAATCGCCTGAATAAGAAATTTCAACAGTAGGTTCCTTGTATAACGTAGACAACGCTGCAGGGCGGCCGGTAGTACATACATTATTATACTAACGCCTGTTTTCCATACATGAGATGTGAGAAGAGACTACATATTTCCATCTTCTTCTATCCTGACACTTTTTTCACCTTTCCTCGTCCATTATTCTAGTTAGGCAAGCCTATTTATTCCGTATGCTTTTGACTAGGTCCTTTTGCAGTATGTCAGAAATAAAATGTATAGAAAAGCAGTCTTGCTTTACACTGCTGCATATTACGGAAATAGAATCAGCATGTAGCAAAAAGTAGAGGTAGCTCCGCAGTAGAACGCTGACCTCTCAATGTTGAGATCCAGGTTCGATCCCCGGTCGGGCATAGTATTTGTTTTTACTTTTCGAAGGCGAGGATATTCAGAAAAAGCTTTTCTGCTTCAACTCTTTAGTTTTTGAACTTGTCTATCCTGCTTAGTAGAAGCGGGCCGCTCAGATAACCTGCGATTTAAGGCGCCTCTTCCCAGCTTCATCCAAAAAATTACTCTATTTATAAAGTTATTTCTCTAAAACGGTATGTTTAAAAATTATGAATAAAGTATTTATTGTTAGTTAAACCATAAATAACAACTTCATTTTAAGAAATTATTCTCGCGTATGAGAACAGCATGAAAATATTGTACAAAGTCAAGCTGATTTTAGATTAGAATTCAATAAAATTGGTTATTTCTTTGAAACCACTAATGATATTTGTATGGTTCTGGTACTAAAATAAAAGGAAAATTTTGCTTAAAAATTATTTATATCATTTTTTTTCCACCCATCGCGTCCACGTGAAAAGCATTATTTGTCATATTTTGCGGTAATCGGAGTCCTAGCGACGTCGTAAGTGCGCGCTGATATGAACGTTATTTCAATATAATTTATGTCGATATTTGTACCTACAGAGGTCGACTCTAGGTCGTTGGCGATTACCGGATGGTTTATATCAGATTTATATGAAGTTCATTTTAGTATAAGTTTTATTGTCTTAAACCTAGTATAACTCAAATGAAAATGATATTGGATGCAGAAAATTGCAAGTACTCGTATATCAAACGGCTGAATTATTAAGATTTAAGAGTCAAATATGACATTCATTTTTTAATTCAATTCGTTAATATATATTTTCAGAATTTATATCTTTATTATTCACATACTCAGCCTGTCTCCCAGAGGGGTAGGCAGAGACTTCAGATTTTCATCTGCTACGATCCAGACACAACTCTTTCGCCTCTTCTACATCCATCAATCTAGTCATACAAGCTCTTCTATTCCGGGTACTTTTGACTTGGCCCTTCTTCAGTAAGTCGCCAATTTTGTCAGCATACGTCCTCCTATGGCGGCCTGGTCGAGCTGTACTTTCTACTTGCGCACCATAAATTTCTTTCGTCACTCTACTTTCATTCATCCTCTCTATATGTCCAAACCAACGAAGCATTCCTTTTTCTATTCTATAGTCACTACATCTTCTTTCAGGCCGCAACGATCTTGTATGTTTATATTTTTCACTGTTTTAACCGCACATACTACGTAAGGAACGCATTTCCAGTGCATTCACTCTACTTTGATGTTTATTTTGCCATACCCAACATTCAAGACAAGACAAGACAAGACAAATACTCTTCATTGTGCACCATACAAAAGAAAACTTGAAGTAGAAAAAACGATAAAGATAGATAACAATTGGCGGTCTTATCGCTAAAAGCGATTTCTTCAAGACAACCTTTGGGTGACAATGAAGCCAAGGATATAAATCGTGTACATCAAAATAAATAAAAGACAATTTAATAACTTTACTTGCTATATTATATGTACTAATACTTAAATATGATGAAGCCAATCAGTGTATGCCCGTTAATCCTGATGCAAGCACTTATTATTTACGAATGAAACACAAAAATACAACGTTTATCGGGGAAAAAGCCCGGCTCAGTAAAAATTACTTAAGGCCCTTACTATTGCCAAATGGGTACTTTCTAAAGCCTACTCCTCGTTTATGGCCAAACCAAAAATAATGAAAAAATGTATTATGAATAATCAACTCTTAGACAAAATATGCAACAGTTTTCTTTTTCATACCACCAAAACTTCTACATGATTTTTTTTTTTTACTGAATGGTGTTTTTTGACCTCAAATTCCCTACTGCTCCTGAGTTGCTTGGCCGATTGAATTCATCTATGCTTTGATAAATAGATAAACTTTATAGCTATAAACATAACATAAGATTATTCAATCGAGTAATCACGTCCAAGTGAAAAGTATAATTTTCCCCTATTTCGCTCTATCAAGGACGCAGCGAGCGTCGTAACAGCCACTATGCATTGCGCGCTGATATGAACGTTATTTCAATGTCGTTTCCGTTGATATTTGTAGTGACAAATATCGAACTGCTAATTTGGCGATGGTAATCGCCTTAAGTCACAAGTTTCCCTATTACGCTCTAACAAAATAGCGTAAGTCGCTAAGTAAACTATGTTCCATAGTCGTAAGAACATAAATCACAGTTTGGGGGAAAAGATCTCTGTAACTGACACAATAAGTTTCGACCATTTTTGGCCACTATCGGTCATTTTGGCGGAAGAATGTGGCAAGAAATACTTTCGCGGGTGTATTTTTAGATACTTTTATGGTTGGCCATGATATGGTTTTATTATTATTTTATTGCTGTGGCTGTTTGAGTATAAAGATGGAAAAAGTAGGTTAATGTACTCGGAAATGCCTTGGATTTTTCGTTCTTTACTTCAGTTCATTTGTAAAATACTCTATTTGAGAAAAAGTATAAATAAATTGGATCCTGTTGTCGTGAACTCAGAAATTTATTAACTAAGTTTGACGTTATCAGCGGAAAAAATTACAGTTAGTAGGATACATCCTAGTGGAAGAGTTAAAAAGTAAAATTACAATACTAGCCAAAAGTGAACGATTGCAACATGTTTTTTTTTTTTATGTATTAGTACTATCGCCAGTTTTCAGTATGTACGAGTACTATTTATTTATAAAAAAGGTACACCAACAATGTCAACACAAACAACATAAATAGATATACATTGGTCCTTGTTCTGGTGTTGCCATCAATGACAGGTGAACACAGCATTATCAGAAAACATTAGCATCAAGAGAAATTACAAAAAACTAGTCAACATTAACAATTTAAACATACACATATACTAACTTAAATCTAAGCTTAAAATCTAGACAGACAGTTAACACAAATTACCTAAAAATTTAATAAAATTAATATATATATATCATATAAATTTCAGCACAAGTGTTAAAATTGTAAACAGCATTATTAGAATTGAGAAAAAACATATATTTATATAACACAAATATTTAATAACACAAATTTCAAAAATTTCTAAAAAGAGAGAAAAAAAAATAATTATGTATATACAATCGTTGAATATTCAAATTTAAGGATGTAATATCTCATATTTAAAGTTACAAGCTTTATCAGAAAAATATCAAGGGAGTGAGTCTTCCAAATTTTGTTGTAAGTGCTACAAGATCTTACATCTGGTGCATTTCGACCAAGTTTTGTTCTACGATAAGGTATTGAAAATGTGTCCTCCCCTACTCTTTGAGCATGTAGTCGAGGAACAGCTAAGGTCACACCATCAATAAACTTATCACACAAAGCACGACCACCAATTATGTTTTGTAAAAATGACAAATCAAGCATAATTCTGCGGTCTGACAATTTATTTAATCTGAAAAACGATAACCTATGCTCATACTCAGCTCGATGACTAATTTTTTTTATAATGGTTTTTATAATTGTAGCTGGATATGTAGATGGTTAAAAGTCAAAAGCGAAAAAAGAAGATCATTAAAATAAATAGTTACGTAAGTTACTCTCGTACAACGTAAATGTAAATATGACTTAAGTTTAGTGAACTTATGTATGGTACTGTCGGGATTATTTAAATAAATAGTTACGTAAGTTACTCTCGTACAACGTAAATGTAAATATGACTTACGTTTAGTGAACTTATGTATGGTACTGTCGGGATTATTTAAATAAATAGTTACGTAAGTTACTCTCGTACAACGTAAATGTAAATATGACTTACGTTTAGTGAACTTATGTATGGTACTGTCGGGATTATTTCAGGTAATTTTTGTTATTATTGCCATGAAAAAAGGGGCGTAAGTTTGTGTAATTTTATCCGATAGTACATTTTACTGTAAGATTGATCCGAGCCACAATCTGGACTGCGATCTATTGTTATAACGATTATGAGAATTCAGAGGGTTAGATGAAAATTTACATACTTATACGCCTGTCTCTCAGAGGGGTAGACAGAGGCTACATAATTCCATCTGCTACGATCCTGACACACCTCTTCCGCTTCATCCACATCCATCAATCTAGTCATACATGCTCTTGTATTCCGGGTGCTTTTGACTTTGCCCTTCTTTGTAGAACTTATCCACTATAATTGACTTTTGGAACAAATTCAAGAAGTATGGACCACGATAAAAAAAGAAATAGAAAAAAATTATAATACGTAGGCAATAAACATAGCCCATGGAAGCTAATACAAAATTTTTATACTACCTTAGACAGCAATAAACACTGTTTTTTTCCAAATAAAATGAGAAGGAATTCAATATTTCCTGTTAAGCAGAAATGTACTTTAGCACTTTGGCTTTTAATAAAAAATCCAATGAAATGGATTACGTTTTTTACAACTCCCTCGGGATTCTTCTTAAGGCACAGTCCTAGTTAATTTAGGTACATTTTCACGCAAATAAAGTAATTGAAATATGATAATGTTATTGTAAGATAGCTTTATGTAACTGTTTTTTAATTGTTTTATTATATATAAATATACAGACTTTTATGAATATTGTAGTATAAATTAAATAAAAAAGAAAACTTTCGATATATATATTTCGACCCGCTTGGGATCGTCGTCAGTCGAATATCCCAAGTGGGTCGAAATATATATCGAAAGTTTTCTTTTTTTTTTATTTAATTTATACTACAATATTCATAAAAGTCTGTATATTTATATTTAATAAAACAATTAAAAAATGCTTTTATGTAACTGTATAATATAGTCATTTCTGAAAATTAAATATGATCCATGTAGAGTCATTTAAATATTTTTATAGCACACCGTGCGTAAAATGACCACGCTGCGCGTGCGTAAAGTCGGCATTTTCCGCACTTGTGCTATAAAAAATTATACGAAACTCGTGTGAGAAACTTTTTCTCGACTCGTGTGAAACTCACACTCGTCAGAAAACGTTTCATCGCTCTCGTATCGTAATGTACTATTACAATGAGAGAATGAGAAAGTGTTATAACAGTACATTTACTGTACAAATACAATACAAATATAATACAATACAAATTATTTATTTTCCAAAAATTACATTATGATAACAAGAAATGTGCCATTTGCCTCAATAAAGTAATTTTAAATGTTTACAATAAACAAATTACGTATGGCCCTAGACTTAAGCTAGCTTATTTTGTGGGTACCAAAACTAACATTTTCGGCTTACAATTGTATGTTTTCGCATTTATTGAACTTACATCATAAACAAAAACTTAAAATTGACTCTTAACATCCTCAGCGTGTATCCTTTATGGTACACACTGTCAAAACACATTTATGTCATTTTGGATACACAGCACACGTTTTGTATTGGCTTATGCACACGTTTTCTAACATTTTGTAGGGCAAAAATGTAGGCCTGCCCCCCTATTCTGTATCTTTAGTTGCCAACTGTACTAGGTGCCTATCACCAAAAACATAGATAAAAACTGAAATTTCAAAATTGCCTTTAGTGGATATTGAACTATTAACAATCTGTGTCGTCACTTCAAGTGCGAACATATCCTTAGGAAATCGGAATTCGATGGTATATCTATGTTTTTGATGATAAGCACCCAGTACAGAAGGCAACTAGAGATACATAATAGGCCCGCTGGTCTGGGTGATTTTCCTGGTAGATTTTGGGGTTGTGATTGGACAAATAGTTTTTGAGTTATGAAAAATTTATTTGAAGATCAGTTCCAAAAAATTAAGGAACGGTGTCCCAGGGCTTGGAGCTGAGGGTGTTACCTACCTACATAAATAATATAAAACAACAAATATAATGTACGTTGTGTAGAACCTAAAATAACGCCCCCAAAATTATTTTCGGCTAGAGACCTCAAATTCAGCCTCATATTCGCGTTTTCACAAGATTGTAATTAGTAGTATTGTAATTATAATAATAATTTAATTAAATTCGTTCCTGTCCTAGTCATAACATAATATTTATTAATAGGGTTGCCAGATGGTCCGGATAAAAAAACCGAACATTTTTTATCAAAGGGTATGATTTTTTTTGGTACAATTTGTCGAAAGGGAGGACTTTTTGACTTTGGCCAGAGGGTCTACCGCGTAATTCTCATTTTCATCAACATCAACTTGAGATTGAAATTTGACGTGCGTGCGACAACGCCCGCCTAACATGCCATCTCTTTTGCACGCGTTGAATTTCGCATGCATTTGCTTGAAGTTGATACAAATGAGAATTACGCGGTTGAGCCCCAGATCAAACTGAGAAAATTACCAGAAATAACAGAGGTGAACACATTGAAACACTTAGTAAACATTAAAACTTATATTTATATTCTATTATTGCTGTTGGTAAGCAAAAAATCACTTTTTAAGATATTTGGCACTAGAAGCACACAATTCGCTTTTTACGGTATTCACACCTAGTCGATTTCTTCCGTCAGTCCATACATTACCCATTACGATAAAAAAATCGTTCTACGGAGGCATTGGAGACAGGAACACTGCACACATATTTTACCATCTCGTAAGTGAGGTATATATATCGCGTATTTTCAAAAAAACCGGACCCTCTATTGTACGGTTTTCCAACATTTTCTAGACCGGACAGCCGTTCAAAAAACCGTACTGTCTGGTCTAAAACCGGACATCTGGCAACCCTATTTATTAACGTAGTTTATTTATTTCATATTTTTTAGGAATGTTGTTTACATCTAAAAGGCACCCAAATTAGAATTTATTAGCTGTAAGAATATTTAATATGTCTGCTGCTGATGTAAATTATTAAATAAATAAATGCGGTGTTTAGAACACAAAATAACACCCCCTTAAATTTATCTTCTAAACATATTTACGGCCAGATACTTCAGCCTCATCTTCGCGTGGAAATATGAACGAATATCTGAATGTTTTTATGAAGCGTTCACCCACTGAGTTTCAATCTAGGCATTCACTCTCTTCTTATCTTAGGTTTATGATGTAACTATCTGTTTCAGAAACTAAACTGGGATTGGAGAAGTTAACTTGAATTTATAGCCAACACAACCTATTAAAGAAACACATTTGTAAGATTTTTAACTAATCATTTTATGATTACTGATTATTTTAAATTTGCTTTACTCTAGGCACCCCATCATAGAGGAACTAACCCCAAAGAGGAGAAATGACACTTTGTTTGTTCGAATTAAACTTCGACAACTTTTGTCCTGCTTTAAGGTGATATGTTAAAGTTTTAGTGTCCCTGTTACTCCGTATGCGAAAAAACCCTCAGTGCGAGAGAGACAGATTCGTGGAAAAGTAGCAATAAGTCGGTTTCTTATAAATATAAAATGTAATAAAGTTGTTATCAAAATTCCGTTTAACCAGGTCCTAAAACCCATCTAGTAAAATATAATCGCAGTCCATGTCATTCTAAATTGTCAAACCAGGAGAATTGGGCCCCGAAAAAGACCTCATTTCAATAAATATTTCTATCGAGCCGAATTTCTCCCATCGCGTTTCTGTTTAACAGATCCCTAAAAAAAGATTCGAAAAACAATATACCATTTTATCAAAATAATATATTATTTACTGAAGTAGATATGCACGTTCTTAAAGGTCGATATTTTTCCGTAGCGCCTTAAATCCTTTAAACTTTTTTGACTTGTTTAAAAAGAAAGTTTGCTAGGATCCTTATTACTAGCATTTCCACTGCCTTTTCCGACCGCGTTTATTCAACCTTTGTCCCGTTTTTGGCTTGGCGGTTACTTTATCAACACCCCCCCATTTGGCCTATACATATATTATGTTGATCAGGGTCAATACAACAATAATATAGACCAACCACATCCAATTCCGTTGAGTGGTTCTCGAGTTAAAACGGAAAAGACATACATTTCGGTTAGACAAAAATTCCAAAAATGGTAGTTTAAGCCTCAGTATAATTCAATTATTAATTATCAAATAAATAATATTCAATTACATACACAATTTTTATACTACATTTAGAGCTCGGCAAGTCTACTGGTACGAAACCCTATATATGTGAGCCCGACTCGCTCTTTTGACCGGCTTTTTAATGCAGAGCAATGAATGATTCAAAACGGATGAAATAAACAAATCCAATTTCACGCGTACAGAAATAAACAAAAGTAACCGTAAACATAAACAGGCGGCGGCCGAAGAAGCAATATTCTATTAACTCCGGGAAGAATAAAAAGTTTTTCCATTCCTACCATTAGGCGGTGGAAAGAACGTTTTACGTAACCGGCCATTATTTATTCAGTAACAGATTTCACGCAGCCTGATTATTCGGGAAATGAAAACTGCAACATAATCGATAATATTAAATCAATTCTTTTAATAAATTAGAACAAACCACAATCCGTTTTTAGGGTTCTGTAGTACCTAAAAGGTACAAAAGGAAACTTTATATTGAGACTCCATTGTTCGTCCGTCCGTCCGTCACGTCCGTCCGTCCGTCCCGTCCGTCCGTCCGTAAGTCACAGCCTCATAACTTTATAAAGACCTAAAATTTGGTACAATAAATGGCATTTTGCCCACATAACACGGTGTAAAACAAAATGGAAAAATGCTTATGCTTAAAATATATCCATAACAAAAGAGAGATAAATAAAAAAATATCCTAAAAATACAACATGGACATCAAATTGTAGATATTAAAGATTTAATTTTAAAAATGTATTCTTTTACTGTATTTACTGTCACTGATTTCGAGAAATCTTTGAAAAACCACAACAATGTATGTCGCTTCCCCTTATCTCCGAAACTAGGGGACCGAAAAATATAAAAAAAATGTTAATTATACATTATAACTGGCCGATTCCGAAAAAACTATAGCGATTTAAAAAAAATTATCCCAAGTTAGAAATAAAAAAAGTAAAATACCTATAAAAAATATGTTATAAAATACCTGTTCAATATGGGTATCAGATTGTAGATATTAAAGAGTTGATTGTAAAAATATGTAGTTTATGTATATTTACTTGCATCTATTTCGAGAAATCCCCGGAAAACCACAAAAAATGTATGTCCCCCCCTTATCTCCAAAATTAGTGGACAGAAAAATATGAAAAAAAAAACATGGGAATATGTGTTTACGTAAAAATTACAGGAAAAAAAATATATAAAAAATATCGTTGAGAAATTCACGTGAAAAAATTATAATTATAAATTCTTCATCTATGATACGGAAGAATGATTTATTTATTGTTTCGGAAGGATAATTAATTTTTTCAGTTGAATGAATCGTTAATCAATCTTTTCAGAGACTTCAGCAAAAATCTACAGAAGTTACGACGAATGACTGATACTACGCAACTGCCAGTACGGCTGCGTCACTCTCCCCGTATGGCTACTCATGATGACGTCATGCCGGAACACAAAGAGTCGCTTGGCGGCATGGTTTTATCATGTGGATGGTGATAAGCCACGGCCGAAGGTAAATAGATACGTTATCTCTGCTGACCGGGCCAAAATCCGATGACCTATGACCCTTAATACTACACAAACAAAGATTAATGGTATATCTTATTCAAGTCGTTGGCATATAGAATTGGGCATATCATGAATTCTGTTCAAATTACAGGGGTCGCTTCAATCTACTCCGTTTTGCTCGGTTCCCCAAATTTATTTAAATGTAAACCTAATACGCACCTCCTCGCTCCGCTTCGCTCTGCTGGTCGTCGCACTTATTTTTGATATCTGGTGAAAGACTTTCGATTTCATGCTTTACGATCTGCTCGAGCGATTTTGGGATGAGGCTTATCCCCAAATTTGTATTCAAATTTTAATACCAATCACTCGAGCGCGGCAAATCGTGATATGCCGAATTCTACAATATGCCGGCGACATGAATAATACGTAAATTTTAATGCAACACTGATAAATTACAAAAGGGAAAAAAAAAACCGGGTCGCCAACTAATATAAATATAAGAACTTACGGGTCGATTAAGTTGAGACATGAATGTGAAATATTACACAGTATCCTCGTGACAAACTCTGAAAAAGAAGTCTCATTTAAACATATTTCGTTAAATAATGCCAGGTGTGAAATAAGCTATAAGCGAGTTTTTCAAGTAATTGTTACATGACCAAAACTCACAGACCATCAAATAGTATTCAAATTCGATAGCATGCGACGTAGGGTTGAAGTTTAGTGCCGATTCAGTGTAACACGATTTAACTGTTTTGACAAGACTAAACTTAATTTAAGCGTTCTGTCTTTTTTTTCTGTGTCGAAAAGACAAAGAGAGGACGCCTAAAACAAGGTTAGTCCTGTCAAATAAGTTAAGTCGTGTTACACTGAATCGCTACTATTGACAGCTATTTTATAATATCAGGTGTCTATATTGGCGAAGAAAAGAAGCAATTCAATTTCTCATCGAAACTAAAATATTGTACGCGTACTTATCTTTATCGATAGTCTTGCGGTGTGACTAAACAGAATTAGCCCATTTTCTCAAGTTCATTGATGCTACTTAATTGTTTTAGGTAATCTAGTAACAGGAAACCTTTTTAGCTAAAAAAACCATGTTAGTACATGTTCTTTCTTTATCAATTTAGCATATAAACGGTAAATTTTTTGATTCACGATTAATAAAAACTCTAATAACTATCACGCGTTTCAAATTCGCTTTGTTTGGGGTCCACCGAAAAGCGTTTTAATCTTCTATAACTTTTTTAACTTCTATAACCCTATTTTAAGAGATTTTGTTACCTTGTGTTTGGTAATTAACTTCTATATTTTTATTTTGTATTTATTTATTATTTAGTTTGAGAAGAGTATATAAAATAAGTAATCGCCTGGAAAACATGTTCGGTTTGTTTAATTTTAAAAAGTGTAACTTGCGTTACTATATTTATTCAACTAGTCTTTTTTTATAGATTTTGATTTTTAAGCATCTAACCTATCTTTACAGCCTAGGTACCTTCCGTAGCACGCAGACCCAGTCATTCGTTAACGATATATTCTTCTTTAAATTTCAAAGCTTTTGGAGGTAAAAAGATTAAAGTGACATCATTATCTGTAAAAAAATACATAACTTTTTAGTTACTAACTTAAACAAGCATTTACATAGACACAATCTGTATAATATGCTAAAAAATGAAATATATAAATTAATATAAAACTATGAAAAAATATACCTATATCTTATATATTTTCTACTTGACATTACTTCACGCTTATTTTATTGTTAAAAATGGAGTGGGACGAGCTGGGAACGGAAATAATATTAATTTGAAATTCGTCAACCTGCAATTCGCTGTGTGACCAGTTCACGAACTACCCAATGGGTAAAATTACATTGAACCATAATTATGTACATACTTATAACATATAAAACTGACATGTAATTTAATGCAATAAAAAAAATATATTGACCCCACAGACCGAGCACAAAATGTGTCTCTACGGGATTTGAACCCGCAATCACCAGATTAGTGTTTAAGACATTTGAACCATCAAAGTATTCTACTCTTAAATTTATATTCTAAGAACTTTTTCCAATTTACTCGTATGTTCATCGTTTTATAATTTAAAAAGGTTGCAAAGTTTAATTATCATTTCGTAAATTGTAACATAATTATTCCCTGCACTATCAATTGCTTTATTCTCTGATAAGTTTTGTATTATGATAATTCGTTTACGTTCATACTCGTAGAAAACACAACATGAAAAACCAATTAAAATATCTTTAGAAAAACAACTCTGAAGTTTTGTTTTGTGTTTGAGAATCGAGAGATTTTCTCTTTCTATCATCATCAAAAGTTTTCACTTCAGGGTTTTCAAAATTTCATATGAATCAAATGTTGATGTTGCACATATTACTTTCATATTATTTTACTGTTTTAAACTTTGATTATTTTGACCCCATGCCCTTAGATTTTGAATGGGGATAAAGACTAAAAATAAAGTAGCAAACATTTCATTACTAAGTGTTTTTATTATTTGGTCTCTCGACTTTTAATATTTTATTGGACACATTTAGGTTTGAGGAAAGACTGTGGGTTAAACTTGATAAATTTGTTGCTTTGAGGTTCAGATCTTCAAGAATCCTTTTTTTATCCTGCGTTTTAACAAGATTCATTTGTTTCGTTGTTAAAATGTCTGTTTGTTCAGGTGAATGAAAAGATTCTCTTTTGATTTTACCATTGTTGTTTTTAACCGAGGTTAGCTTGATGGGCGAAGTCTCAAATACTTTCTCTTTAATTTTTGTGATTGTGTTATAATTAAGGTTACTCAAAGTTTTCATATTTGTTGTGTGAGCAATATGTTTATCTTTTAGTCTGTTCCTTTTAGAAATATCGCCGGATGTATTTTCAATATCGTTCTCTATCATTTCACTTATTATCTTCTCCAAAGAAAATGTAACATTTTCTAAGTCATCGAATTGTTGGAGTGATTTCAAATTAACCTTAGTTTTTTTGGTGATATTATCAGATCTGGTTTTAGCTACATCTCTTTTATTGATCATATTGAGTTCATCAAATTTCTTTTCAAATGCTAATAATTTGTAATTCAAATTGCTAAAAGGTATACTTTGCATTTGTATAGTGGGTTCATCTCTTCCATACCTACGCCAATTTTTCCTTGTTTTTTCTGAAGCAGGTGCTACATTTGGAATTTTGATATTCATTCGTTGTTTATCAGTCTGCATGTTTTTTATTTGTTCATTAAGACGGTACCGTAGCTCTACTTTTGGAATTTTTGAGTATTTAAATAGTTTTTTGTACCGATCTTTAAATATATTTGGTCGTACATCTTTTATTATTGGTGTTTGTTTGCCTGTAATAAAAAATACTTTGATCATGTCTGTGAGGAACATCAAAATAAAGTTGTTAAACGTTATCGTAAAAAAAGTTGTCTTACCGGAAGATGATTCCAATGAATCAAAATCAGATTCGATATCCTGACTGTATACTTTTTGAACGCCACCGTTTTTAATTCTACTATCATTTTCACTTAAAATAAATGAAAATTTATTATCATCTTCTTTTTTTTCATGAATTACTCCTTCAACTTCTGCGTGGGCAACATACTCATGTTCTGGAGCTTTTCTTCTCATATCTTTGTTTCTCAGACATCCATTTGGATAGCAGTAAGTGGGTTGATCCACACACATTTGCACACAGACACAGACTGGAGGATCATTGTTGAATTCATAAAAAATAACACTGAAAAAGCGCTCCACGAGAGCAGTGATGCTTCCAGTTTCACATTTACTGACTGGCTTGCGATACGACTGAGATGCAGGAGCGACTATGTATTGGTTACCATCGGCTGAAAATGTATGTATGTGTTATATAGATTTTGGAGACTGGGGGATGTTTATTTAATTTTCAAAAATGATAAATTGACAACGGGGAATGAAATTACACTTACACCCAGAAAAAAGACAAAATATGCCAAATAAATAATAAAAAACACAATTATTCATAATTAAAACGAAATAAGCAAAATACACTAAATTCTTTTCATTGTTATATAGTTGCGCCACAGAAGAAACGCAGAGAAAGAATGGAAGTGAATTGCAACCTGACCCAATGTTTGTTGAATGTATTGTTGTTTAATATCAACATCCACACTGTAATCCATTGTAAATTGTGTGGTAAATATTTTATATATCTCATTATTTAGATGTTTATATTATCATTTAAGCGTACATTGTAAAGTTTTTACATACATCTTAAAGATTATTTCGTCACATTGATTTTTAAATTTATATTTTATGTTAATTCTATTATGATTTTCAATTAAGGAATGTTAGTGGAATATTTATAGCAACCCAATGTATGGGAACCAATATTTTCGTCATTAAAGCATGAAACTTGGCATACTTGTTACTTAGATGTACTGGAGTAGAAAACGCCCGGGACACAGCGGGTAACACTCTGCTGGGGGGGGCTAGAGGGGGGGGAAGTTTCCTTACGCTGCGCCCTCTTTTGAGCCTCATATCTGCTCATTTATACCTATTAGGGCAAGTGTGGTGTCATTTTCAGATAAATAAAGGATGGCCAATCATTTTCTGGTATATAAAAAACACCTCTACATAGAAAAAAAAAGAAATACGACGCAAATTATGAAATATTATGAACAAAAAAAAATTTTTAAATTTCGATAAATTTCAAACTAGTAAAGATATCGACATAAAAAAAATATATTTAGAAAGCCACATTCATCCAAATTCCAACAATATAAATTTTATTGGAATGATTTATGAAAAAATGTGAAAAAAAAAATTAACACAGCGCGGCAGAGCAACGCACTTACTTTTCTTGGAAAAATATTGACAACAAAAACTACTTTTATAGGCGGTAGGTTACCGTTGCTAGTCAAAATAGTGTTTTTAAAAAGAAGACATATTTTTGGATAAACCTTGTGTATAGTACACGTATGTATGTATATGTAGTACGTACATATTTTTTACTTCACATAACTCAGCGCACTTTAGTTGCCGCTGAAAACATTTGCACCTGGCGCCGCAGTTATTTTTGCACCTGCACCTGATCATTTCCATGCAAGCATCGGCAGCTACTGGCAAGTCTATCCATGTAGTTTGCCAGCTGTCATCGATTTTGGTCCATCCCCAATTAGATGGACTAGGAAGATTTTGAGTCGGTGACATCTGACCCCATACATGGACTGCTTGAAACACTGCTCGCAGGAAATGCTGGTGCAGAGCTCCTTTTGTGGGTGGTATGTTTTCCAGCTGGCCGTCTTTTTTTGTAAAAAGGTGCTTTCGGCATTCATCTACCCACGAGAATGAGCTAGATCTAAAACAAAACAAAAACATTTACCTGTCATACAAAATAACAACAAATTTTTCTATTATTGCCATCGCATCGCAAATTCTCTCATCAAAAGCTGTCATAAAGCCTTCTGTAGCATCAGGAAAAGCATTCCAGGCTTCGAATGCACTCTTCTTTCCTTTGTTGTTAAAAGAAGAGACTGTATCATAACCTGTAAAGGCGTGGATGGAACAGAGGCAGAACTTTTGCTTTTTGTGGCCCTGTAAAAGAAAATATTTTTTACATTATCTAAGCACGTCACGTAGATACATAAAATCATAATAATATAATTGTTACCTAGAGTATTTGCTATTTCATGACAACAAAGGTACTGGTGGTGTTTCCCAGTACCTACGTGTACCCATAGCTCGTCTGGCTGAGGTAATTGTTGCACACTTGCGATTGCCAGCACCACTACATCGGTATCTACAGTGCGAATCATAATCCGTGTAAAACCCTGGCTTACTGTGTCAGCCACATGTACCATCATTCTTGTGTCCGCCTCTTCATGGTTACATGGCGCTAATCTTTGTGTGTCGCGAGTAATTTTAGATAAGACATTGGGTCCATTTGTGACATAAACGTCTTTCCTTTCATCAGTCATAAGAAAAAAATAGAGAGTACATGAAACAACTTTTCCTTGTTAGTATTGTCTCTCAAAAAGTTTGCCCAACCTTTGGATATTCTTGTGATTGCAGTCACCCGTGTTCTCAGGCCCGTGCTACGTTTCTCCCTGGTTAAAATTTTCAAGCTTTCGCTGTTATTCGTGTCCCAGACGATATCTATACGCGATACCTTGGTTAACTCTCTGCTACACGCTGAGACACGTATAACAGCGAAAGCTTGAAAAATTTAACCAGGGAGAAACGTGGCAGGAGCCTTAGAACATGGGTGACTGCAACCACAAGAATACCCAAAGGTTGGGCAAACTTTCTGAGAGACAATACTAACAAGGAAGAGTTATTTCATTTACTCTATTGTTTTTCTTATGACTGATGAAAGGAAAGACGTTTATGCTACAGATGGACCCAATATCTTATCTAAAAGTACTCGCGACACACAAAGATTAGGAGGCGGACACAAGAATGATGGTACATGTGGCTGACGCAGTAAGCCAGGGTTTTACACGGATTATGATTCGCACTGTAGATACCGATGTAGTGGTGCTGGCAATCGCAAGTGTGCAACAATTACCTCAGCTAGAGGAGCTATGGGTACACGTAGGTACTGGGAAACACCACCACCTTTGTTGTCATGAAATAGCAAATACTCTAGGTAACAATTATATGATTATGATTTTATTTATCTACGTGACTTGCTTAGATAATGTAAAAAATATTTTCTTTTACAGGGCCCCAAAAAGCAAAAGTTCTGCCTCTGTTCCATGCCTTTACAGATTGTGATACAGTCTCTTCTTTTAACGGCAAAGAAAGAAAAGTGCATTCGTAGCCTGGAATGCTTTTCCTGATGCAACAGAAGGCTTTATGGCAGCTTTTGGTGAGAGAATTTGCGATGCGATGGCAATAATAGAAAAATTTGTTGTTATTTTGTATGACAGGTAAATGTTTTTGTTTTGTTTTAGATCTAGCTCATTCTCGTGTGTAAATGAATGCCGAAAGCACCTTTTTACAAAAAAAGACGGCCAGCTGGAAAACATACCACCCACAAAAGGAGCTCTGCACCAGCATTTCCTGCGAGCAGTGTTTCAAGCAGTCCATGTATGGGGTCAGATGTCACCGACTCAAAATCTTCCTAGTCCATCTAATTGGGGATGGACCAAAATCGATGACAGCTGGCAAACTACATGGATAGACTTGCCAGTAGCTGCCGATGCTTGCATGGAAATGATCAGGTGCAGGTGCAAAAATAACTGCGGCGCCAGGTGCAAATGTTTTCAGCGGCAACTAAAGTGCGCTGAGTTATGTGAAATAAAAAATATGTACGTACTACATATACATACATACGTGTACTATACACAAGGTTTATCCAAAAATATGTCTTCTTTTTAACAACACTATTTTGACTAGCAACGGTAACCTACCGCCTATAAAAGTAGTTTTTGTTGTCAATATTTTTCCAAGAAAAGTAAGTGCGTTGCTCTGCCGCGCTGTGTTAATTTTTTTTTTTTCACATTTTTTCATAAATCATTCCAATAAAATTTATATTGTTGGAATTTGGATGAATGTGGCTTTCTAAATATATTTTTATTATGTCAATATCTTTACTAATTTGAAATTTATCGACATTTCAAAAAATTTTTTTGTTAATAATATTTCATATTTTGCGTCGTATTTCTTTTTTTTTCTATGTAGAGGTGTTTTTATATACCAGAAAATGATTGGCCATCCTTTATTTATCTGAAAATGACACCACACTTGCCCTAATAGGTATAAATGAGCAGATATGAGGCTCAAAAGAGGGCGCAGCGTAAGGAAACTTCCCCCCCCCTCTAGCCCCCCCCAGCAGAGTGTTACCCACTGTATCCCGGGCGTTTTCTACTCCAGTACACCTAAGTAACAAGTATGCCAAGTTTCATGCTTTAATGACGAAAATATTGGTGTATGGCTATAAATACTCCACTATGTATAGAATTTAGGGTCATAAGTTCATTGGGCCTGCTGAGATGAATTTTGTACCTATAGATACAGGGTGTTAAGATGAAGTTGCGAAAGCCGGAAAGGGCAATAAAAATTTTGAAATAGAGAAAAAAGAAACGGTTGTCTCATACATTTTTGGTCGGGGAGCTATGTCAGTTTTTTATGGAACAGCTGACTTTTTTCATGATTTGAGGGTTTGCTCCATATTTATTCTATTTTATTTATTTATTTTAAGTAACAAGTAACATCACAGGCTAACCCTAAAGCAAGTCTAGTACAATAATATTAACATTAAGAAAATAAAAAAATGAAAAAAACTTAAAACAAACACATCATGCACTTCGTATACTTACTCCATAGGTACACTTAGGTACTCCTTAGATATATCTAAATTACACATCCATCAGCCTAGTTCGTCCACTGCTGGACATAAGCCTTTCCAGAACTTTGCCACTCCCAGCAGTCATCCTGGAAGAATTGCCCATACTCACACACGCTGGGCAGGCGGGTTGGCGAGCGCGGTGCCGGGACCATCGCACCAGTGACGCCGCTGCCTGTCACCAGTCTGTTCTATATAAGGCCCGGCTATTAGGGATGGATATACCGCCATTCATCGGTCCCAGGCATGGTGGGCCTCCTGGTTTTATGCCTGTGAGCTCTCCTCTTACTCTCCCCCGAATTACTTCGAGGGGGTCTCCAAGTAATTTCACAGCCAGTTGTTCTTATAGACGAGTACTATCGCAGTTTCCGGCTTCCGCAACTTCATATTAACACCCAGTTGGTGGTAGGATTCGGCTTGTCACCAATCTCATATTTCTGCTTTTGTAGGCATAATCTCGTGCACGAATATGAGTATTATTCACGAATTGTAGTATCAGGACAAACTAATATGAGTTTATTGATACTATTCATCATGTAATAAAATAGTGTAAAATTATGAATAAATAAATTAAAAAAATATATATTTTGGTTCTCGTATTATATTATTTTTTTTTTTATATATTATTGTATATACCTATATAATGTAGCTTTATA
Organism: Ypsolopha sequella; assembly: GCA_934047225.1. Lineage (NCBI taxonomy): Eukaryota > Metazoa > Arthropoda > Insecta > Lepidoptera > Ypsolophidae > Ypsolopha > Ypsolopha sequella. The sequence continues at coordinate 27,433,633 of OW203987.1, forward strand.
CACAGTCCCCGTTTTCTTAGAACCGTGAAATAAAAACCAAATTGAGTTGCTCTGAAAAGAGAATATTTTATTAAACAAAAGTTTACATATTTATCTTTTAGGTTATGTACGTTTAATACAAGTAATTACAATTATTACCTGAAAAGAGAAACAAAATTTAAAGCTATTATTTCACAAATTCATTTACTTATAATATTTTGATGTTTTCTTTGTAATACACTCAATTCAATTTTTATTGTCGACTATTCTCGTCTGACAACGTTATATGTGTTCTATGGACAACAGATTACATAAACTTCAGACATGTCTGTCATCCTTCCGGTTCCTTAAATTAACGCGTGAAAGCGTGTTCAAATTAAATGAAGTGTCACTATCTTCATTTACATCTCCCATCCCCAAGACTTTAAGGCGAATGGATACGCGAACTGCAATTTGAACCTGTCTTTGAAGGCCTACTCCTCCCACACGGATGGTCCAAAAACTTTCATAAAAATATATGATAGGCATTAAAAATTCAAAAATAAATTTTAAGTTTCATTAACTGTTTTTTTATTGTAAGTTTTGACAAAAAAAATCGAAAGTAATCGAAAGTTTCACATGATTAACACAAGAAATATCTTACTCCTTCCAAACGCCTAAAGCGATTTTAATTATTATTTCACCAAATTATAGAAAATTTTTAAAAATAAAAAATTAAAGTTCAAATTTTTTTTTCGTTCATGGCGTCCATGTGAAAAGTATTATTTTCTACTATTTTGCGCTAGCCGGAGACGCAGTGGTTGTCGTAACAGCCACTTTTCAAGGCACGCTGAAATGAACATTATTTCAATGTCGTTTTCGTTGATATTTGTACTGACACACACCGAGTTGCTTATTTAGCATGGTCATACGCCTTAAACGCATATGTTTGCTTACATTTTTCAATTTTCCGGTACCGGAACCAGTTTTGTTACATGGAAAAGATTAGACTCGGACTTCCTATGCCCTGTGTTTATTCTATAAATTGAGTTTGACAATTTTTCTATGATTTTATAAGGGCCAATTTTTAATTTATATCTAGTTTTTTTTCTCTTTAATCGTTTTCCGTTCTCCACATATACCAAATCTCCTATTTTTCATTCACATTGTTTTCTGTTTTTATCGAATGTTTGCTTATTATAATTGTGTGATTTTATAGTATTTTCCAATGCAATTTTTCTATGTTGAAATAAATCATTTTGTGTTATTTTTTGTTTCAATTCTTCTGGTAAAATAGGTATGTTTTTTCCTTTTAATAAATATTTTGGAGAGAACCCTGTAACAGTATGCTCAGTTTCATTATTTGTAGGTAAAATAATACTTAAATAACAGTCAAACACTTAAAAATAAAACTTACCTAAAACAAAATACTAACCTAAATAAAACCCTTATTAAACCTATACCTTATAAAAATAAACTAAACTAAATAAAAAATCCTATTTAGATCGCCACCGTCATGTGAAAGGGTACCTAGAAGGCTGGCAGCGTTTCCTCTTTGAATGGCCAGACTGATTCTCTGGCCAAGATACGCGCCAGCCTTCGGGTCCCCGCAAGCGTCAATCAGCCGTGCAGATAACTCTTTAAAAAAGAGTTTAGCATCAGGACCCCACGGCCCCAGGGTCTTTTTGGTACATTCGTGGGCAATAGTCGTCCACGACAATCCTTCTTTTCATTTTCGTTTATCGTATTCTAAGTATTTGTATGTACAATGTTATACTTGTGTATTTATTTTAGATATTTGCTATCCATAATAAATCATCATAAATCATAAATCATTTATTTGCTTTGAAAAGGGTAATACATATGATGGAAAAAAAGTTATGCACAGAAATCGCCTTATTCAGCTAATAAAAAGTTCGCATGCAAATATAAAAAAAAGTCAATAAAATTTACATGTCACATACTTAGTTATTTAAATACAAAATTAATTTTTTTGCATTACAATCATAATTTTATAAACAAAATACATAGTCAGAAGAGAGGAGATACATGCAAAATCATGCAAAAACATTTAATAATTATTATTCATTTTGTGCACCATCTTCGCGTTATTTTTTCCAACATCTAATTTCCACCAAAGGTTGTCTGGAAGAAATCGATATAAATGACAAGGCAACCAGTCGTTACCTTCTTTTATAAGTTTGTTCTTTTACCTGTTTTATTTATTTTGGTGTACAATTAGTATAGTAAAATCCGTTAATGGCAGTATCTACAAATCATATTTATAAGTTAACACATTTTGTATTGCTGTGGATTTTTGTTAATAAATAAATAAAATCAAATAAAAAATATTTGTTTTGTCTTGTCTTGTTTTGTCATTCTTATGATCAAACCATAAAGCCAAGTGACTCGTCGTGTACCGATAAAATGAGAAAGGTAGGTAGTTTTTGCATGACTTCGGATAAAAAAGGCCATCCACCATCCATCAGCCTTGATCGTCTACTGCTGGACATAAGCCTTTCCAAGACTCTGCCACTCCCGGCGGTCATCCTGGAAGAATTGTCCATACTTACACACGCTGGGCAGGCGGGTTGGTGAGCGCGGTGCCGGAACCCTCGCAACAGTGACGCTGCTGCCCGTCACCAGTCTGTTTCATATAAGACCCGGCTATTAGGGATGGATATACCGCCATCCATCGGTCCCAGGCATGGTAGGCCTCCTGGTTTTTGCCTGTGAGCTGTCCTCTTACTGTCCTCCGAATTACTTCGAGGGGGTCTTCAAGTAAGATGGTGGTACCTCCACAATCGAGCCAAAAAAAAAAAGGCCAAAAGAATCTATTTCTAATATTTTCTTTCTCTATACATACAAATCTCTTCTCAATGATCTCTTGACAATGACACCCGTGACATGTTTGACAATGACACCCGTGACATGTTTGGGTAAGGAAAAGACATATTTTTTGGCTCTATTTTCATGTATGAAGCGCCTGCTGAAAAATAATTTAATTATATTGTAAAAAAAATGTTTGGTTTTGGGTCACTGTTTGATAAAAAACGCTCGTTGCTACCAGAAATTATAGCTTATAAAAAGTGGTAATACTGACTAGTGACGGGCATCGGCGTCACTGGTGCGAGGATTCCATAACCACACTCAGACACCACTAATTGTATGCTAAAGGGCGATACTTGCAGCTGGAACAGGGGCCCATAAGCTGTCCCAGATTTATAGTATACAAGTATCTTATATTCTACAAAATATAGTATTAAATGTCCTACCAGACAATTGTATGATGACCTCATTAAGTAGTCCTCGCACGAAGACCCTCCACGTGGACTCCAAGGCGTGTCGGTGCCGTGACACGTTGATCACCTTCCACGATGAATCTAAACACAACCCACCTACCCCGGGATGCATCCGAACCCAGAAGAAATGATAATTGACAAGTCCACTTGTCGGAAGCCGCGTGGACACAGGTTATGTCACACACACACAGGAAATACACTGATAGTGGCCTTCACGCCAAAATATTGTCAGACCTTGACTTAATAATGTTTTTTACGATGTCCGCATCGATTTCCCTTGGGTTAAATTGTTAATCTCACATTTTATAAAATCGGCCGCGATCTATACCAAATGTCCACGTCCCTCGTATTTTTTGACAGCTCCAAGTCCATAGACAAAATATATAGACCATTGTCGGATACGTTCCGAAATATACATTTTATTCTAAACAGTCCCCCGCTCTGGGCTGAGCAATCAGTCCACTAGCTCATACAACCGGGAGACGGGAGAGAGTTGTCATGGCTCGTCACAAAATCGAACCTTCGACCAACACCTCTGCGACGCGTGGAGTTCCGTCTCCGCCAAAACAACTTTAATATACGGCCCCGGCGCCAAAACAAGGATAGCAAGTTCATATCCTTCCAAAGAATTAAATTTCCTTCCCTAGGATGCTCAGTCCTGTCTGACCACAGAGAGGACGAGAGTTGAGGACCGCTTCCACTTAACAATATACAGTGGCAAGCTCCTCAAAAATTAGGACAGTTTCCCCAATAACGCAGCGGAGGTGGGTCTTCGCCGACTTGACGGCAGCTTCAAAAAATTCCCTCCCCAGTGAGGGCAATTTGGGGGACTGTACCGCCAAGTTACCCCTTTCCGGGCGAAGATTTAACTTAAACTAGCATAGTTATTTACAAAACAAAAAATTATCAATATCTTTTAGATAGTTAGCAGTACCTTTGTAGTGTGTGCCATTGTCGGAGCGAATAAGTGAAGGTAAACCCTTACGCGACACGAAACGATCCAACGCGGCGACGAAGGCCTCCGTAGTCAAAGCTGATACCACTGGCAAGTGAACGGCCTTGGTGGCCAAGCACACAAATACACAAGGTATGCTTTCACAACCCAAGCGTTGCGATTGCTAATAACCCCCGTGCGCGTTACGTATGTGTCAATCCGACACCAACAAATTTACCAAAGGTCCGTCTTGGGTAGAAGCAAAGGATGAAGACTTCCGTATGGCAGGTCAGCTCTCCAAAATCAGCCTCCAAAACGCAGAAGTCCTTCATAATCCGTGAAATGATTCAAACGAGCAACCGCTCACTTCAGTCTGGCGTGATCCTCGCGCAGAACTCGAAGTCTAAACTTGATGAGGTCCGCCTGAAGTACACGTACCGTGTACCAATGCGCTCCAACGCTCCTCTGCACTCACGGCTGGGGACAAAATATATGAATATCATTGACTGGTTGGTATTTCAACATAATACCACCATCATATTGGGATCCTCCAAATCTGCAAACAGTATATGTTCATTTGAAAGCCATTTCCTAAGTTCGGACATAATAATCCAAGTATCGAATCAAATATCGAATATCCAAAATTGTGGATACCTCCACCAATGAAGAAGAACCCAGAGTCTTTTAAAAACCAAATAGGATCCATCCTAACAAATCCGCGCCCAGGAGAACATCGACTGGGGCCGGATGACAAAACGTGGATCTGCCAGATGCAGACCTGACGTGCATGAGATTATGGACGGAGGAAGGTCCAAAGAAGGCTGCCAGCCGACAATATTGTCTATAACCATGGCTGCAGCCGCTGATTCAACTCCAGTCCACTAATACCTAGGAGCGGCACCGACGAAACCTCCAGGTTCAAAACTAATCGGTGCGCCACTTGACTTTCCAAGTCGAGGAGGGCCCTTACCCTAACTCAATCCCCCCTGGGGCCCTAGACGCGAGCCATCGCGGTAGGCAACAGAACCGTCCGCGGTTCCGTACTCAAAGCTTGAACAAGCTAGTTACAGGCTACCCCACCTGAGGAGCGCAGGACCAGTCCACTGGCAATAATACGGCTGGCGCGTGCACATCCCCACCATGGGGGGAGCGTAGCCTCCAAACCTCCCTGAGTACGGCGGGTGGTACTCTAACCGCGGGTATTCCCGGTACGGCGGTGAGTAACCCCGTGACTCCGTCTGAACACGGTGCTCCATGCCAGCTGGCACCAAAACTGGCGCGGGGAGGGGGGGCCTAGCCCTTGCCAACTCCAATTGGCCCCCGCCCGTAGGGGCCCAATTCACAACATGGCCATATGTGTGATAGCCCGTAGGCGAGGGGCTCCCTACGGGTCCACGCGCAAATACATAACTCACCTCCCGGTGAGGGGGCGCGCCTCGCGCCGCAGTTCTCCGTTCCGACGGAGGGGAGCTCTGCCCGACAGCATGCCTTCCCTGGACCGAGGGGGGGAAGTTCTCCCTGACGCACCCCCGTTGTCCAAGGGGGGGGGAGTTCTCCCTGAAGCACCCCCGCCCGTAGGGCTCCGTCGCTGCGGGACCGGTGAAGCCGCTTCAGATCTGTTGGCACACAACAATAAATGGTGAGGCCCCTCACACTCACTGCAACGTCGTAGCTCGGGACAATCACGTTCGAAGTGATTGCCCAAGCAACCGAAACATAGGCTCTTACGCTTCACTATGCGTCGCCGCTCGGTGACGTGCAGGTTTCGCCACTGCTGACATCTCAGCAGGTCATGCCCCGTATGGCCACACTGTAAACAGGTCGATGACCTCTCGACCACGGCGACCCCCGCCAAACGCGTCATATCGCGTCCCCGCGACTGCTGCGGTTGTCTGGGCTCCCCACATTCCGATGAGCCAGCAGACGAAAATGATTGCGCCCCAGATGGCGCCAAGTCCGGCTGTGATGTTTCTGCTACCCTAGCTTCATATTCAATAAACTTCATTAAGTCCGTAAATTTGGGCACAGTGCTGCCATCTTTTCCTGCGGACACCCGCTCAAAACGTGACCTCACATCATTAGGCAACCTACCTAAAATAATGTGAACGAGTAAAAACGACCGCTCGTCCACCGGTAAACCTAATGTTCTAAGGGCATTACACGCCACAGTGACCGGGGTCAGCAACTGCAACCTTAGTTGGGCCCGGTCAGTTACCCTAGGTAACGTCAACAATTGAGACGCATGCGCATCCGCCAGTAAGCGCATGTTCTGATACCTATCATTTAATAAGCCCCACGCTATATCATAATGATCATCCTCCACCCTGAGGTGCTGGATGAGCGACCTTGCTTCGCCCTCCAATGTTGACATCAAATATGCCATCTTTTGCCCCTTTGTTAAATCTATCCTAGAATCTACTAAAGAAGTAAACATATTTTTGAAAGAAACCCATTCTTGAATTTTCCCATTAAATTTATTCAGTTCTAAACTAGCCAAACTACCAGACACGCCATCTACCGGTTGAGGCGTGACAACTACAGGACCTCCTGAATTTTGCCTCTTTAGATCAGCAATATTATTTGACTTTATAACCAGCGCCTTACCAGTGGCGCCATCTATTGGTCTAGGTGTGCCAACAACCGGGCTGCCCGATTGTCGCTTTTTGATCATGGAGGCCGCCTCTGTTATATCATCATAAATTCCTTTTATCTGGGCTAAATCAGTAACATACCTATCCATAGGCCCGTCACTTTCCTGCAGTGCTGCCACAGCCGCCTCTGCGTCAGCCAGCCGCTGATGCATCCGCTCGGCTCTCTCCAGGATTGCATTGTCGCGATCCGAACGAGAAAGCAATCCCTGGACGGTCGTAAACCAGCGAAGCTCCTTCGCAAACGCAGCCTTGTGAGACTTGGACATCATGCCGCAACAAACCGGGAAATGTATAAATAAAAACTATTTAGCAAACACCCTGACAAGGCACAAATACAGAAGCACTGCTCAATAGATACCCTACCTATAACTAGAATTGAATTATCAAATTAAATTCCCAATTACCAATGTATGTACTGTCCGTCAATACTAAACAAACAAATAGGTTCCTACCTAATTCTATATTACCAAATTTAAATTATATTTGGTGTATACAATACACACAAACCCGAATGCACATTCCACTATGCACTTGTATACATCCTTGTAAGTACATAGATTCAAGCCAAGATAACAGTATATTAGCTAACAAGTTGATTTCCAAATCTATAATATAAACCGTTATATGATTATGTTATTGTAATACAAGAACACTTGATATGTACTCAATTAACAATTTATACTGATATTACTGAACCACATCAATGTGGTACTCTCCGGTAATCAATTATCAACTCAAAGCACTAAACATATCCAATGTAATTGCTACATCAAAACATGTACATTACAACCATGTAAAGCCTAGCTATGTTAACAGTTCAATGACACTGGGGCCGCCCAGTTCCGCTGTTTATATGTATATAAACTGAAGGTAGATTAACCACGGTCTAGCTACCAAAGCTTGTTTGATAAAAAACGCTCGTTGCTACCAGAAATTATAGCTTATAAAAAGTGGTAATACTGACTAGTGACGGGCATCGGCGTCACTGGTGCGAGGATTCCATTACCACACTCAGACACCACTAATTGTATGCTAAAGGGCGATACTTGCAGCTGGAACAGGGGCCCATAAGCTGTCCCAGATTTATAGTATACAAGTATCTTATATTCTACAAAATATAGTATTAAATGTCCTACCAGATAATTGTATGATGACCTCATCAAGTAGTCCTCGCACGAAGACCCTCCACGTGGACTCCAAGGCGTGTCGGTGCCGTGACACGTTGATCACCTTCCACGAAGAATCTAAACACAACCCACCTACCCCGGGATGCATCCGAACCCAGAAGAAATGATAATTGACAAGTCCACTTGTCGGAAGCCGCGTGGACACAGGTTATGTCACACACACACAGGAAATACACTGATAGTGGCCTTCACGCCAAAATATTGTCAGACCTTGACTTAATAATGTTTTTTACGATGTCCGCATCGATTTCCCTTGGGTTAAATTGTTAATCTCACATTTTATAAAATCGGCCGCGATCTATACCAAATGTCCACGTCCCTCGTATTTTTTGACAGCTCCAAGTCCATAGACAAAATATATAGACCATTGTCGGATACGTTCCGAAATATACATTTTATTCTAAACAGTCACCATTTCACAAAAAATACCAATATTTTAGAATTCTTTCTCATTCCGTCTAAGAGCTAGAGACCCGTGACACACGGATGAGTAGATGGACAGCCTTTTGCGTTTTGGGTACGATAAACTACAATCGTTAAGAGGCTCTGCGAATTTTATTTTTGTCACTGTCACTCCTAGCGAAAAATCGCGCAGTGCGAGAGGGGCGGATTCAGGGCAAAAGGGAAAAAAGTTGGAATTATATTTTTATTAAAAAAACCAAAATAGCTAGCAAAATTTCAAATATCAAATCTTTAGATATTGTTAAAACACAGCTAATAAAATATGTTTGAGTTCTGTATATGGTACCTATTCGTCAAACGAGGAGAAAAAGTGTGTTTGAAGACCTCATTTCAACAATTATTTCTATCGAGAAAAATTTATCCAAACATATTTTCCAATTTCAAAACCCTAGATTATAAAGTCAAATTGCATATACCAGAAACTGACTATAATTTTCTGTGTATTTCATGAAATACACAAAAAAGAAACACCCGTATTTTTTTCGCATATCGCCTTAAGGTTATAAAGAAGGCTTTTCCCAAGATGACATTCTAGGTCTATCGCATAACGAAAGAGATAAAAATATCTAAAAAAGTGCGTGTCTGAGTGGTGCGGTGAATAAAAAGAAAACCGGCCAAGTGCGAGTCAGACTCGCATACCTAGGGTCCCGTATTGTGGATGATAAATTTAATTTTGTAATTTATATTCCTGAATTTCTCAATCGCTTTATTTTTCCTGTGATCTTTACGTAAACACATATAACCATGATTTTTTGGTCCACCAGAGAAGGGACATACATTTTTTAATGGTTTTTTAAGGAGTACTCGAAATAGATGCAATTAAATATAACTTAACTGTATATTTTATAATCAGCTTTTTAATACCTACAATTTGATACCCATATTGTGTTTTTATATATAAAAAAAAAATTTACTTCTTTTTTTATATTTCTCACTTGTGCTCAATTTTGGTTGATCGCTACAGTTTTCATGTAATTAACCTTCATATTTATTTTCATATTTTTTGGTCCACCAGTTTCAAAAATAAGGGGGGGGGATATACATATTTTTTGGGTTTTTCAAAGATTTCTCGAAACCAGTGCCAGTAAATATAATAAAATTATATATTTTTAAAATTAGCTTTTTGGTACCTACAATTTGATGTCCGTATTGTATTTTTATAAAATACTTTTTTTATTTTTACTTCTTTTTTATATTTCTTATATATGATATATTTTTTTTAATCGCAATCATTTTCCTGTAATTGACCAGTTATGATCTATAATTGAAATTTTTTTCATATTTTTTGGCCTACCAGTTTCGGAGATAAGGGGGGGGGGACATACATATTTTTGGGGTTTTTTAAAGATTCCTATTTTTACAATCAAATTTTTGATATCTCCAATTTGATACCCATATGTATTTTTAGGCTTATATTTTTTATTTTTCTCACTTTTGTTTCGGAAATATTTTGAACAATTTCAAATATTTCATATTTTTGCCAAATTTCATTTTGTGCCAAATTTCATGTATTTATAAAAGTTATGAGGCTGTGACATACGGACGGACGGGCAACGGAGACTCCGTCTTAAAAAATAAAGGGTCTTTTTGTACCTTCTAGGTACCATCGAAGAAATTGCCGCAACCCCACTTTTCACTCTTATCACAATTGCAATACGGGCGAAAAGTGGGTCTGCGGATTTTTCCTCGATAGTACGTATGCGAATGGTGCGGTGAATAAAGAGATTGGATGATGCTGTTTTAAAATTAACAATAGTGAGCGTTCAAAAACGCTGTTATGTGAATTTATATTAAATTGTATTCAATAAAAAAACAGCATCATCCAATCTCTTATTTATTCACCGCACCACTCGGATAAGCACTTTTTTAGATATGTTTATCTCTTTCGTTTTGCGATAGATCTAGAATGTTTTTATTTTAGACCCGAGTCTTATGTTCATAAATTCATAATGTATGGAAATCGAAAACGTTAGAAGTATAAAATAGAAGAAAAAAACACTGAAATGTAACCTTAAAAGTATGTTACTTCAGTACATCACATACATAACATACCAGACACTTATACTACATGAATATATTTGTTTCCCAAGTAGGGGATATGATAACCTTATCTCCTTCACACTGATTTAAAAATAGTCGATGAAAATAGAAACATACCTACATTGTTTAATTGCAGAGATAAAGGCTGATACAGGTGCATAACTGTAGTTTCTCGGCCTTTTTCCCGATTCACCACAGTCCCAATTCGACACAACTTTTTACTCTCATACATTCATTCCCGATTCACCACAAACTAGAAAAAAATAAAAATTTTGATTTTTTGTTTTCCCGATTCACCACAACTCTTTATTTCTATAGAGAAATGTACCATTGGCAAAATAAAACAAAAGGCAAATTCGCAAGACTGTAAAAGTTTAATTTATTTAATATTATAAAACTAGATTGACAACTTCCAATAATCAGTACAAATAAGTAATAGGTATGCATAAATTATAAGTATAAATTCAATTATTTTTCATGTTACGAATCACGAGCGAGTGAACACATGCGCTAGTCCCCGACCACTTGACACGACGTGGCACGACGTGTATCTTGTTGCATCCTGGTAATTCTAGGTAGCAATTAAAAATATTCATTCCGTTCGTGCATTAAATTGTATGCACTATCTCTCTTACTATAGAACACATTTATTTTAGGGAATATTTTATTCTAAACTAATGGAAGTAGTATTTTGCTGCTGGCTGTACATTCTGTGCTGTGTCGAATTGGGAATAGATAAAAATTATAATTTTAAAATAAATGAAATTGTGTCGAATCGGGAATAGGTTTTTAGTGTGGTGAATTGGGATTGTGGTGAGTCGGGAAAAAGCCGTTTCTCGTTCCCTAATATTTTGTATACGCTGATAAGATAGCTACTCGTCAATTGATACGCCAAACGAGTTTGTCGTTGCCTTTTATTAAAACAAACGGACGTTTGAAACGCTGCGGTTCTTATATTGTATTATATACCTAAAGATTCATTTTCAAATTGCCAACAAAAAGATGACCGAGACGTCTTGTTTATTGTACATTGCACATGTATTTGGATTGAATATATCTAGGTTTTCATTACGAGACAGTGATATTTTTGTATATATATTATTTGATTTGTAAAGTACATTAGAATCAGTCAGTATGCACGTAATTTTTTTTATTAAAATCTTCCTTTTTATGAAATCACAAACACCTGGACCTTTTTGTATGCAGCGGATAAATTAGATGTAATTTTAAACAACTGTTTATTTTAAAGTTTATTTTAACTATAAGTTAAATTTGTTTTATTTTTTCTTCCGCAACAACTTATTTTCACGGGATCATCGTCAGGCAGATTATAAACTGATGAATACAATAATGAAAAATATCTCGTTAAGGGTCCGTATGCACAAGTTATGACCGTATGTCCGTATGGTCAAATGCACAAGTTCAAAATGACCTTTTCAAATTGTGTAACTTGATCAATCGGTTTTATAATAATAACATAAATAGTAGACTATGTTTCTGATAGGTTCATCTTAGAAAAAATGCACAAGGTTTAAGTTCGCTTCGTAGAAAAAAAAACACGAAGTCACCTCTAAATTTTATAAGTTTTGAGAGTTAAAAGGCCTTCCTTAAATCATGTAGCCTTGAAATTTGTATTAAAATAAGTAAAAAAAAATAACCCGTTGGTCGGTCTTAGAAAATATTAACAATTTTATCTAGAGGCCGAGTTATTAAATAACAATTCAGTTTTACGTAACCGCTTGTTTCTTGGTGGTCGTGACAGCCACGGCTGAGAGCGCACTATTTTAAACTAAAAGAAAATGTCATAGAGTTCAGTTCTGATTGATGCAAAATGAGGTACTCAATCTGACTTTATATGCAGCCAGGTCAAAATGTCAGAAAAATGTAGAAGGACAGTATCTGTTTTATCGCGCTCGTATGGAACAGCTTGTTTGTATGATCAGATCAAATTTGAACACAAATATACGTAATAATTGATACGAAGTAAACATAATCTAAATGTTGTTATTTTTGTATTTAGTTTTATACACATTTAGCAGCAGTGTCATTGTGTTTATAGTTCATTCAATAAAATGGTGGTTTACGTGTTTTTAGCTGTTATTGTATCTTTGTTTACTGTATTTTTGTGGTTGAAGAACAAAAATGCCGATTATTGGGAGAACAAGAACGTAGCTTTTGTAAGTAAAAAGAACGGATTTGGAATTCTCTGGGACTTTCTAACTGGAGATAGATCTTTGGCAGAAATTTATAAAGATGTTTATGACAAACATCCAACAGAACCTTATGTTGGATTGTTTTTGGGTTCAAAACCAGCTTTACTGCTCCGTGATCCGGAAAACATTCAAGCTGTATTCGCTGGTGACTTCAAAAGTTTTCATAGCAGAGGCTTGATAACAAATCCAAATGATTTATTGGCTGATAACCTACTCTTTATGAATGATTTTAGAAGATGGAAGCTGGTAAGACAAAAAATTTCTCCGATATTCACAAGCTCTCGATTAAAAAACATGTTTTATATCATGGAACATAGTGCCAGAGACTTTGTCAGATATGTTGAAGCAAACAAAGAATTACATAAGGTTCCTTTCAATCTACTGTATACATATACAGCTGCAGCTCTTGGTGCTTCAGTATTTGGTATTGATACTAAAACTGAAAACACTATGGATTCACCATTTATCAACATGGCATGGAAAACAGTCACTCCAACATTCAAAGCAAATCTAAGATTTTTTGTTGCAAACACATTTCCCAGTATATTCAGATGGTTAAAGCTAAAAGTATTCGGTGAACACGAAAATTTCTTCATAGGCGTTGTAAAGAACGTGCTTCAAGAACGCCAGAGTGAAAAAGAGAAAAGGCATGATTTTATAGATATATGTTTGGAGCTTCAAAACAATGGTACAATGAAAGATCCAGCGACAAACTTTCAATTAGAACCAACTGATGAACTTTTAGCAGCCCAAGCATTCTTTTTCTTCATAGCTGGTGCAGATACCTCAGCTAACACTATGAATTTTACTCTTTTAGAACTTGCTCACAATCCAGATATTTTGATTAAAGTACACAAAGAAATAGATGAAGTCTTTGACAGTTGTGATGATAAACTTTCGTATGATCATATGGAAAAGTTGCAGTATTTAGATATGGTCATAAATGAGGCTTTGAGGAAATATCCTCCAATAGGACTGATTCAAAGGAAATGTACTAAAGACACAGTACTGCCTGTTGGAAATCTGAAGATAGAGAAAGACACTGTTGTTATTACGCCTGTATTTGCTATACATAGGGATGAAAAATATTTTAACAAATCAGATTCCTTTGACCCAGAAAGGTTTAGTTCAGAAAATTTGCCTAAACAACTGAAGTATACTTATTTACCATTTGGAGAAGGCAATCGTGTTTGTATTGGTAAGTTATTCCTGTATCCCTTGTATTCCTCACTTTTTCTTTGGAAGTTAAACTCAAAACAACAAAAAAAAAACAGCTGTCCCAAAGAAAAGATAATTAAACCTTCTCAAAAATGTACGAAACAACAGACTTTTTTTCTTAATTTCTCGAGTATTTCTAAAAGTATTCGTTTTGACGACTACTGTCGCCAGTTTCCTGCTTCCGCAACATCATCCTGTATACATGTCACAGAAACATGGTAAAATACGCTGTTTTACAAAACTTGTGGTTTTTACCATGTTTTACAAAACCACTAATTGTTTTAGAAAATATCTCCGTAATGTAAACAGCTAAACAACGTTCAGCTGTTTCAGAAAATAACACGCAGGATTGTATTAACGTCTTGCGTTATCCAATGCAACGGATAAACGTTTAGTGGTTTTGTAAAACTGTTTAGCGGTTTTATAAAACAGCGTCAAATTAAACGTTGAATTGTAAATTTTATTAAAACTACAGAAGTTGCCTCGCTGTAACTACGCTTCGCCCGGCTCCATATTTTATCTTCGTCATCGCACCTATTTTTGTTGAAAGACTTTTTACATTTTGTCACTTATGTCTAAACGTGAGTAGCAGTATAATTATTGTCGAACGTAAGGCAATGTCAATCCAGATGAACCAAATTTAGCTGTTTTACATAACAGCGCTATTTTGTAAAACAACTAGTGGTTTTGTAAAACAGCTGATTTTACAATCCAACTTCAATATAGGTATTGTTGTAGTATTTGCATAAAAATGTCCCTTATCTGAAAATAAGAAGTTGCGAAAAAAAAAACTTTAAAATTTTCTGCTTTTGTTTTTCTAAATACTGTTTTCGGTAAACTACTGTAGTGTCAAATAACTGAATCACATATTTCAGAAACCTCATTACGTCCCTTGAAATGACACAATAAAAATATATATTATATTATGTCATCTTCACTAAAATTCATTTTACTTGTGTCATTTCTAGGTACTTAAAATGATAATAGACTTTTCTTGTCTTTTCGATTAAAGAAATTATATATATATATATATATACGAAAACACAAAAAAATATAATTATAGGTGAGTAGTAAAATATATTTCGACCACTAATTGTGGTCGGCATCAGTTACACAATTATATATAGAACTTAAAATTAATAATTATAAATTATAGATACTTATGATACTGAATATTTTATTTTTGTAATGATGACAGTAGCAGTGATTGATAGGAAATGGAAGAAGGTCTTATTAAGAAGTTTGCATTGTTTCTTGTGCTGACTCCTCGTAAATATCAATGCTGCTTGTTCAGGCCCGGACCGTAGTGGGCACCAAGTGACCAAATATAGGATCCTTCCCAGGTACTTAATGGGATTTCTGAAATATGTGATTCCTATTTCTATAAATGACAAAAATAAAAATAAAAAAAAAAATAGTAGTTTATGCTACAAGGGCGCAAAGGAATAAATTACGAGGACGATTTAAAACACGAGCGTAGCGAGTGTTTTAAACGTAACCGAGTAATTTATTGCTTTTACGCCCGTGTATCATACTACATGTTTCAATGCATAGTGTGAGGAAATAAAAATAAATATAATCTTGTGAACTTTAAATTATAATTGGCTCAAAAGAACTGTATCCAGAACCGTTAAACAGTGGAAGAAAAAGTATAACGTCTATGGTACACAGAAAAGGCTGCAGGTTAGCCAACCATTGTAAATAAATAAAAAAAAATAATAATAATAAAGCCCTAGGGCAAAATAATCGACTTTCTGTTCGGTTTTGATGCATAAAAAGTGGGCCTTTACGAGCACTTGCATTGAAAATGACATTATAATGACCGATGACGGCCTCATTAAAGAGTAATTATTGTAAATAACTTATTACCACATAGCAAATATTGTAAAATTCTCATGTTCTATCTTCTTTATACGGGGTGTTAATAATAATGATGTTGTGGAAGCTTTTACCCTTGTAACTACTATTATGTCATTTAAAATTGAATTTATTTATATGTTCTATTTACATATTAATTACAAGTGTTAAACGCAGGGGAGGTTTTTTAAAAACTGAACTTAGTTTTTATAGTGTCTTTAATGGTGCAATAAGGTGAACAATTTATAATTATATCTAAGTTACAACTATTGGGATCGCGATGATCACACGACCTTCAGCTTAAGCGATTTAAGCACAAAGACACCGAGTCACTTCAAAACCTGTCCCACGAAATATGTTTTCACTGTGTCAGCACTTAAGTAATATTCACTGAATTTAGGTTTCGTAAGACATGGAGAAACAATGCGGTAGGTAGGTAGAGTTCACTCGTAACACCTCCCCTCCTAGACGAGCGACTATTTGCTGACGTTTACAGCAAATGTTGCGGCTTTTCTTTCCTCTAAGGTCATCATTGATTCATTTCTCGAAGAAGGTAGCTGCGTCTCAATGCATGTCTGTGGTTTTGGTTTCCATGTTAAAGTTGATTGACGACGATATATAAATAGCATGATAGTCAGTACTAATGCACTTGATAGTACGATGATGTACACAGGTATTGTTGTATGATATACGGATGAGTCAACTATATCAAGTTTCGCCGGTTGCTCAATCATTACTTGCTGCTGGATATTATGCAATTTATTCAAATCAATTGTCGTGAAATTATATCGACGAAGTACTTTTGGTGATTTCAGTAACGTATTCGGAGAAGCGATGATTTCAACAGCATGGCCTCGAAGTTTGTTATCGATGTTAAAAACGTTGAATTCAGGGGTCTGTATTTTGCAATTTCGAGGAATCGTTGCTAAAAAACTTCCTTCCAAAATACGATGTTCTTCCTGACTGCATATCAGTTGTACCTTAGTTGGTTTTGGGAATGACATTACGTAATGTTGATCGTCTAATTCTAGCAGGGCCTCCTTATGTAAAAAGACAGGTATAGGTATGCATGTTTCTTCTTTCTCCTGGTGATAGATGAGATCATAAACGCAATCTCGCTGGTCTCTTGATTGGAGCCTGGATTTATCCTTGCAGATATACCACGTCGCAACCTTCGGGCATTCAGCCTCTATGTAGACAAACTCCTTGGAATTAGTTGCTATGTAAGGAAGAGGGGGTAGGATAATCTGGGAATTTTTATTAGGCACGGGACAAAGTTTATAAAGGTCGTACGTAGCCTTGGAAACTATAGGAAACTTTAACACTATTACTATTTTTTTATCGACGTAATAGCATCCTAATCTAATCAAATCATAGAAATACCTAATATCTAAACTTAAAATATGATCAGAGCCATATAACTCTTTTAATTTTTTTATCATAAATATAAGATCATTAATAGATAAAAGTGAATGGTGCACAGATGTAGTGCGGCTAAAAGCTAAAATGTTTTCTATTCTATGCATTTCATCCGAAAGTTTTCGAATATTTTCACTTAATAAAGTGAACAGCTGTGAGAGCTGAAAGTATTGAATAACGCGCTCTTTATCATTACTTGTTACATTTACCAAGAATAAAATAGATTTCTCTAATTTCTGTTGATTTTTACTTATGTTATAAAGGAGTTGATTTTGCTGAAAAGACAGTTCTTTAAATAGACTAATATGCTTGTTCAAACTTTCAGATAATACATTATCATTTTCCTGAAGAATTTTCAAAGCTTTTTCGAATCTCAGAGCATCATTGATATCGAGATTTCCCGATATACTTTTTATAAAGGTTCCCAAAGGGTTAAACAATCCGCGCTTTACTCGAACGGGTTCAAAAGTGCGAACCTGAGATGTAATTTCATCCAGTCTATTAGTCATTTGCAGAATAACATATTTAAACGATGAAAAATGCTGATTCGAAATGTTGTTAGTCAGATAATGAAGTTGGGATTTTAGAGAATTAACTTGTTGATCTATTTTGTCAAGGTCAATTTCTTCAAGGAATGTATGGTCATGGGAAATAATTTTTTTCAAACCAAGTTTGAAAGGTAGAATACCGGGGCTGTCAGATAAACTGTCAAGTCGGATGTTGCTTACTGGTGGAAGGTCGTCCTGGGCTCGAACCACCATTATTATCATGAATATCCTGTAACAATTTAGTCTTTTTAGTCCTTTTGATTCTGGCTTTCGCCACAGGTCCACGTTTTTTCGGTGTGTAAATGTGTATGGGAAGATTAGCTAAAACTTTATCATGAGTGTAGCGTGGAGCAAGTTTTTGCCGCTGCGCTGCAGGATTCTTTATGTAAACATCTTGGTTGATGTCATAATTTACTTCAGGTTCACGGTCAAGGTTACGTCGCGTCATTATGGACTCGCGATTAGAAAGCGATGATTCATGAATGATTCCGTACACTGTTTCCATTGTACGACAGTGATCCTGCATGTATTGTTGTAATAATCTTTGATTTAAGTCCAAGTCAATAGGGTCTCGAGGGTCATAATGTCCGATTATAAGGTCAAATGGTCTGACCCTAGTCAAACTATGCGTCGAACTATTGTAAGCTATTAGTGCATAAGGGATAAGGTTACATGTGAGTTCGTTTTTACGTTGCAATTTTAATAATCGCAAGTGCTCAAGAAGTGTACTATGGAAACGCTCAATTGCGCCATTCTCGTTTGGGGTGTGTGCCGCAGTAGTGTGGTGTTGTACTTTATGAAATTTCAGGAATTCGCTCACGACTTGGTTTGTGAACTCCGTTCCTTGATCCGAAATTACAGTTTGCGGTAAACCATGATGGCTACTAAAATTCATGAGGGCTTTGACTATATTCGGTGCGGTACAATCTGGTAAACGATATGCTTGCGCATACTTGGAAAAAGTATCTATCATAGTTAGATATTTTTCATGGTCTATTGATAAGACATCAATGTGAATAATTTGGAACGGTTTTGAGGGCGGGGGAACTATCTGAAACTGGGGACGCAATGGCGTTCGGTCATATTTAGCACGTCCACATATCGAACATTCATTTATATATTTAGCAATGTATTCCTTTAATTTTGGCCAAAAATATTTTTGTGATAAAGATAGGTAAGTTTCATTTATACCACGGTGATTAGTTTTTCCTGTATGGTATTTTGATATTATATCTTGCTGAATCAAATAATCAGGCATATCTTGCAGTTCTTTTTTTACGAGAACAAGATTTAGGCAAGAACTTTGAATGTTTCTTTGTAGAATGGGAACTATAGAATACATTTTGTCTAAAGGCGTTACTAAAATAGCTGTTTTAAACTTCGGATCTATGAAATTCTTAGCCACTGAAATTATGTCCGGCTCTAATGTACTTTCATTGATCTGTAAAATCGTTCTTTGAAATGTATCAAATGGTTTCGTGATTTTTGGCTTACTTTTTATGCCATTAGTGGAAATTTTGATAATGATTTGTCGCTTGAATTTATTAAGGGGGTCATCCGAAATAGGTATATTTAATATTGGATCTTCTGCACTAGTATGAACTGTGGTTGCAGGTAAGTCGTTCGGGATGTCATTTTGCATAATATCTTCAGTCACAGAAATCGTCGAGGAAGAGTCACGTATAGGGTTTTGACTGGGGGCGGTATCAGTTGAAGATCGGCTTATTAGGGGTCTCTCATCGGGGGCAGTTAATGTCTCTGATGAATGTGTTGATGAAGAACTGGAGCTAATATTCACAACCATGGATTCCAGTTCATGAGTGTGTATTTCAATGCGGGATAAGGCGTCGGCGTTTGTATTGAGTGTTCCTTTTTTGTATATGATACTGAAGTCATATGCTGATAAGCTGAGACGCCATCGGGTTAAACGGGCATTTGTTTCTTTCGCTTTCATATACCCTTGTAAAGGCTTATGATCAGTGATAATTTTAAATTTTCTACCAAAAAGATAAGGCCGAAAGTATTTAGTCGCCCATATTATAGCAAGGAATTCTTTCTCAGTTGTAGAGTAGTTAAGCTCGCTTTCGTTTAACGTCCTCGATGCATAGGCAATTGGTCTATCAGATCCTATAGGTCCTTGTGACAAAATTGCGGCGATGGCAACGTTTGATGCGTCAGTTGTCAATAGAAACTCTTTACTAAAGTCAGGGTAAATGAGTACAGGGTCATTTGTCAGTAGTGTTTTACAGTGATTAAAACATTGGACGTATTCAGGGGTCAGATTAATTTTCGCGCCTTTTTTTAAGCATGATGTCAATGGTTTAGTTAATCGAGCAAAGTCTGGAATAAAACGCCTATAATAACCAAGAAGTCCGAGAAAACCTTTTATTTGTTTCGTGGTCTTGGGGATGGGGTATTTTTGTATTGCAGTAATTTTTTCAGGGTTGGGTTTCACTCCCTCGGGTGTAATTATATGACCAAGATAAGGGGTTTCACGTTTTAAGAACTCTGTCTTGTCCATTTGGATTTTAAAGTTTGATTCTCTAAGTCTGTCAAAAATTTTGCGAAGATTAACTATGTGTTCTTGTAAAGAAGTCGAAAATACCAGAATGTCATCTAAATAGACCACGCAAATGACATTTTGGAGACCTCGAAGTATATTGTCCATAATACGTTGGAAAGTAGACGGACTATTTTTTAATCCCATGGGCATTCTGAGGAATTCATAGTGCCCATGCCCATCGGCTACACTAAATCCGGTCTTGTGAATGTCTTCTGAATCCATTTCTACTTGATAAAATCCACTAGCCAGGTCCAAACACGTGAAATAATTACATCTACCTAGTTTGTCTAGTATGTCTGAAATGTTAGGAATGGGGTATTTGTCATCAACGGTCTTTTCATTCAACTTTCTGAAATCAACTACTAGTCTGTATTTAATTTTACCGGACGCATCAGCTTTCTTAGGTACAATCCAGATTGGTGCACTCCAAGCTGAAGTTGATGGTCTTATAATGCCTTGACTTAGCATTTTGGAAATCTGTTGTTTTACTTCTTCTCTGTGTATGTACGGATACCTATACGTTTTTGAATAAACCGGGTTTTCATCAGTCGTATTAATTTTGTGTTTAATTTTGTTTGTAAAAGTCAGAGGTTCGTTATCAATATAAAAAACGTCAGAGTATTCATTGCATAGTGTCAATAAGTTCGCTCTTTCTTCTAAGTTCAAATGATCGGTCCGCAAGCGCGACAAAACTTCTTGGAATCGCTCGACCTTACTGTTCTCATCACAATTGTATGATATAGTCTGTTCGCTAAATATATGTGCGCGCATGGGTTCGCTCAAAGTGAAAATTTGGTCATGATTAGTCGGGTTAGAAACTTCTACGAGTGCTTGGCCATTTTCTGCTGTAGACAAACATTCCGTGATATGACAACCATTTATAGTCTGTCCGTCAATTGAAATATCACCGTCTAGATTATCAATTGGCACATTTATTAGTTGTGTGGAGTGTGCTGGTACGATAACTTCGAGCAAGTTAGTACTCCGTGATTCATACATGTAGATAGGATTTTCTGCATATTGAGTCTTTAATGACCGGGATTGTAAGTCTATTTTTGAATGCCATTGTTCTAAAAGATCCCAACCAATTAAACCATCAAAGTAATCGTGAAAGCGATAAATGAATAATTTGATCGGTTTCTCGTCTCTGAATTCAGGAAAACACGGAATGGTAATAGAGTAATGATTTTGGGTTGTCGCGTGAATATTAGTCACTGTAAATGGGTCATAGTCAGCAGGAATGTGAGAAAAAAAATTCTGCACTGATTCGGGACTGAGGAAACTTTGGTTAGCTCCTGTGTCAATCAAAAACTTTAGAGGGGGATTCATGATTTGAATGTATGGTAGGTTTCGTTTGTTTTGTAAATTAAGCTCTATTCTGGGGCCGTATTCATCAGGTCCTTGCAAAAATTTTCTTGCTCATTTTGGGAAGGAATTTTGGTCGGTTGTTCGAAATCCTCTTCAGTAGCAACGTAGTTTTCAGGGTAATATTCATAATCATATTGATAAAAGTCATCTGTCTCGTTAACGTTTATTTGTCGTTGATTGTACTGTGGGGTGGGAGGCAACAATCGTGCGGTCGGGTGACTCACACCACTCATCGGTCTGGGACGTTGCTGTTGAAAATTTTGGGTTTGCTGAGGCATATTTGGTCGAGGAGCAATCTTAAACCCTGTTGACATATTTGAACGGGGCAGAGCTCTCATCATATCTTGTGTTCTAGACACTCCTTGGAAAGGGAGTCTAAAATTACGCATTTGGGGTGGTTGATTCAAATTTATGTTTTGCATTGAGGGCACAAAATTTGGCTTTACTTGATTTGTGAACTGCTGAACTGGATATTGATTCATTTTAGGTGAATTTACTGCAGGGTTATTTTGTTGATAAGTGTACCTGGAATTTTGCTTAAAATTTGCGCCATAATTATCTCTGTTCTGCAAATATAGCACATTTAATTCGTCCTGCGCGAACTCTAATGCTTTCTCAAGTGATTCAGGACTCATACATCGTATACGAGAACCAAGTGGTTCATTTAAACCACGCAAGTATGTTTGTAAAGCTAGTTTTTTGTATAGTTGACGCTTTGCTTCAATTGTAGTAGATATAGTCTCATGTAACTCTACATAGGTCATGAGGGTACTCAATAAATTCTGCACATGCTCATAGTAGACTTGGGGTGTATCAAACTTTTGTGTTAACAAGGATAAGTCGGTATATAATGCTGATTCGTCTCTGTGGTCCGAAAAGCTATTTATAAGAGTGTTTCTTATACCAATCCAGTCCCTAGGAATGCCATTAGTTGCTAGCGTTCTAGCAGCAGGTCCCGTTATTTTGTTGAGTATTCCATTTATAAGAGCAGAGTTTCCTAACTCATTTCCAGGGGCTGGGTTTATGAATTTAATAACTAGTTGATCGCAAATATCTAAAAATCTGATCAGCACATTAGGATTTCCATCAAAATCTGGTACTAATCTCAAAGCTTTCCAAATTTGATCAGTTACGCTCTCCATTATTTTTAACAAAGGGGTAGACGACTGTGAATTATTTCCTGTCTCGTCTTCTATTTCTTCTAAAATGTCAAATAAAGTTCTACAATCATAAGAATGCAATATAGACTTTTTGGGTTTTGCACCCTGATTACTCCTAGGGTGAAAAATTTTGAAATTTTTATCTTACTACTTACGCAATTAAAATAGGAACTAGGGTAGGGGAAGAGATAATAGCAACTAATAGGAAATTTGTGCTACTTACATAAACAGACGATTCTGCATCGCGCCTTGGCTCATCGAGGTTTGGATGAAGACGCTGCACCTGGATCCTCTCCTTACACTGCGTCACTTTCGTTTGTAGGTTCGAAGAAATAGTCAACACGTCGACGATTCGACTATCAGCGGAGATCGATGTTTGATTCGCACTGACTCAACTACCTCTCCGTCGACTGCGCCAATTACAAGTGTTAAACGCAGGGGAGGTTTTTTAAAAACTGAACTTAGTTTTTATAGTGTCTTTAATGGTGCAATAAGGTGAACAATTTATAATTATATCTAAGTTACAACTATTGGGATCGCGATGATCACACGACCTTCAGCTTAAGCGATTTAAGCACAAAGACACCGAGTCACTTCAAAACCTGTCCCACGAAATATGTTTTCACTGTGTCAGCACTTAAGTAATATTCACTGAATTTAGGTTTCGTAAGACATGGAGAAACAATGCGGTAGGTAGGTAGAGTTCACTCGTAACATATTATATAGGTACTTATTTATTTATTTATTTAGGAACACCAACAAGAAATACAATAAACTTACTTAAATGGAATAATCTTAAAATGTATACAGCTAGTTGTTTTCTTAATTAAAGGCATCCACATCATGCACCAGTTAAGACAATTATGAACAATTCTTATACTAATAGGAGCATTTACTACTCGTATATTCTATAAAATATGAAATTAAAACTAGGTTAACAAATTTTGTGCGAAGATTTTTTAAAATAACAGGGTAGGTACCTACTTATTTTATGCTTTGTGTTTATTTGTGCGTGTAGTTTTTTTGGCTAAGTATTTACTGACAGAGGACTTGAAGGTGTTGAGCCCGGAGAAAATATCATATACTTATAAAGTATTATCATATATCAATATCAATACTTATAAAGTATTATCGAGCCATAATATCCCCATACTAATTTTATACCTAAGGCCTCTGGGGATAGATGGGAAAGTACATTTTACAAAAACTTTAAAATATTAATATCTATAAAAAACCGGCCAAGTGCGAGTCAGACTCTCGTACCTAGGGTTCCGTATTGTGGATGATAAATTTAATTTTGTCATATTTTTTCATGAATTTGGCAACCGCTTTACTTTTGATGTAATCTTTACGTAAACGCATATTACCATGATTTTTTTCCAATTTTGTGGTCTACCACTTTGGAGATAAGGGAGGCGGACATTAATTTTTTTATGTTTTTTCAAGGATTTCTCGGAATAAATGCAATTAAATATAGCTAAACTATATATTTTTACAATCAAAATTTTAATGCCTACAATTTGATGCCAATGCTGTATTTTTAAAAAATATTTTTATTTTATTTATTTTACTTCCTTTTTTTATATTTCTCATTTATGCTCAATTTTTTTTAATTGCTATAGTTTTTCTGTAATTGGACGGTTATGATCTATAACCGACATTTTTTTCATATTTTTCGGTCTACCCATTTCGGAGATAAAGGGGGCGACATACATATTTTTGGGGTTTTTTAAAGATTTCTCGAAACCAGTGCCAGTAAGTATAGTAAAAGTATATATTTTTACAATCAGCAATTACAATGATAACCATACTATATTATTAGGATAATATTTTTTATTTTTTTCACTTTTGTTTTGGAAATATTTTTAACAGTTTCAAATTTTTCATATTTTTCTTACACCATGTTATGTGGGCAAATTAATGCTATTTTTGTGCCAAATTTCTTGTATTTATCTTTAACGGTGCTAAAGTTATGAGGATGTGACATACGGACGGACGGACGGACAAAATAGTCTCACCATAAAGGGTCCTTTTGTACCTTTTAGGTACTACGTAACCCTAAAAAATACAGTAAAAGATATGGACTTGCGTACGAAGGGTTTCTTACCATTTCACAATATGGGTACGGAACCTTAAAAACATTATGCTTAATAACAACAATATAGATGCCATAGCAACATTTAGGCCACAAAAAGAAGGTGCACAAAATGGTAACGCCTGAAAATAAAAAAATCTCTATGTACCCTAATTTTCATAACAAATTTTATTGTTTTACTTTAGAGTATGAACTACAATCTGACCAAATGTGAAACTTGTATGTGTTGCAGGTAAATAGTAAAATTCGGAATTTTACAAACGGCGTCGTCAGTTTCTAAATGCTTGCTGTTTTCTATTTGCCCAAACATAATTTTGGTCCTTCGAGCTGGATATCGCCTATGGATTGCATCATTGTTTGTTTAAACCACCGAAATATTTACAAATACGGATACAACAAGTGAAAAAGTGAACAAGTGGCAAGTGGTGTCCAGTGAATTCCTCCAGAATATCAGTTCGATAGGGTTGAGGTCTTTAGTACTCTAACTCGTTAAAATCACTAGTGATATCGTAAAATATTCCATTCCAGTCGAGTTAACTACGCAGTTAAATTTTAGAGTAAACAAGTTTGCAAGTATGCGTACCTACTTACGTGTTATTACTTTCTCACAACTAATTATTCACGTAACTAGATTTTGTCTAATTTCAAACAGTTTATCATTAAAATAGTTGAATCATTTACAACTTGCAATCTTTGTTGATACCTATTTCTATTTCTTTAATTTATCGTTATTTATGATTGATTTTGCTTGTTTGTTTAGCTCGCTTATTGCGAATTGAAAAAAAAAATTGTAGACAGATTAATTAATTAATTTATTGAACAACGACAACATGAATATGTTTTAATTAATTGAACAACAATAACGACAAATAAAACAAAGAATAGTCGAATCAAAAAACAAACTCGTAACTTTTACTTGACTTAAGAGTTTTTCAGACAAGTGAAAGAAACGTAGTAAATTTAAAAAGTAAAATATTTTTAATTTATATTGAAATTATTTTACTTTAACATATTGGTGTGAAAATAATACAATTAAAATAATTCCGGGACATCATATAATCAGCTTCAGATGGCCCAACGATACAGAGCGATCTATTTTCGATTCTTTTGCGATTCAAGCAATATTGTTTCG
This sequence comes from Ypsolopha sequella, assembly GCA_934047225.1. Classification (NCBI taxonomy): domain Eukaryota; kingdom Metazoa; phylum Arthropoda; class Insecta; order Lepidoptera; family Ypsolophidae; genus Ypsolopha; species Ypsolopha sequella. The sequence continues at coordinate 27,459,740 of OW203987.1, forward strand.
AGATGGCAGGAGATATCGAAAAGATGTATAATCAAGTTCTTGTGCATGAAGACTAGCGACACCTGCAGCAAATAACCTGGCGTAATGATCCGTCTAAGCCGTTAAAGTCCTACTACCACCACCACCGCCGCCACCACCACCGCCACAAACATAATTATCTAATTATCAGAGGATATATTTCATATTTTATGAGGGTCAGTCGTTGGGAAAAAAAAATACACACATTTTGTAGTTGCATTGGGACACTGAGCCCATGGGAATAACTCGATTTGCCTATGTTCTTGGTAGAAGAATCAAGTTCTGGTTGCGTTTAACTAGCAGTATATTATAGCTATGTTGAGTCAGTGCTTCGTTATGGTTTGATTATATGGGGTAAAAAGTCAGCATTTATATCCCAAAAAAATTGCATCCATTCTTTATGTCTCACAAATAAATTTGTGCAAACCACTGTTTCGGAAACTTAATATTCTCCCGCTTCCGTGCCTATATCAAATTGCAGTCTTTGTTAGACAGCACCTTGTTCAAAACAGCAAAAGATATTATATAAAAACACAAGGAACTCTGCTAGGTTAGTTCTTGCTCACAAGCCTATCACAGAGCGATATAAAAATAATTACTATGCTATGTGTCAAACTATTTAGAATAAATTACCTAAAATAACCTTAGTTTATTTTGAAACATTCTCAACGAAAACGAACAAATGAATCGGCTCATTGAAAAAACATTTACACACTAAAAGAGTTTGTAGCATTAAATATAAATAAGTATTATAAAGTATATAAATAAGTATTTTTGTAAAGCAGCTGTGACACAATGGCTGTTGCTCAAAAACTATGCCGACACTGAACTGGCTCTAGAAATCCCTAAGTAATTTTCTCTCTTACCCCCACCGTTCCACACTAAAAATCCTTACTCACTCTAGCACACACTCCATTTTTCACGCAAACTCACACATCCACCCTCTCTCTACACATACACACTCTCACACACCCTCTCACTTTCACATTTATATTCAAGTGCATAATTTTGTATATTGTGGTTTAACTTTATTTTTTATTTTTTACCGAGGTGATTAGGGACTGGCACCTGGAATACAGATCTTTCGGTTTAGCTCAGGTGCCAAGGTATTATTGTATAGTTTTTCCTTAAAAATAAAAATGTCTATTTATTTATGTATAGCTATAAGTTTTTCCTGTTGTAAATAAACAATATTATTATTATTATTATTTGTAGATTCAAAATAAATTAGTATGTTTGATTAAAATTATCGTCAATATTGAATAGTGTGATTGTGACATTATCAAATGTATTATTTTATTTATATCACTATGAGATAACTATACAAATAGCTTTATTCGTATAGGTACTAAAATGACTTCTGTAAATATTTGCATGCTTTAAGGCGACGACGCCGTGAAGAATTGGCACTTTTTGGAGTCGTTTTATTACGTTCAGTAATAAGCTTCTAGTTTGATAAATTTGTATAACATTTTGAAATCTTTTTCTATATTTCTTTAACACAGAAACGTGATTAAAAATCTTTCACTCGATAGAAATAATTATTAAAATAAGGTCTTCAAACACACGTTTTCTCACAGTTTGACAAATAATTATCATGTACAGATCCTAAACATATTTTATTACAAGGGTTTAAACAACAGTAAAATTTTGGTAATTGAAAATTTTTCTAGTCATTTTAGTTTTAATAGTAATTTTTTTGTCCTTTTTCCTGAATCGGTCCCTCTCGCACTGCGCGTTTTTCCGCTTGGAGTGACACTGCCCGTTGAAAACTCGATGCCTCACCTTAATAATTGTAATTTTTTTCATAGCAAATAAATGATTGATTCTTGATTCTTGGAATTTTTTTGTGCAATAAAGTATTATCCGACTCGCACTTGACCGGCCTCCTTTTGTTCCCCAGGTGCCAGATTCGCTCGCCTGCAAGTGAAGGCTGGACTGGCGTGGCTGCTGCGTCGGTTCACGTTGGATGCGCAAGCGAATGTACCCAGCAAGTTCGAACCAAGCTTCTTCAGTCTGCGGGCGACTGATGTTCATTACACATTGCTGTCGAGAGATTGCGCTGTGGACAACAAAATATAATAAAAATAGTATTTTGTGCAACTGTAACATAATGTGAGAGACACTCGTGCAAAACCATTACGAAACTCACTTCATTTGTTTCGTAAACAAGCACTCGCATTCCAGTTCCAATGTCTAATTATGTTCAGTTGCACACAATACTTTATCTACGACCATCAAAAACAAATTAACGAAAAAAAAAAAACGGCCAAGAGCGAGTCGGACTCGCGCACGAAGGGTTCCGTACTCTATCTATAAAAACGGCAAAAGAAAACATGTCTGTTGTATGGGAGCCCCCTTAAATATTTATTTTATTCTGTTTTTTAGTATTTGTTATTATAGCGGCAACAGAAATACATCATCTGTCAAAAATTTCAACTGTCTAACTATCACGCTTCATGAGATACAGCCTGGTGACAGACAGACAGACGGACAGCGGAGTCTTAGTAATAGGGTCCCGTTGTTGACCCTTTGGGTACGAAACCCCAAAAAGAACAAACGTCATGAAATTGTAATGAGACCTTAGTCCAAAGAATTATTATGTAGATGCCTGATACCAATCAGAAGCGAGAACGAGTAGTAAGACAGACCGTTATTGCTTGTGCCTGTTTTTTTAGTGGTGTTATAATATATTTAGTCAATCACAGCGCAGAATTGCGGTATTATAATGTAATGTAATAACATCAGTCAAACAATGTAGGTAGGTACTTATAAAACCACTTTTGATGTTGTATTTACTTTATTGCAGTATGGGAGGAGATACAATATTTTATTCTCTTTACAAGGTACCATTTTATACACTTCATCTAGTCAAATTTTTTGTAAATTTACGTGGTAATTATAGTAGTTTATTCTACAAGGGCGAAAAGGAATAAATTACGGGGCCGATACCGATAAACGTAACCGAGTAATTTATTGCTCTTACGCCCGTGTATCATACCACGTTTTTCAATGCATAGTGTGAGGAAATAAAACAAATATAATCAAATAAAATAATTTTAATTATTAAAGTTGAAAGTTACATTGTTACAATTTTGCAATTTAATGATTGGCTCAAAAGGACTGTATCCAGAGCCGTTAAACAGTGGAAAAAAAAGTACAACATTTATGGTACACAGGAAAGGTTGCAGGTTAGCCAACTTCTCGTAAAAAAATAAAATAATAATATAGCCCTAGGGCAAAATAATCGACTTTCTGTTCGGTTTTGATGCATAAGAAGTAGGCATTTACGAGCACTTGTATTGAAAAATAATTTATGGTTATCAACTTGACAACAACAATTCAAATTAAGAAAAGAAATCACAAAATACGTCAGTATACAAACAAGTAATTTACGATCTATTTATCAAAACTTGGAACTGATAAATGATAAAGTTGAACTCGGGTAAAATACGAAAGTGGGATCCGTAAATAAAAAAAATATTATGACCCATCCATTCATCCATCCACCAGCCTAGTTCGTCCACTGCTGGACATAAGCCTTTCCAGGACTACTCCCGGCGGTCATCCTGGAAGAATTTGCCCATACTCACACACGCTGGGCAGGCGGGTTGGTGAGTGACGCCGCTGCCCGTTACCAGTCTGTTCCATATAAGGCCCGGCTATTAGGGATGGATAAACCGCCATCCATCGGTCTCAGGCATGGTGGGCCTCCTGGTTTTTTGCCTGTGAGCTGTCCTCTTACTCTCCCCCGAATTACTTCGAGGGAGTCTCGAAGTAAGATGGTGGTACCTCGACAGTCGAGCTCGGCATGAGTTCTACCACCTGTTATGACCCGATGACAATAATTTTTAAGTATTGTTACCAATAAAGTTTAAGAAATTATTTTGTCGCTTTTTATCAATTATTAATTAGTTTTGGTATAAGAATTTTTTTACGTTTTTTTTTCATTTATGTATTTCATTGCTAATGCTAAGTATTTAAACATTCTTTATTTGGAAATTTGATAATTTCTAGGGTTATTTTTTTTTATCTTTCCTGTGAGGTGTCAATATAGTGCAACATCCAGCATATTAATATCCAATATCTTTTTTGGGCTAGCGCCTGAGATTGGTCATTCAGAATAAAATCTAGTCATAAAATCTCACTGCAACTTTATTTAAACGTTTTTATTTGGACGTCCATAAATCACGTGACAAATATTTGGCTGAATTTTGACCCCCAATGTGACGTGACTCATGAGAAATTAAAAAGGGAAGTTTCATCAACGAATTATTTATTTTATGGTTGGCTGGTTTCACCAAGAGATAATATAGTCACGTGACATTTGTTGACTTCCTAATGGTAGAAATTTTGTTTTTGTTTTTAACTTTAATATTTCCACCAGCTTTTAGCAATTGTTCACCTTATTTTGTATATTGCATAAGGTCGGTTTTGGAAACGGGCCTCAATTGAAAATCAGCGCAGTGGCTTGCCTCTGCATTATGTTGAGCTGAGGACCTATTCCACTACCACAGCACTTACATTATTTATTAGTTTTAGTTGTATTTTTTTTTCTTTTTTAATTGTTTAATTGTAAAATGTGTATTTTTCGTTTCCTTTGTCGTGTAATGCTGTGGAAATGGAATAAAGAAGCTATCTATCTATCTTATCTATCTTCAAACCTCCTTCCCCGCCACGTGACCAAGTGGCACTGGAAGCTAACCCCCCTCTCCTAATTAGCATCACATAATTTATGAATTTATGGACGCCGCTAACTGTCTAGTTCCAGTATAGTTTAGAAAATAAAATTAGCTCAATTCGGATTACCGGATTTTGCGTAACAACAGAGGCACGTTCCTGTAAGTCACGACTCACGGTCACGACTATTGAAAACACTTATTAAGTCTCTTAAAAGCAACAAAGAGAAATAATTGTAAGAAAATGAGTTACTTATATACCCAACATTTTTATTTAAAACTACCCCCACATAAAATGTACAAAATTTATAAACAGAAAAATACTTTTCTGTCAAATTATTTGATTCATTGTTAGTTAATTTTAATCAAAAATAATTACATTTATGTAAATTTTATGTAATGTAAATTGTAATGTACATAGAATATTAATCTTTTTGACATTACTTAATCATAATACAATTTATTGTTTTTTCTATTATTATTATTATTATTATTATTTTTGATTAAGAATATTATTATTCTATAATTTTATAGTTAATTTTATAATAATTATACTTTAAGTATAACTTTGTAATCTATTCTTTGACAACTATTCTTTGTAACTATATTTGTTATTAATAAATAAATCTAAATCTAAATCTAATTATTTTGTATCTTTATTTTTCAAACATGCGCATGTTTACATGTGCAACAATATTGCTATGCCCAACAAAGTGAACTTTATAATGTTATTGTTAATAACGCCAACTTGTACTACATGAATGCAATAAATGAATTATGAACTAGACTAGCGACCCGCCCTGGCTTTACACAGGCATCTATTAAAAAAAAACGCATCAAAATCCGTTGCGCAGTTTTAAAGATCTAAAGATCATACATAGGGACAGACAGCGGGAAGCGACTTTGTTTTATACTATGTAGTGATCATAAGCCGTGTGATTCATTATTGCAAATTATGTTTCCTGAACTGCAAAGACTTACTGTTATCATTTCATAGTATGGTTCTTTGGGCGCGGAACTCTTAATAAAGCAAGAAGGTAACACAAGTTCAAATGTATAAGATTAGATTCAGTATGATCCTTGACATCGTGCTGTGAGCGTGTTTAGTTCTTCAATTCGTCATCGTGAAAAAAATACAAGTTGGACTGACGAGGCAGCGTACACAATTCAAGGTGATAATATACTTTAATAAAAAATAGGTAGTCTCGTTTTTATTAACTTTGGGTTTTTAATAAGCAAGAAATAACATCCTGCTTAATGAATTTGATTTGGGGTACAGTGGTAAAACATGGAATGTCACAGAAAATCCAAAATTTTTATTTATTTATTTATTTATTTACTTAAATGGTTAGCATTACAGAATCCTTTTGGACTCGGCATCAGTTGCATTGACAATAGATATGACATTATAAATATAAAAGACAATTTATTTTTTTATTTTTTATATATAATGTCTATTGTCAATGCAACTGATGCCGAGTCCAAAAGGATTCGAAATATATCTTGCTCATATTAATTAATGTGTATAATTTACAAAAAAACCACTATATATATATCAATATTTATAAAGAAAAGCCGAATGGGTAACATTATATTTTATTAGTATTACAGAAAAAACTTAATTAGGCCTATCCTAGGGTTAGTAAAATACAAAATAGAGAAAAAAAAAATTGGGACTAATAATACCCAAAGTAGGCTTCCGACACATTAACAGATTCTTTCTTAGACAGAAATTCACAAACTGCACTTTGACTTTACTTTGACGGAAAGATCAACTTTCAATCAAAAATATGTTTCATAGTCCTGTCAAACCATTACTTTACTTTCACAAACCTATACTTTGCTTAGTAATGTTGAATGTTGAGAGTATACTTTGACAAAACAAAGCTTACTTTGTGAAGACGCCTTTGCTGTAAAGTAAAGTCACCACTGTGAATCTGGCCCTTAGACTGTAAAACTAACAACTTAGCACATAATCAAGAATATCAAGTAAAATATGGCAAAATTTTCCTGCGTATAGGTATTTATCATCAATTTACAAAACGTGCAAAAACTGTGAGAGGACTTTCTGTTATAAAAGAGATATTATAACAGAAGAAAACAAATGTCCATCTGTCAAATAAATTAAAATTCTAATTCTAATTATAATTTATGTCAATGATGAGTGATGACAGCGTAACAACACCCACGAGGTTATTTATTTAATTTTTATTCTGTTCAAATAAACATAAATTTATCTTGAACTAGCGACCCGCCCCGGCTTTGCACGGGCATGTATTATACATATAAACCTTCCTCTTGAATTACTTTATTAAAAAAAAAACACATCAAAATCCGTTGCGTAGTTTTAAAGATATAAGCATACATAGGGTCAGACAGACAGCGGGAAGCGACTTTGTTTTATACTATGTAGTGATAACGATTAATAACAAATAATGAACGTTTAAAAAACATAATAATCTGTAATAAGAAATCAAATTATGCGCAGTTCAAGTAAATAAGCTTTCCCAAAATCATTTCACAAAAGAACTGTCGAGCACTAAAATGTTTTGTTCTGCGAAATTCCTTCGTAAAGTCGACCACGGAAGTGACGTACAAGTTCTGAATATGCCCCCTTATTCGAGATGCGAATATAGAAGTATCCACTTCAAAATCAAGACGTAGTTTTGTCCATGTAACGGGTAAATCAGGCCAAAAGTGATACAGTTTCTCTTGTGCACAACCGTCGGGCCATCAGATTATGGAATTCGCTTCCCCATAACATCAGAGACGGTCCTTCACTCGGTATTTTTAAAAACAGAGTGAAAGAGTCTACCTTTCAATTTCATGAGTATCTATAGATAACACAATATTTATTTTAACTATTGTTATGTATTTTTTCAATGCATGTGCTCGTAAAGGCCCACTTTTTATGCATCAAAACCGAACAGAAAGTCGATTATTTTGCCCTAGGGCTTTATTATTATTATTTTTTTAATTTATTTACAATGGTTGGCTAACCTGCAGCCTTTCCTGTGTACCATAGACGTTATACTTTTTTTTCCACTGTTTAACGGCTCTGGATACAGTCCTTTTGAGCCAATTATAATTTAAAGTTCACAAGATTATATTTGTTTTCATTTCCTCACACTATGCATTGAAAAATGTAGTATAATACACGGGCGTAAAAGCAATAAATTACTCGGTTACGTTTAAAACACTCGCTACGCTCGTGTTTTAAATCGTCCTCGTAATTTATTCCTTTGCCCCTTTATAGCATAAACTACTATTTATGTATATAAGTAAATTTATGTTTATTGTTTAAATAGTTACTTCATTATTATTTATGCAGGTATATTTATTCTCTCAAATATTTAACTTTTCACAATTATATATACAAGGTGACTTTTTGATGATCGTCCAAATTCATACTGGTGGCTTGGTAAGTGATCAGTATCATGGATCAATAACAATTTTGGTGAAATTCGTAAAATGAAATTTCGACTCCCCATAGTGATTCACTCGGGACTGGAAGTGAATTTCTATGGGAAGCCGAAATTTCATTTTAGGAATTTCACAAAAATTGTTATTGATCCATGATACTGATCACTTATCAAGCCTTCAGTATGAATTTAGGCGATGATCAAAAAGTCCCCTCAGACATGCAAATTCAAATTCAAATAGTTTATTTTGCAAAGTAAGTATATAAAATACACGTTTCACAAGTCAAAATTTAATCTTACATAAAAAATATATGGAATAAAATAATAAATGTACATGAACTAGATTAAACATTTATTAAATTTATGTAGCAATATATATACGATTAAAATTATAGGTAAAATACATATTATACAAGGTGAAATCCAATCAACCGCCCGAACCCACACCGGAGACCCGGCCAGGGACCAGGAACAAGGTTCAATGATCACCAACCGAGCCCCCAGCACGAATCCAGGCGGCCGACCAAATCCCATCATATATACTACATAGTAATAGGTTACATATATAAATACATACCTACCTCCGTCCATTCGATTAGTCTTGGTAAGAAGAACGGGCAAGAAACTTAGCAAGAGATTTGTCTCAGTTTTTACTGCGCGGCAACACTCACTAAGCGTGCACCATGTTTACATAACCTTCAATGTTGACAGTGATCTGCCTTGAACTTTGATTTTTATTTGGTCTGTGTTCAAGACTAAGACGTGTGTGATAAACTGATAAACAACTTTCGTCTCTTTCTTTTGGCGTGGAGACCTTCGGTTCATGGGGACCAGAAGCGCGACGACTCTTTAAGGAGGTCTCGTTACAAAATAGATACTACCAGAAGGCCAAATCGACGACGACGGAGCGAAAACAGATGCACACATGCATAGACGCGTACGTATGATGATCTCGGCAGAATTTCGTATTGGCATTCGACCAACTTCATCCGAGATCGTCGTACGTACGCGTCTATGTGTGCGTGCGCCTGTTTTCGCTAGTTATGCGTAAACCTTCTGTAAGTGGTTATTTTGTGGTCTCGTAGCGCCTGATCGACAACTCCGGTAACCCAAGAGCTGGGGCATACTTTGATCAACAGATTAGCCTCGCAATCCAGTGAAGCAACGCTGTCAGCTTCTTGGGTACTTTTCCCAATGACGGCAGCGATCTGGCCAGCATATTTTATTTAACTTTAAATGTTAATAGGTGCCGAAAATTTAGTTTTTTATTTTATTTGTGAACAGAATTTTTATTTTAGTTATAAAGGTAATTTAAATTTTAGATTATTTATTTTATATATTTCTTATAAAAAAAATATAACATTGATAACTATTTTATAATCACGCCTGACTTTCAATCCTTGGACCCAGGTTCGAATTCTACCGGTCTAGTATGCGCCAATAAGAATTTATGTGCTTATCGTTTTGTTAAATAACTTGCTAAAAGGTGAAGCCTTCACCGTGAAGGTAAATAATAGTTTATTTATTATTTATTACACTTTTGTGCATCTAAAAACTATATAAGTAGTGTATCCTTAACAAAAATCTAGTAAACTGTATTTTTAATTCAACTTACTGGACTATAAAAATATTGTTTATTTCATTGGTGATTGGTTGATCGGCAGATATCGAACCCAGCTTCCAAGATTGAGAGTTCAGTGATTTAGGCACCACCGCTTTCATTAAAGTTAGTTCGGTGGTTAAGGGTCCGTATAAAGTCAGATTGTGTACCTTTTGCATCAATCAGAACTGAACCATAGTTCAAAAATCTGTGACTGAACTATAACGTTTCCATTTAGTTTAAAATAGCACGCTCTCAGCCGTGCCTGTTACGACCACCAAGAAACACGCGATCACGAAAAACTGAGTTTTTATTTAATAACTCGGCTTCTATTATGAAAAATAAATTGTTAAAATATTCTTAAATTTCAAGACGAGGTTATTATCACTTATTTTTTTTACAAATTTCAAGGCTGTATAGTTTAAGGAAAGCCCTTTTACACCCAAAAAGCATGAAATTTTGACGTAATGTCGTAATTTTTGGTGTCGAACGCTTTTGCGTTTTGTCCAAGATGTTTTAATCAGCCCTATAGTCTACTACCTATATTATTTTTATTAAACCGATTGACCAAGTTACACAATGTGAAATGGTAATTTGAAGTTGTGCAGTTGACATAGTACAGACACTTAATAGCTTAAAATAATGCAACATATCCCGACCTTATACGGACCGCTTTCATTAAAGTCAGTTTGTTGATTTAGGCACAGCCGCTTTCATCAAACAGTCGCAGTTCCGAGCCCAGTCATGCCATTCAAACGTGTTTGGGACGACACATGCCCCCGGGTCTACGAGCAATGGGAAGATCAGGGAGCCAAGTGGACAGTACAGGACCTGCTTCCCGAAGATGATGAGTTAGCTATGGAAATGATGATCGAGATCTTTTTGTCTGACGAGACTTTGTGCGCGGTAGTCGGTACGTACTAACGCAGGTAATCTTTATTTCATGCGCGTGGGCATTTCGTAGAATTGGGCTTATCATGAAGTATGAAACCGAAAGTCTTTCAACAAAAAGTCAAAAATAGGTGCGACGAAGAGCGAACGGAGCAAAGTGGTGTGAGGAGGAGCTAATTAGGTTTACATGTACATATAGGGGAGCCGGGCAATGCGAGGCAGAGCGAGGCGATCCCTGTGTAGTTTAAACATAATTAGGATATATGCCTAGGCAGATCATAAATCATGATATGGCCAATTCTACAAAACGCGGTCGACATATTATGTACCGGAACAGGGATCTTTAAATGAAACCACATGTTCTTACTTAATCTACGGAAATGATCAAATATTGTTTTATGACAAATTTTGAAAACATACTGTGTATATTTTGCATGTTTTATTTTCATTTCCGCAGACATATTTCTTTGGGAAAGTTCTTCAGTATTATCAGTTGCTTATGTGGTTTACCATTCCATTAACACCTGTTATACTTATACTAAAATCGCAAGTAGGGTCTTGTCCGTACAGGGGACTACTGACATACTCCCCCACTCCTACTGGAAAATTATATACATGTCTAAAATATAAAAAAAATGATATTTTTTTCTCATATTTTTCGTTGTATTTAAGTATTAAATACCCGATACCCTTCGTCGATAACCTGTAGTTGGGTACTCGAATCACAGTTCACGGTATTGTGATTCTCACAATATTCCAGGTGTAACCGAAGACCCAGGTAGTATAAGGGATGGTGTGAAATTCTGGAAAGAATGTTTGTCACACAGAACCAGTTTGGCCTGCTACAGAGACCTGGATGGGAAGAAAGAGCTGGTGGCTCTGAACATGTGCCCAGTCAGGAATGCGGATGATGTTAAGGGTCATGTGGAGGTTAGTAATTTTATTCAATAACCCGACTTTTTATAAAACAACATAAACCCTGTCAAAATTGTTGTCGTTTGGTCAGGTCAGGTCTCATCAGAAATAGAATAAATAAAAGCTAAGTCTATCCTTAGCACAATAATAATTTGAGAATAGCTTATCGTATTATTAATAATTAGCTTTTGCGCGCGATTGGGTCCGCGTGGAAGAAGATTATGCGGCCACAGTGTAATCCCTTGGGAATCCCGCAATAAAAGTATCCCAGTTTTTAAGTTGGATAATAATTTAACAGTGATCTTCCTTCCTTCTTTCTTTGTAATCCATGTCTCACTGCTGAGGATCGTACAGTGGTAACCGTATCAAAACCCGTTCAGATTTCTTGCGCGATGCATGAAATACTGACAAAAATTCCGATTTTTTTTTGTCTCAGTTTTCTACACTGCAATTTTTTTTAGAATAGTATCAATGTACAGACAGACAGAGTTAGTGTTTAATATACTTGACTTTACAATTTTCAGTTATTATAATAGGTACCTAGCCCGTTTCATCAAAGAAGGTATCACCGTCTGTTATACAATTGCTGCAACTAATTTCACATTTAAACTTTTTGTTCACGAAAATTGATGACCATTTAAACGAAATAATTGAATATTTTATTTATGCGCGTTCTGATAGTGAACAGCGCCACTTGTTGATTTTTTTATGTACTAAAATTGTATACGCTACTTAATTCTAACCAAAGTTTTCTTGTTTTTCTCTTAAAAAATCGTTCGTGACCTATAAGTACGTCTTCATGTCCAGGAATCAGTTTTTAGAACAAAAAATTCCAAAAATGTTTAAATGACGATAACTTTTTTCCGACACCCGGTTACAATGATACAAAGTCTATATTCGAACCTTAATTAAGTTCTGTCCACCTGTGAAAACTACATGAGAATCCGTTCAGGGGATCTAAAAAGGCCGACTTGGGTGAATTTTAAAATGATTTGAAATAGGATGGAGTCAGAGTTTTTTCACGCGTGCAAAAGAGACGGCATTAGAACAGAATCATAACATGATTCATCCAAAGTGGCCTTTTTAGAGGTCCAGTAGTTTCGGAGATGTGCCCTTATAAACAGACAGATAGACAGAAAATAATTCTAAAAATCACTGATTTGTGTTCTTTACTCTTCTTTCATCAAACCCTTTCTATTTTTATTACTTTTCTCCAATGTACACACCGGGTTCTAGTCTTTTATTATATGTATTGATTGATTGATATTGATTGATTGATTGATATTGATTGATTGATTGATATTGAAAAAAAATAACTCCACTTGATTTCTTGCTCGAATTGATTATAGTAATCAGTTTATCTGGCACTACCCTTAAAAACTTTCCACATCACCAAAAGTTAACTGGCAGAGAATGCTTATTAGCATTAAGTTCGCCTTTGTGCATTGTAAATTATTTTGTGCAATAAAGTATTACATACATAAACTTCATTATAATTTTCAGTTTGAAGGCGAACCGTGGGAGCAAGTTCTCAGAGGCCTAATGTACGTTGAGTCCAAAGTAGACCTCTTCAAAGTGTTAAATGTGGATGCGTATTTGGGTGGAGCTGGTCTGCTGGTCAGGAGAGACATCAGAGGGGCAAAGCTCGGCGCCAGGCTGCTTCAAGCTAGGTGAGACTTACCTCACTATTTGAAGACGATAACTGACAACACAACATTAACGAATCGCTTTTTAGGGTTCCGTAATCAAAGGGTAACCAACGGGACCCTATTACTTAGACTTCGCTGTCCGTCTGTCTGTCCGTCTGTCACCAGGCTGTATCTCATGAACCGTGATAGTTAGACAGTTGAAATTTTTACATATGATGTATTTCTGTTGCCGCTATAGCACCAAATACTAAAACAGAATAAAATAAATATTTAAGGGGTCTCCTATACAACAGACATGTTTTTTTGCCGTTTTTTTAGATAATGGTACGGAACCCTTCGTGCGCGAGTCTGACTCGCACTTGGCTGGTTTGTTGAATTACATTTTCCTTTCAAAAATCGAACGGTAATTTTTTCAAATATTTGTTTACCGTGTTATGAAATTAAACTATGAAATTATGAAATGATCATTGTGCGAAAGAAAAAAAAAACTGATTCCAAAAAAATAAAGTAGATGATCTACCGATCATAATGAACTACTTTTCCGAACAAACAAAACAGCGCAAATGAAAAAAAAAGTGTGCCTTCCCATTTTTCAAAGGAAACGTGATTTTTTAAATTACATCGTAGCTGTCTTTCTATGGAAGAATAGTTGAATATGATCAGTAGATTATTTGGTATGTTCAACGATACCTGTATTTATGGAATATAGAGAAATACCCTGACTCTGATCTATTACTCACTTGGCTTAATATCAGGTTCCGTAGAGATTCCCATGTTCTGACCTTTCTTTATGGTATTCTCCATAACTTTAGTTCCCCATCATATCTGATAGAACGCTTCGTATCCCTTTCGTCCCTCGACCATCATCAACGTCCCAGCAAAGTGTGGCTTCTTCGCACACTGCATAGTTCATGTATGTACGAGTATTCAAATTCTTTCACCGTGAGTGCAATACACTTGTAGAATGGTTTGCCGCTACACATCCGTGAAGCTTCGTCCATGTCAGTCTTCAAGAGTTCGATAAAGCAACACTAATTTACAGAACGTTTCTTAATTGAAATATTATTTAGAGTGCATTACAATCTAGAAAATATCAATCAGAAACAAATCCAAAGACAAGAATTTGAAAAAATTTAAAATTCTTTAAGTATAAATACTTGAACTTATCAATTATTAATTTATTTTGTTTATTAGCATGTAGTATAATATAATTTACTGAGTATTAGGCACGAAACATTTCACAAACAGCATGTGAAAAATCATATGAAACGCGTTTTCAGATATCTAACCTGCTACCTTCCTTCACATAGTCTGTTAAAAATCACAGATCATTCGCATAGAAGAGAGAGCGAGTGAGCAGGGACGAATCAAGATATATGAGTATTTCTTACCCTCTTGGGTTCGGCATCAGTTATTTTCAACACATTCACTGTAACAACGTGTTTCAAAGTGGCAATCCCAGTTTACATACATCTATTACGTACATCCCTGTACCAATAAACTTTACGTACTCATTAAAATTATAATTGCAGAGAACCTATGTGTCGAGCTTTGGGCATTAAAGGCACATCCACCGTTTTCACTGGTGTAGCATCCCAGAACCTGGCCACCAAGGTCGGCTTCGAGACCGTAGCGGAAGTATCTATCGCAGAACTCGCTGATTCAGGTCTTAGATACTCGAAACAAGACACCAGGATATTGAAGCTAATGGTTAAGAAATACGAATGACGCACTCAAAAACCTATTAAGTAATATTAAGTAGTTACATTTTTTGTTCGCTAAGTAGATTTTTTTTTTATTGTAATAAATAAAGTTAGTTGTCTCATAATTTATGTGTTTATATTTTTAAATATTTACTTCCACTATTTTTTTAACTGCTGCTATTCTAAATTATTTTTCAATGCAAGTGCTCGTAAAGGCCCACTTTTTACGCATCAAAACCAAACAGAAAGTCGATTATTTTGCCCGAGGGCTTTATTATTATTATTTTTTTAATTTATTTACCAGAAGTTGGCTAACCTGCAACCTTTTCTGTGTACCATAAATGTTATACTTTTTTTTACACTGTTTAACGGCTTGGGATACAGTCCTTTTGAGCCAATCATAATTTAAGTTCACAAGATTATAACACCGATTCGGTGTAACACGTTTTAACTTAATTGACAGGATTAAACTTAACCCTTAACCACTGACGTGTCATTTTGTTACACTACCACTGACGTACGTACGGGATACGTATTTAATTTTGAAACCCTCCTGATGCAAGAATGGAGGGTACCTATGGTGTTCACGCTACACTACGTTACCAGCGTGACGTTCGAACATGACATGTGCATGACTAATATCGCGGCGCTGCGCTGGCGCCACCTGGCGACACAATAGACTTGCGTGCTGCCAACCCGCGGCTCACTCTCTCTCTTCGGCTCGAGACGCCTCCGCAGGCGCACGTCTGCGCTCGCGCGGCCGGACTGTTTCGTCCGAACTCTCTAGAGAACGACACATGTGTACACATTCGTGCCGCCGATACAAACAATCTCGCGTATTCACCGTGTCTTGTGAACATATAAGTGCTGTGTATTACTTCAAGACATCCAGCTCATCACTGCTCATCACCGCCAAATCAATTAACCCAACAAGAAGGCTCAGCCCGCCAGCGCATTCGTCGGCTCGCCATAAACATACCAACCAGGTCAGTGCACCCACATTGTTACCCACAATTCTCTCGTGTCAACCCATCCGTTTATCCTCTTTCATCATCTCTGCATTCCTGTAGCCAGCGGCTACATTTTTGGACCTTCGAGCCGGTAGTGACCAAATTTTTGGTCACTTCGAGCCGTGAAACCCCGGCCCCCCCAGCCCCTCGATTTACTACAGTCCATTTTCACATTTTGATAAAACATTTTGGCCCTTCGAACCGTTAGAACCAGCCCCTTTTCAGCCCCTACAGTCCATTTTCAATACAAGAAAAATTTTGGTCCGTCGAGCGGAAAATTTTTGGTTTATATCACCCCCCGCCTCCCCCCCGCCGGCCCGTAACTTTGTTTGAACCAGCCCCCGTCGATTTGCAGTCCATTTTCACTCGGTTAAATATTTTGCCCCCTTTCCCGGCAAAAAATATTTTGTGGTCTCGAATACCTATTGCGGGTAGGTAATTAGAACCGCCGCCTGGAACATTCCATCGGTATAGAACCGGCCCATACATTCAGCCCAATTGTTTAAGTTACAGTCCACTATATTTCTTTATTATACCAAACTTTATTTCGTGCACTTATATACGTCACATATATGCGTAAGTTACGTGTGTTGAGTACAAAGTACACACGTTTACGTTTACGAATTATTACTTTACCAAAGTTTGATCTGCATCATTGGATTGTCCGCTCATTTAGATCCGATTTCTGCGAGGTAAATACATTCTTTGTTTGTTTACGCGTTCGAGGCTTGTAGGTAGGTATTTTATTCTATAAATAGAATTTTCGACGACTGATGTGTTGTTGTAAATATACTGTTATGATATATTGCCGTCAGTTTTTTCGTGTTATTGTCTAACAAGTTCATCGGCCCTTTTCGATATTTTTGTGTTGCGGTAATCTCACGTTGCAGTAATAGTATTCCGGACAGTTTGATCGTGTTATTGTCTGTTTTTTAACCGGATATATATATAGCACAAATATAGTAAAAAAAAATTATTTTTTCTCTTCTCATCTCTGATCTTATTGTTAATGGTACACATATAGGGTGTTCCACGTTGGTGTATCAGCTCATATACAGGTTGTTTTTTAAAAAAAAAATTTTTTTTTTCTCTCTGTCGTGTTTATTTTCCGTGTTCCGTTTGAACATAGCCTTTGTTTTTTCGGCCCGCGCAAGTTACAAGCTATCCGCACGTTGGAGTTGGTAGCGCTCAAGTTTTAATAACTCATTTTCACATATAGTCACACTCATCACACATTCAATCAGCACATACACACTCAGCTCATTTTCACTCACACATTCAATCAGCACATACACACTCAGCTCATTTTCACTCACACATTCACTCATCACATACACATTCAGCTCATTTTCACTCAATGAAACCAGCACTCAGCGCACTCAGCACACTCATCACACACACACTCATCACATACACACTCAGTTCATTTTCACTCAATGACTTCAACTCCAACAGAGAATTCTTGTAACTCCGCACAACGTGTAGTGAACGTCACTAACACACCAATTTTGTTGCCAACCGTATCACTTGAAATAGCAGATGTACATTCACTCAATCACACTCAATTTCACTCAGCACGAGCCCTGTTAGGTTTTATCTCACGTCGCGGTACTCCAATTCTCATTCGCTCAGACTGCGGCACAAACAATGATGCAATCACTCACAAGCTCGCGAATCAGCACATAACTTGGTTCGGCGCTCTGCACGAAATAATACTCAACTCAAGACCCCTCTGCCCAATTTCATCTGACCCTACGGACTTTGAACCTCTCACGGCCGGACATTTCATTATTGGTCGTTCGCTCACCGCTCTACCTGAGCAATCTTTTGACGACAGACCCATATCTGCTCTTAAACGGTTTCAACTCATTCAAGCGCTCTCTCAGCGCTTTTGGACTCTCTGGTCCAGATCCTACCTCCATACCCTGCAAACCCGCTCCAAATAGCTCTCCCCTTCTTCCCCTCCTCAAGTGGGTGAACTGGTCCTCATCAAAGAGGATGACTTGCCTCCGCTCCAATGGAAGTTGGGAAGAATTCTCCGCACGATACCTGGCAAGGATGGAGTGATACGAGTTGTGGATCTGGACACAGCTCATGGAAATCTGCGACGACCTGTGTTCAAGATAGCCAGGCTGCCGTTGGACTCAGCTCAAAAGGAGCCGCAGCCCCGGCCCCCCCAGGATGTTCACGCTACACTACGTTACCAGCGTGACGTTCGAACATGACATGTGCATGACTAATATCGCGGCGCTGCGCTGGCGCCACCTGGCGACACAATAGACTTGCGTGCTGCCAACCCGCGGCTCACTCTCTCTCTTCGACTCGAGACGCCTCCGCAGGCGCACGTCTGCGCTCGCGCGGCCGGACTGTTTCGTCCGAACTCTCTAGAGAACGACACATGTGTACACATTCGTGCCGCCGATACAAACAATCTCGCGTATTCACCGTGTCTTGTGAACATATAAGTGCTGTGTATTACTTCAAGACATCCAGCTCATCACTGCTCATCACCGCCAAATCAATTAACCCAACAAGAAGGCTCAGCCCGCCAGCGCATTCGTCGGCTCGCCATAAACATACCAACCAGGTCAGTGCACCCACATTGTTACCCACAATTCTCTCGTGTCAACCCATCCGTTTATCCTCTTTCATCATCTCTGCATTCCTGTAGCCAGCGGCTACATATGGTGATTATTGCAGTGAGTTTATAAACACATATTTAAATGATATAAGGATGATAAAATCACAGTTATAATATTCATAGGAAAATATAGATTAATTAACAACCTTAGAGGCAATGAAAGTAACATAGACATTTTTTCAAAATCAAAACAAAATTATTTTGTCACAATAGGAACTTCTTTTTTGAGTTGTATTAATTATTAAGGATGGCTTTAATTAGAAAATAATCACAATCGCCATAAATCTTACTAAAAGGCACTTTTTAACAGCAGTTGTTGCAGGTTGCCTTAGAGCACTGCAAACTGACCGGTTTACGGCAAGCTTTACAGCTTTATCGGGTATTTATCCACTATATATATATATATATATATATATATATATATATATATATACAAGCAAGAGCCTGTTCACTTTCAAAATATTCTGAATCACGAGCAGGAGCCACTTCATCCTTAAAATGTTCGTCCTCGGAAGACACATCGCGATCCGACTGAATGAATCATTTTCATCTGCCGATGATTCGTCAGGCTCACGAAGATAAGGTTCGATAACTTCTTCGTTATTGGCATTATTCACTTGAACTCGTAATTTTTTGATGTAGATGGCCCAGAAGAAAAATTTGACCACTTACGATGCATTTCGTCTGCTGACAAACATAAATAAGTATTTTCAAAAAAGTCACATTAACACTGACGTACGTACCTCATACGTCGCGGGGTTAAATTTACCTGCTTAGGAGCATGCTACGCGTACACTCTCCCCCGCCGCACACACGTTGCTGGCAACTAGGAAGCTACCAAAAAGGATGCGCCGAAATTCCTACGTAAAATTAAGTATTGAACGAAAAACTATTACGATGACGTACCACATACGTACGTCAGTGGTTAAGGGTTAATTTAAGCGTTCTGTTCTGTATCGAAAGTCCTGTCAAATAAGTTAAGTTGTGTTGCGCCGAATCGACACCAATATTTGTTTTATTTCCTCACACTATGCATTGAAAAACGTAGTATGATACACGGGCGTAAGAGCAATAAATTACTCGGTTACGTTTAAAACACTCACTAAGCTCGTGTTTTAAATCGTCCTCGTAATTTATTCCTTTTCGCCCTTGTAGCATAAACTACTATGATGTTCATAGAAAAACCGTTTAAACATATGATAAGTCAGAATATAATGGCTGTATATCCAAGTAAGATGGTGGTACTTCACAGTCGAGCCCGGCATCAGCTCTACCACCTGTTACTTGGAGACCCCCTCAAAGTAATTCGGGGGAGAGCAAGAGGACAGCTCACAGGCAAAAACCAGAAGGCCTACCATGCCTGGGACTGATGGATGGCAGTATATCCATCTCTAATAGTCGTGCCTTATATGGAACAGACTGGTGACCCGCCAACCCGCCTGCCCAGCGTGTGTGAGTATGGGCAATTCTTCCAGGATGACCGCCGGGAGTGGCAAAGTCCTGGAAAGGCTTATGTCCAGCAGTGAACGAACTAGGCTGATGGATGGATGGATGGATGGCTGTATATAATTTAAACAAACTCTCTATACGACTTATTTATTTCATAAAACAATCATCTAGAAGTCAGCGTATTTAATCGAAACGTGATAATCACAGGTAGATGGTTATATCTGGTTGTTATTGTCGCAACTTACCTGTACCTACCATCTATGGTTATATTATACATCTTTGTTGAAATTAAACTCCTGTACTTTTCAACAAAATAATAATAATTCTAAAGCCGATTCCAAAGGCTTTAGTTTTAGTTTTAGTGCTATTAAAACTAAATTTTGTTCATTGCAACATAGTTCGTAAGTGTTGAGAACAGAAGCTAAATTACTTTGGAAAAATTTTAGTTTTGACAGCATTTAAAACTAAAATTAAAGCCTTCAGAATTTGCTTTAATATGGGCATAAAATAATTATATTTTAAAATTTAAATAACAATAAAATATAAAAAAGTAACTAAAATATAAAAATATAAAAAACGTTAAGGCTTTACGTACCGGTCCCTCAACAATCAGACTCTGGATGAGATATGTTGATGACGTATTTAGCATTCTCAATGGAGGTAGCGAGGAAGCAAAACAGTATGCAGATCATCTTAATTCCATCCATCCAAAAATAAAATTTACTTATGAGATGGAAAGTGACAGATCTTTGGCATTCCTTGATGTCAAATTTATGGTGAGATCTGATGGTTCTCTGGCCCACACTGTATATCGAAAACCAACACACACAGATGGATACCTGCGCGCCTCTTCACACCGCCATCCTCGTCACATCCAATCCGTCATGACATCACTAACAAACAGAGCACATGATCTCTGTGACCCTGACCATCTTAAAGATGAGCTGTCACATGTTCAGGAGGTACTCAGACAAAACGGATATCAGATGAAGAGGCAACATCCAAGACCAAAAAAGGAAAAGTGTCCTGAGATTAACAGAAAACCAGCGTTTATGCCCTATATCAAAGGTATAACGGATAAGATTGGAACAGCATTAAATAAATACTCCATTAAGACTGTATATACTCCGTTATCCAAAGTGGCAAGCCATTTACGCACACCAAAGGATGTGATTCCTTTTCAAAATCCAGGTGTCTATGAGATAAATTGCAGCTGTGGAAGTTCCTACATTGGCCAAACAAAACGTAGCATACAGGAAAGGGTCAAGGAACACATAGCAGCTGTAAAAAACCGGCAGATGTATAAATCAGCGATAGCAGAACATCTTTTAGAATCCGGGACCAACCACTGGATAGAATATATAGATGCATAACCCGAAAATTCTCTCCACTGATCGCCATCAGTACCCTAGAATTGTGCGTGAAGCGATTGAAATCAAGAAACACCCAAATAATTTCAATCGGGAAGATGGTTTCAAATTGTCTCCCACATGGAGTCCAGTTATCGGGAAATTTGAATCGCGGGTTTCTTCTCTTAGTGCATCTCCGGATACTGTGAGTGTTGTGTGCCGTGCGTAAATTAGATAACAATTAATTTAAAAGACTAAAGTGTTTATGCGGATAAAAGAAAAATACTGCATCTCATCACTGCGCCTCGCCATACTTGCCAGTTTCCCGTAGACCACGAGACATGCAACTGTCTCGAAACGTCGGGTGTCCCCTTTTCGTAAAAAAGGTAAAAATTTATCGCGGTAGACCCGATCATATATATTATAATGTGTACGAAACGCGAGAGTTTAAAGTTATATAAATAAAACATTATATTAAATAAAAAATATTCTCTAAACCGTTGCCGTCGGGTGCAGTACCCAAGAGACTGGCAGCATTACCCCGCAACCCTTGGGTCACCAGAGGCGTCGATCAAACGTGTCGATAGTTCTTTGAAAAGACGACGTGGCCCTAGGGTTTCGACATCAAACGGCGCAAATATGTAGCCGTCTCCGAGGAACGCATATTTGCGCCACTTTAGGTTTTCTGCTGACTACACAGCCGCACCAGCCCTGGCTTAGGTTGTCTGTAGGTGAGACGGGGCGAGTGTATCAGCACACGTCGCGTCCTAAACAAGCGGCCTGCCATTTTCCAGGCTAACAAAGTCATTCCGTCGGGCCACCTGCCATCGTCACGACAAATGCCTAGAGACTCCGAGGAAGCAGGTACATTGGCGCTGGCAAGGGCCCGATGGATGACGTCGTTAAGGCTGGCGTGGTGCGATACTCGTCCCACGCTGAGCCTGCACGAGAGGCCGTGATGTCCGAGCCAGCCAACACCTTCACCGCAACGGCAACGGTGGAGCTCATGTCGTAGGCCGCAGGCTAGCCTTAGCGTGTTTCCATCCAGGAGGGTATCGTTGTTATTATAATTTAATATGGAATATTATACAGGAATACAAAAAATAAGGAAACGTTTCTTCTTTGTATAACATCTTTATTCCACACAAAATTATGATATATTACTTTGTGGACAAAATGGAGATGACATCAAGCTAAACACTGTATTAGATGCATAACAACTCAACATTTTGAGCATAGGTATCGTACTAGTATTGGAGTTTTAGAAAGAAAATGCAATCCCCTCAATAATGTAGTAAAAAATACTTGAAGCGCGTGCGATAATTATACAAGATGAACGGCGAGAATATGCGCAAGGTGAACGGCGAGAATGTGCGAATGTGCACATTCTCGCTGTTCACCTTGAAAAGGGTTCAAAGTCCAACCAAACTGTTTAACACGACGTGATCTCCACTGTACAAGAGTTTAATTTCAATAAAGATGTTATTCACAAATAGAAGAAACATTTTCTTATTTTTTGTATTCCTGCGTAATGTTCCATTGTGGTACATTTTCCTGCGTTTCAAGTTCCCTATTTAGATAAAACTGTAACTTTATGACAGCGTAGTAGGAGGTGCTATGGAATGGTTGAGTTGCGGCTGACCGTACACCACACCCGCTGTTATTTTGAAACAGTCATAAATTTGAGCAGAATTAACCTATTATGTATCTTTAGTTGCCACCTGGACTGGGTGTCTATCATCAAAAACATAGATGTACTGTCGAATTCCGATTGTCTAAGGATATGTTCGCATCACTGAGCAAATAAAACAGTTCGCATTTGAAGTGACGACACAGTTCGTAAATAGTTCAATACCCACTAAAAGCTATTTTGAAAGTTCCGTTTTTATCTATGTTTTTAATGATAGACACCTAGTCCAGTTGGCAATTAAAGATGCAGAATAAAGGTTCAGGTCTTACTTTTTTCCAGTCCATCACATTTTTCATCTATCTTTCACATGTAATGGGTCAATGGCCTTCTTCCCAAGATACGGCTTGGTATGAATGGTTATTGCTTCAATCATCTAATCAAGAATACTTGAATTGCTCATGCGGAAGAGAGATTGAACATTATGTCATTATATCAAATAACTCAAATCATGTCCCAATTTAAAATTAATGTTTGGTCCTTATTCGTTTGGGCAAGAATAAAAAAAAAACGAAATGTACTTCAAAAATATAATACTTGCGATTGTCGGCTCTTGGTTGGAAACATGGATGAATGAAACACTTGTACTATTTTAAATAAATAAATAAAAATTTTAAATCACTAATTTTAAATAAATATGTAAAATATTACAAGTGTTTTATTTATCTGAAATGGTACAACATTATTAAATTGTACGTAAAAGAAACGCCTTCCAGTCCTCGTGAGGGTGTCGCACGCGCCGGAGCACCTCGCGAAGCCTGATGAAGGTCACTCTTAAGTTGACCGAAACGTCGAATTTTTCTCGCATAAATAATAGTGAGTCTGAGCTCTGTTATCTATTTCGTTATGATGGACACTCATCCTAATTTTAGTGATATAAACAGAAAATTCAATTTTCAGAAAAGCTTGGAAAAGAAATAAATAGAATCATAAAAATCAAGATTAACACATTATTTTTTAAAACTATAGGCCAAACTATGCTAGTAGCATTTTCCGTTGGCCATAAGGCCAACAGTGGAATATCCGTTGGGACACAGTTAGTTTGCCTACATTTGCCCAATACAGCAACAATTGTCATTACGCCCAATCAATTACCAATGGTGGGCCAATCCGAATACTGTTATACCGTTGCGGTCTCGGTGCAAAATGCTTGGCTTTTCTTATTCTTGAATCCATTCATTCATCACCCCGTATTCGTCAACTGCTGGACATAGGCCTCCCCAATATTACGCCACTCTTGGCGGTCCTCAGTCATCCTCATCCAGCCGCCACCCGCAACGTCCTTCAGATCGTCAGTCCAGCACGAGGGCGGCCTATGCTACTTTTTATTCTTGAATAAAAAGTAATAAATAAATGTTATGGCATTTTGCGACCATTGTCAAATATACTTATTTACCATGAGTTGGTATGGTTATTCACGCCAAATTAAATAATAATGTGATTCTGGTGAAAAATATTGATTATAATTAAATTATTGACGTAAAATAGTATCAAACAATATTATTACGCATAAATTATTACATACTCTTTATTCCAAATTATTAAAAACCATAAGTTGTGCACTTTGCGCCAAGACTGAAACTAACCACCTCTTGACTGTGTAAGGTTGCTGCAAGTTTTATATTAAAATGGCACGTGAAAATTGTTGGGGCAAGATTGCATTATACTTTCTGTAACTTGTCAGAACTCTTGGTACTCGTCATATTGTTGTTTGTGTTCATCCCTTTTATAATTTTTTTAAGGCTCAAAAAATCATGCCCCTTTGTTTACCTCATTACTATAACAAAAGAATGGAGGAACTTGAGAATAACCCTTTTTTATGATTTCGAAAAAAAAGGTCATTGAACCTTGTTTCTGATCACTAACCAATTCTCCAGTATGAATTCCACATTGTATCGCTGCGTCAACGAACGACATCACGTGAGTAAACATATTGTAAATACAAGCATCAATTCACCTGTTATGATATCACTGTCCGGAAACGTTGTCTTTGTAGCAACGTCATTAAGTTCAAGGATAGATTACTATAGACCAAAACAAATAAATTTGGTGCAGTTACTTAAGTTTTGCACTACAGCGCTTCAAATTTGTAAAGAAAAATTCATTTGCTCTTGGATTTAGTAGCGTAATTCAATTCATTCGATTCATTATGACACATAATAATCAATTGCCCTCCGTAGGAAATCTTACCACGGCCCTTATGGCAGAAGATAAAAACAATATAAAATGAATTGGTACATACATTAAACAAAAAATTAAATATGGAAAAAAATATAAGCATTAAAAACGCAAAGGATAGACAATGATACATTCTCCCGCTCACACTTCCTCTAATTTTAGTGACCTATTCTAATATGTAAATATTTATATATATTTATCCATGGCAAAATTGCGTGATTTTACTCCAAATTGTTTGATTGTCTCTACGTCTCCTTTTCTAATAGTAGTTTTTCGGCTACTTATTCCATCATTTTTTTTTTCAATGGTTATGTTTTTCAGATATCGTGATTAAAAAAATAATAAATTACATATCCAATTTTAAATGCTTCCGTGTCTAAAAACGATGTTTAAAATTATGAATGTCAAGTAAATTGTTTCAATGAACTTTGTATTTCGTGGCCATAGTCTTCGGTTTTGATTTGACTTTTGGGACGGCAAAAGCAATGAGGTTTTAAAAATGTCATTAGGAAAAACTGAAACATGAGAATTCGGTCAAAGCTTCAGACTGTTCCATACGAAAACTGTTCGAAAAGTTCAGATGTCATGTTCTGTTTTCAAACTGTTTGAGTGAGACTGCTCAAAATGTTTTAGTCCAGTCAATCTAAGAATGTTTGTATGGAGTGGGTTAAATTTGTTCATTGGGTAAAAATTGGGAATTATTGAATTGCATTTGTACATTGGGTAGAAATTGGGAATTATTGAATTACATTTGTACATTGGGAATAATTTAATTATATTAATATGAATATCAGTAAACTAAGTGAAAAATTTAAATTCAAAAGAATCTCTGATAAATATTTTTTTGTGTGAAAAAATATTTATGTCATATTTTAATTTAACAATATAATTAATGTAAATACTGTAACATTAAAAAACTAAACTAACTATAAATTAAAATTACCTATCAATATACAAGTATAAACAAAATAAAACTGTACTAAATAAAAAATCGAAGCCAAATCGCTGCCGTCACCCGGTAGGGTACCCAATAAGCTGATGGCATTGAAATAGGATCCAGCCCTTGGATCCCCTGAAGCATCGCTCAGGCGCGACGATATCTCCTTGTAGAGCCGTCGCGCTTCTGACCCCCACGGCCCGAGAGTTTCTACAGCGAAGGGAACAAAATGGTAACTTTGTCCCAACGCTGTGTATCTCTGCTTCTTAGCCCCTTCTGCTTTGTAAGCCGCCGCGCCTGCCTTGACAGAGGTCGCTGGTAAGTGTGCCGGCGCCACAGTATCTGCGCATGTGGCGTCCCAAACCAGCGGCCGTCCATTTTTCCATGGAACGAGCGTCATTCCGTCGGGCCTTCTCCCATCGACGCGTGCCAAACCGTTTGGCTCTGAGATTGCTGGCACGCCGGCGCTGGCATGAGCCCGACGGATGACGTCGTTTAGTGTAGCATGGCGCGAAAGCCGACCTGCGCTGCGTTGGCATGACAAGCCGTGGTGGCCAAAATGGTCGACGTTTTCACCGCAACGGCAGCGATGTGGCTCGTTTGTCTTCGTTCCTAGTCTCAGGCCGACAGCCAAGGTTAGAGTGGTTCTGTCCAGCAGTGTCCCAATATTAGCCGAAGGAAGTGCTTTCAACCAATATCCAGATTCTGGTTCACTTGTTGCCAAGAGACGGGCTCGCTTTGCAGGGTTAACAGCAGTTTCCATAAGGTTCTTTTGAACCTTACTGCAGAGCGGTCCATCCCATAGTTTTTGTGATGCCAGATTAATCGGGACATTTTCACTCAGCCCGGCCGCAGCTGACCAGGCGTCCCTAGCCTCGGCCAAGCCCGAGACCTCTACATCACCTAGTGACGGGTTAATTATTCTACCTTAGAGGTCAAGCGTACTATGGGCCGATTTTTTTTTTAAAAGATTCACCTTAATTAGACAATGGCTAAGAACAATATTAGTAAGTTCAGAGTTCTAATTATTTTGGAAAAGTATAAATACAGTAATAAAAAATATGTTCTTCCGGGAAGGGGGAGTGTCAATAATATGAAAATACAATTATTTCAAAGTCATTTTAGTACTGTATCTTTAATTCGGCCTAAAATCTGTCTTTTACTGGACTTGACAATTCGAATGTTTATGAATCAATTCATACAAATTGATTCCTGAAACTTGAACCAATCAGGCTTTCTGCCATAACGACGCCTTGTGGCCCAAGTCAGATGATTTGAAATAATTTTGAACTGTCAACATAGCCTATTCAAACAATATGAATAGCTCCATTATTTGCCAAATTTAATGGGCGTTAAAATCATGTGAGCTGTGTGATTTTATACGCAATTATGTTCTGTGTGTAATTAACACGGTCTCGGGAACTATGTGGAGTGGTGCTTCAATTACGTACGGACTGACGGAACCCTTGTTTTGAGGGCAAGTGTTTTATGATTTGTAAAAGGAAATCATAGTTATTAATTTCATACTTGGATGAATAAACCAGATTTCATACTAATATAACAAACACTTTTTATGGTTCAAATTCAAATCCAAGTTTTTATTTGTACAGTGGAGACCACATCAAGCTATACACTTACAGTACGACATTAGCCCTTCTAGAGAAGATAGAATATAAGATAGGTACAAAGTCCAATGTGTCTTACTTGATGAGGTCTACACTGTACAGCATAAGGTTACAAAAAAGTGGAAATTGCCATGCCAAGTCACAAAGACATACAAATATTAAAACACAACACCTAATAATGTACAAACATGCAATGTCACACAAAATAACAGACATGTATTATTATTATAATAGGTCATTAACTCATTACCTATGAAATTGCCGAAATTTTCTTACAGATTCATGAGTTAATAATTTCTGTAATTCAATAGCTATTTACATTGTTTGTTTTTTGTTTCAATGTTGATTTTACGGTTTTACATATACGTATTAAGTTTTATTTTTATTGTCAGTTTGATCAACTAAGATTTAATTTTCAAAAACATTTCGTCCTAAATGCCATCCGTTTCCATGATAAGATTCGTACAACTTCACTTTACACAAATTTTATTAATGTAGCTCAATTAATGTTGTCTCATTTATACACAATAGAAATTGTAAAATTTGGATTTGTCATTCATAAAAGAAATGCAATAATGTTAGTACTGAAAATTTAGTTTCCTTCAAATCCTCCGTAGAAAACAGCAATTTCATAGATAATGAATTAATATTATAGTCTACAACTTCACAAATGTCATTAAGGTAGAAATAGGTAAGGTAAGATAATAATAAAAAAAAAAGGTTCCGTATACCATCATGGAAAAACGACCCCGTGCCTATACGATCACTTTGTTATGTCCATGTTTCAGGCATGTCTTGAAGTATTGACTTGAAATTAATATCGAATAGTACAACTTGACCACCGGAATTGGTCAGGTTATAAGTTCTATAAAACCTCACACTGTTGTAAGAAATTCGAGTTTATATCTTAAAGTAAAAAAAGATACGGTTTAAAAATCGTATTTTCGTACTACAAGTTCCAGTCATTGAAATGTGAGTTCCAGTCTAAACTAGTTCACCCAAGTTTTACCGACGGTTATTGAGTCCCAGCATTATGAATGACTAGCTTTTGCCTGCGGCTTCACTCGCGTTGATTTAGGTTTTGTATTGTCCTGTCAAATCTGTAAATATTTTTCAGACCATTAAGATTTGGTACGTAGTTGACTTCACTCTGGTTTTGAGTATTTTTGGTTCTCATCTCTAATTGATCCCTATGTAAAGTGTGTTTGGCGAGGCCGAAGATCAAGACAAGTTTCCGTCTTTGGCGAAGCCGAAGGCCGAGCCGCTTTTCTGATTCATACAATTTTTTGTTCTCTGAATTAATGTTCTGCTAATGTGTCTTTTGCGGTCTTTGACAACTGATTTAATCCCTTAGTATAGTATGTTTTGCGAGACTGAAGGCCGAGGGATACAAAAGTAGCCTATGTCCTATTCCAGATCTAGGACTACAATTATGCAAAGTTTCAGCCCAATCAGTTAAGTAGTTATGGCGTGAAGGAGTAACAAATATCCATGATCCCTATTGCCGTACTTCGGCGGGAACAAATTAATATGGACCATACCTGCCGAAGCATGTAGTGCAGAATCCGTCTCCGAGATTTGATCTCGTGACCTCCGGATTAGTGGTTGAGACGTTCGAACCACTACACCATAGAAGCTATAGGATTTAGAAAATTAAAACCAATTCCAACAAAATACTATGCTAGTGAACGCCTCGAACTGTGAACTTGCGATTCGATCTTGACCGATTTGGCTCATGTTCAAACTTAAAAATTCATTTTGTCTCATTTACTTGCCTACCAAATTTCATGACGTTCCAATCAACGCTACTCGAGTTATCGTCAGACAAACAAACATACATACAAACGCCGAATCGTTCAAGTAGACTAGGAGAACTTCGTTCGCTTCGCTCACTCGTTCAAAAATATATCGTCCCGACATGAATCCCCGAGGGGGTATCAGAGTTGCACCCGAATGTGAACTGTGTAATGAAAGTCACAGTCCACTCTCGTTAGACCCGCGTTTCACCGACGATTATAACATCCCAACGTGATCGGTGGTGAGTCCTATCGCCGTTCTTCAGGCACAAATACACGCTTTTTAGGGCATACAGGTTTCCTCAAGGTGTTTTCCTTCACCGTCAAGCAAGTGGTAAGTTTTAGGTAATACAAATACTATGAACATAATTCCGAAAAACTCATTGGTGCATGCCCGGCCGGGGTCGAACCTGGGTCTCAAGATTGAGAGGTCAGCAGACGCCGCCACCAAAAAGACTGTGCATATACAATCATATTAAGATCAAACCATTTTCTGATAAAACGATTTCTGAAATGACTGTATTGAGAAATCTACAAAGTTAGAAAATCTTTCTTACAGCTCGGTTTAGAACTAAAGCGCAGCAATATCGGTTTTTCGTTTAATATAAAGAAAAGCTAGAAGTGGACAAGTATTGCGACGACTTAGCAGCATGTAGCTTGTACTGTCGCGCTCAAAACGCTCTTTGTTTGACAAAAGTTCTGTGGTACTACATTTTTACTACAGTATGGTATATTATACTATATAATATGGCCACTAATCAACATTTTATTGAAATAGAAGATTGTTAACCCTGGGTTTGATGAAACAATTAATTGCTACGTTTTATTCGGGTTTACAGTGCATAGTGCAATGTGAAATTGTGAATTTCCCCCGGGTCTGATTTTCATTAAAACTTCAAAAGAAGTGAAAAAAGCAAGTTTTTCCTATAACACTCGACAAACACATTTTGGCTATTTTTAACGAAATTATAAAATGCACCGTATAGTTAATTAATAGTTTTTCTAAAGATATTAATTCCAAATTTGACCGACAAAACACAATGCTGCCAGCCTTCTATAGATAGGTACCCATCTACAGGACGGTGGCGATTTAGATAGGATTTTTTATTAAGTTTAGTTTATTTTTACTTTAGGTTTTATAAAGATTTTTTGTTTTAGGTAAGTTTTATATTATAGGTAGTTTTTAATGTTATTAAAGTTTTATTTTATTTCAAGATAAGATAAAACGATAAGATAATAAATAATCTAAGTTACACACTTATCGAAAGTTATCGTACTTATCATTACAAACTTATCGTACTTATCGAAGACTTGCAATTGAAAATTTATGTTTAACCAGACACTTTTGCCTGTAAGTGTCTCGACTTCATAGTACTCACGTCACGTGCATGCTGTTTGCTATCACCACGACTTTAAGACATCGTTACTCAGCAATAATCGACTCTATTATAAAGTAAATAAGAGTAAAAGTACTCGTTTAAGAACATTTGTGGTCCGCCGGACTGTTATTGTATTACGACGAGTTGAATATCTGATTAAAGATTTCTGATACATTGCAATTGCATGTTCGAGCTCCATATGTTACGGGCAAAGTTCACAGTATGGGCACTGTCACCAATTCAGCATAATCCGACAAAGTTATAAATGTCTGACGGAGATTGACTTTGCATAAGATGGATACGTGGACTGTACTGTGATCTATTGTGTTAGTATTGTCTTAGCGATACTGAGAATTTAGAGGGTTAAATTGATTATGGTTTCTTTAAAACAAAGAAAAGTACTACCAATCATTACATTAGTATTACTAAAAATTCTGTGAATATTATGTTGTGAATTTTGTATTAGGATACGGAATCCTCATCTTAATAATTCGCTTGCATTAAATTAATTTAAGGTGTGTAAATTCGAAAACCATATCGAGATTTACGTTTAATAAGCCGTATTTTCGAAGTTGTGGTTTAAAATTTCCTACGATACAGCAACATAAATACCAATATAAGAACGCCGACTTCTAGATAACACATTGTTTCAGGAAGAAAGAAGTCAGCAAAAGTGTTGCTTCGGTACCATCGGTCTTTATAGAATTATTATTAACTTTTTAGTGAATGACTGCTGTTACTATTGAAGTCGGTTGCTATTTTTTTGTTAAAAGTTTATTTTATTATAAGCAATCACACATCACAATCAGTTTAATGTCTCTTAAGTGACGTCAAAACGGACAATTTTTTAAAAATCATGAAAAAATAATGGTTAATTTATATACTAAAATAATGAAAACAATGTCCTTAAATTGCGCATATTCTCTGAAAAAAAATACAATTTGATCTTTTTGAAGTTAAGCTATGGGAATTATGCAACTACGTACTTAACTAAATTCTTTTGAGTGTTGCTCGCAGACAAGCAAAATGTTTTTAATAAAGTAAAAAAGAAATCACTTCCCCATATAAATTTTTGACACCTATTCGTTATTTTCTATGGGGAAATGAATTATTTTTTCGCTTTGTTTCAATAGTTTTTTTTACATATGAAAGTGATTCAGTAAATGGTTTAATTTGCATGTGGTTTAATTTTCTGAGCACATCATAATAACACGGTGTATAACACAAAATAAAACATAAAACATATACAAACAAACCTTCAAACACAGATCTAAGCATAGATTTAGAATGTACAAGATAAACAATGTAGTAGAGAAAATGATACCAAAAAATTACTATAACTTTACTATTAGATTTACTATTTTACTTAGTATTTTGGGCAATCCTGCATATAACTACTAAATACAACAAAGAAAATCAATACGTTATTGTAAAAACTTTTTTTTTGGTCGATAAATACGAGAAATTGGGCAAAATGTGGTTCAAGACATTTTAATGACAAAATCATATTTACCTGTGAAATGTGCAATTATTTGGGCTATTTCTCCTTGTCACATCACAATTACTAACTGCACAAGATAAACCAATCACTATTTATCAATTTAGTTACGTATTATTTAAATATTATTATCAATACAATCACACCCAAGCAAGCGGGTAGTTATGGGCAGTTACTCGAAAAAACATTGACATAGCTGTTCTTTGTCGTGCATCTCTTTCTCTCTTGCAAGGTGTTCATAAAGGTAGGACATCTCTTTTACACGCTATGTACGTCTTTTAAGCGCAGCGACTCCTAAGTCTATGGATCTAAGCCTTCAAACATAACAATGTGTTTACATTGCACACAAAGTTATAATGCACAATTTCATGTGCGTCAATAATGATTTCTGCTTTGTTATTGTTCTTTCTTTCTTTCTATCTGAATTTTTATTGCACAAAAATATAACGCTGTACAACAGGTGGACTTGATGCTTAAAGCATTTGGTCCCACCCAAGTAGCATTCGGGGTTCTATATAAGATGTCTAGTCGTTCACATGTACTCCACAAGCTGTGTAAGTCAGCTTGCTATAATGCTCTTATAGAACCAGTTTGGGCACAAATTAGACAGCCTTAAGTTCACTATGGCTGTACATTAGCAGTATAATAGCATTATAATAGCAGTTTAAGTAGTAACATGTGGACTTAAGGCTGACTTACGGCACTATATGGGACGCAGCGTGAACCATACAACATACATGAGTGTAATAAAGAGTAACAAGTGGCTAAATACACAGCCTCAAATTCACATGTGTCCTATTATTTCTTTATTTTATTATTAATTTCCTCATTGGTTTGGTTTTGTGTGTGCCATCAGAAACATTAAATCCGGCTGATCAAGGATAAAAATGTATGATAACACGCGGTATACTTAATAATGTTAATGCCATGGGAATGCAACTTTATCGTGAAATGTATACATATTTACAGCTAAAATATTCACGCGCCTCTGAAAAAACGCGATATTCATTTTTAAATATTTAAAACTGGCTGAGAGGAAATCTACAATTTTCAGTTTTTGATATTATATTGGCATTATAATTATACTACAGTAATTAATTATAACATGAAACCAAAACTCAATCGCTCTATCTGCGTATTTTGTGATAAATCTGCATGATAATTTTGGAGATTTATTTGGTAAATATTTTAGGTTACGTAGAACAACATTGTGGAAATGAAAAACGGCTATGTGAACTGTTATAACTCCAATTTAATGCGGTGAGCATTTAATAGGTTCACATGTGTTCTGTTAGAATGCTGTTAGCTATATGAAGTCCCACATTTGTACCACTACAGAGCCAATGTCTATAAATTTATTCTAATGTGAACTTATGTACAGCTTTAAGATGTATTTCAGGTCAATTGTGTATCATCGTTTAATTCTTTCAATATACTGAAACTTTAGAGATCCGCAATAATAATTATTGTCCGTTAAATCGCCTAGCCCAGGTACTAAGACAAGTATGAGTACCTAAAGTACAAATTTTGTAACAAACTAACAAAAATCACTTTTTGTTTTCGTGTGAGATACCGTGGGATAAGTGTAATAGAATATCACATTCACATTCATGTTCAGCTTACAGCAAATAAGAGTAGTACTTGTGGACAAATAAACTGCTATTGATGTTAATGGACAACACATGTAGTCCTTTTAACAGCCTACAGTGCACATGTGAACCATTTAAACACTTCTGTACATAGAGTAAAAAGAGGTTATTTTAATGATCACAAACAAGTCCTACTACAGCTACTAGCTGTATAACAGTCTAAAACAAGTAAACATAACAGCCTTTGGCTTTATAAATGACCACGTGTGTTCTATTAAAATGCTAGCTCCATAACATCGTACAAGTGAATAATTTTGAAATAATTTTGAACTGTCAACATAGCCTATTCAAACAATATGAATAGCTCCATTATTTGCCAAATTTAATGGGCGTTAAAATCATGTGAGCTGTGTGATTTTATACGCAATTATGTTCTGTGTGTAATTAACACGGTCTCGGGAACTATGTGGAGTGGTGCTTCAATTACGTACGGACTGACGGAACCCTTGTTTTGAGGGCAAGTGTTTTATGATTTGTAAAAGGAAATCATAGTTATTAATTTCATACTTGGATGAATAAACCAGATTTCATACTAATATAACAAACACTTTTTATGGTTCAAATTCAAATCCAAGTTTTTATTTGTACAGTGGAGACCACATCAAGCTATACACTTACAGTACGACATTAGCCCTTCTAGAGAAGATAGAATATAAGATAGGTACAAAGTCCAATGTGTCTTACTTGATGAGGTCTACACTGTACAGCATAAGGTTACAAAAAAGTGGAAATTGCCATGCCAAGTCACAAAGACATACAAATATTAAAACACAACACCTAATAATGTACAAACATGCAATGTCACACAAAATAACAGACATGTATTATTATTATAATAGGTCATTAACTCATTACCTATGAAATTGCCGAAATTTTCTTACAGATTCATGAGTTAATAATTTCTGTAATTCAATAGCTATTTACATTGTTTGTTTTTTGTTTCAATGTTGATTTTACGGTTTTACATATACGTATTAAGTTTTATTTTTATTGTCAGTTTGATCAACTAAGATTTAATTTTCAAAAACATTTCGTCCTAAATGCCATCCGT
This sequence comes from Ypsolopha sequella, assembly GCA_934047225.1. Classification (NCBI taxonomy): domain Eukaryota; kingdom Metazoa; phylum Arthropoda; class Insecta; order Lepidoptera; family Ypsolophidae; genus Ypsolopha; species Ypsolopha sequella. The sequence goes on from OW203987.1 coordinate 27,494,866, forward strand.
TTCCATGATAAGATTCGTACAACTTCACTTTACACAAATTTTATTAATGTAGCTCAATTAATGTTGTCTCATTTATACACAATAGAAATTGTAAAATTTGGATTTGTCATTCATAAAAGAAATGCAATAATGTTAGTACTGAAAATTTAGTTTCCTTCAAATCCTCCGTAGAAAACAGCAATTTCATAGATAATGAATTAATATTATAGTCTACAACTTCACAAATGTCATTAAGGTAGAAATAGGTAAGGTAAGATAATAATAAAAAAAAAAGGTTCCGTATACCATCATGGAAAAACGACCCCGTGCCTATACGATCACTTTGTTATGTCCATGTTTCAGGCATGTCTTGAAGTATTGACTTGAAATTAATATCGAATAGTACAACTTGACCACCGGAATTGGTCAGGTTATAAGTTCTATAAAACCTCACACTGTTGTAAGAAATTCGAGTTTATATCTTAAAGTAAAAAAAGATACGGTTTAAAAATCGTATTTTCGTACTACAAGTTCCAGTCATTGAAATGTGAGTTCCAGTCTAAACTAGTTCACCCAAGTTTTACCGACGGTTATTGAGTCCCAGCATTATGAATGACTAGCTTTTGCCTGCGGCTTCACTCGCGTTGATTTAGGTTTTGTATTGTCCTGTCAAATCTGTAAATATTTTTCAGACCATTAAGATTTGGTACGTAGTTGACTTCACTCTGGTTTTGAGTATTTTTGGTTCTCATCTCTAATTGATCCCTATGTAAAGTGTGTTTGGCGAGGCCGAAGATCAAGACAAGTTTCCGTCTTTGGCGAAGCCGAAGGCCGAGCCGCTTTTCTGATTCATACAATTTTTTGTTCTCTGAATTAATGTTCTGCTAATGTGTCTTTTGCGGTCTTTGACAACTGATTTAATCCCTTAGTATAGTATGTTTTGCGAGACTGAAGGCCGAGGGATACAAAAGTAGCCTATGTCCTATTCCAGATCTAGGACTACAATTATGCAAAGTTTCAGCCCAATCAGTTAAGTAGTTATGGCGTGAAGGAGTAACAAATATCCATGATCCCTATTGCCGTACTTCGGCGGGAACAAATTAATATGGACCATACCTGCCGAAGCATGTAGTGCAGAATCCGTCTCCGAGATTTGATCTCGTGACCTCCGGATTAGTGGTTGAGACGTTCGAACCACTACACCATAGAAGCTATAGGATTTAGAAAATTAAAACCAATTCCAACAAAATACTATGCTAGTGAACGCCTCGAACTGTGAACTTGCGATTCGATCTTGACCGATTTGGCTCATGTTCAAACTTAAAAATTCATTTTGTCTCATTTACTTGCCTACCAAATTTCATGACGTTCCAATCAACGCTACTCGAGTTATCGTCAGACAAACAAACATACATACAAACGCCGAATCGTTCAAGTAGACTAGGAGAACTTCGTTCGCTTCGCTCACTCGTTCAAAAATATATCGTCCCGACATGAATCCCCGAGGGGGTATCAGAGTTGCACCCGAATGTGAACTGTGTAATGAAAGTCACAGTCCACTCTCGTTAGACCCGCGTTTCACCGACGATTATAACATCCCAACGTGATCGGTGGTGAGTCCTATCGCCGTTCTTCAGGCACAAATACACGCTTTTTAGGGCATACAGGTTTCCTCAAGGTGTTTTCCTTCACCGTCAAGCAAGTGGTAAGTTTTAGGTAATACAAATACTATGAACATAATTCCGAAAAACTCATTGGTGCATGCCCGGCCGGGGTCGAACCTGGGTCTCAAGATTGAGAGGTCAGCAGACGCCGCCACCAAAAAGACTGTGCATATACAATCATATTAAGATCAAACCATTTTCTGATAAAACGATTTCTGAAATGACTGTATTGAGAAATCTACAAAGTTAGAAAATCTTTCTTACAGCTCGGTTTAGAACTAAAGCGCAGCAATATCGGTTTTTCGTTTAATATAAAGAAAAGCTAGAAGTGGACAAGTATTGCGACGACTTAGCAGCATGTAGCTTGTACTGTCGCGCTCAAAACGCTCTTTGTTTGACAAAAGTTCTGTGGTACTACATTTTTACTACAGTATGGTATATTATACTATATAATATGGCCACTAATCAACATTTTATTGAAATAGAAGATTGTTAACCCTGGGTTTGATGAAACAATTAATTGCTACGTTTTATTCGGGTTTACAGTGCATAGTGCAATGTGAAATTGTGAATTTCCCCCGGGTCTGATTTTCATTAAAACTTCAAAAGAAGTGAAAAAAGCAAGTTTTTCCTATAACACTCGACAAACACATTTTGGCTATTTTTAACGAAATTATAAAATGCACCGTATAGTTAATTAATAGTTTTTCTAAAGATATTAATTCCAAATTTGACCGACAAAACACAATGCTGCCAGCCTTCTATAGATAGGTACCCATCTACAGGACGGTGGCGATTTAGATAGGATTTTTTATTAAGTTTAGTTTATTTTTACTTTAGGTTTTATAAAGATTTTTTGTTTTAGGTAAGTTTTATATTATAGGTAGTTTTTAATGTTATTAAAGTTTTATTTTATTTCAAGATAAGATAAAACGATAAGATAATAAATAATCTAAGTTACACACTTATCGAAAGTTATCGTACTTATCATTACAAACTTATCGTACTTATCGAAGACTTGCAATTGAAAATTTATGTTTAACCAGACACTTTTGCCTGTAAGTGTCTCGACTTCATAGTACTCACGTCACGTGCATGCTGTTTGCTATCACCACGACTTTAAGACATCGTTACTCAGCAATAATCGACTCTATTATAAAGTAAATAAGAGTAAAAGTACTCGTTTAAGAACATTTGTGGTCCGCCGGACTGTTATTGTATTACGACGAGTTGAATATCTGATTAAAGATTTCTGATACATTGCAATTGCATGTTCGAGCTCCATATGTTACGGGCAAAGTTCACAGTATGGGCACTGTCACCAATTCAGCATAATCCGACAAAGTTATAAATGTCTGACGGAGATTGACTTTGCATAAGATGGATACGTGGACTGTACTGTGATCTATTGTGTTAGTATTGTCTTAGCGATACTGAGAATTTAGAGGGTTAAATTGATTATGGTTTCTTTAAAACAAAGAAAAGTACTACCAATCATTACATTAGTATTACTAAAAATTCTGTGAATATTATGTTGTGAATTTTGTATTAGGATACGGAATCCTCATCTTAATAATTCGCTTGCATTAAATTAATTTAAGGTGTGTAAATTCGAAAACCATATCGAGATTTACGTTTAATAAGCCGTATTTTCGAAGTTGTGGTTTAAAATTTCCTACGATACAGCAACATAAATACCAATATAAGAACGCCGACTTCTAGATAACACATTGTTTCAGGAAGAAAGAAGTCAGCAAAAGTGTTGCTTCGGTACCATCGGTCTTTATAGAATTATTATTAACTTTTTAGTGAATGACTGCTGTTACTATTGAAGTCGGTTGCTATTTTTTTGTTAAAAGTTTATTTTATTATAAGCAATCACACATCACAATCAGTTTAATGTCTCTTAAGTGACGTCAAAACGGACAATTTTTTAAAAATCATGAAAAAATAATGGTTAATTTATATACTAAAATAATGAAAACAATGTCCTTAAATTGCGCATATTCTCTGAAAAAAAATACAATTTGATCTTTTTGAAGTTAAGCTATGGGAATTATGCAACTACGTACTTAACTAAATTCTTTTGAGTGTTGCTCGCAGACAAGCAAAATGTTTTTAATAAAGTAAAAAAGAAATCACTTCCCCATATAAATTTTTGACACCTATTCGTTATTTTCTATGGGGAAATGAATTATTTTTTCGCTTTGTTTCAATAGTTTTTTTTACATATGAAAGTGATTCAGTAAATGGTTTAATTTGCATGTGGTTTAATTTTCTGAGCACATCATAATAACACGGTGTATAACACAAAATAAAACATAAAACATATACAAACAAACCTTCAAACACAGATCTAAGCATAGATTTAGAATGTACAAGATAAACAATGTAGTAGAGAAAATGATACCAAAAAATTACTATAACTTTACTATTAGATTTACTATTTTACTTAGTATTTTGGGCAATCCTGCATATAACTACTAAATACAACAAAGAAAATCAATACGTTATTGTAAAAACTTTTTTTTTGGTCGATAAATACGAGAAATTGGGCAAAATGTGGTTCAAGACATTTTAATGACAAAATCATATTTACCTGTGAAATGTGCAATTATTTGGGCTATTTCTCCTTGTCACATCACAATTACTAACTGCACAAGATAAACCAATCACTATTTATCAATTTAGTTACGTATTATTTAAATATTATTATCAATACAATCACACCCAAGCAAGCGGGTAGTTATGGGCAGTTACTCGAAAAAACATTGACATAGCTGTTCTTTGTCGTGCATCTCTTTCTCTCTTGCAAGGTGTTCATAAAGGTAGGACATCTCTTTTACACGCTATGTACGTCTTTTAAGCGCAGCGACTCCTAAGTCTATGGATCTAAGCCTTCAAACATAACAATGTGTTTACATTGCACACAAAGTTATAATGCACAATTTCATGTGCGTCAATAATGATTTCTGCTTTGTTATTGTTCTTTCTTTCTTTCTATCTGAATTTTTATTGCACAAAAATATAACGCTGTACAACAGGTGGACTTGATGCTTAAAGCATTTGGTCCCACCCAAGTAGCATTCGGGGTTCTATATAAGATGTCTAGTCGTTCACATGTACTCCACAAGCTGTGTAAGTCAGCTTGCTATAATGCTCTTATAGAACCAGTTTGGGCACAAATTAGACAGCCTTAAGTTCACTATGGCTGTACATTAGCAGTATAATAGCATTATAATAGCAGTTTAAGTAGTAACATGTGGACTTAAGGCTGACTTACGGCACTATATGGGACGCAGCGTGAACCATACAACATACATGAGTGTAATAAAGAGTAACAAGTGGCTAAATACACAGCCTCAAATTCACATATGTCCTATTATTTCTTTATTTTATTATTAATTTCCTCATTGGTTTGGTTTTGTGTGTGCCATCAGAAACATTAAATCCGGCTGATCAAGGATAAAAATGTATGATAACACGCGGTATACTTAATAATGTTAATGCCATGGGAATGCAACTTTATCGTGAAATGTATACATATTTACAGCTAAAATATTCACGCGCCTCTGAAAAAACGCGATATTCATTTTTAAATATTTAAAACTGGCTGAGAGGAAATCTACAATTTTCAGTTTTTGATATTATATTGGCATTATAATTATACTACAGTAATTAATTATAACATGAAACCAAAACTCAATCGCTCTATCTGCGTATTTTGTGATAAATCTGCATGATAATTTTGGAGATTTATTTGGTAAATATTTTAGGTTACGTAGAACAACATTGTGGAAATGAAAAACGGCTATGTGAACTGTTATAACTCCAATTTAATGCGGTGAGCATTTAATAGGTTCACATGTGTTCTGTTAGAATGCTGTTAGCTATATGAAGTCCCACATTTGTACCACTACAGAGCCAATGTCTATAAATTTATTCTAATGTGAACTTATGTACAGCTTTAAGATGTATTTCAGGTCAATTGTGTATCATCGTTTAATTCTTTCAATATACTGAAACTTTAGAGATCCGCAATAATAATTATTGTCCGTTAAATCGCCTAGCCCAGGTACTAAGACAAGTATGAGTACCTAAAGTACAAATTTTGTAACAAACTAACAAAAATCACTTTTTGTTTTCGTGTGAGATACCGTGGGATAAGTGTAATAGAATATCACATTCACATTCATGTTCAGCTTACAGCAAATAAGAGTAGTACTTGTGGACAAATAAACTGCTATTGATGTTAATGGACAACACATGTAGTCCTTTTAACAGCCTACAGTGCACATGTGAACCATTTAAACACTTCTGTACATAGAGTAAAAAGAGGTTATTTTAATGATCACAAACAAGTCCTACTACAGCTACTAGCTGTATAACAGTCTAAAACAAGTAAACATAACAGCCTTTGGCTTTATAAATGACCACGTGTGTTCTATTAAAATGCTAGCTCCATAACATCGTACAAGTAGGCCGTTAAACAGCGGTTGCCGTATCTCTACCCTCCTATAATGCTCTTAGTCAGACGGCTGACTAAAGGATAGTTGTTAGAGTATTATTACACCAACAATCGTATAAAAGTATAACTCTACACCTCTATAAGTCCCTTAGACAGGTGTAGGTGTAATTAATCGCAATAATGCAGCTTCTACATCACGAGTGAACTGTAATAATGCTTCAAGTACACAGGGAACTAAATGTGTACTCTTAAATGGAGTAAAATGCTACTTGGGCAGTAAACCGACAGAAAGTACAAGAAAGCTGCAGACCTGCTTCAAGAACGAAATGTTTCTTTCAAACAAGACGAAAAATCTCTTCTGTTTGATTAAGTTCCATACAATGATTGCTACATTGTTATTAAGATTAAATATAATATAACAGCTTATCTTTTTGTTTTTAAAAATATATAAATATACTGATAAAAAGGATAATACAAATATAAAGTGATCTCAAGATATATTTCGGGTAATAAATAATGTATATTTACTTTGACGGGTTCAGATCGGATCCGAAATATATCTATATTAGTATTATCCTATTTATCAATATATAAATATTTTTTTAAAAACAAAAAACATTTGTAATAAAGACTTCTTTGACATCTCTGTAAGTTATTTGACCAGGGGCTCTACCGCGTAATTCTCATTTGTATCAACTTCAAGCAAATGCATGTGAAATTCAACGCGTGCAAAAGAGATGGCATGTTAGGCGGGCGTCGTCGCACGCACGTCAAATTTCAATCTCAAGTTGATGTTGATGAAAATGAGAATTACGCGGTAGACCCGCTAGTTCCATACATAGACGCCTGCAGTTCAAGCTGTGTAGGTAAGGTATTTCTAAACGATTAATGGCTATGTTCCCAGTAAAACTGCCAGTATGTAGCCTTTAAACGATTAATGGCTATGTTCCCAGTAAAACTGCCAGTATGTAGCCTTTAAACGATTAATGGCTATGTTCCCAGTAAAACTGCCAGTATGTAGCCTTTAAACGATTAATGGCTATGTTCCCAGTAAAACTGCCAGTATGTAGCCTTTAAACGATTAATGGCTATGTTCCCAGTAAAACTGCCAGTATGTAGCCTTTAAACGATTAATGGCTATGTTCCCAGTAAAACTGCCAGTATGTAGCCTTTAAACGATTAATGGCTATGTTCCCAGTAAAACTGCCAGTATGTAGCCTTTAAAAACCGTTAATATGTAGCCTGTAAAATTACACATAAAATACCTATGCAAACAGTTTATCACATAAGCTTAGGAAAGGAATGTCAAAGTTTTCGATTTTCAGAAATCATAATATTTAGGTAAAATAATAAGTTTCATTTTGAACACAGATTTCAATTTACTTCAATGACTAAGCAGTAACGTTTCAGAATGCTAAACCTTTTTCTGTTGCTCAACAAAGTAGTTACAACAAAGTACAAATCCGAATACCGACACGTTTTATTGCAAAGAACAAAAGGGGAAATCGGAATGCGGAACAGCGATTATTGTTGAGGAATTTGGCAGAAGGCAAGGCATTATTGTATTTTGTTTCATATCGAATTTTCGCCGCGCCTCTTACTCCACTAAGCGCGAATTTCCGAAGAAAATATGAATACTGAAATCATGGCTCGTTGGATAGAGAAATGATTACGAGGCTAGAGATGAGCCGAGTACAAGTTTACCGAGTAACCGAGTACCGAGTACTGCTCGGTTTTATTTTTACCGAACCGTGTACTCCGCCGAGTTACTCGGTTCAGTTTTACGCAGGTATTGGGCGCGAAAACACATTTAAACATGATCACGATAAATCGCAGCCAAATTCAATCGAGTTGTTCTTGAGTTAAAACAGAACATACAGAGATAGAAAAAAACTTTAACAAATGAGTAGTTTTGGCCGCATAAGTAGAGATAAAAAAGTAAAGACATTATTGACTTTTTTCACGAAAACAACACAGTGAAACCACGTAATTTTTTTGATTTTTTCTAGACATTGTTTAAATGTAAAGTGAATTAGCTCAAAAATTACGTTTAAAATTACTTCAAATTGCCGTCACACTCAGTACAATACAATACAAAACCCATACAATACTCAGTACCATACCCATTTCATTTAAAATTTTGCAAAAATATTCAATATACGACCTTTTTACTACTTATTTTAATTTATTATTATATATATTCTAATTTTATGATTTTTAACATTACGTTATTTACCGAGTACCTTGTCACTTAAGCCGAGTTATTCGGCCGAATACGAGTACTAAAAATATTGCCGAGTATGACAAGTACCGAATATAAAACGAGTACTCAGCGCATCTCAGCTATGTCATGGTACAGTACTTTCAAGCAACAACATTTATTGAGTTATGTATAGACAGGTACCTTTAAACGAAACCACATAATCTACTGATCATACTGAACAACATTCTCAAAGAAACATATTTGCGGAAATGAAAATATATTTTCACGATTCCTTCGGCTACGGTAAGATAATCAATCATAGTTTACTAATGGCTTTTTATAAGTCACTGTTGAAAACCAGAAACCACGATAAACAAGAACTGTTTGTTCGAGATATTTAATTTTTTTACTTGTTTATTTTTCATTTATATACCTATACAATATCATTAAATTGGATTGTATTGATCAAGTAGGTAGTTTATATATACTTCATGAATATTATGTGTTTTTATTGCGAAATTCATCGCTTTGAATTATGAGAGTGCATTACAAACTTGCAACCACAGAACTGTATCTTGCAACCAATCAGAAACAGTCGCTAGTTGGTAGCGCGCCTGTCATAACTTGGGAGTACATGCTTCATAAGTCAACTGAATCGTAATCCTCACAAAATAAAAACTATTTTTAAGTGTCAAATAAGCCGATGCTGAAGGCTTAAATTTTAGTTTTAGTGCTGTCAAGACTTAAATTTTTCCAAAGTAATTTAGCTTCTGTTCTTTACTCTTATGAACTATTTTGCAATGATGAAAATTTAGTTTTGACAGCACTAAAACTAAAATTAAAGCCTTCAGAATCGGCTATACTATCTCGATAAAAAAAAATACAAAATTAAATAAGTAAAATTTAGTTGTGAGCGCTTGCAGCGACACATAAACCTCTTTATGGTTTCCGTTAGCTGTGTAAGTTTTATATTATTGTATATTTTTCTTGTATTACTCAATAAGCGCATAAAAAATGTAAGCAGGAGGTCGCAGGTTCAAATCCTGCCCCAAAGAATTTTTTCAAAAATATTTGTGCTTTTAAATTTGTTTCTGATTGGTTTCAACTTTGTAATGCACTTTAATAATAATTCATGAATATTGTATAAACTATGAATAAACATATATTTATACCAACCAAATAAGCGAAATACTGAAGCTTGTATAACAAGATTAAGGGGGCACCGATAAAAAATTCTGGTTCCGTTTACCTGAATATAGTTAATTTAAACAGAAAAAATTGTACTATAATGTGACGTCTATATTTATTGTTAAGTTTACTTGAACCATCTAATGTATACAATAATTGAAGTAAACATAACATAATTCTAATTAACAGTTTTTTTTTACAAAACGATCTGGTAGTATTGTAAAAATATTTTTTCTCCGTTGGTATATCGTAAAAATCGACACTTTTTGAAGTTAGGATTTATCTGTTGTTCAAAAAAGTCCCAAGGTAATTTAATTAGTATAGCAATTCTAGATTTTGGTTTATCAGAAACACGAATGGAGGAATTTCACACGATACAAATAATTATTGAAATGAGGTCCAAATTTACACTTTTTTGATATTCTGACAAATTGGGATAGCATACATACTTAAAAAAATGTTTATTTATATGGATTTTAACAATACCTAAACTACCGGTTATGGAAATTTTCATAGCTATTTTAGTTAATTTTGTATTCATTTTAAACCGACCTTTTGTCAATTTTCCCCGATTGCGTCCCTTTCGCACTGCTGGTCTTTTCGCCTAGAGTAACGGGGACCTTGGTACGGACGATATAACACCTTAAGGTGAAAGGTGTTATATCGTCCGTGCAAAGGTCCCCTTTACTCCAAGCGGAAAGACTTGCAGTGCGAGAGGGACGGAATCGGGGAAAATTGACAAAAAGTCAGTTTTAAATTAATACAAAATTAACCAAAATAGCAATGAAAATTTCCATAACCAATAATTTAAGTATTGTAAAAACCCATCTAAATAAACATTTTTTAAGCCTGTATGCTATCCCAGTTTGTCAGAATATCAAAAAAAGTGTAAATTTAGACGTCATTTTAATAATTATTTCTATCAAGCGAAATTCCTACAATCGCGTTACTGATATACTAAAATGTAGAAAAAGATACCAAAATTGTTAATATAAATTATTTAACTTGGGACTTCTTTTGAACAGTAGATAAATAACTTCATAAGTGTCAATTTTGACGATATACCCCCTTAATGTTTTTGGAAGATGCGAAAGAAGTGTCAGGATCGTATCAGATGGGAATCTGCAGTATATTCCACAAAGTAATATACGTTTTCAGTACATTGATGGAACCGCACAATGTGTGATTTTCTTTTAAACAAATACCATTATACCCTACTTAGCACAGAAAGACGTATAAAAGACGACAAAAGCATTAGCTAATGGAAAAGTATCGGTTACAGGTAGCTCTCGCCTTAATGCATTTTCACCATAAAGGTTAACTATTAACTACGAGATAAGGAATAATGTACATAAATAACTATTAGTATCTGGGCTTTGTAAAAGTATTATGGGAAAAGAAAAAAAGTTTTAAGAAAAAAAAAAGTAGTGGCAGAAGCTCGGGCGGTAGAACCCTGGCCTCTTAATCTTAAGACCCAGGTTCTATCCCCGGTTGGGCAAGGACCAATGAGTTTTTGGGATTTATGTGCACAGTAATTGTATTATCTAATACTTACCACTAGCTGAACGGTGAAGGAATACACCGTGAGGAAACTTGTATGCCCTAAAAAGCGTGTATTTGTGCCCGGAGAACGGCGATATGCCAAGGCCATAGCTACAGGCTTCTGGCGGCGCTTCTTGCTGCGCTTCCAGGCGGTTTTTGTGACGGGCTTTGCCCTGCCACGACACCCGTCGTCGGCGCCTTCCACTGCATCGGATGTATAGCGCACTCGCTCGCTCAAAGCGCTCGACACTAGTTTCTTCCTGTGCGCTCGATCACTGTTTCAACCACCTGCCTCCCCGCATACCACCGTCTCGAGAACGCAAGTCACTCGAAGCCGGACAAGACACGCGAGCGGCGACTTATAGCCGGCTCCATAAAACTTCATACATTTGTTCTCTAAGCCTGAAGCTGTGGTCGAGGGGATAGAGCTCACCACCCATCACGTTGGGACGCAATAATCGTCGGTGAAACGTGGGTGTACCGAGTGTGGACTGTAACTTGCATTTCACAGTTCACACTCGGAAACTTCTCTGACTATGTTTTCTGTAACACTCACAGAAGTCGATTCTTCGGATTTCTTATAAAATATTAAGTACCAGCCTATTTTTTTTTGTCTGTATTGATTACGCCACATTACTAAACGTAATAGTAACCTGCCAACACTGACTGTCAGTGTCACTGTCACCGAACTTTCCAAGAAAATATAATTGATATTTCAAAACTATTTTTCAGAAGTTATAGTTAACTTTTAACAATGCATTGTCCCTTTTGTAAAAAGTAGATAGAACGGCAGAACAACAGAAGTACCTGTCCTAGTTGCACAAAAAAATTGTAAAGATGCGACGAATGTTTCACAATAACCGCTGATACCTTCAAGTTTTGTATAAAGTGCGGTCACAATTTGAGCCCAATAATACGAATTAATAGGGCTAAGGAACAAAAAAATCGAGTGAAACAACAACTGTTATTAAAACCGAAGTTCGTCTCAACAATGCCATCATCATCATCATCTGTGTCATCATCTGAAGGAATATTTTCAGAACTTAATTTAAATGCCGATGAACTAAAGGATTTGGATGAGATTTAAGAAAGTCATGAGCACAACATCGGCAATATTCTGGTTCTACCAGATTTGTCCGAGTCACCGAGGCCTTCCGCCACGCCGTCAAGTCCTGGCGAGGGAAGTCAAGACATCTTTAGCAAGCATGGTTCGCATTTGCTGTTAAGGCCCTTAATACCGCCAATTGGGTACTTTCTAAAGCCTACTCCTCTTTTATGGCCAAACCAAAAATATTGAAGAAATATATTATGGATTATCAACTCTAGGATAACATATGCAACATTTTTATTTTTCGTACCACCAAAACTTCTATATGAAAAATTGTTTTAACTGAATGGTGTTTTTTGGCTTGAACTCCCTACTGCTCCTAAGCGGCTTAGGCGATTTAATTCATTTATGCTTTGATAAATAGATAAACTTGATAGCTATAAATATAACATAGAATTATTCAATCGAACAATCACGTCCATGTGAAAAGTATTATTTTCTCCTATTTTGCCCTATCAAGGACGCAGCGAGCATCGTAACAGCCACCACGCATTGTGCACTGATATGAACGTTATTTTAATGTCATTTCCGTTGATATTCGTACAGACAAACATCGAGCTGCTAATTTGGCGACGGTAATCGCCTTAATTGATATGTTGCCGATTCAGGTGTCAGTCGCGGAAATTTTAGAAAATATGGTTCCTACCGTAAAGGTTGATTTATATATCTTTAATAAAAAATATTTGAATTGTATCATATTGAATATTATTTCAGACATATATGTATTAGTAACAACAAATAAACCCAAATGCACGACACCGTGGTGGCGCGGCCTTCCAATGTAAGTGGCCGGCAAAATTGTCATTTTTCCCACATTGTTTGCATTACCATCGGCATTAATAGCATCGCGAAGATGAATGTACTCTTCAGATCGAAGCTGCTGTTGGTTTAGACCACGAACCTATACCCTAACCGGACTGAGTACTTGTTTCAAAAAACGTGAAGAACGAGAAGTCATACTAGATAATTTCATCTCTGTCTAAGTAGGGTAACCATATTTAAAAATAATTGATTGAGACCACGTAGGTAGTAAAAACCGTATTCAAAACATTTATTTTATTGGTTTAAAGTCTTCTGCTTTAAAATAGCGGCTGCAGACTACTGGATTTTTGCACTTTACTTCGTTTCCTAAAACTTCTAACCATTTTCTTCGGATATTTTCAGTTTTTGGAAGACTGTAATGTAAAACCCAATATCATGGTTACTCTAGCGGTATCAATGTAAACATGTATCATTTCTCCGAGAAAACGTTGTAATTATGCCTTACCTATGAAACGATATCCCACAATTCCCAAAAATTTGGCTTCTGCAGCCCTTCACGCTGCATGCTTTAACCATTTTTGCAAAAAATTATTAATTTTACAATTTTGTTTTCAAATGTCACGGCCGTGGCGCCATTTTTAGATAAAAGGGTTACCAGTTTGCAAGCATAAGAATAATCCCAACTTTATTAAGGAATGATTGATCTTACATTTACGGATAAAACTAAATGTAAAACATAAATAAACCTAACAAAAAAATAGTGACGGACTTCAAATGTAACTGCAGCCATTCGCTAAAAAGCTTAAAATAATTATAAAATGACAGATGGTACCGAAATAACACTTTTTCCGCCTTCTTTCTTTCTAAAAAATATGTTCTTTAGAAGTCGGCGCTCTTATATTGGTTTCTGTGTTGCTATAACCAAGGGAACGCGGTCACTTTTAAAGAAAATATTTTTCAGGAACAAAGAAGTCGGAAAAAGTGTTATTTCAGTACCATCGGTCATTTTATAATTATTTTCAACTTTTTTGCGAATGGCTGCAGTTACATTTAAAGTCGGTTACTATTTTTTGTTAAAAGTTTATTATTTTACATTTTTAGTGTTGACGGGTCAAATTGTGTAATGTGGATAGTTCTTGTAAACGCGCTGTTGATATAAAACGAAGGACAAGTAATAATTGGTTCTATTTAATAAATATCCTGTAATCAGCACCCTAATACAAACTGATTGCCGTAATCTCAAGTTATGTGCTGTCACCCGTTGAGGAGTTCTATGGTAATGAGGCCAAGATCAAAGTTCAGGTGGAGAAATTACAATTTACAAGTAGTACTCGGCAATCACTATCCTAATACAAAGCGATTGCCTTAATCTTGAGTGGTATGCTGTCGTCCGTTAAGGAGTTCTATGGTGGTGAAGCCAGGATGGAAGGTCAGGTGGGTATTCTGATAATTTCCAAGAAATGCCCGACAATCAGCACCCTACCAAAGTGATTGCCGCAATCTCGAGGTAAGTGCTCTCATTCGTTAAAGAGTTCTATGGTAATGACTTAATAAGACCAGGATCGAAGGTCAGGTGGAAGATTGACAATTTCCAAGTAATACTCTGCGATCAACATCGTAGTACAAAGCGATTTCCTTAATATCAAGTGGTACGCTGTTACTTTCTGAGGCGTTCCACTGCCTATCTCTGAAAACTTTCATCAGATCATGGTCAATCTTAAAATGGGACCTACCTCAAAGGAAATTTTTCCAAACAAAAAAAGAATCATTCAATTCAGTTCAGAATTGACGGAGATAAGGAATAACATACCCAAAAAAAATACAGTTGAATTGAGATCCTCCTCTTTTTTTCAAGTCGGTTAAAAAAAAAGTATTTACTAAAAGCTAAATACTATAAAGTCGTTGAAAAACTAAATCGTGAAAAACTCAAGCCTACCATCGCAATTTGTTTTTTTTGTGATGGCAACTGTGCGAGTAGGACACAGGCATCGACTGTGTGTTGTCCCGCTCGGCACGTTTTCTCTAGTTGGTTGTGTCATAATAAAATAACTTTTAACTGTATGAAATAGAGTCTATTTTTCTACGCGTAACATCCTTCAGTGCTCAATCCAGTTTACGTATACATCCATGGTTTAGACGGATGTACGTCAATCGTTCAGTCTCAATTTTGACATACATGTCAACTGCAAACTGATGAAAAAGCCGTTGACACATCAAAATGTGATTTACTTCACCTTCACGGATTCTGTTTGAATAAAAATTCATAGCACTGACTTTTTTGTTGGTTTCAGCACCTGTAATCAATTAATCAACCATCCCAAAAACTAATGAGTCTAATGGATCAGGTGGTGGGACTAATTGTGGCAATTTTACTTTACCACCAGCACAACATAATCATGCAAATTCACCGCTGTATTTTAAAGCTATACAATGTTGACAAATGATTGACATTTCCCCAATAGTTACTGATTTGTCGGCACTATAATCTATTTCTTGATCGTAGGAGAATGCTCCTCGTGCCAGGTTCACAGGAACATTGCGTCTGCGGAATCGATCAAATTTCATTTTCCCGTGCTCGCTGCTGTTGTGATCGATGTGCCCGAACTCGTTCCATTCTATGCCTATTATCCACTTCATTGTAATTCACTCTAGAATGCAAATCTGCCATACCAATACGACTGCTATCATTATCAGTCTCTCGCTGGTCATCAGTGCGATTAGCGCGTGAGGTAGCTCGTCGCACATTCGATCGACTACGACGACCTATGTAAGGTCGTTTTCTCCTCGGCATTGTAAGCAGTATCAGAATGACAAATCAAGTTTTGAATCTTTTTTCAGGTGTTAATTGGAATCAGGATTTTTTTAAGGGTTTGACAATTTTATAATTGCTAAAAACTAAGAAAAAAGGAAGCAGTTTGATCACAGAAAACTGTGACGACATAATGTAAAACCTCACACAAATTTCATAGTATCGGGGCGTTTAGACATTTGATAAAGAGTCGCTGATTTGATTTTTAGGGAAGTACCCAATTTCAGATCGTATAGCGAACTTTACTGTTTCAAAGTATATTTCTGAACGCACCCAACACAACAACCAAGTGTCATTATAGTGTCATTATTTAACATGTTTTAAATCTAAATACGCGATAATCAGACTATTGTGGATATATGTTGTCGATTCCAAACCCTTATTTAATCTAGATCTACATGTTTTTATTCCTAAAATACCGAACCGACGCGACGGGACGAACATCAAATGTTTTACAGGTAAGAAGTTCTTACTAAGAACAGTTTGTATGGGAAAATAAAATTGTCGTTTTTAGTATTTTCCTCGCAATTTTTCCACATTTTCTCATCGCTTAAACCTTCCCTGGACTTCCACGAATATTTCAAGACTAAAATTAGCCAAATCGGTTCAGCCGTTCTCGAGTTCTAGCGACACTAACGAACAGCAATTCATTTTTATTTACATAGATAGATAGATAGATAGATAGATTAATATTGATAACGCTCAAAGTACAACTTCTATCTAAGAAGAAAGTACAACTTCTATCTAAGAACAAAGTACAACTTCTATCTAAGAACAAAGTACAACTTCTATCTAAGAACAAAGTACAACTTCTATCTAAGAACAAAGTACAACTTCTATCTAAGAACAAAGTACAACTTCTATCTAAGAACAAAGTACAACTTCTATCTAAGAACAAAGTACAACTTCTATCTAAGAACAAAGTACAACTTCTATCTAAGAACAAAGTACAACTTCTATCTAAGAACAAAGTACAACTTCTATCTAAGAACAAAGTACAACTTCTATCTAAGAACAAAGTACAACTTCTATCTAAGAACAAAGTACAACTTCTATCTAAGAACAAAGTACAACTTCTATCTAAGAACAAAGTACAACTTCTATCTAAGAACAAAGTACAACTTCTATCTAAGAACAAAGTACAACTTCTATCTAAGAACAAAGTACAACTTCTATCTAAGAACAAAGTACAACTTATATCTAAGAACAAAGTACAACTTCTATCTAAGAACAAAGTACAACTTCTATCTAAGAACAAAGTACAACTTCTATCTAAGAACAAAGTACAACTTCTATCTAAGAACAAAGTACAACTTCTATCTAAGAACAAAGTACAACTTCTATCTAAGAACAAAGTACAACTTCTATCTAAGAACAAAGTACAACTTCTATCTAAGAACAAAGTACAACTTCTATCTAAGAACAAAGTACAACTTCTATCTAAGAACAAAGTACAACTTCTATCTAAGAACAAAGTACAACTTCTATCTAAGAACAAAGTACAACTTATATCTAAGAACAAAGTACAACTTCTATCTAAGAACAAAGTACAACTTCTATCTAAGAACAAAGTACAACTTATATCTAAGAACAAAGTACAACTTCTATCTAAGAACAAAGTACAACTTCTATCTAAGAACAAAGTACAACTTCTATCTAAGAACAAAGTACAACTTCTATCTAAGAACAAAGTACAACTTCTATCTAAGAACAAAGTACAACTTATATCTAAGAACAAAGTACAACTTCTATCTAAGAACAAAGTACAACTTCTATCTAAGAACAAAGTACAACTTATATCTAAGAACAAAGTACAACTTCTATCTAAGAACAAAGTACAACTTCTATCTAAGAACAAAGTACTACTTCTATCTAAGAACAAAGTACAACTTCTATCTAAGAACAAAGTGCAACTTCTATCTAAGAACAAAGTACAACTTATATCTAAGAACAAAGTACAACGTCTATCTAAGAACAAAGTACAACTTCTATCTAAGAACAAAGTACAACTTCTATCTAAGAACAAAGTACAACTTCTATCTAAGAACAAAGTACAACTTCTATCTAAGAACAAAGTACAACTTCTATCTAAGAACAAAGTACAACTTCTATCTAAGAACAAAGTACAACTTCTATCTAAGAACAAAGTACTACTTCTATCTAAGAACAAAGTACAACTTCTATCTAAGAACAAAGTACAACTTCTATCTAAGAACAAAGTACAACTTCTATCTAAGAACAAAGTACAACTTCTATCTAAGAACAAAGTACAACTTCTATCTAAGAACAAAGTACAACTTCTATCTAAGAACAAAGTACAACTTCTATCTAAGAACAAAGTACAACTTCTATCTAAGAACAATGAAATAAGCGTGATTTTAGATATTTTTTGAAATTTGCTGCTAATGTCACGGTATAGCTTTGAAATGATAATTATGTAACAACTCTAGAGATGACATCTTATATTAACCAATTCGATGGTATGAAATATCTTCGACATTCTAACTAAAATGTCTAATTTTACATTTTGAAAGAAAAAATCGTCTTGAAACTAGGCGAAATCGGTTACTGTCCGCCACAAATTGACGTTTCCGCTAGTTTTAAATTTGAATATACTTATATATTTATAAATCACGCCTCAGGTATGGAAATTTAGCGAAGTCAAATATAACGCTCAAACGGCGCAAAGTTATAAGGCTTACAACTTACATACGTACCTACAGACGGACGGACAGTGGAGTCTCACAATAATGGTTTCCTTTTTACCGTAAACAGAAATATTTTTATAATTTGTATTGTTTTCACTAATCAGAAATCTTTTCATATTGTAGAACGGTTGAAGGTTATCAAACTGCGTAAAACATAAATCAAATATCAGAATGTACTGAACACCGTCTCCCACTCTATCTCCCCCCTCCTCTCCTCCATCGAAGGAAATTTCAGATAAATTTAACTGAGACTTTGTAAACAACTTCCAATTAACTTGAAAGTTCCAACACTAGCAATTTGCCAGTGATTTACATCACATAATTCATATTTAGATTTGTAACTACTGCAAGTTGAATTCATAATTAATTATTTAGTATAATGTTTTAATAAACATAAGGTTTTAGGGCTTTTTCGTTTACTTTATTTTATTTTAGGATTATTTAGTTTTAAAGTAAGTAACTTCTTTGTTATTAAAGATTTAAATAAATATATAGTTACTTTAAAAAATAATGTAATTATTTCTTATATAACACGCAACACATTTCGAATTCTTTCCGAATTCGTTCTCAAGCGAGTAAGTGTCTGTCATCAGAAATTCGAAACATGTAGCGTATCGCGAGATAATTCATCTAAGAGGCTATCCGAATTTTATTTTTGTCACTGTCACTCCAAGCGAAAAATCGCGCAGTGCGAGAGAGGCGGATTCAGGGCAAAAGGGAAAACAGTTGGTTTTATATATTTATTAAAAAAACTAAAATAGCTAGCAAAATTTCAAATATCAAATATCTAGATATTGTTCAAACACACCTAATAAAATATGTTTGAGTTCTGTATATGGTTCCTATTCGTCAAACGAGGAGAAAAAGTGTGTTTGAAGACCTCATTTCAACAATTATTTCTATCGAGGAAAATTTATCCAAACATGTTTTCCAATTTTAAAACCCTCGATTATATAGTCAAAATGCATATACCAGAAGTTTATTAAAATATTCCCTGTATTTCATGAAATACACGGAAAAGAAACACTCGTATTTTTTTCGCATATCGCCTTAAGTCTATCAGTTTTAAATAATTAATTACATAAATCATTGTTTAAGGGTCCAATCTCCGGATAAATATAAAAAAAATAATTATAACGACCAAAATACAACTTTTAGCTAAGACAACTTTTAACAATACTTTGCTATATGCATAAACATATTTTTATTGATAATTGGTAGCTTCAAAATAATTGGATTTTCCATAAGCATGATATTAAATTATTTTAGTAATTTACGGCTGGTATCACGATTTTATAGCTATATAATTATTTTGTTACAAATCCCGAGAAATTTTAAACAAAAACTAAAAGTTTCATTTTTTTGCGTTCCGAAATGAACATTTTGTTGTTTAGGGTCATTTATTACGTAAGAGGGTATTGGCCTTTTTTTGCCCACCTCCCACACCTATGTAAGAAATAATGAAATATTTTGAAACCGCCTCCACATAATAATAAATATTAATAAAATCCTCCATTTATTTCATTTTAATGCAAGTGCTCGTAAAGGCCCACATTTTATGCATCAAAACTGAACAGAAAGTCGATTATTTTGCCCTAGGGCTTTATAATTATTATTTATTAATTTGTTTCCGAGAAGTTGGCTAACCTGCAACCTTTCCTGTGTACCATAAATGTTATACTTTTTCTTTTCCACTGTTTAACGGCTCTGGATACAATTCTTTTGAGCCAATCATAATTAAAGTTCACAAGACTATATTTGTTTTATTTCTTCACACTATGCATTGAAAAACGTGGTATGATGCACGGGCGTAAAAATTACTTGGTTACGTTTAAAACACGAGCGTAGCGAATTTATTCCTTTTCGCCCTTGTAACATAAACTACTCGTACTATTATTTATTACTCTTAGAATTTATGAATGTAGAATAGCCCAGATGATGGGTCAGCCACTTGAAAATATGTCACATAATCTTACGGAAGAAATATCCCTTCCCATGTGAGACAAAATAAGATTTGTTGTGACTCCCTCAAACACCTGCTCCACGAGGTTGTTTTTTTAAATGCAAACAAAAAGTCTTTTCGACACTTAAGAGCCTTAGCAACAAAAAGCAATAAAGGTAAAGGAAAACGTACTCCACTATTTCCTTAACTAAGTTGACAGAGGCAATTAGTTCCGTCAACAATGAGAGGGACGGACAGAAAGACAAACAGACCCTAGCAAATACATCGAAAGATATTTTTTTCCAACTACTACCTAGATCAGCGTTTCTTAACCTGTGGTCCGCGGACCCCTGGGGGTCCATAGCCTAATCTAGTAATAGATTAGGCTATTATTAGATTATAATCTCAGTAGTAATATAAACCCAAATATCACTAATTTAGTTGCAAAAAAGCAGCACCAACCTCCTCATTAACGTATTTTATATGAAAAAGAATATTTTTTTGTAATTTGTAGAACTAAAAAAATGGTTCGAAATTTATTGCTGCTTTTTTTTTAAGTGGGTCCTTAAAATTGTGCTTGATTTCCTAAGGGGTCCGTGGACAAAAAAGGTTAAGAAACGCTGACCTAGATGATAACTAAATGTAGCATGTACAAAACGTCACATTATTTATCACAGGAAATAATTGTATGAAAATTCAGTTAGGGTTTACATTTTTAGTGTTCCGTATCCTAAAGGTGCCAAACGGGACCCTAATATAAATTAACATTATATCATTGCAGTATAGAAACGCAGAAAGAAAAGTAAATCTGGATGTGAGGAGCTCTGAACCGGGAATCAAACCCGGGACCTCGTGCTTGCCGGGCGATTGCTCTAACCTCTGAGCTATCCAGGTCTCAACACAACTCGCGAATTTACCGATGTGCTTTCCCATACTGCAATGATATTTTACAGATAACCACTTTACAGTGAACCACTTGGCGCCTGCCCTGCGCCAAGTGGCTCACCTGCCCTGCGTTTCTATACTGCAATGATATAATTAATGATTAAACGAACTTACCTGTACGTGAAGTTCAATCATAATTATACGAAGTGCTTCGTCCGAAGAGATTAGATATAAGTACACATGTAGTATCACACATCGTGTGGCCATTCCTGCACTATAGTTGAAAGAAAAAAACAATCTACCTACATTTTTTTTTTTTTCGTCTGTAGGTAGTTACTGTCCCGACCGCCGATCATCATTTAGTTTAGAGCTACCATATCATGTTATTTTCACGACGTCTTTTGGGATTAATTGAAAATTTAGGGGGGGAGGGATCTAATCTCTTCGGACGAAGCACTTCGTATAATTATGATTGAACTTCACGTACAGGTAAGTTCGTTTAATCATTAATTATACTCGTGCTTCGTCCTCGAGATTAGATATAAGTACACATGTAGATATTTAGAGATTTGTAGTCGTGAAAAAAGAAGCAGCTACTTTAAGGGTGACTCCCTCATAATCCCATGTCTCATTTATTATTTAAACAAAATATTTACTTTAAGTTCTTAATTCTATAACACAAATATATGTAATTAATATGTGTAATTAACTTAAAAAATTTAGATTACATTCATGTTTATTCCTTATTACAAACATTTGGTGAGAAGCATTTGTAATACGGTAAAAATTTAAAATTGAAAATAAACAAGTCATACTGACTTATTATTTATTAATTGAAGGAATCATTAATAATACTTCTGGCAAATGCGTCTGTTGAAATATTGCTATGAATATCTCTATTATAAAATTTGGAAAATGCGGTGGAGCTACTGCTTCATCCCGCAGTTTTACGAATTGTTTCAATATTTACGCCTTGTTAGCTTCTGAGGTGGCCGCATGCCTTGTGCTGGGCGCCGTAAAGATCCAGACGTCAATATCACTCTCCTCTAATGTCCGCTTAATCCATCGACTGATGGTTTGTACAGTTACCGTATTGTGAGGTTTCCGGAAACTGATAAACAAATTTTCGGAATGACGTACACCTTCAGTAATTTTTAAGTATGCTAATAACGTTTTTCCTGGCGTATTTTAAGATTTTCTTCAAAAATAAAAAAGGTAAATTTAGATATAGTTGGAAAGATCCTACTCTTTAAATCAGGAATCATAATAGTGATTTTATCTGAATGTATTGTTATGTTTTTAATGTTTATTTGTGTAATTGTTTGTGCTCGATGAGCAGTAACCAGTGCCAAAAAAGTGACTAGTTTTTTAGTAAGCTTTTCTAAGCCTAGAATTTCGTTAAGGTATCATCCAGCTAAGAAAAGTAAGACCTGAGATTTGTACCACATTACGTTGTACTTGGGCTTTGTTGCACGTAGCCGAAATATGCCCTTGAAAAAATGTTTTAAGTTTTTATCTCTGCCAAAAACTTGTTCAAAAAATAAGGGATAGTGCAGATCTGCAACTATTCAAAGTGCTATTATACTGAGCACCTTCTTGAAAAAGATAAGTCAAAAATTTAATGATATATATTATTTGGTATTGACGCCTCATAAAAAACTAAATTTTGTTCATTACAAAATGTGAACCACTTCTTCAAGCAAACATCGTACTGTTTTATTGAGTTATCAAAGTCAAGAGTTATTGAGTTAAAGAGAGGCTAACATTACATGTGTTGACTCTCGTGAGAACCCTTTTCCAAACATCGAGCTCCTGACAATACTCCGGCAACCAAGGTAAGCTGTCGGTGAACGTAGAGTTCAGAAATTTTAAGTTGATTAAATATGGGTACCATGGCTGCGTCGGCCAATATGGGATAACAAGAATACCTTTAGCTTTGTCGTTTGCAAATTTTTATTTTAAGAATGAGAGAAAATGGTGGAAATCCATAAAAGTAAAAAATGCGACCATGGCACTGTGAAAGCGAATAGAAAAAACATCTGGATCTTTGTGCCATGATATATATTTCTCGCATTTTTTTTTTTATTCGACTATCGAAGGTACCTATTTCGGGATATCCAAATTTAGATGGTATCCTTCTAAGGCTCTATCGGAGAATTCCCACTCGATATCTGGATGTATAAGTCTCGACTCAGCATCCGCAACAGCATTATCAGCCGAACTTATATACGATGCATATACATTTATCTGTCGAGCTTCACACCACTGGCATAAGTCTCGACGCCTGCGTCGGGTGGGGAAACTGTACACCGCCTATACGATTAACGTATGCAATCGCGGTTGTACTATCGATAAGTAATATAATCTGACAATTGTGACAGTTATGGCGAAAACATTTAACCCAAAATAAACTGCCAAGATCTCTAATTCATTAATATGTTTCAATTGCTCTTCCGCACTCCACAATCCACTAGCAATCTCTCCATCGCACGCGGCCCTCCATCCCCCCTTAGTTGAGGCATCGCTAAAGATTTACAAGGAGTAGAATGGGCTATTGACAGCTGCAGACCACCAATTAAAATCACTAGAAAGATATTCAGTAAAGCCAGCTGTATTTGATAGCTGGGCAAACCGATGTAAGCAGACCCAACAATTTTGCAAATTCGCAAACTTTACATCTTTTTTGCTTGCGGAATTTTTGTATCTGTTTACGTACCTTACAATTTTTTTCGAGAGACAACGTCACTTGAAAATTTTCGGAATGTATAATGAAGCCTAAGAACTTATGATTAGTACTTGGCTTTAAGGTACTTTTGTCATAATTTATAATGAAACCTAAAGCTTGCAACAAGTATTTTGTATCATTTAGATTATTTAAGCATGCTTTATAAATAGATTCTATAAGACAGGTCATCAAGAACGTTAAATTCATATAGTTCTTGGTCCCATATGAATTTTAAGTACTTTTTTGATTTATTACATATTTTAATTAAAAAATATGCGTCTTTAAAATCAAATGTACTCATGAAACAGTTTTTTGTTATGAGTTTTAACACTACACATATCTTTTATAGACACATATTTTCCAGTACACATAGCTATAATGAATTTATTGACATTTTTTAGGTTTCGAATAAATCTATCTACCGTTTGGTTTTGGGGTTAGAAAAATATTTGATATGTATTGGCCCTCGCAGGGTTGGCATTTAGAAACGGCACCAATAGAAATTAAATTACTGATACTGATAACTTCTTTATAAAGTGTTTTTTCAGCTTTAGAATAAGATGGCTCTAAAGGCGTCTGGTACCGTACCACGGCCTGTGTAAAAAGGATCTCATATCATTTTTTCCATGAAAGGATAGTTGGGTCATCTGTGATTTTTGACCATTGATCATAGACGTAAAAACAATCTGCCGGCGTACTTTACCATGTTTAGCGACGGCTCGAGGGTAGGTCGGCTGCGAGGGCCTCGATGTGCCCGCGCGCTGCGGCTGGCTCCTCGAGAACTGGGCCGGCCGCGGGGGCGGCGGCGGCGGGGGGTGGGGCGGCGGTGCAAGCTTGCGTCATAGATGGTCGCGTCATAGTACTATGCTCGACTGCCTGCCTGCGACTCGGGGAGGCGGTTTCCAGTTTAAAGACCTGTCAGGTTGATAGGGCTTCATCTTTGATGGTGGAGGCTTCGCAACGTAATTTTACGAAGTGGCGGTTAAATCAGCTCCGGATTTATTTATTGCCTTTGCAGTTTTCAAGGTATCAGCAAGGGCCTTCCCAAAAAGGAGATTGCCAATGCTAGTCTTTTGGACTTGATCTTTCAAATCCTTCTTTAAAGTAGAAAGGACAAAACTGCGTCTGTTTATTGAATCCGTGTGTTGTCCGTCACACAAAATCCGACCGACATCCATCAGTAACTGCAAAAGGGCGGTATTTCTTTCTTCCATAGAAAGCACTAGGGTGATTACTTCTCCTAAGCAGGCAATCGCACTAGCTATTTGCTTCTGTCTCTGTTAGAGTTTAGTTCTGTAAAAGCGGCCGCCATCTCCGGATTCAACTTTGGAGCATCAATAAGAGAGCAGTTGCCTGGTACTAGATTTCTTAGATAGGATTTCTTTCGTTATCCCATTCGTAGATATATAATCAAAACGTACCGCAATATCGTTTTTCGAATCCGCAAAGACAGATCCTCGCCTATTATTTCTAATAGTTTAGTATCAAGAACAGGTGTCTCGACCGCAGCGACGGTTTCATCGTTTGAGCCGATATTCGCATCTCCGTGCGTAGGTGATGCGCCGCCACCCCGTCGTCGCGTGACGTCACTATTTTGTGCCACTGACGCGGTAGCAACATTGACGGCAGAACCATTTCCATCTTGTATTACGATAATCTCGTCCGCTTGATCCTCCATCACAAGATTCTCGTGATTGTAAATTTTCGCCGCCAGTAGTCGAAAAATAAACGATTTTTCTTCATCGAAAAAAGACTAGTCGGTAGGCTAGTGCCCACACCGATAGTAAAGAAACAGCCCAAAGTACTGTTTGCAATACTATTTCCAGGTAGTGCAATTCCAAAGAAAAAACACGCAAACCTGTATAAACTTGTCTATTGATTGATAACAGAGATGGTACAGACCAAAGTACTGTCCGAGTATCTGTTGTATTAATTATGTTGTTGAAAAAACTGTAAACGATTTTTCTTCAGCGAAAAAAGACTAGTCGGTAGGCTAGTGCCCACACCGATAGTAAAGAAACAGCCCAAAGTACTGTTCGCAATACTATTTTCAGGTAGTGCAATTCCAAAGAAAAAACACGCAAACCTGTATAGACTTGTCTATTGATTGATAACAGAGATGGTACAGACCAAAGTACTGTCCGAGTATCTGTTGTTTTAATTATTTTGTTGATAAAACTGTAAAGGTTCACTACTTTTACACTCAAAAAATGTTCACCTGATTACAATTCCGTGAACCTGCGGGTGAAGGCAAAGTGGATTCTTCTGTTCGGTGTTTGCGACGACCTTTCTTAATTTTTCTCTCCAATTTCTTCAGTTTATGTGAAATATATTCTTACCCACTATGATCAGAATGCTTTCTTTTAAGCATTTCACAATCTTTACGGTTTCAAATACCCGGGACTTAAAAAACGTGCGGAACAGCCGAGCACTAAAATGTGAATGATGATCGGCGGTCGGGACAGTAACTACCTACAGACGAAAAAAAAAAAAATGTAGGTAGATTGTTTTTTTCTTTCAACTATAGTGCAGGAATGGCCACACGATGTGTGATACTACATGTGTACTTATATCTAATCTCGAGGACGAAGCACGAGTATAATGTTAATTTATATCTCCTTGCGATGGATAAATCGCCAAGTGTTCAAACATAAAAAATTATTTCTGTCATAATAGTACCCTAATATAAAACAAACAGTGGGGGTTTTCTTCGCACGCCTGGAGGGCCGGCGAAGGTACGGGCCTGCGATGATGTTCGTTATTGCTCGGGCTTCTTCTCCGTCGTCTTCAGCCTGCTAGTCCACGGGGGAGGGAGGTCCCGGAGACTAGATCGTTCCAGACTGTCGGCCTGTTACTATTAGTCGGGGTCGTCTTCGCACACCCGGAGGGTGGGCGACGGTTCCGGCCTTCGATGATTATACATCATTGCCCGGGCTTATTCTCCACGGGTTACAGGTGGTAATATGGTAGGCACGACCGGCAGCTCCACTCTCTCTTCATGACTGCCGATGGAAAAGTTACCAGAAGCCCAGTCCGTCTCCAGTCTCCGAAGTCGTCTTCGAAGCTGCTGGCGGTTGAATTGCGCAGCAGCTCTCGCGGTAGAGGTCGTCCGGTGGGTGATCGGTCATAGATGGCGCCTATAACAAATTATTATGAAGAAAACTTTGCAATGACAATGTAAACGCCATGTGGAACCTGGGAAAAATAAATATCACGGCACCTAGTAGTAGTGCCGCTCAATTGTAGAATAGGCCTTTTAGAGTCATGGGCTTGGCTCTAGATGAGATTGATAACTTTTGAACAGTGAAAGCGTTATAAGCATATGAGTCTTGGCAATCTTATTTATATGAAATGTTTTTGTTGGGATTAGTATTTACAGAAAGAAAGAAAGAAAGAACGGAATTTATTGCCAAAAAAATACAGTAAAAAATTAAAATAAAACAAGATATTATAATACTAACTTAAATTCAAACAAATTAACCAAAAAGGCAAGTAACTTATAAAATAAATTACTTATAAATAAAGTGTTACATGGTTAACCATACATCCTTAAGCTAGCATACCTTGAACAGCTTTTGTTTCGAAAAAGGTGGCCCGCTCAGCATTTGCTGTCGGAAACTTGTCGAGAGTTCCTACAGCGCTGATTTTCAGCGAGCCCCTTTGTTTGGATACGTTTAAAGTTTGTTTTGGATCATTTTGCAGCGGGTGCTCTAGTTAGGTTATTATTATTACAGTAAAATTAGGATATAAATGTTAGCAGCTATGAACTGGTGTCTATTAAAAGTTTATAACATGTAAATAAGTAATAATAAATATATAAGTAATATGATAATTATGTAGGATAAATATGCACATGAAATAATAGTAAAAATTATGTAAAGGTTTAATTAATGGGTCTGCCTTTGCCGTCATCAAAGAACAACAGATTGGCGTTTTAATATATTTATATTTATTCTTTATTGACAGTCTCCTTTTTTTTCCTTTTCTTGTTTTGTATTTAAATTCTGCCAGTGTGATTTGTTTTTGCATTAGAATTAGTTTTAATTTTAATTTAAAGGTACTGGGAGTCATGTATTTTTACAATGGTGGTGGTAAGTCATTCCTTACCTTTGATGCTGCAAATTTAAACCCTCCTCTATAGTTAGCAGTTCTGTGTTTGGGAACAGACATTTTATTCAACTCCTTACGTCTGGTATATTTATCATGTGCGGTCGCTTAGTTCGGTCGCTTAGTATGCACAACTTTGTGTACTAGGCCGGCGAGGTGTAACTCTCTTCGACTCTCCATTAGCAGAATCTTACGCAGGCATTTTGGACTGAAATACTGCAGGAAGTGTCGTTATCATATAAGGTTGAATGGTCGGCTCCTTGAGATTTTAGAATGCGTTTAAAAAATGACAGTGGTGATTAATTACGTCACTGAAGTTAAAATTAAAGACATCGCTCTTTTAGATTTAATTAAGGGTATGCACGCTTATTATAAAATTTGTCCACTAAAACAGTTCAGGGAAGCTGTTCCTCGAAACGGTTTAAGAATCGTAAATATTGGCGAGAAAAAGAAGAGGCCAATTCCGCCTTAAAAAAAAAATCCCCGATGTAGGTGATGCGTGGGTAGGGTGCAAAGATCTCCGATGTATGTGACGCGTGTGTAGGGTGCAAAGATCCCCGATGTAGGTGATGCGTGGGTAGGGTGCAAATATCCCCGATGTATGTGACGCGTGTGTAGGGTGCAAAGATCTCCGATGTAGGTGATGCGTGGGTAGGGTGCAAAGATCCCCGATGTATGTGACGCGTGTGTAGGGTGCAAAGATCCCCGATGTAGGTGATGCGTGGGTAGGGTGCAAATATCCCCGATGTATGTGACGCGTGTGTAGGGTGCAAAGATCCCCGATGTAGGTGATGCGTGGGTAGGGTGCAAAGATCCCCGATGTATGTGACGCGTGTGTAGGGTGCAAAGATCCCCGATGTAGGTGATGCGTGGGTAGGGTGCAAAGATCCCCGATGTATGTGACGCGTGTGTAGGGTGCAAAGATCCCCGATGTAGGTAACGCGTGGGTAGGGTGCAAAGATCCCCGATGTATGTGACGCGTGTGTAGGGTGCAAAGATCCCCGATGTAGGTGATGCGTGGGTAGGGTGCAAAGATCCCCGATGTATGTGACGCGTGTGTAGGGTGCAAAGATCCCCGATGTAGGTGATGCGTGGGTAGGGTGCAAAGATCCCCGATGTATGTGACGCGTATGTAGGGTGCAAAGATCCCCGATGTATGTGACGCGTGTGTAGGGTGCAAAGATCCCCGATGTAGGTAACGCGTGGGTAGGGTGCAAAGATCCCCGATGTATGTGACGCGTGTATAGGGTGCAAAGATCCCCGATGTAGGTAACGCGTGGGTAGGGTGCAAAGATCCCCGATGTATGTGACGCGTGTGTAGGGTGCAAAGATCCCCGATGTAGGTGATTCGTGGGTAGGGTGTAAAGTTCCCCGATGTAGGTGATGCGTTGGTAAGGCAAATATTTCAAAAGTTTAGATGAGCCCTAGAACCTAAAATCTATTGCATTGTTTTTGAATGTGTGCGTTAACATAATGGCGATTCGCGCACAATTTGTTCTACAAACGGTCAGCAAACTGATCAGACTACTAAAGTCGTAAAAATTCAAAACTTTAAGTGCACTTAAGGCGTCCAACTATCACTGTTCAGATGAGCACTGATTCCAAACGTGTGAGCCATTTAAAGATGGAAACATTTTGGTCCTGTCATAGTACGGTAAGGGCTTATCTTTACTTTTGAAATCTTTGGGGTAAGGTGTAAAGATCACCGATGTGGGTGATGCGTGGGTAGGGTGTTAAGATATAACTACTCTGTTTGTTTATTATCCTCCTTCTAACGCATCGATGCACCGCTATATCGAGTACAGATTCTAGAAAACATATCGTCACGGCTTATAATCCCGGTAGGTGTGTCAGGTACATGTATTTCTGAGTGTGGACTGTCGCTGAAAGAGTCACCTTAAAAAAAGTTTAACCCAAGTGGGAGCGGAGGCCTAACGACCGACGGAGACCCGACAACCTGAAGGACGTTGCGGGTAGCGGCTAGATGAGCTAGAGACCGTGACATACGGACGGACAGACAGACAGGTATGGAACCCTGAAAAGGTAACTATTGTATTGAACATTGTATCGCCTCATCCTATTAACAATGTCGGATATGCATTTTTTTTACATTTTTCATGTTTCGATCTTTTCAGTTCCAAAACATTAGTACCTTTGCAGCTAGTTAATAAAAAACACGATTTTATAATTATTTATGGAGCGTTGGAAGATCATCACGAGTGGCGAAATATTGGAGAGGTCAATGTCGAGTGGTGGATGAACACAGGCTGATGGATGGATGCCCAGAACAATCATTTCTGTGGATGGATGGATGGATGATGTTCGTGTTGTTATGCTTGAAATGTATGAATTATGTACACATAAAACTTACAAACTAGTGCTGGCCGCTTGCCTCGCCACGCCTGTATAAATAGTGTCATCCGGCGGGCTCTTGCCACCGTCAACGTGCCAGCTATTTTAGAGCCAAAGGACATAACACGTGACGATGGCAAGAGGGCCGATGGGATGACATTAATTCCATGGAAGAACGGCAGAGCTTTGGTGTGGGATGCAACGTGTGTCGACACACTAGCACCGTCCCATACCAGGGTTACTGCTGTCAGGGCTGGTGCGGCTGCGACAGCGGCTGAGGGAAATAAGAGGCGCAAGTATGCAGCCCTTAGATCGGACTGCATATTTGTGCCTTTTGGGGTCGACACCCTCGGGCCGTGGGGTCCTGATGCTAAACTCTTTTTTAAAGAGTTATCTGCACGGGTGATCGACGCTTGTGGGAACCCGAAGGCTGGCGCGTATCTTGGCCAGAGAATCAGTCTGGCCATTCAAAGAGGAAACGCTGCCAGTCTTCTAGGTATCCTTCCACATGACGGTGGCGATCTAAATAGGATTTTTTATTTAGTTTAGTTTATTTTTATAGGTATAGTGTTTTGTTTTAGGTAAGTTTTATTTTTAAGTGTTTGACTGTTATTTAAGTATTATTTTCTTATGACAAAACATAACATAAATTAAAAATAAATTATACATCTGATCAATAAATTAAAAAAATCACTAAGTGAAGCACTTTTTTCATTCCGAATACCCGTCAATATAAAACTTCATTTAAATATCCCGCTCTTATTTTTATTCAAGTTTGTATATGTGTTTATATAATTATATTTATTTCATATAATTATATTTAAATTTAAGTACGTTTATGTATTTCTTGTTTAGTATTAAGCAGTAAAAAAATATAATACATTATCTTAACATTATGTAAGTTTAGTTTGAATAGCCCTCAGATAATTTGTTATCATTTACAATACCCCTTTTTATGTTGGTTTTTTAATATCTATTCTTTGTACCAAAATTTTGCTATAAGCAATACCTAAATGCCGTATTTGTGTACAATGTCTGTTCTCTATGTTAAAATGTGTTTTAAATAGCTATATGTAAATGTACAAAATAGGAATAGAAACCTAAAAAGGACATGTATTTTAAATCTCCTATCTCTAAGGCAATTTCCCCACTGCTGACCAG
The DNA here is from genome assembly GCA_934047225.1 of Ypsolopha sequella. Classification (NCBI taxonomy): domain Eukaryota; kingdom Metazoa; phylum Arthropoda; class Insecta; order Lepidoptera; family Ypsolophidae; genus Ypsolopha; species Ypsolopha sequella. Next base: position 27,526,469 of record OW203987.1, read on the forward strand.
GCCTGTACAACACTGCTCTCAATTTCCTGGAAGGAAGTATAAAGTTTTAAACCTGACCGTACAAGGTTGCATTTACAACCTCGAATAAATTGAGTCCGACATCTTTACGCCCTACTTTGTACAGGGTGTGTGTAATTCCCAAAGCAGCTGATACAGGTGAGTTCTAGAAAACTGCTACTTTACAGGTTCTTCCTGTTTGGGTATAAATTTGTAATGTACAGTAAATTTTAAACATGCACTTGTACCAAAATCAATATTTATTTTTAAAAAAAATCTCCGGAACAGTTTCGGTTTACACCATTTTCAAGGGATTACAGATGTTACATGAGGAATGAATACATTTAGATTTATGTAGTGTTTAACATTATATCATTGCAGTATAGAAACGCAGAAAGAAAAGTAAATCTGGATGTGAGAAGCTCAGAACCGGGATTCAAACCCGGTACCGCCCGGTACCATTATCGCTAAAGTAAGCGAGAGGTCACGGGTTCGAATCCCGGTTCAAAGCTCGACTTTTATTTCTGCAATGATATAATGTTAATTTATATCTCCTTGCGATGGATAAATGCCAAGTGTTCAAACATATACATTTATTTCTATCATAGTTTATGTAGTGTTTTTCCTTTACCAGCCGGTAAATGGCAAGTAAATAAATACTATGCACATAAATTCCGAAAAACTCATTGATGCATGCTAGACCGGCAGGATTCGAACCTGGGTCTCAACATTGAGAGTCTAGCGTCCTACCGACTGAGCTATCGCTGCTATTCAATAGGGCTTGAGCCTTCTTGTTCGTGACCATTATAAAAATTAATGATGAATGACGTATTCGTTTTGACGTTTTAGGAGCAGTTGATAAAAATTAATGTATGAAAATAATCAAGATGCAAACGAAAGCGGTTAATCTAATTCGGTCTGATCGATTTTAAATTATGCTGCAGATGGGCAAATACCAACCTGTATACCAGCAGCGTCACTGGTGCGAGGGTTCCGGCACCGCGCTCACCAACCCGCCTGCCCAGCGTGTGTGGGTATGGTCAGTTCTTCCAAGATGACCGCTAGGAGTGGCAAAGTCCTGGAAAAGCTTATGTCCAGCAGTGGACGAACTAGGCTGATGGATGGGCAAATACCAAGGTTTTCTAACGAAACCCCAAAAATAGTGTCCAAAATGGTAAACATATAGGAACTACCCACCAAACTTGCAACAGTTCATCTTAAACTGCGCGTAACTAAAGAAGACCGAGTGAAGTATGAAGACTCGTGACAAAATGAAAGTTTTCTGTACAGAAACTTTACGTACAGTCGACAGCATAAAAAATTACAAACTGGCAGTTCTTATTGCGGCGTCATAGCCGTTAAAATCGTTTACAAAAAGGGAGGTTGAAAAGTAGGCGACTGTACGCCTTTGTATCAATTTCCATGTCTCTTGCCGAGAATTTTTATACTAGACCTCGCCCACCAGACAAATCTAAAGATCTTATTTGCATGGACTATGAACTAAAATGCCTTACTTCATGTGACTATTTTGGTGTAACGGCCTATATTGTTACAATGGACGCAACAAAATCTGAAGGTAAGTTCGTCTTATTTTGCATCGCAGAAGTTGGAGAAAGAAGAAGAATAAAAATAGGAATTTATTGTTGGTTCTTGAATATACAGGTTGGAAAAAAATAATGGAAGATTATTTTGGTTAAATATAAGTACGAGTATGAAGGCATTAAAAAAAAACTATCATCAGTTAATTTTCTTAAAGAGTCCCGTTGAACCAATATACATTTATGTACAATTTAATATGTTATAAGAAATTGGTTGTCATGATTCTCCTGTCATGGTCCTCTCTCATTTGGATCGCTGACCGGTTCAGACGTGTAAACAAAGTAAACGGCAATATAAATTTATTAAAAATCGGAGGCCTAGTTATACCAGACGGAAAGGCTATTTGGTCCAAATCGTCGATCGCTATCCAGTTAACGTGACCCATGAGAAAGTGAACGTTCGCGAAGTGCCCGCTGCAGGTCTCAATTCACTGGACGGAAAGGATAATCGTTCAAGATCGTCGATCAGCGCCCAGTGTGAGTGACCTATAGCCTCAGTGCTTGTGTTTTACAAAGCCACGTTGTGACGGCGGCGGCGGCTGGCCAAATATTTCGTACGCCGATTATTTTGTCCACTTACCTACATCCCCGCCGCAAAAGGATTCGTAGCTAAAAATATGTCTAGTCCCATCAACAAATCATTGTCTGATACTGATCTTACCCCTCAAAACCAAAATGACTTTATTACCACTCGCAACAGAAGAAAGGGAGTAAACAACAGCGATTTTTCAGAGTTTAGAGAAGAAATGAAAGAGTTAATCCTAAAAATGACGTCCACACAAGGCGATGAGCTTAAAAAAATAGCTCCAAGCCTGTCAGAGATTCAAAAATCAAACCGCAATATTGAAAATGCAATTGCATTCCTAACAGCTCAAAATGAGGAATACAAAAAGAAGATAGAGAAGCTAGAATATCAAGCTAAAGAGGATAGGAAATATATTGCTGTGTTAGAAGATAGAGTCGAGGACATGCAAAAAGGAATGAGGAAAACCTGCTTTGAAATTAAAAATGTCCCAAAGAGACAAAATGAAACTAAAGAAGATTTAATTGAAATGGCAAGGTGTCTATCTATAAGTATTGGCTGTGAAATAAACAAGGCAGACATAAAAGATATATACAGAATTCGCGAAAAAAAAGAGGGACAAAAAAATACTCCTATTATAGTAGAATCTTCCTCGACCCTAATCAAAAATGAAATCCTCAAAAAATGCAAGACATTCAACATCCAACAGAAAACCAAGATTTGTGCAAAACATTTAGGATTCCGCACAGCAGAAGACACACCTATTTTCGTGTCAGAAAATCTTACAGCCAAATCATCTCGTCTGTACTTTCTCGGAAGGGAACTTGTCAAATCTAAAATATACAAGTTTTGCTGGACTTCTTACGGCAAAGTTTACTTGAGAAAAAATGAGAATTCTCCTGTCATTTTAATAACCAACGAGATGCAAATCCAGCAGCTACAAATTAAAATATGACTAAGGCTGGCTCCCGTAAATTTATTATTAAGTTTCGTAATTAACTCTTGCCAGAACTATTTGCTCGTTCTTGTAATAATAATAGTTGTAATTCACACATTCAGAACACACACACTCACACATCCTACTTTATCACATTTACTCACACTTCACACTCCATTCACCCATTCATGCCTCAACAGAAACTTTCAGTATTTTTTGAAGCAGCCCCCCAACGAAACGTCTCATACGCTTATGTTTATTTCCTACAATAAAAACCTAATCAACTTATCCACGGAACACTTTATTTTTGTAAACAAATATTTTTTCTATTTAAAATCTCAGTATGATTAATACACTAGAAACAATAAAAGAATTAGACGAAGCTGAAATAGCTGACTCTATAAACTGCGATATCGAAAACTTACATCAACACCTTGAAGTTAATAAAAACGATTTGAAAATTATTACCCAAAATATCAGAAGCATCTATAAAAATATAGATAATCTGCAAGTTACACTTGCTAGCCTGAAATTTGACAATGACATCTTAGTATTAACAGAAGGTCAACTGGATTCCAATAAACCTACTCCACAAATAAAAAATTACACATCTTATGTTACTACTCAACATCTCAATCAGAACGATGGAGTAGTCATATTTGCTAAAAATAATCTTAAGCCTAAAATCAAAGAAATAAAAATAGAACATGCATCATGTTTACAAATAGAAGTCTTTAATTATGTCGTCCTAGGTATTTACAGATCACCCTCAAACAAAAACGCTAATACATTTATTGACTCACTCCACAAACATCTTAACAGTATTAAAAGTCGTAAAAATATTGTAATTACTGGAGATATAAATATTAACATTTTACCTAAAGTCAACGAAAAATCTGTTGAACAAAATAACAGACAACACTACCTAAATATGTTATCCGAACATGGTCTTTTACCAGGACATTTGTACCCAACGAGAGAGAAGAGCTGTTTAGATCATGTCATTTTAAAATTGAATAAAAGTAAAACCTCTACAAAAATAGCGATTCTAAACACAACGGTTACAGATCACCAAATGGTTTTCTTTTGCTTCTCAAAAGTAAAAGATATCATCAATTGTCCAAAAACAAAAAAATACACCAACTTTGCCAAGGCCGTTGATAGCTTAGCTAGAAAAAACATATCAAACCTTCTCTTTTGTGATGATCCAGATACCGTAATTGAAGTGCTCATTCAGAAAATAACCGAATCATTAGAAGAAAATACAACTATAAAAACCCTTCCTAAAGGTAGTCGAACAATTAAACCCTGGATTACTCCTGGTATCTTACGCTGTATAAGTAATAGAAACCGCATGCAAAAAAAACTAAAAACTAATCCTACTGACGAAATACTAAGAATAACATACAAGAGATATCGTAACTATTGCAATAACTTGATAAAAAAATTAAAACGCTCATACGAAAGAACAGAATTGGCTAAATCTCTTAAAAACTCTAAATCACTTTGGAATAACATTAAAAACATAACAAACTTAAAACAAAAACAGACAACTAACAGAGATTTACTAGATATGGTACAGGACCCCCAACAATCAGTAAATCTAGTTAATAGTTTTTTTGCTAATGTTGGGCGGGAACTGGCTGAACAAATTATGACTAATAACCCTACTCTTCAAACCAATACCCCTCTCACTTTTGATACTCAACCAACTTCATTTGTACTTTTTGAAACCGATCCTTTGGAAGTAAATCAAGTCCTCATGAAATTAAAATCTGATAGTGCACCTGGATGTGACAACATACCAACTAAATTCCTTAAACTTTCACAAGAACTTCTTGTCCCCGTAATCTGTCATTTGACTAATCTCTGTTTCTCTAAAGGTATCTTCCCATCAGTGCTAAAACAATCTATCATTACACCTGTCCATAAGAGTGGCGACAGAGACGACGTCAACAATTTCAGACCAATTTCAATTCTACCAGCAATATCCAAAATTTTAGAAAAACTACTAAAGAACAGGTTAATTAAGTATCTTGAAAAATTTAACATATTATCATCCTCGCAATACGGTTTCAGACAAGGAAAATCTACACAAGATGCAACCAGGGAACTAACTTCAAAAATTATTGAACAACTAGACGACGGAAAAAAATGTCTCACGGTCTTCATAGATTTAAAAAAAGCATTTGATACCGTCTCGGTCCCCACACTAGTGCGTAAATTGGAAAGAATAGGGATAAGAAATACTCCGCTGGACCTGATTAAGAACTATTTAAGAGACCGAAGACAAAAAACCACAATTGGAGAGTATACTAGTAATGACCTACAAATGACCTTTGGAGTCCCGCAAGGAAGCGTTTTGGGTCCAACATTGTTTTTAATTTATATCAATGATTTGTGCAATCTAAAAATTAATGACGGATATATTTTTTCATACGCTGACGACACAGCAATTGTCTTTACAGAAAGCTCATGGGAAGCGGTGTACAAGTCTGCGGAGATTCAAATGGCTAGAGTGGCTGCTTGGCTAGAACAAAATTTACTTACCTTAAACACCTCAAAAACTAATTACATATGTTTCAGTATTACCAACCGCTCTCAACCTAAAAACCTAACCCTTAAAATACACAAATGCGACAATCAGACGAAAGACTGTAGCTGCCCTATAATTGACCAAGTTCCTAGGACTAAATACCTAGGAATAGTCATAGATAACCGTCTCTCTTGGCATCCACATCTCGAAGTTACAACTAATAGAATTAGGAAACTTATCTTTACATTTAAAAGCTTGAGGTATGTTGCCTCCAAAAGTCTTCTTAATCAAATATACATCGCATTGGGACAATCAATACTAACATACTGTATTCCCATATGGGGAGGAGCATCAAAAAACAAATTTTTGGAGCTAGAGCGAGGTCAAAGATCACTAATTAAGGTTATGTATTCCAAGCGATTGAGATTTCCAACTGAGGAACTGTACTCTGTCTCACAATTACTTACCGTTCGAAAACTGTATATCCTTCATTTGCTACTACAAAAACACAAAACTTTGCCCTATAATCCGGTCAATGGAAAAAGGAGAAAAGACATTGTAGACGAATCCCGAGTTAAATCAGAATTTGCAAGACGCCAATATAGGAATCAATCTGTTTTCGTTTACAATAAAGTAAACGGGTTATTAAACATTTATCCACTACAACTTTATAACTGCAAAAATACAATCACTACGTGGGTAAGAAATCTGATCTATAGTGAAGTTGAGGCACTAATGCAGGTCACTAAATAAATAAAATAAATTTTACAAATCCCCCCCCCCCACACACACACACACTCTAACACACCCTGACACAAATAACAACTTATTCTTCCAATCATACAAACATTGGCAGCCGCTCCCTAGATTATTATAATACTGATCCCAAGACATTCGTAGGGCTAGAGAGCGACTCTCAAAACCACAATCTCACACACACTACCTCCCTTATCCAACTTCCACGCACTAACACATTCACTTAGCTTACAAAATAATATATTATTAACCTTTGGCTGACGACGTGGTCTAAATGTAACTGTAACGCTGAGGTACCGTCTCACAGACGTAAAAATATTAATGTAAATTAAATTAATTTTACCAAACAATACCAACTGTATGAGTTTCACAAATAGATGGATATATATTTTGGTAATTGAATTACAAACAAAAATAAAACTGCCATCTTTATTTTAATAATTATTAACATTTATTTATGAAGTCACAAAATTAACTTAGTTGAATTTAGGAACTTAGTTCAGCCTTTATAAAAAAAAAACTTTTGTATAAATCGAAAAATTAACTCAAACAATCGTTACTTCTATAAATTATAATTGAAAAACAACAAAAACTAAAATCCTTACTCTAATAATAAAAATAATGACAAGGCACAAAATTGGTATTTTTTTACTGTCGTAGCTTACAGTCATTGCATACTTGAAGGCAGCAAGTAAGGCACATTGGCTTTTTGCAATGATAGCAACAGTACTTTGTCCTTCTTTTTAGGCGACTGGGACAAACCGCACATGTTTTCCGCGTTCCTGGACCTGGTCACGTCAATTAGACACTATGAGCATATCAACGTAAACACAGAGGTCACGACCAAGAGACGTGCAAAGATTTGTACATAAACACCGTACTAACGTCTGTCAGACGGCGATTGCTTCTGCGTGATAACGTGTTCACTCGACGCGCTCGAGGCCGTGACTGGCGGTAAGAAGATGGTAAGAGGGGAAGGTAGAGGGAGGGGTAGCGCCACGCGTCGTGTATTTAAAAAGATATTGTAATAACAATAGTAATCACGTCTGTGAGACGTATACCACGTCAGTTAAAGGTTAAGTTAGAATTACTATTTACCTTCTTCGTCGTTTACTTTGTAAAATTGTAATGTACATATATTATAATGATACAAATGGAGGTGCGGGGCATCCTGGCACAGGTATTGTTTAAATACTTAATAGGATGTTCCAGCAACAATATTTCTATTTTTAAGCTTTTTTTTCGCAATAAATACATTTTCATTTTTTTCATTTCATGATTAACTTTTTCGATTATAATCATTGATAGCTCGTTTCTACCCATCTACTTTTTACAGCACCAATTCCTGTCCTGGGCCGATCTCATCCATATTCTACCAGCTACCCTGTAAATGTCATCGGTCCACCTACCTAGCGGTCTGCTAGTCAGCCGCTATCTGTTGGCCACCATTCTGTCAGGGATAAACCCCACCTGCCATCACTTCGCCGGGCCCAAAGGCCCATCGCCATTTTAATCCTGTAATTCACCCTCTTATGTCAACAACTTTGGTTCTAGATGACAAATCACTGTATTCTGAACAAATTCTAACAATGTGAGGCCTGCATATACTCTTTTTATGGGTATCATAAAAATACAGGTGTTTTTTTCCACAAATCGAATCCAGTCATACATGTCAGTAATTTATTAAAAACCTTTGAATACAGTTAAAGATGTTTCATTACAGGGGAGTTTGCTATCATCAATGTTTATGGAGTTTTCCCTCCAACTTTATTGTGCGGCCGTGTGTACAAAATCTGAAGATGTCAATATAGATATGATTTTCAAAGGGTCAAATGTTAAGGCTTTAGGATCAAATTGAGATTTTCAACACTTACTAAAAAAGCTTGTTTTGTATTCGTAGTTTGAAGTTATTAAATAATACTAAATATATCAAATACGTTTAACTATCGAGAAAAGTAACGCTGAACCACTTTTCGCTGCTAATACGATTTTCATTTGAAAAAAACTGCGAGAATTCTGTGCGTCTGTAAAATGACGCGTTCAGAATGCTGTTGGGTCTGCCGCGGTGGTGGCGCATCCACATATGAGATTTTCGCGGCACAAAAGAAACCACCTGATTTAAGGGAATCATTGAGTTAGCGGCCGCGGCCGCGATAGGTACAGATCGTTCACAGTTATTTTACCTCTAGGCTGATCGAAAATGTTTCTTAAGTATTGGACATAGAACAGCTGTCAGAGGTAAAATACCTGTGAACAGTCTGTATTTGAAAAAAACTATAGCCGTCTTATTCCTGCTGCGCGGCGCACTTGCAAGCGAGTCACCCCGCGCGCTTCCCGCAACCTTATTCTGTGAGGCGTCCGTATTCTGGTAATGTAAAGAGGTGCGATTGTGTAAGGTTGGTCATAGATGATAAATATATACCATTGTCAAGGATCGTGTAGGGCAAATTCGAATTGTGTAAAACTGTCCATAAAATGAAGACCGAAAAGTAACCGAAGGTTTAAAAATGACCGATGGTTTAAAAAATGCGAAATGAAATTGCGTTTTATTGTGTACTACCTACGTAAAATGAAATTTGATAATTTATTTACTTAAAAATTATGTCAAACACAAAAAAAATAGATCTTTTTGATTACATTTTTTAAATCCACCACAAAAATTAATTTTTATAATTTAAAACATAGAATTCAATCGAAACTTATCTCCATGCAACTCGTATAACCAAACGCAACAATTGAAGGAAAACCGAGTTTCAGCTGCTCGACCCCAGGTGGTGGCATAAGTTTACTACTACTCAACAGTATATGTAGTTGAAGAGCTTGACACGGGATTACTTTTTTTACTAGATGTGATGTCTGAAAGAGACAGCGCTATATCTTATCGTATTATTTGTCTTCGTCCGAGTTTTGTAGTTATAATAACGCGTCATAGTTTCGAATCAATTCAAGTGTCAAGTCAACTGCAACTGCAAAATATTTTTGAATCGGTCGGTGTTTTATTTTATAGTATGTTTCTTTATTATATTAGTATGACGAAATAGCAACCGAACCAAAATACAAAAACCGGCCAAGTGCGAGTCGGACTCGCGCACGAAGGGTTCCGTACCATTATATATAAAAACAGCGAAAAAACATGTCTGTTGTATGGGAGCCCCCTTAAATATTTATTTTATTCTGTTTTTTAGTATTTGTTGTTATAGCGGCAACAGAAATACATCATCTGTGAAAATTTCAACTGTCTTACTATCACGGTTCATGAGATACAGCCTGTTGACAGACGGACAGACAGACGGACAGCGGAGTCTAAGTAATAGGGTCCCGTTGGTTACTCTTTGGGTACGGAACCCTAAAAAGTAAGAAAAAATATTTTAATCTGTGGCCGAACTGCCCTAAACCTTTTCATAATATCTTTCCTACAAAAATATAACCCCAAACTGTGTTCATATAAAAAACAATTCTTATTTCTGTGCCAAAGCCAAGGGTTTTGACTAAAAAGCTCCACAATTTTAATTAATTGAACGTCATTTATTGATTTTAATGGTAGAATAAAAATTGTTTTACCTAATTTTATTCCAAAATAAACAAAAACACTTACCGTTAAACGATTGTCATAGACAACAAGTCGCCGCAATCATTTGACATTAGCGATGAACTAAAAAAATCTTAGACAATTCGAATTATCTGTCAATCTTAACAAATCATTCACTCATTGTCTAAAATAACAATACAAATCGTAAAGCATCTATGAATACCATAGACAATTCGAATTGGCCGTTTGACAAGTGAAATGATTAGTTTTAAGCTATCAAATGAATACGATTTCATGACTATTTTCTTACACAATCGCACCTCTGATTTTCATGTTTAGTTTATGAGTTTAGCGAAAGAATCATTAATTAGAGTAAAATAATAACACATGTTCACGCCACGAGCGTGACGGATGCGCATGCGCATGCATAGTCTCGCGCCGCAGCGGCTGGCGCCAAATCGACTCGCGCGCTGGGCGCTCGTTCGTTCTGTTCCGCGCCAGACGTCTCCCGAAACACACGTGTGCACACTCGCGCCGCCGACACAACAAATCTCGCGTACTTTGTGCTCATACCAGTGTTGTGTTCACATTCCTCCACGAACCAAGACACCCCTGCTCATTCCTGCCCAAGGCGCCAGCTCAATCAGCCCAACAAGGAGGGACGCCACGCAGCGCATTCGCCGGCCCATCCAGAACCATCCAGAACCAAGGTTAGTTCACCCACAGTTCTCCCGTGTCAACTCATCCATTTTACTCAAATCCCATCAGCTCTGCATTCCTGTAACCTCGCTGTTACAACACATGTTATATACGTAAATAAATCCAAAATTTGGGTTGATTGGTTGTTTAGTAAGACTAATTGAACGGGCAAAGTTAGGCAGATATTTAAATTCATTTGTAGCGTATTTGGATATTTATTTGTAGCTCTTCTGGAAGGATGGGTTTTTTGTGCGAAACGTCCTGACAAAATCAATATGTTGTCCTGCTTGCAGTACGTATTTTGTATGAAAATTTGACTTGTCCTTCGGGCAGTACAATGACCTTGACCCTGAACGGCACAACGTTATCTTGTCCACTCAGTATGACATTTATGTTTTCTTTGTCAGGATGGTCGTTACTGACACTCAATTTTCTTTAAAAGCAAAAAAACAAACAAATTATTCTAAATAATCATTAAAGCCTCTAACGTTTCAATAGTTCTGTTATCAAGCATTGATTTATATTTTACTGAATGAAGATTCAGCAGCTAGATACTTAGGTACTCCCTCATTACCATTTCTTGATTTAAATTATCTTGTCCTCTCAGTAGGACATATATATTTTCTTTGTCAGAATGGTCATTCATTACTGACACCTAAATTTCTATGAAAGATATAATATTTTAATAATATACATATAAAATATTAACTTAACAATTTGTATTTCTTTTACCTAGAATTCATATACTATTTTATCATTGATTTGTTATTATACATATATTACTTTAAATATAATTAATAAATAAAATATTTTTTTTTAGCTTGAAATATATTTCGGCCCTTAGTGGGCCGTCATCAGTCAAGTATTAAAAAAGAAAAATATACCATAGTAATAAAAACAGCTAAGAAATAAAAAAAAATTAAAAAAGACAATATTTTTCTTAACTAACCTAACCTGTTTGTATTGGTCCACAAATTTTTTATCAAATAATAAAATTATAAAATTTTAAAAATTTTGTGGACAAGTACAAGCCCTTCAAGTGCCAACAATCACCACCATAAATTTTTCTCATGCCATCCCAATTCTGGTATATGTGTTCCCTGAAAGGGACAGAAAGTTTTCTGTGGTTGGTGGGGTATTAAGGGTATGTGTGGAAGAGCGTGATGGAAGTGATGAGAGGGTGGTTTAGTTTGTCTGTCAGTTAGTGTTTTCTGTTCAGTCCATGGTTGTAGTGGGCACCAAGTGACCAGATGTAGGACGACTCCCAGGTCCTAAGGTCAATGTCAGTTGGTATGTTGTTGTTTGTTTGTTGGTATCTTAATGGTAGATTAATGTTGTTTTGTTTGTAATATTTTTGTAGATTTTTTAGTTTTATTTGTGATTTGATTTGCTCCTGAGAGATATTTCTCGTAGCTTTTGAGAGGAGCGTTTGTATTTTTAAAAACAGATGAGGAAAGGCGATAAGGCTGACTTTTAAAAGTGCATCTAGCTTATTTTTCTGATCTGTGCAGAGGTGTATATATTGTATGTAGAGCATGTGTGTAGAGTGTAAGGCGTTCATGTAGTTAACCATAATCATGTTGCTTCTGATTATTGGTGGTATTGCACTGAGGGCAATTTTTGGTATCAGCCCTTTCGGTGCTGCACCAATTTCCAAACATTTTCCTAAAAATTGTAAATGGGTATAATATTGGGAATGTTTGGCTGTTATATTTTTTATTTTATTTACGATTTCCTTCATTTACGTTAAAATTTAAGTAAGAAGGTTCTAATTTGATTAACTGGCACGTTGCGAGTATTTATGTTCATCAAATTTATACTGACTTTGACAGAAGGCTGTAACAGATGATCAAGATTTTGGTATTTGTCAAAAATGCACAAAGGAGCATATAACAATAATTAAAGATGTTTTTGAAACGTGGATACGCTGAATTGAGACGGCAGTAAGAAGAACACAGTGTAACCTATATAGCACAAGATTAGAGTCCATCAAACGAGCAGCAATAATTGTGTGGGATCTGTTCCATATGCCTGCTTCAAGCAGTCCTCATCGAGTTACGTATTGATATTGGAGACCGTCAATAGCCCTCTGAAGAATGGAGAGAAATCCTTTGAGTCTCTGGCTGCCTTCGAATGTCTTGCGCACACAATGCACTGTATGAAATCAACTGCAGCTCTTGGGACAAATGCACGTGTGGTTGCGTCTCTGCAGTTTTTCAATTATGCACCTCGACGTGATTCTTCAATCCTTGTTGCATAAAATCTTTTTATTGTTGTTGCACTCGTAAAGAGTTATTCGTTCATAAGTTTATAATATAATCACATGTGCGAGTAATACTTTAATAAATATATAATATTGCCTCTATTGGCCTTTTATTTGTTTTTTATTTTGATTTATTTTATTTTTGACTTTTTGACGTAAAGATTATATTTTATGCTCTGTGCCTATTTGAGACCGAGGAGTCGTCGACCTTTATTTTGGTAAACTCGCTTGGCTTTACCAGAACCGTAGTACTTTATTATTCTTTTATTACCCATTATTTACCATTTATTATTGTCTTCTACAATGTTAATTTATTTAATAAATGATACAGCAAACTAACCTAACCTATACATTACACTTACACTTATTGCACAAAAACAAAACAAAAGGGAATATTTACATTACTATACACAACACACAACAAATCGGAATCGTCAAATGCACTACACTAGGTACCACAAAAACACCTGATATTAGCCAAAAATTTCTTTCCACTTTCTATGTGTTTTTCATTGCCCGAAATAAAGACATTTTATTTTTTTATTTTTGCGTGACGGGAGCGTGTCGTTTGACTCTAAGTGCCTGATTAAATTTAAAAGCAATAATCAAAATCGTTAGATCTTGTTTTGGTATTTTTTTTTTCAGGCGCTATTAAATATTTTCAAGCTTTTTCCTTCTAAAACAAATTGAATAAAAAAAGAATCTCATAGGAATCTTTACTTCTTTGAACCATACCTGAATATGTGATGTCTTCTGCATTTTAGCCCGTATTTGGTGAGAAACTGATGATAAACAGTTTCTTATTTTTATGACTTTGTAGTAACGCGTGAAGCTTATTATAGCTTTAAATGATGAATTATGTAAAAACGAATTCCAAGGGGTCTTAGAATAAGGATCAACGTATGTTTATGCAGAGCTGCAATTTTCTAAAGCGACAGGATGCAGCGTCTTCGAAATTCTAAAATGTCGAATTTCACATTTTGTCCGGGATAATCGCCTTAATTACCTACAACTCTTCAGTGGCTCCCAATTCGTTTTCGGCGTGACGCCCACATTCTCTTTCTTCTTTATTCTGTACTCTTCAATCCTTCAACTCCATCATATCTTAAAGATTGCTTTAAATTCCTGCACTCTCTCTACTCATGACTGTACTGTACGGTCCTCCGAAAATTTGCTTTTAGCAATTCTATCTCACACTACAAATTTTTATGGTAATTCTTTTGCTGTTAAAGCTCTCATATTGTGGAATAACTTGCCTATCGCTATTAAGCGTACTCCCTCGTTGCCTGTCTTCAAAAATTTACTTAAGAGTCATTTTCTTTCTTCGTAAATGTTTGTTAAATCCCTACTTCTGCTACTAATATTTATTTACTTTTGGTTTACGTATTAAGTATAATATTTATTTTTGTTATATATTAATCTATATGTTTATCGTAATCTATGTATTTGTATGTACAATTTTATACTTGTGTATTTATTTAATTATTGTTAATCATTTTGTTCACCACCTTCGCGTTATTTTTTCCAACAATTAATTTCCACCCAAAAGTTGTCCGGAAGAAATCGCTATAAGTGATAAGGCTGCCAATTGTTACCTTCTTTTATAAGTTTGTTCTTTTACCAGATTTATTATTTTGGTGTACGATAAAGAATATTTGTCGGGTCTTGTCTCTTACGCACGCACTAGCTTGTCCACACATGCTTGTTAGCTATGCTAGGGCTAGCGGCATGCGTGTGAGCATAGCCGTTCATTCGATCAAAGTCGTAGACTCGTAACTTGAATGTATGGAAGTAAAAGAGATTCATAATATTATGTGTCCTTACCCTTATTACTTTCTGCTCTGAACACTACCCTAAGAGCTGGGGATTACTGAAAACCATCGCTGCACACTGTATGACAGCGTCAGCAAATGCTGAGTTATTCCCATTTTTCCAAATAAATGCTTTGTTTAAATGTTTATATTTTGTGTCCGAACTGTTTGTGTTTTTAACTTTTTGTATTTTAATATTTGATTGTACTCATTTTTCTTTTTTGTGTGTATTTGGCAATAAATGTTTCTTATTCTTATTTAATATTATGTCAGGCAGAGATATATAATTTTTGCCTGCCCCTCTGGGTGATAAGCGTGAGCATTTCTATTTATGTACATATGTAATAAGTAATTATAACTATAGGTCCTGTAGATTATGTAAACACAACGGTATGCAATCTCAACATTCAATTGAGCATCCATACTAAGTTGTATTGATATCCCTATTAATGCAACGCGATGCACTGTACGGATGAATTGATTAATTATGCGAGTAAGTTGCAGAAACTTTGAACTAAACCCTTGTTGATTTTCTGGTATCAGGAAAAGCAAAAATATGTTAGATTTTATCTTTTAGATCTCGAAAAGTTGAAAGTCGTACCGTGATATCACTGTATTTCTGGCATAAATACACGCTTGCTGCAGCCGAATTACCGCTTTTTCCTGACGCGTACGCATTGAGATACGTACATTATGGTGGTTCTTACAGCTGGTGACCAAGAAAGCCACAATTAAGGTCGAGTTTTACTAAGATATTGAATTAGTACAAAAATAGAAAATATATCTAAATATATAAAACAAAGTCGTGTTAGTTACACCACTTATAACTCAAGATCGGCTGGATCGATGTTAGTTATCTCTTTTTTGGTGTATTCTTATCCGCTCCGAATAGCAGAATAAGTAATAAAATATCGGATAAGTTATCGAATAACAATAAATTAATTAATTAATTTTACGAATGCAAATAGAATTTGGTGCCATCTGTTGACAAAACTACGCATATAAAAGAAACCTATTTATCTAGCGTTCTGAAATCATTAAATAACATCTAAACCCCAAGTTTTAAAAATCGCTTAGTTATTCCAAGAACTATTATTTCTGCATATTATATTCAATACCCTACGCTAAGCCTAGCAACGGTAAACTACTACATGGGTCCGTGCCATTCTTCTTTCTCAATGCAATAAAACATTTCTGTATTTGCAAAAAAGTTATATTAATGTTATTACCTTAATGAAATCCTAAATTAAGTTTAACTAAAGTTAACACGATATTAGGCGGAACGAAGTTCGCCGGGTCAGCTAGTACATAATATAGATTAGAATTTAAATTTTTTATCTATAATTTAACAAAATTAATAACGAAACAGGGTCCAAACAGGGTCGTAGTTCCGATTAAATTAATTGATTATGTAAAGAAACAAATTCAAACATCGTCAATTTGACGATATTTTATCAATAAATAATTTGATTTCATTATTTTTCAAGAATTTTGGCTACAATTTTTTATAAACTTTTCATGTGTTTTTAGCGCACGCTCAGAAATCGAGGACCGATAGAAATACTAGAACATCCTTGTAAAAATAAATTACAAGACTTTCGGTGCATAGGACATTTCAATTGTTATTGCAATCATATTCTAATATTCCTCACAAACGTATTGTTTATTTTACCATTCAAATATTGAAGTCTACTCTACATAATTAAACAAGAATCTTATTTTTAGCCACAACAAAACTGTTTCTATTGTTATTGCAAGGCACATTGTACAAAACACGAGAATTTAGAATATACTAGATTTATGAAGTAACTGCTACTCATATTACTAGTACCTTCGAGTAAAGAGTACAATTTTAAATCAGTACGTTTAACCTTTTAACTATATAATGAAAGGAACTAGATATTCTAGTTTTGCTTGCTATGTAGCTTGAAGAAGACACTAGATTTCTAGTATGAAG
Organism: Ypsolopha sequella; assembly: GCA_934047225.1. Taxonomy (NCBI): domain Eukaryota; kingdom Metazoa; phylum Arthropoda; class Insecta; order Lepidoptera; family Ypsolophidae; genus Ypsolopha; species Ypsolopha sequella. The sequence goes on from OW203987.1 coordinate 27,543,075, forward strand.
GACTAAAACATAATAAGAATAATTAGTTAGTATTGCAATTAACGTAACAATAAACGTAACAAAAGGGGTTTTAGTAAACTGAATTAATCAAGATGTTATTAGAACCAGGAGTCTATTTATGGGTATAATCTATGTTGCAGGTTATGTGAACTAGAAACCTATTTAGTCGGCATTAGGATACAAACGTGTTGTTATGACCGAATTTTTTCCTGAATTCGTACCACTTACTATAGCAAGCGTTCCAAAAACGAAACTTTATGTTTCCTTTTCTGTCATCTGTCGTGTGTCGTTCATTTTATTTCGTATTTGTTTTTCTTGCCGCGGTGTTGCTCGAGATTTTCGGAAAAATTTAATAAAATAAGTAAATGTGTTAAAAGCAACAAGTGTTTTTCGCCATGGACGAGGATCTTCGGAGTCTTCTTATACAATGGGGACTCCCAAATTATATCGCAACGTTTGAAGGTAGGTAAGAAACAAAACCAGGTTTGTTAGTCAGCCAGCCCATTTGTTTTATTTATGTGTCATTTGTACAAGGTTCTAGCTAGATGGAGGACACTTTTTCAAGTCCCGAACCGTACCTCACACAATCTTGGTAGCGATACCTTTTTGATGGCAATAACCAAGTACCTAATTATAGGTTAGGTTGGGTACCACCACACATCTGTCGGCAAATTTCATTTTCAGAGTTGTATGTTGGCTCCATATTAAAAGTAGTTTGTATAGACAATTATTATAGCCAGTTTCCGGCTTCCGCAACACCATCTTATCAACCAGTATGTTTCACTACTAAAGGTAGCGCTCCTAAACGCCGGGGCTAAAGGTAAAAATTAACTGCCACCCGTTCCACAACCACCCGAGTGGAAATGAAAAGCTCGAAGTCTTTCAATAAACCTTGTCAGAAATGTAAAATTCACTATGACAGTAAAATTTTACATTGACCCAGGCACTTAGGAATGCAACGTTAAATTAAAAATTTATTGGCCTGAACCATCAGTCGAATATATATGAGATTATTTGGCTGGAAGCCCTTATAACCCGTATAAATGGCCAGAATTGCATTTAGAAAATTAGTTTACCATTTCTTAAAATACATCTAATCTTTTTCAGCCAATAATATATCGCTTGATGTTCTGCCAATGCTAAATAATGAATTGGTCAGCGAGTTAATTGTACCCATCGGAGGATTGGAGAACTGGAAACAAATAACAAATAATAGTGGTGATTTGAACGCCGGTAAGCGATTTTTGTTCTCATAAATATTTTTCCTATTATTTTTATATTTATTTATTTATTAAAATAAATGAATAACTAGGAACTGAATTTAGGACTCCCAGAGCAGACGAGAGATATTACTGACTACACCATGGAGGTCATCACCATGTATTTCAGTGTGGGTCCCGCTATTAAAATTCTAGTTAATTCGAATATCATCTTTACTATAATGGAGCATGATCACAAAGTATACAAATAATAAAAAAAAAAACTTTTATTTCGGACAACTTGGATCCGTAAAGGATTTGACGACATATTAAAAAAAATTTTAAAACATTTGTCACCACATAAATTTTGTGGTGTCAGAAGTGTTTTAGAATGTAAATTTATGAAGTGCAAGCCTCAATCTGCACCACAAAATTCATGTTGTACTACACCCACATTTCACCAACGATTATTCACTTTGATTTTTTTTTGTCTATTTTTAATTTCTTTATGCCAATCGATTACTATTTTTCCTAGCCCTCATTGAGATCTCAATTGTATTTCATTTCAGTGCTACAAGGATCTGATGGAGCGTAGATGACAGTGACAGGGGGCGCAGCATAATAACAATTGAAACTTTAGTTCGTACTAAATGTATGGGAATTATATTATTATTTTTATATTGTTAATTAATTAAAACGCAAAATATAATTCCTATAAATATAGTATGGAATAAAGTTAGAATTGTTACAAAGCAAAATGTGACATGTGGTGCCACGGCCGACCAAGTATATAAGTATTTTTAAAGGTAACCTAGCGTACCTACAAACTTTCAAATATTATTGTGAGATAGGGTTGATTGTAGTTGCCGCCGAACTAATTTTTTTTTAATTCTGACTAATGTTACTGTCGTTAAAAATAAACAATTGCATAATTTGATTTGGGAGAAACAATTGTGCCAAAGTTTGGTTCAATCAAATATAATTTTAATTTTCGGGTGGAGTTTATTTGACAGTTTATGTTTTAATGAAAGGTATTATTGTTTTTAAGTTTAGTATAATGAGAGCAATGAAACTTGTTTTTTTGAAGCAAATTATCTAGCAGTTATGTGCCAAATAATTTAACTTCAAGTGTTGATGACGTTAAGAGCGCTATCGCAGCCGGATTGTGAAATACCCGCCTTTTCTAATAAATCGAAATAGAACACTTAAATTCAAAATTCACTCAACTGTTATTTAACAAAACCTATGTATTGTATATGTTGTCATCGCAAAGTTTTCATTGGTTTCTGTAAATTATAATAAAAAAAATTTGAAATTCTAATTTACAGAACCCAATTTTGAAAATTTTTAATTTCTAATTTACAGAATACAATGGAATCTTTGCGATGGCAACATACACAATATATAGGTAATATGGTTTTAATGAATAACTATTAAGTGAATTTTGAATTTAAGTGTTCTGTTTCGATTAATTAGAAAAGACGGGTATTTCACAATCCGGCTGCGAAAGCACTCTTAAAAAAATGTAACTGGAGTTTTATAAACGGCGCGCGGCGGCTGAAGTATAGAATTCTGACAGAAATGCATACTTCGGCTGCCATTTATAAAACTCTTTTGTATTGGCTCGGATACCACCTCTAAGTTTGTTCAAATTATGATCATGATGCATGTTACTGCCGTTATAATGATCAAATGTTCGCCCTAGTTTAGTATACCTATCTACACTCCCAAGTTTAATAAGAGTTTTGAAAAATAAATAATAGTACGTGATTTTAAATATTATTTTATTTTATTTAACCTTTCTAATAGCTGTTATCTGTCACTTATTAATGGACGGGCATCATAAATGTAAATAAAATAAAAAAAATACTTAGTAGGTACACTGTTCTAAAAATCTATATACAAATCAATATACTTTTTTTACTATCATTTTAATGACATTTTCAGGTACTTATTATTTATATATTTCATATTACATTTTCTGAAAAACAACTGTTTCTCTTTTGTATATATTAATTGTTTTAGTGCCTGGAGATGTCATTTAAACGAAGAAACCGGATAGATTCATGGAACAGTGTACGAATATTTTTTATTTTATTTATTATACCGGGTGTAATAATGACCTGCTTAGAAAATTAAACCACCTGCTCTACTGATTATACTGAACCACTTCCACAGAAAAGCTTTTACAACAACGCGAAAAAAATTCACTTTCCCATAGTAGCTATGAAAAAAATGTATGGGAAAGTGATTTTTTTTTGCGTTGTCGCAAAAGTTTTTCTGTGGAAGTGGTTCAGTATAATCAGTAGAGCATGTGGTTTAATTTTCTGAGCAGGTCATTTTTACACCCAGTATACATTAACCAGAACACCCTAGTACACATTACTGATATGTTTAGTAGACGCAACAATCTGGTTAGTAAAAGCTCAGTACAATAATTATGTTACCTGTAATATGCACCGTGTCGTACCGACTAGATGACGTAGTTGTGTTTACAAGAAACTGAACTAGCTAGTACTATAACTATTGTTACCGCAAATAAACATCGTGTCACCACCACTATACATGGAGTTAATATATTGTTGCGTCTAATAGACATTCTCGTAATGATTACTAAAACAACAGGGTAGAATAATATCGGACACAAAACACTGACTAGTAGGAAATACTTATCATATCGTATGGTATACTTAACAATCAGTTGGTCTTAATAAAACCATAGTAAAAAATAGTTACTAAACGTTGTTAGTAAAATAGACTCATTGTTCTTGCTGTGTCGTTAACAATAAGAATATCTTGTTATGATAGCCGATTTTCTCGTACATACAGCCAGATTTTTCTCTCCGTGCGCCTATTTTCCGCTATCCGGAGACCCAGTGACGTAATGCAGTGCACGTTGATATAATAGTAGTTTATGCTACAAGGGCGCAAAGGAATAAATTACGAGGACGATTTAAAACACGAGCGTAGCGAGTGTTTTAAACGTAACCGAGTAATTTATTGCTTTTACGCCCGTGTATCATACTACGTTTTTCAATGCATAGTGTGAGGAAATGAAAACAAATATAATTTTGTGAACTTTGGCTCAAATTTGGCTCAAAAGGACTGTATCCAGAGCCGTTAAACAGTAGAAAAAAAAGTATAACATCTATGGTACACGGGAAAGTCTGCAGGTTAGCCAACCATTGTAAATAAATTAAAAAAAAAAATAATAATAAAGCCCTAGGGCAAAATAATCGACTTTTTGTTCGGTTTTGATGCATAAAAAGTGGGCCTTTACGAGCACATGCATTGAACACGTTATTTCAATAACTAAATGACAAATGCCAACATTGATATAGTGCGCGCCAATCTTTTAGTCGCCTAGCTGATTGAGTTACGAGTGCAAGCTTGCGCAGGTACAGTCAAGGAAACAATAATATGAACAGTTGACTATTAAATGTTTACTATAAGTGGGAAGGTGTACTTGTTGTACCTACCTATTTAGTTAAATTAGTATTTTATTGCAATCTTAACTGTTTAATTAAAACAAATTAATATAAACACCATTTTCCTACATTGTCGCCTTAAAACGCTATAACGACCGCGGGGCATAACAACAACAATAAACTTTAACAAACTAAATCAACAAAACAACAAATAAAGGCAACACAAACAGATTCAACGATTAACTTAACGAATCACAGAATTTTTTCCACGAACGTACTTTTCATGCAACGCGCGCGTGTGTAGTGTACGGACGTAGCACTAACACTAACGCATAGTGTTGACACCTGCCGAAAGGCGAGCGGGGGGGTGTGGTGCGGCACGCAGGCGGGTGTGCTCCGCGCCCTCGCTCCTGTAACGTCTCCCTGACACCGTAAAACGGCTAATGCGTCGATTCTTGGGGCTAGCTTCAGAGGCGACTAAAAGATTGGCGCGCACTGTACTTATAATACTCGTATTATTTACAAATATTGGGAAAAAGAAAATCCTATAGATTTATTGTGCAAGCTCGACCGACCGGCAGAGTTGGAATATGTATCTCAAAATAACGTTGGGAATGTACAGTGGACACCGCATCAAGTAAGACACATTGGACTTTGTACCTATCTTATATTCTTCTCTGTAGGGGCTAATGTCGTACTGCAAGTGTTAGCTTGATGTGGTCTCCACTGTACATAGAATGTACATTTAGGGTCCCGTACCTCAAAATGAAAAACGGAACCCTTAAGGGTCTCTTTGTTGTCCGTCTGTCTGTGTGTCTATCTGTCACGACCCTTTTGTTTGGCTCCCGTCTTCGACCAAAATAAAATGAATGGACCGGCCTTGTCTTTACAGTTTCCTCACTCATAACGAGTCTAAGCAATTGGATATATACTTCAATACCTAATTTTTATTTTTATGTTTATTTTGCTTTTTGCACTTTGTAAATGCACAAGAAGGTATTTTTTCGTCAGTTATTTGGATGGCGTGTAATAATAAGCGTACGTGTCACTCTTCTAACAGACAGAGACAGAGATGAAGTGAGAGCCGGCGCTCACTTTACAGACTTCAAAAATCTGTACGCTATGGCCCGTCCATTTATTTTATTTTGGTCGTAGGCTCCCGTAATACTTCCTACATAAGTCTACATAAGCCCCATGGTGCTGTAAAAAAATCTGGCTTGTTACTTGACGCGAATAAAGTTAAATTGCACTTTACATAGTCAAATTCATACAAATTTTTCCACTCGCAAAGGAATTAATACCTAGCGCACTTCCAGTTGACTAAGGAACTTGTTAGTTCGTTGACAGGTAAGTCATATAGCACACATGTAGGGAAAAAATCGAAAATTACCAAAATTAGGATTAGGATATTTTACTATGTTTACTAACTTAATAAGACCCTTTAAATACATAGAGTTGCATATATCGTAAGTGTCAAGTTAAGTTGGTTTTTCATTACTGGATACAGTATTGTGTGGTGGTGCGAAACCCTTTGCGGCGAGTCAGACTCGCATTTGGCCTTTTTTTTCTAAATGTTTCTCTATACAACGTGTAACAGAAAGGTGTAACCATATTTGAAGAGCTTATTCAGTCAATGGTATATAACAACTTTTACTATATAACAAAACCTGTATCTCGAAAAAAATTTTTACAGTTTCATAGAAAAACTAGCTTCTGCCCGCGGCTTCGCCCGCGTGGCTTACAGGAAACAAATTACATTTTTTCAGAAACAAACATTATAAGTGCTCTCACTCCCTCTGGGAGTCAAGGTGTAGTGCTCGGCCGAAAAACTTGCATGCTCAGACTACGAACGCGCCCTGCTCGGCCTTCGGCCTCGCGGGCGCGTTCTCCGTCCTCACATGCTCGTTTTTCGGCCTCACCAGAATGCCAAACACGGGGACTCACCGATCAAAGTTTTTCCGAAAGAGTGTCAAAATCCCTATCAGTTGTCAAAAGATTTCAAATTTGAATACAGCAGCGTAATTGGCGACCCCGAATGCCCCTTGAGTTTTATGCAAATCGGAATACTTTTTTTGGACCTGTCAAAAAACTGTCAAAACTGTTTAATTTTTTTTGGTCATGTAGCCCCAGCTTGACCGATCACAATAGTTGAAACCCGAACTCCCTACGATTAGCCGTTCGGGAGATATGGCCGATCAAATGTTTGGCAATTTTTTTTTTCGACTTTTTTTTTAACGTCATCTAGATCTTGCCGAGCCCTTTTCTTAGAGTACCATGAACATGGGTCTATAGCATTAGCTGTTTGGGAGATACGGGCCTGTAAAGTTTTGACACTTTCGGCGGGTAGATCTCGTCGAAACCTTTTCCTAGACACCCATCAACATGGGTCTAAGTCTAGCCGTTTGGGAGAAACAGGCCGTCAAAGTTTTCACATACAAAAAGAATTTTTTTTGGTACCCCGTGGTCCAACCCTTTCAACCTTCCATTCCAAAAATATTTTGCTGGGATATTGAAAGATATAGATAGATAGATAGATAGATAGATAGATAGATGGACAGATAGATAGATAGATAGATTGTGGATATATAGATAGATAGATACCTCAAAAGGAAAAAATGGAATCCTAATAGGATCACTTGTGTGGCTGTCTGTCTGTTCGTCTGTTACAGCCGATTTGCTCTGGCACACATACTTTCAAGAATTTTCATGTCCACTATATTAAATTTCAAAATCGATGCCATTTTCATAATTAACGTCCCAAAAAACCATAAAAACGACACCCATATTGATATTTACACATTTCAACATATCAACCCCATCGCACCCCAACAGGGGATGATGGTATTTCACGTCCACTACGTTGGATTTAGAAATCGTTGTTGTTTTCGTAATCAGCGACCCGATAAACCATACAAACGATACCCATGTTGGTTTTCAGACTTTGTCACCCCATTTCCCCTTTTTAGGGGTTGAATTCAGGAAATGCCTTTTTTACGTCCACTACGTTGGATTTTAAAATCGTTGTTGTTTTCGTAATCAGCGACCCGATAAACCATACAAACGATACCCATGTTGATTTTCAGAATTTGTCACCCCATTTCCCCCTTTTAGGGGTGGAATTCTGAAAAAACCTGAAACATATGTTTACTCATTTATAGATAGGAGTACTCTTGTGAAGTCTCGAATAAAATAGTCTAACTAATCTTGTTTCCCGATACAAACTTTGGACCCCCGTTTCACCCCTTTAGGGGGTGAATTTTGAAAAATCCTTTCTTAGTGGATGCCTACACTATATAAGGTATCTATATGCAAAATTTCAAGTCTCTAGGACCAGCGGTTTAGGCTGTGCGTTGATATATCAGTCAGTCAGTCAGTCAGTCAGGACTTTGAATTTTATATATACAGATGCAATGCCGTTCGGCCGAAATGAATGGAAGATCAGTTTTTTTTTTGAGATTTCAGGGTTGGCTCCGTAGTAAAAGTTGTTCTTTATCATTGACTGAATAAGCTCCTCAAATATGGTTACACCTTTCTGTTACACGTTGTATAAATATAAGTATATTATAGCGCTATCCTTTAACATTATTTGGGTTCTCGAATTTACACCGGTTCTACGGGAGCGGCGACTAAACAGTCAACGGGATTTTTCCATGAGCGATGACGGTTAGAACAACGAGCGGCTGGCTAGATTCGTTATCAGCCAATGAGATGCCACAAATATGACGCCACGCTTGCATTTTGAATTTCGGCACCCACAAGCTACGAAGAAAGAGTACTGGTCGGAGAGAGAGGTAGGAGGTAGCGTGAGCGACGACGTTGGGACAGACTGGGAGCGGCCTTCGTCGAAGAGGGTCGCGTGCAAGATAATCCACTTGAGGCAGAATTAAAAACCAAGTCTTGCTGTGGCTGCTGCAGAATTAGAATGGTGCGGCGTGTGTCTGCTGGAGATTCACCAGCCAGCCGTTAGAAGCTCGCCGTTGCGGTCGGAAAACCAGCCCCATAAGCGAAGTCTGCAGTCGAGCCCAGGTAGACCCAAATTAGGTACCTTAAGATAACTTAGGTTCTAGAAGTAGGGCATTAGGTGCTAGGCCTTTGTGTAAATAAATATTTCATGTCCTTTTAATACGCTTTTTATTGGTACAACTTTCCCGCTTTGTCACGTTATCTAGATTCAGTAACTCATAGGCCGAACCCCCCCTTAGGAGTCCTGGACACTTAGGAATTCCATAGTTTACTCGGACCCTCTTATGTAGAGCCCATTTTGTATAACGTGACATTATTGGATCACTGACACCCGTTACTAAAACGTGACAACAACCTTAGTTCAAATATATCGTGGCCTTTTGCACATGAATCGATTGATAGATTAAATTGTTTGATAAATTCTGGAGACCAAACAGCTTGTGACCAATGAGTTCAAAAGGAAGGAGATGCCCATCTAAACATTTTCCCAAACTACAACCGGCGCCACACTTTATGACGCCTCGGACGTTAGTATATCTCTCTCTTTCATACATCATATATTTCTTTCATATTTTTCTCTCTGTCTCGCTGGTACTAACTTCACTCGGGTTTGGCGCGAACATGAATGCCGCGTTGCGTAGGTGTGCGATGTAACCTTGTACGTGCGTATATGAATCCTTAATTTCTTTTGTATGGTAGTGAGTGAATCAGTGACAAATTCGACGTGTTTTAGGTATTAATGTAATTCAAAGTATATAAAAATTAAGTTCAAAAATTAAAACCCGACTACTCACGATCACGCTCTAAAAAGTATGAAACAAGAAAATCACAAATATTCATAGTGATGTTCAGGGGATAGCCGTGGTCGTATGCCACTTTGCCCTAAAGCTTAATACTGTTAGAATGCATTATTTTTTTTATTTAAGGCAGTGTGCATACGACTACGGCTATCTTGTGAATATCACTATGAACGTTTATTTTCTTGTTTCATACTTTTTAGAGCGTGATCGTGAGTAATTAATCGGGTTTTAGTTTTTAAACTTAATTTTATCTAAATTATTTTGGGGTTATTATTTCGTGATTGTTTGTTTTTAATAAATTATTCCAAATTATCGGGTCCATGCAAGCAAAGCCGCGAGCAAAAGCTCACAATATATATATTTTTGAAATATCCTTATTAAGTCCTTTCATATGATATCAAACACGGCACCATAGGTTTTTTTTTTAGTTCTTGACTGTTTATCCTCTAGAGGGCGCCACATTCAATTTATTGTGACGACACATAGCTTATAACTAACGGATGGTCAAGACGCTTTCAACGATACCTAATTTATCAAATTATGATAAGTAGTTTAGAAGTTATAAGAGAACAGATGAACATACATACGTACGTACATACATACATACATACATACAGGTCAAAATCATAACCCTCCTTTTAGCTTTGCCGTAGTCATAATTACAGGTAACCCGGTCAGAGTGTCGATAAGGGGGCACGATACAATAGTGCCATCTTATCTACACCCCAACCGGTAACCCTACTTTGGCTTCGCCGTAGTCGGGTAAAAAGCTAGACAAATGAAACTAAGTTTATTCCATTAGTCTGCTAACCAAATCTTAATCAAATCTTAATTAAATCCAGGCCGAAGTTATTATTAGATTTATTGACACCAGAAAAATGTTTTCGTGGTATTTTACTTCTGAAAATAAAGTTCATTATTTCATTCCATTATTTTTTTCATCCAATTTTTAGTTTCCTATTATTATTATATTTTCCTAGTATCGTATATTAAGTTCCCATAAGCAAAATTTTAAATTTCCTACATAAGTTTCTAAGACAACAATAAAATACAGGTTTATAAAAATGACGCCCGTACAAAGTTGCTTTTGTTCAAACTTGCGTGAGGTGGTAGCGAACATCATGGCCGCCATTATGGACTTCGATAATATAATTATCGCTTCGAAAATGGTTTATTTAGTTGTTAAACAAGCAAAAAACATGATGTACGGTTACTTATTGATGATACGATATCCCATCTGGCTTTTTAAATTTTTTTTATAGTTTTTGCAGCCTTTTACTGTGCAACAAGGCCTTTTTAATAGAAGTTCACACACAAACACACTGCACAATCTCCCACGGAACACTGAGTCGCGCTTGTGCTAAATTGGCATTTTAGCACTTACGCACTGGGGTCATTTACTCGCTTCGTTGGCCTGGTCCTTACCTTTAGGTCAATGCTTGTGACTAATATTGAATGGTAATTTGAAATGTGTGCTCCAATAATTACGAAATTTGAGATTTGATTTGACAGATGCTATACTGGTACAGTACTTCAAAAGATGTAAGGCGCATACAAATCTATAGCCGAGCGACCGGACATACCACGTGATCTTATATAGTGATATTGTATAGAAAGTGTAAGAGGAAATACGAACTTTGCCGAACAGTGGCGAAGATTTGTATGCGCATTATTATTATTACTCTGAGTACTGTCCTTAATGTTGTAGATTCTTAGTCAAGTTGCTAAGAACTGTATTTAAAGTAACAATAGCACTAAAATTTGGTATGAGGGTACCTAGGGTTAGTATGCCCTACGAATGTTTTTTTTCTCCTTTGATTATTTATCTTTATTTTCTTTTTAAAGCTGTTAGTGAAAATTAATGGTACAAAAAATTAGCTATTCATTTTCAATTACAGCTTTAAGAAAACTAAGAAAGCAAAAAAAAAATATTTGAAAAAAAAATTGGTTTGTCGCTTGTCAGTACACCCTTCATACAAAATTTGGTGTTATTTTCCACCCGTAACGGTAGGTAATATCACTGAGCGACCATACTATTTGGCAAAGGCCTGCTTTTATATCAAATCGTCTCAATTTTAATTTAAAAAAATCCTCTCTTGAACCAACCAAATTTCACAGTCGCTGAAGATTTTGTAATGGATTAGTTAGAGGTATTTTGCTTTTTGGTAAATTGATTATTGCTTTTGCCCGCGGCTTCATCCGCGCTGATTTCATTTGCATTTTCCCGGGATAAAAAGTAGCCTATGTCACTCTCCGCTTCATAAACTAAATCTAAGCAAAAAATCACGCCGATCCGTTGCTCCGTTGCCGCGTGAAGGAAGGACAAACCAACAAACACACTTTCGCATTTATAATAGGGGTATTGACGGACGTCACGACATGAATCCTCGAGGGGGTGTCAGAGGTATTCCTGAGTGTTAATTAAAATGCAAGTCATATTCCACTCTCGGTACACCCGCTTTACATCAACGATTATTACGTCCCAACGTGATGAGTAATGAACCCTATCGCTGATCTTTGTGCACAAATACACGCTTTTTAGAGCATGAAGATATTTTACGTCACCATTCAGCAAGTGGTTAGTATATTAGGTAATACAAATACTATGCACCAAAGATTTCAAAACTAAAGATAAGCCCTTACCTTACTATGACAGCACCAAAATGTTTCCACCTTTAAATGGGTGACGCTCACGCGTTTGGAATCAGTGCTCATCTGAATACAGTGGTAGTTGGACGCCTTAACTGCACTTAAAGTTTTGAATTTTTACGACTTTAGTAGTCTGATCATTTTGCTAACCGTAGGTATACATATTCATATTGTCCGCACTCATATTGTGCGCGCATCGGCATTATGTTAACGCACACATTCAAAAACAATGCAATTTTAGGTGCCAGGGCTCATCTAAACTTTGAAATCTTTGCTATGCACATGAATTCCGAAAAACTCATTGGTGCATACCCGACCGGGAATCGAACCTGGGTCTCAAGATTGAGAGGCCAGCGTTCTCCCGCCTGATCTGCCGCCGGATTACAGGAATTTAAACTTTTTTCGGCACGTCTTTCAAATTGATATCCGGAAATTGGTCCCTATCCTTACGGAACAATCCTTACAATCCGGAAACTGCTAATTGAATATGGACCTTCAAAAGTCGCAATCCTGAAAGTCAGAAGTTCAAAACCATCCGGTTTGAATTGTAATTATTTTCCTCGATATTTATTGTACATTTGAACCGTCAGCGGAACCCAAACAATGAAAAGTTAAATTGAATATAAATCTTTTGCTACAACTGAATACGAAACAACTTTAAAATTACTCTCTTTCATTGAAATATAACCTTTAACACACAAATAATAGAGGTCAATGCAACACAAAAAGTTAGGCTTTATAAATATCCAAAAAGGGTTGCTTTTGCGTATTTTAATAAATAAAAAAACGGAACAGCACCTCAACTGTAAGCAATTAGGGTTTTTTAATTTTTTGAATAATTTCTGCTTTTTTGTCCTTTGAGGATGGTAATGGCGCCAAACAACGATCCTTCATTAAGGGTAAAAAAAACTCAAGACAAAAGAAATAAGAAAAATCTAATCCCGGCTGACCCCATAATTTTACGCAAATTAGTTTTTGAATTTTTAGTGTTCTAAAATAATTTAAAAATATTTTTATTTGCATAAAAATATAATATATACAAGGTGACTTTTTGATCATCGTCCAAATTCATACTGGAGGCTTGATAAGTGATCAGTGTCTTGGATCAGTAACAATTTTTGTAAAATTCGTAAAATGAAATTTCGGCTTCCCATAGAAATTCAGTTCCAGTCCCGAGTGAATCACTATGGGGAGTCAAAATACAATGTATATACAAGGTGACTTTTTGATCATCGTCCAAATTCATACTGGTGACTTGGTAAGTGATCAGTATCATGGATCAATAACAATTTTGGTGAAATTCGTAAAATGAAATTTCGACTCCCCATAGCGATTCACTCGGGACTGGAAGTGAATTTCTATGGGAAGCCGAAATTTCATTTTAGGAATTTCACAAAAATTGTTATTGATCCAAGTTACTGATCACTTATCAAACCTCCAGTATGAATTTGGACGATGATCAAAAAGTCACCTTGTATATATGTATAATAAAATATAATCCTATACTGCAATAAGGTAATTACAACATCAATAGTGGTTTTATAAGTGTTTGACCGATGTTACAATATTACATTATAACACCGCAATTTTGCGCTGCGATTGGCCAAATTTATTATAACACCGCTAGAGAACCAATCACAAGCAATAACGGTCTGTCTTAATTTCTTAAGCCACGCCCCTTTACTCTTTTCGTTTCTGATTGGTCACAGGCATCTCATACTTTCTCGTGGATGTCGTAAAAGGTGACTAAAGGATTATGAAAAGGTATGCTAAAAATCGAGACTAAAGACCTACTAAAAAATATAATTTCTAAAAGTGCGCTTAAATAAAAGCTTCACGCATTTCTTAAGCTCTTTAGCCAAAAGTTATCTCTTAAGTTGCACAGACTAGAAGGTTTTGACGAGCTTACTTTCCAACTTACTCACATATTTCCATTCTTAGAACTAAGTTACGAGTTGGAGTTCTGAAAGTTGCTAAGCTAAAATCGATGACGCAACCATTCTACCACTCGATAAACTTTTTTTTTTACAAGCTTTTTGGTATATTTTCCACTTGCGTGTTTGGGTCGCAGCACAAAAGAGGACTCTAAAGGTGCGAGGGAAGGATCACATGACGTCACGCTAATCACACCAAAGATCCTTGCCAATTTGTAACACCTGAAATAATCTTATTAAAATTTAGTTTTTGAATGCGTGTGTGTACTATTTTTTTTTGTATAAAATGATGACATCATACATGCTTAAACTTATTAAAAACCGGCCAAGTGCGAGTCGGACTCGCGCAGGAAGGGTTCTGTACCATTATCTATAAAAACGGAAAAAAAACATGTCTGTTGTATGGGAGCCCCCTTAAATATTTATTTTATTCTGTTTTTTAGTATTTGTTGTTATAGCGGCAACAAAAATACATCATCTGTGAAAACTACAACTTTACACAGATGGACAGACAGACGGACAGCGGAGTCTTAATAATATGGTCCCGTTGGTTACCCTTTCGGTACGGAACCTTAAAAAGCTCCGTTACAGCTATCGGATTTGTATTAAATATGGTGTACCTGTAAGTTATTTTTATTTTTAATATACCAACACATTTGAAACCACAAACATATTTCAATATCATATACCTGTGTTAAGAACTTCTTTTATCCCGGAAGTAGGTACGTTTCTTGTGTATTATTCAAAACGTAATATAATTATTATTTGTTAAAATCAGTTACATTATACAATGGCCTTAGCTACAAAATTTTGTTAGTCATGAACAAGAAAATAGTTCAGAGGTAATCAAATCAGTTATCAATAATTAATTTCGTTCGGAAACACGGCTTGGCCTCACCAAAGACAATTTATCTGAGCATCAAGTAAGAGATTCAGAAATAATTTCATTCGGACATGCAGCTTTACGCATAGGGCGTAAAGGAATAAATTACGTGGACGATTTAAAACACGAGCGTAGCGAGTGTTTTAAACATAACCGAGTCATTTATTGCTCTTACGCCCGTGTATCATACTACGTTTTCCAATGCATAGTGTGAGGAAATAAAACAAGTATAATCAAAGAAAACAATTTAATGATTAAAGTTGAAAGTTACATTGTCACAATTTTGCAAGTTAATGATTGACTCAAAAGGACTATATCCAGAGCCGTTAAACAGTGGAAAAAAGTATAACATTTATGGTACACAGGAAAGATTGCAGGTTAGGCAAATTCTCGTAAATAAAAAATAAAAAAAGCGCTGGGGCAAAATAATCGACTTTCTGTTCGGTTTTAATGCATAAAAAGTGGGCCTTTACGAGCACTTGCATTGAAAAATAATAAATTGTGGTCTAATGGTTCAAGTAATCTACTACTAATCTGGAGGTCGCGGGTTCAAATCTCTTAGGGGCTTAGTGTTCAGTCTGCTTGCTTCGGAAGGCTTTGTACCCGAAGTAAGACAATAAGGCTCACCACCCATATTGGTACCTAATAAACGTCGGTGAAACGTGAGTGGACGAGTGTTTTGACTTGCATTTCACAGGCCACACTCGAAAATACCTCTGACACCCTCTCGGGGATTTATGTCGTGGCGATGTATAATATTTTCGGTATATTTTTAGGACAAATCAATATACAACGTGTAACAGAAAGGTGTAATCATATTTGAAGTGCTTGTTATTTTCTTTACTCCTTGCACGTAAAGAAAAAGACAGAGAGTCACTCTTCTGGGATAAGAGCGTCTTAATGCGGTATTGTATGTCACGTGAGCTGCCATAACCTTGTCTGATTCACCTGAAACTTCACATATGTATTTTCTATCATCTAGTGAACACCCTATAGAAATTCGGGTGGTTTGATAAACTAGAAAATATCAATCAGAAACAAATCCAAAGACAAGAATTTGAAAAAATTTCCCGGGCCAGGATTCGAACCTGCGACCTCTTGTTATCAAGACAAGCGCGCTACCAATTGCGCCACCAAGGTTCCCACCTAGACCGGCGAATTCTTCCATCATACTTGTCCACTGTTATCTTTGCATCTGCTTGATATACTAGCTTGTACTGCACATACAGAACGCTCACGAGGGCGTTTAATAATATTTAGAGTATGCATAGCGATGGATTTTGCCAAATAAACATAATTTAACCTTATATTTTCGGGGTTTTTCGGTAATAACTTGCCGTTTTTGTTCGTTTGCTGTACTCTATTTGTTCATAATGTATACAAGAAAATTTTCTGCCGAGCTTTTCAATCTCGTACAAAAACGTAAAATTTTATGCCATCCCATTCAATAAGGGTAGGTGGTACGTTCGGAAAACGTCAAACTTTTTTAAAACATTTTGAAGGGTAATAAATCAAGGAGTGCTTGGAACATGCGACGTTCTTTCAATTTTTGCCAAATAAAACGGAATGGTGAAGATTGTTATTATTAAACTTTGCAAGAAATATTGAAAAAACCGGCCAAGTGCGAGTGGGACTCGCGCACAAAGGGTTCCATATAACAGCACAATTTAAGTGCGGAGCCCTAAAATTATTTTGGTATAACAAATAACAACCAAATCGATGTCATACCAACATCAAGGCGAAAGAAAATAAGGCGCTAATTAGTAGAGCCTGACAAACAATTCGGATCCCTCTGAGTGCGGAACCCTAATTTTTGTTATTTGGTGTTTTACTTTAGAGTATGGTACAACAATCTGACCAAATTTGAACTTTGCAAACGAGTAACATTAAGAAAATTTTACTTTTTCCACGTTTTTTGTATATACCTACCCGTGTGGGATGCTTACCTATGAAATTGGCGAAATTTCCTTACAGATATACGAGGTCATTATTTTGAATAAATTACAATATTGTTTTGTGTACTAAGATATCTCATTATAAATATTGTTATAGTAAACGATAATATTAAATTAAAAAAACAATTTAAGTTTAAAACTAAATAATCCTATAAAATACGAAAAACTTAAACAAACTAAACTGCTAAAAATAGATATTTAGTATTAATTTTTTTTTAAACAATTTAGCTATTTGCAATATTTGTTTTTTGTTTTAAAGTTGATTTCAAGGTTTTACATCTACGTATTAAATTTTGTTTTTATGCTTAGTTTAATAATAAAATTAAATTTTCAAAAACAGTTTGTCCTAAATGCCATCCTCTTCCATGATAAGATTCGTAATCATTTTTAACAGCTGACACTTTTCAAAAATTAAATACATTTTTCTGTTAGGTTAATGATTCATACACAAAAGAAACAATAAAATTTGAAATTGTCATTCCTAAAAAAATGCAAAAATGTTAGTACTGAAAAAAGAGTTGCCTTCAAATTCTCCATACAAAACGCCAATTTCATATGTAAGGACCTAACATTTTGATTTATATTATTTGCTGTGGTAGAGGCCATAGTTTTTCTGTAAAATTTCCTACAACGGCTGAAGCCCCCTGTGACAGACGGACGGACAGATAGCCGAGGCTTAGTTATAGGTTCCTTTTTGGCACCTTTCAGATGCGGAACCCTGAAAAGTAAAAGAAATAGCGTGCTAAGTTGTAGGGTACGCGTCAACGCGTAATATTTTTGCGTATTGATCAAAATCTTTTATGAACATGCAACACTTTAACAAAAGTCTCACACCTCTCTAAATTTGTTTTCTTCTTTAACTACTTAATTGGATATAATCATGTATGGAAAATTATATGTATATTTGAATGTATTATTGCTTAACAGAATAGATAACACAGCTAAGACTCACTATGATTTATGCGAGAAAAACTAGACGTTTCGGTCAACTTAAGAGTGACCTTCATCAGGCAGGTCACTCTTAAGTTGACCGAAACGTCTAGTTTTTCTCGCATAAATAAAAGTGAGCCTTAGCTGTGTTATCTATTTCGTTATGATGGACACTCACCCTAAATTTAGTGTAATTATTGCTAATTTAAAAATATTTTTTTAATTTTGTTTTTGTTTATTTATTCGCAACAAAATGTTACAAGTTAAATGTATCACAAAAACCCCTTAGGGTTTATCCATGATCCATGAGTTCACTCTTATCTTAGAATTATATTAACTAACTTTTTATTATAATTTATCGTTATTATAACTTGAAAAATAACTTATAAAATATTGCTCTTCTCTTTACTGGCTTTACTTCTATATAATTTAAGACTTCATTTAAATGGTAAATCATTTAAATATTTTGATAACATGTATTCCCAAGTTCGCATTCCATGTTTTTAAAGTTGTGCACAATTATTTGCCAACAATTCTCACTACCTTTTCACCACATTTGAAGGTTGGCTGAAAGAAATTTCTTTAGAAATAAGCTCGCCCTTGTACACATTTTTATTAATGTGTATGTTATATTATTTGAGTTTTTTTGTGCAATAAAGAATAAGGAATTACTTTAAAAGTAAAATAAAATACAGGTCAAGTGCGAGTTTAACTTGCGTACCGTATCATGGATGAAAAATATTTTTTTATAATTTTTTTCGTGAATTTCTCAACCGCTTTATTTTTACCGTAATCTTTACGTAAACACATATTACCATGATTTGTTTCATATTTTTCGGTCCACCAGTTTTGGAGGTAAGGGGGGGCATACATTTTTTTGTGGTTCTTCAAAGATTTCTCAAAACCAGTGCCAAAAATATATTAAAACCGTATATTTTTTACAATCAGCTTTTTAATATCTACAATTTGATACCCATATTATATTTTTAGGATAATATTTTGTATTTTTCTTCCTTGTGTTTTGGAAATATTTTGAACAATTTCAAATTTTTCAAATTTATTTTTGCACTTTGTTACGTGGGCAACTTAATGCTATTTTTGTGCTAAATTTAAAGTCTTTATTTTCAACGGTGCTAAAGTTATGAGGCTGTGACATACGGACTTCATATTTCTATTACATATTTTATGAAAAAAAAAAACAAGTCGATCACTTAACCGCGTTCTTCTGCGGAACGTTTAAAACCCAAAAAAGTAGGTTGGAAATATATTTTTATTGACAAAAGTATTATAAGTACGTTGAATGAATGAAATACCAACAAAACAATATTTTTTTTTTTTCAATATAAGGAGAGACCTAATTTCCTCCAAAGAAAGTGTGGCGTTGTTGGTGTTCTAGGGTCAGGTCAATCCTTAATCAGTTAGCTTATGACCACGATAATCTAACAGAGGCGTTGAAACGTCAAGCAGACAGCCGTTTATACAACGTGTAACAGAAAGGTGTAACCATATTTGAAGAGCTTATTCAGTCAACGGTATAGAACAACTTTTACTATGGAACAAAACCTGTATCTTGAAAATTTTTTTTTACTGTTTCATAGAAAAATGCAATGCCGCTCGGCCGAAATGTATGGAAGGGCAGATATTTTTTTGACATTTCAAGGTTGGCTCCATAGTAAAAGTTGTTCTATACCATTGACTGAATAAGCTCTTCAAATATGGTTACACCTTTCTGTTACACGTTGTATAGGCATACTCATACTATGTTGTATTTTTACACGATTAAGGCGATTACCATCGCCAAATTAGCAGCTCGATATTTGTCACTACAAATATCAACGGAAACGACATTGAAATAACGTTCATATCAGCGCGCAATGCATAATGGCTGTTACGACGCTCGCTGCGTCCTTGAGAGGGCGAAATAGGAGAAAATTATACTTTTCACATGGACGTGATTGTTCGATCGAATAATCCTATGTTATGTTTATAGCTATAAAGTTTATCTATTTATCAAAGCATAGATGAATTCAATCGGCCAAGCAACTCAGGAGCAGTAGGGAATTTGAGGTCAAAAAACACCATTCAGTAAAAAAAAAATTCATGTAGAAGTTTTGGTGGTATGAAAAAGAAAACTGTTGCATATGTTGTCTAAGAGTTGATTATTCATAATGGATTTTTTCATTATTTTTGGTTTGGCCATAAACGAGGAGTAGGCTTTAGAAAGTACCCATTTGGCAATGGTAAGGGCCTTAAGAACTTTCGGCCTCGCTGGCGCGTTCTCCGTCCTCACGTGCTCGTTTTTCGGCCTCGCTAGGCGGTCATCCTGGAAGAATCACCCATACTCACACATGCTGGGCAGGCAGGTTGGTGAGCGCGGTGCCGAAACCCTCGCACCAGTGACGTATACTTATAATTTGTGAAAATCGTGAAACTTCTAAACTTACTAACATAACAACAACATTGACATATTTTTAAATCGACGCATACCGTTTTTATAATCATCTCCATTTAAGCTGCGATTAAAAAAAAATTGATTATCTTTGATGACACGTGGCATATTTTCTTATAGAATGACATCTTCGAAACAAAATAATATAATTTTATCTACTCCCATACTACAATGAGGTAATTACAATATCAAAAACGGTTTTATAATTTGTTTGTCAGAATCGCAAAACGTCTCTGCGCGACTAAGGGGTCATCTCGGCCACATAAAACTCGGACGCGTGGCCGAGTTGACACCTTTCGATTAAATCAATTTTATTGGGGGTCAACACGGCTTCACATACAAAGTACAGTCAGTCTAAGAAAGCATTGGATCCAAATACCTACTATAAAACTTCGAATATATTGTTGATTATTTTAGGTTTAATTTATATAACACATACAAAACGTTTATTTTTTCATTTGTTTAGTTATAGAGATAATAAGTGCCATATGCTTAAAACTTTGTTATACCTATTGGTGATTAGATTAATTACGGTTAGGTATAGTATTAATTGATATTTTTTAGATGTTGATTTTTATAATATATACCTATTTATATATTGTTATTTTGTTTTATTTTGAAGCCACGTCGTTATTTGTCTTAAGAATTTAAATCATATTACATTTTTAAGGACTTCTTGTGTTGACTGTACATAACTACCTCAAATTTTCACTGCCGGCCGAGTTGACCCCCAATAAAATTGATTTAATCGAAAGGTGTCAACTCGGACATGCGTCCGAGTTTTATGTGGCCGAGATGACCCCTTAGTCCTCTGCGCTATGATTGGCCCAATTTATCATGACAGTGCCCAATATAGTATTATAACCCAATTTCCCTTAATCGAAAGTTTGAATCGATGTAGCGGGATGGCACCATGTATCGCACCATGCCTTAACACACTTATTAATTGTCTAAATGTGTCGATGAGTTTGATATAAATATTCCAGTTATTTTTCTCATATATTATGTTTTTAGTTACTTCATTGTGATTGTGAGTGATGGCCTGTAATTTATTTCCCCACAGAATATATTTCCCGCTATCTGCTGCAATTGTTTATATAAATCAATCATAATACCTGTCTCGAAGCACATCATAATGTCGGATTCGTTTCCATGGTTTATTATTTATTTATTACAACAAAACCCACGGCACAAGTTATCAAACTGTAACAACATTTCTCTATTCTCACGGGTTTATAATACAAATATACACATAAACATAACTGATTTCGAAAATGGTTAAAGTTATTGTACAAAAGTTAAAACTTAGATAATAAATGAAATAGTAGTTTATGCTACAAGTGCGGTAAGGAGGCAATAACTTACGAGGACCTCTTCTTTCAATCGTTTCATGTAAGTTATTACCCTTACGCACGTGTATCATCGTACGTATTTAATGCATGGTGTGAGTAAATAAAAGAAACATAATTAAAGAAGAAAGTTATTAAAATAAAAGTTATAATGTCAATATTAAAATAATAATTTTTATACTTGACTCTTTAACATTGTATGAACCTACAGACCTCTATGAAGATGGTTGATATTTCTCTGCTATTTCTCTGATATTTTTCTTCTAAGTTCACTAAAGTGTGCCAAGAGAAAGTTATGTTGTGATACAGTACATATTGTGTTTTATCAAGATGATGCCAAGAGAAAGTTTTCCGAAAATGATGTGGCATTTTTATAATTTTTTTTCCATAAAACATTTTTTTCGTCGGTTTATTCGGGTATTTATTTTCACCTTCACCACCATAGAACTTTTTAAGAAGTTTTAGCGTCCCTGTTATTCCATATGCAAAAAAACCCTCAGTGCGAGTGGGAAAAATTCGTGGAAAAGTAGCAAAAAGTCGGTTTTTTATTAATATCAAACGTACTAAGCTATTTTGTCAAAAAGATTTTCGAGGAGACTTTACAAATACATAATATCCACATTTTGAGTGCAATTTAACAATGAAATTAGTTAGGATTTCAGAATTACAGGAAAAAATATAACAATTTAGAGGTCTTTTCGGAATTAAATTATATTGAGAAAATTTTATCCAATCGCGTTTTCAATAAACATTTACCCAAAAATAAAATACGTAGGTGACGTTATAACGTGGAGTAATAAAATGGATTCGAAAAAACCCCATTTTTTTTTGGTATAAGGGGAACGAAAATAAAAACAGAAATAAAATGTCAGCTTTCGGATGATTTTGTTGCAATAATTAAGTTACGTATAGCCATAAAAAAAATACATGTTTTTGGTTGAACTTTAAGGTATTCATTTTCCACAAACCACGTTAATCGATTCATATTTGTACTGTCAATGAATTTTTTTGTAACCCTCTATTGCACACTTCTTATCGATTTTGTTTCAGGTATCGCTTTCGCGATTTTGTTGGTTTTTTTTAATGAAATTAGTGTGAATGATATCTATTCATTTTCCAAATACCACGTTATTCGGGTCAAAAAAAGCACCCCTTTTTTCCAAAAATACGTAAATCCACTGATGCAGTCAGCGGCAACAAGATATTGTCAGTCTGCGCCTAGCGTTGGCGCCCGTAAGACGTGGAACCTGTGCCCTTTTTTGCAAGCTATAAATATCTCCCAAAACTACTTCAAAACACATTGAAATTAATTTTATAAAGTAATATTTCGAGGAGCATCATATTCCTGCCGTTAAAAACTCAACAAAATATGCGTATGAGTGATTTAGCTACATCGTGCCATAGTCATAACAACAAAACTGAATGAATTTGGATTGAATTCATACTTTTATGCGGGAAAATAATATATGTTACTCTAAAAGAATAATTTTGTGATCGTTATTGAAACCCAAATTAATTTACTTATACTTACTGAGATCTGTAACAAAGGTCAATGACCTTTTCGTGAAATTACCCTTTAGTATTGGCTCACCATTTCAGGTCCAATAAGTGAAGTTTTTTTCAAATTATATAGGTACACTTACTTGGGATAAATCGCCAAGCATTTAAAATATAGAAATTTATTTTGAAATATTTACAGTGCATGGCAAAATTATTAGATCGTAGATAATCCTGTCGGTACATGTTCAGGTTCTGTTACGCAAAATGAAAACAATGAAACTCTTTTAGGATTCATTTGTTATCCCTATGTTTGTCTGTCTGTCCGTTTGTCTAGACAATTTTTTCTGGGTAAAATTAATAAATACCAATATAAACGGCCCTCTTTATTATAAATCGCTTTATTATTTATAAATCGCTGCAAATATTTTATACTTCCATACACAAACACATTATTATTACATTTATCAATCCAATCTATCCTTTTTGACATTATAAATACCTGTTCTAAAATAGAGCCACAACTATATAAATATTATACAAACTTTTCCCTTTACAAACAATGCCTAAACTCAAATGTGATTATAAAAATAACACAAACTTACGCAACAGTCTGTACTCAAGTGATAGCTAAATGCGCAGTATTACGCCTCCACTTTAACAAAAAAATTAAACGCTTTTTATGCGTTCGTTCTTTACGTTATAACTATAAGTATATATGGCGGCGAGTGATCTTATTAAAGAAATCGATAATAGTAACTTGGTAAAATGCTATTCACTGGAGTCACTAGAGTTGTGTAAGGGAGAACTAAGTTCAGAGTTTAACCTTTTGAGTGTCCCCATAGAAGGGAATTCCAAGTGCTCGAAATGTCCCCATACATCGCGCCAAGCGAGATTTTGAGCGACTTGTTGTTAGAAATGCTCGGATTTAGTTAAGTTGCAATCATTATTACCGAATATGTTATATCTTTTAAAAATCTACATAAAATTTGCCATCTTCTCATGTAATTTACATACCTAGGCAACAATCCGAAGGAAAAATATCCTTAGATATAGTTTCAGCTCTCACTTTTTTCCGCCATTTTTTGTCACATTTTTCATCACAACACTTCATTTACACTAATTTCAGAATTTGTTTTTACACTCACGTAATCAAAATTAGTTTACACGTAGACTACATACATTTTTTTATTGAAATACTCAGTAAATACTTCACAATAATTAAATATTTACGGACGTAAACAAACTCGATGCCGGTTGCGTTTTCACTGAGCAAAATGTTTCTAAAATTCATTCGTTCTAAACCGAAAACCAATGATACAAAAATGTTGGCCACACTGTGAGAAATCATAAACAATTTTTGCTCAAAAGTTCGTTCAATTTCACTCCGAGATATTTGGCGGCAATTTCATACCGCCGCTTATGATCAGACGTTTGATCATAGGGCATTTGAGGCACCCATTTTCTTATGATCAACCGTTTGATCGTAGGACACTTGACGGGTTAATTTTAAAATACTTACGTATAATATTAGAAGTGTTCAGAAAAATTTCGATGGTTTACTAGTTTGTTTAAAACGCCTAAACGTTAATTTTGACATTATTGTTCTGACAGAATGTTATCTTGAAAGCTCCATTATTCGCCAACTACCGGGATACGAGGTTTTTCATACAAAAAACAATTTTAATAAAAATGGCGGGGTTGTCGCCTACGTTCGAGACACATGGAATAGTGCGATAGTCCAGGAGATAGATACTTTTCAACAAGGAACTTGCTTAAGAATCGACATCCCAAATACTTTAACTCTTCTTGGAATTTATCGGTCCCCAAATTTTAAAAATTCTGATTTATTTATAAAATCTTTAGACAAAGTGCTGTCAACTATAAAGGTGAAGCATGATGTAGTCTTCACAGGAGATATTAACATAAACTTGCTTTGCGAAAACCAGGAAACATATTCGGAGTACCTATGTACTGCAGCTGAATACGGACTTATACCGGCCATTACCAAACCAACACGTCTAAAATCTTGTCTAGACCACTTTTTCGTGAAGTCTGCCGGTAAAGCACTGGGTCTTATTGTACCGACAGCTCTTACTGACCACGACATGATCTTGCTTGGACTAAATGTCAATTTATCAAGTAATTGCCATCGGAACAAAGAAGTATTGAAAACAGACTACACAGCCGTGGCTGAGGAACTTCGTACCATAAATTGGACTGTAGTTACTCTACAGGCGGATGTTGACGAAGCAGTAAATCAATTTCACAATTTAATTGAATCTGCAATGAAAAAACATACGAAATTGGTCAAAACAAGTAGGAGCAAGCAAAATATTAAACCCTGGATCACTCCAGGATTAATTAAATGCATAAAACATCGTGACAAGCTCCACACCCGGTTAAAAAAAGACCCTGACAATAATATATTGATAGTTACCTATAAGAGATATCGGAACTTCTGCAATAGACTCCTGCGTAATTTAAAGCGGAAGTACGAATCTGAACAACTGGAAAAAAACAAACATACTCCAAAACAGTTATGGCGGACTATTAAGAATATATGTGAAATTAAAACCAAACCCAATACCGCTACTGAACTACTTAACGCAGGCGAAGATCCGGTAGAGTCTTTGAATCACTGTAATGAACATTTTTCTTCTATTGGCAAGAATTTGGCTGACAAAATACTTACAAACATATCATCCACAGAAACAGCTCTATCGGACAAAATTAATAACACAAATACCCCAGTGAGTTCTTACTTTTTAAGACCTACAGACTTATTTGAAATTGACTCCATAATTAGTAAACTAAAAAATGACAGTGCTCCTGGTCACGACGGAATGAGAGCCCCCTTACTTAAACACATAAAGAGCATAATTCTCGAACCACTTGTCTACATTTGCAATCTGAGTCTTTCAACGGGCAGGTTCCCAAAGCTTTGGAAACTAGCTATGATAACACCTATACATAAGGATGGTGCTAAAAACTGTCCTAACAACTATAGGCCCATATCCCTCCTATGTATCTGCTCCAAGATCCTTGAGAAGGTAATCAGCCAACAGCTAATTAAATACCTTGAAGATAACAAACTCCTCTCTGACGGACAGTTTGGCTTCAGGCAAGGTAAGTCGACCGAAGATGCTGTCGTTCACTTGGCCAGTCACGTTACAAGTCTCCTTGACAGTGGAAAAAGCTGCTTGGGTGTCTTTCTAGACCTGGCTAAGGCATTTGACACGGTCTCAGCTTCCCTCATGCTGAAAAAGCTAGAAGTTATTGGTATCAGAGGAGTTGCACTAGAATGGTTCCAGAGCTATCTATCTAATAGAGAACAATGTGTTAAAGTTGGCACCAGCTTAAAGAGTGAAGCACTCCCAATTGAATTTGGAGTGCCCCAAGGTAGTATCCTTGGTCCCACACTTTTTCTGGTGTACATGAACGATATCATGAGACTTGAAATCCCGAACGCCAAAATACTTTGCTACGCTGATGATACAGTTATATTGTTTACCGGTGAGGACTGGAAACAGGTATTTAGAAGTGCCCGGCGTGGCCTTGGTGTGGTGGCTGACTGGCTGAACAACAACCTATTGACACTAAACACGAACAAGTCAAAATACTTGGGGTTCCACAAAACCGCAGCCTCCAGACCACCGTCTCTTCCGGACCTTAAGATTCACACTTGCCAGATTTCTGAAATGGACCCTTCTGTAGACTGCAACTGTGGCAGTGTCAAAAGTTCTGACTCCATTAAGTACCTCGGAGTGATCATTGATCAAAATCTGTCATTTAAAGCTCACATAAGAGCGCTCGCAGGTCGTGTGCGAAAAATTATGTACTTTATGAAGCTACTACGAAATTCAGCCGAAGAATACATCGTTCGTATGGTCTACAAAGCTCTGTGTGAGTCAGTACTCTCGTACTGTATCCTGGCCTGGGGCGGCGCATGTAAAACTTTTTTAATAGAATTGGAAAGAGCACAGCGCTCAGTAATAAAAGTCATGCTGAAAAAACACTTCAGATACTCAACTGCGGCGCTCTACTCCGAAAATAAAATCCTGACAGTACGACAACTCTTCGTTGTGAGGGCTACCTGCATGCTTCATAAAATCACTCTGGGATCAAAACAATGTGCCTCTCTTGTTACCAAGAGAGTCTATAGAATACCCACTTCCAGAGTGTGCACATCATTTGCACAACGACTGCCTCCCTTTATACATCAGTTTGTATACAATAAGATTGCAAAAGTCTGCGATATTAGAGGTATATCGGTCTTCAAGGTCAAAACCGTTATAGAACAGTGGATACTAACTCAAAATTACAAAGAAACTGAAAATATTCTAGAACACCAAATATAGGCAGGTCACTATCCCCTTCTATCCTCCATCCCCACTACGCCACACCCACCCACCTCCCCCACAATAATATTTATATTTTAACAAACACCCACCTCCACACATAAACACCCTCACCCACACAACACACCACACTCACTTTGCATGTTTAGCGTAAGTTTTTTTTTTTTTTAAATTGTGAAACAAGTACCTATTGTTAAGCAGGGCGTCGAGGACAATAAATGTAATTTGTACCTGTCAATCGTGTCACCTGGGCCCCAAGATTCAAGCCTAGCTTACGTTGGGGACCGCTGGATACATACCCTGATTTGTAAATTTATAATAATTGAAATAAATAAATTTTTCATTTTTTTCATTCACTCTATAGAGCTGTAAAATCATACTTTTGACGTTTTTATTTATATTACGTTTTAGGTTTTTACGTTTTTTTTTTTTACGTTTTTCATACAAATTTTCTCACTATGAAAATGTAGGGATGAACACTTGAGATAATATTTTGCGTTTAAAAGTCAACACAGAAAGGAATTGTTGAACAAATAATGTAAAAAATATAAAAACCATGTTGTTCTATTCTAAAGGGATTAATTATCTACTGTTCAATGTGGCGATAGCTTTGTTTATTTTTTTCCTTGAATTATTTTTTACTAAGATATCATATAGTTTAATACAAGGTTTTCCTTAAGAGGTCCCTTTACCCCTGTATTTTTCTTAAAATTTATACAATAGGTATAAACCGAATGTGAAGTCTACAGCTTATTTTCTTCATATCTTTTTTCATGAGTATATTCTAGTGACATCTAACTACGTCTCTATACAGCCCAAAAAGCAAAATTTGATAAAACACCATCATAATAGCTGTCAGGATATCGTCAATATTGCCTCGTTTTTACGCAAAGTTTAACAAGTTTGTATATTTTTATCTATACTGGAAATAAAAAAGAGAGAAATACAGGCGTCGTTCATGTTAAGATGACTAAGTTAACACACTTAACTAAGTATAAACAATTACCCGTTCATGGAAAACTGTTTTGACCTGAAACCATTTCACAAATTCAATTAACTTATTTTGAATATCTTGTCATCTTGCACTTCTTGATGAGAAATACAATTTGAATAAGTAAAAATACAACTTTTAGTTAAGAAAACTTATAGTTAAAAGTCTGCTGTATGCATTAAAAATTTTTTAATTATATTACAATAGTAATAAAATAATTGGCTTATCCGTCGTCGTGATACCAGCCGTAAATTTCTTAAATAATCTCATATCACGCTTATGGAAAACCCAATTATTTTGAAGCTACCATAATATCATTAAAATATGTTTATGCATATAGCAAACTTTTAACAATAAATTGTCTTAGCTAAAAGTTGTACTTTACCGTTATAATTATTTCTTAATATTTTGTTACAAATTCGGAGAAATAGCCCTTAAGGAAAACCTTGTATGAAAATATTTGTTATCTTTGTAACAAAGAAAAAAAAAAATAAACAAAGCTATCGCCACATTGAACAAACAGTAAATTATTAATCCCTTTAGAATATGAAGATATGGTTTTATATTTTTTACATTATTTGTTCTACAGTTCCTTTCTGTGCTTTCTTTCAAATGCAAAATATTATGTCAAGTGTTGATCTCTATATTTTCATAAGGAGAAAATTTGTATGAAAAAGTTAAACAAAAGGCCATAAAAACGTTACAATATGTATATTTTACAGGGCTGTAAATATTATCATTTATTGATTTTACCCAGAAAAATTGCCTAGACAAACGGACAAACAGACAAACATAGGGACAACAAATTAATCCTAAAAGAGTTTTGTTTTTTCATTTTGCGTAAAGGGACCTGAACATTTCAAACTATGATACAAATAAATTTCTATATTTTAAACACTTGGCGATTTATCCCAAGGGTAAACAGGTGTCCCAAAAGTCAACGCTTTCCCTTGGAAGGCTGGTAAGCCAGCTCATGACTGACCAGAATATCAAATTATGACCTCAGCAAAAAGTAGATAGTCTTCGAGTTGATGGTACTTTTATAAATTCGAATAGATTTTTGAGAGTCAAAGCTAACCAGTTCTAAATTCTAAGAATAAAATTTTTGTTGCGCAACTCTGAATAGTCATGCTATTGATAAAGTCAAAAATAAACCTTGAAATGCTGTTACATCAGGAAGAAAAATAAAAACCCAATTTATGAGCAATTTTTTGTAATTAGGTTAGTTCGATACCACACCCTGAAAAAAAATGTCCTATGTTAGTTTTGCAAATTGTCTTAAATAACGGCTCATCAAATATTGTTTTTCAAATGATCTGGCAATTTCTGTGTATTACTTTTGAAAAAAAAAATAATGCTATTTTACTACCAAAGGAGCTGCGTATTTTTTTAAATAATTAGAATTTAGAATGAAAGAGTGGCGGGCAGTAAAAATATTTGACGTTCATTAGAAATGCCATTTAACACGCGTTAGAGTGAGATAAATAGTGACGCTATTTAAAATGAGTTGGAATGAGATAGTAACGCAGTTAAACGTGGTTGAATGAGAGAGGCATAATTGATATAGGCTACAGTGAGATAGATAGTGACGTGGTGCATGCCTTCTGAGAATATTTGTTAGTTTCCACTTTTTGTAATAACAACTTTAGTAAAAATTTTTTGTAAAGAAATTTTTGGTCCAATTTATTTTCCCGCAAGTGTAAAACCAGCTCGACGGGCGAAAAATATTTAAAGAATGGGTAATGGTGACAATTAACCGTCACGATATTATTATGTATCTCTAAAGAAGTGTCTGAAATGTTCCGAGGGTCAACTGATAAATCGAACACTCAAAAAACCACTTTTAGCCGACCATAATAAATTTACGTCCCGACGTGATAGCAAGTAGGATCAATGGCGTGTGACGATGATCGAAATACACAAATAAATTAGATAAAATAAAATACGTATTACTTTTGACCCTGCCTCGTCCACTCTATTCGTATTTTTGCTATGGTGACGCGAGCTTAGAGACCGGGACGAATTTCCCCCCGCGCGCTATCGTAAAATAGAATAATCCACGCCCGGAACTGGTTTTTGTTTTGGTTATGTCATACTCTTAAGGGGCTGACCACACAGATCCGCGTTCTGAGTTTTACGGTCCGCGGTCACTATAATGTATGCGAAAACGGCTTGGTTTATAGTTACACACTCAGATGGCGAAAATAACTCGAGATTTTTGTGTTATTGTGCTGATAGTAGTCATTTCACTCACTTGAATTTCGTTTCGTATCAAGCGCGTTTGCAAGAACTACCCATATTTCAAACTTTAACCTGTCAACACAACATAAAAAAATGTGAAATAAAATAGTAGTATAATACTTCAAATATAACAGCAAGTTAAAAATTATTGTTTAATGACCGATGGTACCGAAACAACACTTTTGCCGACTTCTTTTTTCCTGACACATTACGTTATCTAGAAGTCGGTGTATTTTCTACGATATAACAACATAAAATCCAAAATTAATAATAATGTTTCAGGAAGAAAGAAGTCGGCAAAAGTGTTGTTTCGGTACCATCAATCATCATACAATTATTTTTAACTTTATAATGAATGACTGCTATTATATTTGAAGTCGGTTACTATTTTTTTGTTAAATTTTATTTTATTCTATCAGAAGCACAAACGCGGACCAATCAGAAGAGAGAAAGCGCAAACTCCCATGGGAATAAAATTGTCTTTGGCTCCCGCTATCCTCTAAACAAAAGCCAATTTCTATTAGGTATGATGAAAATAAAATTTTGCTAGCCTCTTAATCTTATTCGATACTTGAAGCTCCGCTAATATCCCGAATCGATGCTACGCCATTATTGGCCTAAAAGCAGAACATCTGGGCCCACACTCGCAAGCTGATATCACTCAATCAGGCGGAAGCCTGATTGGCATGGACTTCACGATAAACCCGGATAAAACGCCGAATGCCTCTTGGATAGGGAGATTAAATTGACGAGTCGAAAGATATTAGATAATGATTAAGAGTCCGTATAATGTCAAATGAACAACTTGAAATGACCATTTTGCGTTGCGTAACTTGGTCAATCAGTTTAATAAGAATAATATAGATAGAAGACTATACTTCTGATGGGCATGTTTTAGCAAAAACGCAATAGCTTTAAGTTCACTCTATAGAAAAAAAATACGAAGTAACCTTTAAATTTAATTTTTTTAAGTGTTAAAGGGCCTTCCTTTGAATTTTTTTTTAGAATATTTTAGAAGCCGAATTATTAAATAAAAGCTCAGTTTTTCGTGAGCGTGTGTTTCTTGGTGATCGTAACAGCAATGGCTCAGAGCGCGCTATTTTAAACAAAAAGAAACGTCATAGAGTTCAGTTCTGTTTGATGCAAAATGAAGTGCGCAATCTGATTTTATATTCACCCTTAAAGGTATAACCTTATACCACATCTCCGAATCGTCTAATACTTATACTAATCGAATTTCACACGTGTCTTCCCGTCTGATGGTGAACAGTTCGGGCCGCGAGATTACAAAGGCGAATACATTTCAGTCCCGCACCCGATCATATCAAGTTAGGTTCGTAGTGAATGTGATTGTGTATTTGATCACAAACTCTCTAAAATATGGTACCGTTTTGGACCGTTTCGTATTATACTTTGTACGGAGATTTGTCACATAATCATGTATGTTTATTTGGTTCATGTAATCAAAGTCAAGTAATTTCAATAATTAAATGAGGAGGAGCAAAACCTATTGTCAGTGTACTTGACGGTGTTGGTGGGAGTGTGTTAGATAGCTTGCTGTTATCAAATATTTGGGAGCCAAGCATATAGACTAGTACTATCTATGTTTTGAGTTTCGCCAACTAATATTATTTAACCTTATATACGAGTAGCTATATATACATATTGCCCCGATCAGCTGACTCGTCTAGTAGGGAAAGCGGAAAACAAATTTTAAGAATTTCGCTTAGCTCCCATACAAACAATTGTTCATATAGACTAGTACTACCTATGTTAAAAACGCTTAAATAAATTGCATGCTTTTCTCTTTTTCGGCTACCTGTATTAACTAAACTGTGTCCCTACGAGCAGAAGCAACTGACTCTTAAATGACAGGCTTTGCCTTACTTAAGTTCAGTTGAACACATAATTTTTGTGAATACCTTAGCCTTAAGGGTCAGTGTTCCGAGATTCGCGGTTCGGGGTTATGGCTTTTTAAGACGGTAAAAATTCAAATTTCTGAACAAAATAAATACCACTTGTTACCTTACAAGATGAAGTGCAGGTTCATTAAAAAAAATCACGGCAATAATGTATAGTAACTTCAGAAAAAACACAGAAATTTCAAGAAAATTTCTTGAATAGCATTGCAGCGCTACGGGTGTAACCTGAACTTGACATCCTGTTTTTTTTTTTCTGAAGTTACTATACATTAGTGCCAAGATTTTTTTTAATGAACCTGTACTTCATCTTGTAAGGTAACAAGTGGTATTTATTTTGTTCAGAAATTTGAATTTTTACCGTCTTAAAAAGCCATAACCCCGAACCCTGTTTTGCCTAATCTCGGAACTCCGACTCTTAACAGATATGTTTAGGTTAAGATTTTTTGATCCAATTAATAATTTTTGTATTTGTATTGTATGTTTTGAGTTTCGCAAACTAATATTATTTAACCTTATATAGCTTAATTATGTAGTTTAACGTAATTTGACGTGTAGTATTGATGAAGCTTTATTTCATAAATACATTTTTCATTCTTATTAAGCTATAGCTAAGCTATTAAGCTTAAGTAATATCTTTATTATGTTTGCTAACTAACCGAACGTTCACTTGCACTTCCTAATTTACATACATTTTGGCGCGAGCAAAAAGAACTGAAATTTCCATTACAATTTGTGATTTTTTAATTATTACTGATATATAACACCACAGTAATAAAACAAAAAAAAAAACAAATTGATGCCTCTTGCAGTTTGTGTTTCATGACGTCACTAAATACGGTAAAAATAGCGTATTTCGTGACGTCATAGAATATAAGTGAAGAAGTCACTTTCTTTTCGCAACGAATACTGCACTCACTGCAGACTGAAAAATGGCAGTGTGAATGGTTTAAATTGAGCACAATAGTAAAATATTCTGAGTGTATGTCTCTTTAAAAAAATTGTTCAACTATCTTTATTTTTTCCAACTTAAAATATAATGGTGTTTTTTTTATTTTCCAAATGTTAAACTAAGTAATAAGTAAAAACTTATGATCAACGAAAATAAAAAACAAACCTGTGGAAAAGATACCCAACCTAAATTCAAATTCATATGGGAAATTCAACTATCAGTGTCTTTTAAACCAACAATTCTGATGCCATGCGTAATTGTACACCGTAACAATTACC
Organism: Ypsolopha sequella; assembly: GCA_934047225.1. Classification (NCBI taxonomy): domain Eukaryota; kingdom Metazoa; phylum Arthropoda; class Insecta; order Lepidoptera; family Ypsolophidae; genus Ypsolopha; species Ypsolopha sequella. The sequence goes on from OW203987.1 coordinate 27,576,853, forward strand.
AACAAAGGGGTGAAAACTGGAGATGCCGTGGTCCTATCAAATACTTTTGCGGTGTAAACGAGATACTTCTACCTCACACACCTTGCTCCTTCCTGGCATACTAATTAGGTGGGACCAAATAAATGTTAGATCCAAGGGTATTTCTTGTTTCAGCAATGTAAGGTTTAAAGTAAGATCAGTTAAGTAGAAAGATGTACAATAGTAGTTTATGCTACTAGGGCGCAAAGGAATAAATTACGAGGACGATTTAAAACACGAGCGTAGCGAGTGTTTTAAACGTAACCTAGTAATGTATTGCTTTTACGCCCGTGTATCATACTACGTTTTTCAATGCATAGTGTGAGGAAATGAAAACAAATATAATCTTGTGAACTTTAAATTATAATTGGCTCAAAACGACTGTATCCAGAGCCGTTAAACAGTGGAAAAAAAGTATAACATCTATGGTACACAGGAAAGGCTGCAGGTTAGCCAACCATTGTAAATAAATAAAAAATAAAAAAAATAATAAAGCCCTAGGGCAAAATAATCGACTTTCTGTTCGGTTTTGATGCATAAAAAGTGGGCCTTTACGAGCACATGCATTGAAAAAAATTATAGAATATAATACCATTCAGACCATTCCGGGTTCAGGGCTCGTCACATCCAGATTTAATTTTCCGTTTCTATACTGCAATAATATAATGTTAATTTATATCTCCTCGCGATGGATAAATCGCCAAGTGTTCAGACATAGAAATTTATTTCTGTCATAGCTTTTATAATACCATTAACGTAAAAAAAAGCGGACATAGTTGCAGCCTAAGGAACTACTGAAGCATAGCAATGGCGGCGGTTTGTAAGTGTGTAAATGAAAGTACTATAGAAATTGGCATACTATTATGATGTGAATGTTTGCTTGCCATGCATACAAGCGGATCGCACATACTACAAGTGTTTCAGTTGTTGGTTAGTGAAACTCCGTCCGCCTTTTTTACGTCAATGAGTATACTGTTATGATTTAAGTTCGCTTTGAATAGTTATTATATTTTATGAATATGATATTCTATGAACAAGGCGTGAAATTCACATAAAGCCCTCGTGAGCGTTCAAAATATGCATTACTAGCATTAGTTCAATATGACATGTATATTAAGTAATGTAGAGCCACTGAGTGATGGCACTTATGACAGCTGCATTTAGTGATGAGGTACATTTCAAATTTCGGTTAAAAATAAAAATCAAGTGTGAGTTTACTCAACATTAGACACGTCATTCAACATTCAACATAATGATACAAAAGGAAAATGTGCCAAAACCAGTGGCGTAGCTATCGGAGGGCTATGCGGTGTAGTGCCCGGGGGCCCCCAAGAGATGTTTAAATGTCTAAATCGAAAAAAGTACTTTACTATCATTTATTTTCGTTTAGTTTAACTTTGTCATTGTTTTGTTTTTAATTAAATATTATTGCGTAACTTGGCGACCTCAAACACGACCTATAAAAAACGAGAAACTTTAAAAAAAAAGCTATGTTTCTATACGAATTCTATTGCACAATAAAGCAACGTTCAAACCGAAAAATAATTACCGAAACAAGTAGTACATCACTCTATCAACAATGAAGTATTCCATTTTTTAATTCACACTTGCTTATAAATCATTACGATACTTTGTAGGTATTTAAACGTCATAGGCGCCATCACTCAGTGGCTCTACTGTAGTTACAAAAATTAAGTGTACAGGTAAGTATGGTGGAAAAGTTAAACGGTCTAGCTGGGATACAATTGGAACCGCAGTAGCTCAGTCGCAAGAGCACTTGCCTTGTAAGCGAAATGTCGCAATGACAGTTTTCACAAAATATAGGTAATAAGGTTTTGTTGAGGAACTATTGAGTAAATTTTGAATATAAGTGTTCTGTTTCGATTAATTAGAAAAAGGGGGATTTTTCACAATCCGGCTGCTAAACGGGTCTTAAGTAGGCATCTTGTTGGAATGCATGTCGTGGGCAAATCGTAAATTATAAAATCAAAAATCTTTCAACAAAATGTTAGAAACAGGTGCGACAAAGAGCGGCGTGTTTGTTTTACATCTAAATAAATTCAACCAAGCAAAGCGGAGCGGAGCGAGGCAACCTACCTAGTTTTAACAGAAATATGAGTATAATATGCCCAGGCAGATCATGACATGCCAAATTCAACGATGTGCCTGCCAACAACACATATAGCAAAGCTCTGTCACGCATGATGACACTTTCAACTTTATTATGAATAAAAGCCATTTGTGAGTAAAGCCAAGTAGCACTGCTACAGGATATACAGAAAAAGTCCTCTCATCTTCCACTTCCTCCTTGTGAGCATCGTAACTCCGTCGTAGTCTGTCAATAGTAGCTCTCCACTCTTATTTCTGTTCTTTCTTTTTACATAATACTTAAATCCTTCGACCAAAATAAAATGAATGGACGGGCCTTGTCTTTACAATTTGCTCACTCATAACGAGTCTAAGCAATTGGATATATACTTCAATACCTAATTTTTATTTTCATGTTTATTTTGCTTTTTGCACTTTGTAAATGCACAAGAAGGTATTTTTTCGTCAGTTATTTGGATGGCATGTAATAATAAGCGTACGTGTCACTCTTCTAACAGACAGAGACAGAGATGAAGTGAGAACCGGCGCTCACTTTACAGACTTCAAAAATCTGTACGCTATGGCCCGTCCATTTATTTTATTTTGGTCGAAGACTTAAATCAAGCTAAGCCAGTTCGGAACAGGCCAACTCCAGGGTGGGCCCGTGCCTTCGTTACGCTGGCAACATAACACCCGTGGCGCCAATTTATCCTCTAACCTAATTACCGGCCAGCGAAACGAGCCGATTTATTTACAACTACCCTCCATATTTATGTTTACACTCTCGTAAACCGTATCACGATGCTGAGAAGTCTAAAATTGAATAAACTGGCGGTAAAAACGAAATGGTCGGAAAAATAGCAATAGTGTTTGGTGATCGTAAGTTATTTCAAAGGTTCAGGGGTGATTCTGGAAAACAGTTGGAACGGGATTTCTCAATCAAAAGCTGGAATCGTATAGGCTATTCATGCATGGTAAAACGATAGAAGTGGTATTGTACACCAACAAATAAAAGTATCACAACATTTTTATGAAATATATTTTTCAAATACAGAGTGTTTTCCGGTATTTTCAGAGGGGGCGCCGCTGACAGGCTTGTCACTTGTCAAATGTGTGAGCAGTTTTAATAGATTCAATACAACTTGTTTCGTAATATTTTAATGGCAATGAAAGAGAAACAATTATATGATATTTGAAATAAGCAAAAAATTTATATCACGTCCCATTACAAAATTTAAATAGGTACCTACCTACACCTTGGCAAAAAATAGTTGACGCGTTGACAGTAAAACTAAATATTTGGTCGTAGTATACGGTTTTGGTGGCATATGGCTACATAATAGTGATGTGGTATAGTCATAGATATCATAATAATATTATTTATAAAGAGGTTATTAGGTATCTTTTACAGTTAAGAAATTCACAGTTCTCATTAACTAAGATTATGTTTATTTTGTGAAATCCATCGCGATGAATACTCTAAATATTATTAGAGTGCAATGATTCGCATCCTGGCCCGGGGAATTTTTTAAAATTCTTGTCTTTGGATTTGTTTCTGATTGATATTTTCTAGTTTGTATTGCACTCTAATAATATTTAGAGTATTCATAGCGATGGATTTCGCAAAATAAACATAATCTTAGGTTATTAGGTATTGTGGAAAAAAAAACCCAGCTCTTTTGCCATGCCATGTCATGCTAACCCAACTCTTTTGCCACACATAAATTACTAAGGGAGAGTATATTTTTGATGTAAATTTGAAAGGCTTTAAAAGTTGTTAATAATGAACAGCATAATATAAGTAATTTATGTTTTAGCAAGTCACGGATATATAGGGTTTTTACGAGTATGTACATAAATATTTTGTAACAGGTAGCAAAGCAGGTAGTTTTGTTTGTTTTGCATATTTCTCTGTTATGAATAGAAAATAATAGAATATTTATTTGCCTAACATTGTTAGAAACATAATGTTTCTTATAAGTAAATTTTTGTGCTATACAAGATATAGGTAAGGTATTGCAATGTACTTAAATAATAACTTAACTTAATAGTCCTTGGGCGAGCTCGGGACAGATTTTAAATCCTAGAATATTTTAATAAATTATTAAATAATACAATTTATTAATTCATTTATTGGTTAATTTGATTTCTGAGTATAGATTAATACGTTTTTTAATCGTTAATTATTAATTTTAGTTGCTGGCACTGCTATCACTAACATGTATTATTGAGATATTTATGGCCGCCTCTATGATTAAGTAAAGAAGCTTGAATAATTTACGATTATGTCTCTTTAACTTAAGCACATCTATTAATAGGCAATAGAGAACACTAGGAATAGGTCCTCCCATATTACAATTTGTTGGCACTTTCACTAAAGGATTAGTTTTGACAAGGGTTCGCTGACGGGTGGTTTATTTTGACTTCTCCACGTTTATAATTATTCAATAAATTGAACCCTAGTCCCTCGTTTTACAGTTAGTTTTTATTCGTTTGATGTTCTAAGTATTATTCTCTTTTACACGCCTGTCGAGGTTTCAATATCTTGACAAGTGAGAGGTGGATCCTGGTGAGTATCGAGTGTGTTTACAACAGTTTGCTAATTGTAAAAGGGCATTGCTGGATATTATTAAAGAGAAAAGATGACGCAACTGTAAAAGGTCATTGTTGGATTTTATTAAAGTGAAAATATGATGGAAATAGAAATAAAATAACAGAGTTTAGATGATTTTGTTGCAATAATCAAGATTAAATACTCGATACTCAATATGTTTATTGCAAGCATGTACATTAAAGATGTTACATAAAAATTTAGATCATTATGCACCCTGTTGGGCACAGCCATATTGTGAGAAAAGGCGGCCTATTTCGAAATTTTTTAAATATATTTTATGAGTTTTGTATGCTTAGTTAAGTTTAATACAGGTACAACTATTTTATGACAGACTACTCGTATTATCGTCCAAATATTCTTGGACGGTGTAGTAACATTTAGCAATTAATAGATCTTTTAAATGTTGTACAAACTGGGCAGTAGTTATAGTATTTTTTAAACTTTTAGGTAATTTATTGAATACATAAATTGACATCACATATGTATTTGATGATTGTAATTTGAGACGCATTGAAGGTAGTAGCAGTTTATTATTTGGACGCAATAAATATTTAGTATCTAAACTTTTCCTTGTTTTGTAGGATTCCTGGTTGTTTCGGACTAATTTGCATATTTCTTAGATGTAAATGCATGGTAGCGTGAGAATTTTGTATTTTTGAAAGTATTGTTTACAAGATACCCATTAGTTATCAAAAAAATATGCGTATGTCTACATAATTATGTTCTTCTAAAGTTTATAAAGTACATAAGTTTGAAATTATTCTTTATTGTACACAGAAACAAGAACACAAACAGTAACTATAAAAGATATATTAAAGATATGTACTCCATCTATTAAAATCCAAAATTAAAACATTAAAAAAAATGATGTCACTCCGCAGTCCCAGACAATCCACTAATCGTCCCTATCATTGCACAGTCTTATGTGACGCAATACTTTTAATTACCTGGGTACCATAGACTAAGTAATAACCAGAGCAGGCAGACAAGAAGTCAGGTAGAGCTTGACAGTAATGAAAATAGCAGCAATCCCTGCTGGACTGACGTCAGCCGACCCTCTTCAGGGCACGACGTATATTGCGTTTTTCTGAGTCTCGCGCCCAGGAAAATGTTTTGCGCCCGGTGAGTCCGAGTGTGAACGGATAGCGGGTGAATCTGTGGCGAGGATAAAGGTTTCTCTTGCGTTTGAAGTTTTCTTACCCAAAAGGCAAAACAGAGCCCAATTAATGTCACTCTGCTTACTTATTACAGATTTGAAATTTAGGTATTTTTTGTAGAATGTTGACCCGAACACTTTGAACAAGAAATTCAATTAAATTGAATTTCATACATGAAAATGAAGCCATTAATTATGGAAGGAGTAAGTTATTACTGACCAAATAAAAAAAAAAAAATATCTTTGTTGTTACAATCATCTTATCTTAACTTTTGTAGCCCTAGCTTCTGTAAAAGGAAACACCGTGTAACAGAAGCCAGTTAATTAATTTTGCAGTTTTGTTTCATGAACTGTAAATGTACGAAATATAACTGCAAAATTTAGTTTGTAACTGTTGTTAATTTATTCAAGTCCACTAAATTATTAGACCACGGAACCCTCAGGGCGCGACCTACTCGCACTTGACAGTTTATTTTTATTTTCATAGCAGTTTATTGGTAAAATACTAACTGATATGTATCATATGTAAAAAATAAATAAAAAAGAAAGTGACCTTTTGAAATGAAATTTATTTTTCATTTACGTGGGTATGTTTCTTTGTCAAAGTTGTTAAGTATGATCAGTATAGTACGAAGTTTTATAGATATATATATATATATATGTGGCATTTTATAGAAACAGATATGCTCGTTTATAGCAGTATATTTACACACATCATAGTCACAAAGTTCTCAGTTTATACTTGGACCGAACCTAAAATATACAAGATCCAAACTTTGCGACTGCTTACGTAAGCGCCAAAAATACGAAGTCGTCACAACTCACAATAGTTTTATACCGTCATAATTCAGGAAAGTTATAACTCAACCTTTTTCCAGATTCTCGACCCACGACACGAATGTCTAGATTATTTTCTGTGGAACAGTTTTTTTTATTACGATTCCGATCGTGTGATGTATCGCAGTCTGAAATGTCTCGAATAAAGAAAACAGGTTATTTGTGCGTGAACTCTTCGACCTGCGAGCGTATTGCATCATTTTAACAGATAAATAAACTTCTCTGTATTCTCATGTGTCTGGATGGAATTCGATATGGTTTTCAGGGGTTTCATACGGATGGTGTAAGGTTATGTATATGTATGTTTTATTCATAATTCATAATAATTTATTTGTCAAACAAAGGTACAATCTTTGGATATACATATGTTTAAAATGGCCTCTCTATGTTTCACCTTAAAGGCACACAAATATTTTAAAGTAATTAATAAATTATCCTTAGCCTTACTAATATATAAAATTGAAAGTCTGTTGGTTTGTTATTTAGGATCTCAAAATCCATTTGATCAATCGGAATGAAACTTTCATTATTTTTCAATGCATGTGCTCGTAAAGGCCCCCTTTTTATGCATCAAAACCGAACAAAAAGTCGATTATTTTGCCCTAGGGCTTTATTATTATTTTTTTTTTAATTTATTTACAATGGTTGGCTAACCTGAAGACTTTCCTGTGTACCATAGATGTTATACTTTTTTTTCCACTGTTTAACGGCTCTGGATACAGTCCTTTTGAGCCAATTATAATTTAAAGTTCACAAGATTATATTTGTTTTCATTTCCTCACACTATGCATTGAAAAACGTAGTATGATACACGGGCGTAAAAGCAATAAATTACTCGGTTACGTTTAAAACACTCGCTACGCTCGTGTTTTAAATCGTCCTCGTAATTTATTCCTTTGCGCCCTTGTAGCATAAACTACTATTATAGAATAGGTCCTGAAGTAACGTACAGGCTGTTTTTTTCCTGAGATTCATCTATTTTCTGGGAATAAATTGATATAAACCTGTTACCTTTGTAACCGTCGCCATTAAAGGTCACGTGATCATCAAGCTGAAACACGGACTCAGCTGGTCTTTTGCAAATTTTTTCACCGGGGTCTTGTTGGGTCCATGCTACTGCCACAGTTATTTTTACACTGTGCTACTATAATCCCGAAAAATCAGGCAGTTCCCTAAGGAAATACGACCCAAAATATGAATACCACGCGGATCAAAGTTTGTTAATTAGTTTGTTATGAAATATTTGATTTTTCAACAAAGCTTTTTATTGTTGTTTTTAAAAATGAACTTATAATTTTCGTTAAAAATTATATAACAAAAAGGAACTGAAATTTAAAATTAAATAATCCTTTAAAATATGAAACAATTATAAAACTTGATAAAAAAAAGGATCAAGAAAAACTCAAAGAAGAACATCTACAAAGTACAAAGATACCAGGCCCGGGCCCAATGGAGGCCGATATTTTTTCCTTTTTATGGTACGTTTTAAAAAAAATAATTATGAGTCTTATTACTAATACGTTTATATACAAATAATCTAGTATGGTAGTCAGAATATATTTTTCAATGCATGTGCTCGTAAAGGCCCACTTTTTATGCATCAAAACCGAACAGAAAGTCGATTATTTTGCCCTAGGGCTTTATTATTATGATTTTTTTTATTTGTTTACAGTGGTTGGCTAACCTGCAGCCTTTCCTGTTTACCATAGACGTTATACTTTTTTTTTCCACTGTTTAACGGCTCTGGATACAGTCCTTTTGAGCCAATTATAATTTAAAGTTCACAAGATTATATTAGTTTTCATTTCCTCACACTATGCATTGAAAAATGTAGTATGATACACGGGCGTAAAAGCAATAAATTACTCGGTTACGTTTAAAACACTCGCTACGCTCGTGTTTTAAATCGTCCTCGTAATTTATTCCTTTGCGCCCTTGTAGCATAAACTACTATTGTTCACGCTACACTACGTTACCAGCGTGACGTTCGAACATGACATGTGCATGACTAATATCGCGGCGCTGCGCTGGCGCCACCTGGCGACACAATAGACTTGCGTGCTGCCAACCCGCGGTTCACTCACTCTCTTCGGCTCGAGACGCCTCCGGAGGCGCACGTCTGCGCTCGCGCGGCCGGGCTGTTCCGCCCGAATCGTCTAGAGAACGACACATGTGTACACATTCGCGCCGCCGATACAAACAATCTCGCGTATTTACCGTGTCTTGTGAACTTATCAGTGCTGTGTATTAATCCAAGACATCCAGCTCATCACTGCTCATCACCGCCAACTCAATCAGCCCAACGAGAGGAGACGAAACACGGCGGATTTGCCGACCCATCGAAACATACCAACCAGGTCAGTGCACCCACATTGTTTCCCACAATCTTTTCTTCTCCCGTGTCATATCCTCAAATCTCATCATCTCTGCATTTCTGTAGCCAGCGGCTACATTTTTGGACCTTCGAGCCGGTAGTGACCAAATTTTTGGTCACTTCGAGCCGTGAAACCCCGGCCCCCCCAGCCCCCTCGATTTACTACAGTCCATTTTCACATTTTGGTAAAACATATTTTGGCCCTTCGAACCGTTAGAACCAGCCCCTTTTCAGCCCCTACAGTCCATTTTCAATACAAGAAAAATTTTGGTCCGTCGAGCGGAAAATTTTTGGTTTATATCACCCCCCGCCGGCCCGTAACTTTGTTTGAACCAGCCCCCGTCGATTTGCAGTCCATTTTCACTCGGTTAAATATTTTGCCCCCTTTCCCGGCAAAAAATATTTTGTGGTCTCGAATACCTATTGCGGGTAGGTAATTAGAACCGCCGCCTGGAACATTCCATCGGTATAGAACCGGCCCATACATTCAGCCCAATTGTTTAAGTCACAGTCCACTATATTTCTTTATTATACCAAACTTTATTTCGTGCACTTATATACGTAAGTTACGTGTGTTGAGTACATAAGTACACACGTTTACGTTTACGTATTATTACGTTACCAAAGCTTGATCTGCATCATTGGATTGTCCGCTCATTTAGATCCGATTTCGGCTAGGTAAACGCATTCTTTGTTGTTTACGAGTTCGAGGCAGTAGGTACGTATTTTATTCTATAAATAGAATTTTCGACGACTGATGTTTTGTTGTAAATATACTGTTATGACATTTTGGTGAACAAGGTCATCAGCCCTTTTTGATATTTAATGTTACGGTAATCTCGTGTTATTGTCTGCTGTTTTAACCGGGTATATATAGTACAAATATAGTAAACAATTTTTTTTTTTCTTCTCTTCTCATCTCTGATCTTGTTGTTTGTGGTACACATATAGGGTGTTCCAAGTTGGTGTATCAGCTCATATACAGGTTGTTTAAAAAAAAAAAAAAAAATTTATTTTTTTTTTCTCTCTCTGTCGTGTTTATTTTCCGTGTTCCGTTTGAACATAGCCTTTGTTATTTCGGCCCGCGCAAGTTACAAGCTATCCGCACGTTGGAGTTGGTAGCGCTCAAGTTTTAATAACTCATTTTCACATATAGTCACACTCATCACACATTCAATCAGCACATACACACTCAGCTCATTTTCACTCACACATTCAATCAGCACATACACACTCAGCTCATTTTCACTCACACATTCAATCAGCACATACACACTCAGCTCATTTTCACTCACACATTCACTCATCACATACACATTCAGCTCATTTTCACTCAATGAAACCAGCACTTAGCGCACTCAGCACACTCATCACACACACACTCATCACATACACACTCAGTTCATTTTCACTCAATGACTTCAACTCCAACAGAGAATTCTTGTAACTCCGCACAACGTGTAGTGAACGTCACTAACACACCAATTTTGTTGCCAACCGTATCACTTGAAATAGCAGACGTACATTCACTCAATCACACTCAATTTCACTCAGCACGAGCCCTGTTAGGTTTTATCTCACGTCGCGGTACTCCAGTTCTCATTCGCTCAGACTGCGGCACAAACAATGATGCAATCACTCACAAGCTCGCGAATCAGCACATAACTAGGTTCGGCGCTCTGCACGAAATAATACTCAACTCAAGACCCCTCTGCCCAATTTCATCTGACCCTACGGACTTTGAACCTCTCACGGCCGGACATTTCATTATTGGTCGTCCGCTCACCGCTCTACCTGAGCAATCTTTTGACGACAGACCCATATCTGCTCTTAAACGGTTTCAACTCATTCAAGCGCTCTCTCAGCGCTTTTGGACTCTCTGGTCCAGATCCTACCTCCATACCCTGCAAACCCGCTCCAAATAGCTCTCCCCTTCTTCCCCTCCTCAAGTGGGTGAACTGGTCCTCATCAAAGAGGATGACTTGCCTCCGCTCCAATGGAAGTTGGGAAGAATTCTCCGCACGATACCTGGCAAGGATGGAGTGATACGAGTTGTGGATCTGGACACAGCTCATGGAAATCTGCGACGACCTGTGTTCAAGATAGCCAGGCTGCCGTTGGACTCAGCTCAAGAGGAGCCGCAGCCCCGGCCCCCCCAGGATGTTCACGCTACACTACGTTACCAGCGTGACGTTCGAACATGACATGTGCATGACTAATATCGCGGCGCTGCGCTGGCGCCACCTGGCGACACAATAGACTTGCGTGCTGCCAACCCGCGGTTCACTCACTCTCTTCGGCTCGAGACGCCTCCGGAGGCGCACGTCTGCGCTCGCGCGGCCGGGCTGTTCCGCCCGAATCGTCTAGAGAACGACACATGTGTACACATTCGCGCCGCCGATACAAACAATCTCGCGTATTTACCGTGTCTTGTGAACTTATCAGTGCTGTGTATTAATCCAAGACATCCAGCTCATCACTGCTCATCACCGCCAACTCAATCAGCCCAACGAGAGGAGACGAAACACGGCGGATTTGCCGACCCATCGAAACATACCAACCAGGTCAGTGCACCCACATTGTTTCCCACAATCTTTTCTTCTCCCGTGTCATATCCTCAAATCTCATCATCTCTGCATTTCTGTAGCCAGCGGCTACAACTATTATTTACAACATCGGCTAAAACCTTCTCTATGGCATATTGTTCGAGAAGGTAAACTTCCAATGAAGTCGACCTATATTTGTTCCTATTTCACCATCAAGACCATCATCGTATTTGCCGTATGACGGCTTATTCCAAAACATGGTTACTACAAAATTTAGTGGGTTCGTAAAGTTAAAATAAACCAGCCAAGTGTGAATCGGACTCAAGTACAAAGGATTCTGTACCACCACACAATACGGGTATGAAACCCTAAAAACATGGTAAATAATTCCACTTGCAGTTATATGTATCCAACTTAACTTGACACTTACAATCTACTAAACTCAATGTATGTAAAGGGTCTTATTAAGTTGGTTTATTTTTATTTCATAAATAATTAAAATATTTGTATTTTTTAGTTTTTTTTTCTATGTTTGTGCTATAAGACCTAACTGTAAACGAAATTTCAATTTTCTAACTCAACTAAAAGTGCCCTATAGATTTTGATTCCCTTGCGAGTGTCAAAATGTTGTATGTAAAGGATTATGTAAAGTGCAATAACTTTTTTCGCGTCGAGTTAGAAGCTTGCGGTGTTACTACAAAACGGTGTTTAACTTTAGACAGTGTTTAAATCTGTTGCTGTCACTTTTTTACGATATGAAACAAAAGGCGACAATAACAGATTTAAACAGTTGATTTTTTAGAAGAAGTTAGAAGCTTGATACAGCACCATGGAGCCGTAGACTTCTTTAATAGGTATCAGGAGCCTGAGCAAAAGATTCATGACAAACAGACGGCCAGACGGACAATAAAGTAATAATCATATCTAAGCCTATGTTATTACACCCTACCGCTTTGAAGAGATGGATATAATACACTTCCTAACATCCTCAGCTGTGAAATTTATAAAAACGAAAGGTTCATGCCCGGGAATTGGCAGATTATTGAGATAGTTATTTTGGATGAATTAGCGACAATAGTCGAAGGTGTTGTGAATAATTTATTAAGACCATTAAGATCTATCGTCATCGTCAGACGTCAAAGTGGAAGTGAGAAATTGCCAGATGTTTATTTTTCTACATTTATCTATAATGGAATGAATGTGACGTCTTTGAGCATATCTACAAACTCTATTGCATCTGTTCCTGTATTCTTTAAAAAAATATTAAGTATTCCTCTGTAGGATTAGCCTGTTATTGTGCACTTGCATAATCACGCAATGTTTGGAGCCTTTTTAGGGTTCCGTAGTCATCAACAAGGAACCCTTATAGTTTCGCCATGTCCGTCTGTCTGTCTGTCCGCGGCTTAGCTTAGAGACTATTAGTACTAGAAAGCTGTTATTTAGCATGGGTATACATATTTATCACGCCTATAAAGTGGTAAAGTAAAATTTTGAAAAAGATTTTTTTTTAGGGTACCTCCCCTACACGTAAAGTGGGGATGATTATTTTTTTCTCGTCTATCACCTAGTGTGGGGTGACGTTGAATAGGTAATTTAAAAAAATTAGGGGTGTAAGAAGATCATTTTTCGATCCAGGGTTCCGTTTGCGAAATATTAAACTTAAAAGTGTTAATTTTTGTTAGAGTCAAGGGGGGGGGGGCCCTGCCGGCAAAACGGTTGTATTTGGAGACTTGAAAAAAATCATGGCAGTAGTATACATAACGAAATTAAAAGGAAAACTATCACAGCTAAGTAGGCTTTACAAGTTAACGAGTACAGATTGCGCCAAACTTTTTGTGCCCTCTAAACACGGGGCGATTCGCATCGGCAAGGACAAAATGTATAGGGCGTTCTTGGGAAGAGCAACTTCCGAGCGGACTAGAAGTTTGGCGCGATCTGTATTATTATAGATAATGGTACGGAACCCTTCGTGCGCGAGTCCGACTCGCACTTGGCCGGTTTTATTTTTGGTATGAACCAAGGACATGGGGTATACTTTACAGGTCTTGGGGGTGCATGCTTGTCATAAAGCTCAGTAACAATTTTGTTAAGAAGATGGCATACCCTAGCAATTTTTTTTATTACCCGTCCAGCGCAATAAGTCCTACGGCAAAGACTTTATTTGCTTGTCATAGAGGCGATTATATGTTGGCTCTTTGGCCTCTTTTTCTTGAACGCGTAATACTAGTGATCACGCAGCGAAACAACAAATTGGTGTGTTTTTAGCTAATACTGAAAAATTCTGTAGGGAAAAAAATATTGAATTTAGGTGATATACCTTCATATTTCTATTACCTATTTTATGAAAAAAAAATCAAGTTGATCTCTTAACCGCGTTCTTGAAGCGAACGTTTAATAACCAAAAAAAGAGAGGGTGCAAAACATTTTTTTTTTGACAAAAGTATAAATCTTAGTACATTGTTTATACGTAACATCCCTAGAGAAAAGATTAATAAACCAAATATATTTTTTTCAATGCAAGGAGAGTCCGAATTTCTTCAAACGAATCCTAGATTGACTGGAGTTGGTCATGCTCTAGGGTCAGGTACAGGCTTAAAAGCCACTACCATTTGACTAGCATCATCAATGTCATTGTTACCTGACCACCAATGTTGGTTGCATCTGTGAGCAGCACATCTCTTTATAAAACAAAAAAGCCTTTTAAAGTAATTATGTTATTATACCATAATTAATACCTTACCTTATTTTACATGTACACCGCCTCTTTAGCAATCTTAATGTATTTTTTCCACCAAGGTTGTCTGGAAGAGATCGCTTTAAGCGATAAGACTGCCTATTTATACTTACCCTTTGTGCTCGTATTTTTAAGTTCAATTAATTGTATTATTTTTCTTTTGTGGTGTGACAATAAAGCTATATTGTATTGTATTGTATTAAATTTTTGGGACACTTGTAGAGTCCATTAAAATTATGGCATAGTTGTACAAAATACTATTTAGATTCAGATTTTGGTTCAAAGTTTTATACCTATACTAGCGACCCGCCCCAGCTTTGCACGGGCATGTATTATACATATAAACCTTCCTCTTGAATCACTCTATCTATTAAAAAAAACCGCATCAAAATCCGTTGCGTAGTTTTGAAGATCTAAGCATACATAGGAACAGACAACGGAAAGCGACTTTGTTTTATACTTTGTAGTGATAGTGATATTACACCAAACCACTAGGAAACAATTCTTACTGTATAATTTTCTACTCTACCTCGATACAGTGAATTCGCCCGCATTTCTTCGTTATTTTTTCTTTCGGCTATATCAACTTTCCGGTCGATTGGGGCCAACTCGGTGAAAAGACGAGATATCATAACAAATCGATATTCACTGCGTCTCCGACGTCTCTATTTTTTTGGTTGTACTAGATAGAGGGGTGCAAAAGCAAGCATTAGAATCCTCATATCATCATATCATCATATCAAAGTAAAACCTTCCGAAAAGTATTAAACATTTAATTTTGATAAATAATATTTCATGTGTGCTTTTTTTCGTGAGTTTAAGTTAAAAGATAAATCGACGACAATAAACTAAAAACCAAAAAGAGATCAGGCAATTATTTTCTATTGCCAGCTAGATGAGTGGCTTACCGTTAGGGAATGTAAAGGAGCCCGTTCGTTTTTCAAATTTACTATCATCTCTAGGGCTGTAAATCAAATTAACATCACGCATTTAGAGAAATGCAGTAATTTAGGCATTAGCTTTCAGAGCATTAGTGATGAAAACACATTTTAAACAAGGATAAATGAACAATGGATTTGATGAAAAAATTTATTTTGGTAAATATTAGGTTTTTACATATGCAATTGCCGTTTTCTATAGAGAATTTGAAGGAAACTCAATTTTCAGTACCAACATTTTTGCATTTTTTTTAGGAAAGGCAAATCCAAATTATATGATTTCTTGAGATGAATGAGACAACATTAAGCTAACAGCAACATTTTTGAAATGTGTCAGCTGTAAAAAATATTACGAATTTTTGAAGTTTTTGAAGATTTAATTTTTATTATGAAACTGAAAATAAAAACAACATTTAAGTAATACGTATATACCGGGTGTCCCGAAAGAAAGTTTATATTTATTTAGCTTCCTGCGCAACGAACTCGGGGCGCGGGGGGATATGTCAATCGGTAGCCTAGCTTCTGGAAATTAAGACACTATAGAGGTTTTCTCCGGGGTGCACCGCGCGTTCTGTGTGTGAACATTTTACAAATACCCTACAAACGGTGATTCAGCGAAAAAGCACGGAGGAAATTTTGCAGTCTGTGGTTTGAGTAACTAAAACGATGGGCCAAGTGTTCTCCTCATTCGAAAATGGATTAAAAAGTGCCAAAGCAGTCTTTTTCAACTTTCGATTTTCGAATGAGGAGAACACTTGGTGCATCATTTAAGTTACGCAAACCACAATGACTTCAAAATTTTCTCAGTTCTTTTTCGCTGAATCACCGTTTTTAGGTTACTTGTAAAATCCTAGCACACAGAACACGCGGTCCAACCCAGAAAAAAACCTCCATAGTGTCTAAATTCCAAGAAGCCAGGCTATCGATTGACATACTTCCCGTACCCCTCAGATTTTTGAGTTTACGCAGTAAGCTAACCAAATATAAACTTTCTTTTGGGACACCTTGTATACAACCTTGAAATCAACTTTCAAACAAAAAACAAATCAATGAAATAGCTATTGAATTACACGAATTATGAACTCATGAATCTGTAAGAAAACTTCGGCAATTTCATAGGTAAAGACCTGTTATAAAAAATTAAACTCAGAAAGTAAGATAAATCGAAATTGGAACCTATTTACCGTTAGTAACGACTCGATAACACTTACATTTTCCAAGCCTCTGTTTCTGACCGAAATGTCTGTCTCCAATCATTAGTGACAAAATTGTCTCTTCCCGCTGGCACCTTTTACCCTATCGTTCATATGACTCTTATCACGTCCGTGTAAGGTTGTTTTTCGAATGTCTGCTTTTAGGGCAAGGGTTTGTATTGTCGGACGCCCCGAGGTTGTGGTCACACGATTGTGGTCTACAAACTAATGGTAGACAGCTTGCGGACAACGGCCTCGTTCCAACGGGAATGTGACAGACAGGCTCACTATTGGGGATTGTTCCGCTGACCCACTTTTCATTATTTTTATCATAGCAGTAAAGGCAAGACAAGTATTGTGCATAAAGTAAAGTAAGTAAAGTAAAGTAAAAAAGGTTTATTGCCAAAAAATTACTTAAAACTAAACACATTAAAATTATACATAGGTTAAAATAGAAGAAAAAAAAAGTTTTAAACATTTCTGGCAAATGGTAGCATGCTCAGCAAAGCTACCGATCTCATACAAATCGAGCAGCGCTGATTTTCAGCATACCCCACACAGAGGACAAAATTTAAGAAAAAAATCAAATAAAGGCGCAGAAGGACGTGTAAAATTCAACACAAAAAATAAAACTGAGAAAAGGAATAATAATATTAAAACAGTAGGTACATTTTAAATTTATTAGTACAGAGGTATTTAATTAGTGTAGTGCGTGTGGTGTCTGTAATAAATAATAAATATAAAATATATAAATATCTGTATAGGCATATATATCTTATTATAAGAAAACAAAGTTTTAAAAGAAGGTCAAAATGGCGGCTTTATTGCGTATAGCGATTTCTTCCGGACAACCTTTGTGTGGAAAAACGCAAAGACCACCAAAAAAATATTTGAATATAACCTTATTTCTAGATATTATAAATTAAAGTACCCCGCCACGGCCGTCTGTATGTTCGCACTATCGCATAATATCACATATCAGAAACTACTGTGGGAATTTTTATCTGGTTTTCATCAATAGATAGACTGATTCACGAGAATGGTTTAGGTATGTGTGTATGTATTTCTGTTAATATTTTTTTTGTTTACATACCTACTTGAATTTTAGAAAATTTTATTACTAAAATAAAGCTAGCATTCATTTGTTTTTGGTACAAACTTTTATAATTTATGGCTATGGAAAAGTGGGGTCTTCTGTCAAAGGTATTTTTATAGAAAGCCTCAACAAAGTAGTGAACTATACCCATAACTCATCTATCATTTATTCATGTGATTAACATTTCATCTAAAATTTATGTACTTATAACAGTATATTTATTATATTCTTTATATTATTTTTTGCGTATGTTAATTTTAATAAGTCTATAGTAGTTTACTCTTATGTTTGATTTCATGACAAATACACGCTCCGTTCTTTGTTTTTTCTATATTTTCTTTTTCACCAAAAGGTTGCTTGGAAAATATTGCTGTTAGCAATAAGTGCCGCCTTTGTACACTGTAAAATACTTAAAAAAAAATTTTTCATGTTTTTTGAGTAAATGTACATCAAGCATAATAAACAAAAAAACAAAAAATAAAAGTTTTTGTTAAAATGTGTTTATACCGAAATAAATATTTTATATCTGTCTTTGTTTTTTTTGTGTGTAATTTGTGAATATTTTGTGCAAATTAGCTAATAATATCATATTATTTGTGGATTAAGTCGTAAAAAACCGTGACTTTTAAGAGCTTCCTGGAAGTTCGTTGCATAAATAATCAAAGTTATATAAAAGTAATTTTTGGTAGAATTGTTCCACTCAAAGATTTCTTAAGCAAAGTGCGAAACACTATATGTCTATCTATTAAGTTAACTCGAAAGAAAAGAGAAATCTTAAAATACACAGTTTGTGTGAGCGGTACGCAGCAGGCCGATAGATAAACTTACCACTATAAGCTGGGTATTTAGTGCGATTAACCGTTTGAAATTGGACTATGAGCTAATATTTGGCACAGTTGTTAGATAGGTGGTCCCGAGTGGATTTAGCCCGGGAGACATCAGGAGGCATTTCCGGGGTGGCGAGGAGCAGAGGGGGGGGGGGGAAGTTTGATTCCGCCGCGCTCCCTTTTGAGTCATATAGCTCTCTAAGTGTACGTACCTAGGGCAAGTTTGATATCATTTTCGGATAAATGAAATATGATGAACACATTTCTGAGAAACAAAAATGTCTTTCCATACAAAAAGAACTATATATTTGGTAAAATCTGTTAATCGTGAACAATATTTTTTCACATAATGGTAGTTTTCATTTGAACCATAGAATATATCAATATATAAAAAATATACATTGAAAGCCACATTTATTTGTATTACAGACATATATTTTTTATTGTATTGTTGTGGCAAAAAATGAGTGAAAAAAATAAAGTTCACCACGGGGCAGAATAACAAAACGAATTTGTATTTGAATCGTCTTGATGACCACTGGGTCCTATGGGGAGTACCTATATATATACTTACTACCTAAGAAGCATACTATATCTATGAATCGAAAAGTGAGTAGAGTTGACTGTAGATTTGGCATCATATTGCATATAAGAATTTCATTAAAATTACTGGTGGTGTTTTTCAGTACCTATGTGCACCCACAGCTCTTCAAGTTGAGGTAATTTTTGCACTCGTGTAACTGCTAGTACTACGATGTCAGTATCAACAGTGCGTAGCATGATTTTTGTCAGACCTCGAGCGACAGCATCAGACACATGCGCCATCTTGCGAGTATCCGCCTCTTCATGATTACACGGGGCTAAGCTCTGGGTGTCACATGTTATATTGGTCAAAATATTGGCTCCATCCGTGATATAAATTTCCTTGCCATTTTCAAAGTCATATGAATGACATAAAGTGGAAATGAAATGAAACAATTTTTCCTTGTTAGAATTGGTCCTCAGGAAATTCGCCCAACGTTTAGGTATTTTCGTCGTAGCAGTGACCCGTGTTCCTTGACCAGTGCCACGTTTTTTTTTTTGCTATTTTTTAGCCTATTGCTCTTATATATGTCCCAAACAACATCAAATCTTGAGACCGTGCCAAGTTCTTAACAAAGAAACGGTTTAAATACTGTTAAAGCATACTCACCGAAAGTTTTGCTTTAGCCAGGGCACAGCATGTGGACTTATGCAGATCCGTCAAGTATTTTTGCTAATAATGGTCGCAAATGGTAGTAATTGCCTTCAGTAAGTCTGACTTTGTTCCCAATCGTAATTTACCCATCGAATAAAGAACTGGAGGGCTGGCTTCGTTTTCATGCTCTGTGCTCACAAGTGGCAACATAAAGTTTGCTAAATAGAATGGTCATTCTTAAGTCCTCCTATTTGAAGTTTCGTTTTGCTGACATCCTTTTTTTTAAGCGTTTAGAAGGGGATATTTATTGAGCTTGATTGGATCTTGCAAACTTTTTTTCAGAGTTTGTCTGTAATCTCTCATTACAAAATTTAATGTTTTGCTCTTCACCACTTTTTCTTGAATA
Source organism: Ypsolopha sequella (assembly GCA_934047225.1). Classification (NCBI taxonomy): domain Eukaryota; kingdom Metazoa; phylum Arthropoda; class Insecta; order Lepidoptera; family Ypsolophidae; genus Ypsolopha; species Ypsolopha sequella. The sequence continues at coordinate 27,596,857 of OW203987.1, forward strand.
TAACTTCGACAACTTCAGACTGAGCGATAATTTTTGTGTCAATATTATATAAGTCATGGGACTGTTCAAGGAAAGGGTTGCCCATATTATTGAATGTTGTTACGTTGTTACCATTGACTTTACATCCACCATAAATTTATTTGTATTTGCGGTCGAGTCAGAAAGATGGCTGGTGTTTTCATCTATAGCGCTGTTCTCCGTATACAACATTTTCTGCTCAAAACTGTTAACAATTGTGTCGATTTGGCGTAGCACGAGTTAATTTATTTGACAGGACTAACCTTATTTTAAGGGTCCTGTCTTTTTCTTTCTGTATCGAAAAGACAACGACAGGACACTAAAAGTAAGGTTAGTCCTGTCAAATAAGTTAATTTGTATTGCGCCAAATCGACACCAATATCTGCCAGTTCAGGTCCAGAAAAAGCCACTTGAGTAGAGCATCTGGATTTTCCGTCAAACCAATGAACCCTGAGGTGCGTTAAATATAATAAAAATGTAAAGTTTAATTAAGAACCAAATCAAATCAACTACAAATTTTTTAGCATAAATATAAATATAAGATAGAAATAACTTCCTACCTCCAATTTCTTTTAATATGGCATTCATCTGCTCGTGTGCTTGGTCTAAAGCCATCCCAGAAAACTCGCGATTACTTTTTCGAGCCACAAATTGTCCCTTCTCAAAGTGTTTATTTTGCAAAGTAGGTATATAAAATACACGTTACACAAGTCAAAATATAATCTTATAAAAAAAATATATGTAATAAAATAATAAATGTACATGAACTAGATTAAAGGTTTATTAAATTTATGTAGCAATATATATTCGATTAAAATTATAGGTAAAATATATAACACTAAGAAAAAGTTTTGGAGACATTGGATCGCCTTGTCTAACCCCTCTGCTTATCGGAAATTGCTGCCCTAGCTTTTCAGTTTTGACTCTAGCTGTACTATTTATGTATATTATTTTGATTACGTCGATGTAATCTTTCTTAATTCCTTGTTCTTCAATCGCTTTCCAAATTGAGTTGTGTGAAATGGAGTCGAATGCCTTTTTATAATCAATGAATCCAAAATACCGAGAGAGCTGGAACTCATTGTGTTTTTTTATAATTTGACTTATGGAATGAATATGATCAATTGTTGAAAAGCTTTTCATAAATCCAGCTTGTTCCGGAGGTTGGTTTTTGTCAATGTCAGGTGTGATTCTTTTCCGAATTATGTTGGCAAATACATATGTTATAGATGTTCGACATCAGACTATCGAACATCTATTTCGTAGTAAGTTATAAATAGTAAGGTGCGTATCCATACCTAAATAATTTCAAGAGTGAGTCAATAAGACCATCGTCAACTTACCGCTTCTCCGGGTTGGGGGTGCGACATAATCAAAAACAAGTGGATAAAAAAATAATCATAACCGTTTAATGTGTAAATCGCGCTGACTACTTCTATTTCCCCCATTATGTTACTGATATTAAAAGGTATTCAACTCATTTCATCTCTTTTTGGTGTTAAATTTACCATGAGGTTATATTCTAGAGGTAATATACAAGACACCAAAACAGTTAAAAAGTTTTTTGTGACTACTTTGAATTGGTTCCACACTTTTGTTAAAACCCACCCAAGTGTTAAAACACTTTGAGAAGGGACAATTTGTGGCTCGAAAAAGTAATCGCGAGTTTTCTGGGATGGCTTTAGACCAAGCACACGAGCAGATGAATGCCATATTAAAAGAAATTGGAGATAGGAAGTTATTTCTATCTTATATTTATATTTATGCTAAAAAATTTGTAGTTGATTTGATTTGGTTCTTAATTAAACTTTACATTTTTATTATATTTAACGCACCTCAGGGTTCATTGGTTTGACGGAAAATCCAGATGCTCTACTCAAGTGGCTTTTTCTGGACCTGAACTGGCAGATATTGGTGTCGATTCGGCGCAACACAAATTAACTTATTTGACAGGACTAACCTTATTTTTAGTGTCCTGTCGTTGTCTGTTCGATACAGAAAGAAAAAGACAGGACCCTTAAAATAAGGTTAGTCCTGTCAAATAAATTAACTCGTGCTACGCCAAATCGACACAATTGTTAACAGTTTTGAGCAGAAAATGTTGCATACGGAGAACAGCGCTATAGATGAAAACACCAGCCATCTTTCTGACTCGACCGCAAATACAAATAAATTTATGGTGGATGTAAAGTCAATGGTAACAACGTAACAACATTCAATAATATGGGCAACCCTTTCCTTGAACAGTCCCATGACTTATATAATATTGACACAAAAATTATCGCTCAGTCTGAAGTTGTCGAAGTTATATTCAAGAAAAAGTGGTGAAGAGCAAAACATTAAATTTTGTAATGAGAGATTACAGACAAACTCTGAAAAAAAGTTTGCAAGATCCAATCAAGCTCAATAAATATCCCCTTCTAAACGCTTAAAAAAAAGGATGTCAGCAAAACGAAACTTCAAATAGGAGGACTTAAGAATGACCATTCTATTTAGCAAACTTTATGTTGCCACTTGTGAGCACAGAGCATGAAAACGAAGCCAGCCCTCCAGTTCTTTATTCGATGGGTAAATTACGATTGGGAACAAAGTCAGACTTACTGAAGGCAATTACTACCATTTGCGACCATTATTAGCAAAAATACTTGACGGATCTGCATAAGTCCACATGCTGTGCCCTGGCTAAAGCAAAACTTTCGGTGAGTATGCTTTAACAGTATTTAAACCGTTTCTTTGTTAAGAACTTGGCACGGTCTCAAGATTTGATGTTGTTTGGGACATATATAAGAGCAATAGGCTAAAAAATAGCAAAAAAAAAAACGTGGCACTGGTCAAGGAACACGGGTCACTGCTACGACGAAAATACCTAAACGTTGGGCGAATTTCCTGAGGACCAATTCTAACAAGGAAAAATTGTTTCATTTCATTTCCACTTTATGTCATTCATATGACTTTGAAAATGGCAAGGAAATTTATATCACGGATGGAGCCAATATTTTGACCAATATAACATGTGACACCCAGAGCTTAGCCCCGTGTAATCATGAAGAGGCGGATACTCGCAAGATGGCGCATGTGTCTGATGCTGTCGCTCGAGGTCTGACAAAAATCATGCTACGCACTGTTGATACTGACATCGTAGTACTAGCAGTTACACGAGTGCAAAAATTACCTCAACTTGAAGAGCTGTGGGTGCACATAGGTACTGAAAAACACCACCAGTAATTTTAATGAAATTCTTATATGCAATATGATGCCAAATCTACAGTCAACTCTACTCACTTTTCGATTCATAGATATAGTATGCTTCTTAGGTAGTAAGTATATATATAGGTACTCCCCATAGGACCCAGTGGTCATCAAGACGATTCAAATACAAATTCGTTTTGTTATTCTGCCCCGTGGTGAACTTTATTTTTTTCACTCATTTTTTGCCACAACAATACAATAAAAAATATATGTCTGTAATACAAATAAATGTGGCTTTCAATGTATATTTTTTATATATTGATATATTCTATGGTTCAAATGAAAACTACCATTATGTGAAAAAATATTGTTCACGATTAACAGATTTTACCAAATATATAGTTCTTTTTGTATGGAAAGACATTTTTGTTTCTCAGAAATGTGTTCATCATATTTCATTTATCCGAAAATGATATCAAACTTGCCCTAGGTACGTACACTTAGAGAGCTATATGACTCAAAAGGGAGCGCGGCGGAATCAAACTTCCCCCCCCCCCCTCTGCTCCTCGCCACCCCGGAAATGCCTCCTGATGTCTCCCGGGCTAAATCCACTCGGGACCACCTATCTAACAACTGTGCCAAATATTAGCTCATAGTCCAATTTCAAACGGTTAATCGCACTAAATACCCAGCTTATAGTGGTAAGTTTATCTATCGGCCTGCTGCGTACCGCTCACACAAACTGTGTATTTTAAGATTTCTCTTTTCTTTCGAGTTAACTTAATAGATAGACATATAGTGTTTCGCACTTTGCTTAAGAAATCTTTGAGTGGAACAATTCTACCAAAAATTACTTTTATATAACTTTGATTATTTATGCAACGAACTTCCAGGAAGCTCTTAAAAGTCACGGTTTTTTACGACTTAATCCACAAATAATATGATATTATTAGCTAATTTGCACAAAATATTCACAAATTACACACAAAAAAAACAAAGACAGATATAAAATATTTATTTCGGTATAAACACATTTTAACAAAAACTTTTATTTTTTGTTTTTTTGTTTATTATGCTTGATGTACATTTACTCAAAAAACATGAAAATTTTTTTTTTAAGTATTTTACAGTGTACAAAGGCGGCACTTATTGCTAACAGCAATATTTTCCAAGCAACCTTTTGGTGAAAAAGAAAATATAGAAAAAACAAAGAACGGAGCGTGTATTTGTCATGAAATCAAACATAAGAGTAAACTACTATAGACTTATTAAAATTAACATACGCAAAAAATAATATAAAGAATATAATAAATATACTGTTATAAGTACATACATTTTAGATGAAATGTTAATCACATGAATAAATGATAGATGAGTTATGGGTATAGTTCACTACTTTGTTGAGGCTTTCTATAAAAATACCTTTGACAGAAGACCCCACTTTTCCATAGCCATAAATTATAAAAGTTTGTACCAAAAACAAATGAATGCTAGCTTTATTTTAGTAATAAAATTTTCTAAAATTCAAGTAGGTATGTAAACAAAAAAAATATTAACAGAAATACATACACACATACCTAAACCATTCTCGTGAATCAGTCTATCTATTGATGAAAGCAGATGAAAATTCCCACAATAGTTTCTGATATTAGTGCGAACATACAGACGGCCGTGGCGGGGTACTTTAATTTATAATATCTAGAAATAAGGTTATATTCAAATATTTATTTGGTGGTCTTTGCGTTTTTCCACACAAAGGTTGTCCGGAAGAAATCGCTATACGCAATAAAGCCGCCATTTTGACCTTCTTTTAAAACTTTGTTTTCTTACAATAAGATATATATGCCTGTACAGATATTTATATATTTTATATTTATTATTTATTACAGACACCACACGCACTACACTAATTAAATACCTCTGTACTAATAAATTTAAAATGTACCTACTGTTTTAATATATTCCTTTTCTCACTTTTATTTTTTGTGTTGAATTTTACACGTCCTTCTGCGCCTTTATTTGGTCATTCGTTTGCTACTTAAAAACTAGATGGCGGTACTTGTATATTACATCGCGATATCGTTTGATTTTCTTCAAAATACATACATGCGAACATGTAGGTAACACGTAACTCGAAAACAATAAGGAATTTTTAGTAGGATTTCTCCATTAAGAGGATCCTATAAAATACTTTTGACAATGTACCTACTAGACCGTAGTCATTGGCAAGGGGGATTAAGCTCTCCTCTGCTCTTTAATCTTTACATGGATGCGCTGATTGGGGGGCTCAGCAGCACGAATGTCGGCTGTTATATAGACGGTATTTGTCTCAACAATTTAAGTTACGCGGACGACATGGTGTTGCTGGCCCCCTCAGTCGGCGCCCTACGGCAGCTACTCGCGCTTTGTGAATCGTACGCAGCTTTCCACGGTTTGATTTACAATACCAAGAAGTCAGAGTACATGATCTTCAGGGTTGGAAATAGGTGTCCCTCATTTGTTCCTGCTATTCGTCTAAACGGTGCACCGCTAAACCGGGTGCATCAGTACAAATACTTGGGACATTTAGTGACAGATGATTAAAAAGACTATGTAGACATGGAGAGGGAACGCAGAGCATTGTCAGTCCGGGCGAACATGCTGGCCCCAGGTTCTCCCGATGTACAGATGCAGTGAAAATTACTTTATTTAAAGCTTACTGCACATCACTGTGTTCGGCGGCCCTGTGGTTCAGCTATACCAAAAAGGCTTACAATGCTCGGCGTATCCAATATAATAACGCTTTTAGGGCTGTGATAATTACCATATATCCTGTTTTCGCAAAGAGCTCAAATGGCTCCCTATCCGTCAGCGTCGTCATTTACATATCCTTACCCAGCTTTACAGCATTCTCAGTAATCCTCGCTCCCCTTCTTATCTTCGTGAACGATTTGAACTTTTGTTGTCTTCTAGGGACAAGCCGGCTCGTGCACGTACTGTCTCTCTTCTCAAAACTCCTGTGCACAAATCGTGTGCATTCGGCCAGTCCTTCACCGTCATGGCCATAAGATTATGGAATTCGCTTCCCCATAACATTAGAGACTCTCCTACACTCGGTATTTTTAAAAACAGAGTGAAAGAGTACTACCTTTCAACTCCATGAGTATCTGTAGATAGCACAATATTTATTTTAACTATTGTTATGTATTTTTATCTTATTTTTTGTAAATATTACATATAATTAAGTAACTATTTAAACAATAAACATGTTTACTTATATATATATAATATAAATATATATATAAGTAAACATGTTTATTGTTTAAATAGTTACTTAATTATTATTTATGTAGGTATATTGTTGTTATTTATAATCATAGGGTGTAAGTATATTAAAATATTTAGTGTACACGTATGTATGTCTACTTTTTATTATGACTTCTCTTTTTTCAATCCGGGTTTGCTGGAAGAAATCTCTTTTTAGAGATAAGCTCGCCTATGTACATGATGTATCTAAGTACTTTGTAAAAATGATGTTTTGTGTGTACAATAAAGAATATGAATATGAATACTTAATAACTAGGAGCGATCTTGTCCGATCAACCAGTTTAAGCATAAACGGGTTGTCGAATCGATCGGGTATAACTTGTAGGAGGGTGTTGGGGCTGCCGCGGAGTTTGTGCAGCAGGGAGGCAGACTTTTTTCGCCAGATGCCGTCAAAACCGTCGGTTCGTGTCTCAGCAAACATCGCCGGCGCACTAAAAAAACGCGGCAGCCGCAACACAGCCCTAAAAGCGTTATTATATTGGATACGCCGAGCATTGTAAGCCTTTTTGGTATAGCTGAACCACAGGGCCGCCGAACACAGTGATGTGCAGTAAGCTTTAAATAAAGTAATTTTCACTGCATCTGTACATCGGGAGAACCTGGGGCCAGCATGTTCGCCCGGACTGACAATGCTCTGCGTTCCCTCTCCATGTCTACATAGTCTTTTTAATCATCTGTCACTAAATGTCCCAAGTATTTGTACTGATGCACCCGGTTTAGCGGTGCACCGTTTAGACGAATAGCAGGAACAAATGAGGGACACCTATTTCCAACCCTGAAGATCATGTACTCTGACTTCTTGGTATTGTAAATCAAACCGTGGAAAGCTGCGTACGATTCACAAAGCGCGAGTAGCTGCCGTAGGGCGCCGACTGAGGGGGCCAGCAACACCATGTCGTCCGCGTAACTTAAATTGTTGAGACAAATACCGTCTATATAACAGCCAACATTCGTGCTGCTGAGCCCCCCAATCAGCGCATCCATGTAAAGATTAAAGAGCAGAGGAGAGCTTAATCCCCCCTGCCAATGACTACGGTCTAGTAGGTACATTGTCAAAAGTATTTTATAGGATCCTCTTAATGGAGAAATCCTACTAAAAATTCCTTATAGCTATTTTTGCGCAGAGTGTTACTTACATGTTCGCATGTATGTATTTTGAAGAAAATCAAACGATATCGCGATGTAATATACAAGTACCGCCATCTAGTTTTTTAGTAGCAAACGAATGACTACGGTCTAGTAGGTACATTATCAAAAGTATTTTTCAATGCATGTGCTCGTAAAGGCCCACTTTTTATGCATCAAAATCGAACAGAAAGTCGATTATTTTGCCCTAGGGCTTTTATTTTTTTTTTTTATTTGTTTGCAATGGTTGGCTAACCTGCAGCCTTTCCTGTCTACCATAGATGTTATACTTCTTTTTCCACTGTTTAACGGCTCTGGATACAATCCTTTTGAGCCAATCATAATTGAAAGTTCACAAGATTATATTTGTTTTCATTTCCTCACACTATGCATTGAAAAACGTAGTAAGATACACGGGCGTAAAAGCAATAAATTACTCGGTTACGTTTAAAACACTCGCTACGCTCGTGTTTTAAATCGTCCTCGTAATTTATTCCTTTTCGCCCTAGTAGCATAAACTACTTTTATGGTTCCGTACCTGAAGGATGACAAACGGGACTCTAGTACATAGTCTACCCCTTGCTTATATATGACCCCTTGCGACTTTGTGTAGCAAGACGCCGCTTGGCACAGTTGATCCTTGGGTTGTTCTGAGCTGATCTAGCCCAATTGACATGAGGTGACCCCCTTTGAGATAGGTGTTTGGGGGGAGGGTGAAAGTGCATCTCCCGCGGAAAGAAGAGTGCCTTTGCTTAATTGGGCGAATTTTTTTAAAAGTGTTTCATCTGAAAATTTCGCCTTTTAATATTTTTCATGAATAATTGTATTTTTTTCCATGGAATCTTGTTCAGTAATATCTTAACCTTAATAAAATCAAAAAGGATTTTTTTGTGCCTTAAATTAGTGATAAATTTAAATTTGAACCATAGTAGAGCAGCTACTGACTAACGAAATTATATTCCACAAAAAAAAAAAAAAACTATAAAACACATTAATTAACAAGTATTTTTATTATCATCTATAAGGTAATGTTAAATAAAATAAAATACTACTGTTAATAAAATAAATATTTCTTAACATTTAAATATTAATACTGTTGTGTCCTATGACTAAAGTTTGGAAAATTTAAGTACTCAGTTTTCTTTTTAACTTATACATTAGAATCCACTTAGTTTTCTATTATATATGTACAGAATAAATATAAAATTATCTTTTTACGATACAAAACAAAGCATCATTACATTACATAAAAATGAAATATATTAAATTTATTGTTTATTTTCGGAGAGGACAGTAAGCCAGTGGAAGATTTAAATTAATAAGTGGATATGTAAGGGACTTATCACATTGCAAAAATTATCCATATATTTCATATCGGCGAACTATGATAAACTTTCAAAACATTAACCTATTTTTATTTAAATATAACTTTTGTTAGTTGGAGTTTTTATTTGAGTATTACTGACTTAGTAACCTATTGTCAAACTTAATGATCTGAATTAAAACAAATTTAAAACTTTTCTGATGATTCATATACAATAATTGCACTGCGGTATACTCAAAATATGCAGTATTATCTAGGGAACTACCCGTTTACAGGAAATAAACTAAAGCCTATAACCAAGTGGAAATCTAACCATTAAAACAGCGAAACAGTTTTAAACTCGGTTCAGGTTTTATTCATGACTATGTCCTTAGGGAACATACTATAGCCTATGTCCAAGTGAAAATTTCCTTTTACACACAACAAAAAAACAAATAAATATTACCTATTTCTACCGTTATCATATTTTACTTGCACCAAAATCATATAATGTTTAAAAAACTAAATATTTGCAATATGCATGTGGTTTTATGCATTCCGCTGACTAAAAATTCTATCCACTGACTAAAATTTTCAAAATGCTGGTCAGCGGAACGTTACGAAATCCCGAATACAAATAGTTTTTGTAATTTAATTCTGAATTTGATGAGTAAATCGTTAAAATAATGCCACATTCCATGAGAAGTTAAACGCAAGTTTTGAAGTAAACACAATCTGAGTGAAAAAATGCGAAGAAATTACCTTAGAATCTCCGATCGTCAGCGGAAGTTATTTTCACTCACTTTTTTTTTACAAACTTCAGCGACGTTTGCCAAACATCAGATGACGTTCGCAACATTGCGGAGAGGCTTAACATGCTCCTTAGTGATGCCATATGAAAAAAAACTTACCTTTTTGTGCGATTTTATATATTTTATATCAAAAAAGGCCGTAAGTCAGTGGAAAGCTCCACCCTGGTGAAATTTTAGGACCGCAGTTTATAAATCAATATAAATATAACTCGCTGGATCTCCTGAAAGCCCATCGAAATTTATAAATGGGGAATTTACTACCTATTTGAAGATATAGACAACATAAATCTACGTAAAATGGTTGCAATTTTGTTTTCAAATTTGTATCAAAAAATGTCGAGGGGACATAGCAAAACTCATATAAACTCATATACTATAAAACTATATGACATCACTTTACAATTTTAGACATTATACTGATTATAGTATACTGCCGTGATTTTTTCACGTCTCCAAATACAACCATTTCGCTGGCAGGGGGGGACACTTGATTCTAACAAAAATTAACAATTTTAAGCTTAATATTTCGCAAACGGAACCCTCGATCGAAAAATGATCTTCTCGTACCCCAAATATTTTGAAATTACATATCCAACGTCATCCCACACTAGGGGATAGACGAGAAAAAAAATCATCCCCACTTTACGTTTACATACCCTTAATTTTTTTTTAAATTACAGCTGTCTAGTACTAATAGTCTCTAAGCTAAGCCGCGGACAGACAGACAGACAGACAGACGGACATGGCGAAACTATAAGGGTTCCTTGTTGTTGACTACGGAACCCTAAAAAGAGGGCTTTTACCGCGGCGTGGTTCAAACCAGTGACATCTCGCGCACCAGGCAGACTCTCTACTAGACTACTCGGGTGCTTAACAAGATAGATGATTTGCAAGTGAAAACATGCAAAAAACGACTTTTCACTGAGACAATGCCTAGGTAAATCGATTTTTCGCCCCCAAAACCCTAATACTGTAAATTTTATCGAAAACCTTCAGCCAGAGAAAAACTTAGAGCCATTCACGATTATAGAAATATACAAGGTGACTTTTTGATCATCGTCCAAATTCATACTGGAGGCTTGATAAGTGATCAGTATCTTGGATCTGTAACAATTTTTGTGAAATTCGTAAAATGAAATTTCGGCTTCCCATATAAATTCAGTTCCAGTCTCGAGTGAATCACTATGGGGAGTCGAAATTTCATCTTACGAATTTCACCAAAATTGTTATTGATGCATGATACTGATCACTTATCAAGCCACCAGTATGAATTTGGACGATGGTCAAAAAGTCACCTTGTATAAGTAAATAGTATATATTGCTCGTTTAATAGTATTGGAGTGTTGGATACAGTACTTATGTACCTACCTATTATATTTAAACATAAATATGATATTTTGTTAAACAGGGTGTCGATTTGGTTCCCAACTTGCGGCACATGAATATTAGTATACGTGATGCTTATTTAAAAAAACAGAATAAAAATAAATTAATATCACTTGAAAAAGGAGTTTTTCCTAAGGAAAAAAAAGCATTATTTTCAAAATTTTAATTTATCGAGCGAAAATTATCCAATTTATATTTTGGTGCGTGGATAGGCCGTGGCCAAAATCGGAAGAATAGGTTGTCAACTTCGTGCTTACCACGCCCACGGGGTACAGGGGTTGGCGGGTACGAGGTAGCACGCGACTTAGTGTGCAGGGTCGTGCGCAAGGCATTCCAAGTAAACAAGTAAACTTTAAAATGTCATAGAGTCTACGAAAGAGATCCATTATGCATCGGTTTATACCAGTGCAGTGGCGTGCAGTCCATAGAGACACAAAGATACTGTCTACCCTGACAAATACGCATCATTTATGCATTTTTGTTTATAATATGTATTTTAGTGCGTTGATGTAATATGTATAAATTTTTTGCTAAAATGTAGTGCTGCCGTGCGCCATCTATCGTCATTAGCGGGAACTATGACTATATTATATAAATAACTCCGCGGCTCACTCGTACTGGTTCGATACCAAGTGATTGTAAGAGGTCGCGGAACGGTGTCTGACGGTTTTTATGTGTGTGTCATAAAATGATGTTGAAGGGTAAGTGTGCGTTACTATAAATACAGGGTACACAATGCAAAAGTTGCGCTTGTGTGCGTGCGAAAAGGAGTCGAAAAGCGAATGGCTCGGATGTCATTTGTTAGTATCCGACTTTCACCGACAATTACTGAAGTCTTACGAAGGCACCTTCGTTCGACGAGACCACCATTATTATTGTTTTTTTCGTTCGTTATGCAAATTGATGATAAGCAGAAAAAAAAAATTAAATTGAGTAAAATGGCCAGTGGTACCAGTGTTTATTGTGAAAGTTGTACCAGCAATGTACGCGTGTCCAAAAGTTAATGCATTATTGAACTATGTTTTAGTGAAAAAAAAAAAGACTGTTACCTTACCGGAATTGGAATTAATTAAAATAAAAGGTAAAGTTACTAGAAAATTAAATCAGAAACAATATGAAACATTTAACTGGCTAACGGGTTGTGAACATTATTGTTTTGTTTCTTCTGCTTGTTATTTTTAAATGACCAAACTGTTTGTAACGACGCCGGTTTGACGGATGTGCATAATTTTCCTACAGCTGCAAGAAAACATGATCAATCCGAAAAACATTTGGAAGCGTCTTTAAAATATCATGTATTTGGAACAAATCGTACTGAGACGCATTTAAACTCACAGTTAGTTACACATCGATATTGTATCCGATAGTCGGAACCGAAATATTATCAAGCGCATAATTTTTATAAAAATATATAATAAATATATTTATAAATATATAAAAATATATTATTGCATCTATTTCAAGAAATCCTCGAAATATCACGTAAAAATGTATGTCCCCCCTTTTTCTCCATAACTGGGCAGACCGAAATATTAGAAAAATCATGGTAATGTGTGCTTATGTAAAGATTACAGGAAAAATATAGCGGTTTAGAAACCTACAAAAACAAAATGAAAAAATTTAATTTTTCATCCACGATACGGTCCTCTAGGTACGCCAGTCTGACTCGCACTTGACCGGTTTTTATGTCTACTGTGTGTACGCCACTGGTTTCTTATCTATGGAGCGACCTCCCCGGGGCGACTGGCCATCCGCCTTGGTCCGCCCCATGCGTCGTCACACCCCCGACACTTCATACTGAGTGCTCAAGTTATTTACCTACACTCCCACTCGCGCACTGGCTTGTCCGCACACGCTTGTATGTGTGCGTGAGCTAGTCTAGGGCTGGCAGCAAGCATGTGAGCGTCGTCGATCGAGAAGGATAACATTATAATTCAGCAACTTACATGATTCTCTTCCTGAATTTTGGCGTGAATAATCCCTAGGTCCTAGTTCTGGTTCCCCATGGATTATTTTTGTATTAAAAATATATACATCGTCACGACTTGAATCAAATGCTCGAGGGAGTGTTCAAGGTGTTCCGAGTGTGAACTTTCCACACTCGGTACACCCGCGATTCACCTACAAATATTACGTCCCAACGTGATGGGTGGTGACATGTTGAAATTTGCTCAGCTCGAACGGTGACGCAAAAACATCCGATTTTTAAATTCTTATCAACTGTTTGACAACTGTTTGAGAGTTGCAGTTAACTTCCTAAACCAATAGGTACATAAAAGAAAATGCCTTGCTTTAGTTCATCGGCAGGAAATTTAAAAAATTTTCGTTTTTAATTTTTGGCTCCGTTTTCAATGCATCCATAAATATCACAAAAACGAACCATATTAATTAAAAATCAGTATCGTAATAAAATAAAAAACAAAATACGTGCGCATTGAACGAGTGGTACTCGAGCTCTGCGTGCCACCAGATTTTGCTCTAGAATTACTCTAAAGGCATTTTATCGAGAGTCTTTGGTCTTGGCCTAATTTTAACAAATTTGCGTCTTGATTTTGCTACGGCGTAGCAAGTGCTACGACCACACAAATTTCCCGTTTTGTAGACCCAGTACGCCGTGTTCTGAATGCATATGAGACGCCAGGAGACGCTAGCGTTTTAATAAATTGTCTGTATTTTCTTTATATTGCAAAATTATATGATATAAATAAAAAGGTAGAGCTAGTGCCGGGCTGGACTGTTGAGGTACCACCATCTTACTCAAATTCTGCCTAAGTTATTCGTGGGAGAGTAAGAGGACAGCTCTCCAACAGGCACAACAACCCATTGGCCCACCATGCCTAAAACCGATTGATTGCGGTATATCTTTCTCCAATTGTCAGCCCGTATATAAAACAGACTGGTGACGGGCAGGTGCGAGGATTTCGGCACAACGCTCACGAATCCGCCTGCCCAGCGTGTGTAAGCATGAGTAGTTCCTCGGAAAAACTACTTCCAGAAGGACTGGCAAAATCTTGGAAAGACATAAGCTTATGCTATGCTATGTCCAGCAGTGGATGAACCACGCTGATGGATGGGTTTATGAATTAATAATGTCATGTTATCAAATTATTCACCACTATTGTATACATTTAAAATATTGTTAATCTTGAAGATGGTTTTTACTCTACCCACGCGGAAAATAGTAGATTATGCACTAAGGGAATAAAGCAGTGTCTTACGTCACGGGCGGCATATTGAACCCTGAGCGTAACGAGGGACTCTAGAGTTAACTCCTGAGCGTAGCGAGGGAGTTATGTAGAGTCCTGAGTAAAGCGAGGGATTCAAGCTGCCCAAGACAAAGACAGGCTTTATTCCAGAGGAGCATACTCTACTTTTCACACCTTCTGCGAGACAATAAAAAGCTCGACATTTTTTATCAACATTAATAATTCAATAAAATTCACTGACAATCACAGCGCCAAACACCGTCTTTTGTTTCACATTCTTTGTAAAGGCTTTTTTTCTTTTTGTTGAATTCTGCTTATGGTGGCCAGCTCGATTTTCGAACAAACCTCTTTACAATCCCATATGGGCATTTGTTTTCCACGAGTTTCCACACGAATTTGACGTTCCAAATTTAAATCACTTTAATCCCTAGGGATTTTCATATAACTTTATATCCCTTGAGATATAATGCGTTACTTCACGTTGAGGTTGCATGATATGTAATTGGACATTGTCGAGCAGGTGGTGTGAAATAGTACATTGTTCACCGAGGGAAGAAAGGGGAAGATTACCAACGAGGGTGTAGTTTGAGGCCCGAGGCGAAACCAAGGGCCTCAATACACACGGGTTGGGAATCGCACTTTCTCCCGAGTGATACATAGTGCTTTATACTACACCTACGAGGAAATAGTATAATTTTACTTTTAATCAAGATACAATAAAAGAAACCGACTGACTCGCGTGCGATTGTCACTTTTTATTTCCTTCTTATTTTTTATTATGTACAGGAAAAGCAAGTGGCCACTGTGGCCAGTATCATTTTTCGAGTTTTATGTACGAGTTCGCAAAATAATACTGGCTACTTGGCCACTTGCTCATTCTTTATGTTATTTAAAAAAAAAAAACAGCACGTTAACAATGGATTTGCATATACTTTTTCTGCCCGCTCAAGCACGTTAACAATGAATTTTCATACACTTTTTCCGCCCGCATATTTGTATGACAGTAATGACGTATTTTCTGCATCGTTTTCAAAAAAGTAAGAAGGTACTTTCCGAGCAGGTGTAGTATAAATATAATTATTAACCTGCAGATAGGGAGCAAAAAATGCGTTTTTGCTTTTGGAAATTTGAGTAAAGTTTTGAAGCTGTAAACTTGCTATTTACAGAAAAATAAAAGTCTGTTATAATGTTATATGATCTTAAAGTATCTTTTGGTTGAGTTTTTAAAATACAAAGTAAAGAAAAATCAAAATTTTCTATAAAAGTTGTTTGCCTAGTGATAAAAGCAAAATATTTATAGCAGAATTACATGAAACACAATTGAATATTTATGTTTCGTATTTTTATGGAAAATGATAATATGATAATAATCCTCGAAGGGAAGTCAAAAACAGCGTGTCGGTACTCGGAGCCGAGTTAATCCCAACTGGGGCGATTGATTCTACTTTGAAATCATTGGTTACGCTTTAGATACAATATTCCGCCCTTGCTGTAATTATACACCATTTTGCTCCCTCTGCTATTGTTTGTTTGTTTATAAATTTACAACCTGATCTGTGGTCAAAAAAATCCAAGCATCAAAAAATTAAGAAGGAAATGCAGAAGGGTTTAATTGTCTTAGTAACAGTTTTTTATTTATGCTCTGGACAAGTTTATTGGA
The DNA here is from genome assembly GCA_934047225.1 of Ypsolopha sequella. Taxonomy (NCBI): domain Eukaryota; kingdom Metazoa; phylum Arthropoda; class Insecta; order Lepidoptera; family Ypsolophidae; genus Ypsolopha; species Ypsolopha sequella. The sequence goes on from OW203987.1 coordinate 27,612,862, forward strand.
CAGTTTATTTATGGAATCCTAAAAGAATATCACAAAATATCGTGTTTTTTTTTAAGTAAAACAAAGAATTCTGTATAAAGCGCAAATATTTTGGTAAAATCGTACAGATTAGTGCTTTTTTCCTCGTCTAAAATGTTCCGTTTTACCCTGGAATATCTGGATATTCACGAGATAAGCTTTGGGTGGAATCTTTTTACGTACATTATATTTGGAAGCGAAACAGATTCTCTGCAACATTCAAAATTTTATGTTGCAGTCGGTTATTAAGTATAACGAAGCGGAATTTTGATAAATAATTATACTCACACAAACACACCTTTTAAAACACATTTAATTTAGCACCCTCGGAAGTCTTAAGCTTAATTTTTCTGATAGCCTCCTTTTTTTTGGTTTAATGGTCTTTTGATTTTTGTTTTTAGGTTTTATTAGGTTACATTCTTATTCATACATACGTGGGATATTCAGAAAACTTTGAGAAAGTAAAAAATTTTTTTTTTATAGTTTTTCAACTTTTTCCAGTCCGCCTCAGACACTTCCTCTACGGCCTTCTCAAACGATGTTAGTGCATCTTCCGGTGATGAAAACTGTATCCTTTTGAGATAATTTTTTTTAAGGGAATAAATAAAAACACAAGGTGCTAAATCGGGGCTGTTAGGAAGGTAACCCAAAAGTTTAACCAGTGTGCTGTGCAGGAAGTCCCTAGATTAGAGCCCTGAATGCGCTGGCGCGTTGCATTGCTGAAGCAGTAGCCTGCGGAGCCCCGTATTTGGTCACTTGTTGCACACAGCAGTGAAAACTTCTGGCAAGCATTTGGTAGCATACTATTCGGCATTGATGGCATTTTGATTTTGTAAAAGAATTAACAACAAATACCCCGTGAAATTGAATAAACTAACAATCAAAATCTTCCCTGCGCTTCTCGATTGCTTCACTTTGCTAGGCGTTGGTTCGTTTTCAAACAGCTAAACTGTCGACTGGAGCTTTGTTTCTAGATTGTATTGATAAATCCAAGATAATGTAATAATACTGTAATAATTTCGAAAACACCTAGCCTGCTTCAAATTTAGCAATCATGTCAGTGCACCATTCCTTGCGGGCCTGCTACTGTGCAGCGGTGAGGTTTTGCGGCGCCCAGCGCGAAACTATCACTTCATACGTTAATCGCCCATTCTCTTGAATAACATTTTTCAGTGCAACCTGTTTCAGTGTTTCCTTCCGTAACAGCCGTCAAAGGGCGACCACTTCTTTCTTCATCCCTCAAAGTTGGTTGACCGCGCTTAAATTCGTTATACCAGCGGTACACGGTTGCCTTAGAAGGGCTTTTATCTATAATTGCCATTTAAAGTCTATTTATTGTACGATTCGTTTGGCTTTAGGCGACATTTGAAAATGTTCTCGACGCAGATCCATTTTTTCGAAGTTGAAACGTTCGTATTTTTCTTTTAAATATTTTATTTTCAAAATAAATTATAAATGGCCAGTGTCTTACATAAATAATTTTATGTAATTCGCAAAACATATTGCGTGGCCTGGTTAATTTAAGTCCGCGTTTTCTATAGAAGAGTGGAGCCTTCTATAACAGGTATGTATTTTGGTAAAAAAGAGACTACTATTCACGGTTGATGAAATTATATGTCTAAGTTGAAAAATAAACTATGTTGTATAAAACTATATTTGTATCTTGTAATTGAGTAATACTTGAGAAGAAAGGCAATTATTTGTTACCAATAAGTTTGTATACGAGGCTAAAACCAGAAAAATTACATAAATGGACCTAACGCAAATGTCTAAACTTTGGAGACACTGTACGGAAATGCTGGAAACATAGAGGAACTAGCCCCAAAGAGGCGAAATGACACTAATTAGTTTATCTTTAATGCACTCAGATTAGCTAAGCCAACACCACGTGGTGATAGAAATCCCTGTAAGCATGAGTGAGATGCACATAGTCAAGTCTATGCAAAAACACTGATAAGTTAGCGGAATCGGACAGACCGGCATTTCTCTCTCGTGAGAGCAAAAACGAATTGAAAATAGATTTCTAAAAAAATAAAAAGTAGATTTCTCTACAGAATGGTGTTGATTACTTTTATATTATGTTATAGTTGCACAAAATACTATCTCTTTATGTACCTTTGTTTGTAATGTACCTAAGCAGAAATAAGCAACTTTGAAAGGAAATAAGAGAACAAGGAAATCATATAAACTAATTGTAATTACATAAGATTAACTTCCGTAATCCGAATACTACACTGAGTCTCATCATTATCCTCATGTTACCATGGAGTTGAAAAGGTTATATTAAGAGGCAGGTACCCGTCTATGACCTTGAGTCGACCTGTTTCGGTATAAATATCGACAGAAATTATATTGAAATAGCGTTCATGTCAGCGCGCACTGCATTACGACGTCGCTTTGTCTTCAGATAACGCAAAATAGGAGAAAATAATACTTTTTACATGGACGCGAAGGACGGTAAAAATTCCATATATGATTCTTCTAAGCAACATTTTCCTTGTATTTTAGTGCAAGAATCATCTTCTTCTTCTTCTTCCTTGGTGGGCTCAGTTTCCACAGCTAGTTTCTTATTTAATATACATACATACAAATACAAATACATACAAATACAAATTTTATTTATTCTGATATGTTAGTATGTACAGGAAACTAATCTAATGTTAACTTTAAAAAAAACAACAAACAAGTAAATGTTGCACAACTAACTTAGTACACGTTATTGAATATAATATGCGTGCTCCCATACCAGAATCCTCCGTTTCATGGGATGCGTAAGTGTTTTTTGCCAGAAGGCGCCCGCCCGTGCTAACATAGATTAAATATATTTTTACTTAAATCTAAAAGTGTGATCCAAAATAAATGTAAAATAATATAGGTATTATAAATAATATATATTTTGAATATCAAATATAATATATGTTATAATAAATAAAATATTTAGTTATATATAAATTATATAAAATATGTACAAAATATGTACTAGTTTCAATATAAATAAAACATAAAATACCAAGAATGAAAAAAAAAAAAGAAAAATAATAATAATAAAATAAAAAAATAAAAAACGAACTGATAAAATGTATGTATGATACTTAAAAAAAACACAGGTGATGCCTATAGCGTAAGTAATACTTATTAATAATATACGAATAACAAAAGACAAAAAAATATATATATTAATATTAATAAAAAAAAAAAATTTATTATGTTTTAATTATTCACTCAGCTCTCTTACAACATACATACAATACATACAATGATACAATTTAAACCTTTGTGCGTGATAAGTGGGGAGCCAGCTATTCTAGCCAGCCCGGCCCAGACCAGAATCTCAAGAGGCGATCTACGGCGTTTCTTCGGCCTATATACAAGCTCTGCACAGAGGGCTGTCCGTTAGACCTTTTTTTTCTTTTTTTTTATATTTTTCTTTATTTTTAAAAATCTTAACCTAGTTACAAAAATGCACAATCAACAAAAACCCATAGGGTTTATCAGTGATTGCGGAGTTCGGTACTTATATTAAATTATAGTAGCAATAGGTAAGCATCTCACAACCATAGCTGGGTGGTGATCGCGGTCGATCCGCACACACAACACGCTTCCGCTTGCCCGTATACATTACCTATATTATAAAAATGTCTGTTACTGTGTCTTGTAATTAGCCGGAGACTAGACTTTTATTAAAACTCACGTGAGCTGACATAAAATTATTTTAACTTGCTGTTAGTTGACTATATGCCAACCGTTTTACCGATACAATTTTTATATTAACAAGCCGAGTGTCGTTTTAATGTCGCCGTATTGTTTGTGTGCAGCTCGCCCGTGCAGTGCCCGTTTGACAACGACGGTGAACGCCGCGTCGTCGTCCTAACCGGTCGGCCATAGCTTCAGGCTTCTGGCGGCGCTTCTTGCTGCGCTTCCAGGTGGTTTTTGCGACGGGCTTTGCCCTGCCACGACACCCGTCGGCGCCTTCCACCGCATCGGATGTATGGCGCGCTCAAAGCGCTCGACACTATGTTCTTCCTATGCGTTCGATCACTGGCGCGGCTTCCCGCCTCCCCGCACACCGCCACGCTGTCGAAAGAGCGCAAGTCACTCGAAGCCGGCCGGACAAGACCCATGTCCGGCCCTATACAACTTCATGCATTTGTTCTCTCCGCCGGCGCCGTCGCAAGAAGAACCGCTTGGCGCGCCTCTAGAAGCCTGAAGCTATGGCCGAGGGGTAAGAACAACACTTGCCTTGATAATGCAGAAATTGTAGCAGTGAAACGGTTGGCATATAGTCAACAACAATCACACGTGAGTGTTCAAGCCCTATGTAATAATAATTTAGCTTGACTGGTGGTTTATTATACATATATGAGAACAATTGCCTAAAATTAAGTTATTCTTTATAGTTTAACTAACAATTTACATTTTTTTCGTAATTTTGAAACATGGTACCGTTTAAGAGAAATAACTTCATCAATAGAGAAAAGTACGGCTATTGTACTGACGAACTTTGTTTTTTTTTTGATACATTGCTTTTTATTTTTCTTTTGTAACTTATATTTGACTTTAATACTTTTTATTTTGTTATTTATTGTCAAATTATCCTTAATATTGTATAATTTTATTTTTAAATTTAAATTTTGATTTTTATTAATTGTTTTACATTATTATTTTCTATTGCTGAATTACTTCTCATTAATTATTATGTAAATCATGTATTCATGTCTAGTTACTGTGAATATGGTATTTTGAACACAATTTATATTGTTCGCGAATAAAATGAATTGAATTGAAATTGAATTGAATTTTCTAATGACGCTGGGAAGAGGCGCTTTAAGCACCTACTAATGAATACAAATTACTTTGATTTATACCGTCAAATGTATACTGGAAACTAATGAATGTAACAAGGCCTAATGATATATTTTGATATAGCATGAACGAAGAAAATTTCGGAACGAAGTACCTGACACTTGGCGAATGAGAGCCGAATAAAAATGTAATACTTCGACCGTCACGATACTTTTGCTACAGTATGTGTGTCTGTATGTTTACAAGCGTATGTTTATGTATAGAAATGTTTTCTTGTGTATTTGTTTGTATAAATTTAACTAAAATAAATTGAACATTCTGTTTTGTATATACATTTAGCTTCAAGCACTGGGCGCCTTGTGGCGAAAATAACAAAAGGCATCCCATGCAACGGAGAACTCTAGTCTGGGAGCCGACATAATTCATATTTGTATTGTGTTTACTGTTAGTTTTTACAAAGATGTGTTTATATAAACTGACGCTCTTTACTGTATTGTACTAACCTTAGGTTAAGTTTTTTTTTTCCTCTTTGTAATACTAACCACTTAAATGAAAATAAATTGAATTGAATATATTACTGCAGATACACGTGCGGCGTGCGTGTCAGTAGCAGAAGGAATTCGATCCAACCGCTTTTTTTTTCGTTATCGTACGCTTGATGGACAGCGTCAATGAGACCTAGGGTCAAGGAAGGAAGGTACTTTCGTCCAGATATTACTTTTTTTTTTAAAGGAATCTGGGTTATGAAACTTCACGCCAATAACTTTGAAAACCACGATTAAGGTCCGGTACAATTCAGATGTTACGTCAGTAAAAAACCGGCAAAGTGCGAGTCGGACTCGCTCACGAAGGGTTCCGTACCATTATCTATGAAAACGGCAAAAAAAAACATGTCTGTTGTATGGGAGCCCCCTTAAATATTTATTTAATTCTGTTTTTTAGTATTTATTGTTATAGCAGCAATACAAATATATCATCTGTGAAAATTTCATTTGTCTAACTATCACGGTTCATGAGATACAGCCTGGTGACAGACGGACAGACAGCGGAGTCTTAGTAATAGGGTCTCGTTGGTTACCCTTTCGGTAGGGAACCCTAAGAAATAAGAAAATATATAATAAACTACAGAATATCCGGTATATGTTGGCCAGTGGCGTGCACAGAACTTTTTGCTGGAAAAGCGATCAATTGGTCAAGAATAACAATTTAAAAAATATCAAAAAATTTTAATACCACTTTGAAAAAAAAAACTGTATGACGCCAGGATAGACAATAGTGAAAACTTCCTATACAAACTTTTTTTTTTCAAAGTAATATTTAAATTTTTTCATATTTTTTTAATCGTTATTCTTGACCAATTGCTTGCTTTTCCAGCAAAAAGTTCTGTGCACGCCACTGAATTAGTTGTTGGCGATTTTTATATTTTTATCAAGGACCTTAACCAAATAAATACAAAATTAAGGCTAAAATTATGCAACGATGGCATCATTTATTTAGTCGTATTTCGATTTATTTATTCAACAATATAAAACTTAAATAACATTAAAAAACTAGACTACCTATGAATTAATAGAAATATAAAAGATAAAATTATACCTTACTAAAAAATAAATTAAGAAAAACTTACCTATAAATTAAACAATATAAAATATTTCTTCCAAATCACCGCCGTCGATCGGTAGGGTCCCCAAAAGGCTGGAAGCATTTCCTCGTTGGATAGCTAAGCTAAGTCGCTGTCCGAGGTATGCCCCAGCCCTCCGGTCCCCTGAAACGTCGACCAGTCGCGAAGATATTTCCTTGAACATCTGCTTCGCGGCTGGACCCCACGGCCCTAAAGTTTCTACCCCAAAAGGCGCAAATATATAGTCTGAACTTAGATCTACATAATTGCGCCTTTTGGAGTCCTCTGCTGAGGCTGCCGCAGCACCAGCTTTAGCGGCAGTCGCTTGGATGTAGGACGCCGCCAATGTGTCGACACAAGTGGCGTCCCACACCAGCGACCTGCCATTTTTCCACGGAATGAGTGTCATTCCACCGGGCCTCTTACCGTCGCTGCGTACAATGCCTTTCGGCTCCAAAATAGCCGGCACACCAATGGTGGCAAGGGCCCGACGGATGACATCATTCAGACTGGCATGCCGCGACAGACGTCCAGCGCTCCTTTTGCAGGATAGGCCATGGTGTCCAAGCTGGTCGACGTTGACACCACATCGACAGCGGTGAGGTTCATTTGTCCTGGCGCCGATCCGGAGACTCACGGCTAAAGAAAACGTTGTTTTGTCCGTTTAGTCGTTAAATGTTTTGAATGGTCTATACTAGCGGCTCTTGACATTTTCTGTCTTGTGATAACAATTAGGTTAGTTCGATTTGTTATTATTACAGAATAAAAAATTGTCTTTAGTCATTCCTAAAATAAATCTTAAAACCTAAACAATATGTTTGTAATATTTTGTAAACTATCGAGGTTAATATCCAACACGTTTATTAAAATTAACGAGCTTTTACCACGATATTGTTATGTGCTGATAAACCAAACATACAGTAATATCCTGTTAAATCTTACAAATCTACATATTGATTAAAATAGGTGCCTTGATCCACTTACAGATATTAGGGTGGTTCGTTTTTAACTTCTTCGTATTTTCATTTGGGTCCAGTGCGGAAAATATGCTTTAGGAGAGGACGATAAAAAATTGTATGATGGTTTTTCATATTTTTGGGGTAAACACTGCCTCAAGGATGTTTAACCCTTAACTACCTGACTTCGGTCTCAAAGACTCCAGTGGCTTTTGTTTTCCGATTTCTTTAAATTCAAATAGTGGACAATGATGTATTTCGTCAAACTGATGGATTTGTGGTGTAAATGGCAGATAGTTAAGTATGAAATCGAAAATCTTACACCAAAGGTCAAAAATAGGTGCAACGACGAGCGGAGCGAAGCGCAGCGAGGAGGAGTGTGTTAGGTCTACATGTGAATATATTTGGTGTGCCGAGCGAAGCGAGGCGACCCTCCTAGTTTTAACAAAAATATGATCTGCCCAATTCTACGAACTGTCGACGACATAAATACAAAGAAAATATTTTTTAAATATTATTAGAGTGAACAAACTAGAAAAGATCAATCAGAAACAAACCCAAAGACAAAAATTTTAATTTTTTTTTTACAAAACATAAGTTAGTCAATATTTATAAGAGATTTCGTATCAGATTACAACATCATTAGTTGTATTTTGAAGTTTAGTCTTAATAATGCCAAATAGTAATTTGAAAAATAGCAAAACGTATTTGTAATAATCAAAAACCGATTCATTCTGAGTTATTTGAACATTTGTTTGAACAGAACCCAATATAAATAAAAAAAAATAATAATCATTTTGTACTAACTAAATTAGTCGCTTTTTTAATTAAAATTAACTTTGGTTATTGTTAATTTGGCTATATCTGAATTAGACGAAAACGTTCGGTTTTTTTTTTAGTGTTGATTATTTTAGTATGGGAGTAGATAAATACGTTTTGGAAACATCTATATACGGAAATAATCTGAATTAACGCCTCCAATTTCAGGAGACATCTTCTACACTATAAAAAACAAGATTTCTCTGCCCTACAGTTTTCGAACAGACGGACAGATAAAGAGAAGAAAATGACAAAACCCTAAGACAATATATATGGGTATTTTTATGTTATTATCTCCTTTCATAATGTGATTACAAATATTGATAGAGGAAATCCGATTGTACCTAATAGGATATTAAATTGAACCAATCACCAAGCTATTAGGATCCTGCAATATTCGCAGAACAACTTCCGGTCGACTGAAACTAGGGTGGGTTATTTGATTGCCTTGATATGGCAAAATGGCCCTTAAAGACAGGAGCTCTGATAGGAAAATTGTATTAGTTCTACTCAATTACATGTCTTCAGGATTGGCGACAGACTGGAGGGTTCCTTGCGACTTACTCAATATCAGGTTAATTTAATATACGAGTATAAACGTGAGATGTATTTTAAGGGGCTGCACTATGCTAAAATTCAGTCCTGCTCTAACGCTTTTGTTTTTTAACTGTCTATCCTGCTCTAATCAGATGCCGCGCACGCAAAACTTCAGCTATTTTGAAATTGCGGTTACATTAGGACATTAATTATAATTTCTTTATGTAATAATCTACCACAGACGAAATCAATATGAAGCTTATTATATATGTTTTTCAAACCTTTATCATTACGTTGTAAGTAGCGCTACCTAATTGGAAAACTTTCGCTCGATAGATTTTATTTTTGAAAATAGTCTCTTTTTGAGTGTTTTTTTGGTTTTGTGTTTCTTGTTTATTAACCGTTGTAAGTTCAAAAATGACTTAAATGCAATATTGTAATTTTAGTCGATGATTAGACTCTTTCTGAGTCGTTTCGCGCGCATGTTGGCACACGCGATTTTCAACTTTATAATATTTAGCCTACGGGTTATAATTGCGTCTAAGGAAGGCCTCGTCTTAATTGTTTTGGTCAAGAAAAATTTTCTTTGATCGTCACTTAAAACCTAAACCATAGTAAAACCAGAACAGTAGTTTAACTCACGCCCCGTACGAGACTTAAATACCTACTGTTGCAGGGTTGTCCCTTCTTTTAGTTTCGTATCATTGTTCGTAGCTAATATAAAATCAATACTTAAAATGTTTTGAAGCCGATTATGACAAATGAGCTATCAATCGACGATGTAGTGAAACATCCAAACATACATACCTACTACAAACAAACATACATTCATATCATACATAATAAACATATAGACACTATAACTCATAAAGAAATCTTACTTGCTTATCTTAATTATTGTGAGAAAAAATATTGGCTCCTGAACTTTACTTTAAAAACATGGGCATCGTCAAAGGGGGGAAGGGGGTAGCTGTCCCCCCTAGAGATTCGAAAAACTTTTGAGATTTTAATAACAAAGTAGTCGAAAAATTCGCGAGGAACACAAGAAGATTATCTTAAAAACTTAAAATTAGTTTATTTTACTTACAATTTATGTCATCCTGCCCCCCCTGGCGATGCCTTTGCTTAAAAATCTTTGTGATTGTTACTTAAATTAATCAGTTAAATTCATTAGAGTACATAATAAAATTTAAGTATCTAATCAAACATTGGCTCCTAGTCTAAAATTAAAAAATCTTTGCGATTTCAACCATATCAGCTCTAGTTTTACTAGTTTTACTCTAGTTTTACTATGCCTAAACCAGCTCACAAATGTAACCACTTTAAACCAAATAGGGAAGACCGTAATTATTCCAGGCAGCATGGAAGTGAGTGTACGGGCGTTTAATAATTATAATTAATTCAACTGAAACCTGTACTTCAGTTAATTGGATTAGAGTTCGTTAGGCAGTATCGTGAGAGCCCCTCGCTTTTGCGTTGCTCAAAACATGCACTGGACTAACAACATTAAGGATATTGCAGTTTCGTCGGAATTAAATATTTATGTCGTTGCCATATCGTATAATTAGCCATATCATGAATTCATTATTACGAAATTTAAGAAAGTCTATAAAAAAAAATTCAAACGCGTCGGTGCCGTGTCAAGCGTAGCGATGAGGATCTGATGTGATGAATGTGATCATAAATTTGGGAGCCGAGCGAAGCGGAGTGGGGCGAGGTGACTCGCTCTAGTTTAACCGAATGGGCGGAGTTATATACAAGTATTTATCATATGTATTGCATATATTTAAAATTTTATTTATTCCTTTTTCCTATATTTTTTAATTTATTCGTTCTTTCTTTCTTTCTAAATTCTTAATTGTAAAAAAAACAGTTAAATGTACAGCAGGTGGACTTAATGCTAAAAGCAATGTTTTCCAGTCAACCCGACCGAAATTACAAAAAAGTTACAGAGGCAGGTGTGCAAAAAGGTACAATTTTAAACAAGAAATATAAAATAAAAAATACATGTATGTACTGATAGATATGTTCAAGTTTATTATTTAATTAAACTTAAATTAACCTTACCTTAATTATTTACTTTTGTGTCTCTTCATATTATAATTTATTATATTAAACTATTAGACATGGATTATTTAATTAGATTACAATAAAACATGTTTTACTATATTACATGTTACATAAGTAGTATGTATGTAAATATAAATTAAATTATATAGTCATGTCAAACAGTAAATCTAGCGAATACAGTAGTATGACATGTTGTACCGACCAACAATTCTTTTATAGTTTATATGTAGGTTGATTCCCTAGACGCGCGTTTTATTTCGTCAGAGATAGCATTAAGGCGCTCTTATCCCAAAATCAGTAATTTCAAAGTCAAATAAAACTTTCAAATATCGTCTAAAACTTCCAAAAAAAAATACGCAATATAGCTCGAATCTTTATCTAGGTCTTCCCCGCATGTGTAACACGATCAGATAAACTTTGCTCGATAGAAATAATTCACGACCACATAAGTGGGTTTTAATAAACATATCCCTTATAACGTCGTCGCGTAAACGTCTTTACTCGCCCAGAAGAAGGCAGTCTAAATCTGCTGAAACTGATCGGCTTTCCCGATCATAACACGTATTGAGGTGAGCCGTTTTTATATAAATCATGAATTATCCTCAAGTCTCATTTAATTCTATAATATCCCTTATTTTTAAACAATTTAAAAACCGATAAAAACAACGAAAAAGTACAAAAATGTGGTTACTTTCTTTACTCCTTACACGTAAAGAAAAAGACAGAGTCACTCTTCTGGGATAAGAGCGCCTTAAGGTATATTCAGTCTTTAAAATATAACCTTCGAAACATCATATTGCATGCGTTGCGTAAAATAATCTCCAGAAAACCTTGGCTCTCATATTGATCCTCCTCATCTTGTTTATAAATATGCATGCAAAAGTGAAGGAGATTATCGGAGCTGCCACTTTGCATAACACCTACTTCATTATTCCGATTCAGCGTGTCTGTAACTTCGACTATCGACTTAACTCGATCTTACAGTTTTTACATATCATCACGACATACCCTGAGGGTATTTAAGAGTTATTTCCGATTGTAAACTGTCACTGCAACAGTCAGCACTCGTACACTCTCTTTCTACTAATGATTTTTACGTCATAACGTGATGGGGGATGAGCCTATTCGCCGTACTTCAGACACAAATATACGTTTTTTAGGACATGCAAGTTTACCTTTACCATGCATCAAGATAGAATGAATATATTTTTCAAAAATTCATTGGTGTATGATTGACCGGAAGGATTCGAACACTGGTCGAATAGCCTTAATGCTGTTTACATATACTCACATCTATCTCCTAGAGAGGTAGGCATAGACTACAAATATCCATCTGCTACGATCCTGACACATCTCATTCGCCTCTTCCTCATCCATCAATCAAGCTCTTCTATTCTGGGTACTTTTGACATTGCCCTTCTTCAGTATGTCGCCAATTTGGTCAGCATACGTCCTTCTAGGGCGGCCTGGCCAAGCTCTACCTTCCACTTGCGCACCATAAATCTTTTCAATGGAAGTGCTCGTAAAGGCCCACTTTTTATGCATCAAAACCGAACAGAAAGTCGATTGTTTTGCCCTAGGGCTTTATTATTATTATTATTTTATTAATTTATTTACAATGGTTAGCTAACCTGCAGCCTTTCCTGTGTACCTTAAATGTTATACTTTTTTTCCACTGTTAAACGGCTCTGGATACAGTCGTTTTGAGCTAATCATAATTTAAAGTTCACAAGATTATATTTATTTTATTTCCTCACACTATGCATTGAAAAACGTAGTATGATACACGGGCGTAAGAGCAATAAATTCCTCTTTTACTTTTAAATCACTCGCTACGCTCGTGTTTTAAATCGTCCTTCTAATTTTTTCCTTTTCACCCTTGTACTAGGTACTATTATCACTTTTACCATAAATTAAAAGCGTTTGTCTATTGAAAGTAGCAAGGCTGATTGAAAATACGTTACTTGACTGCCAAGACTCTTAAAACGTCGGAAAACCTAAGAGCAAAGTTTCGGTCGATTGTTGTAAGTATGTCGTCACCATGTTGATGGAACATTTTAACAATAATTGAAAAATATTGAAACTTCTTGTACGTTTTTCGACTAATATATTTTTGTCAGAACGGTCACGCTACCGGTTTCGTTGATTTTATTGACATCATTAGGCGAAAACAATTGGACATAATAAATAACCTTTCTTTTCTTGAATTAAAACACTTGTACTGTAGTTTCACTTTATTTTTGGTTAACTCCCAACCGGTTTCGGATTTTACTCCATTTTCAAGGGAAGATCTTAAATAAAAATATTTCTTCAAGATGTGTTTCAAGTTTCACCAAGTGCCGACAATCGCAAGTATAAACCTTTCTTTTATTTTGAATTTACGTCATGTTTATTTTTCTAAAGAAAGCCCTAGACAGTTTTTATATTATGATTACATTATGGTGGTGAGGAAATAACGAACACACCACTTTCCCTCAATTTGTCTTTTTTGTTTTTTTTATTGTGATTTTTACTAACAATTTTTATTTTATTTTATTTTTTAAGTTGTACTAACAAAGTTTTGAGCCTTTGATGCTTTAATAAATAATTATTCTATTCTATTCTATTATCGCTAAAATAATTTTATTTTAGAATGTGTCTTTGTGAAGAGTCGATAAATTTTGAAAAACATTCAATAAATTTATACTGCACCCCAAGCTGTTTCATTTATGTGAAAGAGAGCTTCAATCATGAACATTGTGATATCCAAAGAGAGCTTCAATCATGAACATTGTGATATCCAAAGAGAGCTTCAATCATGAACATTGTGATATCCAAAGAGAGCTTCAATCATGAACATTGTGATATCCAAAGAGAGCTTCAATCATGAACATTGTGATATCCAAAGAGAGCTTCAATCATGAACATTGGTGGTAAGTAGGTTGTTAAAATGAGGTGACTGTTCCTGGAATGAACTTCCGCAAATCCTCAAAGATCTTCCTTCTGTGTCCTCTTTTAGATACAACTTGAAAAAAATTTACCTCTCCTCTCTGAATGACTTACTGACTAAGCTACTGTTTGTCTGTGTATATATATCTGTGTATTTATGTATGTACTTGTATGTAGTATATTTTCATGTTTAGGTTATACGTTTAAAATAACTTTTCATTAATGTTATGCACTGATTTAGTTAAATTACCATAAAGTACCATATGTAGGTGTAAATGAATAAATTTCATAAAAAATAAAAAAATAATAAAATAAATAAAACAATAATATAGAAGAATTCAATTTTTATTTATTTTTTCAATTTTTATGTAATAAAGTTTTATTTTTGTTATACAATAATAATTGTAGCTTGTTTCCCTAGCTTTCCAATGACATATAAATATAACATAATTTGTATCTGGATATTTTATTGTATAATTATTCAGTAATTGTTTCGTTTTAGTCAGGATCGATGCCACTCAACAGGTTAAAATATATATAAGATGTTCTGCAAATATAACTAGTTATACAGTTTTAAGTTGTGATACCAAAAAAAAAAAATCTTTCTTAATTTGTGAAACGTACAACGTTAACATGTCGAGTTAGCAAGCTTGAATGATACTTCTCATGTTTTAACCAAAACCTCATGTAACTTGTAAGAGGTTTCCACAAAACCACAATTTGACGCGTGTCTTTACGCAAATTTAATGATTAATGTTACTGAAACTCCATTCTAATTTGAAATGAGGGCTAACTTTGTACGATTCATGTGGGCTCTTTCACACGATGCTAGTAATGAAACCATTTACTAGCGTGCTTTGGTGAAGGGGAAAGTGGGGATATCTATTCTGTAGATACGATATTCGCTTTTAAGTGGCTAATTAGAAAAAAAACTTAATAGCCAAATTCATACTGAAGACTCAGTTGATGGGTTCGATGACACGTTTTGTGAATTTCGTAATTTTTTTTTGTGTTCCTTACAAACGCAAGGCCAGCCCCGAGCCAATTACAATTTTAATATTTTATTTTGCGAAATAAGTAAAAAGTGTTATCGATATGACCACATACCAAGCCTCCTATATGAATTTGGCTGCATAAATTATTGTTACCATATATATTAAGGAGTCTTCGGATTTAAACAAATGTTTACTTGGCCACTATCTGTGGTCAGTAACTCGAACATCTTATCCACTAATCAGGAAGTCACGTTTTCAAATTTGTGTTCAGTTTGCGTGCTTGAAAGGCATATAAGGATAGATTGAGTGTCTCATTGCTCTATCAGAGCTGAACTCATGACGTTTATTTTTGGTTTAAAATAGTGCGCTTTGAGCCGTGGCTGTTATGACAACACGAAAAACTATTTTTTTATTACATAACTCGGTTTCTAGTTGTCCTGTCTCTGTGGGTCCCTGTTAGTACCCAGAGTACGACTATACTAGGAAGGAACATTACGCTGAGATGTAATAATCGTCAGAAAATCGTGGGTATGTGACTTACGCTTCAGACACCTCCTCGGGGAGTCATGTCGTGACGATATTATGTGTTATAGCAGGGCTCTCCAAACTTTTTTGCCTAAGGGCCACAATGATTCCTCTACTAAGTCCCGAGGGCCAAGACTATAATAGCTCATGATTCCAAAATACTGTAGTTTTGGCGCGCAAATTTTCGTATTGGGATTAGCCGGTCAGTGAGATATCTATTGTGCAGGGCGCAGGCGTGTTCTCCGCTCCGTTCGCAATTTCGGTTGGTGCTTCAGGAAACATTAACCATTGCGACGGAATTATATTATATTATATTATACAGTGGCGTGCACAGAACTTTTTGTTGGAAAAGCAAACAATTGGTCAAGAACAACAATAAAAAAAATATAAAAAAATTCAAGTATCACTTTGAAAAAAAAAAGTTTGTATAGGAAATTTTCACTCTAGGGTAGACATTGTCTACCCCAGGGTACAATTTTTTTTTTCAAAGTGCATCATTTCAAACAGCATCATTTAAATTTTTTCATATTTTTTTTATTGTTGTTCTTGACCAATTGTTTGCTTTTCCAGCAAAAAGTTCTGTGCATTATATATAATAAATAATGCTGTGCGCAAACCTTGAAATAGGGTTGTAAATAACATACTTATAATAACGCTACTTTTAGACAAATACGCATGATAATAGGTTGTGAATTTTGATCCTATTATAAATAGCATCACGTTAATATTATATGTTTGTGAATTTTAAATAAACTAAGCGGGATAGAAACCGGGCATGTCTCGCCAGCGACCGCGGGCCGGATTGATGGTGCTCGCGGGACGGCCTTGGCCCGCGGGCCGTAGTTTGGAGACCCCTGTATTATAGTTTAGATGTTTGTGACATTTCCTCGCACGAGTAGATAACATCGTGTAGGTACATAGCTTTGAGCAATTCATTCCGGATTTTCTTGAAGTTGCAGACTTGTTCTTGTTGCGAAGTGATCCTAAAATTACGAAGTTCAAGAAAAAAGTTTTTGTTTTTGTTGCCTTCGTGACTGGAAATTTCAAGCATTGCAAATTTATTTGGTTTGTTAGATTCTATTTGAAATTCTCTTGTGTAATATTTTATTCACTTCAAACGTCATAGGTATACGTCAAAAAAGAAACGCCATTTTGGGGCACATTCAAATCGTCGTTGCGCCTCCAAAATGCGCTACATAGGCATGTTTTTTTTGTTTTTGCATTATGTCATTTTTGCGGATTCCTACTTTTGCCTGTAAAATTCGTTTTGTGATATAGTGCCACATTCAGACGGTAGAAAAACAATTCTCCCTTGCATTTTTTCTCACAATTAGTTTTAAAATGTATGAGTCAGTTTTGACTAATCAATCAATCTAAGCACAAAGCACAAATTACTTTTATACAAGGTGACTTTTTGATCATCGTCCAAATTCATACTGGCGGCTTGATAAGTGATCAGTATCATGGATCGATAACAATTTTTGTAAAATTCGTAAAATGAAATGTTGACTCCCCATTGTTATTCACTCGGGATTGGAAGTGCAACATGGGAAGTCGAAATTTCATTTTACGAATTTCACAAAAATTGTTATTGAACCAAGATACTGATCACTTATCAAGCCTCCAGTATGAATTTGGACGATGATCAAAAAGTCACCTTGTATATTCAGTGTATTTGACACAAAGCTGTTTTTCAGACCGTTTGTCAAAGCTGTTTTTTTTTTTTTTTACTAATCAATGGCAAAATTAAAAATCTATGTGACAGGTTTACAAAGAAATTTATATTATTTTGCTCCTCCTGAAAAGTTGCATAAAACCACATAGCGGATTTTGCCGGCGCAGCGACGAAATGTTGTTTTCCGCCATCCAAACATCATTTTAACTACAAAGTTTCAACCAAATAAATTGCACTGAACCCGCACGAAATTTAAAATTAAATTGCGCAGAAGTAAACGGGTTGAACTTCGCTAACAACCTTAAAATAAAATAAATGAAACAAAAATCTCTGCGCGACAGTATAAATCTTATTTTCACCGAAACTTTTTGCGAAAATGTTTTCTGTGCGACAGAAAATGGGAAACAGTGGAGTGAGAATTGTGGGTACTGTGTTACACTAACTCGATTATTGTGTGTTACATGTTACACTCTGTCTCTATTTCTAATACCAACAAAAAAGCAACTGAACTATCCTGTAGCTGTGGCTCTAAAATAAACCATTGATTTTTTTGTACAAAAACAGTATTTTATCGGCTGCCTAGTCGGCTAATCCGATCATTGCTTTCGATGGTATATAAAATATGTAAAATTATTACTCTAGTATATAAAAATAATTCAGGTATATAAAAAAAATATGTGACGTATTAAGTTCTTAATTCAGTGTTGTAGAAAACTGCGACATAAAAAAGAAAAACATTTTATAATCGTATGAATTAAATAAGTTTTCATTGTACCCACCTACATGTAAAAAATATTTTTTCACTTCACATGCTCTAAAATGTACTGGTTTAAGCTTGCTACAAGCGGACTAAAACTACGTTTTACACTCTAGTGCATAAAAGTTCTTTTTCTAAGACTATGGCAATAATAGGCCATACAGCCAGATATAGAATATAACTTCATAGACAAACTTTTTGAAACTCAATAATGTTCGCGCTGAGATTATATCATCTAAATCTATAGATTCTATCATATTACCGCGAACTGACAGGACAGAAGCTTCAGATGATGCTCAAGGATATATGACTTTAAAGAGAGATTATGTAATTATTTATTTATTTAGTCTTTATAAATGATAAGAATAACATAAAACAACCTAAAATAACATTTTTGTGAAATATATTTCGGGCCATTCGGGCCCGGCATCAGTCACAATGAAGTAAGAGAAAAATATAATGCATAGGTAAAAAAATAAAAAAATAAAAAATAAAAACTATTTACATCTAACCTATTTACAAGATATTACAAGAATTTTTAATGTTGCTTGTTTAAGCCTGGACCATATTGTGCTTATGAATGAACTCTCCCACGTTCTGAGTTGAATGTCTGCTAGGGCTGGTATGAATGATTTTAGAATGCGGACTGTGAAACACTGATTAAATTTTGATTTGTGGAGACGAGTATGTGTGGGGATGGGTAGTGTGTTGTTAGTTATAGAGTCGGATGTATGTCGGTGATGGTTCATTCTAATGTTTAATGCGTTTTTTGTCTCACCCACATAGAATGCAGGGCAGTGCCTGCATTCTAGGATGTATATGCAGTTACTTGTTGTGCATGTGCTATTGGGTTGGGCTTTATATGTATTTACTGTATGGTGTGTGTTGATGGCAGTGGCGGTGTTAATGATAGCACATGTCTTTATTTATTTAGGTTATTTAGGCATGGATGTATGGGGTAAGTTCTCGTTGCCTTCGCACTTGGTGGAAGAGTTAAAAAAAACAGTGATGGGAAAGAGCTATTGTTTTTTCTCAGTCAGTAGTTACATATTTAGTTGTTTGATTATTTAAATTTGCATTAAGTATTATTGAAAGTTAAATATGTCACCCAGTGATGATGAAATAATACTGTTTCATTTCCTCGCAATCGAAGTGAAAAGCGAGTGTATAACTCTGGCATAAAACCCATTTTATCCTCGACTTAATATATGCTTTCGCCGTTCGGCTCTGGCATATAAACGTCTGTGATAAAATGGATTGTTTTATGCACTTGTTGTACAATCTACTATTTGTAATTTATTTAATGTTTGTTTTCATCTGAATAAAGTTATCTTTAAAAATGTGTGCCCTAAATACGACGATAGGGTTCACCACACATCACGCTTTTAATCGTCGGTGAAAGGTCGATACTTGAAAATACCTCTGAACACCACTTTATTTTATGTATTGACGATGTTTTTTTTTTTTTACTTTAACCCTCTGCAACTGACGTGACCTAATTTTCACAATTCTACTGACTACCACAGTCCACCAGACACTATTTGACAGCTTATATCTTACTAATTTCATTTTAAATACCTACTGTGAAGTTTTTTCAATGTTGAGGGTGTGTGTTGATTTAAAATCAATTATTATGTAAAAATAAAACCAATGTATGTTTTAAATATTTATAGACATGTCAAAATTAGTCCTCAAAAACTTACGTTTGTACTAAAAGTAAAAATATAAAAACCATGATATTTTCTTAAGGAACGTTAGATCTTTATCGAAGCTAACACTTATACTAACCAGATACAAAAAGTTGCGAATTTCATTGGTTCAATCAAAAGTTACATGCTTTCAAAGTCACTATGTTTTTTGACAAAATTTAGAAATTGACTCCTAGAACGACGTGTGCGCCCACCTCGACCGCTCCCGGGATCTGTTTTGTGCTCCCGTGTCACTAACAAACGCATGAGCACGTGGTAGGAAGGTACTAAGAACGCGAAAGTAATAATTTGAAAAGTAAGGACGCAAGATACGTTTTTCGATATTGCGGTGTCTATCAGACTTCCACGTCAGCCGCGAAGGGTTGAGGACTTAATAAATATAAGTATGGTCTATACTCTATAATATTATTTAGACTTGGACGAACGATGGATTTCACTTGGATCGATAGGGTTGAACTTTTTCAGAATTGAAACTTTATATCATACTATATTATATAATATATAATATAATATAATGTCAAAATATTGAAATGATCGGTTAAGATGTTCAAAAGCGATACATCATCATCATCGCTTCTGAATTATTTTACCCGAGCATTTCGATATTTTGAGATTTTATTAAATTATCTTATTTTAATAACACTAATATATTATTTTATTATCATGACATTACCTTTAGAGTATACCATAATGGGCCCGTGTCCCACATAAAGATTTTTCAAAAAATTAATTGCGTCAAAAAAGCTAAAAAACCGGTCAAGTGCGAGTCGGACTTCGGACTCGAAGGATTCCGTAAAAATGGCAAAAAAAAACTTGTCTGTTGTACGGGAGCCCTGTTAATTATTTATTTTATTGTGTTTTTTAGTATTAGTTGTTAGCGGCAACAGAAATACATCATCTGTGAAAATTTCAACTGTCTAACTATCACAGTTCATGAGATACAGACTGGTGACAGAGGGACAGACGGACATACAGACGAACAGACAGACGGACAGCGGAGTCTTAGTAATAGGGTCCCGTTGGTTACCCGTTTTTTGAATTTGAATTTTGAATTTTGACCCTTTGGGTACGAAACTCTAAAAACGTAGTAAAATTAATTTTCGATATCCCAAAAAATTACGAAGTTATTGGCAATCAAAGTAAGTATAACGGCATGTCTCGTGACGTCATCTGACACATGATACTAAAAGTGATGAATATCGCTATCGCTAACTTCGGTAATAATAGGAGTTTTTCAAAAATTCACAACGTTTTGTGCTTTGCTATAACTAATTAATTAATCAGTTACTATAAAAATATACTGATATTACACAATAGGAGACGTGTCCAATTGTAAGTCGCAATTTAAATTTAAATAATCAAGTAGTATCAATACATATAATAAAAAAGTAGATAATAGTGTATCTGTACATTGAAGAAAAGTAATAAAAAAAAAGGGGGTGACTAAATAAGAGTAAACCTTGATAACCGTTGGGAACGTAAAGCACTGGAATGGAGACCATACAGCAAAGCGCAGCGTAAGCCACCTTCGTGCCCGCTGGACTGACGATCGAAGGACGTTGCGGGTGGCGGCTGGATGACTGCCAAGAGTGGCGTAATATTGGGGAGGCTATGTCCAGCAGTGGACGAATACGGGCTGATGGATAGATGAAATAAGAGCAATGGAACACAAATCAGCGATTTTTTGAATTATTTTCTGTCTGTCTGTTTGTTTGTTCGCGCTGAAACCACTGAACGGATTTGGATGCGGTTTTCATTATTATCATCGTAATGACTCTGGTCAACATATAGGCTATAATATAGATTGGGAGCAGCAAAAGCTTTAAAACACAACGGGTTAAATCCGCTGTAAAACTGGCCTCAAAATAGGGTTCCGCATTAAACGCACTGCATATCAGTCGACGTCAGACACGCCGCAGGCTAATTGCGCCGATTCATTAAATAAAAGCAGTCGCGCGTGTGTCGGAACAGCCCTGATTTATTAAGTCTCGGTTTATTGATGGAGACATGATGGTTGTGGAGTTGGGCTGGTGGCGAATATTTTCGACTTAAATTCCCAATGATTGAGAAAATTTCCGGGAATATACGATTTTTATTTTTTCGGAATTTTAATATGACAAGTCAACACGATGAGTCCGTAACTTCTTATAATATTACCAAGTTATCTCCAGATATTGGAGATTTATAATTAAACTGAGCAATAATATGGTTAAAAAGGAGCAGCCCTGAGTGGCATAAACCAGTGTTTCCCAGTCTTTTTTACTTGTTGCGGACTGGAAACAAAATTAAAAGCATTTCAGGGACCAGTAGGAAATAAAACCATTATTTGTTTATTTTGAAGTGCTTTCTTATTTGAATTATTAACTGAAAATACTCGAAAAATATATGAGGAAAAATTTATTTGAAATATGTTTCTGTTTTGTTGCCAATATATTTGATAGCCGTGGCTGTAGTTTGGTTTCGTTCGGAAAGACGAAGAGTTGCATTAACATCCATTTTGTTTCTTTATTTTGTTTTTATAATTGACATGGCTGAAAAGGTTTTTTCACATAAATATGTCGAATATGTCGTGGGGACTGAACAGACTATTTTTCGCGGACCAGCAGGAAATGTCTGCTGCCGACCGGCACCGGTCCGCGGACCATGGACTGGGAAACACTGGCATAAACTGATAAATCCTTTCATTTCAACTAGTAGCAAATTCGTTCAATCAACTAGTGGTTGGCAGCATCCTCATGACGAAACCATGACGCCAAGCGACTCGTTGTGTTCCGGCATGAAGTCATGAGTAGCCGTACGGGCACAAATAGATACTCCCAGAAGGCCGACTCGACGACGGAGCGAAAACAAACGCACACATGCATAGACGCGTACGTGTGATGATCTCGGCAGAATTTCATATTGGCATTCGACCGACTTCATCCGAGATCGTCGTACGTACGCGTCTATGTGTGCGTGCGCCTGTTTTCGCTAGTTATGCGGATCGAACTTTAGTGGTTATTTTGTTATTTTGTGGTACAGTGGAGACCGCATCAAGTAAGACACATTGGACTTTGTACCTATCGTATATTCTTCTCTGTAGGGGTTAATTTCGTACTGCAAGTGTATAGCTTGATGTGGTCTCCACTGTACAGGGGAAGTAGTTACAGGCTGTTGCGTAGTACGAGTAAGTCATTCGTCCGTTACAAACTTGTAAATTTTGAGAAACTTCCTGAATAGACTGAGGACCTGCTTTTACTCTTTAATTTTCTGGGCGAGCGGCTTTCATCCTTGGTCTCATCGAAACGTTTTACAGAGTGAATTAAACGTTTACATATCGAACTTCGAAGGTGGAAAATTATCACTTTTAACATTAAGTAACTGAATATAGGTAAACTCGTATGTAAATATTACATATATTTATATACATTTTTATAATACATTTTTTTGAGACAAACAAAAACATAATGCAAAAAATTGGTTTTAGAAAGTCAGGGGTGTTAAATAGAACGTTAAAACTTTAGTTTTTATGGAATATTTGTTTTGTTTGAAGAGTTGGGATAAATTTGAACAAGGCTTATAAATCTTTTTATTTTTCCTGTAACATAATTTTTAATATCTGTTTCTTAGTTATCTTTAATAAATATAATAGTTAAGTAATTGTTCCGTAATTTTCATCTTTTAACTGTGCATGTGAACAGATTTTCAACAGAATTTCTTAAAATAACATTACTGCTTTCTAAAACGAATACACACAAGCAAAAAATAAAATAAATAAAAAACAAGGGCGATAATTTAGGATTCCATAGCCGAAACAAATTGGGAACCTCTGAGATAGACAGTTGAAACAAAAGCGTTAGGGCGGGACCCTTAAGTGCAAAAGATTTTATTTTGATGTTGGATCCTGTAGCTATATTCTATAGCTAAATGTTTTTGAGTGTAATTCCGGGTTATGAATCTTTGGTCTTGCGGGTCAACTGTTGAGAGCCATTCTCTATACTCCAAAGTGGCCATCGAAAGGGTTAAGTGAAGTTTGAAAAGGGTTTGGTTGTAAGCTAGCTTTGAGAAATTGAATAAATGGCAGTTCTGTTGTAATGTAACATTTACCCTTACAAAAGTCGTCGGTGAAAAGGTTAAGAGCGGTATCGCAGCCGGATTGTGAAAAACCCGCCTTTTTCTAATTAATCGAAACAGAACACTTAAATTCAAAATTCACTCAATAGTTATTCAACAAAACCTTATTAACTTTGTATTGTGTATCTGCCATCGCAACGTTTCCAGTAGTTTCTGCAAATTAGAAGACCAAATATTTTGAATAAAAAAAAATTGAATTTCTAATTTATTGATTATTGGGTAGTTGGGTAGTGCTGATTGGGTAGTTTAAAACTAGTTTTTATATCAACCAAAACGTTTGCTTATAAAACCACTCAGTTAGTACTCGATTATGAAAAATACTGGCACGCTAGCTCTAGTTTTTTTTATGTTTATTGTTAACGTTTTCATTTAGTCAGTTTTCTTTATTTTAAAATGTTTGCCAATAGCGCTGAATGGCATATGGCTTATCATCGGCGCGCTGATAGGGTAATTTAAAACTAGTTTTCTATGTACGGGTTACTTGGGATTTGCGGCTTTGGAGTCAGCACCAGCACTAAAGTCCTCTGGATTAAAGCGTTTTGGTTCATATTCCAGAGACAATAAATACTGACGTGGGAAAAAAAAAATATTGAAAAAGGCGTTACTTTGCGGAAGTTCATCATGAATTTGTGGATCTATTAATAATTTGCAATATTCCGCTAAACTAGTTAAAAGTTTAGCGGAATATTGCAAATTATTAATATATCCACAAATTACTGACGTGGGACTTCAGTGGTGGCGCGGCAGGAAAGTATGTATGTAAATCCATTATTGCATTGTGTTCAGGGCAATAATGTATTTTCATATATTTATACTTATCTGCATTACATTGCTCTGGAGCAGAAAAGTGCCGCTTTGTGCACACTATTTAGGCTAGTAATGCCGAAATTAAAGAAAAGTTGGAAGAAAAGGTATTTTTATCAAAAATATGTTGTAATGTTTTAATTACATATTGCATAGACATGCCAGAAAGTACTTCATCCTGTAGAGCTATTTCAAGTCTCCAGGAAATCTAAATAACTGTCCAGGAAATTCGTATGAAAATCCATTACATATCATGTTTTTTTTTAATGTTTTAAATGACTAAAGAGTTTGGCGATCATACGGTTTTTAGCGGCCAGTATAAAAAGAAAAAACATTACAATTTCGTGTTCAGAAAACGTTTGCTATATTTTATAAATGAAAATATATTATTTTTATTGATTTTATAGTTATATTTAAAACCATTGAACACTTAAAATTTAACCTCAATTTTATAAAGAGGTATGGCCGTATACATTTGCCCAACGAAAAAAAAAACGAAAAAAAAATTAAAAGCGGGAAATTATGTTGTTGCATAATATTTTCGTTTAAAGTTTTTTGTGTAAATAAATTACAAAATGAGTTCAGAAGAAGGTTCTGATATAGATTGTACTCCTCCAGATCTAAAAGCGGAAGCAGAATTAGCAAAAAACAACTTGCTTCCGCCAAAATCTAAGGAAGGACATTTAAACAAATCACTTGTGGAAAGCAGATAAACACACGAACAGTTGGTCGGAAAATGTGTTTTTGGTTTATTTCAGTCACTTTAGCCAAACAAAGCAGCCTTCCACTTTATGGGCGATGTATTCCATGCTCCGATGTGTTGTGCTCAATAAGAATAAAATAACCTTGAAAAATGATAACAATTTGACGGCATGGCTAAAAAGGCAATCAGATGGCTACATAAGCAAGAAGCCTAAAATATTTCAAGCCAACATATAGATGATAAATATCTAGTTATAAAGGTAAATAAATGATGTTATATTATTTTATGGCTCTAAAGTTATAAATAGGCCTTTAATTCATTATTAAAATTGAGTTTTTTGTTGTAGGTTGGTCTTATCATGGGAGTAAAAACGGTGTATGTAGAAGTCTGGAGCTTGGGAATCTAACTACAAAAGACATCAAACATCGCGATAGCATTATTTTAGTAAAATTGCGTGACACATAAAACAAACTCGATCGATTGTTTGTTATTCAAGATGAGTTTGTTAACGTAATAAAAAAACTTATATAATTTGAAAACATCTCGTTTTATTTGTGAGAAAAGCACTATACATGCCTCGACCATAATTAGCTATCCTGGACTCGTATATAAAAGTCCTCGCCCTACGGGCTCGGCCTTTTAACTTACTCGTCCAGGATATCTTTAATTACTGCTCTCAGATGTAATGTACTATTATTCTTATTGTTTTAAACAGACGCGGTAATAATGGCTGCATTGCTTCGAGTAGATCGTTGTTTGACCGACTTTCTATTGCTTCGAGTAGATCGTTGTTTGACCGACTTTCTATTGCTTCGAGTAGATCGTTGTTTGACCGACTTTCTATTGCTTCGAGTAGATCGTTGTTTGACCGACTTTCTATTGAAAGCCAGTACGTGTTTTTCCAAACTTAGTTACGAAAATAAAAAACATGGTATTGATATGGGCTTTTCACCCTTCACCACTGGTAGGCAGAAATTTCAGTATATATTTCCATCTGCTACGATCCTGACACACCTCTTTCGCATCTTCCACATCCATCAATCTAGTCATCCAAGCTCTTGTATTCCGGGAAATTTTGACATTGTCCTTCTTAAGTATATCGCCAATTTGGTCAGCATACTTCCTATGGCGGCTGGATGGAGCTTAACCTACCACTTGCGCACCATAAATTTCTTTCGTCATTCTACTATAAACATGATATTCTTATATTTAATCAATTGTAGGATCGCATAAGCTCAAGTGCAAATAAAATACCGACTAACAGTATCAAACTAACATACTAAGTAGTTTTGCGAAGTGCCGTTTAACACAAAGCTCACTGTGTGTCGGTAATGAGCATTTCCAGTTTGTGAATGACATCCGCTTTTAGACTTTAGACTGTCAATTCTGCAGCTGTAGCACAGTGTTTAAGGTGATATGTCGTCCGTGCAAAGGTCCCCGTTACTCCAGGCGGAAAAACCCGCAGTGCGAGAGGGACGGAATCGGGGAAAATTATCAAAAAGTCGGTTTTAAATTAAAACAAAATTATCTAAAATAGTTACGAAAATTTCCATAACCAGTAATTTAGGTATTGTTAAAACCCATCTAAATAAGTATTTTTGAAGTCTGTATGCTATCCTAATTTGTCAGAATATCAAAAAAAGTGTTAATTTAGACCTGATTTCAATAATTATTTCTATCGAATGAAATTCCTCCTATCGCGTTTCTGATAGACCAAAATCTAGTAAAAGGTCCCAAAATTGTTATACTAATTTATTTTACTTGGAACTTCTGTAAAAGAGCAGATAAATAACTTCAAAAAGTGTCAATTTTCACGGTATAGCCCCTTAAGTAGACAACTGACGCTAGAACATCAACAACACCAGGATTTCAAGGGTTCATTGGAAGAAACTAGGTCTCTCCTCATCTTGAAGAAAATATATTTGATTTATCGATCTTTTATCTAGGTATTCCACCTATAAACAATGTATTAAGATTTATACTTTTGTCAAAAAATAAATGTTTCCCACCCTCTTTTTATGGTTTTCAAACGTTTGTTTCAAAAACGCGGTTTAGAGATCAACTTGATTTTTTTTATAAGATAGGCAAAAGAAATACGAAGGGATTTACCGAAATCCAATATTTTTTTTCCTACAAAATATTTCAGTATTAGCTAAAAACACAGCAATTTGTTGTTTCGCTGCGTGATCACTAGTATTACGCGTCGAAGAAAAAGAGGACAAAGAGCCAACATATAATCGCTTCTATGAAAAGCAAATAAGGTATTTGCCATTAGACTTCTTGTGCTGGACGGGTAATAAAAAAAGTTGCTAGGGTATGCAATCCTCTTATACGCGCGCGATGCGACTAAGTTTAATAACAAGTCCGAGGAGCGTGACACGATGTTTTTGCGATGAAATAGCGCTCCTTGCACTTGTGATTCAACTAGTGATGTCGCGCGCGATTAAGGTGATATATCATCCGTGCAAAGGTCCCCGTTACTTCAGGCGGAAAGATCCGCAGTGCGAGAGGGATGGAATCGGGGAAAATTGACAAAATGTCGGTTTTAAATTAATAAAAAATTAACTAAAATAGCTATGAAAATGTCCATTTCCAGTAATTTAGGTATTGTTAAAACCCATCTCAATAAATATTTTTGAAGTGTGTATACTACCCCAATTTGTCAGAATATCAAAAAAAGTGTAAATTTAGACCTCATTTCAATAATTATTTCTATCAAGTGAAATTCCTCCAATCACGTTTTTGATTGACCAAAATCTAGAAAAAGGTCCCAAAATTGTTATACTAATTTATTTACCTTGGGAACTTTTACTTTTGAACAGCAGATAAATAACTTCAAAAAGTGTCGATATTGACGATATACCCCCTTAAATACTATGCTACGAGACGGGTCTACCGTAAAAAACTGCTTCGTCGTGGTGTTCTCGAGTTAAAACGCAACATACCTACATGCAAACAGACATAGAGACTAAAATACAAAAAAAAAAATTAACTCAGAGCAATACTAATAACACATTTATTTAAAAATTTTACAAATATATTCAATGTACAAAACATCGTGTCACGCTCCTCGCACTTGTGATTCAACTAAGTCGCATCGCGCGCGATTTAACACTATGCTACAGGGCTTGGTCAACATTATACAGGGTGTAAAAGCAAAGGCAAGAATCCTTCTAGGGTATGTTAGTATGAATCATACAGTGTTTAAAAAAAATAGCGGCAATTTTTTTTTATTGTAGCAGTACCACATAATAACACGATTTGTTAAACTTGAAATACTCTAAACCGGTGGACACTCTCGCTGGTCGTTGACCTCTGATAGCGTCAGTAGCACAGAACATAATTACTCAATGTGATTGGTCGTTACCGCACTACGGGGTGAATGAACTGCATTGATAAGAGTGCGTAGCTGGGTCTTAGGAATACAATATAATTTTTGGTAAAAATTTAAGGTATACTTTTTTTTATCGTAATCGTATCAGTATCGTGTATACTTTCATACCCTAAAGGGATTCTTGGTTTTGCATTTACACCCTGTATAGGCTATAACGTGGGCGGACCTGCGGGTAAAAGGCTAGTAATTGAATTTATTGTCAAGTGAAACACTTTTTTTTTCATAAACTAGCTTCACTTTTACTGTACAAACTGTGCATGATGCCACTCCTTTGTGTAACCGACACAGGCATGAGGGCATAGGGTTGCCGACACAGAACTTGCCACAACAAAGTGTTGCCAGCATTTGAAGTAGTTCAACAGAACTCATTAAGTGTCTCTAAGGAGCATCTTCCGCGTTTGTCGACGAAGATACACTTCCAGTACTCGGTTCAGGTATAACCACTGCGTCTAAGTTTAGTTTGTAACTGCTTGTTCGAGAAACGGAGCAATATTAAATGTAACAACATAACTTACTGATGATATTGAAGTCACAACATGAATCCGCGAAAGGAGATGTTCACAAGTGTGAAAAATGTTAAGTGTGAAATGTCAGTCACAGGCCACACTTAGTACACCTGCTTTACAATTATTACTGCCCAATTGTGATGGGCGGTGCCATATCGCCGTACTTCTCGCATAAATGGACTAACAACTTAAGGCGAATGATTACGCCAACTGCAATTTGAACCTGTCTTTGAAGGCCTACTCCTTCCACACGGGTGGTCCAAAAACTTTCATAAAAATATATGATAGGCATTATAGAGTCAAAAATAAATTTTAAGTTTCATAAACTGTTTTTCTATTGTAAGTTTTGACAAAAAAAATCGAAAAAATTTCACATGATTAACACAAGAATTCTCTTACTCCTTCTAAACGCCTTGAGCGATTTTAATTATTATTTCACCAAATTTTAGATCTAAAAATTTAAGTACAAATTTTTTTTTCCGTTCATGGCGTCCATGTGAAAAGTATTATTTTCTCCTATTTTGTGCTAGCCGGAGACGCAGTGGTTGTCGTAACAGCCACTTTTCAAGGCACGCTGAAATGAACATTATTTCAATGTCGTTTCCGTTGATATTTGTACCGACACAGATCGAGTTGCTTATTTAGCGTGGTCATACGCCTTAACGTTACTTCCGAAGTACATATACAACACAAAAGAGCATCGCAGGGATTCTGAGTTAGCAGCTGAGCACTCTTAACACTCGGCCACAAAGGCTTTTACTTTAGGAAAATGTATTAAACAAATAATTGCTTATAATAAGCAAGCCCTCTGAATACCCTTCTCCCTTTTATACATCTGAAACCCAGAATCCCCCTTCCCTTAATACGCCCATGAATTGGTTACGAGCAAATAGAACTAATATAGAACGATAAAAGTCTGACTATGAAGTGTGCTGGGAATCAGATGGATCTTTTCAAAGAACTAATTTGCAAATCTGTATTCAATCCTTTATGCTTCAGCTACTGAAGGTTTTCCCTTGAAGAAGTTAATTTACTTTTACTAACCTTGATTTATGATTATTTTCGGTACGTTTTATGACAAATAGAACTTGTACGGAGTTTACATTTTGTACCAGTTGAAAGAAGAAAAAGCTAATCATTTAGCTGATTACTTTACCCCATTGCATTATCCACTCTACTCTCCTAGCTGCTATATCTGTAATGCCTAGTTTACTTGGGTGGAGTAACTAGTAGAGTACCAGGGATAAAAATATAACTAGCTTAATGTAAACGGTTACAAACAGGTACCTACTAAGGATAGTTGCGATAGATAGGAGAGTAGAGTGGATAACGCATATGGTAAAGTAGTCAGCCAAATAGTCATGGAAGAACGGCAAAGCCTTGGTGTGAGATGCAACGTATGTCGACACACTAGCACCATCCCAGATTAAGGTTATTTCCGTCAGGGCTGGTGCGGCTGCGGCAGCAACTGAGGGAAATAAGAGGTGCAAGTATGCAGCCCTTAGATCGGACTGCATATTTGCACCTTTTGGGGTTGAGACCCTGGGGCCGTGGGGTCCTGATACTAAACAATTTTTTAAAGAGTTATCTGCACGGGTGATCGACGCTTGTGTGGACCCGAAGGCTGGCGCGTATCTTGGCCAGAGAATCAGTCTGGCCATTCAAAGAGGAAACGCTGGCACCCTTCTAGGGACATGACGGTGGAAATCTAGATTATAATTTTTTATTTAGTTTAGTTTATATTTATTAAGTATAGTTTTTATAAGGGTGTTAGGTTAGTGTTTTGTTTTAGGTAAGTTTTATTTTGTAGGTAGGTTTTTAAGTATTTGAATGTTATTTAAGTTTTTTTTTTTTAATTTTTATAAAAAACTTTATTTTTTTCTCACTTCTTTATTTTGCGCAATAATAATTTCTTTACCGTCCAAAGGTTGGCTGGACACGTTAATTTTAAAACGAAGAGAACGTTCTTAAATTCGGACATTTATCGATAAAATATTTTTTATTTTTGTGCACATATAAAGTCACATTCATTCACTTCAAAGCTCGTTAGTACATTAGAGTTCGCCCTACTACGCGGCGGGCCGTATATAGCGCTTCGTAGCAAATAGAATGGAACTCAGCAGGCAGTGCAGGGGAGTGCTTTATTTATAGCTACGTCGTAGCACTAGTGGCGAAGGTTGACAGTAAATGTGATGATGGTGTTATGAAGATCGTTGTCCTTGAACTAACGCATGTATTCAACAATTGGTGGTTGCGATGGGTCTCGTCCCCAAATCCACAACTTATGATTGTTTTTCTTATTATTTCTTAATTGACATTCTTTTTAAGTAGTTTTTGGAATTTAAACCAAGTCGGTACAACGCACTGTTCGCTCGTATACCTTGGTGAAGTTTATAGCGAGACTTTCACACCATAGTCTTCACCAAACTACCTAGTATAGCTTCTGAATTATGATGCGACAATTTTTTTACCTCGTTGACTATTTATGACTATTTCATGAGAATGTTTTGGCATTGTCAAAATTTAATTTCATGAAGTTTTCAAAAGAGGTTATGAATGAATACTCAATCAAGTAGCTAAGAGTTTTTTTGTGAGGTTGAAGCATTGTATGTAATAAAAGTAACGACTGTATAATACATAATACCTATATATATATATATATATATATATATATATATATATATATATATATATATATATATATATATATATATATTATTTCGTATACATTCTGCAGAACCGGGTGGTCGAGACTTTGTTATTACGTATCTGTTGTTTTCGTCTAAGCGGCTTATTGATCATGTTCTATACGAAACATGAGTATTTGGAGCAAAAGATAAAAATAATATACAGTGGGGTATTTAATATTTATGAAATAATTATTTTTTGTGCACATTCGTTGAAAAATAATCCCCTATTGGTAGTTAATTTATGTAGGTATACTGCCATGGTTCAGGTTAAAGTATTTGGTGCTAAAAGTTAATGACTAAACTTTGTTAAACATACATACATATACTCACGCCTGTCTCCCAGAGGGGTAGGCAATGACTAAAATTTCCATCTGCTACGATCCTGACACGCTGGGTACTTTTGACAATGCCCTTCTTTATTATTGCCAAGTTGGTCAACATACGTCAGTCTAAGGTGGCCTGGTCGAGCTCTACCTTTAACTTTGTTAAAAATAATAAAATATGGCCAAGTTAAATTATGATGATATTCTTTGATTCCCAGGTTGGTGGTAAAAAGCACAGAACTCGGCATGCTATACTTGTCTCTGCTGAGTACTCACGGCACAACAAAATCAGCTATTTTGTAACTGTACTAACTTACTAAGAGTCAAGAAAAACACTGTTAGGAGGTAAACCTGGATGCACTAAAAAGGCTTAGACCATTTAACACGGGACATAGCTAACCGCGACTCTTATGCCTAGTTAATATGGGTAGAACTGGTAGAGTACCACGGACCTAAAAAATCTAGATTAATGTAAACCGTACAAAATAGTAGTAAACATAGTAGCTGGGTAGAGTGGATAACGCGTGTGATAAAGTAGTTGGCTAAATAGTACGCTAGTTTACTCTACTTTTATTTACCCTACTTTAGTACTTAGTTCGTTCGCCACTTTTTACACACACTTACTCACTCAGAAACATGGTTTAGAAAAATTTAAATGACGTCATCATCTTAGCAAGTTCTGTGTTATGTATGTTACGTAGTCTAAGTAAAAAGGGTACATTTGTGCCCGAAGTATGGTACGCTGATAAGGATATCACGTTGGGACATTGAAATCATTGATAAAAAGACAACACCCCCTATGACGTGACAATTTTTTAACACCAAAAAATGTTCAGATGTCGCTATTATAGCTCAACTTTTGTAGACTTCAACCTGTGTTATTTTGATTACCAAAATTCTATTTCTTTCTGTTTTGTTGCTTACACTGTTCTATAATCTTCTCATACGATGCCATAATAAATCTGTCGAGTAGAATATGGTTACTTATTTCACGTATAATAGTTTTTGCTAGCTGCTTTGCCTGCACAGATAGTGTCTTTCTAACGATCAAAACTAAAACGTGTTGCTTACGTTTTCAAAGTGCCCAAAAGGTAAAAGTCGAACATTTTGACTAGTATTATTAGTTTTTAGCTTGAAGATGAGTTTAAATATTTATGATACTGCAAAAACTACGACCACGGTGCAACCTTAGCTTTTTCAGTAAAACATAATATTTACCAATTTGTTTGGCCATTATCGTGCCTTATGGAAAGCGTCAATAAGATCTAGGATAAAGCGTGATCGCCAGAAAACAGAAGATTTGCAAAATCTACGGAAGTAGGTAACAAATGAATATACTACGCTACTGCCTCCAACCACTTTCCCGATATGAGTTCATGCCAGAACGCGACGTGCAATATTGGTATAAGTCCGAACCACGGATTTCGAACCGTTCTGTAATAGTCATTATTTTCAGAGTTTCACCAGCATAAATAATCTTAGGTTTATACTCAAACATGTTAAATATAAAAAAATGCATCAAAAGGTGTTAGGTTGATATACCGTCCGTGCAAAAGTCCCCGTTACTCCAGGCGGAAAGACCCAGGGTGCGAGAGGGATGGAATCGAGGAAAATTGACAAAAAGTCGGCTTTCAATTATATAAAATTAACTAAAATAGCTATGAAAAGTATATTAGGTATTGTTAAAACCAATCTAAATAAATGTTTTTGAAGTCTGCATGCTATCCCAATCCGTCAAGAAGAAAGTGTAAATTTATATCTCATTCGAATAATTATTTCTGTCGAGTGAAATTCCGCCAATCGCGTTTCTGATAGACCAAAATCTAGAAAAACGTCCCAAAATTGTTATACTAATTTATTTAACTTGGGACTTTTTTTGAACAGCAGATAAATAACTTCAAAAAGTGTCGATTTTAACGACTTAAAGCGACTATCCCTGTGAAAATGTGAAAATATACATTTGATGCGTTTTTTTTATTATTATCTTAGTGACCCTGTTCAAAGTATAGGCTATAAGGGGTATTAATAAAGTAACGTCCAAGCCAAAAACGGGGCTGTACGGACTTTGTCCACACATTTAGATTATCTTAACATTTCTTAATAATTATTTCCTATTGACATAGTTTACTTAAGTCAAGGTTGCTAACACAGCGCCCGCAAGTATTGAGGACAAGTAAGTGCCTTCCGAATGACGATATGACTGCCAGCGATACATTGTTAAGCCTAAAGTATTGTAGAAACGTCAGTTGCTTTCGTGCCACTCATGAACATTAACATTATTTATAACATGAGATTTTATATTCCTTCTTCTCTTGCAATAACATAACAGTGTAACATTTATATTTCATTAATTAAACATTATTAACATTATTATATCCTGCCAAGGCACACTGGACTCGTGGTATCGGTCGGTTATCGCGTTCGGATCACGAGTACTTTCTGTAAGGGAGAGCTAGTCCGATATTAGTCCCTACCCTTACAGGGGCAGAGTAAAATAAACGCGGCTGGGGTCGCGGGCAAGGCACATACCTACTATAATACTTTACACACTAACATCTGAATTCATTTGTTTGGTGAGTAATTATGCGACTTTAGTTTACAAGGTTTTCGCAGCGTCCTCGCATTCTCCGTCCTCGCATGCTCGTTTTTCGGCCTCGCTAGCTTTGTTTGGCATATTGTCAGTTTGTGTATTCAATTGAGAGGGAGTGAGAGCGCTCTCAATGTTAGTTCTGAAAAAAGGGCGAAGCCGCGGGCAGAAGCTAGTATGGAAATAAACTACAAAATACGGAAAACCAAACAGTTTTAATGAGTTAGACTGTCCAATATGATATTAAAACAAATAAATATCCAACTCATTAAATCAAACCAAATGTTAGCATAAAATATTACACACAACTGTTCATTATTTAGCCTCATTAATCAACCCGTCAACGGGAGCAAACAACACCTTTAAACAAACTAATGGGGTCATATTTCACCCCATGCGAGTAGAAACGTTACTGTTCTCATATGATAATAGCGCGTCGTTCAATGTCGCAAGTTACTCAACAATTTCAATTTTGAAGTTTGTTTTACTTTCAGAACGTGACGTGCCGTTGTCGAATAGAATATTTCAAACAAAAGTTACTCTTTTTCGACTAAGTATTATTTTGTATCATGCATGATGTTCACGTCACAGTTGAGATTTTTATTTAAGAGGATGGCATACCCGAGCAACTTTTTTTGTTACCCACCCAGCACAATAAGTCTAATGGCAAAGACCTTATTAGCTTTTCGTAGAGGCGATTATATGTTGGGTCTTTGGCCTCTTTTACTTCGACAAGTAGTACTAGTGATCACGTAGCGAAACAACAAATTGGTGTGTTTTTAGCTAATACTGAAATGTTTTGTAGGGAAAAAATATTGGATTTAGGTAAAATCTCTTCATATTTCTATTGCCTATTTAATAAAAAAAAATCAAGATGATTTCTTAACCGCGTTTTTGAAACGAACGTTTGAAAACCAAAAAAAAGAGGGTGGAAAACATTTTTTTTTTGACAAATGTATAAATCTGTTTATAGGTGGAATCCCTGAATAAAAGATCGATAAATCAAATATATTTTCTTCAATATGAGGAGAGGACTAGTTTCTTCCAATGAACCCTTGAAAACCTGGTGTTGTTGATGTTCTAGCGTCAGGTGTCCACTTACGAGCTTACGAGCACTGTGCTCGCCCGAACTTCCAATTTGCGCTGTTTGTTGATAATATTCTTATTCATTAAAATTTTCCGAAATTTTGGATTTAGTAACTTATCCCGTACATAAATCCATAACTTGCACCTAAAACATTTACCAAAATCAAATACACACAAAATTTACAGGTGTGTAAAAGTAAATAATGGAATTTACATTCCAGGACTTTTAGACGCTTGTTAATTTTGTGTGTGATTTTAGTAAATGTTTTATATTCAAGTCCTGGAAAAGTTAAAAATTCAAAATTTGGGAAAATATTAATAAATAATAAGGATATTATGACCAAAGAGCGCTTATCAGGAGTTCTGGCAAACGCTGTGGCCTTAAACCGCTGTCCATTTATTCGTAGGATAAATCAAAAAGTGTTTGAACATTTTTATTTATGCTTCTAAAATCTTTAGACTGAATCTGAGATAATTTTATCGTGAATTCGATCACGAAAGTTACGGAAAAGTTATGTTATATCCATATGAGATGCGAACCTAGAAGTATCCACTTAAAAAAATATTAGCCTATCCGTACCATCAACGTAATCGTTGCTCCGTACAAAATCCACAGCAGGGTTTCAAAGTTAGTAAGAAAACGAGTTTTTCTTTCTTTCCGCAGACACATGTTTCTTTGGAAAAGCTGTTCAGTGTGATCAGTACATGTTTTCATTTAAAGATACCTGTTTTGTTACACACGGTAATATTATGTCTCAGTTTCTAAGTATTATATTTATAAGGTGCGTTTTGTAACAGTAGTTAGGGCTAATTTAATTTAAGTTAAAACCATTAAAGCTACTACATTTTCGCAGACAAACTGAAAAGTTTTGAGAAATATATGTACCTAGAATAAGTGAATTTACAATGTGTTAAATTAATGATAAATAAAATGTAGACATACTTACACTTAGATACATCTATATTCACACATTCTTATATAAGTATTATTATATATAATATATAATTTTTAATATTATTTTATATATATATTATTATTATACGTACGTATTCTTTTATTTATTTAATATCGAATTAAAAAAAAAAAACTGTGCCATTGAGTCCTTAGATTTAAGATTAGTTTATTTAAGTTTTTTAACGCACAGCTGTCACAATGTCTAAATAACTAATTGTCAAAACTATTCACCGGCACCCACGAAACAGACTACTCATCGTCTAGTCTGGGAGTCACAATTTAAGTTATATGTCATTGTGTTAACTCATGTGTCTGAAAATAAATATTTTTGTATTTTGTATTTGTATTTTTATACGTCTAAATGTAGCATGTATCGTACCGTTTACTCTGTATATCTAACCGCAATATTTCAGCATGATATGATCGTAAAACGATTGCGAGATACGAGCGTATGCGAGAGTATAAAAAGCTCTATTAACTAATGGACGATCGTCAACAACATTCGACGATACGGTTATATCCTGAAATCCTAACACAAACCACTTTCCCAAATTAAAACCAATATAATTCCGATTATAAAGGGATAAAATTAGGAAAGTTCTATCTACTATTTTCATGGAATCCAGAAAATACCACGTGAAAAAAATGAAACCAATAAGCGGTGCTGTAGCTTATAAAGCGGCGGTAGCCCACGGGTAGAATGCTGGCCTCTCAATTTGAGATCCAGGTTCGATTTCCGGTCGGGCATGCACCAATGAGTTTTTCAGAATTTATGTACATAGTAATTAATACTTACCAATTGCTGAACGGGGAAGAAAAACATAGTGAGGAAACCTGTATGCCCATGTAACCGAAGAATGGCCTGATATACCGAGATCCCGCACGAATTTCGCGGCATTAGTCGCGCAGGTAAATCATGCGGGATACCGCAGGATTATCGGTACTGCGTATTAACAAATTTCATGTGTTATTCGCCGCGCAAACTGATTCGCTCATGACGGATCGACTGTTAAGGCGATTACCATCGCCAAATTAGCAGCTCGATATTTGTCACTACAAATATCAACGGAAACGACATTGAAATAACGTTCATATCAGCGCGCAATGCAAAGTGGCTGTTACGACGCTCGCTGCGACCTTGATAGAGCGAAAAAGGGGAAAATTATACTTTTCACTTGGACGTGATTACTCGATTGAATAATCTTATGTTATGTTTATAGCTATAAAGTTTATCTATTTATCAAAGCATAGATGAATTCAATCGGCCAAGCAACTCAGGAGCAGTAGGGAATTTGAGGTCAAAAAACACCATTCAGTAAAAAAAAAAATTCATGTAGAAGTTTTGGTGGTATGAAAAAGAAAACTGTTGCATATGTTGCCTAAGAGTTGATTATTCATAATACATTTTTTCATTATTTTTGGTTTGGCCATAAACGAGGAGTAGGCTTTAGAAAGTACCCATTTGGCAATAGTAAGGGCCTTAAGCGCACGGGAAAGGCGTGGGGTGCGTGGGGGCGGCAGTATCGCACCGTACTATTTTTTTGTCAGTTACAATTTTTCACCGTGGAGTAACCTAATTACGCGTTCAAATTTGTTTGTTTTAGTAAATTAAACGGAATTATTATACTATTTTTGAATTCCATATATTTGTTCAGTGTTAAATTATGTCTAATAATGTGTACAAAGACTTTAAGGGTGCTCAAACGTGAAATCCACGAAATATCATGGAAAATTATTTCTCTTGGGCTCTATAAAAAGCACTTTTCTTATTCCCTACAAACACAAGCCCGGCCCCAAGTTCTATTCTATTCGAGATCAACATTTTATTTTGCGAAATTTGCAAAAAGTCTAATTGATCCGCGGTACTGATCACTTTCCAAGCCCCCGGTATGAATTTCACTGCATACATTAATGTCAACTTATACAGGATGTTAAGATGAAGTTGCGGAAGTCAGAAACTGGCGATAGTACTTGTCCATAACAAACAACTTTTACTATAGAACCAACCCTCAAATCGCTGAAAAAAATTACCTGTTTCATAAACAAATTAATTAGTTACCCGACCAAAATGTATGAAACAACAGATTTCTTTTTTCTCGATATCTCAATTTTTTTTCACTGATAATTGTTGGTATCCATCCATCCATCCATCAGCATCGTTCGTCCACTGCTGGACATAAGCCTTTCCAGGACTTTGCCACTCCCGGCGGTCATCCTGGAAGAATTGCCCATACTCACACACGCTGGGCAGGCGGTTTGGTGAGCGCGGTGCCAGAACCCTCGCACAGGTGACGCCGCTGCCCGTCACAAGTCTGTTCCATATCAGGCTCGGCTATTAGGGATAGATATACCGCTATCCATCAGTCCCAGGCATGGTGGGCCTCCTGGTTTTTTGCCTGTGAGCTGTCCTCTTACTCTCCTCCGAATTACTTCGAGGGGATCTCCAAGTAAGATGGTGGTACCTCCACAGTCGAGCCCGGCATCAACTCTACCAACCATTGTTCGTATGGGCGAGTACTATTGCCAGTTTGCGGAGTGAGCCGTTCTTGAACACGTGCCTCCTACAGTCTGCCTGCTATCGATGCTCATTCTTAGATGTTGCGCTGCACTCGATTCTCAGTGTAATAAAATACACGTGGTTACAGTTTTAGCCGTTTTAAATGAATACGCCCAAAAATCATCGGGGTTGATTTAAAAGTCATCCTGTTAAGACTAAATTGTATCAACCGCCCGAATTCATGTATGAGACTCTGTTAGTGATCAGGAACAATGCTTAATGACACTTCAAATAAAATCCAAAAAAGTTTTTTTTACTCCCGTGCTGCCTATATTAGGAAACATTTGAACTAGTCCAGTTCGTATGGGAACAAAACATTTTTTTTTCTTATGATTTTGAAAAAGGTATCATTGAACCTTGTTCCTGATCACTAACCGAGTCTCTAGTGGTGATTCGGTCGGTAGATTAAATTTCACCTTGAGAACAAATTTATGAATTACGTTAAAGGTATCGAGTCGTGAAGTAGGTACGTAAAAGACCATTTTATTTTACTTAAGAAATTATGCTCTTCTATCAAGAAAGAAAATGTTGGGATTAGTAAATTAAATTTAGAATTATTAGGATTATTTCGTTTAATTATAGATGTATATTTTTTTCTTATTTATTGAAATTTTCATTTGTGCATATATTATTGATTTATAAAAAAAGAACATGAAATATCAATAATTATCTTAACAATGTGGACCCAATTTTCAAACCCACGCTCAAGAGAAAAAACGCAATGCTTCCTATTTCTTAGTATCAGATTTTATTAAATGTGATACTAGAATAATAAACTCTGTTGTGCTCACGTAACCTAGTAAATGTCATAAAATAATATTCAACTGTTTCCAACTTAAAATACAGTTTCAACATGAAAACCGAATGTAAATCAGTTTACCGACAAGAATGCAACTAGAATTCTTACAAGGTTTTTAAGTGCAAGTATTTTTTGTGTTAGTATTTAGTTTGTATTATGAACAGGCATTAAATTGTGTAGAACACGAGAACAAAACAAACGCGATAATAGCAGTTTATGCTACAAGGGCGAAAAGGAATAAATTACCGAGTAATTTATTGCTCTTACGAACGTGTATCATACTACGTTTTTCAATGCATAGTGTGAGAAAATAAAACAAATATAATCTGGTGAACATTAAATTATGATTAGCTCAAAAGGACTGTATCCAGAGCCGTTAAACAGTGGAAAAAAAGTATACCATTTATGGTTTACAGGAAAGGCTGCAGGTTAGCCAACCATTGTCAATAAATAAAAAAATAATAATAATAAAGCCCTAGGGCAAAATAATCGACTTTCTGTTCGGTTTTGATGCATAAAAGTGGGCCTTTACGAGCACTTGCATTGAAAAAACATAATCGGCCTTCACCGGTTTGCAGCATGAAAATATAGGTTTTTTATTAACTTTGTAGAGTAAGGGTGTTATTTAAATGGTTAGCATAGTATTGGTGTTTTTGTGAGCAGAAAAATATAATCTGTGAGCATAAATAGCTAATTGATCAGCAACTCATGGCCAGCAAACATTTCAAAATCAATCAGCAATTTATGTCATTCTCGATGGCTATTAATTATATATATATTCGATGAATATTAATTATATAAGCCGCATTTTCATTTTGCAAGGCGACCAGCTTTCAGCCACTACGGCTCGCACGGTTGCCTATGCTTTGTTACGGCAGGCGAGGGCTGCCCTTCCTCCACGCCTACGGCTTTTTATATACACTCTAGGGGTACTAACCCACAAGACTATAGAGTCGGGTTGCTCTGATTCGGTTTTGGAACATATTCAACCTATTTTTTGCATAGGTTTTCTTTGCTGATCAATCATGAAATCTTGCTGACCAGTTATTTTGCGAACTGAATGTTTATTACGCAAACTCATGTTATTGTAAGCTGCCTATTTATGGTTTTAATTTTTGACCATTATCAAAATGATTTGCGGAACAAAGATTACTGCCTGATTTTTTTTATTGCAAACAAAATCTTTGATGCAACATGAGCTAGTGTTGTCCAAATTTGCTTACGATAGGTAAAGGCACAATTAAATTCTAAATTCTTAATTCATAGCGGGGGCGATGAGTCCTGCACTGATTCTCGGCAATCGTGAATATTGTGCACTTCTCCTGGTCAG
Source organism: Ypsolopha sequella (assembly GCA_934047225.1). Taxonomy (NCBI): domain Eukaryota; kingdom Metazoa; phylum Arthropoda; class Insecta; order Lepidoptera; family Ypsolophidae; genus Ypsolopha; species Ypsolopha sequella. Next base: position 27,654,122 of record OW203987.1, read on the forward strand.
TCGACCCAGCCAGGACAGGTCCTTAAAGTAGAGCCGAACAGCTTCAGCATTACACATAAACTGGTCCAGTGAAGGGAAGTTGGAGCTCGTCGCAATCCCTGCTTTTCGTCTCATGTCTTCGGTTTCAGAGTAGTGGAGTAGCACATGTTCTACTGACTCGTCCTCTAGAAGGCACCCTCTGCATAGAGGGCTATCGGTGCCACCTGTGGTGAAAAGGTGCTTGTTTAGGTTGCAGTGTCCAGTTATGATACCTCCCATGTCACGTAGGTCGGACCGTTTTAGTTCCTTACCATTCGATTTTTCGTTCCGTATCATTAGTTTTGACAGCCGGCAGTAGTTTCGTTCTAGCCGTGTTTTGTTGTGTACAGTTAGGCATAACCTGTGTACAGGCAAAACCAATCAATCAATCAATACTTTTCGTCCGTTTTTGGTCACAGCGAGTGTTGCTGGTGAGAGCGTCGCTGGTGAGTCCTCACGTGACTGATGTAGCCAATCTTTGCAGTGAACGTTTTTGGTCTCAACGGACGTGGACGACTCAAGGTAACCACTTAATTTTGCGTGTATGTTGTCAAAACTGAAATTTCTTTATCGAAAAATGTTCATAAATCAGTGGTAATAAAAGCGAGGTTATTATGCAAAGTAAATATTTTTTTACAGTAAATTATAAAGCCTACAGAATCTGCCATGTACATATATTTTGTATAACTTTGTCGCTGGCCTATCTCGCTTTTACCTGACAAATTTTATTTTTCCTTTGAAAAACTTTTTCCATTTTCTTCAGCTTATGTAGGTAAAGACGTGCTTTGTTTCATACGAAATAAGGAGATTATTAAAATATTCAAATTAAAGGTACATGACCAAGTTTTATTACGAAATAATAGCCTTTGTAGCCTGCGGACTATACGACAGTTTGTTTATAGGGTACCGCCGAAATAAAACCTTATTTATTTTACCTCAGTTTATTTATTTACTTACTTGTAATACAATACCTGTACAGTGTACATACAAAAACATAATAAACAACCGCACCAATAGTTGTATTAAAAAAAAAGGTAATAGTTTATTTACATTAACAAATAAGGGAAAAAATAAAGGTTTCGAAAATCAAATGAACTTCCTGTAAACTGTGGCTAACTGTTATATGTATACTAAATAAACTACGCTAAGAGCAGTACATAAGGCAGCTTGCAATACGGCTCTTAAGGTGATATAACGTGCTAGCAAAGGTCCCCGTTACTCTTGGCAGAAAGACCCGCAGTGCGAAAGGGACGGAATCGGGGAAAATTGTCAAAAAGTCGGTTTTAAATTAATGCAAAATTAACTAAAATAGCTACAAAAAATTCCATAACCAATAATTTAGGTGTAGTTAAAACCCATCTAAATTAATATTTTTCAAGTCTGTATGCTATCCTAATTTGTCAGAATATCAAAAAAAGTGTAAATTTAGACCTGATTTCAATAATTATTTCCATTGAATGAAATTCCTTTTATCGCGTTTCTGATAGACCAAAATCTAGTAAAAGGTTCCAAAATTGTTATACTAATTTATTTTACTTGGAACTTCATTAAAAGAGCAGATAAATAACTTCAAAAAGTGGCAATTTTCACGGTATAGCCCCTTAAAATGAGTTACCAAAAAATCAATACAAAATATACCGAAAACAATCATCATGTTTAACAAACAAATAATAACTTGTTTAAATTACAAACTTACGACAGATAGAATGAACTTTCGAATAATATACTTCTGAAAGAAATACTAACTTACCGAAAGAAAATGTTCTGCGGAAAAATTTGTTTTTCACTTTCCATGCGCTTAAAGTTTTTGTTTATTCTATGTGTAAGCGGATTAAAACTGCTTCTTATGCCTTTTTGAAGAAACTGGTAAGGCGCTCTTATCCCAAAATCAGTAATTTCAAAGTCAAATACAGCTTTCAAATATCGTCTAAAACTTCCAAAAAAAAATACGCAATATAGTTCAAACCTTTATCTAGGTCTTCCATGCATGTGTTACACGATCAGATAAACTTTGCTCGGTAGAAATGATTCACGAACACAGCATGTAATAAGACCTTTCAATCAAATCATGCCATTTCCATAGTTCCACTCTTTTAATAACGAAACATATCTGGTAATATTGCTCTTTAAATTTTCTAGGTCGACCACGTAAGTGGGTTTTGATAAACATATCCCTTATTTTTAAACAATTTTAAAACCGATAAAAACAACGAAAAAGTGCAAAAGTGTGGTTATTTTCTTTACTCCTTACACGTAAAGAAAAAGACAGAGTCACTCTTCTGGGATTAGAGCGCCTTAAGGGATCGATTTCAATTTATTTCATAAAATAAGTAATAGAAATATGAACAATCACACCAATTTGTTGTTTTGGTGCATGATCATTAAAAACAGAATTTTCATAGCAAATAGAGGTGAGTGCAATCCCCATTTATACTTAAAATGTTAAATTTGTTGCAAAACCGAATCAGCGCACACCGACTTGCCGCAGTTTTGTGGTTACAAGCACAATTAAAGTACTAGTTACAGTTGTAGTACTGGTCACTAGAGTGATACAAAATCGAAGGCTTGGAGGTAGGGCAGCCCTTGCTCGCCGTAAAAAAGGCAACCGTGCGAGCCGTAGCGGCTGAAGTGAGCATGGGTGTCTGTGTTTTGTTACGCAAAGGCGAAGGCGCTGTTTCCCGCAGCGCTGAAGCAGTTGCTAATTTCCATATGACGCAATAGTTAACCAGCAACAAAGTTTATGGAATGTATGGATAAGGTCGACTTTGAATTTTGATTCGGAGATTAACCATAAAAATAGCTCGCAATAGTTTTCGCTTAAGTGTATTTTAAGTTAGGGGAATAGTATTACGTCAGCTTTTGATGTATTAAGTTTTTGAAATTTTCAGTATTTCATTCGGTAGTTTTCGTATATTTATTATATATTTCGTATATTTCGTATATCTTTGTAATTAAGAAGTATTAAATATTGAATTTTTGACTTTGAAATGATTATACATAATTACATAGAAAAACAGTTGAATAAAATATTTGTGAGATATGTTTCCGGCCCGGCATCAGTCACAATGAAATGAAGTAAGGTAATATATCTCACAAAATTTTAATTAAACTGTTTTTCTATGTAATTATAATTAATTAAAGAAGTAATATTCATAAAATGACCAACCTCATTTTTATATTATCCGATTATATTACATAATTGTAAATATTATTATCCGAAAAGTAAATTAAAATTATCTATATATTAATTACCTATAATAAAAGTAGTTTATGCTACTAGGGCGAAAAGGAATAAATCACGAGGACGATTAAACGTAACTGAGTAATTTATTGCTTTTACGCCCGTGTATCATACTACGTTTTTCAATGCATAGTGTGAGGAAATGAAAACAAATATAATCTTGTGAACTTTAAATTATAATTGGCTCAAAAGTACTGTATCCAGAGCCGTTAAACAGTGGAAAAAAAAGTATAACATCTATGGTAAACAGGAAAGGCTGCAGATTAGCCAACCATTGTAAATAAATTAAAAAAATAATAATAATAAAGCCCTAGGGCAAAATAATCGACTTTTTGTTCGGTTTTGATGCATAAAAAGTGGGCCTTTACGAGCACATGCATTGAAAATAAAATAAAACGTCTAATCTAATGTCCGCTGAAGTGTACACGTTACCTTATGTTTGGTCAGACTTATGTGCTAGCCAAGATAATTGCCAGTCCTCAAGTCACCAGGTGGGGTGACAAGATGCACTAAGAGATCTTTGTGAAACCAACGACGCGCCTCTGGATTTAACTTTATTTCTATTAAGTACGATTTAATTTCCTTCTAAATTACTGTTGAGGCTTTCTCATTTCTTCAGATTAATCAGTTATTCGTCATTCTCCATTATAAAGCAAGCACTCCATAATTGTTTAATATAATAACGCTTTTACTTCGGGTTCTTCAATTAACATTTATTACATAAATAATAAAATTCAGTCTTAATTCTGTTTTCATTAAAATAAGCAAGGACAATCTACATTCCATACAATTCTTTCAAGTTGAGTGAGAGAATAAAATGAAATAAATCACCCATTTCCTCCGCACCCCTGTCGTTTACTGGCTCAATATTGTTAGCAAGATTGTAAACCTTATCGAGCGGAAATAGAGCTTCTTATCAATTATCTCGTGGCCAGTGTCTCGGAAAAGTGCAATCTAATTATATGAAGGAAACTCGGCGCTTGCGGCGCGCAATCTTGTTGTCCAGGAATGAGGAAATTTTTATGGATGTGTCATTTTTCAATTAGCCATATCGCACCCGCATTTGCTATGACATTGCAAGTGCATCAGGCTTTGTAGATGACATTGCAAGTGCATCAGGCTTGTAGATGATATTGCAAGTAAATCAGGCTTTGACATTGTAAGTATATCAGGCTTTGTAGATGACATTTTAAGTATATCAGTCTGTGTAGATGACATTTTAAGGGTCGGTGTTCCGAGATTCGGGGTTCGGGGTTATGGCTTTTTAAGACGGTAAAAATTCAAATTTCTGAACAAAATAAATACCACTTGTTACCACAAATACCACCTTACAAGATGAAGTGCAGGTTCATGAAAAAAAAATCACGGCAATAATGTATAGTAACTTCAGAAAAAAAAAACAGGAATTTCAAGAAAATCTCTTGAATAGCATTGCAGCGCTACGGGTGTAACCTGAACTTAACATCCTGTTTTTTTTTCTGAAGTTACTATACAGTCTGTTCGACAAGAGCGTAACCGGCATAATTTTAATTTTTAATATTGTTAGCGAAAAAAAAAATATTGTAGCAAGTAGAGGGACTCTTTGCCTAAAACGCATCGCGACGACAAATTCAATACGCTCGCAATCTTTGCAGTTAGAGCACCTTTCCCGCCATGAGTGCCGCGTACGATTCGCGCTACGAAGCAGTGTTCCTGTGCTCGCATCCTAAAGGACCTAAAATGTCGCGCGATCAGGCTGCGAAGTATTTGAAAAAGTCGAAGGCTTTCGTGACGAAATGGGTAAGACGATATGCAACAACTAAAACCGTTGATAACCTGCCACAGCGTGGTAAAGTTAGAAAGACGTCGCCCGCAGAAGAAAAGTGCATTGTTCAACGTTTTGTCAAAAATCCACGCTTGCCTCTCCGTTCTGCCCAGGAAATATTAAAGAAAAAAGGACTCAATGTGTCCCTAGATGCTATCACGAGACGGTTAGAAAAAAACAAGATAAAATATAGAAGTACTACCAATAAACCGCTTCTTTCCGTAAGACACATTCAAAAAAGAATGGCCTGGGCACAGGAAAACAAAGGCCGTGACTGGGGTAACGTAATATTTTCTGACGAAGTATCGTTTTGGGCATCAAACATAACGTCTCGTGCTTGGTCAACGGCCGATAACAAACTTGTGATCCGAACCGTGAAACACCCCGTGAAGGTGCATGTTTGGGGATGCTTCTCAAAAAGAGGTTTTGGCAACTTGCACTTATTCACTGGGACACTGAATGCTGCCAGGATGACAAAAATATACGAAAAAGCTTTGTTACCTTCCGCTAAGAGGTTGTACCCAAAACAAACCAATAAATGGATTTTGCAAGAAGACAACGACCCCAAACACCGAAGTCGTCTGTGCACCGCCTGAAAGGCAGAAAAAATCATCGAGGTCTTGGACTGGCCCTCACAGTCACCTGATGCCGACCCGATTGAAAATGTTTGGGCGTTGATGAAGCTCAAGATGCGGGGAACAAACACACAAACAGTTGCCGAACTGACTCGCAATATAAAATGTGTATGGAGGTCACTGACCCGCAACTACGCCGAAAAATTAGTGCAAAGTATGTCTCAAAGATGCCAGGCGATTACACACAACGAGAGGGACTGGACACCGTATTAATCAATAAAGCGTCAAAGTAAGCATAATGAACTAATTGTGTTATGATTTTCAACTGCCTAAGTCGATTCCTTAAATAAATTTTGCCGGTCACGCTCTTGTCGTACATAGTGTACATTAGTGACAAGATTTTTTTTAATGAACCTGTACTACATCTTGTAAGGTAACAAGTGGTATTTATTTTGTTCAGAAATTAATATTTTACTATCTTAAAAAGCCATAACCCCGAACCCTGTTTTGCCCAATCTCGGAACTCCGACTCTTAAGTGAATCAGGCTTTGCAGATGACATTGCAAGTGCATCAGGCTTTGTAGACCTCTTGTCTTGTGAGAGATATAGAGGTATTATTATCATAATTTAAAATAAACTTTTTATATTTTTATATCAATAGATGTCAGCGGTTTTCTAACTAACTTCAAATACCTCATAATATGTCATGTAATATTTTTCTACTCGCCTGATAATGACCCCACTGAGGGGTCGAAATAAAGCGTTTAAAACTGTTTAATTAAGTAATTATATTTATGTGACACAAAATTAAAAGCGCGTTTTAAGTTTGTTCGCGAAATGCGATAAATCATATTTATTTGATATCTTTAATTCAAAAATAAGAAGAACCATCTTAACTTTAAACTCTCACTTTTCACACACATATACATAATACAAAAGGAACTGCCACGATCCGTACACATTATGCTCCTAATAATACATAAGGTAGTGGGTGTACGAACTAGAATTACTATTACTAAGACCGCTCCACATTCTCGCCGAGACTCGCCTGAACGAGACAAAGCTATACGAATGAGACGAAATGCAATAGAATCTATCTCCTTTACTCATATAGCTTCGTCCCCTTCATGGCGAGAGTCTCACCGAATGTAGAGCATCCTTTACCTAGACGTGGAGATATTGTTATGTGAACTGAAATATATTTATTTATGGATTGTATATATAGGTATATCTAAACAGTTTCATCCACCCTAATGTTGTCTAGAAGAGATCGCTTTAAGCGATAAGGCCGCCTGTTTGTGCTACATAAAAAGTTAGTTAAAATTAAGTATTTATATTTCTGTTCCTTTTTCTTTATGGTGTACAAATAAAGAGGTATTGTATTGTTGTGTATTGTTTATCAGATACACTATAACAGGACGGTTTTAATGTAGGTAGTATGATTAAAGAACCTAGTTTGGTGGAACACCACACTTTACAAGATTTTGTAGTAAGCAGAATGTGTTGTTTAGAGTCAAAAATGCCACGTCAAATGCAGAGCAGTCACAGTTTGGTTTACTAAATCCGCGCCCACTACTTTGCTTCGAACGAATAGCAAAGCGTATAAAAAGAAAGTTGTTTTTTCCAACTAGACTCGTTTGTTGGTACAATTCTGTAATCCAATTTGAACTGCTCTACGCCTTACAGTCTTAACTTGTACAGTTAAGTGCATTTTGAAAATTCATAAAGCTTTAAGCATTTATTTGAGTAGTAATTATTTAATAGTAGTTTATGCTACAAGGGCGAAAAGGAATAAATTACGAGGCCTAACGGCTCTGGATGTAGTCCTAACAGCTAACAGTGGGAAAAAAAGTATAACACAAGTGGTACACAAGAAAGATTGCAGGTTAGCCAAATTCTCGTAAATAAATAAAAAAATAATAATAATAAAGCCCTAGGGCAAAGTAATTGACTTTCTGTTCGGTTTTGATGCATAAAAAGTAGGCCTTTAAAAGGTATGTAACTAAGACTTGTGGTTAAAGCAGGAAAAATGTAATCGATGCTTGCAAAACATCTTTTTCGACATCAATCATGAACCATATTGAAGGGACGTGTTAAGGGTCATATCGGCGCGCATTGCAAAGGGGCTGTCCGTTATAACGTCATTGTTTTTTGACAATTTTTGACCCCCTTACCATACTAAAAGTTGTTCTATACCATTGACTGAATAAGCTCTTCAATTATGGTTACACCTTTCTGTTACACGTTGTATATACAAGGTGACTTTTTGATCATCGTCCAAATTCATACTGGTGGCTTGGTAAGTGATCAGTATCATGGATCAATAACAATTTTGGTGAAATTCGTAAAATGAAATTTCGACTCCCCATAGTGATTCACTCGGGACTGGAACTGAATTTCTATGGGAAGCCGAAATTTCATTTTATGAATTTCACAAAAATTGTTACTGATCCAAGATACTGATCACTTATCAAGCCTCCAGTATGAATTTGGACGATGATCAAAAATTCACCTTGTATGTATATATATATATATATATATATATATTGAGTAAAATGCATTAAATATCAGTGATTTAGGGTATTTTGACACCAATGTTTAGTTTCAATAAAGTAACGCATTAAATAACACAACTTTGCTGGAAAAGCCTAATTTGCTACTAACCTATATACCGTAAATATTAGTTATTTAATGCTTTTAATTCAAAGATATGAAAATAAGAATAAGAATAAGAATAAGAAGGCATTTATTCGCTGCAATAACAAGTAAAAAATAAAATAAAGTAGATTAAAAAATTAACAAACACAACACTAACATACACAATGATCAGTAACACAATAACAATAAAACGCAATCCATCGCATCCACTTTAATACCGATGCCAATTTCGATGTTTTCTAAACATCACTTATCTCGAATTCAAAGAAAGCACACTCAAAAAAGAAATTATCGAGTTTAATTTTTTTCCTTTCATTACCTATACTGACCTAAATATTTTTTTTGCAAATTCAAATAGTTTATTTTGCAAAGTAGGTATATAAAATACACGTTTCACGAGTCAAAATTGAATCTTATAAAAAAAATATGTGTTATAAAATAATAAATGTACATGAACTAGATTAAACGTTTATTTAATGTATGTATCAATATATATACGATTAAAATTATAGGTAAAATATATTATACAAAGTGAAATCCAATCAACCGCCCGAACCCACACCGGAGACCCGGAACAAGGTTCAATGATCACCAACCGAGCCCCCAGCACGAATCCAGGCGGCTGACCAAATCCCACCCTATATACTACATACTAATAGGTTACATATATAAATACATGCCTACCTCCGCCCATTCGATGAGTCTTGCTAAGAAGAACGGGCAAGAAACTTAGCGAGATCATGTCTTTTTTTAACAACTTTTTTTTAACTTTTTCGCAACTTAAGTATTAACAAAACGATGAGCTATCCATAATAAAATAAGATATGAATTATTCACGTCTCAATCATTTATAGGAATACTGAACAGCTTTTTCTGTGTTCAAAGAAAACTTTTAATTTTATTCAAAAGGAAACGATTGATACCGTTACGATGGCAATTTTTATTCCCATTTGATTCAATTATCACTTTCCTTCCTTTCACGTTTAATTGGGACTTTAGCAGAGCATGAGCTTCTTTATAGATAGATTTACAAAGCGCTGCTCCAGTGCTTGTATGTTGTATAGACTGTGTTTCTTATGTACTGTGTATGATTAATACTTGCCATTGTCGGCACTTGGTGAAACTTGGATACCAACATGATGAATAAATACACTTGCACTCGTTTCACAGTTTATAATCTTATTTAACGCGACCGGTTTCGGTTTTACACACAGATCATATTAATAAGCAATATAAATGCCTTGAAAGCCGTGACTGCGACGCACCGATTAGATCAATACGTCAAGACATAGCCCGCGGGCCTCTCATTTCTCAACCGAATGCGCTAGAACAAACATATAGTAAAAATGGTATATTGCAGCGTGGCAAATTGTTCTAACTCTGCGAATAACGCAAATAAGAAATCCAAAGGAATTTCATTTCACTCGTAAGTACTTTAAACATGTATTTACTGTGAAATTTACAGCATAAAATTTTATTTACCGCAAAATAAAATTTCAACCTTACCATGAAATATTTATCGTTGTAGCGATTAGCGTTGAAATTAGACAATATTTTGTCCATTGCAGGTTATAAAGAGTGTCACACATTGAGTTAGAATATTAACGCCGCAATGTATATTTTTTCGAACATTGTCAACCCGGACCTAACTGTGTTATAGTACGGCCACTGTACATGGCTTTTACACATATGTATAATAGCTTGGCACAGTGCCATGACGTGTTTGGTATTTTACATCTAAGCTTCGTAGATATACGGTGTTATTTTGGCTGTATGAAGGCGGGTGAATCTATGTGTGCGCCGCGTATGTTTACTAACTAGGTAATACTAACGTATTTCAGAAAGCGGCGACAGCGGTGCTCGTATAAAATTTGTGTCACGCCATCTCCGTGGTTTAACACCATCATCAAGGGTTTAGTTAGACTGCTTGGATGTTATTCCGTGCACTAAATGATATAGTAAACAGTGAAATATGTCGTTAATAAATGACTATTCAAATTGTAGGTGGAAAAGCATTGAGAAAATCTGGGGAAATAGTGGGTAGGGTAGAATAACATGTTAGAAAAAATTCCAAGATATAAAAAAACCAAGTAAGATATAAAAAAAACCAAAGGCCAAGTACAAAAGGAACCTTTATGGTGAGACTCCGTTGTCCGTCCGTCCGTCCGTCCGGATGTCACAGCCTCATAACTTTAGCACCGTAAAAGATAATATAAACATGAAATTTGGCACAAAAATAGAATAAATTTAAATCAAAATTAAATTTATCATCCACGTTAAGTGTCTGATTAGCCGTTGGTCGGTTTTTAGAAAATAAGAAAAAAAATTATAAATTTTCTGTTTGGGAACGCGAACCGACGCATCCATCTTAACCACAAGATTGAGTTCATGCCATCCTTTTAAATTGTGTTATTTAAAAGGAATAACTTTAAATTTAATAATTAGACTAGTTATTTGATTATTTGTTTAGTGTTAGTTCAAATTAGGGACAACAGGAGGTCTCGATGGCTTTTTACCCGTTTGTGTGAGTGCAACATGACACAATCCCTACACAACAGCAGCAGCTCTACTTATCAATAAATAAGTATTCCATGAAATATATTTCTGAATACAAGCCGTCAAAGTTTCCAAGTAACGCAGATCAAGAAAAAATTTCCCAGCAATAGAAAAGTGTGTAAGAAAAGCAGAAAACTATCTCAGAAACAACTTTCAAGCTGGTATAATTATAAAGCTACAGAAATATGATATTTCCTTCGCCAAGTTGTACGAAGAACAAGTGGTAACAAGTCTGCGACGAGCAAAAAACTTGCTTAACATTCTTTGTGTATAATTTTTGCAAGTTCACAAAAGTCACATAAATTTTCGCCTAGTTATCTTATAGGGCAAGAGCTAGCGCGAACGCGAGGTTGAAGTTCGTAAAATTGACAATGACATTGAAGGTGGAACTTCCTATTACATTTTTTTTTTGTTAATTACCGTATACTCGTAGAACACATTCTACGTCTTTGTCAAAAAATCTAGGTAATATTAATGAATGTTCATTATATTTTATAAGGGTGATATTGAGAAGATATTTTTTTTTCAAGGAAAGGACCTTCACATCCTTTCTTGCCATTTCAAAACATGATAAAAATTAATTTTACCGTAAGAAAAAAAATATCTTCTGTTTTAGACAATACTTGATAAAAGTTCATCGAAAAATGTCGATCAATAGGAATATGATAATAACAACTGTTGAAACATAATATGAAAACAGTGAGGATATTAAATAAAAATAAATTAATATGGAAGGCATTGGAAAAAAAAAGTTTTTTAGACATCTAAACTAGTGGTCTATTATTTTTTGGCCTCTTATACTTGCAATAAATTATTATTAAAAAAATATACACAAAATTTTGGTACTTTTATTACGATATTATTATATAATAATTATAAGAGTGCATTACAAACTTGCAACCAATCAGAAACAAATTTAAAAGGATAAATATTTTTGATAAAAATTAGAGGTACAGTACAGGTATGGTGGAAAAATTCGTCGTTCCAGATACGAACCTCGGTAGCGCAGTCGTGTGCCTGTCATGTGAGCAGGAAGTCGCAGGTTCAAATCCAGGCCCAAGAAATTTTTTCAAAAATATTTTGCTTTTAATTTTGTTTCTGATTGGTTGCAAGTTTGTAATGCACTCTAATAATAATAAGAGTATTCAAAGCGATGGATTTTGCAATAAAAAATATAATCATATTATTATGTTTTTATAGCGACATCCATCGCTTTACTCTTAATATTATACATTTTATTATGTATATACTGAAAGTGACTTAGATACCGTGATCTGCGTGTCTATCGCTGTTCGGTAACAGTATAGATATTTTACATTCTCTGGTATTGATAACGCAAGCCCACCCACGCCAACTGCACCGATGACGTCCCACGCAGCGCGAGCTCTACCTTGCAGTGCGAGACGCAACGTCGTCGCGGATGCATCTTCACTCGCCCAGAAGAAGGCAGTCTGGATCTGCTGAAACTGGTCGGCTATCTCGATCAATAATACTTATTGAGGTGAGCCGTTCTGCAATAATCATTTCTTTGTAAGAGGTCGCAGTTTCGAATCCAGGCCTAAGAAATTTTTGCAAATATTTTGTTACGTTGATTTTGTTTCTGATTTATATTTTTTATTTTGTAATGCACTCTTTTAATATTTAAAGACATTATTAGTTAAACAGATTCATAAACATAACATTTACAATCTTCGGTAGAAATAATTTCTAGTATTTATACAATTAGGTGAATATTTCTTGAATGTTTTACTTGGTTATCTATGTCAAGAATGTGTGTAACGTTACTGGCTCCTAGTCTTTAGGAAGCGCTTACCACTTAGGAACAAGACAAGGCGGTTGAGTGCAACAACTAAGGGCGTTTTTTTCTTTTATTCATGTTAGCTAAGGAGTTGGCATAAAGTTCTCCTAGGAGAAGTTTTACGGGAAGTTATGTTCCACTTATTTCTTAAAAAGTGTTTAAGAAAGTTGGATAAGTTCTTTGCAGTAATATTAAAATGAAAAATAAAACATTACTTTAACTTTTATATCACTAAAATTAGCGTGAGTGTCCATCATAACGAAATAGATAACTTAGCTAAGATTCACTATGATTTATGCGAGAAAAACTCGACGTTTCGGTCAACTTAACTTTAACTTTGGTTTACGGCACAAAAAAACTGCTTCTCAAAAACGAATAAATCACTCAATCTCAGCCACAAAATAAAGTGTTTAGGTATTTTAAAAAGTGTTGTCATAGTAAACATAAGGACTAACCATGAAGACTTTTTAGTTTTCATTTGTTACCTTCTAGCTGGTATTAATTGGTTTTCTAGCTGGGTTATTTCGTTCCTAGTCAAATACCATGGTGTCAAAGGTCCTTTGTGTAAACAGTTTTGAGGTTATCGTATTTCCTTTCATCTCAGTCGATTCCAGTTTCATCCCCGCACAGATTTACACCGACAACACACAATATACGACACTGTTGAAGCCACTCATATGTAAATGTGCTGGTCAACTGAATATGGGACCTAGAAACCTATCTGGGAAGCTTATTGAGTAAAAATAAACCTTATGACTTTGTGATAGAGTTTCAAATGGTATTAGGAATGAATTGAAATGGACTACGAGTATATGCGTCGTCCGCTAGCAAATTGTGGAGCATCTCCGTGTGTTCTGAGCTTTACTCCTTTAGTGCCAAGTGTATTGTTAGTTTGTATTAATTCAAATCTAAACATTCTTTTCACACCACCTGCTGGACAATGTCCAATTACATATCATGCAACCTCAACGTAAAGTAACGCATTATATCTCAAGGGATATAAAGTTATATGAAAATCCCTAGGGATTAAAGTGATTTAAATTTGGAACGTCAAATTCGTGTGGAAACTCGTGGAAAACAAATGGCCATATGGAGTTGTAAAGAGGTTTGTTCGAAAATCAAACTGGCCACCATAAGCAGAATTTAACAAAAAGAAAAAAAGCGTTTACAAAGAATGTGAAACAAAAGACGGTATTTGGTGCTGTGATTGTCAGTGAATTTTATTGAATTATTAATGTTGATAAAAAATGTCGAGCTTTTTATTGTCTCGCAGAAGGTGTGAAAAGTAGAGTATGCTCCTCTGGAATAAAGCCTGTCTTTGTCTTGGGCAGCTTGAACCCCTCGCTTTACTCAGGACTCTATATAACTTCCTTAGAGTCCCTTACGTTACGCTCAGGGTTCAATATGCCACCAGCGACGTAAGACACTAGTGCATAATCTACTATTATTCTTTATTTTACGCACACATGGATGATTCATATTATATTTAATTTGTAACAATATGCACAATGGCGTGCTCATCTCTAAGAAGAAGTTACTGGATTTACTTGAAATATGTTGCATTTAAAGTTCAACAGATTCTTAATTTTTTGGCGTGTAAATATTTCCAAACGTCATAGCAGATTAGGAGGAGTAGGGAATTTAAGCCAAAAAAACATCATACAGTTGTTATTTTTTTTAATATAGAAGTTTCGATCGTACGAAACCAAAATTTGTTGCAAATATTTTTAAAGAGTTATTAGGTATTTCATATATATTTTTTTCAAGCCATTTGGTTCAGCCGTAAACGAGGAGTAGGCTTTAGAAAGTACACATCTGGCTGTATTTGAAGGATCAAGCTCCTTAAGCTTCCAAGAAAAATGAGAAACCTGCTGGTAAAGAGTTTTGTCTAGTTGCACCATATACATACATGCCAACAAGATACATTCGAAGACAAATGAAAAACTTGTATTTTTATTTAAATGTCTACTTTTGTCACTAGAAATCTTTGTTATACCTAGAAAATCTTTGTACCTATCTTAGTAAGTTAGCTTTTAACTCGTTACATCCATTATAAATTATATTATTTTAATGTATCGTAGACTCCAGGACCAAGACAAACCAAACATGGTTTCATGGTACTGAATAATGTAATATTATACTTGTAACTAAAAATAATAAATAAAATATGTCATATTTAATATAAATTTAAAAATGATTTATTTTTCTAAAAAGAAATAGAAAAATATAGTCCCATATTAATTTGATAGTTAGGGACTAAGGATGGCCCCGCACAGCGAGCCGAAATATATCGAGTATAAATATGTTTCATTGTTTTTTATAATAATTGAGTATCCAATAAAGCTCAAAAAGAGTATGTAATATATTTTATTATATACAAAATTATCAATAGGTTTTCTTAGTTTGGAAAAGTGTTTTTTTTATTCCGCAGATAATGTTTCTTTTGGAAAGTTGTTAAATATGAGCAGTTAATTATGTGGTTTCATTTAAAAATACCTGTCTATATATATTATTTAAACTCGGTATATTGCTGATATTTCTTTTGTCTGACGGAACCTTGTACCATTAGAATGAGAGGTATTCGCAGCCTGCGCAGCGCACAAACGGCGGCGGTAGCTCAGGGGTAGAACGCTGGCCTCTCAATCTTGAAATCCAGGTTCGATCCCCGGTCGGGCGTGCGCCTATGAGTTTTTCGGATACCACTTGCAGAATGCTGACGGAAAACATCGTAAGGAAACCTGCATGCCCTACAAAGCGTGTATTTGTGCCCGAAGAACGGCGATAGGGCTCACTAACTTGGACGAATAAACCATCACGTTGGGACGTAATAATTGTCGGTGAAACGCGGGGTGTTACCGAGTATGGACTGTGACTTACAGCCCCTCGGGGATTCATATCGTGACGATGAATATATATACAGGGTGGAAAAAATGAAAGGGCCCTGGAGGGGAACTACCTTAAATCCTTTAGTTAGCTCATTTTACTGAAAGGAAACATTCCTTTATTTTTTAAAAGAAACAAAACTGCATTCAAAGATCTTCTAAAATTTGCTTGTCTCACCCGGGAACTGAACCAACTAAAAATTTAAAAAATAAACCCTCGCTATTTTATTATACGAATCGGTAGGATTATTGTTCAGGATGAAATTTATCTACTAAACTAAAGTATTACACTCATCTGTTGTACGAGATACCCATGAAATTGAATATTTATTACAAGTTCTTTATTAACAATACCTAGTACTGTTTACTTGTAAAGTAATAATTATACGCCATTATTACACAATGACAGCACGGAATGAAAGCAAAACAAAACAAAATTTTAATTTCGAACGAAATTTATGGTTCGAACTTCAAATTTGTTGCTCCGCGTTGCAAAAAAAATACGTTCCTTTTTTTAAACTTTTTGTCGGTACGCCTAGTGCAAGAAATAATTGTGCTCTGCATACATTTATTATTACCATTTAACTATTTTCTTATTGAAGTCTTCAACAAGGTACTTAAGATAAATAACATTAGCAAGCTTGTACTTCATACGATGTCTTTGTATATAAGAGAGATAAGAAAATTAGAACGTTTCATTTACTTGTTACAAGTGAACAGTACTAGGTATTGTTAACAAAGAACTTGTACTAAATATTTAATTTCATGAGTATCTCGTACAACAGATGAGTGTAAGACCAAATGTTTATTAGACAAATTTTATTCTGAACAATAATCCTACCGATTCGTATGATAAAATAGCGAGGGTTTATTTTTTCAATTTTTAGTTGGTTCGATTCCCGGGTGAGACAAGCGAATTTCAGAATATCTTTGAATGCAGTTTTGTTTCTTTTAAAAAATAAAGGAATGTTTCCTTTCAGTGAAATGAGCTAACTAAACGATTTAAGGTAGCTCCCCTCCAGGGCCCTTAAATTTTTTCCACCCTGTATATCGCAGCCTGAAAATACGTCTTATTCCGTCGAGATAGACATGAGTGTCTATGGGCTGTAAAACTTGAATAGAAGTAAGAAGCTTCACCAACGAAATTGAGTCCACACACAAACCCAATTCAGTTTTACTACAGCGAGCTGTCATAAATAGACGAGTCCATATTTTGCTTTCATTCTTCTCTAGGTTAGGAGTTTATGGCGGTCTCGAGATAGACTATGTTAACAACATAGTCATGGTAAAAGCTCGAAGATATGAATTTTTATCATTCTACAAAACAGAACATTATGATATAAAGAGAATTTAGTTAATATAATAAATTCAAATTCAAATAGTTTATTTTGCAAAGTAGGTATAAATATATGTAATAAAATAATAAATGTACATGACATAGATTAAAGGTTTATTTAATTTATGTAGCAATATATATACGATTAAAATTATAGGTAAAATATATATTATACGAGGTAAAATCCAATCAACCGCCCGAACCCATACCGGAGACCCGGGACCAGGAACAAGGTTCAATGATCACCAATCGAGCCCCCAGCACGAATCCAGGCGGCCGACCAATTCCCATCCTATATACCACATACTAACAGGTTACATATAAATACATGCCTATCTCCGCCCATTCGATTAGTCTTGCTAAGAAGAACGGGCAATAACAAATTCACGTTAAGTAGAAGGCAGGCGGATAACACAAAACATACGATGAAATTACTGTTACTGCTGCTAAAGATAGAGTATGATGCACTCACACGCAACATACAGAATTGTGCGCTCCTTTAAACGACGTAGGCAGTAAAAAATAAGGTTTTGAAAAAGTAGTACTTCCAATCTTCAAAAGTGTTCTGAAATAAATATATACTACAACGTGTAACAGAAAGGTGTAGCCATATTTGAAGAGCTTATTCAGTCAATGGTATAGAATATGGTATAGTTTACTAATATATAAATTAGTAAACTCTCTAATCAGTTCGGTATCAAGGGTTTATTGCTTACGTGGTTCGAGTCTTACCTAACTGATCGACCTCAATCAGTTGTTGTTAATGGATGTGAATCTATAGAATATAACACGACCTCAGGAGTCCCACAGGGGTCTCATTTGGGGCCCATATTATTTGTTCTGTTTGTAAATGATATTGTTTCTTGCATAAGGCATAGCCGTTGTTCACTATTTGCTGACGATATGAAGCTTTACAGACAAATTAATTCACTCGAGGACGCCAGTTTGCTTCAGGAGGATTTGACCCGTATATACCAATGGTGTAGCGAAAATCATATGGTCCTTAACATCTCAAAATGTCAATACATCCGATTCACAAAAAAGAAAAAGCCGGTCGAATCATCTTATTCGATAGACAATGATGTGCTAGACGAGGTACGGCAAGTTAGAGACCTTGGTATAATTTTGGACAGCAAATTGAATTTCATACCCCATTTCGACCACATCACCAAAAAAGCGGCCAAAATGGTTGGCTTCATTAGAAGAACCACAAAGCCTTTCAAAACCAATGCCACTAAAATCACGTTATTTAATGCTCTTGTTCGTAGCATACTGGAGTTCGGAAGTGTTGTTTGGAATCCTACATATAACAACCACATAACACGTCTTGAATCCATCCAGCGCTCTTTTAGTAGGCATCTTACTTACATCTCCCCCGGAATAAGTCATAGAGTCCCATACGATAAAAGGCTCGCTTTTCTTAAATTAACTTCTCTTTACAATCGCAGACGTATGCTTGACCTATCCTTTCTTCATAATATTATAAGCGGCCGGGCCATCTGTCAGGAGCTTTTAGAAATAATTGATTTCCTTGTGCCCCGTATTAACTCACGTCGTGTCCAACTAGATACGTTTCAAATTCCAAATTGTAGAACAAACCTCAAGTCTCACTCTTCTATGCCTAGAATACTGCGTACGTACAATAAATTATGGCGACCTTATGAATTAGATATTTTTCGAGATAGTTTTAATTCTTTTAAGTCTAAATTATTAACAATATAACCTAATTTAATTTTTTCTTTCTTGCATGCTACCTAGTTTAATTTTGTGTTTTTTTTTTAAATGTATAAATTAGGTATTAATTGCATGTTAGTTTTTGTTTTCCACTTAGTTTTGTGTTTAATTTAATTTATGTATCACGTTAATTATGAATGCTGTGCATATCTGTTATAGATGTAAACATTAGTTTGAGAATTTTTCATGTGTATTATAAATGTTATGTGTTTACATTGTTGATGTGCCTTTTCTAATAAATAAATAAATAAAATAAATAGAACAACTTTTACTAAGGAACAATCTTGAAAAAAAAAATAACTTTTTCATAGAAAAATGCAATGCCGTTCGGTTGAAATGTATGGAAGGGCAGTTTTTTTGAGATTTCAGGGTTGGCTCCATAGTAAAAGTTGTTCTATACCATTGACTGAATAAGCTCTTCAAATACGGTTATTTAGAGGCGTCCATAAAAAAAAACATGATTTTTCTGTTAGTTGTTATTTTGACTGTCTTTTGCCTGTCCATCTGACCAATGCAAAATAATAACAAAATAAGCATCGAAAACTAAGACGATATGTTTAGAAAACTTGTTTTATTATTTTTGTAACTTTATTTTTCTGTATTTCGTCAACACATCGTAGAAGTGTGCATTTCATGATCTGCCTAAGATAATCACATTTTTGTTAAAACTAGGACAGTCGCCTTGCTTTGCTTCCCTTCGCTCGGCTTCCCAAATTTATTTACATGTAAACGTAACACGCTCCTTCTCGCTTTACTTCGCTCCGCTCGTCGTCGCACCTATTTTTGACTTATGGTGAAAGATTTTCGATTTCATTCTTTACGATCTGCCCATTTCTGCAACCTGCCCACGACTTATACATATTTATTCCTATTACACATAAACACAGAATTTTTAACAACCGAAACATCATAAAAATCGTGATTTTAATTAATCGTCTTAGACATTAGAGTAATTTATCGTCTGCAAAGTAAACAATCATAGTATAAATTATTCATCGTTCTATTAATATTTTATGTTATTGTACCTTGATAATGACTTAAGAGCGGTTTCACAGCCGGATTGTGAAAAACCCGCCTTTATCTAACTAATTGCAACAGAACGCTTAAATTCAAAATTCACTCAATAGTTATTCAACATAACCTTATTACCTATGTATTGTGAATACTGCATTTGCAAAGTTTCCATTGGTTTGTGTAAATTAGAATTTCAAAATTTTTTCGATACAAAATTTTTTAAATTCTAATTTACGGAAACAAATGGAAACTTTGCGATAGCAACATGCACAATACATAGGTAATAAGGTTTTTTTTAATAACTATTGAGTGAATTTTGAATTAAAGTGTTCTGTTTTGAGTAGTTATAAATAGGCGGCTGTTTCACAATCTGGCTGCGATCATAGTAAAGTTTTTATTGGTTTCTATAAAAAAAGTTGGACCAATTGGCTAACCAATTGGAGCTATAAAAATGATATTTTCAGACCAGTTTATTGGTCTGAGATGATATTAGTCAAACAGTACAGAGTGTTTTGTCAAGATAATGACGATGTTAGGGACTAAGGACTTAGGACTCACCAAGAGCCGAAAAATGCAAGTATTATAAACATAATACGTCCCAAACGTGATGGGGGTTAGACCTATCGCCGAACTTCGGGCACAAATAGACCAACAGTTTAAGGCGATACCAAAAAAAAAAAAAACATACAGTTGAATTGAGAACCGCCTCCTTTTTGAAGTCGGTTAAAAAAAAAGGGGGTTTTTCGAATTCATTTACTCCACTATAACGTCATCTACGTATTTAATTTTTGAGTAAATGTTTATTGACTATTTGATTAAGATTCTCACTGAAGGAAAATGCGATTCGATGAAATTTTCTGTTTAGAATTTAATTCTGAAAAGACGTCTAAATTGTTTTATTTTTTTCTGTAGTTAATTCTGAAATCCTAACTAATTTCATTGTGAAATTGCATTCAAAATGTAGATATTATGTATTTGTAAAGTCTCCTTGAAATTCTTTCTGACGAAATAGCTTCATACATTTTATATTAATAAAAAACCGACTTTTTGCTACTTTTCCACGAATCCGTCTCACTCGCACTGCGGGTTTTTTCGCATGGAGTAACAGGGACGCTAAAACTTCCGAAACACGCTGACCGAAGACAAATTAATGTGTCCGGGACTGAACCAATGACCTCTGCAGGCGAGCGCTGTTACCACTTTGCCTTAGAGGCAGAACAAAATACCTTTCAGCGGAACAACCGTAAGCCACAGAACTAAAGTACTACCTACACGTTAACCTTTCACTTTCAAAGGCTGCGCCACAAACTGATTTGAAATTCGAACTCTGAAACAAAAGCTACCATACATGGACATAGGGTGTAGTACAAACTTGACGGTAAAAAGTGTCCGTATTTATGTGTCAACAACGATGTTGTGATCATTGTTTGCTCATTATTTGTGTACCTACTACTACCTACTTGACACTAACAAATTCCTTGGCACACGGTTTGTTGTATATGGTCAGTGAATAGAATTGATAAGCCATTATGATTAGTTTTATTTTATTTTTTTATGGTTTAGCCACAGGTCCGAATGACTTTAACGCATACTGGCTCCCGTGAGTCACTTCATTCGGGTATTATTCGAAAATCAGTGCTGCAAATCTAAATGAAGGGTACGCGGGAAGAAAGATCATTGTCAGTTTTTTTCAAAATTGAGTAAATAGTGCCATCTCCTAAAACGTCTCGTTAACAATGATTAAGCGAAAACAAAAACTTGAAAAAAATAACACAGTCCGCAGAATATTGCTTTTAAAAATAAACCAGACTCAAGAAGCTTAAAAACCTAACTTAAAAAAAAGGTCATAACTAGTACAAAAAGTAAAAAAATATGTCTTTTAACTGTGAATATGGGGGGCTATGGGCTGATAGTAAAGTTTGCTTTTAAGAAAAATAAAATTGTTATTACAATAATTAACTGTGATTACAATAAGCCCACTAAGCAGAGTTCTAAAATAATAACCTAAGCAAGTTTTTTCTACTTATTTCAAATTTACCTTCTGTTGACTATGATCCCTCTTCCCGCTTACCCTTCAAATGTTTTGCAGCAATATGCTGAAATAATACCTTTTTCTTGCCACCAAATAGTTTTTATTTTTGTACATATTTTAGTTAATTCTGGTAATAGTGTAAGGTTTTTATTATATCAATTTATTTTTGTATGTACATCTTTTGCTATTGTTTCATTTTAGTTTTTTTAAGTTACCATTATGTGTTATTTGTTTATGGTCACTTGAAATAAATAGACTACTTACTTACTATCTATACATCGTAATCAAAGGAGAATAAGATAAGGTTAAACTATGATTTTTCGAAAATAGACCTAGAATTGTTTTCCACAATCAAGACTGGCGCGCGAGTCAGTCTCTTATTTCGTTTTCAGTCTCTTTTGGTTCGGACACTTTTGAGCGCGGACCCGATTTCTATGGTTTTTTAAGTCAATGCTGAACTCGATAGTTCAATACATATGTCTGATCCCGCAATTTGCAAGTTGTACAACGAATTCAACGAAGCATTCTCTCGTTTTTGGATTTACATACAAGAAGACTAGGGTGGAATGAAAACCTCGCGGAGTCGACTGTTGTTACTTGAACAAGTGCCTTGTATTTCATATATTTTCTTTGTTTTGATATATCAAAACCAAAACACTTTATTGGGGTAGTACATTATTTTGAACCTAAGAAAAAAAAAAGAGGTTTTTGTATGTACAATGTATAACAGAAAGTTGTAACCATATTTGAAGAGATTATTCAGCCAATGGTATAAAACAACTTTTACTATGGAACCAACTGTGAAAACTCAAAAAAAATCTGTCCTTCCACATATTTCGGTCGAGAGGCAATACATTTTTTTATGAAACAGTAATTTTTTTTTTCGAAATACAGTGTTTGTTCCATAGTAAAAGTTGTTTGGACGGATAACATTCATCCATGTTTACGCCGTAACTACTTCACCGATTGGGCTGAAACTTAGCACAAGTGCAGTTTTCAGTCCTGAAATAGGTCATATGCTACCATTTTAGCCTATAAATCTATCTTTGTTGAAAATTAAACTCTTCTACTTATCCACAGATATTCACTTTATTAAACTAAACCCAACCGGTTTCGCTTATAAGTATTCTCAAGCGTTTTGAGCTATTAGCTATTATTTCATAGCTCAAAACCCTCGAGAATACTTATAAGCGAAACCAGTTGTGTTTAGTTTAATAAAATGAACATCTGTGGACAAGTATAAGAGTTTAATTTCTGCTGTTTTCTACTGTAACAGTAGATTTCGGTAAAACATGTAAATAATCTTTAATTGTTAATATTTTGTAATAGCTCAAAACCCTTGAGAATATTTATAAGCGAAGCCGGTTGGGTTAAGTTTAATAAAGTGAATATCTGTGGACAAGTAGAAGAGTTTAATTTCTACTCTTTTCTACTGTAACAGTAGATTTCGGTAAAACATGTAAACAATATTTAATTGTTAATATTTTGTAATAGCTCAAAACCATTGAGAATGCTTATAAGCGAAGCCGGTTGGGTTTAGTTTAATAAAGTGAATATCTGTATACAAGTGGAAGAGTTTAATTTTTAACAAAGATGTTTCATAAGTTCCACCAAGTGCCAACAATCAGGACCATCAACATCCTATAAATCTATTTTAAACACATTTTACTTAGGGATCAAATAAAAAATCATGGTAACCAAAAACGCTCTAAACCAGAGACTAATACATGGCCTGAAAATTATTGATAAATTCGTTAGGACAATATAAAAACTAAATCAATGCGGGTGAAGCCGCGGGAAAAAGCTAGTAAATTATAAATCTGAAGAACAACACTTGAGCTTGCAGACCCTACTTGTGAGATCCATATCAAAATAATTTCTCAGAAGCTGTTGCAGAAAACTTGAGATGTTATTACGTAGTGTACTCGTTATAAAGTTTTCTGTGCATCGGCCCGTGCCAGTGGAGGTAAATCGTGAAATCGGCTTTTGTGGAAAAGGCAGGATCTCACTCGACTACCCACTCATGAGTCAGACGAAAAGTTATGAGAGCATTCAACTCTGTTACTATGTAATTTGGTATAATTGCATATGTTAAAATAAAATGGATACGATTTACGCTTTTAATTCCTATTATAATTTTCTAGAAACAGTAAAACAAAAGCCAGTAATATAGTCCAAAACGACTATCGTCACAACATTTTTTATAAGTTTTTCTTTTCATACCACTTTTCTAGGTTTTTTTTTCAAAAGCTTTTTCGTTTCTGTACAAAACACTAAAAATTACCCCCTTTTGATCTTTGCAAATTGTCGCGTGAGTCAGAATTGACGTCCAGGCCCCGTAGTATAATTTTTAATCGCGCGGGACGCAAGTTAGTTGAATTACAGGTACGAGAAGCGAGGCATACTGTTTAATTGCAAAAACATCGTGTCACGCTCCTCGCACTTACGATTCATCTAAGTTACGTCGCGCGCGATTAAACATTATACATACTACGAGGCCCAGGTCGTGGCTCGGATCTATTACTATTTTACAGGATTGAGATTTATTAGTAAATAAAGAAGATTTTTGATCAATTTTATCTTTTTAATTACGAGTAAATGGCTGGCTGGTTGACATAAATTGTAAACGAACACATTTAACCAACTAGTTTTATTTATTTAACAGGCATAAAATTTACAAAATATCAATTAATCACGGCCAATAGTAATGTGTCCATAATTCAGAATCGGTTGCGAGCGACGCGACTGCCACGTCATTTGCATGGACTGTCCCGAGATTTATAGGACGTGTGGCCAATGGGCCGGATTTTCACTCGAGTCTTTGATTTGAGTACCATCTAGCCAAGTTTGTTTTTGCCCCGTTTCGACAGCCTTGCTGCAACGTGTGAAGCTTCATATTAGCTCACCAACTGCTTAGAAAACTTGGTAGAAATGATACGCCTCAGTTTGAATGTGGATGAAACTAGACTTTATGGTTTTCTAATAAGGATAGTTTTTGGAAATCACTTGTGTTGACAGCTTTATGTTCTAATGAATAAGTGCGTTGTTTACAGGATTGTAATGGA
Source organism: Ypsolopha sequella (assembly GCA_934047225.1). NCBI lineage: Eukaryota > Metazoa > Arthropoda > Insecta > Lepidoptera > Ypsolophidae > Ypsolopha > Ypsolopha sequella. Next base: position 27,678,835 of record OW203987.1, read on the forward strand.
GCGTTCGAATAAATTGACAGTAAAATTACAAAAGATATTCTTATATAATCACTGGAAACTTACATAATATGTCACTCCGTACAATGTAGTTTCTATTTTATTATTTCATATTCAGATTTTCATACAATCCTGTGTATACTGTCGCACCGCAGTGACAAATTCTTTAAAAAGTTGATTGAAAAGAATTGCAAGAGAATTTTAATTTTTAACTAGATATGTATTCTGTTTTCTACCTTACAATTTCTATAACAGAATTTATTGAACATCCATCAAAAAGTAAGCTGAAATAAACACTAAGTCTCATGTCCATTTTAGTTTTAATTCTTTGTTTAAAAAAAAAAGGATTTACCTTGCTCTACAACAAGGTCAGCCAAACCCAGGAGGCATTTGAATTTGCCCGCCAGCACTTCGATCAGTGGGCTAGCCGGCAAATTACGATCAGGAAAACCATTTCACAGCTCACATTAAATAAAAAGAAATATGTTATTTCATTTCATTAACAAAAAAAGTCAATTAAAGCATATTTGTCTTTTTTGTGTATAAATTACTTATGAATATGGTAGTAGTGGTGGCCCGGCGCCGCCACAGTCTAAAAAATTTTACAACAAAATTTAAGAGGTAAAGATGATATATACATATATATAAAAAAGATGACACATATACCTACTACAGTTAAGGTACAAAGAAAATTAATACGCCATTGAAAGTTAAAAATTAAATTTCAGCTATATAACCCCACGTTTCTTTATGCATTACAAGTCCTCAGGTCTGGTTTCTCCGCGCCACTGCTTTCATGACGTTGATACAGGAACTGGCGAATTTCTGCCCTGAACTTGTTTCGGCTAGGAGAGAAAACCAGTTTGACGTTTCAAAGTTGGTGTCGATTTCGAGTTCAAGTTGCAGCCGCCTGGCTCCGAACACTGGACACTCGATCAGGACGTGTTCAATTGTCTGTTCGCCACGGATCCCAAAACGATGAAGGTAGAAAGCGTTCTCACCGTGACCAGTCCATGCTTGGGTGATTAAGTATGAAGCTCCGACCACCCCTATAAGTCATATTGCCTGGCGTATATCTGGGAAAAACATCTCTGTTATTTTTCCCTTCCTGGACTTGGTACTACAAGTCCATTTGCTTAGCTCAGAAAGGTGCTAGCTGTTAAATTTTGGTTTTTGACTATTTTTATTATATGTCTCTGATGCAATTGTAAATATTTATTAAAAAAGCTATTTTTGTAAGTTTTCAAAACTCTCATGTCTATATTAATACCTAATATGTTGATTTTGCAATTAGAGGCAAAAAAAATAATGTATGATTGAGATTTCAAGTTTCTTTCATTGATAAATCTAGTTCTACAAGAAGTACGTTTGTTTTTCAGCATAGAGGACTTTTAAGGCGATATGAAAAAGTTTTAGCGTCCCTTTCACTCCATATGCGAAAAGATCCTCAGTGCAGGAGGGACGGATTCGAGGAAAAGTAGCAAAATGTCGGTTTTTTATTATTATAAAATGTACTGAAGTTGCTATCAAAATTGTGTTTAACCAGGTCCTAGATACTGTTACAACCCATCTCATAAAATATAATTGCAGTCCATATGTCATTCAAAATTGTCAAACCAGGAGAATTGGTGTCGAGGAAGACCTTATTTCAATTAATATTTGTATCGAGCCGAATTTCTCCATCGTTTCTGTTTTAGTGAATTCCTAGAACAAGATTTCAAAAATAATATACTATTTTATCAAAATAATAAATTATTTAACGAAGAAGATATGCAAGTTCTAAAAGTGTTTTTTTTTCCGTAGCGCCGTAAAGGCCTGTTTCACAACTTGCGGTTAAGGTGTAAAGGGTCGCAGTTCGAAACCGGGTTTGGCATTATCATTTTAGATAATAGTAAATATTTAAGTAGTAAAATTAAGAATAAGATCATTAAAAACAATTGCAGTAAATTTTTATAGCGACTTCAGAAAACAAAAATAGAATTTAAAAAAATCTATGGAATAGCATTACTGCATTATCACTATCATGATGTAATAATAGATATAACAATGACAAAACATATTTCAGAATCATAAGAAAACATAAAACAACATTATAAAAAACTGTTTTCAAATACAATTTATAGATTTTCTACACTACGCAAAATATGGTAAAAAAAGTCAAAATAACTGAGGTTTTCCGTGTGCGGCAGTTGATTACAGCGAGACAAGACAGTTAAAAAACAAAAGCATCAGAGCAGGACTTATTTCCTTGGAGCGCCAATCCTTAAAGGCAATGCAGAAAAAAAAATGGAACGTATTTTGTATAAGTTATGCGACATCAGGCACTTTAATGACGGATAAACTCAGAACAAATACATCATGCATGTAAAGTAATAAATCATTGTTATTTTCCAGCTGGGAGCGGAAATGAACTGCCAATGATATTCATCAGCGAATAATCATCTACTGCTGGACATGGATATTTACTGCTGGACATAGACATCTCAAAGGGCACGCCACATTTTGTATCCTCCGCCATCTTCATCAAGCTAAAAATAATGATGACAATATTGATACATTTATAATATTACCAACAAAAGTACAAAATAACACATAATTGAAAACACTAAACAACCAATCTGAGCAAACAGAATAAACCTATAAATTAAATTAAGTAAAAGTATATTTATTATAATATAATTATTTTAATAATATATTATTTGTTCTTATTTTCTACTTGCCCTCAGCTAAACCTAAAGGTTGTCTAGGAGAAATCGCTTTACGCTCGCTATTCGCTGGTGCACAGTAAAGAGTATTTGTCTTGTCTTATCTTGTCTTGCTGAACGGTGAAGAAAAACATCGTGAGGAAACCTGCATGCCCTAAAAAGCTTGTATTTTGTTCCCGAAGTACGGCGATAGGGCTTACCACTCTATAGGGACGTAATAATCGTCTGTGAGACGCGGGTGTACCGAGTGTGGGCTGTGACTGACGATTCACTTGGGAACATCTCTGACATCCATTAGGGCAGTGTTTCCCAGTCCATGGTCCGCGGACCGGTGCCGGTCCGCCGACATTTCCTGTTGATCTGCGAAAAATATTCTGTTCAGTCGCCACCATTGACGTACTAACAAGTAGACATCGGACCTGCGCTCAAAAGTGTCCGAACCAAAAGAGTGTCAAAACCATTAAAAACTAAAAACGCGTGTCAATCGCACGTCAATCAAAATTGAGCCATGCATCAATGACATACGATTCAAATTAAAATGTTTTGTTTTTTAATATTTTGACACTTCACTAAGGACACTTTTTTCGTAAATCTTGAACTTGACCCGAGGTCCATGGTTTGTATGTCAATGATCGCCACTTTCAATTATAAAAACAAAACAAAGACTCAAAATGGATGTCATTGCATCGCTTTGTCTCCGAAACCAAACTACAGCCACGGCTATCAAATATTATTAATATAATATATCAAAATTAATTTTAACTTTTATAATTTTTCGAGTATTTTCAGTTAATAGTTAATAGTTAAAGCACTTAAAAATAAACAAATATTTCCTGCCGGTCTATGAAATATTTTTCATATTTTTGCCGATCCGCATGTAGAAAAGACTGGGAAACACTGCCTTAGGGGATTCAGGTGATGACGATATATACATTAAATGAATTGCACAGTGATGTGTTTTTGCTTCAATATCCTTAGCTTACTTACTATAAGAACCATTGCCGACAGATGCGCCTGCTCTGAGGAAGTAACAATATTGAACAAACTGTATGAAAAAGCAGCGATTTGTGTCAGAGATACAAGTGTAAATGATTAGTTGCTAACTCATACGAGGTACGATTCTAACGCGTAACTCAACCTACGGACGGCTCATATTTATGAGTAGTTATTATATTATATATATATATATATATATATATATAATATATATATATTATATATACAGGATATACAGGATGCTTGGTAATTCGACCTTTTCCTTTAAAGGGGTTATTATACTAGGGATCATTTCCAACAAATAATGCCTATCAACTAGGGGTCGAAAATGATATTTTTTTTTTCAAGTAATACAAGTCGATATTTAAAAAATTACAAATTAAAAAAGATTCTTACGAATATTAAAGTAGAAATTGAATAAAAAAGAAATTTTTCGATTTATATTTCGACCCACTTGGGATCGTCGAGTCAAGTCTCAAGTATATATATATAATAAAACGGTTAAAAAAAGCTTTTAAAGCAAAAGTATTTATTATCAAAATAAAAAAGGGTTTTCTTTCCAAGTGGAAAAGTCATCGCTGGAAAAATTTCCCGACACATATCCATTTTTCAATGAGACACGATAGTTCAATTTACTTCGTAAAAATGTGTCGTGAAATTTTGAAGTTGAAACGTTCGTATTCTTACTTTGAAATAATTGTATTTTCAAAATAAATTATAACTGGCCAGTGTCTGATACATAAAAACTTTTTTTCGCAAAACATATTGCGTGGCCTGGTATCTATTTCAAAGTCCTTTTTAACGGGTTTTTTTGGTGTAAAAATGCTACCTGCATATCAAATTATGTAGGTCAAATTAAATGCAGTAGACGCAGCCAGTTATTTAAACGTAACCAAATAGTTTTTATTTTTAAATTTTTTTGGATTGTTTTTTTCTACCCTTCTACCCTTAAATCCACAATTATTATGAAAATTTTAATAGGAGGATGAAAATAAAAAATCTGGCCTCGTTTTTGTAACCTTTATGTATATTTCAAACAAGGTTTACAACAAAAAAGGTTGTACTTGTATTTGTGTGGCTGTATGAGGGATTTCCGTGGCCGTAAAGCGGTCTATAAACCGCGGACGGACTGGCAATTGTCTTCTTTGTTTATGGTTACACTCGTTTACGGCTTACCGCAACCGTATTCTGAAGGATAATGTTCTATATGTAACAAGCACGAAGAAAAATTGAAAGCATTCACTACGGAAATTCCTAGGGTGGTTGTGTTAAAATATAAAACTCGGCTAAATTTAGAAATAAATTTACAGGATGAAGGTATATACAGCGTTAGCATTAACTAAAACCATCCTTGGGGTGCATATTTTTCTTATTAAAAATCAGACAAATAAAAATACAGGGTACCTACATACTTGTATGTTACGAAAATAGGCAGCTCTCTTTTCCAAATTATTTGAACAGCTAGTAGTTGGTGGATGAAATAAACAAAGGTTTGATTAGAATTCCGGTTGTCGGTAAAAGCACAAATTAATGACTATAAAACTTTTGCGGGGGACAAACAGGATTTTTTTCAACGCAATTCATCGCTTTGCTGCTCTGAAATTACTACGCGTTACGATTTCTAGGCGTATTCTCGTATGTAGAGTACAGTCAGCATGCGAGATGAATGCAGACCAAATAATATTAGAAGAAAAAGTAGATAGGTTACCTACACAAGATTCGAACTTCTAAAACGGCACACATTACGTAGTATTGCAATGTCACATTGACATGTGGAATTTATAATTATCGCGAGTGAAAAAGAAACAAGATCTATATGTTGCTGTGCGTGTCGTCTCGTGCAACGTCCATCGTGCGCTGATGCCGAAGCGATACTGAGTTCAGGTTTGTAAATTAGCCATGTTTAAACATACCACTCGCAGATTTGACCTTTCTACATTTCTTCTAATATCATTGTGTAGACCTGAGAAATGCGTGATAGGTATATAATATGAATTGCACACACACCCACACAGTCGTTCTTTCTACGCACACAGAAATCTTATTTCTCTTATAGATATCTCTTATAATAGAATCTTATACATGTCATATACAACGTGTAACAGAAAGGTGTAACCATATTTGAAGAGCTTATTCAGTCAATAGTATAGAACAATTTTTACTATGAAACTAATAATGTATATCGAAAAAAAAATTTACTGTTTCATAGAAAAATGCAATGCCGTTTGGCCCAAATATATAGAAGGGCAGGTTTTTTTTTGGAGATTTCAGTGTTATTTTTGAGTAAATGTTTATTGAGTATTTGATTAAGATCACTTAAGGAAAACGCGATTGGACGAAATTTTCTCGATAGAATTTAATTCCGAAAAAACCTCTAAATTGTTTTATTTTTTTTCTGTAATTTTGAAATCTTAAACTACTTTATTGTGGAATTGCATTAAAAATGTGGATGTTATGTATTTGTAAAGTCTTCTTGAAAAACTTTTTGACAAAATAACTTAGTACATTTTATATTAATAAAAAGCCGACTTTTTGCTACTTTTCCACGAATCCGTCCCACTCGGACTGAGGGTTTTTTCGCATATGGAGTAACAGGGACGCTAAAACTTTTACGTAGCGCCTAAATTAGCCGGAAAGTGACAGGCTACTTTTTATCCCGAGAAAATGCAAATGAAATCAGCGCGGACGAAGCCGCGGGCAAAAGCTAGTGTACTATAAACAGCACCACGGACAAACTTTCTTGGTTTTTGTGGTGTAATTGGATTAAGTTTTTTATGTCTGTTTATCAATAAATAAATAAATATAAAAAACATGATCTCCCTCAGTTAGATGTAATAAAATGAATAGGTAATGTAACGACAGAGAGAACGGAGGGTAGTCAGAGGCGTCAAGAGAGTAATTTAAAGTATTTACAATCACCATTACAGCATCTTCTTAATTAAAGTTTTATTTAAAGTGGATGATCGACACAGAAGTACGAGTATTACTATTTAATTCTGTTACCTTTTTCCACACGTGCCATCAACTTTACACCCCCGAATATTCAGTTTTCTTTAAAACAAAATGTTTTAACCATCTAATTTTGCAATTTAAAACTTTCATACCTACATTGGATTACAAAAGTTTTAAATAACAAAATTAGATTTTTAAAAAGTTTGTTTGTAAATAAACTGATTATTCGCGGGTGTAAAGTTGATGGAACGTGTAGATAAAGGTAAAAGAATTCAATAATAATACTTCTGTCGTCATTATTGGTTCCCACAAGTTTGTATGAAGATTGCCTTGGACCATCAACATTAAAGTCGTTTTTCAGTTTACGTTTCAGAATTCGCCTTCTTTACGGTTCGATGGAAACGGATTATTTAAGGGTGCACAACGCTGGCCTTTCCGTTGTATTTGCATTAGAATACAGCTTTCAGTGTTGATATTAAGTTGGAAGTTGTATTGCAATTCCGCTAAAATATGTGAACCGTTTCTCTCTCGTCAAAGGAGCCTGGAATAAACACACGCAATTAGATTAATTGGGTTCTGTGAGTGTTTCGTTAGAGAAATGGGGTAAAGTGAAGCGAGCTTTTAAGTATCTTAGTAATATTAATACTGAGAATGATCTGAAGGTAATAGGTATGTAAACACGGGTCTTAATTGCGTAGATCCTTAAGATACCTTAAATAATAGGTATGTGTCAACGTTTATATCTTAAGGAAACTGGTCGTTATTATTATCAGACCTTAAGAGGCCCATTTACACTTGTATTTTTCTCAAGATTCATACGAAAGGTAAAAATGGATTGTAAAGTCAACAGCTTCTAAATTCTAAATTCGAAGTGGGGGCGATTAAGGCTTGAATATGCGTGTAATATGATTTGTAGGCCAAACTGGCTACTAGAAAATTCTGAGAAATATATATGTACTTAATAATGTTTTTCTGACGAATTAAGCCTTTATGGATTATCGAAATTTTATATCTTTACTCAAAAAATATATATATCTTTAGGTACCTGATTTCATTCTGTACACTCAATTCGCTCGGACACGGAATATGCGTTTGAAATGAATCTTTCACACAATAAAAGATCTCATTATTATCTACAAAAAAGTCTTCCTACAAATTATGGTTAATGTCCTAATGGAGCCGCGATTTCTAAATAACTAAACTTTTGCGTGCGCGGCATCTGATTAGAGTATGATAGAGAGTCAAAAAACAAACGCGTTAGAGCAGGACTGAATTTTAGCATTGTGCAGCCCCTTAATGGTCCTGAACGGACTCTCCGCTACCGTGAGTATTGTGCACTTCCTCCTGGTCAGTCACCCTAGCCAGCCCAGCTCTTTAAAATAGAGCCGAACGGCATCGACATGCTGACACAACTGATTCAGTGAAGGGAAGCTGGAGCTCATCATCGTTGCTAACCCTACTTTCGTTCTTATTTTCACAGTGACGGGGCAGTGGAGAAGCACGTGCTCCACCGTCTCATCCTCGTTCATGCATCCCCTACATAGCGGGCTATCCGTGGTACCCGTAATGAAGAGATGTTTATTTAAGTTACAGTGACCTATTAGTATACGAGTACTTACCATGCCTTTCAAGTAAGTCTGGTTTAGTTTAAAAAGGTACCTGGTTAACTTACAGTCTGTCTGGGATACCAACAGCTTATTTTTTCATATTTTTTTTCGTAAGTATTATCTATTGACATCTAACTATGTCTCTATACAGTCCAAAAAGCTAAATTTAATGAAACACAGTAATAGTTGTCAGGATATCGTGAATATTGCCTTGTTTTTACGCAGAGTTTAGCAAGTTGTATAATTATTATCTATACTGGAAATATAAAAAAAAAAACATACAGTCGAATTGAGAACCGCCTCCTTTTTGAAGTCGGTTAAAAATACAGACGTCGTTCATGTAAAGAAGACTAAGTTTACACACTTTTCTATAACACAGTTACCGTTTCATGGAAAACAGTTTTAGCCTGAAACCTATTCACAAATTTGGCGCTTTTTGAATACCTCGCCAGCTTGCACCTCTTAATGATGGGGAAAGGGAAACAAATATACAGATGTGTGCAAAGTTTTATAAAGATCAAAGCCCTCATGACGTCACAGCCACCTAAAGCATATTTATATGGCAGCTGAACGGGATGGCTTACTAAAACAGTATTAAACTTGTTATAGGTATATGTCGTGGGTTGATCATCAAATCGAGAAGATCGTAGAGTATGAAATCAAAAGTCTTTCAACAAAAGTCAACAAATAGGTGCGACGACGAGCGGAGCGAGGAGAACCGTCTTAGGTTTACATGTAAATATTCTTAAGGGACGCATAAACTGCATCAAAGTGCTGAATGACTTTTAAACAAATAGTAGTTGATGCTACAAGGGCGAAAAGGAATAAATTACGAGGACTATTTAAATCACGAGCGTAGCGAGTGTTTTAAACGTTACCGAGTAATTTATTGCTCTTACGCCCGTTTATCATACTATGTTTTTCAATGCATAGTGTGGGGAAGTAAAACAAATATAATCAAAGAAAAGAATTTAATTATTAAAGTTGAAAGTGACATTGTAACAATTTTGATTGGCTCAAAAGGACTGTATCCAGAGCCGTTAAACAGTGGAAAAAAATAACATTTATGGTACACAGGAAAGGTTGTAGGTTAGCCAACTTCTCGTAAATAAATTAAAAAATAATAATAATAAAGCCCTAGGGCAAAATAATCGACTTTCTGTTCGGTTTTGATGCATAAAAAGTGGCCATTACGAGGACTTTCATTGAAAAATATATTATGTTAATATTCAAACTATAGATTTATTCTACTGGAGAAGTAAAAAACCGGTCGAGTGTGAGTCAGACTCGCTTACCTAAGGTTCCGTATCGTCTATGAAAAATTACATTTGTCATTTGTTTTCGTGAATTTTTAAACCAATATATTTTTATGATTAATACTTGCGATTGTTAGCACCTGGTGAAACTTGGATAACAACATGATAAATAAATACACTTGCACTCGTTTCACAGTTTATAAGCTTATTTAACCCAACCAGTTTCTTGTTTTACGCCATCATCAAGTCTTTATCTTTAACGGTGCTTAAGTTATGAGGCTGTGACATACGGTCGGACGGACGGATGGACAACGCGGGAGTCTCACAAAAAAGGTTCCTTTTGTAACTTTTAGGCACTATAGGAACCCTAAAAAGAGCCTTATTTTACTGGTCCTTAAAACCCGAGATTTTAATTTATAGGAACACAAGCCCAATTTAACCCTCAAAACTCTCTGTACAGATTAGTCTATGTACACACTTCAAAATGGTAATTGGATTTTATTAAAATACTATTTTGGCCACGTTTTGGCGCAAACGATCTTGCGGGATAAGCTAGTTTGCGAGGACATATTTGTATAGAGTCAGTCCTCCTCAGTCCACTCCTCTAAAGCGCTGATTTGAGATTAAAAGTTTACCAATTCCTCGCCTTAAAACTTATACCTATCTTATTTTGTTGGGAGAACATATTAAAATGTTTGTACCTACACCCAAAACTCTGAGATCTTTCAAATATTTTGCGATGTAAAAGTTTTCTCTTCAACAACTTAAATAGTTTTCCTCTCAGGTCGGGACCCAGTAAAAATGTCACAACCAGTAATTTTACGAGTAAAATTTTGTCGTTCTTATACTAGTAGTATTGTACTATTGCAAATATCTCATGGAATAAAATTTGTGTTTGAACGGCATGTACGGAATTCTCATGGACACGAGTCTTATTACATTCACGTAGGTAAAACAACGGGCAAAAGGCTGTTTAAGAGGCTATGCGAATTTTATTTTTGTCACTGTCACTCCAAGCGAAAAAATGCACAGTGCGAGAGGGGCGGATTCAAGGCAAAAGGGAAAAAAGTTGGTTTTATATTTTTATTATTTATATTTCAGTAAAATCGCAATCATAATGAACGGAAGTCATAATGACGGAAGTAGACTGAAATTCGATTTTGTGATAGAAAAAAGACTTTTTCTACTTACTACCTTTATGAAAAAGTTCCATTTAATACTCGAAATTAGTTTTGAAAATCGAACTTTCCGGGCCCCGTTGTGGAATAACTACCAGGGGCTCTACCGCGTAATTCTCATTTGTATCAACTTCAAGCAAATGCATGCGAAATTCAACGCGTGCAAGAGAGATGGCATGTTAGGCGGGCGTCGTCGCACGCACGTCAAATTTCAATCTCAAGTTGATGTTGATGAAAATGAGAATTACGCGGTAGACCCACTGGTCAGATTGAAATATCGTATTGAATTTTAATTTTTTGCAAAATTAGATTCTTTTTGACGTCCTTAGTTTGTCTTTACAATCGAAATTCCCTGCGTTCCGATTCACGACAAAATCGATTACATCGCGTCTGACATTTTTTTTTGCAAAATGATACTGGCCACAAAAAAGCCGCGGGCCGAAGCCTGAAAAAAAAAAGGTAAAAACCGTGCCGCGCTTTGCAAAGTCATAAAATACATTAAATTTGAAAGTAAAAATTTGATATTTAATCAGGTAGTAGAAAAAGTATCGTTCGCAACGAGTAAAAATGGGGTTTCTTACCCTCGGAATGTAAGCTTAAACTAGCTTCATTCCTCGGGTAAGAAAACCCGCCATTTTATATTCGTCACGAAATATATTATTGTAGGTCACCTTACTGGTTCTCATTTATTTACCCAACGTAAGCTTAAGTGTGATATATACCCACCACACTTTTAGTTTCTGACTATTTTGAGTCGGCCTTTTTCGTAAACTTCCGCCAAGTTTTGAGCACCAAAGGATTTAACCGAATCCTCTTATGAAGTTAGGGGTTTTAAATTCAGAACTTCGCTTTGTCCATTGGTGTAACCAGGGTTTTGTTATGGGGGGGTGGGGCACAAGGGGGCCTAGTGTCTAGCCTGATACAAGATTAGTTTTGTACCAAATTGTTTTTTAAAATGGGTTTACGTAGGACACTAAAAACTTAAAATATGAAATTTTATTTAACTACAAGTTTATATTAAGGTGCATGGTCCAAGGCAATCTTCATACAAACTTATGGGAACCAATAACGACGACAGAAGTATTATTCTTTAATTCTGTTCCCTTTTTCCGAACGTTCCATCATCTTTACACCCGCAAATAATCAGTTTTTTACAAACAAACTTTTTTAGAATCTGATGTTGTTATTTAAAACTTTTCTAATCCGATGTTTGAAAGTTTTAAATTGCAAAATTAGACTGTTAAAACATTTTGTTTTTAAGAAAAACTGAATATTCGCGGGTGTAAAGTTGATGGAACGTGTGGAAAAAGTTAACAGAAATAAATAATAATACTTCTGTCGTCGTTATTGGTTTTCACAAGTTTTTTATAAAAACCACATTGGACCATCCACCTTAAGTCGGTCATGCTTATGACTGCTTAATAACTTAAATTTGTTGATTTTTCTGGGGTGCGGGGGGCACCAGGTTTTCTGGGGGGACCGGGCCCACTCCTGCCCCTACCTGGCTACGGCAATGGCTTTGTCTCTGGAATTGACCTCGGTGTGGGTTGCAAGGATTTAGTCCTTGGAAACTGAGCAAATCAAGTAATTAAGCATGATGAAGAACTTCACAAACTTACTTTTAATTTACACTATCTTTTTACATAAATCTAACTTTTTAACGTAACGAGCAAGTTTTACGTTCTTTGGTACACTATTAAAAATAATAAGCAAGTAATTAGATGCATAGACAAGATAGATGGATAAAAACTTTATTCCTAAGTCATTTCGTATATCATATCATAAGATCTTCAAAACACAACAAAATACAAAATGAATACAATAAATCAAGAAAAACGTCAACACATAGTTTGATAACATAAACAAAGTTTTTTTTTTTAAATTAATTTATGGTTCTGCTAAATCATTTCAGCCACGTCCAAGAAAACAGTATCAATACTTATTTAAAGAAACAAAAAATGACCTTGAAGAAAGGATGAATGAAAGTAGAGCGACGAAAGTAATTTATGGAACGTGAAGGTACAGCTCGACCAGGCCGCCCTAGAAGGGCGTATGCTGACTAAATTTTCAACATATTGACGAAGGCCAATGTCAAAAGTACCCGGAATAGAAGAGCTTGTATGACTAGATTGATGGTTGTGGATGAGGCGAAAGAGGTGTCAGGATTGTTGCAAATGGAAATATGTAGTCTCTGCCTTCACCTCTAAGAGACAAGCGTGAGTATATGTATATATGTACGAATATGTACCTAAAAATGGATGAGATTAAAATGATGCTACAATGGTCGTCTTGTCATTGGTCGTAATTGCTTAAGAGACCTGCGGAGCAATCCTTGTTAATACAAAAGAAATACCAAAACCATTTGTTAATCAAAGATATTCTTAAGGTAGTGTGTATTAATTCCGATTGCATTACTGAATATCTAAGTTCCCAAATATATATTAAATAGGAACACTGATTTATGAAATATGAAAATTTTAAATTGCTTAATTTTAAATCGTAATTTTAAATGAATGTAAGTCAAATGTATCAAAGGGGACACCGCTACATAATCCTGTTTGCCTCTGAAGAAACTTTACTATTACAGTTAAACTAGTCAGACAAAATTTGACTAAAATATCGTAAGTAGCCGTTTTATAGTTATTACGAAGAGTATAATTCACATAACGTGCTTACCTCCTACAATCGGAAAAAACCGCGCGTTGTTTTGCTCCGACCTTGACCTACTGGCTCAGTAGGCATATTTCAAAATTTTATCAAAGATTTCAAAAGTTTAGATGAGCCCTGGCACCTAAAATTTATTGCATTGTTTTTGAATGTGTCTTGAATGTGAAATGTCACACTTTTGGCTTTATTTGTATTTCTTGAAATGTTAGTGCACTTTAAAAATGCACACGACGGCATATTGAGACCTTTTTCTCGTAAAAATTCATTAAGGCGTCCAACTATTACTGTGTTTAGATGAGCACTGATTCCAAACGTGTGAGCGTCACCCATTTAAAGGTGAAAACATTTTGGTGCTGTCATACTACGGTAAGGGCTTCTTCTTCTTCTTCTTGGTGGGCTCGGTTTCCGCAACTACTCTCTTTTTTGGACCTTTGTGCGTGAACGGTAAGGGCTTATCTTTACTTTTGAAATCTTTGGATTTTATGAACTGTTTTTTATAATGATTTCTTTGTCATTGTTTTTGTTTTTTAATTTTTCGGAACAAACTTTCAGTTTTTGCAAATCTGGAAAGCAATTTTGATTCGCATGAAAACGCGGCTTGAGAAAAACGTCCACAAAAGCCGAAGAGTGGAAGCGTATTTTCAGAGACTACTTATGCTGGTATATTATTATTGAAATTCCGTGCCCCGAATTTTCCTTTGAAGTTAACAAAAATTGTTCGAAGAATTTGTTAATACGAATAGTCATTCACGCAAAAACACGTAGGTAGCTTACATCAGTTTTAAATAAAAAATTAAATCATAACTTCAATCTATTTTTGCCCAAAACACAGCGTTAGGGCTTACTATTTATCACGTAATAGTCGTAAGTGAAAAGCGGGCGCACCATTCGGAAACACCTCTGACATCCTCTCGGGGTTTCATATCATGCATTCATGTTTATTTTTGAATTTATTATGGCGTATAAAATGCGTTATAAAAGAGACACGATTGGTAGAACCACCCTTTAACCTGCATTCCGAAACCCACAGATCATACACAAATTTGTCCTTACGGGATTTTAACCCGCGACTTCCAGATTAGTGATCGAACGTTCGAACCAGAGGCGGTTTGGTACTGAACAATACCAGAGAATATAAAGTATTACTACGTAAAGAAGCGACACTCACCTCCCCGCGCGAATTTAACGTCCCCCGCGGTCCCCCGCAAGTTAGTGGCAAATCTGGAGGCAGGCAGAGCTCGAGTAGCACTCGTTCGCTGCGCGCGTATTTTGTTTTGTTTTCTTGATTTTGAACACAAACACTTGTACTATTTGCTTCATAACATTTGTTTTATGTTACGAACCAAATAGTACAAGTTTTTGTTTTCAAAATCGAGATGCTTTTTATGTTTCATCAAATGCCGACAATCGCAAGTATAAATCTTGTTTTGTTTTATTACGATACTGATTTTTAATCAATATGGTTCGTTATTGTGGTATATATGAATGCCTAGAAAACGGAGCAACCAATAAAGAACGGAGATTTTTCAAATTTACTTCCTTCCGATGAACTAAGCCATTTTCTTTTATGTTAATATATTTTTAAAGTTATGAAAAAGCGGCGGTAACTCAGGGGTAGAACGCTGGCCTCTCAATCTTGAGATCTAGGTTCAATCCGCGGTTGGGCATGCACCAATGAGTTTTACGGAATTTACATAATGCGCATCGTATTTGCTAATAGGTAAGTACTTCCCACTTTCTGAACGGTAAAGGAAAACATAGTGAGGAAACCCGTATGTCCTAAAAATCGTGTGTTTGTGCCTAAAGTACTTACGGCGATAGGGCTCACCTCCCACCACGTTGGAACGTAATATTTGTAGGTGAAACGCTGGTGTACCGAGTGTGGACTGTGACTTGCATTTCAAAGTTCACACTCGGAACACCTCTGACACCCTCTTGCGCATTCAGGTCATGACGATATATATATTTTTAATACAAATTTATCCATGGGGAACCAGAACTAGGACCTAGGGATTAACCATGCTAAAATTTAGGAAGAGAATCATATAAGTTGCTGACTATAAATGTTGTCCCTCTCGATCGACGACGCTCACACGCTTGCTGCCAGCCCTAGACTAGCTCACGCACACACACAAGCGTGTGCGGACAAGCCAGATGCGCGCGTGAGAGTGTAGGTAAATAACTTGAGCGTGGACTATGAAGTGTCGGGGGTGTGACAATACGTTCGTTTTGGTAATTGTTTTATTTTAGCTACAAATATTCACGTGACTACTACAACCATAGCAAAATGGACTGTAGGATACAATATCAGTACCACAGTACCACATAGTAAAAATGAGAGCGGAGCAGTGACGAGACAAATCAGTCAAAGACTCCACAAAGTATCAATAAGCCCTGCTAAAGCTTTGCCAAAGTCCTTTGAGCACGGTTTGTAAGAGCCGTCATTCTGTAAGACGTAGCTCACGTTTGTCTCGGAGTACATGCTTCCGTTTTCGTTCTGGATGAAAGGAGTACACCTATGTGAGGAAGTGTAACATATTACATTATATTTCAAGTCGATCCCGCTTACTCGTATTGATGTGTCACTTTCATGCGGAACCGAAACGGATGCATGAGTTGAGACCTCGATACTCATTAGTTACCGAAACTTAAAGTGTGTAAAAATTAGAAACAATTCAGTAGAACTACCATGAATTTTACACTCGATACACGTTAGCGAATGCGTAAAATTTTTACTATGAGAAATCTTTCTAGCGGCTTACAAGAGGAACCACAATTTCTCAAACAAAATATTTTACGGAGTCGCTAACGTGTATCGAGTGCAATACTCATAATGAGCCTTCAATGTAGAAATATTATGTGCAAGGATATTACAGTTTTGTTTGCAAATCTAGAGATATCTCAACTTTTCATTTCAGCTCCATGCAAATTTTTCGTTTGAACGGCCGCCACATTTGAAAGCTACCTCCTCATGATGCTCCCCCCCTAACTTTTTTGCTCCACATAATCTGAGCAATACGTTGTACAAGTTTCATTCAGTCCCTCAAATTATAATTCATTTTCAGGTGTGGCATATGCATTACTTACGGTGTTAGGTTATCCATAAATGTCTATTGCTATTTGGGTTCTTCTTTTGATTTCTAACAAATAAATAATAAGGAGTTATTGACTAGATTATTAGACATAGAAAATCATGCAAGAGGGGCAAATATGGAAATGAATGGTTTGCCTGAATCAAACACAGAAAGTTTGGCAAAATTGATAACACAGATTGGAAACATAGTCAACTGTCTTTCTAGCTTTCCAACGACACCCATAATGTATATTATCTAAAATAAATACTGCTCATACTGAACGTTTGCCATGACCTTGACTGACCTGTGCCGATCGGCACAGTTATGAGCTTACGGGTTAAAATTGAGGATGGTAATATTTTCGTGCTTCCGTGTTGCTAAAATGGACAGCAACAAACCTCATAACTTTAGCACCGTAAAAGATAAATACATGAAATTTTGCAGGAAAATAGCATTAATTTGCCCACATATCACGGTGTAAAAAAAATATGAAAAATTTTAAATTGTTCAAAAAATTTCCAAAACGAAAGTGAGAAAAATTAAAAATATTATCCTAAAAACAGAATATGGGTATCAAATTGAAGATATTAAAAAGCTGCTTGTAAAAATATATACTTTTACTGTATTTATTGGCACTGGTTTCGAGAAATCTTTAAGCAACCCTGAAAATATAACTGGTAGACCGAAAAATATGAAAAAAATGACAATTGTAGATCGTAACTGGCCAATTACAGGAAAACTATAGCGATTAAAAAAAATTGACCACAGATGAGTAATTTAAAAAAAGAAGTATAATAAAAAAATATATATTTTATAAAAGTACAATATGTGTATCAAATTATAGATATTAAAAAGTTGATTGTAAAAATATATACTTTTACTATATTTACTAACACTGGTTTTGAGAAACCTTTAAAAACCCCAAAAATATGTATGTCCCCCCCTTATCTCCGAAACTGTTAGACGGGCGAGGTTTTAATTACTTTTCTTCTGATTTTTCTCAAAACTGTCGAATTACAGAACCCTAGGTACGCGAGTCTGACTCGCACTTGACCGTTTTTTTTTTAAATGTTTGCCTGCCACTTTACGATCGGAGCCTCTGAAGCCGACACAGATGTGAAATGCTGAAGCTGGCACTGCGCGACGAGAATTCCGACCGTAAATGACAGTAAATAGTTACCAGTGAAACCACTAGTTGCTCTGTGGGATGAAGTATTGAATCCTTGAAATATTGCTATAAAGGATATTGTAGCTGCTTCGGAAAGAGTCAAAGGTTTTAGGAGGGGCATTCGGGTGGCATCGGCTTTCAAGTATTTCGATTTGACGCGCGCGGCACCTGTACAGTGAAAATCTTTCATCTTTTAATAAAATACCTAAAGTCCAAAAAATTCAGTAGAAGTGACTCTCCAATAAGAAAAAACAACTTGCCTTGACCCCTCTGCGGCAATCAACAGACTCTAGCTCGGCCCCCAGCTTTACGTGGACTCTACCAAAAGATGCTTTAACATAGATGACCTGCGACTCCTTTGAAAAAAACTTTTTCGAAGCTTGGCATACGGGGCGGCGCGGAAGCCACATCATCGAAGCTTGACCTGCAACCCGTGGAATAAATATAGGGATGAAAACAGCTCACACTGACTCCCCCATCCTGCCTTTCCGCTTTCTATGATTTGCTCGAGGGTGAACACTAGGTTGATTACAATAATTTCCCTGACCTCTCCTCTGAGCATGTCTTCACCTCCCCTATATAAATACTGTATCCTCGGTGTGCTGGCTAGACCGGAACGGGCTTGTTGCTGGCTGAGGTATACTATGTTACTGTTAGGTACTGTTTTTAGATGTACAATGTAGATTCTACATACAAAACAAATTGTCCCACCAAGCCTGCGCTATCTAATCAAAAGAAACACATTCCATGGTAAAGATAGAGTAAAGCAGACCTGTGATGCTAATCAAGTATCTGTGTAGCGATGAGCTAGTGCTGTATGTGTTCCAATTAGTTAAGAGGAGTTGAGACTTGACTGATTGGTAGAAATTGAGTAATTTTGATTTTGTATATTTGTTATCATCTACTTTACTTAGTGTGCAATGTGCACTGCAAATAAATAAAATCATTACGTCAACGTTACGATCAGTATGCACCCCAAAGCAGGTGTTAAATGTGTTTTCGAGGAGAATGGGAATGAAATTGCGGTGGACTGTCGATCGAACCGTCCTTTTATATTATTTTTGACATCTCAGCATGGTAAAGAGTGAGCGCCATACTTCATACAAAGTGATTTTATGTATGAATTTCCAGTTTTAGCCGTTTTTGGTTGATCTTTTTCTCTCGAGGCGAAACACGTGTCGATAAGTTTTCTTGCTAGTTATTTGATATTGCTTTAAATTATTCATACTGCTTGCGTGTTTTATATTTGCTTGACCTTGCATTTTAAATAGCATGGCAAGATTGTTTAGCCGAATATTACAAATTAATAATATATATCCAGAAGTTGGTGATGAACTTTGATCGTATTTGAATGACTAGGATAGCCGTGAACTACCTATGAGGTAACATGCAAGGTAATTTTTTATAACATTTTTCTCTACTGATCATGAAATGATAGACTTTGGATGATTTTTTGCAATAATCAGGCAACCTACAGTTATTAAAAAGTATGTTCTCCTACCGTTAATGAAGTAAGTTTAAACAAATCACGTCAATTGATTCATATATTTACTGTAAATAAATATATTAAATTTAGTTATTTTAAACTTTATTTATTTCAGTTCTTTATTTATTAATAGTAAAACAATAAAAATCGATTTAACTGTTTTATTGTTTTACTATTAATAAATACAGAACAGAAATAAATACTGCAAATAAAGTTTTTTGTAAACCTCTATTTTACTAATGTACTAATCGACTTCATATTAATTTTTTCTCGAGTATCGATTGCAGGATTTAGTTTGTTGTTTCTTTATAACATTTATTTGAATGATATCTAGACAGTTTGAACAAATCGTTTTTTTATTTTAACCAGAAGCCGAGCTGTTTAATTGCCTAATTGCAGTAGATAAAATCCATTGGGATATTTTATGCATATTATTGACCACGTTTTAATATATGTTTTATTAATTACTAGTTATAGAGATGTTTTGAAAAAAAATTCAAAGTATAAGAATCTAGACTGATGAGCTACATACCTTTGCCTAGCAATAAATAAAAAACTAGAGATATATCGTGCTTTATGGTCAAGCCATTTCGGTCAGTTACAGAGTGAATAAACTGACCGTGTGTGAAGTGAGTGAATCGGATTGATAGACTATTAACGAGTATGTATGATGTTTTCTTGTCTTTTGTACGTGTTGTTTAAAAATTGTTAAAAATTATTTAAAATTACAATTGTTCAAAAATTGTTTTTCTATTTAATTAATTAATTATTGTGTATGGATGTTGTCTGGAATAAACAAATTTATTATTGTTTATTATTCTTTTGTTTTTGTTAATACATACAAAAATAGTAACCAGTAAATTATTGATTTAAATAGATTTGATAGATTGTTTAAAAAAAGACATTTTAGTATGTAAAAATCCAAATTTTGGGAAAGGGTAAAATATTAATTAATCCCTTCGCTGTTTACCCAGTTTCATTTTAGCTTTTCAAATTAGCAGGCTAATAATTTGAAATGTTATAGATTCTGAAATGTGAAATTGAGGATAAGTGTAGTATTTAAACGAATCCCATAGCATTTTTTTCGGGTTACTCGGCATTTTGCGATTTGTAAATGTGTTTTGCAAAATTTTCAGCTAAATACCTAATTATAAAAGATTTGATGTAACACGTCTGTCGTCAAAATAAATGCTTTCTTCTAAATTTTGAGATTTTGAAACATAATTTCTGAACTATCTCCATAGCTGTGATCCATAAGGTAAATTTATTGTCATCCTTGAGTTTATTTTAATGGCTTCCTGATAGGTTCACTTGGATAGACCCTCTTAAAGTTGCCTACAGTTAGAGAAGAGATAAAACTAGTTCAAATTAGGGTACATTTGGGTTCAGAACGCCATTAGCTTTCATAAAATATTCAGTTTCAGGGCAAATATGTCAAAGTTGAGCTTTTGGAGGGTTGAGATATTAAACGACTAGCGTTCGTCAGTTAATGAATTTTAAAATAGATTTTGTGGGTTTAAATGGCTGTATCTTAAATATAGTAAATCGGCCAAGCGCGAGTCAGTACTCAAAGGCTAAATGGTAGCGCCTAACAAACAATTCGTTACCCTCTGAGTACGGAACCCTAATTTTTATTGTATGTGGTTTTACTTTAGGTTATGTAAAAAATATTGACCTAATTTAAATTTGTCTGTTTTACCGTATGATAGAGCTAAAACATATAACGTTAAAAAAATGCAACTTTTCGAAGATTTTTGTGTAGTATTTTTATTTTTTGTTTAGAATATCGCAAAACGGCTCACCTCAATGAATATTTTTGCCGACCAGTTTCAGCAGATTCAGACTGCCTTCTTCTGGGCGAGTGAAGACGGTTCCGCGACGATGTTGCGCCTCGCACTGTGCGGGAAGTCATCGGTGCTGTTGGTGTGGGTGGTCAGTAATATATACTTGTTAAGCAATATATACCGAGGAAATTTTAATTGTACAATATTATTATTATATTATCTGTGACATGACGTTAATTGTACACACATATTTTATTTAAAACTAGCTTCTGCCCTCAGCTTTGCCCACGTTGATTTGGGTTTTGTGTTGTCCTGTCGAATCTTCGAATCGGAGTATTTTTGGGGTCATTAATTTATATGGTACGTATTTTAAATTAAAGATACTTGACACCCCAATACGATCCCATGGGAACTAATTTATGGGATAAAAAGTAGCCTATATCTTTTTCAAGGTCTAGAGCTAAATAATTAAATTTGTGCAAAATTTTTGCTCAATCGGTTCGCAGCGGTTCCGGCGTAAAGGAGTAACAAACATCCATACACCTGTCTATACATCCATCCATCTATTTATCCGTCTATCCATCCAAACTTTTGCATTTATAATATTAGTGGGATTATTCCAGTGTGAATCCTCCTCAATGTAGAGAATGTATATCTTCAGTGGAAACAGAGGCAGGCACGCAGAGCTCTTCGAGTATATTTACATGTGTATGTGGTTCAATATGGCGTAAATTTAAGACATGTATTATTATCTAAAACTAGTTCGATGTGAAACCTCCTCAATGTAGTGAGTGTAGATCTTCAGTGAAACGTGAAGCAGGAGCGTAAAGCTCTGCGAGTATGTTTACTTGTGGATGTTTGAGCATTTGGATAACGATCACGGTGTACACGAGGGTTTGTGATTGCAAACTGTTGAGGGTACTTCTTAACCTAACAAGCAATAAACAATTCTTTAATGATAAAAATACGGTCAAGTGTGAGTAGGACTCAGGTCCTGAGGGTTCCATATATGTCGTTTAAAAAACAAACATATTTCACTTGCAGTTATGATAGACCAACTTAACTTGATACTTACGATCTATTCAACTCTTTTTATCTAAAGGGTCTAATTAATTTGGTATCAATAACTTTTTATAGAATAAAATACAGGTAATTTGCAGATTTTTCCCTATACGTGTGCTATAAGACCTACCTGTGAACTAAATTTCAAACTTTGGATACTAGTCCATTCAGCAAACACGATATCTCTGACAAGCGTCTCTTAGACAGGAATATGAAGCAGCAAACAGCTGAAAGAGACAGCACATGGAAATAAGTGAAAGAATGATATAAGTTTTTTTGTGTATATCATGAATCGTGTTAAAACTAGGCACGTCGCCTCGCTCCCCTTCGCTCCGCTTCGCTTGACTCCTTATTTTATCTTACATGTAAACCTAATACGATCCTCTGTGAGTCAGTCAGTGAGTCAATCGAAGTGACGTCACACGAAGGAAAATGGAAGTTGCAGCTTTTTCGTAAAAAGATTCATCATCATGAGGTTACTTAGTCCACAAGTTCTAAAATATAGCTTATTAAACGTAAATCTCAAAATGGTTTTCTAATTAACACATCTTAACATAATTTAATCTAAGCGAATTGTGTAAAACTGACATGTATGATGACACCCCCAATAATTTTTTTTAAAGCTTCATAATTATTATTGTATAAACGAACATTTTGTAATAAAAACTGCAAAGTTAAGCCAGTAATTTTTGTAAAAAATCGTAAAATTTTGGAATAATACGAAGTGGAACATTTTAAGCACATGCACTTGACCAGATTTTTTGTGACATTTTATATAGAGCTCTACAATTCCACCACCCGTATATCCCTATTTACTTTTGTGCTAAGTGAAGCGATAATTCTAGACTCGGTAATTAATTACACTTTAGATCTGATTGTTACATCTGCTTTGAGCTTTGAACCGGAAAGCAAAGAAGATGTTTGTTGATCATTTCATAATGTGTTTTCTTAACAGATTTTGCGCAATTTTGGTTGTTGTAATTTGTTTGATCAGTTGTTTTAGTGATAATGGGATTAAATCAAAAGATTTAAGGATATACTAATTAGTATCGGTAGCACAGTCGGTCTTAAAATTGAGACTGGAATTTGAATCCTACCGGTCAAAATTGTTCCAATAAGTTTTTCGTTATTGAAGTGCGCATAATGTTTAACCTGCAGAATGAATACAAATAATAGGTTTTTACATATGAAATTGCTGTAATTTTATTACAGATTCATGAGTTCATAATTCAAAAGCTATTTCCATTATTTGTTTTTTGTTTGAAAGTTGATTTCAAAGTTTTACGTATTAAATTTTGTTTTTGTTGTCAGTTTGATAACCAAAATTAAAATTTCAAAAACAGTTCGTCCTAAATGCCACCCATTTCCATGGAAAGATTCGTAATAATTTTTTACAGCTGACACTTTTCAAAAATTAAATTAGTCTTGCTGTCAGGTTAATGTTGTCTCATTCATACACAAAAGAAATTACCTAATTTGGAGATGTCATTCCAAAAAAATATATAAAAATTTTAGTACTGAAAACTGAGTTTCCTTCAAATTATCTATAGAAAACGGCAACTTAATAAAAAAATAAATTATTAATTAATAAAGAAATAAATTCCGTAAAACTCATTGCTGCATGCCCGACGCCCATGCATACCCCTGAGCTACCATTCCTTTATCATGTGTTTCTTTCTTAATAAATTATACTTTCACGATTACTCATGATATACTTTGTAGAACATTACAAGTTGTCACAGTGTTTCACTACACAAACTCTGTAATAATAGATTTCGCACTGAAATTCAGCCTTACTTCTCGTCAAACTTCCGTTTACTTGTTTAAGAAGTTTTGTTTCATCTTCTCTGAATTTAGATATTCCAAATTCAATTCTAAATCAACTTAAGCGAAGTGAACAGTTGGAAAAGTTTTCAGTGTTCAAAAGTATGGACTCACTGTCTTGAAGTGATATTAGTTGAAGTTTGGTAGTGTTCAAAAGTTTATTTTCACTTTGAGAAAGATTTGAAAGTCTTTGAAATTTATTAGGTTAGCTACGGTCTGTTTATTCGTACAAGACTACGGTAGATTAGTCGGTAGGTCTCTGGACTCTCAATCCTGAGTCCCTAGTTCAAATCCTGCCTGCCGGTCGTTTAGTAGGCCTACCATGAGTATGGGTCTTGATTCTCGATAGCAACTGAGTAAAATAATTTGTATTAAAAATTCTGGTTATGATCTGTGGATAAGGGTTGTTGTACATTCGTCACATGTAAATTCGTCACATTTTCGTACAGACAGCAAAAAAATCAAACATTAATTAAAATAAAAAAATTATATATTTATTTTTCATAAGGTTTCAATTTACATAATTTTTGTGTAAAGTACCAAAGCAAGCAAAGTTATAGGTTTTATCGCTCGAAATTATACAAGGAAAAACACCTATAATTATGAATGTTCTCTCTCTCCTAATTCTTAAAAGTGCTGTCATTATGAAAAATAAATAAAAAAAAATTTTCGTTTGATTTTTCTGTTGTCTGTACGAAAAATGGGTGTGTACAAAAAATGTGATGAGTTTACTTTGTGACGAATGTACATAAACCCGTGGATTATGTGGTATTATAAAATTTTGATAAAAACACTTGTACTGTTTCACAATATCACTGTATTATTAGTTCAACCGGTTTCGCCTTACAAATAAATAAACAAAGGAATGCGTAGTTGTTGTTAACATATAATAATGAAATATTATTCACCTTCTGCAATGTAAACAACAACTACGCATTCCTTTGTAAGGCGAAACCGGTTGAATTAATAAAACAGTGATATTGTGAAACAATACAAGTGTTTTTATCAAAATTATGATGATGTTTCACCAAGTGCCAAAAATCTCAAGTATTAATCATATGATAAAATGGTGTTCGTCTGGTAAACCTTGTACTCGTAGGAACAGCTGTAGAAAAAAAACGAATGACGCCTTGTATTACATTACGGTATATGTTTCACAAACACAATAAATTACAATAGGTATAAATTATCCCGGTAAATGCCTGTTATCCGGCCTCTGATTGGACATGATTTATGCATCATCCAACTTCCGATCGTGACAAACGGCGCAAACAATTATTACCTACATTTGCTGTGGACAAACATACAACCAAACTTACCGGAGAAAAGATAGTTGAATTCTCTAAAGTGTCATTGTACGACGTACAAGAGTACGTGGAACAAATACTAACTTAAACTAAGTTTAATCTTCTAAAAAACATGACTTAGACATTTAAGCTAGGTTTAAATAAGGGCTAATTAGTAGTAGAGTAACTTGCGTAATGCCTAGTTTGAACGGATAGACTAGGAACCCGAATGCGGGGGTTAAAAGTACCATTTATATTACTACACTGGCCTGCAAAACTAAGTACTACACTTTTTAAATTTGATTTTTTTCTAAACCATAGAAGTTAGAGATTTAAAATAATCACACAGTGAAGTTGTCCTTATAGTTCCCTATAGTTTCAAAGAAAGCTGATAAAATTTGCTATAAAACGTTTTTTATTTTAAATCTCTAACTTCTATAGTTTAGAAAAAAATCAAATTTAAAAAGTGTAGTACTTAGTTTTGCAGGCCAGTGTAGATTAATAAATGATTGCGAGATGGTACTAACAATTGTAGCTGGGTATTGTTAAAAGTCAAAAGTGATAAAAGAAAACTAGTCTAATAAATAGTAACACAAGTTACTCTACTACTAACAAGCCCTAATGTAAACCTGGCTTATGGGCGTTGTCGGCGAAAAACGCGCTCTCACGCTCGTATGTAAGGCGTAGACAGAGACACGTCGACTTTTTGCCTCGCGCGTCCATCTTTATTACAAATTAATAATTATTAAGATTTTTAAATTTCATATTTATTAAATTTAATGTACACTTAGTATAAGTAAAACAGTGATGAACTTGGTCAAAATATTTTTTTTACTTCGTTTTGTAATTGAAAAACAAGAATTAAATTTACATTTCGTTTTTGTACATCAAGAATATCAGTATCTTTATATTTAATTTAATTTTTAATTTTCAATTCTATTTACTAACAATATAAAGACTTTTTTAATACGGTGTTAAAAGACAAGTTAATTATTGCTTTCTCAAAAACGAGTGATTGAACGTTTTTACCGCCAGAGCGCTCTTAATTATTTATTCAAATAGTCTTCTTTTATCGCTACCCTGTATCTACTACAATTTTTAATACCATCTTGCAATCGCTTACACTCGCTTTCCTACTTTACCCGTGTAACTAGACAGAAAGATTACCACACGAAGATTTTTTTGAAAAACAATTG
This sequence comes from Ypsolopha sequella, assembly GCA_934047225.1. NCBI lineage: Eukaryota > Metazoa > Arthropoda > Insecta > Lepidoptera > Ypsolophidae > Ypsolopha > Ypsolopha sequella. The sequence goes on from OW203987.1 coordinate 27,705,073, forward strand.
CTTTAAAAAACTAAAAATAGTGGTAAATTTATTTTTAAATATCATAAAAATGACGAATTTATTAGCAATCAAATTGTATCGTGACATCATCGTACACGGGTTCATACTGCAACTAATTAAGGCACTACGGAAAAAAATTAGACTGACTGACGGTCAAACAAACAATAAAATGAATCTATAAAGGTACCGTTTTTTTATTTTGAGGTGCGGAACCCTAAAATTGTGAGTAAAAGGTGATCTGAACCCGTGATCCCGGATTATTGGTCGAAACGTTCGAACCACTAGACTACAGAGGCGGCCAATATAATAAAAAAAATATAAATACATACAATGACATTCTATACCATATAGAACGTCGTTGTATACATATAATAAAAAAAGGGGAACGTTTCGTGTCCGTAAATAAATATGATTTATGGCATTTTGCGAACATAGTTTACTGTCAATAAGGCTTTTCCGGCAAAATGTTGTTATGTCACAAATAGTATAAATGCAAAAGTTTGGATGGATGGATGGATGGAAGGATGGATTAGGCTGAAACTTTGCACAAATGTAGTTTTAGACTGGAATGGGACAAAGGCTACTTTTTATCCCATAAAGCCCATATTTTCATCCCATATCCCATTGGAAGGCAATGGGGTGTCAAGTCCCTATAGAAAAGTCATGTACCGTTACTCCTTCACGCCGTTGAATATTAGTGGGATGGGATAGTGAGGATGGGATAGTGGCATTAGTGGGATGGGATGGGATTCGATACGACTATGCAAAAACATAATTAACGCGGGCGAAGCCGTGGGCAAAAGCTAGTACAATATAAATGCATTAAGTTGTAAATGAACAGGCACACCAACTGAAAAGCGTGTTTAAACTTGGTATGCCTATCATAGATTCATAGATTCATAGATTCATAGATTCTTTTATTTAGTACATAGGCGAAACAATTCGCACTTATACAGGTCAACATTTACAAATATGTGTACACAATTAATAAAATAATTAAAACAACATTATTTCTTGCATGAGTACATAATTATGTACTCAAGTCAATACATAAAAAGTAAAATTAGCTGTTTATAAGCTAGACATTATAAAAGACGATACATTCTGTAAAAAGCATAATTAATATGTCATAAGGTAAAATAATAAATATGTCATACCTTACAATAAAATTAACATGTCAGAAATAATTAATTTATATAGTTAAGAGTCAGTGAAGGCATTTTTATCCTTAAGGAAATCGTCAATACAATAATAAGCTTTTTTTAATAGGAATGCCTTTATCTGTCTCTTGAAAGGTTTTTCGTTCAGGCTGTGCAAACTTTCTGGTACTTTGTTATATGCTTTAAAACTTATACTATGGAAGCTATTTGAAACCTTGGCCAATCTAGTAAAGGGCACAATGATTTTATGTTTATTTCTAGTCTCATAATTGTGGATGTCTTTGTATTTTAACACGTCGTCTAAGTTTCTCCTGGCGTGTATAATTGATACATATATATAAATTGAAGGCAATGTCATAATATTAGTGTCTTTAAATATTTGTCTTAGACTATGTCTTGAGGGTAATTGGAGTATTGCTCTTACTGCCCTTTTCTGCAATATAAATATGCGTTCAGCATCAGCTGCATTGCCCCACAAAATAATACCATAGCACATAATACTGTGAAAGTAACTGAAGTAGACAATTTTAGCTGTCTGCATGTCCGTTAGTCGTCTAATGTTCCGGATTGCGAACACGGCAGAGCTAAGTCTCTTTGATAGCTTATCAATATGTAGGTGCCAGCGCAACTTTTCGTCAACTGTTAGACCTAGAAATTTCACATTGTTTTTAAAGGGAAGCGTTTCATTGTTAACTTCGAGCGTGCTGTCTTGTTTGTCACAACGTAGAGTAAATCTAATAGCGTTAGTTTTGGAAGCATTTAACAATAAGTTGTTCGTGGAGAACCATTTGTTTATGCTTTTCAGGGCTTTATTGATGTGATCTGCTTCAATTTGATTTTTGTTTAATCTAAATATTAACGAAGTGTCGTCAGCAAACATTACTATGTTAGTAATCTTTTCCACAAAATAGCTCAAGTCATTGATGTAGACCAGGAACAAAAATGGGCCTAAAATTGATCCCTGTGGAACTCCCATCTTAATGAGAGAACCACCTGACTTAATTCCCCCTATGTGTACATGTTGTATTCTATCTGTTAGGTAAGAATAAATTAAATCTAAGTTTCGGTCTTTAACTCCGTAAAAATCCAACTTTTTTATGAGGATAGTATGATCCACACAATCGAACGCCTTGGAGAGGTCACAAAAAATACCTATGGCATCATTGCATTTAGAACGTAAAGCATAAAATAACTAAATTTTGCCGGCAAAGCCTAATTGACATTAAACTATGTCCGAAAATGCCATAAATAACATTAATTCAAAAATAAGTACGACAATATTAAGTTGTGTATTTTGTACCGGATACGAAACGTTAATTTCTCCAAGAAATTGTTTAGAATCTTCATTAACTTTCCATCCCTTTTTTATGATAAAAACTTCAAAATAAGAATTCGAAAACTTTCCTGAAATTCATACTGTCAATTATATTTCGCTCCTTTATTAAAGTTGTTAGCGTACCTAAATTGGTTTAACTTTCTATATAATATAAATAAATGAGCATTCTGTTGGAGTCGTTAAAGGTTTTCCCAACTGAATATGTTTTTTGTTTACTACCAAAGCTTTTAGAGTTCGTTTGTTTATTCTGCTGCAAATTTCGAGGAAGTCGTAAGTTTTTGTTTTTTGGGCTGGTTTTTTTTTTTAAATTCCGTCACACAACTGAAAAATCAACCCATAAAGAACATTTGCAGTAGGTATTTAATATTGTGTTACTTTTTCCCTTGTGTTGTAGTTGATTAAATTATTTAGATCATAGGCTAACATTTGCTAAATTTCAGTCTCTTTTTAGGGCTAACTAAATATTTTCCATGTACAATTTTTGCAAATATTTACTATATGCCTTACCAGATTTTTCATCCGTCCATCAGCCTAGTTCGTCCACTGTTGGACATAAGCCTTTTCAGGACTTTGCCACTCCCGGCGGTCATCCTGGGAGAGTTGCCCATACTCACACACGCTGGGCAGGCGGGTTGGTGAGCGCGGTGCCGGAACTCTCGCACCAGTGACGCCGCTGCCCGTCACCAGTCTGTTCCATATAAGGCCCGGCTATTAGGGATGGAAATACCGCCATCCATCGGTCCCAGGCATGGTGGGCCTCCTGGTTTTTTGCCTGTGAGCTGTCCTCTTACTCTCCCCCGAATTACTTCGAGGGGGTCTCCAAGTAAGATGGTGGTACCTCCATAGTCGAGCCCAGCATCAGCTCTACCACCAGATTTTTAATAATAATAAATTAGCAAATTATAATCGTCGGTTAAAAGTGGATGTACCAAGTGTGGACTGTCACTAGCATTTCATAGTTAGAGACTACATAACTTGGGAATACCTCTAACGACCCCTCGGTGATTCATGTCGTGACGATATGTTTTATTTACCTGTTAGGTTTGCAATCACCATATTTTAGATTGTAAATTTCGTTTTTTTTTTTTAGGAACTCACAGCAGCAGATTCACAACTATGGAAAATTAAATCTATAGAAAGCTTTTATAATATTATAAAACGACTGTTTTTGTAAATGGTATTTTTGGTATTTATTTATAAAAATATTTATGTTCCAAAATGAATAATGTATCAAATAGGAATCTGCCTGTCTCTTGTTACAGGGAGATAATTAATTCTTAATTGCAATTAAATTTTAGTGAGCGCGGACAATAACAACAAGAACCGAAATTCAAATCTAAATTTCTTGAATGTGGCCCTAGAAATTATCTTTTAGGCATTTTGTGTTGTTTTCGGATGAAAACTTCGTTGCGTTTTATCCAACTGCTCTAGATGGCTATTCTGGCACGTGCGAATAAATTGCAAAGGCAGATTTTGGGTGGTTTTTGAACGTGATTTTCTGTGAATTTGTGTTGATTTTTCATTGGATAATCTAGAGTGAGAATTTTTTATATTTCATAGTTTTTATTTGATTCACATTTTAGTCACTCCAGTTTTCATCGCATGATATTTATAATATTGTGAAAAAAAGTCAAACATATTGTATTGCGACTGAAAAATAATGGAAAAATAGCTGTCCTGGTTATAGATAGAGTAGTTACATAATAATATACAACGTGTAACAGAAAGGTGTAACCATATTTAAAGAGCTTATTCAGTCAATGGTATAGAACAATTTTTGATATGGAGCCAACCCTGAAATCTCCAAAAAAAAAATGTGCCCTACCATGCATTTCGGCCGAGCATCGTTACATTTTTCTATGAATGAATTTCAAAGGATTGGCTCCATAGTAAAAGCTGTTCTATACCATTGACTAAGTAAGCTCTTCAAATACGGTTACACCTTTCTGTTACACGTTGTATAAGATAAGAAATATTTCACGGTTTATACACAGTGTGTAGCATCTTGAAAATTTGACCTTTTATCAATTTTGACTTTTGAAGAACGCGAAAATATGTAATTTAGAACTACGTTTGTAGGGTTCAATACCCAAATGGCAAAACGAAGCCCTATTAATGTCACTCTGCAGTCTGTCTATGTGTCTGTCCATATGTCACGGGTCTCAAGCTCGTAAACGGAATGAGTTACAGACATGAAATTTAAATTATCGTCGTATCCTATATCAGGTGTAAATACACTCTTTGGCCCACAGTGACTTTGCTATTATAACCCGGAGACCATAGAGACCTGACTTAAAATTTTTTGAAAATCACGTACCCCAAAATGCACGCGAAATGATTCAGAATGAGTCTAATTTCAAGAACAAAATTGATTAAATTACAATAAATTATTTTGGTTTTATGGTTTTTCTGCGGATCCTTATAAATTTTGTCTTCTTACTTGGAGTATTTATTTAAGACATAAACCTCAAGCTGCTTTAGAGAAAAACTAAAAAATCTTCCCCTAACCTCATTTTCAAAACTTTTATGTATCGAGTGAATATTATCGAATTAGGTAACTGGCTTTGCAACGCTAAGATAAAGGTCTGGAAAACATATACATATTTAAGTTTGGCATGCGTTAAAACGTACAACAGAAAATACTAAAAATACTAATTCAGTGTTCTATCAAAAATACTAACTGCTTATCAAATAAATGCTACTGACTTGCACACTAAATACTAATTATGCTCTTAAAGGATTTCTTGGTTGTCGAAAATAATTATCACAAAGATTATGTATAGGTACATACCCATTAACCTAACGTTGCCTTCGTGTTATATACCTATCGCCTTAACCTTCTAACCTAACCTACTGGCTTCTTCTGCGCAGAAGGATTTCTGATGGCAAATTTAGTGTGCGAAATAGTATTTTTGATGGGCAAATAAAAAAATCCCTTCAAGTTTTACATTCATCAGGTATGTAGTTGATTCATCATATTTATGCAAATACTCTTGCTTATACTCTTGAAATTTAAGAAACCTTGTCTCGAATAAAAGCACATACTGGTCATTCTGAATAAATTTTCCAAAGAAACATAACTGTGCAAATGAAAAAGAAATAAGCCAATACAAAATTTACTGCAGACTGCAGGTATTCAAACTTAAATGTTAATACTTCGAGCGCTACTTCTAGAATGCACTTACACTTTTGAGCCTATTTCCATCCCAAAAATGCTCGACAGGTGGAGAACGTTTCTTTTTTAGGAAGGTTTCTTTAGGAAGTTAATAATAAAAATACCAGTATATTCACACCCAGTACATGACTATTGTCGATGAAGATCCATCCATATATCCATCAGCCATGTACGTCCACTTCTGGACATAGGCCTTTCCAAGACTTCACCACTCTTGGCGATCCTCCATACTCACACAAGCGGGTTGGTGAGCGCGGTGCCGAAACCCTCGCACCAGTGACGCCACTGACCGTCACCAGTCTGTTTTATATAAGGGTCGGCAATTGGGGATGGATATACCACCCGGTTGTGTCAGTTTGAGAGCTATCCTCTTGTCCACGGTCCGGTCAATTACCGGATGGAATTCCGGACCGTGGACAATCGCTGCTTTAAAGGGGTTTGCGAGTAAGATGGTGGTACTTCCACCTTTGAGCACGGCATCTTCTTTTACACCTTTTGAAAATCAATTGCAATTCTGAAAAGAAAATTTTAAACAATTTAAACAGAATAGACTTATTAGTAAGCAAAAACTCGTATTGATGAAGATGTGATTATGTATTTAAAAATGAGATATTATCTTACTATGTCAATTTGCAGTATAAAAGTATCAGAGTTAAAGCTAACTTCGAAAATCTCTTAAAAATGTTTCTTTGAAAATCTCTTCAATGGGATTATACTTCACCGTGAAAGAATTTTAAGTGGTCTAGACATAAAACGGTTTGCGAGAATTCGATAGTCGAGAAGGAATGAATGATCCACCTTTCAAATTTAAAATTTAAAACGAATCGTTTCTTTTAAGGAATTTGAAGAGTTCACGTGGTTTTGTTCTAAAATCTACATGATTTTGTAAACTATACACGATAAAATTCGCTTTCGCTTAACTGTTTGAAAGTAGGGAAACAGCAATTTCGATGCTTATACTAAGAATAGATGAAAAGCTACACTATAAGTATTTAGGTTGCGTACCTAAAAATAAAAAAAAGACAACGTATATGACTATTTTTTAAAAAGTCTGTTAAGCCCTTTCTTCAAAATTCAAAATTCAAAAAGTTTATTTTGCAAAGTAGGTATACTTTGCAAAATAAACTTTTTGAATTTTGGTATAATACACGTTTCACAAGTCAAATTTTAATCTTATAAAAATATATGTAATAAAATAATAAATGTACATGAACTACTTAGATTAAATGTTTTTTTAATTTATGTAGCAATATATATACGATTAAAATTATAGGTAAAATATTATTATACAAGGTGAAATCCAATCAACCGCCCGAACCCATACCGGAGACCCGGCCAGGGACCAGGAACAGGTTCAATGATCAGCAACCGAGCCCCCAGCACGAATCCAGGCAGCCGACCAAATCCCATCCTATATACTACATAGTAATAGGTTACATATATAAATACATGCCTACCTCCGCCCATTCGATTAGTCTTGCTAAGAAGAACGGGCAAGAAACTTGGCAAGATCATGTCTTTTTTTTTAACATAAACTTATACTATACATCAAATTACTTATATCTACTTTAACCAAGGGATAAGAAAATACAAGACAGCAGGAATCTTTCTCTCAGAGATAGCAAAAATCAGGTTGTAACTAAATAACACATTCTAAACGCATCTTTTTTTATGTGAAATCAGTTTTCAATGGTTCAATGCAAACAAATATACGGCCCTACAAATCAAGTAAAATTACTTTATTTCAAAATATTTTTTGCCTTTTCTCCGTTGACCTAAAATATTAAAATTGCACACTAATGCAGTAAAGCAAAAATCCTGAAATCAGACTTTCTAATATTTGTGGAATTATACTTACAACAGTTTCTGCGTGATAATAAGAAAGTCTTCTTCAAATTGTTTGAATCTTTTTCCCACAAATGCAATTACATAATATGTATATAATCTTTATGTCACAGCTGTGATATATGGACGGACGGACAGACGTACCTACAGCAGAGTGACCTTAATAGGACTCCGTTTTGCCCTTTGGGTACGGAACCATAAAAAGGATCAGTGAGATCACTCGAACATACTTTGAGCTTATCGTGAACATATGATCAAGTATAAATCGGCAGCCTCAACAACATCCTTGCTAAACCTGGCAGTTTATTCGCCCATGAATTTTCAGCTTCACCACGGTCCCTGCATTTGTCACAAGGGCGGCCAGTGTAAAGCTGTCACGAGCGTCGAACACGGCTCTCGAAAAGGTTTCCTTGATATTTCGGGACAAAGGCTGTCCAAAATACGGCACTGGAATGTATTTTTTACCGGCTAGGATTCGACTTCGATGAATTGGGTGACTGATTGCGGCTAGTTTCAAGTATAAGGTGATTGGTTTCTACGGTAGGATTTAAATTTTTCAAGGTTTCTAAGAATATGATATGATGAGCCTGATTTAAACCTAGCTTTCGTGACGGTTTTAAAGTAATGGATTACTCGTTAAACTAGGCACTAAAAGACAATAATTTGTAGTTTTTAGAGTAATGATTTTGTAATGTTACGAATTCCGTTTTCTAGGAGACTATTTTGTTAAGTTTTAATAAAACTGAAACAAGATTTGCTATAATTTGGAGTTTTAATATCAAAACTTCGAAATTAAATAATATAAAATCTTAAAATTTCTTACAATGGACTTTTTGAAGATTTTAGTCACCCTAGTGTTTTAGTTTTGTTAATTAATTTACCTATAAACGGAGGCATTAGACTTGATTAACAAAATTTATACTTGCGATTGTCGGCACTTGGTGAAACTTGAAACACATCTTGAATTAAAACACTTGTACTAGTAGTTTCACTTTATTTGTGTTAACTCCCGACCGAGATTAATTAAGATCTTCCCCTTGAAAATGGAATAAAATCCGAAACCGGTCGGGAGTTAACACAAATAAAGTGAAACTACTAGTACAAGTGTTTTAATTCAAGATTAGACTTGATGTTTGAAAATGGCGGCCGCAGTATGGACTTATGTCAGAATTCCGATAGAAATCCATACTTCGAACGCCATATAATAATTTACAAAATATTTAATTTCGAGTATTTTCACGTATTCAAAATTTTTGTTACCTTATTTTAACCGTCGCCCAAAGGGTAGACTAACATTACAGAGGGATCGCGATGTGTTGTATTGCTTTAAATAAATACAAGGTGCAACCAAGCATATAAAAATGAGAACGAAAACCATTTTTAAAGCAATATGTAAAAAAATAACGATGCCGTATTTTTTACGTATCGCCTTAAAAATTAAAAATACGGAAAATATAATAAATTTCTGGTATTTGAATTGTGACTATAATCTAGGCTTTTATTTTTGAAAAACATGTTTGGATACATTTTCCTCGATAGAAATAATTGTTGAAATGAGGTCTTTGAACACACTTTTTCTTCTAGTTTGACGAATAGGAACCATGTACAGAACTCAACATATTTTATTAGATGGATTTTAACAGTATATAGGGTTTCGATTTAAGAAATTTTGCTTGGTATTTTAGTATTGTTTTGAATGAAAATATAAAACTTACTATTTTCCCTTTCGCCCCGAATCCTCCCCTCTCGCACTGCGCGTTTTTTCGCTTGGAGAGACAGTGAAAAAATAAAATAATATATTTTTTTATTGCACAAGATAAAAATTTCGTACGAGGCGAGGCGAGCTACTATTTCTTATTCTCTACCAGCTAACTTTTGGTAAATTATTAAAAAAAAATTCACATAGCCTCTTAAAATGACATTTATTAGAGTCCAATTTCGTGAAGTACAAGCTAGGGAACTTTTGATAATAAATCCATAAAAATGAAAATATTTTGCAGGTAATTCGTACTTCTCTAGAAAACTAAGGCACGTACAGAAAGTGCTCGATTTTGCATTGAATACATTTATACAGATAGACATATGCTTTCTAAAATATGAGGGATAGCTGTCGCTCAAAATTTATAATAATTTATTTTACTGGTACCAAAATCTTTTATTATTTCTTTTCGATTAATTATTTAATTAGTGTTTTCATCAATGCATAGCAGTTGCATGCATAGAACTTTTTCCGGAAAAGTAATCAGAAGGTCAAGTTTGACAATAAAAAAAATATGAAAAAAGAAAGTTTGTATGACGCCAGTGTAGGCACTGCCTGCCCTAGAAAAAACATTTTCATACAAATGTTTTTTTGTTTCAAAGTGTTATTTAAATTTTTTCATATTTTTTTATTGTCCAAATTGACCTTCTGATTGCTTTTCCGGAAAAAAGTTCTATGCACGCCACTGATGCATAGCATTTTATTTGAGTGTTTGAGTCTGTTCAGCGACCTTACATTTGACGTCAAAAATACCTAGTTTTAGGGTAATCGGGGTAGCACCTCACCTTAAATATGCTTTGCAAAAGGTCAAATAGCTCAACAAAATCTACTAAGCTACTATTGTGACAAATCAATTGATCAATTGATGAGATCGTGGGTGCAATCCCCGCTGGATTGCAATCGCAGCTGGATTGTGGAAAACCCGCCCTTTTCTAATAAATTTTCTTTTTCAAAAAAGCGGATATTTTACAATCCGGCTGCGAAACCGCTCTTAAGCTCTTGATCCATTTTGGATCGAAGCAAAGCGATAGGGCTCACTATCCATCACGTTTGAGACGTCATAAATTTATAATCGTCGATAAAAAGCCAGTGTACAATGCGCGCCAATATTTTAGTCGCCTCTGAAGATAGCGGCAAGAATCGCCGCAATAGCCGTTTTACGGTGTCAGGGGGACGTTACAGGGGCGAGGGCGCGGAGCACACCCGCCTGCGTGCTGCACCACACCCCCCGCTCGCCATTTGGCAGGTGTCAACACTATGATTTAGTGTTAGTGCTACGTCTGTACATTACACACGCGCGCGTTGCATGAAAAGTACCTTCGAGGAAAAAATTCCATGATTCGTTAATTTTATCGTTGAATCTGTTTGTTATTGTTTTTGTTGCCTTTATTTGTTGTTTTTTTTATTTAGTTTGTTCAATTTTATTGTTGTTGTTATGCCTCGCGGACGTTATAGCGTTTTAAGGCGACAATGTAGGAAAATGGTGTTTATATTAATGCGTTTTATTTATATAGTTAAGATTGCACTAAAATAATAAATAAATAGGTAGTTACAACAAGTACACCTTCCCACTCATAGTAAACATTTAATAATCAACCGTTGATATTATTGTTTCCTTGACTGTACCTGCGCAAGCTTGCACTCGTAACTCATTCAGAGGCGACTAAAAGATTGGCGCGCACTGTACGAAGTGTCAACTGTGAGTTGCATTTCATGTTGTGACGTTATGTTTTATCAATTATCATTTAAGTTGGATTACATGGAAGATGAGAAAAGTTTAAGGGCACACTCTGTGCAGGATTAAATGGAAGATAACAAAAGTCTACGGGCAGACTGTGTGCTTGATTATATGGAAGATAAGAAAAGTCTAAGGGCAGACTGTCTGCAGGATTAAATGGATGATAAGGAAAGTCTAAAGGCAGACTGTGTGCAAGATTATATGGAAGACTTCGACCAAAATAAAATAAATGGACGGGCCATAGCGTACAGATTTTTGAAGTCTGTAAAGTGAGCGCCGGCTCTCACTTCATCTCTGTCTCTGTCTGTTAGAAGAGTGACACGTACGCTTATTATTACATGCCATCCAAATAACTGACGAAAAAATACCTTCTTGTGCAATTACAAAGTGTAAAAAGCAAAATAAACATAAAAATAAAAATTAGGTATTGAAGTATATATCCAATTGCTTAAACTCGTTATGAGTGAGGAAACTGTAAAGACAAGGCCCGTCCATTCATTTTATTTTGGTCGAAGATGGAAGATAAGAAAAGTCTAAGGGCAGACTGTGTGCAGGATTAAATGGAAGATAAGAAAAGTCTAAGGGCAGACTGTCTGCAGGATTAAATGGAAGATAAGAAAAGTCTAAGGGCAGACTGTCTGCAGGATTAAATGGAAGATAAGAAAAGTCTAAGGGCAGACTGTCTGCAGGATTAAATGGAAGATAAGAAAACTCTAAGGGCAGACTGTCTGCAGGATTAAATGGAAGATAAGAAAAGTCTAAGGGCAGACTGTGTGCAAAATTATATTGAAGATAAGAAAAATCTAAAAGCATACTGTGTGCAAACGGCTCAGTGTTGCGTTGCTAAAAGGCTATGCATGACGATATGTAGTTAGGTTTTTTGATGATAAGGACTAAAAGATGTGCTGACAAAGAACATCACATGTGGGAAGTCAGATAAAGGCAAACGTAAAAGATAGCTAGAAATTTATCGTTTAAATTTATAGTTTTATTTAGGAAATGGATACTTTCGTTTTAACATTTATATAATTTTTGATACATATTTGTGTCGATTCGGCGTAACACGACTTAACTAATTTAACCTTATTTTAAGCGTCCTGTCTTTTTCTTTTTTTATCAAAAATACAAGGACAGAATGCCTAATAGTAGATTGTGCACTAAGGGAATAAAGCAGTGTCTTACGTCACGGGCGGCATATTGAACGAGGGAGTTATATAGAGTCCTGAGTAAAGCGAGGGGTTCAAGCTGCCCAAGACAAAGACAGGCTTTATTCCAGAGGAGCATACTCTACTTTTCACACCTTCTGCGAGACAATAAAAAGCTCGATATTTTTTATTAACATTAATAATTCAATAAAATTCACTAACAATCACAGCACCAAACACCGTCTTTTGTTTCACATTCTTTGTAAACGCTTTTTTCTTTTTGTTGAATTCTGCTTATGGTGGCCAGTTCGATTTTAGATCAAACCTCTTTACAATCCCATATGGGCATTTGTTTTCCACGAGTTTCCACACGAATTTGACGTTCCAAATTTAAATCACTTTAATCCCTAGGGATTTTCATATAACTTTATATCCCTTGTGTTAGCTATTACAGGTTTTTATTACATGTATTTGTTATTTTAAATAATCATAGTCAAGTAGGGATATTCATTGTGAGACAGCTGGCAACACTCAGCTGTCAATTGGCAGTTTTGGCGGTATTATTGTAAGACTCTGAAAGGGGTCATAGTGTCCCCAATAAAACTATATCAAAATATCTTATCCACCTGTCTTATTTATAATATATCATTAGAAAATATTATCAATTCAGAAGTGCTATAAATATACCTAAAAGCCCAAATAAAACCGCTCAGAAACAAAAAGAAAGATTGCGTTGTAAAATGGTGGCGTGACGTTTTCAGTTGTGTTTTCAAGATCAAAATGGGCTGCATAAAGTGAAATAATAGTTTTTCATAGCCCTATTAGACGATAACAATAACTTTTAAACAAAGTTATGTGTAATTAAGTACTTAAACCTCATCTACTTTAAATTGTGAAACAACCAGAGCGGTCATTGACCCCGCGCTACAGGACTATCAATTTGCATCAGAAAGAAATGGAAAAATGTTCAGAAAATGATGGAAAAACAAACAAATGGAGGCTAAACTCTAGATTACGGAACGCTGGTATCTAAGAAAAACTGAAAAATGTGATATTATGCTGTGATACCTACTGAAAATTATTCTAAATCAATTTACTGATCGAGTAACACTAGGCTTATGTCTTTGGAAAGGAGTGTTATACAGAGATTGTATGTAATGGAATGTTTGATCATTATATTTATTTTCTTCGGTGAAATAAATGCATGGACATAATTGAGCCAGTGACCATAAGTTTATGTAATAATGTTACTTGGAAAACAATTTTGGAGATACACAACAAATAAGGATATTGACTAGAAGCTACAATTTAATATATAATGTGAATACACATGAAATAAGAGTGAAAAAGATAAATGGAAATTTATAATATACAGTTATGGTGCAAGGATCACACTTGCAGGAAATAACTTTCAGGTTTTTCTTAATATCAGTAAAATAAAACTGCATGGAGTTTTTGATTGGAGGAAATTCCTACTAACCACTGTGAAGGAGTTGAGAATGATTATTTTCAGTATATTGGCTTTAAGTTGTAATTTTTCAGAATTTGAATGCACATTATAAGAGTGAAATCGAGGAAATTCAATAATAAAGAGGGAGTGCACAATATCATACTTTCAGGGTTTACTTTCAGGAAATTATTTTCAGTTTTGTTGAAGTACTGCCAAGGAGGGTTACAGCTGTAAACAAAAATACAAATATTGGAAACAGTAAGGTTTTGAGAAATGTGTAAATCAATGTGAAACCGACCAGACGACATGGTGGTATGGGTATATGTTTATATTTTCATTACTTAGTGTTGTACGAGGCTAATCGCACATATACTATAAAGCTACCTACATATTATTTAGTTGTACACTAACCGTTGTTCTAAATCCACGTCGTCTTGTATCGCTTACCTAATTATACCTTTAAATACAGTCCGCTACATCAAATTTAATGTGGTTTTAATAATTAAATGACCAGCACGCCACATAATGGTCCCACATCGCCGTTAACAACAGTGTTCGCGTATACAGGACAAGGACTATATCCAGGCGGGTTGTGCTCGGGAGTGTCGCTCAATCGAAACGTTCGTGGCCTATAGTCCATGTTCGTTTTTCAACAAAAACTGTTTCATACTTTGGACCTATAGCTCCAAGAAGAAAGTGCCGTCAATCGCTATAGTTTGTTGGTTTGGACCTATAGTTCCAGGAAGAAAGTGCCGTCAATCGCTATATTTTGTTGGCTAAAATTGCAATTCATCGCTGCCATCAGTGAACTATTACGTGACCTATAGTCCGTCGTGTTTATGCAGAGAAACTATATTTTCTCAAGTGAATATCACCGCTGCTATCAGTGACTTTTGTTTATTTTATCAGTGAACTATAATCCTGAAAATTACGCAGTTTTCACCGCCACTTCAATAAGTGACTATAATAAAAGTGAAAAGGTGCCGCTTCTATAAGTGGCATTTACTTTGTTTAAAACTAAAAAGTGAGGTTTCCGGATCATTTTCGCCATACATCGCCGCGTGGAAAATATTTTCCAGAAAACGGGACTCATCAGGCTTCTTTCAACGGCTTCTTTCAACGGCTTCTTTCAAAGGCTTCTTTCAAGAATCCTTTGTTCGCCGGTGCCAGTTCTACGGGCTTCTTTCACAGGCCTTTTCCGAACTGGTTGAGGAACCACTGTGAACTGCGTGTGAGCAGTCAAAGGTGCGAGAGAGAGCGCTTGCTTACAAGTACATGCGAGCGTGCGAGAAAGAAGATCTCATTGCTCGAAACATCACCGAGTACGTGAAACAGAGGGAGAAGAAAAATACACCAATACTTCATGTTAGAATAGTATCATCGTAGTGAAGTTATTTAGGTTCATTTTCTGACTTTCAACTTTTATAATTTCTTTGCAACGAACGCCATTTTGTATCAACCAATTCGAACAGAGTTCAATGCAAATTCATAAAATACAGAGATATATTCATTTTTGTGCTCCATATTGTTTGTAAATTCTATAAATTTACTGTATTAGTGCAAATTTCAAGGAAAAGAAAGTTATTATTCCTGCTCAAGTAAAATGGGCGAAGATTTAAAGCGTTTAATCGCATACAGGGCCAATTGAAAGGTACTATCACTAGGCTTTATAATTTTGTGATGGACGAAGAAAATAAGGAAACAGCGTCCATCCAGCAATATCTGGTGAACGCACAGAGGTTGACTTCAACCTTCAACGAATATTGTGAAGCTAATATAGACGTTTCTGTTTTAGATCCTACAAATTCCGAGGATTTTGCTGGTGTAGAAACAAAATATCTCACTGGCCTGGCCACGTATGAATCCTACACCAATAAAATGTGTAACTCAGGTAATTTAGGAGGTAGCAGTGCCAAAAAGCCGTCCTGCAGGCAACTTCCAAAAATGGAAATTCAAAAATTTAGTGGACAAGTAAGTGAATACACTAATTTTATCAATTTATTCAAAAGCATGATTCACTCGGACGATAGTTTGTCAAAAATTGATAAATTTTATTACTTGAAGACCTTCCTGGAAGGTGAGCCTGCTGACATGATAAAACACCTTAGCCTTTGTGATGGAAACTATGATAATGCTTTAAAAATACTAGATGATAATTATGACAATAAGTTAAAAATGATTTATCATCATGTTTCTGGCATTTTGGATTTGCCAATTATTAAAAGAGCGGATAGTTCCAATCTGAGACAGATTTTAAACGCTACAAAGCAGCATCTCGCTGCGTTACAAAACCTAGATGTTCCTATAGAACACTGGGATTTATTTGTGTTGTGTGTGTTAAGGCGCAAGTTAGATCAATACACATACAGAGCCTTCAATATGGAGGTTAAAGGAGACACCTTACCTAAACTAGATACTTTTCTAAAATTTTTAGAGCAACGTGCAGACGGGCTTGACACTGCTGATCTCGAGCAGGCGCAGCCAGGTGGTTCAGTAAAGAAGCCCTACCGGACGAGTCTACTAGCTGCTGGAGGGAAGCACACAGCGAAACCAGCTTGTAGTTACTGCAGTTCCAGGTTCCATAAACTTTATCAATGCGAAAAATTTAAACTAGCTTTGCCATCTGAACGAATAAGTCACGCTCAGGCTAAAAAGTTATGCAGGCTTTGCTTAAATGTGCACGCTGGCAGGTGTCACTATGTTTTTAAATGTGCTAGCTGTAAAGAAGGGCACAACACATTGCTACATGAAGATGAAATTGTTAAAAAATCTAATGCTACTGCGCAGCAAGTTGCTTTGTCTATGTGCAAGTATGACAATGTTTTATTACCTTCTATAAAGGTAAAGCTATATAGAAAAAATGGCAATCCTATCTATGTAAAGGCTTTATGCGACTCGGGGAGTCAGCTGTCATTTTGTTTGTCTGATGTTGCAAACAAAATCAAATGTAAACTTTTCAATGAGCAAAGTGTAATTAATGGTATTTGTGATAGGTCAAGTACGTCCTCACAAAAAGCAGAATTCGAGATCCATTCAACTACTAACGATTTCAAAAAGCAAATATCATGTTGTGTTGTTGAAAACATAACATGTGATTTGCCTCAATTTAAAATTAATAGGGAAAATCTTGTTATACCGCCTTATGTGCAGTTAGCAGATAGTGATTTTTACAATACTGAAAAAATCAGTATTCTTTTAGGTTGTGATGTTTTCTTTGAGATATTATTACGAGAGCAGTTTCCTGTTTTACCTGGAAGCCTATGTTTACACAACACACGTTTCGGATTTGTTGTTGCTGGAAAGGTACCACAGGCTCCTAATTTCTCAAAGTACCCAGTTAGTAATTTTTGCAGTAATGTTCAAGCTGAGGATTCAGAGTTACCTATTTTAGACAAGTCCTGTAATGTTGAGAGTTTAGATTCCATACAGAGCTCTTTACAACAGCTTTGGGAATGTGAACGGGTTCCAGAAGTTTTCACAGAGGCCACGTCTGAGCATGAGCTTGCCGAGCAGATGTTCTCTGATTCTTTTGTACTTAAAGATAATAAATTCACCGTTTCTTTGCCGTTAAAACAGGATTTTGAGCAGATCAGATTAGGAGATTCGTTATCTCAAGCGCTTTTGAGATTTTATAATCTAGAAAAACGATTTTTTAGAACTCCTGTTCTAGTGGAACCATACAAAAGGTTCATACATGAATATGTGGACTTAGGACATGCAAGATTTTATGATATTGAAAATTATGATTTAGATAACAGTCCAGTTTATTTTTTGCCACATCACGCTGTTATCAATGAGAGTAGTAAAACTACAAGACTTCGTGTAGTTTTTGACGGTAGTATGGTTACTAAATCTCAAAATATCTCATCACAACAGAAATCTCAAGTATCAGTGAATGACCTTATGTTGAATGGACCTTGTGTGCAAAACGAATTATTCAATATACTGTTATTATTCAGACTCTATAAGTTTGTCTTTATTACTGATATCAAGAAAATGTTCAGAAATATAAATTTGAATGAAACACATTGCTCATTGCAAAATATTTTGTGGAGGGACACACCACAAGAAAAAATTAAATGTATTCAGTTACAAACAGTAACATATGGTTTAAAAAGCTCAACTTTTCTGGCAACAAGATGTTTAAATCAGTTAGCACATCAATTCAAAGTTCAATATCCATTAGGATCTGACATAATTCTAAATAATACATATGTAGATGATATAAATGCTGGTAGTAACAGCATTACTGAATTATGCAAAATAAAAGAACAGTTATGTGAGCTTTTAAAACAAGGCAGCTTTGAGTTACACAAATGGTGTGCAAATAATGATCAGGTGCTAGAAGGGATACCAAAGTGTGAGCAAAATTTAAGTGAAATTGATTTATGCAAAGATGATAATACCTTTGTAAAAACTTTAGGCATAAAATACAATGTAAAAATTGATGTTTTTAGTATTACTTGTCCTCAGCAAGAGTTGTTAGATGTTTACACTAAAAGACAGCTTTTAAGCTTTTTGAGCAAAATTTTTGACCCTTTAGGTCTCGTTGGTCCAGTAATTGTGTTAGCAAAGATACTAATGCAACAAACTTGGTTGCTCAAAATGTCTTGGGATTCAACGCTACCAGCACACATTAATAAGCAATTCAGAGATTTTGCTAAGAATATTATGAGAATGTCAAATATTGTAGTGCCAAGAAATTTAAATACACACAAGGTAAAGTTAATTGAAATAATTGGCTTTTCTGATGCTTCAAATAAATGCTATTGCTGTTGCCTGTATCTAAGAACAATTTCTGAGGATGGAAAGGTTGAGGTTAATTTATTGTGCTCAAAATCTAGGATTAATCCTATAAAGCCATTAACCACGCCAAGATTAGAGCTAAATAGTGCATTATTGTTAGCAAAATTGTCAAAGAAAGTTCATGATACTGTAAAATCAAAATTTAATACAAAGGTATATTTATATGTTGACTCAAAAATTGTGTTAGCTTGGCTTAATACAGAGCCCGTGAAGCTCACTGTTTATGTAGCAAATAGAGTTAAAATTATTCGTGATTTAACTCAAGATTTTTCTTGGCTTTATGTAAATACCGCGGAAAATCCCGCTGATTGCCTTTCTAGAGGCGTAGAACCTCATTTGCTACAAAACAATGATCTATGGTGGCATGGACCACAGTTTTTAAAGGCAGTGAAGTACATTCACTGTAATAAAAATGTAGATCTTCCCAATGAATTTCCAGAAAAAGTTCGTAATGAAAGTTTAATACAGACAAATGTTTGTAATGCTGCTTCACAGAAAAAATGTATTGAAAAAGAATGCAAAAGTTGTAATTTGTTTTCTCAATACTCAAATATTAATAAGCTCAAAAGAATTGTAGCTATTATTTATCGCTTTTTTAACAATTGCAAGTTACAGAACAGGCCAAAATGGCGCAATGATATGCCAAACTTAAAAGTAGGCTTATTAGTACTATTAAAAGATGAGCACGTTAAACCACTGCACTGGTTAACAGCTCGTATAATAGATGTATTCCCGGGCTCCGATGGCAAAGTTAGAGCTTTAACTGTTAAAACTAGTAAAGGCACAGTAATACGCACAAGTGTCACAAAAGTATGTGTCTTACCCTTAGAATAATAAATACCTTTTAGGTCTGCTGTGTGCTTCTCGTCAGTGAGCTGCTGGATTCGTCTTAGGGATTTTTGTTTGTGTTACCGTGCATACATACATATATTGTATGAGGTTTTTTCTTAGTGAGCTATCTTTCAATTGGCTCCTAAGTCTTGTTAGAATAAGTTTTTCTTTTTTTAGTTTAAGCAAAATATACCTGTTTCACCGCACATGATAATGTAAGTGTAAGAAATAATTAATAGAGTTGTTATATTAAAAGTATGGTAAATAAGCTACTATCTATAAGTTCCTCTATATTTAATAACTGATGTCTATCCAGTATTTTTCTTTATACTTGTATAATGATTTCAAGACTGGTTTGGATAAGTTTGAGCTTATCTCTGTCTCGTGAATGACTTTTTGCTTTTTGTTACACATAAAGTTAAACTATATTTCAACGCCAGACATTGTTATGAAGTACATAGGTAATTTAAACATTACTTTTTACTTTAAGTAACATAATCATTTATGTCTTTTGAAATTGTATATTAAAGATTATATAACTTTATAGTCTCACTGGGGCATGTGAAATTAAAACAAAGTTTTCTTTTTCAGTTGATTTTTTGGTATAACAGAAACAGTCACTGTAATTATATAATAAATACTTAAGATGCATATACTATATAGTAAATGTCAGCATGGCTTTTCTGAAATGATGTTCAAGCTAGTTATCGACATAATTTTAGTTTTTGTTTTTTTTTTTTTAAATATGTTTCACTGTCATTTCACATCTTTGCCGCCGGCCCCAGTTATGTACGAGGCTAATCGCACATATACTATAAAGCTACCTACATATTATTTAGTTGTACACTAACCGTTGTTCTAAATCCACGTCGTCTTGTATCGCTTACCTAATTATACCTTTAAATACAGTCCGCTACATCAAATTTAATGTGGTTTTAATAATTAAATGACCAGCACGCCACAAGTGTGTCCAAATGCACAAGGAAGAGTGAGGTAATACCATTCTTTATTATTATTATTCTGGCTATGGATTTTAATCCATTGTATTGATTAATTCTTTATTGAGGACCAGTAAACCTTGTATTTGTTAATGAAGTTATGCTTTTGGACCCTACCTACAGTTACACTTTCAACAAGTAATTTCAAGTTAACTTTTAATGGCTGACTCACCTGTTATGATATAACAAACAGTAGCAAATGTCTTGTAATAAAAATAAATAAATAAAATAATGGTGAGTGAGGAATGAAAGTATTGGAAGTTGGTTTGAAGCATATATTGGATACACAAATATTTACATAAAATATAGGCGATGGACAATGCAAAAGTTTAAGGGTTTAGCTCTGTTCAGTATTAGTAATTGATTGTTTTCTTACTAGATTTTGCTGTTGGTGCCTGATGCCGATTCACAGTGTGAACGCGGTATTTCATCAACTACAATCTGAGACCGACCCACCTTGTGTGCGAACGCGGTATATGTTTAATGAATTTTATCAATCTGAGACCGACCCACCTTGTGTGCGAACGCGGTATATGGTTCATGAATTTTATCAATCTGAGACCGACCCACCTTGTATGCGAACGCGGTATATGTTTCATGAACTTTATCAAGCTGAGACCGATACACATTGTGTGTGAACGCGGTATATGTTTCATGAATTTTATCAATCTGAGACCGATTCACATTGTGTGTGAACGCGGTATATGTTTCATGAATTTTATCAATCTGAGACCGATTCACATTGTGTGTGAACGCGGTATATGTTTCATGAATTTTATTAATCTGAGACCGAACCACCTAGTGTGTGAGCACAGTATATTTCATCGACTACATATAGCAGCATGAAGAGTTCTGTCTGCACTGAAGCAGCCTGTGGACGCCTACAATGCTTAAGAATATATATATCCTACTGATAAATCTATAACGTAACATACATGCTCTTTATTGTGCATGGAAACAAAAGAAGTTATAAAATATGTTAGAGAGGGTACAATGGGTGGTCTTATTGTTTGACAGATTTCTTCCAGACAACCTTTGGGTGATAGATAATGTAAAATAGAGGATGGTGCGTAGGTGGTGTAAAGAAAATAGATAAGATAAAAATTTATTTAGCTTTCTTGTTGTACAAAAGGTGTCTTGAATAATAAGTATCAAACAAGGACCCTGTAAGGGCGCTGCTAAATTTAGTCAGTGACTATAATATAATAAATAACTTATTTCTTATGTTACCTAAATATTAAATTATCTACATGTCAAAATACATACTAATCTATAATGATTGATTGAATGTGTTTTAATGTATGTGGTACAAACAAATAAAATAAATATGTATATAGATTACTTACTTAAGGGGCTTAGTATAGTCAAATAGGTACTTCCAAAGCTTACTCCTAGTTTATAGTGCAACCAAAAATATTGAAAAAATGTATTATGAATTATCAACTCTAAGACAACATGCAACATTTTTCTTTTTCAAACCACGCTTAGCCTATTTAATACATTTATGCTTTGATAAATAGATATAAACTTGATAGCTATAAAGATAACATAGGATTATTCAATCAAACAATCACGTCCATGTGAAAAGTATTATTTTCTCCTATTTCGCCCTATCAAGGACGCAGCGAGCGTCGCAACAGCCACTATGCATTGCCACTATGTTATATAAACGTTATTTTAATGTCGTTTCCGTCGATATTTGTACCGACAAACATCGAGCTGCTAATTTGGCGACAATAATCGCCTTAAGTAAACCTTTCGTTTTGCAATCTTTATTTTGTTAACAAATACCGAATCATTCACATTTTATATCCTTTATTGTACACAGAAACATAAACTAAGACAACAAAATAAAATATATATATATATATATATATATATATATATATATGTATATTTATACATAAAAGCGGGCTTACCTTTACAGGAGGTTTCTTCCAGCCAACAAGTGTTGTGGGGAAAATTTATACTAAACAGCAGTGGGGAGAGGTAGAATTTTATTATGACGTTGACAAACAAAAAAAAGAATTTATATAATAATAATAATAAGAAAAACACCGCGTGATGCAAGAGCCAATTCTAAGAGTTCTTAATTAAGATAAGGCCCCCCTTTCATCATACAAAAAGAAAAAGCATTGATAATTTTATGATGACAGTGTATTTGAATGAAGTATGATAAAATCAGTTGAATGAACTGGTTGGCGGCAAGCATGTACAATTTATGACACTGAGGTAACACTGGTTGAAATAGTTTACCTGCTTATCAGAAGAGGCCATCGGTTTTATAAATAAGTATATTCATTTTGGTACATTTTCCTAGTTTCCGATTGAAGAAATAACTATTGAAATGAGGTCTTTATCGACACTTTTCTCATAGTTGTGACAAATAGGAATGACACGCTGGCCTTAATAATATTTTATTATATGTACTTGCCAGTATTTTTAGTTAATTTTATATTAATTTAGAACTGTAATTTCGCTGTTCTTCCGGAGTCCGTCCCTCTTACACTGCGACTTTTTCCGCATCGAGTACCGATGAACGTTGCAACCGTGACATATCCTCCTAAGTACCGATGAACGTTGCAACCGTGACATATCCTCCTAAGTACCGATGAACGTTGCAACCGTGACATATCCTCCTAAGTACCGATGAACGTTGCAACCGTGACATATCCTCCTAAGTACCGATGAACGTTGCAACCGTGACATATCCTCCTAAGTACCGATGAACGTTGCAACCGTGACATATCCTCCTAAGTACCGATGAACGTTGCAACCGTGACATATCCTCCTAAGTACCGATGAACGTTGCAACCGTGACATATCCTCCTAAGTACCGATGAACGTTGCAACCGTGACATATCCTCCTAAGTACCGATGAACGTTGCAACCGTGACATATCCTCCTAAGTACCGATGAACGTTGCAACCGTGACATATCCTCCTAAGTACCGATGAACGTTGCAACCGTGACATATCCTCCTAAGTACCGATGAACGTTGCAACCGTGACATATCCTCCTAAGACTGTCAACTAATCCACATAAGTAATTTGACTTTCACAACACAATATTTATTCTTATAGACAATAAATATAAATAACGTATATATACAAATGAACATTGTAGGTATGTACATTATGCTTGCAATAAAAATATTGAGTAATGAGTATGTAAATATTGTATGATTGGATTTAAAAAAATATATATTAAATATGACCTAATAAACACAAAGCTGCAACTATAATTAAGCTTCACACAACTCCATCATTATAATTATTCCATAATGTTAAGAATAGTGATGAAGTGAACCTTGCTTTTCTATTGCAAGATAACGTTAATTGTAAGGTTATTATTATTACAACTTAAATTTAAGTAAACAACTTGTAGTAACATTTCAAATAACTCAATAAGTAACGAGATTACATTTTAAATGCATTTTATAATTTAATACCTATATGTTTGTGTTGTGTTCGGTATCGATTTTATTTGCTCAGTGGTATCGATTGGTCAAACCAGTAAAATTACTAATTTTGTGAAATAAATTAAACATAGGTATCCAAGAAGACCCTTCATTGTTACGATGTTGTAAGCCTCGCATATTCTGTTAATTTTCCACGTGGTCAAATCAGTTTGACAAAATAGTTTGACTACGTGGAGGCAGCGATTTTATTTTGCTTTTCGACCCTTTAAAAAAAAATGTTTTAATTATTTGACAACTAAAGATGTAATTTGTTGACCTAAACGGACTCACCAAATTGTTGTATTTAAATAAAATTATGATGATGAAGTCCAGGAATAGGGACATTCCTCATACAGGATGGCCGATGCGCACTGCAAGGGTGCGTGTGATAGGTATCATGCATGACGAGCGCTGTCCGCGGCGACAGCGTCTGCGCTGTGCCTCTTGTCAATTTTGAGCAGTCATGCTTATTTATTTATTATTTTTTTTTGTACAAGAAGCAAATTTCATAAGTACTTATAATTATACATGCCTTGCAAAACTACCTATATAAACAGTTGGTCTGCAGGAATGAGTCACGAGATTTGCGGAAAGGAAATAATTTGTGGGAAAGTTACTTAAATATTTTTGTTTAGATGATCAATTGTGTGGTGTCTCTAAAAGATATTGTTCAGATGTGGTAGGTAATTGTAATTATTAATTGTAAATAGGCCCTTAAAATTCATCCATTAACCATGGATGTCAATTGCCAACCTTACACCATTATTCACGTCATGCCTTTGACTCAGCTGTATTAGTTACTTAAAATTATAATGATAAAAAAAAAATCGTTAGCAAACAATATAAAAAATATATATATATCTTAAAATAGGGTTACAGAAACTAGAAGTTTACAAATAAGAAGGTAAGAGAATTTGAAACGCAGTGTCCAATACAACGCAAAAATATAGCAGCATCCTTAAAATTACATTTTAAAGTGTAACATTTGTTTAGCAGACTCCTCAATCTTTGTTAAGAAGGGGTATGATATCTCAACTTTCTGGTTATCAGTCTTTCTGGGAGAGAATATAATATACTTATTGTTATTATTTTTAATTATTAATTACCTACTAATAAAACAATTAATTAGTTATTAATTCACAAGTTTAAATTATGATTTTATTAACGGGGTAATATTAAGAAAATAATTTTATTTAAGAGACCCGCTATCTATTTTAAAATTGATAATCTCCTTCGCTTAAAAATGGTCACTGAATATAAAACAGATGATTTTAATAATTAACAGAAACATAAAAACTTAAATAACATGAAATAAAACTAAAATTAAACCTTACAAATTTACCTATAAAACTAAAATGTCTCCTAAAGTAAAATTAAACTAGGTAAAAAATGTTGGCCAGATCGCCGCCGTCTTGTGGCAGGGTTCCCAGAATGCTGGCAGCATTTCCTCTTTGGATTGCCAAACTAAGGCGTTGTCCAAAGTATGCGCCAGCTCTTGGGTCCCCCGAAACGTCAACCAGCCGAGAGGAAATTTCTTTATTATTTGATTTGATTTGATTTTATTTGATTGTTTTGGACACCATGCTATCTTAATCAATTTACATAACTAAACTTTACAAATATCACTAGCTAAAAAAAAAAAAAAAAAAAAAATCTAAAGAAAACAAAATTCAGACAAATACGAATATAATAAATACGAATATTTTTATGCACAACACAAAATGTTGATGAATAAATGTTCAGATGAAATGTTGAATGTTCTATATTCCATAACAAAATTATTACAAGAAATAATACATTATATGTTTATAATATATTATATTAGTTTAAATAAATTGTAAAAATGAGATTATATTCGTTTAGGTACTTCACTTAAGTACGTAAATAAAAATTATTTACTTACAACGTACGTGACATTGACAAAAGGAAGTAGGTACTTGTGTGTTATGTTCTATTAGAATAATATTATTGTGATATCTATGTTTGTTCCGTACGTATTATCAATAATCTTGTAAAACGACTTTCATTAATACACACAATTTAAAGGAACTGATAAACCTACACTTAATTAATTAATTAAATGAGCTTAAAATAAAGTAGAAAAATGTATTTTGAGTTAAGTATATAAATTGTACTAAATTGTATTCAATTCAATTTCGTTTGAGACTTAATTATACTTACTTATAATCGCATTGAGTTTTGGCAAAAGACATAATAAGATAATTGTAGATACGAGTATTGTTAAACTATAAACATACATGTCAATATAAAGTATGTACTCAATTTGATGTTTGAACGCTTATAACATCTATTAGAAATTGTGGATCGATTAGTGTATTTCATCGTTTTTATACATTTACAGGGTGTTTAGATTATTTTGATACCTATGTATTGTGTAGTGATTATCGATATATTAAAACCTTAAAAATGTCATCTTAATTTAAGTTACGATATGAAATGTTAGATATTCCGATATTAAAATATTATTATATAAAATATTGGGATATTCGGTCAAGTTACAGTCTATTAAGATATTAAGTATGAGTAGTATTTGGTCTCTATAATTTGGCTGAGGTCAGGCAAGGGTCAGGATGGCCGACTGTTAGCTATTACAGGTTTTTATTACATGTATTTGTTATTTTAAATAATCATAGTCAAGTAGGGATATTCATTGTGAGACAGCTGGCAACACTCAGCTGTCAATTGGCAGTTTTGGCGGTATTATTGTAAGACTTTGAAAGGGGTCATAGTGTCCCCAATAAAACTATATCAAAATATCTTATCCACCTGTCTTATTTATAATATATCATTAGAAAATATTATCACTTGAGATATAATGCGTTACTTTACGTTGAGGTTGCATGATATGTAATTGGACATTGTCGAGCAGGTGGTGTGAAAATTAAGTTAAGTCTTATCAAATAAGTTAAGATGTGCTTCACCGAATCAACACCATTATCATTGAAATTCACATTAGTAAAAATCCTAAATAATAATAAAAAACTTGAGTCCTTCTACCAGCCAAATATTTATTCTTAACTTCTTCCTGGAGTACTCGCTGTTTCTGTCAAAAACAACAAGAAATACTCAGTGTTTGATCAGTCCCCTGCAGCATGCCTGTCACGTTCACAACGTTGACAAATCAAAACCGGCAGACCAATAGAAAAATTCTGAAGTGGAACGTTTTATTGACAAGGGAATTTCTTGTTGAATTATGTGCGAAGTGGAATTTTTTGTTGAAAATATTGATGGCAGATTGTGTTCACGTGAAGGCTTTGTCTAGGTTTAAGTCTAGTTTTAACTAGCTGGATATGCATTTGACAAAACTGCAAAATGTAAGTAACACCGCGTATCTCAAGACGCTGATCTTGCTAAGTTTCTTGCCCTTCTTCTTAGTACGACTAATCGAGTAAGCGTTAGGCATGTATTTATATATGTAACCTATTAGTAGATATGTAGTATATAATTATAGATTTTGGCTATCATTTCTCATCCCCGCCTCACAGTATTGACTCACTCTTGAAACACTCAACGATAAGGCGTCTTCTTGCTTCGCCCCCTTTAAATGACAACAGTTTCTCCTTCGAGCCAGTTTCGGATTTCAGTATCGAAAAAATTATCTTGTCGATTCCTAGTAAAGCAGTGGGTCATGATGGCTTGGGCCGTGACCTTCTTTTGCCTATCCTCAAAACCATTCTTCCTTCTCTGACACACATAATTAACTTTTCGCTTTCTTCAAGCAGTTTTCCTTCCCTATGGAAAATGGCATATATGGTCCCAATTCCAAAGACTACGAATCCCACCACATTCAAGGATTATCGACCTATATCTATCTTACCCTTTCTTTCTAAAGTGCTTGAACGAGTGGTCAATCGCCAACTTTTAAACTTTCTCCACAAGAATAACCTCCTTAACCCCTTTCAATCGGGATTTCGTCCATCCCATAGTACCTGCTCTGCTCTTATTAAAGTTACCGATGATATCCGACAAGCTATGGACGATAGGCAACTTACGCTCCTTACCTTACTTGATTTCAGCAGTGCCTTTAACTGCGTTGACTACGACATCCTCTTGGCTATTCTCCGTTCTCTTAACATTTCTGACTCTGCTGCGTCATGGTTTGATTCCTATCTAAATGGGCGCCATCAGCGCATTCGTGTCAACGATAGATTCTCCAATTGGTGTGATGTGACAGCTGGAGTTCCACAAGGAGGGGTTCTATCTCCATTGCTTTTCTCTGTTTTCATTAATACTCTTGTCTCTGTTGTGAACTTCAGCTCTTATCACCTGTATGCCGACGACTTGCAGCTGTATTTATCTTGCAAGCAGGACTCATTGTCTCATGCTGTTCAGAAGTTAAATTGTGATCTTGATTCTATCAGTCTTTGGACCGAGCAGTATGGACTTTTAGTCAATCCTGCTAAGACGCAAGTAATAATTTTAGGAAGTAAGGCTCTGGTGGACAAAACTGACTTACATACCTTACCCCAAGCTTGTTTCAATAATATACCACTACCATACTGTACTGAGGTAAAAAGTCTGGGTTTGCACATCAGAAATAACATGTCATGGGATTTACATGTGTCTGAAAGCAGCAAGAAAATATTTGCGTCTATGCATGCCCTTAAACGCATGCAAAAGTTTCTACCATACTCTGCCAAAGTTACTCTTGTTAATTCGTTATTGCTCCCCATCTTAGATTACGCGGATGTATGCTATCCCGACCTCACTGAGGAACTTCTTAATAAGCTTGACCGACTTCTCAACTTATGCATCCGTTATATATTCGGACTGCGTAAGTATGATCACATTTCTAAATTCCGCACTGAACTCAATTGGCTTAATATCAGGTTCCACAGAGATTCCCATATTTTGACCTTTCTTTATGGTATTCTCCATAACCCAAGTTCCCCGTCATATCTTAAGGAACGTTTTGTGCCTCTTTCGTCCCTCGATCGCATTGAACGACCCAGCAAAACTTGGCTTCTCCGTACACCTGAGCATAGTTCATGCATGTATACAAATTCTTTTACTGTGAGTGCAATACGCTTGTGGAACAGTTTGCCGCTACACATTCGTGAGGCTCCGTCTGTATCAGTCTTCAAGAATAAGATAAAACAACACTTTCTTGATTTACAGAATGATCCACAATAATTAAATATTTTATCTGTTTTAAGTTTTTAGACAAATTCTCTTCAGTATATATCCATTATACTTATTTATTTATGTACTGGTATATGTAGTTTATCATTTAATATTGTTATCTCCTATTAATTACTGTATATGTTTATTAGCATGTAGTATAATATAATTTACTAAGTATGAATAAATATAACCTTAGCTATATAAGCTTTTTATTTGTAGTTTTAAGCAATTATAATAGTTAGAAAAGACAAATTTTATATTTTTTCGAAATATTTCGGCCTCATCAGTGAGGCCGTCATCAGTCGAGTTGACAGGTAAAAATTATAAAAAAAATATAAAAAAATATATATGAAAACAAGTTGGTACAGTCTGAAAAATGATAGGAACTATTTGCAAAAAAAAAAAAAAAAAATGATGAGAGAAAGGTGGTGAAATAAAAAAAGAAAGGAAACAGTTTGGAGGGGAGTGCTTGTTGATTGGGTCAGTTGGTCGAGTCTGTCAGCACTGACTGAAAAAAAAAAAAAAAAAATGATGAGAGAAAGGTGGTGAAATAAAAAAAGAAAGGAAACAGTTTGGAGGGGAGTGCTTGTTGATTGGGTCAGTTGGTCGAGTCTGTCAGTGCTGACAGACTCGACCAACTGACCCAATCAACAAGCACTCCCCTCCAAACTGTTTCCTTTCTTTTTTTATTTCACCACCTTTCTCTCATCATTTTTTTTTTTTTTTTTTGCAAATAGTTCCTATCATTTTTCAGACTGTACCAACTTGTTTTCATATATATTTTTTTATAATTTTTTTATAATTTTTACCTGTCAACTCGACTGATGACGGCCTCACTGATGAGGCCGAAATATTTCGAAAAAATATAAAATTTGTCTTTTCTAACTATTATAATTGCTTAAAACTACAAATAATTTACTAAGTGTTTGAGTAACATATATATTTAAATCGGTACCCTATAATATTTTGACATCATGGCACTACCCGCAACAACTTCCCAATTACCAAAGGTTAGCTGGTAGAGAATACTAAATAGTATTAAGCTCGCCTATGTACGAAATTTTTATCTTGTGCAATAAAGAATTTTATTATTATTATTATTATTATCATTTGAATCGTATATTAATTAGCAATATATTAATTCATACATTGCTGCATAAATTAAATATTTATATTAAATTTAATTTAGTTCATGTATACGTACATTTATTATTTTTCAATACATGTGTTCGTAAAGGCCCACTTTTTATGCATCAAAATCGAACAGAAAGTCGATTATTTTGCCCTAGGGCTTTATTATTATTATTTTTTTAAAGTTATTTACAATGGTTGGCTAACCTGAAGGCTTTCCTGTGTACCACAGATGGTATAATTTTTTTCCACTGTTTAACGGCTCTGGATACAGTCCTTTTGAGCCAATTATAACTTAAAGTTCACAAGATTATATTTGTTTTCATTTCCTCACACTATGCATTGAAAAATGTAGTATGATACACGGGCGTAAAAGCAATAAATTACTCGGTTACGTTTAAAACACTCGCTACGCTCGTGTTTTAAATCGTCCTCGTAATTTATTCTTTTGCGCCTTGTAAAAAGTGTGTACCTACTTTACAAAATAAATTATTTAAATTTGATAGTTTTCGTATCTATCTTTAGAATTCTGAATAAAATTGAAAACGCAAAATATTTTAATGAGTGCGGTGTTGAGGATAAAAATTTACCCCGCGTTGGTCAAATTATTTAGTGTTTTCTATTCTTTTCGAATTTTGAAATTAGAGGGTAGATGACGATCAAAACTGAGTTACGCGGTGTTAGATAAGCGACTATTATTATTTAATTTTGAACTCTTCTTTGCTTTATTTTGTGGAAAAAACGCAATTCCGTTCTTCGTAGAACAGGACAAATATAAATAATATAAACTTTTCTTTTATTTACAAGCTACGTCTTTCAACATGGGATTTGATCCCTATATTTACATCTGCATGTTGTTACTTGTATAAAGGGAAAAATAAATTATTAAAATTTCGGAGAACACAATTCTTTTATTGTTGAATTACGCATATATTCAGAAGCTCGTTCGTTTTTAGGGTTCCGTAGACAACAAGGAACCCTTATAGTTTCACGATGTCCATCCGTCTGTCTGTCTGCGGTTTAGTTCAGAGACTCTTAGTACTAGAAAGCTATTATTTGACATGGATATACACATTAATCACGTCGACAAAGTGGTTAAATAAAATCTTAAATATTTTTTTTGTGGTGCCTCCTCTACACATAAAGTGGCGATAAATTTTTTCGGGGAAAGATGACCCCCGACTGCGTGAACGCTCCTAATTGGTTATCGAGCGGTGTTAAAATAAATTGGGCCAATCACAGCGCAGAATTGCGGTGCTATTAATATTATATTGTAATATCAACCATACAATAAACTTATAAAACCGTCTTTGTTGTTGTGATTATCTTACTGTAGTATAGGAGTCGATAAAAGTCATTGTCACATGCATAACTGGGTGGGTTCGATTGCTGTTCTAGTTCAATACATTTTTATGTGAACAATGACATGGTTGAGGATTTAAGGGCTATATTAATACGTATAACTGTGATCGAACAAAAAGGTTGCCGTCGGAAATGCCTATTAAAATCGGTCCACTTAACAATTTGATGATGGTCAGCCTCCTCGTTACGAGCACATTGAGGAAATTGGAAATGTGTTGGCATTCTGAAGAGCACAAAGCAAAATAAGCCCTGTCTTTCACCTTTCCGCCCATAGACTTTAAATATAGGTACATTGTTATGAAGCAAAAAGCACAATTTAGCGAAATGGGATCCCAAATAAATTTGACTTCACGTGTTATCTTTTGCTTGCATGCCTACAACTTGAGAATGACATAAAAGATTTTGAAGCAATTTCTTTAAAAATACATAAATATAATATTATATTCACTCCTGTCTCCCAAAGAGGTAGGCAGAGACGACAGATTTCCATCTGCTACAATAGGTTTGAATCCTGCTGGTCGAGCATGCACCATAGAGTTTTTCGTAATTTAGTGGATACTATTTTTGTTTTTATATCAGTATCTATATCAGGTGGTAGAGCTGATGCTGGACTCGACTGTGGAGGTACTATCATCTTACTTGGAGACCCCCTCGAAGTAATTCGAGGGAGAGTAAGAGGACAGCTCACAGGCAAAAAACCAGGAGGCTTCCCATGCCTTGGACCGATGGATAGCGGCATATCATCCCTAATAGCCGGGCCTTATATGGAACAGACTGGTGACGGGCAGCGTCGTCACTGATGCGAGGGTTCCGGCACAGCGCTCACCAACCCGCCTGCCCAGCGTGTGTGAGTATGGGCAATTCTTCTAGGATGACCGCCGGGAGTGGCAAAGTCCTGGAAAGGCTTATGTCCAGCAGTGGACGAAATAGGCTGATGGATGGATGGATGGAATAAGAAGTAATTATAACGACCAAAATACAACTCTTAGCTAAGACAACTTATTGCTTAAAGTTTGCTATATATATAATAGTAGTTTATGCTACAAGGGCGCAAAGGAATAAATTACGAGGACGATTTAAAACACGAGCGTAGCGAGTGTTTTAAACGTAACCGAGTAATTCATTGCTTTTACGCCCGTGTATCATACTACGTTTTTCAATGCATAGTGTGAGGAAATGAAAACAAATATAATCTTGTGAACTTTAAATTATAATTGGCTCAAAAGGACTGTATCCATAGCCGTTAAACGGTGTAAAAAAAGTATAACGTCTATGGTACACAGGAAAGGCTACAGGTTAGCCAACCATTGTAAATAAATTAAAAAAAATAATAATAATAAAGCCCTAGGGCAAAATAATCG
The DNA here is from genome assembly GCA_934047225.1 of Ypsolopha sequella. Classification (NCBI taxonomy): domain Eukaryota; kingdom Metazoa; phylum Arthropoda; class Insecta; order Lepidoptera; family Ypsolophidae; genus Ypsolopha; species Ypsolopha sequella. The sequence goes on from OW203987.1 coordinate 27,737,775, forward strand.
ACTTTCTGTTCGGTTTTGATGCATAAAAAGTGGGCCTTTACGAGCACATGCATTGAAAACATATTTTTAATGATATTATGGTAGCTTCAAAAAAGTTGGATTTTCCATAAGCGTGATATTTATATTGATAGATTTTATTTTAGGAATTTACCAGCTTTTGTAATTTAGCTATTGAAATATAATAAAAAAAATGTTTATGTACCTACCTATACAAGGTGTAACAGAAAGGTGTAACCATATTTGAAGAGCTTATTCAGTCAATGGTAAAGAACAACTTTTACTAAGGAACAAACCCTGTAATTCGAAAAAAAACATTACTGTTTTATAAAAAAATGCAATGCCACTCTGCCGAAATGTATGGAAGGACAGATATTTTTTTTGAATTTTCAAGGTTGGCTCCATAGTAAAAGTTGCTCTATACCATTGATTCATTAAACTCTTCAAATATGCGGGTCTACCACGTAATTCTGATTTGTATCTACCTCAAGCAAATGCATGCAAAATTCAAAAAGAGATGGCATGTTTAGGCGGGCGTCGTCGCACGCACGTCAAATTTCAGTCTCAAGTTGATGTTGATGAAAATCAGAATTACTTGGTAGACCCGATGGTTACACCTTTCTGTTACACCTTGTATAGAGCAAACTTATAACAATAAGTTTTCTTAGCTAAAAGTTGTATTTTAGTCCTTTTAATTATTTTTTAATAATTTGTTACTAATCCGGAGAAACTTTAAAAAGCGTGTATTTTTCCTGAAATACGACTATAACGCTCATCCCCATTCATGTTTGGACGTTAAAATCGTTGATAAAAGAGGGTGTTATTTATTTATTTTATTTATTAATTTATGAAGGAACTCCATTTGCATACTACGATTACAAACATCTACTTATTGACTATACATTAGTCCTGCAGAGTTATACAAATTATAGGAGCACACAGCACTCGCATAATGTTACAATGTTAACAAACAAAAAAAATCTTAAATAAAAAATACAAACATGTCAAATTTTATAAATTACTACTAAATCATGAAATAATAAATTATAACTTAAACCATGAGAAAACCTAAATTAAGCTTGAAGCTTATAATATATGTGATAAGTTTTGACGAAATTTTTAAATTACAGAAAATAAATTAAAATATAAATTATGAATTTTGAGTATTGGCACTCGGAAAATTCTCTATCACTATTTCGGATGTCTTGTGAATTATATCAAAAGTGGCCGTTTTTAGAAATTGTGCTTTTTAAAAACCGTTCATTGTTATTCTTATACGTTTAACTGAGCAGACTTTCAGTTATTATTCTGGTGGGTAAGACTATTTTTAAATGGCAGCACTTTCGCAGCTCTTAAGAACCCGGCGCGCGACGTCGACAGTTTTGATGCAAAGCATTTTGTTATAGTATATTTCATTACGAGTGCGGAAAGCCTGTCATTGCAATGAGTTCCGACAAATGTCTACCCGAGCCGAGGCGCAGCCGAAGGTGAGGGTTGACAGTCGGAACAAGTTGCAATGACGGTTCCGCACGTGTACTGAACAACTATTTTTAATACAGTTGCGAAAAAATGAAGCAATTTAATAAAATAATAAAAACACAATAAACTCAACTAACTAATACTCCACGCAATAAATTCGTAGTATGTAGATATGTAGCAACTTTTTGACTTTTCCCGTAAAATGTTTTTCCGAAGCATTTTGTGCAATTATACTGAGTTCCGGTGGTGTCAATTCAAATAAAATATCGTCGAAATTACTCATTTTGTGCAACAAACAACTAAACCCGCAAAGAAAATTTTTGGAAAATGGCGCCAACCGTAAAAGAATATAAGCAGAGATTTTTTTTTGTTTTCTTCACCCATTCGGGGTAGGTAAAGGGAACTATGCCCATACAGCCAAGCCAAGTCTTCAGTAGAATTTTTTTATTGATATGAAATGAAAATTAAATTTAATTAGATGAAATGAAATGAAACCTAACCTAACTCATTGAATCAAATAATTAAATCTGATATTGAAACAAAATAGTAGCTTCTTTTTAGAAATATTTGCATGAATCATAAAAACTTCTTTGATTTTTTTTTAGTAAAAACTTCGTGGTTGGTTTTTTCTTTTTAATAGACATTATTTTGACAGTTGGGAAAGAGAACGCACGAGTTCGGAAAAGGTAAAGAAAAAGCTCGAGTATGTAATAGCCCACATCCCGAACGCTATACGTCCCTGCAATACGCCACTTTTTGAGCAACTGTATTAAAAAACATTTTTCTGGCCTTTATCGCGATGTTTTTGTAAAAACCAAGGACATACACCACTTCATATTAGCCGTTTAAATGAATGACTAGCATTATTTGATTGAATTGTTTCTTTTTTGCAAATTATTTTGGTACTTACGAGCCCGTTCCGAATAGTTCTTCATAATGTCTAAGTACCAAAATAATTCGCAAAGGAGAAACATTTCAATCAAATAAATTTTAGGACTCCATTAAGACAGCCAATATGAATTGGTGTATGTCCCTGGTTTTTACAAAAACATCGCGGTAATAATGAGAAAAATATTAAAAAAATACTTCGCATCAAACGGACGAAAAATACGGCGCGGGTTCTTAAGGCCTTAAAGACTGTTGGTCGGAATAGCATTAATTTCAACTCCAAACTCCAGGGCTAATGCTTTCCTCTTAACCTGACTCTAGCCATTAATTCAGCGGACCCCTTCATCATAGTCCATCTTCAGGTGTTAATAGAGAAACTTCTCTGGCTAGTTAGAATCAGTTCGGTGCAGTTGCTTACCACGAGCCGGTTTACTCTATTATAGGTGACGACTTGCTGATAGAGGATACACGGAACTTGATTATGGCGAGCAAATATTAAATCTACAGAATAATAATTATATCCCGAACGTAAATATACTCGTTTTTTTAATGAAACCACATATTTTATTAATTAACATTATATCATTGCAGTATAGAAACGCAGAAAGAAAAGTAAATCTGGATGTGAGGAGCTCTGAACCGGGATTCGAAACCGGGACCTCTCGCTTACCGGGCGATTGCTCTTCCAAGGTCCCAGGTTCTAATCCCGGTTCAGAGCTCCTCACATCTAGATTTACTTTTCTTTCTGCGTTTCTATACTGAAATTATGTAATAATTAGTAATTATATCTCCTTGCGATGGATAAGTCGCCAAGTTTTCAAACATAGAAATTTATTTCTGTCATAGTTCACATATTTTATGATCATAATGAACAAAGTTTTCCGACAAATGTGGAAACGAAACAACTCTCCGTACAAAATTTAAGAGGAGGCCTTCCTTTTTCAACAGTTTTTGAACGATTATTCTGAATCTACCACAGACGCAATCAATATGAAACTTATATATATGTTTTTACAAACTTTTATCTTTACGTTGTAATTGGAAAACTTGATAGATTTTATTTTTGAAAATAGTCTCTTTTTGAGTGTTTTTTTGGTTTTGTGTTTAGTCCATTTGATTTTTATATGTCATATTTTTTATCAATACGAAAATCTTGTTTATTAACCAATGTTAGTTCAAAAATGACTTAAATGCAATATTGTAATTTTAGTCGACTTTAATCTTAATATTAGACTCGTTCTGAATCGTTTCGCGCGCATTTTGGCGCACTCGATTTTCAACTTTATGAAAATTAGTCTTCGGGCTATAATTGCAAAGCCGCTGTGCGCCTAAGGAAGGTCTTAAGAACCTACTGTAAATGGCAAGTGAAATGTTATTTTCATTTGCGTGGGTATGTTTATTTGGGTAAGTTGTTCAGTATGATCAGTAGCGGATCTAGTTTGCTTATGAGATAGCAGTCTATTTACACCCGGTATAAAAGAATACTTTGACTGACTGATCTAACAAGGCCTAGACCGAACTTTGTACGAGAGGAATTTGGAAAGTTCTCACAGGTTCGAGCACAAGCAGTGTATCGCACAAAACACTATCACAAAACTGCAATCACTTTTTTTGCTTATGTGCAGTTTCAACAAAACGCGCACGCGCAATCTAGCTGCTTCTTCATCCAACCCGCGGTAGAGTTCTATTTGTCTCTCGCTTACACTGTTGTTCTGTTCTAGTTGGCTTAAAATGGACTAATTTCTTGCATTCCTCAAATTTGATAAAGATGTGTTATTTTACGGGAAAAAATAAATACGGAAAACAATAAATTACACCGGAACTCTGCTTTCTTTAACGAGTAACAGCCTAAATGTTACTGCAAAGCAAAGGTACGGTTGGCGAAGTATAAAGGCGTGATTGCTTCGTCACTTATTTATGGTAGCTTTGAATATTTGTAGTGGCCACAGATGGAATAAAGAAGATGAATCCAATGAAAATAAATTCCTTGTGAAATATGTGTATTTTAACATTTTATGAGAGATTATAAAATATCGTAATAAGAATAAGGGATTGTTTTGGCTGAAAGAAAAATAGTGTCTAGAATAGAAAAAAAAAAACAGCAATGACAGGATGGATAAATTAAAGCGAAGTGACGAAATTTCCTCTTTAATTTATCTAAGGTAGCAGTAGTGCAAGATGGTACTGGATTAGGCCTTCAGAAGCTAATATGCCGGCCATATTTTAGTATACCACAATTGCACCCTGAAAAGAAGGGCTTATAAGAATGAATGAATATGAAAGAGAAATAGCTATGGAGTCATCGTATTTCAAAAGCAATATTATCGTTCAAGTTCTAAAATTGTTTCCTATTCTAAGCTCCTTTAAAAATGTTCTACGGCTTTATCCAATTCAATAAACTCGGTATCTCGCCCCGTGGGTCCCCTTTGGCAGAACTTGGAGGCTTCAAAGTTTCCGATGCAGTTGACTTGCGGAGTTCGTAACTCGATAAATAACTGTATTACAGTAAACTGTTCTATGCTACAGTTAACTGACGGTCCGACAGTGAATTATGTACTGGCTGGTTGAAATGTCTTCTCTGCGGATAGACTAAATGATATTTAGTGCAGGTTTTGTTTTTTTTTTCTTACATTGCGCTTGCGCTTGGCCATTAACGCGCTTGATAGAGAGCAATGATAAGACCTAGGATGAAGAGCGCTCACCCAGAAACTGGAAAAGTGACAACAGGTGAGGCACTAATCAGTCTTTCGAGGGACTTCCGCAAACATTTACAGAAGTCTGTAACGGATGAATATCATAATAATAACGGATGAATGTCATAATGTCATATACGCAACTGCCTGTAAATACTCCCCTACATAAAGACATGGTCATGAGGGTGGTGACAAGCCACGGCCAAAGACTACCACCAAAAAAAAAAAAAACTTTCCACCGAAACTTAAAAACAAACATCAGGATAGTGTTTTCACAAGCTATTCCATCACTGCAAAGTCATACCAGTACATAACCAAGTCAAATAATTATTATAGTCTTTAAAGGCGCTACGGAAACAAAATTGACACTTTAAGGACTTGCATATCTACTTCAGTAAATAATGTATTATTTTGATAAAATAGTATATTATTTTTGGATTCTTTTTCTAGGGATCTTTTAAAATAGAAACGCGATTGGAGAAATTCGGTTCGATAGAAATAATTATTGAAATGAGATCCTTTTCGACACCAATTCTCCTGGTTTGACAACTGTCAAATAAAATTCAAATAAAACTTAAACTAAACTAAACTAAACTAGAATGACATATAGACTGCAACTTTATTTTCTTAGATGGGTTTTAACAATATCTAGGAGCTGGTTAAACGAAATTTTGATAGCAACTTCAGTACATTTTATATTAATAAAAAACCGAATTTTTGCTACTTTTACACGAATCCGTCCCTCTCGCACTGAGGGATTTTTCGCATATAGATAAACAGAGACGCTAAAATTTTTACATATCGCCTTAACCGAACATTTCTTTAACCTTAACTACCAAAACATAATCCGAAACGAAAAACATACACGAAGTGCATTAATTAAGAAACTTCAAGTTCCTCCATTCCATAACTTATATGGAAAACAATAACTGCAATACCAAATACCTACATTAATAAACCAACTTCCCCAAAACATAAAAAATCAAATCACAAAAAACAACATAAAAATCAAACTAAAACACTTCTTCTCACAATCCCTATCGTCGTAAATAAGCATAAAAATAATCACATAGTGTGTATACACGAACAAAAGCTAGCTTTGAATAATTGTATATAATGTAAGCACCTTATCTTTAAGTACCTACCTAATGTGATGAGTGATGCCGTGTGAATGCGGTGTGCAGTCAAACCTCAACTGGCTTTTGTCACACTGTTTATATACAACGTGTAACAGAAAGGTGTAGCCATATTTGAAGGGGTTATTCAGTCAATGGTAAGGAACAACATTTACTATGGAGCCAACTCTGAAATCTCAAAAAAAAAAGCTGCCGTTTCATACATTTCGGACGAGCGGCATTGTATTTTTCTATGAAACAGTCTTTTTTCTTTTCGAGATACATGATTTGTTCCATAAATAAAGTTTTATTTAAGTGATAGAGCTGATGCCGGACTCGACTGTGGAGGTACCACCATCTTACTTGGAAACCCCCTCGAAGTAATCCGGGGGAGAGTAAGAGGATAGCTCACAGGCAAAAAACCAGGAGGCCCACCATGCCTGGGACCGATGGACGGCGGTATATCCATCCCTTATAGCCGGGCCTTATACGGAACAGACTGGTGACGGGCAGTGGCGTCACTGGTGCGAGGGTTCCGGCACCGCGCTCACCAACCCGCCTGCCCAGCGTGTGTGAGTATGGGCAATTCTTCCAGGATGGCCGCTGCGAGTGGTGAAGTCCTGGAAAGGCTTATGTCCAGCAGTGGACGAACTAGGCTGGTGGATGGATGGATGAAAAATTGTTCTATATCATTGACTGAATAAGCTCTTCAAATATAGTTACACCTTTCTGTTACACGTTGTATAAGTTTATTGTAAACTCTGTTTTAGTAATAAATAAATAAAAAAGATATATAGGTGCCTATATCGACTCTGCAGACGGGGCCAAGATCCGATGACCTTCATGATCCGATACCACAGAGACATGGATTGTTGGCACCCATTAGTCGTCTTTGGGTAATATCGATGATTCTTATCGATGAATGACATTTTATAGTATTGCAAATGCACTGATGTGTTGGCGAAAAAGTTTTGCCCTCCTTAAGGGTCGGTGTTCCGAGATTCGGGGTTCGGGGTTATGGCTTTTTAAGACGGTAAAAATTCAAATTTCTGAACAAAATAAATACCAATTGTTACCTTATAAGATGAAGTGCAGGTTCATTAAAAAAAATCACGGCAATAATGTATAGTACTTCAGAAAAAAAACAGGAATTTCAAGAAAATCTCTTGAATAGCATTGCAGCTCTACGGGTGTAACCTGAACTTGACATCCTGTTTTTTTTTTCTGAAGTTACTATGCATTAGTGCCAAGATTTTTTTTTATGAACCTGTACTTCATCTTGTAAGGTAACAAGTGGTATTTATTTTGTTCAGAAATTAATATTTTACTATCCTAAAAAGCCATAACCCCGAACCCTGTTTTGTCCAATCTCGGAACTCCGACTCTTAAGACGTCTAATGGCGTAGTGGTTTGTGACTCTGGTGCATGTTAGTCTGCTTTTCTAGGAGATTTCCAGATTATATACAGGGTGTAATCGTTAAGTATGACCAGTTGATTATTCCGTAACTATTACAGATATCATAAAAATTTAAACTGATATCGAAAGTACGTTACCTAATCAGTAAAATGACAATTCCCATACATTGTATCGCACAACAAGGACGTCAATTCGAACATCTGCTTTGAATACAAAATTTTGTACTTACTAAGAAATAAATATTATTAATAAAATTTAGTTTTATTACTTTGTTAGGTTAATAAACAGCTTCCTTTAATATCAGTACTAAGTTAAAATAACCTTTTAAAATAAGGAAACTAAACGTTTCTACTAATTTCATACTAAATGTATGGGAATGTTTAATGTCAAAATTTTAGATACATCTCGTTTGATTTTCAAAAAGTTATTGATGTCATTTTACTGATTAGTGGAGGGTATCCTCATCTAGTTTTGTCTTTGATATTTATTATCTATACATAATGACTGTGTCAAGTCCGTAACTCATTAAATGAAGTTCTATTACGCATTACGAGTTTATATTATTTTCAGCAGATATATACCATTGGCGACGAGAAAACTAGGAAAAACGCATCAAAATGTCGAGTTCGACCCAAATAATAGTGATGTTCGCAAGTCCACTAGAATAAGAAAACGTGTAAAACGATATCTTGAGTGATTATTCATCGTTTATATTTATTGGTGGCTTTTTTCTGATAAGATTTTATTTATCTGAGTAATTTATTTTGTTTCTGTATTATGATTTTAGTGTGAGGGTGGAGGATATCCTCATCTAGTTTTGTCTTTGATATTTATTATCTATACATAATGACTGTGTCAAGTCCGTAACTAATTAAATGAAGTTCTATTACGCATTAAGAGTTTATATTGTTTTCAGCAGATATATACCAATTAGGTAACGTACTTTCGATATCAGTATACACTTTTTTGATATCTGTAATAGTTAACGATTACATCCTGTATAATTTATAACTGTCAAAATAAAGTTTGTCTAACCAACTGAATCCTCGCCGAAGTAAAGCCACAGTACTAAATATTATTTTACTGATTTTAGTTAGGATCTTTTCAGTACAGCTTATTCTAATTTCAAGCCGGAAAATTGTTTTTTTTAGGTTATGTAATGTTAATAACAATTACATTTTTATAACACTTTTTGTACATTTACACAAATAACTTAAAAGACAAAAGAAACAATTAAACATGGTGTACAAGGGTGGCACTTATTACTAATAGCAATATCTTCCAGGCAATCTGGAAGGCATCCAGACATCTATTTTATAAGGTAAATTATTATTACAGGGTAATTACTTTCGCCTTTTTGCTCGTTCGATTCGAAAAAAACTTTGCTTTCTTAACCCTTTTAATTCCCATTAAAGCTAAAAAAATATCGCTTTGTCAGTCTGTACAAAAGCGAATTGGCTCAAAATATTAACAATTTTTATGAGCAAACAAATGCATTTCATATATCGTATGATATTTTCAAGCTATTCGTAAAAAAATATTTCACAATAAGCCAGGCCTCTTAACGTGCAGTTGCTGGATCTGTTACTGAAAATCAATAACATTTACCAAAGCATAAAGGTTAAATTCGCATGGCAGTACATGCTTCTGTTAATATCCTGAAATAACCAGGAACACTCATGCATATAGATGCCTTCCCGTTTCACGAGGAACCTAAGAAGCTTATGTGTGTTTATCTGGGTTACTTTGTTGAATTGACGATTTTGAATTATAACACCTAACAATAAGGTTCATTTTATGTTCAGAAGCGATCAATAGAATTTGCGTTATGCAATACACGTACCTTTAGTCTAGAATTCAAGAACGTGCGTTTTCAATTGGAACTTTTAAAAAGGAAGTGTTTGTAAAGTCTTAGTCGTACAACGGATTCTGTCAATGTAAAAGAATCTGCTTCAGCATGTGACAAATAAAAAAATATGACAAAATTTTAAATAACATAACACAGAAATTAATTTATATACTAAGATTATGTTTATTTTGCGAAATTCATCGCTATGAATTGAGAACTGTGAATTTCTTAACTGTCTGAAGCAACAATATTGTAGCGACGACAGCGCCAATTGTTTCTCAAGAACAAGGCGTGAAATCACATAACGTCGTCGTGAGCGTTTTGTATGTGCAGTACAAGCTAGTATATCAAGCAGATGCAAAAATAACAGTGGATAAGTATGATGGAAGAATTCGCCGGTCTCGGTAGGAACCTCGGTGGCGCAATTGGTAGCGCGCTTGTCTTGATAACAAGAGGTCGCAGGTTCGAATCCTGGCCCGGGGAATTTTTTCAAATTCTTATCTTTGGATTTGTTTCTGATTGATATTTTCTAGTTTGTAACGCACTCTAAATGTAAGGGTTCGAATCCCTTTTTGGAGCTCCTCATAACCAGGTTTATTTTTCATCTGCTTTTTTATATCGCAACAATATAATGCAAATGTTTTAAATTAATACGTGTTCATAGTTTTTTCGGGCTCCACAATATATGTTTTTCCTTCAATTTCCACGGCCTAATATCTAAAATAATTTTTTTTAATTTTTTTTCAGAAATTTTACGCTATTTTAGTACAAAGTTTTCATTATTTTGGTAAATAAATTATTATTCACCATTAATTTTTAATGACGTCACTTGAGTATTTTAGACATTATGTGCTTATAAAAGAAGTGGTATATCTCTGTCTGTCTACTCATCTGCCATCTATCTAGCAAATCAGTCGGAAGTAAATTATTATAAATTTATCTTGATAGCAAAGGACACATTTATAAACAGCCATTTCTCAAGTGAAGTCACATAAAGGGAGATGGAATTTGCAGCTTTTTCGTAAAAATATTAGACCGCAAGGTTAAGTTTTAAAATACGGCTTATTAAACCTAAATTTTGAAATGGTTTTCGGATTAACACACCTTAACATAATTTCATCCAAGCGGAGCCAATTTTACTTTTAGGCAGACATACAGACAGGCAAAAACAAATTCATTATAAGGTTCCTAAAAAAACAAAAAAGGCAAACGGAAATAATATCCGTATTTTAAATACCGGTCATCGAATACTAAGCAAATATTTGTAGATACAATGTTTGCTCTAAAAATACCCGACGAATGCATGAGGATGTAAGAGTTTCACCACCGTCTGTGGCAACTTGGACCATTTCAAGGTGGATGCTATGGAACGCGTTTCATAACGCAAAACTTATGATTGTTTATCTTAATTTTGGGTAAAAAGTATTAAAACGATGTGATTTATGGTAATAAGCGACAAAAGTTAAATGCCACTTAGGCTTATCTAGCGAAGTTGTGATATGTTATGCATTACTTTGAAAATGATCCTGCTCAACAACTTTAAGGTTAAACGGCAGTCGATAAGTGCAAAGTGCCTTACTTAACTTTGTGTTTCTTGTTTAAAAGTTAAAAATTGAAAAACCTTTTGGTATGTGGCAGTCGACGCCAATATCTCAGCATTAGTGAGTTTTATAAAGCATGAGTTTGAAATATAATGCAGAATTAGTCATGATCTTGTCCAAACAAAGTTAAAACAGCATTTTAAGTTGGTTTTGAAAAGATCATGACTAATTGCGTAAACAATTTCAAACTCTTGCTTTATAAACCTCACTAATACTGAATTATTGGCGTTAGTTGCCACATACCAAAATGCTTTTCAATTTTTAATTTTTTAACAAGAAAAACAAAGTTAAGTTAGGCACTTTGCACTTAGCGACTGACGTTTAACATTTAACCTCAGCGAACATGCCCAACGCGCTACAGTAGCGTGGTTGTCTCAGCAATATTCGCATTGCGTCATTATATTTATGCTACGAGCGTTGTAGCACATAATATCCATGTTTGCTAAGAAAGCCGTAAGGACGTTATGTCTTAGCATGCTACGTGTTGCTTACGTAGCATGTTTACATAGCAAACGCAAGTTTTGTCTATGCTTTTACGCGAGTTTCTATAATACTGTTAATAAATTATTACTACATACGGCATGAACACTCAAGTGTGTTGTTGACTATATGCGTGCAGCTCGCCGATCAACGGCTGCCAGTGCCCGTATGACAACGACGGTGAACGCCGCGCTATAGTCCTAAGAACGACACTCGCCTTGATAATGCCGAAATTGCATCGGTGTAACGGTTGGCATATAGTAAACAACAATCAGACGTGAATGTTCAAGCCGTATGTAATAATAATCTAGTATGTCAGCTCACGCGAGTTTTAATGAGACTATTAATAAGTCTACACTTGCTATGACTTACAGTTACGAAGAGGCGAAAATATATTCATCCATCCATCAGCCCGTATTCGTCCACTCCTGGAAATAGGCCTCCCCAATATTACGCCACTCTTGGCGGTCCTCAGTCATCCTCATCAAGCCGCCACCAACAACGTTCTTCAGATCGTCAGGGCGGCCTACGCTGCTCTTTGCTGTACGTGGTCTCCATTCCAATGCCTTACGGTTATCACGTCAGCAACAAATACGGCCAGTCCACTGCCACTTCAACTTACTGATTCGGCAGGCTATGTCGGTCACCGTCGAGATATCTTCAAAAATATATTTAACAAATTTTATTCCAAAATTCAAGTAAACTCAATAAATCCAAGAACAAAGAGGCATTGTTTGAATCATTCACAATTATAAACTTTAAACATTTATCGCGGTTGTATACATTTTTTATACGAACTTCACACTATCAGTGGCCGGAAGCGGCTTGTACAGCCAACTTTCCAAACAAAACTGAGAGAGTAGAGTTTGTTCACAAAAATACTGAATCTAGATACAGTATAGTACTGAACTACTGAATGCACAGTACACTGTGAGGCAGAGCGGAGCGAAGCGAACGATAAACTAAAAGTAAAGTTATAGGCGGAGTTCTGAGCCGGTCTAAAGAATACCGCACCGTTGTAACGTCTAACATTCTGGGGTAGCTATACCGGATGTATATTTATTTATTTATTGAGGGAAAAACAACAGAAGTAAACAACAGAAATAACTAGAAGGTATTAAAAAAACAATTTGACAAATACTTAAATCCCCTTCAATATTTTCCACAGAGAGACAACAAGAAAAAATTAAATTTGGTGACGCTACAGAAAAAACCTAAATCTAAACCTAACTTAACCAAATGTACAATTGTGATTATAATTAATTAAACACACAATGTTAAGAAATAATGATATAGTACACACATAAATAAGTCGTAAAATAAGGAAGTGAATACACAAACCTACATAACAATACATATACAAGGTGACTTTTTCATCATCGTCCAAATTTATACTGGAGGCTTGGTAAGTGATCAGCATCATGAATCGATAACAATTTTTGTGAAATTCGTATAATGAAATTTCGACTTCCCATAGTAATTCAATCCCAGTCCTAAGTGAATCACTAAGGGAAGTCGAAATTTCGTTTTATAAATTTTATGAAAATCGTTATTGGTTCATGATGCTGATCACTTACCAAGGCTCAAGTATGAATTTGGACGATGTTCACAAGTCAAGGGGAGTCGAAATTTCATTTTACGAATTTTACAAAAATTGTTATTGATCCATGATACTCATCACTTACCAAGCCACCAGTATGAATTTGGACGATGATTAAAAAGTCACCTTGTATAAGGTTAAATTAAATTAGTTGGCGAAATATGAAACAAATTGTGTAGAACATGTCCAAATGAACAAGTTTTACTATTAGGACTTTGCAAAATTCTTAAAATTTGTTTTCACCTTTCCATACTGGACCAGTCAGCTGATCGGGGCAATTTGTATGGGAGGAAGTGAAAAAAAGTTACGAATTTCGTTTAGCTCCCATACAAATAGTTGTTCATATAGACTAGTACTACCTATGCTTTTATTTTCGCCAACTAATATTATTTGACCATACATACCATAGAGGCGGTTAAAAAAAAAAAGGGGGAGTAATTAAAAAATTAAAGTTAAATAAATTAAAACACTAATCAAAAACACGAAAGAAACTAAGATTTTGGCAAGAAGCAGACATAAAAGGTTATATACATATAAAGAAAAATAATGGAAAAAAAATATTCTACCGTCTTTTAATTAATCAAATAAGCTTTGTTAAACATTTAATTAAACATTAGCATTTGAAGGGTTTTTTCACTCAGCTTTGCAAATATAATTTTACATTAATTCCTTCCAAAGCCCTGTTGTCTGATAAAAGTTTAGTACGTACTTAAAAAGTAAAAGACTTAACAGAAACTTTGTAGATTATGTAAAGTATAAAAAATCTCGCTATAACCTTTGAAGGAGTCGTAGCATTATGACAATCATACAATAGTATTTTGTGTAATTGTGGCATTGGCACACGAGTGCTTGTTTAACGAACGAAGTTAGTTTCGTAATAGACTGCACGAGTGTCCCAATGTCTACTTATGTTCAGTTGCACACAATACTTTATTACGACAATAAAAAATATCGTCTTTGCGTGACATTATTATATTTTAACTAACAATTTGACGACGAATACAATTTCACTAAAAATGAGAAAAGAACACTCGTCATGATACTGTCGTGATACTCGTCATGATACCTGAGACCACGGAATTATTATGTAGATGCTTGAGACCAATCGAGAAGCAAGAAGAGTAAAGAGCGCGTGGCTTTTAGAAATTAAGACAGACCGTTATCGCTTGTGACTGGTTCTCTAGCGGTGTTTTAATAAATCTGGCCAATCACAGTGCAGAATCGCGGTGTTATAATGTTTTATAATAACAACGGTCAAATGATCTAGTTACTTATAAAACCGCTATTGCTGTTGTAATTAGAGAAAGGCGGGTTTTTCACAATCCGGCTGCTTGACCGCTCTCAATGTATATTGACATGTAAATTATGAAATAACGTGCAAAATCTTAATAACGCAAAGTTGTATTCATCAGATAACTTGACAGTTTTTTTTTTTTAGTTACTTCCTAGCTAGAAGCTTGCTTGACTAGATATCACATACTTGAGGATTGATACACCATATTAGAAATATGATTAAACTAATAACGTCTCAATTATTATTACATACGGTTTGAACACTCACGTGTGAATGCTGTTGGCCATATGCCAACCGTTTCACCAAAACAATTTTGGCATTATCAAGGCGAGTGTCGTTCTTAGGTAATAATAATTTAGTATGTCAGCTCACGCGAGTTTTAAAAATATTATTATAACGTCTCCATCTTTGATCAGCGGAAATACTTATTAATGTGTACTTTTGTTAGTTATTTAAGTCTTCCCAGTATACTTATAATTATGCAAATTAAGTACATTTCTTACTTGAATTTAAAATACAAAGCAAACTGCAACATCACCAAAGAAAGAATAAAAAAAAAAATTTTTTTTTTATTAAATACATATATACTATAACATATTTTAATGTTTTTTTAAAATATGAATATAGTGATAAATAGGATAACACAAATATAAAGTAATCTCAAAATATATTTTTGGACCCGGCATCAGTAGAGCCTAATAAAAAAAAACATTAAAAAAAAAACATAAGCAGAGCCGCTATCCCTGATCCTAATGTGTAAACACAGATTGAATGATGAATTTTCTTCCTATACCTATACATTTATTATTGGAAAAAAATTATCATGTTTGTTTAATGAAACCTTAAGGTACCTCAAAATTTAAGATTTTATGTTTTTGCAAATTCTAAAACAAACCACAATTTAAATACAATGGAACAGTAATCACTAATCACCAACCAATTCTACACCCAATGAAAACGACGTATTTGTTAATTAATGCCTCATTTCCACCAATAAGAGCCACTCGGAATAATACGAAACCGAAATGAATGGAACAAATTGGGAATAATTCGGACAAACGGAGTCATTATATTGATTGTCATGCGGGAACTCGCCAAATATATGCGGTGACTGAATGATGCACTGGCATTAAATAACTTCATGATAAAAATATCTTCAAAAAATTTGATAATGATTAGCTTAGTAATTGTTGTATTACTTTGTTTTAAACATCAAATTAAAGTTTAAAGAAATGGAAAAAAAAAAGTTACCTCCAAAACGTACAATAAAACAATAGTTGTAAATAAATCAGATCATGAAACTTTTCATTATAATATAACTGGGTCTTGAATGTTTTACATGGTAAAAATTTTTTTTTTCTAAAACACGCGCTTTTGGAAAGGGGGTATTTTTATTTGCACCGCAAAACCATTATTTTGCATACCAAATTTGGACACAGAAATCCTTAAACGCAAAAGAAACCGGTAGGTCAGGTTAGGCACTATGTTTCGCGATTTAGTGGTCATTTTTTATGACAACCCAGAATTCCTATAGGAGCACAAATAGTCAGTATTTTTTATGTGCAAATTTAGTGTGCAAAATATGTACCTATAGATACTTAATACTTTAAATAGTTTGCAAGTCTCAACTATGAAATCATATATCAGAGCAGAGCCGGACAAATTGCACTAATTTGGCGGTAAGCGGCACGGGTCGTGGGTTCCGCAGCCATTACGTAGAGTAGGGTGGATCCTAAAAAACGACATGTCGTTATTGCTACTACATTCTGGAGATAGAGCCGTAAAGGTGATATCATTAGGTGAGCAGTTTATGTCGTTTGCGTGATGATTATTTTCAAATTCCAACTGGTTTTCCTTATTTTTTAATTAATCTCTATTGTAAATCTTGCCTTATATATATCGGCACGACAAGAATCCCCGAGGGGATGTTTCCAGGTGTGAACTGTGAAATGAAAGTCACAGTCCACTAAATACACCCGCTATTCAACGACGATTTATTACGTCACAAAGTTGGTGAGCCCTATATCACTCTACTTCGGACACAAATGGATCAACAGCTTTACGTACCTTTGTAGACGGAACAAAATGTGCAATTGTGCACCGCGGGGATTGAACTGACGTCCTCCGGGTAAGCAGGCGAATGTTGTCTCTACTCCTCAGCCACAGAGAAGGTCAACTTATTTTATAATAATTTAAAAGCAAAAGTATTACTATATATATAAATAATTAGTAATATTGCTAACTAAAGCTGTTGAACGTCACGTGATCACCAAACTCTGTCAATGAAGCTTTTATCCTTATATTATGCTGAAGCGTTCGCTTTACAACGATGCAGTTTGAGTGATATTATCTCGACTTACATGCTTTTATTACTTCCTCACTATATAGGTAGAATTAAAATGTGAAAGTTTCTTGGTGTTAACCTAAAAACTCCGCCTCGATGCTTGCTTTTGTATGCTTTGCACTGCTGCTTTGTTCTTTCTTCTGCACGCTTTGTCTCCCTTGTGCCAGCAGCCGGATGTAGGCCTACAAGGGCCAGTATGGTGCCGGTCCCAAGCCCGGTTAAGGGTGAGGCTATGTAGGGTGATGCACCCCGGAGGGGGGGGGGTACTCCCATATACCATGGGTCTACCTCTTTCACCCGGGGGACAATCAATATCTGTATAGCCTCAGCCTGAAAGGAGGAGGGCCGACCCGTGAACATTCTGGCACCAACCAAACACTGGAACCAGAATGTCCACTCACAGCCATGCGCCCGAACAAACTGAGGCACTGGCTGTACCTCCAACAGGGAATGAGTCTGCCTGTTGGTTAGGCCAAAGGGTCAAGCCGACACAACATAAACTCCTTACAATAACCCTCACAAACATTTACAGCCGGACATAAACACTACACAAACACTGTATCAACAACACAAACGGGTGCAGGGCCGCACCCCTCACATGACCCGGAGGCCGAGACTCCTGCGCTACGTTGCAGCCCCTACATCTTTCAGGTGAAGAGGCTACAATGTTTCATTCCGTGCGCAGTAGAACGCCGCAGGTGGTGCAAAGGTAGCCTGGAGGGTTGAGCCAATTACGTTCCGGGTCAGAGTTCGTTTGCGGCAACACGCCCTCTTTGGTCCAGCGTACCACCACAAACGGCGCCCACGGTGTAGCAAGCCGTGTGGTAATCGGAATACCCCGGCCTCGGCGGACTAAGCTGAGACGGGCGAGGCTCCTGGGCGGAGGGGTATGCAGACGGCAGTGTACGGGGTGTGCGGTGAGCGATTGATCCATCCCAGGTCTCTTGCAGCCGCACACTTAGCCCAGCTACCTGGTGCATTCTTATGCTCATCCGTCTCGTATACAACTCCGCTACGTCAAACCTGCAAGGCTCCTAGGTCTATCCCACCTAGGCAGGTTTTTTGGACAGGGGGCCTATATCTCTGCGAGGATTTCCTGGTGTCATCATAGGGTGATTCCCCCAACGTTGTGGGCTCCGAGGTGGGTGGGGACTCGTAGAGATGAATTTTAACGGCCTTCAAAAAAATGGAAAACGGGAAAGACAACAAAACTGACAGCGGTGCCAGCAAACCACCGTCTAAAGCGCTAGACCTTAGCGCTCTAGCAGAGGCCATACAGCCACAAAGCTTTGTAAGCTCATGGCAGATGGTCTCCAACAAAAACAAAAAAACCAAACAGCCGAAAGGCAAACAACGTGGCAACGTTGTAGCCGGAGGCCAACAACAACAAGGGTCCGTTAGCCAACAGGGTAACCAACCCGTTCAACAGTCAGGCCGCAATAACAGGCGGAACCGCTGGAGGCGCGCTAAGCGCGACCGGGAAGCAACTGACCGTAACAAAACACAACAGACCAGAGATGCCTCAGCAACACCCGCTGACTTGACACCTGGAACGAGTGCGCTTATGGCCCCTCCCCGGGGCTCCACACAGCAGGCCCAGGCCTCAGCTGACTTCTCGTCAAGGGACAACAAGCCCAAGGCGGGACTCGCTGGGTCCGGGCGGCCGGGTGGAGGCACGGGGAAACCAAAGCCATTCAGTGAGAAGGCTGCCCAGTCACAGGGTAAAATGCAAGGCTTCCCTGGTCCCACAAGCACCGCCTCTAGCCACGGCGAGGCCAACAAGGCCATGCCAGCCAGAGAAGTGGGCCGTAAAGGTCAGAAGGGCAAGCCGGTCTTCCATAAGGCTCGGGATGGCGCCCCTGGAGGTGGCCATGAGACGGCACCTGGAAGGCCCAATGAGCCACGTTTGGCAAAGCGCCGACGCCAGGACCGTCTTGATGACACCGTCTCTCCAAGGAGCGACGCCAAACGAGTCAGGGTAGACCAGGGCAAAGATTCTGCATCGTCATACGCAGAAGCCATGCAGTCGCATCTGTGCGTGGCGGTCAGGATTAGCCCCAGTCATGACCTTTCCGAGGAAGCAGCTCGGCAGCTTCAGACAGAACTCCTAACGAAAGTAGGAGAAATCTGCTCAGAGGCTGCCAGCTCAAACATCACGGAAGTACCGTCGTTCCGGGGACGCCCTAGCTGGAATGCAGGCGTCCTCAAACTATGGTGCGAGGATGACGGGTCTCTGGCCTGGCTGAAACGCACCGTAGCGACACTGAAGCCGCCGTACCCAGGTACGAGCTATGAGGTCGTCAGCCTAAAGGAACTAACACCCAAAGTAAAATGTGGGTTGTTTATTCCTGAGGTGACGCCTTCCGAAATACAGACCTGGCTGGCCATGCAAAATAAAAAATGGCTAAAAGTTGACAGCTGGTCCATGTATAACATGGAAGTGCACACGGCTCCGGCCGAGAGACCCGGGATATTTTTAAGCCTGGGTATACCTCGGTCGGAAATACCGGCTCTGATGGCAAGAGACCGCCGGGTCACCTTCGGGTTAGGCTCGGTGTATGTCAGATTCTTCGGTCCGAGGGGTTTACAAGATACCGCTACTGAAGAATCGTCAGCGCCAGTGGCTACGGAGGCAGACCCTATTCCCGACCCCAGCAAAGGGTCGGAGGAACCCGTGCGTCAGACCACCACCGTAGCCGCTCAACAGGGTGAGGTGCCGACGGAGGGGAGCAGTGGCAGGATGGAAGTGGAACTGCAACCCTCTGAAGGACATCGCCAAGACGAAGACGTTGCGGATAGGGAGACGGACGGGGACTCAGTGGATTTCGAAGTTCGATTATCCTCTCCCCGCCTCTCCTCCGACTAACGTCATACAAACGAACCTCCAGCACAAGCAGGTGGCAGTAGCCACTCTGCGCCGCGTGCTGGAGGTTAACAAACAAACTATCGCCCTGATCCAGGAACCGTGGATCAGGGCTGATAGAATATGTGGCCTTGGCAATATCGGAGGTAAGTTATATCTTAACACCTCCGTGCAAAGCCCACGGACATGCATTTACGTTCCACGCCACTTGAATGCCGTGCCTCTAACACAGTTCTGTTCCAGAGATCTGACGACAATCAGGCTCGAAGTTCAGGCCTGTGGGGGAGACAGGGCAACCGTGGTGCTGGCGTCTGCCTACCTTCCTGGTGACGAGGAGGTGCCCACTAGGGAGCTAGTAGACCTGATACAGCACTGCGAGCAAAGTGGCCTGGACTTGATCGTGTCAGCAGACTCTAACTGTCACCACCCCATCTGGGGCAGCGAGACTCCCAACAAGAGAGGTGAGGACCTAGTATCTTATCTTTTCTCGACTAATCTTACGGTTTAATAAGGGCTCTAAACCAACTTTTGTTACCTCCAGATTTCAAACAATAGTAGACATCACCCTAGCCACGGAGACGGCCGCAAAGCTAGTTACCGAATGGCATGTGTCTGAGGAGCCCTCTTTCTCGGACCACAGGCGAATCTGCTACAAACTAGGTGTCCACGCAGAAAGACCCCTACCTAGACGTAACCCGAGAAAAACGAACATCGCAAGGTATAAGGGTCTTCTGAAAGAAGAACTGCGGAAGATGAACTTTCAGGATATGAGGACATCAGCTAGCAACATTGAAGCCAATGTTAAAATACTAACAAAAAGCATTAACACATGTTACCAAAAGGCCTGCCCACTAGTGACGCAATCTTCCGAAAATTCGAAATGTCACTGGTGGGGACCTGAACTCGAACGGCTCCGGCATAAGTCCAGGCGCTTATTCAACAGAGCCATGAACACCAGAAACGAGGCAGATTGGGACGAGTACAGACAAGCCCAATCATTCTATAAAAAGCGTATCAGGATTAGGAGATGCGAATCCTGGCGCCGTTTCTGTGAGAACATCGAATCAAACAACGAAGCTGCCAGGGTACGCAAGGTCCTATCGAAAGACCAAGATCGCAACCTAGGCTCGCTTAAGAAACAAGACAACACCTATACTAACACAGACAACGAGACCTGTGAAGTACTACTTCAGACGCACTTCCCAGGTTGCAGCATCTCAGACGAATGCAACTGGGAGGAAACAACAAGTAGAATACCAAATGAGCAGGACTGGAAAACAGCCGGGACCGTGGTCGATATTGACAAGACCACCTGGGCCGTCAACAGCTTCCTTCCTTTTAAATCGGCAGGGCTGGATGGCATATTCCCCGCTCTCTTAAGATGGGGAATT
Organism: Ypsolopha sequella; assembly: GCA_934047225.1. Lineage (NCBI taxonomy): Eukaryota > Metazoa > Arthropoda > Insecta > Lepidoptera > Ypsolophidae > Ypsolopha > Ypsolopha sequella. Next base: position 27,758,786 of record OW203987.1, read on the forward strand.
GAGTACCTAGCAGAGCCGCTGGCAGACATCCTGAAAGCATGTCTTGCACACAGCTACATACCGTACGACTGGAGGGAAGTCAAAGTCATTTTCCTGCCCAAACCAGGTAGAAGTGACTACACTGAAGCAAAAGCCTTCAGACCCATCAGTCTTACATCCTTTCTTCTTAAGACCCTCGAAAGGCTATGCGACAGGCATATCAGAGATGGAGCTCTAAAGAAGAAAACGTTACACCCGAACCAACACGCCTACAGTTCGGGTAAATCAACGGAGTCGGCTCTGCATAACGTAGTGAAAAGAATCGAGAGCGCTCTAAACACAAAAGAATCAACGCTAGGCGCCTTTATCGATATCGAGGGTGCCTTTGACAAAACTAGATTCACAAACATCAACCATGCCCTTCTCAAGTATGATGTCGAACCAACACTACGCGGGTGGATAGACAACATGCTTAAGCTGAGAGCTGTGCAACTAAGTGTGAATGGCACTACCAGAGCTGTGGTTGCTAAAGGCTGCCCACAAGGAGGCGTCCTATCACCGCTGCTCTGGAACATCGTGGCAGACGATCTAATCCGACGCCTCAACGAGAGGTGCTATCACACGATAGGCTATGCCGACGACCTTGCTATTCTCATCAATGGGAAATTCGAAGGAACACTCTGCGAGTTAATGCAGAGTGCTTTCAAAGTCGTTGAAAAATGGTGCGAAGAGTACCAACTAACAGTGAACCCGAAAAAAACCGAGTTAGTCCTGTTCACCAATAAGAGAAAACTGGCGAACATGAGACTACCGAAACTTTTCGGCACTGAACTAACCATATCAACTGAAGTCAAATACCTAGGAATGATACTTGACAACAAGTTGAATTGGACAAAACACATGAACAACAAACTGAAAAAGGGAACCATAGCACTATGGCAGTGCAAACGCATGATGGGCAAAAAATGGGGACTACGCCCAAACATAATGCTATGGCTATACAAAGCAGTGATAAGACCAATGGTCTCGTACGGTGCCGTCGTCTGGTGGCCTAGGACGGCCGCCGGCTATGTACAGAAAGAACTGGAAAAATTTCAAAGGCATGCTTGCATGCTTACCACAAGCTGCATGCGAACCACGGCATCCGCGGCCCTTGAGACCATCCTGGACGTCCCACCGCTACACCTGTTTATACAACAGGAGGCGGCGGTTGCAGCGTTCAGACTCAGGGCGGCTGGACAGTGGAAAAGCGATGACAGGGCACCACACACGCGCATTCTTGAGTTGGCCGTGTCCCACCAACCCATGATGGACGCACCGTGTGACAGAATACCTAAAAAGCATGTCTTTAATAGACAGTACAACGTCCAACTATTTGAGGAAACAGCAGATCACTCTAATATCCATGAGGTAAGAATATATACGGATGGATCCAAAACAAAGGTGGGTACCGGGGCCGGAGCGTACTCAGCTGAACTTAACATTCATAGGTCAGCAGCCTTGGGTAAGCACAACACGATTTTCCAAGCGGAATGCGTAGGAATTATCCTGGCCATAAGCGCGGTGCTCAGAAGGGAAGTTAAAGGCCTCAACATTCGTATACTTTCTGACAGCACGGCGGTACTACGAGCCCTAAGCAAGACTATTGTTAACTCAGGGCTAATACTACAGTGTCTAAATCAACTGGAAGAGGTAAGTCGACACAATAAAGTCACCCTCCAGTGGATAAAAGGACACAGCGGATCGCTGGGCAATGACGCGGCAGATGAACTGGCAAAGGAAGGTGCAAAAATGGAACCGGTAGGTGCTGAGCCACTGGTTCCCTTGCCCTTTAACCAGATACGAACCTGGCTGCGTGAGAGAACCAGCTCTCAACATGCTGAGCGATGGGCAAGTATGGCAACTTGTAGACAGACGAAAGCGGTTCTACCAACCGTGGACCGTCGCCTGACAAAGAAACTACTTCGTCTCAATAGGCTGAACCTTCGCATGATGGTAGGGCTAATTACGGGACATTGTAACCTCAACAGACATTTCTATAATATAGGTCTGACGGACAGTCCTCTATGCAGAGCTTGTATGGAGACCGAAGAAACGCCGACCCACGTGACGATAGACTGCGTAGGCGTCAGCACACAACGGGCTAAGATCCTCGGTGAACCGGGGACGCTTCGCCAATCCTGTGGCGACCTAGGCCGCCTCTTGGGATTCTGGCGAGAGCTGGGCTGGCTGGAATAGCCGGCTCCACACTTTCCACGCACAAAGGTCCAAGTAAGAGACTAGGTGCGGAAACCGAGCCCACCAAGAAGAAGAAGAAGAAGAAGAAGGTGTTAACCTAAAACTTATTTTTTTACCCCAACGAAGGCCAGATCAGAAAACACGCAAATAATTTGAATCAAACAAGAAGGTCACTCTTTGAACCTGCCAAAAATTATAATTTTGCACAGAAAGACGGCTCAGCATTTGGCCTTGTTGAGACTAAAAAATTAGATCTTTCATCACCAATAACATACCTATTATATGTACGCTTAAAGATTCTTAACCAGGTGATAAGGCAGAGACAATTAAAACAATAGAAATAAAATTAATAATCGAAAATAAATGACAGATTCGATAGGACAGTTAAAAACTAATGCAACGCGGGCAAAGCCGCTGGCTAAAGCTAAAATTTAGAATATTATGTACAGTTAGCTAGGTTGGTAAGACGCCCGGCGAGCATGCACCAATAAGCTTTTCGAAATTTATGTGCATAGTAAACATGTAATGAAATTACCACTCGGTAAATGGTGTGGGAAAACACACAGACTTAATGAAACCCGCAGGTGCAATTTGTTTCAGAAATACGGCGATAAGCGCATCAAGTTATGACATTGAGACGTGAAAATCGCCGGTGAAATAAAAGTACACATACATTGAGAATTCCAGTGACAGTCCGACCTCTAAAACAACAATTATACCCCGTCGGGGAAGTATATCGCGGCGATTTGCTATCATCCATATCATCATGCTGCTGGACATAAGCCTTTCCAGGACTTTGCCACTCCCGGCAGTCATCCTGGAAGAATTGGCCATACTGACACACGCTGGGCAGGCGGGTTGGTGAGTGTAGTGCCGGAACCCTCGCACCAGTGACGCCGCTGCCTGTCACTAGTCTGTTCCATATAAGGCCCGGCTATTAGGGATGGATATACCGCCATCCATCGGTCCCAGGCATGGTGGGCCTCCTGGTTTTTTGCCTGTGAGCTGTCCTCTTACTCTCCCCCGAATTACTTCGAGGTGGTCTCCGAATAAGATGGTGGTGCCGGCATCAGCTCTACCACCGATTTGCTATGTTATGTTTAAAATGAAGAAAGAGCTTTAGGGTAGTGCGTGCGTGTCCCACTTTGACTGTATGCCACTGCAGCAATTGTATGCACGGATTTAGATCGTTTGCCGGTGTTTAAGTCCTAGATACGACCTAGGGGTGAAATAAAGCAATATTTACGTTGGATGCTTTTGGATTTTCTGAGGTAAGAGGTTGGTAAAGGTGTATACAACGAAATAATTGCGACATGTTTCTACAAAAGTATGTCAAGGGCGTTTACTTCGTCTCAATTTAATGATGGCTTTAAACGCGTAAAAATATGTACGTGCTTTTTTTGCGGTACGCTTGTTAACGTACCCTTTTTAGGGTTCCGTACTCAAAAACAAGGAACCCTTATAGTTTCGCCATGTCCGTCTGTCTGTCTGTCTGTCTGTCTGTCCATGGCTTAAAAAAAAAATATATAGTTTATTGGATAACAAATCGTTTTAACAATATATGAGGTTGATTTCTCCTTTTGAGTGTAAATAAAATACAATCGTGCCAGGAGAAAATCACTCTCGCGTAGCAATTTCAGTATTAATACATTTTGTTAAATCTTTTTACTTATATGATACTTTTACAGCTATATTTAAGAAGTGACAATCATAGTTTAATTAAGTGTGTAGTGATGTGTGAGAGGGTAAGGGTGTGAGAGGGTGTGTGTGTGTGTGTGAGAGGGAGGGTGTGTGTTTGTGTAGCGCGTTGTGTTTATGTAGTACATAATAATTTATTATATCTTATTATAATACTATATCGAGGGCTTCAAACCATAGGGGCGTAAGCGCAATATGGCTACTTTACAGGAGAGACAAAAAACTGAATAACTTTTGAAGTTGTGAACATAATTTATTGAAAATTTACACGAGTAATAGAAAAATAATTACTTTAATTCACATTTATTTAAATTTGTGAATAGTTCAAATAAAACCGTAGTTTTGGTTGATACGCCTATATAGCTCGACGAATATATTAATATGAAACCTATTTTATAAATGAAATTGCCATACGATTTTTGGGGCGTAAAACAAATAACTTCACATTTCATGTTTTTTTGTGTTATTTTTTTTAATTTTAATTAATCGTAAATTACGTATCACTTTCTGTGTGTTTTTTGAGCTTTTTTCTGGATATCACTATTTTTCTAATTTTTTTTACGTCTCTCTGGTCTGACGACTATTCTTGCTTTACAAAGTTACACATAAGACGTATGTCATTAAGGTGGTAACAGAGGATCTCGGTCCAAAACGCATATTTTATTATTGTTTGCCAAATTTTTGAATAAAAAGTATGCAGTAAATTCGTTTTATGGCGATTTGCGCAAATTGCTGACCAATAATTATGTGTTCACAAGCAACTGATGTAATTTTATGCATTACATTATGATTGCATTACATTACAACAGTAAACATGCTTTAAAGTTTGTAAATGTAGTGCCATTAAAATGTAGTATATAAAATGACATAATTTATTTTTGAACACCTAATTATTACTAAGCAATTTGCGCAAATCGCCATAAAACGCATTAATTACAAACTTTTTATTCAAAAATTTGGAAAACAATAATAAAATGTGCATTTTGGACCGAGATCCTCTGTTACCACCATAAAACCAGTTAAAATAAGGTTTAAAGTGTGAGTAGTTATATCGGGATACATAAACTTCCGAAATTAAAGAAAATAATGTTTATTGTAAAATTAGTTTATTATAAAATTTTAAACGCAAGCTTTTACTTCAAAATCCTTACAATAAATTTTCATAAACACAAAAGAGAAAAAAAAACAATAAAATATTTTAAACATCAACTTTCACTATCTTCACGAAACATTTTAAATATAGTGAAATACAAAAATATATATTTAATAAACAATAAACATCGCTTAAACTACAGGCCAAATTATTTGAAATAAAAAGACTCATTTAATAATTAAGATCAACTAATTTCGTTACAAGTAAAAAAAACAACACCAAACTCCGATTTTTTTATACGGTCATCACGAATTTGCGTCAACTGTAGAGTATTCTAATTTCTTTAAAAAATGGAGATAAAGAGAAAAAATACCATAACAACAAAATGAAAAAATTTTGTCAATCAAAATTATATATTTTATAATCATCTAGAACAAGAGTTTTTAATCAGTCTTATTAGATCATAAATTGAAATCTTTAATAAAAGCAAATATTTTTCTTTCTAGTTTATTCTTCTTGGACGACGTTTTAAAAATGATTCTTTGGAAACAGACAGGGCCAACTCATCGTTGACATCTTCACAAGATTCATTATTGTTGTGGTTTCTGGAAACGGGCAAATTTTTGTAAAAGCTGTGATATTGTTCAGGAATTGTTCCATCTCGACACATTTCCATCAAGTCCTTGTGTTTCACAAGTTTTATAAGGATTTGTTGTGAATAAATTTTCTGTGGAATGCTAGAAACTGCCATAGATCTTCTCGATGGCTTCTTTATTTTGGCCTCTCTGAATTCTTCCCAATAGTCAGTTTTGAAAAACAATGACTCAGGTTGGTCTTTTCTAACTTGTAACCACCTCAAATTATTCCACTTTAAGGGAGAACCATCTGTAGACTTGATGACAGTCGGAATGATTGTTTCTCGAATCTTCTTATAATCTAAGAAATCATTATGGTTCATAATCTTGATCTGGTAAGGTTTGTCTTTTCGAGCTAATCTTATGACATTATGCCAGTCATCAGGTACATAAATTTTAGCATACTCTGATGCCGTTTCTATAGTGGAGTGCATACTGTCACACTCCATGTACGTGTGTCCGGGCTCTAAAAATTTGTAGTCTATTACTTTGATTGATTTTTCCTGTGAAGAAACTACAGAACTCAGCATTGAGACAACTATTGAGTTGCGATTCTGTCCTGGGCAACAATCAGAGTATAAAATGAGATGTTCAATGTTGGAAAGACTCGTTATATAGTCATACAAGCATGTTGCTACTTCGTTGGCACCTCTGTTGCCTTCATATTCGGGCCAAAAATAACAATATCCTTGTTTAGTAGCCGAATTATGTATAGTGAAGTTCATACTTCCTAATTTTCGTTTGTAAAACACGGGTTTACCAAGAACTAAGGGACAATATAACACCGCCTCAAAGTCAAAGGTGCAGACAACTAAACTGTTGTCAATTTTGGCCTTCAGTTTATCAGCTAACTTCTCCGCTTTAGCATAGTCTTTCCTATTAATGTGTTCTTCATACTCTTCAAGCTTCTTTTGTTTTTCCTCCTCCGACAGCTGTTCATACTTGTGGCACCAACATTGATCCTTCCTTGGTCTATGAAATCCAATGTTTTTACCTAAAATTAACTCTTTGTATGCTGTTTTACACACACTTCTTATATTGTGTTCTTTACAATGTTTTGTATACAAGTCAAACATTTTCTCTTTGTTGAGTGTTGGCTCTAAATATATTTTTTTTGTGTCCTTACGGCACCAGTGTGATGGAACTGCTGGAAATAAATATATATGATCATTTGCAAATTTTACTATATCGTCATCATATTTGTTCTTTGGTGGGTGTTTTCCTCGCTTGTCCGGTGATTGAATCTGACCTGCACCGCGACGGGATTTTTCTAATGCTGTCCGGACCATTTTTTCACTTATGTTTAGAGTATTAAGAAAAAAATGTTTACAGATGCTTATTTTACTACCGTTGACCATAAAACCGTACTTAAGCGTATACTTTCTTCTTGAATTAGCGGCTCTAGATAGAACAGGTTCATTGGAAGTCACATTTTGAGCTATAAAGTCTCTTTGTCTTTCAATGTCTCCTATGCTCCAAAAAGATTTGAAAATATCATGTTTCATTTCATTCTCTATTTTTGAGTGACAAACCTGCTTACAGCAAGTAGAGTCTATTGTCAAACACTTTTTTTCTGTCACTAGACGACCAGTAGTTGCATTATATTCTAATCCTTTATTTCTTTTTATTTTTCTAACATTTTTGATCCATTTCTCCGATGTTTTTCTTTTATTACGCAAAGTTTTGACTTCGTTATCACTGTTTGGGTCTACTGCAGGTTCCATTAGGACTGAGGTCGGAGTATTGCTTTTACTGCTTGTTCCGTGAGAGATTGGTTTTGCAGATGATGTTGTTGGTATTACCTGACGCTCTATATCTGAGGGCACATAATCCGGATCTTTGTCAGAATCATCCTGACCACGGTTCCAATTGTCATTTTGCAGTGATTCATTTTGTTCTTGGTTGGTGGTGTTTGAAGTTTCGAGTATGCTTGGACTCACTGGCTGGATTGATGGTATAGGCGTAAACAGTGGTGTTAACTGTTCATCAAAATCCGTATTGAAGTTTTCTAGATTATCTATGCCTTTTTCTTGGACCGTTATAGTAAATACTGACAATGGGGTAGAATGCGAAAACAACAGATTATCTTCTTGGTAAAGAACATCACCTAAGTAGCCCATATTCTCCATTTCATCTATATCAGATTCTTTTCTTTTTTGTCGTTTTATTTGTTTCGTTTCTGGTACTGTTATTACTGCTGGTAATTCGTTTGTAGATGCGGTTGGCGAGCTATTTGGGATGGTTTTATGGCAGACCGATGGCAAATTGTTGACACTAGCTCCACTTCCTCTATTTGATGGTGATATCACTGTTGTTAAGTCATTCAGAGGTTCGGTTTGAGAGTTCGTTTTGTTGTTTCCTTGATAGATTGATGTAGTAGTTTGCATATAATTCGATTCCTGGTAAGAATCATATTGATCATGAAACATGAAGCCTTCGGTTTGAAGAGATTGAGATATCAATGGTGGTGTTTTATCTACAACTGTATTAAGTGACTCATCTGTGGTAGTTTCTTGATGAATTAATGCTACACACGGTGACATTAGTATCTGTGGTTCTAAATCTGAGGGTTTTATAGTACTCTGATAAAGGCTGTCACTAGTAAAGCCAAACTTTTCAAATGTATTTACTACCATGTGTTGTTCAATCGTAAGTGGCGATTGTCTTTTTGTAACTGGAACTGGTGTTGACATTTGTTTATCTGAAAAACAAAATAATTCCAGAAATTGCACAATGACAATAAAAACAACAAACATAAATATACAGGGTACTTGGTAATTCGACCTATTCCTTTAAAGTGGTTATACATTTTTTTTTCAAGTAAAACACGTCTCTATTTCAAAAATTACAAAATAAAAAGGTTTTCTTTCCACTTAAGACCTTTTAATTCTGAGATTATAGGAATTCAGGGCACGTATTTTTTTTAAGAATGATCACTCATCTATCATTGATCAGAAATATAATAAATAAGTGCTGAGAGAGGAATAGTTATTTTTAAATTATTTATATTTGGTTATTAGTCTGAAAGTTTGAAAAATAATATAAAAACCTCCGTAACTCGGAGACCATTCATTTTCGACACCTAGTTGATAGGACTTAATTCGTTGGAAATGATCTTTAGTATAACCCCTTTCAAGGAATAGGTCGAATTACCAAGCATCCTGTATACATAAACCATTTATATACACACGCTGACATACACACTACAGTGGATAAAACCAGTCAAGTGCGAGTCGGGACTCGCACACGAAAGGTTTCGTACCATCGTACAAGATTTAACACTTTACACTTTTCGTTTATTTTTATTAGTGCGCGTCTGACTCTCACTTGGCCGGTTTTTATGATTTGTTGTTATAGTGGCAATGTAAACAAAAACTGTGTGAAAATTTAATTTATCTACATTTTACAGTACAAGAGATACAGCGATTGTTTATATATTTATTTTATTAGACCAATTTTGACTCGCACTTGGCTAGTTTTGGCTATTTATTGTTATAGCGACAACAGAAATACATACTCTGCGAAAATTCCAACTGTCTACCTATTACGGTTTATGAGATACAGGCCCCTGAGAGACAAACGGACAGCGGAGGCTTAGTAATAGGGTCCCGTTGGTCACCCTTCAGGTACTGAACCCTAAATACCAAGTAAGTTGACATTTAACTTTGTTTTAATAACCTTATTAGTCTTATCATTATCACGCAACTTCTCATTATCAAAGATATAAATCAAATACATATATCAATAACAATAATATAATTTACACCCTGTGTAAGACCATGCAAACTTGAGATAGTTGGTTAACTGGTTTCCAATCAAACATTTGTGAATACCAGATACAAATTCGTCAAGAAGTTGTGACATTACTAAGACACTACATTACGATACGGAGACAGACAGAAAACAAACTTTGTCGGCTACAGTTTTACTAGTAATATGATTGTTATAATTTTATGCACACTTACCAACATTCTCTACGTTATTTTGTAGCACAGAACGTAACATTTTCTCACTTCTCTTCATGTTTATTAGCACATACGTCCTCCCTACGTCACTATTCCACCCGCACTGGTGACTGACAGCGGCGGGGGAGGGGAGCGTATGTGCATACGCCCCTCTAGCACAACATAAGTCATAGGACCGATTAGTCACACGTAGGTCCTATGACCATACGCCCTTATGGCTCGACATAATGTCTAAAGTGTTAAGGCATATGCGCATATGCCTGTCTGGCACGTCGTGATTCTCGTATTGCTAGCTTTTACTGTTTTTACGCCTAATATACGCCCCTATGCCTTGACATTAATTCCATAGCGGTAATCATACGCCAGAAACAAATAATTAAATATAAAAAATTCTACTAGGTAAAAAATTATTATAATTTTTACAGTAGACGGGATATTACCTAAGGAATAGAATGCCGTTAAAAACGAAAAATCGACTTTTTGCGCATACGCCCCTCTGGTTTGAAGCCCTCGATATTTCTCAATATGAATAATAGTTTTTTCTGTTTCCTCATAGCTTAATTTTTTAACCCATTCTGTCAGCAGCCGCTTACATGTAAAGCTTGTTTCAGTATAAATATTTAGAATTTTATTAACAAGGTTATATAAATGAGATGATTGGTGTAAATATTGGTGCTGAGCAAAATAGGTTTTACATTTACTTTTTTTAGCTACAGTGTCTTTACGTCTCTTTGCCAGCACAGTGGAATCAACTGGTAGAGATTTGTGTTTTTCTAAAATGGTGTGTAAAATGTACAGCTGTCGTACAGTTGGTAAGTCAGTTATTGAATAAAGAGTGTGAGTAGGGAATCTCAGTTTTTTAAAGCACATAACTTTTAAAAGTATTCTTTGAGCAAGTTCTGCGTCTAGGAATTTTACCTTGGATGCACCTCCCCATACTGGAATACAATAGGTTATGATTGATTGTGCCAAAGTAATATATAATTTTTTTATGAGATTTTCATTAGCAGAGTACCTCAATATTTTAAAAATCCAAATCAGTTTCCTTATCCTTGAAGCAATTAAATCAATTTGGGAAAGCAATGGCTTAGCTTAGAGACTATTAGTACTAGAAAGCTGTAATTTGGAATGGAAATACATATTTACGAGTTTTTTGAGGGTACCTACACGTAAAGTGGGGAAAACGTAAAGTGGGGATATTTTTTTTTATCGTCTATCCCCTAGTGTGGGGTGTCGTTGGATAGGTAATATATAATATAAAAAATATTGGGGATGTGAGAAGACCATTTTTCGATCAAGGGTTCTCTTTTCAAAATATTAGGCTTAAAAGTGTTAATTTTTGTAAAAGTCAAGTGTCCCCCCCCCCCCCCCCCTGCCAGCGAAACGGTTGTATTTGAAGACGTGAAGAAACATAACGAAATTAAAAGAAAAACTATCACAGCTATGTAGGCTAAAAAGTGAACGTGTACAGATAGTACCCTCTAAACACGGGGCGATTCGCATCAGCAGGAACAAAATGTATGGGCCGTTCTAGGGAAGAGCAACTTCCGAGCGTACTAGAAGTTTGACGCGATCTGTATTATCGAAAAACTTATAAAACGCACTGGGAGAAGAAGTCCGCATATTGTGCAGGGCAACTAGGGAACCCAACACTGCCCGTGGCCCGACACGCACTTTTTATCTTGATGCTTTTATTCATTCATTTCGAAAACCTTTAAATAAGTACATGTTCTGGCGGAGAAGACGTTCTAAACGTTGGCTGGTATTGAATGACCATTATTTTTCTCTATGTTTTGACAAAATGACGCCATCCCCGTGCTTCCGATGCATGCAGACAGAACACAGATTAATGTCTACCACAGGGATTGAACCTGCGACCTCCGTGTAAGCAGGCAAGCGCTCTACCACTTGGCCACATAGGTGGCCACTGTATAAAATAAAACAGTAACAAAAAGTGTAGTTGCACAAATCTTAGAAAATTTCATGTTTTTTAAAATCTAAACCAAGAGATACAACTAATTTGCGTGAAAAATTCAAAAGATTACAACACCAACTTTTGTAAAAAGAGTTTGTTACAGAGAGAGTGTAAGGAGAACAATATTTTAAGGTTCCAACGTTGCAAGTTTTTCTAAGGTTACACTTCTGATTCCACAGCTACATAACATCATCATCAATCAGCGTACATCCATCCACGTATAAGATTCTTCATCTCCACGTCATTTTCGTCAATGTCTCGGCAGCCTAAACCATTGCCTGCCAACAGCCCTGATCAAATCATCTCGCCATCGGGCCATGACTCAACCCCCTGAACGCTTTCCTGGCCTCGGCCGCTATTCCGTTACTGTTCTAGTCCACCGTCCACCTCACGATTCGTTTACCAAATTTGTATCCGTTCACCGAATACCATACCATATTTCAACCCAATTGGCATAGATTAAATTATGTAAAGGTGTGTTAATTCGAAAACCATTTCGAGATTTAGGTTTAATAAGCTGTATTTTCGAAGTTTTGGTCTAAAAAACCTCATGATGATGGATATTTTTACGAAAAGGCTGCAACTTCCATTTGCCCTCGTGTGACGTCACTTGAGTAATGGTTGTTTAGAAATGTGTCCTTTGCTATCAAGATAAATTTATAATAATTTGCTTCAGACTAATTTGACAGCTAGATGACAGATGAGTAGACAGACAGAGATAGACCACTTTTTTATATAAGCAATCACACGTCACAATCAGTATAATGTCTAAAATTCTCAAGTGACAAGGTCATCGGACATTTCTTTAAAAAATCATAAAAAATAAAAGTTAATTTAAATACCAATATAATGAAAACTATGTCCTAAAGTGGCATATATTCCCTGAAAAAAAAAACCTTTGTAAAATTAATCTATGGGAATTGCTCAATTTGTTTTTAAGTGATATCGTAGACAGACGCAAAGAGAGATAAACAGCGAGTCTTCAATTCAGGGATTCCTTTTTTTAAGGAACTCCGAAAAATACTCAAAGATGAACAATAAAGCAAAACGTTGAGTTGTCCAAGTTTCACTCTAGAGTTCCCCTGGAACGTACAGATAACAACCGAGTTCCACAACATTCATCCATTCGTTCGTTCTTTCATTCATTCATTCACGGAATGTCTTCCCGTGGCCATTTAACTCTGACCTCTCGTTTCACAGAATACATCCCCTCATACGGGCGTGATCGTAAGCAGTGACGGGTGTACAAAGGGTCTTATTAAAATTGTTTTCTTTGTAAAAGGGGCGACTGAAAATTTTATGATAATGAAAAACTTTGAACATTCTATGCTACAGCGGGCACTGGTTTCGTAAAATTTTTATTTTCCATCTTCTGGGACACTTTTTGTTGAGAAAAGAGATTGTAAATGTTTTGTGTAAGTTTGGTACGGGCTAAAAATAAACTGTGAAAATACAAATGCACAAAAGCATTAAAAAGTTTTAAGTTTTCAGTGCATTCTCTTGAAAATCTTGAAATCAAGTCATCGTTGCATCGAAATATAAGTGTTTACTGCAGAAGTATCAATGAAATAACAGACAAGCAAATTGTAAAAGGATGAAAAATGTAATTGAAGCATTAACCTGGAAACTGTGGAAATAAAGTAAATATGTCACCAAGAATAAATTACAAACCATTTGCGGTATAAATAAATGCTCTTTACCTACTATGAAGCATCAATGTATATTCTAAGCATAGTGTAGAGACTTTCAGTAAATTCACAGCTTTGATCAAGTCAAGATCAAGTAGTATATACGCAGCAAATTTCTTCAAGATTTGACAATTCATTCAATTTTTTTTTTATATATTAATCGATTTCACTCCTACGTATTAAGTACACTTAAGTTAAGTCTTCAATGTATTCTGAGCATCTAAAACTCCAAATTTAAACTTCAAAAATTATTTATATATCTTGTCACAATATTTCAGAAGCAAAGCACGGAATGGATGTTATATGAGGTAGCTACATCGTAAAATTGGCCATAGTATAACGATGAAGTATAAAATAAGAAATGGTGCGACGACGAGCTGGTGATCATAAATTTGGGAGCCAAACGAAGGGAAGCGGAGCAAGGCGACACCTATAGTTTTAAGGTGGTATGTCGTCAATATCGACACTTTTTGAAGTTATTTATCTGCTTTCCAAAAGTAGTCCCAAGTTAAATAAATTAGTATAGCAATTTTGGGACCTATTTCTAGATTTAGTCTATCAGAATCGCAATTGGAGGAATTTCACTCGATAGAAATAATTATTAAAATGAGGTCTAAATTTACACTTTTTTTGATATTCTGACAAATTGGGGTAGTTTACACACTTCAAAAATATTTATTGAGATGGGTTTTAACAATACCTAAATTACTGGAAATGGAAATTTTCATAGCTATTTTAGTTATTTTTTTACTATTTTAAAACCGACATTTTGACAATTTTCCCCGATTCCATCCCTCTCGCACTGCGGATCTTTCCGCCTGGAGTAACGGGGACCATTGCACGGACGATATATCACCTTAACAGATTTCTTGATATGGTCGATCATGGGTGGATCCGATCATGATTTTCTGGTCATTTTAACGATATGGTCACGACATATGCATATGTAATAGGTACACACATACATAAATAACACACATTCATCTTATTTTGGTGTAAAATTATTCGAAACCATTGCGTTGGATATATCATACTTATGAATTGTAAAACATAAACCTTTCAGCGTAAGGTAAAATGTGGTATTTCTTATGTTACTCAATGAGTTCCTGCACCATCACTTCCTTAGATTAGTCTATGTATATTTAATACCATAACGGCCCCCGTCCATGTATCTATAATGGAATGCAAACACGGCATGCTTTGGCAGACGGCCCATGTTTACTAAACAGGTTAATTAGTTAAGCCTCGTGTGTAAGCAGCTTTATATTATACTCGATGGTGTGTAACGAAGGACGGAGGTCAAAAAGTCAACGATATTTCGTATAAGTAGTTGGACTTGGATTTCTATCATAATATATTCATATGATTTTCGTGTAATAAGGGTATTTTAGAAGCTTTTATGATTTTCAAGCTTATAGTGTATAGATTTGTGGATATAATTTATTTGAGGATTTATCATTTTGAGCATATACTTAGAAGGACCATCCCGATTGTTTCGGTCTTTTGGCTTCGAGATGGGCCAAAGTTCTTTTTGTTATAACATTTTGTTGTATTTTACAAAATTTATTAACGACATTTTTTAATGTAGAAAGCAGATCTTTTTGATTTTTATTAAATTTTACTGATAAATATCTCGCTCCGCTCCACTTCGCTCGGCTCCCGAATTCGTTATCACCAGCAACCTTACACGCTCCTGAAATGAAATAAAATATATTTATTTATGAAATGTAGGTATATTAGGTCGGTTTTAATGTAATATAATTAAATAATCTATGTCTATATACAATAAACAGGGAAATAATAAACGTTGGATTCGCTAAAATTTAACAAAATAATATACTTAAATAAAATAAAAATATAAAGGAATAAGGAGTCAATAATATTATAAATACTATATGCAATATGTGTATATGTACAATAAATAAATGCCTAACTCCGCTCATTCGATTAGTCTTGCTCAGCTTGCTCGCTTTGTTCGTCGTAGCACCTATTTTTGACCACTTTGTTAAAGACTTTTATGAGGCCAATTTTGAAATATGGCCACGACATATAAGGTAAGTACATACATATGCAAAATCTCCAATGAAATTCAGTCGTGCGGTTTCAAATTTATCGAGACTATTTCCGTACCTGACATTCAAACTCGTATATAAATTATGTATCTAAAACAGAACTTGAAATATGGAGATTTATGAAGGCACCCAGAAATACAGGAATATCATATTATTTCAAGAAATATATACCTATTCTTGAACTTTATTTGTAGAAAGAATTTTCAAGATAAAACATTTATGCTACTGTTATACATATACTGGCAGTGGCGTCTATAGATATTTTTTTCCGGAAAAGCAACCAGAAGGTCAAGTTTGACAATAAAAAAATATGAAAAAATTTAAATAACAATTTGAAAAAAAAAGTTGATGTGAAAATTTTTACTCTTGGGTAGACAGTGCCCTCATACAACTTTTTTTTCAAAGTGTTAAACGAAAATAAGGTAAATATAATTAATATTTACGTTTTCGGCACCTGGTGAATCTCAGAACACAGTTTTTTTTTCTTTGTTCTTTGTTTACAAATTGTGACGGATGTCAAAATTGGCGACAGATGTGACATAGACGTTTCACGTAAAAATAACGGCTGTGCATCCAATTTTTTTTTCTTATTTTTACTTTGTTTACAAATTTCTAATAGTTTTTCTCAAATTCAAAATATGATCACGAACATTAAATTTTGGACAGGACAACGTCTCTCGGGTCAGCTAGTAATGATAATATATTTTACATATTGTCACGACATATTTCCCTGATATTTTTAATTATTATAATAATTCAATGTATTTTCACGATTTTCAAAGTTTGCAAATTTAAAAATGACTGTTCTGAATTTTCGCCTTCTACAACCCTAACATTTCACAACGAGCGTAGGGCTTCTTGTATATATTAAGCAGGTTTTCCTGAATTTCAAGTTGCATCCAGCTCGTGCAATCCCAAGATTCCAGTATCTTGTGTTTCACCGCAAGTAGCGGGATGTTACGTGATCTGTGACGTCACGGGCGTGTCTCGTGTCACGCTTGTCTGGGGAGCGGCACCGAGATAGTGCCACTTTACTTGTATTCTTGGAATGTAGTTTCGAGAAATGCACTGGCTGGAAACAAGGTAGGTAACAGGGACCTGTCAAAAAAAAAAAAACAGTGAATCTTTGTTGTATGTCTGTTGCTTGTTAGTTCGTTAGGCGGAGAATTATCCCAGAGCATCGGAAGAAACTAAAAAAAATCTCGACTACGTCTCAGTTTGATAATATTAAAAAAGTGAAGCATATTCATTAGCAAATCACATTATTCAATTCAATTCTATTTCAATTTATTTATTTATGTCAGTCTCTAGGCCAATATAATATTTATATATCAATCACGTTTTTTATTACCGTTTTGTTTTATTTCATAGCATTGAATTGAAAAAGTAAATTAACTCCAGATTATTTTTCATTTTCTTTATTCATACATGCTTAATCAAGTATATTTAGCAGTATAAACTACCTAATAATTAACCAAGTATATAATAGTAGTATAAATTACTTGTTAAATAATCGATGGGCAACATTTTTCAATATTTTCTGAGGGTTCAATACCTTTGCGGGATAATCCACAATTTTGAAAGAGTCAATCAAAATTTCAATTTATAAATAATATTTTAGACATAAGTTTTCACTAACGACTTAACTTTTTCGCTCATAACTTGGAGTAATTCAGGCGAATTTTTGAAATCGTGTTTGAGTCCTTGCGTCTCTGTTTCACAAGCATATATTTTTATCTGATGCACGAATGGGGATCCACACTGCCAAATTATCCCTGTAGATGGCGCATCGTCGATCCGGCCATGAAAATCTGTCATTTCAGTACATTTTTATGATTTTTGCGTAGTTTTTTTGTGATTTTCGATTAATTTCTCGAAATTATGCCTTTGTTTGCCGTTACAGTTTGCTTTAATAATGGTGTTAATTTATTCCTAGAAAATCCCATATTAAAAATGGATAAAATAATAACAATAACAAATATACAACATATTGGTATACAGGTGATAAGAAGAAGTTAAAAAAATGCGAGATATTATAGATAAACAGTAGGCAAACCGGAACACACACAACAACAAAGTTTGACATAGCCGGAACGTAGTATTTATTGGCCAGACCTATGCTAGCGCCATCTGTAATTAGCTTTGCCTATGGATCCCCATTCGATTTATATCTTGCATAAATATAACAAAATATTTCAGTAAATCGGTTTTGGAGATAAGGGGGGGACATACATTTTTTTGAGGTTATTGGAGGATTTCTCGAAATAGATGCAAATAAATTTAGCCAAGCTATATGTTTTTTCAATAAACTTTTTATACCTATAATTTGATACCCATACTGTATTTTTATAAAATATTTTTTTATTAATTTTATTTTTTTATTCATTTGTGTTCAACTTTTTTTAAATCGCTATAGTTTTCATGTAATTGGCCAGTTATGATCTATGATCGACATTTTTCATATTTTATGGTACACAAGTTTCGGAGATAAGGGGAGGGGGGACATACATTTTTAATGGTTTTCCAAAGCTTTTTGAATACTGCGCCATCTTGCACCTCTTGGTCGGAGTGTGGTGTGGGGGGAATGGAAACAAATATAAAGATGTGTGCAAAGTTTCATTAGGATCAAAGCCATTAGGATGTAACAAACACCTAAAGCATTTATATGGCAGCTGAAGAAACCCTTTAGCACAGAAGTGAGCCGATAGGTTAGGTAAGGTTAGGTATGGAGAGGTGCAATGACACTTTGTTCAAAATAAATTCCGCCAGCTTTCGCGCGCTTATTGACTTTGCCACGCAGCCGCAGTAATAAAGAAATACATAGAGCATCTCTTGTGGGAGTGAGATGCATATACTAGTCACGTCTATGCAAAAGCACTGATTAGTTGGTAAAATCGGACGGTGTAATACGGCATTTCCCTTTTCAGGGCTAGTTGTTCGATGTACAGCGTAGTGAAGTAATTGTGCCCCCAAAACACACCGAACCAAATTTGATGTGCAGTTTTTTTTTAATAGAATAGTAACCATTTTTGTAATTTCTATTATGTGATTATTTTGATATGATTTATACTTGCGATTGTCGGCACTTGATGAAACACAGAAAGCATCTTGATTTTGAACACAAACACTTGTACTATTTGTTTCATAACATAATTATATTTGTTGCACACTTCCCAATTGTGCCAAAAAAAAATGTGTTCCCAACACTTGTCAATTGTTGAGATACGTTTGTCGTTTTATTGCTCATTTATTAAAATAATAACTATTCTGTATCCCCTGAAAATGGATTGATTTCCGAAACCGGTTGGGAAGTGTGCAACGGGAAGTGTGCAACAAATATAATTATGTAATGAAACAAATAGTACAAGTGTTTGTGTTCAAAATCAAGATGTGATTATTTTTATTGCATGGGTAGAGCTGCAGGCTGAAGCGAGTCGTTACTATTTAAGACTGGTTGCACATTTCACAACGCTTGCTTGGGCTGCGCCATTTTCGTGATTAATGTGTTTAGTTACGAGGAAACAAGCGGCAAGAAAATAATTAAGACGCGTTTCTGTTAGAGCTTGCTGCAACTTAAATACTTAACTGGTTCTGGAAATTCTATCAGTAATTTTTTTACTTTGCTTCCCCTTGGTTTTAACCAGTTAGTTTTTAAAATCTATAAAACATTTCTTTTTAGCAGGAAAAGTATCCTTTAACGGATGGTTCATATCAAAGTGGTCAGTAAAATGGACAGTCACATCAGCGTAGCTAGCACGCGCTAGGGAAACAGCGTTTATTTATCCTGGTTGCTCTCTCGCACAATCACAAACTAGGTATGCGTGAGGGCACTAGTAGGATAGATAAACGTTGTGTATTTGGCGCGTGCTAGCCACACAGAATATTTAGCCTTATGAACATAACTACTCGCGTTAGAGCACACTGGCCCGTCAAGTCAACTGGCCAGTGTTCATGTTCGTCACTCGCTATTAAAAATACGCGCCCTTTTCCAAGATGGCCTCTGAACTGACCAGCACCCCTACACTAATAATCGCTGTCACCACGAGTATACGTTACGTGTTAACAAGTGTTATGATAATAAAAAATCATATCTTATTTATGGTATAGTATATACTTCGACATTATATACAAATGTGATCGAGTAAAACTTGGTCTTTTTGCAATTGACTTCAAAACCGGTGTGCTAAAAAATCGTAACATAAAAATTAAATATATAACTTTGAGCCATAGCATTGAGTATTTATTTTATAGTAATACCTATAAAACTTATCAATTTACAGCAAGTATATAAGTCTTTATTCAGATATAATAAATTATATACCATAAATAATCTTGCTCGGCAGTTATAAACCATTATCATGTTTGTTTTGGTAATTTTATTTGGTTGTTCTTGCAGGTATGTGTTGGTACTTATAAAAATAGCAAGATATTCGTTTCATATCGCTATTTTATATTTTTTTTAAATGCATTACTTTTATAGAGAGTCGAAATCACTGAATTAGGACCTATATGGGCTGATTTAATGGGTAAAACTGATGATCACCCCCCCTATTCTGTATCTTTGGTTGCCAACTGAAATAGGTGCCTATCATCAAAAACATAGATAAAAACTGAAATTTCAAAATTACTTTTAGTGGGTATTGAACTATTAACAATCTGTGTCGTCACTTCAAGTACGAACATATCCTTAGGAAATCGGAATTCGATAGTATATCTATGTTTTTGATGATAGACACCCATTCCAGAAGGCAACTAGAGATACATAATAGGCCCGCAGGTTATACGATCTGATGTCGTAGACTTTTGGGATTTTCGCGAAAACTAACCATTTTCAGGATTTTTTCTAATACACGTCATTATAGTTTGCACCACTGAAAAGGTTTTCGTTAAAATATATGAAGAATAAAAAAAACATGGGTGTGCGCTAAAGGGTAAAAAGTTACGAAAACGAACTTTTGTAAAGTTTTGTCTTTAAAGGTGACTTTTTTCGTTATTACGGGTCACCCTTGAATTGTTTACATTTTTTGCTTGCTATCCGTTATTTTAGAGTTATGGTGCAGCTTGAGGATTGGCGGAACCGGTTTTGTTAGAGTGCTGAGAGCGTTTTTTAAACCGCCTTACATATACTAGATAGATATGTATTCGCCTTAAGTAAAAAAAAAACGAAAATAGGGAGCAACGACGAGGGAATCAAGGTGGAGCGGTTTGGTGGGCATTTCATTTTATTACACATTGGGAGCCGAGCGACGCGGAGTGAAGCGAGGCGACCTCCGAAGTTTTGTATAACATTAGCTGGCTAAACCTAGGCCTAACCGTGATTCGGGCTTTAACCGTAGGATATGTAGAAAAACGGAGAGATTGACAACATTTTATAGACTGTAGTATGTCTTGGATTTTAGAACGACGCTTTTTACAAAGTTGCAGTCCCTCTCTGATGTGTTGTTGGTTCCGTTCACGGTATGAACGGTATGAAAACTTAGCTTTAATTATATTTAAATAAATTGAATTAAATTAATTAAACCATAATTTCTATAAACAATTAAGTCAAATCTTTCATAACTTAGTATATGAAATCCAGTATTATAATGATAGTAAATTATATTTGCATAAATTTACTTCTTTATTTCAAAAAATCATCAACATAGTAAAATACCTGCTGAATAAGCCACTTCTTTAACTTACATTTAAACAATAGAAACGATTCGATTCTTGTAATGTAGTCTGGGAGTCGGTTGTAAATACTTGGACCACATCCATACATCGATCGAGCGCTCTGATTTAGTCGTTGTATTTTACTAAACGTTTATTTTTACCTCTACTATTCTAAAAACTCTGGCAAATATAACAAACCCACAACGAAACCCACTTTTACACAATACAAGCACTCCATTCTAGAGGGGCTCATTAAAAGTGAACACTTGTGTTAGTGACGTCATAACGTGTGTAACGGTGACGCTATGAAAATTAAATAACAAGGTGACAATAGAGGACATGTCGCTGCCGGCAATTTGGAGCTTGTTGAAAACAAACAACTGTAGTGAAACGATAATAGTAGTTTATGCTACTAGGGCGAAAAGGAATAAATTACGAGGACGATTTAAAACACGAGCGTAGCGAGTGTTTTAAACGTAACCGAGTAATTTATTGCTTTTACGCCCGTGTATCATACTACGTTTTTCAATGCATAGTGTGAGGAAATGAAAATAAATATAATCTTGTGAACTTTAAATTATAATTGGCTCAAAAGGACTGTATCCAGAGCCGTTAAACAGTGAAAAAAAAAGTATAACATCTATGGTACACAAGAAAGGCTGCAGGTTAGCCAACCATTGTAAATAAATTAAAAAAAATAATAATAATAAAGCCCTAGGGCAAAATAATCGACTTTTTGTTCGGTTTTGATGGATAAAAAGTGGGCCTTTACGAGCACATGCATTGAAAAAAATTTTAATAAGTGAGGATATTTTTAAACCATAGGATGAACTGAAACTGTATGCAATTTGTTATTAAGCTACGTGATTATTTGTATTACCCGTCCAAAAAAAAGAGGCCAATGAGCCAACATATTATAATCACGTCTATCTGAAGCTAATAAAGTCTTTGCCATTGGACTTATTGCGCTGAATGTGTAATGAAAAAAGTTGCTAAGATATGCTATACTCTTAATAGATTAACACGCATACTTCCACTTTTTTATGTTTGAAGTAAAAGCTGTACGACAGAACAGAAAAATATTTAGAATACACAAACGATCCTAAAAAGAGATATGCTTCTTGGTGCAAAACAAATCCTAACCCTTTAACTGAATGTCTAGCGTCCTAACGGCTGATCTACTACTGCTAGATATTACAAAATTATAATAAAATAATGCAATACACAACGAAACATTATTATTTCCTTATTAACTGAGAAGTCTACTTGAATAACGTATATAACGTTTGATGTGACCAAGTATGACCAAATGTTGAAGAAGTATGAATAATAGTCCTTTTTGATGTGACCACTAATGTTGAACAAGTATGAATAATAGTCCTTTTTGATGTGACCACTAATGTTGAACAAGTATGAATAATAGTCCTTTTTGATGTGACCACTAATGTTGAACAAGTATGAATAATAGTCCTTTTTGATGTGACCACTAATGTTGAACAAGTATGAATAATAGTCCTTTTTGATGTGACCACTAATGTTGAACAAGTATGAATAATAGTCCTTTTTGATGTGACCACTAATGTTGAACAAGTATGAATAATAGTCCTTTTTGATGTGACCACTAATGTTGAACAAGTATGAATAATAGTCCTTTTTGATGTGACCACTAATGTTGAACAAGTATGAATAATAGTCCTTTTTGATGTGACCACTAATGTTGAAGAAGTATGAATAATAGTCCTTTTTGATGTGACCACTAATGTTGAACAAGTATGAATAATAGTCCTTTTTGATGTGACCACTAATGTTGAAGAAGTATGAATAATAGTCCTTTTTGATGTGACCACTAATGTTGAACAAGTATGAATAATAGTCCTTTTTGATGTGACCACTAATGTTGAACAAGTATGAATAATAGTCCTTTTTGATGTGACCACTAATGTTGAAGAAGTATGAATAATAGTCCTTTTTGATGTGACCACTAATGTTGAACAAGTATGAATAATAGTCCTTTTTGATGTGACCACTAATGTTGAACAAGTATGAATAATAGTCCTTTTTGATGTGACCACTAATGTTGAACAAGTATGAATAATAGTCCTTTTTGATGTGACCACTAATGTTGAACAAGTATGAATAATAGTCCTTTTTGATGTGACCACTAATGTTGAACAAGTATGAATAATAGTCCTTTTTGATGTGACCACTAATGTTGAACAAGTATGAATAATAGTCCTTTTTGATGTGACCACTAATGTTGAAGAAGTATGAATAATAGTCCTTTTTGATGTGACCACTAATGTTGAACAAGTATGAATAATAGTCCTTTTTGATGTGACCACTAATGTTGAACAAGTATGAATAATAGTCCTTTTTGATGTGACCACTAATGTTGAAGAAGTATGAATAATAGTCCTTTTTGATGTGACCACTAATGTTGAACAAGTATGAATAATAGTCTTTTTTGTACAGAAATTTTGAAACATATTCTTAAAGACCAAAATCTAGTCCCTTTTGAACAGAATCATAAACTTTTAACATAATGATATTATTTCATTTGACATGATGACCAATTTTGATAAATATCACAATGGTGTCTGCTATTCGCAGCAAAATGCAAAATGGATTCTATAAAGGTCAAATTATGTTATTATTTCCTTTGGGTCGTTGAAAAGTTAGTCCATCATAACCTCCCTGCAGAACCCTTAACACTGATTGTACATAAAAGGCTAATGAAACTAAAACGCATTAGTTGGCTCTGCATAGTTATTTAGGGTTCCGTACGTCAGCATAGAAAAACGGTGCCCTTAGAGGATCACTTTGTTGTCCATCTCTGTCTGTCAGTGAGTTTGAGCCCTTTTTCTCAGACGCAGCTAAGGTATCAGTTAAAATGAATATCGAATACTGAGGTCTGCAGTCTCGTATTGCTGTGTAAAAGTCAAGTTTTTAGTTTAACATAATAAAGAGAAACTTCTTTATTTTCAAACTACAAACCCCAAAACCTTAAAGTACTTCTGGGTGACACCTACAATCTTGAAATTTTGCACGAAAGAAGGTCTTCGGATACAAATGAAGGAATAAATCCACAAATAATTAATTTGTAATGAAATTTCGTGAAATTTATTGGTGGAAACAAATGGAATATCCTTTTATAGGCCTCATCCTTCTTGTATACATTTACCATAATTATGTAGACTATTTAAGGAGGACAATTATGTAAGCTTATAAGGATATACACACATATTGTAGTTGGGTAAAATAATATTAAAATAGTACTAGAATAACTCATGCATAAAACCCAATATTTATATAGTAGCGCTAAAAATACAGTTTTATATTGTTCAATGGAATAATAATTTAATATTCTGTTTTGACGATCAGATTAGTTTATGCTTCAGTTATGATTGACATAATGTAACTGCCTGTGGCTGGCATCCATTCCAATAAAACTCATAAAGCCTATTATAAATTAATTCTCTTTTATAGCTTATAAGCAGGGCTTACATTTTGGTTGGTTAGAAGTAGAGTAACTAGCGTACAATTCAGCCGACTCTTTACCATATCCTTATAAACTCAGCTTTCCCAGCTAATATCTTTAAAACTATTTCATAACTGATTACATTAAGCTATTTTAGTAATGTTTTTGTCCTTGATACTCTTGCCAGTTACTCGTCCGTATAAACTAGTGGTGGACAACCCACTTTTTGAAATTTACACAATAAAACAAATTGCTGCTGTTGTTGAGTAAGCACCGACCAGCTTGGTCACCTTTCATGCTAGCGCAGTGTTGGGCAACTACCACGTCACGTCAACGTCCCAGCTATCCTTGAACCCCAAGGCCTGACGGTATGACTCGTTTTGCTTGGAAGAACGGGCGGCCATTGGTGTCTGGCGTGACCTGTGCGGGCACACGCCCCATCCCACACCACCAAGGTAGGACCTGGCGGTTGCTGCAGCATAGGCCTCGAAGAGTCGCAAATATGAAGTCTTAGGAGATGGCTATAATATGTTTGTGCCTTTTTGAGTGGATACCCTTGGGCCATCGGGTCCAGATGCTCGACGGCTATTCCAAGAAATATCCTCGCCTTTAGTCAAGGCTTTTGGTCATCTCTGGGCTGAGGTTTACCATGAACAGCGGATTCAAACCTCGCAATCCAACGGGTAAGGCCATCAGTCTGCTGGGGACCCTTCCCTTAGGCAGCGAAATAGGTAAGGTTGCTTTTTATTTTATATTCTTTGTAATTAGTTTATATTTAAAGTTTTCTTTTAATTTAGTATTATATTTTCACTGCTGGCAACACGTCATAGCATGTCGGTAATGCGTACCTATAATATTTCCATTACCAAAAATCGTTCAACGCGCCTAAAGGAAATTTCATTTCAATAAAATTAGGTCTTAAAAGCTCCATACATTGCAATACTCACAATATTTCATCGCAAAATGTCGAATACACGTTAGTTCCTACGGCCCGTATGCAGGGAGAGGATGACAGACTAATGGCATGAATGAAATCGTATTTCTGGAGGTGGATCCTAACTGTGCAGAGACATTCGTGCAGTCCCGGCCGAATTGTCGTCGAACATCGATTTTGATTGCATGTTCGCATTGTTTTAGGATACGAGGTTTGGTGGACTTCCTGGTATCAGAATATAGGAAATCTCGTTAAAATCCCACTAATATTATAGATGCGAAAGTTTGGATATATGGATGTTTGTTACTCCTTCACGCCGTCTACTGAACCGATTGGGCTGAAACTTTGCAACTTTGTAGTCAAATTAATTATTTTTGGACAGCTTTGTTTCCTTGCGAAAAAGTTCATAAAGATTTGTAAAAAAGGTGATCTTATTAAACTATTATTTTGTTATTTTCTCAACTTTACGGAATTTTCAATTTAAGTTACAAGGAAACCTAGGCATACGTTTATTTAAATATAACCTATGATGTTTAAAGACAATATAGCCCACATCAATTCCTGGCTCTCCAACTACATACTCTTTGTCCAAAAAATCATGATGATCCGTTGCTGCGTTATGACCGATGTGAAAAAGGACAAACAAACACACTGTTGCAGTTATCATATTTAAGGGTTTTTGTAATAAGTCAAGGTTTTGTTCGGCTGAAAAGCATATCAAAAGATTTGCCTTTGTTTCTGAACGTTTTTCTGTTACGGTTTTGTTTCCTGACCTTTTGCAGCCATTGTTGTCTATTCTAGTTAAATATTTTCTGTCGAACAATGTCGTATTAAAATGGAAACAGGAAATAACCTAACACCTGCTGCTTGCTTCAGGAAATTGGATCCGATGGTATCTAGCGCGGTGCTAAGTGAAAGCTAAGCGCCTTTGCTGTCCTGCGCGCCTAGTACTTTTTGTTTAGTACTTTACTAGTAGTTCCGAACCGTGAACTCGCTATTCAATCTTGACCAATTTGCCTTATGTTAGAACTTGAAAATTACTCGCCTACTAAATTTCATGACGTTCCGATCCACGATACTCTAATTATCGTCGGACAAACATTCATACATACACATACAAACGCCGGATTGTTCAAGTAGACTTGGAGAACTTCGTTCGCTTCGCTCACTCATTCAATTATGTTGTCGACGAAGTTTGGGGCAATTGTCATATTCCTTTTTTCGACAATATTAATGATTCATAAACTGTTCTGGTGAATAGCTTTTCTTCAATGTTTATATTATTATTGTAGACAAGTATTAAAATTATCCTTTAAAAAAGCGATGTATTTAATTTGACTTTCAGATACATCATCGCCACACATTTCCATAGGCATATTTTATTTTGAATGTATGCAGAAATTTGAGGATGATCCGAATAATTAACCCAATATGATGACGTATGTCAAAAAATAACAGTGCACTGATTAAGCATTCTCTTGACAACACTTCTAAATGACAACACGTCTAAATACTTCTAAATACAAAAAAAAAAATACTAATAAAATTAGTTTAAAAACACAAAAACCTGGACGGCGGGCTCTAGCAAATGTATCCCACAATATACCAGAACCTTAAACAAAATATTGTAGAAATAACAAGCATAAACTGATATATTTGTTCCAAACAAAAATAGCATATACTATTGAAGTTTAAAAAACAACCAAAATCTGGGAAGCCCCGAGCACATTTAAAGTATCCGTGTCCTCTTTTGCTACATATTGCGTACATATTGTTTTCTATTTTTTTGACTCACTAGTGACTAGGTATTCATCAAGGGATATTATAATATTGCAATTATCTGCTACGGATTAGCTACGGCGTAGCACTGCCATTTTTCTTGCCTTGCTGCGATGTAGTAGAATGTATACATCTAGGACATCTATTCTCACAAAAAAAAGTATATAATAAATTATTATTGTAAAAAAAATCTTACATGATTTTTGAAAAGAATATGTTGGGAGTACCTTTTGCTACGAAAAAGTACAACAATATTAAAGAGTCAAAATAAATAGCCTCTCCGAGCAAAGTTTCCAGCTGGTATGACCTCAATAGCGTATTTTGCCATCACATACTCGTCGTATTTTCTCTTCATGACATTTTGGTCTGAATGTTATCGAATGTTCACATTCTGGGTGCAAATGAAAATTGGAACAGCTCTATTTGAGACTGCGGTTATGTCACTTCAGAGAAATGTGATAATATGAGTAAGTTTGTCGGTGCAGTTATGCTAACTTGGTGCCGTACGAGGTTTACCAAGATTCTCGCAACAAATATTTGTTTCATAATTAATGTTAGAATAATTTTGTATAAACAGTAGAGATGGATTGAACTCATCGTGTCGTCAAATGTATTATTATGAACGACTCTACATTTATTAAACGGCTCTTCAAATTGGAACGGAAATCCAGAAAAAAATACGAGTAAATGTACTAAATGCAAAAACTATTTTTTACTCATATTATTCTTATTTTTTGTAAAATTAAAAAAGCGTATAAAAACTTATTTTCGAAATATATTTCGGCCCACTTTGGGGCCGGCATCAGTCGAATTATACACAGTAATTGATATAAAATATATACAACCTTATGGCTAATGAGTTTAACTGAATGACATTTAATACATATGATCACTTGGTCACTTGGCGCACTACGGACCAGGACTAAACAAGCAACTATAAGTTCAGACCAGGACTTGACTTACACCAGACCAGCAAAACAATTGCCATCAAGATCAGGATACCTTGAGCAGCGATGCCATCTTGCGAGTTTGAGTGCGCCTAATATTGCAAATAAACTTCGGGATAGCGCACGAAGTACCCGCAGGGTGGCCTCTACATTTTTTTTCTGTCAAAGTAGGTTAAGCTCATTCATAATTATGTCATCAGGTTGTATATATATTTTTTTTATTCATACTCACATGTCATTCATTTAAACTCATTAGGTTGGTTGTATATATTTTATTTCAGTTACTGTGTATAATTCGACTGATGCTGGCCCCAAAATGGGCCGAAATATATTTCGGAAATAAGTTTTTATACGCTGTTTTAATTATATAAAAAATAAAAATAAAATAAATGTTCTATGTAGCAACATATATATATTTACTTATATTACATCTTCATGAGACGAACCCCCTATGGTTTGTCAGAGGTTTTTCCAAAGGCGTTTAGACCTAAGAGGTTTTCTCTACAATTCATTAAATTTATTTTGCAATTGAACTGAAAAGCAATCTTTTATACCCATTAAAATCTTAGGATTTAAAATTTTGCATGAATCGATTCAAGAAGAGAGGCTTTATTTAAATATTTTATTCAAACTTTTATCCATCACGTCGCTATCAGTTGGCTGTGATCCAGAAAGGTGTAATATTTGTGCACCTGCCGAATGAGATATGGCTGAATCTAGATCCTAGTTTGGTCGCTTATTATTGAAATGTGGACACCCTGGACAAAAGCACCAAATTTTTTCTACATTGTCCTTAGGCTAAGTTTTTGGTACTGGAATCTACCAATCTTGAAACTTAATTTGGTTAATTTTTTATTTGGTAAATTTTTCAATATCTTGGCTTGTAAAAACATTTTCGATTTTAGGAGATACAAACAGACAACATATAAATTTTCAGATCCTATTGGATCGTGTATTTTAAAAAAGCTGCAATAAAATTCAAGATGGCCGCTGGTTTCTACAAGAAATTTAAAGCTATGGTCCTAAATTGTAAATATGTAAACAAATTAAATTTCAATGTTTTCAACCAATTAACGTATTTTTTCTTTTTTGTTCATTAATGAATTCATGTTTTACTTTATTATTTCTATTTTTAAATGAAATGCATGCCGTCTTCATATAATAATGTTAAATCTTTTTTCCCAATTTTCTACCCGCATATGTATATATTCTGCGAGAACGGGGACAAGCTGAAAATCAGCGCGGTGAAGATCATTTTATTTTTCTATCATAGAATATAGCTGAGCTTATTACTTTTTGTCGCATACATTTTAAAAACTAATTTCTGGTAATAATAATTATGTTTGGAAGACGAATAAATAATTTCAATTTCAACCATTGGTGCTTTTGTCGGCTGCGTCCACGTTTTTCTCAAATTCTATTTGAGAATATAGTTCTTTCTAGAATATATTATAGTTCTTTCTAGAATATTCTCGCATAATATATCACAGTTCATCGTCCGGGGGCATTTTCTAGTATGGCGCATCAGGTTATGAGTCGAGTAGTAATAATTCTGCGGCTGTCAGTGATTTTCCGGTGCCTATGTTTGCTGCTTGAAATAATAATGTACCATACAGAAAATTTCTAGTGACCCGCTTTTCTCTGTAACATCGTTAAACAGGTGAGATAATTTAGTCAACTTTTTTTAATAGTAGATACATGTAAATAAAATAATCAATGAGCTTGTCTCCAAATCAATTGCTTTTAACGACACACCTGACGCTAGAATATCAACAACACCAGGTTTTCAAGGGTTCATTGGAAGAAACTAGGTCCCTCCTCATATTAAAGAAAATATATTTGATTTATCGATCTTTTATCTAGGGATTCCACCTACAAACAATGTTTTAAGATTTATACTTTACCTAAATCCAATATTTATTTCCCTACAAAGTATTTCATTTCAGTATTAGCTATAAACAGACCAATTTGTTGTTTCGCTGCGTGATCACTAGTATTACGCGTCCAAGAACAAGAGGCCAAAGAGCCAACATATAATCGCCTCTATGAAAAGCAAATAAGGTCTTTGCCATTAGACATATTGTGCTAGACGGGTAATAAAAAAAGTTGCTAGGGTATGCCATCCTCTTAAAAAGACAAAAACAGTAGTAAAATTATTTTTTCACCTCACTAGTTTGAAAAGCGCGCCTTTGAAGAAAAGTGTTTTAAATTAAGAACGCTGCGAATTGTTCAAAAACTCCATATCCTTTGCTCAAGAGAAAGAGAGACAGCAATCATCAGCATGACGGCTATCTCTTTCACTCTATATGTATTTGGGAGGCTATACACAGCTCCACAGCTTTTCGGATACCATAGACAAGGTAAACTTCTCGAAATCCTGTGTATGGCCTCCCAATGTGTATGGGATTGTATTGCTTGACTTCATCAGTAGTATAAACAAATGAACTTCTACCAAAATCGGATAGATAGAGTAAAATGCCCGCGTGATGGTTATTTTGCGTTTTCGATCGGTTTATCAAAGATTTTCCGATTTTTCGCGATTTTTGGGATTCAATTAACACTCCTTACATTTTATTTTATGTGCAATATTTTTATATGGTGTATTGTTTAAATAAAAAGACCATTGAATTCTTATACATAAGTGCGTTCGAAAAGATGGTGTCTTTACATCTATGTTTTGCCGCTAGTTTAGGTGAAAAGTTGTATGTGTAACACGAGACCAAAGTTATTCTGTTTCTTGTGCCTTTGAATCCCTCACCACGCTCAGGATTCTGACGTAGAATCCTTCACTTGCTCGGGATTCAACCTCGGCACTCGCGATAAAAAAAAAATCTTTGCTCTCTTGTTGCACATATAACATTTTCAATATCCCAAAAAAATACGAAGTTATTGGCAATCAAAGTGAGCTTAACGGCATGTCTCGTTACGTCATCTGACACGATTTTATACTAAAGGTGATAAATATCGCTACCGCTAACTTCGATAAAAAAAAATGTTTGTTTGGTAATAAATCAGTAACTATAAAAAATATGCTGATATTTCACTACAGAAGACGTGTCCATTGTAAAAAGAGTTTCGCAGTGCCGGTACTAAAGTAAATTTTTAGTTACTAAGCAATTTTTATTTTAATATCAAAGTTTAATAGATGTACTAAGAATAACGACTTTATCAAAGCAAATAGTTTTATTAGTAGTTTTTAAGAAAAGCTTACAATGATGAAAAACTTTCCATTCGACGTGAATTTATTTTTCTTCCAATAGCAATTCGAATTATTCGCAAAATCGCAACAAAGCATTCTCTTACCCGTTCGTTAGTTCCACTGAACTAATACAGTTCAGGGTTTAAAGCGAAGTAGTCAGGAATTTGCAGTATTTTCATTTGATCCTAGTACAAAACCAGCATTGGACTAGCAAAATAACGTTTGTTTGACGGGAAAAAACCCTTTCATGTTTCAAAAAACAACGTTTTGACGTTAGAAACGAAAAAAATTAGTATAGCAAAAAAGTTAAGGATGCGTGGAAAAATACTTTTTGAATACATTGTCATGTTAAAAATACCCGGAAAAGAAGAGCTTGTATGACTAGATTGATGGAGTCTGCAGTCTGCAGTCTCTGCCTATCCCTCTGAGAGACAGACATGAGTATATGTATGTAAGTGTGAATACATTACAAGACAAAATAACGAATAGAACTCAAATTCTTGAGAAAAATAAATCTGAGTTTTTTTTTCCAAGCGATGGCTAATTACAAATCATAGTAATTTAGACAGTTTTAATCTGAGTTTAAGTTAGAAATTTGAGCTCTTGGCGAGTATTAATAATAAAATATTCCTTACAAAATATTTGAACGAAAGTTCTCCTAGTCTACTTGAACAGTCGTGTATGAATATAAACGAATGTTTGTCCGACGATAACTTGAGTATCGTTAATTGAAACGTCATAAAATTTGGTAAGCTAGTTGTCTGTGATGTGGAGACTCGGTCGTGGAATGTAGCAGAGAAACGATGGTTGCTGGATTACAGTGTTTAATTTGGTTAAAATGAATATAATTAAATAACACGTATGACGTATACTACGGTTCAGTAAGTAATGTGTTCGGTGCGCGATGCGCGCCCGCAGTTGGCGCGGCAGGTCGTCCATCCAGTTTCTGCGTCGTTGCGTGTGTGTGATGCGCACACAAACACATACGTAGGCGTTAACACTAGTCATTGATTAAAAGATTTTTTTGGTTTGAATATGAGCCAAATCGGTTAAAGGGTTGCCGAAATATGGGGTTAGGGGTCCACGAGTTTGCAGTTCGGGGCTATATACTAGTGCTTTTATAGCGAAACCGATTGTGCATAGTAGTTTTTATTAGTAATTTTATGGAAATGTACAATTTTTTTTTTTAAGAATTTATGATGAGTTTGATAAGAACACGTAATGCTGTGAAAATTTCAATTGGTTCTCTTTCACGGCTAAAACTATAGACTTCTGTGACAGACACAGAGGGAAGGCTTAGTAATAGGGTCCTACCAGTGTTGGCATCTACGGCCAAGCGCTTGTAGCTAAATATAGCACAAAAAGTAGCCAGATTAGTTAATTTTACCACTAAAAGTAGCTAAATGTATGGAACTGCAGTCCTCAAAAAGTAGCCAAATGTATGAAACTTTCAAAAATTTTAGTAGCTAAATGACCCTAAAAGTTGCTTCATCTATCTACAAAGTAGCTAAGATGGCAACACTGGGTCCTACAAAAGGACGTTCCGTCAACGAAAATAGTTAGAACAGCTGATATTCTTTCGCGATCTCAAGGTTAGCTTCGTAGAAAATGTTGTTCTTATATACAAACGATTACTATCCAGAGTTTTGAGACAAAAAATCAGGCTTCTATATTTTATCAGGAAAAGCTTTCCCTTAAATCCGAATACAGTGAAAGCAACCATTAATGCTTTTAAACGTGCCGCAACAAGTTGGTTCCATCGGTGTATTTGTACTTTTAGTTTGAAACTAAAGAGTTGAGCCATCCGGCAACTTTAGACACATAGCCTAGCTTTTATTCCCTCGATACAAAAATGATTTTTGGTTAGTGTAAGCTTCTAAAAGTATCGAGGGACAAAAGTGGGTTCCGGGTCAACAAAAAATTCCGTTCGAAATTCGAAAGTTATTAAACTGAACGTGATTGGATAGAGTTGGAATGTTTATTGAAAATTTCTGTTTAGAATTCCTTCTAAAATAGGAAATCTGTTAATGGCTATGAGAATTTTATTTTGTCACTCTTACTCTAAGTGGAAAAACGCATAGTGCGGTAGGGGTGTATCCAGTGCGAAAGAGAAAAAAGTTCATTTTTAATTTTTTAAAAAATCGTTAAAACAGTAACATTTCCAAAATCCAAATTTTACATAATGCTAAAACACATCTAATAAAATATCTAAGGAACTGAAACAATCTTTAGATGATCTCTAATTTCCCATTCGTCAAACGAGGAGAAAAAGTGTATATGAAGACCTCATTTCAAAAAAAAAAGACATCGAGCGTCAAAGTCGCTCGCGGGTGGGTGGGTGTATTGCGGGGAAAGGGATTTTCGAGGGGCGGGAATGTTTTTATTGATGGCTGAGGGTCAGAAGCTCGTCAGAGGGAACGTACGGACGAACGAACGTCCGTACGGTCTATTGTCAGTCACATGTCCAAACAAGGAGAAAAAGTGTGTTTGAAGACCTCATCTCAAAGAAAAAAGATATCGAGCGTCAAAGTCGATCATGGACGGGTGGGTGGATTGAGGGGACGGGGTTTTCGAGGGGCGGGTATGTTTTTATTGATGGCTGGGGGTTAGAGGCTCGTCGCGGGGAAGGCCGTACGGTCTATTGTCAGTCACACGTGCAAACGAGGAGAAAATATGTGTTTGAAGACCTAATCTCAAAAAAAAAAAGATATCGAGTTTCAAAGTCGATCATGGACGGGTGGGTGGATTGAAGGGACGGGGTTTTCGAGGGGCGAGTATGTTTTTATTAATGGCTGGGGGTTAAAGGCTCGTCGCGGGGAAGGCCGTACGATCTATTGTCAGTCACATGTGCAAACGAGGAGAAAATATGTGTTCGAAGACCTAATCTCAAAAAAAAAAGATATCGAGTTTCAAAGTCTATCATGGACGGGTGGGTGGATCGAGGGGACGGGGTTTTCGAGGGGCGAGTATGTTTTTATTGATGGCTGGGGGTCGGAGGCTCGTCACGGGGGTCAGTCACATGTCACGTCGCCTAGTTTAGCCATTTATTCGAAATTTGGGAAACATTAGTGGTTCTGATTCATAGATTTCAATATAGCTAGGGGTTTAATTTTCAGCCTGTATAGCCTTAGTAATAAATAAAGCATAATTAGTAACGTGATAATATAAAACTCGCTTCACTACTTGCGAGCATAAATAAATGTGTTTATTATGTCTATCGTAACTAAGCAAGTTTAAAATTACTCGTATTATTCGTAAATATTAAATTTGGTAATGTGGATTTGAATTTCAACAAAATAATTATTTTATGTGTACTTACAAAGTGCAACGTAATGTATTCCAAATTTCTAGCCTATTTAAAAAGTGTTAACTATAGTTATATTTATGTATATTTAGATAGTATATTTATCATTGTAACAGGATTATTTTTCAAATAATGCCCACGTTCCGTTTGAAGTAACGATGATTGGTGCAAGCGTAAACTATCCCATGAAGAACAAAACAAAATAATTTGAAAAATCATCTTCATCATCCTTCAGCCTAGTTCGTCCACTGCTGGACATAAGCCTTTCCAGGACTTGGCCACTCCCAGTGGTCATCCTGGAAGAATTGCCCATACTCACACACGCTGGGTAGGCGGGTTGGTGAGCGCGGTGCCGGAACCCTTGCAGCAGTGACGCCGCTTCCCGTCACCAGTCTGTTCCATATAAGACCCGGCTATTAGGGATGAATATACCGCCATCCATCGGTCCCAGTCATGGTGGGCCTCCTGGTTTTCTGCCTGTGATCTGTCTTCTTACTCTCCCCCGAATTACTTCGAGGGAGTCTCCAAGTAAGATGGTGGTACCACCACGGTCGAGCATACCTATATTAGTAGATTCGTATTGTTGAATTTCAAAAATTCATCTTGTTTACAGTTTGATACTGGAGCCGAGAAGATGTTGAATATTTATCATTTTGTTTGTGGGGTTAGAAACTTGTGACCGTGTGACATAGACGGTGAACACTGTGCGTCTTCATAGCGACCGACATGGCTGACATGTGCCTAGGAAAAGACAAATTTTTATCGGTTAAATTGGCACGCAGAAAACTAAAATCACATAACAAATATATAAACATTTTCAGTATTTTAAGAATTATTAATAAATTAAATAATTAATTAAAATTAAAATTAATTAAATAAATATTAAATATTGACGTTCTGAGTTGAATCTTTTTAATGTCTTGTAAATAGGTTAAATGTAAATAGGTTATTTTTTTTCCCTATTTGGTATGTTTTCCTTTTTACTTCATTCTTATTGATGCCGGGCTCGAATGGCCCGAAATATATCTCACAAAAATTTTTTTTACCTTGTTTTATCTTATTCTTATCATCTAAGATACATTAATGTGATAAAAAAGATAACAGTTATTATAAAGTTTGATAGGTTTTGTCTGAAAACGAGATAATCTGACATATTCAAAAATGCTTTCAAATAAAAAGAAATATATAGTTGAGAAGATTAGTTTGATAAATTTCTTTCCAAACTTAACAAAACCATTATTAAATTGTGTTAATATTTTTCATGTTTTTAATTACATACTTTAATATTTATAAATATTTAGGTACAAAGAAGTTAACAAACACATTTAAACCATGTTATTATTTTTTAAATATATATCGTACTTTATTGTTGTTTTAAATCAAGTCTTATAAATTAATTACAAATAATTTAAAAAAAATATATGTAAATTACAATATTGTATTTGACTTCTATTATTTTACTATTATTACTATAATATACCTCGTATTTCACACATTTTTAATTAATTTATAAAACTGATGCCGAACAATAAACTTTGAAATATCTCATAAATAAGAATCTTATTTAAATGTGTTTTTAACTTCTGTATACTTAAATATTTATAATTATTAAAATAAATTTTCTGTTTTTAACGACTTCTTAATAGGCCTTCTTAAAGTGAAAACTGGCCAAGTAATAGACTTATATTTTTTTCCTACTTCTCTGATAACGTCGAAAAAGCCATAGATATAATGTCTTCCGGTCCCCCGGACTAGTTCATAACGTAAATATTACTCACGCTGTGCTGAGCATTTCACGGTTCAATAACCATTTGACTTTTCAACGCGGTTCCCGGATAATGTTTAACCTCGTGATTTTTAGGTAAAATAACTAGCTGGTGATATTGTACCTAACTGAAATTTATGTAGCTCGGTCGTTGAAAAAAATAAATAATTGTATGACCCTTAGCTATCAAGAGGAGGCCAAAACCCTGCATCTACTTTTGTCCGCGCTTTTTTTAATGTTTTCGGTTTGTATTTCTGCGAGAAGAAAAAACCTTTTGGAAGAACCTAACGACAAATTTAATAAAAGAACCGATGACCTCTTAGAAACGCAAAAGAATTTCTTTTCCCCACTGATGGGAATGAGCAAATGGTGCTAGAATAGCATAGAAATCGCAATTCGAATTATTTTTCTATTTGCACTAGCTGTCCTTTATTTTCTTTCTTAGTTCAGTTTATTGTAAAAGATAAAAATAGGGCTTACATTTCATGGAAATTTCAAGAAAATATCAAATTTATTCAAATTCAAATAGTTTATTTAGCAAAGTAGGTGTATATTAATGTGTGTAGTCAAATTTAATCTAATAAAAATATACATATATGACATAAGGACATAATCAATAATTATGTTAAACATGCCTAACTCCCGCGGCTCCACCCGCGTTTATTGCATCTTTGCCCCGTTTCCAGCTTAGCCGTTCTTTTATCAAAACATTGCTTATTATGTTGACCAAAGTCACTAAGCCCCACTTGCGCCAAGCAACATAACCAAAGTTAACTAACTTTTTATGCTATGTCCTTATTTCTATCGCTTGATGTGACAAGGAAAAAGCATTAAAAGTTAGTTAACATGGGTTAAGCGCAAGTGGGCCTTAAATAATAATGAGAAAAACCGCATCCAAATCCACTCAGTGGTTCTAGAATTAAAACGGAACATACAGACAGATATACAGACAGACAGAAATTCTAAAAATTATAGTTTCGGCCTCAGTAGAATACCAATAACTGTTTTCATTTAAAATTTCACAAAAATACTCAATGACTTTTTAACTTCTTTATTATAAGCATAGATACAATATGTTAAAGTCTTTTATAAAATTAACTTATACTAGTTTAAATTTATTTTAAAGTTTTGTTCCTAATCCGTTTTGTATATTCCAAGGTAAATACTTAACTATACTATATTTTATGTACTCATATATTGCAATAAGGTAATTACAACATCAAAATATATTACCTACATTGCGTATGTAAGCGGTGGCTACATTGTTTGACTTATGTTATAATATTATACATAAAAAACACCGCAATCCTGGGTTGTGATTGGCCAAATTTATTATAACACCGCTCGAAAACCAATCACAAGCGAAAAGACTTGATTTCTTAGCCTTGCCCTCTTTAATCTTCTCGCTTCTGATTGGTTTCACTCAGGCATCTACATTATAATTCCATGGGCTCAAGTATCATAACGAGTACCACAACCATATCATGACGAGTGTCTTTTTTCTCATTTTTCATACAAGGAAAATTTTGCTTAGAAAAGTCATTGGTGGATTTTTTTCCCCATATATCAGTCCATGGGAAAAGTATTATTTTCTCTTATTTTGCGCTATCCAGAGACCCAGCGACGTCGTAATGCAATGCGCGCTGGTGTGAACGTTATTTCAATATAGTTTCTGTCAATATTTGTACCGACATAGGTCGAATCAAGGTCGTTATATTCCGAAGCACGCAGACCAAACACGGATTTGAACCCGCAACCTCCAGTTTAGTATTCAAAAACTCGAACCACTAGACGTAAATATTTTAGGTATTGTATAAGGACATTCTCGTTCAATTTTTGCTACGGCGTAGCAAGTGCTACGAATCCGTAGTATTCCCGCTTTAAATCCACTACGTGCGTCGTCGTAGCCTGAACCACAGTTTAGGCATATTTGCTTCAAGGGACTAGTTCCAACCACAAAATAACCACTTACAGAAGGTTTACTCCGCATAACTAGCGAAAACAGGTGCACGCACACATAGACGCGTACGTCAACGATCTAGGATGAAGTCGGTCGAATGCCAAAACGAAATTCTACCGAGATCATCATACGTACGCGTCTATGTATGTGTGCGTCTGTTTTTGCTCCGTCATCAAGTCGGCCTTCTGGTAGTATTTATTTTATGTTCCTACGTGTTGGCTATTAGCTAATCTTATTTATCTTAGGGCCTGTTTCATCACTTCCAGTTAAGTGATATCCAGAAGATAAGTTTAAAAATGGAACACATTTTGTATGCGTTATATGTCACATATAACTATCAGGCACTTATCTGGGAGTGGTGAAACAGGCCCTTATTATATTTAAATATGATTTATGCAAAACGGCTCACCTCAATAACGATTTTTGATCAGGGATAGCAGATAATTCAAATATTATTACCGAAAAAAAAATCTTTTTCAATTTGTAAGATGGATCCGAGTCAGGAAGTGGACAACTATCTATCGTTTTTAACAGGGTTAATTTCATAGTCGAAAATCAATCAAAATGTATACAAGGTGTAACAGAAAGGTGTAACCATATTTGAAGAGCTTATTCAGTCAATGGTATAGAACAACTTTTACTATGGAGACAACCCTGAAATCTCAAAAAAAATCCTTCCATACATTTCGGTCGAGCGGCATTACATTTTCCTATGAAGCAAGTAATTTTGCACAAGCACCTTGACCTTTAGCTCATGTTCGAACTTGATTTTTTTGTCTCATTTACTCGCCTCAAAATTTCATGACGTTCCGATTAATGATACTCGCAATATCATCGGACAAATATTCATTCATACATACTTACATACATACATACATGCATACATGCATACGTTGAATTGTTCAAGTAGACAAGTAGAATTAAAAAAAAAGCATACAAACTCATAGTCATGCCTGTCATGTCATTTTTTTTTTTTATTTACTTTAATTAAAACGGACAAACCAATTACAATAATTAAAGATAGTAACACGTACAAAATGGTACAATCAACTAAAATAAATAAGAATAACACATAAAGTCAGAAACAGGCCTTCTCACAAAAACACAAACACTCTGACAATATTTTCTGCCATCCATCAGCAAATGTATGAGACCACAGATTTCCATCTGCTACGATCCTAACTAACCTCCTTCACCTCTTCCATAACTATCAATCTAGTTATACACTTCTATTCCCAGTGCTTTGTGAACTATCTAATCAAAATCCCCAAGCTACTGTCTGCCAGTATTCAAAATGAACCACGTGTATTACACGTACGAAGTAACGATATCATAACTGTGACATCTTGTGTAAAAATTAAGAGGCTTTATATGAGAAACCTTCTGCAATGTCGCTCTAAAACCTCACCCTGCTCCATAAATTTTACGTTAGCCCATACCCGACTTCACAAAAGAGGCGGGCTTTATACTATATTAGCTTTCACCTGCGGCTTCACCCGCTGGAATTGTTTTCATGAATAACTTTACATCTCAAAAGTAACAGATGTGTATGATATTATATATAAAATGTCACATGTCGACAGTGGCAGGCGTCGAAAATGAAAGATATCAAACTTGACAGTAACAGATTCCAAAAGCACTAGGTGTCAAAAATGACAGATGCCAATAAATATTTTATAATATTAGTAAGAGATGCCAAATAAAATAGCAATGGTAAAAAGTTTATTACGTGTATTTATTTTACAAAATAAACTATTTGAGTTTGAATAAAAATTGTTGATCTCCCGAGAACTAAGCGGCTTTCTATGATAAAGTATCGTATGTTTTCTCCGCTCTATGATTTTTTTTGCGAAATCTGTTAGAAGTCAGCGTAAATATGTACCAACAAGACAGACGACACATTTTCAGAATTATAATATTAGTAGGGTTATGGAAGTATGTTCGAGTCATATTTACGATGCCTACCGCGAAGCCTTTTACATTCTGTAGTGTCACTGCCTCATATCAGTTCACCACACATTGGTTCAAAGGAAAAGCGAAAGCTGTAGCATACAAATATTAAATCTCTAAGGCCCACAAATTCAATAAATGTAAATTAATGGCATTTTGCGGATAAAGTTTCATATCAATTGGGCTTTCCGGCAAAATTTTGTCATTTTATGCATTACGTTTTTAATGAATAGGCACACAAACTTTAAACACGCTCCCCCTTAAGCAAATTTCTTTATCTCTTATTATCTAGATTTTCCATTTCAACCCGGTGTCCTGTGTATACAACGTGTAACAGAAAGGTGTAATCATATTTGAAGGGCTTATTCAGTCAATGGTTATATAACAACTTTTACTGTGGAGCCAACCCTGAAATCTAAAAACAAAAATCTGCCCTTCCATACATTTCGGCCGAGCGGCATTGCATTTTTCTATGAAACAGTTTCATTTTTTTCGAGATACAGGGTTTGTTCCATAGTAAAAGTTGTTCTATACCATTGACTGAATAAGCTCTTCAAATATGGTTACACCTTTCTGTTACACCTTGTATATGTACAGTCGCGTTCAGAGATATTGTAGACACCCATTTGGATAAATTATGTCGTTGATTAAGTAATAAATAATAATTATTATTTTAATTTTTTTGTGTTTGGATGTAGAATCAAAGCAAGTAAACGTCCTTAACCAAATCTTACCTTTGAACGCGTTGGTACATATATATTGTACGTGAACTTATTAAATATAATAGTATTTTGTGCAACTGTATCATAATTTGAGACATTGGGACACGACTGCTTAATTACGAAACTAACGAAGTGGGTTTCGTAATAATTTTGCACGAGTGTCCAAATGTGTAATTATATTCAGTTGCACTAAATAATCTACGAATATCATAAAAAATTGACTGTTTTATAATTTTTTTATAATATTTTCAACTGGCAATTTCAAGAAAAATGAGAAGAAGATTTTCGTTTATGAACCTAAGGTGCGTCGTTTCGGTAAAGCTGCTTTGAAGGCCAATAATGTTAAAGGATAATTAAGAAATAAGGTTGGGAATTATTTCTCGTCTCTGTTGTTGATTGGGTCTCTAGCGGTTTTATAGAAAATCGGGCCTATCGCAGCGCAGAATCGCGGTGTTATAAGATAATATTATGACATCGGATAAACATTCCGAGTTCTTATAAGACTGCTTTTGATTTTGAATTGCCTTACGGTTGTAGATAAAATTGTTTAATATAATTTTTATATAATAGATATAAATTAATATTTTTATCTTTTCCCATAAAAAATATCAAAAGCGGTATCAAAAGCGGTTTTATAAGTACACTGTTTGCTCTATATTTAAATATTAGATTATAAAACCGCAATTCTGCACTGTGGTTGGCCACATTTATTATAACATCGCTAGAGAACCAATCACAAGCAATAACGGTCTGTCTTAATTTCTTAAGCCAGCCCCCTTTACTCTTCTCGCTTCTGATTCGCCTCAGGCATTGACATACTAAAGCCATCACGATGAGTATCACGACAGTATCATGACGAGTTTTATTTTCAAATTTTTCGAGAAATTGTTTTGATGGTCGTAGATAAAGTATTGCGTGCAACTGGACATAATTAAACATTGGGACACTCGTGCAAGTCTATAACGAAACTCACTTCGTTCGTTTTGTACATAATCTACTGTGTCTCAATGTCTCTCACAATGTCACAGTTGCACAAAATACTATTTTATTTATATCTTACCTTACCTTACATATTGAGTAAACTAATTAAAAATATTGTAATTGAAAAATGTGTTTTTTTAAAGAAATGAAAAAAGACATGATCTTGCTAAGTTTCTTGCCCTTCTTCTTGGCAAGACTAAACGTATGGGCGGAGTTAGGCATATATTTATAGTATTATTTATTCCTTATTCCTATACTTTTATTTCATGTAAGTGTATATTTTTTACTAAATTTAAGTTAACCCAACCTTTATTATTGCATGATATTTCCCCACATTATTTATTATTGAAAAAAAAATTTTACCTATACACATAGATTATTTTATTACTTATATTACATAAAAACTGAACTGTAATAAGTGTATCTGTTATACCTACATTACATAAATAAGTATATTTCATTTCATATCATTATTTGTAAATAATAGTAAACTAACTTGTACCAATCTTGTGATCCAGCGTTGCATTGGCTTACTGCTGTCATGGCTCACTTCATGAGGATACATGGCGCGGGAAACGAACGAGAAAAACCCTGATAAACCAAGCACCGACGAGCGCTGTTTACGTTGCGTACTCTTTATTTTTTGAACTCGGTGCGAGCTAAAAATACACATGGAAAATGGAGCGTGATATATACCGGGTGTAATCACGAACTGCTCAGAAAATTAAACCACATGCTCTACTGATTTTACTGAACTAGTTCCATAGAAAAACGTTTGAAATAACGCGAAATTAAATTCACTGTCCCATAGAAAATGCGAGTAGCCATGAAAAAAATGTATGGGGAAGTGATATTTTTTTTTCGCGTTATTTCAAACGTTTTTCTAGTAGAGCATGTGGTTTAATTTTCTGAGCAGGTAATGGTTACACCCGCTATATATAGGGAAGTCATATTTTTTTAAAGCGAAACCTATCGCTTTGGATGCTCCAAATATTTTGAGAGTGCATTACTAATTACAAACTAAAAAATATCAATTAGAAGCAAATTTCAAGTAAGACTAGTATTTCGGAGTTTAATGTCCCGGAAGTCTATTATTAATCAATTGTTATCGATATTAAATTATTTTACTGGTTAATGATCATACTGAACAGTTTTCTCAAAAAACATTACCAGGTAATTGCTTTTTCTTTCATTTCTCCTGAAATATTTTTAATACTTATTTTTATAAGTTAAGAACAGGAAATCTGTGAAATCTGAAAGCCAATCACTTGTTTTTGTGCTTTTAAATTTGGTTTCGATTGATTTCCAGTTTGTAGTGCACTCTAATAATAATAAGACAATCCCACAAATTTATTTAGACTTCCTGACCAGTTTCGCCTTTATGGCATTATCAAAGGAATTATTATATAGTTTACATCAGCCAGTGCGATCAATGACACATTGAATAAAAACACTGAGTTAAAAATGTGTTAGTGTCATTGATCGCACTGGCTGATGTAAACTATTTATTATAGCCGATTCTGAAGGCTTTAATTTTAGTTTTAGTGCTGTCAAAACTTAATTTTCTTCGTTACAAAATAGTCCTTAAGAGTTAGGATTAGAAGCTAAATTTCTTTGGAAAATTTTAAGCTTTGACAGCACTAAAACTAAAATTAAAGCCTTCAGAATTGGCTTTATTGTGTCATTAAGATTTTATAATAATTCCTTTGATAATGCTATAAAGGCGAAACCGGTCAGGAAGTCTAAATAAATTTGTGGGATAGTACAAGTGATTTTCTGTTCATAATGTATTACAAGTTCCACCAAGTGCCAACAATCAACAGTAAAAACACTTATCGCGAATACAGACAACATTCGTTCATCTTTTGTGAACAGGGGGTG
The DNA here is from genome assembly GCA_934047225.1 of Ypsolopha sequella. Classification (NCBI taxonomy): domain Eukaryota; kingdom Metazoa; phylum Arthropoda; class Insecta; order Lepidoptera; family Ypsolophidae; genus Ypsolopha; species Ypsolopha sequella. The sequence goes on from OW203987.1 coordinate 27,802,681, forward strand.
TACTAGTGTTACACCTTGTAACGCTGACTGTAACACCAGAAAACACTTGACACCTCTTCAAGAATATTTGTTGTGACGATTATGTTCCATTCCTAAACTGAATCTGACTAGGTCATCACATCACATAAGTAATAACGAATTTTCAATGAAACTGATCCTCCTTATTAAAATAATGAAAAAACCGGTCAAGTGAGAGTAGGAGTCGCACCCTGAGGGTTCCATGCCATTTAAATAGGTTAATATACTTAAATAACCGTAACGCTAAAACTACATCATATATTGGCGTTTTCAGTATTTGTTGTTTAAAAACAATTTATTTATTTATGTATTAGGTTCACCAAGAGATATTACACTTTGTTAAATCCAAACACATTATCATAACAAGATACATGATAGATTGCAAATCCAATGACAGGCAAACACTGCATGCAATTTACAAGTACCTGCTAGAGGGTCGTCGGTGGCGGACAGAAGCCGGGACAAGCTCTCATGATGTCATGACCCCTGCCAACCATGGTTGCTCACTAATAATATCTACTTAATTAAACATCAACTGCTTCAAACTAAACTACATGATAAAAAACACGATTATACAGTTTACAATACTAAATAGAAGAAAAAAAAACAATAATAATAATTAATTTACTCAAATAATGATCTTTTAAAAGATCCAAAAGAAGCAAAATTTACATCGATATGTGCGCGAAACATTCTATTAAAAATGCTATGGTATCCGAGGTTGGTTTTAGATTTTTTGGTAGCAAATAGTTTACGATTCTGCAATCTAGAATTTTGACGTGGGACAGAGAACTTGATTTTGGCCAACAATTCAGGACAATCAACAAACCCTCTCAAGATTTTTATATGGTACATAATATTGAGAAATTTCAAATTCCTAACTACTTTGGTACCCTGTAACAAAAATGGTCTAAAAATGACAACTTTGATAGACTCCCATTTCTTTATTTTCGAAGATAAATAGTACATTATTGCAAAGGCAGCGAAATAGGCAATTGCCATTTCGGCCGAGGCATATACAAGGTGTAACAGAAAGGTGTAACCATATTTGAGGAGCTTATTCAGTCAATGGTATAGAACAACTTTTACTATGGAGCCAACCCCGAAATCTCAAAAAAAAAATCTGCCCTTCCATACATTTCGGCCGAGCGGCATTGCCTTTTTCTATGAAACAGTAAAAAAAATTTTTCGAGATACAGGTTTTGTTCCATAGTAAAAGTTGTTCTATACCATTGACTGAATAAGCTCTTCAAATATGGTTACACCTTTCTGTTACACGTTGTATAGTGCTTTTCTTATACATACGCGGAAATATTATCATTACTTTTGAATAAAGTGCTTTTAATTTATTATTAACCAAATAACAACGAACTCCGCTTTACCGCCAATTTTTTTTTTTTACAGTTTGTGCCGAAAGGTAAACGCATCTGTGGCTATACAACCACGAGAACGCAATGTGTACGATAGATGAAAGAGTTCTAAATTCAAACAGCACACCGTTTTATACAACATTGCCGGTGCGCTCTTCGTTCCAAATTCAAATAATGCGCCGGGAAGTGATTTTGGTTTTTCAGTCTACGTAAATATGATACTTCGCGTGTTCTTTATTCAAAAGTAATGATAATATTTCCGCGTATGTTTAAGAAAAAATATATACATATACATTTACGCTCTCCTTGACTGAGATCTACACACCCAACATTTTTGGGAAAGAAAAAACAATTTTCTCCTCCATTTTCATGTATGAGCCTCCCCGAATAATAATTTAATTTTATATTTATTTAATTTTCGGTTTTGGGTCAAAATTTTACACAACATATCAAAATTTCAGATCTCTTTCTCTAAAGCGCCCGTGACATACGGACAGACAGATAGACGGACAGTGGAGTGACATTAATAGGGCTCCGTTTTGCCCAATGGGTACGGAACCCTAAAAACGTGTTATTTAAAACCATAACCATTTTAACTGTTTTAAAAATTATTGGTATGTTCTCATATGACCCTCACACACCTCATGTATGAGCTATTCTATCTATTTGTTAAAATGATATGCGAAAAAAATACGGGCGTTTCTTTTCCGTGTATTTCATTTCGGAAAATTATAATCAGTTTGCGGTATATGCATTTTGACTAATAATCTAAGGATTTGATTTGGGAAAACATTTTTGAATAAACATTCCTTGAAAGAAATAACTGTTGAAATGAGGTCTTCTAACACACTATTTCTCCTCGTTTAACGAATAGCAGCCATGTACAGAACTCAAACATATTTTACTAGATGGGTTTCAACAATATCTAGAGATTTGACTTTGGAAATTTTACTAGCTAGTTTAGTTTTTTAATAAAAATATAAAACCAACTTTTTTCCCTTTTGCCCTGAATCCGTCGTTCTCGCACTGCGCGACTTTCCGCTTGGAGTGACAGTGACAAAAATAAAATTCGCATAGCCTCTGAATATTGAAATTTTAATTATGGTAACGGTTTTAAAATTTTCAAAGAAACATTTTGTAAGTGCTTAAGATGTTTTATTTCGTGTTACCAATGACCCCAATTGTTGTTTATGTAGCTAAGTTTGGATGATGTTAGTAGTTCTAAAGTTAAATAAATTTTCTAAATAATCTGTATAAAAATGGTAAATGGCAACCTTTTACTGCAGGCAATATTTTGCCAGAGCCATTTCTCGTCCAGACTAAGTAACGACACAAATAAATTTTACTCAACGAAAGGAAATATTACACCCTCTATTATTTTTCGCCTCAAAATATGGAATACGAGACCTTCTGACGCACTTTGTATGTAAATGTCCCATGTAAGGTCCGCCAACGTACATTATGCATGAATCGTATACAGCATGTTTTTACAAAAGTGAGAAATTTTGGTGAAAATTTTCTTTTTTACGTTTCTGTTCAGGTCTCGACAATGACTCGTCAACGGATCCAGATAACTTGTAATAAAAAGGAAAAAAAAACTCGATTAAGAAAATGTATATCATTTTAATGTGACCATCTTGAATTATTTTTTATAATTAATATATTGTTTTATAAAATTAAATACACATAAAATTAAACATACTGATATATATGATAATGTAAATATAAATACTCTTAAATAATCTCAAGATATATTTCAGGTCCGATCTGGACCAAGCATCAGTTGAGTATAGTCTTTTATTAAGACACTCAACTGATGCCGGGTCCAGATCGGAACCGAAATATATCTTGAGATTTACTTGTTTTTAAAGATACATCATATGTTTTAAATGCTGGCTAACAAAGAAGGCAGACATTAAGGGAAGAGTGTCAGACTTACAAATACAATAAAAATAGATTTTTCGTCTCATTTGTACGCTAACGCATGAAATTGAAACTTTCTTTATCACCCAACCTTTGTTTCTTACCCGTCCTAAAAGTTCAGGTAATCAACATGTTTAAGAAGTATAACAAAATTCTTAGAAATTTAGTATTTTAAGCGTCAACAAGTCCCATATTCTCATGGATTTTTCTTAAACAACAATATTTTTTTCTTAAATTTGAAAACATTTAACCTGCGGTTGTTCACAAATATTTGAAAAATGCAGTGGTTTTGTATGTATGCTGTATAGGATAGCAATAAAACGTTGAGAGCTAGGATTCGAAATCGCGGTAAAAAGTTAGCCTTAAGGTTCGCTTCAGTCGCTCTGTACAAAGTGCATAACTTAACTTTGTTTTTCTTGTTTAGAAGCTAAATAAAAGTGAAAAATATAACGGTCTCTGGCAATTTACGCCAAGAGTTCAGTATAAGCATGGACGAACGATGGTAAAAGTTAAGTTTATGAATCTACCGCTTAAAATTTAATGCACAATTAGCCATGATTTTGTCGAAACAAACTAAAAACAGTATTTTTATATTGTTTGGACAAAATCGTGATTAATTGTGCATATTATTTTGAACTGTTAATTTATTTAATAAACCTAATTTATACAATCTTTTCGCGTAAAGTGTCACAGATCAATATTTTTTTCACTTTTAACTTCATAACAAGAAAAGCAAAGTTAAGTAATGCACTTTGTACCGAACGACTGACGTTTAACCTTTAATAGTTTTTCAATGCAAGTGCTCGTAAAGGCCCACTTTTTATGCATCAAAACCGAACAGAAAGTCGATTATTTTGCCCTAGGGCTTTATTATTATTATTTTTTTTTATTTATTTACAATAATATAGTACCATAAATTTTATATTTTTTTTCCACTGTTTAACGGCTCTGGATACAGTTCTCTTGAGCCAATCATAATTTAAATTTCACAAGATTATATTTGTTTTATTTCCTCACACTATGCATTGAAAAACGTAGTATGATACACGGGCGTAAGAGCAATAAATTACTCGGTTACGTTTAAAACACTTACTGCGCTCGTGTTTTAAATCGCCCTCGTAATTTATTCCTTTGCGCCCTTGTAGCATAAACTACTAATATAGCATTGCAATAAATAAGAAAAGAGGGGGTTGCACGGATGATACTGCGCAGCTGACAGTTTACTTCTCACGCCACCCGTTTTGATTTGCCTGAACCAATGAATATAAAATACCTGAACTGTAACCCCTTAGAAGCAAGTACAAGATTAAGTATACACACTGTATAAAACGTTTGTGGGGCATGACAATAAGTTCACTCATGGTGTGAAAAGCAAACTGTGTATTGACAAATCGTCCTTGGAATTACTGTGGATCCCTGGACCCCTTGTGTAGGGAAAAAGAAAATTTGCCATATTATGTCTGTCAAGCGGTTATCGCGTAATATGGGTTGAGATTAAAAAGGGTTTTTGTAACAGAACGGCATTCACAACTTTTATTTGTTACACGTTAAAAAATAAATCAAAACTGTGTTATTTTATGCATTACTTTGACAATGATCTTACGGCGCGTTTGTTGTTGTTTGTTGAATATTGTCAACGTCAACGTCAAGCAGACATATATTTTTTCAGCATTTTTATTATTTAATATTTTTTTAGTCTTAAGACTGCGAAAGAAAAACAAATTATTCACAAAATAAATATTTCAGCACCGTAAGAAAAAAATAAATTAAAACTACTATGATTTTTCGACAATTCAAGCCTCTCAAGTAACCTTCAGCGTTTCGGCCTGGATACCAACAGCTTCGACCATGAGGAGTGACATCTAACAGCTTTTATGATTATGAACATTCAAGCAAGACCTCGGTGACCAGGTTCTATGTTCCACATAAAACTGTTATTCCATATAAGTAAGATCCAGGAGCCCGTTCCTAGCGGTAACAAAACGTAGAACAGTCCAATCCAAGATCAAGTGCAGTGCCCAAATCTTAGTTTTGTTTTATAAAAAAAAAAAGTTCTAGATATAATTTATTTTTTAAGATAGTTTTAATAGCTTGTTTTTGCTTTTAGGTATTTACATTTTAAGTAATTTGTTTATTTTTTTGTTTTCTTTATCTTTATCTACATTGTCGAATTTATTTGTTAGAATAGTTATTTTTCTATTGGCAGTATTACTCATTTATGTCGCAGACCGATGGCCCTTCCTCCAGTAGCCAGCCCTTCATGGCAGCGTCACCAGATCGCGTGTTGTGTCCAGATTGCCCTGTGCCCAGACATTTTAAAGGACAGAGAGGACTAAAAATACATTTTGGAAAATCGCACAAAAATATACAGGCGTGTTCAAAAAACTCAGTAAGTTCCGGATCCACATCTTCATTTTCATCGTTTTGGTCAGACCTCAGTATTTATAAAAATTCTTTTCCTACAGTAAAAAGAATCCCACGAGGAGCTAGGCACTCAGTGGCGGCCTCTCTGTCCTCATGCATAAGAAACGTAATAAACAACAATGACAGAAATAGCTGGGAGTTGTTCTTTACATTTTCCTATCGGATACTCCATGTTCAAAGGGGCAGTGACAGTGACAAGGGCGGCTCCTTCACCCAAAATATAAAAAATAATTGTAAAAGCCCTATAGACTTAAGTCAAAATAACTTGAGGGATAAAGCAAACCAGACATATAATATCTGTAAAAAAGTTGAATCCAAAGTTAACGATGGGGATATCAGGGGAGCTGCTCAGCTCCTTTTTTCTGATGACGCTGTCGCACCTGACACACCAGAGACTTTAGCGTCTCTGCAGTCAAAACATCCACCTCCAGCAGCGACCACTCAACTGCCTGACCCGCCTGATGCCAATACGCGAAGTCCCGAGGCTACCGCAGAGGAGGTAAAAGGCGCGATTTCTTCCTTCAGGAATGGTTCGGCCGGCGGTCTCGATGGATTAACCCCCCAACACTACAAAGACCTCATCTGCGGTACAACTGGAGAGGCCGGCCGGACACTACTGGAGCAAGTGACGCACCTTGTCAACCTGATGCTCTCCGGTAAAGTGTCAGAAGATGTCACTGATATTCTTTACGGTGCCAGTTTATGTGCCCTTAAAAAGAAAGACGGCGGCATCAGGCCGATTGCTGTTGGGAACACTATCCGCCGTGTAGTCTCAAAGATATGTTGCAAACACATCTTGGCCGACCTGTCGAATAAATTTGAACCAGTCCAACTTGGCTTTGGGACCAAGGGAGGGTGTGAAGCCGCCGTGCATGCGGCTCGCACCTTCCTGACACACGGCGGAGGTGAGGTGCTGCTAAAGGTGGATGTTAGGAATGCATTTAACTCAGTCGACAGGGGTGCCTTGCTGTCACAGATCAAAGAAAACATCCCAGCAATATATAACTACTTATGGCAGTGCTACAGTCACCCATCGAAACTGATTTACAAGAACCATCTAATACACTCCACCGTTGGTTGCCAGCAAGGTGACCCTCTCGGACCGGCGATTTTTAGTTTGGCTATACATCCACACATCGCGGATCTAAATTCAAAATTTAATGTCTGGTACTTGGACGACGGAACCCTCGGAGGCGATGCAAACTCAGTACTTTTAGACCTCGAAAACACTATAAGTAACTTTAAAACTATTGGCTTAGAATTAAATTTCTCAAAGTGCGAACTTTATTTGAGCAAATTTTTATCACCCCAAGAACATAATAATGTAGTGACAAAATTCAGTGATCTAGCTCCAAATTTAAAAATAATTGACAACGATTCACTTCGCCTCCTAGGTGCTCCGGTTCTAGATGATTCAATTCCTGGTTTCATCGAAGAACAAATATCTAAATTTGAAGAATCATCTAGACGTCTTAAACAAATTAATCCCCATATGGCTTATTTCATCATAAGATATTGCCTCTTCGTTCCTAAATTTACATATGTTCTGCGCTGCTCAACCATTTGGAAACATCAAAATTTACTTACTCGTTTAAATGATATAATTAAGTCGACTTTAACCGAAATCCTAAATTGCTCTTTCGAAGAACGGAATTGGACCCAGGCAACACTTCCTATCAGGTGTGGTGGTCTGGGTATCCGAAAAGTAAGCAGCGTAGCACTTCCAGCCTTCCTGTCCTCAGCCTACAGCACGATCGACCTCTTCGGTAGAATAATAAACCCATCACTTGGTGATGTTGAAGTTGCGTGCTTGACTGAGGCCAGGGACGTATGGCGTGCAACCACCGGTCCCGACGAAAGTATCCCGATCAATCTGGCTTCGCAAAAGCTTTGGGACGGGCCGCTCTGCAGTCAGGTTCAAAAGAACCTACTGGAAACTTCAACAAACCCTGCAGAGCGAGCTCGTCTTCTAGCAACTAGCGAGCCAGAGTCGGGATATTGGTTAAATGCATTACCATCTGCCAATATCGGGACCCTATTGGAGAGGACTACTTTCAGTCTGGCCGTCGGTCTGAGAATAGGTGCCAAAATAAATGAGCCACATCGCTGCCGTTGTGGACACAGTGTCGATCAATTGGGCCACCACGGCTTATCTTGTCAGCATAGTGCTGGTCGTCTGTCGCGCCACGCTACCTTGAATGACGTCATTCGTCGGGCCCTTGCCAGTGCCAGTGTGCCGGCTATATTAGAGCCAAAGGGCATAGCACGCGATGACGGCAGACGGCCCGACGGAATGACGCTCATTCCGTGGAAAAACGGGCGGTCACTGATATGGGACGCAACGTGCGTTGACACATTGGCACAGTCCCATGTCCAAGTGACCGCAATAAGGGCAGGCGCGGCAGCCGCAAAAGCTGAAGTCTTAAAAAGGCGCATATATGGAGCCCTTGGCGAGGGCTTCATATTTGTGCCTTTTGCTGTAGAAACTCTTGGGCCGTGGGGTTCGGAAGCGCGGCGACTTTATAAAGAAATTTCGTCGCGCTTGGTCGACGCTTCAGGTGACCGAAGGGCTGGAAGCTACTTTGGCCAAAGAATTAGTTTGGCCATTCAACGTGGCAACGCCGCCAGCCTTTTGGGCACCCTTCCCAACGACGGCAGCGATCTGGCCAGCATTTTCTATTTATTGTAATTATTTTAAGTTTTACTTTGTTAGATTTTTTATTTTTAGGTCATCTTTAGTTAAGTTTTTAATGTTATTTAAGTTTTTAGGTAAATATATTCTAATATTGTTAACATTATGTAAGTTTAGTTTAAATAAACCATTGAAATGCTTAAAAGAAAACAAAATTGCTAGAAAAACCTATTTTATACGTCTTTACGATCCATTTACTAAACTAATGTGTACTATTTTGTTGTTGAATAAAAAAACTTAAAAATATATATACTACCTCTTAAAGCGACATGTGAATGTTATAGCGTCCCTGGTACTCCTATTACGACAAAACCCTCAGTGCAAGAGAGATGGATTCGAGGAAAAGTAGCAAAAGGTCAGTTTTTCAATAATATAAAATGTATTCAAGTTGCTTTAATAATTTCGGATAGTTGGCGTTCGTATGCCAGGTACTGGATCAATCACTCTCAGAAGTGGTCAGATACCAGCCCGGCAATGCAAAATTAACCGCCGTATCACCAGAGCAAGGATCCTTATCGGGAAACTGACCAGCTTCAGATCAGGCAACACGAGGCCTAGAGTGATGCGCTTTATTGCGGAGGCATTTGCTGGGCAAGACATTGATATATCGCACCCAGACTTTACCCAAAACCTAACGGAGCGCATCGACTACCTGAAGCAGAAGATTGCTGCTTGGGGTAAGCGATTAAGGCGATACTCCGAAACGGTAAAGAGGCACCAACATAATCGTCTCTTCGAGAGTGACCAAAAGAAGTTTTACAGAACTCTGGAGCGTCCGGAAATGAGATCGATAGGCGCTCGACCGGAGAAGGCTGATGTAGTCGCCTTCTGGCGAAGCCTATGGTCACAGCCTGTCACTCATCAGGAGGGCCCGTGGTTCGAAGCTGTCGAAGGAGCATGTGTGTCTATCACGCCCATGAACCCAGTCAGAATCTCGAAGGAGGACGTAACTGCTGCAATCCGTAAAGCCCCGAACTGGAAAAGTCCAGGATCAGACGGACTGCAGCATTACTGGCTGAAAGGATTCTGGCGTTCCCATGCTACCCTCGCAAGGCAGTTCCAACGGGCCCTTGACGAAGGTTCGCTTCCGAACTTCTTAACTACTGGAGTCACTCACTTAGCTCCAAAAAGCGAAGATACCGCAGATCCATCGAAATACCGCCCCGTCACGTGTCTTTGTACTCTATACAAGACGCTTACTTCCGTTCTGAGCTCCAAGATTTGTCAACACATTGTTGAAAATCACATCATCTCAGACGCCCAGAACGGATGTAGGGGCGGTAGCCGCGGCAGCACGGAGCTGCTCCTCATTGACGCGGTCGCTGGCAAACTGGTCAGACGCAACCGTCGGAATTTCTCAGCCGCCTGGATAGACTACAAAAAGGCTTTCGACTCGGTCCCTCACTCATGGCTCTTAAGGGTCCTTGAGCTGTACAAAGTCGACAGTACAGTTCGACACTTCCTTGAAGCATGTATGGGGCAATGGAGTACTATCCTTAGTCTCGCAGGCGAGAAAATGATGGATGCCGATGACCAAATACGGATAAAAAGGGGTATTTTCCAGGGTGATTGTCTGAACTAAATTTTCTTCGATACAAAATAGTCCTTAAGAGTTAGAATTAGAAGCTAAATTTTTTGGAAAATTTATACTTTGACAGCACTGAAACTAAAATTAAAGCCTTCAGAATTGGCTTTACTATTTAAAAACTAATAAAAAAAAGAAGTTAGCTAAAGTTACTAAAGAAATTTAGCTAAAATGTTTTATAAGGTTTGTTATTATCGTTTGTTATTATAAAATACTATATTTGAATAAGTTTCAATTTGTTTCTTTGCATACTTAGTTAATTAAACATTTTAGTAAAACCGGTCCATAATCGTAGCTTTTATGGTCACCGTCTCTTATAACCGCCTTAAAGACAACTTCCGTTTGGTACAAACTGTACTTTATTGGTTTGGTCGACTCAGACACGAAGCACGCGCCAAGCAATCCTTACATCCGAATAAAAATTCAATAACCACAATATTTCCCATAGTTATTTTAAGGATATTTGACGCCTAAACTTAAATTCAAATCATAGCAGATTAGAGTAGGTAGCAGTGGCGTGCACAGAACTTTTTTCCAGAAAAGCAATCAAAAGGTCAAGATTGACAATAAAAAAAATATGAAAAAATTTAAATAACACTTTGAAAAAAAAAGTTTGTGTGACGCCAGGGTAGGCATACTGCCTACCCTTGAGTGAACATTTTCATAAAAAATCTTTTTTCAAAGTGTTATTTAAATTTTTTCATATTTTTTTATTGTCGTACTTGACCTTCTGATTGCTTTTCCGGAAAAAAATTCTGTGCACGCAACTGGTAGGCAGGTAATTTAAACGCCTTATTTTGTATAAGAATTGCCTGGTGTTGTTACATTGAACAATTTATTTGAAGAACGAAAGAAATATTTGCGATAATATCTTCAGTTCATTGTGATCCCATTTCAGACGATATTACTTGTCCGTCTTCATCTCTCATCATTACAATGTAATTTGTTAGGGTTATGTTATTAAATACCTAATAAAATAGCCGGTGTATTTATAGAGTGCTCAGAATATTAAACCACATGCTCTACTGATTGTACTGAACCATAGACAAACTTTAGTGAACAACGCGTACTTATAGTAAAATTCACTTCCCATATAAATTTTTTCGATGCAAGTGCTCGTAAAGGCCCACTTTTTATGCATCAAAACCGAAGTCGATTATTTTGCCCTAGGGCTTTATTATTATTACTTTTTTAATTTATTTACGAGATGTTGGCTAAGCTGCAACCTTTTCTGTGTACCATAAATGTTATACTTTTTTTTCCACTGTTTAACGGCTCTGGATACAGTCCTTTTGAGCCAATCATAATTTAAAGTTCACGTGATTATATTTGTTTCATTTCCTCACACTATGCATTGAATAACGTCGTATGATATACGGGCGTAAGAGCAATAAATTACTCGGTTATCCTCGTAATTTATTCTTTTTCGCCCTTGTAGCATAAACTACTATTGAAAGTACCTCTCGTCATCAATTACCATGGAAAAGAAAAAAAATAAATTCATGTGTTGTCAAAAGTCATAAACGAAAGTTTATAGAATTAAATAAAATTTGAGATTAATCCATGTTTTAAACTAAAACGGCTGACTTAAATATATATTATGAACGGGATAGCCGATTAGCCGACCAGTTTCAGTATATTCAGACTGCCTTCATCTGGGTGAGAGAAGTGGACGTACATAAAAGTTTATTTAATATATGATCAGTAGAGTACATGGTTTAATTTTCTGATCACGTCATTAATACGACGATCATCTATATGTTTACGCCAAAATATAAGAAATTAACTAAAAATACATTAGAAACACATTTTTTCGACATATTATTATATGTTACAAGTTCTCAAGGAAACCCAGACATTTTGTCAACGTGCACTTGACAGAATTTGGCAAAAAAAGATCGTTAGATCCATCGTTCATTGCAGATTGGCTACTTTGTGTCTGAAATGAGAATCTTTATTACTGGTCCCATTCTTCAACAAAAAGATCTCGTGATGAAATATCTTTTGCCAATAAATCTGTCTGCGATACGGGAGAAACTCTTTAGGATGATGAACTTTTATTTGCGTAACTTTTATTTAAAACTCTTGAGATGGGTCTTACAAAATTTAAAATGAAAAAGCAAAGGGTTTGCTTTGCTAACTGTATTTTTCTACACAGAAATATTTATTGACTTCAAAGAGTTTAATAATTTAGTTTTTTTAAGTGCTACTAAAACACACGGAAGGGTGCAATTTCAGAAGAATTTATCATAAAATTTGAATAAAGTTATGTCTTTATATCTAAACTTTTTGTTGACTTTTTGCTACAGTTGATGATGTGCATGTTGGTGGGATGTTAGATGGTGTGTATGAGTTTTAATGTGTGCGAAGGGTAAGATATAAATATAAAAGTTCGGATATGTTAGTCTGTCTGTAAGTTGCTGCATTTTCCAAGGCCGTGATGAGCACCAAGCGACCAGATGTAAGACGACTCCCAGGTCCTTGATTGAATGCCGGCAGTGATGGATGGAATGATTATATGTTCAAATTTTAAGAAAGTAGTTAGGTTTTACTTTTCTATATTTTTCTTTTAATAAATATTATTTGTTATTCTGTCATAAGTCATCATTGTAATTGCAACTGATGCCGGGCCCAGTGGGGCCCGAAATATATTTTGATTTATTACTAAGTTTATTTATATTACTATTATTTGTGTACATTTATAATTAAATATGTAATAATAATAATAATAATAATATAAAAACATTACATAATATCATTCTTTCATAGTTTCTCAAAAGGAATGAATTATGATTAAAACTATTTTATTAATGAAGGAATTTAGTATCATAGTGTATAACGTAACGGCAGTCCAGTTTGAGGAGTATGCCATCCAAAAAGGTTTCCAGTTTAAGTGCCCTGTAACTGGAAATATTGTATGCTCCCAGGAATATCGCCATTCACTGGAAATTAAAACTGGATTTATGTCCCTACAGGCACGTCTCCCTTGAGATAAAGGTAGTAATAAAGTAATTATTCAACAAAGTCTTGAAGTGATTTTGGGCATTACGCAACAATAGTTTAATGTTAGTTACTAGTTAGGCTTTTCTAGCAAAATTGTGTTATTTTATATACAAGGTGATTTTTTGATCATCGTCCAAATTCATACTGGAGGCTTGATAAGTGATCAGTATCTTGGATCAGTAACAATTTTTGTGAAATTCGTAAAATGAAATTTCGGCTTCCCATAGAAATTCAGTTCCAGTCCCGAGTGAATCACTATGGGGAGTCGAAATTTCATTTTACGAATTTCACCAAAATTGTTATTGATCCAAGATACTTGTCACTTACCAAGCCACCAGTATGAATTTGGACGATGATCAAAAAGTCACCTTGTATAAAGGGTGCTGGGAAAGAATAAGAATTGTCACATCGTAAGGAAGGGCTAGAATAAATGAATAGATTTCTATAGATTTTTTTATTTTCGGGCTAAAATAAATGTGCTTTTCATTTAATTTAATATTTGTAAACACAAAAATAACAGCTTTATAATTTTTAAATTAAATTAAATAAATGTGGGGATAATTTAAATATGTTTTTTATTTCCACTTGGTAAAAATAAGATTGTAAGTTCCTTTTCGCTTAACCCTGTTTTAATGTGTTACCTTGCCTTTTAAGAAACGAAAAAAAAAAAATATGCGTTTAATTTAGTCGTTCCTTACAATGTGACATTCCTTGTTCTTTCCCTGTACCCTTCATATTACTTTGTTAATGATCCTGCACAAAAACTGTAAACCGTGTTTATAATTGATTTGCAGGATCATTTATATCGTAATGGAATGGTTAAAGAACACAATATTGCTGAGATTAAACCATTGTCGCGTAGTGCCATAAATCACATTTATTTAATAATTTTTATTAAAAAATTATGAAAACAATAATAAGTTGTGCGATTGGGAACGAAAACTGACGCAACCACGAACTTGTAAACTTTTAAATTTAAACTTTTATTTTGAATACATTTTTTAAATGCTAACCTCGCCGGAATATCGTTATCTTATGTATGTTAATTGTATCCAGATTTACTTTTCTTCTATGTTTCTATACCACAAATATCTTTGCACTATTACTAGGTACCGTAAAAGAGGTATCTAGAAAAGGAAGTCATATTATTATATCTCAAATATTACCTCGCTAAATGACGAAGCATGCGGCAGATATATTCGCCGGCTGAAATCAGCGTGGCGTCTGATAGGGAGCGGACAAGTTGCCTGCAATTCATTAAGTGGGGCAATGTTGCTGATATATGGCTGACGTGGGGATAGTGTGGTATCCATGACGGGAGGAAGCGATTTAGTCATAAGAACTGTATACTGTTTGAAATATACATACATACTGAACTTCCATTGAAAAACTTTTGAAATAAAGCGAATAAAAAATTTACTTAAACATTAAAATAAGTCATAAGATCAAACTTTATCTGCCATGTATGATAATAGACCATTAGACCATGTGGTTTAATTTTCTTAACATGTCAAAATACAGCCTGTATGTATCAGTGATATTCACATTTTACTAGTCTGTTGAATTGTTGGCCTAGAAAATGCAGAAATGCGGGTTTTGATTTGATTTGGATCCCATACTATTTTGAGCGCAAGTTCTATATCTAGTTATTTAAAATAATTTTGATCGAAGGTCCTATACAAAGTGTAAAAGAAAGGTGTAACCATATTTGAAGAGCTTATTCAGTCAATGGTATAGAACAATTTTTAGTATGGAACAAAACCTGTATATCGAAAAAAATTATTACTTGCTTCATAGGAAAATGTAATGCCGTTCGACCGAAATGTATGGAAGGGCAGATTTTTTTTTAAGATTTCAGGGTTGTCTCCATACTAAAATTTGTTCTATACCATTGACTGAATGAGCTCTTCAAATATGGTTACACCTTTCTGTTACACGTTGTATAAGTTCTATATCTAAGATATCTTGTCTTGACTGATGCCCCGCAGTAACTCCCCAAGACCACACCAATTTTCATCTCAAATATTTGCAAATAAAAAAAAAATTACAACACGACGGACACCTCCATTTTCCTATGACTTGTACTATATAATCTGGTAGGTAGTGATTTGTTGCTGGACACGCAACGTGATCGCTTGATTCACTCGCTGCAGTTAATTATTAAAAGCAATTATCTGCTGTTGACGTAGAATAATGGGGGGCGCATCCCGTATTTTATGTTATTAGTAACTATAGGTACCATCCTAATATATGCACGGACATGACGTTATTCTATATTGTTGGCTTCTGATAATGCATGTGTAATCTGCTTGAACTAGCCCACGTGTATTATCGAAACATGCATAATTTTTGTTTTTCTTTAAACAATGTGTAACAGAAAGGTGTAACTATATTTGAAGAACTTATTCAGTCAAACTTTTACTATGGAGACAACCCTGAAATCTCAAAAAAACCGCCCTTCCATACCTTTCGGCCGAGCAGCGTTGCATTTTTTTATGAAACAGACAAATTTTTTTTTTTCGAGATACAGTGTTTGTTCCATAGTAAAAGTTGTTCTTTACGATTGACTGAATAAGCACTTCAAATATGTTAGCTTAGTTTCCATACAAACAATTGTTCATATAGACTACTACTACCTATGTTTTGAGTTTTACCAACTTATATTATTTAACCTTATATAGACATTAAAACCTCAGATAAATTCCATGCAGTGGGAGATTCCCGAAAAAAAAAAAAAAAACAAGAGGTTTCGCTGTCAAACACTATTTTTTAAATGTTGGCTACGTTCTGCTTAACAGCAAAACATCACCTTTATTTCGAAAGTCTCTCATTGAACAATAATTAAAAATATTTGCATTTTAATAGATTCATTTCGTTTTAAATAGTCTGGAAGAGGCAAGTTTTATGTTGACTTTTTTAAATCTGATTTATTTTTGGTGTGAATACATAATACTTCATTTTGCATTAAGCTTCATAACCACTATTTCATATTAACTATATCTTAACTCGAAATAACTATCTAATCTTAAGATTATCTTAGGTATTCAAGCATGTATGTGGTGATTGTACGCGGTACCACAATGAATTTATATAGTTACGAGCACATAATAGAGCATGGAATATCCCATTATCACTATTGAAAGGTCGTTGAACATAACGACGCTATTAGACGACGAAAATTATTATTGGGGTATTGAAACTATCGGAGTAATACCATAATGGTAGCTTATTACCTGACTGACTTCTTGAAAAGGAGACAGAAATTGTATCATACTAAAACCAAATTATGTACAGGAGATCTAAAATGGCCGACTTGGGTGAATCATGAAATGATTTGAAAGTAGGATGGAGTCAGAGTTTTTTCACGCGTGCAAAAGAGACGGCATTAGAACAGAATCATAAATTGTATTATAATTGCATTATGAATCAGAAACATAATGCAAAACGGCCTTTTTAGAGGACCTGGGGATCTAAAAAGGCCAACTTGGGTGAATCATGAAATGATTTGAAAGTAGGATAGAGTCAGATTTTTTTCACACGTTCAAAAGAGACGGCATTAGAACAGAATCATAATGTGATTCATGCAAAAACGGAACTTTCAAAATAGCCATTAGTGGGTATTGAACTATTTACGAACTGTGTCGTCACTTCAAGTGCGAAAATATCCTTAGACAATCGGAATTCGATAGTATATCTATGTATTTGATGATAGACACCCAGTTCAGACGGCAACTAAAGATACATAATAGGCCCTCTGGTCCTCTAAAAAGGCCGATTGGGATGAATTATATTATGGTTCCGTTCTAATGCCGTCTCTTTTGCACGCGTGAAAAAACTCTGACTCCATCCTACTTTCAAATCATTTTATAATTTACCCAAGTCGGCTTTTTTAGATCTCTAGGTCTGCTAATCTGCGGCAATGTTAGTATTCTCGAAAACGAGCCGAAGAGGAAATAAGCGTCAAACTCACTTCAGAACATGTGCATTAATCGAAAGCGGAAGCAATACCGGGTGTAATTTTAGCTGTCTATAGGTGATTGGGGGAGAACAATCTGTCATAGATTGTATAGAAAGTGAAAATACAAATACAGAAATAGTGGCGAAGATTATTCCTACACGCATTATTTAACAATATTTTATTTTAAAAAATATTCATTTATTTCATATTTATATATTTTATATACATATTAACAAAATGAATTATTCTTAATTAAAGTAATATTTATATATATATATATAAATACAGAATATCTGGAATGAGATGGTTTATCAGGGTTCCGTAGTAACTAATAAGTACAAAAGGAACCTTATGGTGAGACTCCGTTGTCCGTCCGTCCGTCCGTATGTCACAGCCTCATAACTTTAGCACCGTTAGAGATAAACACATGAAATTTGGCACAAAAATGGCTTAAGTTTGCCCACATATCATGGACAAAAAAATTAAAAATTTTAAATTGTTAAAAATATTTCCAAAACAAAAGTAAGAAAAATAAAAAATACAATATGGGAATCCGATTGTAGATATTAAAAAGTTAATTTTAAAAATATATACTTTTACCATATTTAATGGCACTGGTTTCGAGAAATCTTTAAAAAAACCCCAAAAATATGTACAAAAAAGTAGCAAAATGTCGGTTTTTTATTAGTTGCTATCAAAATTTCGTTTAACCAGGTCTTATACTGTTAAAACCCATCTAATAAAGTATAATCGTAGTCCATATGTCATTCCAAATGTCAAACCAGGAGAAATGGTGTTAAAAATGAAAAGGACCTCATTTCAATTATTTTCTAGCCGAATTTCTCCAATCGCGTTTCTGTTTAACAAATCTCTAAAAATGCATTTCAAAAATAGTATTCTATTTTATCAAAATAATACCTTCTTTACTGAGGTAGATATGCAAGTTCTAAAAGTGTCAATTTTTTTTCCGTAGCACCTTAATGCGCCTTATCCCAGCGTCATCTAGAAATGACTCTATTGATAAAGTTATTTTCTTTAAACACGTTATTTAAAAATTATGAAAAAAATATACATTGTAAGTTCCACTATAAAAAATAACACAATTTCAGGAAATTATTCTCGCGTATCAGAAACAGCATGAAAATATTGTTCAAAGTCAAGCTGTTTTAAGACTAAAATTAAGTGAAAATGGTTCTTTTTTTGAAACCACTAATGGAATTTGTATGGTTCTTGCACAAGGAAAATATTGCTTACAAAAATAATTTATGGAATTTTTTATGATATGTTCATCACGCCCACAAATAAACTGTTTCTTCCATTCTCTATATGCCCCAAGCCGCACAGACGGCCCTTGTTTCAATTGTGCGGAACCATGACTGCATGTCTTTGCAGTGAATGTTACAATGACGATGAAGAAGAAGATTAGTTCTAAAATTTATATTTAAGTGCTAGGAAGAAAAAATATAAAAATAAATGATAAGTTTGTTTTAAATGTTGTTTAAAAATAAATAATTACTTCATTAGTTTTTGTTTCATTATGGTTGAAAAGTAAAAACGTCGAAACAACTACGCGCGACCGCTGCCGTTACAATCGACCGCGCACCCGCTTGAAGGTTAAGAAGATGGCATACTCTAGCAACTTTTTTTATTACCCGTCCAGCACAATAAGTCTAATGGCAAAGACTTTATTTGCTTTTCATAGAGGCGATTAGATGTTGGCTCTTTGGCCTCTTTTTCTTAGACGCGTAATACTAGTGATCACGCAGCGAAACAACAAATTGGTGTGTTTTTAGCTAATACTGAAATATTTTGTAGGGAAAAAAATATTGAATTTAGGTGATATACCTTCATATTTCTATTACATATTTTATGAAAAAAAAAATTAAGTTGATTACTTATCCGCGTTCTTCAAGCGAACGTTTGAAAACCAAAAAAAGAGAGGGTGCAAAACATTTTTTTTTGACAAAAGTATAAATCTTAGTACATTGTTTATACGTAAGATCCCTAGAAAAAAGATTAATAAACGAAATATATTTTTTTCAATACAAGGAGAGTCCGAATTTCTTCAAACGAATCCTAGATAGACAGGAGTTGGTCATGCTCTAGGCTCAGGTACAGTCTTCAGAACGTTAATTTCAATATAGCGAGTTTCTGTCGATATTTGTACCGACACAGGTCGACTCAAGGTCGTTGGTGGCTACCTGCATCTTAAGAGGCTATGCGAATTTTATTTTTGTCACTGTCACTCCAAGCGAAAAATCGCTCAGTGCGAGAGGTGCGGGCAAAAGGGAAAAAACTTGGTTTTATATTTTTATTAAAAAAACTAAAATAGCTAGTATAATTTCAAATATCAAATCTCTAGATATTGTTGAAACACACCTAACAAAATATGTTTGAATTCTGTTCTGTATATGGTTCCTATTCGTCAAACGAGGAGAAAAAGTGTGTTTGAAGACCTTATTTCAACAATTATTTCTATCCAGGAAAATGTATCCAAACATGTTTTCCAATTTCAAAGCCCTAGATTATATAGTCAAAATGCATATACCAGAAATTTATTAAAATTTTCCGTGTATTTCATGAAATACACAGAAAAGAACACCAGTATTTTTTTCGCATATCGCCTTAAAACACATGTAGACATGTTTGCATATGTCAGAATAGCTCGGATCCATCTTACAAATATGTCACATCAAACACGATATCGTTTACACCACGTCTCGTTACCCGTATCAAAATCAAAATCCACGAAAGCTACTTGCGTGATCAAAGCGAACAAGAAATTTTAGGGAACTGTGTTCACACTTGCTTGTTTGTGCTTACATGCTTCGGTGACGTGGTACCTCGGGCATGAAGAAAATGTGAACACTTTCGGAAATCTCTAATCATCGTAAGCTGGTTAGTCGTTGTATTTAAGATATTATAATTTAGAAAAATCAAGTTAATTTATTATACTTCCTTAAAAGGGTCCTTGAATGTTCTCTCCAATTATTATGTTTAATTGAACGAAACTTACTTGGAGACCCCCTCGAAGTAATTCGGGGGAGAGTAAGTGGACAGCTCACAGGCAAAAAACCAGGTGGCACACCATGCCTGGGACTGATGGATGGTGGTATATCCATCCCTATTAGCCGGGCTTTATATGGAACAGACTGGTGACGGGCAGCGGCGTCACTGGTGTGAGGGTACCGGCACCGCGCTCACCAACCTGCCTGCCCAGCGTGTGTGAGTATGGGTAATTCTTCCAGGATGACCGCCGGGAGTGGCAAAGTCCTGGAAAGGCTTATGTCAAGCAGTGGACGAACTAGGCTGA
The DNA here is from genome assembly GCA_934047225.1 of Ypsolopha sequella. Taxonomy (NCBI): domain Eukaryota; kingdom Metazoa; phylum Arthropoda; class Insecta; order Lepidoptera; family Ypsolophidae; genus Ypsolopha; species Ypsolopha sequella. The sequence goes on from OW203987.1 coordinate 27,822,967, forward strand.
TGGATGGATGGATGATTCCAGCCAGCCAATAGTCATATTCAATTTCTAGAGTTTTGTTCACTTGAAAACCATGTTTTAATAACGTTAAAAATTTTTAGTGAAGCACAAATAAATAGTGAATTTAATTTGAAAGTTATCTGAAATACAAAATACACAGTCGATTACATATTCATGTTTTATCAACCTTTTTTACGATGCTACGGAAAAAAAAAACGTGTTTAAAAATGTCTAGGAAAATGTATGTAAATTTACCAACTTTGAGTCAACTTTGATGTAAACTAAAATATAAGATTTTTTTTTGTTCTCCCGCAACCATGGCATATGTAACTCTGCCGGAAATTCGGGAAAATATAAAAACTAAACACGGTGAGTAATGTAGGTACTCCTAAAATGTCCAAATAAGATAATGTATTCAAAGAAACATACACGTGCAAACATGAATATTCACTTTTCTAACTGCCGCCTGTGTATTCTAGTGGTGTGAACGTCTTTACTACTAATTTTGAGATCGCAGGTTCAAATTCCGTATACTGAACCATTGGCTTAAAATTTGAATTTTTAAGTTAAAAACAAAGTTAAGTTACGCACTTTGCGCTTAGCGACTGGCGTTTAACCTTAATCTAAGTATAATATTTTCGATGTTTGACTTGCATTCATTAATTGATTTTACTTTTGGTAAAAAACCGTAACATTTTCGTATTTTAGGAGTTTGTTGTTAAGATATTACTCAAATTTCACGATTTTTAGTTCGACTTATAGATAAATCTAGGTAATGATAATGGACTCAGCCTAAAGTATTATGATTAAATTCCATAGACAACTAACAATGTGTTGACAGCGATTGTATGTTGGTTTGCGTGTCATGACGCCTCTTTATAAGGCTTTTGTCACGGAGAAAAAAAAAAAAACCAAGGGGACCCATCGTTCATGAAAATATGCATTTTTCAACGTTACTTGTTTCATCTCTTACTTAAAGACGGTAACACAAGTTTGAAATTTGGTGAAATTGTTGTACATACTCAATAAAAAACCAACAAATAACAAAAATTTGGGATTTTAGTGCCTTGTTTATTGTCGCCTTGATGTTGTTATGGCATCTATATTGTTGTTAGTTACCATAATGTTTTTAGGGTTCCGTACCCTTATTTTGTGGTGGTACGGAACCCTTTGTGGGCGAGCTCCACTTGCACTTATATTATTTTTTCTTATTTTAATAAACATTTAGTGAAATTCTTTTTTATTTTAATACGATTGTGGAGTGCGATCATTGTGGGAGTGGTTTTACATATTAACCAATGATGTTATACAATAATAAACTCATTGTAAGTATGTATGATGGCACCAAGTAACTACCTCTAGACACCTAAAGTAACATTTATTACAACAAAATTTCTCATGAATGTAGAACTAATATTGTACAAAGGAATACTTGAATAATATTTCCCGGGATCTCTGAATAATATGTGTTTGAACAGCATATCCATTCTCTTTAGTATGAAGATAAGTTTCAAGGAAGAAAAATTTGTGAGCACGAGGTTCTCACATAGCGCTATAGTCCTGCTAGAGATAGCTTTTTCCTATCATGGCGCAAGTGTCGTTGAAATAAAGTTGAACCAACTTTGAATTTCACCTTACTTTTACATTTCACTGTCAGTTACAGTAAATTCTTACGTATCTTCCACTGTTAGTTACAGTTAACTCTTACGTATCGTCTACTGTCAGTTAATGTTAACTGTTACGTATCGTCTACTGTCAGTTACTTGTAAATTCTTACGTATCGTTCGCTGTCAGTTACTGTTAACTCTCACGTATCGTCTACTGTCAGTTACTTGTAACTCTTACGTATCGTTTACTGTCAGTTACTTGTTATTCTTACGTATCGTCCACTGTCAGTTACTGTTAAGTCTCACGTATCGTCCACTGTCAGTTACAGTTAACTCTCACGTATCGTCTACTGTCAGTTACATGTAACTCTTACGTATCGTCTACTGTCAGTTATTTGTTATTCTTACGTATCGTCCACTGTCAGTTACTGTTAACTCTCACGTATCGTCCACTGTCAGTTACAGTTAACTCTCACGTATCGTCCACTGTCAATTACAGTTAATTCTTACGTATCGTCTACTATCAGTTACAGTTACTGCAGGTGCTCGTATAGACCCACTATTTATGCAACAAAACCGAACAGAAAGTCGATTATTTTGCTCTAAGGCTTTTTTTTAAATTTTATTTAGAATGGTTGGCTAACCTGCAACCTTTCCTGTGTACCAAAAATTTTATACTTTTTTCCACTGTTTAATGACTCCAGATACAGTCCTTTTGAGCCAATCATAATTTAAAGTTCACAAGATTATATTTGTTTTTTTTTCCTCACACTATGCATTGAAAAACGTAGTATGATACACGGGCGTAAGAGCAGTAAATTACTCGGTTACGTTTAACGTCCTCGTAATTTATTTCTTTTCGCCATTGTAGCATAAACTACTATTTTCACTCTGTCGATATTCGCATTTCGTTATCTGAATCCTAAATACTGTATATATATTTATTTAAATGGTTAGTACCTATTACAAAAAACACTTAATTAAACCTATCCTAGGGTTGGTAAAATACAAAAGTAGAAAACTGTTCCGACACTTGACACAAGCATTATTTGCTTCAATAAAACCAACATAACACCTAGCCATATTAAATGCGAATATGTGTGCTCCGATGTACTAACACGGACTAAGCACTATGAAGTTATTTTCAAAAAAAGGCGGCCAGTGCTATAAATTCGAACAGTTAATTTGTTGTTTTAAGTTTTATGTAAGTGTACAATTAATTTTCATATGTATATGTAACAGGCCAAACTTGATCTTAGTACCCGATCTATTTACTTCATTTTCGTATTTCAAGGCGTCAGTGTGCAATGGGCGTTAGCGTAAAGCTTTCGTGGTGATTTTCGAACTCTGTAAATGTTTTTGGCAATGCAATTATTATATCAACTACTTGATGTTGAAAAGACAACGTAAAAGTATCTGTGTACACACAAATTATACTTGAAACACTAAACTCTCAAGAAGGTATTAATTCAGTTGTTTGTAAGTATTGCCGTAGGGCTGAGTTTATTTAGTGAGAAACGAACAGAAGTTGAAGGTTAAGTCTTTGCCTTTGATCATATGATACGATGTTAATATCTATGAATTATAAATATTATGAAGTACATACATATACATATTTATATCAAACAATTCCCTGAATGACTGATCTGTCAACGCCTAGACCAAACCTATCTACCTAGGATCATGAAATTTGGACTATTTTATAGAAAATTCCCTTAGAATTGAAAAGAACGGAATCCGTGCAAGCAACTCTGTTGGGCGTTTGAATTTCTGATTGCCACAACTTCCAAAATCAGTAGGTTTCTTGAGAGATCAGCATCAATACATGTGAATTAACTTCCACAATCGTCCGTGCTTAAGCTCGCATCCGAAGACGCTAGCTGTCGACGTCCATTCCTCCCCCCATTCATAGCACAAAGCAATTTCACTTCGTCGGTATGCAACTGAGTAACGTGAATTGTTCCACAGAATGGAAATTTAAACGTTATTACATTTGTATTTGTAGAATGGTTAAAGTTTTAATAAATTCTCGACGTAAGGATTCCCTTAGTCGAAGCTTAGGGGGGAGTTATTTGACTGTAAGTCTTCTCTTTTGCTGAAACTGGAGGAAGTTGAAAGCGGTTCAGGAATTTTGAGAAATAGTTCCCATTGTGAGGTCCAATTGTTTTATCTGCTTTGACTCAGATGGTCCGCTTTTAAAGAACTTCGATCTCTTATTAAAATTTTCTTTCGTATATTTTTGAAAGTTTTCACCCTCTTAATTCACGTAGTTTTAATGAAAACTAAAAACATTGTCCTAGTGCGAGTAGAATTTGCAAGCCAAGGATTTAATCGTTTCTATTGAAATTGATATGTACAAGTATGTAGGAATCATTTATCCCGTACAGAAAAAAAACTCTTTCTTTTTTAATCATATAGGAAATTTAATCTAGTTTCAGAAAAAGAAAACCGCATTAGATTTTGACAACTACTTTCGAAGATAAAGTCAAAAACAAAAATCATCCATAATTCTAGAGGTTAAAGTTAAAGCTAACACATCTACATTACAATACAGCTTTATTGTCACACCACAAAAGAAAAATAATACAATTAATTAAACTTAAAAATTACATATTACGAGTATGTTTGAATCATCGTTAAAATTGCTCACAATGTGTTGTCATTATTAAAATTAGCACACCATTGTACATAACTTTTACTATGTATTTTATTATTAAATTTTCTGTGTACATTAACAATAAATAGTATTAATTCTGAATACCCGTCAAAATAGAACTCCATCTAAATATCCCGTCCCTAATATTAAAGTAGTCACAATGTAATAGGTCCGTTTTGACATATGTCATCGCAACGTATCTATGGATGTGAAACATGCAAATCGGTAACTATGTCAACCGATTCTCACGAGAAATCGGTTCAAAATATTATGAGTTTGTTGTAGTTTGAAATATTTTCAAGTTTGGTTATAATTTCCAGAATAAACATAATTGCCAAGGTCAACGTGAAAGAAAATATAAACAGTTAAAAAGTAAAGCCTAAAGTCACAAGAAAAAAACACAAAAAACAAACTGGAGCACAACGACTTCCAATATGGTGATAGAAAGATATTTCGGGTGCCAAAACCAGCTTTTAATTTTTTTCTCTACGAAAAGAATCTGAAATGGAAATTCTTACGTGCCAGTAATATTTTGTAATGTTGTACTTCACTGACCTCAAATTAGATATAGGTCAGTGCGTTGATAGATATAAAATACTGGCCAGTAAGAAAAAATGTAGGCTTCAAGATTAAAAAAATTGCTCCTTGCCTTATAAAAAAAAAAACTGCCATATTTCTTACCAGCCAATCTGTCTATTGATAGGATGTTTTATGGAAAACTGCCTGTAAACCAATTCATTATTAAAAAAAATGGGACTTCAAGCAATAAATGCATGTTTTTTATATATATTTTTTTGTTTTTGTAAACTATAAGTTTAAAAGCCAAGTGGTATTATTTAGCACAATTATTATATTATATTTTTCGGTATACGCGACACCGTTACAAATACATGCAAATGTTCAAATCTAAAAAGTTCATATTTGCAAAAAAAAAAGGAAATTTAAACTTGGTTTTTTGTGTACTGGTCTCACAAAAGCTAATTACAGATCATTACAATTATTTTATCAATATTAAAACAAGTTAATTATTTTCACGTGGAATCAAATTGAGTCCGTGAAATTAGGCGATTATCTGGTTACAACACAATTATTACGAAAAAATTGACTGAGAATGTAACTGTTTTTGAGACATTGTGTAGTAATTCAAAATTGCATTTTATATTGGAATATGCGTGAAAATAATACTTGAAATATGTTCCGTGATAATGAAATAACGTTTATTTATTTTCTTTAAACCCAATAAGTTAATAATTATTTGTTAACCGTTTCATTTATTACATGTAAAGTTATATTCTATGGTCGTTCTTATCTGTCAAAACGGGCCTCTTATTTTGTGGCAACTGTAAGTATTTAAGTATGTACACGTATTTTTTTATTTACGTTTATTTTATTTATTTTAATTTTTGTATGTGTATGTATTTTTTCATGTTAAATATAAAATATATATTAGATTATTATGGTACCTAATTAATATTACATTTTGGTAAAAATTAGCACGTTGCTTTTTGTTAGCATTAACGCTATCCTTTTTATCGTTAACATCTTTTTCATTCCACCCACCCAAAGTTGCCTGGAAGATATTACTATTAGCAATAAGTGTACACAATGTCTGTCTTTTATGTGAAAATGTGTTGTAAATTATGTATGTAAAGGTACAACAAGTGTAATAAATAAAATAAAAAATAAAAATTTATTTATTTATTTATTTATTTATTTATTTTACAAAACCCACAGCACAATTTACAACAATTATACAGAAAAACATTAACTAAACATGGGCCAATAACGGGTTTACATTATATAATCTTTACTTAAATATACTAAAATAACTAAGACGAAAAAGAAAAAATTATAATAATAAATCAAACTGGATAATAAAAACTACAAAAGAAAGCGTAATGTACAAGCTAATCAATTAAAAAAAAAATAAGAAAATTAATATAGTCATTAAGGAAAACAAGGGCTTTAGCACAATCACTAAATACTTATAATTATAATAATAATAGTAAAAAGTTAGAACACTTCTATAAGGGCGTGTGAGAGGGTGCATGAGGGTGTGTATGTGTGTGTGAGGGTGACTTTTTTTTTTTTATATATTTATATATGACACTACTAATATCACTCGGAGAGTGATCTAAGCAACATATTCTTATATTGGGACCTCTTAAGATCAAATATATCAATTTCTTTGAATTTTTTATTAAAAGTACGAGGTAAGCGACAACTTAAAGAATTTTGAGCATAGTTTGTGTGAACTAAAGGCGTATGGAAAAGGGGTGTGTGACGAGTGCGTGTAGAAGGTGCACACAAATTTAGGATGGATGAAGTAAGGTCGATACAGTTAATTGCACCATGACATATTTTGTGGAAAAGTAACATGTCTAACATATCTAAAATATAATATATAGTTCCCTGTTTCATTCACACGCACTTAGATATTTCAGAATATTTTTCTGTAGCAAACTTTCAGTATGTTCTCAATAAATTTAACGTACGTTTTCAAAAATTATACGTTTAGTAATGTCCTTTTATATTTTCACAAAACATAAAAAAGCTTCGAAAAAGTAAAAATATTTGTCATCAAAAATATGCCCTTCCAATTAATGTACCCTTGCTAGGGTCGAACAAAAATTGCACTCTTACACTTTGGCTTCCCATTAATTATAGAAAAAATATTTTGAGTCAGTGACCCCTTGACAATATGCAGGCATGTAAGTTTATACGAGTAAATAGTCCAAATTTTAAAGTAAATGAAGCTCCTGAATAAAAAAGCTATCATAGCTTTATTCGTCTAAAAAGCAAGTGACAGTAGTGATAAAAATAAACACAAGAAGACGGACACACAGATTCTCACCACGAGGGTTCCTCTTTCAAGTTTTTCGAGTGCATGACCTCAAACATTACAAGCAAGAACATGAACTAAAGTTTGACCAAAGTAAGAAGAGAACTTACTCATACTTTAGGGTTCAAAGCTGTACATTAGAGTGGCAAAACTAGCGATTAAGCCTTTCTACTCTAAAGGTCAAAGTCCACCGTCTTAGGGCCATAAAGGACCCCAATTAGCTACCTCGTTTTAACAATATCGTAAAGGCCCTTTCAGTATTATGTATGGATAGAAAGGAAAGGGCCCATTTGTAGGGATTTTTGAGCGTTGCTTGCTGGTTGAAAGGCACGGTAAAGCCAAAAGTGTTTTAAGGATCTTCTAAAAACCAAACCGTCAAACACTTACTTTGTACTAACTATAGAACGGAACAGGTAACTGCATTTGGGTTTAAAGGTTGTTCAACCTGTAATAAGTAAATATATTGTACCCGTATTACGTAAATAGATATATTTCATTGCATTGTTTTTTTTTGTTAATAACAATTATGTAAGTTTGTGCACTCAGAACGTTCCCTTGTGTGCCTAGAATGGCTGAACTAATTTCAATGTTTTTTTGCAAAAGGTTATTGTGCAGCACAGCCCGTGTGAGAAAGGGCTTGGCATGCGGCACTTTATAGATTGCCAAGGTAGTAGAAACTAGAACGAAGTGCAGCCGGAGAAAGGTAGGGTGCCGGGTTTCTTTCAAGATTTTTTATTTTCTGATTGTCGGACTATGAAGGAATGGGCACGGGGCTACACCCTTATTTGTAGTAGTTTTCTTTACATACACACTGATATCTTATCTCACACCCTATATTACTTTTTTCCGTTTATTTACAACAAATCGTCATATTTACAAATTATCTATACAGCTATACAAACATGCCCATATCGACACGCTACGACTCGAGGGAGCTGACTGACGGCCAACATTTTTTTTATTGACTTACGACGCTGTTGGCCGTCTGGCCTTTACAAAAGGAGTGAACGCCGAAAACGTTCATATCCTGTGAAATTTTAATCAACAATCGCTGAGGGCCCCCAGCTGGGGGACCTCGACTCAGGAAGTTGATGTTGTGTGCTCTATTGAACAGAAGCAACCAGGTACAACCTGTATAGCGTATCTAGTTATCTGAGGTGGAGGCGTCTTTGACCCTGTGATTGCTGAGAACTTAGCGGGAACGATGACCGAGGCGGAGGGCCTCGTGCCTAACGAAGATGCAATGACATTTGAAATGAGACGGCCAAAAACGTAGTGCGCAGATATTTATAGTTGGAGCAACTTCAGGGTACAAATACTCGCCCTATCTGAAAACCACCGCCAGAATGCTTCCAATTGCCGCAACGCTCGCAATTCTGTGTTGTTATACCAAGACTTACTTATCTACTCTATTTTCATGCTTTTCAGCCTATATACAAGACCTAAGTACCTACCTAGACTGGGTAACTATAAGTCCTACCTACCTATCAAATTTTGCGTGATAAAATAAACAACAGAAAATATACGTGAGCACATGAGCTAGCTTTTCTATTTATTTATTTACAAATCAGTCTTATACCATTTTATATTTCTTCGTCGTGTACAATTTTATAGATATCTTATATAACAGGATTTGATATTTATAAATAATGTTTTAACGTTTTGTAAGACAATAAAAACCTGGGCCAAAAAACTTAAACTAAATAACTAATTCAAAATGGCGACCAAAATAAATTTTGCTACAATCGGACTGAAATTTTCACAAAAATAGTTTAATGTACAACAGATGGACTTAATGCTAGAAGCATTTTCTCCCAGCCAACCCAACAGAAAGTACAAGAAAGTTACAGAGGCAGGTGTGCAAAAAGGCTCTACAATTTTAGATTTAAACAACAAATGAAACGTAAAAAATAAATTTATGTACTGATATATAGTTTTGTAATTAAATACTAATAATGTAAAAAATAAGCTTCAGAAAAAAATATATACAAATATAAGAATATAATATACTACAGGAATACTTATAAGGTTACGAATATGCATATAATATAAAAATATACTTACATTAAACAATATTAAAACAATATTCATATAGTTAATTAAAAACGAGAGTAAATTACTAGTAGTGAAATTTTCCGATTGCTATATTGCTACCAGATCTAATGAATTTTGTTAAGATAATGTCTACGCAATGACTGTTTAAACGAATTACGAGGCAATCATCCTCCCCCTTTCCTCGGTTAATAATACTTGTCTTGTCTGCGGATAGGTGACGTAAGATAATTTTACTTTTGCTTTGGATTGTGTGTAATGCAGATGAAAGCTATTTCATTTTGCAGAAAAAAACCTACTAAAAACACCTAAAAAAAAAGCTTCACTGACAAAATTTTTAAAAAGATTAATAAAAGATTCTCCTCAAACAGAAGCTTCATATGATGAGGCATATTTGATTATAAAACTTTCAGTTGTCATGACGGTGTGGGACGTACAGTTAAATATACTCCGTACATTTTAGCTTGATAAGAATGACAGGTGTCATCAGTTCAAATTTCCGCTTTTGAATCCAACGTTGTGGTAGTTGGTAGCAACAACGGAATCTTGCAAGCAATTTCGGGTAAGGTGGACTTCCCAACATTAAAACATTGGGTAAACAAGGTGATTAGTTTTATAAAATAGTTTAGTTTATATTAGGTATTATTAAAAATTATATTTAGTATTAATTAATTAAAAGTTGTTATGTTTTAGTTTATTTGTATATTATGTTTTTAAAAGTGTTGTATTTTGTTAGATAGTGAGTGGATCTTAGTTATCTGAATAAAGATTAATATTATGATACAAGGTGTTAAGATAAAGTTGCGGAAGCCGAAAACTGGCGATAGTACTCGTACATACGAACAATTTTCCGTGAAAAAAATAGAGCAATCGAGAAAAAAAAATCTGTTGTTTCGTACATTTTGGTCAGCTAACTATGGAACAGCAGATTTTTTTTCGCGATTCGTGGGTTGGCTCCATAGTAAAAGTTGTTTCTGTGGACGAGTACTATCGCGAGTTTCTGGCTTCCGCAACTTATTATTATTATTATTAGGTTCCAGTGCGTATAAATCGACGAACCGACTATATCTGTCATTCTAATCAATCTAAAAATCAAATCAAATCTAATCCAATCTAAGCAAAGTTCGTTTTGGTTGCAAGTGCTGTGTTTGAGCCACGAGCAAGCAAATAGGTATCTAAATCTATAATTGAATCAAGATGCTAGTGAGCGATTTTTAAAAAGTAATACCGCATATAATAATATTGCTTATGAACTAAAATGGTAGAGTATACGGAGTTTCTGAAAATTTCATGAACTAATGAAACTATAAATGCTAATTCAAACTTTAAATTGAAATCACTTTTTAAGGGTTGAGCAAAATTTACTTTTACTCACTGGTTTTATAAACAACACAGATTTTTGATCCAGTGAGGTGAAAAGTCTATTTACCATAAAGCTTCTAAAGAAGTATAATGTTTTATAGTAGTATGATACAAGCAAAGAGTTGGTATTTCATTATGATCACAAAGTCAGTCAGGTACGTATTTGTGTATGTAGTATGTTTTACTTAAATACTTATACATTTATATTATACAATACACTCATGACTAAAGATACCAAGATAGAAATGTATCCATGAATTAATGTATCTATCTAGACATGAATGTTCTTTCATGGTTGATGGGAAAAATAATAAGTCCGCACTTGCCTTCTGTCTGTTTTGTATCTTTGCAATTATGTTCATTTTGTGCAATAATGTGTTCAATCATTCACGGTCTAAAACCTTCATTAGTTTTAACAATATCAGTGTTTTTACTAACAAACAAATCCAATCTGCGAGCAAATAGTTCCAACTAAAATGCCATATATGTTACTCTCTAAAAGCTAAAAGCCTATGCCGAGCTAATCCCAACGTAAAATTTAATGTTTGCACCGAAAAGGCCGAATAGTTGGCAACTTCTGTTAGAACACGCTTCCAAAAGGAAAGTGCGGGTAGGTGATTATTTTCAAACCCCTGTTTTCGACGTGGGGGTAATTCTCATCTGATCTTGGGTATATATGGGTTTGTGTGTAGTATGTGCAGTCACCTGCCCCCCTATTCTGTATCTTTAGTTGCCAACTGCACGAGGTGCCTATCATCAAAAACATAGCTAAAAACTGAAATTTCAAAATTGCCTTTAGTGGGTATCGAACAATCTGTGTCGTCACTTCAAGTGCGAAAATATCCTTAGGACATCGGAATTCGATAGTATATCTATGTTTTCGATGATAGACACCCAGTCCAGAAGGCAACTACAGATATACAATAGGCCCGCTGGTCACACCAAAAATCACAACTATATTTGACTTAAATTCATTCAGTTGAGAAAGGAAAATGAAAGGTCCTGTTTTAAGAGAAGCTGCTTACAAAATAGGGCTTTGATCTACTAAACCGATTGACCTGAAACTTTTCACAAATATACGTCTGGACGTATTCTGACATAGACTTTTTATCCTGTTAATAAGTTCCCATGGGTGTCAAGTTTCTAGAAAAAGTGATGTATTATTTCTTCACGCCGTAACTACTGAACCGATTGAAATGAAATTCATAGGCTATTTTAATAAAACTTTCGTTTGGAAACGTCCTTCACTGGAGAATAAAATTAGTTATCAAAAAATAACTTAATTCGGAAACGCGGCTCGGAATTTGGCCTCGCCAAAAACACTTAACCGATTATGAGAAAACACTTAACTTTAAGAGATTATGAGAACCAAAAACACTCCAAACCAGAGTCGCGTCATAAATGTTTGTATGTTTTACTATAAAATTAACGGTTCGAAGAATACAAAAAAATTTAATGTGACTATACTAAATCGATGCAGGCCAAACCGTGGATAAAAGCTAAATATTATAACAGATTTTCTATCTTGTAGAGCTTTGTAAAAGTTTAAATGAGTTTTGTAAAAATAATAAGTGACATCTTACTTATATACTATTAAAATGGCTACAAAAAATACAAAAGATGATAACTTTTATAAAATTATCAGTATTAAATCAAATCACCTATATTGTTCTGATGCCAATAAAAACAAAGAGACTGACAACCTAGTAAGCTAAATTTATCCAAAGTTAAATTATAATCTTTGTTCGCAATATTATTATCATAAATCAATCAGCAAACGAATCCTAACTCTGGGATATTATTTATTACTAAGGTATTATAAATCAAAATTATGAGATATATTAACATTGTACCCGTATTTATACCTATTTCCTGAAATACCTTCCCATGTTTATACAGACAGTAAAAGCCACATATTCTACCGATCATACTGAACAACCTTTTTAAAGAAACGTACCCAAACTTTTTGTTTTAGTTTTAACCCGTGCCTTGTTCCAAAACAACGAGTTTGCAAAAAAAAATCCATCGCATCGGTAAATAAAAAAAAAAAAATAAAAAAGAAGAAATTCACGGAACTATGGGAATCTATGCTTCGAAAAGAAATGAAATATATTTATTTATTTAGGTAATGTATGAAATTAGATACAATTATTACAGGTCAGTTTAAATGTAATATAATTCAATAATCTATTATGTCTATAGGTAATCTATATATATAAAATTCAAAGTCCTGACAGACTGACTGACTGACTGACTGATATATCAACGCACAGCCTAAGCCGCTGGTCCTATAGACTTAAAATTTTGTATATAGATATCTTATTTAGTGTAGGCATCCACTAAGAAAGGATTTTTCAAAATTCACCCCCTAAGGGGGTGAAACGGTTGTCCAAAGTTTGTATGGGGAAACAAGATTAGTTAGACTATTTTTTTCAAGACTGCACTGGAGTACTCCTATCTATAAATGAGTAAATGTGTGTTTCAGGTTTTTTCAGAATTCAACCCCTAAAAGGGGGAAATGGGATGACAAAGTCTGAAAATCAACATGGGTATCGTTTGTATGGTTTATCGGGTCGCTGATTACGAAAACAACAACGATTTTAAAATTCAACGTGGTGGACGTGAAAAAGGCTTTTCCAGAATTCAACCCCTAAAAGGGGGAAATGGGGTGACAAAGTCTGAAAACCAACATGGATATCCTTTGTATGGTTTATCAGGTCGCTTATTACGAAAACAAAAACGATTTCTAAATCCAATGTAGTGGACGTGAAACAACATCATCCCCGGTTGGGGTGCGATGGGGTTGAATTGTTGAAATGTGTAAATATCAATATGGGTGTCGTTTTTATGGTTTTTTAGGACGTTTATTACGAAAATGGCATCGATTTTGAAATTTAATATAGTCGACATGAAAATTCTTGAAAGTATGTGTGCCAGAGCAAATCGGCTGTAACAGACGGACAGACAGACAGCCACACAAGTGATCCTTTTAGGGTTCCATTTTTTCCTTTTGAGGTATCTATCTATCTATATATCCACAATATATCTATCTATCTATCTGTCTATCTATCTATCTATCTATCTAAAAATATCTTTGGAATGGAAGTTGGTATATCCCTAGGGGTTGGACCATAGGGTGACAAAAAAAGTTTTTTTTTTAATGTCAAATATTTGACGGCCTGTATCTCCCAAACGGCTGGAGTTAGACCCATGTTGATAGGTGTCTAGGAAAAGGTCTCAACGAGATCTACCTGCTGAAAGTATCAAAACTTTACAGGCCCGTATCTCCCAAACAGCTGATGCTAGACCCATGTTCATGGTACTCTAAGAAGAGCTCGGCGAGATCTAGATGAAAGTAAAAAATAAAATCGAAAACAAAGATCCAAAATTTTGATCGGCCATATCTCCCGAACGGCTAATTGTATTGGTTTCAACTATAGTGATCGGTCAAGCTGGGGCTAAACGCCCGAAAAAAAAAAAATTGAATTTGACAGGTTTTGACAGATTTTGATAGGTCCAAAAAAGGATTCCGATTTGCATGAAACTCGGTATCAAGGGGTATTTGGGGTCGCCAATTACGCTGCCGTATTCAAATTTTACATTTTTTGACGACTGATAGGGATTTTGATTTTGACACATTTTTGTAAAAACTTTGATCGGTGAGTCCCCGTATTTAGCACTCTGGCGAGGCCAGAAGCCAAACCAAGTTCGAGGCCGAAAAACGAACATATGAGGACGGAGAACGCGCCCGCGAGGCCGAAGGCCAAGCAGGGCGTGTTCGTAGTCCGAGCATGTGAGTTCTTCCGCCGAGCACTACATCTTGACTCCCAGAGGGAGTGGGAGAACTTATAATATTTGCTTCTGAAAAAAAAATAGTTTTTTTTCTGTAGGCCACGCGGGTGAAGCCGCGGGCAGAAGCTAGTAGTTTTATATAATAAATAATAATATGGGGAAATACACAAAGAAATAATAAAGGCTATGTTTACAAAAAAATTATATAAAATTACTTTAATTAAATTAAAAATATTGGTATATGGAATAAATAATATTCTTATTTAGCCTCATCACTTAACCCCATTGGTATAAGCAGATAAGAACTTCACTATGACGTAATGGTTACCATAGTGATCAGTTTGGAACAGCCTATGTCGGCAGTTAGGGAGTCTCAAGTGTGCAAAGTTGTATAAAATTGTTTGAAAAGTCGCTAAGTGGAGAATTTATTAATCTCATGTGACTATGTATGATTTATTATGCATCCTTCTTGAAGATTACAAATGAGGATAACTTCAATATTTTGTTAATACGAACTGTTTGTGAAGGCTTTTTTATTGACGGCGAAAAGGCTCACTCCTTCCTTACCAAGGTTTTACGTTAAAATGGTTGCTGTAAATAAAATAAAAAAAGCGAGTTGGACTCACGCCTTGAGAGTTCCGTGCCATTTAAATAAGTTAATAGAAGAAATAATTTAAAGAAAAATTACAAACTTATCATTACCAAAAAAATGTATGAAACAAAACTGCAAAATTAAGTTGGTCGAGTGTTCGGGTACGTAACCCTAAATCTACAAAAAAAAAAATCGGCGTTTTTAGTATTTGTTGTTTAAATGCAGTATATAGTACATAATATACAGAAATTACAAATTCCTAACCAGTTTGGTCTTTGAGATAGACCCCGTAACAAAAATAGTCTAAAACTGACAAATTTCACGGCCCCCATTTCTTTATTTTTGAAGATAAAAAAATACATGTACACTCTACTCAATGAGCTCAAGACAAATGACATTTCACATACTAGGGTGTATTCGGTTTTGGGTAAATATTCTACATTCCGTCTAAGAACTAGAGACCGTGGAACTAGATACTAGGAACTACATACGGACAGACAGACAGAGAGACAGACAAAAAGCAGAGTGACATTAATAGTGCTCCGTTTTGCTGTTTGGGTACGGTACCCGAAAAAGGTGTCATGCATGACTGTTGACTGTTCTAGCACAGTATAAGGAAGTAGGCAGTAGTTTTACTTGGCGGTGTCCTTGAATTCAATACCTACGGCCGCTCGGTGCCTAAACACGCGCTAGGGCTGCTAATTTAAACAGCCATACAATGCACAACATATTCTATAATTTCGTGCCATAATTTAGTGGGAGTGGCTTACAGTGTCTACGCGGTAACGTGCATACTTGACTGAGGCACAACTGCGACTGCCGCCCGCCGACAGCTCCCAAGATTTCGAAGCGCGTTGTTTCGGGCCGTTTTTATGAAGACATAATACTGCTTCCGTTTCTTTATACTGTGGTTCTAGTGACGGTACATACTTGGAAACATCTCTCAGCCCGTTGGGGAAATATTATGTCTTGATGATAGGTTTACATGGGTTTTCATTGTAAAGTGTCAGCTAATTATATTAAAAATAAATTAAAAATAGAGATTGAAAATTGGACAGGCCTATGTCCAGCAGTGGGGTTGATGGATGTTCGATGTCGAGTTCTCTTCCTGTTACCTACGACAAGACTACAATCTTCTCTTTCAATTGTAGCTTATTTCTTCTTCTCATTTATCTTAAATTTTTCATCTTATTCAGTAATCAAATATATTAAACTAGCGGCCCGTCCCGGCTATATACTACTATATACTACTGGTGGACATTTCTTTTTTAAACATTTTGGTATAAACGTAGAGTAAATGTATATTTATGCAGGACATAAGTAGTTGACATAACTACAATAGTTAGACATATGCTGTGTTACCACAAAACGGTGTTTAACTTTAGACAATGTTTAAATCTGTCGTTGTCACCTTTTCTTTCATATTGTTAAAGAGTGACAGCAACAGATTTAAACACTGTCTAAAGTTAAACACCGTTTTGTAGTAACACCAATGGTGTCGCGTGATATGTTCTTTAATATTGTAGAACATTTTTTTGTTCTATCATCAATAGTTTCCGCAGCGCATGCGATGAAAAACATTTTATGGCAAATTTTTTTACACCTTGGGTTACATTATTGAAGTTTTATTACGGATCCCCAAATAAATATAGCCTTTGTTATTCAGGGAAAATATAGCATTCTAATAGTGAGAGAATTTTTTAAATCGGTCCAGTAATTTTTGAGTTTATTCGTTACAAACATACAAAAATACAAATCTTTCCTCTTTATAATATTAGTGTAGATTATATCTACGCGTACTTGTACCTTACCGCTTAGACTTCATTAAAACTTACAAAGAACAAACTTTGCCTTTTGAACATTTTCGGGAAACGATGGATTCCAAATACATTGTAAATGGCTACTTTACTCACGGCTTATCGTTTTGAGATTCACGGCAAATAAACTTAACACTCACGACATATTGTCCGATTTTGCCTGACTAGTTTTCACTGCAGCAGTTTTACCGGTAGTGTACATTTTTCGGCACCATAAGTTATAATGTGATTGACAGGACGTACTGAAACCCAAATATTATCCCTATTTGATGAAAAGACCAACACATCATACAAAAAGGATTTTTTTCCCCAACTTTCATACTGTAATTAGCACGTATTATAAAACAAATTTAATCTAAACAAAAAAAGCAATGACAAATGGGTTAACCGATCTTTGAACACTTGTGAATGGACGAGAAGAATACCTGACGTAATTTCCCAAACGCAGTCTAACGCTCATGTTTTACCCATCTTTTACAAAGAAATCAACGCGAGTTTGTTACTAAAACGAAAAATCATCGTACCCCACCACACCTCAATCTGTTTGAAGTAATTTCATGCTTGTTCTTTGGAACTTTTAACCACTAAGAGGTTTGAGTGTGCTTCAAATTTCGTTTTAGACCCTCATAATTAATACACTCGGTAAACCGTCGTTATATTTGAATTTACACGGTATAAGCTAATTAGGAGATCAAGATTTCAAAGAATTTTAGCTTTGTTAGATAAGATTTCGACAACTAATTTGGATATTTCACTTCTATTGTGAATATTCATATCTCCAGATCTTAGCTCGCATGTATCTTAAAGATATCTTAAAAAGAGCTCCTTTTTTCCTTGTATTTCATGATATACACAAAGAAATGTCATCAATTCCTGGAATATGCATTTTGGTTATATAATCTAGGGTTCTGACTTTGGAAAACATGTTTGGATGAATTTTTCTCAATAGAAATAATTTTTGAAATGAGTTCTTTCAAACAGACTTTTTCGCCACGCTGTACGAAAAGGAATCATGGAGAAAACTGAAAAATATTTTATTCGATGGATTTTAACAATATCTAGATCCTTGATTATTGCCCTGAATCCGCCCCTCTCGCACTGCGCGTTTCTTCACTTAGAGTGACAAATATAAAATTTAAGGGTTGAATCACTGCGTATTTTTGATGATGACCTCGCTGGACCTTCTACACTATCAAATCTTTGACGTTTCTTTAGTTAGAGTTGGCTACACTCGATCATTTTGTTTGTTCAAGTCCTCCTCAGAAGTGAATATTTATTCATCTGTAAAAGGATTTCTTTGTAATAGAGCAGGTGTTTTGATCTCTCAACCCTATTTTTCTCAAGAGACTATTACAAGGTATGTCCTGTATATCTTCGGTGAGCCCCTAGTGTTTTATTTCTCTCGGTAACAGTTTTGTTTCCATGTGGGATTTTGATGAAATCGACTTTTACACCATTGAAAAACTACTGTGTTGCGGTCGATTATTCACAGTCATTATTACAGAAGATTTCAGTCCTTCTTTGGAACAATTGGCTTATTCTGCTTAACACTCAACACACACTTACACTCGTAAATAATAACTAAGTTTAAAATAATTTATTAAGTTTATTTTGTAAAACCATAACCATAGTACTCTATATTCTCTGACCATAGTAATGAAAGAGCGGGGAATCCTGTCACAGGTATTTTTAATGCTTAAAAGGATGTCCCAACATCTAATGTATTATGGTAATTTTTTTGCAAATAAACAATTACTAATTGCTTTCTAATTTTTAATTTCTAATGAAAGATTTTTTAACGACACAAAAATTTTCAGTAGCTGTATTTTGTGGCGAACAATAATTGCAATCCTGTTTGGTTCAATACCATTTTGAAACAATTAAGTATACGCAAAAAAAATGTAACAATGTAATGTAACTCTCATTCAAAATTCCTTAATTTTTATTAACCCGTTTCAAATTATCTTGAAAAATAGTACGGCTATAGTTAAACTTATTTCAAGAAATTCAAACAGTTCACTGGATTGAACGGCATTACTTGAAAATTTATCATAAAGATTACGATTTTCTTAATCAAAAGTTTTGTAAAATCTGAAATGAAACAATTTATAACGATACTGCCTTTATGACGGAGAGGTAGAACGCTCGCCTGCTAATCAGTGATCGTGGGGTTCAATCTCCGCGATGCTCAATCCTCTTTCTTTGGAACACACGTAAAGCTAATAGTACATTTGTCCCTGAAGTATGGCGATAGGGGTCAACCCACCACGTTTGGGCCGAAAAATCGTCGTTTATGAAAAACAGGTATACTGTACAAAGTGTGGAATGTGCACGGAGCAATTAAAAAGAGGAGTTGGTGTATGAATGGAGCCACGTTACGATCGATGGTGTCATAACGTCACAAAAGAGGGCGATTGCGATTGGTGGCATGTGCTCTATGTGCTCTGAGATTGGTGGAACGGCGGAGCCAACCTTCCCCGTATCACTCCCTTCCACCCCGCGAAGTGTCACACAATTTTCCCTAGCTAGAGAAATGAACTATCGGCAACTCCTTTTCTTAATTGCTCCGTGAGACTGTGCAAGACCGACCGGGAATCAAACCTGGGTCTCAAGATTGAGAAGCCAGCGCTCTATCGCCTGAGCTAATTTTGTAATAGAAAATGTATCTTTTAGTATTGTGTAAAATCTGTTTATGTTAAGAATTTTTTTTTTTTTTGAAAAACGCTATCATTTTGTTCCTCTATGGAGCCGTAGTCTACAATATGCAGCCAAAACAGTTATCCACAATATATATTTAAGGCTATTTCCTCACAACATTCGAGCTGACCTCGGGTCGCAACCTCGAGTCACGTGGTTTCCGGTTTAATTTCCGAACTTAACGCGATTTCGTGCTCTAATGACCAGTGAAACGAGTTAACCGAAAGAATGCTGGCAAAAGATGTACAAGTATACGGAAGTGATTGGATTTTTCTACTTCTTTGTAGAGGAAAATGACTGTCATTGGTAAAAATAAAGAAATCTTATAGACGAAGAATTATAATAAGGATTTTTTTTAAATATCCACTACTTGTCGTAAAAGTAAGTATTAAAAAGTTAATCATTAAAGTTTTAAAGCTTTTGCTGAAGAGCCATTTAGCAGGCGGATGGTGAAAAACCAGCCTTTTTCTAATTAATCAAAACAGAACTCTTATATTCAAAATTTTCTCAATAGTTCCTAAACAAAACATTAATACCTATACACGTATAACAGAAAGGTGTAACCATATTTGATACCATATTTAGAGCTTATTCAGTCAATGGTACAGAACAACTTTTACTATGGAACAAAACCTGTATCTCGAAAAAAAAAATAATAGTAAAATGCAATGCCGCTCGGCCGAAATGTATGGAAGGGCAGACTTTTTTTTTGAGATTTCAGGGTTGTCTCCATAGTAAAAGTTGTTCTATATCGTCGACTGAATAAGCTCTTCAAATATGGTTACACCTTTCTGTTACACGTTGTATATTGTGTAAGCCGTCTTCGCAAATTTTTCATTAGTTTCTGTAAATTAGAATTTTAAAGTTTTAAATTTTAACATTCTAATTAACGGAAACCAATGGCAATTGTACGATGACAGTTTACACAATTCATAGGTTATAGGGTTTTGTTGAGGAACTAATGAGCAAATTATAAATTTGTGTATTCAGTTTTATTTAATTACAAAAAGGCGAGTTTTTTACTGCCTGCCTGCTAAATGGCTCATAAAAATATAAGCAATAAGTTGAATTACAAAGTTAAGTGATAAAAGTCGTTAAGTTAAGCTGTCTCTTTCCAACTTTTACAATAACAAAAAAGGAACCTGCAATTTGGGTATTAAAAAAAATGCTAACGTAGTCCTTTTGCGACACGAGTTATTCAATCAAGCAACAAATCTGCCGACAATATTTTTAGAACCCCGTCGTCGGCTGATTGCACGGAACTCTAATTCGAATTTCAAAAACGAATCTCTATTGAGTCACGAGCTTTACAAGATCATTCAGCCAGACGTTCATTTTATTCTTTAGCACGGGGATTTAATACTTTTGAGGCGTTTGTAACCCAATGACTATAATTATTGGTTTCTCCAACTTCTTACAAATACGTGTTTGTCCTGTTATAACCAAACATTATAACATTGCAAACATAATAGGTTGAATTGTTATACGTTGGCATGTGCCTTACAGCTACATAACCACTACAACTTTAATAAAATTACAGTTTATTTTCAAAACGTGCGTGTGCACATGAATGAATGAAAGAATAAATTAACACTTTATTGCACAGAAATAAGAAAAGAGAGAGTGATACTAAAAATAGATAGAATGCAAGGACTTATATAAATAATTATTTATTAATCCTGTAAGCAATTTCTTCCAGTCAACCTTGGGAAAAGATAGAAACTTTTTTGAAATTAGAAATTTATATCAGTGCTTACCTTACATAAATAATAAAAAATATTTTAAACCTTTAATCAAAATATAAATATACTATATAGGTATAAAAACATATACACAGATACATGTGTAAACGAGTAAGTAGCTTAGTCAGTAAGTCATTCAGGAAGAGGAGAGGTAAACAAATTTCAAATTATATTTAAAAAAGGGATACAAAATGAGAATATTTAAGGGTTTGCGGAAGTACATTCCCGAGTCGAACAGTGAAAAATACGGAAAAAAAATCGAAAAAGAGTAAAAATCGCCAGATCGAAATGATGACAGTGAGCAAAGCGTTCTGTTGCTACGATCGATGGAAGTCTTTCTCTGTTTTTGTATTTATTTATCGTATAGAAAAATATTTAAGGCACAAAATAAAATTTTGTACATGGGCTAGCTTAATACCTACTATTTATTATTTTCTACCAGGCTTTTTTACGACTTTTGAAACGTGAAAATTCTAACTTCTGGATAAAATAGTATTTAAATTTTTAGTGTGAATTCAATAGGTGTAAAAAAAAGGTTGTTATTATTTTCACCTGATTGTAGTATTTAATCTTTGGTCCGCTCCGTATTTTAGTCGCGTCCAATTTTCCTCATTTCTTAGGTGAAAACACTCTTTAGCTATCTCGAACAGCAGGTGATTCAATCTAGAGGGTGTTCCTAATTTGTGAAGCTTGTAAATTAATTACATTACACGACTTTGTGAACTTACAAAGAGTTACTCTGAAGGTATTTAGGGAAGTTAATGAAATATATCTCTATTAACATCAGGGAGAGTAATAACTCCTATTTTGTATATAACTTTATATACGTACTTGATTATTTAACTGAAGGACAGGTTTATTTACTACTTTGTAAAGGATCTTCTCGTAATAGATATACAAAATGTTGTGATTGACAAATTATGTGTATTATATTGTATATTATGTATTAGTATGTATATTGACATGTGACATGTAGGTAATAAGGTAACATAAGAAATTTGGTTGTTTATATTTTTTTACACAATCTACGCCTTATCCTTTTTTTACATTATCTTCCACCTAAAGGTTGTCTGGATGAAATCGCTTAAGCGATAAGTTAAAAATCTCACTAATATTATAAGTGCGAAAGTTTGGATGGATGAATGGATGTATGTTTGTTACTCCTTCAAGCTGTATCTACTGAACCGATTGGGCTGAAACTGCACAAATGTGGTTCTAGACCTGGAATAGGACATGGGCTACTTTTTATCACATAAATTAGTTCACATTAGTTTTATCACATAAATTAACAAGAAATAGTGCCGGTCCAAGAAGCGGCTCGGCCTTTAACCTCGCCAAAAATACTATACTAGGGAATTAAACAAGTTATCAAAGACCGCCAAAGACACATTAGCAAAGGATTAAAACGGAAAAGTGTCTTGGTCTTTGGCCTCGCCAAAGACACTCCAAATAGTCCAAACCAGAGTCAGGTCAACTACGTACTAAAAATTGATGGTTTGAAAACTATTTACAGCTTCAATAAGACTATATAAAAAACTTAATCAGTGCGGGCGAAGCCGCGGGCAAAAGCTAGTATTTTTTAACTTCTTGTTTTGGTGCACAATCAAGAATATTCATGTAATGTTACGGTGTGATAACTGATGACCTAATTAGGAGTGCAAAAGTATTCGTATAAAGTATAATATTTTATATAAATTGTCACGACTTGAGTCCCCAAGGAGGTTTTAGAAGTGCGTTCATTAAATAACCCTGGACTGGGTAGGAGCACTGGGGTTGTAACGCTGAGTTTTTGAACGGGTTTCGTCGTGTAGCGACACTCCAAACGTCAGTTGTCATTTTTGCATTAAATTTAGTATAATAACGTTGAGAGGACCCCCTCTGTACGAAATTTAACGTAAATATATCAACTATAACGTTGAGAAGACCCCTTTGGTATAAAAGTTAACATCATGTCATTTACGAAAATTAACGTGAATCAGGTGACGTTTAGAGCCTATACGAACCTTGCGAACCCTGCTCAGAGTTGATGTTGAAAAATTCGACACCAGTATTAGCGACACTGTCATTTTTGAACGGTCGGTGTTGAGACGCGATTTCATTTTTGAACGGGTTAGTGTTGCGACCCGGGTAGGAAGCCCAACTCGGTGTGAGTTTATGAACGACTATCAGACAAGTAAGGACTGTGAAATCATCGACGTTTTTTTAAGTTCTTTAATATTTATTTGCATTTATAACATTGGTAAACAAATTGTGATTATGTTTGTTAAGCATAAAGAAAAACATTTAACATTTAAACAATTTTTTTATAACTTTTTATGAACGCTCTATTTTTTGAACCCTTTTGCTAACTACGTTTCTTAATATATTGTAAAAATCCGGAGAATAGACTTATAAACACAGTTTGTCTAGTCTTAATGTAGTTTTTTACTATTGAAACATTTTAAAATATTCTGTTTTATAGCTATGTGATTAAATTTTCGAATTAAAAATTGACAGTATTAGTTATTTTAAATTTCTTTCTGATTGATTTCCAGTGTGTAATTATAAATATCATAATACTATTATTCACATCAAGGTTTGTAATGCACTCTAATAATAATAAGAGTAATCAAAGCGATGGATTTCGCTATAAAAACGTATAAAATCATCCATCAGCCTAGTTTGTCCACTGCTGAACATAAGCCTTTCCAGGACTTTGCCACTCCCGGCGGTCATCCTGGAAGAATTGCCCATACTCACACACGCTGGGCAGGCGGGTTGGTGAACGTGGTATAATCGCTTCTCGATACGATAGTTTGCCTTTAATTATTGTCAAACTAACCATTTGAAGTCAAGAAAAGTAACATAAGAATTACTTCCAAATTTAAAATTTAAAAAGAAACACCCTCTTAATGTAGAAAGCTAAATAATGAAGCTCTAAATTGAATCGGTATCTCATCCCGCTGTCGAAGCGACGCTTTGTCGTGCTCATATGTGAACTCACTTTTGTTGTGTTTGTGTGTGAACGTACCTTACCAATATATACGAACCTAATTACCACCAAGTTCACTGAAATTCCTAGATAAAAAAAATTAATGAAGTGTTTGATTTAAAAAAATATTAATCGATTATTATTTTTCAATGCATGTGCTCTTAAAGGCCCACTTTTTATGCATCAAAACCGAACAGAAAGTCGATTATTTTGCCCTAGGGCTTTATTATTATTATTTTTTTTATTTGTTTGCAATGGTTGGCTAACCTGCAGCCTTTCCTGTGTACCATAGATGTTACACTTTTTTTTCCCACTGTTTAACGGCTCTGGATACAATCCTTTTGAGCCAATCATAATTTAAAGTTCACAAGATTATATTTGTTTTCATTTCCTCACACTATGCATTGAAAAACGTAGTATGATATACGGGCGTAAAAGCAATAAATTACTCGGTTACGTTTAAAACACTCGCTACGCTCGTGTTTTAAATCGTCCTCGTAATTTATTCCTTTGCGCCCTTGTAGCATAAACTAATATTATATTAACAACAAAAATAAATACCTATTCAAACGATATATTTTGACTCCATAGAATTTCGTTTCTACTTAATTTGGTTGTTTTTTATAATAAATAATAATCGATAAATAATGAAAAACCGTTGAGTTAATAATACTAAATACATTTATTTATTTATATGTCGCATGACATACATAAGACATTAATAATTAAGATGACACGTTAGAAATTGTTAAATGATTAAGACCTGTTTAGCAGCCGGATTGTGGAAAACCCGCCTTTTTCTAATTAATCGAAACAGAACACTTAAATTCAATATTAACTTAATAGTTATTCAACAAAACCTTATTGAATATGTATTTTGTTACTGCATTCACAAACTTTCCATTGGCTTCTGTAAATTTGAATTTTAAATTAAAAGTTAAAAATTTTAGAAATTCAAATTAGAATTTCAAAACATAAATTAGAATTTCAAAATTTTTTAAATTCAATATTTTAAAATTCTTATTTTCAGATACGAATGGAAACTTTTACTATTTTAGCCTACTGTATTATTATTATTGTTAAACTAATATAGCACAGTCCAGATCGTTTCTTGCTCAGAACATTTAAATAGTTAGAAAGGCCTTGGAGCTGTATGCATACCAGAACCTTTGTCGCCTCACACCCACAGGCACACACCTTGTCGTAATTGAAATACTATCAAAACTTTAATTCAAATGGTTGTTCTTTCTATGCACAACAAATGACTTATATCGAAAACTTATCAAATGAAAAAACTACCGTATCTCTGTGTAAAACGGTGTATTTTTCAAACAAACGATTTCATTTACGACGTTTTAGTTTTGATACCATGTGACCATTATAAACCTACCGGCTTTAGGTGGTTGATAACTTGACCGGAGCGGTATTGCGAACTTAATATTAAACACAGTCTGATTATATGACGTGATGATTTATTGCTAGGGATGGGAACACATGTATTTTCTTAACGTAAAATTTCGACTAACTTTTTTTATAATCAATCGAGAAACCAATTTGCTCTGAGACAATTTGTGTTGTTTTTTTTTTTCTATTTTTATTATCTTGTTTTACATATTTTAGTAAAATTGTTTTAACGTGTATTAGGTGTATATAAGGTGGTTTCATTGATATGGCCAAATTCATACTTGAAACTTTGTGATCAGTAATAATGATAATATATGGTCACGACATGAATCCCCGAGGGGGTATCAAAGGTATTCCGAGTGTGAACTTTGAAATGCAAGTTTCAGTCCACACTCGGTACACCCGCGTTTCACCGACGAATATATTAAGATTTAACGTATTTTAAATTATATTATGGTAGCTTCAAAATAATTGGATTTTTCATAAACACTCTTATGGAAAATCCCATTTCAAAGGAGAATTGGCGTTTTGGTCCATACCACCAATACACTTGTGTTAGGTGATATAAAATAGGTGTTATAATAACATTCGAGAAACCGTTAACCGTAACCGTTAACCGTAAAATCGACCGGGTAATTGTACAATCAAGGAGAAAAGTTTTCATATAAAATGTATGAGAAAATATTTAAAACCGTACAAGTGTGTGTTTATTTACTCTACGGTGTAAT
Source organism: Ypsolopha sequella (assembly GCA_934047225.1). Taxonomy (NCBI): domain Eukaryota; kingdom Metazoa; phylum Arthropoda; class Insecta; order Lepidoptera; family Ypsolophidae; genus Ypsolopha; species Ypsolopha sequella. The sequence goes on from OW203987.1 coordinate 27,849,226, forward strand.
TCTAAGCTATGCATAAGTATAAATACTTATTTTCCAATATCTATGATATATTTGTATAGTCGAGAACAAAAGTTTTCGGGTGAAATGTATGAAAAAACATTTGAAAGTGTAAAAGTGTATTTTATTTACTCTTCAACGTAATTCTAAGCTATGCATATGTATGTCTAAAAAGTGTATAAGTGTCCATTTATTTACTCTATATGGTAATTCTAAGCTATGCATATGATTAAATACTTATTTATCAACATATAAGGGGCATCTGCAATCAGTCAAGGAAGTGTGTAATTATTTACTCTTCAGTGTAATTCCAAGCTCTTTTTTTTCTATGTATTTTGTAAAAACCTTTAGTATGTTATACCAACTCTCATACTGTAACTACTGTAAATAGCTTAAAATTAACCTGTTGGATAATTAAACACACATTTATATACTTTTAAATATTTTAGCAAAAACTTTTTTCTTCGACTATACAGATTCCGTATATCTTGATAAATAATCAATTGGACATGTGCATAGCTTAGAACTACCCTATAGATTAAATAATGACAAACTCATACATTTTTAAATATTTTATCCCAAAGCTTTTGATCTCGACTGTACATTTTACTCTATATATTTTGATAAATGTTTTCAGACATACATATACGTAGCTTAGAATTACATTGTAGAGTAATTAAAACACGCTTTAACACTTTTCATTTTTTTTTCATACATTTCACACGAATACTTTTGTTCTCGACTGTACAAATATCTTATGTATTTTGAAAAATATGTATGTATTTATGTATAGCCAAGAATTACACCGTAGAGGAAATAAACGCACACTTATTCACTTTTAAATATTTTCTCATACATTTTATATAAAAACTTTTCTCCTTGCTTGTACAGTTATCCGGTCGATTTTGGGGTAACTGACAACGGTTTCTCGAATGTTATAAAAGTTTTATCTTAAATCTTAATTTAAGAATATCGGTCAAAGGAATAAAAAATGTATATCGATTGTGTGACACCACGATACCGCACAACACTAGCGAGCAAGTTTGACAAGTAGGGAGAGCATACATTACTTGTTTACTACATCTTAGCCAAAATTGTAAGCGTACATTGCCGGTAATGTATATTTTTGCTGTCACCATGAGTAAATTAGTTATTTATCTAAAATTCTCATATTATACAAAGTTTTTATAATTACAGGTGAAAGGAAATATCTCAATTTTTCCGGTTTGCTTTCTTATTCGTGATTCTGCAAGTAATTATTGCACAAGATGGCATTTATCTTTAGATTAGGCAGAGCTGTTCACAGAGTCACGGTTCGCGTGCGACTATGGGCAGCGCTCGCGTGTTTCGGTCTAAGTATTGATGTTCAACAGTAGTTGTGGCGCGCGTGACACGCCCACTTAGCCTTTCTATTTGATTTAAATGTTCTGTGGTTTCTTGGACTCGTATTACAGATTGACGTAAGAAGTAAATTTTGATGAGTCGCGAAATATTACCAGAACTTTTAATAACAGAATTTTGACAGAATTCATGCACTAAATGTAGAGATGGGATGAAAAGTCTTTTAGGGAATCATTAATAGCTGTGATCGGCGAACGAAACAACATAGAAGTCTGATTAGCGCTAAAATTACATCACGATAACTGTCGAACAAACTTTAATATGGTGGCGACGGCTTCAATAGCTTTCACTGATTGGTCGCCGTACTTCAGGCACAAATATACGATCTTTAGGGCTTCAGGGCAGGTTTACCTCACAATGTTTTCTCAACTTTCAGCCAGTGGTAACAAATACTATTAAGGCGCTACGGAAAAAAAATCGACACTTTAAGAACTTGCATAGCTATTTCAGTGAATAATGTATTATTTTTGAAAAATTTTTCTAGGGATCTATTAAAACAGAAACGCGATTGGAGAAATTCGGCTCAATAGAAATATTTATTGAAATGAGGCCCTTTTCAACACCATTTCTCCTGGTTTGAAAATATAGAATAACATAATTATGGACTGCAATTATATTTTATTAGATGGGTTTTAACGGTATCTAGGACCTGGTTAAACGAAATTTTGATATCAATTTTAGTGCATTTTATATTAATAAAAAACCGACTTTTTCCTACTTTTCCACGACTCCGGCCCTCTCGAACCGAGGGTTTTTTCGCATATGGAGTGACAGGGACGCTAAAACTTTTACATATCGCCTTAATTTCAAAAAAACTCACTCGACTGGCTGAATTCAAACTGTGACTGTGCCACCGCAGCTCCTTATTTTATTTTCAATTTATAGCAAAACCACAACAGTTATTCTGTTTTGTTCCCAGAACCCAGCACTGCCATAACATCGTAATAAACGCAATAAGCAACGTGTTTTGGAGGCTCAAGTAAGAAGCGGAAATAGGGAAAGTTTTCTTTCTCTCCGTATTAATAAAAGTATAAATTAAATTCGTGAGCTGGAGCAAGGAACATGATGAATGTGCTGGTCGCGTGCTGCTGAGGACCAGCCCGCTTCCGTCACCAGCCCGTGTAGGGCTGTGGCTGGGATTAAATGCGTAGAAAGAAAAGGATGCTCTACTATTAGTCTGTTATAGCCGATTTGCTCTGGCACACATACTTTCAAGAATTATCATGACCACTATATTAAATTGCAAAATCGATCCCATTTTCGTAATTAAATTACCCATATTGATATTTACACATTTCAACATTTCAACCCCATCGCAACCCAAACGGGGGATCATGGTATTGCACGTCCACTAAGTTGGATTTAGAAATCGTTGTCGTTTTCGTAATCAGCGACCCGATAAACCATACAAACGATACCCATCTTGGTTTTCAGAATTTGTTACCCCATTTCCTCTTTTTAGGGGTTGAATTCTGAAAAAACCTGAAACACGTATTTACTCATTTATTGATAAGAGTACTCCTGTGAAGTTTCGAATAACTATTCTAACTATTCTAATAGTCTAACTATTCTTGTTTCCTCATACAAACTTTGGACCCCCGTTTCACCCTCTTAGGGGGTGAATTTTGAAAAATCCTTTCTTAGTGCACCCCTAAACCTCTAAAGGAACCTACTTGCCAAATTTGAAGACTCTAGACCCAGCGGTTTGGGCTGTGCGTTGATATGTCAGTCAGTCAGTCAGTCAGGTTCTTCTTTTATATATTTTCCCCATACAAACTTTGGACCCCCGTTTCACCCTCTTAGGGGGTGAATTTTGAAAAATCCTTTCTTAGTGCACCCCTAAACCTCTAAAGGAACCTACTTGCCAAATTTGGAGACTCTAGACCCAGCGGTTTGGGCTGTGCGTTGATATGTCAGTCAGTCAGTCAGTCAGTCAGTCAGGTTCTTCTTTTATATATTTAGAAGAAGAAGAAGATTTAGAAGATAGAAGATAGATGGTGAGTATTGTATTATAATGCCTTGTAAGATTATGAAATATTACCCCATTGTAAACGTTGTCCAACTATTATATACACACTAGCCATCTATGGTATAACAGGTGAATTGTATTTATTGTATTGTACTGATTCGTATTACACAAGATTTTTATTTTTTATTTTTACTTCGTAGTTTTAAGCATTAGATTATAATTATTAAAAATAAACGTTATATTTTCGATATATTTCGGCCTCACTGATGAGGCTTAAAATTTTATAACATAACCGTACAACTGCAACGTATAAATTTACTTACACGTTAAATTGACTTATTAAATTTACGTCACGGCCGATGGTGTATAAAGTTTTTGCTTAGACTGATCACGTAATAGAGCATACTGAAGAATTACGAATTCCCTCGTATACCTTGGGTATATAAAACATAAATACTTTTGGCCTAATATAAGTAAGAAAAATAAAAATTTTGTTACCACCATAAAAAAATAGGTCGAAAATAAATCGGCAGAGGTCGTGTAGATTTACGATTCATATAAGATTCTAAATCTGAATCGGGCGATATAAAAGTGAGTGCTTGCCGTGAAATCGGGATGGATAGCACACAACCTAAAATACTATTTAAATATAACTGTAAGCAAACTACATAATAAAATAAATTTAACATAGGTAAGTATAGTGTTTACTATTTACTCAATAACTTTTGTGAGGCAACCCTAGAAACGCGTTAAGAAATTATTGTCCTACCATTATATTAATAACTAAAGTACGGCAGTACCTGAAAATTATGGTTGTCAAGGCAAGGATTAATTACTTAGAGTAATGCTTGAGTTATTAAATGTGAAATTTAAATGTGACAAGAAAATTTGTTACAAATCTCAAAGGAGCTGAGTAATAAACGTTACCTTCTTGTTTAAACTAAATCTTATATAAATAAAAACATAAAATGATAAAAATTTTAAAAATAGCTTCTATTCGAGGTGTTTTGTAGGAGTTTTACTAAGAATAGGGAATTTTACATGGGTTCTGGCCGGTTAGGATTCAGCGTCTGAAATTTTTGCAAAGTTATTGCAAATAATAATTAAAAAATGAGTTGGAATAGGTGATAGTGGTAATATTATTATTAACTCGTGGAAACATATAGGCTGAGAAATGAGTGCTCTCTAAGGGTATGTGGATGGAAAAGTCGAAAGCAGGGTCTTTGACTTAAGAATTTTGTTTGGACTAGTTAGGAAATAAACGTACTAAAAGTCCTTATCCCTCCGAGTCGAGCTCGATGGGGGGGGAACAAAGAAGATCCCGTTTTTTGGTTTTTTGCTTACATCTCAACAACAGCTGGTTCTATAGACTTGAAATTTTGCATATAGATACCTTATATAGTGAAGGCATCCACTAAGAAAGGATTTTTCAAAACACACCCCCTAAGGGGGTGAAACGGGTGTCCAAAGTTTTTATGGGGAAACAAGATTAGTTAGACTATTTTATTCGAGGCTTCACAGGAGTACTCTTATCTATAATTGTGTTTCAAGTTTTTTTCAGAATTCAACCCCTAAAAGGGGGAAATGGGGTAAAAATTTTGAAAATCAACATGGGTATCGTTTGAATGGTTTATCGGGTCGCTGAATACGAAAACAACAACGATTTTAAAATCCAACGTGGTTAAAGGCTTTAAAATTCGACCATTTTTCGAAGCTCATAGCTAGGCAAAAATTGGAGATAGATAAAAAGTGTGAAAGCTAAAGTTGTAGAAAATTTTATCAGCTTTCATTATGTAGTAAAACAAAATTTCGTACAATGCACGGTTTTCGAGATGTAAGCAAAAAACCAAAAAACGGGATCTTCTTTGTGCCCCCCCTCCTCGGGCTCAACTTGGAGGGGCAAGGACTTTTAGCATGTTTATCTCCTAACTAGTCCAAACAAAGTTCTTAAGTTAAAGATCCTGCTTTCGACTTTTCCATCCACAAATTATTCGTTGCTTAAGCTAATAGTAAATTATGCAGCTAATGTGGTGCAACAATTATTACCACGAAATACCAGGTACTCGTTGTTTTTTCTTATTGGTAGTGATAAAAATATTGCGCATCACTTGGGGCCAAGTTTTGTTTTCGGTTTCCTCTGAATTCAAAATAACGCCCTCGACGTACAAAATATAACTTGGGCCCCTTGTAACATAAATAGCAATTTCGTGCCGAGTAAAAAGAGACGCTTTTCCTTACCCGAGGAATGAAGGTAGTTTTGACGTGAGCCGAAGGCAAATGTCGAATGCTTACATTCCAAGAGAAAGAAAAGCTATTTTGTACTTGGTATGAACGATATTTTTTCTAATACCTTTCAGGTGGATTCTCTTCAGTCAATTAATTCATCATTAGAATTATTCTTAGAATAACTGGCCAGTATCATTCTACGAGGCCAACTACGAGGCTGTGAAATAATTTTGAGTGTCACGACAAACTTGGGACGTCAAAAAGAACCTAATCGAGTATGAAATGAAATTTCATACAATATTTCGTACTTACCTGAGAGTCATTTCGCAACTGGGTCCAGAAAGTTCGATTTTCGAAAATAACACTAATTTTACAATATAAATTAATATAATTTTACAATGGTGGTTCCTGGCTTCCAAGCTGGAATACTCTATTCAATGAGTAGCCAAAAATATAATGGAATGTAATGGAACTTTTTACTATGTGGAAGTAGGAAAAATAATCACGCTATGAAATAAAAAAAAAAAAAAAATTTAAAATTACTTTCCATTGTCCCATCGATAAAGTACAATAATAAAATAAAAACTAAATTAATGCATCTTTTAAAAAATTTCATGCAGCTATTTGAATTTGCTTTTGCTAAACTTTCAGTTTTTCAAAGCAGACAAAACGCTTTTCACGAATAAAAATGGGTGGCTTAAAGGTACATGCCGCCGAAATGAAACTTTTATTTGAAAATCCAAGCACGTTTCACCAAGAATGAAGCGTGAAGTACCATAAATGGATGGTGTGCTACAACAAGCTAGTTATTAGGGTCACGTGGAAACCGACGATCTCATGGATGAACTTCCTTTCTTTTTCATGTTTTATAAATATAAAACAAAAATAAACATTGCAAATAATATATTTTGACCTTTTTAGTGGGGTCTTTATAATTTTGTACTTACTTATTTCGTACCTATTTATTTTCTTTTACAACGCTATGACATTACATGCTTTTAAGACATAAAAATCAAAATCAAAAATCATTTATTTATACCAGAAATAGCTTAACTTAAAAATGTAGAATTAATAGAACATAGTTAATGAATATAACATTCTTACAATATGTTGGTAGGTATGCACAGCAATATACATATATTCACATAAGAGTATAGACATTAGTGTAGTATCGGTACTATACATTACAGGTATAATAATATAGCGGATTTTTAAGTACCTACATGATTAAGAAGGTCAAACTAATGTAAAAATATTTTGCACCTATATATGTAATTATTTTATTAATACAATTATTTAGAAAAAGAATTAAATTAAAAAACAAAAAGATACTAAAATTAAACTTAGAAAAACCTTTATTATATTGCATAATTTAATTAAATAATGTACATATTATCTCATGTGCATAATTTTTTTAAATATTTATTACTATTCGTAAGATTTATGTGTGGGATCTCGTAGCTTAAAGTCTAGAAAAGGCTACGAAATTTCGTTAATAGAGCTACGAAATGCTACATCCTGTTTTAGAACGTTTATAAAAGCCTTTTTCAGGCTTCATATTTATATTTAGGCATGCACATTTCATGATATATAGGTATCATTAAATTTACTTTTTTGTACTTATTTGTACAGTCACTTACTAAAAGGTTTTAGGTTTGTGTGCCCTTATATTAACAACGTAATACATAAAATAACAAAATTTTGCCTTAAAAGCCTAACTGACATTTAAAAATGTTCGTGATATACCATAAATTTATAAATTAATAAATTTATTTAATATCTAATAAATTAATATTAAAGGAAAATTACTTATTTTTCATTTAGATTGCATTATAAATGTTTATATATTCCTATAAAACACTTTATTTTAATTCATTCCAGATATATTTTGACTTCTTGTCGGCATCAGTGGAACTTATGAATAAAATTTATGTAATATACTAAAATAGTGAAACGTCATAAAATGGCATTTTATTAAATATATCTAGAATAAATTATAATTAATTGTTTTATAGGAATATATAAACATATATAGGTACAATGCAAACTTATATAATATCTGTAATTGAAACATAAGATGAACCATCTTGAGTTTTGTGTTTCGTAGAGGATACGAATCGTTTCCCCTTAAACCAGGGGTCTTCAGCCTTTGAAACTGAAGGGCCAATAATCTATTCCAGGTCTGTCAAAGGGCCGCACATTGCCGCACGTAAACATATCACCTCAACAATATTTAAAACCAAACAAGTGAATTAAAAATGTCTTTATTTGTTCAAAAATAATAAGATACAGATTAATGTGAGGATTGACAATGTTTACTTTTTACCACATTCGTGAAAATCGCTCGTTGACTGAGCGGTGCCGTTTGATTTTAGAGATGTTGCTCGTGAATACAATAGATGAAAATTTCCTCAGCCTCTGAGGGCCGCAAAAAAAGTCCCGGTGGGCCGCGGGTTGAAGACCCTTGACTTAAACTGTGGAATTATTGATTCTTAAGGCGATTACCATCGCCAAATTAGCAGCTCGATATTTATCTGTACGAATATCAACAGAAACGACATTGAAATAACATTCATAACAGCGCACAATGCGCGTTGGCTGTTACGACGCTCGCGGCGTCCTTGATATGCTGAAATAGGAGAAAATAATACTTTTCACATGGACGTGAGTGTTCGATTGAATAATCGTTTTTTATGTTTATAGCTATCAAGTGTATCTATTTATCAAAGCATAAATGAATTAATTCGATCAAGCTACTTAGGAGCAGTAGGGAATTCAAGCCAAAAAACACCATTCAGTTAAAACAATTTTTCATATAGAAGTTTTGGTGGTAGGAAAAAGAAAAATGTTGTATATTTTTTCCTAGAATTGATTGTCATTGATACATTTTTTCAATATTTTTGGTTTGGCCATAAAAGAGGAGTAGGCTTTAGAAAGTACCTATTTGGCGATATTAAGCGCCTTAATAATAATTGATTAACAATAGACTCCCATCAAGATTGTAGTCAGGATTCGCTTTACGGGTTAATATCAATACGGCGTATACAAACGGATGTACTCGTAAATATGAATACACAGTACGTTCAACAAAAGAAATAAGTAACCAGGTCCAGCAGAAACATTTTGATCCTAAGATCCATAGAAGTGTGAAAGAACATTAAAACTGGCCTGTAATAAGTGTTTCTGTTATAGCTACATTACATAAATAAATATATTTCATATTTCATATCATTTTATACTTGATCAATAATGCGTGTTATAAGTATTGACCATATGTTTCTCATCTCATCTTTCACTGTTAAGTGGATCCATAGACAATACAGCCCAGAAAGACGTCTATTGTTCAAAATCTTGCGTACAAATAATTCTGTTAACAATCGAAACGGGATACTGCAATCCTATTGGCTCTTCCAATCTTACGTATAGCGCCACAAACTTATCTTTCATGAAGACGAAGACTCTAACGCAATTAATATAGAATCCATTTTGGTTCGGCCTACCAAAACATATAATTTTGGAGTGGCGAATTGTATCTGCTGGTTTAGTCAGATGTGTTGACAGAAATGGGTCACCTGTTATGAGGAGTCTGTAGGCTGTATTCGTCTATGAGTGGATCTTAGGATGGATCAAATTATGTTTTTGTTGACTGTACACAGACGATTCTTGGTCTAAATATCAATATTCAACCTCGTGGTTTGACAAAATACCGATCTAGACACATTCCCATTGTTCTTTTTTTTTGCAATGAGGCTTTATTTTGGCGGACCGATTAAAGGCAAAATCGCATTTACATCCGTAGCTTTAACTAAATGTGTGTGCATAATAACCGTAAATATTCGCAAACATGCTCTCATATTGAACGATGAATTATGTATGAATTTTCGTAGTTTGGGTCAAGAAACGAAATTATATGGTACGAAGGGAAATCGTCCGAGCGAATTACGGAAAGTTAGGTTTTTCTTGCCGGATTTTGCATTTCGCAGCCATTTTTATTTAAGTTTTTTACGTAGTTACGTACTTTTAACGGAAACTAGTATTATCAAACGAAAAACATTTTTGTTGTAATTTTATCATTTTATACTTTTATTCTAAATATTTTCTTTATCGGGGAGGAATATGTAAGGCTGAAATGATGCTGAAATGTAAATAAATTCTGGAGCCGAGCGAAGCGGAGAAAGGCTACCACTATAGTTTTAACAGAATGTTTGTGGTCATTTTATCATTTTATACTTTTATTCTTAATATTTTCTTTATCGGGGAGGAATATGTAAGGCTGATATGTAAATAAATTCTAGAGCCGAGCGAAGCGGAGAAAGGCGACCACTATAGTTTTAACAGAATTCATGATTCGACTTTATTGTTTTTCAAATGACACAACATCCAAAACAATTAAAACGGCGGAATTACAATCATTTCTTATTTATTATAACACATGAATTTATATATTATAGTCTATCTACACATGTTTTGATATATATGTATATATTATGTGGGCTTGGGGCGAGTCCCAAGCCCACGTATAACTATACTTACAACTCGTATGGACAACTGCACTGTATTTCGAGTGACAGGATATTTCTGACGAAACTCGGATTTTCCAGCCACCTCCGAGCTCATGCCAGGAAGCAATAAGGGAGGAGGACATCATCATCATCATATATTATGTATATATATTTATATTAACATTTAGGTACATAGATACATATATATTTGTGCTCATGATTTTGTTAAGCGATGCAACCTAATTCTCTAGATTAAGTCACCCGTGTATGTTTTTGTTTAATTATTTTTGTTAACTGTATTTACTGTGGATTTTTGTCACTGGCGATATTTACTGTACTCCTTTTTTCTGTATAATAATTAAAACTGTACGTGCTGATGAAGTCCCAAATAAAATAAACTAAAAATAAAACAAATTAATAAAAAATTTATACTTTATCACGATATGAAGCCTTGGTAGTTGTTAGGGGTGAAAAGCTAGTCACAATCCATACTAGCACACCCACTTTTCCCCGACAAGTCATTCCTCTCCCCGCTGTCGTATCTGAAAGACACCTCTTCCCAGCATGATCCGAAAATTACTCTATTGATAAAGTTATTTCTCTTAAACGGTATATTTAAAAATTATGGAAAAAATATATATAAGGTTAAATAATATTAGTTGGCGAAACTCAAAACATAGGTAGTACTAGTCTATATAAACAACTGTTTGTATTGGAGCTAAGCGAAATTCGCATCTTTTTTTCTCTTCCTCCCATACAAATTGCCCCGATCAGCTGGCTGGTCCAGTATGGAAAGGTGAAAACAAATTTTAAGAATTTCGCTTAGCTCCCATACAAACAATTGTTCATATAGACTAGTACTATCTATGTTTTGAGTTTCTCCGACTAATATTATTTATCCTTATATTGTTAGTTAAACTGTAGAAAACAACGTCTTTATAGTAAATTATTCTCGCGTATAAGAAACAGCATGAAAATTTTGTTAAAATTCAAGCCGTTTTTCAAATAAAATTGGTTATTTCTTTGAAGAAATTGATACTTGTCGTTGTTGGTTCTTGATGGAACATTTGAAACATCTTGTCAATAAAACACATTACTTGGTAACTGCTCCACTTTATATTTAAATTACACTAGCGACCGGTTTCGTTATACTAACATCTTCAGGCGAATTATTCGAATCTATTAGGCGAAAATGTATTTCGTCTATTTGTTTACATTTGTGATGTGATGGATGACAAACATGATTTAAAGGCGTTTTGTTCGTGCATTTATGGAAGCGTTCAACAAAAATATTTGGTATTATAAAGTCAAAGTACACTGAAATTAAATAAGTAAATGAATTAAATTGAATAAAATCAAATGAAAATAAAAATAATATAGGTAAATGTTTACAAATCAAAAAAGTCAAAAGGAAAAAACTCAAAAGGAAAAAACTGATGTCAATAAAGTTGGTCATTGACATCAGTTTTTTCCTTTTGACTTTTTTGATTTGTAAACATTTACCTATATTATTTTTATTTTCATTTGATTTTATTCAATTTAATTCATTTACTTATTTAATTTCAGTGTACTTTGACTTTATAATACCAAATATTTTTGTTGAACGCTTCCATAAATGCACGAACAAAACGCCTTTAAATCATGTTTGTCATCCATCACATCACAAATGTAAACAAATAGACGAAATACATTTTCGCCTAATAGATTCGAATAATTCGCCTGAAGATGTTAGTATAACGAAACCGGTCGCTAGTGTAATTTAAATATAAAGTGGAGCAGTTACCAAGTAATGTGTTTTATTGACAAGATATTTCTTTGAAACCAGTTATAGTATTTGTATGGTTCGAAAAATTGTTTATGGAATTTTTTTTCCGTTCATCGCATTTATGTTATATAAGTATTATTATTATCTCCTATTTTGCTCTATCTGGAGACCCAGCGATGTCGTAAGGCAGTGCGCGCTGATTTGAACGTTATTTCAATGTAGTTTCTGTCGAAATTTGTACCGACACAGGTTGATTTAAGTTCGTTGGCGGCTACACGGACACGAGTGCTTATTAATCATTCACCGTTTTGATGCTACATCGTGTCTTTTAATTAGATCTGCAAAATGTGGTACAAAAGCTCTTACTAACTGAAGCAAGTGTCATACGACAGTTAAACAAAACAGATGACTGACGTATTAAAGATAGCACATATAATAAATTTTTCAATACAAGTGCTCGTAAAGGCCCACTTTTTATGCATCAAAACCGAACAGAAAGTCTTTGCCCTAGGGCTTTATTATTATAATTTTTAAGTTTATTTACGAGAAGTTGGCTAACCTGCAACCTTTCCTGTGTACCATAAATGTTTTACTTTTTTTCCACTGTTTAACGGCTCTAGATACAGTCCTTCTGAGCCAATCATAATTTAAAGTTCAAAAGATTGCATTTGTTTTATTTCCTCACACTATGCATTGAAAAACGTAGTATGATACACGGGCGTAAGAGCAATAAATTACTCGGTTACGTTTAAAACACTCGCTACGCTTGTGTTTTACATCGTCCTCGTAATTTATACCTTTTCGCACTTGTAGCATAAACTACTATTATGGTCTATATTCTTATTGGGCAAAAATATATTTGGTTGTAGTATTCAACAACCAATCGTAATCCGAAAATGCGAAAGCGTGTTTGTTGGTTTGTTCTTCTTTCACGCAGCAACGGAGCAACAAATTGACGTGATTTTTTGTATAGAGATAGTTTATGGGTCAGAGAGTAACGTAAGCTACTTTTTATTCCGGAAATATGCAAACTAAATCAGCGCAGGCGAAGCCGCGAGCAAAAGCTAGTATAACGATCTTGTTTCCGGACAATTTATTTTAGAATTCTAAAATTGTATTCCAATTGCTAATGTATAGATCGTAGTTACCTTTCATTGATTTGATTTCCATTCAGAGTTGCAGCACGTTGAAAGAACGTTTGAAATGGTTATTGAATACGAAGAAAAATATTCTGAAATGCATTTCTTGTAGTATACATTCGGTCTGAAAGCATTCTACTGTGAAATGTCCTTTATGGGTGAATTTATTATTGGATCGAAATTGCTCTTTGGATTGAAATTATTTATTAGTATTTTTACAAAGTGATACGTTTAAATGAAAAGGTAATTATGCTTAGTGAAAATGATTATTCCAAGGAAAAAGTTTCATTTCGACATTCTTTATTTCTTAATTAACTACGTACCTCCTCCACTTTGCAGGTGTATGATTTTTAGGGTTCCGTAACTAAAAGGTACAAAAGGAATCTTTATGGTGAGACTCCGTTGTCCGTCCGTCCGTATATCACAAGCCTCATAACTTTAGCACCGTTAAATATAAAGACATGAAATTTGGCACAAAAATAGAATTAATTTGCTTACATTTTACGTTGTAAAAAAATATGAAAAAATTGAAATTGTTCAAAATATTTCCAAAACAAAAGTGAGAGAAATAAAAAATATTATTCTAAAAATACAATATGGGTATGAAATAGTAGATATTAAAAATTTGATTGTAAAAATATACACAATTACTATATTTACTGGCACTCATTTCGAGAAATCTTTAAAAAAGTCACAAATATATAGGGATACAGGGATAGCCCCTCCATTGGTGTATTCAAAAGGAAAATAAAAGAGCACTATCTTCGACAACCTATCGTGTAGGTGTATGATATATATCATTTATTGTGTATTTATTACTGAATATGTAATATTATATTTATTTATATATGTAATATTAATAACAAACTACATAAAATTTACATGCCTACATAAGGCATGTAAATTTTATGTAGTTTGTTATTATTTTTAACTAATTAGGTATCTACTATTAATTTTATCTTGTTTCTGTGTAAATATTATCGTGCACAATATGAATATCTTATTTATTTCAAATATCCTTATCACCCTTGGTTTGCTCGAAGAAATCTCATTATTGAGATAAGCACGCCATTGTACATAACTTTTATTATATAATTTAGAATTAAGTTTTCTGTGTGCAACAAGAATAAATATATAAATATAAATAAATGTATGTCTCCCCCCTTATCTCCGAAACTGGTAGACCGAAAAATATGAAAATTAACGATTATAGACCATAACTAGCTAATTACAGGAAAATTATAGCAATAAAAAAAAAATGGGTATAAATGAATAATATGTAAAAGAAGTAAAATAAATAAAAAACATATTTTATAAAAATACAATATGGTTATAAAACTGTAGGTATTAAATTAAATTATTAAATGACTAAGTTATTTATCGTAAAAATATTTACTGTATTTACTGGCACTGGTTTCGAGAAATCTTTAAAAAACTACAAAAATATGTATGTCCCCCCGCCTTGTCTCCGAAATTGGTAGACCGAAAAATATGAAATTATGGTAATATGTGTTTACGCAAAGATTACAGGAAAAATAAAGCGGTTGAGAAATTCACAAAAAAAAAACTGACTGTCTGAGTCTGACTCGCACTTGACCGGTTTTTTTTTCTATTGTACGTCTATCTATTGGAAGTTCTTGCTTGAGCTTGATTTGAACCTCTGGCAACTGTATTGAGATACAAATTACAAAGCGCTGTTTGGCAGTATGTAGTAGCATGTACGCTTTGACGACAGTTTAAAAATACAATATTCGCACTGTGTTTTCTCATAAAAAAAATAGTTTTATTTAAATTCAAATACGCCATAAAAAGGGTAAATTTTATTACGTATACAATTAGAATTATATTATTCATTCATTCATTCATTCATTCATGTTGTCAAAGTGTTTATTGACGTATAATAACAATTTTCAAATCTATGTATCTAAAGGGTCTTATTATGTTGGTCATTTATAGTTATTTTCAGATTTTTTCCGATCCGCTATGTAAGGCCTACCTGTTAACGAAATTTCAAGTTCTTAGTCAACTGATAGTGCCCCATGGTGAGCAAATTTGTATGAAATTTATCATGTAATAAAGGCCATTTTTACTTTTTTCGTGTCGAGTTAGTAACTTGATGTTTTACAGTACCATGTGCTGTAGACTTCTGTAAGACAGTGACGTGCACAGAATTTTTTGCTGGAAAAGCAAGCAATTAGTCAAGAAAACAATAAAAAAAATATGAAAAAATTTTAATATCACTCTGAAAAAAAAAAGTTTGTATGGGAAATTTTCACTCTAGGACATTGTCTACCCTAGCGTCATACAATTTTTTTTTCAAAGTGATATTTAATTTTTTTCAATTTTTTTTTTCATTGTTATTCTTGACCAATTGCTTGCTTTTCCAGCAAAAAGTTCTGTGCATGCCACTGCTGTAAGAGGGGTAAATTTTAACTTGATATTTCACATGGGGCCCGAGCAAAAGGGTCTTGACATAACATAATTATGTTCTGTGATCTTGACAGACGGACAGACAGACGCACAGATGGACAACACAGTGCACTTATAAAGGTTTCGTTTTTCATTTTAGGTACGGAACCCTAAAAATGGATGCATTATTTACGTAAAAACATCAAAATATTTTAGTATGTCAGCACGTGAATCTTGATAGTTTTATATCATATCGTGGACAGATCGTTGAATTGGGCAGATCGTAAAGTATGAAATCGAAAACGTTCACTAAAAGTTCGGGTATTTATATATTCTGTGCCAAAAGTCAAAAATTGGTGCTACAACGAGCGGAACAAGCATAAGCGTGTTAGGTTTACATTTAAATAAATTTGGGGAGCTGAGCGAAGCCGAGCGAATCGAGGCGACACTCCTACTTTTAACAGCAAATGTTCTAGCCAGGCAGATTATGATATGCCCAATTAAACGATGTGCCGACGACATATACATATAATGTATGTAGTTACCTTCACACCAAGTGAAAAATACAAAAAGAAAATTCGCTCACAAAAATATAGTATAATGTATTACCTACTAGAGACACATGTACATATAATAAGTTTGAATTACGTCGGTGCTGATGTTAAAACGTCATATTTCAAAATCTTGGTGAAAATCCGTTTCAAGGTTCACATGTACCGTAAGTAGTTCTACGTCATTTTTCATACTGAATCTCGCCTTACAGTCGTAAATAAGACGGACCACAAACACGTATGTTTACTTAGGTCTATGTTTGCTTGCTCTGCAAATTCCTAGGTAACTGTCATCGATGAACTTTAAAATAGCTGCTTATTTATCTTTAACTTTGTAAACAATTCAAATAAGTTAATGAATCCAAAAAGTTAAACCTAACGTCATGAAAATAATAGGCGGTTCAATGCAAAAAAAACACTTTTTTTTACTAAAGACCATGATGTAACAAAATGGTACATATGTCACCGGAAAATAATCAGAATCGTAAGTTGATCAATGCACTAGGTTAGGTTAGGTTAGTTTATAAATTACCGTGAAAAAACCTGCCGTGAAATTATAAATTACCTAGTGAATTGATCAACTTACGATTCTTGTTATTTTCCGGTGACATATACGTTACATATTGTCATATTTTGAACTAGGTACATGTACATATTGTACATATTAGTTAATTATGTGATTTCTAAATCAATAATACATAATTGGTCAATTAATTCCAATTTCATTTCGCAGGAAAGTGAGAAGACCCACTTTTTACCCGTATTGTCATGGGGATAAGAGGAAAAAGTTACGTAAGCTGAGTTTTTAAAAGAAAAATCATGATAAAATGAATATGATGATACTAATTTTTTGTTACCAGTAATATTTAATTAATGTGTTTTTCCTGGAATATTACATTAATAGAAATTCTATTTCTTGTTTTGTTCTTTGTTGGTTTTTACTACCTACTATTTCATTTTTAGGAAACATGAACAATTTCCCAACACAAATTAGAAACCTAACCTCGGTTTTATTCAAATCTAGAAATTTACAAACAAAAGGAACAAATCGAGTAACAAACTAAAACTAACTGACTATCTAATTTTAAACATGGAATCAACTCTTTACTGATACAATCACACAATGACTCGCGAGACCGGAATTTACTCAACTCGACAAACACTAGGTACGTAGCTTATGCTTGTAGGACGGATGCAGGGCAAATGAACGAGAAAGCGATTCGGGCTGCCTTATATAGGCCTAACCGCCGTCATTGATGATTCACTAAGGGTGGCGCTAAAAATATGTTAAATAAAACAATTGTTTACTGTTTCTAAAACTTTTCTTACCTTAAATAATATAATATTCGTTTTAATTTTTAAATAGCGGAGGCACCACAGCGTGCTTGCGTAGATTCCGTTACTCTCGAAACCTACAATCAAAATTTTATGGTCCTCGGTCCATCCGTTTAATTTAAGACTGATAGATCAGTCAGACAGTTATTCAGTCAGGGTATACTTTTACATATACACTGGATGTAAATATGATGTTCCGGGAGCCGGAAACTTGCGATAGTACTCCTTCATACGAACCACTTTTACTATGGAAACAACTCAAAAATCACGAAAACACAATCTGTTTTTTTTTTTATAGCTGAGTTACATCGTTATATAAGGTCTTTCAATTTAAATTGAAAGTAATTTAGGAGGTGATTCAATATCGTTAATAGATCACATTCCACTGCAAAGTACTTTTTTTTGCGCGTACTTTTTCTTCACTTGTCCATACAAACTGAGTTAGCTGATCGGACCACTTTGTACTGAGAAGTGAAAAAAAAGTTCGTGCAAAACAAAGTGCTTTGCAGTGGAATGTGATGTTTTAACGATACTGGATCACCGCCTAAATTACTTTTCAATGCATGTGCTCGTAAAGGCCCACTTTTTATGCATCAAAACCGAACAGAAAGTCGATTATTTTGCCCTAGGGCTTTATTATTATTATTTTTTAATTTATTTGCAATGGTTAGCTAACCTGCAGCCTTTCCTGTGTACCATAGATGTTATGCTTTTTTTCCCACTGTTTAACGGCTCTGGATACAGTCCTTTTGAGCCAATCATAATTTAAAGTTCACAAGATTATATTTGTTTTCATTTCCTCACACTATGCATTGAAAAACGTAGTATGATACACGGGCGTAAAAGCAATAAATTACTCGGTTACGTTTAAAACACACGCTACGCTCGTGTTTTAAATCGGCCTCGTAATTTATTCCTTTTCGCCCTTGTAGCATAAACTACTTTTCCATTTGAATTGAAAGACCTTATATATTATGTATATGAAATTTATGAAACAACCGTTTTTTTTCACGGTTTTCACGAAAAGTTGTTTGTATAGTCGAGTACTACCGCCAGTTTTCTGCTTCCGCAACATTAGCTTAACACTCTATAGGTATACATTTTGTGTTTATCACGACGAAGACACTTACCGGAGAAGTAGAGTGTTCGCCGGCGCTGGGCTCCGTGCATTATTGCCGACGTCTCCTCTCGGCTCTCGGTGTGTTTTGACATTTTATTGCTTTTCTAGCGGCTTTGGAATTAAACTTATATCAGACGGCGCAATACTCAGACCTTGCATTGTAGCTGTGATTTTGGGTCCTGATTGAAACGTTTTAAGTAAAGCCTCAGGAATCGAAATATGGCATGTAGTACATACCTATATACAAATATGACATTAATTTATATAGCCAAATTCATACTGAAGACTAAGTAAGTGCTTTTTAGGATTCCGTACCCAAAGGGTGACCAACGGGACCCTATTACTAAGACTCCAATGTCCGTCCGTCTGTCACCAGGCTATATCACATGAACCGTGATAGTCAGACAGTTAAAATGTTCACAGATGATGTATTACTATTGCCGCTATAACAAAAAATACTAAAAAATAGAATAAAATAAACAGTTAAGGGGGCTCCCATACAACAGACATGTTTTTTTTGCCGTTTTTATAGATAATAGTACGGAACCCTTCGTGCGCGAGTCCAACTCGCGCTTGGCCGGTTTTGTAGAATTACATTGATGGCGAAATGGTTGGGTAGAGTAAATTATGATGTAAAATTTGTGGAAAAGCAAAGTGTTTTCTTTAGTACATTTTTGACAATTGAGATTTGAATATTATTTGGCAAAAAGAAGTTATAAATTGATATTAATTTCCAAAAATTTCAAAGGCTTACAAGATTTTTGATACCGGAAAATAAACAATATTACCTTCTACATTTAACAATTTAAGCACATAAGGCCAACACTCTATAGAACATATATGCACCGCCAGGAAAATCTCAGTTGAGCCACTTTGTTCTTGTACTTCGATCATATTTTGCGCGAAAGTTGATCATTCGAGCTTTGTCCGATAGTACCTACAGATAATGGAAAATAAACATTACACATCCCGGAGACACGCTTAATATCCGCTGGAAACTTATCCGGGAATATTATTAAAATGAACTGGTGTTTCATGGTAATTTTTCCGTGATATATAATTTTCGCTTTACGTCACTTTTTCTTACAATATTAGAGGAAAAATACACGACATTAATGCCCGAGGGGGCGTCGGAGATATTTCCGAGTAATGCACACAGTCCACACTCGTATACCCACGTTTCAAAAAAGATTATTACATCCCAGCATAGTTGTATCGCCGTTATTTGGACACAAAGCTTACCGTGCTTTCCGAAACAAGCAGAGTGAAAACAAATTATGTGCTCCTACGGGATTAGAACTTGTGACAAAAAAATAGGTGGCAAGAAAATATTCTCTTAAGAAAAAAAAGATTATCCTTTCAATGCGTCAAATTCAAATTCAAATAGTTTATTCCGTAAAGTAAGTATACATTAAACACTTCTATAAGGCAAATTTAATCTTATAAAAATATGTGTAGTAAAATAATAAATGTACATGAACTAAATTAAAGGTTTAATTAAGTTATGTAGCCATATACATTATATACGATTAAAATGATGGGTAAAATCTATAATTATACAAGGTGCAATCTAAGCAACCTGATCACCAACCGAGCACCCAGCACAAATTGAGGCAGTCGACCAAATCTCACCCTTATATACTACACACTTAGAGATATATAAATACATGCGTCATATCACTTTACAAAATATGTCAAATTTTATAGAATTAAATGAGACTTGAGGATAATTCATGATTTATATAAAAACGGCTCACCTCAATACGTGTTATGATCGGGAAAGCCGACCAGTTTCAGCAGATTTAGACTGCCTTCATCTGGGCGAGTAAAGACGTTTACGCGACGACGTTACGCCTCACACTTACTCGCCCAGATGAAGGCAGTCTAAATCTGCTGAAAGTGGTCGGCTTTCCCGATCATAACACGCATTGAGGTGAGCCGTTTTTATATAAATCATGTCAAATTTTTTTTAGAACTTAGGAAGTTCCTTAAGTTTAATCTAATAAAGTTATTAATTACAAAATTTATTATCAGTCATCTGTGGCCCTTACAAATTACCATAATATACAATAATTGGTAATTACAAAATTTAAAAAAAAATATCTGAGTTGCTGTGATGAAAATACTTGTTATTCATTCTACCCAAATATTTTTGCTACATAAGCATTATGAAGGGCTTTAACTTAAATCAATATTTTATAAATTAGGTGCTATAATTTATATTCTTCTCTGAGCTATTACATCCAGTCTATGCAAAAACGACATAAGTCAAAACAATAACGACTTTATCTTTCAAATGAAAATTGTAGAGGGTGCAATTATTTATTTATGTCGTTATTGCAATGAAGTCAAGTAAAGTAAAAGCAGTTTCGTAACAAAAATACTTTCGATCAAGTCAGTTTGTTTTGTCACTTTAAGTCACGTTCACAATGCGCCGTTCGTTCAACAATTTGTTCCACACCCTCCAGCTAAGGATACCCATGTTTGTTTTCTTATGTCACAAAACGATAACAAAAACAAAGAGCAATCCGTGCGTGAAGACGACATACGAAATCTTGCGTACAGTTGACGGGGCCACGTGATGGTGGGGCTACTTTAGTAAAATATATTTATGTTATTTTAGATCTTAAACTAAATACTTTGAAAATGCCTTAAAGGCAGAACCGGTACAGTAAATATATTTAGAAAAGTCCTGACTTACTCGTTCACTGACTGACTCATCAACGTCAGAAGGCCAGTTTTTTCCAAATTACCACGGTGTTGGGAGAAAGGGTATTCAGGCGAGCAACGCCGCGGGCATCCGCTAGTAAGTGTCGTACACAGTAATCGTGCTCAGTGAACGAAATATTTACATGTACTTCATGCAGTGAAAGAAAAAAAAAAACAGAAATCTGTTTAGAGCTAAAAAATTACGCCACGATAAAATGTGTCGAACACAATTTTGTATGGCGACAGCTCATAGGCTGGCCTAGTGTCGCGGGACTGCAGTACGAACCAATCATGAGCCTTTTGACCTTTTCAGTATCTGGTGCCATTTTCGAATTACTTAGAAATGCGTCTTTAATGATTTTTTTTATTCGCTGACTTCATGTAGCTATATTCTTATTAACTGTATACTTGTATGTAAACTGTATATTGCTAGGTGTAGTGAGTGAGCTATTGACTCATACATATGTTTTGACAAAACATGCGGACAGACAGACAACGGGTTTTCACTATACAAGTATTCTATTTGTTTGCTAACAAATGGGTTGAAACAAATAAGTTGAAGTTAACTTTTTACATATCAATCAATCAATCAAGCAATATATTTATTGTATTAAATTACATGTCAGTTTTAGATGTTATAAGTATGTACATAATTATGGCTCAATGTAATTTTATCCATTGGGTGTAACAATATTCTTAATTTTGGTATTAAAATATAACTTTAAGTACTAATTATTAAATAAGGTATGTACAAATAATCTAATCTTTGCTATTTCCATGCATAAAACTTATTTTAATAGGTATATCGTACATTTTATTTTTATATAGTTAATTAAATTTATTTTCAATGCAGTTGCTCGTAAAGTTTTCTTTTTTGTGTAACAAAATTATGCGGAAACCGACTCTTTATTTCACGCGTGAAATAAAACAGTACTGAAATCCTTTATTTCACGTGTGAAATAAAGTATTTTTTTTAAGTTTTTGACTCTGTGGTGCATGGTGCAAGTCATAAAATTTAAAAATTTACAAATATGCAAGGAGCTGCGCTCGTGTTTTCAATTTGGCACTTATTCGTATAAAACCTTACTTTCCGCACGTGTATCTTAAATAACTATTATTCATGCAGTGGTTAACAATTTTACTTAACTTTTATTTTAACAATTTTACCTTTTTATACATTTTTACGGTGTAGTTTCAAGAAATTCTTTGTAACTGTATGGACATAAATATTAAGATCAAAATAACACAATCAAAACATCTAGAAGAAAATAATTACCTTTCTTTATCGGTCGCTTTATCTGTTATAAAGATTTATAACAAGTGATTTTCTGTTCATTATAAAAAGATTTATTTTTGTATAAAAGTGACTGAAGGTGAACCTTGATTCTAAAACAAACCTCAACAAACCCGTGCCAACAAGCGTGAGCGTCCAGGGTCGAGTTTTTCTCCTATATAGGGATTTACGCGGCTATTTTTATACCATCACTTCTATTTGCAACGTTTGAAATAAGGATAGTTCGATCGAAGGAAAAATCTGTCAAGGTAGTCGGCTACGCTTTCTTACTCCACGTGTCTTCTTGGAGATTGTAAGATTGATTTTGGAAGTTGCTCCTATCAGTATTAGATTGAGCATACCGCATTTCGCCGAAAATATGAAGTACTACATAGAAAAAGAAGTTTGTGATCCAGAGGGGTGCCTACCAATGTATGAATAGGTAAACAAGAACATACTAAAATGTGACAATGTCATCACTTTGATGTTACTAAATATCGTTCTTTGGGTTACCAACATCGAAATATTTACCAAGAAATAATATAATTAAAAACCTTATATTTTTAAATCAGCGATTTCTTAGGATTATTTAAATGGATACTTCTAAATCCGCCTCTTTTTATCAATGGCAGCTATTTAGATATCCTACTAATATTATAAATTCGAAAGTTTGGAAAGGATGGATGGATGTTTGTTACTCCTTCACGCTGAAACTACTTAAACGATTAGGCTGCAACTTTGCACAAATGTAGTTCTAGACCTGGAATAGGACATAGGTTACTTGTAATAGAAACTGTTGTTAGAAGTTGGAACAGGGTCCCATAAGCTGTCTCTAATCTACATCCGTGTAAGTACAAAATTTTCCTACCAGAAAGTGGTACTTAGGAGATGTCCGCAGTAGAGTCCCTCTCGTAAACGGAGTCCAAGTGTATGCCGGTGTTGTGTCACGTTGATCACCTCCACGGAGAACCCTAAACACAACCGACCTATCCCCAGGATGCATCCAAAACCTGGAAGATATGGTAACCGGTCAATGTTTTAACACTTGTTGAAAATCGCGTGTATGCAGGTTATGTCACACAAAAAAGAACCAAACTAAAAGTGGCCTTCCCGCCCAAATATTGTCAGACCTTGACTCACAAATGTTTATATGATATTCACATCACTATTATCCCCGCTTTTATCACTTTATATACCAAAAATCGACCTCGATGTATTCCAAGCGACTTCCCCGTCTTTCAGTGACAGCTCCGAGCGTCCATAGACAAAATACCATAGACCACTGTCGGATACGTTCAAAAATATACATTTTATCCGAAACAACTTTTAATTATAGTCCGTATAATATAGTTTGAGCCCTTTGACAGCTGTCAGCGCTATACATATTTGAACATGAGAAAAAGAGTTAGAAATACAAATTGTATAGCGCTGTCCTGCTGTCACAGGGCTCAAGCTATATTATACAGACTATAAATTGTTCGAAATATTTCCAAAACAAAAGTGAGAAAAATAAAAAATATTATCCTCAAAATAAA
This sequence comes from Ypsolopha sequella, assembly GCA_934047225.1. Classification (NCBI taxonomy): domain Eukaryota; kingdom Metazoa; phylum Arthropoda; class Insecta; order Lepidoptera; family Ypsolophidae; genus Ypsolopha; species Ypsolopha sequella. The sequence goes on from OW203987.1 coordinate 27,873,157, forward strand.
ATATGTGTATCAAATTGTAGATATTTAAAATTTGATTGTAAAAATATATACTTTTACTAGTTTTGAGAAATCTTTAAAATACTACAAAAACATGTATGTACCTTAATCTCCGAAACAGGTAGACCAAAATATATGAAAAAAATGTCGATTATTGATAATAACTGGCCAATTACAGGAAAACTAAAGCGATTAAAAAAAAATGAGAATTCCAAAACAAAATAAAAAAATATATTTATAAAACAAAATATGGGTATCATATTGTAGGTATTAAAAAGCTAATTGTAAAAATATATAGTTTGACTTTATTTAATTGCATCTATTTCAAGAACTCTGAAACATTTTTTAAAACACGCAATATTTTTTTTAAAAGCCCTAATTTCTATGATTATAAAAATTACTGCACTAAAACCTATTTCGTCTTGTTTACAAATATATATATTTTTTATATACTTCTCGTAAAAAACTATAAGAAAAATAATCAAGAACCACGTCAAGAAATAAATGTGCACAGTTTTAGTGGTACGCATCCCGATCATCGATCGAAGACTACCGAAATACTTTCGCATCAATAATAAATACAAGGTGCCTAAAAGAAAGTTGCTGTTTGCAAATGAATCCCTGACGTGAGAAGGTTTACTTTAACTTGAAGAACTAAGAAGTAAATTTCTAAGTCTATTTTAATATTGATAAAAGGTTTTGATAAAGATAAATCTCTACTTGATAAACCTTCGTCATTTTCAGGTGGTAGAGCTGATGCCGGGCTCGACTGTGGAGGTACCATTATCTTACTTGAAGACCCCCTTGAAGTAATTCGGGGGAGAGTAAAAAGACAGCTCGCAAGCAAAAAACTAGGAGGCCCACCATGCCTGGGACCGATGGATGGCGGTATATCCATCCCTAATAGCCGGGCCTTATATGGAACAGACTGGTGACGGGCAGCGGCGTTACTGGTGCGAGGGTTCCGGTACCGCGCTCACCAACCCGCCTGCCCAGCGTGTGTGAGTATGAGCAATTCTTCCAGGATGACCGGGAGTGGCAAAGTCCTGGAAAGGCTTATGTCCAGCTGTAGACGAACTAGGCTGATGAATGGATGGATGGATAAACCTATCCCATTTATCCCTATCGCAATATAAAATATACACGGTATTTTAGGACTGCTTGTATAAGTAGAATGAATTAAAAGTAAAGTACAAAAAATTACATAATTATGAGTAAGTAATTACTTATAATGTAATCAAGAGAGATACAGTCAAGAATCGCCCGCACAGAAGCAAAATGCAGTGCATTTGAGTGCAGCTTTACTGCATTTGCACCTTTCTTGCGCACCTTTTTTTACAGCTGCATCTAATTAATTCTGCACATGCACTGGTTCGTGTAGCGTAGTCCAAACCAGCTGCCATTCGTCCATATCTGTTGTCCATCCCCAACCAGATGGTTCAGGCATAACCGGAGTTTTATTAGTGCTTGTGTCCAAATGTGTTACATGTATAAGGATAAGGAAAAAAAAATAGCTTCTATTTCTTGTATGACCCTCCCCCCCCCTGAAAAGTAATCTAATTACATTTTTAAATAAATATTCGTTTTTGGGTAAACATTTTACACGACATATCAAAACTTCATCTGTGTTACTACAAAACGATGTTTAACTTTAGACAGTGTTTAAATCTGTTGTTGTCGCCTTTTCTGTCATATCGTAAAAAAGTGACAGCAACAGATTTAAACACTGTCTAAAGTTAAACACCGTTTTGTAGTAACACCGCATGTCTCTATCTCAATCCATCTAAGAGCTAGAGACCCGTGACGTATGGACGGACAGACAGACGGATAGCGGAGTGACATAATAGGGCTCCGTTTTGCCCTTTAAGTATGGAACCCTTAAAACAACGTTTTAAAAATGTACGATTTATATAATTGTGTCTTCGTTATTCGACTCTCTGAGAAATTAATGGTATCGAGTCTGTTGGGATTGTGTCTTAACAGAATTTCAAAATAAAACTTAGTTTAATTAATTCACGAAAGTCCCGAGCTACTTTTGAAGTCAAAAAGTTATTTAGTTGAAAATTGCTGAGGCGATCAACGTTTAGTAAGTTAGAGCGAGGGTAAATAGTATTTAATTTTATCAATTTGTTCGCTGTAAAAACGCGTTTTGGTCCAATTAACTTAAGTACCATAACAAAAGTTTCAAGTACTTGACTTTCTTCTCAACGTAATTATTGGTTAATTTTCACCAATTTCACATTATTTCTTGAAACAATGCGTTGTGGTATTTTTTCGCTATGTGCGTTTTCAGTCTTTGTTCTAATTCTAACAATACATTATTGACAGTGTCTGTTATTGGAACTATAGTTTCCAGGAATATACGCCTTTTTACAGCTATCCTTGTAGCAATGTACAAGGATCTTTAAGCGCGTCGATGACAATGACAGGGGGGCGCAGCTGTAAAACAAGGGATAGGATAGCAGCGTTAGTTCCAATTTTGACCACGACCAAACCACACTCCATAAAATCCTCGTCTTACTCTAGCTCAAAATATGACGTCATTAATGTGTTCACAGTGTAAAATGTTGATATGCGATGCTGCGGACAAATAGAACTGACGTAACATTTTTGAAATACCTGTTTTTTTACGGATACCAAAAAAAGTCAGATTTCAAAATTCTGGAATCAAGTGCCATATTAATACATATGTTTTTATTTATTTATGGTAATTACATAAGAAAACAGTTAAATTAAATTTTAGTGAGATATATTTCGAGTGGCCCGAAATATATCTCACTAAAATTTAATTTAACTGTTTTCTTATGTAATTATAATAATTTAAAAGACTTAGGGTCAACTTTCAATATTTATTTATTTATGGGTATTTAATCAATGAAAATGAGAATAATATATAATCTGTAATTTAAGATTCAGATTAGGTTTAACACTTATGATTGGTTTTCTCATTTTTGTATCATTAATTTGTTTAATAATCAGCTTATTAATACCTGCAATTTTAATGTGTATAGCGAACTTAAATAACAAAATGTAACTTAAATTTAAAACTGAATAATCCCATGAAATATTAAAAACTTAAACAAACTAAACTATAATCTGTTGAATTAGATAATCTGTTGGGTTCTTAATTAGTTATATAACAAAAAGCAGGCAAGATCATAACTCGAATCCATATTAGAATAATTTAAAAAAAAATTTGAAATATGCCTAATAATTATTTATACTTGCGATTGTCGGCACTTGGTGAAACTTAAACCACATGTCATATTGAATTAAAAGCAAAGCATCTTCCCTTAAAAATAGTGTAAAATTCGAAACCGGTTGGGAGAAAGCATACCTAAATAAATAGTGAAACTACTGTACAAGTGCTTTTAATTCAAGATATCTAATTATTACTGAAAACCCTTGCACGAAAATATATACTAGGATTAGTCTAGAGTTAGCTCCAATGCCGATCGACCGACGGGTGAGGTACACTCATTGAAAGAGTTAACCGTTAACAATTTAGGAACTCCGGAACCGGAATAAGTCGCTAGTTTATTACCATGCCTTTATCTTGTTGTAATTAATTCAGTTTGTAGAGAATTATTCTCACTTTAACTCAAGTTTATCATTGCGAGTAAATTTGAAGATGGCGCCTTCAGGGGAATTTGCTTAGCAAGATAAACTGTTTCGTGTCTCTGTTTTCTCAAGACACCGGCTGTAGCTATAGCTTTTCAATTGTGACTTCGAAGATAAACACTTTGTGACTTGTAGTTTCCAAAGTCAATATGTGTCTATAAGTGTCTAGCCTGAAAAAACTAGGATAGGAACAGTATCCCGAAATTGAAAGCTTATACGACTATAGAATGATGGATGTGTTAGAGAAACAGATATGTTAGAGAAAGAGATAATATGTTAGAACGGTAGAAGATGGAAATCTGTAGTCTCTGCCTAAACCCTGAGGGAGAAAGGCTTGAATATATATACATTTTTAATCGACTTCAGAAAAGGAGGAGGTTCTCAATTCGACTGTATGATTTTTTTTTGGGCGTTGTTACTCCATAACTCCGTCATTTCTGAACCGATTTGAATAATTCTTTTTTTTATAAAGTTTATAAGTACCTAAATTGTTTATCCAATGTTATAATATTACATTATAACACCGCAATTCTGCTTAGCAATTGGCCCAGTTTATTATAAAACCGCTAGAGACCCAATCAGCAACAGAGATGAGAAATTATTTCCGACATTATTTGTTAAGCCACGCCTCTTTTATCCTGATTGGCCTTCAAGGCAGCTTTACTGGAACGACGCACTCGAAGTTCATGAACGAATGTCTTCTTCTCAGTTTTCGTGAAATTGTTTGTTGAGTTAGTTAGTTATTTTTGATGGTCGTAGATAAAGTATTGTGTGCAACTGAATGTTTCGTAAACAAGCACTCGTGTCCCAATGTCACTAATTATGTAACAGTTGCACAAAATACTATTATGTAACTGTACGAAAAGAAAACAGTATTTAAAAGCGTATGTATTTTCTTAGATCTCATTCAATTACTGATTATTGAAACCTTTATGGTACTTCCTATTAAAGTGTAAGGTACTCTCCTTAGCTATCATCTTGAATATATCTGGTAATCAATGACCACATAATCTAGTTATTATCCGTACTTCAGTTAATAATAGGGGTCTATTATAAATGCGAAACTGTGTTCGTTTGTTTGTTATTCTTTCACGCAGGAACGGAGTAACGGATAGACGTAATTTTTTGCATAGGGATGTGACATAGGATACTTTTTATCACGGGAAAATGCAAACAAAATCAGCACTGGTGAAGCCGCTGGCAAAAGCTAGTACTGATTCATTGAAAACCAAGCACATGAAATAAATTTGACTGGCTCATCCAAAATTCACACTTGGTTTTTAAAATTACTAAGGAAATCTGAAATTATTTTTTCTTTTCCACAGTTGCTTTATTGGAATACCTAATTGTTTAGAATTAATAAGACTTTTTCAGAGAATGAATGGCCTTTTTACATCCAGTATACAAAACGATATGAATACTGATATGACGACTATCCTTAGTCAGTTTTTAAAATTTAAATTGTAGAAAATTTTCGTCCATACTAAGGAAAACATACATGCTTCCAACTTGCAGAATTGTATTCATTTTTCCCGTGTTCAAAGAATATTTCTCGGGGGTACAAGTAACCCAGTTTTCTTACACGCTTTCCTCGCAGAATGAACGCCAACAAGAAGACCCATGACAACGTACTCATTGTAAAAGAATGACAACGGAAATTGCTTAATCCGCGGGACTTTATTCGTGCCGCTCACTCGAGCTGTTCCATCTTGTTAGTCCACAACAAAATATCAGAGCTATTAGTCTATCGGCCGGGCCTTGATTTTGACAAAAGTCGTCGGAACGAGCTGTATTTACCTAAAACAGGTATCAAAAAATTCTTCGTGATGTCTAGATGATGACCCTGCCTGTCTTTGCGTTAAAATCCGGGGACAAAAGGTATTTATGACGTAACAAAGATGGCGGCTGTGAGTTAGGTTTTTTGCCATTTCCTCGAATTCTGTTTAACCGATTTGTTATTGTGGGGTATCATTTAAAAGATATTTTTATGGTCTATTTTTATTAATTTTTATAATTTATCTAAATATAATATTTTTATATATATGAGGCAACAAGTGATTTGTCAATATAATTTTGTATATATTATTTACCATACCTTCTTAAATATACGTTTAATCAAAAAATATGTTATTATAAAAAAGTTTGCATATTTAATAGGCTATCCAAAAAGGTATGATTTATTATTATACAGCTATAAACAAGCGAGCTACACTGCGACGTTGACTACTACACTGCAAAATATCGCGTCGTGAAAATTTCGAAGTCGATGCGATGTTGTACAGTTGGAACCGCCAAAAGGCTCGTTTGAAAGATATTCCAATATTCTTTATCTTTTTGTTGAATACGAAGTGCATAAATTCTTAAAACAATAATAAAAATATAATATAATATCTAATATATTACTTTACTCACGTATTTTCCAATATAAATTTTAATAGACACATTTTTTCGCTATGATCGTTATTATCTTTTAAGAATGTTTTGACAGCTATACATTTTAATAGGTATATAAAATATAATAATAAAACATAATTTACAATAAAATTATGACCGTTATCATTTCATTGCTCCCACTCTACGCGCGTTTTCCACAGTATAGTAGTGAAGTATTTTAAAGTAGGTGTACTCATAAACGGTTCTGCTTATACAAAAATAAAATAAATATTGGACAATATTATTTATTTATTTTTATGTTCCTTAGTTACATTTAAAACAATAAAGACAAATTATAACTAAACATCATAGCACAAAGAGTAATCAGGAAAAATCATTCTATTTATCCTCAAAATTGTATTGATTATTACACATTTCTTTTCCAGCATGGCATATACCAACCATACATTTTTGTCCTTTACTGACGCACTCAATTCTCGCAGATCTACAACCTGTCTTGCAATGACAAGTAATGAACTCTAGATCTTTTAAAGATATAGGGGAGTTGGAAGTTTCAATTGGCTTAAGAATCATATTTTCTAATCTCCATCCACAGTCTTCTGGAGGTAGCAATGTTGGCAACAGGATGTCTGCAGATTTCCATACCAAAGCCTGGTAATTAGAAGGCGGCAATTTCTCCAAACATTTAATATGATGGAAAACTGCAGCTGTCAAATCATTGATGTCGTCAAGGCCTTGAAGATACGGTTTTTTGTCGGTATAAAATGAAATCACGAACTTTCACGGCATTTTCAATTATGGTGGGTGTTAATGTTGCAGATCCAAAACCCTCCAGAAGCGTGTGACATTGGTCAAACTCTTTTCAACAGGATTTTTTGTGAATCCTGTTAGAGCATGGAAAGCTAACAAGTTGTTTTTTTTCGCTCCTAGAATTTGTACAATATTATGTACAGGCACAAACTTGGGCTTTGCTGATGGGCTAAACTGAATCCAAACATATTTTGGTAACTTTTCATTGATTTCATCATGAATTAGTAAACTATGCAGCAACTCACGAAGATGATCTAGAATTGCTTTTGGTGGGTTTGAGGACCCTCTTATTGTAAAAACAAACAAAAATCGAGACACAAGCCACTCATCAAGCACACATGAAGAAGCAGATACAAGATTTGTGTTACATGCTATCGATACCGCCCAAATGGGTTACGAAACGCTGATGTGATGAGCAGAGACACGGATGTCATGCTTTTGTTAACACATTTCTATGAAAAGTTACCATAATATATATGGATTCAGTTTGCCACATCAGCAAAGCCCAAGTTTGTGCTTGTGCATGATATTGTATAAATTCTAGGAGCGAAAAAAAAACAACTTGTTAGCTTTCCATGCTCTAACAGGGTGTGACACGACAAGCTCTCTTTCAGGATTCACCAAAAATCCTGTTGTAAAGAGTTTGACCAATGTCACACGCTTCTGGAGGGTTTTGGATCTGCAACATTAACACCGACCATGATTAAAAATGCCGAAAAGTTCGTGATTTCAGTTTATACAGACAAAAAACCATCTCTTCAAGGCTTTGACAACATCAATGATTTGAGAACTGCAGTTTTCCATCATATTAAATGTTTGGAGAAATCGCCTTCTAAAGAAGCCCTAAAATATCACATTTACAGGGCAAATTACCAGGCTTTGGTATGGAAATCTGCAGACATCCTGTTGCCAACATTGCTACCTCCAGAAGACTGGAGGAGATTAGAATGTGGATGGAGTGGATGGAGATTAGAAAATATGATTCTTAAGCCAATTGAAACTTCCAACTCCCCTATATCTTTAAAAGATCTAGAGTTCATTACTTGTCATTGCAAGACAGGTGGTAGATCTGCGAGAGTTGAGTGCGTCAGTAAAGGACAAAAATGTATGGTTGGTATATGCCATGCTGGAAAAGAAATGTGTTATAATCAATACAATTTTGAGGATAAATATAATGATTTTTCCTGATTACTCTTTGTGCTATGATGTTTAGTTATAATTTGTCTTTATTGTTTTAAATGTAACTAAGGAACATAAAAATAAATAAATAATATTATCCAATATTTATTTTATTTTTGTATAAGCAGAACCGTTTATGAGTACACCTACTTTAAAATACTTCACTACTATACTGTGGAAAACGCGCGTAGAGTGGGAGCAATGAAATGATAACGGTCATTATTTTATTGTAAATTATGTTTTATTATTATATTTTATATACCTATTAAAATTTATAGCTGTCAAAACATTCTTAAAAGATAATAACGATCATAGCGAAAAAATTAGTCTATTAAAATTTAAATTGGAAAATACGTCAGTAAAGTAATATATTAGATATTATATTATATTTTTATTATTGTTTTAAGAATGTATGCACTTCGTATTCAACAAAAAGACAAAGAATATTGGAATATCTTTCAAACGAGCCTTTTGGCGGTCCCAACTGTACAACATCGCATCGACTTCGAAATTTTCACGACGCGATATTTTGCAGTGTAGTAGTCAACGTCGCAGTGTAGCTCGCTTGTTTATAGCTGTATAATAATAAATCATACCTTTTTGGATAGCCTATTAAATATGCAAACTTTTTTATAATAACATATTTTTTGATTAAACGTATATTTAAGAAGGTATGGTAAATAATATATACAAAATTATATTGACAAATCACTTGTTGCCTCATATATATAAAAATATTATATTTAGATGATTTATAAAAATTAATAAAAATAGACCATAAAAATATCTTATAAATGATACCCCACAATAACAAATCGGTTGAACAGAATTCGAGGAAATGGCAAAAAACCTAACTCACAGCCGCCATCTTTGTTACGTCATAAATACCTTTTGTCCCCGGATTTTGACGCGAAGACAGGCAGGATCGTCATCTAGACATTACGAAAAATTTTTTGATACCTGTCTTTGGTAAATAGAGCTCGTTCCGACGAAATTCAAGAAATAGAGCACTTTTGCCTCAACGGCCGCTAGACTATATAGTAACAGAACGTTAAACTGAAGGAAATATTATCTTTCAAATGTGCACATTGTTTTTACTCTACGTATAGCTTCTAAAAGCAATTTTTCTTGCTTAAAAAACAGTTTTTCTATAAACAGACACAATCAAAAATTTGAAGTGACCCAAAAATGTATATTTTGGGTTGGCTGAAGCAAGTAGACATTTGATTTCTAATCCGGATGAAATCTTAGAAGCTCATTGTAGTCAATCTTGAACCTTTTAGCTAACTTGTATTTCAAGGAAAATTTGATTTAGGTATTTATTATTATTCATATTATTCAGTGAATAATAATCATGATTAAAATTAAATATATTAAATATGCGTTAACGCCATCACGGTACGGTGAAATATATACCACTTGTGGAAAGATTCGATAAGAGCTACAGTAGAGCTTGAAGAGTCTATCATTATACTATTTAGTAAAATAACTTTTAAGACCATATTAAAAATAGAATTATGAATAATAATAATAACTATTTAAAGAATTGTCGGCACGCCTGGTCGACGCCTCTGGTGACCCAAGGGCCGGAGCCTGCCAGCGTCTTGGGTACCCTCCCTAACGGTGACGACTTAAAAAAACATTTTTTATTTAATATAGGCCTTATATTATTTTAATTTAGATTTAGTTTAGTTTTATATCTCCAATATTGTAATTTAGATTAAGTTTAGCGTTATAATGTTATCTCATATACAGTTATGTTTGTTAATAAATTAATTCCGAGACTCATTCGTTATTATAAACAAAAAAAATCATTTTAGACTTTTCGTAAAAAGGTTAAACGTTGAATACGGATATTTCAGACCAAGCCACCGACAAAATGGCCGTCAAAATGATGAAACGCTGGAAACCCGTAAACTGGCCGGAATACCCACAATCTCTGGGGCTATTCCTGTCTCACACAATGCGGGTTGAAGTACCGCTCTCGTTATACCGAGTAAATTCACTTGGTGACCATTATCTGACCAAGGAGAGACCCTCATGGTTTTTGATGTTGTGGAAGTGCACCGGTCTGGAGCCTGCCGCTTCTAATGGGTGTATTTTTATAGGTTTGCAAAGCTGAAATCCGGACTTTATCTGTCTGCTTAGCCATGGTAATTGTTACTTAAAAACTATTCAACTAATTGTTTTTAGGGTTCGGTACTCAAAGCGTAACCAACGGGACCCTATTACTAAGACTCCGCTGTCCGTCAGTCACCAGGCTAACATGATAGTTAGACAGTTGAAATTTTCACAGATTATGTATTTCTGTTGCTGCTATAACAACAAAGAAAATAAATAATTAAGGGGGCTCCCATACAACAGACATGTTTTTTTTGCCGTTTTTATAGATAATGGTACGGAACCCTTCGTGCGGGAGTCCGACACGCATTTGGCCGATTTTTTATATTTGTATTATATAAGGGACCTTAAACAAAGACCTCTTTGTAGGAACTTATACAAAGGCAGTATACATAACAATACACATCTTTTTAGAATTTCTAAGATGCGACGGAAGGTTCTCCTTAACGCAAAACTCATGATTGTTTTTCATATTTTTAATAAATAGTATTAAATAAATGTGATTTATGGCATAAGGTGACCATAGTTTAATGTTACACCAAAATATATTTCACTAGATAATAATCACAAAGCTAGAAAGAATCTACGGCTTGTTCCATATCTCATCAAGGAATAACTAAGAGGTATGAAATTTATCTCAAATGACGTCACAGAAGCAGTGTAGGTATATTTTGAGGGCGTTAAGGTTTTGAGGTTAATATTTTCATATTTTACTTCCTTTGTAGTTATAATTAAAGAAAAAATAAGTATTGCATTATTCTCATTCAATCTGTGATTTCCATCAACGTAGAATGTTATGTTATCTGTTTAAAAATATTTCATTAAAAAATTGGCAAAATAATTCTTAGACAAAAAAAAACGGTCAGACAGATACCGAAGCTTTGCTATTTTTGACGGAATTCTCAAATATTTCATCTTTCATCTGTATCCATACCCTTTATTATAAATGAGAAAATGAGTTTATTGGTTTGATGGTTTGTTCTTATTTCAAGCAGCAACGGAGCAATGAATCGATGTGATTGTTTGCATAGAGATAAGGGCCGGAGAGTGATATAGGCTACTTTTAGTTTCGGGAAAATGCAAACAAAATCAGCGCGGGCCAAGCCGCAAGCAAAAGCTGGTTTAAAATAAATCTTTGCACAAATTCTCACACATTTTTCTAAGTAACAAGTAAGCGTTGTTCCTAGCTAAATACAATTTAACAACCAAAAAGATTCCCGAAGCTTTACTCCTTTTGTCCCAAAAAAATGTCCATTACGAAATTTCCCAACAGATAGAAGTGTCGCGATAAGTGAACCGAAGCTCTCATGGGATGCTGATCTAATGGCTGGACCGTGTTTTTGGGATAGACAAAACGAATAAACCAACAATGGGTCAGTGCTTAGAGACCAGGGGTCAGACTTTGATAATTGACCTGTTCCAACGCGAAAAGCGACGTTTTTAGGTTTAAAATGTTTTCTGTCTATTTGTTTGCTAAGATCTGTAAGTGGAAAACTCAACTTTTTCGGGTTATCACTGTTTTATTTTACCGTTATATTCTGTCTTTTACCTTCTTGTTAGTGTGATTAAATGCGCTGACCCTAAATTATTAGGTTATTATGGTAATTTATATCTACAGTTACGATTCTGGGTCCGTACGGACCCAAGTTTACTTATTTCTCGGAAACAATTAAAATGCCCTAAATATTATTAGAGTGCATTACAAACTAGATAAAATAAACTTTTAACAAAAAAATAGCAACCGACTTCAATACTAACAGCAGTCATTCACTAAAAAGTTAATAATAATTCTATAAAGACCGATTGTACCGAAGCAACACTTTTGCCGACTTCTTTCTTCCTGAAACGTTATGTTATCTAGAAGTCGGCGTTCTTATATTGGTTTCTATGTTGCTATATCGTAGGAAATACGCCGACTTCTAGATAACATAATGTTTCAGGAAGAAAGAAGTCGGCAAAAGTGTTGCTTCGGTACAATCGGTCTTTATAGAATTATTATTAACTTTTTAGTGAATGACTGCTGTTAGTATTGAAGTCGGTTGCTATTTTTTTGTTAAAAGTTTATTTTATTTCACATTTTTTAGTGTTGCTGGGTTAAATTGTGAGGTATAGGTAGTTCTTGCAAACGTGGTGTTAATATGAAACGAAGTTCAAGTGAGTATAAGTAGCCATGTTTGAGTAGCTTCCTGCTATCAGCACCCTAACACAACATGATTACCGCAATCTCGAGTTATGTGCTGTCATCCGTTGAAGAGTTCTACGGTGATGAAGCCAAGATCGAAATTCAGGTGGGTACACTGGCAATTTTCAGCAATGCCCTGCAATGAGCACCCTAACACAAACTGGTTGCCGCAATCTAAAGTTATGTGCTGTCATCCGTTGAGGAGTTCTATGGTGATGAAGCCAGGATCGAAGGTCAGGTGGGTATTTTGATAATATCCAAGTAATAACCTTGAATCAGCACCCTAACGCAGTGATTGCCGCAATCTCGACTTATGTGCTCTGATCCGTTGAAGAGTTCTATGGTGAATATGTTGATGAAGCCAGGATCGAAGATCAGGTGGAAGAATGTCGATTTTCAAGTAATACCTTGTAATCAACACCCAAGTACATATCTATTGCCTCAATTTCGAGAGATATGCTGTCATTTTCTGAGGAGTTCCACTGCCTATCTCTGAAGACCTTCATCAGATCATAACCAAACCCAAAATGGGACCTACCTGAAAGTATACTCTTTCAAACAAAAAAAGAATTGTTCAAATCGGTTGCGAAATGACGGAGTTATGGAGTAACAACGCCAAAAAAAAAAAAAAAAACATACAGTCGAATTGAGAACCGCCTCCTTTTTGAAGTCGGTTAAAAATATCAATGAGGAACAAACCCAAAGACAAGAATTAAAATTCCCCGGGCCAGGATTCGAACCTGCGACCTCTTGTTATCAAAACAAGCGCGCTACCAATTGCGCCACCGAGGTTCCTACCCAAACCGGTGATTTCTTCCATCATACTTGTCCACTGTTATTTTTGCTTCTGCCTGATATACTAGCTTGTACTGCACATATAGAACGCTCACGAGGGCGTTATGTGATTTCACGCCTTGTTCTTAAGAAACAGATGGCGCTGTCGTCACTACTATATTGTTGCTTCAGACAGTTAAGAAATTCACAGTTCTCATCGGAGGCGCAATTGGTATCGCGCTTGTCTTGATAACAAGAGGTCGCAGGTTCGAATCCTGGCCCGGGGAATTTTTTCAAATTCTTGTCTTTGGGTTTGTTTCTGATTGATCTTTTCTAGTTTGTAATGCACTCTAATAATATTTAGAGTATTCATAGCGATAGATTTCGCAAAATAAACATAATCATAATTAAAATGCGCGTGATTCTTGTATCTCCGTTTGGTTGGAACTTACTATAGTTAGGAAATTAAAGGGAGGGGCAAGGTGGTCGCTAAAAACATACCTATATGTTTGAGTAAGTAACAAAAGTAAGTTTGTGATCGAGTCCATACGGACCCGTAAAGGGTTAAGAAGGCGCTAAGAATCGAAATCTTGTAATAGATTTTTCGAAATTTTTAAGTTGCGATGCTCTTGTCTCACTTGCGCCAACTATTTTCAACCCTCTGAAGGAAAGTAACAAACGGTACGATGGGGCTTGAGCATATCCTGTAGCGAAGGAACTGACGTCCTCGACTGAGCTTTCCCTCCCTCAGCTGCGAGTAAAAACACAGATTTTGGCAGCCTGAAGTCGCTTATCGTAGTCGTACAAAGTAAAAACACAGATTTTGGCAGCCTGAAGTCGCTTATCGTAGTCGTACAAAGTAAAAACACAGATTTTGGCAGCCTGAAGTCGCTTATCGTAGTCGTACAAAGTAAAAACACAGATTTTGGCAGCCTGAAGTCGCTTATCGTAGTCGTACAAAGTAAAAACACAGATTTTGGCAGCCTGAAGTCGCTTATCGTAGTCGTACAAAGTAAAAACACAGATTTTGGCAGCCTGAAGTCGCTTATCGTAGTCGTACAAAGTAAAAACACAGATTTTGGCAGCCTGAAGTCGCTTATCGTAGTCGTACAAAGTAAAAACACAGATTTTGGCAGCCTGAAGTCGCTTATCGTAGTCGTACAAAGTAAAAACACAGATTTTGGCAGCCTGAAGTCGCTTATCGTATTCGTACAAAGTAAAAACACAGATTTTGGCAGCCTGAAGTCGCTTATCGTAGTCGTACAAAGTAAAAACACAGATTTTGGCAGCCTGAAGTCGCTTATCGTAGTCGTACAAAGTAAAAACACAGATTTTGGCAGCCTGAAGTCGCTTATCGTAGTCGTACAAAGTAAAAACACAGATTTTGGCAGCCTGAAGTCGCTTATCGTAGTCGTACAAAGTAAAAACACAGATTTTGGCAGCCTGAAGTCGCTTATCGTAGTCGTACAAAGTAAAAAATTACACTCAAATAAGTACGTCGTAAAATTTGCAAGTTTCAAAATGGATATATAACGAGGTAGTAAAATCCACTTTCATACTTAACCGGCTATCACAATCTCAACTTTTAAAACTAAAAGCCCAGTTATATAGTTTTTGCGTAAAATTCCTCCCTCTTGCTCTCAAGAGGTGCTTAGTAGATCCCTTCGGCCGTAAACTGGTGACTAACTCGAAAAGGTTTTCTTTATCTAAAAGGAACATCGACAGTTCACAAAATACATACAAAAACAATATTTGGATACACTCATTAGTTAAGCGTTTACAACATTCATAGACAAATTATAATTTTAAACACATGGCAAAGGCAAAAATTAGTTACAGCTTTTAACATTTGAAAATTACAGAAATAATGACATAATCTAAGATAATATAATACATAATAAAATATTCGTTAAAATTTGGCAAAGATCTATATAATGTCAATTGACTTAGCCTAAAATGTTATTATAAAACCATTTCATAGACAATTTACAATTTTGGGCACAAAAATAAATATAAGTGGTCAAACTTGCCAAGTTCCACATATTCCCTATAAGAAATAGCAAGGACCCTAAAAACATTATTTTGAAACAAGTGAGAAATGTTGTACATTCCTGCAATTATGACTTAAGGCGGGCCATCTCGCTCAGCTGCCGTATAAATACGCGTAAAAATGTTTAGGTGTTTGTGACGTCCTAATGGCTTTGATCGCAAGTAAACTTTACACATATCATTAAATATGTTTCCCTCACCCCTCACACCGCACTTCGACCCATCTCTCATCAAGAGGCGCAAGATGGTGAGATATTCAAAAGGGCCGAATTTGTTAAATGGTTTCAGGTAAAAACTTTTTTCCTAGAAACGGTAAATAATTAAAGAAAAGTTAATAAACTTAGTCTTCTTATATGAAAGACGTCTTTATTTCTCTCCTTTTTATTTCCAGTAAAGATAAAAATTATGCAACCTGCTAAACTTAGCGTAAAACTAGGCAATATTCACAATAATTTATACTGTAAGGTGTGACTCCTTGATGGAACTTCATTCTTACACTAATCAAAGTCTTCTTGTACGAGTTCCACTATTTTATTTCTTTAATTATTGCGACTAGTTTCGTCTATTTGACATCGTCGGGCTGATTAAAATAGGTTAACAGTTAACCTTAACAGTTAACAGTTAACCTTAACAGTCGGGCTGATTAGAATAGGTTAACAGTTAACCTTAACAGTTAACTGTTAACCTATTCCAATCAGCCCGACGATGTCAAATAGATGAAACTAGTCGCAATAATTAAAGAAATAAAATAGTGGGACTCGTACAAGAAGACTTTGATTAGTGTTTGAATATTCACAATATCCTGACAGCTATTATGATGGTGTTCCATAAAATTTTGCTTTTTGAGCTGTATAGAGACGTAGTTAGACGTCGCTAGAAAATATTTATGTAAAAAAAATATGAAAAAATAATCCGTTGACTTCAAAATCAGTTTTACCTTTTGTATGAAAAATCACGGCATATAGGCCCCACTTAAGGAAGCTCCCAATTTGCACCCAATTTGATTTGGAGTAGCCGAAATTTCTGTATTGTCTTTGTACCAAATTGCGCCCTTTTTTTCACATTTATATTTTTGATTGGGTTTTTTTTAACGAAGTTCAAGAAGGGTAACCTGCCACTTTCTGCCCCTTGTTTTAGGATCTCGTTAAATTATTTCAAAGAAATGAAAAAAGACTCTTGAGAAAAGACTGGCGTGTTTTTATTCCAAGAGGTCTCATAAGTATCTAGAACTCCTTTCATAAAAATAATCGAGACCTAAAAATACTTTTCTTTTTAATCTTGTAGTAACAGTACATTGAAAGAGATCCCAATAGAAATAAATAACTTAATTTACTTACCCAACGTATATACCCACGCTTTTTTTTCAATGGGGAGGGCAGAGACCACAGATTTTTACAATTTTAAAAACTGATATCGTGCTTCGAGCTACTGATTTAATTTATTAATTACATGTCGTTCTTAATTAAACGTCAGTCGCTCGTTACAAAGTGCTCAGCTTAACTTTGTCACGGTATAGATAAGTAAAACAGTATTATATCTTCATATAAAACGGCTGAAACGCGCGATTCCAAATCTCGGTTCACACTTCATATTAGAGGTGACGCGGAGAGTGTAAGACGCGCCACCCGATTCCCGCGCATTTATGTGGGCAGCCCTAATGCGTGCGTCTACCGAGCGTTGTTTACCCAGATGTAATACTGTTACTTATCTGTACTGTGACTTTGTTGTCCTTAATTTTGGGGAACTTTGGGGGATCAAACCCCCTTTACTTTCATTTTCGATAGAGGTCGGAGGTAATGCAGTAGTTGATGATGATGAATGTTCCTGGGAACACGTGAAAGCAGATTTTTTTTAAATAAGTGCTGTTCCACCACTTTTCGATACCTTTTCAAGGTTTTTGTATAGGATAGGATAGGATTTTTTAATACAGTTGCTCAAAAAGTGGCGTATTGCAGGGACGTATAGCGTTCAGGATGTGGGCTATTACATACTCGAGCTTTTTCTTTACCTTTTCCGAACTCGTGCGTTCTCTTTCCCAACTGTCAAAATAATGTCTATTAAAAAGAAAAAACCAACCACGAAGTTTGTGCTAAAAAAAATCATAGAAGTTTTTATGCAAATATTTCTAAAAAGAAGCTACTAATTTGTTTCAATATCAGATTTAACCCTTAATTAGTCGCATGGGGTCAAAGCAGTTTCGCATTAAAAAATTAAGCACTTGCCGCTGCCCGATTTTCCCCGCGCCCCCGCTAGCTTCATAACCCGCGTCGAAGTTTGTATTCTGGTAGCGTCCAAGTCACGGGAGTAGAAGGATGCGTCTCTGCGCTCTTGAGCGGTGACCCCGTGCGAGTAATTACGTTACTTTTTTGAAAGAGGGGAGTTGTTTAGTTTATGTATTTTTCTTGTGTATTATTAATTCGATTTGTATTATTATATGTCCAGTGTGTAAATTTATTTTATAAATATGTTTTTACAGCTTGATAAAATGAAATTATTCAAATATTTCTAAAGTTTTAACTTTGATCTTAGTATAAGTACAAATTGATAATTTTTGATAATAATTTTAATTTAGCTTGTTTTTGTTTGATTGGATATTTAGTTCATGTTGTTTCCTTTTAAATATAATAGAATTAATAAAGCACTTTAATAATAATAAAGTTTTATTTACTTATATATTTCATAAATAATAAAAATTATTTCTACAATTTGGGGTCACCTGTGACCCCATGCGAGTAATTATGTAATTTTCTTAGTGCGCCTAATTAAGGGTTAAAGATTTGATTCAATGAGTAAGGTTAGGTTTCATTTCATTTCATCTCATTTAATTTCATTTTCAAAAAATTCTACTGAAGACTTGGCTGTATGGGCATAGTTCCCTTTGCCTACCCAGAATGGGCGAAGAAAACAAAAAAAAAATCTCTGCTGCTTATATTCTTTTACGGTTGGCGCCATTTTCCAAAAATTTTCTTTGCGAGTTTAGTTGTTTGTTGCACAAAATGAGTACTTTCGACAATATTTTATTTGAATTAACACCACCGGAACTCAGTATAATTGCACAAAATGCTTCGGAGAACATTTTATCGGAAAAGTCAAAAAGTCGCTACATATCTACATACGACGAATTTATTGCATGGAGAGAAGAGAAAAAAGCAAATAGTTAAAGAAACAAATGATTAGTTAGTTGAGTTTATTGTGTTTTTATTTTTTTATTAAATTGCTTCATTTTTTCGCAACTGTATTAAAAATAGTTGTTCAGTACACGTGCGGAACCGTCATTGCAACTTGTTCCGACTGTCAACCCTCACCTTTGGCTGCGCCTCGGCTCGGGTAGACATTTGTCGGAACTCTTTGAAATGACAGGCTTTCCGCACTCGTAATGAAATATACTATTCCTTGATAGAAGCCATATAGTTATACGTATTCTGCTTGAAAATTACAACTTGCTACCTATTACGGCTGAAGCTGTAAGCCCCTGTAAGCCCTTGTTAATGTCTTTTGACTTTTTTTGAGGACTGATATCGACATATTAATGAATATTCCTGAAATTTACATTGATTTTTATTTCAACATAATTATCGTTACTTAATTATAATACACACGCTAAACATTCAAAAATAATCATAACATTAGGCGTGTAAAATTAAATTAATACGATATAAGCTGTCAAAGTGGTGACTGGTGGACTACCACGTTAGTAGAATTGTAAAAATTAGGGCACGTCAGTTGCAGAGGGTTAAGCCCGTAAAATGCATTCGATATTTGCCTGCCATCTATTGTTTTATCTACTTACTTATTCGTGCTGTTTGGTGTCGAAACCCTGGGGCCGTGGTGTTCGAGTGCGCGGCGTCTGTTCAAAGAACTGTTGGCCTGTTTGGTAGACGTCACTTGTGATTCAAGGGCTGGGGCTTACCTCGGCCAGAGGATCAATCTGTCGATCCAGCGGGTTAATGCTGCCAGTCTTTTGGGCATCTTACCCGACGGCAACGGTTCAGATAATATGTTCCTTCTTTGCACCCAGAAGATGATAGATTGAGTAGTTTGTAACAAAACAAGACTTAGTTCACGCGGTCTCCGTTACGACAAAATCCTAGAAATGCACCTAAAACATGGTCATCTCTATCGAGTAATTCAAACGGCTAGTAGTCGTTTCAGCATACACTGTACTTACAAACCACGGCTTTTGGACTTATAGCATAACTCTTATTACAATTCATATAGGTAGGACTTTAGGTAAATCCGTGGGTCAACATTTGTGGTACTTTAGCAGTTTATGACCCCCTAAACGTACATTTGGAGTGCTACCTGACGTGGTTTAAATGCGTTACGAATTTGTTGGTTTAACGGCTTGTTCGTAGGATTAATTTAACATTTGTATTGTTAGCAGACTGTGTTGCAGAATACAACAATTTAAATTTTCAATTTAAATTGGAATAAATAAAGTGTTTTAATAAAATTTTAAAAGGATTTACAAAGGCGTTTTTGTTATCCTTTAACCTTTAAAAGGCGATGTTTTGTTTAAGCAATAGTTGTAAAATGACAGTGGGCAAACTTGTATGGTAGTTAGTCCAAGCACCGCCAAGATTAAGATGTATGTTAAATAAAAGAACGTAATCTAGTCCTCAAGCAAGCAGAACCCTAACAGAACAAAAAATAAAATGAAATGTATTCGTTAAGATTTTTACATTTGCAAAAACTTTCGTCAGGGCCCTGTGTTAATTACAAGAACTGAAGTACCTTTTAAACACGCTTTTAACCCTTAAATGCATGAGATTTTATTTTTGTATGAAATTCAAAACAGTGATAGAAAAATACCAAAAAATATGAAAAAAATAATAAAAAAATATTTCTTAATTGTAAGGGGGTTTTTACAAATAAAAACAAGAAAAATAAAAACGCATTTAATTTGCAATAATTTTATTTTTTATTTTTATTGGGTACTTGTAAAGCTGAACTCTTTGTGACTTTAATATCAAAAAACTATAAAAATGTATGCAAGCAGAATACTTATTAGATATTTTTCCAAAAACTATCTTTGATGATTCCCCCCCCCCCCCCCCAAATGCGAGAAAGTACAAACAATAACAAAGGAAAATAAATAATTGAATTTTAAATTTACAAAAAATTTTAAGTTGTTGCCAAACATATTTTTAGCTCATACAATCATATAATTATAATTTTTAAGATAAATGTGTAATTAAATTAATATTTGCGTCCTTTTATAACGTAAAGCATTTTGTAGTGTGAAAAAAACATGAAAAATTGTTTTGAGTCGTCAACAAATAAAGATGCTAGCCTAGAAAGCAATACATGGCTTACAATTTCACGAATAATGATATCGTCTACCGTGGCCGAACGAACGGTATAAGCGCCGGTAAGCTAGATTAATACCCGCTTTTATTAACGACGAACAAAACGTCACCTAATCAGGTAACACCTTATAAATTTTGCTTAGTAAAGAGTACCGTGGAGATGGTGAAACTCATTAACTATTGATCAGTATGGGGAATATGACGCAAATAGAAATACAAGACTTTGTACAGACTTTGGATGGTTTTATTGCAATAATTATTATCAGAGTGCATTACAAAGTCCTTACTTTGTCAGAGAATAAGTTTAAACTGCCTATTGAAAAAGGCATATTATAAAATAAATGAATATTTGGATGATGGTGAAGCATGGTGTTACAGTGATAATGATAGTAAGTTATAATTTAATTAAATAGTATAATTTCTTAACTTATGATTCCTCTAAGGTGTAAACATTAATTAATTACAGACTGTAAAAGGAAAAGGACTATATGAGACAGGTAGACAAAGATATATATGTTTTTCTTTTTTTCATTAAGGGGATATACCGACATCGGAGTGGGTTTTTCATTTCATTTTATGACACAACTACAATATATAAAGATCTGGTTTCAGACTATATGAATCTTGGGCATATTCTTCAAATTATGTGTTATGGAAAACGCAATTGGATAAAATTTTCTCGATAGAAAATAATTCCAAAGTAACGTCTTATATTTCCCTTTTTTTAATTTTACTCCTCAATGGTTCAACGTATCCTAACCACGATTTTTCTCTGAATGTGAAACGTTTTATTTTAAATTATCTGTTATCATTTTTCAGTTGGGTACTCTAGTTATTTTTTTACGATTTTTTACATGAATTGCGCGTCAAGTGACGGTAAGGTCGAGATTTGCGCGCACTATTGTTATCGCGTGTGCTACTGCTGCTCTGTACGTTCGGGCTATAGCGCTGTCACACTCGTTCACTTTCTTCAGTGCTCGCTGAGCTCTACCGTGAGAAGGACCTGTGCTGCGTTTGATCCTCTTTGTTTTTCCCCGTTCCCACAAATTTTAAGTTTGTTATCAATCATAATCTATTGCTAAGTTAATATTCATTATTGCATTATAGTTTTTATCTCGTTAAGATTCGTTTTAGGGTTAAAACTGATTGTTGTTTACTGATATAAATCGTAATCGTAAAACAATACCCCAAAATGGGGAATAAATAAAAACAGAACAATCATACGTAAAAAAAATATAAGAAGTACATGCAAGCTAGAGGTCACGACATGGTCGCAAAAATCATGTAAGTACCTACATATGATTTTTATTTGTTACATGTCAACTTGCAAGGACGGACTTTTCTGGAATCTAGTGTAGTATCTGTAAAACGCTTTACTTATATATTATGTGATATTTTTCAGGGCTAAAAGATGTTTACATAACCATGAAAATAAGATAGATTATATAAACCCATCAGCACAGACGTTCAATGACAGTGCAAGTGGTTCGGGAGCAACAGAACAAAGCAAAGTCATGGAGTCGTCATTGATGATATTTAATTTAAACGAGCAGAGAATTTTAAACACCCAGTCGATTCCAAAAAGAGGGTAAGGGTTTCAAAATGTTATGAATATTATAATTTTAAGTAAAATATGATGTTAGAAATATTTAAGTGTAGTAATTTGTTATTTTTTCTTTCTTCTCAAAACAAATTTTTTATCTAAACAATAATAATCTAGCATCACATGTATCAAAATGTCAAAGTAATATAATATCAAAGTAAAAAAGTAAAATATTCTGTTTATAAATAATTTTAATACTAAGTACTAATATATTTCTATTAAGGGGGTACTATCCCAAATTTGCCTCTTTTCAATATAATTTTAAACCTTGGAATTGGGGTAATGAAATAATATATATATATATATGTATGTATATGTC
The DNA here is from genome assembly GCA_934047225.1 of Ypsolopha sequella. Classification (NCBI taxonomy): domain Eukaryota; kingdom Metazoa; phylum Arthropoda; class Insecta; order Lepidoptera; family Ypsolophidae; genus Ypsolopha; species Ypsolopha sequella. The sequence goes on from OW203987.1 coordinate 27,895,515, forward strand.
ATTTTTTAGTCTTTTATCTACAATGTTGAAAATGTAACTGTGAATTGTGTGAAATGTGATAATCTTTTGTTTGAATAAACTCTGCAGCCCAGCTACCCAGCAAACTCTGCCCATACGGCAAATACCGGTTGTGTCTGCTTACGTGTATTCCACTGTCACATTCGTATAATATTGTCTTTTTATTCTAGACCTAAGGATGTGACTAAGAAGCGCAGACATTAAGAAGATCATACTCATGATGATGAACAAGAACATCCATACGAAATAGGCATCGAAGATTGTGAGTTTCGTGAGTTTATGAATAAATAAAGACAAAATATTTAAAAGCAAATATATTTTTAGCTTTTGTTTACAATATTCACTTTTGTTACAGAATGTATTCAAATGAATTCATAAAGATGCATTCTTGGCGTAAAAATAAGAAAACTGGACAGATAGAAGTAAACCAAAAATCTGATTGGTTTATTCAAGCTCAAGGCCAATTATATATTTGTCAAAAAGGAAAATGTGCATTAGCCGTATGGTACGGAAATAATCAGATAAAAACCGAAATTATACTAAAGCATGACCAATTATTATTTTGGCATGAAAGAATGGAGCCACATTTGCTTTCGTTTTTCAATGATTGTCTTTTACCAGAAGTGGTTGATCCCAGACACAGACTAAATTTACAAATTCGTGATCCAGAATATGTGAAAGAACAGGATAAAGAAAACATGTGTCCGAAAGCCCCTCCAAGAAATAATTATCCAGAGACAAACTCGCGACCAAAGGCCGTAGTAGTAGAAAATAATGAGGAGATTGTAAACCACGTGGTTGATTTTGAATTCTTCTGATTAAAATATTTTAAAAGAACCATTGTCCTTTTCTTTTTACAATTTATCCTGAAAATGACGTGTAAAAAATTCTCTCGGCTCCTATACCAACGATTAGCTTATCATCACGAAAACTTATTTTTTTGTGGTCAATATTTTTGAAAATAAAACCATAATAGCGACTCCACTGCTTCTGTTCTAAAATTTCAAAATACAGTGAAAACTCGATAACTGTATCTGTATGATAATTAAATTTATTTGTATTTAATAATATAATATTTATTTTTGAATTGATTAGTTATTTAGTATGTTATGTGGAAATTGTGGAATATTGCAACGGCAATACTCCTGCAGCTGCGGTTTGTCGCGCTGACTCGCTGTAATACTTTATATTCTCTGCTCGCGGCGAGCGCGAAACCACGCCCATCAAACACTGATTTCGCCACGGTATATCCTCTTAACCTGAATTCCTGCTGTCTTGTATTTTCTTATCCCTTGGTTAAAGTAGATATAAGTCATATATTGTATAGTATAAGATTTATGTTGAAAAAAAAAAGACATGATCTTGCTAAGTTTCTTGCCCTTCTTCTTAGCAAGACTAATCGAATGGGCGGAGGTAGGCATGTATTTATATATGTAACCTATTAGTATGTAGTATATAGGATGGGATTTGGTCGGCCGCCTGGATTCGTGCTGGGGGCTCGGTTGGTGATCATTGAACCTTGTTCCTGGTCCCTGGCCGGGTCTCCGGTGTGGGTTCGGGCGGCTGATTGGATTTTACCTTGTATAATATATATTTTACCTATCATTATAACCGTAAATATATTGCTACATAAATTAAATAAACCTTTAATTTAGTTCATGTACATTTATTATTTTATTACATATATTTTCTTTATTAGATTAAATTTGACGTGTAAAAAGTGTATATATCTATACCTGCTTTGCAAAATAAACTGTTTGAATTTGAAGTAGAAAACAATCAGACACAAATTAAAAAGCACAAATATTTTTAATGAGATTTTGTATACTAATTATTATATAAATTAATTGTAATAATGTCTTAAATTACTTAGATATTCAAATATTTTACTTATATATTAAAACAATTTATGGTTTTCCATTATTAAAATTTGTATTTTTCTTAATTTAAGTATAGGTATATGTTATGTACAATTTTTGTTTATTTTGCAGTATTTGAAATGTAATATTCCTTTATACAACGTGTAACAGAAAAGTGTAACCATATTTGAAGAACTTATTCAGTCAATGGTATAGAACAACTTTTGCTATGGAACAAACTCTGTATCTCGAAAAAAAAAAAATTTAACCGTTTCATAGAAAAATGCAATGCCGCTCGGCCGAAATGTATGGAAGGGCAGATTTTTTTTTTGAGATTTCGGTGTTGGCTCCATAGTAAAAGTTGTTCTATACCATTGACTGAATAAGCTCTTCAAATATGGTTACACCTTTCTGTTACACGTTGTATACACTATAGAACGCTTTTTCAAGTAGCCATGCTCTTAATTTAGTTAGGAATGTTGTGTTTTATTTTTGATTTCATCAGGAAGTGCATTGTAAATTTAAGATTCTGATTTAGATAATTTATGTTTAGGTATATGGAATTTATTAGAACGGTGACGAAGTTCAGCAAAAAATACTAACTGACTTCAGCTATTCACTGAAATGTATAAAATAATTATTTACTGACTTATAGTACCGAAATAACACTTTTGTTGACTTTCTCTCTTCCTGAAACATATTATAAATATATGTTCTCTAGAAGTCGGCATTCTCATATTAGTTTTTGTGTTGCTATATCAAAGGGAACCCTGAGTTCTAGATTTTATTTCAAATTTTAGTGTTGACGGGTTAAATTGTGAAATATGGGTAGTTCTTGTAAAGGCGCTGTTCAAACGCGCTGTGAAACAAGTGAGTACAATGAACACTTTTAAGAGGATGGCATACCCTAAAAACTTTTTAATTGCTTTTCATAGAGGGGATTATATGTTGGCTCTTTGACCTCTTGTTCTTGGACGGGTAATACTAGTGATTAGCGAAACAACAAATTGGTGTGTTTTTAGCTAAAACTGAAATATTTTGTAGGGAAAAGAATATTGGATTTAGGTAACATCCCTTCATATTTCTTTTGCCTATTTTATAAAAAAAATCAAGTTGATCTCTTAACTGTGTCTTTGAAACGAACGTTTGAAAACCAAAAAAAAAGAGGGTGGAATTTTTTTTTTGACGAAATTATAAATCTTAAAACATTGTTTATATGTGGAATCCTTAGATAAAAGATCGACAAATCAAATATATTTTCTTCAATATGAGGAGAGATCTAGTTTCTTCCAATGAACCCTTGAAAACCTGGTATTGTTGTTGTTCTAGCGTCAGGTGTCCCGTTAAGTAGCATCCTGTAATCAGCACCCTAACTCAGTGACTGCCAGTGAGTGAGTAATCTAGAATTATGTGTTTTTATCCGTTGAGAAATTCAATGGTGATGAGGCTAGGATCGAAGGTCAGGTGGATATAATGATAAATTTCAAAGTAACACCCTAGAATCAGCATAGTTAAACGGGATTTACATGGTAGCACACTCTTCTAAACAAAATAGTATATTTCATTACGAGTGCGGAAAGCCTGTCATTGCAAAGAGTTCCGACAAATGTCTACCCGAGCCGAGGCGCAGCCGAAGGTGAGGGTTGACAGTCGGAACAAGTTGCAATGACGGTTCCGCACGTGTACTGAACAACTATTTTTAATACAGTTGCGAAAAAATGAAGCAATTTAATAAAATAACAAAAACACAATAAACTCAACTAACTAATACTCCACGCAATAAATTCGTCGTATGTAGATATGTAGCGACTTTTTGACTTCTCCGAAGCATTTTGTGCAATTATACTGAGTTCCGGTGGTGTCAATTCAAATAAAATATCGTTGAAATTACTCATTTTGTGCAACAAACAACTAAACCCGCAAAGAAAATTTTTGGAAAATGGCGCCAACCGTAAAAGAATATAAGCAGAGATTTTTTTTTGTTTTCTTCACCCATTCTGGCTAGGCAAAGAGAACTATGCCCATACAGCCAAGTCTTCAGTAGATTTTTTTTATTGATATGAAATGAAAATGAAATTTAATGAGATGAAATGAAATGAAACCTAACCTAACTCATTGACTCAAATCATTAAATCTGATATTGAAACAAAATAGTAGCTTCTTTTTAGAAATATTTGCATGAATCATAAAAACTTCTTTGATTTTTTTTTTGTAAAAACTTCGTGGTTGGTTTTTTTCTTTTTAATAGACAATATTTTGACAGTTGGGAAAGAGAACGCACGAGTTCGGAAAAGGTAAAGAAAAAGCTCGAGTATGTAATAGCCCACATCCCGAACGCTATACGTCCCTGCAATACGCCACTTTTTGAGCAACTGTATTAAAAAATAATTATTCAAATCGGTTTAAAGTTATTAGTAACATACCAACGTTATCTTATCAAAGTGATGTATTTTAAACCTTATTGATTCCCCACTGACACCCTGTATACAATTAGTAATGTATTAACAGTGAGAAAGTTGTACATCTTACATACAGTGTTGAGACTGCATAAATGCCTAAAATATGACCACATTATTCTTAACAAGAGACGACAGCATGCGGTGGCTCCTGCTCGTAAAACCAACACTGTGTTTGCTGGGCAACAGTTTGCTGCCCAGTCCTCCTATTTATATAATTAAGTAAATAAAATACTACATATATACCCTAAAACATTTTATGAAACAAAAAAACTAATTAATACCTGGATCAAGACACTCAACTATGAAAGTACAGAAGAACTATTGCAGTATATGACCTAAAAATACACCTGTTGTCACGCACACTCACACACACATACACACATATACACCCTCTCTCAGACATTCACACACAAACACACCCTCTCTAGATATTATATAATTTACTTTTTTCTTTAAGTTTTTTTGCCTAAATTTATTTTATTTAGTTTATTTTCATGACAAATTAATAAAAAAAATTGTTATGGAGAGCGAAAAGGAGGCCTCAACATTGTATTATGATAAGATTTAAGTTATGAAATAAAAACATTTTTGATTATTTTTTTTGATTTGATACGAGATACAAAACAAACAAACGAATTGAGAACCTCCTCCTTTTTTGAAGTCGGTTAAAATGTAGATACATTCTCTTTGAAACTAAAAGAATATTTATCATTGAAATTTTATTTTGATTTCTTTTGATCAACGCAGTCTTAAGAAAATACTTCATTATTTCTCTCCATGAATATCAATAGCACTCATATTTATGGATCTAATATTGAACTCAAGTCCTTTCTAGAAAAGGGATTATAAGTACCCTTTAGAAAGGACTGCGGGTAGAAATTGAATATTATTGCCTCGTACGACCCACGTCCATTTGCATATGAAACATTTTTAGGAGACGTGCCATTTTACAAATGTATGGAGCGGCGGCAAAATAAAAGCATTTCATTGGTGAGATTCGGTTATTTGGGTCCCTTCAATAACAGAAACAGTTGTAGAAACTGTGAGGTTCTGTTTCTAGGGTTCCGTACCCAAAGGGTAACCAACAGGACCCTATTACTAAGACTCCTCTATCCATCTGTCTGTGCATCTGTCTGTCCGTCTGTCAGAAGGCTGTATCTCATGAACCGTGATAGTTAGTCAGTTGAAATTTTCACATGTGATGTATTTCTGTTGCCGCTATAACAACAAATACTAAAGAACAGAATAAAATAAATATTTAAGGGGGCTCCAATACAACAGACATGTTTTTTTTGTAGTTTTTATACATAATGGTACGGAACCCTTCGTGCGCGAGTCCGACTCGCTTTGGCTGGTTTTTTAGCAGTTCTCAAAATGATTTAGACTTAATGACGTTGACCGCTCTGTGGTCTAGTGGTATTTGTACTCGGCATCTTATCCGGAGGTCGCAGATTCAAACCCCATAGGGGAACATTGTGTTCGATCTTTGTTCTTAAGAACGCATGAAAACTTTATCGGTAAGTTTAATTTGTGCCCGAAGTATGGTGATAGGGCTCAACTTATCACGCTGAGTCGTAATAATCGTTAGTGAAACGTGGGTGTACGTGTGCGAGCTGTAACTTTAATTTCACAGTTTGCACTCGGAAAAACTTAAAACCTTGGTAAACGATTGAATAAATTATATTTTAGAATAAATAATATATTATCTTAGATTATTACTTGATCATTTTAGGCATTCTATAAATTGTCTAGATATTCTAAAGAATGACAGATTATACGGATTGCCGATAAACTATCCATCAATGCAGCTAGCTAGAGACTTAAAACCATAGACTGCATCAGAGAAACAGAATAGAGAATAAGACTAACTCTACCAATATCGATAAAATTAAGAGGCGTACAGTGCTTCCAAAGTTATTATGCGCATACAAATCTTCGGCAACGCTCGGCAATGTTCGTATTTCCTTACACTTTCTATACAGTCAATAAGGTCACGTGGTACGTCCGGTCGCTCGGCTATAGATTTGTATGCGCATTATAACTTTGGGAGCACTGTATAGCAATGTACTCTCCGTAGTTTGATTAAAATGATCACGTCAGTTCATTTATTTATACTGCAACTTAAAACCATGACGTTGGATTGAAAAGAATAGTAATTAACTGACCATCAAAAAATACAAAAATCAGCATCAAAATTACTAAGTTGGCATCAAAAATAATATTTTGAAACCTAACCTAACCTAGTTGATGCCAACTTCGTAATTTAGATGCTTATTTGGTATTTTTTAAGTGGTCAACCTATTGTTATTCGATTAAAAAGTGTAAAAGTGTAAAAATTCATGAGACTTGTCATTCTAAAGTGACCAGTAGTAATAGTGTGCCCACTAGCAAATAGTGATACTTATGATGGCATTGAAGATGCCAACACAAAGTATGACGTGCGCCTTCGACCAAAATAAAATAAATGGACGGGCTACAGCGTACAGATTTTTGAAGTTTGTAAAGTGAGCGCCGGCTCTCACTTCATCTCTGTCTCTGTCTGTTAGAAGAGTGACACGTACGCTTCAAATAACTGACGAAAAAATGCCTTCTTGTGCATTTCCAAAGTGCAAAAAGCAAAATAAAGACTAACAATTAGGTATTGAAGTATAGTATATATCCAATTGCTTAGACTCGTTATTAGTGAGCAAATTGTAAAGACAAGGCCCGTCCATTCATTTTATTTTGGTCGAAGACGTGCGCTCCGTTGGGAGGATACAGGAAGGAGGCAGCTAATGTTTTAGAAAGAGAGAACATTCCTTTTTAATTTGCAAAGCAAAGAGTTTTATGTTTCCAACAACTTATGAATCTGGAAATGGTACGTTTGTTATATTTCAACTCAGCAAATGATCCACTTATCATAATTATCAGAGTGGATAAGATTGTGACCAATTTTGCAACATAAAATACAATTTTTTCAGGAAATCAGCCAGTTTCCTAGGAAATTAACAAGAACTGCAACCTGCCGGGTGTACTTAGTAATGAAGTTGAAAAACTGAACGAGACAATGAAGTAAATTGTAAATAGAACTCATTTTATCTACTATATGAGACTATTGTAATTTTACATTATGTAGAAAATTTTCCTTCATTTAATCGAGCAGAAGAAAGGATAAGTAAAGTTTGATAGCTATTACCTTTGGCTCAATTTTTTTAAATTACCTATTCATTATTTAACCTCTGAGCAGGTGTTAGAGCTGATGCCGGGCTCTACTGTGGAGGTACCACCATCTTATTTGGAGACCCCCTCGAAGTATTCGGGGTAGAGTAAGAGGACAGCTCACAGGCTAAAAACCAGGAGGCTCACCATGCCTGGGACCGATGGATGGCGGTATATCTATCCCCTAATAGCCGCGCCTTATATGGAACAGACTGGCGACGGGCAACGGCGTCACTGGTGCGAGGGTTCTGGCACCGCGCTCACCAACCCGCCTGCCCAGCTTGTGTGAGTATGGGCAATTCTTCCAGGATGACCGCCGGGAGGGGCGAAGTCCTGGAAAGGCTTATTTCCAGCAGTGGACGAACTAGGCTGATGAAAGAAAACAAAAATGTAACCTCTTTGTTACCTCAAATTACTTGTGCTGGACCACAGAGTAAGAGGCAGATAAAATATATTTATCTGCTACAATCCAGTACTTCTGAATCTCTTTATCAGATTAGTTCATCTATATCTTCTATGTACATATAAAAAATGCCCTGATCGACTGGCTGATCTATCAACGCAAAGATTAAATGGATTCAAATTCAAATTCAAATAGTTTATTTTGCAAAGTAGGTATATATATATACATACACTTTTTTCACGTCAAATTTAATCTTATAAAAAGATATGTAATAAAATATATAAATGTGCATGGACTAGATTAAAGGTTTATTTTATTTATGTAGCAATATATACACGATTAAAATGATAGGTAAAATATATATTATACAAGGTGAAATCCAATCAACCGGCCGAACCCATACCGGAGACCCGGCCAGAGACCAGGAACAAGGTTCAATGATCACCAACCAATGGATGGACCTAGGAACATGAACTTTGGACTGTAGGTTCCTTGCACGATATAGACATTTGCTAAGAAGGTAATGTGGGTCAATTCCCACGAGATCAACAGAAACAGGCTCCACGCACGCAAACAACGTGGCGGGGCGTCCGAGTCGATATACAACGTGTAACAGAAAGGTGTAACCATATTTGTATAGAACTTTCACTAAGGAGCCGAAACTGAAATCTCGAAAAAAAATCTGCCCTTCCATACATTTCGACCGAGCGGCATTGCATTTTTCTATGAAACAGTTCATTTTTTTTTTTCGAGATACTGGGTTTTTTTCATATTAAAAGTAGTTTTATACCATTGACTGAATAACCTCTTCAAATATCGTTAATCCTTTCTGTTACACGTTGTATACAATAAAAGCTAACTATTTGGTCAATTACAACTCTATAAAGAATCTGAAGCATTGCACATAACCTTTGGAAATTTTTATTGCGTTGATATATATTTATTACAGAATTACTTAGTCACCTACAAGTATAAGTGTTATGGTTCATTCTTAATTTTCATCATCCCTAAAACAATATATCAAAATCCAGATCGACCTATCATCTTACAGATTAAGATATATTTGGTAACCACAGGTCAATCACCTAAAATAATCGGTATACCTATGTGGACTTCGTACGCAATATACAGGTTGTTGTTTTGGTCTAAAACTTCGACTAGTGTACGACCATCATTTATATGTTATGTGTACGACAGATATGATGAGATTGACTCAGCACTGGCGGAGCGGCGGCGCGGCGGGGTGGGGAGGAGTACCCGAGTAGGTAAGTACTAGCACTCCACGCGTTGGTTAGCGTTTATCAAGATAATTTTAGTACATAAAAAATGCATAATTTCTTCTTGAAATTGTATTGATTTTTAGTTCTGGTTTTTGGAATAAGTGTCATGTATACTAATATAATAGTTAAGAAGTTGTATTAAGGCTGCGTATAAACCTGGACAAATTAGTGATTTTGCCCCCGCAACCCCGCGCCTCAACTGTTTGCGCGACCGGCCGTCACCGACCGCGAGCGCTATTTCTTAGCTCCCGCGAGCGGTGTGGATCCGCGGTCATTAACCCTAGCGATGCGCGATGGCGAGAGGTTTTTTTCGATTGTTTCGATTGTTCAAACATCTCGATGGTTCTCGATTGTTTCGACTTGGACTCGAGTCTGACTCGGCTTGTTATTGCGACTGGCGCGTTCATTCGCGAGTTTTTTCTCAATGGTTTAGAGTTTCGATTGCGAATCCAAAGTTGGGATTGCGAATCCAAACTAATCCTTTCAACAAGAACAATCGAAAATAATCAACAATAATCGAAAATTCGTGGCATTTTGATGAATTCACAAATTACGCGCGGCTCGCTCGACTCGAGTCTGTCTCGCCTCTAACTAACGTGCACCTCGGCTCGATGCACGCAATCGACTGACCGAGCGAGACTCGGCTGACTCGAAACAATCGAAACACATCTCGATTGTTTTGTGGAACGGCGAGTCGATGGTTGACTCGATGGTTTATTTTAACGACTCCGATTCTTTCGATTGTTAAAACATCTCGGAATCGCCCATCGCTAATTAACCCGTAAGTATAATGCATCTTATGTATAAAATTCAACGCAGTAAGACAAAACGGTTTGTTCGCAATGGCATTTTTTTGCGTAATTGTGTTTGCATCTAATTTTTATATTTCAAAATTTTATTTTTCAAAAGTCATACTTGCAAAGATAATGATGATGATACAACGATACGTCGATACGACAATACGTCGATACGACGATACGTCGATACGAGGATACGACGATACGACAATGCGTCGATACGACGATACGTCGATACGACGATACGATGATACATCGATACGACGATACGTCGATACGACGATACGTCGATACGACGATACGTCGATACGAGGATACGACGATACGACGATACGTTGATACGATGATACGACGATACGTCGATACGACGATACGACGATACGTCGATACGTCAATACGACGATACGTCGATACGACGATACGTCGATACGACGATACGTCGATACGTCGATACGACGATACGACCACGATCACGATCGCGATCGCGATGGCGATGGCGATGGTGATGGTGATGGTGAGATAAGGTTTTGTTAGTCTTCCAGAGGGGTAGGCAGAGACTACAGATTTCCATCTGCTACGACCCAGACACAACTCTTTCGCCTCTTGTACATCCATCAACCATATTTATTGTGATATTAAATTGTAAGCTAAAAACAATACCTCAGACGAAAAACATAGCGATATTCATTAGTCCATCGAGACAACTTTAGTTCAACATCTTTCATAAAACATATGACCTATCTACTTTTTTTGTTAAGTAATGGCGTACCTTTGCATTACTTTCATCCACTGCTTTCTTTTCACTCGTAATAGTATATTTCATTACGAGTGCGGAAAGCCTGTCATTGCAAAGAGTTCCGACAAATGTCTACCCGAGCCGAGGCGCAGCCGAAGGTGAGGGTTGACAGTCGGAACAAGTTGCAATGACGGTTCCGCACGTGTACTGAACAACTATTTTTAATACAGTTGCGAAAAAATGAAGCAATTTAATAAAATAATAAAAACACAATAAACTCAACTAACTAATACTCCACGCAATAAATTCGTCGCATGTAGATATGTAGCGACTTTTTGACTTTTCCGGTAAAATGTTTTCCGAAGCATTTTGTGCAATTATACTGAGTTCCGGTGGTGTCAATTCAAATAAAATATCGTCGAAATTACTTATTTTGTGCAACAAACAACTAAACCCGCAAAGAAAATTTTTGGAAAATGGCGCCAACCGTAAAAGAATATAAGCAGAGATTTTTTTTGTTTTCTTCACCCATTCTGGGTAGGCAAAGGGAACTATGCCCGTACAGCCAAGTCTTCAATAGAATTTTTTTATTGATATGAAATGAAAATGAAACTTAATGAGATGAAATGAAATGAAACCTAACCTAACTCATTGAATCAAATCATTAAATCTGATATTGAAACAAAATAGTATAGCTTCTTTTTAGAAATATTTGCATGAATCAAAAGAACTTCTTTGATTTTTTTTTAGTAAAAACTTCGTGGTTGGTTTTTTCTTTTTAATAGACAATATTTTGACAGTTGGGAAAGAGAACGCACGAGTTCGGAAAAGGTAAAGAAAAAGCTCGAGTATGTAATAGCCCACATCCCGAACGCTATACGTCCCTGCAATACGCCACTTTTTGAGCAACTGTATTAAAAAACATTTTTTACATTGGTTGCATTTATTTCCCATGTTTCAAATTACGAGATTTATTTAAATTACGAAACCGGGACGTCGAGAGCGCAAAAACGCAGCCCTCCCGTCTCAAAGGAGCGATCACAACTGACCGACGGGTGAGTGATGAAACAAAGCATGGAACAAAAAGCGCGTGCGACCGAGATATCTTGTCGCCGCCTTGTCTCAGAATAAATCGACGTAAGCGCCAATTCTTAGATGTTAAATTAAATGAAAACGAAACAGAATTATTTAAAATCCCCGTGCAATTATACGGGGTCATTTGTTTTCTTATTTTTAATACAAATTTCAAGGCAAACTGTTTTAAGAAAGGTCCTTTAACACTCGAAAAACATGAAATATAGAGGTAACTGCGTATTTTTTTTCTATCGAGCGAACTTAAAGCTTTTGCATTTTTGCTTCTCCACGAATATCAGCCCTATAGTCTATTATCTATATTATTTTTATTAAACCGATTGACCAAGTTACACAATGTTTTATGCTCATTTGAAATTGTGCATCTGACATTATACCGACCCTTATGTGTCATTTTCGTCTTTAACCGTGCAATGTGCATGTTGTGTGTATACGTTTTGGAAAGCAACCTTGTCCATGGTTGTTATGTTATTTTAAGAAATTTGGCTGTAATCTGTAATGTTGTATATACCTTATAGAAGAATAATAAAAAAAAAATGTGACGCAAGTTGTAGACCAAATTGGCACCCTGTATACCGTGAAATTATAGTTCACTAGTGAAATTATCATTTCATGGCTTTGACAATTTACCTACAACATTGCGTCAATATGCTTAGTTCTAGTCTACTTCGGGATACCAATTATTATTTCTCTATGGAGAACTCCAAAAAACTCATTCTTTCTAAAAGAACCCAAAAACTTCGAACAAAAGTGACAAGCTTACAAAATATTCTTTGAGACGATACAGCTCAAACGCTTTAGGAAGCCTGCCCGATTTGCATATGAAACCGTGTTGGTGTTCCGAGCTGAATAAATCATTTGAATGCATGGCAGGCTACGATTTTGTGTTTCGGTTGTACGCCGTCTATAGGCACGACTATTTATGGTTTTTGGGAGCCATTTTGGCTGAAGGCTTTTCTTGTGTGAGTTTCTATAGTTCAGTCTCAGAACGGAAATCTTTCGTTTCTTACGGTACCTAGTAGTATTAATTTGGGCAACTGTAACATAATTGCGCCATTGGGAGATAGTTTTGACAGCACTAAAACTAAAACTAAATATTTTATGATCTTCTTAGGGTTTCTTCAAAGGGTAACCAATGGGACCCTATTACTAAGACTCCGCTGTCCGTCTGTCTGTCCATCTATCTGTGAGTCTGTATGTCCGTCTGTCCGTCTGTCACCAGGTTCTGTATCTCGTAACAGACAGTTGAAATTTTCACAGATTATGTATTTCTGTTGCCGCTATAACAACAAATACTAAAAAAACAGAATGAAATAAATATTAAAGGGGGTCCCATATAACAGACATGTTTTTTGCCGTTTTTATAGATAATGGTACGGAACCCTTCGTGCGCGAGTCCGACTCGCACTCGGTTGGTTTTTTACAAAATAAAATGTAACTTGACCTACCTTTATATAGGCTTAGTATTGAATGTATATGTGAAAACCTGTTATGTATTAACTATTGTGATATTTCATCATGTAATCTGAATAAACGATAAAAATTACAAATTAAAATAAAGCCCGAAACCTGCTTCATTACCACACAAAAACGCAATTAGTATTAGGTACTAAAAAGTACCTTTAATTATGAATAAAGATTTATTGACTAATTTACATATTCAAGTCATCAAATTCTATGCCTAAATTTTAGGTAAATGAAAATGAAAGCTTTCCTCTAACAGACTATTCCTTCACATGAATAACAGGTATTTGGTTGAGTAATTAAAGATCAAAACTGCACCAAAACTGTGGGCCCAAATTGCACCGAAACTGTTTTCCCCAAATTCAAAAGGAGAATACAATTGTTACTCAGATTGTCGCAATACAGTAGAAATGAAACATGACTTTGCTCAGGCGAATATTGGGGAATTTACCCGTTTCGTACCTTTGATTTACACTCGGAATTTACACTTGCTATTGGATAAGAGACTTCGAGTATTGTGACGTACTGTATCTTCAACAAAATAGAGATATTTACAAAACTAAGTTGAACTTACAACAGAAACTAACAGAAGAGATTCGGCCAAAAGTTCTGCATTTACATAATGAAAATGTTGCCAACTGTTAATTAACTACTACGAGGGTTGCTGTCCTTCGAAGAAGAATTACTTTTAAATTTCACTTGTGTATTTAACAAGTTTTGCGGTCGGTCACCCGTATTTTTTTCAAAATTGAATATCTTCAGCGATTTAGAAACATTGTCCTGTATCGCAATAAAAGCAAATTTACCTTATATTCTTAATTCAAATTAATTTATTGAATCAAAGTAATACTTAAATTACATTAACCCTAAAATTACAGAATATTTGACAGTTTTATTTTATTTTAAGATCTAAACAATGTGTTTTTTTTTAAGAGGTTATTTTAAATTTGATTTGCTGGTGCTATTGATATTTTTGCTGTTTCTGTTCTATTAATGATTTATCAATTGAATGGGTGCCTCGTATATATACCATACATTGAGTGATTTTTCTAGTTTTTAGATGAATAAGGGTCTATATCGCATTTGTAACCAATGTGGATTGAAAAATATAATTCTGCTGGCAACACAGTATACCTAGAAAAAAAAACTTTGACATTTCACGTTTGACATTTGACCTAAATAGAGCTAAATTTTGATTATCACCACAAAGATAAATTTCACATAGACCCTTATACGAGGCACCCATTCAATTGTTCTCAGCTCTAAATTGTATTTTATTTAGGCTTCGCGTCTGTTCAGCAATTTCATGAATTTCAGGTTGTTCGTAATTGCATTTTGCCTGAGGACAACCCTGAATTATCTTTTGACCTGACAATCGAAGTGTATGCAGGCTGTGTACACTTTGATGTAACTTGCGGCTCTGGTCCTCTTGTCTTGTCTTGTCTAGTAATACTTTGACCAGCGCTATATCGTATTGATATTTACCTTGCAGCTTCAAAGAATGAAATAATTGCAAGCCGCAAGTTGCGTTGAATAAGAAAAGATCGATTCTCGAGAGCGTTGTATGCGCCAGAGCATCCTTTGAAGTCTCATGACGGTCACTCTTAGGCTAGTATTCACAGTTCCCTTTGAGCTAGAGTTAAGCACTCCCAAGTGTCGAATAGTATGGAAACAACTCAGCTTAGTTTGATTCGAGTTCGAACTTTGGTACACTGAATATCAGCTTTAGTCTATGACTATACACGAGCCCGGCTCAGTTTCAGATGAAAGGGACAAACCTATGCGATGAAGTGTAACAGACTGTGTTATATCTTCAGTCGATTCTGCTTACTCGTATTGGTTTGTCTCCTTCATCCGGAACCGAAACGGACTCGAGCCTTAGGAACGGTTTCCCAGCCGGATTGTGAATAATCCGCCTTTTTCTAATTAATCGAAACAGAACACTTAAATTCAAAATGCACTCTATGGTTATTCAACAAAACCTTCTTACTTATGTATTGTGTATTTTTGCTATCGCGAAGTTTCCATTGGTTTCTGTAAATAAGAATGTCAAAAATTTTGATTTGTAGAAATTTTAATTATTCAATAACTATTTTGAAAAAAGTCCTCGACCCAGGATTCAAACCTGCGACCTCTTGCTTTCACGAGTTTCACGAGCATTTGAAAATATTCATGTCAAGATTCGTAATTAAACACCATGTATATATTTACACACAAAATACGATATACAGAGTGGAAAAAATTTAAGGGCCCTGGAGGGGAACTACCTTAAATCCTTTAGTTTGCTCATTTAACTGAAAGGAAACATTCCTTTATTCCTAAAAGATACAAAACTGCATTCAAAGATCTTCTAAAATTCGCTTGTCTCACCCGGGAATCGAAAAAACCAAAAATTAAAAAAATAAACTCTCGTTGATTTACTGTACGAATTTGTAGGATTATTGTTCAGGATAAAATTTGTCTAATAAAAATTTTGGTCTTACACTTATCTGTTGTACGAGATACTCGGAGATACCCATTAAATTGAATATTTATTACAAGTTATTTATTAACAATACCTAGTCTAGTACTGTTCACTTGTAAAGTAATAATGATACGCCATTATTACACAATGACACCACGGAATGAAAGCAAAACAAAACGAAATTTGAAATTCGAACGAATACTTTTACCGATTTAAAAAATATTGAAAGTTATCGTTCGAACTTTAAATTTGTTGCTCCGCGTTGCAAAAAAAAATACGTTCCCTTTTTAAACTTTTCGTCAGTACGCCTAGTGCAAGAAGGAATTGTGATGTGCATAGATTTATTATTACTATTTAACGATTTTCTTATCGAAGTCATCAACAAGGTGCTTATGATAAATAACATTAGCAAGCTTGTACTTCATACGATGTCTTTGGATGTCAGAGAGATAAGAAAATTAAAACGTATCATTTACTTGTTACAAGTGAATAGTACTAGGAATTTTTAATAAAGAACTTGTAATAAATATTCAATTTCATGGGTATCTCGTACAACAGATGAATGTAAGACCAAAATATGTTTATTAGACGAATTTTATCCTGAACAATAATCCTACCGATTCGTATAGTAAAATATCGAGGTTTTATTTTTTTTATTTTTGGTTGGTTCGATTCCCGGGTGAGGCAAGCGAATTTTAATAGTAGTTTATGCTACAAGGGCGCAAAGGAATAAATTACGAGGACGATTTAAAACACGAGCGTAGCGAGTGTTTTAAACGTAACCGAGTAATTTATTGCTTTTACGCCCGTGTATCATACTACATTTTTCAATGCATAGTGTGAGGAAATGAAAACAAATATAATCTTGTGAACTTTAAATTATAATTGGCTCAAAAGGACTGTATCCATAGCCGTTAAACGGTGTAAAAAAAGTATAACGTCTATGGTACACAGGAAAGGCTGCAGGTTAGCCAACCATTGTAAATAAATTAAAAAAAATATATTTTAAAGCCCTAGGGCAAAATAATCGACTTTCTGTTCGGTTTTGATGCATAAAAAGTGGGCCTTTACGAGCACATGCATTGAAAAAGATCTTTGAATGCAGTTTTGTTTCTTTTAAAAAATAAAGGAATGTTTCCTTTCAATAAAATGAGCTAACTAAAGGATTTAAGGTAGTTCCCCTCCAGGGCCCTTGAATTTTTTCCAACTTGTATAAAGTTTTTAAAGGTTCCTCTAAGATTTTTTTTCATCAATTAAAAGGGTAAAAGGTTTTTCAAGGTAATTACAAATAAGTTTTCTCATATCTTCGAAAACAATCCGTATTTTTTCAGTTCTTTATTTAAACCAGAAAACTTGTATAAAATATGGATTTCTAATGGATTTATTTTATTCGAAACTAGGTACGAGCTTTTATTTTCTCTTAAAATCAAAGGTAATACATATTTCGTTATGATGGACACTCTTGACAAAGCTGTTGACACAGTAGACAATTCTACAATTTATTAGCAGTTTCTCTGTTCACATTTTACACACTGAGCCACAATATTGACATCCAAAGGAGCATGGTCTTGTCTGCGATATAAACTCACCAAAACAACTAGACACCTAAATACAACAACAATCACCTTTATTATTATCTGATTAGAGTCTAGGCAGTTATCTAACAGCCTTGGTTGTTGTAGGAGCCAGTATACAAGCGCTTGTCAACACGGTGTTAAGCAACCGTCTTTGGAGAAATCTGGGAGGTATTGTGCTGGATAACAAGGTTATTGGTTACAATTTGACTTTGTCGTATTACCAGACAAGGAGTGGGAGTGATGAGTGCTTGAGCGTTTTGTTATCGAAGCATCAGTTTGTTTTCACAGTTATTAATATACTAGACATGCCCGCGGCTCTGCCCACGTTGAAAATATAATAAATATAAAAATTAATAAAAAAAAACCTTGAAACACTTGAACTATAGAGAAGAGATGGTTGTTAGTGACGTTGGATGTAGGAGATAATCTCTGTAATTAATTATGATACAATTAACTCGCTGGAAAAATAAATTGATGTTCAATTTGCGTATAAAGTTGCGCTGTATGATGTTACGTTTTTGCAAACCTAAAACAGTATGAACGGTCGTTTAGACATGCCATACAGATCTAACATTTCTGAAACGCGGAACATTTTGATTTCATAAATTCATTCTTTATTGCATCCAAACCCATATTGTTTATACTTTGTGTATACCTTTGAATAAGGAATACAAAATTCTGAGGTTTATACTGTTCATCACTGTCACAATGGAATTGCATCATTTTTTTTCGAGATATTAGCGTTCGTGTGAGTGAGTCTCACTCTTTTTTGTAAATTTTGTCCCTTTCTAGCTTTTCTATTTTATATAATACTCGTAGATATAAATGTGATTAGTTTTACTGTCGATGGTATAAAACTTGTATGCACTTTTAAATCGTTGTGTGTTTGTGTTACTATCTTTAATTATTGTAATTGGTTTGTCCGTTTTAATTAAAGTAAATAAATTAATAAATAAATATCAGTGAAACTGTTCAAGTGTTTTTATCATGATACTGCGTTACACATATTATTAATTTATTCCTTTATTTTATACATACCAATATATTATTTTATTAAATTCAAGTGAGCCTTAATTTTTTATCGCATTTTTAGTCCAATTGTTGAATTTGAGTTAAATATAAATTAATATTTTTATAAAATATCGAAGTAAAACTATATAATATATCTAACTTTTGGGGGGTGACAGAATTGTTTCCGAGTGTAGACTGTCCCTAAAATTGCCAAAACTCGTAACACTTTCTTTTCACCGTCGATTTTAACATTCCAATGCGATAGAGGTGTGCTTTATCACCGTACTTCGAGAACAGTTTAGCTGGTTTATTATGACCAGTTGGTTATTATGACCATTTGGTTATTGTGACCATTTGGTTATTATGACCATTTGGTTATTATGACCAGTTGGTTATTATGACCATTTGGTTATTATGACCAATTGGTTATTATGACCATTTGGTTATTATGACCATTTACGAAAGGTGTAGGAAAACACTAACGGCCAGTTGCAGAAAGGGTATTTAAGTTTAATGAAAGTTTAAAATGAATGCAGTCACGTTCTTTGTCAAGAACAATGTAAGGGATGGCATCAACTTTAAAGGTTCATTAAACTTAAAAACCCTTTCTGCAACTGGCTGTAAGAGAAGTGTTTACAGCTTTAAGAGCAGTGTTCCTACACCTTCCGTAAATGGTAATAATTACATACATATCGTTACGACATGAAGTCAGAGAAATATCAAAGGTGTTTCCAAGTGCGAACTGTAAAATACAAGCTACAGTCACCACCTGGTTCACCCGCTCTTCACCGAAGATTATTACGTCCCAAACTTCTATCATCGTACTATTCACATACATTTGGAAAATGTCATAAGTGCATGTCGGATTTGAACCCGGGCTTCAAACCGACCGAGTTACCGCTGCTAAATTAACTAATAACACAAATACCCGCAGGGCATACTGTTCCAATTTGTTTAAAAACATTACGTTGCCTATACGTCAACCATACTCGTTAGGCAGCAAAAATCTCGGAAATATTATTTCCCCCAAATCTAGAGGGTAAAGACAGAAACAGGGAAACTTTCGATTCCGCTACGCAGCCGTCTTTTGTTTAACTTGGGCCCAGAGATGTTAACAACGAACCTACAGTATAATATCTTCAATCTAGACTTTTTGATAAATATATATTTGTCTCGTTTTAATAAGATTTTTAATGTAGTTTTAGTTTATTAAAAGTTAATAATAAAGAGGTAAAATTCTCATTTTTACCTCTTTATTATTAACTTTTAATAAACCAATCTAGACTTTTGTGTGAAAACTTCAGATCTTACAATTTTACAGATTAAATACACAATGCATTGTTTAAATATTTTATAAATAATAATATATTATTTACTTTTATTGTTTCTTATATTTTCCGAGGTTTTAATGTTGTTTTATATTTTTACAATAAAGTCCCTACCTTATCCCTATCCTATTTTTTAACCTTGTTTTTATCCATCGGAATTAGTAGATATTAAATAATATTAGGTCAATAACTATCGCATTGCCGTTTTCTTTGGAGAATTTGAAGAAAACTTAATTTTCAGTACAAATATTTTTGCATTTTTTTGTAGGAATGACAAATGCACATTTTATAAAAAAATTGTGTATGAACGAGACAACATTAAGCTTGAATTAAGCATTAATTTCATTAAACTGTTAGCCGTAAAAAAATAGTACGAATCTTTGTCATGGATATTTAGGACGAACTGTCTTTGAAGAATTAATTTATGTCATCAAACTGAAAATAAAAACAATATTTAAAACGTAGATATAAAACCTGGAAAGCAACTTTTAAACAGAAAACAAATAATGGCAATGGCTATTAAATTACAGGAATTATAAACTCATAAATTTGTAAGAAAATTTCGGCAATTTCATAGTTAATGACCTATTAGTTATGTGTTGAAATTCGTAGAAACAGAAAAACATCACGCACTTAAAATTAATAGATTGCTAACATTTCCTTTCGCACTCCATACTCGGTAACAATATCTCTGACACCCCCTCGGGGATTCTTGTCATGACAATGTTTATATAACCTAACAGGTAGGTATAGGGCAGATCAATTTTCATAGCTACTGAGTCATTGTAGAGGCAATGTATCCAGATTCAAACGTGCAACTGTTACACAAAGCTGCATATTTACGCGTTCTTTGCTCTCAGCCACCAAACTGTCGCCCTGATACTTTTCTTCTGGCAACATGGGAAGGAGTTGCAGTGGCGTGCATTGAACTTTTTTCCGGAAAAGCAATCACAAGATAAAGTTTGACAATAAAAAAAAAATTAAAAAAATTAAATAACACTTTGAAAAAAAAAGGTATGACGCCAATGTAGGCACTGCCTAACCTAGAGTGAATATTTTCATACAAACTTTTTTTTTCAAAGTGTTATTTAATTTTTTTTCATAATTTTTTCATTGTCAAACTTGACCTTCTGGTTGCTTTTCTAGAAAAAAGTTATATTCACGCCAATAAGTAGTTGCCATCCACAGACGTCCTTTAGTTTTCAGAGATTCAGTCAATTCACTTTAAAGTATTGTCACCACGTTTTCTCCAAATGAACAATTTGACAACGTAAAATACGACACGCTTTGTTTTTATGACGCTTTAAAAAAATGGAATGACTGGCAAAAGAAAATAACTCCAATCAAAATAAGGTACAGATTAACGGAATCGAAAAACACGTTCAAATGTAAGTGACTGCTGGTACACTTATACGGTAACTTGGTAAAATAATGAGGGCCCCATTGTCCTAGAGGGGAGGCCCAATCCAGACCCATGTACTCATTATTTAGTGCGCTCGACCAAGTTTGGAACAATTCAATGACGTCATTGAAAGTTATTCGTATGTAATACTTTTATTTTACCACTGTTATATAGTGGTTCGACTACTCAACGCTTAAGGCGATATGTAAAAGTTTTAGCGTCCCTGTTACTCCATATGCGAAAAAACCCTGAGTGCGAGAGGGACGGATTCATGGAAAAGTAGCAAAAAGTCGGTTTTTTATTAATATAAAATGTACTTTAGTTGCTATCGAAATTTCACTTAACCTTAGATGTCCTAAGGATATGTTCGCACTTGAAGTGACGACACAGATTGTTAATAGTTCAATACCCACTAAAGGCAATTTTGTAATTTCAGTTTTTATCTATGTTTTGGATGATAGGCACCTCGTTCAGTTGGCAACTAAAGATACAGAATAGGGGGGCAGGTCCTAGATACCGATAAAACCCATCTAATAAAATATTATTGAAGTCCATATGTCATTATAAATTGTCAAACCAGGAGAACTGGTGTCGCAAAAGATGAGGTCTTCAATAAATATTTCTATCGAGCCAAAGGAGAATGACCAAAACCAGGCTGTAGATGCGTCACCACCATTCATGTACGAACAATATTGGTCTAAATTATAAATCAATTATTTTTTTTGTAGCACTATAGGAATGGGGGTTTAAAAATAAAATTTAATTGGTAATGCAGTTGATTATTTTGTACTTCTATCCGACCACAAAGCAACTGACAACTTATAGGGAGGTTGAATATGAATAAAGACTCGATACTTATGTTTCGATACGAAGTATTTCTAGCATTGAATCATTCGAGCGATGCTTACTCGTTATCGAATGAAACTGTACTTTGTATCGAATTGAATCCGAGTGGCAGAGTAATCGCAAATGTACTGAAAAATGACGTATGATGCTCGTACTCGTTGGCTGGCTTGCATAATAATGTAATATTATAGTAAGAATACACACGATCGTAAAAAAATCAAGCAATTGTTATGTTACCGAAATACCATTAATCGATTTGGTTAATCAGAGGAATAGAAAATCACCATCGTGTTTATCACGTCACTTCTTGCTTACGTCAATCTTGTGTGGCGATGTGCAAGGACAAGATATTTTATAAATTAATTAATAATTATTGAAATATCGAATCAAGTCAACTATTGACTCGTTGACCGACTGAATAATCGAGACATTTTTAGATTGTTCCGAGTCCCCTATCCTAGTAATAGGTAACGTGACGTAACGTAAGTTTTGACCAAAACTTACGTTTGTGTAGGTACAGGAATCTTTCATTCCTTTTGTCTTTTACAATGCAATGCGTGATAATTTAGTCGATTGTTCATCGACTTAGAATTCATCAATTCATTCATCGAATCATTGAGATATTAGAGTAATCGAAACAATCGACTCAAATCTCTCGCATCGCTAATGTCAGTTATTTAATCTATGGCAACCAAATGTCAACAGCACTTTTTTCTGTTTTCTCTGTACCTTACCCGTTTTTTGCGTTTTCGTAATCGGCAGAAAAAACATTTTATTTATAAAAATTTTATTCTTAGGACTCTTTTACTTCCTTTTTGTGAAAGTAGGTAACAAAGCTAAGTAATATGACGAAGGAATGTTTTTATTGTTTTTGCCTTTGTTTTCATAAGCTATCTATATTTAAAATTAAGATTAATAAAATTTCCCTTCAATTAGTTTAACGATTTTCTGTTTATAATAATCCTAGTATATTTCCTGTCTTTTGGTGACAGTTTAGTCGAGACGCAAGTTCAGCCTAACTTCCATAGAATTTTGGTCATTCTCCTTTCTCCAATCGGGTTTCTGTTTAACAAATCCCTAGAAAAAGATTCCAAAAATAATATACTATTTTATCAAAATAATACATTATTTACTGAAGTAGATATGTAAGTTCTTAAAGTGTCGATTTTTTTTGCGTAGCGCCTTATTTCAGAAGTGGCTGGTTCTATTCAAATCCTATAGGGGTAATTTTGTATTCAGTCTGTGTACCACGAAAGGCACGTTATGCTGTGCGTTCATATTTGTCGAAGTAAAACGATAAGACCCACCCCACCCATCACGCTGGGGCATAAAAACTGTAAGTGAAACGTTGGTTTATGAGTGGGGATTGTGATTTGCACTTCACAGCCAATACTCACAAAAATACCTGTGACGTCCCCTCGGGAATTCATATCGTGACAATGTATAGGTATGTATGTGTGAATGTGTGTATGTACCTATATATAATGAGCGGTAGCTCAGGGGCCCTTCAATCTTGAGTTCCAGGTTCGATCCCCGGTCGGGCATGAACCAATGAGTTTTCCGGAGTTTATGTGCATAGTATTTGTTCTTACTTACCACTAGGTGAACGGTGAAGGAAAACATCGTAAGGAAACTTGCAAGCCCTAAAAATCGTGTATTTGTGCTCGAAGTATGGCGATAGGGCTAACCGCCCATCATGTTGGGGATGTAATAATCGTCAGTGAAACGCGGGTACACCGAGTATGGACTGTGACTTGCATTTCACAGTTCACACTCGGAACACCTCTAACAGTAACACCCCCTCGGAGATTCATGTCGTGACGCTATATATTACTTGGGCGAAAGAGTACAAATACCTTTCAGGTAACTAGAATAATAAATGCATTGTTTGTCTGAAATTAGATCAGACCTCACTTTATTTACTTGGTAAAGTAGAATCTTTGGGAACTTTTATTTTAGGTTGTCTGATTTCTGCTGGATCATGAATAATAAACTACACTAGCTGCTCAGAACTAACTTTCTCAAGATATTCTGAATAGTCAACTCAGTCACGGTGTGGCAGAGTACGTAGTTCTTAAAACAACTGGCGAAAAAAGAAAAAATGTCTTCCTTATTTAATGTCAGCTACCTATTTAAGGTTGTTTTTTCGGCCAAACGGATTACAGATACTCGTTTTGTGTGTTCTTATGATGTGCACAGACCAGTGGCGTGCGCAGAACTTTTTTCCGGAAAAGCAATCAGGAGGTCAAGTACGACAATAAAAAAAATATGAAAAATTTTTAATAACTCTTTGTAAAAAAAAAGTTTGTATGACGCCAGGGTTAGGCACTGCCTTTCCTAGAGTGAACATTTTTATACAAACTTTTTTTTTTCAAAGTGTTATTTAAATTTTTCATATTTTTTTTATTGTCGTACCTGACCTTCTGATTGCTTTTCCAGAAAAAAGTTCTGTGCACGCCACTGGCACAGACCCAGTATAATAAGACTATTTACTATTATACTTATTAATATATCTAATTTATACATATAATCAAAATTTCGAGATACATTTTTTTTTCACTATTACGTTACTTCCCACCGTTGCTCCAACCAAAGAGAAAGGATCATTTTGTTAGGTAAATCTTTAAGATTTTATAATACTTATCACTAAAAAGCTAAATTAAATTGTTGTTTTTTTAAATATAATTTATGGAATCCGGTGTGTGTCCACAAAGAAATATTTATATACCTTAGCATTTTTATTATATCCGACGTCACAAATAAAACCGATGTATAATGTAACACTGGACCAATCATAGTCTTCTATAGCTAATCCTATATCACGTTAACAAGTTCCAAGTATCGAGTACAATAGGGAACTCACGGCCGCTTGGAGGACATTGAATGTCCTCTATAGATGATAATGTTCTACAAATACTGTCCCGTGGGTTGGGGCATTTTATACCTTATTCAAAGAAGACAAAGACTTAGTGAAGAGGCTGTCAAGGTGGTTCCGTCGTTAGGTGAGCTGCATTTCTATTTGCAAGTACAGGGGAATTGTGAGAATTGAGTTTATTTCTATTTTTGTATCACAAGACGAAGATTATTGAGCGCATGAGATTCTCTAATGAGAAAAAAAACCGTCCAAGTGCGAGTCAGACTCGCGTACCTAGGTTTTCGTATTGCGGATGATAAATTTAATTTTGTCATTTTTTTTCGTGATTATCTCAACCGCTTTATTTTTCCTGTAATCATTACGTAAACACGATTACTATGATTTTTTTTCATACTTTTCGGTTCACCAGTTTTGCAAACTGGTATAATATTTCAATAAATTCATCATAAGATGGAAAATCAATCAGAAAACATTTTTTCCGAGTAAAATTATCTCACTTGTTCTTTTTTTCACCAGAGATAAAAAAAACAAGAAAAGCGCTTATAATGAACATTAAATAATTTCTTGAATTTAGTCTCACTGTTTGTGCTTTTAAATCAAGATGTTTTTCCAGTTACACCAAGTACCGAAAATCGCAAGTATACATTTTACTAAAGTATTTAACAAACAAAATCTCTAGCAATATTATTTACCTTTCTAAAACCGTCTATTCTTTCACTCTTTCAGTAAATCACCGACTATTCTTTGTTAACAGATTGACAAAGAGCAAGGTCCACTTACAACAACAAGTGCACTATCCAATGCATGCAGCCATCCATAACCATTGGAGTGAATAAAGCAACCAATACTTACTTTGCTATCCACTGCTCTACCTAGTGTCCATTGCAATCGACCGCAATGTTTATTTATTGAAAACCAACCTCG
This sequence comes from Ypsolopha sequella, assembly GCA_934047225.1. Lineage (NCBI taxonomy): Eukaryota > Metazoa > Arthropoda > Insecta > Lepidoptera > Ypsolophidae > Ypsolopha > Ypsolopha sequella. The sequence goes on from OW203987.1 coordinate 27,921,248, forward strand.
ACTGGACTCTAATATTGATTATATAGAATCCCAAAGGATAATATTATTTAAAGAGAGCGGTTTGTTTGAACATGGCTTAGATTGATGCTAATAACGAAACTGTTGATTTTGAATTTCATGACTCTCAAAAGGCTGGATTTGTTGTTTCTGAAAAGCTGAAACTAGAAATAAAGTAGCACTCGTCTATCCAAACAACTTTTACTAGCCATCCCTGAAATCACAAAGAACCTTTTTTTATTATTTTCTAATGAAACAGTTTTAACTTTATTGTAAGAAGTAAATTAAGAATACTACGTAAACATTTTTCAAACGTCAGTTAATTAAACAGCTATTTTAGTCTGAAAAGGAACCGCCCACGCACCGACAACCAGACATCCACACTGTCCCAGTCACACTAAGTATGTTTGCGTGGGGCAGGGTTGGATTTAGACCCTCGGAAAATTATTGTCTATGGGAATTAAAAATATACTACTTGGATAAAATTATACTACGTTTCGTTTTTCGTTGATTTTTGTTTTGAATTGAAATAAAAATTGCCTATTTGTTAGTGAAATTACAAAAAAAAAATTACTAAAAATATTCACAATTTAATAAAATAGCCCATTTGTTATTGAAATTTAAAAAAAAATTACTAAAAATATTCATAACGCACAGAAATTCCCTATATTGTAGGGTAAATGTTAAAAAGCAAAACGTCTCAACCAATAAAACAAGTCGGTCGGCCTGAACATAAAATTATGGTATTTTTACGTAGTATAGTTCCATTACGATACTACATACTACATGTCATGAAAATATGGTACAAATAGTATAATTATACTACGAAATCCAACCCTGGCGTGGGGTATGCCATGATCATAGAGTATATTGTGGCCATGATAACCGGCAATGAATCTGGAGCATTCAAAATGATCACCGTCAGACAACTATGAAAAAAAAAAATTACATTTAAAATCTATGTTATTTCGTTTACTGTATTTCCAGATAATGTATTTTGTTTCCCAAAATGAATAGACGTGAAATAGTTTTGAAATAATTTACATTTAATAAGTAAATGTTATAAAAGAATTTACATCATCAATCATGGAGACGAAATCCACTATGTCAGGTCTAAATGAACTTTAAATAAAATCTCAATTTACTGATCACATAGAACAAATTTTTCAAATAACAAAACAGCACAAATTAATAAAAACAAAAACTCCCCATAATAAATTCAAGAACTTAATAAAAGTTTTGCATGGACAAGTAAATTTTTATTTTCATTTGTGAGGAGGAATATGATTCTTTGGAAAAGTTGTTAAGAGCCGTTTTGCAGCCTGATTGTGAAAAACCCGCTTTTTTTAATTAATCGAAACAGAACACTTAAATTCAAAATTCACTCAATAGGTATTTAACTAGTGCATACGCTGCCATTGCAAAGTTTTTATCGGTTTCTGTAAAACAGAATTTCGAAAATGTTGAAATTAAAAAAAAAAAGTTCTTATTTACAGAAACCAATGGAAACTTTACGATAGCAGCATATACGATACATAGCTAATGTAATGTTAAATAAAATAAATGTAATGTAGGTAATGTTTTGTGAAATAACTATAGAGTGAATTTTGAATTTAAGTGCTCTGTTTCGATTAATTAGAAAAAGGCGGGTTTTTCATAATCCGGCTGCGAAACCGCTCTTAAGTATGACAAGAGGACTATAATTTCATTTGGAGATAGCGGTCTTTTACCACGCGTATATGAGAAAAATCTTTCAATAACTTTAGCTGGGAATCAATCAACACCATCTCAATCTGCTACGATAAATATCAGTAGATTTCATGATTCAAACCTACGTCCCGAGATCGAAAGTTTAGTTTTCTTCCCGCTGAACTACCAACTGACGCTTTATATTTTAAAAGGGTGTATTCCCTGGCGCAACTATGTCATACTTTATGCAGGCAACACGAAATATGCGGAATATTCAGTGTTCCATGACATAAGCTACTTATCATTTCGGGTCTTCCCAAAGGGAGTACCTCGCTCTAACTACTGTGGCGGCTTCAATTCTATCTGGAAGTCAGCCTCAAGGTAGTTTCCAAACCAAGTAGACCAAAACTATTAGCCCTAATACTTACTTTAAATATTAAATGGAATTGAGGTAGCTTGAAGGTGGTTTATACCAATACTGACCTTTTGTGAATAGTTCTACCTGCGTTTATGTAGAGACTCTAGCCTTTTTCTTTGACTATTGTATAACAAAACGCTTGACCTAAATTAGCAACTCGATGTGTGTCGGTAGAAATATCGACTGTAACGACGTAGAAATAAAGTTTATATCAGCGCGCAATGCAAAGTGGCTGTTACGACGATCGCTGCGTCTCCAGATAGCGCAAAGTAGTAAAAAGTAATACTTTTCACCCGATTTTACTTGTGTGTATTATATTTTATTAAATTATCTAACCATAATAATTGTATTGCTCGAAAATAAATGACGTCAATTTGAGGTGGAGATGCATGAAATTAGCTATTATTTCTAATTTCAGTTATTATTTTGAATGCCGATATCTTATGGTTTAATAATTCATTTTTGGAAGTTCACGGCGAGATATTGGGAATAAGTGATGCTTTTTTTTATCCATTAAGTATTTAAAAGAAAACAAGAAACGGCTTAGCATAATTTTGCTGGAGGGGACGCTCAAATGTAAATTTTTCAGGAAATCCTTCAGATAACTGCGAAAACTGAACTAATATCCAAGTTATATTATAACTGAAAAAAAAAAAATGCTAAGTCATGCATACCTGCTTATCTATGGGGCATACTGAAAGTGTCTGGAACTGGCCACTTACAAAAAAAAACAATTACGGAATTCAAAAATGGAACTCTGCAAACATATTACTTTTAAAAAAGCGAGACTCTCATTTACTGACTGACTGGTTTTTCTTCGTGGCGTTGTTTAAGAAATTGTGTGTCACTATTAAAATTATTTTAATTTGTGAAAATTTCGCTGAAAGATTTTTTACGGTTTTCGGTGTGGCGTAAGTCAACAAGAGAGTTGCAAGAGACTTCAATTGGCATTTGGTGATGAAGCCCCATGTCACAGTTCTGTGTATTAGCGGTTTGGAGAATTCCCTCCCGATCAGAAAGTCTAAGTAGCAAAACGTCCAACAGCACGAAACGTCTAATGAGCTGTATGGACGTGATCATTTCCATGACGATGTCCGTGAAGGTCGGATGACATACTGAAGAAGGCCCATGTCAAATTGCCTGGAATAGAAGAGCTTATAGGACTAGACTGATGAATGTAGAAGAGGCGAAAGAGGTGTGTCTGGATCGTAGCAGATGGAAATCTGTAGTCTCTGCCTACTCCTCTGGGAGACATGCGTGAGTATATGTATGTGTATGTATGTATGTAACGTGTCCTCACGTTCCGCTAAGGTAACAGAAGCGTATTTGAAGGCTTCAAATGTAGAACTGATGACGCATCTGCCATATAGCACAGACCACGCACCTTATGACTTTTTTTTGTTTCCTAAAGTTAAAGACAAAAGGCAGACGTTTTACGAGCCCTGAATCGGGGGGAAATGCGTACCACAAAGCAATTGAAGAGGTCCCTAAAGAAGACTGGTCCAACTGCTTTTTACAACGGTTCCAGCAAAAACAAAAATGTATAAATTGTGAGGGCATATACTTTGAAAAACAATAAATGTATCATAAGTCTAATTTATATTTGGTCTTGTTTATCAGAATCCAGAAACTTTCAGTCTGGCCTAAGTATTAGATAGTTACAAAGATTAACTTATAATTATATATAGTTAACGTTGGTGCATAGCCAGCGATGAGATTGTCACATTCGAATATAAAGTGGCTCAGTGATCTAGGACGGGGGTGCAGTCCAGTAGAGAAGGCCGCGTGTGGAGATTTTTTTTTAGGAATGTTTAGGAGGTGTCTTAGTTAGTATTTTAGGCTTAGGTGGATATCCGTCACCTGGTGCATTTTTCAGTTATGACGGCATTAACTCTTTTAAGTTTTTAAATGTTTTAAGGATTCCGTAGTATCTAAAAGGTACAAAAGGAACGCGGAATAGCGATCAAAAAAAGTTGACCATAAATGAGAAAAATAAAAAAGATGTAAAATAAATTATAAAAATACAATATGGACTATATAATTTGACTATATTTAACTGCATATATTTTGGGAAATCCTTTAAAAAACCGAAAAATATGAATAAAATCACAGTAATATGTGTTTACGTAAATATTACAGGAAAAATAAAGCAGCTTAGAAATTCATGAAAAAAATTAACTAAATTAAATTTATCATCCACAATACGGAACTCTAGGTATGTGAGACTGACTCGCACTTGGCCGGTTTTTTGTTTCTGAAACCTTTCGTGTGTGGTATTGTACCAGATCGAATGAGGTTTTCATTGCCTCTGGTCCGGTAAAAAAGAATTATTATAGTGATTTGGAGCTGCAGTATTGCAAAGGATTTGATTTATTTCATTTTTTAACTAAATGGGGGGGGGAGGCGAGACAGATGTTTAATTTATTAGGCTGAGGTAGCTTGACGGTTTTATTTTTATAAAAGGAGGGTTCTGCAAATACTGATCTCAAGGGGAAATCTGAATGAATTGTTTGAAATAATATTGTAACTCATTCATACTATCGCGACTTTTGTTTTCACCATTCGTCGTTAAATACTATTGTTTAATGGAACGAACAAGCGAAGCGAGTTTGTGTTTATTAGAATATTCAACCAGAAGTTCAAGATGTGTAGTACAAACTACTAAATAGTAATAACGTTTGTACATGATTTACAACTCTGGTTTACTTTAGATTCGTATTTGTTTGAGAATTTTATCAATGATTAGTAACATTGAAAAATAAAATAAAATAGTTAGATTACATTTAAACGAATTTACCTGGAAAGCCTTTTAAGGGTTTTCATTTTGTTTCTGAAAAATAGGTGTCCCAATTGATGGCGACACAAAGTCTAGACAAACGTTCGAATTAGGCGCCATGAAGTCTGGACAGGCTGTATCACGTGACCACATGTAGCGTCATTCCGATAAGGAAACTTATGAAGAATTTAATAGGCTGATGTAGCTTGACGAGTTTACCTTTATAAAAGGAGGGTTCTGTAAATGTTAATCTGTTGGATTGTTCATTTATTTCTGATGAATATTTTTTTGTTATTTTTATTTTTAATTCCTAGGTTTCAACATTTTATCCTTATTATCAAGATGTTTTCTTCCTATAAATCATTGTTAAATATGAATGTTTTATAAAACGGGCAATTCAAGTGATAGAGTAAGTATGTGTATGTGAAGGAGCATTGGTATAACAAGAGCCTGAGTTGGTTGGAGCATCGTGAAATAAGGTAGGCGAGTGAAATTAGATAAAGGGAAATTAGGGTTGTAAGCACGAACAAAGTTGGTAGGAAAAAGGCAGAAAAGTGGATTTGTAGGAGGTTACATCGTGGGTCCGAGGAGCAGGGCAACATATTAGTTAAGTAATAATTACTTATCGGTTATGTTTTACTCTATGTTCGTGATTTTAACTACAAGGATACAAACGGTAAGGTAAAGGATTCTAGTTGGGAGGACTTTTAAAAGGTTTTCATTTTACAAATTCGGACCTTAAAAATAATCTTCCATCCGGTCGGAACAGAGATTATAAAAGAGGGTGCAGCGGGAGATAGGGGATCAGTTAACCTTCGACCACCGAGATGGAAGGATCATCACGAAGAGGAGTTAATCATCGACAGCCGAGATGGGAAGAATCATCACAAAGAGGGAGTCAACCTTCGACCACCGAGATGGAAGGATCATCACAAAGAGGAAGGAACCTTCAACAGCCGAGATGGAACAGTCATCACGAAGAGGAGTTAATCATCGACAGCCGAGATGGGACAGTCATCACAAAGGGATCAGTAAGTCTTCGACAGCCGGGATGGAGCAGTCATCACAAAGAGGTCAGTTAACCTTCGGCAGCCGTTAAGAAACAGTCTCGGGGGCGATAGCTAGGAGAATCAGGCCATCCGTGCAAGAGGAGCTGTGTTCCGGGTGAGTTGTTTATTTTATCACTTTCTTTAAATTCTATATATGGGTAGTTCTCCACTAATTGGAAAATCGTTGTCCCTGCAAAGATTTTGGCGGTAAATTGAATTTACTCAGTTGAATCAAAGGTTATTTGCAATAAAAACTACAGATCCTTCTGATGTAAGCAAACTGTTCTATAATTTAACTTTTTAATTTTTTGTAAATTCCTTCCAAACATAGCAAAAAACAGTACCCTGGCATGTCCCCATTCCAAAAATCACATTTTGATAGAAGGTTTTGGTGAAATGCTGCTTCATAATTACTTTTGACGCAAAGTATTCAGAAGCTTATTGAAAAAAGAACATCTACGGTAAAAAATTGTACATCATAATTAAATTTTAGTATTTTATTTGCTCAACTTCATTGTGTCCTCAAATTTTTGTAACAATACCCTGACTAAAATTGAAAATTGAGACAAAAGTTATCTATGGCAAGAAACATCTTTCTTTTGAGTGAAATGGAACGTAACTAGTGTGAAGTTTGATACAGTGCCGCGAAATACTGCGAGACGCTATTTTTTTTAGTGCTATCAGTTCCGCAGCAGGCAGAACACGTGTCAAGGCCGTCACGAAGAACAGTCCATTGGTAAGAATTTTTCTTTGTGTTTTTTTATTGAATCCGATAATATTTTTAGAATTTTGTTTAAATTTAATGCTCTTTCGCCTCAGTTCTAATAAAATAATAATAATTCTGATATTTTTTTAGATAATCAGGGTTTTCAGTGACATTTACAGTCCCCTGGTGACAGTACCCTGTACTCATGCATGTCAGGGGGCTGTTTACTGTTACAAGGGACTGTTTCTTTGTAACTTAACTTCACATATTTTACTGTATATAACGTAACTTTTTAATAATTTGTTGCAGATCTGCCAAAAATATGCCATCCAAGAAAAAAAAACTCTTTCTAGAGAAGAAACCCTTCAAAAAAGAGAGAAGAAATAAAAATGGAGATATCAGCGTCTTAAAGATGACCCACAAGAGGGAAGAATTGAAAGAGAAAGAGTGATTAAATTATCAGAAAAAAAAAGAAAAAGGCTTACGAAAACGTGTCAAAGACATGAACCCTCGTGAGCACAGAGCTGCCAAAAAGAAATGGAAAGAACCCTGCTCAGTCTACTGGTCTAAAAAAAAGGGCTTGAAAGACATGACAAATACGTTTTTGCGAGAGAACACACCGGTTTCAGAACCTGAACTTCCTCCACCACGCCCTGCATCCAGTAATCAAAGTGAAAATCGAAAGAGAAGGGCTAAAAAATAAAGAGAAAAGCTTAACAAACAGAAAGATATGAAGATAGCTGCTTTAAAGAAAAAACTTGAAAGGTACAAAAAGAGGCTGTTACGAATAGAAACTGGAAAGAAACAGTGCAAATATAACCTAACACAAAATTGAAAAGAATTTTAGATACTCCAGAAGCGCGAAAGGAAGTTGTTAAAAAGGCCTTATCTGTTGAAGTGTTAAACAACCAATTAAAAGAAAATTATTCCAAACAGAAGAACAATAGAGACAAACAAATGTTTTCAAAAGTTATTTCAGGAAACCTAGTTGAAAAGTACAAAATATGAAGACACAAGCTCTGTCTCTTACAAAAGAGTTAAGAAGTCAAAGCTGATGCCTTCTTCATTAGAAGTACCCAAACCAACACGAAGAGACAAAATTTCTGACCAGTGCCTGCGGGAAATTTTGTGAGTTTTTTGAAGCTGGAAAAAAGGATTATTTGACAAGAAATAATGTGAAAAAACAAAAGAGATATCTTTAAAGAATAGCGGGTTACATTTTTGAAAGTTAGTGACGATAAAGGCCAAACTTTCAAAGTTGATGAAAATGATGTCTCTGACATATCTTTTGATCAAATTGTAAACCCAGATTTGGTCTTAAAAGGAAAAAAAAATGTTTTACAAATTCAGTTTCGCTTTAGATGGTTTTGAAAAATAAATTGTCATTGTTGATTATTGTACGATTACCTATTAACCTATCTGTGATTTTGCATGTCTTTTTTAATTTTAAGTCAAATACCTTTCTAAAATGCTTGTTATTGTGACACGAAGCTGTTGAGTTTAGGAAGAGTATCAATTCAACTACGAGTGTAATTTTGTTATGATTGAGCCATAAAGTGCCTTTGTTTTTGAGTTTAATAAGCAGATAAGACTTTGTTGTGATATTTGTCCATTTCTAAAGTAAATTTAATTTCTAATACATTTAATTGTTTTTATTACTTTGAACGTCAAACAGTCTTCAGTACAATATCTCAGTCCCCTGTGCAGTCTGTCAGTCCCCTGTCAAGATTTTCCAGAAAATCGCCAATAATTCTGAAAATTGCATGGTGAAAGTCGGGCTTTTTAGGTCATTCATTTTGTTTTTTTTATTAACTGTCCCTCCATATGTTTTTGTTCCAAAACTCGCGAAAAATGTGTTAGGACACCTTTGTAGGAGCGATTTTCCAATTAGTGGAGAAGTACCCATATTTTTATTGTGTATGGAAACAATTTGCAGTGGCGTTACTAAATTTTCTACGTCTAATAGGTGCACCGTGTTAAATTTTATTCTCTTTCTTGTGTGTATGTGAAGTAATTTACTGTAATTTCACCCGATTATCTACAACTAATACATACGTCTTGGATTCGTGAAGCAGATATCTTCATTATTTCTTACCATATTTTAACATTTATGTGTGTGTGTGTATGTAAATTAGTTACTTCAATTTTCACCCGAATATTTACGTCTTTACGTCGTGTTTTTGAATACTGAATTATTTCTTACTTTGTTATATTTTTGTGTGAGTAGGCAAACTACAAAGGATTCTTCCGGTTCTTTTGTTTCCATCTCTTACTTTACTTAATGTGTGTGTGTATGTAAATAAGCTACTGCAATTTCACCCGATTATTTACATCTAATACGTCTTGGATTCGTGAAGCAGATATCTTTATTATTTCTTACCATATTTTAACATATATGTGTGTGTGTATGTAAATAAGTTATGTACTTCAAATTTCACCCGAATACTTACGTCCAATACGTCGTGTTTTTGAACAGGTTGCTGAACTTTTTAGCTGTGTTATTTCTTACTTAGTTATATTTTTGTGTGAGTAGATAACTTACAATATTCTTTTTCTCTTTCTTTGATAATTGTCTTTTGTTTTCATCATTTACTTTACTTAATGTGTGTGTGTGTGCGTGTTAATTTACTTTGATTTCTCTCGTTTTCTACCCAGTTAAATTTAAACAAAGTGTAGGATAAAATATGTATTAATAGGAAATTGTCTTATGTGATGTGTTGGGACCAACGGGGCTATGAAACGTAGGGTGTGAATTTCCGAACGCAACCCAAGCCTTGTTGAAAATAGCTTTGGAATTGTGTATTAACAAAGTAACCCTTTGAACACGTTCCAGGTGTAAAAGAATCACATATCTTGTACAGTTATATTCTTCAGATTTAAATGAACATTTTAAATAGAAATTTCTTTTAACGACCGTTCATGTTGAACTTGCTTCGTTTGGAACTACATAGAAACTATAGATTTTCATAAATACTTACCAATTTTGTAATAAAGACAGCTTTCCCGTTGAGACAGTAATACTGTAGGGAAAACTCATTCGTAGCTACGGAATCTATAAATTAGTATCCTATTTAGCTCGCGGCTCTAAAGATAGACATCTCTTTTGGGAATGTAACTAGCATAAAAGCAAAGGATTACATTTCTATAAATAATATGAAATAGTAATTTGGTTTTCCATAAAATTTTGGAGAAGGAACAATTCTTTAAATGACAAATTCGTATTGTGCCTGAAAAGTTGAGGTACCTTATGGAATGCTGAGTTTATTTGCGCCAGGGCCGTTCCCAGCCCTATGGTTCAGCAATGCAATACCATCGTAGACATTTATACACTAAACGGGGTAAATGTCCTACACTTCGTCAGGTGTAAATAAATTTATCTTCCTGTCAGCTAATTTGAAGAAATAGTAAAATTGGCAGCGGTATAAATCTTTCGCTATTGGAGTTATTCTGGATCCAAAATCATGTAAATCTAGCTGAATACATGTACGAAGTTTGTTTTGAAAAAAATGAATCAAGACCACTTCAATTTACGTCTTTAGTCAGGCTAAAATAGGCTTATGACTTATCCAATACGATCACATGGTTACGTTTCTAAAAAGAGATGTCTTCTCATTCAGTTAAAAGTGACTGATCTTCTTTCTAGCAGTTTTCGCTGAGTTACGTATCGGTGTAAGATCTCGTATAGTAGGAGCACTTCAGGGTTTCTTGTTGGTTCTTCCCTGTTGGTGTGTAGTTAGGGAACCATCACTCGTAGTAGGCTCATTTAAAAAAATAAAAAATAAAACAATTAAAAGAAACACTCGTAGTAGGCTCATTTAAAAAAATAAAAAATAAAACAATTAAAAGAAACACTCGTAGTAGGCTCGTTTAAAATAAAAATAAAACAAATAAAAATAAAAAAATAAAAACCTAACAATACAAACCTTTTAAAGATTTCTTCTGAAGGTTCTAACTGGTGTTTGATCAAAAGACAAGCCACATGAACGTTTATTATACTCGTAATGTCGTACAATATAAATACACGGCGAATTACTTAAAACTAAACAGAAATGTAGTAATAACAGGTTGACAATGAAATTGAAACCTAAATAACTAAACAAATAGTGTAATATTTAATGAACTTAAATGTTTGTCACCCTAAAAAGAGTGGTGCAAGTATTGTTATTGTTCATCTAATAAATATGATGTTCAAATTGTAAAGTAAATATTATTTTGTTAAAATCTCAGTTTCAAAATAAGCTAACTAAGAAATAAAAATAAAACAAATAAAAAAAAGTCTTGGGAGTATTCCATATCCAGGGGAAAGTACCTTCATGACATAACTTAAGACTTCATATCGAAACTTCTTGTTACATATATGATTACATGAAATAAAAATTCTATCCTACTCCATACCATAGGAGAGTTATTGGAAAGATCGGCTAAATAAGTCGTCTTCCATTCTTACAACATTTTATTGACTAAAAGTCGAAGTGATTGACTCTATCGAAAATGATCAGAGTGGATCTCAAATGAATTTATTATGTACTTAATAAAATATGATGAATTTATAGGGAAGATCGGCTAATTATGTCATCTTCTATTCTTTCAGTATTTTAATGACTAAAAGTCGAAGTGATTGACTCTATCGAAAATGATCAGAGTGGATCTTATATGAATTTATTACTTAATAAAATATGTTGAATTTATTGGGAAGATCGTCTAAATAAGTCATCTTCTATTCCTACATTTTATTGACTAAAAGTCGAAGTGATTGACTCTATCGAAAATGTTCAGAGTGGATCCTCATTTAAATATTTATAAAATGTGATACATGAAGATACTCGACCTTATCCATTCCCGCTTTACTGGTTGTGGTTATAAAAAAAAAAAAACAAATTGCTGTAAAACTTTGCAGAGTCCAATTCCAAACCTCTACACCAAATAGTGAATTGTCTAGATCTACTCAGTCTTCCCAGATAAAATGATTTTGGATCGACTAAGATAAATAGTTTGACTTGCTTTATACAATTACATTACTTTCATATTACATAATAACAGAGAATTTCACGTCACAATTAAATAAATAAAACGATAACTAAACAAACTCATACAAAATTACTAGGGACAATATTAATGCATATTTTCACTGAAACTCTTCATAGGATTTTATCATTTATAGTCTTATTATTACTCTTCTATGTAAATGGAGTCTAGTATACAAATACTATAGATCTTGGGTCTTCGAGATTACAACAACATGTCATGTTTAGCTAGAATGTTGCACAAATAATCTGCATACAAAGTTTATTTACATAGACAATTTAAGTGCCTTATTTTTCTCTTAATAGGTTACAACTAGCTCCTTTCGGTTAGCTCATTTCCATTTAAAAGTTACTCGTATGATAACAAATATATCTTCTTATAGATGAACTAGTACTTAACTTTGTAGGTCAATTGTTTTTATTATTTATCAATTACATTTTTGATTATGTTGTAGGAGGCTTATTTTTATACTCGATCTTACTAAAAGAATCAGGGTTACGTAGGTGCGGTACACAACGTAGGTGCTCATACCACTAGACGACGATCATGGCCAAAGACAAGACTAACACGTTTCATGCCTCATTAGTGCAACTTTTTATAGCCCAGCGGTTTGTTATTTAATATTTAGATAGGTCATAAATTCATATCTATAGATAGAGAAGTTCAGTATGATAAGTAGCAGGTTAGGTTAGCCAGAGCATAGGCTTATAGGTAATTAAACAACTAGGTAGGTTTAGACAGCTAGGTATATAATAGAGCTAGCTAGGTATAGAGATAGGTAGTCAGTCAGCTTGAGTTAGGTAGATAGCCAGTTAGGGATAGCTAAAGTTAGGTAGTTAGATAGATAGCAGTATAGATAGATAGTTAGGTCGATGGGTTTCTTTTCACAGCAGGTTCCGTGACCAGTATGTAGGTTTTCATAATTTTATATTTATTACATCGAGTATAGTGTTTATTTTCAAATCTTAGTTAAAATTTCTGAATTAAAATTATGCAATTTTGAATAGTAATCTTCACTGAATCTGCAGACTTTTCTTATTAAAGCTGTCGTGTTTAGTGTAATAGTCAATAATTTTCTTTTAGTTACTGATAGACTAGGGCAATATTTTAATATCTGGTATAGGGCTTAAGTATGGTTGCATATTGAGACTGGCAGAAACGTGTTAGTCTTTTCAACTGTTGCGTGAAAATGGAAAAGTAGATTAAGAGTAGAAAATAGCCTCTAATTAATACGATTCACATGGATGAGTGATGTTTTTCTGTTGAATGGAGTGCTGGTGTTGAATGGTTAGTTATGGGGAGTGTTTCCAGGTCCAATTCGGCAATACCTAAGCTCATTCGGACAGATTGTGTACATCTTTAGTTAGGACTTCTTGAGGGCAGCTAGTGGAGGCAGGGTCTAGAAAATGAAATAATAATATTATCATGACATGTACAGAAGTTGAATGGAAGTAGAGTGCGAAATAGACTTACAGTACGCAATAGAAGAAAGTATATTGACCAAATTGACGAGATATTGATTTTGTTGTTTGTGTCTACCCTTCTGAAAGTCAGGCGTGAGAGTATGTATGTATGTACTATTATAATAGGAATTTTGGAAGTGTAAAATTTTGTAGGGTTATATTAGGGTTGACATTAGGTGTGTTAGGATCGTGAAAAGTAATGGGGAGGGAGTAATTCTCTAATACTGACACCTTTTTGTATTGAAAATGACATTACTTTTTGTTTTGCTAGCCCCATTGTACTTACTAACATAGTTTTATGTTGATTTTCATTACTGAATGAAACAACAATAGTATAGGAATTTAAAATTTCTAATTTTCAATTTTAAGTCATTATTTCAATTCATTCAAGTAAGTGACTCCATTGATATCAGTATTACCATTTAAATGCAATCACTGAGATATTAGGTAGACTGGTCAGGATGGCTTAGACGGGTGACACCATAGATTTGAACAAAATGTATGTAAATTTGTTAAAATAAGATACTCATAATGAAAGAATGTCGATGCGTTAATATATGAAATGTTTTAAACAAACCTCAATATGAAGGTCTTTCAATCCAATCCATGGCCAGGTTTATGTATCTTTCTTGAATGCAAAGCTTGCTTTTCGGTAGTGGGCTGAATCAAATTTCACATCTGCTTTCATGATTTTGAAGAAAGTTCAGTAGGGCTTTCCAGTTTTATTTACAACAAGCAGTAGGTAGGACGAGTAGATTGAAAGCCTGATGAATGAAAGTGGTTTATGAATTATAACACTGTAAGGAAGTTGACAAGTTGTGAATTTCGTAAAAAGGGTGAAAAGGTTCATGAGAAGGACTTAAGTTTTTATTTGGCATGCAGTATTTTTAGTGTGTGGTCATTGTTGTAGAGGCGTACAATTTGGACATATTGATTACATTGTTAACAGAATGTACTATTAAATTAAAATTTTGGTGGATAAAGATGCACAAACAAAGATGGCATCGTCCCAAATAATATAAATAAAACTTGTAGATAGTCATGTCAGTTAAGGATAGTTTGCATAAATTAAATGAAACAAAGATTTCATGGTCCAAACGCTCAAAAAGTACTACATATAATTTTGGGTAATAGGGAACCCATTCAAGTAAAGTAATTAAAAGATAAATATTTATATTTGAAAATAAAATAGGAAAAGACAGCATGACTTACCTTAAAGGAAAGGTTTTGTAGTAAATCTAAGACAGGCCGATGTTGTTTTGTTTTCTCTTCTTCGATGCAGAGACATTGACGCTTCTTATTGTAGATTATATGGAATAATTTTCAAAGTTTAGCACATCCTCTATCGGAAAGGCCACACAATATTAATACTGAGTAAACTTGGGTTTATGGTTCTTTATCTATTTAATACACCTGAAAAATAGAGGATAAATTTTGAACTATAAATTAGAAGATTATGTAAGGAGATAAAGTATGTTTGAATTGAGTAAAGGTTGATGGAATGAGAGAAAATTTTGAGGAGTGTAAGTTGAAAGAAAAAGAAGGGGAGTTCTCACAGAAACTTGTACATATATGGTTTGGGTTATGGTTTGTTTTGGTTAATATGATGGAAGATGAGCACGGTATAGTGGAGTGAATGAGTTTTGTATGTAATTATTAATGGCACTTACAAGATATAAATCAGTGTATGAGGTAAAGTAATCTAAAGCTTTAACTTGTTTAATGTTTGTATATATGAGGCTATTATTAGTTTGTATGACATGGACGGAACACTTACGGACGTTTTATTCACTAATTAAACTAATAGTAGTGTTATGTTGCTGTATAAAAGTATAATTAAACCGAAGTTAGTGACAATAACTTAGGTTAGGTTGTTTACAAGCGAAACAATTTCAAGTTCAAGGAAACACTTTAGGTTAGAAATGGAAAAAGAGCGGGATTTTGTTTATCTTGTCAAAAGTCAGAGAGAGAAAGGGCGCCCCTATCGACTGACTCGGTCACAAATTGAAATCTTAGAATTAAATTGAGCAAGTTTTGTGCTGTGTACATGTGGGGTTCAGCGGTGAATAAATCAAAGCTATTTTTTTGTGGTACCGAGAGCGATCCTTTTCGAAGTGCCTATCTATTATTACTTAAGGATGATAATTGTAACATACGATATTAAGACGCGTATCGCGTCATTGTTTTTTTTTTAGAAATCAAATAGATGAATGATTACTTGACATAGCCTTTAACGCAATCGAGTTTTATAAGCTTTCATATGTAGGGGGCGAAATAAATAGACTCACGTATGTTTAGTTCGGCATCGTTTGCTAGATGGCGACTTTAGTAGTAAGGCCACAAAAGGTTCCTCCTAATTCAGTGTGACCATTGTTATGAAATTCCGAAGTGTAGGCGCGAGCTGTTCTAAATAATGAAATTAGGTTCTTGTGTTTTGTTCTGGTTCAAACACCGTCGCATTTAGATCATTGGCAATGAGAATGAAACTAAACTTTACGGCAGATAATAAGGAAATAAATAGACGTACATATCGGAAGTTTACTATTGTAGTTAGATAAGTAGGTACCTACATTTTACAAGATTATTATGAGAAGTGGCGTGAGTTAAGTATAACCGGCGGTTTATAACGATTAAAATGCACGAACGGAAGTAAGATGAATTAATGGATAAATAGTTTTTTTTCCTTCTCTATCTTAAGGCTGCGT
The DNA here is from genome assembly GCA_934047225.1 of Ypsolopha sequella. Lineage (NCBI taxonomy): Eukaryota > Metazoa > Arthropoda > Insecta > Lepidoptera > Ypsolophidae > Ypsolopha > Ypsolopha sequella. The sequence goes on from OW203987.1 coordinate 27,937,076, forward strand.
TTCAAAACGAGCGATTATCACTCGTTGTGATGCAAATGTTAGATACTCTATAGGCAGAGTTCGAGAGTTGATACGATTGAATCTGTCCGCAGGTAAACGAGCTATTACCTGACAGTTGAAATTAAGTTATATTTCCGATTTTACTCAGAATTATTTTAAAACAATGTAGTCATTATTTAGTATAAAAAAAAAACGACCATAAAAGACGTTCACGGTTTTTTATCCTTGAGTTACATTTTGTGTTAAATTGGTATAGATGTTTCTTGGAATTCATCTATGAGTGTTCCAAGATCAAAACTTCCTTATTTTTCTTGTACCTATATTGTGAAGATATTAATATGCTTATACAATCCGCGCGAATTGTTACACGTTTTGAAACGATTCCTTATGTTGTATACTTGAATGTTTGATTGACGGAAGGAAAAGTGAGGTGCGTTCATTTGGATTGTCGGGTGCAGCACACGCGAAGCCGGAATTTGACATTTCGTTTTTGTTTTCCTTTTTGGTGTTTCGTTGATGAAGCATCGTGAATGAACCGTCAAAATTGGACTCATCATCTACCTTCAGTGATGTGCCTTTTTGATGAAACACATTACTCACCCTTTTTAGTTTAATTAGGCGTCGTCTTCTATCGGTGTTGTCCATCGGAAATGAACGACAAGTGAAGTGTGTAAATAGCGACGTTAATACATTTCATAGCGGAGTAGCGTCATGTAATGTCAGATTACGGTATTTGTGTTTGTTGTTAACTTGGGTGGTCTGACTTTTATTCACTTCTTTGTTAACTTGGGTGGTCTGACTTTTATTCACTTCTTATACACATTTACATTTTGTGTATACTCACGAAAAGTTAATCATTGATCAACCTTCACTACCATTTATTGGAAATAGATAATTTTGGGTTAATCGTCTAATTTTCGACTTTACACATTATTCATTAGGAGCATTGTAATATGATACATTGAGTTGATAAGTCATCGAGTGATCTCAAAGAGCACATGGAAAAAAGCAGATAGTGTTATGTAGGCATCTAAAGATATTTTTGAGACATATGTACTTGTGATTATTCATTATAAAGTAGGATGGGGGCGAGAAATAGGTTATCAAAAGTTGAATTAATAGATAATTGTTATCTATTAATGTAGACTTATTTTGCTCTGAATTATGGATAAGGTGACCGAAGTTAACATGATCAAATAAATTAAATACTGAATTATATATGTCGGGATAAATTCTTTTATAATATAAAGAGTAGTATAATAATGTATGATTCAACATTCATTCTAGTAAAGAGAAATGGTGTTGGAGTGTTAATTTAAGTATAGAGTAATAAAGTATAAGTTTGGGGTTAATGTTAAATAATTATTGTTGGAGTAATGTTTTAACTAACATTAATTCAAGTGAGATCAATGTATTGGAAATATTTTTGTTGTTGATTAAAATAAATAAAGCATACAATATAAAAAAAGGAATGGACCTAATCCCCTCAGGAGTTAGAAGCTTTTATCTTTTGACTGACAACACAGAGACAAACTTTAGAGTTATAATTTAAGGAGTAAAATAAAATAAATGACTTTCCCCAACCCTGTAAAATTCGGTATTAAAATCAACAAAACTAAACCAAATTACTTTTACTTGGATCCATGGTCACAGCTAGGAACGCACTTTAACTCTTAACGAAACTAGATAGATTGCCGGGTGTCGAGTCGGCGGGCGATCAAATTGTGTTCAATTCTAAAGACACCTGGTCAAATTTATTTCGTTTTGCAACTGTTTTATCTAATTACAATTAATGAATGCAATGACTATGTACTTGTTCCATTATGTTTTAAATTTTCCTTCGAAATTTACACGACCATAGACCCACAACTTTTGGTGCGTTCCGTGTTACACCAATAAATGATAGATCTACCATCAAAGTTCTTACGCCCATGAAATCGTTCCGAATGATAAATGGCGTCCATCTTTGCATAAACTTAGGATTCACTCGTAACTCTTTTAAACGCGACATAGACGTTAACGCTTCCAAGTGACAGAATTTGTAGAAATTATGTTACATTACAAGAACACAAAGGGTAAACTACTTTAATAGGACTAAGAAGTGATATCTTTTAACTTAAATCTTTGAAATATGATATAAGCAGACTTTTTATGCTACAAATAATCTTTTTTTAGTAGCTGCCGGACAGCTGACATTTTTGATGGATCGCTCTGTGCGATGATAGCACAACATAGTGTTGATAATGTTGTTATCTTTAAAGTTATGGCGGCCATTTTAGGGTTATCGTTATTGCGCTAACACCAAATCGGAATGACCATTGGTCCGAAGAAATTTAAATTGTTAAAGTCGTCATTCGGAACGCGGTACTAGACGTTTGTTGTTGTCGATTTATTTGCCGTAGTAACAAAAGTGCGGGCAGTGCCTTCTCGTGTTTTTTTTTCTCTAACCGTTAAAAAATCGTTTTTCTAATTTGTGTTTACCGCGGTCATGGCTGTATGGATTGGGATCCCTTTGCCTTTCTAATTAGTGGGAAGAAAGAAAAAAAATGTACTTGCCGTCGCAATTTCAATAAAATTTAACGACTTTACACGGTCGAAAGCGCGAGAATTCATCCTATTTTATCATGGAAGAACATGAAGCAACAGTCCACGGTGCTTTCAAATAAGTTATGTATCTGAAGCATTTAATATACATTGAAGAGAGAAGATGGAATATTAAACTATGGAGGGAGCAAACAGTATGAATCAACAGTCATTGGTGAAGTCGAAATAGAAGTGAATTCATAGAACTTATGTATCTGGAGCATATAAGGTAAACAAATATACATTGAAGAGGGAATTTGGAAGACTGAACTATGGAGGAGGCAAGCAGTGTGAACCAGCAGTCCGCGGTGCGGTCAAATGGGAGGTTATGTATTCGGAGGGAGCGAGCAGTCATAAATAATAAAGGATTTCGAAATTGCAATCTGGCTTCAAGAACGATGGACAATAAACCTGAGAGAGAAAACCCCAGAAGTCGGACATATATTAAGAAGTGTGAACTATAATTTGATTCTGGTTGTGGAACTTTATTAAGTGAAAGCCTTTTTATTAGTCTTTATGGCAGATTTAAGAGTATAGGCTAGTTTTGAGTTTGGGAAGGAAAAGGAGTTAGACTTGCCAGAATTATTATAACTGATTAACAACAATAGAAAAGAAGTAGTGGTGTGAAGAGCTAGACAGATACATGAAGAGTCAAACAGGGGGCGTTATTATCAACTTAATTAGACATAATACAAAAGAAAAAAAAATGTTAATTAAAAAACAGGTGAGGGCTGCATGTTTGTGTCATTTGGCGTAGGGGCGTTCGGGTCATGGAGAGGCCTAGGGGCTGGAGCTTACCTCATATAACACACTAGTTTTGTTATCCAACGAGGTAATGCTGCTAGTGTCTTGGGTACCCTGTTCAACGATAGCGATGGCTTCAACAAAGTCTTTTATTTAGTGTAAATTTATTTTTATTTAGGTTAGTTTGTAATAAATCTATTTTTAGCAGTTTGTTTTTCATATTTAGTTTTAACCTTACATTGTTTATTTTTTATCTTTCACTTATATTTTAGTATGTTTTTCATTGAATTAAACATATCTATCATAAAATACCTTAAACACATACATATCATCTAAGCACAATTGCTTGTACCCATGAATGGAAACATGTTGGATTTTAGGATTCAGTGTAAATATAATTTTACTTAGTTTAGGTTGTATATATTATATATATTTATAGTTGTTTATGTTCTTGTTTTTTTTTATAAGATTATTTTGTTTTAAATTATTTTTAACTTTGCAATTTGTTTAATACACAAGGAAGGTGAAAATAAGTAAAATTGAAAGTAGGTGATAAAGATGTTAAATAAGGAGCAAGAGAAGAAGGTTGAGTCGGGGAGGCGTAGATGTTGTGGGAGGCTCCGGGGGGCTACTCGGGACACAGGAAGTAGATTTTGAATGTGTACAAGGAGCTGGAAGCGAGTGTAGGAATCCAGAGTAGTGATGTCAAATATGTGCACTACATCTGAATTCGATGTTTTTGGTGCATTTTGCTGAAATGCGAAATTAGAAAAACATAGGAAATGGAGGGAAAATTTTAGATTTCCATTTAGAGTAAATATAATTTTATTTAGGTTAGGTTGTGTATATATATATTTATAGTAATTTAGTTTGTTTAAGTGTTTGTATTTTATAAGATTATTTTGTTTTAAATTTCAAATATTTTTTTTTTATTTTATTTTGAAATTTGTTTGGTACAAAAGGAAGGTTACTAAAATTAAGGAATTACAAAAGAAGACTGTAGGAAAGTTTATATACCTATTTACAGGATAATAATTTTGTAAATATTATATCTAAATTTAAAGTTAATGTACATAATGATTATTTTTAATATCTTTTGTAATAATTTATTTTTTTCTCTTTCTGTAATTGTTTTCTTTTATTTTTTTTTGTGTTTTGACATATTCAAACAATTACCTGAGACTTCTCATTGTATAGTCTTTTATTTAGAGTAAATATGATTTTATTTAGGTTAGGTTGTATATATACATATTTATAGTAGTCTAGTTTGTTTAAGTTTTTGTATTTTATAGGATTATTTTGTTTTAATTTATTTTTAATTATGCAATTTGTTTGAAACAAAAGGAAGGTGAAAATAAGTAAAATTGAAAGTAGGTGATAAATATGTTAAATAAGGTACAAGTAAGGATATTAGACTCAGGAGGATTTTATCTTGAAATATTTAGTACAAAATTACCTAGGGAAAGCTTATATACCTATATACGGGATAATATATTTTCCAATTTTAAATAACTTTGTAAATATTATAGCTAAATTTAAAGTTAAGATTAAATTAACAATAATGTACATAATAATTATTTTTAATATCTTTTTGCAATAATTTAATTTTTTTTTCCTCACTTTTAAATGTTACTGTAATTGTTTCCTTTTATTTAAATTTGTTTTTTTTTTGTTTTGACATATTCAAACAATTACCTGGGTCTTCTCGTTGTATAATTACGCCCGATGTGGGCGATCCGAGATCGCAAAACCTCGATGGGGTGAGGACACTTCCATGTGACCTCTAGATGATGAGCAAGCGTGCTCAGGGCTATGATCCTCCAGTACATGTATTGAAAAGGTCTGGGGAATCCGCGTCCCAAAGCTCAGGAAATCCCCAAGGATAAACTTAAATTCTTGGGCATTCATATTTAATTTTTATTTTATTTAATTTTTTTTATTTTTCTTTCCTTCCGACGAAGTTTTAGTGGAAAAATTTTTTGATAATTTGGCGGGAATTTTCTCAGGATAATTTTTTTTTTCTCTTCTTTCTCTATTCTAAACGATCAGTATAGGAGTCAAGTAAAGAGATGTTAATTAAAAATATAGTTATTAGACAACATTAAATCATTAAACAAATTGTGTGTGTTTATATTTCTGTGCAGTGTACGTATTTGTGTGGTTTTAAAATACTGTAATACTTTTTTTATTCGAAGCAATAAAACTTTTATTTTTACTCTACTTACTTTACTTAACAGCTGAAAGAGGAAAAAATATAATAATCACTATTTTTAGGACCTACACATATCAATTTCAGGGAAGATAGTATTATTTTAACGTATATTAATTTTTGAAAACTTTTCTAGGGATCTGTTAGAACAGAGACGCGATAGCGGACGATCGGTCTGATACAAATATTTTTGACATCATTTCTCCCGTTTTAGACGATTTGGAGAAATCATCGAAATATATTATTATTAAATTTGACGAAAATGACATACTGACTGACTGCGTTTATTTTGTATTAGATACAGTTTTGTGAGGAAGGAAGCGTGGGAACACTCGATGATGATTTAGAGGTGGGACGCCTGCTGGGCACAGGCGGATGGTCGGCTCTCCAGTTGGAGCTATTCCATCCAGTTCCCATTGCTTGGAGCTTTGGTATCCTATTGTCCCAGTTGCATTCCCTCCTCAAATCTTCCACTTCTCTTAATATATCTTAATATGTCTGAGTACCCAAGGTACTTGAGGTCTTCTTCTTTAATGTGATCATTACTAAATACTTCCCATCTTAGGCTAGAATATATATAGCATTCACCTAAGTAGTGCTTACTCGTTTCCTCCTCGCTGCAGTGCGGGCAAGAGGAGTCCTCCTGTACCTTCATTATTGACAGATGTCTGTTCAGCCTACAGTGGCCAGCCAGAATACCCACCAACGTACCTAGATTGATTCTACTTAGATTAAGAGTAGACGATAGTCGAAAGAAACATTTTCGACTGTCGACAGGCCTCAATGTTCCTCCATTCTTCTGCTGAAGCCAAACGGCTTATTACCTTATTAGTGATGTTTGCCGGAATAGAGAGCCTAGGTTCAGGTCCAATGAACCTATCCTCTGCACCTTCTCGGGCTAATTCGTCTGCTTTTTCATTACCTTCAACTCCTTGATGTCCTGGGACCCAGACTACTATTGTTTCAGTTTTTTCACCTAGCTTAATGAGTGTATTTTTACACTCTCTTACTAGAGCAGATTTATTTACTGGATTTTTAAGCGCAAGAAATGCTGCTTGGCTGTCCGAGTAAATAATGACTGTTTTCTCGTTTATGTCCGACCTTGAGAGTACCATACTGGCGCATTCCATGATGGCAAATGTTTCTGCCTGAAATACGGTAGCCAAAGTACCTAGTGAGTAGGATGCGATTCCTTCTTCTTCATCTTTATCAGGTATAAAGACACCAGCTCCTGCTAGTCCTGTACTACCTTTCCTTGAACCGTCCGTATAGCAATTAATGCTTGGTCGGTCTGTCAGTAACTCCCAGTCTTCTCTGGTTCCTATATGTATGCGATATTTTTTATCGAATAATATTTCTTTCTTTATCAGGTCGTTATTGGCAAGGAGCATTTCGAAATTACAGCCTGATTTATCTGCTTTATATCCATAAAGTTGCCCTTTCACTCTTTGTTTATTTTCATTCTGTACCATTGCTCGGTAGCTCTCTTTTTGACCTCAATGTGCAAGGGATTTAGGCCTATTATCACTTCCAGAGCCCTGGTTGGAGTTGTTCTCAGGACTCCAGTGACCATGAGGCATGCCAATTTTTGCACCTTGTCTAGCTCTTTTCTTGTGGATTGTATGTATGTTCTTGGCCAACATACAATTGCTCCATATAGCACTCGTGGTAGAATGATGGCCTTGTATATCCAGTGCATTATGCTAGGCGTCAGACCCCATTTACTACCCACTGCCCTTCTACATTGGAAAAGTGTTCTTATGACTTTACTACATTGTGATCTAACATGAGTGTCAAATCTCAGTTTGTGGTCGAAAATCACTCCAAGGTACTTTATTTCTTTAACTTCTTCTAGAACTGTGCCCTTCAATTTGATAGGTTGTAGTTCCTTAGGTTTCCTCTTGTTTGTGAAGAGAACTAGTTTAGTTTTACTGGGATTTAGATCATGTCCTTTATCTTCACACCAGTCCAACACTTTTCTTATTGCAGTGATCATCCGAGATCTCACCGTGCTTAAGTCTTAAGTGGGAACACTTAGGTATTGTTGAAAGTAGAGTTAGAGTTTTAAGTGTTTGTCATTTAAATGAAGAGGTTTATTTATTTGGTTACGAAATATCTTTATAATATAATTTCGCTCGGATTTAAATATGAGGGAATGGTCTCTGAATGAAGTGTTTGCCATGATATTGAGATATATTATGGTAGGTAATCATAAAGGCATTATTGTTGAAATGAGGTTTATATTTCTTTGACAGTTAAGATTGACACATAGACTTCAACGATATTTTAATTAGGAATATTTTAATAACTGTCTGTTTCAACCAAAATTCAACATCCACTCGATAAGCGCAATTAAATATGACATAGTGGTCACGAAGTAAGACCAAGTAAATGATGAGAGGTTTGGAATAGGTTGACTTTACCTACTGACCTACTTGGGAAGTTTTACACGCAGCATATTAAAAAAATGAATTCTAGATTTTATAGTGACAAATCACGTTTTAAATATTTGAATTAAATCCAGGAATCGATTTCGGAGCCTTGTAGAGCTAAGCATGAAAACTATAAAACTAGGATTTATAGATTACCTAATTATAATTATTATTTAGTAGATAATAATAGGAAAATTTTACTTTAAACCAAATTTTTGATAATAACAAGATAGAAACTAGGTGGTGCACACACACATATTAACGAACTGTAATCTTAAAAATTAAGATTTACCAAAAATAATATCGGGCCTCTTATGTATTTTGCTGTTACTGGAATGGTGTACTATCTCAAAGAGAAAAGCACTAAGATTCGTTTATCAGAGATGGAGAAGGAAATTGATGAATTGGATGGTTTGTGTTTCTATTATTTTATGCCAATTTACTAATGCTTAAAATGTAATTTTATCTGTTTCAGAGACTACGATTAATTTTTTTTTTCTTTTCTTCTTTCTCTTTCGACAGTCAACAGTTGGGTATTGGTGTGGTGTTCTAGATAATACAGATTATCTAGTGACATTAACTTATTAAAGTTGTACACACTTGTACTTAGCGTAGATACTGTCTAATTTATAACATAAGGGCAGTTCATTAATACCCGGTATGACGGGTAAATCTCTATTGAACGGACTGATGGATCCTAAGAGTAGCGTGAAAGGAAGAGATCGCGATACAAATGAGATGTATGAGGAAAAGTTGTTTTATTAGGTAAAATATTACAATACCTATAAAAGTGTATATGTATGTATATGTATTTGATATATATTTGAGACTTTTGTGGTAAGAAGATTGTAAATGAGGGCTCTAAGGAGACAACAGATCTGACAATAGAGGTTAAATTATCATGGTTTTGACCAGAGACATTACACATATCATGGACTTATTATGGAAAATTGGTGTTAGGTTAAATTACATAGAAAAAAGTACATGGTAAGTCCTTACTCTACAGAAGCTAATACTCCCTTTTTCGGCAACTATACAAGCTCCAAGATACTGATTAGGATACTAGAGGAAGGACTCCAGTCGAGATAAGTAAATGACGGGATAGTTCTGGTGAGGTGGCCCATTGCTTGGAATTTAGTGCAATTCGAGATAATCTGATAGCAAGTCCAGTGTTAATCGAAAAGTTGGATTGGGCTGGAAGGCTATTCTATAATCGCAGGATTGGCTGGGCCCCACATCCCGGTTCTCACGTTGTGTTAAATGCCATGCGGTCGAAATAAGGGCTATCCATTATTGATTTATTAAAAAAGAATGGAGACTGGATACTAGTAGTTCCGGTTGGTGGATTGGTTTAAAGATACACTACAACAAATGCACCCTGGTAGAAACTATAATAATTTGTTTTAATGCGATGCTAATGGATTTGAGAAAAATTTTCTACGGTCAAAATAATTAGGATCTGCGAAAATGTTTTGGGGGCGAGCTGTACCAGATCGAATGAGGTTTTCATTGCCTCTGGTCCGGTAAAAAAGAATTATTATAGTGATTTGGAGCTGCAGTATTGCAAAGGATTTGATTTATTTCATTTTTTAACTAAATGGGGGGGGGAGGCGAGACAGATGTTTAATTTATTAGGCTGAGGTAGCTTGACGGTTTTATTTTTATAAAAGGAGGGTTCTGCAAATACTGATCTCAAGGGGAAATCTGAATGAATTGTTTGAAATAATATTGTAACTCATTCATACTATCGCGACTTTTGTTTTCACCATTCGTCGTTAAATACTATTGTTTAATGGAACGAACAAGCGAAGCGAGTTTGTGTTTATTAGAATATTCAACCAGAAGTTCAAGATGTGTAGTACAAACTACTAAATAGTAATAACGTTTGTACATGATTTACAACTCTGGTTTACTTTAGATTCGTATTTGTTTGAGAATTTTATCAATGATTAGTAACATTGAAAAATAAAATAAAATAGTTAGATTACATTTAAACAAATTTACCTGGAAAGCCTTTTAAGGGTTTTCATTTTGTTTCTGAAAAATAGGTGTCCCAATTGATGGCGACACAAAGTCTAGACAAACGTTCGAATTAGGCGCCATGAAGTCTGGACAGGCTGTATCACGTGACCACATGTAGCGTCATTCCGATAAGGAAACTTATGAAGAATTTAATAGGCTGATGTAGCTTGACGAGTTTACCTTTATAAAAGGAGGGTTCTGTAAATGTTAATCTGTTGGATTGTTCATTTATTTCTGATGAATATTTTTTTGTTATTTTTATTTTTAATTCCTAGGTTTCAACATTTTATCCTTATTATCAAGATGTTTTCTTCCTATAAATCATTGTTAAATATGAATGTTTTATAAAACGGGCAATTCAAGTGATAGAGTAAGTATGTGTATGTGAAGGAGCATTGGTATAACAAGAGCCTGAGTTGGTTGGAGCATCGTGAAATAAGGTAGGCGAGTGAAATTAGATAAAGGGAAATTAGGGTTGTAAGCACGAACAAAGTTGGTAGGAAAAAGGCAGAAAAGTGGATTTGTAGGAGGTTACATCGTGGGTCCGAGGAGCAGGGCAACATATTAGTTAAGTAATAATTACTTATCGGTTATGTTTTACTCTATGTTCGTGATTTTAACTACAAGGATACAAACGGTAAGGTAAAGGATTCTAGTTGGGAGGACTTTTAAAAGGTTTTCATTTTACAAATTCGGACCCTAAAAATAATCTTCCATCCGGTCGGAACAGAGATTATAAAAGGGGGTGCAGCGGGAGATAGGGGATCAGTTAACCTTCGACCACCGAGATGGAAGGATCATCACGAAGAGGAGTTAATCATCGACAGCCGAGATGGGAAGAATCATCACAAAGAGGGAGTCAACCTTCGACCACCGAGATGGAAGGATCATCACGAAGAGGAAGGAACCTTCAACAGCCGAGATGGAACAGTCATCACGAAGAGGAGTTAATCATCGACAGCCGAGATGGGACAGTCATCACAAAGGGATCAGTAAGTCTTCGACAGCCGGGATGGAGCAGTCATCACAAAGAGGTCAGTTAACCTTCGGCAGCCGTTAAGAAACAGTCTCGGGGGCGATAGCTAGGAGAATCAGGCCATCCGTGCAAGAGGAGCTGTGTTCCGGGTGAGTTGTTTATTTTATCACTTTCTTTAAATTCTATATATTTTTATTGTGTATGGAAACAATTTGCAGTGGCGTTACTAAATTTTCTACGTCTAATAGGTGCACCGTGTTAAATTTTATTCTCTTTCTTGTGTGTATGTGAAGTAATTTACTGTAATTTCACCCGATTATCTACAACTAATACATACGTCTTGGATTCGTGAAGCAGATATCTTCATTATTTCTTACCATATTTTAACATTTATGTGTGTGTGTGTATGTAAATTAGTTACTTCAATTTTCACCCGAATATTTACGTCTTTACGTCGTGTTTTTGAATACTGAATTATTTCTTACTTTGTTATATTTTTGTGTGAGTAGGCAAACTACAAAGGATTCTTCCGGTTCTTTTGTTTCCATCTCTTACTTTACTTAATGTGTGTGTGTATGTAAATAAGCTACTGCAATTTCACCCGATTATTTACATCTAATACGTCTTGGATTCGTGAAGCAGATATCTTTATTATTTCTTACCATATTTTAACATATATGTGTGTGTGTATGTAAATAAGTTATGTACTTCAAATTTCACCCGAATACTTACGTCCAATACGTCGTGTTTTTGAACAGGTTGCTGAACTTTTTAGCTGTGTTATTTCTTACTTAGTTATATTTTTGTGTGAGTAGATAACTTACAATATTCTTTTTCTCTTTCTTTGATAATTGTCTTTTGTTTTCATCATTTACTTTACTTAATGTGTGTGTGTGTGCGTGTTAATTTACTTTGATTTCTCTCGTTTTCTACCCAGTTAAATTTAAACAAAGTGTAGGATAAAATATGTATTAATAGGAAATTGTCTTATGTGATGTGTTGGGACCAACGGGGCTATGAAACGTAGGGTGTGAATTTCCGAACGCAACCCAAGCCTTGTTGAAAATAGCTTTGGAATTGTGTATTAACAAAGTAACCCTTTGAACACGTTCCAGGTGTAAAAGAATCACATATCTTGTACAGTTATATTCTTCAGATTTAAATGAACATTTTAAATAGAAATTTCTTTTAACGACCGTTCATGTTGAACTTGCTTCGTTTGGAACTACATAGAAACTATAGATTTTCATAAATACTTACCAATTTTGTAATAAAGACAGCTTTCCCGTTGAGACAGTAATACTGTAGGGAAAACTCATTCGTAGCTACGGAATCTATAAATTAGTATCCTATTTAGCTCGCGGCTCTAAAGATAGACATCTCTTTTGGGAATGTAACTAGCATAAAAGCAAAGGATTACATTTCTATAAATAATATGAAATAGTAATTTGGTTTTCCATAAAATTTTGGAGAAGGAACAATTCTTTAAATGACAAATTCGTATTGTGCCTGAAAAGTTGAGGTACCTTATGGAATGCTGAGTTTATTTGCGCCAGGGCCGTTCCCAGCCCTATGGTTCAGCAATGCAATACCATCGTAGACATTTATACACTAAACGGGGTAAATGTCCTACACTTCGTCAGGTGTAAATAAATTTATCTTCCTGTCAGCTAATTTGAAGAAATAGTAAAATTGGCAGCGGTATAAATCTTTCGCTATTGGAGTTATTCTGGATCCAAAATCATGTAAATCTAGCTGAATACATGTACGAAGTTTGTTTTGAAAAAAATGAATCAAGACCACTTCAATTTACGTCTTTAGTCAGGCTAAAATAGGCTTATGACTTATCCAATACGATCACATGGTTACGTTTCTAAAAAGAGATGTCTTCTCATTCAGTTAAAAGTGACTGATCTTCTTTCTAGCAGTTTTCGCTGAGTTACGTATCGGTGTAAGATCTCGTATAGTAGGAGCACTTCAGGGTTTCTTGTTGGTTCTTCCCTGTTGGTGTGTAGTTAGGGAACCATCACTCGTAGTAGGCTCATTTAAAAAAATAAAAAATAAAACAATTAAAAGAAACACTCGTAGTAGGCTCATTTAAAAAAATAAAAAATAAAACAATTAAAAGAAACACTCGTAGTAGGCTCGTTTAAAATAAAAATAAAACAAATAAAAATAAAAAAATAAAAACCTAACAATACAAACCTTTTAAAGATTTCTTCTGAAGGTTCTAACTGGTGTTTGATCAAAAGACAAGCCACATGAACGTTTATTATACTCGTAATGTCGTACAATATAAATACACGGCGAATTACTTAAAACTAAACAGAAATGTAGTAATAACAGGTTGACAATGAAATTGAAACCTAAATAACTAAACAAATAGTGTAATATTTAATGAACTTAAATGTTTGTCACCCTAAAAAGAGTGGTGCAAGTATTGTTATTGTTCATCTAATAAATATGATGTTCAAATTGTAAAGTAAATATTATTTTGTTAAAATCTCAGTTTCAAAATAAGCTAACTAAGAAATAAAAATAAAACAAATAAAAAAAAGTCTTGGGAGTATTCCATATCCAGGGGAAAGTACCTTCATGACATAACTTAAGACTTCATATCGAAGCTTCTTGTTACATATATGATTACATGAAATAAAAATTCTATCCTACTCCATACCATAGGAGAGTTATTGGAAAGATCGGCTAAATAAGTCGTCTTCCATTCTTACAACATTTTATTGACTAAAAGTCGAAGTGATTGACTCTATCGAAAATGATCAGAGTGGATCTCAAATGAATTTATTATGTACTTAATAAAATATGATGAATTTATAGGGAAGATCGGCTAATTATGTCATCTTCTATTCTTTCAGTATTTTAATGACTAAAAGTCGAAGTGATTGACTCTATCGAAAATGATCAGAGTGGATCTTATATGAATTTATTACTTAATAAAATATGTTGAATTTATTGGGAAGATCGTCTAAATAAGTCATCTTCTATTCCTACATTTTATTGACTAAAAGTCGAAGTGATTGACTCTATCGAAAATGTTCAGAGTGGATCCTCATTTAAATATTTATAAAATGTGATACATGAAGATACTCGACCTTATCCATTCCCGCTTTACTGGTTGTGGTTATAAAAAAAAAAAAAACAAATTGCTGTAAAACTTTGCAGAGTCCAATTCCAAACCTCTACACCAAATAGTGAATTGTCTAGATCTACTCAGTCTTCCCAGATAAAATGATTTTGGATCGACTAAGATAAATAGTTTGACTTGCTTTATACAATTACATTACTTTCATATTAAATAATAACAGAGAATTTCACGTCACAATTAAATAAATAAAACGATAACTAAACAAACTCATACAAAATTACTAGGGACAATATTAATGCATATTTTCACTGAAACTCTTCATAGGATTTTATCATTTATAGTCTTATTATTACTCTTCTATGTAAATGGAGTCTAGTATACAAATACTATAGATCTTGGGTCTTCGAGATTACAACAACATGTCATGTTTAGCTAGAATGTTGCACAAATAATCTGCATACAAAGTTTATTTACATAGACAATTTAAGTGCCTTATTTTTCTCTTAATAGGTTACAACTAGCTCCTTTCGGTTAGCTCATTTCCATTTAAAAGTTACTCGTATGATAACAAATATATCTTCTTATAGATGAACTAGTACTTAACTTTGTAGGTCAATTGTTTTTATTATTTATCAATTACATTTTTGATTATGTTGTAGGAGGCTTATTTTTATACTCGATCTTACTAAAAGAATCAGGGTTACGTAGGTGCGGTACACAACGTAGGTGCTCATACCACTAGACGACGATCATGGCCAAAGACAAGACTAACACGTTTCATGCCTCATTAGTGCAACTTTTTATAGCCCAGCGGTTTGTTATTTAATATTTAGATAGGTCATAAATTCATATCTATAGATAGAGAAGTTCAGTATGATAAGTAGCAGGTTAGGTTAGCCAGAGCATAGGCTTATAGGTAATTAAACAACTAGGTAGGTTTAGACAGCTAGGTATATAATAGAGCTAGCTAGGTATAGAGATAGGTAGTCAGTCAGCTTGAGTTAGGTAGATAGCCAGTTAGGGATAGCTAAAGTTAGGTAGTTAGATAGATAGCAGTATAGATAGATAGTTAGGTAGGTGGGTATCTTTTCAGTATCAAAAGAAAGGGATTCACGAGCTGATTGTTACTACACCATTTAATTTCAGATATTCGTTTTCTAAAAAACAATAAAGCATTTTCAAAACTTTTCATACCAAGTTTGGGCTCCTCCGGGAAGAAAAGAGCTGAAGGAATTTTGTGAAACGTACATCAAACGACTCTTAGTATTCTCATGTTTTAGGTCATGAAAGCTAAAAAATAAATTTGCATAATTTTGCCTCCTATAGGGTTTTTCCAAACAGGATTTCCATACCAACTAAACAACTTTTTTTTTTTATACATTTTGTAAAAGTTTGAGTCTAATTCAGAGTCTGTAGATAAGTTACAATATTTTTTATTTAAAATTTATATAAATCGCTTCAAAGTAATTCCACTAGTCACAAGGAATTCGAAAAATTGGATTTTCAGTCCACCATAGTGCAGACACTTCACAAATTTCACATACATATCAACCTACACTCGGGGATATATTTATTTTAGTCGCATCGTACCTGGATCACCACGTATGAGATGCACGTTTTGGCCTACATTAGATGACCTGCACGTGTAGCGAGATGTATTGGTAGACCATGAGAATTGTGCACTTTGCTGCGAGGTGGACATTTTGGATGCATTTTTTAAGAGTACTTCCGTATGTATGTGCAGATTGGGTTTTCCGTTAGTTTCAATATAGAACCTGCATTTTTCAAAAATTTCCTATATTACTAATGTTGATTCCGAAACTATATTCAAAACAGTAATTTAGGATTTTTTTTAACGAGTTCTTACCACGTTTTTATTTATGTTATGAACTCCGGATATTTTGGCGAAATTGTATTCACCATCAACACGGGTAGACTGAAGTTCTTGCAAGTGTCAGAACTCAAAACTGAGAAGGCTCTTAGTTGAAACAGAGAAGGCCCGTTATGTTTTTCCTATTTTTTGGTCCACAAGTTTTGGAGATAAGGGGGGGACATACAATTTTTATGGTTTTTCAAGGATTTCTCGAAAGAGATGCATATAAATATAGCCAAAGTATATATTTTTACAATCAGCTTATTAATATTTACGATTTGATACCCATATTGTATTTTTATAAAAATTTTCTTTTTATTCATTTTACTTTTTTATATTTTTATTTGTGCTCAATTGTTTTTATTCGCTATAGTTTTTCTCTTATTTGCCAGCTATGATTTATAATCGACATTTTTTTCATATTTTTTGGCCAACCAGTTTCGGGGATAAGCGGGGGGACATATATATTTTTGTGTGTTTTAAAGATTTCTCGAAACCAGTGCCAGTAAATATAGTATAAGTATATTTTTTTACAATCTTCAATTTGATACCCATATTGTATTTTAGGATAACATGTTTTATTTTTCTCACTTTTTGTAACCGCGAGGTTACAGGAATGCAGAGCTGATGGGATTTGAAGATTGATTGGAGAATTGTAGGTAAACTGACTGACCTTTGATGATGATTGTGGATGGATGTGCCGTGTGGCGTCTCTCCTTGTTGGGCTGATGGAACTGGCGCCTTGGGCAGGGATGTGCAGAATGTCTTGGTTCGTGGAGTACTAAACACAGCACTGGTATGATCACAACACTGGTAGGTACGCGAGATTTCGGCGTGTTGGCGGTGCGAGTGTGTACACACGTGTCGTTTGAACGATGTCCCGAGCGGAAGAGAGTGAACGAGCGGCGCCCAGCGCGCGAGTCGATTGTGTCGCCAGGTGGCGCCAGCGCTGCGCCGCGAAATTAGTCATGCACATGCGCGAACGTCACGCTGGTGGCATGAACATCCTGGGGGGGCCGGGGCTGCGGCTCCTCTTGAGCTGAATCCAACGGCAGCCTGGCTATCTTGAACACAGGTCGTCGCAGATTTCCATGAGCTGTGTCCAGATCCACAACTCGGATCACTCCATCCTTGCCAGGTATCGTGCGGAGAATTCTCCCCAACTTCCATTGGAGCGGAGGCAGGTCATCCTCTTTGATGAGGACCAGTTCACCCACTTGAGGAGGGGAAGAAGGGGAGAGCCATTTGGAGCGGGTTTGCAGGGTATGGAGGTAGGATCTGGACCAGAGAGTCCAAAAGCGCTGAGAGAGCGCTTGAATGAGTTGAAACCGTTTAAGAGCAGATATGGGTCTGTCGTCAAAAGACTGCTCAGGTAGAGCGGTGAGCGGACGACCAATAATGAAATGTCCGGCCGTGAGAGGTTCAAAGTCCGTAGGGTCGGATGAAATTGGGCAGAGCGGTCTTGAGTTGAGTACAGCCTCAATTCGAGCCAAAAGGGTAGAGAATTCCTCAAAAGTGAGGTGCTTTTCACCTATCACGCGATAAAGTAGTTGCTTGGTGGATTTTACGTTTATTTCGTGCAGAGCGCCGAACCAAGGCCCTTTAGGCGGGTTCAGTAACCAAGTTATGTGCTGATTCGCGAGCTTGTGAGTGATTGCATCATTGTTTGACCTGAGGAAGTTCTGAACTTCAATGAGCTGATTTCTAGCACCTACATAGTTTGTGCCGCAGTCTGAGCGAATGAGAACTGGGGTACCGCGACTTGAGATAAAACGTTGCAATGCCGTAAAGAACGCTTCCGTTGTGAGTGCAGAGACTGGTTCCAAATGAACCGCCTTTGTTGCGAGGCAAACGAAAATACAAAAGTACGCCTTTATGAGTTTCGCGTTCCGCAACGTGCTGGATTTAACGAAGAAGTGGCCAGCAAAGTCCGTCGTGACGTGACTAAAAACTGGCTGAGGAGTAACTCTGTCTACTGGGAGATCAGCCATGAGCGGAGCCTTGGGCTGAGCGCGGCACCGGAAACATCTAATACATTTAAACACGCGATGTCTAATAATACGACGAGCGGACAGAATCCAGTACTGCTGGCGTAATATGGCGTGTAATGTGTCAGCTCAAGGGTGGCAGTGTATTTTGTGATAATGGTCTATGATGAGATCTACGAGCGGACTTGAGCTGGGTAGAATGAGTGGGTGTTGAGCGTCATACCTAATTGACGCGTGAGAGAGACGACCACCGACTCTCAAGAGGCCGTCCTTTATGAAGGGCGAGAGGCGCTGGAGCCGAACGGGACAAACTTTATCAGTCTGGATACGATTAATGTCTTCAGCAAACTCATTGTGCTGAACAGAGCGGACCCAGTGCAACAGAGCGTCCCTGCGTTCATTAGCTGTCAACGGACCAGAGCGCCGTGCATCTGGGCTGTGCCGACAATTGAATATGAACCTTTGAATACAAGCCGTCACTCCGACGAGCTTGTCAAGTGAGCTGTAGCGAGTGAGCAAGTCCAGATCGATATCTGGGACTGCTATGTGTGCTGGTACCTTTTTGGGCTTAAGGCCTGAGAGAGCATGATGGCCTAGAGCGGGTGGCATCTTGGGCCAAGTGCAGGTAGGTTCTTTGAGCCAACTGGGTGACCACCAAAGGTCATGAAGTGAGAGAGACTGGGCAGACATGCCTCTGCTTGCACAGTCAGCAGGGTTGAGGTTCGTGGGCACATGCCTCCACGTATTGCTAGATGAAGTAGCTGTGATCTTAGCCACTCGATTGGCCTCGAAAGTCTGCAATCGGTGAGGTGGGGTATTGAGCCATGCCAACACTATTGTGCTATCTGACCAGCATGTGTGTGTTTGAATGGCTATATGAGCTGACAGTTGGGCTGACACTCGAGTCATGAGCTGAGATAAAAGAGTCGCGGCTGACAACTCCAATTTCGGGATTGAGAGGCGAGTCTTGATGGGTGCGACCTTGGACTTGCCAATGATTAGGTGTACATTGACATGTCCAGTGGTATTGCGCTCATGAAGGTAGATAACGGCACCAAAGCCAGCCTCTGATGCGTCCGCGAACCCGTGAAGTGAGTAAGTAGACGTGGGCTTATACTTACAAATGTGTCGAGGTAAACGGAGGTTTGAGAGCTGAGGAAGATCCTCTGAAATGTGTTGCCACTCTGTGTGGACTTTTTCAGAGATAGGCTCATCCCATCCTATTTTCAGAAGCCAAAGCTTCTGGAGAAGAATCTTTGCGCGGAAGATGACTGGAGTAACCCAGCCATTGGGGTCATAGAGAGACGCTACTGTACTGAGAATGGAGCGCTTTGTGACTTGAGCATGAGTGGGCAGAGAAATGCGATAAGTGAACTCATCAGTTTGAGGAATCCACTGTATTCCCAGAACCTTAATGGAATTAGGGTCGGGACTGAAGTCAAAGTCCTTGGGCATGTCGCACTGGTCATCTGGGAACCGTTCAAGGAGCTGAGGCGTGTTGGAGGTCCATTTACTGAGCTGGAAGCCACCTAGGGCGAGTAACTCGATCAGATCGTTTTGGAGCGACTGAGCAGATTCCACAGAATCTGCACCTGAGAGAATGTCGTCCACAAATATTGATTTGCGGAGGACCTGAGCAGCGTGGGGGTAGCGATGACCTTCGTCATCAGCCAATTGGAGTAAAGTGCGGATGGCATGGTATGGGCTGGACCTTAATCCATATGTGACGGTATTAAGGGCATACGTGAGCAGGGGCTGGTTGGGTGAAGACCGCCAGAGAATGAGTTGAAAAGGTCTTTGCTCTGGGTGAATGAGGATATTTCTGAACATCATTCGGATGTCAGTGCTGAAAACTTGTGAGTGGATCCTGAAGGACATGATAATGTCAACAATATCTTGTTGAAGAGCTGGACCTGTATGAAGACAATCATTTAAATTGACGCCGTTTGAGCTTTTACAACTTCCGTCAAAGACGCAGCGTAACTTTTCTGATCCTGGCTTAAATATGCCATGATGTGGGATATAGGAATGGGATTTATGAGCAAAGCTATTGGGGTGACACGGCGACATATGTCCCAATTTTATGTAATCTGACATGAACTCTACGTATTTCGAGCGGAAGGGCAGGTTTGCTAGCAGCTTCTTCTCTAAATTGAGAAACCTGCGTAGCGCAATAGCATGAGTGGAACCTAATGTCGGCGCGTTGTCCAGAAAGGGCAGTGTAACCATATATTGACCTGATGGTTCACGAGTAGTTGTGGTGCGGAAAATGTCCTCACACTGTCCCTCTAATGGGCTGGTATGCTTGTAGGTTTGGGGTTCCTCGGATTCCCAAAACCTCTCAAGACTTTTGTGAATGTCATGAGTGGAACGCTCTGAGTCCGTGTGAGAGCCGACAATGTGAACTGAATTGACCTGATTCGTGGGTGAGGTATGTAAACTTTCGAAAGGTCCTATTAATGTAAAATCGAATATCGTGCCGAAGGCTATGGGCTTGCCAGGGCCGAGCGAAACCTTGGTTCCGTCCAACACTTGACCAAGAACGTCAGATCCTAGTATTAGATCAACCGGAGCTGGTGTGTGATATTCTCGATCAGCAAGAGGAATCGGTGGGTGACCTGTTAACTGAGCGAGATCTGGAACCTTTTCCAACGGTAGGTACCCAGTTACGTTCTTCAATATATGGGCTGTGGCCGTGATCATAGGTGTGTCACGGTGAGTAGGTCGGCATACAATTGTGATTGATGCCTTTGAGTTTTGTGTGTGCTGATTTCCAACTCCTGCGATTTTTAGAGATGTATGTTTTAATGGTAAATTTAAAATTGTGGCCATGCGCTGAGAACAAAGAGTCAGCATACTTCCACAGTCTAACAGGGCTCGTGCTGAGTGAAATTGACCATGTACGTCTGCTATTTTAAGTGAGACGGTTGGCAACAAAATTGGTGTGTTAGTGACGTTCAATACACGTTGTGCGGAGTTACAGGAATTCTCTGTTGGCGTTGAAGTCATGGAGTGAAAATGAGCTGAGTGTGTATGTGATGAGTGTGCGTGTGATGAGTGTGCTGAGTGCTGGTCGTCCTCGCCTTCATAGTGCTCTGTTATTGTAGGCAGTCATTGTTGCCTACCTACCCGAGAGTTACTTGGCGATCGCGATTGAGTGGGCGAGTTGGGATAGGACGTGTATGCCTGTGTTGCATGTGCCGAATGGTATTGAGGCTCATGCGCTGAGCGCTGTCTGGGCTGCTCACGTAGAGACGGAGGCAGCAAATGAGCAGATGAGCGTGTCGGAGACATGGCCCCATGGCGATGCAATGAAGTGTGGTGGTCAGTCCGCCCACACTCCTTGCATGCCCGTGTAGACCTGCACTCGTTCTCATAATGAGGACCCAAACAGCGTCGGCACCGGTTGCGTGAGTTCACAAAATCCCACCGACCTTGAACCGGTTGGCTATTAAATTCTGGGCAGGCGATGAGTTTGTGTCCCCTATTCCTGCAGTATGGGCATGGCATACCACCAGTAGGGGAAGAAGGTTGAGCCGAATAATTCTGTTGGCGAGTGGGTGATGGGGATGATTGGGCCGAGTAAACTAGCTGACGAGCGGAGGATGAGGACGGTTGGGCCGAGTAGGTTAGGGCGTCACCGAATGCCAAGAACGGCCTATGGGGAGCAGGTTGAGGAGAGCGATATTCTTGCCGGCTCCTAAGCGGAGCTATGGGGCGGAATTCTCGAGTAGCCGTATAAGGCTGACGGGAACCTCGAGTGGGCTGAACCAGCTGATTGAGCTGAGCGAGCCTTCCTGAAGGGCCGAGCCGTGCTGATGAATGAGCATCCTGTGACGCAAGGGACGACGACTCATTCTCCTTGCAGCGCGCGTGCTCTTCCAAGAACTCAATGAGGTTCTTGAGCGTGGGCAGAGTTGCGCGAGATCCGTACTTCCGCTCGAAAAGAGTGCGGAGCTCGCCTTGTAGTTTTCGCACCACCATGGACACGAAAACATAGTCAGAATCTTTCATGGGCAGATCGAGGTTGCGGAGAGCGCTTTGCGCTGAGATAAGCGGAATTAAGAACGATGTGCGGATATCCGAACGCATGTGGATGTGCGGAAGGTTCATGATAATGTCCACAAATCGGTCAATGAGTACGCGACAATTGTCGTAACGCTTGGTGAGAATTTCCATGGCTATGGGATAATTCTCGTTGGTAGGGTAGAGGTGTTTCACCATTTCATGTGCCTCACCCTTTAGGGCACCTAACAAATAATGCAGTTTGACAGCATCCGAGACTGTAGCCATCTCACTGATAAGGCTCCTAAAAACGGCAATAAACGAGGGCCACTCTTCCACGTTCGAATGAAACTCCGGTATGGGTATTTTTGGTAGAACACCAACGGGTGTACCTGAGCTGAGGGGTTGCGTCTTGTCCGGAAGAGCTGATTTTTCTTTCAGTTTTTCGAATGCCACTAGGATAATAATAATAATAATAATAATAATGGTGTACGTATAGGGCCGCTACCTGGGGGTGATCGCCAGGGCGCGTCTGGGGCTGGCGCTGGACGTGGCAGCATGCGAGCCGCCAGCACAAACCATAGACTGGTCCAACCACCTGACCAGTCCGCCAATCGACCATCACCACCAGTTGGCTTGGTGTCGGCAGGGTCTTCACAGACCCAGCATTCGGCACTCGCCGCTGGTGAGAGAGTACGGCGCATGAGATGGTCCAGCGAAATGAATGCCAACGCCATGCGCGCGTACTTCAGAGCAACGGGGGGCAATACCGGTGCAACGGGATATCGAGCAGTAATGTTACGCGAATTTCTGTTGCTGGAGCCCTCGATAACTGTCACGGAACAAAACCTGGCGGACAGAGTTCGGTATATACAGCGCTCTAACGTATTTAGCGCTGCCGAACTCGAACAACTGAGACGCGAGATTGTTCCTGTAATGGATAATGCACCACATGTGGAAGATGTCTCTACCCAACCCAATGACAATGAAGAGACAGAACTTAATCCACAAAATGTCGCCGAAGAAAACATTACAGAAATGGTCTCCCAGGATTTAGAGCAAATGAGGAACATATTAGAAGAGACGATTATAGAGTATCGCCAAGTGCCTCTGGAACTGAGGCCTCGGCTTCCCCGAGTGCCTCTAAGCATCAAGGTTCGGGATGTCGTTGGGGCCATTAATCAGGTGCTGCCTCCATTCCTGGAAAGCAGCATCGATCTCTGGGATACGGATACGATTCTATTCGGCGCCGCTATGGCAGTTTGCCGGATAGTTGGCGTTCATATGCCAGGTACTGGATCAATCACTCCCAGAAGTGGTCAGATCCCAGCCTGGCAACGCAGAATTAACCGCCGTATCACCAGAGCAAGGATCCTTATCGGCAAACTGACCAGCTTCAGGTTAGGCAACACGAGGCCTAGAGTGATGCGCTTTGTTACGGAGGCATTTGCTGGGCAAGACATTGATATGTCCCACCCGGACTTTACCCAAAACGTAACAGAGCGCATCGACTTCCTGAAGCAGAAGATTGCTGCTTGGGGTAAGCGATTAAGGCAATACTCCGAAATGGTAAAGAGGCACCAACATAATCGTCTTTTCGAAAGCGACCAAAAGAAGTTTTACAGAACTCTGGAGCGTCCGGAAATTAGATCGATAGGCGCTCCACTGGAGCAAGCTGATGTAGTCGCCTTCTGGCGAAGCCTATGGTCACAGCCTGTCACTCATCGGGAGGGCCCGTGGTTCGAAGCTGTCGAGGGAGCATGTGCGTCTATCACGCCAATGAACCCAGTCAGAATCTCGAAGGAGGACGTAACTGCTGCGGTCCGTAAAGCCCCGAACTGGAAAAGTCCAGGACCAGACGGACTGCAGCATTACTGGCTAAAAGGATTCTGGCGTTCCCATGCTACCCTCGCAAGGCAGTTCCAACAGGCCCTTGACGATGGTACGCTCCCGAACTTCTTAACTACAGGAGTCACTTACTTAGCTCCAAAAAGCGAAGATACCGCGGATCCATCGAAATACCGCCCCATCACGTGTCTTTGTACTATATACAAGACGCTTACTTCCGTTCTGAGCTCCAAGATTTCTCAACACATTGTTGAAAATCACATCAT
Source organism: Ypsolopha sequella (assembly GCA_934047225.1). Taxonomy (NCBI): domain Eukaryota; kingdom Metazoa; phylum Arthropoda; class Insecta; order Lepidoptera; family Ypsolophidae; genus Ypsolopha; species Ypsolopha sequella. Next base: position 27,961,125 of record OW203987.1, read on the forward strand.
CTCGGACGCTCAGAACGGATGTAGGGGCGGTAGCCGCGGTAGCAAGGAGCTACTCCTCATTGACGCGGTCGCTGGCAAACTGGTCAGACGCAACCGTTGGAATTTCTCCGCCGCCTGGATAGACTACAAAAAGGCTTTCGACTCGGTCCCCCATTCATGGCTCCTAAGGGTCCTTGAGCTGTACAAAGTCGACAATACAGTTCGACACTTCCTTGAAGCATGTATGGGGCAATGGAGTACTATCCTTAGTATCGCAGGCGAGAAAATGATGGATGCCGATGACCAAATACGGATAAAAAGGGGTATTTTTCAGGGTGATTGTCTGAGCCCGCTTTGGTTTTGCTTGTCACTGAACCCTTTGAGTCAGCTTTTGGAGGAATCAGCGACGGGCTTTCAGTTTCGGAGGGGAGGAATGCGGCTATCGCACCTTCTCTACATGGATGACCTGAAGCTTTTTGGCCCCACAGCTCAGAAACTGGAGGTGTTGTTGAAGATCACTGATGACTTTAGCAACTCCATCAGAATGGAGCTAGGGGTCGACAAGTGTGCGGTCTTGCATGTTGAGAGGGGGCATGTTGTTCGCTGCGATGGAGTCGATGTCGGCTCCAATCGATTGAAAACCCTTTCCGAGACTGAAACATACCGGTATCTGGGCATGTCCCAAACAATCGGTGTGAATGAAGCAGACATGAAACAAGCCGTTCGTGGGGTATTTTATAATCGCCTGACAAAAGTGCTTGAGAGCTTTTTGTCGGGCGGAAATAAGATACGAGCTTATAATGCTTGGGTCATGCCTGTTCTCATGTACACATTCGGAGTGCTCAGATGGACTCAGACCGAACTAGATGCTCTGGACAGAAAGGTCCGCACAACCCTGACCCGTCATAGGATGCATCATCCGAGATCGTCGGTCATGAGACTGTATCTCCCGCGGAAGTGTGGTGGTCGAGGCCTTTTAAACGCCAAGACCATGCACAACCGTGAGATATGCAGTCTCAGGGATTATTTCCTGTCGAGAACGGATGATGCAATCCATAAGGAAGTCGTGGCATGTGATAAAGGACTCACCCCTTTGTCCTTAGCCAGCGAGGAATGGCGCGACCCGGTTGTACTTAGCACCGCTGAACGAGAGTCAGTATGGTGAGGAAAGGAATTGCACGGGAGGTTTCACAAGGCTCTTCACGAGCCTCACGTTGACAAAAAAAGCTCCCTGCATTGGCTGCGCTTCGGTGACCTCTTTGGGGAAACCGAGGGTTTTGTCTGTGCAATACAAGATCAGGTGATCAAGACGCATAACTACCGGAAATACATTATCAAGGATGGGACCCAGGACATCTGCCGGGCATGTGCCCATCCTGGAGAATCTCTTCGACATGTTATTTCCGGTTGTTCCGCTCTTGCCAACACTGAGTATCTGCACAGACACAACCAAGTGGCCAAAATCCTTCATCAAGAACTCGCCCACAAGTACGGCCTCGTAAATGAGAAGGTGCCATATTACAAGTACTCACCGGCGCCAGTACTAGAAAACGACCGCGCCAAGCTCTACTGGGATCGGTCTCTCATCACGGATAGGACTATTCTCACGAATAAACCTGACATCGTGTTGATGGACTGGGCGCAGTCTCGGGTGTCTTTGGTGGATATCACAATCCCACACGATGAGAACCTCGTGAAAGCCGAAACCGAGAAGAGGAGGAAGTATCTCGACCTGGCTCACGAGGTTACCGACATGTGGGGCGTGGCATCCACCGAAATAATCCCAGTTGTTTTATCCGCAAACGGGTTAATACCAACCAGCCTCGAAACCAACCTGAGACGGTTGGGATTCCGTGGCAGTTCGCTTCCAGCGCGGATGCAGAAGGCGGTTCTGCTCGATACTGCTCGCATCGTTCGCCGGTTTCTTTCCCTGGGGCTCTGAACCTTGGTCGACTGTGCTTCTGCCGAGGGATGTACCGTCTCTCTCTCTTTAAATTCTTTTGGCCAAGAGGGAGAGACGAGATCAAAAATTCTCGAAATAATAATAATAAGAGTTTATTCCATATAAATGTGTACATTTATAAACTTACATACTAGATCATACACAGATTAAAAGAGTGTACACAAAACAATTTTGAGTGCCCTACTCCCTAAAAAAGGGCATAGCCCTGTAGTCTTAGGATAAGTAGTACTGCTCAACCCGAAAAAGCATCATAGTTGCTAAGTGCCGACTGAAATTTTTTTGTGTAGGTTGCCTCAGTTTCGTCGGACAAATCCTCATCGTCAAGGATCTCATAATATACGTCCTCTAACTTAGTTTTAACGCTTTGTATGTTTGCGTAACGAGCGGTGAAGTCCGCCACAGAATATGTTTTTCTGTCGCCTGCCTCGACCGCCGCACCAATCTCCTTTAACTGAACTATCGCCTTTACGGCCTCACGAAACATCGCGGCTTGTGATTTCGAAGGCATCTTAATCTTGTTAAACTAGGTGGTTGATTACTAAGATAAAATACGCAACGAGTTTGAGCTGAACTATAAGAGCGGACGTACAACTAAAATAATTGATGAGATAGATGAATAGAGCTGAGATACTTGCGCGGATGAAGTAACAATGACTATGTTCAAACGGAACACGGAACACTTAAATAAACACGACCGAGAAAAAAAAAAAAAAATTTTCTTTTTTTAAACAACCTGTATATGAGCTGATAAACCAACGTGGAACACCCTATATGTGTACCATAAACAATAAGAGCAGCGACGAGAAGAGAAAAAAAAAAAAAAATGTTTTACTATATTTGTGCTATATGCACCCGGTTAAAAAACAGGCACTAGCACGAAAAAACTGTCCGGCAAACTATTACTGCGACACGAGATTACCGCAACACAAAATATCGAAAAGGGCTGATGAACTTGTTTACTTTTATGTTATTTGCCTTGAAATCATGTGCCGACAATACGCGTTGGTTCTTGCTTACACGAAGCTAAATGCTATTCTATTTATAAAATAAAATACCTACCTACTTCTTTGAGTGCGTAACCAAACAAAGAATGTATTTACCTAGCCGAAATCGGTTCTAAATGAGTGGACAATCCAATGATTCAAATCAAGCTTTGGTAATACGTAACGTAATAATACGTTACGTATATATGTAACGTATGTAAGTGCACGAAATAAAGCGAATTTATACTCGCACCAAAAAAATATCTCGCAAGATACGAAAACTATCTTTGACAATGGGCAGATTTACACCTCTCCGCGGGCAAAAATTGGGTAAAAATAGGTAAATTGGGTCGGGTCGGGTCGAGGGGTTTAATAAAGAAATATAGTGGACTGTAATAAGCAATTGGGCTGAATGGATATAATTATATTATCTGAGCTGAATAATAATAATAAACGGGGTGAAAGTGAGTTTATTGTGTGGCGGGGGCGGGGGGGGCCGGTTCTATACAGATAAATGGAATGTTCTAGGCGGCGCGAACGCAGTAATCACCTACCCGAAACAGGTATTCTCAAGATCACAAAATGTTTTTTGCCGGAAAGAGGGCCGGGAAGGGGCCAAAATATGTAACCGGGTGAAAATGGACTGTATTAAATCGACGGGGGCTGGTTCAAACAAAGTTACGGGCCGGCGGGGGGGAGGCGGGGGGTGATATAAACCAAAAATTTTCCGCTCGACGGACCAAAATTTTTCGTAAACGGTCTCGAAGGATCAAAAATGTGACCGCGAGGTTACAAGAATGCAGAGCTGATGGGATTTGAAGATTGATTGGAGAATTGTGGGTAAACTGACTGACCTTTGATGATGATTGTGGATGGATGCGCCGTGTGGCGTCTCTCCTTGTTGGGCTGATGGAACTGGCGCCTTGGGCAGGGATGTGCAGAATGTCTTGGTTCGTGGAGTACTAAACACAGCACTGGTATGATCACAACACTGGTAGGTACGCGAGATTTCGGCGTGTTGGCGGCGCGAGTGTGTACACACGTGTCGTTTGAACGATGTCCCGAGCGGAAGAGAGTGAACGAGCGGCGCCCAGCGCGCGAGTCGATTGTGTCGCCAGGTGGCGCCAGCGCTGCGCCGCGAAATTAGTCATGCACATGCGCGAACGTCACGCTGGTGGCGTGAACACTTTTGTTTTAAAAATATTTTGATTAATTTCAAATTTTTCATATATTTTTTACACCGTGATATGTGAGCAAATTAATGCTATTTTTGTGCCAAATTTCATGTTTTTACCATAATGTCTCACCATAATGGTTCTATTTGTATCTTTTAGGTACAGAACCCTAAAAAGGAAGAGGGTAGGTTGAACTGGCTTCTGTTTTTCTCATGAGAAAGGAAATAGAAGGAAGAACAAGGAAGAGGGTAGGTTGAATTAGGATTGGTTCCTGTAATGAGAAGAACCGAACCCAGTTCAACCTAACCTCATCGTTTATCTGAGACCCCATTAAAAACTGCAGTTTTGACAATCAGTTATTAATCCCACCTGTATGGCCAATGCAATTTTTCCGAAACAGTGCGTATTTTACCATGTATCAGATGCTTTAAATCCATCTTACATTTAAATATATTTCGTTTTAACACGTATTACAGGATTGAATGAGACCGAAAATACGAAAAGTAGAATTCACCCAAAATGAGTGATACGTATTCCGTTGCAGTTTTGAGCACAGATTGTGTAAGTCAATCGTAAAAACCCCGTAAAAGGCAATCGAGCGAAGCAGAAAAGTTTGATCGGTTATTTACGATGTTTTTATACTTTGATTCCACACACGCGCGAAGCACAAAATGATTTTATGTTTTACATATCACCCCATTGTTTTTTAACTTGTGAATTCGGAAATGTGTTTTTCGTTGACAATTTTGGGTGTTTGTGACATCCTACTGGCGTTGAACTCAATGAAACTTTGCACACATCTTTATATATGTTTCCCTTCCCCCCATACCGCACTCGGACTCATCTCTCATGGCGATATATTCAAAAGAAGCCGAATTTGTGAAATGTTTTCAGGTAAAAACTGTTTGCAATGAAACGGTAACTGATTATTTATAGAAAAGTATATACGCTTGGTCTCCTTTACATAAATGACGTCTGCATTTCTCCCTTTTTTTATTTTCAGGATAGGTAAAAATTATACAACTTGCTAAATTTTGCGTAAAACGATGCAATATACACGATATCCTAACAGCTATTATGATGTTGTTTCATCAAAATTTGTTTTTTGGGCTGCATAGAGACGTATTTAGATGTCACTAGACAACAATTATGAAAAAAAAATAAGCTTTTGACTTCACTTTAAGTTTTTACCTTTTGTAAGAATCTTCAAAAAAATCCAGGCGTTAAGGAACCTCTTGACGCGACTCTTCCCAGTGTCATCCGAAAATATATATTTGTGTTGATTCGGTGCAACACAATTTAACTTATTTGACAGGACTTACCTTATTTTGAGCGACCTTTCTCTGACTTTTTGATACAGAAAGAAAAAGACAAAACGCTTAAATTAAGTTTAGTCCTGTCAAATAAGTTAAAGCGTGTTACTCCGAATCGACATCACTGTTAGTAAAACTACAACTATTCTCACGTATAAAGAATAGCATGAAAATTAAGTTCAAAGTCATACTGTTTTTAGACTAAAATTTAAACCACTAATGGGTATTTGTATGGTTTTTGCACTTAAATACAAAGAAAATATTGCTTGGAAAAAAGCATTTATGGAATTCTTTTTCTATCCAGTAAAAATTTTCAGCCGGGAAAATGTGTCAAATGTTGAAAAGTGGTGAAACAGCACCAATTTAAAAAAAAAACTTTCACGTGTTCTGTAGACCCCCGGGAACATTCATTGACATTAACCTTTGGATTACCTCAGAAAATGAGAAATTTGGGAGGTTTGACCTCCAAAAAGTAGCTGTCATTTGATTATTTATACTATTTGAAAAATTTCTTCTTTCACGAGTTCCCTAGGCCCCCAGGTACACAAGTCAGCATTTATCCGATCAAGTGTGCGTTAGACTCACGTACCTAGGGTTCCGTAATTCAACAGTTTTGGGAACAGAAAATTTAGTTTTGTCATTTTGTTTTCTCAACTGCTATAATTTTCCTGTATTTTTACGTAAGCAAATATTACCAGTTTTAATTTACGTTTCTGTCCACCAGTTTTGAAGATAAGGGGGCATATATTGTTTATAATTTTTGAAGATTTCTCGAAATAATTGCACATTAATGTTTACAATTAAATACCCATATTGTATTTTCATCAAACATTTTTTTTATTCCTTTTTTTATATTTTCCATCTGTGTTATTTTTTTTAATAGCTGTAACTACCTATAATCCACATTTTTTCATATTTAACTGTCCACCAGTTTCGGAGATATGGGGACACACATGTTTTTGTGGCTTTTCAAAGATTTTTTGAAATCAGTGCCGGTAAGTTAAGATATGCATTTTTACAATCAGCTCTTTAATATCTACAATTTGATACCCAAATTGTATTTTTGGAATTTTTGGGTCTGCCTACTTTGAAAGGATGGCGTGTGCTCGAACAACGCTGTATGTTATATTTTGGCAAAAGTTATCTAATGATGGAACAATCCAAACGTTTGTAACATACATCGTTGTTCAACTGAATGCCAACGTTTAAATGCTGCTAAACTTCACTACTATTATGATTGTAAAACAAAACTCAGTTGCTAACAATGCCGCTGTACGTAACGCATTTTCCATCATAAGATAACTTTCGCCAAAATGTAACATACAGCTTTGTTCGAGCACAAGCCTCAAATGTGCAAGATACGGCAATAGGGCTCATCATCTATCACTCTAGGTCATAGTAATCGTCGTCGGTAAAACGTGGTTACATGAGTGTGAACTGTGACTTGCACTTCACAATCCATACATAGAAACACCTCTTAGACCCTTGCACAGCATACATTTCTTTCGTCACTCTTATTCCATTTATCCTTTCTACATGTCCAAACCACCAAAGCATTCCTTTTTCTATTCTAATCACCATATCTTCTTTCAGGCCGCATCGATCCCGTATGTCCATATTTTTCACTCTATCATTCATTGTTAAACTGCAAACCCTCTGTAAGAAACGTATTGCTATTGCTTTCAATAAAGTAACAAATAATATACTTTATTTTTGTTATGAGGTGTAATTAATTAGATAATAACAAAATCCTCTTTCATTTGATTTATCGATCTTTGTTCAAAATAACTACTGCCTCCGGAAATTGGCAAGCATTAAACAACTATCATTAATTCGAAGTACGCCGATACAGCACAATTTCTGTCTGAAAATCAGTAGGAACTTCCTGAAAATCGGTTCAGGCGCCGTCGCAGAATACTAAGCAGTCGACCCGAAAAAATGCCCAATTGGAATTCTGCCAGAAGATATCTACCTTACCGACTTACCCGTTCACCTTCCTTCACTCTTACGACCACTTTATAAAGTTTAATTTCGTTTAATGTATGTGAACGCTTACTAAGTTGGTAATTTTCCGGGGCTAGCCTCAATCATGGGGAATCGTAAGCCAATACGTCATCGTATATGCTTGACCTTTTGTCTAATAAAATGACGATATACTTGCCTTTGACATTATACATGACTTTGATTCTATGGTATTGATATTTGGACTAATGAGATCGCTTTCCTGTTGAGCAGCCGTCTATACTCTTTAAAAAGGAATAAATTACGTGGACGATTTAAAACACGAGCATAGCGAGTGTTTTAAACGTAACCGAGTAATTTATTGCTCTTACGCCCGTGTATCATACTACGTTTTTCAATGCATAGTGTAAGGAAATGAAACAAATATAATCTTGTGAACTTTAAATTACGATTGGCTGAAAAGGACGGTATCCAGAGCCGTTAAACAGTGGAAAAAAAATTAAAACATGTATGGTACACAGGAAACGCTGCAGGTTAGCCAACCATTGTAAATAAATTTAAAAAATAATAATAATAAAGCCCCAGGGGAAAATAATCGACTTTCTGTTCGGTTTTGATGCATAAAAAGTGGGCCTTTACGAGCACTTGCATTGAAAAATATTATATTGCTAGCATAAGAGTAGGTTTCTACTTGGGATAAAACGACAATAAACTTGATATGGGTTGTTAGTATTTAATAAATAATATTTTCAAATGTAATCATAATAAAGCCATTTATTCCCAAATTCCAGGTAGAACATTGCTTTACTTTACACTTTAAATGATTAATAATAAAACAATGGTGAGACATTTAAAAAAAAGTCTTTAGTATTTGGCTGGCCGTAAAAACAACCCCTTTAATATAACGAAAGTAGAATCTGGATGATATTTTAGGTTAAAAATAAAATAAATTAAATTTGCTCGCGGTTTAAAATCGGAAACCCTGTGTATTGAACCAACACCGTATTTACAGTGATTAGGTGTTGGTTAAGAACGCATCGAGCTTTTTACACATACAAACACGTTTTTATAACGCTTGTTTGAAGAAGTAAACAATTAAATTAAAATCTAGGGAAATATATTGATATTATTGGGTATATTTACTATACAGTATACACGATGGAAACACGATTTTATAAAGTTGGCTCGATTGAATAAATTCGCAAATTTACCTCTTTTCGAGTAATTTTTTCCTATGTTTCCCTACTTTTTTATAAAATAAGTTATTTGATATTTTGATTCATTTACTAAAATAAAGTTCATATATGACTTGAGCGTTTATACACGATAGTTTTTTTATTTAAGAACAATAAAACGAAAATAATAACGAAAAACATTAAAAAAGTGCAAAAGTTTGGTTATTTTCTTTACTCTTTACACGTAAAGAAAAAGACAGAGACAAAGGCAAACGCTCGGTGCGCCTTTCAACAAGCAGCAAAATTTTTCGAGGCTTGAAAGTCGCGGGTCCAGTTTGGAAGCACCCAAATTTTTCCTTCCGAAAATAAAGTTCATTAAGTATTATCACTTGAAAGCGAAAATAAGACCGTAATTTTTATCGGTTTAAGACGAGACCTTAAGGGTCGATTCTCCAGATTTGTAACAAAATATTAAGAAATAATCAAAACCACCAAAATACAACTTTTAGCTAATAAAAATATATATAAATTGTTTGTAATATGCATAAACTAATTTTTAATGATAAACAGTTAGCTTTTCTACAGTCGTGATACCAGCTGTAAACTCCTAAAATAATCTAAGATCACGCTTGTGGAAAATCCATTTGAAGCTATCATAATATTATGAAAAATACGTTCATGTATTAAGTGAACTAGTGGTACACATTAACTCTAAGCTAAAAGTTTCAGTTTAGCCGTTATAATTATTTTATTTTTATTTAATTTTATTTATAAACAAATTTATTTCTTAATATTTTGTTATAAATCCGGAGAAATGCCTCTTAAGTAGCAAAGTACCTATTTATTTCGAGTATATTTGGTCGTAGCCCATCGGGGTTAATCAAATTAGCAACGAGGGTTATTTTAATGTGCTTGAAATATCTTTCCTTCAAATTTATTAATTACCGTTTGACCAGTACAAGAAAATGTAAAATTAATAAACTAATTAATTTAGTTTACTTAGTTTAGTTTAGACCGCCTCTGTGGCTGAGTGGTAGTGCGCTCACCTGCTAACCTAGAGGTCATGAGTTCAATCCTCACTTGCACATTAATTTCTGTTTATTTTACGTGCTTCGGAAGGAACGTTAAGCTGTTAATCCATTTGTGCCCGAAGTTCAGCGATAGGGGGCCCATCACGTTTGGGACGTAATAATCGTCGGTAAAAAGTGAAATGTAGACTGTGACTTGTATTTCAAAGTTAACACTTGGGGACACCTCTGACCCCCCCTCGAGGATTCGTGTTGTGACGATATATTTACACGTTCTTGGTTTTTAAAGAAAAAAAGAAAAGTAATTTATTTTAAAATACCACAGACACGAGAAAAAACATACAAACATACAAAATCACAAACAATACAAATTAACAAACAGTTCAAATTCAAATTCAAACCCAAATAGTTTATTTTGCAAAGTAGGTATATAAAATACACGTTTAACAAGTCAAAATTTAATCGTATAAAAATATATGTGTAATAAAATAATAAATGTACATGAACTAGATTAAAGGTTTATTTAATTTAAGTAGCAATATATATACGATTAAAATTATAGGTAAAATATATATTATACAAGGTGAAATCCATTCAACCGCCCGAACCACACCGGAGACCCGGCCAGGGACCAGAAACAAGGTTCAATGATCATCAACCAAGCCCCCAGTACGAATCCAGGCGGCCGACCAAATCCCATCCTATATACTACATACTAATAAGGTTACATATATAAATACATGCCTACCTCCGCCCATTCGATTAGTCTTGCTAAGAAGAACGGGCAAGAAACTTAGCAAGATCATGTAATTTTTTTTTAACATAAAACTTATACTAAACATCAAAAGACTATACATTGAATATAAACTACTTTGAATTACTTATACGAGTATCTACTTTAACCAAGGGATAAGAAAATACAAGACAGCAGGAATTCAGGTTAATGAAAAAAAAAGAAAAACATATATATCATTGCCTACCTGTCTCATATAGTCTATTTCCTTTTACAGTCTGTAATATAATTAATGTTAACTCTTAGAGGAATCACAGGTTAGGTAATTATACTAATTAATTAAATTATAACCTACCACCACAATAAATATCATTATCACTGTAACACCATGCTTCACCATCATCCAAGTATTCATTTATTTTATAATATGCCTTTTTCAGTAGGCCCTGCTTAGTATATTGTTTAAACTTATTCTCTGACAAAGTAAGGACCTCCTTTGGAAGTTTATTGTAAAATCTTATACCATGTCCTACGAAAGGAGTACTCACGAAAGAGGTTATTTCTGGTTTCCTTACAATGTTGCTCACGTTGTGTTCAAGTAAATATAACATTAAGAAAACAGTGACAAATAAAAAAGGATTACAGCTCAGCTTGATGCTGCAGTAGGGGCTACAGCGCTGGTATTCTGCTGAACCCTGACTTAAAATTAATATTAAAGCTTAACATAGGTACCTTAACCTACACCTATGCTCTTTTTCAGAAAAAAGAGTCTATAGTTCCGGTGTATATAATCGCTTGTGACCGCCTCTGCGGCCTAGTAATCGATTTTTAGCGTTCTAATCATAATCATATATTTATTTATCATAAGTTTCACAAAATAAATATCAAAAGTGTGAGCCAATCCGGACATCATGGGTTCAAATACCGCAGGAACACTGCGCTGTAGGTAGATTTACTCCATTGGTTCTGGCTTCTATCATCAGATAGTCATCGTTAAAGAGAGCACGGCTGTTACTTAAATTGCGTACCCAACCTCACACTTACACCAGAGAATATAAAGCTTACACTGGTGTCGATTCGGCGCAACACGACTGACAAGACTAACCCTATTTTGAGCGTCCCGTCTTTGTCTTTTTGATACAGAAAGAAAAGGACAGAACACTTAAATTAAGTTGAGTCCTGTCAATTAATATTATATATAGTTACTATCTCCCTCTTTATTTCCACATGGCAATTGGTATAAAAAACAAAAGCAGTCAATAAAGCTGATTCTGAAGTTTTTCTTTCAAAATTAAAAATTTTCCAAAGTAATTTAGCTCTGTTCCGGACTATTTTGCAATGATTTTAGTTTTGACAGAAATAAAAGTAAAATTTAAGCGTTATATCAGAATCAGCTTTATTGTGTATAATGTCATCACTTAAATCCCTAATGTGATGTATTATTTCTGGTTTGCGATTGGTCTATGCTGACGGTAAAGACAAACGGGGCATCTTTCATCACAATGTCTATTGATACGACCTGCATATGTCCATAGACTTATAGTTAAAGCACAGAACTTGGGTGACTAAACCTAGCTACTTTTGAAATCCTCAGCACACTAAACATCGTGGAGTCACGGACAAAACCCTAATAAAACATTAGTCATTTGTACAAATTAAACATTTAATAGACACGAAATGCGTGAATCATGAAACCATTTTATCTGATCGATGAATATACGAATAAACTTAGAGTGTAATTATAGCTGTTGGCAGGCACAAAAATACGCTTTTTTTTATTATATCCTAATACAGCCGGCTTTTACATGAGTAGTCATGTAAAATATACTTCAGTTTAGCAAAAATGTATAGTTTAGATTGTAATGTTTTTTTCCTTTGATAAGTTCGTATAGTCGAGTAATAGCTTAAGCAACGAATAATTTGTGGATGGAAAAGTCGAAAGCAGGATCTTTGACTTAGGAACTTTGTTTGGACTAGGTAGGAGATAAACATGCTAAAAGTCCTTGCCCCTCCGAGTCGAGCCCGAGGGGGAGGGGGGCACAAAGAAGATCCCGTTTTTTGGTTTTTTGCTTACATCTCGAAAACCGTGCATTGTACGAAATTTTATTTTACTACATAATGAAAGCTGATAAAATTTTCTACAACTTTAGCTTTCACACTTTTTATCTATCTCCAATCTTTGCCTAGCTATGAGCTTCGAAAAATGGTCGAATTTCAAAGCCTTTTTCACGTCAACCACGTTGGATTTTAAAATCGTTGTTGTTTTCGTAATCAGAGACCCGATAAACCATTCAAACGATACCCATGTTGATTTTCAAAATTTTTACCCCATTTCCCCCTTTTAGGGGTTGAATTCTGAAAAAACTTGAAACACATTTATAGATAAGAGTACTCCTGTGAAGTCTCGAATAAAATAGTCTAACTAATCTTGTTTCCCCTTACAAACTTTGGACACCCGTTTCACCCCCTTAAGGGGTGTGTTTTGAAAAATCCTTTCTTAGTGGAGGCCTTCACTACATAAGGTATCTATATGCAAAATTTCAAGTCTATAGAACCAGCTGTTGTTGAGATGTAAGCAAAAAACCAAAAAATGGGATCTTCTTTGTGCCCCCCCCCCCCTCGGGCTCGACTCGGAGGGATAACTTTTAGTATGTTTATTTCCTAACTAGTCCAAACAAAGTTCTTAAGTCAAAGACCCTGCTTTCGACTTTTCCATCCACATACCCTTAGAGAGCACTCATTTCTCAGCCTATAATAACTACATTACTTCCATGTAACCACAGAACCATTAAAACGCAACAGATTTCACTAAGAAGTGTGGTTTATGCGTGAAATATGTCTATTAACGAGCCAACCTGTTACATAACACAAAATAAAATCTTTTTTCTTATAATGAAATTTCACAGCTATAAGTTAAATATAATTTTAAATGAAGGAAGCATTTTCCTGAAAATCTAACGAATAATCCTCAAAATAAATAAGTGAATTGGAATGGAATATTGTTTGTAAACAAAATAGGAAAGCCAAAAGGCACTTTCCAAATTTCGGGAACAATATTTGTATTGTAGCTAACTTATTCTATTGGAGTTCACTCGCTTAAATTATAAATATTATGTTATCGATAAAACTGAAATAGTTAACGAAATAGTTAATTAAATTTTAAACTAAATAATCCTTTAAAATATTAAAAACGAAAACAAACTAAACATCTAAAAATAAATTATAAACACGTGAAATATAATAAATAAATACATTGTTATAATATCTAACGCCCTTTGCCCACTGACGACGTTGCGAAACGCGAAAATATTCCGATTGGCTTCTATACCTGTTATACAAAATCACTTGCACTTTCAACTCTACTATTTATATCGTTAACTGCCTGATCGTTTCGCCATTTTATTGCATTTTAAGGGTTTTAAGAGGTCTGCGGAGCAATCCTAGTTCATACGAACGAAACACCAAAACCATTTGTAAATCAATTTTGGAAATAATTTTTAAGGTAGTGTGTACATATTTATTCTGATTGCAATACAGAATATCAAGGTTCCCAAATATGTATTTTAAAAGGACACTGATTTAAAGAAGACATAATAAGCAGTTAAAAATTTCCATAGAAAGTTCATTTTTTTCATATTTTATGTTTAAATCAGTGTTCTTATTTACTATATATATTTAGGAACCTATATATATTCTGTATTTCGATCTTTTTTGCACTGGGAGAAAATGCTTCTAGCATTAAGTCCACCTCTTGTAGAATAAACTGTGTTTTGTGCAATAAAGAAATAGAAGAATAATAAATACACACTACCTTGAGAATCATTTACAAAATTGATTAACAAATGGTTTTGGTATTTCGTTTGTATGAAATCTGCACATCGTAGAACTAAAGATATCATGATCTGCCTGGGCAGATCATATTTTTGCTAAGACTTATTTACATATAACGTACACCTAATACGCTCCTCGTCGCTCCGCTCATCGTCGCACCTATTTCGACTTTTTGTGAAACCCATGTATATTGTATGTGTGACCCATTTCTACGACATATGCATTTTGTTGATGTAAGGGCTTATTGTCTTGAAAGTTTTGGCATTCCTCGTTTTCTTTTGAAAGGTTTTCTCAATAACACATACTATTATAGAATTTATTCTTTTCTTGTTTGGGTAAATAATTATTTCGAAATACTGTTTAGAATAAATAGTAACTTAGGCCAAAACGTATCGTCAAGACATTTATCCCTGAAGGGGTGTCAGAGGTGTTTCCGAGAGAAGGTGATCATCAGTTAACACTCGTAACAGAAGATTAACCGTACAATGTGAAAGGGGCCTTATTGCCGTACTTCAGGCACAAATACACGCTTTTTATGGCATGCAGGTTTATCTCACAATATTTTCCTTCATCGTCAACAAAAGGTTAGTCCACATGAATTTCGAACTTATATCGAGAGTTTACTGTGAGAATCGACTAAGTGACCAAATGGCCGAAAATTAGTAAACAAAAGAGCTACACCCAGCTATTGTGCTCTTTGTTCTGGTAAAACCAGTTAAATGCTAGGCCTCTTGGATCTTGAGATTTTTTCATTCTAAACCAACTAAATACCTAATGAAGCTTTGAAATTGAACCGGTCAACCAATAATATTTGAGAAAATATAATATCATTGCTGTCAACATTAAAAACTGATTTTCTCAAAATTATTAAACTTGCACTTAGCTGGTTCTCCCAGTATACTCTCCATATCTGCATACCCGACAGGCAAGATTCGAACTCGGGTTTCAAGTTTGAGAGTCTGGTGTCCTACCAATTAAGTTATCCACGCTTTACACAACAAATTTTTATTCAAAAAAAAAAAAAAAATTCTACTAAACGGACAAGCATTTTTCAGATTTATGTATCTAGATATCAAACTCACAGTTGGCTGCCGTCCAAAACAAACTTCGCCATTAACGGTCTGTGATTAGCCGAAACTCTTGTCACGAATAAATGAGTCAGATTTTAGTTCGGTAACATATTTGTGACACGCTATACTACCCTGGTACTACTGTTTGTATTTTGTATCACGCCATTTGCTGTTTTCAGAGATTGTCTGAATATAGAAACCCTTTTAGAGAAGTATTGGCTGTTTATCTGCGGTATTGTGCACATCAGAATCACTGATTCCAATTAAGCCGTCTCTATTGATGTTTTAATACAACAAAACATCAAATTGTTCATTTGGGTTGCAAATAGAGAAACGGGGGTTTCAATAAGTTTTATCCAAAAAGAAACAATCAAAAATTTATCTGGATTCTTGTTAAGTCTGTAGATTCTAAAAGAAGGCCATCAATCAATCAATAAATTTAATAAAAGAGTAGCACCCGATGTGTCTGTACATTGAAGAAAAGTAATAAAAGTAGAAAGGGGGTGACTAAAGAAGAGTATTAAAACACAAATCAGTGATTTTTAGAATACTTTTCTGTCTGTTTGTTCACGCACATCTCCGAAACCACAGATCGGATTTGGATGCGTTTTTTTATTATCATCGTAGTGACCCTGCTCAACAAAAAGGCTATAAGGGGTGTTGATAAAATAACGACCAAACAGAAAACGGGGCAGAGTTGTATAAATGCGGCTGGAGTCGCGGGCAAGGCACATACCTACTATAATAATTTACACACTTCCATCTAAATCTATTCGTACAGTAAGTAATTGTGCAACTTTAAAAATAAAGTTCTCGCAGCGTTGCAGAAGCCGGAAGTATCTAGCGAGGCCGAAAAACGAGCATCCGTCCTCGCATGCTCGTTTTTCGGCCTCTCTAACTTTGTTTGGGATTCTAAATTCTAAATTCGAAGTGGGGGCGATTAATGGTCCTGCACGGACTCTCCGCTACCGTGAGTAACTTTGTTTGGGATATTATCAGTTTGTTTATTTAATTGAAGGAAGTGAGAACGCTTTTATTGTTTGTTTATGAAAACCCACGCGGGCGAAACCGCGGGCAGAAGCTTGTAAAACCAATATTTTGTTTGCAGCTTCTCATGATGTCATGCGGGGATACGTTTCGTCATAAAAGGATTAACAAGCCACGTCATTCACTATTTTTTGTAATTTCTCAAATCGACAGAGCCACAATGAGAACAAAACTACCAAGAGTGAACTTCATTCTCAGTATGAATTTTCCACTAAATATTACAAGTTTGAACGAACGATGTTGTTTTCAGAATTTTCTGCTCTTAAAACAAACAATTGAAGACCTGATTACAAAAACAACCTTGTCAAGTTATCAATAGTTTATTTTAAATTTAACCTTTGTTTTTCCTTGGGATCAACTAAGAATATTTTATTCACAAATAACAACTTCAATAACATTATAAAACTATGCTATACTTAATAAACATTAAAGTAACCTACCAATAAACATGTACGTCCTAAAATTAGGTAAATTAGTTATCAATTGATTCCGTTTTGGATTATTCATTATAGTGGTTTATCTATTTGTAGGTTTGTTTTTGTAGTCAAGTCTTCAATTATTCAAATGACTTTTTACATTATTGGATTAATTTTCCAAACTACTCTTACATTATTATTTTGGATAACAATAAGTTCAATTAGTATTAATGACTTATTCTGTCAACATTACAGCTGTGCCCAATCAACTCGAACTTACTTAGACTCTTAAGGTGGGCTATGCCGCTCAGTTGCCTAATAAATGCTTTAGGTGTTTGTAAAGTCCTGCTGGCTTTGATCTCAATGAAGCTTTGCATACATTTTTATGTTTCCCTTCTCTCCCACACCGCACTTCAACCCAACTCTTATCAAGAAATGCAATGGCGAGATAATCAAAAAGCGCCGAATGTGTAAAATGGTTTCAGGTTTCAGGTTTCAAAGACTGTTTTCCATATAACATTAACCGTTTATTTATAGAAAAGTGAATAAACTTAATATTCCTTACATGAACAACGTCTGTATTTCTCAATTTTTTTATATCCAGTATAGATACAAGTTATACAACTTGCTAAACTTTGCGTAAAACAAGGTAATATTCACGACATCCTGACAACTAATATGATAGTGTTTCACCAAATTTTGCTTTTTAGGCTGTATAGAGACTTAGTTAGATGACGTTTAATAATACTAATGAAAAAATATGTAAAGAAAATAAGCTGTTGACTTCACATTCAGTTTTCGCCATTTATATGAATCCAAACTTACAGGTCTTCCAACGTTATCCGAAAATTACTCTTACTGATAACGAAATTTCTCTTAAATGATAAGTTTAAAAGTTATGAAAAAATATATATTGTTACTTAAAACATAATATAAATAAAAATAATTTCTGGAAATTATTCTTGCTCTAAAACAGCAGTATGAAAATAATGTTCAAAGTTAAGCTGTTTTTAGACTAAAATTGAGTAAAATTGGCTATTTACATTTACTGACCACTACTGGTATTTGTATGGTTCTTGCACTAAAGTACAAGGTAAATATTGCTTAGAAAAATCATATATAAAATATTTTTTTCGGCCATCGCATCCATTGTAAAAGTATTTTGACTATCTGCCCCTTAACAGTAAGTATCACGTCACAGTGTTCTTCAATTTGCTTTAAATAGATGTAGGTACGCGGAGAGAAGAAGGGAGGCGCAAGAGGTGTGTCTGGATCGTAGTAGATGGAAATCTGTAGTCTCTGCCTCCCCCTCTGGGAGACAGGTGTGTATGTAAATGTACGCATTGCATCGTACAGTGAAAAGAAAAGGAGCACTTTGAAATATCACCCGTTGCAAGTCATTAGCGGACAAAAACTGGCCCGTTTTTGTTACAAAATGCATTCCTAGCTCCACTCGAGCGGCCGATGGAAAATCGATGCGCTTTCAAGTTAGGCGTAAAAAACGATTTGCATTTTTTGTTAGGGTTCCGGCAACGTTATAACCAAGAAAAAGTTTCCTTTTTTAACTGTATTTTTTTTTGTTACATCACAAAGCAAGTGATGCCATTTTTAAAACTTATTTTTAACTTATCTCTTTAGGAATATAAAAACAAACGAAATTTCAACGCTTTTCTTCACGTCTGCTTATTTAAGAATTGTTAAACAGATGTTCTTGTAAAAATTGTTTTTTTACGGAAGGATTACTATGTATCAGTGCGGTTATTGGCTGCTTTTCAAGTGGAAGCAAAATATACACAATGTAGTGCTTGAATCTCCAGCGCAGGTTAGCCATGAACAAGTAAGTGTTTCAATAAATAATTTATCAAGTAAAACCGTAAAATAACATACTTGGTGGGGTTGGTTTTTATATCGTGTGCCCTTTATTTGATTGTAATGAGGTTTGGAATCGATAGTGGGCAGTCACTTTTTCTTTTTCCGAGGAAATGCGTAGTTTTTGTGAAAACCGAAGATGAAAATTGCAAAATATTTGTAAACGAAACGCAATTTGATAAAAAAATTTAAAGTGAATTTGGTAACGAAACGTCAAAAAACACGTAGACATGCAGTATTATAGAATATTGTCAATATTATTGTATGTTTCATAGACTAAAATAAAAGAGTGTAGAGGTGGTTTGTTAATAAATTACAAGAAGTACAAGTAATTTAAACCGTCTTCTGTACCGGTAGGTTTAAACTGTTAAAAAGCCGACTCAACACACCCCGACTCTATACAGTCTTTTGGCTACTACCCCTGGAGTGTATATAAAAAGCCGAAGGCGCGAAGGGAGGGCAGCCCTCGCCCGCCGTAACAACGGTCAGGCACCCGCGTGAGCCGTAAACCAACAAGCCGAAGCTGCGGAGGCGAGTATCGGTGCCTGATCTTTGTTAGGCAAGGGCGAAGGGGTTGCACTTCCCGCAGCGCCGTAGCCGGTGCAGAAGTTAATTTGTGTCATAAAAATACTTTATTATTGATAGGTTCAAATGGTCCATAAATTGTCTTCTGCACTGGTAGGTTCAAATGGCTCAAAAACCGATAAAGCCCCCCTTTCCATGGTAAAATTGGCTTCTGCACTACTACTTTAAACCTACCACCAAAAAGTGATAAATTAGGAAAATAATGTAAATACAACCTCACAATTAATATTTTTTTTCTCAAAAATTATGCATTTCCGTAAAAAAACTATACAAGGGGGACAGGGGAGCCCTCCCCTCTCACCGTTTTCCCTCAGAAAGCCCAAATTAAGAAAATAATGGAAATATAACCTCAAAATTTATTAATCTTTAAAAAAAATCTCAAAATCTATGCATTTCCTCACAAAAAATATACAATGGGGACGGGGGAAACCTACCCCCCCCTCTCCACCCACTCCCCATCCCTCTATGAAGGGCGCACGATTAAAAAAAAACCCACTTGGTGTTCGCCAAACTTATCTGCTGGGCTTTAATGTTTCGTCGACTGACGTTTACTAAAACAAGGGAACTTCTTTTAATACTTTCGCTTTAAGGTTAAACGTCAGTCGTTCGGTATAAAGTACACAACTTAACTTTGTTTTTTTTTTGTTAAGAAGTTAAAAGCGAAGAATATATTGGTCTGTGGCATTTCACGCCAATAGTTTAGTATATGTTAGGTTTATAAATCAAAAGTTTAAAATAAATTGCACAATTCGTCACGATTTTGTCCTAACGAGCTTAAAATGCTGTTTATAGTTTGTTTCGATAAAATCATGTGTAATTTGTCCATTAAATTTTAAGCTGTTCATTCTTAAACCTTACTTGACTAATACTGAACTATTCGCGTAAATTGCCATAAACCGATATCTTTTTTATTTTTAACTTCTCCACAAGAAAATCAAAGTTAAGTTTTACACTTTGTATCGAGCGACTGATGTATAACCTTGACTTCATCATCTCGGAACACGATGTTTTGTCATTGGGGTGGTGACAAGATGTCTTCCTCCCTTCTTCCTCCAGTTGAAATTATCACGGATCTACATACATGTTATTAAAACAACGACCATTATTCAACTACAGAACCAATACATCGCACATGACATGTACTTGAAAACGTTTTTTCTATTTCACTTTTGTTCGCTGTATTTCCTCAGTCGGCCTAATGGATAGGAATATCTCTGTGTAAAAGCTTTGTTCTGTATGAAGAAATAATATTGATAGATCTTAAATTGCAGCTTGAAAATTTTACATTCTTTAGACTATTTGAAAATGATTTTAAAATTATTCAAAGCGCTCTGTATGACTCACGTAACGCTTGGAATACCTATGACAGGACTTTTTGGGATAAATAGTGTAATAATAGTATTTTGTGCAAATATGATAAAATGTCAGACATTGGGACACTAGTGGTTGTTTAAGAAGCGAACGAAGTGTCCCAATGTCTAATTATATCCACGTGCACACAATACTATATTTCTACGACCAACAAAAATAATGTATAATATTTTCAACTAACGATTTCACGAAAATTAAAAAAGAAAAAGAACAGTCGTCATGATATTGTTTTCATACTGGTCACGATACCATTCTGTCATGAGACCATCTACATCCCTTAAAAAATAGGGCGGGGTTTATTTCTCGCCGTCAGTGTTTCTTGGTTCTGGTTCTGGTTTTCTAGCGGTGTTTTAATCCATTGGGCCAATCTCAGTGCAGAAATTCAACGTTATAAATGTAATATTATAACATCGGATAAACAATAGGTAATTATAACCCCGCTTTTGATGTTGTAATTCCCTTATTGTAGAATGGGAGTGAAAAAATATATTTGATCTTAAAAGATAATTAAAACATCAAAAACGGTGTTATTAGGACCTACATTGTTTGGCCGATATTATAATATTACATTATAGCACCACAATTCTGCGCTGTAATTGGAAAATTTAATTAAAACATCGTTAGGGAACCGATCACAAGCGATAACGTGTGTCTTAATTTCTTAAGCCACGCCCTTTTTACTCGTTCCCGCTTCTACATACTAATTCCATGGTCAGGTAACAACACATTAGTTATTTTGTGACACCATATCATGACGTATCATGACAATATCATGGCGAGTGATCTATTTCTCATTTTTCGTGAAATGAGAAAAAAAACAATCGCCATAATATGTTTATAATATTATATCCCAAGGTATCGCAATCGCATTTGAAGGTAGTAGAGCAGATGCCGGGCTCGACTGTGGAGGTACCACCATCTTACTTGGAGACCCTCTCGAAGTAATTCTGGGGAGAGTAAGAGGACATCCCACAGGCAAAAAACCAGGAGGCCCACCATGCTTGGGACCGATGGATATCCATCCCTAATATAGAACAGACTGGTGATGGGCAGCAGCGTCACTGGTGCGAGGGTTCCGGCATAGCGCTCACCAACCCGCCTGCCCAGTGTGTGTGAGTATGGTTAATATATTATATGAGTTAATATATTAACGGTTCCTTGTGAATATATATATTTACCAAGTCCTTAGATATGTCAGAAAAAATGTTGAGTCTTTCCCAAGGCTTGGTAAGCAACATTGTAAGGAGACCAGAAATAAGCATAAACTGGCTTTTCCAAAAATCAGACTCGCTAAGGTGAGTACCTCTTTTGTAGGACATGGTATAAGATTTTACAATAAACTTCCAAAAGAGGTCCTTACTTTGTCAGAGAATAAGTTTAAACTGTATATTAAGCAGGGCCTATTGAAAAAGGCATATTATAAAATAAATGAATATTTGGATGATGGTGAAGCATGGTGTTACAGTGATAATGATACTCGTAGTAAGTTATAATTTAATTAAATAGTATAATTTCTTAACTTATGATTCCTCTAAGGTGTAAACATTAATTGATTATAGACTGTAAAAGGAAAAGGACTATATGAGACAGGTAGACAAAGATATATATGTTTTTCTTTTTTTCATTAACCTGAATTCCTACTGTCTTGTATTTTCTTATCCCTTGGTTAAAGTAGATATAAGTCATATATTGTATAGTATAAGTTTTATGTTGAAAAAAAGACATGATCTTGCTAAGTTTCTTGCCCTTCTTCTTAGCAAGACTAATCGAATGGGCGGAGGTAGGCATGTATTTATATATGTAACCTATTAGTATGTAGTATATAGGATGGGATTTGGTCGGCCGCCTGGATTCGTGCTGGGGGCTCGGTTGGTGATCACTGAACCTTGTTCCTGGTCCCTGGCCGGGTCTCCGGTATGGGTTCGGGCGGCTGATTGGATTTTACCTTGTATAATATATATTTTACCTATCATTTTAATCGTAAATATATTGCTACATAAATTAAATAAACCTTTAATTTAGTTCATGTACATTTATTATTCTATTACATATATTTTCTTTATTAGATTAAATTTGACGTGTAAAAAGTGTATATATCTATACCTGCTTTGCAAAATAAACTATTTGAATTTGAATTTGAATTTGAATTTGAATTTGAATATGGGCAATTCTTCCAGGATGACCGCCGGGAGTGGCAAAGTCCTGGAAAGGCTTATGTCCAGCAGTGGACCAACTAGGCTGATGGATGATTATATCGCAAAGACGATACTTTTAACGGTCGTAGCTAAAGTAACTGGACAAAATAAGATAGATATTGAGAAACTCGTACAGTCTATTACGAAACCAAATCCCCATCCCCATGTATTACATTATGTGACAGTTGCACAAAATACTATATATATCATCACTACATATTACTATAAGTATCATCAAGACCACGGGGGTGTCAGAGGTGTTCCAAATGTGTGGTCTGCGACTGAAATGCAAGTCACTGTCCATACTCGATACACCCGCGTCCCACAAACGATTATTAAGTTCCAATTTGATGATTGGTGAACCCTATCGTTGTTCTTCAGGCACAAATATATGCTTTTTAGGGCATACAGGTTTCCGTATGTTTTCCTCCACCAATCAGCAAGTGGTAGGTAAGACAAATACTATGCACATAAATTCCGAAAAACTCATTGGTAAATGCTCGACCGGGGATCGAACCGAGATCTCAAGATTGAGAGGCCAGCGTTCTACCCCTGAGCTACGGCTGCATAAAATGCTAGTGCGAAATGTTATTTTACGCGTAAATGGGGAAAAGCGATCCTCAGGGACCATGCAAAATTACAATCGTTAAACAACCCAATCAGTGCAACAATAAAATTCAACTTCATAACAAAGGCTTCTAAATTTGAACCATAAAACTGTATGTTTACGGAACTAGCTTTAAAACCGTTAAACCGTTATTAACAAACGAAACGTTATTAACTTGTAACGTACACATAAACCTTACTTTATTAACTCGTATAAAACAAAATGTCTGTTTTCTTACTTTACGACCAGGTTTTAAGTCTCTTGCCATCATTTCTTGCTTTATATTTATTTTCCTTATGAGATTTACAGGAAATTTTAGGGAATTATTGCTTAAAAATTTCGGAGAATTTCATTAAGGAAATCTCAATAAAAAGCAAATATTCTTTGAACGTACGTGCGAAATAGTTCAATTAACGCATATTATAATAAAAACAGACGGAAATGGGTAAAATTTTAAATTTCAACGTAATTTAAACTATTATTATTAAAATTTTTACATTTTTGGGATTCGCATTCTATTTTTTTAGTTATTTCATGGTGAACGTGTTGAATTTTAGATTTCATCAACGCACATTGAGTACAAGAAAAACCAAAAGCATCTGTCTGTACCTAGCGCTAGCCAACATGCTAGATACATCCAAGCACCGGAACCGCTTCTCTAGTACCTCGTTTTCTTCACTAGTTTGCTAGGGCTGAAAACTGCAATTTTTGTAAAAAGTATTAAATTATAAATTTATAAAGAATAATAATTTGGTAAAAAATAAAAGATTGGGCCAAAAACGCCAAACGAATTTTCAAAATGTTTTCTATGGTATTTAGTGTTGTTAAGTTAGCACCAGAGTCAACAAGCATTGTTGCAGACGTACGAAGGAAACAATGTCCAGTGTAAGTTTCTAGATTTTGTATTTTTAGGTATGCAGCCCTTTGGGTTTACTTCCCAACTTATTCCTGCCAATAACCTTAGCATCCTTGAAATTCAAAAATAACCGTTTAGTGGTCATGTCTGTTGGATGTAGTGCTTGATATTCCTGTATCAGTTTCATGAAGTTCGTCATACATTTCAAGCATTCGATATATTTTTGTGTTCGTGATTGAAATTTTAATGAGCAGTCTCTGGTTATTCAGCATCAGTAATGCCAAAAATTAGATTAAACTGTAACAAATACTTCAATTTAGATCTTTATTCAAGCTGTTATACATAGGTTACTGTAAAAGTATTAGAACATTGTTATCAACCTATCTTTGGTGCTAAATATTTATCATCAGGTGCTTCATTTAAAAATATTTCCACATGCTGAGCTGTGAGATAATCATTTCAATAGTGATGTAAGGTTTGTATATTCTTTGATATTCAAATTGTTAACTATGCTTTTTAGCATCGACTATTATATCGAGTATTCGATGGTTTCATTTTATTCGATAGCTAACTAAAATAAGCCAAAAACACACTCCTTGAATTTTTTCTGGTGTTAATATGTTGTCACTTTCGCTACTAAGATACATTTTCATGAAACAGTAAAATTTTTACACTGATATTTATTGCATATAAAATTGCAGATTTTGATATATTTTTTTTTGTTTATGGCTTTACGTCTATTCAGCCAGTTTTCTTAATTTTGATAGGAATAAAAATAGCACTGATTGGCCTGTTGCATATGTCATCGGTACGTTGATTGGATACAAAACTAGCTTTCTATGGACGGTCATGTCAGTCACTTGGGATTTGCGGCTTTAGTACAAAAACAGTGCTATAAAGTTTGTACCTATGTAAATACATTACTGCCTTGTTTTTAGGGCAGTAATGGATTTTCATAAAATTTTTGCTATGGATCAGTAAAGTACCACTTTATGCACACTATTTAAGCTAATAATGATGAAATTATAGCATAGTTGCAAAAACATTGAATTTAAAACGAGAATATAAAAAAATATTACGATAAATTAAAGTTTAGACTTGCTTATACAATAACTAAATTAAAGGTATATTTGATTTATATAATAATGTCTAGAAGATACACATGAAGCAACCTAAATTATATATACAACAAATTGTATTCGGTTTATTTGTAGTCTGAAACAGCGTGACAATTTTATTGTGAACCGTAGTTTTAGATCTCTCTAAATACTAACCATGCCCTTGCTTTACATTTTTGAAGATGCCATATTTGTAAAAACAAACCCTGAGCTCTTTGTTGAGGTCTCCCAAGTACACCTCCATGATGTGAGAGTCCATTATAGAAATGACTTGTGTTTACGGAGCTCAAAAACAACACTAATGCATAATAAATGGAATATTCTGTATGGCTGCAAAAATATTAAATAAAATTCCGAAGAGCATTATATTTCTCAATAAATTATATTAGTTTTTACTCGATAATTGCAACATAAAATTTATTATTTCTTAAATAATGCTTTTAATTTTATTCAAATGTCTCGTTGATTTTTACTTGTTTATTTACTAATATAGACGTTTCATGTACACTATTAATAATTTTGATATTTATGTTTGAATTTAACTTTATTTCGTGTTTGAATGTACAATATGGAATATTATAGTTTTATTAAAAACCAAAACCATTTAATATTTGTACGCCATCAGATAGAACATTATAACATAAAATAGAACATAAATTTTTTAGATCTTGTTATGACATTTATAAATTGTACATACATTTCCTATGTTCACAAATAAACTATTATTTCTTTCTTTCTTTCTTAATAAATGTATACATGCCTAAATCCAACCATTCGATTTGTCTTGCTAAAAAGAAGGGCAAGAAACTTAGCAGCAAGATCATGTATTATTTTTTCTTTTAGTTTTTTTCATCCATTAAATTTAATTTGAACGGAGTAACAACCCTGCAGACATAGGGCGCTAAGCTCTCCAAGTCTTACAAGAGGATCTTATAATTTGGGTCAGCAGATAGAGTACGCTGGAGTTTTGGGCTCGCAAAAATGTAATTTGCTGCCATGTTTGAGTCTCTAGAGTGCCTTTTTGAGGAATTCAGAGAGGATATAAAATATTTACCATACGCTGATTGTGAATGACCCAGGATAACTCGAAATGGAATATTAAAAGCCCAAAACATAGAGCGGGATTGTTATTTGTTTTTGTATTGTTCTGCTTATTATTTAAACTTATGCAATTGAAAGATATTAATAAAAAAAACAGTGGTTGCTCAGTCGGGCTTTCAATATTGAGTTCCGAGTTCTAATACTACCGGTAGAGTAAGCACGCAATTTATGTTTTAAGTATTTGGTAAACTTACACGAATTGCTGAACGGTGAAAGACTGAGATAAATATAGATGCCCTATAAACTTTGATTAATTTAGTGAAGATGCGGTGTAACCACAACGCGGTTGGATCCACAAATACAGGTCCAGCGGGCCTATCTTTGTTTAGTAGTATTCCAGGCGGCGTTTGTGTGCACATATTTGAAAAAACCTTTACCTGTGCTATAAAATACAGAAAAAACCTGCAGATATGCCTTCGTGTGCATTTATCGGGTGTACAAATCACTCAAGGACAAAAAACAAATTTCATGGCATCACCTTCCACTCGTAAGTACACCAGCCTTCGTGTGCATTTATCGGGTGTACAAATCACTCAAGGACAAAAAACAAATTTCATGGCATCACCTTCCACTCGTAAGCAGTGGCGGCTGCACCTTAAGTGCGCTCGTGCGCCGCACTACCATTTTAAATCTTACTTATAAATTGAACCAACCTTCTGCCTATACCATACACCCAATGATGGGCTGGAATATCATTGCATACACCTATGTAAAAAATATAAACTTTCAAAACAATGACCTATACCTATAACAATCCATACATTGTACACAGAAATTACATATCTGATTACAAGGTTTTGATATTCGAGTTAAATAAAATTAAGCTGACCTGTTTTGCTTTCTACTGCAAAAGAATTAGATCTTATTTTTGCTTGAACAAAAACGACCCCGTGCGCTCGGTAAAGCGCACGCAGAGATCTCTAACAACTTCTATGAAAGACGATGTAAACCGCCCGGCGCGTGACACCGAAGATGCTTAGTACAAATTGTATGGCGTTTTTAGGATAGATTCGTGCGCCGCACGGAGCCGGAAATTGCCGAGAGAATACGAAAGACTCTCGCTTGGGCGACGTTTGGCTCTCGGATGCATGACCTTTTGTTTGACCTACGCACTTGTCATTGTTACTTTTCACGCGCGCTTGCGGTGTTATTTTGATTAATTTGTGCGTGATTAATTATTTGTTAGTTTTTGTTAGTATAATAGTGAATATTAATTAAAATTATTTGAAAATATTTACTAAACCCATGCAGTGCACCACCGGTTCTCTGACACACCAGCCGCCACTGCTCGTAAGTACACCAAAATCAGAAAATGTCCTTAATTTCCTTACTTTCTGTTTGTTTGGTTTACACTTCGCCATTTGCAGAAAAGGACGGTAATATTCAACATGAATGTGTGCGACTAGTTCAATTGCGCTAGCGGCGTCAGTCTTTCGCTTGCATGCCGCGTCACGTAATCACACTAGACTTCACCACTCGGCTCAGCTCGCTCAGCTTTCTCTCGGCTTTGTAACGAACCGAGCCGACCAAGCAATATCCTGTCTTGCTCGCTCAAAAGTCTTGTATCATCAATCTATCTCTTTCGCTGATGGTAATTGCATATACATAGTACGAAATACCTGTTCCATTTCTCGAATCAGTCGAGTAAGGGCGTTACGAATCTTCACTAAATTAATCAAAGCCTATAAAGCATGTATCTGTACCTACCTGAAGTTCGGCAATATGTGTCACCCCAGTCTCGTTGGGACGTTAAAATCGTCGCTGAAAAGAAGGAGTTACGAGTGTTGACTGTCCGCACTTCCTCGGAGAAATATGATGACATTGTACGTTGGTACGTTTTTGCAATATTATGTAAGTAGTATTGCATTAATATAGCTTTACAAACTTGTAGTACAGCCTGCATAAGCGGGTTCGGTCGCAGCTTAATTCTGCATCTTGAATTGCATAAGCATAAATGTTTAGCAGAACATTGCATATTGTTTTTTAACAATTCATTAGGCTTTTGCAGGTTATGCTTTTTGCAGGTTAAGGCTGCTCTTTTCATTATTATAACGACACTAAATATTGTAAAAAATGTGACACACGATAAACTTTTTAATTTTGGGTGCTTAGTGCTTTCGTATGATATACTCGTTTTTTTTTTACAAATTCATTAGTTTCATAATTCCTGTAATTCAATAGCTATTTCCATTATTAGTTTCTCGTTTGGAATTTAATTTGATGGTTTTACATCTACGTACGTTTTAAATTTGTTTTTATTTTCAGTTTGATATGATATTGATAACTAAAATTAAATCTTCAAAAACATCACCCTAAACCCTAGTTTCACCCTAGTTCAATAAAGCTGATTTAAAAAAAATATTGTTTTATTTAAATACACAAAATCCTATAAAACTTAGATTTATCATTCCTAAACAAAATGCAAAAATGTTTGTGTTGAAAATTGAGTTTTCTTAACGGAATTTTCATAGGTTATTTAGGAAGTAACAAAGCACTCAGCAGTGTATTTGGCTTTCTTTGTTTATTATACCGAGTACTAGAGTCTTGTTATTTACAATTCATTTAATTTTCCTTTTTATTCTATCACAATATTTCATCAGATTTTTTTTCAAAAGGCCAACTTGGGTGAATCATAAAATGATTTGAAAGTAAGATGGAATCAGAGTTATTTCAAGCGTGCAAAAGAGACGGCATTAGAACGGAATCATAATATGATTCATCCAAAGCGGCCTTTTTAGAGGACCTATTCACTGTCACTGTTCATCTCCCACTAGTAATAATGCATAATAAAACATACTCATAAAGCTTTCCAAAAAGCCTTTTAGCTGATTGTGTAATATAACAACCGAACCCACATACAATCGCATATTCATTCGAGAAAGTTATTCATTAACTGAGTTTGTTTCCAAATAAAACAACAAAGTTTAACAAAAACTTATTAAGCCGACTGGAATACCCTTGATGCTAAAGAGTAAAAACTGCACCATAATGGTATCGGATTTAAACTTCAACCGGTTTTGCATAAAACTGACCAGAACCTCATTATTTCGCAAGAATTTTTCTCCACTTACCACGAGGGCTGGAGAGATTCAAAACAAAACAAAACAGAAGTGTGAAGCGGACGTGGCACATAAAATCTAGGTTCCGTAAATTTTGTCAGCTGAAATAAATTCAAGAGTGGCTTTGGCTCATTCAAGTGTTCCGTAAACTATAAAAAACACGAAAGTAGTTCGCTAGTATTATGTGTGGCTAAGTGTACCGTTGACGAGTGGATAGAAGCACCAAACTTGTAATGAAGACAACTTTCTTTAAATCTCGATAGATTTGTGTGTCTATAAGACGCAACATTATGAGGCTCTTAATCTATGTCATCTAACTTACCTATGTTGACAAATAAATGATTTGATTAAATTTATACTTGCGATTGTCGGCACTTGATGAAACATAGAAAGCATCTTGATTTTGAACATAAACACTTGTACAAGTTGTTTCATAACACAATTATATTTGTTGCACACTTCCCGTTGCACACTTCCCAACCGGTTTCGGAAATTAATCTATCTTCAGGGGATACAGAATATTTATTATTTTAATAAACGAGCCATAAAACGACAAACGTATGTCAACAATGATTGTCTGTCAATCTGATCAATCAACAATTGATGGACAATCATTGTTGACATACGTTTGTCGTTTTATGGCTCGTATATTAAAATAATAAATATTCTGTATCCCCTGAAGATGGATTAATTTCCGAAACCGGTTGGGAAGTGTGCAACGGGAAGTGTGCAACAAATATAATTGTGTTATGAAACAACTTGTACAAGTGTTTATGTTCAAAATCAAGTTGATTAAATTTTGTCGAAATTTATATCAGTAAATAATATTACTTATTAATTTATCAAAACTTAAATAACAAAAAAGTAACTTAAATTTAAAACTAAATAATCCTATAAGCAAAAGACCTAAAACATTATACTAAATAAAATATATTTTCTAAACCGTTGCCGTCCTCGCTGAATCGCCAGATTGATCCTCTGGCGAGGTATGCCCCAGCCCTTGGGTCACCAGAGGCGACGATCAAACGTGTCGATAGTTCTTTGAAAAGACGACGTGTGCTCGGATCCCACGGCCCCAGGGTTTCGACACCAATTTGATTCAATAAGATTTCGACTCCTGTAGTTATATTAACTGTTATGAAAACGCCTTATCTCCCGGGGTTGAAGTTAAGTAAAACGGGGACTAAAAGCGGTTGAAAATGGTGAAGGTATAAATTCTCTTACCTTTTAAAATATAAAGATACCTTTTCTTCATAAAGGTTGCACCATACCGTTATTTAACCGTTTTACGACTTCAGTACCTACACCGAAACCTTGTATTATCCGTCTTTAAATAGCCAGTTAATTAGTACAAATTGTGAAAATCTTATTAGCTTGCTTGTGATAGTGGACATTTGATATAAACTTGAAAGTTTTGCACATTATGTTAAAACATGATCACATTTTCCTTGTCTAATGGATCTATGTTTAAAAATTATTAATTAATTGTTATAATTAAGATATAGGCCCTTGAAAATGCTGATCAGCAAAAGGGATCGGGCAAAACGGTAAAGTTTTATATTAGTACAAGTGTTTTAAATAAATTCCACTAAGTGCCAAAAATCATCATCATCAACTTATTAAAGTATTTATTCTAGATTGTCAACTATATTTGTGAAGGGTTTCGTGAGTCGAGCGGTGCCCACCCTTGTGACGATGACACGACGGTCGAGAGATGGGGAAGGTAACAAGGGTCACTTACTTAGAGTATTAATAATTTTACTCTAAGGTTAGTTACCATTACCGAAATGAATCTTTTTATTTAAGCGACCTTGTTTAGGTTCAGAAATATTCAGGTAACCGGAATATAAGGGTATGACGACATCATCAGTATTTTAAGGGTAATTTTATGTTTGGTTATTCAGACTCTGAAGTAATAGTATATTACGATACGAGAGCGATGAAACGTTTTCTGACGAGTGTGAGTTTCACAATCACACGAGTCGAGAAAAAGTTTCTCGCACGAGTTTCGTATAATTTCGTATATCACAAGTGCGGAAAATGCCGACTTTACGCACGCGCAGCGTGCGTAAAGCGGTCATTTTACGCACAGTGTGCTATAAAAAGTATTAAAGTATTAATAGTCTTGAAAAGGGACAGAGTTGTGCGAGTAGTCGAGATACGTGACTTTACGCAGACTACTGTTATTCATGTACCTTACTCGTTCCATCTCCAGATCTGTCATTTTATTTCACATCATTAAAACGTAAAATGATAGCCCGTAACCTATAGGTACATCAATCTCGTGTCGGTTTTACGAAACATCAGCAAAGTACGCAAGTTTTTAGGGTTCCTCCAAAAGTGGTAACATTTTTAAAATCTACATCGGAAAATATTAAAATTATGAATTTTCTTGAAACATTTACATTATTTTTTATTATTTACTTTGTGTATAGTTAAATTCTTTCGTCTAATTTTACAAGTCCTTAAACCCACATTGTATATAAAATATTTAATTAAACGTGGTTTAACTTTTGTGGCGACTCAGCGATACACTTGCTGTAAAGGTTTTTGCTTGTACACGCAACGCTAAAAACAGCTGTTAAAGAGATGAGAAGATAACTTTGTCAAAGGTGTTCCGCTATGAAAAGCAAACGTGTCTCGCTTTTGAATCCTTTGAAAACTAAAGCTTTTAAGGAGCTTTTTACGCGACGGTCAGCTTCTACCTACCTACCGTCCTTTTAGATATATAAGAGAACAATAAAGTGGCAGGCAACGAAGCTTTTACTTTTACGACTTAGTTTGCATGTTTCGGTATAAAATGTGAAAACAGATACGTGTTTTTTAAGTCTGACAACTCTTTGTTGCACATACATAATGTATTTTGTGATGAAAACACTTGTGCTAAGACTCACTTTGATTTTTGTGAGAAAAGCTCGACGTCAAAATTCAAAATTCAAATTCAAAAAGTTTATTTTGCAAAGTAGGTATATATAATACACGTTTCACAAGTCAAATTTTAATCTTATAAAAATATATGTAATAAAATAATAAATGTACATGAACTACTTAGATTAAATGTTTTTTTAATTTATGTAGCAATATATATACGATTAAAATTATAGGTAAAATATTATTATACAAGGTGAAATCCAATCAACCGCCCGAACCCATACCGGAGACCCGGCCAGAGACCAGGAACAGGTTCAATGATCACCAACGTTTCGGTCAACTTAAGAGTGACCTTTATCAGGCTCCGTGCGACACCATCGTGAGGAATTACTTGTACTTTATACCAAATGTACGTGCCAAATGTATAGTTAAACCCTTTCATATTGAAACCGGTTAGGTAGAATAAATACTAAATATTATTTATAAAGAAGTACAATTATTTTCATCGCACCTATACAAGCCGTCCCACGGCTATGCCACATGGAGGGAAAGTACCTTAAATATTGTAGATGTAACATTTTACTGAAAGAAGACATTATTTTAATTTAAAAATCAATTTAAACTGCATTCATATATTTGTTTATAGTTACATGGTTAAACCGGGAATTGAACCCGTTACATGAGAAAAATTACCCTATAGCTTTATCATACCGATCGTCATAAATATTATTTTTTGCTAAATAACATAGTGTCAGAAATAAAAGGAAGGCGGATTCGGCCCAAAGCAACAAACGGCGCATATATGTCAGCTTAGATAGCTGCTACATGTTTATGCCGTTTGGCGTCGAGACTTTGGGCCCGTGGGGTCCAGAGGCAAGAAAATTATTTAAGGAACTATCATCGCGCCTGGTCAACGTCTCGGGTGACCAGAGGGCTGGCGCTTACCTCGGCCAGAGAATAAGTCTGGCCATCCAGAGGGGTAATGTAGCCAGCATTCTAGGCACCCTACCAAGGGACAGCGATCTGGATCCAGTTTTTTATTTGTAATAGGTTTATTTTATTTATAGAATAGTTTTAATTTGTTATTATGTTATGTAAGTTTTTGTGTTTGAATAGATTCCCGGTTCAACCATGTAACTGTTTAAAAATCTATGAATGCAGTTTAAATTGTTTTTTAAATTAAAATAATGTCTTCTTTCAGTAAAATGTTACATCTACAATGTTTAAGGTACTTTCCCTCCATGTGACATAGCCGTGGGATGCCCTGTATATGACAAGTTCTACCAGGTGCCAACAATCTCAACAATCAACGTATCTACAATTTAGCGCGTGAGTTGAATGCAGACTTATGCTATACCAAAGATAATAGTATAATACTGGTAGGTAGGAAACTACTAAAATGGATGATGACCAAATCCCACGCAAAACGAACTTGAGACCGACCGAGCAATGATTTTTGGGACGTACCTACCTCATTCGTACGTCAGTGGTTAATTTAGTGGAACACATATACAATAAAGGAGCAAAACCTTTATTGTATATGTGTTCCACTAAATTAATCAATGCCTAAATTTCCTTAAATGCACCAATTCGGCTTCATGAAACTTACACTTTCATTAGGAACGCTCTTTCTAACAGTGAAAACATTTTCAACTCTACACTTTATTTCAAGTTACCCGGGAGCATGAAGAACTAACGCACAAAAATGGTCACTGCTCGACTCTCGTTAGTGATGCCGTAGACTTATATATACTCACGCTTGTCTCCCAGAGGGGTTAGCTGAGATCACATATTTCCATCTAATACGATCCCAATACATCTCTTTCGCCTTTTTCACATCCATCAATCTATTCAGACAAGCTCCTGTCTTGAGTGCGGTTTCCAATATGTCGCTAATTAGATCGTCATACGTTCAAATGACGGCGTAATTATACCCTAAAATTAATTTCTAGTTTATTTCAGATTTCTATGAAAGCCTCTTAGCAAAGGTATCAGTGAAACCAGTTTTATAAATTTTGGGTTAATATGATGTTGACATACAGACAGACAGACAGACAGATTATCCATTACTTTTGAAATCACTTTATTCTGCACCTTAGTAAACAGCAAAATCTGGCTAGTAGTTATAGTCTATCTTTTTAAGACGAGAGATTCTAATTTCAAGACATTTTAGATAAATATGTTGAGCTAACCATACTGCGTATATCCTAAATATATGGATTCAACTACAAACCTGATCAATTTAATATTTAAATATATGTTTTTCCAGGCCTTTACCTTTGCGTTAAATTATTCGGCTCCATCCGCGTTGAAAATAATATATAAATAAAAATAAATATAACCCCCGAAACACTTGAACCATAGAAAGGAGATGGTTGTGAGTGAAGTTAGATGAAGGAGATAATCTCTAGAACACCACATCCGATTCTTAAAATTATTTTACTAATAGGAAGTTACATAATCCTTGAGTGCTACAGGCAATGACATTGGTATAGAATGTCATTGGCTACAGGCTATAGTTTGTTCCTGAGGACGGGCTGTTTCTTTCACTAGTATTGTAATAGTTTCAATAGAACTTCACAAAAACTAAACAAAAGCGGGTGAATCTGCAAGCAAAAGCTAGTAACTCAGAACACTCTCGATCAAGTGACCTGTCAAACATTGATAACTAAATCAAAATCGATTCATCCGTTTGGGAACTGCACAAAAGCTAAACAAGAACAGACGAAACCGCGGGCTTAAGCTAGTAGCTAAAAACATTCTCGATAAGGACACTATTCCTTAATCAATTGCGGTTCATCTGCTTGAGAGCTACGATGCCACAGAAAGATAAACACATTAAACTTATAACAACCCTCTGTGTGCCTCGGGGGCTCAGAACAATTCGCTTAGATTAAATTATGTTAAGGTGTGTTAATTCGAAAACCATTTCGAAATTTTGGTTTAATAAGCCGTATTTTGGAACTTCTGGTCTAAAAAACCTCATTATGATGAATATTTTTACGAAAAAGCTGCTACTTTCATTTGACTTCGTGTGACATCACATGAGAAAAGGCTGATTAGAAATGTGTCCTTTGCTTTAAGGATATACAATATTATTGTCAAGCAATTGTTTTTGTTTGACAGATGGATGACAGGTAAGAAGATAGACACCACTTTTTTTTATAAGCAAGCAAACGTTTACATCCGGTATCATGCCTAAAATGTCCTAGGTAACGTCATACCCGTTTTTTTTTTATATTATATACC
This sequence comes from Ypsolopha sequella, assembly GCA_934047225.1. Classification (NCBI taxonomy): domain Eukaryota; kingdom Metazoa; phylum Arthropoda; class Insecta; order Lepidoptera; family Ypsolophidae; genus Ypsolopha; species Ypsolopha sequella. The sequence continues at coordinate 27,996,681 of OW203987.1, forward strand.
ATAATAATGAAATCTTTGACATAGAAACGCGTAAATTCTCTGAAAAAAAAAATCTTTTGTGAATTAAGCAATGGAAATTATACATCCAATGTTCGGAAAAACAGCTCGTCAGTATTAGATATTAATGAAAACTTAATATCTTATTAAAGTTCAAGTCAACAAAACATCAAAACTTACTAATAACAATTAGTATCATTATCCTTTAAGTTTTATTAACATTGTAATTAATATTAGAACTTCGAAACGATAATTTAGAAATCTGAAAATTCTGTAGAACAAAACAAAAATCTCATTATACCGATTGCAAACTTTTAAATATTATTTTAAATCTATCTGTTGCCGTCCATTAGAATAATTACCTACTTTTGTGCAGCAAAAGGAGACTTTCTATACAATGAAATTTATAAAATATGACATATAGTCCCTTGAGCTTCATGTAAGTTTTTTCTGCGTTCCTGTTTTTAGGATATTGCATATTATATATTTAAAAATCGCCTGGCAAGCTAGAAGTCCCGGGTTCGATTCCCGGTTCAGAGCTCCTCACATCCAGATTTACTTTTCTTTCTGCGTTTCTATACTGCAATGATATAATGTTAATTTATATCTCCTTGCGATGGATAAATCACAAAGTGTTCAAACATTGAAATTTATTTCTGTCATAGTTTCATTACATATTTCTTTTTAAAAAAGTTTGTTTGACTCCTTTACTTGACTATAAAGCATAATATTACGATACGAGAGCGATGAAACGTTTTCTGACGAGTGTGAGTTTGAGCGTGAGCGTGAGTCACACGAGTCGAGAAAAAGTTTCTCGCACGAGTTTCGTATAATTTTTTATAGCACAAGTGCGGAAAATGCTGCGTAAAGCGGTCATTTTACGCACAGTGTGCTATAAAAAGTTTAAGATAAATGATTATCATCTGTATTTTACCACAGATTTATAAAAAATAAACATCCTACCTGGGCAGAACAGCCTTTTTCTAGGTTGATCAAGGGGTGAAATATGGAATTAAAGGAAACATTTTTGACGAATTTTCTTTTATTTTTAATCCATACTCGTCATAAGAATTCGTATTAACGAACGGTTAGATAAATTGATATTTTTATGAATTTTCAACAAAGTTTCAATAATTATACACAATTTTCATAATGCACATAATAATATTATTACAGTAACACAAAAATATGATTTGATTTTAACAAATGTCGAATGTAGAAAAATTTAAAATAATAACATTATTTGTTTTTAATTAGGAACTTATAGTAAGTTGCTTTAAATAGTAATTAAAATTAATCATCACATTTAAATATATGACACAGCCATTTTGAGAAAAACTAAACGAGAATGTTTTATTTTATGTTTAAAGTACGAGTATTTAAAAGAAGACATATTTGAAAAAAAAAAAAACATTCTGGGAAGGAATAAAATGATACCTAGCTACTAACTGTTCAGTTTTCAAGAATACTCGACCAAAAGATTGTTACATTGTTCTATGTACTATAATACAGTCTTTAAGATTCTAAAATATTTACAACTTTCATTACGCGTACTTCGTTTGTTACATTTTAACATTAAAGTTTGATAAGAACTCAAATAATACTCAATGTATAGGCATAACCTTCTGTTATTTCACCTTGGCGGGTCAGGCTTGGTTGTATAAGTCCGTTAAGGTGGTAACAGAGGATCTCGGTCCAAAATGCACATTTTATTATTGTTTTCCATATTTTTGAATAAAAAGTTTGTAATTAATGCGTTTTATGGCGATTTGCGCAAATTGCTTAGTAATAATCAGGTGTTCAAAAATAAATTATGTCATTTTATATACTACATTTTAATTGCACTACATTTACAAACTTTAAAGCGTGTTTACTGTTGTTATGTAATGCAATCATAATGTAATGCATAAAATTACATCAGTTGCTTGTGAACACATAATTATTGATCAGAAATTTGCGCAAATTGCTATAAAACGCATTTATTGCATACTTTTTATTCAAAAATTTGGCAAACATTAATAAAATATGCGTTTTGGACCGAGATCCTCTGTTAGCACCTTAAGAGGATGGCATATCCAAGCAACTTTTTTATTACCCGTCTAGCACAATAAATCTAATAGCAAATACCTTATTTGCTTTTCATAGAGGCGATTATATTTTGGCTCCTTGGCTCTCGTGAGCTACGCAATAACGCTCACGCATATTTCAGTGGCTTATAAGTGACGAACTACTAAAACCAAGCCTGACACGCCGCTGTAAGATAAAACATCTGTAAAAGGCTTAGATAAAAATAAAAGAAGGAAGATATGGTACCCGCTTCCCACGCGTGGTCCTACAAAACCAAGTCCAATAGACCTGCTTTGATTCGCTCGTCTTGCGCTAGTCGAAGCTCTTCGATCTATTTCTTGCTTGTTCACGCAGTGGCCTATTTTTCAGTTTACGATATCTTCCTCTTTTTGTTATATCAGTGGTTAAAGGACTTATTAGTTTTATTTATCTGGTACGTATTTTGAAAGTGATAACTACTATATGATTCCTAATTCGATAGGGCGTTTTATACATTTATTTGGCTTTGTTTGTTCACAATAACATTATATTTTTCGGCTTCAGTGGCTTAAGTAAAAAATAATTTAAACAATCGGAGGTCGGGATATCTAGATAATATTAAACATTAATTGAAACAACGAAATTAAATATTTACAATATCTTAATTTTATACAAACATCTTTTGTTTAGGCTGCCCTTGAATTACGAATTTAACCTGTGGTTTTAAGTATTTTCATGTAACTTTTTTATTTACATTTACAGTTACAATAATTGCGATATTTACAATTACATTCACATGTGAAATATCACTTACAGTGTCACTTTCACAGACCGTCAACAATGCACTGATGCACGCGGCGCGTTACACATAATTGTAAATATCTTCCATGTCTCATACATTCATTTCTGACATCGCTGCTTGGGGAACTCTCGACTTTTGATAATGTTGAGAAGGGGGTGAAGCTGGGGGGGGCAATACGGACCCGTTCCCAGGAGTTTGAGCCTGCCCAGTCTGTGCTTGTACATCAGGAAGATTACCTTGACCACTCATAAAAGTCGCATTCTTCGGTAGAGTCATACAGTTCGAAGAGTTGCACATTTGATTCTGCTGATAGCTAAAGCCAACTTTTCTTGGCAGCGTCGTACATTGGTTGCCACGATTGGATGGTGGACTCGTCTTCTGTGAGAGATTTGACATTTGAATGCCTGTGTGGCAAACGTTTGGACAATTTGTGTTCGTGAAGTGTGGCACTCGATTCATTGTCAGAATCGCGTTTTTATCTTGATGATCAATATCAACGATTGTGCTTGAGCTTTGAGAGTGACCGATGAAATAGTGAGGATGTTTTGATGATACGCTGTCAAAAGTAGAATTGTGACTTCTTTTCTGCTGCTGCTGCAACGCTTTCACTTGCAATCTTGTTTTATCTCTTTGGTAGTAGACTCCGGCAAATATCAAGACGTTCAATATGAGAAGCGAACACCCAATCGCAATTGTAACACTCAAAGCAGTCGAATAAGCTGTGTAACCAGCTACTTCCAAGTTGGAGACGTCTTGAACATTCGTATTATTCTGCTGCAAATGAGTGACAGCGGAGCCAGGTTTCACAGATATCACACTGATACAAGTCGTGACGTAGGTATCCATTGTAGTAGTCGGTACATCTAAAGTGACATTATAAATGGGTTTGCGGTAAATTTCAAGTGTCGGGTCAAAGTAGTTAGAACGGGTCAGTGGGTTTGGTCTAACAAGGCCGTCGTAGAGTTCCGGGTCGTTATGGTTCCGGAAGAGATTATGTTTGGCCACCACGTCCTTCATTCCAGCCCGGTGGATCTCAGGGATCAACCGGAGCCAGACTGACAGCTGGTGAGCACGATAGTGGTTTTTCATCCTCGGCTTCATACCTGCGGAATTTAAGCGTTTAATTGAAATTTGTTAAAAGGAGAGCCTTCATAAAAGGGTCAGGTGAAAGCTTTGCCGAGATATTCGCCCCTAGCTTACGAGGCAGGTAATTTTGTAGTTCCCTTTTGGGCTGAAAATGCGAGAATTTCTGGAAAATTATGTTCGTACATTAGGCTGGGAAGGTATACTTATTTGGGATGAAATATTAGGGCTCGAAAATTCTTCGGCATTTTCCTTATAAAGTGAAGAAAAATATGAGGAAAACTTACCGATTTCTAAATATTTTTGGTGAAGCGTGTCATATTCGTCCCATACAATGCTTTTGTACCGGTTTCGCTCCCGAGATATTGGCAAAACTGACTCTTGGCGTTGCACCTCATTTGGATTTCTGACAAACAAAAAAGAAAAACATCAAATAGAATAATCACAAGACAACCCAAAAAATTATGTGTATTATCTTCTGAGAATGAACGTGTTTTTTTTAAGCTAGAATAAAAATCGGTAGTTAACGTGCATGCGACGGATCGCGTCTCCAAACGCAAAATTTTCAATAAAATGTATTGAATAAACTGAAGGTCACTCGTAAGTTGACCACTTAGAATATTTCTATATTCTAAGATTGACCAAAACGTTGAGTTTTTCTATCATAAATAAAAGTGAATCATAGCTGTACTATGACACTCATCCTAGTTTTAGTGATATAAAATATACATATGATATTAATGTATCAACTCAAGTATTTAAGTCGAATTCTATTTCTGTATAAATAAAATCGCATTTTTATAGAAAAACAGCTTTGCTTACAGATTTAGGACAGTTCTATTTCTTGAACAGAATAGAATATAGATTTCAAGTTTAAAAACAACTATGCATTGATTTCATCTTCAAACGGTAGGCTTTAAACTACTATGAGAACAAAAACTCAAAATAAGCACTTAAACCTTTTGTTTGCGAATAATTTCCTATTTTCGGGCACAAGTTCTGCTCAAACCCATCCACTAAAAATAAAACACACAATTAATTTAAAACCCCCGGCGGAAAGAGCTTCGAAAATGATAAATAGCAACTGACATTTTGTAATTCAGAACCAGGTAGCGAAAGCGGAACCCAGCCGTTACCAGTCCACTCTGTTGGGTTTCTTTTCATGCTCACTGAACCTCAAAAACAATGGTCTTATCCTGTTTGTTTGTTAGAATAACGACATTCCATAAATCTGGGTTGAAATGACGCCTGAAGTAGCTTTTAATTGTTACAATATTCGTTATATTTTTGTACCTTCAAGATCAGTTGTAAGTGGATGTGTGTAATATCGGGATCAAATGTACTGAATATCTTTTAATCAAACCTTACACTCTATTAATTACACTGAAGAACTTGCCCAAAGAAAAATAACAGTGCAAATGAATTAAAAAGGACTTTCCCTTGCATGAAGGCACTGAAAATCTACTGTGTAGCTATTCGAAGATAGTACATAGAGAACTTTTATTTATTCGCTCGGATATTTTATTTGGTCAACTTGTTCAATGTGATTAGTAGAGTATGTGATTTCATTTACAATCGGTATATGTAATTATTTTTCGTTTCTTTTAAGTGACATGAGTATCCGAATTAGGGTTGCCAACTCTAGGAATGAGATTTTCGGGATTTTATGGAATAAAGAACGGGACTTCCAAAATAAAACCGGGACTTCATAATAAATAGAAAAGTTGGAAATTTCACAAACTAAAAATATTTCAATCAATAATATAAGTCTCTTTGTGAATTTTCTTGAATAATAATCGTGAACATGGTATAACAATTATTAACTTTAACTAAAATTTGTCTATGCTAAAATTAAATTATATCTGATTGAACATTTGTTACACAATGGAAAAAATTAGAACATGTTAGTTGAATGAAAAATTGGTAAATGTTGACAATCGGGACAACTAGCGTCCCGCCAGCCCCGTCGTCGGGACACGGGACACAGGGGCCTGAAATCGGAATATCCCGATTAAATCGAGACAGTTGGCAACCCTAACCCGAAGGCATGTCAGGTGTTTCCGAGTATGGACTATGAAATCGTGGTACACCCACGTTTCACCGACGATTATTATGTCCTAGCCGTTCTACGGTGATAGAATAAATATGAACTCACAGCTAACGTACCTTCCGACGCACGAGACCGAACACAAATGTGTCACTACAGGATTTGAACCCATATCGTCAAGACGTTTGATTAGAGCCCAGGGGCACTCAGTGACCTTTATATCCCATATTATATTATTATTAGTATTATAATAAGTCTTTACATATTAAATTGCCGAAATTTTCATTAGTTCATAATTCCTGTAATTCAATAGCTATTTCCATTATTTGTTTTTTGTTTGAAAGTCAATTTTAAGGTATACATCTACATATTAAATTTTATTTTTGTTTTCAGTTTGATAACCAAAATTAAAGGTTAAATAACATTTCGTCCTAAATTCCATCCATTTCCATGATAAGATTTGTTATATTTTTTTACAGCTGTTAGTTTAATCCTTATTCATACACAAGAAAAATTACATAATTTGGATTTATCATTCCCAAAAAAAAAATGCAAAAATGTTAGCACTGTAAATTGAGATTCCTTCAGATTCTCTATAGAAAACGGCAATTTCATATGTAAAGACCTAATATACCATAAAACATGAACTTATAATGCTTATGTAATTAGATGCTTGGAAAGAAGGAACAAACGCAAGAAAAAGACTTTTAAAATTCTTGTCAGCTTTGTAGAAACTTCGACTTGAAAATGTAATAAATATTCCACGCACTGAAGGATTATTCTAAGAAAAATTTAGAAATCCCACGCACTTTTATAAAATTACGATAAATATAGACAAACGTTGGAAATTGTAACTAATATTGAAGTTTAAATACTGAAACCACGTCATAAAAGAGAGAAAAAAGTCTTTTTAAAAGCAAGTTGTCAAATCTTCACAAAAGCGTCGACGCATTATGCATTTGACCACAGATTATTTTTAATAACGCGGTTTGGAAAACATTATTTCAACAACTTCACATTTTAGGGATTAAAAGGTGTAATTTTCAAAAAACTACCTCCAATATTGTCATGGATTCATATCGTACCTTTTTTATGTAACTACATTATATTTTCAAATTCAAATTCAAATTATTTATTTGTTCAACACAGGTACATAATAAGATGTTACAATACTTAAGTCCTAATCCGTGATGTGCCATGTATGGCGTACAAATATTAAAATTTACATAATTACATACCCAGAAATAATGAAAAACCATGAAATAACAGTTGAAGCTAACCAAAAAAGTATTTACTTACACACCCTTGTCCTTTAAACCATAACAGGTATTGACTGAGCATATTTAAGTGACCAAATAATTATTTGAAACAAAATCTTTTTGAAAACTTACCCATTCCTTACAAAGTTGGCAACATACTGGATAAAGGCTTCAGCCAGTGCTACTTCAGACTTGGTGTAGTTCTTCGGGAAGTGATCCAATCCTTCCACAAGCGGAGCTCCAAACAGGTACGGGAGTTCTTCACCGTGGACTGACCCCATCCGCTGGACACAAAAAAAAATATTTTGTGATATTTCTTGATAGAACCTTTTCACAATAATAATATTCTCAAATAAAATTCTTAACACATAGAACTTTATTTATAACAGTCAGTTATATGACATTTTGTTACAATATAAAAACAAAGAAGAAATAAAATAAAACTTAACTTAAATTATATTCAAATAAATGTAATTTATTTATATAAATAGGGAAAAATAAATACTGTAACATTGAAAAACTAAACTAACTATAAATTAAAAATACCTATCAATATACAAGTATAAAAAAAATAAAACTATACTAAATAATACATTTTTTGTTCCACTTCCTATATTATTATTTTGCAACTAGTTCGTCGTTTTCATCTCGTTTCATTCAAGTCAGCACTGAGGAAAACATGAGCACAAATTGCCGATAGACGAAGTTTGAAAGACAAACGGTCTTTTCACCTCACTAGATCAAAAAGCACGCCTTTGTTGCTTAAAAACAGTGTGCAAAATCGATTTTTGCTCACTGTTGTGTGTGTCACATGAGAGCAAATTTATTCTGTTTCTTGTGCCTTTGAATCCCTCACCATGCTCAGGATTCTAACTTAGAACCACTCGCTACGCTCGTGATTCAATTATTTCGCTTGCTCGGGATTCAAATTCGGTACACGCAACAAAAAAAAATGTTGCTCTCTTGTTTCACAAATAACTGTTGTGCCTTTCTGACCTGAGTGCAACGATCTGCACATTCACGTTTACCACACTATGACCTGCACACATAATGGCAATGGTTAGCTTTGCATTTTTCCGTCAACTATAAATACGCTTAAAGTTATAGAATTAAATGAGACTTGAGGATAATTCATGATTTATATAAAAACGGCTCACCTCAATACGTGTTATGATCGGGAAAGCCGACCAGTTTCAGCAGATTTAGACTGCCTTCATCTGGGCGAGTAAAGACGTTTACGCGACGAGGTTACGCCTCACACTGCGGGCTGCGGCTCGCAGGGCTCGGGATGACATCGATGCAGATGGTATTGGTGGTCGGACCGGTAGGGCGTCCGCACAATTAGTTACTTCCGGGCTTGCGTTATTAATTACCGGAGTGACACCAAACAACGATAAACACGCGGAACTTATAGTATCTACATCACTCACAGACTTTACTGAAAGTGACGTAGATACTATAAGTTCCGCGTGTTTATCGTTGTTTGGTGTCACTCCCGTAATTAATAACGCAAGCCCGGAAGTAACTAATTGTGCGGACGCCCTACCGGTCCGACCACCAATACCATCTGCATCGATGTCATCCCGAGCCCTGCGAGCCGCAGCCCGCAGTGTGAGGCGTAACGTCGTCGCGTAAACGTCTTTACTCGCCCAGATGAAGGCAGTCTAAATCTGCTGAAACTGGTCGGCTTTCCCGATCATAACACGTATTGAGGTGAGCCGTTTTTATATAAATCACGCTTAAAGTTGTTGTGCACGATAATTTATAAGTTACCTAATTAATACATAATAACACAACTTTGCTATAAAAGTATAACTGACATCAAACTATTGTCACGTAGTACCATAATTGCTTTTTTAATAATTTTTTAAAAATTTGTATTCAATATTAAGAAAAACAATCACAAGTTGTGCGATGGGAAATGCGACCGATCGCATCTGCCTTAAATAAAATAACAACCAAAATGAAATAATTTGATTGGGTTCCTTTTCAAACCACAAAAGTTAAATTAGTTGGATATTTGCTAAGTAAAACTAGCGGCGACTACATAATATGTGAGGTAGTTTCCATATTCAATTTACGAAAGTTTTAACCTCTAACTTTGGACGTGGGGTCTCACAGTCCCTTCTACATTCGAGATTTCTGAGAATTCTGTACTTCCCCACATCACCCGCAACCTTAACCGTGCGGCGCAGTAGCTTTTATTTTAGCTGCTAGACGGTCGGGACGAAAGGCGGCTGTGTCGTCCGAAGCGTGAAATTAAATATAGACACATCGAAAGTTCCGTCGGGGTCTGTAAAAGTCCACGGTCTATTTTTCATACACGCATTCTGGATTAAGAATCCAGAAAATGTCTAGGTGTCAGACCTGCGTCTACCCAAGCTACACAGGAAGACTGCCTAAATTTGTATGTGTAACAGGCCAAACCCGATTCTAAGACCAACTATGTAGTTTAGCGTCGGCCAAAAGTATAGAGATATATATTTCAGAAATCATACTACACTCGCGAGAAAAAAAATGGAATCGCTGCTATACTGATAGCTTCAAAGTAATTTGTTCAGCTACATCATACAAAAGAGGTATCGATTTAACGATTAAAGAGTCGCCTTTAAAATCACATAAGTTGCAACAAAATAAGGTCCTATAAACCAAAGATATACTGCCTAGTACCGACAGACCCCCTTTCAACTCTTTTTAGTACCCGCGCGTTTACAGAGATAAAATTGGTAATAAACGTCACGAGGTCAATTGTAGAAAAGCCGCTTACAAAAAAATTTGCTGTTCCAATAAAGCCTAATAAACAGAGAACGGAACCGTTAGCGTGTGGGTTCTTTTTGCAATTAATAGTTTCTCCTTAAAAACTCCGTACAGTCGTAAAGATCTGTTTTTAGTAGAAATAAAAACAATTAATCAACATGCGATACAGAAACGCAGAAGAAGAGCAGATAAATCTAAACATTGAGATACCAGTTCAGAGCTTCTCACATCTTGGTTTCCTTTTTCTCTGCATTTCACATGACATAATGTTAATTTGTTTCTCCTTGCGATGGATAAATCGCCAAGTGATAATATATTTCTATCATAGTTTCGATAAAAATAAAAAAGCTCAATATTTGCTTGAAAACGCTTATTAATTTATCAATCTTTCTATCCGCTATAACAAAATGTTTGTTCAATTTTCCTCTCTAGCTATTTATGCCTTGTCAATTTAGTACCGGTTCTGTTTGTTTAGGATTGATTTGATTGATTACGCGAGGTATTTCAGGAAGGGATGGAATTTGTTCGCATTGATTCACCTGGTGTAGGACAACTTCAGATAACTATGTAAAGTGTATTTTGTTGATATAATTTACAGAGAATTCTGATTATAATATCTAAATTGTGTCAAGATAACAAAGTTGCACAGTTTTATGCATTAGTTAGTTTAATTTAATCTTGGTTTGTTTCTAAACGATGCTATTTATATATTACGCAGGTGTAAAAAACATGCTATAGTTCAGCTTGTTTTGCTTAAAATTTTAATGTTGGTCTCAACTTGAAAATTGACATACTGTTCAAGGAGTCCACCTCTTTGGTTCCAACGTCTCAAACATTTATTCTGAGATGACAGGTTCAAATTAAACCAATGTGCTCAGTGTGCGAACTTAAGAAGTCACGTTCACACCACATTCACGTCCACATTTGGGCCCAAAGTACGGTGATGGTGCTCACTATCCATTACGCATGAGCAAGTGTGTTTTGTGAATTGAATTTTAACAGTCCACATAGGAGACATCTCTAACCACTTTATTCAACTCTACAGTCAAGCGCTAGACATACCTTACTAATTGACCAGTAGTTTTAAAGCAGTGTATTTTTTCAACCATCAAAGAATTAGGATCTCTTTGCTTTACACTGAAAATGAGTTTAAATCTTTGAAACAAAATTCAATACCTGAGGATAGTCTCCATCCTTTGTTTGGTAGTCGAACACATAGAAGAAAGTTTTGGGTCCAGAATCCGGAGAACTTTTCGCGACACTCAGAAAGTCCCCAGTTTGAACCAATGGAGCCACGTACTGAGCATCCGAGATGGCCAATACTGCTGCATCTCTTGTGTTGATCGGGTGCTGTTGAAAAATTATATATTTACTTAAAGTATATCGAGTACAATCTACTAAGGTCAAAGCAAAGATTTACATACTTCTCGTGAATAAATTACTTCTCTTCTAAGGAAACAATCAATCAAAACTGAAGTTGAACCGTTAAATAATTTGGTCAAAATTTCAATTTCGAACCTTGATTGAACTGAACGACTTTGAATAGAGATTTCAATAATAGTTGTAGAAGTTATCTGGGTTTCTATTTAATTTAAAGTTAGATTTGATTGGGCCTAAACTGGTTGGGGGCGTCTGAAAAGTTGCAAGACTCCTTATTTCTGGATTAACTAAACACAATTTTATCTCAAGAATAAGTAAATATAAATTGAATTTAACAGATAAAGTAAATAAACTTGCCTGAACAGTCCTCTCCCAATCTGTATATTCATTTACAATTGTAAAGAAAATCTCGCTTAAGTGATATGTATAGGCATTCCTTACGTAAGTCCTGAAAATGAAGGTCAAGGTCAAGTGTCATGAAAACCAATCAGTCACGAGTACTTTGATTCGATTTCTTTCAATAACCCTTCAGAGATACTGACTCGATAACTGAGTAAATGTTGTACTGGGTAAGGAAGTGGATGATTGGTTTTCGAAATGTATTTTTTTGTGCAATCGCGTAATAAAAACTTTAGAGTAACGTTTATTTTCTCTTTCAGGATAGTTCAAATCTCATAAACTGATTAAAATTAAAGGATTACAAATTGCGAGAATACGCAAATAGTTTCCTTACGTTACATATTTAAGAAGCCTGCAGAGCAATCCTACTTCATGCAAACGAAATACCAAAACCATTTGTTAACCATAGATATTCTTAAGGTAGTGTGTATTTTGATTATTTGTTTTACAGAATATCAGAATATCTAGGTTTGCAAATATATATTTTGAAATGATACTTATTAAAAGATGACATAATAAGCAATGAAAAACTTTCATATGAAGCTTATTTTTTCTATATCTCATGTTTAAATCAGTGTTCTTATCCGGCCTCTTGATTAAACGTCAGATACAACAGAAACAACAAAGAAATTACGCTTATAAGCATCTTTTGTCCGTCAATATGTTAAGATAATCTTAGAATATAATTTCAAACAAATTAAAATAACTATTTAACGCACAATCGTCTAACTGGCCCAATTCTTTAATTAGGTCTACAAATTTGTGTCTTCCAAGTACTTATTTTTTTGTTATAACTTGTACGGTTTTTTATTGCAATCAAGAACACTTGAAATTTTAATCTTATTAGAATCCGTAACCCAAGCGGATACGTAAACATAAATAAACAAAATACTTTCGTCGCCAGTCGTCAATTCGCTACCCAATCGTCCAACGTCTACAAACACCAATTTATTGAATAAACACCACCTTTTACCTTATTATTCTATCCCTCCTTTCCCCTTCAAACCCGTTCTGAATATCCTGCGCGGAGAATTTCCACAGCGCCTCGCTGGTGACAACTCCAAATAGCAGATCGTATTTATTCTGCCCACCCCTTATCCCGAATATTCGCTCTCCACTCCTCTTATCCGCTTTTATATTGTTAACTCCCGATACACTAGTGAAGCCTTGCAGATCATTTGGTATGAAGTATGTCAGTAGTTCTTTTGCATAGTCAGTCTTCACGACCACCCCATCCACTGATGGCCCGAAAGCTGTTAGATAGCTCGGCGTGGCGATTTCCGCTGACATCAATTCTTCCAGCGGAACCTCTCTTAGGCAGTCAACTATGAGTTCATGGTCTTTAATGATGTCTTCAGGCAATGTACAATTAGATTGCTTGGCGAGTTGGATGGAAAAGCTAACAGGGTCTTCAACTAAAGCCCAGGAACTTAGAGCTGACCCGGAGAGTAATATTGCTCGGTGAAACAGGCCTGAAATGGAAGAGGAAGTTTAGTGATTTGAAAGGGTTAACGGATTTACAGTGTCATTGGGCTGTTGTTATTGAGAACGCGGGATAATACTGTTCTCCAACTGTATTTAGAGAAGTGTTTGTATCTATCTGTTTGAAGCTTTGTAGTGATAAATGGGTAAAGTTTATTTCTGGTTTGGACTTTGAGACACCTATAAATAAATATTGAACTATAAAAAATAAACAAATTATTTTGAAACGATACTCTATTAATACAACAATTGTTTTTTACGTGATTTGTAACCAGTGTAGCAGTAAAAATACTCGTAAACATCTACAATTTTTGGAAAAATAACATGCTACGATCTCTACTTATACTTTGTGGATCCACGGCGTAGCATTAACACTTCCAGCCGACACCTGGATGTAGAAATAATAAACCTACACTTACATATACAAGATATTCTACTGATCACAGTGAACAACAATTGGTCTCGAACTATTTAATTGTAAATCGACGACGAAAACTCCTACTCTATAAAAAGTGATCATAAGGTATAAAAGTTTTCATATTTCTCGTAATATATATTTTTTTTTGTTTATTTATTCATAGTTAAATTTATTTACATATTTAAGAGTTTAAAGCCATCCGACTAAAACCACATGGTTTAAGCGCGGTATGGCGAGATCGCAAACTTTATTAAAATTAAAAAAGTTGTTCGGGGTGTTCAGTAATACAATAGAAATATTAACATAAAAACATTAAAAATTGTAATAAAGGCTGGTTTCTGGTTCTGCGGATGGTCCGTACGGATTATCCACCTACGGACCGTGCGCATGCGTAGAGTCCGCAGTGTTCTGAAACGAGTGTTCAGCGCAATCACGCGCAAACCTCCATACCAACGCTAACACAAAATTGTGATGTGTCTATGGAATGTTATAAAAATATTATAGGCTGACTCTTTTGACATTATCTAGATCTGTTTCAGTGGAACTAAATATCGTGAAATTTGAGTAATATCTTGACAACAAATCCCTAAAATACGTAAATTAAACGGTTTTTTACCAAAAGTGTACGCGAATGTGCTTTTATTGATTTATACAAAATCAAAAAGTTAATACAAGTCAAACATCGAAAATTTTATCTAGATTTAAAATAACTACAAGTATGTTTGAAAACGATTCTTCTGAAATAAGTTTTCACGAAAGCGACACGATTGCATTGTCTTCGCAAGTTTCATGGAGCGTGCATATTATAGCGAAATGAAACAGTAAAACATTTGGCCGCGCCCATAACCGAATTGCTCACATCATGATGTTTCTTTTAAGGTTGGATAACCCTATCAGCTGCCATATAAATGCTTTCGGTTTTGTGACGTCCTGATGGTTTCCCTTCCCCCCAAGTTATTCAAAAAGCGCCGTCTTTGTGAAATTGTTTCAAGCAAAAACTGTTTTCCACGAAACGGTAACTGTTTAAGAAAAGAGAATAAACATGATAGACGTCTGTATTTCTCTTTTTTTATTTCCAGTATACATGAAAATTATACAACTTGCTTAACTTTGCGTAAAATCGAGGCAATATTCATGATATCCTTACAGCTATATGATGGTGTTTCCTCAAATTATGCTTTTTGGGCTGTATGGAGACGTAGCTAGTTAGATATGAAAAAAAATATAAAACAAATAAGTTGTTGACTTCAACTTCAGTTTTTACTTTTTGTATGAATCATAAAAAAATCCAGGTTTAAAGGGGCATCATTTATGGGAGACAAATACAACAATGAATGCAAGCATATTAACCTTCAAGCGGGTGCACGGTCGTTTGTAACAGCAGCGGTCACCCGTATTCGTTTCGACCTACTTAATTTTCAGGTATAATAAAACAAAAATTAATAAAGTAATTATTTTTTTTAAGCAATATCCGCTCCGAAGCTCGGTGCGGACAATCCGTACGAACCCTCCGCAGAGCTGTGAAAACAGCATTTTGATTGCCAAAATGTATGTTATGGTACAATCAACTCACCAGACATGACAGTGGGTGAGATCATCAAGAAGTTGATGCACGCCGCTCCCGACCCATGTCCCAACATGGTGACGTTGCCAGCATCGCCTCCGAACAGGGCTATGTTCTGCTGCACCCAGTGGAGAGCTGCTATCTGATCCATCAGTCCGTAATTGGCAACTCGCGCCTTCATGTGGGGAATGGGGTTGGCGTTGAGGAAACCTGAAATTACGGAGCTCGTTAGTAGTAATCAAAGTGATTTTTTCGAAAGTGACAACAATTTTATACAACATTTTATACAATTTTATACATATTGAGGAATAGCACCTGGCAAGTTGGTAAAAGTTATCTTTAGAAAGGAGGCCGATGGTCAACCGAGGGTTAATAAACGAGCATTGCCTGCTTTCATAGATAGATAAAACTCTCTTTTATAACCTATATAATATTATGGAATTAAATTGTTCCGTTGAGTTTTCATTATCTCTAAAACAAAAGAAAGCAGGCAAGATTGAGGAACGAAATAATACAACGGGTTTAAAAAAAATCTGTAAAAAATCACATTACTGTCTAAAATTAGTATATATTATTTTGTTAAGTGCATGTCTCTGTCCACACTCGTACAACCCTGTTTTACCGATGATTAATACATCCCAGCATGATAGATGGTGGGTCCAAACACTGTACTTTGACTTAAAATATATATGGATCTACGAAGCGTTTATACCGAACAAAAATGTGCACCTATGGTCAACCAGCGTCCTCCGGTTTAGTGGTCATGATTTTCGAACTATCTATAGACCACAGAGGTAGCTTTTTTCATTCCTTACTATTTCTTTTTGAGCGCCCTTTAACGTATTGATATTTATTATTAACAACATCAAAATACCTTGGGAATAAACAAAGCGACCGTTCTTATCATTTTTCATTACACAGTATCTCCGTCTATATTCGCATGTGGAAATACAGAAAGCATTAAAAAAATAGCAGTCAATGTGTTTATTGTCGATCGCGATGATATATATCGCTGTACGTTATAGTCTAGGCTGATAGCTTACAGCAAGAGCAGATGGCCATTTCTATTCTCAAGGTCTACTGATTCGGGTAAAAAAAAACTTTTTCACTTCTCATCCTCGTTAAGTTCTTGTTTTGTTTTGTTTTTCAAGGTTCTTTATTTAACAGGATAAATACAATGGTATGAAAACTTACAACATAGTCAGTAAGCACATAAACATAATATTACTTTGCTTTTTAAGGCTTTTACATGCACCTGTCAAAACTTATGGCAATTACATTAAAATAGTTTTACATAGAATGAAAATATTTTCTAAGATGAAATCATACCTTCTACTTAATATAAACAATTTGCTGTATTGTATATTTGTTACAATGATAAGGCAAAAAAGGGACAAAAGTGATAAAACGTTGCACGTTACTTTATAGGTTTAAGAATAAAGAGGGCTAATAAGTTTTACGTATAACATATTACTATTAATTAAAATAGGAAATAACAGATTAAATGCAAACAAAACACGTCAGGGGGTAGATTAACAAAATTATCATGCGAGCATAAGAATGGAATGCGGCCGCTAACTTAACCGAAGTCAAGGAAGTAGTGATGAGGTAATCTGTACGATCGATAAGTATCGATGTATGATAGGGTACATATCCGGGTTTATGCTAGGTATTAGCTGCATAAAATTGAATTTTATCTACTTGGGCATAAAGTAGTTTTCTTCTAAAACTATTGGCAATAGACCATACAGCCAGTACACAGTACAATTTCATAGACAAACTTTTTGAAACTCAATAATGTTCGCGCTAGGATTCTATCATATTAGCGCATAGGATAGAAGCTTCAGATGTTGGTCAAGAATTATATTATATACAGTAACTTTAAAGGGAGTTATTATAAAATTAATAAACAGACATGTATGTCTGATTTTTTATTTAGGTTCTTTGGACATGGCTGTACGGGCTAAGTGCCCTTTGCCTTCTCACTTCCCCGCGGGTATATATATTAAGTTGTTTATTTAAATTTGCATTAAATATTACCTACTGAATGTTAAATATGTAATTTGCTAGCAATATCACTGTTTCATTTCTTCGCAATCGAAGTGAAAAGCAGAGTGTATAACTCTTGCATAAAACCCATTTTATCCTCGACTCAATATATGCCTTTGTTGTACAATCTACTATTTCTTATCTCTTTTGTCGTCAATTTATGTACCAAAGAGTTCCAGATTGATGTAAGTACCCAAATCAGTT
The DNA here is from genome assembly GCA_934047225.1 of Ypsolopha sequella. Classification (NCBI taxonomy): domain Eukaryota; kingdom Metazoa; phylum Arthropoda; class Insecta; order Lepidoptera; family Ypsolophidae; genus Ypsolopha; species Ypsolopha sequella. The sequence continues at coordinate 28,014,168 of OW203987.1, forward strand.
TAGAAAAACATTTAAAGTATCAAAGCTCAACGCAGCGTAATGGCGGTATCTGATCGATTTCCATTTCCCATTTGGAAATCTCTTTCATGTTTGAATATAGATACACGAGAATTCACATGATTAATTCAATAAATTAGGGGAGCTATCAAGGCTGTCTTTGTGAACGTTCCGCATTAAATCATCTTTTGTATTGAAATAGAGATGAGACATGCTGGCCAATATCATTTATATTCGATATTAATAGTTAAAAAAAAGGATTCTTTTTTCCAGATTTTTACAAATGTAGCTAGTAATTTTTACAGGTGTAACTAGTAATTTCTACATATGTAACTAGTAATTTCGGGTGTTGGTTGATAGTATTTAAACCTTAATATATGCTCGAGTTAAAGGCGCTATGTTAAATAAAATAGGGCTGCTATTTTTCTGTTTATTTAGTGAAATTTATACACAAACAATTGTTAATACATTTTTGGTTTATGTAATTTTGACTACAATTTTGGGTTCAAGGTTCGAGGGTGTTGATTTTGGAAAACATGTTATATATTATGATGATAGAAATAATTATTGAAATACAAAAACACACTGTTTCTGCTCGTTTTACCAATAGGAATCATGTACAGTGGAGACCACGGTAACCTTTGTAACATTTGGACTTTATACCTATCTTATACACTTCATTATATATAGACTAATTTAGTACTGCAAGTGTCTAACTTGATGTGATCTCCACTGTACATAATACATTAGATGGATTTTAACTATTATCTCGATTATTGATTTTGGAAATATGTTATAGTTTTGATGTTTTACAGTGGCGTGCACAGAACTTTTTGCTGGAAAAGCAAACAATTGGTCAAGAACAACAATAAAAAAAATATAAAAAAATTTAAATATCACTTTGAAAAAAAAAGTTTGTATAGGAAATTTTCACTCTAGGGTAGACATTGTCTACCCTGGCGTCAATTTTTTTTGTTCAAATTGATATTTAAATTTTTTCATATTTTTTTTATTGTTGTTCTTGACCAATTGTTTGCTTTTCCAACAAAAAGTTCTGCACACGCCACTGTGTTTTAATAAATATATATCGTCTTCAGTCTTAGACGAAGGGCCAAAATATATCGAAATTTAATATTTTATTGTCACTTGCATGAGTAATACCAACCTACATAAATAAATAAACCCTAATAAAATAAAATATATCTTTGTTCATACATAAAATATGCGATAAAACGTCAGAGAGCCAACTATGGTAATAATGGCTGAGGGAGCTCGAATGTATAGTTACAGTAAGGTGCTATATTAAATATAGTGCTGCCAATAAAAAAAAAACCGGCCAAGTGCGTGTCGGGCCACGCGCAGTGTAGGGTACCGTAGTTGCCCTGCACAATATGCGGACTTCTTCTCCAAGTACATTTTATAAGTTTGTCAACTAATAAAGATCGCGCCAAACTTCTAGTACGCTCGGAAGTTGCTCTTCCCAAGAACGGCCCATACATTTTGTTCCTGCTGATGCGAATCGCCCCGTGTTTAGAGGGGACTAAAAGTTTGGCGCGATCTGTACTCGTTAACTTGGAAAGCCTACTTAGCTCTGATATTTTTCCTTATGATTTCGTTATGTATACTACTGCCGTGACTTTTTAACGTCTCCAAATACAACCGTTCTACTGGTGGGGGGGACACTGGACTCTAACAAAATTTACACTTTTAAGCTTAATATTTCGAAAACGAAACCCTGAATCGAAAAATAATCTTCTTACACCCCCAATTGCAAAATTATACAATAAACCGATAGTTTTCAATTTAATGCTTAAAATTATAGCACAATACTTTGCATTACAACTGATCTCAATTTAAAGCAATTCCTAAATGTTGTATATTTTCAAAATAGCCATTACTGTCTGCGTAAAAAATAATAGTTTACTGAAAAAAATAGGCGCTTTTTTAAATGCGCATTGCTTGGCTTGTCGTAACAGCCACGGCTCAGAGCATGCTATTTTATACAATAATGATAAAGTCATAGAGTTTTATTCTACTTGATGCAAAATGAGGTGCTGAATGTCCGGTACTATAGACTCTTAATGTGCTCTGAATAGCACCTCAGCACGTAATAAATGAGTACCCGGAATAATAAAAGAGATATGAATCTTATGCGATTTTAATTACTCTCTTATGTAAATTCAGGGTTATCACTGTAGCCTGCACGTTACGAATTGTGATTGTAAAATTCATGTTTCAGCAAAGTGGTAGGGCTATTTAAATCCAAATAAAACAAAGAATTCATTTTGTACAATATTTGTCGATTGAAACTAAGTTTCACAAGAAATTGTATCAAAATTTACACGTGTAGACGTTATAAGTATGTTTTTAGGTTTCCGTACCCAAAATGTAACCAACGGAACCCTATTAATAAGACTCCGCTGTCCGTCTGTCACCAGGCTGTATCTCATGAACCGTGATAGTTAGATAATTTAAATTTTCACAGATGATATATTTCTGTTGCCGCTATAACAACAAATACTAAAAAACAGAATAAAATAAATATTTAAGGGGATTCCCATACAATGGATTTTTTTTTGCCGTTTATAAAGATAATGCTACGGAACCCTTTGTGCGCGAGTCCAACTCGCACTTGGACGTTTTTTTATTATACTTATCACAAAGTTAAATAATTTTATAAAAATTTAAGTTGTCCAATGATGTCTGATGAAGTTGTCTTACGTGTTTATACCTAAATGAAAGATTTTTGGTAGCAAGGTTTCTGCATAAAAAAACTCCATGTTTGTTTCGCATTTTACACTCAAGTTGACTCAATATCATCAGTTACATTCCAAAAAATAATTTACTAAAATCCCAGCACCATTTTCCGACTAGAAAATGCACCATAAATCTTGCTGAATAAAGTTCAATTTCAAACAAACTCGAAACATTAAAGTTTTCAAGCAAAAAGTGGCGCAGGAACATTTAATTAAGCAAAGTGAAACGTGACGAAGCGATACAAACGACTTCAATAAAATGGCACATGAGAAGACACCTTTTTACTTGGAATATGTCTCTTATTTACACAGAGTAGATTTGGTTTTAGCTTGGCTGTGTTGACCACTACAAGTAAACCCCTGAGAAAAAGAGGCATCGTATCCAGTAATTAGATTCCTGGTTAAGAAGAAAAATGAAACTCCAACTTGGCCTCTAAGTCATTTACCTCTTTTTTCTTTCTTTCGTGTCAAAATTACATGATTTCTTTTTGATTAGACTAATAAAATAAGCTATAATTGTCAATACTTTTATATCCATTGTGATTAATATTAACCTCAAAATACATATACAACGTGTAACAGAAAGGCGTAACCATATTTGAAGAGCTTATTCAGTCAATGGTATAGAACAACCTTTCTGTTACACGTTGTATATTAATACTTCAGCCCAATATGGGTGGGTATAAGTAAATCTGGAAACTAAAGAAAATAATAGTAGACTATGCACTAAGGGAATAAAGCAGTGTCTTACGTATTGAACCCTGAGCGTAACGAGGGACTCTAGAGTTAACTCCTGAGCGTAGCGAGGGAGTTATGTAGAGTCCTGAGTAAAGCGAGGGATTCAAGCTGCCCAAGACAAAGACAGGCTTTATTCCAGAGGAGCATACTCTACTTTTCACACCTTCTGCGAGACAATAAAAAAAAAGCTCGACATTTTTTATCAACATTAATAATTCAATAAAATTCACTGACAAACACAGCACCAAACACCGGTTTTTGTTTCACATTCTTTGTAAACGCTTTTTTTCTTTTTGTTGAATTCTGCTTATGGTGGCGAGTTCGATTTTCGAACAAACCTCTTTACAATCCCATATGGGCATTTGTTTTCCACGAGTTTCCACACGAATGTGACGTTCCAAATTTAAATCACTTTAATCCCTAGGGATTTTCATATAACTTTATATCCCTTGAGATAAAATGCGTTACTTTACGTTGAGGTTGCATGATATGTAATTGGACATTGTCGAGCAGGTGGTGTGAAAAAGTATGTTTTGTTTTATAGCCATGAGTAATTAAGCAGGAAAAGCCTAAAAATAGCATTTATTTAAGGCTTGGGTAATTGAAAATAAACGGAATGTATATATGCCGCATGAAAAACATGGCACAATATAGTTTACCAAGTACTTAATTATTTCGTATATTTTCATCAAAAGCGTAAAATATAACGTAAAGTCCACACAACAAATTTCACAAAAATAGTCAGTTTAAATTTAAATTTACAATTTATTACAGAACACCACCGCGTTGGTCAATCAATTACTCTTTAATCACTATTAACAACCAAATGTTTCAGAAATATATTAAAACTTAACCCTTTTAAACTTCATAATTGTAAAACAATAGTAAAATAATTAACGTTTTGGAAACAGATATAAGTTATTTAAAAGCCTTATTATTTTTTAAAACATCCTTTTAACAGTAGTTTATGAAACTAGCACATAAAGAGGTTATTAAAACAGGAATGTGAATCAATAAAAACCGGCCAAGTGCGAGTCGGACTGACGCACGTAGGGTTCCGTACCATTATCTATAAAAACGGCAAAAAAAACATGTCTGTTGTATTGTAGCCCCCTTAAATATTTATTTCATTCTGTTTTTTAGTATAGGTTGTTATAGCGGCAACAGAAATACGTCATCTGTGAAAATTTTAACTTTCTAACTATCACGGTTCATGAGATACAGCCTGGTGACAGACGGACAGACGGACAGCGAAGTCTTAGTATTAGGGTCCCGTTAGTCACCCTTTGGGTACGGAACCCTATAAACGAGCCGTAGGCGTAGTAAACACACAGTCTTTACGTTTTATAATTTCCGGAATTGTCGGCAAAGTTCGTTCTGCCATGGTCGTGCTCGAGGGGTGAAATACCGGAAAAACCTTCGTGGTTTGCGTCAGATAGATTCTGGAATGCTAGTTGCATTATGAGTGTTATAATAAATTGGGCTAATCACAACGCTGAGTCGCGGTGAAGAAATGTAATATTATAACATCGGATAAACAATGTAGGCACTTATAAAACCGCTTTTGATGTTGCAATTACTTCATTATATGGGAGTAGATAAAGTATTGTGTTCAACAAGCACTCGTGCCACAATGTCTCCCATTATGTCAAAGATACACAAAATACAAAATATTGAATGATTTATTGTTTAATAAATCATTCAATATTTCAGTCCGAAGTATGAATGCTACTTTCAGTGATGCTACCTAAGTTCCTCAGAAACTTCGATAGCGCGATAAAGAAACTGAAACATTATGTGGTTTTGAGGTAAGATAAGGCAAATATAAATGAAATGATAGATTTTAGATGATTTCCTTGCAATAATTAGGAAACCCACAGTGATAAAAAAATACACCAATATTCTCTTAACGTTTATGAAGTAAGTTTGAACAAACAACGTCAATTGATTTATAATATTTTGCTGTAAATGAAATATTTGTAAACCTTTATTTTACGAATGTTAGAATTTACATAGATTTTCTCTTGAGTATAAACTTCAGGATTTAGCAAAATATAAGTAATATTTATTTAATATTTTTATTTTATAAACAAGTAGCTTACCTAAAATCTTAAATAACTTTTAATTACTTATCTAAAGATGACCTAAAATAAAAACCTTACAAAGTTAACCTAAAATCTGAAATATTTAGTTGCTTGTTTCTTTATAAAATGTTTGTAATAAATATCTAGCTTGTTTGAACAAATAACGTTTTACAACCAGAAGCTGTCTTCCTTAATAAAAATGCAGTTTTTAGAGCGCGCGTGATGTTTCGGTTGTCGTAACGGCCACGGCTCAGAGCACGCTATTTTAAACAATAATGAAACGTCATAGAGTTCAGTTCTACTTGATGCAAAATGAGGTGCTCAATCTCGGGTTACACATAAATGACACATGCCCTTAATGAGTAAGGTGTATTAATATAAATTTTATTTTGCTTTTATAAACTTTATTTATTTCCTTTGTTTATTTATTGGTATTAAAACAATAAACAAATTATTATTTGATATATTTTGACCCTCGGTATGGGGCCGTCATCAGTCGAATGCAAAAAGATATTAACATATAACATATATGTTATATAACATATATAACATATAGGTTAGGTATGATAATAAAAAAGTAAATGTGACACTTGTAAACAATTTTAGTAACTTTTTTCTATTTAATTTTTTTTCTATAAATAATGAGAAAGCTATTGTAAATGTATTTTAACGAGTTTTAATGACTGAATGTCTACCCGCGTTCATGGCAAATGCAATTTTACCGAAATATCGAGAACTCACAAAATTAAATTAAATATATTGCAACGATCCATTGAAATAAATTACATAAATTTTGCTACAAGCTCGGTAACTTATGAGGACGATTTAAAACACGAGCATAGCGAGTGTTTTTAACGATTCAAGTAAGTTAATGCCGTAATACCTACGTGTATCATACTTCGTTTTTCAATGTATGGTGTGAGTAAATAGAAGATACGTAATTGAAGAAAAAAGTTTTATTATTATCGTGAAAATGTTTAAAATATATATTATGTTTTATTATCATTTTAATACTTGATGGTGCTCTTCAACATTGAATGTACCTGTAGACCACAATGAACTTGAATATGGTTTATATTTATTAACAGTTCATTTAAGTATGCCAAGAAAAGGATTTCCGAAATAGATTTTCGGAATTTTCGCACTTTTATCATTGTTTTTCCTTTGTTTTAAGCATTTATCTCATGACATTTGCTGCAACTTACGTGCATGCATGCATTTGCAATTATATTTTCTGCAGGTATATCTGGCAATAATTCCAATGATTTGTCAATTAAATTCAAGATTATCTAAGGCAACAAACAAACAAAAATACTCCAAAGCTCATATATAAACTTAAGGGCTTTTCTTTTTCTTTCTGTACCCGAAAATTGCCAACTTGACGAAAAAAAAACGGTACGTTCCAAAATATGTCATAAAACGGTGATTTGCGCTACATGCGTGAGGATACGTTCCAAAATTTGTTTGAGTGCGAAACAAAGAACTTTACTATATTGAAACTTCCGAGCAATGAATGTGATAATAATAAGCGCCGCTTACACGAACTTTAAAGTGACCCAAAATATTATTTTCCGATTTGTAAATACAACAAAACTACAATTTCTTCCCTTTAAAATTCAATGTGAATTTAAAGTGTTGTGAACTTAAAATTATGACCGGCTCAGATGGACAGACTATCCAGAGCCATTCAACAGTGAAAAGATATGTATTTTAATATATGGTACTCAAGGAGAGTGGTTATAAAATCACAATGAAACACTATTTTTCAACAAAAACATACACGATTCGATCACGACCCTCAATAAACGTCAAAAATTGTTAGAAAAAATTGGCTGTCAGACGTAATTGTGCAGCTAACTTCAGGCCACTACGAACCACCATGTTGTGGACTATGGTGGATGGTGGTGGTTTGACACTTCAACGGTCGGTCACGAAGTCCGTATGGGTTTATTCGGTTTGTTTACGTAACCAACTTACCAACAATAGCTAAGCATGGTGGATCTGTTTATTTTGATAACCACATTCAAGGAAAGGTTGCAGGTAAGCCAACTTCCAGTAACAAAATGAAATAAAATAATAATAAAACACTAGTGCGGTAAAATTCATTTTACGAAGAGTTTTGATGCATATAAAATTAGTCTTTACGAGCACTTGCATTGAAAAATTATTCCATATATTATATCATTGTAAAGTATTTAAAAATAGTTGGGCAGGAACCATTTTTAAAAGAAATATGAGTAAGATTCCTTCAATTTATTCTTGAAGACAAGGTATGTACTCCTAAAAATACCAAACATTTCTTCGGTTTTTTTTTCCGTATCCTGTTTTGCCACCATTATTTGACCGCCTTTGTGGTTTAGTGAATCGAACGTTTTGACCACTAATCTGACGGCCACGGGTTCAAATCTTTGTAGGTGTGCTTCTAAAGTAAGTCATAATTTGTACCCGCTGGGATGTAATAATCGTCCGTGAAACGTGTCCATACACAGTCGATATTCGGGAAAACCTCAGACGACCTCTGTGGGATCATAGTACATAACTAGTACTAGTACGTAAGTACTACGTAATACTTAGTCTATGGTGGGATTTATGTCGTAACACAAAAATGTCTTACCCAAAATCCCCAATCTATAGTTGATGGTGATGACAACCAGACCAGCGTAGCTTGCCAAGACTGCTCCATCATACACGTTGCCAGAGTTCCATTCAAAAGATTCTCCATGGATGAAGATCACCACTGGGTACTTGGCTTGCAAGGTTGGTCCAACTGTTGAACAAAGAGCGAAGTTTTTACAAAAACAGAGTTTTTTAAAATGTAATATTGTAAAATATACAAATTAGTAAAAGTAAGACCAAGCTGATGGTTATAATAACAAAATAAAATAGAATTATGAAATTATGAAAACGTATAATGAGCTGAACCCCTTGCTACCTATGTTTAACTAATATAATATAATTTAAGAAACAGCAAACGTGTAGCTATAATGTTACAAAAAGGGGAAACGGGTGTTTTATTACAAACCCTAATTTAAATAAGGTGTAATTACAATTCCGGAATTGAAATGAAAGACCCTTAAGGGACTGGCGATGTGTTTTTGAGAATTTCCCTGAAACTATTTGCTCCTGAAAAGGTATTCTTGACACACCTCTTTGTTCAACTTTCAAGCTTATTTCATTTGGAATAAAAGCGAAAAGGTTTCCTTTGTTATTAATGCCTAAGCGGTTAGATGTAAGTCAAACATTGGAATTACTCGTAGAAAGGAATGCAAAATGGCGTAACATTCTACATGGCTCAGAGGTCAACAGCTCACGACCCTTAGCCCCGTGGTTCTTGATAAAATCAATATATGAAATTCGCTAGATTTTATTGGCTTTAACCACTTCGAGGTTATTTAATTAAAAGTTTATGTTAGTTTCAAACGTAAATGAAACTTAAGGGTGACGTTACTGGCTTTGTTAATTGGGTTAATTTAGCGAACTATTTGCAGCTTATGTTGAAAACCGAGATATGGATATAATTATGTGGTTATGACGTAAAATATTGTGTATGATGGTTACTTTTACCATTAATTATTTCTAGAAACGTTTCTTAACGTTTTTGTTACAGATATCATGTTTGGTCCTTTGTTCCATTTATACTTTATTTTCAATTTTTGTAACGATTGTGCAAAAGAAATCTTACTTTATTTCAACCATTCTTATTTATACAAGGTGACTTTTTGATCATCGTCCAAATTCATACTGGTGGCTTGGTAAGTGATCAGTATCATAGATCAATAACAATTTTGGTGAAATTCGTAAAATGAAATTTCGACTCCCCATAGTGATTCACTCGGGACTGGAACTGAATTTCTATGGGAAGCCGAAATTTCATTAAACGATTTTCTCAAAAATTGTTACTGATCCAAGATACTGATCACTTATCAAGCCTCCAGTATGAATTTGGACGATGATCAAAAAGTCACCTTGTATAGTTTGACAATATAAGTAAGTAGGTGACTGGTTTGTTGAACAAATTGAATTGTAAACGTAGAAAAGTTAATTTTTCGACGAGTTATTCAATATTCTTAAATAAGTAAACTTATTCAGTGTTCTTCAATATAAATATTTAAAAACGTAATATAATCACGACATATGTATATATTATATATCCGAGAGAGTTTCATAGGTGTTTCCTAGTGCAATCTTTTATAAGAACAGTCAATACTATAATTATGCTCTTTTTACTGATGATTTTTACGTTCCAACGTGATAAAGGGTTAGCCTTATCACTATCATCGTACCACCATTTTGCAAGTGGTGAGTATATTTATGTAAGAATGACGATTATATGAAGCTAAAACTTAAAATTATTTCTCACAAAGCATAAATTCTGATCAACAGGCTATATTTCCCGCACCGATACTCGCTCTCAAAATGAATGAATGAATGAACGAATGAATGAATGAATGAATGAATGAATGAATAAACACTTTATTGCACAGAAAATTAAAATAAAACACAGAAAACAGAATAACAAAATTTCTTCCAGTCAACCGATGGTGTGAAGAAAGAAAAAAATTTACAAGTGAGGTTATATTTGTGAAAAAAGCAAAATAATCTTCTTCAAGCCTAATATTTTATTATAATGCACTACATACTAATACATACACAAATACATAAATACAAACATACAAATAAAGTAGCATAGTCAGTTTAGTCAGTGAGATAAAAGGTAATAATTTTAAATACTAAAATACTACTAGCACACGACAGAAACTGTTGACATAGACAAACTTCAATTAAACCACAGACTAGATAGACGGTCTATGGAAGCGTTCTAGTTTTAGAATATTTATATGTGGGACATAATATATAAAAATGCTCCTTAGTCTATGACAAATACTGAGCACATTATAAGTTTCGAAAATTCCTATTTGTGTCTGCTTGACCGACAGGATTCAAACCCGGGAATAAATATTGATATTCTTACCAACTGAGCTCCCGTTGCTTAGTTACGGCTTAGGACAGAATTCTAAGCGAAAAATAGGTTCAGTAGTATTTTCTGTTAACAATTTCTCGCATGAACAGGCCTTGGGACTCATATATGATAAAACCAAGCCTTGGATCCACTCCAAGGGAAATGAAAATGAAATTGTTTCCCGTACTGTATTGAATACGAAAAACAATATTCTACTCAATTGAAAACCTACTTAGGGTAAAGTGGGTTACACTTTATAAGGTTATATTTGGTCGCAAAATATTGCTAAAGTTACCATAAAGTTTGGCCTGTGTGTGTTATACGTACACCAGAAACAAATTCATAGTATTTAAAATTATAAAGTTTTTATACTGTGTTCATTCTGGATTTCACTGTACGGAAAATTTGGTAAAAGTTTAAATGTTTGCTCTTTGGACTTTTGTTCTTGGACGCGTAATACTAGTGATCACGCTGCGAAACAACAAATTCTTGTGTTTTTAGCTAATACTGAAATATTTTGTCGGGAAATAATATTGGATTTAGGTAACATCCCTTCATATTTTAATTGCCTATTTTATAAAAAAAATTAAGTTGATCTCTTAACCGCGTTTTTGAAAAAGAGGGTGGAAAGCATTATTTTTTTTGACAAAAGTATAAATCTTAAAACATTGTTTATAGGTGGAATCCCCTAGATAAAAGATCGGTAAATCAAATATATTTTCTTCAATATGAGAAGAGACCTAGTTTCTTCCAATTAACCCTTGAAAACCTATTGTTGTTGATGTTCTAGCGTCAGGTGTCCCGGTAAACTTTTGCCGCGAAAAAATTTAGAATGAACACATTAAGCTAGAAGAATCTTTTACTTAGGTTTTTAAAAAGTTCTTGGAATTTACGTTAGGTCTGCACTTTTTGACAGAAGGACAACACAAAAAAAAATGATCTGCAATTTTTCCTGTTGAATTTTAATGTCAGATCTGTATTATTTGTGTATAGTGTACCTACTAATATAATGTATCTAATTTTTCAATAAACTGTTTCTAAACTAACGCCATAGACAAAAACGAAAAATAGTGTATAGTTTTTTGGTGACCAAGCCCTAAATTTGGGATGCATAAATCCCTGAAAAGTGTGCATTCACCCTTACAGTGTAAAATTACCATTGTTATCCTCTATCTTTGTATTCATTCGAACAAACATTTATTCTGCTCTCAATGTGTTCGTGAAACAATATAGCAGTTGAATTTGCAATAACAGACAATTCCCAGCACTCCGTTTGAATTTGAACCTTGTTACACCTGGATTAAATTGTTAAACGCTTGAACTAAATGCAGGTATTGGTTTCTGTTGCCATTTTCCAATAATTGCTGGAGAATTCAACACTTATTGATAATGATAAATATATTTAAAACTTCGTATACTGAAATTTTCTATCGCTTTTATGTAACCAATTTACTTGTTTGTTGAATAGTTTAAAATAAAATTCTTCTGATTAATATCTGCGAAAAAAAATATCAAATATTTATTATAGGATAGAAAATAAGCCTCTATATAAAATAGTAGTTTATGCTACAAGGGCGCAAAGGAATAAATTACGAGGACGATTTAAAACACGAGCGCAGCGAGTGTTTTAAACGTAACCGAGTAATTTATTGCTTTTACGCCCGTGTATCATACTACATTTTTCAATGCATAGTGTGAGGAAATGAAAACAAATGTAAATTTGTGAACTTTAAATTATAATTGGCTCAAAAGGACTGTATCCAGAGCCGTTAAACAGTGTAAAAAAAAGTATAACGTCTATGGTACACAGGAAAGGCTGCAGGTTAGCCAACCATTGTAAACAAATTAAAAAAAATAATAATAATAAAGCCCTAGGGCAAAATAATCGACTTTTTGTTCGGTTTTGATGCATAAAAAGTGGGCCTTTACGAGCACATGCATTGAAAATGTATTTTTTCTACGTAATGCTCACTTAAATTTCCTTGAACATACTTATCAATTAAATGGATTTGTATATCATTTACGAGCGAGCCAAAACAGGGCCTAAATAAAAAAATATTTATGCTATAAACTATATCTAACAGGTGGTAGAGCTGATGCCGGCTGATTGTGGAGTTACCACCATCTTACTTGGAGACCACCTCGAAGTAATTCGGAGGAGAGTAAGAGGACAGCTCACAGGCAAAAAACTAGGAGGCCCACTACGTCTGGGACCGATGGATGGTGGTATATATATCCCTAATAGCTGGGCCTTATATGGAACAGACTGGTGACGGGCAGCGGCGTCACTGGTGCGAGGGTTCCGGCACCGCGCTACCAACCCGCTTACCCATCGTATGTGAGTATGGGCAATTCTTCCAGGATGACCGCCGGGAGTGGCAAAGTCCTGGAAAGGCTTATGTCCAGCAGTGGACGAACTAGGCTGATTGATGGATGGATGGCAACTATATCAGTAATAAGAATAAAAAGAGTAAAGTGCCACTATTGACCTTTGATCTATTATGATTTCTTGTATTTTTCAGGTATGTGAGAGGTTATTAAAATATATTATTATAAGTTTCTAACAGTTTATAAGAGAAGCCAGTCAAAACGGTATATATATTTTCCATCGTTATTAATTATGAAATAATTTTATTCAGTAACCAACAAGTGTTTTTGTTGAAACTCATATAAAAGGAAAGCAAAATATGTCTTTATTAAATTCTTTCCACAGTAAATAACAGAACATTAAAGGAAATTTATTCTTGGAGGCAAATAATAACTTCTCAGTTCACTAAAGCAAAAATAATAGGCACTAATTAATCTAATTATAACAGGAGAAAAACAAAAAAATAAGATTCTCTATATCACCCTATATATACAGGGTAATTGGAAATTAAATTGGAGTGATTTGACCGCTATCACTTGGGGGTCGCAAATTCGCCATTTTCGAGAAAATCTAAATTCTTTGTTTTATTTATAAAATTGCGAATTTTGGCAAATAAGAAACGCTGCACAAAAAGTTTTGTTGTTTTTTGGGCGAAATTTGGTGTGACTGATGGTCGATCTCTTTAAAGCTAAAAATCACTCCAACAATTGCAAAATGTTTCCTCACATCCAGATTTACTTTTCTTCCTAAGTTTCTATACTACAATGATATAATGTTAATTTATATCTCCTTGCGATGGATAAATCGCCAAGTGTTCAAGCATCTATAGAAATTAATTTCTATCATAGTTAAAAATAAATCGTCAAGCACCTTGAACAGGAGTGTAAATATTCATGTAGAGACAGTCTTCGCTCTGATTCTTCAGTCTCGGTAGCAGCCTCCTCAAGTACTCCAGGCGTCCTTTAGGCATCCTCTCCAAGGCCAAGGTCTCGTTCGAGATGTCAGGAAGGCGCTGAGGACAGACTGGGCCAATTTGGTCCACTGTCTTTAGTTCTTCCCAAGGTGCTGGCGCTCTGGTGGGGGCAAATCTAAGAAAACAGAATGAAATTGGGTCATTGAGTTTAAATGTTTCTAACGGTAAAAAAAAAGTATTGGCCAAGTGCAAGCCGGGCTCGCGCACAAGGGGTTCCCCATCATCACAGAATACGGAAACGGAACAAATAAAAACATTATGGTAAGTAAATAACAACAATATATGTCATAGCAATATTAAGGCGACAAAAACAATGTTTTAAAATGGTAGCGCGTGACAAACAATTCGGCACCCTTTGAGTATGAAACCTTAATTTTAATTTTTTGTTGTTTTACTTGATATTATGTACAACAATCTCATCAAATTTAAAACCGTTTCGACGTAATTTGCCAAAATCGTACATCGTATTTAAATTTAATTATAAAATTAATATTAGAAAAATTAACATCGTCTTTGACATTTATAGAGTTAAAACAAATGAAGTCAAAAAATGCTACTTTTTCCAAATTTTTTTGTATGAATTGACTCTAGTTAGTTTTAATTTTTTTTTTGTTTGCATTGGTTGTGGCAATATAAACACATATTCTGTGAAAATGTCAACTGGCTGTCTTTAACAACTCGAGCTTTTGACTCCTGTGACAGACGGACAGACACACAGACACACATACAGATGGACAGCGGACGCTTAGTTATAACATACTTAGCACCCTCTGGATACGGAAACCTAAACAGAACAAGAGGCTATTTAATTTGCAATATTTCGCAATTAAAATCGAGTGCTTCAGCGGAACCCTTAAATGAAGTGGTATAAAACCACATACTCTACTGCAAACCACATTTATACACACGGTATATATTTGCTATCTCACTATTAAAAGAATCTATGATAAATTTACTAGGTGGTAGAGCTGATGCCGGACTCGACTGTGGAAGTACCACCATCCTACTTGGAGACCCCCTCGTAGTAATTCGGGGGAGAGTAAGAAGACAGCTCACAATCAAAAAACCAGGAGGCCCACCATGCCTGGGACCGATGGAAGGCGGTATATCCATCCCTAATAGCCGGGCAACTGGTGACGGGCAGCGGCATCACCGGTGCGAGGGTTCCAGCACCGCGCTCACCAACCCACCTGCCCAGCGTGTGTGAGTATGGGCAATTCTTGCAGGATGACCGCCGGGAGTGGCAAATTCCTGGAAAGGCTTATGTCCAGCAGTGGACGAACTGGACTGATGGATGGATGATGTTAAATTTTTAGTACATATTGTAAGAATTATACAAGGTTCTGTGAGTCATCATTAGCTATTTTTATAGTGACAGTAAAGCCGATTTTGAAGGCTTTAATTTTAGTTTTAGTGTTGTCAAAGCTTAAATTTTTCCAAAGTAATTTAGTTTCTATTCTTAACACTTATGAACTATTTTGCCATGAAGAACATTTAGTTTTGACAGCAACAAAACTAAAAATAAAGCCTTCAGAATCAGCATCATTTTCTAGTAAGCAGTGTGTCAAAGTCTAATTATTGAACTTAATTAAAATAAACACAGAACCTTGTCATAGTGATCCAACGATTTGTTATTTTAGGTTCCGTAAAAAAAACCGGCCAAGTGCGAGTCGGACTCGCGCACGAAGGGTTCCGTACCATTATCTATAAAAACGGCAAAAAAACATGTCTGTTGTATGGGAGCCCCCTTAAATATTTATTTTATTCAGTTTTTTTTTGTATTTTTTGTACTAGCGGCAACAAAAATACATCATCTGTGAAAATTTCAAGGGTCTATATAGTTATAGACACTTAAAATTTTCACAGATGATGTATTTCTGTCTGTCTGTCACCAGGCTGTATCTCAAGAACCGTGAACTATCACGGTTCATGAGATACAGCCTGGTGACAGACGGGCAGACAGATGGACAGACAGACGGACAGCAGAGTCTTAGGGTCCCATTGGTTACCCTTTGGGTACGGAACCCTAATAAATACAATTGACTTCACTGTCCATCCGCATCTGTAGTGCAAGTACAGCATCGATTCGATAAGGACAGATAAAATCGATAAATTCCTAACAATAACACTTATTGCAATGAAATAAGAGTTACAGTTTTATTTATCAAATCGATGTCGAGTCGATAGCAAGTTCTTACTTGTACCCCCTGTTATGACGATGTTACTAAAAAACTAAAGCATAGATTTTCAGTCAAGGTTTATTGTTTTCCGAGTGACTGTTTCATTTTTTATAACCATGGTAAATTTTGGTCTCTGTTTTTACCTAAACCTCAATGGATTTAAGTTTAAAACATTGTAGTACTAAAATTTATTACAAAAGGAAAAGCAATAAAGTAACATAAGTTACCCGGAGTCAAACCTAACAACTTTGATTGCTAGCTTTTACTTAGCCTACTATTACAACCTCATAAATAACCCATGGATTACTGAAAGCATATAGAATTATGAGAACGGGGCAAAATACCAGTTAATTACAAAAGAGGTAGAAATTATTCGCTTGGCATTACAGTACGTACTAATAAAGATTTCAAATCAGTTAAGCATGCATGCTTGGTCAAAGGAGGTCATTGAAAAAAGGTCGTATAATAATTTAATTTTAAGAATGGTGTTCCGAGAAATTATAAGTACCTACTTTAGTTTCTTAATGCCTTTTAAAGAAGAAATAAAATGTAACTGATACGAAATAAAATCTCAACGCAGACAAAAGGGGCACTTCAAAAAATTTCAGGGTCCAGAATCCAATTAACCCGTCAAATGACGTGTGAACCCAACACAAAAGATACTTGTGACTAAAAATCAATCGTATCGTACCTATTTGATCCAGTTGGGGGCGTTGCGTACGGAACTCCCAAATACGCTTCAACGGGCTTCAAATACTTATGTTGATCCATTGGCAATATAACTCCTTGTAATTTTCCGTATCTGGTACCTATTATTCTAGTCCTTAGCATAGAGTTTTTCCCACCAGTAAAACTATTCGCACTTATGTTTGGAGTCATTAGTAACACTAGTAACAACACTATTTTCAACCGCTGTAACACGCTCGCTTGGGTCGTCAATTGTTTTAGTTCGATTTTAAAATTGTTTTCTTTTTTCTTGCTGGCCAGTAGTTTTTGATTTTCGTACTGTTTTATTGAGTTACATAGATGTAGCGGCAATCTGTTTTCAGCCATCTTCAAAATGTATCACCTTTGAAGGCCCATTTCTCTATACGGCCTTCACAGCGTTTTGTAACACCATTCAAGCTACTGTATATTTTACATACTATTTTTAATTCCTTTTGTTATTTTTGCGTTATTCTGGCTTTTCTGGGAACCATTTTCGTGCCTGAAACAAACAAAAGCATGTTTTAATACTACGTAATAAAATTTAAATTAAGAAATTTAAATTTAAGAAATGTAATTATAACTGTCATTCGGTTGTTAGCTGCTGCAACTGGTTATGAACTTCACTATAATTGCTTGCCATTCATGAATAATGTCACTATTCAATATATATATATTTTTTTAATATCAAATAATTGTACGTTATTTTTGTGGAATCTGTGTATTTTTTGTTTGACGCACATCTAATATAATAAATCAACACATGTAATAAAAGAGTAGAACCCAATGTGTCTGTACATTAAAGAAAAGTCATAAAAAAATAAAGGGGATCACTAAAAATCAGAACACAAATCAGCGATTTTTAGATTTATTTTCTGAATGTCTGTTTATTTGTTTGCTCGCACACATCTCCAAAACTACTGAACGGATTTTCATGTAGTTTTCACAGGTGAACAGAACTTAATTTGGATTAGAATATAGACTTTGTTTCATTAAAATCAGGTGTCGGAAAAAAGTAATCGTCATTTTAATAATTTTGGAATTTACTTTTTTACTGTTGGAAACTTCTAACTATGTAACTACATATCAAATAATAATTCCTGGCGATGAAGGTCTTCAGACGTCGCAAATGATAGTATAAAAAAAAAAAAAACTTGGGTTAGAATTATGTAGCGTATACAATTTTATTACAGAAAAAAATCAGTTCATTATATTGAATTATTTCGTTTAAATAGCGTCATCCATTTTGGAAAATAAAAAGATTTAATGCGAAATTAGTTGCAGCAATTGTATTACAAATGGTGAATAGGTGATACCCTCTTGCATCACGTAAAAACTACTGAAAAGGTTTTGATGCGGTTAAAACTGTACAATTCTCAGCAGTGAGACATGGATTACAAAGAAAGAAGGAAATGAGATCACTGTTCGATAACTTATTATACAATAAAAAAATTGGAATTCGGGATTTTAGATTGTGGCCGCATTATCTTCTTCCACGCGGACGAAGTCGCAAGCAACAGCCAGTGTTGTATAAATCACATTAATTTATGCAACCAAATTCATACTAAAGACTAAAAAGATCTTTTTTTGGAAATTTTAAAATTATTTTTTGCCGTTCCCTACAAACGCAAGATTACTATAGAGAGCACAAAACAAAAAAGTGATCCATAATACGAGCACTTTGATACTCACTCGTATGAATTTGGCTGTATACATTAATGTCACCTTGTGTTAAAGCGTAAGGTTATAAAAATCAGAGAAAACATTTAAAACGATATTAAAATGTAAAATGGCAAAACTTTTTTAATGGACCGCGACAAAATTGCATATTCGAAGTAGAACAAAGGACTTTGAAGTTTCATTATAAGCAGACGCTACGAAAGTTATCGAAACACCCATAACTAGTCGAAACAGAAGCTCAAAACTTTCTGTATTACTGGTGATAAATTACTCCAACTACACAAATAAAGTTCAAGTGTCATTCCTGAAACTTGTGACTGTTGGGGAATTCGAAATTAGAATTTCCCAAATTGTGATTTATTTCCAAATTCAATTGAGCAGCGTCCGGAAACCGTTTATTAGTCCTGTACCGCGACCACTGACCTCCACTGTCCTCTGGACAGGTGACTGTCAAATCATTTTTGTGCCTTTATTGACATACGCCATTTTGACGCTGTATGTAGCTATGAAGTTCCATGTAACTAAAATTTTAGCGATGTGCGCATGTCGACGGTGATGTGATGTCAATTCCTGGGAACTTCGTCGGTGGCACTTTTAATCGGCACAGTTTATTAGTTGTAATTTTTACCGGAATAGAATAGAATAAGTCTTTATTTGCATTGATAAGGGTACAAAATGGTGGTGTTATAAATTATTAAGAAAATGAGCGCCTTAATCAGCTAATATTAATTTAGCATACAAATATGTTGGTTAATGAAGTTAAGACCTTAGTATATTTAATTAATTTTGCATGTCAAATCTCAAATGAGGTCCTAAAAAAAAAGAAACGGACACCCAGTCCAGTGGTAATAGTATTGGTAGTCAGTGACCGCGATGAATCTAATTCCATAACAATTGTTGGATTATTGGGAAAAGTTTACGATGACACTAATCTGAAATCCAAATTTCGTTCGAAAACCGACCGTTGGCGTCACCCAATTTCACTTGGCGAAACCTTGGCGGAAACTCAATGAACTTCCAGAAGCTGAGGATACCACTTTTAAAACTTGACTGTATTCTTTTGTATTGCTGCCAAGTCGGGAAGTCTAATTAACATTTCCATCGCAACAGAATTTTTAAACTTTACAACTTTTACAAAAGTTGTTTTTTTCAACGAACAGGATTTGGGACTTAGCGTATCTGATTAATTGAAAAGTACGTAATCGGATTGTTGCTTTTGAGTTTAAAATATTCATGCAGTTTTTTGGAGCGTTAATGCTTTTAAGGCGGCTCAGAGTGCAAAATTTTGCAGGTGTTCAAAATTGTTTTTTTTTTACGTTAAGAGTATGACATAGCCAAAACAAAAACCAGTTCCGGGCGTGGCTTATTTATGTTACATTTGCGCGCGGGGGGAAATTCGTCCCGGTCTCTAAGCTCGCGTCACCATAGCAAAAATACGAATAGAGTGGACGAGGCAGGGTCAAAAGTAATACGTATTTTATTTTATCTAATTTATTAGTGTATTTCGATCATCGTCACACGGCATTGATCCTACTTGCTATCACGTCGGGACGTAAATTTATTATGGTCGGCTAAAAGTGGTTTTTTGAGTGTTTGATTTATCAGTTGACCCTCGGAACATTTCAGACACTCCTTTAGAGATACGTAATAATATCGTGACAGTTAATTGTCACCATTACCCATTCTTTAAATATTTTTCGCCCGTTGAGCTGGTTTTACACTTGCGGGAAAATAAATTGGACCAAAAATTTCTTTACAAAAATTTTTTACTAAAGTTGTTATTACAAAAAGTGGAAACTAACAAATATTCTCAGAAGGAATGCACCACGTCAATATCTATCTCACTGTAGCCTATATCAATTATGCCTCTCTCATTCAACTACGATTAACTGCGTTACTATCTCATTCAAACTCATTTTAAATAGCGTCACTATTTATCTCACCCTAACGCGTATTAAATGGCATTTCTAATGAACGTAAAATATTTTTACTGCCCGCCACTCTTTCATTCTAAATTCTAATTATTTAAAAAAATACGCAGCTCCTTTGGTAGTAAAATAGCAATAACTTTTTTTTCAAAAATTGCCAGATCATTTGAAAAACAATATTTGATGAGCCGTTATTTAAGACAATTTGCAAAACTAACATAGAACATTTTTTTTCATGGTGTGGTGTCGAACTAACCTAATTACAAAAAATTGCTCATAAATTGGGTTTTTATTTTTTTTTCCTGATGTTACAGCATTTCAAGGTTTATTTTTGACTTTATCAATAGCAGGACTATTCAGAGTTGCGCAACAAAAATTTTATTCTTAGAATTTAGAACTGGTTAGCTTTGACTCTCAAAAATCTATTCGAATTTATAAAAGTACCATCAACTCGAAGACTATCTACTTTTTGCTGAGGTCATAATTTGATATTCTGGTCAGTCATGAGCTGGCCTACCAGCCTTCCAAGGGAAAGCGTTGACTTTTGGGACACCTGTTTACCCTTGGGATACATCGCCAAGTGTTTAAAATATAGAAATTGATTTGTATAATAGTTTGAAATGTTCAGGTCCCTTTACGCAAAATGAAAAAACAAAACTCTTTTAGGATTAATTTGTTGTCCCTATGTTTGTCTGTTTGTCCGTTTGTCTTAGCAATTTTTCTGAGTAAAATCAATAAATGCTTATATTTACAGCCCTGTAAAACATACATATTATAACGTTTTTATGGCCTTTTGTTTAACTTTTTCATACAAATTTTCTCCTTATGAAAATATAGAGATCAACACTTGACATAATATTTTGCATTTGAAAGAAAGCACAGAAAGGAACTGTAGAACAAATAATGTAAAAAATATAAAAACCATATCGTTATATTCTAAAGGGATTAATAATTTACTGTTTGTTCAATGTGGCGATAGCTTTGTTTATTATTATTTTTTTCTTTGTTACAAAGATAACAAATATTTTCATACAAGGTTTTCCTTAAGAGCTATTTCTCCGAATTTGTAACAAAATATTAAGAAATAATTATAACGGTAAAGTACAACTTTTAGCTAAGACAATTTATTGTTAAAAGTTTGCTATATGAATAAACATATTTTAATGATATTATGGTATCTTCAAAATAATTGGGTTTTCCATAAGCGTGATATCAGATTATTTAAGAAATTTACGGCTGGTATCACGACGACGGATAAGCCAATTATTTTATTACTATTGTAATATAATTAAAAATATGTTTATGCATACAGCAGACTTTTAACTATAAGTTTTCTTAACTAAAAGTTGTATTTTTACATATTGAAATTGTATTTCTCATCGAGAAGTGCAAGATGACAAGATATTCAAAATAAGTTAATTGAATTTGTGAAATGGTTTCAGGTAAAAACAGTTTTCCATGAAACGGTAACTGTTTATACTTAGCGAAGTGTGTAAACTTAGTCATCTTAACATGAACGACGCCTGTATTTCTCTCTTTTTTATTTCCAGTATAGATAAAAATATACAAACTTGTTAAACTTTGCGTAAAAGCGAGGCAATATTGTCGATATCCTGACAGCTATTATGATGGTGTTTTATCAAATTTTGCTTTTTGGGCTGCATAGAGACGTAGTTAGATGTCACTAGAATATACTCATGAAAAAAGATATGAAGAAAATAAGCTGTAGACTTCACATTCGGTTTATACCTATTGTATGAATTTTAAGAAAAATACAGGGGTAAAGGGACCTCTTAAGGAAAACCTTGTGGTTAATATTGTTAACTGTAAGGTAGCTTAATTTTTATTATTTGTGTTTAGTAGTAGGTAGGTGCACATTTTTGTCCCTGTCCTCCCTTCCATTACCATAAGCCAGTGCGTGCATACGAGCTCCGTGGAAAATCATCAAATAAAATAGAAATATCGCTAAAACTGTGTGTGATACTCTTTACGCGAGTGTGGATCGATCCTAGAACCATTATTTCTCGAATAGAAGCAAAACTTTATACGCGAACCAGCTCAATTAACATAAGGTGCGCAGGTGCAAGGCGTGGGACGCCTCAGACGCTGGTACAATCAAGAATATCACGTGAGTACTGGCTTCCCTACCTAGCCTGCCCTTTTCCATATGGTCCTTCTTCCCGATTGTTTGTATTAGCTTTGCTTAAATTCGGAAAATAACGTTATTCTAAAAGTGGAAAATCATCATTTTGTTGCGTCATCATAAGTGTTAGATTATAGGTTATACGTAGGCATAGACAATCATCATTCATTTCAATATTAGTAGATTGGTACTACTGTTAAATATTTTTGTACTGTGGCAACACTGCGAGTGAAATGTCAGATTGACATTTGACGTTCGCAAAGTTTCTGTTTACTTTTGTAATTTTGTTGTTTACGAGTTTGTTTATATTTTTACATAGCTGTATCCCGAGAAATCAGTAAAAATGAGTGTGTTAATAGAAAACCAGTTATGTAAACTTCGATTGGAGTCGATTCGGGCTGCAGCTATGAGTGCTGCAGAGCCTGAAAGTGTTAGTTCAATAAAGGAAATGTTTCGTATGAAATACAAAGATTTAGAAGCAGTAAAAGAAGCATATCTTAAAACATTTATCGATATTGAGGTTAAACCTGCCAAAACATTCGATGCGGAGCAACATCATAAAGATATGTTGGCATTTATGGACGAATATTATTCAATAAAGGTAATCTATGAACATTGTTTTGGTACGGAGCAAGTGGTGGATAGAACAGAAGTTAAGTTTGAAAATTGTAAAGAAAATAAAGGTCAGAAATGTAATGTGGATTTGCCAACAATGAAACTTCCACACTATTCAGGTACGGTCATTCAGTGGTCCAGTTACAAGGCTATGTTTGACAGTGTAATTGATAATAATAAAAGCTTATCTCCTGTTCAGAAAATGCATTACCTGATCAGTTCATTGTCAGGTGAGGCTGCAGGTGTCATCAAGCATTTACCTATATCTGAGCCTAACTATGCAGTTGCATACAAATTATTAGTGGAGCGGTATGATAATAAACGCTTGATGGCAGATGCTCATATAGATGAAATCATTAACTTGCCACACTTGCCATCCAAACCCAACACTCATTTGCGGTCATTTTTGGACACATTAAAGGAAAATTTACTTGCCTTGGAAGCACTAGATATGCCTGTAATGCATTGGAGTTTCATTCTGTTGCATATTGTTTTAGATAAATTGGATAATCAGCTAAGAAATGATTTTGAATTACATGTAAAAATGTTAGATATGCCAAAAATGTCTGACATGCTTGAATTTATGGAATCGCGTTGTAAAGCTATGGCGCGTGCATCATCTAAGCCCTCTGTACAAGTTATGCAAGGCGTACTCAAGGTCAATGCTTCCAATAATAGGCCAAATGCAAAGGTAGGTACTTACTCATCAAGTTTTGCACATAATTGTGTTTGTTGTAATGGAGAAGCACATGAGTTGTATTGCTGCCAAACGTTTTTGAATATGTTGCCACGGGATCGGAAGGGATTCGTTACAGCTAACCGGCTATGCTATAATTGTTTGCGTCCACACTCGAGCAAGAAATGTTTATCTAAACAAGTATGTAAACATTGCAGGGGATTTCATCATTCACTTTTACATTTTCCAAGGACATTCAGCAACCAACAAAATGGTTCATTTTCACAAAATCACCAGCAGGGAAACTCATCGTTTAATAGTGTACCAGGAAACTCATCTCCAAACACTCATCATGGAGCCTCATCACAAGTTGTTCAAGGTCATGGTCAAGGTTCTCCTGAGGTTTCTGCTAATAGCTCAACCTTCCAGGATAAAATTCATCAATATCATACTGTTCTACTTGCAACAGCCATAATTCATATTAGGAATGGCAATGGTGAATGGTGTGAGGTCCGTTCTTTAATTGATCCCGGTTCAATGTGCAGTTTTGCAAGTGCTTCATGTGCAAAAAGGTTAAGGTTACCAATTCAAAGTGATTCATGTTCAGTTTCAGCACTCGGTGGGGGGGGAGTTCAACGCACTGATGGATGGATATCATGTGATATAAAACCAAGGTTTTCTGAAGAGCCAATTTTCAAGGCTTCAGCTTGTATCATGCAAAGGCTCACAAAAGATCTTCCATCTTCTTATATACCAGAAGGTATTTCTCATTATTTTGATGGTTTGGTATTGGCTGATCCAACATTTCATAAAAAGGGAAAAATTGATTTTCTTCTTGGGGCTGATCTTTATGACAGCATTCTCATGGGTGGTTCACCAATCAAATTGCAGCCTTATCTACCAGCTGCAATTCAAACAAAGTTAGGTTTTATTCTGATGGGTAAAACAAGCATTGATATGGGTAGTTCATCATCGAAGGATATTTCAGCATTTCATAGTACATGTGAAAACACACTTGAACAATCAATTGTCAAGTTTTGGGAAATGGAAACGGTACCGTCAGCTAAACAAATATTGAGTTCTGAAGATGCTTTCTGTGAAGAGCATTTTCTCTCAACACATAAAAGGGATAATAGTGGTAGGTTCTCTGTGCAGTTGCCTTTCAAAGTAGATGCACCATCTTTAGGGGAGAGTAGAGATATTGCTATGCGTAGGTTTTCCAGTTTGGAGCGACGTTTGAATAGAGAACCTCTTCTGAAGGAAATGTATTGTGCCTTTTTAAAGGAGTATGAAGAGTTGGGACATATGACTCTTATACCTAATCCGAAGTCGAATCCAGGTTTGTATTACATCCCTCATCATGGAGTACTGCGACTGTCTAGTAGTAGTACTAAGATTCGTGTAGTGTATGACGCAAGTAGCGCCTCTTCGAATCAAATTGCTTTAAACCAGGTTTTATTGTCAGGACCAAAGCTACAACAAAATATAGTTGACATTATTACGAGATTCAGGGTTCATACCATCGTTTTTACTTCTGATATTAAGCAAATGTATCGGCAAATCAACATACAGGAAATTCATCGTCCTTATCAAAGGATTCTATGGCGCTCGAGTGTCAACGAAGCTGTGAAGGAGTATGAGCTCAACACTGTGACGTATGGTGTCACGACCGCTCCCTTCTTGGCAATGCGGAGTCTCAAGAAATTGGCTGAAGACGGACAGGGAGATCATGCAGACGCTAGTAGGGTAATTCTACAGGATATTTTCGTTGATGATGTTGTTTCAGGTGGCTCATCTTTACCAGAGGTTCTCAAGTTGAAGGATGATCTCGTAGCTCTTTTAAAATCTGGCGGGTTTGAGCTTAGAAAATGGTGTAGCAATTCAAAGGAATTTTTAGCAAGTATTCCAATGGAACATCGTGAGGTGCCACTGGAATTTAACATTGACGGAGACTCTGTCATCAAAATTTTAGGTCTCAAATGGAACTCAGCGGATGATAGTTTCCTATACACGGCAAATATAGATACAGACGTCTATACAAAACGGTCGCTTCTCTCACACATTGCTCGATTATATGATCCATGTGGCTGGTTAGCGCCGGTAGTATTCAAAGCTAAAAGCATGATGCAAACATTATGGCTTTTACAGATTGGATGGGATGACACTGAAGGTGTTTCTGCTTGTCGCAAAATCAAAGATCGCTCCAATTAAGCAGCGATTAACAATTCCAAAATTGGAGTTAAATGGCGCGCTCCTTGCAGCTACATTAACAAATTATATTAAGGATGTTCTCTCAATGGTAAAATTTTCATCAGTTCACATATGGTGTGACTCCACTATTGTGTTGTCATGGCTTTGTACATCACCACATTCACTTAGGATGTATGAAGGAAATAGGGTGTCTCAAATTCACAGCCTCGTTGATCCATCCGTATGGCGCTACGTCCCTACGAACATGAACCCAGCAGATGCTGCGTCACGTGGTCTTTATCCAGATCAGTTGGTGCATCACCCATTATGGTGGGACGTACCTTGGCTTGCTGGTGCTACTGATGATTGGCCGCGTCGTAAATGTGTTCAGTCGATGACGGAGGTAGAGTTGCCAGTGAATATAGAGCCAGTTTCGGACGTAGAGTCGGTGACAGGGACTACACAAAGGGAATGTTTTCTCGGAGTGAGCGAGTGTGATAACTCTCTTCTCATGCGCTACAGTTCGCTTTCAAGGCTGCTACGCATCACATCCTTATGTTTGAGATTTATTCACAATTGTCGATCAAAGTCGGTTGATAGGAAATATGGTTACTTGAATTCAAAGGAAATTGATTCAGCATTGATATTGTGGGTAAAGAACGTTCAACAAGAATCATTTAAAAAAGAGATATCTCTTATCTCAAATAATAAACAGTGTAAGGTTTTGGATCGGTTGTCTCCGTACATGGAAGACAATGGTATACTTCGTGTCGGAGGAAGGTTAAAGAATTCGTTGTTGCAGTACGATGCAAAACATCCTATTTTGCTTCCTCGTTCTCATCACCTCACCGATCTCATTGTGGATAGTTATCATTTGAAGTATCTTCATGTTGGACCGAGCACTCTATTGTCGCTCATTCGTCAAAGGTTTTGGATCTTGTCTGGCAGACAAGTAGTACGACGTAGAGTTTTTAAATGCTTAAGGTGTTTTAGAGCCCGACCTAAGTTTTCCGAGCCAGTTATGGCTGACTTACCCTCAGGTAGAGTTCAACCATCAAAGGTTTTTTCATCAGCAGCTGCGGACTTCGCGGGTCCTTTCTACGTCAAGGAGAGTAATCTACGTAAAGCGAGGGTCAACAAAGCATATTTGTGTATCTTTGTGTGTTTCTCTACAAAGGCTTCGCATCTGGAGTTAGTTTCCGATTTATCGACTGAAGCTTTTTTGGCAGCCTTCCAAAGGTTTATATCTCGTAGAGGTCTTTGTAGAGCTATTCATACTGATAATGGCACGAATTATCAGGGTGCAAATAATTATAATCATTTAAATGAAATTTATAAATATATGGCTAAATCAGAAAATTTAGACAAAATAAATTCCAAGTTATCGGATTATCAAGTTCAATGGCATTTTGGGCCTGCATCGGCGCCACACTTTAACGGTTTGGCAGAGTCTGCTGTAAAGTCGGCAAAGCATCATGTCCTGCGAGTCGTTGGGGAGCAACGATTAACTTTCGAGGAACTTTCGACGCTGTTTTGTAGAGTCGAAGCCATTCTTAACTCGAGGCCTTTATTTCAAATGTCCTCAGATCCTCACGATTTTCAGCCGTTAACACCTGGACATTTCCTTATAGGGTGCCCTCTTAACACTCTTCCTGAGTATGATTTAGCGGATGTAAAGTTACATAGGTTGTCAAGGTGGCAATTAATTCAAAAAATGTCTCAGGGCTTTTGGAAGCAGTGGTCTCAAGAGTATTTGCATACGCTACAACAGCGTAACAAGTGGACAACGCCACAGAATAACTTTAAACTGAACGATTTGGTATTAATAAAAGATGATTCACCTCCATTGCATTGGAAATTAGGTAGAGTCGTGAGTCTACATCCTGGAAAAGACGCTGTAGTTAGAGCAGTTACAGTAAAAACACAGAATGGGACTCTAGTGCGTCCAGTAGTTAAGCTTTGTTTGTTGCCACAGTAACATCCATGTATTTCTTAAGATGTAGAGTTAGGTAATTTTTAGTTTTAAAGGTGTGTCATCATATTGTTTTTTATTATTATTATTTTTTGGAAGTCAGCATAAAGCTGCCTTAGGGGGGCTGTTATGGTTAATATTGTTAACTGTAAGGTAGCTTAATTTTTATTATTTGTGTTTAGTAGTAGGTAGGTGCACATTTTTGTCCCTGTCCTCCCTTCCATTACCATAAGCCAGTGCGTGCATACGAGCTCCGTGGAAAATCATCAAATAAAATAGAAATATCGCTAAAACTGTGTGTGATACTCTTTACGCGAGTGTGGATCGATCCTAGAACCATTATTTCTCGAATAGAAGCAAAACTTTATACGCGAACCAGCTCAATTAACATAAGGTGCGCAGGTGCAAGGCGTGGGACGCCTCAGACGCTGGTACAATCAAGAATATCACGTGAGTACTGGCTTCCCTACCTAGCCTGCCCTTTTCCACCTTGTATTAAACTATTTGTTATCTTAGTAAAAATTAATTCAAGGAAAAAAATAAACAAAGCTATCGCCACATTGAACAGTAGATAATTAATCCCTTTAGAATAGAACAACATGGTTTTTATATTTTTTACATTATTTGTTCAACAATTCCCTTCTGTGTTGACTTTTAAATGCAAAATATTATCTCAAGTGTTCATCCCTACATTTTCATAGTGAGAAAATTTGTATGAAAAACGTAAAAAAAAGACGTAAAAACCTAAAACGTTATATAAATAAAAACGTCAAAAGTATGTTTTTACAGCTCTATAGAGGGCCGTTAATATTGGTATTTATTAATTTTACCCAGAAAAAATTGTCTAGACAAACGGACAGACAGACAAACATAGGGATAACAAATTAATCCTAAAAGAGTTTCATTATTTTCATTTTGCGTAACAGAACTTGAACATGTACCGACAGAATTATCTACGATCTAATAATTTTTCCATGCACTGTAAATATTTCAAAATAAATTTCTATATTTTAAATACTTGGCGATTTATCCCAAGTAAGTGTACCTATATAATTTGCAAAAAAACTTCACTTATTGGAATGAAATGGTGAGCCAATACTAGAGGGTAATTTTCAGATCTCAGTAAGTATAAGTAAATTAATTTGGGTTTCAATAACGATCACAAAATTATTCTTTTAGAGTAACATATATTATTTTCCCGCATAAAAGTATGAATTCATTCCAAATGTATTCAGTTTTGTTGTTATGACTATGGCACGATGTAGCTAAATCACTCATACGCATATTTTGTTGAGTTTTTAACGGCAGGAATATGATGCTCCTCGAAATATTACTTTATAAAATTAATTTGAATGTGTTTTGAAGTAGTTTTGAGAGATATTTATAGCTTGCAAAAAAGGGCACAGGTTCCACGTCTTACGGGCGCCAACGCTAGGCGTAGACTGACAATATCTTGCTGCCGTTGACTGCATCAGTGGATTTACGTATTTTTGGAAAAAGGGGGTGCTTTTTTTGACCCGAATAACGTGGTATTTGGAAAATGAATAGATATCATTCACACTAATTTTATTAAAAAAAAACCAACAAAATCGCGAAAGCGATACCTGAAACAAAATCGAAAAGAAGTGTGCAATAGAGGGTTACAAAAAAATTCGTTGACAGTACAAATATGAATCGATTAACGTGGTTTGTGGAAAATGAATACCTTAAAGTTCAACCAAAAACATGTATTTTTTTTATGGCTATACGTAACCTAATTATTGCAACAAAATCATCCGAAAGCTGACATTTTATTTCCGTTTGTATTTTCGTTCCCCTTAATGCTTTTCTATAACCGCACACTTACGTGTTTTAAAATATCAAGTTTTATATGTACTTTTGTATTTTTTATTGGAAAAAAATAATCTTGTAAATTATTAAAAGATCCATTTGTGTTCCTGTTCTCAAAGTCAATGACGAAGATTTATATTCATTAATACTTTGTTACATCTTATAGCGTTATAATTTGTAACAAAGTTCAGGATTTTCTTTATCTCTTTTTAATGATAAAAACAATTGAAAAAATCTCTTTTTGTAGTATTATTTTGTAATAAATCATGTATATTTATTTTGTTGAATATCTATTTATATTTTATTTGCTTTTTTTTTCTAAAAACAATTTTCGCGCGCCATTTTATGCAATCATGATAATTGTATTCTGTGCTCCGTAATGAAAACCGGATAAGCGAGAAGCCTGCTCGTTGCGTTGAATTAATAACGACCTTGATTTGTTTCTTTTTAGTGTTCTGTCAAAACACTGAAACCTTTTAGGCGGATGCCACTGGTCTCGCACGATTAATCATTGTTTTTTCTTATTTTTGAATTGAAAGTGTTAAATAAATGTGATTTTCAAAATTCAGTATTCCGTATTTATTGCCTTTATGCTGTGGTGCTAGGTGATTATTCTAGCACTGTTATTCTAACACTGTTATTCTAGCACTGTTATTCTAACACTGTTATTCTAGCACTGTTATTCTAACACTGTTATTCTAGCACTGTTATTCTAATACTGTTATTCTAGCACTGTTATTCTAACACTGTTATTCTAGCACTGTTATTCTAACACTGTTATTCTAACACTGTTATTCTAGCACTGTTATTCTTACACTGTTATTCTAGCACTGTTATTCTAACACTGTTATTCTAGCACTGTTATTCTTACACTGTTATTCTTACACTGTTATTCTAGCACTGTTATTCTAACACTGTTATTCTAGCACTGTTATTCTTACACTGTTATTCTAGCACTGTTATTCTAACACTGTTATTCTAGCACTGTTATTCTGACACTGTTATTCTAGCACTGTTATTCTAACACTGTTATTCTAGCACTGTTATTCTAACACTGTTATTCTAGCACTGTTATTCTTACACTGTTATTCTAGCACTGTTATTCTAATACTGTTATTCTAGCACTGTTATTCTAACACTGTTATTCTAGCACTGTTATTCTAACACTGTTATTCTAACACTGTTATTCTAGCACTGTTATTCTTACACTGTTATTCTAGCACTGTTATTCTAACACTGTTATTCTAGCACTGTTATTCTAACACTGTTATTTTAGCACTGTTATTCTTACACTGTTATTCTAGCACTGTTATTCTAACACTGTTATTCTAGCACTGTTATTCTAATATTGTTATTCTAGCACTGTTATTCTAACACTGTTATTCTTACACTGTTATTCTAGCACTGTTATTCTAACACTGTTATTCTAGCACTGTTATTCTAATACTGTTATTCTAGCACTGTTATTCTAACACTGTTATTCTAGCACTGTTATTCTAACACTGTTATTCTAACACTGTTATTCTAGCACTGTTATTCTTACACTGTTATTCTAGCACTGTTATTCTAACACTGTTATTCTAGCACTGTTATTCTAATACTGTTATTCTAGCACTGTTATTCTAACACTGTTATTCTAGCACTGTTATTCTAACACTGTTATTCTAACACTGTTATTCTAGCACTGTTATTCTTACACTGTTATTCTAGCACTGTTATTCTAACACTGTTATTCTAGCACTGTTATTCTAACACTGTTATTCTAACACTGTTATTCTAGCACTGTTATTCTAACACTGTTATTCTAGCACTGTTATTCTAACACTGTTATTCTAGCACTGTTATTCTAACACTGTTATTCTAACACTGTTATTCTAGCACTGTTATTCTTACACTGTTATTCTAGCACTGTTATTCTAACACTGTTATTCTAGCACTGTTATTCTAATACTGTTATTCTAGCACTGTTATTCTAACACTGTTATTCTAGCACTGTTATTCTAACACTGTTATTCTAACACTGTTATTCTAGCACTGTTATTCTTACACTGTTATTCTAGCACTGTTATTCTAGCACTGTTATTCTAACACTGTTATTCTAGCACTGTTATTCTAACACTGTTATTCTAACACTGTTATTCTAGCACTGTTATTCTTACACTGTTATTCTAGCACTGTTATTCTTACACTGTTATTCTAGCACTGTTATTCTAACACTGTTATTCTAGCACTGTTATTCTAATACTGTTATTCTAGCACTGTTATTCTAACACTGTTATTCTAGCACTGTTATTCTAACACTGTTATTCTAACACTGTTATTTTAGCACTGTTATTCTAGCATAGTTATGTTATTCTAGCATAGTTATGTTATTTTATGCAATAAAACAAATGATCCCGCACAACAACTATCAACACATTTTAAAGTTGTGCTGCACGATCATTTACTAAGTTATGCTTGAAATAACACAACTTTGATTAAAAACCCTAGTTTACATTAAACTATGATCATAAATAACATTTAATTAACACTTTTATTGAAAAATAAGAAAAACTATTTTAAGTTGTGCGTTTAGGAAATAGACAAGTCAACCAGTTTTTCAAAAAAAAATTTTTTTCTATTTTCATACTGCAATAAGATAATTACAACATGAAAAGATCAGTAGCTACATTATTTATATAAACGGCTCACCTCAATACGTGTTATGATCGGGATAGCCGACCAGCGGGCCTATTATGTATCTCTAGTTGCCAACTAGACTGGGTGCCTATCATCAAAATGATACTATCGAATTCCGATTGTCTAAGGATATGTTCGCATTTGAAGTGACGTCATTGTTCGTAAATAGTTAAATACCCGCTAAAGGCAATTATGAAAGTTCAATTTTTATCTATGTTTTTGACGATAGGCACCCTGTCCAGTTGGAAACCTAAGATACAGAATAGGGGGGCAGTTTCAGCAGATTTAAACTGCCTTCATCTGGGCGAGTGAAGACGTTTACGCGACGACGTTACGCCTCACAGTGTAAACGTCGTCGCGTAAACGTCTTCACTCGCCCAGATGAAGGCAGTCTAAATCTGCTGAAACTGGTCGGCTGTACCCCGATCATAACACGTAAATATTGAGGTGAGCCGTATATATAAATCATCTATTATCTTCAAGTCTCATTTAATTCTATAGTAGCTACATTATATTATATTACCGCAATTCAAAATTGACAAATTTATTATAACACCGCTAAAGAACCAGTCACAAGTTATTACGGACTGTCTTAATTTCTTAAGCCACGCCCTCTTCACCCTCTCACTTCTGATTGGTCTCAGACGTCTGACGAGTATTCTTTTTCTCATTTTTCGTGAAATTGTTATTGATGGTCGAAGATAAAGTATTGTGTGCAACTGAACATAATTACACATTGGTACACGAGTGAATGTTTACTACAAAACTCACTTCGTTCGTTTCGTAAACAAGCACTTGTGTCCTGTCTCACATTATGTCACAGTTGCACAAAATACTGTTATTATGTAATTTTTTTAAAGACAAGTGACCCCTTTTCATGTTTGTCCCTATAGTGAAAGTAGTTTGCATACTATCACCAGTTTGTGTGTAGAAAGCTTCGGGTCAGTTTACATAATTCAAGAAGGTTGGGTTGAATAAGATTGAATTTAGTATATGTAAATGTAATCTTAAGGTAGGAGTCACACGTTACCAAGAACTAAAGGATTTGGCTCTGGACAGAGAACGGTCGAAAATGCTACACCGACAATAGCTAGGCTCTTATACATTCATGCAGAATCATATGAAAAGACAAAAAAAAATTGTCTTTATGTTAAAAAAATACAAATACAAATATATTTATTTCCAAAACAATTAATCTTACATATCAGTTCAGTTAACAATGAAAGCGGTTAGATCCGCAAAAAACATTTCACTTATTGTGAGTACCAATTTTATTGTAGTTCCTAGGTTATACAACAAAATAGATACAACTAGGAGGGCGACTCAACGATGGAGCGAAAACAGATGCACAGATGCATAGACGCGTACGTACGATGATCTCGGCAGAATTTCGTATTGGCATTCAGCCGAGTATCTTCGAGATCATCGTACGTACGCGTCTATGTGTGCGTGCGCCTGTTTTCACTAGTTATTCGGAGTAAACATTCTAGAAGTGGTTATTTTGTGCTTAAACAATAAAATATTATACAGCTTGTCAAATTGTCTACCAAGTCTACCTTGGACGGACGTACATGTCGTATATAGTCGATAATAATCTCACCTGTCTTCCAGAATGGTAAGTAGAAACTAAAGATGTCTATTTGCTACGATCCTGAAATACCTTCTTCCATTTCTTTTACGTCTATCAAGCATTGAGTCAAACAAGCTATTTTATTCCGAGTGCTTTTGACTTGAGCTTTCTTCAGTATGTTGATGGCTTTTCACTACTTTGCTGTAATTCGCACCATATTTTTTTTTTATTTGCGCAAATAGTGAAAATTCGAATTTCAGTAAGTATTAGTAAAATACTACCGAAGTAAAAACCAAACGCATGGAGCGAATGAATGTGGAAAAGGAGCAAACGTTATGCAAGAATCGTAGCAAATGGAAATTTAGTTTGGTTTACCTGTCTGGGAGAAAGGTATGTGCTTTAGTGAGTCCAGTGACCATGATAGATATTATAATAGGAAATTTGTTGTGTATTGTTGATCAAAGAGGCCAACTCAATGTCAATTGTTAATCAATGTGTGTTGTGTCGTCCGTGGCTACAGTCACAATATCTGTGCTACAGTTGACCCGCCACCCTCGTTTTGCTTGTGTTCTATGAGTCATCACCCCAATGCTTGAATGGCCAATCGACAATTTTTGTTTTATTTTTTATTTTTACAGGAATATAATATGCAGATATAAAAAAAAGTTATCAAAATTGGTCGGTTGGCCATTCAAGCAATGGAGCGTCGTAGTGTGCGTGAGAAATATGAGTACGTGTGCCGTACTTATAGTTTTCATGTTTATGTCGGTGAAATATAGAGACATCTAAACATGGGGGGAAATATAGAGACATCTAAACATGGGGGAAATATGGAGACATCTAAACATGGGGGGAAATATAGAGACATCTAAACATGGGGGGAAATATAGAGACATCTAAACATGGGGGGAAATATAGAGACATCTCAACATGGGGGGAAATATAGAGACATCTAAACATGGGGGAAATATGGAGACATCTAAACATGGGGGGAAATATAGAGACATCTAAACATGGGGGGAAATATAGAGACATCTAAACATGGGGGGAAATATAGAGACATCTCAACATGGGGGGAAATATAGAGACATCTAAACATGGGGGGAAATATAGAGACATCTAAACATGAACAATTAGAGAAATAAGGCATATCGCGTCTGATCTGAGGTAAAATTAATAGATAGAGTCTGTCTAATGAAAGCTGAGAGTAACTTTACCTGACACGGATACGGAAAAAACTCTAACCGCCATACATAGTGGTACCTACATTTGCATAAAAAAAAAGTTAAGCTTTTACATACACACATAGACGCCTGACTCCCAGAGGTATATGCAGAGACTACAGATTTCCATGTGCTACGATCCTGAAACATCTCTTTTGCTTCTTCCACATTCATAAATCTCGTCGTACAAACTCTTCTATTCCGGTTACTTCTGAGTCAGAAGTTCTGACTTTGCCCTTCTTCAGAATGTCGTCAATTTAGTCGACATAACGTCTTTCTAAGGCGGCTTGTTCAAGCTTTCCTTTTCCACATTTTCTTTTGTCACTCTACTTTTATTTATCTTCTCTAAAAGCATAAAGAAATTACTTAATGAGTCACTTTAGTTTCCTGTTATTATATTGCTTCTTTGTGTTGCAACTAAATAAAAAATACCTAAGTACGGTGCCATATTTCTCGAGCTGAATTTACACTTGACCAGTGAACCTTGCAAAAAATATCCGTTGCCTCAATTTACGAGGCAAAAGGTAACAAAAACTGAAATTCCTTTTTGTTCATCAAAAATCTTTATTGTATCAAGCATCATTATTCATAATATTCTGAACGTCAATGAAATTATTAGACTAAGCCTTGTTTCGGCTTTCTTTTTATGATATTTTATTTACAATTTCTTTCTTGAAGAAGCAATTATTCTACATCTGACGGTTTTATCAAACAAATGAAACCTTTTTGGAGAGCCCTACTGTACATCTACTAGCAATTGGTTTGTGCTTAATCTGTAGAATTATTGATTTTCGATAACAATAAATTTACAATAGATGATTGTGCCTCCTGGCACTTTACGTGATAACTGAAAATACTTAAGGCGAGATTTGTGTTTTCCCGCATTCTACTATGTTTTGAAAAAGAAAATGTCTTTTTTCATTCCTGCTGTTCAACACACGATTACTTGCATTTTCCTGCAGCCAATATAGTAGTTTATGCTACTTGGGCGAAAAGGAATAAATTAAGAGGACGATTTGAAACACGAGCGTAGCGAGTGTTTTAAACATAACCGAGTAATTTATTGCTCTTACGCCCGTGTATCATACTACGTTTTTCAATGCATAGTGTGAGGAAATAAAACAAATACAATTTTGTGAACTTTAAATTGTAATTGACTCAAAATGACTGTATCCAGAGCCGTTAAGCAGTGGGAAAAAAAGTATGACATTTATGGTACACAAGAAAGGCTGCAGGTTAGCCAACCATTGTAAATAAATTAAAAAATAATAATAATAAAGCCCTAGGGCAAAATAATCGACTTTCTGTTCGGTTTTGATGCATAAAAAGTGGGCCTTTACGAGCACATGCATTGAAAAATATATTAATAAAGTTGAATCCAATAAAGTTGAGCCTAAACATACAATCTACATACAATGTGATCTACATACAATTTAATTTATGTTAAATTACATTTTATTATATTATATTATATTATTTGAAAATAAACTTCGTAAGCAATGTGATATCAAACGGCCATCATAACCAAAAACCCACCACTTTAATTCCAAAATAATAAAAAGATCACCTCAAAATCACCAGTTTTCTGAACGGCCTACTTATGCTAAGGGGGATAGACAAGTGTAAAATGAAAGCGTTTGAGCAGGACAAATTACACAGAATAAAACTCCCTCTCCTTAAACGTTTGTAATCTGTAAGAAGGACCCGAGCCACGATCTGGACAGCGACTTAATGTTTTTGCGACAATTAGAATTACAGGGACTTGTAATTATTAGTCATCAAAATTAAAACAGCACGAGATCCGTTATATTAAGGTTAGCCTTTTATGTAAAACTAAAGTTCTCAACACAACATTATGATCACTATTTTAGTTTTTGATAGAAATTTAAGGCGATTACCGTCGCCAAATTAGCAGCTCGATGTTTGTCGGTACGAATGTCGACGAAAACGACATTAAAATAACGTTCATATCAGCGCACAATGCATAGTGGCTGTTAGGACGCTCGCTGCGTCCTTGATAGGGCGAAATAGGAGAAAATAATACTTTTCACATGGACATATGTTATGTTTATAGCTATCAAGTTTATCTATTTATCAAAGCATAAATGAATTAAATTGACCAAACCGCTTAGGAGCAGTAGGGAATTGAAGCAAAAAAAACATAATTCGGTAGAAATTTATTTTCATATAGAAGTTTTGGTGGTATCAAAAAGAAAAATGTTGCATAATGTTGTTTTAAAGTTGATAATTTATAATACATTTTTTCAATATTTTTGGTTTGGCTATAAACGAGTATTAGGCTTTAGAAAGTACCCATTTGGCGATACTAAGGCCCTTAATAAATAAATGTGATTTTGTTGTGAATAATTTCTAGTTGTTTTGCAAGATCATTTACAAAGTAATACGTAAAATAACACAACTTTACTAGAAAGCCTAATTGACATTAAACTATGGTCTTTTTCATAATATATGATGTATAAAGTTTATTGATATTTTTATTCAAAAATATGAAAAACAATTATATTTGTGTGTTGGGGATTGAGACCGTGCGCATCCCCCTTAAATGATAACTAGTACGCTCTGGTATATGGCATACGTTGTTGGTAGTAAAAGCAGACTGTAATCATCCATCATCCATCAGCCTAGTTCGCCCACTGCTGGAAATAAGCCTTTCCAGGACTTTGCCACTCCCGGCGGTCATCCTGGAAGAATTGCCCATACTGACACACGCTGAGCAGGCGGGTTGGTGAGCGCGGTGCCGGAACCCTCGCACTAGTGCCGCCACTTCCCATATAAGGCCCGGCTATTAGGGATGGATATACCGCCATCCATCGGTCCCAAGCATGGTGGGCCTCCTGGTTTTTTGCCTGTGAGCTGTCCTCTTACTCTCCCCCGAATTACTGCGAGGGCGTCTCCAAGTAAGATGGTGGACAGTTGAACCCAGCATCAGCTCTACCACCTGATAATAATTTTGACTGTAATAATATTTATAATTAAAATTTATATGCTTTGTAACTTATTATGTTGAATTGAATTTTTATGGAATCCAGTTCGGAAACAAATTATTTTTATTTATTTATTTATGATATTAATGATAAGACAGATACATCGTGAAAATTAGGCGGTTTTCGAAACGATAACTCGTTCATATAATAAACTATATATTATGTACTACGGAGCCAAACCGTAAATAGTAAAAAATGGACAGCTGTTTTATACATTTTGGTCGTAGGTATTTAATTTTTCTATGAAAAGGCAGCTTTTTGTTCGATTTTTGAAGATTGGTCTAAAATCTTAATTTCTTTGTATTCAACTGTTGATGACTCCATGGGAGTCTAAACATATCGTATTTATTTGTTTCTATGGTTAATTATGTAAAACATAATAATCCATACATATTTAAAACCTGTTCAAAGATAAATAATAAAAAAAATATTTATATAAACTAAGAGATAAGCAGAGATACACTCAGACCAAAATTTAGTCTGAGATAGATACACATCAAATTTTTTTAACGTTTATTTATTTAAGCAAGTGGAAAATTCTTTTGATATGTCTTTCAAATATTTTTTTTGATACTTTTCGTGCAATGAGTATGATCGGGACGAATATCCGATTCTCTTTTGATCTTTTTACATAGTCGCTGATATGGCAATATTTGTAAACATTTTTACTGTGTAATGTTCTTTTCACGGCAGAAACTCCCTGTCAAAGTACTTATTCTAAATGAAGAAATACAAAAACTTTTTTCGTGAAATAAACAGTACCACGTTCACTTGAAAATCTTTAAGGAGATTACCGTCGAGAGAAAGATTAATAGACGGACCAATCACAGCGTTTTATCCTCCCATTTGTTCTCTTTTTGGTAAAATCTTATTTTTAATTGGTTTATTTCTTCATGCAGTCTGAAAACGGACAACTAATTGAGCTCGATTTATGCTTGGTTTAAAAGGTAGTTCTAATAAAACCACAAACTTGAACGAGCACTCAAACGCCAAGCTCTAAAAAGGTTAATTTAAAAAGACTTTAAATAATACATAAAACATAAAATAAATATATATATATAAAGCTACTAGATTTGTATTATATAACAATTTTTCTATGAAAGCTTGTAAGATAATTTAGGTATGTATGTCTAAACAATCTAAATAAATAATTTTAATGCATGCTACGAAATCACTCGATGTTATTTAAGTTATTTTTTGGGAAATAAAATATATACCATTAATTTATATTAAATATTACTTTTGAGTCTCAATGTAAATATAGTCGGTAATACAGTACTGTTTTGCTTATTTCACTATAATTTTATTAATTATAACTGATCCATCCATCAGCCTAGTTTGTCCACTGCTGGACATATAAGCCTTTCCAGGACTTTGCCACTCCCGGCGGTCATCCTGGAAGAATTGGCCATACTCACACACGCTGGGCAGGCGGGTTGTTCAGCGCGGTGCTGGAACCCTCGCAACAGTGACGCCGCTGCCCGTCACCAGTCTGTTCCATATAAGGCCCGGCTATTAGAGATGGAGTTACCGCCATCCATCGGTGCCAGGCATGGTGGGCCTCCTGGTTTTTTGCCTGTGAGCTGTCCTCTTACTCTCCCCCGAATTACTGCGAGGGGGTCTCCAAGTAAGATGGTGGTACATCCACAGTTGAACCCGGCATCAGCTCTACCTCAGCTCTCATCAGCTTTGGTCTACTTGCTTCGGGAGGCACGTTAATCAGTGGGTTAATATTAATTTTCGCCTGAAGTACGGCGATGGTGCTTACCACCCATCACTCTGGTTCGTAATAAAGTGGGACTATGACTTGCATTACACAATCCATATTCGGACACACCTCTGACACTTCTTTGAGGATTCATGTCGTGGTAATGTATGTATTTTTTATACATACATATAATACCTCGTACATGTTTATACTATGATATCATGCAGTTTTAATGGACGTGTTTTTATCAAAATGTAACACAAATTGCCGCAACAACCAACATCCGAGAAACGTTGTAAAAAAATTATGTTGCTAACTGATAAATGTAGCGAAACGCGACAAAACGCGAGTCTTGAAAGACGCATCTTAGAGATCCGTCGTCATAAAACTTAATTCGAATTTTATTGAGGGTTCCGCTTTAGGCGAACGCTTTCTGTAATAAACTTAATGTAGAAGGCGACGCAATAAAGTTCGCATTTGGATATACACGCTTTTTATAATCCATCCTCCGCGAAGATTAGAGGAGTAAAGAGGGTTCGCGAGTTATTAATCTTTTTGGTTATTTAGTATTAGATTTTCATGGTGGAAAGTGATTTGTTATTCCCTCGAGCTTTAGTAAATAGTCCGAGAGCGAGGTATCTTGTGTTTTTTTTTTCAACTATACTGATAGACCGGTGGTTTATTGTGGGTAACTATATCTCATTGAGTGAGTGCAGAGGGTGCCTTCTAGAGGACGAGATAGTGAAACATGTGCTTCTCCACTGCTCTGCAACCGAAGACCTGAGACGAAAAGCAGGGATCACGACGAGCTCCAACTTCCCTTCACTGGACCAGTTTATGTGTCAGAATGCTGAAGCTGTTCGGCTTGTCTTGGCTGCGCTGACTGACCGGGGGGAAGTGCATAATATTCACGATTGCGGAGAATCAGGACTCATCGCCCACGCTAAGAATTTAGAATTTAGAACTTAGAATCTCATCGAGTACCATCATAGTTACTTACTAAAAAAGCCGGCAGACCCTGATGAAACTTGGCAGGTTATGTACAGTGATAAAAAAGTAAGGCATTTTTATTGCCAAAATGTCTCATAAGTAGCAGCATCAAACTTTGTTCATACGATAGTACTCGATAAGTAAAGCTAAAAAAACAGGTCAGGTGGCTAATACTTTTGGTGCTTAAGAAAAAAAAAAAAAACATTCTGAGAGTGGAAGAGGGAATTCCGTAGAGTTCCCCCTACTCCCCTCTCGTATCGACTTTTCCAAATTTAAAAGTCTAGATACTATAATTTCTCCCCAAAATGTGAAATATCATTGAGGAATACCATCGAAATAATTATATTTCGATGAGGAATACCAACATGAAATTTTTCATACAGGAAAAACGGCCAGGCCGACTTAAAGCAAATTAGAGGTTTTCATTACAGGTTGGTCAAGGCCACAATAATACATTGGTTGCATACATGTACTACATGGAATAAAAACTACTCCCAAACGTGCCCCTGTCACCGTATTCAAAGTTGTAGTTTTTAGACCATTTTGTTTACGGGATCTATCTCAAAGACCAAAGTAGTTGTGAATTTGTGATTTATGTTTATTCTGAACCATATGCTGTATTTAAACAACAAATAGTGAAAACACCGATTCATTACCTAGTTTTAGGGTAAAGTCACAAAATTATTACAAATATGTTGCATACAAATCTGAAACTTAAGACACACACTTAGCAAAACAAAAACCAAAATACACATCGATCTGGCTGGATCAACTGTTCAGCTGGCACATCTCCTTGCCGGTGGTCTCGACATACATTTTCAAATCAAATCAAATCAATTTTGTTTCATCAAAAGTGCTAAAAGCTAAAAGAGCACTACCCCTCGCTGTTATAGTAAATAGGTAAGTTTATGGATACTCTATTTGTGTTACAGGTAAGTAAGTGTAATTATATTATAAAAAAAATACAAATACAAAAATACAAAATATCTTTATTGGTAACACAAATTAAATTTACATGGTAATGTTTTTGGAATCACCTTTTAAGCATGCAATGCTTGTACCAGGTGACTCCGCTCTTTCTATAACTTTATATAATTAACTAAATGTAGAAAACAATAATCATTAAAACAAGTTTAATAAAGATACTAAGTGTAAGATATTTTAATATATTATATAGATATAATTATGTGTGTAAATGTATAATGTAGAATTTTAATATTTATGTTATATTTGTGTAATATAAATATAAGGAATAGTTTAAAATTACAAATTAAATAAGATTATAGTGTTAGATTAAATTATATCAATGATAAATTTAAAAATATATTATATAATTAATATATATTAAATGTACTTATAATAATATGTTATTGTATGCGAGTCAATAAATATTCAGTTTCTTCGTAGTTTAGTGGAAGTAACCAATTAGTAATTGCCTTCTTACATTCGTAGTAAGGCTTACCATAAATGTTTACTTCATGATTTAATTATGTATGAATAATATATATTATATTTTTCAATGCATGTGCTCGTAAAGGCCAACTTTTTATGCATCAAAACCGAACAAAAAGTCGATTATTTTGCCCTAGGGCTTTATTATTATAATTTTTTAAATTTATTTATAATGGTTGGCTAACCTGCAGCCTTTCCTGTGTACCATAGATGTTATACTTTTTTTTCCACTGTTTAACGGCTCTGGATACAGTCCTTTTGAGCCAATTATAATTTAAAGTTCACAAGATTATATTTATTTTCATTTCCTCACACTATGCATTGAAAAACGTAGTATGATACACGGGCGTAAAAGCAATAAATTACTCGGTTACGTTTAAAACACTCGCTACGCTCGTGTTTTAAATCGTCCTCGTCATTTATTCCTTTTCGCCCTAGTAACATAAACTACTAATTTAGAATATATCTTTTGTAATACCCGTCTTTGTGATTACTTATTTTAATAAAATTTCCCTATCCCGCTTAGGTTTGCTGAAAGCAATCTCTTTTTAGAGATAAGCTCGCCTGTGTACATACCTTTTAATTTATTAAATCATCATCTTCATCATCATAATCATCATCATCATCATCATATTCATCACCACCATCATTATCATTATCATATTCATCACCACCATAATTATCATCATCATAATTATCATCATCATAATCATTATCATCATCATAATCATCTTCTTCTTCCTTATAGTCCCCACCATCATCATTATCGACACTATCATCATCGTCATCATCACCTTTATCTGCTTCTTCTTACCATAAAAGTAAAATGACTAGGTACCTACCTCTCGTTTTTACTTCACTTTTTAAAAAATTTATTTCAATATTATTGAAATAAAATTGATTTCATATTTATTTATTTCATATCTGAATTTCAATATTATTCGACCGACGACGAGTTCTTAAAAGAAGTCAAAACACATCTTATCAATTTGTTTTTGTTGTTTATTGTATGTGTGTATAATCCAATAATAATTAAAAGCCGTAGGTATTAATAAGAACGAAACTATAAAAAAGGACAATAATGCAAAAGTTTCCTATATATTTTGAGTGCGTTGATTTGACAGAATGTACTGTAGAAAAAATAATCTGCATTCAAACTTCATACTCTTATTGAAATATTCATAAGGGCGAAAAGTTGATTTGGGGGAATTGCTTCGGTGGTACTTAAAGTATATATGTACGAATGTTACGACGACATTTTTATTATGACGCTGACGTAAGTATAGGTACATTTGATCAATAAATATTAACGATAAAACTTCATAAAAGTACAAGAAAACTTCTTAAATTGCCAAAACCTCAATATCTCTTCTTCCAACTTTCCTTATTAACTTACGCGAAGACAAAATAGGTAATATAACCATTATTGGACTTTGCACTCTATCTCATATGAAATATGGCAGCAATTTGCTATGTAACAGGGCTGTTTATCAAATTTTCAAAGGCAAATTGAAAGCCAGTAAGTGGTGATATATTATCAACCCATGTTCAATTTGTTTATGTCAATTCTTGTATATTGTTTAGAATGTTTGAGCAAATTAATGTGTTTTCCTAAGAGGTTCTGATGTTTGTATTTGTTAAAAGGAATTGTTTTAAAATAAAAGTGGTAAATATGTATATAATTGAGACTACCTACTACCTGAAATTCTAAACGGCATACCTGACAAAATACAAAATAATCTAAACAGAT
Organism: Ypsolopha sequella; assembly: GCA_934047225.1. Lineage (NCBI taxonomy): Eukaryota > Metazoa > Arthropoda > Insecta > Lepidoptera > Ypsolophidae > Ypsolopha > Ypsolopha sequella. The sequence goes on from OW203987.1 coordinate 28,058,340, forward strand.
AGACGAACAAACATTAATTTATTTTAAAAACCTACTACCTTAATCATAGAAGTAGCTCGAACCAAAAAAAAGGCTATTATACGTGTACAGATTAAATTTTGATATTATGAATAAATATTTATATAATTTTTAATAGGCTATGCGAATTTTATTTTTGTCACTGTCACTCCAAGCGAAAACACGCTCAGTGCGAGAGGGGCGGATTCAGGGCGAAAGTGAATAATGTTAGTTTTATAATTTTTATTAAAAAAACTAAAATAGCTAGCAAAATTTCAAATATCGAATCTCTAGATATTGTTGAAACACACCTAATAAAATATGTTTGAGTTCTGTACATGGCTGCTACTCGTTAAACGAGGAGGAACAGTGTGTTTGAAGACCTCATTTCAACAACTATTTATATCGAGGAAAATGTATCCAAACATGTTTTCCAATTTTAAAACCCTAGATTATAGAGTCAAAATGCATGTACCAGAAATGTACTAAAATATTCTGTGTATTTCATGAAATACACAGAAAAGAAACATCCGTATATTTTTCGCATATCGCCTTAAGCATTATTATTATGTAAAAAACATTGGAAAACTTAATTTTATACCTCACCTAACATTGTATCGAGCTAAGATGATCTTAACTCAAGATGGATAAACCCTACGAGCTTTTTGTCATGTGTTACTTGTGTACCTATATTATGTCCTTTTAAACCATGAATAAAGAAAATTGAAAAAAAAAAGGTGAAAAACCAAGTATAATATACAGGTAACATGGAGTGAACTACTGATATTGTGCTCTAACGAAGGTTTCTAAAAACTATTGAAAGAATATGTGTCAAAATCGTAGCACATGGAAACCTGTAGCCTCTGCCTACCCCTTTGGGAGACAGGCGTGAGTTTATGTATGTATGTATATTGTATACAAGGTGACTTTTTGATCATCGTCCAAATTCATACTGGTGGCTTGGTAAGTGATCAGTATCATTTATCAATAACAATTTTTGCAAAATTCGTAAAATGAAATTTCGACTTCCCATAGTGATTTACTCGTAACTGGAAGTGAATTTTTATGGGAAGCCGAAATTTAATTTAACAAATTTCACAAAAATTGTTATTGATCCAAGATACGGATCACTTATCAAGCCTCCGGTATGAATTTGGACGATGATCAAAAAGTCACCTTGTATGTGTATTTAAAGAAAAACACACGCATGTAGTTCATCATTTGTCACAATTATTATTTCTTTGGAGAAAATTCAACCATTGAAATAATAATGAAATAAACACGTAAACATCTGACGTCAATAAATAAAAAAAAAAAAGAATTTTAGTCCGTAAAGGATCCGCCCGCGCACACCAACAACCAGACATCCACACCATCCCACTCCCACCAAAACGTATATTTTGAGAGAGAGGGATGCCATGAAAATTGGCATACCACCCGATACACGCAGATGGATCCCTTATAGACAACTGTAAAAAACAAAAACAAAACTGGCCAAGTGCGAGTCGCACCTCTCTCTTTTAGGGTTTCGTACATGTGACCAATTATTTCAATATTTAATTAATTTTAGGTAATGCTCTAATCCTGTGAGACAAAAAACTGCAAAATTAAGTTGGTTGAGTATTCTGGGACGTAACCCTAAAACTACATTATAATTCGGTCTTTTTTTGTTTGAATACAGCATTATGATACATAATATACAGAAATTTCATATTCCTAACTGGTTTGGCATTTGATATAGACCCCGTAAGAAAAATATTCTGAAAATGGCAAATTTGAAAGCCCTCATTTCTTAAATTTTTAAGATAAAAACAAAAAATATGCTTGTACTCTACTTAATAAGTTCTAGACAATGACATGCCCGGGTAAGAAAAAATCATTTTTTCGGCTCCATTTTCATGTATGAAGCCCCCTCTGAAATATAATTAAATTACATTTTAAGTTCCAAATTCAGTTTTGGGTCAACATTTTACACAATATATAAACATTTCAGGTTTTCTATCTCATTCCGTCTAAGAGTTAGAAACCCGTGACATACGGACAGACAGACGGACAGCGGAGTGACATTAATAGGGCTCCGATTTGCCCTTTGTGTAAATACCCTAAAAAAAAAGAAAAACGGAACCCTAAAAAGAAAGAAGAAAAAGCTCAGAAATATATTTAGAAGGAAAAATATAACATTATTTATGCGTAATAAATAAGCCAGGTCCAATTTCGCATCATAAAAAATTACGTTAACGAGTGTTTATGTACTTATTTCTCGAGATTTATACGGAGATAAATCTGAAAAATCAAATCAAAGGTGACTTAAATTTATATTTTATCCACTCCCATACCGCAATAAAATAATGCGAAAGCGGTTTCATAAGTATCTACACTGTTTGACCGATCTAATAATATAACATAATTACACCGCAATTCTAGGCTATGATTGGCCAAATTTATTATAACACCGCTAGAGAACCAATCACAAGCAATAACGGCCTATCTTAATTTTTCTAGACACGTCCTATATCTATCTCTTCTCGATTCTCATTTTTCTCAGGTATCTACATACTAATTCCATCATGACGAGTAGGTATCATGACAGTATCATGACGAGTGTTCTTTTTCTGATTTTTCGTGAAATTAATTTTGATAGTTGTAGACAAAGTATTGTGTCCAACGTTTCGTAAACAAGCACTTGTGTCCCAATATCTCACATTATCTCACAGGCGCACAAAATACTATTTTGTAATATTTTAATTTTCAACAGTACCATAAAAATAACGAGTGAATTCTTACCACTATTAAACGACGTAGTCCATGGTCATTAGACCGAAAAACCATTAAAATATTAAGAGCGTTTGCACCCTCTATCAGTATTCAGTTTTTGGGGCTAATTACCCTTTCCCTCATTAATGGGAAAGCTATTTTCAGCATAAATTCCTAAATTATAAATATTTGAAGAGCTTCGCCTTAATTTGGAGCCAGCCGTAGTCAGCATTTTTCAAATTTTTTTTCGCAAGGATTATTTCTATTTCACTTGATTAAATGTAAATGTAAACATGTAAATTACTACTAAATAAGGTATCTAAAGTAATGGTAACGTTTAAATATGTGAATAAATAGATCTAAACATAAATCATCAAAAAATATATAAATTTTATGGAACTAAAGTAGACAAAAATTTGAATTTGTAAGTCAACTGGAAGTGCCCTATAGGTTATCATAGTGAGTAAATTTGTATGAAATATATTATGTGAAGTGCAATTTCATTTTTTCTCGTTATGTTAGAGGTCTGATGTTTTTACAGCACCATGGAGCCGTAGACTTATGTAGGAGGGGTCAGTTTCAACTGGATATCTCGAGCAAAAGTCGTTTGGACGGACCTTAGAGCGTTTAAGGCGCTACGGAAAAAAAATCGACACTTTAAGAACTTGCATATCTACTTCGGTAAATAATATATTATTTTGATAAAATAGTATATTATTAATGGAATCTTTTTCTAGAGATCTGTTAAAACAGAAACGCAATTGGAGAAATTCGGCTTGATAGAAATATTTATTGAAATTAGGTCTTTTTCGACACTAATTCTCCTAGTTTGACAATTTAGAATGACATATGGACTGCAATTATATTTTATAAGATGGGTTTTAACGGTATCTAGAACCTGGTTAAACGAAATTTTGATAGCAACTTAAGTACATTTTATATTAATAAAAAACAGACTTTTTGCTACTTTTCCACGAATCCGTCCCTCTCGCACTAAGGGTTTTTTCGCTTATGGAGTAACAGGGACGCTAAAACTTTTACATATCGCCTTAACGAACATATTTAGCATATTTGGTCTAATAATCAAAGGGACGGATAGATGGACAACAAAATGAACCTATGTAACGGTTCCCTTTGATCATTTTATCATAACGACACCTCACATTCCAGGGTAAGAAAAATGATTATTTTCATCTCCTTTTTCATATATGATAAATTGAAAAATGACATTATTGGAACAACATTCTACATAAAATATCAGAATTTCAGGTATGTAACTCATTCCGTCTATGAGTTAGAGACCCATGACATACGGACGGACAGACAAACAGGCAGACAGACGGACAGACAGCAGACTAGGGTTTCGTTTTGCACTTTGGATACGGTACCCTAGAAATGAATAGCTTTACATACAGAATATAAGCTAACTAGTATTGGTCGGATAAAATCAACAAAGTTACACATTAAATTGGATTTGCCTTTCAGAAATCGGTGGTAACAAGTTATTAATATTCAAACAGCCAAAAAAAAAAACCCAACAGTTGCCAAATATTCCGTATCGCTTAATAAAATCAACAAAGGCCTCTCAAATCCCAACCGATTCCGTTACCGCAAACGACAGGCTGAGTCTACTGTTTCTGAACAAAAACAAAAAAATGTACGTGCCCAAATTGCAAAACCAAAACTCACTGCCAATTTTCGTCACCGTGCCGCCGTTTCAACGAATTTCCTTTCGTTAAAACCTTCAGTGAGAAAAACCTTCTTTCATGCTTGGCAAACTAAGAAATCCGCAAAGTAATGCCCCCTTATAAGAGCTGAAATGGGTCAAGTTATGCCGAGACGCATTTTTATTGCCTGACCTCATTTTAAGCAGACTAAGCATTTTTAGCGAATGAAAAACTGTAGATTCCCATCGTTTAGTACGGTGGCTTAGTGAAATTATCGTTACCCGGGCAGATGATAGCACCAAATTTGATATGATAAATATTTTTATTTGTATAATAAAAATTTAAATATTTTTTTTTTCTCTTTTATTTTTCTTAAGGCTGTAATTGAACTTAACAGTAAAATTATTGTACTTTTAAGGCGTATGACCAAGCTAAATAAGCAACTCGATGTGTGTCGGTACAAATATCAATGGAAACGACATTGAAATAATGTTCATTTCAGCGTGCCTTAAAAAGTGGCTGTTACAACAACCACTGCGTTTCCGGCTAGCGCAAAATAGGAGAAAATAATACTTTTCACATGGACGCCATGAACGGAAAAAAAATTTTGAACTTAAATTTTTTGGATTTAAAATTTCCTATAATTTGGTGAAATAATAATTAAAATCGCTTTAGGCGTTTGGAAGGAGTAAGAGAATTCCTGTGTTAATCATGAGAAACTTTCGATGACTTTCGTTTTTTTTTTGTCAAAACTTACAATAGAAAAACAGTTTATGAAACTTAAAATTTATTTTTGACTCTGTAATGCCTATCATATATTTTTATGAAAGTTTTTGAACCATGCGTGTGGGAGGAGTAGGCCTACAAAGACAGGTCCAAATTGCAGTTGGCTTATCCATTCGCCTTAATGTTCGATTGGAGCTTTAAGAAAAATAAGAAATAAAAAATCAGAAGAGAGCAAAAACCTTTTTTTTTTCAGAGGGCTGTATATACTAGGCTTACATTTATCAATGCACCCTAAGGTACCTTCACATTAAATTTGATGCATTTAAAATACAGCATTAAGCCACTTGACTATTTCTGGTTTATTTCTCAAACGAAATCCGTACAATTTTCAACTCGGCTCAAACAAGTTTATTTGAAAAATTATTTCTCATTATTATATTGTGTTTTTATTTCTTATTAGCTGTATTTATTTCTTTAAAAAAAATGTATTTTTACTCGATATTTTCGAACCACGGTATAGGACCGCCATCAGTCAAATGCAACAAAATAATGACAAATAAGTTATGTAAAATAACAAATAAAAAAGTTATATAAAATGAAACAGTTAAAATGTGGTGTCACTTTTACTTTTTTATTTTATATAATCTTATTTGTCAACACTTTGTTCCATTTGACTGATGACGGCCTCATACCGTGGGCCGAAATATATCGAGTAAAAACACATTTTTATTGTTTTACTTTTTAAAAATATAAATTTTAGTGCAGCAATCTTACAGGATTTACTTTGAGTATATATTTGATCTTTTATTCGATCTAAAATTATGAAATAAATGTTTTGATTTATTTTTAGTACAATTTAATTCCAAGATGGTACACTTAAGCTTTTAAATAAAGGTCGAAAAATTTATTTAATTTTATGTAAGCTATCTTTTAAATCTGGCGTTGTTTTTTTAAATTTAAGATTTTTTGCTCAATATGGGAGTTCATATTTTCAAATGATAGCTTTGCCATGTTGTTTAAAATTTAGAAATGTTTGTTTGATTAAATTAATTGCAACTGCTGTTACAATAAAACAAATAAAAAATAAAGTAAAAACAACAAAAAAGTATGTTGGAAACCATAAACTGTAAACAAGCTTCAGAGTTTTTCGGGGCTGAAATAAATAATTTTGCTTCATGTTATGGAAGTTAAAAAAGTTACGATAGCTCGTGTTTTAACGGTAATTAAGAGGGAAGTTTTAAAAGTTCCAAAGAGTCTGAAAAATAGAGCCCGAAAAGCATGATTTTGAATCAAGTCGGCCTCGGTAAAGTGTTTGTATAAAACTGCTGTAGGTTCCGTCATAAATTAAGAGTTATGGCTCTACTACGTTTATTTTCATATTGTGACTTAATCCTGTTAATTTGCAAAGCCACTAAAATAAATAATAAAACAATTCCAGTCCAGATCGTGCCTTGGATCCATTTTACAGATAGAGTTGAGACAGCACGAAAAATAAATTTTGTAAAGCTTGGTATAATAAAACAATTTATATTATATATATATATATATATATATATATAATAATTAACTGTCAGGTTGTCCATTTGTCGAATAATTCTTCTTTACTTTCTGATCAAATCATAAGCAGAATGATCATAATGACAAGAGTATTATAGTTTTGAATTTGATTTTCCAAATAACTATGCGGCAGGTATTATAAATAAAAATAAAATACCTAAATGCATTTATATTTATTTTTTGTTTAATAACTAAGGCTTTTTACAGAACCCTAAAACGCTTGAGTCTGAGAAAAAGTTGAGTAAACACTAAAAGAAAGTGCGCAATCTTTTTAATAGGTTTTACTAGCAATCTTTGGAATTTATAGTTCAAACTCCTTTTCGTTCGGAACCTTTCAGGTAAGTTTTATTCGAGCTCTTTAGGTGAAGACCACACAGAGCGCGTTCTGCGTTCTGCGGTCCATACAATATAACATTATAGCTGTCTGTTTGTAAAGATCCAACTCGTCGCATAGATTACAGTGACCGCGGAACAAAGAACGTGGCTCTGTGTCAGAGTAAATAATATACATATTATATTTACTCTGTCTGTGGGGTCGACGCCTTACGGGTTACTATGGCTTTTTGTAGATTTTTTTTCTCTTTTGTGCAAAGTGTAACAGAAAGTTGTGGTTATATTTATTATGTCAATTGAGTTTATTTTGTCAATATTTTATAACAACTTTTACTATGGAACCAAATAAGAAACCTCAAAAAAAAATTGTACGTCTATACATTTTAGCCGAGTAGGTATTGCATTTTTCTGTGAAACAGTTAATTTTTTTCTCTTGATTTTATGTTTGACGCCATAGTAAAAGTTGTTCTATACCATTGACTGAAAGAGATCTCCAAATATGACCACAATTTTTTGTTACACGTTGTATATCGTGTAAAAATAATAATAATAGTCACAACACGAATCCCCAAGGGAGAGTCGGAGGAGTTTCCGTGTATGGACTGTGAAATATAACTCACATTTCACCGACGAGTTTTACATCTCAGTTTGATGGGTAGGTATACGGCCATTATTCGTGCACAAATCTGGTCCCACAGATTTGGGTATGCCTTCCGAAGCACGCAAACTGAACACGAGTGTGCCCTTACGGGGTTTGAACTCGCGACCATCAGGTATATAGAAGCGATATAAATCCCTATTCTTTTAACTTTTACTGTGTGAACTGTGAAATGCAAGTCACAGTTCACAATTGGTAATCCGCTTTTCACTGACGATTTACGTCCCAAACGTGGTAGGGGGTGAGCCCTATTGCCGTACTTCGAGGACAAATGTATCACTAGCTCTACTAACGTGGCTTTGGACACATTCGGACCGAATACAAAATAATGTGCACGTCTGGATTGAACTCACTACCTCTGGGTTGGCAGGCGACGGCTTTACCACTCGGCCACAGAGGTGGTCTGCAGTACATTTTGGTCTTCTGATGAACATGAATGAATCATGAATCCCCTAGGGAGTGTCAGAGGTGTTTTCGAGTATGATCTATCAAGTGCGAGTCACAGTTCACATTCATACACCCATGTTTCATCGACGACTATTATGCCGTAGCGTATTATGGTACGTCGCCTTACTTCAGGCTCAACGAGATTTGAACAGGTGTCCTCCAGATTAGTGCCCGAAACTTTACAAACACCATAGAGGCATTAAATAAAACTTCTTCCTCATGTTCTGTCAGTACTGAACAAATTTTGTTTGACAAATTTCGAATAGACACGAAAAAAAATGGTTGTTCAGTTTCCAGGAGAAATTTGTACGGGAAAGTGATATTAAAAATTATATTAAAAGTGATATTGATAGCGGTAGAGTATTATTAAACAGTATTCTCAGAACTTACTTTAAACTTTGAAGCCGTATTTATTTTTACTTTTGTACTAAGGGATACAAAGGTACTTTCTTTAAATAAAATAAAAGCCTTTTCTCACACTCACATTTAAGAAAACAAATCGCGCGCTTGTCGTGTCTAACAGACCAACCGAGAGAGATAAAATTTTCTCCAGCTTTATTTTAAACTTTTTAAACAAGACTGTCTCAGAATTTTTACTTGGACATCCACCAAGATTATTTGTGAATTCTCGGAAAATAAGATATTTCGTACCGAGTACAAAATAACGCTTGTGAAAAAAATGTGATATATTGTTTATTTAAAAACATTTATTTAATTTCTTTTCCTTCATTTGTGTGAAAATTCCGGACATCTTGGAATTACCCCGCATTCCCGACAAAGAGCCAAAATTCTTCCGGACATGTCCGGAAAACGATTGGCAACCCTACTCGGAAAAATGTTCTTTGCTCTTATCGTAATCTTTTAGGTATTCTACTAAATTTTTCTTTTAAATAATTATTAAAATAATATTAATATATAAATATATTATGTATATTTAAATATACATATGATACACAGCTTATTGGTAGATGCCAGATAGGCAGGATTAGAACCCGATCCCTCAAGATAGTAAGTCTGGCGTCCTAATGACTGATGACTGCTTACTTTTATTAAAAAATATTACATAATAAATAATAAACTTTAACGAAGAGCAAAACATAAATAAACTAGGTCACGTGTCGTCATAACGTGTCCAAGAACGCTCTTTCACAAGAAAATAAAAAGACAATTATAATATCCTCCTTCTCCCCAACCTCCTTATTACCCCAAAGTTATAAGAAACGAGCCACCATTTACCCTAAAAACTGGGCAAGACGAAGATAATTAAAATCTTCCGGTAAAAGAGAGCTGCAGCCTACTCCTCTCCGGCCCACAGCTTTTGAGTAATCATTTAACGACCAAATTTTTCAGATTTGTAGCAACATTATAAACTTATAGAATTAAATGAGACTTGAGGATAATTCATGATTTATATAAAAACGGGTCACCTCAATACGTGTTATGGTCGGGAAAGCTGTGTGAGGCGTAACGTCGTCAGATGAAGGCAGTCTAAATCTGCTGAAACTGGTCGGCTTTCCCGATCATAACACGTATTGAGGTGGGCCGTTTTCATTTAAAACATTATAAACAGTGAATAAACGTTCAAAAACAACAATAAGCATACATTTTTATTCATTTATTTATTCATATTTTATATAAATAATTAATATTTTGTAATTACAGTTTTAATCGGGTAAAAGCAAAATTACTTTGAAAAAATTCATGTTTTGACAGCACTTGCGCTAAAATTAAAGCTTTAGCATATGCTTTTTGTAGTTTTAAATTCACTACCTTATAATAACAAAAATCTATTTTTGCTGCAAACTATTTATTATAGTTATTTAAGGGTCCGTGTAAAGTCAAATGCACAATTGTAAGTGAGCATTTCACATTGTGTCACTTGGTCAATCAGCGTTATCCAAAAATCTTACTGATAACGATATTTCTCTTCAATGAGATGTTTTAAAATTATGATTAAAATATATAGTGTTATTTAAAGTATAAGAAAATAACTTATATCTGAAAATTATTCTTGCGTTAAAAGAACAGTATGAAAATATTGTCCAAAATCGGTTATTGTAACAGTATGAAAATATTGTCCAAAATCGGTAAATTGGTTATTTCTTTGAAACCACTAATGGTATTTGTATGGTTCTTACACTAAACACAAGAAAAATATTGAAAATTTACTTAATTTGAATCAAAAACAGATAGAATTTGAACAATATTTTCATGCTGTTTCTTATAAGCGAGAATAATTTCCTAAAATGAAGTTTTCCTTATAATTTAACTAGGAATATATATATTTTTTATTAATTTTTAAATATACCGTTTAAGAGAAATAACTTTATCAATAGAGTCCTTTTCGGATGACGCTAAGAAGAGGCGCCTTAATAAAAATAATATAAATAGGGCTAATCTAACCATATATAGAAAAAAGCAAAAGCTTTAAGTTCGCTTGATAGAAAAAAATACGAAGTTACCTCTAAATTTCAAATTTTTCGGATGTAAAAGGGCCTATTCAAATTATACAGCCTTAAAAATAAATAATTAATAACCCTGTCTAAGCAACTAAGAATATTTTTATTATTTTGTGTAGAAGCAGAGTTATTAAATAAAATGTCAGTTTTTCGTGAGCGCGTATTTCTTGTCGGTCATAACAGCCACGGTTGAGGCACGCTATTTTATACTAAAAGGAAACGTAATAGAGTTCAGTTCTGATTGATGCAAAATGAGTTATTCAATTTAACCTTATACTCGATTTAAATACGTGGAGGAAAAATAAGTATCTACGTTTCTTGTTTAACATCTTTATCTTTGACTCTATTGCTACTTTACCTACATTTGTGCCATCTAGAAATCTTATTTAAGTATCACTAAATTTGACACAAAGGAAAACGCTAAAATTTTTAATCTTGTATAAAGGCAAAGCAAAAAACCTCTGAACGTGAACGCAGAAAACGAATTCTCAAAACGATGAAACCTAGATAGATCAATTTTTTGCCGCCGAAACGCCTATTCTGTAATGTTTTATCGAAACCCTTAAAAGTTGTTTTCTAGAAACCGAAAAAAATATATAGGTATTTATATACTGGTTGCTAAGATGAAGTTGCGGAAGCTAGAAACTGGCGATAGTAATCATCCATAAGAACTATTTACAACAAGTAAAAAGCCTTAAATAGACAGATTTTATTAAAATTCCTTTGAAATACGCGCTGTCTTTCATTTGACCTTCAGTGACGTCAATAATATACATTTCCATATGTATGTATTTTTTCTTGAACGCTTCCTGAAAGCTGATATGGAACCGGCCATTTTAACCTAATATATGAATTACTTCGCAACCTGTAAATACTAAAATACTTACATAAAATCGGTTTAATAGCACGAAAAATTTCAAAATTGAAACTGGTTTTATACAGCGTGTAACAGAAAGGTGTAACCATATTTGAAGAGCTTATTCAGTCAATGGTATAGAACAACTTTTACTATCGTTTCAACCCTGAAATCTCAAAAAAAAAATCTGCCCTTCCATACATTTCGGCCGAGCGGCATTGCATTTTTCTATGAAGCGAGTAATTTTTTTTTTTCGATATATAGGATTTGTTCCATAGTAAAAGTTGTTCTAAACCATTGACTGAGTAAGCACTTCGAATATGGTTACACCTTTCTGTTACACCTTGTATATTAAAAAAGTAGACAAAAATTATTGAAGTTTAAAAAACGACCGAAGTCAGTTTAATGTACAGACAAGAAAAGCCTAAGCCCCGCAGCAAACGTGCCCCTCTTTGTTCAGTTAATGGACTCTCAGTTATATGAGAAGTGCCTCAGATCTTGTGAGATGTCAAAGATATCATATATGTTAAGAAACGTTTACTATTTATTTTTGGGAGAAATCTTGTAGATTTTTTTTTTGTAGATTATGGAAAGTTGGAAAGATAAAGAAATAAATGTGTTACTATGTATTATTCTGCTATCATTTGGATATTTTTATATTGCTCTTATTTAAAATAATATTTTTAGGATTTCGTGCCCGTATTGTGTGGTGGTACCATGAAGCATTCATGGGTGGTACAGAACCCTTTGTGTACGAGACTGACTCGCACTTGTATCATACAGCTGTACCGAATTTAAATAAAAATAAATTATCCAGCCTGTATGTAGTATGTATGAAATAAATGTCAACATACACGCTCAAAAGTTAACTTGTACGGTAGATTAATGTGCAGCACACACAAACCTGAAAAGGTTTATGTGGTGTTAATTGTAGTAAATTTAAGCAAAATTTCATGTAAAACAAATAATTGTGCCTAAATAATTGTATTTTGTATTGCACTACATAGTATAAAACAAAGTCGCTTCCCGCTGTCTGTCTGTCCCTATGTATGCTTAGTTCTTTAAAACTACGCAACAGATTTTGATGCCTTTTTTAATAGATAGAATGATTTAAGAGGAAGGTTGATATGTATAATACATGCATATTATAGTAGAGAAACACTGATAATTTTAGAGGTTTCTAATGTGATGTCGTAAATAAACACATTTTTTGCGCTTACATTGCAAACTCTGGCTGAACCTTGCGAGATAGATCAAAATAATGTACTACAGTATTGTACACCTTAAAAAGGTCTACAAAAAAATCCGCAATTATATATGTCTATCTCTTAGGGATAACCCACAATAACCATTTTTATCTTTTACTTTTTACGAGAAATAATGGGTTATTTAGGAAGTGATTTTAAGCTATAAAGCATTAATCCTTATCCAATTAAGAACCTTAAATACTGTAGTATATTTAGTATCAGTATTGCACCCGTGCGAAGCCACCCCGGGGCGGGTCGCCAGAAATATATATTTTTTAGCTTAGAGCAATGTATACCAAAAGTTTAATATATGCATGAACATATTTTAGTGGTATTATAATTGCTATAAAATAATTGGTGTTTCCATAGTAGTGATAACAGCTATAAATTCCTGAAATAATCTGTTAACATTTATCACGCTTATGGAAAATCTAATTATTTTGAAACGACCATAATATCATTAAAAATACGTTTATGCATCTATCTATATGCATATACTTTTGGTATTCATTAAGCTAAAAGTTTAATTTTAGCCGTCATAATTATTTCTTCATATGTTGTTACAAATACGCAGAATTTGTCTGCCCACGCAAGTTTTTCAATTAAACTGATGTAGGTACTGTACTCACTCGATATTTCATTTATGAAGGCAAAATTTAATGATGTAGAGCAATATTAAAAAGAAGCAGTAGATATATCCATTAAAAATATATACATATCATCACTCGAGGGGGAGCCAGATGTGTTTCGCTGAGTCTTGCAAACCGTAAAATGCAAGTCACAGTTCACACTCAGTTCACCCGCTTTTTACCGACGGTTAATACGTCCCAATATAATCCCAACGTTTTTCGGACACAAATACGTGTTATATTAAACGTACGTATATTTTAGGACATGCATGCATTATGTCTATTTAATAGACTGTTTTTCTCTTCAATACTTATAAAATTGCGTTTATTTTTAAATTTTTCATCGAATATTATCTGACGTTGGCTAAATCCGGCCGCAGGCGAGATTCTCTTATATTCTTATATTATTAAAACGATGAATAAATTTGAATATTACGACAGTAACGTGATTTTTTAAAGTGAACTTGGCTTTAATTTTTTAGAAATATTTTCTGTGTTCAGAGATTTTTTTAATCAGATATAATCCCGTTTGAGTAAATTTTTATAACGTTTTTAATATAGAATGTAAGAATATACAGATTAAATCTCAGTTAATTTAGTAATCTAGATTTACTAAACTTTATTTTCCGCGAATGATTCTTGCAATTTCTTTTTTGACCACCCTACATTGCGATAATCAATTTATTTTAATTTATTTTTTCACCAGAAAATAATTACAAAAACAAAGATAAAAAGACTGAAAATACAGGCCTTACCAAGGAAAGCCAGGAATTTGGATGAAACCCAAAAATTATTTCCGATACCAGAATTATTTCCGGTTTCCGAAATTGAGTTTGTCGTTATTGCTATTCACAGCCAAAAACATAACAGGAAGGCTGAACATTTTCAAAAGACAATAACTTACTAGAATTAGCTATCGAAGTTTTGTTTCTCATTAACAAAAATTGGGAATACTATGGACTAATATAAAAATTCATCGAAAAACGTGTGAATGTGAAACGTTTTATCTTAGATTTTTTTATTTTGGTTATGTATGTAAATGTCACCGGAAAATCGGAATTATCGTAATTTGGCTAAGATCCCGGGACTTTGGCTAAGGCAAGGCAGATAGTTAAATAGCTCTACGTTTCGCAACTCACCATCTAATCGCTTCTGCGATCTACTTTTTTTTTTCGTACTAGAGATCTGGTACGAGAGTATCTACTGGAGACCCTCGGTGGTCTGGAATTCGGTCAAAATATATGGATTTCAGCATTTAAATCTCAGTCAAACGCTGCTGTCTGCCAGACCTTAGCCAAATTACCGGAATATCAGCTAAGTTATGTCTTTTGCTAACATAATGACAAGATAATTTTAATTAACTACTGTAGTACTCGTATATACTGGGTAAGTTTCAAGAAGCTTTTTAGTTTAAAGAAACTATCTAGTTTGAAGAAGTTCCGTTTGTTTATATTCTTTTATGTATTATAGGTACATCATATTATACATTTTTTCACGTCGATTTAAATGTAAAATTAAAAGCTATTGAATAAAATATACTACGAGTTATTTTTTTTAAATGAAGCCAATTTTGTAGGGTTCCTTGTTAATAAAAATATCTACTTATCTCGGTACGTGGCTTGGTGTCCATTCCGTAGCACTATCAATTTTTTTATCGTGTTCTCGGTGGATAAAATAGAGCTAGTAGCGTTAGAGTTCCCGTAAGGTCAGCTGTACAGAAAAACGAACAAAAACGACTTAAACAAATGAAATCGATTGTTCGGGAAGCAGCATTTGTTTGGGTCCAAATGTAATGGCGTTGGTCCCGGAATAACTAATTCAGTAGAAAATAGCTGTACCTTCTTATAGCCTATCTATAACTCTGAGACTTTTTGAGGCTAGGTCATCGCGGTTTTGGTGAGCCACGGCGTTTCGGATCCGTGCGTGTGAGCAAGATAACATAAAGACATCTCACTCGCCCGCATAGTTTTGTCTCTTATGTTAGTTTGTCAGATGCGTGGCGGTCGAACCCAGAGCGGTATTACTTCCGGTTCTCATATTTTCGGGATTAAATAAACTCCATTATTTAGAGGAACCTGGTACGGCATACAACGTTATTATTCCAGGAAATTATTCAAAAATAACAAAAAACTACGCAAAAACCACAACAATGTACTAATGTACGACTGTCATGGCCGGATCGACGATGCACCGTGTACCAGGATAACATGGCAGCGTGGAATTGGGATGGTTTACGGATGCCCTTGTCCAATCAGTTCGTATTTATTGACAGATAATTTTTCTTCGTTTGGCAAATTTAATTTGTAAAATGATTAATATTAGGGAATTGAATCATTTTTGAACATTACCAAATAAAATCTTATTTATTTACCTCTATATTTCATAAAAATCTTAATTTTCTTTATTATATTTTTGAAAAAACAAAACACACATATTTTAGACTTTTTTCGCTGTCTGATATGAAAACTTCGTGGTTTCAGTACAATCTAAGTGTTTACAGCCTGATCATAAAATCCTCATGATTAGTCGTCTACATAGAATAAGATGAAAAGTCCTGCGGCTGACAATAAAATTAATGGCATAATCCATCACAGAGGATCTTGGTTGTCAAAGATTAACCAGATTACATCCGGTGTAACGTCATACCGCAGGAAGTGAGCGGAGACTCGTGAAATCAGCTCCGGAAATGATCTGATTATTCAGAAATCATGTTTGCTCGGTCTTATTGAGAAATGTCCGAGAATGATGATGGTTATAATAAATTTTTCGTCTTATGCTTTGAAGTCAAACTTATAACTGAAATTTTTACTTATTCTTTTGTTTTCAATAAAGGTATACTTATGACATATATGTACATAGGCATCCGCTTAAAATCCGCGTCATAGCGCTAGCCATGCTCATGA
This sequence comes from Ypsolopha sequella, assembly GCA_934047225.1. Lineage (NCBI taxonomy): Eukaryota > Metazoa > Arthropoda > Insecta > Lepidoptera > Ypsolophidae > Ypsolopha > Ypsolopha sequella. The sequence goes on from OW203987.1 coordinate 28,074,573, forward strand.
CAGATGCTGAGTGGAGAACTATTTGGTATTATTATTAGTCTCTAGTTGTTAGTTTATTCAAACATGTTTTCCACTTGTTATTACAAAAACCTAGATTATTATTCAAAATATATTTACCTGAAATGTATAAAAGTTTTTCGTGTAATTCATGAAATACACAGAAAAAAGCAATAGTATTTCTTTTAAATATCGCCTTATGGCCCAGTACAAGCTAAACTTCCGTCCTGCACCAACGCTTTTATGTTTGATTTATCTACGCAATTAAAAATATTTCCTGACACAACATTAAAGGTCTGAAAAACAAATTTATATAAAAAATTTACGCGCTATCCTCAAAAAAGCACACCAATAAGCTGTTTTTCCTGTTTTTCGAGAACCATTTTTGTTATTTTTTTCATCAAAGAAAGTTATCGTAATGGCGTTTTTGGCCCATCAGAACATTATAGCATATCCTTAAAAGTTACTTTTTTTTAAAGTTGTCTGGGAAAACTGCACTTTAAATAAATTTCATTATATAAATTAAATTTATTTGCTTAAATTTATTTTATGTAAAATGTTTAGCCATTTGATCTATACTTTAATAGAATTTATTTTTATATAGAATATATTTTTATATATATTCTCTATACATTTCACTCCATTCATTTATTTAAACCCTCCAAACCTGAAATTAGGCATAAATGGAAGCACCCACTAAAAAAGGGTCACAAAGGACTATGTGGTACAGGCTGCTCAAGTGGAGACAAAACGCTAGAACGACAATATATTTTCAATTACAATTACTCTGTCCATCCATCAGCTCGTATTTGTCGACTACTGGACATAGGCCTCCCCCATATTACGCCACCCGCAACGTCCTTCAGATCGTCAGTCTAGCGGGCACGAGGGCAGCCTACGCTACGCTTTGCTGCATGTTGTCTCCGATCCAAAGCTTTACGGCCCCAACGGTCATCACGTCGGCGACAATTATGGCCAGTCCACTGCCACTTCAACTTACTATTTCGGCAGGCTATGTCGGTCACCTTTGATCTCTGACGGATATCTTCGTTTCGGATTTTCTCCATCAGAGATATTTCAAGCATAGCCCGCTCCATAGCATAAGAGACCACGTCTCAGCACCGTACGTCATCACTGGAAGGACGCACTGGTTGTATAGGTACTTTAGCCTTTAAGCACTGCGGTATTGGTGACGTAAACATGTGACGCAACTTCCCGAATGCATTCGGGATATCCGCTACACGACATCTTTTTTTATATAAATTTAACAAATTACGATGAAAAAGAATTCCTGGGTGGGTATTTAGAATTTTCAGTTGTTTGGCAGAACATAACTTATTTATTGATTTTAAGTTAATTAATAGCATCCATTTAGGGAACCGTGCGTGTAGAAAATTCATTCGTTTATGAATTTTAAAAGTCGTAACACAATAGGGTGAGTGTACATACAAAGTGCTTTGTAGGTTGGTCCTTCAATAAAATATGAGGGTTCTTTATTTGGATTCGAGTCGTGCTGGTACTTGAGTTTATTGTGTGTTGTTTTGAGTTTGCATGTTTTGATCCCCGTATTCTGATCCTAGAAGGTGTAGTATCTCTTTTATCGTTTCGCGTCAGGCCAGGATTTATATTCGGAGGTGGTGACATTTAAAAAAAATGCTTGTAAAATAAATAATAATTATACTACACCTGCTCGGAAAGTACCTTCTTACTTTTTTGAAAACGATGCAGAAAATACGCCATTACTGTCATACAAATATGCGGTCGGAAAAAGTGTATGTAAATTCATTGTTAACGTGCTTGAGCGGGCAGAAAAAGTATATGCAAATCCATTGTTAACGTGCTGTTTTTTTTTTAAATAACATAAAAAATGAGCAAGTGGCCAAGTGGCCAGTATTATTTTGCGAACTCGTACATAAAACTCGAAAAATGATACTGTCCACTTGCTTTTTCTGTACATAATAAAAAATAAGAAGTAAATAAAAAGTGACAATCGCACGCAAATCAGTCGGTTTCTTTTATTGTATCTTGATTAAAAGTAAAATGATACTATTTCCTCGCAGGTGTAGTATAAAGCATATGTATCACTCGGGAGAAAGTGCGATTCCCAACCCGTGTGTATTGAGGCCCTTAGCTTCGCCTCGGGACTCAAACTACACCCACGTTGGTAATCTTCCCCTTTCTTCCCTCGGTGAACAGTGTACTATTGTCGATTACCATTTTTGTATGACGTTGTCGACAGGTGGCTGACATATCACAGTACAGTAAAAACTGTTACACCGAGCTGATGCATGTAAAAAAGTAAAATAATTTTTCGATTTTTTGACAGTCCAAAGATTTTGGGGGTCACGCATATCCTCCTTGTCTACGGGCCTGTTTCGTGTGGTTGTTACTGACGTATACTAAAGGTAAAATTTTGGCGTGTTAACCTGGAGGTTGCGGATTGAAATTCCACAGAACATAATAGGTTTCCAGTTGGAAAATTGCCTTTTAAATCACGCTAAGCCTTGGGTAAAGTCGTTAATGTTGAACGGACGTTAACTATTTTGGTACAAAAAGGTCTGCAGTATAGTAGAAGGTATATGGAAAGAGTAGGTTACTAAGATTTACTACAACGTGTCTCTCGAGTGATCGTGAAAGTGCTGAACCTAGTTTGGTGTTAGTATTTATCTCTTTGGTGGTTCAAAACAATCCAAAAGCAAGCTACAGTTGTAGCAAGAAAAACGCATGAAAAATAAGTAGCTAACACAAATGTAGTAATTTTGGAGACAAACAGTTTAATGATTGTAAGAAAACAGTACAGAAAAATACAAATTAGTTTTGAAATACATTTCAGCCAGCTATGGGGATGGCACTGGTTTGTTTTTATCTACTATTTATGTCATAAATAAAATAAAAGCGTATTATGGCGATGTATACATTTATTTCAAAGTAATTTCATGGAAAAAATTCGAAAATAGTACAATATCAATTCAAAATTCTAATTCTAATTCAGATAATTATTTTGTAGAGAAGGTTTACATAATATACTTTTTATGAGTCAAATTTAATCTTTTTATTTTATATGTAACAAAACAATACATGTACATGAACTAAATTAAAAGCAGGGACCGGCAGTTGCTTGCGTTTGCCAAAAATAATGACCTAGGTCCTCCAGAAAATTAACAATGCCAACGTCGATAGAACTGTGGTAAAATTACAGAACACGCTCTGCAATCTAGTCTTTTATGAGTCCTCACATCACTTTCACAAAGTAAAGATCTAAATGCTAGGATCAGACACTTGAAAACCCAGGTTTCGTTCAGTACAAAACGGTACGACTATATATACTTTTGGACCCACTAATCCCAACGGAGAAGGAAAGGCAGAACGCGGCCTTTTACCTTATGAAATGCTTTCAACTTTTTCAGAGAAAATGAAAGAGTGATGAATATATATTTTTAAATGTATTGCACTTAGTATACGGCTACCGCCTACAGAATGCCTAAAAAAATACCCGGTTTCTTGTAATTTTACTTTTCCTTTTCGTTTTAGCCCGTGAACAGATTAAAGGTATTAAATTCGCTTAGATTAAATTATTTTAAGTTTTGTTAGTTCGAAAACTATTTCGAGATTTAGGTTTAATAAGCCCTATTTTTGAATTTGTGGTCTAAAAACCTCATTTTGATGAATATTTTTACGAAAAAGCTGCAACTTCCATTTGCTTTCTTGTGACGTCACTTGAGAAATGGCAGTTTAGAAATGTGTCCTTTGCTATCAAGATAAATTTATAATAATTAGCTTCCGACTAATTTGACAGATGGATGACAGATGAGTTACAAAGACAAACCACTTTTTTAAAAGCAATCACACGTCACAATCAGTATAATGTCTAAAATTCTCAAGTGACGTAATATCGGACAATTCTTTAAAAAATTATAAATAAGTAATGGCTCATACGAAAATAATGAAATATATGTCGTAAAATGATGTATGTTCTCTGAAAAAATTAAAAAAAAAATCTTTTAAAAATTAAGCTATAGGAATTACTTAACTTAAAGCAGGTCTGTAAAAAAAAAAAACATGACAATTTGCAATTGTGTATGTTGTCTGGATCTTTGAGTATGCACGCGAAATATTAAAATGGAAATGCAAGCTACAAAAACAACCATATCTTTTGAATTTCAACCCCTTTGATTCTCAGTTGGAATTTTCATTTCATCAAAGATACCAATCTTAAAATGACTCATTGGACTTTTCTGTAAACTTCAAAGTTGCATGAAACCTTCTTCATGTCTTCTCTCAGTTACATTTTGTTTACGTAAAGTCGTTGTTAAATCGATCCAACCCAGAAAGGGATTGTTGCCAAGAAGAAGATGAATAAACATAATTTTGTATTGTATTCGTATTTCGATGCACATTAATTTATGTTCGGTCCGCGTACTTGGTTCATTTGTGCCCGAAGTACATCGATAGTGCTTTAGATTGGTGAAAGATGCCTGCTCGACGAACGGGCAACTACCAACCAGCAAGACAATCACCAGACACACACACGGGTAGCTGGGCCCTTATGAGTATACCTGGGACTGGTGATGTCTTGTGAGGCCTAATCTAAAATTACTTAATTCTACAACGTACATATAAATTCTTGAAGTCCTCTTCGTTGCCGGCACTGGTGGTGTTGATTAGGTCCCTAGTAACCCTAGCCTAACCTTATGAGGTCATAAACTCTAGAACACATAAAAACCATCACCAGCTTTCCATGCCGACACGCAGTAACCGCGTGTCCACGTAGTCAAAAGTTCGTTCTCACGTTCTACGATGATTGCCTCCCCGGCAAGAATAGGGTCCGCCCTGGTCCACAATTATGCACTGGGTCTCCATACCCGTTCAAAACCTGGTTTTAATCAAACATATTCGAGAATATTTACGAATATTACGAAGACCGCTCCGATCTTTCCAAGATGTGACAGCCAAGTCGAAAACAGTGTTAACACACACAAAAAACCAAACCGTCGACAGACCATTTGACAGATGCGTTCTAAAATACACATTTGATCCGCAATACTACCCATTATAAGTTTGGGACATGTCATCAGTGTAAATGAGGTTGATAATGAGGTTTTTTTGTGTATATCATGAATTCTGTTAGAACTATAGGGACGTCGCCTTGTTCCGCTCCGCTACTCTCGACTCCTTATTTTATCTTACATGTAAACCTAACACGCTTCGCCTCGCTTCGCTCGTCGTCGCACCTATTTGTGAAAAATAATTAATGATATTAGAGTTCAATATTGCAATAAAATACTAATAGTTGATTACTGTACAACGTTATTTTTAAGGAAGATAAATTTTAAAGCTGAAAGTATTCAAATTATTTTGTAAACAATTAATTTTTGAGGAGACAAATTTTAAAGCTGGAAGTACAGGCCACTCCACATTCTCGGCGAGACTCTGGCCATGAGGGGGACAAAGCTTTATGAGTAAAGGAGAAAGACTCTATTGCCTTACTCGTATAGCTTTGTCCCCTTCAAACGAGAGTCTCGCCGAGAATGTGGGACAGCCTAGTGCAAAGTATTAATTTCAAAGCTAAGCTTTTTAAAGTGGGAATTATTATTATTAAAAGTATCCATTTTGTATAAACGTAAAGCAATGAGGTATTATAAAATATCATTGTATATAACAATTATCTGGTAACTTAAAATTATATTCCTACAAGTATATAATTGACAAAATCCATTTACCAGTAATTTACGTAAACCATCTTGTTTTATTATGAAGTCTACACGAAGGCCGTAATCAAAATGTCACTCTTCGAAATCATAAGCAGCAATTACTCAACAAAATCACGCCAGCACCCTGGTTTTATTGTGTTTAAAAGTGACGTAAGTGAAAAACATTGTATTTCATTACCCCTGGCGTGTGAATATGGACGCATACGGGTATTCAACATTCGTGTTCATTATTTTGAAAAATGAAACGATTTTACGCTCGGCTACAAGAGAATACGTGACGCACGATACGATACAACGGGAGTCACGTAATCCTAGAAAAATCCATTATGCTGCCTTCTAGAACACGCTTATGAAACCAACAAACGTGACTTAGGAGAACCCTGAACTGCGACAATATTACACATTGAACCCTAATAACATCGCTTAACGTCTCACAATGTTTTGATCCTGCAAAACAAGAGACGGGGTACCGAACAGTATATACAACCTCCTTTTGTTTTGACTCGAAATACGAAATTGCATACAAACTCGCGAAGGAGCAATAAACAACTGAATATCGCACAATGTCGACATGTTTTCTTTTGTTTCTTCTACTAATTTATGAAAGGCAACGACCACACAGAGCCGCGTTCTGCGTTCCGCGTTTCGCGGTCACTGTAATCTATGCGACGGCTTGGATCAAGAAGTTTATAACCAGTGTCATAGTAAAATTTACTATGCCAGTATGGAGTGCTAAGCTCTATTGAAAGCTGCATGCTCAAATTAATGACCTTTAGGTGTATCTACTCGTATCACTATTATGATCATGAAACTCTTTTGCTCTTCGAACGTGTCACTGCCTCTTTTACTCGTACAAATACAATACAAAGTCTTTTTGTACAAAAAACGAGTTAACAAAATAATAATGTTGACTCTGAACCCCAAACTAATGTAATTGTCTTTTGGGGAACAAATTGTGAAAGCTAAAGAAATGGAAGGTATTTTTTTTTTGCGTGGCCTTATCATAAGAAGTTATAGTGCTCCGTTATGGTTGCAAATGGTCTATCCTAAGAAGACTACTTGGACAGATATATGCGTGTTTTGTGTGTGTTGCACGTTTTGTAAGCGATCCCGAGGTTACGTATACTAGAAAAAGTGCGTGTGCACGCAGTACTGCAACACGAGACTTCGTAAAATAAAACATCTGTATAAGCTTCTTAGCTTGGATTTTTACACACACAAACCACGGCAGTTAAGGAGAACGCGCGTTCTGATTGTTTGGACCGGAGACCGCAGAACGTGCTGTGTGATCAGCCCCGTAGAAATATAAATAAATGCTCCATCGATATATGAAATCGTTTCCCATAAACTCACAAGAGTCCAGAATACATTCTCGTTTATTTCTTTCAAAAGGAAATAAATTATTCTGGGGCTAAAGACGGAATAATTTATAGTGTGTTGTAGGCACGAGTTTGTTGTTTCACTGATGTATATGTATTTTTTTATGTATATATATTTTATTAAATAAAATAAATAAAATATTGCTTAAAGTAATATAGAAAATATTATAAGTTACATTTGTTTGGGTACAGCTACAATAATATTTCAGTTTACTGACAAGAGTATGACGACTTATTTGGATTATCAAAATAACGATTGTAATAAGATCAAATAGTGGGCATGCAGAGCTTTCCCCAGTGGTACTTAAGTTGGTACAGACTAACAATTTTGAAGGAACTAAACAAATAAGTTCGAGATAAAAAAAAAATTACATTGATGGCCATTTAAATAAAAAAAAATTGAAGACCCATAAAAATAATAATTCTAATGTAAAATTTTATGAAAAATTGTTTTATTTGTATTTATAACAATATAATATGTATTGAGGTAAATATTTATCTTTTTATATTGCATGTGTAATTGTATATAAATGATATAATATGTAAAAGGAATCTACTTATTTGTTATTCAAAGAATGCTTTTTAAAGCATTCTGAATTTTATGACAATGATACAAACCTCAAAACAAGAAAACACAGCTGAACACAATCGCGTACATTTTTTGCTAGTTTTTTCTTTTTGTAGAATCGCTATGTATGTAGAATCGGATAATAAGAACAACATTCCTTCCTAGTTTTCAATTATCTAGACCTAATGCAGACCTGTAATCGTTCTAGGATTTTAGGAATTATCTGTTTTTTGTAAATATCTGGCGACATACACGCGTAGGGCTAACGTAAGTGTAAACTCCTATGTAGCAGCTATAGGGCTACGGCGAAGCAAATTTTGAAGTCACCATCCACGACACAAGCCCCGGGAGCCGGCTGCAGTAAATGGAGAAGCCACATAGAGGTTGTTTTCCTTTATGAGAAGCCGTCATCTCTGTCACACGAAGCACGGTGACAGAGATTACGCTCTACGATCTCGAAGATAGACGATGAGCATTATTTTCTGCCAAGACCTGTATTATATATTTTTTTAATTCACTTTATTCATTTAATGATTAACTAAAGTAATTAATTATTCAAAAATAATCATAAGTGTTAAAATAATACCATCCATCCATCAACCTAGTTCGTCCACTGCTGGCATTAGCCTTTCCAGGACTTTGCCACTCCTGGCGGTCATCCTGGAAGAATTGCCCATACTCACACATGCTGGGCAGGCGGGTTGGTGAGCGCGGTGCCGGAACCCTCGCACCAGTGACGCCGCTGCCAGTCATCAGTCTGTTCCATATAAGGCCCGGCTATTACGGATGGATATACCGCCATCCATCGGTCCCAGGCATGGTGGACCTCTTGGTTTTTTACCTGTGAGCTGTCCTCTTACTCTCCCCCGAATTACTTCGAGGGGGTCTCCAAGTAAGATGGTGGTACCTCCAGAGTTGAGCCAAAATAATACATTAAATTATAAATAAACAAATAAAAAGACACCTACATTGTGTATAAAGAGGATGAATTTTCAAATCGAAACTAACCTCTAAACTAAATAAAATGTTTTGTCTAGACGTCATCGCTGCCATGAGGCAGAGTACCCAAAACACTAGCAGCATTACCTCGATTCTTTTCATTTTCAAATTTTTTGGGTCGTTACTAAACTGTTGTTAAAAAACTGTTGCAACAAAACTGTCGTACATTGGACTAAAGTAACAAAATTGTAATTCTAAAGCTTAGTTTACAATAAAGCGGTTCACCACCTGTAGTGTATGCGCTATAGCACACATACGCTGTCTCGTGTGCTGCTGTATTGTGGGTAGCAAAACGTGACTGTCACGAGAGCCGCAGGCGAGGGTGCACGGTGAAGCTTAATACCAAATATGTGAGCATTGTCGAGCCAGTGTAGTGGTAGGGAAACGCTAGAATAAGATACTATTACATTCAATATTTTTATTTCAAAAATAATCTGATGTATATTTTTTGTTCCTTAACGTATTTGAAGTATTTTTTTTTATTTCAATAATTTATTTTCGCAGTAACAGTACAGCTTTTAGCTTCACTACGACGATGTAGTTAGACGTACCTATGTGTATAACTGTGCAATTGACTGCAAGCTGTTATGGTAAAACCATAGAAAAACATCAACTTTTCTTTATTAAAGTAGTTGGTTAAATCCGCAATGTGCACCTAGCTTTACACAGAACAGTTTTATAACGTAACGAAATGTTACCAAACTGTATGCAAAAAGTAGCCTTAAAACTGGTTTTCGACAGGCGACAACACTTAGAAACAGTTGAATATTATTGGAAAAATGTCTAATTACGACTCTATTTAATCATACATGGATAATAATAATAACTATAAAAAAAACACGATTTTCTTTTTTCGTAAACAAAACTGTATAACGCCTGTTAACACGGACACCCGACTAAAATTGATGAAAATTCGGGCTGAAATACGCCATGACAGTTCACTATCAGCCAATCAGAATTGACTCAGTTCTGCCAACTTTATAGCATTAAGTTTCGTCCAAAAATTACAAGGGATCATTTTAAAATAACGTTACATAACTGTTTGTAACAAAATTGTTAATTTAGTCGGACAGGTAAAGAACTGCTACTATTTAATTTATTTTGAAAGGTATGCATATTTAATTTAAATATATGTTAAATATAACTTAGTCACAGAGATTTCAGAGGTCTATGATTATTTAAAAGTATTAAAATAACGGTGAAAATCCTGTCTGAACTTGTGAAGGCCTGGGCGGACAGATATTTTTTGTATGGAGAAGGAAAATCAAGAATTCAAAAAATAACAAAAATTGGCATTTATTCAAAAGAAAATAAATATTTCTTAGTAAATCCATGAAGTTTTATAGTTCTTCTGTAAATAATGATTGTTGAAATAATAAACAAGATACTTATTCTCATAAATATTTTTGTTCAAAGTTTGCGGACACCTAATTTTCCCCAAAGATCCAAAAAATTTGAAAATGACTCTTGTCTGAAGTAAGCCCCAGCCCTTGGGTCACCCGAAACGTCGACAAGGTGCGACGCTATATCCTTAGAGAGCCGTCACGGAATGGGCCCCACGATCCGAAAGTTTCTACGTCAAACGGCACAAACATGCAACTCTCTCCTAGACCCGCATATTTGCGTCGCTTGTTGCCCTCTGCCGCTGCTGCTGCCGCGCCAGCTGTGACAGCGGTCGACCGCACGTGAGACGTGACAAAAGTGTCGACGCATGTTGCGTCCCACACAAGCGAGCAACTGTTCTGCCACGGAATGAGCGTCATCTCATCCCATCAGGCCTCGCCGTCGTCATGCAAAATCTGTATTGCTGTAGCAAAATATCGCAGTCCAGGAGCCGTATTTTTGAATCGTTCTTTTTCAATTCGCGTGCGAAAATATATACCTGTCTCATCTTGCAAATGACAAGTTCTGATGTGCTACGTGAGAAGGGTATATACTTTCGCACGTAAATTGAAATCAAACGATTCAAAAATACGGCTCCAGATCGTGGATTGACTCCATCATACAAATAAATGCAAAACATTCGTTAGGAATTTCACTGTAGAAGTTGTTTCTCAAGATTTATACAACTTTTATTATTGAACACATTCCTGAAGTTCAAAAAGAAAATCCCTCATTCCTAAACTGACAACTTTTAGTGTGGGAAAATGAAATATAGACTTATATTTTCAAACTGAAATTCCAGGAAAAGATAAGTACTTGTTCATTTTCAGAGGCAATTTGAGTAAATTCAAACTAAGTAAATGAGTAGCCATTATTTTAAATTGTAAACTCAGTTATTAACGTAGAACTAATCGACTACCCTACGAAAGGCCTATTATTTCAGTTAATTTATTATACCACTTGAAGTGACAGTAACTTACAGAGGGCCTGAAAAATTAGTGGCCAAGTGAAGAATAATTTGAAGACTTTGTTCTTGTGGGTTGTAGGTTGAATTCTTCAATGTTTTATCACTGAAAAGGTCAAAAGCAACATAATTTTAATCGGGATATTTGCTAGTTTAGTTAATTATTTCTTAAGGGTATGAACTCGTTAGAACATATTTAATGTCTTTTAACGAGTAAATTCTACGGTTGTTTTAGAATCTTCCGATATTTATTCAATATTGTTTAACAATCGATGTGCGAGTGTCAAAATTACGAGGAACCGAAACTAAATAAATCAACTTTCCTAATTAATCTGAGACTTGCGAAATATCGTGAGCTCAAAAGAATAATATAAACTGTGGTAAGTATAATTAAATTACAAACGGACCTGTACCGACCCAATGCTTTATAATTCTTACCTAATTTACTCTTTAAATATTTAAAAATACAATACCTGTCTGTCTGTACGTACCTTAGCTTAGAATTTGAGGGTCATATAACGCGTTTTGATGCAATTTGCACTGCTTGCTGGAATTTTTTTAATAAAGGGTTTTCAGAATAAATTATTATGCTGCGTAACTGTTTGAGGAAAACATGTTACCTTATACAAAAACGTTTAAAAACTGAACCGATACGTGCTTTTTAGCAAAAAACAAGTCATTGGAAGGGAAGTTGTGGAATGATTTCACGAAATCAATCGTTGCATTCTGTCGCCATTGAACAAAGCTAAAGCCTAAAAATAACGTCAAACTAAAAGCCTTACTTGCCAGTATCGGTTTTCCAATGTAAAACTGTGGGATACCAACAAAATTTCCATTCCGGTTACATGTGATATTTTATCAGCCAATATTCCCGATATTTGGCATCGGAACAGTCACTGCGGTCGCGCGAGCCGAGATGAGTCCCTCGGTGCAAATAACTTTTGTCATAGCTTTTTATATGCAAAAATATACCTATAGAATTTTTTATTTCAGCTTACCCTTGATTCTTAAGAGTCTTAAGTACGGTTTCGCAGCCGAATTGTGAAAAACTCGAATTTTTCTAATTAATCGAAACATAACACTTAATTTATATAAAAAACATTAATTCAATAACTCTTCAATTCAAAATTCAATCAATAATTATCCAACAAAAACTTATTTCCTACTTTTAAATTCAAAATTTTAGATTTTCTAATATTCAGAAACCAATGGATAAATTTGCGATGGCAACATACACATTTCATTTTTAAAAATGTTTTGTTAAAAAACTATAACTATTGAGCGAATTTTGAATTTAAGTGTTCTGTTTCAATTATTTAGAAAAAGGCGACTTTTTCACAATCCAGCTACAAAACCGCTCTTAAACTTCTGGCTCGAGTCTCTTAGAATTCATATTTCGTTTAAGATTTCATTTCGAGCGGAGTAAAACCTAAATCACCTATCCCACGATGAAATTCTTTGAACATTGTACAATAGACTCACAAAGTAAATTCTTTACGGGACTATGCACACCTTAATCTTCAAAGTACTTCAATTTAAGGCATGACTGCACTAAGTTTTTTCTAGACTACAACGATTACTACATCTACCTATATAAATGTGTGGTCAAAGGTCAATCCTAAGGTTTGGAGTTATTCAGGCTGTCATATAGGCCTCTGGCATGGCTGGACGACTAATTAATGTCGCAGCATCACAAGGTACCCATATTATACGCAACTAAATAATACCCATCCATAGACTGAAGTAAGAAGCGTTGTTTAGCCTGGATGGCAATTCTGAAACACGCGAGAATTTGCGAAGGTCAAAGGCGGGTGATTTTTAAAAGCTCTTTGTACAGAAACGTATTAAGCTTTGAAAATAAAAACGTTTTGCCTGTATTTTATGCTTGTTTTACATGTATTTTGAAGAGTTTTACTTGAGCTCGTCTCCTACATGAAGATTTTTATTTTTCTAAATCTCAAAAAATTACGATGTTATTGGCAACTAAAGTGAGTATAACGGCATGTATTGTGATGTCATCTGACACGATTTCATACTAAAAGTGATAAATATCGATATCGCTAACTTCGGTAAGAACAAAAATTTCAAAAATTCAAAAAGCTTTGTTATTTGCAATAACTAATTAATCAATTACCATAAAAAAATTACTTATATTTCTCTAAAAAAGACGAGCACATCGTCACACAGCATTCATCACGCGATTAAAAAAAACCGTATGAAAAGTAAAGCGTGTGAAAAATGTTGCGCGAATACGAATAGCCGCCCAGGGCGGCTATTCTCGCAACATTTTTCATACGCTTTATGTTTCATACGACTTCGTTAATTGCGTGTGATGATAATACTAATGAGAAAAACTCCTTTAAAGAAATGTCAAACATGTTAATGAATCCGGGTAAAGGGGTTTTATTTTGAAAGCTTGATATGTTTCTGTACAATGAGCTTCTAAAAACCACCCGCTTTGGCCTTCGCAAATGGTCGCATGTGCTAGAATTGCCATCCAGGATCGTTATCAATCGTGCAGCTACATTCTGTTTCAGGTTTTACAATCCGTCAAGTTTACTATCGTCTCCCACAGTAAGTCACTTTAATAGAAAACAGCTCTTTCTCGCTCCGATTACTACAAACTGAAACTAGCATGAGCCCGGCAAATTGCGTGACACTATTATCACGTGACATTTGACAATATTTCACTTTTATTCGTAGCTTTAAATGGCGTATTAAATCTCTTTGTTTACGTGTGTGTAGTTGGACGGCACGCGCGCATAACGGAATGTCACAATATTTGGAACACGGTTTTCAAATTCGGATGTATAGCTTTTTATGGTTCCGTAGTACCTAAAAGGGACAAAAGGAACCTTTATAGTGAGACCCGTTGTCCGTCGGTCCGTCCGTATGTCACAGTCTCATAACTTTAGCTCCGTTAATGAAAAAGACATGAAATTTAGCCCAAAACTAGCATTAATTTGCCACACATATGACAATGTAAAAAAATATGAAAAATTTGTAATTGTTCAAAATATTTCCAAAACAAAAGAGAGAAAAATAAAAATATTATCCTAAAAATACAATATTGCTATCACATTGTAGATATAAAAACATTATTTGAAAAAAATATTTACTTTTACTTTATTTACTGGCATTGGTTTCGAGAAATCTTAAAAAAACACACAAAAATATGTATGTCCCCCCTTATCTCCGAAACTGGTACACTGAAAAATCAGAAAAAAACTATAGCGATTTAAAAAAGTTGAGTATATATAAGAAATATAAAAAAGGAAGAAAAATAAATGAATATATTTTTTTTTATAAGAATACAACATGGTTGTCAAGTTGTAGCTATTAAATTGTTGATTGGAAAAATATATAGTTAGGCGTTTCGGACATAAGGGGGTCGGGGCTTGATAACAATAAAAAAATCTTCTTTTGTGTGTTTATTTTGTGTGGGTACCCACTTGGATTTCAATTTTAATTTTATTTTATTATTTGCCGTGACACAGTAATAATTATTTTGTGAAAATTTCGACTGGCTACATATATCGGCTGAAGCTGTAGACCCCTGTGACAGACTGACAGACAGACAGACAGGGAGGCTTAGTAATTGTGTCCCGTTTGGCACCCTTCTCTTCGATTATGGAGCCCTAAAAACTATGAGTACGGCACACACATACTCATATTTCTCATGCAAACTAATATTATGCATGCAAAAAGAGGACGCCACAGGCGCGGCGCGTCCACGGACAGACCAACACATCACAACTCTATGGTTTCTTCCTTTATTCATCTGTCTGCATGTTAGAATCGTATTTCTATATTTTTTATACTTTGCTGAACGTTCTTTGTCATGAGGACAGGAAATCAAGTGGGCGCGTGGGCCCAGTTGACGACATAGCGTCGGAGTATATCCACAATAGCTCAATTAGACAATACTGCTTCAATCATAGGCAAGGTAGAATTAGAGCAGGGGCTCTACCGCGTAATTCTCATTTATATCAACTTCAAGCCAATGCATGCGAAATTCAACGCGTGCAAAAGAGATGGCATGTTAGGCGGGCGTCGTCACACGCACGTCAAATTTCAATCTCAAGTTGATGTTGATGAAAATGAGAATTACGCGGTAGACCCGCAGGTCTAATCCCATAACTGCATTACTGTGTAGAGTCCGTTTTCTACACAGTAATGCAGTTATGGGGTTAGAGCTGCTCTAATTCTACCCCACTTATGATTAAAGCAGTATTGCCAAACTGAGCTAACTGTATCGATTCGACGCAACATTGACAGGACTAACATTATTTTGAGCGTTCTGTCCTTGTCTTTTCGATACAGAAAGAAAAGTACAGAACGCTCAAATGAAGTTTAATCCTGTCAAATAATTTAAATTGTGTTGCGCCGAATCGACACAATTCTAGATATATTTTATTATCATTTAGTAAAGTTTAATCGCCTATTTTGAGTGCCAAATTTAGTTTTAACTTATCAGCTGAACTTGATTGTGATCAATATTACATATTTGGACTCTCATGCATATTACTTGTATTGGAAATTTCAAACGCTGAGTAATATGGTTTCGATTATCTCACTCGCATAGTCGAATGATTTTAATTAGGCTAACTAGATGCGTTGGTTTCTAAAATTAACATGTCATTTCAATCATTTGCATCGCTTTTGTACCATTAATTTATTCTGTGGCCGCGTTATGAATGGCAGAGTTAGTTCTTAATACATATTCAATTTTGTTTACATTGTCATTAATACTGTTAAAGAAATAGTGATCTATTATATAACTAAAATTAGAGTGAGTGTCCATCATAACGAAATAGATAACACAGCCTTTATAGTCAACATTTAAAAATCATCTATAACATCATAAGTAAGGAATTTCATACAATTTACTCTCACACACTCATTCACACACATATACACTACACACCTTCACACACAACTTACAAACAATCTCTAATACAATACAAAGTCGTACTTTATTAACAATAAGTTCTTTATGTCTTTATGCCATACTCATGTAAATAAGTAGGTTTTATATTGTTTTATTATATAAATATGATATACCTATTAAGCTTATTAGACTGTTAATTAACGTCTTAATTTCTTTATGTTTAAATATATTTTGGGAGGAGCCTAGTTTCCACTACACAAGGAAACTTTCTGTGGGAACTAGAGTTTTAATAATTAAGGTAACTTATTTTGAAATAAAGAAATTTTCATTTTCATTTTCAGCTAAGACTCACTATGATTTATGCGAAAAAAACTCAAAGTTTCGGTCAACTTACAACAAGCCTGATGAAGGTCACTCTTAAATTGACCGAAACGTCGAGTTTTTCTCGCATATATCATAGCTATTTCGTTAAAATAGTGATCTGTTTTGATCATGAAAGGAAACCCAAATGCTTTTTAAATAATTTTCGAGTTATATGATACACAGGCTGTTAATATGAAGTTGCGAAAACCGGAAACTAGCCCATATGAAAAAAAGAATTAGTTGTTTCATACACTTTGGTCGGGTACCCAAGTAACTATTCTTTGGAACAGCGGTTTTTTTTTTTTCACGTTTCGAGATTTGGTCCTATCATAAAAGTTGTTTGTATGGATGAGTACTGTCGCCAGTTTTCGGCTTCCACAACATCATCTTAACACTCAGTAGGTATATAGAATAAATATATATATAATATATAGACATAATCATATAATATATACCTATACATTATACGTTTTACCATTTATTAAATTCAAATACGTGAGACAAGCATGTAACAAACTTGAAATAACCAATCAAGAAGACTTCTTACTTCAAACACTAAAACAAAGAGATTGGGAGTCAGAGGTCCGTGACGGACCGATGCCATTACAGACTCATTTCGAATTTTTTATACCGAACCCGCAACCCCGCGTCATCTAATTTATGGCGTAATTTATCAGAACAAAAACGGGATAGAAGAAAAAGCAAACAACAAATTTTGCGCCACGATTTCTTGAGGGAGCGCTTTCATTTCTTTAGTGGTTGCTGATCTTGCTCCTAAGATCCCTAAAAATACTGTGGAAGGTAGAAGAAGATTTTAATTGCAATTTTTATAATTTTTTTACCTTTTATTTATTTGTCAATAGTTTATACCTAATTTAATTTTTGTATAAAATCGTACGAGTGTAACGGTCCTAAAAATTATCAGATTCTAAAGTTTCAGCACATTGGGACTTATTTTATCGGTATTTCAAATTTAGACTTACTGAATTATTGTTTCTTATTTGTTTATTTATTATCCTTATTTACAAAAAAATATATTAATATCATAAATTTAAAGACAGATAATATTTTACATAACATCCCATTGCTAAGTAAAGGCTGCCCCATCCTGCTATGTTCCGTTTTTGCTTGCCGAATGAATGAATGAATGAATGAATGAATAGACACATTCCGTGCGTTCCGAAATACAATTACATTGCTAAAATCGATAACGGCTGAATGAGGCGAATGGCAAATAAGCCATGAGTAAATCAAATGATTTAATTCATTCGTGTGACTTTTGTTCTTCTTGCGTCGGAGGGAAGGCTATGTTGAACGGATATGGAATGTCAAACATTATTTTCATTTTACAATTTTTTAAAGGTTCTTGTGGATTTCTTTAAAAGTTAAAAGATAAACGTTAGAATGGAAGAATTTATATTTGTGAATGTGTTTGTGAAGTCAATAAATAAAAATATAACAAGCCATCGCGGCTGCTATGCAAAATTGTTAACACAACACAAAAACTCGAACTCCTTTGTTCCTGCTAAAATGAACATTATTACTTATGCTTGGGAGCTATTTTTGAATAAAAAAATCGTACGAGGTAACTTTTAACGCGGTCCGAGCATGAGCTGGCTTTCACATCGTTTGCTAGCTTATAAATTACGGACCAATCATCGCGTACACTTTAATTCACTCATGGCTTTTAGCGATGTAATTGGATTTCGGACCGTAGAGATTACTGTGCTCAAAATAAACAAAGAATACAAAGTTTCAAGTAAACAATACTGTACAAAGGCAAGCTTATCACTAAAATCATTCCTTCCAGGCAACATTTTAAACGTTTACGTGACTTACAGTTTTTTGCCATGCTACTCTAGTTCAATAGATCAATACGGGTAAGATGCAGCTGTCAAAATCTTATAGCCTTCTCCTTAACGTATTTTTATTTAAAAATACGGGTGTTTATTTTCTGTGTATTTCATGAAACTTAAGAAAAATTTTAATAAATTTCTGGTATATGCATTTTGACTATATAATCTAGGGTTTTGAAATTGGAAAACATGTTTGGATAAATTTTCCTCGATAGAAATAATTGTTGAAATGAGGTCTCAAACACACATTTTCTCCTCGTTTGACGAATAGGAACCAATACAGAACTCACACATATGTTATTACGTGTGTTTCAACAATATATAGAGATTTAATATTTGAATTTTTGCTATATATTGTAGTTTTTTTAATCTAAATATATAAAATAAAACTAAATATATAAAACAAAGTCGTGTTAGTTACACCAGTTATAACTCAAGATCGGCTGGATAGATGTTAGTTATCTCTTTTTTGGTGCATTCTTATCCGCTCCGAATAGCAGAATAAGTAATAAAGTATCGGATAAGTTATCGAATAACAATAAATTAATTAATTAATTTTACGAATGCAAACAGCATGTGGTGCCATCTGTTGACAAAACTACGTATATAAAAGAAACCTATTTATCTAGCGTTCTGATATCATAAAATAACATCTAAACCCCAATTTTTAAAAATCGCTTAGTTATTCCAAGAACTATTATTTCTGCATATATTCAATACCCTACGCTAAGCCTAACAACGGTACTGAAACTACTACATGGGTCCCTGCCATTCTTCTTTCGCAATGGCAAGCAATAAAACATTTCTGTATTTGCAAAAAAGTTGTATTAATGTTATTACCTTAATGAAATCCTAAATTAAGTTTAACTAAAGTTAACACGATATTATTAGACTGTTAGGCGGAACGAAGTTCGCCGGGTCAGCTAGTAAAAATATAAAACCAACTTTTTTCCTTTTTGCCCTGAATCCGCCCCTCTTGCACTGCGCGATTTTTCGCTTGGAGTGACAGTGACAAAAATAAAATTCGCATAGCCTCTTAAATATAAAAAGCAAGCTCCAGTCATCCCATCTAGCGGTTTTTTATTTGGCGCTGTACTTCTTCTGACCGGCAATAATTAAAAATAGACTTTACCGAGATAGTTTTACAATTATTGTTTTATCTTCTATTGTTATAGAGATGTCTTCAGAACAGTTTGACATTAGTTTGGTTTTACTTTTATTTAGGCTAAGTCCAATGCTCTTACTATGAATAGAAACTTACATTACGCCAAATGAAACATTTCTACGTTGCATAGTTTGAGAGAAACCCCTTTGAGACGGACACGAGACTGATCTCACAAGGGTTTCGTTTTTCTTTCAAGGTACAGAACTCTAAAAAAGATTATACAGTTAAATTATCTCAACAAAAAGGATCAACATCAATAATAAAACAGGATCACACACTGGGATCCGATAACATCACCCAATTTTTATAACGGCCAAGACAGAGCAAATTGTTTATGGTTACTCTTTATTAAGTCGGCGATGGGCCAGTGCTGTGTTTTATGTCCGGAAATGTGCCGCACAAACAGCCTAGATGTTAGTATATCTATTATTACTTTGTGATTGGCCCGATTTATTATATAACACCGCTGGATAACTAATCAGCAGCAACTTATTCTGTGCCGCACAGTGCGCCTATTTCTCATTTTTCATGAAATTTTTAGTTAAATATTACAATAATGTCACGCGAAGATATTTTTGATATTCGTAAATCAACTCATTTCCCAATATCTCTCATTATTTTTCTGTTGCAGAGAATATTATTTTAAATATAATAGTAGATTATTAACCAAGGGCTGTATGACATCAATTGCATACGAGGTTTTTGGCGCCTGAGCGAAGCGTGCAGTATGAGTATGACAGTTTTTTTTCAAATTCCAAAACCTATGCTGTAATGATAGTCATACACCCCGGCATTCAGGGGTGTAAGGGTGTACTTACAGAGCAAGAGATATGTAAAAATATTTACATACATGTATTTATTACTCTTTATCTTCTACCCGTTACAATGTACCAAAATTCAGCGAGAACAGCGAAAGATGAAAACCAGCGCTAAGAAAGCAACAAAAAGTTAAGCTTAATGCTTTTGGTCGCATATTTGTAATGATTAATTGCTGTTTCCATTTTTCGTTTTTAAGACCAATAACTTATTTAAATTTATATTACATTATAATCTACTTTCGATGAAATAACCAGAACTAACCTGTTTATTTTGATATTTAAAAGGCACAAATATTGATCAGTGAACTAGTAAGTTATGCAGGACGGTTGGTTTGTTTATACAGTGCAGAAGTTGTGCAAGTAAATAGAAACTTGTTTGGAACAAATTTTGGCTTACTTGAATATATTTTAATGTAACGAAGTTTGTGCCGGGTTGGTAAAAGGTCTTGCAACGGCTTTTTGAGAACTTTTTAGGGAAGGAAACAGTCAGCAAAAGGTTAAACAATTTTAGAAGTCTAATAAATTGTCTTATTTGAAGTCCTTGTGTCAAGTATAAACTGAAACTAATACCTCCTATTATATATGCTGTGAAAAAATCAGACATATAATTCAACGCAAAAAACATTATTGGCCTTAAGACACTTTTAGTTGACTTAGAAACCTGAAATTTCGTACACTAGTAGGTTTTATAGCACAAATGTAGGAAAAAAATTACCTTCATTTAATCATTAAAGAAGTTATTAATGATCCAACTAAATTAGACTATTTAGATACATAGAGTTGAGTAGAACGTAAGTGTCAAGTTAAGTTGGTATATAATAACCAAAAGTGGAATATGTTTGTCTTTTAAACGATACATAAGGTGACTTTTGCTTATATAGCCAAATTCATACTAAATACTCGGTAAATTGTCAGGACCAAGGATCAATTAGAGATGAACATTTTTTATTTCCATATATTTATGAACTTTCTATATATAAGGTCTTTCAATTTAAATTGAAAGTAATTTAGGAGGTGATTCAGAATCGTTAATACATCACATTCCACTGCAAAGCACTTTTTTTGCGCGAACTTTTTTTTCACTTCTCAGTACAAAGTGGTCCGATCAGCTGTCTCAGTTTGTATGGACAAGTGAAGAAACAGTTTTCGCAAAAAAAGGACTTTGCAGTGGAATGTGATGTGTTAACGATACTGAATCACCTCCTAAATTACTTTCAATTTAAATTGAAAGACCTTATGTAGGTATATTAACATTATATCAATGCAGTATAGAAACGCAGAAAGAAAAGTAAATCTGGATTGGAGGAGCTCTGAACCGGGATTCTAATGCAGGACCTCTCGCTTATTTTTTTAATATTTTGGGCATATAGGTATTTAACTTTTCTTAAGAACAATTGATTTTCTATCCCATGTGAAAGTTGTCTACATTCATGGGTAGAACAACCTCTTTGAAGGAAAAAGGTTATCAAAATAACAAACAGCATACACAAAGAAATGCATTTGTTTCAGAACTAGGTTCCATAAAATTACATTGTGTTAACATAACATTAGTTAACATTAGGTTTGTTTAATACACAGCAGATGTCAATAAAATAAAAATGAAGGAAAAAAAATATCGCTTAATAAATATGACCTTATTTAATTAATTTCGTCCAGTTTCAAACATCATAAAACGATTGTTCATACCAGTGCGTCCAGTGGTCTCATCAAATATGCTATACATATTTGTAGCCGCTGGCCACAGGATGCAGGGCGGATGGGATTTGAGGATAATGGGATGAGGTGACACGGGTAAATAAAAGATTGTGGGAAACAATGTGGGTGCACTGACCTGGTTGAAATGTCTGTGGACGGGCCGATGGTGGATGCGCTGAGCGGGCTGAGCCTTCCTTGTTGGGCTAGTTGTGATGGCGTCTGTGCAGGGATGTCTTGGAGTCACTTGGTTGGAGTGATGTACACAGCACTTGTACTAACACAACACTTTAGGTACGCGATATTGTTTGTGTCGCGACGCGAGTATGCATACGTGTGTCTGTCGACACGTTTCGGGCGGAAGAGAAAGTACCAGCGCCCGCGCGCGCCTCGACCGGCGCGCGGCGGGGGGGGGGGGGGGTGGCCATCCCCGCATGCGGGTGTGAATCATGCGTCACGGTCTAGCGTGAACATCCTGGGGGGGCCGGGGCTGCGACTCCTCTTGAGCTGAATCCAACGGCAGCCTGGCTATCTTGAACACAGGTCGTCGCAGATTTCCATGAGCTGTGTCCAGATCCACAACTCGGATCACTCCATCCTTGCCAGGTATTGTGCGGAGAATTCTCCCCAGCTTCCATTGGAGCGGAGGCAAGTCATCCTCTTTGATGAGGACCAGTTCACCCACTTGAGGAGGGGAAGAAGGGGAGAGCCATTTGGAGCGGGTTTGCAGGGTATGGAGGTAGGATCCGGACCAGAGAGTCCAAAAGCGCTGAGAGAGTGCTTGAATGAGTTGAAAGCGTTTAAGAGCAGATATGGGTCTGTCGTCAAAAGACTGCTCAGGTAGAGCGGTGAGCGGACGACCAATAATGAAATGTCCGGCCGTGAGAGGTTCAAAGTCCGTAGGGTCGGATGAAATTGGGCAGAGGGGTCTTGAATTGAGTACAGCCTCAATTCGAGCCAAAAGGGTAGAGAATTCCTCAAAAGTGAGGTGCTGTTCACCTATCACGCGATAAAGTAGTTGCTTGGTGGATTTTACGTTTATTTCGTGCAGTGCGCCGAACCAAGGCCCTTTAGGCGGGTTCAGTAACCAAGTTATGTGCTGATTCGCGAGCTTGTGAGTGATTGCATCATTGTTTGACCCGAGGAAGTTCTGAACTTCAATGAGTTGATCCCTAGCACCTACACAGCTTGTGCCGACTCTGAGCGAATGAGAACCAGAGTACCGCGACGTGAGATAAAACCTAACAGGGCTCGTGCTGAGTGAAATTGACCATGTACGTCTGCTATTATTGGTGTGTTAGTGACGTTCACTACATGTTCACGCTAGACCGTGACGCATGATTCGCACCCGCATGCGGGGATGACCCCCCCCCCGCCGCGCGCCGGTCGAGGCGCGCGCGGGCGCTGGTCTCGCTCTGTTCGGATCGACGAGCCTCTCTAGGCGCACGCGCGCGCGCCCGCGCAGCCGACAGCTCTAAACAATAGACATTCGCGTCAGCACAAACAATATCGCGTACCTAAAGTGTAGTGTTAATACAAGTGCTGTGTACATCACTCAAACCAGGACATTCAATACATCCCTGCACAGACGCCAGCTCAACTAGCCAACAAGAAGGCTCAGCACGTCACCGCATCTCCTGTCGGCCCATCGAGAACAACATTCCAAAGCAAGGTCAGTCAGTTTACCCACAATCTTTTTCTTATCCTGTCTACTCTCCCATTCAAATTCCATCAGCTCTGCATCCTGTAGCCAGCGGCTACATTTTTGGTCCTTCGGCCGGATCGAATTCTGGTCCTTACAGTCCATTTTCACAATTTTGGCCCTTCAAACCGCTACTGAACCAGCCCCCGTCGATTTATTACAGTCCATTTTCAATCCAGGAAAATTTTTGGTTTATATCACCCCCCGACTATCCCCCGCCGGCCCATAACTTTGTTTTGAACCAGCCCCCGTCGATTTACTACAGTCCATTTTCACCCGGTTACATATTTTGCCCCCTTTCCCGGCAAAAAATATTTTGTGGTTTCGAATACCTATCGCGGGTAGATAATTAGAACCGCCGCCTGGAACATTCCATTTATCGGTTAGAACCGGCCCCCCCACGCCCCTTTACAGAATAACTCATTTTCATCACGGTTGTAATTATTGTTCAGCTCAGATAATATAATTATATCCATTCGGCCCAATTGTTTATTACAGTCCACTATATTTCTTTATTAAACCCCCCCGTCACTTCCAGGGATTAATTATCAGCCCTTATAAACCCCATACGTAAAATTAATTAAACTCAAAGTCAGCATTTTGCTCAACATTTTTTACATGTAATTCCCGACCCAATCTTTTCAAATGTTCTCGAAGTGATTCAACTTTGCTCGTAAATACATAGTTCACATTTTAGTTTCATATCGTGTTACAACGTTTTGAGTACCTACACTTCACTTTGTTTTCTATCGCGCGAAGAGGTGCAAATCTACCCACTGTCAAAGATAGTTCTCGTATCTTGCGAGATATTTTTTGTGAGAGTATAAATTTGCTTTATTTCGTGCACTTATATACGTCACATATATACGTAAGTTACGTGTGTTGAGTACATAAGTACACACGTTATACGGTTACGTATTATTACGTTGATTAAAGCTTGATTAGCATCATTGGATTGTCCGCACATTTAGATACGATTTCTGCCAGGTGAACGCATTCTTTGTTGTTTACGAGTTTGAGGCAGTAGATAGGTATTTTATTAGTTTCGTGTAAGCGGGAAATAGCATAATAACATAGGAGTGAACAAGGTCATCAGCCCTTTTTGATATTTAATGTTGCGGTAATCTTGTGTTACGGTAAAAGTTTTCCGAACAGTTTTATCCTGTTATTGTCTGCCTTTTATTGTTTATGGTACACATATAGGGTGTTCCACGTTGGTTTATCAGCTCATATACAGGTTGTTTAAAAAAAAAAAATTTTTTTTTTTTTCTTTTTTTTCTTTCTCTCTCTGTCGGGTTTATTTTCCGTGTTCCGTTTGAACATGGCTTTTGTTATTTCGGCCCGCGCAAGTTACAAGCTATCCGCACGTTGGAGTTGGTAGCGCTCAAGTTTTTAATAACTCATTTTCACATATAGTCACACTCATCACACATTCAATCAGTACATACACACTCAACTCATTTTCACTCACACATTCAATCAGCACATACACACTCAGCTCATTTTCACTCACACATTCAATCAGCACATATAGACACACTCAGCTCATTTTCACTCACACATTCACTCATCAGATACACATTCAGCTCATTTTCACTCAATGAAACCAGCACTCAGTCATCACACACACACTCATCACATACACACTCAGTTCATTTTCACTCAATGACTCCAGCTCCAACAGAGAATTCTTGTAACTCCGCACAACGTGTAGTGAACGTCACTAACACACCAATAATAGCAGACGTACATGGTCAATTTCACTCAGCACGAGCCCTGTTAGGTTTTATCTCACGTCGCGGTACTCTAGTTCTCATTCGCTCAGAGTCGGCACAAGCTGTGTAGGTGCTAGGGATCAACTCATTGAAGTTCAGAACTTCCTCGGGTCAAACAATGATGCAATCACTCACCAGCTCGCGAATCAGCACATAACTTGGTTCGGCGCTCTGCACGAAATAATACTCAACTCAAGACCCCTCTGCCCGATTTTATCCGATCCTACGGACTTTGACCCTCTCACGGCCGGACATTTCATTATTGGTCGTCCGCTCACCGCTCTACCTGAGCAGTCTTTTTACGACAGACCCATATCTGTTCTTAAACGCTTTCAGCTCATTCAAGCGCTCTCTCAGCGCTTTTGGATTCTCTGGTCCAGATCCTACCTCCATACCCTGCAAACCCGCCCCAATCAGCTCTCCCCTTCCTCCCCTCCTCAAGTGGGTGAACTGGTCCTCATCAAAGAGGATGACTTGCCTCCGCTCCAATGGAAGTTGGGGAGAATTCTCCGCACAATGCCTGGCAAGGATGGAGTGATCCAAGTTGTGGATCTGGACACAGCCCATGGAGCCGCAGCCCCGGCCCCCCCAGGATGTTCACGCTAGACCGTGACGCATGATTCGCACCCGCATGCGGGGATGACCCCCCCCCCGCCGCGCGCCGGTCGAGGCGCGCGCGGGCGCTGGTCTCGCTCTGTTCGGATCGACGAGCCTCTCTAGGCGCACGCGCGCGCGCCCGCGCAGCCGACAGCTCTAAACAATAGACATTCGCGTCAGCACAAACAATATCGCGTACCTAAAGTGTAGTGTTAATACAAGTGCTGTGTACATCACTCAAACCAGGACATTCAATACATCCCTGCACAGACGCCAGCTCAACTAGCCAACAAGAAGGCTCAGCACGTCACCGCATCTCCTGTCGGCCCATCGAGAACAACATTCCAAAGCAAGGTCAGTCAGTTTACCCACAATCTTTTTCTTATCCTGTCTACTCTCCCATTCAAATTCCATCAGCTCTGCATCCTGTAGCCAGCGGCTACACTACACGTTGTGCGGAGTTACAAGAATTCTCTGTTGGAGCTGGAGTCATTGAGTGAAAATGAACTGAGTGTGTATGTGATGAGTGTGTGTGTGATGACTGAGTGCTGGTTTCATTGAGTGAAAATGAGCTGAATGTGTATCTGATGAGTGAATGTGTGAGTGAAAATGAGCTGAGTGTGTATGTGATGAGTGAATGTGTGAGTGAAAATGAGCTGAGTGTGTCTATATGTGCTGATTGAATGTGTGAGTGAAAATGAGCTGAGTGTGTATGTGCTGATTGAATGTGTGAGTGAAAATGAGTTGAGTGTGTATGTGCTGATTGAATGTGTGATGAGTGTGACTATATGTGAAAATGAGTTATTAAAAACTTGAGCGCTACCAACTCCAACGTGCGGATAGCTTGTAACTTGCGCGGGCCGAAACAACAAAAGCCATGTTCAAACGGAACACGGAAAATAAACCCGACAGAGAGAGAAAGAAAAAAAAAAGAAAAAAAAAAAAAAAAAAAATTTTTTTTTTTTTAAACAACCTGTATATGAGCTGACAAACCAACGTGGAACACCCTATATGTGCACCATAAACAATAAAAGCAGAGATGAGATGAAAAAACAAAAAAAAAAAAATTTACTATAAAAAGCAGACAATATCAGGATAAAACTGTTCGGCAATATATTACTGCAACACAAGATTACCGTGATTACAAGATTACAATCGAAAAGGGCTGATGACCTTGTTCACTCTTATGTTATTATGCTTTGAAATCATGTGCCGACAATACGCGTTAGACAATAATACGCTAGATCTTGCTTACAACAAAAAACATCAGTCGTTGACGATTCTATTTTTAGATCAAAATATCTACCTACTGCCTCGTTGGGTGTAAACAAACAAAGAATGTATTTACCTCGCAGAAATCGGATCTAAATGAGCGGACACTCCAATGATGCAATCACGCTTTAGTAATATACGTAATACGTATGTATATGCACGAAATAAAGCGAATTTATACTCTCACAAAAAATATCTCGCAAGATACGAGAACTATCTTTGACAGTGGGTAGATTTGCACCTCTTCGCGCGATAGAAAACAAAGTGAAGTGTAGGTACTCAAAACGTTGTAACACGATATGAAACTAAAATGTGAACTATGTATTTACGAGCAAAGTTGAATCACTTCGAGAACATTTGAAAAGATTGGGTCGGGAATTACATGTAAAAAATGTTGAGCAAAATGCTGACTTTGAGTTTAATTAATTTTACGTATGGGGTTTATAAGGGCTGATAATTAATCCCTGGAAGTGACGGGGGGGGTTTAATAAAGAAATATAGTGGACTGTAATAAACAATTGGGCCGAATGGATATAATTATATTATCTGAGCTGAATAATAATAACAAACTGAGTTTATTCTGTAAAGGGGCGTGGGGGGGCCGGTTCTATACCGATAAAATAGAATTTTCTAGGCGGCGGTTCTAATTACCTACCCGCCATAGGTATTCGAGACCACAAAATATTTTTTGCCGGGAAAGGGGCAAAATATGTAACCGGGTGAAAATGGACTGTAGTAAATCGATGGGGGCTGGTTCAGTAGCGGTTTGAAGGGCCAAAATTGTGAAAATGGACTGTAAGGACCAGAATTCGATCCGGCCGAAGGACCAAAAATGTAGCCGCTGGCCACAGGATGCAGGGCGGATGGGATTTGAGGATAATGGGATGAGGTGACACGGGTAAATAAAAGATTGTGGGAAACAATGTGGGTGCACTGACCTGGTTGAAATGTCTGTGGACGGGCCGATGGTGGATGCGCTGAGCGGGCTGAGCCTTCCTTGTTGGGCTAGTTGTGATGGCGTCTGTGCAGGGATGTCTTGGAGTCACTTGGTTGGAGTGATGTACACAGCACTTGCACTAACACAACACTTTAGGTACGCGATATTGTTTGTGTCGCGACGCGAGTATGCATACGTGTGTCTGTCGACACGTTTCGGGCGGAAGAGAAAGTACCAGCGCCCGCGCGCGCCTCGACCGGCGCGCGGCGGGGGGGGGGGGGGGTGGCCATCCCCGCATGCGGGTGTGAATCATGCGTCACGGTCTAGCGTGAACAATATTTTTCAATGCAAGTGCTCGAAAAGGCCCACTTTTTATGCATCAAAACCGAACAGAAAGTCGATTATTTTGCCCTAGGGCTTTATTATTATTCTTTTTTTTTATTTATTTACAATGGTTGGCTAACCTGCAGCCTTTCCTGTGTACCATAAATTTTATAATTTTTTTTCCACTGTTTAACGGCCCTGGATACAGTCCTTTTGAGCCAAACATAATTTAAAGTTCACAAGATTATATTTGTTTTATTTCTATGCATTGAAAAACGTAGTATGATACACGGGCGTAAGAGCAATAAATTACTCGGTTAGGTTTAAAACTATTTATTCCTTTTCGCCCTTGTAGCATAAACTACTAAGGAGCTTTTTATAAATATTAATAAGAAGGAAGAAAGCGGAATTTTGAAACACGCTCATAATCAGCTAGAACATAGCATACATAGAAGCAAAACTTATTTGAATGACCCCATTTTGTTCTTCAAGTGGGAAACGGATAAACTTCAATGATCTGATCTTATTGTTATCGTATTACAACAAAGCCGATGTACGATATTGTAGGCTTTTACGATAAACTATCCGGATTTATACGATTATACAGATCTGCTTCAAACCTTTGTACTTTATTGATCAATGTTTCGTTGATAGAGGCAGTACAAGTAGAAAAGATTTTATAAGTAGTACGAGTTCAAAGTAGAAAAAATGCAGTATAGCTTTTGCTTTTATGCTCTGAAATATAACTAATTTTATAAGACTATGACTAGGAACAATATTGCTAGTGACAGGTGTCTAATACTTTTGGTACTTGCAAAAAAGAAAATCGTTCTGCCTGAGGGCGGTGAGGGGAATAATCGTAGTTTCTTTTACCCCCCCTCCTCCCATACTCGCTATCCCAAATGTCTGGATACTAAGTTCTTACCAAAATGTGTCGTGAAATTTCATTGAGGAATACCAACATAAAATTGTTCGTACAGAAAAAACAGCCAAGCTGACTTAAGGCAAACTAGGAGATTTCATCACAGGTTGGTCAAGGCCTCAATAATACATTGGTTGCCGGTATTTGATGGGATAATAACTACCCCCAAACGCCCCTAAAATGGGTCGGACAGACTAAATGTCCAAGCCGACTCGCGGCAGCAAATGTTTTGTTAGTTAAACTTATCGAGTGTTATCATGTGGACAACGTTTGATGCTGGTATACACGAGACATTTTGACATGAAAGAAGCCCCACTTTTTGAAATGGGTTTATCAGATATGGGTTTTTCCCATAGATGTAGTATAGGTATACTAAATCTATGGATGTGTTCTGTGATCTATGATTTCTTCCTTCCCTGTCTACTAACAGCTTGTATAGGCATAATTGTATTCTAAAGACATCAGCTAGTAGCCATGGGTGGTATGTTCTAGAAGACTCGCAAACAAATTTGTCATTCCATATACCGTATATTGCCCTTTCATACTCCACAAAATCATCTTCACACCCTCTCGAAGAGAAACGACCTCTGTTCCAAGGGACTAGAGAGCAGTTGAGATTGAAAGAAAAGTTCGGTGATGTAACGTGAAATAACTCGCGAATATGGTGACATCTTTTCGGGGATAATGTGCGGAGATATTCGGGTAAAGGACAAGATTGGTGGTTGTATTTTTATGGAGATACTTTCGTATGAACATACGGGCTAAGTGCTCAGGATTAAATATTCGACTTGATGAAAGTTAAAATAACATCTTTTATTACCATAAATGTGTTATTGTAGAAATTTTATCTCACCTGTTATCTTTATTTTAATCAGTAATAACGAAAGGTAAGAGAGTAGTACTTTTAATAAGTTAATAAGTGGGTTGACTGATTTTTGCGTCCACAGAAAGCTACCAAGAAGTCTCTGCAGTCCTTAGCTGCAGAGATATCAGTTTCTTTCCTTTTAAAATTTCTAACAGTGCCTAAAAAAATAATTAAAAAACAAATTTACTGGCAAAAAACCAAAATGTTAGCGTGAGAAAGAAGAGGCCCATATCCATCGAACACCAAGACCTAAAAAAGAAATGCCAGTCCTTCCGATGCCGCTAACTATAATCAGTGCTTTACAAAGAATCCACTATAATGCATCTCACTCATATTTACAGGGGATTCTCTTTTTTTATCCCCGCGTGGTGTGTTGACCTAGTCACTCAAAGCGCGTGAAACCGCGACAAAAGTTGGCGAATATTTTTTTTTCGAAAAAACCAAGAGCCATTTCGCCTCTTTGGGGTTAGTTCCTCTGTGTCTTTATCCAACGGCAAGCGTTTATAATGGTTGCTTAGATACCAAATTGATTATATAAACCCGTGCGAGTAATTCATTCACTAAACCTTTTCTCGAAGAAGTAACATAATTTCCTGAAGAAAGTAAAGAAAATCTAAGCCTTTGACCTCGTCCCTTAGAGACAACAGAAAAGGCTCAGAAGGATCCTTTCTCATGAGTTTACGTTTGGTAACGTATACGGTAACTTTCGTCAAAAGGTCAACAATTTGA
This sequence comes from Ypsolopha sequella, assembly GCA_934047225.1. Lineage (NCBI taxonomy): Eukaryota > Metazoa > Arthropoda > Insecta > Lepidoptera > Ypsolophidae > Ypsolopha > Ypsolopha sequella. The sequence goes on from OW203987.1 coordinate 28,105,482, forward strand.
GCTTTAAAAATAATGTTTTATATAATATAATATAATTAAAAACTAAACTTAATCTAAATTAAAATTACTAACACATGTAATGCCTATATTAAATAAAAAATGTTTTTTAAGTCGTAGCCGTTGGGGAGGGTACCCAAGACGTTACCTCGTTGGATCGCTATACTAATCCTCTGACCGAGGTAAGCTCCGGCCCTTGGGTCACCAGAGGCGTCGACCAGGCGTGCCGACAATTCTTTAAAAAGTTGTCGCGCGGCCGGGCCCCATGATCCAAGGGTTTCATTTAAATGTTCTGTGGTTTCAACACCTAACGGCGCAAACAATAATGGTTTCGACTATCAGCTAGGTTAGGTAAGAGTGCGGGTAGGTAAGGTTAGAATGTAAGGTATGGCGAGTCGCTGAACTAGAGCTATCTAACTATCTGCCGGGCCAAAGTCCCGGGATCTTATCCAAATTACGTTGATTCCTATTTTCCGGTGACATTTACATAAATAACCAAACTGAAAAAAATCATACATTTCTCATTCACATTCACACGTTTTTGATGAATTTTTATGTAGTCCATAGCATTCTCAGTTATTGTCAATGAGAAACAAAACTTCTATAGCTAATTGTAGTAAGTGGAGCCACGCACAAACTTCGTGGTAATTTTTTCATGACAATCCAGAAAACTTAATAGTGCGAAACATTAATTTTGTAGTCGAAAATTTCATTTTTGAAGGGCTTTATATTAATTTATAGTTGTATTATATTTTATAGTACTTTACATTTTTCTATTTCGTTATTTCCATTTATTTTAAACGTTTATAAATATATTATATTTAACTTTTACGAGCTTTTGATTATTAAATTTATTATTAAAACAATTAAAAAAATTATAACTCGATATATTTCGGCCCTCGGTATGGGGCCGTCATCAGTCGACATTTATTTTAAAGTAAGTTTAAATATGTCCCACAATTTTAATAGAATCTTTAGTCAAATCGAAGATATTTGGCCAGTTTTGACGAAAAACTATTATGGAGTGAACCTTTTATTAAGTAATTTTTTTGGAGCTTATCGCTTTGTTCAATCCATGGATTCGTGTTTGATTAAATTATATTTTGAAATATTATATTCTCCTTTAAACTTGTGGGTAAGATCTGTCTGTCTTTCTTTTTAAATCTATGTATGTACCTATATATAAAACAGCTCCGTGACTGCTTAACAATGACAAAATAACAAATGAAATGAAACATGAAATTTTGAACAATTGTGTTACATAAAGTCCACTAACAAAATATTTTTAAACCCGCCTTTCGGCTGCGGCTCTGCCACCGATTATTCAATCTTTGCCTCGTTTTTGGCTTGTTGGTTGTTTTATCAACCCCTCTTGTAGCCTATAATATAGACCAGCGGGCCTATTATGTATTTCTAGTTGCCATCTGGACTGGTGCCTATCATCAAAAACATAGATATACTATCGAATTCCAATTGTCTAAGGATATGTTCGCACTTGAAGAGACGACACAATTAGTAAATAGTTCAACAACCACTAAAAGCAATTTTGAAATGTATGTTTTTATCTATATTTTTGATGATCCGCAACCAGTTCAGTTGGCAACCAAAGATACAGAATATAGGGGCAGGTTCACTCTTCGACCAAAATAAAATAAATGGACGGGCCATAGCGTACAGATTTTTGAAGTCTGTAAAGTGAGCGCCGGCTCTCACTTCATCTCTGTCTCTGTCTGTTAGAAGAGTGACACGTACGCTTATTAACATGCCATCCAAATAACTGACGAAAAAATACCTTCTTGTGCATTTACAAAGTGCATAAAGCAAAATAAACATAAAAATAAAAATGAGGTATTGAAGTATATATCCAATTGCTTAGACTCGTTATGAGTGAGGAAACTGTAAAGACAAGGCCCGTCCATTCATTTTATTTTGGTCGAAGGGTTCACTACGATGATATTAAAGAAAACCGCATCCAAATCTTCTACAAATTGTAGTTTTGGGCTACAATTTTAATAACTCACTTCATGACTATTGCAAAACGCCTCACCTCAATAACTATTATTGATCGGGATATTAGTAAGCTGTTTTGCAATAATCATTGTTTATCCTCAAGTTTCATTCAACCCATTTCTTTTCAAATTTTTCAAAATTTCCTAATGTGCAGACACAACTTTTTTACTTCTTTATTATTATTAGTTTAGATGTTGTGTATGTGTGGTGTTATACTTAAATACTTTATTTTAAACATAAGAGAGTAAAATGAAACTTTGCTCGGCGCGGCGCTTAGGGCTGAAAAAGATAGTCCCTTATCAAAAGGAAACTTTTTCATAAAGTCTCTTTAAGTTAAGGCTGGCTCGAGATTATAACATAAAAGTTCCTTTAAGACCCTTAACTGTCAGGGAGATCTATAGATAAGCTCTTATGTAAAATGTTTAGTCCTTTACTTTTCTTTGTAACATCGTATTTTGTATGAATTTTCAGGTTGTAAACTTGTTTTGCTTGGTGAAAATTGAGATATGAATAAAAACTTTGTCGTTTGTATTATACTATAATTATAAATATATAAAACAGGTTGTTTTAAAACTTGCATTGTCATTTTTGCACAGTTCACCAGACATTTTTCATGATCATAAATATATTATATGAAAACAAACAAAAACATTTTCAGATAAATTTAAACCGTATCTTTTCGCGTAAATGGATAAATATTGTTCAAAAAACAAGCACTACCCCATGTTCCAGATAAGACCAACACACGAGAGCAAACTCGCGGCAAAAATTCTAGTCCCAGATAAAAGCCAGTATAATTACTTGTGCAAAAAAATCGTGAAAATTCTCCCCTTATTCCTTATCTATCATTAGGGGTATCTGAATATAAAGGGTGGAGGGTTGAGCCCGATCCTATCACACTGTTTGGATCTCAGCCAATAGGCTTGGATTACGTAGTTTTCCTACTTCTTTTTTGTTTTTTTTTTTTTTTTTTGTTTCGAACGAAAACTTTGTATGCGGAATTGAGAATAGTGGTGTAAAATATAGTAAAAAGATTTTAGAAATCTGTTTTAATGGTAAAATGCACAGAAATCAGGATATAATTTAATAATCTAGTACGATTGTGATATTGATTTATAACACTACGATTGTGATATTATACTTCTTTGTTCACCATTTTTACAAATTGATACTCGACTGAACCTGTAAATATTATGAGTATTTTTAAGTTATTAAATAAATGATAAAGTTTGATGAGTATTTATTCGAGAAAATAAATATTATTCTCATTTCGTTTAGATAAAGCTCGAAGCAATAACTAATTCAAGAGCATTAAAGAAAAGACTCTTAGGTACTATTATTTAGTCAGATCTAGACTGTTGAAATTGTATTTATAAGTTTTTATTGTTACTGTGTTTCGTTTCGAGCAATCAACAAGGAATTGTGGAAAAAAGTATTCGAATAAGAGGATTATAATGTATTTGGAATGTCGCAACTTTTTAACTTATTAAGGTTTCGGAAAAGTTTCATTTATTCAGTGTTACTTTGGGAATGCAAATGGAACCTTCAGAGGGATATTTATAACCTTCTACGAAGTATTCCTTTTTAGGGTTCCGTCACCAAAGGGCAAATTGGAGCCCTATTAATGTCACTCCACTGTCCGTCTGTCTGTCCGTATGTCACGGGTCTCTAGCTCTTAGACCTGAGGATAGAAACTTGACATTTTTATACGTTATGTAAAATGTTAACCCAAAACCGAATTTTGAATTTAAAATGTAATTAAATTATTTTCGAGGGGTGTCTCGTACATGAAAATGGAGCCCAAAAATGTTTTTTTTTTACCCTTACATGTGAGCTGTCATTGTCTAACGATCATTAAGTAGAGCATAATCATATTTTAATTTTTTTGTTATTTAAAAAATAAAGAAATAGGGGGCTATCAAATTTGCCATTTTTAGACCATTTTTGTCACGGTGTCTATCTCAAAGGACAAAGCATTAAAGAATTTGAAATTTCTGTGTATTATGTACCATATGCTGTATTTAAACAACCAACACTAAAAACGACGATTGATAATGTAGTTTTAGGGTTACGTTACAGGATACTCAACCAACTTAATTTTGCAGTTTTGTTTCGTACAATTTGCAGCTACAAATAAGTTTGTAATTTCTGTTTAAATTATTTAGAAATAATAACCTATTTAAATGGAACGGAACCCTCAGGGCATTAATCCTACTCGTACTTGACCAGTTTTTTTCAATAGTATTAGTTTATATGTACCTTTATATGTATCACATTTTATTTCTTTAAAGTTTTTGCGGTCTTTGCTTTATTCCTTGGAGTGAACTCATGCAAATTGCCGTATCGAAAATTACCTACACAATAAATACCCTGACTGACTCATCTATCAACACCCAATCCAAACTGGTTATACCAAGGAACATGAAATTTGAACAGTAGGTTTCTTGTATGACGCAGACATCTACTAAGAAGGAATTTAAGGAAATTCTCACGGGTTTAAAGAAACGGGATCTATGCGACTGGAGAATGCAATCTTGCAGCAAAATGTCAATCTCGGTATTTGCAGGATTAAAAAAAAACAATCTTGTAAGATCTAGGTATTAGCGAAATCTCGCACTAATAAAAAATCTTTAAAAAAATATAATTTCAACTAATTAAAGAAATATATTTAACCATCCTTATAAATACAGACGAATTTGTTTAAAAGAAATAAATGTTAATTATTTTGGATGGAAAAAAAAACTTTGCAAGAAACGGTGTGCAATCATATGGCAATCTATATAAACGAAGCGTAAAAGGACCAATTAAATTTAACCACATATTCTACTTATCATATTGGACAACTTTCCCAAAAAAACATACCAGCGCAAATAAAAAAATAATTCACCGTTTCATAATAACTTCAAGAACCTAGCTAACGCGTAAATGTAGTCAGGGCATGTGTTTTTGTTTTCATTTGCTGTGGTTTGTTTTTTTGGGATATTTGTTAAGTAGAGTAGAGTATATGGTTTTATTTAAAGGTAGTGTCTGTTTTCACCCTATACAGGGTGGAAAAAATGAAAGGGCCCTGGAGGGGAACTACCTTAAATCCTTTAGTTAGCTCATTTTACTGAAAGGAAACATTCCTTTATTTTTTAAAAGAAACAAAACTGCATTCAAAGATATTCTGAAATTTGCTTGTCTCACCCGGGAATCGAAACAACTAAAAATAAAAAATAAACCTCGCTATTTTATCATACGAATCGGTAGGATTATTGTTCAGAATAAAATTTGTCTAATAAACATTTGGTCTTACACTCATCTGTTGTACGACATACTCATGAAATTAAATATTTATTACAAGTTCTTTGTTAACAATACCTAGTACTGTTCACTTGTAACAAGTAAATGACACGTTATAATTTTCTTATCTCTCTTACTTCCAAAGACATCGTATGAAGTACAATCTTGCTAATGTTATGTATCTTAAGTGCCTTGTTGAATACTTCAATAAGAAAATCGTTAAATGGTAATAATAAATGTATGCACAGCACAATTACTTCTTGCACTAGGCGTACTGACGAAAAGTTTAAACAAGGAACGTATTTTTTTTGCAACGCGGAGCAACAAATTTGAAGTTCGAACCATAACATTCAACATTTTTAAAATCGATAAAAGTATTCGTTCGAAATTCAAATTTTGTTTTGTTTTGCTTTCATTCCGTGCTGGCATTGCGTAATAATGGCGTATAATTATTACTTTACAAGTGAACAGTACTAGGTTTTGTTAATAAAGAACTTGTAATAAATATTCAATTACATGGGTATCTCGTACAACAGATGAGTGTAAGACTTTTGTTTAGTAGACAAATTTTATCCTGAACAATAATCCCACCGATTCGTATAATAAAATAGCGAGGGTTTTTTTTTTAAATTTTTAGTTGGTTCAGTTCCCGGGTGAGACAAGCAAATTTTAGAAGATCTTTGAATGCAGTTTTGTTTCTTTTAAAAAATAAAGGAATGTTTTCTTTCAGTAAAATGAGCTAACTAAAGGATTTAAGGTAGTTCCCCTCCAGGGCCCTTTCATTTTTTCCACCCTGTATAGCCTATAGACTAACCCCACACAAGGCTCTTTCTAATACTATGCTAGTAGGCATAAAATTTTACAAACTGTCATATGAAAAGTGCAGTTATTGTCTTCTCAACTCAGCTAATCTAAAGTTTTATCTTTTTTTTTCTTCTGATTAAAGTGTCGCCGATACGCTCGATAAAACCCACATAAAGCGTTTATAGGCTGAAAGAGTATTGTCCAAATGTTCATCTGTAATATGCTCTGCCACTTGATCTCGCAAATCTCGGTATTTCGAGATCTCGGTATACTGAGATTGCATTCCCTACATGCGACCAACGCTGTGGGGCGTCCGCTTGTAACTTTCTACACAGGTGATATATAAAATAACACCATTAAAAATCTGTTTGAAAATTGAAAATACTGCAAAATGCCATTGAAAATATATTTTTTTAACATTTACTACATTCAAATTAAGATCGATTCCTAAAATCCCTTCTTTCTATTTTACTATTAAATACTGATACAAACGAAAATGACAGGCTTTATTAAAATATATATTTTTGAATTTTCCTTCTGTGTCCTCTTTTAGATTTAACTTAAAAATTATTACCTTTCATCTCATCTTCATCTAGACTGACCATATGCTACTTTATTTGTATGTATGTACTTATGTATTTGCAGTGTTTTATATTGAAATATTAGGCTTGAAGAAGATTATTTTTCTTTTTGCACAAATATGATAAATTCACTTGTAAATTTTTTTCTTTCTCCACACCGTCGGTTGACTGGAAGAAATTTCTTTAAGGAATAAGTCCGCCCTTGCCTCTTGTTATTCTGTAATCTGTGTTTTATTTTAATTTTCTGTGCAGTAAAGTGTTAATTCATTCATTCATTCATTCATTCAGTATTTTTGAATCCTTATTTTTACGCCGTAAGAAAGACCGAATATATTTAAAGTACTCAGCTTAAGTGTAAATTTTCCCCAGACAAGTTTCAGCGAAAGATTGCGAGTAATTTCCCAAGCACATTTAGCTAAAAGCCACCGATCTGCAATACCACATTATAGCTGGACTTCATTACACTCTAACAAACGTAACTTTTCATCTAAAATAAACCTTATTGTATTGAAAAAGAGCCTTTTTTTGCTTGATCCCGTAGCAAAGCATTTTTTGTCAAGCTGTACAATGAACAAAAGGAAACATTTTCAAGCAAAGAGCCGGCACGTGATTTATTTAAATAAAGGTCTAATGGTTTATTTTAATCCTTGAAAATTCTTCCATAAATGCACTAAAAATAGTAGTGTATGCTACAAGGGCGCAAAGGAATAAATTACGAGGACGATTTAAAACACGAGCGTAGCGAGTGTTTTAAACGTAACCGAGTAATTTATTGCTTTTACGCCCGTGTATCATACTACATTTTTCAATGCATAGTGTGAGGAAATGAAAACAAATATAATCTTGTGAACTTTAAATTATAATTGGCTCAAAAGGACTGTATCCAGAGCCGTTAAAAGGTGTAAAAAAAGTGTAACGTCTATGGTACACAGGAAAGGCTGCAGGTTAGCCAACCATTGTAAATAAATTAAAAAAATATATAATATTAAAGCCCTAGGGCAAAATAATCGACTTTCTGTTCGGTTTTGATGCATAAAAAGTGGGCCTTTACGAGCACATGCATTGAAAAAAAAATTATATATTCTGCTACACTAGTGCGAGGGTTTAGCAACCCGCTTGCCCAACGTGTGTGAGTTCCAAGAGAATCGCCGAGAGTCGTGTGAGCGATCCAGGAGATTTAGACGTGAAAATATAGTAATTTTACAATCAACTTATTATTAATAATAATCAACTTATAATCTACAATTTCGTACCCATATTGTATTTTTAGGATAATGTTGTTTTTTTTTACTTTTGGAAATATTTTGAACAATTTCAAAATGTTCATACATTTTCTTACAACGTGATATGTGGGCAAATTAATGCTATTTCTTTGCCAAATTTCATGTATTTATCTTTAATGGTGCTAAACTTATGGAGCTGTGACATACGGACGGACGGACGGACGGAAGGACGGACGGACAACGGATTCTCAGCATAAAAATTCCTTTTGTACTTTTTAGGTACTAAAGAACCCTAAAAAAGATTGTTATATAAAAACGATCGCTTTATATTGTACAGTTCTAATAGATTTTATTGGTTTATTTTATACTTGCGGACGGACGCCTTGCGTTCCTCCCGATCCCCTGGGAATTCCGAAGACTCCGGCCTTATTCCTTGTCTACATTATAAAGGGAACCTCTGTGCAAAATTGCATTCATCTTTCTAGGTCTAGTTTTCGAGCTGCTGGGAATGAGGGCTACTATCGACGTCAGGTGGCGCCACTGAGGCGACAGGTATACAGAAACGTCAAATGCCCGCGAAACGGCGAAAGCTATGGCTTTTTATTAGTTATTTGTGTATAAGTCGAGATAAATTCATAGTTTCAGGTTTATTATTCAAGGTACGGTGCAATGAAAGTAAATAAATTAAGATTAGAGCTAAAGAAAAGAGGGGCTAAAACAAAACTTAAGTCCTCCTTTCGTTTTCGAACATAACGGATCTGCACATCATTGCGGCATTGTTTATTCGCATTTAAGAAAGAAAAATTGCCCGGCGATAGCGATGACTTAAATAATGTCTTTGATTTGTTTTAAATTAATTCGCATTTATATTTTGTTTGTTAGAAAGAAAAAAAATATATATTATATAGATAAGCAAAACAAAAAATCGAACTTCTATGTAAATCTAACCTAACAAACCTTTGACATATACCTTACGTGCCAGTGGCGCCAACTGGTGGCCTTTATAAAAGTAGACCCCATTGATGAGTCAGTAAGTGAGTGAGTCAGGACTTTTCTTAATATAGCAGCCTTTCACCCGCCTCGTTTTGAATGAATTTTTAGATTTTTGTAAAAAGTATATCAAATGTATTGTTTATATTGTCAAAAAATAAATAACTAAGAGTATTAAGAAACAAAAGGTGTACTGATTTCACAATAATTACCCTGCTACAAATGTAATGTAAAAATAAGTAATTTAATTATTCCATAACATATTTTTAAATAATATATTTTATATTAATTATTATATTAGGTCTTTACATATGAAAATGCCGTTTTCTATAGTGAATTTGAAAGAAACTCAAATTTCAGTACTAACAATTTTGCATTTTTTTTAGGAATGACAAATCCAAATCATGTATTTTTTATATGTTATTATAAAGTTACGTAAAAAAATATATATTTACAATGTTATTATTTTCACTTCACTATCTTTTTATTATTTTTTTTACATTTTATGTTGAATGTTTTTCTAATTGATTAACATTTTTTTTTTCTTGTTAATTATTGTTCCACGCTATAAAAAACATATCTTGAGTCATTTGATATAAAATCTATCTACCTTGTCGTTTTTAATGTACCTCAGTTCAAATTCAAATGTACATTGTTTCCTTTTTGGACGTTTTCTAATCATTTGTGTGACCAAGTAGTACAAATGTTATAGTATGCTATATATTTGTAATCTACTAACAAAGAAATTTCGTTTGAAACCCCACATGATATTACGTTTAAAAGAAATTTAAATTTTTTGTGCCACCATCTTTATGACGTCACTGATTGCGAACCCTACAGCCTGCCTGCTTGTCATTTAGTAAATTTGTACTCAGGAGATCATACTGAACGCATTGATATCATATCAACCCATATCCGAGACAACTGCGGCCAAAATTGTAGTTAAGCGTCTTTTTGTGCTTTCACCGACCTTCTATATAACTAGACTGGAGTTCTAAGCTGTATTGAAAACCGGACGCTAAAATAAATAACGTTTATTTGTCTCTATCTCTATAACTATTACTCATGAATTGTGGTATGGTGTAGACATGGTGCAGCTGTCTCTATTACTCTTGAAAGGTAAAGAATTTTAAGGTAAATATTTTGTCGTGGCCTTGGAGATAGCGCTCTGGTATGTTTACAAGAGCTCATTTAAAGATTCTGCAAATAAAAAGAAACTTGATATATTTGTCATTTCTTATCGCATTTACGAAAAATGTGAATAGTGATTAGATTCTTGAGTGGATCCATGGTGGAACACACCAGCAATTAGCTCCCGGTACGTGGCGCGCAGTTGTTGGATCATGATGAAATATCAACATAGTAAATTTATTATTACCTATACCTATATAAACGCTAGATAAAAATGCATTTAAATAATGTAGTCTTGATTATTGATGTATTTCTGTTCATATAAATTTGATTTCAATGAAAAATCTAAGGCCTATACTGTCTTTTTACTAAGGAAAAAAATCGAAGAAGATGAGTAAGAAGGTATTAAATAATTTGTTGTAAAATTAAAACAATATGCAATTACATCAAAATTAAAAAAACAAACTTCATTTGTAAGTTTTTGAATTGATTGCATAAAATTCTGTTTTTTAAAAGCTGAGAAGGAAGGAAGGCGAAAGGAACATTTATTACTCTAAATTGCATTAACATCTTATTGATTAGAGATGTCGCCAATGACAAAAAAGTTAATAAGCCGTGCCAGTCGAGTTTTGGTTGGCGAGGCGAGGATATCAGACTTGGTGGAAATAGCGGTATTACTGACATGGACCGGCAGACTACACGCTCGCACTATGGCATCGAAGACGAAGGCACTTACTATGGACAATATCAACCCTAACATCGTGAGACTAGAATATGCGGTCCGGGGACCGCTAGTCATGCGCGCCGCTGAAATAGAAAAGGAACTCAAGAAAGGAGCAAAGAAGCCATTTCAACGTGTGATCAGGGCCAACATTGGAGACGCACAAGCCATGGGTCAGACTCCCATCACATTCATCAGACAGGTATTGGCGTCGGTTTTCAACCCCTTGCTCATCGACGAAATGAACTATCCAGACGACGTGAAACAGAGAGCCAGGGACATCCTTAGAGGGTGTGCGAGCGGATCGGTGGGTTCGTACTCGGTGTCATACGGCATCGAGTCGATACGGCGCAACGTGGCCGCGTACATCGCTCGACGCGATGGTCACGCGGCGCGCTGGCGAGACGTATGTCTCAGCAGCGGCGCCAGTACCGGTATCAAGAGTGTGCTGGAGCTTTTCTGTAACCAGATCGATGGAAAGCCTTCTGGCGTGATGACCCCGATCCCACAGTACCCGCTGTACTCAGCCTGCCTAGCAGAGTTTGGCCTGCAGCAGGTTCACTACTACCTTGATGAGGAGTCGAACTGGGGACTCGACATTCACGAGCTCGAACGCAGCTATCAGGAGTTTATAAAGCACACGGAGGTCAGGGCACTCATCGTCATCAACCCCGGAAATCCTACGGGCCGGGTATTGACCCGCGAGAACATAGAGGGGATCATCAAGTTTGCTCACTCCCACAACCTGTTCATTTTGGCGGACGAGGTCTACCAATATAACGTGTACGCCAAGCGCAGCAAATTCTGGGCGTTTAAGAAAGTGCTGATGGAGATGGGTGAGCCATACAAGAGTGAACAAGAACTCGCTTCCTTTATGTCTATTAGTAAAGGGTACATGGGTGAATGCGGACTGCGCGGCGGCTACATGGAGCTGGTGAACTTGGAAGCTAGCGTGCAAGCGCAGCTCTACAAGGCTATCACCACCATGTTGTGTCCCTCTATATTGGGGCAGGTGGTACTCGACTGTGTCGTGAAGCCCCCCTCCCCCGGTGAGCCCTCGTACGATCTTTGGCTGAAGGAGAAGACGGCAGTGCTGAACTCGTTAAAATTGCGTGCCAAGATGATCACCAAAACCTTCAACAAGATGGAAGGCTTCAAGTCTCAGACTGTGCAGGGTGCGATGTACGCTTTCCCGAGCTTCTTACTGCCGCGGAAGGCGATCGAGGCGGCGCAGAAGGTCGGCAAGCAGCCCGACATGTACTACGCGAGTGAATTGCTCGAGCAGACTGGTGTCTGCGTCGTGCCGGGCAGCGGGTTCGGTCAGCGTCCCGGCACCTTCCACTTTCGCACCACGATCCTGCCACAACCGGAATTATTGCAGTGCATGCTCGACATCATAAAGGACTTTCATGCTAACTTCACCAAGAAGTACGAGTAGACTTCTAATTTTATGTCCAGACCCGCCTCGAGAATAACCTGTCACGGTAAGCGCCTCTATCTGTAGGTAAAGCAACATGTTGCGATTGGGACATTTGATGAATATTCGGACTTTCAGGAAAATATCTTCGTGTTATGTTACACTTTTACCTTTACTCTTTGGTTATTATTTCAAATGGCGAATCAGAAAAACATTGAAGTATAACCAAAGAAAATATATATCTATCTTTGATTTATAAGCCGGCAATTCTCTATGAAGTTTCACCAACCACATTCTTACTTTATTCTTAATTTCTTATTACTATAAAAATGCCGTCTTGCGTAGTAAAATGGTGCCGAAGTATTCCTAAACGTGCAAAGGGATATCATTTTATATGTAACATATCCATCTCACAGAACACATATCTCATATCCATCTTGATAGAAAATCCAAAATAAACTTGCACATTGTACTGCCGTGTAAATAAGTCAATGTCATAGTTTTTTTTGTGCAAGAAAGGCGGCGAATTTTCGTGACGAAACTGAGAGACGACTTAATTTACTATTCTAAATTTGTATGTAGATGTACCAATAAGTGTTATGTATTTCCATGACTTCTTATAGCATTATTTTATGTGTAAACTACGTGATTGATCAAGCTTCAATTGAATGGATCTTAGTTCCATTTTAAAAATCCCACTATAAAAGTACAAATAAAAATAAATGTAATAATTTTGTTTTATGTGCATGTACAGAAGAATGAACATAACAATTTTTCAGGTCAAAGAAAGTGTTATATGCGTTATATATATTTTTAAAATACAAGGTGACATTATGTAGCTAAATTCATACAGAAGACTCGGTAAGAGCTCAGTTTCAAGGTTCGAGGACCCTTTTTGTGAAATTCCTAAATTATATTTTTTGTATTCCCGACAAACGCAAGCTTAGCCCCAAGTCAATTACTATGGGAGGTCAACATTTTATTATAGGAAATTAGCAAATAATGTTATTTATCCGTGATACTAATCACTTATCAAGCCTTGGTATTAATTTGGCTACATAAATAAATGTCACCTTATTAATGTCGTCAGCACATCGTAAAATTGGGTTTATCGTATTTCTGATAAAATATTAAATTCTTTTAAATTTATTTAATTTTATACCTAACAGGTCTATTTTATCTCAAAACAATTATTAAACCGAGACATTGTAAATAATACGCAGGCTTGAATATTAATTTTGCATGCCGTGAGTGTACTTTTGAGTAAAAGTCATTTTTTACTTTTTCTGTCTATAGCTAGCCAGCGCATAAATTTTTACGTTGTAAAAAAAGGTTTGTATACTTTGTATGTTCGTGATACAACGCATTTTAAAAACCGTAACTCACAACTCACAAGAATGTAAACATTGCCATCCATCATGTAATGGACACAAGTAACAATACTTGTTTGGTTTCACAGCTAGTACGGTGGTGGTAAGACAAATAGTATTCGTTAGTCCCTGATTTCAAGTTATGTTATGAGCAATTTGGTGCATGCTGTAAGCGTGCAATAGATATTTAAAAAGCCCTTGATAATGCTGAAAAATTAATCCAGTTGGGCATTGTAACGTATAAATATCTTATTTCGTGGCCATTTCGTAGAATTGAACATTTCATGATCTGATCGGCCTCTGAAATGTTGTTTAACTAGAGTCGTTGCACTTCTTCCGGTTCCCAAATTTATAAATTACCACCAACTACAGAACATGTAATAAGGAACCAACCTAACACGTTTCTCCTCGCTTCACTCGTCATCGCATCTAGTTTTATCTTTTTTTGAAATACTATCATAAATTCCTTATTTCATACTTTACGACAGGGGTCGGCAACCAGCGGCCCACGGGCCGTATGCGGCCCGTGAACCACTTTGATGTGACCCGCAAGGTTCGCACCTGCATGATAACTATATTTCGTAGTACATATTTGTGTGAGCAGACATTTTCCATTGTCATATCAGTCTCATTTCCAGTCTCATCCAAGTTCTCTGTTAAAAGATGCGCATTTAGACGCATTTCTGCACAAAATGCGACCCTCGCAGATTCCCTGGTAGCATTTTTGGCCCTCCTATATCACAAGGTTGCCGACCCCTGCTTTATGATATGACCAATTTTACGATGTGGCCACGACATACTCGTATATGTCAATGTGTACGAGGATTAGTTTAAGTATATTGTTAATAATTTAAGTACATGATCAAATAATCTTCATTCATCATACGTTGTTGCATGAACGAATGCCTGAAGCTTTTTTAAAATCTTTCATCAAATTATAGACAATTGTTCGATCTACAAAAAATTTTTTTCTTTTCATTGTGTCCAAAGTATTAATTTCTCCTATTTTGCGCTACCCGGAGACGCAGCGATCTTCTTATGCAATTCGCGTTTCAACATACTTTTTGCTGATATTGTCACATGGACTAAAAAAAAGTCCCAAATTGGTCCGTTCAAACGGGAGTCAAACCCGAACGAAAATTTGTTTATGGATTTTTTTGTTTCGTCACGGTGTTCATGGGAAAAGTATTATATTCTTCTATTTTGCTCTATCCAGAGACCCAGCGACGTCATAATGCAATGCGCGCTGACATGAACGTTATTTCAATATAGTTTCTGTCGATATTTGTACCGACACAGTTTGACTCAAGGTCGTTGGTGACTACCTGCTCCTTAATAAAAGCGGCCATTTCAAGTGACCACCAGTTAAATGGTCTGGAATATTCAAGTGATCTCCCCGCGATGGCCTATCAGTTCAGCAGTAGAGGGGGGCAGGGTAACGCTTTACGCGAAAGGGTAGATTGGCCGGTTGATACCAACAATAGCTAAATCTGCTTAGAGACGTTTTTGATACGTTAATTGTAAGAAGGTGGCCTATCATCCCACTGGTGAGGGGACTGCGCTAGCGCGAGTCGATACCGTCAAGGACCTGGGAGTGTTGATGAATGCTGAGCTAACGTTTCGTGATCACATTTTGGCTATCTGTGAAAAAGCTTTTAAGAAGTTGGGCTTTATACTGAAGCAGGCTAGGAGTTTCAATATCATGCTAGCAATAAAAGCTCTTTATAATGCCTTAGTACGCAGTAATTTAGAAAGTAGTGCATTTTTCTGGAAAACCCATGAGACTAAATTATAGTCACATGGTGGAAAAGATTCAAAACAAGTTTGTTCGCTGGCTGTATTTAAAAAATTATGGTGTTTATCCATACTATCCACTTATGTATCCAACCCTATTTGTTATAGGTATGGTTGGATATAATAAGTTGGAAGTGAGGAGAGACCTGGCGCTACTAATTTATCTTTTTAAAGTTTTGCGAGGTATATTGTTCAATCCGCGGTTGCTAGCGTCCTTGAAGCTGTTTGTGCCGGATAACTATCTTCGCGCGAGAAATCATAAGTTGTTTTGCGTGCAGCATGCGCGCACTAATGTTTTTAAAAAGTCACCTGATGTAAAGGCACTCCATCTTTTCAAAAAAATCGACAACCTTACGGATACCGATTTGTTTAGTTGTTCTCTGACGGAGTTCGCAAAAACTGCTTTAAATATAATTTGTTACAAATTGCATAAGGTTAGCCTGGGATGATTGTGTAGTATAATTGTAAATAATAAATAAATAAATAAAAAATAATAAAAAAATTGTATTTATCCAAGTCTCAACTTGATACGAGGTGAGCTTTATCCCGTCGGGCACAAATACGCACTCTTTTTGCAGTTTCTCCTTTCACTGTTCAGCAAGTGTAACCACAATACACACATAAATACACATAAATTTCAAAAAACTCATTTGTGCTCGAACGCAAGCTTGGACAATAAATTTTATCAGAACGAAAGAAAAGTAAGAAGCATAGTTTGAGATTGTCGCGTTCTCTATGTATATTGCCACTACCTTTTAAAGAATCGTACGACAATATACACATTATAAGCAGATTCTGAAGGCTTTCAGTTTAATTTTAGTGCTGTCAATATCTAAATTTTTCCAAAGTAATTTAGCTTCTGTTCTTAACACTTATGAAATATTTTGCAATGAAGAAAATTTAGTTTTGATAGCACTAAAACATAAGCTAAGCCTTCAGATTTGGCCTTAATATGCAACCAAATTTTCAAGACACATTGTTAATCTCTAACACGTAAAAAAAAAAACTTTTATAAAATTATCAGTAAATTTGCATTTTTAGTTCAATAGTAAAAGACGAAAGACGAAAAATACAAGAAAAAAAAAACCAAAGGGGAACATTTTTAATTCAATTAATTTTATGAATAAGTTTAAGTTTTTTTAATTGTAAAAATTATAAATATTTGTTTTCAGAAAATTCGTTCAGTTTTGTTCAGTAAAATGTGTTTACATACACTCACTAATAGATGCCCTATATCTACTCAAACACAGAAATTTTAACAGCCCGTTCCCGTTAGTCCATTCAATAAACCTAGAGACCCCAATGTCTCGGTTTTGACCGCAATTTTCCGCACAAAAAACACAAAGGAAATAATTTAATACCAATAAATAAGTTTGAATAACCGTGCCATTGCGGCATATTTACGCCTTAATTTAGGTTTCAGCTTACGATTCCACAATTTCCATACCCGTTCAATGGTGGTATAGAGCGTTTTTATGTCAGTGGTGGCATGGTTTACATAGTTAAAAGTAATATGATCATTCGTAGATTTGCTAAATGTAGTACAGATGTGAAAAAAATACTTTTTCAGTCATATTGTCAGTCGTTCTACACCTGTGCTCTGTGGGTAAACTACACAAACAGTGCTTTTAACATTATAAAAGTACAGTACAATAACGCTTTTAGAATGTTGATGAGACTTCCTCGATTCTGTAGTGCAAAAGAAAATGTTTGCCGAGGCAAGTATAGACGATTTTTATGGTATCATCAGAATGAGAATCCGCTCCATCAGAGCCCGACTGGAGAAAAGTAATAATAAAATTATGAATGTTTTATATAATAATGTATTGAATGTAATAGATCGACATTGGACTGAAATATTAATGTGTGAAAATTGTAAAATGAAATCAATCAAAGTTAAATGAAATTGTTATTGCTGTAAAATTGATGACTTACTAACAATTACTAACAAACTAGTTGATAATTTGTAATTTGTTAAAAGTATATTGGCCTAGAGCCTGACATAAATAAATTAATTGAATTGAATTGAATAGTTTGCAAATATTGGTTGAAGTGTATATTTCAATAAGTTGTGCACTTGTATCACGGTTGACAAAAATAATATTTTTTTAAGTAATGGCCTTGCCTTCTGTAACTTATTGTATTTTGTGCAATCATTTTTTATTTATTCATTATCTTTTTTATTTGTTATTTTTTTTTATTCTTTTTTTTTCATGTTTCCATGTCTAACGTGATTCTCGTTTTTTCTCTATCGCCCAGCCCCAGCATTGAAGCGCAAATTTAGTTAGGTTATTCATTTCTTATTTTTTAACTAGAGGAAATAAAACATTAAAAATAACAAATCATAAATACTCAAACTCAAAAAACCTAAAATTGTCGTGAAATAACAGGAATATCCTGTACGTGTAGCTTATCTTCACTATTCATACTTGCAATATGAAATTCCATGTGTGGGGCACTCACTGCGTGGCTAGATTGTGTTATGTTATGATATATGTGCACTGTGAACCCACTATAGTTATTCAGTAAGCTGTAGCCATTGTCTCCCAACCGTTGGAATTGTGCCAGTGGAAATATTTCGCTTATTGTTATCTCTTTAACCCAAATTTAATGTTATGCATAACGCGTATTGAATATTCATTCTTAAATTTTATTATTTTTTTTCGGGCAGATTTGTAGTTTCAATATTTTTAATAAAATCTAATTATTTGTCGTGGACATTACTTTCAGTACAAACGGCAAAAAAAATCTCGTATTTACTGTAACTTTATAAAACGGTCAACACAAGAGCAGCCGGATTGTGAAAAACTTGCCTTTTTCTAATTAATCGAAACATAATATTTAAATTCAAAATTCACTCAACAGTTATTCAACAAAATCTTATTACCTGTGTATTGCGTATATTGTCATTTCAAAAAATGGTTTCTGTAAATTAAAATTTTAAAGTTTAAATCTTTAAAATAATAATTTACAGAAATCAATGGAAAGTTTGCAATGAAAGTTCAAGTTTTTGTTGGGGAACAATTGAGTAAATTTTGAATGTTTCGATAAATTAGAAAAAAGCAGGTTTTCACAATCCAGCTGCTAAACCGCTCTTAAGTACAGTCGACAAGATTCCCGCCTGTCCACCTTAAAACCCACCTTTCAGCATCTTCCGTATCTTCTTGCCAGTTTTGTCTGCCAATAGTTATTGACACAACAACCAACAAGTGACTAATAAAGTCTGATGAACCCAAAAACGCCATAGAAATTGTCTCTCATAAACTTTCATTGATCAACAAAATAATAGGCGGGGCTAACTGAGATCGCCACATTCAATCAACAATATTTTGAAACTGGCCGGGCGAGAGTCTTGTCGACTGTACATTGAATCAACAAAACATACTACTTCACTACTAGTTCATAAAACTTTTAAAGAGATGTAAGTAATACGATAACAGAGAATTTGATACACTTATTATATTCTGTAACAGCTTCTGTGGCCGAGTGATAGAGCACTCGCTGGCTAACTTAATGGTCGTGGGTTCAATCACCGCAGTGTGTGTTCTGTCTGCGCGCTTCGTGGAAGGCTCGGCCACCTAATACGGAGGCCCCAGGTACAAATCCTGTTGGGATATTTGTGTTCGGTCGACTTGCTTCTGAAGGCGCATAGGAATATGGTCCATATTATTTTGGTTTGAAGTCGAAGTACGGCAATAAGAGTCAACCCCCATCACGTTTGGGACGTAATATCGTCGGTGAAAAGCGGGTGTAAATGAAGTGTAGAATGGGACCCATTTTTCACAGTCCACACTCGGAAACACCTCTGACACTCCGTCGGGGATTCATGTCCTGACAATATCATGTTATTTATTATACTCTGTCGGTAAATTTTTGCAGTGTAATTTTAGAGATGAAACGGATAGTGATTTGACCGGATACCGGATACCGGATATCCGGCGAGGCACTAGGCCGGATAGCCGGATATCCGACGGCCGAATATCCGGCTCAAGATAGGCGTTTCGCACTAATTGATCAAGTCTAAACATTACGTAAAAAGGTGCGTGCGGGTGGAACTGGGCGAGATGATTTGTGTATTTTCTAAATGACGATTATTTCTAAATTATCGTATCACGATCATACAATTGCTGGTCTGCAAACACGAAACAATTTCCGATCCTAACAAAATTAATATGTATTTTTTATCTCCTTGCAGCGGTGTATACTGTATATAAATGGACAGGTATCTTTAAATGTAACCGCGTAATCTACTGTTCATATTGAACAAATGTTCCAAAGTAACATATTAAAAATTAATTGAACCTGAAAATGAGTAGGCAAACATGAAAATATTTTTTCATTTCTACAAGTATGTTTCTTTGGAAAAGTTGTTCAGTATGATTCTTAGACTATGTGTTTTTATTAAAAGATACCTGTTGAATTACATCCGGTATATTGTGAGAGCAAAAGAAGCTGGTGTAATGCATGAAGAAAAGCACAAACGTTTATTACCAACAGTTGCTGTAAAGCTTGTCTTATGTATTAGAATTTAGATTATTCAATCATTGATACAATCAATTTATTTTGTGATTTAAACGAGTTTTTATATGCTGAGCTAAGTACTCGGTATCCGGCCGGATACTGGCTACGATCCGGCCGGATACCGGATACCAAAAATATGGGCGGATAGGCCGGATACCGGATAGTAACCAGATATCCGTTTCATGTGTAATTTAGTATAGGTAGTAGACATACTACCCACGCGGGAGGGCGGGCGATTTCTACTGACATGTTTGTACTCGGCCGCACTTGCGTCATACATATACTCAGATACATCTCCCAGACGGGTTGGCAGAGACTACAGATTTCCATCTGCTACGATCCTGACACACCTCATTCACCTCTTCCACATCCATCAATCTAGTCGTACAAGGTGTTCTTTTCTATTCTAATCTAACTAAAATTAATAAAGATAAAAATGCAACCTCTATATCTGTAACTCAAGAACTGCTGTACTGATTTGAAGGTGGTTTTTTAAAGAAGGCGTAACTTTACAACTGACGGGAGCTGAGCAATGCCCATTCTAGTTTTTGATATAACCACTAAAAAGATTTTGACATTGTTTTCACAGTAATGTAGCTAAGAGGTCCTTTTTTTAAAGATTTAGAGGATTTTTAATTGCGCTACAGTCGAAGGGAACTAAGCAGTGACCATTTTAGTCAGAGAGAATGCCTGCAACGCGGGAAAAAGACCAGAGGGCCTACTCCAAAGTGACAAAATTCGATCGAATATCGTTCGGTCGTATATCCATCTCTATCACACTTTCTATGCGTGCGTCAGAGATGGACGTATGCTCGAACGATAAACGGCCGACCGAATCTTTTTGGGAGTGCCGGACCAGTTATATATTTGTGATAAGCTGTTACCATAAAACAACAAAGCAAACTTCTGTTTTCCAAGGTTTAAAGTAATTAAAGCTTTGATTTATAGTTTCCAGTATTCGCTCTGAAATTTTAATTAAAACCGTCGTAAAAACAAGCCTGAGTTATAAAGATTTACCTGTAAGTATTTGCTAGTAAATTCCGGTTTATTCATGGAGGTACTGATTTTCGTACACATTTTATTTGTTACAGCCGCGGTAACTTAGTTAACTTAGGTAACTTAAGATGTTGGACTCTTAATATTGAGATCCAGGTTCAAATTCTGCAAAAAATCGCAACTTTTAGAACTTGCATACCTACTTCAGTAAAGAAGCTATTATTTTTTATAAAATCGTATATTATTCTTGAAATCTTTTTCTACGCATCTGTCAGAAACGCGATTGAAGAAATTTGGCTCGGTAAAATATTTATCGAAATGAGGCCTTTTTCGACACCTTCTCTCTTGGATTGACAATTTGTTAATGGATTGCGATTAAATTTGACTAGACGTGCCCGCGACTCTGCCCGCGTTGAACATTTAATAAATAATTAATTTAAAATAAAACCTTAAAACGCTTGAATCATAGAGAGGAGATGGTTGTAAGTGACATTAGATGTAGGAGATAATCTCAGCATAGTATTTTGTGTACTTGATACTTACTGACGGTGAAAGAAATCCAAGGTAAAACTGCATGCCATGAAAACCGTGTACTTGTGCCCGAAGAACGGCGATTAGACTCACCCCTATCACGTTGGGACGTTAAAATCGTCGGTAAAAAGAGGGGATTACAAGTGTAAACTATTCTAGTAACAGTCCACCTGGAACCCTTTGCGGTATATATAGCGTTTTTTTTTTCTTACTTCTTGCAGAATAACAAGGCAAACAATATGAATCTGTCAAAACCCTTTCAAAACAATATCATCAGTGACCATTCGTTGTAATCAAAATAAATAATTAAACTTGAGGCAAACTTCGGAGATAAAGATTCCAAATTTTCCACATTCATATTTGAGAGCAAAAATAAACTACTTAACCCAAAAGTTCTAGATGGGAACGTTCTTCAAAGCTTCGCGAAATTTCGTCTCGTATTCAACTTTTATCACAAGTATCTTAAAAGTATCTCAACTCTGTGTAATTTTTCTTTACTGCCTGAGTCTGCCGTCTGACAAATGACATTCTTTTTATCGCATACGGTTTTTTTGAGACACGCTGTTAAAAAGACGCCGACACAATTTTCTCACATTCTTGTCATAATGTTAAAATTTCATTTAACATTGTACACACGGACGTAAGAATACCGTCTACGCCCGTGATTGTACATTACATTTACTTCACACAGCTCATAACCTTAAAGTTACTTTTATATTAAATAACTGAAATTGAAGAGTTAACTATCATATATATTTGCCGTGGAAATGTTTAGAGCATGAGTTCCAGAAGCGCGACGGCATTTTTGGAATCCTGCCATTGGGCAACTACAACGTAGATAAAGTATTTTGTTTCTTTTACTTTAGAAAAGATTAATTGTAGTTTGTTAAGTAATTAATCAATTTCGTTAATAAATGTTAATTAATCTACACTTAGACAATAAAGACAAAACGTTGACTAATTGTTATTTACTTATTAGTTTGCTAAAGCTTAATTATCTCTGGACCACAAAACCACTTCAGAAATTGTTTCAGTATTCTATCTTCGGGTCTCTAACAATGGACATAGACTTTTTATAAAAAGAGTGAATAGCTGGTTAATATTTTTTGTGATGGAAGATGGTGATCACAGTTTCTCCTATTACGACATATTTATTAATATCCCAAGTACCTGAGCAACCGAGCTCCACTCTATCAAAATACTTTGGGAACAAAAACGGCTTGTATTCGAGTGTGGTTCAAACCAGGGACCTCTTGCACTTCAGGCAGAGGTACGTGCACGAGGTCACTGGTTAAAATTGAAAAAAAAAATAACATAAAAGTGTTAAAATGCTGTCTATTCTAGGGCATGCTAGCTTGCCTTTGAACGTTTTTTTTTTAATGATTTTTATCAATTTCATATTTTTAGTCATATTTGACATTGTGTCACGTTGTAATATTTATTTATTATACTGTACCTCAAACCGTTACTTTTCAAAGCCCACCGACCCCCTCTCTACCCCGCTTCCGCGCGGCCCTCTAATCACTTTTCTTTCAGCAGCACGTCAGTCACGCCTATACCACCTCAGCGCGACTCCACGCTGCCCGTCAGCGTACCAGCTGCAATCGCTTTTGCAATAAAACTTTAGTTTGTTCTTTTTAATTGTGTCCCCATACTTTGGGGACCAAGTCTGGAGCTAACTCAACATCTGGATATTTTCTGAGTGGGTCCACCTAATCTACGAGGCATCACCTCCTCTCCTGACGGAGCTGATGCCTACATCTTAACAGGACTACTGGCTAAGCAAGCATCCTTGACCTCTAACTTGGAACTTCGGCGGTTGCGGTCTTACTGTCGGGACCTCCAAGTACTTCCACTCGACTAGGGGTGTACTTGACCGTAACGAGCTACAACAAAGTATTGATCAGTGTGGAGGGATTTTGTCCTACCGCGACCCTCTTTAACTCTCTTCTTATTATTCTATGATAATAAATACTTTTGCTTTAAAAGCTTTTTTTAACCGTTATATTATATATATATATATATATATATACAGATTCTTACGAATATTAAAGTGGAAATTGAATAAAAAAGAAAATTTTCGATATATATTTCGACCCACTTGGGATCGTCGTCAGTCGAATATAGAATAATATCATAAATAAAATAGAGTTAACAATAAATTGACAAACTTAACCTATTTTCTTAACCTATTTAGTTTACCTACCTTTTTGCTCTCATCTGGTGAAGGTAGGGAAGGGTCTGTCTGTCGGTCAGTGTTGTCTGTTTAGTCCGGCTCCGTAGTGGGCACCAAGTGACCAAATGTAGGACGATTCCCAAGTTCTCAGTTCAATGTCAGTCAAAGTGGGGTGAAAGGCTTTAATGATACGAACAGTGAAGCAGTTGTTAAATGAATGAGAATGAGAGCGAGCATGTGTGGGTATAGGTAAAGTGTTATGAGGTATTGAGTCTGTAGTCGAAAATTTTCTTTTTTATTCAATTTCTACTTTAATATTCGTAAAAATTCTTATTATTCTAAAATATATGTATTAAACTTTCTTATTCCTTTATTTTTTCTAAATAAACTAAACTTCTTCTAGGCAAACCTTTTTATGTTACTAAAAATGTAACAATTGTCATTGCTTTTCCAGCAAAAAGTTCCAGGCACGCCACTGTGCTCTACAAGCTGAGCTTATGACGTGCAAATTTTCAAACCTGTACGAGAGGAGACATGGCTAGATCATTTTTAGTATTTTTTTTTTATAAAGTCCATTTTACGGAACCCTTATAAAATACAATTATATATACGAAGAATATTGTAATTACTGCTTTTTTTGATACTTTAATAATGCATGTTAGTTAGTTAAGATGAAAATGTTATTTAGTAAAGGTCTTTTTTGTAAATTTTTTTCTGTCTTTCGAATTAAGAACGATGTTTCTACCTGTAATTGGGATCCCATCAAAAACATAAAATGTACAAAAATGGCAAGTCTCGCAACGCAATCCTTCCACCGTAAAAAGTTGTGAGATCTTATGTAAAGCCAAGTCTGCTATTTTAGTTTTTATGGAAGCACCTTTTCATTTAAGTTAGTATGGGAGCACCTATTTAACAAATTTATCATATATTGTTTCCTATTTAGTTACCTACCAACATTAAGTGACTATATTAATATTAGTCATCTTTATTTCCTAATAAAATATAGTGACTTCGCAATCGCACAGCAACATATACAACATATCAGCTACCTAATACCAATTTATTAGCGATTTGAGAAGATATTTCTACGCATCAGTGCTTTATTTGTGCTCTGCGATTGCAAAGTCACCATATTTTATTAGGAAATAAAGATGACTAATATTAATACAGTCACTTAATGTTGGTAGGTAACTAAATAGGAAACAATTTATGATAAATTTGTTAAATAGGTGCTCCCATACTAACTTAAATAAAAAGGTGCTTCCATAAAAACTAAAATAGCAGACTTGGCTTTACATAAGATCTCACAACTTTTTACGGTGGAAGGATTGCGTTGCGAGACTTGCCATTTTTGTACATTTTATGTTTTTGATGGGATCTCATTTCTTTTTGTAGGTAGTCCTCCTTTTTTTCTTCTCGGGTAATATTTCTTGCACGTCTGCTGCGGATTTTCTTAAAACCCACTCCCTTTAACTGATCATTAGGACATACTCCTGAGAAACTAGTATCGGGAAGGAGCATTTCATAATGACCACCTAAGAAACTACCAGAGAATTGAATTGAGAATTGTCCTCTATCACGGCAAATAATAATGTGGCCCCTATCACAGCATAAAAAGTTCAAAAAATGGAAATCCAAGGGGGGTCCAATTATTCGATGTTATTTGTTTCAGCTCTATCTTTATAAAACAACAATTTTGGGCATATAAATATTAGAGTTCCGTATTCAAAAGGTGCTGATTTTTTTGTCAGGCGCTACCATTTAAGCGCCTTGTTTTTTGTCGCCTTGATGTTGCTATGTCATCTTTATTGTTGGTATTTACCATAATGATTTGGGGTTTCGTTATTCGTACCCATATTTTGTGATGGTAGTACGGAACCCTTCGTGAGCGAGTCTGACTTGCACTTAGCCGGTTTAATAGCGACTTAATTACGAAATGTTGATATTTATCTTCTTAAATTTTATAGACTAAATGTGTTTTAGGGTTCCTTACCCAAAGCACAAATTATTATAACAAAGGCTCTATCGTTAGACCGGTTATACATACAAGTTGAAAATTTAGGCAGACTACTTTAAAGTAAAATAATGAAAATTTGGGTTCCGTACTAAAAAGGTACCGAATTGTTTGTCAGGCGCTACCGTTTTATCGCTTTGTTTTTTGTCGCCTTAATGTTGCTATGGCATCTTTATTGTTGTTATTTACTTTTAGGGTTCCGTACCCGTATTGTGTAGGGGTACGGAACTCTTTATGCACGAGTCAGATTCGCACTTAACCGGTTTTATTTTTTAGTTTTCGCACTTTAACTTTAACGTAGAATTTTTCGTTTTAGGCGTCTTTAATGCAAAGCAGCATACCACCAACGTCATCTAGTGTCATACAAATTTATAGATGCAGCTGGAAACATACATTTTGTATAGACTTTGTATGGAAATATTAAATTACCAACCGCAAATAACATTTTTATATTTTTTTGTTGCAATGTACACTTAACACTAACCGCATGCAAAATTTCAAGTTTGTAGGCCTGCTAGAACACCTTTAGACTTTTGATGATGTGTCAGTCAGTCAGTGACAAAATAAGGGAACTTTGACTTGAGATATTTCGTAATCGAATATAGGTACAAAGTTGTAATTTGGGGTCAGAAGTAGGATCAGTAAGTACTCTTGGTTCCTGAAATTTCAGACTTCTAGCTTCACCCACAACGAAGATACAGGGAGGTTGAAAGTGCCGTGAGTTGCTTCGAGAAAAGGATGGTACGGCCGTTCCGCGTTTTTTCTGCGAGACTTTGCGGGGGCACTGCCGTGCCCCCAGATGTATACGAGAACAAATGTTTTGTAAATGAATACCAATAGTCATAAAATATATGTAATTTTGTTATTGGAATTAATAAATAAATAAAACGAACATTGCTCGTTTGTAATTGGATGGATCGGAGATGGATAATTACATCAGTTGAAACGTCTTTTCATGCAGACAATAACATTATTGAGGGATCTCTTACTTTATGCAGAAAGTGCGACTAACAGACAAAATGTAATCGCAATACAACCTAGCAAAGTGCATGTGGAACAAAGGCAAAAATTCCTGTAACAGAGGCGCATAAATCAATCGATAAGCTTACTTGCCGTGCCACATAGACTTACATGGCGAAGCTTGCATATTTTGCCGCATACTCTCTGTAAAGGAGCTAAAAGGTGTGATAACACATTACGCTTGTGTTAACGTGAAAACAAGATTAAATTACTTGATTTATACTATCTTGTTCTAAAAAGCCTTTCCCATATTATATCCTTTTCCATTTTGGTTTCAACGAAATAAAATAGAGAAAAGTAACAAATGAAATATTTTTTTTTTTTTATATATCTTTATTAATCCCAATTACAGTGAATCTTAACCTAAACTATATAGCCACTAGCGAAAGCCAATTGGCTTATCTGTAGTGGCGAGTACATACGTTATAAAAAGTAATAACTAAACAATCAAAAAAAAACCGCACGAAACGAAACAGAATATATCGTGCGGTTTTAATTTATAATAAATTTTCACCTGAATTTTCAATTAGGAAATCTTTTGTCTTATATTTATACTTATCACTACTAATATATAATTTTTGAAGATCTCTTGGAAGTTTATTAATAATGTCTGGCAAGAAGTACATCCATGTTCGAGTTCCATAAGTATTATTATATCTAGGTAATACATATAAGGGCATATAACTAAGGTTACGTAAACTCGCGGGACGTTGTTTTGCTTTCAAGAACATCTTGTTACAGTCTTCATCGACAAGTGTAAATAATTTTATTTTGTTATAAACATCTAATACGTTGCAATAGTGAAATAGATTAATTTTGTTTTTCTTGTATTCTGACATTATTTTAGTAGGGACAATTATTTTTAAAATACTTTTTTGTAGTTTGTATATATTTTCTAGATAGGTTTTATATGTTTTTCCGTAGCTGCTTAAACCATATCCTATTATTGAATCGGCCATGGCAATATAAAGTAGTCTCAGTATTCTGAACGGTACTTTATATTTAAGTACAGCAAATTTACTTTGTAACGCCCTTAATTTATTACACACATGTTGTATGTGCGGTCCCCAGTTGAAACGTTCATCAATAACAAGGCCTAGGTACTTGTGTTGTTGAACCAACTCTAACGATGTACATTTACAGTTTCTATTTTTTGCGTGAAAACAATGATGCTCGTGCGCTACGACGCTGGGCCTGCTATCAGTGATATTATGTGATGAATGGATATGAATCAACTTAGTTTTGTTTGAGTTGATAACGAGCCCTGCGTCGTGTGCCCATTTACATATGAGGTCATAGTTTTTTTGCATTAGTTGCTCCGCTATTTTAATGTCCCTGTGAGCTACAACCAGGCACGTGTCATCTGCAAATTGGTGTACAGAGCCTTCGGTAATGATATTGCACATGTCATTCACAAAAAAGAGATACTCCAGGGGGGCTAATATGGACCCTTGAGCGGATCCTACATCAGTAGGTATCATGTCACTCAGGTGTTCTGCTATTTTTACTGCTGTGAAGCGATAACTGTGATAGTTTTTTATCCATTTAAGGAAAGGTCCTTGAATGCCGTTTTGTTCTAATTTCTTATATAAAGTTTCATAATTTATGGTATCGAAGGCCTTACTAAAATCTATAAAAATTGTTAAAACATGTTTTTTGTTGTTTAGGTACTGATTGACTTCGTTTGTGAATTTGGATAATAACTGTGTTGTACTTTTCTTTTTTTGAAAGCCGTATTGGTTGTTATTTATTATTCCGTTTTTTTGTAAATAGTTATTTATTTGAATACCGAAGTATCTCTCGATGATTTTATCTATACTAGATAAAATTGTGATTGGTCTATAGTTGTTTGGGTCGTTTTTTGTTCCCTTCTTGTAAATCGGTCTTATGATACCTATTTTTATTTTGTCAGGATATATGGTCGTTTCAATACACTGATTTATTAAATGTGTAATTATTGGAACCAACTCATTACTTATGTTTTTTATGTCAGATACTCTAATGCCATCTATACCAGGACTTTTTTTTGTATTCATGTGTTTTATTATTTTTTCTATGATTTCATTACTAGCCTTATATATTTTTATACATCTGTCCGTACTATTTACGTAATCATTGCATTCCAGAAGTGGTATTTTACAGTTTGTGCAGATTTTTTTACATTATTACTAAATTCCTTAGCAAACTTATTAGTTATGTTATTTTTATTCATTTTAAAGGCTTTACATATTATGTCATCAATGGATTTGGACATTTTTCCGCATAATCGATTTATAATTTGCCAAAGTTGTTTTGTGTTTTTAAAGTTACTGCTGATTTCTTGCTTTATGTAGTTGTTTTTTATTAAGTTAGTATATGTTGTAGTTTTATTTCTGTAGTTATTATAAATATATCTATTTTTAGCGTCGCTTTGGTCTTTTTTCCATATTTTATACAGTTCATCTCTTTTTTTACACATTGTTATAAGTTTTTTGTCTATCCAGTTACAACTTTTTCGCTTTCCTGCGCTATTTAATTCAATTTTGTATTTACATTTATCATAAGCCTCGTTAAACATGTCTATAACAAAATTGAGTATATCATTCGGGTTTTTCATTTCTAGCGCTGGGCTCCAATCGATGTTTTTTAGTTCCGTATTTAGTTTCTGCTGATCTAGTTTAGTTACAGTCTTTTTTGCTATGGGTGAGGAAGGTAAGCGCGTATTGTCTTTTATCAAGCAACCGGTTATGCAGTGATCGGCCGGGGCTATGTTGATAACGGCCGTGTTCACGTTGCAATTACCTACGCTACGCATGAATATGTGGTCAATACAGGACCTCGTATATATATACGTATATATATCCTAGCTAGGTGATTAGAATCCTGATCATTCAATTTATAAAAGTATTATCCAAATGTTTGTAATGTAATCGGCCATACCTGGTCTAGGCCAAACTAGTTTTTCGGAAATCCTCAGTGCATAAAATAATCGATAGGTTAAGTTATTAGAAAGTTAGTGGCGCTACTGCCATACATAACCTACATGGTTATTTTTTTGTGACAACCCGAAACCACATGGGCCAAGGCTAAACTAGGTTGTCCTAAAATCGGGTTTGGCCAGTAACAACAAAAACATACGTCTAAACAGGTTAACTTCATAGTTAAAAATTTATTGAAAAAGACGTTACTTTGCGGAAGTTCATCATGAATTTGTGGATATATTAATAATTTGCAATATTCCGCTAAATACTCTTAACCCTTACCATGCTATTCAAAATGCAGACTCAAGCACCGCTCGCCCTCCCACATAAAACATGCACAAACAAAGCAAGCAGTACGAGCACAAAATAAAGCAATCTTAAATAACAAGCAAGAAAACTTATCGACACGTTCACGTTCAAGTTCAGTCAGTCAGTCCAAGTTCATCGTTCACATTATGTAATTTTTTTGCCTCATTAAATACAGTTTTCTAGATATTTTACCCGGCGAGCGCACAGTTCGGACAATATGACCCGCCAAATAAAAAAAATAAAGAAAAAACTTTACTTTAGTGTCTTTATGTTCAGCAAAAATTCATGTAACAATAGTAACTTAAGCCAATTATAATAATAGAATCCTCAAATCTTTTAAGCTATTGGAATACATATTATAATTACACATATTATAATTAAATTAAATTAAATAAGTAATATGCTCCATGTAAGACCACCTTTATCCATACTCATTACCTGTTTTATCATCACACGATGAGACACGCACACACACACACACACACCCTCCCTCTCTCACACAAACACACCCTAATCACCCGACACTCAACATACATACTCATAATAGCAACAAACCTTTGTATTATAAATTCGTCTTCTTTGCGAATAATTTATTAATTTAACCATATTATAATTGTTATGTTCCAATTTTTAATAAGTATGTTTAGTTTAGCATAATGAAATCCGTTATTGGCACAATAAGATGAATATCATGTTCAAGTAATCTGAATGTACTTGCTGTGGATTTTTGTTTATGAATAAAATAAAATAAATAAATAAATACTGGGCATTTTTATAGGGGTCATCTTGACTATCATTGTAACAATTTTCCACCATACTGGCGCCGGGTAAATTAACTCTTTTCGCACGTTTTCATTCTTGTTCCTCCCAACATGATTCGGTTGGAATAAATTGTTTTGAGACACTTCAGAGCTCCCCTACCACCTTCAATTATTCCGAACATTTCCGTGGGATCGACGCGAACATGAAACTATTCAGGTGTAAGCCACCCCGTAATAATGCCTCTTACCATAATAAGGGTTAATGAAATTATGATGGAAATTTGATTTTAATTATACGATCCTTTAATATTTAACATGAAAAGAAAGTAATTTTGCTGTTTTATAAAGTAAATGGTTGGAAAGTTGGATGTAATCACTATTCCGTGGGTACATTGTTAATTTAAGTAGAACCGTATAATACCTGAATGATATTTCTAATATCAAAGTTTGTCAAGAGTAGATGCTTGGGGCTAAAATGAAATTCTCATCAAAGAAAACGTTTTATGTTTTATGTAATATGATAAGTAATGAGTTTAATCTGTTGAATTTTCAGTATCTATATAACAATATATCACAGTCCAAATTCATCTTACGGATTAGAAAGATGTAAAAAATATCATTACGTCAACGACATTATAATATATTTTTCAATGCATGTGCTTGTAAAGGCTCACTTTTTATGCATCAAAACCGAACAGAAAGTCGATTATTTTGCCCTAGGGCTTTATTATTATAATTTTTTTTTATTTGTTTGCAATGGTTGGCTAACCTGCAGCCTTTCCTGTGTACCATGCTGTGTACCATAGATGTTATACTTTTTTTCCACTGTTTAACGGCTCTGGATACAATCCTTTTGAGCCAAACATAATTTAAAGTTCACAAGATTATATTTGTTTTCATTTCCTCACACTATGCATTGAAAAACGTAGTATGATACACGGGCGTAAAAGCAATAAATTACTCGGTTACGTTTAAAACACTCGCTATGTTCGTGTTTTAAATCGTCCTCGTAATTTATTCCTTTTGGCCCTTGTAGCATAAACTACTATTGTACTATATATTTTATGACGATAACTTTATTGCTATTAATTTTCACTTTGTTACATACATAATCCCACTTCCCATAACACATTTTGTTAATCAGTATTGCGGTAACAGCTGAACGGATTTTCATAAAGCTTCCATTTATTAAAGTATAGTAGATAAAGGAATTATGAAAGTATAGTACAATATTCTTCAAATCCCAGAAAATCTGGCAGTTTCCTTTTTCATAAAAACGAGAAATACGCGGATAAATTATAGTCTTTTAATCAAAGATTTTTCTAATACCGTGATGAAATACGTAGTAAAAAGGTATTTTCAATGCAAGTGCTCGTAAAGGCCCACTTTTATGCATCAAAACCGAACAGAAAGTCGATTATTTTGCCCTAGGGCTTTATTATTATTTTTTTTTAATTTAATTACAATGGTTGGCTAACCTGCAACCTTTCCTGTGTACCATAAATTTTAAACCTTTTTTTCCACTGTTTAACGGCTCTGGATACAGTCCTTTTGAGCCATTCATAATTTAAAATTCACAAGATTATATTTGTCTTATTTCCTCACACTATGCATTCAAAAACGTAGTATAATACACGGACGTGAGAGCAATACATTACTCGGTTACGTTTAAAACACTCGCTACGCTCGTGTTTTGAATCGTCCTCATAATTTATTTCTTTTCGCCCTTGTAGCAGAAACTACTATTTTCTATAACAGACTCTGTTGTAATTTGTTCACTTTTGGAAATGCTTTATCCTAAATTTGAACGCCAACATTCAGGTCAAGCCCTAAAAGGAATTGCGTGCTGAAAACACATCAGTGACGTTTGGTACTAACATTATACTTAAACCTAGTTTAAAGTTAATCGATATTTCCTCTAGCCTACACAATGAAGCTAATGAATGTACCTCGGAAAATATAATTAAGCTTAATTAAAAATATGTTTATGTATTTAGTTACAAGAAATAGCTTAAGGAGACTAACCCTACCTTTTGGTGCATTTTAGTTCTTCAATCACAGATTTTAGGAAATATGTACTTACAGTCATCGAGAAAAACGGAAAATTTAACAAAAAACTCCTCCCCAAAACGCAACGGTGTTAGGTTAAAATAAATATACAAAGTGACATTAATTAATGCAGTCAATTTCATACTGAAGACTTGATAAGTGCTCATGTATCAAAGTTATATGACCCTTTTGGTCAAATTCATAATTTGTTTTTTTCGTGTTCCCTACAATAGCAACTACAGCCCCGAGTCAATGTCTATGAGAGATCAACATTTTATTTTGCAAAATTAGCAAAAACTCTTATTAATAATGTGATACCAAGCCTCCAGTATTAAATTGGCTGCAAAAATGAATGTCACCTATAAGCAGACTGGTTTTTAATTGCTAAAAAGCCAAAAACTAGAGATGTCTCGTTTATACGAACAACTTTTACAACGGAGAAATCAGCTGTCAGCTGTCCCATAGAAAATGCATCCATACATTGACCAAAATTATGGAACAGCTGATTTGTTTTTCACTATCAGCCTGTTTATTTTATAATAACATAGTGACTGACATAAATTGTCACCAGAATCAAGGCATCAACAACATTTACTCCAGAGCCTGCATTCTCAGCAAAAGTATTCGATCGTAAATTAACAATCTATAAAAAAATAACGAAATAATAGGTTGTCGTAACGATGTTCGCATCAACTTATCGACCGCAATCACTTTATCGAGCTGTCAAATTTAGTCGCATTGACAATCGAAGAAACCGTAGAGTTGATGTTAAATTGGATATACGCTTCCGATTTAAGTAAATAGTTTTGACGCTAGAAAGATCAAGGGAATCGGTCGTGAAGCTGATGGCCCAGGAAATCAACTAGTTTCCTAAACGACACAAAACGTATGGGTGACCCCATGGACAAAAAGCAAGCTTCGCATTTAAACATGAACATTGACACAATTATACAAATTTAGGTTCCCAAAACATAAAATGACATAACAAAAAGCGGCCAAGTTCCTGAATATTAAACAAAACATTACCCTCGGGCAGGTTTTTGTGACAACCTGCACATTTCTATGCTTAAATTCATTACACTAACAGACAAAAGCGTTTCACAAAGCACACACAAATGTTTTTGCTGCCTTACATCAAATGAATAAGACCTTGTGACATTACCCGAGACACTTCTCTATGCGAATGTAACGTCGGGTTTGACATTACGAAACCACTTTTGGAATATTCAAAGTACACTCAATTTTAGATCATGAAAATACGCGCACAAG
Organism: Ypsolopha sequella; assembly: GCA_934047225.1. NCBI lineage: Eukaryota > Metazoa > Arthropoda > Insecta > Lepidoptera > Ypsolophidae > Ypsolopha > Ypsolopha sequella. The sequence continues at coordinate 28,139,408 of OW203987.1, forward strand.
TACGTATACATATTATCTTCGCAGTATGATTTTAGTTTAGTTGTTTTTTGTTCCACGTATACACAAATCTTCTCACACTTTCTCATAACACCGGGATGTATGGAAACTATCAAACTGGAACTCTCTTCCTCACACTATCAGGGATAGCGCCTCCATTGGTGTATTCAAAAGGAAAATAAAAGAGCACTATCTTCGACAACCTATGCTGTAGTTATATGTATATAGGTGTATTAGGTATTTGTAATTATGTATATAATTATATATACATATAATTCATCATTTTGTATTTATTTACTGAGTATGTATTTTTATATTTATTTATACTATGTGGGCATGTAAATATCATGTAGTTTTTTATTATGTTTAACAATTATGTATCTACTATTAATTTAATCTTGTTTCTGTATTAGTATTATCGTGCACAATATGAATATCTTATTTATATCAAATATCCCTATCACCCTTGGTTTGCTGGAAGAAATCTCATTTTTGAGATAAGCACGCCATTGTAAATAACTTTTATTATATAATTTAGAATTAAGTTTTCTGTGTGCAATAAGAATAAATATAAATATTTAAAAAAATACACAAAACTACCTATTTTAGGAATAGATTTTTGTGAAATACATGTTTAGTCTTAGTGCTAGAGAGTCTGTTTTAATTAAAATATCGATTTTGTTTTCTGCGCGATGGCAACTTCTTTTACTTTCCTACATTTGCTTGAAAAAATTAAGTACTTGAAAAATATATCAGTCCTTAATCTAAGCCTAGAATACCTATGGTATAGTTTTCTCTACTGAAATCAGAAATCTGAACTTTTTTTGCCGAATGACAGTTGTTGACTTATGTAAGGTATCTTGAAGAAAACGCACAAGTACAGTATTTCATACTTTGTTTACTATTTTACTTACACCTAACCGGTTTCGAATATATCAATTAATTTTCTAGGGTTTTTAGTTATATATCTTAACGCAAACTAACTTTTTCTTCAAGATGCTTTCTAAGTTTCACCATTTGCAAGTATAAATTAAATACTCATACTCATTTATTCATAATTTATCAACATTATTACATTATTATTAAACAATCTACTTAGGTTATTAAATTAGGTCAGTAGGATATTTAACAAAAAAAAAACATGAAGTATGTAATGTATATTTCAACAATACAATGGTTATCTAACATCATCCGATAGGTATTATTTTACGGAACTATTTTATTATTTTTAGTATTGCCTTTTCTAAAAGAAATGCTTTGACTTTGCTTACAAATGTTCGCAACGTTGGCACTTTTTTAATGTGATCGAGCAGCTTGTTAAACAAACACGGATCTATGCAGTGCAAGGACTTACCTGCCTTGCTCAGACGATGCTTAACGGCACGTAGGTGATTCGGTTGGCGAAAAGGGTAACGATGGTCACCAGATTCAAAGTTACGAAATTCGGCAGAGTTCTGCTTTACATATTTCAGCACCTCCAAAATAAATAAACTAGGTACCATCAGAATACCCAGCTCAATAGAATAGGGTTGTGCATGCGTGTCAAAAGGAACTCGTGCGATACGTCGCACTGCACGCTTTTAAATTTTGAATGGTCTATCATAATCCGCAGCCTATCCCCACAGGTCTGTGGAAGTATCCATAATATGCAGTAAGCAAGTGTTCTTTAGACAATGTGGGAGACAGTCGCGAGAGACCATAGTACTCGGAGTTCAATTTGGCGCAGAGTGCGTCAATGTGTTCCGACCACTGGAGACCTTCATCGAAGGTGAAACCCACGAAGCGGGCTAACTTAACGACAGGCAGCGGGATGTCTCCCACCACGAACGGTACCCGCTGCGCATCAACCGACTGGTGCAGAGCGAACTTTATTATTTGATTTTTCTCCAAATTCAGTTGCATGCCGTTGGCCGTTAACCATTTAGTTAGCTTATTGATTATCAAGATCAGGTTTTTCTTCAGCTCGTCATCATCCTTACCTTCTACGAGAACACATGTGTCTTCGGCATACATAATCATCTTCGCTACTCTCAACACATTAGGAAGATCTTTCATAAGGATGATGAAGATGGTATTACCCACATTGGATCCCTGAGGCACTGATCTATCACCCACGATACCAGGCTGCGATGTCTCACCGTCCACTTCCGTAATCTACGACCTATCAGCGAGAAATGAATTAAACAGATCGAGTACTGGACCGCGAATACCGTAGTGTTCTAACTTTGCAGCGATAAGTTTGTGGTCGACTAAAGTAGTCACAATGTAATAGGTCCGTTTTAACGTATGTCATCGCAACGTATCTATGGATGTGAACCATGCAAATCGGTAACTATGTCAACCGATTCTCACGAGAAATCGATTTAAAAAATTATGAGTTTGTTATCGTTTGAAATATTTTCAAATGTATTGGTTATAATTTCCAGAATAAACATAATTGCCAAAGTCAACGTGAAAGAAAATATAAACAGTTCAAAAGTAAAGCCTAAAGTCACAAGAAAAAAACACTGAAAACAAACGGGAGCACAACGACTTCCAATATGGTGATAGAAAGATACTTCGGGTGCTAAAACCAGCTTTTAATTTTTTTTCTCTACGAAAAGAATCTGAAATGGAAATTCTTACGTGCCAGTACCTGACCTCAAATTAGATAGAGGTCTGAGTGTTGATAGATATAAAATACTGGCCAGTAAGAAAAATATGTAGGCTTCAAGATGAAAAAATTGCTCCATGCCTTATAAAAAAAAATACTGCCATATTTCTTACTAGCCAATCCTCAGAATAAGGAATACAAATAGAAGCCTGACTAAAATAAGAACTGGGCATTAGCCATTGTACTCATCTAACGTAAATTACTCCTGTGTGCGAGTGAATGAAACGACGGACCACACTTACTTTATATTTTTTCCAGGTGTGTCACTAGATTGAACCAAACAAATGTCAGATGGATGTAATTTGGATGTATTTTAAAAATTATAATACCATCAAATTAAATATGTCTCATCATTGTATCGTTGTGTTGTAATATCGTTCGTTGCGTGCATCACATCTTAATTTGGTGGCATCGAAATGTCTATTGCATTTTGCGAAAGTTTACAGCTTCACCGAGAGAAATTAAATATTTTGGTGCTCTTCCTCTCAAAATTCGTGAAAGTGTGATTTATTATTGTTTGTGTTGATTGTTTTTTTAACATTGTAATAAAATGTCTTGTGCGATTGAAGGCTGTAAATCGCATACAGGAAGAAAAGAAAACAACAATGAAGCAATATCATTTCATCGGTGAGTTTTGATAGTTTTTATGTTAATAAGTTGCAGGATCATACCTAAAACTCAGTAACAATAATAGTAGTTCTTGTAAATCATACTCGTGTTCAATTCTACACCGATATTTGCCTGTTTTATATAGATTTTCTGCCGACTACGAGAGGTTATGTTTTTTCGTATAGTGATGTACTAAAGTCCGTGTGGCCGTGTGGCAAACTATCGAACATTGGTTCCCGCGGCAGCCGTGCATAAAGGATAATAGATTAATGAGAGGTTTTCTTTTTGAGTATTAAAAAAAACATAGTTTCCCAGAACTCTGTAGATGGTGTTGAACTGACTACGTTGCTAGGTGCCAAAGCCAAAACGATTGAAAAAAAAACATTGCGTCACGTCACGTCACGTCACGTCACATACGCTCGTTGGTTGATGACATGTGTGCTGAGCATATTATGTGCGAATGCTTTGTTATGGTCCGTCCAGGTTTAAAATGTACCATGGCTTGTACTCATTGCGCTTTACGACTTTCATCTTTAGGAAAAAGATGTATGCCTCCATTTTTATACAAATCCACAAGGCACAGACTTCTTTTCTTTTTCTCTTGGGAGATTTTCTTTCTGGCTTAGAAAACTCATAAAAAGACTGCTAATTATTTTTTTCTTTTTCCTTGTTGTTATTATTTATTTATTTTCAAAATGTAATTGTGATGTGATGTGACAATGACATTAATTACTTTTTTATATACGTTTCGTTTTACGATCTCAAAATTACATCCAAGTGCAATAATCAAAAAATTATGTGACGTTCCGTTCCTTGCAGTAACTTACCAAGTTCAGCGCCATCTATCCAGCGACTAGGGAAGAGTAAAAAAAAAAAGAAAAGAAAATCCCTCATTGCAGCGCGAGTTAAAAGAAAAATAATGCCGAATAAATATCGCTATATTTTTTTGTTACAGATTTCCAAAAAGGGAAGAATTAAAAAGTGAATGGCTTAGACGAATAATTTGACCAAATTGGGCAATTAAAAAAGCGGTCATATTTGTTCGAAACACTTTACGTCGGATTCTTTTAGACCAAACGAAAATTTAAAATGGAGACTTTTAAAAGCAGATGCCTTACCAACGTTATATTTACCAGATACAAACACATTGGTAACCTTTAAATAATTATGTATAATTGCATTATCAATCTTGTTTGTAGGTACGTGCTTGTACTATACTATAGTATATTAACTCGATAATTTTTCAATTTTAGGCAACAGAACCAGTACCTATGGATGTCTGTGGTTTAGAAAAGTGCATACTTCTATGTTCGCAAATCGTTCTGAAAGGCCTGTTCGTTCACGTTACTGCCGTGATCGACTTCACGAAGAAATTCCGCAGATCAAGACATTTTCGTACTTAGTGGTTGACAATAAAAGTACTTTGACAGGGTAGTTCTATCGTGAAATGAATTTTGGGAATGCTTATTGACTTGAACTGCGCATAATTTGATTTCTTATTACAGGTTATTAGGTATTTTAATCGTTCATTATTTGTTATTAGTTTTTATTCAAGATAAGTTGATGTATATTTCATAGAAATAAAAAAAAATGAAATTACCTCTGTAGTAATTGCGCTGTCATCGCTCATCATTGACATAATATTATTATTACGAAACCTATAAGTCTATGATTATTATGATTTCTATTGTTGCGATTAATTCCTTCTTCCTTGATTGAACAAAGACGCGACATCAACGAACATCTATTTGATTGAGTTAAGAGGCGACTTAAAAAGTATCCACTTAAATAGTTTACGGTTATATCTCTGATACAAGCTACAGCATTTTTTGTACTAGAAACAAGCACAATTTTGGACTTAACTTATGTACCTACCTGCCTACTATATAGTAATTTGTACTTAATAAAAAATATGCTAAACGAAAGATATCCTTTTATTAATTCCTTATTTACACAATATAACATGTGTCCCACTGGGGTAGACAGAAACCACTTTGCTATTAATTCTCTTGGCCTCCTTCCAAAGCAAGAGGATGTCACCAGAAAGGTCGGTGCCTCCTGCATTCTCTTTTTTTTCACACTTTGATACGATATGATGTGTGGTAAGGAGATTGGTCGCGGTTCATTTCGATTTGGTTTATTTATTGTAGTCAAAAATCGACATTGTTACATCACTAGCAAAGCAACGAACTAGTGACAACCTACCTAATTAAGAAAAAACTAATACATATCCACCTCTCTCTAACGCACTAAAATGTCGTAAGAAAATCAAGGATAGGTGTCTTTCTCCGCGTATTATTTTAGCCAGGTTTCTATTTGTATTCCTTATTCTGAGAGCCAATCTGTCTATTGATAGGATGATTTATGGAAAACTGCCTGTAAACCAATTCATTAATAAAAAAAAATGGGACTTTAAGCAATAAATGCATGTTTTTTATATAATATATTTTTTGTTTTTGTAAACTATAAGTTTAAAAGCTAAGTGGTATGTAACATTATTATGCACAATTATTATATTATATTTTTCGGTATACGCGACACCGTTATAAATACATGCAAATGTTCAAATCTAAAAAGTTTATATTTGCAAAAAAAAAGGAAATTTAAACTTTGCTTTTTGTGTACTGGTCTCACAAAAGCTAATTACAGATCATTACAATTATTTTATCAATATTAAAACAAGTTAATTATTTTCACGTGGAATCGAATTGAGTCCGTGAAATTAGGCGATTATCTGGTTACAACACTATTATTAAGAAAAAATTGACTGAGAATGTAACTGTTTTTGAGACATTGTGTAGTAATTCGAAATTGCATTTTATTTTGGAATATGCGTGAAAATAGTACTTGAAATATGTTCCGTGATAATTAAAAAACGTTTATTTATTTTCTTTAAACCCAATAAGTTAATAATTATTTGTTAACCGTTTCATTTATTACATGTAAAGTTATATTCTATGGTCGTTCTTATCTGTCAAAACGGGCCTCTTATTTTGTGGCAACTGTAGGTCAAACGCACGCGACAGGTCGCAGAAGATGGCGGCGACGCGATGCCGACGCTCGAGAGGGTCAAGCACGTCACGCAGTGGAGCGGCCCGATCGGCATATTGCTGTTCACTGAGTGATGGCGACAAAAATCCAAGGAATCTCTGACATAGACCCATTTCAAAAATCTTGGAAGGGACCGGGACAACGGCTATTGCTATACCTTTTCATTTCAGTCTTACTACCTTTATCTTTATATACTGGAGCTACATTAAAATGTAAGATAGGTATGTCATTACCACAGAAATATTTATCTGCGGTCATGATTCATTATTCATTTATACACGATATATATACCACAATATGATCCCCGTGGTTTATATGGGCCCAAGTGTTGTCAGTTTTTGTAAAGTCCTAAGAAAAAAATCAATGAAACAAGTTAGTGATATTTTGTAGAACGATTCCGACACAGGGATTATCTTAAACCATCTGTAGGCGACAGCGTGGGCCATTCACGTTACATCTATCTTCAATAGAAATGTTCTTTAAAACAGAATAAACTGTTTAGCCTACGCATTTCCGTTCTCTTATTCCGAAAATTATTTATCCGTCCAAAACATGCAAAAACGTACTTATTTCAAGCACAAAGCTTTTAGAGCACAAACGTCCATGTTTTGCGATTCTAATCCATTGTTCTGTTTGTTTAACTGAAGTCTGTAAAACGTAATGAAAGGTTTTTGCTATCTTTGTGGTGGCGATTGTCCTGAAATGTGGAAGTTCTTGTGATGGAAGACCTTTTTGTTCTCTTCCCATAATTAGAAATCCCGTATAAATCTCGGTAGGTCTTGTGCGTACATTAGCGATAACTATTTCTAATAATTAATTACTTTTTTTTACTTTTTTTAGTTACTTATAAGAACTTAAATATGACAATCAAATAAATAAATTTTCCAGAACTTATTTAATATTCTTTTGATATTATTATATAATATATGTAAAAACACTGTTTAGATAACTTTCCAAATATATTTCGACTAATTTGTAGTTGGCTAAAATTAAGATATAAATAATGATTCCCAAGACTCAGCTTCCATTATATAATAATTTTTTTATACGTTCCTAATTTCTTCGTTAAACGAAAAAGAAAAGAACGTTGAAGAAAAGCGGAACTTCAAAAAAGTGAACCCAAGATTTCACATACCTAGATGGTAAATAAATTCCTTTTCAATGCAAGTGCTCGTAAATGCCCTCTTTTTATGCATCAAAACCGAACAGGAAGTCGATTATTTTGCCCTAGGGCTTTATTATTACTATTTTTTTTATTTATTTACGAGAAGTTGGCTAACCTGCAACCTTTCCTATGTACAATAAATGTTGTACTTTCTTTTCCACTGTTTAACGGCTTTGTATACAGTCCTTTTGAGCCAACCATAATTTAAAGTTCACAAGATTATATTTGTTTTATTTCCTCACACTATGCATTGAAAAACGTAGAATGATACACGGGCGTAAGAGTAATAAATAATCCTCGTAATTTATTCATTTTCGCCCTTGTAGCGTAAACTACTTTTATGTATTTTCGTTCGAATAACGACTCTGGCGTAGTAAGTCTACAAAAAAGGAAACCAGATTCGCTTGCTACGTCATACCATCGCAGCAGTAAACGTGCTAAAAACCTATCAATTTATTCACATTATTCTTGTGAATAAAGGCACAAGAGATATTCTTGAAGATATATATTTGCAAGAGTATTCTAAATAACTTCCTTTCAAAGACTTTTTTCACAGATATTTAACTGCGTTTTTCTCACTTCCTCCATACACTCTTGGGAGTTTCCAAATGTTTTCCTATTTCGCTGATAAGAAAAGATAAATAGGGACGCATTTTCTCGACAACTGAAACATTGGAATGTCCATATTTACTTACTTTTTCTTCGGATATTGGGTGCTTCCAGAAAAAGATTTTTGTTACTGCATTTGTCATTTTTGTTGTTTTTGTCATTTTACATTTGAGTATTATATTCTTAAGAATTTACAAACAATACTATTGTTACAAATACCTAAAAATTAAAAACGCTTCACACACTGTAAGCTCTTCACCACATGTAATTGAATTCCTCACACCCAAGTCCTATCATGAAATATTTTAGTATGAGTTCAAACTGTGACACTATCTGAAGGTTTAAAAGTAAGTAAAATTTCTTTTAACGAAATATATAACACAGCTAAGACTCACTATGATGAAAAATTCGACGTTTCGGTCAACTTAAGAGTGACCTTCATCAGGCTTCGCGAGGTCGTCGAGTTTTTCTCGCATAAGTCATAGTGATTCTTAGCTGTGTCAGAGAATATAAAGTATTACTACGTAAAGAAGCGACACTCACCTCCCCGCGCGAATTTAACGGCCCCCGCGGTCCCCCGCAAGTTAGCGGAAATCTGGAGTCAGGCAGAGCTCGATTACCACTCACCACCACTCATTAAGTTTTATCACGATACTGATTTTTAATCAGTATGGTGCGTTATTGCAGTGTTTATGGATGCCTGGAAAACTTTTTTCAAAAATTAGAATTGCGTGATCAAACCTTACAATTTCGTTCAGTAACGCATTTGGAACAATAAAATTATAACTTTCCATGTTTTGACAAGTTTTCATTTTTTTTTTTAAATTTATGTTTGAGTAGTTGTTAATTATATGATGATCATTTATGCATACGAAACTATATACATAGGTACCTACTAAGCTTAGGCATAATATATATATATATATCTATATATTTAATTTTAAAGTAACGAAAAAGCAGCGGTAACTCAGGGGTAGAACGCTGGCCTCTTAATCTTGAGATTAAGGTTCGATCTCCGGTCGGGCATGCACCAATGAGTTCTTCGGAATTTACATAATGTGCATAGTATTTGCTAATAGGTACTTACCACTTGTGAACAGTGAAGGAAAACATAGTAAGGAAACCTGCATGCCCTAAAAAGAGTGTATTTGTGCCCGAAGAACGATGATAGGGCTCACCACCCATCACGTTGGGACGTAATATTTGCAGGTGAAACGCGGGTTTACCGAGTGTGGGTGGACTGTGACTTGTATTTCAAAGTTCACACTCGAAACACATCCGACACCCCCCGGGGCATTCAGGTCGTAACGATTTATATACATATATAAGGTTAAATAACATTATTTGGCGAAACTCAAAACAAAGGTAGTACTAGTCTATATGGACAACTGTTTGTATGGGAGCTAAGCGAAATTCTTAACTTTTTTTCACTTCCTCCTATACAAATTGCTCCGATCAGCTGACTCGTCCAGTATGGAAAGGTGAAAATGAATTTTAAGAATTTTTCACTATCCTATTAAAAAAAGTTATTCATATGGACATGTTCTACATATGTTTCAAATTTCGCCAACTAATTGAATTTAACCTTGTATATATATATATATATATATATACATATATTTTTTTAATACTGATTAATCCACGGGGAACCAGAAATTGGACTACGCTAAAATTTAGGAAGAGAATCACATAAGTTGCTGACTTATATTGTGTCCCTCTCGGGTGACGACGCTCACACGATTGCTGCCAGCCCTAGACTAGCTCACGCACACACACAAGCGTGTGCGGACAAGCCAGATGCGCGCGTGAGAGTGTAGGTAAATAACTTGAGCCTTGACTATGAAGTGTCGGGGGTGTGGCTGTGTTATCTATTTCATTATGATGGACACTCACCGTGAATTTTCTTTTGTTAAAAAATAATTATTTTATGAAAGCTTGCACAGAAATGGATTAAGAAGTATACGTTTGACTTTTGCATTCAACAAGGGATTTTAACCCGTAACTGACATCGTGGGGTAAATTTCCACCTCAGCCTCACCTCTTTTAAGTATTCTCATTTCAAGACACATGCTTGAAGCTCGAGGACGCGTGGCGTGTAAAAATCATCCATTTGCATTGTACGTAAAGTGTAGGTAGGTATACATACAAAGAGTGTTTGGAAGGCATGATACATGAGTGTTTTTAAGGCTTGTAGTCAAAAATGAAAAAGGTAATGTTTTTTTTGTTTTACATTAAAGAGTTTCTATTTACAAAAGTTTTTTTTTTGTTCATAATGAATAATGCTTCATACATAAAAATAAACAATTAGAAAATTTGTATCTTTTACATATTTTATTTGAATTTTCCGTTTGGTATAAATTTTTACCGATCGATATTAGTTGTGTAATAAAAAATAACGATGTTTGTTCAGGGTTAAGTTATTAAGTTTCTTGACCTTTTGGTACAAAAATTTACTTACGTCACCTTCCTTAGGCAAGTTTTTAAACCTTTAAATATTAAAGACCAAGAACAAAATGAAAGACCAAAAAAATACGTCACCACGACATGAATCCCCACAGAACATTATCCCCGAGGTGGTGTTGGAGGTGTACCCGAGTGTGAACTGTGAAATTTAAGTCACAGTTCACACTTGGTACACCCGCTTTTCACTGACGATTATTACGTTCCAAAGGTGATGGGTGTTTAACGCTGTACTTCGAATCACACAGACCAAACACAAATTAATGTGCACCACGGGGATTGAACCCAAGACGTCCGGGTGTGCACGAGAGCACTATACCACTCGGCCACAAAGGTGAACCTTTGTGAATTTAAATAAAATGTCTGCATCATAGTGAGTAATTAAATAAATAGAGGGGTAAAATTCGAGCTAAGAAAGATTTATAAAGTAAGAACTAATTTTGCTCACTTGTTTCTTTTTTTTTTCAAACAGTTTAATTAAAGTTTTTCAAGTTATGCGAAGCTGGATGTGGCTGTGATCCCGGTTTTATATCTTTGAAGCAACAATATATTAAGCAACATGTATGGTTTATATCTTTGAAGCAACAATATATTAAGCAACATGTATGGTTTATATCTTTGAAGCAACAATATATTAAGCAACATGTATGTTTTATATCTTTGAAGCAACAATATATTAAGCAACATGTATGGTTTATATCTTTGAAGCAACAATATATTAAGCAACATGTATGTTTTATATCTTTGAAGCAACAATATATTAAGCAACATGTATGTTTTATATCTTTGAAGCAACAATATATTAAGCAACATGTATGTTTTATATCTTTGAAGCAACAATATATTAAGCAACATGTATGTTTTATATCTTTGAAGCAACAATATATTAAGCAACATGTATGTTTTATATCTTTGAAGCAACAATATATTAAGCAACATGTATGTTTTATATCTTTGAAGCAACAATATATTAAGCAACATGTATGTTTTATACATAACTACCAGCTGCTCGCAGCTTTACCCGCGCTGAATTCGTTAAAATTTTTCCGGGATAAAAAGACGCTTATGTCACTCTCCGGCCCATAAACTTTCTCAATGCAAAAAATCACGTCAATCCGTTGCTCCTTTGCTGCGTGAAAGAAGGACAAACCAAGAAACCAACAAACACACTTTCGCATTTATAATATAATATATAAGGGTTACGGATTACTTGCTTATCACAAATAGTCCTTAGATTTAATTATCATTGTGATTCAACACATGTATGTTTACAGAGGGCAAAACAAAGATCTCAATTTCGTAAAAATGTCAATTAAAATCTATTGGGTTCCCAGTATCGCTAAAACCACTAATTTAATCCCGCTTATTTCACCGACAAAAACAATAAAACTATAAGTACGGCACACACACACATATTTATCACGCATAGTACACATGCAAAAGAGGGCGGTGCATCAACTTGTATCCAAGGACAACACAACACTCGAATCAAACTTATGTGAAGTTGGCAACTGGTTAAATGATAATAATTTATGATCAATAATATTATCGTTCACTCAGTTGCCAACTTCACGTTGGTTCACATCAAGCCTATTTTACACAAAAGATATTAATAAGGAATATAAATGCCATGAAAGCCGTGACTGCAACGCACCGCTGTGATCAATACGTCAGGGCATGGGCCTATCATTTCTCAACCGAACGCGTTAGAACAAACTATAAAAAAACTCTTCAAACTCTTTGAATAGCGCAAATAAGACATCCAAAGGAATTTAATTTCACTCGTAAGTACTTAAAACGTGTATTTACTGTGATATTTGTAGAATAAACCTTGCGGTAAATAAAATTTCAACCTTACTATGAAATATTTATCGTTGTAGCGAGTAGCGTTAAAATTAGACAATATTTATCCATTGCAGGTTATAAAGAGTGTCACACATTGAGTTAGAATATTAACGCCGCAATATATATTTTTCAAACATTATCAACCCGGACCTAACTGTGTCATAGTACGGCCGCTGGTCATGGTTTTTTACACATAATATGTATGTATGTGCCATGACGTGTTTGGTATTATACATCTACGCTTCATAGAAATAAAGTATTATTTTGGCTGTATGAAGACGGGTGAATCTATGTGGGCACCGCGTATGTTTACTAAGTAGGTAACACTAACGTATTCCAAAAAGCGGTGACAGCGGTGCTCGTATAAAATGTGTGTCACGCCATCCCAGTGCTATTTTAGGACAGATGCGTTTGCAAGCGCAACGCACCCTTACCATATTGTATCTCATAATAATATCTATGGATCAAACAATAGATAGCAGGCAGGATCTTGGCTCGGACCCATTTTGAATTTCAAAACAAAGAGGCGTCATCACACGCAAACCTCCATACAAACGCTTTCACAAAATTGTGAGGTGTCTATGGAATGTTATTATAATATTTTAGGCTGAGTCCATTAACATTATCTAGTCTAGATCTACGTTTAAGTGGAATTAAAAATCATTAAATTTGATTAATTTTGAGTAATACGTAAATTTAACTTTATTGTTTATGCTTTTATTGTTTTAGGTAAAACCAAAACAATGAAACAAGTTAAACATCAAAAATGTTAATAAGGTTAATAGTAACTAAAAATATGTTTGAAAACGTTCACAAACTTGCCAAAATCAAGTTTCTCCAAAGTTTCAATTTTGCGCCCGCGACAAGATCGGTGCGCAAGTTTCATGGAGCGTGCATTATTATAGCGAAATAAAACAGTATGGCATTTGGCCGCGCCCACAACTGAGTTGGTCGTGCCATGATGTCTGCTCTTAAATAAAATTACAGAATCCTGAGTGACAGCTGGCAGGGTAGACGACCGGGACCTCGAGAAAAAAAAACTGTGCTCCTTTTATACATAAACGACTTGCCCTTTTACCTACCAATTCAAACAGGAACACCAAAGGGAAATTGAAAAAAGAATGCAATATCACCAAACTTCGAGGGTCGGATGTAACATTCAAACATATTATTTGCACCTTTGATGTTTGAAGCTTTGAAATACTGAGGTCTTTTTCTTGGTGTAAATTTTTGCAGCGCTTTTTTCTTTTGTGGGTTACAAAAATAAATGATATGTACAGCAGCGGTAGCTCAGTTGGTGTATGACGTCAGATTTGAAATCTTGAAACCTGGTTTCGAATTTAGCTGGTCCATCAAGCACCAATGATTTTTTCGGATTTTATTTGCATGGTATTTGTTTACTAACCACTTGCTCACGGTAAAGCAAAACACTCCAGCAGGTACTCCAGTATGCACTATGAATGTGCATCTGAATGTATATTTGTGCATTAACAAAGGGTCATTATCCATTTGAGATGTCTTCAGAGAAGAGTGTGTCATGAGTGTTGAAATTTTCGGAAACACCCCTTACCCCGCCTTGGATATATAGTAATGTATATATCACGACGATTTTGTTTATCACTTTAAAGTAATCACACGCATTGTACGCTTTTTTACATTTGTTTCACATCCCACGCGAACGATACCCGTCATAGCGGGTGATGCCCTATCTCCCCAAGTTTCAAGTTCCCCAAAGCTTTAATTATAATAGTTGTACGATTTTGTCTTGACTAAAATCATGAATGGTACAGTCTCAATGCTTACGTACACGTTACACAGGTTCGCCTTTTTTAATCTATGATGTTTTACATAATTTTCATGAGATACAGAATTGGTTGCTGAATGCACCTCCAAAACACATTTTTACACTTTCATTTTCTCCTAGAACAACCTATGTAGATATATTCCTGGCTTATCTTGGATAATTGATACTTGTCGTTGCTGGTTCTTGATGGAACATTTGTAACATATTGTAAATAAAACAAATTCTTGGTACCTGTTCCACTTTTGATGTATTGTACACTAGCAAACGGTTTTGTTATAATAACATCGTCAGGCTTTTAGATATCTCAACGAAATATTCCATCTCATGATTCGTAGAGATATCTAAAAGCCTGACGATGTTATTATCACGAAACCGGTCGCTACTGTAGAATATATAAAAAGTGGAACAGGTACCAAGAATTTGTTTTATTTACAATATGTTACCCTGGATACATCACAAACACACACTAAATATATATCTCGAAAACATCTAAAACATAGCACAAACTACAGGCTGTTAAGATGAAGTTGCGTAAGCCGGATATAGGCTTCGTGAAAAAAAAATGAAAAATCGAGAAAAAATATCACTTGTTTCGTACATTTCGTCTGGTAGCTATGTTACTTTTCTATGGCACAGCAGATTTTTTTTTTACGTTTCGAGTGTTGAATTTTTTGAAAAAGTTGTTCTTATAGACGAGGACTATGGCCAGTTCCCGGCTTCCGCAACTTTATCTTAACTAACACCCAGTATACATAGGTATGTAACGAAAATATATCTTCCAAAATAAGGTTCATTTTAACTAGGTTCTGATTTTATTTTATTCGAACACTTTTGGACTCGTAAGTACATTGGGGATTGGTCAAGTGTGAACTTAACAAACAATTTAATTTTATATTTTGGGGACGTTGGAAATGAATGCATAAAACATCATTTTGGGGAATTTGGAACTTCGGGAGATAGGGCTTCATTTCACTAAAACATGAAACCACAGCCCATAGTGCATTGGCGTGGTATCTCAAGACGACCAAACATATTGCTGCCATATAAAACGTGTAACAGAAAGGTGTAACCATATTTGAAGAGTTTATTCAGTCAATGGAATAGAACAACTTTTACTATGGGGTCAAACCTGAAATCTCAAAAAAAAATCTGCCCTTCCATACATTTGGGCCCAGCGGCATTGCATTTTCCTATGAATCGAGTAATTTTTTTTTTGATTTACAGGTTTTGTTCCATAGTAAAAGTTGTTCTTAACGATTGACTAAATAAGCTCTTCAAACATGGTTACACCCTTAGAGTATATATGTATAAGTTCATACCATTTTTTTATAAACACTGTTCATACCATTTTTTTAAAAGTACTTACTGAAAAAGTTCACAACCTTTTTGTTTAAACAATTTCAGGAACCAAAACCAAAAATAATATTATTTATTTTCATCGCTAACATTGATATAACAAAATTAATCACTGATATAAACAAAATTAATCAGCAGTTTGTACTATGGAAACTGCTTAAGGTCAGCACAAGGCGCTACTAGCGATGCGCGTGCTCTATAGTTTACTTATGTATACTCTAAGGTTACACCTTTCTGTTACACGTTGTATAAACATCACAACCAAAACCAAATAAATCGTACAAAGTTGGAAGTACAAAAGTGAAACTACTCGTTCCTCTGTGTACAACGCACATTTGCCACACAATTTAGTTAATAGAAATGAATATGAATGAGAGCGAGACGAAAAAGGAAATTGTTTTACTTATCGGAAACCTAATCAATTGGCGAACTCGGAACGGGGAGGTCTCGTATGTAGATTTCTTCTGCCAATCGTATTTTGGTAGCAAAAACCTTCGGAATGTATTGTCATTGTCACATTTTTTTCACGTCTCCAAATAAAACCGTGTCCCCCACTTGGCTCTTACAAAAATTAACACTTTTAAGCTTAATATTTCGCAAACGGAACCCTGGATCGAAAAATAATTTTGTCACATCCCCAATATTTTTAAATTATCCATCCAACGACACCCCACACTAGGGGATAGAGGAGAAAAAAAAATCATCTCCACTTTACGTGTAAGGAAGGTACCCAAAAAAAAATATTTTAAATATTTTACTATACCACTTTATTGGCGTAATAAATATGTATACCCATGCCAAATTACAGCTTTCTAGTACTATTAGTCTCTTATCTAAGACGCGGACAGACAGACAGACGGACATGGCGAAACTATAAGGGTGCCTTGTTGTTGACTACGGGACCCTAAAAACACAACATTGCAAATAAATTTAATTATAAATCACATAAGTTACCAAAACACATCCAACACTCGAAGTACAGTCGGCCTCACGTTACGGATACAAATAATTAACCCATTCCAATTCGTTCAGCATTAATCTTTAATTGAACCTGTCGACGGTCACACAAAACCTTACAATTAAGTCAATTGAATCATGGAAATGGAATCATTGTAAGTTCTCGTATTTCAGCTTTGACGTTTGTCCACCATTGTTCAACTACGACGAGATGGAAGGCTCACAAAGGGTATATTTGACCCAATTAGACATTTTCTCTCGTTTGCAGTAGGACCGCGGTTGAGGGTTAGAAACATAGAGGTAGAAATAGAAATAGATTTATAAATCAACTTTAACGTTGTCAATATTTTAATGTAAAAAAAAAACAAATTATCAAATGAAATACATCTAATACGTGGAAATATTTAAAAATAAAAGTAGGGCTCTCCTAAATTGGATTAAATGTTAGAAACGTAATACCTTATGTAATAAATACAGTTGTTATAAATTCATAAAATATTTTGATTAAAAATATTTATAACAACAAATACATGCCTACTTTATTTCATTGGTATGTATAACTTGTATAAGTCTCGCTGATAAAAAGGGTAAATACATAGCTGTGTTGTCTTTAATTTTTCTGTAGAAATTATTATCTAGAGGAGTATAAGGCTGCCATTTTTGTAGGGATTTTGCACTGTAAAATATTATGATGTGGTCCACAATTTCCTTTCGAAACAATTAAACTACAGTGTTTTGTTGATTTTTGAGATGTCTCAATTAATACAATGTATATAATATGTAATTTATATATGTATACGTGGCAGGCAAATGGTAAAATTTGGTATTTTACAAACAGCGTCGTCAGTTTTTAAACGCTCGTAGTTATGTAATTTGCCTTTCGGTTCGACTTTGTCATTTTATAAAAAGCCGAAATCGAAAGTCTCACCAAAAAGTGAAAAATTGGTACGACCACGGATGGAGCGAGGAAGAACGTGTTAGGTTTACATACATGTAAATACAAGGTTTAGTAATATTTCTAATAGAATTACTAACTATATGCCAAAGAAAACTAAAAAATGCCGTCTTTATGACGAAGATTCGTCAAACTGCAAAATAGCGAGCGTTTAGAATCTGATGACGCCCTTTGTAAAATGCCGAACTAAACTGTTTGTCTGGGACTTATTTTATCTATTACTTATAGTATTTAATCATAAACACAAAGTTTCAAAGTATTTACTACATGAACCTGAACCGTATAATTCATCAAACTCTGGTAACACCGCATTTGTTTGGCTATTAATAAAACTGCTGCTGCCTCAATGGTTTGAACTAAGCATTTTGTTTGCGACTCTAAGTTTGAGAAATAAAGGGTTTTTAGGAGTTAATTGCTTTGTTAAAGGAAATTATTTTGCCATCCACCCAGTTCATGTACATGAGTATTTCGCAACTTGAAAATAACTGTTGAAATTAATTTGAATTGAATTCTGCCCTGCTCTTCAGGGCTTACTATATTGCTGGCATAACATATTCAGACAAAGGTATTATGTGAGTTTGTGTGAACATTGAAAGAAGACGAAGGGCGTTTTCAGTATGAGTGAACATGTTGGTTCGTAGGTTTGCACGTTGATCACTAAACTAATACTCTTCAGAGCATTTTTTACAATATTTTACACGTGAAACATTGCAGTTTAAAAGTCTTACGATATTCTCCAAAAAGTAACAATATGATAATGCTTTCAGGGTGCTGCTAGGGTTACCTTACCTCGCTTCTGCAGCGCATCAGGGATGTTCGCGGATGTGCAAGAGATTGTTTCTATGCAATAATGCGCAAAATATGCGCTTTCCTGGTGCGCAGGGTGCGGGATGGCACCAAAAGTATCCTGAGTATGATCGCAAGCAGACTGGACAAATCATTACTGTGAAATATCGGGGGAGTGGTGCGGAAATGTTATATTACACCACCTTCCCAAATTAAAATGTATATATTTTTTTTACTTTTTATTTCTTAATTGAAAATTTGATAACTGACATTTTTTATTTTCAAGACTTATCTACTAACAAAGTGAGCCATTGTTGCTGGAATAAATAATTGTTCCAGTTCATTAATTAAATAGACGAGTAAAGAGAGCATTAGCTGCACGCAGAAGAAGACTGATATCAGGAAGTGCTGAGAATTGAAGAGGAAGAAAGATGTATGTTAAAATTAATTGAAAAGCAAACAAAGAAGATTATAAGAATTGTGATTCGACATTAATGACAGAAAAAGGAAAAGGAAGATCTAGACGCACCTATTTTACTCAAGTGAAAGAGAAAGTTTATGTTAATGTCATATCAAGAGATGAAATCATTATCAGAAGAAATAGGGTTAACTTCAGTCGCTCGGTACAAAGTGCAGAACTTAACTTTGTTTTTCTCGTTATGAAGTCGAAAGTGAAAAATATATTGGTCTATGGCAATTAACGTCAATTAAGTTCAGTTAAAGTAAGGTTTATGAATCAACAGCTTGAAATTTAACGTACAATTAGCCATGATTTTGTCGAAACAAACTTAAAACAGCATTTTAAGCTTGTTTGGACTAAGTCGTAACTAATTGTGCATTTCATTTTAAATTGTTGATTTATAAACTCTAAATTATTGGCGTGAATTGCCACATAACAATATGTTTTTCACTTTTAACTTCCCAACAAAAAAAAAACATCTACTTCCGATGAAAATTGTGCAGGCCCATACGAACAAAAATTAGGCTTGAAAAACTTAACCACTATTCCTGAGTAGACTTAACAAATATTATATGACTATAAGAAATTGGTTTCATGACTTTTAATAAATAATATAATTACTATTTTCCCGGGGAAATTACGAAAGCTATCACAAATCTTGGGTAAGATTCACACACATAAAAAAGTAAACTTGCCGAAAACAGATGCGTGAGATTTATTCATGCTATTTATTTATTCATGCTATTTCAAGTAGAAACATAATCAAAACGCGTCAATATTAAATAACCACAAAAGTGGCAGGAACTGTTATTTATAATCAATAATCCAACAGGTTGGAAAAAAACGAGAGGTTTCGTGGGACACTCGGTTCGAACGAAGTTGACGCGCGTTGTAATATACCTAGTATATATGTACAATGTACTCAATTCTAAGAAGGCTCAATTTTGGTATATAACCTTTCTGTTGATAACCGAACGAGAAAAGACTTGTGGAGCAAGTATAAAATAGCTAAAATTTTTTTCATACAAACTTGGACCACCCTAATGTACATAATGTGTTTGTAATACAAACACACATACTTATCAAAAGTTTCGTGACGGTCGAAGTCTTGTACTTTTTTCTAGAGTGTAGAGTGTAAAGTGCGATAAAACGTAGAAATAAAAAAAAAATAACATTGGGCTTACACAAATAAAAAAAAAATAGTGCAAACATACCTCTACAATATACACATGCCTATCTCCCGGAAGGCTAGGCAGAGACTAAAAATTACCATCTGCTACGATCCTGACACACCAATGTTATTTAAGATAATAATGTTAGTAAAGCTCTCCTAGCAAAGTTGTGTCATTTTATATATTACTTTATTAATGATCCTGTACAGCTTTAAAGCGTGATTATAGTTGTTATGCAGGATAATTTGTAACGTATTGCATTAAAGAAGACAAAATTGCTAAAAAAGCCTTATTAACACTATTAATACAGAAAACAATAATAAGTTGTAGGTTTGGGAACGAGCCCCGACACAACCATCTTGAGACGATCGTTGCCTTAATTACGGCAATATGAATGATGTATGAATGTTTGAATAATAGAATAAATAAATGAAATGAAACAAAATATATTAATTTATGTAATGTAAGTATATCAGATACATTTATTACAGGTCGGTTTTAATGTAGCATAATTAAATAATCTATATCTTAAAGTTTTATATTATTAATAATAATATGGGTAAATACACAAAAAATAATAAAGATAAGGTTTACTTAAATTTTATAAAATAATACACTTAAACGAAATAAAAAATATAGGAATAAGAAATAAATAATATTACAAATATATGCAATGCATATGCTTAACTCCAGCCATTTGTTTAGTCTTGCCAAATACGTTCTCTGAAAAAATAACTTTGTCGTTACAATTTTGCTACGGCGGCGCGCGGCGTAGCAAGTGCTACGATCCCACAGTATTTCGGCTTTGTAGAACCGCTACGTCATATTCTGAACGCAAATACGCGTCAAAGGCAGGCTTTGTATGTTTTAAGATCAAACGAACATTGGAAAATGTATTTTATAACCACTAGTTTATGCCTGCGGCTTCGCTCGCGTGGAAGTGTTTTAGAATATTTGAGTAGTATCGACAGTTTTCAGCTTGGTGGTTATTTTATCAACACCCCTTATACCCTATATGTTGATAAAGATCACTTCTATGAAAGTATAGAAAACCGTATCCATATCTGTTGAGTGGTTCACGAGTTAAAACGGGACAGATGGACGAAAAAGCAGCCTCAGAACAATATTAATAACCCAATTTATAGTTTTGCAAAAATATTCAATGTACCAGTACAGACATGACCTTTTTGCTACTTTATTATTAGTATAGAAATATAAACAAAAAAAAAACAGTGTATAAAATAATGAGATTATTAGAACATTTATAGAATGTTGTTAATAATTAATTTCGTTCGAACATTCTCTATTTAACAGCTCGCAAAAAAAAAAATTACAGTGCAACTACAATTTAAAATAAATAGATAAAGACTTCTTTTATGGATCGATTCTTTATACCGCCCAAAAATTGCTCAAAGCACAAAAAAATATAAAAGAAAAAGAATGCAGCGTATGCGAAAACTGATGATTTTATAATACTTAAGTTGCTTCAAGATAATTGGGTTTTCAATAATCGTAAAATTAGATGTAAATTCCAAAAAATTTATCGCATATTTAAGATTTACTAGCTTTTTTTGGATAAATGTTATTTCCTTGATGTTATTTATCGTCATCATTTCTCTGAGACTTATTTTTCAGGCATTATAAATATTTCTTGAAATTTCATAACAAATCGCAAGAAGCCACCCTTAAGGTCGCATTTGTGTGGATAAATGAAAATTTCCCCCAATTATAGTGTATACCAATAATTTAACGCAACATTTTTCATATACATAAACTCAAACTATCATACTACATAAGCTGCTCAGATTCAGTACTGGCTTGTCAACGCAGAACCTATCTAAAACAAACAAAATAAAAAAAAAATCACACTTGGTGGTTGTTAGCACTGCCACATGATCATTTGGAATAATAATACAAATAAAGAATAAGCCAAAAATAGTTAGTAAAATTGTATAGGCACTTTATATCAGGTGTCTTAAATGGTCTCACGCAGACCGTTGTTTCGTGAGCTAAAAGTTTTACCATTCCCTTGGATATATTTGAAATTGCCACTTTTGTCAGACAAAACACTCACCTATTTAAAAAGGCAAAAGACATTTATCACAGAAATATTCGAAACCCAAATAGATTGGTTATCGACAACAAACTTAATACTGAACTTTATAAAAATAGTTGTTACGTCACGTGTAACAAATTGCCTTAAAATATACTCGATCTCCCGTCATTAAACATGTTCAAAAGTAGATTACGAAAATGGCTTCTAGAAAGTACCTTTTAGTCGCTCAAACAATTTTTAGATTCCTAGTACTTGTAGTATTTTGTGTGTGATTTTGCATGTATCCTCTCCTATCTGACTTTGTGTTGTCTATAAAATTATGATTATATTGTAAAAAATAAATTTCGTAACTGAATAATTAAACATGTGACGATTAAATTGTATTGATGTTTTTAAAATATTTGCATGCTAACTTATTACTAGCTAAATATGGCGATTTCTCTGCATAACTTTGTTCCATCTTATTTATTACCCTTTTCTATGCAAATAAATGATTTAGGATTTATGGTTGTTCAACTGTTTTCAAACATATTTGTATAAAGTATTTTTCTTTGCTAATTGGGACTGATAAACGAAATTTTATAAAATAACCTTAGAGTAACAAAAATGGAATGTATGTTTGGTTATATATGTCTTTAAATTAATGTGTTGTGTTTGAAATATTTTTGTCTCTTATACCAAAGTTTTTATCAATGGAAGTTAATATTAGTCAAGTTATTCAAGTAAAAACAGCAAACAAACAGTAAGATAAACATTTACCAGCCTCGTGCTGATACAAAATGTAAAACACCAAAAAGCTACTTACATATTCAATCCGATTCCTTACACACGTAACGTTTATAACTTTCACGAAATATCACATCCGAATCGGTTAGTCTACCGATTAGTCTTTACGCACATACGTACATAACACTACACTACACATTACCTCCTCAATCCCACAGTATAATCACGCACAATGTTTTAATCGTTTTACTATCACCAAAATTTGTGTGCGTGTGTACCAAATTTGGAATTATGCGACACTATGCCCGTTCTCTACCGGCGTTGGGATAGCACTGGAAAGCTTTTCGTCCCGGCCGCGTATTCGAATATAACTGTCTCGGTCTCTCCTGAAAAGTTTTCAGGCTTAGGATGTAGTCGTCTCGCTTGCACACGAGGGGATGGTGGTACACGTAATATGTATAGGTCAATATCAAGCCTCCTCGGTGCTGGGAGGCTGCAGTTAGGGTAACTACGTTGGTAGAAATATAATAGACTTAAGTGGAAACATCAGAGACATTTTAAACTTAGAGTCAGCACATTTTTAATTTCAAAATTGTTTTCGGCTTTTAAAAATATCAAGTTTTAATTGTGACTTTAAACAAGTATTTGTATAATATACTAGTTGACGCCCTGCGGCATTGCTCATGTGAGACCCTTTTTACCTGATAAGGTAGAAATTTTGAAAAATCTGACTTTAATCCTTTTCTACATAATAAAGGAAACCTCTGTCCAAAATATCAGCTTTTTAAGTCCAAGGCCTTAGGCTGGGCTTTGTTGAGTCAGTCAGTAAGTGAGTCAGATCTTCTCCAAATATAATATAATATGATATGTAAGTTGTAGGGTAGTTGGTTTTGGTAGTATTTTGGGTCGAAATTTAAAAAGAACAATTTCAATTTCCATAGCTTAATTTTTAAAAGTTTTTTTTTCTTTTCAGCTAGTATACGTCATTTTAGAACAAAGTTTTTATTATTTTGATATACAAATTAAGCATTTTTATTTAAATGATTTTTTAAAGAATTTTCTTATATGACGTCACTTGAGATTGTGATGTGTGATTGTTTGTAAAAGAAAGTGGTCTGTCTCTGTCTGTCTACTCATCTGTCATCCAGCTGTCAAATCAGTCGGAAGAAAATTATTATAATATAAAATTTATTTTGATAGCAAAGGAAACATTTCTAAACAGCCATTTCTTAAGTGACGTCACATGAGAGTAAATAGATGTAGGAGCTTTTTCGTAATTATACTCATCATCATAAGGTTTTTTAGACACGAAGTTCAAAAATACGGCTTAAGAAACCGAATTCTCAAATGGTTTTCGAATTAACACACCTTAACATAATTTAATCTATGAGAATTGTGAATTTAGCTTAATGTCTACATACATTTTATATCTACTTCCATACATCATCAAATTTGTACTACAAAAGTATACCTAATATAAATAAAAGTCTTCTTATACGAGTTCCATTATTTAATTTATTTAATTGCTAATTGCCAATTACGGTTCATCAACGATGTCAAATAGAGACGAAACTTGCTGTAATAATTAAATAAATAAAATAGTGGACACGAACACTTACAAGACTTTTATAAATATCATAATGAAGTTCCATGAAGAAGTCGCTTACAGTATAAATTAAAAATATACCTAATGCGTCCCCTTAAGGTTAAACTTCAGTCGCTTAGCGCAAAGTGCATAACTTAACTTTGTTTTTCTTGTTTAGAAGTTAAAAATTGAAAATTGACGCCAATAGTTCAGTATTAGTGACAAAGCATGAGTTTGATGTTTAATGCACAATTAGTCATGATCTTGTCCAAACAAAGTTAAAACAGCATTTTACTTTGGTTTTGAAAAGATCAGTCTAATCGCGTATACAATTTCAAACTCTTGCTTTATAAACCTCACTAATACTGAACTATTGGCGTCAATTGCCACAGTACGAAATGTTTTTCAAATTGTTATTACTTTACAAGGAAAACAAAGTTAAGTTATGCACTTTGCGCTAAGCGACTGCCTTTTAACTTAAATAATATTTAGTAATTTTTTAATACGCCTCCATAAAGTCAGTCTATCCGTCCGCCGTAACAGACCTAAACCTACAGGACAAAGTCAAATCAAATCAAATATTTTAATTTCAGACTAGACTAAAACCATTATTATAGTAGTTACTACTCTACAGTATGTCGTTAATAAATTATGTTAGTACTTAATAAATTGAAAAATAAAAAACTTCTTTTTTTTTTTACTTATAAATAAACAATTATCCTCACATACGCATAGCCACCCTACACCATCCGTCTAAAGTCGTCTGTCCGCGCATGCGCAACACAAACCTAGCCTCAACGAGGTTATGACGACATCGCACACACCCGAAAATTAATTATTCGGAACATTACAAGAGCGATACAACGATGATAGCCGCCATTCGTCATCATCATCATCAATTTCTTCTTTGATGCAGAAGAATTTTCTGGAAATCTAGGAAACTTTTAGTCATTTTATGTAACGGCTAAAACTATAATGTATCGACCACTAATCCAAAGGTAGCGAGTTCAAAACTGCCCCACATTTGTGTTCAGTTTGCGTGCTTCTAAGGCAAGTTCATATTTATTCCTAAAGTATGACGGTAGGGCTTGCCAACCTTCATGCTGGGACGTAATAAGCATCGGTGAAACGTGGGTTTTACGAGTGTGGATTGCGACTTGTACTTCACAGTACCGGAAACTTCTGACACCCCCTAGGGGACTTATGTCGTGACGATTTATTTCAAAATAGTATCAGCTGATTCAGTTTTAAAAAACAGGGATCTTTCCAAAACAAATTTTTATGGCGTTTTTTTGTTTTTATATACAGGTTGCTTGGAAATTAGACTTTTTCCTTGAAAGGGGTTATGCTAGCATTTCCAACAAAAAATGCCTATCAACTAGGGGTCAAAAATAATAATTATTTTTCAAGTAAAACGCGTCGATATTTCAAAAATTACAAAATAAAAATGGTTTTCTTTCCACCTTTTATTTCTGAGATTATGGGAATTCAGGGCATGTATTTTTTTTACAAATGATCACTCATGTATTATTGATCAGAAATATAATTAATGAGTGCTAAGAGGAATAGTTATTTTTAAATTATTTGTTTTTGGTAACCAGTCTGAAGGTTTGAAAAATAACATAAAAACTTTCGTAAGTTGGAGACCATTCATTTTCGATACCTAGTTGATGGGACTTAATTTGTTGAAAATGAACTCTAGTATGATCCGTTTCAACGAATAGGTCGAATTTCCAAGCAACCTGTATATTAGGATATAAAATTAAAAATTGTGCTTATCTATAACACCTTACGAAATTTTGAAAAGTAATAACATTCACATTTATTGGTTATTTTCAAGGTACAATGTATTTTAAATTAAGTAATAGTATTTTGTGCAACTGTGACATACTGTGAGACATTGGAAGGTTAGTTTCGTAATAGACAGCACGAGTTTACCAATTTTTTATTTATGTCCAGTTGCACACAATACTTATCTACGACCATCAAAAATGTTTTAACTAACAATTTCACAAAAATGAGAAAAAGAACACACGTCATGTTATTGTCATGATTCTCGTCATGATATCTGAGACCATGGAGTTAATAATAATAGGTTCATGCCTGAGACGCGTCTTATTAAATCGTACTACTATTCAGCGCGCTCCCGTGTTGAACAGCAGGATGTTTTACTAAACGCTTTTGCAAAGTTTAGCTACGTAAACAATACTCTATTTATGCGTTGAACGCGAGGATGATTTCCGAGCGCTTATTATTTAAAATGTCTTACGAAAACATCCTACGGCTCAACATGCTTACGTATTTAAAGACTTGAACTGACTTACTGAAATATTTCGTACAATCTTATGCACAAATCTGTGAATCATTATTAGCGTTATATGCTGTTGGCATAGGGATAATTAAAATGCATTGAGAATCAATGAACTGATATAATGTGTCTGAAAAGAAAAATCACAAACAAATGCAGCTAGGACAAATCAACCAATTAATTAAATCTTTATTACTTAGCGTTAGGCACATTATTAGAAACTTTTTGAGAAAGATCGTGTTTATCTTTTCTTACTGACTATTTTCTCCCTACTTTTATACTGTTGGACGGCCAGCCTGAACTCTATTTTTTGTTTTTGTAATTCCGCGTTGGTTGCACTTTAATTGTATTTGTTCTTCTACGTTGTATTTTAAAAATCAATTCGGAAGCATGCTGTGAAGAATTGATGCTTTTCAATCGCTTTGTTAAATGTTTAATTGCTTTTAAGCCGCCTGGTGTCAGCAGTATTTATTACGTCAACAGTATTTATTTTTTTACTCCTTCGGATTTTCTACAATTTTGGGGGATTGGTTAATAATGGCAAAAATCTGCTTACGTAATACCTACTTGCGATCAGTTGTTCTTAAAAAGTGACGGCGTTTATACTTTTCGCTATGCTACCGAAAGAGACAGAATATGAGGTATATGCAACAGACATGGCCCGGCGTTGGCGTCGAGGATGATTTCCGCATTTGCAATATTTTATTCGTCTATTGAATCCATCCTAGCGTTCAACTCTAGTGTCGATTCCGGACGTGCAAATTAAAATACATCAGATGAAACCATACTGCATTTTAGTGTTGACACGTAGTATGGATTCCGTAACACAGCGTCGCGAAAGCGTTTTGTAAAACATCCTGCTGTCCAAGACGGGACCGCGTTGAGCCGTAGTATGATTTCATAAGACGCGCCTGAGACTGATCAGAAGCGAGATGAAGTAAAGAGGGCTTGTGATTGATTTTATAGCGGGGTTACAATAAATTTGGCCAATCCCAGCGCAGAATTGCGGTCTTATAATGTAATATTATAATATCAGTCAAACAATACTTATAAAACGGCTTTTGATGTTGTAATTACCTTGTTGTATTAGGGGAGTAGATAAAATACGAATTAATACATTACACAATGTATGTTTGTTTCAATCTCACTCATCATTACGAAAATATAATAAAAAAATTACAATTATATATTATTACGATAATTTTAATAATTTCAAATATATTTTTGATAAAATAGAAATTATCGAAAATAATACAGCTTAACTGATCGTGCAAAGTATCGTTATGCACGCTTGTTGTGTAAAGGTGCCGACCACACAAAGCGCGTTGTTCTGCGTTCTGAATTCTGCGGTTTAAACAATAGAAAGCGCGTTCTCGTGGTCTGTATGTGTAATGTTATGATCCAAGCCGTTACATAGATTACAGAGACTGTGGAAGCCAGAACGCGGGAAGTAAAACGCACAACGTGGTTCTGTGTGGTCAGCGTCTGACTGTCGAGGTCTTTGTAAAGATCCATTTCAAAGATGTGAACGTAAAACGCAGAACTTGGAACGCAGAATTCTAGACCGCTCTCTGTGTGTCCGGCGCCTTAGCTTTAGCGTTTGTGCCTTTCTTACATGTGAGACGTAATTTGATAAAATATTTAATAATGAACTGATTGTCCGACGCTTATAAGAGTATGAAAATTGAAAACAGTTCACACTGCATAGCATTTCAGAAAACAGTCAATATTTACCAAACGTTTAACGAATCCAATGGTTTTATCGCAATGGAAATTTAATTTCATATCGCGCTGGAATGAATCGATTTGTTTGAAAATCGAGAATACTCATACATCATATACTTTTGTGAAAGGCTCGCGTGGTTTTAAGGATATTGAATAATAATGGAGGCTTTTGCGATGTATGTAGGCACAGTTAAACGTTGGCACTATCCATTGACAACGATTAGAGAACCTTGTCATAATAGGCGCAAAGACTAAAAACTGCCACCTATAATTATTCTGATTCTTAACAGCTTGACTTTTGTTGAGCTTAGGCCTTTTCGTTAGATATATTATTCCGATCCAACTCACAATCTAAACAAGCACCACCGTTATTCTTGTTCTACATGTAAAGTACCTTTATACATCGCTTATTTCTATTAGAGCGGGTACTAAAGTCCATGAAATTCCTATCATCATCCTCTAAGTTTGTTTGTTATGGTTAAGCGAGGATTTTCTTAATCGTGAGATGGTTCTAAAGGTTAAGGTTTAGTTTCCATGACCCCACATATAACTGTTTGTGGTAACACTCATGGATAAACATCCGCATACCGTTCTCTTGTGACGTTTACAATTCTAACCGAAAACTGAATCCGGGACTGTAAATAGCAAAACGTGGTTACTTAAGCATACGAACTAATCACTAACTATGTACCTGTAGGATTTGTCCCCACGGACGTCAAAATTTGACCACAGGGGCATTTGAAAATATAAATTTATTGTAATCAAAATAGTAATCTTGAAAGAGTTGTCTACAAAAAGTATTAGAATTTAATTATGAAATCTTCCTCCAAGGCGTATCTAATGAATTGGTGCCCGGCTAAATTCTAATTATCCACCACGGCCTAATTTTTCGAGTTTCGAATTTCGACCTTTCTTGTTATATTTTCCTGAATTTTTCTTGTACTTAAATTGCGTGATTTCTTTGCTCGTGGATAATTGAAAAATTTTCAACTACTTTCTCAGAGTTTCAAGATATTATTTTCATTAATTATGTTAAAAAATTTTGTCAGTAATTTTATTTATGAAATGATTTTTTACATCAACACAGTTTAAGAAGTAGGAATAATTTTTAGATATTGCCCTCTTGACACTGATTTTCAGATTTCACTTGAATATAATTTCATTAGCGGCAGTAGCTCAGGGGTGCTCGCTGGCCTTTCAATCTCGAAATCCAGGTTCGATTCTCGGTTGGGCATGCACCAACGAGTTTTTAGGAATTTATGTGCATAGTATTTGATCTTACTTACAACTTGCTGAACGGTGAAGGAAAACATAGTAAGGAAACCTGCATGCCCTAAAAAGCCTGTATTTGTGATCAAAGTACGGTGATAGGGCTCACCACCCATCACGTGGGGCCGTAATAATCGCCGGTGAAACGCGTTTGTACTGAGTATGGACTGTGACTTGCATTTCACGTTCACACTCGGAACACTTCACCCCCTAGAGGATTCATGTCGTGACGATGACGATATATGTATACCTAGGAAAATGAAATTTGAACTGTTGGTTCCTGTATGTCGTACACAGGAAAGGATTTTAGGAAATTCCCACGGGATCGGAAGAAACTGGATTCTCGCAAGCAACGCTGCGAGCGTCCACTCGTATAATGTGTATGTTTTGGCAAACTCAAAAGGAACGATTTACAAGAAAGTTTCCTAAAAGCAAACAGTCTTAGTATCCAACCTAATCATTCAAGTTATTATGAAAATCAATGAGAAGGTGTTGTAAAGACTGATCCTTTAGATCTTTGAACTGATCAAAGGATTTCGAGGCTCTTAAATTGACATATTATTAAATTTTCAGATATAGCTGTTGACTGCCAATATGATTGACTGACATTAAAGGTTTAAATTTATCAGTTCAATAGTACAGTGCTACAAGGATCTGATGGTGCGTAGATGACAGTGACAGGGGGGCGCAGCTGTGAAACAAGGAGTATTGTAGCGGCGTTAGTTCCGATTTTGGACACAAACAATTTACGCACCATAAGATCCTTGTAGCTAGCATTGTACTTATGTATATTATTGTATTTATGAGTAGATTATATATGTATATACAATATTTATTTAATTATAATTAAATTTAATATATTAAAGTATCTATGAAAATATGATTTCTTGGTTGAATTGATTATAGTAATTAACTTATCTGGCACTACCCTCAAAACATTCCACATCACCAAAGGTTAACTGGCAGAGAATGCTAATTAGCATTAAGTTCGCCTTTGTGGATTGTGTATTTATTTTGTGCAATAAAGTATTTACATACATACATACATACTTAGATATATATTTATATCTAAAATCGTTCCATGACTGACTGACTGATAGACAACGCACAAGCTAAACTGTTTATTTTTTTAAATTAAATATAATAAGGGAGTATCTCCAATACAGTTCTGTGGGGAGTATCCTGAAAATGTATTTTAAAATATTATGATACCCATACAGGGGTGAAAACGTTTTCCCGGCATGTATCTATCAATTTGAGTATCGGTGTAAATACTCAATTTTAAATAGATGATAAAACAAAAGTTTGTTCGCTAAGGGGGCAAAATATTTTGTAGGGAAAAATCGTTATCCAAAATCTGTTTTATTAATGTATTAAATTGTATTAAATATGATCGATTAAATTACTATTTGTAATAAATTACTATTGTAGTAAATGCAAAACCGAATACTTTGTAAATTCAAAAAATCTAATGTCCAATTTTTTGATTTATTTTACTTTTTTATATTTCTCATTTGTATTGAACTTTTTGTATCGCTATAGTTTTCCTGTAAATAGTCAGTTGTGACCTAAAATCTTTTTCATATTTTTAGGTATACCAGTTTCGGAGATAAGAAATAATTACATCTTTTGTGGTTTTTCAAAGATTTCTCGAAATCAGTGCCAATAAAAGCATTTTCAAATCAGCTCTTTCATGTTTAAAATTTGTACCCATATTGTAATTTTAGGGTAATTTTTTTCTTTCTTTTTTGTTGGAAATATTTTGTACAATTTAAAATCCTTTAAGTTGTGACATACGGACGGACAACGAAATGTACTACGGAACCCATAAAATATAGCAGAATCTGCATACCTATCTACGTGACGGTGTGTGTACACCTAGATGTAGTATAATTTAAATTAGTATAATATGTCGAAATAATTAAATACAACAAACTTACTATATTGATTCAGCAATCACTCAGCCTCAGTCGTTTAACCGATTTTCAAAGTTTTTGGTCTGATTTGAAAGACCTTTAAGGCGATTACCGTTGCCAAATTAGCAGCTCAATGTTTGTCGGTACAAATATCAACGGAAACGACATTGAAATAACGTTCATATCAGTGCACAATGCATAGTGGCTGTTAGGACGCACGCTGCGTCCTTGATAGGGCGAAATGGGAGAAAATAATACTTTTCACATGGACGTGATTGTTCGATTGAATAATGCAATGTTACGTTTATAGCTATCAAGTTTATCTATTGCTCAAAGTATAAATGAATTAAATCGACCAAGCCGCTTAGGAGAGGTAGGGAATTTAAGCCAAAAAAACATCATTCGGTAGAAATTAGTTTTCATATAGAAGTTTTGGTGGTATGAAAAAGAAAAATGTTGCGTGTGTTGTCCTAGAGTTGATAATCCATAATACATTTTTTCAATATTTTTGGTTAGGCCATAAAAGAGGAGTAGGCTTTAGAAAGTACCCATTTGGCGATACTAAGGGCCTTAAGTGTAAATGGGCTTTAAATAATAATGTCAGAGTCGAGTCATCATTTGATTCGATAAATTTATTGACTTATCCGCGGAATGCCAGCACTAGTTAGCACTGCTTGAAGATGTACAAGTATTCTCGACCATCACAAATAATCGAATGAGCCAACCAATATCACCTCTATCCATAGCTGATAAAGTCTTTGCCACTAGCCTAATTAGGATGGTTGCGTAGAACATATACAAGGACTTTCAATTAAAATGATAATTTAACCATTCCGACACATTTTTAAATATATGCTTTGTTACAGTTTCAAAAAAAGAAAATGATCTGCCAGGAAATTCCATCTCGGGTCTGAAGCGAAGCAGCCAAGATAAAATAAAGTAAGGTAACATGATAACATCAGATAAAATGATCTGCCTCATTTCCTAGAAAGGCGGGCGTGATAGCACCCTTGTAAATTTGGTCGCGTTGAAAAATATAATAATTTGTTGGCACCCATTTTGGTTCCCATTTTGTTTGTGACTTTTTAAGATAGGACGTTATTTTTTTTATTTTTGCAGGTTTAGTTTAGATTTAATTTTTGACAAGTACATACAGTTTGTAAAACAGAAATCACAATTTTTTGTTTAAAAAGAACATAACAGTTTTAGTTTGCTTTTTGAGCTAAAAAATAAAACAAATTTATAAAACTTATTATTTCTTGTCAGAGCATAATTCCATTTAAAGTTAAAAGTTAAAAAAAAATATCTATAATTCAACTGACGACGACTACAAGTTGGTCGAAATATATATTGATATAAGTTAATACTTTTTCATTTATATTCAGAATATGATTTAAAATATATAACATATCTTATAAGATAATCATTCTGGTATAGTGGTACCGATTCGGTGAAGCACATCTTAACTTACTTGACAGGACTAAACTTAATTTAAGCGTTCTGTCCTTGTCTTTTCGATAAAGAAAGAAAAAAACAGGACGCATAAAATAAGATTAGTCCTGTCAAATAAGTTAAGTCGTGTTATGCTGAATTGGTACCAATATCATAACATAAATACGTTACTACGAGTATATTAATATTTCTGTGAGGGTATTTATTATATTGGGTAAACAAAGCTAATATAAGCAACCTTGTTAACTTTGGCCTCTTTGAAGTTTAGTCAGTCACAAAAAATACATAAATTTGCAGGTTATGAAATCGCTTAACCTCTCGTCTGCCTAGTCATAGATCTGATCGATAGACACAATTGACTTAATTCATCCATCCATCCATCCATCAGCCTTGTTCGTCCACTGCTGGACATAAGCCTTTCCAGGACTTTGCCACTCCGGTGGTCATCCTGAAAGAATTGCCCATACCCACACACACTGAGCAGGTGGGTTGGTGAGCGTGGTGCCGGAACACTCGCACCAGTGACGCTACTGCCCGTCACTGGTCTGTTCTATATAAGGCCAGACAATTGTAGATGATACAGGATCAGCCAAAAATCAGCTCTGTGTAGACATGTTTTACCATGCTCGCAGCATAAGCTGAGCTGTCTCCTTTTGTTTAATGTATTTTTGTGTTTAATTTTGTCGTTTTACTTTTATGTGTTTTTTGGACAAATAAACTTTTTCTTGTCGTTTTACTTTTATGTGTTTTTTAGACAAATAAACTTTTTCTTTTCTTTTCTAAAAATATTTTTTTGTTACAGAATTTATGCCATTTTAGGACATAGTTTTTGTTATTTTAGTATATAAATTAACCATTATTTAAAAGAATTGTCTGATATGACGCCACTTGAGAATTTTAGACATTATACTGATTATGTGTGATTGCGTATAAAAAAGTGGTCTGTCTCTGTCTTGTCTATCTACTCATCTGTCAAATCAGTCGAAAGCAGATTATGATAATAAGGGCTCTGATTCAAACCACAGATGCCGTCTAAGCGACGTTCGTCGTCTGAGTTGTTCGACCGAGAGGTCCGCCACATTTGTTCATCCATGGTCCATGATCTAACTGGAGCGTCCCTCTCCCTAATCATAATGTTCAACAAGGGTCAAAATTAGTCATCCTGTATAAAGACAGGGAGACCACCTAGCCCCTTTCAAAAATTCCAGGAAGAAATACATTGCTTCAACGAGTACTTTTGACTGGTATGTTACAGACCAGCGGTTAAGAAGGTTTAGCAATAATCAAATGATATCGCGATGTACATGACAGACCGCGCCATCTAGATTTAAATTGCGTTAGATGAAGGAAAGTAGATTTAAAAAAAAACGGCCAAGTACGAATCAGACTCGCGTATCTAGGGTTCCGTATTGTGGATGATAAATTTAATTTTGTCATTTTCAGGGTTCCGTACCTAAAAGGTACAAAAGGAACCTTTATTGTGAGACTCCGTTGTCCGTCCGTCCGTATGTCACAGCCTCATAACTTTAGCACCGTTAAAGATCCATCCATCCATCCATCAGCCTGTTCGTCCAGTGCTAGACATAAGCCTTTCCAGGACTTTGCCACTCCCGGCGGTCATCCTGGATGAATTGCCTATACTCACCCACGCTGGGCAGGCGGGTTGGTAAGCACGGTGCCGGAACCCTCGCACCAAGGACGCCGCTGCCCGTCACGAGTCCGTTCCATATAAGGCTTGGCTATTATGGATGGATATACCGCCATCCATCGGTCCCAGGCATGGTGGGCCTCCTGGTTTTTTGCTTGTGAGCTGTTACTCTCCCCAGAATTACTTCGAGTGGGTCTCCAAGTAAGATGGTGGTACCTCTACAGTCGAGCCCGGCATCAGCTCTACCACCTGGTATTGATTTAATTGTTATTTTTGAATGTAGGCATGCTATGAAATAAATAGTGTTCCTTCGGTTTCAATTATTAGATAAACAGACAGACACCAAAGTTTTTTATTAATTTTCCCTTACGATGGTACAAAAAACAAAACATGTGATAAAAATTCATATATATAAGTATATAGATAATTATACATATAATACTCTTAATATTATTAAATGGTACGTTAATTTAGCTGAAAAACAATAGAAGTTCCAAGTTCCTAAAAATGGCTAATGTTTTTTACGTGTTTTAATCATAGTTGTGTTAATTTTTGTTTATTGTTTTAGGTATCCTTATGGATGAACAGGCAGTGACAGAATAACAGCGTCCCTTTGCTTCTGGCTTAAGGGACAAAAGCTGAGTCACCGACCTTTTCAACAGAACCTGTCTAATCCTAAATAGTCTTTAAGTATTATGTGTTTTGTGTTGTGTTCTGTTGAATAAAAATATTTTTATTTATTTATTTAATTAAAGCTCAGAAAGTTAAGAGCACAGTTCTCGGTGGCTTGAAGTCAGTCGCGCACGTGGTCGCTATGCTTGCTATTTCGTCCTACGGTAAAGAGCGAGCGAGACAGAGACACGATGTATTGCTCTGAGGACCGGCTTTGGTTTTTACCACGATTTTAGGAAAAACATCCTAAAGCTCGAAATGAAACAAAAATATATTTGATTGGTATAAAATACACTATGCTTTGAACCTAAAATTATGTTATTTGTTGTTAAGATTCTACAACATTTCGGAACACATACATCCATCAAAATAGGTGTAAAGTCTAGGATTTTTATACGCTTTAACTTAGGAACATATTTGATGTAAACTTTATGTTTTAGGTTGAAGTCATAATATATAATGTGCAGGAAAGGCTACACAAATTTGTAATTTAGGCAAATACCAGTAAATAAAGATATTATCAGCGAGATGCGCTAGTATGGGAGTTCGAACGACTACGGTTCTCTTAAGGCGAGGGTATTCGGAGAAATCGGTCCTGCTCCAACGCTTTCATTTAACACTTGGTTATCCCGCTCAGTGGATGCGAGGTGATCAGGAATCTCGCGATGTTAAAGTGTTTTTATCTATAATTTTGGAATTGGAAGGATGGGTTTAAAATATAAAGGCCGTTTTATATCTTACCAATAGAAACTTTGGGATAATATAGGTAGTTAGTCTGTCATAAAATAGTTATACATGTAATAAACTTAACTAAGCATACAAAACTCATAAAATATATTTATACAATTTCGAAATAAGCCGCCTTTTCTCACAATTATTGCTGTGCCCAACAGGGTGCATAATGATCTAAAATTTTATGTAACATCTTTAATGTACATTATGCTTGCAATAAACATATTAAGGGCCTTACTATTGCCAAATGGGTACTTTCTAAAGCCTACTCCTCGTTTATGGCCAAACCAAAAATAATGAAAAAATGTATTATGAATAATCAACTCTTAGACAACATATGCAACAGTATTCTTTTTCATACCACCAAAACTTCTACATGATTTTTTTTTTACTGAATGGTGTTTTTTGACCTCAAATTCCCTACTGCTCCTGAGTTGCTTGGCCGATTGAATTCATCTATGCTTTGATAAATAGATAAACTTTATAGCTATAAACATAACATAAGATTATTCAATCGAGTAATCACGTCCAAGTGAAAAGTATAATTTTCCCCTATTTCGCTCTATCAAGGACGCAGCGAGCGTCGTAACAGCCACTGTGCATTGCGCGCTGATATGAACGTTATATCAATGTCGTTTCCGTTGATATTTGTAGAGACAAATATCGAGCTGCTAATTTGGCGATGGTAATCGCCTTAAGTATTGAGTATTGAGTTTAAAAAAAACATAGTTCTTTTTGTTAATAAGGTTTTGTTGAGGAACTGTTGAGTAACTTTTGAGTACAAGTGTTGTCAGACATGTCTCCAAGTGTGGACTAAGAAATGTACCTTTATACTACACCTGCTTGGAAAGTACCTTCTTACTTTTTTGAAAACGATGCAGAAAATACGTCATTACTATCATACAAATATGCGGGCGGAAAAAGTGTATGAAAATTCATTTTTAACGTGCTTGAGCGGGCAGAAAAAGTATATGCAAATCCATTGTTAACGTGCTGTTTTTTTTAAATAATATAAAGAATGAGCAAGTGGCCAAGTGGCCAGTATTATTTTGCGAACTCGTACATAAAACTCGAAAAATGATACTGGCCACTTGCTTTTCCTGTACATAATAAAAAATAAGAAGGAAATAAAAAGTGACAATCGCACGCGAGTCAGTCGGTTTCTTTGATTGTATGTTGATTAAAAGTAAAATTATACTATTTCCTCGCAGGTGTAGTATAAAGCACTATGTATCACTCGGGAGAAAGCGCGATTCCCAACCCGTGTGTATTGAGGCCCTTGACTTCGCCTCGGGCCTCAAACTACACCCTCGTTGGTAATCTTCCCCTTTCTTCCCTCGGTGAACAATGTACTATAGTCCACACTCTTACATCCTTGTATTGTTTCACCGACGATTTTGATGTCCCAGAATTTGGGTGTTTGATGGGTAATGAGCCCTGTCGCCGTACTTCGGGAAAAAATTTGGACCCACAAAGACTTTATGGACTTTCAAAGTACGCATTCTATTATTTTATTAAAATACTCAGAAACTAGATTATCACGTAAATGGTTAAATACTGAAGATTTTTAAATTTTTATGAAATGTGTTTTATTATCGTATTAAAAATTGAAATTAAAAAAACCGGCCAAGTGCGAGTAAGACTCGCGCACGAAGGGTTCCGTACCATTATCTGAAAAACGGCAAAAAAATCAATTCTGTTGTATGGGAGCCATCTTAAATATTTATTTTATTCTGTTTTTCAGTATTTGTTGCTATAGTGGCAACAGAAATATATCATCTGTCAAAATTTTAACTGTCTAACTATCACGGTTCATGAGATACAGCCTGGTGACAGACGGACGGAGAGCGGAGTCTTAGTAATAGGGTCCCGACCCTTACCCTTTGGGTACGGAACCCTAAAAATAATCACTAAGTACTTGTTTAGTTATTTTTATGGCCGTGTTTTTTTTAAATAATTTAATTTAATTAAAATGTTTATTTCTTAATTATGTCTCGAGGCTAAGGTAAGCAATACAAAGGTATTGATCATTTTTTTTACTTCAAAGCAAAACCTGAAATTATGTA
Organism: Ypsolopha sequella; assembly: GCA_934047225.1. Classification (NCBI taxonomy): domain Eukaryota; kingdom Metazoa; phylum Arthropoda; class Insecta; order Lepidoptera; family Ypsolophidae; genus Ypsolopha; species Ypsolopha sequella. Next base: position 28,177,442 of record OW203987.1, read on the forward strand.
AGATATTTGCCACAAAAAAGGATTCGATTATCGCAAAGAAAAGGTCTGTTCTAGAGCCTTCTCAAGTTCTGTGTAATTTAAGGGTGTGTTTTCATTAAAACACCAACTTACATCCAGACAAAGCGTATAACAGCTTAACTTATGCAAAAAATATGTTTAGTGTTAAAATAGTAGTTTATGCTACAAGGACGAAAAGGAATAAATCACTAGGATGATTTAAAACACGAGCGTAGCGAGTGTTTTAAACGTAACCGAGTAATTTATTGCTCTTACGCCCGTGTATCATACTACGTTTTTCAATGCATAGTGTGAGGAAATAAAACAAATACAATCAAAGAAATCAATTTAATTATCAAAGTTGAAAGTTACATTGTTACAATTTTGCAAGGTAATGCAAAAAACAGTGGAAAAAAAGTATAACATTTATGGTACACAGGGAAGATTGCAGATTAGCCAACTTCTCGTAAATAAATTAAAAAATATATAATAAAGCCCTAAGGGAAAATAATCGACTTTCTTTTGGGTCTTGATGCATAAAAAGTGGGCCTTCACGAGCACTTGCATTGAAAAATGATTAATGTTATTCTTTACCTTTTTGTTTGCACAAGGTCAAATTCGTCTAGCAAATTAAAAGTGGAGATAGTACTCGTCCTCGCAAACAACTTTTAGTATGAAACCAAACCTGAAATCGCAAATGAACAAAGACGCTGTTTTCACCTTTATGTCGAGTAGGTAATTAAATTTTCTACGGAGCAGCAATTTTGTGATTTGAGGGTTGGTTTTTTAATGAAAGTTGTTTGTATGGACTAAATTATTTACTATTATAACGTCCCACGTCCCCGTCCCCAGGGTAACCCCTATCGCCATAATGCGGGCACAAATCTGGACCAACAGCTAAGCGTACCTTTCGAGGCACAAAATTTGACTCTACGAGATTTGAACCCAGGTTAAGTAGTGGTCAATATTATCAAACCACTCGACCATGGAGACGGTCAACAAAACAGGGGCGGAGAGTTAGAAAGATAATGAGCTCGTCTCCTGACAGTGTTGCCGACTTAGCGACTTTGTCGCTAAATCTACCGGAATTTCCGTCAATTTAGCGACTAAAAATGACTTTTCATATATCTAAGTGACATTTTTAAAACTGGGATTCCATACATTTGGCGACATTTTGATAACATTTTAGTTAATCTGGTGACTTTTATATAAAAATCTAGGGACAAGAAAAAGTTTTTAACGGCAACACTGTCTCCTGTATTAAAAATATCAGTATATTTTTTTATGGTAACTTATTAATTAGTTAGTACTACACCGAGCCAAATAGACACACGGAATGCGGCGCACATATTTCGGGTATGGATGGCAAAAAATAAAATGAAAATGGGTGCAGCAAAACTCCGTCAACATTGAAATTTAAATTATAGTTATATCTATTGCAATATCAGAATTAATTCGCATAATTAATTTCCATTCCACCCAGGTGCCTACTTGGCTTGGAGGAGTAGAACACCATTTGAATATTTGAAACATTCCTATTATTAACGTCTAGTTAGCGTTAAAGATATTTATCACTTTTAGTACGTCATCGTGAACGGTGAGGTCACGATCTGCTCTCTCTGAATGCATACAACTTCGTTTTTTTTTTAAATAATGCAAAAATAATTTTAATACTGTTTTTAGATTTTTAAACGTTAAGAACCCGCTCCGAATCGTACTTCATACATATCTAAAAACCATAATAACTCGCGAAAGTGGAAAAATTCAATCAAATTTATTTTAGGCTATCATTTAGACGGTCTATATGAAGTGGTGTACGTCCCTGATTTTTTCAAAAACATTGCGTTAAAGACCAGAAAAATATTTAAAATAATGGGTTTTCTTCTTAAAATCGAGTACTTTTACAAAGCTTCGTTAAGTGATTTATGAACATGTAACAAGCAAAGTCAGCACATACATCACTTGGAAGTATCATCAATATTCTAATTAAATAAAACAGAATAAAAAATAACAAGTAATCGAGGCACACTTAAGGTATTCGGAAATAATTATTGTTTCCAACGCAAAGGGCGAGACTCGCTCAGGACAGTTCGAATGGCGTAGGGCAAAGCGTGAGGCGCTTGTTTAGATCAGCCAGCCAAATATGCGCTTTATTGTCGCGATACGTCTCGCGTCGAATGGTAGTTGGCATCGTCCTGCACCGGGTTCTTAAGGCGCTCTTATCCCAAAAGAGTGACTCTCTGTTTTTTTCTTTACGTGTAAGGAGTAAAGAAAATAACCACACTTTTGTACTTTTTCGTTGTTTTTATCGGTTTTTAAATTGTTTAAAAATAAGGAATATGTTTATTAAATTCCACTTACGTGGTCGACCTAGAAAATTTAAAGAAAATTACCAGATATGTTTCGTTAATAAAATATTGGAATTATGGAAATGACATGATTTGAAAGGTCTTGTTACATGCTGTGTTCGTGAATTATTTCTATCAAGCAAAGTTTATCTGATCATGTAACACATGCGTAGAAGACCTAGATAAAGGTGTGAACCATATTGTGTATTTTTTTTTTTAAGTTTTGGACGATATTTGAAAGTTCTATTTGACTTTGAAATTACTGATTTTGGGATAAGAGCGCCTTAATTAATTTTCATAAAAATTTTCATATAAGAGATTGGCTCATTGTAAATGAGACCGCTATTCAAAATCAGTGGAATCACAGACTACTAACAAATCAGTGGAATCACAGACTACAACTAACAAATCAGACAGAGATTTCACACAGTCCCCGTTATCTGGACCCTCATTACGAATCCTGTTGCTGTTTATTGTAAGGTCGAGGTAGAGAGGTGACTGAGGGCCGTATCTTCTTGTAACTCGACGAGGAACTTAGGCGGGAACTTGAAACCTTAGTATATACTTATGTAATATAATCAAATTATAATTACAATTTTGTCCTAACGAGGGAAGTAAATGAAGCCCTTTGAGACGCCATTTTTTTTAAGCATTGTTGAACATTTTTGTCTGCTTGGCCGTCTATCGGTATTATCTCAGAGAAATTAAATTTCCTTCCGTAAAAAAAGTTGTTCCGAAAGTGATGTACATGCTCTGAACATGCGAAACGCGTACAAAAAGTTTTAAAAAATTAGCATGCTCAATGTGCTAAGCCTACCGGCCTTTTTTCCAAAAAAAAATCTCGCCTAATTCACCACTAGCTATACAGTTACCAGAATAGATAAGATGGTTGCACTAAACAAAAAAGAGTTTTGGGGATGGAGTCATTTGATGGAAAATTATTGAATACTAAAGGACACCCGCGACTCCATAGCTTTGATATAAACAACCTGAAATAACAGTTGAGTCTCAAAATTTGAGAACGAATTTTTAACAGAAATGTTAACAGTCAGTTTCACCTCTTCATGGAGTGAATTTTGAAAAATCGTTTCTTACTATATTATGTTCCAGATCTCATGTTTGTATCTCCAGCTGTTTATGCTGTGTTGTGAGTCAGTCAGTCACTGAAATGTCTTGGATAAGGTACTACGCATCCAAGACAATTAGACAAATGGCGAAGACTTTATTATCTTTTGACAGAAGTGATTAGTGATTGTATTAGACGTACAAGTAAATATAGATTTATGAAGTGTAGTACTGACTTGTTTTTTTTTTTTTATCATTACCACCTGATACGTAACTTAGTGTTCAGTGCTATATATTTTAGTAGTTAATTCATTAACTAATGAACACGGTGAAAATTTAGGTATATATGTTGATAGTTATACATATATGGGTAATAACATAACGGACCCACCGTACCCCTGGCCATACCCCCGTTGTCATGGTGATACCACCGTATGAAGTGACCTAGAGATCGAGGCTTTTATATATTTAAGTCTAGGTTATGAATATGTACACATTAGTGCACCCTAGTTTTTGTTAAGGTGTTACGTAAAAGCACGAAGCTGCTTAGCAAAGATCGATTAATGGCTTTGTCTTAATTTGTCGTAATTTTTGTCTTTGATAACTAAAATATTTGTGTTTATTTCATGAAATACAAGGAAAAAAATATACAAATATACTAAATACCTAAAACTAAAAAACGAAAATTATATACTAATTAAAAATATCTTAAATTAAATGAAAAATTTGATTTAGATCGTTGCCGCTGGGGAGAGTACCCAAGAGACTGGCAGCGTTACCTCGTTGAATCGATAGACTAATCCTCTGGCCGAGGTAAGCTCCAGCTCTTGGATCACCAGATGATTATAATCACATTTGTGACTGATGCCGGGCCCGAATGGCCCGAAATGTATCTAAAATGTATTTAACTGTTTTTCCATGTAATTATAATTATATAATAAGGAAAATATTAGCTGCTGAGTTGCCAAAAATCTTTGATATCAAAGCGCTGTAAAAACAATTTTTTGTTTGCAAAACTGATCTGTAGGTAAACTAGAAAAAGTATTTTGCATACAGTTTCTTATGTGATAGTTTTATAGAACGGAACCCCTCGCCGCGAGTCCTTCTCGCACTAATTGTCCGTATAATATTAAAGGTCATTTCCATAAACCGTCTTTCCAATTCCAACATTATCCCATGTAATCTGGAATCCATAAATCAGTATTTAAGTCCGGACTTCAAATTGTCAGGTCTCAAAATTACTATTCATGAAGGTTTTTAGTGAAAAATGAGTTTGGGGTAGAACATTATATCAATTATAATATATATAATCGGGTCTACCGCGATCAATTTTTACCTTTTTACGAAAAGGGGACGCCCGACGTTTCGAGACAGTTGCATGTCTCGTTGCATGAGCGAAAATTCAACAAATTGATCTCAAAACAGAATCCTGAAAAAAGTCGTAATTTGTGTAGTGTATCAACAAAACCTGACGGTAAGTGGAAGCAACAGTCAGAGGTCAAAATCAGACTCGCAGACACAGTGATTAATTTGACAAATTCTGTGATAGATGAAGCAACCACTAGTGTACTTGCAAAAGGGTTGAATTTTGCACTAACACCAAAAAGGATTCCATATGAAAACATCATAGCTAGGGTTGAGGAAGCACTTATTCGTAACAAAGTAACATCGAGCGACGCGGAAACTTTGCGACAAGATGTTGCCGTGATTCTACGAAAATCGAAGCTACCGAAAAGTAACATTACCACAACAGAGCGTGAAGCACTTAAATCACTCCGTGAAAACAAAGAAATTTTAGTGTTAAAATCGGATAAGGGAAACGCTACTGTCGTAATGAATACTGCTGACTATGATGAAAAGATACAAGTTTTGTTGAGTGACAAAAATGTGTACAAACCAGTGACGTACAATCCAACAGCCAGGGTTAATCGACATATACGTTCCTTGATTAAAAACCATGAGGACCTCTTCACTGAAGATGAATTTCAAAATCTACACAGACCGAAAAATGTTCAGCCACCTAAACTTTATGGTCTGCCGAAAGTACATAAAACCAACGTGCCCCTACGTCCAATCGTGAGTCAGATTGGTTCACCCACGTATGATTTAGCGAAACATGTTGCGGGAGTACTGCAGACACTAGTTGGTAAAACTTCGTCTTACGTGAAAGATTCTCGCCATTTCGTAGATATTGCCAAGAATTTGAAACTGGAACCGAATGAGATTATGATAAGTTTCGATGTGGAATCCCTTTTCACTAACGTTCCAATCAAAGAGTGTCTTGATGTTATCAGACAAAAATTGAGGATGAACAATCTGTCAGAAGAATACATTGTTTTGCTACAGCGTTGCTTGGATGGCAACTACTTCCTTTACCAGGGTCAATATTTTCTCCAGATAGATGGTGTGGCGATGGGAAGTCCTGTGGCTCCGGTGCTCGCCAATATCTGGATGGAACATTTTGAGGAGGAGGCTTTACGTACCGGTCCCTCAACAATCAGACTCTGGAAGAGATATGTTGATGACGTATTTAGCATTCTCAAGGGGGGTAACGAGGAAGCAAAACAGTATGCAGATCATCTTAACTCCATCCATCCAAAAATAAACTTTACGTATGAGATGGAATGTGACAGAACTTTGGCATTTCTTGATGTCAAATTAATGGTGAGATCTGATGGTTCTCTGGCCCACACTGTATATCGAAAACCAACACACACAGATAGATACCTGCACGCCTCTTCACACCACCATCCTCGTCACATCCAATCCGTCATGACATCACTAACAAACAGAGAGATTGGCCAAACAAAACGTAGCGTACAGGAAAGGGTCAAGGAACACATAGCAGCTGTGAAAAACCGGCAGATGTACAAATCAGCGATAGCAGAACATCTTTTAGAATCCGGGACCAACCACTGGATAGAACTGCATAACCCGAAAATTCTCTCCACCGATCGCCATTACTACCCTAGAATTGTGCGTGAAGCGATTGAAATCAAGAAACATCCAAATAATTTCAATAGGGAAGATGGTTTCAAATTGTCTCCCACATGGAGTCCAGTCATCGGGAAATTTAAATCGCGGGTTTCTTCTCTTAGTGCATCTCCGGATACTGTGAGTGTTGTGTGCCGTGCGTGAATAAGATAACAATTAATTTTAAAGACTAAAGTGTTTTTGCGGGTACAAGGAAAATACTTCGGTCGTCACCTGCATCTCATCACTGCGCCTCGCCATACTTGCCAGTTTCCCGTAGACCACGAGACATGCAACTGTCTCGAAACGTCGGGCGTCCCCTTTTCGTAAAAAGGTAAAAATTGATCGCGGTAGACCCGATTATATATATTATAATGTGTACAAAACGCGAGAGTTTAAAGTTAAACATTATATCAAGTAATTAAGTTATGAAAATTATTAAACAATTTGGAGCCACGGTGTTTTTTGATCATATCAGTGCGGAATCAAAATAACTGAAATAAAAAATAGATCTAAAAATAAACTGATAACTGTGTCCTAAATGATGGAGGAGTTCCCATAAATCTTTTATAGGTATGATAATGACAATCAGTCAATTTATTTACTTGTAAAATAGGCATAATTTTTTAAGATATAGACATAATAAAATCATAAACTTAAAAAATTACACACGCACTAACTAGAAAACCTATTTTTTAAGACCGTTTGAAATAAAACCACTAAAGGGTACGTTAAAACAGCAATCTTAACTAACTTAAAAGAGAGAACATCTTGGATTATTTTTGTCTTCCATTTTCGAGACATCGGCGCCACAAATTCTCATCATTACGGCATCCAAACACACACAAAGTGAAATTTCAGCCATCTCACCGAGCTCAGGTAGTTACTGTGAGATGTTCTTGAAGAATATTACGCAGGAGGTTAATGTACACGCAGGTAATCGCGACTTTAGGATAAGAATATGTAGAGTTTCTAAGATTATTCTTTTAGCAAATAAATAAAATTTTGCAAGCGTGGTGAACGCTGAGTATGTGTTAATATTTATGTAAAATAATTATTGTAAAACTAGTACACATATTGTGTTTATTATTGAAAAAAGTTATTCAAGTTTTACAAAGTATCTACAATGCAAGTATAAATCATATTTTTAAGTCCTCATATTAATGTCTTTTAGTTTCTGCATTATCCGTCCGTCTGTCTGTCTGTCTTTCTGTCTGTGGCTTAACTAAGAGAATCTTAGTACTAGAAAGCTGTAATTTGGCATGGGTATACAATACATATTAATCACGCCGACAAAGTGGTATTTTGATAAAATGACTTTAGGATAAAAATATGTAGAGTTTCTAAGATTAAATTTATTCTTTTAACAAAAAAATTAAGTTTTGAAACCACGGTGAACGCTGGATATGAGTAACATTTTGTGTAAAATAATTATCGTAAAACTAAAACACATGTTTGTTATTGGAACATGTTATTCAAGTTTTACCAAGTACCGACAATGCAAGTATAAATCATAATATATCGGATTTACTGCTACCTTTAAATGAAACTACATATTGTACTGATCATACTGAACCACTTTTCTTAAGAAACATATCCATGCAAACCTTTTGTTTAGGAAATATTTGAGTTTCAAACAAAAATGCGTGAGCCCTAACGCAACGAAATACGGGTGTTTTTCGAGAGAGTTTTGTCCATGAAACAGCTGTTCACGCATAGCGTTCTAAAATAGACCTTCTTCCTGTGAATTAAAGTCTCTTAGTTACAGTTGAATATCTTTTCATCTGATTTTTTTCAGTATGATCATTAGATTATGTAGTTTTATTTAAAGGTCGCAGTTTTATTACACCCTTATGTATAGGTCCTCATCTTTATGTCTTTTTAGGGTTCCATAGTCAACAAGGAACCCTTATAGTTTCGCCATGTCCGTCTGTCTGTCTGTCCACGGCTTAGCACTGGAAAGCTGTTATTTGGCGTGGATACACATATAAGTCATTCTAAAAAAGTGTTAAAACATTTTTTTGGTGTACCTCCCCTAGACGAAAAGTAGAGATGAATTTTTTTTTCGTCTATACCATGGTGTGGGGTGTCGTTGGATAGCTCTTTTTAAAATATTGTAGATGTGTTAAAACTATTTTACGATTCAATCATCCGTTTGCGAAATATTAAGTTTTAAAGTGCAAATTTTTGTAACAGTCAAGTGTCCACCCCTGCCAGCTAAACGGTTACTTATAGATATGTGAAAAAATTCAGTAGTTTATATAACGAAATTGAAATGATAACTATCATAGGTAAGAAGGCTTTACAAGTTAACGAGTAAGAGTCAACCAACTTAAAATGAAAATTTCGTACAAATTCCATTCAAAATTATAGATGTAGTTGTTAGTTGTGTAAAACAGGTAGTAAATATAAGTTATTGAATCTTCTAAGTCTGCAAAGTGTGACGGACAACTATGGAACCCTACACAGTGCGTGGCCCGACACGTACTTGACCAGATTTTTAATTTTATTTATCAGTGATAAAATATAAGTACTAGAAGAAGTAAAACAGTAATAATATTGTCAAAAGAAACAGCATAATCAATAGAATGATTGATTATCGGTAACAATTGACCAATAATAAATCATAAAACAAAAAATACTCCAAACGAAATCAAAGAGACAGCTAAAATTATTTCTTTAATTTTAAACATTTTTAAGTCAGTATGCATAGGTTAGCCAATATTAGTTTATTTGTTAAATTTCCGTAAATATGTGCCGGCTATCGAATATGTGAAAATATTGCAATGAGATATAAAATACCTTAATATAATATAAAAGGAAATAAAACTGGAAAATTCTGAGCTCACCTTTATTTGACACACAAAGAAACTCAGTTTTAGAGTCATAGAGACTCAAAACGTCGTGTCGCGATAAAAGGAAGTAAGGAGACACTCTACACTTTTCTCTGTCTTAGAATTTCATATCACACGTGAGCAAACACAACAAACGGCCCCCTAGATTGCACAGTTTATTTCATATTCGCACTCATGTCATGTCATATTTACACCTCGCGAGCAGCGATGTTCGCTCGTTCGTTCACTGTGAACGCCTTTTCGAGATGGAATACTTTATTTGCGCGAATTATCTGAGTTATAGCTCTATTTGCCGGGCCGTTTGAATATGAGAGCGTAATGAGGAATTTTTATATTTGTAATGGAATTTGTTGTTATGGGGGTGAGCAACTCATTTTTGGGATTTCGTTGTACAATGAAACACTCACTACAAAGTAATAGAATAAGTTAAGTTACTTTAATTTAATTGCATTGCATCTTTACTTGTCATTGTTAACTTTATATAAAAACTAAAAAACTGTGTGGAAGAGCGGGGTCTCCTAATACAAGTATTTACGTACTTAAAAGGAGTCTCCAACCCAGCTATGTTAAACCGCTTTGAATGATAAAAAAATAAAGATTTGTATTTGTATTGATGATATTTTTTTTTAGGATTCCTTACCTCTTCGTAGATAAATGGAACCATGATATTATCACTTTGTTTTCTATCTGTATGTCTCTTTGAGACCTTTTCCTCAGACACAACTTGGGGTATCAAATTGAAATTAATATACTTACCTATTAATATTGTGGTCTATGACCTAGTACTGCTCTAAAAATCAAGTTTTTAGTTTAACACTGGATCTGAGCCTAAAACATGAACTGCGCCTGATTTTGAGGAAAGAAATGAAACCTGAGGAGAATTCACAATGTAAACTAGTCGGCTATCCCTATTTTAGGTATATAATGCGGCAAGTTTGTAATTTTCGTTCAAATTTTCAAGCTCGCTTATTTATTTGATGCAACGTAACGGAACCTTAGGGCTATTATCCTACTTGCACTTGACTGGTTTTTTTATGGCTGATTCGTAATAATGAAATATTAATTATGATTATTGTAAAACGGCTCACCTCAATGAGCATTTTTGATCAGGATAGTCGACCAGTTTCAGCAGATTCAGACTGCCTTCTTCCGGGTGAGTGAAGACGCGTGATGTTGCGTCTCGCACAGAGTTAATTTTATATTTCAAAATTGTCAAAAAGGCTATATAGGGCCTACCATACGCGCAAGCTTTACCACACTTTTGCCTGCGCAGACCGACTGTAACACCGTGCTTGAAGTTGGTAAAACTGTATCACGCGCAAACTCCAAAGCGCAGTCTGCTATCTTTTCGACTTGTTTGAAACTGTGCGTGTGGTTGAGCGTTCAGACACAGAATATAGTTCAGTGTTCACGCCGCACTTTCTGTCAGTCGAGCTCTTGTCGTCGTGAGAATTGGTAACATTCCTATTTACAAAAATAGCAGATTTGTGTTCATACAAATCTGCTGCCAGTTCATGTATGGGTTTATTGGCCTGGAATATAAAATCAAAAGAAATTTTTTTGTCATCTTTGATCGTTTGCGCTTTCTTCTGTATAATGTTTCATTTAACTAAAATGCAGCTCGTCTTGTCGGAGATACAACCATTATATTATATAATTTAAGTGACTTCTTACTTCAGTACTTAGCTGTGCCCTGTGGTAGACGCGTCTGTGTTCAGTACTTAGCTGTGCCATGTGCTAGACGCGTCTGTATTCAGTACTTAGCTGTGCCATGTGGTAGACGGGTCTGTGTTCAGTACTTAGCTGTGCCATGTGGTAGACGCGTCTGTGTTCAGTACTTAGCTGTGCCATGTGGTAGACGCGTCTGTGTTCAGTACTTAGCTATGCTATGTGCTAGTCGCGTCTGTGTTCAGTACTTAGCTGTGCCCTGTGGTAGACGCGTCTGTGTTCAGTACTTAGCTGTGCCATGTGCTAGACGCGTCTGTGTTCAGTACTTAGCTGTGCCATGTGGTAGACGCGTCTGTGTTCAATCTTTTCTTGCGAGAAGCTTGCGTAGCCGAAAATATGTCGTGTTGCGAGTGTGTTAGGCCTTTACATCTATGAGATGCATCCGAGCCACGATCTGGACTACGACTTATTGTTTTAGTGACAATATGAATAGAAGGGTAAAGTTCAAAAATGCAATAACTGAGCTTATTTATTTGGAAAGCTAGAAACTAACTTTTCAATCATCTATTTCAGTTGTTTCTACAAGGTGTGTTCATAATTTTGCTGAAGCGAGAAACTGGCGATAGTACTCGTCAATACGATGGTCATAACATTCGGTGAAAAAAAAATTGAGAAATCGTGAAAAAATAATTAGTTGTTTTATACATTTCAGTGAAGTAGGCATGTAACTTTTCTATGTGATTATTGTTTTTCGCAAATTGAGAAATGGTTCTAAAGTAAAAGTTGTTAGAATAGACGAGTACTATCGCCAGTTTCCAGCTTCCACAACCTTATATTTCCACCCAGAATAAAAGGTAAAAAATAAATCTAATATTAAAAGCTTTTTCTTGTTATAGGAAGTGTACAAAAAAAAAACACGAAACAAAGATATTCAAAGCGTTAAATTGCAAATCAAGAACTCCAAATTTCTTATAAATTATGCAAAACCTTCGTCACAATTAAAACACATGATTCATCTCGTGGGCAAAAAAAAACGAAACAAAATATTTTAATAATAAAGAAACACTTTGAGTGGGAATAAAAGGTTTTAATTTTTTGTGGCTCCGTAAAATTTATTTTAATCTAGTGACTTGGGTTCAAATCCTAAGGGTCGAGCATGCACCATGAGTTTTCAGGAAATCATTTGCATATTATTACAATTTTGTAATTATTTTATATAAGGAGATATAAATTAACATTATTATGTTAATAATTATCTTAATAATGAGATGCAGAAAGAAAAGTAAATCTGGATGTGAGGAGCTCTGAACTGCGATTCGGACCCGGGACCTCTCGCTGAGCGAGAAAAGCGTAAGGAGGGAGTTGAGCGGGAGGTCCCAGGTTCGAATCCCGGTTTAGAGCTCCTCACATCCAGATTTACTTTTCTTTCTGCATTTAGCTACTGCAATGACAATGTTAAGTTTTTTATCTCATATTTCGTGATTTTGTTTTTTGTTGGTCGTAGATAAAATATTGTGTGCAACTGATGTTTGTATAGTATGTATACGCCTAAGGCAATATGCGAAAAAATACGGGTGTTTCTTTTCTGTGTATTTCATGAAATACAAAAAAAAATTTAATACATTTCTGATATATGCATTTTGACTATATATTCTAGGGTTTTGAAGTTGGAAAACATGTTTGGATAAATTTTCTTCGATAGAAATAATTGTTGAAATGAGGTCTTCAAACACACTTTTTCTCCTCGTTTGACGAATAGAAACCATATACAGAACTCAAACATATTTTATAAGGTGTGTTTCAACAATATCTAGTGATTTGATGTTTGAAATTTTGCTAGCTATTTTAGTTTTTTAAATAAAAATATAAAACCAACTTTTTTTCCTTTTACCCTGAATCCGCCCCTCTCGCAAAATTCGCATAGCCTCTTAACACTTGCTGAAAAAGAAGAAAAACACGGTGCAGTAAACTTGCTTGCTCTGAGAAGCGTGTGTTTGTGCCTAAAGTACAGCGATAAAGCTCACTCCCATCACGTTGGAGTGTAAAAACGTCAGTGAAAAGAGGTGACAAGGGTGTTGACAGGGGTGTTTGGAAAAATCTCTAACACCCCTTCAAGATAGATGTCGTGACGATGTAAAATGTTAATTTTTACGTAAGTGATAAAAACTAAAATAATAAAGAGATAATTGCAACAGAAATCAAAATTCTATCCCTTGGGTTGTAAAAACAAAACATACAAAGGCTCAATAATTTCTTTTTTATTTATTGTATGGATAAGTGCCATTATATCAAAATATAAAAAAGTCTATAGATGGATGGGATTTGAAAACATATTATTTCGTAGTAATGGATCCCAAATAATTCTAACAGCCCCAATTCAGAAATCCTATATTTCTTCTTCTACGTATCAGGTCAGGAATTATATATTTGAATTCCAAAAAGAATTAAAAAAATAAGCTTTACTAAGGTTTTCCTTTATAAAGTACCCCTAAAACAAAAGACGTAAATCCTCTTTGTCACCTCGCGGTTGTCTGCCTTCAGTGATAAATTTTAATAGCGTGTCCACTTTTATTTTTGCGTATTTTACTTAACATCTGGGTGTTTTTCTCGCTTCGTTTTGTTACGCAGCCTGAATTTTTGCTCATTTCGAGGGTTCCTTCGAAAATCGGAAACCTGTTGAACAAGGGATGGAATAGTTTGATTAAAATAAATAAATAAATTCAAATTCAAGTTTATTTATTCACAGAACAAAAACAAAGAAATACGCAGTAAACATTTAGTTGATAGTAATATATAGGTACTAACATTGACGTTCTATATTCCCCACAGTAGGATACCCTGGGTGGTGAGGACTAGCTTCCTTTACTCGTCTCTTACATGTATAAGTTTGGTGTAAGTACATTCTAGACATCTGTTTTATAAAAGAATACCTTGACTGACTGACTGATCTATCAACGACGCCCACACCGAACGGCTGGACCTAGAAATATAAAATTTGGACTCTAGGTTCCGTGTATGATGTAGAAACGAGATAGATAGATATATACAACGTGTAACAGAAAGGTGTAACCATATTTGAAAAGCTTATTCAGTCAATGATATAGAACAACTTTTACTATGGAACAAATCCAGTACCTTGAAAAAAAAAATTACTGTTTCATAGAAAAATGCAATACCGCTCGGCCGAAATGTATGGAAGGGCAGATTTTTTTTCTGAGATTTCGGGTTTGGCTCCATAGTAAAAGTTGTTCTAAACCATTGACTGAATAAGCTCTTCAAATATGGTTACACCTTTCTGTTACACGTTGTATATAAAACTGGAAAATATAATACCTAATTAAAATCGAAATACGTACGTATACGAAGAAAAAAAAATTTTGTTATTTTCAATAAATAAATTAAATGTGTTGTGTCCTTGCTTTTTTCAGTCTTTTTAATTTGTTTAAGAGATAGAAAGTAAAACAGATGAGGAATTAAGATGTATAAGTTTAATAATATTGTTTAAAACAAAAGAAGTCTTGTCTTTCCGACATATCTGTCTTTCACATAATACGTGTACGTGTTACTATGGCCTCTATAATGGCAAACAATTAGATTTAAAAAAATTAAAAATATGGAGTACACAAAAAACAGTAAACTTTTAATTTTCGCGATTTTCACACATTATGAGCATAATATTCGGGTCTTAATCGCGTAAAAATACAACATACCTTAACGGTTATGTGCTTGACGTTTCGATGTCTCTGTAGGCTGTCGTGGTCACAAGCAAACTGACGAGATGCAGCAGCAGAGTGTCCTTGGCGAGCCGGCGGTAGTAAAACAATCATTTGCACTGATCTACCCGCACTTTGTCTTTAATAATAATTGTACAATTGATTGTCTTTGTCTTTGTCCGCACTTTGTCTTTAATAATAATTGTACAATTGATTGTCTTTGTCTTTGTCCGCACTTTGTCTTTAATAATAATTGTACAATTGATTGTCTTTGTCTTTGTCCGCACTTTGTCTTTAATAATAATTGTACAATTGATTATACAATTATTATTAGAGACAAAGTGCGGGTAGATCAGTGCAAATGATTGTTTTACTACCGCCGGCTCGTCAAGGACACTCTGCTGCTGCATCTCGACAGTTTGCTTGTGACCACGACAGCCTACAGAGGCATCGAAACGTCAAGCACATAACCGTTAAGGTATGTTGTATGTTTACGCGATTAAGACCCGAATTTTATGCTCATATTATACAAAAAACGTTTAAAAAGGAGCACATTTTTAACGTTACTGGTACAGCTCTATAGTTGGGTTCCGTGCTCGGAGGGTGCTGAATTGTTTGCCAGACGCTACCATTTTAGCTTTGTCGCCTCAATGTTGCTTTGGCACTTACATTGTTGTTATTTACGATTTTAGGGTTCCGTACACGTATTGTGTGGTAGTACAAATTGGCGTGAAAATCTGACTCGAATTCGGCCAAATTATTTCATTGTTTCATTAAAGACATGTAAATATCTTTTCAATGCATGTGCTCGTAAAGGCCCACTTTTTATGCATCAAAACCGAACAAAAAGTCGATTATTTTGCCCTAGGGCTTTATTATTTTTTTTTTTTATTTGTTTACAATGGTTGGCTAACCTGCAGCCTTTCCTGTGTACCATAGACGTTATACTTTTTTTTTCACTGTTTAACGGCTCTGGATACAATCCTTTTGAGCCAATCATAATTGAAAGTTCACAAGATTATATTTGTTTTCATTTCCTCACACTATGCATTGAAAAACGTAGTATGATACACGGGCGTAAAAGCAATAAATTACTCGGTTACGTTTAAAACACTCGCTACGCTCGTGTTTTAAATCGTCCTCGTAATTTATTCCTTTTCGCCCTAGTAGCATAAACTACTATTATTGCACACCAAAGCAACAAATAAAGTAACATATATAAAATCAACATGACATAATGACCCTGTACAAATGGAGCAAACAATTTTCGTCAAAAAAATTCCAAGAACGAACAAAATAAAATATAACTCTGTAAAACATATTTTATTTTATATTTATAAGCCGTCTTAAAAACTCGTAAACGACAGCGATAACCCTATCGCGATTGTAAGAGGCGTGTTAACATCGTTTGACATCAATCAATGTCGGCGCAGGGTTGAACATAATGTATCGGTGTTATTTAATTTATTTTATTCATTTTTATTCCAGCAGCATTTGGTAACGTCTTGCTTGATTCAATGTGTCAAATGAGATAGACAGGTATAAATTATTGAGAAGAAAGCTTTTTACATATGTTTGGGGTTATATGTGACTTACTTGTGTTCCATCATGATATTATGTTGCTTCCTCTAAGGAAATTTAAATTTCTATTTCCTTAGAGGAAGCAACATCAGAGAAATTTAAATTAAAAAATTATTGTTCTTACTCTTTTTTTATTGTACACAAAATATTTAATTACGCCCTTAAACATTAAAATTAGTGTACAGCGGCGAGTTTATCTCTTTGATAGATTTATTCCAGAAACCGAAAAAAAAGATTAGGAATACATAAAAAGAAAACAGTTATCATATGTGTACAAACTTAATACGTACTACCAAATAATAAGCGAAAACACACTTATTTAACTAATTAAAAAACCAATGTACATATGTATATATAAATAAATAATGAATAAAATACATAGTATAATTACACCTATATGCTCTAAGACACCTATTTATTAAAATACATATATTATGTAAATAAATATATAATTAATTTTAATATGAACAATTACATTAAAAAACTCAAGAATTTGTTTAATGTTCTTGTAATCTCTTTTTGAAAGAGGAGACAGTTACGCACCCTCGTACAGTATGTGGAAGAGAATTCCAAAACTGAACAGCTTGTACAGTGAAGGAATTCCCAAAAGCTCCTGTATTATGGGGAGGTGTTTTTAGGAGCGAGTCAGTATGTGACCTAAGTGGCTTAGTTCTACTGAACAGAAAGTGGAAGCGCAGACGCAGATACTCGGATGCATTAGGACTTTTTAAGATTATTTATTTATTTTATTTTTTTATTTATTTATTTATTTATTTACTTTAGAACTTTAGCCAATCAACAGTGATTTTCACCAACTCGTAAGCTAAGTAATTAACACATTAACTAATTTCAACACAGGTTGGTACTTATGAAACTAAATGCTTAAAAAAATTCTAACAAGAAGAACAAATTTTGATAGAGTAATATTAAAAATGTAAATTTCTGGGTATTTATTCAGGAGCAGATTTAGCAGTGTACACGCATGGAAGGTGGGCGCAAAACGAGCATGCTGTGTGCGTACTGCGTACCACACCCGTCGCAGAGAGCAGCTAGGCGCGACCGCATCACCGCGTACCTGTTCAGCGCCGCCAGCTCGCAGCCCGCGAGGGCAGCGGGGTCGTCCACTCGGTTTTGTAACAGCAGATATTAGTGCACTAATAGCGCTAGCTTACGTCTCAGCTCTAGGGTGTCTACCCCTACCATTCAAGATGAGGATGAGGCAACACAATGCGTGATAATTTCAGCGCTGTCGAATAGGGAGCCACTTAAGTTTGCCACGATAGTTGGTCACACTTACGCAGACCATAAACAAACCTTATGCCCAAATTGTACCTTTTCAATTTATTCAGAAGTTCTTGCAAATGTGCATCGATAAAACAAATATCAGCGTAATATGAGAGGAAGAATAAAGGATTGTGCAAGAGTGATTTTAGTTGGGGTAGGAATTTCTGCAAATGGAACGTGGCATAGACTCTGTGGCTTATCTCATTTATATGCGCTGACCACGATAAAATGCAATCAAAGATTACTTACGGTGTGGGCAATCAGAACGTTAATAAATGAGACCTGTGGCAGAGAACATAAAGTATTACTACCTGTCAAGCAGTTAGGTCATATATCGGGTGCCAATAATAATGGCCTTTGATTTTTTTGGGTTTGCTAAAAGACCATATTATGTTGTTGCCCAGTTTATGTTTCAAAATGTTTGTGTGTTTGTTTTCCATATCATTAATTCTTTTGTAGAGTTCTATTGTAGCTTTTTTTGATTTATTTTTAAATGGGATTTTTTTTAATATGTATATTAATTATTTCATCCATCCATCAGCCTGTGTTCGTTTACGGCTGGACAAAGACATTTCTATGATTTCGCCACTCTTGGCGGTCTTCCATCCTTGTCATCAAGCCGCCACCCGCAACGTGTCGGGACATCGGTCCAGCGGGCGCGAGTTTGACCAAAGCTACGCTTTGCTTTACGTGATCACCATTCTAATGCCTTTATAGCCCAACAGCCGCTATGTAGGTAACAGATAAAATATGGCCTACGCACTGCCAATTGATTGGTTCAGGTGTGCCGTATTCTGCGGGGTGACTCTGACTGCCCTAAACTTGTGAATGCCCTAAACCTCGCTTTTTGCACCCAAAAATTACAGTCGCGCGCGTAGTCACAAGCTGCTACACGTACCCACCGCTAGAACACTGGCGCGACGTCGTTCTCCGCTTCCGCGCGCTCTCGAGGGCCTAAACACACTACTGTCAGCAAATCAAACGTGTGATCAGTGGGTCTAACACGTAATTCTCATTTTCATCAACATCAACTTGAGATTGAAATTTGACGTGCGTGCGATGACGCCCGCCTAACATGCCATCTCTTTTGCACGCGTTGAATTTCACATGCATTTGCTTTAAGTTGATACAAATGAGATTTACGCGGTAGAGCCCCTGTTTGCTGATATTTTGATGAACGTGTTTCGTGAATGTCTGAGGTTATGTGAGAAAGATGCAAAAAAGAGTAGTATAGTGTAATTATTTGTTATTTGTATTTGTAAATAAATGTTATTTGTAAATTACTTTAGTAGGTATAGCGTATTAGTTTTAAGTGTCTGTAAAGCTGTATTTTAAATGTATTAAATAAATAAATCTTACTAATTTAGCAGGCCACGTTGGTCACTTTCGATCTTTGGTATATGTTCTCGTTTTGTAATATATCCATCAGACATATTTCAAGCTCGTTGAGTGACTTAAAATTTTGCTAAAAAATTCAAACTTTGTGTTTTTGGTTACGATAATAATGTTTAGAGAAATTGTCATAGTTTTAGCCTAACTTGGGTATTTATAGTACAATCTCAGAAATACTTCACATATTTACCTTTCTGAAGTTCCAGTTGACTGAATAATCTAACTTGCAAAAGTTCAGCAGAAACTTTTACCTAAAGAAACTCTAGTAATATATTATTACAATAGCCAATTGGAAGCTTAAGTAGCAATCAAACAGAGATTTACTGCGAAAATGGCGAGACTGACTATTGGGTATTGACTTTAGTGAACGAAGCCTTTGAACTATTTCTAAAACATTATCGGAGCTAGTAATTTTTCTGCAAAAAGCTGGCCAGAGCAAAATCCTGTTTTTTTTAATCAATTTGGTGCTGCTACGGGGACACGCCAGTCAAAACCATTTCATAATAATCGTAACGAAATTATTAGCAAACCACTGACGTTAAATACAAGCCAACAGATTACATTGCATACTACTAACGCATGAGCACATGTATTAACCTATCCACACGTTCTGTCAGTGTTTGTAAGCAACAACAGCTGGCAGCAGCCAAGTAGTAGTGCGTACTTTTAATTTAATTGGTGTGGAGGTAGGTGAGTGTTTTCTTTACGTAGTAACAGTAAATATTATTTGCGTCTCTGCGAACATCCCTAACGTACTGCAACTACTGACCTCTAATATTATTAAGTAGTTTACATTATTAATGTGTATTTATATATATATATATAGGGCCCAGGATAGGGGCCGAAATATATTTCACATTACTTCGCATGTTATTTTATTATATTTAATTGCACTTTTTTTTTCGAGTTACCCGGTTTGTGCCATAGTAAAAGTTGTTCTATATCATTGCATTGACTGAATAAGCTCGTCAAATATAGTAACACCTTTCTGTTACACGGTGTATATGGCTACATCGCACACCGCCACGGTAGCCCAAACAGAGCTCTGAGAGCAATAATATTAAATCTATGTCCTCTTAGTAAAACTACGCCACATGCTACATGTTGGCTACATGAGTAAAATAACTGATAGCTAGGTTTAAAGAAAGCTTCTTTATTTTATTTTGACTGGTGTAGTCCAACGTGAAAACCTGCAAGTCAGTATGTTACATCGCATCGGTCGTTAGACAGCCAACAACACACATTCCCTCATTACGTCACGGTGATGATAAAATTACTTGATCCTGAAGTCATCAGCTCTAATATAATATTCTAGTACAGGCTCAAGGTTAATTCTAATTGGGTTGCCATAAGTGAACATCAGACTTTAAATTCAAATTCAAATTAGAATAGTTTATTTTGCAAAGTAGGTATATTAAAATACACATTTTACAAGTCAAATTTTAATCTTATAAAAATATATGTAATAAAATAATAAATGTACATGAACTAAATCAAAGGTTAATTTAATTTATGTAGCAATATATATATGCGATTAAAATGAAAGGTAAAATCTATAATTATACATGGTGAAATCCAATCAACCGCTCGAACTTATATCGGAGACCCGGCCAAGGACCAGGAATAAGGTTCAATGATCACAAACCGAGCCCTCAGCACGAATCCAAAGAAATAATATTGATGAAGAGGCTTGTTTAAGATTATTATTTCTTAATCAAGCCAGAACCTATTTACTCGTCGCCATGACAGCTATTTTCCTCAAGCTATAATTTTCAAATTTCTGTCACTTAGTCACATTTCCGGAAGTTTTCCCAAAACACTGTCATCTGACATCCGTTATCCATCAGAGTAAATCTGAGATAATGGCACACTACGTCATGCCTATAAAAACAATAATGTATAAAATCACGCTTACTTTTCACTTACGTTTCAACATTTTCGATTTTAGAACTTATGTTTTGGAAACAATAGCTTTTTTACCTTGGTATGTGGTACTATCACCTGCGTCGTTCAACATTGGAATATAGACTTTGAAGTGAGGAGATTAGGTTACAAATCTTGTGCTGTGAGCAGTGTCAATTGAATTTGGATCTGGTATATCATAAGTGCCGACAGATGATCGATGGGTGAATGAAAATAGGGAAATGCGCTCAATCATAGTAACGTGGTCGTATTTTAATATGAGCTTTAATGCCTTGTCAATATTTTATCTACGTTCACATCGTTAAATCCTGATTATGAACTCAAAAATAGTGCATAATGACAATATTCTTTACGAACGTATCTAATATAGAAAAAAAATATATATATAAAACTACAGTTTTCTTAACAAAATAATGCTTATAAATAACATTTTCTGCTATAAAAGTACAATGATTATTACACGAATTAGGAAGGCAAAGGGAAATTAGCCCAAACAGCCATATCTAAGGTTTTAATAAGGAATGGTTCGAATAATGAACATATTTGTGATCAAACCCATGTGCGGTGGACTACGATTCATTTTAATGATGGTAGAACTTGTGACCGGACCCTTGACTCACATCCGCGATGAACTACTGGATCTTAGGCGTTATTTATTAGTTTAATATTTTACTGCTTTTTGGTTTGTTAAGTTTTATTCTGGGAAAAAATGTTTGACAGGTAATACTGAGCAACAAAAATGATGAACAATCAAAACGAACCAGTAAAATCAAGAAAAGATTAAAATGTTACCAAAATCTAATAAATTGGAAAATAGGTAGGTTACATATTGCATGAGTGCAGATAAAGTAGTGTATGAAACAACACATAACTAGGTTATATCTACTGCGCGTTTTTAAACTGACATTCGTGTTTGAGTAACATATAATTTGAGTAAAATATATTATGCTTATATATTTAAGCTTAGATTTTAGTTTCTTCAGCAAATACCTACGTCAATTAATATAGTTACTTGGTTTTGATCTGAGAATTCTGGGTTTGATAAATTTGGGTTTGGACTCCAGTCTACCCCAGTTAGTTACATGTTAGTAAAAACTGTGCTGTAGACTCCAGTGTACCCCAGTTAGTTACATGTTAGTAAAAACTGTGTTGTAGACTCCAGTCTACCTCAGTTAGTTACATGTTAGTAAAAACTGTGTTGTAGACTCCAGTCTACCCCAGTTAGTTACATGTTAGTAAAAACTGTGCTGTAGACTCCAGTCTACCCCAGTTCGTTACATGTTAGTAAAAACTGTGTTGTAGACTCCAGTCTACCCCAGTTAGTTACATGTTAGTAAAAACTGTGTTGTAGACTCCAGTCTACCGCAGTTAGTTACATGTTAGTAAAAACTGTGCTGTAGACTCCAGTCTACCCCAGTTAGTTACATGTTAGTAAAAATTGTGCTGTAGACTTCAGTCTACCCCAGCTAGTTACATGTTAGTAAAAACTGTGTTGTAGACTCAAGTCTCTCCCAGCTAGTTACATGTTAGTAAAAACTGTGTTGTAGACTCCAGTCTACCCCAGTTAGTTACATGTTAGTAAAAACTGTGCTGTAGACTCCAGTCTACGCCAGTTAGTTACATGTTAGTTAAAACTGTGCCGTAGACTTCAGTCTACCCCAGCTAGTTACATGTTAGTAAAAACTGTGTTGTAGACTTCAGTCTCTCCCAGCTAGTTACAAGTTAGTAAAAACTGTGTTGTAGACTCCAGTCTACCCCAGTTAGTTACATGTTAGTAAAAACTGTGTTGTAGACTCCAGTCTACCCCAGCTAGTTACATGTTAGTAAAAACTGTGTTGTAGACTCCAGTCTACCCCAGCTAGTTACATGTTAGTAAAAACTGTGCTGTAGACTCCAGTGTACCCCAGTTAGTTACATGTTAGTAAAAACTGTGTTGTAGACTCCAGTCTACCTCAGTTAGTTACATGTTAGTAAAAACTGTGTTGTAGACTCCAGTCTACCCCAGTTAGTTACATGTTAGTAAAAACTGTGCTGTAGACTCCAGTCTACCCCAGTTCGTTACATGTTAGTAAAAACTGTGTTGTAGACTCCAGTCTACCCCAGTTAGTTACATGTTAGTAAAAACTGTGTTGTAGACTCCAGTCTACCTCAGTTCGTTACATGTTAGTAAAAACTGTGTTGTAGACTCCAGTCTACCCCAGTTAGTTACATGTTAGTAAAAACTGTGTTGTAGACTCCAGTCTACCGCAGTTAGTTACATGTTAGTAAAAACTGTGCTGTAGACTCCAGTCTACCCCAGTTAGTTACATGTTAGTAAAAATTGTGCTGTAGACTTCAGTCTACCCCAGCTAGTTACATGTTAGTAAAAACTGTGTTGTAGACTCCAGTCTCTCCCAGCTAGTTACATGTTAGTAAAAACTGTGTTGTAGACTCCAGTCTACCCCAGTTAGTTACATGTTAGTAAAAACTGTGCTGTAGACTCCAGTCTACGCCAGTTAGTTACATGTTAGTTAAAACTGTGCCGTAGACTTCAGTCTACCCCAGCTAGTTACATGTTAGTAAAAACTGTGTTGTAGACTTCAGTCTCTCCCAGCTAGTTACAAGTTAGTAAAAACTGTGTTGTAGACTCCAGTCTACCCCAGTTAGTTACATGTTAGTAAAAACTGTGTTGTAGACTCCAGTCTACCCCAGCTAGTTACATGTTAGTAAAAACTGTGTTGTAGACTCCAGTCTACCCCAGCTAGTTACATGTTAGTAAAAACTGTGCTGTAGACTCCAGTGTACCCCAGTTAGTTACATGTTAGTAAAAACTGTGTTGTAGACTCCAGTCTACCTCAGTTAGTTACATGTTAGTAAAAACTGTGTTGTAGACTCCAGTCTACCCCAGTTAGTTACATGTTAGTAAAAACTGTGCTGTAGACTCCAGTCTACCCCAGTTCGTTACATGTTAGTAAAAACTGTGTTGTAGACTCCAGTCTACCCCAGTTAGTTACATGTTAGTAAAAACTGTGTTGTAGACTCCAGTCTACCGCAGTTAGTTACATGTTAGTAAAAACTGTGCTGTAGACTCCAGTCTACCCCAGTTAGTTACATGTTAGTAAAAATTGTGCTGTAGACTTCAGTCTACCCCAGCTAGTTACATGTTAGTAAAAACTGTGTTGTAGACTCCAGTCTCTCCCAGCTAGTTACATGTTAGTAAAGACTGTGTTGTAGACTCCAGTCTACCCCAGTTAGTTACATGTTAGTAAAAACTGTGCTGTAGACTCCAGTCTACGCCAGTTAGTTACATGTTAGTTAAAACTGTGCCGTAGACTTCAGTCTACCCCAGCTAGTTACATGTTAGTAAAAACTGTGGTGTAGACTCCAGTCTACTCCAGCTAGCTACATGTTAGTAAAAACTGTGTTGTAGACTCCAGTCTACCGCAGTTAGTTACATGTTAGTAAAAACTGTGCTGTAGACTCCAGTCTACGCCAGTTAGTTACATGTTAGTTAAAACTGTGCCGTAGACTTCAGTCTACCCCAGCTAGTTACATGTTAGTAAAAACTGTGGTGTAGACTCCAGTCTACTCCAGCTAGCTACATGTTAGTAAAAACTGTGTTGTAGACTCCAGTCTACCCCAGCTAGTTACATGTTAGTAAAAACTGTGTTGTAGATTTCCACTCTACCCCAGCTAGTTACATATTAGTAAAAACTGTGTTGTAGACTCCAGTCTACCCCAGCTAGTTACATGTTAGTAAAAACTGTGTTGTAGACTCCAGTCTACCCAAGCTAGTTACATGTTAGTAAAAACTGTGTTGTAGATTTCCAGTCTACCCCAGCTAGTTACATGTTAGTAAAAACTGTGTTGTAGACTCCAGTCTACCCCAGCTAGTTACATGTTAGTAAAAACTGTGTTGTAGACTCCAGTCTACCCCAGCTAGTTACATGTTAGTAAAAACTGTGTTGTAGATTTCCAGTCTACCCCAGCTAGTTACATGTTAGTAAAAACTGTGTTGTAGACTCCAGTCTACCCCAGCTAGTTACATGTTAGTAAAAACTGTGTTGTAGACTCCAGTCTACCCCAGCTAGTTACATGTTAGTTAAAACTGTTTTGTAGACTCCAGTCTACCCCAGCTAGTTACATGTTAGTAAAAACTGTGTTGTAGACTCCAGTCTACCCCAGCTAGTTACATGTTAGTAAAAACTGTGTTGTAGACTTCAGTCTCTCCCAGCTAGTTACATGTTAGTAAAAACTGTGTTGTAGACTCCAGTCTACCCCAGTTAGTTACATGTTAGTAAAAACTGTGTTGTAGACTCCAGTCTACCCCAGCTAGTTACATGTTAGTAAAAACTGTGTTGTAGACTCCAGTCTACCCCAGCTAGTTACATGTTAGTTAAAACTGTTTTGTAGACTCCAGTCTACCCCAGCTAGTTACATGTTTGTAAAAACTGTGTTGTAGACTCCAGTCTACTCCAGCTAGTTACATGTTATTAAAAACTGTGTTGTTGACTCCAGTCTACCCCAGCTAGTTACATGTTAGTTAAAACTGTTTTGTAGACTCCAGTCTACCCCAACTAGTTACATGTTAGTAAAAACTGTGTTGTAGACTCCAGTCTACCCCAGCTAGTTACATGTTAGTAAAAACTGTGTTGTAGACTCCAGTCTACCCGAGCTAGTTACATGTTAGTTAAAACTGTTTTGTAGACTCCAGTCTACCCCAGCTAGTTACATGTTAGTAAAAACTGTGTTGTAGACTCCAGTCTACCCCAGCTAGTTACATGTTAGTAAAAACTGTGTTGTAGACTCCAGTCTACCCCAGCTAGTTACATGTTAGTAAAAACTGTGTTGTAGACTCCAGTCTACCCCAGCTAGTTACATGTTAGTAAAAACTGTGTTGTATAAAAATGCGTAAACTCTAACGCAATGACAAACGGGCGTTTTTCGAGAAATGAAAGCGTCCATGAAACAACTGTTCACACGCAGCGTTCTAAAATAGACCTTCTTCCTAGATTATACAAAGCCTTTAAGTTACAGTTAATATCTTCTTCATTGATGTTTTGCGCGTGTATTTTTCTTCAGAGAGTTGTTCAGTATGATCATTAGATTATGGAGTTTTATTTAAAGGTCGCAGTCTTTTTACAACGATGTACAAAATAATGAAAATTTTTAGGATATTCCCAGGGCAAAGACCAAACACATTGAAATTTCAAGTTCAAAGCAGAAATTACGAATAAAATCAACGAACCAATCCCGTTGTTAGCAGACTTCTTAATTAGTAAGGGTCGTGGGGTGCCAAAATTCTTGTTTACGACAACGACATATTTGGGGCAAAAACATTATTTAGTTGCTTTTAGAATTGAAATTTATGCGAGTTGCAAATTTAACTCTCGTTTGTTACAACTTTATACGAAGCTTTTGTCAAAATGTACTGTAGTAATGTTATTCGTATTCTTCCATAGGTATACCGGGAAAGTGATTACAAATGCGTTTAACAGTCATTGGTCCGTTACCGACTTTCGTAAATTTTGCGGAAATCCTTAGACTGATTGACGGCTCATCTGCTTTTAATCTCCCACTTCCAAGACGGCGCGGCGCGCGAGTTCATGTCTATCCTAAGGAATGCATTAGTGCTGTTTCCTTATCAATTCCTATAGCTTAATTTCTAAAAGATTTTTTTAATTTTTATTCAAAGAATATACGCCATTTTAGTACACAGGTTTCATTATTTTGGTATATAAATTAACTTTTAATTTTTATTTTTATGACTTTTCAAAGAATTTTCTTATAATGACGTCCTTGAGAATTTTAGAAATTATACTGATTGTAATGCTTAAAAGTAATGGTCTGTCACTGTCTGTCTACTCGTCTGTCAAATCAGTCGGAAGCAAATATTATTAAAAATTTATCTTGATAACAAAGGACACATTTCTAAACAGCCATTTCTCAAGTGACGTCACACTGAAGGCAAATGGAAGTTGTAGCTTTTTTGTAAAAATATTCATCATTTTTCCACAAATTCGAAAATACGGCTTATTAAACCTAAATCTCGAAATGGTTTTCAAATTAACACACCTCTACATAATTTAATCTAATCTAATTATGGTAATGTTGATAATTACTTATTTAGTCAATAATTCCATATTTACTGTCACTTGAGATAATTTTGCAAAATATAAAATAAAATAAATATACCTAATATTCGAAAATTAGTAAGAAAATATTCCCTCTGCCTATAAATGCAATAACGCAATTTTATTGCAATATTCATATATTTCTTCGACACACATTTGTAGGACATTTTGCGCCATTTCACATGCTTGCGTATTATAAAAGATTTTTTACTTAAACTTGTTGAAATCGGATTATCTACTTATAAGAAAAATAACACATTAGCGACTACTAATTTTCGGTATCGACAAACGCCTATACACGTTATAGCCCAGCACGCGTAGTATAATGTTTAATCGTGCGCGGCGCAGCGTTTATGGAAGCCCTTCCAGCATACAGAGCCCCAGTACTTCTGAGCTGAGGGAGTTGCGAACGATCTGGATTCGGGTATTGGTTATTATTCAAGACTTTATAATTAAAACGCTGCCTCTACTTAGATCCCTAGAAAGCATAATAGTAGTTTATGCTACAAGGGCGCAAAGGAATAAATTACGAGGACGATTTAAAACACGAGCGTAGCGAGTGTTTTAAACGTAACCGAGTAATTTATTGCTCTTACGCCCGTGTATCATACTACGTTTTTCAATGCATAGTGTGAGGAAATAAAACAAATATAATTTTGTGAACTTTAAATTGTAATTGGCTCAAAAGGACTGTATCCAGAGCCGTTAACAGTGGAAAAAGAAGTATGACATTTATGGCACACAGAAAAGGCTGCAGGTTAGCCAACCATTGTAAGTAAATTAAAAAAAATTATAATAATAAAGCCCTAGGGCAAAATAATCAACTTTCTGTTCGGTTTTGATGCATAAAAAGTGGGTCTTTACGAGCACATGCATTGAAAAAGTATTTAGGTGCGATCTGACTCGCAGGAGGAATTTCTGCGCTATGCTCCCATATCTCAGATCGCAAGCGGCACATGCCAAGGGAGAGAGAGCGATATCATGCGAGCATTTTGTTATTTGTTTTGATTTAAATTAGTTCCCTGTCCGATTTGTAATACGTCAGACTGTCAAACTTCAGAGCAATCTTAGGAGTTGGTCTTGAATAAATTATCTCGACGAGTTACTAGAAAAAATAAACGTACAACCTACTTCTGTGAGCAGACGTTGATGAAAGCGTGATCAGAAAATTTCTGTGGAAATCTCCTGAAAAGATGCATTCATTATCTTAAAACTAAGGCAAAAATGTGCCTAACGCTCTATAATTTTGTTGTTAATAATTTGTTAATTTGTCTAATGTTAGAAGTTTTATGATTTCATTGTCGTATATTTTTTATCTTTACTATGCAATTCAAATTATTTTATTTCCTGATAGTATGTTCATCCTTTCTTTAATCTTCGCTCGTTAACATAAAAGTCCTTACCAAGCGTATTCTTTTAAACCTATAAGCCAAATTTTAGTAGCAATAAGAATTTATATCCATAACGCTAGTATTGCGTTTGCAAAGGCTCCCGCGGTACAGAACTAAAAGCAGGGTAGTATTTAATCCATCAAACAGCGCGTTCAATCGTCTAAAGGCTACCGCAGCTCAGAAGTACTGTGGTTCTGAATACTGGAAGGGTTTTCATAAATGCCGCGACGCAACTTACTTGAATTACAAGTGCGAGGAGCGTAATACGATGTTTTTGCGATTAAAAAGTATGTCACGCTCCTCGCACTTGTGATTCAACTAAGTGGCGTCGTGCGTTTTAAGACCCCTTTTAGCAGCCGGATTGTGAAAAAGGACACTTATTTCAAATTTTACTCAGTAGTTCCTCAACAAAACCTTATTACCCATATATTATGTATGCTGCCATAGCAAAGTTTGCCTTGGTTTCTTTAAATTAAAAACTTTAAAATTCTAATGCACAGAAGCCAATAGAACCTTTGCGATGACAGTTAAGAGCGGTATCGCAGCTGGATTGTGAAATAACAGCCTTTTTCTAATTAATCGAAACTGAACACTTAAATTCAAAATTCAATCAATAGTTATCCAACAAAACCTTTTTACCTTTAAATTGTGTATGTTGCTATCGCAAAGTTTCCATTGATTTCCGTACAGAAACCAATGGAAAATTTGCGAATGCAGTATACACAATACAAAGGTAAAAAGGTTTTGTTGGATAACTATTGAGTGAATTTTGTTCTGTTTCGATTAATTATAAAAAAAGGCTGGTATTTCACAATCCGGCTGCAATACCGCTTTTAAACATTGTGCTACAGGCGCAGCACTCAACTGCCGACGAATGCGGCAAGACGATGCGTGCATGCCGCCGCGCCGCCGCCGCTGTCATCTCAGCGAGGTTCGGTGGAGTATAAATCTCGCAGGGACGCGAAGGTGGCATGTAGAGCACACGTCTGCGTGTGTGAGTTCAATTCTGAGCGCTTGTACTAAAATTCACTACTATATAGTAATATTTACTCAACCTAAGGCCCCGATGGTCATGAACTCGCGCGTGGTGAGTAAGTTCCATCGACGTTTTCATCAGTACATAGTACTACTTTTTAGGATTCTGTACCTAAAGGGTAACCAACGGGACCCTATTACTAAGACTCCGCTGTCCGTCTGTCTGTCCGTCTATCACCAGGCTATATGTAATGTACCGTGATAGTTAGACAGTTGAAATTTTCACAGATGTATTTCTGTTGCCGTTATAGCAAAAAATGCTAAAAAACAGAATAAATTAAATAAATAAAGGGACTCCCATACAACAGACATGTTTTTTTTGCCGTTTTTATAGATAATGGTACGGAACCCTTCATGCGAGAGTCCGACTCGCACTTGGCCGGTTTTTGTCTCTTGTGATCAGGTGTGGAGGTGACCAAGATAAGCCTATTTTACATCAATCGTCACGATATGTACCCCTGAGGAGAAGTCAAGGACGTTTCCGAGTATAGTCACGTCACTGTCCACATTCGTACACCTTCCAACGAAGATTATTACTTCCCATCGTGACAGGCGGTGAGCCGTATCGCTGTACTTCAGGCCAATGCAGAACCAACACAAATATGCCATTCTAATGGTTCAGATGTTCAACCCACTTCACTAAAGAGGCGACAAAAAATCAATTAAAAATTAAAGGTATACATACAAGTGCGCGCCAATCTTTTAGTCGCCTCTGAAGCTAGCCCCAAGAATCGACGCATTAGCCGTTTTACGGTGTCAGGGGGACGTTACAGGAGCGACGGCGCGGAGCACACCCGCCTGCGTGCCGCACCACACCCCCCGCTCGCCGTTCAGTAAGTGTCAACACTATGCGTTAGTGTTAGTGCTACGTCCGTACATTACACACGCGCGCGTTGCATGAAAAGTACCTACAAGGAAAAAATTCCATGATTCGTTAAGTTAATCGTTGACTCTGTTTGTTATAGTTTATTGTTTCTGTTGCCTTTATAATGGCAACAGAAACAATGAATGCCTTTATAATAAAGAAATAATTATTGAAGTCAGTGACAATGGACCCGAAGACGACACTGAGGAGGACCAAAATTCTACAGACGATAGTGATTCGGACGAAAATCTTCCTTCTTCAAGTAGGGAACCAGTTTTTATAGATGGTGTCTCACATCTCTAAATAAAGTAACAACGTATTTCCTTATAAATTTACTTATTTTTAATATTAATGCGTTTTATTTATACACTTAAGATTGCACTAAAATAATAAATAAATAATTAAATAGCTAGGTACAACAAGTACACCTTCCCACTTATAGTAAACATTTAATAATCAACCGTTGATATTATTGTTTCCTTGACTGTACCTGCGCAAGCTTGCACTCGTAACTCACTCAGAGGCGACTAAAAGATTGGCGCGCACTATACAATCGGAGCTTGAGCATAGGTTGACAGTTGGTCATGCTCAAAATCGCTGCGGGCTTTCTGCGAGCTACTGTTTTTCGCTAGCAAATAGATACATTATTAACAATATTCATAAATATTAATAAACTTCGCTGTAACATTGTTTTCAACGGAATCCTAAAAGGAAGCTTGCCAGGGTTTAATTCTTGACGTAATCGAGTTCGTGACCGAAGACCGTGGTCGGTGGATTTTTAATTAATATTTTGCATTTTTCTTTATGTATGTGTGCTCCTACTTACTATGTACGTGTATATCGGGGAGTTGCGTATGTGTAAGTATTAAGTATGATTAGGAGATTAAGTGATTTTGATACATTTATTTTATTGAGCTTAGTGTATTGTGTTGCTTCGCGTGCTTTCCGTTTTTTGTGTAAATTTAAATGATTAGTAATAAAAATTCTGAAAAACAAATGAAAAACTCCAAATGAAGTGTAGCTCACAGTAATACTAAAGTGCACCGTCAAACTATAATCCTCCGAATAAAATACTAAACTGCGAAAAAATACAAACTTTACTGAATTACCGACAAAAATTACTGAGTTGCGGAAAATACTGTACATCCAAGAAATGATTTTTTAACACACTGTACGCATCAGTTTTCAATTATCATAACAATACATAATTACGACAAGAATCTTTTAGG
Organism: Ypsolopha sequella; assembly: GCA_934047225.1. Lineage (NCBI taxonomy): Eukaryota > Metazoa > Arthropoda > Insecta > Lepidoptera > Ypsolophidae > Ypsolopha > Ypsolopha sequella. The sequence goes on from OW203987.1 coordinate 28,208,874, forward strand.
TAGTGTCAGAAGTGATTTCAAATATGGACTGTGAAATGCACACAATCACAGTCCACACGGGTACTGTAGCGGAAGCCTGTCCAAATTGCGTTTATAGAAACAGGAGGCGTCAAAGGAGCACCCCACCAGCGTGAGGTAAGGAGCAGTTGTGGATAAACGAAGCTAGAGAGTAACGAGGCTGGTTACCGAAGGTGACCAAAAAGCTGAAACAGCGACGGCGAGTGAGGACGCTTATGATGAATTGCACAGTGTCAGACGCCACACTAAGAAGGCAGGAGCATTTCAGAAGAACAAAAATCAAAACGAAATTGTGAACATATATGATTTCATCAAGCATAGTATTTTCGATTGAAGTGATTATTGAACCTTATTTATGAAAAGATTAAGCTGAAATAATAATTTATAAAAATAGAAAGACCTTAATTTTCGGTAAATTAAAATTTGAGCTAAAAATAACATAGTACTAATTCAATAATTGTTGTGTTTAGTTTTCGCTCTTAGTATTTAAGTCGAAACTTTTAGTGTTTTAGTCGCAACTTTCACGCACAAATAAAATTTTGGCAACCTTCTATGTCAGCAACAATATTTAAAAAAAAAGTTTATTGGTTAGCCAACATTAACAAGTGCATATCTATTGTTTGTTAAGAAGTTAGTTTCTTAACAAACAATAGATATGCACTTGTTAATGTGGGTGTATTTATATGCATAAAAACGCTTCATTTAAATCCCTACATATCGTTTTCAAAATATGACGTAATCTTTGAAGTCTGTAGTTTTTCGTGAGTCCTACTGTACTGCAGTTTTCCACTTGTTCTTTAGTTAAGCTGCAAGAAAACGCGCCTAAATTACTTACAATACAATTTTATTTAATAATAACACACAATAATAACAAATTGCACACAATTTTAACAAATAACATAAAATATTGGGCTATTCTATAATTTAATTTTTTTGTTGTTCGACTTAAATGTACTTTGGACAACAACGGCGGCAGACAAAATTAGACCCTCAAACACTGACATATATTTCCTTCAAAGCTCCTTTTACTTTCAACCGTCTGTTTACCAGATCTTCTACTTTCCTGAAACCAATCTCAGCCTATTTACGCTCAGCGACCACAAAAAGTCTACAGGAAAAAATTGAAAAGAAAAAAGAGAAGGCAACGAATCCAGACGAGACAGTGGTGGAACCAAAGCAACTAAAAATAACTGTTAAAAACCGTAGTTTTAGCGGAGAGAATGTTTGCTCGACCCACTTTATTACCAGCTGGTGGCCATGAAACATTGAGAGCTTGTTACATGGTTTTCACTGTACGTCACCTAAATTTGAAGCTACAAAGTTGTTCTTATTTCGCAATCAACATGTTTAGAGGATCATGGCAGTTGGTTGCCCATAATTTTCTCGTTTTAACGGCATGATCAAGAAATTAAGCTACATGCAATAAACAAAGCGCAAAGGTTGTGTCTTGGAAAAAATTGCTCGATTTTTGAAAGTCCGGGGAAAATTAAGTTTTTGCGAAAAAATTAATGCAGTAAACGGTTTTGAACGTACGAATAGCTGTCATCTTACAATCCTAAAATTGTCGACGGCTGTGATTGGCCGATGTGCTGTCAAAATGTATTTTCAGCTTTTACGTTCCAATCTATGCTATTAAGGTTTACACAATATTAAGATATCTATGATTCTAGTGTACATAAATTTGTACAAGCTGACTAACTTGGTATACATTCATGTATAAAAAGCATGTCACAAAAAGCAAATGTTTCTCCATAATTTAGACATTTATTGTTTTGATAAAGCTTTTATTTCGACAGAATCCTCTATATTTAACTTGATTAAATAAATTGAACATTACTGAATTCAGGAAATAACACTCTAATCAAGTTGCAGTACTACTAGGACCTGCCATTTACCTTTCTATGAAAATAGGTAGCAGGCATTGTACGGTAGATTTTTGTTTATGAATGTGAATCTACGAGTATGTTATTTTCTTTGTACTCACACCTGTCTCCCAGGTATTTTCGGTAGTAGGTAGTATTTTTTATGCTTAAGTATGAATTATTATTTATTTTTGTTATCAGCTCAGTATTACTTACCATTATTATATATCCATCCATACTGCAATTTTACATACTAATATTTTCGTTAATCAAAATATTTATGTATGCGAATGAGTGTAATAGCTGAGACTGCGATAAACGTACGGAAGGACGAAGGTCTCAAAATAATAGTTCCTCTTTTTTACCCTTTGGATCTAGAACCCTGAAAACACGCTAAGGTGGAACCCGTGTACAATACCTGTGACGGGATCTTAACCCCTTGACATTTAACTCACCACAACTTCTGGGCTATGAACTTTTCAAACCGACTTTATCTTTATAGTTAAAAGTAAAAGAAGGATCGTCTAAACTCTTGTATCTTTTTAAGGCTTGTCAATAATTACTGGTTACAATAAAATTCCATGGGAGTAAAAATCCCCATATTAAGGGGGGTTATTATAATTTTGTCTCTATTCAAATTCGATATAAACTGTGATATTTTGATAAATAATATAAAAAAAATGTTTTTTTTTTACTTTTAGTTGGTTCGATTCCCGGGTGAGACAAGCGAATTTTAGAAGATCTTTGTTGCAGTTTTAATTCTTTTAAAAAATAAAAGAATGTTTCCTTTCAGTAAAATGAGCTAACTAAAGGATTTAAGGTAGTTACCCTGCAGGGCCCTTACATTTTTTCCACCCTGTATATCATATTTCACTATTTGATCTTATTATTTCGGTCATTTGGTACACCATTACTTAACATTTTTCTGCATACAATGAAATCGCTAAGATAGGCCTAAACTATGTTTTAAATATCATTTCATTTGAGTTGTATTAGGTTTTGGATGATAAATCTTACTTTAATAGTAGTTTATGCTAAAAGGGCGAAAAGGAATAAATTACGAGGACGATTTAAAACACGAGAATGTTTTAACCGTAACCGGGTAATTTGTTGCTCTTACGCCCTTGTATCATACCATTCTATGATCATACTACGTTTTTCAATGCATAGTGTGAGAAAATTGAAAACAGAAAAAAGAAAACAATTTAATTATTAAAGTTGAAAGTTACATTGTTACAATTTTGCAAGTTAATGATTGGCTCAAAAGGATTATACCCAGAGCCATTAAACAGTGGAAAAAAAACTATAACATTTATGGTACACAGGAAAAGTTGCAGGTTAGCCAACTTTACGTAAATAAATAAAAAAAAAATAAAGCCCTAGGGCAAAATAATCGACTTTCTGTTCGGTTTTGATGCATAAAAAGTGGGCCTTTACGAGCACTTGCATTAAAAAATAAAACTGTTATGTAAAACGTCCTTCATTTAAAATTAAAAATTTAAAATTTAATATGTAAAAATTTATAATAAATTATAACATTCCGAAATCGCAGGATTTGTGCGCGGCCCGTTTCCACTGAGCAGGATAACACTTGTCATTTAATTCGTAAACTAAAAGCATTGGAGCAGGACAGATTTCTCTGAATACCCCCGCCTTAACATAGAGAAACTACATCTAAAGAAATGCAATGACATTTGGTTTGTTCGAAATAAAATTGGCTAACTTTCAATGCGCAGAATGCGCTTAAACACGCTCTGATCGCGAAGCCAAAAAGAAGACAATCACCGGTAAGTGGGAGTGAAATTCATAATAAAGTCAAGTTTATGCAAAAACACTGATTAGTTGACGAAACCGTACGGTACGGCATTTCCATACTCGGGTTTAGTTGTTCGATGATTGAAGACTAGCTATAGCACACAGTCATAAAACTGAACAGAGGTGGTCAAATATGAGCATTGAGGTAACATGATACGGATATTAAATGTCTTGTGGCGGAAGTTCACCGGATATTACATGGAGAACTATCGGTGGAGTATAGATTTCAGTTTCAAGATACATATTATGTTTCTCAATATTTACGAGGAGGTATTGGGATAGAATATGTTGGGAATCCACGGAGCAGACTAATTACTGATGTTAAATATATATACAGTAGATGCTAGTGATTGTTGACACTTGGTGGAATTTATAAAACATTGCTAAAAAAACACTTGTACTTATCCAACAACAATGAAAATGGTTGTTTTCATTTATTGCACGTAAGTTTTAGACATGGTTTGAGTATAAAATTATTTTTTTTGTTTGTTAGGATTTGTAAAAGGCACTATAAAATGCTTTGCAGCGAAACCGGTTGGCCATAATAAAGTTATATATGGGGTGTATATGTGGGTAAGTACATTTTTTTTTAAACAATGTAAAGTATATGTATTTATCTACTCCCGTATAAGGTTATACAACATCAAAAGCGGTATTATAAGTACCTACATTGTTGTTTCGATGCAAAATTATAACACTGTGATTTTGTACTATGATTGGCCTTATTTATTATAACACCGCTAAAGAGTCAATCAAGAACAGCGACGAGAAACAATTCCTAACCTCATTTTCTTAGTTTTTCTTCGTAGCTTCTGATTGGCCCCCTCTTTTAGCTGTCTTTAGGCAGTTTGATGACTTTACATTACATCATTTCTATTCAAAATTTTTCATCATTAATGCTCTGACAGTAGGTCCTTTTCAAATCAATATATGGGATGTAAATTCTATTCAATACATTTAAAAATGGAACGAAGCTCCATACAACAATATATCGGTGGTTACGAAAAAGATGACTCAATGATGACTTAGGGGATAAAATAAAAATTACAGGTGTGGTGACTGATCCTGTAGCCGGGGATAGTGTTGATAGACTCTGGTTTTAAAGGTAGAGATGGTGGGAGATTGTGGGATGTCCACAGGAAAACTGTTCCGCAGGCGAATTGCTGACACTGTGAAATAATTTGTATACATGTTGGTGCGGGGTGTTCGGGAAATCGTAGGAGCTCTACTCGGTTGCTTGTGCGTCTAAACATCTCAAATGGAATCACATCGGCACTTGCAATGGAAAAGGTTGTATCTCGAATTTGGCAGGTTTACTAAGTCACAGATGACGATGAGGTGGCAGACGTGGTGACTTAATTTTTGACAAAAAGTAGAGAGTTCAACTCGGGTGTAAGTGATCAATCACACCCTCGAACTATAAGCACCCTAGCTCGCTTCACTTGCTTATGCGTCTAAATATCTCGGGTGTAATTGATCACACATATCTCTCATATATGTATAGTAATCTACTATTTATTATAATATATTACTAAAGCGTATTGTAGGCCGACCTTGTGCCCACTGGACCGACAACCTGAAGGATGTTGTGGGTAGCGGCTGGATGAGGATGACGCAGGACCGCCAAGAGTCGCGAAATATTGGAGAGGCCTGTGTCCAGCAATAGAAGAACACATGCTGATGGATGGATGGATGGATTTATTACTAATGTTTTCCGTCAACCGACATTTAACCGATTTCGTGGCCACACAAGTCTCGGCTTCAACAGAGAGTTTCCATACAACTGCGGCTTGTTTATTTAAAACTTTTTTCCAGCAGGTGTGGCGCAACGGCGGCGGCTCATTCCGTACTCGCAACTGTGCCGGTCCATTCTGTACTTTAATGACGTCATATGACGGTTGCATAGATGCCGCTATGCATTTTAAGTGGGGAATTGTGTGAATGGGTGGAAAACTTTGTGGTAATGGTAATTAGAATTAGCGGAAAGGATGTGAGAACTTTAATTATGTTTATCTTATTAGCTTTTCATATGGTCTTTTAAAGTAGGATGGATGTAAATCTAACAAAGGTATGAAATTGCCGAAATTTTCTTACAGATTTATGAGTTTATAGTTCCTGTAGTTCTGATAATCCAAGATATATTTCGGGCTCCACTTATTACTCCAACTGATGCCGGGCCCAGTGGGGCCCGAAATATATCTTGGATTACCACCTTTATCACCATATTACCTTTATAATTATATATCAAAGAAATAAGCCGAAAAAGGCAATATAAATTTATTTACTTTCTGTACTAGGAAAATATAGAAAAAGGTTCGGGAAATGTCAAACTAGCTTCTCATTGAAAGTAGTGCCAATTCTTCGCGGCGTCGCCAGTGTCGTACTTAGTACATAGAGGTTGTTTTCCTCTTTGTACTTAGGATGATGACGACGCGGCGTTCACTGTCGTATAAAAATGACCGCAGAGAACGCACAGATTTAAAGCGGCAAAATCCTGGGGCTTTCATACAGTGCGCTGCAAATAAGTTGATCACGGCAGGTAGCATTCAGCGGAGGGGCAAACCTATGTAGTAACGCTTTTACCTTCGAGTTTGATTCTGAGATATCTTAAATTCTGTCTCTATTTTGCTGGATCGCAAGCAACGGCCATGAGGTAAGCTACGAGAGCGGAAGCGGCAGCTGGAGTATAGATTTTATGTATTCTCAGACTTTGGCCACAAAATATATTGTGCTTTGGCCCTTTTTGGCCTATTTTGTGCTTTGGCTCTTTTTTTCGGATCACTAATAGTTTACTGAAAGTAAACTGACTGACTGTAGCAAACTGAATATATCTTTAAAAAAAATTAAATTCATAGCTTTGTGCCTCTGTGAAGAAATGCGGTTGTGTCAGAGAGACTCTCAGACAGAGAGTCATACGTAACATAAATTATCCTATTTCTCATTTCTAAGTACGGAACCCAAAAAAACGTACTCCTTTAGACTTTTTGCTCGGTTGGCAATAAAATATGTTATTATCGGTTATGTTACCGGACACTGGGTTTCGTGAGTTGGCAGCCTGAATGAAGCTAGACCTAATGCTTCCCTGGACTATTGCCATCGGACCACTGCTGTAGCAAATTGTACTCATATTGCCTTTGTTCATCTGTGAAAGGTGGATGTCGTTTTTTAACTATTTGAGCGAAACAACTTTGAAATTTTAAATTTATAACTGTGTGATTTTGACGGCTCGTGCTGGCAATGCTTCATTTTTATCTCTTATTTTATTCTCAATATTCTCAAATATTGTCTGTCATGTATGTTTGGCTTAAAACTTATAACTAAAGAAATACTTTACGTATTTTGATACAGTTTTCATTAGATAAGAGAGTTAATTAAATGTGCACTCGATTATAGATGGAACGCAAAACAACATAACATATATACGTATATATATTGCACGAATTTGTTAAAAAAAAACGTTTTCATTTTGCTGAAATACAATTGAACCTACAAATAAAACTGGGAAGTTTTTTCTGCGTTAGCAAAACGTTCAAAAAATCCTAACCCGGACAGAATTTTATTTTAATTGAAGCAAACATATTTCTCTGAATGAAATAAAGTTAATTACGGTTTATTTTTACTAATGGCTTCAGAGTCATCAAGGCTAAGCTCTAACGACCCGTAAAAATAAAAAAGCCTTAAATCGTTTGCTGCTGTAATAAAAACTTTACGATGCACGAAAGGTTCTATTGATTAAGATGGTAGTTTGGTTTTAATTGTAAGTAGGAATGGTAATTTTAATATATTATTTTTTTGGATGTGACGGGTTACACTTACATACAATTCATTCAATATATTATGTTGATTAATATACATATGTTTCATTTTCTTTCCGAATCATTTTTAACTAATTAATTGGGTGGACTTTTCTTAAAATTTATGAATTCAGCTTATGGTAGTTACAAAATAATTTATTTGTTTTTCGAAACGGTAAGTTTCATTAAGACTTTTATTGCAGTGGCGGTAACTCAGTCAGTAGAACGCTGGTTTTTCAATTTCTGGATCGAAATTCGAATCCTGTAAGTCAAATATGCACTATCAAAGTATGAATCAAATACGCGAAGTATCTAAGAGCATCAGAAACAAAGCATGTTTACTAACAAGAATCCGTTCTCACTAAGACAGGTAATGCCGAATAAAATGATTAAATCGCGTTTTTACTACACTTTTCATTGAAAACCTGTTCTTACTAAACGTATATAATTGCGGGTTATTTCTTGATTGCGGTTATTAAGGCGATACCAAAAAAATGGCGTTTTTTCGAATCCATTTACTCCACTATAACGTCTTCTACGCATTTAATTTTTGGGTAAATGTTTGTTAAGTATTTGATTAAGATTCTCACTGAAGGAAAACGCGATTGGATGAAATTTTCTCGATTAAAATTTAATTCCAAAAAGACCTATAAATTTTTTAATTTTTTCCTGTAATTTTGAAATCATAACTAATTTAAAAACCGACTTTTTGCTACTTTACCGCGAATCCGTCCCACGCGCACTGAGGGTTTTTTCGCATATGGAGTAACAGGGACGCTAAAACTTTTACGTATCGCCTTAAAGTAGCATATAATTATATGACCGAAAAAGAGGTCTGTCTTCATTACCAGTTACATTATGTCGGCGTAGTGCCGGCCGCCTGTCTCGCCACGCAGCCCTCAATGACGTCATCCGAAGGGCCCTCGTCTCCGTAGGAGCTCCGGCTACCCTCGAACCTCCCGGACTGGTTCGTGACGACGGAAAGAGACCCGACGGTATGACGTTAATACCGTGGAAGCATGGGAGGCCGCTCGTGTGGGATGCAACCTGCGTGGATACGCTGGCGCCCTCTCATGTTTCCCAAAGCAGTAGGGCTGCTGGTTCAGCGGCGGCCGCTGCTGAGCTCTCCAAGAGGCGTAGATATGTGGCAATAGGTTCAAGCTACATGTTTGCGCCTTTTGGGGTCGAGACAATGGGGACATGGGGTCCGGAGGCGCGTCAGCTTGTCACGGACCTCTCTGTAAAGCTTGTGAACACTAGCGGCGACCGGCGAGCTGGCTCTTATCTAGGCCAGCGTATAAGTCTTGCCATACAGAGAGGTAATGTGGCAAGTATTTTGGGCACTCTCCCGCAGGGCAGTGATCTAGAGGCAATTTTCTTTTTATAATTATTTCTTTAGGATTATTTTTGTATTAAATATATTAAATTATTCCAGTTACCACTCATCTTCATAATTGTGATTTTTTATTAAACTCCAAATAAAGTCAATAAACCTTTCACATACTCATCTTCATTACAACACTATATTATCAAATAATATTCATTGTTCTCAGTTGCTTGCCAAATTAAACTTTTATGTTTCTAACCGATCAAGATATAAATTCCCTGCTTTCTCTCTTCCAGCAGCAGGTAGAAATCTGTTCCGAGTATGTAGCAACACTAATAATAATATTAAAGATGTTCATATATTTTCAACGTCTGTCCATAAGGTGAGAATGATCCTCAGCTCAGCGTTTTTTAAGGCGATATGCGAAAAAAATACGGGTGTATCTTTTCTGTGTATTTCGTGAAAAACACGGAAAATTTGAATAAATTTCTGGTATCTGCATTTTGACTATATAATCTACGGTTTTGAAATTGGAAAACATGTTTGGATAAATTTTCATCGATAGAAATAATTGTTTAAATAAGGTCTTCAAACACACTTTTTCTCCTCGTTTGACGGTTAAGAACCATATACAGAACTCAAACATATTTTATTAGGTGTTTCAACAATATCTAGAGATTTTATATTTGAAGTTTTTTTAATAAAAATATAAAACCAACTTTTTCCCTTTTGCTCTGAATCTGCCCCTCTCGCACTGCGCGATTTTTCGCTTGGAGTGACAGTGAGAAACATAAAATTCGCATAGCCTCTTAATGAGTAATATTAAATATGTCATTGGTGTGTCTGGTATAACATATTTCTAAGTAAAATTAATAGTTATGTAGGTTGTATTAATGACCAGTTGTCTAACTTTTGTTAAATTTCATGTTTTGTTATGTTAACATACCCCATCACTAATAGTGGAAACTTTTAATTGGCTTTTTTTAAAGCTAGCTTAACTTCCTATTTTGTAACGAGTGCTGTTAGTTTTCCTAAATTGTAATAAGTAAATAAACTACGTTTCAATGTTTTATTTGGCTTCAATTAACACTATTTCAATATTATCACTGTTTTATCAAATTAACATGGACGCTATGAACGTAATAACAGTTCCTGACAGGGTTGGATTTCGTAGTATCATTATACTATTTGTACCATATTTTCATGACATGTAGTATGTAGTATCGTCATGTAACTATACTACGTAAAAATACCATAATTTTATATTCAGGCCGACCGACTTGTTTTATTGGTAGAGACGTTTTCCTTTTTAACATTTACCCCACAATATAGGGAATTTCTGTGCGTTATGAATATTTTAAGTAAATTTTTTGAAAATGTTACTAACAAATAGGCTCTTTCATTAAATTATTAATAATTTTAGTAAATTTTTTAAAAAATTCACTTACAAATGGGCATTTTTTTTTCAATTCAAAACAAAAATCGACGAAAAACGAAACGTAGTATAATTTTAGCCAAGTAGTATATTTTTAATTCCCATAGACAATAATTTTCCGAGGGTCTGAATCCAACCCCGGTTCCAAGGCACGCGCCTGCCTGCCCCGTTGTGTGGTTCAACAAGCAGTGGCCGCCTGGCCGCACCGAAACTTCGTCGATGTGTAACATGCGCCGTCGATACAGTGTCTTTCCATCATACTTGCTCTCTCGTACATTGACCAATGTGGTATGCGTAAGAGCGCAAGTAGAATAGATAGACGCTGTAGCTACACTAGTTTTGCTTACGTTTATGTATTCACGTGACGATGACCACAGTCTACGTATAATGTATAATACCTGAATTACAGTAGTCCAAATTCAAGTGCAAAACAAATTAAAAGCCAATTTAAAAGGTAATATTTTAATAAAAGAGAGGATCGATGGCGCCCTACCTCGTAAAATTAGCAAAATTGAGTTAATTTAAAGCGGTCAATCTTAGTCAACCTGAGACTAATTTCGAATTTATCAACTTTGCACCTGCCGTCGCTTTGATAAAATATTTGAAGCTTTCATTCGTGAAAAGTAAATTTTACACCGGTACCTAGAGATTTCTTTGAATTTTTCCTTATGAAGTGATAACATAGTTCAACATTGCAAAGAAGTCTATGGACAGCATTACCGCACGAGTCAGCGCTAGACACGTAGTAACTACTATATAATCTGTGGCCAGACTGCGTAAGAACAGCTGCAGACTTTTGTATAAGAACTATTCTTGAAGATTGTGACACCTTCATATTTGACATATCTGTCATTAAGGAAGAAATACCTTTAGAGTCTGCTTTGCTACCATTAATTATTTTGTGTAAAATATTTTAATTGCATACCGTGTGATAACTTTATATAGTATAGTAATTTAATAGGCAAAGATTAAATTATGCTATCGTGTGTTAATTCGAAAACCATTTCGAGATTTAGGTTTAATAAACCGTATTTTCGAACTTTTGGTCCTAAAAGCCTCAAAATGATAAATATTTTGACGAAAAAGCTGCAACTTCCATTTGCCTTCGTGTGACGTCACTTGAGAAATGGCTGTTTAGAAATATGGCCTTTGCTATCAAGATAAATTTATAATAATTTGCTTCTGACTAATTTGACAGCTGGAAGACAGATGAGTAGACACAATAGAGACAGACCAGTTTTATTATATGCAATCATACATCATAATCAGTGTAATGTCTAAAATTCTCAAGTGACGTCATATCGAACAATTCTTTAAAAAAAAACATGAAAAATAATGGTTAATTTTTATACCAAAATAATGAAAACCATGTCCTAAGATGACGTAAATACTCTGAAAAAAATTAATAATAAAATATTTTAAAAATTAATCCATGGGAATTTAGCAGCGGTAACTCAGGGTAAGGCCTAGCCTCCCAATCCTGAGATCCAGGTTCGATCCCCGGTCGGGCATGCATCAACGAGTTTTTCGGTATTTATGGTAGTATTTGTTCTTATCTTACGTACCCCTTCCTAAACGGTGAAGGAAAATATCGGAAGAAAACTTGAATGCCCTAAAAAGCTTGCATTTGTGCATAGGGATTAGTGCATACCCATCACGTTGGGACGTAATAATCATCGGTGAAATGCGGGTGTACTGAGTATTATAGCATTATTTTTTTAAAAATTAGTAAGCTACTTTATAATCACGAGTGTAATTTTATTAACTTGGTCAATTCAGCCTAAATTTGGACTGCCACCAGGCAAGCCTGGTGACAGCCAAAAAAAAGATAAATCAGGATAAAGACACTACATATTTTTTTTTTTTTGGATATACTAAAAATAACAAAACTGAAGTAAAAAAAATGTTATAAAACACAAGAATATCAAAAGAGTATTAGGTACGTCGGAACTTAAAAAATTAACACAAAAAAAATACCTAGGTCTACCTTATTTTAAGATTTTGTTTTTGGAGCTTGAACGACGCTTGGCTTACGATATTTTGGATTCGAATTTGAATATTAAAACTAGTTTATAGGATCCCAGAAACTACAATTTCGCGGAAGTATTAATAACTTCTAGTCGAGAGAAAATATAACTTTAAGGTATTAAAAGCAATCGTTATCTAGTTTTACATTAAGGAAGAAAATGATTGATTCAGAGTCTATTAAATGCCAGGCTACAGATATAAAAACCTGATAGGGGTGTCTTCGTGACGTAGGTGTTTGCAGTCTTCCCACGGAGTAGTCAATCAAACCGAGATTGTCTGGCGCCAACTTCTGGTATAACTCGGGAAGCTTACCCCATCAGCGTACGTGGTCCGTACCTTCGGCCTCATTTCATATGCGCAACCATACAAGATGGAAAGGTGGCGCGCGGAAAATGGGGGAAATGGAAAAAAAACTGGAAAGACCCTTAAATAACCTGAAGGGTCGCTGTAAAGAAATAAAACAACAGCGTCAAGACATGCCTACGAAATCTGGGCAAGGAAATTAACGTATTGGAAACGGGACAAAAGGGATTTTCAGAGAATGAAACCAAAAGTACACAAAACTTACCAGGAAATTAAGAAAAAACAGGCTTCTACAATTTCTAGGGCAAATGTGCTCTGTTTCGTGGATTAAACTAGATTTCAAGTTTCATATTTTAATTTTCTGTGGAAAATTTTTCTTCCTTGTACGACGATACTCTTCGATATGAGAAAAATAACAAAAAAATGTGACAAAATATTCCAAATTTTCGAATTTGAAAATTCAGTAAAGCAATCAACGACAAAGAAAGACTAAAAATATATGAAAAAGGTTGAATACCTGTAGCGAATGCTACAGTATGTACTTACATTTCACAGTTTTCACTCGGAGCACCGGGGATTCATGTCGTTTCGATATAATCACATTTATAGCATAATATAATCGCTTGCGTGTATGCTAGCCATTTTATTTCTCATACAAAAGATCTTAAAACATAACTAAACACCAATTTCTTTTAAAACATCTAAACTTATATGATCCTGCAAATAGTAATCAGATGTTGTAAAAAGAAAACTTAGGCGCATAGATTAGTCCAAATAATGTTTAGAACGGGGCATTAGGGGCTTAAACAAATAACTGTGAAGAAGTATTTTGATCTCTGAATGTAAGGTATCTAAAAAAAAGTTGTCAATTTATCAAACTGTATAGGTTGCGAATTTCTCTACCTACACAGTGTGTCCCTCGTACAAGTGCACATCCGAAAGTGGGTGAAACTAGATCTAAATATATCGACAAAAACAAAAAAAGATTTACTTTTGTTTTTTTTTTATCTTGAAAAAATACTCCACCTGGGTATCTTTGTATGGGACGCTAGCGCTGTGCCTTTGGTTAACCGCTCGTAGAAAATATTGTATTTATGATAGAACGTTGTATTTTTTTGTTAGAAAGATAATGGAATAGGCAGTGATAAATAGGAATAAAAATATAGTGAAACGTGGACATTATTTTGAAAAAATTGACTATTACTGAAAAAAAAGACGGAAAAATTAAAGAAATTATCTTTTAGGATATTGTTTTTATGGTAATAGAAGTGGATTATGTTTTGTTTTTGATTTGATATGCAACGTCTATTCTTAAAGATTATAACAGTTTTATTTCATTGCATAACTTGCGATAGATCAAAAGTTATGACATATTTTATACATAGTCTCCATGGTAGGCAAAAAAAAATGTTAAACGTAAATTTACAAAACAAAGATTTAAAAAAAAAAAAAAACATTTTTTTTTCGATATATTTAGATATAGTTTCACCCCTTTTCGGATGTGCACTTGTACGAGGGACACACTGTATACAGAACAACGTAGAATATGTTAATGACAACTACTTTAAGTTTCTTCTCTTACCTTTAAATTAGAGTTAGAAAAACCAGATAATGGTTGAGTAAAAAAAAACTCTTCCCTACAAAATACAAACTACTTAATTATATTTTTGGATGTAAAAAAGCATACAATTTTCATCTCCACTGTTCTTAATTATGAACAAACTCACTTCATTAATTTCAAAGTTCATTCATTTATTTATTAACCCAAGAGAGTAAAAAAATAACAATGCAAAATTTTCATAAACCCTTGAAAGATTAGTCTTCAAAAGATAATACCTCATTGTTTTATTCTAAAACCTTACAGAACATTATTTTCCACTTTGTCACCTCTACACTCGAGGGAGACCCTCCAGAAAGAAAGATGATGATTATGCAGAAAAAACCCTATTTGTTTCAGACGGTAGGCGCCTTAGGACAAAAGAAGACCAGATGAATTACCTTCATTGGCCATCGCTTGACGTAAAGGTCGCTTACATTACACAGGAATTCTTGTCATGTTGTTTTTTTTTTAATAAAATTATCAATCAAATTATTCTGTAGGCTTTATTTTAATGAAATAAAGAAAGATGCATGATGGAAGTGCAAAGCAAGAAATACTACATTATTTTAGATAGGTTGTTTATGTGTATATTATTATGATTTTTCAATGCAAGTGCTCGTAAAGGCCCACTTTTTATGCATCAAAACCGAACAGAAAGTCGATTATTTTGCCCTAGGGCTTTTTTTTTAGTTACGAGAAGTTGGCTAACCTGCAACCTTTCCTGTGTACCATAAATGTTATACCTTTTTTCCACTGTTTAATGGCTCCGGGTTTTGAGCCAATCATTAATTTGCAAAATTGTAACAATGTAACTTTCAACTTTGATAATTAAATTGTTTTCTTTGATTATTTTTGTTTTATTTCCTCACACTATGCATTGAAAAACGTAGTATGATACACGGGCGTAAGAGCAATAAATTACTCTGTAACGTTTAAAATTTTACGTTTAAATCGTCCTCGTATTTTATTTCTTTTCGCCCTTGTAGCATAAACTATAAACTACTACTATATATACCTGTTTATTTTGATTTAGTTGGACCTTCAAGGCAGGAATATTTATGTATGTGTGTATGCGTGTCTATGAAGACAGGACAGGAGGACAAATAGTTATTTTTGTTAATTTTGTTTATTTCATTAATTTTTTTGTCTGACTGTCCCATTTTCCCTTGTCCTGTACTTTCTATCTCTTTACTACTGTCAACATATTATCATAATAATGGAAGAAAAACATAATTTTAAACAAGAAAATAGGCATAACTAATCAAATGGGCGGAGTTATGCATATATTCTACATGTTTGTAGTATATTAATAGATTTTATCCTATAACATTTCTGTATAAATTAAATTTACGTTTAATTTAAGTAGTTCATGTAGGTTTATCAGGTTTATTAAATATAAGAAAGCTCAAAATGAATTATATGTATTGTACAACGTTCGATTTAATCAGATTAATTATTTATGACTCGCAATAAGTGTTTATGATGTACCGATTGTAAAATAAATTCTCATTATCTGATGTTATTATCTATTTGTTTTATTGAAATTAACTAAAAAGGTAAAATTGTGAACACGCCTTTACCAGGACATCAATCACAGTATGACTGGACACTTACTCGAATTCTGGCGGGAAAAAGCTTTAGAAAATTTCGTCCAATCTCATGAAAATTGATTTTGCTTTAAAAGCAAAATTGCTCAATAAATGGCGTCCCTTTTGTTTATGAGCACCAAAATATTTTTATTGGACGCTCAGTTTGAGACATTGTGAACGATTTTGTTTTATCGTTCACAATCCTGTCAAAATGTGGCACATCCATTTTCAGAACATTTTGTTAATGCCTGTTGGAAACATGTGTAAAAAACACGTTTTTATGAATTTTCATAATCGTTTTTTTTCCACTTGGTGTAACAATTGTTATCTTTAAATTAAACCACATAGATTATGTGATCGTCTGATCTTCTGAACAACTTTTCCAAAGAAGCATACCCGCACATATGAAACAATGTTCACCTGCACACACATATAGTACACATTTTTCAATAGGTTCTAAAAGTTAGTATGGATATATCAGTATGGATATATCAGATCACTTCTTATGGGTGAAATGGAATGAAATGAAATATAAATTACATTTATGTAAGTACATTATATATACTTGGTTATTAGATGTCAGGTTTATGCCAATCATCAAAAAATTTTAACTCTATATAATAAGGGAAAATACAAAATAATAAAAAAATACAAGTTTGGCTTATTTAGATTTAATAACAATAATATATACATTACAAAATATAAAACATACATACATGCATATATCCATGCCTGTCTCGCAGAGGGGTAGGCAAAAACTACAGACTTTTATCTGCTACGATCCTGACACACCTCTTTCGCCTCTTCCACATCCATCAATCTAGTCATAAAAGCTCTTCTATTCCGGGTACTTTACTCATTGCCCTCTTTAAATATCTCGCCAATTTGTTCAGTAAACGTCCTTAAAGAGCGATCTGCGGGCCTATTATGTATCTTTAGTTGTCAACTGGACTGGGTGCCTATCATCAAAAACATAAATATACTATCGAATTCCGATTGCCTAAGGATATTTTCGCACTTGAAGTGACGACACAGATTGTTAATAGTCCAATACCCACTAAAGGGCAATTATGAAATTTCAGTTTTTGTCTGTGTTTTTGATGATAGGCACCCAGTTCAGTTGGCAACAAAAGATACAGAATAGGGGGGCAGGTCGAGCTCTACCTTCAACTTGCGTATCATAATTTTCTTTCGTCACTCTACTTTCATTCATCTTCTCTAAATGCCCAAACTACCGAAGCTTTCTTTTTTTTATTCTAGTCACTACTTACATCTTCTTTCAGGCTGCAACGATCCCAATATAAAAATAGGAATAAAAAAATAAATGTGAGGCAATAAAGAAAGCAAAGTTGAAATAAAAATAAATAAATACGAATACGTTAAATAAATAAACATTATGCCTAACTCCACCCATTCAATTTGTCTTGCTAAGAAACTTAGCAATGTTATGTCTTAAATGAAACTTGAGGATAATTCATGAATAAAAACGGCTCACCTCAATACGTGTTATGATCGGGATAGCCGACCAGTTTCAGCAGATTTAGACTGCCTTTATCTGGGCTAGTGAAGACGTTTACGCGACGACGTTACGCCTCACGCCTGACTTGTTTGTCCGTCCATCTGTCTTTCAGTTTGTTATAGCTAGTTGTTACTTCTGTCTTTTGAAGATCAGATTCAACACTGAAAAAACCATTGAATTAACCAAATTCCTTATAAATTTTACAAAATTTAGAGGTTAATACCTAAGCTTATTGTAATCAAATTTTTATTGTTATTTTTACAAAACAGATATATCGACTGCTAAAGTGCTAACCATCATGGTTTTGTAGATTGGATGAAATAATTTTGTTAATAAAACAATTTGTCTGGTAATAGATGTTTATTCTATTGCTTGTGTAAAATTAACAAGTTTGTTAAACAAACAAAATTTGAGCTAATATTTACAAGGAAAAAAGGTTAAAGTGTTCAAACACAATAGTTGAACATTATTTACCTTTTTGCTTTTCTTAAATAAACAACTGAGTTTTGTAATAATAACTTACATTTTAAGGTAATATTTTGACAAAATTGAGTTCAGCTTTCGGAGTTTGATAAATATTTTTTTTCAGTAAAAGGAAAAGTTCATGTCAGTGGTTATAAGGCTTTGATAGATTTGCACCTACTTCAAAAAAATGTTTTTTTTCTAATTGTTTCTTAGGGAACAAATTAACCAGGTGCTCTTGGCCCCAGCCTCCCAGCTCCTTGCCAACATTGAGCCCGGTCAATACTGATCCAAACACATAACATTAAGTATCAAATTCCGTATTATACAGGATGTAAAAATCGTTGGTTACAGTTCGGTCCGGCATTAATGGAGATCGAATCGTGTACAGTGCGAAACGCACAACGTAAGATTTT
Source organism: Ypsolopha sequella (assembly GCA_934047225.1). NCBI lineage: Eukaryota > Metazoa > Arthropoda > Insecta > Lepidoptera > Ypsolophidae > Ypsolopha > Ypsolopha sequella. Next base: position 28,227,042 of record OW203987.1, read on the forward strand.
TCTTCTTATTTTAGAAATAAATGTGAATTAATGACATTATGCGAACATAATTAAATGTCAACTAGATTTTTCTGGCAAAATATTGTTATATTTCGCATTCCGTTGTAAATGAATTTGCACACCTACTTTAAACACGCTTTTATTTTTATATATTAATTATAAGAACTATGAAAAAAAAACTACGAGAAAAACGCTCAGTTAAAATAACTGAAGTATTGCGTGCGTGGCAGTTGATTAGAGCAGGATAGACAACAAAAAAAAACAGGCCAAGTGCGAGTCAGACTTACGTATTGTCCCGTATATGCGGTCCCGTATTGTGGATTATAAATTTAATTTTTTAATTTTTTTTAATGATTTTCTCAACCGGATTATTTTCCCTGTAATCTTTACGTAAAAACATATTACCGTGATATTTTTCATATTTTACGGTCTACCATTTTTGGAGATAAGGAGAATATATACATATTTTTGTGGTTTTTCAAAAATTTCTGGATACCAGTGCCAGTAAATATAGTAAAAATATATATAAAATTTATTGAAAAAGGCGTTAATTTGCGGAAATCTATCATAAATATTTCCACAAATTTAAAAATATATATTTTCACAATCAGCTTTTTAATATCTACAATTTTATATCCGTATTGTATTTTGAGGATAATTTTTTTTTCTCACTTTTGTTTTGAAAATATTTTGAACAATTTAAAATTTCTTATACTTTTTTTAACACCGTGATATGTGGGAAAATTTATGCTATTTTTGTGCTGAATTTCATGTGTTTATCTTTAACGTTGCTAAAGGTATGAGGCTGTGAAATACGGACGGACGGACGGACTACAGAGTCTCACCATAAGGGTTCCTTTTGTACTTTTTAGGTACTACGGAACCGTAAAAACGAAAGCGTTAGAGCAGGACTGAAGTTTAGTTTAATACAGTGGAGACCACATCAAGCTATACACTTGCATTAAGACATTAGCCCCTATCGAGAAGAATATAAGATAAATACAAAGTCCAATGTGTCTTACTTGATGCGGTCTCCACTGTACCTACTGCGCCTTATGGTAAAATTCATTTGAACTTTGTTGAATTTTGCTCATGAATGTTATTGTATTAACACCCTCTATAACCAGCTAGTAAACTGTTGTACGTAAATCTGCCCGGCATACTTGGCTGACACAAATCCAAAGGTTTGGCGTGTGTCCAAATTCCTTAATGGCTCGTATAGAGGGGCCCAAGACGCGAACACTGAAGTCTTGTAAGTTAAACCCGTCAAGTGCTAATTTAGAGATTAAAGGAGTCTAAATTTATGCTTTATTTTAAGCCAGTGAAGTTTTTGGAGAGTAAGGTAGAAGGTTTTGTATGTAACGAAACTTGTATGGTGAACAAATTTTGCAAATAATTTTTCGTATCTTTATCTTTTTCTCGATATTTACTTTTATTTTAAATATCGCCTCTGTTGTCAAGTGGTTCGATTACTTGAATACTAATACTGAGGTTGCGGGTTCAAATCTCGTAGGAGCACATTTGTGTTTCGTCTGCGTGCTAATCCATCACGCTTGGACGTATTAATCATCTGTGAAAAGTGGGTGAAATGCAAGTTATGTCTTTTTCTGTTTCCTGTCTTCATCTTTTAAATAATTTTATAAATTTGAATGTTTGTTTGTTTATTGCTAGCCTTTAAATTATATATACACCTCACTTCTGTTTCTCAGAGGGGTAGACAGAGACTATAGATTTCCTTTTGCTGCAATCCTAACACACCTCTTCCGTTTCTTCCACATTGATCAATCTAATCATACAAGCTCTTCTTTTCCCGAAACTTTTGACCCCACCCTTCTTCGTCAGGAACTTCCTACGTCAGTTAATTTAGTCGACATACGTCCTTTCTTTGTAATTAGCATTACGTTAATTAACTCAGTCGAATAAGGTAATAAATTAAATTATTAAATTAATGTATAATGCAGATGAGAACAAAAAGGTAAATTAAATAGTAAAAAAATAGGTTTGTGTTTGTCATTTGAAGTTAACTCTATTTTATTTATGATAATATTGTTCCATATTCGATTGACGACGACCCCCAGTGGGTCGAAATATGTATCGAAGGTTTTCTTTTTTCATTTATTTTCCTAATAATACTACATAAAAGTGTTTATATTTATATATAATATAATATATTTCGTTAGTGGAAAGGCTAAGTTAATTCTCGAAAGACAAAATTATATATTCCTTCCATCATAGCATTACAAATCTTTTCACATTTTTATCCTACATGACGTTCAGACGATTTGGCTCCACAACTTTACAAGAGAGTCGTATATTTTTCAGTCGTAAATTCTTCAAAACCAGCTAGTAGCTATTGTCTAGGAGGTCATGTGGATAGGCCACTGGTAATAAATTGTGCCAGTAGACTACGAGAGCTCTTTTCACTTTTATTCAGACTCAAAAGTTGTTCAAATGTTTTTTTTTTCAAGTTAAATATTTCTGATTTATTTCAGTTTCCGGGACTTCTTTATGATTTACCGAAAATTGCACAATTAAGAGGTTATTTGCAAGTTTCACGATACATAAAACTAACAATAATCAAAATAATGTATGTAAATGCGAAATGTCTTTTGTTTTGTTTTCCTCGAATTTTCCGTACTTTTTAAACTTATGAAAAACTTCTGTAACTTCTTAACTGCTTTTGCAGAAATTTAGCAAAGTGCTTGTAGCATAATATATTATAAATAGAGTTAACAGCGGAGAAGGATATAGGATACTATTATATTCCGGAAAAATGCTCCCGATACATAGATGTGGAATTTAAGTCATCACTCACTTTTGAAAAATCTCATTTCTGACATGACATTCAATTTTGTCATGTCACTTTTGATAACCACGTGGGTGAAGCCACGGGCAAAAACTTGTATAAAATATATGAATTACTATGTTTCCTGAAACTTCACTAAATTCTCATTTAGAAATATACGTTTAATGGGTATTTTAAAAAACACTTTACAAAAAAAACCCAAGCAGCACGCAGCAGATAGCGGTTAATAAATAACTTAACACCAGACAGCAACCCGCGGAGCACCAGTTAAATACATGTATATTGATATTGTTCTGATACAACACAGCTGTACGTAATTCCTTCATAACATATCATGGCACGTTACTTTCACTTATTTACTCTAGCTTAAATTTACACCTTCAATATCGAAAACTGTTACAATTTAATCAATAACTTATAAGTCTATTATTCAATTAATTCTTTGAATCAATCAATCAATATAAATGAAAGGTTTTGTTCTGACTGACTGACAGACAGACAATGTGCAGCCCAAACCGCTTGACGTAGATACTTGATATTAGGAGGGTGTGTTAACAGAGGGCTGAAAACGCACACTAAGAAAGGATTTTGAAAAATTCGTATTGCAAGGGGTACAAAAGAATGGTCAAAGTTTTAACAAAAAACATCCATTTCGTTGACACCGTTCACGTCAAACAGTCAAAATATTTAAAGTAAACTACTCAGATAAAATAAACAAAACCATGTTTCAGGATTTTCAGAATTTTGCAAAAAATAAAGCTCAGCTCAGACAATTCAGCATATTGAAACAAAATATTTTTAACAAATAAAATTTGTGTAGGTAGTTAAGGAGTTAAACTACATTATAATGTTTCAGATTTGACACAATTTGACAAATCATTGAGAAAAAAATCGGAAAGATCAGTAAAATCACGGAAAACGTAATTTGGCTTTGGAACTAATATGATCAGTCTACTGATCTAACTACAAAATAAAATATTTTTTTTTAGAGCAAATAAATGAAAGTAGCATTTACAGATTTTTATTTCAACTCCTTAACTACCTACACAAATTTTATTTGTTAAATATATTTTGTTTTAATGTGCTAAATTGTCCAAACGCGAGAGCATGTTTGGCGCAACCGACCCTTAAGGGTCGGTATAATGTCAGATGCACAATTTCAAATGAGCATAAAACATTGTGTAACTTGGTCAATCGGTTTAATAAAAATATTATAGATAATAGACTATAGGGCTGATATTCGTGCAGAAGCAAAAACGCAAAAGCTTTAAGTTCGCTCGATAGAAAAAAATTACGAAGTTACCTCTATATTTCATGTTTTTCGAGTGTTAAAGGACCTTTCTTAAAACAGTTTGCCTTGAAATTTGTATTAAAAATAAGAAAACAAATGACCCCGTATAATTGCACGGGGATTTTGAATAATTCTGTTTCGTTTTCATTTAATTTAACATCTAAGAATTGGCGCTTACGTCGATTTATTCTGAGACAAGGCGGCGACAAGATATCTCGGTCGCACGCGCTTTTTGTTCCATGCTTTGTTTCGTCACTCACCCGTCGGTCAGTTGTGATCGCTCCGTTGAGACGGGAGGGCTACGTTTTTGCGCTCTCGACGTCCCGGTTTCGTAATTTAAATAAATCTCGTAATTTGAAACATGGGAAATAAATGCAACCAATGTAAAAAATGTTTAACGAGTGAAAATAAAGCAGTGGATGAAAGTAATGCAAAGGTACGCCATTACTTAACAAAATAAGTAGATAGGTCATGTTTTATTAACGATGTGGAACTAAAGGTTGTCTCAATGGACTAATGAATATAGCTATGTTTTTCGTCTGAGGTATTTTTTTTAGCTTACAATTTAATATCACAATAAATATGGTTGATGGATGTGGAAGAGGCAAAAGAGTTGTGTCTGGATCGTAGCAGATGGAAATCTGTAGTCTCTGCCTACCCCTCTGGGAGACTAACAAAACCTTATCTCACCATCACCATCGCCATCGCCATCGCGATCACGATCGCGATCGTGATCGTGATCGTGGACGTATCGTCGTATCGTCGTATCGACGTATCGTCGTATCGACGTATCGTCGTATCGACTTATCGTCGTATCGACGTATCGACGTATCGTCGTATCGACGTATTGCCGTATGGTCGTATCGACTTATCGTCGTATCGACGTATCGTCGTATCGACGTAACGTCGTATCCTCGTATCGACGTATCGTCGTATCGTCGTATGGTCGTTTCCTCGTATCGACGTATCGACGTATCAACGGATCGACGTATCGAAGTATCGTCGTATCCTCGTATCGATGTATCGTCGTATCGACGTATTGCCGTATCGTCGTATCGACGTATCTTCGTATCGTCATATCGACGTATCGTCGTATCCTCGTATTGACGTATCGTTGTATCGTTGTATGGTCGTTTCCTCGTATCGACGTATCGTCGTATCGACGTATCGGCGTATCGACGTATCGTATCGACATATTGACGTATCAACGTATCGACGTATCGGTGTTTTGACGTATCGTCGTATCGTCGTATCGACGTATCGTCGTATCGACGTATCGTCGTATGGTCGTTTCCTCGTATCGACGTATCCTCGTATCGACGTTTCGTCGTATCGATGTATTGCCGTATCGGTGTATCCTCGTATCGACGTATCGTCGTATCGACGTATCGGCGTATCAACGTATCATCGTATCGACGTATCGGCGTATCGACGTATCGTATCGACATATTGACGTATCAACGTATCGACGTATCGGCGTTTTGACGTATCGTCATATCGTCGTATCGACGTATCGTCGTATCCTCGTATCGACGTATCGTCCTATGGTCGTTTCCTCGTATCGACGTATCCTCGTATCGACGTATCGAAGTATCGGCATATCGACGTATCGACATATCGACGTATCAACGTATCGACGTATCGTCGTTTCCTTGTTTCGACGTATCGTCGTATCGACGTTTCGGCGTATTGAGGTATCCTCGTATCGACGTATCGTCGTATCGACGTATCGGCGTATCGACGTATCATCGTATCGACGTATCGGCGTATCGACGTATCGTATCGACATATTGACGTATCAACGTATCGACGTATCGGCGTTTTGACGTATCGTCATATCGTCGTATCGACGTATCGTCGTATCCTCGTATCGACGTATCGTCGTATGGTCGTTTCCTCGTATCGACGTATCCTCGTATCGACGTATCGAAGTATCGGCATATCGACGTATCGACATATCGACGTATCAACGTATCGACGTATCGTCGTTTCCTTGTATCGACGTATCGTCGTATCGACGTTTCGGCGTATTGAGGTATCCTCGTATCGACGTATCGTCGTATCGACGTATTGCCGTACCGTATCGTCGTATCGACATATCGTCGTATCGACGTATCTTCGTATCGTCGTATCGACGTATCGTCGTATCGACGTATCGTCGTATCGACGTATCGTCGTATCCTCGTATCGACGTATCGTCGTATCGACGTATCGTCGTATCGACGTATCGTCGTATCCTCGTATCGACGTATCATCGTACCGACGTATCATCGTTTCCTCGTATCGACGTATCGTCATATCGACGTATCGGCGTATCGACGTATCCTCGTATCGACGTGTCGTCGTATCGACGTATTGCCGTATCGTCGTATCGTCGTATCCCCGTATCGACGTATCGTCGTATCGACGTATTGGCGTATCGACGTATCGGCGTATCGACGTATCGTTGTATCGACGTATCGTCGTATCGACGTATCGACGTATCGTTGTATCATCATCGTCATCATTATCTTTGCAAGTATGACTTTCGAAAAATAAAATTTTGAAATATAAAAATTAGATGCAAACACAATTACGCAAAAAATTCGAACAAACCGTTTTGTCAACTGGGTTGAATTTTATACATCGTAGATGCATTATACTTATTATTGAAAACTAGCACGTGCACGGGTTAATGACCGCGGATCCACACCGCTCGTGGGAGCTAAGAAATAGCGCTCGCGGCCGGTGACGGCCGGTCGCGCAAACAGTTGAGGTGCGGGGATGCGGGGGCAAAATCACTAATTTGTCCAGGTTTATACGCAGCCTTAATAACTATGAAACGGTAGTGTTTGGGCTTCTTCAAGTCATCTGTAAAGGATTGAAAGTGGTCCGCTGGTCCACATGATATGATAGGTGATGATAAAGTGGAAACGGAACTTTTAATTGATAAAATACGTACTAAACATATTTTAAAAATCATTCCCTAAAAGAGTGACACGGGATCCAAATGAAACATACTTCATTATACAGTGCTTAGTGCACTAAGAAATAATTGTTTAAGGCGAATGAATACGCCAACTGCAATTTGGACCTGTCTTTGAAGGCCTACTCCTCCCACACGGGTGGTTCAAAAACTTTCATAAAAATATATAATAGGTAGGCATTATAGAGTCAAAAAATAAATTTTAAGTTTTATAAACTGTTTTTCTATTGCAAGTTTTGACAAAAAAAATCGAAAGTCATCGAAAGTTTATATGATTAACACAAGAATACTCTTACTACTTCCAACCGCCTAAAGCGATGTTAATTATTATTTCACCAAATTATAGGAAATTTTAAGACCTAAAAAATTTAAGTTCAATATTTTTTTTTCCGTTTATGGCGTGTGAAAAGTATTATCTTCTCCTATTTTGCGCTAGCCGGAGACGCAGTGGTCGTCGTAACAGCCACTTTTCAAGGCACGCTGAAATGAACATTATTTCAATGTCGTTTCCGTTGATATTTGTACCGACACACATCGAGCAGGCGCGTGCACAGCATATTTAACCTAGGTAGGCAGAATTAATTTTGACAAATGAAAATGAAAATAAAATATTTGAGTAAGCTTGTTCATATGGTGACGGTAAAAGAAGTAAAGTTCTGACCACCTCAAGTAGGTTTGTAACTTACACGGACTATCTAACTATCTAAAATATACGGAAAACAATACAGGGCATTGGTGTGTACACAACCCGACAACCATTTATATGACTCGTAATATTTTTTATTTCATTGGCGAGTTACCGTTCCTTTCTTTTGACACAACTGTGTAGTTCTGGTATACACTTTCCTTGAATTATGGCCTTTCGTTTCTCCTCAAAAGATAATTTTCCGAACGCCTGATTTTTTAATTTTGTTAAACACACAAGGCCGTCGCAAGTTTCACAGGTAAATTTTTCCATTTCTACACAAACCAACCATCAAAATCACCGAACCAATACTACCTATTTATATATGCATTAAATAACCGAACACTGCTCTGAATAGCGTAAATAAACAAACAATAGGTATTCCACGCGCGATAACACCAGAAAGAACACTAATAAAAACAAACAAAATGCTTTCTTCGCAATGAGACAACCGATGCAACACGGATAAATTAAAAAAGTGAGACATTCCTTTACTTCTTTGGCGACTGCATATTACGTAATTATGTAGCGTACTAACAGGCAGAGCTTTTAATTGCAGAATTGACTTTTACGGCTCGAAGATAAGGGTTATAATAGCAAAATACATATGAATAATTTATTGTGGTTTTGTAATCGAGCTCAAAGCGAGCCATGGATGTGTGCGTGCTGTACATGCGTGAACGAGAATTTCAAAGTGTGCGTGATCAGGCTGCCTTTAGTAGCTTCTTCGGTCATACAATGTACGCGTGTTCGTCTATTTGGAAGTTTGAATTTCCGCGCTCTACCGCGCGGACTCCGCGCGTAACCGCGTGAGTCCGCGTGTTGTTATTGGTCAAGAGACTGTGTTTTACTGTAAAGTGCTGAACTGACTGATTGCAAGGTAGGCAGTGCTTTTATGCCTTTATGGAGGGCACGCCTCTGACATCGAGTTGCTTATTTAGCGTGGGTACGCCTTAAAATTTTTTTTTTAAGTTGTTGAAATGGGCAGAAAACTCGAACGAAAAGGATGAAAACGTTTGTACCGAAAATTGTATTCCCTGCGAGTGTCAATTACGAATATAGAAAAACAAATAATAAAAAAACGTAGTACAAGTAAGTATTCTTCAAAATTCCTCCCCTAATACAATGAAACATAAGGACAATCGTATTCAATGTGTGTATCAACTTTAAACTTGGCGTAAAAATAATAATAGCGAAACATGTATTTTAGGATTAGGTGCTCGCAGAAAAGATATTTCAAAAATCAACCCATAAAAGAGTAAGAAAAATCGTTTCGCCTGACAGGATATTTAAGTAATATGGGAAAATCTGATTCGAATTTATATCTGAAACCCACGCGGACGAAGTCCTTGCATAAAAAATTTGCATAAAATAACTGATTTCAATAAAAAGCACGCCCAGCATGTTTTATTTAAAAAGTAGTCATTATTTTCAACGTAAAAAAACATTTTAAAGCGAAAAACGCAATTTTTGAGAGCGTGCGATGCTATGGTTGTCGTATTTTAAACAATAAGGAAATGTCATAGAGTTCAACTCTAATTGAAATGACGTGCTCAATGTCAGGTACTATAGACTCTTAATTGCTTAGATACGTTTTTTACACGTATTCTCTATCTCCTGTCAGCTCTAATCCGCAGCAGGTTGCATTTTTACAACTTTTTATTGACGCATATATATATTACATACTTCGTCATGACATGAATCCCCATCCCCATCCACATCTTGAAATCGAGGGGATGTCAAAGATGTTCCCGAGTGTGAACTGTGAAATGCAAGTCATAGTCCACATTCGGTACACCCGCGTTTCACCAACATCTTACATACATATATTATTCTCATTATAGTTAAAAGAATAGATAACAATCCAGATGGTGGCTCGAATTTTAAAACAAAAATCGCATTTATATATTTTGAGAAAAATTCTTGGGCTCTTTTTTATGCCAAGACTATCCAAATAAAATGTTTTGAAATTACACTGAAATTTTATATTTTTCAAATTTTTTTATTATAAAAATTCAAAACATGCATTTAAAATACAAGTGATTATGCAATGTTTTATATTTTTGGTTCGATATTCTTTTTCTTTACAATTTCCATGCAGACGCGTCAGTCCACACTTCCTATTTGTAGACGTTTTCAACGGCTATGACCCTGCAATAAGAACTGCCTGTCATGCTGGCGTCCATACATACATACATACATACATATGTACTTACGAGCATGTATGTAGAAAATAGAGATTTGAACAATGTTAAATGGAGGCAAAAGCAAGCCTACTGGCCCCAAAACGTGCATTACTGAGGTGAAACATCACAATACAAAGCTTCAAATAAAGCTTTCACGCCATTACCGTAACTAAGCATCCCTGAATCCCTGCCGCTCCAGAAAATGCCGCACTAGGACGAATTAATCCGGTACAACAACGTATACAATAGTTAACGTGTCCATTTAGCAAATCTCTGTGCTGTACTGAGTTTAGGTGGTTGAGATAGGAACGAACTTTTGCTATACAATTTGTAACAGAAAGGTGTAACCATATTTGAAGAGCTTAATCAATCAATCGTATAGAACTTTTACTATGGAGCCAGCCCTGAGAGCTCAAAAAATATGCCCATCCATACATTTCAGCCGAGGGGCATTGCATTTTTCTATGAAACTGTCCATTTTTTTTTCGAGATACAGGGTTGCCTCTATAGTAAAAGTTGTTCTATACAATTGACTGATTAAGCTTCTCAAATATGGCTACACCTTTCTGTCACACGTTGTATACCAACATCTACATTTTTTAATATCACAAATATGCGAAAATTTGTGAGTAGCGTCACGACGTCTGCACAGATTAGAATGAAACTTTTACTTATATGTGGATTAGATACCAGAACAAAGACTTTACTTTATAAAAGTTGGCGTAAAATGGCGTAAACTATTTTTGTGGCAAAATTTTTCGTGTACAAATACAAAATAAAAATACAAAAATACTTATTTTCAGACACATGGGTTAACACATATAACTTAAATTTTAGTGGCTCTCAGACTAGACGATGGGTAGTCTGTTTCGTGGGTGCCGGTAAATAGTTTTGACAAATAGTTATTTAGACATTGTGACAGCTTTGCGTTAAAAAACTTAAATAAACTAATCTTAAATCTAAGGACTCAACGGCACAGTTTTTTTTTAAAACGTCGATATTAAATAAATAAAAGAATATGTATGTATAATCATAATATCTATATAAAATAATAATTAAAAAAAAATATGTATATGATATATATAAAACCGAATTATAACGTAAAGACCGTGATCATACGAAATTATTAAGTTTTCTCGCGGAAAAGCAGATATTTCACGAAATTAAATAATTTATACAGTCTTTCAACAAAATGTTAAAAATAAGTACGACCATGGCGTACGACGACGAGTTAAGCGAAGTGAAGCGAGGAAGAGCGTGTAAGGTTTATATGTAAATTAATTTAAGGTGATATACCGTGCTAGCAAAGGTCCCCGTTACTCCAGGCAGAAAGACCAGCAGTGCGAAAGGGACGGAATCGGGGAAAATTGTCAAAAAGTCGGTTTTAAATTAATGCAAAATTAACTAAAATAGCTACAAAAAATTCCATAACCAGTAATTTAGGTGAAGTCAAAACCCATCGAAATAAATATTTTTGAAGTCTGTATGCTATCCTTATTTGTCAGAATATCAAAAAAAATGTAAATTTTGACCTGATTTCAATAATTATTTCTATCGAATGAAATTCCCCCTATCGCGTTTCTGATAGACCAAAATCTAGTTAAAGGTCCCAAAATTGTTATACTAATTTATTTTACTTGGAACTTCATTAAAAGAGCAGATAAATAACTTCAAAAAGTGTCAATTTTCACGGTATAGCCCCTTAAGGAGCCGAACGAGGCGGAGCGGAGATTTTTCCAATCTTTTTCATATCTCAATGTTAACGGTGACATTTCAAAATGACACGTATTTTAAGTTGCTTTGGGAATTGGTGTTCTAATAAAGAATAATAACATAGATGTAGCTTAACCTTTATATAAACTAACTGCTTTGAACGAAGCAACACAAAAATAGCTTATGGTGGAGATTTTCATTTCATTTTGGCGAGTTCTTTGATCAACTTTAAAGGAAAAAATTTGAATGACAGTGAGTGACCAACATGTTTTGAAACCTATCTGGTTTAAAACTAATTTAAAATGAAATAAATGTCGTGGGCAAATTGTAAAGTATGAAATCGAAAATCTTTCACCAAAAGTCAACGAAAATGGAAAGATAGACCGAGATTCAATAGTGATATGTTTTCAAATATTGAGACAGAATTTATCTCAGTTTTGTTACCGTTTCCCGGCGTCAGTAGGTAAGCAAAGGGCGTGCATAAAATTGATGCAACACGATGATTTATAAAATAAAAATGGTTTCAATATAATAATGGTAAAGTTATTTAAATACAATAGTGAATATAGATAACCTGTGTCACCCAGATTTACTACGTACAATAAAAAAATAACAAAAAATTCAGATATTTATAATACGCCCAGAGTAAATGGAACAAACAATATACCCACAGGTTAAAAACAACACAAAAAACAAAACATTACCAAAGAAAACCCAAAAACCTTTGTCTGCATCTATTTTTCTATAGTTATTATAGAGAGGATTAATTAAAGTTGAGAGATTGATTAAAATATGAATAAAAGAAGAGAGGATGAATGAAAGTAGAGAGGATGAATAAAAGTAGAGAGGATAAATGAAAGTAGAGAAGATGACAGAAATTGTATCTGCAATTCATGTAAAAACACTGATTTGATTAGAAATCGTATATATAATGTCTATAAATAGCATTGTATTGTTTTTATATCAATACAATAATACGGCAATACAGCCGCTTTTAGCTAAATGTGATTCAGAAGCTTATCTAAGGCGTTAATTATTTATTATATTTTTAATTTTATTATTCTTCTCCCCACTTTGATTTTAACTTTAGCTTTAGTTTTAATTTAAGTCTCAAGATTAGGTTTTAGTTTGACAGTTTTTCAAATGATCTCTTATTTTAATTTTATCTTAGTGTCACTTTGTTAGCCACCTGTACGAACATTGTCCATCATTTATATTGTAATCTGGTTAGAAAGAAAGAAAGAAAGAAAGAAAGAAAGAAAGAAAATAAATTTATTGGCGCGTTTACAAAAAAAATAAAAAGAACTTATAGCTAACACAGTAGAAAAGGTTTACTTAAGTAGGGGGTAATCTATAGATAAAAATAACAACACGACAAAAGGATGTACCTCAGCTATGTGCCATCCAAAACATGCTTTGGTTGGCGCTGGTTTTCAGCTACCTCCGTTATAATTGCATGATAAGGTATTTACGAGTCGTTAAAACTTTTATTTACTAAATTGAAAAATCAATAACAATTGGCAGAAATGGTTTATAACTAAATTTAAGAAAATAAAAACAAAAACCAAAAATGCGTTACAAGACAAAAAACAATAAAGAAAGGTAATTAGTATATACAGATATAGACTTATTAGTAGGGTGTATAGTCTTAAGCATTGTAGGCTTTCCAAGGATGTTTCAAGTGTCCAGTGTCCATTTGCTTTTTCATTAGAGACTGTTTATACCTAAACTTTAATGTATGAGCTGAGCACTTTTGCCTCAAGGTTACCGGCGCTCAAATTCAATTCAAATTCAAATAGTTTATTTTGCAAAGTAGGTATATAAAATACACGTTTCACAAGTCAAAATTTCATCTTATAAAAAATATATATGTAATTAAATAATAAATGAACATGTACTAGATTAAAGGTTTATTTAATTTATGTAGCAATATATATACGATTAAAATTATAGATAATATATATATTATACAAGGTGAAATCCAATCAACCGCCCGAACCCATACCGGAGACCCGGCCAGGGACCAGGAACAAGGTTCAATGATCACCAACCGAGCTCCCAGCACGAATCTAGGCGTCCGACCAAATCCCATCCTATATACTACATACTAATAAGGTTACATATATAAATACATGCCTACCTCCGCCCATTCGATTATGATTCAGACTCTCCATGGTCTAGTCTGGGAACCACCGAATACTATTTCAAATGTAAACTGTTTATGTGAAATAAAAATATTTTTCATTTTTCTTTTTATTATCTATGAAAATTATGCTATTTTACAATAGTTCCATGCTATTTCTAGACATACTTGTGAATGTATTTATTTGTATTTGTGAAAACTTAATCGTACAGTGCACTGGATCCTGTCTATAATGCTGTACAAAAACATAAATATTTCTCAAAAATATATTGTAAGGTTATCATTTCATACTGCAAAGACAAGACAGGAAGTACCTCCTGGAGAGGTATTTCAAGTCTCTAGGAAATCTCAATAAGTGTCCAGTAAATTCGTATGAAAATCCATTACATACCTACCATATTTTTATTTTTTAAAACTATCGGTGTCTATGTTTTTAGGAGACTAACCCCCGGTTTCTGAAAGGCCAATCAAAGTTAACAGTAGATTAAAAAAACTTTAACCGCAAATAACGGTGAAAATGAAGCATATATGAAGTGTGAATAGTGATGAATCAATAATTACAATAATAATAACGAAATAGAATAATTTTGTGGATTTTATGTATTTAAAACAATTAAACACTTAAGATTTAATTATTTGCTATCCTGCTGTTAGTGTAAGGCGGGCGTCGTCCGACGTTCAAGCTGAACGTAGCCTGTTGACAGCTACCGATTTTACATCTCTAACGTCAAAAATAGAGAAAAAAAGAAAATAACGGTTATTTGTTGTGAAAAATATTGTGGTGCGCATCGTGAATCGAATTACTTGTTTAAACGAATTTTTCGAATACAAGTGCTCGACTCGAAAGGAATCTTTTTAAGTTAAAATTTTGAGGTAAGTTGAAATAGGGCTTTTTCGTACCCCTTCACGATATTTTGCACCAATAGGAGCAACATGACTTATTAATTAATTAATTATATTATTAAGTTCATTTAATTTTATTTAACTCCTTATCCTGTATACCTACCATGAATAGTCTCGTTTTATTTTTGATAAAAGCACTAAACATACTTCGACCGTAATTAGCCATCTTGGACTCGTATGTAAAAGTCCCCGCTCTGCGGGCTCGGATTTTAAACTTACTCGTTTAGGACAGCTTTACTTAGGACAGCTCAATTACTTGATGGTTGATGGTTTCAGCAGTAATATATTATCACACCGCAGATTTTCAATAATTTATCTAATAAGTAAAGAAGGAATGTTTTTTTTTTCTAAATTTGCAGCAATTTCGCAGGAAGTTAATTGGTACCTTTTTACTGTGAAATTATTTTTTTGATATCAGTTTTTTGCTCTAATATAAATAAGATCGAATTCTTTCATATATGGTTTACTCTCGCCTATGGCGATTATTTAAATACTTATGCTTATTACTTCTACTCAGACCGCCTCACGGGAATACACGTTTGATATTTTATGACTAACCTACCTTTTCAAAGAGCAAAGGTACAAAGGAAAAGATATGACAGTGACAGGAGACATCCGGTAGCTGACCCTATTTATAGGCACACACAGTTCAGATCTACATTATGAGTGATCTATAATATTTATAAAAGCAATTCTTCAAGTAGGGCTCACTACTCATTACGTAATAATCAAGTTTGGACTTGCACAGTGCACACTGGGAACACCTCCGACACTCCCTTGGGGATTCACACCGTGACGATACGACTATTCTTCTGTTATAATTATTATCGTCGGAATAATTAGCAACTCGATTCGTGGTGGTTGAAATTTCGAAAAAAACCATATTAAAATAAAGTCCTTATCAGCTCGCACTGCAACATGGCTGTTACGTCAGTCGCTGCGGCTGACAAGTGCGAAAATAGCGTGTTTTTAATTTATTTTATCCAAAATAAAATTAATTTCCAAGAACTGAGAAAACCAAATCATTTAATATTATTTTGTCTAGAAGTTTATACATTTTCATACTGTTTCGATAAAAACTGCAGCAGTTATGTTGTTACAAGTGAACAAAAATCGAGAAATAAGGGTAAACTTAGAATTTTCTTGCTTCACTTCTGTATGTTATAATGAAATTCAGGAAAAACCACATCACTACTTGTATCATGTAGATTACTATGCATTTTTCTTCTATTAAAAAATGCTATAGTTACAGTATAAAATGGTTACAAAGTTACTTAGTTCAAGGTCATTGGCGTTGGGAGAAACCTTAAATATGTAAAAAATGGTCAAGTGTGAGTAGGTCCCGCGCCCTGAGGGTTTCGTACCTTTATACTTAAGTAATTTAAACAGAAATTACGAGTACCTATTGAATAAGAAACTGCAAAATTAACTTGCTTGAGTATTCGGGGACGTCGTAACCCTAACACTACATTATAAATCAACATTTTCAGAATTTGTTGTTTAAAAACTGCATATGGTACATAGTATACAGAAATTCGTAACTACATTGGTCTTTAAGATAGACCCCGTAACAAAAATGGTCTAAAGATGACGACTTTGATAGACCCCTTTTTTATTTTAGATGATAAAATAATGAAATTTATTTATTAGAATATAAATAAATACTATAAATAAAGTTTTAAACAATTAAAAACCCACGTGAAAGGACAAAATTTTTTTTCCGGCTTCATTTTCATGTGTGAAGCCCCACTTGAAAAATAATTTCACTACATTTTTAATTTCATATTCGGTTTTATGTCAACATTTTGCACAGCATAGCAAAATTTCAAGTCTTTATCTCATTTCGTCTAAGAGCTAGAAACACGTGACATACGGACCTACATAAGATATATTTTTAAAATTTTACACCAATTCCTTTTTTTGTATACACTTAACAGATAACCAACTAGACTCGTAAAATAAGAGTAAAATACAACTACTTAGGTATTATTATAGGTTTGTATCCAGAGAAATGGAACGAGCGTTCATCTGCCAAGTGCAGGTACCCGTATGGATGTTACACTGTCTGCCAAACTAAGTTGCCTTGTCCGCATGTCAGCCAGTGATTCTACCGATCGATGGATCAAATTTGGCGTATAAACAAAATAAGCGGAATATAAAAAACAATAAAAACATTTATTATGCTAATAAGCATTATGTTTAAAAGAAAAGGCTAAACTACCTAAAATTTTACATAACATAAAATATAATATATTATAGATAGGGCTCCGTTTTGCATTTGGGTACGGAACCCTAGAAAACGTCCTTGGCAAAACAAAAATGTGCCAAGTATAACTCAAAAATGTATGCATGTTATTCAAGTATTGTTTGACGTCTTTGTATCATCGGAATTCACTGAGCTTGATATGTAGCCGTTTGTATAAAGAGGGAACGCTTGTTGCTGGAGTCCCTTCACGTGTCCCTAGGATATAGGCTATATTCATACAGTGTGTAAATCAACTGGAAGAGGTAAGTCGACACAATAAAGTCACCCTCCAGTGGATAAAAGGACACAGCGGATCGCTGGGCAACGATGCGGCAGACGAACTGGCAAAGGAAGGTGCAAAAATGGAACCGGTAGGTGTTGAACCACTGGTTCCCTTGCCCTTTAAGCAGATACGAACCTGGCTGCGTGAAAGAACCAGCTCTTAACATGCTGAGCGATGGGCAAGCATGACAACTTGCAGACAGGCGAAAGTGGTTTTACCCACCGTGGACCGTCGCCTGACAAAGAAACTACTTCGTCTCAATAGACTGAACCTTCGCATGATGCTAGGGCTAATTACGAGACATAGTAACCTCAACAGACATATCTATAATATAGGTCTGACAGACAGTCCTCTATGCAAAGTTTGTATGGAGGCCGAAGAAATATGTGAATCCTATGCGAAGGCCCATGGGCTCAGGTATAATGCTAAAAAAAGCGAGCTGCTTGTTTTCAAGGCAGGAAAGAAAACACACACCTCCTTACCGTCCATCACACTTGATCATTGTCCTCTTCAAAGGGTAACGCAGTTTAAATACCTGGGTCACTGGGTTACCGAGAACCTCAACGATGACGTTGATATAGAAAGAGAGCGCAGGGCGTTGGCGGTTCGTTGCAACATGCTGGCCCGCAGGTTTGCAAGATGTACGAAACCAGTTAAAATAACGCTGTTTAAAGCATACTGTCAGTCACTTTACACGGGCAACCTGTGGATCAAATATACGCAGAGGACCTTCAATGCTCTGCGTGTGCAATATAATAACGCGTTTAGTGATGATGGTGATGTTGAGACTGCCCAGATTTTGTAGCGCGTCAGGCATGTTTGCGGAGGCTGGAACTGATGGTTTTCATGCTCTCGTTCGTAAACGCATAGCCTCACTAAGAGAAAGGGTCAATTGCAGTCTCAACAGCATCCTAAACACTCTCGCGAATAGAGAGGACTGTCCATTTATGGGACATTGGGTGTACTGCCATATGTCCGGAGCTGCAGGTTTGGGCGCTCCAAATTAAAATTATTATTATTATTATTATTATTGATGTTAGTATTTGTCATGCCTTATAATTATTGTAATTATTGTATTGTCTAAATATGGACTAAACTGGTCTGAAATAAATATTTTTGATTGATTGATTGATTGAAACGCCGACCCACGTGACGATAGACTGCGTAGGCGTCAGCACACAACGGGCTAAGATCCTCGGTGAACCGGGGACGCTTCGCCAGTCCTGTGGCGACCTAGGTCGCCTCTTGGGATTCTGGCGAGAACTGAGCTGGCTGGAATAGCCAGCTCTACGCTTTCTACGCACAAAGGTCCATGTAAGAGACTAGGTGCGGAAACCGAGCCCACCAAGAAGAAGGCTATATTAAATGTATGAATAGCACAAAAACAAACTGCCTTACCACAAAAAATGTTATAAGTGTTTAGTCTGACAAGAATCTTTGTTTAGCTTTTGAAACACGAATCTTTTTTATTTGATTAAAATCAACAATATTGATAGCCGGCCCCATGAAGACTTAAAATAAATGTCTTGTATAAATGTATTAATGTTTTTATCTATTTTTTTTATCGTTACATCTATTCCTTTTATCAACCAATTTGTAATGGTTCTAGTTAAACAAAATAGTGTATCAAACAGAAAAACGAACACAAAGTAAGAAAATCCTTTCTAAACTGATTGGCTGTAAAATCGAATTTACGAGTTAAGAGCATCGCTTATTTTATTAAAGGAGTTTTAGGATGTGTTACTATCGGGTCTGGAAACACGTTAGGAAATAGAAAAGTTCTATTTATTTCGGAATCGCTATGATAAAAGATTCTTTCTAAGCTAGCAGGACTTCTTGTTCCAATAAAATGTCATAGATATTGGACAAAATTACAATATGGATTCTCTTTACCTAGATTGAGTGCTAGATCACCTCTGTGGCCCAGTAGTTCGAGTACTGGACCATTAGTTTGAAGGTCGTGGGTTCAAATCTATTAGGGGCACATTAGTGTTCAGGCTGCGTGCTTTGGACAAAGATTTCAAAAGTTTAGATGAGCCCTGGCACCTAAAATCTATTGCATTGTTTTTGAATGTGTGCGTTGATGCCGACGCGCGCACAATATGAGTGCGCAATCTGTCTACCTACGGTCAGCAAACTGATAAGACTACTAAAGTCGTAAAAATTGAAAACTTTAAGTGCACTTAAGGCGCCCAATTATCACTGTGTTCAGATGAGCACTATTCCAAAGGTGTGAGCGTCACCCATTCAAAGGTGGAAACATTTTGGTGCTGTCATACAACAGTAGTTAAGGGCTTATTGAAATCTTTGGCTTTGGAAGACACGCTAAGCTGTGGATCCATTTAGCCCGTTTGTACATCATGCGATTAATTTTAATGATGGTGGAACTTGTGACCGGACTTTTGTCTCACATGCGCAGTGAACTACTGGATTTTGTACGTTATTTATTAATTTAATATTTTACTGCTTTTAGTTTGTGAAAAGTTTTATTCTGGAATAAAATTTCTGACAGAATACTGAGCAACAAAATGACGTACAATCAAAACGAACCGGCAAAATCAATAAAATCTTACGACAAATGTTACCAAGATCTTATGGTTTGGAAAATGTAGGTAACCTTTTTCTTGAGTGTAGATAAACTAATGTATGAAACTACACATAACTAGGTATTAAAACACTTGTCTATACTGTTAAAAAACTCGCTTATGGCTCGTTTTTGAAACTCACACTCCTTTATGTGCCAGTTCCATAAACTACCATAATTGTATCTTTACATATTACTTGCAACGTGATACACTTTGATTGTATTACTTTTCTTTATTTAGTTGAAAGAAAAGTAGGATTAACCTCTTCGAATGTGTTTTTTATGTTATTTTCGTTTTAGAGCCCTCGTTAGAGCTCAGGGCCCGTAGCATAGTCTTTAATCGTACGCGACGCCACTGTTGCATCACAAGTGCAAGGAGCAAGACGTACTGTTTAATCGCAAAAACATCGTGTCATGCTTGTGATTCAACTAAATTGCATCACGCGCCATTAAACACTGTTCTACGGGCTCTGGACGGCTATTCTGGCACGTGCGGAAAAATTGCAAAGACAGATTTCAAGTGATTTTAAAAGGGATTTTCTACGGATAAGTTTTTTTTTTTATAATTGAAAACCTTAACTAAGCATTCTTTATACATACATAAACTCACGCCTGTCTCCCAGAGGGGTATGCAGAGACTAAATATTTCCATTTGTTACGATCCAGACACACCTCTTGCGCCTCTACCATATCCAAATCTATCAAATTAATATTGCCCTTCTCCAATAACTCGCCAATTTAGTCCGCATACGTCTTTCTAGGATGGCCTGAGCAAACTGTACCTTCAACTTGCTCACCATAAGTTTTTTTCGTCACTCTACTTTCATTCATCCTCTCTACATATGTAAGCCACCGAAGCATTCCTTTTTCTAGGGTCCCTGAAGTTGTAGTGCACTTATAGATATATGATAATTAAATGTGCTTATAATATTGTACACATTTTGTACAATTATGTACAGCAAAAAAATAATTTTGTATCCCTCTAATTACGTCACAGTTTTCATTTGAAGTTTTGTAAAAAAGTGCACTACAACTTGACCCTGGAGTGCACTATCTCTGAAAATGAAAACTTTTTATACATTCGCGTAGTTTGAATTTTGTACAATTATGTACAACCAAAAAATAATTTTGTATCATTCAAATTGCCCCGAAAAATTTGATTCAAAGTTTGTTAAAAAAGTGCACACCAACTTGAGGCTTTTTCAAAACTATATATTTGGGGTAGTTATGACCCGTTTTAGAAAGGCCTAATTATGTACATTTTTGTACAAATTTTGTATCTCCGAGAAAATGTATAGTTTTCTGGCAAATTCATTATTCATGGATAAAGATAGTGGAACTGATATACTTTTGTATTCACTAAGATATTAGTAATACCTCTATATTGGATTCTGATATGTTAATATCACAATTAAGAGTTGCAATATAAGCGTCCGTACATTTAGACCATAACTATCGTATCCGTTCGGTTGTGCTTTATTGTTGACGATGTAAGGACCATTTTGTATTGCATTTATATCATGGCGTCCAGGAAGTGGGATTTTTCAAATACAACAAAACTATGTACTTCTAGCTAGAGTCTTTTAGTTTTCATTACTGTGTATTTACATTTATTATTATAGTTCGCAAAAAATGATTTACACGAATGAATGTAAAATAAAAAGGAGGGCTTATCTATTGTGTTCATATTGTGTTACAACATAAAAACATAAGTCCTGTTTTAACAAAAAATATGAATTGGGTACGATTTATGGATGGCACTTTCCTGGCCGGGCCCACTTGGTGTTTTTTTTCTGTTGTGCAAATAATTTGTTTTGAACTATGCTATTTTGTTTTAATACATTATTATGGTTTATCATTATCACATGGTGTCCATTTTTCGAATACCAAAAAAAAGTATGACTATGAATAACTTCTCGGCTCTTTAAGTTTTTACTACATAGTGTGTGTCTACATGTATTATTGTATGCTCAATAATAATTAGTTTTATTAATTATTATTATTATCATGATGTGTCCAATTTTCTTTTACCTTTTAAGTATTTGTATTTAACCATTAACTTTGATCAGTTTTAACCGTAAGTATATAATTATTAATAAATAAGAGATAAGATGCGTTTATCTTAATTGATACTTACCTACTCTACACTTTCCCAAAAGGCGTGTGAAAATAAAATTAGTTTACATTTTTTAAAATTTACAACAGCGTAATTTGTAATTGATCTTTAAACAAAAGCAAATTTTATAGATATTTATACGGATTAACATGCAAATTTCTCGGGTCTCAATGCTCAATCGACTCAACAGCTTACGAAAAATAAAAATAAAAATACTTTAAATAATTTTAACATGTCAAAGATAAAAGTAATTAGATTGATTTATCATGAATAAAGCCTTTCGCTGTGTAATTACATTCTCTCGTTAGAAGTTTGAATAATTTATTTTTAAATACATAAATACTGATATATTATTAGTTTTTCGGAATCTTAGTAAATAATTTAGGGCCCAATATAAATATTTTCTCATTATTTAGTTTTCATTAATATCTGATTCAAACCTAACTACTTACTAATGTTTGTAAAAGTATTACGGTTTTATTTTGTTGCAGTGGTATGTTTATACTCTAAAAACTTTCTTTTCTCTCAAAACAGTTGAATCATAAGTAGTAAGAGCCCTAAACACTGCCCTTGTATGATATGGAAACAATTAAAGAGAAAGGAGTAACGGTAATTTTAAAACAGGAGCTCCTAACTTTTTAGCCTGAGGGCCATAGTGACTCCTCCATTATGTCCCTAGGGGCAAAACCAAGATTGCATTTTTTAACACAAACTTTAAATGTCCGTGTTTCTTAATTGGTAGTTAAAATCATACACAACTAATTTGTATGATTGACCATTATTGTATATTTAGTCTACTGTCAAAATGTTTGTTGAAAACGGACAATCAAGTGGCTTCCTTAGGTTTACGCGCATTTTTTTTTTATAGGGCTAGCTGGTGATATGTAATGTTACACAATGAAAATTATTTATATAACCAAATTCATATTGAAGACTGTTACTTGTCAGTATCGAATGTTCAATGACCCTTTTTGTGAAATTCGTAAATTATTTTTTTCGTGTTATGGGAGGTCAACAATTTATTTTGAAAAATTAGCAATGTGTTATCGATCCCTGATACTCATCACTTACCAAGCCTACAGTATGAATTTGGCTGCATAAATAAATGTAAGCTCATGTATGACAATCCTTGTATTTTTTTAATTGGTCGTTAACAGCATAAACTACAAACATCTGATTATTATATATTGTATATAAAAAAAAAATTGTTTACTTGAACAAACAGACAACAAAAAAAAGCACTCTTATCTGACTTATAAATGTAATTTCTTACTATTATGCATAGACTAATAAATACAAATAAATAAATACTTGTATTTATTAGTCTATGCTATTAAGTAACGTTGGAGACCAATGTAGGCTAAACCTGAGTTATGGCCTCCAGCGCCTTCTCACAGGCCAAGTTAACATTGAGATACAGCAATATATAGGCACTTTACTAAACGCAATATTATTCGGTAGATGTAGATAAGGTAATGATTTTATATAGTATTTGACATGAGTGTGAGAGTGTGGATGTTGAAATATCAGTGTGGATAATATTATTATATACATTAATATATACATACATATGATAATATTAATATATACATACATTAAATATATGAGAAGATGGACACAGAAAATCGTGTAAAGTAATTTACGGAGAGAAAAAAAAAATTTAAGACTTTATTGAACTGTCACAATAAGAGACTCTATATTGTAGTAATTCTGGGTAAAGAGCCAATATTTTGTTGTTGTCTTACAAGCGTGACGTGTCATTGGATATAATCTCTAGTATATTATTTAACTTATTGTAGACAAATGGTCCTAGAAATGAAAAGAAACGTTGGGCAAAGGAAGTTGTACACCATTCTGCTTTAAAAACCAAGTCATTTCTTCTTTTATTTATATGCAAATCTAAGTCAAACGAGGATTTTGAATGTTGTTTAAATATTAATTGCTGAATATATAGTTGACGAATAGTAAGAACTTTACATTTGCTATACAATAACTCGGTGGGGTATCTAAAAGGCTTAAATGACATCACTTTTAATATTGATCTTTGGGCTCTCTCGAGTTTGAGTAATTTTGTCTTGCAGGCACCACCCCAGGCAAGAATACAGTAGTTAAGGATTGACTGACCAAGTAAAAGGTATACTGTTTTTAAAAGATCATGAGAGGCTATGTGACGCAAAGTCTTAAAAAGAAATATGAGTGTTCGTGCTCTGACGGTTAGAGCATCAATATGCGGTGTCCAGGTAAGTTTGTCGTCTAAAAGTACTCCAAGGTATTTAATAGTCGATACTCTCGTGAGATCTATGCAAGAGCAGTATTGAGAGTAGTTCAAACTGCAAGTGTGAGCCCGAAGTGTTATATTTCTGCGTTTGTTGTTTCTGATTGAGAAAGACAAAAACTTACTTTTATTCAGTTCAGGGAAAGTAAATTTTCTTGTAACCAGCACATATATAAACGTACATTGTAGATTTTAGTGAAATTTTAGTGAGCTGCCATGCTTATCGGGCACTCTACTGTGTGGGCCAGATTTGTGGAGCGTGGGGACCGGTATTGGCCCGCGGGCCGTAGTTTGTAGACTCCTGTTTTATAACATGTTTAAATAGTAAACAATCAGAACCAAATGCAATTAAAGGTGTAATTTTGGTTGTCTTTAAGTCGGCTGGGTGCAAACTTATATTTATTTTGTTCGTTAATTTCTGTTTTGTCTGTCTGAGTATTCTGAGTGCAGTATTGCCATAACTCGTGGAAATTGAACGCCGTGGAAGTCTAAGTATAGAGAGTAAAAATAGTTAAAAGTTAAAAAGACCACTTAGAAGATGAAGAGCGCTAAGTGTTGGATTATTTCACAGTAGACTTTGAAGAAAATAAACTTGCAAATGTTCTATTTGCAAATTACCCAAATGAATGAATGCCGGGTTCATAAAATAACTAAGCCCGTTTTTAGTAGGTTGTGGGTTGCAAATAAAATGAAAAAAATATATATTGGTGTTTTTAACTATTTATTAAAAATTTCGAAGTAGCATCTACTTTTGCGTATTTCAAAATATAATAATTCCATGTTTTTACAAACATAAAATCACAAAGTCCAGTTGAATGAATAACTATATCCAGAGACTTTCCATCCGTCCATCCATCAGCCTAGTTCGTCCACTGCTGGACATAAGCCTTTCCAGGACTTTGCCACTCCCGACGGTCATCCTGGAAGAATTGCCCATACTCACACACGCTGGGCAGGCGGGTTGGTGATCGCGGTGCCAGAACCCTCGCAGCAGTGACGCATCAGTCTGTTCCATATAAGGCCCGGCTATAAGGGATAGATATACCGCCATCCATCGGTCCCAGGTATGGTGGGCCTCCTAGTTTGTTGCCTGAGAGCTGTCCTCTTACTGTCCCCCGAATTACTTCGAGGGGGTCTCCAAGTAAGATGGTGGTACCTCCACAGTCAAGTCCGGCATCAGCTCTACCACCTTGTAAAGACTCCAGAGACTTTAGAAAGAAATAACTAAGCCCTTCAAGATTTTTGTCAAGTTCTAGCTACTAGCAATATCGATAAACGAAATGTCAAAGCTGCACTTTTTTTTTCCTGGGCATAAAAGAAACTTATAATGATGTGTTTCTTTTATTCCTAAGACAATAAGTTTATTTGATGAGTAAAAAAAAATTACAAAGATATTATTTTTTTGTAAAATGGATTTAGTTATTTTATGGACTGCAGGCTATGAGCTTGAGGCGGACCGCATTAATTGCGGACCAAAAATGCTAAAAACTACTCAAAAATGCGTATGTGCACCTGAGTAGATTCTGCCACCACCAGTGAAGTGTGAGGCGGCTAACTATGAAAATTTCCAGGGTCTGTACTCCAACTTATACAAGGGATATCAATTTAATCGAAGGTTAATTAATCGTGTGTAAAAATTTTTCAATAATATCAGGCTGATTTACGTTAGTACCAACAAAGCGAACGTAGGTATTAGGGCCCTACTTGTTTTGGAAGGACTCTTATATACGTATATGTACCTATGTATATGTTTATGGGGGGCGATGGGGGGGGAGGGGGGTATAAGCCCCCCCCTAAGGGGGGGGGGTACCGGAAATCAATAGTTTTTTTTAAATATTTTTTTTTCAAAATTAAAAGGTTATTTTATGTTTTATGTAGGATAAAATAACTTGAATATTAAGTATACGTATAGTGGGAGGGGGATCACTGGGGAGAGGGTGTAATGAAACTAGTTTCTTGAAAAAAAAAAAAAAAAAACTGAACATAACCTAACTTTAAAGACCCAATATGACTTCTGCAATTGCTTCGGCGTTGCGGAAAGTGCAGCCCCTTCGCCCTTGCGTAACAAAGCACAGTCACCCATGCTCACCTTCGCAGCTTCGGCTTGTTGGTCGCCTTCGGCGACCAGCCTCAGCCGCTACGGCTCGCACGGGTGCCTATGCTTTGTTACAGCAGGCGAGGGCTGCCCTTCCTCCACGCCTACGGCTTTTTATATACACTCTAGGGGTAGTACCCACAAGACTGTATAGAGTCGGGGTGCTCTGATTCGGTTTTGGAACTTATTCAACCTATTTTTTGCATGGAGTCGGGTGCTCTGATTCAAATCACGAAGAAAACAAAATGTCTGCATTGTTTTTTTTTTATATCCTGGATACTAGTCCTTTGAGCCAATTTTTAGCGAAATACAACAAAAAAAAATTAAATTACGTCAATTTTAATGCGTCACTCACAGCAGTTTCGGAACACAACCAAAAAAAAAAAATGAAGTCATAAAATCAATTAAAATTGAACCTTAAGACAATTTTTGAGGTTATTTTACGAAAGTTGAAAATTTTTTTTGAGATAACTATTGATTTCCGGTAACTGAAATTTCGTGAGATTAATAACAATAACAAGAGCTATTCTGGAAAAAAAAATGCAGGTACCTTTGTATGTATACTCGTATAAGAGACGAGCCCTTGTTTTTTATCAGTTTTTTTTTGCTGATTGTACAAAATGCTCCAGGTGGCGGCCAGCAAACCCTGTTTATTTTGATGTAGTTTTTTTTCTACACAACGACGAATTGGTCACGTCTTGTTACTCGGTACAAAAGGTTACCGACTGTACGCCCATAGTCTATATATCTAGTCAAGGAGTCACTTCTGTTAAATTGAAATACAAAAATTGACGTGTCAATGAATACAAATAATTTTCGAGATGTCAGATGAAATAAATAAAATTACTAAAATATTATTGCTTGTGAACAAACAACACTTAAGCACAAAAAAAAACCCAAACGAAGCTGTGAATTGAATTTTATTCGTAAAATCTAATCTTTATTGAGATTTTGAGATAAATGAGTAGAAACAATAATTTATTATTGCCTACCCAGGCGGTCAGTTACCAGTCAGTTGTTCGACAGACAGAGTTCGGAGTAGACATGGGTAGTTCCGGAGTGAATGATGAAAATGAGATGCTTCCACTCCCGGGACTATACCACTCACTCGTTCACACCTCTATCCAGCAACTCCGTAGTTCCTTAGTCCCAATGGAAAATAATTTATACAAAAAAGAGTTTACGTCCGATATTTAAAGACTACTTTTGTTTGTAGTTTGTTTCTTGCAGACGGACTCCGCTCACTCCAACTCCGATGGGAATAATTTTATACAAAATAGATCTTACGTCTAATATTTAAAGACTACTTTTGTTTGTAGTTGGTTTCTTGAACACAAAGCTAACAACTCACTCCGACTCCAATGGGAACTATTTTATTCAAAATAGATCTTACGTCAAATAATTAAAGACTACTATTGTTTGTAGTTGGTTTCTTGCACACAGAACTCCAACTCCAATGAGAAATACTTCATACAAAATAGATCTTACGTCCGAAATATAAGGACTACTTTCGTTTGTATACGAAATATGAGTGAATCCTAGTACACACACACTAGCACATGAAGGGATATTACCAACACATTGAGTACCAACGGGAAATGTTTTTTAGACAATAGAGCTCGCTTCGTGCACTTTAAGATTATTATTGTTTCTTTCTTTTCGCCGCTTTATCCTGCAATGATTGCGTTGGAGTTATTTTTTGTAATATAAATATTGCTTTTGTTTGGAATTTTTTGTATGTCTGGTAACTTGCTTTTTTTTATATTTATTTATCTATTCATAATTTTACATTATTTTATTACATGGTGAATAGTATCAATAAACTCACATGAGTTTGTCCTGATACTACAATTTGTGAATAATACTCATATTCGTGCATGAGGTTATGCCCATAAAAGTAGAAACAAATAAATACTGATACTGATAGCTACCTGCAATCCTGCATACATACTTATTATAATTATACAATGGATGACAAGATAAATTGTTTGTCGAACGGCTGCTACTGCAATGTTACGTAGTTGTTACAAAAATAAGTAAAGGCAAATAAATGAATTTAGTCGATCTTGACTTCATGTAAATAGGAATTAAATTACAATACAGAATTAGCAGGTATAAAATTGTAAGGTAAATGAGCAGTCGATCGGACAATGGTATACAAATGAAAAGATGCTCTTATCGCGGCGCAGGTAGCAAAGGAATGACTTATACGGAATGTTCCAATTTCATTTTCTAGTTAAAGGTATAGTGACTTTTTAGCATACTTTTAATAGTTTTAGGATTAAGACTGGACCTTATTTCTTGTGTTAATTTATTAACCAAACTTGGTTATAAATACTCGGATGTTCTCCCATACCTACGTATTGTTTGAACAGACAGAATTTAGACAGAGACAGTTAAGCAAATTGTAGGTACTTTTATGGGGTGGAAAATAAGTAAGTGTAATTTATCTTTTTGATTGTTGCCAAGTTTTATGTGATCAAATTTCAAATTAAGCATAATTATTTTAAGAATATTTAAACCTTTTTACATAAAAATCAATTTATCTTACTTGAAGTGAGATAAATTGATTCAAGTATGCACTTTTTATGAACTGAACTGAGTTATCTCTAAAAAGTAACAGTTCTGTTTGAACAAAGTTTTGGATTTGTATCAAGTATCACATTTTGATATTTTGATAATTTTCGATCAATGAAACTACTTTTGTCACTATGAGTTTATACTTACATGAAATAAAACATCTAAAATAAATTTTTACTTTTAAATACACCGCCGTTTTCTATGTTCAAAGTTTTAACTCTTAAGGTGGCCTTTTCCGCTCATTTTTACCACACTTTTTTTTTGTTTTTCTTATTCTTGATTACAAAAGAAACTAAGATGTGCAAGAAAATGCGTGATTATTTTTTATTTTGATTCTCAGTTGTAGTGTCAAGATTGGTACATTTTTTTATTTGTGTTTTTCATAGTTTTGGTATACTTAATTTTATTGATGAAAAGAGTATTTAGAGACCTACATAAATTATAAAAAGGATAGACCACATATTTATTTTTAAATTTTATTTATAAAAAATAGGCATTATTTGGAAGGGAGTCTCACGGATAAACTGAGGGTTAAGAATTCGCTCCGTTTTTTTCATACGTTTTATGCGGAGAATTGTTTTAAATATTTTTCTCGTCTTTACTGCGATGGTTTTGTTAAAATCAGGGATATACAATAGTTCATATTGGCCATCTAAATGAGGGCCTAACATTTATTTGATTATATTATTTCTCCTTTGCAAAATATTTTGGTACTAAGATATTATGAAGAACAGTTCGGAGCGGGCTCGTAAGCACCAAAATAACTCTTAAAAGAGAATCAATTCAACAAAATAAATTTTAGACATTTATTTAGACGGCTAATATGAATTGGTGTTTGTTTCTGGTTTTATTTAAAACATCGCGATAAAGGCCAGAAAAATATTTAATATAATGATTTGCATCAAAGTTGTCGTCTTTACGGACCGGGCTCTTAAAGACATGGCATAGGCAAGATTGAGCACCTTATTTTGCAATTTTGCATCGGGTGAAAACAATGTTTACAACGTTGCATTTTTCAAGTCTTAAATCGCGCGCTCTTCGTCCTGGCAGTTACGACGAAAGAAATGCCTTATTATGAAATAAATATGTTATTGGGATATTTAATCTATGTTTGCTGTAAGAACTGCAATTTTTCGTAAGTGCGAATTGGTAATATCAATACCTAATACCTATTTTACTATGTAAAACCAAGCGAATCTGTTAAATAACCCTGGAGTAATAAATTTTTTAAACATGCTACATCATGAAAACTGATGTCTATATATTTTTTTCTGGATTAATTATTTGATTAATATCATTATAATTTCGTAACTTCACTTCACAAAAGTTCACTCAATATCATAAAAGGATGGTTTTTATAACTTCTTCAGAAAACTACAATAAAAATAAGTGTTATTTTTGCGTGATATTAGCTGTTAAGTACTCTTAATTCAAGTGCAGTCATAAATCCCACCAAATATTGTTTATGTTACGAATTGTTATGAGCCTAATGAGCCTATGCTAAGTCACAGCTTTCTTCGCGTCAATATCAACATAATTATGATGAGAGTTCAGTAGATCAAAACTTGATGCAAAACGTATGGAATAAAATAAAATAAAGGAATTTACTAGAAGATTTATTCCCCGGATAAATAAGTTAGATATTAGGATGCTACTTCATTACTTCAAAGGATTAGATTTATTACTTTAAATATTTTAGAAGCTTTAGTAACCTCGACGGAACCCTAAAGGTATGATGTATAGTAAATGCGATACAAGCTTAGGGGAAATCCTAATAACAGCAAAAAATATATTTCAGGAGTTTTTGTTGTTAGGGTGTTTGGTAGTGGTAGTTTGACCTTTGCTGCCTCTTCTACGGTATACGGTTCATTTGTTTTATGTAAAGTAATAATTTATAAGAAAATAAGAAATAAATTATCTCGAATGTGCATAATCGTTTAAATGGTATTTTTATTATTTATTTGGTTTTATATAGCGCTGATATTTTGTGCTTAGACTGAATAGAATACAATACCATTCAAAGAAAGATAACATCTCAAGTGGATTTAGAAATTTCAAAAAATGTCAGTTATACACATTATTTACTTTTACTTTTGTTAAATCTATTTGAATCTACATTAACCCTAGCCTCGGTCAACATTCAGGTTTTGTACGCATCGTCGTCGGGCAAAAATTTATTATCACAACAAAGCTTAACTTTATTTTATCACCCAGTTCCTTCCCATATAATAGACGTAGATTTTACTACTTCACAATAAAAGCTATTTCCCTTCATAAATACTGCAAGCCTCCTTTCCTTTCTAACTAACAGCTGGCATCATTGCCGTTATAGTCCTTTGCAAAAGTAATAAATAAATACGAAAATGGCTCAAAACGTGAAACTAATCCTCCTTTCTTGAAACTAAGAAACTAACAAAAGAACTAAGGTGCAACCCGTAGTTATAAACAAAACAAAAACACAATTATTTTCTACTCAAATTCAAATCGCCACATCTGGAAAGTTTCAAGTGACCAAAAAAAGATACGAGGCAAATGTAACATTCCAGTGGGAAATGTGTACTACAAAAATAGACCTTGACATCGTGCATTCAGAGATTATTTTGTTCGTAGTCTTTGTAGTAGTCCCGAGGTTACACTCATTCTGAACGACGACAGTTCTGAAGAAACGCCGGAACTAAGTGAGTGAGTGGACTAGAGGAGTGGAATAGTTCCGGGTTAGAAAATACACGTATCATTCCTTTCTTTTAAGTGAACTGTTTTGCGCATGTCTAGTTCGGAGAACAATAAAACATCTGGACTGGTGTTTCCTAGCATCAAAGGGTCGATCGGTCGCGCTCGCACAATGTCAAAAACAAAACATTTGGCTTACCATTTTTTGTCTAACCGACTTTCTCCAGAAACAAAAATACTAAATATATGCACTTGCGTATTATTATTTTTTCTAACTCCCCGACGCACATCCACTTCCGGATTCAGCCTACTAAATGTTGTCTCGCTCACTTGCATTGAATTTCAATAGTAACTAACCGATATTCTCCAACATAATATTACAGAGAGCAGCCTTAGTTCAAATAAAAATGTTGGTTTGAGACAGCAGTCGAGTATTACGCAGCAAGTAATTTTATCCAAACGATATTGAAAGATGTTGAATATCGGGTCTGATGCTAAAGATGCAAGCTCATCATTTTCTACAAGTAAAAAAGATGCATTAAATATTTATTTCAAGAATTTGAGTTCATTGACGAATTTGCTCGGACGCTAAATTCTAACTGGGATATTGGCATAGGGTTGTCATCTCCTAATTTTGAAAACCAGGATTTGAAAGCGGAAATACAATATGGTTTAACAGGACAATATGGTTTAAAAACAGAATGCAGTATAAGAGCGGTAGTTAGATTACTAATAGGTCATTAACATTAAGGTGGATGGTCTAAGGAAATTCTCATACAAACTTGTGTAATCCATAGTACGAAAGTTGTAAATAGCAAAATTAGGCTGTAAACACACTGTGTTTGTAACAAACTGATTATTCACAAGTATAAAATCAATTG
Source organism: Ypsolopha sequella (assembly GCA_934047225.1). Lineage (NCBI taxonomy): Eukaryota > Metazoa > Arthropoda > Insecta > Lepidoptera > Ypsolophidae > Ypsolopha > Ypsolopha sequella. Next base: position 28,259,463 of record OW203987.1, read on the forward strand.
AACGTAAAGAAAAAGTAACAGAACGAAATAACAATACTTCTGTCGTCGTTATTGGTTCCCTCAAGTTTGTATGAAGATTGTCTTGGACCATCCACCCTAAGCTAACAGCGACTTTAATTTAATTTTTTATAAGTGTCAGCTGTAAAAAAAATATTACGAATCTTATCACGGACATTTAGGGCGAATTGTCTTTAAAGATTTAATTTTTGTAATCAAACTGAAAATAAAAACGAAATTTTATACGTGGATATAAAACCTAGAAAGCAACTTTTGAACAAAAAAAACAAATGGAAATAGCTATTGAAATATAGGAATTATGAACTCATGAATCTTTAAGAAAATTTCGGCAATTTCATAGTTATGACCTATTATTAATTACGCAATGAAAACAGTGCAAATGAAACTTAGCTATACCAACTACAATTTCCAATAATGTATTTTCAATTAAATTATATAAGAAATTACCATTATTATAATTAAACGGCTCCTTGTTATTAGGTAGCTTTAGTTCTTTTTAACAATTTGTTGATGAAACGTACGATAAGCGCTTGTAGTGGTGCGCGAACTTTAAAACCCATAATGTTTACAGGATAATTAAAAATTCAGGACGCTACTTAAAATCTATCCAGGATACTTCAGAACACCTAAAAAACCAGGACATGTCCTGGGGAAACAGGACGTTTGGCAACAATTACTAATATCTTAGCAAATATTACAAATATATCAGTTACATCTCTATCCATAACAAATGAATTTACCAGAAAACTATACATTTTCTCGGAGATATAAAATTTGTACAAAAATGTACATAATTAGGCCTTTCTAAAACGGGTCATCACTACCCCAAATATATAGTTTTGAAAAAGCCTCAAGTTGGTGTGCACTTTTTTAACAAACTTTGAATCAACTTTTTCGGGGCAATTTGAATGATGCAAAATTATTTTTTGGTTGTACATAATTGTACAAAATTCAAAGTACGCGAATGTACTAATATCTTAGCGAATACAAAACTATATCAGTTCCACTATCTTTATCCATGAATAATGAATTTGCCAGAAAACTATACATTTTCTCGGAGATACAAAATTTGTACAAAAATGTACATAATTAGGCCTTTCTAAAACGGGTCATAACTACCCCAAATACATAGTTTTGAAAAAGCCTCAAGTTGGTGTGCACTTTTTTAACAAACTTTGAATCAAATTTTTCGGGGCAATTTGAATGATACAAAATTATTTTTTGGTTGTACATAATTGTACAAAATTCAAACTACGCGAATGTATAAAAAGTTTTCATTTTCAGAGATAGTGCACTCCAGGGTCAAGTTGTAGTGCACTTTTTTACAAAACTTCAAATGAAAACTGTGACGTAATTAGAGGGATACAAAATTATTTTTTTGCTGTACATAATTGTACAAAATGTGTACAATATTATAGGCACATTAAATTATCATATATCTATAAGTGCACTACAACTTGAAGGACCTCTTTTTCTATTCTAGTCACTACATCTTCTTTCAGGCCGCAACGGTCCCGTGTGTCGATATTTTTTTCTCTATAAATGTTAAATAACACATACTACGTAAGGAACGTATTTCCTCTGCATTCACTTAACTTTGAATTTTATCTTGCCATACCCAACATTCACTGCGATACATAAGTGTAGGAGCCAACACTCCATTATGAACCGTGAATCGTGCCTATAATATTTTGGCTACTCATAAAGGAGTGCAGGGCTCCGTTCTTATAGTTTTTATTTGATGAGGCTAAGTCACTCTTTTTACATCGCATGGAATTTATAATATTGTAAATAAAAGTCGAACGACTGATATTGCGAGTGCAAAATAATGCCAGAATAGCCGCCCTGGACGGCGATTCTGGCACGTGCGGAAAAATTGCGAAAGCAGATTTCATGTGATATTAAAACAGGTTTTCTAAGAATGTGTATCGATTTTCTGTTTTAAAAACCTAAAGTTTGTATTCCTTACATTTTGTAGTCTTTATTGGACAAGGTTTTAGTCATTTAACTTTATATCGCATGGTATTTATCACACAATAAACAAAAGTCGAATAATTGATATTGCTTGTGAAAAATAATGCCAGAATAGCCGCCCTGGTTTTAAACTAGCGCTCGAAGAAATAACTATAAGAGAACCCTTTCCGCTCGATATTTTAATACAAATGTACATATCGTCACGACATAAATCCCCGAAGGGGTGTCAGAGGTGTTCCCAAGTGTGAACTATGGAGTTCAAGTCACAGTGCACACTTGGTACATCCGCGTTTCACCAACGATTTTTACGTTCTACCGCCTGAGTTAGCGCCGTCATTCATATATTTAATACTTTACTGTAAATCGTCACAAAAGAAAACCAAAAAACTACAAAACTAATATATCAACATAAAGTATCAACTCCACCCACAAAATATACTCAATATTTTATCGCAATGAACCCATTTCAGTACTCCTCCCACCAAAAGGAATTCCTGAAATTATTAAAAACTTGCTAAAGCAAATTGCCCCACGACGTCAAAATCTCAAGACAAGTTTTCAAACTAGTTAAAATCAAAAATAGACCTTAACTCAATATGTATTAGAGTAAAATATGTGGGGAGAGCAATTTTACAGACAGGTCCACATGTCGGAACTTTTGTAATTACGTGGAGAAAAGCAGTGTCGTCATGTCCGATGTTAGAAATTCCCGTTAAAAGACAGATTAATAAAAAAAAAAAATCTTCTGTGCAATGTGTGTTATGAGGTTTTGTTGGATTTATATCTCAATAAAGGATTCACTCAAAATCTTAATAAAAATAATTCAACTTCTGAATGTATTTATATATGTGCCTTATTAGTATGTAGTATATAGGATGGGATTTGGTCGGCCGCCTGGATTCGTGCTGGGGGCTCGGTTGGTGATCATTGAACCTTGTTCCTGATCCCTGGCCGGGTCTCCGATGTGGGTTCGGGATTGATCGATTGATTGGATTTCACCTTGTATTATACATATTTTACCTATAATTTTATTCGTATATATATTGCTACATAAATTGAATTAACCTTTAATCTAGTTCATGTACATTTATTATTTTATGACATTTATTTTTATAAGATTAATTTTGACTTGTGAAACGTGTATTATACATATATACCTACTTTGCAAAATAAACTATTTGAATTTGAATTTGAATTTGTTTTACGTATGTTCAAAATACCAGTAACCTATAGCATTCTGTGTTTTGAGCCCAGGCGTCGCCAAGGTGAGAAACCCTTTTATTTTGTAAAGTTCACACCCAAAAACATCCCTTACACTCAGTAAAACATAAAGTCGGATTCAAACTAACAGTTCGTGATAGTGGGAAATGCGCTTTTAATTCTTATATTGCATGAGCCATTTCACATTGTCGAGAACTTTTGAATAATGCAATAGTTGAAATGTGAAATGGCTCATGCGCCACAGGAGTTAAAAGCGTATTTCCCACTATCAAGTGTTGTATTATTTTATATATGCATCCTCTACGATATACGCATATTCAAATGTCATGTGTCATTTAATAAATACCAGTGTTTGACTGACAAGCTTGCCTTTCACTTCATGGTGGCAGCGGTGGTCCTTAAAATTAAATAAATATCGTTAAATTTTGTCGTACGATAGGTATAACAAGTATATTATTGTGGTTCACGATCGTACACATAAATATAATGGAACACGCACGTCCTCCGGCGGAACTTTCGGCAGAAGGTGGTCCAGTTGCCCGTGCAGACTCGTGGAGAAAATGGCGGAAACAATTCGAGGTATTTCTCAAGGCATCCGGAGTGAGCAATGAACCCGAAGATATTCAAGCGAGCTTGTTAGTCAACCTCATCGGTCCCGTGGGATACGAGATATTTTCCACATTCTCATATAGTCAAGGAGAATCCGACAGCAGTTTGAAGTGTCTACTCAAGAAGTTCGACATCCATTTTGGAACAAAGCCAAATGTGATGATGTCTCGTTTTAAGTTCTTTTCCCGAAACCAGGAGAACGGGGAGACGATTGACCAATTCGTCACATCCTTGAGACTTCTTAGCCAAACTTGTGAGTTTGGAAATCTGTTGGACAGCCTGATCAAGGACCGAATTGTGTGCGGTATTACCAGCAACGCTATACGAGATAGATTGTTGCGGTCGGAGGATTTAACTTTGGCGAAGGCAGTGCAGATTTGTGAGGCCGCCGAGTTATCTAATGAAGAAAGTCGCTGCTTAGAAGGAAACGTGAAAGTGGACGTGGTGAACGGGGCGATGAAGCGCGGTGTTAGAACTGGACAAGGAGAGCCCTGTACGACCTGCGGCTTCATCAGGTGTGCTCGAGGTGAGCGGTGTCCTGCGCATAACGTTTTATGCTACGTATGTAGTGAGAAAGGACATTTTGCCAAAATGTGTGTGCATCGCGGTTCGATGCGGCAAAATATTTTCAACATGAGTGTTGAAGAATCAGATGATGACTTATTTTATATCAATGTCATAAACGAAAACAAAGGATATAATATGAAGGAATGGATTGAAATTTTTAAATGCAATGGTAAACAAATTGTATGTAAATTAGATACAGGGGCCATGTTGAATGTCATCTCCAAATCTGAGTTTTTGAGGTTAGGGTTCTCGTTGCATAATCTAAAACCTTTTCATAAAAAAGTACATTCATTTACAGGAAACGTTGTACCCATACTAGGACGAACTGATATTGATTTCACTTTCGATAAAAGGCAATTTTTATTGTCTTTTGTAATTGCAGATTTTACGTGTCAAAACGTTCTCGGTTTAGATGGATGTATTCAATTGGGATTGATAAATAGAATGAATGCTATTCCTGTTCAAAAATACGATGATTTATTTCGGAGATTAGGAAAACAACCCGGAAAATATTCCACATCTGTCGGTCCTGAAGTCACTGTCCAATCAGATCATAAACCCATCGAAGCACCATTAAAAAAACCGTCAGTTTCAGTACCGGCGCGGATGATGACGATCGTAGGTCATGCTGCTCAACCTAGGTCATACATTGTTCAAGATACTGTTGGTCGTAGGATCAGAAGAAACCGAAGGCATATGATAGCTCGTAGTAGGTCCGATTTGAATAGAGAAGGGGTATGTGCTGAACAGGCAGTACGTATAGGCAAAGTCCAGACGGCATCTGCATCAAAACGTAACTCTGATTATGATGGTTGGTTATTTAAAATTGGTTTAGTCTAGATTAAGTTTTCTAAGAAGGAGGATGTTATATTATTTGCGTATGTACATTTTAAATTTTCTAAGAAGGAAGATGTTGTATTATTTTATATATGCATCCTCTACGATATACGCATATTCAAATGTCATGTGTCATTTAATAAATACCAGTGTTTGACTGACAAGCTTGCCTTTCAAGAACTGTCAGTTTAGATCAACTAATTAAAAATCATAGGGTTTTCTTTTTATAAAAAAATGTGATAATGTGTTTGTCGTTGTGACCAAGAGGGCTCGTAGATGGCACTTGATGTAAAAAAAAAATAAGTAGCTGGGCTAGAAAAAAACCACAGAACATGTAAGGAGTAGAAACAAAAATCATAGACTGCTCAGCGCGGACGGTACCACTGACAAAAGGCGACATAATTCTAGGCAATTTTCTTGTATTCTGGCAACTCATTGCGGAAACATGCGGTCTCTATATACAAATGCATGTATACATACCTCTATATGAACGGTAAAAGTAACTTTAATCGGTGGCTTGTAACGTAAGTTGTTATTAAGTTGTGTGTAAGACAGTAATTACGTTTTTCAAGTTGAGAACTTCGGTAAATATACAACGTGGAATATTTTAGAGAACCTTCTTTGTAAAGCTCACTTTGAAGACTTTAGGAACTTGGAATAATATACAGAAGAAAAGTGTGGGCTCGAACAAGCATATGGTTAATCTACTTTCATTCATCCTCTTCATATGCCAAAAATACCGAAGCATTACTTGTAAGGTTCCGTACCCGAAAGGTGCCAAACGGGGCCCTATTACTAAGCCTCCGCTATCTGTCATACGGATGTGACATACGGATGGACATACGGATGGACATACAGACAGACAAACAGACAGACAGACGGACAGCGGAGTGACCTTAAAAATTCTTCGTTTTGCCCTTGGGTACGGAGCCCTAAAAATCATGGTAAAAAGTGATACATACGTAAAGATTACAGTAAAAATATAACAGTTATGATGTTAGAGTTCCGTACTTAGCAGGAACCAATAATTGTTTGTCAGGCATTACCATTTAAGCGGTTTTTTTGTGTCGTGTTAATGTTGCTATGATGTCTATATTGTTGTAAATTACCATATTTTCCGTACCCGTATTACGTGGTGGTAGGGAACCAAGTTCGACTCGCACTTAGCCAAATTATTTAGACTCAGTAATTGCGTTTTTTGCCATAAAGCTATTGAGCTGAATTATAAAAGTAATGAGCAGTGCTAACTGACTTGGTAGAGAGCCCATTCTTTTGTTAGCAGTAATAATCGTAGTAAAAAAAAAAAAATTTCAAGGAAACGCCTACAAATTCTTATGTTCTTCATTATCTGGCTAAACAGGCATCAAACAACGCGTGACGTATTGAGAGCTTCCTTGTTTGAAGTTAGTTAATAATTCAGTAAAGGAAAAGGACCCTTACCCTTTAAGGCGATATGTGAAAAAAAATATACGGAAAATTATAATCAGTTTCTGTATATGCATTTTGATTATATAATCTAGGGATTTGATTTTGGAAAACACGTTTGGATAAATTTTCCTCGTTAGAAATAATTGTTGAAATGAGGTCTTCTAACACACTGGCAGCCATGCACAGAACTCAAACATATTTTATTAGATGGGTTTCAACAATATATAGATATTTGATTTTGGAATTTTTTCTAGCTAGTTTAGTTTCTTTAATAAAAATATAAAACCAATTTTTTTCCCTTTTGACTTGAATCCGCCACTCTTGCGCTGCGCGATTTTTCGCTTGGAGTGACAGTGAAAAAAAATAAAATTTACATAGCCACTTAAGAGAACTATTTAAATATAAACTTCTTTACTTTTTTTTGCTGCTGCTGATGTTGTTATAAACCACAAGTCAGCAAAAAAGTAAATATACATTTTTACTATGTACAATTTTTGTTTTTCGTGTCACATCAATTTTATGTTTTGTTTTGTAGTTATCTTTAATTTATATGATAGTTAAGTAATTTTTCGTCTTTTAACAGTGCATGTTGTGTGCATACGTTTTGGAAAGCAGCCTTGTCCAAACGGTTGTTGTGTTATTTTTAGAAATTTGGCTGTAATCTGTTGTATATACCTTATAAATAAAATGAAATAAAATTTCACTACTAAGTCATTGTTATACCGTACAATGTCCTTCCTTACACGAGAAATAAATTTCGCAGCTATCGAATTTCCTTCTAAAATAAACCTATAAACTAATAGCAGTATAAGCGTCCTGCTCAAATAGAACCCGGTTTTATGACCAATTTTATGTCGCGTATAAAGGTGGATTAAGTAAAAGTACCATAAATATACGACGGCCTCTATAATGGGTAACTTTGTAATGCTTCGTAAAGTAATAAACACATAGTATTTGTACGTAGGTTCACAGCCATTATAGGATTGAACTTGTTCAAAATTGCCACTAAAAGAAAAGCGTAAACATGTCCCTTTTTTAATAAAAATTGTAAGTTTTTTTTTTTGATTAGTCTTGCCTGTTTAGAATATTTTGAGCCAATAACCCTTAACAATATGTCTTTACATTTTATTAAAGGTAGCACTTTTTGCTTATAGCAATATCTTCCAGGCAACCTTATCACAGGCAATCTAGTTGCATACTAAACAATTATATTTAGTAGAGCAAGATTTAAGTAAAGAATTACGAACTACTTGAATACCAGCCGTTCACTGCGTGCACGCACATACACACAAATTTGTGCGGACAGTCTGATGATCAAGTAGTAGTGGTAGGTAATTAAGTAATACATGATCGCTTGTATTGAGATCTAAGGGTCTGGTATAAACATAAATAAAATTAAACTGATCAGTAAGACTTTATAGTCAGTAATATTATGATTCCATTAAAGCTGATTCTGAAGACTTTAATTTTAGTTTAAGTGCTGTCAAAACTAAATTTTCTTGATTGCAAAATAGTATTTAAGTGTAAAGAACAGAAGGCGGTAGAGCTGATGCCAGGCTCAACTGTGGAGGTACCACCATCTTACTTGGAGACCCCCTCGAAGTAATTCGGGGGAGAATAAGAGGACAGCTCACAGGCAAAAAACCAGGAGGCCCACCATGCCTGGGACTGATGGATGGCGGTATACAGTCAATTACACAAGACCGTACGGCCTATAACTCCAAAGTTAGGGGTCGGGGGTAGCGGGGGGTGGTATTTTTGAACTCAGGAGTCACAGTTCTATCATGCAACGATGTTAACTCCAAGCCGTTACGTTCGACCTATTAGAGTGCAGTATCTGTTGCACAAGTTGCAGCGTGACGCCTATATCTGCACATCGGTCCGATGCACATTACATGTGTATGTAGCCTAGCAGACCGATGGTAACCTAAGCTCGCAGCCAGGTATATACAACCGTTGGGATACCTACTGGACGCGGTGTCACGTCAGCTTATCTACGTCAATAATACCAGGAAATATTGTACAATAACTTTTATTTTTAAAAGTATAAAAAAACAAATAAGCGTATTGTTCCCCTTAAAAGGCCCAGTATGTGTTGGGGTCTGGGCCCTCACGCCATCCGATGCGGGTCCCCAGCACCCCGGACTTCTTGACGACGTGCGACAGTTCTGGTGGTCCTTCAGCACTCCGGCGGGACCTGGTGGGATCGGTCATCTGTAAATAGAAAAAATTAACATTAATTTCGTTAAAGGTTACAAGACGTTCTGAGGGTCGGGGCATAGGACAAACTCTTTGCTTAGTAATTGCAACGGTAATAAGAAACTTGAATGGGTCGTTGATAGGAGTTTGTAGAAATTATATACTCACAGCTTTTTGATGGTTGGGCAGCTCCAGATTTGATTCAGACCTCGCCGTGACCAGCATGGACACCGCCATCAGCACCAGCAGACTGTTTGGCAGCATTTTGATTCAGGAGCCGCGAATGAAAAGAAATAAAATATTAAATTCAGTCATAAAACAGGCGCTTTATCCCTGGAAAGAAGGCACAGGATAAGTATAAAAATGCACAAAATAAATAATTTAAATATTCAATACTTACATAGAGCACGGAGGGTCACGAGTCACGGGTCACAGTATTCCTGTGGGCGAACTTGTTCACTCAGTGGATGTCGGTGGGTTTATGAATATCAAGGAAGATTTGGGGACCTTATATAGTAGCCTGCTGATATCAGCGGCCGCAAAACGAACGATCCAATGACGCAATGTAAGGAAAATTGATTAGGCATTCAGGCAATAATCCTGAAATAAAATAAATAAATAATTGTGGTTAAATCGCGAGCGGTTTATACTTTTGCGTCACCCATAAGAAATAATGCCGATAATATTGTAATAATAGGCAACTATTTCTGTGGTTTGCCTGAAACCCTGACGTCAACGGAATTTCACCATATTTTTATGCCATAATTAAATAAATGTTATCATACCGTTTGTTTTTAAACTAAAGTTGGGTTTGTACCTAATGTAGCTAATACAAAGTGCATACGTTTTCACATGCTAACCTTTTCGAACTCCGTACAAGATTAACTTGCACGCCGACCAGGTGCAGCTCCGTCTTGGCCGTACGTACCATCGAGCTACCGATAAGACCGCTCTGCACGTGACTATCCGAGGCTGCATGGAGCTCGCGGTCACACAATGGAATGAGGTGCGGCGACTGTGCTATCTTTGAAGAAAAAACCATGTATTTTACTCAGGCTTATCGACAGCGGCTTGGGGCTCATCAGCGAACACGTCGCAACATACAAAAGTTCTGCCGTGATTTTGTTTTCAAAGGGACGCAACGGTTAGCAACGGGACGCAGCGATAATTTTTAATTAACTACACACATGACGCAAACTTGGCTGAAATTCTGTCGAATTCCCAATGACATCATTCGGCTTTGCCGCACATGGTCATGCCTAGCGATACATACCTTTTAGTGATCGTTATCCTCATTACAACGGGTCGATAAGTCAAATAATTATTTGGTTTAATCGTTTGGCTAACAAGGAAAAATACTTCGGGAATCACGAAATGACGTAGCAACGAACCCGTGCTAGTTTTTATAAAACCCAAGATAAGGTATTTGGGATTATTTAGTTGCTACGGCCACAGAACAAAAGTAAAGTGTGACAACGCTTTTCGCTAACATAGGTATTTGCTGCTGCTCTCGCCGTTGGAGGGTCCGAGCAGGACGGTGACGGATGACACACAGCTTTCATAATGTAAATAATGTTTATGCAACATTACAGCATCGATGTGTCTCAAGCGTTGCGGCGCATTGCAGCATACAGAGTGCATATCAGACGTTCGTACTTGCGTTTGCTGCTCCGGCACCCTAACGTTATACTATCATTGCTGACATGCTGACTGCTACATGACGACGGTCGTAGTAAACGTAGTAAAGACATGTTCACGTCATAGTATCTTAACCTACGCAACATACGTGTACGTGTACGATAACTAGACATACACACACATATACACATACAAAGAAAACGTACTGATCTCTACATTCGTCACGAACGTTTCAAGATTAAGGAATGTGAGTAGCAAAGGTCTACGAGCAGGTGAGCTTTGCTCAGGTACGTTAGATTGTTGTGTAGAAGCTGACACTAGCCTAGGAACGACGTTACGATACTAGAAGTCTAAGTTTTGCGTTACGGCGTTCATGGGCTGCGCGGCTGTGATTTTCTTACTTTTCTGCAACACCTGCAAGTCTTTTGCAGAGATTTATGTCTAGAACTTATCCAGGAGCATTCTGGGAGGCTAGCGACCATCGTTTGTAGTGAAAAAATTCAAGTGCATTTTGAGTAAAATGCATCCTAGTGCATTGGGTTAAGATTGCAATGGCAAAATTCCTAGTCACACCTTAAACTGCATCTAGGCATTATAGACCGCACGGTCCTGTGTTCCTGACTGTATATGGAACAAACTGGTGACGGGCGGCAGTGTCACTGGTGCGAGGGCTCCGGAACCGCGCTCACAAACCCGCTTGTCCAGCGTGTGTGAGTATGGGCAATTCTTCCAGGACGATCGCCGGGAGTGGCAAGGTCCTGGAAAGGCTTATGTCTAGCAGTGAACGAACTAGGCTGATGGATGGATGGAAGAACAGAAACTAAATTACTTTGGAAAAAAATTATGTTTCGTCAGCACTAAAATAAAAATGAAAACTTTCAGAATCAGCTTTATTGTCGATTTAATAGTAGTTTATGCTACAAGGGCGAAAAGGAATAAATTACGAGGACGATTTAAAACACGAGAGCAGCGAGTGTTTTAAACGTAACCGAGTAATTTATTGCTCTTACGGCCGTGTATCATACTACGGTTTTCAATGCATAGTGTGAGTAAATAAAACAAATATAATCTTGTGAACTTTAATAATTATGATTGGCGCAAAAGGACTGTATCCAGAGCCGTTAAACAGTGGAAAAAAAGTATAATATTTATGGTATACAGGAAAAGTTGCAAGTTAGCCAACTTCTCGTAAATAAATAAAAAAAAAATAATAATAATAAATCGATAGGGCAAAATAATCGACTTTCTGTTCGGTTTTGATAAATAAAAAGTGGGCTTTTACGAGCACTTGCATTAACAAATAAGAAAAATACTCGTAACCGAGAAGATAAAGTACACATTCGTGACAGCGTCTACTTTAAAACGTAACAAAACTGACAAAATTAAAACCTAACGACCCATGTTGCAGTTATACTTTCAACGGACGTTCCATCTTATTGTCTGCGGTCCGAGAAGTATTACTTTTATCCACTTTTCCTGGGTCTGTTTGGGTATCTCTGCCTTGATCCAGTATAAGTAACTAGTGTTAGTGCATATTTTTATTCATCCATCCATCCATCCATTAGCCTAGTTAGTCAACTGCTGGACATAATCCTTTCCAGGACTTTGCCACTCCCGGTGGTCATCCTGGAAGAATTGCCCATACTCACACACGTCTGTTTCATATAAGGCCCGGCTATTATGGATGGATATACCGCCATCCATCGGTCCCAGGCATGGTGGGCCTCCTGCGGTTTTTTGCCTGTGAGCTGTCCTCTTACTTTCCCCCGCATTACTTCGAGGGGTCTCCAACTAAGATGGTGGTACCTCCACAGTCGAGCCCAGCATCAGCTCTACCACCTATAATTTATTAATTACTAGCTTTTGCCCGCGGCTTCGCCCAAGCTGATTTCTTTTGCATTTTCTTAGAATAAACAGTAGCTTTTGTCACTTTCCGGCCCATAAACTATATCTATGCAAAAATTCACGTCGATCCGTTGCTCCGTTGCTACGTGAAAGAAGGACAAACCGACAAACCAACAAACACACTTTCGCATTTATAATAGAGGTACAGATTTTCAAAGTTTTTAGAGACTGTAACATATTTGTGAAACAAATCGGTGTTGTATGTTCCTAGATAACCGCCATTGTTCTTAAATATAGTTTTTAATGTAAAATTCATTTTATGAATATTGATGACCGCCACATTGGTCTTGTGGTTTGATGACGGTGGCCTTAAGTCCAGATAACTATAAAAAAGAGCTCAATATCATATATCAGATTGCTTTGAATAACGGGTATAGTACTAAAATGGTTGACTGATAAATAAAAAAAACAAAATAGTATTATTAGAAGTAGTTTGTCCGCTTTACAGGCTGAAAGTATTCAAAAATATAAAACCAACTTAACTTACCTAGGACCGATTTAAGAATGTGTGTGCTAGAACAGAAAAACAAGAATAACTCTTATTTACTGATCGAACAAACTAATTTTATAAGTACCCCCCTGTTACGCATGTTTTTGTCATCCAATAATCCCCACCAAAAAACTAGTCAGGCCGGTGTATAAAAGGTAAGTTCCGGGCGGCAGCTCGTCATTTGCTGTCGAGCGGTTGGGCGGACTACACATCCCGAGGATGCCTCGTTTAGAGGCGAAACACATGTCGATAAGTTTTCTTGCTTGTTATTTAAAATTGCTTAATTTTGTGCTCGTACTGCTTGCTTTGATTGTGCTTGTTTTATGCGGGAGGGCAGCTGGTGCTTGAGTCTGCATTTTGATTAGCATGGTAAAAGTGTTTAGCGGAATATTGCAAATTATTAATATATTCACAAATTTACAATAATTTTACTAAAAAATCCCACTTATAAATGAAATTGCCTTGCCAAAAAGCCATTCTTGTACGGTTTAAGAAGTCCCCTCACATTCAGTCTGGTTTCGCTAATGTATATAATGTATAATGGATAGTATCATCCTAATCTTAGACTATTGTGAATAATATGTTAATTATAAGTACTAGTTTTAAGTTAATAGTTATTATGTACCTATATGTTGCTTTTCCATGTATTCTTTTTGTCCCCAAATAAATTTCTTTCTTTCTTTCTTTCTTTCTTTCTTCTGCTTTCTTTATTTGAGGGCGGAACATAATTTACAACCGCTAAAGAGAACATAACGCCACAGCCGAATTCCTACGCCACACGCATTATTATTATAAACTAGCGGATGTCCCACAATTGCTTGCGTGGATCCCGTTTCCCTCAATCCCATAGGAATTTCCTGAAATCCTTTCTAAGCGGATGTTTACGTCATACAAATAATCTAGAATCAAAATTTCATGTTCTAAGGTCCAGTCGTTTTGTCTAACGTTGATTGATCAGTCACTCAGTCGGTCAGGGTATTTCATTTGTACATATGTATGTAAGGGGGTCGTTTAATGCAGTACAAACTAGAAATCAATCAGAAACAAATTTAAAAGCACAAATATTTCTAAAAAATAATCTCGGTCCAGGATTTGAACCTGCGACCTCCTGCTTACATGACAGGCGCGCTAGTGACTGTGCTAACGAGGTTTGTATCTGGAACGACGAATTTTTCCACCATATCTGTAAGCCAATTTTTTTTGTAACTACTTGATATACCAGCTTGTAATGCACACACTGAACGCTCACGAGGGCGTTATGTGATTTCACGCCTTGCTCATTCTGAAAAAAAGGCGCTGTCGTCACTTCAATACCTGTTGCATCAGACAGTTAAGAAATTCACAGTTCTCATTAACTAAGATTATATCGTATTTTGTTAGCTTTAGAATTTATTCTCAGAACTATTTGATAAACACAAAGCCCCCGTAAATGACGGAATTCTAGTAGATATAGGTGGATAAAATGACTTATAAGTCGCCAGCTTGCGATAGGCAGCGAAACCTACGTGTTCGAGCCCTCTCTGAGTATACGGGATGTAGATTTGGTCCACAACTTGACTCACATGAATATCAGTATACACGTGGCGCAAGTTGCTTATTTCAAATAACATAATAAAATAAAGTAATACCACTCGAAGAAAGAGTTATGCCTTTTTATATGTCCTAAAATTATCTTGATAAAGGGTAACAGTGGCGTGGAGCGCTATTACTTACCTACTCGGGTGCCCTTCCCTACACCGCCGCCACTTCGCCAATGCTAAGTTAATTTTGTCATGTCTGTCGTATATTAATCGTTTTTGAATTTTAGAAAAAAAATACATTTTTATCTTTTAATCAAGTTTTTATAAGTACCTACATTGTTTGATCGATGTTAAAATATTACATTACAACTCCACAATTCTGCATTGTGAATGGCCAAATTTATTATAACTCCGCTAGAGAATCAATCACAAGCAATAACGGTCTGTCTTTATTTCTTAAGCCACGCCCCTTTACTCTTCTCGCTTCTGATTGGTCTTGGGCATCGATATACTAATTCCGTCATGACGGGTATCACGACAGTACCTGATATGACGAGTGTTTTTTTCTCATTTTTCATGAATTTATTTTTGATAGTCGTAGATAAAGTATTAGGGCACTCGTAACTAGACATTAGGGCACTCGTACAAATCTATTACAAAACTTACTTCGTTTGTTTTGTAAACAAATACTCGTGTCCCAATGTCTCACATTATGTCACAGTTACACAAATTACTAATTTTTTTTTTCCATCATCAGTATCGTGAATATAACCCACCTGTTACGGAAGTTGCTGACCAAGTAAATAACCTGTATTCTTAATTGAAAGTTGTAACAACCGCATATCTAAGAAATGTTATCGATGGTTTACTTTTTTTAACACTTAATTAATTATTATTTAACAATTTTCTTGTGGGTGAATAAAATAAATGTAGCTCTCCAAGATTTTATCGTTTTTACTATACCCGACATCGGCATCATCGGCCACGGCAGCATCTTATCAATATCATCAGACGATGGTTAACAAATTGTTATTTACTTGACCAATTGTCCCTTCAATGCTTCATAAAAAAAAAAACAGTTTTGAACTAAAACTACTACTTTGCAGTGTTGGAAATCCAACCATCGTTCGCTCACCGGAACCCTGAGGGGTCAGAAGAGGCTAGAGGGGGCTGACCGGAGCAAGCGCGACTCATGATTCTTTCGGCGAACGAACTCTCTCGGGCGCATTATGCATGTAATATTTTATTTAAAATTCCATTAAAATTATTACGATAACTTGCCAGATTTTTTTTACAAAAGTTTACATGGTCCTTCGAGCCGGATACAAAGATCCAGAGTACCCAGGAAATACAAAGATCCAATAACGGGAAGTTACATCCAGAAATACAGGACACTGCGAAGTGTGCAGTGAATGTTTGCATAGCCAAATACATTTTATTTACAATCTAAGGACAAGATCCAAAAACGGGAAGTTACATCCAGAAATCCAGGACATCCAGAAATATACAGTGTCGTTAAGAGTGTGCAGTGAGTGTTCGAATAGCCAAATACCTACATTTTATTTGCAAACTAAGGACAAAGCAAGCGGAACCAGTAAGTTCGATCCAATCCTCAATACATAAGTTCCTAGCTATATACAATATAATCCTATATACTTAATTGCATAGTTAACATTCGAAATTAAAGTATTTAAAATTATTCATTAAAGTAGTCGTTCCCTGAATTCCATATTAATATGAATTATTCTCCATAATATCAAGTACGTACTTCGAACTATATCCACATTTATCCACAATATTGAATTTCCAAGACTTAGTATCCAAAACTATTAAAAATGTTTAAAGTTAAAGTATTGAAATAAATATTAAGTTAGCCACAACGTAGTTCTTCTTCTTGGTGGGCTCGGTTTCCGCACCTAGTCTCTTTTTTGGACCTTTGTGCGTGGAAAAAACCGTAGTTAACCATACCTACATTTGCCAGCCGGCCGGTGCCAGCCGGACAGGTTTTTTCTATAAGAGATAAGAAACAAGGTAGGTAATTAGTGAGTCGAGTTACCGCAGAAGATAACATTTAGCGGAAAGAATATTTCCGTGACTTTGTTTACCTTTGATCATTTCGAGATAAAATATTTTTTACTTGTTCCCATTAGACCAACTATGTCAACCACAGAATTAATTAAAAAGAGGGGAGGGTTAGCAGTATAGAAACGCAGAAAGAAAAGTAAATCTGGATGTGAGGAGCTCTGAACCGGGATTCGAACCCGGTACCTCTCGCTTACCGGGCGATTGCTCTACCAGATTTACTTTTCTTTCTGCGTTTCTATACTGCAATCATATAATGATATAATCCTTGCGATGGATAAATCGCCAAGTGTAGAAACATAGAAATTTCTACTTTCTTTTGTGTGCAAAAACACTAAAACGAGATTTAAACCCCTTGAAAAAACTATGTTACTAAATCTTTACTCGTGAATCCGAAAGCAGGAAAATTCAAATTCCCTTCCAATACAATAACGTACTATATGTCAAAACCAAGTGACAGCAGTCCATCAACACAATGAATTGAGACAAGGGCGCTGGTGGGTATGAATCTGTCTTCATTTAGACAAACATCCTCCTTAACTTATACCTATATTAAGCAAGCTTTGATTAAACTCATTGGTTAGTCGCATTGTTTTGATATACGAGCTCGAGAACAATTGTTTGGGTTCACTGGAAAGGAAGGGTAACATGAACAGATTGTATTGCGAAAATGATCCGTGGTAACGTAAAACTGGGTGATCTAAAGCGATATTGGGGAAAAGCAATTCATGACGCACTCAGTCATGTGATAATCGTTAGGTTTCTAAATTAGGAATTTCAGCTCTGCCTTAAAAGAAAGCAACTTTATTAAGAAATTTAATAAATTTTATTTCAACATAATAACGGACTATGTGAACTGTAAAGTTTTAATGTCACGTCATAAGACTTCTAGGTGCTTGTAAAACAAAGTTGTGTTCATTCTTAAATTATTTACTTGGAAACGAATCTCAGATTAAGTTTCTTTTGAAGCGGAATATTACATACATTTTTCTTCGTTTACTGTTATGTATTCAAAAAAGGAAATAAAATACATATATAATATATTAAGGCGCTCTTATCCCAGAAGAGTGACTCTCTGTCTTTTTCTTTACGTGTAAGGAGTAAAGAAAATAACCATACTTTTGTACTTTTTCGTTGTTTTTATCGGTTTTTAAATTGTTTAAAAATAAGGGATATGTTTATTAAAACCCACTTACGTGGTCGACCTAGAAAATTTTAAGAGCAATATTACCAGATATGTTTCGTTAATAAAAGAGTGGAATTATGGAAATGGCATGATTTGAAAGGACTTATTACATGCTGTGTTCGTGAATTACTTCTATCGAGCAAAGTTTATCTGATCGTGTAACACATGCGTGGAAGACCTAGATAAAGGTTCGAACTACATTGCGTATTTTTTTTTGGAAGTTGTAGACGATATTTGAAAGTTCTATTTGACTTTGAATTTACTGATTTTGGGATAAGAGCGCCTTAACGGCTCTTTTTGAGAGGGGCTGGAAGAGACTACAGATCTGTGTCGCTTTCCACATTAATTAATTGAATCATACAAGCTCCTCTTCTGCTCTTGGTGGCTTTGACTGGGCCTTTATTCAAGTGGCGGTAGCTCAGGCGACAGAACGCTGGGCTCTCAATCTTGAGACCCAGGTTCGATCCCCGTTTGGGCAAGCACCAATGAGTTTTTCAGAATTTATTTGCATTGTATTTGTATAACCTAATACGTTACCACTTGCTGAACTGTGAAGGAAAACATCGTAAGGAAACCTGCATGTACTTAAAAGAGCGTGTAATCGCGGGATTACAGAAACTGCAGGGCGGATGGGATTTGACACAGGAGAATTGTGGAAACAATGTGGGTGCACTGACTGACCTGTGTTATATGTTGTTCTTGGTGTTTTCGGTGAGCCGACGAAACGCGCCGCGTGTCGTCTCCCCTCGTTGAGCTGATTAATGCTGGCACTTTGGGCAGTGATGAGCTGGATGTCTTGAAGTATTACACAGCACTTATATGTTCACAAGACACGGTGAATACGCGAGATTGTTTGTATCGGCGGCACGAATGTTTATACACGTGTGTCGTTCTCTCGAGAGTTCGGACGCAACAGAATGAAGCCAGCGCCCGCGCGCGCCTCGACCGGCGCGCGGCGGGGAGGGGGTGGTCGTTCGCGCATGCGCACGCGAATGACACGTCATGTTCTAACGTCATGCTGGTAACGTAGTGTAGCGTGAACATCCTGGGGGGGCCGGGGCTGCGGCTCCTCTTGAGCTGAATCCAACGGCAGCCTGGCTATCTTGAACACAGGTCGTCGCAGATTTCCATGAGCTGTGTCCAGATCCACAACTCGTATCACTCCATCCTTGCCAGGTATCGTGCGGAGAATTCTTCCCAACTTCCATTGGAGCGGAGGCAGGTCATCCTCTTTGATGAGGACCAGTTCACCCACTTGAGGAGGGGAAGAAGGGGAGAGCCATTTGGAGCGGGTTTGCAGGGTATGGAGGTAGGATCTGGACCAGAGAGTCCAAAAGCGCTGAGAGAGCGCTTGAATGAGTTGAAACCGTTTAAGAGCAGATATGGGTCTGTCGTCAAAAGACTGCTCAGGTAGAGCGGTGAGCGGACGACCAATAATGAAATGTCCGGCCGTGAGAGGTTCAAAGTCCGTAGGGTCGGATGAAATTGGGCAGAGGGGTCTTGAATTGAGTACAGCCTCAATTCGAGCCAAAAGAGTAGAGAATTCCTCAAAAGTGAGGTGCTGTTCACCTATCACACGATAAAGTAGTTGCTTGGTGGATTTTACGTTTATTTCGTGCAGTGCGCCGAACCAAGGCCCTTTAGGCGGGTTCAGTAACCAAGTTATGTGCTGATTCGCGAGCTTGTGAGTGATTGCATCATTGTTTGACCTGAGGAAGTTCTGAACTTCAATGAGTTGATTCCTAGCACCTACATAGTTTGTGCCGCAGTCTGAACGAATGAGAACCGGAGTACCGCGACGTGAGATAAAACGTTGCAATGCCGCAAAGAACGCTTCCGTTGAGAGTGCAGAGACTGGTTCCAAATGAACCGCCTTTGTTGCGAGGCAAACGAAAATACAAAAGTACGCTTTTATGAGTTTCGCGTTCCGCAACGTGCTGGATTTAACGAAGAAGTGGCCAGCAAAGTCCGTCGTGACGTGACTAAAAACTGGCTGAGGAGTAACTCTGTCTGCTGGGAGATCAGCCATGAGCGGAGCCTTAGGCTGAGCGCGGCACCGGAAACATCTAATACATTTAAACACGCGGTGTCTAATAATACGACGAGCGGACAGAATCCAGTACTGCTGGCGTAATATGGCGTGTAATGTGTCAGCTCCAGGGTGGCAGTGTATTGTGTGATAGTGATCTATAATGAGATCTACGAGCGGACTGGAGCTGGGTAGAATGAGTGGGTGTTGAGCGTCATACCTAATTGACGCGTGAGAGAGACGACCACCGACTCTCAAGAGGCCGTCCTTTATGAAGGGCGAGAGACGCTGGAGCCGAACGGGACAAACTTTATCAGTCTGGATACGATTAATGTCTTCAGCAAACTCATTGTGCTGAACAGAGCGGACCCAGTGCAACAGAGCGTCCCTGCGTTCACTAGCTGTCAACGGACCAGAGCGCCGTGCATCTGTGCTGTGCCGACAATTGAATATGAACCTTTTAATACAAGCCGTCACTCCGACGAGCTTGTCAAGTGAGCTGTAGCAAGTGAGCAAGTCCAGATCGATATCTGGGACTGCTATGTGTGCTGGTACCTTTTTGGGCTTAAGGCCTGGGAGAGCGTGATGGCCTAGAGCGGGTGGCATCTTGGGCCAAGTGCAGGTAGGTTCTTTGAGCCAACTGGGTGACCACCAAAGGTCATGAAGTGAGAGGGACTGGGCAGACATGCCTCTGCTTGCACAGTCAGCAGGGTTGAGGTTCGTGGGTACATGCTTCCACGTATGGCTAGTTGAAGTAGCTGTAATCTTAGCCACTCGATTGGCCTCGAAAGTCTGTAATCGGTGAGGTGAGGTGTTGAGCCATGCCAACACTATTGTGCTATCTGACCAGCATGTGTGTGTTTGAATGGCTATATGAGCTGACAGTTGGGCTGACACTCGAGTCATGAGCTGAGATAAAAGAGTCGCGGCTGACAACTCCAATTTCGGGATTGAGAGACGAGTCTTTATGGGTGCGACCTTGGACTTGCCAATGATTAGGTGTACATTGACATGTCCAGTGGTATTGCGCTCATGAAGGTAGATAACGGCACCAAAGCCAGCCTCTGATGCGTCCGCGAACCCGTGAAGTGAGTAAGTAGACGTGGGCTTGTACTTACAAATGTGCCGAGGTAAACGGAGGTTTGAGAGCTGAGGAAGATCCTCTGAGATGTGTTGCCACTCTGTGTGGACTTCTTCAGAGATAGGCTCATCCCATCCTATTTTCAGAAGCCAAAGCTTCTGGAGAAGAATCTTTGCGCGGAAGATGACTGGAGTAACCCAGCCATTGGGGTCATAGAGAGACGCTACTGTACTGAGAATGGAGCGCTTTGTGACTTGAGCATGAGTGGGCAAAGAAATGCGATAAGTGAACTCATCAGTTTGAGGAATCCACTGTATTCCCAGAACCTTAATGGAATTAGAGTCGGGACTGAAGTCAAAGTCCTTGGGCATGTCGCACTGGTCATCTGGGAATCGTTCAAGGAGCTGGGGCGAGTTGGAGGTCCATTTACTGAGCTGAAAGCCACCTAGGGCGAGTAACTCGATCAGTTCGCTTTGGAGCGACTGAGCAGATTCTACAGAATCTGCACCTGAGAGAATGTCGTCCACAAATATTGATTTGCGGAGGACCTGAGCAGCGTGGGGGTAGCGATGACCTTCGTCATCAGCCAATTGGAGTAAAGTGCGGATGGCATGGTATGGGCTGGACCTTAATCCATATGTGACGGTATTAAGGGCATACGTGAGCAGGGGCTGGTCGGGTGAAGACCGCCAGAGAATGAGTTGAAAACGTCTTTGCTCTGGGTGAATGAGTATATTTCGGAACATCATTCGGATGTCTGTGCTGAAAACTTGTGAGTGGATCCTGAAGGACATGATAATGTCAACAATATCTTGCTGAAGAGCTGGACCTGTATGAAGACAATCATTTAGATTGACGCCGTTTGAGCTCTTACAACTTCCGTCAAACACACAGCGCAACTTTTCTGATCCTGGCTTGAATATGCCATGATGTGGGATATAGAAATGGGATTTATGAGCAAAGGTATTGGGGTGACACGGCGACATATGTCCCAATTTTATGTAATCTGACATGAATTCTACGTATTTCGAGCGGAAGGGCGGGTTCGCTTGCAGCTTCTTCTCTAAGTTGAGAAACCTGCGCAGAGCAATAGCGTGAGTGGAACCTAATGTCGGCGCGTTGTGTAGAAAGGGCAGTGTAACCACATATTGACCTGATGGTTCACGAGTAGTTGTGGTGCGGAAAATGTCCTCACACTGATCCTCTAATGGGCTGGTATGCTTGTAGGTTTGGGGTTCCTCAGATTCCCAAAACCTCTCAAGACTTTTGTGAATGTCATGAGTGGAATGCTCTGAGTCCGTGTGAGAGCCGACAATGTGAACGGAATTGACCTGATTCGTGGGTGAGGTGTGTAAATTTTCGAAAGGTCCAATCAACGTAAAATCAAATATCGTGCCGAAGGCTATAGGCTTGCCAGGGCCGAGCGAAACCTTGGTTCCGTCTAACACTTGACCAAGAATGTCAGATCCTAGTATTAGATCAACCGGAGCTGGTGTGTGATATTCTCGATCAGCAAGAGGAATCGGTGGGTGACCTGTTAACTGAGCGAGATCTGGAACCTTTTCCAACGGTAGGTACCCAGTTACGTTCTTCAATATATGGGCTGTGGCCGTGATCATAGGTGTGTCACGGTGAGTAGGTCGGCATACAATTGTGATTGATGCCTTTGAGTTTTGTGTGTGCTGATTTCCAACTCCTGCGATTTTTAGACATGTATGTTTTGATGGTAAATTTAAAACTGTGGCCATGCGCTGAGAACAAAGAGTTAGCATACTTCCACAGTCTAACAGTGCTCGTGCTGAGTGAAATTGACCATGTACGTCTGCTATTTTAAGTGAGACGGTTGGCAACAAAATTGGTGTGTTAGTGACGTTCACTACACGTTGTGCGGAGTTACAGGAATCTTCTGTTGGAGTTGAAGTCATTGAGTGAAAATGAACTGAGTGTGTATGTGATGAGTGTGCTGAGTGTGCTGAGTGTGCTGAGTGCTGGTCGTCCTCGCCTTCATAGTGCTCTGTTATTGTAGGTAGTCATTGTTGACTACCTACCCGAGACCTACTTGGCGATCGCGATTGAGTGGGCGAGTTGGGATGGGACGTATATGCCTGTGTAGCATGTGCCGAATGGTATTGAGGCTCATGCGCTGAGCGCTGTCTGGGCTGCTCACGTAGAGACGGAGGCAACAAATGAGCAGATGATCGTGTCGGAGACATGGCCCCATGACGATGCAGTGAAGTGTGGTGGTCAGACCGCCCACACTCCTTGCATGCACGTGTAGACCTGCACTCGTTCTCATAATGAGGACCCAAACAGCGTCGGCACCGGTTGCGTGCGTTCACAAAGTCCCACCGACCTTGAACCGGTTGGTTATTAAATCCTGGGCATGCGATGAGTTTGTGTCCCCTATTCCTGCAGTATGGGCATGGCATACCACCAGTAGGGGAAGAAGGTTGAGCCGAATAATCCTGTCGGCGAGTGGGTGATGGGGATGATCGGGCCGAGTAAACTGGCGCTGTCTCAAATGCCATAAATGGTTGACGAATAGGACGGGGGGAGCGATTGTCCTGCCGAGGAGCTATGGGGCGGAACTCTTGATGAGCCTGGTAGGGCTGACGTGGAGTACCTCGAGTGGGTTGAAGCAGCTTATTGAGCTGAGCGAGCCTTTCTGACGGGCCGAGCCGTGATGAAGAAGGAGCCTCCTGTGACGCAAGGAACGATGACTCATTCTCCTTGCAGCGTGCGTGCTCTTCCAGAAACTCAATGAGGTTCTTGAGCGTGGGCAGAGTTGCACGAGATCCGTACTTCCGCTCAAAAAGAGTGCGGAGCTCGCCTTGTAGTTTTCGCACCACCATGGACACGAAAACATAGTCGGAATCTTTCATGGGCAGATCGAGATTGCGGAGAGCGCTTTGCGCTGAGATAAGCGGAATTAAGAATGATGTGCGGATATCCGAGCGCATGTGGATGTGCGGAAGGTTCATTATAATGTCCACAAACCGGTCAATGAGTACACGACGATTGTCGTAACGCTTGGTTAGAATTTCCATGGCTATGGGATAATTCTCGTTGGTAGGGTAGAGGTGTTTCACCATATCATGTGCCTCACCCTTTAGGGCGCCTAACAAGTAATGCAGTTTGACAGCATCCGAGACTGTAGCCATCTCACTGACGAGGCTCCTAAAAACGGCAATAAATGAGGGCCATTCTTCAACATTCGAATGAAACTCCGGTATGGGTATTTTTGGTAAAACACCAACGGGTGTACCTGAGCTGAGGGGTTGCGTCTTGTCCGGAAGGGCTGATTTTACTTTTAAATTTTCGAATGCTACTAGTATAGCATCATAATTGCTAAGTGCCGACTGAAAATTTTTTGTGTAGTTTGCCTCAGTTTCGTCGGACAAATCCTCATCGTCAAGGATCTCATAATATACGTTTTCCAGCTTAGTTTTAACGCTTTGTATGTTTGCGTAACGAGCGGTGAAGTCCGCCACAGAATAAGTTTTTCTGTCGCCTGCCTCTACCGCCTCACCGATCTCCTTTAACAGAGTTATCGCCTTTACGGCCTCACGAAACATCGCGGCTTGTGATTTCGAAGGCATTTTAATCTTGTTAAAGTAGGTGGTTGATTACTAAGATAAAATACTCAACGAGTTTGAGCTAAACTATAAGAGCGGACGTACAACTAAAACAATTGATGAGATCGATGAATAGAGCTGAGATACTTGCGCGGATGAAGTAACAATGACTATGTTCAAATGGAACACGGAACTCTTAAGTAAACACGACAGAGAAAAAAAAAAAAAAAATTTTTTTTTTTTTTTTAACAACCTGTATATGAGCTGATAAACCAACGTGGAACACCCTATATGTGTATCACAAACAACAAGATCAGAGATGAGAAGAGAAAAAAAAAAAAACAAATTGTTTACTATATTGTGCTATATATATATACCCGGGTAAAAAAGCAGACAATAACACAAATAAACGGTCCGGCAATATATTACTGCGACGTGAGATTACCGCAACACAAAAATATCGAAAAGGGCTGATGAACCTGTTCACTTTTATGTTATTTGCCTTGAAATCACGTGCCGACAATACGCTTTGGTTCTTGTTTAGACGAAAGTACCTTTACAACAACAACATAAGTCGTCGAACATTCTATTTATAGAATAAAATATCTACCTACTGCTTTGAGAGCGAAAACAAACAAAGAATGTGTTTACCTGGCAGAAATCGTATGTAAATGAGCGGACAATCAAATGATGCAGATCAAGCTTTGGTAACGTAATAATTCGTAAACGTAAACGTTCGTTACGTAATAACTTATGTATACGTGGGTTTTACGTATGTGCACGAAATAAAGCAAATACTCGCACCGAAAAAATATCTCGCAAAATCTCGTAAAATTTGGGTTTAATAAAGAAGTATAGTGGACTGTAATAAACAATTGGGCTGAATGAATATACTTATGTTATCTGAGCTGAATAATAATTACAACCGTGATGAAAATGAGTTATTCTGTAAAGGGGCGTGGGGGGGTCGGTTCTAACCGATAAATGGAATGTTCCAGGCGGCGGTTCAAATTATCTACCCGCGATAGGTATTCGAAACCACAAAAAATTTTTTGCCGGGAAAGGGGGCAAAATATGTAACCTGGTGAAAATGGACTGTAGTAAATCGACGGGGGCTGGTTCAAACAAAGATACGGGCCGGCGGGGGGGAGGCGGGGGGTGATATAAACCAAAAATTTTCCGCTCGACGGACCAAAATTTTTCTTGTATTGAAAATGGACTGTAGGGGCTGAAAAGGGGCTGGTTCTAACGGTTCGAAGGGCCAAAATGTAATCGCGGGATTACAGAAACTGCAGGGCGGATGGGATTTGACACAGGAGAATTGTGGAAACAATGTGGGTGCACTGACTGACCTGTGTTATATGTTGTTCTTGGTGTTTTCGGTGAGCCGACGAAACGCGCCGCGTGTCGTCTCCCCTCGTTGAGCTGATTAATGCTGGCACTTTGGGCAGTGATGAGCTGGATGTCTTGAAGTATTACACAGCACTTATATGTTCACAAGACACGGTGAATACGCGAGATTGTTTGTATCGGCGGCACGAATGTTTATACACGTGTGTCGTTCTCTCGAGAGTTCGGACGCAACAGAATGAAGCCAGCGCCCGCGCGCGCCTCGACCGGCGCGCGGCGGGGAGGGGGTGGTCGTTCGCGCATGCGCACGCGAATGACACGTCATGTTCTAACGTCATGCTGGTAACGTAGTGTAGCGTGAACAGAGCGTGTATTTGTGCCTTAAGAACAGCAATAGGGCTCAACAACCATCACGTTGGGACGTAATAATCGTCGGTGAAACGCATGTGTACCGTGTGTAGACTGTGACTTTTCTTTCAGAGTTCATACCTGAGAAGAACTACACCCCCTCGGAGATTCATGTCGTGACGATATATTTAAGTATATTAAATTGAACAGTTTTCAAGATACTAAGTGATATATAAACTTGAAAACCAATTATTGGGGCCCCGTTTGAAAACGTTAACCCGTATGCAAGAACTAATTTACAACTTTTACATGCGGGGGAGGTTTTCACTGTGCCAATTTACGTTGGAACTCATTATTTTGGCAACAAAAGAATTGAAATTTGGGGAAGCCAAC
Organism: Ypsolopha sequella; assembly: GCA_934047225.1. NCBI lineage: Eukaryota > Metazoa > Arthropoda > Insecta > Lepidoptera > Ypsolophidae > Ypsolopha > Ypsolopha sequella. Next base: position 28,285,913 of record OW203987.1, read on the forward strand.
ACGAGCTCAAAAAAGAGGATTTTCATTTATTTTACATTAATTTATTAAATATTTTACGAATTATTTTAACTAAACTATTTCACCTAATTAATTAAACTTAAGTTTAGATGACACAGGAGGGATTTAATCTACCCCCCAAGAGACTCGTCATATTCACGCATGACGTCATGAATAGTACAGGAAGAGTGGTTACACGCAGTTGCATAGAATCAGTCATTTATTTGTTACCGGCTTCCGTAGATTTTACAGAAGTGCCCCAGACAGACTAACTAACGCCTTGCCTGCTTCACTCTCCCATATTCTGGGTGAGCATCTTATGGCCAAGAGTGGCGAAATCTTGAAAACCCTTATGTCCAGCATGGATGGATGGATAGATAGATGGATGTATGGATTGGATAAATGAAATAAAAAATGTTATGAAAAGTATCAAACCTGAAAATCCCGGAAACTAACAAAAATCCTGCAAGCGTTTTTAACGCTTGCAGTGATATTCCCATTCCAATGTACGCAATTTTTCTTGTTCTGACTGAAAAAAAACTCTCTAAAGAGGTAAAACGGAACGTCAATGCTGCTTTAACGACTAAATAAAGATAGCAAAAAAAAAAAACAGTCACAAGGTTGTGCAAGACGGTTTTAAATTGTGTTAAGGGAAATCAATTGTTAATCAATCAACAAATGTCTAATGGGAATCAACATTTACCATGCTCATAAATTGCAATACTCTTTGGTACATGCTCGAACGCCAAGATTCCAACCTGGGTTTCAAGTTTACAACCTGGATCCTAAGATTGTGAGTCCAGCGTCCTTCCGACTAAGCTATCACTGCTTCAAATTTGTATTTTTAGAGTTGTGCAATCGGCCCTTATTCTTTGAGGTCGGGAATAATACGAAAGCTCTATAACGAGGGTGCTGAGCAAAATAATCTAAAACGACAGTCACTGTTAAATTGATTTATTGAATAATATTACAATGATAAATAAATAAAATATATATTTAATATCACAGAGAATGTATCTACACTTCCGCCGCAGCGAATATTAAAAATAACTTATGGTGTAAGAAACAAATATATCTAAAGTAGGCCCAAAATCTAAAAAAAGTATTGGGGTCTTAGTCATTTCAATAACTTAACTGTCGAATTTTGTCTCAACCACAATTCAGGACAAACGTTATAAAATACAATTGGGCCGTTTCACATTTTTTAAATTTTATCTGGTAAATTAAATATGATTTTTTCTGTTAAATTTAATAATAACGACCACGAGAGAACAAGCGAGGTGTCTAATCGTTCTACGCTCGGTGCACCCTTAAGAAAAGCAGTGACGTATCTTTAGAAGCATATTTTTAAAAATAATGATGGTTGTGATTGTTGGCACTTGATGTAACTTATCTTTATAGAAATAACACACTCGTACTTGCCCACAGGATTATTTATTTATCGCACTACACCCAACTGGTTTCGCTTGTAAGCATTCCCACGGGTTTAAATAAATATATACAATGTGACTTTTTGATCATCGTCCAAATACATACTGGAGGCTTGATAAGTGATCAGTATCTTGCATCAATAACAATTTTTGTGAAATTTGTAAAATTAAATTTCGGCTTCCCATAGAAATTCACTTCCAGTTCCGAGTGAATCACTATGGGAAGTCGAAATTTCATTTAACGAATTTTACAAAAATTGTTATTGATCAATGATACTGATCACTTACCAAGCCACCAGTGTGAATTTGGACGATGATCAAAAAGTCACCTTGTATTCGTTCATAAAATATTGTTTACTCACATATTTAAATATTGTGCTCAAAAATCCTTGAGAATGCTTATAGCCGTAACTGGTTGGGTGTAGTGAGATAAATAAATAACCTTGTGGACAATGTACAAGTGTCTTATTTCAACAAAGACATATTTTCAAGCGCATTACGGAACCCTTACATTGAGTACGAACAGTGTTTAAGAGTATGGCATATCCAAGCAAAAAATGTGACTACACAAAAAGACCAATGGCAAAGACTTTATTATCTTTTAATAGAAGCGATGATTGATTGTCCTCTTTGTCTTTATCATCACGCAGCGAAACAACAGAATGGAGACTTTTAAGCTTATATTGAAATACCTCTATATTATGAGAAAAAGTATTTTGATTTTCGTATTAATTATTTCATAAAAAAATGGTCGTTTAACTGCTTTTTTTTTTAAAACACTTAAAAACCATAAAAAACTAGGGTTGTGTTATGTTTTCTTAAGACAATAGTATAAATCATATACATTTTTTATTTGTTCCCTTAATGTTTAAGACAGACAAATTAAATGTTTATAGTTTTTCAATTTGAGGATAGTCCTAATTTGTCCTGAAGAAACATTGAAAATCTGTCATTGTTCATGTTCTGCTCAGGTCCAGCCTTAACAGCCTTTTTGTCATACCTTTTTGTTATCTAACTTTATGTGGAGTAACCGTACTACGTACAATACGGTACACATTTTGTCATACCTTTTTGTTATCTAACTTTATGTGGAGTAACCGTACTACGTACTATACGGTACACATTTTGTCATACCTTTTTGTTATCTAACTTTATGTGGAGTAACCGTACTACGTACTATACGGTACACATTTTGTCATACCTTTTTGTTATCTAACTTTATGTGGAGTAACCGTACTACGTACTATACGGTACACATTTTGTCATACCTTTTTGTTATCTAACTTTATGTGGAGTAACGGTACTACGTACTATACGGTACACATTTTGTCATACCTTTTTGTTATCTAACTTTATGTGGAGTAACCGTACTACGTACTATACGGTACACATTTTGTCATACCTTTTTGTTATCTAACTTTATGTGGAGTAACCGTACTACGTACTATACGGTACACATTTTGTCATACCTTTTTGTTATCTAACTTTATGTGGAGTAACGGTACTACGTACTATACGGTACACATTTTGTCATACCTTTTTGTTATCTAACTTTATGTGGAGTAACCGTACTACGTACTATACGGTACACATTTTGTCATACCTTTTTGTTATCTAACTTTATGTGGAGTAACCGTACTACGTACTATACGGTACACATTTTGTCATACCTTTTTGTTATCTAACTTTATGTGGAGTAACCGTACTACGTACTATACGGTACACATTTTGTCATACCTTTTTGTTATCTAACTTTATGTGGAGTAACCGTACTACGTACTATACGGTACACATTTTGTCATACCTTTTTGTTATCTAACTTTATGTGGAGTAACCGTACTACGTACTATACGGTACACATTTTGTCATACCTTTTTGTTATCTAACTTTATGTGGAGTAACGGTACTACGTACAATACGGTACACATTTTGTCATACCTTTTTGTTATCTAACTTTATGTGGAGTAACCGTACTACGTACTATACGGTACACATTTTGTCATACCTTTTTGTTATCTAACTTTATGTGGAGTAACGGTACTACGTACTATACGGTACACATTTTGTCATACCTTTTTGTTATCTAACTTTATGTGGAGTAACGGTACTACGTACTATACGGTACACATTTTGTCATACCTTTTTGTTATCTAACTTTATGTGGAGTAACCGTACTACGTACTATACGGTACACATTTTGTCATACCTTTTTGTTATCTAACTTTATGTGGAGTAACCGTACTACGTACTATACGGTACACATTTTGCTTGCAGAATAGATATTCACAAACTTTCCGGTTAAAATGCGGCTATTCGTGAAGTTAAAAGCACAGTTTAATAGTGCTTTTACTTTGTTATTTATGCATGATTTTATATGAACATCGCATTTTATTCTATTCACTTGCATGCGTATATTACGAAGCATTTTATAAACGTGTGTTCAACGAATAATGAAAGTTTAAAGTTTGAATGTGTTGTAAATTTTTGACTGCATCTATGGTATAGTGGTTCACAATTTTCGACCACTAATCTGGAGGTCGTTGGTTCAAATCACGAAGGGACACATGTGTGTTTGGTCTGTGTGCTTAGGAAAGCACTTCAAGTTGTGGGTATATTGGTATAATATTGGTCCCCCAATTATTCAAATTCAAATAGTTCATATGTGAAACAGATATACAGGGTGGAAAAAATTCATGGGCCCTGGAGGAGAACAACCTTAAATCCTTTAGTTAGCTCATTTTACTGAAAGAAAACATTCCTTTATTTTTTAAAAGAAACAAAATTGCATTTAAAGATCTTCTAAAATTCGCTTGTCTCACCCGGGAATCGAACCAAATAAAGATTACAAAAATAAACCCTCGCTACTTTATGAGACGAATCGGTAGGATTATTGTTCAGGATAAAATGTGTCTAATAAACATTTGGTCTTACACTCATCTGTTGTACGAGATAACCATGAAATTGAATATTTATTACAAGTTATTTGTTAACAATACCTAATAAAATACTGTTCACTTGTAACAAGTAAATGACACGTTATAATTTTTTTATCTCTCTAACATCCAAAGACATCGTATGAAGTACAAGCTTGCTAATGTTATTTACCTTAAGTACCTTGTTGAAGACTTCGATAAGAAAATCGTTATAAATCTATGCACAGCACAATTCCTTCTTGCACTAGGCGTACTGACGAAAAGTTTAATTTTTTTTTTGAAACCCGGTGCAACAAATTTGAAATTCGAACGATAACTTTCAACATTTTTAAAGTCGATAAAACTATTCGTTCGAATTTCAAATTTAGTTTTGTTTTGCTTTCATTCCGTGCTGTCATTGTGTAATAATGGCGTATCAAGAATAATTTTATTTATTAGAAGCTTGTTTTCACTTTTTTATTTCAAAGACCAAATGTTTATTAGACAAATTTATCCTGAACAATGATCCCACCGATTCGTATAATACAATAGCGAGGATTTATTTTTGAATTTTTATTTGGTTCGATTCCCGGGTGAGACAAGCGAGTTTTAGAAGATCTTTGAATGCAGTTTTGTTTCTTTTAAAAAATAAAGGAATGTTCCCTTTCAGTAATATGAGGTAACTAAAGGATTTAAGGTAGTTCCCCTCCAGGGCCCTTGAATTTTTTCCAACCTGTATATATTACACCTTTTTACACGTTATATTTAGACTTGAAAAAATAATAGAATAGATTGTGGCAGTAGATCCCAATACCCAATACCTACCTATTACGATAAGACGTGGGTGACAAAGTGTGGACAGTTGGACACGGTGTACACCTTCTTTTCATCAACGATTTCTGTGGTCTAACGTGATTGGCAGGTGAGCCTTATCACCATACTTTGAGCACAAATATACGCTTTTTTGAGCATACAGATTTACTTCAGTGATATCTTTCACCTTTCAGCAAAAGGTACGTGTAGAACTACTATATTGTTATATGCACATGAACTTCGAAAAAATCATTTGTGTATGATTAACCGGCTGGATACGAGCCCCGGTCTAAGGTTGAGTGTCCGACATCGTACTGACTGAGCTACCATTGCTGCAGAAAAAATGAAAAAAGAAATGAAAAGGTAAATTACCAGGTCCTCTAAAAAGGCCACTTTGGATGAATCATATTATGATTCCGTTCTAATGCCGTCTCTTTTGCACGTGTGAAAAAACTCTGATTCCATCTTAATTTCAAATAATTTTATGATTCACCAAAGTCAGCCTTTTTAGATCCCCAGGACTGAGTTTAGTTTGATCGTCGGGCACGCCCGCCTAGCGTGCCATCTCTTTTGGACGCATCAAATAAGTATAAGCTATCCTGTTCTCAGAGTGCGGGCATTAGTTTTCATATTATAATGATAACCTAACAAAAATTGAAGGCACTTAAGAATTTTACAAAAACTTGTATTAGAAGAGGCCCTTCTATCTTAAGTGCCTCTTCTAATACAAGTTTTTGTAAAATTTAAAAGGAGAGACCCAAACATTGTAATTATAAAATTGTAAGGAAAAATGAAAAATGTAGTATGATACACGGGCGTAAGAGCAATAAATTACTCGGTTACGTTTAAAACACTTGCTACGCTCGTGTTTAAAATCGTCCTCGTAATTTATTCCTTTGCGCCCTTGTAGCATAAACTACTAATATGTCTATGTCTATGTCTTATTCCCATCTTAATCTTTTCAGTGCCATCTGTTGAGTCCAGTTCCATCTCACTCATAATAGAGTAGAAAAACTTTCTTTGAAATTACTGCGATGATTAAAAAATCCATCTGGAACATGAAAAAAAAAAAAAAAATTTTTAAACAGTGCTTACCATTAAAACGAAAGAAAACAATTTCATCTGAAATAAACATACTAACCTTCGCATATGTGTGTTAGATTAGGTGATTATTTTATTTTGTATAAACTTCACATTCAAACAGCGACCCGTGTAGACGTGACCTTATCTGATAAATAAATTATAAGGACACAGTTTTTAATAGAACGAGTGTCATTATTATTGTTATTACTGGAACAGTAGTTGTTTATTCATAGAAAAAAAAATACTCAAATTAAATCATGCAACACACTTGTCTTGCGTCTTGTTTTTGCTACGGCGTAGCAAATGCTACGATCCCATAGTTTTCCCGATTTGTAGACCCTCTACGTCGTAGTCTGAACACGTCCTAGGATACGTATGTGCAAAAATAATAAAACATAAATATCTGGATATTATGATAATGTGTTTTCTATAGATATATATAATTTAAACTAAATAAAAAACAAATAAGTTTTCTTTAATATTTAAAACATAAATATATGATAAGAACAGTGCGTCCTTCCAGTGATGACGTACGGCGCTGAAACGTGGGCTTGATCCACCGATTTAAGGTCGCTCAACGAGCTATGGAGCGGGTTATGCTTGGGATATATCTGAAGGACAAAATCTGAAACGAGGAAATCCGTCAGAAATTGAAAGTGACTAACATAGCCTACCGAATTAGTAAGTTAAAGTGGCAGTGGGCTGGCCATATTTGCCGCCAACATGATGGCCGTTGGGGCCGAAAGGCGTTGGAATAGAGACCACATGCAGCAAAGCGTAGCGTAAGCCGACCTCGTGCCCGCTGGACCGACGACCTGAAGGGCGTTGCGGGTAGCGGCTGGATGAGGATGACACAGGACCACCAAGAGTAGCAAAATATTGGAGAGGCCTATGTCTATTAGTGGACGAACACAGGCTGATGGATGGATAGATTATCTGATAAAAAAATTAAATGTTGTTAAACTGCAAAGGGAAATAAATATACAATTTAGTAATAATCGGCCTCTTCTCTTTAAATTATGAAACCAGCTAAGTGCGAGTCCAACTTACGCACCAATACGGGCATAGAGATGCCATAGTAACACTAAGGCGACAAAAAATACGGCACAACAATGGTAGCGCCTGAAAATCTATTTAGCACCCTCTTGGGATCCTAATTTGTATTACTACGTAAAGTATGTACTACCATCAAAGATTTCACAAGGAAAGATAAGCCCTTACCGTACTATGACAGCACCAAAATGTTTCCACCTTTAAATGGGTGACGCTCACATGTTTGGAATCAGTGCTCATCTAAACACAGTGATAGTTGGAAGCCTTAAGTGCACGTAAAGTTAATTTTTTTAACAATTTTAGTAGTCTGATCAGTTGCTGACCGTAGGTAGACAGATTGTGCACCCATAAGTGTGCGCGTATCGGCATGATGTTAACGCACGTATTCAAAAACGATGCAATAGATTTTACGTGCCAGGGCTCATCTAAACTTTTGAAGTCTTTGACTACCATCTGAAATTTGTATGTATTACCGTCTTTAGGATACATGAGACAAATGACGATAAAAATATCCTATGTTTTATGTATGGGGATCTCCCTTGTTTTTTTTTTCTATTTTGCCGTGATTGATGCCATAGTAATACGTATACTGTGAAAATGTTAACTGATGACCTATTACGCCTGAAGCTGTAGTTTCAACCCTTGCGACAGGCAGACGAACAGATAGCGGGGGCTTTGTAATAGAGTCCCGTTTGGTATCCTTCGGGTAAGGAACCCCAAAGAAAAGATCTCCCAGGCCACAACTACCAGTATTTCTCTGAGCAATTAAAATAATAATGAGGGATTTTCTTTTCTTTTTTTTTACTCTTCCCTAGTTGCTGGATAGATGGCGCTGAACTTAGTAAGTTACTGCAAGGAACGGAACGTCACATAATTTTTTGATTATTTCACTTGGATGTAATTTTGAGATCGTAAAACGAAACGTACATAAAAAAGTAATTGATGTCATTGTCACATCACAACACAATGGCATTTTGAAAATAAATAAATAATAACAAGGAAAAAGAAAAAAATATTTAGCAGTCTTTTTATGAGTTTTCTACGCCAGAAAGAAAATGTCCCAAGAGAAAAAGGAGAGAAGTCTGTGTCTTGTGGATTTGTGTAAAAATGGAGGCATACATCTTTTTCCTAAAGATGAAAGTCGTAAAGCGCAATGAGTACAAGCCATCGTACATTTTAAACCTGGACGGACCATAACAAAGCATTCGCACATATCTCAGCACACATGTCAGTCAACCAACGAGCGTATGTGACGTGACGTGACGCAATGTTTTTTTTTCAATCGTTTTAGCTTTGGCACCTAGTAACGTAGTCAGTTCAACGCCATCTACAGAGTTCTTGGAAACTATGTTTTTTTTTTAATACTCAAAAAGAAAACCTCTCATTATAATATTCATAATAAAATAATGTCCTCGTGTGTCTTTTTTCCCCTAAAAGCAAATTAATATTATATTTCGAATAATAACATTGTATTTTAACAATGATAATATATGTTTTTATTTTTTTCATTAACCTGAATTCCTGCTGTCTTGTATTTTCTTATCCCTTAGTAAAAGTAGATATAAGTCATTTGTATAGTATAAGTTTTACGTTAAAAAAGGACATGATCTTGCTAAGTTTCTTTCCCTTCTTCTTAGCAAGATTAATCAAATGTGCGGAGGTAGGCATGTTTTTATATATATGTAACCTATTAGTTTGTAGTAGGTATATAGGAATATAGGATGGGATTTGGTCGGCCGCCTGGATTCGTGCTGGGGGCTCGGTTAGTGATCATTGAACCTTGTTCCTGGTCCCTGGTTCCTGGTTCCGGGTCTCCGGTATTGGTTCGGGTGGTTGATTGGATTTCACCTTATATTTTACCTACGATATATTTTACCTATCATTTTAATCGTATATATATGTACATATATATATATAAGCATTGCTACATAAATTAAATAAACCTTTAATTTAGTTCATGTACATTTATTATTTTATAAAATTAAATTTGACGTAAGTGTATTTTATATACCTACTTTGCAAAATAAACTATTTGAATTTTGAATTTTAAATAAAGTAATGATTGCGCAGAACTCTGTGCGTAACCTAAATAATTGACTAACCACGATCCAAAGCACCTGGCTAGCACAGCAAAACCACTGGTCCAAAACCCCCACCGAATTGATTTGTGTGCGTAATCTAACCGAAATGAAACCGGGTCAGGCGCTTTGTCCTGGGTTCACCCATCCAGGTGTACTCTGAGTGATTTATTCCTCAGAAGTTGTCACAATATGTCACCCGCTTTGCTCTCTCCAAACGAGCAACATTTAGTGTATTGGCCGATCGGAGGTTGCATGGAGGTATAAATTGATTAACATTTTTATGCAGACCAGTCATGTACCTAACAAAATCAGAATTAAAATAATATTTATAAAAATTTTGTATAGGTTACAAAGAAAGTGATGATAACGTAATCGGAATACGCGCAACAAAAAAAAATATTTTGGTTCATATTTCAAGATAAATAAAGACTTCATCACGGAATTTATTTAGTGGTGCGAGCACTACAATTAAATTGATTTAACCTTTAAGGGAACGCACAAAGCAAATAAATTCCTGTGTGTCGACTTCCTTGGTTGCCTTTGAGGTTTATGTTTCTATTCTACGTATTTCTGTGATATTTTTTTGGCCGTATTCCTAAAAATAATACATTTTTTATCAAAAAATATAACAACCAGTAACTCACATTACTGGAAACTTTTTAACGCACTCTCCACAAAATAGCGAGATCCGTGTTCAATTTCTGGCTACGTCCGTGTCACCCGTTTGCTACCTGCACACACCCACACACAAACGCGGTGCGGACAAGATGGTGGTCATGTAGTAGTAATTAAACCTCTTTGTTTGTACTGAGTGTTGGGGTTTGGTTATTGATAGACTTTTATTGAAAGAAGAAATGAGAGGTTTCGCTGTCAAACAGAACGTTTCCCATACAATAAAATTTTAGCATCTTTCTGTTTGACAGTGCACAGTCTTTTTTCTTTTTTTAAGAAAGTCTCTTGTTAATCATTGTTCAAACTTTTTGATTCAACATAAGCCTACCTCTTTGACTTGTAAGTACTTTTGGTCGGCTTTGCTCATGCTTTCCTGGAATTGAGCGGCAGCAGTTTGCTTAAGTGCGCTTCGGGACATAAATGTGTTTATGTATTGGTGGCCTTGTCGGCAAGTGCAGAGGTTAACGAGTAGATCGGAGCGAACCTTTATTAGCCTTGGTTTACTGTGGGCTGAATTAAACGGGGCTGTTTTATTAGTTTTAGCCGAAGTATTATTGTGTTTGTATAATGGTATGACATGAATCCCCGAGGGGATGTCAAATGTGATTCCAAGTGTGGACCCTGAAATGCAAGTTAGTGATTTCAGGATCCACACTCGTGCACCCACATTTAACTGAAGATTGTTATATCCTATAATGATGGGTAGTGCATTGCAGACCGAACACAAATGAGGGATTTGAACCCATGACCTCTGAATTAGTAATCGAGTACCGAACTACTAGACCATATAATCGTCTAAATTTAATTTAGAAAAAATAAATATGTACTATTTTATTTAATTACATGTATTAATATGTAATACATTATTAATATAGACCCAATTATTGATAAACATGTTTGTTTCTTGTGATCTTGCTTTAAATTTGAAGAATCACTCCATCTGTAAGATGGATCTAACCACAGATAATATAATACTAGATCTAACTATATCGCAATCTGAACTGTAATCCATTGATTTAGCTATAATGAGAATTAAGTGGGTTGATAGAGAAAAACAAACAAAAGAACAAAGTGACAATTACATTCAGCAATTTTCGAGTATTTTTGATTAAAATCTGAAGGATTGATCCTTAACACGTTTACTAACGAATAAATGTATCAATAGAAGTATATTGTAACGTTGCACAAATTCGCCCGTTTGTAAGCAAACAGGTGAACGGAGAATACCTACTGATTAAAAATTACCGACGACGCGATAAGAAACAAAATGACAATTTCATTCATAGCCCGTAAAACGTTGCTTTTGGCAGATAAAAGAGAATGCCTCTGAATTTAGCAATAAAGCTAGAAAAGCGCTAAAGCAATAGCAGCAGCTTACCCTGAAAAGTACTCTTAACAATTCAACTCCTATCTCCAGAACTCAAGTTCCAAAGTTGCGCTCGCAAATCTGAAATCCTTAACAAAAACTTTAAAAGACAAATAAGAACAGCCGCGGCTGTCGCTCGCTGATAGTAATTTTAGATAAAAGGATTGCATAGGATCGCACTCAACGGTCGGCTTAGCTGAGTTCTTGTAAAAGTTTGGGCAGAAAACTGGGTTCGGTTTAAGAGGCGGTAGTCTCGCTAAAGTCTGCTTTTTGGTGCTATTGGTGTGTTTGCGCGTCTAATTGCCTGCTTAAGCTTAGTAATATATTTTTTTTAGAAAATCGTATGATTCATCTACATATGCATATTGAAAGTAATTATAAAAAATGTTTAGAGGGCACCACATAGTCAAAGATTACGTAAACCTTTTGTCGTGTTATGAAATTGTACCTGAATTTGTTGTATTGTTGTACCTTGTTGTATTGTGTGTTTGTAATGGAGTGATTTGTATGTATATATTGTAAGTATGTTGAATATTCACTATTTTGAATAGTGTAATAGTATGTTGTTGTTGATAAATAAGTAAATAATAGTAGTTTATGCTACAAGGGCGCAAAGGAATAAATTACGAGGACGATTTAAAACACGAGCGTAGCGAGTGTTTTAAACGTAACCGAGTAATTTATTGCTTTTACGCCCGTGTATCATAGTACATTTTTCAATGCGTAGTGTGAGGAAATGAAAACAAATATAATCTTGTGAACTTTAAATTATAATTTTAAGTTCACAAGATTATATTTGTGGAATAAATGTGAATCAAAAGGACTGTATCCAGAGCCGTTAAACAGTGGAAAAAAAGTATTACGTCTATGGTACACAGGAAAGGCTGCAGGTTAGCCAACCATTGTAAATAAATAAAAAAAATAAATAATAATAAAGCCCTAGGGCAAAATAATCGAATTTCTGTTCGGTTTTGATGCATAAAAAGTTGGCCTTTACGAGCACATGCATTGAAAATATTAAAAAGTCGATTAATGTACAAGCAACAATATAAAAAAAAAAAACCATTGAAGAAGCCAACACATTTCATACGTAAGACTTTTGGAACAAAAGTTGCTTCCATTTAACGTTGTAGGATCATCCCTAACACCATGAGCCAGACTACAGTGTACTCGACTATGATTTATTACAAAACTTCAGCCTGTATAACGGTCCTCTTGGCCCGTCACTCTGCTTATGTCGCACCCTTTGTTCAGACATCTGTCAGGACATAAGATGCTGTATTTTTCCCTAATGTATGTGGTGTGATATATGGATCACAATGTTGAAATTATCTGTGTGTGACCACGGCTATTTACGCTAAATCGAAACGTCAGGCATCATTTGAATGTCTGTGTTGTGTATGTATGTAGTCGATTCTTGTGATGTGATTGTGTCAGCATTATGTGTCTCTAAAAGTGCTATATTAGTAAATTTGAAAATTGTGGTTGGTTTGATAACGAACATGACATTAGTATATAAAGTATATCGCATGATAGTGGGAAAAAACGAATCTACGTGAAAAACCTAGGATTTTAGCAAAAAGGTCAGATAATTGGAAACTTTCTGTCACGAACTAAAGGGCTTGCCTAGCTTCACTCCGCTTTGCTCTGCTTCTTTTATTTATTTATAACGCAAACCTAACGCGCTCCTCCTCGCTTCGCTTCGCTCGTATTTTAAATCGAAATTTTTAGTATCCAGCCCCTTGCAATCATTCTATTTATAATTTTTGCGATGATCTGATTATCCTGCGATATATAAAAATTACCGACACGAGACTTGAGTACAAAAGCGGTGTAGTGAAGGAAAAATTACGCACGAACTTCGCCCTTCGGTCCGCCTTTTCCACTACGCCTACCTTTTGTGCTCAAGAATTGTGCCCCATATTTTGTAAGTGAAATTTGTTAAAAATATAAATCCTTTTTTCAAATTACTTTCAGCCGGGGTAAAGTAGAACTTTCAACCATTTTTGAAAAAACAACTACCTAACAAATTTCTGCAAAAAAGAGTTTGAAAATGGAACACCAAACCGGCCCATGACAATCGGCATGTGACTCGCGTTATTAATTTCAGTCGATCCGTCCCATTGCACCTTCATTTGCATACAACTGGATCCCGTGATTGAAATAGGGCCCGTCACGGTACCGACCGACCCGAATAGGGGGCGCTTTTTGTCCGGGGTTTTTGTGAACATTTTCATTGTTTGGGCTTGCGTTTTTGTCTCAATTTTTCTTTGCGTATTGTGAGCGAGATTGGAAAAGGGAAAGGAGGAAGTGGTAAATGGATTTAAATCTGAAAGATTAAAGGAGGCTAAGTTTCGTCTTTTTGTAAGCTCGAGACTATTTTTTGTTTAAATAGTATATTTCGTGACGAGTATAAAATGGCGGATTTTCTTACCCGAGGAATGAAGCTAGTTTCGACGTAGGCCGAAAGCGAACGTTGAAAGCTTACATTCCGAGGGTAAGAAAACCCATTTTTACTCGTTACGAACAATACTTTTTCTACTACCTGATTTATGCATTTCAATATTTAATTTTTTCTTTCAAATTTAATGTATTTTATGACTTTACAAAGCACGGCGCGGTTTTCACCTTTTTTTTTTCAGGCTTCGGCCGGCGACTTTTATTTGTGGCCAGTATCATTTTGCGAAAAAAGAGTGTCAGACGCGATATAATCGATTATGTCGTGAATCGGAACGCAGGGAATTTCGATTCTAAAGACAAACTAAGGATGTCAAAAAGAACCTAATTTAGCATGAAATGAAGACAAACGTCAAACAGAACCTAATTTTGCAATTACTGAAATTTTAATATGATATTTCAAACTGACTTGATAGTCATTCCGTAACGGGGCCCGGAAAGTTCGATTTTCAAAACAAATTTCGAGTATTAAATGGAACTTTTTCATAAAGGTAGTAGAAAAAAATATTTTTGTCAAAAATGGCGTTAGAATTGCAATAAACTCATATTATATCATACGAAGGTTATTAGTATTAAGGTGTCCGTATGATTTCTGTTTATTTACAGAAGGGTTGATAGAAAATATGAATAAGTTATTTAAATTCTAACTTGTGGATTTTTAATAATATTCCCCTGTTCTAAGTTTATAATAAAACCATTTTATTTTTCTCCACAATACCGTACATGGTCAACTTATTAAGCCTTACCGTCTTTGTTTTTTCATAGGATAGACGCTCATTCAAACGTTAATCGATGCCTTGAAACAAGGATTTATTTTTACTGAACCCTAAAAACTCACAAGTTAAATAGAGCACAAAAATAATTTTATTTATTTATTTATCTACACACATACAGTTGCACGAACATATTTCAAATATACACCACTTATACCCTTAGGGGTTTGTTTGCGGTGATATTAGAATCTACCAGATAAGTAAATTAATTAATCTAAGTTAATACATAGTTATGTTTTATGTTATATTAGATGTTCATAATACGATTTTATCTAAGTGGGTAGGTCAAAGGGAAAATTACATTAGGATTTCTACTACAAATCCACAAACATATTCGTGGCATTACGATGTTCCATAATGATTAAATATTAGAGCACATTATTGATTGTGATGAATCCACCGACAAGTTTGTAATCTTACAAAGGAAGGTGCAAAATCAAATACAATATGAGCGTCATTTGTAATAGAAACAGGTTATTTTAAGTTTGATGAATGCTCTACAGGATGTTTGTAACCTTGTAAGGTTGAGAAAAGGTTAACTTTTAATTTTGACTTAATAGGTCTTTATATATGAAATTGCCAAAATGTTCTCATAAATTCATGAGTTGTTTTCTAGGTATTAAATTTCTACGTATTAAATTTTGTTTTTGTTTGTTGTTTGATTATAAAAATACTATTTTCAAAAACATTTTGTCCTAAATGCCATCCATTTCCATGAAAAGATTCGTAATAATTTTATACAGCTTACACTTTTCAAAAATCAAATTAATGTTGCTGTTAGCTTAATGTTGCCTCATTCAAACACATAAGAAATTACATAATTTGGATTTGTCATTCCTAAAAAGAATGCAAAAATGTTAATACTGAAAATTTAGTTTCCTTTAAAATACTAGGGACTGGGGATGGGACAAGAGTACCCGGAATAGACGAGCTTGTAAACTCAACTGATGATTGCGGTAACATCGAAAGTGGTATTCCAGGATTCCAGCAGAAAACAATCTGTCATGTCTGCCTACCCCTGTAAGCGACAGTTTATGTACATTTGTGAAGAAAGAAACCATTACGTGGTCAGTATACCGTGACACGTCCCATTAATGCTAGATGACGGTGAAGTCAGTCATAAAGACAGTCGTCAACTCCTCTAATAGATGGTGAGCGCAATCCGCCCACCCACAATAATGGCCCATATTGAAGGAAGACACACACTGAAGATACAATATTCGTATGATTCTCTTGGAAACATTTTATTTATTTAGTTATTTATTACATAAACAGTTACAATATCCTTACAGGCTAATTGTCACTTAAAACTTATCTAAAATTAAATTAAATTAAATTAACACCCTACGGACTTATACTATAACACAAAATAAATAATGTGATCTTTGTGAACTCGCTCAGAGAACAATAAAAAATATCTGTGGTCTCTGAGACCCGGTTAAGAGTGCGAAGGGAGCGCGTGAGCGGTGCCTCCTTCATTAGGTTGGTACGCGCGTGTTAGCCATTGTTTATATTAACAACATATACCTATAGATATAAATGGTATAATATGAGCTAAGGTACAATTTGTGACGTAGACATTAAAATAGTCTGGCATGTGGAGCCTTGAGTACCTGACGCGTTTTATTTAATATCCTTTCTTCTATCACACGCGTGGCACGGCCAGCAGTGGTTTGCTACGTCTTCGGTGCACGTAGCAGTCCGGCTTGCACAGTGCCACAACCTGCAGTACTGCAGTACTGCATATACTGACCGGATGTAAATGCCGAATATATTTAAATAAAAAAACATGATTATTCTTAGAAACATAGATACATATTAGATTTATTTTAAACAATATGCACATTGGCGTGCTTATCTCTAAGAAGAGATTTCTTCCAGCAAAACCAACAGGAAATCATATAAAAAACGGTCAAGTGCGAGTCCGACTCGCGTACCTAGGGTTCCGTAATGTGACAGTTTTGGGAATGTTGCCATTTTGTTTTCGTGAATTTCGCAACCACTGTATTTTTCTTGTAATGTTTACGTAAGCACATATTACCATGATTTTTTTCATATTTTTCGGTTCACCAGTTTTGGAGATAAGGAGGGGGGGACATATTTTTGTGGTTTTTAAAGATTTCTCGAAACCAGTGCCAGTTCTCTTTGCCGCGACACTCATACCACTAGGATAAATTTAAGTTACTTTCTTTTTGTGTTTTAACTTTATTTAATTTTTGTTTTCTTTTATTTAAGTTCTATTTTGTTTTTTGTATGTATGTGTCGTGTTTTTGGGAAATAAATGTTATATCTATCTATCTTTCTATCTAAATAAAGTAAAAGTGTATATTTTTACAATCAGCTTTTTAATTTCTATAATTTAATACTCATGTTGTATTTTTAGAATTTTTATTTTTCTCACTTTTTTTTTCGAAACATTTTGAACAATTTAAACTTTTATTAATGCAATTTTTGTACTATATTTAAAGTCTTTATATAGTAAATATAGTAATAAAATACTTACTATAAATACACATAATAAAAATAATATATTATACATATATATATAAATATAGGTATATATAATATGAATACAAATAATATTATATTTACCTATACAGAAAATGAAAGTTAATCTTCTGTCAGTTTTTTATTAAAGGAAATGATAGTACGTGAGTCGTGAATGCTGTTGAGGAGAGCATTCCACAGTCTGATTGATTCAACATAAGAACTTCCATAAGCATATTATGAGCAGGGGTTTTAAGGAGGTAGGAAGTCCCAGAACGCAAGGGTCTATCCCTAGAGATTCGGGCTATTTATAATATGAAGACCGGGATTCATTAAGAGAAAAGTTCAAAGAAATTAATATATTAACTGTTCCTTGTGAATATATTTACCAAGCCCTTAAATATGTCAGAAAAAATGTTGAGTCTCTCCCAAGGCTTGGTGAGCAACATTGTAAGGAAACCAGAAATAAGTATAAACTGGCTTTTCCAAAAATCAGACTCGCCAAAGTGAGTACCTCTTTCGTAGGACATGGTATAAGATTTTACAATAAACTTCCAAAGGAGGTCCTTACTTTGTCAGAGAATAAGTTTAAACAGTATATTAAGCAGGGCCTACTGAAAAAGGCATATTATAAAATAAATGAATATTTGGATGATGGTGAAGCATGGTGTTATAGTGATACTGATTTTGATGATAGTAGATAATAATTTAATTAATTAATATAATTTTCTAACTTTTGATTCCTCTTAAGAGTTAACATTAATTAATTACAGACTGTAAAGGAAATAGACTATATGAGACAGGTAGGCAAAGATATATATGTTTTTCTTTTTTCATTAACCTGAATTCCTGCTGTCTTGTATTTTCTTATCCCTTGGTTAAAGTAGATATAAGTAATTTGATGTATAGTATAAGTTTATGTTAAGAAAAAAGACATGATCTTGCCAAGTTTCTTGCCCGTTCTTCTTAGCAAGACTAATCGAATGGGCGGAGGTAGGCATGTATTTATATATGTAACCTATTACTATGTAGTATATAGGATGGGATTTGGTCGGCTGCCTGGATTCGTGCTGGGGGCTCGGTTGGTGATCATTGAACCTGTTCCTGGTCCCTGGCCGGGTCTCCGGTATGGGTTCGGGCGGGTGATTGGATTTCACCTTGTATAATAATATTTTACCTATAATTTTAATCGTATATATATTGCTACATAAATTAAAAAAACATTTAATCTAAGTAGTTCATGTACATTTATTATTTTATTACATTTATTTTTTAAGATTAAAATTTGACTTGTGAAACGTGTATTATATATACCTACTTTGCAAAATAAACTTTTTGAATTTGAATTTGAATTTGAAATCAAGAATTCAAAACGCTCAAAAACTTAAAATGCTGTTTTATTTTTGTTTCGACCAGATCATGACTAATTTGTGCATTCAATTTCAAACTCATGCTTTATAAAACTTACTTGTACTACTATTGGTGTTAACGATCAAAAACCAAAATGTTTTTCAATTTTTAACTTCTAAACAAGTAATAAAAAGTTAAGTTATGCACTTTTTGCTAAGCGACTGACGTTTAACCTTTAAGTATGAAATCACAGGCCATATTACATCTCGGATCTATCTTACATAACAAGCAATATCATACATTTATACAATTTCAGAAACTTTAGTCTCTTCTTTGTAAGAATTCCGTATTACTTAATTACGCACATACATACAAAAAAAAAAGCAATAAAGCACTAAGGTGTATTAAGGTGTAAGACACAAAACGAGACCAGCTTAAGGCCTGACCACCAGTGGCCGTCAATTATAATATAGTTGGAGGGGTGCTGACGTGCAGTGAATGTGGTCGCACGTTCACTGCAAAAATCGGCTACGTCAGCCACGTGAGGGCTCATCAGCGCCGCTCTCAGCAGTGACAGTCGCTGTGACCGAAAACGGCCTTGAAGAAATTGATCAATTGACATACATACATATACGCACACCTGTCTCCCAGAGGGGTAGGTAGAGACTTTAGATTTCCATCTGCTACTGATGCTATCATCTGATAACCTGGCCAGCTCAGTCGGTAGAGCATGATACTCGTATGCTGATAACACAAAGATGCAAATGTGTCATGAGTGTGCGGCCACATGCCCCGGATATAATCAGACAAAACTTTGCTTTTAGTACGTGTTACAGATGGTATTAATAGTTGGAAAACTACCGTAACTGTGTTGCGGCGTGTATCAATTTGAGGCATCGGTATTTCCTCGTAGATTGTTTAAATTAGGAAAGTTGTCTTTGGTATTAGATTGCGACGCGGATGTTGGAGAAACTGTTCCACAGATCGGAGGCTATGAATAAAAGGCCCCAATTCGATTCGCATCTTGGCATTAACGAATGAGTGTTTTCAGATAAAATTTAAACTAATGAATTTCCTTTTGTACTGTTAGTTTATGTTCTCTTTATTTTGCAGTTTTAGGTTTTAAAAACTTTCTTTTTAAATCCTATTTCAAAATCTGTTATTAGAATTATTATTTTCTTAGAAAAGGGACCGTTCTTGTCTCAAAAATATTAATCTTGTATTTATATGCTCTTTATGCCTTCGAAGCTAAAGTGGGTATTAATTTCCGGTAGTAAAAGTTTCTGGCTGTTCATAGTTTAGTTCGGTAACTTGTTGTTTTCTTTGCCTGGAGTAGATAATTAATATCCGTAGGCATTTTAGTTTAGTCTTATTGATATTTCCTTTGCTTGATTTTTGAATAAAATTTCAAAAACGTACACACATCGTCATGTGTTTTCAAGTGTCGAGTGTTACTAGAACATTTAACACTCGTAACCAATGAGTTCAAGAAGGAAGGAGGTGCCCATCTAAACATTTTCCCAAACTACAATCGGCACCACACTTTATGACGCCTCGGACGTTAGTATATCTCTCTCTTTCATACATCATATATTTCTTTCATATTTTTCTCTCTGTCTCGCTGGTACTAACTTCACTCGGGTTTGGCGCGAACATGAATGCCGCGTTGCGTAGGTGTGCGATGTAACCTTGTACGTGCGTATATGAATCCTTAATTTCTTTTTTATGTTAATAAGTCAGTTCCACACCGATATACACATACAATTTTAATTATGTTACTTGCAATTTACAATAATCACTTTCGCTATTTGTGTACATATCTTTTAAGATACAATTGACATTCAATCCGACTGCTACAAAAATCCATAAAGGCCCTATAGCACCAGTTTCGAGCCGAATTGAGATTCCGCTACTGAATTGCATACCTAGATTAATATGATTATAATGATAACGATTATTTTTTTACATGACTTCCCATAAAAAAGCGTTATGTTTTCATGTATGTATGTAGGTATGTACACGACTGCCCAAAAAAGAGTTTTCTATTTTCAGGGTTCATTTCAGGGCACACGACCATCCAAAAAGAGTTATACATATTTTCAGGGTTCATATATGTATGTAACTAACTTACTTACTCGTCGTGGTCGGGTAAAAAGCTAGACAAATGAAACTAAGTTTATTCCATTAGTCTGCTAACCAAATCTTATCCTAAAAAAAAATAGCTCTCTAGTATTATCCAGGCCGAAGTTATTATTAGATTTATTGACATCAGAAAAATGTTTTCGTGGTATTTTACTTCTGAAAATAAAGTTAATTATTTCATTTCATTATTTTTTTCATCTAATTTTTAGTTTCCTATGATTATTATATTTTCCTAGTATCGTATATTAAGTTCCCCTTAGCAAAATTTTAAATTTCCTACATAAGTTTCTAAGACAAAAATAAAATACAGGTTTATAAAAATGACGCCCGTACAAAGTTGCTTTTGTTCAAACTCGCGTGAGGTGGTAGCGAACATCATGGCCGCCATTATGGACTTCGATAATATAATTATCGCTTCGAAAATGGTTTATTTAGTTGTTAAACAAGCAAAAAACATGATGTACGGTTACTTTCTGATGATACGATATCCCATCTGGCTTTTTAAAATTTTTTTCATAGTTTTTGCAGTCTTTTACTGTGCAACAAGGCATTTTTAATAGAAGTTCAAACACAAACACACTGCACAAGCTCCCGCGGAACACTGAGTCGCGCTTGTGCTAAATTGGCATTTTAGCACTTACGCACTGGGGTCATTTACTCGCTTCGTTGGCCTGGTCCTTACCTTTAGGTCAATGCTCGTAACATATTTTCACCAACAAATTTAACGTCCCAACGTGACAGATGGTAAGTTTTATCGCCTTACTTCGGGCACAACGTTTTCCTTCGCAGTCAGCAAGTGGTCGTTATACAAGGTGAAATTGAATGACAGTTAAATAAAATTAAATGACAATAAAAGTTTAATGACACTCGAGGTAAAATTTGAAAAAAAAATGTTTTGCTTCTGTACTGCTTATAGTAGGAATTATTTGTACTATTCCAGTTGGAATCAATTTTTTTTTTTAAGTTTTGAAAGGAAGGTTTATTGAACCTTCTTAATCGAGTTTTCAGTACGAATTCGGGCAGTGGATTAAATTTCACCTTGTATAACTACAAAGCACATAAACTCCGAAAAACAGGATATGTACCCAAGTATCAAGATTGAGTTCAGTCAGCGCCCTACCGACTGCGGTATTTCGCGAACTATTATTTGCACTGATTAGTGTAAAATGGAACAGACGGCTTATTTAGTGAATTTAGAAATGAAGATAGAGTAAACGGTATTGATACATTCTAATGAGTACAGGTGTTCACCGCCACTAAATCCTAAAGTAAATGTTTTTAAAATTTAATATTGTTTTAACATTTCGTACAAGCACTGTGTGGATTAAAATGTTGTGTAAAAAAAATTGGCGTATATACGAAATTCATTTTCTTACAATTATCTTAGTTGTTTCTGAGAAAATTAGATATATCAATACGAAATAAATTAGAAAACCGTAAATATAATAGTTACTAACAATAGCAATTAAGTAAAACTGTTACTTACAATATAGATACAATATTCGAAATAAACGTTATTATTATTAATACTAGTTACTCACAGTTTTTGATTGGCACGTGCCATCGATCCTCTGAAACATGTTGGGAGTATTGTGTTTATCGGGCCTGGTTAAAAAATAGTAAAATTAGTTAAAATGCAAAAAAAAGTGCAGCTAAAATGGGGAGAGCAAACGAAGTTGAAATTCTATCTAACGAAAATGTTTTAAAGCTACAAGATTTCCAAATCATCTCACTGTTTCATATAAAGCCCCACCAACACTTGCGAATACAACATTAAATTCCATTTTACTGTCTTTGAACCTTACACTTCGGCAATTTATGTTTTTCAACCTTCATCGCCCTTTTCTGTTACCTTCAAGGTTGAGAATCCCTTGCAAAGGGGCAATGTAAGTCGTGTAAGTCTATATTTTTATTGGTTGCTCATAAATTGTGCTCTCTTCAAGGCAGACACGATTTCGACCCGAAGTTTGCCGATAGAGTAGGTCGTAAACTACCGCTGTGTCATTTGTGTAGGTTGGCAATGAAACTGAAATTTTATTAATGAACAGAATATTACTTGTAAAACCCTACAAGTTTAATACCATCATCTGACCGGTTTTGCCTTTATGAGGCGCCTTTACGCCTGTCTTTTTCTTAAGATTCATACAAAAGGTATAAATTTAATGTGTAATCAACAGCTTATTTTATTCATATTTTTTTTTATAATTATTATTTAGTGACATCCAACTACGTCTCTATACAGCCCAAAAAGCAACATTTTATGAAATACCATCATAATAGCTGGCAGCATGCATCATCGCAATTTTAGTATTGTAAAGTTGCACGACCGGCGGGTACCCGGTCTTTTCCACCAGTCGTGCCACTTACAAGATAAAATTAAAAAGTGGTGAACTCGCACCAGACAAGCGACCGAACTTCATGTCAGCGAACAGAGGGTTAAACCGAAATTTACCGACAAGCAAACAACGACGCAAAAACTTTGAGATAACCGCACCTTATAAAATTTGCTATGCTACAGTATGCTACATTTCTCAAATAACTGCGATCAGCCGATTTAGTTAGCAGATGTTGTTTACCACAGTCATTTTCGCCTTGTCGGATGATTTTGATTCTTTGTGCATTGGCATAAGGGTTCGAGTTTAGACTATCGTTAGCTTGGTCGATCTGTCGTAGACACTTGAGGACGAGACAGGACATATGTGATTTGAACAGGCTGGTTGCTACCCGATAGTTCTCAAATTGCAGTTTTTCGATACATATTTTTTATTTTGTTCTTGTTTAATTTTTTGGAAGTGATTATTTGTCACCTCGGATAGATTGATTGCCAAAATTTATGTCAGGGATGGGGGGATTATTTTCAGTTCAAAAATAATAGGGTTTTTTATAAATTTAATAATATTTAAGTTTTCTCAAAGATTGTTTGATTTGAAAACTTTGATTTAAAAATAAAATAACTTTTTGTAAAACAAATTAAATAATATAAACGCCATGATAAAAAACCTGATAAATCTTATCAAGCATCAAAATAAATCTTCAAATTACCCATTTAATATATTTTATATTTTAAAGACACCAAGTGACAAAGATTTGCTACAAAAACGTAACTATGTACTCCTAACGAAGCACTTCGCTACGTACTCTTGACGTAATACTTCGCTTCGTACTCTTTACGTAGCACTTCGCTACGTACTTTTGACGTAGCACTTTGCTACGTACACTTGACGTAGCACTTCGCTACATACTCTTGATGTAGCCTTTCGCTACATATTCTTGTCGTAGCACTTTTCTACGTACTCTTCACAATGCACTTCGCTGCAACAACACACCCACGTAACAGGCGTTTTTCGTAGCAATTTCATGCGTTTTTTGTATCAATTTAAATACCATTAAATGAAATGTTATTTACAGAAATTATTATTTAACAAGCCAGTTATTCGCATAAAGAAATCAGGCTCAGCTTCTTGCTGTAAGTGAAAAAGATTATCTTAACAGTGCTGTTATTCAGACTTAGGACAATTATATTGCGGTAATGATAAGAGCAGAATGCAGCAAAATAAGCACGCATATGGTGAACAAGAACAATTCGCAGTAGAATTATGATTTTAGAAGCAGTAATATGGCTGCCTTTTATGATGTATATTCATAGTGAATAATTATAACATAAATATATATAATCTTCACGACACGATCTCTGAGGAGTGTCAGAGGTGTTCCCGAGTGTAAACTGTGAAATGCAAGTCACAGTTCATGTACACCCGTGTTTCACCAACGATAGTTTACGTCCCAACGTGATGGTTAGTTATAGAATTAGATGAGACTTGAGGATAATTCATGATTTATATAAAAACGGCTCACCTCAATACGTGTTATGATCATAACACGTATTGAGGTGAGCCATTTTTATATAAATCGTGATGGGTAGTGATGGCTGACTGACCAGGGGGAAGTGCACAATATTGACGATTGCCGAGATTCAGTGCAGGACTCATCGCCCCCGCAACGAATTTAGAATTTAAGTGAGCCCTATAGTCGTTCTTCCGGCAATGCAGGTTTCCTCACGACGTTTTTCTTCACCATTAAGCAAGTGGTAAGTATTTAGTATTAAGTAATACAAATACTATACACATACATTCCGAAAAACTCATTGGTGCATGCCCGACCGGGGATCGAACCGGAATCTCAAGATTGAGAGGCCAGCGTTCTACCGCCTGAGCTACCGCCGCTTCTAAACATAATCAATAAAACGTTGTCCGATGGTCACCCTACTTGTAACAGTAGTTATATCGGTACAGGGCAACTCATTACAGCTCGAACTATTTAACGACGCAATTTACGTACCCGATATTAGCAGATAAAGTTTAAACGATCATAAAAAGTTTATGTCATACACGTGACAGAACGAGAGAGTGGTGACAGGCATTTGCGTGGTATCTGTCGTTCGTCCCTTACTGACTTCCGGAGATATTGCGGAAGTCTCTGGACAGACTGATAACGCGTCAATAATAATAATAATAATAATAAAATTATTTACTGCACAAGATAGAAATCTGTACAAAGGCGAGCTTAATACTATTTAGTATTCTTTACCAGCTAACTTTTGGTTATGGTGAAATAAACTCATTGAGTGTAAAAAAACAATTTAAAATACCTATATATACCTGTGAAAAAAGGGGTATATTATTATATAAATGAGTTGTAAAAATCATGGTTCCCACTTTAAGAAGCTTACTTTTCAAATTAATACTTTGCACTTTCATATTAATACTTTCAGTATAGTATACTTTCATACGCACCAAATTTCAAGTTTTGAAGACTTCTTATTAAACGACATTGAAATAACTTTCATATCATCGCGCAGTGCTTTTACGACGCGCGACGCTCGCTGCGTCTTTGATAAGATGAATATAATACTTTTTACACGGACGTGATTATTTGATTGAATAATCCTTTGTTATGTTTATAGCTATATGTTTATAGCATCTATAGACTACAACTTAGATTATTAAAAGTCATTGTGCCTAACAATATTAAAAATAAATACAATGGCGACGAAAAAGGCTTATTTGACTTCTGTAAAATTATTAATATCTATAGTAAAATAAAAATGGCTATTATTTGTGAAGAATATGATAATGAAGATAAACTTATTAAGAAAACTAGGCCTAAGAACTTACGAAACCTAACTTACCTACCTACTTATAAACTACCTAACTATAATAATATATATGGTATGAGAACATAGGAGTACATGCTTCCTTTAATAATAAATGAAATACCTACCCATACATTAGATAGACTAAAAAACTTAAATAATAATAAAAAGCGAAAAAGTGCCATAAAGCTTTATTTTCTTCAACATCAGCAGCCTGTGGCTGCGTGATGTTATATAACATAATATAAGTTAGAATTAGTTTAATTAGTTTAGCATAAAGTTTGCGATCTCGCCATACCGCGCATAAACCATAAGTCGGATGGCTTTAAACTCTTAAATATGTAAATAAATTTAACTATGAATATATAAACTAAAAAAAAAAAAGCTATTAAATTTATCTATTACTCAAAACATAAATGAATTAAATCGACGAAGCTGCTTAGGAGCAGCAGGGAATTCAAGCCAAAATCACAATTCGGTTGAAATTTTTTTCATCTAGAATTTTGGTGCTGTGTAAAAGTTGCATATGCTGTCTTAGAGTTGATAATTCATGAATATATATTTTTTATTTTTGGTTTAGCCATAAACGAGAAGTTAGCTTTAGAGAGTACCCATTTGGCGATACTAAGCCCCTTAATGTTAAATATTAACGAATGAGCCGATTACAGCGCTGCATTTGGACTATCTCTCGATTCAAATCTCAAATGTGAGATCAAGGATAGAGTAGCAAATACAATGCAGACTACCAGTAGCTTTAAAAAATCCGCAAAACTAATTTCGCTCAACGAGCAACTTCGGTACAATAAACGGCGAACAAAAGCGATGATACGAAAAATCGCGGTATCACGAAAGTTTTCAAATCAAATGCTGGTGAGAGCATTCCGATATCATAACTTTTAAATTGTACCCCGATAACATACTGAACTGATTTATTTTATTTCTGTTTTCGTTGTTTTAAACGATTTGGCTGAGCGTTTGATATGTTTTACTCGGTTTTTCGTTGAAAACTCCGTGTATGGACACTTGGGGTTTGATTTTCAATTAAAATTATTTTGTTTTACAGCGAAATTAAATTTTTCACCATATCGGTTTGTTCTCAGTGGGGAAAACCGCTTCTAACTACTTTATTTTCTTATATCATAGTGGTGTAGACATTTCAATTTTAGTTAAGAGCTAATGACGTCTAGATTTATATACCTTTTTCTACGTTTTTATACTACAATGATATAATGATTGTTTTTTTAACAAAATATACCTACATCTTAAATCCCACAAATATTTGTCTTAAATTTTAAACTACAAATTATAGCTAAAATTAAAATTTTCATTTAAAACAAAATTAAATGAGTTTTTGATTGGTAAACTAATATTTAAAAATATAAATTTAATATTTCATGTAATTGATCAGTTATAATCTAAAATTAAATTTGACGTGTAAAGTAAAAAATATTATCCTAAAAACTAAAATGACAAATTAAACTAAAAAACTAGAGTTCCTAAAATTAAAAACTAAACTACAAATAAAACGCCTAACCAAAAAAATTCAATTTAAATTTAAATCTTATTTGTTTGCAGCGTCATGAGCACGCATGCAAAAATACAGAGCACTCACGAGTAAACGAACATGGGCACAAAGAGTTAATATAAAACGATACGTCAGAGCCATGTTGCATGTGTCTAAAATGAGTCATGACGAAATTCTGCTCCGATATTTTTTACATCGGACACGCCGTGTTCCGTCAATGTAATCTGTTTAAAAATACCCACACAAACTTTTAAATTGTGACGTTAACAAAGAATTTCCCGGGAATCCAATCAATTCGCCACATGCTGCCTTAAAATGTAGCGGTGCT
The DNA here is from genome assembly GCA_934047225.1 of Ypsolopha sequella. Taxonomy (NCBI): domain Eukaryota; kingdom Metazoa; phylum Arthropoda; class Insecta; order Lepidoptera; family Ypsolophidae; genus Ypsolopha; species Ypsolopha sequella. The sequence goes on from OW203987.1 coordinate 28,313,534, forward strand.
CCTGATTCCTACCGCCAGAGATGCACCTGACAGTTTTACAGGTGCATAATATTTATATGAGTATATGTGTCTTTGTTTTTATAACGCTTAAAAATACTTAAATGACCTGAATTTAAAATAAACCTAAGCCCAAAAAGCGTGTTTTCTAACAATATATCACGCTGGGACACAAAAATCGTCGGTGGAAAGAGGGTTTACGAGTGTTTACTGTTATAGTGACAGTTCACACTTGTAAGCATCTCTGACACCCGTTCGGTGATATATTGTGTCGTGACGATATGTTTTTTTATTATCTACCTAATTCAGTAAAGTACAAAGTTACAGTTTATAAATATTTATCAAGACGCAGGCGACATCCCGCTCGGTTAACGTTATGTCCACTTTACTTTAATTACTCACTTTATGGTGCTAGATTAAAAGCTAAACCAAATAAGTTGTTTTGTTGCAGAATTTCTCCAAAAAATTTCAATCAGGATTTTTTTTGACCTTTCCTTCGTTTTTTTGGAGTAAATAGATCAATTTAGGGTGGCGTTCCTAAACGCCCGGGTAAGTGTAAAATTTAACTGTCAAAGTGAATTTTACATTTCTGACAAGGTTTATTGAAATACTTCCAGCTGTTTGTTATCACTCGTGTGGTTGTGGAACGGGTGATAGCTAATGTTTACTTTTATCTCGGCGTTTAGGAACGCTACCTAGGAATGTAATTTAACCATCTCTATATGTATTTTAGTATTTTGCAGGAAGTGACGTCATCATATTAGGTTGAATGGTCGGACCCTCGTCAGAGTTTAGGATGCGTTCAAGAAAAAAAAATATGCCTAGGGAAATGTTTGGTGATGACACAATTGAAGATCAAATGAAAGGTAACGCTTTTTTACATTTGATAAAGGATTTGCACGCTTATTATTTATGTCAACTCAAAACAGTCAGGGAAAGCTTTTCCTTAGAACGGTTTTCAAATTGTTTTTATTGGCGAAAACGAGAAGAAGCCATTTGTTATACACCATTGAAAATAGGAGAGGAAAGACTCTGGGCACCTTTTTAGGCTTACGGGAAAAGAGGAAGCGGTAGACCAAGGATCTTAAATCAAAGGCAGGAGTAGCATGACGTTACCAACAACTGAAAAATTTGGCTTTGGATAGAGAGCGATGGAAGACGCAATACCGACAAGAGTCAGGCTCTTAAATAAATGATGCGGCATTTGTTAGAAAATTTATTTTAATTCCTTTTCTCGCGCTACAAAAATCTGAAATTTAAGCCTATTAAAACCTAATAAAGCACAGGTGTTTTTATTACTTTGCGTTAAGGTCTGCTTTTCTGTCGAAAAAGTCAAGATTTTACAGGTTGAAAATTGAGATTCTCAGCAAGAAAATGGCGTCAATGTGACTTTGGAAGGTTGTATAAAATAGGTTAAAATTTAACAGAAACTTGTTAAGGAATACTTTTAATAATGTAATAGTCAATAAGTAATTATTGGTATAGAATTGAGAACGCATCAATAGGGAGGGGAAGAAAAAGCATTTTTTTTAAAAGCAGCATGTCTTTTATAAGCAGCATGTCTTTAGCTCTTAAGTAGGTACTCCTATCCAAGTTCGTAGATTTAGTACGAGAACCAGATTTAGCACTTCTGCCACGTATTTTATTTTAGCTAATCACAGCGCAAAATTGCAATTAAAGTTGCTTCAGAATATATGAAATTAAATATATTTATTAATGTATTGTGGTTAGAAGGCAGTTTTATATAAAATATATTTTTACTACCAGTTTGATGGTGACGTATGTAATTTCTTATTTTATAAAAGATGATTCCTTATTTAAACTTAAAGATACGTGTAACCATATTTTGAAGAGCTTATTCAGTCAATGGTATATAACAACTTTTACTACGGAGCCAAACCTGAAATCTCAAAAAAAAAACTATCTTTCCATACATTTCGGCCGAGCGACATTGCATTTTTCTATGAAACAGTTAATTTTTTTTTTCGAAATACAAGGTTTGTTCCATAGTAAAAGTTGTTCTATACCGTTGACTGAAAAAGCTCTTCAAATATGGTTACACTTTTCTGTTACACGTTGTATAATAAATAATAGTATGGGGAAATAAAAAATATATATTTTATAAATATATACAATACAATTGTAATAAATATATGCCTAACTCCGCCCATTCGATTAGTCTTGCTAAAAGGAGGGCAAGAAACTACTTAGCAAGATCATATCTTTTTTCATAATATTTGTTACAACAAGTACAAAGTAAGCCTATACTTTCATTGAATAAAGATATGAAAAATACAAGACAGGAGATAAAGTAATACATATTATAACATCGGTCAAATAATTAAGGTACTTACAAAACCGTTTGTGATGTTGTAATTACCTTAATTAGAATGGGGGTACATACAATATTTGTTAATTTCCCAAAAACGTCATCGAACCTTGATACCGATCGGGTTCGGTGTCAAAGTTCGATGACACTTTTTATGAAATTCGTAAAAAGTTCCCTACAAAAGCAAGCCCAGCCTCGAGTCAATTACTATGGTAAGTCAACACTTTATTATGTGAAATGAGCACAAAGTGTTATTTATCCGTGAAACTGATCACTTATCAAGCCTCCAGTATGACTTTGGCTATACAAATTAATGTCACCGTTTATACTTGCATCTTACGTGGAAGCTACTGAGATGGCTCGCCGGGCCCTGGCCCGCCCACCTGCCCCTACACACACGCATATAGCTATATATATATGTATTGGCGCCTATACATACATGCACATCCACATCCGTGCAGGTTCTAACCATGAAAGTCTAGACTCGGACTTGACTATTGAATTACTTTTCACATTGTGTCTGAACTGATACCATGTTATTGATATCGGATATATATTAATAGATTAAGTTAATATACTATTATTTACTTGATTCAAGATATCTAAGCCATAAAAGGAAAGGTTAAGAAGAGATAAACACAGGCATATGCTTTAAAAACTCTACTAATTTAATAAATCTTTTATCGTTGTTCTCGAAATGGCCCAAAATGAATTTAATAAAGGGGAAAGACAACGACTACAAAAAACCCCTTTGGCCTTATTATCTATAGTTTATCTAGTACATAAGAATTACATTTTTAAGACAACTATACATTTATTTCTTTAAACGATTTCATGATTCAGATTCGAACTGAATTATTCTTTGTATAACAATATATGTATTAAACAAGCCTACTTGCTTACATCACCAGTGAGACAATATTTACGCTACCAACACACAACCATACATTTATTTCTTTATACGATTTCAAGATTCAGAGTCGAACTGAACTCTCTTTGTATAACAATATACGTATTAAGCAAGCCTTACTTGTTTACATCACCAGTATAGAACATATCGCATAACTGGGACATGATCACAGTGTCTTTGTTTATAAATAAATAATCCGTCGGTTCGAACGACAGATTGGCACAGGTATATTAAACTGAGCTCTCTCCCTTGTATAACAAATATGTATAAACAATCCTCACTTGTTTATATCATCAGAGACAATATGAACGTAAATATCTACTAACGAGTCGCCTCTGTCAGCTTTATGTCTCAAAAGAATTAAAAGAGCAATAAAGAACACATAAATAATTTGTCAGAGCATGCAAGTTTTATGTTGCGTAAATGTCCGATTATATTATACATGTATCGGAATCTCTGTACATTTCGTTAAATGTTAAATAACATTGCGCTCTCTAACAAATACAAGGTTTATATCGGTAAATATACAATATTGTGAAATATAGTTTCAACCCCTCGCTTTTAACTACTTTGCTCGAAAATGGAGCCAAATTCCATAGATAACGTTATGTTACCACTTAACTTGAATTTTAATAGTTAGAAAAATTCAATCACAATATCGATTTTTAACCGAAGGTTTTATGTATGTACTTAGCTTTATTTCGTGATCCCCGCGTCGATCTTGTCATTTGAACATTTACTAGCTTTAGCTTTAGCTTGTCAACAATTTTGATTTCAAATTTCACAATAAATAAAATTAGACAAACAATTATATTTGTTTATCTCTTGGACAAATCAGTGTCCTCTCCTTTACGTGTCAAAACCTCGACTAACTCTCCCTCCTTTTCTCATTTTACAACAAAGCTTCCCAAATATATCTTAACAACTAATTAATCTACTTTCACTCTTATCACTGCACTTATAATGTCTAATTTCACTTAAGCACAGATCCGCTATTATCGATTTCGACGCACGCCCATTCCTATGACGTCACGTTCTCTTGATTTGTGATTGGCTGGTCAAACGATGACGCAATCGTCACCATTTTTCGGACGCTTTCTCCCGATCCAGGACTTCCCACCAAACAGCTAGGCCTTCTCCAACTGTAGTCAGCACAAATCTAGGTTTCAAACCCAAACCCTTGCCTTTGCGCAATAATCCACCTCGATCTCTCCTTTGGCTGTAATTAGAAGATAAATTCCCAGTACAATATCATTTGTCCTCGAACAAATTTATCCTTAGAATTTGAGTTGTTAAAGCTCAAATTCACACAATAATCAAAGAACGTTGTCTACTACACTCCGCCTGCTTCCGTGATCCACATCTGTGTTGCATATCTCATTTAAACGCTGCCTATGCGTATGTGAACAAAAAATAATTATTGACAACTGACCCACCCGTAGTGTAGGCACTAATTTATGACTTCGTTCTTAGGAATAGCAAATTTATCCTTTTATTTTTTTTTCTTTAAAATACTTATTTCGCTTTCGTGGTGCTTTATGAATGTGTGTGTGCAAAGAATTTGCATGCCATCACACGCCCCCTCCAAATAAGAGATGGTTTGAGAGTAGAAAACTCCAAAGTATTTCTAATTTTAATAAACCCTATCAATCAGAGCCACTCCGCTTGCGATAGCAAGTTAACCATTCATTATCTTTCTCAAAACAAAATTTAACCAAACTAACTTTCATTACTGATCCCTTAGAATAAAATTCCGACTATCTCCCATTATTAGTTTTTACTGTATCGGCTTTGTGACCGTTCCGACGTCCGAACGCCCCTTTTTTCGAAAGTTTGGGTCCTAATTGCTTATCTATCTAACATTTACACTTCTAATTCTAAGAAACATTTTTTTGTTTGTTACAAATCTATTGTTATTCCCGAAAATACTCTGAAAAAATGAGCGTAGGTAAGTTTTTTCTAAGTTCGTGAAACGTGTTAACAAACCCTAAAGCCCAACAAATGGCCCATTAACTTTACAATTTTTAAAATGCTTTATAATAATTCCGTCTTACAGTCAATCTTTATGACTCCCTTTGTAATTGCTCATTTCTAAAGATCTGTTTTTCTCAAGCTTGCCGGTCTTGTTCGTTTAAATTACTTCCCACGTTTAGAATACAGACAAGCTACTTTATTCGTGTGCTAACCAATACGACAAACTATTTTAACCATAAAATTTTGTCTTTCCAGCCGGAAATCACTTCCGTGTTGACCAAAATTTTGTTTGTATTTGTATACTTATGACATAGTTGCTTTCTTCGAAATTAATTCAAATCTCTATATGTTTGTATTTATAACTATTCATTGCTTCATTATAAGTTCAAATATATGTGTATTTGTATACTTATGTACCTACTTAATAATTAAGAAGTCTCGTAACTATTTTGTCTCGATCTCTGGGTACTTGCATAAAATACCCTCTCGACAAAGTCTCGCTATTATTTCATATCTGAGTCTATTTTTAATTTTTGTACTAGATATGATTACTTTGAGAACGTAGGGCCTTCGTGCCACATAATGTTTAGAGAATGTTTCCTATAGTAATTCTCGTAAACCATACCTACTTTATTTATTTCATGCTTTTCAGGATAACTTTGCTATTCCGGTCTATGTTTCACATTTTGTTCCAAATCTCTGATAAATTCAAACGCTGTGATCACCGTAACTTCTCCGGTCCTTATAAACCACAACATTTGCACGTCTGATTCAAAATGCCTCATAATCGAGTTAATTAAACCTCGTTCATTAAACGGAATCGTTAACCATTTTATAATCTCTACTTTACATGCAAAATATTCACACATTGATAGAGAGCCTTCTAAATTAAATGAGCCACTCATTAAACTATTTTTGGCTATTTCTTGATGTCTTTCTGACCAATAAAAGCGACGAAAATCGACCTCAAAGTCCTTTATCGTCGACCAATTTTCACGATATATTTCCAAGATTTCACGAGCTGGACTAATTACGCACTCTGTGGCGATACCAAGCGCTTTTACTTGCGAGTTATTTGAATTTATATATTTTTTTAATCGTTCAAGGAACCGAATAGGTTGTACATTTCCTCTACCATTAAAAAACGGTTTTTCTATAATCGTTTGCCCAATTCTGATATTCCCATCGCAACGGCAAGTTGTCGCTAAACCATCAACCTCCGATCTACCAACGCAATCATCCATAGTTATACCGTTCATCTGTGACTCAAATTTATTTAATTTTACCGCGTTTCTAGCTCGTGATCTACTGTTTCGCTTTACTATGCGTCCTGTCATTTTTGAAAAAATTTGTATTTACTTTTCTAAAATAGAATTTTTGTCGTACAAATTTACGCTGAAGCTTTCTTTATTATTATTAGTGCACATGGGACACCCGATTATTGACATGTATTATTTATACTTAGATACACACACTTCAATCAACGCTCTGCAAATATTACAGGGAAACAGGCAACATATAATAGACAACATTTTCATAATAATTTCATCCCTGTAAAGTCACACATAAAATGTCTCAATATAACCTTTTAAATGTATACTTGTCTTTTTTTTAATTTTAATTTCTGTGTTATTAAGAACACCTCTCCAATTTATTATCTCGGTTGGACAATTTATTAATAAATATTTTATGTAAATCGTTTTCTGAACTCAGTAATTATTTCATAGATTCTCAGTGATATTCTGAGCAATCAAAATTTCTGTGTTATAGTAGTCTATGTGTTACCCATAGCTAGAGCCTATATTTCTAAGTTTTCTCAACCCGATCTCAATAAATCAAGGAGCTTGTAGATCACGCAAGTATTCTCAACCCGATTAATAAAAAACCAAGGAGCTTAACGTGACCCAAGTTTATTCTCACCCAATTAATAAAAAACCAAGGAGCTTGCAGATCAACCAAGTAATCTCACCCAATTCATAGATATGAACCAAGGAGCTTAACGTGACCCAAGTTTACTCTCACCCAATTCAAAGAAAACCAAGGAGCTTGGAAGTCTGCTGAATGTCTGGTTTCTAGGTCTCCTTTTTTTTTTTGTTTACGTAATTTTACGTATAATTTGTAAAATCGACTCTAGATCAGATCTGAGACGATAGCTGACTCATTTTTTTGTTTAGTCACAATTTAGCACTGTGTAAACAAGTTTTTGCCCCTTTGTATAGTATGATTTGAATGCATTCGATAAATTTATTACTGAGCGGCCGCTCTCGAGTTCAGCTTTTACTATTATGAGCCTTAAGAAACACAGATTTCAGCAGCATAAACATTAACTAGGGTAACGTTTCTTTTCTCAATTTATTGAATCAACTTCGCCTCAAATGGGCGTATTTTTGATATGGTCGTGACAGTGTCAACTAAACCATTCTTTATATTTACTATAACACTATAATTTTACTATTACAATATTATATAGCTTTGAGCTTAATGAGTACTTTCCAAACAGGAAGGCAATTTCAGTGTCAAGGTTTCTAGTATAGCCAGAAAGCTTTTTACTTTTTATAACACTGTAAAAAAAAATTAAAATAGCTAATAATTTTAATGTGAATGAAACGTCCAACACAAGATAACGATTGCCAAGTAATTAAATAGTTATGGCCGGATCAAAACCCGTCAATCGTGTTTCTCTCTTCTCTCCCTTTTAGTTTTAGTATTTATTTGGTATGGCTGTCTTTCAGTTAAGTAAACAAGGTAATTATAATTATTTCCATATGAAATAATTATTCCACACAATGTGATATTATATAATTATGTGCATATAATTCAATACTGGACCCCCTACGTTGTGTATTTTTTTATTTAGGTATTATCAAGTTCTTTCTTAGTTGCGTCTGCTTTTGCTAGACCGCAAATTCTAAGATACTGGTCTGCGGTACCACGTGAGATGGCTCGCCGGGCCTCGCCCGCCCCACCTGCCCCTACACACGTGCATATAGCTATATATATATGTATTGGCGCCTATACATACATACACATCCACATCCGTGCAGGTTCTAACCATGAAAGTCTAGACTCGGACTTGACTATTGAATTACTTTTCACATTGTGTCTGAACTGATACCATGTTATTGATATCGGATATATATTAATAGATTAAGTTAATATACTATTATTTACTTGATTCAAGATATCTAAGCCATAAAAGGAAAGGTTAAGAAGAGATAAACACAGGCATATGCTTTAAAAACTCTACTAATTTAATAAATCTTTTATCGTTGTTCTCGAAATGGCCCAAAATGAATTTAATAAAGGGGAAAGACAACGACTACAAAAAACCCCTTTGGCCTTATTATCTATAGTTTATCTAGTACATAAGAATTAAATTTTTAAGACAACTATACATTTATTTCTTTAAACGATTTCATGATTCAGATTCGAACTGAATTATTCTTTGTATAACAATATATGTATTAAACAAGCCTACTTGCTTACATCACCAGTGAGACAATATTTACGCTACCAACACACAACCATACATTTATTTCTTTATACGATTTCAAGATTCAGAGTCGAACTGAACTCTCTTTGTATAACAATATACGTATTAAGCAAGCCTTACTTGTTTACATCACCAGTATAGAACATATCGCATAACTGGGACATGATCACAGTGTCTTTGTTTATAAATAAATAATCCGTCGGTTCGAACGACAGATTGGCACAGGTATATTAAACTGAGCTCTCTCCCTTGTATAACAAATATGTATAAACAATCCTCACTTGTTTATATCATCAGAGACAATATGAACGTAAATATCTACTAACGAGTCGCCTCTGTCAGCTTTATGTCTCAAAAGAATTAAAAGAGCAATAAAGAACACATAAATAATTTGTCAGAGCATGCAAGTTTTATGTTGCGTAAATGTCCGATTATATTATACATGTATCGGAATCTCTGTACATTTCGTTAAATGTTAAATAACATTGCGCTCTCTAACAAATACAAGGTTTATATCGGTAAATATACAATATTGTGAAATATAGTTTCAACCCCTCGCTTTTAACTACTTTGCTCGAAAATGGAGCCAAATTCCATAGATAACGTTATGTTACCACTTAACTTGAATTTTAATAGTTAGAAAAATTCAATCACAATATCGATTTTTAACCGAAGGTTTTATGTATGTACTTAGCTTTATTTCGTGATCCCCGCGTCGATCTTGTCATTTGAACATTTACTAGCTTTAGCTTTAGCTTGTCAACAATTTTGATTTCAAATTTCACAATAAATAAAATTAGACAAACAATTATATTTGTTTATCTCTTGGACAAATCAGTGTCCTCTCCTTTACGTGTCAAAACCTCGACTAACTCTCCCTCCTTTTCTCATTTTACAACAAAGCTTCCCAAATATATCTTAACAACTAATTAATCTACTTTCACTCTTATCACTGCACTTATAATGTCTAATTTCACTTAAGCACAGATCCGCTATTATCGATTTCGACGCACGCCCATTCCTATGACGTCACGTTCTCTTGATTTGTGATTGGCTGGTCAAACGATGACGCAATCGTCACCATTTTTCGGACGCTTTCTCCCGATCCAGGACTTCCCACCAAACAGCTAGGCCTTCTCCAACTGTAGTCAGCACAAATCTAGGTTTCAAACCCAAACCCTTGCCTTTGCGCAATAATCCACCTCGATCTCTCCTTTGGCTGTAATTAGAAGATAAATTCCCAGTACAATATCATTTGTCCTCGAACAAATTTATCCTTAGAATTTGAGTTGTTAAAGCTCAAATTCACACAATAATCAAAGAACGTTGTCTACTACACTCCGCCTGCTTCCGTGATCCACATCTGTGTTGCATATCTCATTTAAACGCTGCCTATGCGTATGTGAACAAAAAATAATTATTGACAACTGACCCACCCGTAGTGTAGGCACTAATTTATGACTTCGTTCTTAGGAATAGCAAATTTATCCTTTTATTTTTTTTTCTTTAAAATACTTATTTCGCTTTCGTGGTGCTTTATGAATGTGTGTGTGCAAAGAATTTGCATGCCATCACACTACAAACGATTCAAGTTTCAAAATCAGAAGCAAGTTTATTAGTCTTGCCAACAGAACAAGTTCGCATTACATGAATTGTATATACTCGACTCGCTTATTCCTGAAATATCTTGTATTTTATTCTTAGATGCAGAGTTACATAATACTTCTCCGCAGTCACTTAAATTATACAGAAGTTTAAAATTTTCTTAAAAGCACCCGTTAAATATGTACTCGTAGCAATTAGCATCCAATATACTACTTTTTATCGCTAATTAAATTGAATGCTTAAATTGACTGTTTACTACATCATTTATTGCACGGAATAACTTCCAAAGTAGCTTATATAAACCTTGGATGATGGTGTAAAACCAAAACCGGTCGGGTTAAATTAGTTTGTAACTGTGAAACGAGTGCAAGTGAATATATTCATCATGTTTTTTCAAGTTTCACCAAGTGCCGACAATCGCAAGTATTAATCATATGAATGTTTAGTGTTTTTTTCTGAAATCGTCTGATATTAAATTTTATAAATCAAAAATAAAATATATTGTGTAAGTTTATTTGGGTAGAACTATATTATATATTATTCACTTTATTGGTTTTGTTTCTTTTTTATTTATTTATTTTGTAAATTTGGTATCCACTTTCAGATTACGTAAAATAATACTTTCTTCACCACCCAAAGATTGGCTGAAAGAAATCGCTAAAAGTGATAAGTCCGCCCTTATACAACATTGTGTGTTCAAAACTCTGTACTCGATTTTTATTCAACCGTGTACAATAAAGTGTGTATTCATTCATTCGTTAAATTGAAATAATAAATGTTATGTGACTTTTTGATAATGAAAATTTTTGAAGTGCAAGTGATCACCAAAGAATAAGGATACAATTATTTCAAATTTTTGAAATATTCTGAATAATTAAATGAAACTATGGTACTTAAACTAATGGAATACCGACAAAAGTTTAAGCCGGTCTCCCAGAGGTCATGCATAGATCTCCGTGTGCTACGGCCCTGAAACACATTAACTTGTACAAAAATATATATTTAATTAAAACCTCAATAATCTCAAATCTCAAATCTTTATTGCTCATGTTGCTGTATAGGTCTTACTTAATCGAACATGGCTCAGTTAGGGCATTGCAAATTTTAGTTTAATTAACTTAAATATAAAGTATTATCCATCCATCCATCAGCCTAGTTCGTCCACTGCTAGACATAAGCCTTTCCAGGACTTTGCCACTCCCGGTGGTCATCCTGGAAGAATTGGCCATACTGCACACGCTGGACAGGCGGGTTGGTGAGCGCGGTGCCGGAACCCTCGCACCAGTGACGCCGCTGTCTGTCACCACTCTGTTCCACTCTGGCTATTAGGGATGGATATACCGCCATCAATCGGTCCCAGGCAGGAGTGGGCCTCCTGGTTTTTTGCATGTGAGCTGTCCTCTTACTCTCCCCCGAATTACTTCGAGAAGGTCTCCAAGTAAGATGGTGGTACCTCCACAGTTAAGCTCGGCATCAGCTCTACCACCTGTTAATATAAAATAAAAAACGGCCAAGTGCGAGTCGGACTCGCGCACGACGGGGAACCATTAACTATAAAAACGGCAAAAAAAACATGTCTGTTGTGTGGGAGCCCCCTTAAATATTTATTTTATTTAAATTTTTAGTATTTAATTTTGTTGTTATAGCGGCAACAGAAATACATCATCTGTGAAAATTTCAACTGTCTAACTATCACGGTTCATGAGATACAGCCTGGTGACAAACGGACAGACAGACGGACAGCGGAGTCTTAGTAATAGGGTGCCGTTGGTTACCCTTTGGGTACGGAACCCTAAAAATGGTAGCTATCAATCTAAATTTTGAGTTCTGGCATTCAATAAAAGGATCAGGATTTTTCTAAGTTGATAAAACATACAAGATACCCAAAAATTGGATTTTTAGAGCGACATGGAGAGAGTTGTAGACTGACAAAGTCTTGTGGGCTCGCGGGAGCGGAAAGTTGCGGAGCGCCTCTTATTTCATGGTACTTAAAACCCCTCAGCTGCTGGGACGTCGGCTACCGACAAATCAAACGTTACGTTAAACTGCTGGTTGCTGGCCCCCTTTAAATAACTGTAGAAATTTTGTTGTAACTAGAAATAAGTAAAAAAGTAAAAAAATGTACTTGGTATTCATATATTTTTAATTAAGTTTCTTGATAAGTGAATGTTTTATAACAGTTTTTAAGCGTTAAAATTTAAAAATTAAATAAGTTGCAAAATATTTTGATGCTTTTAAATTTGTGTCTGATTGATTTTAAGTTTGAAATGCACTCTTATGATAATTAACATGGTTACTTTTAAACTTATTTTAGTTTTAACTTTTATTAATATTAATTATTACCTATAGACTATTCAAAGCGATGAATTTCGCAATAATAATCTTAACCATCCATATTAAGTTAATCCATATAAAAAATAGTACAGTACTATTCTCCCAAAGAATCTCGCATTACTTCCACTTCACCAGAATGGTTTGAGATGCTCGAATGTACCGTATTACCCGATTCTGTTAGAAAGTTGGTAGATTTGGTTGAAATATTTTGATACTGTAATTATTTTTGAGACTATTCAAGAAAATTGGTGATAGCTTTTGCAATTTTATTAAGTGCTAACGTCTGAAGCTATTGTCTACCGCAATTACACGTGGGCAGACAATAGCTTTACTACATTTTGAAAAGTGAGACAAGAAAAAAAAGCCAAAAAAAAATTATGTAGATACAACTTGTTTTTGTGATTTTCCGGGACTCTTTCGTAGAGCCATCGTTATTATATCACATACATACATACAAACATGGACTAAGGATATCGTGAATACTTTTTTCTTATCAAATAAAATCAAATCAAATCATTATTTATTTGTTAACATTAGGTAATTGTAACATACAAGTTGGTGATTGTTTAAAATAAGAGCACTTTGTTATGCCAGTTGAGAGGCATACATATTTTTTTACTTATTTACTAACATGCGTATTAGGAATCTTAGGCTCTTAGGTACTAATTTCACACAAAAACACATTTTCTCGATAAGCTAATTTTGAACAAACATTCTTTTCTCCAATTTTCTTTTTATAATCGCCGCGCGTCTGTCATAAATATTAAATGTGGTAAAAAAGTTTTTTTTGACTGTGTTTATGATTGGCCTCTATTGTGATCAATTGTGATTCGAAATAAGAGGCCAATTTTTATCAAATACGGCATCTGCAAAATAATACAATAATATCACCATTGCTACAGAATAGGCAGTCAGTGTCTTTATCGACGACACGAAAGGTTTTTCTTGTTACTAACTTGCAAATATATGACACGGTACCATCGTTTAACATTATATAAACCCTTATTTACTCTTATTGCAATGTAATAAAATCCAAAATTAAGTCAACGGAACTTTCTCTTACAGTACAAGCAAGAACGCGTAGCCGATATAACTATAGAAAATCTGGTGCCTATCGGAAACGTCTTAATCCATTATTAGAAGACATTTCTTTCGTTAATAGGTTTTCGATACGACCCTTTTATTGTTTGAACCTTTTGTGTGTGTAGCCACAGTAGAGGAAAGTAAAAGTATTATGTCTTCACATAAAACGGCCGAAACGCGCGATTCCAAATCTTGGCATACCTCGGTAGTAGGGGTGCACCGCAGTTAAAAACCCGGTGCCGGACAACGCCAACTCCGATGCGAAGCTAGACGCATCGCGACAATAAAGCGCATATTTGGCTGGCTGATCTAAACAAGCGCCTCAAGCTTTGCCCCACGCCATTCGAACTGTACTGAGCGAGTCTCGCCCTTCGCGTTGGAAATAATAATTATTTCCGAATACCTTAATTGTGCCTCGATTACTTGTTATTTTTTATTCTGTTTTAATTAATTAGAATATTGATGCTTCCAAGTGGTGTATGTGCTTACTTTGCTTGTTAAATGTTCATAAATAAGTCACTTAAAGAAGCCGTGTAAAAGTCCTCGATTTTAGTTCTTTCATTATTTTAAATACTTTTCTGGTCCGTAACGCGATGTTTGTGAAAAAATGAGGGACATACACCACTTCATATTGACTGTCTTAATGAAAGCCTAAAATTTATTTGATTGAATTGTTCCACTTTCGCGAGTTATTATGGTTTTTAAATATGTATAAAGTACGGACGCGGAGAATGTGAGACACCACCCGATTCCCTTGCTTTTATGTAGCCCTAATGCATGCAGCTGCCGAGCGTTGTTTCAAGATAAAAGTATATCGAGTATATAGTGAATCTTAGTCCAAGCGCTTAGATTCGAACTCACACATTCAGATGCGTGCCACTGCGCTGAAATTTATATAGGGATTCCCCCGAACGTGTGGAGCACGCTGGTGGCAGTGAAGATGCCAACACAAAGTATGACGTGCGCTCCGTTGGGAGGATACAGGAAGAAGAAGGAGGCAGCTAATGTTTTAAAGAGAGAGAACATTAACATTTTTAATTTGCAAAGCAAAGAGTTTTTATGTTTCCAACATAAGCTGCCACCTCGAACATAAAAATTAAAACAATTTACTTATGTTAAAAAAATTGCACGTCTGTGAATATGTAAATTTAGTAACTTACCTACATATTTACGTAACATAAACATTAAGTCTTTTTATTTCCCTAGGTAGAGAAACTAGTTTTTTTTTTTTAATTAGATATTTACCTTTCTTATCTAGACATAGATGAGGATTTCACCCCAAAGAATGAAATAAAAATCTAACATAAAATAATTATCATTAAACCAGTATAAATGTTGTTTGTAATTTATACCACTTCAGTAATTGGGCATAAATTAATAACTAAAAATCTAGGAACTGAATGTAAGTCTTAAAACTTGTAGTAGTATTAACCTACTAAAGACTTATAAAAAAAATATATACAAGTTATCACCTCCAACCTAGCATTTTTGCTTGGAATACTTAAATAAAAGTACTTAATAAAAAATACAAAGAAAGTGTAACTCCTGCTTACTTACTTTCTATGGGCAATACACAAATCTTTGTAATGGACCTGTTATGAATGTGGCCATTAGCAGTTTTAACTTCTACCGCGCGAACTTTTCCGTCTTTTCCTGGAAAAATATTGGTTATGCGAGCCATGGGCCATTGCAAAGGTGGTGTATTGTCATTACACAGGATAACTAGACTACCAATTGTTACATTCGGTAAATCAATGCGCCACTTTGGTCTGTTCTGTAATAAAGTAAGATAGTGTTTACTCCAATATTTCCAGAAATGTTGTTTTTGACTGATAGTAATAGACCAAAATTTGACTAAGCTCTTTTTAGAGCTACATAGGTCACGCTCTGGGTAAGTATTGAGAGGTGCTCCTGTAAGAAAATGACCCGGTGATAAAAATGAAAAATCATTTGGATCCGACGTTAGAGCAGTAAGTGGGCGAGAGTTTAAAACTCCCTCAATCTCTGTTAATACAGTATGGAGTTGTTCATATGTAAGCAAGGTGTTACCTACAACTCGTTTTAAGTGATGCTTCATGCTTTTTACGCCGCTTTCCCAAAGTCCTCCAAAAATCGGACTATAGCATGGTATAAAGTGAAAGTCGATACCGCGTTGTGAAGCGTATGCTTGTACTTGATTTTGGTGACTCTGAGAGGCGTGAAAACGATGTAAATCATCTAACTGTTTCCTCGCCCCCTTGAAAGTTGAACCATTGTCGCAGTAGACGTCACTGGGCAGGTTCCGTCGAGCGATAAATCGCTTGAAGCAGGCAAGAAAAGTCTCTGTCGCTAAATCAGAGGCCAACTCTATGTGTATAGCCTTCGTCACGAAGCAAACAAACAAGACGATGTAACCTTTCCCAATTACTGGTCTCCGAATGCGGCTGTTTTTGACGGATACCGGCCCAGCGTAGTCAATGCCAACCTTTTGAAAAGGGCGGCTCACGGTGACACGATCAGCAGGCAAGGAACCCATCAGTTGAGTGTTCGCGACAGCCTTCATTTTGAAACAGGGAATACATCTGTATATGAATTTTTTGACAGTTCGTAATCCATCTAGAATCCAAAACCTTTGTCTAAGTGAACTTAAAACTAATCTTTGGCCGGCATGAAGCAACTTCAAATGTTCACATCTCACAATTAAGGCAGTGATTTCAGACTCTTTGGGCAAAATAGCTGGATGTTGCTTTGCGTAAGTAATAGGCGCATTTTGTAAGCGACCTCCGACCCTGAGGACACCATCACTATCTAAAAAGGGTGTTAGAGGTTTCAAGCTACCGCTGACCTGATTCTGAGACTCTAAACATTTAATTTCCTTGGAATAGAATAGCTGTTGCTCATGTTTCACAATTAATAACAAAGCCTTGTTAAGTTCAGTTGCTGACAAGAAAGCCCTTTGTTTTACAACATTAGGTTTGACATTGTTACAAAATCTGACAATGTAGGCAAGTACACGAGTCATTTTATTAATGTCTGAAAACTTTTTAAGCTTTGAAAATAAATCGTTACCAAGAGTGACAGTTGCTGCACACACGAACTTCTCATTATTACGCTTAAGTTCTGGAATTTGGATGGGCAGCTCATACTTTGATTGAAAGTTACAATCTGACTCATGTAAAAAGGATGGCCCGTGCCACCACGTTTCGTGGCCTTTCAGCTCGTGGGGTTGTAGACCTCGACTGAGACAATCTGAGGGATTGTCAACCGTGTTTACATATTGCCAGTGACAACTATGAACAAGCTCTAGAATCGCTCTGACTCGATTAGCGACGTAAGTTTGTAGTTTTGTGACGTCTGTTTTTAGCCAAGCTAATACGATCTGTGAATCAGAGTAGAGGTAAGTATCATCGAGTTGTAATTTTGTACCTAGAGTGTTAAGTACCTTTGCAGTAAGTTCGGCAAGGAGTAATGTGGCATTGAGTTCAAGCCTGGGGGTCGTCAGCTGTTTGCGGAGAGGGTTGATCCTCGATTTCGAGCATAGTAAGTGAACCTTTACCTTGTTTTGTTCGTCAACAGTACGTAGGTATAGACAGCAGCCGTAGGCAACTGAGGACGCATCAGCGAACCCTATCAGCTGTTTCGTGACTGCACCGTCAGGTTTGATGCAACGAGGTATTATAAGTGGCTCGATCTGCTGTAGATCTCTGACAAAATCTATCCACATCCTGCGAATGTCTTCAGGGGGTGTGTCATCCCATTCACAGTCACTAGACCATAACTTCTGCATAATTACTTTCGCGTGCACAAATATTGGTCCTATCAAGCCTATAGGGTCATAGAACTTGCTGATTGTTGTAATGAAACAAAAGCTTCTAAATAAGGTTATGTTTATTTACTAAGTAATCTAAGTATACGGATCATGCGTATCACAAGTCACAATAGAGAATCGACAACAGACAGAACCACAGAGCATATTTGACATAAGCAGCAGCTGCGTTCTAAAAGTAACAATTAGTTACGTTCAATATTACAACATCTTCCCTTTTTATATTAATTAACAATAACAGCAGAAAAATCAAACCACATAATCATTTGTCCATGCAGGCTTCATTCTTACTCTCTTACTCCTTCTTACTTCTCCTTCCTCATTACTTTCCACTTTCTCAGTAACAAAGCCGTTACTAACTACATTATTCTGAACCGTACAATCCTGGGAATTGTTTGAATCTTTGCTAACATCATCATTTTCAACATAAACATCTATATCATAATCCATGTTTTGTTCTTTCTCAGCACTAGGAGCTGGTATTAGATGCCATCTGTTTCTCCTAAACACACCCCTGTCCGTTCTAAGAACATATGATCTTGGTTCAGCTGCTTTGCCAATTACAATGCCATAACTTCTTAAATCAACTATCCAAACTCTATCATTTACATTTAAATCCTGCAATTGCCTGGTCCTGTGTCGTTTATTATAATATTTTTTCACTAAATCCTTTTTCTGTGTATCTTTTTCTAGAAACTTTAATTTGCAATTAATTATTTTGGACAGAGCACCAGGCAACCTTGGAAGATTATCTCTTAATTTCCTGCTAAACATAAGTTCAGCTGGACTAAAACCAGAATCAAGTGGCGTATTTCTGTAGATCAACAGTGCAAGATAAATATCCTTATTTTTTTTCAACAAATTCTTTGCAATTTTAACTGCAGCTTCAGCACAACCATTTGATTGTGAATAATATGGACTGCTTGTTATGTGCTCAAAATTATATTCTCTAGCAAAATCTTTGAACTTGGTTTTGAACTGTGAACCGCAATCAGTTCTCACAATCTCTGGAATTCCGAATCTCGAGAATATATCTTTGCAATGTTCAATTACCTGAATTTCAGTACAATTAGATAATTTTTTAATTTCTATAAACCTTGAGTAGTAATCAATCATAACCATATACCAATCATTGTTGAAATAAAATAAGTCAATGCCTATTTTTTGCCATGGCCTCATAGGAGTTCTTTCTAAAACAATATTCTCTTTAGGATTTACCCTTTCTTCTATGCACTGAGGACAATTTTGAATTAGTCTATCAATCTGAGTTGACATACCAAGCCACCACATAGTTTGCTTGGCCCTATTTCTGCATTTACTAATACCTAAATGACCCTCATGTATTTTATTTAACATTTCCAATTGCATACATTCTGGAATCACTAAGCGACATTTGAAAAGAAGTAAACCCTCCACTATAGAAAAGTCATATCTGTATTGATAAAATTGCTTAATTTTGTCAGGTATTTTCGATTGTTTCGGCCACTCATTATCTGTATAATTTATTAAACTACTACAAATCTCTGATTTTCTTTGTTCTTGTTTTATTTTTTCCAATACCTGATCCTTAACTGGTATATTATTAAGTATGAAATTAAGATAATGCTCAGAGCTGTCCTTATCCTGACCTACATCTGTGTTTGGTAGCGGGCTTCTTGATAAAGCATCTGGAAGAACTAACTTCTTTCCTGGTATGTATGTAACACTATAATTGAATTTAGTTAATCGCATTCTAAATGACATAAGTCGAGGAGTCAAGTCGTCAATTGGTTTTGTTTGCAATATCTGTATAAGTGGCTTGTGGTCTGTTTCTAAGTGAACTTTAATACCATACACAAAGTCCTTAAATCGCTCTACAGCCCATGTTAATGCAAGGCATTCTTTTTCAATTTGTGAATATCTTTTCTCTGTATCTGTTAACGTTCTACTAGCATAAGCAACTATCTGTCTGATTTTATCAGAATTTTCTTGCATAAGTGTAGCCCCTAAACCAAATGAACTACTATCTGCTGCTAAAATGACTTTTTTAGATGGGTCATAATGTGCTAATATTGGGGCTGTTTTTAAAATTTCTTTTATTTCCTGAAATGCTTTTTTCTGGTCAACGTCCCACAAAAATTCTGTATTTTCTCTCAAAAGACTGTATATTGGACTCAAAATTTCTGTTTTATTTGGAATAAACCTACTGACAAAATTAACCATTCCAAGAAATTGCATAACCTCCTTTTTATTTTTTGGCGTATCGAAACCATCTATGGCTTGCAATCGTTCAGGGTCTGGACGGATACCTTGTGGGTTAATGATATGCCCCAAATACTTAATTTCTTGTTTACCAAATTGGCATTTATTTTTATTTAATGTGATACCTTTTTCTTGCAGTCTTTTTAAAACCTCTCGCAAAATTTTATCATGTTTCTCTCTATTTTCTGCAAAAACCAAAATATCATCGACATGACATACTACTCCGTCCAGGTCCTGAAACAATTCTGAGAACTTCATTGAGAAGTATTCCGGAGCGCAATTAAGACCAAAAGGGAGACGTTTGTACATATATCTCCCAAATGGAGTTATAATTGTTGTGAGCTGTGCGGCCTGTTCCGTTAATTTGATTTGATGAAATCCTGATGTAGCATCACATTTTGAAAAGAATTTTGAATTTTTTAGCCTAGCTAATGTCACTTCAACTTTAGGAATTGGAAAAATTGGTCTTTGAATGTTTTTGTTTAACTCAGTATAATCTCCACAAATCCTAACATTATTTTCATCTTTGGGAACCACAACTATTGGTGAACAATACTGTGTTGGCTCCTCTACTTTAGTCAACACTCCTAAATTACACAATCTATCCAACTCAGCTTTAACTTTGTCTAATAAAGGGATTGGCACTACCCTTGGTGTATATTGCTTATAACTTTTAATTTTATCAGACACAGTTATGTCAAAAGGTTCATTAAATATGCCCAACTCATCAAAAATTTTTGGAAATTCTTGCTCGACATTAACTGTACTTTCAATACTATTCTCACCAAGAACATTATTAATTCCTAAAATTTTAATTATTTTCATACTTTCTATAGCCGGCACTCCTAATATTGGCATTTTTAAGTTTCTAACTACAAATATGTCACCTGTATATTCTTTATCTCCATATTTTAATGTTCCTTTAATCACACCCAACACTGTTAATCTTGTCTGATCAGGACCTCTGATGCTGGTTTTACATGGAAATATTTCACCCTCAACACTATTTTCTGGAACTGCCACTACGTCTGCGCCTGTGTCCAACAAAAATTTCAGCTTAGTTTTATATGTGCCTTTCTCGTAAACTTCAACATCTATTGTATATCCATTAGTATTGTGGATGACACATACCCTCAATTCTTCATTCACACTGCTTTTGCCTCTGCAACATCTTGCAAAGTGTCCAACCTTCTTGCAATTCATACATACTGCTCGGAGCGCTGGACATAATGTTCTGTTTTTGTGTAAACCTCTTCCGCAAAACCAACAACTGCCCTGCTGGTTATCATATTCTTTTTTCATTTTATTTATCTCCAACTCTCCGGTAGCATTAAAAGCTGCTTGACTCTCCAATAAATCTACATTTCGTGCCGTTGCCACCGCTTGGTCCAATGTAAGATTGATATTCAAAAGCAACTTTTCTCTAGCTTTCTGACTTTTTATGCCCACCACTATTTGGTCTCTAATCATTTCTTCCTTTAAAGTACCATACTCACAATTCTCTGCTAGCACATGTAAACTTCTGATATACTCATCCACTGATTCCGTCCCTTGTAATTTTTTATGAAATGTATATCTTGAGTAGACAATATTTTTCTTCGGTTTAAAATGCTCAGTGATCTTTGTCAGCACATCTTGTAATGTGTGCAAGTCTGAAATTTTTAGCTGTAGAACTAATTCTTCTGCTTTTTCACCCATGAGATAAAGCAACATATCTATCTGCTCTTCTTGAGACTTCGAGCCATTTTCCGACACTGACATAAAACGTTCAAAGCGTTTTTTCCATACTTGCCAGTTTTCTGGCTGAAAATCGAATGGCTGTGGCGGAGTAACCATGGATGGCGTCACTAAATTTATAACCTGCTGCCTCACTTCTTCCTCTGAATCCGGCATGGTCCCGCCAATAAATAAAAATATTGATTTTAGTGGACTGTATGCGAAGCGTCAAAATGGCGGACCATACTGGCGTGACAAGTATAAAAATTTGGAAAGCTTGTTACCTTAGTATCCCTTGTGATCCAATCTCGTCCAGGATGCACACACCACTGAGTCTGCTGCCAGGACTATGTCCTTGTCGGAGGAACACGATTATGGTCTTGTCTAGGATCTTGACAAAAGACGGTGCGCGCGCGTGTTCTGTTTGCTGGTAAAATCGCAACTGATCAAGGTCAGCGCGAGCGCACGAAGGATCGTTGCCCGCAGATGGCGCATGCGTATAGCGCACACACCAAGGATTTGATGAAATCCAAAAGGATTCCAAGGATCCAAACTTATCCTTGGTTATTTACACTAGCCCGCCAGCGTATTTAAAACCAAAATAAACGTATATAAATATTGGCGGAACCATTTCCCCGGCCTTGAAAGTACCAGGTTTCAAAACAAATTGGTAAGAAACAAATAACATATTAACATAAACCTCAACACCCTAATCCTTATTGCGAAAACACACTTTGGTGAATAATAGAGAAAATAAAATAAAATAAAGAACTAAACTAATCTTCTAAACAGACACCTAATAACTACGCATTATTATATCACGCAATTACTGCGTTGGAAGAGGGCATAATTTCACAATGGGTCTTTTAAAGAGCCCGTGCTTGGTCTTCACAGTCGCTACACGAACTACGCCATCCTTCCCTGGGAAGGTCTTGGTGATTATGCCGAGTGGCCAGAACAAACTTGGGCCATCCTGCATTACAACCACAAGGGTGTTCTCCATGACAGGGCAAGCTGGAGTGTTCCACTTTTGTCGTACCTGAAGGGTGTGCAAGTATTCGTTACGCCACCGCTTCCAAAACGACTGCACTAACAAATCTAATAATTCGTGACGTGGAAGGAGGTGAACAGCGGGATCTGTCACCTCATGCGACGGCAAATGTTTAAGCGGAGTGGTGTTAAGAAAGTGCGCGGGTGTTAAAGCTGTTGGCTCTGAAGGGTCAGAGCTGAGTACAGTGAGTGGACGTGAGTTAAGTAAAGCCTCTATTTGCGTGAGTACCGTAATGAGTTCCTCCTGAGACAGAATCTGCTGGCCGATGACCTTGAAGAGGTGAGTCTTAATACTCTTTACAGTACTCTCCCAGCAACCTCCAAAATGTGGGGCGTTTGGTGGGATCATCTTCCATTGTATGCGTTGTTCCGCAAGCTCATTGAAGTAATATTCTTTATATTCCTTCGAGAGAAACTCATAAAGTTCACGCATGTAGGTTCGTGCACCTATATAATTCGTCCCATGGTCTGTGTAAAGGCACTTAATGGGCCCACGCCGGGATAAAAACCTTTTAAAGGCAGCGAGAAAACTCACAGTCGTCATATCAGTCGCAAGTTCGATATGAACTGCTCGAGTAGTTAAACACGTAAAGACGCATATATATGCCTTTTTACTTCGAATACCCCTACCTCTCGTTGGCGTACAATATATTGGTCCAGCATAGTCGCAACCTGAGTGCGTAAATGCTTTTTCAACACTTTTGACCCTAGAAGAGGGCAGATCAGCCATCATTGGGAAGGTAGGTCGCGGTTTTGCACGAAAGCAAAGATTACAATTATGGATTCGTAAGCGAATAATCCGTCTAGCAGCAATAATCCAATATTGCTGACGAAGAATTGACATCAAGAGCTCTGGACCCGTATGTAGGTAAAGTCGATGATAGTGATCCACGATTAAACTCGTCACATGATCACGAGACGGTAGTAAAATTGGGTGCTGATAATCAAAGCTAACGTCTGAATTTGACAAACGACCACCAACGCGAATCAGACCGTTTCTTTTGAATGGTTTTAACGATTGAATGGTCACACTGCAGCTTTTACCACTGTCAATATTCTGTGAATCTTGAGAAAAGTGAACCTTTTGCACAGCCCGAATAATCTCCTGTTCGCTTTCAATTAGGTCTGATGCTGTGATCGGACCACGCGGTAATTTTTTGCACATCTTGAGGATGAAACATACTACCCGGCACAATTTCCTCCAAGACGAATATTTAAGCGACAGTTCATAAATGAATGGCTTAACAGCTGCATCACTACCAGCGGAAGCCACATGAGTGGCTAGAGATATTGGAACCGGTTTTATTTCCGGCAATTCATTATCGTTGCTGAATACAAAAGGCTGTATTGGCCAGTCAGACTGAGGAAGTTTAGCCCATGGTGGGCCTTGCAACCACAGCGGATGATTTAGGAGTTGTCCAGGTGACAATCCACGCGATAGACAATCACTCGGGTTTTCATCTCCTTTGACATGAAAAAAGTGCTCAGGAGAGAGCAATTGCTGAATTTTGGAAACCCGATTGGCCACAAATGTGTGCCATCGATGCGGTGAAGACTTGATCCAACTCAATGTAACTGTTGAATCGGAGAAGGCATACACACCGTCTATGTTGAATCGTGCAGAATAAGTGTCAACAACCTTGTTCATGAGAGTGGCAAGCAATAATGCTGCACAAAGCTCAAGACGAGCAAGAGAGACTACTTTCAAAGGAGTGACTTTGGATTTTGCACATACAAGTGTAACACTGACACTATTCCCGGATGTGACGTGAGCGTAAACAACACCTCCATACCCGACTTCACTCGCGTCTGCGAATCCGATAACAGAAACGGAACAATGTTTAGCTACACCGATATGGCGCGGAAACTTTAACTGAGTTATTAATGGCAATTCTGTCTGAAACCTTTTCCAAAGACAAACAGTGTGCGGAGAGGGAACATCATCCCAACCAATTTTTTGTAGCCAAAGCTCCTTTATTAAGAGCTTAGCGTATAAGACGACAGGTGCGACTAAACCTAACACATCAAAGAGACGCGCTATAGATGATAACATATTGCGTTTCGTGCAAGGACGGTCGTCAGGAACAACCTTGAACACGAAAATGTCTTCATTGGGAAGCCAACAAAGTCCTAGAACTTTTAAAGTGGCTTCTTTATCGAACTCAACACTTTGTTCTAATCGAAGAGATTCAGGGATTTGCGAGAGCACTTCTATTGAGTTACTAGACCATTTTGCTAGCTGAAATCCGCCAGCACGGAATAAATCAATCAGCTGATGTGCTGCGGAAACAGCTTGCGTAGAATCTAGCAATGAACTTACAATATCGTCAACATAGGTGTCTCTTGTAGAAATCTCTTGAGCAAGAGGAAAACGAGCTCCTTCATCAGTTGCTAGCTGATGTATGGTACGGATGGCCAAGAACGGGCTGGAACGAAGGCCGAAGGCTACGCGGTTGAATTCATAAACCTGAAGTGGATCGTTCATATTGAACCTATACAGTATACGCTGATAAGGGCGATCTTGCTCTCGCACGCTTATTTGAAGATAATGCTGTCTGACATCTGCAGAAATCGCAATAGGAAACAGACGCAAATTGAGTAACAGCGTAAACAATTCAGGTTGAAGACTTGGGCCTGTGTATAGAATATCATTTAACGCTAAACCAGTCTCGGTCTTTGCGCTACTTGGATCTAGAACTATTCTTAATTTGGTGGTAGCTTTATCTTCACGGTAGACACCGTGGTGCGGAATAAAGTATTGTCCTTCACTAGAGACATTAACATTATCAACCAGTGATATATACGCTTTATCTATATATTCCTTGATAACGTCATCGTATAAAAGCTTGAGTTTAGGTTTGGTTTCGAATTTACGTTCTAACGTCAAGAAACGACGTTTAGCAACATTGAATGAACGACCTAAAACATCTGTTGGATCAGCCTTGAAGGGTAAGGCAACTTCATACCTTCCTGTCGAATCGCGAGTTGTTGTCTTGGAATAAAAATCCTGACAATAATTATCGTCCACACTTAAGGGTGGTGCAGATTCAATCTCCTCTACCTCCCAGAACTTACGTATGAGTGACTCAACCTCACACGACGCGGTTGAACAAAACGATAATGAAGACTTAGGAGGTGACCTTATCAGAGCATCTCCAAGAATTATATACCCTAAGACAGTTTCAAGTGCGTCTGGGGTTCCTGGTGGATTGACTATTTTCCCCGGCCGTAGCATCTCTGCAAACAGCTGAACACCGATCAGAAGATCAACATCCCCTGGAATCGCCCATGTGTTGTCCGCAAGTGACATATTTTCAAAACATTCGACAATTCTTGGATCAACTTGACAAGTAGGTAACTCACAAGTGATTTGTGGTAATACGAGCGCTTCGATAGTATACTGTGATGCTTTATCAAAACGAGATCTAAAAGTCACGTCAACTTTACCTTTAATAGGTTGCGGAGAACCACCAATGCCTTGTACAGTGGTTAATGAAGTTGAGCGAAGTGGAAGTCCTAGCATAGTACAACATTTTACGGTGGCATAATGCCGTTGAGAACCAGGATCAAGGATGCACCTAATATTTACATCCTTTCCACCACGGCCTACAGCAAGTACCCGTGCGGTAGCAAGGAGTTCAGTGGAATGAGTTGAAGAAGTCGAAGAAACATTACAAGATGAATGTTGCGGGTTAGTCTCATTTGATGAGGACGCGGTAGTTACAACAGAACCATCAGTATTATTATTACCACCTAAGTGGTCAACAGCAGTATGCTGCGGTGCGGGAGCGTTATTTGATGTCTGCGCATTATTAAAATGCAACAACGAATGATGCCTGCCATGACATTTGCGACATGATGATCGTGAATTGCATTTATAAGCTCCATGTTGTGAGCTCAGGCAATTAGTGCATATTTTATTGTCCTTAACAAACGAGTAACGTTCGTTAGGCGAAAGCTGTAAAAACCTATTACAGGTGTACAGTTGCGGGTGTGTGCCGTCACATAAGACACATTTTGATTTAGATGCGTGTGAATTTGACTGAGTACCTACATATGTTTGAGGCACACGCGGTGGTGCAGTGGATGTACGTGGCTTATATGTTTTTTCAACAGCGATAGGTGCGTTGTGCGAGCGTTGTGCAGAGCGTTGTAAGACCTTTGCGTGCTGCTGCACAAATTCAACAAATGAATTATAATTTGGAATGTCTGTGTCATTACGAATTGATGATTCATAACACTTAGCCGTGTCTGCGTCTAATAAATTTAAACCCATATAAACAAAGATAAAATCACCCAAATCTGCAATTCCCAATTGTTTTATAGCTGTTATTGAAGCGACATAACGATCAATTAATTTTTCCAAATTATTTGCAGACGGATTAGCGGATAATGGTTTCATTGAAAAAACTTGATTTAAATAAGAGGTAGCAAGGGCACGCTTGTCCTGATATTTTTTTATTAAAGCATTCCAGGTTGATTCATAATTTGCCGCAGCGGGAGCCACTCCAGCACAAATTTCCTTTGCACGACCAGTTAAATGGCCAAACAAATAATGGACACGTTCGGAATCCGTTAAGTCTTCGTTGTCGTGAATGACACGTTTAAAAGTTTCATAAAAGAAAGGAAAATTTTGAATGTCTCCATTAAAAGACGGAATTTCGATGTGTGGTACCTTCATTCCTTTCTTTTTTGAGGTTTCAACCGGCGCGTCTTTTGCTACCGAAGGTGGTGGCACAGGTCTCTCGAATTTTGTGTACTTCCGCATAACATATGAGTACATGTCCTCAAAAGCTGACAGCGATTGATAGTTCACAGTGTATTCTGGATTTAATTCTAATTGTAGTAAATTAATTTCATCTACTATCGCGATATATTCCGAACGCCGTTTATCTGCTAACTCTGCCTGTGCCATAAAAGCCTGTCGATTTTTTTCACTTTTTAAATCAGCCAATAAATTGAATGTAGTCTGCATCGAATTAAAATACTGTGCCCTTTTAGATTCATTTAATTTGAGACGTGCTTGCGTCGTCGTCATGGTGACGTACGAATAAAACAAAAGTAATTTCTTATTAAACAATCAAATCCAACTACTTGTTTGTTCGGAGTAAAGCGACGCGGTGATCAACAAACGAAAACTCGTTTATCTATATATAACCACTATGTAGGTCAGCATGTACCTTACTATTACAATTAAAAGTATACAAGCGATGCGG
Source organism: Ypsolopha sequella (assembly GCA_934047225.1). Taxonomy (NCBI): domain Eukaryota; kingdom Metazoa; phylum Arthropoda; class Insecta; order Lepidoptera; family Ypsolophidae; genus Ypsolopha; species Ypsolopha sequella. The sequence goes on from OW203987.1 coordinate 28,341,287, forward strand.
ATATGTACAAAAAATGTACTCGATAAATTATAAACACGAAACAGTTTTTTATTTATCTTCACAACACAAAATTCAAACGCAGATTTACGTAAATAATCTCGGAAGCAGAATTCTATTCAATGCAATGATCATTTAATATCCCGAACCACAATAAGTAAACAAGATAATGGAGAAATGTACCTACCTAAGTATTATGTTCAAATCGCTTAGGTCTACAACAGCTCAGTATTTCGATGATTAAACAAAAAGTGTAAAGAATAGGTAAGTAGTAAGTATCCACTTATTCAAGCGGTCTTGTTATTAGAAAATAACTGGAAAAATATAATAATAGAATAAGTGGGTAATTACACTTCCACGCGAATTAACCATCAAAATACAAAGTGTATAACCAAGAGCCTTATTATTTCAAACTAACGCGAGCAAATAACAACAAAACTAGTTAGGGTTGTAGGCAATAGGCAGATATGTCAAGTACATACATGAGCAAGTGTATGTATGTATGTCTGTATTTAATTAAGCGGTGCGTTATAAGCCGCGAAGATGCGACGGTACAAAATAATTTTGTTTGTCCGTTACGACTAAACCAGCGATATATATGCCAAAAGCTGTTAAAAGCTACCAATCTATGTGTTTAGATATGATTAACAATAGAATGTATATAATTCGAAGCAAAAGAAATAGCAGTTAAAATAAAATACGAATTATAAACATTCGCGCGGTAAGCACAATGCAACTTTCTATGAATGTGTGAACGGTTCATATAAATTACACCATGAAATGGCTGAAAACTTAAATAACGGTGCAACAATATAATATCACTTTAATACAGTTATAAGCAAATGTACACTTGATAGCTATTAGCAGGTAAACAAGATTTACTGAGATCGATCGATGAGACAAAGAGACTTTGAAATGGTTTCTCAAGCGTTACGCTAATTTCACCTGAATGTGTTCGCAATAAGGTTGATGTCGTATGCAACTATTTCATATGAATTTTATAGAAGCATAAAATATTAGCAAATTAGGCGAAATATGCTGATTATAACATTAAATCCAGCTCGAAGGATCAAACTATGGTCCCGCCAATAAATAAAAATATTGATTTTAGTGGACTGTATGCGAAGCGTCAAAATGGCGGACCATACTGGCGTGACAAGTATAAAAATTTGGAAAGCTTGTTACCTTAGTATCCCTTGTGATCCAATCTCGTCCAGGATGCACACACCACTGAGTCTGCTGCCAGGACTATGTCCTTGTCGGAGGAACACGATTATGGTCTTGTCTAGGATCTTGACAAAAGACGGTGCGCGCGCGTGTTCTGTTTGCTGGTAAAATCGCAACTGATCAAGGTCAGCGCGAGCGCACGAAGGATCGTTGCCCGCAGATGGCGCATGCGTATAGCGCACACACCAAGGATTTGATGAAATCCAAAAGGATTCCAAGGATCCAAACTTATCCTTGGTTATTTACACTAGCCCGCCAGCGTATTTAAAACCAAAATAAACGTATATAAATATTGGCGGAACCACGGCATCTTAACTGATTATTTTTTTTCACTGGGTTCTTGAAAAGATTTATTACGCTGCCACCATGTTGTAATGAAACAAAAGCTTCTAAATAAGGTTTATGTTTATTTACTAAGTAATCTAAGTATACGGATCATGCGTATCACAAGTCACAATAGAGAATCGACAACAGACAGAACCACAGAGCATATTTGACATAAGCAGCAGCTGCGTTCTAAAAGTAACAATTAGTTACGTTCAATATTACAACACTGATGTAGCTCAATATATCACGTTTCGAATCGCGTTGGCTTTTGTACTGCTCGGGGCACTCAGTCCTGAAGTCGTCGCCTTTGACATCAAATATAACGCCTAGCGTTTTGAGGGACATGGTATCATCGTGTTTTTGGAGGTCTAGCTCTCCGAAGTGATGGGTCTCTTTAGGTATATTACTCAGTTTAGTCTGGCAGTTAGAAGCCCATTTGTGCAATTGAAACCCTCCCAGAGCAAGAAGCTGAATTAATTCAGACTGCATTTTATTCAAAGTATCTTCAGAGCGACTGTTACATAAAACGTCATCGACATATGTATTTTCTTTTAGAATCAAAGATGCTAAAGGAAACTCGGTATTGTACTTGTTTGCAAGTTCTATGAGACAGCGAGTAGCAAGATATGATGATGGCTTAAGGCCGTAGGTGACAGTATTCAACTGTATGCACCTGATATCTTGGTCAGGTGACTCGCGCCATAAGATGTTTTGTAGAGAGCGCTGCGACGGATCTAGCTCAATACACCTAAACATCTTCTGAATATCACAGATAAAGAAAAATTTCTCTAATCTAAAAGAGAGCAGTATAGAAAAAAGATCCTTTTGAACCACTGGACCATTGAATAACAGATCATTGAGAGAGACTTTCTTATTCGTGCGCATATAAGCGTCAAAAACGGTTCTCAATTTGGTGGTCTTACTGCTTTCTTTTATCACGGCATGGTGAGGGAGAAAAAATACAGGATCGTTAGATAAATCAAAACTACCTATGTCTCGATACTCACCATGTTTCAAGTCGATATATTGATCGATGAATTTGGTATATTCAGTGAGAAGAGTTGGGTTTTTTTGCAACCGCTTCTCTAAGTTATGGAACCTCTTTAGTGCTAAATGGAAAGATTCTCCCAATTCGGAGTTGACCTGCTCTAATGGAACTTTGATGGGCATTGTAACTTGAAACTTCTGATTTTCTAATTTGGTAGTTTCATTAAAAACTTTTTCACAATACTCGTGTTCAGGTAATTGGTCAGGGAAAATTTCAGGCACCTTTTCAGACCTCCAAAATGCGCTCATAGTGTCATTTAAATCGTTATTACATTCTTTACAAAACATCGATACAATCTGATTATTTGTAGTTTTTGAAGATACATTGCTGCGGCCAGCGACGATGAGCCCGAATGCAGTGTGAACTAAAGACGGCTGTCTAGGAGTAATTGAAACGTTTCGTGTAGTTGCAGGTGGTTGCTTGCTCACAGAAATTAATTCATCAGGCTGCGGCAAGAGGACCTGGAAGAAAACGTCGGCTCCTAGCAACAAGTCCACATCACCAGGCGTGTTAAAGTTTGCATCGACTAGCTTATAATTGGCAGGGAATGTAATAGATGACACATCAATATAGTTTTGTGGCAATTTTGTGGTAATCGTTTTTACAATGTGGCAGTTGACATCGATCTTGAATGGATAAACGGTGGAATGAACCTCAAGGTTTATACATTTGTTAACCACTTGTTTTTGGTTAGTGATACCCACGATGCTGGTGTTTGTGTTAGTCGGAGACAAGCCTAGTATATCTACCATGTTCTTCGTGACAAAACAAGCTTGACTAGCACTGTCAAGCAGAGCCCTAGCATAAATTATGGTGCCCGACTGTGATACAAGTTTAACCTGGACGGTAGGCAACAAAATTTCACCCCGAGTAATGCTAGAACTCGATAGCAAGGTCACCTTTGGGTTAGATTCTGAATCTATGCCATGCAGTAGTGTATTGTGCTCCTTCTTACACTCAGCACATTTAAAATGATACTTGCATTTGCGTTTGTGTTGTGTCAAACATACTTTACATATTTTGTTTGCTAAAGCGAACTCTAAGCGCTTGTTTGGTGCCGAAAGCTTAAAAGCTGGGCACTGAAATATTTTATGATCAAGTGACTTACAGAAAGTGCATGATGCATTTGCATGTGGAGTAGCTACAGCGTGGCTTGCAAGTCGCTGCATGTGACCTTGTGGTTTGTTTAGGCTGGTTTCCGTAGATTCGAGCGCAAGTGCGCGGTGGTCCAGGTACTCTAGAAGCTCACTTATAGAAGGAAGCTCCTTATTATCCCGGTCCAGCTGGAACGCGCGTACAGTCAGCATGTCAAGCTTGCGCAGTAGGATACATACAATAACACTGTCCCACTGGTCGACTGGCTCGTGCAGGTTCTTAAGCGCTGCGAGGTGTTGTTTAGCATCTGAAATTAGCGTGCGTAAGTTTTTAGTTGTAGAACGTGTAATGTTGGGCAAGTCTAAAAGTGTGTAGACATGTTCATGAATGATTTTTGTCTTATTGTCGTATCGTTCTTTCAATAATTGTAGTGCTTGTTCATAGCTTCCATCCTCCAATGGTAAATTGTTAATTAAAGAGTGCGGCTCTTCACTCATAAAACCCTTTAAGTAATATAATTTTTGAATAGGGAGTAATGATTCGTCCGTGTGGATCATTGCAGTGAAGAGGTTTATGAACTCATAATACTCTATATACTTACCAGTGAAGGTTGGAATTACTACATTTGGCAATTTAGTTCTGGAACCTGAAGGCTTATGTTCTGATTTGAAATGAGGACCTTCCGAGGCCTGTGTGGTCATGCTGTTAATTAATTGGTCAAGACTGGCCACAAGCTCGATATAAGTTTCTTCGATGTCGGCTCCATCCTCGATAGGGACCTGATCTCCTTGGGCTGCTTCATAGCAGGTTATTTGGATATTGAAGGATTTGTATTCCTTGTAGACATCATGTAGATTACTTAATTTTGCTCGTAAGTATTCTACAGACCTTGATAAAAGTCCAGACGAATCTACCAAATTTTTAAGCCGTGTTATAGAAGCCTTAGCGTGGCCTCTACACGCAACAATTTGTGACAGTTTCGACATTTTATGTAAAACAATAAAGCACTATTATTTGGAATAATTACTAGGTTACAACGTTTTAAACCTTACTATAAGTAGAACGATAATATTATTATTATGATTACACGTAATGAGGTTACAATATAAGATCATTGATTGCCTACACGTTACTTACTCTTTTGACGCTAGGGTACAAGAAGGTGTATACTCCTCCATAGACTTATCCTGAGTCTATGCACAACTCTTATCTATGCACTTACTTCTAGTATATCTATGACAAGACGAGATAAACAAGATGGCGTATTTGGCTAACTTCAAGGTGATCGAAGGCTTCGTTGTAGTTTACGTATCGCGAAACTTGCCGAATGGGGGCGCTGCGATTGCTTCGTTCGTCCAATCCAAAGAATGCAGAATGTTCCTTGTTTTTGCTTTGAGTTGACGTGTCACTTGATGATGAATGGATTTTCGTTCGGGTCGTTGTTCGCCTGAATTCGGCTACTTTCGTGACGTCCCGAAGATAGCGCTTGATGGCGATATGATGTAAGCAATGCTGCCAATTGAACAAAAAAGTACTTGTGGTCACCCTGCACGGCACTGATTGGTCCAACCTGGTGCTTATATTTGATCGGCTTGAGCGCGAAAATTCAAGTGCGCTGAGAACTCGATGCACTGAAGAGGTTGAATTTGTCGCACGTGGTAAATGTCACGACCACGCACGAACCAACGCGTAATGGCGGATGACATTGAAGTAGGCAGTCTTCAAGATTGCTTCTTTGTTGCTTCTTCTCGGTCACAAATAATGATGACCTCGTTGATCCTCGTCAAGTCCAATGGGCGTAGCACTGATTGATAAACACCAAAATAGCTAGTTCTTGCGAAGGACCATTTTATGTTGGCATTGAAGATGCCAACACAAAGTATGACGTGCGCTCCGTTGGGAGGATACAGGAAGAAGAAGGAGGCAGCTAATGTTTTAAAGAGAGAGAACATTAACATTTTTAATTTGCAAAGCAAAGAGTTTTTATGTTTCCAACACACGCATCTGTGTGTCTGAGTACGAATGTGAGTGCTTGTTCTAATATTCACTACTCGATATATTTTTACTCTAGAGCTGTGGTGAAGCTAAGTAGGACGCTGAGCTCTCAATCTTAAGACATGAAGGGTGATTCTCAGTTTGTCGAATTAGCTTTTTCGACCGTAAAAATCCGTATTACCTGTTGAAATCCATACATTTTTAGCTTGAGTTTTTGAGATCTCGCTTAGACTGATTCCTCGGAATAGCTTTTTACGGATACTCTGATACATGCGACAATTTGCGAAGGTTGAAGACCGATTTTTAGAAGCTACAGAAACCTATAAAGTTTCTTTTTCCCGGATTTATAACATGTTTTACATGTTTTAAAGTTAGTATCTCAGGGCATTTATCACGTGATAAACAAAGTTGTATGAAATATAAAGCGTGTGAAAAATGTTGCCAGAATAGCTGCCTTGGGTTCGACCTCTGCGATCGAGCATACACCCATAAGTTTTTCGGAATTAAGCTGCATAAATATTATTTGTAAAATAACCAATTTCTGACGGTAAAAAAGCTGTGGGTTAAACCTGTATGCGCTAAAAGTGTGGAAATTTTTGTGCCCAAAGCACTGTAATAAGGCTCGCTCCAAACACGTTGGGATGTTAAAATCGTTGATAAAAAGAGGGTGATGCGAGTGTTCTCTATTTTGTGACACACCCGGAATCACTGCTGATACCTCCCAGGTATTTAAGTCGTGATGATATTATGTTTTATTCTACAATAAAAATAAGATAGCGTTTCAGGAAACGCCGTGGCAGCGTCTTTACTAAATATACTTTGGGGGGATGCCAGTGACGTCCACGAACTGGCAGACATCGTGGATAGTTAGTAAATCACATTTTCGAGTGACCACCGCTAAATGTACCCCACCAAGACACCGCCACACGGGTATATTTAGTACCACCAGTTAAAAAAAAATCATCACTCAATCAACTCATCACACCACACAAGTTGACGATACAGTTTAATAACAGTTACAAGAGTATTAAGGTAAAATGTATTAAGGTTTCTCTGTACTAAATACAAGAGCAATCTCAGTAAAGGAGAATGAATGGACCTTGACTTGTGTATATACTACCAAATATATAAGATACAAAACCAAGCTTTGTAGCATTTAAGAAAGTTGTATTGTTAAAATATACCAGTTTGGTCGTTGCACCGTATCATCTATTTTCATTTCGTAATGGTAACTTAAGTCGTACGAGTACGTAGGACCGCTATTAACCTCTAAATTTAGTAAAATTTATGAGATTTTTTGTTTTCAGTGTATTTTGATAGAATATATCGGGTATCATCAGTAATGACTTCAAAAAAGCGCAACTCAATTCCTCACTCTCACCCATTGCTCATAAAAATTGTTTATGTCTTGTACATAAATTCGCGCGCTATTGTCTATTTGTTTGTTTACATAATTTTAGTTTCGATAGTCGCCGCGCGCCGCCGCCGGGCTTATTAACACGAGTCATCTTTATTTTTTGACAATTTAATTAATTAGATAAGGGAACAGGGTAATCCCTGGTTTTAGCTTAAACTATAGAAATAAGCTCTTTTCATTTGTAATAATAGGTACCTAATTGAGAATCTTTTTTTAAGTAAATAAACCAATTATCATTACTTATCTTATCTTATCTCAACGGTTTAAAAGATCAAAATATAAAGCTAAATAGTAACCATTCTAAAAAAACCCAGTTCAGCTTACTTCAGTCAGTTCAGAACCCAGTTCAGAACCTCAAGAGGTTTAGTCAGTGATCGACAAAAACACCAGGTTTGGTCAAATCTAAAAACAGCATCCAGTCTAACCGTCCCACTAAACTGAAAATGGCTAATATGGCCTCATTGCTTATATCAACATAAATGTGCTTAGTGTTAAATAATTACTTAGATATAAATTTACTTTTATGTTGATTCCTGGCTCCGTAGCATAGTGTTTAATCGCGCGTGACGCGGATTAGTACAATCACAGGTGCGAGGAGCGTGACTCGATATTTTTGCGATTAAACAGTATGTCACGTTCCTCGCACCTGTGGTTCAACTAAGCCGCGTCGCGCGCGAATAAACATTATGCTACGGGGCCAGATCTCATTAAAAACTTCTTTTATGTAGTTAACTGGCTTACAATTACAACTCTTTATCTTCATCATTTATTACAGACGCTGGCCGCATATAATTATTTATAGTAGTTTGTAATCACGCCACGCTAGGTCCTAAATTTACCCAATTGTGATACTCCAACTCAGGTAACAACATTTTCAAAGTCTCATGCCAACTATACGCGACCACAACGCTTTGGAGAGTTTCCATAAGGTACATTTAGTAAAGACGCGCCGTAGCATAATCAAGTATGGACCTGGTGCAGTTTTTCCGAATTGTTTTAATACCAACGTGAGTAATGAAAATCATTTAAATTCAATGCTTGCATAGTTACCTTCGATCGTTGATTTGAATTGAAAAGCACGTACGCCGCGCCGTACCTATTGGAGACTCATAAAACATGAAAAACTGTTTGAAATTCGAATTCGAAAAATATTTGGTTGAAAAATATAGTGGCCCAGTGTCGGTTGCAATAAATCTCTAAACTAACAACATTTTTCATAGAGAGAGCTGGTTTTTGCCGACGCGAGTGAACCGGCGGCCCCGTTGCGACCCGATGTTGAACTTTGTCCAAAAATGTTGCTGTTTTTTTGCTAGTTTTTTTTTTGCTTAACTTGTTTCAGATCGCTAACGGTTACAACTGGTAGTCTTATTGATTCGTGCTGCTAAACAGTACGCGTCCTTGGCTCAATGTGATGAGACGCGTTCTCTTTTTTGCTACGGCGCGTTGTAGACCAGCGGGTCTACCGCGTAATTCTCATTTTCATCAACATCAACTTGAGATTGAAATTTGACGTGCGTGCGACGACGCCCGCCTAACATGCTTTCTCTTTTGCACGCGTTGAATATCGCATGCATTTGATTGAAGTTGATACAATTGAGAATTACGCGGTAAAGCCCCTGCTCAAAGATCTTCCTTCTGTGTCCTCTTTTAGATACAACTTAAAAAAAATTTACCTCTCATCTCTCTGAATGACTTACTGACTAAGCTACTATTTGTCTGTATATATGTATCTGTGTATTTATGTATGTATTTGTATATAGTATATTTTATGTTTATGTTATAGGTTTAAAATAACTTTTACATATTGTTATGCACTGATTAAGTTATATTTTCAAGATAAAAATGTTTTAATGTTTTCCCAGGGTTGACTGGAAGAAATTTCTTTTAGGAATAAGTCCGCCCTTGCCTTCTATCTGTTCTTTGTGTGTATCTTGTCTTCTTATTTGTGTGAAATAAAGTTTTTATTCATTCATTCATTCATTCATTAATTCGTTGTCTGAACGCATATAAATTATGTGCGTCGGGAGATGCTATAGATATGACAAAGAAAATATAGCTAGAGATAAGACACAAAGCAGATTATCAAGTTTTCTTCAATTCATCATCGCAGGCGCCTTCAAGACGCAGAGCATCGGAGAGCTGTACTACCTAGCTACGGGATCCGCACGATGGGACAGTGGGTCTTCTTGATCTTCGATGAATTATACTACATTGCAGGTACAATACAAAAGTTTATTTTGTCTTATATAAAAGTAATCGAAACCTCCGCAACAAATGATATCAAAGTGTCTACATACATTTCAACACCGCATTTGTATACAAGGTGTAACAGAAAGGTGTAACCATATTTGGAGAGCTTATTCAGTCAATGGTATAGAGCAACTTTTACTATGGAGCCAACCATAGTAAACCCTGCGCCGGGATCTATGGGGCTTGAGGCGGCCGAGCGGACAACGTACCTGCATCTTTACTACGTTAAAGTCGGAACTAAGCCCGAACAAGTTACCGACCATCTGAAAACTATCTGCCCAAATGATATTTGCACAGTGGAGACTCTTAATGCAAAAGGAAATTATGCTTCGTTCAAACTAGGGGTACCTATGAAAAATGTGGACAATTACATGTCTGTTAAAAACTGGGCCGAGGATGTTCACATAAAACCTTGGAGATCTGGGTTTCGTAAAACACACGAAGACATCCAGAAAATCCCTGTATAAGGTTCTTAACATATTTTATCAAAATGTTCGAGGCTTGCGCACGAAGCTAGACGTGTTTAAAAAATCCGTTCTTAATTCGCATGCAGACATCATATGTATAACGGAAACAAATTTCATCAGTAGTTTATCTGACGGCGAAGCGTTCCCGCCGGGTTACACCGTGCTGCGCCGAGATCGACGTAACGACGCGGGCGCCGGGGGAGCGCTGCTGGCCGTGCGCGACCACTACTGTGTCAAACAAATCACGGACATTGAAGGCTATACTGACGAAATAGAAGCCGTTTTTGCAATTATCTCGCGAAATAACTTTAAGTTTCTGTGCGGTGTCGTGTATATAAAACCCGATTCTCAAGATACTCAGTTTATTAATTTATTTAATGTCATCGAAAATGTTGTAGCTAAATATCCGAAATTATGCAAACTTATTATTGGTGATTTTAACTTAAATTCGTGTGGTGTTAACGCTACCTTGCAGTTTAATTGCATATTAGAATGTTGTAAATTAAAGCAATTTAACTCAATTCGAAACAAATTCGATGGTATTCTAGATCTGGTACTGAGCGACCTTGGCAGTGCACGTGTGGAGGTTAGTGAGGATGTGGAGCCACTGGTGCGTCCAGACGCATATCACCCACCGCTGGAGGTGCGTGCCCAGTTCCCGCGCCGCGCGCCTACCCACCCTATGCGACCGCCACCACCGCCGCGCCCGCCCGAACACACTGATAGCAGTCGCGCCCCGCCCCAGTGGAACTTTCGTAAGGCAGATTTTAATGCACTATATGCGTCGCTCGTGGCTATATCATGGAGCGAGCTTTATGTCATAAGCGATGTCGACCACACTGTAGATTATTTCTACAAAAAAATATTTCAATGTTTTGATGATTGCGTTCCCAGAAAAAAGCGTATTGGGAAGACCACACGGTATGATTACCCGACTTGGTTTACTCTCGATATCATACGCAACATTAAAAATAAGTTTTTTCATCTCAAAAGGTACAAATCAGAAGGTAAACAGTTTAATAGGGAAATGTTTCGATATTACCGTAGCTTGGTCAAGGAACTTATTGACTCAGCATACGACGGATACATAAGACGAACTGAGAAAGAAATTATTTCTGGAATTTTTGGAATTTTATTAGGGAGCAACGCGAGACAAGACAGAAATGTGACGAGTATGAGTACGAGGGAAATACTGTAGTCGGTATTGAGGCAGCAAACGCCTTCGCCTCATACTTTAAATCAGTTTTCCTTTCCGAAGAACCAACTTTGGACGCTGAGGCAGCAGAGCGGAGTGCTGGTCCAGGAGTGAGCTCTTCGCATGTCTCTATTGACGGCTTCACCTCTTCTGACCTTCTGTTAGCCGTACGACGACTGAAAGCTCGTTCCTCGTCGGGTCCCGATGGAGTGCCGCCGTATGTCGTCAAGGATTGTGTAGCGGTACTGGAAGAACCACTCCTGTACATATACAACCTGTCTATAAAACTCTCAGTATATCCGCGTATATGGAAAACCACCAGAGTTACGCCTGTACCCAAGGACGGTTCCAGATCTAAAGTAGAAAATTACAGGCCTATAGCTGTTCTCTCAGTCTTCGGGAAAATATTTGAATCCATGATTAACCGCAGAGTCACTCAACAAGTTCGAGTACATCTATCTGACTGCCAACATGGCTTCCGAGCAGGCAGATCGACCGCAACCAATTTGATCAACTTTGTTGATTATGCCACAACCTCTATGGACAAGCGCAGATCAATTGATGTAGCCTACTTCGACTTCAGAAAGGCATTTGACCGTGTCGATAATGACGTGCTTTTGCAAAAATTCGCTGCAATAGGTTTCACGCCCAAACTGTTAAAACTGTTTGCGAATTACTTTTCCGATAGGGAACAATACGTGCAATTAGCCGGTATGCGATCATATTCCTATGAGACTAATTCTGGAGTCAGTCAGGGAAGTACTTTGGGTCCAACTCAATTTCTCATCATGATAAATGATCTCCCGGAAGTTGTGAGGACGGCTCGGTGCTTGATGTTCGCGGACGATCTGAAACTCTACTTGAGTATAGGTGATCTAGGTGATTCCGAGGCACTGCAGGAGGACATCGACAGTGTTGTAGATTGGAGTGAGCGCAATCACTTGGAGTTTAATAGCTCCAAGTGCAAGGTGATGACGTTCACCAGGTCTCACGCCTCTCCTGACAGAGACTATTACATAGTTGGGACTCCACTAGCACGCGTGTCACAAATAAGAGACTTGGGACTAATGTTGGACAGTGAACTGACTTTTAATGAGCATATTCACGTTACTTGTAAAAAAGCCTTCAAGGCTTTAGGTTTTTTAATAAGACAAACAGCTAGGTTTCAGGATACGGGAACTATTATGACGCTGTTCAATTCCTATGTTAGAAGTAAGTTAGAGTTCAACGCAATCGTCTGGGCTCCACATGAGGATAAATACAAGCTCATGATGGAAAAAGTCCAGCGTAAATTTGCTAGGTATTTGTATAAAAAAATATACGGGTATTATCCTTACCTATTCCCATCTATGTTCGTGGCGGGAATGGTAGGGGTAGACACCCTAGAGTTTAGACGTAAGCTGGCGCTTATAGTGCACTACTATCTGCTATTACACAACCGAGTGGACGACCCCGCTACGCTTGCGAGGTGTTCGCTGGCGGCGCCGGACCGATACGCGATGCTGCGGCGGCGCTCCTTGTTCGCGACGGGTGTGGTACGCACACAGCATGCTCGTTACGCTACCACTTTCCATGCGTGTACACTTTTGAATGAACTGATCGCTCAGTGTCAAGAAGTAGACATTTTTTACACCACACTCGCAAAATTTGCTGCAAGTGTACGTAACTTTTTAAAATTGTTAATTATATAAGGATAATTATATAAGTAGAAATATATGTAATTTAATTATATTATATTATGTAGTATTGTCTTAACCTGCGAGTTGGTATAAAACTGTGAGTAGGTATAAGGTTCTTGTGTAAATAAATAAATAAATAAAATAATAAATAAATAAACCCTGAAATCTCAAAAAAAAATCTGCCCTCCTATACATTTCAGCCGAGCGGCATTGCATTTTTCTATGACAAAGTTAAATTTTTTTTTCGTGGTTCACGGTTTGTTTCAAAGTAAAAGTGGTTCTATACCATTGACTGAATAAGCTCTTCAAATATGGTCACACCTTTCTGTTACACATTGTATATGTTATTCATAAAGCTACAGGCAGCGTTTCGCGGTCAAACACCTTCATCATAACTCGCATTGATACGGCTTGCATTTTGTTACTAGCCCTAGAGAGAGAGTGCCCGTATATATAGTATATCTCATAGACTTGTAATAGTATATTCGAAGTCCATCTCACTCTATCACTATTATATACAATATTCGCACGCTATCACAGTCTAAACGGCCGATTCATAAGGCGGATATTCGCGCAATATTATGCGACTGTAACTGTTTTTAGCCAAAGTTTTCTGCTATCTTTGTGTTTGTGCGTAATGTTTGCTTGTTTCTTGTGAAAATATTGTTAATTGAGTCTTTTTGATAACAAAGTTATTTTATCGTTGCCTATCTTATTCTTATTGTTTGAAGCAGACGCGGCAATAATGGCTGCATTGCTTTGAGTAAATTGTTGTTTGAACGACTTTCCGTTGAAAGCCAGTAAGTGTTTTTCAAAACTTAATTATGAAAATAAAAAACATGTAATTGATATGGGCCGAGCTAGACTGGAAATGAAAATTAATTACAAGAGGAAAGACGGATTCTTTATACATTTCTTTTTACTCGGGCTTCCTTTTCATAAATTTCACCCTTCGCTGCTGATATGTAGCTTATGTCTGAAACAAGACCGTCAAGATTAAGACCGCTAAAAGAATGTTGTAACTTCGTTCGGTAGTTCCGGAGATTATCTGGCCCAAACAAACAAACTTTTCTCTTCATTAAATTGGTGTAGACGATTCATCAGTAGGGATATAGGATGTTCAGAAGAGACTTTGGATGACAGCCATGTTTTTAAAGCTTTTTGGTCCGGAAATGCGTTCTTGCGTCATGCATCAATCGCTTGCTATGCTCAAACTAACTACCGCTAATCTGGAGATCTCGTGGGTTCAAGACTTCAGACACATTTGTTCTATCTGCGTGTTTCGGAAATCATGTTAAGTTGTGGGTCCATATACGCTGGGACGTAATAATCGTATGTGAAACGTGGGTATTCACGACACTACACACAGAAATGAAAACAACTGCACTGTCATACTTTTTGGAACGAAATCGAAGACTTTATTTATTTACATAAATGTGGTCAACACGAAGAAATCTTGATACCGCGATGTACAATCCAAATTGCTGCCATCTATTGGTAGAAAAACGAAACAAAGCTTATACATTGTACAGTGGGTGTATGCGTGTTGACTATGACTTGGATTTCACAATTCATAGACAAAAACAATCTGACACCTCCTTCAGGATTCAAGCTGTGACGATGTATTTTTCTTAAACAGAAATTCAAGTAACATTCTTGCACCAAATATGATAGCCAATGCTAGCAAATCCCTAGCCACAAGTGCATTACTTAATGGAAAACTAATCACAAAGTACATAGAACAAAACTGCAACAAACCACGATAGTAACACAAAGGAAACTATCGACGCTTCGGGCCAAGTTAATCAAACTTCGGACATTCTTATCTGTTTGATAACATTGCGGGAAGCAAACGAAGATGCAGTAAATCGTCTTCATTTATTATTACAGCTCATACCTACTTTATTTTGCGCCGCAGAAAACATACCATAGACAACATTGCCAAGAACGAGCGTTTTTCTCGTTGTTTTTTTTTCTTAGTTCTTAGCTTTCCTCCAGATGTCGCTGTCCATGTCACCATAAATAAAATATGTTTCGTAGCAATCAATGTCAAAGTGGTTTCTAGTTTGTTTGGAACTTAGAATAAGGAATTACAAATTCTAAGGTTTGGAATCTGAGCAAATTTTGTCTTTGATTATGTTGCTAGAGATACGACAGTTCCATCTAGGAATCTTATTTAACACTAAATTTGACACAAGGAAAAACGCTCATTATTACAGTTTGTTTGATCAAATAGTTTGCCGTACAACCAGCAACCGTACACTGTTTCTCAGTTAAAACTGGTTAGGTGTAAAATGACAACAAAATAAAACATATAGCCAAACAGTGTACCAGAGTGGCTTCTTCAAGATGCTATTTTGGAAAGTTTGAGAAAATAAATATGTATGCATCTACTATATTATGTAATCTTTGAAATTCTCATTGATTTTTTGAAATAAATATTTATTTTTGCCTTTTTAAGGATTTTCATTTAATTTAATAATTATAAACAACAAAGATAACAGTTTTGAGTATTTTCGAAATATATTTCGGCCCACTTTGGGGCCGGCTTCAGTCGAATGGTGAAAATTTTGAAAACAGAATGACATGAAATAAAAAAATAAATATATAACCTTATTACTAATTAAATTAGCGTAACCAACTTTTGAACAAAAATAATAAAAATCCACCAAGTGTCACCTTTGTAGTATTATTATGTGATTATCAATATGTTGTCGCTTTTGCGAATAAACTTGAAATAACTATTAATATTTGCCTTTTTAAGGCTTTTCATTTAATTTAATAATTATGAACAACAAAAACGACAGTTTTCTTGAGTATTTTCGAAATATATTTCGGCCCACTTTGGGGCCGGCTTCAGTCGAATGGTGAAAATTTTGAATACAGAATGACATGAAATAAAAAAATAAATATATATAACCTTATTACTAATTAAATTAGCGTAACCAACTTTTGAACAAAAATAATAAAAAATCCACCAAGTGTCATGTCACCTTTGTAGTATTATTATGTGATTATCAATATGTTGTCGCTTTTGCGAAAAAACTTGAAATAGCTATTAATATTTGCCTTTTTAAGGCTTTTCATTTAATTTAATAATTATGAACAACAAAAATAACAGTTTTGAGTATTTTAGAAATATTTTTCATAATTATTTTATACTTTGTTTTTTGACCACTTTGTTTATAATTATTAAATTCATTTATTTTTTTATATAAATTGCAACCAATGAAACTACGTAAAATCAAAATACTTACTTAAATATAAGTCATCTGAATCCTCATAACCGAACCTGTCACAAACACGCACCGTGTCTTTGAAGAAGGTGACGCCGCTTTTCAGCACGAGTCAGCAGTCCCTTTGTGTAAGCGTATCAAAGCGTGCAAACTATTTATATTTGTTGTAGGTAATATATTTAATCACACACTAGAAAACAATAGTAATGCTATATAAAGTGCTACAAGGATCTGATGGTGCGTGGATGACAGTGAACGAGGGTGTAGCTGTGAAACAAGGAGTATGGTGGCGGCCTTAGTTCAGATTTGGGACACAACCAATCCACGCGCCATGATCCTTTTAGCACTGTAGTGTCCTATGAAAAATACTAACGTTGTATAAACATTTAGCTTGGCGTGTTTTTGGAGCTTAATTGTTGGATTTCTGGGCTTTCATAAAAAGTTACCACGAAGGCAAGTTGCGGAGGGATCTCTGAGTAGAGAATAAAAAAAACCGGCCAAGTGCGAGTCAGACTCACGAACTTTGGGTTCCGTATCGTGGATGATAAATTTTATTTTGTAATTTTTTTTCAATAATTCACAATTATTCCTGTATTTTTTACGTAACACATATTACCATTATTTTTTTTATATTTTTCGGTTCACCAGTTTTAGAGATAAGTGGGGGACATACATTTATTTGTGGTTTTTCGAGAATTTATCGAAATAGATGCAACTATATGTAGCCAAAGTGTATATTTTTACAATTAGGTTTTTTTATACCTATGCTTTAATACCCATATTGTATTAAAAAACATTTTTTTTGTTTATTTTACTTCTTTTTTACATTTCTCACTTGTGTTTAAATTTTTTTTATCGCTTTAGTTTTGCTATAATCGGAATTTTTTTCATAATTTTCGGTCTTCCAGTTTTGCGGATAAAGAGGGGGGACACATGTTTTTGTGTTTTTTTTTTTAATTTCTCAAAGCGAGTGCCTGTAAATATAGTTAAAGTTTATATTTTTACAATTCACTATTTTCTATCTACAATTTGATAGCCATATTGTATTTTTAGGATAATATTTTTTATTTTTCTCCCATTTGTTTCGGATTTGATTAATGCTATTTTTGTGCCAAATTTTAAGTTTTTAAATTCATTTTAAATTATCAGGCTGTGAAATACGGACGAACAACGGAGTCTCACCATAAAGGTTCCTTTTGTAGGTACAACGGAACCCTAAAAAAGATAAAAATCATGGTTTTCCGTTTTAGTTTACAGTAAATTTTTTTATGAAGACAATGATAAATCTTTGCGTTTTATCTTTATTTAGGATAGTGGTTAAAATAAAAAAAACGGCCGCTTTTGGCATAAGTTAAAATTTAAGCTCATCAAAGACGTTGTCTATGAAAACTATACTATTTCAAAATTGTTATATCTACGCATTTACTTGAGCAGATTTTCAATAATTATTCTAGTAAGTAAATAATGTTTTTTTTTTCTAAAGTTGCAGTATTTTTGCAGCATATAGTGCCTTAACAGCTAGGCCAATGAAACCATGCAACAAACATCAACAATATAATTTAGAATATATAACATATAGTTTATTCTAGTACGAAAGAATTTTACTGGTTACGACTAATAGTAATACTTTTCTTTGTGATAGCCGATAGAGCTGAAAGCAGCTGAAAATGGCGTGAAATAACAGAAACTTTTCGTATCAACAACAAAACTCTTCCGTGTAGTTTTATTTGATATAGGAAGAAAAAATAAAATGGAAATACTAAAAGATATTCACCAGCAGCGATGACTACAAGCAAATGAAAAAAAAAGTTAATTTTAATATAAATCGTACAACATGAATCTTCAGATATGTGTCGGAGGTGTTTTTAATAATTGGGCAGTGAAATGCAATTCACAGTAAAAATCAGTACAATGTTTCAGCGATGATTATTGCCTCCTACCACCCAAAACTACCCAATCGCTATGTTTTGGGCATAAAAAGCTTCCGAAGTACGTAAACCTAACACAAATATGCCACAAAGCCATTTGAAGCTGCAGATTGTTGCAGATGTTCGAATCAATAGTCTACAGAGGTTTTAAAGTTTATTTTATACATACTAATAAGGTAGGTGACCTTTTAGCTAACACTTTACAGCTACCTCGTGGGACGGTTTTTTGTGTATCAACAAAATTTCAACGTCTTCGGGAATAAGTAGTAATAAAGTAGACCCTGACGGCTTTAATTTTAGTTTATGTGCTGCAAAACTAAATTTCCTTCGTTGTAAAATAGCCCTTAGGGTTGGTTGCGTTATTAAAACGATATATTTTTAACGAATAAAATGTGTGTAAGTAGTTAATAAGTTGAACTACACTGGCCTGCAAAACTAAGTACTACACTTTTTAAATTTGAATTTTTTCTAAACTATAGAAGTTAGAGATTTAAAATAATCACATAGTGAAGTTGTCCTTATAGTTCCCTATAGTTTCAAAGAAAGCTGATAAAATTTGCTATAAAACGTTTTTTATTTTGAATCTGTAACTTCTATAGTTTAGAAAAAAATCAAATTTAAAAAGTGTAGTTCTTAGTTTTGCAGTGTATATTATAATTTTTCAGATTTGACACAACACAAGTATCACAATCATCGAGAAAAAAAATAGGAAAGATCAGTAAAATCACGGAAAACGTAACTTGGCTTTACAACTAGTATGATCAGTCTACTGATCCAACTACAAAATAAAGTATTTATATATAGAGTTAAGAAATGAAAGAAGCTTTCACACATTTTATAATTTTTTATTTCCTTTCGTTCTTTTAAATGAAATACTCAAACATTCTACATTTTTCCTGTACAGAAAAATTACGCAAAAAGAATTTATTTTTAAATAACGAAAGGAAAAACAAATTAAAATATTATATGAATAAGGTACTTTGATTTCTTTACGCAAAAGAAAAATATTTCAATTCGGAACATACATATTTTTTTCTGTTTGCAACGCCAAATTACGTTTTCCGTCATTTTTGTGATCTTTCCGATTTTTCTTCTCGATGATTGTGATACTTGAGTCAAATCTGAAAAATTGTAATGTAGTTCAACTTCCTAACTACTTACACAAATTTTATTTGTTAAACATATTTTGTTTTAATATGCTAAATTGTCCAAACGCGAGAGCATGTTTGGCGCAACCGACCCTTAAGTGCAAGGAACAGAAGCTAAATAAATTTGGAAAATTTTAAGTTTTGACAGCGATAAAACTAACCTTCAGAATCTGCTTTATTATCACGGTATCAGTTTCTATATACAAGGTGACTTTTTGACCATCGTCCAAATTCATACTGGAGGTTTGATAAGTGATCAGTATCTTGGATCAGTAACAATTTTTGTGAAATTCGTAAAATGAAATTTCGGCTTCCCATAGAAATTCAGTTCCAGTCCCGAGTCAATCACTATGGGGAGTCGAAATTTCATTTTACGAATTTCACCAAAATTGTTATTGATTCATGATACTGATCACTTACCAAGCCACCAGTATGAATTTGGACGATGATCAAAAAGTCACCTTGTATAATATATAATATATAATATACATATTAGGTATGTCGCAGAAATGTTGTAATACTCGTTCACTTACAAGTTTCCGAAGAAACTTGCAAGCGTCCGGAAATTAGTAAGTTGGGTTTTAAATTGACATGTTTCATGACATATTCAATGAAACTTATGAAGTAACTGACCCACCTCAGTACACGTCTTGTAGCGACACAGTATACTGTGGTAACGATGAGTGAGGTGAGTGGAGCAGTGTTTGGCTGGCAGGCCCGGATCTAGGGGGGGGGCGAGAGGGTGCACTTGCACCGGGCGGCAAGGCCAGGGGGCGGCAAAATCGTGACCTCACTGCTGATCGACAGTACCCTGTAAGCGCCCCTCTAATATCAATTTGAATTTATTTTGCTAAATAAGTAGGTAGGCCAGCCCCCCTATTCTGTATCTTTAGTTGCCAACTGAACGAAGTGCCTATCATCAAAAACATAGATAAAAACTGAAATTTCAAAATTGCCTTTAGTGTGTATTGAACTATTAACAATCTGTGTCGTCACTTCAAGTGCGAAAATATCCTTAGGACATCGGAATTCGATAGTATATCTATGTTTTTGATGATAGACACCCAGTCCAGAAGGTAACTAGAGATACATAATAGGCCCGCAGGTCATGAGTAGGCAACCAGGTAAAAAGATTTTTTTACGCAATATTTGAGTACTTTTTTTTTGTTTAAAAACCTCCGTACGCGCCCCTTAAAACCTTGCGCTTCTAGGCACTGATCATCAGATCCAACGTGTTGATTTTTTAAATAATAATTTTAACTATGACGATATAATAGATTATTTTGCGGCAAAAAGTGCAGGAAAATTATATTTTGATAATTTATTTTTAACTTGATTGTTTGGTGTAGATTGCTCACAAACTTATTTTTTTAACAAGGGCGTAAAGTTAGCTTTTTGCACCCCCTGTAAAAATACGTAGATCCGGGGCTGCTGGCTGGGTAAGGCAACATCGCGGTAACGCGAAGAGCAACGCGAGCAGCAGCGCAAAGGGCAACGTTAAATGTTCTGTGGCTGAGAGGATACATGTAAGATTTTTTACAAAACAAACTGCCACGTTTCAACAACCACACACTCAGTTATAATAACAGTGGACCGCCAAAACCAACTCTAGGTAATGAAAGGACAGTTACGATGATAAATATTGAAACGTAAAATGAGGCGCTGAGCGCAAAAGTAGTGTAAGCCACATAAAATTTTTGAGGTTTTACATAATTAATTGATGTATAGAAACCTCAGAACCTTTGGGTTACACTACTATTGCGCTCAGTGCCTTGAAGTTCTGAGTGCTAAAGTGGTGTAAGTCACTTTTATCTTTTTAAGAATCTTTTATAAAAAAAAATATATCAAGAACCTCAAAAGGATGAATGTGAGTCACACCACTATTGCGCTCAGCGCCTCAAATTATGTAAGAATAAGTACTTTAACACCTTCGTAGTATGTTTAGTATTAATTTTCATTAATACTATTTTAAAGGTATAGTCTAGTAGAAATGCGTTCTTTTGTTGTCCTTTTATTTAGACTCTAGATCTATCTAGTATTGTGGGCCAGTGTCTAAGTCTCTAGTCATATTTTCGTTAATATTCGGGCTATAAAAACCAACATGCACATAAAACCCTGAAAATTACAAAAACATTTCCGACAATAACCCAGCTGGGTGTCCATAATAATGAACAAGTAATCTCGCGAACATGGCCGGCTATTAATAAAAAAAACATCTAATTTTGTCGCCGGCTATTGTGAACGATAATCTACAGCCTTCTTTGTTGTGAACAAAATACGAAATGAGCTTTATCAGCTCATAATAATCTACCTTAGCGGAATAAAAGGATGGGATACCTATAGAATCCTGGATTAGAAGATAGGCGGTAATTTCAGGTAATTTCGTGCGAAAATTAAACTTTTTAGGTTTTTTGCATTCTTTCGGGGAAAAACTAAATCTTTGAAGCCTCAAACTATCTAAAATAATTGATAATAGGGTTTCAGTTAAAAATGGTAGAGCTGAAGGCGGGCTCAACTGTCAAGGTACATCATTTTACTCGCAACCCCCCCCCCGCCCCCCCAAGTTATTCAGGGAAGAGTAAGTGAACAACTCCAGAGAATATAAAGACAGCTCTCAAACAGGCACAACCAGGTAGTCCACCATACCTGGGACCAATTGGTGGCGGTATATACATCCCCAAGGGTAGTGGCGTCACTGATGCGATGGTTTCGGCACCGCGCTCATGCACCAACCTGCCTGCCAAGTGTGTGTGAAATTTCTTGGAATTTCTTCCAGGACCACCAAGAGTGGCGAAATCTTGGACAGGCTTATGATCAGCAGCGGACGAACAGCGAATTTCTGTGGAGTGGCTAGTTTTTCTATATCTGATACGACAAAACTCCCCTGTACCATTAAAATCATAGTATTATTGGTAATAATAAGTTTTATCGATATGTAATATTTTCTAATGAACTTATGACTTTGGTTGACTAGCCGATTAGCTGACTATTCGGTTGAAAAAAGGCCGACTAGTCGTCTTAGCCGATCATTGCTTTCGGTGATATATAAAATATATTAAAATAATTCGTGTATATAAAAATATGTCACGTAAGTTCTTAATTTAGTGTTGTAGAAAGTCGCGTTTAGATTATTTTTAAATTAAATTTATAGTTTTCTTGATTTAAGTCCAATTATTAACCAAAGAAAATGTTCTTACTCCTAGATTACTTCACAAACTGTAAGGCTGATTGTAACTAAAATAAAAAATATTAACAATAAAGTTTTCTTTATTTTTTCTATATTTTCTTTTTTACCCAAAGGTTGCCTGGAAGATATTGCTATTAGCAATAAGTGCCGCCTTTGTACACTGTAAAATATTTTAATCTTTTTTTTTTCATATTTTGTGTAAATGTCCATTAAGCGTATTAAAAAAAAAAGATAACGATTTCATTTCAATCACCCTATTTTAAGCATATAAATATGTTAAGTAATAGGCCGACTAGTCAGCGCTTTTGCCGACTAATTGCCGACTACAAATATGGCCGGATAGTGAGCTTTCCCGACTAGTGGTACATCTCTACTTGTAACATTTCCTAATAAACGCGCCGCCGTGCAAGTCAATTTACTTTTAAAATATTATATTTTTCAGCCATTACTTGATGCCATGCTTTTGTATTGTTAAGGCCGTTACACTCTGTTACTTTCAATGCAACGAAACAAAATAGGAAAGCTGCACAAGATTGCTGGCTGGATCGAAGCCAAATGTCGCGTGACCCAATATCTTTGCGTTTAAGGGTCGACCATCACTGAACTTTTTAGTAATGGTGTTACTGCTTCTAGAAAGAAAAATATGTCAGGACTATCTCTAACAAAATAGATAACACAGCTAAGACTCACTATTATTTAAGCGAGAAAAACTCGACGTTTCGGTCAACTTAAAAGTGACCTTCATGAGGCTTCGCGAGGTGCTCTAGCGCGTGCGATTCCCACCCTTAGTCCTCGTGAGGGTGTCGAACGCGCCGTAGCACCTCGCGAAGCCTGATGAAGGTCACTCTTAAGTTGACCGAAACGTCGAGTTTTTTTTTTCTCGCATAAATAATAATGAGTCTTAGCTGTGTTATCTATTTCGTTATGATGGACACTCACCCTAATTTTAGTGATGCAAAGACTATCTCTCTCTATTTATTCGTATACATAAAAGAATATCCTAGCTGACATCAATGCCTTAACCAAACGCTAAAGCTACAAAAAATTTTCACTGTAAGTTTCTCATATCATAGACATTATCCACTTAAGATTTCAACATACCTACCCCCTTTTTAAAACATATTCCTTATTTAAAAAAAAAACCAGGACAATATTATATTCATTTGCGTGCCCCGTTTAGCCCATGTGCATGTGCCATATGGCTCAAGTGTTCTAATGTTTTATTGCTGAAAAAGAAATAAACGGATGACAGCTAAAAAATGTATTTTACGATTGTTTCTATGAAAATTTAAGTTTAACGAAATAGTAACGTTTTATTTACCGAAACGTCGAATTTTATCTTAAATACTACGAGTAATTTAGATACTTAATTATAAATTTTTTTTGATCGTATTTAACCTTTTTTCTTACAAACCAAAGAATTCGTCAAATTCAAATTCAAATTGTTTATTTTGCAAAGTAGGTATAAATAATACTTTTTTTACACGCCAAATTTAATCTAATAAAAAATATATGTAATAAAATAATAAATGTACATGAACTAAATTAAAGGTTTATTTAATTTAGGTAGCAATATAATATATACGTTAAAAATTATAGGTAAAATATATATTATACAAGATAAAATCCAATCCAATCCAATCATTCATTTTATCTTAAATAACACAGGCAAAGCATGGTGTTATAGTGATACTGATTTTGATGATAGTAGGTAATAATTTAATTAATTAATATAATTTCCTAACTTTTGATTCCTCTTAAGAGTTAACATTAATTAATTACAGACTGTAAAAGGAAATAGACTGTATGAGACAGGTAGGCAAAGATATATATGTTTTTCTTTTTTCATTAACCTGAATTCCTGCTGTCTTGTATTTTCTTATCCCTTGGTTAAAGTAGATATAAGTAATTCAATGTATAGTTTAAGTTTATGTTAAAAAAAAGACATGATCTTGCCAAGTTTCTTGCCCGTTCTTCTTAGCAAGACTAATCGAATGGGCGGAGGTAGGCATGTATTTATATACGTAACCTATTACTATGTAGTATATAGGATGGGATTTGGTCGGCCGCCTGGATTCGTGCTGGGGGCTCGGTTGGTGATCATTGAACCTTGTTCCTGGTCCCTGGCCGGGTCTCCGGTATGGGTTCGGGCGGTTGATTGGATTTCACCTTGTATAATAATATTTTACCTATAATTTTAATTGTATATATATTGCTACATAAATTAAATAAACATTTAATCTAAGTAGTTCATGTACATTTATTATTTTATTACATATATTTTTATAAGATTAAAATTTGACTTGTGAAACGTGTATTATATATACCTACTTTGCAAAATAAACTTTTTGAATTTGAATTGCATTGAATTTGAAGCAAGGATTTACGTCTTATATATTTGACTGTCAAAGAAGTCATGAATAATTTTGTATCAGTAGTTCTAGTAGATATGAAGCTTTTTGTACGTCGTTCCTAAAGCCGTTGTTAAAGGAAACCTTCGGAATAAATTATTAAAATTCTCACTTGGCTGATTTCTACTCGAATGATTTGTTGAGTTGAGTACTTCGGTAAGAAATTGGAGCATATTTCTGATTTATAGTTGTTCTGAGCACTGAACATCAATCTATGGAAATTCTTATTTAATAAAAAAAATCATCGATTAATCTTTGTGTAGTTTTTTCTGTAAATATAGAACATCTTATACTCGTAAAAATTGACTCTCGTTTACTGGATTGTTTTTGCAATATAAATGATATATTATTGTGTATTTTTTTCGATTATGGTTTTGGTTTTATTATTTGGTGCACATGGACTGCAAGCATTTGTCATGGGAATTTTTTTGCATTTTTAAATAAATTAATGTCCCTGATTAATTTCAAACTTATATCATTTAAAAATCATAAGTTCAAACCAGATTCCAAAAATAAATCATAACCTAACACATAAATGTCAATAGAGAAAGAAAAGCTTTCTGTGAGGTGTCTCTCATATAATTCGCTTTACATAACTGCTTCACTGTTCGTATCGTTAAAGCATTTCACCCCCCTTTGACTGCCATTGAACTGAGAACTTGGGAATCGTCTTACATTTGGTCACTTGGTGCCCACTACGGAGCCGGACTAAACAGACAACACTGACCGACAGACACACCCTCCTCTACCTTGACCGAGTCTCTAGTATAACATACATATATAACACAGATGAAAGCAAAAAGGTAAATTAAATAGGTTAAGAAAATAGGTTAAGTTTGTCATTTTAATGTTAACTCTATTTTGTTAATGATATGTTCCATATTCGACTGACGACGACCCCAAGTGGGTCGAAATATAAATCGAAAGTTTTATTTTTATTTAATTTCTATAATAATATTCATAAAAAAACCTCATATAATTCTTCCTATTGACATAGTTTTTCGCCCGCTACGTTACGTTACCATTGGACTATATTTTCAGAAATTACAAAATGAACATGAAAATGAACGAAATCTCCAATTAAGAATACCTCAAGAAGGTTGCCAAAACCCATATCCATATGTCATATAATTTGTAACAAAGTGCTCTCTACCCTGAAACAAAGTAGTAATTACTTAGCTTGAAAGATTTTCTCAATAAGTTTGTATAAAATAGCGGGATTGTCGGTTCAAAATCGAAGGAAGTTTTACGTATACCAAGAACATTAATGTTCATTCAATTTGCTGCGTGGTAATAAGAGAAAAAAGAAGTGAAACTTTCTGCGATACTACATATAAATAAATACGTCTCATTATATACAATTTTAGGCGCCTGCAAAAATCAACGTGAAAGGTTTATAAGTTGATTCTTTAGTGTACTTTATTTATATTTGGTTAAAGAGGTGATTTGAGTGTCAACTAACGATAATACACTGTATATCCTAGCTATTAGTACTAAAGTTATTTTTGTTCTTGGGGAACGAACACATGTTTTGGAAGGGCACGCAGGCTTACCTCACTTTAAACATCTCCAAACATTGAGAGCTCAAACAGTAGGACGGCGGATTCTCAATCTTGAAGCATGTGTTCGAATCCTGTCGGTCAAGCATGCTCCAATGTGTTATTTGCACTTAATGACTGTAAAAGAAATCATTTCGTCGCAGGTCTTTAGAGGCCCCTTTACGCCTGGATTTTACTCAAGACTCATACAAAAGGTAAAAACATATTGTGAAGTTAACAGCTTATTCTTATTCACATTGTGTTTTGATATGTATTATCTAACGACATCTTTCAACGTCGCTATATAGCCAAAAAAGCAAAATTTGATGGAACACCATCATAATTAGCTGTCACTATATCGTGAAAGTTGCCTCGTTTTTACTTAAAGTTATAAAATTTTTATCTATATTGGAAGTAAAAAAGAGAGAAATACAGACTTCGTTCATGTAAAAAAGACTAAGTTTATAACTTTTCTATAGATAAGTAGTTTCCGTTTTATGGAAAACTGTTTTTACCTGAAACTATTTCACAAATTCGGCGCTTTTTAATATGTCGCCATCTTGCACCTTTTGGAAAGAGATTGATCAGAGTGTGGTGTGGGGGGTGAGAGAAACATATATAAAGATGTGTGCAAAGTTTAATTGAGATCAAAGCCATCAGGACAATTGACAAAACTTTTAATTGGAAAAAGCATGTTGAAGCTATTTGTATTAAACTAGATAAATTTCTGTTTGCTTTGAGACTGTCAGATAGCACGACCGGCAGGTACCCGGTCTTTCCACCGGTCATGCCACTGGACAAGATAAAATTAAACAGTGACCTAATTGTAACCTAATCGATGGTAAAAAGTTCTGAAGAAAACTTCGAGGTACTTTACAATTAAGTGTATTTAACTTTATCACAAAACAAAACGTCAATTCCACAAGCCAAAGGTGTTACAGAAAAAAAATTATACTTAGTTACAAGCTTTTGGCCAAGACCTTCATTTGACATATATCTTGCCAAGACATTACTAATCCTTAAATACCTTTAAATAGTTGTGTCAGGGACCGCCTTAACATCAGGTAGTAATATTACATTGGAATTAGTATTGCCAAGACAAAAAAAATAAACATTTAAGTGATAACTAGATGTGTTTGTTACCGCCTTAACCACAGGTAACTAGATTACATGGAAACTTGTGGAATTACATTAAAAAAAACTTTAAGGGTAACAAAACTTGAAAACATACAAGGGAATTAATTTCCAAAAATAAATCTAGCTCAGGGGAGCCGTAGATCCTACAAACAATAAATATTTGTCGTACATGCACTTTAAACCAAATCGTCTGGTACACCATTCAGTTCTACCAGGTAAAAAAAATATTACGGAACATTAAATTTTACAGTTTGGGTTATTCGGTGAAACAGGAAGAAGAATTTAACCTTGGTTACTAATAGGACACATAACTAAGTGTCCTGGAAACATACCGTCCTAGGTATCTTAATTGTGTGTGGATAAAAGTAAAAATTCCAACACCTACTCGAATTTTTCCATTAAACTCCACGGAAATGACACGCCGTCCGCTGCCCCCTTCAAGGTCAACGATCCTCGTCCACACAGACAAAGGAACTGCTTACTGCGTACACCACGCGGCGATCATACCTCTGCCAGCCGAAAAATCACCAACGAGGCAATACAACTTCAAACTTGAAAAATCTGGTAAATCTCGAAAACATGAAGATCTTGAAAACAAACCCTGGAATTAGAAGAGAAAAGACAAAATTAAAACCTTTACCACACGAAACAATGAGAACAAAATTCCGGTGACTCAAAATACAAAGAAAGCATTACATACCATGATCTGACGATAGTCAGAACTCCCTCCAACCCGACGAAAAAAAATTCCTTTTCTAAATCAATCCAAACGCATATGTATAATTTTTCTGAAATACAAAAACAATATTATAGAACCATTCCACACAAATGAATAACCCAAATTTAAACACAAAACCCACCTAATATATCTAAAAACACAACTCCTGTTGGCACATCCGCCATTTTCATTCGCCGTTGAACGCCATCAAATAAGGAAACACTCAACACGAGTTTACTGCTACAACTCCGGCCGACAAATGAACGAGAAAAAACCTCGAGCAATGCAGCAGTCACGCGAGCAACTTATGTCTAATTAAGAGGGTAAACCGAAATTTAACATCAAGCAAAACTTTTACGACGCGTAACTTTTTGTGATAACCAACCCTACAAAATTTGCAATGCTACAAGACGCCTAAGAAATACCATATCTCAAACAGCAGCGATCACCGCCTATCATGTGTACCTATGTCTCTTCAGCTCTCAACTATGGTTTGATTATGTGGGGGAACTCCGTGGAGGTTAAAAAGGCATTTAGGGTACAGAAAAAGTGTATACCGGCAATTTGTGTCGCCTGGTATACAGACAGCTTTTAAACCGCTTTTATAGTAGTTTATGCTACAAGGGCGCAAAGGAATAAATTACGAGGACGATTAACGTAACCGAGTAATTTATTGCTTTTACGCCCGTGTATCATACTACATTTTTCAATGCATAGTGTGAGGAAATGAAAACAAATATAATCTTGTGAACTTTAAATTATAATTGGCTCAAAAGGACTGTATCCAGAGCCGTTAAACAGTGGAAAAAAAGTAACCGAGTAATTTATTGCTTTTACGCCCGTGTATCATACTACATTTTTCAATGCATAGTGTGAGGAAATGAAAACAAATATAATCTTGTGAACTTTAAATTATAATTGGTTCAAAAGGACTGTATCCAGAGCCGTTAAACAGTGGAAAAAAAGTATAACGTCTATGGTACACAGGAAAGGCTGCAGGTTAGCCAACCATTGTAAACAAATTAAAAAAAATTATAATAATAAAGCCCTAGGGCAAAATAATCGACTTTTTGTTCGGTTTTGATGCATAAAAAGTGGGTTTTACGAGCACATGCATTGAAAAAAAAATTCAAGATCCTACCTCTGCCGTGCATGTACATTAAAAGGGGTTTGTTTGTTTGTTTCACAACATAAGGGCTACTTTGGAAAAATTCAGACGCTTATGAAAAAAAAACAAGGCATGAAGGTAAGCTGTATACGTCACAATGTAAATTGAATATATATAAAAATAATGTTTCTTACATGGCGATAAAAATGTTTAATTAACTGCTATCAGAATTTAAAAGTTTGCCCATAAAAACATTTAAAAAGAACATGCACACATGGCTTCTAGACAAATGTTATTACGACGTTAAAGATTATTTAAATAAAAAAAAAAACATAGCTTTCTAAGGTTCTCACGAATAACTTATGGTTGTGAATGAATGTTATAATAATAATAGTAAATGATATATAGGTATAATAATAATAATACATGGTAAGTAAATTTACTTCTGTTATAGCATGTTAGTTCCTTGAGAGTCAGTATTTGCATACTATATATTATGGTAGAAAGTGCTGTACACATTAACAAAAAGATGTAATAAGACCTATAATTATTTAAAACGCATGTTTAAGCAAATATAATTTTACTTTACTTTACAAACACCTAAAGCTCTTATAATGCAGCTGATCACGATGGCCCACCTTAAAAGGTGTACTTGTATCCTAACGCGATAAGACTCACTCTCTATCATATTGGGACGTAATATTCGTCGGTGAAAAGGTGGTGTACGAGTGTTGACGGTTCTTGTAACAGTTCACACTCGAAAACAACTGACACCTTCTCGCGAATGTTTAAGTTTAAGCAAAATAAAAATGTAGTTGATGCTTGGTGATTGTCGGATCTTTGTTGAGCTTCTGACAAATTCTGATTAAAATTCGCGTGTATTTGTCCTATATTTAATTTAATTTTATTTCACAATAATTTATTTAAACTCTTGAAAATGCGGAATTGATTGAGTGTATAAAATAAATTAAACAATGGACAATTACACGTGAATTTTAATGAAAAAATATGTACGTTTGTACAACACGATAAGCTACTTAAAATACTTCCAGGAATTGAAAATAATTTAAGTTTTACTTCACAAACAAAATTGTTTTATTCCAATGAATACGGTATTTCACATGCACAATTTCCAATTGTTTGATGGTTTGAAAATGTGCGTTTTCGTGGCAATAAACTACATTTTTGTGACAGTTTGTAAATGAAATGTTATTGTTTTATATTTTATTCATGTAAAATTCGTTTATTTTTTATTTTTATGAAATTTTTTTTTTTTTGGTACCATATTAAGTAAGTTGGCATGTTGTTTGTTCCTAACACCCGCAAACGTTGTTTTGTTTTTGTCTATGTATTCCAGTTTCTGTCTTTTTTTTTTCGTTGTTCTTAACATTCCTCTAGATGGCGGTGTGCATTTCACTGTAGACAAATTATGTTTCATAGCAATCAATGTCAAAACCAAAAGTTTTTAGTCTTGAATCTGTGCAATTTTCGTCTTTGACTCTATTGTTAAAGTACGACAGTGCCATCTAGGAATCTTATTTAGCACTAAATTTGACACTGGGAATTATACAATTAATAATGCTTATTTTACACGTAAAATTTGCCTACGAGGTAACATATTGCTTGATTTAAGGACCTCCCAGACCAGACGACGAAGATGGGTATAGCCTGTTTCGTGGATGAGGTTGGTTTATTGATGGTCACGTCAGTTATTTGGATAGGAGATAGATGTGTGTCATGTACATAATGCGTTCTGCGTTTTGCGGTCCAAACAATAGAACACGCGTTCTCGCGGTCTCAGTGCGTTTGTAGAGATCCAACTCGTCGTCGTCGCATAGATTAAAGTGACCGCGGATCGTCGAAGGCGGAACGCGGCTCTGTGTGGTCAGCGCCTCACTCTTAAATTAGAAGGGCTCAATGCGACTATAAAAGAATACTTGCATAAATACAAGTATTTTGCCCCGCGATTCGATCTTGACTGATCTGCCTATGTTCGAACTGAAATAGTAGTTTATGCTACAAGGGCGCAAAGGAATAAATTACGAGGACGATTTAAAACACGAGCGTAGCGAGTGTTTTAAACGTAACCGAGTAATTTATTGCTTTTACGCCCGTGTATCATACTACATTTTTCAATGCATAGTGTGAGGAAATGAAAACAAATATAATCTTGTGAACTTTAAATTATAATTGGCTCAAAAGGACTGTATCCAGAGCCGTTAAACAGTGGAAAAAAAGTATAACGTCTATGGTACACAAGAAAGGCTGCAGGTTAGCCAACCATTGCAAACAAATTAAAAAAAATAATAATAATAAAGCCCTAGGGCAAAATAATCGACTTTTTGTTCGGTTTTGATGCATAAAAAGTGGGCCTTTACGAGCACATGCATTGAAAAAATATTTTTGTGTCATTAACATGTCATTGACACAGTCAACGAAAATTGACAAAAAATATTGACCGGCCTACAGTCGCTAGATGCGCGTGCTGGGTATGACGCCAAGGTTGGACTTTGGCGTTTCTCCACAACTCGTGATAGTCAACAACATTGTGATGGCCCATATATCCCCGCTGCCTGGACGGCGGGGATGAAGGCTAGGTTCTCCGCGGGTGCTCTGTAACGAACGACGCCAAGATCGACAAGCATAGAAAACAGCAGTAGCACAGTTCCTAGTACATAGAATACATCGTTAACATACTTTTTCCTTTGTTGGGTACCGTACTCAAAGTTAAAAACGGAGCCCTATTAATGTCACTCTGCTATCCGTCAGTCTGTCTGTCCATTTGTACGTCACGGTGACTCTTGGATGGAATGGGATAGATAAAATAAAATAAAATGTTGCGTAAAATGTTGACCCAAAACTGAATATTTTATTAAAAATTCCATTAAATTATTTTTAGGCCCTCATACAAGAAAATGGAACCGAAAAAAAAAATTCCTACTCCAGAATGTAGAATGTCTGGAGATCATTTAAAAGAGAGTATTAATGTATTTTTATATGAAATTATCTTCAAAAATAAAGAAATAGGGGGCCGTCAAAGTGGTCAAAGTAAGACAATTTTTGTTACGACAACGATTTATAATGAACATTTGAAATTACGTATCCAAACACTCGAGTTTTGTTTCATGGATGCATTTTAAATTTTTGTTCAAATTATTAATTTCAGTCTACTATTTATTTATTTCAATGGTATTGAACCCTCAGGTTGCGAGTTCTACTCGCACCTGACCGCTTTTTCACTTTTTTTTTTATAACACGCCTCTGTTGGGCATAATCAACTACTTTTTGTAATCTGATTACAGATTACTATTAACGTTATCTAACTTCATGTAACCTGATTACATTTAGTAACTGTTAATCTGATTACATCTATAAGTCTTT
This sequence comes from Ypsolopha sequella, assembly GCA_934047225.1. Taxonomy (NCBI): domain Eukaryota; kingdom Metazoa; phylum Arthropoda; class Insecta; order Lepidoptera; family Ypsolophidae; genus Ypsolopha; species Ypsolopha sequella. Next base: position 28,373,776 of record OW203987.1, read on the forward strand.
TCTAAATTTTCTTTCTGAATCAAATAAAAAGACGGCCAAGTACGAGCCCTGGACTCGCCCTCTGAGGGTTCCGTGTATACCGTTGAAAGCACAAATTTATTTCTAGAATAGTAATAAACTTCAAACTTAATTTGACATTTACGATATATTACCAATTAAGTTGTGATTAATTTCTTCTTGAATAATTAAATATAGAATTTTCAGACTAAAACCAAAGTACTTCTGGTATTTCTGCATTACTGAAGGTTACTGATGACGTATGGTTTGCTATTGACAACAAACAAGTAACAGTAATTACGTTGTTGGACTTCAGTAATGCCTTCAACTGTGTTGACTCTGACGTTCTCCTGACGGTCCTTGGCTTTCTTAATGTATCTGCTCGGTTTCATTGTAGTCGCCAGCAGTGCATTCGTTCTGATAATGTAACATCAGAGTGGTGCGTACTTATTGCTGTTGTTCCACAAGGTGGTGCCCTTTCACCTCTCCTATTTTCAATATATGTATAAGGTTAAATTAAATTAGTTGGCGAAATTTGAAACATAATTATGTAGAACATGTCATTAGGACTTTGCAAAATTATTAAAATTTGTTTTCACCTTTCAGTACTGGACCAGTGAGCTGATCGGGAAATTTGTATGTGAGGAAGTGAAAAAAAGTCACGAATTTTGCTTAGCTCCCATACAAACAGTTGTTCATATAGACTAGTACTACCTATGTTTTGAATTTCGCCAACAAATATTTATTTAACCTTATATATAAATTCTATCACCGAAACGTTATCTTCTCGTTTCCATCTCTATGCAGACGATTTGTAATTGTATCGCCAATTTCACGTAGGAAATGTTCACACGGCCATCCAAGGGATGAATCATGACCTTAATTGCATCTCTGAATGGGCTAAATTATTTGGTCTCCTTGTCAATCCTAAGAAACCACAAGCCATGTTAATAGGAAGCAGATACTGGTTGAAGGTTCTTAGCAATGGAATAAATCCCTCCGTAATAATTTACGATCGGATTCTAATTGTCTACTCAGACAAAGCCAAAAACTTGGGTATTATAACTGATAGCTACTTGTCCTGGGTGCCGCATGTAAATGAGACCAGCAGAAGAGTTCATGGTGCTTTTCACTCCCTAAAGCAACTCCAGAATTTTCTACCCTTTAAAATCAAAATTATGCTTGCTCAAACGCTTGTTCGTCCCATTATCGACTATGGTGATGTTTGTCTTCATGATGTCAAGGAGGAATTGTTAAATAAACCTGAACGTCTTCAAAACTCAGCTGTCCGATTTATCTTTGGTCTTTGTAAATTTAGTTACGTCTCTCATTTTGGCAAAGAGTTAAAATGGTTGCTAATCCGTCTTCGCCGAAATTTACATATTTTATCCTACCTATTTAACACTTTCCCTCGCTTACCTTTGTGAGCGTTTTGAACTTTTAATCAGAGACAGACCCCTACGCTCTGGAACTATGTCACTCGTTGAAACTCCAGTAAACAATACTGTTGCTTATGGTAATTTTTTTAATGTCAAAGCAGTCAGACTTTGGAATACTCTTCCTCATTGTATTCGTGACTATGTCATATTATCAGTTCGTTCAAGAAAAAGTTTTCGCTTCCTGATTAAGAAAATATATACATATATTTATATTTATCTATTTATTTGTTTTATTACATTGTACCTATACTTATGGTATGTTTTTTATGCATATAATAATAGAAGTCAGTACATTATTAATAAACAATGTTATTATATAGGTATTGAGATGGCTCGCCGGGCCTCTCCCGCCCCACCTGCCTCTACACACACGCATATAGCTATATATATATGTATTGGCGCCTATACATACATACACATCCACATCCGTGCAGGTTCTAACCATGAAAGTCTAGACTCGGACTTGACTATTGAATTACTTTTCCCATTGTGTCTGAACTGATACCATGTTATTGATATCGGATATATATTAATCGATTAAGTTAATATACTATTATTTACTTGATTCAAGATATCTAAGCCATAAAAGGAAAGGTTAAGAAGAGATAAACACAGGCATATGCTTTAAAGACTCTACTAATTTAATAAATCTTTTATCGTTGATCTCGAAATGGCCCAAAATGAATTTAATAAAGGGGAAAGACAACGACTACAAAAAACCCCTTTGGCCTTATTATCTATAGTTTATCTAGTACATAAGAATTACATTTTTAAGACAACTATACATTTATTTCTTTGAACGACTTCAAGATTCAGAATCGAACTGAATCATTCTTTGTATAACAATATATGTATTAAACAAGCCTACTTGTTTACATCACCAGTGAGACAATATTTACGCTACCAACACACAACAATACATTTATTTCTTTAAACGATTTCAAGATTCAGAGTCGAACTGAACTCTCTTTGTATAACAATATTACTTGTTTACATCACCAGTATAGAACATATCGCATAACTGGGACATGATCACTGTGTCTTTCTTTATAAATAAATAATCCGTCGGTTCGAACGACAGATTGGCACAGGTCTATTAAACCGAGCTCTCTCCCTTGTATAACAAATATTTATAAACAATCCCCACTTGTTTATATCATCAGAGACAATATGAACGTAAATATCTACTAACGAGTCGCCTCTGTCAGCTTTGTCTCAAAAGAATTTTTAGAGCAATAAAGAACACATAAATAATTTGTCAGAGCATGCAATTTTTATGTTGCTTAAATGTCCGATTATATTAGACATGTATCGGAATCTCTGTACATTTCGTTAAATGTTAAATAACATTGCGTTCTCTAACAAATACAAGGTTTATATCGGTAAATATACAATATTGTGGAATATAGTTTCAACCCCTCGCTTTTAACTACTTTGCTCGAAAATGGAGCCAATATTCCATAGATAACGTTATGTTACCACTTAACTTGAATTTTAATAGTTAGAAAAATTCAATCACAATATCGATTTTTAACCGAGGTTTTATGTATGTACTTAGCTTTATTTCGTGATCCCCGCGTCGATATCGTCACAACATTTACTTGCTTTAGCTTTAGCTTGTCAACAATTTTGATTTAAAATTTCACAATAAATAAAATTAGACAAACAATTATATTTGTTTATCTCTTGGACAAATCAGTGTCCTCTCCTTTACGTGTCAAAACCTCGACTCCACTCCCTCTCCTTTTCTCATTTTACAACAAAGCTTCCCAAATATATCTTAACAACTAATTAATCTACTTTCACTCTTATCACTGCACTTATAATGTCTAATTTCACTTAAGCACAGATCCGCTATTATCGACTTCGACGCACGCCCATGCCTATGACGTCACGTTCTCTTGATTTGTGATTGGCTGGTCAAACGATGACGCAATCGTCACCATTTTTCGGACGCTTTCTCCCGATCCAGGACTTCCCACCAAACAGCTAGGCCTTCTCCAACTGTAGTCAGCACAAATCTAGGTTTCAATCCCAAACCCTTGCCTTTGCGCAATAATCCACCTCGATCTCTCGATCTGTCCTATGTCTGTAATTAGAAGATAAATTCCCAGTACAATATCATTTGTCCTCGAACAAATTTATCCTTAGAATTTGAGTTGTTAAAGCTCAAATTCACACAATAATCAAAGAACGTTGTCTACTACACTCCGCCTGCTTCCGTGATCCACATCTGTGTTGCATATCTCATTTAGACGCTGCCTATGCGTATGCGAACAAAAAATAATTATTGACAACTGACCCACCCGTAGTGTAGGCACTAATTTATGACTTCGTTCTTAGGAATAGCAAATTTATCCTTTAATTTTTTATTTAAAATACTTATTTCGCTTTCGTGGTGCTTTATGAATGTGTGTGTGCAAAGAATTTGCATGCCATCACAGTATATAATTTATATTTTATTTTTATATTAGACAAACTTTATTTTTGTGCACGTGTATGATTACTCTCATTTAAATTTTAATTGTTTCCTCTATGGTTTGGTGTAAAAAAATCTCTTTTAGAGATAAGCTAACCGATTTGAAGATGAAAAAATGAAATATAAATGAAAAAAATCTTTATTGAAACAGTTAGGGTTCCTGGGTTCCAAGCTAGAATTCTCTGTCCAATGACCAATAAGTACCCAGGCTTCTTTCGTACAGTATGAAGGTACGTTTGCTACTTATGCTTATGACTAGTTTAAAATAAGACTAAATTTAATCTTATTTTAAATTAGTCATAAGCACAAGTAGCAATAAATTAATCATTTATAACAATTTTAAATTTATAACAATAAAGCATTTATAACAATAAATTAATTACACAAATCGAACAATTAGTAAGTGTGGGTAGGTACATACTTATTCGTGCGAGTTAACATTTAACTCGGTTTTATTAGCGCTTACCCATAGTTCCAGTTATGCATTTGGTATGTATGGTATGGTATGGCGTGGTATGCATACTATGGCATCCTTTATGAATTCATATTTCATACTGAATAAAAAACAAAAGTGTAAAAAGAAGGCCACTCGAACTAGTTAGGGAAAGGTAATCATGACCGAAGGCATCAAACTGAAAAGGCGTATCTACAGATTTTCTGAATTCTGAAAATTCCAAGTTTTTGGGCGAATCTCCATATTTAATAGCTCTATGGTGTACTGAAAAAGAAACATTTGCTCCACTGGTAAAAGGTACTATTTATGCGTAAGTATACGACGTGAAAAGGCGTTTTTGTAATTAAAGAAAAATATTTATAAAGAACTAGTCGAAATTTTATATTTTTGTAAATACGCCCTTTCAGCTTGATGCCCTCGATTGTAATCGTGATTGCAACAACATTGATTGATTATAGTAATCAACTTATCTGGCACTACCCTTTTAAAAAATTTCCACATCACCAAAGGTTAACTGGCAGAGAATGCTAATTAGCATTAAGTTCGCCTTTGTGCATTGTCAATTATTACATACATACATACATTTTCCATGTTATATAACTGTAATTATCAATCAGTGGTTAGATTACATTTTGCCCAACACACGCGCGACAAGTACGTATCTACCAAAATCATCGTGCTACAGATTAGCCTTTGATTCTTTGAACATGCTGTATTAATTTAGGCTGTTTTTACTGCGCAAAAATTGGGAACAAAAAGCAATATAAACCACTTACCAGGAAAATAATATTTAAAATTCAATATAAATCCAGTACAGAAGCTTTATTGTCAGTCCGTCGATTGCATGCAGTGTTTAATTAGATTCACTGTCCATTTCACGTCAATTACTTTTATGTGACTTGGAACATGGATGAAGTAAATTAATTAAAACAAAGGTTTTTATTGCACAGAGCATCAGCTTTTCGCCACAACTTAAAACAGAGAGTCCAGTTAAGTGTTCTGTGGCGTCCCACTATTTCGTTTTCGGACGACTATACGACCTTTGCTCTCAACTATTTAGATTTGTGTAATCTATGGATTATTTTATTGGTTTTCCAAAAAGGACTTGGACAGCTGTCGTCAGTCTAGTAAACACGAGACGGAGTTGTAAAAACTAAGAATATCTTATATATAGTAATGACCTGTTATTTCATCTTTTATTCATTATAAATACTAAAGTAAAGTGTGTGGAGTTTGTTATTTGTGTGGAGACGGCATTAGCTGTCCTACAGTTCTATGAATGAATGTCAAAAAAACGAAAATTTCATAATACTTATGTAGTTTTGTCACACTATATGAGAATGCAAAATTCCCAACATGTTTCTACGTAAGTCGGCAAGGGTTAAATGATGCTAAATGTCCTTAAGGAATAAGTAGGACTTATTAAATAAAATGAGAGAAGAATCGAAGAACGAGAAATCATGTACATACTCGTAATTTATATAAAATAGACGATAGTTTGATGTTTTAATCAATTTCCAATTTAATTAATTACCAATATAATGCCATATAATGGCGTAAACTGTTTTTTCGCGTAAAAGCTGCTTTTTCGTGAAAAACCGAATTATGGAGTAAAGACCAACCCAAAAAAAGGCGATCAAACGAAATTATTCCGCTTTTACGTGAAAAAACAGCTTTTACACGGAAAAGCTAAAATGAAACAATCACGAAGTCCTTAAAAAAAAGGTCGAAGATATTTGCGACGACGAGCGAAGTGGGGCGAGGAAGAGCGACTTCGGTTACCAAGTAAAAAAAAATGGGGAAGTCGCCTCATAGTTTTAACAGAAAATAATTTCTTATGATCGCGTTATATTTATGTGTTTACGCCATAGCTCATGGAAAAGCAATTTTCACTAACATACGACGATATAGATTGTTTAAAAACAACATGTACTCTGAAAATGAGACGCAAACCTCTTTCCACCACGACAAACACACACAAAGGCATGTATATAAACTTAATAAAGTAAGTAGAGAGCCAGTTTCGAAGTTGTATAAGGATCAACATGATATAGGAAGAGACTGGTTTTGGCACCTGTGTCGCTTACCTTGCAAGGCGATTGCAAGTGAGAAACGAAAGCGAAATAAAATACATTCGATAACATTCTTTTTTTATGGAAGAAAGCCGTATTTTTATTTATTTACAAGTAACATTATACCGGATATAACTTGACATTCAAAATTAAAATTAAATCTTAAATGATATCTTTAAATTAAATCTTTAAATACAAGATCTACTGATAATACTGAATAATTTTCACAACGAAACTAAATTGCAAAAATGATTTATTTATTCATATGGTCTGTTACTAATTTTGAAAACCTACGGGTAATTTGGGTAAGCAGTTCAAACTTCTTTTTATTTGAACAAAAAATATGTTTTTTTGCAAAGTTGTTTGTTTATTATGATCAGTATTTTTATTCCCACCCCACAGCATGGAAGATGTCTGGGAAGAGTATAGTTTTTGAACAGTTGAAAATTGAAAACGGCGCGCGAACAACCTGTAATTGCACATTTTTGAAATTTACAGTAATTTTCTTCTTGAAATATTTGCGAAACTATATATAAATTGGTTTCTCTTCTAACGATTACCTATATATTTGCGACATTTATTTAGAATACCAAATGACAAATTAAGGCACTACGGAAAAAAATCGTCATTTTTAGAGCTTGCATACCTAATTTGGTAAATAAGCTATTATTTTGATAAAATAGTATACTATTTTTGGAATATTTTTCTAGGGATTTGTTAAACTGAGACGTTATTGAAGACATTTGGCTCGATAAAAATATTTATTCAAATGAGGCCTTTTTTGACACCATTTCTCTTGGTTTGACAATTTAAAATCACATATGGACTGCGATTTCATTTTATTAGATGGGTTTAAACAGTATCTAGGATAGAGTTAAACGAAACTTTTACAACTTTTCCCCGAATACGTCCTTCTCACACTAAGGAGATTTTACGCATATGGAGTAACAGGGATGCTAAACATTTACATATCGCCTTAATAGAGGAATTCAAAAAATTAAAAAATTGTAAAACTTTATCAAAATTGTGCCCTAGTACGTTACTGGTTGCTGATTTTTTATTTGTTTTATGCAAGTGCAAACTGGTTATAGCAATTTACAACATCAAAGTTACTTGTGTGTAAGGAGCTCCGTTTTTTAGGGTTCCGTAGTCAACCGTAGGAACCCTTATAGTTTCACCATGTCCGTCTGTCTGTCTGTCTGTCTGTCCGCGGTTTAGCTTAGAGACTATTAGTATTAGAAAGCTGTGATTTGTCATGGGTATACATATTTATTACGCCGATAAAGTCATACAGTAAAATTTGGAAAAGTATTTTTTTTAGGGTACCTTCCCTACACGTAAAGCAGGGATATTTTTTTTGTCGTCTATCCCCTAGTGTGGGGTGTCGTTTAATAGGTACTTTAAAAATATTGGGGGTGTGAGAAGACAATTTTTCGATCTAGGGTTCCGTTTGCGAAATATTAAGCTTAAAAGTGTTAATTTTTGTTAAAGTCAAGTGTCCCCCCCTCTGCCAGCGAAACGGTTGTATTTGGAGAAGTAAGAAAATCCACGGCAGTAGTATACATAACGAAATTAAAAGGAAAACTATCACAGCTAAGTAGGCTTTACAAGTTAACGAGTACAGATCGCGCCAAAAGTCCCCTCGAAACACGGGGCAATTCGCACCAGCAGGAACAAAATGTATGGGCCGTTCTTTGGAAGAGCAACTTCCGAGCGTACTAGAAGTTTGGCGTGATCTTTATTAGTCGACAAACTTATAAAATGTATTTGGAGAAGAAGTCCGCATAGCGTGCAGGGCAACTGCGGAACCCTACACTGCGCGTGGCCCGACATGCTTTTGGCCGTTTTTTTTTTATACTTTAATAATGAACGGTAAGCCCACAACAATGCTCAACTAATACAAGACAACGACAAAGAAGATTCACACAAATAATTAGTAAAGCTAAGAAAGTTGACGTTTCCTGATATCTTCCTGTTAACGCTTTGATCTCCTCACTTAAGCCCAGAGTTGATAAGTGCTTATAAGTTTAAGTGCTCGCAGAGTCCTTGTTTAACACTAGCACTGTGGCCCGACTTTCCTTGCCAGTATACTAGAACTTAAGCCGGAATTAGCTTTGTTAATCTACTTCTTAATAGTAAATGTCTTTATATGAGAAACTTAACTTTAATTGGTACTTGTAGATCGTTACAGTATTATATTGTAGGGAGTAAAAATAAGAAACCCGTTTGTCAAGGAAAAAAATAAGAAAATTATGCAGACTGTGTCATTATTCCTATTTTTATATGTGTTACATAATCTGTCCTGGACACTTTAATAATATGATCAGTATTTTAATGTCATTTTCGAAGATTGAGTCATGTTACAATCAAAATTAATAAATAATCGTGGTAAGAACCGTTTATTATTAGAATACTTTGAACAGCTTTCGCTGGATCATTTTTTTTCTTGTTGATTTTATATATGCTACCGGCAATCTGTATAATCCGGTATTCTATAAAATACCTTGACAATGTATAGAATACCTCAAACGTTTTGGTTAAGGTATGAATAAATATTTATTTTATACTATACGGTACCGAATGCGCAGCCGGTTATGTGTGTAAAAGACGAATGCGGGGAAGGGAGAGACGTGCGAGCAGACTGTAAACTCCACAAAAGGCTATGGTTCTAAATTTGTTCCAAAGCTCAAAACTTCTGAAAAAAAAAACTCCTAGTGCCAAAGGATATCACTGTGAGAATCCCTGTTCTGGAAGTCGATAAATGTCGCGGTGGTGCTCGCAATATAGTAGCTGTAGTCTTACAAAAAAAAGATGACGCTCGGAACAAAACAAAACAGTTGTTGTAAAGACATTGTATTCAAAGTAGCAGTTTGTCATTAAGAATGAGCGTTTTTTCTTATGTCAAATTAAGTGTTAAATAAAATTCCTAGATGGCACTGTCCTATTCTTTAGCAATAGAATCAAAGACAAAATTTGCACAGATTCCAAACAAACTTATAACCACTTTGACATTGATTGCTACTAGACACATTTTATCTATGGTCACATAGACAGCGCCATTTGAAGGAAAGCTAAGAACTAAGAAAAAAAAACAACGAGAAAAACACTCATTACTTAAAAATGAAGACGTCCCTTATCAAGAAACGACGTTTCGTACTGTTGCGAATCTGACATCTACCGGGACAGGTCAGGGGTTTCTAAATTATACTTGCAAAAAATACTGCGATACTATAAAATGTTGTCTTAAAAGTAAAATTGTATGCACTTTTAAATGTCACAATAGTCCCTCATGTAAAAACCAAATCAAATCAAAAATGTTTATTATAATAACCAAATATTTACATAATTACAATTGCAGCTCGAGCCTTCTTTTAAGTAAAAATACCTGTATCAGAAGACTCCGCTCCTTCAGTCCGCAGCTTTGGTTTTAGAAAATAGCTTCAAAAATGTAAAAATGTACTTAAAATTTACAAAAATTGAGTAAAGAAATAAAAAGTACACAAAAGAAATATATAAATAAAAGAGAAATAACATGCCGCATGCGTCCGTATTATGGAAGTATATATGAGGGGATGTATGTGTATGTGAGAGGGTGTATGTGCATGTGTGAGGGTGTGTGAAGGTGGGAGAGGGTGTACGTGCGTATGTTTGTGTGTATATTATATATTTATATTTACTTATCTACATACTACAGTTTAGTTTCTTTCTAAGTAATTTGGTAAATTAGGTTTTCTTCGTAGCTCTTTGTTTTAAATAATAAAATCGTTTGCTTTTTGCATTCAAAACTATTTTTTGTACATATATCTAGACTTAACAAGAATCAACAAATACCTTTTACTTAAACAAGTTTTCAATACTTATTACCTGATTACTTATAAGCAAATTAGATTATGTTACTTTAGCCAGAAAAATTTCAAGTTTCACGTTAGTTTCATGGGGATTTTACCGTTGTTATAGAAAGGTACTTGGTTCCTTCTTAAAGATTATTGTCATGAATAATTTATTGGTTACGGAAAAAAATAATTTGAGTAAAACGTGTTTATGTTTATAAAGCAAGTTCCTAAGAACAAATAAATATTTTCGAGTGTAATTATATTTTTGAGTGTAATAATACTTATTTCTGCTGCAAAAAAAGGTATTACATTAGTTATGTTACCTTTATTTTTTATGAAGGTTTTTTTAATGAGTACCATAATTGTTTATAAAATGTTTTAATTGTCTGTCATTTTATAGGTAGGTAGGTACCTACATAACATTGATAAATACAGACCAAAATCTATTTACTTTACACATTGCCGGTGGACCAGAGCAGGTACTCTATACATTCCTGGGAATTGTATACATTACCTAGGTAAACTATGTAACGGTTAATATCATTCATAATATTTCATACATTGCCTGGATGCCCCAGGTATTCTAAGCATTGCCTAGGGATTGTATAGAATACCTAAATTATACAGATTGCCGGTTACATATAAATACTGACTCTAAATTCCACACCTCGTTATAAAAACGTGACAGAGCTAGTTTTACTCCAAAATCACACTTTAACCGAATTTCATTTAAAAAAACTTTCAAGCTAAAGCACTTTACAATACATCTTTCCCCATGAATTAATAGACAAATTATTTATATATTTTTTATGTATTTTATAGGAATAGGTTACAGTAAAATTATCTAACGTTTTAAATTGAAAAAAATAATTATACAAAGAAATCTGATAGAGTTACCGCTGCGCCCGGTTTTTCGTTTATATCGTCAAAATGGATACTTTTTGCAGTTATTTATCTGCTATTAAAAAGAAGTCCCAAGTTAAACAAATTAGTATAACAATTTTGGGACCTTTTTCTAGATTTTGGTCTATCAGAAACGCGATTGGAGGAATTTCACTCGATAGAAATAATTATTGAAATGAGGTCTAAATTTACACTTTTTTTGGTATTCTGAAAAATCGGGATAGCATACAGACTTTAAAAATATTTATATAGATGGGTTTTAACAATACCTAAATTACTATTTATGTAAATTTCCATAGATATTTTAGTTAATTATGTACTAATTTAAGACCGACATTTTGTCAATTTTCCCAGATTCCATCCCTCTTGCACTGCGGATCTTTCCGCCTGGTGTAACGGGGACCTTTGTACGGACGATATATCACCTTGGGTTTGAATACCTTAAATTTGTAGTCTTGGGTATTATTTTTTGAATTGTTTGTAACATGTTTGTCCATCTCTGTACAATTGTATACGTACATGTCACGTAAATGTGTTTTAGGCAAAACAAAACAAGAGTACGCAAAAAATATACAAAAGGGTTGACATCCCTTTATTCACATGAGCATTATGTGTTACAAATTTGTTCGACAAAAAAGCAATTTGTCTCTGTCTAGTTGTTTAAAGAATATATTTATAAAAGCCTCACGATGAAGATTGTGATTAATCACTAAATGTTGTTTCGAAGCCTAAATATATTTTTCTAAAATAAAAAACTCAATTGTATGTATAATTGGTAACTTATGTATAGAATAGCGAAGTAGCTGAAGAGGTATTTCAAAATAGTAGCAGGTGGAGAACTATGATTTCTGCTTCTCTTTCTTGGAGTAAGTTCATAGATTTGAAAGTAGTGACTTTAATGAATGACCTATATCAAGATAGGAAATAAAACAGAAATAAATCATTCTACAGTGTACCTATAGAATCTACATTCATAAATTGATAAACTTGTAATATGCATAATATGAGAACCAAGCTAAAATACCGGCGACAGAATCTCCTAGTTGTAAGTCATGACGTCATAGCTGTTATGAAGACCCACCTGAACTCATCGATCTTGGATGCAGAGGTTACTGAAGGTGGCTGAACTAAACTTCGGCGAGTATCTCCTACATCATTTAGTGGGGTGCTACTGGTTGCACGTCCTGGTTTAGCATTGCATCGAAGATCTCTGGGCGACCTTCACGTTAGGTAATTTAATGTACGTTGTGTGTGTAATTTATGTAACCCTTAAGCCTAATATATTGTTAACATGAATTAGTTATGCTTGTTAGAAGATGAAATGTCAAAGATAAGTGGTAATGTGATTGTTTTACGTGACCATAATCTAAAAAGTGCGTCTCTGAATAAGTATTATATTATGTAACGAACAGAAAATCACTTGTACTATCCCACAAATTTATTTAATATTTCCTGACCGGTTTCGCCTTTATGGCATTATCAAAGGAATTAATATAAGATCTTAATTACACAATAAATAGTTTACATTAGCCAGTGCGATCAATGACCCTATCTTTTCTATCTATTCACTGGTGATTTAATGACGTCCCAATATGATAGTTGGCCAAGTGCGAGTCGGACTCGCTCACAAAATGTTTCGCACCACTACATAATCCGTGAACGGAACCAAAAAAACATGTTGAATAACAAAAATATACATATATGCCAAACAACATCAAAGTGCCAAAAATAAGCCTCTAAAACGGTAGCGCCTGAAAACATATGTCAGCACCCTCTTGGTATGGAACCCCAATTTTTATTATTTTTTGTTTTACTATACAGTCTGAACACATATAAAACTTGTACGTATCCCTTTTTTTAAGATAGAGCTAAAACAAATAACGCTGAAAAAAATTTTTTTTTTTAATTTGCTGCTATACAAACGAGGCACGAACTATGCTCGGGGAAACACCAAGCTTTATTCCGTGTGTTATCTCTCCCGCTTTGGCCTCGCGTATCCCAGTTCGCAAGATGCTTTGGTTGGTTGTTGTCAAAAATATGACGATCTTTAACAGTTATAGAATTAAATGAGACTTGAGGATAATTCATTATTTATATAAAAACGGCTCACCTCAATACGTGTTATGATCGGAAAAGCCGACCAGTTTCAGCAGATTTAGACTGCCTTCATCTGAGCGAGTAAAGACGTTTACGCAACGACGTTACGCCTTACACAGCGTAAACGCCTTTACTCGCCTAGATGAAGGCAGTCTAAATCTGATGAAACTGGTCGGCTTTCCCGATCATAACACGTATTGAGGTGAGCCGTTTTAGATCCTTAACAGACTTAATTCGGAACTAGATATGGGTTATTTATTACATAACAATTGTCAAATTTTGTTAGATTCTGTCCATTAGTATAGCATTCATCACAAAATACGTTTGTATGGCGAAAAGCGCAAGGATAATCCCCTTAATGACTAATTATCTCATTGTAAGCCTGTAATTTCTTATTTTAATAAAAAAAAAAAAACAACTTGTGTTGTATTTTACCTTCATTTAAATTCACTAAGCGTATTGGTATCGGAATCGCCAATATTTTTATAAGAGTATCGGTATCGGTATCGTATCGGCAAAAAGGCGTATCGGTGCATCTCTATTAATTATTGAATTTGATACTTCAAAACACAAGAAAAAATACAATCACGGTATTTTCGATGTATATTTCGGCCCACTTTGGGGCCAGCATCAATCGAATGTATATTTATAATATTTATATTTATTATGTTTATATTAACTACTTACACTGGTACTTTTTTGTTTCAAAAACTGACGTTTCCATTTTTAAAATTAATTTAAATTTGAAAAATTTAAACAGAGATCCATCTTAATAAGTTGAATTTTAGGTAGTTATGGAGTTAAACTGCTTAACTTAAACCATAACTTAAAAGATAATCTATATATTATAAATAAAAAAGTCCGTCCAAATTGCTGCTCTGCGGTAAGGTGCCCAGTATGTTGGCGACATTACCACGCTGGATTGCTTAATCGCTGCCCGAGGTATGTGCCAGCCCGTGGGTCACCCGTGACGCTGACCAAGACGGCGATTCTGGCAAGTGCGAAAAAATTTGCTAAGGCGGATTTCGAGGGATTTTACAAAGAATTTTCTACGGAAATTATTGATTTTTCTGCTTTCGCAATTTTTGCGCACGCACCAGAATCGCCGTTCAGGCGCGCAAATTTCTTTAAAAAAACTACTCGCCTTGGGAACCCACGAACCCAACTTTTCGACCCCAAACGTCGCAAATAGGTATTATTTTAAATACAATTTACTTCATTAGATCATAATTTTAACAGAATAAAATTAAAAGCTATCGGATTGTATAATGTCACGCTGACATAATACTTAAAACATATATTCAAACAAAATAACATTACTTTGTCTGTTCGTTTTATCATATACCCATATCAGACCCGTGCAAAAAGCGTGAAAGGATTACGTGTTGGAAAAGATCCAAAATTTCCAGTAGATGATTGTATTTCTTTGTTTTGGCTCTGCCACGGAGGCTGGGGTTATCTTTATTACTAGCGAAAATTTTATTGTTTTCACTGTTGGGAACGAATCTTTTGTTTTTAAAGGATATCTTTTTCCTATTTATGTTTTGTTTTTTAAGGACTAAAAGGCGCTTTAATGGTATATTTAAGTGCCTCTTCGCAAATAAATTACTTAATTTTATTGCGTTTTCCATGGACACGTTATGCATTATAAATTTTCATTTCAGTACACTTTCTTAAAATGATGTGTAGCAATGTCGTAGTGTTTTTTAAGGGTTTTGTAATGTGAACCTAATACTCGCATAAAATAATATAATATAACAATAAATCCGTCAAAACAGTATTTTTGATACCTGCAAAAAAAAACCTATAAGATGAAATGTATTATAGGGAAATATTGAATTTTGGTAAGAACATTTTCTTTTTTGCATCATTTTGCAGGGAATTGTTGTGTTTTTGAATGTTTTGCGTTTTATTAATAAAACTAGCTTTTGCCAGCGGCTTCACCCGCAATGATTTAGTGCCTATGTCACTCTCTGGCCCATAAACTATCTCTATACATAAAATCACATCAATCCGATGCTTCGTAGAACAAACCAACAAACATACTTTCCCATTTATAATAGGGGTACAGGAGAATACGGATTATATCCTCTAAACCTCGACTTGTACATAGATCTACGAAATTTTTATATGCAACTTTAACTAAAGCTAGGTAATTTTCGATTCTAACCTACATTCTTTTCAAAATTTGTGTTGGCAAAACAGCCCCTGAGACATTATAAGTACGAGTATATTATGTATTATATATATAATATAATCCATGCTTATATATTAAGGCGATATGCGAAAAAAACACCGGTGTTTATTTTCTGTGTATTTCATGAAATACATGGAAACTTTTAATACATTTCTGGTATTAGCATTTTGACTATATAATCTAGGGTTTTGAAATTGGAAAACATGTTTGGATAAGTTTTTCTCGATAGAAATAATTGTTGAAATGAGGACTTCAAACACACTTTTTCTCCTCGTTTGACGAATAAGAACCATATACTATAGAATAGAATAGAATAGAATAGAGTTTATTTTTCTCAAAAACACAGGAAGAATATAGTTTAGGTACATGTTATTTAGCTTAACATAATTTTCCAAAACAATATCTAACACTAAAATATACCTTACTAATAAACATTACTAGCGGTCCTCAGACTAGGCCGAGCCTGATTCATGAGGGCCTTTATTAACGTGTGCACAGTTAATAGAACTTTCGTCGACAATTAAAAATTTTGAATTGATGTCATATATACTATTTGTGAATGTAAATATGAATAGCTTTTCAGTTAAACAAAGCTGTGCCTTTAGTAATTGTAGAAAAGTAACAATATAAATTTAACTAAAGTAAATAAACAAAGTTAACAGCATGGTACATATATAATATATTATATAGTAGTATAATAAATAAATGTAAGTTTTAACTAAATGATTAAATAAATAAATATTTATATATATATATTAACAAAAGCTATTGTACAATATGGAATAATTTTTCAGTATCATCATAATTCAGATTAAATAAATATTTGGTAACCACCTTTTTAACATTAAATTGAGTTAAGCTAGTTATTTTGCAAAATGAATTTATTTTATTATATAGAAAGGGAAAAAGGAACGAGGGAAAACGCTGGGCAAATTTGGTCCGACATAAGGGGGTCGTAAATCTTGGGCCTCTTCGTGAAGGTACTAGCTCTGTGGAAGCACTTCTATGTCCAGTAAGGACAGCTTTCAAGACGTACAGCTGACGCACACGCAAAACCCCACTTTCTTCATAAAGTTTATCGGTGGGATAGCGATATTGTTTTCTGTGCATTACCTTAAGGACTGAGCGCTGTGCTATTTCTACTTCAATGAAATGCGTTTTAGCAGCGCTTCCCCATACCAAGCTGCAGTAAGTCATTAGAGATTCACTAAGAGCTCGATACACATTTGTAAGTAACGTTACAGACATTGAATTTCTAAGAAGTCTCATTATATGTGCAGTTTTTCGTACCCGTCCGGATAGTTGTGAGATATGCGAAGAGAATGAAAGCCGCTCATCAAGCAATAGACCCAGGTACTTTATTTTATTTACTCTTTGTAAAGATGTACAACTACAGTCACAACTGGAAATGAGCTTGCAATCACTGCGATGTAATTTGATAGGCGTGTTAATATTGGGTTCAGTTGCTTTGCTGATATAAAAACTTAAATATTTAGTCTTGTCTACGTTGAGTGTCAGCAGATTATGATCAAGCCAGTGAGCAACCGCTGACATACCGTTGTTAGCCACTGAAAAAACATCTTCCCAAGATGTACCGTGAAAAAGCAACGCTGTGTCGTCAGCATAACAAATAACCTCCGCACCGCTCAAAGGCAGACTAAGTAGGTCGTTAAGATAAATAACAAAAAGAGTTGGACCCAATATGCTCCCCTGTGGAACTCCAAACCTAATAGGAGATGGTTCGCTTTTGTACGAGGCTATTTTGACATACTGTCTCCGTTCAGAGAGATAGCTTCTAAACCAATCGAGTGCAATACCTCTGATGCCTAAGACTTCAAGCTTTCTAATTAAAATAGAAACGGAGACAGTGTCAAACGCCTTAGCTAAATCCAAGAATACACCCAAACATCTATTTCCTTTATCTAACTGAGAAGACACAAAATCTACTAAGTGTATTGCAGCATCTTCTGTAGACTTATTTTGTCTAAAGCCAAATTGTTTGTTGGAAATTAAACCGTTTGATTCCATGTAATTCATCAAACGATTGTTGACGAGTCTTTCTAAAAGTTTGGAGAACACACCTAGCAATGAAATGGGTCTGAAATTCCCTGGTATGTGTTTAGGGCCAGTTTTATGAATAGGTATGACTGAAGAAATTTTCCAAGAATTTGGAAAAATACCACTGGAGAGGCTCAAATTAAATATATGTGTAAGAGGTTCGACCAGAACAGATTGAAGATGCTTGACTAAAGAATTCGTAATATCGTCGGGTCCAGGCGCGCAATTTATCTTCAGCTGTTTAATAATGGTGCTTACCTCGTGTTGATCAGTGGGAAACAAAAAGAACGAGTTTAAACATTCTGTAGAAGCATTTACCTTAGAAGCCAATTTCTCCTCCGTTAGACCTAGTCGTTCAAGTATTTTTGAAGAGAACCTCTCACCATTAGTTGCGAAAAATTTGTTAGTAGCGTTAAGACTATGGAAGATATTACTTGAAGATTCAAGGAGTGCTTCAGCAGAGTTAGGTTTAGGCGTGGAGTGCGTAATATTATTTATGCATTGCCAGAGTTTTCTAGGATTATTTAGATTTGATTCGATTTGATTGCTTTCATACGTCTTTTTTAAGCGATGTAATATGTCTGTGCAAAAATTACGGTACCTATTGTATGTCAATTTGAGTAATGAATCATTTGGCCTTTTACGAGTTTCAGAGTGTAATTTATCCCTGTGCTTCATGCAACGGATTAGTCCAGGGGTAATCCATGGTTTCATGGCATACTCGCGTCGACTCAACCGTATAAAAGAGCTATGCTTAGAGATGGCTTGGTTAAGGGTTGACTCAAAAGCTGTGACAGCATCAGAAACTACAAATAAATTAGTAATTCGTGACCAGTCTGCATTTCGTAATTCATCCGCAACTGCCGAAAAATCAATTTTTAACCGCGTTCTGTCCTGTTTGTGTGATTTCTTTAGGTTCAGATTTAAACCAGCTATGGCAAGGTCATGATCTGTTAGAGACGTTTCACAGACCACTGATTTCATATTTGCTGTTGATCTAACAAATATGTGATCAAGACATGTTTTTTGGCGTGTTGGTTTAGTGATAGCTGGTATAAGCCCATTTTCAGCCATCAGACACAAATAGTCGGTACTGCTGCTGTCCGTATTTTCCGGCATTATATTTATGTTTATGTCTCCTGTTAAAATAAGAAATTTTTTAGTTTTGAGTGAGTCTAAAAGTGATTCCAAGGAGATTAAAAAGTTTGACGTATTTGCAAATGAAGGAGACCTATAGAACTCAAACATATTTTATTAGGTGTGCTTCAACAATATCTAGAGATTTGAAAATTAAAATTTTGCTAGCTACGAGTATTTTAGTTTTTTTAATAAAAATATAAAACCAACTTTTTTCCCTTTTGCCCTGAATCCGCCCCTCTCGCACTGTGCGATTTTTCGCTTGGAGTGACAGTGACAAAAATAAAATTCGCATAGCCTCTTAACGGCGGGTACGCGCGTAGTACGTACTACGTTCTACGTACTGCGTACTGCGTACGTAAACCCCCGTTTACAAAAAAACTGTCAGCCTCTCCGCAGTGCAATGACTGCAATAGATGGGCCTCTAGGAGTCACACACCTATGGAACCCGCGTACTCTCAATGTGCTCTGTTTTGCTTTGAGTGTGGTAGTCATTATGACGGAAAATATCTTAACACCGCAATGTAGCGGATAGCGCAATGTTGGTGGTTCAGACAGTGACATCTATGGATAGGTGCTAATGAACTACGAGGTGACGGGAAAGAGGATGCTTCTTATGAAACTACAAGTTCCGCACAGATGGTGCTGAATGTTTGTTATAAACACAACATTTCTAAACACCTGAATTTTTTTTGCCGTTATGTTGGTTGCGACGAGTCTCGTCCCCAAACGTACAACCACGGTCTACACTTAGGGTTGGTCTCTGCGTACAACTTATGAAGTTTTTTTCTTATTTTGTAATAAAAACATATAATAAAATAAATTAATAACATTTAAAAAATACTGTACCAAAATAATATCATAAATATAATATAATATATAATAAATTATATCATATAATCTACATATCTGTTCTCTGTAATTTTGAATTATGTTTATGTTATGTGTTCTAAAAATTAAGAAATTATAAATATACATGTTTAACATATCCTTTCTGTAGATTTTTTAACAAATAAAGACGCGATACGATATACTTTGCTCGATCGATGAAAAAAAAATACAAACTGGCGATCTTTCAAGTTTACCAAATTATATGAAATCCATCCATCAGCTCGTATTCGTCCACTGCTGGACATAGGCCTCCCCAATATTACGCCACTCTTGGCGGTCTTCAGTCATCCTCATCCAGCCGCCACCCGCAACGTCCTTCAGATCGTCAGTCTAGCGGGCACGAGCGCGGCTTACGCTGCGCTTTGATGTACGTGGTCTCCATTCCAATGCCTTACGGCCCCAATGGTTATCACGTCGGCGACAAATATGGCCAGTTCACTGCCACTTCAACTTACTGATTCGGCAGGATATTTCGGACACCTTCGATTTCTGACGGATATCTTCGTTTCGGATTTTATCCATCAGAGATATCTTAAGCATAGCCCGCTCCATAGCTCGTTGAGTGACCGATCAAGCCTTTGGTAAGAGACCACGTCTCAGTATATGAAACTTTTGACTTTTGATTTAAACTTTTCACGTATATGAAAATTGTAGAACAATAATGAAATGGTAGTTAAGTGTGTATTTTAACGGATACTTTCTTAAAAATTTCACAGCAAAACATTGAAGTATAATATGTGTTGGAGTATAATTGTACTAGATGAGACATCGCCGACAAAATCTGTGCGACTAGACTATACAACCTGTAACAGAAAGGTGTAACCATATTTGAAGAGGTTATTCAGTCAATGGTTTAGAACAACTTTTACTTTGGAACAAATCCTGTATATCGAAAAAAAATGTTATTTGCTTCATAGGAAAATGCAATACCGCTCGGCCAAAATGTATGGAAGGCAGATTTTTTTTTTGAGATTACAGGGTTGACTCCATAGAAAAAGTTGTTCTATAGCATTGACTGAATAAGCTTTTCAAATATGGTTACACCTTTCTGTTACACCTTGTATATGTACTCTTTCGACAAGACGCGAGCCAACGGACGGAGGTGAATTAGGTGGGGGACTCATAGAATAGTGCTTGTCCTAACAGACGTGACACATGGGTGTGTTACCTAATTGAAATGTATTAAGAGAACATAGTTAAATAATAATATATTATCTATTATCTGTGATATTATCATGCTTCTAATCTAATTAAAATAAAGTCTACCTATAATGCTTCTAGTCGTTTTGTATTTTGAAATGAAGTTTCAAAAAACTAAAAGGTAAAAATAAAAATGGAATATTTTGTACACATTTTATAAGCGGTAGCAGAACACTTGACCACATTATTCTGAACTTTTCATGCATAGCTGAGATAATAAACTATTAAGGGGCTTAGTGTCACCAAATGGGTACTTTCTTTAGCCTACTCCTCGTTTATGGCCACACTAAAAATATTGAAAAAAATATATTATGAATTATCAACTCTTTTTTTATTTTTGTACCACAAAAACATCTTTTTGGCTTGTATTCCCTACTGTTCCTAAGCGGCTTAAGCGATTTAATTAATTTATACTTTGACTAATAGATAATCTTGATAGCTATAAACATAACATATCAAGGACGCATCGAGCGTCTTAACAGCCACTATGCATTGCGCGCTGATATGAACGTTATTTCAATGTCGTTTCCGTCGATAATCGTACCGAAAAACATCGAGCTGCTAATTTGGCCTTAATACCTTAAAATATAGAAAAAGTAGTTTATGCTACAAGGGCGAAAAGGAATAAATTACGAGGACGATTTAAAACACGAGCGTAGCGAGATAAATAATCCACGGCGCACAAGAACTAGGTTTTGGAGATTAACCAGACTGTAAACTGCATTTCACAGTTCTTACTTGGCAACACCTCTGACACCTTCTTGGAGATTTATATTGTGATAAATATATGTTTATGTTTTTATCGAAGCAAGAGCTAAAGTTCCATTTTAAACTCTTGTTAAAATTGCAACATTAGTTAAGTCTCCTCTCAGAACACGAGATATTTGATTGATTTTCTGTATGTATATATAATATTATATAAAAATTATTAATGCACTTTATTTAAGATAATAGTAGTATCTTAAACTGAGTTAAACAATTAATTTAGTTTAATATACCTACTACTACTATTTAGCAAACTAAAAAAAAATTAATTATTTTGTGAGTCTATACGACATGAAACATTACTTATTGTACATAATAACTATTTTGAAGCCTTTAGTAAATTAACGTGATTCTTGTCAAATCCAATTATCTACTAAATCCTGTTCTATGAAACTTTCTAGTCACGTACTAGATTCAGTAAACTGTTCAGTCCAGTGTCTCGCATACTGTACTGACGGCTCAGCAAACATCGAGACGAGATCTGACTTCTGAAACAGATACGATGTAAGTAAGAATATGACTTCCATTGGAAGGTAGTCTGTTTACTTCAGCGAAAGAAATCTTTCAAATTTTAAAAATTTCATTACTAAAACTTTTTTTTTTAGTTACATGAGTCTTTTCAGCGTCGGTATAACTGAAAATTTTAAACAAATTCATATTTTAAACAAATTTATGATTGTACTTGGGTGATTATTTGAAATATTAAAAATCTCGTACTCCTAATAATATAGTCGTTAACAAAGAGGGGATGGTTCTTGCTTTTATCTTATAAGGCGCTTATAAGACCTTAATTAGCAGCTCAAATATTTCGGTACATAGAGTATCATTGAGCATTGCAAGTGGCTTAGTCTTTGCTACGTGGCGGGAGAAATGAAATGAAATCAATGAAAATGAAAATGAAAATTCTTTATTTCAAAATAAGTTACCTAAATTATTAAAACTCTAGTTCCCACAGAAAGTTTCCTTGTGTAGTGGAAACTAGGCTCCTCCCAAAATATATTTAAACATAAAGAAATTAAGACGTTAATTTACAGTCTAATAAGCTTAATATTTATATCATATTTATATAATAAAACAATATAAAAATTACTTACTTACATGAGTATGACATAAAGATACTTATTGTAAATAATGTACGATTTTGTGTTGTATTAGAGATAGTTTGTAATATGTATACTATTTAAACAGCACACATTCATAATAACATCTTTGTATAACTTTCATATAATATTCCGACGCAAGCGCAGCTGAGGCCTTATTGATGTATCGATTTGGTGTAGCACGATTTAAAAAATGTGACAAAACTTAATTTAATTTCAAATTCAAATTCGAATTCAAATTATTTATTTGCGTTATCACATACTTCGATACAGAAAGAGAAATACTGAACGCTTAAACTAAGTTTAGTCCTGTCAAAGAAGTTTAATCTAGCTACACTGAATTAACACCATAATCTAAATCAAACATCCATCGCTATCGCTTTCGCTTTCAAAAGTATTGTGATGGGCTACGCCGAACGTCACACATACCTAATTGCTAGCCGATCACAATACCTTTGAAGGCGATAAGGATAGATGTTGAAATTATAACGCCACAGTTTTTAGAGAGCACTAGGTCTACCGCGTAATTCTCATTTTCATCAACTACAACTTGAGATTGAAATTTGACGTGCGTGCAACAACGCCCGCTTAACATGCCATCTCTTTTGCACGCGTTGAATTTCGCATGCATTTGCTTGAAGTTGATACAAATGAGAATTACGCGGTAGAGCCCCAGGTCGGCACGGATGCTCCGCTGAGAAGGTATGTTCAATGGCTTGAACAAGTTTCGATTACTATTCTGCCCAATTAAGTGAATACCAAGTATCATGTTATCCTCTACCAATAAGTCCCAAGGTATTATTACCGCCTCAATATTCAGAAGATGCGCATTTATAATATTAACTGTAAAATCCTTTACATCGAGCAAAGCCTAGTACAGTCGTTGGCAAAAATTCACAAGTTTGACTTTGAATTATATGATTCATCGTCTCGATATGGTTTTCCAAGATTCCTTAAATATAAGTTACAGTCAACTCTCGTACACCCACGATTGTTATGATCCAGCGCGATGGGTGGTGTGCCCTATCGGGGTGCTTTTGGACCATGCGAAAGCACGCAGACTGAAATGAACTGTTTTCAACAAATCTTCAAAGCTTTCATACAAGATATTATGAGAAATAATACTTTGTCAAGTTTCATGGGTTCCGCCGTTGGTGACGAAAATAAGATTTTTTTGTTATTTATTCATGTACATTGGAGACCACATCAAGCTATACACTTGCAATGCGAAATTAGCCCCTACAGAGAAGAATATAAGATAGGTACAAAGTCCGATGTGTCTTACTTGATGCGGTTTCCACTGTCTGTACATGGATGGACAGACCTACAGACAGACAATGGAACAAATTAATTCAGATATACTTATATTGTGAACTGAAAGTTTCAAGTATCTCGTTTTCTCTTTTCTTTCTCCTATTTCTTGTAAATAAATTTCGTCGTTGCCAACAGGTGTAAGTCTCATACGTAATCATTCTGTATAATATATATATACAAATATATATTTATGTTACAGGTAAAACCCGTTTTCAACTGATATCAGTTATAACTTGTAAAAACTAGTTCTAACTAAAAGCCTTTGTTACAATTAGTTTTGACTAGTAAACACTAGAATTTAAATAAATAGAATTTTTGATTCAAAGTAAAACTAATTGTAACTAGGAAAAACTAATTCTAACTACATGATTCAGTTAAAACATAGTAATTCTATTAGAAGTATTGAGGGTCACCTCGCTTCGCTCGGCTCCCAATATGAACTTACATGTAAACCTAACAAGCTCCTCCTGGCTTCGCTCGTCGTCGTACCCATTTTTCACTTTTTAGTGAAAGACTCACTTAGTTAGAATTCGTTTTTCCTATAATTTGCGCCATCAAAAATCAAAAGTTTATCTTTTTCATATGCTGTAGTACGATTTTGTAGTGTGTAAATACACGTCACAGCACAACGTGAGCGCTCATCGTTAAAAGTAGAACCAACTATTAACTATCGGGTTTAATTCAGGAGCTATTTCAATAACTTGTTTGAGTGCCTATAACTCCTAGTTTAGTTGGATGTTCAGTTTTTTCGTCTTGTATATGAATAGAAATTTTATTTTCAATAGAAAAAGCAGAAATTTTAATTATCAGATTGAACCATGGTGGGCTTTTTTATAAAAAATGAGCAAATGCTTGGCCACAACGGTGCTTGATGGAAACCGTCGATAAGACCTGGGATGAAGAGCGTTCACCCAGAAAGTGGGAGAGTAAAAGCAGCTGAGGCGTCATTATATCAGTTTGTCCGCTGATGGCTGAATGACTAATACTACACAACAGTCTGTAACATCTCGCGGTACGGCTTCTGATTACGTCATGCCGGATGGATCACGATGAGTTGCTAAGTAGCATGGTGACGTCATGAGGTTGGTGACAGCCCGGCCGAAGCCTACCACCCGTAAAATTGAAAATATTTGTTATTCATTTGAATCTTGGTCTAACTTGTCTTGGCTGCGCCGGGCGTAATGGGGGTTTTGGAGCAATAACTTCTGTTTATTATAAAAAAACAATTACTCAACTATTTAATCTAATGATAAGCGAAGGTAAATTTCCTAGTGTACTTAAAACTTCTGTAGTAAAGCCAATACATAAAGGAAAGAGTAAAACGGAAATGGCTCATTACAGACCAATTTCCCTTATAACAATATTTGCAAAATTATTCGAGCGTTTGATTTATAAAAGTTTATACTCATTTTTTGATAAAAATAATATATTTGTTAGGGAACAAAACGGATTCAGAAAAAATAAGTCGACTACCTTGGCAATTTATGACTTTCTTAAACAAATAATAGAAAGTATAGATTCAAAACGTCAAACAGTACTTCTTTTTCCAGATATGACAAAAGCTTTTGACTTTGTGAGTTACCAACGACTACTTTCAAAATAATATGACTATGGAATAAGGGTACTAGCGTATAAACTAATACAGTCTTATCTAAACGAACGCAAACAATATTGCGAGGTTAATAGGGTATGTACAAAGAGAAACATAGATAAAGTTTATAAATCAAATACAAGATTAGTTACAAGGGCGGTTCCCCAAGGTAGCATACTGGGACCGTTACTTTTTCTAATTTATATTTAAGATCTTCCAGTTAATGTTCCAAAGCCAGTTGTACTATTTGCAGACGATTGCACAGCAATAATTTCGTGCAATAATGCAAAACAGTTGGAAAATGAAATAAGGGGTACGCTAGAGCACATATTGAAGTGGTTAAAGAGCAATGAACTATGAATAAATTTTAGCTAAAACTAAAATTATGCAGATACAGCACCCTCAAAATGAGCCTTCTGCATTGAATTTTGTATTTGATGACTGTAAGATTGAGGTAGTCAACACAATTAAATTTCTTAGTCTACATTTAGACAAAAACTGTAACTGGAAATTCCATGTTGTACAGTTAAAAAATAAAATTAATCCCTTTTTGTATCCGTTGCGGCAACTAACAAGAGTTGCTTCTGAAGACGCAGCATTAATAGCATATTATGGTTATGTATACTCCTTACTTCGATACGGAATACTCTTTTGGGGAAATTCTACGGATAGTGATTGCATATTTAAGATGCAAAAAATGTGTAAGGGCTATTACAGGTATCAAACTCTGGGACAGTTGTAGACCCCATTTCAAAAACCTGGGAATATTACCACTCCCTTCAGTCTATATCCTGGAGTGTCTTCTTTTCGTAAAATTTTACTACAAGTATTTTCAGCAGACTAAATATGTAGACTTCGTAATAGGATACAACTTACAATGCCACCTTCTAACTCTAAACTTCAAAGCAATAGCATCTACAGTATGGCAATAACGCTTTACAATAAACTACCAGATGAAATAAAAGAGTTACCACAAAGACAATTTAGAGCGAGAGTCAAGAATAAATCGTATAACAGCGTTAAATATTTTTTAGAAGTCAATGACATTGATATTTGAATTATGCTTTTTTGTATGTTTTATTATATATTTTGGTAACGGTTTTGCCTGGTTTACATAAGCAGAATAACTATTAGAGTACCAGAAATGAAAACACTACTAGCTTAATGTAAATAGTTACAAAATAGTACTAAATATACTAGGTGGGAAAGTAGAGTGGATAACGCACGACAGGACTAACCTTATTTTAAGCGTTCTGTCTTTGTCTTTTCGACACAGAAAGAAGACAGCACGCTTAAATTAAGTTTAGTCCTGTCAAATAAATTAAATCGTGTAAGACTGAATCGACACAAATTTCTAAATAACCAAAATGTAAAACCTGCTTGAGAGATCGTGAACTTTATCTTACTTTATTCAAGGGTTCGTTCAAGCGTTCACGAGTCTTGTGAAAACAGCCCTGAAGTAGATGACCTCACTTAATATTTTTTGGATGTTATTAAAAATTACTTAATCACATTAAAAAGGATGTTTAATTATCTAGTGACACTTTTGTTCCTAACGGTACAATATCAACTTTGTTAATGAAAACAGACTCTAGCATTAAAATCTGATAGGATTGTGTAAATTATCACGATCGACTTAATTCAAATTGCTTACACGCTTCAAATATGATGGAATGTCTTAGAATACGCGCACCAGTTTAGTTATCACATCAGTTAGTGGATTTTAGCATTTATAATAATGCTCTGAGGACTTCCGAGATGCGTTATCTGTATATCAGATGGGGTGGAATATAATTTACAACATCTCACGTTTGTGATTTGCATATCGAAGATGGGAAAATTGGATCTCGCATGTGCTGCGATTGAACTTCTTGGCCAAGTTAGCTACGTTGTTGCTTGACAGTTTGTGTAAAGACCAAAAAGTGTTAAAATTTTTGCTAAAACTCAATAGTAACGGGCTGCTCAGAAAACTCACGTTTTTTTTTTGTTTGAACTATTTTACAAATATTGTTTCCATAAAATACTTGACAATACTAAATCCTTTCACTTGATATACTTTTAACATAAACATACATATACTTATGTATTTCTGGGATAAGTAGAAACTACATATTTCTATTAGCGACGATCCTGACACACATTTTACGCCTCTTTCACATCCATCAATCTTTTGTCTTACAAGCTCTTCTCTTCCGGGTACTTTTGGTTTTGCCCTTCTTCAATATATCACCAACTTGATCAGCAAAATATGTTCTTCAAAAGCGGCCTGATCAGGCTGTACCTTGCGCCATAAATTTCTTTTGTCGCTCTCGTATCATTCATCCGCTCTACGGGCCCTTTTATTGTCATGCAGTGTCATGGATTGGCTCGGAAACACGCTTACTATGCCGCAACACTATATATAAAAAGGTTCATTGCGAAGTGCGTAAACATACCCGCATGACACTAAAAGGGCCCTACATGTCCAAACATATAGTATATAAAAAATACGGATACAATAAATTAAATACTTATTTAGCTAATAAATATCTACATGCATTTTTTAATGCATTGAAGTTAAATACATTGCATTAAAATTCCAAAAAGAGGTAAAATGAAGACAAGATATATTATTAATATTATATGAGAATTTATATACATATTTCAATGGCTCGGAAAAAGATTTAAAGACATTAATTCAGATAAAACACATATAGCCCCGCATTAAAAAACCCGTGTCACACGTTTTTATGCCGTTTTTATAGGAAGCCGAAATTTAATTTTCCAAATTTGATAATATAATTGAATCCTGTTACTGATGATCATGCCGAGTTTTCAGGAGGAATTTTGCCGGCTAAATATTAAACATGAATTTGAGATTAGATCAAGCGGTTAGCATCAAATCTGAAATGTAATCACCCGTAAAATTGATAAATTAATTAGTATTTCATAGATTTACGTGATTTATTACGAAAATAGCTTTCATGAAACAAGCGAGTCAGTAACTATTAAACTGTAATTAAATGATATCGACTTTCCGATCGAGCTTTACCTTCCATGGAAGGTAAAGGACCAATTGCACTTGCGCACTATAAATTTATTTTGTCAATTCATGCTCTTTTTAGGTTTGCCCAAACCACCGAATCATGCTTTTTTCTATTCTAGTCACTACATCTTCTTTTAAGCTAAACTATCCCGTATGTCAAAATTCTTCACTCCATCATTCAATGTCAGACCACACATACTCCGTAGTGAAGTTAAAAATCGTGCGTCCTCCAAAGATTTCAAAAGTAAAGTTAAGCCCTTGTCGTAGTATGACAGCACTTAAATGTTTTCACTTTTAAATGGGTGACGCTCACACGTTTGGAATCAGTGCTTATCTGAACACAGTGATAGTTGGACGCCTTAATGAATTTTTACGAGAAAACGGTCTTAAAATGCCGTCGTGTGCATTATTAAAGTCCACTTACATTTCAAGAAATACGAATAAAGCCAAAAGTGTGACATTTTACATTCAAAACACATTCAAAAACAATGCAATAGATTTTAGGTGCCAGGGCTCATCTAAACTTTTGAAATCTTTGGCGTCCTCTGGTTTTATTTAAACGAAGTTCCACAATACGCCAAAAGATAATACAATTTTTAAATAAATACCCCGGTTTACCTTATGACTGTTTGTATTTGTTTACGACTAGGCTTTCGTCCAAGGTTGCACCCTCTATGTCCCTGGAGAACTGCCCGTCCTCAGGAAACAAAGAATATAACGTAGCCTATTTCCAAGCTAAGAGTTTAACCAACAGTTTAAAATAACAACAGTGAAAGAATTTTCATAATCGGTTTAGTAGTTCCAGAAATTAACTCTCTACAGACAAACAAAACAAGAAAATAAATGACAATGGGCAAACTTGTATGGGAGTTGGTCGATGCGCCGCCATTAAATAAAATGACATAATGTAGTCCTCAAGCAAGCACAACCCCATAAAAATTAAAAATCAAATGTATTCGTTCAGATTTCGACATTTGCAAAAACTTTCGTCGCGGCCCCGTGTTAATTGCAAGAACTGAAGTACAGGAGGTTGTAAAACATAATTAGTCACATCTCGAAATCTCTCGGATACATTTTTATGGCGTTGTGCTTGCTTGAGGACTACATTATGTATTTTCATTTAAAATATGTCTTCATCTTGGCGGCGGCGCTTGGACTGAATTCGCTCTCTTTCATTTCGATTTTAGTTATACCCGGTCACTATAAACATTAATAAAAGTACGGGACTCCACCGTGATAACTTTATGTATTTTCCCTTATTTTTGGCAAAGTTACATCTGCCATCTATAGTCACGGAAACAATATAATAAATGTTCCTCTATACCAATAAAACATTAGTGTCGACTAGGTCATTCTTACATAAATAAATAAAAAGTAAATACCCGATGTGAATTAAAATATTTTACCACAATATTATATGATTAGTAGATGATTTTACTAACCGCATCTATGTTTCAGTGGTTCGAGTACTGGACGATTAGTTTCCAGGTTCAAATTACGTAGGGGCACAGTCGTGTTAGGTCTGCGTGCTTTGGACGTTACGTTAAACTGTGATACAAAACGAAGTAATTCGATAGGGCTCACCATTCATCACGCTGGGGCGTAATAATCGACGGTGAAACGTGGGTGTACTGTGATTTGCCATAGTCCATATTTAGAAACACCTCTGACATGCCCTCGGGGATTATTTTTATTCAAATATCGATTAATCATTATCGACAGTCTCTCAGGCCCACTTTTCACTATATTATCATGACAATAATCTTGAAAATTGGAGCTGCACAATTTCCCCTATAGTTCCCAGATTTTAATGTCACTTGTAAATACACACATACATTATACTTACGTCTGTATCCCAGAGGGGTAGACTACAGATTTCTTTCTGATACGATCCCAACACACTGTTTTTGCCTCTTCCACTATCCATCAGTGTATATTTTGATGCCTACTTTTAATGTCACTTTTATCGTGCCAATAATATTAGGTTATTGCCGTTTTTTGGGCACGAAGACTTCCCAAAACTTCTTTTTAGTGAGGAGTGTCGGCAACAAGGATCTAACTCGCTTACCCAGAACAGTTACTTTTTATGTCAAGGAATATGAACCCGCGTCCCCCAAATTAGTAGTCCGTAATCAAAGCATTTGAACTAAGTACCTATATAAATAGTA
Source organism: Ypsolopha sequella (assembly GCA_934047225.1). Taxonomy (NCBI): domain Eukaryota; kingdom Metazoa; phylum Arthropoda; class Insecta; order Lepidoptera; family Ypsolophidae; genus Ypsolopha; species Ypsolopha sequella. Next base: position 28,404,496 of record OW203987.1, read on the forward strand.
ATTTGTAAATCTGATCAAACAAAATATATTTACATTTCGCAGAATGTCCAGCAAATTGATAACCAAAATTAAATAATCTATATATTTTGAGGCAGCTTTTTCTGTAAAGAAAATTTCCGGAAAAGAAACTCAGGGAAAAAAGAGATGAAAGAAAACGCGTGATATAAAACTCGCTTGGGTTGAGAATTTTTTGCGAGTGGAAAAGACATTCAGGACCCGGTCGCCTATGACATTTGACCCACGTAGGGTAAAGTTGGCGATTTTATTTTATTTCTGTGTTATATCTGATAATATTAGCTCGTCTCCTACATGAAGATTTTCTTAAATTTTAATGAAAATCAATTGCGTTTAAAAGTGTAAAAACTGAACATAACTAGTAAAATATATTTTTCTATATCTCAAAAAATTACGAAGTTAATATTGCCAATCAAAGTAAGCTTAAAGTACTACTTAAAGTCAATTGTTTTGCTCGCCACTGTATATTCCCAAGTAACAATTCATTCGGGCCTAGGTTGTGAAAACTTCCTTTAGTTTGTATTTGGGTCGCAAAAAGGTTAATGATTTTCTATCTAGGCATATTAAGTACTTGAGAATGATTATTAAGTTCTAAAACTAATTGTTTATCATAACAACCTTTAAGCCGTTGACAAGAGTTTAAATTAACGTTATTTTGACTTGCGTTTCACGACCTTAAAGTCCTAGGATCTTATAGTTGTTGTAGACTCTTGATAAGGTTCTGGAGAGGCTAGGATTATGCTTAAGTGAGATCTAAAGGTTAAATTTTTAACTTTGATATAACCACAAAGCTATGGAATGTTGAAATTACTTAGAAGTTATTTCTAAAACCTATCTAAAGCCTTTAGGCTGTATAAAAGTTGTCTCGGCAAACAAATTAGGACTGCATGGTGAAAACCAAGACCAAAAGGCTATAGTTCAGAGCTGAAGGCATGATTTATGTCCTACAAGAATATTTGAAAGCTTTAGAGGCATTCTCAAATATTATCAGTTGTCTCCGCGAATTCAAATTACGATGTCTTGCAAATTGAACCAACACAGGGTGATTTCAAAAAAACGGAGTGGAAATTTTAAACGGAAAGTGCGGAAAATTTCCTACGAATAATGAATACAGCGGTTAGTATATATTATTAGGGTTCCGTACCTCTAAAGGAAAAAAAACGGTCAAGTGCGAGTCAGACTCGCATACCTAGGGCTCCATATTATGGATAAAAAATTTGATTTTGTAATTTTTTTCAACCGCTTTAATTGTCCTGTAATCTTTACGTAAACACATATTACCATGATTTTTTTTATATTTTTCAGTCTACAAGTTTTGGAGATAAGGGGGGGGGAGGCACATACAATTTTTTATGATTTTTCAAGAATTTCTCAAAATAGATGCAAATATCCAAACTATAAATTTTTACAATAAACTTTTTAATACCTACAATTTGATACCCATAATTTATTTTTATAAAAATTATTTTTTATTTATTATAATTCTTTTTTTATATTTTTTGCTTTTGCTCATTTTTTTTTACCGCTATAGTTTTCCTGTAATTAGCCAGTTATGATCTATAATTGTCATTTTTTTCATATTTTTCGGTCCACCGGTTTCGGAGATAAAGGGGGGGGGGGACATACATATTTTTGTGTTTTTTTTTTAAGATTTTTCGAAACTATTGAGAATAAATATAATAAAAATATATGTTTTTACAATCAAATTTTCAATATCTACAATTTAATATCCATATTGTATTTTATAAAATATTATTTTATGTATTATACTTATCTGTATATATAAAATTCAAAGTCCTGACTGACTGACTGACTGATATATCAACGCACAGCCTAAACCGCTAGTCCTATAGACTTGAAATTTTGCACAAAGATACCTTATATAGTAGCATCCACAAAGAAAGGATTTTTCAAAATTCACCCCCTAAAGGGGTGAAACGGGTGTCCAAAGGTGGGAAAACAAGATTAGTTAGATTATTTTATTCGAGACTTCACAGGAATACTCCTATCTATAAATGAGTAAACATATATTTCAGGTGTAACCGCTGGCTACAGGAAATGCAGAGCTGATGATAAAGGGAAAATGGATGAATTGACACGGGAGAATTGTGGGTGCACTGACCTGGTTGGAATGTTGGCGAGCCGACGAATGCGCTGACAATGTGCCGCGTGGTGTATTCCTTGTCGGGCTGATGATGACAGGGCTGATCTTGGACAGGGATATGCAGAATGTCTTGGAGTAATACACAGCACTGATATGTTCACAAGACACGGTAAATACGCGAGATTGGTTGTAGCGTCGCGGATGTGTGCACACGTATATTTCGATCGACGGTTGCGGCGAAACAGCCGGCTGCGCGCGCGCGCAGACGTGCGCCTCGGTTGGCGGCGCGAGCTGAACAGAGCGAGCGAGCGGCGCTCGCGCGCGTACCTCGAGCCGGCGCGCGGGGAGAGACTAGCTGTCCGCGCATGCGCGCGGATTCGTCACGTTGTAGCGTGAACATCCTGGGGGGGCCGGGGCTGCGACTCCTCTTGAGCTGAATCCAACGGCAGCCTGGCTATCTTGAACACAGGTCGTCGCAGATTTCCATGGGCTGTGTCCAGATCCACAACTTGGATCACTCCATCCTTGCCAGGCATTGTGCGGAAAATTCTCCCCAACTTCCATTGGAGCGGAGGCAGGTCATCCTCTTTGATGAGGACCAGTTCACCCACTTGAGGAGGGGAAGAAGGGGAGAGCTATTTGGAGCGGGTTTGCAGGGTATGGAGGTAGGATCTGGACCAGAGAGTCCAAAAGCGCTGAGAGAGCGCTTGAATGAGTTGAAACCGTTTAAGAGCAGATATGGATCTGTCGTCAAAAGACTGCTCAGGTAGAGCGGTGAGCGGACGACCAATAATGAAATGTCCGGCCGTGAGAGGTTCAAAGTCCGTAGGGTCGGATGAAATCGGGCAGAGGGGTCTTGAGTTGAGTATTATTTCGTGCAGAGCGCCGAACCAAGTTATGTGCTGATTCGCGAGCTTGTGAGTGATTGCATCATAGTTTGTGCCGCAGTCTGAGCGAATGAGAACTGGAGTACCGCGACGTGAGATAAAACCTAACAGGGCTCGTGCTGAGTGAAATTGAGTGTGATTGAGTGAATGTACGTCTGCTATTTCAAGTGATACGGTTGGCAACAAAATTGGTGTGTTAGTGACGTTCACTACACGTTGTGCGGAGTTACAAGAATTCTCTGTTGGAGTTGAAGTCATTGAGTGAAAATGAACTGAGTGTGTATGTGATGAGTGTGTGTGTGATGAATGTGCTGAGTGCGCTGAGTGCTGGTTTCATTGAGTGAAAATGAGCTGAATGTGTATGTGATGAGTGAATGTGTGAGTGAAAATGAGCTGAGTGTGTATGTGCTGATTGAATGTGTGAGTGAAAATGAGCTGAGTGTGTATGTGCTGATTGAATGTGTGATGAGTGTGACTATATGTGAAAATGAGTTATTAAAACTTGAGCGCTACCAACTCCAACGTGCGGATAGCTTGTAACTTGCGCGGGCCGAAATAACAAAGGCTATGTTCAAACGGAACACGGAAAATAAACACGATAGAGAGAAAAAAAATAAAAATTTTTTTTTTTAAACAACCTGTATATGAGCTGATACACCAACTTGGAACATCCTATATGTGTACCACAAACAACAAGAGCAGAGATGAGTTGAAAAAACAAATTGTTTACTATATTTGTGCTATATATATATACCCGGGTAAAAAAGCAGACTATAACACAAATAAACGGTCCGGCAATATATTACTGTAACACAAGATTACCGTAACATAAAATATCGGAAAGGACTGAACTTGTTCACTAATTTAAACAACACTTGTAAAAATACAAACAGCTATGTATGCACTTTTCACTTTTATGTTATTTGCCTTGAAATCATGTGCCGACAATACGCGTTGGTTCGTCGTCAAAAATTCTATTTATAGAATAAAATACCTACCTACTGCTTTGAGAGCGTAAACAAACAAAGAATGTATTTACCTAGCCGAAATCGGATCTAAATGAGCGGACAATCCAATGATGCTAATCAAGCTTTAATCAACGTAATAATACGTAACCGTAATAACGTGTGTACTTATGTACTCAACACACGTAACTTACGTATATATGTGACGTATATAAGTGCACGAAATAAAGCAAATTTATACTCGCACCAAAAAATATCTCGCAAGATAAGAAACCTATCTTTGACAATGGTCAGATGTACACCTCTCCGCGGGCAAAAATTGGGTAAAAATAGGTAAATTGGGTCGGGTCGGGTCGATGGGTTTAATAAAGAAATATAGTGGACTGTAATAAACAATGGGACTGAATGGATGGGCCGGTTCTATACCGATAAATGGAATGTTCTAGGCGGCGGCGGTTCTAATTACCTACCCGCAATAGGTATTCGAGACCACAAAATATTTTTTGCCGGGAAAGGGGGCAAAATATGTAACCGGGTGAAAATGGACTGTAGTAAATTGACGGGGGCTGGTTCATACAAAGTTACGGGCCGGCGGGGGATAGGCGGGGGGTGATATAAACCAAAAATTTTCTTGGATTGAAAATGGACTGTAATAAACCGACGGGGGCTGGTTCAGTAACGGTTCGAAGGGCCAAAATTTTTCTTAGATTGAAAATGTTTTACTACCGGCTCGAAGGTCCAAAATGTAACCGCTGGCTACAGGAAATGCAGAGCTGATGATAAAGGGAAAATGGATGAATTGACACGGGAGAATTGTGGGTGCACTGACCTGGTTGGAATGTTGGCGAGCCGACGAATGCGCTGACAATGTGCCGCGTGGTGTATTCCTTGTCGGGCTGATGATGACAGGGCTGATCTTGGACAGGGATATGCAGAATGTCTTGGAGTAATACACAGCACTGATATGTTCACAAGACACGGTAAATACGCGAGATTGGTTGTAGCGTCGCGAATGTGTGCACACGTATATTTCGATCGACGGTTGCGGCGAAACAGCCGGCTGCGCGCGCGCGCAGACGTGCGCCTCGGTTGGCGGCGCGAGCTGAACAGAGCGAGCGAGCGGCGCTCGCGCGCGCACCTCGAGCCGGCGCGCGGGGGGAGACTAGCTGTCCGCGCATGCGCGCGGATTCGTCACGTTGTAGCGTGAACATCAGGTTTTTTCCGAATTCAATCCCTAAAAGGGGGAAATGGGGTGACACATTCTGAAAATCAACATGGGTATCGTTTGTATGGTTTATCGGGTCGCTGATTAAGAATACAACAACGATTTCTAAATGCAATGTAGTGGACGTGAAATACCATCATCCCCTCTTGGGGTGCGATGGGGTTGAAATGTTGAAATGTGTAAATATCAATATGAGTGTCGTTTTTATGGTTGAAATTTAATATAGCGGACATGAAAATTCTTGAAAGTATGTGTGATAGAGCAATCGGCTGTAACAGACGGACAGACAGACAGCCACAGAAGTGATCCTTTTAGATTTCCATTTTTTCCTTTTGAGGTATCTATCTATCTATATATCCACAATATATCCATCTATCTATCTGTTTATCTATATATCTATATCCAAGCAAAATATCTTTGGAACGGAAGGTGGTACATCCCTAGGGGTTGGACGATGGGGTACCAAAAAAAGTTCTTTTTTTGTCAAATCTTTGACAGCCTGCATCTCCCAAACGGCTGGAGCTAGACCCATGTTGATGGATGTCTAGGAAAAGGTCTTGACGAGATCTACCTGCCGAAAAAGTCAAAACTTTACAGCCCCGTATCTCCTAAACAGCTGATGCTAGAACCATGTTCATGGTATTCCAAAAAAAGTCCTCGGCGAGATCTAGATGACGGTAAAAAAATTGCTATAATTTTGATCGGCCATATCTCCCGAATGGCTAATTTTAAGGAGTTTGGGTTTCAATTATAGTGATCGGTCAAGTTGGAGCTACATGACCAAAAAAAAAATTTAATTTGACCGGTTTTGACAATTTTTGAACAGGTCTAAAGAAGTATTTTGATTTGCATGAAACTCGGTATCAAGGGGCATTTAGGGTCGCCGATTACGCTGCCGTATTCAAATTTGACATTTTTTGACAACTGATAGGGATTTGTTTCTTTCAATCTTTGTTTTTGTCCTGTTAATAAATAAATTTGAATTTGAATTTGAATTTGAATTTGAAATTTGAATTTTGACACTTTTTCGGAAAAACTTTGATCGGTGAGTCCCTGTATTCCCAGAGGGAGTGAGAGTACTTATAATGTTTGTTTCTGAAAAAAAAAGTTATTTGTTTCCTGTAGGCCACGCGGGTAAAGCCGCGGGCAGAAGCTAGTTTTTTTATATTTTTCATTTGTGCTAAATTTTTTTAACTTCTATAGTTTCCCTGTAATTGGCCAGTTTTCATATTTTTTGGTCTACCAGTTTCGGAGATAAGGGGGGGAACATACATATTTTTGTGGTTTTTTCAAAATTTCTCGAATTTTGTGAGAGTAAATTTAGTAAAAGTATATATTTTTACAATCAGCATTTTAATATCTACAATTTGATACCCATATTGTATTTTTAGGATAATATTTTTTATTTTTCTTACTTTTGTTTTTGAAATATTTTGAAAAATTTCAAATTTTTTAATTTTTTTACACTCTGATATGTGGGCAAATTATCTTGAACGGTGCTAAAGTTATGAGGCTGTGACATACGGACGGACGGACGGACGGACAACGGAGTCTCACCATAAAGGTTCCTTTTGTACCTTTTAGGTACGGAACCCTAAAAACAGAACCCTTATAGGATCACTTTGTTGTCCGTCTGTCTGCCCGCCTGTCCGTCTATCTGTCCAGACCCTTTATCTCAAGAACGCGTAAAGTTATCAAATTGAAATTAAAACCATATAATCAAGTCTACTGTTACTTGAAGTTGCAAAAAAAATAAATTTTTATGTCAACGCAAAAAAAATACGGCTTTTAATGCCACTAAAATCGTATATTTCGACATTCTCAAGGGAATCAAAATGTATAGGGTACTTTCCGTTGACCTAGAACTATGAAAGGCAAGTATTATCTTATACTACGAATACAGGAAAACATCTAAAAACAATACATTTGTAATTTAATCATAAAACAAAAAGTCTGAATTATTTATAACTAGCTGTTGCCCGCGTCTTTGTTCGCGTGAATTTAGTATGTAATGCGTTTCATATTTTACAATGAAAGCTTCAAAATCCCGCTAAATCCTGTTATGCGTACGGTTTTCTTTAAAAAAAAAACCTTTTATACGTGTCTTATTTTTCTCAATATGATTTATGCAAAGTTGTAAGTAAGTGTATATATGTATATAAGTTATACATAATATATAAGTTTATATATGCCCAGGGATTGTGATTTTCCATATCAAAGTTTTTAACCCATTTCATCCCCATTAGGGGATGGATAATTTTTGAAAACTTTCTTACATATATCTCATTATACGTTTTAAGGAAGGAATATTTAAGCAAAGTTTTAAGTAGATACACTCAAGGCATGCAATTTTCGATATATAACTTAACACGCTATTTTACCCCCTCGGGGGATGAGCTTTGTAAAACCCTCTTACAGGTTTCTCATAATTTATTAAAAAGAGTATTTATGCGAAGTATGTTGACTCTTCAGTATATGTTGATACTCCCACGGATTATGATTTTCCAAACATGTTTCTACCCCATTTCATTATGAATTGATTTTCAAAAAATCCTTTCTTAGCGGATGTTTACGCAATAAAAGGAACCTACGGTGCAAATTTCATGTTCCTAGGTTTAGCTGTTTGGTCTCGGCGTTGATAGATCAGTCAGTCAATAAGTCAGTCAGTCAGTCAGTCAGTCAGTCAGGGAATTTTTTTATATACAATTTTGTACGGAACCCTCGACGGGCGAGTCCAACTCGCACTTGTCCGTTTTTTTCAAGATATGTAGTCTGGTCACTGTTAAGGACTACTTAAGGCTAAATTTAAATGTATTCAGTAGTAAAGGTAAAACATAAGTTAGACAAGTACCTATCGACTAAACATAATTGAAAAAAGAAATAGTAACTTATTTGCACTCAAGGAGCAGCCTGTAGCTGCTTGATATCACTTGTGATAAACACTTGAACACTTGATTTTGCTTAATGGTTGTGGTCGCGAATGGCGAGTATTGAATTACTCCTGACGATAACCTGAAAGCTGTGAAAACAGCCTTTTGGTTTTACATAGCTCCGCGAAATTACCTTTAGCTCTTACTTTGGCAAAAATTAAGAGTTTTGAGCTGTTATAGTTCTGAAAAGGTTAACTTGAATGCTTTCTAGTAATTTCCTAACGTCAGCCATATTTATTCACTAAAATAAAAAAAATACGAACTGAAAATAACATTTTAATACAACGAAGCAAAATTAAATAACATGTTCTATACAATTTTAAATATACGTTTTTATATATGAATATAACTTTAATTTCTAAAGCGACAAACCATCAAACACCTTATTTTTTTATTTTTTTTTATTTAAAATGTCCTGAAAATTTGCAATTACGAAAGGCCCGTCTCGCATATAGCACTATTATCCTAAAGTTTCACGATAATGTACCAATCGCACTATGTTTTGCATTTATCTGACTTTAACATGCTACTAACTATTTTTTAAGAATACAACACCTACATATCTAGCCATTTTGAAACTTGGTATAATGACAGGGAATGGCGCCATTATAAATAAGTAATTGAAACCCACCATTAGTGTTTCTGCGTACAAACAATCTTAAACAGAAACATTTTAAAACCCGAAAGTCCTGGAAAAGCGTTATTCATTTCTATCAAAAAGGTTTTAAGTTGTCATAGAGTTACATCTAAGACTAATGTAGAACCTATTAGTTGTATTGTATGGTTATATTAACGTTAAATTAAGGTTGTGAAGGTTATATTTGGGTTTTGAGTAAGTAGTTAGAAAGGTTATAGATAAGAGCTACAGGTTTTGCTGTAGCTCTCAGAAAGGTTCTACAACGTGGGCCCTTTTTGCACTCAGGAGGTTAATATAACGTTAATATAAAGTAATTGAGACTACAAAGACTTATGAGCAGATTTCCATATAAAGGTATTAGAACCTTTTCAGTACCTTTCTAAAACCTTAAAAGTTACTTGGGTTGCCCGACCGCCCATGACCTTGAGCGAGCGAGTTGAGTTTTGCCGCCACAATGCTCGATTCGCAGGGGAAGGCGGGGTGCGGGTGAAATCTGAAATTTTGCTAGCTCGTAAGGATCGATTCTCCGTATTTGTTACAAAATGTTAAGAAATAATTAAAATTGCCAAAATACAATTTTTAGATAAGAGCAATATGTAACAATAGTTAACTATATATATTTAAACGTATTTTAAGTGATATTTTGGTAGCTTCAACATAATTGGATTTTCCAACATTAAGATAAGTGAAATTAGAACAATTTCACTTATCTTAATGTTGGAAAGTTATTCAGTACCTATGTTCAGTAGATCCTTTTGCACCTAGTATTTTTATTAAATTTATTATATTATATTAATTTACTTTATAATATCATCTTTATCTTAAAGTATACTTTATTGTATACACTAAACATACCTATATATAACTTAGTTAAAATACGTGCACTGACTTAATAAATATATTTCGCCTGAATTCATTACGTTCTTTATCAAAATTTCAATTTCAATCCTTCGAAAAACTTGCTGCATTATTGTTAAGCTTGGCAAAACAATCATACGTGATTCCGTTTCGTTTTAGATTATCAGCAAAAAATGAACATTCGGAACTTAAGTTCCAATTTGTGATGAATTGCCAGACTCGCTTCGTTCACTCGTCCCTCTAATGGTTTCCTGGATTACTCTTTAAAGTGATTAGAAATGTAATGGACTGAAAAGAAAGAAAACTTTATAAATTTTTGTTAAAATATTCTTCTAGTATAGTATTTTCATCTCACGATGGCACCGTCAGTCTAATTGCAGTAGTGCGTTCACTTATGCGTTGCTGAAGTGTACGTGAGCGCAGTAGCTCTTATTGCCTTATATCTGAGAGCTCCGGCGCTCACGCACACTTCAGTAACATATACGTGCACGAACTATCGTAAGATAAAAGTATTGTACTTCCTTAGATTTAGGTATAATTTTATGAAAATGTTAATTATAAAATGTTTCAAGGGCGTAAAGCGAGCAAAAGTAAATTGTCTGTCTAAAGTGTAACCTTACAATAAAATTATTGGGCCAAAAAAGTTAAGGTTGCCAATACCAAATTAAAGAAATTTTTACAGATCTATATAATAGTAGTTTATGCTACAAGGGCGAAATGGAATAAATTACGAGTTAAACGTAACCGAGTAATTTATTGCTCTTACGCCCGTGTATCATACTACGTTTTTCTATGCATAGTGTGAGGAAATAAAACAAATATAATCAAAGAAAACAATTTAATTATTGAAGTTGAAAGTTACATTGTTACAATTTTGCAAGTTAATGATTGGCTCATTTAGCCGTTAAACAGTGGAAAAAAAAAGTATAACATCTATGGTACACAGGAAAGGCTGCAGGTTAGCCAACCATTGCAAACAAATAAAAAAAAAAAACGAAGCCCTAGGGCAAAATAATCGACTTTCTGTCCGGTTTTGATGCATAAAAAGTGGGCCTTTACGAGCACATGCATTGAAAAATATATTTTTAATCTTCAATAGTCTAATAACATATCTAAAATAACTAAAACACTAAAAAAATAAGAATCTACTATGAAAATAAATTAAACCTATCTAAAGCTAAAATAAATAAAAAACCTTGTTAAGGTTGTCGTATGGCAGGGTGCCCAAGACGCTAGCTGCGTTGCCGCGCTGTATGGCCAAGCTAATGCGTTGACCAAAATAAGCCCAGCTCTTGGGTCACCTGACACGTCAAACAAGCACGACGAAATTTGTTGGAATAATCGTCGAGCTTTTGGACCCCATAGCCCATACGTTTCCACGCCAAACGGCGCAAACATACATCCTTCACTGAGAGCTGTAAATTTGCGCCGCTTGTTGCGCTCAGTCGTTGCTGCCACCGCGCCAGCCATGACAGCGGTCGACTGGACATAGGTAGCAGCCAGGGTGTCGACACAGGTTGTATCCCACACCAGGGAGCCACCGTTCTGCCACGGAATTAACGTCATCCCGTCGGGCCTCTTGCCATCGTCATACCTCTCTGGGATTCATATCGTAGCGATCTATGTATGTAACTCTATAACAATTCAAACAACAGCTCGACAAAATCGTTCCAACCCTTTAAAATTGAAAACTAAACCCTTACCGTGATATATGGGTAACCTAAACGAAATAGGTCTGAAATTTCTAATTAGTGTACTTTGATTTCCACGTATTAGCTCTCCAAAATAACATGACATCTAAGCTCATCAAAAACCGCCTTTATATGAATCGAAATAAAATCTATTTAGAAGTTTAAAATGAACAGTTCGTTCACCAGTATGTCCAAGTAGGGTGACCACGAACTAATCCGTATCTCATTAGGACTGTCCCGGCGGGGTGTGCCTAATGCCACTGAGTTTAATGCAGTTAGTGTGGTTTACACATTTCGGGACAAAACATTTGCTTTTTGTGTTTATAATCCCTCTATAGGTGCACACGTATTTACTTTTATTGTAAGTAATATTAACTGATGCAACGTGTTACAAAAAGTTGTGGTCATATTTGAAGAGCTCATTCAATCAATGGTACCAACTTTTACTATTAAGCAAATCCTGAAATCACGAAAAATAATGAGCTGTCTCATTGATTTAAGCAATACCTACTCATATTCGGCCGCAATGTATTTCAGTGTTGGTTCCATAGTAAAAGTTCTTTTTTTACATCAGAGTAAATGTAAACGTATGTGACTGCACTTTATGTTCGGAATACAACGTTTGTGTAACGTTGCAAGCAATGGCTTTATTTGAGCTAGCCCCTTCGCTTTGCTCGAGTCTAAAAGAAAAACCGGCCAATTGCGAGTCGGACTCATGTACAAAGGATTCCGTACCATTATCTATAAAACCGGCAAAAAAAACATGTTCGTTGTATGGGAGCCCCTTGAAATATTTATTTTATTCTGTTTTTTAGTATTTGTTGTTAAAGCGGCAACAATAATACATAATCTGTAAATATTTCAACTGTCTAACTATCACGTTCATGAGATACAGCCTGGTGACAGACAGACAGACCGACGGACAGACAGACAGACGGACAGACGGACAGACAGACAGACGGACACGGAACCCTAAAAAGAAACTGTCAAATGTTTGATCGAACTGGTAAGGTATATTTTTGTGGGTCCTGAAAAGTGAAACCAGGATTATACACGCAAGTGATCGTGAAAACAGTGCTGCAACAAAGTGTAAAACGTAGGCGATTTTGGAGACTCGTTGTCTCATACGTCCGGGCGTGGCTCCTACGGGAAACACAAAGGAATAAGTAGGGACCTTGGCCAAGGATGGGGGGAATCAGGGACAAATCCCATCACCGTATGCCGTGGTTCAAACGCAGCCGCAGACAAGGAGGCCAGCTAGCAGAAAAAACCTGTAAGGACATTATTGGTAGTAAATATTATTTATTTTAGTAGTTTTAGTTAAGTCTCTAATTGCCAAGATCCTTTGATAATAGACCTTTATGGGTCCGGGCTTTTTAAATCCTGTTAGTTAACAGGCTATCAAAGAGATCCACTTCATGGGTAGATTTTGGGCCAGCGTGAACCAAACCTCCCATTGGGTGGATTAATCAAACCACCCAGTGTGCGGATTTCCTGCAAACACTTCAAATGTTTTACGTTTTATATCTACATAGGCACTCTTATGTAAAAAATTAATTACTTCTTCCTTTCTTGATATTTTGTAGCTAATATAATCTGAAAGTTAAACAAGTGAGGTTTATAAAAGGAGATATGCCTTTCCTTTGATTAAGGACATGATTTTAATTAAACAGTTATTAGACAGCATTTTTTAGTCTTGGCAGCTGGCATTGGCTACGGGGCGTAGCCAATGGGTAGTTTTCACGCTTCGTAGAACTGCTACACGACTACGCTGTAGCTGTACGTAAATAACATCATCCTAGCATAAAACATTGAATGCGAATACATAAACGGCTTTCCCTTTATTTTAGTAATTAATAACTACGAGGATTGCAATAAATGAATCCGGCAACATTTATCATTTTAAATTCTGTTGGTATCCGTATTACATTTGACTTGCATATTTCATCATACCAATATGAAAAGACATGCAATCATACAATATTTTCCATTTCTCGGCAACAATTCCCCAAACTGAGTTGAGTAAAAAGCACACCCCATTACTCCAAACGTCCGTGCTCCCATCAAATTAGAAGAAAAAATATTAAAACGAAACGTACTAAGAGAAACCATTTTCTACATACAAGAATAACAAATTCACGTAATTTTACCTGGGGTGTACCCATTATCTTTTTCTGCTTTCAGTCCTTTCAAAATTATATATATTTGTATCGACACGTAGTGCGCCTACCAAGTAATTTTTTGCAGTGTACTATTTTCACAAAATGATCCGGGACATTATTATTATTAATATTTTTGATACACAGGCAGCTAAAAGCTGATTTTGTGTTTATCACTGCACTTTAGTTTTCATAAAATTGTCAAGTTTATTTTTGAATGAGTTTACTGTGGATGCACTGTTTACAGCTTCTGGTAGACTATTCCACGCACTAACTACACGGTTAGGCAGAAAGTGTTGACAGGGGTTGCTTGCACACTTTGTTCCAACGATTTTAAGGGAGTGACCTCTGAGGTGATAGTTTTTGTTCATGTTAAAAAGACTGTCAAGTTCTTGAACATCGTAGCACCCAGTCAGTATCTTATATGTCTTAATGAGGTCTCCGCGTTGTTCATTAGATTTAAATAATATTTACTAAAACATATCGTCACCCGTCACGGCCTAAATCCCCTAGGAGGTGTTCTTAAATGAAATGCAATTTAGCAAATTACACCGACGTTTATTACGTACGGTGGTGAGTGAGCCCTATCGCCGTACTTCGGACTACTTTTACCTCCCACTTGCAAATTAGAAATACAATACTTGTCAGTCGGCTTGCACGCACACACACAAACCTGTGTGGACATACTAGTAATCATGTAGTAAGTAATTCACTTAATTATATATTAATAATTAATTAAATCGACTCGCATGAAATATCGTGGTTTTCGTAGAAGTGCATAAAAAAACTTCAGGCGCTGATATAGTTGCCAAAGTAAAATCTTACCAATTTTATATAGGTACATATAAAATATAGGTAAATTTTGTGTTTTTTTTTTTAATTTATATTTATATAGATACATTTTGTGTTTTTTTATGTATAAATTAGGTGTTAATTGCATGTTAATTTTTGTTTTCCACTTAGTTTTGTGTTTAATTTAATTTATGTATCACGTTAATTATGAATGCTGTGCATATCTGTTATAGATGTAAACATTAGCTTTAGAATTTTTCATGTGTATTATAAATGTTATGTGTTTACATTGTTGATGTGCCTTTTCTAATAAATAAATAAATAAATACAAAATATAAAATTTGTTCATACTTTAGTAGTATTTGTGATATTTGTCTCCGATAATGTATTGGCGGCACATTCTCGCAATCGGATTAAAAAATGAACTAAACATTTCATTTTTTAATCCGATTGCGAGAATGTGCCGCCAATACAATGAGTTGTCCAGCGATAACAAAGAGCTCGATGTATTTAATGGCAATCTTGCAGTGTTTAAGAGGCTTGTTAAGAACCTCATTATTTAATAATAATAATTCAACAAATTCCTTTTCTGTATTTAATTTCATTTATGTATTAACAATAAATTATGTCATTTTACTAATCATTAAAAAGTGTGTTATTATTATATTATATTATATGTCTGTGTATTTAAAATTTTCTATAATTTTATGTTTTAACATTATTCATGTTTTTGTACAAATTAAGTCTTGCATGCTGTGCGTCCGCGCCTTTGGATGGCAATCTAGCTCGAACCTCTCATTTATTATTTAGACTAAAGAAATTATTTTGATTGTTATCTGTTGTGCATGCCTAATAAATAAAATAATGCCAAATTTGTATCGGTGGAACAGTTGTGTAAAGTCAGCAATAACAAAACGTGAGTGTAAAATTGTTCATAATAATTTCATTCGTTATGAAGTATATTAATAAAATAAACAACGTTATTATACGCGTATTTAAATAACGCTATATTTCAATTCAATAACGTGTGACTACAATAGTGTTTTTATATTTATTTTTATAAGTTGCAGACATCATTATAAATAATATTTTCAACTTTCAGTCTTGCCGTCAGTCTGCGACTTGGCACAAAGATTAATGAAAGTCATCACTATCGCTGTGGTGCGAGCGTTGACCAGCTGGGTCATCACGGTCTCTCTTGTCGGCGCAGCGCTGGCCGTTGGTCTCGCCATGGCAACCTCAATGACGTCATTTGGCGGGCCCTTGCGACTGTCAACGTGCCGGCTATTTTAGAGCCAAACGGCATCGCACGTGACGATGGTAAGAGGCCCGACGGGATGACGCTCATACCATGGCAGAATGGCCGCTCACTGGTGTGGGACGCGACGTGTGTCGACACGCTCGCTGCGTCTCACGTCCAGTCAACCGCTGTCACGGCTGGTGCTGCGGCGGCAATGGCTGAGCGCAACAAGCGGCGCAAATATGCAGCTCTTGGTGAGGGTTACATGTTTGTGCCGTTTGGGGTCGAGACGTTTGGGCCGTGGGGACCTGATGCTCGGCAACTTTACAAGCAACTTGCATCGCGTCTGGTGGATGCCTCAGGGGACCCAAGGGCCGGAGTTTACCTCGGGCAACGAATCAGCCTTGCCATCCAACGAGGTAACGCCGCCAGTGTCCTGGGTACCCTGCCCGGCGATAGCGATGACTTAAATAATGTCTTTTATTTGTTTTAAATTAATTTATTTTTTAGGCGTTTTGTTTGTTTAAGTTTTAAGTATTTTAGTGTAATAGTTTATTAGTTTCTTGTTAAAAAACACAATTTAATTCAAATATTTTTAAGTTATATTACGTTATTTCAAGGCGTTATTGGCAGCAAGACAAAACGAAATAGTAGAGTAACCTCTAGGCTGTTTTGCAATTCCTTCAAGTTCCATACATGAGTTGTATAATGAGGTTATTTCTGATTCTCTTTTCTGTGTTTCCACGTTTTTACATTTGTCTAATGCAATGTACAGGCCATTAGTCGTCCTAATTTTTGTGAATTTTCGTATTTCTAAGTTTGTGATCTTCAATATTTTTATGCCTGCAACTTCCTCTAAACTGACAAACTAATACGAACTCGTCATCTCTTAATCCGATTATGAATGTATTAATTAGTTACTTCTAAGACAATTAGCTACACAACCTAAAACCCCATCTGAAAAATTTTAAGTAGGTTTTACGTTAATTACGAGCTTATAGACAGACATAAATAAATAGACATACAGACAAACCAAAAAAAAAATTTTTCTTAGACAGACAAAACCCTGTCTACGATTATATTATACCTAACTATAAATAGATTTAAACCTCTTTATTAAAAACTAAAAACAAAAATGAAGGGTAACGTTACAATAACAACTAAATAGGGCGAGTTCTTATACATAAAAGAGGCAAAAACTAATTTGATTAAGAAAAGAAGAAGGAGAAGGTTTAGTATAAATTCCATATAAATATATAATATTGGAGCATCTTACCAAGTTATTTATTTCAAGTCACAGTTTCTTAAACATGCCTACCGAAAACACCACAGATAGCTAGATCACAAACTCCCACTGAAGAAACGTAATGATTCTAGCACTACATAGTAAATATCAAGCCACCAATTATCTACATTGTCTCCTTGGTTAGTGGAATATTAAATCAATACCTCCCGAGGAGGCGACGGTATCGGCTCAAGTTATCAAGACAAGTGACAGTAAAGTTAAGCCACTAGATCATTAGAAACCTAACTTAGATAATGACTTGTCTATTGGGACTGGTGAAGAGTTATTTTATCAATTGGCTTACAATTACACTTATGGACATATTTAGGGGAACGCAAGAAAAGGTTCGATTCAAGTTTCAAGTGACTAAGGTCTGTTTCCAGGGCAGCAAGAAAAAAATTACGCGTCAAAAGAAAATGATACGTCAATGTCGTCATTCAATAATATCGCTTGACTTGTATTCTATGGTTACAGGGTCCAGTAAAAAATGCGCAAAGGTTAATGACCAATTTTCTAGCTGCCGTAGAAATATATATTATAATGTTTTTTATGTTTTATCAGGTGTTTCCGTTTTATGATTTCCTTTCGAAAAGCTGTCCCTTTGCTATCTTTATGCAAGATTTGGGTAAAAAGAAATCTAGAAATGCTTGTGAAACACAGACGCACGAGTGAAACCACGATTTCAAAATTGCACCAGAATTACCCCTCGATAGCACAGAAAATTTTAGTCCATAGTGAAAACTTAAGACAAGAATATTGTTTACAAATTACAGTTTTGATGGACTCAACTAAAACTCTGGATTAACTTAAGACAGAATTGAAACTTGAACACAGGTTGCCCATTACAACTCAATTAATTATAAGTAATTTATGAGCCTGCCACTTTAATAAAATAAGAAAAAAAATGAAAACCTTGTAGTAACTTAATATTTTTTTGTGTTCCTCTAATTTTGTCCATAAGTATACTTATATGTTGCAATTATATTTTTGGTTAAAATTTACATCTTCACGATGATATGAAAGAAACCGTTTCCAAGTGTGGTCTGTAAAATGCATGCCACAGTTTCACCGACGATTATTACGTCCCAGCATAATGGGTGGTACTGTCACCGTACTTCAGGCACAGATATGGATTCATATCAATCGTGCCTTTTGAAACACGTAGACAGAAAACAAATGTACTCATACGGGATTGAACCTGCATCCTGCCTTGCCTTGCCATACGATAGATAACAATCAAAGGATTTTTTTTGTGTGTTTACGTATCATATATACAATGCCAGGCCCCAGGAGGTTAAAAATATAATTAAGCTAGGGCT
Source organism: Ypsolopha sequella (assembly GCA_934047225.1). Classification (NCBI taxonomy): domain Eukaryota; kingdom Metazoa; phylum Arthropoda; class Insecta; order Lepidoptera; family Ypsolophidae; genus Ypsolopha; species Ypsolopha sequella. The sequence goes on from OW203987.1 coordinate 28,422,603, forward strand.
TCAGTTTTACAAACCCTTCCTATATCACAAAACGAACGCTCCGTTCTAAAGTTGGTACTATATTGACCCCTAGGCTCTAGACTGACACAAGCATCCTCAGCAAGAGCCGACCACATATCCTTATTAAAACTCTATCTGACCACCCTCTCCAGGGATTACGTCCGAGGATGATAATAGTTTAGAACTTAGTTTAACATACTCCAATACAGACCAGCAGAGATATTAAAGCGACTTCAATCGCAAAATATATATAATCCTGGTCCCTGGCCGGGTCTCCGGTATGGGTTCGGGCGGTTGATTGGATTTCACCATGTATAATATAAATTTTTACCTATCATTTTAATCTTATATTGCTACATAAATTAAATAAACCATTAATTTAGTTCATGTATATTTATTTTTTTATTACGTATATTTTTACAAGATTAAATTTGACGTGTAAAAAGTGTATTATGTATACCTATTTTGCAAAATAAACTATTTGAATTTTGAATTTGAATTTGAAATATAACAAAAATGGTTATAAATGAAGTAATTTTTGATTTACGAAACTCAAACTCACGGGCACTGAAAAAATATCACAGTGGCGCAGCCTTAAATATTAGTGCCATGCCATAGCTTAAAAATGTTTAGTAACTAGGTACTCACTATCTACCTAGAATCACATAAAGTAAATGTATTTATATATTTATGTTTATTTCTAATATATTTTTATTTCTAATACGTGTATGTATTTCTTGTAAAGAATGTATACCTATAAAATAGGTATACACATTATGTTAAGAGTGGTTTCGCAGCCGGATTGTGAAAAACCCGCCTTTTTCTAATTAATCGAAATAAAATACTTAAATTCAAAATTCACTCAATAGTTATTCAACAAAACCTTATTACTTTTGTATTTCTTATGCTGCCATCGCAAAGTTTCCATTGGTTTCTGTGAATAAGAATTTCAAACTTTTTTGATTCAAAATTTTTATAAAATAATTTTTGTCTTTTTGTGTTTGTAATTGTATTTTTGACTGTTAATACGAGTAAGTGTATACTGTACTTTTTTATGCTTTATTTATTTTATTGGTTTCTTTATTAATATTAAAACAATAAAATGCGTTTTGTTCGTTATATTTTGGCTGACGAATTTTTGACTGTAAATATTAATGCAATTTTTTTAAATTAATTTTATTAAATTTGATATAATTTCTTAATGTTTTGTTTTACTGTATAGCATCAGTAATTTTTGTTTTATAAATTTTCTGGTGAATTTAAATTTGTACAATAGACTTGTAATGCACATAACCAATAAATATGTTCTATGTTGATAATCCGCAGCAGCAAACGTTTTATCAGATCACATAGATTAACAGTGCGAGCTGTAAGTAATTGTTATGTCACGAGTGATATAAACTACTTGCTATAGGCGATATTTGCCAAATGGTTCACGGCCCACCCCTACTACGGCTAGTCATAAAAATTGACAAGGAAAAGTGTTTGTTGAGACAAAACACTTATTGCAACTACACGGGGATAAACGCAGTGCTGGTTTAGATTTTTATCCAACTGAAATCACTGAAGTGCTTATGCTACAACTACCCGTACATCTAAAGTTTTGATACCTACTCAAACACCACTGATTTGGACAGCCACATACAACTTTGTCAAACTTCTGATAACAACGAGGGTCTCTACATCATCAGCTGTGGCCGAGTCAATATTACTGGTATTGAATTTCCACGTGTCATCTGCTTTCTGCAATTCAAAATAAACTTTTAGTTTTTATTTTTATTCAAACTTTATAAAACCCTCAAAATTATCAAAATGATCTTTAATCTTATACTGAAAAAAGAATATGCATCCAAATTCAGACAATGTTCCCACCTTCAATGATTTCGCAGTCTTTGTCTTATACCACTCCGCTTTTTCGACTGTTTTTGATGTTAATTTGATGAACTTTTTCCCTCAAACAGGCTGTTCTACCCATGAATGAATATGGACAACTTTTACTAGGGCACCAAAACTCAAACCGTGAAAAAAAGTCTGCTGTTTCATATAAAAGTTACCTATACCTACTCAACCAAAATGTATGAAAGAGCTGAATTTATTTAGGTTGTCAAGAGTAAATCCTTACACCTATCCATTACACCCATAAAAAATCAACAAATTTCAGGAAATTTTGATCGTACATAAATAGAAGGCTAAAACAATAATTTTACATTTTAATTAACAATAATTGTTTTAACCTCCTATTTACAACATGTACGATCAAAATTTCCTGAAATTTGTTGATTTTCTATGCGTATAATTTTTTTGTTTTTTGCATCTCTCTGATAAAACCTAAAAAATTCAGCTCTTTCATACATTTTGGTTGAGTTATTGTACGCTTATATTAAAAAAAAAGCCGATAATGAATACGATTTAAATCATTTGATTGGCATCACTGGTTGTCCCCATGTTCATATAAATGGGTAGAAAACTCCGTTTTAAGGAAAAAGGTTATCATTTCAACATCCTGTATAGGTACGTACACACTTAGTCGTCTTTTGTAGGCGTCCTGCATTGTTTGCTGAGCCATTAATCTCCGTTGAAAGATCCCCGAGGTGAAGTTATTTGCGCTGAACTGGATTCTGTTGCTGCTGGATAATGGTGCAGACTTAAAACTTCAAGACGAATTGTTTAATCTGGTAAAAGGTCAAATTTGTTATGTCGTAAAGTATAGTAAAACGGTAAGAAATATATTCATTACTAACTTTTACCTGCGACTTGTCCGCATGGGTTTCGGATATAAATTCTAATCAGATTTTCCCATAGAATTTTAAGATACCAGATAGGATCATCTCGTAGACACCCGTTGAGGAGTTCCATTGGACCTCTTGGGACCTCATCATCAGATCCTAGTTGAAATGCTTTCAAAATGGCAAATCGAAAGTGTTAAAACAGGATATTAGGTAAGTATAATATTTTAATTTAAAGTATGAATCGAATGTTAGCGGTTTACTGGACGGTTTGAGGGTAAATTTTTGCAATATTTTCCATCGAGAAAATTTAAGTGTATCAATGTTTCGTTAAATTCTGGGCAAAGAATTTGTAAGTGCTCAACTTTACCATATTTTTATTTTAGAGTGATTGGTGCAGTAGTGTGATAAAACAGTAGATCATGCGAAGCAATTGTAATTATTAGGTATATAATCTAAAAAGTCTAGTGTTTGAAATAAACGTATCATTTTGAAATTAAATTTTTTAGCGGAAAACGGACTTACATCAATCCCTGATAATTAGTCTACATCCTGTCTAAAAAATGTTATTTATTTCGATTATATTAGTTATTCTAAATATTATTAGAATGTATTACAAACTAGGAAATATCAATCAGAAACAAATCCAAAGACAAGAACTTGAAAAAATTTCCCGGGCCAGGATTCGAACCTGCGACCTCTTGTTATCAAGACAAGCGCGCTACCAATTGCGCCACCGAGGTTCCTACCTAGACCGGCGAATTCTTCCATCATACTTGTCCACTGTTATTTTTGCATCAGCTCGATATACTAGCTTGTACTGCACATACAGAACGCCCACGAGGGCGTTATGTGTCTTCTTAAGAAACAGATGGCGCTGTCGTCGCTACAATTTTGTGGCTTCAGACATTCTGATTGATATTTTCTAATTTGTAATGCACTCTAATATTATTTAGCGATGGATTTCGCAAAATAAACATAATATAATAATAATAATAACAGACGAAACCAAAGACCTCTTACCACACAACATCCAGATATGCTACAGACAAAACCCAAACATTAAATCCTTACTAACAAATAGAAAAAATCTTTCCACTCAGAACACATCCACATCTCCCGGAACAACACCATGCCGACGGCCGCGGTGCAAAACATGTGCAATAATCAACACCGCTACCGCCATAAACACTCATCACTCAACAAACACCTACTACGTACAGCCAAACAGCTCATGTAAAACAAAAAACTGCATTTACCTTCTAGAATGCAGACACTGTACTGTATTCTACATAGGAGAAACAAAAAACGCACTCCACATCAGACTCAACCAACACCGACACACATCCGACTCAATTACAAATAACACTCTACCAATTCCCGTCCACACTCGACTCCACAATCAAAGTTTCAACAATTGTTTCACCGCACGCATAATCAAATCTTTCACACCTCCACTGACCGAAATTCAACTACGAACCTGGGAAACCTCATACATATGGTCGCTTGGTGCCCACTACGGCCCCGGTTTGAACAAACAACGCTAAATCATTACACCAACCAAGTATCTATGGAAACAAGCACGAAAGGCCTCATAATTTAATGAATACTTTTTGACCGTTTATGTTTTTATTTTTATAATCCATCATTCTGTCTGTCAGGATATCTGTCAAAAATTTCCTTATACGTAATTATTTACAAGAATGATGCCGAACAATAGTTCGAAATATATCTCTCTAAATGTGTTTTTTTAAATATATATAAATATAAATGTGTAAATAATAATAAATATATATAAAACCTAAATATATATAAATATTATAAACATAATATTAGTTATTGTCCAAAATATGGATCTCCTCACAGTAAAGTTCTTATAATGTCGATATGTAACATTCTCGCTCGCAAGCCGGGCTCCAAAGACCTTGACTGTAGAAACCTGAGCATGTTAATTTAAACCTGCTCACGGTTTACGAGCTTTAAAACAACAATTTCAAGTAAATACAAGATTTCACAGCGTTCCTGCCTCGTACGTTATGTAAGTACAGAATGTTTTATTAAAAGTAAGAAGCAACTGCGAAAGTAGAAGATAAGATTTTGAAACATTAAGAGGATAGCATACCCTAGCAACTTTTTTTATTATCCATCCAGCACAATAAGTCTAATGGCAAAGAATTTATTTTCTTTTCGTAGAGGCGATTATATGTTGGCTCTTTGGCCTCTTTTTCTTGGACGCGTAATACTAGTGATCACGCAGCGAAACAACAAGTTGGTGTGTTTTTAGCTAATATTGAAATAGTTTGTAGGGAAAAAAATATTGAATTTAGGTGATCTTCATATTTCTATTACCTATTTTATAAAAAAAAAATCAAGTTGATTTCTTAACCGCATTCTTAAAGCGAACGTTTGAAAACCAAAGAAAAAGAGGGTGCAAAACATTTTTTTTTGACAAAAGTATAAATCTTAGTACATTGTTTATACGTAAGATCCCTAGAAAAAAGATGAATAAACCAAATATATTTTTTCAATACAAGGAGAGTCCGAATTTCTTCAAACGAATCCTAGATAGCCTGGTGTTGGTCAAGCTCTAGGCTCAGGTACAGTCTTAAATTCAGCTTTTTTTCTAATAGAGATTGAGTGCCTCATTTTGGATCAATCGATGAACCGATGTTTCTTGTAGTTTCAAATAGCGCGTCACAGGAGAAACCCGCACTCTCTGAAAACTTTTTTTTTTTTTCAATAACTCTGCTTCTAGTTGAAATTATTAAAATATTCTAATATATACTTACGGGATTATTCAATCTCTTATGTGTCAAAGTTGTATGATTTGAGGAAGGCTCTTTAACACTTGAAAATAATGAAATTTAGAGGTGACTTCGTTTTTTTTTTCTGTTAAGTAAATTTAAAGCCAATGCGCTTTTGCAATGTCGTGATTATCACAAGTATGAATTAAAATATTATTTTGTTCCTTATTTTATGCAATAAATATGTAAACATATTTGAGATCTTGTTGTAATAGAAAAAAAAATACACTAAAAGGTCAAAAATCTTCATTTTACATGTAATTTCAAGTCTTTACATTGAAAACAAAAAATACTGATTGGACTCGTAAAAATATATTTTAATATATGACTCAACTTCAAGCGACCAAAAAAAAAAAAAACAGAGCTATAAGTTCATATTAATAAAAACTCTTGTATGTACTGTTTTAGAATATCACTTTATGATATGTTTCAATTGTAACCGGTTGCGCCTCACGGCGTCATCAAGGAACAACAAACAGGAAACTTTCCTGTTTATTGTTCGTTGATGATGCGGTGAGGCGAAACCGGTTGGAGTTAATTATTTTAATGGGAAACAGTACCACTGTTTTTATCAAGATGAAATTGATGATATTTCACCAAGTGCCGACAGTCACAAGTATTAATAATAGAGCTTCAAGTATTTAAGAAGCCGGTGCAGGACGACGCCAACTCTGATGCGAAGCGAAACGTATTGCAACAATAAAGCGCATATTTGGCTGGCTGATCTGAGCAAGTGCCTTACGCTTTGCCCCACGCCTTTCGAACTGTGGTGAGCGAGTCTCGCCCTTTGCGTTGGAAATAATAATTATTTCCGAATACCTTAATTGTGCCTCGATTACTTGTTATTTTTTATTCTTTTTTAATTAATTAGAATATTGACGATACTTCCAAGTGGTGCATGTGCTTACTTTGCTTGTTAATGTTCATAAGTCACTTAACGAAGCCTTGTAAAAGTACTCGATTTTAGGGCGAAAACCCATTATTTCAAATATTTTTCTGGTCTTTAGCGCGATCTTTATGAAAAAATCAGGGACATACACCACTTCATATTGACCGTCTAAATGAAAGCGTAAAATTTATTTGATTAAATTGTTCCATTTTCGCGAGTTGTAATGGTTTTTAGATATGTATGAAGTACGATTCGGAGCGTGTTCTTAAAAGCTTTTACTTATTCCTTTTCGGATTTTTGTAGGTTTGATTTAACAGTAAAAGTTGTTTCTTTAGACAACAATTATCGCCAGTTTTTATTCACAAAACTACTTTTAGTAATGCTGTATTTATTTATATTTTACTAGATGCGACTGTCGGCACTTGTAAAACATCAGTAATATTGTTAAGTTTACTATCATGGGCAATGTAATCAATCGTACGTGAGTAGTTCTCGTTTAGGTTACAAGAATTTCTGGTACTCTTGTGACAACGAGAATCTTTCAGTAACACATATAACTTGAGTCAATTTAAACTTGTTTAGTAACAAATATTATACAGGTCTTTAGAACTAAGAGTATTTTCTTATTACCAGTAACAAAATAAATTGTTTGGTGTACTAGTATATATATAAGTGAAATAGTACAAGTGATTTATCAAGATGTTACGTATCATTTGTTTATTTGGCTACTAGCTTTTGCCCGCGGCTTTGCCCGCGTTGATTAAGTTTCTGTATAGTCGTATCGAAACTGTAAATATTTTTAGTTTTAGTAGTTGACCTGACTTTGATTTAGAGTATTTAAAGTGTTTTTGGTTCTCATCATCTCTAATTTGATCCCTATGTAAAGTTTTTTTGGCGAGGCCGAAGAGCAAGACACGTTTCTGTCTTTTTTTTTTTTTTTTATTTAATCCTATTTTTAAATTTTTCAGGGACCTTGTTTTTTTTTTTTTTTTTTTTATTATTATATTTATTTCCATCGTTATACTTTTACATTGTTTATTATGTTACTTAATTTTTTATTGAATATTATATTACATCTTTAATATCTTTATCTTTAATTTTATCTTTAATAAAATTGATACTGTTATTATAATTAATCAATGAAATTTTTATTTTATTTTTATTTTTTAGCGTATATAAAAATATATATTTATTTTCTTTTCTGGGGCACTGCCCGCTGCTTTACGTCTTGTTAGTTTGTGCCACTGCTTTCATGACGTCGATGCAGTATTCGGCAAATTTCGGTCCTGAACTCTTACCCGCCAGGAGGGAGCTCCAGTTTGAGGTTTCAATGTTCATGTCGAACTCAAGTTCGAGCTGCAACCTCCTGGATCCGAACATTGGACATTCGTTCAGGATGTGTTCGATTGTCTGATCGACGTCTGGGGAGCAAGAGCAGCCTGGGTCGTCACGACATTTGAAGCGGTGAAGGTAGTGTGCGTTCCCGCCGTGAACAGTCCACGCTTGAGTGATCCAATATGAGACCCTAAAATTCACTATTGTTCGGAAAGACTGGCAAATGTCCGGGAAGAAAAGTTTGGTGATTCTGCCCTTCCCGGACGTGGAGTATTCCTTCCGCCAGATTTCTAGGGTCCGTTGGTGGATCACTCTCCTGGCATATGACAGAGGGAATCTGTCATAATCTGCGGCTGTCTTTTTGTGTAGGGCGGCATGCTTAGCTAGCTCGTCGGCGCGCTCGTTTCCAGCAGTGCCAATGTGAGCCCGCACCCACCATAGCTTTATTTGGACGCCCTTTTCAGCCGCAACTGCCAGGTCTGCCCTGATGTCTGTCACAAGGGGATGCGTGGAACGCGGGTTCGCAATTGCATCCAGGGAGGAGCGTGAGTCGCTAAGGATGTCTGCCTCCCTGAAGTGTTTGTCCTTCACCGTCAGCCTGATTGCCTGCCGCAATGCGAGAAGCTCCGACTGGTAAACAGTACAAAATGCTTCCAGTCGGAACTTCTTTGACAGCACCTCGATACCGTCTCGCCAGCATGTGAATGCACATCCGACTTTGCCCTCAATCTTGCTGCCATCAGTATAGATACTGACCGGAGCAATTGGTTTGTCTCCCGGCGCGTTGTCATCGAGACGATCCAATACCGTGTAGCAAACCCTCTGCCGAAGGTCAGGATGGGGCAGTTGGTAAAATGGTGTTCTAGACTCCACCAGACGGTCGCTCGCCTCCAGCAGGGGCTTGCCACGCTTCACGGCATATAACTCGGCCGCCTCACGCACCCGCAGCTCGATCGGGAGCAGCCTTGCAACCGTTATCGCTGAATCATAGGAGTTGGTTTGGTATGCTTTAGCAATCTTTATAGCTATTAATCATTGTTCCGACCTCAGACGCTTTATAATATATTTTTTGGACGTGCTATCAGCCCATACGTTCGCTGCGTAAAGAAGAATAGGCTCTACTGCCCCGATATACAGCTGCCTGACTATTTCGGAGTTAAGACCCCAAGAGGCCTTAGCGACCCGAGTCAGTCCCTTGCAAACGGTGGCAGCTTTATAGCAGACCATCTTGATGTGCTCCAGGAACTTCAAGTTCTTGTCGATCGTTAGCCTAAGTATTTTGACTTTGTCGACGGGTGGCAATAGGACATTTGCCATTGTGATATGGGGCGTTGGAATGTCTCTCTTTCCTGTAACAACCATCAAAGCGGTTTTATGCGGAGAAAAGCTAAGTTTGTGTTCAATACCCCAAGTGGCTATTGAGTCTAATACTGGACTAACGATACACTCTAGCTCCTCTAGCGTGTCGGCTGAAGCTACTTTGACTACGTCATCGGCAAAAGCTTGGACGTGAAGTCCGCAGCCCTGGAGCAGTTCGAGGAGCGAGTCAATTACGACGTTCCACATCAACGGTCCACTTATACTTCTTTGAACGCAGCTCTGGGTTGTGGGTTTGGAGACAGTGACGCCAGCGTATGTAAGAGTGATAGACCTGTCAGATAAGTAGCTGTCTACCACGCTATAAACATCCGCAGGACAGTTTTTAGCCTGCAGATGTGCCTTAATAAACGGCCACCAGGCGTGATCAAAGGCTCCCTCTATGTCTAGTGACACGAGAGCAACGATCTTTTTACTTACGTTTCTCTCGTATTTCAGCAGGTCAACTAAATCATAGAGAGCATCCTCAGTTCCTCGCTGCGGCAAAAAGCCATACTGTCTGGCGTTTAGGTGACCTCGGGCTTCCAGGTGCCATAGGAGCCTGTTTTTCCACAGCTTTTCGAAGACCTTTCCCATCACTGGAAGCAGGCCAATTGGTCGGTGGGCCCTTGGGTTTGCGTAGTCCTCTTTGTTAGGCTTAGGAAGAACACAAACTCGTGCCCGCTTCCAGTGTCTGGGAAAGAGTCCCACAGCCAGGCACCTATTAAAGACCGCGAGAAACAGCCTACAATTAGCCATTATTGTTTCGTCTTTGCCGAGGCCGAAGCCCGAGCCGTTTTGCAGATCAACACTATTTTTTGTTCTCTGAATTAATCCTCTGCTAATGTGTAACGGCTGTCTTTGATAACTGATTTAATCCCCTAGTATAGCATGTTTGGCGAGTCTGAAAGCCGAGCCGCATTTCCAGTTAACACTATCTTTTGTTTTCTAATTAATTTTAATCATCTGCTTAAGTATCATTGTAAGTCTTTGGCGAAGAAGAAGGCCGGGCTGCGTTTCCGAAAGACACCATTTTTTGTTCTCTGAATTAATCCTCTGCTAAAAGGTCTTTGGCGAGACCGAAAGCCATGCCGCGTTTCAAAAATAAAATTTTTTTTTGGTTACTGATTTGATATAAAGTAGCGTATGTCTTAATTCAGGTCTAGAACTACATTTAAAGCAGTTTCAGCCCTATCAGTTAGGGAGGTACGGTGTGAAGATGTGTATTACTTTTCTATAGGAACTTGACACCCAATTGCCTCTGAACTGATTAATGGGATAAAAAGTTGTCTACTATGTCCTATTCCAGGTCTAGAACTACATTTTTGCAAAGTTGAGCCTAATCGGTTTAGTAGGTATGGCGTGAAGGAGTAACAGTACATCACTTTTCTATAGGAACTTGACAACCCATTGCCATGCTATGGGAACTAATTTATCGGATATAAAGTAGCTTTTGTCCAGGTTTAGAACAACATTTGTGCAATGTTTCAACTCAATCGGTTCATCAGTTACGGCGTGAAAGAGTAACAAACATACCAACTTTATACAACTTTAACAACTTTATGTCCATCCCAACTTTCACATTTATAGTATTATTTGGATGTACCTTACATGAGAAGAGTGCATCCGCAAGACGAAAGAACATAAACACATCCCTTAAATTTTTATGGACATCAAAACACTCATTTTCTATTCCTTTTATTGGATTTAAAAAAAGTACTTACAAAAGTAAACACACTCCTAATACTTGCAATATTTGTGAGATACATACATTAGGTCACTTCTAATTATATAGCCAAAAATACATACTCAAGACTCGGTAAGTGGTCAGTGACCCTTTTTGAGAAAAAACACAATAAAAACAATAGTTTTCCTATACTAATTGACTGGGAGTTATTCTTAAATTAGTATAGGGCACAAATTTTATTTTGTGTTTGTCGCTAAAAGGGTCATTGCACCTTGGTCTTGACCACTTACCGAGTCTCCCGTTTATACGGACGGACAGACGGACAACCTAAATAACAAATTTAGTCATTTTACTTTGAAATTGAAGGACTTTCCGAAGACAACTTCATCCCCCTTTTCACCCCTTCGGGGTTGGATTTATCACAAACGCTGAGAAACGTATAAAGTAATTTTCAATTGTCAGTCTAAACACAAAATTTAAAGATCCTAACTTAGAAACAGACAAACTTTGTAATAAAGAACTTTCATACGAACTTTCATTTTTTTACCGTCATCTAGACCTCGCCGAGCCCTTTTCTTAGAGTACCATGAACATGGGTCTAGCATCAGCCGTTTGGGAGATATGGGCCTGTAAAGTTTTGACACTTTCGGCAGACAGATCTCGTCGAGAACTTTTCCTAGACCCCCATCAACATAGGTCTAACTCCAGCCGTTTGGGCGATACAGGCCGTCAAAGTTTTGACATTAAAAAAAAACTTTTTTTGGCATCCCGTGGTCCTAGGGATGCACTACCTTCCGTTTAAAAGATATTTTGCTTGGATATAGATAGATATAGATAGATAGATAGATAGACAGATAGATAGATTGTGGATATATAGATCGATAGATATCTCAAAAGGAAAAAATGGAACCCTAATAGGATCACTTGTGTGGCTGTCTGTCTGTCTGTCGGTTACAGCCGATTTGCTCTGGCACACATACTTTCAAGAATTTTCATGTCCACTATATTAAATTGCAAAATCGATGCCATTTTCATAATAAACGTCCCAACAAACCATAAAAACGACACCCATGTTGATATTTACACATTTCAACATTTAAACCCCATCGCACCCCAACAGGGGATGATGGTATTTCACGTCCACTACGTTGTATTTTAAAATCGTAGTCGTTTTCATGATCAGCGACCCGATAAACCATACAAACGATACCCATGTTGATTTTCACAATTTGTTACCCCATTTCCCCCTTTTAGGGGTTGAATTTTGAAAAAACCTGAAACACGTATTTACTCATTTATTGATAAGAGTACTCCTGTGAAGTTTCGAATAAAATAGTTTAACTATTCTTGTTTGCCCATACAAACTTTGGACCCCCGTTTCACCCTTTTAGGGGGTGAATTTTGAAAAATCCTTTCTTAGTGCACCCCTAGACCTCTAAAGGAACCTACTTGCCAAATTTGGAATCTCTAGACCCAACGGTTTGGGCTGTGCGTTGATATGTCAGTCAGTCAGTCAGTCAGTCAGTCAGTCAGGTTCTTCTTTTATATATTTACCCCATTTCCCCCTTTTAGGGGTTGAATTTTGAAAAAACCTGAAACACGTATTTACTCATTTATTGATAAGAGTACTCCTGTGAAGTTTCGAATAAAATAGTTTAACTACTCTTGTTTGCCCATACAAACTTTGGACCCCCGTTTCACCCTTTTAGGGGGTGAATTTTGAAAAATCCTTTCTTAGTGCACCCCTAGACCTCTAAAGGAACCTACTTGCCAAATTTGGAATCTCTAGACCCAACGGTTTGGGCTGTGCGTTGATATGTCAGTCAGTCAGTCAGTCAGTCAGTCAGTCAGGTTCTTCTTTTATATATTTAGATTGATAAACAAAGAACACATGTCTTGATGCTATTGTCTGGCTTTACTACTCGTGACATTTTTCTTTCCCACTTAACTTTAGACAAAACATTTCAGCACCAATGCGTTCACACTCATCCCCTAGCTTACATGAAGTTTAGAGCTGTCCGAAGAAACCCCGACATTCGCATAAAGCATTTATCTTTGTAGCGCACGAAATCTCGAGAACTTAACTGTTGCAGCACAGATTGTGTGCTGAATAATAATGAATCGTGCTCCCCCCGAGCGCATAAACAGCGGCATCAGTGAGGTGTGAAGACTGATGAGAGATGCTGGATGTGACCTAATGGGCGTAGGAGGGAGGTTAAAAAGGTTCATATCTGCCTTAGATCTAAATAATTTTAACATGAAAGCGAGTAAAATTTACTTAGAAGTTTCTTTTTAAAGTCTTATAAATGTAAAACAAATATATATTTTTTTATGTTGACAAATATATCAATAATATTTTTTTTACTTATTTTTCATGTTTTTTTTTTACTTAAGTGACTGATACCGTATCAGTCACTTAAGTCGGTATCAGTCATTTAAGTAAAAAAAAAAACATAAAAAATAAGTAAACAAAAATATTATTGACATCTATTTGTGAAGGGTTCCTTCAATCAAAGTATCTATGTTGCCAAAATAATGAACGGAAAAGCAAATTGCCTCAGTAAACCACACCCCCTGCCTGTAAAATATCAATATATTATACGCTCCTGTCTGGTTTAACTACTATAATGTGGTTTTCATGAGTCCATTTGAGAGGTCGTGAAATTCATGCCCATAGTTTTCACTTCATTAGGTTGACGGAAGTCTCAAGTAATCTGAAAAGTTCTAGTTCAAAAAAATTAAGTTCAATACATTTGGGTCCTTGTTTTTGCTACGATCCCAGTATTATACCGCTTTTTTGACTCGCTACGTTATACTCTAAATTCTCGTATGTACGTCACGGGACGCGCACGTGTTACCGTTTTTTGCAACGGCAAATATCTATTTTTGACTCTAATATAGTTTTCTCAATGTGTAGACCCGCCGCTACGTCATAGTGTATAAGATGACATTAATTTATAAAGCCATATTCATACTACCAGTGGTCAGTATCAGATCACGGTTCGATGGGTCAATCAACTTTTTTACCCACACGACTTTTTGACTCTTTACCAGTATTCAACCACAAAATTTACAATTTGGCTCTTTTATTTCCGAAAATAATTTTGTTCGCTAACTAGATAATATTGTAACATTCCGAATAAAGAAAACATTAAAAATTCTCTGTAATTTTTAACAAATTTTTGGTAACACAGGGGACAAGTTTGTCTCCTAGTTACTATGGAAAAACGGTGTTGTCAACTAAGTTAACCGCTAGTTTTGCTGAAATTACAATAATTATAAAATATTATTTGATTCGAAAGATATTCAATGATATGTTTATCTCATATTTTTATATTCAGCAAGAAAGGTACGGGTAAGAATTGTTTTTTTTTACAAGAATTAGCAGTGTGGGAAAAAAGTCGATTGACCCCTATAACACTTCTTGCTAATTTCCCATAGTAAATTCCTATAGCTTAATTTCTAAATGATTTCTTTTTAAATTTTTTTTAGGCAATAAGCCTATTTTTAATTGGCAATAGAAATGTGAAGGTATTTTACTTAAATCTAATATTTTTTTCCCTACAAAATGTTTCAGTATTAGCTAAAAACACACCAATTTGTTGTTTCGCTGCGTGATCACTAGTATTACGCGTCCAAGAAAAAGAGGCCAAATAGCCAACATATAATCGCCTCTATGAAAAGATAATAAGGTCTTTGCCATTAGACTTATTGTGCCGGACGGTTAATGAAAAAAGTTGCTAGGGTATGCCATCCTTTTAACACACGTTAACATAATTTAATCCATGCCAATTGACTCGGGGTTTTCGTTTGTAGGAAACACGAAAAACAATTTACGAATTTCATAATTTTTGAACATTGATACTGAGCACTTATCGAGTCTTCAGTATGAATTTGTCTTTATAAATTAATTTCACGTATAATATGCGTCAAGAAATGCCAACGTCTCTTTGCGGTTTGATTAACGATTCACAGTTAAATGAAAATATTGTAATAAAGTTACTTAAGGGGCTCCACAATGCTAAACATCAGTTTTGTATTGGATTCAGTTCCGTCAATGTAGAGGGTAAAAATTTGAAAAAAATATGGCGTGTTTTGTGACTCAAGGCAATTATTAATTACTCTTTATAAATAAACATACTTTCAATCTTCTATTAATTATATAACTTTCAAAAAAGCATGAATTTCAAGAAAAAAGTGATTCAGTTTCCATGTTTAAAGACCGATAGAAACGAAACCAACACACGCAGATACTAACTAGAAAAAACCAGCTTTATTACATAATGAAATTATGGTTACTGTCCTAATGGAGCCACGATTTCAAAATAACTGAAGTTTTGCGTGCGCGGCATCTGATTAGAGCAGGATAGAGAGTTAAAAAACGAACGCGTTAGAGTAGGATTAAATTTTAGCATAGTGCAGCCCCTTAAATTGTTCAATGCCTTTTTAATAAAAATGCCTTCTCTGTTGCGCTTCCTTCTCTTACCGTTTCTACGTCAATGTCTTACGGTCCCTCTTCGACTATGTTGTATGGAAATTGTTCTGTCGCTTATAGATACTTGCAAAGGTAGCAAGACTTACTAATATTTTAGCACATAGATTGTCTTGCAACAATATGTTTTATGTTGTGAATATTATTAGGTCTTTATTAAGATAATCAAATTTTACTGATGAACTACCAACGATCTTACATATTATGTATGTCGCAGACGGATTTTAAAATCCATGGTTATACAAAACCACTAGAAGTTTTACAAAAGAGCTCCGTTTTGAAAAAGTTTTGCGGTTTTGTTATAAAAGCTTAGTGGTTTTATAAAACAGCGTCAAATTAAATGCTGGTTTGTGAGTTTTGTAAAAAGCTGCAGAAGTTGCCTCGCTTCTAACACGCTCTTCTTCGTCGTCGCACCTTTTTTGACTTTTGGTTGAAGACTTTTTACATAACGTCTAAACGTTGGGTAGCAGTATTGCTGAACGTAACGCAGTGACAATCCAGTTTAACCTAATTTAGTTGTTTTTCATAACGGAGCTATTTTATAAAACAGTTAGCGGTTTTGTTAAACACCTGATTCCACAATCGAACTTTGACATAATATATTTATATGAGAAAACCATCTAGTAAAGCTTAAGAAAATAATATTCTCGTTTTGGGACCACCATTTTAATTTTTTGTTACAGTTTTTTTTTACATTTTAGCTTCTGTAAAGTTTCGTGCTTTTGTTCGAATTTAACAAGGTGAACTTGTTATAGTAACAATCATAGTGTCATAGCATAATACAACATTTGGTGTCTTTAGGGCAGTCAGTTGCTTCCATGTAGACTTGTTGAGGATTGCAGAACTCTTGAGGCATCATGCAAGTTCCTCCATGCTTCATACATCTTGATTCCTTCATTGATACTGAAACGAAGATTTTTTTTTTAACAAGACAAGTAATAAATTATTTCCGAGGGCTGGAAAGAGGGTGGCAAAGGGTCTGATGAGGTGAGTTAGCATAGGTTACAGCTTTTAACCTATGGAATGAAAAATAAAAATAAAAATCCGCCAAGTACGAGTTGGATCTCGCACAAAATGTTCCGTACCACCACACAATATGGGTAAGGAACCCTAAAAACATTTTGGTAAATAATTCCACTTGCAGTTATCAAGGACCAACTTAACTTGACACTTACGATCTATTAAACTATATGTATCTAAAGGCTGTAATAAAGTTGGTAATTTAATATCTTCATAAGAGTAGTTTATGCTACAAGGGCGAAAAGGAATAAATTACGAGGACGATTTAAAACACGAGCGTAGCGAGTGTTTTAAACGTAACCGAGTAATTTATTGCTCTTACGCCCGCGTATCATACTACGTTTTTCAATGCATAGTGTGAGGAAATAAAACAAATGTAATTTTGTGAACTTTAAATTGTAATTGGCTCAAAAGGACTAGGTATCCAGAGCCGTTAAACAGTGGAAAAAAAGTATGACATTTATGGTACACAGGAAAGGCTGCAGGTTAGCCAACCATTGTAAATAAATTTAAAAAAATAATAATAATAAAGCCCTAGGGCAAAATAATCGACTTTCTGTTCGGTATTGATGCATAAAAAGTGGGCCTTTACGAGCACATGCATTGAAAATAATTAAATATTTGTAATTTTCAGATTTTTTCCTAGTTACACAACTATGTAAGACCTACCTGTAACAAACGAAATTTCAAAGTTCTAGGTCAACTGAAAACAAAGGTTTACATGGTGAGCAAATTTGTATGAAACTGATTATATAAAGTACAAAAACTTTTTTTCGCGTTGAGTTAGAAGCCTAATTTTTTTACAGCACTATGGAACCTTAGACTTCTGTAGGAACTATCAGTTTCAACTTGATATCTCAGACGGGGCCCGAGAAAAAGCATTTTTACAGACGGACAATAAAGTGATCCTATAAGAGGTCCGTTTTTTCATTCTGAGGTACAAAACCCTAAAAAAATGGATTGGAAAAGTCAGCTTGGCTGAATGGCAATTTCCCCTTGGTCCTTTTGATTATTAATGTAATTGTCATAATTTTTGAAAAGTTTATTGTTGCGGGTAAAAATGGATTTTTATCAATATGTCCTGTGATTTTCATATATTTATTTTTCACCTACAGAACCAGTACAAAAAAAATGACCTACCCGTGTTCTTTTATAAAAGAAAAGCGATTATTGTCGAGCATGTTAAATAAAAAAATATTACTTTTTATAACATTTTATTTAACCTTTTTTTTCTTGTGAAGTTTCAAAACGGTTTTCGGATTTGTAGTTTTTTGATATTTTTTCTAATTTGAGTTTCTGTGATACATATTGTCGATAAAATGCGCGACGTATGGCGTGCCGTACATTTTTATCGGCAATATGTCAGCGATTTTCTACATGACGAACAAAAACAATATTATTAAAAATAATAAACTCGTACCGTTTACATACAGAACTAAATAAAGCGTATTTACTTAACATTAAGGTGATGAATGTCGCCAAATTAGCAGCTCGATGTGTGTTGGAACGAATATCGACGGAAACGACATTAGAATAAGGTTCATACTGGCGCACATTGCAAAGTGACCGTTACAACGCTCGCTGCGTACTTGATAGGGCGAAATATAAGAAAATAATACTTTTCGCATGGACATGACTGTTTGAGTAAAAATCCTTTTTTATGTTGATAGTTATTAAGTTAATCTTTTAATCAAAACATAAATGAACTAAATCAACCTACTGCTCCTAAGCGGCTTGACCACCTCAGTGGTAAAGTGGTTCGCACGTGTCGACCACTTATGTGGAAGTCGCGGTTTCTAATCCAATGAGCTTCTGTAGGGATGTTGACCTGTTGGTCCATATTTGTGCCTGAAGAATGGCGTCTGAACTCAACACTCATCAGCTCATCACGCTGTAATAATCGTCGGTAAAACAGGTGCACGAGTATGGACTACTAGTTGAACAAATAAATCATTCACTCATTCCCATTCTCACTTCACAGTCCATACTCTGAAACACTTTTGACAGCTTCGGGGATTCAAGTCATGTGTGTTTGCTGTAATACTTGTTCCAAAAGGATATTAGATTTACATTCAAATCGCTGTAACAATTTTTCTAGATCAAAGAAGCGATGTAATTACCAAATTTATTATGATATAGTTCAATTTACTTGTAGATAATTGCATTTCAAATAGATGTAAAGTTTTGAATCAATGTATTCTATACCTAGCTGTAATATAATAGTAGTTTATGCTACAAGGGCGAAAAGGAATTAATTACGAGGACGATTTAATACACGAGCGTAGCGAGTGTTTTAAACGTAACCAAGTAATTTATTGCTTTTACGCCCATGTATCATACTACGTTTTTCAATGCATAGTGTGAGGAAATGAAAACAAATATAATCTTGTGAACTTTAAATTATGATTGGCTCAAAAGGATTGTATCCAGAGCCGTTAAACAGAGGAAAAAGAAGTATAACATCTATGGTACACAGGAAAGGCTGCAGGTTAGCCAACCATTGCAAATAAATAAAAAAAAATAATAATAATAAAGCCCCAGGGCAAAATAATCGACTTTCTGTTCGGTTTTGATTCATAAAAAGTGGGCCTTTACGAGCACATGCATTGAAAATATATTATACTAACAGCCATGACAACACTCGATGCCCTTGCTCTTCTGTTTGGGACACAGTCCTCGTATCTCTGATAGGTGCCCAGCGGGACAGTCAGCGGCAATGTTGCAGATGCCCCCAGCGGAGGAACAAGGCTCTTCTTGGTGAATAGCATCTATCTTCTGAACTGCAATAGAAGAGTTTAATATAAGCTACTTTTAAGGGCATGGCAAGGCTAGGAAAAAATTTAGTACCCATCCAATAAGGCCAATGGCTAAGACTTTATTAGCTTTTGATAGAGGAGATTATTGGTTGGCTCATTGGTCTTATTGTCTTGGACGGGTAATAACTTATAATCACGCAGCGAAACAACAGGTTGGAGGGTTTTTAGCTAATAAAAATAAAAAAAATGTCTTTTTGTATTCATACTCGTAATTAATACGTTCTGTCCTCGTAATACACATTAAGAAAAAAAAAATCAAGTCAATTCTATAACCGCGTTCTAAAAAGGAACACTTTAAAACGAATACAATTATAAGGTCAAAGTATATTTTTTTTAGTGCTGCGATCTACGGCTAAAACACAAGACCACGGTCCAAATCGAAGCTCGAATCAAACTTATACAATATGTCATAGGTAAATAGTAAAATTCGGTATATTACAAACGGCGTCGTCAGTTTCAAAACGCTCACTATTTTGCTATTTGATGAATCTTCGTCATATAGTAGACTTCGGCGTTTTATAATTTATCTCGGCATAAATAATTCTGTTAGAACTATTGAGGGTCTGCTCCGCTTCACTCGGCTCCTAGTATGTACATACATGTAAACCTGACACCTATTTTTCATGTTATGATTAAAGATTTTCAATTTCGGCTTTTAAGAATGCGGAAATTTTAAAATTTGCTGAACGGAAAATAGCAAAACAGTGAGTGTTTAGAAATTAAGACATTAAACAGTTGCAGATACATGGCAACGGGGTTCATGGGCGCAATCGCATCACTTAAACAAAAACGAATTTAAGAAATTTTTAAATCATCACCTCTACCTCGCTAGCCAATTTTCTGAATTTACATATAATTCAAGCCACAATCTTGCCCACTATCTATTGTTTAACTTTAGTTATAGCGATGATGAGAACTCAAATGACGCTAAAATTATAAAATTCTGGACCTTGGGTGATTGTTATATTCTTAAATTGAATAAAATTTTGAATGAATCCGAAAAAATAGGCACAGCAAACCTGATTACCATCATCCTTCGTACGTATGCAGGGACCTAAGGAAAACATTCTGTAGTCACAAGAAAAGAGATAGTAATTGAAGTACCTTCTTTCGATTATAGCATTATATATTATTAGATAAATTACGTGTTATTGTTAATGTGTATAATAAAGTAAAGTAATCCTTATAAAATACTGTGGAAAATAAACAAGTGTATCCCCATTCAAGATGCGGTAAAATTGAGTTTCTGATTGGTTTAATATTTCCATAGACATTCTAATCAAATTAAACGTCAACTGAAGTCTAATCGAGCTGAATAGCAGCTAATTGCTATTTGACCTCTTTGCAGCTAATAGCCGCAGCAATGCTTTGATTGAATGATTCGTTTCCACTGAATGGAGTACTGGCTATTGATCGCATGAGTGGTTAGATGAACTTTAGAACAACAGCATTTGACTGCATCCATCACGATTGTTGTTTAAAACTAAAGTGCAAATTATGATTATTTGTTCTATTTAATATAATAATAATAATAATTAATTAATTATACTTATCGAGCTATTTGACAAACAAATAAAAAAAAAGATACAATGGTAATACGAACATATTGATACTAGTGCGAAAAAAGTCGATATTTCAAATCATGTCTGATTTTTTTTCATGTCTGTGTTTAAATCTTACGCACGTGTGTAAACGACGTTTTTAATACATTTGCGAAAAATTTTATGAAATAATTAAACAAAATCACAAGCCGGCAGAAAACACACAAAAATGGCAGTCTGTGTGGCGCCAGTCTGACACTACTACTAATGTTACATAACAAAACTATCTTTTTAAAGATAAATTTCATCAATTTATAAAACAAATTTCATAATTTTACATATTAGACAGTATAAAAGATTGAAAAAAGTTATCCTAAATAAAAACTGTTTAAAACAGCTTTTAAGTTTATCAGGTTACTTCCAGGAAAACCAACATAATGATAAGTAAAACCAGTCCATCAAGTGCTAAGTTATGTCAACGCTATCTCCTAGATGGCGCTAGTTATCGATTAAAAAAACAACAAGTATAAAATACGAAATTTTTCGCACGCTATACAGGTACAGAATCTTTCTTTTTCCTTGCAAATATTATGTATAAGTATGTCGGTCGGTCACCAGGCTGTATCTAAATAACTGTGATAGTTAGACAGTTGAAATTTTCAGAGATGATGTATTTCTGTTGCCGCTATAACAACAAATACTAAAACACAGAATAAAATAAATATTGAAGGGGGCTCCCATACAACAGGCATGTTTTTCTTGCCGTTTTTATAGATAATGGTACGGAACCCTTCGTGCGCGAGTCCGACTCGCATTTGGCCGGTTATTTTCTACTATTATTTTTCTAGCGACATCTAACTAGCACTCTGTACAGCCCAAAAAAGCAAAATTTTATGAAACACCATCATTAAAGCTCTCAGGATAGGTATCGTAAATAATATTGCCTCGTTTTTACGCAAAGTTTTGCAACATGTATAATTTTTATCTATACTGGAAATAAAGAAAGAGAGAAATACAGCTACGTCGTTCATGTAAAGAAGAATTATTTTATAACTTTTCTATGAATAAACAGTTACCGTTTCTTAGAAAACAGTTTTAACCTGAAACCATTTCATTAATTCGCCTCTTTTTGAATATCTGGCCATCTTGCACATCTTGATAAGAAATGGGTTGGAGTACGGTGTGGGGGGAAGGGAAATATAAAAAGATTTGTGCAAAGTTTCATTGATATCAAGCCCTCAGAATGTCACAAACACCTAAAGCATTTAAGCAGCAGCTGAGCAGGGTGGCCCACCTTAAAGTCGTATGTTGCGATACTATTACTCGCAAAATTGACCCAAATAAAATATATTGATATTGATTGTAAAAATTTGGATTAAATTACTTTTTATTAAATTACTTTAATTAAATTACTTTAAAATTTTTAGGGTACTGTACACGTGGGTGCCAAACGGGACTCAAGGCTATTGCTTAGCCTCCGATGTATTTTTGCCCGTCACAGGACACACAGCTTGAGCCGGTATAGGCAGCCAGTTGAAATATTTTACAGATAACGTGTTACTATGGCACCTACACAGCAAATAGCAAAAAATTCAGTGGCGTGCACAGAACTTTTTTCCGGAAAAACAATCAGAAGGTCCAGTGCGACAATAAAAAAATATGAAAAAATTACATATTTAAATATTTAAAAATTACACTTTGAAAAAAAAAAATTGTATGAAAATGTTCACTCTAAGAAAGGCAGTGCCTACCCTGGCGTCATACAAACTTTTTTTTTCAAAGTGTTATTAAAAATTTTTCAATTTTTTTTTACTGTCGTACTTTCGGATTGCTTTTCCAGAAAAAAGTTCTGTGCACGCCACTGCAAAAAAAAACCTAAGGTTGGTCTTTAAAAACGCCGAAAAAGTATTATCTTTTTAACGTTATCTAAAATAAAAATAATCTAAAATAAAACAACAAATAATAAAAATTTGGGTTCCATACTCAGTGAGTGCCGAATTGTTAGTCAGGCGCTACCATTTTAGTGCCTTGTTTTTGTCGCCTCGACGTTGCTTTGGTACCTATATTGTTGTTAATTACCATAATGCTTTAAGTGTTCCAAAACCCATATCGTGTGGTGGTACGGCACCCTTTCCCGACTCGCGCGTCCGACTTACACTTAGCCAAATTTGTGTGCTTTCGTCGAGTGCGCTTTTTACATGAAATTGATTTTAAATCAATATTCCGTGCGTATGATAATGTTCTTCTATACAACGTGTAACAGAAAGGTGTAACCATATTTGAAGAGCTTATTCAGTCAATGGTATAGAACAACTTTTAGTATGGAGTAGTATGGAGCCAACCCCGAAATCACGAAAAAAAAAATCTGCCCTTAATACATTTCAGCCGAGCGGCATTACATTTTTAGTTAATTTTTTTTTTCGAGATACAGGTTTTGTTCCATAGTAAAAGTTGTTCTATACCATTGACTGAACGAGCTCTTTAAATATGGTTACACCTTTCTGTTACAAGTTGTATAAAATTATTATAATTTTGCAAAAATACAACATTTGTTTTGTCTGGTCCGTGAAACACTGAAAACAGAATCGCTAATGAGTTCAGTGTAATTAACAAAAAACTGTGCGCTGTGCAAATTAATCTTTGCAATGTTCATTTACTATACAGGGTGCTTGGTACCTAATTCGACTTATTACTTTAAAGGGGTTATAATAGGGATCATTTCCAACAAATATTGCCTATCAACTAGGGGTCGATAATGATACATTTTTTTCAAGTAAAACACATCGATATTTTAACAATTACAAAATAAAAAAGGTTTTCTTTCCACTTAAGACCTTTTAATTCTGAGATTATGGGAATTTAGGGCACGTATTTTTTTATAAATGATCACTCATCTATCATTGATCAGAAATATAATAAATAAGTGCTGAGAGAGAAATAGTTATTTTTAAATTATTTATTTTTTGTTATTAGTCTGAAAGTTTGAAAAACAAAAAAAAGTAACTCGGTGACTATTAATTTTCGACACCTAGTTGATAGGATTTAATTCGTTGGCAATGATCTCTAGTATAACCCCTTTCAAGGAATAGGTCGAATTATCAAGCAACCTGTATAAATAAATTATTTATTTTGTGTCAAATTACAGACAAATAATACTGAAGTCATCAAAAACTGTTTAACAAGTACCTATGTTGTTTGTCGATATCGCAAAAACTATAATCATAATAAATACTTATTGTTACATTTGTTAGTATTCGAAATCGAATATCAAGACTGAGAGCAAATGTCCTTTTTTAAATAGGGTGTTTGGGACATCGATGTAAATATCGTCAGGGATGATAATGAAGTGATTTTGAACAATTTTGATTGAACTTACTATGATGCAAAGTTTTGTAGTTTCCGAGATAGACATTTTTCAGTTTTGTCTACTTAAAATTTGTTGTTATTGCCTAAAATTGGCTAAAAATCATGTTTTTATTTTTAATTATTTGTTCACTTCAATTAAACAAGAAAAAACTAGATAAATGTGTTCAAAGAGAAGTTAAAATAAACATAAACTAAATTTAGTACGAAGAAACAGATACTTGAATTTAGTAAATTTGAGTAAAAAAAATTTGAGTGCAAACTTAAATTATTATTTTTAGCCAAAAATAGTATTTTATAATTTTTTAATTGCAGTTACCTAATTTTAAGTACACAAAACTGAAAAACTTATATATCTTGAAAACTACAAAACTTTCCATAATAGTAAATTCACTGAGGAATGCTCAAAATCACTTGCTATATCATCCCTTAACATATTTACATTGATGTCCCAGACACCCTGAATGTATGTATACCTAATCATATTTTAACCCTTTCTAAGGCAGAGGGAATATTTTTCCCACCAATTTTTTTCTACCTTAACTAGTAATATATTTTATATATTATTATTGACATGGTACCAAAATATATTGTGATTTTTTTTCATTTATTTATTTATTACTTTAAATTTATAATTAAATCATTTATGACTTCAATATTTCATGCAAAATTTTATGCACTTTAAAGGGTTAATATATTGCTCATGTAAACAAGCTTAAGTGAATAAAAACTTACACTCCTCTTCATTTCCTCCAACAATCGCCAATGTAAACAAACAAAGCAGCAGTGTAAACATTACTTCACCTTAAGACACGACTGTACTCGTTGGTTCCTACACATTGAATAATAAATAGAAAATAACATTGCCAATATGCCCCTAATAAGGAAGTACTATCGAGTAGAGTTCTGCTGGCCCACTGGTCAATGTTTAACAATAGTAGTAATAAGGACGTAAAAGGGGGCGGCGCATCTTTCTCCGGTAGTACCGCAAACGTTGCATATGGTGCGCTTAATGGCTTATGTTATGTAAGCTTAGGCTATAGTTTTTAAGGTTCTGTCATAAAATGAAACCCCTTACAGCCTCAACTTAGTTAATATAATAATTTTACCCCACAAAAAACATACCTGTGAAAAAGGGGCCGAGTTCAGTAAAGGCAAGATTGTCGGCTTCGTTGATTTTAAAGAACTTAACGGGACACCTGCTGCTAGAAAATCAACAACACCAGGTTTTCAAGGGTTCATTCGAAGAAACTAGGTCACTCCTCATATTGAAGAAAATATATTTGATTTATCGATCTTTTATCTAGGGATTTCACCTATAAACAATGTTTTAAGATTTATACTTTTTTCAAAAAAAAAAATGTTTTCCACCCTCTTTTTTTTTGGTTTTCAAATTTTCGTTTCAAAAAAGTGGTTAAGAGATCAACTTGATTTTTTTTTATAAAGTAGGTAATAGAAATATGAAGGGATGTTACCTAAATCCAATATTTTTTTCGTTACAAAATATTTCATTATTAGCTAAAAACACACCAATTTGTTGTTTCGCTGCGTGATCACTAGTATTACGCGTCCAAGAACAAGAGGCCAAAGAACCAACATATAATCGCCTCTATGAAAAGCAAATAAGGTCCTTGCCATTGGACTTATTGTGCTTGACGGCTAATAAAAAAAGATGCTAGGGTATGCCATCCTCTTAATAAGGAACATTTACTATCCAATAAACTCTATGTACATATATAAAGGGTCTTATTTATTTATTTGTCGTATGGCAGATGTTAAAATTTATTTTTATTACACATAATAAACATTTATTTAAATCAATGAATTGTCGAGTCTTTGCAGGTATTCGACCACTGCTGGAGTCAGAGTTTTGAAGTCCTCCATAGGGCCATTATAAGAATACAGTGGACAGTTGGATATTATGTGTCTCACTGTTTGTTCAGGACACCCACAAGGGCAGGCAGCAGTCTCACTCCAGCCCCACTTATGGGGTCTTATTAAATTGGTCCTTCTAATTACGTCTGTAATAATTAGGTGTAATTCTGTGTTTCAGTTTTTTTTTTTCTGTGTTTACGCTCATACGCTCCCCTTTCAAGTTTTTAAGTCACCTGGAAGTGGTCTCGAAGACTTTCCAAGTATGAATTTAATAATAATCACTACATAGTGATTATTATTAAAACAATGTCGCTTCCCGCTGTCTGTCTGTCCTTATGTATGCTTAGATCTTTAAAATTACGCAACAGATTTTGATGCGTTTTTTTTTAATAGATAGAGTGATTCAAGTGGAAGGTTTATATGTATAAAACATACCCGTGCAAAGCCGGGGCGGGTCGCTAGTAAACAATAATATATAACTATTTGTTTTAGTTATATGTGACCATACATACCTTACAAACAAACAATGTGGGTAAAAAATGACTAAATTGTGTAAGTAAATAAGGCTTGTCTTGTCCGCGGAAGCGATTGAACACCATGCAAAAAGATTTTCTCCATGACGAGGCAGAAAGCAGTTCGATACCCGCAGCGGCACCATAAACGCCTTTTAAATTTGACGTTGTGGCGCGACTCCAGCAACTGCACTTTCGGAGGTACCCCATCTTTTGGCGCACATACTGAGCGATGTCAAGCGCAAACATAACATTTTGAATAAATATACGGAGTTATCGAATTGAATGAAACTTGAGGATAAAACCAATTCAATTCTTCAAGGCCGTTTTCGGTCACAGCGACTGTCACTGCTGAGAGCGGCGCTGGTGAGCCCTCACGTGGCTGACGTAGCCGATTTTTGCAGTGAACGTGCGACCACATTCACTGCACGTCAGCACCCCTCCAACTATATTATAATTGATGGCCACTGGTGGTCGGGCCTTAAAATGATCTCGTTTTGTGTCGAGCTCAGCGCATCTAATCGACTCGAAAGTATACACCCTAGTTCAAATTCAAATTCAAATTTATTTATTAACAGGACAAAAACAAAGATTGGCGTTCTCTAGTCCCCACAGTAGGATTCCCTGGGTGGTGGGGACTAGCTAGTGTTCACAGCCTGCCTCCAATGCGGTCTGTCTGCTGACAGTGTTTCCCATTGTGCTGGGTCTCTTGCACATTTCTTCATGTGGCGGTAAAGCACATCTTTATACCGCAGAAATTAGCCGCCCTGTTTCCGTTTCCCTTCCTGCAATTCGGAGTAGAAAAAAGAGGATAAAACATCATTATTGCAAAACGGCTCACCTCAATAAGTATTATTGATCGGGATTGCCGACCAGTTTCAGCAGATTCAGACTGCCTTCTTCTGGGCGAGTGAAGAGTGTCCGTGAGGACGTTGCGTCTTTCTTATTGAAGTGAGCCATTTTGCAATAATCAAATCTATGGAGCTTTAAAAATCTTTTTTCTTCCTATGTAAGTAGTACTATGGCTATTGAAAAGATAACCTACTCTATAAGAAACTGCCACTGTCCGTCACCTTTTCCTAATAAAAGTAAAATTCTCTTGCTGTGGCTATGCATAATATGCAGACATGTTAGCGCTGGCGTAATTAGAGCATAATGTTGACTATCTACTACCTCTAGAACAAACAATGTCCCTAAACCTTTCACTATGATAATAACTGTACCTTCATGTGAATTGTGTGAGCGCCATTAATCTTCCGCCATATTTGGGAACAAAGACTTAATATTTAAGATGCGTTATATGAAATACACGTTGCTCACATTTCAGCAATATCCATGTCAACTGCACGAAATTAAGCTTAATTTTCGGACACCTTACAAGACGAGACGCTGACGCTCTGGCGCTCAGAGAGGAGCGGCGGCGGCGTTTGCAGCAGCGGGATAGGAGGCGCAGTGGTGACGGGCTCGCGAGGGCATGTTTCGCACGCGCCGGACAGGGTTGCCAACTCGATACCACGGTTGGATTCTAAATGACTTCTCAAATAGTGCTAGATTGCTACGAATTTCCAAAAATAGTGCTAAATTAGTCATTAAATAAAATATTCTTTCAAATATATATATTTTTTAATGATTTATAGCGAATTCCATCGCTTTGGATACTTTAAACATAATTGAGAGTGCATTCCAAACTGTAAAACATCAATAAGAAACAAAATTCGGGTAAGATAATACCTTTTTCATCTATTTTGGTCTTAGTTTGTCGTTGATTTCTTTACTGAATTTTAAAATTTTAAAAATTTGGAATGTTTTGTCAAATTTTTTTGTTATTTTTCTGATATCGAAGAAGATATTTTTTACTTCAGTTTTGTTATTTTTAGTACATCCAAAAAAATTATATAGTGTCTTTATCCTGATTTATCTTTTTTTTTTGGATGTCATCAGGCTTGCCTGGTGGCAGTTCAAATTAAGGCCAGATTGACCAAGTTAATAAAATTACACTCGTGATTCTATAGTAGCTTACGAATTTTTTAATTTGTAATGCTACAGTTAATTTTAAAATAGATCGTCTTGAAAAAATCATGTAAGTAATTTTCTACTTACATTTAGTCCTAGAATCTACCAAAGCAAAGTGGAGAGGTGAGTAGAGGTATAACGGCTAGGATGTATCCACCAAAGTTGAGCGGAGATGTGTGCTTTGCACACAACACACGTCACTTCTTCTCTTCGCTTAGTACCCAGTACCAAGCTAAACTTTAGTATTGTTCTTAGGCTTTTGTTTTTCAATTATCTATCCTGCTCTAATTAACTGACGCGCACGCAAAACTTCAGTTGTTTTGAATTTGCGGCTACATAAGGACGTATAATTACAAGCCGTTCAATGAATATCTTAAGTTATTTATGTAGAAAATCGTCATTTAAATTTTTTTTTCTTTCTGACTTGGTGATTTTTTCTACCAATCAAAATGAATTAAATCAGGTTTTTAGATCTACAAATGTCTTAATAAAATATTGTATTTGTATTTTTAAATAGGATAATTTACTATCAATATTAATATAATAAAATGTTCATTTAGCTTTTTATTAAAGCTAAGCCACCTGAGACGAGATGGGTGAATAACAAAATTCTATACGTTCGTATATTTGTTTAACTGTTGTAATTTCATTTAGTTTAAAATTATCTACCAATAAAAATGTACATCAAACCTTAAAATAATGTATCTAAACCTACTATAAAAACAAAACAAAAGAAAAAGCCCCAAACCCTTTAGGTGGTTTACGATACATCTCTTCTCCTCTCCGCTAATCTCCGCTATGGTGGATCGTCACATTAGTTTTTGAAGAATATTGTAATTATCGTCTCGACCAATATCAACATCATCATAAATAAACTTTACAAAGTGCAACAAATTTCACAAGGGTGAATCCGTTCCAGCCTTGTAAGGTATTCGTAAAAGGTTTTGGGCTCAAAGAATTTGAGATAAAAGTCTGATATCTGTCTTCTGACGTTGCATTCCACCACGATATTAGAATCATTAATTATATCAAAATGGTCTGTATTTGATTAAAAAAACAGGGCAAGGCCGTTTGAATTCTGGTAGCATTTTGTAGCTCATTAAATTTTTTATAGTAATGGGAATTCTTATATTTTTTTTTTCTTTGAAGACCCATAGAATGTTATTAAAATAACAAAAGAATCAAGTGAAATAGTTAAAATTAGATTTGGATTAATTTTAAAATTCATAAAATTAAAATTAAAAAGCCTTTAGGAAAGACCCACGGATCTTCTTTCATTGCAATGAAACAACGTCATGGGATCGACAAAATCGTATCCTACGTAACATAAAACAATAACGGTGTTACTACAAAACGGTGTTTAACTTTAGACAGTGTTTAAATCTGTCGTTGTCACCTTTTCTTTCATATTGTAAAAGAGTGACAGCAACAGATTTAAACACTGTCTAAAGTTAAATACCGTTTTGTAGTAACACAGTAAATTTCGTTTTGAAGTAAGCGACCTAATTACAACGTGTATTACATCACTATAGTTAGGATCCAGGTGACCCATAGAGGGACGAGATCCATCGCTCAAAACCTGATGAGGGATTACCCGGAGCTCACAGATGTGTCAGCCAATGTGAAATGTAACGGACATTTGTATCTTTATTAGCGTTACATTTCAGTAATGACGGACAAAGCCATCTAAACATTGGACGTTATCAAAGCCACATTCACAGACTTGCCAATTCACTCATCCTAATAATTTGGAGAGTATTAAATATGCCAGGCTCGACTGCGGATGTACACCATCTTACTCCCAAACCTCCCTGAACTTATTCGGGAAAGAACAGCTCACAACTAGGTGGCCCACCATGCCTGGGACCAATTGATGACAGTGTATACATCCCCAGTTTCCGGCCCTTATATAAAACAGACTGATGACGGGCAGCGGCGTCACTGGGGCGAGGGTTTCGGCACTGCGCTCACTAACCCGCCTGTCCAGCGTGTGTGGGTATAGGAATTTCTTGCAGGAGGACCCCAAGAATGGCGAAATCTCAGAATGTCACAGTTGCCCAAAACACTATTGTTTGCAGAAGCAAAAATATCAGATCAATTTTTTTTTTAAATTAATAATACAAAATTTTGACTATCTAGTATTTAAGTCCGAAGTCACACAAAGGATCCGCTCACATACTAAAGTATATAAGTTGGAGTCACCACAAATGATCCCCTCACTTACTAACTATCTACGGTGTAAATACAAAACAGTGTTTAACTTTAGACAGTGTTTAAATCTGTTGCTGTCACTCTTTTACAATGTGAAAGAAAAGGCGACAACAACAGATTTAAACACTGTCTAAAGTTAAACACCGTTTTGCAGTAACACCGCTAGTATTTAAGTCCGAAAAAAAAATAAAGTGACTCGTAAATTTTGCAACCTTATCTCTATTGGACTAATACTCCCGAACACCTCTGATACCACCTTAGAAATTTTTGTATTTGGTCTTGTAAAAAAAATCCGCCTTTTTATAATTAATGTTAATCAAAACTGAACACAAAGTACATTCAAAATCAATTATTATCCTTAAAAAAATATTAATACCTATGTATTATCGTATGTCATCGCAAAGTTTCCATTGGTTTCTGTGACTTTGAATTTACATATTTAAAATTTTAACCAATGGAAACTTTCCAAAGACAGTATACACAATTTCTACCTGTGCATTAAGGTTTTGTAGGTATAATAGAGCAAAAAATTGAATTTAAGTGTCCACTCCTGGTGTGATAAATTTTTAAAAAGCGGGCGTTTTTACAATCCCCCTGATAAACGGCTCAAGTTTAATTTTAAATCTCTTGCTCAATCCCTACTCGTAGTTCATACTTGCTAACATTCTGATGCGGAAGCCAAAATATAAATACCTACTTACCCTGAATATTAGAAGATAAGCTTACGTTCGTAATGTACCTCGTAAGCCTTGCGTAAAAGCTGCTTAGTTCCATACTTATTTTTTGTATTTTCATTCAGAATATTTTCCGTCGCTTCTTCTCTCAATAAGGCCCAGGGACCCTATTGCAGAGTTTTTGCACGAATATTCTGAGTCGACTACTACATTAGCCTTTTTTTTTTCGTCTACTGTTGGGCATAGGCCTTTTCAAGATTTCGCCACTCTTGGCGGCCCTCTTGGAAGTAATGCCCATACTTACACATGCTGGGCAGGCGGGTTCATAGATACATACTTCATCAATGTAAAAATATTTTGAGGGTTGGCTGGAAGAAATTTTTTTAGAAATGCTTCGCCCTTTTACAAATTTTTATTCATGTGTATATTATATTATTCAAGTTCATTGTGCAATAAAGAATAAAGAATTTTAATACCTTTATAAAAATAATGCAAAGCCAAACCTAATTGGATAATTGGTAGAAAATACTAAATAGTATTTAAGCTCTTCTGTGTACAAAAAATTTACTTGTGCAATAAATAATTTTATTATTATTATTATAAATATACGACTATAGATAGATCGATAGATAGTATTTGTGAAAATAATGCTTTTTGGATTGATTTTTATTTTTTTTTCTTATGAGGCTTGATTTTTTATGTATTAAATAAATACTTACAGAAAGAAGACATACTTTTTCAAATCTGCAAAAAAATAAATAAATCTAAGTTATTTATTGTAATTTTAATCAATTTTAATTTTGAATTCGGACTCATTGTGAATCATTTCGCGCGCATTTTGGCGCATGCGATTTTCAACTTTATTAAAGTCAGTTATCGGGTTATAATAGCAAAGCTGTTGTGCACCGAAGGAAGGCCTGTTGATCTTAATTTATATATTTGAAATACAATATTATTAATTATTGCTTCACGTACTTAATAATATATCAATTTTATTTCTATATGGCATATGCATTAACATTGTTGCTAAACAAAACGCAGCGAGTTGGGTTAGAGATACAACCTTAAATTATTATTATAATTATTATACTTCTTATGCCATCTCTTTCTTCAATCATAAAGGAAGCACTCAATGGTGGCCATAGATATAATAAATGGCGGCACATTCACTTACGAGGTCATTTAATTTTTTAGTATACTGATCTAATAGACATTATTTTATCATGGATGATAACGATTATCAAACAATGAACGATTAAAAAACATAATCCGTTATTATCACAGAACAAGTATTAATAAGGAATAGAAAATATTCAAAATCAAAATTCAAATGCCATGAAAGCCGTGATTGCGACGCACCGCTGTGATCAATACGTCAGGGCATAACCCGCGGGCCTCTCATTTCTCAACCAAATGCGTTAGAACAAACATATTGTAAAAATGGTGTATTGCAGCGTGGCAAATTGTTCTAACTCTTCGAATTACGCAAATAAGACATCCAAAGGAATTAAATTTCACTTACTTTAAACATATATTGAGTCATTATTGACTGTGATATTTACAGAATAAACTTTGCGGTAAATAAAATTTCAACCTTACCATGAAATATGTATCGTTGTTGTGAGTAGCGCTGAAATTAGATATTATTTTGTCCATTGTAGGTTATAAAGAGTAACACACATTGAGTCAGAATATAAACGCCGCAATGTATATTTTTTTCAAACATTATCAACACGGACCCAACTGTGTCATAGTACGGTCATGGCTTTTTACACATATGTATAATACGAGTAGCTTGGCACGGTGCCATGACGTGTTTAGTATTTTACACCTAAGCTTCATAGAAATACGGTGTTATTTTAGCTGTATGAAGACGGGTGAATCTATGTTCGCCGCGTATGTTTACTAACTAGGTAGGTAATACTAACGTTTTTCAAAAAGCGGCGACAGCGGTGCTCTTATAAAATTTGTGTTACGCCATCCCCGTGGTTATTATAAATGTGAAAGTGCATTTGTTGGTTTGTTGGTTGTTGGTTTGTCCTTCTTTCACGCATCAACGGAGCAAAGGATCGACGTGATTTTTTGCAATAGATATATGCGAACAAGAGATTTGCGAAGTCACAGAATGTCAAGGGCAGGAGAAAGCGAGAGAAGAAGGAAAAATTGCAATCCGTCTGGATTTATAAATCCATGTATTTCGTTATGGAAGGTTATATTTTAAGCACTGTGTTATATGTTAAAATGATCGTGATCAAATTATTTACTTCATAATATTCCGTACTTCTACAATAATCCATTGTTGTCTTTTTCTCTGATTTTCTTTGGCGTAATGTATACGCCAAATTTTTGTACAGAAAACACACATACACTTTACATTTTTATTCACTGTATTTTACAGACACCAAAACAGCACGTTTTTATATCACTAGCTTATGTAGTATTATTTTCCGCGGCGATTACAAATACTTTTTTATTATAAATCCTAGTTTAAACTAGTAAAAACATAAAATATTCACGGACCGCCGCCGCCGTAATGACGGACGCTCAAACGGCATTTTTCGACTTCACTCAATATTTTTAGAGGTGATTGGTTCATTTTATACCAATCAGGTCATAACCAATCAGATGCCAACAAAAGAACGATAATTTTGGTATTTGTCTTTAAAAAATCCGGTCCAAAACATGGAACTTTGCTTCAAACGGAACACGTCAACTTTCGAGTACACATATCTGTGTGTACAAAACACTGGGGTTCCCTGGATTCTGTATATATGTATGTGTGTACTGGCCATTTGATGGCATAGAAAATTTTTATCCCGGGAAAATGCAAACGAAATCAGTGCAGGTTAAGCGCTATAATCGAAATCAAATAATCCTCCGTAAAAAGAAGTTTTTCCGGAAAGGACATACAAGTGAATATACGAGATGCGAAAGAAGTATCCACTTAAAAAAAAAACTTTGAAGAATAAATTATAATTTAAATTAAAAAAAAATAGCAAGAACATAATTATATTATGTGCACGTTTATAAAATTTTGTAGTTAATTACAATAACTATAAGAAAAATCGTTTACTATTTACGAATAGATTGAAATAATACAAACAATGCTTTGTATTATGAAAATTAAACTGCTTTTTTAACTTTTCAGAATTTAATGTCTTTTGAATTTTATCGTCAACATTCTTAAACAACTTCTCATCATTTCTATCCTTGAATGTACCTAATATTGCGAGTCACTATTTAAATTGAATGAAATATTAATTTCATAAGATAAGACGACGAGTGTAATTTGCTCATGAATATTTATGAGTTACTAGCACGAGCAGTTTGCCCTAGGCTATTCTCGCTTGCTGTAGGAGAAATAATATCTTAGCATCCTTTTTGTGCCTGCGTGGATAAAAACACTTGCTATATTTAAAAGGGTCATGCTCGAATGTCAGTCGTCATGTAATCTCTATCAAAATCCAGAAGAAAAGCATGAATCGTGAAATAAAAAGCTGAGACTGCCGATTGCGTCACGCATGACTCTATCAAAGCACGCTGGAAGCGTAGTTTGTGGACTACTTGGTAGATGGCGTGCTTTTGTTTCGTTTGGTGTTCACTCTCATTTATTATTTTAATATCTGTGTCCGTGTTATTATGAAAGTGAAACTAGTTACGAATAAATCTAACAAAAATTATAGCATAAATTTATTTCATGTACGCCGTTAAGGCCGATTTTGACCGTCTCCTTTCAAGCTTGTAGGTCTTGTAGTTTCTGTAGCTTTCTGAGTGAATGAGTCGTACTGCGCTTCTATATTACATCGATTTTTCACCTTTATTTGACTACGGTAATTTTAAAAAGACAGAAATAACTGTAAAAAATGAGTACGATCATCGGCACTTAGTAAAACTTGTGGAGTAACATGATGGCTGATAAAAACTCTTGTACTTGTTTCTCATTATATTTTTTTTTTTACTCAACCGGTTTCCGTTTTTTACCATAATCAAGGGTTTTAAAATTTTATGCAAAATGCGAGCGGAAACATTAAATATTTAGATTTTGAAACAAGTAACAATTTGTATTGAAGCACGGTATCTTGCACGGCACGGTTGACGAAACTTAAAATGGCAAAATAAGTAAAAATAAATATAAAAATATTTCAAAAAAGTGTTTTCTCAGCTTTATATAAATTATGAAAAAATGTATAATTTATTGTCTTAAATAAAACCTGTATTTAAAATAAGTTTATATTTACAAGCCTATGTAAAAAAGACATGTAGACTTCGAGAGCTATAGCCGATAAACTGCTGAGTAGTTGGCTTAAAAATTTTATTAATATCATTAAATTGTCTTTTGATAAATAAATAATATCTATCTATCTATCTATACCTAAACATTTTACATACAGATAGATACATGGGACCAATAAATTACGAGTTTCATTTTAGTTCTTTGTTAGAAGTACATAAAAAAAGCCAATACATAATCCTACAACTTCATTTGTTTCAAGCTAAAGCTGAAGCACACGGGATTTTACGCTTCATGAAACAAAACAATATTGTTTCTCTTTTACACTAATTGGTTACGGAGATAAGCTTGTGGCTACGTAAGCATTTAATAAATGAGATAATATAAATATTGTTCGAGTTTTGTTGCGAAAAAAACAGCGATTTCTTATGAGCGGTTTCACAGCCGGATTGTGAAAAACCCGCCTTTTTCAAATTAATAGAAACAGAACACTTAAATTAAAAATTCTGTCAGATTCGACTGACGACAGCCACAACTTGGTCGAAATAATTCGAAACTAATTAATACTTTTTTATTTACATATCAGTATAATATATTTAAAACGATAAAAGGCCAAAGAAAAGGCTTAAAAATTATATTTATTAAGTTGTAAAAGATTGACAGAAACAGGTTTAAACACAGTCTAAAGTAAACCAACGTTTTGTAGTGACACCGACATTATACATTCTGTGGGCAGGCGCTTGTGACATGAGTGAGATAACAATTTTAGCGACGAATAGAGCCAAAATTTTGCGCAACGGACGGACATAATGATGAGTTACAGAACCCTAAAAAAAATAAAAAGGAGCATCCAACTATTAAAAGTTCGTGTCCGTTCAACACGGCGCGCTGCGTGTCTTTTATTTTCATCCTCAGTCGTTCGAAGAGAACTTTAATTAAAAATATATCTGCAATCCTAACGCCACATGGTTCCAGATAGTTTATTACAGAACGCTCGCTGAAACTGTCTTGAAACCGAAAATTATCAATTTCTTCCAGGGAATTATTGGTAGTACCTACTTGTTTCATAAAATTCGAGGGAACTAAGTAAGTTTTTAGAACCGTTATGCACCAAGTGTAATTAGAGAGGTAATGGTGTCGATTAGGCGCAACACAACTTAACTAATTTGACAGAACTAACCTTGTTTTGAGCGTTCTGTCTTTGTCTTTTCGATACAGAATTTACAAAATTGGCCTCACTTCAATATTGACGGCGCTCCGTCTTGAAGTATTTTGGTCTGAGATCTAACGATGTTAAGGCAATATATAAAAGTAGCGTCCCTTTTACTCCATATGCGAAAAAATCCTCAGTGCGAGAGGGACGGATTCGAGGAAAAGTAGCAACAAGTCGGTTTTTTATTAATATAAAATATACTAAAGTTGCTATCAAAATTTCGTTTAAACAGGTCCTAGATACTGTTACAATCCATCTAATAAAATATAATTGCAGTCCATATGTCATTCCAAATTGTCAAACCACGAGAATTGTTGTCGAAAAAGACCTCATTTCAATAAATATTTCAATCGAGCCGAATTTCTCCATTCGGGTTTTTTCTAACATCTGTTAGAAGAATAATAATCTAGAAAAATAATCAAAAAATAATATACTACTTTACCAAAATAATACATTTTTTATTGAAGTAGATATGCACGTTCTAAAAGTGTCGATTTTTTTCCGTAGCGCCTTAAGTAAGTTCCAAAGAAACATATCGGTGTGAATAAAATTGGACTTCATCATACAAAAATAATGAATTTCAGTAAGTAACAAGTAATTTAGAATTATTTTAATCATGAAGTATGATCAGTAAAGCATGTAGATTCATTAAATCTTACTTGCTTGATAGCACATGGTATATTTTTGAAAGAAAAAAATCTTTTTTCATTTAAAAATGACCCATGATTGTTGTATCACCCAAGTTTTCAAATTGCTCGCGGAATAGTGATGTTAGACACCGTAAACTAACATGTCTTACTTTTGGAACACCCTCATTAGCCCCTTAGAGATTTTCACGAGTAGAAATTTTATAAAACAGATAAAGAAAAACAGAACGTAGCAAAAGCTCGATCCAAAATTGTAATGCATGACCATAATCACACATTTTCGCGGTTCATTCCTTAAAACGACCCCTATTTTTTCTTATCAAACAAGACAATAAATCCGGTCTTATGTGATTGTAAGAAGGATTCCCTGCCGCGAAAACTCTTATTTATGTCCTCGCTAAGAAAGAAAAACAACGCTGACGAATGGCGAAACGCGCAAAAAATAAATATTGGGATACAAACCGGGACTTTCATTTTCAATAAAAACTCGGTAATCTGAAATAACGTACAAAAATACGTGACAAAACAAGTACAATAAGGGATGTTACTCTTTCGCTAAACAGTTTTTCTAACTACACATTAAGTGTTTTTGTTTTTGTAAAAATATTGTCTAAACATAATACAACATTTCACAATTCACAACATTAAACAAAAATTACATTTTAAATTAGAGTTTGTTATTGATAGAGGTACTAAACCATAAAACAAAAAAGGTTATTTAAACCCCACCGGTTACCAAAAGAGATTCACAAATGATGCAGAACCTGAATTTTGTGGCATATTGACTACAAAATTTCAGTCACAGTAAACGTAAGGTACATTAACAGGCCTAACATGGTGGGTTTTAACACCCTATAAAACATTTTTTGACGACACAATTCCAAT
Organism: Ypsolopha sequella; assembly: GCA_934047225.1. NCBI lineage: Eukaryota > Metazoa > Arthropoda > Insecta > Lepidoptera > Ypsolophidae > Ypsolopha > Ypsolopha sequella. The sequence goes on from OW203987.1 coordinate 28,460,893, forward strand.
ATGGCGGACATGAAACACTGAAATTTCATGTGTTTCATTTCCGACGTAATAAAAATAGGCTTTCAGAAGTTGTTTTAAAATGTTATAATTTTTTTGACTACGATGCACGCACTTATGCGCGACGCTTAAAAATTTTGTTGTCAACTATGTAACAAAATTAAGGTTTTCTCTGCAGGCGATTGTTGTTTAAAGCTTTTAGAGGATACCAGAGGGAATTTTTTTTTTAATTTTTAGTTTATACATTTTTTTTGTGGTATACTATTCCGCAAATTTGTTAATGAAAGAACGTTTTCGTCTACCTTGAATGCAAACAATCTAAGAAACGACCGACTTCGAATCCGCTTTCAGCCTTATAAAGTTTCACAAGGCGTGTATTGTTTCAACGGGGTATTATGCCTAAATGAAACATATTCACTTATGGTCACTATTTTTAGGGCTCCGTACCCTAAGGGTGCTAAACGGGACCCTATTATTAAACCTTCATTGTCTATCCGTGTGTCTGTCCGTCCGTCCGTTCATCTGTCACAGGGATCTACAGCTAGGCCATAAAGAAAGAGCTCAATCACAGCAAATAATAAAATATGAAATGAAAAAATCATAAATCATATTTTATTTACAGAATGTTATAATAGTAGTTTATGCTACAAGGGCGTACAGGAATAAATTTCGAGGAAGATTTAAAACACGAGCGTAGCGAGTGTTTTAAACGTAACCGAGTAATTTATTGCTTTTACGCCCGTGTATCATACTACATTTTTCAATGCATAGTGTGAGGAAATGAAAACAAATATAATCTTGTGAACTTTAAATTATAATTGGCTCAAAAGGACTGTATCCAGAGCCGTTAAACAGTGGAAGAAAAAGTATAACGTCTATGGTACACAGGAATGGCTGCAGGTTAGCCAACCATTGTAAATAAATTAAAAAATAATAATAATAATAAAGCCCTAGGGCAAAATAATCGACTTTCTGTTCGGTTTTGATGCATAAAAAGTGGGCCTTTACGAGCACTTGCATTGAAAAATATATTTTAAAAAATACAGACGTGTGCACAAAACTACTAACTATAATGTTCCTAGTTATATCAGTTGCTGCTCCCAAACACTTCTCAGTCCAGTATTGGAACTCCATCGATCAATTAGGTGTCCTATCCAGTTCAGCTGGCCTTCCACTATTTTGAGCATAGAGTTACAACTCCATTTAAGCTTCCTTTTTCAGAGTTTCTGTAGTTTTCACTACTAAATAAATTTAAAGAGCATGGCGACCTGTCTAAGTAAATCTTTCTCTATAACGTAACTGTTGGTGTCTTTTTGCTTTACACTTGCAAACTCACAGCATTTCTTTTTATATTTCTTGCTGCTCCTAAAAATATGTAATAAACAATTCTTAAGGCGAGGGTATTCAGAGAAGTCAGACCTACTCCAACGCTTTCATTTTACACTTGTCTATCTCACTTAGTGAAAGCCGGCATTATTTCATTATGTTTTACGATTTAATTAGGATGTCATATTAATTGTAGCTCTTAAATAAATTCATTTTAGCTTTCTTTAAACTAAACAACGTTTAACTAAGGCTAAAAAACAGCTCAAAAAGAAGGCAAATTTAAGAATCCCTATTCTTCATAGAATAATCATAAATTAAACTAATATTATAAAGAGGAAAAATTTGTTTGGATGTAGGGCATATTCTGTTTGTATGTACATAGGGCTTAATCTGTTTGTATGTAGGGCGTAATCTGTTTGTATGTAGGGCGTATTCTGTTTGTATGTAGGGCTTAATCTGTTTGTATGTAGGGCGTAATCTATTTGTATGTAGGCCGTAATCTGTTTGTATGTAGAGCGTAATCTGTTTGTATGTAGGGCGTAATCTGTTTGTATGTAGAGCGTAATCTGTTTGTATGTAAGGCGTAATCTGTTTGTATGTAGAGCGTAATCTGTTTGTATGTAGGGCGTAATCTGTTTGTATGTAGGGCGTAATCTGTTTGTATGTAGAGCGTAATCTGTTTGTATGTAGGGCGTAATCTGTTTGTATGTAGGGCGTAATCTGTTTGTATGTAGAGCGTAATCTGTTTGTATGTAGGGCGTAATCTGTTTGTATGTAGAGCGTAATCTGTTTGTATGTAGGGCGTAATCTGTTTGTATGTAGGGCGTAATCTGTTTGTATGTAGGGCGTAATCTCTGAAACAACTGAACCATTTTTTTTTCTATTGTGGTGGTTACATTCTTTACTTGGATATAGGCTATAGTTTATTTCCTAGGGACGGGCAGTTCCTTAGGGATATAGTCAATACTAACTTTAGTGCAAATGAAATCGCGGACAAAAGTTTCGTAAATTATAATGTTTAAAAGCGTAATCAATTGCTTTTAATACTCTTAATATAATAAGAGTGCATGACAAACTTGAAAAGATCAATTAGAAACAATTTCAAGTAAGTCAAATATTTTGAAAAAATCTCGGGCCAGGAATCAAACCTGCGATCTCTTGCTTTCATGACAAGTGCGCTACCGACTCCGCCACTGAGGTACTCAACCTAGACCGGTGAATGCTTCCACCCCGTACCTGTATAGAAAATTTTCATAGCTGCTTATATACCAGCCAGTAATGCACATTCTGAACGTTTACGCGGGCATTTGCTCATAGAGAAAGAGATATAATATTAAAAGGTGTAGATAAGTAACCTACAAAAGATTCTAACATCACGAACTTCACTAAATTACGTAATATTGCAAAGTCACATTAACACCGTGGAAGTTATAATTATCGAGAGCCAAAAACTACACCTGTGCGTCATCCCGTGCGACGTCAGTCGTGCGTTGACTGACGCCGATGCGACACTAAGGCCCACTTGCAGCATGATCGAAAAAAAATCCTTAACACTCGGGTTAACTAACCCAAGGGAAAAGTTAACTAACCCGACTTTTCATTAGTCCTATTGCACCATGATAATATCGAAGCCGGTTAGTAATCCCTAACTAAGCGATTAATTGACATTTGACATTTATTTAGAATGTTACCATAGAGTAATTAATTGCAACCAATGAGGTATATTATCTATATAATGTCATTGGAAACTACACAATTTAAGTCAAACTGGTAACATTACTTCGCTAACCCGAGTTTAACTCAAGGTGATTGTCGGGTTAAATTCTGATGGCTTTCTCTTAGTTTAACCCTAGTTTAGCCCGAGATTTTGATTGTTGCAAGAGACTTTTTTCTTAACCCTCTATTTTTTGACTTAACCAGAGTTAAAGTCGAGTTAAGAACATGCTGCAAGTGAGCCTAAGTTCAACAGCTAATTAGTTTAGTTTTAATGTGTCGCTTGCGGATCGCATATAACCTATCTACACGTTTTTGTCAAATATCATTGATGGTTCATTCGACTATAAAGGACATTAAACGTTTAGTTTTAGTCAAATTTTCAGGGTAATTAGAGGACTTACATGCATCCAATTTCATATCTGAGAATTATGCGGCAATTGGCTTACTTGTGGCTTAAGTATCATATAATAAAGATTTTCTCAGATCAGAAAGACGAGATAAACTTCTATACTGTACAACTTTTAGTATCTATGGTCACATCAGCTATCTACTGTGTACTATCTGGCTTCCATTGCTTATGCTTTGACCCTGGTATAGAACGAATGCAGTTTCGTCATATTACTTCATGTATTTTACAAACGAATTCTACCAAATGAGCTTTTGGTGAAAAAATCGATGCATGAGAATGAGAAAAGATACATAATTTATGTAATGTAGGTACATAATTTACACTAAAGTACTACATGTCATACTAATTTAGAACGAGTACAATAATTATATTTAACTAAACTAACTTGGGCTTACTTATGTTTAATAAATTAATACCATAGTAAAACAGTTGAATTAAATTTTTGTGATTGAGACTGATGCCGGGTTCGAATGGCCCGAAATATATCTCACAAAAAAAAATATTTAACTGTTTTTCTATGTAATTATAATCATTTAAATAACAGACAAAAAGTCAATTTTTGATATTTATTGACATAATATTTTTTTTAACATTGTTGTTGTCTTTAATTAACAGTCAAACACTTAAAAATAAAACTTACCTAAAACAAAACACTAACCTAAATAAAACCCTTAAAAAACCTATACCTTATAAAAAATACATAAATAAATTAATCCCCGAACTTGAACTAAATTAAAGGTTTAATGGAAACACCATGTATACGATACACGTACGATAGCTAAACTATGTACTTATACACTATGAGTACGTATATAAGGTTAAATAATATTAGTTGGTGAAACTCAAAACATAGGTATTACTAGTCTATATGAACAATTGTTTGTATGGGAGCTAAGCGAAATTCTAAAAATTTGTTTTCACCTTTCCATACTGGACCAGTCAGCTGATCGGGACAATTTGTATGGGAGGAAAAGAAAAAAAGTTGCGAATTTTGCTTAGCTCCCATACAAACAGTTGTTCATATAGACTAGTACTACCTATGTTTTGAGCTTCGCCAACTATTATTATTTAACCTTATATAAATACTTAGATATGCCTAACTCCGCCTATTCGATTAGTCTTGAAAAGCAAGAAACTTAGCACGATCATGTTTTAATCTTTTTTAATGCAAGTGCTCGTAAAGGCCCACTTTTATGCATCAAAACCGAACAGAAAGTCGATTATTTTGCCCTAGGGCTTTATTATTATAATTTTTTAAAATGTATTTACAATGGTTGGCTACCCTGCAACCTTTCCTGTGTACCATAAATGTTATACTTTTTTTTCACTGTTTAAGGGCTCTGGATACAGTTCTTTTGAGCCAATTATAATTAAAAGTTCACAAGATTGTATTTGTTTTATTTCCTCACACTATGCATTGAAAAACGTAGTATGATACAGGCGTAAGAGCAATAAATTACTCGGTTACGTTTAAAACACTCGCTACGCTCGTGTTTTAAATCATCCTCGTAATTTATTCCTTTTCGCCCTAGAAGCATAAACTAGATTTAAGATTACAGTGTTTTAGTAAAGATAGAAAGTATATGAAGGACAGCATGATTAAACACTAATATACCCATTTCAATTATATTTTCAAGTATTATGTTTATCCAGTAGCACGGCTTGTCTTTGCGATTTATTTTGTTATATTTTACAGAAAACGATGCCTGTCGAAAAAGCAAGTGAAAGAACAGAAATTGTCGTACTTATCAAAATTTCATACTTATTTAAAATAAGAAACTATCTGCAACACGCTAGTTAAGCCTTACAATCTTCAAAATCTTTAAAACCGTACGTTACCACCTCCTTATAAACAATTCATTTCTGTGCCAACACCTAATCTTTTTCCTCTCCGTTTTCAGTTCTGTCGAGCTCCTTAGATATTCTATTCAGACTAACATATAATCCTTGAAAAGTGCGACAAATAGAGTTGTGGTAGTACTACAGATTCGATCGTGTGGTTTGGTGTGAAATGTGAAGCTTAGTAAAGTATTTAAAAATAAGTAGTATTTAAACGAGCGAGTATAAATTCAAATTAAATTTGTCAAAAATACTGAATATAGCGTACGAAAATACTTAGTGTGTAAAAGATTGCGGGTGAATAAAAATGTTGAAAACGGCGATTTGAAAATACAAATTTTAGTTCAGTTGAACAATTTTCAGGCGAACGATTTTCTGTTTTAGTTATAATGAAATTAGGGACGTCGCCTCGCTCCGCTCCACTTCGCTTGGCTCCTTATATTATCTAATATGTTAACCTAACACGCTCGTAGTTGCAAATAATTTTTGACTTTTTGTGAAAGATTTTCGTTTTCGTACTTTAAATTCACCTTCTTAGTATTTTAAGTCGCGCGCTTTGGTATTTATTCCAAGCACTTGAAGTCGCCAATTATATTTTTATTCGCCCGATTAATAATACCCCTTCAAAAATTTATTAAGATAAGCAAGATCTATCTAATTATATCTAATTCTAAGTATCTGGTAATTAAAACGTAATATTCCGATTAATTCGAAGGAAACGCGTTATTATAAAAAATAATCACTTATTTTTTTAGACATTATAGGTAATTTATATAAAAACAGCTCACCTCAATACGTGTTATGATCGGGAAAGCCGACCAGTTTGAGGCGTAACGTCGTCGCGTAAACGTCTTAACTCGCCCAGATGAAGGCAGTCTAAATCTGCTGAAACTGGTCGGCTTTCCCGATCATAACACGTATTGAGGTGAGCCGTTTTTATATAAATCATGAATTATCCTCAAGTCTCATTTAATTCTATAACATTATAGGTACTTTAATTAATTACATCACTTTTATTAGTTTTTGTCTTTTTGATGTAATTTTTGAATGTTGGCTGTTTTTAGATTACTGACGCGCACAATTTGCTTCTAAATTCATATTATTATGTGAAATTATGTAGAAATGTATTGTTAATTATGTTAATAAATAAAAAAAAGAGAAATTTATAAAAAGATATATAAAAGATACTCTGACTGTACTCTGAAGATACTGTGATAAACGAGATAGGAAACTTCTTTTCAAGGAGATTCGGAGATTTTATGCGCCCTCTACACCATATATAATAGAAACTTCTTTTTTTTTGAGTCTGAGGTATACACTGAAAAATAGAGCTTTTAGTATTTTTACCTGAAGCCGAAAATATTTTTTGTTGTTCTTGACATGTATTTTTTCAAATAATTTTATTGTTTATGTTTAGTTCGAAAGATTGTTTTTTAATATTTTGAACATATGCTACCGTTTTTTTGGCAATAAATCTGTTTTCTTTCTTTCTTTCAATTAATAGAGTAAATTTCGTTATGTATAAAACTTGTTAAATTTGTCCAATTTGACTATCTCAACAAAGTCCCAACACTATCGCGACACACGCGGTCGGTCGTAAGGGACCCATCTTCTTACTATCTCGTTAACTAAAGTGAGTTTCGATGTAGCGCCTTCATACACCGTCTTTTGATATCCACCATATGTTACACAAAATACTTTCATAATCTCGTCGAAAATGTTGCAACAAAAACTCACTTTCTCTTTGAAGTGATATTGAATAAGCCACCTGAAGGTTTTTTTTTTTTTTAGTTTTTTTTTTCATAGTTTACTTGCATTTTTAAGAATTTAAAGACATCCGACTAAAACTACATGGTTTATGCGTGGTATGGCGAGATCGCAAACTTTATGCTAAACTAACTAAACTAATTCTAACTTATATTATGTTATATAACATCACGCAGCCACAGGCTGCTGATGAAGAAAATAAAGCTTTATGGCACTTTTTCGCTTTTTATTATTATTTAAGTTTTTTAATCTATCTAATGTATGGGTAGGTATTTCATTTAGAATTAAAGGAAGCATGTACTCCTATGTTCTCATACCATATATGTTATTATAGATAGGTAGTTTATAAGTAGGTAGTTAGAAATACATCTTTCGGACAACTTATAAACCAAGTAACGGAGCAGGTAAGTAACGGAGCAGGTAAGTAACGGAGCAGGTAAGTAACGGAGCAGGTAAGTAACGGAGCAGGTAAGCTACATAATTTGCACGAGCAAATATTATATCCTAGTGAAAAGGTGAAATTCGACATTTTTGGATATCGACTACGTCGCATCCTGTCGATTTGGGAAAATAAAACTCTCATACATACACAAACCTTGATCCTTTATCTAAGGTAGCATCTCCAGCGCTTTTACATATTAATTATTCTTTACACATCATTTTAATCTACAAAAACATTAAAAAAATTGTTTTCCACTGTTTTCTTGTCAAATACGGGTTAAAATGTCACATAAGCATGTTTATAAAAATGAAGAATTGTTTTTTTTTATATAATATATTATTTATTTTAATAATATTGATTTAGCATTTTTTTTTCATTTTTCTTTATTAAGGAAAACAAACAGCCTTAATTAATACATAAGGGAAAAAATACAACTAGGTATCACATTGGCCAGTAAAGTTTCCATGAATGGATGTACACAAAGCGCAAAAATGTCATACTATATAAAATAAACGTAAATTCTTACAAAGAATCAACACAAATTTTTGAACGAACATTAAAAAAAAAACAAAACTTATCTAGATAAAGGTAATTGTTACCTGTTTCATATTTTTATATAGTTTACATTGGACTAAAACAGTCTCGGTTTGGTCAATGCAATCAGATGTTGTCATACGGGTCATTCCTAACAAGACAATTTGAACTCACATCAAAATAAGATGAACAAATAAAATTAAATGCAAAGTAGTCTACAGTGTATAAGATATAAAGCTATGTCATTCGTACTTTTTAAAATTAATTTCATGATTTTCTACCAATACCACAGGCTCTATATTATAATTATGTTGTGTTTAAATAAACTATTAGTTGATGTTAAAAAATAATTACAATTTCAGGTTTAATTCACTAATAATATAACCCAGCTTTCAGGTGTCTACGGCCGACTAACCGAACTCTCGTCCAACGCTCGGCAGTTGACGTTCATTTTCATAATAACACAGTAAAACAGAAAGTAGGCTAGTACGTACTCGTACGCACACAAAAACACTTGCTTAGTCGGGAAGATCGGGGCGAGTCGGGGACGCCCGCCGCCGCCGCGCTCCGCAGTCGAGCTGACGGATAGAGTTGGTATCGTCTATGAGCTGACGACATTTGTCATATGCTCAGTGTTAATTTACTCGTGTTTTAGTTGTTTGAAGTTTGTTGTAATGCAAAGTTGGTATTTTTTTGAGAATTATTCTGTCACCGGGTGGTTAGAAATGGGCAGCGAACATTGATTTTTTGAGAGAAAACTAAAGAAATATTATAGCTAGAAAACTAAATGAGATTTAGCTGAAAAACCAAAAGACAGTGACAACCCTGCAACAGTAGGCATTTAAGTCTCGCGCAGTGCGGGAGTTATTCTATTATTCAGTTTTTACTATGATAATAGACAAAGTGGGGAAAATTCAATTTTTTGCATTGGGCTTGAAAAGGCTTGTTACGCTACCGTTAATCTTGTTCGAGGTGAAGACGGAAGTAAAAGTTATTTGGTAGCTTTTTAGGAATAAATTTCAAAATATGACTATGAAGCTAACAAATATTAATCTGACATCATACATCATGTTTCTTAAACATGTTACCAACAATACAAAGTGAAAACGTTAACAAATTAGCAGGACGGTGTCTAAAGATAGATCTTATCTAGTAGCAATAAGTGCCAAAGCTCTTTGCATTGTTTACACAAACGATTTCGTTGGTCTGCCGAGCAAATATAAGCTCATCAAGCCTTTATTCCCGTTATGTAACATTACAGGCTGAACAATTACTCTTCCTTTTGCTTTGAGGGAAACACCTGAGTCTTGGTTAGAATGGAGCTGATTGTTTTATGGAGAAGGCTTTACTGGTATTGTACTGCTGCGTGGTAAATGCTAAGGATGCACGGGTTTTCCAATTAAATGCTGTAATTACGACACATACAATACTACACAATACAATATTCTTTATTGGCATCCGGAGCAACTGGACAGATTGTAGTCGAGAAGAAAAGTTAATAAACTATGAAACCCCTTCGTCCACTTTGGGAACCATGGTTTTGAAACTAGTTCCCAAAGAAGAATTTATTTTCGCTGTTTTGTAACGAGTTATAAAAAACAAATAAGGAAACAATTTTATAATATGTAGTACATTTATTCATTAGGGAACGCTGACGTCTCATTTTAAGCCAATATTTTTTGATATTTACACCATATTCTTAACCTATATTTCGAGTACATAAAATATATACAGACGCCTGTATCTCGAGCTCGGTATTTGTAAACAATTTTAATGACTAATACGCGGCAATAAGGGCTATAAACAGGTAGCCTGTGATGCTGGCGTCTGTACTCGTAATTCCTTTCTAGGATAACTCTGGTTTTGTCAAATGTCACAATTATTTTTCATCTAGTCCTATAGATGAAAAATAATTGTGACATTTGACAAAACCAGATACTACAATACCAAATACTACAATATAGTAAGTAAAGAATCAAAAACAGTTTTATAAATACCGGCATTTTTAGTTGATTTCAAAAACCGATGTTATAATATATACTATAACACCGCGACTATGCGCTGTGATTAGTCTAGTTTATTATGTTACCGCTAAGATAACCAATTACCGACTAAAATTTATTTTTTGCTTTGGACTAGGCAAAGGTATCTCTGCCATGTAGTCTCAAATATCCCTAAGGATGCACGGGTTTTCCAATTAAATGCTGTAATTACGACACATACAATACATCACAATACACTATTCTTTATTGCACACAAAAAAACAAATAAGGAAACAATTTTATAATATGCAGTACATAGTGGCGTGCACAGAACTTTTTTCCGGAAAAGCAATCAGAAGGTCAAGTACGACAACAAAAAAAATATGAAAAAATTTAAATAATTCTTTGAAAAAAAAATGTTTGTATGACGCCAGGGTAGGCACTGCCTACCCTAGAGTGGACATTTTCATACAAACTTTTTTTTTTCAAAGTGATATTTAAATTTTTTCATTTTTTTTTTATTGTCGTACTTGACCTTCTGATTGCTTTTCCGGAAAAAAGTTCTGTGCATACATTTATTCATCAAGGGACGCTGACGCCAATATTTTTTGAAATTTACGCCAAATTTTTAACCTATATTTCGAGTGCATAAAATATATACAGACGACTGTATCTCGAGCTCGGTAAATGCTTATGCGCCGCAATAAGGGCTGTTAACAGGTAGCCTGTGATGCTGGCGTCTGTACTCGTAATTCCTTTCAAGGATAACTCTGCTTTTGTCAAATGTCACAATTATTTTTCATCTAGTCCTATTACTACAATATAGTAAGTAAATAATCAAAAACTGTTCTATAAATACCTGCATTTTTAGTTGATTTGAAAAAAACCGATGTTATTATACATACTATAACACCGCGACTATGCGCTGTGATTAGTCTAGTTTATTATGTCACCGCTTAGATAACCAATCACCGACTAAAATTTCTTTTTTGCTTTGGACTAGGCAAAGGTATCTCTGCCATGTAGTTTCGAATGTCCCCACAGAACACCTTCAATAAGAGTTAGGCCGTGAGGCTGAACTACAGTTAAGTCCCTTGCCTATAAGCTTATAGGATCAAGAGAAAAAAAAAAACTCGTTCTCATTTTCATGAAATTGTTAATTCAACATATATAAGGTCTTTCAATTTAAATTGAAAGTAATTTAGGAGGTGATTCAGTATCGTTTATACATCACATTCCACTGTAAAGCACTTTTTTTTGAGCGAACTCTTTTTTCACTTTTCAGTACAAAGTGGTCCGATCAGCTGACTCTGTATGGACAAGTGAAGAAAAAGTTCGCGCAAAAAAAAGTACTTTGCAGTGGAATGTGATGTATTAACGATACTGAATCACCTTCTAAACTACTTTCAATTTAAATTGAAAGACCTTATATTTAATAACGTCACGCGAAGACAATATTTCTGATGGTCGTAGATAAATTATTGTTTACAAATGACGTAATTGGCCACTGAAACCCTCGTGCCGTCTATTACGAAACTCACTTAGTTTGTTTCATAAACAAGCACTCGTGTCTTTAATATTAGTTGCTCCCAAATCACAGTTGCACAAAATACTATTATCAATTTGGAAGTTCATCGCTTGAGTATTGCAAGTGTGTATTACTGTTTACGCCTGGCCAATTCTGACTCCGTCGGCCTAATTATAATTATAACCACCAGAATGGACATTTTTGTAAAAATTAAAATTAAGCTTTAAGGACATTATTCTTATAGCTTATTTTCCAAATAATACAGGCTGATAAGTTATTTAATACAGCTTTCTTCGATGAAACACAATTTACTATCCTGCAATAAATAATGGTTTATAATTCGACTGATGCCGGCCCCAAAGTGGGCCTAAATATATTTCGAAAATAAGTTTTTATACACTGTTTGTAACCGCTGGCTACAGGAATGCAGGGCTGATGGGATTTGACACGGGAGAATTGTGGAAAACAATGTGGGTGCACTGACCTGGTTGGAATGTTGATGGCGAGCCGACGAATGCGCTGACAATGTGCCGCGTGGTGTACTCCTTGTCGGGCTGATGATGACAGGGCTGATCTTGGACAGGGATGTGCAGAATGTCTTGGAGTAATACACAGCACTGATATGATCACAAGATACGGTAGATACGCGAGATTGGTTGTGGCGTCGCGAATGTGTGCACACACGTATTGTTCGGTCGACGGTTGCGGCGAAAACAGAGTGAGACCAGCGCCCGCGCGCGCCTCGACCGGCGCGCGGCGGGGGGGGGGGTGGTCGTCCGCGCATGCGCGCGCGAATCACGCGTCACGCTGCAGCGTGAACATCCTGGGGGGGCCGGGGCTGCGACTCCTCTTGAGCTGAATCCAACGGCAGCCTGGCTATCTTGAACACAGGTCGTCGCAGATTTCCATGAGCTGTGTCCAGATCCACAACTCGGATCACTCCATCCTTGCCAGGTATCGTGCGGAGAATTCTCCCCAACTTCCATTGGAGCGGAGGCAGGTCATCCTCTTTGATGAGGACCAGTTCACCCACTTGAGGAGGGGAAGAAGGGGAGAGCCATTTGGAGCGGGTTTGCAGGGTATGGAGGTAGGATCTGGACCAGAGAGTCCAAAAGCGCTGAGAGAGCGCTTGAATGAGTTGAAACCGTTTAAGAGCAGATATGGGTCTGTCGTCAAAAGACTGCTCAGGTAGAGCGGTGAGTGGACGACCAATAATGAAATGTCCGGCCGTGAGAGGTTCAAAGTCCGTAGGGTCGGATGAAATTGGGCAGAGGGGTCTTGAGTTGAGTACAGCCTCAATTCGAGCCAAAAGAGTAGAGAATTCTTCAAAAGTGAGGTGCTGTTCACCTATCACGCGATAAAGTAGTTGCTTGGTGGATTTTACGTTTATTTCGTGCAGAGCGCCGAACCAAGGCCCTTTAGGCGGGTTCAGTAACCAAGTTATGTGCTGATTCGCGAGCTTGTGAGTGATTGCATCATTGTTTGACCTGAGGAAGTTCTGAACTTCAATGAGTTGATTCCTAGCACCTACATAGTTTGTGCCGCAGTCTGAGCGAATGAGAACCGGAGTACCGCGACGTGAGATAAAACGTTGCAATGCCGCAAAGAACGCTTCCGTTGAGAGTGCAGAGACTGGTTCCAAATGAACCGCCTTTGTTGCGAGGCAAACGAAAATACAAAAGTACGCTTTTATGAGTTTCGCGTTCCGCAACGTGCTGGATTTAACGAAGAAGTGGCCAGCAAAGTCCGTCGTGACGTGACTAAAAACTGGCTGAGGAGTAACTCTGTCTACTGGGAGATCAGCCATGAGCGGAGCCTTAGGCTGAGCGCGGCACCGGAAACATCTAATACATTTAAACACGCGGTGTCTAATAATACGACGAGCGGACAGAATCCAGTACTGCTGGCGTAATATGGCGTGTAATGTGTCAGCTCCAGGGTGGCAGTGTATTGTGTGATAGTGATCTATAATGAGATCTACGAGCGGACTTGAGCTGGGTAGAATGAGTGGGTGTTGAGCGTCATACCTAATTGACGCGTGAGAGAGACGACCACCGACTCTCAAGAGGCCGTCCTTTATGAAGGGCGAGAGACGCTGGAGCCGAACGGGACAAACCTTATCAGTCTGGATACGATTAATGTCTTCAGCAAACTCATTGTGCTGAACAGAGCGGACCCAGTGCAACAGAGCGTCCCTGCGTTCACTAGCTGTCAACGGACCAGAGCGCCGTGCATCTGGGCTGTGCCGACAATTGAATATGAACCTTTTAATACAAGCCGTCACTCTGACGAGCTTGTCAAGTGAGCTGTAGCGAGTGAGCAAGTCCAGATCGATATCTGGGACTGCTATGTGTGCTGGTACCTTTTTGGGCTTAAGGCCTGGGAGAGCATGATGGCCTAGAGCGGGTGGCATCTTGGGCCAAGTGCAGGTAGGTTCTTTGAGCCAACTGGGTGACCACCAAAGGTCATGAAGTGAGAGAGACTGGGCAGACATGCCTCTGCTTGCACAGTCAGCAGGGTTGAGGTTCGTGGGCACATGCCTCCACGTATTGCTAGTTGAAGTAGCTGTGATCTTAGCCACTCGATTGGCCTCGAAAGTCTGTAATCGGTGAGGTGGGGTATTGAGCCATGCCAAAACTATTGTGCTATCTGACCAGCATGTGTGTGTTTGAATGGGTATATGAGCTGACAGTTGGGCTGACACTCGAGTCATGAGCTGAGATAAAAGAGTCGCGGCTGACAATTCCAATTTCGGGATTGAGAGGCGAGTCTTAATGGGTGCGACCTTGGACTTGCCAATGATTAGGTGTACATTGACATGTCCAGTGGTATTGCGCTCATGAAGGTAGATAACGGCACCAAAGCCAGCCTCTGATGCGTCCGCGAACCCGTGAAGTGAGTAAGTAGACGTGGGCTTATACTTACAAATGTGCCGAGGTAAACGGAGGTTTGAGAGCTGAGGAAGATCCTCTGAGATGTGTTGCCACTCTGTGTGGACTTCTTCAGAGATAGGCTCATCCCATCCTATTTTCAGGAGCCAAAGCTTCTGGAGAAGAATCTTTGCGCGGAAGATGACTGGAGTGACCCAGCCATTGGGGTCATAAAGAGACGCTACTGTACTGAGAATGGAGCGCTTTGTGACTTGAGCATGAGTGGGCAGAGAAATGCGATAAGTGAACTCATCAGTTTGAGGAATCCACTGTATTCCCAGAACCTTAATGGAATTAGAGTCGGGACTGAAGTCAAAGTCCTTGGGCATGTCGCACTGGTCATCTGGGAACCGTTCAAGGAGCTGAGGCGAGTTGGAGGTCCATTTACTGAGCTGGAAGCCACCTAGGGCGAGTAACTCGATCAGGTCGCTTTGGAGCGACTGAGCGGATTCCACAGAATCTGCACCTGAGAGAATGTCGTCCACAAATATTGATTTGCGGAGGATCTGAGCAGCGTGGGGGTAACGATGACCTTCGTCATCAGCCAATTGGAGTAAAGTGCGGATGGCATGGTATGGGCTGGACCTTAATCCATATGTGACGGTATTAAGGGCATACGTGAGCAGGGGCTGGTCGGGTGAAGACCGCCAGAGAATGAGTTGAAAAGGTCTTTGCTCTGGGTGAATGAGTATATTTCTGAACATCATTCGGATGTCTGTGCTGAAAACTTGTGAGTGGATCCTGAAGGACATGATAATGTCAACAATATCTTGTTGAAGAGCTGGACCTGTATGGAGACAATCATTTAAATTGACGCCGTTTGAGCTTTTACAACTTCCGTCAAACACGCAGCGTAACTTTTCTGACCCTGGCTTGAATATGCCATGATGTGGGATATAGAAATGGGATTTATGAGCAAAGTTATTGGGGTGACACGGCGACATATGTCCCAATTTAGTGTAATCTGACATAAACTCTACGTATTTCGAGCGGAAGGGCGGGTTCGCTAGCAGCTTCTTCTCCAAATTGAGAAACCTGCGTAGCGCAATAGCGTGAGTGGAACCTAATGTCGGCGCGTTGTGCAGAAAGGGCAGTGTAACCACATATTGACCTGATGGTTCACGAGTAGTTGTGGTGCGGAAAATGTCCTCACACTGATCCTCTAATGGGCTGGTATGCTTGTAGGTTTGGGGTTCCTCGGATTCCCAAAACCTCTCAAGACTTTTGTGAATGTCATGAGTGGAATGCTCTGAGTCCGTGTGAGAGCCGACAATGTGAACTGAGTTGACCTGATTCGTGGGTGAAGTATGTAAACTTTTGAAAGGTCCAATCAATGTAAAATCAAATATCGTGCCGAAGGCTATAGGCTTGCCAGGGCCGAGCGAAACCTTGGTTCCGTCTAACACTTGACCAAGAACGTCAGATCCTAGTATTAGATCAACCGGAGCTGGTGTGTGATATTCTCGATCAGCAAGAGGAATCGGTGGGTGACCTGATAACTGAGCGAGATCTGGAACCTTTTCCAACGGTAGGTACCCAGTTACGTTCTTCAATATATGGGCTGTGGCCGTGATCATAGGTGTGTCACGGTGAGTAGGTCGGCATACAATTGTGATTGATGCCTTTGAGTCTTGTGTGTGCTGATTTCCAACTCCTGCGATTTTTAGAGATGTATGTTTTAATGGTAAATTTAAAATTGTGGCCATGCGCTGAGAACAAAGAGTCAGCATACTTCCACAGTCTAACAAGGCTCGTGCTGAGTGAAATTGACCATTTACGTCTGCTATTTTAAGTGAGACGGTTGGCAACAAAATTGGCGTGTTGGTGACGTTCACTACACGTTGTGCGGAGTTACAGTAATTTTCTGTTGGAGTTGAAGTCATTGAGTGACAATGAGCTGAGTGTGTATGTGATGAGTGTGTGTGTGATGAGTGTGCTGAGTGTGCTGAGTGCTGGTCGTCCTCGCCTTCATAGTGCTCTGTTATTGTAGGTAGTCACTGTTCTGCCGTGTCACGCCAAACTCGTCTAACTTTTAGGGGATCTTTTTCGGAAACAGCAAAATCAAATTTTGGCGTTTGTTTTGGGTTTTTGACTGTTTTTTTTTTATTTATTTGTTGTTATTCTGATACAAATTGCTTCATTATTACACATAAAATATAATTACAAGAAAAAATATAAATTTTTGTTATTTAGTTAGCTTTTGTTTCAATTAAACGAGTTACGTGTGACCGGTGTTACCATACAACAGCAGTCACGCGACGTCGTTTAACTCTAGATATATGATTTCCGAAAAACCAATCATGTTACATTATGTTGTCAACTTGACAAAAAATCTGCTATCTCTTATACTGCAGGTCACTCGTATTAGAAATAATGATAAATAAAAATAGAAATTATTTCTTAAATGCAAAAAACTACTTTTTAAGTGTGTGGGTGTAATAAAAAAATAAAATAAATCTAATGTTTTTATTAATTTCTGAATGTCAAAAAAACATGAAGTTTATTATGACTAACAATAAAAATAAAAATAAATCAAGCATTCTCGTCATCAAAAAGGTCCGGTACTGTATCATCAATGTCAAGATCTTCGAAGAATTTCTTCCTCGATGCTGGCATAGACTCGCATAGTTTGAGTAGGTCCCTTTTTTTAATATTTGATATACCTCTCTTATTGTCTTCTCGAGGTATATCTTTTATAAAATCAGATGGTTCATTTTCCGATTTAGATAGCTGCTGATGTAAGGCATCATGAACATCTTTTCGCAAGACATTCAGTTCTTTAAATTCAGCCTCATCGTAAGCGTTTTTTACAAACATGTTGAGTGAAGTTTTGCGAAACTCCACAATTTTTAAAGATTGTATATTGTAGCCTTTGGGAAATGCCGTCTTTTTCAAATCGTCCTTAAAACGCACCATATCTTGATGTGTTAAGGTAGACAAATTCATATTTCTTCGGGATTTCTGAATTTTTTCCATAAAGTCCAAAAAATCAAACATATTTTTTTGTTTTAAAAATTTGTTGGCTATTGCTGCATGAACTGTGTCAGCTGCCATGTAGGTATGCCCCGGTTCTAAATAAATAAATTTTATTGTTTTAGCAGACAGCAATGCGTCTGAGTTTATTAATCTCAGCATTGAGGAAAACAGAATTCTGTTCTTATTTTGAGATGTGCAATTATCACAGTAAAATATTATTTCATCCAGATCTCTTGCAAATCTGACAATAAAATGCACGTATGACGTAGCTAAGTTATGGGCTTTTCGACCACTCTCCGCTTCATGCCACAGAATGCAATAAGCTGGTTCGTTTAGACCTGGTGACGCAAAAGTTTCATTAAATAAAACCAACTTCCGCGAGAAAAAGTATTCTTTGGCTGTTAACTTAGGCATCGATATAGCTTTTTGCATATCAGACGTAAAAACTTTTCTGGTTCTATTTTGTGTCTTTGAATCTGCATCTAAACTTATCCGTGACAAAGTATAATTTTTCTTGTGTTTGGGGAATTTTTTACAAGTATCACACATGCATGTGGAACAATCGTGAGCTTCGCCATGTTTATCTTTATGAATTTGGCATAAAGTGCATTGATCTTGTATCGGATTCGCAGTCGACAAATTCATTTCTTTCAAAATTCCGTGGAAATATGCCCAACTGCATTTTCTTATATTGTTCTCAATGCAGTGCTTAATAAATTGGTCATATATATCGTGAAAAGAAACTCCACATGGCAGGTAACGGCGGTATGGTGCATGTTTTATATTATAATGTGACACAGTTGGCTTGAGTTTTTCTATGAACTTAATAATATTTGGGCGATAATCTTCGGGAAAAGCATTCCAAGGCTTGCATTTTCCGCGTTGATCCGGCGCAGCTGGCACGATTTCTGGATCTTCAATTCCAGCTTTCTCGTTAGCTTTTAAGATGGTCATAACAGTTTGTCCATTTGTAAAACCTAGAGTACTCAAAAAAAAGGTTTTACATACTGTTATATCTCGTAATTTCCATACGAGAGTGTTATTTCTTCGTGAATTTGTTGCGGTTGTACAAGATTTAGGAAAACTTCTGACATTTCTAGAAATAAAATTGCGCTGCTCTTGTTTGTCCAAATTCCTAAAGTTTAACCATATTCTTCTTCTTTCATCTTCACTAAACTTTTCATAACATTTTCTTACACATTTATCCTTGCAAGGTGGCAGTAAGTTATGCTTCTCCTTTTCTAAATTTGTACGCTCTTCAGGGTTAAGTCTTTTTTGCTTTTTTGGTGGTGGTTTCGTAGATGAAGATGTTGAAACTTGCATTTGATCAGTGTCAATTCTTGATTCTTGAATGCAATTTTGTTGGTTTTCAATTTGGATCGTGTCAGGGCAGTCAGTTCTGTTGTTTTTTTCACAAATCATTCCCATTTCTAAATTATTATTTTCTTCAGCATTACGTTTTTTTCTTTTTTCTGGAGTGGAAAAATCCGTTGGTCTTAAAATTTGGCCTACTTTACCGGCCAAACCTTGTATAATTTCCTCTTCAATGTTAGGTACAAAGAATGTATCTTCTTCATCAAAAGCGACTGTTAAAGGTGGGTTCGTTGAGGCAGACTTTGTTACAGGTCTTTGATTCAGAATAATTATTGAATCTTGGTTATTTTGAGAACTTTCTATTTGAACGATATCAAGGTAGTCAGTGTATGTGTTTTTTTCAGCAATTGTGTTCGTATTAGAAATATTAAACAACTTTACTGGGCTCAAACCTTGTAAAACGTCTTCAGAAATTTCTGGTAGTGGTGTACTACTTGCGTTGACAGGCAGAAGCTCTAAATAATCTCTTGGTGACGATTGACATATTTGCTGATTTTGGTTTTGAGAAGAACCATGAACTGCTGCCATGTTAATTGAGGCTGGTAAACTCAAATTTAGTGGCTTCTGTAAAAGCTCCTTATTTAACATATCTTGACCTTGTCTTTTGTACACATTTTCGTTTTGTTCATGAATCCACGCATGGTGTGTTAATTCAATCTCACTTGTTTCTAATAATATTTTACTATAATCAATGCTACTTTGCACCAAGCACTTACTGTCCAAAACTTTATTGTGTTTAGATAAAGAAATAATGAGATTTCTTCTATTATCACCCATTATTTACATTACATTAACAAAACAATGCAAAATGCGTGGGAGAAATCCGAACACTGACTGATTTGTTTGTTTACGTTTGTAGTTAATGGCGCCAAAATATCTCCGCAAAAAGACTCACAAAAATAACGGCCAAACAAACTTAAGCATTGCAAAAACGCCTTTGTTGCTTGAAACTTAAAGTAGTTTAATAATGACTCGGCAGCAAGTGAATGAAAGAGATAGCAGAGACCGGCCTCATAGCATTTGGTAGGTACTAGTCACGCGTAACTCGTCTATCTTTACAAATTAGAGTTTTATACCCGATGAAAGAGCAGTTTAGCAGTAATGCGCATCTCATATAACTTGAGTTGTATGAGATTCCCGTGACAGCTTGGGAAAAAATTCAAGTTAAACGACTTTGTACCTAAAAGTTTCTCAGTATTGAGTGTAAATTAAAAAAAAATTGTTTTACTATAGCATAGATAGACACAAAAAAATACGATTGGCACTGGTTACGCCAAACTCGTCTATCTCGAGATAGACGAGTTTGGCGTGACACGGCAGTGTTGACTACCTACCCGAGACCTACTTGGCGATCGCGATTGAGTGGGCGAGTTGGGATGGGACGTATATGCCTGTGTAGCATGTGCCGAATGGTATTGAGGCTCATGCGCTGAGCGCTGTCTGGGCTGCTCACGTAGAGACGGAGGCAGCAAATAAGCAGATGATCGTGTCGGAGACATGGCCCCATGGCGATGCAGTGAAGTGTGGTGGTCAGACCGCCCACACTCCTTGCATGCACGTGTAGACCTGCACTCGTTCTCATAATGAGGACCCAAACAGCGTCGGCACCGGTTGCGTGAGTTCACAAAGTCCCACCGACCTTGAACCGGTTGGTTATTAAATCCTGGGCATGCAATGAGTTTGTGTCCCCTATTCCTGCAGTATGGGCATGGCATACCACCAGTAGGGGAAGAAGGTTGAGCCGAATAATTCTGTCGGCGAGTGGGTGATGGGGATGATCGGGCCGAGTAAACTGGCGCTGTCTCAAATGCCATAAATGGTTGACGAATAGGACGGGGGGAGCGATTGTCCTGCCGAGGAGCTATGGGGTGGAACTCTTGATGAGCCTGGTAGGGCTGACGTGGAGTACCTCGAGTGGGCTGAAGCAACTTATTGAGCTGAGCGAGCCTTTCTGACGGGCCGAGCCGTGATGAAGAAGGAGCCTCCTGTGACGCAAGGAACGATGACTCATTCTCCTTGCAGCGTGCGTGCTCTTCCAAAAACTCAATGAGGTTCTTGAGCGTGGGCAGAGTTGCACGAGATCCGTACTTCCGCTCAAAAAGAGTGCGGAGCTCGCCTTGTAGTTTTCGCACCACCATGGACACGAAAACATAGTCAGAATCCTTCATGGGCAGATCCAGATTGCGGAGAGCGCTTTGCGCTGAGATAAGCGGAATTAAGAACGATGTGCGGATATCCGAGCGCATGTGGATGTGCGGAAGGTTCATTATAATGTCCACAAATCGGTCAATGAGTACGCGACGATTGTCGTAACGCTTGGTGAGAATTTCCATGGCTATGGGATAATTCTCGTTGGTAGGGTAGAGGTGTTTCACCATATCATGTGCCTCACCGTTTAGGGCGCCTAACAAATAATGCAGTTTGACAGCATCCGAGACTGTAGCCATCTCACTGACGAGGCTCCTAAAAACGGCAATAAATGAGGGCCATTCTTCAACGTTCGAATGAAACTCCGGTATGGGTATTTTTGGTAAAACACCAACGGGTGTACCTGAGCTGAGGGGTTGCGTCTTGTCCGGAAGAGCTGATTTTTCATTTAATTTTTCAAATGCCACTAGGATAGCATCATAGTTGCTAAGTGCCGACTGAAAATTTTTTGTGTAGGTTGCCTCAGTTTCGTCGGACAAATCCTCATCGTCAAGGATCTCATAATATACGTCCTCTAACTTAGTTTTAACGCTTTGTATGTTTGCGTAACGAGCGGTGAAGTCCGCCACAGAATAAGTTTTTCTGTCGCCTGCCTCGACCGCCGCACCGATCTCCTTTAACAGAACTATCGCCTTTACGGCCTCACGAAACATCGCGGCTTGTGATTTCGAAGGCATCTTAATCTTGTTAAACTAGGTGGTTGATTACTAAGATAAAATACGCAACGAGTTTGAGCTGAACTATAAGAGCAAACGTACAACTAAAATAATTGATGAGATAGATGAATAGAGCTGAGATACTTGCGCGGATGAAGTAACAATGACTATGTTCAAACGGAACACGGAAATAAACACGACAGAGAAAGAGAAAAAAAAAAAAAAAATTTTTTTTTTTAAACAACCTGTATATGAGCTGATACACCAACTTGGAACACCCTATATGTGTACCACAAACCACAAGAGCAGAGATGAGTTGAAAAAACAAATTGTTTACTATATTTGTGCTATATATATATACCCGGGTAAAAAAAGCAGACAATAACACAAATAAACGGTCCGGCAATATATTACTGTAACACAAGATTACCGTAACATAAAATATCGGAAAGGGCTGAACTTGTTCACTAATTTAAACAACACTTGTAAAAATACAAACAGCTATGTATGCACTTTTCACTTTTATGTTATTTGCCTTGAAATCATGTGCCGACAATACGCGTTGGTTCGTCGTCAAAAATTCTATTTATAGAATAAAATACCTACCTACTGCTTTGAGAGCGTAAACAAACAAAGAATGTATTTACCTAGCCGAAATCGGATCTAAATGAGCGAACAATCCAATGATGCTAATCAAGCTTTAATTAACGTAATAATACGTAACCGTAATAACGTGTGTACTTATGTACTCAACACACGTAACTTACGTATATATGTGACGTATATAAGTGCACGAAATAAAGCAAATTTATACTCGCACCAAAAAATATCTCGCAAGATACCTACGAAAACTATATTTGACAATGGGCAGATGTACACCTCTCCGCGGGCAAAATTGGGTAGAAATAGGTAAATTGGGTCGGGTCGGGTCGAGGGGTTTTAATAAAGAAATATAGTGGACTGTAATAAACAAGTGGGCTGAATGGATGGGCCGGTTCTATACCGATAAATGGAATGTTCTAGGCGGCGGCGGTTCTAATTACCTACCCGCAATAGGTATTCGAGACCACAAAATATTTTTTGCCGGGAAAGGGAGCAAAATATGTAACCGGGTGAAAATGGACTGTAGTAAATCGACGGGGGCTGATTCAAACAAAGTTACGGGCCGGCGGGGGGGAGGCGGGGGGTGATATAAACCAAAAATTTTCCGCTCGACGGACCAACATTTTTCTTGGATTGAAAATGGACTGTAATAAATCGACGGGGGCTGGTTCAGTAACGGTTCGAAGGGCCAAAATGTAACCGCTGGCTACAGGAATGCAGGGCTGATGGGATTTGACACGGGAGAATTGTGGAAAACAATGTGGGTGCACTGACCTGGTTGGAATGTTGATGGCGAGCCGACGAATGCGCTGACAATGTGCCGCGTGGTGTACTCCTTGTCGGGCTGATGATGACAGGGCTGATCTTGGACAGGGATGTGCAGAATGTCTTGGAGTAATACACAGCACTGATATGATCACAAGATACGGTAGATACGCGAGATTGGTTGTGGCGTCGCGAATGTGTGCACACACGTATTGTTCGGTCGACGGATGCGGCGAAAACAGAGTGAGACCAGCGCCCGAGCGCGCCTCGACCGGCGCGCGGCGGGGGGGGGGGTGGTCGTCCGCGCATGCGCGCGCGAATCACGCGTCACGCTGTAGCGTGAACACTGTTTTAATTATGCAAAAAATAAAATAAATGCTCTATGTAGCAACATAAATATATATTTATTTCAAGCAATAAATACAAGTAGTTTTGGCATTATTAATACATATAAGGTTCATGTAAATTTATATGAAAAAAAAAACTAGAATATCTTCTGTAGGTAAAATGCTTCGCAGCTTCTTGTCACATATACAGATTGCTGTAAATATAATTTGTACGCATTACGTACCACAAATGTATATCCATCATACTTAAGATATTGTGTTGTATTTTATCATTCTTAAATTGTTTTATTTTTATTTGTCAAAAGTACTCACCCTCAGTGATTATATTGGGATTTTATTATTGCATTTCAGTCTAATTATATAATATTGTCTCTATATCTTTA
This sequence comes from Ypsolopha sequella, assembly GCA_934047225.1. Taxonomy (NCBI): domain Eukaryota; kingdom Metazoa; phylum Arthropoda; class Insecta; order Lepidoptera; family Ypsolophidae; genus Ypsolopha; species Ypsolopha sequella. The sequence goes on from OW203987.1 coordinate 28,484,675, forward strand.
GCTCTGTCTTTGTCTTTTACACAACTCTCTAATAAAAATACTCGCACATTTTCAAATAAATACACACCTCTCAAACACAGACAGCGCACAGTAATATTTTTTTAATTTCAAGTATTCAAGTATTTGCATATTGTAGCATTACATTTAAAAAAATTCTATAGCTACTTTAGAATCACGAGTGTAATTTTGTTAACTTGGTTGATCTGGCCTAAATTTGGACTGCCACCAGGCAAGCCTGATGAAAGCCAAAAAAAAAGATAAATCAGGATAAAGACACTATTTAATTTTTTTGGATATACTAAAAATAACAAAATTGAAGTAAAAAATGGTATAAAACACAAGAATATCAGAAGAGTATTAGGTACGTCGGAACTTAAAAAATTAACACAAAAAAATACCTAGTCTATCTTGTTTTAGGATTTTGTTTTAGGACCTTTAACGACGCTTGGCTTACGATATTATGGATTCGAATTTGAATATTAAAACTAGTTTATAGGATCCCAGAAACTATAATTTCGCGGAAGTATTAATAACTTCTAGTCGAGAGAAAATATGACTTTAAGGTATTAAAAGCAATCGTTATCTAGCTTTACATTATGGAAGAAAATTATTGATTCAGGGTCTATTAAATGCCAGGCTACAGATATAAAAACCTGATAGGGGTGTCTTCGTGACTTAGGTGTTGGAAGTCTTCCCACGGAGTAGTCAATCAAACCGTGATTGTCATACGCCAACTTCGGGAATAACTCGGGAAACGGACCCCACCAGCGTACGTAGTCCGTACCTTCGGCCTTACTTCAGATGCGCAACCAAACAGGATGAAAAGGTGGCGCGCGGAAAATGGGAGAAATGGAAAAAAACTTGAAAAACCCTTAAAAATCCTGAAGGGTCGCTGTAAAGAAATAAAACAACAGCGTCAAAACATGCCTACGAAATCTGGGCAAGGAAATTAACGTATTGGAAACGGGACAAAAGGGATTTTCAGAGAATGAAACCAAAAGTACACAAAACTTACCAGGAAATGAAGAAAAAACAGGCTTCCATGGTTCTATGGCAAATGTGCTCTGTTTCGAGAATCCAACTAGATTTCAAATTTCATATTTTAATTTTCTGTGACAAATTTTGCATTCCTTCTACGACGATACTCTTCGATATCAGAAAAATAACAAAAAATTTTGAAAAAGCCTTCTAAATTTTAAAATTTGTATATTCAGTAAAGAAATCAACGACAACGTAAGACTAAAATAGATGAAAAAGATTGAATACCTGTAGCGAATGCTACAATATTCATTATTATTAATTTTATTGATCCATTGTGTCATGTAAACCAGAGAATTATTACATAATAACAAGATAAAACTATCTCTTATTTAAAATAAACCTATTCAGTAAACAGAATTAAACTAATCATAATTAAAATAAAGAACTAATTATAATTAAATTAAACTAATTATAATTAAACTAAGTAAAAAATTTTCACCAAATCGCCGCCGTCTTGTAGCAGGGTTCCCAGAAGGTTGGCAGCATTCCCTCTTTGAATAGCTAAATTTTGACGTTGCGCAAAGTATGCGCCAGCTCTTCGATCCCCAGAAACGTCAACTAGCCGCGAATATTTTTTTTAATAAGACATTTCGCCTCGTGACCCCACGGTCCAAAGGGTTTCGACACCAAAAGGCGCCAACATGCCTCTGATCCTTTAGCCGCTTCCGTGGCTGCGCCAGCCTTGCCAGCCGTGACTTAGATGTGGGACGGAGCAAGAGTGTCAACGACTTGCGGTATTTCCAGGGAATAATGAAAGCCAGCACGCCAACGACGGTAACAAAGGACCTCCGGATGACACTATTAAGGCTAGCATGCCACGACAAGCGACCAGCACTACGTTAGCACGATAGGCCGTGGTATCCAAGCTGGTCGACGTTGGTGCCACACCGGCAGCGTTAGTCCTTGTGCCGAGTCACAAGCTGTCAGCTAGAGTTAAAGTTATTCTGTCCAGCTGGGTGCTAATGTTCACAGCGTGTATCCAATAACCACATTATCGTTTGCCAGAATCAAGAAGATAGGCTCGATCTACAGAGATAGTACCAGTTTCTAGCAGGCGTGTCTGTGTCTGGTTGCAGATCGGCTTGTCCCATAATCTTTGGGAGTTCAAGTCGGTAGGCAGATCCTGACCAGGACCGGCAAGCGTCCATGCATCGCTGGTCTCCACAAAGCACGAAGAATCAACATCACTAAGAGATGGGCGTATTAGAGTGCCATAGAGGTCTTTTGTACTATGAACGGAGGACAGAAAGCCAGGGAGTGCTAAACTAAAGGTTTTGCGGATCCCCAGGCCACCATGTTGAACTGGAAGGGTGGCTTGTCTCCTGCAATGGTCTGTGAGTGAGCAGTTTAATATTGTCTCTAGGGCCTTTATGTCAAAAATAATAAAGAGCGGTTCATGTTTCCAGAAAGGGCAGCACCGGAGGACATGTTGATTTGGTTAAAAAAGACAAAAAAGAATTTTATAGAGGGCAATTTTTATTTATATTTTTGTTTTGCTTTACATATTGTCATTTAAAAGTGACGAAAAAGTTGATGCCTTCTGAATTTTGAATTGTAAGAAAAGTTTAATATTATATTGTTGACTATATGCCAACCATCATGCCAACCAAGCCGCATGTAATAATAATTAAGCTCACGAGAGTTTTAATAATCTTGAAATAAATATTTATATTAGGCTATAATAAGCTTTTCATTTAATTTGGTATTTATAAATACAAGAAAAATCACAATTAAAGTATTTTCGAGATACATTTCGGCTCCTCCCTCCATCATCCGACTGATGCCGGCCCCAAAGTGGGCCGAAATGTATATCGAAAATACTTTAACTGTTTTTTCTTGTGTTTATAAATATCAAATTAAATGAAGAGTTTTAATAATATTATATGAAGTCAACAGCTTATTATCTTCATATTTTTTTGATAAGTATATTATCTAGTGCCAACTAACTACGTCAAAGCAAAATTTGATAAAACACCTTCATAATAGCTGTCAGGATATCGTGAATTTCTACGTATTGCCTTGTTTTTACGCAAGGTTTAGCGATTTGTATAGTTTTTATCTATAATAGAAATATAAAAAGATATCGAAATACAGACATCGTTCATTTAAAGAAGACTTAGTTATACACTTTTTTATAAATAAAAAGAACGGTTTTTACCCTTGGACGAATAAACCAGTTTTTAACTGAAACCATTTCATAAATTCGACGCTTTTTGAATATCTCGCTTGAATATCTTGCACCTCTTAAGGCGATACGTAAAAGTTTTAGCGTCCCTGTTACTGCGAAAAAACCCTCAGTGCGAGTGAGACGGATTCGTGGAAAAGTAGCAAAAAGTCGGTTTCTTATTAATATAAAATGTATTATATTAGCTATTTTGTCAATAAGATTTTCAAGGAGACTTTACAAATATATAATATCCACATTTTGAATACAATTTCACAATGAAATTAGTTAGGATTTCAGAATTACAGGAAAAAATTAAACAATTTAGAGGTCTTTTCGGAATTAAATTCTATAAAGAAAATTTCACCTAATCGCGTTTTCCTTCAGTGAGAATCTTAATCAAATACTCAATAAAAATTTACCAAAAAATTTAATACGTAGATGACGTCATAGTGGAGTAAATGGATTCGAAAAACACCCTTTTTTTTGGTATCGCCTTGATGAGTGTGGTGTGGGGGGTAAGGAAAACATATTATAAAGATTTGTGCAAAGTATCATTGAGAACAAAGCTGGCGGAATGGCCCACCTTAATATATAATGCGCGTAGAAGTCTTCGTCAGTGTTTATAAATATAAATATTCTCGAAAACGAGAAATTGTAAAAACCCTGAACATAGCACAACCATTTGGAAACTTATCAGAGAGAATATAGGAGTCAGTCATTTTAGAACCGGTGGTGCAAAAACTTTTTGGTTTCCTATTAGGCGAACGGACATTATCTGCCTGGGATTCTATAGAAAAAGACTGGAAATACGATCTTTGCTGATGAAAATGATACTGGGTAATTAAATCCGTACCCCTATTATGAATGCGAAAGTGTGTTTGTTAGTTTGTATTTTTTTCATACAGCAAAGAAGCAGCAGATCGACGTGATTTTTTGCAGAGATAGTTTATGTGCCGGAGAGTAACATAAAGTAGAGCCACTGAGTGATGGCACTTATGACAACTGCATTTAGTGATGAGGCACATTTCAAATTTCGGTTAAAAATAAAAATCAAGTGTAAGTTTACTCAACATTAGACACGTCATTCAACATTCAACATATTATAAATATATTATATTTAACTTTTACTAGCTTTTCATTAGTAGTGTTATTAAAACAATTTAAAAAAATTTTTTAACTCGATATATTTCGGCCCTCGGTATGGGGCCGTCATCAGTCGAATGTAAAAAAAATTTTTGTGACATATAATTTAGGTATCATAGTAAAAAATAAAAAGTAAAAAGTAAAGGTGACACTTGTAAACAATTTCAGTTTTAAACTATTTTCTAAAAAATAATAATAAAGTAGGTTTCTCTAAAAATGATGTTGGTTATTTTTGATATTATTTAATCACTGCTCTTCTTGGATGATCGATGATGGTGGTTATGTGGTTGTGTGATGTTGTTGGTGTTTTTACTTGAAATTTTGAGCGGTCTAATTCGTCGGTCGGTCGGGTCATGTCTGTCAGTGCTGTCTGTTGAGTCCAGGTCCATAATGAGCACCAAGTGACCAGATATATGACGTCTCCCAGGTTCTTAGGTCTATGTCAGTTAGTGGTGGAGTGAATGATTTAATGATTCGAACGGAGAAGCAGTCGTTGAAGGTGACGTTGTGTAAGCGTGTGTGTGTGGGAATGGGTAGGACGTTGTTTTGTATAGTTGATGTATGTCTGTGGTTGTTCATCCGGATCTGTAAGGCGTTTTTGGTTTCACCTACGTAGAATGCCGGGCAATGTCGGCATTCTAGTAGGTAAATACAATTTTTGGTTGTACATGTTGTGTTGGGTTGTGTTTTGTAGGTGCTGGTAGTGTGGTGAGTATTGATATGTATAGAAGTGTTAATCATGGTGCATGTTTTGCAGCGTGGCCGTCGGCAAGGGGATGTTCCAGGAGATGAGTTGCTGGGGTTGTTGGGGATGGTGAGTTGTTGTGTCTTGTTGAGTGTGCATTTAAGGTTTCGGTTCTGTCTATAACATATCTGAGGAGTATTAGGTAGTAGGTGTTTTGTTTCGTCGCTTTGTCGAAGGATGGGTAAGGAGTCTTTGATCAGTGTTTTGAGTTTATGACTGCCGTGAAAATATGTGGTGATGAGTCGTGTTTGGTTGGTTGGTTTTGCATGTCTGTTGTTTCTATGGAATCTTGGTCTTTGGTGTAAGTGTTTTTGTAGGAACTGGTTTGGGTAGTTTTTCTTGAGAAGTGCTTTGTGAATTGTGTTATGATAGTTGTTTAGTGAATTTGTGTTGTTGCAAATCCGACGGCCACGGAGTGAAAGAGAATACGGAATGGATTTTTTTATATGTGCCGGATGACAGCTGTGGAAGTCTAGATATTGTAGTTTGTTAGTGGGTTTGAAATGGACGGAAGTGGAGATATGGTTGTTGTTATTTATGGTTAATTCTACGTCGAGAAATGTGATTTTTTCAGATGAAATTTCGTGGGTGAATTTTAATGAAGTATGATTGTTTAGGCGGTTTAAAAAGTCAGTTAGGGTGTTTCTGTTATGTGGCCAGATCATAAAAATATCGTCTATGAATCTCTTCCATACGAGGGGTTTCAGAGGTTCTGTGGCTAAGAAGGTTGACTCGATGCTTGCCATGAAGATGTTAGCATAGCTGGGAGCCATCCGAGTTCCCATAGCTGTTCCTTTAGTTCAACAAACAAAAGGAACAGCTATGGGAACTCGGATGGCTCCCAGCTATGCTAACATCTTCATGGCAAGCATCGAGTCAACCTTCTTAGCCACAGAGCCTCTGAAACCCCTCGTATGGAAGAGATTCATAGACGATATTTTTATGATCTGGCCACATAACAGAAACACCCTTACTGACTTTTTAAACCGCCTAAACAATCATACTTCATTAAAATTCACCCACGAAATTTCATCTGAAAAAATCACATTTCTCGACGTAGAATTAACCATAAATAACAACAACCATATCTCCACTTCCGTCCATTTCAAACCCACTAACAAACTACAATATCTAGACTTCCACAGCTGTCATCCGGCACATATAAAAAAATCCATTCCGTATTCTCTTTCACTCCGTGGCCGTCGGATCTGCAACAACACAAATTCACTAAACAACTATCATAACACAATTCACAAAGCACTTCTCAAGAAAAACTACCCAAACCAGTTCCTACAAAAACACTTACACCAAAGACCAAGATTCCATAGAAACAACAGACATGCAAAACCAACCAACCAAACACGACTCATCACCACATATTTTCACGGCAGTCATAAACTCAAAACACTGATCAAAGACTCCTTACCCATCCTTCGACAAAGCGACGAAACAAAACACCTACTACCTAATACTCCTCAGATATGTTATAGACAGAACCGAAACCTTAAATGCACACTCAACAAGACACAACAACTCACCATCCCCAACAACCCCAGCAACTCATCTCCTGGAACATCCCCTTGCCGACGGCCACGCTGCAAAACATGCACCATGATTAACACTTCTATACATATCAATACTCACCACACTACCAGCACCTACAAAACACAACCCAACACAACATGTACAACCAAAAATTGTATTTACCTACTAGAATGCCGACATTGCCCGGCATTCTACGTAGGTGAAACCAAAAACGCCTTACACATCCGGATGAACAACCACAGACATACATCAACTATACAAAACAACGTCCTACCCATTCCCACACACACACGCTTACACAACGTCACCTTCAACGACTGCTTCTCCGTTCGAATCATTAAATCATTCACTCCACCACTAACTGACATAGACCTAAGAACCTGGGAGACGTCATATATCTGGTCACTTGGTGCTCATTATGGACCTGGACTCAACAGACAGCACTGACAGACATGACCCGACCGACCGACGAATTAGACCGCTCAAAATTTCAAGTAAAAACACCAACAACATCACACAACCACATAACCACCATCATAGATCATCCAAGAAGAGCAGTGATTAAATAATATCAAAAATAACCAACATCATTTTTAGAGAAACCTACTTTATTATTATTTTTTAGAAAATAGTTTAAAACTAAAATTGTTTACAAGTGTCACCTTTACTTTTTACTTTTTATTTTTTACTATGATACCTAAATTATATGTCACAAAAATTTGTTTTACATTCGACTGATGACGGCCCCATACCGAGGGCCGAAATATATCGAGTTAAAAAATTTTTTTAAATTGTTTTAATAACACTACTAATGAAAAACATTCAACATAATGATGCAAAAGGAAAATGTGCCAAAACCAGTGGCGTAGCTATTGGAGGGCTATGCGGTGTAGTGCCCCGGGGCCCACAAGAGATGTTTAAATATCTAAATCGAAAAAAGTATTTTACCATAATTTATTTTCGTTTAGTTTAACTTCGTAATTGTTTTGTTTTTAATTAAATATTATTGCGTAACTTGGCGACCTCAAACACGACCTATAAAAAATAAGAAACTTTTTAAAAAAAAAACTTTGTTTCTATACGAATTCTATTGCACAATAAAGCAACATTCAAATCGAAAAATAATAACCGAAACAAGTAGTACATCACTATCAACAATGAAGTATTACATTTTTTAATTCACACTTGCTTATAAATAATTACGATACTTTGTAGGCATTTAAACGTCATAGGCGCCATCACTCAGTGGCTCTACTTTAGGGTACTTTTTATCCCGAAAAATAGCAAACTAAATAAGCGCAGGCGAAGCTGCGGGCAAAAGCTACTTTTAAATAAATAAATATAATTCTAATTAGTATTCATGTGAATTTATGACTGACCTCATAATCTGATCGTTATTCAACTATTTGTCTATTTACCCATTAACCTTATCTCTATGTCTTGACTGTCAGCCAATATCTAAATTGTAATTATACTGATCTGATATGATAGATTAATGTTTCAGGGTCTAAGGTAGAGGTATATGACAATGGCGTGCATAGAACTTTTTTCCGGAAAAGTAATCAGAAGGTCAAGTATGACAATAAAAAAATTAAATAACACTTTGAAAAAAGAAAGTTTGTGTGACGCCAGGGTAGGCACTGGTAGGTATGAAAATTCATACCTACAAACTTTTTTTTTTCAAAATGAATTTTTTCATATTTTTTTATTGTCAAACTTGACCTTCTGATTGCTTTTCCGGAAAAAAGTTCTATACGCGCCACTGCTATATGAATGAATAAATTAACGTAGAACGTATTAAAAGTTTAATAAAATAGATTGATATTTTATTATTTATTTTTAATTATGTATCCTGAGGAAGTTAGTGGTGGTAGACTTGATGCTGAGCTCGACAGTGGAGGTACTCGCAAATCTCAAGAGGTTATTCAGAGAACAGATCTCAAATAGGCACAACCATGTGGTCCACCATACCTGGGACCAATTGATGGCTGTATGTCTATCCCCAGTTGCCGGCCCTTTTACAAAACAGACTGTCTGTCGGTAAAATCTTTGAAAGGCCTATGTCCAGCAGTGGACGAACAAGGTTTATGGGTGGATAGATGAGGAAACAATTTCTGTAGAAACAATTTTAATATAGAAAGAAAAATAAATTATATAAATAAGTTCACAAACACGAATTTCTGGAGGATATTATGTAGATCTTTTGAAAAGTTTGGAAGTAAAAATATTTAAAACATTAATTATAATAATGTATTTCTTCCAACCACTAATCTGGAGGTCACGGGTTCAAATCTTGAAAGGCACATTTGTGATGAAAATGCTGTGGCTCTAACACTTACGCCCAAAATACCAGTGGGACGTAATAATCTTGGTGAAATGTGGGTGTTAGCCGTGTAAGGGTATAGACTGTGACTTGCATTTCACAGTCAATATTCAGAAACACCTCTGACACCCCCTCGGGGATTCATGCCGTGATCTTATGAACTGGTACAAACTTATTTACTTGCTGTGTGATCCAAACTTTAATTAGTGTAATTCAGATATCTTAACCAGTGCATCTTAATAGTTTGATTAATTACCAAGATAACGCCATTACTTGTCGTTATCTTGTATGGAATACTAATTCATCAGATGTAAAATATAGGAAGATAAGGTCATCGGTTAAATCAACTATTGTCTTTAAACATAAAATGACCAGATTTCGTACCACAAAATGAAAAATACGGAGCCCTTTATAATAGGATCACTTTGCCCGTCTCTCCGTCTGTCAAGAGACTTTTTCTCGGGCCTCGTTAGAGATATCAAGTTGAAACTGATACCTCCTACAGAAGGTAACAGCCCCATATAGTTCTGTTAAAAAATCTCTAACTCAACGCAATTACGTAATAATTTTCATACAAATTGGTTCACCATGAAACCATAGGGTACTTCCAAAACTCCCTTGACAAAAACACAAGCACACTTAAAGAAAAAAAAAAAGAAAATTCACTGGCTTGCCTGGAACTTTTTGATTGAAAAGCAATGATAATGTCAAGTATAACTAGTAGAATAACATGAAAGTGTAAAAGAAATATTTGTATGATAAAGATTGCATGCATGCCTTGGCATCGTAAAATTTTCTTTTTCAAAATTGTTTATAGTATTTTTATATTTTACTCGTCACACTTGACTATCATTGCTTTTCCAGCAAAAAGTTTCAGGCACGTCCCTTTGGATATAGTTTAATTGATCATAAGTTAAGTTGGTAAAATTGTACGTGAAATAAGTTTGTATTTCCAAAGGTATGTACGGAATTCTAAGGACATAAGTCCTAAATATTATTAGATAAATAAATATTGAAAGTTGACCCTTAGTCTTTTAAATTATTATAATTACATAAGAAAACAGTTAAATTAAATTTTAGTGAGATATATTTCGGGCCACTCGGGCCCAGCATCAGTCACAATGAAGTATGAAAATATAACAGATAGGTAAAAAAAAAAAAAAAAAAATTAAAAACATAATAAAAAATTAAAACTATTTACATTTAACCTATTTATAAGATATTACAAGAGTCACATAGCGCCATCCCACCGCATCGATGCAGACTTTTCTGTTCTTAGTTATGTAGCGATGAGATGGGATGGCGCCACGCGGTGAATGCTGTTTATGCCAATCTATTTCGTGGAGGACCAAGCAGTTGGAGGGATGTGAGTGGGGAATTAAAACGGAATGATGACGACTGTTTAATGTTGCTTGTTTAAGCCTGGACCATATTGTGCACCAAGCGACCATATGAACGAACTCTCCCACGTTCTCAGTTGAATGTCTGTTAGCCCTAAAAGTCTGCATCGATGCGGTGGGATGGCGCTATGTGACTCTTGTAATATCTTATAAATAGGTTAAATGTAAATAGTTTTTATTTATTATTATTATTATTATTATTTTTTTTTTTTACCTATCTGTTATATTTTCATACTTCATTGTGACTGATGCCGGGCCCGAGTGGCCCGAAATATATCTCACTAAAATTTAATTTAACTGTTTTCTTATGTAATTATAATAAATATTATTAGAGTGCAATACAAACTAGAAAAGATCAATCAGAAACAAACCCAAAGACGAGAATATGAAAAAATTCCCCGGGCCAGGATTTGAACCTGCGACCTCTTGTTATCAAGACAAACGCGCTACCAATTGCCCGGACCGGTGAATTCTTCCATCATACTTGTCCACTGTTATTTTTGCTTCTGCCTGATATACTAGCTTGTACAGCACATATAGAACGCTCACGAGGGCGTTATGTGATATAAGTCCTATTTGCACTTGACGGGTAACCGAAAGAAACAGCGTTACAGACAAAATTCTTTCAGGATCGCAATAAAAAGCTTCAAATAAAGTTTGATGGTTATATATTCTCCTACCAAGCTTATTTACTAATTGAATTATTGTGTTCTAATTGTAAGATAAGATGTGTTTATTCATTAATGTAGGTAGTATTATTACATTTGATCTTATGATAAAATAATGTACGATACACTCTGCCGAATGGTATATGAATATAAAATTAGTTTACATTAAAATTGTACAAACAGCATGCGTTCACATAATATATTAATTATTATGTTATTATTGTTAAATATATATATTGCCTTTATCAGCTTGTTTTTTCGTTTTTTATATATAATTATATAGGTAAATACACATAAAAGAAACACAATTATTGTAGAATAACATAATATATTCCAAGATATATTTCGGGCCCCACTGGGCCCGGCATCAGTTGGAGTAACAATGACAGGATGACAGATGATATTTACAAGATGAGAATGAGAATAATACAATAAAAAAAAAAAAAAAAAAAAAAGGAAAAATTACTTCCCTAAAAACTAAACTTTTTGATTTATGTGAGGATGTGTTTGTGGTTGGGATAGAAACAGAGGGTGTTTGTGTGCGTGTAGGAGGATTTTTGTGGTGGGTTGAAAGAGAATGTTGAATTGTGTGTGTCTTTTTTAAGTATAGTCTAGAATGATTGACTTTTTGAGTCAGGTTTTTGTAATGTTTTTATATAGGTTTCGTTTGTCTGTAAGTCAGTGTTGTCTATTTAGTCCAGGGCCGTAATGAGCACCAAGCGACCAGATGTAAGACGACTCCCAGTTCCTTAGTTGAATATCAGTCAGTGGTGGGTGAAATGATTTTATAATGCGGACGGTGAAGCAGTCGTCGAATGGTTTGCTGTGTAGGCGGGTATGAGTTGGGATGGGTAGTGTATTATTATGTGTTTTGTTGTTAGTTATTTAAAGAAAAGTAAATTTTATTTACATAATTAATTAATATGTAAATTGCTCGGGTCCCAGTCTCAGGCTCAATAGTTTACCAAGGAAACAAAATACTTCAATGTCAATGATAAAAATTACTACAATTACAAACATCTATGTCACACTATAAAACTAGATTGATTTATCATTAATAAAGTCTTTCAATGTATAATAAATGATACTTTAAAAATGTAAAATATACATAGCCTAGTCCGTGAAACTCCAACTAAAATACGGATAATACATTCATTCTAGTTAGTCCACACCCTACAAAAATTCCAACAGACATTTCTCACTTTAAATTTCATGGGGCTTTTCCGCAAAAAGTAGAAAATAACAAAAACGTCACTTAATTGTTTACTCATGCATGCAGCACATCACGTGGCGCACCGGTTTTTTCACCATTTTGTTTCTAGACTCGAAAATACAGTGGAAATAGAGTAGCGTGCAATATGACACCATATAAAAATAATATTTTGGTTGTCCAGAACTGCCACGCACACATTTTTTCTATAGAACAGCATATTTTGTCTTTTTCCGAATATCCAGCAAAGCCTCGAAAATTTACTGACTAAATGTAAGAATTTACTGACAATGTATAGAACAAGCGTTCTAAAGGCCCTAGTATATACAATGGGCCATGCTCGCCTACTAGAGGCCACCGTCGCGCCATTTTGTACAGAAGCTACTGGCGTTCAATGGGCAGCAAAGGCAATTTTTGTGAGCAATTGCGATATCAGCGATCACCGTGACATACTTCAAAGGAATCGTGGCGCACCGTGGCTTACTTGTGCACGCAATGACAAGTTATACTGTCAGTCTCGCACGTTGTTATTATTTCGTCAATTTGCGTGAAATAAATATTAAATAATTCTAATAACATATGCAAACATAAATAATATTTGTTAACTGAATATATAAAGATTAAAAGTGTTAAAGCTGATGCCAGGTTTAAATACCACCATGTTACTTGCAAATCCCCCGAAGTTATTTGCGCTCACCAGTGACCAAAACTTATATAGTGAAACGATCTGGCCACTTGACTCGAGATGTAGAGGCTTTTGCCCAGCTGTGGGAAAAAAATAGTTACATATTTCCTTAATTTCCGAATGTGGTGTAACATGCCTAATATATTCAATTTCATTATTTGTACTATTTTATTGAGCCGTGCAGACGAAAGATGCCTACATCATCGCCACTAGAATTTCCTTATTTGGGAGGAAGGAAGCATATATGAGACAGATTCCAACATTTTCCAACAACTCTTACTTCTCTACATTGCAGCATTGTCGCTTCGCTGCCCGTTGTGGGTAATATATGCAGGACCCGTATTAAATTTACAGTTCACCCGCAAAACGAGCGAAATGCCGGAAGATTCCTAGCCTTTTTTATTTGGAAGGTGTATGTGTTGTTTTTTCACTGAAAGATAATTGAATTCTTGCTGTTGTAGACGCTAATTGGAAATAAGCGTGCCGAGGGTACTGGATTAAGAGCTTTCTTAATAGTTGTTTTAAAATGGACGGTTTAAAAGTAACGCTGAATTGTTTTTATTGTACCGTTAAATAACGTTATGTCTTGATTAGTGCTGAAGAACAGAAATGCATTTTTAAAATTCGTTCATGTTATTTTTTTTTCTTTCATTGTAATACTTTCATTTGAATCTTACTCATTTGTGTTACGTAAGAGTCGTAATTGATTGTTATTTATTTTTTTGCGCCTTTTGATATAAGAAAAAGGGTAAACTTGATATATTTTATGACCGTATCAAATCAAAGCTGTAGCAAGCCGTGGTTTATGGTTTTTCCCACAAGGTTTCCCACACATTATAATGTATACTTATACACACGCCTGTCTCTCAGAAGGCTAGATTTAGATTTTACGACAGATTTCCGTCTGCCACAATCCTGACACATCTCTTTCTCCTCTTCCTCATCTTTCAATCTAATAATAGTCAGACAAGGCTCTTCTATTCCGGGACTTAGCAACAACCGTCCCATTTTTATTAGATATAATAAATATAATGCTTAAGCAAATTGTAACGATAAATTTTCCAGCTCTTGTTTTTTTTTCTTCTTGTAGTAAACTAACAACAGCAAATCAATCTAGCACATGGAACAAAGTTTTATTTTAATAACTTTAATAAATAAATTAAAAAAAGCAATGTATCAGACAATACTGGACTTAAACATGTTGATAGAAAAACGGTACTGTGTCCAGCCGAATCCGAAAAAGAAAAGGCACTAGCTGTGTGCAAGTTTTCAACAAAATTACATCGACATGCAAATAATTGACTATGAAAACTTGCCAAGTTTTACATAGTCAGTAGCAGGGAACTTAACAAACTTTCTTTAAAAACAAGTGAAGAAAGTTGTACATTATTGCAGTTTTGATTTAAGGAACCTCCCTACAAGTTTGGTTCTTTTTTCGGCAGAGCTGACAATTCTGCACTTCTTTTGTACCGAACTCGGCCCCTTTTACTTATGTATGTTTTGGTGGGATACTATTCTGCGGCCTTTCTCATTGCTTCCCTGTAACGTGATTATTTGTCACGCACAACCTTCGTCACCTCATGTCCTCAGCCATGATACAAGTCTTTCAACATGACATAATTAGACCCAAAAAGTTTCTAAACGTGGAAATTTTAGCTTATTTCGTACATCTCTTTGCTGTGTTATTAATTTGTATTATTAATAAAAAATAATTATCTAATGTAATGATTCTTTGTTCCTTGTGTCGGTTTGTTTACATTAAAATTGACGTGTATCAATTCATTGTTAATAAAAACCGGCCAAGTGTGAGTCGGACTCAAGCACGAAGGGTTCCGTACCATTATCTATAATAATACAGATCGCGCCAAACTTCTAGTACGCTCGGAAGTTGCTCTTCCCAAGAACGGCCCCAGTTTAGAGGGGACTAAAAGTTTGGCGCGATCTGTACTCGTTAACTTGTAAATCCTACTTAGCTGTGATAGTTTTCCTTTTAATTTCGTTATGTATACTACTGCCATGATCTTTTTCACGTCTCCAAATACAACCGTTTCGTTGGCAGCGGGGGACACTTGACTCTAACAAAAATGAACACTTTTAAGCTTAATATTTCGCAACTGGATCGAAAAATGGTTTCCTCACACCTCCAATATTTTTTAATTACCTATCTAATGACACCCTACACTAGGGTATAGACGAGAAAAAAAAATCATCCCCACTTTACGTGAAACTATAAGGATTCCTTGTTGTTGACTACGGAACCCTAAAAAAACTGGCTATGTGTGAGTCCGTTGGAGCTTTCGGAGCTTCGTAGGTTTCATACACGTATAACGTATATGCATGTTCATGATGAAATAAAATAAAATAAATAATGAACTTTATTTTCAGAAATTAGAATACCACGTTAACAATTTTATGACATCAATAAATTAAATAACTATTACCTAAAGTCGTAAAGCATCCGCCCGCGCACACCGACAACCATACATCCACATCATCCCACTGCCACTTAAGGCCCTTAATACCGCCAAATGGGTACTTTCTAAAGCCTACTCCTCTTTTATGGCCAAACCAAAAATATTGAAAAATGTAGGACAACATATGCAACATTTTTCTTTTTCGTACCACCAAAAATTCTATATGAAAAATTGTTTCAACTGAATGGTGTTTTTTAGCTTGAATTTCCTACTGCTCCTAAGCGGCTTAGGTGATTTAATTCATTTATGCTTCTAAATTCATATAAGCCTCTCAAAGGGCGCGCCACATTTTTCCATCCTCGAATTTATAAATATAAAACAAGTATGAACGCGATATATTATATATCGCGTTCATACTTGTTTATATAGCGATATATTTCAACCCAAAAAATGTACATACTCGTATTTGTCAATATTTTGTTTAATGTTTTAGACTGTTGACCTCAAAAATCAGGTCTAAATATTTATATCCGATACAAAAAAATTGTTTTTAAAAAATTGTAAAGAAAAGAAAAGACAAAAATTGGTATTTAAAAAATTAACATGAAAAAACATAAAATAATAATAATAATAAAAAACAATTAATATAGTACAGGTGATAGTACTCGTCCATACGAACAATTTTTACTATGGAGCCAACTCTCGAATCACGAGAAAATCAGCTGTTACATACTCGTAGCTACCGGACCAAAATGTTTGAAACATGTGATGTCTCGATTTTCAAAATGTTTTTTCGACTTTTTTTTTCATATGGGTAAGTTCTATTGCCAGTTTCCGGCTTCAGCACCTTCATGTCATCACTCTGTATATTTTATAATGGTATTTTAGCATAACCTTACTCCGAGTCCTCCAGGTTTGCGAGATAATGGCTTCCATCTTCGCCGTGTACTAAAGTCGGGTGCAATTGCCATCATTAGTTTGGTGTCAGCCTTGCAGCCTTATTCTGAGAATACGTTTTGGAATGCATGATATTTAATTTTGTACACCGGTAAATTCCAGTACACCGGTTCTCTCTATCCTTGTAATTAATTGAATTTGAATTAATATTTTTATTATTATAGATTGGTTAGTTTAATTTTACCTTTTAGGATAAAGTAAAATAATTAAATGTACCTAATATGTAAGTAATTAATTAAAGCATGTTATTATTTATTACTTTATTATTACTGTCACTCTAACTCTTCTGCACCATATTTTGTATTCAGAGCTTTTATATTTCATTATTTAAATGTATATTTGTAAAATGTATTTATTATGTTTGAAATAATTATTTATATATGTAGGTATATGTTTGTTTTAGCATGTATTATTATTATTTATGTAACTTGGCTTCTACTTTATATACCTTATTTTATATGTGTACACCGCCTCTTCAGCAATCTTAATGTAATTTCTTTTTCCACCTAAAGGTTGTCTGGAAGAGATCGCTTTAAGCGATAAGACTGCCTGTTTGTACTTACCATTTGTACTCGTATTTTTTAGTTCAATTTATTTTATTCTTTTTCTTTTGTGGTGTGACAATAAAGCTATACATATATTGTATTGTATTGCATGTTCACCCAATTTATTAATTTTAACTAATGGTTTTTTTTGTTTCTAATTTATAATTTAATTTTTAGCATGTTTTCAATATTTTATATTATATAGTTTTGGAAGGACCTAGTCTCCATGTCACCAGGGAATCCTAGTATGGAGGCTAGTGTCACAATTTATTATGTAAGTTATTTGTTGCTATCTAAATATATAAAAGAAGAACCTGACTGACTGACTGACTGACATATCAACGCACAGCCCAAACCGTTGGGTCTAGAGATTCCAAATTTGGCAAGTAGGTTACTTTAGAGGTCTAAGGGTGCACTAAGAAAGGATTTTTCAAAATTCACCCCCTAAAAGGATGAAACGGGGGTCCAAAGTTTGTATGGGGAAACAAGAATAGTTAAACTATTTTATTCGAAACTTCACAGGAGTACTCTTATCAATAAATGAGTAAATACGTGTTTCAGGTTTTTTCAAAATTCAACCCCTAAAAGGGGGAAATGGGGTAACAAATTCTGAAAATCAACATGGGTATCGTTTGTATGGTTTATCGGGTCGCTGATCATGAAAACGACTACGATTTTAAAATACAACGTAGTGGACGTGAAATACCATCATCCCCTGTTGGGGTGCGATAGGGTTTAAATGTTGAAATGTGTAAATATCAATATGGGTGTCGTTTTTATGGTTTGTTGGGACGTTTATTATGAAAATGGCATCGATTTTGCAATTTAATATAGTGGACATGAAAATTCTTGAAAGTATGTGTGCCAGAGTAAATCGGCTGTAACCGACGGACAGACAGACAGCCACACAAGTGATCCTATTAGGGTTCCATTTTTTCCTTTTGAGATATCTATCGATCTATATATCCACAATCTATCTATCTATCTGTGTATATATCTATCTATCTATATCTATCTATATCCAAGCAAAATACCTTTTAAACGGAAGGTAGTGCATCCCTAGGGGTTGGACCACGGGATGCCAAAAAAAGTTTTTTTTTAATGTCAAAACTTTGACGGCCTGTATCGCCCAAACGGCTGGAGTTAGACCCATGTTGATGGGTGTCTAGGAAAAGTTCTCGACGAGATCTCTCTGCCGAAAGTGTCAAAACTTTACAGGCCCATATCTCCCAAACGGCTGATGCTAGACCCATGTTCATGGTACTCTAAGAAAAGGGCTCGGCGAGGTCTAGATGACGGTAAAAAAAAATGGAAGTTCGTATGAAAGTTCTTTATTACAAAGTTTGTCTGTTTCGAAGTTAGGATCTTTAAATTTTGTGTTTAGACTGACAATTGAAAATTACTTTATACGTGTCTCAGCGTTTGTGATAAATCCAACCCCGAAGGGGTGAAAAGTGGGATGAAGTTGTCTTCGGAAAGTCCTTCAATTTCAAAGTAAAATGACTAAATTTGTTATTTAGGCTGTCCGTCTGTCCGTCCGTATAAACGGGAGACTCGGTAAGTGGTCAAGACCAAGGTGCAACGACCCTTTTAACCTTTTTATTGTGTTTTTTCTCAAAAAGGGTCATTGACCACTTACCGAGTCTTGAGTATGTATTTTTGGCTATATAATTAGAAGTGACCTAATGTATGTATCTCACAAATATTGCAAGTATTAGGAGTGTGTTTACTTTCGTAAGTACTTTCTAAATCCAATAAAAGGAATAGAAAATGAGTGTTTTGATGTCCATAAAAATTCAAGGGATGAGTTCATGTTCTTTCGTCTTGCGGATGCACTCTTCTCATGTAAGGTACATCCAAATAATATTATAAATGTGAAAGTTGGGATGGATTTAAAGTTGTTCAAGTTGTATAAAGTTGGTATGTTTGTTACTCTTTCACGCCGTAGCTGATGAACCGATTGAGTTGAAACATTGCACAAATGTTGTTCTTAACCTGGAATAGGACAAAAGCTACTTTATATCCGATAAATTAGTTCCCATAGGATGGCAATGGGTTGTCAAGTTCCTATAGAAAAGTGATGTACTGTTACTCCTTCACGCCATACCTACTAAACCGATTAGGCTCAACTTTGCAAAAATGTAGTTCTAGACCTGGAATAGGACATAGTAGACCACTTTTTATCCCATTAATCAGTTCAGAGGCAATTGGGTGTCAGTTCCTATAGAAAAGTAATACACATCTTCACACCGTACCTCCCTAACTGATAGGGCTGAAACTGCTTTAAATGTAGTTCTAGACCTGAAATAAGACATACGCTACTTTATAACCAAAAAAAAAATTTCGTTTGGAAACGCGGCATGGCTTTCGGTCTCGCCAAAGACCTTTTAGCAGGGGATTAATTCAGAGAACAAAAAATGGTGTCTTTCGGAAACGCAGCCCGGCCTTCTTCTTCGCCAAAGACTTCCAATGATACTTAAGCAGATGATTAAAATTAATTAGAAAACAAAAGATAGTGTTAACTGGAAATGCGGCTCGGCTTTCAGCCTCGCCAAACATGCTATACTAGGGGATTAAATCAGTTATCAAAGACAGCTGTTACACATTAGCAGAGGATTAATTCAGAGAACAAATAAAATAAACTTTTAACAAAAAAATAGCAACCGACTTCAATAGTAACAGCAGTCATTCACTAAAAAGTTAATAATAATTCTATAAAGACCGATGGTACCGAAGCAACACTTTTGCTGACTTCTTTCTTCCTGAAACGTTATGTTATCTAGAAGTCGGCGTTCTTATATTGGTTTTTATGTTGCTATATCGTAGGAAATACGCCGACTTCTAGATAACATAATGTTTCAGGAAGAAAGAAGTCGGCAAAAGTGTTGCTTCGGTACCATCGGTCTTTATAGAATTATTATTAACTTTTTAGTGAATGACTGCTGTTACTATTGAAGTCGGTTGCTATTTTTTGTTAAAAGTTTATTTTATTTCACATTTTTTAGTGTTGCTGGGTTAAATTGTGAAATATGGGTAGTTCTTGCAAACGTGGTTTTAATATGAAACGAAGTTCAAGTGAGTATAAGTAGCTATGTTTGAGTAGCTTCCTGCTATCAATCTCGAGTTATGTGCTGTCATTCGTTAAAGAGTTCTACGGTGATGAAGCCAAGATCGAAGGTCAGGTGGGTACACTGGCAATTTTCAAGCAATGCCCTGTAATGAGCACCATAACACAAACTGATTGCCGCAATCCAAAGTTATGTGCTGTCATCCGTTGAGGAGTTCTATGGTGATGAAGCCAGGATCGAAGGTCAGGTGGGTATTCTGGTAATCTCCAAGTAATACCCTTGAATTAGCACCCTAACGCAGTGATTGCCGCAATCTCGAGTTATGTGCTCTGATCCGTTGAGGAGTTCTATGGTGAATATAGTGATGAAGCCAGGATCGAAGGCCAGGTGAAAGAATGATGATTTTCAAGTAATACCTTGTAATCAGCACCCAGGTACAAAGCGATTACTTCAATTTCGAGAGGTATGCTGTCATTTTCTGAGGAGTTCCACTGCCTATCTCTGAAGACCTTCATCAGATCATGACCAAACCTAAAATGGGACCTACCTGGAAGTACACTTTTTCAAACAAAAAAAGAATTGTTCAAATCGGTTCAGAAATGACGGAGTTATGGAGTAACAACGCCAAAAAAAAAAAAAAAAAACATACAGTCGAATTGAGAACCGCCTCCTTTTTGAAGTCGGTTAAAAATAGTGTTGATCTGCAAAACGGCTCGGGCTTCGGCCTCGGCAAAGACGAAACAATAATGGCTAATTGTAGGCTGTTTCTCGCGGTCTTTAATAGGTGCCTGGCTGTGGGACTCTTTCCCAGACACTGGAAGCGGGCACGAGTTTGTGTTCTTCCTAAGCCTAACAAAGAGGACTACGCAAACCCAAGGGCCCACCGACCAATTGGCCTGCTTCCAGTGATGGGAAAGGTCTTCGAAAAGCTGTGGAATAACAGGCTCCAATGGCACCTGGAAGCCCGAGGTCACCTAAACGCCAGACAGTATGGCTTTTTGCCGCAGCGAGGAACTGAGGATGCTCTCTATGATTTAGTTGACCTGCTGAAATACGAGAGAAACGTAAGTAAAAAGATCGTTGCTCTCGTGTCACTAGACATAGAGAGAGCCTTTGATCACGCCTGGTGGCCGTTTATTAAATAAAATAAAAAAATAATAAAAGATAATGTATTTGTCTTACAAATGTGCTAATACATATACACACAACAATAAATACAAAAGTGAAAAGACAAAAAGGTCTAAGCTCGGCATACAGCTAGCTACACATGCAGACAGCCGCCGATTTTCAGCTCAGCCTTGTAATACTACATGATGAAACACATATTAGATTAAATTAAAGTAACTACAATAAATATTAACTACAAAATAAATTGAAAAAAGAAAAAAAAAAGCCTACAAAGTTTTTTGAAACCAAAGAACAAAATAAAAATAATAATTAAAAAAATAAAAGAATAAAGAAAATAATAATGTTAAGTTTTAGGAGGGAACACGTAGAGCCTGAGACTGCTTCAAGAGTAGCCATCTGCTACATTTAGTGCGGAAAGAGCCCAATGACTCGACATTTAATACTGGTGGTGGCAGCACATTCCAACATTTAGATGCAACTATCTTGAAGCAGCCCCTGGTATTGGCAAGAGTAGTTTTAGGGGTCTTGAGTATGTTTCTACGAGATGTAGATAACCATTCTAATTTCTTATATAAGTATGAAGGAGTTTTAGTTTTTAATAGGTTAAACAAAAAACATGATAGTTTTAATGCTCTCGTATTAGCCATATTCAAGATACCTTTAGCCTGTAGATGGGGTGAAATGTGGTCCCTCCTAGGAATATTATTGCAAAATCGCATACAAGCATTCTGGACTCGCTGCACAGCTTTAGCTGTTTCTTGGAATAAACACGGACCATACACAATATCACAGTAGCTTAGATGTGAGAGCACGAGACTATTACAAAGCTGCAATCGCACCTTTGGATCTAAAAATGGCCTAATTTTATATAGACTTTTAAGAGCTCCAAAGGACTTAGCCACTTTTTGTTGAACATGCTTTTCAAAATGTAAGTTTTCATCCATCAGTAGCCCCAAATTACGAACACAACTTTCTATGGGTATAATAGAATCACCTAATCTGATTTTTGGATTAAAAACTTTAATTGATTTTACTTGGTGCTTAGTTCCGAGTATTATAGCGACACTTTTTTTAGGGTTAAGCATTAAACTGTGATCTCTTGCCCATTGCATTGTGGCTTTTAAATCTTCATTAAGCTTGGAAGTTGCCTGTTCAATATCATGAGCCGTCGCCGGTGTTTGTACGTATAATTGCGTGTCATCGGCGTATAGATGGAACTTTGTATTTTTAAAAGCTGGAGTTATATTAGATGTATATATTGCAAAAAGGGTGGGCCCCAGTATTGAGCCTTGGATAACACCGCGGTTAACAGGTAAAGGCTTAGACTTGACGGTAGCACCTTTAGCATTGACGCACTGAACTATTTGTGTTCGTTCAGAAAAATATGAAGAGAACCATTGACATGCTTTATTAGACAGACCACAAAGTTTTAACTTAGACAGTAGGAGTGGGATACTTATGCAGTCAAACGCTCGACTAAAATCCAAAAGAACCATCAGCGTGCCATGACCTGCATCAGAAGATGTCAGAACATCGTCAACAATGTTACTAAGAGCAGAAGTGGTGCTGTAGCCTTTTCGGAAACCCGATATTAAGGCACATCTGCAGGCTAAAAACTGTCCTGCGGATGTGTATAGCGTGGTAGACAGCTACTTATCTGACAGGTCTATCACTCTTACATACGCTGGCGTCACTGTCTCCAAGCCCACAACCTGGGGCTGCGTTCAAGGAAGTATAAGTGGACCGTTGATGTGGAACGTCGTAATTGACTCGCTCCTCGAACTGCTCCAGGGCTGCGGACTTCACGTCCAAGCTTTTGCCGATGACATAGTCATAGTAGCTTCAGCCGACTCGCTAGAGGAGCTAGAGTGTATCGTTAGTCCAGTATTAGACTCAATAGCCACTTGGGGTATTTAACACAAACTTAGGTTTTCTCCGCATAAAACCGCTTTGATGGTTGTTACAGGAAAGAGAGACTTTCCAACGGCCCATATCACAATGGCAAATGTCCTATTGCCACCCGTCGACAACGGCTGCTCTTGATCGAGCTGCGGGTGCGTGAGGCGGCCGAGTTATATGCCGTGAAGCGTGGCAAGCCCCTGCTGGAGGCGAGGGACCGTCTGGTGGAGTCTAGAACACCATTTTACCAACTGTCCCATCCTGCCCTTCGGCAGAGGGTTCGCTACACGGTATTGGATCGTCTCGATGACAACGCGCCGGGAGACAAACCAACGCTCCGGTCAGTATCTATACTGATGGCAGCAAGATCGAGGGCAAAGTCGGATGTGCATTCACATACTGGCGAAACGGTATCGAGGTGCTGTCAAAGAAGTTCCGACTGGAAGTATTTTGTACTGTTTACCAGTCGGAGCTTCTCGCATTGCGGCAGGCAATCAGGCTGACGGTGAAGGACAAACACTTCAGGGAGGCAGACATCCTAAGCGACTCACGCTCCTCCCTGGATGCAATTGCGAACCCGTGTTCCACGCATCCCCTTGTGACAGACATCAGGGCAGACCTGGCAGTTGCGGCTGAAAAGGGCGTCCAAATAAAGCTATGGTGGGTGCGGGCTCACATTGGCACTGCTGGAAACGAGCGCGCCGACGAGCTGGCTAAGCATGCCGCCCTACACAAAAAGACAGCCGCAGATTATGACAGATTCCCTCTGTCATATGCCAGGAGAGTGATCCGCCAACGGACCCTAGAAATCTGGCGGGAGGAATACTCCACGTCCGGGAAGGGCAGAATCACCAAACTTTTCTTCCCGGACATTTGCCAGTCTTTCCGAACAATAGTGAGTTTTAGGGTCTCATATTGGATCACTCAAGCGTGGACTGGTCACGGTGGGAACGCACACTACCTTCACCGCTTCAAATGTCGTGACGACCCAGGCTGCTCTTGCTCCCCAGACGTCGATCAGACAATCGAACACGTCCTGAACGAATGTCCAATGTTCGGATCCAGGACGTTGCAGCTCGAACTTGAGTTCGACATGAACATTGAAACCTCAAACTGGAGCTCCCTCCTGGCGGGTAAGAGTTCAGGACCGAAATTTGCCGAATACTGCATCGACGTCATGAAAGCAGTGGCACAAACTAACAAGACGTAAAGCAGCGGGCAGTGCCCCAGAAAAGAAAATAAATATATATTTTTATATACGCTAAAAAATAAAAAAAAAATAAAAATTTCATTGATTAATTATAATAACAGTATCAATATTATTAAAGATAAAATGAAATATTAGATATAAAAGGTGTAATATAATATTCAATAAAAAATTTAGTAACATAATAAACAATGTAAAAGTATAATTATGCAAATAAATATAAAAAAAAAAAAAAAAAAAAAAACAAGGTCCCTGAAAAATTAAAAAACAGGAATAAATAAAAAAAAAAAAAGACGGAAACGTGTCTTGCTCTTCGGCCTCGCCAAAAAAAACTTTACATAGGGATCAAATTAGAGATGATGAGAACCAAAAACACTTTAAATACTCTAAATCAAAGTCAGGTCAACTACTAAAACTGAAAATATTTACAGTTTCGATACGACTATACAAAAACTTAATCAACGCGGGCGAAGCCGCGGGCAAAAGCTAGTATAATATATATATTTTTTATATATAATATATTTATAAATATATTCTTCATTTTAATTTTCAAATGACAGGCATCTGTTAATTAAATCACATAATCTACTGACCATACTGAACAACTTTTTCAGCTGCCCCGGGGCTGAGAGGGGTCTCAAAGAAGGTGTTCGAACCAAAGTAATAAATAATAGTATTTTGTACAAGTGACATAATGTGAGACATTGGGACACGAATGAATAGAATGCAAAAATATCCCAATGTCTAATTATGTCCAGTTGCACACAATATTTTATCTACGACCATCAAAATATCGTCTACACATGACATCCGCACCCTTAATATAAATGCAAAAGTGTGTTTGTTGGTTGGTTTGTTTGTCATTCTTTCACGCAGCGATGGAGCAACGAATCGACGTGATTTTTTGCATAAAGATATTTTATGGGCCGGAAAGTGACATGGGCTACTTTTTATCTCGGGAAAACGCAAAAGAAATCAGCGCGAGCGAAGCCACTGGCAAAAGCTAGTTATTTATAATATTTTTACCAAACATTTCACGAAATATGAGAAAAAGAACACTCGTCATGATATTGTCGTGATACTCGTCATGATACCTGAACCCATGGAATTAGAATGTACTTGCCTGAGACCAATCAGAAGTGAGACCGAGTAGAGGGCGTGGCTTATGAAATTAAGACAACGCGTTATCGCTTGTGATTAGTTTTTTGCGGTGTTATAGTTAAACAATTTGGCCAATCATAGTGCAAAATTGCAGTGTTATAATGTAGTATTAATTATATAACATCGGTCAAACAATGTTGGTACTTCCAAAACCGCTTTTGATGTTGTTATTATCTTATTGCAGTATGGGAGTAGATTAAAGGGGATTCAATGTCATAACGATATGTTTTATTATATAAGGTATTTAGTACGATAACAAATTGTGGTCGGAGTGTAGATAAGGGGGCGCGATGCCCCCTTTTCTACACTGCAACCCAAATTGTTCAACGCTTCGTATTTATGTAATACTTGTTTAGAACGGCAGTTTAAGACAATGCCTTAGTAGTAATAAGCCAAATTAATAGCATGCATAGCGCACGTGTGCGTGTGCTGTCTCTTGCAGCCCCTGACGGACCCTGTCGCTCCCTCCTCACGGGCACTCTTTCTTCTCTTCCTAATGTTCTTCCACCTCTTTCACATTCATCAATCTAGTCATACAGTAAAGCCGATTCTGAAGGCTTTAATTTTAGTTTTAGTGCTGTTAAGACTTAAATTTGTCCAAAGTAATTTAGCTTCTGTTCTTCACACTTATGAGCTATTTTGCAACGATGAAAATTTTGTCTTGACAGCACTAAAACTAAAATTAAAGCCTTCAGAATCGGCTACACTGTCTTCTATTTTACTCTTATTTTATAATTAAATGGTTTGGACATGATGAATAGATTCTCTTGCACTCGTTTCACAGTTACAAACTAATTTAACCCGACTGGTGTCGGTTTTACACAATCATCAAGGGTTTAGATAAGCTCAGGTCAATGGATAAGCTGCTTTGGAAGTTTTTCCGTGCAATAAATGATGAAGATTAAATTAGTTTGTAACTGTGAAACGAGTGTAAGTGCATCTATTCATCATGTTTTTATCCAAGTTTCACAAAGTGCCGACTGCCGACAATCGCAAGTATTAATCATATGAAATGGTTTGGAATTGTGTGTCAATGTCGACATCTATGTGTAGGTACATGTCGAATATGTTTTTTATTTACTTATTCGACTGACAAGAGCCGCAGGTTGGCTGAAATATATTTCAAACAATTTAATACTTTTTCATTTATATATTATAATATATTTCAAACAATAAAAGGCCAAAAATAGCTTAAAAATATTATTAATTCAAGCATATATTTTTTATATTATTTATTCCTTATTCCTATATTTTTATTTTATTCAAGTGTATTTTTTTTATTTAATTTGAGTAAACACAACCTTTGTTATTTCACTTAGTATTTCTCCATATTATAATTTATTAAATAAAACTAATAACTATACATAAAGATAATTTTATTACTTATATTACATAAAAACCGACCTGTAATAAGTGTATGTTAAACAACCTACATTACATAAATTAATATATTTCACTTAATTTTATTTCGTTTTCAATGCAAGTGCTCGTAAAGGCCCACCTTTTATGCATAAAAACCAAACAGAAAGTCGATTATTTTACTTATTTTTTTTTTATTTATTTACAATGGTTGGCTAACCTGCAGCCTTTCCTGTGTACCATAAATGTTATACTTTTTTCCACTGTTTAACGGCTCTGGATACAGTCCTTTTGAGCCAATCATAATTTAAAGTTCACTTATATTTGTTTTATTTCCTCACACTATGCATTGAAAAACTTAGTATGATATACGGGCGTAAAAGCAATAAATTACTCGGTTACGTTTAAAATGCTCGCTACGCTCGTGTTTTAAATCGTCCTCGAAATTTATTCCTTTGCGCCTTTGTTGCATAAACTACTATTAAAATTTCCTGATAAAATGTAAGCCAGTTGTTTTAAGATACGATCATCAAAAAGAATAAGACTGTTTCGTAGATGTTCGGTGCACTTCATCGTGTTTTAAACAAGATTGATCTACTGGAAATACGGCCACTTCCCTGTATCTAAGTTTCTAAAGAACTGTTCAATAGTATGTGAACCTACTTATATATTTTGTCGTGTGCAGATCGTTAAGTATGAAACCGAAAATCTTTCACTAAAAGTCAGAAATAGTGACGAGTGGAGTGAGGAGAACCGTGCAGGTTTACATGTAAATAAATTTGGGGAGCCAAGCGAAGCGGAGCGGAGTGAGGCGACGTAATTTTAACAGAATTACCATCTGCCCATACAGCTAAGAACCTTGTTCCTTGGCAGTCTACTTTGGAAAGTTATTCGATATTATATATTATATTTATATTTATATTTATAATATATTATATTTTTACCCCATACGCGAGACTAGATAACTCTTAGTGCGAAAGGGACGGATTCGTGGAGAAGTAGCAAAAATTCAGTTTTTTATTAATATAAAATGTACTAAAGTTGCTATCAAAATTTCGTTTAACCGTCCTAGATACTGTAAAACCCAACTTATACAATATAATTGCAGTTCATATGTCATTCCAAATTGTCAAACCAGGAGAATTGGTGTCGAAAAAGACCTCATTTCAATAAATATTTGTATCCAGCCGAATTTCTCCAATCGCGTTTCTGTTTAAAATATATCCAGTAAAAGATTCCAAAAATAATATACAATTTTATCAAAATAATACATTATTTACTGACGTGGATATGCAAGTTCTAATATCGTCTATGTTTTTTCCCTTATGGCATATTTTAATTTCTGTACCATTATTTCACCGATTTCTGGTTTGGTACTGGTGGGTATTCATAATAATAATGAAAAATTTCTTTATTGAACACGATAAAATATCTGCACATAGGCGAGCTTAATACTATTTAGTATTTTCTACCCGCTAACCTTTGGTAATGGGGAATTGTGGATGGTAGTGCCATGTTTTCAAAATAGTATTTGATATTTGAATATTTTTAATAGATATTTTTAGTAAATTAGTAAAACATATTATACTACATGCTATATAATAAACATATACTTGTAAATTATTAATTTAAATTTTATCTACATAAAGTGATAAAATACTAATACTTGAAAGTTTACATACATGCATATCTATAATGAAGAGAATTTATTTAGTTTGTATTCATGAATCATTCTGTAAATCAAGAAACTGTTGTTTTATCATGCTCCTAAAGACTGCTATAGACGGAGCTTCGTGGATGTGTAGCGGTAAATTGTTCCACAAGCGTATTGCACTCACAGTGAAAGAATTTGTAAACATGCATGAAATATGCTTAGGTGTGCAAAGAAGCCAAGCTTTGCTCGGTCGTTGCTGATGGTCGAGCGATGAAAGGGGCACAAAACGTTCTTTAAGATATGATGGGGAACTAGGGTTATGGAGAATACCATAAAGAAAGATCAGAACGTGGGAATCTCTACGGAATCTGATATTCAGCCAATTGAGTTCAGTGCAGAATTCTAAAATGTGATCATACTTACGCAGTCCGAATCATGTAACGGATGCATAAGTTGAGAAGACGGTCAAGCTTATTAAGGAGTTCTTCAGTGAGGTCGGTATAGCTTACACTAGGGTTGCCATTCGCTCTCGGTACACCGGGACATGTCACCGGTTTGAAGGCCCGGTCCCTGTCGCCCCGGTTGACCTAGGTACCAAATGTCCCGGTAAATAATTACTTGGAAAATAAAATGCGTTGATATCGTAATATTAACAACAGTGGCACAGAATACTGTGACAGTGGAGTCACACAATCAAAGAATTTACCTGATAAAATTTTGTTTCCCCACCGCATTGGCAAGATGTTGAAATGAAAAGGCAATAATATTATGTCAGTTAACAATAGGTATTGCGGATACTTGTTTTAAATAAAGACTTTATGGAAAAAATAAAAGGCAATAAAGATAAAAATAACAATAAATGTTTATAATAAAAATCTTTTATAGACATATTTTTGAGTTGACAACAAATGTCCCGATCAGTATTTAGACTCTTATTAACCCTAGCTTGCACCCGCATAATCTAACATGGGGAGCAATAACGAATCAACAAGATTAACTTTAGCAGAATATGGCAGAAACTTTTATTATTTTCTTACTGCATTCAGGCACATGCAAATCCCAGGACATGTTATTTTTGATGTGCAAACCCAGATTTTTTACCTTAGTGCTGTAAGGTGGTGGTATATTGTAAAAGCAAACTTGAGGTAAGGTACTTTAGTCAGTTTGTCCACTAGAGCTCTACTTCCCAGAATTATGACTTTCTTTCTTTCTTTCTTTCTTTCTTTCATGACTTGCGTTTTAGAAGGATTATTATTTAAGAGGTAAGCGAGTGGGTAAGATGAGAGATACGTTGCGCGTCACATGGGTGGCATTAGAAATTCTTAATTCTTATTCTCAAACGGTTTTAAGCGGTTAATTTTGTATAACCCAACGCCTAAACTTCGTACCGGTTATAAGCGGTTAATTTTCTGTGGCCATATTTTTTCGGTATGACGTCATTTCGGTGATAGATGGTATCGTAGTTTTTGGGTTATTCAATTTTTGATATTTTAAAAAGTCTTCACAATAAAATATCATAGGTGTACAAAGTTCAAGACTTAAAAATTTGTGTTATAATATATAACTATCTGTTACCCACGTTTCACTGGTGGTTATTGCAATAGTTTGTTGTGAGCCCCAATCCCCGTACTTTAGATACAAATATAGACCCACAGCAGCACGCAGCCTGAACAAATAGGCGCAAAAACGCGCAACTTTCGTATTGGAGGTTAAAATATTCTAACCAATGTACAGTCAACAAAAGAAATAGGTAACAAGGGCCAGCGCAAGACACTTGAGATGAGGAATACTAGGTCAATTAAGTACTATATCGTAAACTATGACAGAAATAAATTTCTATGTTTGAACACTTGGCGATTTATCTATCGCAATTAGATATAAATTAACATTTTATCATTGCCGTATAGAAACGCAGAAAGAAATTGCATTGAAAATAGCTTTAAATACACTAGCGTCCTCTAGGCGCCAAATGGCTCACTGTAAAGTAGTTATCTATAAATATCATTGCAGTATGGAAAAGCACATCGGTAAATTAACGAGTTGTGTTGAGACCTGGATAGCTCAGTTGGTAGAGCAGTCGCCCGGTAAGCGAGTGGTCCCGGGTTCGAATCCCAGTTTAGAGCTCCTCACATCCAGATTTACTTTTCTTTCTGCGTTTCTATACTGCACAGGTATAATGTTAATTATCTCATCTGTCACTCATCAGTGGGTCTTAGGATCAAAGTGTTTGCGCTGGGTCTGGTTATTTATTTTTTTGTTGACCGCACCTCAGAACGGTTATCTAACTTACAAAGTCTTAAAAGTTGTTGAAAAATTTGTCTATTCAAAATAAAGCTCAAAAAGTTTTTATTTTAAACGTGATCGCCACCTTTTTTAGTAAACTGTTACAGCACATCTTTCGTTTTGTTCCAAGCTGGACATCGGCCATTAATCAGGGGTAAACTACGAGCACGCTTGAGAACTAAAAAGTTTCAGAAAATAAGGAAAGTTTTGTTCTCATTGAATTAAGGACCGAAGTCGAGACTTTGTTGTTTCTTTGTCGATAGTTCAGGCAAAAAGTTAAAGAGTAATTTACATAAATAAATTAGTGCAAAGACCATTGGCGTATTTGTGTATGCTGGACGACTTCTTAGAACGATTGTTTACATGTACAGTAGAGATCACATCAACTTATACACTTGCAGTATTACATTAGCCTGTATAGTATAAGATATTATGATATATTCAAAGTCTAATGTAAATTTATAAACATAGTATAGCCGATTCTGAAGGCTTTAATTTTAGCTTTAGTGCTGTCAAAACTAAATTTGCTTCATTGCAAAATAGTCCTTAACTGTTAGGGTTAGAAGTTAAATTACTTAGAAAAATTTCAAGTTTTGACAGCACTAAAACTAATATTAAAACCTTCAGAATCGGCTTTAATACCTATATAAAATATTACTGAATTAGTCGGAACTAGAGTATGTCCTGTTCTTGGTGACAGATAAATTTAATTTTTTTATGTTTCACTTTCCACCACACAAAACAATGAATATTATTAATTCAAGAGTTTTATTTTTCTTACAGCAAGATAATCTTTTTTTCAAAGAGACCATAATATTCTTGTTTCAATGTAATTTACCTACTTTCATAAAAGTAATATTATAGATTATTTTAAGAAATACGACGTCAGTCGTCTATAGACATCCAAAATGACATCAATATTGCTTCTGGTTTCGAATATTTTTAAACTAGGTATATTTTCTCTTTAATAGTTTCCAAATACTCTAACAATTCATGATTCGGCTCGTTTTAGTGAATACGAACAGTTCAGAACAATTGTATGCGCATTAAATCTTTAGCACTTCTGCACTCGTATACCCACAAAACATTGAAAAACCTTCAAGTCTACTATACCCCTTTATTGAGAGTAAAGAGATTTTGTACCGTAAGCGTATACTAATCGACAAGTTGAGCTCTTTTAAGCACTCAAAATCTTCATTCGCTCAGGTAAACTGTAAAAAAACATAAATATTTCTAAACAAAAGCAATTTTCTTAGCGATGATATGAAAAAATTTGCTACATTTGTCTTATTTTCATTATGTTTTGTTAAAGTTGGAAGTTGTATATAATGTTTTAATTTTGTTCCTTCGCAGGGGTTCATTTTTCAAAGATATTTAGGGCTTAGCCGACGGACGTTCGCTCAGAAAAGTTATGAGAAATTAAATTCATAATAAGCTTATCACGGTTGGTAAGATGAAAATAACAGAAATGTCTATTATTCATTACTTTCTTATGCAACTGACTGAACATCAAAAGATAAAAGAATCGGAGAAGCATCTTAATTTTTTATGTTTTTACTTCGGTTTATGGTCGGCAACCATAAAACCATAAATCTTAAGGCGATATGCGAAAAAATACGGGTGTTTCTTTTCTGTGTAATTCATAAAATACAGGGAAAATTAAAATCAGTTTCTGGTATATGCATTTTGACTATATAATCTAGGGATTTGATTTTGAAAAACATGTTTGGATAAACTTTCCTCGATAGAAATAATTGTTGAAGTGAGGTCTTCTAAAACACTTTTCTCCTCGTTTAACGAGTAGCAGCCATGAACAGAACTCAAAAATATTTTATTAGATGGGTTTCAACAATATGTAGATATTTGATTTTGGAAATTTTACTAGTTAGTTTAGCTTTTTTAATAAAAATATAAAACCAACTTTTTTCCGTTTTGCCCTGAATCCGCTCCTCTCGCACTGCGCGATTTTTCCCTTGGAGTGACAGTGACAAAATTAAAATTTGCATATAGCTTTTTAACAACCATATTTATAGTTTCAAACAATTTCTCGTAAAAACCATTTTTGTATCGTTTTCAAACTCTCTACAATTTCTATTTCCATTAATTTGTTTAATTTGTTTAGACGTCAGTTTCAACATTTATTTATTCTTTATTGTTCACAGAAATACGAAACCAAATACAGTTAATGATATTATGCTCATTAGTGATATTATCTCTAGTAAGAGATTATATTACAGCAAACCATTAAGGCGCTACGGAAAAAAATCGACACTTTTAGAACTTCTATATCTATTTCGGTAAATAATGTATAATTTTGATAAAATAGTATATTATTTTTGGAATATTTCTCTAGGAATCTGTTTAAACAAAAAAGCGATTGGAGAATTTCGGCTCGAAATATTTATTGAAATGAGGTCTTTATCGACATCAATTCTCCTGGTTTGACAATTTAGAACGACATATGGACTGCAATTATATTTTATTAGATGGGTTTTAACAGTATCTAAATAGGACCTGGTAAAACGACATTTTGATAGCATTTTTAGTACATTTTATATTAATAAAAAAACGACTTTTTGCTACTTTTCCACGAATCCGTCCCTCTCGCACTGAGGGTTTTTTCGCATATGGAGTAACAGGGACGCTAAAACTTTTACATATCGCCTTAAGAAAACAGTAAAATTGAGATTAGACTCATCATATCCAAGTGTACAAAAAATAAAAGTAGCCCAGTATACATACACGTATAGTATATCGTCACGACATGAATCCCCGAAGGGGTGTCAAAGGTGTTCAATGTGTGAACTGTGAAATGCAAGTCACAGTCCACACTCGGACCACCCTCGTTTCACCCACGTTTATTATGTCCCAACGTGATGTGTGGTGAACCCTATCGCCCCGTTCATCGGGTACAAATACAATGTTTTAGGGAATGCTGGTTCGGTTACAATGTTTTGTTTCACTTTTCAGTAAGTGGTAAGTAAGAACAAACACTATGCACATAAATTCCGAAAAACTTTTTGGTGCATACCCGACCGGGGATCGAACTTGGATCTCAAGATAGAGAGGCCAACGTGTTACCCCTGAGCTACACGTATAAACCCAATTTTAAAATAATAATAAAAGTTCTTAACATTTAATGCATAAAATATCATAATAAAATATCAAGATATCGGATCAAGAGGTTCCGGATCAGTACCTGACATGTTTTTAGAAGGTATGTGGGCGTATGATAAAAGAAAATGAAAGATTTCGAACACAATTAAATCTTTAGTTCACGAAACGCGTGCAGTTCCGAGGAGACTAGCACTCTCTGTGATGGTTTCGTTCCGAATGATCGCTGACTTCCCGATGCTGCCTCTCCAAGACTCCGTACAGCTCCACCAGGTGGCGCTTGCGTTTCGCAACAACTTCCGGAGTCATGAATACGGACGACTCATGACCCAAACCTCCCGTACTCATTACTGAATCCGACATATAAATGTAAATAAGTATATACATAGGAGAGCGGAACTATGTAAAGTAGGATTTCTTCAAAGTTTCCGTCAACATACGCTAAGCTGATCAAATACCGACGAAATAACTAATATCTAAATAGTACAGACTCAATCAATTAATGTAAGTTATTTACATACGAAACTCTACTTTGTTAGTTCAGCACCGAAACCGTTCACAAAGTTAGTTTAAATTACTCGCAATTTGCATTATTTCGTATACAAATGTGAAAGTGGGGAATACGTTTAACGCATAGAAGTTGGCATTCATATATTTGTCACATTCATGCCTTTAAGTAGTCATTAAAAATTAGGTATATTATTCTATTTTTAGTTTGTTTTTTTATTTATTCTTCTAGAATGTAAAATTCACATACAAGATAAAAAGAACTATGGTGAAAAAAATTAAATATTTAAGCGTTCTTTAGGGCTTTTTTTTTCAAAACAGTTAGGGGCTATAAACATTTGAAATAGTGAAGTTATCGTAGATAATTTTTGTCAGATACAAGTATAAATCCGCTAGGATGAGCGTTTTATTTTCGGAGAGTATACAAGGCTGGCTAAACTCAGGCACGCGGGCCAAGAAGTGGGCCGCCAAGGCATATGAATTTGCCCGCCAGCATTTCAGTCGGCCGGCTAGCCGAGAAATTTCTATCAGGAGAACCGCTTTACAGCTCACATTAAATATAAAGAAATATTTTTTTTTTATTTCATTTAATATACAAATTAAGTAAATTTAAGAATTTTTGTCTTTTTTGTGTATAAATTATCTTATGAATATGGTAGTAGTGGTGGCCCGGCGCTGCCACAGTCTAAGAAATTTTGCTCACCTGGAAAATCTTTTGGCCAGCCTTGGTACATACGAGTAATATGTATAGATATTTTAAGTATACATAAATAAACAATATTGGAAAATGGAAAAATGTTGTTGTCAGCCAAGCTTTTTTTTTTAAAAAGATCTACTTGTTTTGATAAAAACTTTAGTTAAACTGAAGACATTTTAGTCGAACCTCAAATATTAGAAAATTCTAATACTTCCCAAGTAAATTCTTATACTACAATAAAACACTTCCCAAGAACATACACTTCTGCTGTATCACACACACTGGCACACATAAAGTAGTATCTTTTATGCGTTAGTAACACGTTACACTCCTAAACAGCAAACTATTAAACTGTACATTTCCATTTACACCAACAAAGTGGTAAATACCCAAAGAGTGTGGTGAAGGTTCAGGCTTTTCGATTCTCCAGATTTGTTACAAAATATTTAGAAAATTATTCGCCAAAATTACAACTTTTATCTAAAAGCAATGTATATAATATACCATGCATATTAGTTAATTATGCATTAACGTATTTTTAATTATATTATGGTAGCTTTTAATTTAATTTTTACAACTTTACTCTTATGTAAATTTTTATTTTATTTTATGTTATGGAAAATCTAATTATTATGAAGCTACCATAATATCATTAACGCATTCAAATTGAAATTATTTAATCAGTTTTTCTAAATACCATCAATGAATTTAATATTTCCTTTGAAAGATACTTGAATAAAGATTTCTGTACGGGTAGGTAGAGCAGATAGTCGGGGGCGAAGGTTAAAAGTACAATTATATTACTAGCCAATTGTAAACGATTGCAACATGGCACTAAAAGTAGTAGCTAGGTATTTTGTAATGGGTATACAGTCAAAAGCGATAAAGGAAGACCAGTTGAATAAATAGTTACGCAAGTTACTCTACCACTAACCAGCCTTATATTTGGCTAAAGCAGTGTGAATTATTGAACCATAATAGATTTTTCAATGCAAGTGCTCGTAAAGGCCCACTTTTTATGCATCAAAAATGAACAGAAAGTCGATTATTTTGCCCTAGGGCTTTGTTATTATTATTTTTTTATTATTTATTTACAATGGTTCGCTAACCTGCAGCCTTTTATGTGTACCATAAATGTTATACTTTTTTTTCCCACTGTTTAACGGCTCTGGATACAGTCCTTTTGAGCCAATCATAATTTAAAGTTCACAAGATTATATTTCACACTATGCATTGAAAAACGTAGTATGATACACGGGCGTAAGAGCAATAAATTACTCGATTACGTTTAAAACACTCGCTACGCTCGTGTTTTAAATCGTCCTCGTGATTTATTCCTTTTCGCCCTTGTAGCATAAATTACCATCATATTGCTATTGAAAATACTATCTTCTTTATTCTTGTTTCAAGACAAAAAACAAGAGAACGTAGGTTTGAGTGTAGTACAGAATATAATAATATTGTAATATGAGAGAAAATTGTAAAAAGTAGAAAGATTTAGGGCACAAATTTATATGTAAGTATAATGTAATCACTACTTAAGCATTAAGAACTACGCGAAAGTGCTGCTACTTTAGAAATAAAATCATTACTTTCCTTACGGAATATTTGATGGAATTATTGACAACCTGCTCAATAGACAATTGTGTTCCACGAGCTAAAATTAAAATTATAACTTCTAATAAAAACGGTCGCTTTTATGACAACATAAATAGATGTTGTATATGAAAACTCAGAAATAAAAAAAACTGCTATCTCTAGGCATTAATTCAGAATTAAGCATTCTGGTAAACAAGAATTATGTTTTTTTTTTTCTTAAAAGTAGCACTACTTTCTCAGCTCTTAAAGACTAAGTACGGGTGTAAGGTCAAAACACGAAGTAACCAGTTGAAGATTTATATAAAATGCTCACCTCAATACGTGTTATGATCGGGATAGCTGACCAGTTTCAGCAGATTTAGACTGCCTTCATCTGGGCGAGTGAAGATGTAAAAGATGTCTTCACTCGCCCAGACGAAGGCAGTCTAAATCTGTTGAAACTGGTCGGCTATCCCGATCATAACACGTATTGAGGTGAGCCATTTATATAAATCATGACTTATCCTCAAGTTTTATTTAATTCTACAACCAGTTGAAGTGTATCCATGTACTTAACTCATATTTTTTACCTACTTTCCATCTTAATTTATATGAAATTCGTACGGAAAAAATTAATTTATAAGTTTTACGTACGCGGAGGAGCATTGCAAAAGAAAACACGGTACACCGGAGACCCACTTTTTAGTCGCTTTCTGTTACGGCAAAAATATATCTACCATGACACACGGATAGCAACAGGAGCAAAAAGGACACGTGACTAAAAGTGAGTCTCTAGTGGACCATGTTTTCATGATGCGAGAGCTGTTGAAATACAAGCTATCGATATATCGATAAGACAAAATATATTTTCCTATGCAAGGCTGCATATAAAGTCAGATTGAGCACCTCATCTACAAGGTGAATTAGTGAACATCGTCCAAATTCATATTTGAGCCTTGCTAAGTGATCAGCATCATGAACCAATAACGGTTTTTGTAAAATTCATAAAATGAAATTTCGACTCCCCATAGTGATTCACTCAAGACTGGGAGTGAATTACTATGGGAAGTCGAAATTTGATTATACGAAAATATATATATCACAAAAATTGTTATCGATTCATGATGCTGATCACTTACCAAGCCTCTAATATGAATTTGGACGATAATCAAAAAGTCACCTTGTATAACCTTTTCTTTTAATTTAAAATAGCGCGCCCTCAGCCATATGGCTGGTTACAACCAACAAGAAACACGCGCTCACGAAAAACCGCATTTTTATATTGTTAAAATTTTCACATTATTCACTTATTTTAATTGCAAATTTCAAAGGTGTATAATTTAAGGAATGCCCTTTAACAATCGAAAAACATGAAATTAAGAGGTAATTTCGTTTTTTTTTTCTATCGAGCTTTTGCGTTTTTTCCAAAATGTTTAGTCTACTACTCGTATCTACATTATTTTTATTCAACCGATTCACCAAGTAACACAATGTGAAATGGTCATTTGAAGTTGTGCAAATATTGTGACCTTATACGGTCTCTTACCTAACGGTCGCTGTCCAGTTATATTTAGTAAAGTTGGGTTTATTAAAAATATTTTTAGAATATACTACCTGGTTATGATAACTTGAGACCTGGCAAGCCAGAAGTAAATATCCTGTATTATGAGAGATCGCGAGCAGGATAAGCAAAGCGGGGTCTCAAGTTATCATATAACACGTACCATAATCCAAAAGTTTGCATTTCGTGTTAGGTAAGGTAACAAAAAATCCACTGAGATATCTTTATTATTAAAACTTGTGTGAGCTGATAGTCGTCGCCCTAAGAACGACACTCGCCTTGATAATGCTGAAACTGTATCGGTGAAACGGTTGGCATATAGTCAACAACAATCACAAGTGAGTGTTCAAGCCGTATGTAATAATAATTTATCTTTATTACTAAACACGTTCCAATATATATATATATATATATATATATATATATATATATATTTATTAGTTTTAGAGATGTATATTATGGGCTTAAGAGCTACAATACCTTTGCCTAGCAATAAAAAAAAACGAACTGTCAATGTCTAGTGTCACTGTGTCACCGTGTCACGTGTCACTGAATTTCCATATCATGCTCTATGGTCACGCCATTTTGTTTTTTTTTATACAAGAAATAATAATTAGGTGTAGTTGTTGTAGGTGGTGGAGCTGATGCCGGGCTCGACGTGGAGGTACCACCATCTTACTTGGAGACCCCTCGAAGTAATTCGGGGGAGAGTAAGAGAACAGCTCACAGGAAAAAAACCCGGAGGCCCACCATGCCTGGGCCCGATGGATGGCGGTATATCCATCCCTAATAGCCGGGCCTTATATGGAACAGACTGGTGACGGGCAGCGGCGTCACTGGTGCGAGGGTTCCAGCACCGTGCTCACCAACTCGCCTGCCCAGCGTGTGTGAGTATGGGCAATTCTTCCAGGATGACCGCCGGGAGTGACAAAGTCCTGGAAAGGCTTATGTCCAGCAGTGGATGAACTAGGCTGATGGATGGATGATACATGATTATTGTTACGAGAGCCATTATGGGCGTAAGGCTTTAAGGCTAAAAAACCAAAATTTGGGAAAGGGTAAAATACAAACCCTTTAACTTTTACCTACTTTCATTTTAGCTATCAAAATAAGCGAGTTTGAAAATGTTGTGTATTACGTGTTGTAGGTACGTACCAAATTAAACTAAGATAAGGAAATGATCGGTCTTGTACTTTTGCGTTATAAATAAACTGTGAAGTCTATAAACCTAAATTAGGTTTTCATTACACAACTAAGTACAACGACGGCAAACTTCGCAATTTTAGTTATCTAATGAAAACAAAATTTACATACCATGTGGGTTTATAGCATTCAAGTTACTGCGTTTCATTAGGAGGAGTTTCATTATTTTTTTAGATCCGCTGTAAATGTTAACTTAAATGTAATTATATCTGACTGAATAACGCTTGAATATCAAAGTAAGATAGTTCTTGTATTTGTTTATGTAAGTCTATGGTATCTATTAAAATTAAGTTTAATTTGGTAGGTTATTTGTATTTACACTTTATTGATTTTCATTTAATTTACTCTATCTATTACGTCTATCCCCCTATTTTTACTTTTCTAGTGACTTTTTCTTCACCACCCAAAGGTTGGCTGGAAGAAATCGCTTTAAGTGATAAGTCCGCCTTTGTACAAAATTATGTTTACAATACTCTGTTTTCTTTTATATGTCTTTTGTGTACAATAAAGTGTCAATTCATTCATTCATTCATTCATTGTTTTAGAACAAAATTAAATTTTCATCATAGATAATGATATCTTTTTACAATGAAATACAATTTATGAAAAATTGTGGTTCTTTATGATAAGATGATTGAAGTCTGCACTTGATATGGGTTATATTATTTTCTGACTAATTTTTGCCCGCGACTTCTTCTGCGTTGACTTTCTTACATTATTATCACGTCCTTATTTTCTTATCCCTTGGTTAAATTAGATATAAGTAATTTGATGTATAGTATAAGTTTATGTTAAAAAAAAGACATGATCTTGCCAAGTTTCTTGCCCGTTCTTCTTAGCAAGACTAATCGAATGAGCGGAGGTAGGCATGTATTTATATATGTAACCTATTACTATGTAGTATATAGGATGGGATTTGGTCAGCCGCCTGGGTTCGTGCTGGGGGCTCGGTTAGGATCATTGAACCGTGTTCCTGGTCCCTGGCCGGGTCTCCGGTGTGGGTTCGAGTGGTTGATTGGATTTCACCTTGTATAATTTTACCTATAATTTTAATCGTATATACAAGGTGAATTTTTGATCATCGTCCAAATTCATACTGGTGGCTTGGTAAGTGATCAGTATCATGGATCAATAACAATTTTGGTGAAATTCGTAAAATGAAATTTCGACTCCCCATAGTGATTCGCTCGGGAGTGAAACTGAATTTCTATGGGAAGCCGAAATTTCAGTTTACGAATTTCACAAAAATTGTTACTGATCCAAGATACTGATCACTTATTAAGCCTCCAGAATGAATTTGGACGATGATCAAAAAGTTACCTTGTATATATATTGCTATATAAATTAAATAAACATTTAATCTGGTTCATGTACGTTTATTATTTTATTAAATATATTTTTATAAGATTAAAATTTGACTTGTGAAAAGTGTATTATATAAACCTACTTTGCAAAATGAACTTTTTGAATTTTTTTAATTTTACATGTGACTCTTCTAATACGTAACTTTCTAGTTATAAAGGTGTACACCTTATGAACTGTTAACGCATTGTTAAAGGTATCGTTATCGTTATGTATAGATGTATAGGCGCAGTTACATGCATATTGTTGTTTTTTCAAAAAAGATGTACCCTTCGCTACACAACAATGAAAACCATATCCAAATCTGTACAGTAGACAGATCCAAGAGTCCAGGAAACTTCTTTTGAGTTCCTGTTTTCTTTAGACGGACAAAACCTTTCTAACGACTTTACTATCAGTAAGGAAGAAAAATGAAAAAAAAAACTGTAAATGTTTTTGATTATATTTGAATTTCGAATTTTGTTTTTGTTAATAATATGTGTAGAAAATTGAAATAAGTAAAGAAAATCTAATTGAAAATGAAACAACAAACATATCTGTCTTGTTTTTTCCACATAACTATTTTTATCATCCACCGCTCTACAAGTCTGACAATGCTTTTGTAAAATGCAAAAACTATAGGCATTTGCATTGAAATTGTAGCAATATATAGTTGAAATACAACTGTTATGTTATTATTACAGAAGAGCATTACGCGAGTGAGACGCGTTCGTGAATTGTTTACACTGTATTTGTGAATATTTTGAAAACATGTGGATTAGCTTGATATTGTTTGGGTGTTTGGCGTCCGTTTTTGGAAACCAAGGGAGTGAATGTAAGTAAACATATTTTAAATATGAATTTATACATCTTACTGTAACAATATCATGGTGTGGTAGTCGACGTATGAAATCTAAAGAATGGTAATTCTAACGTGTGATTATATTCTTGGTAAAAACACCGTCTTGTTCTGTTTAACTAATACTCATATAATAGGTCTTTACATATGAAATTGCCAAAATTTTCTTGCATATTCATGAGTTCATAATTCCAGTAATTCCATAGCTATTTCAATTATTTGTTTAAGTTTGTAAGTTGATTTCAAGGTTTTACATCAACGTATTAAATTATGTTTTTGTTTTCAGTTTGATTATAAAAATAAAATCTTCAAAAACAGTTAGTCCTAAATACCATCCATTTCCATATTTTCCATGATAAGATTCGTAATAATCTTTTACAGCTGACAGTTTTCAAAATTTAAAATAATGTTGCTGTTAGTTTCATGTTGTCTCATTCATACACAAAAGAAATAACATAATTCGGATTTGTCAATCCTAACAAAAAAGTGCAAATATGTTTATACTGAAAATTGAGTTTCCTTCAAATTCTCTATAGAAAACGGCAATTTGATATGTAAAGACCTAATATTACCTAATGAAACAGAACAAGTGTTTTTATTAAAGTGTTGACAAAGTTTCACCAAGTGGTGACAAGCGCAATTAGTATTAATCAAAATGTTTTTATTGCCTTGTAAATTTATAAATTTACTAGCGAACGCCCCGCGGCGTTGCTCGCGTAAAATCCCGTTTTTCCCATTTCAGCTTTCTAGGGCCAATGGTTTGGGCTGGACGCTGATGAATCAGTCAATGTGTGATCAGACACATGCTAATTTATATGCCAAATTAGAACTAAAAACTGGCCAAGTGCGTGTCGGGCTACGCGCAATGTAAGGTTCCGTAGTTGCCCATCACAATATGGCAAGTAAGAAGTTGGCTCTATGAACATATTAATTGAGTTTACGGCTTAACGGCTAATAACGTATTAAACTTGCCCACATAAGACGATGGAAACTGAAGAAGGAGTTATAAATATTATTCGTTAACTTGTAAAACCTAGCTGTAATAGTTTTTTTTTTAACTTCGTGATATATCTATCCAAATCCAAAAACAAACGGTTAGCTGGCAGGGGACACTTTAAAGCTTAATATTTTGCAAATGAATCCTCAAACCGAAAAAGTGTTTGACACACCCGCAATATTTTTGAACCACTTATGCAACGACACCCCACACCAAGGGATAGACGAGAAAAAAAATTCATCCCCACTTTATGTGTAGGAGAGTTCTACTATAAAATCAAGATTTTATTTTACGACTTTGTAGGCGTGATTAATATATATACCCATTGCATGCTTAATTACAGCTTTCTAGTAAAAAGATTCTCTGAGCTAAGCCGCGGACAGACAGAAGAACCGACGGACATGGCAAAACTATAAAGGTTTCTTGTTTTGTACGGACCCCTAAAAAAGCCTCTCAAAAACGGTGGTTTACCAAAAGCGTAGACAATATTGTTTTATCAAAAAACTAATACTAATTTCGCATCGAAAATATAATAAATATTCACAGTATTGCCAAATTTTTGTTTTTGGCAACACACGTTTTGAATTTTGTACCCGCGACTAAATCGGTACAATTGATTTGCTTTCGCAAGTTTCATCGGGAGTGCACGTAATAGCGAAACGAAATAGCAATACGAGTACATCTGGTCACACCCACAACTGAGTTGCTGCGTGACAAACATCAGAATTCATATTATGGCCCTTAAATTTTAGTGCTAACTTAAGGCGTATGACCACGCTAAATAAGCAACTCCATGTGTGTCGGTACAAATATCAACGGA
The DNA here is from genome assembly GCA_934047225.1 of Ypsolopha sequella. NCBI lineage: Eukaryota > Metazoa > Arthropoda > Insecta > Lepidoptera > Ypsolophidae > Ypsolopha > Ypsolopha sequella. Next base: position 28,527,954 of record OW203987.1, read on the forward strand.
AACGACATTGAAATAACGTTCATTTCAGCGTGCCTTGAAAAGTGGCTGTTACGACAACCACTGCGTCTCTGGCTAGCGCAAAATAGGAGAAAATAATACTTTTCACATGGACGCCATGAACGGAAAACAATTTTGCTCTTAAATTTTTTAGATTTAAAAATTTCTTATAATTTGGTGAATTAATAATTAAAATTGATTTAGGCGTTTGGAAGGAGTAAGAGAATTCTTGTGTTAATCATGTGAAACTTTCGATGACTTTAAATTTTTTTTGTCAAAACTTACAATAGAAAAACAGTTTATGAAACTTAAAATTTATTTTTGACTCTATAATGCCTACAATATACTTTTATGAAAGTTTTTGGACCACCCGTGTGGGAGAAATAGGCCTTCAAAGACAGGTCCAAATTGCAGTTGGCGTATCTATTCGCCTTTATGCTTTTTGGTATTGCTCCGAAATAGAACCACATTTATCACAGATAAAGATTGGTTGCGGTTTGTAGATAAACATTGCGGACAAGTTGGTCAGTCACTCTGTATGCTTTCAGCACCAACCTTCATCATCCATCCACATCACACACAAACCGTGTTGGTATAAGTAACGTACCTTTAATTAAATAAATGTAAAATTTGATAATGTGATAAAAAATATAATAATAAATTATTTTATTTTATTTCAACTTTTCAGTCAAAGAAATAGACTCGATCTACGATGAGGTCCCTTGCCTGTCAATGGGAGGAAGATGCGTCCTCTCCAAGGATTGTTCGGAAGAGAAAAGGACAGACAATCATGGACTGTGTCCAGTCCAGCAGAAACGAGGTGTTGAGTGCTGTTATGGAGGTTAGTATTGCTATTTTTAAGGCGAGTGTATTTGGAGAAATCTGTCCTACTCCAACGCTTTCATTTTACACTTGTCTACCCTACTCAGTGGAAGAGGGCTCAGAAATCTCGCAATTTCAATATATATTTTTTTTATTTTGGAATTAAAAGGATGGGTTTTAATATGATTACTCAAATGAAATGATATTCAATTCATATATTTAGGCCTATCTTTGTGATTTATTGGATGCAGCCAAATGCAAGTGACCGTGTTATCGAACGGGCAAAATATTAAAATCAAAGACAGCAAGGTTAGGGACTAGTGGTTTTTTTGTTTACAGATCATATGACAATTATTTGTTTACAAATTTAATTATTACACTTTCCTCACACTATCACACTAAAGGAGCCTCCTTGAGTAGCGTAATCAAAGGTATACATAAAAGCAGTGTTTACCCCAAATACGACCGTCGAACTGTGGACAGTTAGACCAATATGCAACTGACAAATATATTTCACTTCAACTGTTTGCTTCGGTCAAACCGTGTAATTATCTTCATGATAAGTTGTACCGGGGAATATTAATTTTACTTTTGTAGGTGCTTTTTGTGTGAGTTCTTCTTAGGTCTTAACGATGCTTTACATCAGGGGATTTAAATAAATCCACCGTTAACGGATTATGATGCAGTTTTTACTAAATCTGGATCTGATGATGTCTCGTGATACAACGAATTCTAAATATCTTCGTGCTCATGATCAACACCCACAAAATGCAACTATGTGCCATGATAATTAGCATGAATAACTAAACGGATGTTCGAGACGAAAAATACGTCCATGATTTCCAAATAAGTATCCGCAGGAATAGTATTTTTTAAACAACACCAACTGTTTGAGATTTCACTGCGATAGAAAGAATAATTTAGCCAAATGTGAGTCGGACTTGCGTACCTACCAAGGGTTACATACCACTACATAATATGGTACCAAACCCTTGAAACATTATGGTAAATAACGACAAAGGCCACAGCAATATTAATACAAAAAAATGTATTAGCTGTAATCCCTATTTCGTTGTGTTGTAATTCTAACATACATAATGTACTTACTATAAATGAGTGGTAATGAAGTTCCGGGAATTTAGTTATAACTTAGGACATGACAGCACTGCGTCGTTTGTAAACATATTGTAAACATATATTATGTCTGAAAAGCGAGACCTCTTAAGTTGAAGTTTGAAGTCAATAACACGTTTTTTTTTGTGTTTTATCCGCGTTTTTCGAAAGTAACATTTTTAGTTGCATGGTGAAAATGAGTGACTTACATTACAAGCAACGTGTTGTGATCCAATTTTTAGATTTGTTGTCTCGCATTCAGAGCGACGGTAACTCGCCGAGAACAGCTGGATCTTGTACAACACGCATATTTGTCGTTCAATTTGCAAGAGATTTTGGCGAAAAAAGGCATTCCAACGTTGCCGCAGCCACCCTAACTTTTTTTATCCCCAAAGATGAAGTCGCACCTCATGGTGGCGTACAGGAGGTCAAAAAAGCTGTAAGCGCGGTGCTAAACGTGTTTACTTTGGAGGATTACTAATCATGGGAGCGATGTTGGAATCGATGTGTAGAGTTAGAGGGAGACTATTATGAAGGTCGATAATGAAACTTTGCTCATTACTTAATTTGCTTGTGTTTTATTAACAAATTCCCGAAACTTAATTGCTAGATACTCACGTCTGTCTTCCAGAGGCGTAGGCAGAGACTACACTACTTCGCCTCTTCCACATCCGTCAATGTAGTCATCAAACTCTTCTATTCTAGGTTTTTTTGATATTGCCCTTCTTCAATATTTCGCCAATTTGGTCTGCGTACGTCCTTCAAAGGGCAGTCTGGTTGAGCTCTATCTTTGACCTGCGCACCATTAATTTCTTTCGTCACTTCTCATTCATACTTTTATTTAACCTCTCTACATATTCAACCTCTCTACACATTCAAACCACAGAGGCATTACTTTTTCTATCACTCCACCTATATATTATGCCACTACATCTACGTCTTAGTAAGTCGATATTTTTTACTCTATATTCAATGTTAAACCGTACACGTACTCCCGTAAGGAACACATTTCCACTGCATTTACTCAGGCTTCTTTAATTTAAGAGTTTTTGCATAAATATGTTGAGTCAACTATATACCTAATCAATGTAAAACTTAAATAATTTTTTTTTTTTTCAGATCTTAATTTTTGAGTTGCAAAGCCACTTTCCTAATTGCATAACTTTCATTCGATAGACTTAATTTTGAAAATTATGGCTTTTTGGAAAAATTCTGATATTTTTTTCTGTAAAGAGGCTTCAGTTTCATCTAATTTGTATTTCTATTATCTCATTTTGAAACATTTCGCGAGCATTTCAGCGCACACATTTTTTAAATTTATATCCTATAACAGTAAATCAGCTGTGCGCCGAAAAAAGGCCTCCTCTTTAAAATTTCAAGTTTTAAATTAAAGTAAAAGACAGATTTTGATAATTACTTTTTTTTATAAGATATTTGAGAACAAACTCATGAAACAGATTATTTAATAAATTGAATACATTAATGTCACAAAACTAAAATTCAATATACCTAAAATATAAATATTACAAACGAATAAATAAAAAAAAAAGAAAATGTTCGGCACCTATTAAAAATTAAGTTAAATAAAATATGCTGGCCAGATAGCCGCCATCGTTAGGAAGAGTACCCAAGAGGCTGGCGGCGCTGCTTCGCTGGATCGCGAGACTAATCCGTTGAGCAAAGTATGCCCCAGCCCTTGGGTTACTGGAGGTGTCGATCAGGCGCGACGAGACCTCCTTAAAGAATCGTCGCGCTTTTGGTCCCCATGGCCCGAGGGTCTCCACGCCAGAAGGTACAAATATGTATTTTTTTTTATTGCAGTATCCAACCAGGAAACACGATGCAGAAAACGTGGAGGTGAATGTGTACCGAAGTCTTGGAGGTGTGACTTTAAATTACACTACGAAGGCGCTACCGACTGTTCTGAAGAAAAAAAATGTTGTATTCTTGTACGATAGAACTCGTAGCCAGTATAAATAGAAAAAAGCATGTTTAATAGTAAATTGTTGTTTTATCGCTTCTTAAAGTGCCTAAAATAACTTAAACTAGAAATATTTTATGTATAAGGCAAATTAATTCTTCATCACTGCCTTTGGAAAAATGTTTGGGGTTGAATTAATTGTAAGCTACACTTACGGACACCTAAATTGAGCCATCCCGCATTTTCAGTTTTTATCGTCCATACCTAAAAAAAATATATATCATAAATAACTATCTAGCAGAAATACAAATGTCATGGTAATATTGTAAAACTGCCACATATTTACAAAATTCTATAAAAAAAAGTAAAAACATAATTGGTGCGATGACGAGCGATGCGAGGAGTATAACGTTGCTGGTGATCATAAATTCTGGCACAGACTGACCAGGAGTGGAGCGAGGCGATCCCTGTAGCTTTAGCAAAAGCCATGACCAACGATATGATTAATTCTAAGATATGGCCACAACGTATACAAACCCCTGATATCTTCCTTCATGAAATGAGAAGAAATTCTCCTAGGTAAATATGCAATACATGTTTTTAGGTGATGTTTCAGGCTTTTAAATAGTTGTCAAATTTTTCAATTTTCTTTTTCATGATATTAATGAAGACAATAAAAATCGAAATCGTAGTAAAAACGTTTCTTTTTATCTGACAGAAACATTTATGTCTGGTACCTATCGTACCGGGCGTAATAATGACGTGCTCAGCAAATTAAACCACATGTTCTAGTGATCATACTTAACCATTTTTATAGAAAAAAACATTTAATCAACATGACTAAACTAAGGTGATCTAGAGGCAATTTTCTTTTTATAATTATTTTTTTAGGATTATTTTTGTTCTCTTATTTTAACCCCTTTAGTTATGTAATTCAATATTCACATGACTTCAGTTAAATTAAATTTTCTCAGTAATTAGTTCACAGTGTATGACATGTACTCGTATATTGGATTCAATTATATTGAAATGAAATGAAATGACGCTTTGGGCTGAAACCTACACAGAGCTTCGCCTCCTTGATACCCTCTACCGTTTTCGGTTCAACTAGAACCATGTAGAATATAAATACATGCATAATTACCTATATGTATATAAACATGTAGATGTTAATAAATATATTATATTTTGCTTTTATAAGCTTTATTTATTTCTTTTGTTCATTTATTAGTATTAAAATAATAACATTATTACTCGGTATGTTTCGACCCTCGGTATGGGGCCGTCATCAGTCGAACACAATTTTTTTTTAAGGCAATGTAGTCGAAATATATTTTATACTACACCTGCTCGGAAAGTACCTTCTTTCTTTGTTGAAAACGATGCAGAAAATACGTCATTACTGTCATACAAATATGCGGGCGGCAAAAGTGTATGAAAATTCATTGTTAACGTGCTTGAGCGGGTAGAAAAAGTATATGCAAATCCATTGTTAACGTGCTGTTTTTTTTTTTTTAAATAACATAAAGAATGAGCAAGTGGCCAAGTGGCCAGTATTATTTTGCAAACTCGTACATAAAACTCGAAAAATGATACTGGCCACTTGCTTTTCCTGCACATAATAAAAAATAAGAAGGAAATAAAAGGTTGGAAAAAAGGCGCGAAGACGTGATGGCGTCGTTTTTTTGTTTTATTGAAAAAATATTGCATTTTGGGTGTTTTGATCAACAATAGTGATAGGATATTGTGAATTAAAATCGCCGTAACCTGTATAGTGTGTTGTTCAATGGAACAAAAGTGCGGGCTGTGCCTTTTCGTGTGTTTTTTCTAACCCTGTTGTATTTGCGTTATAAGGCTATCATTATAGCGGAAACGACAGGACAGTGACTTAGACAGGACATACCTTTCAGATGATTCTCAACAGAAGAGGATAGTGCATATAAACATAAAAAACTATAACGTCAAACATGGCTGTATGGGATAAGATCCCTTTGCCTTTCCACTAAGTGGGAAAAAAAAAAAAAAAGGAAATAAAAAGTGACAATCGCACGCTAGTCAGTCGGTTTCTTTTATTGTATCTTGATTAAAAGTAAGATGATACTATTTCCTCGCAGGTGTAGTATAAAGCACTATGTATCACTCGGGAGAAAGTGCGATTCCCAACTCATGTGTATTGAGGCCCTTGGCTTCGCCTCGGGCCTCAAACTACACCCTCGTTGGTAATCTTCCCCTTTCTTCCCTCGGTGAACAATGTACTATTGTATACCTTCGTTTTACTTTATATGTATATACTTACGATAAAGTGTTTATGTGCCAGTGACCACTGTGTATTACACATAGAAAACTGAAAAAAAAAGAACTTTCTTGGCAGTTAAAATGTAAAGGCGTCATTTAATTTAAACAAAAATGATTTTTTAGATCATTTGTAATATATAATAGAAAATTTGATTTTAATAAAGGTTAGCAGTTTATTTAATTACACCCAGTATTAAATCAATGTAACCTGTCTTAGAAATACGTCTTTTATCTAATATAAGTTGTGTTTTATAATTATACGTAATTAAATTAAATATGTACAAATAAATTACAATTAAAGAAAGGCAACTGTTTCTGTTTTAACGCTGCTTAGTTCTAGGTTAAAATAATGATTTTATATAACGGTTTGAAGTATGCATTTCATAAAAATTATGTTAAAAAAATGTTTTAAATATTCTGTGATTTGGTAAGACCACAGAATATTTGAAATAAATTATGTCAAGTGTGCACCGTAAGATGTATGGGTCCCGTCATTGTATTTATAATCTGCATGAATATACGATTCATTTGAAACTATTCTGAAATGGGTAAGGACTTGCCTGACGGAGCCTTGCAGATCAGATATACCCAAAGTGGTTTCAAAGTTAAGCGACGGTAGCCCAGGCGGTAGAACGCTGGCCTCTCAATCTTGAGATTTCGCATTTTGGTTCGATCTTCAGTCGGGCATGCACCAATGAGTTTGTCAAAATTGTGCGTAGGTATTTGTTCTAACTGACCACTTGCTAAACGGTGAAAGAAAACATCGTGAGGAAACCTGCATGACCTAAAAAGCATGTATTTGTGACCGAAGAACGGCAATTTGAGAAAGAATAGGTGAAACGCGGGTGTATCGAGTGTGGACTATGAATTGCATTTCACAGTTCAGCATACTCGGGAACACCTCTGATACCTTCTCGGAGATTCATTTTGTGACGAAATATTGTTTCCAAAGTAGAATAGCGAATTGAGTTTTCTGGCCGACCTAGCGGGTTGACCGACCTAAAAGTCGAAAGATTCATTAGCAATAAAGCTAAGGAAAAAGATGAGCCGTGGTCAGAGCTCACGTGACATGGGAAGTTTGGAAAGGAATGCTAAAGGCTCTTGAAATCGCAGAATAGCGTTCTAAAAACTAACACTATGGTCACGTTCGAAACCTAACAGGAGAATAGCATGTAATTCTTACACCTACACTGTGATTTTATTGACTATGGCTTAACGGAACAAGACCGTGACTGCGTTGTGGGTTTCCATGTTAGAGAGAACCCTGAAAAACTAGGCCAACAAAAGTAATGTGACAGTCCCGCATTGTAATTCATCACACGTAAAATAGTAATACGAGTATAGCAACTCTCATGCAATTATTAACAGCCCCCCTATTCTGTATCTTAGGTTGTCAACTGGACAGGGTGCCTATGGTCAAAAACTTACATAAAAACTGCACTTTCAATATTGCCTTTAGTGGGTATTGAACTATTTACGAACTGTGTCGTCACTTCAAGTGCGAACGTATCGTTAGACAATCGGAATTGGATACTATGTCTATGTTTTTGATGATAGGCATCCAGTCCACTTGGCAACTAGAGATACATAATAGGCCCGCAGAATGTTATTGACACAATCTTATGAACACAATGTTCTACATTTTAAACTTTAATACATGGTCTACTTTCATAAAAAATGTAACAATGCAATCAATTTTGTTTCAACCCTTGACTTAACAAACAATTGGTTAATGTTTCTTGAGATTTGGAGTGAAATCACAAGTAAAATTAAGATTCATTATTTCTTACCACTTCAACATTCGAATCCATTTCGAATGGTACAAACATGCATACCGACATCCATCCATCCATCAGCCTGTATTCGTCCACTGCTGGACAAAGGCCTCCCCAATATTACGCCACTCTTGGCGGTCCTCAGTCATCCTCATCCAGCCGCCACCCGCAACGTCCTTCAGATCGTCAGAACAGCGGGCACGAGGGCGGTCGACGCTGCGCTTTGCTGTACGTGGTTTCGATTCCAATGCCTTACGGCCCCAACGGTTATCACGTCGGCGACAAATATGGCCAGTCCACTGCCACTTCAACTTACTGATTTGGCAGGCTATGTCGGTCACGACTGACATATACCGACATGAGAACGAGAATATTTTTTAACGGAGATGAGCACGCGATATGACGGCAGTGCTTTGTATCACCATAGGTTTTAAAAATAGCGGGAAGTGAAGAGAAATAATTACGAAGATGAAAGATCTGACCTTGGGAAGGAGCTGCATGCACCACAAACCACGCTTCGCCTGAGCCACCAAGTCTCTGGTGTTCTCCAAGATGGTTTTCTTCTTCCTCTTCGTGCCTGGTTGCGCTCTTCTCGGCTAATCTTCTTCGTAATAGTAATAGATGAAAATGAGGCGCACAGCGGGTGCGATCTCAAAATGGCGGGCGGTAGGGTCGAGGTAGGACCTAGTCGAATGACAATCAGCGTATACCTCCGGCGTGAAAGGCTTCTGATTGACGACTGATTGATTTGCGTCCAAAACTAAGCGGGTGGAGATGCAGCGAAAATGACAGTTGAAAATATTAATTCACAACTACCCCGCAGTATGAGAGCCACAAGAAGTGGCGCGAACATTTGCCCCCGGCGTTAAAACCATTGGTTTTAAAATAAGAATAGAAAAGTAAAAATAAGACAGAGAATAACGAAATTTTGAAGCGGGGGCAAAGAAAGGAGTTATTGAGATGGGAGAGGGCAAAGACGCACGACAGGTCGTTTGTAAACACCTGTCGTCGTTTTGACAGAAGCTACCCTAATGACATTATCTTTGCCAGGGTATACATAACACCGAGCGGCCATTGAAGCGGTGGAGTGTTATCGGTAACTACAACGACAACAGATCCAATTTTGATTGGGTTGGAAGGTGTATTCCATTTTCCTCTAGACTGGAGAAGATGGAGATAATCATTCTTCCATCGCCTTGCGAACGATTCTACCATTTGATCAAGCAACGCGTAGCGACGTAATAAATTAACTGGCTCATCAGCCACCTTACAAGCGGGTAATTCTTTTAAAGGAGTTGACATCAGAAAATGTGCAGGAGTTAACGCGCTAAGTTCAGATGGATCTTCACTCAGCAGCGTAAGCGGACGAGAATTTATGACACATTCTATTTGCGTAACTACAGTTAATAATTCTTCGTAGGTCAACAGTTGAGTACCTACTACTCTATGCAAATGCGTCTTAAATCCTTTGACATATATCTCATAATGTCCCCCAAAATGTGGGCTACGTGGAATATTAAATTTCCATTGTATTCTATGATCGGCAAGTTCATTCGCGAAAGACGTTTTAAATTCTTCGGAGTTTGTCAAATTGTAAATTTCTGAGAGGGCATTTCTAGCGCCTACAAAGTTCGTAGCATTATCTGAATATACGAAAGACACTGCTCCACGTCTAGATAAAAAACGTTTGAACGCGGAAAGAAAAGTGTTCGTGCTAAGATCAGTTGCCAATTCAACGTGAACTGCACGAGTCACCAGGCATACAAATATGCAGAGGTAACATTTGACGGGACGGACTCCACGTTTTCGATACGGAGTGATACTGATAGGACCACAATAATCCACAGCGCAGTGGACAAAAGCTTTAGCCTCATTAACGCGGCATGATGGTAAATCTGCCATGAAAGGGAAGGTTTGTCTCGGCTTCGCCTTAAAACAATAATTGCAGCTATGTATTACGCGACGAACAATATTTCGACAGGAAAGTATCCAAAATTTTTGGCGGATTATTGACATTAAAGCCACTGGTCCAGTGTGACAATTTTTGCGATGATAATGAATGATAATCAATTCGACAATATGATTTTTACGAGGTAACAACACAGGGTGTTGTTGATCGAACGTCATTTCTGTGTTGCGAAGTCGACCACCAACGCGTAACAATCCATTTTTATCTAAAAATGGCGATAGTCGATTTAAAGCGGGAGAACAAAGTTTATTTGACTTTAATCTTTTTATTTCATCAAGAAAATAAAATGCTTGAAGAGCTTTAATCAATGCAACTTCAGCGAAATCCATATCGGTAGCGGTAAAAATATTAGAGCGCGGTAAAATACGTAAAAATCGGTAGATGTAAATGATTGTGTGTAAAAGCACAAGCCATGACGAAATTCTTTCCGAAAGAGAAAGAAGTGGATGCGGTTCTTCATTACTAAAAGCGGGAAGAGAAATTGTTTTTGATTCCGGCAAGTTTTCTTCAATAGAAGCTGATTCTATTGTTTTGATTGGCCACTCTTTAGCGTCCAGATAAAGCCAAGCAGGTCCAGTGAACCAGAGCGGGTGACTCATCAACTGCGTGGGAGTGAGACCACGGGAAAGACAGTCGCTCGGGTTTTGAGAACCAGCTGTATGGTAAAAACATTCAGCGGGAATAGCGGATATTATTTTTGTTATACGCGTCGCGACAAAGGTTTTAAACCTGTGCGGTGAGGAATGTATCCAGTGTAAAGTTACCATAGAATCGGTAAAACAGTAAATACGTTCAATATTGTGACGTATTTTATAAGCGTCAACTACACGACGAGTTAATTTCGACATGAGTAACGAGGCACAAAGCTCAAGGCGGGCGACACTGACGGTCTTGAGCGGACAGACTTTTGACTTTGCGCATACCAGCCGAATGCTAGTGCAAGTGTCTGAGTCATCTTGTACTCTAATATATACGACACATCCGTATCCACGTTCACTTGCGTCTGCAAATGATATTATCGAAATTTTCGAATTTTGGAACACGTCTAAGTGGCGTTTAATACGTAAATCCCGCAAAACAGGTAGCTCCTTCAAATAGTTTTGCCAAATCTGCGCAATATCAGAGGGTAGTGTTTCATCCCAGTCTAATTTTAAAATACAGATTTTCTGCAAGAGTAATTTTGCGTACAAGATCACAGGAGCGGTAAAGCCGAGGACGTCGTACTGACGTGCTATCACGGACAAAACATTGCGTTTAGTACATGGGCGACTATCTAGCGATACAGTAAAAGAGAACTCGTCAGAATCAGGCGACCACTGTAAGCCAAGAACTTTAAGAGTTTGAGTTTGTTCTTCAAAATTCTTACTAGAATTTAAGCGGTGAGTATCAGGCAGTGTATCAAGTAACTGTTGACAGTTACTAGACCACTTGACGAGCTCAAAGCCACCGGCCTTAAGCAATCCTACCAGCTCATCTCTGAGCTGTAAGGAGCCCTGCACGGTGGGCGTGCTATAGCAGATGTCGTCCATGTAACAGTTTCGTGCGGCTACAGTAGCGGCGAGCGGGTACGCTGAACTCCCATCCTCACAGAGTTTCCTGACTACTCTCATCGCAAGGAAAGGGCTACTACGTAGTCCAAAGCAGACGCGATTGAACTGATAAGCGATAAGCGGTGAACACGTGTCAAAGCGGTATAAAAACTTTTGAAATTTGCGATCATCGGCGTTAACCAAAACTTGTAAGAACATTTGTTTGATATCCGAGGTAAAAGCGATTTCATACAAGCGGAAGTCAAGTAAAATTAAAAACAAATCGTTTTGCAAATTAGCACCTGTGTGCAGCGTGTCATTTAATGAGACACGAGTACCATCAGCGGAGTCAGTCTTAGTACTGGCATTCATACAAATACGCACCTTTGTCGTTGATTTATCAACACGCACTACGGGATGATGCGGAATATAATAACCAAGAGATAATTGGTCATCATTATGAAGCGGGGATATGTAACCTTTAGTTAGGTATTCATTTATTATATTGTTATACTCGGAACGTAAATCTGCGTTAGAAACAAACCTACGCTCAAGAGACATAAAACACTTTTTTGCGTGATGGTACGAGTTTCCTAGTATGTTAGGATTCCGTGCGAACGGTAAAGAAACCGAATAGCGACCAGCGGGGTCACGTGACACATTGTTAATAAATAATTTTTCACATTCATCATTTGCGGGACTAGAAGCAGGTTCACAATGCACCTCTTCTAATTGCCAAAATTTTTGTAAAATAAAATCTATTGGCGGTTCAATCTCCATATAAGAGCATAACGAAATTGAACATGCGGTATTTTGGTAAACAGGCGTATTACCAATTAGCGTAAAACCGAAGATGGTCTGAAATCCCGTCGGCGTACCCGGGGGACCAGAGACGCGGCCTGATAACAAGATATCCGCGAATAAAGATGCACCGATAAGAATATCAATCTCGCCCGGTAAGTAAAAGGTTTCATCAGCAAGTGTGATACCTTTTAAATATGAAAGCGTAGACAAATCGACCTGCACCGATGGTAAGTTGTCGGTAATACGGTCGATTACATAAGTGTCAAGCGAAATTGAAACCGAATCATCAAATCGTGAAAACAATTTAAGGTTTGTCGCACCCTTAATTGGGTTTGATGAAGAGCCGATGCCCTTAACAAAAGCGCGGGGAATTTTCTCATATTTTAAGTTAAGCTTCTCACAACAGGAAACCGTCGAAAAACTGGATTGTGACGCAGGGTCGCAGAGCGCACGTAGACGGACTGACATACCGTTAGAATCTTTCACGATCACTTGAATTGTACCTAAAAGGCATGTTTCATTACGCTGCGAGTTAGGCTGTAAGTTACATAAAGAAATATTATTACTCGCAGTTGGTACGGATTGAGAATCATTAGTCATATGTTCTGTGTTAGTCGCCGATACGGCAGGATCCACCAACCTCGAAGATTGCGTATGTGTGCGTGGAGACACGGTAATATTTTGACCAAGCGCGGTGTGAGTATTCATCACATTTTGTTTGCGGCACAACATCGAATGGTGTTTACAATTACAATGGCGGCAATTATAAGACGATTTACAAGCGGAATTGTTATGCGTAATACTTAAACAATTGGTGCAACCGTTATTAGATTTGATGAACTGAAATCTTTTCTCGATATCTAGTTTCACAAATTCGGGACACTTATATAAATTATAGTGTTTTAATTGTTTACATAGCGGACAACAATTATTATTGGTCGAAGCGGAGACAAAAGCATGGGTTGACTTGGTACTGTACCCGGTTTTGTTGTTATTATTATTAACGGAGCGGTTCGGAGCGGGAGCGGTAATTGCGGGTGCAGTGCGGTTCAGTATCTTAGTTTGTTCCCGTAAAAATGATATTAATTCATCATAATGGGGTAAATCGGAACCACGTTTAAACATTTCAAATGAACGAGCGGTTTCAACATCAAGTTTTTTAAGGGCCAAATACATAAGGATAAAATCCGAAAGATCTTTAATATTCAGCGATTTTAAACACGAAACAGCGGAACAGAACTTGTCTAAAAACAAGTCCAAGTTTTTTGAACTAGCGGTAGTTAAAGGGCGAAATTCAAACATTTGATCCAAATAAGTAGTGGCTAAACTACGCGAGTCTTGAAAAGTAGAAACGAGTGTTTTCCAGATTATGTCGTAGTTAGTTGCGTTCGGTGTGATTCCAGAACAAATCGAAAGTGCCCGGCCAGAAAGTTTACCCATCAGGTATTGTACTCGTTCGTTGTCGGTCAAGTCCGGATTATCGTGAATCGTGGTTTTAAATGTTTCATAGAATGTTGGCCACATAGTAGCTTCACCAGAAAAACCAACGAGTTCCAGTTTTGGAAGCTTGATAGTAGGTTTTTTGGGACATTCCATGTCAAGTGGAGCTTTAACTTTAGAGTCAGCCGATTTCGAAGAATGTGATAACTTCCGGTTGATGTATTTGCAATGGGAGTAAAGATCCTCAAAAGCTGACCAACTTTGATAATTTGGTTCAAAATTAGGATTTATCAATACCTCTGTGTCATTAATTTCATCTATGATTACATGAATTTCTGAGCGTACAGTATCCAAAGTTTCGACATTGGCCATAAACAATTCTGCCGAAGAAACATCCTCTAAAGCGGTTTTAGAAAAGTCATAAACTCTCTGAAGGCGATTAAACAATTCTTGCCTTTTATTTTTAAGCTTCTTTAAACTATACGACATCTTTAATTTTGCAGCTTCTGCGGAATTTGGCATGTTATATAGTACAAAGTTAGGCAAGTACCAGAACTATTGAAAGTTTTATACTGACTACAACATAGAATAATGCTAATGAGTTAGAGATAACACGGGCGGCGGACGAACCTGTGTACGAGTACCTCTCGATAATATTAAGAATTAGCAGGTAGGCAGATAATATTTTCTGTGAAATGATCAAATGGTATAATCGCAGCGGATAAATTAACAGAATGGCGTATTTCACTGTAGATAATTTATAATTTCCAGTATATAGGAAATGGAATCACTAATATTTTGACGAATGCGGGGTTTTAATGCATAGATAATGCAAATAAGAGCGGGAATGCGGGGTAATACTGCGGGCAGAGTGAAAATTAGAGCGGAATTCACGTGTTCTTTAGACAAAGAACATGAAGATAGCGGTTGGAAATACCAAAAAATGGTTATAGATCGCAGATCAAAGGGCCTAAAATGGATCTAGATCCGGCTCGAATGGCCAAAAAAATGAACACGCGATATGACGGCAGTGCTTTGTATCACCATAGGTTTTAAAAATAGCGGGAAGTGAAGAGAAATAATTACGAAGATGAAAGATCTGACCTTGGGAAGGAGCTGCATGCACCACAAACCACGCTTCGCCTGAGCCACCAAGTCTCTGGTGTTCTCCAAGATGGTTTTCTTCTTCCTCTTCGTGCCTGGTTGCGCTCTTCTCGGCTAATCTTCTTCGTAATAGTAATAGATGAAAATGAGGCGCACAGCGGGTGCGATCTCAAAATGGCGGGCGGTAGGGTCGAGGTAGGACCTAGTCGAATGACAATCAGCGTATACCTCCGGCGTGAAAGGCTTCTGATTGACGACTGATTGATTTGCGTCCAAAACTAAGCGGGTGGAGATGCAGCGAAAATGACAGTTGAAAATATTAATTCACAACTACCCCGCAGTATGAGAGCCACAAGAAGTGGCGCGAACAGGAGACATACCATAATTGAAATAAGTGCAATAATTAGTGTTAAGCTAAGGTGCTTGTTATCCATTAAGACAACATAATTTTACATACACACTTTTATTTAATACTTTGGCTTATAACCAATAGCATTTAGGGCCGATTTTTCAATTGCCAGATGAAACTTATTCCTAGGAATAAAATATATCGATTTCATAAAATAAAAGGTGTTAGAATGAAACCAACGTAGTTTATTCATAGGAATAAATTTTATGTGTCAATTGAAAAATCGGCCCTTAGAATAATACCATTGGTCTTAAGTATGCACGTTTTCGCAAAATAAACGTTAGTTTTCTGCTTTTGTGGGCATAATCTCATGCATGAATATGAGTATTATTTACTAATTGTAGTATCAGGACAAACTCATGTGAGGTTATTGATACCATTCATCATGTAATAAAATAGTGCAAAATTAAGAATAAAAAAAAATAAAAAAAAGTTGTCGCTCAAAATTCTTTGATCTCTGCAACGAAAGCTCTTTTTCAAGGGGTAGTTTGCAATATGTTTTACTCATTAGTACTAAAAATCTCTCTTAAAATGACCATGAGCACTACACGAATAGCACTTGGAACTTTTAGCCGCAAACCATGACCCTCCGTCACAGTCGGCACTCCCGCAAGCCATACAGCACTGCTGCGAGCCCCTGGCAGACCGTTTCAAAGCCTCTGCTACGCTCGCCGCCTAGTTGCCGCCGCCAGTGCCGCTCCCGCCACCCAGCTTGCGGGCCCCGCACCCCCAGCGCCCGGCGCCTCTCGCGCCACGCCGCCGGTTCCCGCGCGTTCACACGGCATCCACACACTGTGGTGAACCTTTAGCCCCGTCGATCTGACGACTATCCTCGTGTGAAAGTTCACTTATTTGACAAATTTTCACCGCTCTGTCCAACGTGAGATCATCTATCCCGTACCGAGCCATCCGTGACGCCGCAAACGATGCGATCTCGCAATAACCCGTCCTCCAGATGTTCAAATTCACACTGTTGACTCAACAGTTTAAGAACTGTGACGTACTCGTCTATATACTTTCGCCAGCTTTTTGATTCCGTGTATAAAACTTGAAACACATCAACGTTGTGTTAGTTTTTGTTCCAAAGTGGGTATTGAACTTCCCAAATTATTTGGTTACGTCATTGCGATCTTGGTCTTTGGAAAACTTGAAAGTCGAGTGCACATCAAACTCATCTGGCCCGATTAGGTTAATTAGTAGACTGGCTTGAACATCCTTAAGTTCCATGTTAACACCGGAAGCTTTTATAAATACTTAGAATTGCTTGAGCCATTTTCGCCACGCGTCAGTGCGACCCGCGGGACACCCTTGCAACACTTATTCTACTGGCGGGCGCGCGTGTTTCATCGTTTACGAGTTTTTAATATTTTTCAATGCAAGTACTCGTACAGGTCCGTTTTTTATGCATCAAAGCCGAACAGAAAGTCGATTATTTTGGCTTTATTTTGGCCTAAGGCTTTATTATTATTTTTTTTTTAATTTATTTACAATGGTTGGCTAACCTGCAGCCTTTCCTGTGTACCATAAATGTTATACTTTTTTTTCCACTGTTTAACGGCTCTGGATACAGTCTTTTTGAGCCAATCATAATTTTAAGTTCACAAGATTATATTTGTTTTATTTCCTCACACTATGCATTGAAAAACGTAGTATGATACACGGGCGTAAGAGCAATAAATTACTCAGTTACGTTTACAACACTCGCTACGCTCGTGTTTTAAGTCGTCCTCGTAATTTATTCCTTTTCGCCCTTGTAGCATAAACTACTATTATTTTTTCTAGGTACATCGTTGACCCTCTGAGTGTTGTCGTACTGTAGATTATTTTAATGCATATTTATAATGCAGAGTCATTAAAAAACGGAGTATGATACACGGGCGTAAGAGCAATAAATTACTCGGTTAAGTTTAAAACACTCGCTACGCTCGTGTTTTAAATCGTCCTCGTGGTTTATTCCTTTTCGCCCTTGTAGCATAAACTACTATTATCACCACAAAATATAACGTTTTTTTTATATTCACGCATGAAAAGATATAATATTGAATTGAAATCGCGCACCGCTGTCACAATGAAGTGAAACCACAAGTGTCCGGACATGAACTGACTTTATTTCTACTTATCCACATACACATTGACAATACACTACAGATGGTTCTAATTGTTGACACGTGGTGGAACTTATTTTATGTTTTAAGTATTTCAACAGAGATGTAACCTCACAATTGTTTAGATTCATTTATAAATTAATGTTTACATTAACTATAACAACATAATATAATCACGACGTAAACAATGGTAATCTGAGCCCGCATCTCTTCGCATAAAGGGCTGAGATAAACTGGAGCGCGCTGCGAAGTCAGCCTAATTTAGTGAAAAGATAGGCATCTTTGACACCTTGGCCCAAGTCACTGCTTACTGTCCCACCACCTTATCTATTCCATTCGTACAAAAAGGTGCTACGCTCTTATCATTAGAGTAACTGCCACTCTTCTTTCCTTTCGGCCATTGATTTGTAGCTTGCGCCAATATGCGCGTGCCAGATTTGAGATTAAAAGCTGTTTCATATTTATTATTCAAGATAATGTTTATTCACTGTTTATCATTTGATATCATGTCAGGAGTCGAACCTTTAATATAGAATCTGCGTTTACTACTTTTTATCAACAACTTTTCAATCACAACATCCAGGTTTGAGATGAATTTATGGAACAAGATCATTACCTTTTATTATGTCAGGTATGCCACACGATAAAATAGGATTCGAAACTATTCAACTATTCAATGTTATGTATTTATCTAAATCTTGCAAGTAATTAATGTAAAATATTAAACAAATATATTATTAAATAAGTGGGATGCCAAAGGCACAATAAAACAAGTAAATGATCCAAATGATCTAAAAGAATATCATAGTTATTTTATTAGTCCAAACGTTTTCTCTTTATATGTACCAGCAACATGACTTTTTGTACCTTAAGGTTTCTCCCAACGCCAACGACCTTGAACTAAGTAACTTTGTAACCATTTTATACGGTAACTATAGCATTTTTAACAGAAGAAAAATACATAGTAATCTGCATGATACAAATAGTGATGTGGTTTGTCCTGAATTTCATTATAACATACAAAAGTGAAGCAAGAAAATTGTAAGTTTACCCTTATTTCTCGATTTTTTGTTCACTTGTAACAACATAACTGCTGCAGTTTTTATCTAAACAGTATGAAAATTTATAAACTTGTAGACAAAATAATATAAAATGATTTGGTTTTCTCAGTTCTTGGAAACTAATTTTATTTTGGATAAAATAACTTAAAAACACACTATTTTCGCACTTGTCAGCCGCAGCGACTGACGTAACAGCCATGTTGCAGTGCGAGCTGATAAAGAGTCTTTATCAGCTCGCACTGCAACATATGGTTTTATTCGAAATTTCAACCACCATAAATCGAGTTGCTAAATTATTCCGACGGAACCACCTTAACTATACGACCATTAGACATTGTAAATATCTGCTTCGATTGATAGTTTCTATAAAATCAAGTGAGTCCCTCTCTGAACACCAAATTATATTTTATTTACTAATAATTACTTTTGAGACCCAATTCCACTCCGTCAGGACGGTCATTCTACAAGTCCTAGAGCAACTTTTCGTAGAAACCCCACGTCGAGTTTCATGACATCTTTAGTTTTCCTTTTAATTTCGTTATGTGTACTACTGCCGTGATTTTTTTCACGTCTCCAAATACAACCGTTTCGCTGGCAGGGGGGGGGGACACTTGACTCTAACAAAAGTTAACACTTTTATGTTTATTATTTCGCAAACGGAACCGTGGATCGAAAAATGATCTTCTCACATCCCTAATATTTTTAAATTACCCATCCAATGACACCCCATACTAGGGGATAGACGAGAAAAAAAATAATCATACCCACTTTACGTGTAGGGGAGGTTACCTAAAAAAAAATTTTTATTTTTTAATTTTACTGTACCACTTTATCGGCGTGATAAATATGTATACCCATGCCAAATTACAGCTTTCTAGTACTAATAGTCTCCAAGCTAAGCCGCGGACAGACAGGCAGACAAACAGACAGACAGACATGGCGAAACTATAAGGGTTCATTGTTGTTGACTACGGAACCCTTAAACGCAGCACATACGAGTATGATGCTGAAAAGTATGCGATCAGCTTGTAGATTATGGGTAAAAAGTGTTAAATACGTCACTCTTTACGATAGTCATATGAAGAATACCTATTTATCTAATCCCAAAGAAACATTACTAATCATAAATTGACATTTCCTTGAAAATTATTAGACGCTCTTTATTTGTTACTTGTACCAAGTCTTAAATGAGTCAGAGGGATGCGTAATAAAACCGCGTGGCGACAAAATCAGCGTAATTACTGCCCTTACAGAAGCGAGACTCTTGGAAAAATTTAGTTTTCTCCATGGGACCATCTTTCTGCAAATAATACCTAGTTAGAAAACAAGTAAGAAAAAAAATGTGATTGTTGGTAGCTATATTTTAAAATGGAAGAGCTTGTATGAATTGAAAGATGTTGTAGAAGAATCGAAAATTGTGTAGACTAGAGTATTGTGCTATGCGTTTGGACGTTTGTTACCCAATTTCATTGTGAAGCCTAAACTGAACTGCATGAAATTCTTTTATAATTTAAATTGTATACTCAGTTACAATTTTTTCTGAACTTTCCAGAAGTGAGAAAAGATAAGGCACGCCTACT
The DNA here is from genome assembly GCA_934047225.1 of Ypsolopha sequella. Lineage (NCBI taxonomy): Eukaryota > Metazoa > Arthropoda > Insecta > Lepidoptera > Ypsolophidae > Ypsolopha > Ypsolopha sequella. The sequence goes on from OW203987.1 coordinate 28,547,878, forward strand.
CGAAAAATCTGCCCTACTCCAACGCTTAATTTTTACACTTATTTATCCTGCACAGTGAAAGCGAGCAGTTTAGAAAATTTGCGATTTCGTGAAGTTTCTATTTATTATCACGGAATGAGGGGTTTTCAAAGTCAAATTAAAAAAGAAAAAGTAGTACCCAATGACTCAATAGATGGCGCAGGCTGTACTAAAAGTGTCAAAAAATGTCTTCCTGGCAACACTGTATTCTTTTGATTTTAATATTTCGTCTTTGCTTCGTTCATTTTTAGGTCAATCCATGCCTCACATGTATTATTGGTAAGATCCATTGTTCTTTCCGTAATTAATTATTAGGGAATCTGTGTGTTCCTATATTTTTACAATTAGCTACAACGCATGGGCTGACTATGTTGAAAGTTGGATGAAATACCAAGCTATTTTACTAACGTAAGTTAGTAATATAGATAGAAAACAAAACAATATGCCTAAACACAACAAAATAGGAATGTCTTTGTGAAGGGTGTTGTTGGATTTGACAATTGACTTGACAATTTTCATCTTGCTGCCCACAGATTAAAAAATAATCTTTGCTTTTTGACACTTGAAAGCAGGGTAACGCCATCTATTTTTGCCTCTGAAAGCTTGATCAAGGTCAGTCTGGAAAACCCCTCATTAGAGGGCTTTTTATGTAACCGTCGTCTTATAAATAAAGTCTTATATCTGTCACATATCTACGATGTTTATTTTGGTATATAACTCAAATTAATTTATATTTTACACAAAAGATTTTATTTGATGTAGAAAAATGCAAGTATAGCGAACGGGCGTAATATAAAGATCAAAGATTAAAGAGCAAATATTTCATTTCAAAATTCAAGTCCTTATTATTCACAAAAAAAGAATACCGTGTTTATCCGGGTAAACCAGTGAAAGAAAAAAAAACATGGAGTCTCATTTCTAACATAATGTCATTCGAAAATGAGACTGAAAAGGGCAAAAGGTTCATGATTGGTTCGTACTGTAGATACACAATGAACGCTGTTGGAGCCGTCGCCATACAAAATTCAGCTCTTATCAGATTTCTATGTTTTATTTTTTTCGTTCTATGGGGTAAACACGAATACCCTCGCGTAAAGGGGGCATATCGTCAAAATCTACACTTTATTCTATTCTATTGTAAAGCCTATTCCTACTGTGAATTTTGTACAAGCAAGTTTTTTTTTTGCTGTTTTGCAATTTTTTTGTGTGATCAGTAATGTTTATACTATAATTCATATTATCTATATATGATTACTCATACTCATACTCATTTATTCATAATTTATTATTAAATTAGGTCAGTAGGTTATATTCTATATTTCAATTATTATATTTCAACAATGCAACGGTTATTGGTTATGTAACATCATCCGATAGGTTTTCTTTTATGGAATAGTATGCCTTTTCTAAAAGAAATGCTTTGACTTTACTTACAAATGTTCGCAACGTAGGCACTTGGCAAAACTTAGGCAAAGATTGAAAATTAATAAAGCTTTTAAAATATAATTAAAACACTTCGGATTCTTTTCTTACACTCTGCAAAAACAAAATACTCTCTGAACTTAAATAAATTCATCCAATATTCTGTAGCCAGAAGAATCGATCAGATCAAATAGAACTTCAGTGTCTTTAAAACCTACACTTATATTATCTTGTCATCATTTTCCAAGCGAAATCTCATCGCAAATTATCTTATGTGTCATCACAAAAGAAGTAAAATATCACACATCAATTTCGCATCAGCATGTCTCTTGGTATGGTGCAAGTGAAACCATTTTTTTTTAATTTTTTTATAAATTTTTATTGATGGTGGTGTAAAGATACATCAGAGTCCCCGAGGCGAGAGGTGTTTATGAAAATTAACTTCGCAGTCCAGACTTGTATGCCCGACGATTATTGTAATTTTTTTTTCAAGGTTATTTTTACAATTTACGCAAAGTTATAAAAAAAATAATAGCAGCTAAACATCATAAAGGTCATAAAAATCATAAAGGACGTAGCTACGAGAAAATGTTAATTAGGCACTTTTTTTACAATAAACAGCTAAAACTAATACCTACATGTATAATTATTTATATCTTCTACTGGGGGCTAAGTAAGAAAAAAAAATTAAAAATGTAGTGCCAGCTCGACGTGTTGTGAGTCCTTTCGCCGTACCTCGGACAAAAATTTTGTCGTGTGATCTAACTACTAAACCACAGAAACAGTCAATCTTTTATTTTGTACATACTTTCGTTACTTATTTCATATGAATAAATTTAATAACTTTAAAAAAAATATATGATTAAGTTACAGCAATAAATTATTTTGTATTTGTATTGTATTTTTGTATTATGTACTTCGTTTGCGGCTCAGGGTGGGGGGAATTACACCCATTCACCCCCTCCCTGTATCCGCGCCTGCAACTCAGCGGACGAAGTCGCTGGCAACAGCTAGTTTCTTAATATTTGGCCTTGAAGTTTTACTCTGGGCACTGTGCCGAAAATATTAATGGCTTATAGTATGTACTTATTTTTGTATGATGATGTGATGGTCTCCAAGCTGGCACGGCTACAGCGACTGCTGCTGGTATGACGCGCTTTGTTGGTGTGCCCAGATGTGGTTGACGCAACGTTCGTACATTCTCGTAGTTGTAGTTAATATCGTTTGGTGTCGAGATCTGCTCGTCTTTGTGCTTCATTTATTCTTTAATATCTTTATTATTCTCGTATACAAGAGCATCTTAATGAGCCTTCTAACCTAGCATCGTTTTTACGTAACAAGGTAACTTAAGTCAGTGTTTGTATAATTTGTGTACTTATTTTTTTTTTTCTGGAAATAAATATTTATATTGCACATTTGCACCCATTTCACAGCACACTAAAGCATGAAAACAGAGGGTATTTCTAACATAATATTTCTTGAACCGATAAAACTTTTTCAATGAAAGAAAATACACATAAATTTGCGAGAATAAGTAATAAATGCAATTGCTCTAACATTCGAAAGGTAATCCTTAGTCAGTAATAAATCGTACATACCGAAGCTTCTCGTCCTTTTGCCGAAATTCATTTTCAAGACATGACCTCTAGGGAGTACTAGATAAGATAGGTTTCCCAAAATACCACGAGTATTTAGGGTAAGGAAAATAATTTAGGAGGAGACATTATGTACAGATCAATCTTATTTGGCTGGTCCGAAGTTAAGAACAAATATCATGACGCGACCAACTCAGTTGTGGGCGCGGCCAAAATGTGTTTCAATTCGCTTTAATATGCACGCTCCATGAAACTTGCAAAGGCAATACAATCGTGCCGATTACGTCGCGGGCGCAAAATTGAAAACTTGTGACAGAAGTTACGTGATTTCGGCAAGATTGTGGACGTTTTCATATATATTTTAGCGGTCGATGCGCGACTATATTTAATCTAAAACAATATTATAAAAAACACATTCGCCAAATTTTTGGTAAAAATCCGTTAAATTTACGTTTTTTAAGTGTTTGTTGTTAAGATATGACTAAAATTTTTCGATGGAAATCTCATATTCTCATAACTTTAGCACCGTTCTAGATAAAGATATTAAATTTAGTACAAAAATAGCAGTAATTTGCCCATATAATGGTGTAAAAAAAAATGTAATATTTTAAATTGTTAACAATATTTCCATATCGAAAGTGAGAAAAATAAAAAAGTATTATTTTAAAAATACAATATCGGCATCAAATTGTAGATACTAAATAGCTTATAGTAATTTTCTGGCACTAGTTTCAAAAAATCTTTAAATGACCACAAAAATCTGTATTTCCCCTCCCCTCATCCTGGAAGAATTGCCCATACTCACACACGGTGGGCAGGCGGGTTGGTGAGCGCGGTGCCGGAACTCTCGCACCAGTGACGCCGCTGCCCGTCACCAGTCTGTTCCATATAAGGCCTAGCTATTAGGGATGCATATCCATCCATTGTTCTCAGGCTTGGTGGGCCTCCTGGTTTTTTGCCTGCGAGCTGTTCTCTTACTCTCCCCCGAATTACTTCGAGGGGGTCTCCAAGTGGTACCTCAGGTGGTAGAGCTATTAGTTTCGACATAAATAATTTTTATTTATTTTCACAATACGAGTAATTGACTCTTAGTTCTGATGACTTGTCAAGGGTCTCTGTAACTATGAATTTTCCGTATCAATCACAGAGTAACGCTATAAACTTGTTTTTGCTCTACCGCTATCTCTTGCTCCTTAGATCTCACCATCTGATAAGATGTCCGAGGATGATGTGCCAGTCATTCTGATTTGATTGATCGATCTACCAGCATTTCAATTAGAAGCAATTTTTCAAATCGCTGGGTACGGGTAGGGGATATTTGACAGCGCTGAGAATGATTTAGGAAATCGAATCTGCAGTTATTTGTAACAATGATGACGTCTATCTTCAAAATGATGATGGAACATGTTTTCTTTGCCTTACGGTTCATTTTTCAGACATGATAAACGTTCACAAACATATCGTCACGACGTGAATCCCCGAGGGAGTGTCAGAGTGTTACCAAGTGTCAACTGTGAAATGCAAGTCACAGCCCATACTTGATGCACCCGCTTTTCACCGACGTTTATTACGTTTCAAACATGAGACGGTCGGTGAGCCCTATCGCTGTATGGATGGCACAACAGCTTAACGTGCCTTCCGAAGCACGCAGACCCAACACAAATTAATATGTAGTGCGCCGGGGATTGATCCCACTACCTCGGGGTTAGCAGATGAGTGCTTGACCACTCGGCCACCAAGGCGATAAAGTGTTTATTTTGTAAAAATACTTGTGGAAAATAGGCTTGAAATATCAATGAGGTTCTAGCTATATATATTTTTTTTAAGTGTTTTCTTTATTTTCAAAAATCTTAACCTAGTTACAAAAATGCACAATCAACAAAAACCCACAGGGTTTATCAGTGATTGCGGAGTTCGGTACTTATAATATTAAATTATAGTAGCAATAGGTAAGCATCTCACAACCATAGCTGGGTGGTGATCGCGGTCGGTCCGCACACACAACACGCTTCCGCCTGCCCGTGTGTGAGGGCCGTCCGCGATCCACATACATACAAAGAAAGACAAAAATTGAGTGCTCACCTATATGACTTAACGCTAATCTAGGTCGGCATGTTTTGTTTGCATGAGATGACAGTTTACAATAAAAGTTATAATAATAGGTAGGTAGCAGTGGTAACTCTATTTATAGGTATATAGACAATGACACTCCGCATTAGAATGTCATTGCTCATATCAGATATCAAATATCAGAGTATCATACAGAAAACCTTTACCCGTAGGGTATTTTTTAACAGAATGTAAAAAAAAACAAAAAATATACTTACATCATGACTTGTGTATATGTATATTGAGGATTGAAGAAGTTTAAAATAAAAAATGGTCCTTGAGGCCATCTTTATAAGATATGTGAAAAATCTAGTACTATGTAACATTGATGATGATGTTAATGATTCACTTTGACCGTTTTCGGTTATGGTGACCACTTCGACTCCTAGTCGGTACGAGGCTGGTGCGCCCAGAGATGGCTTATGTAGCCGATCTTCCTATTTAGTAAAGCCCCGTGCACACTGAGGGCACGTAAGTAGGTATACCGTCTACATAATTAAAGTTAATGGCCGCCGGTGGTCGCGCTTTGAAATCGTCCCGTTTGGCGATACATTATGTAATTTTGATACCATACTACCATACCTACGTGGACAAAAATATAAATAACGGCTCGTAAAAATAATCAGAGATATTTCCACATCCCTGACCCCTATTTCTCCTACTTAGCGACTAAATCAAATAAATAGGGATTACAATGAGTATTGTTCGGTACAGACAACAGCCATTTGTTTTGTCATTAATCTTTTTGTACGGAATAATGGGTCATTCAATTGTCTTATGGACCATTTACGTAAGTGTTTGTCAGCAAATCGATTGTAGTTGTACTCCACTTTTGCCCGCGGTTTCACTCGCGCGAATGTAGTAAATTATTGTCTCTAGGGAACTGACCGTTCCCAGATAGCTACTATGGCCTATATCCAAATGGTCAAAGCTTATATCACCATTACAACAGTGAAAGAATTTTCAAAATCGGTACAGTAGTTTCAGATATACAAGGTGACTTTTTGATCATCGTCCAAATTCATACTGGAGGCTTGATAAGTTATCAGGATCTTGGATCAGTAAAAATTTTTGTGAAATTCGTTTATTGAAATTTCGGCTTCCCATATAAATTCAGTTCCAGTCCTGAGTGAATCACTATGGGGAGTCGAAATTTCATTTCACGAATTTCAACAAAATTGTTATTGATGCATGATACTGATCACTTACCAAGCCACCAGTATGAATTTGGACGATGGTCAAAAAGTCACCTTGTATATTACACACAAACAAACAAACAAACAAACAAATTTTACCTCCTTATAATATTATAGTTTTTGTATGAGATTTCCTGTCAGAATATACCAGGTGACTTTTTGATCATCGTCCAAATTCATACTGTAGCCTTGATAAGTGATCAGCATCATGAATTGATAACAATTTTGATGAAATTTAGTTTTATGAATTTTACAAATCGTTTATACAAATATATATACATTACCATACAAATATGGTTCATAATGCTGATTACTTACCAAGGCTAAAGTATGAATTTGGACGATGTTCACAAATTCTAGCGAGGCTGAATAAACGAGCATGTGAGAACGGAGAACGCGCCAGCGAGGCCGAAGTGTTCAAGCCGTATGTTATAATAATTTAGTATGTCATGCGAGTTTTAATAATGATTTCGTTATTTTCCAATTAATTCTACGCACTTTGCAATTTTAGATCAAATAAAGAATTCTTTTCTTTTTCCTACACACACATAATAATGTAAGTGTGTGATACCCTTTCATTTGACTTAGTCCGTTAATGCCATATTGCGTCTCCCATAAAAGAAGAATATGTACTACGCACGCTCAGTAAAAGTGGTTATAACCATAACCGTAACTTCGTTATGCTGCTCCGTTATGTGACGTTATATGAGAGGATAATATGATAATAATGAAATGCAACAATAGCGCTGTAGTGGAAACAATCTTCTTGCATCGTAGGGCTTTTATTTTTAGCGTTTAAGAAAAATTGGGATATTTTTGGGGTTTATAATGCGTAGGATTGAAATTTTTTTCCGTGTATTTTTTCTCAAGGTTAAACGTCAGTTGCTTAGTGCAAAATGCATAACTCAACTTTGTTTATTTTGTTATGAAATAGGAAAATTGAAAAGCATTTTGGTCTGTGGCAATTGACGCCAAAAGTTCACTATTAGTGAGGTTTATAAAGCAAGAGTTTGAAAATTGCCACATACTAAAATGTTTTTAAATTTTTAACTTCTAGACAAGAAAAACAAAGTTAAGTTATGCACTTTGCCCTAAGCGACTGATGTTTAACCTTAACTCGAGCGAAATTAGTTTACATAGTGAAAAAAGATTAGTTTAAGACATATTTTTTGGAGTAAAGATATAAAATATATAACTTAAAAAAACTAATAAACATTTAATGTAGATATGATTAATTACAAAATATATTATTTTTCCCAGAAAATTCTGGTGGTTAGTTTTGGCAACAAATGGAGCTAAATGCTGTTTGTTCCCCTCTCAAGTCTTATTTTCGCCAAAATAATAGGAAATCTCTTCAAGGCAGTCCAGGATATACACGTATATGGTTTGAAATTTTTGAAATAGGTTTCTACGTTTTTTTAAAAGTACTTTGACTGTTTAACGCGTTCCACATTCTTGGCGAGACTCTCGCCTGAAGAAGACAAAGCTCTACCAGTAAGGCAATAAGCTTTGTCCCCTTCATAGCGACAGTCTCGTCGAGAATGTGGAGCGGCCTTTACAGAACGACAAAACTCAGAGGTTTTAACGATGTATCGTGTTCAGAAATATTGCCCCAACAAGCATTCAGGATCTAGTGCAAGGGTTATAAAAGATCTATTAAACCACTCCTAAAATCTTTTAGGTGTAATAAGCGATTAAACTAGGGTTATAGATAACGATTTACAGGCTTAGGTTCTAAAACGGCGATACGAAGTTCGTTAAAAGTGGAATTAGACTGTACTAGAGGGCTAAGGAAGTACTAAAGAGGCGATAAATACGTCTAACAGGGATAAAAGAGTTGTACTTTGACCACGCCTAACTCTTTAGGTGAAATTGACCTCATGTTATTTCTTCCGGTGGTATTCCCATAATAACGGTGTAAGTATGTATAAGTATGTAGATACCTACTAAAATTGTAAAACCATTATATTATATAGAGAAAAAATTTAGCTGATTTATGCAATATAATCATAATATAATATAAGTAATAAATAATACTATCAGGATAATGGCTTCCGTTTGAGGATTGGAAGAACCAGTTCTTGCAAGAATGGGAGCATCAACTGCCAATAAACTGCCTTGTAGATTGGCGGTGTTTTGAAATAATATTTTTTGTAATCATATTTTTTTTTAATAAACGTTTTTGAACCGAACTAAACTGAACTGAAGCGCTAATGTAGACTAAATAAACGTCTAAAGTGATATCACAGGTCTACAACAGCGATGAAAAATGCTTATAGTGATATGGTAGGTTTATTTTCATCAAATATAGCTCTGTAGGTTGTAGCAAACAAAATATTTTTCTCCGTACTTTTTACACACAGAAAACAGGGTGATCCAATCAAGTTGATAAAGTGGATGTTCAATAGTGAAATCGAAAACCTCTCAAAATATCATATTTTTACTGATACACATGTTAAGTATTAAACTATCATTGTGAAGGTAAGTTTACTGTGAATATATATATACATTTTCATCTCGAAATTAAAACACCCATTCAATAACCTTTGTAAGAAATTTTATGCGTTATAGACATAGACACCATTTATTTGCCACACTAATAACGTTAAACAAGGGTAAATCATTAGGTACATTTAAAGATCTCGTTATTAAATTATTATTACATACGGCTTGAACACTCACGTGTGATTGTTGTTGACTATATGCCAACCGTTTCACCAGTAGTCAACAACAATCACACGTCAGTGATCAAGTCGTATGTTATAATAATTTAGTATGTCAGCTCACGCGAGTTTTAATAATGATTTCGTTATTATATTAATAAATGGGTAAAAAAATAAGTAAAAACCATACATTCAAATAGGAAGTGATATTGACAATTTTATCAAATTAAGACTAAAATAAAAAAATATCATATTATTTCAGAATCTTAACGGATGTCTGCGTCATACGAGCAATCTACAGTCCAAATTTCATGTTCATATGTCCAGCCGTTTGGTCTTGGAGTTGATAGATCAGTCAGTCAGTCAGGGTATTCTTTAAATGGCTGTACAATTCTAAAATTCAGTCTTGCTCTAACGGGTTTTTTCAACTATCGAACTTGCTCTAATCAGATCAAAACTTCAGTTATTTTGAAATCGCGGCTACATTAGGATATTAACTATAATTTATTCACATAATAATATTATGAATTGACCATGGGACAGTTAACATTGGTACAACCTCTTTTCACAGATGATTTTCACGTCCTACATGATATTGGGTAAGCTTTATTGCCGTAGGTACTTCAGGCATAAGTACACGCTTTTTAGAGTATACAGGTTTACCTCATAGTGTTATGCTACACCATTTCGCAAGTAGGAAGTATACAAATATAGTGCCAAGCACATAGATTGTTCAGAATAAAATGTATATTTCGGAACGCATCCATCAATGGTCTATATATTTTGTCTATGGACTTGGAGCTGTCAAAAAACGAGGGACGTGGAAATTGGTATAGATCGCGGACGATTTTAATATGTGTTATAATAAGGGCTTAATACAAGGGAAATCGATTTGGACATCGTAAAGAACAACAATTGGGTCAATGGCTGACGATAATTTGGTGTGAAGACCATTTTGAGTGTATTTCCTGTGTGTGTGAAATAACCTATATCCACGCGGTGTGCGACAAATGGACTTGTCCATTATCATTTCTTCTGGGTTCGGATGCATCCCGGGATAGGTGGGTCGTGTTTAGATTCGCAGTGGAAGGTGAACCACGTGCCACAACACCGACACACTTTGGACTCCGCAGCGGAAGGATTCCGTGCGAAGACTAGCTGATGAGGTCATCGTACAACTGTCTGGTAGGACATTTAGTATTATATTTTATAGAATGTAAGATACTTGTAGACTATAAACTGGGACAGCTAATGGGCCCCTGTTCCAGCTGCAAGTATCGCCCTTTAGCATACAATTAGTGGTGTCTGAGCGTGGTTATGGAATCCTCGCACTAGTGACGCTGATGCCCGTCACTAGTCAGTATTACCACTTTTTGTAAGCTACAATTTATGGTAGCAACGAGCGTTTATATCAAACAATCTTTGGTAGCAGAGCGTGGTTAATCCCAACTTTGGTTTATATACATATAAACAGCGGAACTGGGCGGCCCCAGGGTCATTGAACTGTTAACATAGCTAGGCTTTACATGGTTGTAATGTACATGTTATGGATGTAGCAATTACATTGGATATGTTTAGTGCTTTGAGTAGATAATTGATTACCGGAGGGTACCACATTGATGTGGTTCAGTAATATCAGTATAATTTGATAGTTTAGTACATATCAGGTGTTCTTGTACTACAATAACATAATCATATAACGGTTTATATTATAGATTGGAAATCAACTTGTAAGCTAATATACGGTTATCTTGGCTTGAATTTATGTACTTACAAGTATGTATACAGTTGCATAGTGGAATGTGCATTCGGGTTTGTGTGTATTGTATACACCAAATATAATTTAAATTTGGTAATGTTGTAATAGGTAGGTAACCTATTTGTTTGTTTGTATTACCGGGACGGTACACTACATAGTATTGTAATTGGGAAGTACATTTGCTAATTAAATTATATTTATAGATAGGGTATCTATTGAGCACTGCTTCTGTATTTTGTGCCTTGTCAGGGTGTTTGCTAAATAGTTTTTATTTATACATTTCCCGGTTTGTTGCGGCATGATGTCCAAGTCTTACAAGGCTGCGTTGGCGAAAGAGCTCCGTTGGTTTACAACCGTCCAGGGATTGCTTTCTCGTTCGGATCGCGACAATGCAATCCTGGAGAGAGCCGAGCGGATGCATCAGCGGCTGGCTGACGCAGAGGCGGCTGTGGCAGCACTGCAGGAAAGTGACGGGCCTATGGATAGGTATGTTACTGATTTAGCCCAGATAAAAGGGATTTATGATGATATAACAGAGGCGGCCTCCATGATCAAAAAGCGACAATCGGGCAGCCCGGTTGTTAGCGCACCTAGACCAACAGATGGCGCCACTGGTATGGCACTGGTTATGAAGTCAAATAATATTGCTGATGTAAAGAGGCAAAATTCAGGAGGTCCTGTAGTTGTCACGCCTCAACCGGTAGATGGCGTGTCTAGTAGTTTGGTTAGTTTAAAACTAAATAAATTCAATGGGAAAATGGAAGAATGGGTTTCATATAGGAATATGTTTACGTCATTAATAAATTCTAGGGTAGATTTATCAAAGGGGCAAAAGATGGCATATTTGATGTCAACATTGGAGGGCGAAGCAAGGTCGCTCATCCAGCACCTCAGGGTGGAGGATGATCATTATGATACAGCGTGGGGCTTATTAAATGATAGGTATCAGAACATGCGCTTACTGGCGGATGCGCATGCGTCTCAATTGTTGACGTTACCTAGGGTAACCGACTGGGCACAGCTGAGGCAGCAATTACTAACTCCGGTCACTGTGGCGTGTAATGCCCTTAGAACATTAGGTTTACCGGTGGACGAGTGGTCGTTTTTACTCGTTCACATTATTTTAGGTAGGTTGCCTAATGACGTGAGGTCACGTTTTGAGCGGGTGTCCGCAGAAAAAGATGGCAGCACTGTGCCTAAATTTACGGACTTAATTAAGTTTATTGAATATGAAGCTAGGGTAGCAGAAACATCACAAGCGGACTTGGCGCCATCTGGGGCGCAATCACTTTCGTCTGCTGGCTCATTGGAATGTGGGGAGCCCAGACAACTGCAGCAGTCGCGGGGACGCGATATGACGCGTTTAGCGGCGGTATCCGTGATCGAGAGGTCATTGACCTGTTATCAGTGTGGCCATACGGGGCATGACCTGCTGAGATGTCAGCAGTGGCGAAACCTGCACGTCACCGAGCGGCGACGCATAGTGAAGCGTAAGAGCCTATGTTTCGGTTGCTTGGGCAATCACTTCGAACGTGATTGTCCCGAGCCACGACGTTGCAGTGAGTGTGAGGGGCCTCACCATTTATTGTTGTGTGCCAACAGATCTGAAGCGGCTTCACCGGTCCCGCAGCGACGGAGCCCTACGGGCGGGGGTGCTTCAGGGAGAACTCCCCCCCCCTTGGACAACGGGGGTGCGTCAGGGAGAACTTTTTCCCCCTCGGTCCAGGGAAGGCATGCTGTCGGGCAGAGCTCCCCTCCGTCGGAACGGAGGACTGCGGCGCGCGGCGCGCCCCCTCACCGGGAGTTGAGTTATGTATTTGCGCGTGGACCCGTAGGGGGCTTGCCTACGGGCTATCACACATATGGCCATGTAGTGAATTGGGCCCCTACGGGCGGGGGCCAATTGGAGTTGGCAAGGGCTAGGCCCCCCCTCCCCGCGCCGGTTTTGGTGCCAACTGGCATGGAGCACCGTGTTAAGACGGAGTCACGGGGTTACTCACCGCCGTACCGGGAATACCCGCGGTTAGAGTACCACCCGCCGTACTCAGGGAGAGTTGGAGGCTACGCTCCCCCCATGGTGGGGATGTGCACGCGCCAGCCGTATTATTGCCAGTGGACTGGTCCTGCACTCCACAGGTGGGGTAGCCTGTAACTAGCTTGTTCAAGCTATGAGTACGGAACCGCGGACGGTTCTGTTGCCTACCGCGATGGCTCGCGTCTAGGGCCCCAGGGGGGATTAAGTTAGGGTAAGGGCCCTCCTCGACTTGGAAAGTCAAGTGGCACACCGATTGGTTTTGAACCTGGAGGTTTCGTCGGTGCCGCTCCTAGGTATTGGTGGACTGGAGTTGAATCAGCGGCTGCAGCCATGGTTATAGACAATATTGTCGGCTGGCAGCCTTCTTTGGACCTTCCTCCGTCCATAATCTCATGCACGTCAGGTCTGCATCTGGCAGACCCACGTTTTGTCATCCGGCCCCAGTCGATGTTTTCCTGGGCGCGGATTTGTTAGGATGGATCCTATTTGGTTTTTAAAAGACTCTGGGTTCTTCTTCATTGGTGGAGGTATCCACAATTTTGGATATTCGATATTTGATTCGATACTTGGATTATTATGTTCGAACTTAGGAAATGGCTTTCAAATGAACATATACTGTTTGCAGATTTGGAGGATCCCAATATGATGGTGGTATTATGTTGAAATACCAACCAGTCAATGATATTCATATATTTTGTCCCCAGCCGTGAGTGCAGAGGAGCGTTGGAGCGCATTGGTACACTGGGTTCGTGTACTTCAGGCGGACCTCATCAAGTTTAGACTTCGAGTTCTGCGCGAGGATCACGCCAGGCTGAAGTGAGCGGTTGCTCGTTTGAATCCTTTCACGGATTATGAAGGACTTCTGCGTTTCGGAGGCTGATTTTGGAGAGCTGACCTGCCATACGGAAGTCTTCATTCTTTGCTTCTACCCAAGGATCTTTGGTAAATTTGTTGGTGTCGGATTTGACACATACGTAACGCGCACGGGGGTTTTCAGCAATCGCAACGCTCGGGTTGTGAAAGCGTACCTTGTGTATTTGTGTGCTTGGCCACCAAGGCCGTTCACTTGGCAGTGGTATCAGCTTTGACTACGGAGGCCTTCGTCGCCGCGTTGGATCGTTTCGTGTCGCGTAAGGGTTTACCTTCACTTATTCGCTCCGACAATGGCACAAACTACAAAGGTACTGCTAACTATCTAAAAGATATTGATAATTTTTTGTTTTGTAAATAACTATGCTAGTTTAAGTTAAATCTTCGCCCGGAAAGGGGTAACTTGGCGGTACAGTCCCCCAAATTGCCCTCACTGGGGAGGGAATTTTTTTGAAGCTGCCGTCAAGTCGGCGAAGACCCACCTCCGCTGCGTTATTGGGGAAACTGTCCTAATTTTTGAGGAGCTTGCCACTGTATATTGTTAAGTGGAAGCGGTCCTCAACTCTCGTCCTCTCTGTGGTCAGACAGGACTGAGCATCCTAGGGAAGGAAATTTAATTCTTTGGAAGGATATGAACTTGCTATCCTTGTTTGGCGCCGGGGTCGTATATTAAAGTTGTTTTGGCGGAGACGGAACTCCACGCGTCGCAGAGGTGTTGGTCGAAGGTTCGATTTTGTGACGAGCCATGACAACTCTCTCCCGTCTCCCGGTTGTATGAGCTAGTGGACTGATTGCTCAGCCCAGAGCGGGGGACTGTTCAGAATAAAATGTATATTTCGGAACGCATCCATCAATGGTCTATATATTTTGTCTATGGACTTGGAGCTGTCAAAAAACGAGGGACGTGGAAATTGGTATAGATCGCGGACGATTTTAATATGTGTTATAATAAGGGCTTAATACAAGGGAAATCGATTTGGACATCGTAAAGAACAACAATTGGGTCAATGGCTGACGATAATTTGGTGTGAAGACCATTTTGAGTGTATTTCCTGTGTGTGTGAAATAACCTATATCCACGCGGTGTGCGACAAATGGACTTGTCCATTATCATTTCTTCTGGGTTCGGATGCATCCCGGGATAGGTGGGTCGTGTTTAGATTCGCAGTGGAAGGTGAACCACGTGCCACAACACCGACACACTTTGGACTCCGCAGCGGAAGGATTCCGTGCGAAGACTAGCTGATGAGGTCATCGTACAACTGTCTGGTAGGACATTTAGTATTATATTTTATAGAATGTAAGATACTTGTAGACTATAAACTGGGACAGCTAATGGGCCCCTGTTCCAGCTGCAAGTATCGCCCTTTAGCATACAATTAGTGGTGTCTGAGCGTGGTTATGGAATCCTCGCACTAGTGACGCTGATGCCCGTCACTAGTCAGTATTACCACTTTTTGTAAGCTACAATTTATGGTAGCAACGAGCGTTTATATCAAACATAGATTTAGAAAAACTCACTGGCGCATGCTCGACCGGTAGGCCCGTAAGGCATCTTAACCCCAATATATAATATATACAACAGCATAAATATGCATAAAACATGTTGAAATGTACACAAGAACCCATTTCGTCGTGTCCCCTTACACTGCATTGCAAGCAAAAGTGTAGATCCCAGTTGCAATTTCAGTAATTTCGGCGCAGACTGTTTACACTATAAGATATTAGGTTTGCACTGCAGTGCGAGAGTGATGTAAATTTAAAACTTGGGAATTTCCACTGAGTTTAGATGCCGAGGAGAAAATGTGAGCTGCTTCGTCTAAAATATTATGTTTGGGTAAGCAGAACGTAAGTTCGCCTGAGTGAAATTTAGTATTTATGTACAATAATATGCCTTTTCTGGTTACTGTTTGGAAAAGCAGTAAAGGTGCAAGTTAGGTTAAACGCTTGTGAGTTCTCAAAGTTCCTACTAAATATTTTTCATCCCCCCTAATCTAAAAAAGGAGCAGGATTTGTCAAAAATACAACCGTATATTATTTAAGCGTATACTTCTTGTGCTGTGGTACCTTTTACCATCATGTTCAGTTTTGGGACAGCAACCACCATTAATTTTTAGTCTTTGATATGTATGACCCACTTTATTGATTCGCTATTGTAGGGATCTTGCTTGGGGGATAAGCTTGCTTGGAAAAAATATCTTGGTATTTTTTGTACTATTTTTAGTATTTCAGTTCTAGACGCACTGCACGTTGTGACATTTGATGTCAATCACAGAGAAAAGCATAAATAATAAATTTTCAAACTTCCTGATTCTTGATGGCAGCGCGTGAATCAACTTCAGGGTCATTTCAAATTTGATGAAATAAGCATTAATTTACCATGAATGATAACCAACAACACATAATAAACGATTAAACACATAATAATATCCGATTAAAACACGAAATCAAGTTAAACATCTATAATGCGCATAATAATATCAAGTCAATGTAATTGAATCAAATTCGTTTCATATAAGAACTTCCCCGTTAAAGCACTTATTTTGTCAAGTAAGCAATACGAAAATGCCAAATTATTTCCTGAAGTCGATCACGGAAGTGACGTACAGGTTTGGAATTGGGCCCTACTACGAGGCGCGAACAAAGAAGCATCCACTTCAAAACGATGATTGGTTCTTCAATAAATGCGACCAAATTAGATACTTTCTTCAAGAGACTTTCAAACAGCGCAGTATGACGCATAATTTTGTTCGCTAGCTGTTCCTTAGTGTTCCGTGACCAAAGATTGCAAACGGAAATATTGTTTGAAAAAGTAACTGGCCGGTTATTTAGGCAGCGCACCCAGCTGTATTAAAAATAAAAGCAAATGAAAAACTCGCGAAATATAGTACCTATATACTTGCTCAGCGATTATCATTCACAGTTTCATTTAAAGTATTTTCTTAACACTTGAAAATATAAGAACAGACGCATCAAATGTGATACAAAATCTATTACTCTCTTTATCCCGAGAAAAGGAACAGAACTCTAGAGTTGTATCTCAAAAGCGCCTCTTATTTCTTTTTCATCACACCTATTCTTGATTCTTCTGATTAGTCCGCGTTCCTGCTTCAATAGATCAGCGTCATTTTACCAAAAAGGTCGAACGCATAATTTATGAAGAAGTTACTGGTCGCTTAGGTTTCGACGGTAATGCGCGCTGAAAAAAAAAAGACACTGTCATTCGCTTCATTTCTATTTGCTCAGAAATTTTGCGTCGCTGTTATTGCAAATAATAATTTAAAATGAGTTCGAGTTGTAGTGACAGTGATTATGATATATTAATCCCATCAAAAACATAAAATGTACAAAAATGTCGAGTCTCGCAATGCAATCTTTCCACCGTAAAAAGTTGTGAGATCTTATGTAAAGCCAAGTCTGTTATTTTAGTTTGTATGGAAGCACCTTTTCATTATAGTTAGTATGGGAGCACCTATTGAACAAATGTATCATTAATTGTTTCCTAATTAGTTACCTACCAACATTAAGTGACTGTATTAATATTAGTCATCTTTATTTCTATAATAAAATATAGTGACTTCGCAATCGCACAGCAACATATAAAACATATCTATCTAATACCAATTTTTTAGTGATTTGAGAAGATATTTCTACGCATCAGCGCTTTATTTGTGCTCTACGATTGCCAATTCACTATATTTTATTAGACTTTTGATGATGTGTCAGTCAGTCAGTGACAAAATAAGGGAACTTTGACTTGAGATATTTCGTAATCAAATATAGGTACAAACTTGTAAATTGGAGTCAGGAGTAGGATCAGTAAGTGCTCTTGGTTACTGAAATTTCAGACTTCTAGCTTTACCCACAACGAAGATACAGGGGGGTTGAAAGTGCCGTGAGTTGCTTCGAGAAAAGGATGGTACGGCCGTTCCGCGAGACTCGGCGGGGGCACTGCCGTGCCCCCAGATTCCTGAAAACATATCAAATGATGCAGCTATTGTGGTGCCACAAATTATTACCACAAAATACTGGGTACTCGTAGCTTTTTATTTTCTCATAGGTAGCGATGAAAAATAGTGTGTATCACTCGGGCTCAAGTAATATTTTGTTATCGGGCGGCGTTGTATGGTACTGAATTCTTCGCTGCTATTCGATTCTACTTTAGAACCCTTTGCTCTACTCTGAATTCAAAATAGCGCCTAAAATAGTTAAATCTACTATTTTGGCCAAATCTTCCCTATATGACTTTTTGAGTTGCCTCGTGTTTGTAATTTTCTTTTGGACAGATTTTCCCATAAATTTATAAACCTAAAGAGATTGTAGAATTGGGCAGATCAAAAAGTATGAAATCAAAAATCTTTCACCAAAATTCAAAAATAGGTGCGATGACGAATGGAGCGAAGAAGAGCAAGTAAGGTTTACATTTAAATAAATTTGGGGAGCAAAGCAAAGCGGAGCGGAGTGAGGCGATTCTCCTAGTTTGATCTACCCACGGCCAACTCTACGATGTGCAAACGAATATTATATAAGGTGACATTTATTAATATAGACAAATTCATACCGGAGGCTCGGTAAGTGACCAGTATCATGGATCAATAACACTTTTTGCAAATTTTTCAAAATAAAATATTGAGCTCCCATAGCAGTTAATTAAAATTAAATTAAATTAAATGTGAAATACATATGTAGTTGACTTGGGGCTGGGCTTGCGTTTGTAGGAAATACGAAAAATATAATTTACGAATTTTACAGAAATGGTCATCGAACCTTGACACTGAGTACTCACCAAGTCTTCAGTATGAATTTGGCTACATAAATAAATGTCACTTTGTATACAGTCACTGTTAATGGTGTTGGTGACATTAATAACAGCAGAAAAATCACGTTTCTAAAACGTTTCGGTCATTGCGAAGCCTGCATACAACACAATATTCTTAATAGCAAAACAAAAAACAAAACATAGCAATAATTGTTATTTAATTTAATTTATAAAATAATCATGATAAACATATCATACTTGAATCGTGACGTAACAAAATTAAGTAACACCGCATATGACGTCACATGGCTCTGTGGTTAAGCACATTAACTAGCGTAAATCCGAACAGGTGTTCTCAAAAGAGAATGTGGGGCCATAGACACACAAGCAAGAGATGCAAAAATGTGCGGTAAAAAATGTATTTGTCAAAATATATTTGTTAAAAAACTCTAAAATTTAATTAATATGTGTTACATTCAGATTAGAGTGCCTGTAATATCTTACGTCTTGCATTTCAATTTCTTCCTTACTTTTACTTATAAATTTCGGTACAGTTACACGGTAATGGAACCTGGCTATTTTGCATGTTTAACTTGAAAATATTTTTTTCCGTTTTTTTTTTTCTCATTTCTCAGAGGGATGCTTTTGCGTGTTAAGGAATGATAAAGTTCATTAATCTTCAGGTGTTAAATCTGGCACATTTTATTTGAGTTTAAGCAACCGAATGCGATACAATATCAGTTATTGCACTTTATTTGACTATCCATAGCCAGTACATGAAAAGTCAAGACGATCAGCGAAAGCTTACATCAAAGCGCGTGCGTGACACTCGCTTGACTGACTCAAGTGCCGTCGACCGGATGCATTGCGATTTTAGAACAATGTTCTGAGGTCGCGATAGATATTTAGCGTGGGTCACGTGACCCTGCCAATATTCGCAATCGTGCAATCAAAGCTACCTCGCTCCAGCCAACGTCTGTCGTCCCGCGAAACGGGCGCGCGCGATCTTATGAATCAAGCGAAGATGGAATCCTAACAAGTCTCGGTTCATGGCTCAACAGTGGAGCTCAAACAATAGTTGGAGCAGAATCGCGCGGTGAATCCTCAACGAGCCCGATACGGGATCGCATCTCCTTACTTCAAACTCGGGAATGCCGTGTTGAATTGTTAATGTCATACCTGCTGCGAAGAACTGAAACTGTTACTAAATAAATTAGAATAGAACTAAGATAGCTTTACAAGGCTGTAAGTGTAGAGTATTATCTGTGGTCTAGTGGTTAGAGCACTCGTCTGCTGATCTTGAAATCACGGGTTCAAATCTCGTATCACAAAAAACTTAGGTCTGCGTGGTTCGCAAGGCGCGTTAGCTGTACGTTCAGTTCGTACACGAAGTACGGCGATAGGGCTCACACTGTGACGTTATAATCATAAGTGAAAGGTGGGTGTACGAGTTTGGACTGTGTCTGACGTAGTGCCGTTTTATATGTATTGATTTTTTTCTTCCAATCTTTATCCAAGGGATATTAAGCAACACAAGAGTAAAAGTCTCATCCAAATCCTGTCAGTAGGTTAAGTAGTTTTTTTTTTTTTTAACGTGAATCGTGCTTTCAGAGACGTTTGTACGGGTCTAAACGGGCTCCAAGGAATCTACGTACTTTCAACTTATTTTATCCTTTAACAAACAAAACTTTATTACCAAAAAAATAGCGTAACAATGATGTGTACATTTAACAAATTAAAAGAAAATCTTACGAACTAAATTTAAAAATAAACAAACTTAAAAGAAATACTATATCATTCATTAAAGAATATAAATAAAGTTAAAAATTAAATAAAAGATAATTTATTTGTTAAAACTCGCGTGAGCTGACATACTAAATTATTTATTACCTAATGTCCGAAGAACGACACTCGCCTTGATAATGCTGAAATTGTATCGGTGAAACGGTTGGCTTATAGTCAACAACAATCACACGTGAGTGTTCAAGCCGTATGTAATAATAATTGAATTTATTTGTCTTACAAATGTGCTCACATACACAATACAATAGATACATAAGTAAAAAGACAAAAAGGTCTAAGCTCGGCATACAGCTAGCTAACACACATGCAAACAGCCGCTGATTTTCAGCTCAGCCTTGTAATACTACATGATGAAACACAATATAAATATTCTTTGTTCTTTTGGCATCAAGTGGCACGCTCAGCTGCTACACTAACACTAACAGCGCTATTTTTCAGCCTAAACCTCAGACATAAAAATATACAAGTTTCTATTAAATAATATGTCGTATATGCGTATGTCAAAAATTGATCAACGTGAAAATCCTAGAATAATAGAATAAAGTTTAAAATATCCGACGACAAGCGCAGCTAAGGTGCGTACCAGGCTGCTTGTGATCGTAAATTCGGGAACTGAGCGAAGCTGAGCTGAGCGAGACAAACCCTATTCCTAGAAATTAACTTTACCTTAAAAACAATAGGGGTTGCCTCGCTCCCCTCTACTTATCTTGGCTCCCAAATGAATGATCACAAGCAATCATTATTCTCCTTGCTTCGCTCGGCGTCACACCTAGTTTGACTTTTTGTAAAAATAGCAACCTAACTTTGTTAGGATGTTTACAAAAATCGTTCCCGGTTTCCAACTATCCGCAACTTTTCAATCAAACTAGGATTGCCGTCTTGTTTTTTTTTTTTTTTTATAACCCTGCCACATATTTATGAAATCGTGTATGGAACAGTAAAGCTTTTACAGAAGTATTATATAGCGCTAATTAAACTTTTCCAAGTGAACGGGGCTGTGGACAGACGATAAAGACGAAACATAGTTTCGCAAAGCAATAATGACCAAGTTTTTAATGGGAGAACAGTTGGCGTCGGTGATGGAGGTAGAAATACTGAATAGGCATAAAAATACTTATAATTTTTTTCAATGCAAGTGCTCGTGTAAGCTCACTTTTTATGCATCGAAACCGAACACAAAGTCGATTATTTTGCCCTAGGGCTTGTTTATTATTATTTTTTTATGAGAAGTTGGCTAACCTGAAAGGCTGCAGCCTTTCCTGTGTACAATAAATGTAATACTTTTTTTTTCACTGTTTAACGGCTCTGGATACAGTCCTTTTGAGCCAATCATTAACTTGCAAAATTGTAACAATGTTAATTTCAACTTTAATGATTAAATTGTTTTTTTTTGATTGTATTTGTTTCATTTTCTCACACTATGCATTGAAAAACGTAGTATGATACACGGGCGTTAGAGCAATAAATTACTCGGCTACGTTAAAAACACTCGCTACGCTCGTGTTTTAAATCGTTCTCATAATTTATTCCTTTTCGCCCTTGTAGCATAAACTACTATTATTACTTGTTTATCCAATATACAAAAGGGTTTGTCAGCGATATTTCTAAAATAGGGTGTAATACCGACAATCCTTTCATCTTTTGTGATGAGTAGTGAGCTCTATCGCTGTGTTTTGGGCAAATTTCAGAAGCAAAAAGACTGATCACAAATGTATACGGGATTTATACGTTACCTCTGGATTATTAATTGGGGCCCTCGAACCAAGCTTCGCTTTTTTTCATAAACAAGCACTCCTGTTGCACAAAATAAGAACTGTACTATTTATTTGGATATTTTAGCATTTTCGCTAATACTAAATTTTCATTTCTACCTCAACGTGATCGCGATAAATATAAATTTTCTTTACGACGTCCGTCGGCCGTTCTTGTAAAATTACAACCAGAGAATATGGTTTTCTACGACTCGACTATGAAAAAGCCTGACAAATTGCCTAACGGTTACTTTTTCGTTTGATATTTTTCTAAGATAACGAGAAAATTAGATAAATAATTATTGAAAAAATATGGAAACGGATCTTTTAGAAAAATAAACATTGAGTTTTTGTTTTGTCCTTTTACATATTTTTAGAGTAGGTACACTTGTAATATCGAAGTTGTTTATGAAACTGGTGCATAACAGAGGTTATTAAATAGTATTTTATTATTTACTATTAATGTACCTAACTACTTATAATTTAGTAACTACCTAATTAAAAAAAAAAGAAGTGTGACTCCCTATCCACAGACAAACAAAATTTTGTGGAATGTATTAAGATTAAGTTATCTTTGAAATCAATAAATATCTTCATTAAAAAAAAAACACAAATTTACATAACGAGCCCTAGGCGAATTTTTAAAAGCATCACACAAGTGTTTTTTTAATACCTACTTATGTGCAGATTCATAAA
Source organism: Ypsolopha sequella (assembly GCA_934047225.1). Lineage (NCBI taxonomy): Eukaryota > Metazoa > Arthropoda > Insecta > Lepidoptera > Ypsolophidae > Ypsolopha > Ypsolopha sequella. The sequence continues at coordinate 28,570,554 of OW203987.1, forward strand.
CTAATTTATCTACACTCATGCAATCTATTTTCCAATCCAATAATCTAGATAACAATTGTCGTAAACTTTTCTTAATTTTGCTGGTAAAAGATTGTTCTTCATTTACGTTGCAGTATATTTTTCATGCTCAGATAATGCTCAAATATTTTTGCCCAGAATAAAACTTTCAACCAACATAAACACGGTGGATATTAAATAAATAATGTATTAAAATTATGGCTCCAAATCCAGCAAAGCCACCGCGCATGTGCAAGATTCATAATTTTCTTTTCAATGCATGTGCTCGTAAAGGCCCACTTTTTATGCATCAAAACCGAACAGAAAGTCGATTATTTTGCCCTAGGGCTTTAATATTATTATTTTTTTAATTTATTTACAATGGTTGGCTAACCTGCAGCCTTTCCTGTGTACCATAAATGTCATCCTTTTTTTTTCACTGTTTAACGGCTCTGGATACAGTCCTTTTGAGCCAATTACAATTTAAAGTTCACAAAATTATATTTGTTTTATTTCCTCACACTATGCATTGAAAAATGTAGTATGATACACGGGCGTAAAAGCAATAAATTACTCGGTTACGTTTAAAACACCCGCTACGCTCGTGTTTTAAATCGTCCTCGTAATTTATTCCTTTTTGCCCTAGTAGCATAAACTACTATTAATGCCATGGTAACACGTATCGTATCCTGTGAAAATTTCAACTAATAGCTGAGGCTGTAGACTCTTGTGACAGACGGACAGACAGTGGAAGCTTAATAAATAGTAACATAGCCAAGTTTTGTTATTACACCGCGGTATTTCATTATTCAATTTCCAAGTTGACATTTAGAATTTAATTTTTTTTATATTATTTATGACTTTCGAATTTAATTGAATTTAATCTTTAATTTTAATTTGGACATTTCGCGTTTATTTTTACTTATGAATATTTGTATCAAAACGCAAATATCCATGTACTTTTATTTACTTTTAATTTTATTTTGACATTTATCTACCCTAAGACTTAGCTATACTTTTACTGCTAACCTATTCCAATCAGCCCGACGATGTCAAATAGACGAAACTAGTCGCAATAATTAAGGAAATAAAATAGTGGAACTCGTACAAGAAGACTTTGATTAGTGTTAGAATGAAGTTCCATCAAGGAGTCACACCTTACAGTATAAATTACTTAATAATAGGGTTCCGTTTGGCACCCTTCGCGTACGGTACCCTAAAAATTTCAAATACCAGCAAGTTAAAAGTTGATTAGGCCCAAAAAGGCCACGTACCTAAGCTTTCTATAGGCGAAGTTATCTAAAGTCTTATCAAAAGCTATCTTAACAAGAAAGGTATCTTCCCCCTCCCCCAAATTTAAGGTAAGGTCACCACAGATAGCACCGCAACGGCTTTAATGGCACAATTCAGGAGACACCGGAACAAAGTTTTGACAGTTTTACGGGACTCTCACAATTTACAAGTTTACAAACTTAAGTTTACAGGTTTGTTCATGAATTTTTAACTTTATACCGTTGTTGTAAGGTTCAGACGTAAAATGAAAGATAAGAGGTAGGCTTGGTTTTCAGTGCGTTGTAATGTAAAGGTCTGCTTTTGCATTGTGGTTTGTAAGTTCTTGTCTTTTTCGTGAAATTATTTGAATGAACATGAAAACGTAATGAGGTTTTGTTACTTGAAAAATATTCAATGGATTAGGGTTTAAGGTCTCAAAGACGGTAAAGGAAAACAATGCGAGATAAATCTGCATGCCCTAGAAAGTGTACATTTGTGCACGAAGTACGGCGATAAGAATTATCCACTATCATGTTGTTGGTGAAAAGAGGGTACGAGTGCTAACTGCTCTAGTGACACTCCGAACACTGCTGACACCCCCTTGGCAATATGCGTGACGATATGGGTCAGAACATTCACCATGCACCAATAATTCAAGCTTATGTCTTATAATAACCGTAAGTATTGATTCTAACTTCAATTTATTCTTCTTAATCTCGTATTTAAAAAAAAACAGGGCCAATGTCCAAGCTCCTTACATCCAGATTTACTTTTCTTTCTGCGTTTCGATACCGCAATGATTTAATGTTAATTTATATCTCCTTGCGATGAAGAAATCGCCAAGTGTTCAAACGAGGTTCAAACATAGACATTTATTTCTGTCATAGGTCCAAAACGTTCTCAACTAGAGATAGAAAGATGTGCGAATTCCGAAGAAGTTGTTACAGCTATAATAAAGAAATGATTCACTAAGAATTGTTCTACATTGTGCTGTGACTTACATTTTTTCAAGATTTCACCTATTAAGGCGATTACCCTCGCCAAATTAGCAGCTCGATATTTGTCACTACAAATATCAACGGAACCGACAGTGAAATAACGTTCATATCCGCGCGCAATGCATAGTGGCTGTTACGACGCTCGCTGCGTCCTTGAGAGGGCGAAATAGGAGAAAATTATACTTTTCACTTGGACGTGATTGCTCGATTGAATAATCTTATGTTATATTTATAGCTATAAAGTTTATCTATTTATCAATACATAGATGAATTCAAACGGCCAAGCCACTCAGGAGCAGTAGGGAATTTGAGGTCAAAAAACAAAATTCAGTAAAAAAAAAAATTCATGTAGTAGTTTTGGTGGTATGAAAAAGAAAACTGTTGCATATGTTGTCTAAGAGTTGATTATTCATAATACATTTTTTCATTATTTTTGGTTTGACTATAAACGAGGAGTAGGCTTTAGAAAGTACCCATTTGGCAATAGTAAGGCCCTTAAGAGATCAAAGTTAATGACCCCAACATTTTTTGACAGCTACAAATTTCATATTTGCAACAAGAACATCGGGTTCCGATAGACCGAAGTAGAACCGCAATATTAGAATGGTTATGAGAAGATTATTGAAACTATGATGGACTTAAATTTCTATATTTAAAACACATGGCGATTTATTTATTGCAAGCAGATACAAATCATCCCGGTTCACAGCTCCTCGAATCCAGATTTATTTTTATTCCGCATTTCTATTCGGCATCGATATCAGATTATTGAGTAGAAAGTATGTATGATAAAATTAACAACACTCATTATAAAAGCCAAGTCTGTAGTTTTTATGACTACATTGATGATTGTGAAAGAAGAAGAAAGGGTTCGGCAGTTATAAATTTTTAGTCTGCCTATCCCCTGAGAAATATGGTTTGTTAATTAAGGTCATGCATAAATGTTTAAAATCCTTTAGTTTCCTGAACGAAATACTCTCCATCACAATCAACAATCACACCCAGCCTTCCCGAAGGACACCGAAACGAAACGAAAAACGTACTGAACAGACTAAGTCCCTTAATGTACCAATCAAATACCTATTCCGCAGGGACCAAGGCGATCAGTGATGAAGTGTATCCATTAATAACGTACAGCATACGGGCTCGCCCTCAAAGGACCCCTTGTGCCGGCCCAGTACCAGTAAAATTATATATAAATACATATTTATAGTATATAAAAGCCCTATAGTGGTGTTGACTAGTCATAATAGCAAATAAATAATTTTATCAAAAATCAGTAATTCTACAGATAAATATAGGTTTTTTTGAAACGGCAAAGTAGGTACCTATTTTATAATGAAGTTTGAAAAAATAGTAGTTCCATTATTGAAAGTTAAACGTCAGTCGCTAAGGGCAAAGTGCATAACATAACCTTGTTTTTCTTGTTTAGAAGTTAAGAATTGAAAAACCTTTTGGTATGTAGCTATTGACGCCAATAGTTCAGTATTAGTTAGGTTTATAAAGCATGAGGTTGAAATTTAATGCAAGTCGTGATCTTCTCCAAACAAAGTCAAAACAGCATTTTAAGTTGGTTTTGAAAAGATCATGACTTTTTGTGTATATAATTTTAAACTCTTGCTTTATAGACCTCACTAATACTGAACTTTTGGCGTCAATTACCACAGATGAAAATGCTTTTATTTTTTTTATTTATTCACAAAAAAAAAACAAGTTAAGTTATGTACTATGCGCTATGCAACTGACGTTTGACCTAAAGACGAAACCTGGAAGAAGCGCTTCTACACAACTACAAATTTGTCACATCTTTGCTCGATGACTACTGTGGCCCGACAGTCTATAAGATGAAGCGTGGTCATCGCTCAGAAATTGCCATTGAGGCGATTATCGGTATGTCCAAACAATAGTAAAGGTTGCACAGTATAAGGTCTGACAAAAACGTGCCTTATTTGATTCCCAGTTGGACAATGGCGATCAACAGAATCAGCTTATGTGGAACCGTTAATATTTTAGGAAGGACCAATTTTATAGCAGCCCCGGGAAGCATTTGTTATTACCATACAAAATACTAAAATGTGTTCGGTATAATTGAAGAAATCCATAGGTCTACCTTTCGTCCGTATGGCAATGAAAGTAGAGAGAAAATTGAGTAAGAGTAATTTTCTGCCATGGTACATACAGTGTAGGAATAAATTTTAATATTTACTACACTGAATATATGCTGTTGTGATTAATAAAATACTAGAAGACCTCCATGACTTCGTTTGCGTGGAAACAAACAGCCGATTTTATCCGTTAGGAACCCATTTTCGTTCCAAAATTTTACACCAGTTTCGCTCTTTTATGGAATTAATTTCGAAAACCCCTTTTTTGTATAGTCATCAACACCCTGTTTATTCCAAATTTTATGTTTCTATCCTAATCAGTTTAGGCTGTGCGTCGTTTGTCAGTCAGTCAGCAACGGAAGTGTTTTAACAGATAAAATATATACGAAACAAAGTGTAAATAAAAAAAAACCTGTCATTTGCGAGTGGAACTAACTCGCCAAGGACTTCGTATAATCAAAAATATGAATGAACTGCTTTACAGCTTCCGCCACTAGAACTTAAAAGCATAAAATAATGATAAATTAATGATAGTTTTAGTTTGGTAATAAAAAAATAATAATATTAAACATGTATATTTTGAACATCACTTGGTTTGGCATCAGCTGAGATGATAATAAATGACATAAGATTACAAAATATAAAACAAAATAAAAACTACCTACTCGCAAATACGTTGCTGAAGCGTAGCCAATTTCAACGATTTAAAGTCGCACAACGAGCTATGCAGCCGGCTATCATAAAGCTTGCTTGGGATAATCTTTGATGGATAAAATCCAAAACGAGGAAATTCGTCAAAGATCGAAAGTGACTGACATAGCCTGTCGAATTAATAAGTTGAACAGTGGGCTGGCCATATTTGTCGCCGACACGATTGCCGTTGGGGCCGAAAGGCGTTAGAATGGAGACCACGTAGAGCAAAGCGTAGCGTAGGCCAACCTCGTGCCGGACCGACGACCTGAAGGACGTTGCGGGTAGATGGATGAGGATGAAGCAGGATCGCCAAGAGTGGCGAAATATTGGAGAAGCTTAATATGTCCAGCAGTAGGCGAACAAAAGCTGACAGATGAATGGATGGATGGACTCGCAAATGACTACAAGGTAGTTTTCTAAAGCCTAGTTAAAAAAGTCGTAGGATCTGAAAAAGTTTTCAGTACGACGTAATTTAATTTAATTAATTTATTTATTTATTATCATCAAAGAAAACACAATTACATTATTCTACGATATCAATAAACCTTGCAAGGTTTGTCTAGATATCGGGTGATCCGTAGGTAGCTACATTTAAAACAAATATATTATTTGTTATAGTTCGAAATATATCTCTTTAAAAGTGTTTTTTTTAAATATATATAAATATAAATGTGTAAATAATAATAAATATATATAAAACCTAAATATATATAAATATTATAATCTTAAATATATTATTTATAACTTAAACCTAGTTAGGTATATAAACCTACTTACAATACAATACAATACAGCGGGCGGGTTAAACGCACACATACGCAGGTTTTCATTGTAGGAATAGGGAAAGATAACATTCATCATGAGAACTGGTTAAAGATTTGTCCGTGTGTGCGTCACGCTTGGATGATTTTAACAGAATACAGGCTGTGTGCTATTTGTGAAAAAAAAAAACAAAACGAAAAATATTTGTAAATAAATTAATCTAAATTTACTACTTTCACCAGCTATATATGAATAAATATATACATTATATACGTCTATATACATATAATATTATAAATATATATTTTTTCTTTAATATGTATTTATAAAATATGTTCTAAATAGTAAGATTTTAGTTTAAATTAATCATTGGAAAGAACAATTTACACACTTATGTGTAAAACTCCATGGAACTCCATGGTATTGCGCACGGGGGTTTAATTGGAAGATCGGCTACAGTAGCCATCTTCGGGCTTATCAACGTCGTACCAACATCTACTGTCAGTGTACAAGAAGGTGTTGGTTGTACCGACTAGGAGTCGAAGTGGTAGCCATGACCGAAAACGGTCAAAGTGGATCATCATCAGATAGTTATACCAAAGATACTGAAACAAAAATCATATAATAGTTGTGGAAACACATCTGAATTTAAGTGGTTAATATATTATACTTACCACTTAAATTCAGATGTGTTTCCACAACTATTTGTCTATTTATTAAATTACAGCTATCGTTACAAAGTATTCCTTATGCAATAGTGTAGTCAACTTATTTAATTTTGAATAAGTTGCACCATAAGTACCATAAGTTACCATAAGTACCATACTGCACCATAAGTTTATAACTCTGGAGGATAGGCGTACACTTTTTGACATGATGTTTGTACACAATATATGTAATACTCGTAATAATCTTGACTGCTCAGAGTTAACAACCCTAATGATGCAACTACGTGCACCATCTAAACGGACTAGACATACAACATTGTTTCATGTACCTGCAGCCCACACAAATTATGCAAAAAATTCCATAATTTTTAGGGCTCAGAGGCTTTACAATACCTCCTTCTCATCTATAGATCTATTTTATGGATCAGAAGCTAGTTTTAAGAGGGAAGTAATAAGCGAGATACTTAATAAATAGATATATAATAAGAATGTGACTGCACACTATATTCGTAACAAATAATTATCAACATTCCTCTATCCGAGTTCCCTACCCTACCATACACACACACACGTACTTTTACTCTGACATCCTACGCTGCTAACTTTTCAATATTTCTATTTTTCTGTATATAAATGTATGTATTTTTTCCTCTTGGTCTTTGAAGTTCGTTTTAAATGTATTATTGTAGAAAATGTAAAACCGTATTTGGCATAAGTTTTGATATTATTAGCTACGATCATAAATGTTTAAGCCCGTGGTTTTTGTAATAACAATAAAATAAAATAAATAAAATAAAAAAATAAAATAAAATCAATAACATTATATAATTATATGGACTATCAGTGAAATATTCAAAATTCGTGCACCCTTTTAATTAAAGACTTTTACATCTCAATATCCCAATGATAAGTGAGCCTTATTTCTATCATCGTACTTCGGGCACAAATACACCTTTTCAGGGCATTGATTTATTTATTTATTTACCAAAAATATTGCACAGCATTACAGACTTATCTTCATTGTACAAATTAAAAAGGTTTTAATAATTAAAAATAATAATTTACATAAAATATTTACAGAAACATAAAATCAACGAAATGAACCAAGATACAAATACATATTTTGGTCTTAAGCTTAGAATCTAAGGACATCGTCATTGAGGCTTCACTCTTACAGAATTTCAAGCATTCCCGCACCACTTCCGTCATTCTGTCAGAGAAAAGATCACACAGTGGTTCTGATACAAAGAGTGCGTTGAGTTTCATGGGTGGGGACTCCCTCCGCGCCACGAAGCATGAAGAGGACGTTGCCAAGAGCTTGTGTGAGCGGGCACGGAGATAATTATTTAGCACTAAAAATTGACAGACTTGCGCTACCAGCTCCTGGCAGTCAGATTTTCCACGAAGTAAGCGGCATGCAGTCACCATCAACTCACATGCTCGTCTGACCTCAAGAGAGTTGTATCCTAGCACGTACAGTAGAAACTTGGTGGGGTACATAAATGATTGATAAAAACCATACTTTTTCTTGTAGAGGAATCGCTAGAATGCTTTTTGTATCTTTTCAAGCATAACACTTTTACTTTTTCTCGCGTGGGCTCCACACAATAGAGCTTCAATTTTGCTTCACATGGCATGCACGTTTACCTCACAGTTTTTCTCTACTTTTCAGCAAGTGACAAACTGAAGTAAATTCCGAAAAGCTAAACGGCCCGTGCTGCTCGACTGGCACGTAGGATTCGAACCTGAGTCTCAGGACTGTAGCCCTTGTTTCCTACTGATTGAGCTACCGCTGCTCTTTTCTGTTATTTTAAACGTAAATATTAATAAAGTTGCCATTCAAAGGTATGACTTTTAATTAGGCTAATTATATTTCAGTATTAATACCATTTGCATAACAATGCGCGTGTTAACATGTTAATTATTCGTTCTCCGAATTAAACATTAAATTATTTATATATGGATGAAATGGTCCTACAACGGATCAATTATTTTATTATTTTAATGGCGTGGGAAATGTAAAAGTAAAATTTCCTATGAATTAATTATTTGATTTACATTGATGATACTTCATAAATGATAATTGAAACTCTCGTGGTTTTTACGAAACAAAATAAGAACATAATGGGTTCAACCAACGTTCATGGTAAGAACAAAATTTTCTAAATGTAAGGAGTTCTATAAAAACAATGACTTATTTCTTATATTTTCTTGTATACATGATTAAAATATACGATTCCTCATATTTGAAATAGACATAATATTATGTGACAGGCAAATTATATAATTTGTCAGTTTGCAAGCGGCGTCGTCAGTTTCTAAACGCTGGCTGTTTTGTGATTTGCCGAAGGCAAATTGTAAAAAAGCCGAAATCGAAAGTCTCAACAAATTCAAAATTAGGTGCGACGACGACGAGCGGAGCGAAGCAGAGTGGAGCTCAATTTGTATATTGGGAGCCAAGTGGAGCGGAGCGAGGCGACCCTCAATAGTTGTTACAGAATTACGACAAGCCTAGGCAAATTTTACAATGCCAATTTCTACGGTATGACGACGACGACGACAATTGCAAAACCGCGAGCGTTTAGAAACTGATCGCCGTTTCTAAACTGACGAATTTGACTATTTGTCTGCGACATATATTAGCGGATGTAAACACACAGTTGTCTTTAAAATAAGCCACACAATCGACTGATCATACTGAAAATTTTCCCAGTAACATGATTCACTTGATTATTTGTATTTTTCTGATTACATAGCGTCTTGAGTCAAAACTTTGGAACTCACTATCACTCACAATTCGTAATAGCCCAACATTTTCAAAAGTTTTTGTTATTTTTACTTTTACCAATATAAGTATATGTATTCATAATGACAATATTTATAATTATTTTATTTCGTAACAATATTTGTTATTGTTATACATTTTAGTGTGTACATAATTTTTTTTTTTTTAAGTACCAATTTATTTATTTTATTTTATATATATTACAGTTAATTTATGTAGACTTGTATTTAATTGTTATTATATTTTTCAATCCATGAATTTTAAACAGTTTTTTGTCTTTGTGTGCACTTATGAAATTACTCACTTTTTGTTTAATCGCTTCCATCACAAAGGGTTTGCTGGTCGAAATCTCTTTCACAGATAAGCTCAGCTTTTGCTCAAACTGTAAGATTATTGATATTTGTAATATGTTTAATTCCTGTGTGCGTAAAGGATTTTCAAATGAAATTAATTGAATTGAACGTGTGTTTGTTAAAATTAACAGAATTCTAAATTTACAATGTTCCTCGCATAAAGCTTTATTTGACAAATGTTTCCAGGTGAATGTTGTAAACTTTATTATCGTAACTTTAACTTTGCAAAGTGTTGTATACCTTACAATTCCCTCTACGCCTCAAAGCAGCTCAACCTACTTGAATAGTTCGCTTCAGTGTTTCATTTGAAGCTTTAGAGACCGTCTCTCTCTATATAGTTTCCTACAACTCGTGCATTTTAAATACTTTGTTCATTAACTAAGTTACATATTTTATTTAGATATAAATCCTTTACGCATGATGTTTAGGAGTGGATTTTGTGATAATTTTGCATTTAAAAACCTAAGCATGCAATAAAATTTAAACATTTTAACGATCTAACGATGTCAACAAAATTACTAGTGCCTTACAATATTGAGTTCTTCAAGCATTTAAATAATAATAATATATACTAGGCCTTATTATTATATCGTAATTATCATATTATTAATGTGACAGCGGACGTGCTGATTTAAGGTACTTTTTATTTTTGGCGCTAATACAGTGTCTCATCATAAAGGTTCCTTTTGTACCTTTTAGGTACTATACAACCCTAATAACACATATAAAGTACAAATAAATTGTTTAAAAATAAAATAAACTTTTAACAAAAAATTGTAACCGACTTCAATATTAACAGCAGTCATTCACTAAAAAGTTGATAATAATTCTATAAAGACCGATGGTACCGAATCTTATATTGGTCTTTATGTTGCTATATCGTAGGAAATACGCCGACTTCTAGATAACATAATGTTTCAGGAAGAAAGAAGTCGGCAAAAGTGTTGCTTCGGTACCATCGGTCTTTATAGAATTATTATTAACTTTTTAGTGAATGACTGCTGTTACTATTGAAGTCGGTTACTATTTTTTTGTTAAAAGTTTATTTTATTTCACATTTTTTAGTGTTGCTGGGTTAAATTGTAAGGTATGGGTAGTTCTTGCAAACGTGGTGATAATATGAAACGAAGTTCAAGTGAGTATAAGTAGCCATGTTTGGGTAGCTTCCTGCTATCAGCACCCTAACACAACATGATAACCGCAATCTCGAGTTATGTGCTGTCATCCGTTGAAGAGTTCTACGGTGATGAAGCACCGTAGAACTCTTCAACGGATGACAAACTGGTCGCCGCAATCTAAAGTTATGTGCTGTCATCCGTTGAGGAGTTCTATGGTGATAAAGCCAGGATCGAAGGTCAGGTGGGTATTCTGATAATCTCCAACCTCCTTGAATCAGCACCGTAACGCAGTGATTGCCGCAATCTCGAGTTATGTGCTCCGATCCGTTGAAGAGTTGAATATGGTGATGAAGCCAGGATTGAAGGTCAGGTGGAAGAATGTCAATTTTCAAGTAATACCTTGTAATCAGCACCCAAGAACAAAGCGATTATTTCAATTTCGAGAGGTATGCTGACATTTTCTGAGGAGTTCTACTGCCTATCTCTGAAGACCTTCATCAGATCATGACCATACCCAAATGGGACCTACCTGGAAGTACATTCTTCCAAAAAAAAAAAAGAATTATCCAAATGGGTTCAGAAATGACGGAGTTATGGAGTAACAACGCCCAAAAAAAAAAAAAAACATACAGGTGAATTGAGAATCTCCTCCTTTTTTGAAGTCGGTTAAAAATAATATTAATTGTAAATAATAACTTTTTAGAAACGTAAACTGAACCATATGAACAAATGTAACCAAAAACAAATCACATAAAAAAAGCGATAAGCTTTTTAAAAAATGTTGAACATAAATTGTACAATTCCACTGAAAACGTCATTTAAGTTTTAAAGGTAATATCTTGTACAAAACGCTCTGTTTAACATGAATAATGAGCGAGAACGATAACATAACGTAAGCTTAAATATACCTACTTGGTAAAGTTTTAGAGTAACCTACTTACCTAGGAGTCTGCAACACGATTTCTGAAGCTTAGCTCGGCTTGCTGGGAACTTAGTAAAATTAATGACTTAAGACGTTTGCTGCAGCATTCCTGTAATAAGAAGATAGGTAATTTTCATAATCAGTTTTAGAACATTAATTTTTAAGTCTATCTTCATATTTGTTTTCAGAATAAGGGTTGGAATTACATGAGAGTTTATTCCTATGCAGTGTGTTACTATGACGTCCTCAGAAAATAAAATATGCTCTACTGGTCATTACATAGATTAACTTTTCAAAATATAATATAATGTATTTATTTAATCTGAAATCTCTAAAAGTAAGTCAGCTGTTTCATACATTTCGGTCGAGTTAATATTCAACTTTTCTATGGAACAGCTGATTTCTTTTCGCAATTTCAGGGTTTGCCTCATAGTAAAAGTTGTTTATATTCATGTGAAAAAAAACCCTGTTTGACTAAAAAAGGTTATCAAATTAACACCCAGTATTTCCCATCGAAAATGACGAAAAGATGTTACCTATAAAAATTTATATGTAGAAGTAAATTTTTAATTCCCATTGTTTTAAAAGTTTTTTATGGAAGTGTGTCAGTATGGTCAGTCGATCATAATATAAGGTTTAGGTTTTAGGGCAACTCACTAATACAATCTTTATATACCGGGTGTAAATATACTTCTGTCTTTTAATTAAACCACATACTCTACTGAACATTACTAAACAACTTTCCCAAAGAAAGATAACCGTGCAAATGAACAAATCTGTTATTATTCCCATACTAACTTTTAATACTTAAATAAATAATAAAATTATTTAATAAAACTAAGGTTAAACGTCAATTGCTTAGCGAAAAGTGCATAACTTACCTATGTATTTCTTGTTTAGAAGTTAAAAATTGAAAATAGTTTAGTATTAGTCAGGTTTATAACGCATGAGTTTGAAACTTAATGCACTATTAGTCATGGTCTTGTCTAAACTAAGTTAAAAAGGCATTTTAAGTTGGTTTTGACTATTGGCGTCAAATACCACAGACCAAAATGCTTTTCAATTTTAAATTTCTAAACAAGAAAAACAAATTTGAGCTATGCACTTTACGCTGAGCTACTGACGTTAACTTAAACGAAAAAAGTAACTTAAATTTAAATTTAAATAATCCTATAAAATATAAAAAACTTAAACAAACGAAACACCTTAAAATAAATATATTACGAACTTAACACTACAGTAGGCGCGCCCTAATTGACTCCTATAACGGTCGCGCGGGGTACATCTGTAGCCCATTTTGATTGCAAATATTGTGGGTCATATTTAAGAAGAATGAAAAAGATTTTAATTTTATGAATAAACATCTTTATTTTTATCGTTTAATAATAAAAAAATAAAAATCATACATTTTTTAGGTACTTAGTTTTTAACGAAACAACAGAAATTTTGGAAAAATCAACATGAGACGCAGACGCCGCCATGATTTCCTAAAAAGATATTAATAATAAGTATATTTGTTATAAACAGTATTTAAAATGCAAAAATTACACTGAAATAAAGTACCCTTAAAATATTAGTACAATCTTTGCATAAATAATAGGGATTTATCAAATTCCCTCAAAGGTCGCGCGGGCTACATACGCAGCCCATCCACTTTATTAGTCGTTCTGTTCTGAAGTCCGTGTGCTGAGGGTAGCGACACGCTGCTGAGCGACGCGGGGGTCCATAGTCGAGGAATACACGGAAAAACAGCGCAGTAGTGTGACGCGTTTGAGAAAGAGGTACGAATAATTTTTATTTTGTATTTTTATTTTGTTTTATTTTATTTTATTTTGTTTTATTTAATATAGCCTGGTCTACACCTATAGCCCACGCGTCCACTCTAGTGTTAACTAAATAAAAATAGATTTATACTAAATAGAAGACTTTACTAAAGTCATCGCTATCACTGGGCAGGGTACCTTAGACACTGGCAGCATTACCTCGCATTACATAAATCAAGAATATACGAGAGGGAAAAGTGGTTGAATTTCACTTTTATAAAGTGAAAACTCCAAGGAAATCTTCATACAAACTTGATGGAACCAATAAAGACGACAGAAGTTTTATTATATTATTATGTTACCTTTTCCCATACGTACGTTAATTTTATAACCGCGATTAATCAGTTTTTTTTTTTAAATCAAGCTGTTATATATTCTTTTTTTGTTATTTAAAACTTTCGTAATCCAATGTATGAAAGTTTTAAAGTGCAAAATTAGACAGACAAAACATTTTGTTTCAAAAAACTAATTATTTGCGGGTATAAAATTATTTGAAAGTGTAGAAAAAACCAACAGAACGAAACTATCCTACTTTTGTCGTCGTTATTGGTTCCAACAAGTTTTTTTTAAAACTGCTTTAGATAAAACGCGTTAAGCGATTTTTGGTACAGGGAAAAGCTTATAGGTTCTCGTCACCGTCACCGAAATGCTGATGTTGACAGTAAGGTTTTCACTTCCGTCGGCAGTCCCCATGACTGCCCATGTTTTTAATTATCCCATTGTTTTTGATCCGGAAATAAATTTTCAGTTATTTTCTGTATTACAAAAAATCACAATTCGCAAATTATTTTCTTTCATTTTGTTTCCAAAACAAAAATGGAGCGACACGAAATAATTGGTGTTTCCACGAAATTTTGCGTCTTTATAACCCATTTATTTGGAAACAAAGCACCCGCATATTTTCCGAACCGTTCCCAAATTATGCTCTTAAACTCGAAAGTAAGAAAATTTGGATAAGAATATAAAGGAACATGCATCTAATTTTTAAATTTTAAAGCATTTCGGACAAAATACTCAGAAACTGTTAGGTGTGTTCGTTTCAGATAAAATACTTTTAGTTTTAGTTTAGTTAGTAATGAATATTCTATTCTCATTGTAACTTCTGAAAATAAATGCATTATTTTATTATTCCATAATGAATAAAAATCTGCCGTTTAACTGTAGCCATGAGACGAAAAGATAAATTTTTCATAATTTTCATTTCGAATATTGGCCGTTTTTACAATGTTCTTTGAACAAGCGGTAGTAGCTCAGGGGTCGACCGCTGGTGAATCCAGATTCGATCTCCGGTCGGGCAATAAACCAATCAGTTTTTCGGAATTTATGTACATAGTATTTGTTCTTACATACACCTTGTTGAACGGTGAAGGAAAACATCGTAAGGAAACCGACCTAAAAAGCATATTAACGGCGATAGGGCTCACCACCCATCACGTTAGGATGTAGTAATCGTCGGTAAAACGCGGGTCTACTAAGTATGAACTGCATTTCACATTTCACACTTGGAACACCTCCGACACCCCCTCGGAGATTCATGTCGTGACGATATATTTAATCGATCCTCCAACCCAACCTTAAACAGGGTCCAATATCCCAGTTTTCAACATTCATGTTTTACTGTAGAAAGTTTCGCGTGAGAGCACTTTAACCTTACTTTGAGAGCAGTCTTTAGACAATATTGCTTTGCCAGTCATTTCTGCATTCCACTTGTGTTTTAACGTTTCGAATGTGCAGTGGAAAAATAAAAACGGTCAAATAAAAATGTTCTTTGCGAACATTTCATTCGTTTGTTTTACTTTTCACTGCTACGTTATAATAAAATTAAGTACTTCACAGATTTGAAATACACATTTTAGGGTGAAGTTTATAAAAGGACGAAGATAATAAAAATCCTTCCAAATGTATTTCATGTCTGTCTGTCACACACTTAGATCTCACAATGCAATTGGCCATACCGAGGTTAAATTTGATTCATATTGTACGAATGAAACATTTAGGCTCATCGTTTCAAAAGATGATTTTGAAATCAAATTTCAAACTAAAACCTCTTATAAATAGGTACGTCGTTTCCTTAAACGAAACCTGTCAGAATGCGAAGTCAACCGAAAGAAAATCGAACAAAATTTTGCCTTTAACGCCCAATTATTCTTGACTCATATTAATTTACTTCCAAACATTATTAAGCCGGTTTTCAATCAGGTTTTTAGTTCGTATTCCGGTGTTGTGTGTGCACTGAATCAGTGTTGGTTCGTTTGGGGATGCAATTTTACGAAACCTTAGAAGAACAGAGAAATACGGAATCGTGTTAGGTTTTAAAATGAAGCGAGGCCCGATTCCATTTTGTCGATTAATTAGAGCTGTGGTGCGTTTTAGAAGTTGGCAAAACGTGTTTGGATTAACAATACGGGAACACTAATTTTTAATGCCCTATTGCACCATGTTACCTAACCTGGGTCAGAGTAAATACATCAGTAGAGTAGAGAATCTTAGTACAACGCTCTGATTCGAAATCACACATACATATACACACACACACGCCACCGTTTCAGCGAAGTTCAGCAAAGTCCGAAATTTCGCTAAAACGGCGTGTAGAGCACGCGTCTTTTGTGCATGTAAGGTCAAATCAGAGTATTTGTACTATGATTCAGTAATCTATTAGATGCAAGTTTTGTCCACCTCTTTGTGAAATTTATATTCAATCCGTTCAGTAGTTACGGTGTGGAGGATTGACAAATATCACTTTTCTATAAAAACTTGAAACTCCCTTGCCATACGTACGAACTGATTAATGGAATAAAAAGTAGCTATTCCATTCCACGTCAAGAACTATATCAAAATTTTAGCGCAATCTATTCAGTTTCATATTTGTGGTTTGGTGTAACAAGGACAAATCATAGAAATTTTCTTTCTACACAGGACATAGTTGACTTAATATAAACCACTACGTAGTTCGCTCGATTAGGGATTCAAATTTTTAAATTTATTTGGTAAAATTTCTAAAGAAAAAAAGAAAATTATTTGAAAGTTGTTCAGTGGGTACAAAATGTTAATATTTTATTTTGACTATCTTTTTTACACCCAATTTCTAACCAACGCAGTCCTACCGTTGCATTTTCATTATTGTTCTGGAAGAAATCAATATCAGACAGAGAAATAATTTCTAACAATTATTGTTACAAAGAAATCAAAGAAAATTGTCCACGGAAAGCACTATGTAAAGTTTTGGCAAATCTTTGAGCCAAACAGTCAATAAAGTAATAAAGGTAAGTGTTAGAGCGTAGACAACATTGCATTTTAAGTCAATATTGCCATTACTGAGTTGTTCTAAAATTGATATTACGCACACAACCAGCGTGGTCAAAAGAAACAATAAATGAAAAAAAGACTCGTAAGTAAATCAAATTCCGCTCCACAGTTTTGTACCAGGCATGCAGGTAGCGTAGGAGCTAACAAATACCCGAGACGTTCTCTGAGACATTGATTGAGGCGACACATTTCTCCAAAACGGTACTATCGTGGCGTCTGTATCGATTCTACTTAATAGCAGCTTTATTAGCTACGGGAAAGGAATTACGCGATATTTATTCTCTCCGGAGGCCTTTATATTGATAAAAATCCAATTAAAAGACCTCTTTATTGGGTGTAAGCCATTGATCTTTATATTAAGAGCCGTTTAGCAGGCGGATTGTGAAAAAAGCCGCTTTTTTCTAATTCATTAAAACAGAACACTTTTATTCAAAATATTATCAACAGTTCTTCAACAAAAACCTTATTACCTATGTTATGTATTGTGTATGCTGTAGTCGCAAAGTTTCCATTCGTTTTTGCAAATTAGAATTTAAATTTTTTATAAATTTTTAAATTCTAATTTACTGAAACCAATGGCAACTTTGCGATGGCAACAAACACAAAACATAGGTAGTAATGCTTTTTTTTTGAATAGCTGTTGAGTGCATTTTGAATTTAAGCGTTCTGTTTCGATAAATTAGAAAAAGGCGGGTTTTTCACAATCTGGTTGCAAAACCGTTCTTACGGGGCAGTTAGCTGCCAATAACCTTGAGTCGACCTGGGGTACTCATGAACTTGGTATCGACTCGACATCGATTCGATAAATAAAAATGTAACCCATATTTCATTGCAATAAGTGTTATCGTTTAGAATTTATCGATTCTATCTGTCAAATTTATCTAATCGACATGTACGTGCTCGCATAGCTGTGTCGGTAAAAATATCGACAGAAACTATATTGAAATAACGTTCATATCAGCGCGCAATGCAATACGACGTCGCTGACGGGTTTCTGGACAGCGCAAAATAGTAAAAAAAAAAAACATTTCACATGGACGCAACGGACCAAAAAAAAATTCATAAATTATTTTTCTTGTAGTTTAATGCAAGAACCGTACAAATACAATTATTAGTGGTTTCAAAGAAATAACCAATTTTACAATACAATAAAATATTCTGTATTGCACACCAAAAACAAAGTAAATAGACAATTTAAAAAGTAAAAGTAGAGTACAATAATAATTGGCGGTCTTATCACTAAAAAGCGATCTTTTCCAGACAACATTTGGATGGAGGAACTCATGAAAGAAAGAAAACAATGTGTAGAGGCGGTGTAAATATAAAAGGAACAATTTAATTAATTTTACTTATTTTTTTTACTTACTTAAATTTTAGTTTAAAAACAGCTTGACTTTGAACAATGTTTTCATGCTGTTTCTTAAACGCGAGGTTAAATTTTTAAAACGAAATTGTTTGTTATTATTTACTTAACAATATAAATTTTTTTCATATTTTTTTTTATACATACTGTTGAATGATGACGCCCAGAAGAGGGAAAAAAAATTGTGTTAAAATTTGGGTTTGGGATTTGGGATATTGGTTGTTGTTTTGTTACAACACTTTTTGGTTTCTGTAGAGGCGCCTTAACGATTAATTATTTGATTCTGATTATAGATTTTTACGTTTTTTTATCGTTTATTATTTGTTTTTATATTAGTTATTATCCCACTAATATTATAAATGCGAAAGTTTGGATGGATGTTTGTTACTTCTTCACGCCGTAACTACTTAACCGATTGAGCTGAAACTTTGCACAAATGTAGTTCTAGACCTGTAATAGGACATAGGCTACTTTTCGTCTCATAAATCAGTTCCCCAAGGGAACAAGAAATAGTGTCGTTCAGAGACGCGGCTTGGCCTTCAGCCTCTCGAAACATACTATACTAGCTAGGGTATTAAATCAGTTATCAAAGACCTCCAAAGACACATTAAAAATATTTACAGATTCGATACGACTATACAAAAACTTAATCAACGCGGGCGAAGCCGCGGGCAAATGCTAGTTTATAATAAGCCTAAATGCTTATTTGATCGCATAGATTAAACAATTATTATTGTTGTAACCGAATGCGCTGCCATTGATTCCTCTCTGTGATTGAGTATAGAGGCGGAATAAAAAGTATCAACTTAATTAATTAAAAGTTTGATCACTTAGAAAAAACGCTTTTTTTTCCACTTTACATGGCATGGCTTTTAACATAGCGTCAGTGAAGAAAAGTCGAACGATTGATATTGTTAGTGAAAAATAATGCTAGAATAGCCATCCTGGACGGCGATTTTAGCTCGTGCGGAAAAATTGCGAAGATTTCTTGTAATCATAAAACAGTTTCTAAGAATTTTTATCGAATTTCTCAATTAAAAACCTAAAGTGTGTATTCCTTACATTATGTAGTCTTTATTTAACAAGGTTTCGTCACCAAACTTGATATGGTATGTTATTTATCAGGCCACAAACAAAATTCGAAAGATGGAAATTGCGAGTGAAAAATAATTCCAGAACAGCCGTCCTGGTTTACAATTTGAGTAGTAAAAATTATTTTAATATCCTAACACTTTTTATAAGAAACACATAATCTTCATCAGTAAAAACAAAGGATTTAGTACTCATGCATATATTTCCGCATTCCACGATCGTGTAAGCCCATGTCAATTTTCTTACTAGTGAATCATAAAAACACCCCTAGCATGCCTTCATCTTTTGTGTTTAACGATAATAGCTTTCTAAACCGTGTGAAGTATCCAATTTGTCAGTGAAAATAATGGGCTTGCGATCATGACCTCCAAAGTTTACAATAAAATCGCTTTGTACGACACTTCAATCGATTCTAGGTGGATTAGTATTCTTGATAGTTTTTACAGTTTTAGAAAACTTTAGATTTGTCTTGAAAAAATTATATCATTAAAATCTGTGGATCTAGAAAATCGATTCAAATTATTTGATTGCTTGCTTTCAGGCATAGATATTTAAAACATAAACAAATAAGCAAGTATGCTGTTTTAAAAATATCAAGTAAAGTCATAACCCACTCCGAACGTTTTTGGTCATGGCAACCACTTAAACTCAAAGTCAGTACCACGCTGATGTGCCCAAAGATGGCTCATGTACTCGGTCTTTCTAGTAAACCCCTGTGCGCACTGAGCGCACGTGAGCATACCCTCAAACTACTCACATATATAAGTATCTCAAGCCAAACCCCTTTCAAATTATTCCCCAGTTTCCGGGTTCAAAAAGTACATACAAACGTTATAATACTCAAGCCTGTCTCCCAGGGGGGTTGATAGGGACCAAAGCTTTCCATCTGTTACACATCTCTTTCGCCTCTTCCACGTCCACCAATCTAGCCATGCAAGCTCTTCTTTTCAAATTTTGCTCCCTTATTTTATACTTTGACCATTTTGAATGAAATAGGATTTTCAACCACAGATAACTTAATCAGACGTCCACAAGTAGTAATACTTCGTTAGATATGAAACCCTTAGCATGTGATTTAAACTCGCTCTTGACCGTTTTTTTTAAAGCTTTATTTTAACTTTACTTGTGTGTTAGTTAGTATTAGTATGTTTGGGTCAAATTTAACCAGTTCAACCTAACCGATTGAGCTGAAATTTTCCACACACGTTTCGTTTAGGTGTCAATGCTCGATAATTTAAACTAACTGAGGTTAATATCCAACGCGGCTGACGTGACAAGATCCTGACAACTCTCTTAACATGGTAATAAAAAAAAAGTATTTGACGAGAAAAAATACAATAAGTGACGTTATTCTGTATGCAATATGGTGAACGCCTAAAGTTCGCCAAGTAGAATATGTGATATCATTTATAATATAATATAGCAGACGCCCCAAAGTGGATTCAATTTCTTTTACCACCTTTTGACGTAGTCAAATGGTAAATTATGATGAGCAAAATAACGTCATTCATTAACAAGCGCAAAATAAAATAATAAATAATCATTTATTATTAAATACTGCTTCAACACTCACGTATGAATATTGTTGATTATAATATATGCCAACTATTTCATCGATAAAATAAATAATCATAAACATAAATTGTATCTCAATCACATGCAGATAAAAAAAAACAATGTTAAAAAACATCTTTTGATTTTTGATAACAATTGAAGAACAAAATAGGTAAGGAGCGCGATCGTGTCTTGTAAAATCAGACGGGTTAAAATCATAAAGCATATACCTAGTGTAACTGTGTAAATATAGTAAGTGTGTAAGTGTAAATGCGGTGATAGGCCTGTTCTGCAACATTTGGGAAAAATCATCGTCAATAAAAAGTGGTTATGAGATTGGTAGAGCATTCAGTTTATAAAAGTAAGATGATGTAACGATACACAATTTTTTATTCATTCATTAATTCATTCTTATTCTTATTTGAATTTTTTTTTATTATTCCATTCTTAATTAAAAAGTATCAAACACTGTCTTATCTGCTATAAAAACCACACCGAACACCATACATATGGGTATCTAACCATTCAACTCACTAAACACTTCAACAAAAAACCATAATCACTTGAAAGTCTTGGAACGCTGTTCTGCTATCAGTTCGCTTCGGCTCACAT
Organism: Ypsolopha sequella; assembly: GCA_934047225.1. Lineage (NCBI taxonomy): Eukaryota > Metazoa > Arthropoda > Insecta > Lepidoptera > Ypsolophidae > Ypsolopha > Ypsolopha sequella. The sequence goes on from OW203987.1 coordinate 28,591,977, forward strand.
ATGGTGAAACATGTAAATTTTCAAACAAATTGTAAAACAAAATTTTAAACAAAACTCACAAAAATAAATAAAGAATCATGAGAAATTATTAAAGAATGAATACAGATAAAAGTAATCGTTGGAAAAATTTAAAACTGAAAGCGCAAAGTTGGAAAACCGTTGTAGAAGTTTCAAGTCAGCCATCTATGAACAAAGTCATTAATTTGACGAAGGAGAGAGGTGAGCTTCTTCTTTCTATTTATCTTAATAATTCGGTCATGCATGGCTACCTTGCAACTCTATTTGAATTTTCGTAGTTGGAAAATCACAATGTGCATGTTGATCAAATTAGTGAGGCTAGTTTTGATCTTTAAAAAACCATACTTCCCTGGTAAATTCGAAATTAAAACATAGATTGGAAAATAATGCAAAAGCTTAGAAAAGATATCGAATAAACGAAGAAATCGAGACTTGAGAGAAAAGCAATAACAACTGTAAAAAATACAGGGACAAAAAGATTTTATTTAGGAACAGTAAATAAATGAATCAACTGATGCGGTTTATTCAAAATAAACGTGAGAAAACCATATGTAAATTTTTTGATAAATGTGGATATCCTAATTATTGCAAAAAAATCATCCAAATTTAATTTATATTTACGTCATCTTCCCCCATAAGAGATATTTTTCTCAAGGAACCCTAAAAATTAATACCAGCCAATGAAACCGCCTGCCGCTAACAATTTTTACCAAATGTAGCTATTTGAATTGCAAAATTTTATCTCAGAAAGAACTCAGGTTTATTAATTTTGACGCCAATTGAATTAGCAATTTAAAAACTGTGCCTTTTTCCTCTCCAAATATTATTTGTTAATAAAAATAAAATCAGTTTTGTTTTACAGGAAGCTGTCTATTTAGGCGTCATTTTAGGAATCGGGAATCAAACCTTTCGCAATTCTATGTCTAAGCAACAGCAACAAAAATGTATCGCCATATTTCAGAGCGTCAAACGGTCGTTTTGTTGAAATCAAGGAGGCTGAGACCTAAACGGTTTTGCTCTGTGATTTGCCTGGTATCACGTTCTAACACGTTTTGACTGTGTTTCAAATCTAGCCATCTATCAAATCGACCCGCGTGATAGTACGTGACGAGAAAAATAGAAGCAGAGATTTTATTGTTAAAATTTCAGTTGAGTTATTTATTCAGCGACACAAACAATATAACTATTTATATTAATTATTTATTTATCTATACATGTATTTTAATTGATAGGTGTCTTAGAGCATATAGGTGTTATTATAACATGTATTTTATTCATTATTTATTTATATCTATTTATATTGGTTTTGTAGTTAGTTAAATTAGTGTGTTTTCGTTTATTATTTGTTAGCAATTATTAAGTTTGTACACATATGATTACTCTTTTCTTTTTATGTATTCCTGATCTTTTTTTTTGGTTTGCTGGAAGAAATCTCTCACAGAGATAAGCTCGCCGCTGTACACATGTTTTGTGTACAATAAAGAATAAGAAACGAGAGCCTTTTTTATATACGTGCATATTTACACTCCTTTTTTTCGCAAAATCCATATTGAATGATGTATTAACAAATTAGGGCTATTTTTGTTCAGTAAAAATATAGTTTTCTGGTTAATTAAAAAAAACCGGCCAAGTGCGAGTAGGACTCGCACACAAAAGGGTTCCATATCACCTCACAACACGAGTAGGGAACCCTAAAACATCATGACAAATATTATGTCATAGTAATACCACAGTTTAAAGATCATTTTAATACTAAGGAGACAAAAACAATATCAATAAAAAATGCGGTACCCTCTCAGTATGTAATCGTAATTTTATTTATTTTTAGGGCTCCGTACCCAAAGAGTAAGGGTCGGGACCCTATTACTAAGACTCCGTCCGTCTGTCACCAGGCTGTATCTCATGAACCGTGATAGTTAGACAGTTAAAATTTTCACAGATGATGTCTTTTTGTTGCCGCTATAACAACAAATACTAAAAAACAGAATAAAATAAATATTTAAGGGTGCTCCCGTACAACAGAATTGATTTTTTTGCCGTTTTTATTGATAAAGGTACGGAACCCTTCGTGCGCGAGTCCGACTTGCACTTGGCCAGTTTTTGTTTTACTTTAGAGTAGGTATGAACTACAGTCTGACCAAATTTAAAACTAGTATGGCTATGTTTTACCGTTTTTAAAAATAAAGCTAAAATAAATAACGTTGAAAAAATTGGTTTGGTTTTTTATAAGGGTATCTCAATCGTTTTTTTTCCGTGATGGTAACACAACACGTATTTGAAAATTTCAACTGGCTACCTATTTCGGCTAAAGCTGTAGATCCATATGACAGACGAACGGACAGCGAGACAGCGGAGGCTTAGTAGTAGTTAGTGTCCTGTTTGGCAACCTTTCGGTACGGAACCCTAATAAGGGACAAAATATTAGAAATAATGTGCTAAAGACTGAAGCATAAAAATATAAGTATGTCACAGTATGTGGCTTTGAACATACATACATATACTCACACCTGTCTCCCAGAAAGGTAGGCAGAGACTACAGATTTCCATCTGCTTTGATTCATACACACCTCTTTTGCCTCTTCCACATCCATCAATCTAGTCATTCAGTATGTCGCCAATTTAGTCAGCACACGTTCTTCTATGGCGGCCTGGTCAAGCTTTACCTTCTACTTGCGCACCATAAATTTCTTTCGTCACTCTACTTTCATTCATCCTCTCTACATGTCTAAGCCACCGAAGCATTCTTTTTTCTATTCTAGTAACTACATCTTCTTTCGTGGCTTTGAAACTTATTTAAAACATTTAAAAACAACTTTATTTAACCAAAAAAATAAAAATCTCAAAATTGTGTACAAGAAACGTTATAGCTGAATTTGTTTACTTTTTAGAGATCCTAACCACAAAAAGAAAAGTTTCCCGACAGGATCGAAGCCCTTATAAAAACAGTTTATTGCCTCTTCCTCTATCTGTCAAACTATTTAAACACGCAAGTTTATGTATAAAAATAACATACACTCACTGACTACACTAAACCAACGCCTAGACCAAACTGCTGGACACAGAAACATGAAATTTTAACTGTAGGTAGATTGTTTGTTTGACGTAGACATCACCTATGAAGAGATTTTAGGATATTCCAACGGGATCCGAGCGTCCAACGCGGTGGAGCATACCCTACAATAAATATCAAGATATCGCACGACCTTTGGCACAAAAAACTAGAACTTTCTTATCGTTTTTACAAAAGTTTGAACAATTAAAAGTTTGAACATCGTTTAAAAGACTGAAACAAACTTTTCAAGGATAAAATATATTTTTAAACATGCTCGGTAATTATTGCTTTTGAAAACGAACACGGGAAAAGCATCTTTTTCGCCGTAGAAAAAAAAATGAAAGTCCCGTTTTGCCCAAGGAGAAAAATAAATATTATCATAATAAAATCTATTTTTACCCGCTACGATAATAATTTAAATTTCTGACAAGTGATTGATTGAAGGAATAATATGAGAAAATGCCACACAGCCAAGCCAGTCGCTTACATCTCAACACGGTTTTTTTAAATATTTTTCATTACATTAGGGCGAAGCGAAGAGCGAAGAGCCCATGCAGTAAATGTTCTAAAAAGTACGAGTTTAAATTTCTTTTTCTTCTTTTTAAAATGTTAATGGTGAAAGACAGACAATTTAAAAAGTTCTTAAAAGACGGCGATTGTTATATCGCTCCGCTCCGCTTAGCTCGACTCCTTATTTTATCTTACATGTAAAACTAACACGCACCTCCTCGCTTTGATCATCGTCGCACCTTATTTTGACTTTTGACAATCCAACTTCGACATATTCAATCTGTACATTTAACGGGTAGAGTAGTGTGTTTTCCGAAACATAAAAGCGAACAAACGTTTATGAACCTCCACCCTCGAATAGTGGCCACCACGTATTACCACGCAGCAAAATTCAAAATTGCTTATTCGTAATAGTATCCCAGGTGGCGTATATGGGTTTCCGTGTTATATACGTGGAGACGTGTAGATGAGAGGTGGAAAGATGAGTTAGGTACGCTTTTATAAGAGCCTATGGGCGGAAAACTTGTATCGTTTAGTTAACTATCTCAGTTTTTTTAGTCTAGTGCTTACTGTTTTTTATTAAGATAGTTTAATTTTTTATTTTCAAAGTTTTTTTTATTGTATGTCAAATGTTTATTAAGATGACCGTAAATTATTAATAACACTTGACTCATTAATTAGAATTAAAAGCCATTGCAGTCAATTGTAAGAAAAATTTGTTTATTTATAAAATTTTATTCTGAATTTTGAAATCTATTTTTATAATAATAACAACAATCTTGTTTATAATCTGTTTATAAATTTCAAATGAGAAAATTATTTCTGTATTAAATTTTATTCGAAATCCCTTATTGCACAAAAGAATAAAATGTTTTATAAGAATCGGCAATCTTAATGTTTCAGCAAAAGGCGAGCTTATCTCTGAAAGTGATTTCTACTAGTAAACCCTTGGTGATATAATCGATTTAACAAAAAGTGAGTATTTCATAAGTGCACACAAAGACAAAAAACTGTTGAAAACCCATGAGTTAAATAAATTATTACAATTAAATACAAGTCTAAATAAATTAACTGTAATACATATAAAATAAAATAAATAAATACTTACTTACAAAAAAGTATATCAAAATTTAAATACATACTTAAAATTCATAAAAATAATAAATATTATTACAAAACAAAATAATTATTAATAGCATAATTATGAATACAATGCTTATATTAGTAAAAGGAAATAATTCTTGAAAATACCAATAGTTGGACTATTACGAATTGTGAGTGGTAGTAACTTCCAGAGCCTAATCGAAACAACCGTGAAAGAGTTGCCGAAGGCACCAGTATAGTGCTACGGGGTCCTCAGAAGTGAGAAAGTGAGAGATCTGTGTTGATTGTCCCTCGAAAAGAGGTACTCAATGCGGTTACGCAGATATAGAGGTGCAGGGGGCTTGTGAGAATATTGAAAAGAGCACACAATATGTGGACGTTCTGACGTTGCCAAATCGGGTCCCATTCTAGTTATTTCTTTTAAAGTTTTGCAAGTAAAGAATTTGGAAAGAAACCATAATACTGAACTAGCTGAAGCCCCACAGCGTTGCCCGCTTGGATCCTGTTTCTCCTATCCTTGAACAGTCCAGTTTTATTCCTTGTCCACATTATTATGTCAACCTCTGTGCAAAATTTTAGCTTTCTATAGGTCCAAGGGCTGGGTTTATGAGTCAGTCGGTGAGTGAGTAAGTCTGAACTGCTCCAAATATTTATGTATAAGGTGACATTAATTTATGCAGCCAAATTCATACTGGAGGGATCCGTATAATGGATTGATAAAACTTTTTGGTAATTTCGCAAATCTGTACGTTGAGCTCCCCTAGTAATTGGCTCGGAACTGGGCACGCGTGAATAAAATCCAAAACGAAGATATCCGTCAGAGATCGAAGGTGACCGACATAGCCTGCCGAATCAGTAAGTTGAAGTGGCAGTGGACTGGCCATATTTGTCGCCGACTTGATGACCGTTGGGGCTGTAAGGCATTGGAATGGAGACCACGTACAGAAAAGCGTAGCGTAGGCCGCCCTCGTGCCCGCTGGACTGATGATCTGAAGGACGTTGCGGGTGGCGGCTAGATGAGGATGACTGAGGACTGCCAAGAGTGGCATAATATGGGGAGGCCTATATCCAGCAGTGGACGAATACGGGCTGATGGCTGGATGGATGGATGGGCACGCGTTTGTAGGGACACGATAATAATAAATAGGGATAGCCGACCAGTTTCAGCAGATTTCAGAAAATTGATCAGTATGATCAGTAGATTATGTGGTCCAATAACACCCGGCTATGTATAAGCATCAAGTTCACTTGGTCGAGGTACACTTCCATCACTGTCAGAACATGGTTGCGACTTGCGATAAGGGAGCATTGCAGGCACAGTAGCTGTGCTGCAGGTGTTCATTTCGGGTGCGTTCTTTAACTACGGAATGTTTAGATGAGGCTAGGTTCGACAGAGACAGATGCAATTAAAAAAGTGACATAATAATACCGCATACTCTTACTTAATAACTTTTTTGAGCCGCATAAACGTTCAAACTATAAAATACAATTTCTAAAATATTTAGCGTGTCTTTCCATTTGTGTAGAAATTTTATATGACACTTTTAGGAATGATCAGTAAAAATGTAGTTTCAATAAATAATAATTATTTCTCTACTTACACTCAGTACTTTTTATCTTTGTATGATATAAATTATGTAAATAAATATTCAAAGTTGAACCTTAGTCTTTTAAATTATTATAATTACATAAGAAAACAGTTAAAATTAATTTTAGTGAGATATATTTCGGGCCACTCGGGCCCGGCATCAGTCACAATGTGACTGATGCCGGGCCCGAGTGGCCCGAAATATATCTCACTAAAATTTGATTTAACTGTTTTCTTATGTTATTATGATATAAATTAAGGATATATGACTAATTTTTCTTTAATATTATTATAAAAGTATATAAAATTATTTCTGTAATATTTATTTATATTTTAATATATGTACATTTACCTCCATACTGCAATAAGGTAATTACAACATTAAAACCGGTTTTATGAGTACCTAAATTATTTGACTAAAGATATAAAATCACTTTATAGTACCGCATTTCTGCGCTGTGATTGGCCAAATTTATTTTAATACCACTAGAGAACCAATCACTAGCAATTCCCATAGCTTTATTTCTAAAAGTTTCTTTTTTTTCAGAGTATATATGCCATTTTAGGACATAGTTTTCATTAGTTTGGTTTATAAATTAAAGATTATTTTTTTTATTTTTTTCAAGTAGTTGTTCGATATGACGTCAGTTGAGCGTTTTAGACATTATACTGATTGTGATGTGTGATTGCTTAAAAAAAGGTGGTATGTCTCTGTCTGTCTACTCATCTGTCATCCATCTGTAAATCAGTCCACAGCAAATTATTATAAATTTATCTTGATACCAAATGACACATTTTTAAATATCCATTTTTCATGTAACGTCACACGAAGGCAAATGCAAGTTGCAGTTTTTTTGTCAAAATACTCATCATCATGAAGTTTTTTAGACCAGAAGTTCTAAAATACTGCTTATTAAACCAAAATCTCGAAATGGTTTTCGAATTAACAACACCTTAACATAATTTAATCTAAGCGGATTACGGTCTGTCTTAATTTATTAAGCCATGCCCCTTTAACTCATCTTCCTTCTGATTCATCTCAGGCATTTACGTACTAATTCCATCATGATGAGTATCACTACAGTATCATGACGAGTTTTCTTTTTTCTCATTTTTCGTGAAATTGTTTTTGATGGTCGTAGATAAAATATTGTGTGCAACTAGATATAATTAGACATTGGGACACTCGTGTAAATCTATTACCAAACTCACTTCGTTCGTTTCTTAAACAAACACTCGTGTCCCAATGTCTCACATAATGTCACAGTTGCACAAAATACTGTTGAAGCTTTGTAGAACAACCTGAGCAATTTAGTTTTACGTCCATCGTGACTCGTAATGAGACCTGCCCAATTTTCCTTAAATATCATCTAGCCACGTAAAATTTGTCAGATTAATAGAGGGTTCTTAGACAAAATCGAAAAATAGCAAAAAAAAAAAAAATGAATCACTTTAATTCAACTGACTTCACTTTTAGTGAAAGAATAATGAACATAAGTTCCCAATTCTACAAAAATATTTAAAAATAGATACGTATTCACAATCGACTATTTTTGACGTAATCAAACTAAGTATATTCGTTTAATATAGTAAATGGTAAATTTTGAACGAAATTTTATCAATTTCAAAAAGGTTTTGGAATACAATCCAAGCCATACATGTGCAATCACGCGATTATAATTAGGTGCAGCCCTGGCGGCATATGGAAATCTTGATTAATTTGTATGTGAATGTTAGATATCTACATAACCTATACTTATGAAACATAAGAAATATATTTGCGAAATTTTTAATGAAGTAGGTTTATTAGTATTTCATTGAAGCAAAAACTAAAATTTAAAAAAACATTTTCGTTCTGTTCCGTTGCAACTCGAGAACCACCCACAACGGATTTGGGTGCGGTTTTGAATGACTCTGGTAAAAATACAAGCTATAAGGGCTGTTAATAAAATAACCAGCAAGCCGAAACCCGTAGATACTACTCAAAGATTGAAAGACACTTCTACGTGAGTGAAACCGCGGGCAAAAGCTAGTTTATTATAAAATAAAAAAACCTTATTATGAACATTGTGAGAGTGGCTACAGGCAGTTGAGTAGTGTCAGTCATTCGTACATCACTAACTTCCGTAGATTTTGCGAAAGTGCCTGGACAACTGATTAACGCCTCTTCTACTATCATTCTCCAAAATTCTCGGCGAACGCTCTTATCTTCTAGGTCTTATTGACGCTTTCTATGAGACGCCGTAAGAGCTTAATGGTCAAAGGTGAATAAGTCACCTAAATAACACCTATCTGCTAAAATTTACCAAAAACAAAATTAAAATGACATAATGTTTTGTCAAAAAGCCTAATAAACGAAAATTACGTCGTCAATTCCAAACAAATAACATTCTTAAGCAAAATCCTCCTAAAATTAAAGGTTCTAAATTCAAACGCATCAGGTCTCAGCCTTCATTCGTATTCTCAACGGTATTCCCCATAATTCCCCACAAATTATACAAGGCCCTTCACAATTAAGCATAAATTAAAACAACATCGCTACGTACAAAACTCGAATGAGCATTTTAAGATTTGTACGTACAGTCGCGGCGAGATATGTAAATTGAAATTTACATAAACATTTTCAGCGGCAGCATATTGTTCGCGCCGCTCGCTGGATATTATTTTCGGATTCGCACAGTTGGAGCCTCGCTGCACCTGTTCTAACACTTTTGTTTTAAACTGTACAGAATAAAAGAAAAAAAAACTGCAAAAGTAGAACATCGAAATTTTCATGCGGCAGGTTTTTCATTTTACGTGCAACGTGTTTCACAGTTTTGTTGAAAACTAATTTTGTTACAAAAACAATTTGTTAGTTACCGATTGTTTTGTCTATTACAGCTTAATTACCACCCTCGATAGCAAAACTTCAACAATAAATTGAATTATAGAAACATCTGGAAAGTTGTCTAAACTTATCAAAATACATTTTATTCAATACAAAGCCTTAAAAGTTTAAATATGGATCAATTGACGAAATTCCTTGTTTATAATCGAACACCGAAATCGCGTAACGGAATGGATTACGATTCTATGAAAAAACAAAAGAAAGAGGCAGAGAGAGCAGAGGGGAGTACTTCTCAAGACAAGAGATTACTTCTTCTGTCTCCGGAAATGGGAAGAAGAAATGAAGGTAAGAAAAACAATTTCTTCTCTTTCTCTTGACTTCTCTTCTCTTTTGTTTATTTTTGGTACTTTATTTTTAACCGACTTTGAAGAAACCAAAAGAAGGACTATTTTGACACCGGTCTGTACTATCTGTTTTTAAGTTTCACATTGGAACCAAAAGCATACAATTTATTTCAAGAAATCAGATGTCATAATTCAGCTCATTAGAAGGGTTTTTTTTTTGTATAGGATACGATAAAAAACTTAATTTGCCATAATTATCGCTTACGCTAATTTTTCCGCAAAGGCACGATCACAGAATATAGGTACGTTGGTTACAAAATGTTAAACTAGCCGTCACGGTATTGAAGTATTTTGAAATAATTATGGCATAACTATCACATGACAAGACAAATTCAAATGTACATTAATTATACTTTTGTGAGTAAATATACATAAACTCACCCTAGTCCTTTAGAGAGTTAAGCAGGCACTGAGTTTATACTCTAGATGTTAATACACTTTTTTGTAATCAGTTTTTTTTTCATTATCAACAAGAAAAGAAAACTTTATATTCCTCATCTTCCATGAGGCCGTCAACGTCGAAACAAGTATCAAGATTTATCAAATAAATTATTGTCATGTAACCCGATTAATTTGCTAATAGGCTGGGCCTTCGGCCTTAATTTTTGCGAGGTTCTATTAACCACTCGGAAGTGCAAGGGCTGAAATTTGGCTCATTTCAAAAGACCTTGAAGGCGTAAAAGCCTTGAAAGTGGCTTTGATAGCGCGCCTTTTCACCCCGTTTTTAATTTGTTACATACCTCCTTTAGTATGTAAGGAATACGATACCTATTGTATTTATTCAAAGAATCGAGGTGTCGAGGAATGTGTGCACATTATGGACTTTTTTACTTATGTTTGAGAGTTGTTTTGTACCTGTGATTAGAAAACAACTTTCGTTGATTTTTAGTTACATACATATGTGATAAATTAAGATGTTGACGTTATTTTTATCCAGTTTTAACAAAAAATATTTTTAAATTCTTACCAATTGTTATAGTGAACACAAATTATATGCTATAACTAAATAAATATTTTATGAACACTATTTTTGAACATTCAAGACACAATAAAAAAAAAGAAATGTAAAATATTCATTTAGTTAAAGCCCTTGATAATGCTTATATAGGAAAACAGGTTACAACCGGTTAAAAACAATTGGTAAGATAAATGATACAAGTAATATATAAGTACCTAAGTTCCACCAAGTGCCGACAATCTCAACAATCAACTTTCTTACAAATTTTTCAATTTAAATTCAACCAGAATCATTTTTATTATAATTTATTAGATATTCTTTTATGCATTTCACAATTCATTAATGAATATAATTATATGAATATTAAATATAACTTATTTGTTTTTCATTTAGTTTACATTATATAAACTTAGAGGAATATATTAACATATATAATGTAAACTGAACATAAATATAAATATTATATAAAAATGTATAGTCACGAAATGAATTCCGTGAGGGTGTCAGAGATGATCCGAGTGTGAACTATAAAGTGCAAGTCACAAGTTACGGTACACCCTCGTTTACACTCATGATTATTACGTCCCAACGTAATCCCAATCCGTACGTCCCAAGCTACCACTGCTTTAATAGTTTATACAATTAAAACGATGTAGGTAAATATCCGCTGGACTAACGATCTGAAGGACATTGCGGGTGGCGCGGGCGGCTGGATGAGGATGACTGAGGATTGCCAAGAGTGGCGTAATATTGGGGAGGCCTATGTCCAGCAGTGGACGAATACGGGCTGATGGATGGGTGGAGGTAAATACGCTTAAAAATATATATTTTTTTTCAATTATCTTTTAGTTTAAAAAATTTTTCTTCTTTTTTTTTTTTCTGACTGTACGACAAACATTTTTTTTCAGTGTTCTCGTCTACATGCAATTGATTCTTTTTAATCGTAGTTATTTCAACATAGTGTATTACTATGAATGTATGTAATGTATTACTCTGCTCTGCCTCAAACAGCCGTAAATGAAATCATAAAAAGGGCGATATTATTTGAACCTCTAAAAATTATAAGCTCCGTGCTTGAGTAAACTTCCTTGAAAAGACTAACTATGTATATTACACTGTCTAGCGCATATCAGAGGCGGTGTGGAATTTCCGTGTATTTATCGCGGTTTGGCCTTCAAAACGATAGCTTGTGCAGTTGAAGGTTAGTCAACTAGTCTTGATACTTTCCTTGGTAATGCAATTTTAACAAGTGAATGCAAAAAAACAAGCTTTTCGTGATTAAATATTTGTGGCGTAAATTAAGAAGAATATAGTTATCATTGAATAATTGAAAACATAAGATTAAATTATTCAGTTTGGAATTTGTCAGTGATCTGATAGAATATCAAGAACTTGTAACTTGAACTTGTGCGAAATAGAGGCGTACGTATAAGTCGAACAGATTACGTGATCTAACTTGGTTGGGCAGAAATCTAAGGCACAGATACAGTTTCACGAAGAGAGAGAGAGAAAGCCAGAAGCCCTATTACACGGGTAAAGTAAGTAGTAGAATACCAGGGATAAAAAGTACTTGATACAGTCTTAACTCTAGAATAATACTAATGATAGTAGCTAGGAGAGTACCGTGGATAGCAAATAAAATATTTAGACAAATAATACACTAGTTACTCTACTATTAATAACAAGCCAAAATGGTAAACCCTTCCTTAAGGGTCCGCATAAGGTCAGATGCACAAATTCAAATAACCTCTTCACATTGTGTAACTTGGTCAATCGGTTTCAAAAAAATAATGTATATACTCGTAGTAGACTATAGGGCTGATCTAAAAATTTTAGAAAAAACGCAAAAGCTTCAAGCTCTCTTGATAGAAAAAAATTACGAAGTTACGAGTACCTCTAAATTTCATGTTTTTCGAGTGCTAGAGGACCTTTCTTAAATTATAGAGACTCGAAATTTTTATTAAGATGATGGCATACCCTGCCAACTTTTATATTACCCGTCCAGCACAATAAGTCCAATTGCAAATACCTTATTTGCTTTTCATAGAGGCAATTATATGTTGGCTCCTAGGCCTCATGTTCTTGGACTCGTAATACTAGTGATCACGCAGCGAAACAACAAATTGGTGTGTTTTTAGCTAATATTGAAATATTTTATAGGGAAAAAAATATTGCATTTAGGTAACATCCCTTCATATTTCTATTGCCTATTTATAAAAAAAAAACAAGTTGATCTCTTAACCGAGTCTTTGAAACGAACGTTTTAAAACCAAAAAAAAGAGGGTGGTAAACATTTTTTTTTTGACAAAAGTATAAAACTTGAAACATTGTTTATAGGTGGAATCCCTTGATAAAAGATCAATAAATCAAATATATTTTCTTCAATATGAGGAGAGACCTAGTTTCTTCCAAAAAACCCTTGAAGACCTGGTGTTGTTGATGTTCTAGCGTCAGGTGTCCCGTTAAAAACAAGTGACCATACATTTTGTAATATTTTAATAATTTGATCTAGAAGCAGAGTTTTAAATAAAGACGCAGTTTTTCGCGAGCACATGTTTCTTGGTGATCGTAACAGTTACGGCTGAGAGCGCGTTAATTTAAACTAAAAGACAACACAGTTCCGATTGATGCAAAATGAGGTGCTCAATCTGATCTTCCACCCTTATCTTCGAAAGGCCAAGTCAGATCGCGTGATCTATTCCTAAAGTGAACTACATATACGAACTCTAACTCAAACTTTTCTTATTCAAAACATTCTCGTTCAAATCCCTGATCAGTTAGGGCGCATAACTTACCAGAATCAACAATTTCCCGTATGTAATATATGTATGTATTTTTATATCACAAGTTTGATTAAAGTAACGAGTTAAAATAGTTAATTACTTTGTACGCTCTATTTCTGGAAAATGAATATCTCTTACTAAATTTAATCTCTCTAACACAGCAGAGTCTCTAGAATAATTCTATACTAGCTTCTGCCCGCGGCTTCGCCCGCGTGGCCTACAGGAAACAAATTACATTTTTTTCAGAAACAAACATTATAAGTGCTCTCACTCCCTCTGGGAGTCAAGGTGTAGTGCTCGGCCGAAAAACTTGCATGCTCAGACTACGAACGCGCCCTGCTCGGCCTTCGGCCTCGCGGGCGCGTTCTCCGTCCTCACATGCTCGTTTTTCGGCCTCACCAGAATGCCAAACGGACTCACCGATCAAAGTTTTTCCGAAAGAGTGTCAAAATCCCTATCAGTTGTCAAAAATTTTCAAATTTGAATACAGCAGCGTAATTAGCGACCCCGAATGCCCCTTGAGTTTTATGCAAATCGGGATACTTTCTTTGGACCTGTCAAAAAACTGTCAAAACTGTTTAATTTTTTTTTTGGTCATATAGCCCCAGCTTGACCGATCACAATAGTTGAAACCCGAACTCCTTACAATTAGCCTTTCGGGAGATATGGCCGATCAAATGTTTGGCAATTTTTTTTTTACGACTTTAGATCTTGCCGAGCCCTTTTCTTAGAGTACCGTGAACATGGGTCTATAGCATTAGCTGTTTGGGAGATACGGGCCTGTAAAGTTTTGACACTTTCGGCGGGTAGATCTCGTCGAAACCTTTTCCTAGACACCCATCAACATGGGTCTAAGTCTAGCCGTTTGGGAGAAACAGGCCGTCAAAGTATTCACATAAAAAAGAACTTTTTTTGGTACCCCGTGGTCCAACCCCTTCAACCTTCCATTCCAAAAATATTTTGCTGGGATATTGAAAGATATAGATAGATTGTGGATATATAGATAGATAGATACCTCAAAAGGAAAAAATGGAACCCTAATAGGATCACTTGTGTGGCTGTCTGTCTGTTCGTCTGTTACAGCCGATTTGCTCTGGCACACATACTTTCAAGAATTTTCATGTCCACTATATTAAATTTCAAAATCGATGCCATTTTCATAATTAACGTCCCAAAAAACCATAAAAACGACACCCATATTGATATTTACACATTTCAACATATCAACCCCATCGCACCCCAACAGGGGATGATGGTATTTCACGTCCACTTCGTTGGATTTAGAAATAGTTGTTGTTTTCGTAATCAGCGACCCGATAAACCATACAAACGATACCCATGTTGATTTTCAGAATTTGTCACCCCATTTCCCCCTTTTAGGGGTGGAATTCTGAAAAAACCTGAAACACATGTTTACTCATTTATAGATAGGAGTACTCTTGTGAAGTCTCGAATAAAATAGTCTAACTAATCTTGTTTCCCCATATAAACTTTGGACCCCCGTTTCACCCCCTTAGAGGGTGAATTTTGAAAAATCCTTTCTTAGTGGATGCTTACACTATATAAGGTATCTATATGCAAAATTTCAAGTCTCTAGGACCAGTGGTTTAGGCTGTGCGTTGATATATAAGTCAGTCAGTCAGTCAGTCAGTCAGTCAGTCAGTCAGGACTTTGAATTTTATATATACAGATTAATAAACTCTAATAGATAATCCGGGAAAATTAACGACAACTGCTGCCTAGTTTATAATGTTGATTGAATATGTATTATTATAAAGCGTTCCTTTTTGTAAAATAATAAGGTTTTAAAAACAACACCAACTTCGAAGCATTATTTGAATATTCTTTTTTCGCCATGTTTTATAGACTCACACATACACAAATACACCCTCTCACACAGACTCACCCCCACATACTCACATTCTCACATATTTCTCTCACACATCCACACAAACACACTCTCACATCACCCCACATACTCTGGAATTGTAATAGTTTGTTTCTGTATTAGTTTCTACACATTTAATTGTAGCTAAGTTATATTACGTTGTATTAAGTTAAGTTGTAATAATATTACATAAATATAGGTATTCTTGTTTATTAAAGTAAGTTAATGTGACTCCTAGAGAAAGAGCGGGGTTCCTGTACTTCAGTTCCTGTAACTACCACGGGGCCCTGACGTTAATACTTTTAATGTTAAAAATTTGTAATGAATAAACGTGTTTTTATTTTATTTTTTATTTATTATAGACAATAATTTTACACAGGATGCTCTAATGATACTCCTATTACTTTTATCTACACGCATATCAAAACACAATTTTATCCAGATACAGAAAAACTTGTCTTAATTTGGATCTAATAAAGATTTTAGCATGTATCTTCAGATTTAAAAGAGATGTATCAGTATTGTACCAGATAGAAACCAGTACTCTCTATGTACCCCTTTGGAAGACAGGTGAGTATATTATCTTAAAATTTTTAAAAACCCGCTGCAATGCGTGTCCCGCCGTCCGCGACATAATAAGACTAACACTATCGGTAATTATTCGACTACAAAGTTTATAAAAAGTTCATTTTATTTATTAACTCACATTATACTCATACATCATTACAGATAAACCATTGCACTGATTAAGTCGATATTAAATATAAAATGGAAGATACACAATGTATATTAATTATATATTTAAAATTCATGAAAATCAATTACATAAAAAGCGAGATTACGCATTGCATTAACAATGTTTTCTTATAACCGTTTTAAGAAATACGAGTATTCAACCTTTTAATCACCTGTATAACTCTGAAATGACTTCTTGATTTAAATCCAATTGGCATAGATTAAATTATGTTAAGGTGTGTTAATTCGAAAACCATTTCGATATTTAGGTTTACTAGGCGTATTTTCGAAGTTTTGGTCTACAAAAACTCATGATAATGAATATTTTAACGAAAAGGCTGCAGGCTCATTTGCCCTCGTATGACGTCACTTGAGTATTGGCTGTTTAGGAATGTGTCCTTGGCTATCAAGACAAATTTATAATAATTTGCTTCAGACTAATTTGACAGCTAGATGACAGATAAGTAGACAGACAGAGACAGACCACTTTTTTATAAGCAATCACACATCACAATCAGTATTATGTCTAAAATTCTCAAGAGACAATGTCATCGGACAATTCTTTAAAAAATAATAAAAAAGTAATGGTCAACTTAAATACCAAAATAATGAAAATTATTTCCTAACATGGCGTATATTCTCTGAAAAAAAATTAAAAAGAAATCTTTCAAAATTAAGCTATGGGAATTCACAGAAAAAATATCAAGAACATATATTCCGCAATCATGTTCATTTCACCAAATACTAGTTATCTTGTCGACAGCTTTGATGAATACATAAAAGCTCTTCTTTATTTTAGGACTTCAGTTAAATCACTGGTTTAGTTTGAGGAACTGTTCTTTAGTTTTTTTTTTTTGTGGCAATGGAGGAAGTTGTGGAAGGGAAAATAGTAAAAGGTTAGTTTTGTAGTTTATGAATCATTTTAATAAATTTTCCAGGAGATAAATGTTTCATGATAGAAAATATTACGGGTGCAAAATGTTTATAAAATTTTTGCTTTATTTTGCAATTTAACAAGGAAACTACGTGTTTTGAAGAAAACAGAAAGAAGCTAGAAATAATGAACATAAAAAAAGATAAAATGTATTTGTCGTGATATTCGTGATAGCAAACACTTTAAACAAATTGATTCGTCAATATTATATTATTTCTGTTCGTGTTTGGACAACTTCCGACACAGGAACCAAGAAGAGTACAAAGTATTATTTTACTGTATTGTTTAACTCCAAAAGATGTATTTTTGCTTAAAATTTCTCAAGTGTTCACAGTAAAAGGTGAGAATGGACTATACTGAACAATTTTTAAACAAAAAAATAGAACTCAAAATAAAAAATTGCTTTTCTTTTTAAGTAAATAAATTGAAACTCGTAATTCTTTCTTTTCTAATAGTTTAAGCCTAAGAAATATAACACCTAAATTTTGTTACATGAACCACAACATAGGTCACCCCGACCCCAAAGAAAAACACGATGTTTAGAAAAATACAAAACTTTAATGACCTTTAACACATATAAGACGTTAAATGATAAAGAGGAAAAAATATATCAAAAATCTTAAATCTAGACACACTGTGAAAAAATGGGTAACCTATGCTGTGCACATTATATTCTTGGTGCCCTTGACACATCTCTCTTTGCCCTTCCTGTCTTTGACTCTAGTGCATAACTAGACGCGAGAACTCAAAACTGATCGAGCCTGGGCTTGTGGAACACTATTTTCTTCGTCTACCACCAAAATGTGAAGCATTGTCACTCTAAGAGATTACCGACCCCAAATTGTAATATCTCCACTGGCTACTGATTGTCAATTGTGGAAGGTACCTAGACGCACAGTGTTGTTGGTGAAAAACTCGCTAAAATAAAATGAAATTACATATGCGTGGGGTCACCCATGACCCTATGTTGTGGTTCTAAGGTTAAGGTGGTTGTGTCAGTGCTCGTTCCTAAACGCAGAGCTAATTATTGTTTTTCTTATTTTTCAATAAAAACCATTAAATAAATGTGATTCATGGCATACCTAACACGACAATTAAATAGTTTAATGTCAATTAGGCAATTTTAGCAATATTTTGTTCTTGTAAATGATCTTGCACAAAAAATATTAACATGCTTTAAAGTTGTTGTCATTAACAAAGTAATACATAAAATAATTCAACTTTGCAAGAAAAGCTTAGCTGACATTAAACTGGTGTCGCGTAATGGCATAAATTCAAAAATAATAAGTTGTACGTTTGGAAACTAAAACTGACGCAAACACCTGAAGCATCTGTTGTAGACTACCTATGCTGTACAGGACATAACAAACCTTGATAAAGGTTGCTTCCTTTATAAGTAGCTCTCAGCGCAATCATATATACCTCTTTACATTTTCATTTTATTATTTAATATTTGGAATGAGATGGCTTAGTTTATATATTTAATTTTAATGTGAAACTTAACTAAATATAATGTATACAACGTGTTATAGAAAGATATTTGAAGAGCTTATTCAGTCAATGGTAAAGAACAACTTTTAATATGGAACAAACACGGTATCTCGAAAAAAATAATTTCATGTTTCATAAGAATTAGAATAAGAATATCTTTATTTGCTTGAACAAGGGTAGATAAAACTAGGTGTATAGTAGGGTAGGTACATGCAAGGGTAGATAGTACTAGGTGTATATAGTAGGTACATGCAAGGGTAGATAGTACTTGGTGTATAGCAGGTACATGCAAGGGTAGATAGTACTAGGTGTGTAGTAGGTACATGCAAAAGAGCTCCTTATTAGCTAGTTTAATGTAGCATGCAAATTTTGGTACAAAAGAAATATTGGACATAGAAACAAGAACATAGATTCCGGCATTCCGGCCGAAATGTATGGAAGGGCAGATTTTTTTTTGAGATTTCTGGCTTAGTTCCGTAGTAAAAGTTGTTCTATACCATTGACTGAATAAGATCTTCAAATATATATGGTTACACCTTTCTGTTACACTATGTATAAGGTATAAACCAAAACAAGGTCCAATTAAACTAAGATCCAATCTAATTAATTGAGTATGCAAAGAAACAAATTAAAACTAAGTCAAATTAAAGATATTATAAGAATATGAAATCCCTTGATTATTTTTGAAGAAATATTTATTTCGGTATATTTGAGCGCAGCTTCATTCCCTCGAACGACGGAGAGATCAGAGGCCCAATTACCGTATTCTATTGCAGCTCGTATGCAGTACTGCCAAACGTCAAACATGCTATTTTTATAAAATTAAATAAGGCTTGAGGATAATTTCATTATTTATATAATAACGGCTCACCTCAATAAATCATGTAATTTTTGTAGGAAAAACTTAGTATAATGTTTTTATGTATTTGTTTATTACTATACATAGCACTCATAACATAACCATACACTGCTAAAATAAAGAGAGTTACCTTAATTTTTTGATAATTTAGCACGTAGGGAATATGGTAGTTGAGCTACAGTAGTTTTAGTCACCTTGAGCAATCGTCCAAAAATCCTTAAGTTACCAGTAAAACCTCATTACAATCCGTTTGGATGGACTTAAGTCATGATAAAAATATATAGTCAGACAGACGTTGCTTTTTGTTTTTAGAGGACTATAAAAGCAGAAGTTTTCTTTTTATAAAAAAATCCCAAAACTTGCAGTACGTTACACGCGATCAAAAGAAGCAAGATAAATGAATCCTGAATATCGAAAGCTTTTTTTCAGGGTTCTGTTGATAATCCAGAAACCTCAGTATCTAATTAAACAAATAATAAGTAAAGTTACATCGTAAAATTATTTATTTACCCATGCAAACAGTCAACATTTTGTATACTCTATGAAAAAAATATACATAAATGTGTGAAACTGCTCACAAATCTTAGGTCAACTGCTACAAATTAAAAAAAGGTAAATCAAAACGGTAAGTTATTTATTTTATGCAATTTAGTTCCTATGAGAAACAAGCTGACGTTCCGTATATGCTACTATGTTTTAAAAAAGAAGTTTAATCACATTTTAATTAAGCCGCCTACAAATAAATTAATCGAACCCAAGCTTTATTCACCCATATACACTTACCAGGTTCTTCTTTTTTTCCTTTCTAGTCTGTGGCATCAGATATTGCAACCTTACGTGAATGCTCACATAAAGTATCGGCGCTAAAAATAAAAGATTAATTTCCTATAAGGTTGCCGTGGCGTAGGTTTAATCTCACACGCGGGGGATGTGATAAAAGTGGGTGGGTTATACAGCTCAAAGGTCGTTAATCAGTTAGGAACAAAGATTTCTATCTGATCATACTGATCATATTTTTTATGTTTCACTTGTGAAATTCGATCATTTGTTTTTATTTTTATTGAATGTAACAAGAGAAGAGTGAATGCGGGAAAGAAGAGTGAATGCAGGAAATAAAGTGAACGGAGCTCTGCGCTCCTATATGTTAAACCAAAATGTGAATGAAATGTGTGTGACTGCAAAGGTACGATTGGCGGTTTGTCATGGATTTTTGGCTTCTACTACACTCATGTTTGTTAGTGAATGCTGGGTATGGCAAGATGAAGTATAGTGAATGCAGTTTAATGCGTTCCTTACGGAGTGTGTGTAACAATGTAATGTAACATTGAATGGTAGTGTGTACAATATTGACATACGCGATCATTGCGGCCTAAATGAAGATGTAGTGACTAGAATAGAAAAAGGAATGCTTCAGTGGTTTGGACATGGAGAGACGATGATAAAAAGTAGAGTAACGAAAGAAGTTGATGGTGCGCAAGTCGAAGGTAGAGCTCGACCAGGCCGCCCTAGAAGGACGTGCCCTGACTAAATTGACAACACATTGAAAAAAGGCAATATCAAAAGTACCCGGAATAGAAGAGCTTGTATGACTAGATTGATGGATGTGGAAGAAACGAAAAAGGTGTGTCACGATCGTAGAAGATGGAAATCTATAGTCTTTGCGTACCCCTCTGGGAGATAGACGTATATGATTGTGAATTGAGTATGAATATTTATGTAATTTTTCACTTAAACCAAGTGCAAGACAAACCTAGTACCTATCGTGGATAAAAAAAATATTTTTTCATGTTTTTACTGTACTCTTTACGTAAACACATATTACCATGACTTTTTAAATTTTTTTTCGTCCACCAGTTTTGGAGATAAGGAGGGGGCATATTATTTGTTTGTAGTTTTTCGAGAAATAGCTGCAAATAAATATAGCCATGATATATATTTTAACAATAAGCTCTGTAATACCTGCAATTTGATACCTATATTGTATTTGAATAAAATTTTTTATTTTTATTTACTATTATCGCCATAGTTTTTCTGTAATCGGCCAGCTATTATTTATAATCGAATTTTTTTCATATTTTTCGGTCCACCAGTTTTGGAGATAAGGAGGAGATAACATTTTTTGTGTTTTAAATATATAGGTAGTAAGGGTATATACATATATATTTTTACAATCAGCCTTTTAATATCAACAGTCTAATGCCCATATTGTAATTTAAAGATAATCATTTTATGAAAATATTTTGAGCAATATTTCTTTTTACACCGTGTAATGTGGGTAAATAATGTTATTTTGTGTCAAATTTTATATCTTTATCTTTGACGGTGCCAAAGTTATAAAGTTGTGACATACTGACTTTTGTACGTTACTTTTGTACCTTTTAGGTACTACGGAACTCTAAAAAATGAAAGCAAATAGTAAATTAAGTCCAAGCGACTCCTTGTGTTTCGGAATGACGTCCTGAGAAGCCGTTCCGGGAGAATGGTTACAAACCGTTCCGTTGTATCACTTCGTGCGCTATCAACTTCCGTAGATTTTGTGGATAGACAGACTGTTTCACGCCTCGCCTATTTGCCTGCTTTCACTCTTCCACATTTTGCGCTTCATTCTGTCTCATTAAAACTTTTTATCAGACTCGGAAGTAATATCAAATACAGAAAAATTTGGAAAGTATTGAAAAAACCGGCCAAGTGCGAGTCAGAATCGCTCTCAAAGGGTTCCGTACCAGCATGCAAAACGTGTAAGTAGCCCAAGCTAAAAGGTATTGACAGGCAGACAGACAGACGGACAACAATGTGGTCCTATAAGGGTTTAATTTTTTCATTTTGAGGTATGGAATCCTAAAAATATAAATATGGGAAGTAAAACATCATTGGACCACATTGGTCATTTACATAAAACACGGACAAGTCAAAAGCACTCGGATTACAATCACTAGATTAAAGAAAAAAAAAATTAACAATTTTTTTATAACAATAAAAGCGGTGCGTATCAGCTCAGATCATAGCAGCAGTCGGCTATATTTCTGGGATACAAGTGTGTTACCTCACACGATCATTTTTTTATAACTTATTTTGGTCATATTTCTAACCCGATTGCGTTTTAAAAAAAAAAACTTTTTTATAACACTCGATAGATTTTTTGTACATCTTTGATCAGATATGTTTACTTTTAAACTAAATCCTGTAACAAGGCTTACCAACTATAAAATCGAGCGTATTCGCTTTATAAGAATACGTGATATTTTCCTTATATACAGGATTACTAACTTAAGCGTATGAAATAGGCTCTTACTTACAGCTTATTTTCAACTTTTTTGGGACTCAGTTTATTAAACGTCATGCTATTATATGTTGTCAGCAAAGTTGTATTTTCACGCTTGTTTATTGCCAATAAAAGGCAGAGTTACGTGAACATTTATCCAGTAATAATTTGCCAGAAGTTTTCGAGTTGTCGCAAAACGGCTTTTTCGATTATATCGATAAAAAACGGTTATTATTTTAGTTAGTTGTTTTTGACAAATTTTTTGTTTTTCTAATAATGTAAGATTTTTTCGACTTTATTCATTATATACGTATTGCAACTGATTTTACTTGTGGCTTGTGCAACTGAATTTTACATTGTGAGACGGTAATTTTAACGCAATGTATATGTCGTGGCCATATAATATCTAAACCATTTTTTGTATTAATATCATGAAATATGTTTTAAATAAAGGGGATACATTTATTGATAGACTAATTTACAGAAACCAATGTGGAAACTTTACGATGACTACATTAGAGTAAATATTCAGTTGAAGGTTTCAGTTATATATAATTACAAAAACGCGGATTTGTAATACTGCACTTAACTTTGTCTTCCACAATTCTGTCATCCACAGTTTTTGACTTAATTTTGTTTTCAGTAGGTGAAGATTTTTTATCGGCATTTAGTTATTTATACTAAATTTTTACTGTACCTATTTGTCTGTTAATCCTCCTATGAGTAAATAAATAAAAATTACTAATACCAGCTCTTGCCCGCTGTTTTACATGATTCAGTGTAGCCATCTTGTTGTTTACTTTATACACTGAATTTTGTATAATTAAATATTTAAACTAACATAGCTCACATCGATATGAATTACATAACATGTTCTTAGCAAATTATCTAATTTTTCAAGTAAAAAATATTTTCTTTCATTTTATTCACTTGGCAAGTACTTAACGGAGTTAACTAAGTGCTGTTTTCCAATCTTCTAAGTTTGCCCTTTAACCATAAACGAGTAATATTTGAATGAAGTATATATATATACTACGTATATTACGTATTTATTTACTACGTAGCATATAGCAAGCTATATGCGTGTATATCAAGCATGAAAATCTAACACCGTTTACTGATGTATAGCAAAATATTAGCAATATAATAAGTCCATTTTAGAAAAACGGTACTATAAAGCCAGTCTCGTTAAAAGATAAAATACCGTATCTGTTTCAATACTGCATTTTCCCACTTCGTTGGTTGCATATATCTATAGAAACCAACTACATTTTCCCTCTGCACCGGTATTTCGCATTTTGAAGCAAACACCTATGCTATTTTGACGTGTGATTTTACTTTAACCTTCCTTCGATAAACCATTTTATTACTGCAGTGACTTTGAACCCTATCTTTTAACATTTAAAGGTGATTTTCGTGACAATAAGGAGTAAAACTTAGATTGTACCTTTGAAATCGAATTGCGGTTTTTAGCAGACATACGAGTGTCGTGTTAATAGGAATTGAGTTTCCAGAAAAGCTTTTAGTTCGAAATTTCTTAAAGATTTTTATCGGGAATTAGTTTTACTATTTTATTTAATAATTTTAAAGAAATATTTTTTCAGTCATGTCTTTAAATGTGGTTCAAAATGGCAAACCTAAATCTGAAAACGAGACAGCGGTTAAAGATGGTAAGTTTCTTTAGAACTTGAAAAAAAATGTAATTTTCACGTTGCTGGTTTCTTTAAAAACGATTGTTGTGATTTTTCATATTCAAACCTAATAACCTTAATTTGTAATTTTCCAAAATTACTAATTTCAATTATTACCCATATAATGCGGTTTTCTTGTATCTGTTACCGGCCAAACTCAATTTAGGACAAGCTAGTTTTGCCTAGGCCAAATTGGTCAGAGTGCCGATAAGGGGGAAAAAATCTTCTGCGCTAATGGATTTCATAAAAAATGGTCTGTTCTGGTTTTCTTTTCATTTAAACCGTACCTATCAGCTCGCTTCTTTGCTGGAGTATGGCCCAAATTTCCGAAGGACTATACAGGTATAGTTTGACTTAGGCAAAAATAGGTTATCCTAAAATCAGATTTGGCTGGTAAGTTATCAGTATTTGACACCAATTCCTTGCCTTTAGACAGTAGAAAAAAATAACCTATCGATCATTGATCATTGCCGTGATGAACGTTTCATTTTAATTTATAGAATATTCTTATAACTTTTGGATGAGTCCCTAAAATTCTTCAGGCAATCCGTCAATTCCTTAGTAAATATGTACAGGTATACAAAGTTATGGAATATATTAAACTATCCTTTTGCCCGCGGTGTTACTTGCGTGAATATAATTAATTACATACCTAGGGAACTGCCCATCCCCGGGGACCAGCCTATGTCCAAGTGAAGAGTCTTAGCATTACACGAACGAAAATTTCAAAATCGGTTCAGTAGTTCCAGAGAGGAACAGCGTGAATTTAATAAATAGATATGTTACTGCGGAAAACTGCCCATCCCGAGCGAACAAATTTAATATTTATCCAAGTGATTTGCTAGTTTCAGAGATTGCCGCCTATCTTTACGTACAAAAAAAGAAACAAATAGATACCTTTTTATAATTATTAGTGCAGTTAGATAGTGCGTAGATTGATCACATCAAACAATTATTAGTACAGGTAGATAGTGCGATACTGACCACATCAAATAATTATTAGTGCAGGTAGATAGTGCGTAGATTGGCCACATCAAACAATTATTAGTGCAGGTAGATAGTGCGCAGATTGATCACATCAAACAATTATTAGTACAGGTAGATAGTGCGATATTAACCACATCAAAGAATTTTAGTGCAGGTAGATAGTGCGTAGATTGGCCACATCAAACAATTATTAGTACAGGTAGATAGTGCGATATTGACCACATCAAAGAATTATTAGTGCAGGTAGATAGTGCGTAGATTGGCCACATCAAACAATTATTAGTACAGGTAGATAGTGCGATATTGACCACATCAAAGAATTATTAGTGCAGGTAGATAGTGCGTAGATTGGCCACATCAAACAATTATTAGTGCAGGTAGATAGTGCATAAATTGACCACATCAAACAATTATTAGTACAGGTAGATAGTGCGTAGATTGACCACATCAAGTAGTTATCCCAAAGAAACATACCTCTTTGTTAGCATTTGCTGCAAGACGTCGGTATATTTTAGTTTGAAAATAACGCAAAATAATTCACAAGCGTAGAAACTTCTACATAATTGGCAATAATGTGTATTATTATTTTTTTTTTTATTTGTCTCTAAATATATTTATTCACGGATTGAAACAATTAAATTAAATAACATTAAAATTAAAATACAAAAAACTAAAATAAATACATCTTAACTAAACTAAAACACCTTAAAAAAGATAAAAAAGATAAACTATATTATAAACAAAAAACTTCGTCTGAATTGCTGCTCTGCGGCAAATAAAACACTTAAAATTTAAATATAGCTTATAATTATGAAAAAATATTAATTATTTATTTTAAAAAGTAACGAAATGAGTAAGAGACTACTTTGCAAAAATAGAGTCGCTAAGCTGCTTAATTATATTCAAACTTATAAAGAACCACCATAATAGAAGTTGCAAAAAAAATGGTGGCAAATTCCTCTAAGTACGTCACAATAAAAAATTGCAGCTGTAGAATAATGCACATGTAACCCAATTAGGGCTGTCCAGTATTTAAGGTTAAACATAAGTAGTTTAGCGCAAATTACATAACTTAAATTTGTATTTCTTGTTTAGAAGTTAAAAGTTGAAAAACATTTTGATTTGTGGCAGTTGACGCCAATAGTTCAGTATTAGTGAGGTTTATAAAGCACAAATTTGTAATTTCATGCACAATTAGTCATGATCCTGTCCAAACAGAGTTAAAACAGCATTTTAAGTTGGTTTTGAGAAAATCATGACTAATTGTGTATACAATTTCAAACTCTTACTTTATAAATCTCACTAATACTGAAACTATTGGCGTCAACTGCCACAAATCAAAATGTTTTTCAACTTTTAACTTCTAAACAAGAAATACTAATTTAAGTTATGCAATTTGCGCTAAGCTACTAGCGTTTAACATTAAATAGTGGACAGCCCTAATTGGGACACATGTGCATTATTCTACAGCTGCAAAATATTCAATAAAACTGTTTCTGCTTTAAACTTCAAATAATCCCATTAAATAATGCAATTCAGAAGGTGCAGAAAATACCATCGAATTGATAATAACATTCACAGGTGAAAATTTATTGGTTCTACAGAAGCCACTACTGCAGTGGAGACATTATGAAGAACATGAAAATAGAATCTAATGGGTTTTACACAATATTTCTTTTCACGGAAATTTCAGGGAAACTTTGTACGAATTTTGTTCAAGTTTTCAGATGAATTCATAAAATTTTATTGATTTAGGAATTTACGTGTGAGATTAAGAGGCGTATAATATACATCGCCACGACATTTATCTACGTGGGAGTGACAGAGGTCTCTTCAAGTATGAACTGTGAAATGGAAGACACTACGTACCTACACTTTTCGCCGACGATTATTACGTACCAGCGTGAAATATGGATCCACAGCTTAACGCGTATTCCGAAGATTCAGACTAAACACAAATACGATAAAATACGATACGAGCACTAGACTACAGAAGCGGTGATGTAAAATTTTGGAGTGTATTTTTTACAAACATTTTCTCTTATTCTATTATTTCTGTAAGATATGTTCGTAACAAAAAAAAAGGGACAACAAAAATCTCAAAACTTGATAAGCCAAGTAATGTTTCATTTCGAGATCGCAGCGCCACCAACGTTACCCAGTTTCATTTAATCGGCCTATACATAACTGTAAGGAAAATCGAAGTGCAAAGTTTGAATCAATTCCGGACATGCACTTCTGATTCCATTTATGTCAGTACACAGATCTTTCCTCTACGGTTCGCACTCAACTATTGCATGTGGTCCACTAAAGACATGTTAAGAAAAAGTGTGCTCGGTACATCCCAAGATGAAAGCTTTGGTAAAAAGAAGGGTGTGAGAAAATTAGGCAAAGTTTGTTTTTTAAACGCTATAAGATTTTTGAAGTTTAGTGCTAGATAGTAATCAGAGTAGTTTCAGTTTTTTTTTTCTTTGTCAGTGCAACTTTTTGTACAAATTATACTCGGTGATGTAAGCATTATACTTGTGCGATTTTTCATACCAAAAAGAAAATTACGTAGGTAATAAAACCGATTCAGAAGGTTTTAATTTTAGTTTTTGTGTTGTCAAAACTTGATTTTTTCTTTTTTAACTTATCGTCTAATTCTAACACCAAACGACGATTAACAGCACTATAATACCATATAGCGCTTTAACCTTTTTAATTATCATTTTTCATAAAACAATCTACTTAGTTGTTGTTTTAGTGATAACGAGAGTTCCTTTAAAAATAAGCTCTAATTTGCATTTTATATTTTTTATATGTTATACAATTAACTTTAATAAATTATACTTGTTATTTCAAAAGCAATGAGGTTATTCTTTAGTATAATAATACTTATACAAGATCATTGTTCAAAAGCAACATTTACCAAATTTCTGTTTCTATCTTTAAGTGTTGTTTTAGTCAAACATTAAGCAAGATTGGGATTATTATAATTCTTTTCAAGAAAATATTTCAATGCAGATTATCTTTTTCACAAATTGACGACAATTTTTTAAAGAA
The DNA here is from genome assembly GCA_934047225.1 of Ypsolopha sequella. Lineage (NCBI taxonomy): Eukaryota > Metazoa > Arthropoda > Insecta > Lepidoptera > Ypsolophidae > Ypsolopha > Ypsolopha sequella. Next base: position 28,620,113 of record OW203987.1, read on the forward strand.
AAGAAGATGTTTAAAAACTTTAAACTGAAAAGACTGTCACGAACATTAGTTAGCTATTAAAATTAAAATTTGTTATTTTTCGGTAATAGCCTGCACGAGCTATGAATTAATACATAATACGAGCTATGAAATTAAATGTAATATATTACGTGTTTCAATCTCCGAAACATTGATAAGTATTCTCTTTCAGTTTGTTTACTTTTAAAAGGAAAAAACCGCTATAAATTCCCATGAAAAACGCTATAAATACATTTCCCTTTGAAATACAGATGAATGATAATATTTTTTCAAATAGGTTTTATATTACTTACTCGTGTTCGAAAATATACTTGTGAAGTTAACCGCGGGTTCAATTCCGCAGAACCAATGATCTTTTAAATCTTTGTTTATTTACGTAATGAAACATTTTTCATTAATTATACTTTTCGTTCCACAGAGTTCAGTAAAAATGTTTTGAATTTTTCTGATAACTAGCTTTAGTCAGCGGCTCCGCTGTGTCACATTGGAAAGTTAATAATTTTGAGAAGCAAAACGAGTTTTCAAACAAAAGTCCCATATTTCGAGGTTTGCGTTTTTAGAGAGGTTTTTATAAATCAGCTTTGATATTTTTTTTACAAACGCTTTTTAAATCACTTATGTCAATTTGAGCTGTCATAGGTTGACAGTAAGGAAAACTGCCATAAAATCTTCCAAGTGGTTTCATTCTTACAACGGAACAGACATTAAGACCGGTTTCGCAACCGGATTGTGAAAAACCCGCCTTTTTCTAATTAATCGAAACAGAACACTTAAATTCAAAATTCACTCAATAGTTTTTCAACAAAACCTTATGACCTATGTATCGTGTATGCTGCCATCGCAAAGTTTCCATTGGTTTCTGTAAATTAAAATCTCAAAACTTCTTAAATTCAAAATTTTCTTCAATTCAAAATTTTTGATATTATAATTTACAGAAACGAATGGAAACTTTGCGATGTCAACAATACACTATACATAGGTAATGAGGTTTGGTTGAATAACTATTGAGTAAATTTAAAAAAAGTTTTCGCAAAAACCATTTCGCAAAATAATAGACAACCATTTCGCAAAATAATAGACAATGTACAGACAAGACCCCCTATTTTATTATAAGTAGGTACAAGGCTAAAAAGTGCACTTTTATTTCATTCCACATTTTAATATTTTCGTTGCTTCGTTTTATTATTTTACATATTTCATTCCAAATCACTGTGCGGTAGTTTCTGATACTTGACTTTTTTTTTAAACATTGTCAAGATAATATTTCCCTGAGCCCCCTCAGTGTCGGAGGTGTTTCGGTATAAATACTATGAAATTCAAATCACAGACCACAACCGTACACCCACGTTTCACCAACGAGTAGTACGTCCCAGTGTGATGTTTCACAAATATGGATCCGAAGCTTAACGTGCCGAAGCACACGGACTGAACACAAATGTGCCTCTACGGGATTTGAACCCACGACCTCCAGATTGGTAGCCGAGACAATAGAATCACTAGACCAGAGCAAATTTTATTTTATAGAATTAAATCGTCAGTTTTAGGTAGGATAGAAAAGTTAAAATTTTCAGGCACATGCTCTAGAAGGCTTTTCAAAATATTTTTCCAAAAATCAAGTCAAAATGAAATATTATTTAAGTACCATTTATTTAATTTGTTTCAGAACGGGTGCTGTATCCAAGAAATAAGTTGTTGGGTAACAAACCAGCGGTTATAGGAGGCCAACCCATTACCCAAGATTTGGCTATGGTAAGTTTCCTTTTGCCAAAACTAAAGTCTTACTTGCTTTAATAGATAGACAGACAGGTTTCTAGCCCACCTTGTGTCAGAGTTATTTAGGTCGCCATACGGGCCTCAACTATTTATTTTAGATAATGGTCACCCATTCAAAAACTGACCGACCTAAGCGTTGCTTGACCACAGATCGTAACTGATCACACGGCTGCACGCAGCTGAAGGCCCATCAAATCCCATCAAACTAATCAACTGAACAACTTTCTCAAAGACACAAACCGGTGAAAATAAAAAATATGGTTCATCGTATCCATATTTGTGGTGGTATACGGAACCCTTCGTGTGCGAGACCGATTCTCACTTAGTCAAATTGTTTATTCTTATCCTAAAAAAGGAACTTCGCATAACCTGCTTCGGCACGGCAGCCTGCGCCCCAAGAGGAGAGTGGGTCAGGACACCCCTGATCCTCAGAAGTCCCAGCCAGCCCATGGCGTACGGTCTGGCTGCCCCAAGGAATGGTGCTAGGTCCCTGCTCTCGGCTCTGCAAGCCCATATCATCAAGTGGCTGCTGTTTGACTCCAGGCCTATGACTAAGGATAATAAGTCTTTAGAGCCACCTGAATCGTGAGTTTCTTTTATGTGTAAGCCGAAAAAAAAAATGTTTTTGCTAATTTGCTTGTGCCCGCGGCTTTGTTTGCCTTTAAGTTCTAAAAATATTTTAAATTATTATGACGGAGCAAACAAAAAGTTCCCTGACTCAGCAAATGCCACAGCTGAACTGTGACGCTGATCATTAGTTAGAGGCAGTGAGTTGTGAAATAGTTCTGTGGTTGCGACACATTCGATGTAAAATAAGGAATTTTTAATTATTGGTTTTTGTAATGTGATGTAAACATTTAATTATAAATTACGCATGTATTTAAAAAAATAAATAAAAATAAAATTATGACATGAGTAATTAATAAATATGTGAACACCGAAGTATCAAACTAAAAATTCATAGAAGGTAACTAAAATCCAGCTGACCCGGTTGAGATAGGTACTGTTAATCATTTAAGTCTTATAAAGAAAAATAAAGAATAGTTAGTTTGATGACGTCATTTTATATAATAGTAGTTTATGCTACAAGGGGGAAAAGGAATAAATTACGAAGATGTTAAACGTAACCGAGTAATTTATTGCTCTTACGCCCGTGTATCATACTACGTTTTTCAATGCATAGTGTGAGGAAATAAAACAAATATAATCTTGTGAACTTTAAATTATGATTGGCTCAAAAGGAGTGTATCCAGAGCCGTTAAACAGTGGAAAAAAGTATAACATTTATGGTACGCAGGAAAGGCTGCAGGTTAGTCAACCATTGTAAATAATAATAAAAAAATAATAATATTAAAGGCAAAGGGGCAAAGGGCAAAATAATCGACTTTCTGTTCGGTTTTGATGCATAAAAAGTGGGCCTTTACAAGCACTTGCATTGAAAATATATTTAAGATTCAGGCTTGTGAAGTAGCAAATTGTCTTTTCAAACAGAATAACTATATCTATATTGACTCAATCTGACTATTACTGATAGCCATGCTCGCTTTGATAATATTTTAAAAAGTTAATGGAATACTGAACTTCATTTTCAAAAGGAATTCGTCCTATTCCCATTGACACATGGGCTGCATTCAAAATAAAATAAACAATGGTTTTGTTATTTTGTTATGATCCTTGACAAAACAGACGAACGGTTAAAATATTGGAAAGAGAATGCCATAAAACCGATGGGCCGCCAGCACCAAGCAAAAGCTAACAATTTACCAAAAAAAAAAAAACACCTACACTTGTGTCAAAGTAAAACCTACGTTCCATTCATTATGACCCCACTATCACAGGCCACAGCTTTACGATGTTAACATCAATATTTCAAAAGAAGGTGTTGCTTATATCCGTCAAAACCGGCAATATTGCTCTACCCTCGCGGCGACGACGGAGTAAAATAACGGGCGTTATTTTCAAAAGCACGCTCCTACATTTAATAAATGACTGAGGTATTGGCGGGTATTGTGTTAGAGATTGCCCTTTCAGTTGAAATTTTTATGCAGCAATATTACGATGTTTAATCAAAATTCTTTTAAGGGTTCCATAAATGAAGGTAAACCTATTACTAAACCTCTGTATGTCCGTCCGTCCGACTGTTACAGCTGTCTAAAGCTTCAGCCGTTATAGGTGGCCAGTTGAAATTTTCACAGATTACGTGTTACTATCAAAGATTTCAAAAGTAAAGATAAGCCCTTACCGTAGTATGACAGCACCATAATGTTTCCACCTTTAAATGGGCGACGCTCACACGTTTGGAATCAGTGCTCATCTGAACACAGTGATAGTTGGGCGCCTTAAGTGAACTAAAGTTAACCATTTTAACAACTTTAGTAGTCTGATCAGTTTACTGACCGTAGGTAGACAGATTGCGCACTCATAAGTGTACGCGCGTCGGCATTATGTTAACACACGCATTCAAAAAGAATGCAATAGATTTTAGGTGCCAGGGCTCATCTAAACTTTTGAAATCTTTGGTTACTATAGCATCTTTCACGGTGTATAATAAAATAAAAAAAAATTAACCCAAGGGGGGTTCCTCATACAAAAAACATCGAAAAAGTAGCATTTTTAATGTAATCATCTCCCCCCTCATCTCCGAAACGAGACTACCAAAAAATACGAAAAAAAACACGATAATAGGTGATTATATAAAAATTACAGAAAAATTTAGCAATAAAAAATATAAGGGGCTCGTACTCAGTGGGAGCAGCGAATTGTTAGCCAGGCGCTACCATTTTAGCGGCTTGTTTTTGTCGCCTCAATGAAGCATTGTTATTATTTATCATTAAGTTTTTAGGATTCCGTACATGTAATATGTGGTGGTACGGAACCATTGTGCGAGTTCGACTCGAAATTGCCCAATTTTTTTATAAAAATAGTTAGCTTAGTCGTTACAGTGCCTGATGGAAGACTGTTATATGTAAATTGTAGCAAAAGTATCTACTCATGGAGAAGCATTATAACACTTTACGACCTTTCAATATTCTGAATTATTTATTTCACCAAGTTAAACATAATTATTAAAAATGAAGCTACGAATGTGTTGCATCGAAAATATTGGCACTTTTTGAAGACCTGTAACTATGTACTTTCAAGAAGAAACTACGATTATATTATTTACACTCGCGTGAGATGAGATACTAAATTATTAATACATACGGCTTAAACACTCACTTGTGATTGAAACGGTGAAAAGAAACGGTTGGCATATAGTCAACAACAATCACACGTGAGTGTTCAAGCCGTATGTTATAATAATTTTAGAAACTACGAGTTGATAATTTTTAAAAACATTTTTTGAAAATTTTCTACATTTTATAAATCAGAAAAGTAATTTAAAACACTTTCACATGATAAATATAAATATTGAATGTATGTCGTCTTCAAACACTGTTTTTCTCCACGTTTAACGAATATAATTTGTACAGGATTCAAACATAAGTATTTTATAAGACTAATTTTAATAATATCTAGAATTTGGCAAAAGGAAATTTTACTACCTATTTTAGTTTTTTATATAAAATAAAAGAACTAGTTACTTTCTTCTCTTTCTGCCTAAATCCGTCCCTATTGCACAGTGCGTTTTTCCATTTAGAGTGACAGTGACCATTGAAAAACTCACACATAACCTTAAGACGCTATGAAAAAAGTTTAAGCGTCCCTGTTATTCCATATGCGAAAAAACCCTCAGTGCGAGTCGGACGGATTCGTGGAAAAGCAGCAAAAGTCGGTTTTTTATTAATATACAATGTACAAATCTATTTTTTCAAAAAAATGTTCAGGGAGACTTTACAAATACATAATATCCACACTTTGAATGCCATTTCACAATGAAATTAGTTAGAATTTCAGAATTACAGGAAAAAATAAAACAATTTAGAGGTCTTTTCGGAATTAAAATTTATCGAGAAATTTCATCCCATCGCGTTTTCATTCAGTGAGAACTTTAATCAAATACTCAATAAACATTTACCCAAAAATGAAATACGTAGATGACGTTATAGATTATACGTTATAGACGTTATGGATTCGAAAAAACCCCATTTTTTTTGGTCTCGGATTAAAACTGTTTTCTTACAAAGAGTGAGCAATTTAAATCCTAATATGGGATGCACCCCAAACTAAGTTCAGACCTGCTTCAAAATATTGGTAATAACTCACAAGCACACACGGTACGTGCTCTTGCGTAAATCGCAAATGCTCTATCGGGCGATATTTTAGTTAAAATGCCTCTGAAATACGAGTAAAATGGCGACTTTATAGTGGGAACATTCGGTGTTTATTTAAATCGAAGTACGCTATAGCGGCGTAATAGCGTGATATTTTATAATACTTTTGATAAAGTGATATTGAGTACTTCTGGGTTTTCTTCATTTAGAACAATTTCTTTAGTGAATTTTGTCGTTTTGTTTCTAGAATTCAACTTCTCTTAATTGTGCACTTCAAGTTGTCAAAATATTCATATGCGGCCTGGTCTTTGTCCGAGAGGCTGCTATATGCAATACTTGATTTTGACAACTCGAAGTGCACAGTTAAAAAAATGGGATTATACAATGTCTTCCGAATTATTTATTTTATTTTTTCATCAAAGCATGGTGACACAGCTAAATATGTATTAAACTCACGTCTGAATTCTCGTCTCCCAGAAAAGGGATAGAAAAAAGTCCACAAATGTCCATCGTGCTACGATCCTGGTACACTTTTTTCGATTCTGACATGCGAATGCTTTTAACTAAACCTTTTTTGAGAACGTCACCTTAGTAAATGCTTTCTAAAAAGTCAAGCGAGAAAGGTGTGCCTCGATCGTAGCAAAAATATTGATAGTGTCTGCCTCAGAGAGTCAGACGCTTGTTCTCGTATTCTTTAACAGTATTTGTTTGTAAATAATTAAAAAATAAAAATCACGACATATTGCCTCAATTAGCATATAAGGTGTTTCTGATTGTGAACTGTCAAAAGAAAATTCAATATTCATTCGATCTATTTTCACCGACGATTTTTATGTCCAAACGTGACAGTAGGTGAGCTTTATCGCTGTGTTCCGGGCACAAATGCATGCTTTTTAGGGTATTACAGTGTTTTCATTCATTTCATTTCATTTATTTATTCACAAATCATATACATGATATTTGAATACACAAGTAACTAAAACTAAATCACAACAAAAACAATTCTTAACACTAACGAAATAATAATATAAACTATGTCTAAGATTTTTGAATAATTATGTCACACATTAGATAAAAATTAATACAACTATTACATGCAAATCATAAAATTACCTACAATTCGTCAATCGAATACAAGCACTTCTTCAACAAAAAACGTTTTAATTCATTTTTGAACTTATTGTAACTAGTAATCATTTTCAAATCTCTTGGCAATTTATTAAACAATGGAACTGATTGAAATTGAGCACTGTGCTTCATTCACCGCTCAGCAATGAGCTTATCTCGTACATAAAGATTTTTATGAAAGTCAATTAGGCATTTAAAAACCTAAAAACAGTAGTATAATTTTTTTTTTTCGATATCTTAAAATAACAAAGAGGTTATTGGCAATCAAGTATGTATCGTGACTTCATCCGACACGATTTCATACAAAAAGTGATACATATCGCTATCGCTAACTTCGGTTATAATAGAAATTTTCGAAAAATACAAAAGTTTTGTGCTTTGCAATAACTAATTAAGCAGTTAGCATAAAAAATATACAGATATTTCACTACAGGAGATGAGCTCATTGGTAAGCATATAATGGAAACTCGACTAGGCAAGATTTGAACATGAATCTCGAGATTGTATAGCATAAATACCTTTATTCCACAAGGTACCTCCGCCCATCGGAAGACCGTCAAGAGGAAGCCTTGTGGAGAGCCTGCAGTGAGGTGATCTGGCGCTGCGGAGGCGGCTACAACCTGCAACCTGGGACCGAGGTCAAGGCCATCGTGGCCTTACCGGGGGAGGACAACTATGTGAACCACTCTTCGCAGTATTACCAGGATGGGGTTACTGAACGGGTATGGGCAAAAAAACTCGTTTTTGAACAGATCCACTAGAACTTTATCCTACTAATCAGCCAATATTCGTTCACTGCTGGGCATAGGCCTCTCCAAGAAAGAGAACTAGACAATTCTACGATTACGTAGCATTACAATTTTAGTCTTAAACAATGTTTTGAACAAATACTGCTTTCCATCTTTTGTAAAAATATTTCATTGCAAAAAAATCTCATACAATCTCTCTCGGCATCAAAGATTGATGTGATTAAGATACAATTTTTTCATTCATGTCACAGATATTTGTTACCGAAATCTTTACAAACAATTATTATAAAACTGCATCATCAATTTTTGTAGTTCTATTAATGGAAGTGTTTGGTCCCAATAACATAAAATGCAGATTTATACCTATAAATATATATTTTTAATAACGAACTTCGATTACATTTCGTCACTGCCACACAAAATCACATCGATGTAAGTTTTAATCCTCTGTAACTGCAGCAACCTGATGCAGTGTTTATTAAAAAAAACAAGTTTTCTGATTGATTTTGTATCATTTTACTATAGTATTTTTTAGGATTGTATCAAAATTCTGAAACCCTTAGTGAATTTTCAGAATGTTAATTCTGGTTAAAGGCACGCGCAACTAAATAGAGTAATTCCAATGTTTAAACAACAAAATATATGAGTAGGTAACAAATCTGTTCCCAAAGTTCATTTCCTAATAGGTATAAAAACTTCCCATATTTAATATAAAGCAAAATTCTGCGTTTCAGAATTATATTTGAAATTTGTATTTCAAGCTGCAATTATTCGAACTCAAGAGTCTGGAGGACGTGCAAATCTTCATCAAGAGGTACTTGTATCTGGTAGGTATTTTATCATTTCAGAGATATTCTAAGAATTTTATTATCAGTGATCGAATAATCGGGCGCCTATATACTGAAACTTCACTTTTTTCGACAAAATAATATGGACAAGCCTTTCTGAACAAAATGTATGCAAAGTAATAGTATATTACGATACGAGAGCGATGAAACGTTTTCTGACGAGTGTGAGTTTGCGGCACGAGCCGAAGGCGAGTGCTGCAATCACACGAGTTGAGAAAAAGTTTCTCGCACGCGTTTCGTATAATTTTTTATAGCACAAGTGCGGAAAATGTGCTATATAACCCAATAATGGCATATCCATGAACACAACAAAAATAATCATCTCATATGGAGCCCGAGCAAAAAGGTCTTTACAGACGGACGGACACACATATGGATAGACAGACAACAAAGTGAAACTATAAGAGTTCTGTTTTTTAATATTGCGGTACGGAACTCTAAAAAATGTTTAACTATAAAGTAAACTATTTGTAAACAGTTTCTAGCTAAGAGCTGTGTTTTGGGCGATAAAATTATTTCTCAAGATTTGGTTACCATTCCTATATGATCGTAACGATTTTATATTTTAAAGCTAGTTTAATTCTATGTTTATATTTTTCTTAACAGTTCCAAGCAGATGAGAGCTCTGGTGCTCTTCTTCTTCTCTACGCTGTAGTTTTGTCTCGAGGATGTGAAAAGTAAGTCGTTGTTATAGTTTGTAGTCGTAACTTGTAGTTTTCACACTTTTTAATGTGGGGACATTCATTCCTATATTCCTAGCAAAAGCCTCATTTTGTGATTTTTCATTTTCATTGTTTTTAATAAGGAATACAAACGGCCTTTATTAATACATAGTAGAAAAAATACAACTACATTTTTTTTTGTAATCGTACTTATAAACATTTTTTTATTCCAAAAGCGTCGTTATTATTAAATGATCCTATTTTGCATCTATCTTATTTGTATTCTCTTTCAAAAAATTTCAATGTTGGTGTATGCGACAAAAATACAAAAACCTAGTTTGTAAGCGGAATCATTTTTGAACAAAAAAATTATGTTCCATTTTTTTTCTCTGAAATTCAAGTCACTTATGTGCCAGTTACTCTACACTCAGAAAACATTTCAGAAAAATATAACCAATATACTGCCAATAAACCAACACAGACATACATCGGACTCCATTACAAACAACACGCTACCCATCCCAACGCACACACGATTTCACAACAAAACATTCAATAACTGCTTCACCGCACGAATCATTAAATCTTTTTCACCACCACTCACAGACATCCAACTCAGGACATGGGAGGAGTCCTATATTTGGTCGCTTGGTGCCCATTACGGTCCGGGTCTTAACAGACAAAGATAAGTGATCATCTACCCGTCTCCACACTTCAGTTTAGAGACCTGCCTACTTAGCACATTATAATGTATACATATATATATATATATATATATAATTATATATATAATGTATATTATGATGTGTTGAGTGGATAGGTTTTTGAATTGGAGTGTGGAGATGGGTGGATGATTATTTATCTTTGTTATTGATTGATTATTAATTTTTATATTTATTTATTTATATATATATATATACTTTTTATTTTTCATGATTATAATTTTTTTTCTTTTGTCTCTCATTTGTCTGTCAATCATTCACTTCATTTTATGACATTTTAAAATACTATATAAATTATATCAAATTCCACTGAAGCCGACTATTTGTCGAAATATATCTGGAAACTATTATTTTAATAAGTGTTTTTATATAAATATATAATATAAACTGAATAAAAAAAACAATATACTGCCGGTTTTAGCTTGCAGTATTCGTTGCTAAAAGTATTTGCTAAAGATGAGCTAAACTTTGTTAGGGAATACAATACAAAACAACTTTATTTGTACACCATAACAAAAAGGAACAGAAATATAAATACTTAATTTTTAACTTATTATAAAGCACAAACAGGCCGCCTTATCGCTTAAAGCGATCTCTTCCAGACAACCTTTGGGTGGATGAAACTGTTTAGAATGATTGCTGAAATGGTGGTGTACTATTTTTAATAATAGATATATTTTAATATGAATAGATAAACGTAATAGATAATAGAAACTAATCTAATTAAACGAAAATTGGTTTTTATGTAACCATCAGTCATCTAGTTAAAATTATTTCAAATTACTCGTTGTGAAATTAACAATCCATTACTTAATTACTAAATTATTTCGATTGTTATTATCGATTAGGTTATTTATTAAGGTTATTCAATGTTACTTCTAGCTTTTAAATTAGTATGTTTTAATCGTCATTAACGGTAATTGGAATTTGAGAGCTTGTTCATCTGTGTAGTTTTACTGCAACAACTTTTTTTAACTAAGGTTAACTTTTAAGTTTTCTGAGTGTACCGCTAAAAGCTTTGCTTTAAGCTTCAACTTATTGCTGCCCTGATACCCACAGCGTCATAAAAGACCTGGATGGGAAGCTGAATTATCTCGTGTCTACCCAAGTGGAAGGATCCTTGAATGTCGTGACACTACTGCTGACTGGCCGAGCCACACCGTATCTTCATAATGGAGTGGTTTATGTTGGTGATGAGGATCATTATGTAAGTAAAGTAAATTTTAAGAACCCATTTTCAGAGTGACGTAATAACCACGATTAGTGGTTGATTATCGTAATTTGACAACTAATTTCAGAAAATTACTAAGAAAACTTAACTTTATTCCATACAAAATAAGATTCTCTGGATACAGCAAACTTACTTAATTTTCTTTTTTTTGAAGGGGTTTGTATTTTTTACTTTTAAGTAAAGGTATTTTTATTTTTGATTAAAGTCTTTCTCGGTTATTGAGATATTTTTACTAAAACTCATCCTGTTTTCGTTGTTGTTGTTTTTACGGGACAAAAGGACGGAAATTTTATTTTACTGAAAAAAAAAAGAAAAAAAATTGAAATATTTTTTCTAATTTCTGCACACAAAAGCCGAATGTGCACTAAAGTTCTGTACAAAATAGCTCGTAATTCATTTATTGCACTCATGTAGTACAATGAAGTTGGCGTAGTTAATAATAACAAGAATTTTATTACATGATACCCTTTCTTGGGCCTAGCAACATGGTGGCAGTGGATGCGTTAAAAAAATACAAAATAATGAAAATTTCTATTAAATATAATTCACATAAATGATGTTTGTTCACGTAATTATTATTTCAAATTAATTATTAATTTTAAATATATGTATGAAATTGTTAAAACTTAATAAGATATTACAAATTAATTAAATCATTTGACAATAACAAGCTATTCACTTGTGTTCTTTGGAGGAACTAATATTTCTCGTTAAGTTTAAATAAAGTCTAGTTGTCACATTAAATACAAATAAATCTAGTAGAAAAGATTAATATAATCTAGTAAACATAAATCGTGTATTTTTTGTATGTAGACATGTCATTGTACATACCTGCAGGATCTTAATAAATGTAAAAAACCTGTTTAAGATATTAGCAAGTCGAACGAGTATAAAAAGTGTATTTGCTTGTAGTTCAAGTTACCAATTTTAACTTCTACGGCAGCGTAATAAAAACTACCAATGGACATGTGAAATGGACAATGGACAATGGACAGCTGAAAATCAGTGGCTGTTTGCATGTGTGTCAGCTAGCTGTATGCTGAGCTTAGACCTTTTTGTCTTTTCACTTATGTATCTATTGTATTTTGTATGTTAGCACATTTGTAAGACAAATAAATTATCTTTTACTAGCAACCCGCCCCGGCTTCGCACGGGTGCAATGCCGATACTAAATATACTACAGAATGTCTTTATATACAACGTTTACAGCTTTTGTAATTAATTGGATAAGGATTAATGCTGTATTGCTTAAAATCGCTTCGTAAATAAGACATAATGGTTATTGTGGGTTATCTCTAAGAGATAGACATATACCATCCCAGACTTTTTTGTAGACCTTTTTAAGTTGTACAAACCTGTGGTATATTATTTTGATCTATCTCGTAGGGTTCAGCCAGCGTTTGCAATGTAAGCGCAAAAAACGTGTTTATTTACGACATCACATTAGAAACCTCTAAAATTATCAGTGTTTCTCTTCTATATTATGCATGTATTATACATATAAACCTTGCTCTTGAATCACTATATCTATTAAAAAATACCGTATCAAAATCCGTTGCGTAGTTTTAAAATCTAAGCATACATAGGGACAGACAGACAGCGGGAAGCGACTTTGTTTTATATTGGTATCGATTCGGCATAACACGTCTTAACTTATTTGACAGGACTAAACTTAATTTAAGCGTACCATCTTTTTCTTTCTGTGTCGAAAAGACAAGGACAGCACGCTTAAATTAAGTTTAGTCTTGTCAAGTAAGTTAAAATGTGCTTTACCGAATCCGTACCACTATGTAGTGATGTAGATTCATACAAGCCCCCATTTTTCAGGCCATGCCACAATTCGGTATACTCTCCCGTAGCCCAGTCGGCCTACTGGTGTGGTACGGAGGAGATGATGGACTGAAGGATCAGGTCAACAGACAATATCCTGGATCCAGATTGAAGACCCCCGCTATGCCTGTTTGGGTATGACGATTATCAAATACTTTATACAAGATGACATTAATTTATGCAGCCAAATTCATACTGAAGACTTGGTAAGTACTCATTGTAGGGTTTAACGACCCTTATTGTGAAATTTGTAAACAATTTTTTTCGTGTACCCTACAGACGCAAGCCCAGCCCCGAATCAACTTCTATGGGATGTTAACATTTTATTTTGCAAAATTAGCAAAATTCGTTATTGATCCATGATGCTGATCATTTACCAAGCCTCTAGTATGAATTTAGCTGCGTAAATCAATGTCACCTTATACAAGTCTTTAAAATAGCCAAATTCATGGTGAAAACTTTGTTAGTGATTAGTAACAAGGTTCAAAGAGGAAAATTTCAAAATAAATTTAAAGCTTCCTATAAATAATTGACTCGGTGTTGTTCTTAAATAAATATAGGGAAACAAATAATATTTTTCGTATTTATCAAAAAAGGTCTTTAAATCTTGGTCCTGATCACTTGCCGAGTCTCCAGTATAAATTTGTCTGTATCAATCATGAATCCACTGCTGGACATAAGCCTTTCCAGGACTTTGCCACTCCCGGCGGTCATCCTGGAAGAATTGCTCATACTCAGACACGCTGGGCAGGCGGGATGGTGAGCGCGGTGCCGGAACCCTCGCACCAGTGACGCTGCTGCCCGTCACTAGTCTGTTCTATATAAGTCTGTTCTATATTAGGGATCGATATACCGCCATCCATCGGTCCCAAGCATGATGGGCCTCCTGGTTTTTTGCCTGTGAGCTGTCCTCTTACTCTCCCCCGAATTACTTCGAGGGGGTCTCCAAGTAAGATGGTGGTACCTCCACAGTCGAGCCCGGCATCAGCTCTCTCCTCTTAACAATAACCTGTATCAATCAACAGACACGACATGAATCTCCAAGGAGATGTCAGAGGTAATTCTAGGATATGGACTTTGATGTGAAATGCAAGGCACAGTCCACACTCGTACACATTCGTTTTACTCTTCGACCAAAATAAAATGAATGGACGGGCCTTGTCTTTACAGTTTCCTCACTCATAACGAGTCTCAGCAATTGGATATATACTTCAATACCTAATTTTTATTTTTCTGTTTATTTTGCTTTTTGCACTTTGTAAATGCACAAGAAGGTATTTTTTCGTCAGTTATTTGGATGGCATGTAATAATAAGCGTACGTGTCACTCTTCTAACAGACAGAGACAGAGATGAAGTGAGAGCCGGCGCTCACTTTACAGACTTCAAAAATCTGTACGCTATGGCCCGTCCATTTATTTTATTTTGGTAGAAGGTTTTACTGACGATTATTACGACAAAACGTGATGGGTGGTGAGCCCTATCGACATACTTCGGACACAAACATGGACCTTCAGCGAAGCACGCAAACCGAACAAAATTATCGCCGCGACCTCTGGATTTGCAATGGAAAACTAAAACCACTAGCTAGACTACCATGGCGGTCAAAACTATATAAATAGCTTTATATATATTTGATGTTTGACCCTTATTGTTGTACTGTAGCTTTATTAAATTTACTCTTCTTGTTTAAGTAAATACATAATTTTGGTTCATTAGTAACATCTTTAGATTTTTATATATTCCTAGCCCATGTTTATATATAAGTTGCCGAAACGCCACTAGATGGCGCTGTGCTTATTCTACAGAAATTTACATCGAGAATTGTGACTATGCCGTCGTATTATTTTTATTAATTTATTAAGAACTTAGGAATCGTCCTACATTTGGTCACTTGGTGCCCACTACGGAGCCGGACTAAACAGACAACACTGTCCGACAGACAGACCCTTCTCTACCTTCACCAGATGAAAGCAAAAAGGTAGGTAAATTAAATAGGTTAAGTTTGTCAATTTATTGTTAACTCTATTTTATTTATGATATTATTCCATATTCGACTGACGACGATCCCAAGTGGGTCGAAATTATATCGAAAATTTTCTTTTTTATTTAATTTCTACCATAATATTCGTTAGAATCTGTAAAAAGCTTTTAAAGTAAGAATATTTATTGTCATTTTATTACAGAATTAATTCGTACCATATTAGGTGTTTTATTTCAACCTAACCGAGGTCCAGTGTACGGATATTTTACACATTCTTTACATTAATAAAAATAAATAAAAATAAATAAAATAAATTAATAAAATAAATTTAAATTAATAAAAATAATACGACGGCATAGTCACAATTCTCGATGTAAATTTCGGTAGAATAAGTAGAATAAGTAGTGCTTACAGCGCCATCTAGTGGCGTTTCGGCAACTTATATATAAACATGGGCTAGGTAAATATAAAAATCTAAAGATGTTACTAATGAACCAAAATTATGTATTTACTTTATGATATTACATATTATATTATCAGGTGACCAGCTGCGGTGGACATTTTGGTGTTCTTTTCAATACCAACCGTGAACTGTTGAGGAATTATCATGCTGAACGCAGGTATGCATGATTTTTTCTTTTTAAATGAAAGTAGGATATATGATAGAGAAGTGGTCCAGAATTATGGGAAAAAAAAAATTTTTTTTTCGTTTTTAAGGGGTTAAAATGGTATAAAATCAAAAAGACTTTTTTTTTTCAAATTAGTATAAAAAATTGTTTCTTTTTTCATTTTTTTTTAATTTCTGATTTTTATCAGTTAGTATAGTCATTTGACACTAGTTTACAAAATCCCTATTTAATAAAACAAAAGCATGACATTTTCATGATTTTTTTCGCGACCTCTTATTTTCAGATTGGGACCATTTTTTTTACAACTGCAAAATTATGTTTGTATACATTAAAAAAAAGGAAATAAAACTAAATTTTACATATTTTTATTTTATTCCGTAATTATTTTTCATACAATAGTCTTGCAGGAAGAAAAATATACGTAAGAACAAAACAGTTTCACAATAAAAATAAAAAAAAAATTATATGTTGCCATTTTGGCAACAGGATGCATTTAAGGGTTAATTTAGATATATTATAATTACTTAAATTGCTACCATTTGACTGACGATGCGACGGCCCCGTTCTGTGGGCCGAAATATATGGAGATCAAATATTTTGTTTATTGTTTTAAATAAATTCATACTAAATAAATAAATAAAACTTGAAAAGGGTATAATGTTTATTTACTCAGATTTTTAAATATAATTGATATCAAAAACAAAAGAACTTTTTACCATGGAACTAAAAATCTAACCCCCGTCATGTAAAAGTCTATCGATTGTGATTTTATGTACTGGCCCAACTGAAAATCAGCGCGCTTCATATTATTAGTTCTAAATTAAATTGTATCCATTATTTTATTACAGTTAAAATTTATTTATATTGCTTGGGATATAAATAACTTTTAACTGTATATTGAGCAGGGCTTACTGAAAAAGGCATTTATAAAATTAACGAATATTTGGATGATGGTGAAGCATGGTGTTACATATAGTAGTTTATAATTTTAGTAAGTTGTATAATTTCCTAACTTATGATTCCTCGTATGAGTTAACATTCATTAATTACAAAAAAATAGACTATATTTGAGCAAGTGGATATATATATATTATTTATTTTTTTAATTACCTTAAATTTCTGCTGTCTTGTATAATTTTCTTATCCCTTAGCTAAAGTAGATATAAGTAATTTGTATACTATAAGTTCTTCTTAGCAAGACTAATGGCATGTATTTATATATGTAACCTATAAGTATGTAGTATAAAGGGTGGGATTTGGTCGGTCGCCTGGATCTGTGCTAAGGGCTCGGTTGGTGATCATTGAAACTTGTTCCTGGTCGCTGGCTGGGTCTCCGGTATGGGTTCGGGCGGTTGATTAGATTTCACCTTGCATTATTGTATTTTTATCGTTTATTATATTGCTACATACTTTTAATAAATCTTTAATTTAGTTCATGTATGATTATTTTTTTTTATTACATATGTATATTTTATAAGATTAAATTTAACTCGTAAAAAGTGTATTATGTATACCTACTTTACAAAATAAACTATTTGAATTTGAATTTTGGGACTTCCGTCCTTGCAAAAATACTACGTTTTCGGCTAATAAATCCCATTATTCATGTTTTTCTCTCATATTATTTTTCTCTCTCTTACTGTCTGAATAATAAATATTATAATGCATTTTTACTGTTTACGATGGGTTTCTATATCTAAGAAATCTATTATTAGAAATAAGTATACAATACCTTTTACTGTAGCTGTTTGTGTGTACAATGAAAAATATGGATTTTTCCTCAGATTCGACATCCAGTACTACACATGTGGCGGTTGCAACGTCATGCTGAATGTGGACACGCGCAGCCATGACGAGCAAGGCGCGTCACGGTCCGATGACATCAGTGCCACGCCGCTGGAGAAGCTTATCCATACTAAGTATTACGTTTTACTGATCTGAATAAATATATCGTCATTTCATTACATCCTAGGAGGGAAGTTAGAGGTGTGACGAGTGGCCCATGTCTCTTTTCACGATTTTTACGTCAAACATGTTAGTGCATGAGTTTTATTGCCGTACTTTGGGCACAAGTACAATGTTTTTAGGGCGGGCAAGGCAAGTTTAACTCACGGTGTTTTCCTTAACAGAAAGTGATAAAATTACAAATAAGATGCACATACATTCCGAAAATTTGTGTATACGGCAGGCAGGATTCACACCTAGGCCTCAAGATTGAAATTCTGTTGTCCTAGCTGCTGGTATATTCATCCAAGCCTAGCTGCCACTGCTTCTGGTCCGGTTAAGAAGAGTAAAATATACATATATGGAATGAAATATTGATAAAACATATAGGTATAAGAATGATTATTAATCAAGTAGCGAAAGGCTTTAGGGGAAGGAAAACGAGAAGACTTTCAGGGAAGGAAAATTCGTGTGCAAAGAAACGCGATTGAAACCTATCGAAAATTGTTATAAATAGAAATCAAAGAAATGAACTGACTGCGAACCTCCAATGATAATTATACTTTATTGTAGAAAGAAGATGTAATCTCGTTTTTAGTGGTAAAATAATAATAAATTAAGGCCTTTGTTTTTTCTCTTTAGAAATTTAAACTTTTATAGCTATAATATATAGCTTTAAATGCTTTCTGGAAGAGCAATGGGAAATAAGAAAGCAAAACATTAAAAGGAACAATTTCAAATTTACGAAATTAGTTTTAATAATTCAATAGGAAGTTTATTATCTACTTATATTTTAAGAATTATTAAAAGCTGCAAGTATATAATTCTTCCTATCATTAGATACATAGTTTTTTAAGTCTTATATACCAAAAAATCTTTTGAAGACATCGCTTTTAACGATTCGGAATGTCGCAAAAGGTTTTCTTTCACTTGATTGTTTTGACACAATTTTAAACAAAATGCATTAAATGTTTTAGTCGAATTCAAATGTTTCATTAATTAAATGATAATAATAAATAATACTAACTTAATATTAAAAAATTTCAGATGGCAGGAAGCTAAGATAACATGGAGTGGACCCACACCTTATGTTGGAGAGACAGCTTAAATAATAAAAATAAATTAATTTATGTAAAAACAGTGAATAGTTCATTGATTTATTTTTTAAAGCTTTCCGATGTCATATATCTACATTATATAGTCTTTGTTACACCACCTTAGAATAGATGTCGAAAAAAACGAGGTAATTTTAGCTTGTTGGTGTAAAAATTGTTGCTTTATATGTTTAGTCCATTATAATAATATTAATTTCGACCATATAATAAAATCTGTTAAAAGTAAAAGGGTCGCCTCACTCCGCTCCGATTCGCTCGGCTTCCTAATTTGTGATTACCAGCAACCTAAAACACGGCTCTTCGCTTCGCTCGTCGTCGCATCTATTTCTAACTTTTTGTTATATAAGTAAATTCCTTGTTCCTAAGTTAATTGATTGTTATGGTCAATTTCACAATATGGCCACGGCATGACATGAAACTCCGAGGGGATGTCACAGGTTTTTCCGAGTCTGCACTGTGAGTTACAAGTCACAGGCTCGCAGCCCATACTACCGACGGTAATTAAGTCCCAGCATGATGGGTATAGGGCGCGCCAATCTTTTAGTCGCCTCTGAGTGAGTTACGAGTGCAAGCTTGCGCAGGTACAGTCAAGGAAACAATAATATCAACGGTTGATTATTAAATGTTTACTATAAGTGGGAAGGTGTACTTGTTGTACCTAGCCATTAAATTATTTATTTATTATTTTAGTACAATCTTAAGTCTATAAATAAAACGCATTAATATTAAAAATAATTAAATTTATAATGTACAAATATAGGCAAATACGTTGTTACTTTATTTAGAGAGGTGAGACACCATCTATAAAAACTGGTTCCCTACTTGAAGAAGGAAGATTTTCGTTCGAATTACTATCGTCTGTAGAATTTTGGTCCTCCTCAGTGTTGTCGTCAGGTCCATTGTCATTGTCACTGACTTCAATAATTATTTTAATACACCATTTTCTTACATTGTCGCCTTAAAACGCTATAACGTCCGCGAGGCATAACAACAACAATAAACTTTAACAAACTAAATCAACAAAACTTTAACAAAAATAAATCAACAAAATACCAAATAAAGGCAACAGAAACAATAAACTATAACAAACAGATTCAACGATTTACTTAACGAATCATAGATTTTTTTCCTCGTAGGTACTTTTCATGCAACGCGCGCGTGTGTAGTGTACGGACGTAGCACTAACACTAACGCATAGTGTTGACACCTGCTGAACGGCGAGCGGGGGGTGTGGTACGGCACGCAGGCGGGTGTGCGGGCAGAGGCGACTAAAAGATTGGCGCGCACTATTCTGATCGCAATAGGTATTTCCGAAAATGTAATCATAGATTATTTCGCTTTCCAAAGCACACTCGACTTGCACTTCAAACACTCCCTCGATGATCCATGTCGTGAAGATGTATCGGAACGAAGTTCCTAATCGCACTTTACAGATCGCGCCAAACTTCTAGTCCACTCTGAAGTTGCTCCTCCGAAGAACGTCCCATACAACTTGTTCCTGTCGATGCAAATCGTCTCGTGTTTAGAGTAGAATAGTTTGGCGCGACATACAGGTTGTTAGGAAAAGTACTTCGTTCCTTTATACCACACTTTGCATTATAAGTGAAGTACATTGCATTATACACATAATAATAAATAAAATAAAAATAAAAAATATCCAGAGAAAAAATAATTCAAGTTGCTAGCCCTATTTCTAAGCTCGCTATTTCTTACATTCCTATTTCTAATAGTTACTATTTCTATCACTCGAAGTACCATTTAAGGCGATTACCGTCGCCAAATTAGCAACTCGATGTTTGTCTGTATGAATATCGACGGAAACGACATTGAAATAACGTTCAAATCAGTGCACAATGCGTGGTGGCTGTTACGACGCTCGCTGCGTCCTTGAAAGGGCAAAATAGGAGAAAATAATACTTTTCACATAGGCGTCATTGTTCGATTGAATAATTCTATGTTATATTTATAGCTATCAAGTTTATCTATTTATCAAAGCATAAATTAATTAAATCACCTAAGCCGCTTAGGAGCAGTAGGAAATTGAAGCCAAAAAACACCATTCAGTTGAAACAATTTTTCATATAGAAGTTTTGGTGGTACGAAAAAGAAAAATGTTGCATATGTTGTCCTAGAGTTGATAATCCATAATACATTTTTCAATATTTTTGGTATGGCCATAAAAGAGGAGTAGGCTTTAGAAAGTACCCATTTGGCGATATTAAGGGCCTTAAGATGTTATGAAGAACGGTACAAAGTTAAAAGTGTCTAACCCGATCTGAGCTTGACTGTACCACAAATTACACAGGGCGCGCGGCGCGCTATGTTGCGTTCTGAACTAGGGGTGAACAAATTAATAAAAAGTTACAAAAATATATTTTAATTTTATATATAAATAAAATTAAACACGCTTAACATACTTTGTTATACCTAGGTTTGAAGGAATGAAGTACTTTTCCTCACATTCTGTATACACTCCAGACGCTTGGAAAATGAGACCTAGGCCGAAAAAAGTATGAGACTGCGACCGTCACAACAATTTTGCTATTGTAACTATATGTGTTTGTATGTAACGTATACAAGCGTATGAAAGGACCTTCGTTCCAACCGGATGTACCACGACAACTCTTGTAATTTTTAAAATTATATTACAGCAGTATAAATTTACATTGTATTTTCATTTCTTTATTTATTTCAGTCCATTTCTGTCAATTGTTGCTGGGTGAAATAGACAAAATAAAGCACTTGGTTTTCAATGTATTTTACTTCTTACATATAACAAGTGTCATAAATAAATGTTCAAATGATAAAGTATGTTTTAATTTCTTCCTAAATTCTTAATAAATTCGGGTCAGGTTCTTCAGGGAAACCCTCAAACCTTCGAAGTCGTTGGGAGCAGGTTTATTGATGGTTCCCATGACAAATGTTGTGAGGGTAATCTATCACTCATTACTTGTCAGTTACAGGGCTTGGGCACTTTTGAGTGACATTTTTTCGCTCGTGCGGAATCCGCAAAACGTTTTTAGATGTGAAATGAAATTTGATTATGTAACCTAGTTTCTTAATATTAAATTTTCATGTTTACATCAAAATTTTATAATGGGTAACAAATTACTATTATAAATGATATGAATGATAAAAATATTTGATGAATTTTGAGAAATACATAGATTTATTTAACCCTTAGAATAACTGACCTCTTTGTCTTCCCGCTAATTTTGGCGCGGTTTCAGTATTTTCACTATATCTTTTCAAATAGTTATCAGAATCTAATGCAGTTTTCTTTTGCTAAAATTAAATTAAATATTCTATGTTAAAAAAAACAACAAAAAATATATATGTACGGGCTAAAGTGCGCAGATAAATATATATATATATTATCATATATAACGCAGATAAATATTTTCATGTCCGAGTTCGTAAAATGATACATTTTCTGCCCGCTTAGCACGAAAACTGGCCGAGTGCTAGTCGGACTCACGCACGAAGGGTTTCGTACCATTATCTATAAAAACTGCAAAAAAAACATGCCTGTTGTATGGGAGCCCCCTTAAATATTTATTTTATTTGTTGTTATAGCGGCAACAGAAATACATCATCGGTGAAAATTTCAACTGTCTGACTATCACGTTACTTGAGATACAGCCTGGTGACAGAAGGACAGACGGACAGACAGACGGATAGACGGACAAACAGATGGACAGTGGAGTCTTAGTAATAGGGTCCCGTTGGTTACCCTTTGGGTACGTAACCCTAAAAAGTATAAGCTACTTTCCGAGCAGACGTTGTTAAAATATTACGAGTATTTAACAAGAACTTCTGGAATACTAACGGCTTCCACGAAAATTTAAACATTTCTTAGCGTAAAATACAAAATAGTCTCATTATTTCAATTAAGTTTATTTACTTGTCGCTTACAACAGAAAATTGATTTTGTGTTCCAAAAAGTGTTAGTAACAATTTTTAGATATAACCCATATCAACAGACATTTGGATCAAAAATGGCCGCTTTTCTATTCACCTCTCACTTACATACAAATTCTAAATTCGCACATGGCGATACAGACAGCATAAAGAATAAAAGCAGTCAATGTCAATATTAATTAAGGCTGTTATTAGCTGTATAGCGTTAAAATTGAATAATAAAATTAAGGCTTAAATTGTGACAAGGACATGTAAAACACGCACCTCCAGACAACTTTATCACCCCTAAGGATCTCTCCCAGCAGGAAATAAGCTGGCATGGCCAACCTGAAAGTCTCACAACCGACTTCAAGCGCACGTTGGGCACTGTAAAGAGACCCTCAGCAGATGGGGCATGATAAGCGCATCCTACATCAAGTGCAAGTGCGGTGCTCCTTCGCAGAACATGTCTCATTTGCTCTCGTGCCCAGCGTGCCCAAACACGTGTACGTGGGATGACCTATGGAAGGTCTCGGCAAAAGAAGAAATGTCAATATTGTCAATTGCTTGAATCCCAAAATTGTATGTAAGTACAGTTCTACATACACCCGTCAATTTGCCGGGGAGTTGAACTAACGCCGCCTTCATATTATAAAACCGTCACATTTTGATAGTTCGCCACGTTGTACCAGGCGCCCTCGCTCACAAGCAAACTTACGTGTGCAAATCTGTAATATTATGTTTTTCTGTTGACGGTACACCAAGAGCTGGCAGCCATTGTTGTTCCCATGGTCTATTGATACGGGTTATATATAAAAAAATTTACTCGAGTAGGTACGAAATAAATGTATATAGGCCTTTCTAACAAAGATTTTAATGAGGCTCTCCAATAAAACATTTTGTTTTAGCTAGAAATTCTCCTGAATTGTTATCTCAAGGCTGATTGTTCTTAGTACATAATCACCATTATGTAGTCACAAAATATAAGACCTTTAATATAATAGGGACCTCTATAATTACATGGCCCCTAAAGCGATGCTTCCTTTCACACGGATATTTTTTTTCATAATTAATTTTATATATGTCACAGGCATGTCACAGGTAATGATAGAAGATTGAGTAAAAGTAGGTTTACCCGGGTAAACTTAGAATTATTCAAGCTCTTTGGGTAAAGTTCAAAAATTTAGAGCTATCCCGTATTCAAACATCTTTGTTTCTGTAGTATTGAGGGTCATATGGCTATCATTAATGATGAAACCATGCCACCAAGCGACTCGTCGTGTTGTATGAGTCTCGTCGTTGTCATTGTTATGAGAAGCCGCTCCCCCAGATTTTGGGCAAGCGTGCAACTATTGTAAGCACACAAAAATAAACAGGACCCCTTTATTGCGACAAAAATGACGCAACATACCTTGGAGCTTAAATTATTCTAAGTTTACCCGGGTAAGCATAGTTTTACCCATACTCCTAGCATTACCCGTAACAAACATGAATATAAAGCTATTCTGTTTATACAATGATTTTGTTTAGATTTCAGTAATTATAATCTTGAATTACTAATTTATTTACGCAACATAGGCACTAAATAATCACTCATCAATTTCCACGCAACAATTAAACTTGATTTTAAAACGGGATAAAAATTATAATTTGGGATGATAAAAATACAAGTTACATGAACTGATTAAAAAGTACATTTAATGTATATGTCACAAGATAATCGAAAAAAAAAGCGAATCATGGTGAAAATCCTGAATAGAATGATTGCAACGGCCCGGATAAATGGAAAAGTCAAAAATTGGTGTGGAGCGAGAAAGAGTGTGTAACGTTTACATGACGTAGCTTAATTCGGTAGTCAAGCAAAGTGGAGCAGAGCGAGGCGACTCCTTATAGATCTTAACAGAAATTTTAAATATCCTTTTTGCAAAAATCTTAGCATTTCATATACCTAGATTCGTTTTTTTTTTAAATAAATTGCGACATTTACAATAAACTGATGATAGATACCTGTACATACACTAAACACTAATATGTTAAATTTGTAGATATATTAATAATTTGCAATATTCGGCTAAACACTCTTACCATGCTATTCAAAATGGAGACTCAAGCACCGCCCGCCCTCCCGCATAAAACATGCACAAGCAAAGCAAGCAGCACGAGCAAAAAATAAATAACAAGCAAGAAAACTTATCGACAGGTGTTTCGTCTCTAAACGAGGCATCCTCTCGATGTGTTGTCCACCCGACCGCATGACAGCAAAAATTTAAAAAAAAATTCTTGATGGTCTTCCGCAAAGTAACGCCTTTTTCAATCAATTTTACTAATGTTACCTAGGTTTACAAATAAATGCCCAACTCCGCCACTTCAATTTACGACAGAGAAGAGGTTAGGTATATATATGGTGTTATGAAAGCCGGAAACTGGCAAAAGCAAAATACGCACAACTTTAACTATAGAACAAAAAAAAACAGCTAAGTTATAAAAAAAGTCACATTCCTACTCAATCAAAATGTATGAAACAACAGATTTTTTTTTTCACGACTTTTCAATTTTTTCTTTACAAAAAGTTGTTCGTTTGAACGAGTAGGTACTATCGCCAATTTTCGCTTTCCACAACATCATCTTAATACCTTGTAGTATCGAAAATATATATGTGTTTTACGGTGAGTGAAGAGAATCAGTTGAAGCGAAAAACCTGTGTCGGTCGTAGCAGATGGAGGTTTGTTTGTCTAATCCTATTTAAGACAAGTCTCAGCCTACGTAAGTGTCTGTCAAATGTTTTATTTTCATGCAATGGTGTGGTTTCACTTTGGCAAAGATTCGGTTTGTCTCACAATCATCCGATTCTCCAGCCAACTCTTCTAATGGAATCTCGTGAACGATGGATAGACCAAATCTTCGCCGAAGTGAAGCCGAAGCATAAAAAATATTACAAGAAAATGGTAAAAAGCAGTTGAAATGCAATTATTGATGCGCAATTATGATGGGTTTGAGGGAATACTCATATAATATAAGCAAATTTATTTTTGAGCTTATCCGTCCTCGTCTATCGAATTTTCCAATTTTTATTCGACGGTTAAGGTTTATTTCTCAAAATAAATCCTTGAACCCCGTATTCACATAAATACACCTTTTTACTTAAAAGATAAGGGCCATAATGAACGATCAACTCCGTCATAATGGCTCTCATATAGTAACATTGGTTATTCTGCGAAGAAATATGCCGATAGATCCCAGATTGCATCTCGTAAATAACAAGAACCTCATTCGTGGGCCCGTCGAATAAAATTTTATTATTGGCAATGAAAACTTGTGCCCTCTCTGTTAGATCCCGGTCGTCTGATCCTTTACTTATAAATATTTTAGTAGAACTCTGGCGGTCTGGAATTAATTATTCTCTTCATAGTTTCGATCTCACTTTAATCAGTAACAGCTTCTAAGTAAATTATTGATTTAAATAAATTGTTTTATACCTATATAGGATAGGATTTGGTCGGCCGCCTGGATTCGTGCTGGGGGCTCGGTTGGTGATCATTGAACCTTGTTCCTGCCTCCCTATTCTGTATCTTTAGTTGCCAACTGAACTGGGTGCCTATCATCAAAAACATAGATAAAAACTGAATTTTAAAAATTTCCTTTAGTGTGTACGGAACAATCTGTGTCGTCACTTCAAGTGCGAACATATCCTTAGGAAATCGGAATTCGATAGTATATCCATGTTTTTGATGATAGGCACCCAGTCCAGAAGGCAACTAGAGATACATAATAGGCCCGCTGGTCCCTCCCTGGCCGGGTCTCCGGTATGGGTTCGAGCGGCTGATTGGATTTCACCTTGTATAATATATATTTTACCTTTCATTTTAATCGTAGATATATAACTACATAAATTGAAAAAATCTTTAATTTAATTCATGTACCTGCATTTATTTTTTTATTACATATATTTTTATAACATTAAATTTGACTTGTAAAAAGTATATTATATACACATACCTACTTTGCAAAATAAACTATAATCAAGAGCCTAAAAATAAAATTATGCGTCGTCACGACATGAATCCCTATGAAGGGGTGCCACTTTCAAGCATGTTGATAGTTGTTGTGTAGGATCATTGTGATTTAAATACACTTATACTTGTCCGCTATATTTATTAATTGTGTATCCATAACCAGTTTCGTTATATTAGCATTTTCAAAGGGTTTTCAACATATTATTGTGATTGCTGTAAGTTATTGATTGTTTACGTGCAACTCAAGTGCAAGTGTATTTAAATCACAATGTTTCTTAAGTTCCACCAAGTGCCAACAATCGCCACCAATCATTGTGCAGGATCATTTAAAAAGTAATGCATGAAATAACATAAACTTGATATAAAAGCCTAATTGACATTAATAATTGCCACCTCTCATTATGCCCAGTTGCACACAATACTTTATCTACGACTATCAAAACTATGGTCTTTGCGTGAAATTATTTATTATATTTTCAATTAAAAATTTCACGAAAAATGTGAAACAGACAATAGGCAAGGGCAGATTCATTCTTAGGAGAAATTTATTCTTGTCAAACTTCGGAAAACATAGAAACATTTTTGTGTTAGAAATTTGCATGAGTGCAAAAATAATAAAAAAACATAAATCTATTATAATATATAAATTGTATAATTAGCAGAATACTGTAGTTTAATGTAGTTTAAGAGCGGTATCGCAGCTGGATTGTGAAATACCCGCCTTATTCTAATTAATCGAAACAGAACACTTAAATTAAAAATTCATTTAAAATTCATTCAACAAAACCTTTTTACCTATGTATTCTAAATGTTGCTATTGCGAATGTTCCATTGGTTTCTGTCAATAAAAATTTCAAAAAATGTGAATAAAAAAAAAAAATTAAAAAAGAAATTAAATTCCAATATACAGAAACCAATGGAAACTGCGATAGCAACATACACAATACATAGGTATTAAGGTTTTGTTGAATAACTATTGAGTGAATTTTGAATTTTAGTATTCTGTTTCGATTAATTAGAAAAAAGGCGGGTATTACATAATCCGGCTGTGATATCGCTCTTAATGAATAAGTAGTTTATGTTTTGTAGATCGTCCCGGATACACTGTGTTTTGAGACATCCCATCACTACGATACTGGGATCCTTTCACCGAGGACAGGCATTACATCCCAAAATATCTTGCCCGAGGCTACATGATAAGTTCGGGCCATGCCAAAGCGTTTGGTCACAATAAGCCTTTGTAATGTCCACTTTATTGGAGAATTACTTGATCGCTCGAAATTTTGGAGTGATTTGTGTTTGGATGGTTGTTGTTACAGTCTGACTTAGGGTACCTCAAGTTTTTTTTTTGTATTTGTTCATCTGTTTAATGCCTCGAAAACTACCAAACTGATCAAAGTAAAGCCATGGTGCCTTGCACGGGGTGGTCTGTGGTGCCTATAGCCAGCTGGCATGACGTCATGACAAGTCGTATCGTGAGAGTGATCACAGGCAGTTGAAAAGTTCCTGACTGGACACTAATGTATAGAGAGTTCAAATAAAAAACATATGTATTGGAGTCTTCTGGTTTCCCATTTGAATCGAAGTTTTACAAAACTAATTTTCCAAAGAGACATAAGGAAATGAAATTTTTTTTTCACGTAAGAAGGATTTTTTTTTTCGCTTCCGCATGTGTATGTTTGTTTGGTTAAGTTTTTTCGAATCATCAGAAGATTACGCGATTTCATTGAAAACCTGTCAATTTACACTTGGCATGTATTTATAAAGTAGAACTCTTACATAATTAAGGAGGATTCATAAGTTAATTGTGATATTTAAAATTAACAGAAAATGTAGAAGATATTTTTTGAAACCACATACAGAACATCCTGTATTTTTTTAAGATAAAGATAAATTAAAAGCGGTCAAGAGCGAGTAATAATAGGTAAATATACTTAAATAATTTAAACAGAAATTACCAACTTATCAATCACCGTCTAAAAATTGTTTATATAAAAACACTTATTAAAATAATATTTTCCAGATATATTTCGACATACAGTCGGCTTCAGTATGTCGAAATATATCTGGAAATTATTATTTTAATAAGTGTTTTTATATAAATATATAATAAAAACTAAATAAAAAACAAATAAGTTATATTTAATATTTAAATCTAAAAATTGTATTAAACAAAATTGCAAAAAGGAGTTGGTTGGGTATTCGGGGACGTTACCCTAAAACTACATAATTAATTGGCGTTTTCAGTATAATATGGTACATAATATTCAGAAATAATCCTTGAGATAGACTCCGTAACAAAAATGGTCTAAAAATGACAACAATATAGCGACCATTTTTTTTTATATGGGAAAGATTAACAATACTTCTATACTCTACTCATTGAGTTCTAGACAATGACAACCTACATGATAATTTTGATAAAACAATTTGTACTGTTTCACAATATCCCTGTTTTATTAGTCCAACCGGTGAAACCATCTGCAATGTAAACAACAAAACTACGCATTCCTTTGTTTATTTATTATTTTAACAGCTCTTTGATAATGCCGTAAGGCGAAACCGGTTGGAATAATAAAACAGTGATATTGTGACACAGTACAAGTGTTTTTATCAAAATTATGATGATGTTTCACCAAGTGCCGACAATCGCAAGTATTAATCATTAATAACAACTTACATGCTAAGGTAAGAATAAAAAACTTTTTTCATCTCCATTTTCATGTATGAGGCCCCCCTAAAAATTATTTAATTAGATTTTTAATTTAATATTCGGTATTGAGTCAACATATCAAATTTCAGGTATCTTTCTCATTCCGTCTAAGAGCTAGAGGCCCGTGACATACGGATGGACAGACGGACAGCGGAGTGATATTAATAGAGCTCCATTTTGCCTTTTGGGTACGGAACAAAAATAATTGTCATCTATTCAGAGTTCCTTCCTTACAATTAATAAAAAGAAACAAATTGTGGTATTTCGTCTATCCTTGTTAATAAAACCAGAAAACTATAGCGTTGATCCAATATAAAAAAATGAAATGTGAGTAAGCAATTTGAACAAAATATGGTTAGGATCTTGTGTAAAGTGAAAAGGTCGTATTTTTTCTTCAAAGTGGAAAGAATAAGAAGGTGAAGAAAAATCTTCAAAGAGCTAACATCCACAAAGCCTTCAGAAGGGAGAAAAGAAAATGTGAAATTAATTGTCACTTCGGGTCATGAGACAAATGAATACCTATTGAAAATAATACGTATGCGTATTTACGTTGAACAAAAATTACCAACTTAATGACTACCTACCAAGTTCATAAAACAAAACTGCAAAATTAAGTTGGTCAAGTATTTGGGTACGGAATCTAAAACTACATTTTGAATCGGCGTTTTTAGTATTTGTTATGAAAAATAGTATAAGTATGGTTTAGTTATTATAAAATAGTTAATACAGAAAGTCTAAATTTCTAAAATTTTAGAGAGACCCCGTATTCATGGCCCACCATTTCTTAATATTTGTAGATAAAAATAAAAATTTAAATATATTTTTACTAAACTAAATAACCTCTAGATAATCATCAAATCCTATCTAAATCTACATGCTAGTTTAAGAAAAAAAAATCTGATTCTTTTGGATCAACATTCTACACGAACTGTCTAAACAATTATTCATTAACTCATTCCATTTACGAGCTAGATGCCCGTGACATACGGACATGTCTGTCAAGACAGACAGACGAACAGACAATAGAGTTATATTAAAAAAGCCAATTGCGAGTCTGGCCTTGCTTTTTTAGGTTTCCGTATATATGATCAATTATTTAATACTAGATACCTATTTATTTAATTTTAGGTCATGCTCTAATTCTGTCAGGCATAAAAACTGCAAAATTAAGACGGTTGAGTATTCGGGGATAAAACCCTAAAACTACGTTATAAATCGGATTTTTTAGTATATGCTGTTTAAAAACAGCATATGGTACATAATATACAGAAATTTCAAATTCCTAACTGCTTTGGCCTTTGAGATAGACCTCGTAACAAAAATGGTCTAAAAATAGCAATTTTGATAGTCCTCATTTCTTTATTTTTAAAATAAAAATTCATTTATACTCTACATAATGAGTTCTAAAAAACGACACCCCACATGCTAGGGTAAGAAAAAAAAATTGTTTCAGCTCCATTATCATGCATGAGGCCCCCCTTGAAAAGTAATTTAATTATATTTTAAATAAAAAATTCAGTTTCGGGTCAATATTTTAGAGAATATATAAAAATTTCAGGTTTCTATCTCATTTCGTTTAAGAGCTCTTGACATACGGACAGACAACAGACGGACACTAGAGTGACATTAATAGGGCTCCGATTTGCCCTTTGGGTACGGAACCCTAAAAAGCTCCGTTTTAGTTCCGAACCCGTGATATACGGACGGAGAAAAAGACAGACAGACAATATATTTATATTAAAATAGCCCCGTTTTAGTACTGAAGTTTATCTTTAAACAACACATAAAGTAAGTCACAACGAGAGAGAAAAAAAATAAAACCACGAAAGTAAAACGGTTTGTTGCGGAACCTTTTAGCGTACTTTCCTTTGCAATAAAAAACTTGCATAAACTGTCTAATCGCAAACAAAAGTTCCATTTAAACACCAGTAAATTCAGATTTTAGTCTGCGTCCAAGCACCGTTTGTTGTAAGTGTACATACAAGACAAAATTATGCCGTTTTTTGTCTTTAGGTATTACATAATTATTGAAAAATATATATTATTGTGTGACGTGCTATTAATTAACTTGTATAATTTCGTCATATCTGCCTGTCACACTATTAGACCTCAGAAACTAAATGACGTTATTATGTTTTTATGATTTAGGTTTTCTGAACTGGAAACCCATATGATGGTGGTAAAATTATAATAATAAGTTTTTTAACTTAATCATTAAGAAATAAAACAATAGAAAAAATCAAATAATTGAAATAAGTAAAAAATAATACTTAAATTATTTGAAACTAAGAAACCCTACATATAAATAAAATATTTGTTTCAAATCGGACTCCTGCAGCATGGCTGGCTATGTTTCCATTTTGAATGGCCAGGTTTATTTGTTGGCCAAGGAATGCGCCAGCACTCTGGTCAACTGATGGTTTAAATAACATAAAAGTTTTTAATAATGATGGATAAGTATATATGATATTTTTGACATTTAAAAACGGTTTGCCGACTCATTTCAAGTTGCAAGAGCAGACTACTGACTAAAAGCAAATTTATTGCCAATAATCCGCGAACCAACTTTTATTTTTCTCAACAACCTGTCATATTTAACTTATTCAATTGGTAAAATAACTACTAAGTCAATTAGTGTAATGTAAAAATGATAATATTGATAAAATAATAAATTATTAGAGACATAACTATGGGAACAAGGCTTTGGGTATAAAGTTTGACATACACTTGTAGTTATGTGAAATAATGTAGGTACGTATAACTAACTATGTTCGTTCAAAAACTGTAATGGAAAAACAAGCTGATACTCGTAGCATCTAATTTCGTGGCCATTTTTCGAGTAGATATTTCCACCAAAACACACACCCGCATGTCATCAAGTCAGCGGTCGCCATTCGTCCTGTTTTGAAACTTTCGAACTTAACTTTAATCCTGGTGGTAATTGCCAAAGTTGGAACACAAAACCTCGTTTGTGAGATGCACAGTTGAATGTTACCAGACGCTTTTGGGGATGTTATGGTGGTAGTTTGTAAGAAGCTTTTGGCCCTGCATATGTTTCCGAAATGGGACAGGAAGTAGATTTGCTCGACCATTTGTCTCACTTTGGGCTAAAACTTCTGCATTTACATACGTATATACGTCTCTGTCAGTCTGTGTATAATGCTTGGAAGATCGATTAGCTAAGTTACTTTTTAATCAAATCGAATGAATTCTCTTTTTTTGAGAAGTCACTATTATAATAATATGGTCATGTTTTTTATTAACTACCTACTGTAACGATCTCAGCCTTACTCAATCTTATAAAAGTTTATAACCAAGACCAGCTCGGACAGTCAGGAGTAATCTTGTTGTATTGGCCATAATCATCTAGGAAGGAATATCCCGGTGTTGTTGTTCCGTAGCAATCCAAGGTTGTATTCATTTGCTGAAAAGAATTGGTGTGACGCTGTCCAAGAAACAGAGAAACTTTTAAGGGTGGTTTAGTCCTGAAAAGAACTGTTTGTTTTGAGGGTTGCGACTACCGCAAGCAAATTAGCCCCTCCCCGCCAATTCCAGTAGTCGTCACCTTATGTCTGGTTTGCGACTTCCTCCCTCAGTGTGAGAGCCGAGTACAATAAACTCCCAAAACCAAAATGATATCTCCCATGCTTTCTGAAACTACTTTGAAGACTTTATTAATGTAATATCCACATTGAGTTTATCTGCCTAAGCATACTCAATACCTTGACAAGGTAAAATCACAAAAATTGTAGAATGAGTAGATTATATTTAAATGAAAGATCAACGTCGCTTTCACTTAAATATATTAAAAATTAAGCCTGGCTAATCCCTCAACTATATATTCTACGACGAGGCGATCATAGTAACAGAGTACCTGAATCTGCCCCAGGCTACAGGAACCTTCGCAAAATATGAAAACATTCAAATAACCGAACGAATCAGCATTAGAATGTATTGGAAAATAAACAAGCTTGACTCCTTAAGTACTTGTTCATTTCATGTAACTATTCAATTTAAAATGATACCCATATTGAGTTAATCTGCTTTAGTATACTAAGTATTTCGACAAAATAAACATAAGGATTGTTAATTTAAGTACGATTTGTTCAAATGAAAGACCTATAACATCTTCATTTAAACATATTGAGAACAGGCCTGACCAGTCCTCCAACCATGCTACACTTTACGGCGAAGTGGTTTATACGGGGTATTAACCATCTTCAACAAGTGCTGAGACTTTCCGAAAAATACAACATAATTGGAAAACAAGCAAGCTCGACTCATTAAGTACTTGTACATTTTAGATATTTATTCAATTTAATATGAAACCCCTTTTGGGTGTATCTACTTTAGTATACTAAGTATTTCGACAAAATAAACATAAGGATTGTTAAATTAAGTACGATATGTTCAAATGAAAGATCAATAACATCTTCATTTAAACATATTGAGAACAGACCTGACCAGTCCTCCCACCATGCTACACTTTACGGCGAAGTGGTTTATACGGGGTATTAACCATCTTCAACAAGTGCTGAGACTTTCCGAAAAATACAACATAATTGGAAAACAAGCAAGCTCGACTCATTAAGTACTTGTACATTTTAGATATTTATTCAATTTAATATGAAACCCCTTTTGGGTGTATCTACTTTAGTATACTAAGTATTTCGACAAAATAAACATAAGGATTGTTAAATTAAGTACGATATGTTCAAATGAAAGATCAATAACATCTTCATTTAAACATATTGAGAACAGGCCTGACCAGTCCTCCACTATGTTACACTTTACGGCGAAGTGGTTTATACGGGGTATTAACCATCTTCAACAAGTGCTGAGACTTTCCGAAAAATATAACACAACTGGAAAACAAGCAAGCTCGACTCATTAAGTACTTGTACATTTTAGATATTTATTCAATTTAATATGAAACCCCTTTTGGGTGTATCTACCTTAGTATACTAAGTATTTCGACAAATTCTAAATCACTAAGTTCTGTTAAATAAGTCTGAAGTATTTCAATGATGAATCGCCATCGTCCCCATTTAAATATATTTGAAAAACAAGCCAGGCCAATCTCTCTAATTATTATTTAAGAATTTACTGCTTTCGATACCGGAGTACTCAAAGCATTCAATTGCCTGAGCGATGGAGTGCTTTTGTCAGTTTTAATTGTAATGAAAATAAAAAGCTTGTCTCCTTCAACACCTGTACGTTTCTACATAACAATCCAATTTAGAATTAATACCAACCATCCTGGCTTTAAAGGATTATATTTTAAATAAAAGTAATTATATATTTATATATGGGTAGATCTATTTGATTAATTTAGTTGCTTGTCTGGTTTCGTCCTTGTTCATTTGTGCAATTATAATTAATTTACGCTTAATAAAATAAATTACATGGAAATGTTAATTATTATAGTTTAGTTTAGATGTATTCACTCCAGTCCCCTCAATCTCAACCTTAGTGTTACTCAAGTTAATTGCTTTGTTTAATATTAAAAAAAAAGCCAAAGAATAAATTAAAAATTCCTATAAAACACATTAATATATGTATAATATTAAAAGTACTCTCAGAATCAGATCCTGATTAACGGTAAAAGAAATAAAACTCGATTGGACCAAAAATCCAGGTTTGTTCTCCGCAGAGTCTCACATTTTTGTTTTCGTAAATTTTCACGAAGTCAAATCGCCTAATAATATTTATTCTAGCAATGAATTCACTGCAATATTTATTTACTGGAATTTAGATGAGTACTTGAATCTAGTAACTCATTCAAAATGATGAAATATGTTCCCTATATTATAAAACATACAGGAATAGAATTAACACAATTTAGTTTAGTATAAATTATAAATAAATTTCGCCAAGCAGTTCAATTAAAATAACTTAAGACTTGAATGATATTCTTACAATTATAATTCTGGTTTATTGGCTACATTTATCATTCAAATCTAATTGTATTTTTACTCTAATGGTTCTTATATTATTTAATCTCATTTTTATTAATAATAGTACAACGATATTAATATAGAACCATGTGAGTATTAAAATGCTTATAATAACATAAATTCAGGATCTGGGCGTGTCTAGAGTCTCCCGCTGCTGAAATGGGGATTCATGCAGGAAATGAAAATTTTATTAGTACCTATTTACATACTTACACACATATTACCGTGTTTTATAACTATATGGTATGGAATAATCGAAATTCCATTTTTGGTAGCATGTTGCATGTAATTTCTGTAAGGATAATCGAAACCCTTATTTTCAGTATAACCAGTTTACTAACTCGAACTGTCATTTGGCGGAATAATTGAAATTCCACATTTTACCCAAGAGATAATTGCTATTATCGACAGCGACGGTGTGGTCATCACATAACCTTGATTTCTACTAATAACAATAAATATGAACATTACCTTTTGTAATTGCGGGAAACTCTAGACATAATCTCGATGACTTATTATAAATTTTCCCAATTTCCCAAATTCTACAAATTTACGAAAATTTAAATAAAATTTTAAATTATTTATTTTTTTATTTTTAAAATATTGTTATATTATCGCGTCATTATTTCCACTTTTCTTTGGCTTTGTCCATCAATGTCTCCTGCATAAGCATGAAAGCAGTATTTTTTCTTGTGGATGCAAAGGTATGAGCAAGCAATTAAATTTCAAAATGGAGCGTTCCGGCACACGGTTTACCAAAGAAAAACAATTGATTAATTTCAGAAATAATGAATTTCATTGAGATATAAGTCACAACAGCTGAATTCTCTAATAATTCCCTATCAATAGATATATAATGGTTTGTGTACGACGGTGTATTGTGATTGTTTTATAGTTTTCGAGATTCAGTCTGTCCTGCCTTAATTCTCAATGTCAATTTACGAATAATTACTTTAACTAATTGTTTAACAATTTCAATGTTAATTTACTGTTCGCGAACTGTACTGTAACATTTATTAAAATTTTAATTCAAAATTAAACAAGCCACCATCTAAAGAAAATTGCCAACCCCACATTGTGCAAAATTCTAGGCTCTAGAAAAAATTCTACCGAATTTTCTCTACAGTCGGCTCGTGGAAAATAGACTTGTTCTACAGTCTATAATAATTTACTTAAATTTATTTGAAGTCTAACACAAGTACAGTTATCTAATTTTCCTAGACCCCCTTGTAATTCTATTGCAATACTATACTTCTAAATAAAATTACTTAGTATTTTAATTGTAAAATTTCAGTAAAAGTTTTCACAAATAAACCTTCAATCTTGCCCTTCCTACCACTTATAAAATACACGAAGAACCCCTACATGGGTTCTCAAACTATAAGAATGAAGTTTTACTGTGAAATTGTGTTATGTTTACTTATTCTAAAATATTTAGTAGACTTCCATCTACTAACTATAGTAGTCGAAAATATATAATTGCTTATTATCTACCTATCAATAATTTTTAGTTGACTTATGATTTATTCTCACGTCAAAAGACAAATAAATCATTAGTTCTTTAATGCAGTTTCATTTCCCTATGATTTACTCAAATTTCCTATTTATTGAGTAAATAAACCATCACCAGTGTGTATATCTGTATTTTCAATAAAATTTAAGTATTGCAATAGAATCACATATTTAATTCCTGTAAAAGAACACACAAAACAATCTCTTCAAAAATAACTCTGATGATTTCTTTCCAAATATAATGTTATTTAGTTTAACAGTAATATTTTTTCCAGATTTCATCAAAAGAAAAATCATTCAATTTATTGGAATCAAATTCACTCAATACTAAAGTTTAATTAGATCATTAAAAGTGCTTTTCCAAACCCAATTCAGCAATCCGCTAAATATCAGCTATTATTGTATGTTTTGAATTTATAAACAAACATATCTTATTTATCCGACCAACTATGAACCTAAAGCTTCTGCCGAGACTTATTTGTAGAATTATACTAGGTTATGACTCATTTTAATACCCAGAATAATTTAATTACTAACTAAATATATAAACACAAAAAAAAACAATATCAACTTAAAACGTCCGGTGACGTGCCCCTTAAAGCCTGTGACCAAACGCATTTTAAAGCAAACATATACTTAAATTTTACTACTTTATTTACCTAATGTATTTTAATGTTCATAATTACATACTAACATTAACGCGCTCCTATTGACAATTCATTTTAAATTGTAAAAATCGAAATACGTTCAAAACTGGCGAATCTATGTCCATAAATTAACTAAAATTGAATGCTCAGCCCACCTATGTATAACGAATTGAATTCCGTTATAGGTATCTATAAAATAATCTACGCTCGGATGATTTACGCTTATTTCTTATGATAATTTAGCGATACACTATAATTATATGGATATATTAATTATCTATCTAACAAATTAATCTCCCCCCCTAACCGAAAAGCACGGAAAATTAAATAAATAAAGCTAATATTCATGGGATTCCAAATTGAACGATTCCGAAATTAAAACCACTTATCTGTATCCTCTGCGCTTCGGTAGATCTCCATAGCCCAGCAATTGAACTGCACTCTCTGTCCTTTGAACACAATTTATAGTTTTGTCCTTTAAAGTTCGCACTTTCACTCTCGCGAACCGTATTTTGTGCCACATAAAATCAACACACGTCACTATTTTGACTCATTACGTTTTCGTGAAAATTGAGGACCGACCGCGTGTCGTCTCGACTCAATTCTCCGAATTTACGTCGTTCGTTCCGCGCGCGTATTGTCCCGACTCAATTCCTTGTAAGCGGGTCCCTCGCGCGGTGCCCGAACCCAAACTGCCCTTTCGTCAGAAATTCTACCTGTCCCTTGCGCCTGCGACCCCCCTGTGTTCCTTCCCCTCTCCTCACCCCGCTGACAAGTTGCAAGCCGTCTAACTGTTATTTGAAATTGTAACTCAGCTTATTCAACAAACAATGTATCTGAAGACGGGCGAGGAAAAATAAAAAAAAATTATATAGATAACTATTTGAATGAAGGTCTAAGACGTTACACTACTACTTCACAGAAACGATTACTGACCCACTTTTCACTTATGATTTGATTTAAGAAATGGATATGATAATTTTATTTTCGATATTATGATTGATTTAAGCTTATATAAAGACTAAGCTTGAAAGACACTACAAGAAATTTTATGAGAAAGAAAATTTTCTTCTGTTCAAGTGAACAAATGCTACTGGCATTATTTTTGGACATAAAATTCCACATAATGGTCATTAATATACCCACTCTATGATGTGTGAAGCAACAAAAAATTCCTAGCCAAAGATATTTTAGGAAAACCAACACTTTTTGAAACAAATGGGGCAGTTGGAAGCTAAATTTGCCCGAGGGATCGCCGATAAAAAATTACGACCCCACAACGGGTGTACTTTTACTGAATTCAATTGGCACATTCTAG
This sequence comes from Ypsolopha sequella, assembly GCA_934047225.1. Classification (NCBI taxonomy): domain Eukaryota; kingdom Metazoa; phylum Arthropoda; class Insecta; order Lepidoptera; family Ypsolophidae; genus Ypsolopha; species Ypsolopha sequella. The sequence continues at coordinate 28,659,018 of OW203987.1, forward strand.
TGTTTTTTTGTGGAACCGTGTGTGGAAGGTTGTAAAAACTCTGTCGAATTTTCGAGCGTGATGTCTATTTTAGAGTTGTAAAAAGTTCAATATTATATTGACGTGACTGGATGTATCTATGAGAATCCTTTTCGTATAAAATATTAACGGACTAGTTACCTTAAACTACCTTCCTAGTATCTAAACACTTGATGTCTTTGGTCTCGTACAAAGTAGAAAAAGAAAAAGACTTTAGTTCTAAGCTTTTTAACTTATTTTTGTTTTATGTGAAGTATACGAGTACAGGTCGTGGCACGATTTTCGACCGTTCGGGTGAAAGTGGTGGGACACTAGCGCATGTGTTCATTCGCGCACAAAATTACTAAGTGCGATAGAGAAAAAATGAGTAACGCAGTCAAGTTCAGACCTCATGAACTGTGTGGTAAACTGTTTTGCCAAAAATACACCTTACTCTTATAACACACTAGCCTTTCGCCTGCGTTTATTTACTTCCCCGTTTTTAGCTTGGGCGCTATTTTACTAACATATTTTTATGTTGGTCATTGTCGGTAAATAGATAATAAAAAAACCGCATCCAGATCTGCTGAATGGTTCTCGAGTTAAACCGGAACATACATATATATAGACAGACAAAATTCTTATAAATGGTAGTTTTGGCTTCATTACAACATAAATAACACATTTTAATTAAAATTATGAAAAAGATATTTGTGAATTTACAGACACGATTTTTTTACGACTTTATTAATGGTATAATAAGTATATAAAAATAAATTTAAAATGTTTCGCTAGCTCTAGCCCATTGCATAAAATAAACACATTCCTAAATATTTACAACTTATAAACTAGTCTGTCATGCTTAGTGTAACGAATTGTTTATAACTTACTTTATTGCTTCGCAAATTTAACATATTCGTTGCTAATATATAAATTAAAGTTCATAAGTATAAAGTAATTTAGCTAAAATAAAATTGAAATCGCCCTGTAAACTACATCAGAAACGGCAAACAGTACAATTTCTGAACACAAACTGAATAAGTGCATCATGCTCCGTTTAGCCCTTTTGTGCTTGTTTTATAGAGTGTGGTGGTCCAGTAGTTTGAAACATTTTTAGTCTCAAATACAGTACAATTTCTGAACACAAACCGAACTAAAGCATCATGCTCCGTTGAGCTCCATTGTACTTGTGTTATAGAGTATGGTGCTCCAGTAGTTTCATACATGTTTAGTCTCAAACACAGCACAATTTCTGAACAAATACTGAACTAGTGCATCATGCTCTGTTGAGCTCCATTGTGCTTGTGTTATAGAGTGTGGTGCTCCAGTAGTTTGAAACATTTTTAGTCTGAAACACAGCACAATTTCTGAAGACATACTGAACTAGTGCATCATGCTCCGTTGAGCTCCATTGTACTTGTGTTATAGAGTATGGTGCTCCAGTAGTTTCATACATGTTTAGTCTCAAACACAGCACAATTTCTGAACAAATACTGAACTAGTGCATCATGCTCTGTTGAGCTCCATTGTGCTTGTGTTATAGAGTATGGTGCTCCAGTAGTTTCATACATGTTTAGTCTCAAACACAGCACAATTTCTGAACAAATACTGAACTAGTGCATCATGCTCTGTTGAGCTCCATTGTGCTTGTGTTATAGAGTGTGGTGCTCCAGTAGTTTGAAACATTTTTAGTCTGAAACACAGCACAATTTCTGAAGACATACTGAACTAGTGCATCATGCTCCGTTGAGCTCCATTGTGCTTGTGATATAGAGTGTGGTGCTCCAGTAGTTTGAAACATTTTTAGTCTCAAATACAGTACAATTTCTGTACACATACTGAACTAAAGCATCATGCTCCGTTGAGCTCCATTGTACTTGTGTTATAGAGTATGGTGCTCCAGTAGTTTCATACATGTTTAGTCTCAAACACAGCACAATTTCTGAACAAATACTGAACTAGTGCATCATGCTCTGTTGAGCTCCATTGTGCTTGTGTTATAGAGTGTGGTGCTCCAGTAGTTTGAAACATTTTTAGTCTGAAACACAGCACAATTTCTGTACACATACTGAACTAGTGCATCATGCTCCGTTGAGCTCCATTGTGCTTGTGTTATAGAGTGTGGTGCTCCAGTAGTTTGAAACATTTGTAGTCTGAAACACGGAACAATTTCTGAAGACATACTGAACTAGTGCATCATGCTCCGTTGAGCTCCATTGTGCTTGTGATATAGAGTGTGGTGCTCCAGTAGTTTGAAACATTTTTTGTCTGAAACACAGAACAATTTCTGAACACAAACTGAACTAGTGCATCATACTACGTTGAGCTCTATTGTGCTTGTGTTATAGAGTGTGGTGCTCCAGTAGTTTGAAACATTTTTAGTCTGAAACACAGAACAATTTCTGAACACAAACTAAACTAGTGCATCATACTACGTTGAGCTCTATTGTGCTTGTGTTATAGAGTGTGGTGCTCCAGTAGTTTGAAACATTTTTAGTCTGAAACACACAACAATTTCTGAACACAAACTGAACTAGTGCATCATACTACGTTGAGCTCTATTGTGCTTGTGTTATAGAGTGTGGTGCTCCAGTAGTTTGAAACATTTTTAGTCTGAAACACAGAACAATTTCTGAACACAAACTGAACTAGTGCATCATACTACGTTGAGCTCTATTGTGCTTGTGTGGTGCTCCAGTAGTTTTATACATTTTTAATCTCAAACTTCTAGTAGAAATAAATAATTTCATACTTGCTAGAACAAATATTGAAAATCTGCTCCACTAAATGTCTAGAAACAGTAATGAAGAATTTTTACATACCATAGTTTTCATAGAGAACGTTTTAGATGAGCTATAATTTTAACTTTTGCTAAAATCGACCGCTTTTTTAAAGTGGCATTACTTTTGCAAGTTATAAACGCCTAATAAAGTCATTCGTCCGTAGTTTCTTTTTTGCATATATTTCTGCGGAAATTCATGGAAGACTGATTAGTCTAATGTATCATCCTCATTATTCTAGGTATTACCTATACTTAGGCACTAATAATAAATTAGTAATAAAGTCGTGTACATGCAATATTTTTGCGAATTTTTTAGTGAAATGGGCTATTAGTATTTTAATGAGACAAAAAAGTATATTTTTAAAATTTTCGTCTGTCTGTGTTTATGTTTGTACCTTTGTTCCGTTTTAAGGCGTATGACCACGCAAAATAAGCAACTCGATGTGTTTCGGTATAAATATGAACGGAAACGACATTGAAATAATGTTCATTTCAGCGTGCCTTGACAAGTGGCTGTTACGACAACCACTGCGTCTCCGGCTAGCGCAAAATAGGAGAAAATAATACTTTTCACATGGACGCCACAAACGGAAAAAAAAATATGAACTTAAATTTTTAGATCTAAAAATTTCCTATAATTTGGTGAAATAATAATTAAAATCGCTTTAGACGTTTGGAAGGAGTAAGAGAATTCTTGTGTTAATCATGTGAAACTCTCGATGACTTTCGATTTTTTTCGTCAAAACTTACAATAGAAAAACTGTTAATGAAACTAAAAATTCATTTTTGACGCTATAATGCCTATCATATATTTTTATGAAAGTTTTTGGACCACCCGTGTGGGAGGAGTAGGCCTTCAAAGACAGGTCCAAATTGCAGTTGGCGTATCCATTCGCCTTAACTTGAAAACTGTTTAACTAATTTGGATGCGGTTTTCTTTATTATTATCGTAATAACCCTGATCAACATAATGTTATGCTATTAAGGGGTGTTGATAGAATAATAAGCCGAAAACTGTTGATGTTATGCATTAATTGAAAGACACTTCCACGAAAACAAAGTCACGTAACTATTCCACTGACATTTTGTTATCTATTTCACTGATGTCGACATAAAATTTACGAAATACGAACGTTATTACAGTAAAATGTTTTTGTATGCTTCTGCATATTGTATAACTATGTTAATATAAACTATATATAAAATTGTTTAACAAAAGGTTTTAAAATACTTATTCATCAAATATAAACAAAATAAAATTAAACTAGTTGTTTCTACTATAAAATTTTCTGTTCTGAAACTGAACTATGTCAGTGTGTGGCGCTGTATTGTGCGGTTTGTGGTGTTGCTCGTGCGGTCTGTGTGGTACTGTAGTGGACTTTGAGCGCTCCATGTTCCAGAAATACATTACTTAATTTAAATAAATATATTTTTTTAATGGCTTTTTATTTATGGATTGTATATTATAACGAAAAAAAATTGACACGATATATTTTGATTCCTTCTATGAAGACGTTAAGTGTCGAAAACAGTAGAAATAAAAATAAATGAACATTTTATCATTGCAGTATAGAAACGCAGAAAGAAAAGAAAATCTGGATGTGAGGAGCTCTAAACTGAACTAAAAAATGACAGAAACAGATACGAAAATATAAAACATTGAAAAATTTAAGAAATACTTGACGCAATTTATAAAATTATTAGAATATACAATTCTTGGTGGAAACTTGAAAAAATGCGGTCTTGGAAATTTTTCAACTACTCTTGTCTCTAGTTTATTTCAACGTTATTAGCCTAGTTTATGGGAAGTCAATGTTATTAGCTTAAAAGTATCATAAAATAGCCACTAAGGATACGAACTACGAAACAAATAAACGGAAACTACGGGAGCGGGATTAAATTAGAAATAATGTGCATATCCAAGTAGCACGCAAGCTCTATAAGTACAGAAGCTGGTGAAGCGTCATTAATCACATAATAAATCACGGCATAGGCTCCATATATAATCTATACAGTGGTTCTAGAAGCGGCTATAGCGCCGCTTTAAATTCAAATAGAGGCCCCTCTTTGTACAGCAATTGGTCCTACAATCGCCCTACAGTAGCTGTAAATGTGTGTTAGTACGGCAATACAAAGGTTCTCCTTTTAAGCGTCTTCTTTTAAGAGTCCAAGTATTTAAAAAGGACTATTATGTATGCCGTATATATAAACGTATTAGGAGTCCATCGTTGAACTCTTAAACACCTGTAAATTGTGTTTTACACTTCCTCATTGCTCATGTAATTTTTTTCAGAATACTATAATTTTAACAATCTTGATATTTAAGGTTATTTCCATTTTCTTAATTTCCACGAATACTTTCTCTCCTTGGTAGATTCACTGAAAACTTGATTAAAATGGCAAATTAAATATGTCTTTATAACGATTAAAAGCGCTCTTGTTCTGCTTTAACCGTTATAGTGACGATTTAAATGTGTTTTTCTCTATTCTTACTGCATTAAAGCTTTTTGTTCAGCTATTTACCATTAAGTTACTATAAAATTCTCATATATGCAGGTTTTTACGCTATTATGGAGTAATATTACTCTATTGTAGATTTAGCACTACAAAGGCTCTAATAAACTCTACGTGAGAGCTAAAAGCTTTTAAATAATACTCCATACACCCTAAAACGTTCTAAAATAAGCTTATTACTTCATTTAAACACTTTTACCTCTAATTGATCTCTTTAAGATCACACAGTGTTATAAAAGGTAATTGTAACTCTGTTTTACTTCTTAAGCCAGAACAATAACTCTTTAACATGCCTTTGTATCTCTTTAGCTATAAAAGTTACCTTTTTAAGGCTAATATACCACCTGTCCATTCAAGATTTTTTAAATACGCTGCTATACAGCTTAAGAATAGCAATAAAGCCCTTGAACAGCCATTATACAGCATTCAGGCTGGTCAAAGGCTATTTAAGCAGCTTGTGTGTTAGTTGGATATGACCTTGAATGTTTCTAAGGTGTCAAGCAAATTTTGCCTATACTGACATTGATATTTTTTTGTTATAGGTATTCATTTTAAATGACATGTCACAAAATACCTGTAAATAATAAATCACATATCACTTTGACATCTGTCACAAATCTTTTTTAAAATAAATTTACTTATGGTAAGTACCATTGTGGAACACGCAATGGAACTAATGCAAACGAAGACCAGCAGGCTGAGTTGACTACTCAATGTTATTAATTTTTCAACGTTTTTACTCGGGGCTGAGTTGCCCTCCTTCAAAACCTCAAACATTTTTGGAAGTGGTCAACTCAGCCCGCGGGCGAAGTTTTTTGCCGGCTGAGTTGCCCCTGAAGTCACCGGGATATGGGGTTGGGGATCCGTAAGTTCACAGTTCGGGGCTAACTGCTAGTTAATTATAATATAAGGTATGGAACTCAAAACTGTTATCCAAGTCAACAATTCAAAATTCATATCAGGGAACAAATCTAGAAACGCTTTGAGAAAACTGAAAATTCACGCGACACATTTTCGTAATTAGGTCGTTATCTGTAACAGATACTTTCACAAAGAAATGCCATAACGACATTATCTCATTTTCTCTACTCAAAGCTGGTTTAATTGTTCAAATTAGGTGAATTTCCCAAGAGGTCCAAAGGGCCTTTACAGCTCTTGTAGAGTTTCATATCGCAAGGGTCTTAATGGTAATTTAGATTAATGGTTTGATAATTTCGTGCCAAGTTCATTTTATATGAGTGTTTTGAATAAAGAATACCTATTGCATTTTTTAAATACGTTACATAATTTTCCTTCTTCTTTAAATGCAAAAGTTCAAAAGTAAAGGATCGATTATTACTTGTGCTTACATACCGGCAGGTGAGTCTATTATAATATGTAACTCAAGAAAATTATGCCTGCAAACACTAAGATCAGTAGACATGAGTATGCAACCGAGAGAAAATTGGTAGTCTAGTTTGAAATTGCCAACAACGCCATCTATAAACTCAGTGAGTAAACATGACTTCTCCGTGATAAAACTGTGTCCAAAGCTTTTTACCCTCTCGAAGCTTTCAGTTATAAAGCTTCAGGCTGCGCTGGAATGTCTTCTTTTGTTGCTAGATGGCAGCACGTCCATATCAAAAGTGTCGCAAATACATTCTAAATAGTTTGATTTTAGAACTGTGACTTTACGAGTGATTATTTTACAGCTTTGCTAGCGCGGTTGGTCACACTGACACGCGTGCCTCACCATAAATATATCGTCAGTGGATAGGAAAAAATGCTAAAACGCCCATCTTTCGGCGTTTCATCAATCATCATCATCAATCTTTTTTTTGTTTTTATTGCAAATAATTTTTATCATAATTTTTATCTTAATTTATTTAATATCAACAGCCATTCGCTCTTTTAGATCCCGGAATGAATGTCGCTTTAGGAAAAGTGTTCTGAATGTTAGTCGAGAAAAAATGATAATCTACCTCAAATATTTGAACATAATTAATTAAAAAATGCTTATAAACAAGCAATAATGATTATCTAGCAAATAAGTATCTCAAATTCATACAAAGAAAATTGCTAACAAATGCTTATTATGGTAACATTCCTCTAAGAAATGCTAAAGAAGCGATACGCTTCATAATGGTTATAAGTAAATTTGCTTACACGCAGAAACCTAATCGGATAATTGCAAGAAAATGTTACTAACGGATAAAATAGCCCAATTTTTGTAAGAACATAGTACTTAACAATGAATAGGTATTATGTATTTGTTAAAAAATATGCTCATTCGCCCTAAATTACAAAATGAATAATTACTTCCTGTCCTCTTTCAAAGTAATTTTAAAGAAAACTTTATGATACTGACAAAGAATTCATTGTCAATTAGAATTTTCAGATCCAGCCTTGTATATTGAATAGGAAGACCTCTTAAAACGGAAATGTTCCTTCATCTGAATTAGCATAAGAAATAAAACCATTGATTTTACTTATGAATCAGTCTTATTTATTTTTGAAATTGTCAATATTATGCTTTTTGAAGTAAAATTAGGTGTAACTATTTGGAAATTGACACTTGTCGTTGTTGGTTCTTGATGGAACATTTGAAACATCTTGTCAATAAAACACATTCTTGGTAACTGTTCCATATTTATATGTATATTACACTAGCGACCGGTTTCGTTTTAATAACATCGTCAGGCTATTGGATACGAATCATGAGATGGAATATGTATTTCGTCTTTGTTTACATTTTTGTACATTTTGTCTGACTACCCTCGCCTTAACAAATTCAATGACGCATATATTATGCCTTGTTCTGCCGAGCAGTGGGTTTCAACAGCTTATCTCTACTTAGCCCTTAGATTAGCATCGGGTCGAAACGGTACTTTGGCTCTCACCTGGACAGGGACATTGTTAAATATTTATAAGTGAATAGTGGTGACACAGTTAACAATTAGAGCGCATTTTTAGGTCACTCCAAAAATTCAAGTTTTGTCTCTCCGTTTGCAAAATAATAATGCTTAGCTGAGCAGTAAAATACCGTATTTGCAAAATTACAAAAAATTGTTTATTATGTTCAATGACGTAATTTTTTAAAATGCATTGTAAAAAAATATTTGTTATCAATAAAATTCATCGTTTTGGTACACTATCGCGCACTAAACCACTTTTACCGAATTGTAGGTAATGTGCTCTTAATACTGATCTTGGATTCAATTTAAGCGTATTTTATATGAAACCTATAACAGATTTACTTCTTTCAATATAAAACTTGTAAAATACCGCAAAATAATCTAAAGCCGACCCTACAATTGGAAGGTAAATTTATTGACCGCGGTCCAACGCTCGGTTTCAGTCACTAATCCGCGCTGAGCGTGCGGGATTACACAGGGTCCCGGCGACCGTGGTCACCGTGAACGGGTTAATTTAAAGGTATATTGAAGAGAAAAATATACAGTTTGGTGAAAATTATAATACAAATATTTCAGAGTTGACATACCTCTACATTCACGTTCATAGATAGTGTCGATAGCTGTAGACACATACGCATTTTACATACAAAAACGCCCACCGTTGATGACGACTCTTTATGTCATAAATCTCCAAAGGCAAAGTGTTTCATAGTAATATGGATTGTGTTATACAAGTCGCAGTCCACACTTGTCAAGACGTAATGGGTGATAATGACTGATGAGGCTTATCACTGTACTTCAAGCACAAATATGACCAACAGCTTAACGTGCCTTCAGCAGCAGGCAGACCACACACAAATGTATCGTACGGAATTCGAATCTCCATCCTCCGGATTAGTGGTCGAGTACTTGAATCACTATATCGCAAGGGTGGTCCCACGAAACAGACATCTACTAACACGTAATAGACCTAAAGGTTATAAAAGGAAGTCATGAGGCTGTAACTCGAACCCGAACTCGAATAAAATTGAATAATCACACTGGTGCTTTTAGCAAACAGGGAGCAGAACATTCGAGTGCGCAAAAATGGCACTGTAAACGACTTATTATGTCATGTCCTGATCTACACAATCGATATTGTTTCGAAAATGTTGACTAAAAATTGTCCAGAGCTAAATTTCCGAGCTCAAATTGATTCATAACCTTAAAAACCTTTGAGAAACCGAGTTGGGTACGTAGAAGAGTGGTGTTTATTAATTTTATCCCAAAAAAGTTTTTGGTGTAGCTCCAACATAAGGTTATATTTATCTTCACTTGGACACCAGACCATTGCATTCATTCCTACAATGTTACGTACTAAGGCCGCAAAAATCACCTAGGAGCCGCAGCGAGGAGAAGTGGAGCACCACGTAGCCCAAATCTTATTCGCTAGAAAGCGGAATTTGTCACATTCCTGATGAATACACGTTGGCGACTGCGTAAAATATTTTGTATTAAAAATATCCTCTCGTAAACCGCTGGGGGCGCTGTACTACAGTTTTAATACGTAACAGCCTAATACTTACACTTTACAAAGTATAGCGTCCTTACTCTAATTTAAGGCAGCCGTCTGGTGATTTCATTACATTATTCAGCTTCACATCATCAGCGGACAATAGCATTCTTGAGCTAGTGATAGGAAGAGCATGTATCCAGTGTAAATAGACAGGTACCTTTAAATTAAACCATCTGGGGGCACGGCAGTGCCCCCGCCAAGTCTCGCAAAAAGAATTTGGCTTATATGCAACCTTTTCTTGTGTACCATACATAATAATTTTTTGTTAACTGTTTAGCGCTAATTTTATAATCACAGCACTTTAGTTTCACATTGAATTTTAAAGGGAAGTAATTGTAGTTTTGATGTATTTAAAAATTGTAAAATAATATTTCGGGTCACCTAAAAGTTCTTCTAAGCGGCAAAAGTCATTATTATTACCACATTAATTGCTTAGAGGTTATAATATAGTTCTTTGTTTCGCACACAAACACATTTTGGAACGCATCCGTACGCATGTAGCGCGAGTCACGTTGTATGACATATTTTTGAACGTACCATTTTTTCCGTCAAGTTGGCAATTTGCCGGCACAGAAAGAAAAAGAAAGCCCGCCATCCGACTCAACAATCTTATAAAGTTATTTTGAATTCAAGTATATTGTCAGCAAGTTTACATTAGAACACTCGCTTCGTGCGCTGCGGGCACGCATAATTTGCGATGTCATTCTGGAATTTCTGAAAAAGTATTGAAAAATAAATAAAAATGGATATATAAATGTCTTTGGTTATCTGTAAAGAAATTTCAGGAGAAGTTTAAATTCTCTCCGTTGAACATCTTTGTTATATACACATTTTATTCGCAATTCAAGGAGCTTACTTTGTGATTTTTTTCTATCGGGCGAAATTAACTCAATTACCTTTTCAGATCTAGTTGTGTTAAAAGTGGTATATGAACTGACAATACGAATTAAATAAAACGCTCATTTTGGAATGGTCCTGAGATATGTTAGAAAAAATGTTGAGTCTCTCCCAAGGCTTGGTGAGCAACATTGTAAGGAAACCAGAAATAAGTATAAACTGGCTTTTCCAAAAATCAGACTCGCCAATAAACTTCCAAAAGAGGTCCTTACTTTGTCAGAGAATAAGTTTAAACAGTATATTAAGCAGGGCCTACTGAAAAAGGCATATTATAAAATAAATGAATATTTGGATGATGGTGAAGCATGGTGTTATAGTGATACTGATTTTAATGATAGTAGGTAATAATTTAATTAATTAATATAATTTCCTAACTTTTGATTCCTCTTTCTTTAGAGTTTAACTCTTGTTAACATTAATTAATTACAGACTGTAAAAGGAAATAGACTATATGAGACAGGTAGGCAAAGATATATATGTTTTTCTTTTTTCATTAACCTGAATTCCTGCTGTCTTGTATTTTCTTATCCCTTGGTTAAAGTAGATGTAAGTAATTCAATGTATAGTTTAAGTTTATGTTAAAAAAAAAGACATGATCTTGCCAAGTTTCTTGCCCGTTCTTCTTAGCAAGACTAATCGAATGGGCGGAGGTAGGCATGTATTTATATATGTAACCTATTACTATGTAGTATATAGGATGGGATTTGGTCGGCCGCCTGGATTCGTGCTGGGGGCTCGGTTGGTGATCATTGAACCTTGTTCCTGGTCCCTGGCCGGGTCTCCGGTATGGGTTCGGGCGGTTGATTGGATTTCACCTTGTATAATAATATTTTACCTATAATTTTAATCGTATATATATTGCTACATAAATTAAATAAACATTTAATCTAAGTACTTCAAGTACATTTACTATTTTATTACATATATTTTTATAAGATTAAAATTTGACTTGTGAAACGTGTATTATATATACCTACTTTGCAAAATAAACTTTTAGAATTTTGAATTTTGAATTTTGCAGGGCCTTATGTTTATATCTAAAATTTTTAGTATTTTTTGTTTTTTTATTTTCTTATTAAATCTGGAGTTTAATTGATAAATCATCAGACTTAAAACCGCCAGATATACTTGCAGACGCTATAATTGCAATGATAGGCTCTTGCCGCCAAAATAAAGTAAAAAAATACCTAAATACTTCCGAAAACTTTCTTCAAAAAATGCCGGATCATTTTCGAAGATTTTTCACTTGGCATGCTTCATTGAACTGGCAAAGAAATATAAGCCATCTTTAGTGGTCTATAGGTACATTCAATGTTGAGCACTAGCAAATATAAAAATGATAATAATATACACATTTTAATGATAATACATTTTTTCTTTTATTTACTCACACTATGCATTGAAAAACGTAGTGATACACGTGGGTAAGGGCACGTTGGTAACTTACTCGAAAAAAAACGTTTGAAACAAGTTATTGCCTTGCACTTGTAGCATAAACTACTATTATTTCATTATTTAATTTTGCAGTGATAGAGGCCATAGTAACACGTATTCTTTGAAAACTTCCACCAGTTACATAAATTATGGCTGATGTGGTTGACCACTGTAGCAGACGGACGGACAGACAGACAGACAGATAAAGAAGGCTTAGTAATAGGGTCCCGTTTGGCGTCCTTTTAGTATAGAACCCTTAAAATTAATTACATGCAGTTTGTATTCTCATTCGTTTTTCTTTTGCTGAAACTCATAGTGAAAGGAAAGCTGTAAATAAAGAAAGACAAAGGGATCTCTTCCTTTCAGCAACAAAAACGTCCTAAAGAATGGTTAAAATATTATTATTGCGATTGTTTTTTTAATTCTTTGTTTTTAGACGAGTGGTCGCACTATAATTGTTTTTACACATTTTGCTAGTGATATTTGGCCATTGTAATTTTTGGCGTTCCTTTAATTGTAGAAAGTCTTGTTAAATATGCTTGCTACTCATAAAAAGTATTGAGTGTTCCTTATTTTAATAAAAAAATTAAAACTATTTTTTATTTTTAGCTTTAAATAAAACAGTAGGTACAATTACCCTATTATAAATGCGAAAGTGTGCTTGTTGGTTTGTTAGTTTGTTGGTTTGTTCTCCTTTCATTCAGCAACGGAGAAACGGATCGACGTGATTTTTTCCATAGATATACTTTTTGGACCGGAGAGTGACATAAGTTACTTTTTATCCCGAAAAAATGCACGTTTTCTATTGGAATCCTATCTCTAAAGCGTAATTATGTAAAACAGCTGAACGGATGAAATTATGTATAGAATTTTCCCAGGTGCTGAAATGACATTTAAATACTCCTTATCCCAAAAATATCCAAGAAGGGATCCAGAAATTCTTTCATTCGGAAACGCGAGTCGTTGTTTTAACATGAACATGCAAACGAAATCAGCACGGGTGAAGGCGCGGGTAAAAGCTAGTACTATATAAAATTAAGTCGCAGCTAGTGGATCAGAAAATTAATTGCCGATTGCAAACTACATAATAGCAATAAGTAATTATTTTTCACTGAAATAATTCTATTTATTTGAAATTATTATTGGTTTGATCCTAAGCAAATACTAGGAAATAATAAAAATAAAATAGTTGTTATAGTAATTTTTGATATACATGCATACATGGATAAAAAATTTGAATGCACAAATGTTCGTTATCCCAAAAATAAAAACCGGCCAAGTGCGAGTCAGACTCGCGTACCTAGGGTTCCGTCTTGTGGATGATAAATTAAATTTTGACATTTTTTTTCGCGAATTTCTTAACCGCTTTATTTTTCCTATAGTGTTTACGTAAACACATCATGATTTGATTTGACAATATGGGTATCCAATTGTAGGTACTAAAAACTGATTGTAAAAATATATATTTTGGTTATATTTATTTGCATCTATTTCGAGAAATCTTTGAAAAACCAATAAAAATTGTATGCCCCCCTTATCTGCAAAACTGGTGGACAGAAAAATATGAAAAAAAAATCATGATGTGTACGTAAAGATTACAGGAAAAATAAAGCGGTTGAGAAATTCACAAAAATAAATAAGAAAATAAATGTATCACTGAACCCTAGGTAAGCGTGTCTGACTCGCACTTGGCCGGTTTTTAAAGATTTTTCGAAACCAGTGCCAGTAAATACAGTAAAAGTATATATTTTCACAATCAGCTTTTTAATATCTACAATTTGATACCTACATTGTATTTTTAGGATAATATTTTTTATTTTTATCACTTTTGTTTTGGTAATATTTTGAACAATTTCCAATTTTTCATATTTTTTTACACCGTGATATGTGAGCAAATTATTGCTTTTTTGTGCCAAATTTCATGTGTGCTAAAGTTATTAGGCTGTGACATACGGATGGACGGACGGACAACGGAGCCTCACCATAAAGGTTCCTTTTGTACCTTTTAGGTACTACAAAACCCTAAAAATTACCTTATAAAGTACTCTGATCTGATCTGTGCTTATATTTTTCAATTAAAAATGAAAGCTGAAATTCGAACAAAATGAGGCAACGTTAATAATCCCAACATTTTTGTTGAATCACTCTATCGAAAATTTGAAACCTCTCCTAGGGTTTCATGTTTTTAAATGTTTCATCTGAACGAATTTTATTGAGTTACATGTTTTGTTTTATTTATTTGCAAATGTTTGTTTAATTTGGATATAAAATATTTAGAAATTGCGAACTTTAGAACGTTATATTATGTAAAATACTAAATAATACCCGGATTTGCTCAGGTAGTCATTTTTATATAGTTATAAAGCAATACAAGTATACATACAGAGATGACTTATGATCAGCAGAATAAACCCTTGAAATAAAAAAAAATAAAAGTGAAGCAATTTTTCTCAACAGAGTAATTATTGTATGTTTATTTATTATTTATAAGTATGTGTATAATTTGTAGGTTTGTATTCATTTATTTAATTATGTCTTATGTCTAAGATATTTAGGTTTATATTTTAATATTGATCTCCCTATTATTTTCTGATTAGTATGTACACCTCCACATGTTAAATTGGTCATCTTTCTGTTAGCTACCAAGGGTTGCCTGGAAGATATTGGTATTAGCAATAAGTGCCGCCGTTGTACTCAATGTTTAGTTGTTTTCTTTGTCTTTTAAGTAATTTGTGTAAATGTGCAAAAAGTGTTATAAATAAATAAATAAATAAAACCAAACCTTTCCTTAATCAAAATTATTAATTATTATTATAAACTCGTGTCGCTTTAACATAATTTCCAGCGGCTCAAATGATTTGAATCGTTACAAAGCACCTAAACTGTAAATTGCGATGAATCAATATAAAATTGTCTTGATATTGAATTCTCACAAAAGTTTTAAATAGGAAAAAGCCAAACGAAATTTTAACTATCAAGTTTTTGCACGCAGGTATACTTTTCTTGCACGCATGTACATAAACACTCAAAAGCGTGTATCTAGAGAAGAGGGCGAGAAGCGGTAATCCGGTGTTTTTTACATGCATGATTTATGTATAATTTTCGTTGGCTTTTTTAAGCCCGGAGTTCAAGGGTTAGTATGTTGGTAACTTTTTTCTTACTTAGGAATAAAAATTGCTCAATCCCATTTTTGCTTTTATGTTTTACAATTTGAGGATAGACTTATGTCGTGAAATAAAAATAAAAAGTTTTTATTTTATTAAGTTTTTGGTAAAAGAGATATAAAACTAAATAACACCACAAAAACCACGAAGGTTTGCTCATGGTGCTGTTTATAATACTCAAATTTATTAATGCAATTTTATGAACATTAGAATTACGCTTGAACAATTAATGTTTTGTAATTATTATTATTTAGACAAATTCAACGAATAAAAGTTTTGTATTTTCAACAATGCCAGCAAATTAATGTTCTACATGAGATTTCAAGCTTTAACAAAAATACAAAAACATTTTTGTTGTCTTTGTTTTTATTCTTCATTTTGAAACACATGTTTTTATTCCTCATTTTAGAAACATGTATAAAAAAAAAACCACTGATATAATGTATAATTTAACGGTAACGATCGGCCCCGCCCCGCCTTCAACCTCACAAAGTTATCTGAAACATGTATTGTTTGATAGTAAGAGGGATCAGGGATCTTGGATACAAAAACTGCAAAACGCAATCCCACAATTAATGCGTGATTGAAGAACAATAGCATGTCAGACTTGGTTCGTGTGCAACAGAACTGGTTGAAATCTATGACTTGGCTTGACTGGCTGTAAGGCGCCTCTACCCAGCGTCATACGAAAATTACTCTTATGATGTTTAAAATGATGAAAAAAATATATAAAATAAAAGTTTAAATATATTATAGAGTTAAACTATTAATTTGTTTATTTGCTCGTAGGCAGATTAATAGACAAATAGATATATTAAAAATTCAGATTAAATAACTAAATACCAATAAAAAAATCTTCAGCTAATGGAAAACAAAATTAAATAGAAGTGAGCTGTAAGAGCATAAAAGTTTAACTTACAGTTTTAGCTTACAAATTGTAAATATTATTCGTTATATCTTTAAACCACTCATGTCCTTTGTATGGTTCTTGCACTAGAATATACAAGGGGAATACAATATTGCTTATAAAAATTATTAATGGATTTTTTTCCGTTCATCGCGTACATGTAAAAAGTATTATGTTCTCCTATTTTGCGCTATTCGGAGACCCAGCGACGTCGTAATGCAATGCGCGCTGATATGAACGTTATTTCAATACAGTTTCTGTCGATATTTGTACCGAAAAATGTCGATTCAAGATCGTTGGTAGCTATCTGCCTCTTAAACAGATGAGAAGCTAGATAACAGTGAAAAACCCATTAAAATCCATTACACTGAACTTTATAATCATGTGTATATATTTTCATTCACCGTGAGTTCACAGTTGGCCACAACTTGATGGAAAAATTTCGATGAGACTGACATGACACTTGATCACCCAGAACAAACAAAATAAAAGAACGAGAGGTGCCGTGAGACCACAGGTTTGAGTTCCTTTCGCTACTGACGTGACGCGCACCCCACACTTAATACTTTATATTCTCTGCTTCTACAATGCAGTAATATACTTATACCAGAGAATATAAAGTATTACTACGTACTTATACAAAGACATATGCTTGAAACACGCAAATACACATAATATAGCAGAAGTGTCGTGATGGTAGAAGTCTTGCACTTTTCGGCCTAGCTCTCATTTGCCAAGTGTATGGAGTATAACGTACGATAAGGATCTTCGTTCCAAAAGTAAAATAATCATACTCTCCCAGTTCTCAAGATGTCATATCATGTCTGGTGGCATAAATTCGTCATGAGGGTGATGCCAAACCAAAGCCAAAGCCTCCCATCTTGGTTTTACTGTCTAGGGTGCGTTAACGTATTTCGGAGTATTAGATTTGTTTATGCCACTCATGAGAGTCTTCTTTCATGGACCCAGAGAAGAAGCAAAAAATATCAAATTTGCATGCCTCTTATTTTCCTAATGACTCAAATAGACTTGACAAATCATACTCCCGTAAATCTCCCCGAATAATTTCGCTACCGTAGCCCATAGTAAATGCATGATATATTTTACGTCTGCATTTTTGAACAATGAAAACGGTTGCTTTGCAAAAGAGAAATATGATGCCTTTAATTAATAAAATGAGAAAAACAATGACTGGTTGTGTGCAAAGACATTAATTATAGTATCTACAAAATTTAAGAGGTAACGAAACATCATGTTAGACTATGTATACTTCGCGTATTTTAATGTTAAAGAGAATGTATAGCACATAATTATGCTTTCGAATTACTAAAAATTCTTGTTGTCTAGTCTTTATCCGTGTAGTATTCTTAGATGAGACCTTATATTGGGTCACATACGAGTAATTTTTAAAGTAGTAACACAAAATTTTCTTTTAACCTAGCGGTCATATTTAAACAGAAATCTGAAGAGTTGAATTCATCCAAGACTGCATCAGTATAGAATACTAGTTCGTACTTGTTCAAAAGCTATTCACTTTATTACTCAGGCCAGAGAGACTCAGGCACACTCTGAATTTTTCACGACGTAAAACCGAATTCATTTTGCCACTTTATAAGGCCCAGAATGTATTGCCGAAACCTATTAAAAAGATAAATACAATTTTAGGGGTTCGCGGGTCAACTAGGCAGTTTATATACAACGCATTCATCAATATTAATATTTCAAAGAGGTAAAATTTGTTTTTGTATGTAAGATGTAATTTCTGGAACAACTGAACTCATTTCAAAAAAAATTTTCTTGTTTTAATCGTTAGACTTTTCACTTGGCCATAGGCTATTTTTACTGAGTACGAGCAGGTCCTTTGGGAATTTACTGAACGGATTATGAAAATTCTAACACTATTGTAATATTAATACGCTTTACTTTGACATTGTTTTTTACCTGGGAACGCGCACTTCCCTCGGAAAATTGCCATTAATTACATTCTGGAAGGAACTAGGAAAAATTTACCTGCAAAATAAAACAAAAATCGATGAGGGAGGCCAAGGTCATATGGACATCTAGTTTAAGCTTTATAATGTATTTTGTGTTATACTCAGTAATTTCTATACTATTATTTTTTGTATAATTATTATTGTTATTTTTGTACATATTAATAGTACTAAGTATTTAGCATGTTTTTAGTGTAAAAATTTGTTAAACATTTTAAACTAGAATAAATTGGCTAATAAAAAAAAAAACATTTTCGCGGCAATTTCTGGAACTACTGAACGAATTTTGAAAATTCTTTCACTATTACAATGGTTAAACTTTTTACTTGGACATGGGCTATAGTTTGTTTCCTGGGCGGTTTCCCAGGTACAAAACCATTAATGAATTTACTCAGATGAAACCACGAGCAGAAGGTTTGTACTTATAAAAGTATACACTCACAATGATATGCAAATTGATTTATAAACCAATATGCCTTTATTGGTGACACATTTTGGCATTTCACTGTGCTGCTGTTTTTTGAATATTTTTGACTAAAATAAGTGCTTTGTTTACCGCTTAAAAATATTTTTTCATAAATTTAATCGATACCCGCCCATTTCAGAATGTAAAGCAGCCCTGTTGGCCCAGGTCATAAAATACCGTTACAAAACCCGTTACAAAAGCTTAATCGCGATCCGTATTTTAGTTTTAGAGTCAAAATTAAAGTTTTAAGCAATAGAAAATGCTCATTTGAAATTATTTTACTGTTAAAGCAGCCGTAGCTCAGTCAGTAGGATGTTGGACTCTCAATCTCAAGACCCGGTTTCGAATCCTAGCTGCCGGTCGAGCATATAGCAATGAGTTTTTCAGCATTTGTGTGCTTGGTATTTTTATACTTAACACTTGCTAACGCTGAAGGAATACACAGTCACTGTGTGGTATACCTATAATGACCTACATGCCCCAAAACAGCATGTATGTGTACCTACTCGAAGTACGGCTATTAGGCTATTACGTTAGGAAGTTAAAGTCATCGGTGAAAAGACGATATAACAGTGTTGTCCGTTGTGACAATTTATGATTGAAACAAGTTTGGCACTGCCAGGAAGTAAGGCTTATGATGATGAATGCACATTTTGAAATAATTTATTTTTTAACAAAATTGCCTACTTTGTTTTATAAAATGCACAATATGCTTTTTACTGAACCCTATTCCGAAATACTAAGTTAGCACTTTGCAAGTTTTTATTTAAAGCTTTAAACTATTTAAAGTGAAAAACTTCGTGCACGACAGTGATGTGTGGCCGCCGTGTTGGCTACAGAATGTCGCTACACTAGCTCAAACAGAATTTATATTAGCAATCTCCTACGAAATTGAGAAAAACTTGAACAAACTTTTTTAAATTGTCTGCAGTTTTTTCTCATTTTCTCCAAAACCTATACATAAAAAATGTCCGCTTATGAAGATCTAACATAATGTGGGCGCTTCTGAGTAAAATTTGGTACAATATTTGTGTAGTGTTTGTTTACATTTTGGTCGCGATCAGATAAAAAATAAGCTTTTTTGATATCAGGATTATGTACCCTGTATGAACATACATACATGCATATACTAACGCCTGCCTCCTAGAGGGGTAGACAGAGATATATACAATATATTTCCTTACCGTGTATGAAATGTATTTGAATTTTTTGAGATTAGGATTAACAGAAAACCTATTGAAAGAGTTACAAGGTACCACGGCTGCTGGTTAAATGAGAAATGGGACCCAGAGGTGGAAATACGCACCAGGATAGAAATAGCTAGAGCTCACTCTATAACAACAAACCTGAAATATACCCTTAAACTAAGATAGGGAATAGCCACAGAGAATAGCGAAATGGTAGAGTATGTCTAATGAAAACTGGGAGTAACTTTACCCGACACGGGTATGAAAAAATATTTTTTTCCATACCCGTGTCAGGTAAAGTTACTCTCAGCTTTTACTAAACAGACTCTACAACCTACGTTTTGTCAATATTATTGTATGGAATTTGCTGGACATTAAATAAATCAACAAAAGACTTAACGCATTCGAAATGTGGCTTTACAGGCGAATACGAGTACTTAAAATCTCTTGGACAAATAAAATATCGAATGTAGAAGTATAGAAAATAACAAACAAAAGAATTGAATTAGTAACTACAGAATATAATAGAAATAGAAATTTAGAATAGAAATTTATTTAGCGCAATAATCGCCGACATCTGTTAGGATATGGTACCAGAAGATGAAATTTATTGTAATTTTTTGGCCGAAGCTAAAGGTACATAATATTTATGTATAAATAAATAACTTTTCTATGTAAGTCAAATCAGCTGCTTGGGACAGTTTTTTTTACACACAAAATATATTAAAAATATACATTAAAAATATATCATTATCCTTGTGTTATAAAAAAACACATGATTTTGCTAAGTTTCTTGCCCTTTTCTTCTTAGCAAGTCTAGTTTAATGGGCAGAGTTACTCATATTTATTCATAGCTTAGATATTCATCTATTAACCTTGTTATATTATGTATTTAAATATTTAATTCCTATATTTTAAGCTTTATAAGTATATAATTTTATTTTATTTACGTCAGCCTAACTTTTAAATATTATTTTGTAATTCCCTGTAAAGTATTTATTTTTTATCATATTCTATTGTTTTTAATATTATTATCGACCTGTTAAAGGTGTATTATTTTATTTATAATTGTTTATAATCAGGCACTGTGGGCCTGTTATTATGTTCCTATTGTTATGTTATTATGTTCCTATATTACAAAATAAAGAATTTCAAATTGTATCTAACGCTCACTATTGCTGTACCGAATTAATATGGGTTTTTTCAATGAAAATTATTTTACGAAAGGAAACATTTTGTTGGAGTTCTGAGAAAACAGACTTTGTCAAAGCTTCAACGGTACTTATTGGTCCTCAACACATTGAAATATGGTCCTCAACACATTGAAATATGGTCTATAATATCCTCAAGTGTGTAACAAAGGAATACTTATGCTACGTAAATTTAAATACCAATTCGAGAAAAGTATGTTTTTGCAAGATATATAATATTAACTTTTAACTAGTAGCAGTATTAAGATATTTAATTTATGAGTCAAAAATATATAACGAAAGAACAACGTATCCTGATAGGGACTTCATCAAGCCAATAGAAAAATAATGTAGCAGACCAAAAACTAAAACATAAAATGGTATGTAATTCCAAGAAACACCGCTTGATATTCGCAACTTTAACTTAAAAGCCTCCCAAGTGCTTCTTTAAGCTTCCACAGCAATTACCAAGACTCCATGCAGTGACCTACATCTAAAATTAGTCTTTCCTTAAGCTCATTTTCTAGTACACATCCAAAAATAAACTTTATGGTCTTCTAATAAAAAACCTTTTAGCATGGGGACGAAAAATACATCTGTAGACATTTGTAAATAGAAAACTGTCATTGTGAATTGATGAATAAAACCTCAGTCACAAGGTTGAATTTAGAGTGCTGCGTGGTTCGAGATAGGAAATGTGAGTTCGTGTCAGAAATACATTACCCTGTGACGAGTGCAGGGTCAAAATGGTATACTTGAACGTGTGAGGGGTGAAGAGGAGTAAAGGGGGTTATTTAGGGTCGTTTAAGATTAAATGACGAGGGAAATTGCCTGAGGCGAGGATAAAGATACGCCAATTTACCGGAATAATATATGTTTGCAAATAATAAAAATAAGAAAATTGGAAAAATCGAGTTTCCGGAAGGCAAGACTGATTGTTTCCTTTTTGTATTTTTAGGATTTTGGGTAAATGGAAATCTTTAATTAAGTATAAATAGAAGAAACTCAGTAAGAAGATTCCTTAAACTAAATAAAGTGCAAATTCAACATCCTCCACCAAGGACCAAGGATGCACTACCATTTTTTCGAAACTAATATGTAACTTACCACTTGCCGACAAAACTTACAAAAAGGTATTCTCTTATGCTTTAAGGGGAACGAAAATACAAACAGAAATAAAATGTCAGCTTTCGGATGATTTTGTTGCAATAATTAGGTTACGTATAGCCATAAAAAAAATACATGTTTTTGGTTGAACTTTAAGGTATTCATTTTCCACAAACCACGTTAATCGATTCATATTTGTACTGTCAATGAATTTTTTTGTAACCCTCTATTGCACACTTCTTATCGATTTTGTTTCAGGTATCGCTTTCGCGATTTTGTTGGTTTTTTTTAAATAAAATTAGTGTGAATGATATCTATTCATTTTCCAAATACCACGTTATTCGGGTCAAAAAAAGCACCCCCTTTTTCCAAAAATACGTAAATCCACTGATGCAGTCAGCGGCAGCAAGATATTGTCAGTCTACGCCTAGCGCTGGCGCCCGTAAGACGTGGAACCTGTGCCCTTTTTTGCAAGCTATAAATATCTCCCAAAACTACTTCAAAACACATTGAAATTAATTTTATAAAGTAATATTTCGAGGAGCATCATATTCCTGCCGTTAAAAACTCAACAAAATATGCGTATGAGTGATTTAGCTACATCGTGCCATAGTCATAACAACAAAACTGAATGAATTTGGATTGAATTCATACTTTTATGCGGGAAAATAATATATGTTACTCTAAAAGAATAATTTTGTGAACATTATTGAAACCCAAATTAATTTACTTATACCTACTTACTGAGATCTGTATTTCGTGAAATTACCCTCTAGTATTGGCTCACCATTTCAGGTCCAATAAGTGAAGTTTTTTGCAAATTATATAGGTACACTTACTTGGGATAAATCGCCAAGCATTTAAAATATAGAAATTTATTTTGAAATATTTACAGTGCATGGCAAAATTATTAGATCGTAGATAATCCTGTCGGTACATGTTCAGGTTCTGTTACGCAAAATGAAAACAATGAAACTCTTTTAGGATTAATTTGTTATCCCTATGTTTGTCTGTGTGTCCGTTTGTCTAGACAATTTTTTCTGGGTAAAATTAATAAATACCAATATTAACGGCCCTCTATAGAGCTGTAAAAACATACTTTTGACGTTTTTATTTATATTACGTTTTAGGTTTGTACGTTTTTTTTTTTACGTTTTTCATACAAATTTTCTCACTATGAAAATGTAGGGATGAACACTTGAGATAATATTTTGCATTTAAAAGTCAACACAGAAAGGAATTGTTGAACAAATAATGTAAAAAATATGAAAACCATGTTGTTCTATTCTAAAGGGATTAATTATCTACTGTTCAATGTGGCGATAGCTTTGTTTATTTTTTTCCTTAAATTATTTTTTACTAAGATAACAAATAGTTTAATACAAGGTTTTCCTTAAGAGGTCCCTTTACCCCTGTATTTTTCTTAAAATTCATACAATAGGTATAAATCGAATGTGAAGTCTACAGCTTATTTTCTTCATATCTTTTTTCATGAGTATATTTTAGTGACATCTAACTACGTCTCTATACAGCCCAAAAAGCAAAATTTGATAAAACACCATCATAATAGCTGTCAGGATATCGTCAATATTGCCTCGTTTTTACGCAAAGTTTAACAAGTTTGTATATTTTTATCTATACTGGAAATAAAAAAGAGAGAAATACAGGCGTCGTTCATGTTAAGATGACTAAGTTTACACACTTTGCTAAGTATAAACAATTACCGTTTCATGGAAAACTGTTTTGACCTGAAACCATTTCACAAATTCAATTAACTTATTTTGAATATCTTGTCATCTTGCACTTCTTGATGAGAAATACAATTTCAATAAGTAAAAATACAACTTTTAGTTAAGAAACTTATAGTTAAAAGTCTGCTGTATGCATTAACATATTTTTAATTATATTACAATAATAATAAAATAATTGGCTTATCCGTCGTCGTGATACCAGCCGTAAATTTCTAAAATAATCTGATATCACGCTTATGGAAAACCCAATTATTTTGAAGATACCATAATATCATTAAAACATGTTTATGCATTTAGCAAACTTTTAACAATAAATTGTCTTAGCTAAAAGTTGTACTTTACCGTTATAATTATTTCTTAATATTTTGTTACAAATTCGGAGAAATAGCCCTTAAGGAAAACCTTGTATGAAAATATTTGTTATCTTTGTAACAAAGAAAAAAATAATAATAAAAAAAGTTATCGCCACATTGAACAAACAGTAAATTATTAATCCCTTTAGAATAGAAAGATATGGTTTTATATTTTTTACATTATTCGTTCTACAGTTCCTTTCTGTGCTTTCTTTCAAATGCAAAATATTATGTCAAGTGTTGATCTCTATATTTTCATAAGGAGAATATTTTTATGAAAAAGTTAAACAAAAGGCCATAAAAACGTTATAATATGTATATTTTACAGGGCTGTAAATATTAGCATTTATTGATTTTACCCAGAAAAATTGCCTAGACAAACGGAAAAACAGACAAACATAGGGACAACAAATTAATCCTAAAAGAGTTTTGTTTTTTCATTTTGCGTAAAGGGACCTGAACATTTCAAACTATGATACAAATAAATTTCTATATTTTAAACACTTGGCGATTTATCCCAAGGGTAAACAGGTGTCCCAAAAGTCAACGCTTTCCCTTGGAAGGCTGGTAGGCCAGCTCATGACTGACCAGAATATCAAATTATGACCTCAGCAAAAAGTAGATAGTCTTCGAGTTGATGGTACTTTTATAAATTCGAATAGATTTTTGAGAGTCAGAGCTAACCAGTTCTAAATTCTAAGAATAAAATTTTTGTTGCGCAACTCTGAATAGTCATGCTATTGATAAAGTCAAAAATAAACCTTGAAATGCTGTTACATCAAGAAGAAAAATAAAAACCCAATTTATGAGCAATTTTTTGTAATTAGGTTAGTTCGATACCACACCCTGAAAAAAAATGTCCTATGTTAGTTTTGCAAATTGTCTTAAATAACGGCTCATCAAATATTGTTTTTCAAATGATCTGGCAATTTCTGTGTATTACTTTTGAAAAAAAAGTTATTGCTATTTTACTACTAAAGGAGCTGCGTATTTTTTTAAATAATTAGAATTTAGAATGAAAGAGTGGCGGGCAGTAAAAATATTTGACGTTCATTATAAATGCCATTTAGAGTGAGATAAATAGTGACGCTATTTAAAATGAGTTGGAATGAGATAGTAACGCGGTTAAACGTGGTTGAAAGAGAGGCATAATTGATATAGGCTACAGTGAGATAGATAGTGACGTGGTGCATTCCTTCTGAGAATATTTGTTAGTTTCCACTTTTTGTAATAACAACTTTAGTAAAAAAAATTTGTAAAGAAATTTTTGGTCCAATTTATTTTCCCGCAAGTGTAAAACTAGCTCAACGGGCGAAAAATATTTAAAGAATGGGTAATGGTGACAATTAACCGTCACGATATTATTATGTATCTCTAAAGGAGTGTCTGAAATGTTCCGAGGGTCAACTGAAAAATCAAACACTCAAAAAACCACTTTTAGCCGACCATAATAAATTTACGTCCCGACGTGATAGCAAGTAGGATCAATGCCGTGTGACGATGATCGAAATACACTAATAAATTAGATAAAATAAAATACGTATTACTTTTGACCCTGCCTCGTCCACTCTATTCGTATTTTTGCTATGGTGACGTGAGCTTAGAGACCGGGACGAATTTCCCCCCGCGCGCTATCGTAAAATAGAATAGGCCACGCCCGGAACTGGTTTTTGTTTTGGCTATGTCATTCTCTTAAGTAGCCTTATCAACCCACTATAGATCTTTTTTGCTATGTATTCAGCCTCTACTTGGCATCATTCCTTGCCCACCAGCACACCTTGACGTCAACAAAATTTTCAGGTTTCTAGTGATATTTTCTAACTACACTAAAGTACAAGTATTTACAGATGGCACTGCTATCGTTTGCCCTAAAAAGTTGTGGTATTCATACAATCAATCGTTTTTGGAACAAAGATTTCAAAAGTAAAGATAAGCCTTTACCGTACTATGACAGCACTAAAATGTTTCTACCTTGAAATGGGTGACGCTCACACGTTTGTAATCAGTGCTTATCTGAACACAGTGATAGTTGGACGCCTTAATTGCACTTAAAGTTAATCATTTTAACAACTTTAGTAGTCTGATCAGTTTGCTGACCGTAGGTAGACAGATTGCGCACTCATTATGTTAACGCACGCATTCAAAAACAATGCAATAGATTTTAGGTGACAGGGCTCACCTTAACATTTAAAATCTTTACTTGTGTTTAATTTTCTCCAAGGACTTGAAAATTTATTATTATTTTTATGGCAGTTATTTAAGTTAAAGAAAAAATGTTTTGACAAACGTAAATGTATTTTGATTTCAACAAAATCATTAAAAAGATAGTTGTTTAAGCATCCATAAACACTTTTATATCGATTATTGGTTACAGAAATTCATTAAAATGTTCAGTAAGATTATGAAATGTTTCAAATTAGTACTAAAACAATGTGGTCCCGATAGGTTAGGGTCCCCGGATTGAATCCCAGTTCAAAGTTTCTCACATCCAAATTTACTTTTCTTCGGCACATATTTACCTCAATGATGTAAAACTAATATGTAATTACTTGCGATGGATAAACAGTCAAGTGTTTAGAAGTAAAGAGAGTTACTGTTTATATCACAGTTTCAAATATGTCAGTAAAAATGGTCAAGCGATGTCAGTGCCCGTGACTCAATTTGGCAGATTTATTTAAAGAAAGAAAAGAAAGAAAGAAATTTATTTGGGGACAAAAAGAATACATGGAAAAGCAACATATAGGTACATAATAACTATTAACTTAAAACTAGTACTTATAATTAACATATTAATCACAATAGTCTAAGATTAGGATGAAACTATCCCATGCATTCAACGTCACCAAATTGGCCATAACTCAGCATGGTGCTGTGACGCAATAATACATACTTATACAAACATAATGTATGCATACTACGCCACAACGCTGGTATTCTGTTACAGCCAGGTTGGGAGTGATATGCGATTGCGGACGCAAAAGTTTGGTTTGCAATAGATAGTGCCAATTAAACTCGTACATTTTAATATTTTTTTTTTTTGTAAAAGAGTGCAGGATGTATGTACTTATCATGTTAAAGATTTAAATAAACAGTGATATCAAGTAACACATAACAACATAACAAATAATAACAGTAAAAACCACTCACAAAATAATACGATAAATGTAGGTAGTATTTGAATATAAAGTGTTTTTAGGATTTTAGAGTATTTTAAGGCCCTTTCGAAACCGAAACAATATTTACGTGTACAGAAATAAAGAAAAAAAAAAGAAAAGAAAAACAGCAAGAAGAATTATAAAACAATAATTAATTAATTAATTAACCCACTAACTAAATGACAGGCGAGTTTGAAAACATTAATTTGGTCAAAATTAAGAGAGTTGTGGAAGAAGAGATGGCCGAGAAACAAGAAAAAATACCAGGTGAGCTGAAACTAAAAGCAGTTAAGTTTTAAATATAAAATAAATTTTGTTCCTTTTGTCCAGCAAGTAGATACTTTTTATAGTTTATTCTAAAAGCATTTACGTGTTTTAGTTCGCGGATTGGTGGTGGAAGATTGTTCCAGCATTTTGTGGCAGCGTACCTGAAGCTGCCACGAAACGCGGTAGTGTGGTGCTGAGGCATGGACAAAAGGTATGCGGAAGCTCGTGTATTGTAACGAAACTGATCACGGGACCATTTCAGTTTATCCTTCAAATAATCGGGTGTACCAGTTTTGATAACACCGAACAATAATGTAGCCAAGTGGAGGTGTCTTCGTGCTTCCAGCTTTAGCAGGTTAGAAGCATTCAGATAGGGCGTTACATGCGTCCTAGGTGGAATAGGGAAGCAAAATCTCGCGCAGGAATTTTAAACCCTTTGAAGCAGTTTCATTGTTCAACGCAGCAGACATGGACCAAACACCGTATCCGCGTAATTAAGCCTGGACAGGATAAGAGACTCGCACAGTTGAATGCGAAGATCTACACTGAGGAATTCGCGAATTTTGTAGAGGATTTTTAACCTATAGAAACAATTCCTTACAGTAGCCAAAACATGACTCTCAAATTGCAGATTGCCATCCAAGATCAACCCGAGATTGCGTGCTTCTTCTACTTGCTCCAAACTATCCCCATTGATTGTGACATCAGGGGTATGATTTTTAATTTTTTCAATTTGTTTCAAAGAACCTAAAATCATAAATTTCGATTTGGTTGAGTTAAGAACGAGCGAGTTTTTTTTGGACCAACTAGCTATGCGATTTAGATCATCAACCATTTTGACAGCTATTTGAGTATCTCGCGGATGAAAAGATAGATATAACTGAACGTCATCTGCGTACATGTGGAATTTGCAATTTTGAATTCCTTTAGTCATGTCAGCGCTGTACAAAATAAAAAGAATGGGGCCTAAAATAGAGCCTTCAGGCACACCTCTTGTTACTAGACCGGGTACAGATCTTCTATTTACACCAGTGATACTGCCACTAAGTTCTACAATTTGGGAGCGGCCATTGTATTTTAAATAATTTTATTTCCCATTAGCCAAACTGTTCTTGAAGGTATGACAGGCAGACTGACAAACAGACAAGCTTTTCTTAGAATTATCTAGCTATAAATTAAATTATTATGAATTAATTTTTATTCAAATACAGTGTTAAGTTCATATAAATCATATAACCCCAAAAGTCCCAGAAATTTGTTATAGGCAGTAGTTATATAACCATATGTTAATTAACTGTTGCGCAGTGTTTACAGAATCTGGGTATTAAAGTCATACGAGTATATAGCTTGAGGAAATATGATCATGTTTTCCTAGTAACGACAGCAGCTGAAATGGCTCTCCGTTAAAAAGAGTCAAAATTTCAACATTATTTGTCTTCTGTTTAACATTTTACGAAGCCCAACTTCCCCACCATATCTTCGCGAGCGTTACGAATAACTTTTCTTTAAAGAACAACAAGTCAGATACAGTCTCGCTTCTAAAAACTCCATGCCACATTTAAGGCACTGATGCTTATGTACCTGTGTATAGATTTAAAGGTTAACGAGTTAAAATAATGGTTGTTTAAGTATTCTTGTTATTATTTAAAATACAATGATGACTGTTACTGTTATTTTTCTTTAATCAATAATAGTATATTTCGTTACGAGTA
This sequence comes from Ypsolopha sequella, assembly GCA_934047225.1. Classification (NCBI taxonomy): domain Eukaryota; kingdom Metazoa; phylum Arthropoda; class Insecta; order Lepidoptera; family Ypsolophidae; genus Ypsolopha; species Ypsolopha sequella. Next base: position 28,688,341 of record OW203987.1, read on the forward strand.
TAAAATGGCGGGTTTTCTTACCTGAGGAATGAAGCTAGTTTCGACGTGAGCCTAATTTTAATTTTTTAATTTTTCCTTTCAAATTTAATGTATTTTAATGGTTTTTACCTTTTTTTTTCAGGCTTCGGCCGGCGGCCTTTATTTGTGGCCAGTATCATTTTACGAAAAAAGAGTGTCACACGCGATATAATCGATTATGCCGTGAATCGGAACGCAGGGAATTTTGATTGTAAAGACAGACTAAGGACTTCAAAAAGAACCTAATTTAGCATGAAATAAAGACAAACGTCAAAAAGAACCTAATTTTGCAATAAATGAAATTTCAATATGATATTTCAAACTGACCTGATAATCATTCCGCAACGGGGCCCGGAAAGTTCGATTTTCAAAACTAATTTCAAGTATTAAATGGAACTTTTTCATAAAGATAGTAGAAAAAAAAAACCTTTTTATTTCTGTTTTATTTTTAAGCCCATAACTCGATAAGTTCATTGAAATAGAGCAGTAAAAAGATTTCACTTAACTTAGTTTAAGTTAAGTAAAAGAAAACTTTTTAAAAGAGCTCAGTGGCGGATCCAGTAACATATTTTTAGGAGGGGGGGTAGGGTAGGTTCCATCGAGCTTTTTCAGGAAATCATAGTAAATACAATATCCTTTACTATTAAAATACGTATAAATAAGTAAATTGAAGACAACATAAGTAGGAAATTGCCATCATAATATAGTAGTATAAAGGAAATGTGTAGGTCCTGTAACGTATATATTTTGGGGGGGCGGGAAGGGGGGGGGGGGGCACTTCACTGCCATTTTACTTAACATGTTAAATGAAGTCAATTTTAATACGAAACTTGTTTCCTGTTTGCCATGTAAAATGTAAAAAGCGGACAAAGTTTGAAATCTACTTTCGTATGGATAAAAACCTGGATGAACGAGACAGAACTTTCCAAGAGTGCTAATAAAAACTTTAAAATTGAATTAAGTGTTCTTCTTGAGTTCTTAGTATGTTGCAAGCAAAGTTTGGTTGGCAAGCGATTCTGAAATGCCTACAGAAAATCTGAAAATCTTTAATAACTAAATAACTTTTTAACAGTTAATTTATCAAAAAACTTCATTAGTTTTTCTTGTATGGAACAAAAATAAAGCTTTACGGCTTTTCATTAGCAATTATCATTCCTTTTTAATTAAAATAATTATTTTATTTCGTCTCTTGGTACCCATTTCCATGTTCTATGTTGCCACTAAGCCAACGTCGACGTTGCAATCTAAGAACTCTAAAATTCGCGTTCACCGTTCGTCTACAACGCATTTGCGTGTACGGCATGCATTGAACTTGGTTTGGTTTTAATTATTTCTCCGTTAGTCAAAACAATTACACGGTTACAAGATATATCTTGATCTTATGAAGCCTTAACTGAGAAACTCTTATATCGACATAAATAATATCGTCAGGACATGAATCCCGAAAGGGTGTCTGAGGTGTTCTAAAGTTTGAACTGCGAAATGAAAGTCATAGTCCACACCTGGCACACCCACTTTTCACCGAAGATTATAACGTCCCAAACGTGATGAATGGTGAGTCTTGTTGCATGAGACCCTCCTTCGGTACACAGCGACTTCACTGTTTTAAACCGGAGACTGTCTTTAATAAAATTGATAATTGCGTGCGCTTAAATGGGTGCGAAATTATTCAATTTTAAGATTAAAATTACAATAAGTTATTTAGGTTTATTTTTCTTCTATGCAGATTTTAATTAAATTTAACAACTATGTTTCCTTGCTGTGAGTATTTATTTTAGACATAAAACTCAAGCCGCATCGGAGATAAATTTAAAAATCATTCCAAATAGCATAATTTTCAATAATTTAATTTGAATTCTCAATGATATAATTAAATAACTGACATAACTAATTTTACTTTACATATATTATATACAAAATAAAGTCATACTTATTTCCCAAAGGAATAGGAAAAGACGATCCTGAAGCACTTATTTCGCCTCTCACGTAAGGCCTGAAAATCAATTTTCATACGACTTACCTCAAATGTAGGTCATATTTTTTGCGAGACAGGAGATGAGGTCATGGAACAAATCGTCGTCTCATATCAAGACTACACATCACTGTCAGTTGCCAAGGCGATGCAACTTTTCTTACCGTAGCGTGGAAAAAATTCTTGGGTGAGAAGAAAATCATTTGCCTTTACATTTTTAGCCGTTGATATCATTGAAGCCTTCGGATTTATGGTAGGTTGTGAATTGCTTTCGTTTTTACGAAAGAATGTTATTAGTTCCATTCCTTAAGAAAAATATAATCCTCTTATATTTGTTTGGAATAGTTTTAAATGATACGGCTGCCAATTTAAATGTTTTCTACTTTTAATTTTTCTTCTTTCTTTCGTGCACATTTATGGTTGTTCATTAATTTATAATAAATCAGTTTCTTTGCAACATTGAAGCCGTATCACAATAAATCTATATAGTTATATGCCCCTAACAATATAAAAAAGTAAAAAAGCTTAAGGTTATATAAAATTATACGCCCTACAAACCAAATCTAATTATTTGATGCGGTCGCCCCTTGTCATGTCCAGCGCAAAAGTTTCCATTCCGCTGAGGCTGCGGTCAGATATTCATTCCCTATATACATAATGATGGTTGAGCCAAAGTGACGAGCAGCAAAAGTCCTCAGGCAGAGCAGATCATGACATTAACATCTAGCTCTTTCTCAATAGGAACGACCGTGATTCCGTCTGTACGACTCAAACCAGGCGGTTCCATGAAGCAGGAGAATGTAAACCAAGATGAGTGCCCAGCCTTGAAATATTGGTCCTAACAACAAAGTTAAGTTTGTCTTCTCCAACGATGTATTGCCTGGATATCCAATTGTAGAAAGCTGATTGGAAAAATATATTCTTTTACTATATTTACTGGCACTGGTTTCGAGAAATCTTTAAAAAACCACAAAAACCGAAAAACAGTAGTAGACCGAAAAATAGGAAAAAAAATGTAGATTATAGATCATAGCTAGCCAATTACAGTAAATCTATAGCGATTTAAAAAAGTTAAGCACAAATGAGAAATGTAAAAAAGAAGTAAATATATATATATATATATATATATTTAATACAATAAAAGTATCAAATTGTAGATATTAAAAAGTTAATTCTAAAATGTATAGGATGGTTTTTTCGAAACACACGTTTAAACTCTGTAAAAATAGATTTAAATTCTTGCTCCGTGGAAAAATTAGACAGTTGTTTATTTAACATAAGAAAAAGATAATTTATTAAATAAATGAAATACTATATAGAAATAACGAAACCAGCTAAGACTCATTTTGATTTTTGCAAGAAATAGTCGACGTTTCGGTCAATTTAAGAGTGACCTTCATCAGGCTCCGCGGGTTGTTCCGGCGCGTGCGACACACCCGCGCGTCCTCGAATTTTTCTCGCAAAAATCAAAATGAGTCTTAGCAGTAAATCTATTTCGTTATGATAGACACTCACCCTAATTTTAGTACTATATAGAAGAATAACCCTCTGCGGCTGACGTGGTAGTCTGATAGACACCGCAAAACCGAAAACCGTGTATTGCGTCCTTATTTTTCAAATTATGACTCCCGCGTTCTTAGTACCTTCCTACCACGTGCTCATGCGTTTGTTAGTGACCCGGGAGTGGTCGCGGTGGGCGCACACGTCGTTCTACGAGCCAATTTCTGAAGATTGTCAAAAAACATAGTGATTTTGAGGGCATGTAACTTTTGATTGAATCAATATAATTTGCTAATTTCTTTTTTAATTGGTTTTTTAAATGTTAGCTTTGATAAAAATATAACGTTCCTTTAAAATGTTATGGTTTTTATGTTTGTACTTTTAGTATATTTTGACATATCAATAAATATTCTTAAAATTGACATTGGTTTTTTATTGTAACATAATTTATTGATTTTACCTACACCCTAAACGTTCAAAAATAATCTTTACAATAGGTATTTAAAATGAAATTAATAATATATAAGCTACCAAAGTGGTGTCTGGTGGACTACCACGTCATTAGAATTATGAAAATTAGGGCACGTCAGTTGCAGAGGGTTAAAATATATTTTGACCTCAAGTGTATCGTCCTCAGTCGAGTTATAAATAAGAAAGTGTCTAGCCTGCCACCAGCGGCCGTTTAGCAAAACAATATATTCTGTTACTAGTGGCAGAATAACAAAAACAATTATTCTACCACAAGTTTATGATTATTGAAATGTAAATATATGCCTAACTCCGCCCATTCGATAAGTCTTGCTAAGAAGAAGGGCAAGACCAACTCAGCTCACCCCGACTCTATACAATATTTTGGCTACTACTCCTAGAGTGTATATAAAAAGCAGAAGGCGTGAAATGAGGGCAGCCCTCGCCAGCCGTAACAACGGCCAGGCACCTGCGTGACCCGTAGTGGCTGAGGCTGATCGCCGAAGGCGACCATCAAACCGAAGCTGCGAAGGCGAGTGAGAGTGTCTGATCTTTGTTACGCAAGGACGAAGGGGCTGCACTTCCCGCAGCGCCGTAGCCGATGCAGAAATGAATTTGTGACATAAAAATACTTTAGTATTGATAGGTTCAAATGGCCCATAAATTAACTTGGCGGCAGGATAGCCGTTTCTGCTATTCAGCCACCAGTAGCTATACTCACTACGTTCAACCAACGTGTATTGAATATTGTACCTTATCTAGTTGACGTTAGGAAGTTCATTTCAATAATCATAAACTTGTGGTAGAATAATTATTTTTGTTATTCTGCCGCTAGTGGCAGAATATATTATTTTGCTAAACGGTCGCTGGTGGCTGGCTAGACACTTCCTTTAAATTATTTTGAGAGAAGCATTTCAGTAGTTTTAAATATCCCTTCAAATACTTATCTGAAAATATTTTGGTACTAGTTCAGGCTTTGTTTAAAGTTAATTTTTGTTAGATCATTTGTTTCTTATTGATAATTCCACCTTTTAATGCACTCAAATAATATTTACAAAAAACTGTATTGTTTTTCTTCAGATATACTTGTTTATGGGGTGGAAAGTTAAAGAGGGACCTTTATGGTACTCCTCCACATTTTATCAAGTACATAGTTTTGATCTAAGAAAACTAATAATAAGAGTTCCTCAAAATTTCCTTCCTATGTTCATATAATTCACACACACAATAGTTATTCATTATTGCACTCTATCTCAGCTCAACATTCCAATTCCAAATGAACCACGAAACTAATACCACAATAAATTTCCTCTCAAAAGCCAGGAGTCCACTTCTGAACTCGCCAGCTACTAAGGTTTCAGAGAATTAAACTTGTAATTACTGTGATTGCCTCGCTGTACATTCTGTTGGCCTTAGGAGTTCGAAGATCTGAAGGTGCAGATGTGGCATCGACATTCGTACATATATGCATCCAGGCTATGAAGATTGATGCTTGGATATGTGAATCGTTTTTTAACCTGAATAAATATTTCCATAGTACAAAAGGGAGTCAGAAAAAAGCACTTAATCAGTAGATATTGAATATCGATAACAAATTGATTAACAGTAAGTAGAACCATTTAAATATCGCATCTAGGAATATTCGCCACTGTTCAAAATTCTAATTCTAATTCAAATTCGTAATAATAATAAGTATATAATAATATATAATTTCGTAATAATAACATCATCAGGCTGTTGGATACGATTCAATCGAATATGATTCGTATCCAATAGCCTGATGATGTTATTATAACGAAACCGGTCGCTAGTGTAATATAGATATAAAGTGGAACAGTTACCAAGAATGTGTTTTATTGACAAGATGTTTCAAATGTTCCATCAAGAACCAACAACGACAAGTATCAATTATACATTAGTTTTGTCTCTCCCTGCTCTGCCACATGGCGTACAAATATGCACAAAAAAAAATTTAAATATACACAATACATTCACATTTTCAATATAAATAATTATAAATTAAAATATTTAATTGTAATAAACATGCACATACCTTTGGACTCATTGTGTATCGGATAAAATATTCATTTACACCATAATAAGTTTTGTCGATTAAGAAGTTTTTAGATCATTTTTAAACATTTGGATGTCCTCCGCATCTCTTATAGCCTTTGGTAACTTATTAACTAATTGTTTGACAAAGGTTGTATTTTCGAACGCTTTCTAAACAGACCATTACATATTTGTATAAAACATAGAGATAGGTATAGGCAGCTGTAGAGAACGAAAATGACACCCTTGCTTACATTATTGATTTTTTCTTTGATTATTTTCCACAAGCAATGTTAAGGGCTCTTACGATTTATTATTCGGCTTGTATTCGAGAATATGAACACTGGCGAAGATTTCTACGCACAATTTATGTGTAGCAGATTTGTACAATAGACTTCCGCCACAATCGTGGGTCGAGAAATTCTACCGGTAAAGACCTAGCATCTCTAATTTAAATATGACTTGACCTAGGAATATTAAATTTGGACTGTAGGTTTTTTGTTTTAACTAGACATCGGCTAGGAGGGGGTTTTAGAAAATTTCTGCGGGATTGACAGAAACGGAGTCCACACTAGCAACGCTGCAGAGCATCCAGTATTACCTTTCCGTCATGAATAACCATAGAGTAAATTATATATAGGGTATAGAGGCATCAGCCGCTATCTCAATTGAGCGCCATCTGTTGAGCAATGTTGTAAAAACAAGATGCTATGTATATATTTATGAATACTACACATACCCTACGTACGTATAGGACGTACACACCCACTTGTTAATTTTCTTTATTTTTAGTGTTTAATTTGATTAAAACACAAAAAGTAAATAACAATCATTTATTTATTTTCCTTTTATTACAATAAATTAATGCTTCTTCTTGAATATTGTCTTCGGCGTCAAAATCTTTACTGATACTGCCTAATAATTTATTTGTGGATTAACCCCAATTATACGCAAAAAATACACGGGTCAATTATACACGGGTCAGTAAAATATAGCAGAGCCACCAAAGTCCAAAAAACCAGGCCAAGTCGTCGGGAGAAATCACAAAAAACAGCGAAAAACACCATTGAGCACTTCCAAATCTCATTTAATGAAAACGGAATATAAATTAAAAAAAATGACATGACAGATATCCATCTAGTGTTGCCACTTAAGAAAAAATAAATTACCCAAACCTTTTTCAAAAGTATCTAGATTAAAAGAAATTATATTTATAAAAACCAGCTGGAAGTCGCTAAAATTTTCAAGTAATATCTCCTAATAAGATAAGAGCTAATAAAAAGAAAATATAGTAAAGTCGATTTTTTATGGTTAACGTAATGTTGCGTTGTGTATTGAAAATACAAACAATCAGTTTATTTTTCTTCAATGTTTTTTTTTTCAATATTCAAGATGTTTATTGATCATTCTTAAGATATTCTTGTTATAAAGTCGCGAAAACATTTTTAGGGTCTAATAAAAATGAACCGCTAAAAATCTCAAAAATCCGCTAGATCTAGCGACAAAGTCACTAAAATGGCAACACTACTTCCATCTGCCATAGTAATTAACGTTCCGTTTCAACAAAACCCACGCAAACTTCTTTTATTTCAAAGAATTTAGTTTTATCCCGAAGGTATTTTTACTGCAGTTTAATTTATTACGTGATATTTGAAATCATAAAGATTTAATTCTATTAATAAAGTAAACAAATTACTAGACTTTATGAAATAACTATCTAGAGTGGAAAGAAACGTTTTATGTTTGATAGCGCCATCTGTTGAGCAATGTCAGACCATTTTTACTGTCACGATTTTTTACTGGAGCTAAAATGTACTCAGTGAAAGGACCCTGTGAATAACTATAGCGACTATAGTATAACAGAGGAGGTTCCAGATACGACGCAAGCTTCCGATATAAATGGATTTTTCAAAATTCAAATTTATGCATAGGCTGTTTGTTGTTCAAGTTTGTTCAACTTGCTGACTTGTGAACGAAGCAGTCCAATAGTAATGGTAGAACAGTCAGAAATACAGCTTGTTTGAATGTCATCATCAAGGTTCAATCTATGCTGTGAAAAAGTTTTCAATAGAGAAATCATAAATGTTTTACAATGGTTATAACTTATAACACACTATTATTTATTACTATGCAAGACACAAGTATACCTCAGTGTAAAAACAACAACAGTGTAATCGTTACGCAGGTAATAATCCTTTTGGAAAGAGGTTTCTGATTTATGAAGGTTATGGGACAAAATTATGGCTTCGAATCTACAAGTGAAACTGTTACGATCGATAACAAATCTATCGCTTTTACCTATTCAATAATTGGTGGGGTTAGTTTGGAACTCGATGTCGTTACGAAATCATCACAGTTTGGTATCCAAACACGGCAATTGCGCTCAATCGACGAACGATTTCGCAAAGATATCGAGCTGCAAATTGATTCTATAGGATACTTTATTCTGAAAGCACTCTTATCACACATGCAAAACAAGAAAGTGCTGCAGGTTTAGACAGCTGGTTGACCAATCAAATTCGTAAAAACCTCGAGTGATTGTCGTGCAGAAAGTTCATTAAATATGACGAAATACCTGCTCCGTGATTCCTGGCTCCTATCATCGCCCAAGGCTCGCTGGTGCCCCCGAAGAAGTATAAAACGGGCGTCAAAGATAAATTGGGTTTCGAGATTTACCGAGCTTGACCGTGTTGATGTAGGGTGGCCATCAAAAACTATCAATAAAGTTTGACAATAGAGTGTCACTTGTTTCTACATACAAAAAGTTTTTTTTAAACGAAGTTCCTTATGGTAAGTTGTACTCCAGACATTTGGCGAATGAAAGCTAGGCCGAAGAAAGTGCCAGACTTCGACCATCACGATCCTTTTATGTTGATATGTTTACAAACGTATCTTTTTGTATATTACTGCAGGATAGACGTGCGGTGTGCGTGTAAGTACTGAAAAGAACCTGGATCCCATCGGGTGTCCCGGAACACCTCTCGTTCTTTTTGTCAATGTGTTGGCAAAAGGTAAGGTTTTTCCTTTGTGAGACAGGCTATAACAACCTAAGGGTACCTAGATATCATGACCTGACCAACTCAGTTGTGGACGCAATTGAAATCTTGTTTCAGGAGAAACATGATTTTGGAAAGATTGTGGTAGATTGTGGTGTGATGCACAGGTGGTAGGGCTGATGCCGGGCTCAACTGTGGAGGTACCACCATCTTACTTGAAGACCCCCTAGAAGTAATTCGGGGGAGAGTAAGAGGACAGCTCACAGGCAAAAAACCAGGAGGCCCACCATGCCTGGGACCGATGGATGGCGGTATATCCATCCCTAAAAGCCAGGCCTTATATGGAACAGACGGGTGACGGGCAGCGGCGTCACTGGTGCGAGGGTTCCGGCACCGCGCTCACCAACCCGCCTGCCCAGCGTGTGTGAGTATGGGCAATTCTTCCAGGATGACCGCCGGGAGTGGCAAAGTCCTGGAAAGGCTTATGTCCAGCAGTGGACGAACTAGGCTGATGGATGGATGGATGATGGAAAGATTGTGGACGTTTTCAAACAGAATATTTGGTCATTATTAATCTACATTTTCGATGTCTAAATCGTATTAGTTTTTGATTTTATCTTAAACAATAAAATCACATTCAGCTACACATTGGTAAAAAATTGTTAAATTTACGTATTTTAGGGGTTTGTTGTTAAGATATTACCCAAATTTCACGATTTATAGAAATAATGTCAGTGGACTCAGTTTTAAATATTATAACATCATTCAATAGATATCTCACAGTTAGTTGTAATAGCGTTTGTAAGGAGGATTGCGTGTGATGGCGGCTTTTAAAAAATTTTGTGTTTGTTTTTCTTTCTGTCTGACTGCTTGTTTTCGGCACACTTCAAGAACACCTAAGCCACTTTTGCTCAAATTTTGGATGTCTGATCTGGGTCTGTATGAAAAATATACGAAAAAAGTAATCATTTTGTAATGTCTGTATGTCACACGTTTGAATCTAAGAATCTAAGTGTAAATAGAGGGTTAATTAATAAAGGCATAAAAATAAAAAAATAAAATCTTAGCGTCTCCACGGTACAAGTGTATTTTTTCCGTTTTTTTTTTTGATAGCTGGTTTTCTTCTTAAAAAGTCTTGTTTGGAAGATCTCTTATAATAATTTTGAGGTTCCTAAAGTTAATATTAGGTTCCGTACCAAGCTAACTGCACATTTTATTAATAAACTATTGGCAGTTAGTTATCATATTTTAAATAAAAATAAATATATTTTATAAAACAGGATATATTTAAGACATTTTAGATCTGAAAACGTGATTTCATTACTAGGTCAATAGAAAAAAAATCGCAAACAATTTTATTCATCGAAGTACTTAAGACATAAGCTGAAAGGATTTTTAATTACAAGTCCTAATGTAGCCGCAAACTCAAAATTACTGAAGTTTTGCGTGTGTGGCAATTGATTAGAACAGGGTAGACAATTCAAAAACAAAAGCATTGGGGCCTTAACTGTTTTTTTTATCACGAATTATACATAAATAGAAATATATTTTAAATATAAATAAAATCTTTCGATTAAAAATCAGCAGGTATTGTCGGAGATACAACCGTATATTATTGGCATGATGGTACCTTTGGCAATCATATTTTGGGAAAGCATTGTTGTTTTTTTGATATTTACCGTTTTGGACGGCTTATTTGGAAAGCTCATTTCCATCTAGGTCCGTTACGCCAGGGCCACAGCTTCAGGCTTCTGGCGGCGCTTCTTGCTGCGCTTCCAGGTGGTTTTTGCGACGGGCTTTGCCCTGCCACGACACCCGTCGGCGCCTTCCACCGCATCGGATGTATAGCGCGCTCGTTCGCTCAAAACGCTCGACACTTGATTCGTCCTGTGCGCTCGATCACTGTTTCAACCACCCGCCTCCCTGTACACCGCCATCCCGAGAGAGCAAGTCACTCGAAGTCAGACAAGACGCGCGAGTGGCGACCCATGACCGGCTCTATACAAATTCATACATTTGTTCTCTCCACCGGCGCCGTCGCAAGAAGAACCGCTTGGCGCGCCTCTCGAAGCCTGAAGCTGTGGCCGACCGGTTACACCACATACGATGATTATACGCTACACTTCTCATTTCACTATATATCACTATATCACATCTTGCTTGCTTGAAACAATATTAAAATGTACTATTTTTAGTAATTATTTTCGACACTGCATATTGTGGCATTAGGAAGATGTCAATCACAGAGAAAAGCATAAAGAATTATGCAAACTTCCTGATAGCAGCGCGCGCATTAATTTTACGGTGTCGTTTAATTTTTTTTTATTATTACGATCAAATAAACATTGATTTATCATGAATGATAACTAATTACAAAAAATGAACGTTTACCGTGTCGTTTAATTTGTTTTATTATTGCGGTCAAATAAACATTAATTTATCATGAATGATAACTAATTACAAAAAATTAACGGTTAAAAACGTATTAATCTGTAATAAGAAATCAATTAATCCTGCGTCAAAAATAAATGGTTATCCTAAACTTTTTTTCACGAAAGAAGTCCCTTGTCAAAATATTTTTATTGTCAAGCACTAAATACAAAAACGGCTTGGTCTGCGGAATTCTATACTAAAGTCTATCACGGAAGTGACGTACAACAACAAACAAAGAAGCATTCGCTTCAAAAACACAATACGTATTCTTTTTAAGGAAATGTTATTATATTCAAGGAGCCTTTTGAGAAGTCAGTTCAAATGTTTCATTAAACTTTCTATATATTGCTGCAAATCAGTAATAATAAAGTAATAATTGAAAAAAGTTTCTACGGAACCTCGAAGCATAGTCACCTTAATGTAGCTACGTAATTTAGATTAGCTTGCGTCTAAGTTAACTAAAGCCGGCTGTCGACTAGAAAGAACGCCACAAAACACAAAAGTACTTATTTTTCAAGAAATAATGATGAAAATACTTTGATTCGCGGGAATTCTTTACTGGCGTTACTATAAGGCTCGATACCGAGGATTTCATGTATGCATTTCCACTTTATTCTGATACCGCTGATCGGAAAATCTTACGTACTTTAAATTCCCATTTTCTATTTCCGTACTGCAATTTGTTCGTTATTGAACCACGAAAGGTTATAAAGATCTGCATTATTATGCAGAATTTATAAAAGTAGGTATGTGTTTCTATAAAAACATCCTATAAAAAGTGCATTTTTGGCAGCCTATGGCCAGGCCTATTCTACTCCAATTTTTGGCAGCCTATGGCCAGGCCTATTCTACTATGGCCAGGCCTATTCTACTCCAATAATACTTCAAGAAGCTATATTGTATTCAGCGAGACAATGCAAAGCGGTCCATTCAACCTCCTTCAAATTAACGATTTGCTAAATATTTCAAATACTATACTAGATACACTTGTAGTAGATAGCCGGTAAGAATTTCAGCCGGACTTTTTTTCTTGAGATCCGGGTTTGAATCTCTCTGGTTGAGAATGCACCAGTGGTGAAACACTCCCGTCATACCTACATACATAAATAAATAAATATATACTATACTATAGCCTATATAATACCCTATATACACCCTATATATATTACCCTATATACCCTACTCTTTCACTACCTACCTATCTACTATCAATTAACTATTACTATTAATACTGACCTAACATATCCCTACCTAACTAAAATTAACTAAGCCTAAATAAATCTGCCTGAGTCTGCCTAACTCCCCTAACAACTATATTCGAAAACAAAACAGATAAATAAAATATATAAATTGATATGAAGAGTTCTAAGTTAGTGTAGGCCATGATGTGATCGTCTAGTCTTCGGTTAGGACCCGTGAGTTACGTTGTGTGTAGTAATCCTGGTTCTTTTAGCATGAATAGCGATGGACCAAGTCTACGTTAAAATATATGTTGAAACCAAAAATCAAAAGAAACTTTTAAGTAAATAGCAAACTAAAATGTTAAGTGATACGAGTAGATCTTTCAACCTTATAATATTACCATGATCGCTTAAATTAGATACTCTGAAATGGAATATGTTTTGAACTGTGAAGAACTATTCCGACTTAAATTTTCAAAGACGGTAATTGAATGAAAAGAACATATATATTATAATCTAAGTCTTAGTTATTTAAGTTAGGTTTTATAATATGATCCGAACAAACTGGAAGAGATGAAGAATATCAGGATTTCAAAAGATTATCAAATTATCTTTTAGATAGAAACTAGTTGCTATTACAAAGCATATCGAGAATCTGAACTGATAAAAGTCCTGCATAACCTTTAAAGATGTTATGTGGGATTTGGAATGGAATACAGCACCTCCCCGCCGTTCCAGTGAGTTCCGTCTGTACTAAAATCTATCACCTTAACCAAAACAACCACTACGTCATTGCTCAAACTGAACTCCGTCGAATCCTGCCAAAAACAACCCACTTACAACCTACATAGCTTAACGCTTGGTGCTCAATAGAAATGATTTCAACGGATATATGGCCAAAGTGTGATCGTCGGATTAGAACCTTACGTCGCGCTTTAAGTAATAACCTAAATCTTTCACGTGCTAAGTAAATTGGACATAAAATAATTAAAACCAAATTCGTAGGTTTAGATAGAAATTGAAATTCATCAATATTACAAATAATAAAAGGTGAATCAAATCTCTGTAGCAATTCTGCGCCAGTCAGATTCTTAAGAGGCTATACAACCGTGAATTTACTACGTTAAACTAACCCGCTACTTGAAACGATACTTCACACCAAGTTCTGTAAATACTCTGTTTGACCACGTTAAGAACAAAATATATATATTTTTTTTTAATAACCACTACCAATAATTGGGGATGGATGAGATGAGGTATTTCTGAGTTTGAAACTTAATAATTTATTGATGATCAAAGCTGAATAATATTTTAACAGCTGACCTTTATGAATGTCGTAAAACCTATTATTCGTTAGATATTTCTATACGAAAAATAACTTATTTAGTCGGCAATCTTCAAGTAAGCCATAGGACAGTAAGTAAAATTCTTACATCTGTGATTATCTTTTCATAAAATAGAGATTCAAAGTAAGCCATATCAGCAACTTCTCAGAAGTACCTTCCCTTGGATGTGGAATACCCCCTTGACTTTTTTTAGTGTATACTTTTTTTTTTTTAATTCTAAATTTAAGATTTATTTATTTATTTTTAAATTTACGCGCCTATGTTGGTTCCCTGACTACACAACTCTGGTAAAGAACCAACAAGAAATCCAGAGCGTCCCTAAACATAGAAATCACTCGTGTTGCACCATGTCCTATTCAATGATTCAGCCTCTTAACAAATCTACTCAAGTAGTGACTAGCTGTTTCAGATAAAATTAATTTCTTAGATATTGCTTGTAATACTCAAGTTGCTAGGTCAATATGACAATACTAACAAGTAAAAACTTAGACTTTCATATTCAGCGTACAGTCATTCTGTTTACTATTCAATAGAGAACTTCTATCTAGTCAAAATTGTAAAAACTTCTGTAATACAATCGTCTTGTTATATTTAAGACAAGTCAGATAAGTACCAATATCTACATTAGAATTTTATCCTTTTTCTAAAAATCTCTCAAATAAACTTAGATATAAAAATGGTTTCCATGATTTCGGATCTAGAATAATATTTAAGGCTATGTCTGTGCCGGATATTATATTGACTAAAATAGCAACATGAACATTGTATTTGTTCACTTGTGCAAAAAAGAAGTAGGTAAGTCTTATAATGTTGTATGGCATTTTTACCAAAAAGTAGCTTCTCACTATTTATCTGACCCAGATCCATAGTATGGGTTAAGTAGATACTCAACTAGACCATGTTCTGGACTATTTCTGTTGAACCAAGATTGTACTACTTGTCTTGAAATTTATAAAAGCTTGAAGATGTCCTTTATTTTTAGAAACAATCTTCAGCAAATCAATTTATAAAAGCTTGAAGATGTCCTTTATTTTTAGAAACAAACTTCAGCAATAAAATTATGCGATTTACATACTTCCTGGATTCGGAATAATTTTCAACGTTATTAAGGCTATCTCTCGGCCATCTATAATTTTATTATATGACAAACAAATAAATGAATCTACACACACCTGACGAAGTATAGACGCCTTAACCATTTCAGTATAAGGTTGACTATAGTAGTACTGCTTTGCTTGACTACAGAGGAGCTATATTCTAGTCTCCTGGCGAATATAAATTCATTTTTACTAATATACCTTTATTTTCAGGTAAAGTAATTTATAAATCGAAAACATTCCTTCTCCAAAAAGCTGCAAACTCGCAATAACCAAACCTTTTTCCAATATATTTATATAATTGAAATCTTTCCTATTTATAGGGAAATTTATGATTCCAAAATTATTTAAACTAAGCTATGTACATATGTACTGAAGCTTTATTTATTTTAAAATTCATAATTTCGATATCAAAATCACCAACTTTATTTAAGGCTGATCATGTAATTTTTCTCATTGAACACTTTATCATGGAAACCACTCTAAATGGATTAAAATATGAACTTGAGGTCTGCCCTAATTGATAAATGAGCAACTATGGACCCGAAACTATTCTTTCTAGTTGCAAATTCAATACTAGATAATTTCACTGGATGCAAGACTTTACCAAAATAAACCATTTTTATGAAAGGTTACTGCAAAATTGATCAAACAATTATTACAGAATTTGAAACACTTTCTTAATAATATTACATGGAAATATCTCTGATTTTAATTGAGAGAATATTATTTCCAAATTATTCTTTCTATTTGCGAACTCACATAAGATTTTACTCAGATTTTCACAACAAAAGCACTCACTTCAAACACATCACTTACCCTACATAAAGGTCAAACTTTGTTTTCTAAGAAATAATATTTCACTTCACAAACCCATAGTCAAGAGATTGTTTCTGACCAATACCAGTTCTCTCGGCCACAAACCTAAATAATAATCTAGAATTTTCAATAATTCTAGTAACCTGACTGCTCAAACATTTTCCTACCTATATATCTAACACAAAATGTTACAGGCAACAATATTGGAACCTTCTGGAGTTCTGTCCTACCCACTCAACTTCTCACTCTTTCCCGCGTTCTTTTCTATCCCGTAAATAAATTACCACCCTACATCGAAGCATGATAATACTTACTTATTAGTAAGTATAACCTTGAAACTGAAAAATACCAATAATAGATTACCTACCTATGTTTTTACCTGCCTATCATGTCCTAAAACAAATATCCCTAAGCTGTTGGGTGTGTGAATATTTCAAAACTAGAGGAAATTCCTCACATTTACATTTAATTGCGTATGTCAACAGACTCGGGGTGCAATGAGTTCTGGCCTATCCTAGCTAATATTTGATGAAGCGAGGTGAGTTAGTCCTCTAAATGTGCCTAAAAACCTATTACTCCCTAGCCTATCCCTATATGGGTGCAATATGTACATATATAGATAACAAGGATACTTGTGGCCAAAGAACCTACAACCACAAGCGGATTGGAAGGAAAATAAGGTACCCTGCCAAGTGCAATGCAGGAGGAAAGATTTTCTCTCGTGTACAAGCCAGTCTCAGCAGATACTATTAAGGCGCATTTTGCTGACCTCGCCCGAGAGAGGAAATTACTGAAATCGGAAAAACACTCCCGGCGATACCCTACATTATTTGTCCTATACAATTTCAAGGTAATTCCTCGCCATACCAGCTCGAGAAACACCTATGCTACCCACCCCAGCAACCCCAAACTAGCTACGGATCCTATATTTAATTTACTGAAAGCTACGGTACGACTTTAATACTTTATCAACAAATCGCGATTCAAAAAGAAACTTGCCTCACAACTTCCCCTGGCCAGCCAAACCTCACGCCGAAGCGATCATCAGTTTCAAGCCTTCGCGACCAAAACATCCGGCAATACCTACATAAGGTAGCCCAGAATTCTTAGGAAATCATAAGACAAGCCCACTTTGAATATCTAATAAACTATTGATTATGCGCCCGTGACTCTAAATTTTGTACATCAAAACCGAAAATTAAACATTTAGGCTAAACGAGTGCCTGCCGCTCTAAAAAAAATACCTTTGGCAAATACGTCTGCATTGCCCAAGAAGAATCTGCTAATCCTCCCGCAAAAGCGCGCGCAATGGCCTTATAAAACCTTCTCTCCTACTCCTGTTCGACGCCCACGCAACCTTTCTAGATGTCTTTCTATTGGCTAGCCGTCGCCGCTCCAAATCGTACGATATTACGTCACACTAATCATCTCACTGCCTTCCTACAACAAACTTGTTTTAACCAGTTCTTCTATCATCAATTGCTGAATATATTTTAGCCTCTTTCCCCCTTAACCCAAGGTTCAATTTTAGTTACAATTTGTTTTCGCGCCTACAAATCCGATTTCTCCACCGCGGTTTGAACACGCCACATGTAGTTCTGATAATTTTTGAATCTTTCAAAAACATTCGAATTCCAGCCGCCATATTGTTTGCTACACAACAATACTATGCTTTTTAAGATCTTAATGAAATAATGAGCAGCATGAACATTTTGTCACAATGATGTTTAGAGTTACAAGGGAAGGTGAAACCCTTAATGGTTCAATTATTCAATATTTCCTTTACTTTAAGTTGATTATTCATCTAAGCACATGAGTTTTGGTGGACCCTTCGACCTGTGGTTGGTTCCGTCTCAGTTTGGAATGTTGCCAATTTACCGAAACTTCTAAGTATTAAGGTTCATACATCATCTGTATGTTTATTATGAATAAGTACATAATAATTGTCCATTTTAGTGATACCCAATGACAGCATATCATGTGGAATGTTACATTCGCCCCCGAAATATTTACGCAGGCTTTCTATCTAACCGGAGTAAATCTTTCCCCCAAAAAGAAAAAATAATTATCACTAACACGGACCCAGCTTAATCTTCCCAAACGAATTATCATAATTTTTACCAGAATATGCTTGTTGTATGTATGTCTTATGACCAATCCTTTAACATGAATCACTAGTATCCAGATTCCCCTACAATAGATTAATAATGGATATATTTTACTTCGATCGATAGAGGTCTGGCAGAGACGAGGGTGCCGAAGTTGTGAATTTCAACATATCCTGTGATAATAATATGGCCATCCAATGCAATTCAACTTTTCAATTATACTAGATCTGCCATCGCTTATCCCAAATCTCACCAGATCTAACTATCAATGGACCTCCTCATAATAAATATCCCTTTATTTACCCATCCCAGGTGGAAACTTTCCTCTAATAACCCTTGAAAATCTCATGGCACATGTATAGTGTAGTTTAAAGGATAGCTTTTAGCTTCTTGTGTAGTATGGACTTATCATGTACTTTTTCTTTGTATTTTAACCTAACTCCAATTTTCCATAATAAGCCATTTGTTAAATGTAGTGTTTCTGGTTCTAACCATGATAATTTAATCCTTATCGACATATCTGTTACCCCCTTAAAGCCTCTTTTTAACTTCATACTTAAGGGAAATAATATATATACATATTCCGTACAGATAGGTATTGGGATATTTTCTTTTCACCTTTTCTCACTCTCGTTAGTCTTACATCCCACTCTAAGGAGTCACCAGCACATCTGATTAGGATTCTTTAAATTTCCGGGTTTAAATTATAATATTAAGTCGTTGAGTATGAAATTGCTTGTTAAACAAACAACTTCATCATAATTTATTGTTTTATTATTATTTTGAAGATAAAGTTGTCCATGCTAGTAATTTCCGCGGATTCATTTCCTTATCAAACTGCGGTAATTAAAGTTGTAAGGAAAAGTTAAAATCTGAGAAGATCAAAAATTTAGTAAGTCAGTTTTCTTGCTTACTCGGATGCGGAATAATTTCATAAGGTCTTATGCCTATCTTATAGTAAAGAAAAAAAAATAATATTTTACTTCCTTGCAAAATAATAAAATGAACGATGATTCCATCCACTCCTGACGATGTGCAAAGTCCTGATCTGCATAGTACAGGAACATATACACTTAGCACGGCATTGCTTGGCTAATGGGGTGGAGTTTCCCCGGAATGAATGAAGGCATCTTTTCATTCAGATAAATTTATTTGAAATTAGCTATTATTCCTTCTCCAAAAATAAGACATGAAAACCCGACTATATTATAAAAAAATCACACTATTTTTAAATTTGTAAATCCAAAATAATACCGTAACCCCCCATCCATGATTCTACCTATACTCAGACTGAGTGAATTATCCCTTCAGTCCAATCGACAAACCAACTACGCCTATTACAGTATACATAAGAACAGACAAACTAACTCCATGATTGGTATTACTGCTAAAATTTAAGGAATATCTGTACGTACTTCATGTACCTACTTTATGACCCCCCCATCACTACATCAATAATAAAAATTTCCCATCATATGTAGATTTTAAAAATATATATATATATATTCATTGATACAAGGACATAGTATTGGCTTTATATCTTCCACAGTATGAGGAACCTTGATAAGAACCTTTGATCTTGTTTTATGACAAAGTTACCTAGCATTATTGAGATAGCTACTATTGCATAATGTAATAAAAACCATAATAAGAACCATTCCTTTCTCATAATGCAAAAAAAAAATAAAAAATAAGAAATGAAAATCCTAGTATAATAATCAATTATATACCCAATATAAGTCGAAGACTCCACCAACAAGAGCACAATTCTTAAATAAAATTGAATGATCTTCTGAGCTTGTCTATAAAATATATGAACCTACACAGATGACAAAGATTTATCTTGATATTTCAATTTAATTGACAAAATCTTTGTTTTACATTTAGAAATTACTTTTATTAAAAAGAAGAGATACTCTACGAATCAAGCACAATTACCAACTCTAGCCTATGTCACAATTTACATTTTGACAATGATTAAAAGAGTTGACCCCAGACAATGAACGATGCAAGACACCTCACCGACAAGAGCTAAGCTCTTAAATAATTGATGAAGTGAAAAGAAAAGAAAATTAAAAGTTACGCGCGTTTGGATGAAATTAAAATGTCTATACCGAAAGTGAACTATTGATCAAGTTAACGTAACACAAAGATAGTTGGCCGTCTTTACTCTCTTTTTGTTTTCCTCAACGTATTTTAACTAAAATATGTTGTGTAAATCCTCTTAGTAGAGTAGACTCACCCCTCTATTAAGATCATCCAAGTATTCTATTACTACGAACCCAGATTAGATTCTGTTTTGATTTCTGTTCCTATGAAATTCGTGAAAACCTAACTAATGGAAGTATACTGTGTATTAAAATCCAAAGCACATACATACATACAATACCTAAGTACTAAATAAATATTTGTAAACAAAACTTTTGACATGACAAGTAACTTATATTTTCTTTGACCTTTAAATCCTAACTAGTGATACCTGCTTCTATACACGTAATTCCACGAATTGTCATAATATTGTTCTCTTTCGCACAGTTTTATTATCTAGTATTTGTATTTTTCAATAAATTTCAGATTTAACAACTCGCGATTAACTAAATTGAAGTAGATTCTAATCCTAGAATATTTCATTTGTCCTTCACTATTTTATCCAATAACCCACAAGCTTACAACTCACGGTTTATTTAAAATCAAAATTAATGAACGAAATTGTAAACATTTAGCGCGAAACAACCTATTTCATCGATAATGACGTGAATAACAAAATTGGTCATACATCGCTCTCCTCGAAAGCTAGCAAAATTTTCAACCTTATACGCGATCATTTTTTTTTGTTCTCCTTGTAACACCCTATCGATGTCAGCTTTACGTGTCATAAAGGCTAAAATTACTGATTCGACTGAATGCTCTATACTAGTATTGGATAAACATTGATAATTAATCGATTATTCTATATTATATTCACTTCCGCACAATCTGTTGTCCAGTAAAACAATCGATAATCTGCACGTCCTTCAGTATTGATTTTGAAACGAGTTACTTAATAGTCTGTGGTCATATATATATATTTTGTGACAGAATAAAGTTCTTCTCACAAAATAAGTCATAAAACATTTTCATACTTAGTCATTGACAATAAGTACTTTGACTTTGCATAGTGGTTCTATTATTTATTTACTTGTTTAGTTATTAGTAATTACAAAAAAGTTCAACTTATGAAAACCCAAGTTTAATTTAAGATAAGTATCTAAAAAAAAAACTATTGATTAACTATCGATATATCGTTGGGATTTTCGTAAACCATCGATACTATCGAAACTCTATGTATCGTTGTCTAACTAACATTACTTTATACTGATCATGACCACCCTCTGAGACTTATTTTATTAGCTTTTCAATATGCTTCAATGCACTTAGCGGAACAAAGAAAATGATACATAGACAAGAGACCGTGAGTAAATGAAATAAATAAGTCATCACCCTATTCGTTACCTATATAACTTAAATTTTCTTCACTCTTTTAGCTCAGTTGATTGGGCAAAATTGAGCCATATCAGAATCGAATGCTGCTTATCGAGTGCAACAAACTGAACGCTCCCATCTCGTGTTTCTTAACTTTATGACTCCGAATGCAAAATCCCACTTACATCATAGATATAATAATACTATTAACATTTACTCGTTCTACGATTTACATCATTGAGTCTGAAATTGACACGTATCAGTAAATCACATTCAAAACAAACAATCACATTATACCCCTTTCATATCAACCGTCAAAATTATATTTTCTTTGATTTTCTATACCTATCACCCGTCCCTTGGCTAACACATCTAATTTAACTCCCTAATCAATGTTGGTCTGTCACTATTATCGTGTAATGTTTCATAACTAGCCTCCATTAGGGTATCGAATACTCTGATAGGTAACAATTTAATATTCACTTTATGTGTTCGTTTGATCTATCACTCGCCCCCCATCCCCATAATCAATGTTAGTTTGTCACCTCATAAGCGAAAGTTTCCTAAATCAGGTTTTCTCAAGGCAATACGAAAACTCAGTCAGATAACAGATTAAAATTTAATTTTCTTGAATATAATCTTATTTAATTATTTAAGATCCATATTCTTATATTTATGACTTTTACCCATTTATTTATTCCCATATTGATCTTATCTTTGAAACATTCTATACATCCATACTCTCGATCATTCTGTTAATAATTATTTCCTGTTTAACATACACTCGCCCCCAGCTGACTACTTCCCTAGGTACTGTTCTGGATGTCACAACTCTCGCGCAACCCTTAGTCTAGTCTATAAAAATAAATGAATATGCCTCTGCCTCTAAATTGTATTTGCACATTGCTCAGAATATACACATTCTTCTTTTAACCTAATCAATCTTCCTAACATACGCTTTAATGATTTGACTAATGTCTAGTGTTCTTATTTCCCTACTCCCTGTCTGTGTCAAACGAGGTGCTTTCAATTTGACCGTCCACCGACGCCTGTGCAACGACCGATGTCGACAAGAAAAGCATAAAATGCGTGCACGAAAAGAAAACGCGTATGAACTGTGACGCAGCAAAACACATAAACGCCGCCTGTCGTTCTAGTCAAGCAGATAAATCTCATTCATATCTATCAGAATTATTATATACCTACCTATCTGGTGGTACCTACTTTCTATATCAGTGTGAAATTTTACTTTATAACTGTAGACTATATGTACTTGTAAGGTATGAAGATAAACCAACACAAATTCTAAAAGACTAGACTTGCCTACAGTCTTACAATTATACACATTGAAATTCTACCGGTAATTCATCTATTTTGTTTTAAAAACCACAATACTTCATTATAGGAATCTTATCTCATTCGTATCTTAGTCTAAAACTGCTTCTCAAACACTGTACACTAAATTGTCTTCAAGTATCATCAAGCCAAGAATACACCTAACCAAGTACTGAGTAAAGTTTTATTTCATTGAACTAAATTTCCTACCAAACATGTTACTGAAAGTCATTGAAACTAATCTAATATTAGGCCTTCTTTCTTGCAAAACGTATAATTGATAACCTATTTCTAATACAACATCCTTCTACCTAACATTTCCTAATTATCGAAGTCAATATACACCAAGAACAAAAATAGTGGTCTGCTCTCATTGTACTGCCAACACATAGATATGGGTTCATGCTTGAAACCATAATTTATAATGTACATACTATCTATGTAACAGCATAAATGTAATAAATATTAAGTACTGAATACTAGCAATAGTATATGAAATTTATATATTTATATATATAAATACATTACCAGTATTTTACACAGTCAATCCCCAACTACTTACAAGTCTTTTTTTTTTTAAATTTAGTTAGTTAACTTATGTATCCCAAACCATAAACAGAATTTAATGCAAAGATTTTACTTTTATTGCTTGAGTATTTCAAAAGACAATAAAAATAATTAGCTCATACTTCCATCATATAATAATATTCTTTACATGTTAATACAATACTGTATCGAAATGATTAGTACATGCATGTACTCATAATAATGTTGACCACCCTATAAAATCTTTATGTACAACCGGCCACTATTCTAACTTTCTATAGCTATGATATTATGATGCATGTGTCTGTCATTGTATAGTGTTATATACTGACCTATAGTTGAGAATATAAAGTATTACCTACACTCGCTAACCGTAAACAATTTATACCACCATGAGATCACATCACATTCATTCAATGTAAACCTGTTATATCGTCAGCCTTACACACACATTACTGTTTATTTCTTTATTCATCCCTACAACTTGACAACCTAGTCCATTTTGGCAAAATTATACACTAGATAGGTACATATTATTTACGCCCCCATAAATTTGATTGTATGAAAATACACCAATACTTTACAATTGATTATCAAATAAATAAGCTCGCATAAATAATTCTAAGTGTGATTACTATCTACATCTACTTTAGACAAGAAATGAGCACCAACCCCTTCTCAAGTGGGTCAATGTTTACAACCAGTAACCAAATTAGCCAAATATAATATAATTCTTTATTGAAATAAAAATATTTCTACTAGAAATAAAAACACTAAAGGGTCTCTTTATCTGCAAAATTAAATGATAAATTAGTTACGGTTATTTACTATTTACTTATTATTTACTTCTGGACTGGAAATGGCCCACAGACTAAAGTTTGACCATCTCTGCCTCAAAGTTCGTAACCAAATAATTTTAAAGTATTTTACTTATACCTTACAAGGTACTATGATATAATTCCATATAAAATGCATTAAATTCTTTACGACTTTAACCTTTGTTTTAGATTAACTACCTTTTTATACTGAACACTGTCAGAATATGCAACCAAACCGGAATAAATACGACAACAAGCAGACTTTAAGCTTTTTGACAGTTAAATGCATACTAACTAGTGCTTTCCTTCACATACACACACAATACATCCATAACCTGTTCGCATGTATTTACTCTATCTTATGAATGGTCAGAATACAGTTGGCAATGAGAAAATTGATAGGTAAATTGACTCATTGTCAATCATTCTTACATCCACTGGCCACATACACAAAAAAAAACTTTCCATACTATTACATAATAGTCTTGACCAAAAACCAAAATGAGTACTATATCTTTTATTCTATTGTAAACCCACTACTTCACTATGTAAATTTTCGCCCCATTTTCACACAAAAATAATATAAATATAATTTACAAACGCCCTATGTTTCAGTTAACATTTCAACCACTCACCAACCCTCTTATATCTAACAGCATCCAAACTACTCTGAATTCCCATTAAACCTTCCAAGCAGTCAATATAAATATCTAAGACCCAATATAATAAATCCAATTCATATCATTCATCCTAATAACAACCTATAATTTCATTTTTCATACTTCACTCTACTGACCACCATAGAAGGGTATACTTGTACTAAAGAAATGACTTCTGTTCATCTAATTCATACATAACAATCTGATATCATCAATGGAAAACTTTTCTATCTAGGTATATATGGTAATTCTCTTATTCTATAGATATGTAAAATATCCTAAAACTATAAGTGTCCTTATTAGACTATTTTATATTGGCTCGCCTCTACGTAGCTATACCCTATCCTAGTCTATTTTACAAAGATAATTAGATAATTTAGTTTGCGTAAAACTTTAGAATTACCAAAGTATGTATTCATTCAAATCCGAAGTTAGTACCTCAGTTCTTCTGAATATATATAATATTAGCGTATATAATCTATTATAATATTTAAGTTATTGAGTCACAGTTTGTTTGTATAAATAACCTAGTGTCCTGGTTCCATCTATACTAACAAAAACGCATTACTACTTAATTGTACTAGGCTTTCGTATGCGTGTGTGCAGTCAAGTGTCAAACTAGTTAAGTTGATGTTGCATCCCAACGATAGGTGGAGCTAGTATCTAAATAATTGTAAACCTACATCGCGGTGTCAAGGTTTCTTTGAATCACAGTATGATTATATAAATGTCCTAGTAAAGTGGCTCCATCTATACTAACAATAACGCATCACTATTCAATTGCATTAGGCCCTCGTATGCGTGTGGACAGTCAAGTGTCAAACTAGTTAAGTTGGTGTTGCATTCCAACGAAAGGTGGAGCTAGTATCTAAATAATTGTAAACCTACATTGCGGTGTCAAGATTTCTATGATTTGTTTTGAAAATTGGCACGCCCCCTATTCAGTATTAAGCTGACCTGTTTTGATTTCTACTGCGAAAGAATTGCATCTTATTTTTGCTTGAACAAAAACGACCCCTATGCCCTCAGCAAAACGCATACAGTTTTATGAATCACAAAGTGAACCGCCAAATTGTATGACATTTTTAGGTTAGATTCATACACCACATGGAGCCGGAAATTGCCGAGAAAATACGAATCGCTGAACCTTATTGCCTCATCTTAGTCTACTAACCATTTT
This sequence comes from Ypsolopha sequella, assembly GCA_934047225.1. NCBI lineage: Eukaryota > Metazoa > Arthropoda > Insecta > Lepidoptera > Ypsolophidae > Ypsolopha > Ypsolopha sequella. The sequence continues at coordinate 28,714,331 of OW203987.1, forward strand.
TCTACCAAAGTAAGCCTACATAATATATAAAGAAAAACCGCTCACTACTATTCATCTCAAACCTCAATTGTCCCCTTCAAATCCCTCAATCTAATTTAGTCATAAATATAACCTTAGATAAGAAAATATGCCTACCCCAGGCAGAGAATACAACTTTTACCTGCTACGACCCCGACACACTCCTTTCGTTTCTTCAACAAATTTCAATTTAACCTAGTTTAACCTAGCTTGTGCCTATGAAAAGATAAACAGGGGCCACAAACTTCCATCCACCACGACCCTAACACACCTCTTTTATCTTTGACCTGACATCAAACTTACCTATTGTCACCTTCAGATTCCTTAATCCAATTAATTCATAAACATAAAGCCTTAGAGTGGTAGGCAGAGAACACAACTTTTACCTGCTACGACCCCAACACACTCCTTTCATTTCTTCAACAACTTTCAAATTAACCTAGTCTAACCTAGCTTGTGCCTATGAAAAGATAAACAGGGACCACAAACTTCCATCCACCACGACCCTAACACACCTCTTTTGTTTTTTAACCTGACATCAACCATACCTATTGTCACCTTCAGATTCCTCAATCCAATTAATTCATAAACATAAAGCCTTAGAGTGGTAGGCAGAGAACACAACTTTTACCTGCTACGACCCCGACACACTCCTTTCGTTTCTTCAACAACTTTCAATTTAACCTAGTCTAACCTGGCTTGTGCCTATGAAAAGATAAACAGGGACCACAAACTTCCATCCACCACGACCCTAACACACCTCTTTTGTTTTTTAACCTGACATCAACCATACTTATTTTTCAATTACTTTCCTAACTTATTTGTCCTACGTCATGGAAAAATACACCTTTGTTTCCAAAATAATAAAGTCAAGTCAAGCCTAAACCTATATCATGGCGATATTAATACTTATTCTTTACAACTTTGTAAGATAACCGTCTGAAATTTTTTCCTGTTTATTTTTTTGATACTACCTACATGAAAATTCTTTACTCGTGTTCTACTAACAAACCAAAAAACTATGAAAATTGTCGTATTCAAAAATGGATATTGAAATAATAAAGTGAGATCTGAGAAAGCACGCTTTACTCTTCCATAAAAAAAAAAGAGATGGATGGCTAATCGTCTACTTTGATCAATGAAATTTATGTTAAACGCTATTATGCTTCCGTCTTCACGATACCAGTTGACTAACTCAGAACACCGTTCATATCAATAATTCTGAACTAAAAATTTTAAATAGCTTATCTAATTTTACTGCATGATATTACTACATATATTCAAGCTAATGTCCTGGTCACGGCTAAATCAGTTGAAACACTCCCGTCATACCTACATACATAAATAAATAAATATATATACTATACTATAGCCTATATAATACCCTATATACACCCTATATATATATTACCCTATATACCCTACTCTTTCACTACCTACCTATCTACTATCAATTAACTATTACTATTAATACTGACCTAACATATCCCTACCTAACTAAAATTAACTAAGCCTAAATAAATCTGCCTGAGTCTGCCTAACTCCCCTAACAACTATATTCGAAAACAAAACAGATAAATAAAATATATAAATTGATATGAAGAGTTCTAAGTTAGTGTAGGCCATGATGTTATCGTCTAGTCTTCGGTTAGGACCCGTGAGTTACGTTGTGTGTAGTAATCCTGGTTCTTTTAGCATGAATAGCGATGGACCAAGTCTACGTTAAAATATATGTTGAAACCAAAAATCAAAAGAAACTTTTAAGTAAATAGCAAACTAAAATGTTAAGTGATACGAGTAGATCTTTCAACCTTATAATATTACCATGATCGCTTAAATTAGATACTCTGAAATGGAATATGTTTTGAACTGTGAAGAACTATTCCGACTTAAATTTTCAAAGACGGTAATTGAATGAAAAGAACATATATATTATAATCTAAGTCTTAGTTATTTAAGTTAGGTTTTATAATATGATCCGAACAAACTGGAAGAGATGAAGAATATCAGGATTTCAAAAGATTATCAAATTATCTTTTAGATAGAAACTAGTTGCTATTACAAAGCATATCGAGAATCTGAACTGATAAAAGTCCTGCATAACCTTTAAAGATGTTATGTGGGATTTGGAATGGAATACAGCACCTCCCCGCCGTTCCAGTGAGTTCCGTCTGTACTAAAATCTATCACCTTAACCAAAACAACCACTACGTCATTGCTCAAACTGAACTCCGTCGAATCCTGCCAAAAACAACCCACTTACAACCTACATAGCTTAACGCTTGGTGCTCAATAGAAATGATTTCAACGGATATATGGCCAAAGTGTGATCGTCGGATTAGAACCTTACGTCGCGCTTTAAGTAATAACCTAAATCTTTCACGTGCTAAGTAAATTGGACATAAAATAATTAAAACCAAATTCGTAGGTTTAGATAGAAATTGAAATTCATCAATATTACAAATAATAAAAGGTGAATCAAATCTCTGTAGCAATTCTGCGCCAGTCAGATTCTTAAGAGGCTATACAACCGTGAATTTACTACGTTAAACTAACCCGCTACTTGAAACGATACTTCACACCAAGTTCTGTAAATACTCTGTTTGACCACGTTAAGAACAAAATATATATATTTTTTTTTAATAACCACTACCAATAATTGGGGATGGATGAGATGAGGTATTTCTGAGTTTGAAACTTAATAATTTATTGATGATCAAAGCTGAATAATATTTTAACAGCTGACCTTTATGAATGTCGTAAAACCTATTATTCGTTAGATATTTCTATACGAAAAATAACTTATTTAGTCGGCAATCTTCAAGTAAGCCATAGGACAGTAAGTAAAATTCTTACATCTGTGATTATCTTTTCATAAAATAGAGATTCAAAGTAAGCCATATCAGCAACTTCTCAGAAGTACCTTCCCTTGGATGTGGAATACCCCCTTGACTTTTTTTAGTGTATACTTTTTTTTTTTTAATTCTAAATTTAAGATTTATTTATTTATTTTTAAATTTACGCGCCTATGTTGGTTCCCTGACTACACAACTCTGGTAAAGAACCAACAAGAAATCCAGAGCGTCCCTAAACATAGAAATCACTCGTGTTGCACCATGTCCTATTCAATGATTCAGCCTCTTAACAAATCTACTCAAGTAGTGACTAGCTGTTTCAGATAAAATTAATTTCTTAGATATTGCTTGTAATACTCAAGTTGCTAGGTCAATATGACAATACTAACAAGTAAAAACTTAGACTTTCATATTCAGCGTACAGTCATTCTGTTTACTATTCAATAGAGAACTTCTATCTAGTCAAAATTGTAAAAACTTCTGTAATACAATCGTCTTGTTATATTTAAGACAAGTCAGATAAGTACCAATATCTACATTAGAATTTTATCCTTTTTCTAAAAATCTCTCAAATAAACTTAGATATAAAAATGGTTTCCATGATTTCGGATCTAGAATAATATTTAAGGCTATGTCTGTGCCGGATATTATATTGACTAAAATAGCAACATGAACATTGTATTTGTTCACTTGTGCAAAAAAGAAGTAGGTAAGTCTTATAATGTTGTATGGCATTTTTACCAAAAAGTAGCTTCTCACTATTTATCTGACCCAGATCCATAGTATGGGTTAAGTAGATACTCAACTAGACCATGTTCTGGACTATTTCTGTTGAACCAAGATTGTACTACTTGTCTTGAAATTTATAAAAGCTTGAAGATGTCCTTTATTTTTAGAAACAATCTTCAGCAAATCAATTTATAAAAGCTTGAAGATGTCCTTTATTTTTAGAAACAAACTTCAGCAATAAAATTATGCGATTTACATACTTCCTGGATTCGGAATAATTTTCAACGTTATTAAGGCTATCTCTCGGCCATCTATAATTTTATTATATGACAAACAAATAAATGAATCTACACACACCTGACGAAGTATAGACGCCTTAACCATTTCAGTATAAGGTTGACTATAGTAGTACTGCTTTGCTTGACTACAGAGGAGCTATATTCTAGTCTCCTGGCGAATATAAATTCATTTTTACTAATATACCTTTATTTTCAGGTAAAGTAATTTATAAATCGAAAACATTCCTTCTCCAAAAAGCTGCAAACTCGCAATAACCAAACCTTTTTCCAATATATTTATATAATTGAAATCTTTCCTATTTATAGGGAAATTTATGATTCCAAAATTATTTAAACTAAGCTATGTACATATGTACTGAAGCTTTATTTATTTTAAAATTCATAATTTCGATATCAAAATCACCAACTTTATTTAAGGCTGATCATGTAATTTTTCTCATTGAACACTTTATCATGGAAACCACTCTAAATGGATTAAAATATGAACTTGAGGTCTGCCCTAATTGATAAATGAGCAACTATGGACCCGAAACTATTCTTTCTAGTTGCAAATTCAATACTAGATAATTTCACTGGATGCAAGACTTTACCAAAATAAACCATTTTTATGAAAGGTTACTGCAAAATTGATCAAACAATTATTACAGAATTTGAAACACTTTCTTAATAATATTACATGGAAATATCTCTGATTTTAATTGAGAGAATATTATTTCCAAATTATTCTTTCTATTTGCGAACTCACATAAGATTTTACTCAGATTTTCACAACAAAAGCACTCACTTCAAACACATCACTTACCCTACATAAAGGTCAAACTTTGTTTTCTAAGAAATAATATTTCACTTCACAAACCCATAGTCAAGAGATTGTTTCTGACCAATACCAGTTCTCTCGGCCACAAACCTAAATAATAATCTAGAATTTTCAATAATTCTAGTAACCTGACTGCTCAAACATTTTCCTACCTATATATCTAACACAAAATGTTACAGGCAACAATATTGGAACCTTCTGGAGTTCTGTCCTACCCACTCAACTTCTCACTCTTTCCCGCGTTCTTTTCTATCCCGTAAATAAATTACCACCCTACATCGAAGCATGATAATACTTACTTATTAGTAAGTATAACCTTGAAACTGAAAAATACCAATAATAGATTACCTACCTATGTTTTTACCTGCCTATCATGTCCTAAAACAAATATCCCTAAGCTGTTGGGTGTGTGAATATTTCAAAACTAGAGGAAATTCCTCACATTTACATTTAATTGCGTATGTCAACAGACTCGGGGTGCAATGAGTTCTGGCCTATCCTAGCTAATATTTGATGAAGCGAGGTGAGTTAGTCCTCTAAATGTGCCTAAAAACCTATTACTCCCTAGCCTATCCCTATATGGGTGCAATATGTACATATATAGATAACAAGGATACTTGTGGCCAAAGAACCTACAACCACAAGCGGATTGGAAGGAAAATAAGGTACCCTGCCAAGTGCAATGCAGGAGGAAAGATTTTCTCTCGTGTACAAGCCAGTCTCAGCAGATACTATTAAGGCGCATTTTGCTGACCTCGCCCGAGAGAGGAAATTACTGAAATCGGAAAAACACTCCCGGCGATACCCTACATTATTTGTCCTATACAATTTCAAGGTAATTCCTCGCCATACCAGCTCGAGAAACACCTATGCTACCCACCCCAGCAACCCCAAACTAGCTACGGATCCTATATTTAATTTACTGAAAGCTACGGTACGACTTTAATACTTTATCAACAAATCGCGATTCAAAAAGAAACTTGCCTCACAACTTCCCCTGGCCAGCCAAACCTCACGCCGAAGCGATCATCAGTTTCAAGCCTTCGCGACCAAAACATCCGGCAATACCTACATAAGGTAGCCCAGAATTCTTAGGAAATCATAAGACAAGCCCACTTTGAATATCTAATAAACTATTGATTATGCGCCCGTGACTCTAAATTTTGTACATCAAAACCGAAAATTAAACATTTAGGCTAAACGAGTGCCTGCCGCTCTAAAAAAAATACCTTTGGCAAATACGTCTGCATTGCCCAAGAAGAATCTGCTAATCCTCCCGCAAAAGCGCGCGCAATGGCCTTATAAAACCTTCTCTCCTACTCCTGTTCGACGCCCACGCAACCTTTCTAGATGTCTTTCTATTGGCTAGCCGTCGCCGCTCCAAATCGTACGATATTACGTCACACTAATCATCTCACTGCCTTCCTACAACAAACTTGTTTTAACCAGTTCTTCTATCATCAATTGCTGAATATATTTTAGCCTCTTTCCCCCTTAACCCAAGGTTCAATTTTAGTTACAATTTGTTTTCGCGCCTACAAATCCGATTTCTCCACCGCGGTTTGAACACGCCACATGTAGTTCTGATAATTTTTGAATCTTTCAAAAACATTCGAATTCCAGCCGCCATATTGTTTGCTACACAACAATACTATGCTTTTTAAGATCTTAATGAAATAATGAGCAGCATGAACATTTTGTCACAATGATGTTTAGAGTTACAAGGGAAGGTGAAACCCTTAATGGTTCAATTATTCAATATTTCCTTTACTTTAAGTTGATTATTCATCTAAGCACATGAGTTTTGGTGGACCCTTCGACCTGTGGTTGGTTCCGTCTCAGTTTGGAATGTTGCCAATTTACCGAAACTTCTAAGTATTAAGGTTCATACATCATCTGTATGTTTATTATGAATAAGTACATAATAATTGTCCATTTTAGTGATACCCAATGACAGCATATCATGTGGAATGTTACAGTGGGATTTTCAGAACTCATGTGTGTAGTATTTGTAAATTTACCACTTGTAAGAAAAGACTCTGAGGTATACCTGCATGCCCTGAAAAGTATGTATTTGTGCTCGAAGTATGGCGATAAGTATATCACGTTGGGACGTGAAAGTAGGGTGTAGGGTGTTGACGGATTTATTGACAGTCGACACTTGAAAACACCCCTGCCACCCCCTCGGGGTATATGACACGACGGTTTGTAAGGAATTCTTCGTTTTTGTAGTTACAAACACATATTGTCATGACATTAATCCCCAAGGGAGTGGTAAGGTGTTTCTAAGTGTGAACTGTGAAATGCACACAGTCCACACTTGTAACACCAGTATTTCAGTGACTATTATCATAGATAAATAAAGGAAGGATAGATTGCTCACTCCATACATTAGAAAAAAGCCCGCGTAAAACTTATTATTTTCGCCGGTACCTAGTAGTTCGACTTATTATTTTTGATGTCGCTACTATACTAGATAAATTGTGACATACCTAGTGCCATCTATCGAACAGTTGATGAAATGAAATTCGATGTGTGTGTGTGTGTGTGAGGGTGTGAGAGGGTGTGTGTGTGTATGTTGCAACTAACCCTGCGTTCCGGAATAGAATTATATCGCTAAAATCGATTACGAAAGTATGAAGTGAATGGCTTATGATCCATTGTAATTCTATTTCGGACCGCAGGGTATACTGCGCCCACAAAAACAAAAATTTGCTAGAATACGACAATTACGTGTGACAATATGTGCGCCATCTACCGGAATTCGGAATAACCATCTGCACGCTTAGTTAGATTGCCATCTTACCACGGAAAGTTTAATGATTAATGACACCTGATTAAGAATTCACTATTTTCTGATGTGATGTTATGAAAATTTCGTGTTTTTATTCATAAAATAAATAAATATGATGAACCAGAACAGTAAAATGCTATATTTCGTCTATTTCAGACAAATTTTATTTCCAGCGAGACAAGTAACGCCATCTAGCAACGTTACTTATAGTATTGCGAACAGTACAAGGAGATATCAATCTATCCTTCCTTTATTTATCTATGCTATTATCATATTATTATCAGTGATAAGCTTTAACGCCGTACTTCGAGCGCAAAAACTCGTAGTTACTATATTTTAGTTTAATGATATAGTGAAGTTTTGCTAATACTAGTATTAGTACCAGCTGGTACTACATGTTTTCGACAGTCATATCGCATTATAATCAAAGCTTTACTCTACTTATATAAACAAACATTGTTTGTTTTGACTCATAAAACACGTACAAACGTTAAAATTTCATGAATTGCAAATGTGTAATTGACAGTTGCAAATTCGTTTAACACGTTGTTGCTGTCCTATTGTGAAAATGCGATTTTCCACCATGAAATTTGCAAGTTTGTTAACTCACTTGCCTGGATTTTAATCGGGTATTTTTAATTTTATGCCTGCGTATAAAAGTTAATGGCGGCATATTGATATTTTTTATCGTTACGGCTTTTTTAACGGTCGTAATAATAATGTAATGGCAACAAATGGACATTTTGTTTTTATTTTCATAGGAATAAATTTATTATTAGTAATCATATTGGCATATTACCGATGGCCCGATGGCGAGACGATATCGTTAGGGCTGGTTGGTGGGCAGTGAATGAGGCTGCCGAGAGACCGACGAAAAAAGCGTGGAGAAGAAGAAGCCTATGCCCAACAGTGGGTTGATGTGGGCTGAATGATGATGAATCATATTGGAAGAAGTTATAGTCAACATTTTTTTTCTCAGAAGTAATAGCGCTATGAAGCTTCAGTTAGCTGATATTATTATTTATTTTTAAAGAAAGAAAGAAAAAAGAAATCAAATTGAAATTTATTGACAAAAAACATAAACTGAAACTAAACTTATAAGAGAACAGATATGAAAATTTTTAATAAAAGAATTTAATATTAATACTAAACATACAGCTTTATATTTAATATACATACAGTTTTGGCAAATGGATGCATACTGAGCAAATGCTGTCTGTAAAATGTAAAAACTACAAACAGCGCTGGTTTTAATGGCAGTTGACATGTATTTCAACATATACGAGTATTACAGTATATTGCAGTATAGATTAAAAAATATTTGGTTACTTCTATCCGGAGTTATACTAGTTATAATTATGGTGTGTTGTAATTTTTATTTATTTTGTGCATATATTTTTATATTAAGGATTAAATTTCTCCTCTCACAAAAACATGCACCCATGTTTTTGTGAGAGGAGAAATGTGTAGTGATATGTACGTATATAGATTTATGAATTTTTTAATATGTTCAAAATGTAGTTAATATATATATATATATACACTTAATAAAATAAAATTTAAAAATAAAAATAAAATTTAAATTTAAAAATAAAATTAATAAAATAAAATGAAATTTCATTGTGACTGATGCCGGACCCAGGATAGGGCCCGAAATATTTCTCACAATAACTTAAATTTTATTTTATTAAGTGTATATATATATATATATTAACTACATTAATATGTTCAAGGGAGTCAAGTTTAGGATAAAGATAGGGATTTTGTTTTAACTCTTGGGTAATGAAGTAAACTAATAAGATAAAAATACTGAAAAAAAAAAAAAAATAAGAGGCCCTTTTTATATTCGGGAATTTTAAAATGCAGAAAAAAAATCATTTCGTTCTCTTCTTTTTACGGATATATTGGTTGTTTGCTTCGATTATTCGTCTTTTAATTGTTTTTTTTTTAAGTTTAGTTTTAAACGATAGATAGACATAAGAATTTTTAAAGGAAGAGGCAAGTCGTTCCAAACTTTAGATGATTTAGATTTTGATGAAGATGTATGGTTGGCATATCAACAATTTATAAGATCTGATTATTGCCATAGTTTAATTCCTAAATATTATTCTTTGAATTTTATTTTCAAAGAATATACGGCAATTTAGATCATAGTTTTCATTTTTTATGATTTATTAAATCATTTTTAGATATGACGTCACGTAAGGCGTATTATAAAAAAAATTCGCTTGTAAAAAAGTGGTCTGTCTCTGTTTGTTTCCTCATCTGTCATCCATCTGTCAAATTAGTCGGAAGTAAATTATTATAAATTTACCTTGATCGCAAAGGCCACATTTCCAAACAGTTGGCCCCATACCATGGCCTGAAATTTATCGAGTTTAAATGTGTTTTATAAATTAAAAGAGTTTAATTTTGTTAGTATATTGACAATATACGAGTCTATAATATATTAGTATACAGGGTGGAAAAAATGAAAGGGCCTTGGAGGGGAACTACCTTAAATCCTTTAGTTAGCTCATTTTACTGAAAGGAAACATTCCTTTATTTTTTAAAAGAAACAAAACTGCATTCAAAGATCTTCTAAAATTTGCTTGTCTCACCCGGGAACTGAACCAACTAAAAATTGAAAAAATAAACCCTCGCTATTTTATTATACGAATCGGTAGGATTATTGTTCAGGATAAAATTTGTCTACTAAACTAAAGTCTTACACTCATCTGTTGTACGAGATACCCATGAAATTGAATATTTATTACAAGTTCTTTATTAACAAAACCTAGTACTGTTCACTTGTAAAGTAATAATTATACGCCATTATTACACAATGACAGCACGGAATGAAAGCAAAACAAAACAAAATTTGAATTCCGAACGAAAACTTTTATCGATTTTAAAAATGTTGAAAGTTATGGTTCGAACTTCAAATTTGTTGCTCTTCGTTGCAAAAAAAATACGTTCCTTTTTTAAACTTTTCGTCAGTACGCCTAGTGCAAGAAGTAATTGTGCTCTGCATACATTTATTATTACCATTTAACGATTTTCTTATTGAAGTATTCAACAAGGTACTTAAGATAAATAACATTAGCAAGCTTGTACTTCATACAATGTCTTTGGATGTAAGAGAGATAAGAAAATTATAACGTGTCATTTACTTGTTACAAGTGAACAGTACTAGGTATTGTTAACAAAGAACCTGTAATAAATATTTAATTTCATGAGTATCTCGTACAACAGATGAGTGTAAGACCAAATGTTTATTAGACAAATTTTATTCTGAACAATAATCCTACCGATTCGTATGATAAAATAGCGAGGGTTTTTTTTTAATATTTAGTTGGTTCGATTCCCGGGTGAGACAAGCGAATTTCAGAATATCTTTGAATGCAGTTTTGTTTCTTTTAAAAAATAAAGGAATGTTTCCTTTCAGTAAAATGAGCTAACTAAAGGATTTAAGGTAGTTCTCCTCCAGGGCCCTTAAATTTTTTCCACCCTGTATATGGTACATTATACGTAGTGACAGTAAAAAATGTGAAGTAATGTGGGTATTTCCCAACCAAGTAGGCTTTGGAAATGAAAAATATTTTCATGTTTCTTTACTCATTTTGAAAACAGCTGAGAATTTTGTACAAGCCGGTCCAATTTATTTTGGAGTGAATACTTCCTTGTTCGCATATCTTCGTTGTTTATGTCCAGAACTAGCACGTCAATTCTGAACCATATTTTTTTGATGAAGAATAATAATATGATTTTTGATTTACGTTTTTTAATCATTCATTATTTTTTATAGTTATTATTCATAATATCAATTATTTAAACGAAACGAATGCACCATACGAGTATAATGGCATCTGTGGCAACTATTGATGCCTTTGTTTGTGATTAAGTTAAGAGGCGGCATAATAAGTATCCACTTAAATAACTTACGGTTGTATCTCTGACACAAACAGCTGCTTTTTTTTCATTTGCGCCGTTATTTTTTTTTTGGGAATGTTGTTTAGTTTGGTTTTATTTGAATCAATGCTGTTATCACCAATACCAGCGAAAAGTGGGTCTGAGGATTTTTCTCTGATAGTATATTTTTACCCGGTATACAAAACTCTTCGAAAATTAATATTCATTTCCTGTGCTACAAAAAAAAAAGAAAACTTACTTTCTGCATTATAGCATATAACCGTTTTTCAACAATCAAACAGTTTTGACCTCTAAAACGAGTACGTCTAGAACTAATTTCGTTTGCCTCGCCCTAAAAGAGAAAATTCTAGGCGTAGAAGGAAAATAGACGCAAATGGGGGTTAATGACCTGATCACTTCTAAAATGTAAAAGCACCAATTACAGCTGACTTAACGCTGCGTTGAAAAACAAACAACGATTTACCGTTTTAATCGAAATCAAACTTAGAATTAAATGCTTTAGAGTTCTAAATGCAACATCAGCGATTCAAAATCACAGGCTAGCACTCACATGCATGTTCACAATGTTATCCGAATTTCAGCCCTATATTACCTACGATAATGTTGATTTCTGTTTTGATCTTTCAAATATCATTAAGAGGGCAAAGAGCTTACACCCAAGTAATTCTAAGCTACCCGATGTTTGGGATTAGTGGAGAAAGCCACTGTAGTGTCAGGAGAATACAAATGGTTTTTGTAATGCGCATTGCAAAGAAAACAGAAATAGACTCGTTACTTTTACAAAAAAATGTTGTGCTATAGAGCTGCAGTTGCAGATCTACAACCTTAGTCTTATTTTTGGTTGGCCTGATAAAAATAGTTGAATTGTTTTATGTTCTGTTCACATAAGTAGTGTGGCTGAACCTCTTCCTAATGAAAGAACTGGTTGAGCTTAGCAAAAATTCATGGCTGTTTCACTCCGAATACGTCTTGGTAAAAATTCATCACTTTCATTCCAAAAGACAATACATTGCGAGTACGAGTACATACTGCCATTGTTTAGACTGCAATATAAAGCTATCTAGCTGGTTGCAATTTATTAAAGTTAGTTTTGGTTTCATTTCATATTGTAATGTGTTTCGATGGCCAAAATATCGACGTCTTAAAACGATCGGATATGCCACAGTTGTTCTGAATTGGGCAGATCATTTTGTATATATAAAATTCAAAGTCGTGACTGACTGACTGACTGACTGACTGACTGACTGATATATCAACGCACAGCCTAAACCGCTGGTCCTAACGACTTGAAATTTTGCATATATATACCTTATATAGTGTAGGCATCCACTAAGAAAGGATTTTTCAAAATTCACCCTCTAAGGGGGTGAAACGGGGGTCCAAAGTTTATATGGGGAAACAAGATTAGTTAGACTATTTTATTCGAGACTTCACAAGAGTACTCCTATTTATAAATGAGTAAACATGTGTTTTAGGTTTTTTCAGAATTCCACCCCTAAAAGGGGGAAATGGGGTGACAAATTCTGAAAATCAACATGGGTATCGTTTGTATGGTTTATCGGGTCGCTGATTACGAAAACAACAACGATTTTAAAATCAACGTAGTGGACGTAAAAAAGGCATTTCCTGAATTCAACCCCTAAAAAGGGGAAATGGGGTGACAAAGTCTGAAAACCAACATGGGTATCGTTTGTATGGTTTATCGAGCCGCTGATTACGAAAACAACAACGATTTCTAAATCCAACGTAGTGGACGTGAAATACCATCATCCCCTGTTGGGGTGCGATGGGGTTGATATGTTGAAATGTGTAAATATCAATATGGGTGTCGTTTTTGTGGTTTTTTGGGACGTTAATTATGAAAATGGCATCGATTTTGAAATTTAATATAGTGGACATGAAAATTCTTGAAAGTATGTGTGCCAGAGCAAATCGGCTGTAACAGACGAACAGACAGACAGCCACACAAGTGATCCTATTAGGGTTCCATTTTTTCCTTTTGAGGTATTTATCTATCTGTCCATCTATCTATATATCTATCTATCTATCTGTCCATCTATCTATCTATCTATCTATCTATATATCTATCTATCTATCTATATCTTTCAATATCCCAGCAAAATATTTTTGGAATGGAAGGTTGAAGGGGTTGGACCACGGGGTACCAAAAAAAGTTCTTTTTTTATGTGAAAACTTTGACGGCCTGTTTCTCCCAAACGGCTAGACTTAGACCCATGTTGATGGGTGTCTAGGAAAAGGTTTCGACGAGATCTACCCGCCGAAAGTGTCAAAACTTTACAGGCCCGTATCTCCCAAACATCTAATGCTATAGACCCATGTTCATGGTACTCTAAGAAAAGGGCTCGGCAAGATCTAAAGTCGAAAAAAAAAATTGCCAAACATTTGATCGGCCATATCTCCCGGACGGCTAATCGTAGGGAGTTTGGGTTTCAACTATTGTGATCGGTCAAGCTGAGGCTACATGACCAAAAAAAAAATTAAACAGTTTTGACAGTTCCAAAAAAAGTATCCCGATTTGCATAAAACTCAAGGGGCATTCGGGGTCGCCAATTACGCTGCTGTATTCAAATTTGAAATTTTTTGACAACTGATAGGGATTTTGACACTCTTTCGGAAAAACTTTGATCGGTGAGTCCCCGTGTTTGGCATTCTGGTGAGGCCGAAAAACGAGCATGTGAGGACGGAGAACGCGCCCGCGAGGCCGAAGGCTCACATGCTCGTTTTTCGGCCGAGCACTACACCTTGACTCCCAGAGGGAGTGAGAGCACTTATTATAATGTTTGTTTCTGAAAAAAATGTAATTTGTTTCCTGTAGGCCACGCGGGCGAAGCCACGGGCAGAAGCTAGTAAAGTATAAAATCGAAAATCTTTGACCTTAAGTCAAAAATAGGTGCGACGACGAGCGAAGCGAAGCGAGGGGAAGCGTGTTAGGTTTACATGTATATACATTTGGGGCTCTCCTAATTTTTACAGAAATATGATATGCCCAGGCAGACCATGAGAATTCTACTATGTGCTGAAGATATAGATAATAGCCTCCCCGAGTGGCGTAAACTATGATACAACCTTCTGGCACACCATAGTCAGTTAAACTATGATACAACCGTCTGGCACACCATGGTCAGTTAAACTATGATACAACCATCTGGCACACCATGGTCAGTTAAACTATGATACAACCGTCTGGCACACCATGGTCAGTTAAACTATGATACAACCATCTGGTACAGCATGGTCAGTTAAACTATGATACAACTGTCTAGCACACTATGGTCAGTTAAACTATAATACAACCATCTGGCACACCATGGTCAGTTAAACTATGATACAACCATCTGGTACACCATGGTCAGTTAAACTATGATACAACTGTCTGGTACACCATGGTCAGTTAAACTATGATACAACTGTCTGGCACACCATGGTCAGTTAAACTATGATACAACCGTCTGATACACCATGGTCAGTTAAACTATGATACAACCGTCTGGCACACCATGGTCAGTTAAACTATGATACAACTGTCTAGCACACTATGGTCAGTTAAACTATGATACAACTGTCTAGCACACTATGGCCAGTTAAACTATGATACAACCGTCTGGCACACCATGGTCACTAAAACTATGATACAACCGTCTGGCACACCATGGTCACTTAAAATATGATACAACCGTCTGGCACACCATGGTCAGTTAAACTATGATACAACCGTCTGGCACACCACGTTCAGTTTAACTTTGATACACTTGTCCAGCGTAATACATTTAATTTTCTCAATAATCTGAAATCGTTCCAACGAGCGTATATTTGTCGAAGCAGTTTCACACTACAGAAAATCCAGAACTCTGATTTACAACGCTAAATGACTTTGCTAGAGTGCGGAAAACATGTCTGTGAAGTTTAAACTTTATAAAATATAAAAGTTCTGCTGATTTTCGATAACAGAAATATTTTCATATTTTCTTCCAATCCAAGCCTACTAAAGCCGATATATGACTTGTTATATCTAAAGACGTTTATTTAAAGTACTCGTTTTGAAACATCTCATTATCTTTGTGTCTTTATTACGACCAAGTAAAAAAAAAAACGGCCAAGTGCGAGTCAGACTCGCGTACCTAGAGTTCCGTATCGTGGATGATGAATTTAATTTTGTACTTTTTTTTGTGAATTTCTCAACCGCTGTATTTTTCCTGTTATCTTAACGTAAACACATATAACCATGATATTTTTCATAATGGAGATAAGGGGGGGAAGTAAATTTTTTGTGGTTTTACGAGGATTTCCCGATATAGATGCAACTAAATATAGCTAAACTGTATTTTTACAATCAGCTCTTTAATACCTACAATTTGGTACCCATATTGATTTTTATAAATTTTTTTTTTTTTTTTTAAATACTTTTTTATATTTCTCATTTGTGATCAATTTTTTTTTATCGTTCATTTTTTCTGAAATTCGTCAGCTTTGATCTGTAATCGTAATTTTTTTATATTTCTTGGTCAACCAGTTTCTGAGATTAGGGGGAAATACATATTTTTGTGTTTTTTTTAAGATTTGTCGAAACGAATGCCGGTAAATATGGTAAAAATATCTATTTTTACAATCAGCTTTTAAATATCTACAATTTGATACCCATATTGTAATTTTAGTATAATGTTTTTATTTTTTCACTTTTGTTTTGGAAATATAGGTATTTTAAACTATTAAAATTTCAAGTTTTTATCTTTAACTGTGCTAAGGCTGTGACATACGGACGGACGGATGGACAACGGAGTCTGACCATAAAGGTTCCTTTTGTACCTTTTAGGTACTACGAAACCCTAAAAACAATCGATACAGACTTTTTAGCTTTAATTAAGTAATAGTTATAAACATAACATAAGATTATTCAATCGAGTAATGACGTCCAAGTGAAAAGTATAATTTTCTCCTATTTCGCCCTATCAAGGACGCAGCGAACGTCGTAACTGCCACTATGCATTGCGCGCTGATATAAACGTTATTTCAATGTCGTTTCCGTTGATATTTGTAGTGACAAATATCGAGCTGCTAATTTGGCGATGGTTATCGCCTTAAGGAGCAGGTAGTCACCAACAACCTTGAGTCGACTTGTGTCGGTACACATATCGACAGAAACTATATTAAAAAAACGTGTATATCAGCGCGCACTGCAATACGACGTCGCACGGTTTCCGAATAACGCAAAATAGGGGAAAATAATACACATGGACGCGATGGACGGAATAAAAATTCCATAGCTGATTTTTCTAAGCAATATTTTCCTTGTATTTTAGTGTAAGAACATTGGTGGTTTCAAAGAAATAATAAATTTTACTTAATTTTAGACTGAGAACAGCTTGATTATGAACAATGTTTGCATACTGTTCTTTTAACGCAAGAATAATTATCAGAAATATTTTTTTTAGCACTTATTTTTTATAATAAATCGAATAAAAAATAGTTTCTTTCATGTGCGGTCAAATAGTCTCCTTTTAAATGTAAAAAGTGGGTCCAAGTTATTTGTTTAATGCAGTAGGTAGTAACTTAGTTTTAATGAGTGAGCTTCACAAAAAGGGTTTTAATTTCGAAAAGATGCTCTTAAAAGTTTTAATGAACATGGTGCAGTTTAATGTAATTACTTTCAAGGCATTCAAGAGAAATCTATATACCAGTATAAACTGAAATGCAACGTGAAATTTATAGCACGTATTTCAGCAAAATTAAAGGGGATTCGAATTGAGTTAACTTTTCAAATTAGCACAAATTAATCATTCAATGTCAAAGTGAAGTGTGAGGTTTCCGAAGTTCTCATTTCCAGTGAAGGTATTATTTATTATATTTTATTATTATGTATTCGATAAATCACAGAATACACAAACAAAAAACAGTTAATTGAATTATTATTACATACGGCTTGAACACTCACGTGTGATTGTTGTTGACTATATGCCAACCGTTTCCTTGATAATGCCGAAATTGTATCGGTGAAACGGTTGGCATATAGTCAACAACAATCACACGTGAGTGTTCAAGCCGTATGTAATAATAATTTAGTATGTCAGCTCACGCGAGTTTTAATAATATTAACAGTTAATTGTTTTAAGAATAGCATGTCATGCATAACAGAATATGTCAGTCAGTACTTAAAAATAATATGACTTGATCTTTTTATATTTATGTTAAGAAATTACATCAATCTGGTACCCCTATTATAAATGTGAAAGTTGTTTGTTAGTTTGTCCTTCTTTCACGCGTAACAGAGTAACGGCGCAACTTGATTTCTTGCATAGATATAGTATATGGGCCTACTATTAATCCTAGGAAAATGCAAACGAATAATAATAATAATAATTGCATGCATGTAAATTGTCCAACATTACAGTAAAAACTAATTGGTTATACAATTCGATATAAGAGAGTATGAAATTATTTCAAAACAAATTTGAACAAGAATAATAATTATAAACAATAATGGACAATCCTTTCACTCATCACGGTCACAGAATGCAAAACATTCATCAGTCACAGTTGTAAATCTTTCAGCAACTAAAAGTCACATTCCGGTGCTGACGCCAACAGTGCATTAGGGTTAGGTTCGCGCATTCACCAGCGGAGACATGCTGCGAGCAACATAATCGGCGCGGGCGAAGCCAATTACAATAAATTATCGTTAAACAAGTATGAACAATTATGTCTGCAAGCTTGGATGAAAATGTCAGTTGTAAAAAACAATTATTTTATTCACTTTTCATTATTCAATTATATTCACTATAACGGATGAACTACATCCTATTGGTGGGCAATCTTCTGGTGAGTTTGTCAGCAATGCGTGTCCCAGCCGGGTTGTGAAAAGGTATCAGGTTATAAAAAGGACCTAGCAATAACTAACGACGTTTGTATGATGTTAAGATGTGTTGGTTTACAAGAAACTAGATTTACATCAAAGCTATGATGGTACGAAAAAGTGGCCGGCAGAAGAATGGATAGGGGAAGCCATTATCTGAAAATACTGAAATGAGAAGGCAGCAAACGGTTTTAGAATGTTGTTTGTTATTTTGGTAACATTGATATATTATACTGCACTGAAAACTGCTCTATATTAGGCCTACAGCAACTGCTGCACGTCGTGGCTGTTGAAAATTTGTAGCCCAATTCCAATTTCCTACTAAATTTTGCAAAGCGTTTCTAACAACGAATTGCCAAAAAGAACTTTGAAAAGGCTAATACCGACCCCCCATATCTTATCTCCATAAATCCGACGGCAGGCTCAGAGGCCGTATATCTCGGGAATGCCAGTTTTACGAGTTCAGTAAAAAATATTCGTGCCAATTCACTTCATCACGATCAATTCTCAAATGCAGTCAGTTCGCGCTCATTAGCGGAGTTTTAACAGCACAATTCTGTTGATTGAATTCGTAATAAAATTAGGGATAATTGAAACGGGTTTGATGTTCAGTGATGAGGCAAAGCCAATGGTTTGTTATATAATGCGCCTTCTCATGTGATTTTATTGGAAACTAGTGGATACATATAATATAGATATAATGTGATAATAGGATAGTGACATTTTAACTGTAAATAAAGATCCTTGATGCTCAGTTCCACGAATTATACAGGGTTCTTGGTAATTCGACCTATTCATTGAAAGATATTATACTAGATATCATTTCAAACGAATTAAGTCCTATCAACTAGGTGTCGAAAATTAATGGTCTCCGAGTTACGAAGGTTTTTATATTATTTTTCAAACTTTCAGACTAATAACCAAAAATAAATAAATAATTTAAAAATAACTATTACTCTCTCAGCACTAATTTATTATATTTCTGATCAGTGATCATTTATAAAAAAAAATACGTGCCCTGAATTCCCATTATCTCAGAATTAAAAGGTCTTAAGTGGAAAGAAAACCTTTTTTATTTTGTAATTTTTTAAATATCGCCGTGTTTTACTTGAAAAAAAAATCATCATTTTCGACCCCTAGTTGATAGGAATTATTTGTTGGAAATTATCCCTAGTATAACCCATTTAAAGTAATAGGTCGAATTACCAAGCATCCTGTATATTACTAATTAAAGGATTTATGAATATAAAATTTGTTGAACAGAGTATCAAGGGTCTTTAAAGAACGTAATCATGACATATCATATCATATGTGAAACTAAGTCCAGAAACGACGTATACCATCAGAAAAAAATAATTATAAAGTCTTTTAGAAATTAAGCAATGGAAATTCTGCGCTGTGGTTGGCCAAATTTAATTTTCAACGCTAGAGAACCAATCACAAGCAATGACAGTCTTTCTTAATTTTTTAAGCCACGCCCTCTTTACTTTCTCGCTTCTGATTGGTCTCAGGCATGTACATACTAATTCCATCATGACAATTGTTCGGGAGGTTCTTTATAGAGGGCTAGGTGCACTACGTGACCATGCTTGAAAATGAGAATTTTGTCAAATTGTTTTTAATGGTCGTAGATAAAGTATTGTGTACATTTGGCTATAATTAGACATAATTAGACATGTGGACATTTGGGGTGTAGTGGGGTGTTAACGTCGTTCTTACGCCAGCCGACTTATTAGTGGCTAAGTTCAGTTAAAATGCGTTGAACCCCATAAACTCTCTCCAGTGGCTCCAAGTAGCTGTTATGTACGCAGCGGCCACACCCCGGCAAACCGCGTCGGCTCGCGGGCTAAACCTGGAAGAGGGGGCTTGTCATTACGGTGGCAAGTTTAGTTTAGCGGAACCCTCCCGCTTTGTGCATGAAGTCTGTTTCGGCGAGGAAGGCAACTCACCGCAGATATGCATCGGGTCTTGGTGGACTCGGCGAGACAGCAAGGCTTGGTGGAAGGCCTAGGGCGACGGTAGAGGGCGACAGATACCGTCGGCCAGACACACCATCTGACCCTGCCTCCAGTCGTAGCGGTTCTCCGTTCCACTGGGCAAAGGCAGGGGAGGACGAGTGCGTGCATCAGTGTGGCGCGAACACTTGTGCACCTTAAATATCTCCTGCGCACATGACTGCTTCCTTAAAATGGACTCCGAATACAGCAAGCCCTGCGGCGATGGGTTGAAGTAGAGAGGTTCGGCGTGATGCTCGTCGGGCTTTGTCTGATTCCTGCACGCAGGCGGTCTCGGGGGTGTGGTAGAAACACCGTGGTCGTTTTCGCACTGCATATCGGAGTGACAGTGTGGACTCGGCAGCACCCGAGGCGACAAAGCAGCCCTGTTAAGGGACGCACTGCTTTCCTCACTCAGCTGAGGAGGGGGCTAGAAAAGGTGTCCCAAAAAACGCTCACTCCAAACCAACGGGATGACAGTTACCACGGCTGCCTCCGCATCTTTAAAACGTGGTCGAAAGTGCAATAAAAATAAAAACGTCGTTTCATCAAAAATGATCTTTGGCGCGTGGAATGTGCGAACGCTCCTTGATCGCGATGGCAACGCCTGCCCTGAAAGGAAAACCGCTGTTGTGGCCCGAGAACTCCATCGCTATGGCGTAGATGTGGCCGCTATCAGCGAAACTCATCTCGCTGACGAGGGGGAACTAGTGGAGCACGGTGGCGGTTATACTTTCTTTTGGAAGGGTACTGCATCATCCGAACCCAGAAGGTCAGGCGTAGGATTCGCGATCAAAAACAACTTAGTGAGGCGTTTAGCGGAGTGTCCCATCCACATCTCCGACCGCTTAACTACATTACGCCTTCACCTCAAAAACGACAATTATCTTAATGTCCTAAGCATTTATGCTCCTACTATGGACAAGTCTGACGAGGTGAAGGACAAGTTTTATGAAGAGCTCTCGCGTTGCCTCGAGAGAATTCGTCCCAATGAACAAATTTTGTTACTGGGGGACTTTAATGCCAGAGTTGGACGTGACTTTGAGGCCTGGCCTAAAGCCCTGGGCAGACACGGTGTCGGCAATATGAATAGCAACGGACAGTTGCTACTCACTATCTGTGCACAATTTGATTTAGCAGTAACGAACACCATGTTCAGATTAGCTGCTAAGCACAAGACGACGTGGATGCACCCGAGATCCAAGCATTGGCATCTGATCGACTATGCAATCGTCAGGCAACGTGATGTATCCCAAGTACAAGTAACTCGCGTAATGCGCGGTGCGAATTGCTGGTCTGACCATCGTTTAGTTATCACTAAGTTAAATCTTCGCCTCCGTCCACCTCGTAGATCTTGTAGTTTAAGACCTGCGTGTTTAAACGTGGACAGGTTAAAAGATCTCGAGGTGAGGAATAAATATGTAGAGACCCTTATAATGACGCCTCAGAATTGCGAGTCGGGTGATGTTGATACTGACTGGGGGACTCTCGCCTCTCATCTATTAGACTCCGCTACTGCTACACTGGGTCTAAAAGTCCGTAAAAACGAAGACTGGTTTGATGAGAACGATGCAGTCCTGACGGCAGCAATCGACAAACACCGGGCACTCTTGCGTCAATCAGGTGGCAGACAGCAAGGAGGTACTGTTGCGGAGATAAAACTTAGTGGTCAAGAACTGCGTAGACTGTGTCGGGAAACAAAGGATAGCTGGTGGCAGGAGAAGGCTAAGCACATGCAATGGCTTTCGGACACCAACCAGCTCGGGGAGTTCTACTGCGAGGTCCGCAAACTGATAGGCCCCACTCAGCGCGTCAAAGTGCCCCTGAAGTCAGCTGATGGGGTGCATCTCTTGACAAGTAAGGAAGATCAGTTGGACAGATGGGCCGAGCATTTTAACCACCTGCTCAATGTAGATCGCGAAGTGGATTTAGAGCAAATCAGGTCTATTCCTGAGCTCCCAATTTGTAACGAGTTGGACAAGCCGTTGGCATTGTGTGAGATTGCTAATGCCATCATGCAGCAACAAAACAACAGGGCGGTTGGCGTTGATTTTGTGCCAGGTGAGCTACTGAAGTATGGCGGTGAGGAGCTTCACGTTCTTGTATGGAAATTGTTTGTTCGTATGTGGGAAGAAGAACGAGTTCCAGCTGAGTTCAAAATGTCCCGTATCATTGCTCTGTACAAGAACAAGGGAGACCGTTCTGATTGCGGCTCTCACCGCGGTATTTCACTCTTAACAGCCCCCGGAAAAGTCTTTGCCCGGGTGATTCTCAACCGCCTGAAGCTGCTGTCCGAAAATATTCTCCCCGAAACCCAATTTGGCTTCCGACCTGACAGAGGGACGTGTGAAGCGATCTTCTCAATACGTCAACTACAGGAAAAAAGCCGGGAACAAGGCCGCCAACTTTACCTGTGTTTTGTTGACCTTGAGAAGGCGTTTGATAGTGTGCCTCGAGAAGCTCTATGGATAGTACTGGAGAAACTGGGATGCACGGCGAAGTTTGTGAGACTTGCGCGACTACTGCATGATGACATGTCGTGTTGTGTCGCTGTTGATGCCGAACAGTCTGACTTCTTTCCCGTTACCTGTGGGGTGAAGCAAGGCTGCGTTTTAGCGCCAACACTGTTCGCATTGTACTTTGCAGTGGTGGTCCGCGAGGTGTTACAAACATCTTCGGAAGGAGTGCACATCCGTTTTCGAACAGATGGAGGACTTTTTAATCTTGGCAGATTCCGAGCCCGGACCAAAGTGTCGTACGCTCTAGTTACGGAAATCATGTATGCGGATGATTTGTGCTTCGTTTCTGAGTCTTCGGACGGCCTGCAGAAGCTAATGTCGATCTTTTCCAAGTCTTGTCTTAAATTTGGCCTGAAGGTCAATGTAAAGAAGACACAAGTGATGTCCTTGGACTCGCTTGGCCATGAACAACTGGTTGTAAGACTTGGTGAGGACGTGCTTAAGCAGGTCGACAAATTTCGCTATCTGGGGAGCACTGTGTCAACCAGGTGCGACCTCGACTCTGAGATCAACAGCAGGATCAGTGCCGCAGCCGCGGCATTTGGCAAACTGAGTCGTAAGGTCTTCTGCTCCCACGAACTGAAGCTGGGCACGAAAGTCTCCGTGTACATGGCGATAGTATTGCCAAACCTCCTATACGCTGCAGAGACATGGTGCTTATACCGCCACCAAATCCGCACCCTCGACCGATTCCACCTTAAATGCCTCCGAAATATACTTAAGATCAGATGGTCTGATCGGGTGCGAAATACCGAAGTGCTGCAACGCGCCAATGTGGGTGGCATAGAGGCGTACATCATGCGGCGACAGCTTCGGTGGTGCGGACACGTGTCGCGGATGGCGGAGGAGCGAGTGGCGAAGCGCATCTTCTTTTCAGAACTCCAGTCCGGAAAGCGAAAAAGTGGAGGCCAGTACCTAAGGTACAAGGATGTTCTGAAAAGACAATTAAAAAGATGCAACATTGAGCCATCGCAGTGGGAGGATAAGGCAGCTCAACGCGCAGAGTGGCGGAACCTTGTTCAAAGGAAAGTTCATGACTTTGAACAAGAACGAAGGTCCGATTTAGACCGAAAAAGGGACGACCTTAAGTCTCGGCCACCTGCGAACATCGGTTACAACTTCATGAATGGTGTGCTGACGTGCGCCCTATGTGGGCGTACATTTAATGCAAAAATTGGTTACGCGAGTCACTTGAGAGCACATCAGAGAGCTGGACAGCTTAGCTCTCAAACTTGACAGGAGTTAAGAAGCTGTCGCTGTGGCCGAGAACGGCTGTGAAGCTATATATATATACAGGGTGGAAAAAATGAAAGGGCCCTGGAGGGGAACTACCTTAAATCCTTTAGTTAGCTCATTTTACTGAAAGGAAACATTCCTTTATTTTTTAAAAGAAACAAAACTGCATTCTAAGATCTTCTAAAATTTGCTTGTCTCACCCGGGAACTGAACCAACTAAAAATTTAAAAAATTAACCCTCGCTATTTTACTGTACGAATCGGTAGGATTATTGTTCAGGATAAAATTTGTCTACTAAACTAAATTCTTACACTCATCTGTTGTACGAGATACCCATGAAATTGAATATTTATTACAAGTTCTTTATTAACAAAACCTAGTACTGTTCACTTGTAAAGTAATAATTATACGCCATTATTACACAATGACAGCACGGAATGAAAGCAAAACAAAACAAAATTTGAATTTCGAACGAATACTTTTATCGATTTTAAAAATGCTGAAAGTTATGGTTCGAACTTCAAATTTGTTGCTCCGCGTTGCAAAAAAAATACGTTCCTTTTTTAAACTTTTCGCCAGTACGCCTAGTGCAAGAAGTAATTGTGCTCTGCATACATTTATTATTACCATTTAACGATTTTCTTATTGAAGTATTCATTAAGATAAATAACATTAGCAAGCTTGTACTTCATACGATGTCTTTGGATGTAAGAGAGATAAGAAAATTATAACGTGTCATTTACTTGTTACAAGTGAACAGTACTAGGTATTGTTAACAAAGAACTTGTAATAAATATTTAATTTCATGAGTATCTCTTACAACAGATGAGTGTAAGACCAAATGTTTCTTAGACAAATTTTATTCTGAACGATAATCCTACCGATTCGTATGATAAAATAGCGAGGGTTTTATTTTTTTATTTTTGGTTGGTTCGATTCCCGGGTGAGACAAGCGAATTTCAGAATATCTTTGAATGCAGTTTTGTTTCTTTTAAAAAATAAAGGAATGTTTCCTTTCAGTAAAATGAGCTAACTAAAGGATTTAAGGTAGTTCCCCTCCAGGGCCCTTAAATTTTTTCCACCCTGTATATAAGCTATATATATATATATATATATATATATATATATAATTAGACATTGGGTCACTCGTGCAAATGTATTATGAAACTCACTTTGTTCGTTTCGTAAACAAGCACTCGTGTCTTATATATTATCTTACAATATGTCACAGTTGAACAAAGTATGTACTATAGGCGTGTTGAGCGATCGTTTTTTTAGGGGAATATCTAATGGGTTCGCGTTACCGTCACTGACATGCTACGATGCTGGTTTACAAATAAAACATAATAGAATACGACATTTATTTAAGAAAATAACACCGTGCTTTATGAACAGCATTAAGAGGCTATGCGAATTTTATTTTTGTCACTGTCACACCAAGCGAAAAAGTGTGCGAGAGGGGCGCATTCAGGGTGAAAGGGAAAAAAGTTAGTTTTATATTTTTATAATATATAAATTGTATCTAATTCTTATGACGCAGACTGTATGTCGAAATATATCTGGAAATTATTATTTTAATAAGTGTTTTTATATAAATATATAATATTTTCATGAAATACACAGAAAAGAAGCACCCGTATTTTTTACATATCGCCTTAACTGTTTTTTTTATAAGTTTCATCAGCTTATCCTAGAGCATGTAGATTTACCTCGCAGTGTTTTTCTTCACCATTAGCAAGTAGTAAATTAACTTGGCACATGGCAGGATTCGAACTCGGGTCTCAGAATTGAGACTCCGGAAAACTACCTACTGAGCCAACATACCAAAAATGTTTAGACAAATATAAAAGTACAACTTTCAAGTAAAATTATAAACATCAGTACCTATCAGAAAATAATAAAAAATGGTCGCTTTCACAAATTGTTTCACTATTGGAACCATGTACTTGCTTCTAGTCTGTGAGAACCCGAAAATCAATCTGTCCCAATCGTTTCCTTTCACGCAATTTGATACAGAGAGTCTTCTTGTTGTCGATTGAATTGCAGTACATTCTATAAAAGCACACTGTTTTCATATTCTTTCAACCGAAGCCTTGAAGGTGTTTTAAGGTTCCGTAAGGCAACGCTTCACCCCACAAGATTTGCAAACTTCTTTTTTTCCCTCTTTTTTCTATACATTGAGTTGCAATGTCTGTATGTATGCGTGAATGTTAATAAGGATGCGTAAAAAGTTGTGAAGGTCAGTTCTTCAGATTTGTGAATAAACTGCTATCTTTAAACTACATAAAGTCTATTGATCTTATTGAATAACTTGATATATTGTGAAACAGATACAATACGTGCTGTGTGACCTTGCTCTCATACTTAACGACAAAAAATATCTCCATTTAAAAAGTTAAAGTGACCAAACAACATTGTAAGAAGGTTCTTAAATAGGTATAGTGATACAATTATTTTTATCTACTCCCTACTACAACAACATCAAAAGCGGTTTTATTAGTACCTTAATTTTTTATCCGATGTTATAATATTACATTATAACCCAATATAGATTGGCCCAATTTATAATAACATCGCTGAAGAGCCAATCAACAACAGTAAAAAGAAATAAGTCCTGTCCTTATTTCTTAAGCTACGCCCTTTTTATCCTTGTGGCTTTTAAGGCAGAATTACCAGACGACGCACCTAAGGTTCATGAAAGAGTGTTCTTCTTCTCAGTTTTGTTAAAGTTATTAGTTGAAAATATAATGACTACAATCAAGCGAAGACGATATTTTTGATGGTCGTAGATAAAGTAGGTATTTGTGTCAATTCGGCGTATCAACTTATTTGACAGAACTAAGCTTATTTTAAGCGTCCTGTCTTTTTCTTTCTTTCTCGAAAAGACAAGGACAGAACGCTCAAATAAAGTTTAGTCCTGTCAAATAAGTTAAGATGTGCTTCATCAAATCGACACCATTGTGTAACTTAATATAATTAGACATTGAGATACTCTTGCAAAACTATTACGAAACTCACTTAGTTCGTTTCGTCAAAATACTATTCTGCACTTTGGAAAGTGGTTCAGTTTGATCTTGATTTAAAGATGGCAGTCCATTTACACCTGGTAAATAATAAAATAAAATAAAATAACTCTGAAATATCTTTTGGCCATAAGCTGAGCAAATACTTGTGTAGCAAAAATTGTTATACTAAAAAAGTGACCAAAATATAAATTTACATAGACGGAACCAATACTTTAAAAAAGTGACACGTACTTTCTACCTTTATTCAGTTTCAGCTCATCTTTGTATTCTTTTTTTCATCAAGCCTATTTCCCAAGAGACACGACACATTTTTTACTGTATTTTTTTACACAACCGTTCTTGTAGTCATTACTTTTCACTGCTTATTCTTCATCGTGTAAAAGAGTGTACTTGTCTTGGGAGAGATAATAAGTGGCCCTGTGATATCACCCCATTACGCAAGCTTATGGAAAGTTAATTACCTTTAATTTCAAAATTAAAACAAAACTGACCAAGTGCGAGTTGGACTCGCGCACGAAAGGGAACTCATTACAAAATATACATCACTCACTACATAATATAAAACAAAGTCGCTTCCCACTGTCTGTCTGTCCGTATGTATGCTTAGATCCTTAAAACTACGCAACGGATTTTGATGTGGTTTTTATTAATAGATAGAGTGATTCAAGAGGAAGGTTTATATGTATATAATACATGCATAATATAGTAGAGAAACACTGATAACTTTAGAGGTTAAAGACATTCTGTAGTATATTTAGTATCAGCACTGCACCCGTGTGAAGCTAAGGTGGATCGCTAGTTACATTATAGATGCTATAGCCACATCATGGTGACAAAAAACATGGTAGCACGTGACAAGCAATTCGGCAACCTCTGAGTACGGAACTCTAATTTTTACTGACTAAATTTACAAATGTGTTCATTACCGTCTGCGGAACCGATAGAGCTAAAACAAATGACGTTAAAAAACTGGCCGTGTGCAAATCGGAATACACGCACAAAGGGTTCCCTACTACCACACAATATGGGTATGGAACCCTAAAACATGGTAAATAATTGCACTTATGAAAAACCCACTTAACATGACACATACGATCTATTAAACTCTATGTATAAAGGGCCTAATTAAGTTGATCAATGATATTTGTAATTTTTACATTTTTATCTATTTGTTCCTAAGACCTACTTGTAAACGAAATTTAAAGTTTTTAAAATGACTGGAAATGCCCTATAGGTTTTGATTCCCTTGCGAGTGCCATAAATATGTATGAATTTGATTATGTAAAGTGCAAAAACTTTTTTTCACGTCGTGTTAGAAGCCTGATTTTTTTACAGCACCGTGGATCCCTAGACTTCTGTAGAATCAGGTTTAACTTGATATTTTGACAGGCATACGGACAAACGGAAAACAAAGTGATCGTATAAGGATTCCGTTTTTTTTCATTTTAAGGTGCGGGAACCCTAAAAATGCTACTTTTTCGAGTTTTCTTGTAACTTGTTTCGTGTACTTGTAACTTGTTTCGTTACCACAGTAACTTGTAAATGTGTAAATACTTCAACTGGCTACTTTTAACGGCTGAAGCTGTAAACCTCTGTGACACAGTGGTGTGCATACAACTTTTTTCCGCAAAAGTAATGAGAAGGTCAAGTTTGACAATAAAATAAATATGAAAAAATTTTATAATACTTTGAAAAAAGAAAGTTTGTATGACGGCAGGGTAGGCACTGCCTACCCTAGAAAGATTATTTTTACAAACTTTTTTTTTCAAAGTGTTATTTAAATTTTTTCATATTTTTTAACCGACTTCAAAAAGGAGGCGGTTCTCAATTCGACTGTATGTTTTTTTTTTTTATTTTTATAATTTTTTTTTTTGGCGTTGTTACTCCATAACTCCGTCATTTCTGAACCGATTTGAACAATTCTTTTTTTGTTTGAAAGAGTGTCCTTCCAGGTAGGTCCCATTTTAGGTTTGGTCATGATCTGATGAAGGTCTTCAGAGATAGGCAGTGGAACTCCTCAGAAAATGACAGCATACCTCTCGAAATTGAGGTAATCGCTTTGTACCTGGGTGCTGATTACAAGATATTACTTTAAAATCGACATTCTTCCACCTGATCTTCGATCCTGGCTTCATCACCATATTCACCATAGAACTCCTCAACGGATCAGAGCACATAACTCGAGATTGCGGCAATCACTGCGTTAAGGTGCTAATTCAAGGGTATTACTTGGAGATTACCAGAATACCCACCTGACCTTCGATCCTGGCTTCATCACCATAGAACTCCTCAACGGATGACAGCACATAACTTTGGATTGCGGCAATCAGTTTGTGTTAGGGTGCTCATTGCAGGGCATTGCTTGAAAATTGCCAGTGTACCCACCTGACCTTCGATCTTGGCTTCATCACCGTAGAACTCTTTAACGATTGACAGCACATAACTCGAGATTGATAGCGGGAAGCTACTCAAACATAGCTACTTATACTCACTTGAACTTCGTTTCATATTAACACCACGATTGCAAGAACTACCCATATTTCACAATTTAACCCAGCAACACTAAAAAATGTGAAATAAAATAAACTTTTAACAAAAAAATAGCAACCGACTTCAATAGTAACAGCAGTCATTCACTAAAAAGTTAATAATAATTCTATAAAGACCGATGGTACCGAAGCAACACTTTTGCCGACTTCTTTCTTCCTGAAACATTATGTTATCTAGAAGTCGGCGTATTTCCTACGATATAGCAACATAAAAACCAATATAAGAAATATAAGAAAAAAATATGAATAATTTCATATATTTTTTATTATCAAACTTGACCTTCTGATTGCTTTTCCGGAAAAAAGCTCTATGCACGCCACTGCTGTGACAGATAGACGGACAGACGGATGGACATCAGACAAACAGCGGAGCTTTAGTAATAGGGTCCCGTATGACACCCTTCGGGTTTGGAATCCAAAAAAACAGCGGTTTATTTGAGTTGGTAGGACGCCAGACTCACATGTGGGTGTCCTGCCAGACGAGTATTTTTTACACGGTTTTTGTACTTACTTACATTTTGCAGAACCGTGAAGTAAAAAAAGTGTGAAGAAAACGATCGGACTCAAAATTATGTATTTGTGAGTTGATGAAATAACTTTTAGGGTTCCGTACTCGAAGGGCACTAAACGGGACCCCATGACTAAGCATCCGCTGTCTGTCTATCTGTCAGTCTGTCACAGGGGTTTACAGCTTCAATCGAGCCTTGAAATTTTCACAGAATACGTGATTTTATGGCCTCTATCAAATTAAATAAAATTGAACCCCTAAATACAAAATACTTTCAAAAAGTAGCATTATTTTAACATTACTTACCATTATGTTTTAAGAGTTATGTACCCGTATTTTATGTTGGTAAGGAATCCTTCATACGCAAGTCCGACTCTTACTTACCCAAATTTATTTTTCTCATTCTTTTTTGTGTCCAAATAACGGCGATATACATTTTGAATCGTCGGAGAAGCAAGGGTGTACGAGTATTGACTGTTCCAGTAACAGTCTATATTTGGAAACGCCTACGACACCCCTCGGAAATATACGTAGATGATGTTGTGTTCATATTTTACTTCTGTGACAATGACGAGAAGCTTATAAGCTTCTTCAATATTTTTTCAATGCAAGTGCTCGTAAAGGCCTACTTTTTATGCATCAAAACCGAACAGGAAGTCGATTATTTTGCCCTAGGGCTTTTTTGTTATTTTTTTTTATTATTTATTTACAATGGTTGGCTAACCTGCAGCCTTTCCTGCGTAACATAAATGTTATACTTTTTTTCCACTGTTTAACGGCTCTGGATACAGTCCTTTTGAGCTAATCATAATTTAAAGTTATATTTGTTTTATTTCCTCACACTATGCATTGAAAAACGTAGTATGATACACGGGCGTAAGAACAATAAATTACTCGGTTAAAATCGTCCTCGTGATTTATTAATTTTCGTCCTTGTAGCATAAACTACTATAAGCAAACATATAAAATAAAAATATTCAAGAGGTACTTAAAAAGGACTTTAAAATCTTCACTATCTTAATTAGGCGCAAGTTATATAAAGTTTCAGTAACACAAAGCTCTCTGTCATTATGCGTCAGAAGTCGGCCAATGCAATTACATTAATTGTAAAACCCGCGCTGCCGACTACAAATATTGAAACTTTCAAACTTTGCTGCAAGAGAATTAGTTGTTAAGTTGTTTTCAAGAAGGTAAACTAATTAAATAAGATACTGAAAGAAAGTTCTAAATTTTAAAAGTATCGTCACATGTCTTTACGGTATTTATTCTCGAGGGTGTATCAGAGGTACACGTAGTTTACACAAAATGACCCGATTTTTATGTGACGAACCATTCACAAAGTAATAGGTCAGCGCCTTATCACCATATTTTAAGCATAAATTCTCTTAAGGGGCTTCAGTAAGTTAAATTAGCAGCTCGAAATAGGTCTGTACAAATATCGACAATAACGAAATAGAAATAACGTTCATGTCAGAGTGCATTTCAAAGTGGCTGTTACGGCTGTTACGACGATCGCTGTTACGACGATCGCTGTGTCGCCGGGTAGCGCAAAATAGAGAAAATAATGCTTTTCACATGTGTTAAGTTTGATATTTAAAAGTTTTAAACATCATTGTGTTAGATTTTTGTATTGCTCGTGTGTGTGTATAAGTTTTAACCTTGTCTCTTTTGAATTTAAAAAGTTTAAACTATTTATCAGTTTTTTAAAGCATTTGAAAGGTTATTAAAGGTATTTATTTTCTCGTTGTAGGTTAATGCTATTAAGATTTTAAAACATCACAATTACGGGACATGGGTCAATATGTGTGATATATTTTTTTCAAAGTTTTGTAATATTCATATAGAAAGTTTAAACCAATTTAAAAATGTCTGTAAAAGCAGTTTTGCTTGTG
The DNA here is from genome assembly GCA_934047225.1 of Ypsolopha sequella. NCBI lineage: Eukaryota > Metazoa > Arthropoda > Insecta > Lepidoptera > Ypsolophidae > Ypsolopha > Ypsolopha sequella. The sequence continues at coordinate 28,746,347 of OW203987.1, forward strand.
AAGCCCCTTAAGAAGGCATGCCAGTATACCTCCCAAAGTTTTTATTTAGCGTTAGCACGTGGTAAGTTAAAAAATATATACTATAAATATTTATATTGTTCAAAGGATTCCGCTTGCTGATACCACGTATTTCGGTCCTGCGCTACTTCCTACCACGCCGGTAAAAATGAATAGAGATCATCCCACCATCGTCTTTCTGGTCTACATGACCGTCGATAGCTGTCATCTGGCATCCACTTTTCGCCCACCTATCCGGGTGCATATGACTATCGTGGCCAGCCCAGTTCCTTTGCTAATTGCACTTTAGCGCTAGTAATGTTGCGAAAGGTGCGCGGCGCTGATCTATCCAAAAAATAGAAAGCGATTCTATTCGCGCAGCTGAAGTGTTGACTCACTCTACTGAAGTGGTGACTAGCTTTACTTGCAAGTGCTAGTTAACTCGCTACTTAAATTAGAATTTCAAACATTTAGAATTTCAAAAGTTTTGAAATTCTAAATTACAGAAACCAATGGAAACTTGGAAACAATGGAAACGCTCACCAACCCGCCTGCCCAGCGTGTGTGAGTATGGGCAATTCTTCCAGGGTGACCGCTCGAAAAGGCAAAGTCCTAGAAAGGCTTATGTCCAGTAGTGGACGAACTAGGCTGATGGATGGAATGGAAACTTTGCGATGGCAACATACACAATAGATAGGTAATAAGGTTTTGTTGAATAACAATTGTTTGAATTTTGAATTTAAGTGTTCTGTTTCGATTAATTAGAAGAAGGCGGGTTTTTCACAATCGGTCTGCGAAACCGCTCTAAAGCTGCTAGCAAAACAAATAGACGTGCAGTAAATTCTGTTTACTTGTTCAATAATATCGTTTTGTTTTTAGGTAATTGTGACTTAAAATAATATGAATAAAAGGTTTTTGTATGTTATTTATTCCTTAGTGTTGGCCAAAATTGTCAACTAAAAAACAAGTAATCTTATGCAACAAAAAAAAATATAATTTTCTTATTCAAGGTAAATAAACTACCCTAACATATAGTCGATATCTCGGACTTATTAACATGGTTTAAAAGAGAATATTCATTGAAAACCCATTAGTTTATAAAAAAAACTGTTGGTTTGAAAACTCCTAACAAAGTCGACAATATACAATAATTTACAATATTCTGTTAACCACCCTTGTTATGCGATTCAAAATGCAGTCTCAAGCAACGCCCAGCATCCCACCATACAACATGTACATCCAAGCAGCTTCACAATAATTGAGCAATTGCTGCTGAGCGGTAGGGGAGCAACATATCCTAAGGATGCCTTTTTTAGAGACGAAACACGTGTCAAAAAGTTTTATTGCGTGTTATTATGATTACTTTATGTTTGTACTCAGTCTGCTTGCATGTGCACTTGTGCGTGTTTAACGTGGAAGGGCGGGCAGTGTTTGAGTACCTATGCTCTTTGAATAGCAAGTGACAAGACATGAATAAATCCTTAAGTTCAATCATTTTGTTAAAAGGTTTTCTATCACATAATTAGTACTAGCCACAATAACCTTGAAAATATCATAGAAGGAAAGGTCGAGGGGAAGGAAACGTCCATAAACCACGTGGTTTGCTGAGAAGGGGTCCAGTAAAAAGCTACGCTGGGCTACGTGAACAGGAGGTGGGATTCGGAGCCTGAGCTACTGTTTTTTATTATAAATCATGTTTCAAATAATTGCATTTAAGAAACTATGATCTCGGTTTTGGGACGCACGTTAGACGCAAAAGCCCTATTTTAAAAAAAAACTACGTTCCCACTGGGGGGGAGGCGGGAGGGTCCGAGAAAAAGCTTCGGTAAGCTATGTGTGCAGAGGAAGAGGGGCCAAAGAGTACAAATTAAAACCACGTGGTTTATGGATCCTCCTGAAGAGAGGAAAAGGAAAACCTACACGTACCTACTTTACTCCAGTGAAGGAGAAAGGAGAAAATATATGTCATATCAAGAGGTCAAATATTTAGCAGGAGAAAAAATAATATGGCGGTTACTCTAGTGACAAAAGCGTTGCTCTTATGTTAAGGTAGATAGACCCTAGCCAATTGGCGTTCCAGACAACATTCTAGATTCCAGATATCTGGAGACTTATCTCAGGTTTTAATTACAAAGGGTCACAGAACATTTTAGCGGACACTAGCTGTAATGACTTTAATTGTGAGCCCGAGAGCTGGCGAAGTGGTGGCCAGATTTATTGCAGCTCGTACGACGTGCTGGTTTTAATGGCGTTTTACTTTTTTGAGTTGTTGAGTAAGACTTTTGTAATTTTTTTTAGGAATTCAAATACGTATTGCTCTTTGAGTTAAACCAAGAGTTGATTTATATATGTAAAATACTAAATAAAACAACATACAATGTAAAATGATAAAATTATGTGAGATGCATTTCGGGCCCTATCCTGACAATGACAAGGTTAGGGAACTTACTCATATTTTTAAAAACCTTTGTCATTTGGCAAATAATGAAATTATAAAACAGGTTTTAGTACATTATTGCAAAGGCTGCGAAATAGGCAATTGCAGGTCGAGTATTAGTTTGAAGGCCGAGCCGCAGGCGAGGACTTCAATGATACGAGACAGGCAATTGTCATTTTGGCCAAGGCATATATAGTGCTTTTCTTAAAAAAATGCAAGGAAATAAAAAAGGGCCTTTTACATAATAAATTTTTATTTTTTTTTACACTTTGTGCCGAAAGGTAAACGCATCTGTGGCTATACAGCCACAATAACGCAATGTGTACGATAAATGAAAGAGTTCTAAATTCAAACAGCACACCGTTGCATACAACATTGCCGGTGCGCTCTTCGTTCCAAATTCAAAGAATGCGCCGGGAAGTGATTTTGGTTTTTCAGTCTACGTAAACATGATACTTCGCGTGTTATTTATTCAAAAGTAATGACAATATTTCCGCGTATGTTTAAGAAAAAATCTTTCTCTGCCAATCAATTCTGACTTACTGCATCATTTCATAGGGTTGAGCTCCAAAGGATAGATTAATAATACTAGAAAGAGCACAGAGAGCCATTCTTAATGTCAGCACTTTTCGCCCAAAACTCTTTCCTACAGATATTCTACTTCATTCGTGTAATGTACTCTCCATACGTCAACTAATTATTCTGTATACTATCCTAAAGCAACACTCACATACCATATTATACGATCCTTCTCTTCTAACCCGTTGCCGTAATGATATAGTTTATACTATACCGACGTTTAAACATGCTTATGTTAATAATTACCTTTCATTCTTCGGACCACATATTTACAATAAAATAAATAAAATTATTAATATATACCCACTAAATAAAATGTAACAGGACTGTTATTGAATGGTTTAAAAAACTAAATTATAGTGAATCAGAAGATTAAATTATTATACCTTTACAAAAATATTCAAACAAATTGACTTTACAGTCATAATTTAAGTTAATTATAATAGTTATTTATTATTATGTAAATCTTAACAGTAATTACTTTTATTTTATCTTTCATTCATACACATTGACACACCCTCTCACACACACACATATACACTCTACGCCTACATACAGACAGAGGAACACCCCTCACATATTAACTTTAGTTTACAATATATAATTTCACTATGTTACATTAGTTTATATCCAACCCTAAAGAAGCTGTCGGTTTTTGTAATTTTCACGGTGGCAAAAATACAATTTTGACACCATGCCACTACCCTCAACCACTTCTCCATCATCAAGGGTTAGCTGGGAGAAAATGCTATATTGTATTAAGCTCTCTTCTGTACAATATTTTTATCTTGAGCATTAAACAGACACCGCAGCCAGATATAATCCTAAAATATTATTTTTCGCATTTTCTGACATTTTGATCACTTCCCAGCCAGCAATCAAGGTCACATGTCGGCTCACTCCAAATAAAAGTATGTATATTAATACATGCTGCTTTCAATATACGAGTATTTACATCTGTAACACAAAACGTAGATCTTCAAAAGATGAAATATATTTATTCGTATTTCAAACCAAATAATCTAAACTTGGTGAAGGATTTTTTTCTCTAGAAGGACTTTTGAAACGGTATATATAATATCTACAGTGTATTTATGAAGATAAAAAGTTACGGAAATAAGCCTTTTTGACAATTTTTTATTAACCTTAACTTGTAAACTACTTTCAGCCAATCTGAAACGTCGATGGCAAGAAAATAACCATAATTATTACCTTGTAGTAGCTGTAAATCAAACATAGTTTTATTATGATAGAAATAAATATCTATGTTTAAATACTTGGTGATGTATCCATCGCAAGGAGATATCAATTAACATTGTATCATTGCAGTATAGAAACGCAAAAAGAAAAGTAAATCTGGACGTGAGCAGCTCGACCCACAGCTCCTCACATCCAGATTTACTTTTCTCTCTGCGTTTCTATACTGCAATGATATAATGTTAATTTAGTTTTTTGTCTGATAAATCTAAAAAGGTTCTGTAGGCTGAAATTTTGCCAAGATGGTTAAAATACCATAGCCAGTTTATAATAAAAATATAAATATAAAATTAATTATAAAAATAGAAATATAAATATTAATATACAGGATGGAAAAAATGAAAGGGCCCTGGAGGGGAACTACCTTAAATACTTTAGTTAGCTCATTTTACTGAAAGGAAACATTCCTTTATTTTTTAAAAGAAACAAAACTGCATTCAAAGATCTTCTAAAGTTTGCTTGTCTCACCCGGGAACTGTCCCAACTAAAAATTTAAAAAATAAACCCTCGCTATTTTATTATTGTTCAGGATAAAATGTGTCTACTGAACTAAAGTCTTACACTCATCTGTTGTACGAGATACCCATGAAATTGAATATTTATTACAAGTTCTTTATTAACAAAACCTAGTACTGTTCACTTGTAAAGTAATAATTATACGCCATTATTACACAATGACAGCACGGAATGAAAGCAAAACAAAACAAAATTTGAAATTCGAACGAATACTTTTATCGATTTTAAAAATGTTGAAAGTTATCGTTCGAACTTCAAATTTGTTGCTCCGCGTTGCAACAAAAATACGTTCTTTTTTTAAAATTTTCGTCAGTACGCCTAGTGCAAGAAGATTGTGCTCTGCATACATTTATTATTACCATTTAACGATTTTCTTATTGAAGTATTCAACAAGGTACTTAAGATAAATAACATTAGCAAGCTTGTACTTCATACGATGTCTTTGGATGTAAGAGAGATAAGAAAATTATAACGTGTCATTTACTTGTTATAAGTGAACAGTACTAGGTATTGTTAACAAAGAACTTGTAATAAATATTTAATTTCATGAGTATCTCGTACAACAGATGAGTGTAAGACCAAATGTTTGTTAGACAAATTTTATTCTGAACAATAATCCTACCGATTCGTATGATAAAATAGCGAGGGTTTTTTTTATTTATTTTAGTTGGTTCGATTCTCGGGTGAGACAAGCGAATTTCAGAATATCTTTGAATGCAGTTTTGTTTCTTTTAAAAAATAAAGGAATGTTTCCTTTCAGTAAAATGAGCTAACTAAAGGATTTAAGGTAGTTCCCCTCCAGGGCCCTTAAATTTTTTCCACCCTGTATATAATAAATAATAGTGTACTACATATACCGTTTCAAGTCAAGCATTTCATTCTCGTAATTACAAAGGTAAAAAACAATTTTTTTTCATTACGATCAGTAGACCATGTGGCTTTGAATCCTTACAAGGTACTGATATAACCTATATACCTATAAGTTAGTTTTCATTTACTTTATTTACATCTGCTAAAATTCAGAAATTACGCAGTATTGTAAAGAAAGACAGGATGGCGATTCTGGTAATTGCTAAAAAAATTACTACGGCTGATTTGGAGTAATTTTATATGGTATGGATTTTTTGCTTTCGAAATTTTTGCGCACGCGTCAGAATCACCGTCCTGTCTTTTTTAACAATATTGAGCATTTTCTGAATTTTAACATATGTTATTAAAGTAAATAAAAACTTAATGAAAACGTATAAATTATGGTCGTTAAAAATATTATAACTTTTTTTATAAAAAGACACATATTTTTGAAAAAACTTGCAGAATCGAATGGACGAGTTTGATGTGATGCCATACCGTAGCTGATTAATTGCTACGGATATGTGTTTGCTACGCCGCCGTCGCCGCACCGTAGCGGGCTTGAAGTACAAGGAAATATGTATTTCAAACGTGACTTACGTATATTAGAAAAACCAGCCAAGTGCGAGTCAGACACGCGTACCCAGGGTTCCGTATTGTGGATGATAAATTTAATTTTGTATTTTTTTTTCGTGAAATTAAGAAAAGATATTTAACGAATCTTTACGTAAACACATATTACCATATTTTTTTTCACATTTTTTTTATGCTTTTTCAATCAATTTTTACAATCAGCTTTATACTATCTACAATGTGATATCCTTATTGTATTTTAAGGATAATATTTTTTATTTTTCTGACTTTTGTTTTGGTAATATTTTAAGCAATTTCAAACTTTTGTTTTTTTTTACACCGTTATGTAATGTGAGTAAATTAATGCTTTTTTTGTGCCAAATTCCTTGTCTGTATCTTTAACGTTGCTTAAGTTATGAGGCTGTGACATACAGACGGACGGACAACGGAGCCTCACCAAAAAGGTTCCTTTTGTACCTTTTAGGTACTACGGAACCCTAAAAATGCACTTTATATGCTATTACCGATAGATATCGTATGGTAGTTATGTTTTATTATGGGAAAGCAAATGGGTAACTTCGCGAGTTGTGTCTGGATAGCTCAGTTGGTAGAGCAATTGTCCGGTAAGCAAGAGGTCCCGGGTTCAAATTTCGGTTCCGAGCTCCTCACATTCAGATTAATTTTTGTCTCTGCGTTTCTTTACTGCACTGATATAAAGTTCATTTAATATTCAATGTCTTTTAGCCCTATTATGTAATGCGAAAACGGTAATTACGTAATGTTTAAACAACAAAATGTCGAAAAAAATACAAAAATGTGTTTACCTATAATTTTGTTGAAGAAACATTATATTCCGCTAAGAACCTACAACAGAATCCATCTTTTCATTATTGACTATGGTGATGTTTCTCTCATTGATGCCAACGAGGAGTTATTGAATAAAATTGAACGACTTCAGAAATTAGCAATCAGGTTTATCTATGGTCTTCGCAAGTATGATCACATCTCTCATTTTCGTAAAGAGTTAAAACGTTTAACAATTTCGTCTTCGCTGTAATGTTCATATCGTATCCCATCTATTTAACATAATTAGGAATCCACTATCTCCGGCTTACCTTCGTGAAGGTTTTGAGTTCTTGATCCCCAGGGAAAGACCCCTACGTTCTGGGACTTTCTCTCTCTCTCCTTAAAACCCCTGTACATAATACTTGTGTTTTTGGAAATTTATTCAGTTTGACTCTGGAATCTTATTCCGCATACTATTTGCGACTGTGCTACTACTTAAAAAACACTACCTTTCTATTTCCGAATAGGTAAATATTATATATATTTATAGTTATGTATTTTATTTTGTACTGTGTATATTTATAATGAAATATTGTATAATTTATGAGTATGTTTTTATAACATAATTAGGCTTATTTTTCTCACCAATGTCAATATCTGTTCTTTGTTATTGTTTTTGTCGTTTTTATATTATGTTTTGTTGTGTACACTAAAGAATAACGAATCGATTATTTTAAGCAAATTTGAAGAGTGAAGGGCTAAAAAGTAATCCGGGCCAAAACTAGGAAACTTTTTATCCCGGAAAATAATGTAAGTAAGTATGTAAGAAACTAAATTGAAACACTGTCTAAGGCTCACCTGAAGATTGCTAACATTCAGTTGTTTAAATTTAATTATTTAATTTAAGGTAACTTTAGCTTTTACACCAACTGATGGATGTTTGTAAATTGATTGTACAATAACGTGAGTTGTTCCAATTCACAGCAAACATCCAATAAACTTCAATCCTGCATTGGCTCAGAAAACAATCTCATTAGAAAATGTTCTTAGGGAACAAACATCTTCCGTAAACGTAAACAACGCCATCTATCGTTCGCACGCTCAACTGTGCAATAAGCTCGGCAACTGAAGCTTGTTGAAGTCGGCCAGTGGCGTGAAAGATTTACGTTCGGAATTTGAAAACATTTTCAGTTTTCGCCCGACTCTCGAGGTGAGTAGTTGTGTGGTGTGTTAGAGCGAGCTAATTTTAAATTACCGCGTTATCTCTAAACCCTAATTATATAAATGTGACTTTAAATTCTGTGAGTGTTTTGTGACTTTGAATGTATATGTAGTAAAAATTTAATAATTAATTATTTTGAAGTGTACACTTTTGAATAAAAGAGACCAATGTGCTCCATTTAAAAAAGTGACGATTTTTTAATAATTTTCCGTGTCATGTGTCAACCAATTTGGGATATCAATAAAAATATTTCAGGTAAGCAATCTTTGTTGTTTGAACTTTCAGTACAAAGTCTATCCAAGGTTTTTTTCCAAGGCTCTAGGTAATTAATGAAAAGAGACATGGGCTCCGTAATATACTGCCTCCAGGAAATTAAATGTAGGGAGTATTTTATCGTTTCTGGAAATGTAACGGCGAATTTACACAAGAGATCCTGTGTGATTCAAAGTGATTTGGTGTACGGATATTGGATATTTGCCGGGAGGTTGACGCGATGAAAATGCTATTCGCGTACAATATTTGATTTGATTCGAGATACGCGTTACAGAAGCACTTTGAGCTTCGAATGTGCTTTGATTTGTAGGTTTGCAAAAGGTTTTACGGGAATGTGGTTATCGAGATTTCAATGGGCATGTAAAAACTGTTTTCATTATTTTATTTCATTTCTTTATAATATTATTGCACATTGGCACAAATAATGAAGACATTCAAAAGAAACAATTAAACATGGTGTTCAAAGGCGGCACTTATTGCTCATAGCAATATCTTCCAGGCAATCTTTAGAAGCAAACAAAAAGATGAACAAAATAACATAATGAAGGTGCATATACTAATTTGGAAATTATAAGGAGATCAAGATAAAAATATATATCTGAATAGACTTACTAATATATTTCGAAATTAATTAATATTTTTTTATCTATCTGTTTAAAATAAATAGACTTATCGGGTTGGATCTTATATCTAGTATCCTCGTTTTGGGAAAACTGACGCTATGGGGGAGTTCAGGGGGTTTTACTGAACCTCCTGATATCAATTTTGGTTGCCGGAGAGGTACCTACGTATTTTATTTTATTATTTCATTTTTATTATTTTTTAGTGAAACAAAACGCAATTTTTCATTTTGAGTGAAACGAAACGAAAGTAGTGAGGAAAAAGTACAACGACACGCAAAAAGTAATCAAAACAACGTAAAATGAAACGTTTTCTGTCAAAAATTACATTTGAGAAACGTCATGTGGCGCCATTTCGAGATGGTTCATTCCGTTGCTTTCGAGTGTACGCGAATGTTCTGTGCTCTGTTTTGTGTGCTTTCAACCGTTTCTATCGACCTTGGCGCTCCCACCGGACTGATTGAGCAGGAGCGAGCGAAGCGAGCTCAAACTTTCAGAGCACCCCTACTCGGTCAGGTTAGGTTAGAAGGCCATGGCGGTAGCGAGCGTAGCGAGCGTACCGCCATGGCCTTCTGGTTAGGTTGAACATGAATTCTTTGGAGCGAGCGAAGCGAGCGACAGGAGCCAGAAAGGGTAGTAAGTTACCCCGACACGGATATTTTATTTTGAGGTTATGTTTTTATTTTATTTTTTTCTTAAAAACTACGCATCTCCGGCAGGCGGGGGTTGAAGAGGGGGGCTCCCCCCCCTCCCCCCCTCCCCCCCCCCTCCCCTCTCCCCCCCCTCCCCCCGCAAACCCCTATCGAGGATACTTGATATAAGATTTTTACCGACTTATCTAAGACACAAACTTACCTATAAAAATTATATACTTAAAATAATTGAATACCTACAAGTACACATGATACATATCTAAATTAAATAAACGTACAATATATATATATATATATATATATATATATATATATATATATATATATAACACTGGATATTTCAGTTCTAAGAAGGGTACGGTTTCTTTTTTTCGGTTTCAGTTTTGACTATTTTTGCCATTTTTAATAAGATTGGTTTAATTTAGCGGAAATAAGATCACACTGATTTTCCCAGAAAAACAAATTTTGATGAAAATACTTGGTACTTGCTACATGATAAAGTTAATTCATGTTTATCTGGTTCTAACTACTTTTTTTTCAAATTGACTAATACTACTTAGGACTAAATTTCATTCAAAGTACATGAAAGCTGATGTTACAAGTAACAAACTTAAATTCAAGCTAACGTTACTAGCTTTTCTTAGATGGTTATCATATTTTAATTTCTCATCCCCATTTGTAAGGGGGCAAAAATGTATCGCATTGACTTGTTTTTCGTCTTCATATGGCTATCATAATATAAATTTTAATCCATTATCTAGTACACATGAAAAAATTTATTTACAAAAACGAACTTTTTTTACACTAAGTAGGTAATAATATGGTGCTGATTCATAGTAATCAAGCTATAATTTCTAATGTCTAAGAACAAATTACGTAGAAAAGTGTTTCTTAATAAAACTATGTAAGCAATGGGTTCTGTGGTAAAAATTACTTGGTATAATTTCGAAATCCATAATCCTGTGTTCACTTTCGAAAAATGAAGCTTACCATATTTTTAGGGTTTCGTAATCAGAGGGTAACCAACGGCGCCTTACTACTAAGACTCCGCTGTCCGTCTGTCACCAGGCTGTATCTCATGAACCGTGATAGTTAGACAGTTGAAATTTTCACAGATGATGTATTTCTGTTGCTGCTATAAGAAGAAATACTAAAAAACAGAATAACATAAATATTTAATGGGGCTTCCATGCAACAGACATGTTTTTTTGCAGTTTTTATAGATAATGGTACGGAACCCTACGTGCGCGAGTCCGACTCGCACTTGGCCGGTTTTCAACTTCATATTGTGAAATTTTCTCAAGTGTTGGAACACTGCACTTCTTATCTTCTTTTATCCGTTTTCGTTGGTAGTGTACAATTATGAAGTAATGGCTAGCAAATTATAAAAAAAAATGTACGCAGCAGGAGTGGGCAAACTTATTCCTACGTGGGCCAATATTGACAAACAGTATTTATGAAGTGCCAGATTTTTTAATTTTTGGCTATATTTCTTTATTAAAATGAAAGTATTCGTATTTTCCAAATTAGTTGGTTTTTCTCATGGGTTTCAACAACATCAAAAGATCTCTTTTTAATGTAAAATTTAAGGATAATAATGAACTATACATATTTAAATCAGGTATACTATGAAATAAGGACTTAGATATTTATTGCAGGTATAAAATAGAAATAAAGATTTATAAATGCAGGCCAGTTCACTATTTGAGCTTGTTTTATATTATGTTATTATTTACAACTGGGTCGAAGGTCGTGGGCCGGATTGCAATCGTTAGCGGGCTGGAGATGGCCCGCGGGCCGCAGTTTGCCCATCCCTGCGCCAGAGGATGAAGGAAGTATTTTATATCAAAATTCAATTCAAAATTCAAAAAGTTTATTTTGCAAAGTAGGTATATATAATACACGTTTCACAAGTCAAATTTTAATCTTATAAAAATATATGTTATAAAATAATAAATGTACATGAACTACTTAGATTAAATGTTTATTTAATTTATGTAACAATATATATACGATTAAAATTATAGGTAAAATATTATTATACAAGGTGAAATCCAATCAACCGCCCGAACCCATACCGGAGACCCGGCCAGGGACCAGGAACAAGGTTCAATGATCACCAACCGAGCCCCCAGCACGAATCCAGGCAGCCGACCAAATCCTATCCTATATACTACATAGTAATAGGTTACATATATAAATACATGCCTACCTCCGCCCATTCGATTAGTCTTGCTAAGAAGAACGGGCAAGAAACTTGGCAAGATCATGTCTTTTTTTTTTAACATAAACTTATACTATTCATCAAATTACTCATATCTACTTTAACCAAGGGATAAGAAAATACAAGACAGCAGGAATTCAGGTTAATGAAAAAAAAAAAACATATATATCTTTGCCTACCTGTCTCATATAGTCTTTTTCCTTTTACAGTCTGTAATTAATTAATGTTAACTCTTAAGAGGAATCAAAAGTTAGGAAATTATATTAATTAATTAAATTATTATCTACTATCATCAAAATCAGTATCACTATAACACCATGCTTCACCATCATCCAAATATTCATTTATTTTATGATATGCCTTTTTCAGTAGGCCCTGCTTAATATACTTTCTGAACTTATTCTCTGACAAAGTAAGGACCTCTTTTGGAAGTTTATTGTAATATCTTATACCATGTCCTACGAAAGAGGTACTCACTTTGGCGAGTCTGATTTTTGGAAAAGCCAGTTTATACTTATTTCTGGTTTCCTTACAATGTTGCTCACCAAGCCTTGGGAGAGACTCAACATTTTTTCTGACATATCTAAGGACTTGGTAAATATATTCACAAGGAACAGTTAATATATTAATTTCTTTAAACTTTTCTCTTAATGAATCCCGGTGCTTCATATTATAAATAGCCCGAATTGCTCTCTTCTGCAAAACAAAGGCTGCGTCTGTATCCGCGGCTCTACCCCATACTTATCTTATCTTTTAATAAACCTATTGAAATGTTCATTATTATTTTAGTTGAAAAGCAGGCATCCATTATACCTATACTATAATAATTATTGATTTGGTTGAACAGCAACCTGATTAATATTATTTAGGAATTTTATATGCCTAAGTATTGTGATTATACTTGACAGAATTATGCATAAAAATATAAAAAACATAGTCACGATCTGAATCCCCGAGGGGGTGTCAGGGGTGTTTCCAAGTGCGGACTGTGAAATGCAAAACAATATACAATAATAGACTTTGACTTATCTGCCAAATTCCTACTGAAGACTCCATGACACATCGCGACAAAATTACAAATGATAATCATTAAGGCAATTACCGTCGCCAAATTAGCAGCTCGATGTTTGTCTGTATGAATATCGACGGAAACAACATTGAAATAACGTTCAAATCAGTGCAAAATGCGTGGTGCCTGTTACGACGCTCGCTGCGTCCTTGAAAGGGCAAAATAGGAGAAAATAATACTTTTCACATGGGCGTCATTGTTCGATTGAATAATTTTATGTTATATTTATAGCTATCAAGTTTATTTATTTATCAAAGCATAAATGAATTAAATCACCTAAGCCGCTTAGAAGCAGTAGGAAATTCAAGCCAAAAAACACCATTCAGTTGAAACAATTTTTCATATAGAAGTTTTGGTGGTACGAAAAAGAAAATTGTTGCATATATTGTCCTAGAGTTGATAATCCATAATAAATTTTTTCAATATTTTTGGTTTGGCCATAAAAGAGGAGTAGGCTTTAGAAAGTACCCATTTGGCGGTATTAAGGGCCTTAACAAATGAAAATCAATAACAAATGACAATCACTACATATTTTTCTTTACACCAGTCCCGAGATTTTGATTAGGTGATTTGATTACTGATTAGTCAAACATTTGTACACCCAATTTTCAGAAACGATTATTCCGTGTTAATATTACAAGTTTTATGCTTTTCAGGACGTAATTTATAAATTCATGAACTCATAGCCTAATGTTTGAAATTAAGTTGTAAACAAAAAAATAACACATGAAAAGGTAAGGAATAAACCCGGCTAGCCTGTTATTATCTTATTAAGGCAGCACCCAAATTTAGACATGGCGAGGTAGGGCATTATTATGTGTAGACCCTTAAGCCTGAGCGTCATAACTTTTCTCTCTCCGTGTAATATGCAAAAGGTTTGGGTCCTCAAACTTACGCTTTTATGTATATTAAAACTTTACAGTTTTTGGAAAAATTCGTGGAATACCTATAAAGACTGAGGATGCTTGGCATCCAGGAAATTGGGGTATCCTGAGTATAGCAGACAAACATAACTGTTTTTGCATTCAGGGAGTCAGTATTATAATGTATTATTATTATGTGGGTACACTTTCAGTCCCAGGCCCATAGGTACTCGGTCATTTGAAAGGCATTCATGGGGCCGAGGCCAACATTGAAGAGGCTTTTAGTACCGTTTGATCTAAAGGCTTCTGCCTCAATGTATCATTGAGATACACTAACGGTCAGTCCTTCATAGTTGCCAAACTATTCCTAGGAGGGAAATGACTTGGAGTGAGCTACGAAGATGGGATGATAAATGGACCAGATATCAGGGCCATGGAGTGAGATAACGGAGCTGCTTTAAAAATTACTTACAAATTTAAGTCTGGTAGATGGTGATTTGCTGCTTGATAACAACCCAGCAGGATAGCCGTTGTGGGCCCCCTATCCAGTCACCATGGGGCGGCCAGAGAGCAATACTATGTAAGCAGCTAAGGTTGTCGAGAGGTAAGCCTGTGGGGTGCAAGATCCTTATACAGTCAAGTGCCCCCGGCGTTATGAAATTTTACACTTCCAACCTGGAGCATAGGTTCCACTTCACTTTGGCTGGCTGGTTAAGGTAAATGCACAGGCAGGGTGTGTGTATAAGCGCATATGTGAGTATGTGTCCTGGAGGTAGAGTCCGTGGTGTCGCCACTCACTGTCGGCTCGCCACAAGCCACCCTGCTGTGGGATTGATTGCACAGGGTCACGTCACGTCCCGACACCATATTACATGTTTTGATTGCACAAAAAGAAATGTGCATAGGCGAGATTATTGCTAAATAGCATTTTCTTTCAGCTAGCCTTTGGCGATTTGGAACTTGTCATTTTGATTTTTGGTATTTAGTGAAAATAATTCTTCTTTCTTTTCGAAATCGTTCTTTCTAAAATCCTTTCGTATTGCCCTTTTACGTCCCCATAAGAAATTTCATGTTTCTCTCTTCAGCATTTTGGGCTAAGTATTGAATATCAGTCAGTCAAAAACTGTTTTTAATATAATAAAAAGATATATTATTAGAAATTGTAGCGTATTATTAAAATAAAAAACTGAAAGACTTTACAATTTCCGTCTTGTGAAATTTGAGTGCTCCTTAACATAATAAGCAAAGGTATTTAATGAACATTTTAATTGAAAGTTTCACTTCTGGCATTTTGTAATTTTCATTTTTCTTAGTTTTATTAATTACAATATATTTATTTATAAAAATTAGGCTCGATAATGAGAATAGTTTGGTATTTTTAGTTCAAGTTTAGAATCGTATATACTTAGCAATGTTTCCGTATACTCTTCTTTTAAACCTTTTGGTTAGATTTCACCTTTATGTGGTCATTATCGTATCATTGGTCATTGTTGTATTGGTCTATTGTAACGTATTTCTAACTGTTACAGTAACATGCCTTGCTGGGCCCATAGCACGCGCTTTGGATAAAGCGTCTGTCTATCCCATTTTTACACGTTATTGTATCATCTTAGGATCAAGTTGGATCTAAAGAAGCTGTATCTACCAATATGTATGGCATGTCCTTGGAGTGAAACAGCGTTGAAATCTAAAATATATACTTAATATTTATTTATTTATATATAAAAAATTGACATATATTAAATTTGATATATAAACTATATAATATCATTGTTGAAACCATATCCTAACAGCTGCCACTCTTTCAAGTGAACCCCATTTCTCTAAAAAAAGCGCTGCGTATGCATCTTCACTTGCCCAGAGGCAGTCTGAATCTGCTGAAACTGGTCGGCTATACCAATCAAAAATACTTATTGAGGTGAGCCGTTTTGCAATAATCAACAATATTTAATATTTTTATTAATTATTATATTTAAAAAATACTTCTAGGTACCATAGCAACATCAAAGTGACAAAAACCAAGGCCCTAAAATAGTACCGCCTGACAAACATTTCGCCCTCTGAGTACGGAAACATATTTTTTATTATTTCTGAACAATCTGACCATTGAAACTTGTATGTATGTATACTATCTTAAAATAGAGCTGAAATAAACTTAGTCAAAATATGTTACTTGAGAAGTGTTTTGTATGGATTTTTTCATTATTATTATTTGCCATGATAAAGGCCATAGCAACACGTAACGGCTGAAGCTGTAGCCCCTGTGACAGACAGTACAGACATATAGACGGACGGATAGACAGTGGAGGCTTAGTAATAGGCTCTCATTTGGCACCTTCAGGTACGGAACTCTAAAATCTGCAAAAATTATTTATTCCGTTTACATTATATATTTTTATAAAAACACTTATTATATTATGATTAATATTAATAATTATTAATATTACAATTAATTAATTGTACCTAATTCCACTGACGCCGACTATAAATGTCGAAATATATCTAGAAATAATTATTTTAATAAGTGTTTTTATATAAATATAATATAATGTAAACTGAACAAAAATTAGTTAGTTAATTATTGATTAATTATAATTTTTTAAATTGAAAAATCTATCTTCGAATTTATTCCTGCAGTTGGGTAAAAAGACCTCTTTTTAAAGATTTATAGTATTAAAAATTCGCTTTGAAAGCTCATATCTTTTTTTTGCGTTGAAGTAGAATCTTGACGTTGTACAGCAGTATTAAGACTTCAAAAATTCGAAATTAACTTCAACTAGATAACTCAATCCTTTCTAGAGGAAAATGGCTTTGACACACGGACATACAGACAGGGAGCTTTACCATGACGAGGTACGGAACCCTTAAAACTCACAAAAATTGATTTACGGGACTGCGTGACTTCAGCTATCAGTAAATAATACGGTGTCTGGAACACCTGCGGCCTTCTGTCATTGAATTTATTAAAAAGAGGAATATTTTCACGTGAACCTTTGTCTTTGGATCAACACGTGACTTTGGCCCTTTGTAATGAAATGGGCAAGTAGATGAAAAAAATAATGAATATTTCATTTTTGATAACAAAAATAGGTAGGTATCTTTATATACAACCACATTATTTACTGAAATAATTTATTATAATTTAACTGATGCCTGGTTCAGTGGGGCCTATTTTGAATTGTATCATTTATATACTCGTATATATATAATACATATTTTATCTATGCGCTAATGTTAATATCTATGGGTGTTGTCAAGCCATACCTATTTCTATTAGTATATTTAACTGATGCCGGGTCCAGGTCGGACCCGAAATATATCTTAAACCGTGTAATTTTATAATTATAAAGTATTTTATTTAATTATTGATTCGTATAAATATATATGTATGTATAAAACTTTTCAAAAGTGAATATATTTTATACCATTTATATAATACCTAATATTGTTTCTCATTTGTGTTAATTTATAATTATGAAAAAAAAATATGAGAAAGCTGATAAATGCAATTTAAGTTTTTATTATTTCACATTATTTACTGATCATATAGAACAACTTTCCCCAAGAAACATCTGCGCAGTGGAAATTAAAAATATTTTCACGTTTACTTCCAAAAGTTGCCTGGAAGATATTTCTTTGAGCAATAAGTGCCGCCTTTATACACCATGTTAAATTGTTTCTTTTGTATCTCTTTTATATTTTTGTAAATGTGAAAGAAGTGCTAAAAATATAATAAGATAAAAAGTTTCCTTAATAATTTAAAAAACCCTCTGTCTATTTTGTTTGTTAAATTGGACAAGCTAATTTTTTCATTCGTACGTGTTTTTCTTTGGAGCACTTTTACTTCTTTTTTTTGACACTTTAATAGACAAATTGCATGCTATTGAATGAATGAATGAATGAATATTTATTTGCGAGAGTATGCATATTAAAATATTATAAAAAGCACAATAATAATAAGCATAAAATCTATCGTAAAAACAGCATACAAAAAATGTATCATAAACTAAGTATGTTAGTTTACAAAATTAACACTTACAATTTTTTGGTTTTTATATAAATTGATTGCAATGGGAATATGATAAAATGTCAGTACTACTGGTGTTCACAAATAGTGTAGACAGTTGACACCCGAACAGAATGTTGTTGCTTAAGGGGAAACGAGTCGTATCCTCTACGAAAAGCACAACTTAAGATGGTTCTTCTTATTTTTTAATTACAGATATTAAAGAAACGTAGCTTATGGCAAATGCCATAGTTTAATGTCAGTTAGGCTTTTTCGGTAAAATTTTTATATTTTATGCGTTACGTTGTAGATGTATGGGCACACAAACTTAAAACACGCTTTTAAGGATGTGTGCCCATACATTTACAAAGTTTTGCATAAAATAACAAAATTTTGCCGGAAAAGCCCAACTGACACTTAACTATGTTCGCGAAATGCCATAAATCCCGTTTCTTATTTAATATCTGAACCATCTTGAATTGTGCTTTTCGTAGAGGATACGAATCGAAAACCTTAACTAATTATAACTATTTTACTTTTATTTTTGTTGGAGTGTAAAATGTGGATTAAAAAGAGTATATATTATAATTTTTTACTAATTATTAATCCACAACATTTTCAGAGGGATGTCACCACTATCTAAATGCGACAGTACATCACTTAGTCACGAAGGCAAAAGATTTCAAAGGGTTTAACCAAAACAAAGATAACAAACAACTTACAGCATAGCAGTATAAGACCGAAGCATTTTTGTGTTTATTTTCGTTATTCTCTGTATTTTCTTTTAGCTGCAGAATGGTTTTACACTTACTTTAGAGGATGCCTGCAGTGGATGTGTTTAGAACAGAGCTCTAAATTTTTGCAATGAAGCTGTGTACGGTTCATACTTTGTCCATTTTGTTCGTTCCATTACCCGGATCTAAGATGAAAGTAACACGAATTTGAAGGAAATGCTTGAATTCCAATGTTCTAGTTTGAACGTTACATGATTAGTATGTAGTATATAGAATGGGATTTGGTCGGCCGTCACGGGGCTCGGTTGGTGATCATTGAACCTTGTTCCTGGTCCCTGGCCGGGTCTCCGGTATGGGTTCGGGCGGTTGATAGGATTTCACCTCGTATAATATAATATATATTACCTATCATTTTAATCGTATATATGTATATTACTACATAAATTAAAATAAACTTTAATTTAGTTCATTTACATTTATTTTTATTAGATTAAATTTGACTTGCAAAAAGTGTATTATATATACCTGCTTTGCAAAATAAATTATTTGAATTGAATTTAAATCTGTCTTGCAGACAGAAGGGTTGACATGTACTACATATTTCCGTCTGCCACGATCCTGACACACCTCTTTCGCCACACATACAAGCTGTTAAAAAAATTAATAGAACTTATAAATTAAATATTGAAATTGAAATATATAGAAAATTAATAATTGATAATTACTGCTCAAAAACTTAAGGTTGGTTTAGTAAATGCGAAAAAAAAAACACTTGTACTTGAAATGCATGACTAGTGACGTTCTCGTCACCTTCAACCAGCCTTCAATCGATTTGCTGATGACCATCTCTTTTTTGCTACGACCATAGACTAATTAGTCTATGTTACGACGTAGCAAGCTGCAACTCGATAGTTTTCCCGCTCCGTACATCTTCTAGTATAGTATAAGTCACCTTGTATTGAATGCATGGGATAGTTTCATCCTAATCTTAGACTATTGTGATTAATATGTTAATTATAAGTACTAGTTTTAAGTTAATAGTTATTATGTACCTATATGTTGCTTTTCCATGTATTTTTTTTGTCCCCAAATAAATTTCTTTCTTTCTTTCTTCTTCTATCTTTCTTACTTTCTATTTGTAATAACCACTGTGCTTGAGTTCAAATAAATGGGAATGCCCTATAAAAAGGATTATTTTCTTCAAAATCAACATAAAGCTAAGACTGCTCAAAGTTTCCTTTTGATTCCACAGACCACGTACGCAACTTGGCGTAAAATAAAGGAAATGGAGGAAGATAAGTCGTATTTTATTAAGATTTTGAAGAGAAGGATTTTGTTATTGTTCAAACTCACTTTTTATGACTTAATGTTCAACGTTTAAACTAATATAATAATAATGAAAATTCAATTTATTGAAAAAGGTGTTACTTTGCGGAAATCTATCATGAGTTTGTGGATATATTAATAATTTGCAATATTCCGCTAAACACTCTTACCATGCTATTCAAAATGCAGACTCAAGCACCGCCCGCCCTACCGCATAAAACATGCACAAGCAAAGCAAGCAGTACGAGCACAAAATAAAGCAATCTTAAATAACAAGCAAAAAAACTTATCGACACGTGTTTCGCCTCTAAACGAGGCATCCTCGGGATGTGTAGTCCACCCGACCGCTCGACAGCAAAAAGTTCTAAGAGTGTTTAGCGGAATATTGCAAATTATTAATATATCCACAAATTAATGAAAATTCAGCTTGCAGCGTTGCTTGTGATTAGTTGTTCATGAATAAATTTAAAATAAATAGCTCTTTCACTGTATGGACTTTTTATGTATGTTAATTATTTATTTCTACAATATTATTTTTGGGCCAACACCAACACTCATCACCTTATGGTCTTACTTCGTGCACAAATGTGGACCTACTCCGAAGCACAGTAACTGTACCCCTATGGAATTTGACCCCATGACATCCAGATTAGTTGTCGAGTACACGGACCAGTTGATCACAGAGAAGAGAAGTCTCTTCTTGAAATATTGATATATCGATACTTTTTATACAGTTACGATTTCCGATCGACCTCACATGTCATGGACGTGACTTGGCGTGAAACCGAGCAAAAGAGGTCAGATCTTTTATTCATTTAGATTGTGAATTATAGTCAGTTTTCCTGTCATCTTGTAACACACACTGCCCCCATCTGAGAAGAGAGAAGTTCTTATTACTTTGTTGTTTGGGCAAAGCGAGGGTGGTGTAACGTGTTAAATTTTTCCAACGTTGTTATTTTCACCACAGCTTTTCACAAGAGTTTACAATTCAATCAAGAATTAGAAGTTTTCAATAACATTTTACAATAATATACCATTTTCATAACAGTAGCTTATATGTGTCACAGGATAATTGGAAAAAATAGTCAAAAATACGTGCAAAGACGAGCAAGGCGAAGCGGAGCAAGGAGGATCGTGTAATCATAATCGTGTAAGGGATCCAAGCAAAGTAACCCCTTTAGTTCTTAACAAGAAGTTTCCAAATATCCGTACCCTCTTACAAACATCCTAGGATTTAAGCTTTGATCCATTTTTTCGAGTTATCCTGCGTCATATATAAATATATTTTTTATAATAACTTAAGAAATAGTTCCATTACATCCTCGAAATCAGTTTCAAAAATTAAACTTTTGAACCCCGTTGTAAAATGATTCTCAGGTCAGTACGAAATATTAGTTGAAATTTAATTTTGTACTCGCTACTGTACCCCGTTGTGAAATGACTCTCAGTTCAGTACGAAATATTGTATGAAATTTCATTTTGTAATCTGTTTGGTTCCTTATGACGTAAGTTTGTCTTGACACTCGAAATTATTTCGAGTTAGTAATTAGTTATTAGGGCCACCTGGCCACTTCGCAGAGAATGGTAAGACTAAAAATTTGGAGGAAAAGCAAGGCGAATTTTCCAGAAAGTGATTCTCATGAGGAATGTCTACTTCACCTGAAAGGTAGTAAAAACCAAGTACAAAATGGCTTTTCTTACTCGGGTAAAAAAAAAACATTCTTAACTAGGTACGAATTATATTATTCTTATTCGCCTACGGCTTATGTCAAAACTACCTTTATTCCTCGGGTAAGAAAAAGCGTAATAATTTTGTACTTTATACGAATATACTATTGTTTGCCTAGATCTTATGATACCCCACGGAAGAAATGTTAATAGGACATATTGTGTCAAAACTACTCATACGTAACTTAAGTTTTAGAAGTCTCTCCAATGGGGTTCACTGTCACTGTGAATTGGCCAATCACGGCTGCCCTTAGTGTTGCATTATACACAACGGTCCAATCATGAGCCTCATGCGTTTTTGAGTATCTGGTACCATTTTCGAATGATAATTTGTCAGAAACGCGTCTTCTACGTTTTTTTCGTTCACCAGGCATTTAACGCGAATTTATTGAATTATTTCTTATAATTCAAAGAAAAGATACTGAAAGAAAAGTTTTTAATTCCTACACAAAAAATTCACTCAGCCGCCACTAATAACAATATAATGATATTTCACAATGAGCAGGGATTTTTTTTCCAACAGAATTCGTTTGTTACACAACACGAGCCAAACGAACCTAATATTGAAGAAATCCGAAAAAAAATCAAAGGGAAACCAATCATTCTTCTTTTGTCCACTGATCATTCTGTAATCAAGTTTGCTTGTCTATTGATCATATTGAATTGGAATTTTAAACGGTAAGCCAGATTCGCAAGTTTTATTGATAGTTAGGATTTTTTTATATGAAAGAATAGATTAAGCTGGGCCATCCCGCTGAGCTGCCATTTAAATGCTTTAGGTGTTTGTTTATGACGTTCTGATGGCTTTGATCTCAGTAAATTTTGCACACATCTTTATATATTTTTAGCTTCCCCCCCACACTGCACTCCAACCCATCTCTCATCAAGAGACGTGAGATTGCGAGATATTCAAAAAGCGCCGAATTTGTGAAATGGTTTCAGGTAAAAGCTGTTTTCTATGAAAAAAAATAATGTATTTATAGAAAAGTGTATAAATTTAGTCGTTTTTACATGAACGAAGTCTGTATTTCTCCCTTTTTTATTTCCAGTATTGATAAAAGTTATACAACTTGCTAAACTTTGCGTAAAAACGAGGCAATATTCATGATAATATATGCTGACAGCTATTATGATTGTGCTTCATCAAGTTTTGCTTTTTAGGCTGTATAGAGAGGAACATAAGAATAAAAATAAGTTTATTTAAGTCCAAAAACTTGTTACACACAAGTAAGATGTATATAAAATTCGACTTAAAATAACAAAAACATATTAATTTAAGTCCTCTCTGTGTGTGAAATGAAGATGTATGTGATTGTGTGTAAGAGGGTGAAAAGTATGTGAAGTATCTAATTGTAATTATTTACAATGAATATCACGCAGGTTAAAATATATAAATTATATATAATACAACATATTTCAATAGATGTAGCCTTAAGTATATAAAAAAGTCTTAAATTGGGTATGTGATTATATTTAATAACCTAAAAAAGGTTTAATATTATTCTTCAACGGTTACCATCACACATACAGGAATGTCGCTTAATAATATTATATGAAAAAAAAATTAAGAAAATAAGCTGTTGACTTCACATTCAATTTCTACCGTTTGTATGAATCTTAAGAAAAATCCAGGCGTAAAGGGGCCTCTTGAGGGGATTTATTAATAGGAAATTTTGATTATAATTATTCATTATTTTAACAACAATAATTGATTAACTTGTACCAACTCATGTATTGGATACTGCTCTTTGAAGTCACATTATCAGTGTGATTCTGTTCAGTTTACTTCAGTACCAGAACCTTACACCTCTATGAAAGTAAAAAAACAACGCAGGTTTTTATCACAGGAAATTAATTTCAGAAAATACTTTAAATAAAATTGCTCCGTTATAATGATGGCACGAGCGAATAGACATCAGATTTATAGAAGGAATCCTTGAAAATATTACCCTCACGAATTTAAGTACTTACTTTTTAGGGTTGCGAAACTCAAAATGAAAAATCGGAACCTTTATAGGATCACTTTGTTGTCCAACTTTCTGTCGGTCAAGACCCTTTTGCTCGAGCCCCGTATGAGATATTAAGTTGAAACTGATATTTCATACAGAAGTCTACGGCCCCATGGTGCTGTAAAAAAAATCAGGCTTCTAACCCGACGCGAAAAAAGGTATTTTAATTTAGATAACCAATTTCGTGCCGATCTATGCACACGCATAGGAAAAAATCTAAAAATTACAAATATTTCATTATTTAGGAAGTTATAAATGACCAACTTAATTACACTCTTTAGATACATAGAGTTTCAAGTGTCAAGTTAAGTTGTTCCAGATTAAATTTATTAAATTCCGGAGTTTTAACGGAATGGAAAGATAAATAAAAAAAAAATTACATTATTATCCTAGCCCATTCACGGAAAAGCCGCGTGGTTCATGTTCTAAAATATTAGTAGATATTTAGTATCCAAAATACAAGAAAAAAACCCTTTCAACCTACCCCGCCGCCGACGTGACTTTCAGGTAAAATTACACTTACCTACTATTTCTACTATACTACTTACCTACTATACTAGGAAATATCCTTCCATCCCCGCCATACATTTTGGCAACCAATCCATCTCCAGGTAGCAAATCGCCAGTTCCTGGAAAAAATACGCATTACACAGATGAAATGAGACTTTAGAACTACCGATTCCACAATACCTTGATAAAAAAACTCGCCAAAAAAAACGCAGAAAAAACGGTTAAAATAATGTCACGGACCTGGTCTGCCCGAGAATAAAATAGAATCTCTTCTACATGACCTCCTGACAGAACAAAGATAGACTAAGCCGTTATACCAGTTCCTACGATAGCTCGAGCAAGTTAACGATAGCCAAACCACGAACCTTACGTTACTTGGAAGACAAAATAAAATCGGCCACCAAACGTACACCTACTGTAGAAACAACTTCAGCTAACTAAATCGGCTGATCACAGTTAAAATTTGAGAAAATAAAAACAAAAATGCAACGTACTAAATTGCAATGAAACAATGTACTATTTTTAATGCAAGTGCTCGTAAAGGCCCACTTTTTATGCATCGAAACCGAACAGAAAGTCGATTATTTTGCCCTGGGGCTGTATTATTATTACTTTTTTTAATTTATTTATAATGGTCGGCTAACCGGCAGCCTTTCCTGTGTAACGTGAATGTTATACTTTTTTTCCACCGTTTAACGGCTCTAGATACAGTCCTTTTGAGCCAATCATAATTAAAAGTTCACAAGATTATAATATAATCTTGTGAACTTATTTATTTGTTTTATTTCCTCACACTATGCATTGAAAAACGTAGTATGATACACGGGTGTAAGAGCAATACATTACTCGGCCACGTTTAAAACACTCGGTAGGCTCGTGATTTAAATCGTCCTCGTAATTTATTCCTTGTCGCCCTTGTAGCATAAACTACTATTCCAATGCAAGTGCTCGTAAAGGCCCACTTTTTATGCATCAAAACCGAACAGAAAGTCGATTATTTTGCCCTAGGGCTTTTTTTTTATTAACGAGAATTTGGCTAACCTGCAAACTTTCCTGTGTATCTACCATAAATGTTATACTTTTTTTTCCACTGTTTAACGGCTCTGGATACAATCTTTTTGAGTCAATCATAATTTAAAGTTCACAAGATTATGTTTGTTTTATTTCCTCACACTATGCATTGAAAAGGGTAGTATGATACACGGGCGTAAGAGCAGTAAATTACTCGGTTACGTTTAAAACAATCGCTACGCTCGTGTTTTAAATCTTCCTCGTAATTTATTCCTTTTTGCCCTAGTAGCATAAACTACTATTATTCGTATACCTTTTCTCACTTTATACAAGTGTATCATTTAATTTAATTTATGTAAGCCTAATTTTAATAATTAAAATTACGAGGAAATACGTCAGAAGACAATTATTGTCTTTTTGTCAAAAATTTATTACAATGTTATCATTTCATATCGTAAACACAAGCCAGTAAGTACTTCATTCTGGTGAGCTATTTCAAGTCTCCATTAAATTTCAATAAATGTCCAGTAAATTCGTATGAAAATGTTTATTTTTTTAAACTACTTGTGTCTATGTTTTTAGGATACAAAGGAGTTTGGCGATCATAAGGTTTTAGGCAGCCAGTTTACAAAGAAAAATAAGATGAATTGCAATTTTGTGTTCAGAATGTTGAGATGTTTATAAATGTTGAAAATAGATAAATTTTTTCCATTTTATACATTGAAAACCATTACCTATACACACTTAAAATTTAATTATATGCTATCCTGTAAAGCGGGCGTCGTCCGACGATCAAACTGAACGCAGCCTATTGACAGTTACCGGTTTTACAACACTTAAGTCCAAGTTTGAGAAAAAGAAACATGGTAGGTTGTGAAAAAATATTTCTAGTTGGCATCGTGAATCAAATTAGTTGATTAAATGAATTTTCCGCCGAGAAGTGCTCGACTTGAAACGAATCTTTTTTGTATTTAACATTTTCAGGTTAGTTTAAATAGGGCTCTCTCGTACACCTTCATGAAATTTGCCCTAATGTGTAAAGTTCTTTTAATTTTATTTAACTCCTTGTCCTATATACCTACTAAAAATTATCTCATTTTTGAGCAAAGCACTGTACATTCTTCGACTGTAATTAGTCCTCGTGGACTTGTATATAAAAGTCCTTTAACTTATTTACAAGTTAACTTTTTTATTAAAATTTTTACTATATAGTTGAAACAATATGACAAGTTGTCAGTGAAAATTACATCGAAATTTGTCTATTGGTTATTAAGGTAAAATCATTTAGAACTGACTGGGGAATATAACATAAATAATATTTATATAAAGTTTTCTAAAAAGGTTTCAGAAAAAAATATTGACATAATCCTCACAGGATATAACATGTTTTCATGAAAAACGAAAAATATTCAGCAATTTTCTTAAGAAAAGCTTTTTTCACCTAAACACAAGTGATGCTGAGGAAAATAAAGGAGCAAAAAATGCTGGCAAACAATACTCGTATAAGGAAGTGTTATGTCGTTGAACACACACACACCAGTACGCTCCATGTATATTGGCCCCTTTCTATAATGCAAAATAAAAAAACACATGACAACAGACCTTTTCTTTTGATCTCCGAAATGCTGTTAAGAAATCGTGTGGCAGAAAATTACTTCCTTTTGTAGAAAACAGGAAAATGGAAAAGGTGTTTAATGACATACTTGTTCATACAATAAGGTATAATTTAATTGTTTCAAAGCTGTAATCGATTTGTGCTAAATTGCTTTTAATTTTAAGCCATACGAGAATCACTCTTCCATATTTTTGAGTTATGTACACTACTAAATTGTTATTTTCTTATAATTAGTGTGAACAAGTGATTTTTTTATTTCTCTAATTTATGATGTGTATTTAAATTGAAATGAAAAATATTGTTTTAATAATTTTGTTTTGTGCAATATTTTTGTAACTTTTTGGATTTATTATCAAAATTGTACTTTCTGTCCCTTTACTTATAAAATTTTATTAAATCTCTATTATGAATACGGTAAAATATATGTATATTTCAAATCCGTATTGTATATTACTTCTTATAATGTATACCTTTTTGTTATTATTTTACCTAAAATTTTACCCTGATTTTATTTAATTTTCTTCCAACATTTAAACTGGCGTCAAATAAAAACCAATAGTCTACAGAAGCGGTCTCTCTTGGCCAATAAATATCCATTTAATAATAATTAGTTTTCTTGCCCTAGGCCCTTCGATCAACAATCTACAACTAGATGACCGATCAGCGCGTGAAAAGCGGCCAAACAAATAAGAGCCCACTTGCAGAGTAAGCTCTTATTTGGATTTAGTTCACAGCGCCAAGGAAGGAATTATAAAAAAAGCAAAAAATGTGAAAAAACCCGAGAAATATTAGTGGTGATGGAATATCGTACTTTCGTTAAGTAAATATCAATAAATGTTTGTTTTGTATCGATAAAATGTTTCTAAGCCAAGTTATTTTTCAAAATTTGCCTGAAGTGTCATTAAAATTGTTCCCTATCGCTAACCGGGTCTCTGGAATGAATTCAACCGGTTAATTAGTTTCACCTTATGTAGGTATACAAAATAGTTAATTGTATATAAAATATTTGTGCTTTTAAATTTGTTTCTGACTGATTTCAAGTTTGTAATACACTCTACTAATAATTAGAATATTCAAAGCGATGTATTTCGCTATAAAAAATTATAATGTTATAATGTTTTGTCCTGTATGTATATATATAATTTATTGTGAATTTATTTAATGAATATTGTAGCATCCGCTACAAGTATTCAACCTTTTTCATATATTTTTAGTCTTTCTTTATCGTTGATTGCTTTACTGAATTTTCAAATTCGAAAATTTGGAATATTTTGTCAGATTTTTTTTGTTATGTTTCTCATATCAAAGAGTATCGTGGTACAAGGAAGGCAAATTTGCTACAGAAATATGAAATTTAAAATTTGATAACTATTTGGATTCTTGAAACAGAGCACATTTGCTCTAAATATTGTGAAAGCCAGTTTTTTTCTGCATTTCCTGGTAAGTTTTGTGTAATTTTGGTTTCATTCTCTGAAAATCCCTTTTGTCCCGTTTCCAATACGTTAATTTCCTTTCCCAGATATCATAAGCATATCTTGACGCTGTTGTTTTATTTCTTTACAGCGACCCTTCGGGTTTTTTAAGGGTTTTCCCCATTTCTTCTTCAATTCCTCCTGCCATCTCGTACGGTTGTACCTATTGAGGCCGGATATACGGACCACGTACCCTGGTGGGGTAAGCTTCCGGTATTAAAACAGAAGTCGGCTTGGCTTGATCGACTACTCCCAGGAAGATTGGAAACACCTAAGTCACAAGGCACCCTTACCAGGTTTTTTGTATCCGTAGCTTAACATCCAGTAGTCTCGATATCCAGCATCAATTATTTTTTTCCTTAGTGTAAAGCTAGATAACGATTGCTCTTAACACCTTAATATTACGTTTTCTTCCGGATTAGAAGTTATTAAAACTTCCGTGAAATCAGTTTCTGGGATCCTATAAACTAGTTTCGATATCCAAATTTAAATCCATTATTTTGTGAACAAATGCGTCGTTTAAGCTTAAGGAAAACAAAATCCTAAATAAGACGAATTAGGCATAATTTTTGTGTTGATTTTATAGATTCCTTAGTACCCAATACTCTACAGATATTATCGTGTTTTATACCATATTTTTTACTTCAGTTTTGTTATTTTTAGTTCATTTAAAGTTAAATTATACAGTTTCTTTATCCAGATTTACCTCTTTTTTTGGCTGTCACCAGGCTTGCCTGGTGGCAGTCCAAATTTATGCCGAACCGACCAAATTACGTTTGTGATTATGAAGTAGCTAAAACTAATATTTTAAAAAGAAACGCTACAATATGTATTGTTATATTTATTTGTACTATGTAGGCATGTCAATATTATGTAGTTTGTTATTATTTTTAACTAATTAGGTATCTACTATTAATTTAATCTTGTTTCTGTATAAGTATTATCGTGCACAATATGAATATCTTATTTATTTCAAATATCCTTATCACCCTTGTTTTGCTGGAAGAAATCTCATTATTGAGATAAGCACGCCATTGTAAATAACTTTTATTATATAATTTAGAATTAAGTTTTCTGTGTGCAATAAGAATAAACATGTTAGTTTAGGGCATCTTCGCATGTTTAGTGGTTTGAGACAGCTTCAATAGCCGGTGTCAACATATCGTTTCGTTTTTGTACCCGACCCGTCATCTAGTTGTATATTGTTGATCGAAGCCTAGGCCAAATAATATTTTAGTGACCTCCCTATTTATGCAAAATGATCGAATTATAAATACCAACTCCGAGCAATTGAGTGGTCTATTAAGAAATAGGTCAGTTGGATCGCAAACGACTGACCGACTCGATTTAATGAGTTCTGATCACCTTAATTGTTTTCCGTTAAATGCTTCCGAGGTTAATTTTTTACACTGTATGATTTTCCAAATTATATCTTTTTTGGGTTCCATACATACACGTTCCGTGTTTTCCTTTATCGTCAAAACAAGTTAAAAGTTAACAAATTTAAGGCAATTTGATTAGAGAATTACAGCAGGGATTGAACCTGAATCTTCTGATAAGGAGTGGTCGTCCTACTGATTGAACTATTTAACTTATTCGCTGGGGGGGATATTACGTACGTGAAACGGAAACTATCTTACCTATGCGCTGTTTAGGGAATACAGTACAATACTCTACATGAAACTTTCCAACTTTCTTTTTCCCAATTCCCGCCCACTAAAATTTGTTCAGGATATGTATTCCCGCCCAGGGACTCAAGTGTTGGTTTTTGGTTATTTTTTTTGTAAACACGCCTACCCTCTTGTTTTCTTAGTATTATAAATCTGTTTGTTCATTTGTTGTTACGGAAATTGTGATATTTTTGTTTGGGTTTCTTCTTTTGTCGCTGCTTACATTATTCAAATCTAGTTTGTAATTATACTTTTTATAACCTACTCGTATAAAACTCTGCGTTTGTTAACAATGAAATGGTTTCGTCAAAAACGTTAGCTACAAAATGTGTATCAGAACATGCCTTATTTAGATCTTTTGTGAGTTTTAACATTTATATGTCGCAGGTGTTTGCTTTTCCAGCAAAAAGTTCTGTGCACGCCACTGTGTCCAGGTATCAATTACGTTTAGATTCGGAATAATTCACATATTATTTTTATTTGATTCATTATATATTAGAAGTCCTTTATCATTTTAAACTTCATTTTAAGCTTCAACTTGTAGTATTTGCTGAGTTTGCTCCTTTTTGCCATTTTGCATTATGTTGCACTCTTTTTTTTTTTTTTTTTTGTGTGTTTTTTTTTTTTTGGCAAATAAATTTATTTCACTTTCACTTTCACTTTCACTTTATTTTATTTTTATTTGATTATTATCCTATTCGTGGAACTGACAGTAGGTGTTCTTGTATTAAACCTGTCAAATGCTGTTTCAATACGTCTCAAATGGTGATGGCGTTGATTTAAACGTACTGCAACCCTCATTCCTTTCATACTGGCTCACGTATTGGCGTAAATTCCTATAGTACTTGATTCAAAAATAGTATCAGAAAAGCTAATGCAAACCGTCTCTTTTATTTTTACCGTGTGCAAATGCTATTCCCGTTTGTTTTAACGTGAGCGTACGTATTGAAGTAGTTTTTCTATACACCGTCCAGCAGATAGCGTTTGAATGAGGTTTTCAGGCCTACATTTTTTGTACGATATCAAAAATGTTATCCAAAACTCCTGCAGAGTTAGTAAGAATTTTAGATATGTCGGTCACTGAGACGGCGTGTAGAGCACGCGTTTGTGTGTGAACTCGAATCAGAGCGTTTGTCTTTGTTTGTTTTAGTCTGTGGTTTCAGGCTCCCGTTCTGTAAGACGGGCATATGAATAAATTAAAAGCGCTTCGTGAATAAAAAGTAACTACAAATTATTTTAATCAAAGAAAATGTTTCTTAATTACTTAAAATAACTAATAAACTTAATTAATTTAACTTTGAAAAGTTGCTTCACTCAGACAGAAATCGAACCAGCAAAAATTCTAAAATAAGTCTATTTGAAGTTTAGCAGACCGTAGTTTTACTGTTAAATTTGCTTAAAGTATTTTTCATAATAGGGAGAAACTAAAGAATAATCGTACCAATACTGTTGCATAATTGCATTCAAATGTTGCTAATAGCATTTTTAACGCGAAGCAACCAGCATTATTTATTCTTCTCACATCTCTCGGACCGAATTCAAATTGAAATTTAAAATTCTTAATCGAGATCGGAATTTCAATTTCCTCATTAATTGGTTTAAGCTTCAACCTGAACATTTGTGTACAAAAAGCCAGCCAGATCTACCGTTAAGAACCGATAATTATCAAAATAATAGCTAATCGGAAAATATCCAGTATAAAACAACTATGCTTAAAGAGTTTCCTTATCTAATATACGAAACTAAGATTTTTCATGGAATTTGGCTTAGGAATTACAGTTTTTATAATTTGATTTTTTTTTCTTTAAGATCTTGAAAATTACCAAGCAGAATGAAATTAAAATCATGAAATCAGAAAAAGCATGCTTAATCAAATTGCAAAAAACCAAGTCTTTGTCCTTAATACCGGGCTTAGTTTGTACGGACTAAAACAAGAATATTATTTCAATTAAAGCGTCAAAGTAGTCGGAAAAATCTTGGAAAACAAAACCACAGACAAAAAACAATAAAAATGAAATATTACGGAAAACATGTAATCCCTTAATATTATAATAACAAAAACGGCATCGTCTAAATAAACCGACAGAATTAATAACTTTCAGACATGGCCGGAATATTAACATATCCCCAATAAGAAAAGAGGACCTGCGGCGCATTCTTAAAACCGTTTTGTCCTATATAATACTGAAAAAGGAGGCTTTGTAATAAAACCATCAAATAAGACGAGGGGTAAAGTCTATTGAAATCTGCTGAAAGCCAACAGTAAAGTCAATAAGTCTCCTGGGAAAGTGACTAAGTTAATTAAAATAAGAAATGTCAAATGAGTTTTTGCTCCATCCTGTGAAATATTAAGACAGTCAATTGGGAAGCCAGTAACGATGAAATTTTATTACTTCCATTTATATAACGACAGATGAAGGGTAGTCCGCGGTTTATTGTTATAGAACGGAATGCTAGATTCAAATTTCGGTTGAAATGAAGAGATTATTAAGTTGATTGTTTTATGAACTTTGCATCTTAAAATATTTATGTCTGTTTACTTAGGCTATGATCATAATTATTGAACAGGAGCGTACAGTCTGTAACCTTATGTATCGGGTAACAAGATGAGATCATTAGAAGTGTGCAGGGGCAAAACATGAAATGTCACAGAAAATCCAAAAACAAGTGAAATATGGCATCACTTAGATTATACTTCGTATTTTTATATGCAATATAGAAAACGTGTAAAAACTGTCAGAGCTCTCCACAAATGAGAACTTTCTAATACCCCGTACATGCTCAAGACTGGGAAGGTCCCTCCATATAAAACAACGTAACAAGGAATGTCCATCTATAAAACAAGGAATGTCCATCTGACATTTATTTGTAACTCTGATAAGTTTTGTTTTTGTCACATCCCATATTTTGCACCCATTCCCTTAAATTTTTAGTTGAGAAGAAAAAATTCCTACATAAAAATAAATAAGATTGGCTGAATGCAACCTGGAGGATTTAGTTTTTGCTGACTTTATAGAATACTCCAGGTTGCGCTCAGCCAACCCAGTTTATTTTGATGTAGTTATTGTTTCTAAACAACTACAAATTGGTAACATCTTGATAAGAACGATGCTGAATCGACTTTTTTAATAAACATATTATATATATTACAGGTATAATAATATATTTTATAATATTATTTTCGCTTACTCACGTCACTACCAACTACCAACGTAGGACGCGCAAGCGTTATTTTTTTAAGTACCTTTTGATACGCTCTATTGAACGTAGTTTGATTTTGATCAGTTTCTTTTTTGCGGTCTTTACAAATTGGTCAGAGTTGCGCCCAAACAACCCTGTTTATTTTGATGTAGCTTTTTTTCCTACACATCATCGAATTCCCATAGCTTAATTCCTAGAAGATTTTTTAAATGTTGATCACACCTGCTGCATATACCTAGACTCTTCGGCACCCAAACGTTGGCGTTAAAACCACTCAAAACAAATAGGTATGTGCCAGATATCTATATTAAACTCTATGACGTCGGCACATCCTAGAATTGGGCATATCATGATCTGCCGATCATATTTCTGTAAAAACTAGGAGGGTCACTCCTCTTCGTTCAGCTCCCCAATTTTATTTACATGTAAACTTAACACGCACCTCCTCACTCCACTTCGCTTTGGTCGTCGTCGAACCTATTATTGACTTTTGGTGAAAGATTTTCGATTTCATACTTTATGATCTGCCCAATTCTACGATATATCCACGACATATATAAAAATAAAACCCTGATTGACAGATCTTTAGATCCCTTTATTAAACGGCTAGACCTAGGAATATGAAATTTGGACTGTGGGATCCGTGTTGGACATAGGCATCTGTCAAGAAGGGATTTTAGAAAATTTCCAGTGAGATAGAGATAAACTGTATCTATAGTTTATCCTTGTGTAGTTCATTATGCGCAGGTACATAAACGGCGTCCTCTATTAGGTTATATAGGCAGCTTTCGTAACTTGTTCGTTAAGCTCAGTTTGCAACTTGGCTTTTAAGTAGTCTAGTGACTTACAACTATTAAACCACTTAACTGTACCGGCTGTGGTTTAGTCTACATGCATAAATCTAGCCGTTTGGTGGAGGAAAAAGCATGTAATTTGTTCCATGACGTTTGTTCAGCTTACAATTTCGGTTTGGTTTGGCTTGTATCCAGATTATCAAGCGTTGTAGTTTAGGGAGCGTAGTGTTCTTATTCACGTGCAATATCTCTATTTATTTAAAGAAAGATAGAAGTAGTTAAGAGGGGACATTTGTTGCTTGAAATACAATGAAATATATATGAAATTAAATATATTTATGTATGTAATGTAGGTATATCAGATACACTTATTGGTCGGTTTAGATGAAAATATGTTAAATAGTCTATGTCTATAGGTAATACTCGTAGTCTTATAATGAATTATAATGAATAATAATATGGGGAAATATACGAGGAAATAATAAAGGTTGGGTTAACTTAAATTTAATAAAAAATCACTTGAATAAAATGAAATATATAGGAATAAGGAATAAATAATATTATAAATATATGCAAAACACATAATAAATAGTCTTGCGTCCACAGAAGAATGTTTTTG
This sequence comes from Ypsolopha sequella, assembly GCA_934047225.1. Taxonomy (NCBI): domain Eukaryota; kingdom Metazoa; phylum Arthropoda; class Insecta; order Lepidoptera; family Ypsolophidae; genus Ypsolopha; species Ypsolopha sequella. The sequence goes on from OW203987.1 coordinate 28,780,960, forward strand.
GTTCCCTGACGCATCCCTAGGGTATTGGTAAAAAAGCACAGAAACCAGCTTGATGAACTTGAACTTAAGAGCGATTTTGCAGCCGGATTGTGAATAATCAGTTTTTTTTTTCTAATAATTCGAAAACAAACACTTAAATTCAAAATTCACTCCATAGATATTCATAAAAACCTTATTACGGATGCATTGTGTGTGTTGCCATCGCAAATCTACTATATTTTAAATTCAACATTTTTGAAATTTTACTTCAGATAAGATTATGTAATAATAAATAATTAGAGTTTCAAAATATTTAATTTTTTTTTTTTGAAATTGTACTTAATAGAAACCAATGGAAACTTTGCGATGTCAACATACATAACACATAGGTAATAAGGGTTTGTTGAATAACTATAAGTGAATTTTGAATTTAAGTTTCCTGTTTCTATTAATTAGAAAAAGGTGGGGTTTTTACAATCCAGCCGTGAAACCGCTCTTAATAGTCCTCACAATATAATATGTTATTACAAACGATCTAAAAAAAAACTTTTTACTCCACTTCAAACTTCACATAATACAAAGTCATTTTTATGATAACATGTCAAAAAGTATTTCGTTGTAAACTGATACTAGGAATTCAGATTAATCAAGCTTGTGCAGGTACCAGGGATCAAGCATTCCTCCATAGAGTGAGCATCGTTCTGTCGGGCCTCTTGCCTTACTCTTTATTACATACACATGTACCTACATAATATGACAGCCCTACAAATAAACGCATTTATCGCCACATCTGCGCCAAAACTCACCGAGTAATCAACGCACCGAATAACGAATAACGCTGACAGTTTAAGAGGTTTACCGAATAGGATTACAAGCCATTTAATATTTTGCCGCGGGTCACAGGTGCCGGTGACGTCAGTTTTGAGCCCAACCGCTTTCGCTTTCTTGTTTGAGCAATTTTTTCTGTATTTAATTTTATCTGAGTGGCTTACACTGATGGGTCTGTCGCTGTGATTTTAATAAAGTCCACCCTACTTAAGCCTGTTCTGAAAACATAATTATAAGGATGATAAATTATTTCAGACTCACTGAGATATTTTGTATACTCTCTTCTTCGTAAATATAAATTGCTGTGACTTGGTAATGCGTAATTAAGTGTTGTTTTCGGAAATATTTCGTTACATTATGCCGTATTTTTTGGTATAATTTTTCTCGAAAATAAGTTAAAGTCTTGAATAAAATTAGTCACGAAAGGCCTGTTACAGCGTATGATCTATATGGTTAAGCAACGCTTGGCATGGTCAGTCTCTAGATGGGTGACCATTAGTGGCAATTTACACCTGGGTCCCTCCATGCCTCGGAAAACACGTAAAGCTGTTGGTCACGGCTGGTTCCGAAAGATAATCATGGTTAAGACAATGTCAGGTTTGAATTGCGGCCTGAACATCTTTGACACCAGATTGCCCACTCCAAACGACAAGAATAAAAAACTAGCTCCGGTATTTAAGCTACAATAACAAACAAACAAAAAGAAAAGAAATTTCATTACCTAAAGTATTACTTTAAGGTTGAAATCTAAATTATATTCTCTTTAGTCTAAGAACAAGTTAGGAATGAATTATTCATGACGAGGAAAAAAGTGTCTGAAAAGGTTCTTACATATTAATAGGTGAGCATTGGGTGTTTATTATCTTTTAGCTTTTAACTTCTTTTGGTTTTGTACAAAAAAAAATTATGATCTTAATGGGTTAAATAAATCGTAAAAATTCCGTGATAAATCCGAAACTATCGCACAGATTAAAATAACCATAAATTGCCGTTAAATAGTACGTATAAAAAAGTGGTCAAGTGCGAGTCGGATTCGCCAAAGTATAGTAGGGCTATATTTCGTCACAGTTGTGGAAACACTCAAGAAAATTGTGTTTAAAATCTTACTGTTACCTTTTTAAAATGCCTATTTAAACGAATTAATTCAACCAAATAATATTTTTATCTTTGTATTGACATTTTTAAAATGTTCTTTAATTTCTTGAGTTTTTTATTTTTCCTGTCATATATACGTAATACTTTAATAACCTATGGCGTGTTTTTTTTGCTCACCTTTTTCGGTTCAACAGTTGGGGGAGTTTTTGTAATCATTTTGTCAAAATTCAAATTCAAATAGTTTGTAAACTAGGTATACATACTACTACACTTTTTACTAGTCAAAATAATACTTAATTACAAAATAATAATACAAAATAATAAGTGAATTAAACTAAAGGTTTCTTTAATTTATAAAGCAATGTATAAACGATAAAATAAATAAATAAGGAACAAGGTTCAATGATCACAAACCGAGCTTCAGCACAAATCCAAGCGGCCGACCAAATACCACCCTAAATACTACATACCAATCGGTTACATATACAAATACATGCCTACCTGTGCCCATTCGTCTTGCTTAGAAGAAGGGCAACAAACTTAGCAAGATCATGTCTGTTTTTAACATATCAGTTACATACTAAAACTTATACTATACGAATTACTTATATTGTAATGATAAAATTGTTTTGTATTCAGGCGCTCTTATCCCAAAATCAGTAATTTCAAAGTCAAATAGAACTTTTAAATATCGTCTAAAACTTCAAAAAAAAAAAATACGCATTATAGTTCGAACCTTTATCTAGGTCTTCCACGCATGTGTTACACGATCAGATAAACTTTGCTCGATAGAAATAATTCACAAACACAGCATGTAATATATTATAAGACCTTTCAAATCATGCCATTTCCAGAATTCCACTCTTTTATTAACGAAACATATCTGGTAATATTGCTCTTTAAATTTTCTAGGTCGACCACGTAAGTGGGTTTTAATAAACATATCACTTATTTTTAAACAATTTAAAAACCGATAAAAACAACGAAAAAGTACAAAAGTGTGGTTATTTTCTTTACTCCTTAAACGTAAAGAAAAAGACAGAGAGTCACTCTTCTGGGATAAAAGCGCCTTAAAAGACATAAATGTTAGATTTACAATTAGAGACATAAAACTTGATAAATAACATTTTCAGAGGTCTCATAAGAATTTTCTTCCATCATTTGAAACATGTTCTTGAGGTAAACAAAACTTTTCTCATACCATAGAAACCATTTTTCTTTCAGTCCCGAAGTGCCATCAGGTTTTCTGAAAAACTTACCTATAAAATGGTTTTTCAATGCTCACTCTGCCTTATGGTGTATTTTTATTAATTGGACCCGTTTTTCACGTAGAAATTACGTAATCTTAACAGATTGTTGCAGAATTTATGAGGACATCGTCGTGGTCTGTGTAATATTTTTATGAGGATCTAAAAGAGCATGTTTTTATGACCCTTTTGGCTTTCTTTGGTACGTCTTCATCATGACATACGTTTGTGAAAATAAATCACACTTTCAGTGTACCCATTATGGTTTCTTCTCATATCGTGCGCCCACAAATCATTTCTACATTATTGAATCAGGATATAATGGTAAGATCGCACCGCGAAAAATTTCTTGTGAAGCAGCGTGTAATTTTGTTTTGTGTCGTATTTATAAACGATTCAAAAAATAAGGTAAACAATTCGTAATTTAAATATGTAAATTTAGCTTTTTTGTCCGCGGCCCCATCCGCGTCGAAATGAATCGGTATCATGAACTACTTTTTTTTAGGGTTCCGTAACTGGAGGATGCCAAACGGGACCATATTACTAAGCCACCGTTGTTGTCTCTCTGTCCGTCTATCACAGGCACAGATTGGGGATAATCTGTGGTCACAGAAGTCAACAGCTTCAGTCGTTAAAGTAAGCTAGTTAAAAGTTTCATATAATAAGTTTTACAGGCGGGGAATCGTTCACTGGTTACAGGCAAATACAAAAAAATCAATAAGGACAAAAAACTCGATAAGGTAGCATTTTTTAACGATATTTATCTGTTTCAGCTCGATCTAAATTTAGACTACCGTTTCAAGCGCTACCATTTTAGCGCCTTCTTTTTGTCGCCTTGATGTTACCACGAAGTTTTTAGGGTTTTTTGTGTGGAGGTACAAAAATCATTGTATACGAGTCTGACTCGCACTTGAACTAAATGTTCCAACATGTTTCAACAAAATTGTTTCTACTCAACCTGGTTTACTCGTCCAAGTACTCAACTCTATCTCTTTTTATTGAACAAAGGGCTTACGCATGGCCACTATCACGCTGAAAGGTGAAAGGAAGGAAGGCGTAGATGAGATGATGACAAAATGAGTCATAGACCTAAAATGTTGATATATTGTGTAGAATTTTAATCCAAAACCAATTATTGAATTGGACATTCAAATACTGAAACTATTTTGCAGTGTGACTAACATACTTTATTCTCCATTATACTTGTTTGCTTACTAACCTTCAAGCTCTTAATCTTGAAAAATAGGAGCTTTTATAAGAAACAGAATAAAATATTTTTGGAACCACTCGGTTGAATAAATTGTGATTTACTTGCGTACTTTCTTAGCTTCCTCTTTTGCAACATGTGAATTTTTTTCTCATTCCTACAAATACAATTATTGTGTTCATTAATGTTACTGTGAAGCAATTTTGAGCAAAATTTGCCTTCAGTTATTTATGTACGAGTAGAACATTTTTTGAGGCAAACCTAAAAGAGTAGCTTATTTTCGAGTAACAGACTTAAAAGGGAATGAATGAAATAAATCGAACGCAACTTATCATTATGGCAAATAAAACGTAAACTTTATATAATAAATACCAAATTCAAGTTATTCAAGTGGATAAATAATTTTGAATTAAGTTATTTACTGTTCATATTTAAAACGCAAATAACTGTTAGGAATTTACTATGTAGTAATAAACTATAATATGAAATAAATATAAGGTAACCGAGTACTTACCGAGTCTTCAGGGTGAATATGGCTCCATTAATAAATGTTACCTTGTATAAATGTAACTGGCGAAACCCGATACCGCAAGCATGCTGCGAACGTGATTTTCCAACCAGCTATGGCTGGACAGTCATGATTACACTAATTGGACATACAATTTTTTCACTTAAATAGTTACTGCTCAAATTCCTTAAGTCACAGCGCCACAGAATAAAGCCTTTATGTTAACCTACTCTTTAAGACTAAATCTTTAAGAAAGTGTAAGTTTCATATCGATTCAAGTAGTACGCTAACGATTTATCTTGAAAGCAGCAATAACCCAACATCAGATAATTACCTCCCCTGACTATGAAGACATGCTTGGAAAACATTTGTATGCTAAATTAATATTAGCTGATTAAGGCGCTCATTTTTCTGTATAATTTATAACACCACTATTTTGTACCCTGATCAATGCAAATAAAGACTTATTCTATTCTATTCTAAAAGAAATTTCAAAGTTACTGTCACAAAGACTGCTTTCGCGCATATATTTGCCCTCTTTTTATAAAAAATTGTAAATAATAATAAATAATTATGACATTAAACATACAACAACTAGAGAAGCAAAATTCAAGATTCAAAAAATAAGAAGGTTAGGATTATGGTGAGACTGAGAACATATTAAAGTATCTAAAAATAAAACCTTTACTTGCCTCATATAAAATCCACTTTTCAATTTATATAAATATCTATTACTACGGTATTTATTAATTCCATATTTATAAACATAATATATTAGGTACTTGTTATAAATAATCATAAAATTTATGTACTTACTTTGTAAATTACATAAGCCCACAAAATTTAAAATTATAAATTTGTCCACCCTATAATTATACTTTTTCTATTGACGTGTGTTAAGAAAGTGATAATTTTATTTTATCTTTCTAAGATTCTTTTGATTCGTTTTTTTTTTGTTTGACCTGCCAATAGAAGAATTATTTTTTTATTTACTTCGCATTTTTACCTGCCACCTGCAGTTAATATTAAGCCATATCTGTACACTGGCATCCACGGGTCAGGCTATGCCTATATTGGGGTCACATAATTATCTTTTGTATTAGGTTAAGACTTTTTGGAGAAATATATATATATATTTTTTAATACATTAGTTATCAAACCAACAAACTTTCACTTTTATGTAATAATAGGATAGGATATAAATATTTAAAATAAATAAACTATATAAAAAAGATAAATACTACTTATTTAAGCAGCGGTGGCGGTAGTTCAGGGGCAGAATGCTGGCCTCTCAATCTTGAGATCCAGGTTCGTTCCCCTGTTGGGCATGCTCCAATCAGTTTTTCCGAATTTTTGTGCAATGTATTTGTATAACTTAATACTTACCACTTGCTGAACGATGAAGAAAAACATCGTGAATAAATCTGCATGCCCCAAAAATTTATGCTCGAAGTCGGCGATAGAGCTCACCACTTATCACGCTGGACGTAATAATCGTCGGTGACACGCGATTTTACCTAGTGTGGACTGTGTCTTGCATTTCACAGTTCATACTTGAAATACCTCTGACACCTTCTTGGGGATTCATGTCGTGACGATATATCAATCACTCACCTAAGTTACCACAATGTGGTCTGATCGATTGTTCGAAATTTAAATGATAAAGGCGTGTTTTAGGATGCTCATTACTCCTTCAGTGGTTGGATCCGTGGGCAGAAGCCTTGCAAATTATATTACTTAGACAAAACGAAAAAAAAGCACATTAAAAAGACACAAAAGAAAAACGACAATACCAACCAGCCTTCAATATCGAATTTAAAAAGGAGCAAACAAAAAGGAAAGAAAGAAAATGGAAAGTTTATTCATCGTTACCCTCGAGCGTTACCGTATCGTGAGGAGGATTGCAGGACAGACCGTTTTATAGCTCGGCAGACAAACATTTGTATGCTAACTGAGCAATTCTGGCACTGTAAACCCTGACGGCCTTTCGAAGTAACTGGCATTATTCAAAGCTTCGCACTGTTGATCTTATTTTGGCGATGTTTTTGTTATCTTAGTGGCGTCGGACGTGTCGTCTACTAACGGGTGATTAGTTTATCGAAATGTTGTTTCTATTTTCAAGTCTTGTAGATTTTGAAGGTGCAGTAAGAAAACTCTTATTACTAAATCGTCTATTCCAAAAATATTTTGAAAGTTCTGTACAACTGTAAATTATTTGGACGTTTTATTAAATTGTTTGTAACAATTTGTACGTAACTAAATGAAACTTGAAAATAATCATGATGTAAACCAACGGTTCATCTCAATAAAAAATACGATCAGGATAGCCGACCAGTATATGTGTGCTACGAGACTTACTTATAGACGAAATTTTTTAAGTCTACTGGTAGTGCCCTATATAGGTATTTTCATGTTGAGCCATTTAGTATGAACTTTATTACGTTAGGCAATAACGTTTTTCGCTTTGAGTTAAAAGCTTGATTTTCTAACTGCACTAATAGGGCCGTAGATTTCTTTAAGAGGTATTAGTATCAAGTTGATATCTCTCAAAGGGCCCGAGAAAAAAACTGACGGACAGCAAATATTTATGTTGTTTTAAAAAACACTTGTACTGTAAAGTGTTTTTTAAAACAATGTTTTATAAACTCCACCAAGTGCCAACAATCACTAGCATCTACTATAAATATATAAATATTGTTTTTTTATTTTGAGGTGCAGAACCCTAAACAGGCACAGGTTATGGTGATTTGATACACAAAATTCTATTACTATAGCGATCAGGACCAAGAAGGTCATGCCATGAGATCTTCGCCCCATTTTTCACTCTTTCAAACAAACTGACTTACATTAACAACAAAAAAAAATTGCAATTTTTTATTTAGTCTCTTTTACGGCTCTGGATACTTGTCCTCTACATAATATTTGAAGAATTAAAAATATTAAAAATTCCGGTTTAATTCTGTCTTGTCAGTTTGCGCTAATAAAAAGAACTTTAGGGTGAAAAATACTGATTATGAAACAACGCACATAAGGGCTTCCATTGAAGAATACACCGCACAGGTTATGGTGATTAGATCAAAAATTTTTATCAATACTATTGATAAAAGCTCCCAAAATGCAATATTTTTTCAATCAAATTTATTTGGTGTCATGAAATCTTCGCGCCATTTTTGAGTCTAACAATTTTCAGGCCTGTGTGGCTAAAACAAAAAAAAAAGAAAAAACAAACGAGACAGGAAAACGTAAACGAAACTACGAATTATATAATTAAGGTTCAGCTGGCCATCAAAAGTAAATCCTTTTGGGTCTGTAGTGAGTCGCACAATTTGCGCGGAAGGCCGCTGGGTATCATTTTGTTAGAAGATACGTAGGAAGAGAGTTCGTCGGTAGATTGCATCAGTTTTAATGGTTGTAGGCTCCATTAGCTATTATGTAGCAGTGTATCTTGGTAGTTATATTATAGATGGTTCACGGAAAATAGGGTAAGGCTGCTGGTAATGTAAGAAAAGGAACTATGTTACAGGATTATAGCTTCTAAAAATGATTTACTGTGGCTTGGAGGCTATGAAATAACCTAATTCTCTAGAACAATATTAAAACAATAGGTCGTCGTCCAAATCGTATCGATCGATTGTAGCTCGGATCCATTTAACTGGAAGTTGAAAATGTAATTTTTTTTTCAACTGCTCGCAATATTTTATCTACGGCCATCAAAAATGTTATCTTCATTTGCAACTATTTCAACTAACAATTTCACGAAAAATAAGAAGAAGAACATTCTTCTATGAACCTCGGGTGCGTCGTCTCGGTAATGCGGCATGAAGGCCAATCAGGTTATAGGGGGCGTCTTAAGAAATGTAGTCGGTACTTATTTATCGTATCTGTTGTTCATTGAGTATCTAGCGGTTTTATAATAAATTGGGCCAATCGCAGCGCAGAATCGCGGTGTTGTAATATAATATTATAACATTGGATAAACAATCTAGGTACTTATGAAACTGCTTTTGATGTTGCAATTGTCTTACTGGGAGTAGATAAAATTATTTTGACAAAGATCTTTTGAGCAACTAGATATAGCGTGACCTTAATTATTTAGTCCACTGATCTATGACTAAGACTAGGTCATGATTGGCCAGTACTAGTTCAATAAATATCAGGTGGAAAAAACCACGAAGCAAATAATTTAAAATAATGCTAATTAAATTAATTCCTTGTGTGAGTGTATTTTAAGGAAAACAAATTTCTTTATACTACACCTGCTCGGAAAGTACCTTCTTTCTTTGTTGAAAACGATGCAGAAAGTACGTCATTACTGTCATACAAATATGCGGGCGGCAAAAGTGTATGAAAATTCATTGTTAACGTGCTTGAGCGGGCAGAAAAAGTATATGCAAATCCATTGTTAACGTGCTTTTTTTTTTTTTTAAATAACATAAAGAATGAGCAAGTGGCCAAGTGGCCAGTATTATTTTGCGAACTCGTACATAAAACTCGAAAAATGATACTGGCCACTTGCTTTTCCTGCACATAATAAAAAATAAGAAGGAAATAAAAGGTTGGAAAAAAGGCGCGAAGACGTGATGGCGTCGTTTTTTTGTTTTATTGAAAAAATATTGCATTTTGGGTGTTTTGATCAACAATAGTGATAGGATATTGTGAATTAAAATCGCCGTAACCTGTGTAGTGTGTTGTTCAATGGAACAAAAGTGCGGGCTGTGCCTTTTCGTGTGTTTTTTCTAACCCTGTTGTATTTGCGTTACAAGGCTATCATTATAGCGGAAACGACAGGACAGTGACTTAGACAGGACAGACCTTTCAGATGATCCTCAACAGAAGAGGATAGTGCATATAAACATAAAAAACTATAACGTCAAACATGGCTGTATGGGCTAAGATCCCTTTGCCTTTCCACTTAGTGGGAAAATGAAAAAAAAAAAAAAAAAGTGACAATCGCACGCGAGTCAGTCGGTTTCTTTTATTGTATCTTGATTAAAAGTAAAATGATACTATTTCCTCGCAGGTGTAGTATAAAGCACTATGTATCACTCGGGAGAAAGTGCGATTCCCAACTCGTGTGTATTGAGGCCCTTGGCTTCGCCTCGGGCCTCAAACTTCACCCTCGTTGGTAATCTTCCCCTTTCTTCCCTCGGTGAACAATGTACTATTGTTAGAACAGCAAACATTGAAATTACCATTAGGAACGACTTTGAAGAATTTCAAACATAGCTTCAAGCTATCCACTACAACATTTCAAAAGCAGTCAATACAGTACAAATTGGACTTTATCACACGGGATTTAGAATAAAAATATCGAGTTTTAACGTTAGAGTTAAGTCTGTGTACATATTTGTGGTTTGACCTCCTTCCGTTGTTAGTTTAGTGTACAAAGGATGATCAATGATCCTTAGAAAAGAAAGATACTATAAACTTATTAACGAAAAGGATTGAAGATACTACAAATTAAAAAAAAAAAAAGAAAAAAAAAATCCAAATAATAAAATTTAGGGCTTTTCAAGGAGTCTCAAAACTTAGCATGACCTAGAATGTAGGGGTCTATAAAAACCGGCAAAGTGCGAGTAGAATTCGTGCACGTAGGGTTCTATACCACTACAAAATATAGGTATATAAAAAATTAAAAATTTAAAAAAAATTAAGAAAAAACAACAATATAGATGCCACCAAGGTGACAAAAAATAAGCCGCTAAAATTTTATCACCTGACAAACAATTCAACACCTTCTTAGTATAGAACCCTAATTTTATTATTTGTTGTTTTACTCCAGAGCGAGTACTAGAATATAACCAAATTTGAAACATTTACGTATTTAAAGATAAAACAAATAATCTTAAAACGTGTTACAGGTTTTTTTGTATTGGGAACAATCTAGGATTTCATATATTATTTTATTTTTACTATTTGCCGAGAGAGAGGCTATAGTAACACGTATAAAATGAAAATTTTGCAATTATTTTTTTAATGTTTTTTGAGTCTGAAGAGCCCTGTGACAGTCAGACAGACAGACAGCGGAGGCATAGTACAGGGTCCCGTTTGGCACCCTTTGGATACGGAGCCCTAAAAGCAATATTACAAATTTATTTATAAACAATATAATAAAAAAAAACTCTATTCTGCTCTAATCAACTGCCGCACACGCAATACATCAGTTTTTTTTTTATTTACTGCTACATTAGGACATCTTTTTATAAATCCTTGTATATAAAAATTTATCGTGAATTTTGAGATTTCTAGCTTTAAAAATATAAATATGTCAATAACGCCATTATAATATTTATTCATATACTATTTTGCAAATTTTTTCTATCGAGCGAAGCTAATGAAATCACGTTTTCAGATCTACAAATATCTTTAATTTGTCCTCTTCAATAAAATATATAGTTTTTGTATTTAAAATATGATGATAAACTGCCAATAGTGTATAAATAAAATGTGCATTTAGCTTGGTACGGTGGCTTTAACACTAACTCCCAGATAACTTTCCACCACTAAAAATTAAAAAACATTAAAGTTTTTTTTTAAGAATTTGGTCATCTTTACTTGCATTTTCGCCGGCTTATTTTATTTAAAATCTATATTAATGATAATAATTATTTTTCAGTATATTTTTGTTATTGGTATTATATGACACTTCAACATAGTTAAGTGTTAGAACACAAACAATAAAGTAGAAATACTTAGATTTAAATAAAAATGTTTTAGCAAATAATAAAAAAAGTCTCCTTTCCACGATCAAAACAGTCAAAGACATAAGAAAAATTTAATTCAAAGAAAATAAGAAACATTTCTCAGAAGTCACCTGGAAATCTCATCCCTTCTACCTGAGACTGCTTAGAGCATCAGATTTAGACCTACATCTCAATGAATAAATAGATACTAGAAGTGCTAAGTATACATCGCGATTCCTTCCGTAACCAGTGTCGCCGCTTCTTTACATATTGTACTGATACCGAAAGACAGTCGATCAGTACAATCAATTACGAATCTTACGCCCAACACGTAGCATTCACTCAACATGCACTGTAAATCTTGTCACAGTTTTGTTGACATCTTCACAAACATTTTGCCGCGCGGACAAGACGTGCGGCTGCACCGTGATATATTCGTAAGCTTGGCGAAATGGACATGTTTGAATTATTACATTACTGCGTGCAGTTTATAGATACCTGACATTTGAGAAAAAAAGTAGCAATAGTTGTTGCAATGATTGGACCCAACTTAAGCGTGATGTTTGTTAACTATACTGGTTGTAAGAATCGTTTTTATTCGTTTTCTTTTAATTAAGCGATATATTTGCCTTGAAATTATTTACCGATGAAATGTAACCCCTTTTTAGTATAAATATAGGTTGTGAAATAGTTTCCTCATTTTGATATGCAAGACAATTTATTGACCATGTTTCACCTCCAACGTTTCGAGCGATACTAATCACGACTCTCGCGCCGCCGGCAGAGCGCTGGTGGCATGTAAGTCACCTGTCTGGCGACAAGGTCATTGCGGCTATGCCCTCTCTATAGATTTCTATGGTCAGGACCCATCAGCCTTGGTCTGCGAGCGTAATTATATTTACCTACACTACGTACCCAGGATGCTTGGAAATTCGACCTATTCCTTGGAAGGATTTATACTAGAGACCATTTCCAACAAATTGAGTCCTATCGGGGTCGAATATGAACGGTTTCTGAGTTACGGAGGTTTTTTAGATATTTTTCAAACTTTCAGACTGGTAACCAAAGACAAGTAATTTAAAATCTACTCCTCTCTCGGCACTTATTTGTTATTTTTCTGATTAATAATAAATAAGTGATCATTTACAAAAAAAATAACATGCTCCGAATTCCCATAATCTCAGAAATAAAAGTTCTTAAGTGTAAAGAAGATCTTGTTTATTTTATAATTTTCGCAATATTTTATATGTCACGGTTTACGTGAACAAAATGTATCATTTTGACCCCTATTTGATAGGTATTATTTGTTGGAAATGATCTCTAGTAAAACTCTTTTCAGGGAATAGGTCGAATTTCCAAGCACTCTGTATACTTTCTTAAAAAATTGAAATAGAATGAAATAAAAATTTACATTTTTGCACTGTACCAAAGGACATTGTATACACTTATTACATGCTAATTTTTTGTGTAAAAAACAATTGTTCTAAATGTACATTAATGTCGGAAAATACAACAAAAGTCAGCATTGAGACATACATCGACACTATAAAAGAAGATTTCAACATTAAAATGAAAATTGTATACGTAGTTTAATGGCATCTTTATGATCATGTTATACAAACTCGAACAAAATCATACAAATCTACTTTACAATAAAATTGTGGTAATATTTCAAGGTTCAACCATTTTGGTCCTATCTGGAACGCCCACATTCGCTTCGGGCGTTAAAAAACCTCTTTTTGAAATCCAACTTTGCGACCACCGTTTTATGCAAAAGCAACAAAAGTTGTTACAACTTGTAAATAGAATTTGTTACTGTTACTCGTACAATTTTCGCTTGGTCCCCTACAAAATTTACAAATGTACATTGAGGGGAGCAAAAATCAATATAATGATGCTAGGTTTTCTATTTTAGTGTGTTTTGTATAAAAATACGGTTGAAAGTATGTACTATGTTAATTACTTTGACAGTTTATAAATAAAGTTAAAATTTTAACGTTTTTAAACAAAACGAAAATCTTTTTTGAAAATAGCACATTGACTCACTTTTAGCAGCGTATTTTTTTTTTGTTTTGCGTATAAGTAATTTGTTAGAAAATATAGCTCGAGCCCTGTGACAGCAGGACAGCGCTATACAATTTATATTTCTAACTCTTTTTCTCATTTTCAAATATGTATTGCGCTTACAGCTGTCACAGGGCTCAATCTATGTTTAACGGACTTTAGTGGGTATTTTTTTTGTTTGGTTTCGAATTGTTATAAGTAAAGATGTTTTGTCACTTGAAAACACGAAGAACAAAACAGTTCGTACACAAACCGGATTCACTAAATCACTGGAGAGCCTCTCTCGCAACGTTTGCCTAAAAAGGAAATGCTAAAAAACAATAATTTAACGCAAAATATCCTGCTGACATACAAACGAGGGGGAAAACAGCCCTATTTTTGCCCTTTCCCTTTGTTGACCATTCTCGTTTAAGTACCAAGATTACGTTTTTTGGAGTTGTCTCTTTACTTCCGTTCCATTGCTGTTTTTGTTGCCATCGACCTTGTTCTCCGAGATAGAAATGCGGCAATAGGTATCAAGGGATTTGGGTTGATCACGTGAGTAGGATCAGAGCACATTTAGATTGTGAGATGACCTGTATCCAATAGAAGGGTTAGGATAAGGATTCAGATAATATTATGTTAGAGGGTAGCAGTTGGTCCAAATGTCCAAATAGTGCTTTTACGCTTTAACGTTATTTATGGTTCAATAACCTCTGCAATAGAACTCTGGCCTCGGCTGGCTTTACTCCAACTTGTATAATTAACTTTTATTATGGTCAGCGCTTTTTAGGTACAACGCAATGAAAACCTTTACATACATATACTCATGCTCATGCCTATCTCAAACATCAAACAATATCATCAAACACTCCAAATTTCTATCTGCTACGATCCAGACACACTTCTTTCGCATCTTCCAAATAAATTTGGTCATTCAACCTCTCTACAAGTCCAAACCACCGAAGCATTCCTTTTTCTATTTCAGTCACTACATCTTCTTTAAGGCCGCAACAATCCTGTATGTCGATATTTTTCACTCTGTCATTCAACGTTAAACCACACATACGTAAGGAACGCATTTCCACTGCATTCTCTCTACTTTGATGTTTATCTTGTAATACCCAACATTCAATACCATACATAAGTGTAGGAGCCAACACTCCATTATGAACCGCCAATCGTGCCTTTGCAGTCACATTTTGGCTGCCCATAAAGGAGTGAAGGGCTCCATTCAATTTATTTGCCGCATTCACTTTTCTTCCCAATGTCATTGTCACATTTTCCATGGCGCATAAATAGACAACCCAGATAGACAAACTCGTTAACCTGTTCTAGTTTCTCTTCTTGGATTTAGTCACCGCTTCATCCCTCTCTAGCACCATATCCTTTGTTTTTCTTACGTTCATTTTCATTCCTTTCGTTTTAAAGGCATCATCCATAATTGTTACCATCTCTTGTAGCTCATCCGTCGATGAAGCAAGGAGAACTTGGTCATTGGCCTAGAAGGGGCATTTGATAAGTAGTTTTCCTAACTTCAGTCCACATTCACGCTCTTTTAAGATAATTTCTAAAAGTACTATTTTAGAATTATCTCACTTTCAGTACTACTTATGCTATTTCTATGAATACATTTTACACTCCCCCACACACCTCACCTCAGACATTCTCACACATTCTCTTTCACATACACAAACACGCCCTCATACAGAATTTTATTTTTATGTTACTACTCGTATTTTACTAGTTATTAATGCATGCTTTTTAAATTTAAATTTTAATTGTTTATTTAAAAAATAACTTCTTCATTTATATTATCTTACCTTAACTTCATCTATCCCAAACGCTATGTGGATCGCATTTAATTAACTATCACTTTGCAGGACGGTCTTGCAGGCCAGCGCAGGTGATAGTGATCACAAAATAATTTATCAGTGTTAATAGGATAGAATGCTTAAGCTCGTATTAGTTAGTTATTTTATTTATATCGACCACTTACTACTATTGTTATATTACCTATTAAATTCAAATGTATTTTCTTAAATCAAATAAATAATTTTTATTTGACGCTACACATCCTTTTGACTTTTTTTTTTGTTTTTGTCTAAGTGTGGCAATGTTGGTATCGGAAATTTTATACTGATAATTACAAAAAGTAGGCTACGATATATCCTTTTTGGCTTTCCTCCAAAAGGCATATGGGATGACAAATTTGTTTGTGATTGATCGCATGTTTCTCCCTCTGTTTAAGGGAAGTAATAAATATTCTGCGCTAAGTAATAATGGATACGGTGCAAAAAATATCGTGTTACAAATACAGGATGGCTTGTTTATAGATGTCCAATTTTTTATGTAATTTTCTACTTGGCTAGCCATACAAAATACATGTTTGTGTCTGAAATAAAATAAAAAACTCATAAAAAGTAAAGTAATAATAAATAAAATTAATGATTATAATAAAAATTATAAAATAAAATAAAATAAAAAAACTAAATGATGTGACGACCAATTGAGAAATATTTTGAGACAGGTCCAAGGCATATTTAGGAAATATAAAGTGTAAAAGATACATTTATTATGTGATGAGGATTACAATAGTATTTTAAACTGATTTTAAGATTTTATGTGATATGCTTGTAGACGAAATGTATGCTATCAAGTTGTAATTTTTGTTCAACAAGTTGATATACGTGAAATAATTTCAGAAATGACTAGCTGCAAGTTCCATGTTAAATTTTTCACATTATTGGTTTATGTGTGATGAGAAGGGAATTTCAATATAAGTTTTGTAACTGATGTATTTCTAGGTTGCTACCTTACAAAAAATAATTAAATGTATAAACGGGACATCCTGCATTGTGTAGGACGGAAACATTTTGTCATTCTAAAATCAACGAAAACTGTCAACATAACAGAAATGGAATGTGCACTAAGGTTTCGTCTGTTATATTATATAATATAACATAATATATATCACGTTTTATCTTAGTAATATGCCCACACTCGTACACCCACTATAATTGACGATTATTGCGTGCCAGCGTGATTAATATCTCTGTATTTTGTGCACAGTTTAATATGCTATTCAAAACGCGCAGACCGAATACAAATGTTCGATTACAAAATTTGAACCAATGACCTCAGGATTCGTAGTCGAGTGCTCGAACCCTAAAGTACAAAAGTGGAAGTGAATGAGTTTCCAATAATATAAACTCGGTATCAATCCGAGTTTGTAGTTCGTAGTCGTGTGTGGAGGCACTATTACACCACTACTGCTGCTACGAGCAGCTACGAGCAGCTACGAGCAGCTACGAGCAGCTACGAGCAGCTACGGAGCTCTACGAACCTTAGCTTTGTAGAGTGACAGTAATGTGTCGTTTAGTGGTTCAAACTTCTCGACAACTAATCCAGAGATATCAGGTTCAGATCTTGTAGGTTTTTAAGACCCATCTTTTGCGCCTGAAGTTTTGTGATAGGGCTTACCACTTATTACACAGGGATGTAATAAAATCATCGGTAACACGAAGGTACTTATGAGTGTGCACTGAGACGCACTTCACACGGAAAAACTCTGACCCTTTCCGGATGTCATGACTTGACGCATTGACGTAAACAAAAGCGGACAGAGTTTTGCTAACCAACAACTGAAATTCAAATAGTTTACATTGTAAAGTAGATATGCATAATATACACTTTTTACGATTTTGTATAATATGAAATAAATCAAAATAAAAAAATACATATTTATGTGCACTACAAGCTGTCAAGTAGTTGCAAAAATTCGATGTACAGATATGGTGGAAAAAGTCATCGTTCCAGATACCAACCTCGGTAGCGCAGTCAGTAGCGCGCCTGTCATGTAAGCAGGAGGTCGCAGGTTCAAATCCTGGCCCGAGGAATTTTTACAATAATATTTGTGCTTTTAAATTTGTTTCTGATTGATTTCTAGCTGTTAATGCACTCTAATAATAATTAAATACTTATTTGTTTTTATTTAGTTTATATTGTATATATTCTTATTAAAAAAACCATTAACTTAAGAATAAAACTTACAATATATACTGGGTAGTTAAACGTCATAAAATGGCAGAATGAGATGATAATTGACGGATAAGAATAAAAAAAAAGAACAAGTCGGTAGGTTCTGAAATTGAAGCTCTGCTTGTTTGTGTTGTGTGGAGATGAGTACACAATTATTTATTTCTGCTTGTTGACACCTGGACCGTAATAGGCACTGAGCGACCAAATAAAGGACTCCTTCCTTGTTATTTATATAAAATATATATTTGTATAAATTAATAAAACGTAAGATATTACCTACCTTAATATTAGCCCGTTTTCAGCACTTCAAAATCATTGAAAATAAATAAGTTATTTCAACCAAGTTTTCTAAAAATACCAGTAAACCATTGCTACTTTCGTTGGTTTCGTATCAAATTCGATTCCAAAAAAGTGTCCTAAGTTTAGTAAACCACTTAAGTCCGACATAATACTTTTCGATTGTCCCCATCTAACTCTACTCTGTGATCAGTCTTTCAAAGTTTCGTTCCGTTGAAGAGGCCTTTCTATTTCCAAACTTGGTCTATTGACGACGAGTAAATAACAAGAAAGCCATTTTGCTACATTTCTGACTTCAGCATAGATAAAAAAGCATTTTATGATATCGCCTCATTTTTTTTTCATCTCCATTACAATATCCAGAAAGCCTCAAAGTTATTGGCTTACTCTCTCTTTATTCTTTATTGTACGCAGATACATTAAATAGAATTATTTACGATAAAAAAATATGTACAGAGGCTAGCTTATCTCCGAAAAAAAAAATTCTTCCAGCAAAAATTTGTGGGAGAGGACACTCTAATAATGAAAAATAAGTAATTAATCATACAATAAATAGTGTACTGCAAATAAAGTCATAAAATAATTGAATTTACATAATAATAACATGCAAATAAAATAACAATAAATTTAAATAAACTGGACTATATATACCATTAGATATATACTTTTATATAGATGAAAGCCAAAATAAATAAACACATACATAATTTACCTACTTTAAGACAGCGAGAGGTAGTGCTCTTTTAGCTTTGACTTAAAATGACTAATAGAAGGACAGTCACGAATACTGTGCGGCAATGAGTTCCAAAGTTTAATAGCTCTAACATTAAATGTGTTACCATAAGCTCTAGAGTTGTGCTCGGGAGTTTTTAATAAAGAAAAAGTATTTGAACGCAAAGGGTTTAAGGAAGAATTTATAACGCTCACGTCAATACGGAGGTGAAAGAGGTTTTTAATAATATTGTAAAGATGAGACAGAATATTAAAATTCTGACGAAGACAAATAGGAAGCCATTTTAACTCTGAATGGAAGTGAGACACTTTATGGGGTCCTTGTTAACTGTTTGTCATGAATAATTAAAAATAAGTTCATTCATTCTTATTAAACTTGATAACAAAGTAAACCTTATTCAGTCATGCAGAGCAAAATTCTAAAAACGTGACATCAAATTGATGACGCATTCAAAATTGGAGCTGTTTTTGACCGCTATAAATTTCAGTCGGTTTTACAAATTTTACGACATAAAGACTTTAAAGAGTTAAGAGCTTTCAGATGGGGTCTGAAGATGGAGATAAAAACCAAAAAGAGGTGCAGAATTGTTAGAGTGAGAAATAAAACGCAACTATTTTATTTTTGTTAATTTTTGAAGCCAAAGAATAGTGCTTTATTGCATCAAGCAGAAAGTAACTTTAATGTAGTGATATAATGTGAATGATACGTATACGTTTATTCAAAAACTCTACATCAACCAAAATTTGTTTTTTTGGAGAAGGTTCTAAAGTCTGTTCCAGGAATCGGTTACTAGAAATTTCGTGATAATGAAGAAATTATTAGTCCAAATGAAGCAGACTCGAATTCACTTATATCTTTTTATGACGTGGCTTGTGAGAATCAGAATAATATTCGTGACTTTTTGCTATAGAAAGACATAGAAATATAGACTCTTTTATCTCACCCAAACTTATAGCAAAATACCGAAACAGCTTATACGGGCTAACGCAAATCTAATTGTACATTTTAAACAAAACGATATCAATTTACGACACATCTATGATGAGCATGTAAACACTGACATGACTTGGAACCAATTTAGGGATATTTTTTCAGGCCAGGCCTATGCCTGGAAAGATTCTATTAGCCATCTAGTTAAAAATAAAGATTGTCAAAAAAATTATGGTGGCTACAGAATTAAATTGAGTGCGAGTTTGGAGCCCGAGCGAGTGAGCAAGCGAGAGATCTAAAACACGAGTGCAACTAAAAGTCACTTTCGTGGTGTTCATAATATGCTTGACTTTAAAATTTAGAATAAAGAACGGAAGTCAAATAAATGAACAATTATTTAATTTGAAAAATTCATAGTAAGTAATATTGTGATAAATGTGAGGTTCACGGTTTAACCGAGTTTGCTTTATTTTAAATTGTTTGCGAGAATAAAATAGCGCTGATTGGTTGGTGTAAAACTTGTTCATGACCAGTCATCTGGGATTTGCGGCTTTAGTGCAAAATAAGTGCAATAAAGTATGTATGTAAATCGATTACTGCACTGCAAAAGTAGTGCAGTATTTTGTATAAAACGCCAGCCTCTAGAACTCAAGACACAGGTTCAAACTCTGCCAGACGAGCAAGCGCCGTAATTTTTTTGTAATTAATGACCACCACTTGCTGAAAGAAGAGGAAAACACTGAATTAAACCTGCATGCCCTAAAAAGTGTGTATTTGTACCCGAAATACCTACAATCATAAAAGCTCACCTTCTATCATCTTGAAACGTAAAAATCGACGGTAAAAAGAGGGTGTATGAGTGTTGATGGTTCCAGTGTCAATTCATCCATCTATCAGTCTTATTCGTGCACTGAGCTGGTCAAAGGCCTTTCCAAGATTTCGCAACTCTTGGCGATTCTCTTAGCAGAAATGCCCATACTCACACACGCGTTTCAGGCGCGTTGGTGAGTACGGTGCCGAAACCCAGTGACGCCGCTGCCCGTCACCAGTCTGTTTTATATAAGGACTGGCAATTGGGGATGTATATGTCGTGGCCATATCGTAAATGATCTGGTTGGGCTGATCGTAAAGCATTAAATAAAAAATCTTTCACCAAATATACCGAAATACATTGGTTCCAGGCACCTGTTTGGGAACTGTCATTTGACACTCCCTCGAATAACTTTGGAAGGTTTGAGAGTAAGATGATGGTACCTCCACAGTCAAGCCCTATATCATCTCTACCACGTGAAAAAACGTCTGATACCCCTTTGGGGACATATGTATGTCGTGATGATATATAACAAATACTAATAATATGTTAACTAATATGTTAAATATGTTAACTAATGCTGTCCAATTGTCGTTTGCCACATATTCCACTAGTTAGTTACAGTAACTTTGATTAAAGAAATAATACATATATATATATATATATACGAAAACACAAAAAATATAATTATAGGTAGTAAAATATATTCCGACCACTAAAATTGTGGTCGGCATCAGTTACACAATTATATATAAAAGTTAAAAATTAATAATTTTAAATTATAGATACTTATGATACTGAATATATTATTTTATATATTTTACTACCTATAATTATATTTTTTGTGTTTTCGTATATATATATATATATATAAATTCTTTAATCGAAAAGACAAGAAAAGTCTATTATCATTTTATGTTACAGTAACTTCATGATAATTAATATTTTTCCGATAAATAAAATCGTTACCAGATTAATAACATCGTTACCACATAACGATCTACAAGGTACAGAGTTCGTTAATTCCAAAATGAATTATGGAAACGTGTACAATTTCATTATTCATTACAGTTCTGTGTGTGGTTATGAGAAAAATATGAAAATCGCGGTAACCATATGAAAGGCAATGAATTACACGACGCGATGAGCGTGACAGACCACAATGCGAATGGAATATGTGGCGAAATATAGGTATAAAAATAACACACACGTTTTATTTATAAAACGTTGCAAAACAGGGTTTATAAAAACACTACTAAGAGTTAAAGTATATCACTGGTGCATAAAAAAAGCTTACGACATGATTTTAGAGATTGAAAACATAAGTAAGTACGTTATGTATAAAATAGGTAGGGCGTATAATAAGGAGAATTATAATAGTGGTTTATGCTACAAGGGCGAAAAGGAATAAATTAAAGGAATAAACGTAACCGAGTAATTTATTGCTCTTTCGCCCGTGTATCATACTACGTTTTTCAATGCATAGTGTGAGGAAATAAAACAAATATAATCTTTTTAACTTTAAATTATGATTAGCTTAAAAGGACTGTATCCAGAGCCGTTAAACAGTGGAAAAAAAGTATAACATTTATGGTACACAGGAAATTGCAGGTTGCAGGTTAGCCAAATAAAAAGTAATATATTAATCAAAATAACTGACTTTCTGTTCGGTTTTGATGCATAAAAAGTGGGCCTTTACGAGCACTTGCATTAAAAAAATTACTTAATACAGGCTAACTTCATGCAATAGGTATGTATACCTACCCATTACGTGAGCTTAGCTTATACGGCTTGGTTTTTAAATTTACACTCTTGTTTTAATTCTGTTGTTAGGCACCAGTTTCATAAACTATCTACGATTAAATATATCTCTTAAATTGCAATAAGGGGATTTCAACATCAAAAGCAGTTTATGAGTATCTACATTGTTTATCCGATGTTATAATAAAACATTTTGCGATTGGCCCAATTTATTATAACACCGCTAGAGATCCAATCAACAGCCGAGGCGAAAAATAAGTCCTGACCTTATTTTTAAGCCATTCTACCGTTATCCTGATTGGCCTTCAAGGCATTACCGGGACAACGCACCCGAGGTTCATGAACGAGTGTTCTTCTCATTTTTCGTGAAAATTTTTGTTGAAAATATTATAAATAAATACGATATTTTTGATGGTCGTAGATAAAGTATTTCGTGCAACTGAACATAAATAGACATTGGAACACTCGTGCAAAATTATTACGAAACTCACTTCTTTCGCTTCGTAAACAGGCATTCGTGTCCCAATGTCTCAAGTTATTATACAGTTGCACAAAATACTGTTATCTACTCCCATAGAACAATATGGTAATTTCAACATTAAAAACCGGCCAAGTGCGTGTAGGGCCACGCGCAATGTAGGGTTCCGTAGTTCTCCGTCACAATTTGCGGACTTAGTAGGTTCATAAACTTATATTTGCTACCTGTTTTACACAAATGCCTTACTGCAGTATGGGAGTAGATAAACATTATTATAGTGAATTACAAAATTTTTAAATATTTGTTTCTTTGAAATTTGTTTCTAATTGGATAATTTTAGTTTGTAATGCACTCTTATAACAATATCTTCTTTTAGCGCTGGAATTCAAAGAATTTCTCTCTTGTTACAGATGGTGAATAAGAAAAATCACCGTGAAAGTTAATTTCGAGGGAAGACATCGCAAAATGATCACCTGACACAATATGAAACGCTACAGACTATACCATAGAACGCGGTCTAAAAATACATTTGATGTGAGCATGTGTCATTGTGAATGTAAAGAAATTACACATAGACAAACTAAACGACAAAAATCTGTTAACAGTCTCGAAAAACGCATCGTTAGTTTCAATTTTTATTGGTTTTTGGCAATAGCCTTTTTATCTTTTCAGTCAGTTAACTCTAACACAACAAATATGAATGCAAATAGCCAAAAATTCAGTGAAAGTAGACCACAGAATGATCAAACAAACGATGGAAACTATGAAGATCACGAAGCAACTAACAAAGATTATACCAAAGTCAATTTAGACCAAAATAATTATTACAATAGCGAGGATTTCCTTCATTTGAACAATTTTTATAATACAGAGAATAGTGCGTACAGTAACTATGAAGACTATAAAAATTTCTACTTGAATCCTTCGAGCCCACTGCCAAAATCCAAAGTAAAGTTTAAAATTAGTAGTAGGATAGTACAAACAAAATATGGAAAATTGCAGGGGATAGTGTTGGCTATGGATGAACACAGATATCTAAGCCCTTTGGAGGTTTTTTTAGGTGTTCCATACGCCACACCACCAGTGGGATCTAACAGGTGAGAATTATTTTGGTTTTATTAAATTTATTCGTTTCTTTGTTTTTAGGCACATCGCAACATAGTTTTAAAGCTACTTGTCTGGTTGAACATAAATGTTTTGGTGAATACGTTAAGTACCACGTAGATATATTTTACACAAAATAGAATATAATAATTAATTTAAAAAAAATTACAGAATTTGTTGGCACAAATTTTAAATTAGGTATGTGAACTAAGAAACATTTGATTATGTTTATTTTGCGAAATCCATCGCTATGAATACTCTTAATATTTTTAGAGTGCAATACAAACTAGAAAATATCAATCAAAAGGAAATCCAAAAACAAGAATTTGAAAAAATTCCCCGGGCCATGATTCGAACCTGTGACCTCTTGTTATCAAGACAAGCGCGCTACCAATTGCGCCACCGAGGTTCCTACCTAGACCGGCGAATTCTTCCATCATACTTGTTCACTGTTATTTTTGCATCTGCTTGATAAACTAGCTTGTACTGCACATACAGAACGCTCACGAGGGCGTTATATGATTTCACGCCTTGTTTGTAAAACAAATATGGCGCTGTCGTCGCTACAATATTGTTGCATCAGACCTACTCGCACTTGACCGGTTTTTAGGGTTCCGTATCCAAAGGGTAACCAACAGTAATAGGGTCCATTACTTAGACTCCGCTGTCCGTCTGTCTGTCCGTCTGTCCGTCTGTCAACAGGCTGTATCTCATGAATCGTCATAGTCAAACAGTTGAAATTTTCACAAATGATGTATTTCTGTTGCTTCTATAACAACAAATACTAAGAAACAGAATAAAATAAATATTTAAGAGGGCTCCCATACAACAAACATGTATTTTTTGCCATTTTTATAGATAACGGTACGGAACCCTTTGTACGCGAGTCCGACTCGCACTTAGCCTTGTTTTTTTAAATTATTATTTTACAAAAACTTTGTACTTTTTTGACTCAGGTTCAGTCCCACTAGAACGCCGTCGCCATGGGACGGAGTGCGAGTGTCCGACAGGCCAGGTCCAGCCTGTCCCCAGAAACTGCCAGATCTGAACGATGAAAGGACCATTTTAGAGAAAATGCCTAAAGGCAGACTAGAATACGTGAAAAGACTGATGCCTTATCTTAAGAATCAAAGCGAAGATTGTCTGTATTTGAACGTTTTCGCTCCTCTGCAAAGTAAGTTAAATATTGATTAGCTTTCACTTTTTTTCGGTTCCCACATGAATAGCTTCGTTTTCGTTTTGCATTAAACATTTTTCCTTTTATTACAATGATCTGGTATCACGTAGCACGTTTTATTTATATTTTGTTGTGCGTGACAGAAATTTGTAAGTTTTGGCTTTACCAGATTCGATGTTCAAAATTACATATCGTCGTTGCGCCTGCAAAATCCGCTATGTGATTTTAAATTTTATGTAATTTTTATAACTACTAGCGGATTTTGCAGGCGCAAAGACGATATAACAGACTTGTTACCTCAGAATTATAGACTCATATAATGTATACTTCTTGTATAGTGCATTCTTACTAACAGAACGAAAACTACAGCTTATATGAAGTTCTATTTGTATGACAGTCTTGAAAATCTCCAAGCTTCGAGTTTATCCAACTAGAAAGGCATTGCAAAAGCGGTCGTAGCATTTTTATTGGCATAAACAACACGGCTTGCCACACTGTCAGTGGCTTGGATTTTCTTGTACGTAACTATTGAATTTTCTCGAGTGTACTCTTGCGGTTTTCTACACATTAATAGTTTCCTGTAAATACACGCTGGCTTCTCATGTCCAATACATTTTCAATTATTTGAAATGTGAACTAAAAGGAGTGCTAACTAAAATCAACAGAATTTGGTCATAAGTATTTGCTTGTCTTAATATTTACCAGGCATGATGTAAGCCAACAAATTTGTCAACATTTAATGACATTTTTATAGATTGTTACGGAGCTAAGTAGCCAAATTGATTAATTAGTTAAAAGTCAATTTTGCAGTTTTACCAAACCATCAAGCCATCCTGTAATATTATCATAGACTAATACTTAGTCTATGATATTATTCAAAGAATAACAATGTTATTTTGAACATATTGGAAAAAGCACCTGAAATGTTTAGACAAGTCCTGACTAACACACTCACTCACTCACTGACTGACTCATCAACATCCAGCTTAAACCCAGAGACCTAAAAAGCGGAAATTTAGCGCAGAAGTTTTCTCCACTCAGCTGCTGGTAGCGAAAAACACGCTTCTAGGGTTATTTGCTGGTGAACTGCTTAAAACTGCTAACAGTTCCTAGAAACAGCGCGCAACTCGTTCAATCTTCAATTTCTTGAATATTTCTTATAGAACCTTTACGTAACTATACATTTTATGAATATGAATTAAATTATCTGTTTAATAGTGTAACTTTTATGTTGTGATATAAAAATCTAATTTCTAGATCTAGATTCTAGCTTAATTACTCCATGGTACATTTGACATGAAACATTCGAATGAAAATCGGTGTTTGTCTACACCAAAACATTCAAAATACTACATTAAACAACACAAAAAATCTGAAAGTCTGAATAACTAACCATGTCCGAATCTAGCCTGACGTTGGCAAAAAGTGGCGCTTAAAATATAAGCAGTAGCCAAGACACAAAAAAAAAACACAAGAACATAACACTGGCTTGACTATGTTAAAAATTCTTAATGCTAATTATTGCAAAAAGAATAAAAAACACAATATTTTTTACGTAAATACGGCGTGACTCGGTGCGTGTCAGAACCGTGACTTTCGAACAAAACCTTTCGATTGGACAAAATACATTCAAACTAATGTTTGAGCGGTCCACTTGGACCATATCTGGTTTCTCTTTTCTTCCTAATAACAAACATATGAAAAAAAAAGGAATAACAACTGTTCATTATAGCTAAATACGTAAGGGTGGGTATTAATTTTTTGTGTCGGCGGCTGGCTACCAGCAGTTTTACGTATCGTTTGTTTTGTCGGTGTCGGTCGACGTCCCAGCAACTGAGTGTTTGTAGGCAAAGAATATGGCAAGATTTTCTCAAATTCCTACGAGATTGGAAGAAACGGGATCCACGTCACTATGAATCGACACAAAAAAGAACTGTCATTTTGTATGGCACAACATATCTAGCGTACTTGTTTTACTACAGGTTATTGTCTTTGTCATGCACCTAGCATTTTCCTTGCTGTAGTGAGGTAAAAAATTGTGTGTTTCGCTGGACAGCGAAGTTGTTTTGCGTGTCGTACCTTTGAAATCTTTGCTACGCTCAGGATTCTATTTTTGAACCACTCGCTTCGCTAACATCCATCAAAATTCTTCCCTTCCCCAGGTTTCAATACAAGTAGGAACTAGCACCAAATAACAACTTGGCAGCCTTGCATAACTATTGTTGTTTCAGTGGATGAAACAAAAGTGGCATTGCCAGTGCTGGTCTACATTCACGGCGAGAGCTACTCTTGGAGCTCTGGAAACCCATATGATGGCGCGGTGCTCGCCAGCTATGCTGACCTCATTGTTGTGACCTTAAACTTCAGATTGGGGGTCTTAGGTGAGCCTAATTTTATTTCTCATAATTAATTATAAACGTCTACTCACGTTATGTAGTCAGATTTCACCTGACTGGTTTCACTGTTATTAGAACAGTTTCTTCGGAGGCAATCGTAGTTACGCGACGGTGCCTCTTTTTGCAAAGTTCCTTTTATTATGTTTTTCTTATAAAATAGCTGAAAATTAAAGTTTTAATTCATTTTTATGAAATGTTTTGTATTGTATGTTGTGCACTGGTCTAAGGTATTAAATGATTACTGATACTGATTACTGATTATTGTATTGGATTGAGGAGAATGAAAATCTGTATGGTTGTTCGGTCACAAAACTTAAAATCCTTGTAAAAAAACAAAATGGCGAAGAAAAGGAAAATTATTAACTTGATTTGGCTGGTATACGGGACATTTATTCAGCTAAATTCATACAGGAGCCTAAGTATTAAGTAAAAAGTTAAGCATATTTTTTTCTGTAGATTGCATTTCTCTCTTCCTCATAATTTCCAAGGCCAGCCATGATTTGCCTAGTATCCTATATCCTATATTACTTAAGAGCTGCGCTATTGTCGATGCAGTTACCGCCATTCTACTTTTTTTCTACTATTTGACCTTTTGATACGACGTAACATTAACTTTCTTCTTCACTTGATGTGTGCGTCTACGTCTGCTTAGTGCTATATACAAGGTGACTTTTTGATCATCGTCCAAATTCATACTGGTCGCTTGGTAAGTGATCAGTATCATGGATCAATAACAATTTTGGTGAAGTTCGTTAAATGAAATTTCGACTCCCCATAGTGACTGGGACTGGAACTGAATTTCTATGGGAAGCCGAAATTTCATTTTACGAATTTCACAAAAATTGTTACTGATCCAAGATACTGATCACTTATCAAGCCTCCAGTATGAATTTGGACGATGATCAAAAAGTCGCCTTGTATGTTAAACCAGAATTTTATGTTGCAAATTACGCTCATGAAGTCGTTGTATGTTTTTCCTGATTTACATACTGAGTGTATGAATTAAGCTTTTTTAAACGTCATCACATAATATATTTCACAAAATTTTAGTACAGAAATAAAAATAAATCTTAAAATACACGAAATTTCCACCCGCAGAGAAAATATCAATACATAAACCTACGACGGTTCCTTTTAAAGTTTTCTCAGAACATTTTCTCTGCTCCGCCTTTTCCACTGCAAGTTGTCTGCCTCGTCGACAGAACTCTCTTAACACCTGTCCGCCTATGTTCAGACTCACTGACCTCCATACTATGACCACTGGACAGGCGGCTGTGAAATAATGTTTGTGCCTATTTAATTTAAGCCATTCTAGCGCTATAGCAGCTACGAAGTTAACTAAATTTAGGGATGTGTGCAAGTTGACAGTGATGTAATGCCAGTGAGAATCTTGGATTAGAACGGACGCTTTTTGGATTAAACGTCAAAAATGTGTCCTGGGAATTTCACCGGTGGCGCTTCAAATCGGTGTAGTTTCTTAGCTGTAATTTGTACTTGACAGCCAGTCCAGTGGCTATAGTTAAGAGAACAGAGATCAGTGGTCAAACTGCTGGTTAAGTGATCAACTATGAATGAATTTCATTTTAAAATCTTTGAAATAAGGGTATTTTACGACACTAAGGCCCTGCCTGGTAGTTCTGTGTCACATATCGCTGAAAATAGTAGATTTTTATCTACTATTTGAGGGGGAGGTGTTAATGGAGTGCCTAATACTTCGGGGGTGCAATTTATCAACCCATGTGGAAGATTGATATTTCAATCGAAAAAAAGTGACAGAATTGCCGTCCAGATCTTTAATTCCTTATAAATATCGCCAGTGAAGGCAACATACATATCTCCGTTGGTAACTAATTCTACAAACGAACGGCCTTGACCACAAAGGACTTACCTTACGCAGCGGAATTGTGCTTGGGGATACAAATAAGGAATTGAATATGAAGATATTTAGGTGCGGAGGTATAGTTTTAAACGTTGTTAATAATACTTCTATAATACCTCTTGTGAATTTGTTTCAATTATCGGTAAAAAATGCCGCTTAACATGTCAGAAGATGATGGTGCCGTTTTCAAAGAGTATATCGCGAATTTAGAAAATAAATTTGGCACCCAATAACCCCTCTTATGGATTTATACTCAGTGTAACAGATATGAAAAAAATAACGAAGTATTTTATCATCAGTGCCATCTGTTGTACTTGGTGGTAAGATGAAATTGTGGAAGCCTGAAACTGGCGATAGTACTTGTCCATACGAACAACTTTTACTATGGAGCCAACTCTCGATAAAAAATCAGCTGTTCCATAGAAAGTTACATAGCTACCCGACCAATGTGTTTGAAATAACAAATTCCGTGTTTCTCGATTTCTCATTTTTTTTACGAGATGTCGTTTAGTGGCCGTATTCTATCACCAGGTTCCGGGGTCCGCAATTTCATTTTAACACCCTGTAAAACAATAATGCAAACTATGTAGACGTTTAGTTTCGGAATTGAAATAAATAAATAGGATACAAATTTCAAAACGATGACAAAATCAGTAAAAGAAACAAGAATACTCCAGCAAACTTTTGAAGTTGTCGCCGAAGGAACCCAAAATACATCAAGATATACAATATGTCGATAAAGGTCATACAAGTACAAAAATAACTGGCTATCAAGATCTGAATCCAAGAACCCTATTACATTAGCAGCACAAGGCTTCACATTAGTACCAGAGCTCAGCACTAAGCTATCACATTAGCACCAAACCTTTCGTCAAATCGCACTCTACAATCAGCAACCGTTACGAGCATGAGCTTCACATTTCGTTTTTGAATCGAATGTGCTCAGGTCTGATTGCAAGATTTGGAAGCTAACGGTCTTTTTATGTAATTTTGTTCTTTGCCAGTCCGTGGCTTAGAACACATTTATTAGTTTAAAACATTCATGAAAATAAATTCCCTAAGCTTCAGAAGAATCACAAAATTTCACGTTATTTTTGCCGAATAGTTACGTGAAAGTGTCACACGTGTTGTGTTAAGAAAGTGTGTTTTTGTAAAGAAAGTATAGCTACTAAGGTTTAAAAATGTACCCTCTAAGGTTTCTTTAATCTTGAAATTTTCCACTTTTGTAAGATGTATTGAACAATATTGCATATTCAGTTTTATTGTGTAAAACATCCACAAAAACAAATTTAACTGGGAAAACAATATATTCAGATCCAATGTTCCTTTTCTTTTACGTTTTATACCACTGTGATAAAATATAAATTTACACATCTGCTGATCAATCGACAATAAAAAAGAAGATATCAATGAAATTGTAGTAAATATATGTATATCAAAATTTAATAATTATCATCACGACATGAATTTATCATTTTTGATGAAGTTTCAGAAGTGTTTCCAAGTTTCCACGTTTCACCGACGTTTTTTATGTCAAAGCGTGATGCAATCGCCGTACTTCGGGCATAAATATGGACCCACAGTTTGACATGCCTACAGAAACATGCAAACAAAACATAAATATTTTTCTGTGAGATTTTAAACCCGTGACCTCCAAATCAGTAGCCGAGAAGTTCAAACCACTAGGCTACACAAAGGTGGTCAATATTTTAGTATATGTATTCAAAAGAAAAAACATTAAAAATAAATAAAAAT
The DNA here is from genome assembly GCA_934047225.1 of Ypsolopha sequella. NCBI lineage: Eukaryota > Metazoa > Arthropoda > Insecta > Lepidoptera > Ypsolophidae > Ypsolopha > Ypsolopha sequella. The sequence continues at coordinate 28,811,912 of OW203987.1, forward strand.
GTTGCCCTCAGGTTTCCTAAATGCAAACCCGACACCTCACCTAAAAGCGAGAGTAGCAAACTACGGACTAATGGATCAAATAGCCGCCTTACATTGGGTTCAACAGAACATAGCCCTATTTGGAGGCGATCCAAGTAACATCACGCTTATGGGCCACGGGAGCGGAGCAGCGTGTATAAACTTCTTGATGATATCGCCGACTGTTATGCCAGGTTTGTAGATTTTGTTTTTCGTGTTTATAAATACAGTTTTAGTTTTATTATTATGTTAAAAATGTACTTGAACTTTTACTAATTAATAAAATATTATTTATTTTTCTTTGCGTTTTGTGGTTGTAGTGTATTGATGTATGTGAAAACATTAACGGTCACAGTTTATTTTTCCCGCTTAGAGGGCGGTTGCAATAAATTTGTGTTATTTAAGGGCCTTACTATTGCCAAATGGGTAATTTCTAAAGCCTACTCCTCGTTTAAGGCCAAACCAAAAATAATGAAAAAATGTATTATGAATAATCAGCTCTTAGACAATATATGCAACATTTTTCTATTTCATACCACCAAAACTTCTACATGAAACAATGTATTAACTAAATGGTGATTTTGGCTTGAATTTCCTACTGCTCTTTAGTGGCTTGGCCGATTGAATTCATTTATGCTTTGATAAAAAGATAAACTTGATAGCTATAAACATAACATATGATTATTCAATCGAACAATCACGTCCATGTGAAAAGTATAATTTTCTCCTATTTCGCTCTTTCAAGGACGCAGCGAGCGTCGTAACAGCCACTATGCATTGCGCGCTGATATGAACATTATTTCAATGTCGTTTCCGTTAATATTCGTACTGACAAATATCGAGCTGCTAATTTGGCGATGGTAATCGCCTTAAGTCATCAAGACGCATCATATAATTTTCATTGACTTCGACACAGAGAGAGTCTACAAATTAAAAACATTTAATCCTAACGCTTGCAAAATAGGAAAGCGAATGTTAAAACGCGTGCGTTTACGTCCTCTTTTAGCTATGGCGGCAGCGTAACACGTGCTACGATCGCGTGGTTTTCCAACTTTGCAGACCCGCTTCGCCGTCTGTTACTTTGATTTAAATGGCCAAAATTATAGTTGAGATTTCATAAGTGATTATGATTAGCAATAAGCTTAAATAAACCATTCTGTAAAAAAAATAGCCTTTATTAACCAATTGATTCAAGGTTGTTTTTAGAGAAGTATAAGAAGACGGATAATATTTTTCGTATTTTGCAAGAAGGGTAATTTAACCTTGATACTGACCACGTACCGAGTCTCTAGTATGATTTTGGCATTAACCAATCAAAGTTACCTTTTATACATTTTATTTATTTTATTCATAAACAAAAATCCACACTAAGTACTGTGATGCGCACCGTGTACTCGGGACCTTATGGGGATATTTTTTAATCACACCACTTTATTTTTCAGTTTATCTTTTTATATTATTCTCTTTTTTTTCACTTCACATATCCTATTTATCATGCATATATTAAGGGAGGGGAGCTCCAAATTTGGTAGAGCACTCGCTTCTTATATTTCTCCAATAATTTACGGATGGAGAAGAACATCCGCACTAATCGGACTCTCTGAGGTATCTTTCTATATGGAGAACTACGTCCGCACAAATCGGACTCTCTGAGGTATCTTGCTCGTGTTTTGTCTGAAAGATCTTTTATACTCGATCTGTATTTATTTTTAGAAAACACGAAATAATTCAGTCAATGCGACGTATGTCGATCCATAAAGGTTATCGATTGCCAACTAAACACGAACAAATAGTCCTTTAACCTACCTATAAAACCTAGCCTTACCTAAACCTAACATATTGCCTAGCTATATGTTACAGTACATTCAGATTACTTGAACTTGATATCATCTTATTGTGCCAATAACGGATTTCATTATGCTAAACTAAACATACTGATTAATGGAACATAAAAATTAAAATATTGTTTAATTAAATAAATGATTCGTAAAGAAGACTCCGTATTTATAATACAAAGGTTTGTTATTATGAGTATGTTGAGTGGGGGTGATTAGTGTGTGTGTGTGAGGGTGTGTGTGTGTGTGTAAGCGTGTCTCATCATGCGAAAATATTAGTATGTACATAGAAAATATTGAAGATCTGAAGCAATAAAACCAATGAATCATATTATGTCTTTCAAATAAAAAATCCCTTCACGCGTAATGTGTATTCAATAGTTTATCTCACTATATCTACGTATTAAATATTCCTGCCACGAGAAAAATCTCTGATCGGATATTCACGAGCCGCTGGTTCAAGAATAATCTAATATAGCAACTTCCAGAGCGAAAATATAAAAAAATAATAAAATTCATGTTTTACTGTAATCTTGTTAGTTATAGCAGTTTTAGGGATCAATGAGATACAAAACGCTTATAGAAAACGAAACAATGATACAGGTGAATGAATTTAGCTGAAAAACATGTAGGTTGAAAACTTATACACTGGAACCTCCAGGGAGAGTAATAAAAATATTTGGTAAAGTTACATCCATCATGTGTTCTGCCAATATAATTGCCAATACGTCAATGTATGACGATATTTTTTTTGTTTTATTTTTCCAACAGTTTGGGCTTTGCAATGCACCTACAATTCATCTTGTGTAAATACAGTGATACAAGGCTTTTTTGGCGCGTGGAGTAGTTGGGGTCCAAAATCGGAACTAACGCCGCTACCATACCTCCCATTTTACAGCTGCGCCCCCCTGTCAATGTCATTCAAGCGCTAAAAGATCCTTGTTGCACTGATTTATATCATAGGAAGATTGACATGTCTGACATATCAGCACCATTATGACTGGTAGACAGACCGACTTAAAGCAGACATTGGTGTCGCATCGGCGCAACACAACTTGACTTATTTGACAAAACTAACCTTATTTTGAGCGTTCTGTCTTTGTCTTTTCGGAAAGAAAAAGCCAGAACGCTCAAATTAAGTTTAGTCCTGTCAAATAAGTAAAGTCGTGTTACGCCGAATCAACACAAGAGCCTATTTTCTAGCACATATTTTTATTGACCGAAATGTTACATGATGTACGAGCTATATTAACAGAATGTTTTGTTCTTGAAAATATCTCAAATAATCTAATAAGTCCTCTTTTGAAACATGTTCTGGAGCTTTGTTATCTTGGTTTTATTTTAAGGCTTTTTAAAGAACAATTTAAAGAACAAGTTTTGCGTCTTAATAAAAAAGTTATTTTGTTTTGTTGTTGTTGTATATTTAAATACCTACATTTTACAGGTTTATTCCATCGAGCGATTTTATTATCAGGCTCAGCGCTAAGCTCCTGGGCAATAGTCGACGACCCTGTGTACTATTCATTGAAACTAGCCAAACATATGAACTGCTCAGTACCAGAAGACATGACGAAAGATCATGAAATCATAGTCGACTGTCTAAGAGATGCTACAATAGAAGAGTTACTCTCCATAGACATAACACCACCAAATTTTCTAACGGCTTTCGGGCCATCTGTCGACGGCGTTGTCATAAAAACGGATTTCGCGAAAGATTTTCTGACGTCATATCCGACCGGAGATTTCCCTAGTTTCGGCCCACTGAATAACATGAATCTGAATTTTAATATCCACACAAAACGGAGCGATAGTGGAAGAAGACTGTTCCAAAATAAGTACGATTTATTGTTTGGAGTAGTAGCGAGTGAGGCTTTATGGAAATTTTCATCTCATGATATTCAGAACGGTATCGAGCCGGATAAAAGGGATCGGATGCTGAGGTAAATATTTTAAGAGGTAGAATATTTTATTCGTAAGCAAATATTTAAAAGAAACCTTATCTTTGTAAAACCTTTGAAGTATTTTTCTAAAGTGATCTGACAAATAGATTGGTCAGCATTTTCAGTTGGCTTGGAATGAGATGGGAAATTGGATTTCCCAGTTACAAAATAAGACTATGAATTTAAATTCTGTGACATTCGAGAAGATTCATTTCGCCACTTTTACGAAATTGTACTGCAATAAAACATACTAAATATCACGTTTTTGGCGCAAACTCAAGCTTAAACATGACATTTATTTTAAATGGTTGTTATTCAAAATAGTTGTAACTCTGTAGTTTTTGTGAAATTTTACATGATGTATGTTGTCTTTTCAGGACCTACGTGAGAAATGCCTACACGTATCATCTCAGTGAAATATTTTACACAATTGTCAACGAATACACCGATTGGGAAAGAACGGTAGAGGTTTGTTTTTATTAAACGTAGGTAAGGAAAGCTTTCGTCCAAAAAAGGGGGCTTTGGTTCAGCAGTTGAACTTGATAGAAAAACCATTGCTACGTAAAAACATAAGAATATTGCGCATCAAAACCTCGTTGCGAGAATTTAAACAAAAGAGGTTATTAACGAATGAGTCGACACTTCATTTCAATATCCAATTTTTTTTATATATATTCGAAGCTTTTTTCGCAATTTCACTTCACGTCATTCCTAGGAAATGAACCCTCCAAATTCAGTTCTTTGTCACGGTTCCATAGATGACGTGTCTATTTTTCTCGATACCCCGCTATAGAGCTGTCGTGACCGCACTCCATCATTTTATGGCAACCACCTATGTAGTCCCTTCCTTTATTACTATTCACTTTGTAGTGCAACATTCTTTAAGTCACTTCTTGAAAAAACCTCTTGGCAAAATATTGAAGATTCAAAATTTATACTCGTGATCGTCGGCAAAAAAGAAGTCAAACAGAACTGTTCTAAATTAGTATAACTTACAACGAGTCATAGTGTAAACGTAAAGTAAAGTTTTAAAATATATTAAAAAGGAAATTCAAAGCAGTTCTATTTTCTCGTACCTACAGACTTCTAAAAAGTTACGTAATTTCCTTTGCGTGGCGCCGAAGAAGTTTCGAAACGTAAAGCGAAGGTTTTATGCGTTACTCAAACACCACGTTGTCAAGTAAAAAAAGAGGTGATTGTTTTTAATTTAAACCCTGAGAATTTGTCAAAGCGTCGCATCGTATCGTATCTTAAGTTTATCCCTGATATAATAATATCATGAGTGTATCTTCAGATAATGTATACTGAACTGATGCCGGATCCAGATCGAAGCCTAATTATATTTAAATTAATTTAATTGCAATAATTATCATATATTTCATTTAATTTTATACTTATATAGTACACACTGTCTACCTGTCCCCCAGAGGGGTAAACAGAGACTGCTAATTTACGTCTGCTGTGATCCTAACACATCTTTTTCACCTCTTCCACATCTATCAATCTACCTATAGTCATAAAAGCTCTTTACCGGTTACTTTTGACGTTGCCCTACTTCAGTATGTCGCCAATTTCCCAATTTGGTCAGCATTATACGTCGTTCTAGGGCAGCTTGGTCGAGTTTTACCATCCACGCACCATACATTTCTTTCGCACTCTATTTTCATCCGAACTAACATATTTCATTCATTATTAAGTATATCCTTGTATGTATATTCTTAAAACTAAACAAAGAGAGTATATCTTTAGATCTAGTCGTAATGTGAGTCGTAATGGCATTGAGATCCGTAGGTGTAAATTATATTGTATAATCTTTGCCTTTGATAGTATTTTGTGCAACTGTAACATAATGTGAGACGTTGAGACACGAGTGCTTGTTCAATCGTTTGTTTGGCAAAAGTTATGCACGAGTGTCCTAATGTCTAATTATGTTCATTTGCATACATTACTTTATCTACGACCATCAGAAATATTGACTTCGGGCGACAATATTAATAATATTTTCTACTAACAATTTTACGAAAACTGAAAAGAAGAACAATCTTTCATGAAACTCAGGTGCGTCGTCTGGTAATGCTGCCTTAGGGCCATTCGGAAGACACAAGGATAAAGGAGGCGTGGCTTAATAAATAAGGACAGGACTTATTTCTTCTTACTGTTGTCGATTGGCAACCTAGCGATGTTACAATAATTTGGGCCAATCACAACGCAGAATCGCGGTATTTTTTACTGTAATATTATAACATCGGATAAATAATGTTGGTACTTGCTTGGAGTGACAGTGACAAAAATTAAATTCGCATAGCCTCTTAACACAAAAAATGTTAATATCTTAAGAATTATTATATTTTGCTAAAACAAGTTGAATATTATGTGAGAATTTGTGTAGGATTCCCAGAAACCTGTCAAATTTGTGTAGGGTTTTCAGAAACCTGTCAAATTGAAATAACGTAAACTGAGATTAATGTGAGCCGATCTCAGGTTACTAAGCTTACGAGACCCAATAATATAATGCCCTTACAAATATACATATATTCACGCTTGTCTCCCAGAGGGGTAGGCAGAGATTACAGATTTTATTTCCGAAGATCCTGACACGTCTCTTCTACTTCTTCTACGTCCATTAATCTAGATAAAAAAAGCTCTTTTTTTGCAGATACTTTTTATGTGCATGTACCTACATCATTTTAGGATGTCTTTAAAATCATTATTTCTAGATTTATAATAAAAATATCTTAATGCATGCGTTACAAAAGTAAAATAAAAGAAACCTCGGCCTCATAAAAATATAGGAAATTGATAATAAAAATCTTATTAATCTATTAGATGGATCTGAGCCACGATCTGGATTGCGATCTATTGTTTTACTATTGTTATCGCGATCATGAAAATTAAAAGAGTTAACGGCAATAACTACTTTTTAGTCCTTTGAAGTGATCTGGCGAATCAATATTTCTTTTCAGTAGCTTTTTCTTATCAATATCCCTTCCATTGATTGTAATAAAAGATCTCATCAGTCAATTCGTCTATTTTAACCACGAATCTATAAAGATATATAAAATATAATCTACAGTACGACCACACTCAGAGGGTCAAACGATGTACCTAGAAGAAATAATAGTAGTTTATGCTACAAGGGCGAAAAGGAATAAATTACGAGGATGATTTAAAACACGAGCGTAGCAGTTGCACAAAATCCTTTTTTCTCTTCCGGTACTCAATAACAAATTTTCTTCCAGAGTCCAATAAACACCCGCGACGCAATCGTGGCAGCACTGTCAGATGCACAGTACGTAGCACCACTTGTCCAAAGTGGGGACTTGCTGAGTGGTGGCCCAAAACCTGCTCCGTCTGATGAGGATGGACCAAGAAGACCCACGAAAACGTTCTTCTATGTGTTCGACTACCAAACTAAGGACGGGTTTTATCCTCAGGTAAGTTATTATGTCAGTAAATGTTATTGTCTAACATTCTTTAGTTACGATGAATCACCACTGATGACGTTATTGCATGTGCATTGATTTATGTATTGTTATCGTGACCGGGCAAACTTCAACTCGCAATATACCGTAGATATTATAATACTATTGTTATATCAGTTCAATATGTGGCACCGCGTTCGGCCAAATGGTGACTGAATAGAAATATCGTAATTGGTGTTATTATTTTCTGTCGCTTGCCGCTACACAGTACCGCCCTTACCAAAATAGTAAGACTTTTTGTGTTTAAGCTCTGTATCAATATATTGTTGTGTCAAAGCTTTGTGTAACATTTCTTTATGTTAACTGATAAGCTTGCTGTAATATTTGGAAGTAATAAATATTAAGGATCAAAAATTTAATCATCAGAGGGAAATAAATTTTCTTCTGAATCAACTCATCCGGGAAATAAAATTTCTGATTTATTTTATTATTTATATCTAATTTGTCTTTGGTAGTAAAACTTTAATACTAATATTTAATAATAAAAAACACCTTTACCAAATAATTTAATTAACTATCTTGAAAAATCTGCTATAATCTAAGCCTGTAAATTTGGTTTTATAAATGCTTGATGTAGATAAATATTCTAGTAATTGATGCTCTTAATAACCGTTAACGTAAAACAAGAGATTGCTATCGAGGTCGTCGTTTGTATTCGTTGTACAGATTAAATTAATGCTTTTAATATTTCGACGATATTTTTGGATTGTCTTCTCATCAGATATGGTGGGAAGATATATCTAATAATATTATATTTTTATTTTATTGTGCTTATTTTATTGATAGATTTATAAAAATATTATCTTAAATTTAAGAAATTATATTCTCCATTATAACTTAGTCATCTAATTTTCTAACTTGTTCATAAAAATATTTCGTTAGACAAAAACCAATAAAATTGTTTGGCTTCAGCAAACTTTGCTATTGCTTTGACTTTGAAACTCTTAAAGAAAAATCTCGCAAATAACTAGTTTAGTACAAACATTTGCATAAAAAAGTCAAAGTTTTCAACATAAAATATGGTCTTAGTAACATGAAGGCATGAGTCATGAACTCATGAAATAAAACTTGAAGAGTTTCTTTGTCGTAGCTGTTCATTCGCCAGCATGACAGCCTCACTATTGGTAGTCCTTATTGCTGCGACACAGTTGCTGCTAAAATCGTTTAAAAACTGGTACCTAACATAAACTGCAGGTGAATAATAATTTTTTTGTTTGCAATCTTTTAAATTTAATACCGATTTAACTAACCTAATAATAATAATAAAACCCTTGACAATGACACGCTCCTGAAATTTTTAACCATCGGGGTCACTCATTACGGATCCTTCAAAATACCACCCCATCACATGTCTTTGTACTTTGTACAAGACGCTCACTTCCGTTCTGAGCTCTAAGATTTCTCAACATCCGAGAATCATATCACATCAATGAGAATCACATCATTGGCTGCACTTCGGTGACCTTTTCAGGGAAATCTTTTTCTGTGCAATACAGGACCAGGTGATCAAGGTTCGTAACTACCACAAATACATCATTAGGGATGGGACTCAGGACATCTGCTGGGCATGTTCCTACCCTCGACAGTCCATACACGTTATTTTTAGTTGTTCCTCTCTAGCCAACACTGAGTGAGTATCTGCACAGGCACAACCAAGTGCCCAAAATCCTTCATCAGGAACTCGCCCACAAGTTCAGACTTGTAGATCAGAGGGTGTCGTATTACAAGTACTAACCGGCGCCAGTACTCGAAAACGACCGCGGCAAACTCTACTGGGATCGGTCTGTCATCACGAATAGGACTATTCCGATGAATAAACCTGACATTATGTTGACGGAGGCGTAGTCTAGGGTATTTTTGTTGAATATCACAATCCCGCACGATGAGAACCTCGTGAAAGCCAAAACTGAAAGAGGGGAAATATCTCAACCTGGCTCACGAGGTTACCGACGTGTGAGGCGTGGCATCCACCTTAATCATCCCAGTTGTTTTGTCCGAGAACGGTTTAATATCAACCAGTCTTGAAACCAACCTGAGACAGTAAGGATTCCGTGGAAGTATACTTTCAGTTCGGATGTAGAAGGCGGTACTTCTCGATACTGCTCGCATTGTTCGCCGGTTTCTTCCACTCGGACTCTAAACCCCAGTTGACTGTGCTTCTGTATACCACCTCTCTCTCTTCTGCTGGGAGTATACCGTCTCTTTCTCGTCAAATTCTTCTGACCAAGAGAGACAGATGAGGTTGCACATTCCCAAATAAATAATAATACTAATATTTTATATATTTAAAATTTTAGTACGTTTATGTGTATCTTATAAAGTATGTATATGTAAAGCAATAAAATATATATATTCTACTATTATGTTAACATGTACAACCCGGTCACATTATCTCGAGACCTGGCATCGATGACGTCACGTCGCGTCGGCGCTCAGATACCGAGCGCGGGGAGGTGAAAGGAGAACGGGGGCGGGTGGTTCGCATTCCAGCGAGGTCTCGAGATAATGTGACCGGGTTGTAAGTTTAGTTTCCATAGCCCTTTTTATGTTAGTTTTCTTAATATCTTTTCTTTCTGCCCAAAGGTTGCCTGGGAGATATTACTATATCGCCTTTGCATGCAACGTCTGTTCTCTGTGTAAAAATTAGTTTTAAAAGTGTAATAAAAAAAATAGCCATTAAGTGTGAAAAATAATTCGAATATTTCGACCACTGACCTGGAAATCGCAAGTTCAAATCTCAGGCACATTTTGTTCCGTCAGCATGCTTCGAAAGGCACGTTTAGCTGTAAGTTCAAATTTTTTGTCAAATTTACACTTAGTCTCACTTATTTAAGATATAACCGTGCAAAATTAAATGGACGAGGCTGTTACAAATTTCACATTAGAAATTTTTAAATAGCTTAAAAAAGATAAAGAAATGCGTGGCCAAATGTATTATAACAACACTAATTAATTTATTCAGTTAATTTCTCGAGCCAGTTCTGATTGGTCTCAATCATCTACATAGATCCTACGGGCTCAGGATATCATGACAAGTGTCACTACAATATCATGACGTTGTTCTTTTTCTAATTTTTCGTGAAAAGGTTTTTGATGTTCGTAAATGAAGTATTGTGTGTAACTGTCCAACTAGACATTGGGACACTCGTGCGAGGCTATTACGAAACACATTATGTCCCAATGTCTTACATTATGTCACAGTTGCACAATATACAGTAGGTATAACTTCCGATATATTTGTATTCTTAAAATTTATTCAAACGATAAAATTAACTTAAATAACATTAAAATAAAAACAAAAGACTTGAAAAAATACATCTAAACTAAACTTAAATATTTACACTAGATAAAAATGCTGGTCGACATGACCGAAAAAGGTGCCCAAAAGTCAGGCGGCGTTGATTTTTTTTTTTATTGATTCTTTATTATTATATCTGTATCTACCTATATATACATTTTTTGACAGAGAATGGGATCCATACACGGAGAAGAGTTGCCGTTCGTGTTCGGAGCGCCAGTCGTCGATGGGTTTGGCCACTTTCCCCACAACTACACCAAGTCTGAAATATCACTGTCGGAGTCAATGATGCTGTTCATCGCTAACTTTGCCAGGACTGGGTGAGTTGATGAACTATAAATTTCCGAAAGAAAGGGTGTTGCCGGACAAGGTGAGTGAGCTATAATACTAGTCAGGCAATATCAGTTTCCGCAGAGACATATAATATTGCTTTACCCAAACAATGTGAGGCAACAGAAGTGCGTTTGCAAAAGAACAAGTAATTTAATTTGTAACAATCTTCCTCAGTCGTTTATTCCTCACATCGTGACATTTAAGAGGAAATTACAAGAGTTTTTAATTAAAAAAGCTTATTGTTCAATTGTTGCTTTTTTGAATGTTCCTAACATTTCTACCGTTTCTTGTAATATTTTATGAATCGGTTTGTTTATAGTGTGTTTCATTGATTTATTTATTTAAGTGATTTACTGCTGACTTTGAATTTAAATCTTTAATGTTCAAAAATTGTATATAATGTATTGTAACGATTAATTAATTTAGACACCTCACGGCAGAGTACACAGAATTTTATATACTTTGTTTAACACTGAGTATAACATGTACCAGTGTCTCGACAAATAAATATTTAGAACTTGAATTTCAAAATATATATAACAATTAGCTTGGTTTTACTTTTTCTTTGCTTTACCTGGAAGCAAGTTTTTAAATATTACTGTATTGGATTCCTTTTTAAAGTATTTGTCCCCACTCTACTATTGACGTTACTTTTTCCACTCGAACAAATTTTTCGATTTTTTTTAAATAATAAGTTGCGCACAGTGATGTCACTTTGTCATTTATTCAAAACTTTTATCTGCTCAAAAACCTAAAATAAAAAAAATAAAACTTACAAGCATTGTGTTAAAAATGGATGCATGGGCTAATTATGCATCAATTTTCATGGGCTCTTTGCTTATTCCAAGATGGAATAAAAAATGTAAAAAAAAAAGTTGAAAAGCGAGCGGTCGGTCGACTTGGCTTTATGGAATTCGTCCCTTTGGTTTAGGGGGTAAAAAAGATTTTCATATATTTATTTTTCCCTCAGGGCAAAACTGATATTCATAAATGCATGTTTCCTCTAGGGACAAAAAGAGGATTTTTTCGTCTTCGTTTTTCAATAGAATAGGAACCATTGCCGGCCATTTTTCATAAAATACCCATCCCGAGTGTTAATGGAGTAAAGATACCTTTTAACAAAACCACATAATTTACTAATTGCACTAAACAACTTTCTCAAAGAAACAAAACTGAGCAGAAGAAAAAGAAAATTGACCTTCTCATAAAATTTCTATTTTTCTTCTCTTAACCAACGACTTCTTCGTCTTAACATGATAATGGGTAAGCCTTATCAGCGTACTCCGGCCAACAATACACAATTTAATTAGTCTGAAAACAAAAACTATGCACATCGATTCTGAAAAATTAATTGGTGCATGGTCAGTCAGCTGGTAGGATTCGAACCTGAGTCTCAAGATTGAGATCGAAATTGATGATTACGTCCTATGAACTGAACAACCGGTACTAATGAAATCAAAACTAGACTATCTAATTGAAATATGGGGTTGTGCTGCAGAATCTAACCTTAAACGCCTTCAAACTACACAAAATAAACTTATAAAGGTTCTTCTACAGTTTGAATACTTAACACCTACACGTACATTATATAACAAGACCAAATTATTTAATCTTAAACAAATATACACATATAATACTTGTATCCTTATACAAAAAATTCTAAATAAACAAATTCATACAGAAATTAACCTGGAGAAAATTACATTTAAACATAATCTCAGAAGAAAAAATATAATAAAATCACATTGTCCAAGGACTGAGTATGGAAAAAGAAATTTACTATATGGTGAAGTGCAACTTATAACAAATTACCAAATGACATAAAAGAATGTGAATTGATATCTACTTTTAAAACTAAGCTCAAAACTTACATTGCAACAAACGTGTTATAAAGTAAAATATTACCTACCCACATGTGTACACTGTCGACAAATCATAGAATAAACTAAATGTAATTTAAGCACAATCTCATTTTAAGTGAACTATGTTCTTATGAGAGTAAAGATCTTAATCATACTAATGTACTCATCAATATACCTATATAAACACTAGTTATTATTTTGACTTATTATTACTTATTATACGTGTTATTACTGCATGCGCCTTGAACACTCACGTGTGATTATTATTGACTACATGACTATTGTTTCACCGATACAATTCCGGCATTGTCAAGGCGAGTGTCGTGCTTAGAATGACGACGCGGACGCGGCGTTCACCGTCGTTGTCAAACGGACACTATAGTGTAGTCAACAACAATCACACGTAAGTGTTCAAGCCGCATTTAATAATAAATTAGTATGTCAGCTAACGTGAGTTTTAATAAACACATGAGGGTATTAGGTACATTGATATCTATTTATATTACTCGTTATAATTATGTAGAAAGTAATTCGTGTATTGAACATTGAATAATTTAAATAAATTTTAAATGAAATGAGTCATCAGTATTGTACTGAGGCCAAAACTACAATTTTTATAATTTTTTCTGTCTGTCTGTATGTATGTATGCTTTTTTTTTACCTTGAAAACCACTTAAGGCGAATGGATACGCCAACTGCAATTTGGACCTGTCTTTGAAGGTCTACTCCTCCCACACGGGTGGTTCAAAAACTTTCATAAAAATATATGATAGGCATTATAGAGTCAAAACTAAATTTTAAGTTTCATAATCTGTTTTTCTATTGTAAGTTTTGACAAAAAAAACGAAAGTCATGAAAAGTTCAACATGATTAGCATAAGAATTCTCTTACTCCTTCCAAACGCCTAAAGCGATTTTAATTATTATTTCACCAAATTATAGGAAATTTTTAGATCTAAAAATTTAAGTTCAAATTTTTTTTTTTCCGTTAATGGCGTCCATGTGAAAAGTATTATTTTCTTCTATTTTGCGCTAGCCAGAGACGCAGTGGTTGTCGTAACAGCCACTTTTCAAGGCACGGTGAAATGAACATTATTTCAATGTCGTTTCCGTTGATATTTGTACCGACACATATCGAGTCTTTGCTTATGTAGCGTTGTCATACGCCTTAACAGTTTTTTTGCGGTTTTCTTTATTATCATCGTAGTAAAATAACCACCGGAGTAAAGATTAAATAAACGCGGGCGGAGACGCGGGCGAAAGGCTAGTCGAAAATAAAGGATCCAAACTTTGATCTCAAGATTAAGCATCCTACTGTATAAGCTACCGCCTCACCTATATGAAGATTAAATTTCCTATCCTCATGTTGCTTTACATTTTACCTTAATTACATTTAACCATGAAATCCATTACCAATTATCCAAATGTTAAGTTTATTATAAAGCAACGTGATCGTATAACAGTGATATAAGTTACATAACACAATAACAAAGTCATTAATAAAACATCTCCTTCCATAAGGTAAATCTTCAAAACAAACTTGGGACTAACCGAGCTTACCCGTTGCTTTGTAAATCGCGGGAACTCCTACCGTAACTTTAAAGGGAGCAAATTTAATAACGAAACTTGTAGTCAACACTAATTCTTGGGCCATGAGCAATATTATGTAGCGTTTTAGAAATTTGTGTTAATTTCTTGAAATGTTAGACTTATTTATGAATATTATGTACGTATTTAGAGGTTTGTATTTTATGTATACGTCAATTTTAATGTAAAAAACAACTAAACTTAAACTAAACTAACGGGAAAATAAAACATAATTAAATGAAAATGGAGCTTTTAGTCTTGGTAAGAAGAAGGGCAAGAAACTTAGCAAGATCATGCATTTTTTTTGCTATAAGATTGCAAGAGATGTTTTTGGTTGATTATTCAGCAGTGATAATTCCTTTTATTATCTTTAAAACAACTAAACAGATTACGTTTTAATATTGATAACGTTGGAAATATATAATTTTAGTCGTAGTTAGGTGTAAATTATTTATTCAACTGTGGTGCCAAATATAGGTCAATGTGGTAATTTTGAATTACGATTATAAACGAATTTTGGTACATTCTTGTAGGGTAAATTAATAATCGGTTGAAAAAAATATAATTAGCGACTTCAAGTGTCTGGAATACATACCAAAGTGTAAGACAAAAAATACTGAGTGGGCGAATTTAAAGTATGAAATCGAAAATATTTCACTAAAAGTCAAAAAATAGGTGCGAGGAGGAGCGTGGAAGGTTTGCATGTAGCATAAAATAAGGAGCCAAACGAAGCGAAGCGGAGCAGAGTGACGTCTCTAGTTTAATTAATTAAAATAATTTTAAGTAATTTGAGTTGAGTTGAATAATTCTCTGGCGAACAATTTTCTATTTTAGTGACAATTTAATCATTAAATTGCTGATTACAAAAAGAAAGGCATAGCTCCCAGGAAAACCACCATGAACGGTGAAATCATGGAAAAGCCTATGTCTGAAGGTTGGCATGTTGCATAAAATAAGGAGCCAAACGAAGCGAAGCGGAGCAAGGTGACATCTCTAGTTTAATTAATTAATAATTCTCAGGCGAACAATTTTCTATTTTAGTGACAATTTAATCGGATAAAATGTACATTACGGGACGCTAGTCTGGGCTTTCGTATTTTTTTTACAGAAAGTAGATGATATAAGAAGTCTTTCACCGAATTCTTTTTTGTAGCAAATGCGTAGTTTTTGAGAAATAAATTATTAAAAGTTGACAATAACATTTTCGTTTTGACTTACAACCATCACTTTTGACATGTCAATTGCGTTTCGTTATGCAAAGGTTAAGTCCATACAACCACATGTGACGAGTTTTACCGTAATTATGTTGTAATTCACATTCAATATGTTTTGGTTTGTATTGCAAACTTAAAATTTTGTATATTAACGTGAAAATCATTATAAAGATTATTAATTTAACGACATTTAAACAGAAAAATTGTGTTTCTGCTGTGCTAAAACGAAACGCAAAACGACACCATTTTGTTTTAGTGACGTTTCGCGTTGATTAGTTATCGTTTGTTGCTTTTGCGGTCGAGATCGTTTAACGTACTCCTGTCTAACTAACACGTGTGACTACCTTGGCTAAAAATCGACTTCTGTACTGGTAGGTTAAACTGTTCAAAAACCGACTTAGTGCACCCCGACTCTATACAGTCTTGTGGCTACTACCCCTAGAGTGTATATGAAAAGCCGAAGGCGCGGAGGGAGGGCAGCCCCCGCCCGCAGTAATAAAGCATAGGCAACCGCGCGAGCCGAAGCGGCTGAGGCTGGTCGCCGAAGGTGACCAGCAAGCCGAAGCTGCGGAGGTGAGCATGGGTGCCTATGCTTTGTTACGCAAGGGCGAAGGGGCTGCACTTCCCGCAGCGCCGGAGCCGATGCAGAAAGGAATTTGTGTCAAAATAGGTGACTTCTGTACTGATAGGTTCAAACAGTCCAAAATATCTCGATAGAAGGGGGGGGGGGGGGGGGCGGAGGAATCAAATTGATGGACGAACCCGCAAAGTATTATCCGCTTGCTCTCTTCTCATTAATATCCCCCGCTCACCCCTCTATCGAGGTATTATCACATACATAACCTCAAACTTCAACCATGAATATCTCAAAAACCATGGGTTTGCTACAAAGGGGAGGGGTACCAGGGGGTAGCCCTTCCCCTCCCCCTCCCCCCATGCCCCTCCTCCCCCCCTACAATCCGTCCCGTAATGTACATTTTTACCATTTAATCATTAAATTGCTGATTAGAAAAAGAAAGGCATAGCTCCCAGGAGAACCACCAAGAACGGTAAAATCATGGAAAAGCCTATGTCTGGAATGAACCAGGCTAATGGATGGTTAGATTTTTAGTAGTTTCTAAGAAGAAGCATAGCATTTCACGTAAACGCAATGTAATACTGCGCCTCCGCCGTATTGACTTAGCAAAGCTCATGCCAAATTATCTTTGATATTTTATTATCAAGCAACCTTTTCTAATTTCACAAAGTAACTGGGTTTCTTTATTAGATTTCTCGCAGTAATTTTATCTTTCTTATTTAATCTAGGATTAAATAAATAGCTAACCATGATAATTTCACTTAGGCCTTGTTTAAAAATAATGTAAATGTATCTTATTTTTCTTTCTTTGTCTAAATTTTAGCTGCAAATTAACTATCTAACTTTTAATAATATACTAATTTACATTCCGTTCTGACAAGAATTTTCCCAACTTAATTTAAATCAAAAATAACATTATTCATGAACTGGAACGACCGCAAAGTTGAAGGACGTATACTCGCATAGAACTTAAAATCATATTGTAAAAAAATGTTAAAGTGAAATTTAATACAGCCTTTGTTTTTCAAATTCATACTAGACACTTAGTGAGTAGCTACATTTGTAAACTATCTACGTATATAAGTAAATGTTTTTTGACATTTGACAGCTTTCAAAGTTTGCGAAAAGTAGTGCGATTTGCCTGAAACTCGGTTTTCGATAGTTTTTGGGGTCGCTGATCGTGGTAACGGTTTCAAAATGACACCACGAAAAATCACAATTACATTTACACAGCGGGCCCCGCACAAGTAAGTGGGCTCTTAGATAAAATGATCCAAAATAATATTGATCCGATCGGCTTCATCATGAATTCTATTAAAACTAAAGTGTCCAGCTCACCTTTACACAACAATATCTTTATTGTTTTATAATTTATGAAATACCTTTATTTAAACACAAAAACCTACATAACATAATAACAACTTAAAACTATCCTATAAATAAAATAAACCTATTACAAATAAAAAACTGGATCCAGATCGCTGTCCCTTGGTAGGGTGCCTAGAATGCTGGCTACATTACCCCTCTGGATGGCCAGACTTCTTCTCTGGCCGAGGTAAGCGCCAGCCCTCTGGTCACCCGAGACGTTGACCAGGCGCGATGAAAGTTCCTTAAATGATTTTCTTGCCTCTGGACCCCATGTTTTATATACTATTCCTTTGATAATACGCTTTATTTATCACCTCACACGAATTTACAAATATTTTGTAATTGTGAAATTAACACTAAATACCAAACAGCTTAATTTTCAGTAGCTTTATTTCAACGAACAATCGGTTTATTGGATATAGTCTCCCGATTCTCTAGCTGCCAGTTTCAAATTTAGATCTGTCAATACATGTGGCTATCATCAGTGTTCATTCGACAAACCGAATTCAGGCTCAAGGTTAAGCTTACGAAGTGGTTTAAATTCTTTTATTATTGCGATCAAATAAAAATTAATTTATCATGAATCATAACTAATAACCAATAATGAACGATGCAAAAATGTAATAATCTGTAATAAGAAATTAATGAATCCTTCATCAAAAATAAAAAGTTATCCTAAACATTTTTTTTTTACGAAAGCAGTCCCTGTTTAAATACTCTTATTGCCAAGTAATAAATATGAAAATGCCTTGATCTGCGTAATACATTCTTTCCTCAAGTCATTTTTTTATGGTTTTTCAAGGATTTCTCGAAAAAGATGCAATTAAATATAGCCAAACTAAATATTTTTACAATTAACTTTTTAATACCTACAATTTGATATCCATGTTGTATTTTTATAAGTTATTTTTGTATCTATTTTACTTCTTTTTTTATATTTCTCAATTTTTCAATTTTTTTTAACGCCTGTTTTTCTGTAATCGGCCAGTTGTGATCTATAATCGACATTTTTTTCATATTTTTGGTCAACCAGTTTCGAAAACATACATATTTTTGTGGGCTTTAAATATTTTTCGAAACCAGTGCCAGTAAATATAGTAAAAGTATATATTTTTACAATAAACATTTTTAATATCTACAATTGTATTTTTACTTATTGTATATTTGGAATAACGTTTTTTAGTTTTCTCACTTTTATTTTGGAAATATTTTCCATATTTTTTTACACTGTGACATGTGCGAAAACTAATGCAATTTTTATACCAAGTTTGATATTTTTATCTTTAACAGTGCTAAAGTTACGAGGCTGTGACATACGGACAGACTGACAACGGAGTCTCACCACAAAAGTTCCTTTTGTACCTTTTAGGTACTATGGAACAACGACTTTTAGCTACTTTTACCCGAATTGGTCCCTTTCGCACTGAGGGTTTTTTCAAATAAAGAGTAACAGGGACGCTAAAACATTTACATATCGCCTCAAGCAGTATATCCGCTCACTCTTTCTCACGCCATCTTGTCAATCCCTTGCTAGTCACTTCCATTGATTGCTTTCCAGTGGCTTTACGATGTCATCGGCCCGTCAACCATCGACGTTTATTATAAAATAAATGTAATAAATTGTCAACAATTTGTGTGAGATGTTTAATTTAAAAATAAATTTACGATTACATCTAAGTTATTATAATATAACAAATTGCGGTATAAAAACGCAGAAGAAAAGTAAATCTGGATGTAAGAAGATCTGAACCGGGATTCGAACCCGGATCCTTTAGCTTACCGGGCGATTACTCTCTCATACAGGTCTGTTGAATTTACCCAGGTGCTTTACCTTACGATATAGGTATATATACACACGAAACAATATAGGTATATACACGGAAAGATATAGGTATATAAACGATATAGTTTTATGTAAACTCTATAATATTGAGTCACTTGGCGCCTAGAGGATATATTCAAAGCAAATTCAAAGCAGGCCCAGGGCTATTAATATTATGTCAATGAATATCTCCTTGAAATGAATTAATCGCAAACTATTTATA
Organism: Ypsolopha sequella; assembly: GCA_934047225.1. NCBI lineage: Eukaryota > Metazoa > Arthropoda > Insecta > Lepidoptera > Ypsolophidae > Ypsolopha > Ypsolopha sequella. The sequence continues at coordinate 28,831,470 of OW203987.1, forward strand.
TCACATAAATTTATTTATGTCATAGTTACTGTAGCTTTTACCCACAGCTTGCTCGCGTAGATGTCTTTCAATCTTTGAATGGTACCGACAGTGTTTGTCTTCGTGGTTACTTTATCAACACCGCTTAAAGCCTTTTCCTTAACCTGGGTCACTACGATTATAGGTATATAAAGAAAACATTATTCAAATTCGTTGACTGGTTCTCGAGTTAAAACGGAACATACAGACAAAAACAAAATCTAACACTAAATTGTAGTTTTGGCCTTAGTACAGTGGAGACAGCATCAAGTAAGACACATTGGACTTTGTACCTATCTTATATTCATCCCTGTAGGGGCTAATGTCGTACTGCAAGTGTATAGCTTGATGTGGTCTCCACTGTACAATACTAACAATCCATTTCATTCAGAATTTCACAAAAATATTTCATGTACAGAATCTACATTTTTACAAATTTAATATTTACAGATATTTTTCATAGAAAATATATATTATTATTGTAAATACAAACATGTTTGAATATAACCTTTGCATAATTTAAAACTAAAATTGTTTACAAGAAACTTAAATAACATAAAAAATACTAAATTATAAATAATACTTAAAATATACACTAACTACAAAGCTTAAAATAAACCTACTATAAAAACAAAATTAACTTACAAATAAAACCCTAACTATGAAAAAGACCGCCCCTCATCGTACCCGGAACAAAGGTTCCCATTACGCTCGCTGCGTTCCCGCGTTGGATTGCAATGGAAATCCTTTGCGCCAAGTACGACATTGAGCGGTGGTCTTGCCATCTGTCTTTTTTTCATAGAAAATATATGTTTTTGGAACGTAAAGTTTAAGTTCCTTGCTCTAATGCACACTGTTTTAATAACTCAAGTATTATTCAAACATTTCACCAACTTCGACCGTGTCCCTGTGGAGCGTCTCTCTGTTCGTGACGCTCAAGTTTGCCTTTTGTAATTGCTTTTCGAATACACCTTGACTCTTCTACACCATCGTCTCATAAATTAACCAATAATTAATGAGATTAATTAATAAACTCAATATTAAAAATAGGGTCTTTGAAACTTTTTGCGACAAATAGTTATATATTGTTGCTATTGGCATATCGGAGTATATATTTATTTTTAGCATACAACGTGAAATTTAAGTCAATTTTTTAATGAAAACTGGTGATAGTACTCGTCCATATGAACAACTTTTACTATGAAGCCAACCCTGAAATCGTGAAAAAAAACAGCTGTTTCATACATTGGGGTCGAGTAGGTATTTAACTTGTCTATGGAACAGCTGATATTTTTTTACGGATTTCAGGGTTGGCTCCATAGTAAAAGTTGTTTATATATGGACAAGTACTATCACCAGTTTTCTTTTACAAAATGACTTAAATTTCACGTTGTCTAAATTATAGTAGCTAATAACAATAGCAATTAAAAATGTGAATTACAATATGGATTAAAAATTTTTACTTATAATTTTAATAAAGTAGTGAAAAAGTTGAATATTTTTGCGAAATTTTAAATGAAATGTGTTATTAGTACTGAAGCAGAATTAGATTTTTTTTTTATTTTGTCCTTTTTGTCTGTATGTATGTATGCTCCGTTTTAACCTCAGAGCCACTCAACAAATTTGGATGCAGTTTTCTTTATTATCATCGTAAAATTAACTCTAGTCAACATAAGCTATAAAGGGTGTTTACAAGCCGAAAACGGGGCAAAGATTGAATGTATGCGAGTGGAGCCACGGAAGAAACGCTAGTCTGTAATAAATGTTTGTTATTTGATTTGCAATACTTTTGTTTTACATACATATATACTCACTTCGTCTGTCGTACTGAGACCACAGACCAGACCCCGCAGGGCTTTCCTTCTGCTACAATCCTGAGTCACTTCTAATTTTCTTCTTTTTTTCTTCATCATCCAAAGGTTGGCTGAAGTACAACCAAATTCTAAATTCAAATTATTAGATAAAATAAAAAACGTACATGAACTAAATAATTTATACAGCAATGTATGTACACGATTCAAATGATTAAGTTAAGTTACTTTAATTTAATTGCATTGTATCTTTGCTTGTCATTGTTAACTTAAACTAAAAAACTGTGTGGAAGAGCGGGGTCTCCTGTTACAAGTATTTACGTACTTAAAAGGAGTCTCCAACCCAGCTATGTTAAACAGCTTTGAATGATAAATAAAGATTTTGTATTTTTGTAATTTGTAAATGATAGATAAAATCTATAATTATATAAGGTTAAATATGTATTTACATACCTAACGCCGCCGCCCATAGTCTTGCTAACAAGAAAGTAAGAAACTTAGCGAGATCACAACCTTTTTATTATTTTTAGCATAATGTTTATTCATTACTTTGTATTCTGTTTTATTTTGTATTTGTACAACAAAGTGTCTATTCATTCATTCTTTCGTCTTTTCTACATCCGTCAAGCTAGTCAAGCTCTTCTATTCCGGTTGCTTTTGACTTGTCACTTCCCCAGTATGTCACCAATTAGTTGTAATACATCCTTCTACGGCGGCCCATTCAAGCTTTGTCTTTCACATGCGCACAAAATTTTCGAGACTGTTCTCCTCTCAGGTTCTTTTTAGGGTTCCGTTCAAATTCAAATTCAAATAATTTATTTTGCAAAATAGGTATACATAATACACTTTTTATTACTATTATACTAAATTAAAGGTTTATTTAATTTATGTAGCAATATATATATATATATACGAGTATATATATACAAGATTAAAATGATAGGTAATAATTTAAATTATACAAGGTGAAATCCAATCAAACGCCCGAACCCATACCAGAGACCAGCCAGAGACCAGGAACAAGGTTCAATGATCACCAACCGAGCCCCCAGCACGAATCCAGGCGGCCGACCAAATCCCATCCTATATACTACATACTAATAGGTTAAATATATAAATAAAATGGGCGGAGCCATTTGATTAGCCTTGCTAAGAAGAAGGGCAAGAAACTTAGCAAGATCATATCTTTTTTTCTCAACATAAAACTTATACTTTACAATGTAATGTCTTATATCTACTTTAACCAAGGGATAAGAAAAACAAGACAGCAGGATTTCAGGTTAATGAAAAAAATAAAAACATATATTTAGTAGTTGCTTAGCGGTGACTTCGTTCGAATTTCTATCACATCCATTTTTAAATAAAAATATATAATGATTGGCCTAAAATTACTTTCCACTAAATTTGCAACGGTAAACAATATACAAAAGGGATTGAACACGACAAAGTTTATCTGTATTCCGACAATATTGTGCCCTTGTTCGAGAACACGGAATTGGGAGTTGTTTCAAATTCAATTTGAGCACAATAATACGTGCAATGGGGAATACGAGTACCGAATACATCAGTGGCTTAATATACGAGGAATCTTTTTCTGCTACCTTTTTGTAACGGCTAATGCTTTAGTGTATTTTGAAATTCACTAGTGTTTCCGGATAGAGGTGAGCGAACGAATTTATAGTACGTACTCATAGAATGCATTATACGTAATGCGCTGTGCAATGCAACGTTTTTTTATGTTGCAGGCAAAAAGTAACTACACGAAAAATGAGAAATGAACACCGATTCATAAACAACAACTGCGTGTGACGGTATTGCCGCTAGGAAACCAGTCAAAAGCGAGACCGAAATACGCGCACTTTACTCGTCCTCGCTTGTGATTGGTTCTCTAGCGGTGTTAATATGTAATATTATAACATCAGATAAACAATCTTGGTACTTATAAAACTTCTTTTGATGTTGCCATTGCCTTATTGCAGTATGGGAGTAGATACATTAAATTAATAAACAGTGTTTCTTTCAAGAATTTATTCAAGTTTCACTAAGTGACAACAATTTTATTGTAGTTTAAATTGCGTAACGGGTAAGATAAAAGTTATATTTGAAACCATTGATTTGGAAATGCCACAATGGTACTTCATGTTTCATAACATTTTTTTTTGCGATCAATCTCTAAAAAATATAATCCTCGAAAGACTTTTTTAGCTTGGTAAAGTTTTCATTCGCAGTATTTAAGAGCATTGCGGGTGACCTAAAGGTTGGTGATCGGAAACGGTGTTTAATGACCCGTGTCGGACGAAATTCGAAAAGATTTTTTTTTTGCCTCTATACTGCCTATACTAGGATTTGTATTTGAACTAGTCCGGTGTGATTTGGAGCAGAATTTTCAAAGTTTTTTTTTTCTTTTTTATGGTTTCGGAAAAAGGGATCATTGAACCTTGTTCCTGGTCGCTGGCCGGGTCTCCGCTATGGGTTCAGGTGGTTGATTAGATTTCACCGTGTATAATTATAGATTTTATCTATAATTTTAATCGAATTTATATAATATATTGCTACATAAATTAAATCAAACTTTAATTCATTTCATTTACATTTATTGTTTTATTACATACCTATATATTTTTACAAGATTAAATTTTACTCGTAAAAAGTGAATTATGTGTACCTAATTTACAAAATATACTATTTGAATTTGAATATGAAACTGCAAGTGGTAGAACTGAACTATATGACGTTTCATTATTGTTAAAAATAGCACGCTCTGAGCCGTGGCTTTAACGACAACCGAATAATCACGTGCAACCAAAAAATATATTTTTTAAATAAATTACTCGGCTTGTGGTTGAATTAAAAACACGTTTTTTCCAAATTGCTAGACGTCTTTCAAATTAATTGTATTAACAGTATATGAATAAGTTTTAATAAATAAAACGTTAGACAAAATAAGTTGGTATCTATATTTTTTGACAATTATGGGTATCCTGATTAGTGCAACAAAATCATCTAAATTATGTAATTTTATTTCTGTTTGCGTCATCTTCCCTTTTGATAAGCTTAAACAGTTATATTAGGTTAAATAATATTAGTTGGTGAAACTCAAAACATAGGTATTACTAGTCTATATTAATAATTGTTAGTATGGGAGCTAAGCGAAATTCTTGAAATTTGTTTTCACCTTTCCATACTGGACCAGTCAGCTGATCGGGGTAATTTGTATGGGAGGAAGAGAAAAAAAGTTGCGAATTTCGCTTAGCTCCCATACAAACAGTTGTTCATATAGACTAGTACTACCTATGTATTGAGTTTCGCCAATAATAACTTATATATTGTACATTGATAAGAGCATGTAGATAGGTATGTAGATCCTATTCTTCATTGCCTTGTAATCTTTTAATTTTATTTGCTTCAAAGTATTTTAAACACTAATTGGACACTGATTTGAAGATATTCAAACTCACAAAATATCAACGGAAATATTTAAGTAATGATTTCGAATAATGAAACAATTTGCGAAAGACAAATTCTACAAATACCATTTCAAATTGTAGTCGCTCTTCATAATTCTTAGGAGAGTGTCGTTGCCTAAATATTAAGACTTAATTAACTGAGATATTGAAATATATTTTAATCTACTTTAATAAAATACGCCGTTTTAATCCTTCAAGATAAACCCCTCTTACAAGGACATAAAATTTAATCTTCTTTATGTAACAGAGGTTAATGTAAAGTTACATACAGGCTCGTAACAAATTTTCCTATATCTTGCGAACAGTTGTGCTATCTCCCCTCTTCTATGTGGTACGACACATATTTCCTTCCATATTCATCTAATTTATAGCCATAGTATGTTTTGTATTTTCCTTTGTTATTGTTACGGTTAAACGATTAGATTTGAACTTGTTGAAACACAGTTATTATAATTTACCATTATTATTTTGTTTCAATGAGCGTTTTTCTGGTTGTTTTTTTTTTCTTAGTTCTTCACTTTGCCCCAGATGGTGCTGTCCATGTCACCATAGATAAAATGTGTTTCGTAGTCAAAGTGGTTTTTCGTTTGTTTGGAATTGGTGCAAATTTTGTCTTTGATTCTGTTGCTAAAGAATACGACGGTGCCATCTAGGAAGAGCTGCTCGATAAGCTGGAACGTCTTCAGAACTTGTGCATTCGATTCGTTTTCGGACTGCGCAAGTATGACCACGTCTCGGAGTTTCGATGCAGGCTTAAGTGGCTTCCTATTCGTCTTCGCAGGAACGTACACATTCTTTCCCTGTTATATAATGTTCTCCATAATCCTGTTTACCCTAATTATTTAAAAAAAAAGGTTTTTCCTACGCACTGATCGCAGCAACAGAGCGCTTCGGTTTTGTCATCATATCGATCTGGCGATGCCTGCGCACACCACTGATCGTTTTTCTAAATCATTTACGGTCAATGCAGTGCGGCTTTGGAATGAACTTCCGCAAACCCTCAGAAATCTTCCTTCTGTGTCCTCTTTTAGATTTAACCTGAAAAATTATTACCTTTCATCTCTCTGACTAGACTGACTATGCTACTTTATTTGTATGTATGTATTTATGTATTTGTGTATGTATTAGTATGTAGTGTATTATATTAAAATATTAGGCTTGAAGAAGATTATTTTTCTTTTTGCACAAATATACTTGTAAATTATTTTTTCTTTTCTCCACACCATCGGTTGACTGGAAGAAATTTCTTTAAGGAATAAGTCCGCCCTTGCCTTTTATTTTTCTGTATTCTGTGTTTTATTTTAATTTTTCTGTGCAATAAAGTGTTTATTCATTCATTCATTCATTCAATCTTATTTAACACTAAATTTGACATAAGGAAAAACGCTCATTGTAGATAAAAATAATATTACACTAAGCAATGAAACAATCATATAAATTGAAGGAAACAAAAAACTGCTTTTATTAGATGAACTTAAAGAAAAGCTATGTTTAACTGAGTTTCTAAGAAAGTAAAGAAGAAAATATTATGAAACTTTTACTTTTCCACAAACTTTGCTCGGAAATCAAGTCTTCTACATTTTTCCATTAGATAGTTGTGAAAAAGTGAGAAGATTCTAACAAAACTTATACAAAACAGTAGCCTTCTTCTGTTGTATGATCTGTATTAAAACTTAAGCCTCATATTTTCAGCTTTTCTGAGACTTTTAAAACTTGGAGGCTAAATATTGTAATTTTATGACAAAGGATTTTTTTTTCAAGAGTAATATCGCCTCACATCGTATCGTCACTCAAAACCGACCAATTTTGTTTTCTTTTTATTTGTATAGGTATAATACATATATAAATTTGTGGATATATTAATAATTTGCAATATTCCGCTAAACACTCTTACCATACTATTCAAAATGCAGACTCAAGCACCGCCCGCCCTCCCACATAAAACATGCACGAGCAAAACAAGCAGTACGACCACAAAATAAAGCAATCTTAAATATTAAGCAAGAAAACTTATCGACACGTGTTTCGCCTCTAAACGAAGCATCCTCGGGATGTGTAGTCCGCCCAACCGCTCGACAGCAAAAAATTTGTTAAATTAAAAAATTCAATAAATTTTAATACATATTATGTTTATTTACATTAACACATTCATGTTAACATAAAATAAAACCTACATAAATGGTCGGTTAGCCATTTAAGCACTGTGGTGACAATATGCCATTGTATGTTTTGTCCTCATAACTAAGAAAATACGCTCGAAGTAAGTTGTCACCTTCGCAATACTCGTTGAGAATGCACATCTTCACGCCTTACGAGCAGAACTTCCCAAGACAAGCCTTACAAGATGAACTTCCTAAAGACAAGCGAAGCGTCAAACTCAGCTATTTAGGCACTACATACGTCGCCAAAAGTAATAGTTTATCAGTAACATCTATTCACCTTGTTACAGGAATCCTAACGACAATTTCCGGCAAGAAGTTTTGCTGCCAGCATCGAGGGACCGCAATAAATTCCGTAGCGTCAGCTGGGAGGAGTATGACTCTACGCACCAGAAATATTTAGAAATAGGTCAGTAAGAGTTGATTTACTGTCGGGGTGTACATTTTCGCCATTGCATGGACCAAACATGATGTTTTACATGATTTATCTGACCGAAATACCTTACCCTTCTCGAAAAGAAACCCGAGTTTCAGGACCAAACCGAAGTCCTAAAAAGTCGTTCTTTAAGACCTTGGCAGCCGGTGACTCTCTCCGTCTCGCTCTAAAAAATTCAATTTTTGTGCGTGTTTTTTGATATGTCAGTATAAAATTCTGATCCTTTAAAAATACAGTAGCTAGTTTAGAATACTAATTAAAATCTTACCACAGCTAAATAAAAAAAAAAATTGCTATTAGAACAGAAAATTCCAAGTTTATTAATTTATAAATTTGTTTCGTACGCTAGAACTCATAGATCAACAACTACTCCTTTTTATTTTTAAGTTAAATACCTATAACATGGCAATAAAGTCTTACCTGATTAATTTTTTTATTTGTGGATTAGGTTTAAATTATTAAAATAAAACCTAAAGAGAAAACGCATTTTCAAGCGTGGCCTCGTGACCTCATAAATTGTGCAATACAAAGTTCAATCTAGTCAGAGCAAGAGCGCGAATCAAGAATCAAGGCCTTAAAATAAATTATAAGATATTAATACGTAAAATGTATTCATTAATATACGAGGAGGTTCCATTCAATTTGCGATAATTTTATTCCAAAATAGATTTTTACCAAACTTATCACTCCGCCTACGTATTATATTTATATAGGTATTAATGAATAACTGTGTGATTGCTTTAAATTAATGATGAATGATATATAATAATACGAATAATCAATAACTTAAAGGGTCTTCGAAGATAACTGAATCTTAGACAAAGAACCTATGTCCCATATTCAAGTAGCCTAATATGAACAATAAGCCTTGAGTAAGAGAGATCGATGGGGTAAACATGTTTACTAGTACAGGGTTGAATCAAGTCATGAGCTTAATCCTTATCTTCAAGAGCTACGGATGAGTTTTGATTGGCTAATCAGCTATGTACTCCTGGCGTGCCAGACTTTGCTACGACAAATGAGCATAGGCATAGGCAAAGAGCATAGGCATAAGGCTTGAGTTTTTCACATAAAGGTCAAAAATAACTCGGTTGTTAGTGTATGTTGTATACGTTATGTAAGTGTTACAGATTACTTAGTCACGAATTACTTGTACGGACAACAAAACAGATAAGTACTTGTTCAATTGTTTAAAAGTGAATACTTGCTCAATATAGCGTAGATGAACATAATATTGACCACGTATTCCATCAAATTTATCTGTCATCTGTTTTGGTGACCGTAACTCGTTTTGAGTTAAAATGTTATCTTATTCCTATATAGCAACTTCAATAACGTTTTAACATAATGTTAATATAACTAAAAAAAAATTACTAATAAGAATCTACTAACAAATTCAATTAAACCTATCTAACCTATTTTATTTCTTACTATCTTTTTGGAGTAAGTATGCTTGTATATCAATAAATAAATAAAATAAAAATAAAAATAAAAATAATTTAATTCAGAACTGGGTTCCATAAAAAATACAACATCAATAAAATTAAATAAAAATCAGAATTACACAAATAAAAAATACAAAATTCTGTTTCAAATTATATATTATAAACTATTGAAATAAAAGAAACATAAATTGTAACAATTCATTGAGTTCATAGTTCCAAATGGGTATTCCAAAAGTATAAAAACTGCACGTGCATCTTGCAACGTATAAAATGTATGTGCAAATGTGTGTTTAACAACATGTAAGTTGCTTAAAATTACTTTTCATTTGATACTTCACAATTCCGAAATTATTTCAGAACGTGATGTTACATGATGTCACATTAAAAAAAAAAATATATATATATATTGTTAGAGCTTCCTAGTATAACTCTCTACGCAAAATGTTCTGCCAAAATGGTTGCATCAATACAAACATTCCCAGTTTATTAATAAAGAAAAACACCGCTAAAACTCTGCACGACTCCCTAGGGTGTAGTTAAAAGCAAAGAAACCCGGCTAGCTGTATACCTCTTCAAAATTTTCAAAACAGAACAATATAAGTTGCAATAAATAAATAAATAAATAATGCTAATACATATAGATTTATTTCATTTTTCTATGTTCCCTTACACTCGCGCACAAACCTTTTGTTTTATTCATGCATTCACGGCAGAATTATTACGTTCCAAAAATCGCTCATCTTTTACGCTTGTACATTTCCTCAAAATAAATATGTATTTTTTTTCTGTAACAGGCATGAAACCTCGCCTGAAAAACCACTATCGAGCGCATCAGCTGTCCGTGTGGCTCCGATTAGTCCCTGAGCTCCATCGGGCTGGCATGGAAGACGTTGCTGGTCGACACAATCTCTTCAGAAACCACAACGAACAAGAACTTTACGAAGGAGTGGTCAGACCTGACCCTCTTGCACGATCCGTTACAGACAGTGATCAAATACACAGAACAAATGGGTCCGTTTATGTGGATACAGCATTGACGACAGTAGACACGATATTAGCTACTTGCGGTACTGTACTGCCAAATGGAAAAGATCTCCAAAACGTTAATACTACAGAGACTACGTTAGCCAATTTAGAAGCGGCTGGTTATGCCGCTTATTCGACAGCTCTAAGCGTCACCATAGCTATTGGCTGCTCACTTCTTATCCTAAATGTATTGATATTTGCCGGCGTCTATTACCAAAGAGACAAATCGAGGTCAAGGGGCAAATCTAATCAGAGATTCAATGAGAAGCATTTTGAAACGATATCCGGGAAGCACTCCCATTACCATATGGACCCGACGCATGCGCCCAGCCTAGTCGTTGACGTTGAACGACATAACCGAAAAAAGGGTCATCCGATGATGGGCAGCGACCCCCATTTAGTCAACTTAAATTTCAAAGGGCCTCTAGACGGACAGAAATCGCCACCGAGCCCAACTTTGAGCATAGACAACATGTTACCGAGCAAATTGGGGAGTCGTAACAGCAGTTTTAGGTTACCTCCAAATGTGAGCTACCCTCAAATAACAGGGTACGCAACGATGCCAAAGAATCTGAACCAGTTTAATAACTCTCCGCCTTTACAGGAGTTGAGGCAACAGAAATTCCAACCTCCAAATGGGTCGGCAGGGCAGTCTCCAGGGGATGGGGGGGCCCCACACGCCACCCTTAGACGCGGTAAAGGCCTCCATTCCAACCTCCCGCAAGCCGCTATTGACGAAATGAGAGTGTGACAGTTAATTCTGCCTGATACGAGTACGTTTTCATTGCATGCCTAACAAACACTGGAATTGTTGATTGATTTATTAAGTGCGGTTCAAGTGGTTGTTTTTAAAAGTAAGACAATTCTTTTCTAGAGAAGTGTCACTGTCTCGTGCGCTGGATAATGATATCGAATAAAAAATCAATTGTATTACTTTGTCGTTTTATTTGTTTCACCGTCGATGTATCGTGTTTCGATAAAAGCTTTTCCATCGATGTTAATGTCTTAGCTACATGTGCTCCCCCATTCACTGACACAAGTGTATCTTACGATAGCGTCACGCTTACACAGACATGGAAAGCTCACCTTCGGGTAAGGAATTTACTAAAACCTTCGGTAAATTCCCAAAGAATGTTCCACATTGTTAAAGGCGATAAAATTCCTAAGGGCCAAACCACATAGAAGGTATACGGTGACCTAAAAGAGGCATTCGAGAGTAATTGAGAGTCTCTAAACGAATACTCTCTTCGGAATGTTTTGCGGGTTCCTATAAACAAGATCATAAAGAAGGACAATCTTAGCCACAAACGCTTTGAACCTTATTTCTGAGAAATAAAGTCAACATTGCATTACACTTAATCAAGAAATAAGTTTGCAAAAATAAACATAAAGGGTTATATTATACGCTTGCCGACTGCGCTTAGGAACGATATACGTACATGATACTCAAAGACCACGTAGTAGGGCAGTGTAGCGTTTTAGTTTAAAGTTATCGATAACATTTATATCCGACTTCTAAAAATTAGATTCATAGTTCGTTGCATATGTAAGTACCTAAGTCAAGTATGTTTAATCAGTAAAACTGCCGTATTTTCGATGAAAATATTTTTTACAATGCTTGGAATAAATTATCAAAAGTGTTTTTTGTTTGAAGATATCATTGAATGAATTTTACGTCATCCATCACTATTCCGTAAACATCGCTATTTCATAAAAAATAGCAATAGACTTTTTTTATCCAATTATGGGGTACAAGACAAGATCTTTGATCGAAAAGTAGAAATGTGTGACTAGAAACTGATTTCAATGTAGGTTAAAAAGGAAAAGGTAAAAAAAGGCAAAAAAAAACGTAACCCTTCTTTTGGATGACAAAATATTGAATTCAAAACTCTTTCAACTTGTTCACAGTTTTACTACTTTTACTTATGACCGGTTTCACTTGAAGGTGAAATAAAGTATCAAGAAAGTACCAATTGAGATTTCGTAAAACATGTGTTCAATCAAAGCCATTCTAAGCGCTAAAAAGCAACAGTACCTACATACTCATATATATTCATTAATAACATTTTGACGCAATTTTCCTTAAGAACCCGCTCCGTATTTTTCGTCCGTTTGACGCGAAGTATTTTTTAAATATTTTTCTCATCTTTACCGCGATGTTTTCGTAAAAACCAGGGACATACACCAATTCATATTGGCTGTTTAAATGAAGTCCTAAAATTTAATCGATTGAATTGTTTCTGCTTTGCGAATTATTTTGGTACTTAGACATTATAAAGAACTATTCGGAAGGGGCTCGTTAGTACCAAAATAATAAGAGAAACAATTTAATCAAATAATTTAAGGCATTCATTAAAACGGCAAATATGAAGTGGTGTATGTTCTTGGTTTTTCCAATAACATCGCGATAAAGGCCAGAAAAATGTTTAACAAAATGCTTTGCATCAAAACTGTCGTCGTCGTGGACCAAATTACAGAGTCGAACAAAAATTTTTTTCTTTGCTTTTTTATTGAATTTCAAATTCTAAATGTGTCACGAGAACGACTTGAGGTGCTGAAAGATTGGAGACATGCGTCGAACACTTCTCAGCGTGTCTGCATTGAAGGTGCTCTACATACAAAATGAAACACGCTCAGGCGGGTGGCGGGTGAAATTGGAAATGTTTTCAACGAACGAAACGTATTTATATAGGTTGTTTGATGTAAGTATGATTTTGTTTGAATTTAGAGCTCTTTCAAAAAAGCCTTGGCTTAATTGAAAATGTTGAATGTGTGGAAAATTTTTAAACATAATATTGATAGTTAAAACATTCTCTATTGCACAATATAAAAATTTCGTACCTAGGCGAGCTTAATATAAGTAATATTAGTAATTGGTAAAGAATACTTTTGGTAATGGGGAAGTTGTTGAGGGTAGTACCATGATATCAAAATATTATAGGGTACTGATTTAAATATATATATATATATATATATATTACTCAAATACTTAGTTAACTATATTATACTACATGCTAACAAACATAAACAGTAATTAACAAGAGATAACAACATTAAATAATAAAATACATGGGATATAACGTCATGTGTTGTATTTAAAATGTCTAGATATTAAAATTTTCATGATGGAACTTAAATTTTATTTGGGTATGTTGATAAAATTTATGTTTCATAAATTTTCTAATGGCATTTTTATATTTATTTCGTATGAATATGTAACTATTATTTTATTTATTATATTAAAAGCGTTAAACTAAAAAAAAAAAATTAAACCACCTAATTATAATAAAAAAAAACAATTCAAGCAAGGCGGCACTTATTGCTGACAGCAATATCTTGTTTTACCTTGATCTTACATGAAACGGTATTTTTTAACTTTTGGATTGATAAAGGTAAGTAATTCCAAAGTCCTACAATTATATGAATTAGAGTAGATTTGTTTATTATTTATAATTCGACTGATATATGGGGCAAAATATATTAAAAAAAATATTTTTATTTATATTCTTATTCATATTTAGATAGCAAGTTGGATAACATGGTGGCGCGTCTGCCTGTCTCTGAAAGAAATACTAATAATTTTCACATGTCAAATCACTTACAAATAAATTAAAAACTTACTTGAATATCCAGCTTGTAACAAATTTACTCACTTCTACCACTGGATTTAAAAGAGAATTTACTTACTAACAGAAGAATTACCCGAACAATTCCCTTAAATGTTTAACCGATTTTCATGCATTTTCGTTTACATAGTTAATCTTGGAATAACTCAGTTTATTGCTATCGGTATGTCATTTGTCACATCTCTAGTAATCTCTTCAGAACGAATCACCCCATCTACCTACACATAAGTGTCTATCTGCCAGATACTTCAAACTAAGTATCTTGCTACATCAAAGGGGATCCCAGATAGTAAATAAGGACTAAATTATCAAGACCGATACCAACCAGGATTCTTGATTTGGATTTGCATTACTTAGTACACACCTTATTTTATGTTTACATACTTGAACATATATGTTGGTATCTTGTACTTGGAGAAACGTCTCTCTAGATTTTGGTAAGGTTTTGGACTGTGTTGTTTTATAGGTGAGATGATATAGATCGTAACTACATGAATCTCCGAGGGTGTGCCAGAGGAGTTTTTCCGGGTATGGACTGTGAAATAAAAGCCAGATGGCTGGATGGATTATGGGTGGGGAACCCTATGGCCGTTCATCGGGCACAAATACCTATGCACCTACAGTTTAACGTGCCTCCCTAAACATGCAGACCGAACATAATACTACTAATGGATAATAATGGATACAGTAAGCTTGAAGTGAGAAGAAACCTGGCGCTAGTAGTTTATTTCTTCAAATTTATTCGTGGAAAACAAGACAATCCACAGGTGTTACTGCCGATAGGGCTGTTTGTGCCGAATAATTACCAAAGAGCAAGAACCCACAAGCTGTTCTATGAGCCTGTCGTGCGGACAAATATGCTGAAGGAGGCACCAGTTACGAAAACTATCCGATTTTTGAATAAAATTGATCAGGAGACGGATATTGACGTTTTCTGCTGTTCGCTTACTGACTTTATAAGGGTAGCATTGTGTTTGTTATGTGAATAGGTTGTTATGTAATAGGTGATTTAGTTAGTATTTTTTTTATGTGGTTTATATTTTCATGTTTATTAAGATCGTAGGTTTTCGGATTCTTATTTAATTTTTAACAATATTGCTTTAGGTTAACCTGTCATAATATTGTTTGGTTATTAGTAAATAAATAAAAAAATAAATAAATAATGAAACAAACAGTATTTGGAGGTAGTTTTATAAACATAATATATTAAGAAATGCTATATCATTAAACAAATAACAACCCCAAATAATATCCCCGTGGATATCCCCGTGTCGGATGTGTTACGGAGTAACTCTAATTCGTAAGCCCAAATTTATTCTCACTAACGTTTTTTTCGTCCAAACGTCGTGAAGGATAGGGCAGCTATTGCTGTTTCAGGAAGGAATGAACACTTTCCAGAGCAGAGTTTTTCACAGTATTTACCTTTACTGTTCAGCAAGTGGTAAGTACAAAGATACCATTCAAATAAATTACGAAAATTTCATCGGTGCATGCTCAACCGGCAGGGCTCGAACCTATACCCCAAGTTTGAGATATCAGTACCCTACCAACAAGGCCACCGTTTATTTTACTGAACAAATAGTTTGACTTGTATAACATATAATTTAAACACAGTCTAACACTCTGTCAGTAATGTGAACTTTTTCATATAAAACTAATCGAAAGAATTTACTGGCTACTTATTAACTTTATCTAAAAATATATTGTATGTTATCATTTCATACTCCATAGACAAGCCAGGAAGTACTTCATCCTGGGGAACTAGACCTCAATAAATGTCCAGTAAATTCGTATAAAAATTCATTACATACAACATACAATGTGTTTGTTTTTTTAAATTGTCCGTGTCTATGTTATTAAGAGACTGAGGAGTTTGGCAATCAAAAATTTTAAAGCGAAATAAAAAAAAAAAATTAAAACAATTTAAAAAATACACGAAATATCTAAAAAATAACACAGATATCTAAAAACACAAAAAATTAAAATTCTACACAAATAAATTATAGCACAAACAATATAATGTTGCTCTTGTGAACTCACTCAATGAACACGAAAAAATATCGATATGATCTCCAACCTCATTGAGAGTTCGGGTTTTGCCCTGAAGTGGAGCTTCCCAAAGAGGTTTGTCCTTGTTCGTGGTAGCTCAAACAGTCTCCAGTGTCGTTGACGATATATCTACTTCAGGAACTACTAGCCATAATATTTCCTAAGATACTGAGATTACATATCCTACCACGAACCACCTTAAATAAATAAGTAGTCTGAGCATAATATCTCCTACCTTCCAACCTATCGTATCCCACTATACCCAAAACAAATAGGGTAGGATAGACCCCATACATTTTCTTACACAAAAATCTGACGAACTTGTTTTGTATACGCTCCAACATGAGACTTTGCAATTCGGAAAGACCATGGCAACTTGTTATTGAGGCTGTATTTGGTTTCATGTGGAGCCCAAACAACCGCGTTACATTCCGGTTTGCTCAGTACAAGTGCTCAGTATAAGACCTTAACTGTGTCAATACTGTCGAAACCCTTGTTAATTTCTTATATTTAAAACGATTTAGCACTTAAAATTTAGTAATATGCTATCCTGCTGTCAGTGCAAGGCGGGCGTCGTCCGAAGATCAAACTGAACGAAGCCTCTTGACAGTAACCAGTTTTACGTCACTAACGACCAAGTTTGAGAAAAAAAATGGCGCTTATTTGTTGTAAGAACATTGTGGTTTGCATCATGAATCGAATAACTTGATTAAATGAATTTTCCGCCTACAAGTGTTCGACTCGAAACGTTTTTTTTTTAAGTTTAAATAGGGCTTTCTCGTATCCCTTTACGAAATTTTGCCCCAATATTAGCAACGTGACTTTCAATATAATAAGTTGATTTAATTTTATTTAACTCCTTATCCTATATACCTTCTATAATTGTCTCATTTTGTTTTGGAAAAAAACACTATACTTACATGCTATAACCGTAATTAGCCTTCCTGATTTCGTATATAAAAGTTACTCGTCCGGGTGAGCTCACTTACTTGGTCTCAGCAGTAATGTACTATAAATGTAAATAAATAGGTTAATTAAATTAAATTAAGTAAATTGGCTGTAAATTGTTGCTGCAAGTTTTGTGATTCTTGTAAAGTTTCCTTTTTTTAATTATCAGAGAATATTTGTTTCATGTTGGAAAAAACCATTATAGGCAGAGAGATTCGCGTTGAAGGCATTTTGTCGTGCTGCCATTTAACTAGAGAACAAAGGTTACGTGCCTTGGGAATGCTCGAAGGCATGCATAGACAACGTGAAGTTGCTGCAGTCGTTAATTCTAAGCAATCGGTTATCCAAAGATTGTGGGAACGCTATCGGGTCGGAACCATTACTGAACAGCATCCTAGTAGATATCTAGTGACAACTCAGCGACAAGACCGTTTTTACAAAACATAACCAGTATAGAGCCTCAGACTACGGCTCCCAATCTGAGAGCAGGAAGTTGCATGATGTTGGTTTCAAGTCTCATAGGCCGTTGCGGGTCCAAGCTTTTCGGCGTGGCAATCGAGCACGGCGGTTACAGTGGGCACGTCTTCACTTACGATAGTCAGAATAATAACGAGGTTTGGTTTCCATTCCGATTTCAGGATCTTGTTGATCCTGTTTTTCGTTTTTTGTTCCTTGCTTTTTCTTAATTATTCCAACATGCCGAATCAATAATATTAAAAAATTAAAAAATTCAAATAATATTTTAAATATAAGTTAAGCCAGTAAAGAGAAGAGCAATACTAACGAAATATTTTTTAAGTTATAATAATAAGTTATAAATTATTAGATGAGAGCGATCTCATGGATCATGGATAAACCGTGAGGGGTTTTTTTAAACCATTTACTATTTTTGTTGTGAATAAATAAACTAAAATAAAAAGAATAAATAAAAAAATAAAAGAATTAAATTTAAGAAAAGATATTTAAATGGTTTTCTTTATTTTTATATACGACATCTGTTTATATGTGATTATTTTTGCATTTTATTCCGTATTTGAACAGAAAAGGGCGAAAAAAATCGGGTTGGTGAGTGCGGTGCCGGAACCCTCGCACCAGTGACGCCGCTGCCCGTCGCAGTCTGTTCAATATAAGGCCCGGATATTAGGGATGGATATACCACCATCGATCGGTCCCAGAAATGGTAGGCCTTCTGGTTTTTTGCCTGTGAGCTGTCCTCTTACTCTCCCCCGAATTACTTCGAGGTGGTCTCCAAGTAAGATGGTGGTACCTCCACAGTCGAGCCCGGCATCAGCTCTACCACCTGTTACCACCTGCTAGGGCATAAAGCGTATTAATAGCATTAAAATGATAAATATGTAAAATTCTGGTAATGGTACCCTAGATTAAGGATCGAGGTATGTGTATGCAGAATTTTAATTTCTCAAATGGACAGGATGCGACATATTTGACAAAAAAAAAAACTCAAATTACACATTTTCACAAGGAAAAACAAAGTTAAGTTATGCACTTTGCGCTGAGCAACTGACGTTTAACCTTAAGGAGGCATCAAAAGTGTATCTGAGTCGACTCTGCTGATGGTTTTATAAATAAATGTGTATGATAATCACTATTAACTTATTAATTAAGATGCTATCCGAATTTTATTTTTGTCACAGTCACTCCAAGCGAAAAATCGCGTAGTGCGAGAGGGGCCGACTCAGAGCAAAAGGGAAAAAAGTTGGTTCGATATTTTTATTAAAAAAACTAAAATAGCTAGCAAAATTTCAAATATGAAACCTCTAGATATTGTTAAAACACACCTTATAAAATGTTTGAGTTCTGTATATGGTTCCTTTTCGTCAAACGAGGAGAAAAAGTGTGTTTGGAGACCTCATTTCAACAATTATTTCTATCAAGGAAAATTAATCCAAACATGTTTTCTAATTTCAAAACCCTAGATTATATAGTCAAAATGCATATACCAGGAACTGATTATAATTTTCCGTGTATTTCATGAAATACACAGAAAAGAAACACCCGGATTTTTTTCGCATATCGCCTTAAGTATTTCAGAAATGAAATAATGTTACCGTACGGCATACAACTTATTATGTCATACTTAACTATATGTTAAAATACGTGCTCAACTAAAAGGGAGCATGATCAACTTTTCCCTAAGCCCAACAAAACTATTTGTTGTTCACAAAGCAATCGAAAATACTCCGTAACCACAAAAATGTTTACAAAATTAACAACGGTTGACGAACCACAGGATCAAAGGTTTCAATTTCATTTGATTGTGGGCAATAACGGTGAAGGTTAGTTAATAAAAAGATATTAGTTCTGTATAATAACTAATATATATTCAAATAAATATTCATTCATTCATTCATTCATTCAACTAGGTTCCGCCCGCGGCTTCACCAGTGTTGGTTTTGTTTTTGTAAAGCCAAACAATTTACCATTTCAGTGTCAGATGTCAAAACTGACAAATATCAAAATTCACAGATGTTATTATATCCTTTATTGGACACACATTAAAAAACATAAAATAAAATTATAAAATTGAAAATAATATGCACAAAGGTGAGCTTACCTTTGCAAAATTCAAATTCAAATTCAAAAAGTTTATTTTGCAAAATAGGTATATATAATACACGTTTCACAAGTCAAATTTTAATCTCATAAAAATATATGTAATAAAATAATTAATGTACATGAACTACTTAGATTAAATGTTCATTTAATTTATGTAGCAATATATATACGATTAAAATTATAGGTAAAATATTATTATACAAGGTGAAATCCAATCAACCGCCCAAACCCATACCGGAGACCCGGCCAGGGACCAGGAACAAGGTTCAATGATCACCAACCGAGCCCCCAGCACGAATCCAGGCGGCCGACCAAATCCCATCCTATATACTACATACTAATAGGTTACATATATAAATACATGCCTACCTCCGCCCATTCGATTAGTCTTGCTAAGAAGAATGGGCAAGAAACTTGGCAAGATCATGTCTTTTTTTTTAACATAAACTTATACTATACATCAAATTACTTATATCTTCTTTAACCAAGGGATGTTGTGGAAGAGGTTTCTTCCAGCCAACCAGTATCAACAACAAAGAGGTTGTTATTAGTGACATATAGAAAAGGTGACAGATGTTAAAAGTAAAATATTTAAAAACTGATAAGTAGGTAGATGACAAAAGTTTTCAAATCCTATTATGAAGATCTTTATTATTATGGCAAAAATAATACTTACAACATTGGCAAATTATCATAACATAATTTTCTAGGTTTTTTGACATTGAAGTAAGACTTAAGAAATGTGGTATCATTACATTTAACAAACGCATTAAAAGGATCTAATGGTCTTCATAGCCTTTTTCACTGCCCAACCCAAAGCTAAGTGTTATCGTCGTCCTTTTTTAATTTTTACGGCCCAATAAACCTCCTTTAAAACACTTTTCTCTTTCTTTTTTTTTCACTCGTAAAAAAGGACCGGCCACATTTTCGTTCTTATGAACTCGTCGGTTTTTATCGTTCCCGTGGCCCTTCATCAAAAAACTATTTGGTAAATGGAAAGGGAGCTGGAAACTTCTTGGGCGTGGTCCTACGAAAATGTAAAACGATAAATAAGAGATCTTTTTTTGGTGGAATTGGCGTTGAGAGTTGGTTTTTATCGTTGCTACGAAAAAAATATTGTACATACAAATATTTATATGATTAAATCATTGCGGTTTAGAACATTAAAAGAAATATAAATCTGGACCCGGGACCTCCCGCTTACCAGGCGAGGGCTCTACCAACTAAGCTATCTAGGTTTCAATACTGTGGTTCCTCACTCTGCAACGATATGCTCTAGGCACTTTACTCACTTAAACGTCGTCATTTGGTCACTATAAAAACTTAAACCAAGAAAAAAATATGTTCGTTTTCTTGGTCTGTGAAACATATTTACAAATATGAAAATAATAAAATACCTATCGATCTAGTTAGCTACGAAGGTGAGATACATCTCAACGATCGGTGTCAATGTCAGTAATCAAACTAAATCGTAAACTAATGTGAACAAAAGAAAGCCGTAAGAATGTGCAGATAACTCAACCAACAAACACGCATACACAGCACAGTAAAATAATCGTCACTTATCACGTCGTCGTATTCACGACAGTTATCGAGCGAGCAACTACTAAAATGCAAAACTACAAAGGAGCCTTACATTGTCTCCGACCGAGTACGACTCTAAATAAAATAGAATTAGAACTACTGAGATCCTCTAAATGGGGAGATCCTTTCAAAAATATTACATTTAACATATTTAATTCACGTTTCGGAGGACGTTACTTTTTTTTTTTTTTTTTTTTTTTTTTTGAATTGATCTTTTTGCTGTCGGCCTTTTGGCCTTTTCAGCTTTACCTTGAAGAGGGGGACAGAGAGTACCCAACCTCTATAAAAGTTTATTTATTTATTTGTTTTTAAAGGTCCTCTAAAAGTCTATTTAAAGAGTCCGAGTTACATTCCATGCTTTTTTTTTTTTTTTTTTTTTTTTTGCGCCCAAGCAAGGCACCCTCCGGAGGTCACGGTGGGAGGGAGGTGGAGAATGCTCATAGCATACCAACGTAACCGGTTACGTTGGTTATGTGGGACTCACTGAGTGCCTACCCACTAAACTCCACCTAATTTGGTTTGGCCCATACGGGTCTTAAAACCTTTATCGGAAGCGACCCCCTCTGGGGAAAGGGGGCGCTAGCGGAGCCCTATAGGGGCATCCGCTGGATAAGAACACTAAGTGTTAATTTCTGGGGGTTGGGAGGAAGAGCTAGGCTCTGATCGTTTGGTTTGAGCCTTCAGCTCATCAAAGGCTTCCAGAAGGAGATTGAGATGGGCTGAGAGTTTGTCAGGGGGATCGGAGAGAACGTTTCTTGGTCTTCGAACCTTGTATCGGGATATAGACGGAGCAGTATAGGAGACTGTCTCGCGTACTAATGGATTGGGGTGTTCTTCAGAAGATTTGAAGAAGGTATCTGAGAGGGATTTCATGAATTGTTGGAGGGTGGGTAGCTCCAAATCACGATGGAGGTCTGCGTTGCGCACGTACCATGGTGCGTTGGCCGCTCTCCGACAGAATAAGTTCTGTACTATCTGCATTTTATACAGGACTTTGGGGTTCGCATGTGCGAAGACAGGGGAAGCGTACGTTAACACAGGTCGGATGCAGACCTTGTATAGTGTTCGCTTGTTCCTGAGAGACATTTTACTGTGCCTGCCTAACATGCTGTTAAGCCGGTACAGATAGAAGCGGGCTGTGCGCGTCACTCTATTGACGTGGGGTGCAAAAGTTAGTCTCGAGTCCAGAGTGACTCCTAGGTATTTGGCAGTGCTATGCCAAGGGACTGGGGTACCTAGCATTCGGACGTTGGGGTTGTCATGGTGACGGCGTTTGTGGTCAAAGCGAATCGCGGAACTCTTTTCAGGGTTCACATCGATGCGCCATCTTTGAAACCATTCTCCAAGGTCATCGATAGACTTTTGGAGTTTGGCGAGGATAGTCGGGGGGTTATGTCCTTTGACATAGAGAGCAGTGTCATCTGCGAAGAGTGATAGCTGTACCCCGTTTGTGGGGACGGGAATATCGTTTGTGTATAACGAGTAGAGGATAGGGGAGAGAACTGATCCCTGGGGGACTCCAGCCCTTAGGGGGCGTGGAGAGGAGAGCAGCCCTTCATGTCTGAAGCGGAATGAGCGATCTTTGAGGTAAGATGCCACCGTGCGGACAAGACGGTCGGAAAGGCCAGTCTTGTGTAGTTTAAAAATGAGTCCTTCATGCCAGACTTTGTCGAATGCTTTCGCAACGTCAAAGAAGACAGCGACAGTAGGGTACCGTCTTGGGTAGAATCCACTTAGGATGTATTCTACTATACGGTGGACTTGTTGGGGGCATGAGTGCCTGGCTCTGAAGCCGAATTGATAGGGGTTGATGATCGGGTCTCCATCTGTTGGGAATAAGTGGGTTTTCATGCGTGAAAGCATAACCCTCTCCAATAGTTTCCCCAATGATTTGAGGAGGCTAATTGGGCGGTGACTGGCAGGGAGGTTGAGTGGTTTCCCTGGTTTGGGAATACCTATGACTATGGCTTCTTTCCACGCTTTTGGGAAGTGGCCGAAATTAAAACAAGCGTTAAATATGAGGGCTAGCAAGGTGAGTACTTGCTGAGGAAGGTGCTTGAGGGCTTTATTGGAGATCCCGTCCGCGCCTGGCGCTTTCTTGGGCTTTAGACCTCTGATGAAGAAGTGGATTTCATCTTCGGTCACTGTGATGGGGTCGGAGGTGAGGGGAAGGGAGTTCTGATAGTGAATCTCGTCCTCCACCTCTTTTATGTGGGAGGGGTCAATTGGTTGGGAGCTGGGAGAGCACTGTGAGGCAATGCTATCCGCAAAGCATTCTGCTTTTTCCTCGTCCTCGAAAGCTATTGAGCCATCGGGGCAGGTCAAAGGGGGAATGTGAGTGATTGCGTCTATCCTGAGAGCTCTCGCCATTGGATAGAACGCAACGTGTGATGGGGATATCTTTTCCATGAGCTCACTTCTGCGGGATTCATTGAGCTCAGAGAGAGCTGACTTAAGTTTGCGACTCAATTGATTCGCGGTCTTTCTGTATTCTGGGGTGGGATAGATTGCTGCTCTTCTTTGGGCTGCTCTCTTAGCTTTCAGAAGGTTGGAGATTTCCAGGGGAAGCTGTTGGGGTGGTTTGGAGGAGATCTTTTCGTTCTCTTTGAGAGAGGAATTGATTAGGTCCGTTAGCATGTCTATTGTAGCATCAATTTTGTCTGTGCTATCAAAGTAGTCAGGTGGGAGGTTGAGGGGGGATTCGGGGGCATCTATGGCCGAAGCTAATGTGTTCTTGAAGCCTTCCCAATTTGTAAAGGTCTTGGGGGGAGGTAGAACGTCATTTGGGGGACCTAGTCTAAGGGAGACTGGGCGATGGTCAGAGCCAAGGTCATCTAGTGTTTCGATTGCCCTCAGATTCAGGGACACGCCCTTCGTGAGTGCAAAGTCTAAAACGTCTGGGGAGTGATCCGTATTATCAGGATAATGAGTCGGGGAGTATGGAGATAAGACATTGATCTCGAGTGCATTTGTTATGCCGAGGAGTTTTCTACCATTAGTATTGGTTTTTAGGCAGGTCCAGTCAGTGTGTTTAGAGTTGAAATCTCCGAACATAATGACCGAATCACCCATAGAGAGGAGAGCTTCAAAGTCTCTTTTAACAGGTTTTTTGGTGGGGGGGATGTAGATAGATGCTATGATTAGCGTTGGATGGCCTGACATAGCTAGTCTATGCTTGCATGCTTGTTGCTTAAAATTTTAACAAAGATTAAACGATATCGCGATGTAACACACAAGCAGCGCCATCTAGTTTTCCGTAGCAAAAGAACGACTGAGGCTTTTCAGATTCTTTTTTTTATTTTGGTTGCTCCCCACCCAATTGGCTTTTTCTTTTTTTTGTCAATATTAACGATTCGAAAACCATTTCGAACAATAGCTTTTCTTAACCGTTTCTGGTATCTAGGATTCGGCCATGTAATATGATGAAACTTGAAGTCAAAATAAACCAGCCAAGTGCAAGTCGGACTCGCGTACAAAGGTTTCCGTACCATTATTATCTATAAAAACCAGCCAAGTGCGTGTCGGACTCGCGCACGAAGGGTTCTTTTATATATAATAATATTTATTTTATTCTGTTTTTTAGTATTTGTTGTTATAGCAGTAACAGAAATACATCATCTGTGAAAATTTCAACTGTCTAACTATCACGGTTCATGAGATACAGCCAGGTGACAGACAGACAAACGAACAGTGGAGTCTAAATAATAGGGTTCCGTTGGTAACCCTTTGGGTACGGAACCCTAAAAACGACCGAATTCCCTTTATCGACATCCCCCGCGCGTCCCTGTAACGTCGCGGGCGAAGACTGACTTTAAGGCGATATGCAAAAAAATTACGGGTGTTTATTTTCTGTGTATTTCATGAAAAATCACGGAAAATTATAATCAGGTTGATGCATTTTGACTATTATTTAGGGATTTGATATTGGAAAACATGGTTGGATAAACTTTCCTCGATAGAAATAATTGTTGAAATGAGGTCTTCTAACACACTTTTTCTCCTCTTTTAACGAGTAGCAGCCATGAACAGAACTCAAACATATTTTATTAGATGGGTTTCAACAATATCTTGATTTTTGATTTTGGAAATTTTGCCAGCTAATTGGTTTTTTTAGTAAAAATATAAAAACAACTTTTTCCCTTTTGCTCTGAATCAGCCCCTCTTGCACTGCGCGATTTTTCTCTTGGAGTGACAGTGACAAAATAAAAGTCGCATAGCCTCTTAAATTTAAAAGTCAGGTGTATGGCCAAACCATAGACGATCATAAATAACAAATACCTAAATTCCGATTGCCATTACTGAAACTGACTACACTAAAATGAATCGATATACATTGTATTTACAACTTTATAGTCGTATCGAATCCCATCCCATCCTATCCCACTAATGCCACTATCCCATCCCATCCTGACTATCCCATCCCACTAATATTCAACGGCGTGAAGGAGTAACAGTACATCACTTTTCTATAGGAACTTGATACCCCATTGCCTTCCAATGGGAACTGATTAATGGAATAAAAAGTAGTCTATGTCCTATTCCAGGTCTAGAACTGAATTTATGCAAAGTTTCAGCCTAATATGAAGCACCGGGATACATTAAGAGAAAAATTCAAAGAAATTGATATATTAACGGTTCCTTGTGAATATATTTACCAAGTCCTTAAATATGTTAGAAAAAATGTTGAATCTTTCCCAAGGCTTGGTGAGCAACATTGTAAGGAAACCAGAAATAAGCAAACTGGCTTTTCCAAAAATCAGACTCGCCAAAGTGAGTACCTTTTTAGTAGGACATGGTATAAGATTTTACAATAAACTTCCAAAGGAGGTCCTTTTTTTGTCAGAGAATAAGTTTAAATTGTATATTAATCAGGGCCTATTAAAAAAGATATATTATAAAATAAATTAATACTTGGATGGTGTAACAGTGACAGTGGCGTGTGGTCCATACAGACAAAAAGACACTGTCTACCCTGACAAATACGCATCATTTACGCATATCGTAATAAATTTTCTGCTAAAATGTAGCGACACTGACCGCCATCTATTGTCATTAGCGGGAACTGCGAGTCTCAGTTCGCAGTCTGCGAGTCCCTCGCTCACTCGATGCCAAAAGACATCGCGTAATGGTGTCTGACGGTGTCTATGTGTGGGTCATATTCTAACAGTGTCTATTTTGTAAGTACATGACACACAATGCAAAAGTTTGTGCTTTTTTGCGTGTGAAATGTAGGCGACAACTCTGCAAAAACGACATTCACTGAAAATGACACCTTCGTTTGATCGTTACGCAAATTGATGACAAGCAGTATAAAAAAAACAAAATTGGGTCTAAAAATTGCTAAAAATGGCTAGTGGTAGTAGTAACTACTGTGAAAGTTGTGCCGGTAATATGTGTGTGCAAAAATTAAGAAAGGGTGCATTTTAAAAACTGCGTTTTGGTAAAAAAAAGGAGTAATCGAGAAAGGCCGCTTCGTAACGGAAATTGAATTAGTTCAAATAAAAAATATAGCAACTAGAAAATTCAATCCAAAACAATATGAAACATTTAACTGGCTGACGGGTTGTAAACATACTAATAAATTGTTTTGTTTCTTCTGCTTGTTATTTTCTAATAATAAAACTGTTTGGAACGATACTGGTTACACGGATGTCCATAATTTTCCCACAGCTGCAAAAAAACATAACCAATCCGAGAAACATTTAGAAGCGTCTTTAAAATATCATGTATTTGGAAAAAATCGTATTGAGACGCGTTTAAACTCAAATCTACAAATCGATATTAACAGACACAACGCGAAGGTCTATCGGAACCGGAAATTTATATTTTTTAGTCTAGCCTGTGTCAAAAGTCTGTGCACTCTACTGCTCACTTTATCTCCTTGCGATGGACGAATCGACAGTGTTTGAAATATAATATATTAATTTATTTCTATGAATGTATATTCCAAAAAACCCATTGTGTATGCCCTACCGGTGATCTAGCTTTTGCCTCAAAGCGTTCTACCAGCTAGCTTTCTACCGCTGATCTATCACCACTTTTGGTTTTAAGTAAAAATATTATCAAAGATATCTCAAGCATGGCCCGCTCCATAGCTCTTTGAGCGACCTTAAATTGGCGGATCAAGCCTTTGATAAGAAACTACGTCTCAGCGCCGTACGTCATCACTGGAAGGATGCACTGGTTATATACTTTAGCCTTTAAGCACTGCGGTATTGGCGACGTAAATTCGTGAAATAGTAATAAAGGAACTTATTATTGTTTACCTCTAAGCCATCCCCTGATTTAGAGTAATATTCAGAGCGGGGAGTTATAATTGTTAACCTTGCAGTGATTGGCGCTTTGACATAGGGTAAGTGCATTTTACTGTTCCTCAAACAATGGTTGTAAACATTAACATCAGTCTTGTAAAGTAAAATGTTTTATAGTGTAAATTTTTTGACATGTCAAAGGACACGGCCTTACCGTGTTTCGTTATAGCTTTGCCCCAGCAGAGAGTAGCATAAACACTAAAAGTTCTCCAGTGGAGCTAAAGCTCTGCTTGTGGTCACTAAGGAAGTTGATATCTTCCAGATATGACAAAAGTTAGTTCGACAATTTTGCAGAATATGGAAGTAATGGCCATTAATCTGTAGTTGCAAGGTTCGGTGTGCCTGCTCTTTTGGATACGAGCTACACATTTTCAATCTTCCAAGATACAGGGATGATTGCCTTTGCTAGTAAGAGGCGATACAGGCGTACTTGAATAGGAGACAACTCGGATGCACAGTACCTTAGAACTAAGGCTGGTATACCGTCGGGGTCACTGGCTTTATTCACGTTAAGATTCTCTCTCTGGCTATGAGAGAGAACCATAATGTGAATAAACATCACATTTGACCCATGTATTACGTTCCATGAGCACATCAGAATTCTGGCCGCTGCTTGTATAAAAAGGCTGGGCTTTGTTCTTCGCAATGCAAAAAAATTCATCAATTCTGAAGCTATGCAGATTCTTTACACAGCTCTCGTGAGAAGCAAGATTGAAGCCGGTGCTGTTGTCTGGAACCCTCAAGAAAATTCATACAAACTGCGCCTGGAGAAAGTGCAAAAAGCTTTTTTGCGCTGCCTGTACAGGAAGAGATTTGGTTATTATCCTTACCTATATTTATGTACCCAACACTGTTTTATACTAGGAATGCTTGGCTTAATTTCACTGCAAGTTCACCATGACTGTGAACAGCTGGTAGTGGTCTGTCGTATGATTAGAAGAGAACATGACTGTATTGACCTTATTAATAAGGTATGGCGTCTGTTTGTGCCTGACAATTACCTGCGTAGCAATAGGGATGCACTTGTATCGGTGCCATCTTCACGTACACTCACTCGCCTCAAATCTCCCCTTGCGCACTAGCTTCGCTCAGTTCTCTACAGTTGTCAGTTTGAGTGTGATCTATTTGCTGGTAGGTTTGTGACTGTGTATAAAGAATGTCTGAAGTACTGCGAGCGTGATGGTTGAAAGGTTTGTCTTTACAATATAGTAAATTAAATTATAAATTGAAATGTATTTTTATCATTAGTTTTGTTTTATTTTGGTTTATGACATGATACACTTGTTATGTTGTTTGTAAGTCTTTAACTGTAAAGCGTTTTAGTCTCACTGTGATGCTGTTTAATTTATCTCAATAAATAATAATAATAATATGTTGATCTCCAACATGGTAGACTCATACCGAGGTATTATAGGTAAGTTTGTACCTCCGGTATCCAAACGTAAATTACTCATGAATAGGGAGGCTAATAAGGTAGCCTTTTCTATTGCAGAACGAACAAGGCCCCCCAGGCTGGGAGGGTTGAGTCAGCGTGAGCATGTCAGACTAAAACTATGGGAGGGAACAACCTTCGAGTGATACGTTAAAGTACGGAATAGAATACTCCAAGACACCACATCGGATATTGCGTTAGCGAAGCTTGAAGGGTCACCAGAAGTTATGCAGGTTTGTCATCAAGAATACGACGCGAAAAAGTGCCACATCACATCCCAATCTGCTGACAGATATCGCCACATAGGCCTTATTTCGTGTAATTGCTGCTGGAAACGGGAAGCAAGTTCAGTTACATCCAAGCAGGTGGATGTATGATGAACTTGATACACAATATATTTAGGTGAGATCAAGCGACAATCCGAATTAACGCACTTATCTCTCAGAATGGTATGGTTTTGCTTATAGGAAAAGCCCTTCGTTGTGGTGGGCATAGGAGTCTCCCAAACCAAAAAATGAACAGTTCGTTCATTTTTTGGTTTGGGAGACTCCTATGCAATCAAATGATAACATTAACTTTTTGAAAATCAAACGAGAAGTATCCAAAATTTTGACATTAAACATTCCCATATATTTAGTATTAATGCGATATTGAAACAAGGTTTCAACCTTGTTTCAATATCGCATTAATAGACCACGAGACATGTAACTGTCTCGAAACGTCAGGTGTCCCCTTTTTCGTAAAAAAAGTAAAAATTTATCGCGGTAGACCCGATTATATATATTATAATGTGAAACAAGGTTTATTACAAATTTGCAGTGCTAACATAATTAATCTACACGTGTATCTACTTGAAAATCATTATTATCATATCATACGTAATCATAAAATGAGATTAAGGTAAAATAAGTACTAGACCATTTAAAATAAGGAAACTAAAACCTTTCTACTAATCTCATACTAAATGTATGGGAATGTTTAATGTCAAAATTTTGGATACTTCTCGTTTGATTTTCAAAAAGTAAATGATGTCATTTTATTGATTAGGTGACGTACTTTCGATATCAGTTTAAAAATTTTTGATATCTGTTATAGTTACGGAATAATCGCCTGAGCACACTTAACGATTACACCCTGTAGAAGAGCAGTTAAAATGTTCGTTTTTATTCCATACAAATACGATCTATATTTTAAAATTACCGAGGCCTTTTTTGTTTAATACCATGCTTTTGCAACAATTTTGGCTCACCTTGCACATTTTCATTTTCGTGATTTTGTTAGTGTTTACCTCTCAGATACAGAATTATAAAATAACGTAGTTAAAACCAAAAGTTGGGCTTAACTTGAAAAGGACAGTTATTATTATTACGAGATCTCTTTAGGAGTAAACCGTGGATATATTTACTGTGTGTTCATTTGATAACCTTTTTCCTTCAAATATAATATTTTGCCTATGAATATGGACAACTTTTACTCTGTAGCCATTCCAAAATCGCGAAAAACTAATCAGCTTTTCCATACAACAGTTAAATTTCTACTCGACCGTAATGTATGAAAAAGCTGATTTCTTTTCACGATTTCTGGGTTAGCCTCATAGTAAAAATCGTTCAGATTAATGGGTGTACCCTGTTTTAAGGAAAAAGGTTACTATCTTAACAGCCTTCATAGGTACGAAAAGCGTATATTATTTCTCCTATCCACAAAATTAATAAAGCTTGCCTTAACTTGTATTGGACAAAAGAATTAATATAGGATTATAGTGATAGGAAAGTATATTTCTTAGTAATAGCAATATTACTTTTTCTAATAAATATCGTCGTGTACCACACAAGAACTGTTTTGAAAGAGTTTCTTTTACCTATAAATGTAGAGATAATGTAAGAAAAGTTATGATTTTCTTGTGTTCTAGATAAAAAAATCAAGAATTTCTTTTATTATGCGCGCTAAGTCAAAGCTAGGCACATATAATTTCAAGTAGAAAAGACAAATGTTTTGTGAATAAATTCCTCAGCAAGCGGTCGCAAGTTCAAATCCAGGGCCGAGGAATTTTTTCACTAAATTTTTCCTCGAAACGTCGGGTGTCCCCTTGTTCACGCTACACTACGTTACCAGCCTGACGTTCGAACATGACATGTGCATGACTAATATCGCGGCGCTGCGCTGGCGCCACCTGGCGACACAATAGACTCGCGTGCTGCCAACCCACGGTTCACTCACTCTGTTTCGCCGCAACCGTCGACCTAACGATACATGTGTACACATTCGCGCCGCCGATACAAACAATCTCGCGTATTTACCGTGTCTTGTGAACATATCAGTGCTGTGTATTACTCCGAGACATCCAGCTCATCACTGCTCATCACCGCCAACTCAATCAGCCCAACGAGAGGAGACGAAACACGGCGGATTTGCCGGCCCATCGAAACATTCTAACCAGGTCAGTGCACCCACATTGTTCCCACAATTCTCCTGTGTCAAATCCCATCCGCCCTGCAGTTTCTGTAATCCCGCGATTACATTTTGGTCCTTCGGCCGGATCGAATTCTGGTCCTTACAGTCCATTTTCACAATTTTGGCCCTTCGAACCGTTACTGAACCAGCCCCCGTCGATTTACTACAGTCCATTTTCACCCGGTTACATATTTTGCCCCCTTTCCCGGCAAAAAGTATTTTGTGGTCTCGAATACCTATGGCGGGTAGGTAATTAGAACCGCCGCCTAGAACATTCTATTTTATCGGTATAGAACCGGCCCCCCCCGCCCCCTTACAGAATAAACTCACGTTCATCCCGTTTGTTATTATTATTCAGCTCCGATAATATAATTATATCCATTCAGCCCAATTGTTTATTACAGTCCACTATACTTCTTTATTAAACCCAAATTTTACGAGATTTTGCGAGATATTTTTTCGGTGCGAGTTTTATTTCGTTTTATTTCGTTTTATTTTGAGTACATACGTATACATTGCATCATTGGATTGTCCGCTCATTTAGATCCGATTTCTGCGAGGTAAACGCATTCTTTGTTTGTTTACGCGTTCGAGGCAGTAGATAGGTATTTTGGTCTAAAAATAGAATCGTCGACGACTGATGTTTTGTTGTAAATATACTGTTATGACATTTTGGTGAACAAGTTGATCAGCCCTTTTCGATATTTTTGTGTTGCGGTAATCTCACGTCGCAGTAATAGTATTCCGGACAGTTTGATCGTGTTATTGTCTGCTTTTTAACCGAGTGCATATAGCAGAAATATAGTAAATTTTTTTTTTTTTTGTTTTTTCATCTCATCTCTGCTCTTATTGTTTATGGTACACATATAGGGTGTTCCACGTTGGTTTATCAGCTCATATACAGGTTGTTTAAAAAAAAAAATTTTTTTTTTCTTCTCTGTCGTGTTTATTTTGTGTTCCGTTTGAACATAGTTTTTGTTACTTCGGCCCGCGCAAGTTACAAGTTATCCGCACGTTAGAGTTAGTAACGCTCAAGTTTTAATAACTCATTTTCAACACTAAAATGCCTTCAAAGAAGCAAGCGGCCATATTTCGCGAAGCAGTTAAGGCTATTGCCAACTTGAAGGAGATAGGCGTAGCTGTCGTAGCGGGCGACAGAACTAAGTACTGTGTCGAAGATTTTACGGGACGGTACCTTAGACTAGAGGCGTACCGGAAGAAACTGGAGGATGTGTATTACGACATTCTTGAGGACGAGGATCTGCTCAAAGATACTGAGGCCGCTTATACGATGAGTTATCAGACGGCGATAAATGACTATGAGGAGGTCGTAGTAGCATCCCAGCGGTTGAGTGTGGCATCAGCGCTTCCCGTCACAGCCTCTCCATCCAGCCCAAGTACCTCAAGCCTATCGTCGACGGTCTTGCCCAAAATCTCAATGCCCAAATTTTCGTCCAAAATAGAAGATTGGCCTTCTTTCATAGCCATCTTCCGGAGCCTCATTGGAGAAATGGCTACTGTTTCTGATGCCGTCAAGCATCATTATCTGCTCGGCTCTCTTACAGGTGAAGCACTCAGCATGGTGTCTCACCTTCAGCCCACTAATGAAAATTATGCCGTGGCAATGGAAATTCTCACCAGGCGCTATGAGAACCGTCGTGTTCTCATAGATCGATTTGTGGATATAATTTTAGGGCTCCCACAAATTGACGCTCGTTCAAATGTCCGCGCTTTATTTTTAACACCGCTCATATCAGCGCAAAGCGCTCTTTTAAATTTAGATCTGCCCATGAAGGAGTCAGATTATGTCTTCGTATCTATAGTGGTACGAAAACTCCAAGGTGAGCTCCGTACTCTCTTCGAACGGAAGCACGGATCTCAGCCAACTCTGCCCACTCTGGCTAACCTCATTGAGTTCTTGGAAGAGCACGCACGCTGCAAAGAGAATGAGTCTTCGTCCCTTGCGTCACAGGAGGCTCCTTCTTCAGCACGGCTCGGCCCGTCAGAAAGGCTCGCTCAGCTCAATAAGCTGCTTCAGCCCACTCGAGGTTCCCGTCAGCCTTATACGGCTACTCGAGAATTCCGTCCCATAGCTCCGCTTAGGAGCCGGCAAGAATATCGCTCTCCTCAACCTGCTCCCCATAGGCCGTTCTTGGCATTCGGTGACGCCCTAACCTACTCGGCCCAACCGTCCTCATCATCCGCTCGTCAGCTAGTTTACTCGGCCCAATCATCCCCATCACCCACTCGCCGACAGGATTATTCGGCTCAACCCTCTTCCCCTACTGGTGGTATGCCATGCCCATACTGCAGGAATAGGGGACACAAACTCATCGCATGCCCAGGATTTAATAACCAACCGGTTCAAGGTCGGTGGGACTTTGTGAACGCACGCAACCGGTGCCGACGCTGTTTGGGTCCTCATTATGAGAACGAGTGCAGGTCTACACGTGCATGCAAGGAGTGTGGGCGGTCTGACCACCACACTTCACTGCATCGCCATGGGGCCATGTCTCCGACACGCTCATCTGCTCATTTGCTGCCTCCGTCTCTACGTGAGCAGCCCAGACAGCGCTCAGCGCATGAGCCTCAGTACCGTTCGGCACATGCTTCACAGGCATATACGTCCCATCCCAACTCGCCCACTCAATCGCGATCGCCAAGTAGGTCTCGGGTAGGTAGTCAACAGTGACTACCTACAATAACAGAGCACTATGAAGGCGAGGACGACCAGCACTCAGCACACTCAGCACACTCATCACACATTCACTCATCACATACACACTCAGCTCATTGTCACTCAATGACTTCAACTCCAACAGAAAATTACTGTAACTCCGCACAACGTGTAGTGAACGTCACCAACACGCCAATTTTGTTGCCAACCGTCTCACTTAAAATAGCAGACGTAAATGGTCAATTTCACTCAGCACGAGCCTTGTTAGACTGTGGAAGTATGCTGACTCTTTGTTCTCAGCGCATGGCCACAATTTTAAATTTACCATTAAAACATACATCTCTAAAAATCGCAGGAGTTGGAAATCAGCACACACAAGACTCAAAGGCATCAATCACAATTGTATGCCGACCTACTCACCGTGACACACCTATGATCACGGCCACAGCCCATATATTGAAGAACGTAACTGGGTACCTACCATTGGAAAAGGTTCCAGATCTCGCTCAGTTAACAGGTCACCCGCCGATTCCTCTTTCTGATCGAGAATATCACACACCAGCTCCGGTTGATCTAATACTAGGATCTGACGTTCTTGGTCAAGTGTTAGACGGAACCAAGGTTTCGCTCGGCCCTGGCAAGCCTATAGCCTTCGGCACGATATTTGATTTTACATTGATTGGACCTTTCGAAAGTTTACATACTTCACCCACGAATCAGGTCAACTCAGTTCACATTGTCGGCTCTCACACGGACTCAGAGCATTCCACTCATGACATTCACAAAAGTCTTGAGAGGTTTTGGGAATCCGAGGAACCCCAAACCTACAAGCATACCAGCCCATTAGAGGATCAGTGTGAGGACATTTTCCGCGCCACAACTACTCGTGAACCATCAGGTCAATATGTGGTTACACTGCCCTTTCTGCACAACGCGCCGACATTAGGTTCCACTCACGCTATTGCGCTACGCAGGTTTCTCAACTTAGAGAAGAAGTTGCAAGCGAACCCGCCCTTCCGCTCGAAATATGTAGAATTCATGTCAGATTACATAAAATTGGGACATATGTCGCCGTGTCACCCCAATACCTTTGCTCATAAATCCCATTTCTATATCCCACATCATGGCATATTCAAGCCAGGGTCAGAAAAGTTACGCTGCGTGTTTGACGGAAGTTGTAAGAGCTCAAACGGCGTCAATCTAAATGATTGTCTTCATACAGGTCCAGCTCTTCAGCAAGATATTGTTGACATTATCATGTCCTTCAGGATCTACTCACAAGTTTTCAGTACAGACATCCGAATGATGTTCCGAAATATACTCATTCACCCAGAGCAAAGACGTTTTCAACTCATTCTCTGGCGGTCTTCACCCGACCAGCCCTTGCTCACGTATGCCCTTAATACCGTCACATATGGATTAAGGTCCAGCCCATACCATGCCATCCGCACTTTACTCCAATTGGCTGATGACGAAGGTCATCGCTACCCCCACGCTGATCAGGTCCTCCGCAAATCAATATTTGTGGACGACATTCTCTCAGGTGCAGATTCTGTAGAATCTGCTCAGTCGCTCCAAAGCGAACTGATCGAGTTACTCGCCCTAGGTGGCTTTCAGCTCAGTAAATGGACCTCCAACTCGCCCCAGCTCCTTGAACGATTCCCAGATGACCAGTGCGACATGCCCAAGGACTTTGACTTCAGTCCCGACTCTAATTCCATTAAGGTTCTGGGAATACAGTGGATTCCTCAAACTGATGAGTTCACTTATCGCATTTCTCTGCCCACTCATGCTCAAGTCACAAAGCGCTCCATTCTCAGTACAGTAGCGTCTCTCTATGACCCCAATGGCTGGGTCACTCCAGTCATCTTCCGCGCAAAGATTCTTCTCCAGAAGCTTTGGCTTCTGAAAATAGGATGGGATGAGCCTATCTCTGAAGAAGTCCACACAGAGTGGCAACACATCTCAGAGGATCTTCCTCAGCTCTCAAACCTCCGTTTACCTCGGCACATTTGTAAGTACAAGCCCACGTCTACTTACTCACTTCACGGGTTCGCGGACGCATCAGAGGCTGGCTTTGGTGCCGTTATCTACCTTCATGAGCGCAATACCACTGGACATGTCAATGTACACCTAATCATTGGCAAGTCCAAGGTCGCACCCATAAAGACTCGTCTCTCAATCCCGAAATTGGAGTTGTCAGCCGCGACTCTTTTATCTCAGCTCATGACTCGAGTGTCAGCCCAACTGTCAGCTCATATAGCCATTCAAACACACACATGCTGGTCAGATAGCACAATAGTGTTGGCATGGCTCAACACCCCACCTCACCGATTACAGACTTTCGAGGCCAATCGAGTGGCTAAGATCACAGCTACTTCAACTAGCCATACGTGGAGGCATGTACCTACGAACCTCAACCCTGCTGACTGTGCAAGCAGAGGCATGTCTGCCCAGTCTCTATCACTTCATGACCTTTGGTGGTCACCCAGTTGGCTCAAAGAATCTACCTGCACGTGGCCCAAGATGCCACCCGCTCTAGGCCATCATGCTCTCCCAGGCCTTAAGCCCAAAAAGGTACCAGCACACATAGCAGTCCCAGATATCGATCTGGACTTGCTCACTCGCTACAGCTCACTTGACAAGCTCGTCGGAGTGACGGCTTGTATTAAAAGGTTCATATTCAATTGTCGGCTCAGCCCAGATGCACGGCGCTCTGGTCCGTTGACAGCTAGTGAACGCAGGGACGCTCTGTTGCACTGGGTCCGCTCTGTTCAGCACAATGAGTTTGCTGAAGACATTAATCGTATCCAGACTGATAAGGTTTGTCCCGTTCGGCTCCAGCGTCTCTCGCCCTTCATAAAGGACGGCCTCTTGAGAGTCGGTGGTCGTCTCTCTCACGCGTCAATTAGGTATGACGCTCAACACCCACTCATTCTACCCAGCTCAAGTCCGCTCGTAGATCTCATTATAGATCACTATCACACAATACACTGCCACCCTGGAGCTGACACATTACACGCCATATTACGCCAGCAGTACTGGATTCTGTCCGCTCGTCGTATTATTAGACACCGCGTGTTTAAATGTATTAGATGTTTCCGGTGCCGCGCTCAGCCTAAGGCTCCGCTCATGGCTGATCTCCCAGTAGACAGAGTTACTCCTCAGCCAGTTTTTAGTCACGTCACGACGGACTTTGCTGGCCACTTCTTCGTTAAATCCAGCACGTTGCGGAACGCGAAACTCATAAAAGCGTACTTTTGTATTTTCGTTTGCCTCGCAACAAAGGCGGTTCATTTGGAACCAGTATCTGCACTCTCAACGGAAGCGTTCTTTGCGGCATTGCAACGTTTTATCTCACGTCGCGGTACTCCGGTTCTCATTCGCTCAGACTGCGGCACAAACTATGTAGGTGCTAGGAATCAACTCATTGAAGTTCAGAACTTCCTCAGGTCAAACAATGATGCAATCACTCACAAGCTCGCGAATCAGCACATAACTTGGTTACTGAACCCGCCTAAAGGGCCTTGGTTCGGCGCTCTGCACGAAATAAACGTAAAATCCACCAAGCAACTACTTTATCGCGTGATAGGTGAACAGCACCTCACTTTTGAAGAATTCTCTACTCTTTTGGCTCGAATTGAGGCTGTACTCAACTCAAGACCCCTCTGCCCAATTTCATCAGACCCTACGGACTTTGAACCTCTCACGGCCGGACATTTCATTATTGGTCGTCCGCTCACCGCTCTACCTGAGCAATCTTTTGACGACAGACCCATATCTGCTCTTAAACGGTTTCAACTCATTCAAGCGCTCTCTCAGCGCTTTTGGACTCTCTGGTCCAGATCCTACCTCCATACCCTGCAAACCCGCTCCAAATGGCTCTCCCCTTCTTCCCCTCCTCAAGTGGGTGAACTGGTCCTCATCAAAGAGGATGACTTGCCTCCGCTCCAATGGAAGTTGGGAAGAATTCTCCGCACGATACCTGGCAAGGATGGAGTGATACGAGTTGTGGATCTGGACACAGCTCATGGAAATCTGCGACGACCTGTGTTCAAGATAGCCAGGCTGCCGTTGGACTCAGCTCAAGAGGAGCCGCAGCCCCGGCCCCCCCAGGATGTTCACGCTACACTACGTTACCAGCCTGACGTTCGAACATGACATGTGCATGACTAATATCGCGGCGCTGCGCTGGCGCCACCTGGCGACACAATAGACTCGCGTGCTGCCAACCCACGGTTCACTCACTCTGTTTCGCCGCAACCGTCGACCTAACGATACATGTGTACACATTCGCGCCGCCGATACAAACAATCTCGCGTATTTACCGTGTCTTGTGAACATATCAGTGCTGTGTATTACTCCGAGACATCCAGCTCATCACTGCTCATCACCGCCAACTCAATCAGCCCAACGAGAGGAGACGAAACACGGCGGATTTGCCGGCCCATCGAAACATTCTAACCAGGTCAGTGCACCCACATTGTTCCCACAATTCTCCTGTGTCAAATCCCATCCGCCCTGCAGTTTCTGTAATCCCGCGATTACACCCCTTTTTCGTAAAAAAAGTAAAAATTTATTGCGGTAGACCCGATTATATATATTATAATGTGAAACAAGGTTTATTACAAATTTGCAGTGCTAACATAATTAATCTACACGTGTATCTACTTGAAAATCATTATTATCATATCATACGTAATCATAAAATGAGATAAAGGTAAAATAAGTACTAGACCATTTAAAATAAGGAAACTAAAACCTTTCTACTAATCT
This sequence comes from Ypsolopha sequella, assembly GCA_934047225.1. NCBI lineage: Eukaryota > Metazoa > Arthropoda > Insecta > Lepidoptera > Ypsolophidae > Ypsolopha > Ypsolopha sequella. Next base: position 28,870,263 of record OW203987.1, read on the forward strand.
CATACTAAATGTATGGGAATGTTTAATGTCAAAATTTTGGATACTTCTCGTTTGATTTTCAAAAAGTAAATGATGTCATTTTATTGATTAGGTGACGTACTTTCGATATCAGTTTAAAAATTTTTGATATCTGTTATAGTTACGGAATAATCGCCTGAGCACACTTAACGATTACACCCTGTAGAAGAGCAGTTAAAATGTTCGTTTTTATTCCATACAAATACGATCTATATTTTAAAATTACCGAGGCCTTTTTTGTTTAATACCATGCTTTTGCAACAATTTTGGCTCACCTTGCACATTTTCATTTTCGTGATTTTGTTAGTGTTTACCTCTCAGATACAGAATTATAAAATAACGTAGTTAAAACCAAAAGTTGGGCTTAACTTGAAAAGGACAGTTATTATTATTACGAGATCTCTTTAGGAGTAAACCGTGGATATATTTACTGTGTGTTCATTTGATAACCTTTTTCCTTCAAATATAATATTTTGCCTATGAATATGGACAACTTTTACTCTGTAGCCATTCCAAAATCGCGAAAAACTAATCAGCTTTTCCATACAACAGTTAAATTTCTACTCGACCGTAATGTATGAAAAAGCTGATTTCTTTTCACGATTTCTGGGTTAGCCTCATAGTAAAAATCGTTCAGATTAATGGGTGTACCCTGTTTTAAGGAAAAAGGTTACTATCTTAACAGCCTTCATAGGTACGAAAAGCGTATATTATTTCTCCTATCCACAAAATTAATAAAGCTTGCCTTAACTTGTATTGGACAAAAGAATTAATATAGGATTATAGTGATAGGAAAGTATATTTCTTAGTAATAGCAATATTACTTTTTCTAATAAATATCGTCGTGTACCACACAAGAACTGTTTTGAAAGAGTTTCTTTTACCTATAAATGTAGAGATAATGTAAGAAAAGTTATGATTTTCTTGTGTTCTAGATAAAAAAATCAAGAATTTCTTTTATTATGCGCGCTAAGTCAAAGCTAGGCACATATAATTTCAAGTAGAAAAGACAAATGTTTTGTGAATAAATTCCTCAGCAAGCGGTCGCAAGTTCAAATCCAAGGCCGAGGAATTTTTTCACTAAATATTTGTCTTTTCTACGGAATATATTTGAGCTGTGTGCTCGAACAACGCTGTATGTTATATTATGGCGAAATATATATAATGATGAAACAATGCTAATCTTTGTAACATACATCGTTGTTCAACTGTATGCCAACGTTTGACTGCTTCTAAACTTCACTACTATTATGATTGTAAAACAAAACTCAGTTGCAAACAATGCCAATGGACAGCATTTTTCCGTCATTAGATAACTTTCGCCAATATGTAACATACAGCGGTTGTTCGAGCACACGCCTCATTTATCGTAGTCGATCTGAAAATGGGTGTGTAAGGCAGAAAGTTTCTTTTTTAGGCTATACTCTCAGCGTGGCTTAGCTCTTTCCAGGCGAAAAAGCATATATTGGTCGCATTACTTACAATTAAATAGTGGTTTGGGCTTTGTATTTTTGACGAGAAGCGTCAAAAAAAAAGGGCTAGAGTAAAATAATAGTATTTTGTACAATTGTGACATAATGTGAGGCATTGGGACACGTGTGTCCAAATGTCTAATTATGTTCAGTTGCACACAATACTTTATCTACGACCATCAAAAATATCGTCTTATGATATTGTTATGATACTCGTAATGGTAAATAAATGCCTGAGACCAATCAGAAGCGAGAACGAGTAAAGAGGGCGTGGCTTAAGGTAAGACCAACCGTTATCGCTTGTGATTGGTTCCCTAGCGGTGTTATAATACATTTGGCCTATATTATAACACCGCCACAGAAGAATGAGATCCATAAAACAATGTGGGTATTTATAAAACCGCTTTTGATATGTAATTACCTTATTGTATCATGGGAGTAGATAGAATATCTATATCGTGATGGTTAAAAAGTTAAGTTACTCCAATGTCGCGGCCCGACAGATTAGCGGGGCGAGGAGGGGGCAAGCGCGGTGGCGCCAGTGCGGCGGACACGCGGAGAGAGCGGGAGAGACGGCCTACGGCGAAGTGCGCGTCGCTCATAATATTGTAAACAATAAATTAAAAACAAGAAAACATAAAGTCTTTCCAATTTGGCGACCGTGACAGTACAAAAACTCTGTGCTGTGCTCCTGACCTTAGTGCAGAACTCTGTGCAGTACAAAGGAAATTCCAAGAACGAAATCTCAACTCTGACGTGGCGTGGCAAACAAAGAAATACTGGAGGTGTTCGAGTCAAGTGGAAGCTGCCGGGAGTATTATCAAGGATTCACCGAGGGGAGTAGCCCAATCCTTTTCTTTATTTCCAATCCTTCCATTTCTTTTGTGTGAACAGTACGTACCTACCGCTTTTGCCTCGCAATCACTGCATTTATTTAAATTTATAAGGCAATTGTATTTTAGCCACCATATTGTTTACAATTATTTCGCAATAGCAGTAATAAGTGCATAATCATTATCTGCACAGCCTTAAAGAAACCTACATGGCTACGTATGTACGCAACAGTACTTAAAAATTGTATTATTCAGCTTTCTATGGCCCATTTCATAACAATTGCAATTCAATTATAAAACTTTCGACGTTATCATCAATACTGAGACTTCGCCGGCTTAAATAGTGCCAAACGTCAATCTGCTTTCCTTTTTTCTTAGCAAAACGCTCATCATCGCCTACTGCAAGCATTCTTCCTTCAAGCTTCATTACTATTTGCGAGTGCATCTATTTTACGTAGATTTGCCGACCGTTTTCAGGTTTTCACCGACCGGTCAAACCTCGGTCAAACCAAGATCACGTGTCCTCTGCGTGAACTTGTGGCGCGCGCGCCTCTAGCCGCTAGCCTGCCTGCCTGACTGGCTGTTACGTCACACAGCAAGCGGCCGGCGGCGGCAGCGCGGCGGATCGGAGAATCTACCCGTTCAGAACCGGATTGGTTTGCATAAAATTTATTTGTTTGTTATTTGCCCTTTACGATGAGTGATAACGAAGAAAAGGAATCATTAACCGAGGCTGAGAAGAGGACGTTAAAGGAGTTAATTAAACAAAGAGGGTCCATAAAGGGACGGTTAACTTTATTCAAAGATCGTGTCGAGATTATATCTAAAATTCCTTGTGATGTCGTCAGTAAAATCGAAATTAAAGACTTAACCCTTCGATTACAAAAAATGGAATCTTTGTTTTGTGATTTTGATTCTATTCAAGCAAAAATAGAAATGATTTCTCTCGATGCCGATCAGCAATTATCTGAAAGAGAAATTGTTGAAAATACCTTTTACTCTGTTCTCTCAGTAGCTCGGGACATTATAGATTCTTCACCTCATAACAAGGATCAAAAAGACGAAGGTTCTCATGCTTTTAACTCAACTTCATCTCATACTGGTGACAAATTGCTTAATAATGTAAAATTGCCAACAATAAAGTTACCTACTTACGATGGTAACTACCTTAAATGGCTTGAATTTAGGGACACCTTCGACTCTTTGATCCACTCGAATGAATCGATTCCAGACATAAGCAAGTTCCATTACCTTCGTTCATCTTTAGAGGGAGGTGCCCTTGTTGTGATCAAGTCGCTCGAGTTTACCTCTCCTAACTATAAGGTTGCATGGAATTTATTGCGTGAGCGGTATGATAACGAAAAGATCTTAATTAACAATCACTTAAAGGCATTGCTTAATTTTGATTCCTTGACAAAGGAATCGCATAAATCGATTCGTTATCTTATCGATCACATGATCAAAAACCTTAGGGCCCTTGAATCTTTAGGCCAACATACTGATCATTGGGATGTTTTAATTATTTACATATTCTCAAACAAACTTGATTCTGTAACTGGTAGAAAATGGGAGGAACATAAAAATAGTCTAACCAACTTACCTTCACTATCAGACTTTACACAGTATTTACGTAGTCGTGCGGACATGCTTGAAATGATGCAGGTTAACAGAAGCGATAAAACTGATAATCGTAAATCATTTATTCATAAAGAACAAAATAAAATGACAAAATCATTTGTCTCTTCTGTTGACACAAATGCCATCAAATGTCCGATGTGTAATCAAGGTCATCGCATTATAGAATGCCCTTTATTCAAAGATATGTCGCCAGAAGATAGATCGAGCGAAATCTTAAAGTTAAACCTTTGCTCGAACTGTCTTCGCAGAGGGCACGAGGCTTCGCGCTGTCGACTGGGCTCATGTCGTATCTGTAAAAAGAAACATAACACATTATTGCACATAAATAAACATAATGAACATGCTCAAAATCATAATGAGAGTAATGATATTAACAAATGCTTCCATACCTTACCTGTTTCACCCTCAGCTTCATCTCCCGGGCAGGTGCTTCTTGGAACAGCTTTAGTAAGGGTAAAGAACACATTAAATAATAATACTTACCTGGCCCGGGCCATCCTTGACGCCGGCTCTCAGTCCTCGTTTGCTTCCAGTAACCTGAAACATAAAATGGGTTTAATTGGAGAAAATACTGGTTCGATCTGCATATCAGGGGTCAATAATGCTCAATTTGCTTCAACAGAAAAATGTGAGATATCTGTACATTCATTAACAAGTTCGTTTAGCATGAAACTAAATTGTTTGGTTATACCTAACATTACAGGGTACTTACCGAACGTCGAGATCAATGTCTCTGACTTGAACTTACCATCCAGTATCCAGCTGGCTGATCCTGGTTTCTATCATCCTTCAGAAATCGATTTGCTTCTGGGTGCTGAGGTATTTTATGAGATATTGATGCCAAAACAAATAAAATTAGGTCCCAACAAACCAATCCTTCAAGACTCTCAATTGGGCTTCATAGTAGCAGGGCCTCTTGGCAGCAATAAAGATAAACAAAAACGTAAAATTCATTGTAACTTTAGTCAAGATATATCCGAGTCATTAGCCAAATTTTGGCAACTCGAAGAAATCCCTTCATCCAAATCACCAATACTAACGTCACCCGTCAATGAAATTTGTGAAAAACACTTTACCGAGACCACAAAGCGCCTTGAAGATGGCCGGTTTTCGGTGTCAATACCTTTTCGTGAAAGCCCTAAAGTATAAGGAGATTCATTCACGATGGCAAAAAGGCAATTCTTTAGTTTAGAGAAACGGCTCAATAAAAACGCTGTTCTCAAATCACAGTATTCAGACTTCATAAAGGAATATGAGACTTTAGGGCACTTAACCGAAGTAGATAGACCCCCATTCGGGTATTACATGCCTCATCACGCTGTCTTTCGTGACAACAGCGAAACAACTAAAATAAGAGTTATTTTTAATTGTTCGGCAAAAACTACTTCCGGAAAATCAATGAATGACATACAACACGTAGGCCCAGTAGTTCAAGATGAATTGTTCGATATTCTTGTTAGGTTTCGCCAGCATCGATATGTACTGACTGGGGACATTCTTAAAATGTACAGACAAATATCTTTAGATCCAGCAGAACGGCATCTACAACTGATCTTATGGAGAGATCAGGAACCTCACATTGATGATTCGTACGAAAGCAAGTCATTACGGGTATTACAGCTTAACACAGTTACATACGGCACCGCTTCGGCACCGTTCTTAAGTACACGATGTTTACTTCAACTTGCTAAGGAGTGTACAGATGAATCAGTATCCCAGGTATTACAGCATGACTTCTACGTCGACGATTTATTAACTGGGGGTGAGACTGAGGGTGAATTACGTAAAACAAGCGAGTCAGTCATTAAAATCCTGAATTCTGCATGTTTTCCTATTCATAAACTCCGCACTAACTGTCCTCAAATATTTTCTGAGCAAACGGAGTCTCAATCTCTTAATTTAGACAAACAAGCGGGTGTATTGGGTCTTTTATGGTTTCCCAATACCGATACGTTAAAATTTTCAGTGAAGATTTATTCCGAAATGCAAACTCCTGCTAAACGTAATATTTTGTCAAAAACATGCAAAATATTTGACCCACTGGGCATGCTAAGTGCATGTACCATAACTCTTAAAATTTTGCTACAAAAATTGTGGCTCTTAAAACTAGGATGGGATGATCCCGTTCCAAAAGACATAATTAAAATGTGACATTCTGTCTCTAAAAATCTTCACCATTTGGGTACCGTTTCAGTTCCGAGACATGCAGTATGCATCTCGCCGACTTCAATCGAGCTTCACTGCTTCGTGGACGCCTCGCAGAATGCTTACGGAGCGTGTGTCTATCTACGTTCTGTAGATAGCTCCGATAACGTGACTATACAACTCTTATGTTCAAAGGCTCGTGTCGCTCCCCTGAAGCCCACAACAATTCCCCGCCTTGAGCTCCTAGCTGCATTAACGGGAGCCCGGCTTACAGATAGAGTCTCCAGAGCATTACGCTGCGACATTTCTAGAAGAGTTTTTTGGACCGATTCCACTGTGGTCTTAAGTTGGTTAAAAACTCAACCTAGAGTATTAAAGACATTCGTTTGTAATCGCATTCACGAAATCCATGAGTTAACGCCAAACGATGTCTGGAGGCATGTCCCCACAGACACAAACCCAAGTGACTTAGCGTCTAGAGGTGTAGATCCCGTCCAGCTTCGATCCTCTTCGTTATGGTGGCAGGGACCTCCTTTTCTGAAAATGAATGAATCAGAATGGCCAAAAAATACACATGAAAAGACAGATTTACCTGAAATAAAAGTACACATTAACACAACACGTAATAAAACAGAACAAAGCTTTATAGAGTTTTCAAAATATTCTAAATCTAACAAACTAATACGAATCTTTGCTTATATCCTAAGGTTTGTAAACAATTGCAGAAATACAAACAAACTTACACTAAACTTACAGCCTAATGAAATAAATAACGCACTTACTTACCTTATAAAGGCTTCCCAACAAGAGTCATTCTTTGAAGAGTTAAAAACTCTTGCTAAAAATCAAACACTAAAGCCTAAATGTAAACTGTTACAGTTATCTCCCTTCATTGACAGTAGCGGTGTGCTGAGAGTGGGTGGTCGACTTCTTCACGCTGAGTGTGACTACAGCAAAAAGCATCCGGCCTTACTGGATAGCAAGCATCACTTCACAAAGCTCTTAATGGAAGCCGAACACTTACGTCTCTTACACGCTGGCCCTCAACTGCTCCTTAGTTCTTTCAGGGAACTATTTTGGCCCGTATGTGGCAGGAATTTAGCGAGAAATATAGTAAGAAAATGTGTAATATGCACTCGATTTCGCGCGAAGACTATGGAGCCGTTGATGGGTAACCTACCCTCAGTCAGAGTCACCCGATGCCTCCCCTTTCAAGTGTGTGCCACAGATTTTGGGGGCCCTTACTTTATATCTAGCAAAAAGGGTCGCGGTAACAGAATAACAAAATGTTATCTTTGTTTATTTGTCTGTTTGAGCACCAAGGCGATACACTTGGAAGCGGTTAGTGATCTCAGCGCTGCAGCGTTTATTTTGTGCCTACGTAGGTTCATCTCTAGGAGAGGTAAACCTGAATCTGTCTATTGCGACAATGGAACGAACTTCGTGGGGGCAAATAATGAATTGTGTAGAATTCTCCGATCCAGCCTTAATTTAGAACATGAATTCACCAGCATCAAATTCGTGTTCTCCCCTCCCTTTTCGCCCACCTTTAACGGGATCGCAGAATCGGGCATAAAGAGCGCAAATCAGTCGGGCCGCGACACCAAGGTTTGTATGACTGTAAATAATTATTATCGTAGGGCCTTTATTTGTTCATGAAAATTATGTTTTTATTGAAGGTTTTAAATTAAATTGCGAGAGCTTACTCTTTTTTTCTTTTCCGCGCTATGGTTGTGTAACTCGGCAAGGCCTCCTGAAAAGCAGCGTGTCGGGCACCCCTCCGCTATGTGGGTCACGGTTTGCTTTGGTGCACCACAGTCGCAGCTTGGCACTACGAAAAAAAAATGGACACTTTTAGAGCTTGCATATTTACTTAAGTAAAGAAGGTATTATTTTGATGAAAAATATTATTTATTATTTTTTTTTAGGGATCTGTTAAACAAAACGCGATTAGAGAAATTCGCCTTGACAAAATATTAAAAAAATTTGGTATTTTTCTCCTGATTTGACAATTTTTAGAATGACATAACTATGGACTGCGATAATATTTTATCAACGTATCTAGGATTTGGTTAAACGAAATTTTCAATTTTCAGTACTTACATTTTTGCACTTTTTTTAAGAATGGCAAATCCAAATTATGTAATTTCTTTTGTGTATGAATGAGACAACATCAAGGTAACAGCAAAATTAATTTTATTTTTGAAGATTGTCAGCTGTAAAAAACTATTACGAACCTTATCATGGAAATGGATGGCATTTGGGACGACCTGTTTTTGAAATTTTAATTTTGGTTATCAAACGACAATAAAAAAAAAGTTCAATACGTAGATGTAAAACCTTGAAATCAACTTAAAAACAAAGAACAGAAGTAGCTATTGAATTACAGGACCTATGAACTCATGAATCTGTAAGAACATTTCGGCAATTGCATATATGTAAAGACCTGTTATAACGCGCCAAGAAAAAAAAAAACTCCTTTCCAAGCCATTTGATATGAAAACTTTCAAGAAAGCACCGAAATATGATCCTTAGATACCTTACGTACGATTTAAATTCTATTGGGGTATGATCAAGTGAAACTTCATTAAATATGAGAACAAAGTGCAAGTCCCGTGACATCAAAGACTAATCCTGAGATTAGAGATGTCAAGTGCCAAAGAAGAATTATTACGGTTTGACGCGTCCTCGGAGAGAATTACGCGAAAGCCACAGCGTAGTGCCATAGAGTATAACTACTAACAGTGGTTCAGTGATCTTGAGCGAAATGCCGTAAGGTTATGACTGCAAAACTACATTTGTTTGTTTTGATCGTTTGCTACAAATGGTTTGCAGTACAACCCGCACGGTATTTTGTGAACTATGTTTAAATAAATATGTTATGATTAAATATTAAGTTGATGCTTTTTATATGAATAGCAATAAATTAATCTACGGATAGACAAAATATTATTAATTTTACCAATTTAAGTAATATAATTGAATGTATATTATTATATACACATTATTATTATTATTATTATTATCGAAAACAAAAACTGTCACAGCGGGTGTGCGAGTGTACATTACACGATGTGCTTTTGAAGTAGCTAGCACCTCCTTTCCGCACGAGTCGATGGCCCCTTATATCATTGTATTTAAACAATTTTTATTTATACAACTATTAAGTTTGTAACCTATTTGTACAAATGACGTGTAAAAGTGTGCAATATTGTTCTTATTTACTGAATAAATGCTTTGACTTTGACTTTGAAATGAACTGCTTAAATATTAAATAATCACTTTTAGGTTATATTATATACCTATAGACATAATTTAAATTTAAATTTGTAATATTATTTGACATTTAATTTATCAAACAGTAAAATATATACAAAGCTACCATATTGATATCATGTAAAGTATGATAGGCTCTAATTTAGGTACTTATGTCTATCCAATCAATTTATAAATCAATTACTTAATCCATGTTAATATTAATAATAATATGTTAATATTAATATTTTTGTGGGAAATGAAAAGGTTTTAAATTATCATTATTATTATAGGTGGGATGGGCTGGCGGTAGCGGCGGTACAGTCGCTAACGTGTGAAATCACATTCGCGAAAACTCTTCCACCCAACGGTCGTTTGTTGGTAGGTACTCGAGAGTTCTCCGCACTACGCCCTCACCGACAGCACGATCTTTGTCTGTCTGCGTACCTCTGTATGTTAGTTATACTGTGCTGGTGCGTTGTTACTTAATGGTATGTTGTGTCTGTGCGTAATCTTTAGTACATAGGTACCTTGTATATAGCCACGGATTAGGATAAAATAGACATAAATAATTTTCTACGGTGACGTACTCATTTATACATAAAGGCACCTCAAGATAGTTTATTTTATTCTGGTTTTTTCTTACTTTGACATTAAAGTCACATCAGGCGAAAGACAAATGTCTTAAACCAAATATAAAAGTTATTTGTTTTACAAGGGTCCTAAGGGCCTGTTTCACCACTTCCAGATAAGTACCTGATAGTTATATGTGACATATAACGCATACAAAATGTGTTCCATTTTTAAACTTATCTTCTGGATATCACTTATCTGGAAGTGGTGAAACACGCCCTTAGAGTAATATTTTATTTGTCTATTCAGAACGAAGCCAATTTCATTACTACCTATGAGAAAAAAATAAAAGCTACGGGTACCTGGAATTTTGTGGTATGTAATAATTGTTGTTCACATTAGCTGCACCATCTACTATGTTTTCAGGAGTTTATATGTCACTATCAATACTCAAACTCATTTTGAATTATTATTTGCATTAATTTAGCTAAGACTAGCGTAATAATTTCTGAGAAAAAAAGAAATGAATAGAAGGAAGTATACACATGTATTTTTTTTTCCAGCTCGCATTACCACTGGCCAGTAACTTCCCAAGTGGCACTCAAAGACTGAAAAGCAGCTGAACAATGTTTTTCATTTATTATCGAAGCTGAATAGAATTACTCTATAAGAGCGGAGTCAAAGCTTTTTCAGATAACTCTTAAATGAGCACAAATTATTCAGCCTTCACATTGCTGTTTAAAAACGTGACGATAGCGTTTTATTTGCGTTGTTATAGGTAACAGTAGTTATAAGGACTGATGAAGAGAGCACGAGTTGCCCTTTATTCAGACTAAACCTTACATGTACACCTTAATTCATCTCTAAAACTTCAGCAAATTTTGCCGTATAAATACGTACGTAGACTTTAGTAGGCAGCAAAAGTAATACGTGTGATAAGTTTAGAATGGAGTTATTTTGATAATCGCGGATAAGAAACGGAGACGTTTAAGAAATTTATACTGATAGATAAAAAACCGTAAAAACTGCTTTCAAAACAACTTTATCATCTAATATCTGAATTAAATATTAAAGATAACTTATTTGTTTATATTACATATTTATATAAAAACACTTATTAAAATAACAATTTCCAGATATATTTCGACATATGGTCGGCTTCAGTGGAATTTGATACAATATATATATATATATATATATTCAGTGGAATTTGATACAATATATATATATATATATATATATATATATATATATATATATATATTGTATCAAATTCCACTGAAGCCGACCATATGTCGAAATATATCTGGAAATTGTTATTTTAATAAGTGTTTTTATATAAATATGTAATATAAACCAATATCTTAATGATATTATGACAAAATTATGTTTATAACAACGTTATAATTATCATTTAAGACAAAATTATGTTATAATACAAACGTGTGAAAATCTAGATAATGATAGTTAATTAGGTTATCATCAGTCTGCGGCTAGAAAAATCTTGCTTAAAAAATCAAATGAAATAAAAAATCATAAAAATATGTATATAGGTATATTACCAAAAGCTAAAAAAAATTTTTAAAGCTGCAACCTACATATTAGAGATAATAATATGCAAAATGATATATAAAATACAGATACCTGGAGTAAAGAACATGTTAAATACCATTTATGGCTTTTAAAGATGCCTGCGTTCACAAAAAAAATTGTTTTCCCTTATATATTTCTTAATAGTATTTCTTAATGTTGTCAGTAAAATCTGCGGGGGTAAATAATAACTTAATGCATTTTTGTTCAATCTTCAATCGGTTAGTGCAACTTAAAGCGAGTTTTGTAGACAGCAAAGTAGACGCTTCTAAGTTCAATATAGTTGAGTGTATGTTGAAAATATTGGTAGACCAGATGCTTTTATGTTAAAAGCTTCAGTAAAAGCATCTGTCAGACTGGTTTACATTTACATCAATAAAGTTAAAGAAACCAAAAAAAAACATGAATCTTTAAAAACTTAGATCTTGAGTCTTACGTTATGAATTACGAAGAAACAGAAAAAAGTTATAAGTCAAATTCAAATAGTTTATTTTGCAAAGTAGGTATATTTAATACACGTTTCACAAGTCAAAATATAATCTTATAAAATATATATACATATATGTAATAAAATAATAAATGTACATGAACTAGATTAAAGGTTTATTTAATTTATGTAGCAATATATATACGATTAAAATTATAGGTAAAAAATATATCTGGGGGCACGGCAGTGCCCCCGCCAAGTCTCGCAAAAAAACGCGAAACGGTAAGCAACCAAAGTTGTACTGATAGCACCCGAAATAATTTTTTTTTGGAGCGTGGCGTGCCTCTAATACTACGCACAGTACTGCAGAGCACGGAATACTGCTCCCACTACAATGATCCCAATAAAAGTATTCTTGCTCATATCTTCAAAATGTCACATTTAATCAAATCCATTATACAGAAAACTCGACTATACCCTACGATACAAAAAACGAGCCGAGCAAGAAGGGCGCAAGCACTTGTTTGTTCTATTTTTTACTAACATGACCACACGTTTGGCACTTCATATAAATATAGTGGCAACTTGCTAAACAAGGACACACGAGTACTTATCTCGCTCGACTCATTTTTCTCTTGAATATGCTATTATAACAATAGCAACCTTACTTGGAAGATAATACATTATAATTTAGTTAAACAAACAATTTACAGTGCACAGTCTAATTCTCTGTATAATGTCTTTGAATTTAATGAGCTATTATCACTGAATATTTTTCGTTTGAATTTATGTCAACTATCAATTTTTATATAGTGTGTTTGATACTGTCATCTAAAATAAAGTAATATGGTGGTCAGTATGGGAGGCCAGGCTCCATAATAAAATCTTGAAACCCCTTTGTGATACAAGCTAAAAAGAGAAGCGGAAAAGAAAAATAAAACAGAAAAGTGGACTCTGGCACAGAGTCAAGACACAAATAAAGCTTAAACCAATTTATTTAATCATATTTCCTTTTCTTTCGCGCCAAATAAAATGTGTGCTTGTTATAAGACTACAAGTACACCCGTAAGTATCAACTAAAATTGATGAGATTTTTGTCAGTGATTTTGACGTAGAACTTTTCGATATAATATATGGGCATGGTATTTGTACATCGTTTTCTAAACGGTGCCGGAAAACACGGGGAAGTAAACATGCATGCTCTAAGAAGAGTGTATTTGTCCCCAAAGAACGGTGATAAGGCTCAGCCTCTATCACGTTGTGTTGTAAAAATCGTCGGTGAAAAGAAGGTGTACGAATATGGACTTTCCAATGACGGCCCACACTCGGAAATGCCTCTGACACCCCTTCCTGGATAGTGTCTTGACAAAATGTATGTTAATTTTGAATAATTTTAATTAGGTAAAGTCAGTGAAATAAGACAAGGATCCAGTGAAACTTCGTTATATTCAGAGTAAATGTTTATTTACTTAAATCATTAATTAAATACAATTGGCATTAAAACAGAATGTTGACACATTATTAACTCCCGATACTTTAGACCATATCATTATTAATGAACTTCTAACTAACTGAGTAAATAGCTCAATATGTGAAATTAGTCCACAGCAAAGTGTTGATGTTTCTACGAGTTACTAACAAAGGCTGTCGAATTGTTCGAAACTACACATGGGAATGATGCCATTCCTAGTTCTGCTCGGTTTCATAGCTCGGGTAAACGGCTGGCTCACTTCAAGCTGGAATGTCAACAGTTAATTTAAACTGTGATTGTTTAATAATAATCTGATACTGTTATTTTAAGTTAAGTGTTTAACTTGCGAATGCTCTGTAGCATTGCTTGCGTGGATCCTGTTTTTCTCAGCGGATGACTGCAGTCCAAATTTCATGCTCCTAGTTCCAGCTATTTGGTCTAAGCTTTGATAGATCAATCTCTCAGTCTGTCAGTCAGTCAAGGTATTCCTTTTAGAAAGTGTCTAGCCTGCCACCAGCGGCCGTTAAGTAAAATAATATATTCTGCCACTAGCGGCAGAATAACAAAAATTAATATTTTACCACAAGTGTATGATTTTTGAAATGTAAATATTGCCTAATTCCGCCCATTCGAATAGTCTTGCTAAGAAAAAGGACAACACGACTCAGTACACCCCGACTCTATACAATCTTTTGGCGACTACCCTTAGAGTGTATATAAAAAGCCGAAGGCGCGAAGGGAGGGCAGCCCTCGCCCGCCGCCGTTACAACGGCCAGGCACCCGCGTGAGCCGTAGCGGCTGAGGCTGGTTGCCCAAGGCGACCAACAAACCGAAGCTGCGAAGGCGAGCTTGAGTGTCTGATCTTTGTTACGTAAGGGCGAAGGGGCTGCACTTCCCGCAGCACCGTAACCAATGCAGAAATTAATTTGTGTCACAAAAATACTCCAGTATTGATAGGTTCAAATGGCCCATAAATTAACTTGCCCATAAATTAACTACGACAACCAACGTGTATTGAATATTGTACCTTATCTAGTTGAAGTTAGGAAGTACATTTCAATGATCATAAACTTGTGGTAAAATAATTATTTTTGTTATTCTGCCGCTAGTGGGAGAATATATTATTTTGTTAAACGGCCGCTGGTGGTAGGCTAGACATTCCTTCTTTTTATGCCAATTCTTTTTTCCAAAATTGTACTTATTGGTACAATAGACTTATAATATACTTGTACCAACTTATTGGTACAAGAAGAATCTTATTAGTACAATGATGTATTGTACCTCATTCAAATTAGGTACAATTCATCATTGTATCAATAAGATTCTTCTTGGGTAACGAATATTTTTTTGCTTATTGTTATTAAAAACAAAGTTTTCGTCAACATTTGTACATGCAGCGTCCATTACACTAAAACAGCCGTAACTTGTTTGGAATACGAAGTGAGTTTGTGTTTTCTGAGCTCTATGGAAGCGAGCAATGTTCTGTTCTGAATGTATTCTCTCAAAGATACTCAACCAGCAGCTAGTTTTAACTGAAAGCAAACATGTCCGAGTGTAGTATGCGTCAACTTAAAAGACGGGTGTGAATATAGTGATAGAACGTCGCAGTTGTCAATTTTGGGCATCGATGAGAGAGGCAAGGTACATGTATTTTTTATAAATATATAGTGGATGTATGCTTGCCTATTACTGCCCCCAATAGAAAGCGTCACCAAGAAATTGGAAGAGTGAAAGCAGGCGAGGCGTTAATCAGTCTGTCCAGAGAGTTCCGCAAAATCTACGGAAGGAGACGTGTATTTGGGCGGTTAGCAGTTTTTTTTTTTTTTATTAAGTGGACTGTATATGCGGTAGCTAAATACGCTGTTTATGTCTCTAAATAATGAATGTGCTTACTCAGTCGATCAGAGGCGAGAGGCAACTGTCCTGCCTTTGGATTTGAAAGATAAGATTAGCAGAACAGAAGTGAAAAGGACTCACCTGCACCTTTGGTAACCAGCACAAAGTTTCCGTTGGTTTTCACTCCTCTGAAGGTCCGAAGTCTCCAATAACACTGCTGGCCGGCTATCCCCTTATGAAAAACTGAACACTGGAGCACTATTATTGTTTGTTATAGTCTTTTTGAGACGCGGAAATTATTATTTTATGTATTTTTATATTTTATACTGCGGAGACGCAATCATGCGTCGAAAGTTCACTGCGAAAGAGATTTTTTTTTATGTTGTCATACAGTAGACTTTCGCATAACGTCGCCAACAAAATGGCGTGATCTTCTCTCTCACTCGGTGCGTAGTAATTGATGCGTGAGTGGGAAAGAAAAGGGTATACCAGGAGTTGAACGACTGAGTATAGCGCGTATTTTAAATTTCAAGGAATTTGCGTAAACAAGACGAGTGACTGATACTACTCCCGTACTGCATGGGGGCTTAAAAACGATGAGGGATTTGGCAGTATGGTTTCATCATGAGTGTGTTCAGAAGTTACGGCTTGGGCCTACCACTGGTCGAACTGAAAGGATTTATCAATTAGTTAGTTAGATCTTATTCTAACTTTCAAGGGAGCGCCGGGCGTATTTGGCGTAATCATTTATCTCAGTTTACGCCACCTGGGAAGGCTCCTATCATGCACCCCAATTACTGCGCCGCTGATACCTCACTCCATTTCTACCTTCGTTACCGCCCCAGACTATGAGTATGTGCAGATGTGCAACATTTACAATGGTTAAATGGAATATTCCCTGGAGTGGTTAAGTGTAATTTCAGTATACCGAAAATATTAGGTGAAGCATTATAAATAAGTACTGACATGATTTTATATCGTTATCAAAATACTTAAATGATGTATTTATCTAATTATATCGATTTATTGCAAATACAGTAGTTATACGGAATGTCAACTTAATTATTACTAATTAGAGTTCACCACTGTTCCTCTTCCAATCAGCAGGTATGCAATGCATGACCTCTCATCCATCAAACTGATTCCATCAAATATTTGGGCGTAATGGTAGATGCAAATCTTACGTTTCAACAACATATAAACCTACTTGCTTCCAGAGTTTGCAAGCTTATTTTTTGTCTTCAAAAAACTACGATGCCTCGCTCACAAGAAACTGCTCAATCAAGTATACTCAGCCTTATGTCAGTCCATTCTAACATACTGCATTTCATCATGGGGTGGTGCTGCTTAGACTACTCTACTAATACTTGAACGAGCACAACGTACGATAATAAAGGTCTCAACTTTTCGGCCTTTTTACTTCCCAACCAGGGAACTATAGCAATCCTGCAAAGTCCTAACTCTAATGCAGCATAAATCCACACCATCCAACCCGGAAATAACAAACAAAAGACACATGGACAACGTCTACACTTATACACGCACATAAATATTAATAAAAATAATATTCTTCTTATTTCTAAGCCCGTACCTTTATAAAAAAATAAATAAAATAAATAAAATAATCAACTTATACGACCTTACCAGCTTTAATTGCAAAAATAAAGTCTCAGAATGGTTACAAAGTCTGTCCTACGATGAGACGGAAAATTTACTCTCTGTGGTAAATTAGATGTTGTAAGATACTATAATTAGTTGAAGTAGATAGTTTATTTAATTAAATTTTATGATTTTGTCTGAAACATTTAATTAATTTTTAAGTATACAAATTGGTATCTTTAATCTGAACTTCTGAATATCCTGACAAATTTTTAATACCTCAAGTACAGGTTACTTTCGTAGAAGTTTAGGTAATAACCTTTCATTAGCCGTAAGATGTTATTTTGAATGTACTACTCTTAAGTTCTTTTTACACAAATAAATAAATATTATTATTATTATTGTACAAACATCTCACAGATATGGTAGACAAGATAACTACTACCTACATACAAGATAACTCCTATCTGCGTACACCTACACACATTTAAAATGAACACAGTTCAAACTTACGTTTGTGTTAATACTTGTAATTCAAATACTAATTACTAATATGGCCATAGTTTGTTAATGATCGATGAAGCCAGAAATATTTATTAACTTTTCATTATACTAATAATTTAAAAAAAATACTTTTAACAAAAATATATCAACCAACCTCAAATGTTAGAGCAGTCATTCACTAAAACGTTAAAAATAATTGTATAATGTAATGACCGATGGCACCTAAAGAACACTTTTGCTGACTTTTTTCTTCCTGAAACATTATGTTATCTAGAAGTCAGCGTTCTCATATTGGTTTTTATGTTGCTACATCGTAGGGAATACGCCGACTTTTAGAAAATATAATGTTTCAGGAAGACAGAAGTTGGCAAGTGTTGTTTTGGTTTCTGATTTTTATGCCTAATGTACATTAGACATGTGCCTTAATCGCGTATGAATAAATAATAGTAATAAATATATCTAAATAAAACTGCTTTATTTTCATTAAACTTCTATTGTAGAAAATAAGATAACAAAGAACAAGCACATAGAACGCCCACTAAAGGCCCGATAACAAATAAAACCGTTTAAACTTGCGCTTGCTTTTTGTTTTCCATTTTTTTAATGAAGGTTTTGTGTGAATGCTTTTCTATGGGACAAGCTGAGAGCGATCGTTATTAGAAAAAAAGGACTTACTTACCAGAATAATTATTATTGAAAGTCTGTTATATATCTAGTAAAAGCAATGAACATAATATATTTGAAATGGATAAGTAAACATTGTTTCCATTGACAACGTCTTTGACATGCTAAAATTTCAACTTTTGGTAAGTGTTTATAAGAACTTTGCTATTGAAAAATTGTTTGTTGCTGTTTCTAGGTAATAATAGTTCTTTGCTATTTCTAGGTAAAAATAGTTCGTTGCTATTTCTAGGTAAAAATAATTCGTTGCTATTTCTAGGCATCTATTTGACTTTCACAAATTTTATATTGTGTAAAAAATGTTTTTTTTTTGTCTTAAAGACTTGATCTAAGTAGGTAGGTTGATGGTCAAACTTTTTATTGTTGTTTAAGATAAATAGCAGTAATGAAACACACGACAACCAGCGTCCTCGAAAAACGAAGTTTGTAATAACACGTTCGCGTCTCCTTATGCTACAGTGTAGCAAGTGCTACGTCTCTTTATGCTACAGTGTAGCAAGTGCTACGTCTCTTTATGCTACAGTGTAGCAAGTGCTACGTCTCTTTATGCTACAGTGTAGCAAGTGCTACGTCTCTTTATGCTACAGTGTAGCAAGTGCTACGTCTCTTTATGATACAGTGTAGCAAGTGTTACGTATCTATATGCTGCAGTGTAGCAAGTGCTACGACTACTATGATTTTCCTATTTTACTATAACTTTCCCTTTTTAGAATCACTACCTCATGGTCTGCACGCGAGATAAATAACTCTGTTTCTTTTTTTTATTACAATTGTGATAGACATTTTTAGGACAGGAGCAATTTGAACATATTTTTGTACACTGATAAATATTAGAAAAAAAGAACAATTCATGTCGCAAAAGCGATATCAAACACAGTAATAAATTTAAATAGGAAGCAGAGCCATTGTATTTTTTGGTGCTACTGTTGGAAACTCTGATTGGGACTTGGATAAGAGAACCATGTCTAAAAGAATCAATCTGGTCGTATAGATTTCATATTCATATATTCAGTAAAATACATCGTCAAGTTTACAAAACAATACATCAAGCTATTTTTAGGAAGAAATCCGTTAGAGATCAAAAGTGACCGACATAGCCTGCCGACTTAGTAAGTTGAAAAATCAGTGGGCTGGCTATGTTTGTCACCAAAACATGGCCGTTTGGGCCGAAAGGCTTTAGAATGGAGACCACGTACAGCAAAGCGTAGCGTAGGCTGACCTCGTCCCCGCTGGACCGATGACTTAAAGGACGATGCGGGTAGCGGCTTGATGAGGATGACGGAGAATCGCCATGAGTAGGAAAATATTGGAGAGGCCTATGTACAGCAGTGGATGAACACTGGCTGATGGATGAATGGATGGATTTTTAGGTAGGTTCAACAATAACACCAGTAACAAAATTAATGATAACCTTATTTTAACGAGTAAAACACGTAGGTTAATACATTGGTAGAAAAAATGTCAAATTATAAATAAGTGTGTCAAATTATTTGACAGAATACGCAATGCTGATCATCAAAGATAAGTGTTTTAATGGAATAAAAATATCTTATAACGGCTCACCGAATTCCACTTAGAGCCGGAGATAGCAGAAAAAAAAGATGTCCTGGGGCGAAACTGATTGTATTTATAAATAAAGTGATATTGTGAAACAGTACATGTGTTTTTATCAAGACGATATTGATGATGTTTCACTAAGTGCCGATAATCACAATTATTAATAATAAATAAAAGATCTTGTTGAGCTGGAGGTCAGGGAAAAATAAAGGGGGGTGGAGGAGTTTCTTCAGAAAGACAAGAAGTCCCAAAATTTAGAGTATCAGTGTGACCACAGAGAAAGACCATACAAAGAGAGTTATTAGTATTTATCTACAGCTCACCTTGATGACACAGCTTAATTTTTTTTATTATCATAGTAACAAGGATGTCTTAGTAACCACGTCGTGCTTTTTACAAAATTTTATTTCCTTCCAAAAATCGCTATAAGCCATAAAGTCACTAATTGTTACTTCTTGAATAAGTTTGCGTCCTTTTTGTCATGTTTATAGTAAGTAAAACAATAAAGATTATTTTTTTGTATAAAAAGCTTTTAACTTTTAAAATAACCGGTATATATAACTATTATGATTAGGATCTCTTTAGTTTAAGGTAACAGTCTGAGATAGGACCATGGTTATTTATTTCTTGATCAAAATGAAAAAAGAATGATTGAACACATACTTACTCTGTCATACATACCTACGCTATCCTTGAGACGTGTACTTGCGTTCGGACTACGGTGTAGCGGGAAAACTATCGTAGCACTGCTACGTTGTAGCAAGTGCGGACTCGAGTATGTCTGATATATGTGCTGAGACGAATTCTTAAGAGGTTAAATATATCGTTTGTCGCTGGTTCTAGCTCGTTGTACCAAACGTAAGGGAAAGGATTGCACAAAAAGCTTTTAATGAGGTCTCCGTAAATCTGATTGTGTTATTCTAGAAACGAAAGGACTTTGTAACTCAGAAAGAGGTCAAATTAAAAATAAACAAATTGAGTTTTGATAAGGTTTTAACCATTTTTAATTACGTTTGCACTGTTTTTTAAAAAGAAACTGGAATTAATAGTGAAGTGAACGAAAATCTTGTAAAATAGATCGAAATATTTTCAAATTATTTGTTTTTTTTTGTATGACCGCTGCTACGGTCTAGTGGTTCGAGTACTGAATACTAATCCAAGGGTTCAAATCCCCTAAGAGCACATTTGCTTTCCATCTGCGTGCTTTGAAAAGCATAACGCGCTTTGGGTTCAAATTGTGCCCATCACCCATCACGCTGGCAAATAAAAATCGTCGATGAAACGTCTACAAAAGTAGACTGTGACTTGCAATTTACAGTCCACACACAGGAACACCTCTTTTACACTCTTTGGGGATTCATGTCGTGATGATGTATTTTTTTATCCATTTACGGCGAAGCAAAGGGTTATGATTTTGACCGGTATGAATGTTCATCTGTTCCCTGATAACTTCTAAACTACCTATCATAATTTGACAAATGAGGTAATTGTTTGAAGAGCCTTGATTGTCCGCTAGTTATAGGATACGTGACGTTATATTAAATTGAATTGAGCGCTCTATAGAGGGCATAAAGTCATAAACTAAAACAAAAATATGTCTTAATTATGCCGTATTGAGTATCAAATGAAAGGGCTTAATACGCACATTTTAAAAATATATATATTGTTAGCTATTGCTTGCGGCTTTGCTTGCCTTCACCCGATAATTTGGAATAATTTCTATAAAATCAAGCTTGACTCCAATCATTCCCAAAAATATATATAATAAATACGTATGTATATGTAAAGCGGCTCTGCATATACTTTATCACGAATTTATATCCCCAAAACCATTTAAATAAAAAATGAGTTCAGAAACTAGAACGCAACTACTGCAATATCACGCTCTAAAAAGTATGAAACCAGAAAATATACTCATTTTCAATTGTTATGTACAAAACTTATTATTACAAAACTTAAAACTATTCAAAACTTATTGTCTATTAAATAAACAACTTACACGTAAAACATTTTAATGTATTTAATAAATATTCATAGTAATGTTCAGAGGATAGCCATGGTCATATGCCCCATACCCTAAAAAGAAAAAAACAATACATTCGTCAGTGATCATAAGCTTTAGAGCAAAGTGGCATATGACCACGGCGATCCTCTGAATATCACTATGAACATTTATTAAATACATTAAAATGCATTACGTGTAAGATGTTTATTTAACAGACGATTAGTTTTGAATAGTTTATGCATAACAATTGGAGATGAGTATATTTTGTTGTGTCATACTTTTTAGAGAGTGATATTACAGTAGTCGGGTTTAAGTTTTTGAACTCATTTTTTATTGTTATGAATGAATAGTTTATTGATTATCATATTATTGGATCCGATATACCGTAAACCACAAAAAGAACCATTTATCTACAAAACTGCTTCCGTTTGAACCCTTAATATATTCCCGATAACTTCAAAAGCAATGAATACGAGATACTATGTTACAAACTTACTAGAAAAAAGATTGTCCCAAATGTAAACCTTATTATAAAAATGTTACGAGTCTAAGAATAGCACGCGTTAAATTGGTATTCCATTTAATACTCCAACGATTGCTTCCAATTATAGATAAGGCCTGAAATCCATTAGTTCGTTTCAAAATGAAAGCAGTTTCTAATTTCTGAACATTACTTTCCATCTTTATAGTTATTGAGCCCTGAATCCAAATTAAACGATCATTCGAAGAGATTTGAACCAGTAATTGAAATATTTCTGTGATCTGATTATCGTGTGATCTTTTATGAATTGCTCCCAATAATTAGGATTTTCAAGCAATGTTGTGTTATTTACGTTGAAAATGATCCTGAAACAACTACTATAAACATACCTTATAAAGTTGGTGAGAGCATCATTTACAAAGTTATAAATAATATAACATATTTTTGCAAGAAAATCTTAACTGACATTAAACTTTTGTCAAGTAATGCTATAAATCACATTTATTTATTACCTTAATTCAAAAATAAAAAAAATTGCTCATTAGTTTGAGAATGAGATTCGTCACAACAATCCCCTCAACTGTAGTGGTGGAAAGTAGTAACGCTTCTATAGTGGTGGGTCCACTAGACCCCATTAATATACAATTGATGACAAAAATAAATGTTTTATAATATAGATGTTTTTTTTATTTAACTTTGAAATCAAACATTCATGAATGCAATTAGATGCAAAATCAACAAAAGGAAAATTTTACGTGCTAGTAGACGGGTCCCGTCTCTGACTAATAGTGCTACAAGCGCTAGTGGACGGGTCCCGTCGATGACTCAGTAAATCGACATGTGGTTTTAAAGTGGTCAAATGACACGTTCCGAAGCATTCTTTCTCTTTTAAACTTATATTGACATGATGGGAAGGAACAGGCCGACTATATAATCGCAGATTTCTATTTAATAACGTAATTGATAAATCAGTTTTCGAGCCACTGAGTTGACCTTCCAGTCTTGTTTTCGCCGCGGTGAAGTGCAGTGCAGTATTGTTCATAAATATTTATTTTAAGGGATAATCATGGACCAAAACAGCCAAATGTGAGCACTAGCCCATTAAAGACTTCATGTTTCTTAAAAAAAAAAAAAGTTTATCTGAACATTGGAAACTTTTACGATTCTTAAGTGTCAATTGATTGAAGAGGTTTTTTGCTTTTCCTTATTTCTAGATTTAAATGAGGGTTACGGTTAAAAATCCCGTAATTTGCTATATTCAAAAGATGGGAATTTTATCCAGATTTAGAAAATTTATACTTTTAATGGGGTTTTCATACAACATTCGCGGAAAATAGACTAAAACGCATGACGCGGCAAAAAGCGCTTATTTCTTGCTAAACTCGCGCTTGTAGCGTTTCACTCGTTTTTGCACTAGCACGTGAAGAGATTTCTATTTTTTATTTAGGTTATACAAATCAGTAACCTTTACCAGAACTGAAAACATGATATCGAGAAAAAATATAAAATGGTATGGAAAATATGGTAAAAACAATTTACAATATTGTTTACTTAAACTTAAAAGTATGCTTTTGAAAAGCATCAGAATAGTAAATAAAAACGTTATTTAAGAAAATCCTTCATCTGAAATATATCTAGAGTGGTGGGTCCAATGGACCTGTGTATTTGACGATACTGACCTAAGAAGTAGCAAGCAAAACATGTTCATCCAACTACGCGTGCCTCAGCTTACTGCCGGAAGGTACCTTGAAGCGGAAGGGTTTACAGAGCCCGTAGCAGGTTTAATACACGTTCAAAGTTTGAACAAGCGTCCAATGGACCCAATACCACAGTAAAGGGTTAAGTGAGTTTTGTTTTTGAATTAATTTTGCGTTCCCATGCATAATTTTACAGAAAATTAAACAAAAGTATGCTATTTGAAGATAGTTTTATTTTAATATTATTTATTATTTAGTACTATTTATGTTTAGCCAGCGTGGGTTTCACAAGATTTGTTAGTCTGTTTTCCGAGAAACCTATAGATTTATATTGTATCAGTACATAGATGTATAGTATCAGGGCTTTTTATTGAATAAAATATGTAAATACAGGATAAGAATATAATTTCGTAATAGGCGTATGAACCTACGAAATTGCTGAAATTTTCTTACAGATTCATGAGTTCGTAATTTCTGTTACTTCCATAGTTTTTTTTTTGTTTGAAAGTTGATTTTCATCATCATCATCTGTCATCTCATGCAAACAAAACATGCCGACCTAATGTCATATAGGTGAGCACTCAATTTTTGTCTCTCTTTGTATGTATGTGGATCGCGGACGGCCCTCACACACGGGCAGGCGGAAGCGTGTTGTTTGTGCGGACCGACCGCGATCACCACCCAGCTATGGTTGTGAGATGCTTGCCTATTGCTACTATAATTTAATATAAGTACCGAACTCCGCAATCACTGATAAACCCTGTGGGTTTTTGTTGATTGTGCATTTTTGTAACTAGGTTAAGATTTTTGAAAATAAAGAAAATATTAAAAAAAAATATTTCAAGGTTCAAGATTTTACATCTGCGTAATAAGTTTTGTTTTTATTGTCAGTTTGATAACAAAAATTTAATTTTCAAAAACACTTCGTTCTAAATGCCATCCGTTTCTATGATAACATGCATAATAATTTTTACTGCACACATTTTATAAAAATTAAATTGATGTTGCTGTTAGCTTAATGTCATCTTATTTATAAACAAACAAAATTATAAAATTTGGATTTATCGTTCCTAAAAAAATGCAAGAATATTAGTACTGAAAATTAAGTTTCCGTCAAATTTTCCATAGTAAACGGCAATTTCATATTGTTTTTTGGTTTTAAATTTTTAAGGTCAGCCAAGTTATTTACTAAAACTTGTCTCGAAAAAAAGCAGTCAAAGACTACATGTTTCCATCTGCGACGATCCTGACACACATCTACCTAACTAGACGTTATATTCATAGAGCTCGAAAGTTCAAAATGCATCAGGAGAGCAAACTAAGAAGCTTTGGTCCCCACGGATTTATGTTTACCTCACACAGGATGCAAACTTCATCCAAGTTGGTTCAGTATTAACATAAGATGTTGTAGCTGTGTACTAAACTGCAGTTAAGTTGCACCAAGTATACACAAGTAGTTTTATTTCATGAACATTAAGTTTAAAATGTATGGCTTCCCGCACACCAATAGGTAAATTGCACCGATTTATTCGAATTTTATTACTGTGATATTACTGATAAATAGTATTCCCCGGGTACAATCAGTTTGTATTTCATTTTGTACACCTTTCAAAACAGCTTAGTCGGCAAGACCATGAACTTTCAATCTTTAGACCCGGGTTTGAATTTTGTTAGTGGAACACGCAACAATGAATATTTAGAATTTATGTTCAAAGTACCTATGAAAATCCAAAATTTTCTTACAGATTCATGATTTTATAATTCCTGTTTTTCAAATAAAGCTATTTCCACCATTTGTTTTTTGTTTGAATGTTGTATTCAAGAATTTCAAGGTTTTATTCTACATTACGAAATTTAAATTTTGAAAAATATTTTTTTTAAAAACAATTCATCCTAAGTGCCATCCATTTCCATGATAAGATTCGTTATATTTTTTTCGAGATGATCCTTTTTAAAATTAAATTAATGTTTCTGTTAGCTTAATGTTGTCTCATTCAAACAGCAAAAAAAAAACATAAAGTTTAGTTTTGTCCTTCCTTAAAAAAAAAAGTATTGGTACTGAAAATTGAGTTTTCTACAAATGTTTCATACAAAACGGACATTTCATAGGTGGGCATCTAAAATTTTTTTTTTTTGTTTACTTGTAAACTGTTAGGTAAACGTATGTCTTAATTAGAATGTAAAGGTGTTCGAATGACGGCGATTGGAATAACTTCTATCCCGCTGGCATGTACTCGTACAAATCACTGGTGAAAAGTGGTTTTATGGATATTGACTGTTTAAGTGATAGTCCATACACTTCTAAATACCTCTGATACCTCTGATACGACGTATTTGTCGTGACGATATATATATTTCTGAGATGTAAATTAAAATAATGTATAACGAAGATCTTTTACATTATAATTCTATTTATTACTCAAGAGTAACGCTTTTATTCTTCTCTTTCTTCTGCTAATGTTTTCACCTCTTGTTAAAACCTAACATTATTTTTTTCGATTTAATTAAAGAGTTGTGCTCTTGTCAATGGTGTCCTCTCCATTCACTTTTGCACTCCACCTTTTCGTTAACTTCTTGATACGAAACGACATTTACTTTTCTTATGATTTTTTTTTTCTTAATCACTGTACAGACACAAAAGAAAATCAGAAGGGTACAGAAATAAGACAAAATATAAAACACAACCTAAGTAATATTGTAAATCTAAGGACATGGTCATTGAGAACACTCTCATAGAATGTTCTCCTAGGTCTCTCTTTCTTTTCCCCTCCACTTTTCCTTCAATTATATTTTTGAAAAATTATCGTATTCTTTCAGATGTCTCAGCATCTTTTCCTTTCTCTTATCGATGATCTTCATCAAAACTTGCTTTTCGTTTACAACCTGCAGGACTTCTTCATTGCTCTTTTTTCCATCTAACTTATTTTTTCCATTCTTCGCCAACACCACATTTCAAAAGCTTCCAGTCTTTCTCCAAATTTCTATAACATTGTAATGATTTTTATTTTTCAACTTATTTCATTGCGGTACAGAAACGAAGAAGAAAAGCAAATCTCGATGTGAGGAGCTCTGTACCGGGATTTGAAACCGGTACTTCTTACTTAGCAGGCGAGAGCTTTACCAACCGAGCTATCCAGGCCTCAAAACACATGAGTATATTCGCAAATTTACTAATATGTGTAATAATATACCACAGCATTAGAATCCGGAAAACTGTAAAGTATAAAATCTTTCACTTTAAAGTCAAAAATAGGTGCGAAGCCGAGCAGAACGAGGAAGAGCGTGTTAATTTTACATGTAAATAGTGAGCTGAGCCAAGCAGAGTGGAGTAAGGCGACTACCTCTTATGTTTACAGAAATATAGTAATGCCTAGTCAGATTGTGATATACCGAATTCTATGAAATGCTGACAAAGATTAATACTCAAAGTTTAAACAGAATTTATCATTTCTAAAAATTTGCTTCATTAAAAGATGAAGCCGAGCCACGATCTGGACTGTAATCTAAATAAATTTAGCGATTTGTTGGTTGAATAACAAGAAACACTACATATTTCTGGAAATTTAAAACATATACATGACCATGGATGAATTTCGTCCATGCTATGACTTGCTCAGAAAATTAAACCGCATGCTCTACTGACTATACCAAACCACTTCCATTATTATTAAAATTGTTTATTTATTATACTCATTAAATTATTAAATAATTTATAATATTTTATATTATATTATTATATTATAATATTTTATATTATATATTATATTTATATTATAAATTATTTTGTTTGATTATTTATTGGTTATTGGTATAAATTTTTAATGATAATTTGAAACGCTGTGAATAAAAGAACACTTTGCCCATATACATTTTTAATATCTACTCATTATTTTCTTGAAAAAAATAGTCGTTTATGCTACAAGGGCGAAAAGGAATAAATTACGAGGACGATTTAAAAGACGAGCCTAGCGAGTGTTTTAACGTAACCGAGTAATTTATTGCTCCTACGCCCGTGTATCATACTACGTTTTTCAATGCATAGTGTGAAGAAATAAAACAAATATAATCTTGTGAACTTTAAATTATGATTGGCTCAAAAGGACTGTATCCCGAGCCGTTAAACAGTGGAAAAAAATGTATGGTACACAGGAAAGGTTGCAGGTTAGCCAACCATTGTAAATAAATAAAAAAAAAAATAATAATAAAGCCCTAGGGCAAAATAATCGACTTTCTGTTCGGTTTTGATGAATAAAAAGTGGGCCTTTACGAGCACTTGCATTGAAAAAACATTTATTCTCATAAGCCGTAAAACTATAATTTATCTATCAAACTGATCAGTAGAGCATGCGTGGTTTCATTTTATGAGCACGTCATTTATAGACTTTGTATGTATTTTACCTCTCCGAACCTGTATTGAGATTAAAACTTTCAGTACAAGCAAAATAGTAGGTAGCTCTGGACAGAGCAGAACAGACATCCGAACTTATTCCTGTAATCGGATTAACTGAACATTACGCTGCTATAATAGTAGACCGTTTTTCCGACATTCGCCCGTTAGGGCAGCCAGAAATACGAATTTTCGAGGGCTTTTTTTATTATTTTTGGAGACACCGTTGCAACGCAAAGTGGAGGTGCGAGAAAATTGAGGCTCGATCAAAGTGAGGTTTTGGCGAGCTTTCGTTTGAAAATACTGATTTAAAGTCTTATTGAATGAACGCTTGTAAAAGTTCTGTTACATCTCTTGCATTTTTAATTTGTGTTTTTATTTGGAATGCGCTCGATTTGTTTTTTTTTATCTCTTTTCGGACACGTCAATATTACGTAAACACCTATTCTTAAGGCTAGTAAAATTGCTGGGAAAATCGTAAAATTTACAAAATTAATAAAATCCATGTTTATTAGGAAATATTTTGTTTTTACAACTTTCCGTGACCGTAATCTTAAACTATACACTCAAAGCTCCTTAGTATTGCCAATATTGCAATTATTTGAAAATTTATTTCCAAATAATTTTCAAAATATTGGAGTTTAAATTGGATTTTTGAATTATTCCAATTCAATAAAATAAAATAAATAAAACATTAAATACGTATATAAAAAAATAAAAATAAAAAACTGAAGAATTCAGATAGTACTCTTCATTTTTATAAAACACATCTGCTCATGTGACTAGTTTTCCATATAATCCCGTATCTGACGAGAAATGGGTAAAAAACATTTCTTTTTTCATGTTTTTGTAATTAGACGTAAAGAGTATCATAGCTACGTAGGTCACTACATAAGTTTTGAAATGCGCGTAATTTAAAAATGGAACGCAATTGTGTTATCTATTTTTAAATAGCAAATTTATTTGAAAATCGTACGTAAAAGGTCGTTTACAAAAACTTGAAAAAAAATGCCTTTCGCGGTGTTATTACGTCCTCGTATCCCACTTTTTCTTCTGCTACGATGAAGTTTAAACGAGAACATTTGCGTGCTTTGAAATATAAGATTTTAAATGTAGTTTATCTGAAGTTCTATGCTTTGAACGTTTAAAGTCAGCTTTAGCTGAATCTGCTGCATCTCGGGCAACTATTTTTAGATGGTTCAACGAATTTGAAAGGGGCAAAACTAGCTTTGAAGATGGTGACAGAAGTGGACGCCCGCGAACAGCAGTTAGGTACAGAAAATGTGTGCATTACAGAATTACTGGTGCGGGAAGACCCACGAATCACATAAAGGGACATCGGTGAGTTCGGAGTTCATAGAGTTCACACCATATTGCATGAACATCTTGTCATAAGGAAGCTTGTTGTCGTTAGATACCACGTTTGCTCTCCAAAACGGAAAAAGAGGCCCACGTGGAATGATACCGTGAGATTATGGGACTATGTTTTTAAAATGGGAGATCAAGAAGTGTTTCCGAAATCATCACTGGCAACGCAACATGGATATATCAATATGATCCGAAAAACAAGAAGCGTTCGTCGATATGGGTGTTTCCGGATGGCCAGTTGCCAACAAAGTTGGAAAGACCTCGGAACATTGGATAAAAAAAGGATACTTAGTCAGTTTTTTTTTTCACGGAATGGACATCTTGCGACATCAATGCTAAAGAACTGCAGGTCAGATAAAATTCAGAATGTTACACAACAGTCGCGTTGCCGAAAATTTGTAAAGCTGTGCAGAAGAGAATACCAAAATCAGGCTCCAGGGAATGATTCTGCACCACGACAACGCGTCTTCACACACCTCTTCAGAACAAAGGCGTTTATTCAAGAATCTGGTATTTCAACCCTGACCCACCCGACTTAGCTTCGTGTGATTTATTTTTATTCCCAACCATCGAGGATTAAATAAAATGAAAGTTCTTTTCAAGTGCCGAAGAAGCGGTGGCTGCCTATGAATAAGCTATTTCTGATCTGTTGGAAGAAGACTGGAGTAAATGTTTCCAGGGCTGGTTGAGGCGGATAAAACTTTGCATAGAGAACAATGGAGAGCACTTTGAAAAAATATAATATAAATTTTATGAATAAATTGTTAACTTTTCGCGTGTCTCAAATCTTATGTAGAGACCCACTTTTTAATAAACATGTAAAAACGCTAGAAAACGATGGAACCTAAGATTAAGGATAAATAAATGTGTAAGCAGAGTTTCAATTTCTCAAATCGATAGGATGCGACTTCGAATATCATATGTTCACAAGGGATAGTCACCCAAAATCTCAAAACTATTAGTGCAACTATTCTTTGTAGATCTTTGTGGTCTGACTGACTGCATTACTTTCAATTCACAATCCACACTCGGAAACAACTCTGACACATTTTTGTCCAAATGTCCTGAAGACGTATTTTATTTTGTACGATCTCTGCTTGCTTTTATAATCATTTAACGTCTAGTCTTGCACAATGGCAATACAATAGGGCAAATTATGGTTATCAGAACAATAGCAATATAGCTTCGACTATTTAGTATTGACTACGTAATCGCTAGAGACAGTTGCACCCTTTAAGCAATAAATTACCACTTACGGAAGATTCACTCCGCATAACTAGCGAAAACAGGCGCGTACTTACGACGATCTCGGTCGAAGGCGGTCGAATGCCAATACGAAATTCTGCCGAGATCATCATACGTACGTGTCTATGTATGTGTGCGTCTGTTTTCACTCGTTGTATGGAGTCGGCCTTCTGGTAGTTTCTTTTTTGTGCTTTAAGTAAGATTGTCATGTTTACCAATGTACCATTGAAACCTTATATACAAAGTGATAAAGTTTTGTGACCTGCTTATTGCAACAATAAAAAAATATCAATTAAAGTTCTCTTTTTATTTTTGATTTTTGTATCCCCTACTGTAGGGATATTGTTTTGCTATCGCCGTCATGTTACGTATCTGCGGTTTCTCTCTTTGTTGATATTTTTCCATGTGATGACAACTAGTTTCTATTTCTTTAGTATAGAGGCTATTTTCGAAATTTTGGGTAAGCAGTCTTCCTTACCCTTATAATATGATCCAACAAAGAAAATAAAGGACAGTTTATTTGTTGTTACGTTTTCAAAATTGCTTTGAATCATATTATACCATATAATTTTATGAAGTCGCAATAATATAAACATTGCAGATTATTACCAAGTATCTCTAGAACAGAGGCTGCAGCTTTTTTGAGAGCCTTTGAACCTGTCAAAAGTTCAATAACCTGCAGGTGAGAAGGGGCATCGTTTACAAAACTTAAACGGCTTACAGAGCAATGACAAGACTTAGCAAATAGGGCCGCTTCCTAGAGGCAACCGCCAGGGCAAGACTGGGGCAACCACCAGCATCAGGACAAGACTGGAGCTACGGCTGGACGTGGTAGCATGTGATCGGATCTGCCAGCAGAAATAACAGATTGGTCCGACCACCTGGCCATTCCATTAATCCAGCAGGGTCTTTACAGGCCCAGTGTTTGGTACCCGTCACCCTGGAGAGAGTACGGTACGGGGCATGAGATGGTCTTTCAAAGTTGACAAATGCGTGCTTATTTAATAGCTGGTGCTACGGGATATCAAGCATAATGTTTAGCATATTTCTGCAGGTGGAGGCCTCAATAACTATCTTGGGACAAAACTTGGCGGAGGGAGTTCAGTATATACCTACATCGCTCCAAAGCGTTTAGTGCTGCTGAGCTTGAAAAACTGAGATGCGAGGCTATTCTTATAATGGATATTTAATGTACCATAGTGAATGTTTTCTTTTCCCATACTGACGGCAATGGGGAAACAGAAATAACCCACACGTTGATCTTTGGAATAAGGATACGGTTTTTATCCGAGTATCATAAATAAAAAAAAAAAAAAAAAAAATAGTTGTCGGATACTACAACTTCGAAATGTTTAATAAAAAAGAAAAATAACCTTACTCGAACTATAAGAAATTTTGAGTTTTTAGAAGTTGGCGATATTCAGGAAATTGTATTTTTAATACTGCTGACTTCTTTAGATCATGACACAAAACAAGTCAATCAATCATAACGTTATTTCTTTCTTTTTTCAGCCAAGCTTGAAATCGGTTTACACATTTTTATATACCGTTTATTCAGTGTTTT
Source organism: Ypsolopha sequella (assembly GCA_934047225.1). Classification (NCBI taxonomy): domain Eukaryota; kingdom Metazoa; phylum Arthropoda; class Insecta; order Lepidoptera; family Ypsolophidae; genus Ypsolopha; species Ypsolopha sequella. The sequence continues at coordinate 28,902,609 of OW203987.1, forward strand.
ATGTTTTCTGGAGTAGGGTAATATTTCAGAAAAGCCACGAGTATTGGTAAGAAACCGCTTGAAGCTATATATAGAGAAACCTTGTAAATCATGTGGCAGCCTCGAGGCGGCCGGCTAGTGCCAGACTGCGCGCATAAAACCGTGTAGTAAATCTTACATATTTCCACTAACTATACCTTTTTACTTACAGATAAATGGAGTTGGACTTAGTTGGACCAGAACAAACGATATATTGGCCATTTCTGAAGCATTTTCTAAATTTAAACATTCATAAAAATATATGTTAAATTGTACACTTTTTTGCTATGTTCCTTCAAATCGAATGTTAAGCGGTCTATTTCTAAAGGATTTTAACCCACGTGCCTGCACCATTTTAACGGGTATAGGTGGGTATATTGACGTAGTTAAAGAGATTTTTGTTAACCGATGTCTTACCTATAATACAAATTGTACCTATTGGAGCTGAAGGTAGGATAACGGAATTTGGCCTAATTGGAAATGTATTTGATTGGTTTATAAAAAAAAAATACTTAAAATATAACAGCGAATATAAAAAGTTTTGCAAAGTGTGAAGTCCTAGGGCAGGGGCCGGTAAATAAAAAAAAACATAGGCAGTCATGGGGACTGCCAACAGACGTGAAAACTTTACTGTCAAAATGACATCGGTAACGCGAACCCATAAGAATTTCTCCTATATCAAAACTGCTCAACGCGCCTAAAGAAACTTTCACTTCAATTGAAAATGTTTTTTTTTTCGCCTTGTCTGGTGCTAACTACTAAACGATCGATAATTTTTTACTGTAGACCCCTGAGAGTGTAATTTTGTCTACCCCGTCTTAAAGTTTTTTTATAATTTATTATATTTTGTATTAAAGTTTTAAAAGGTAAGATAGGCACGCGTTTTTATTTTCAAAAAGCTTGCTTACCTCGACAATACCGTGTAAAGTAAATTCAATCTACGGCCATACCCGGGCTATATATAATATATTTTTTTGTTGTATAATGGTAATCTACAAAGATTATAGAACATGAACCACAAGGCTTTTGTTGTTTTTTTTTTTTAATTTAACTTTTAATTCCGTTACAATTCCCGAATTTACTAAAACTAATCTGGGAAAATTTTAGCTTAAATAAATTGTTGAATTGAACTTAATTTTACTTCTTTTGATTTTACGAGAACTATGCAATTCCGTTACTTACCGTATCTCACGTTATTTAATTTGGGTTAATGTTTTGCTTAAGGTATTAGTTATATTTGTTGTGTTTAACTAAAAATTTAGTTTTTTTTGGTACGGAATATTATCACCATTCTGAAAATGTTCTTCTTTCCCAGATTTTAGACTTACATCAGAGTGTGCGGCAGCCGCAATACTATTTTGAAAGTAGTGGGAGGTAGGTGCGGGTGTCCTATCAGCCATCACTGGACGACACTACACGTTAAATAATGTTTAAATAATTTTTAATCATCAAAATTGTTTTATATTGATTTTCTATGAGTTTTAATTTTAATTTTATTGACATTTTAATTTCTTTTATTGACATGCTGTTCGTGACATTTTTGTATTTTTCTTTTTCTCATTTTTCTGTGTAATATGATGTTGTGTTTTTTTTATGGAACCCAGTTCTGATATAAATGATTTTTATTTTTTTATTTTTATTTTGTTATTAGTTGTACACCATTCTTTATCTATAACCATAATTTTTTTTTTACAAAATATGAGAAATAAACCCTTGTCATGATATTGTTGTGATAATCGTCACGATACCCTGAGCTTTTAGGATTTATACCTCAGACCAATCAGAAGCAAGAGAGTAAAGAAGGCGTGGATTAAGAAATTAAGACAGACAGTTATCGCTTGTGATTGGTTCTCTAGCGGTGTTATAATATGTTTGGCCAATCTGGTAATATTATAACATCGGTCAAACAATGTAGGTACTTATAAATTTGCATTTGACCCTTTTGTAGTATGGGAGTACAAAAAATAGTTAAGTAGTCAGCTCACGAAATAAAAGGCTTCCAAACTTAGAACTTATAAAAGACTAGCTGTTGCCTGCGACTTCGTCCGGGTGGAAGATAATGCGACCACAGTGTACTCCCTTGGGAATCCCGCAATATAAAGTATTCCAGTTTCAAAATAAGGTTATCAAACAGTGATCTCCCTTTCTTCTTTCTTTATAATCCATGTCTCACTGCTATGTGATCGTACAGTGGTAACCGCATCAAAACCCGTTCAGTAGTTTTTGCGTGATGCATGAAATATCGACAAACATTCCGATTTCTTTTTGGTCTTAGTATCTTCAACGCAATTTTTTTTGAAATATCATCAATGTACAGACAGACATAGCTCTTTATACTTAGCTTTACAATTTATTTTCAGTTATTATTAAAATAGTACCTAGCCCGTTTCATCAAAGAAGGTATCACCGTCTGTTATACAATTGCTGCAATGAATTCCGCAATAAAACTTTTTATTTACTAAAATACTAGATGACGCTATTTAAGGCGATTACCGTCGCCAAATTAGCAGCTCGATGTTTGTCTGTATATTGAAATAACGTTCAAATCAGTGCACAATGCGTGGTGGCTGTTACGACGCTCGCTGCGTCCTTGATAGGGCAAAATAGGAGAAAATAATACTTTTCACATGGGCGTTATTGTTCGATTGAATTATTCTATGTTATATTTATAGCTATCAAATTTATCTATTTATCAAAGCATAAATTAATTAAATCACCTAAACCGCTTAGGAGCAGTAGGAAATTCAAGCCAAGAAACCCCATTCAGTTGAAACAGTTTTTCATATATAAGTTTAGGTGGTACGAAAAAGAAAAATGTTGCATATGTTGTCCTAGAGTTGATAATCCATAATACATATTTTCAATATTTTTGGTTTGGCCATAAAAGAGGAGTGCTTTAGAAAGTACCCATTTGGCGATATTAAGGGCCTTAAACTAAATAATTAAATATTTATTTATGCGCTTCTAATAATGAACAGCGCCACCTGTTGATTTTTCATGAACCAACATTTTTACGCTACATAATTCTAACTAAACTTTTATTGTTTTTTCTTTTAAGCAACGTTCGTGACGTCTATAGGCCCTTATCGCCAGGTATTATTATTTGCTATGTAACCTTTAACAGTAGAAAAATAAATTTTAAAAATCTTTGAAAGGCGATAACATTTTTCCAACATCCGTTTTAAATGAAACCAAACCTATATTCTAATCCACATTAGGCTCTGTTTGGACATGTAGAGAGGATGAATGAAATTAGAGTGACGAAAGTTGAAGGTACAGCTTGACCAGGCCGCTCCAGAAGGACGTATGCTGACCAAATTGGCGACATACTAAATTCTAAATTCTAAATTCGTAGCGGGGGCGATGAGTCCTGCACTGATTCTCGGTAATCGTGAATATTGTGCACTTCCCCCCGGTCAGTCAGCCCAGCCAGGACAGCTCCTTAAAGTAGAGCCGAACAGCTTCAGCGTTCTGACACATAAACTGGTCCAGTGAAGGGAAGTTGGAGCTCGTCGCAATCCCTGCTTTTTGTCTCATGTCTTCGGTTGCAGAGCAGTGGAGTAGCACATGTTCCACTGACTCGTCCTCTAGAAGACACCCTCTGCATAGAGGGCTATCGGTGCCACCTGTGGTGATAAGGTGCTTGTTTAGGTTGCAGTGTCCAGTTATGATACCTACCATGTCACGTAGGTCGGAACGTTTTAGTTTTAATAAGTATCTTGTTACCTTACCATTCGACTGCGGTATCACTAGTTTTGACAGCCGGCAGTCATTTCGTTCTGCCCATGCTTTGTTGTGTACACTCAGAGTGTGTTTTTGCAGTTCACCCCTGATTGCTTTTGCCGATGGTCGACACAGATTAGTACCCTGTGTCGTTATTCCCATAAGGGATGCTAGTTTAGCCAGGGAGTCTGCTTGTTCGTTACCTTCATTTCCGTTGTGTGCTCTAGTCCAGTGTAGTTCGACTTTGCACATGGTTGACAGGTTTTGCAGTTCCGCATGACAGTCTGCAATGATTTTAGATCTACTTACAGGTTTGCTGAGCGACATACTGAAGAAGGGCCTTTTAAATTGTACCTGGAATAAAAGAGTTTGTATGACCAGATTGATGGATGTGGAAGAGGCAAAAGAGATGTGTCTGGATCGTAGCAGATAGAAATCTGTAGTCTCTGCCTACCCCTATGGGAGACAGACGTGAGTATATGTCTCTGTGTTATTCTGTCCACCTGTGAAAATAATATGGAAATCCATTTTGTAGTTCCGGAGATGTGCGTGAACAAACAAACAGACAGATAGACCGACAGACAGAGAGACGGACAGAAAAGAATTCTAAAAATCGCTGATTTGTGTTCTAGTACTGTTTGTAGTCACCCCCTTTCTTTTTTATTACCTTTCTTCATTCGACAGACACCGGGTTCTATTCTTTATTAATATACTGATTGATTATAAAGAAATATTTGTATATAGATATAAACAGCAATAAATACCGGCTTTGGTGACAGGAGGCGTGTATGAGGTAAACATTGAGGAAAATATGGTCCACTGACATTCTATTTTCCGGTAACAATATATTTTCCCCCAACAATAAACCGACCGTGTTTGTGTAGAATCTGATTTATAAACAAGAAAAACAAGTTTTTTACAAAAGGTACGAATGACAATGAAACACTTTTAACTTATTTAACTTCAACATCAAAAGCAAAATTGCTTTTGAAATACAAAAAAAAATATGATTGAACTGAATAATAGGGGGAAAAATATCGACATACGGGATTATTGCGGCCTGAAAGAAGATGAATGAAGATGAACCAGAATAGAAAAAGGAATGCTCCGGTGTTTTGTACATGTAGAGTGAACGAAAGAAACTTATGGTGCGCAAGTCGACCAGGCCGCCCTAGAAGACGTATGCTGACCAAATTGGCGACATATTAAAGAAGGGCAATATCAAAAGTACCAGGATAGAAGAGCTTGTATAATAATAATAATAATAATAATCCATTTATTTCAGATATCAATGATCCATAAGTGTTAGTAACAATTATCTTAAAAATTATGTTAGTAAAAGAGAATAAAATAAAATAAAATTAAATTGAAATTTGACCACAGGCCACACTTACGCAGTGCCACAACACAGGACAGTCGCAGCTGTCCGCCACCGCCTGCAGGATGCCGTTGTCGCTGGCCCGCACTCTGCGTATTAGCGACGCAGCCCGCTTACGCAATATGGCTGGAAATCCGTCCACGCATGCTTCGGCAAACATTCCCGATGCACTACAGAAGCGGGGCAGCCCCAACAGCATCCTGAAAGCGTTGTTGTACTGGACGCGCAGGGCGCTCAGCGATTTTTGAGAGTAAACTAAATTGATGGATGTGGAAGAAGCGAAAGAGTTCTATCATAGATTAATTGAATACTTAATCAATAGTATATTAAAAATAGTAAGAATAAATAAATTATAAATAAGTGTGTGTGTTTATGTATTGTTTAAGTATTCTTCATCTCGTATATGTCTCCAGCTTGAAAGAGAAGAAGGAATCATCTTCAAGTAAAGAGCGAAAAGGGTACCACAAATTGCTTATAATAATAAAATGTAAGCGCTTTCCCGGATATCAGATACCAGATACCGTCAACGTTATTCTGGTAGAAACAAGGGTGTAACAAGAGGCACGTGATTACGGCTAATCAATGGACTTCGAGTCGGACGTTCACACTTGAGCACAGAACAAAAGGTTCCGTAATTGGTAACGAAGTGACGATATTGGCTCTTCATTTGTGGTAATTAAGCATTTTATTAGTATTTTACTCAAATCACCTAAGTGATCTAGTAATTTGATTACTCGGCTACTATCAGGTCACGGGTTCAAATTGCGGTTGTGTTCGGCCTGCGTGCTTTGGAAGGCACAATAAGTTGTAGGTCCAAATTTGTGCCCATAGACAAACTATGTTTGTGCCCAAAGTAAGTCGATTGGGCTTACCACCAATCATGGTGGGACGTAATAAATCGTTGGTAAAATGTTGATGTACGAGTGTGAACTGTGAACTTTATTTTCACATTCTTTGCTTAGAAACACTTCTGACACCCCTCGGTGGTGATCCTAAACATACTTTAAGCACAAATATGAGCTTACGTGCCTTTCAAAGCACACAGACAAAACAAAAATGTGCCGGGATTTGAACCTCCGATATCCAAAATACTCGAACCACTTCTAGACCACAGTAGCTGCAGAGCGGCACAAATCAAAATAAATGACCAGCTCAATCAAAGTACCCAGGTGTGAGTACCGAAGCTGCAATACATCTTGTTGCTACCAGGTTTCTCAATACATTTCAGAATGTCCTCTATCAGTCATGTCAGCTGCACAGCGAATATTGCTATAACAAGTCTGTAGCGTTATAAATTCACATCGAAAGTGCTGGTGCTGTGTCCGAAACGAGGTCTAATAATTTATTTAAGAGCATGTTTTTCTTCAAATGAAGAAAAGACTTCAAGGAAAGCCTAAAATTGGCAGAAGAATTTTTTTGCCCAAACTAACTGCTATTTTTGTCTTAAAATTAAGGCTGATGAAAATACACCAGAAAGCGACTTTGTGAGATTATACGCAAACAAACAAAAACCTAGTAAGAAAGTTTTTAAGGATTTAAGACTAAAAATGAGAATAACGAACCCTCATGTATATCACGTTTTCTTACTAATATTTATAGCATACTGCGGCAGCACCAGACTTTTTCTGGTCTGGGAGGGTTGCGTGGGCCAGCTTTCAGGATGGCGTACCCTAGCAACTTTTTTATTCCCATCCGGCACAATAAGTCTTATGGTAAAGACCTTATTTGCTTTTCATAGAGGCGATTATATGTTGGCTGTTTGGCCTCTTGTTCTTGAACGCGTAATACTAGTGATCACACAGCGAAACAACAACTTGGTGTGTTTTTAGCTAATACTGAAATATTTTGTAGGGAAAAAAATATTGGATTTAGGTAACACCCCTTCATCTTTCCATTGCCTATTTTATAAAAAAAATCAAGTTGATCTCTTATCCGCGTCTTTGAAACGAACGTTTGAAAACCAAAAAAAAAAAGGATGGAAAACATTTTTTTTGACAAAAGTATAAATCTTGAAACATTGTTTATAGGTGGAATCCTTATATAAATGATCGATAAAACATATATATTTTCTTCAATATGAGGAGAGACCTAGTTTCTTCCAATGAACTTTTGAAAACCTGGTGTTGTTGATGTTCTAGCGTCTGGTGTCCCGTTAATGCAATGGTATTGTGAGCGGGTCGGCGGGACTTTCCCCGATCAGTTGATAGGTAAAAAAAAAACTTTGTGTCCTTTGTGTGGTGGTGGTTCCTTTTTTTTGTTTGTTAGGGTTCCGTACCCAATGGGCAAAATTATTAGCCCTATTAATATCATTCCGCTGTCCGTCTGTCTGTTTGTCTGTTTGTCCGTATGTCACGGGTCTCTAGCTCTTAGACGAAATGAGATAGATACCTATAATTTTGATTTATTATATAAAATTTTACCCAAAACTGAATATTAAAAAAAAAATAAAATAAAATAATTTATCAGCGGGGCCATAAACGAAAATGGAGAAGAAAAAATTTTTTTTTCTTACCCCAAAATGTTAGGTCACTGTCTAGAAATCATTAAGTAGAGTATAAATGTATTTTTTATTATTTTTTATCTTCGGAAACAAAGAAATGGGGGGCTACCAAAGTTGTCTTTTTTAGATCATTTTTGTTACGGGTTTTATCTCAAAGACCAAAGTAGTTCGGAATTTGAAATTTTGAACCATATGTTGTATTTAAACAACAAATACTGAAAACGCTGATTTATAATATAGTTTTAGGGTAACCGTCCCCGAATAGACAACCAACTTAATTTTGCAGTCTTTGTTCATACAACATGTAGGTAATGATAAGTTTGTAATTTCTGTTCAAATTATTTAAGTAAACCTATTTAAATGGCACGGAACCATCAAGGCGAGAGTCCAACTCGCACGTAACCATTTTTTTTCTTATACGTTCTCTTAGCTAGGCGACGCTCTCGGAAATATTAGTTATGGGCCATAAGCCTCTTTAAGCCTGGAGCTCACAAATTTGAAATTACGTTCTTAGAAACATCCATAAATATTTACTTTATATCTAAATATTTACTTTACATCTAAATAACTATGTTGAGAAGAATGCAAACATGTAAATCTTTAAATAAATAAATTGTGCTTGTTTTTGGTTACATTTTAAGATGTTCATGTTACACTCACAAATTTAGTTATTTTAATTTTCATGAGAAAATTAAATTTCGTGGCTATTTTTAATAAACTTGAAAGTACATTTATATTGATTTTTAATTAAACTTAAATAACATAAAAATTAAGCTCTAAAATAAATAATCTACAAAAGGAAAAATTCTACAAGCTAAACCTATCTAAAACAAGAATATAAGGAGGCGGCACCTATATTATCTGCATATCTTACTAACAAAATAAACCACTAAATTAAATTTAAAAAATTGTCTAGGTCATCGGTACCACGGGGCAGGGTACCCAAGACGCTGGCGGCATTACCACGCTAAATAGCGTGGCTTAATCTTTGTCATGAAAGTTCAACCTGAAAATGCATCTTTGAGGAAAACTTTGAGAAAGCAAATTAAAATTTAGCATAAGTAAGTATGACTTCTTTATTTTTTTTATTATTCCTTGATATATAATTATAAATGAGGCAAAATTATTAAATATTATGTTATTAGAATACTCAACTGATGCCGGGTCCAGATCGGACCCGAAATATATCTTGAGCAGTTTAATTTAGCAATGTAAAGTATTTTATTTTATTATTTATTCCTATATATTCATAAAACTAAATATTATGATGAAATCTAAGATATATTTCGAGCCCAAGGCCCCACTGGGCTCGGCATCAGTTGGAGTAAATAAATAAAATTAAATATCCATAATAATATTCCACTCCATGGAAGTCCAGAACGTGATAATTTGGTTCGAAAAGTGTTGAAAATGCTGCGTGACTCCAATGCGCTGGTTGGGATGCACTTAGAATTTTATTTCCATTTTCTGTGCACGTACTGAACATAAAATTGTAAGTGTTATGAACACTTTGCTATTCGATGTTCTTTTCCATTATGTTTTCAAGAGTATTGTTGCAAATTTAAGCGTATGAAAACGTCCATATAAGCCAAATTCATACTTAAGACTCGATTAGTAGTCAGGACCAAGGTTCAATAAAACTTTTTGCAAAATAGGAAAAAAAAATGTAAAGAAAGCCGTTTTTCACAGAAAGTGTCATTGAACCTTGGTTCTGACTACTAATTGATTCTTCAGTATGAATTTAGTTTTATCAAGCAACGTCACCTTATACATGAACATTGTTATAACCTCAAAAAAAAACATTACCTAACACAAAACATATCGTTAAGACATAATGTAACCGAGAGTGTAGGTGATGTCGAAAGTGGACTGTCACTAGAATAGTCAACACGCGTAACCCTCTTTCCGCCGACGATTATAACGTCCCTACCTGATACAATGTGAGAATTTCCCCCGTATTTTGAGCACAAATACACGCATGTAGGTCTGTCACACAGTGGTTTCCTTATAACCGTCAACAAGTGGTAAGTATACAAATGCAATTCAATTTGGAAAAAGATTCTCAAGATTAAAAGACTGGCATACTACCGCCTAAGCTACTATTAAATGATACATATAAATAAACGCAGATATGGATTTCTATAAATATTCTGCAATTTCACTTTTTTTTCCAACTGGTTTAGTTGTCATGAAAAATACGTATCCTTCCACAAAAAAGTCTAAGAGATACTTACATTATAAAAAATCATTTTATTTCACAAGTAACCTTTCTTTGGTAACAAGAAATACCTGATATAACCATAGCACCTCAAAAAAATAACTTGCGAAACTCCTCCGTCATCTTCACAATGAATTATTGCGTAATTACTTTGTGGAAAGGTTAAATTATTCGTTTTCCTTCAAATTTGTCCTCTATTTTATACACAGTATAATCAACCATATAGAGATATGGTGGCCATATAATAAAATTTACCATTTCATGATCTGATCGGCCATATTATGAAATTTGAACAGCGCGAGCGCTAGCCCGCAGTGCAAGCCGCAACGTCGTCGCGTAGGCGTCTTTACTCGCCCAGAGGAAGGCAGTCTGAATCTGCTGAATGTGGTAGGATATCCCGATCAAAAATAGTTATTGTGGTGAGCTGTTTTGCAATAATTATCATGAAATCTGTAAGAACCAAATAAGTCATCTTTGACCTCCTCTGCTCCCAAATGCATGATCACCAGCTATCTAACAAGGTCTTTATCGCTTCGCTCGACGTCGCACCTATTTTTGACTATTTGTTGAAAGATTATCGAAAAATTTCTTATTTCATACTTCACGGTATTGCCAATTTTACAAGCATATATTTTACAGCAAACAAGCATTTTTTTTTTAGATTTGGATATAATTTTATTTAAGAAGAAATTATTTAGTTTGCTTGTTGAAAAGTGTTATTATACAATTAATGATTATTTATATGCTTTATCTTTATCTTTATATTTAATCTTTAACAACTTATTTACTGTACTTATTTCTACATATAATCTAAGCTGTACATAGGGAGTAGCCCTGTTCCCTAATCTAAGTAAACTTGAAACTTAGGACATAGTAGGGTAACAATGTCAAAAATCCCATGCAAACAAAAACGTGACAAAAAATATATATATTTATCTATATATAAAGGAAATACATTGATGCATAAGAGTACGAGAGCAAACTAAACTCCATAAACCTCAAGCAGGTATTCACAAGTCTACAAAGGTCTCTCGTTCCTGTGTCCACTATATTTGTTAACTCTATGGCTCAGTAAAGGTTGTTAGCAAGTACGTACTCAAGAACAGTCTGCACAAACAATGGACGCGGAAGCTCAAAACAGATCTGAGTGGGCAACTCAACTCTCGGCTCAACTGATGGCACAAATTGTAAGAGAATACAAACTATCTGAGACGTGCTAAATACAATTTAATATCATTGATTGATCATACTTATTAAGTTTTGTTAAAAATCTTTTAAAACAACGTGTTTTATATATCCTTAACAAAGAAAAATCATGGTATACTGAATTCTACGATGTGCCAACAACATAAGGACGGCCTTATACATGGTGTTTCATATATCAGTAATAATTTGAAAATACGGAGTGTCGATTTGGATAAGACTAAACAAAAAAAAAACACAATGTCCTAAAATTATCTTGATAAACGGTAGCTTTGCCGTGAAGCGTTAATGCTTACGTACTCGGGTGCCCTTGCCCACCCCGCCGCGCCGCCGCTCCGCTAGTGCTGAGTCAATTTCATCATGTCTGTCGTACACGTTTTTTCTCGGTCACAAAATATCGTTACTATTTTATTGTCCAAAAAAAAAGTTTTTTTCAATCATCAGTATCGTTTTTATAACCTACCCTGTGATGGATGTTGCTGACCAAATTAACAACCTATATACCTCAATACAATAATACAATCATTTATTCTCCATATAACAGTGTCCGTTATACATGGTTTGTCCATTAAATTAAATTAAATTAAATAAAAATAAAAATTAACATTATAAACGTAGCTTATTATTAACATAAGATAAAATGAAAATACTATCAAACAATTGATAGAAGTCGATAAAAATATACATATAAATAACAAAACCAATTAAAAAAAAAAAAAAAACAGAATAGAACAGTCATAGCTCAGTCGGTAGGATTCTGGACTCTCAATCTTGAGGCACGGGTTCGAAGCTTGCCGGCTGAGCATGTCCCATTATTATTTTCTGAATTGAAGTGCATACATAGTGTTAACATATTTCCCGCTTGATTAACGGTGAAGGAAAACAATGTGTTGTAAACCCGCATGCTCTAAAAGCATGCGTATATTTGTGCTTGAATTATGGCTCACCTCACCGCTATCTCGTTTGACGTAAAAATTATCTGTGAAAAGAGGGTGTACGATTGTTGACAGTCCATATTCGGAACGATTCAGATATGTTAATGTTTCCCGCTGTCACTTACAACTCAGCCAGGAGACGACAATCCAACGCTCAACTACGACTCTAGTCAAGTCATAGACTTGTTTAATTCAGACTGTCTACGGACTGCAGAAATGTTTTTAGTTTCACCTCAATAGGCTTTGCGTAGGTTTTGTTATAGTTAAATATATTATATATATTTATTTTATTTTATTTATTTTAAAATTCTCTAATCATTCATACCAGCCCTAACAGACATTCAACTCAGAACGTGGGAGAGTTCATTCATATGGTCGCTACTCGCTTGGTGCACAATATGGTCCAGGCTTAAACAAGCAACATTAAAAATTCTTTTAATATCTTGTAAATAGGTTAGATGTAAATAGTTTTTATTTTTTATTTTTTTTACCTATGCATTATGACTGATGGCGGGCCCGAAATATATATATATATATATATACATGAAAACACAAAAAATATAATTATAGGTAGTAAAATATATTTCGACCACTAATTGTGGTCGGCATCAGTTACACAATTATATATAAAAGTTAAAAATTTATAATTATAAATTATAGGTACTTATGATATTGAATATTTTATTTTTATAATGATGACAGCTAAAGTGATGGATAGGAAGTTAAAGAAGGTCTTATGAAGAAGTTTGCATTGTTTCTTGTGTTGACTCCCCGTAAATATCAATGCTGCTTGTTCAGGCCCGGACCGTAGTGGGCACCAAGTGACCAAATATATGATCCTTCCCATGTTCGTAGTTGAGTGTCTGTCATCAGACACTTTTGGTATTCGTATATATATATATATAATATATTTAATCAAAAAGACAAGAGAAGTCTATTATCATTTTATTTTGTTATATTTGTCATTTTTGCTCAAGGAACTCTAAAAACGGCTTGTTGGAAAAACGCGACGAGCGAATTGGAATAAAGTTGAAAGATGTACCTAATTTAAATTAATTGCGACTCACTCTAATGGATACATAAGATTATAATATGGCGGAGGGTCTTAGGTTACTTGACAAATGTGTCTTTTAAAACATTATTTTTCAATGCTTCAAGTGCTTCAAGTGCTTTCAAGTGCTTGTAAAGGCCCACTTTTTATGCATCAAAACCGAACAAAAAGTCGATTGTTATGCGTTAGGGCTTAATTATTATTATTTTTTTAATTTATTTACGAGAAGTTGGCTAACCTGCAACCTTTCCTGTGTACCATAAATGTTATGCTTTTTTTTCCACTGTTTAACGGCTCTGGATACAGTTCTTTTGAACCAATCATAATTTAAAGTTTACAGCAATGTAACTTTCAACTTAAATAAATAAATTGTTTTCTTTGATTATATTTGTTTTATTTCCTCTTACTATACATTGAAAAACGTAGTATGATACAAGGGCGTAAGAGCAATAAATTACTCGATTTTGTCTTCGTAATTTATTCCTTTTCACCCTTGTAGCATAAACTACTATTAAAAGACGCTTAGATTTACAAACACATCACAATAATAAAATTAAATAAAGATTTAACGCATTAAAAACCAGCTACGCAGCAATGCTTTGGCTGTTATCGTTAAAAAAAAATTAGTTGATGGTGCCAATGACGCAATTTTGTCTAAAATATCATTTGTATTGTGGAAAAAAATTCAAGCACATATATTAAAACTAACGGCATTCATAGGATTATTGCTAACAACAAAAAGAAGCTGACGTCAAAATTGTTTTTTAACCCGGGTTTTAACTGATCGGGAATTGGGGGCCGTCCATAATATGATATGTTCATTTGAAATGGAGTAATATTAAATTGTACATCAAAAATACTAATAGCACATCAAAAATACTATTTGTACACCAAATATGGCGATTAAAAATCCTTCATTTCCTTTGTTTTTTTTCATGATAACCCAGAAATCTTAATAATGTGCTATTAAAACACGCCCATCAAAATTAAGTGTGCATTAATATTTTTGGTGTGCAGTTAGTATTTTTTTGATCTTTAGTTAATAGTGTTCTATCAAACTTAACAGGGGTGTCCAATATATACACTATTGTGTATTTTGACCAATACTTAATATAGAAATTTTAAATTTGAATTGAAAAAAGTATTTTCTGTGAAATAAGCATCTAGAAATTAGTCGAGTCTGCGAATGTTGGTAACAACATAAGCAGACTCGCAGACGGCAAAAAAAAAACATGATTATAGGATGCTTGTAAGAGGATGAGTGGTGTCTAAAATTCGGCAAAAATCGATGACGTTATAAAAGGGATCCAATACCATTTTAATAATTTTTAGGTTTATTGGTTTCTAAAAGCATTCAAATTGCTTTTCTGAAATAAAATAAATAATCTTTTAAAAATAATTTATATTATTATGTATTTACTCTCCTTTGATACAAACAATAGCAAAGCTTCTTTTGCAGCTCTTATTTCCTGCTCAAGTGGTGATTCTACTAGTCATTACCGGCTAATTGCCAAAAATGAGCCAAATACAATGATTTATTAGAATAGTTCTTATATTACGTATTTTCGTTATTAATTCTCTTAGAGTTGCGAAAACCTAATAATTTCACTAACGGGGTATCGTGGGTTAGAATAAAAACGCCGGTTCAGTGCCAGCTGGATTCACGCTCTGAAATAAATAAGTTGACTAGAAATTACAAACATTCGTACAAAATGTTTGAAAAAAACTCCAAAACCAAGTTGGCCAAGTATTATTCTGCATAAAATTGGTTTGCGTTCAACTAAAAACCTGATTTTTACAGCAGATTTAGTATTTCATATTAATTTCAACTTAGTACATCAAGCCGTGTCTGGAAAAAAATACCTTGACACATGGAAAGATAGACAGACAACAAGGATTCCGTTTTTCCATAAAGAGGTATAAAACCCCAAAAACGGTACTTATATTTTTTTTTATTAACAGTTAAAGGTAAAAAGTTGAAATTACTACCAAATGGTAAGGTCTCAAATGTATGTGCTGTGAAAGTTCAGGCTTATTATATAAAATCAAAAGTTTAAAAAGCTATGTCATTTCAAATCACGTATATTATATGTACTGACTAATTGATAAAAACCAATAGGGTACTTTCCGTTCATAAGAAATTGATTTAATTTTTTTATAGCTAAAGGTACCCTGATTATTGCAACTATGTCATCCAAGATCCGTCATTTTCTTTTTATTTGCGTTTCTCCCTTAAACAAAATAAAATAAAATAGGAGTTTTCGTTGTCCGTCCGTCTGTCCGTATGTAAATCACAGTCATAACTTTTGATCCGCTTATGTTCGAAAATTTAAATTTGATTAAAACATTTAATGACTTTTAAAATATTATTGTTATTTTAAAATATTTAGAATAATCAAGTAAATAATACAAAAAATACCTAATACTGAAAACAAACTCAAGATTTATTTCAAGATGCTGATGCTGGGTCCAGATCGGACTCAAAATATAATTTTTTATGTATTTTATTTATTTTTAAACTAAAACAAAAAAAAGAATTTAGGTTTGGTACGCAAATAGTACTTAGTGGTCCAGACAAAGAGGAAAAATAAAATTTGTAAAATATTCAAAAGTATACACAATGAGAATAGTTATTTGAAATACGTAAATACGAACACTTAGCAAAAGTTCATCGTCAAATATGGAAATATTAATCATTGCACTATTCCACTAAAAGCTCTTGCTATGCTATTAAAAATGCAGACTTCAGCACCGCCCGTCTGTGTCGCATGAGAGTAAATTTCATTAATAAATAAATCTTACTGACACGTGTCTCGCCTCGAAACGAGGCATCATCAGAAATTGTTGCCCGTGCGGCCGCTCAGCAGCAACTGACTTAAAAGTCATTTACTTCTTGTTTTTCTCTAAGGCTATAAAGATTCATATTTTTCACTTTAATGTCAGCAACTCAATACATGGAACATGATTAGGACGAAATATACGACAAAGATATATGGAGATAAATTCCCGTGAAGACGATATCGTAATTAAAATTACGAGAGGATGAAGAGTGAAATAAATGAAGCTAAATTTTTCATTTTGTCGAACTAAACTTGTTACTGGCGAAAATTTGAAATTCCATTGAAAAAATTCTACCTATGATGTCACTCAATTGGTAATGTGATGAAAATTTAAAATGGCATGTTTAATTTTTTTCCAAAGCAAAAATTGTCTTTAACCGTTATGCATACAATATTTATACTATGATGGGTGTAAATGGACCTATTTGAATGAAACAATACATGATACATTATACTTAAAAAGTAAAACCTGTAATAACCAGAAATAATTACTGTAAAATTTGTATAAAGAAATCCATTTTATTTCATTAATAGTCGTAATTATAAAATTGAATAATTTTATTTCAGGCAATTAGGCCCGTAACAATTAATAATTTAACTTAAGATGAAATCTCTATCCCTGAAGATATGAAATACCTAATGACAGAAGTCAGCACTGAGGACAACATGATGATAATTTGCTGATACACAAACTTACAAAGAAAAGTCTTTTTTGCCTTTCAGACTTGGGTGCAACGATCTGCACGCTCATGTTTGCTTAATGTTCCGTTACGTTCCGTGACTCGCCATACCTAACGTACAGACTATTCCTTCTACTATTTCTGAAATTTCTGACGAACTATGGATGAATAACGACGTTCTTACGAACTAGTTTGGCCTAAGCAACTCTAGTTTGTCCTAAAATCTGGTTTATCCGGTAAAATATATAAATGAACAACCTTACTTATTGACAAGTCGATATAGATAGACGCATAGACTAAAAACCATGATATCCGCTAAGGGATTTTGGGAAATTCGTACGGGATCAAGAAATAACTTAAGCAAGTGCAAGTCCTACAAGCGCACAAAGGGTTTTAAACTACCACACTATACGGAGCCCTATATTTTTTTTGCTAAATAACAACAAATAGATGCATCAAAACCACAAATACAAGCCGCTAAAATAGTCGCACCTGCCAACAATTATTCTTGGCTCCCTCTGGGTACGGCTATATATTTTTTGTAAGCTTTACGTAATCACCATGATTTTTAAGTAAAAACTTCTTTCGCGATTTTTGGTAGTGGAAAATCTTATGGGTTCGCGTCACCGACATGCACAACCGACGTGTTGCGTTTGGCCAGCAGTGAAAAGTTTTCACTTCTGTCGGCAGTCCCCATGACCGCCTATATTTTTTCGGAGATAAGGTCGAGATCATAACGTTAAAAAATGCTTTTTTTTCGCAGTTTTTTATAAGGATTAATTTTTATTTAATTTAATTTGGGTTTATTTTTTTTATTATTATTTTGCTGTGATAAGAGCCATGGTAAAACGTACTCTGCAAAAATTTCAACTGGGTACCCATAACAGTGAAGCTGTAAATCCCTGTAACAGACAGATATACAGACAGACAGTGGAGTAGGGTCATGTTTTGCATCCTTCGGGTGCGGAACCCTAAAAAGGGATTCTAGTGAGCAACGCTCAAAGATACATTACGTATATCAACAGCAACTCAATCACAAAATAATAGCTTTTTAGAAAACCTAAAACATGCTTTATTTATTTTAGTAAATAAATGAGACAAATAGGATCTTATCATATAGTAATAAAGTATGTTTTACAATGGCAAATATAATCAATGTCCTTGCAGTAAGTCATTTCCTTGAGAAGCCGAACCAACGTCATGCATACCAAAAAGCTCGTTAAAGATTAACAGGCAAACCCGTTGTGTGATCACTTGATTAGACCAAACATCCATTTCTCTTCAAAATGTTCCCTCAAGGGCCTTACTATTGCCAAATGGGCACTTTCTAAAGCCTACTCCTCGTTTATGGCCAGGCCAAAAATAATGAAAAAATGTATTATGAATAATCAATCTTTAGACAACATATGCAACATTTTTCTTTTTCATACCACCAAAACTTCTACATGAATTTTTTTTTTACTGAATGGTGTTTTTTGACCTCAAATTCCCTACTGCTCCTGAGTGGCTTGGCCGATAGAATTCATCTACACTTAGATAAATAGATAAACTTGATAGCTATAAACATAACATAAGATAATTCAATCGAGTAATCACGTCCAAGTGAAAAGTATAATTTTCTGCTATTTCGCCCTATCAAGGACGCAGCGAGCGTCGTAACAGCCACTTTGCATTGCGCGCTGATATTAACGTTATTTCAATGTCGTTTCCGTTGATATTCGTAGTGACAAATATCGAGCTGCTAATTTGGCGATGGTAATCGCCTTAAGTACTTAATCTACTATACTGACACTATACGAGTGGTATGTCTTTTATAGCAAAAGAAACATAGAAACCGCTGCCAATTGCAAACAAACAACTTTAATATACAATGTGTAACAGAAAGATGTAACCATATTTGAAGAC
The DNA here is from genome assembly GCA_934047225.1 of Ypsolopha sequella. Classification (NCBI taxonomy): domain Eukaryota; kingdom Metazoa; phylum Arthropoda; class Insecta; order Lepidoptera; family Ypsolophidae; genus Ypsolopha; species Ypsolopha sequella. The sequence continues at coordinate 28,921,060 of OW203987.1, forward strand.
CTTATTCAGTCAATGTAGAACAACTTTTACTATGAAAGTTTTTTAAAAATATATAAATATACTGATAAATAAGATAAACAAATATAAGGAAATCTCAAGATATATTTCGGGTCCGACCTGGACCCGGCATCAGTTGAGTATCTTAATTAAAATAAATAGACATTGACATATATATATTAAAAGTACATGACATGACAGGTTATGACCTAGACTACCTATTTACAATCTATCTTAGTATTAACTTATAATAAATTGTCATTAATAATAATGATGATGATGATGATGATGATGATGATGAAGAGGAAGAAGAATAAGAAGATAATGGTGATGATGATGATGATGATGATGATGATTATTATTATGATATTGATGAGCAGGAGGAAGAGAATGATGATTATGATGATGACAATGATGATGATGATGATGATGAAACATGAATTTTACTATGAAACAAACCCTGTAACTCGAAAAAAAAATCAACTGTTTTATAGAAAAATGCAATGCCGCTCGGCCAAAATATATGGAAGGGCAGATTTTTTTTTTGAGATTTCAGGTTTGGCTTCATAGTAAAAGTTGTTCTATACCATTGACTGAAAAAGCTCTTCAAATATGATAACACCTTTCTGTTACGCGTTGTATAAGGTAAAATTTTATCAACCGCCCGAATTTATACTGGAGACTCGATTAGTGATCACGAACAAGTTTGGTCTTCAGGCCAAATAAAAAAAATAATAAACTTTGTTCATTTTCACTTACCAAGTCTCCAGTATGAATTCAGGCGGCTAATTAATCTTCACTATGTATATAAAACTATGTTTATGAAAATCAGGATTGACTTATTTTGGAGTCATCTAATACTAAATTTTATACTTCGGAGAGAATTAATATTGTTTTCATTTAAACTAAGAACACTTCTTATTCATAGTTCTTCTTGTCCCTCCCATTTCAGCCATCCAAACTCACTAAACCCACTGACGTCAGCAAACCCACTGAACCGAATGACGTCATCAGTTAGAATCCCTGGGAATCAGACCTATGGACTAGGAGCGTTTAGTCGATAACCTTATGTATCGAGTAACAAGATGGGACCAATTTATAGTTGTAGAAAAAAATACTACATCAAAATAAATAGGGTTGGATGAGCGCAACCTGGAGCATTTTGTTTTTGCTGACAGTACAAAATGCTCCAGATTGCGCCAGCCAAACCTGTTTATTTTGAAATTGTTTTTTTTTACACATTTCCAAATTAGTCACATCTTGTTACTCGATACATAGGGTTACCCACGGTGCGCCTGTAGTCTACTACCGATATTGCAAGATATTTGCACAGAATTTCAAATAAAGAATCTTCGAAGAAATTCTGCTGAAAATGTGCTACCTATGCTTTTTAAATGTATGGAGTGAAAGCGGTTAAAAATGTCAATATCAAAAGTACCCGGAATAGAAGAGCTTGTATAAGTAGATTGATGAATGTGGAAGGGGCGAAAGAGGTGTGTCAGGATCGTAGCAGATAGAAATCTGTAGCCTCTGCCTACCCCACCAGGAGACCAGCGTGAGTATATGTATGTATTTATGTTTGTATATTGAAGCGGTTGCTTGCTACATCATAAATAAAGCACCAACAAAACGTACATATCGATTTTTATAATTTTATTCAGCAAGTACGAGATTAATATAATTATTATTTCTTGTATTAAAACATTAAAATATAAATTACCCCATTAAGATCCAAGTCAAAAGCACCCGGAGAAAGCTTCTGCAGAATGACTACATGGAACAATGTAACTTATATATGTACATGACATATAGAGCCAAAATTGGTGTTTCAGAATCTGTAGTCCCTGCCAACCCTTGAATTATTTTATAAATACAAGGTGAATTTGTGAACATCGTCCAAATTCATACTTGAGAGTTGGTAAGTGATCAGCATCATGAACCAATAATGATTTTTGTAAAATTCATAAAATGAAATTTTGACTCTCCATAGTGATTCACTCAGGACTGGTAGTGAATTACTATGGGAAGCCGAAATTTCACTACACGAATTTCACAAAAATTGCTATCGATTTATGATGCTGATCACTTACCAAGCCTCCACTAAGAATTTGGACGATGATCAAAAAGTCACCTTGTATATATTTAGTGAATATAAGCATAATATATAAATGTGTATGTAAAGGCAAAATAATAGTACATTACGATACGAGAGCGATGAAACGTTTTCTGACGAGTGTGAGTTTGCGGCACGAGCCGAAGGCGAGTGCTGCATTCACACGAGTCGAGAAAAAGTTTCTCGCACGAGTTTCGTATAATTCCTTATAGCACAAGTGCGGAAAATGCCGACTTTACGCACGCGCAGCGTGCGTAAAGCGGTCATTTTACGCACAGTGTGCTATAAATCATATTTTAACATACATTTACCTTGTCCATCACAATTAGGCCAATGGCAAAGGCGTTATTGCTTTCGATAGCGGCGAATAGATAGAAGCAATAGTTGGCCTGATTGTGATGGTGAGGCAATAAAAGTATTGCCAATTTTACGATAATTTGTATAAAGCTAACAGTACCTTCTGAAACCAATTTCCTACAGTATATTACTTTTACTTAGTATAACGAGTTCCATATTTAAATTTCTTTTTTCTTCACTCATCTTAATATTTAACAAAGCGAAAGCAGCTTGTATTAATTTGAACGTACGTCTTTGAAATCACAAGAGGGATGTCGCATTACCTTTTCATGAACATAACAAAACCTACACACGAACACACACACACACACACACCCTTACATATGTTTTGATTAATGACACGAAGCGAGGCGAAAATTGTATCTCAGAAGAAACCTTTTGGCAGTATTTCCCTTTGCCCTTTGGGACTTACGATGGATGAGAGAGTCGCTTTTAATTGGAACGATGGCCGCTTTTTCTACTGCTTGGCGTAGACGTAACTGCTTGGTTTTGCTTTCTTAAGGCGTATGACCACGCTAAATAAGCAACTCGATATGTGTCGGTACAAATATCAACGGAAACGACATTGAAATAATGTTCATTTCAGCGTGCCTTGAAAAGTGGCTGTTACGACAACCACTGCGTCTCCGGCTAGCGCAAAATAGGAGAAAATAATACTTTTCACATGGACGCCATGAACGGAAAAAAAAATTTGATTTTGATATTTTTAGATCTAAAAGTTTCCTATAATTTGGTGAAATAATAATTAAAATCGCTTTAGGCGTTTGGAAGGAGTAAGAGAATTCTTGTGTTAATCATGTGAAACTTTCGATGACTTTCAATTTTTTTGTTAAAAATTTCAATAGAAAAACAGTTTATGAAACTTAAAATTTATTTTTGACTTTATAATGCCTATCATATATTTTTATGAAAGTTTTTGGACCACCCGTGTGGGAGGAGTAGGCCTTCAAAGACAGGTCCAAATTACAGTTGGCGTATCCATTCGCCTTAAGACTTAGAGTTTCGTTTTATGTAGATTCCTTAAAATAGAGGAAATTAACTCTTAATCTTGAGACCCAGGTTCGATCCTCGGTTGCACTAATGAGTTTTTAGAACTTATGTGCATAGTATTTGAATTACCTAATACTTGCGACTTGCTTACCGGTGAAGGAAAACGTCGTAAGTAAACCTGTAATGCGTAAAACAGCGAAAGGGTTTACCACTCATAACAATGGGGCCTAATAATAGTCGGTGAAATGCGGTGTACCGACTGTGGACTGTGACTTTCATTTTACAGTTCAAAGGTACTCGGAAACACCGTTAAAACCCCTTCCGGGACTTATGTTGTGACGATTATTTATATGCAAGCAATTACTTGTTCTAAAATGTTTTTTCTAATTAAAAATTTTCCGTACTTCTTAAGTTTTTACTAATAAAAGGGGTTCTTCTAAAAGGGAGACTTGTTAGTGTCAGAATGAAATTCCATCAAGTAGTCCGCCTAACAGTATAAACATTATTTAGTAACTACCTGGACATAAAAAAAACCCACCAAGTGTGTGTTGGGCCACGCGCAGTGTTGGGTTCCGTAGTTGTCCTACACAATATGCGAACTTCTTCTCCAAGTATATTTTATAAGTTTGTCGACTGATACAGATCGCTCCAAACTTCTAGTCCGCTCGGAAGTTGCTCTTTCGAAGAACGGCCGAAAGGGTTTTGTTTCTGCCGATGCGGATCGCCCCGGGTTTAGAGGGGACTAAGAGTTTGATGCGATCTGTACTCGTTACCTTGTAAAGCCTCTTTGTCGTAGGTATACCCGTGCCAAATCACAGCTTTCCTGATCGTAGCCACGGACAGACAGAAAGGCGGACAGACGGACAAAGCGAAACTATAAGGCTTTCTTGCTGACTACGGAACCCTAAAAACGGAACCAAAAATATGTACAAAACGTGATAATTAGATAAATAAATTAAAAAAAAAAAAAAAAAAAAAAACCCTTATAACTATAATTCCCACTCACTGACTGATCATCATAACCTATACTTTTTTGTAAATTTGGTACGAAGGGAGGTCTTATAGCTTGTGGTTTCAGCGTGATGGGTGGTGACTGGTGAGCCCTTTGGTACGTTAGGCATTATTGGACACACAGCTCAAGGTACTTTTCAAAGCAGTTAGACTGCACAAAAATGTGCCCCGACCACAGAGGTAATTTTTAGATTAAATTCCAATATCAAATCAAACAGAATCAGCATTGCCAACCGTACCATTCAAATCGATTTCATACAATTATTTGCGCATATGCACGATTGTATTTTTCCAAAATTTGTATTGGAACACGATTGTTTAGCCTCCGCTTTACAAAGTAACGATAAAAATTTCCTGAATTTGTTTATTTTCTATGGTTGTACGATTTTTTGCCTTCTACAGTACGAATCTCTCTGATTTTTATCTGGCATTCCTATATGCCTCAGCAGAGTTACCATTCTTGAGTGATGCTGTGGATAGACTGACAAACAGACAGACGGACACATGGACAGACAGATATCGACATACGAAGGCTTCGTTATGAGGGTTTCTTTTTTTTACGAAATCCTAAGATTATGTTTACGCATAAAAATTGCTCTAAAAGATTATCATATTACCAAGTTTATTATTTGTATTGCCTTTAAAATTAAGGTAATATTCTGTTCATTTCTAACAATCTCTCTTCGTTTAATTATTTACTTCCTGGACTATTTTAGGATATGACAAACAAATTTTGATTTTACAGACTCTAGACAATGCTTGCTGCTCTGATGTAAAACAATTTACCTGAAAACCGATATTTTTGTTCGGAGATTAATTATGTACGGACCAATTCTTCACTGTGGTAATGACTCATGTAATAGTCTAAAAATAAACTAAACATCAGGTGACAATAAGACGAGAATAGTAGTTTATGCTACAAGGGCGAAAAGGAATAAATTACGAGGACGATTTAAAACACGACCGTAGCGAGTGTTTTAAACTTAACCAAGTAATTTATTACTCTTACGCCCGTGTATCGTACTACGTTTTTCAATGCATAGTGTAAGGAAATAAAACAAATTGTGAACTTTAAATTATGATTGGCTCAAAAGAACTGTATCCAGTGCCGTTAAACAGTGGAAAAAAAAAGTATAACATTTATGGTACACAGAAAAAGCTGCAGGTTAGCCAACCTCTGGTAAATAAATTAAAAATAATAATCAAGCTCTAGGGCAAAATAATCGACTTTCTGTTCGGTTTCGATGCAAAAAAAGTGGGTTTTTACGAGCACTTGTATTAAAAAAAGTTAAGCTACAAACATGGCTAACAGAATGATGGTAAGCTTTTTAAAATCGTATCAGGGCGCGTCTTGGGCTGGTGGTGGAAACCAAACACAAACAACTGATATGAGGCTGTTTTTGTAATGGATAATGTACCAGATGTCGGGCATATATCTTCCCAGCCTGACAGCAATGAAGAGACTGAACTATTGTAGATAAATAATAAAGGTATGGCTTGAAACTGTGTGTACATAAAAACCTCAAAATGTTTCCGGTTCACCTGTATGTGTAACTCATCTTTCTTTAAAATAAATAAATAAATACTGAGATAACATTTTACATGAGAAGCATACTCGATGACAGGATTACAGAGTAACGCCAAATGCTTCTGGAGCAGAGGCTGCGAAGCCCCCAAGTGCTGCTGACGCTGCTGGGGCCATTAATTTGATGTTGTCTCAGCATCATTCTCTGGTAGACGAATATTGTTCCTTTTTGTGCCGCCGTGATAGTTTTCCGAGTATGAGTATGCCAGGTATTGTATCAGCCAGAGGAGTGATCGAGTTGCAGCTTGATAATGCAGAATAGACCACGACAACGAATTCGATGACTGGACCAGAAGTCCACGCCAAAGATACCGACGCTGCCCGTATAAGTCTTGATAAATACTTTGATATTTGTCTCAGGATGATTATAGAAGCCAATCGCAAACAAATTTTAAGGGGCGAGTGACCTGCAGTTTATGCTTCTATTTTTAGCAATCTATCTATTAAGTTTGCTTTTATTAAAAACACCAGCATAGTCCCAGGCGGCCATATATCTCCTTTTAAAACTTCTATGAACTGATGTTGGTAAATATTAATTTGAAGGCATTGTTGTTTATATAATGTGTGAATTATTTTATTATTTGTTTACTTAAATGGTTAGTATTACAGAAAAAACTTAATTAGGCCTATCCCAGGGTTAACAAAATACAAAAATAGAGAAAAAAAATATTTGGGACTAATAATACCCAAAGCAGGCTTCCGACACATTAACAGATTCTTTCTTAGACTGTAAAACTAACAACTTAGCACATAATAATAAATTCGAACATGTGTACTCCGATACTAGAATTATCCGTAACACGGAAGCACTATGAAGTTATTTTCGCCAATTCGTAAAATTTTCGTAAATGTTTGTTCAGTTCATTCATTAGTCTTTAAAATGTTGCAGTTTCACTTTGCATGAAGATTTATCTGTCCGGTAATCACAAATAATGACCCCATTATGTAAAAGTAAAGCTAATTCAATAGTATTTTGTGCAACTGTAACATAATTTGAGACATTGAGACACGAGTGCTTGCTTATGAAACAAACGAAATAAGTCACTACGTCTTCTTTTAGGCTGTACCGATACCGTTTATCAATATTTTTCATTCAATGTTAAACCACATATACTTTGTAAGGAACGCATTTCTACTGCATTTTCTTACATATTTTTGATCGGTGCTCAAACCTCGCTTTAACAACTTCTGTATAAATTGCTTCGCCCGAAAAATCTTTTTAACATAACGAGAGAGGAAAATTTTAATTGGACCAATACAAAGCGTATTTAATGTTCTGTGTAAATACTACTTCGTCAGCATAAAAACGGTTTTGCTTAGTCAACAAAAAACTGTTTGATTGTTTTGTTGATGGATCTGTATTCCGCGGAGCAAGAAATTTGTTGTTTTAAAACTTTCTTTTGTAATGAAACTGGGGCATCACAAGTTATTAGGTTTATTATTTAGTCTGAAGGACACAAAATATCTATAGGCGGTGGCAAAGTTGTTTTGTCTCTATAACAATAGACTGAACTTGTCACTGAAATGTCATCTTTTCTTAGATTGAGGTACTTCCAAAAACTGATGAACAGTCAGCTAAAATGACCAGAAAGAAAAATCTAGAAAAAAAAATTAACCGGTTAACAAGACCTAAATTACTCAAGATATTCTAATTACATTTTTATTGTGTAAGAAAAGTTATCTGTGCCTACTTCTTTATTCTCACGCAATGGCGTGCATTAAACTTTTTTCCGGAAAGGCAATAAGAAGGTCAAGTTTGACATAAAATAAAAATATGAAAAAATCAAAATAACACTTTGAAAAAAAAAAGTTTGTATGACGCCAGGGTAGGAACTGTCAATCATAGAGTGAACATTTTCATATCAACTTATTTTTTTCAACGTGTTATTTAAATTTTTTCAAATTTTTTTTATTGTTTAACTTGACTTTCTAGTTGCTTTTCCGGAAAAAAGTTCTATGCACGCCACTGTTCTCACGATAATGTTAATTTAATATTTCTTATATTGTGTTTGGTGTTATCTGAACGTGATATTTTCTGAGAAAGTAAGCGATGATGACAAGATCTACAAAGTGCTTACAACACTCAATTTTCATTATCTCTAAAACAATACAGCTGAGATCCATCTCACAGATTAATCCTGAGATACAGTTTAACTTGAGAGAATTAAACGTTCCTTTTTAAGGTTCCGTAGCTGAAGGGTGCCAAACGGGATTCTATTACTAAGCCTCCGCTGTCTGTCTGTCCATCCGACTGTCTGGCCGGCCGTCTGTCTGTCCATTTGTCACAAGGGTCTACAGCTTCAGCCGTTATAGGTGGCCAGTTGAAATTTTAACACAATACGTGTTACTATGACCCAGTGGGGTGCACAGAACTTTTTGCTGGAAAAGCAAACAATTGGTCAAGAACAACAATAAAAAAAATATGAAAAAATTTAAATATAACTTTGAAAAAAAAATTGTATGAAGCCAGGGTAGACAATGTCTACCCTAGAGTGAAAATTTGCTATACAAACTTTTTTTTTCAATGTGATATTTAAATTTTTTCATATTTTCTTTATTGTTATTCTTGACCAATTGCATGCTTTTCCAGCAAAAAGTTCTGTGCACGCCACTGCTGAGTATGACCTCTATCACGGTAAAAAGCAATAAAATTTTTTTTTAAATATTTTTTATTCATTTATCAAATATCATTCATTTAAACTCATAAGTAATAAGTAATAAGTCATATTTTATGTCATTTACTATGTATAATTCGACTGATGCCGGCCCCAAAGTGGGCCAAAATATATTTCGAAATTAAGTTTTTGTACGCCGTTTTAAATATACAAAAAAAAAATTATAATAATAATCTCAAGGAGGGCCCCATATAAAAAACCTCCAAAATTTTGCATTTTTTAACGTTACCATGTGCCCCCTCCCTTATCTCCGAAACAAGAGGACCTAAAATATGAAAAACATCATGGTAATGGGCAAGAAAACGAAAAGATTTTACGGTAGAGGGCGCTGAGTGTATGTGTCTTATCACGCTCTTGTAAAAGACGCTGATAGATGTTATTTTTGTATTCCACATTTTTAAAGACTTGTGCCTTTTTTTGTTGGTGTATTCGTCATATATTCTACCTGGTGTATCGCTCAGTTGAAGGAGGAGCTAAAGAAAAGAGGTTTTTCGCTGCGAGGAAAGAAAGGAAACCTTGTCGTTCAAGTTCCATTTTCTTTACATCCAAAAGCCACACAAATACACATTGTTTTAAGTTTTCAATGAAAATAAGAAATTATTCAATTATTTATATGTGAACTGACAAGCTAACAGACAAACACACAGTGCCCTCTATGCGGAAATAATTTGACAGTAAGCATCCCTATTGTGATACAGGAAAAATATAGCGGTTGAGATATTAGGATTCCGTACTTATCGGGAGATAAGTACTTATCGCTACTTAACGGCTTGTTGAGTGTGTATTGGCTTCTGTATGCTCTAGTGTAACCATTAGGACCGCGGTACTTCAAGTAAAGTTAAAGAAACAAAAAATTTCAAGTAGTACTAAAAATAATCAGTCGAAATCTGACTTATATATCGTGAGTAGTTACATATATTAATGATAAATCCAAACCACGAATCTTTTAGTAATGAAATTAACTTATTATAGCTGCGTGCATCAAGACACTAATATTTTCACTTAAATATATAATAAAACTTAAATATATAAACTCTAAGAACTTTTATTAACACCAAAAATCTAACAAATTTTAGTAGTTTATCTTACGTCCGTGTATCATACTACGTTTTTCAATGCATAGTGTGTGGAAATAAAAAAAATATAATCTTGTGATCTTTAAATTATGATTGGCTCAAAAGGACTGCATCCAGAGCCGTTAAACAGTGGGAAAAAAAGTATAACATTTATGGTACACAGAAAAGGCTGCAGGTTAGCCAACCATTGCAAATAAATTAAAAAAAAAAATTTAAAGCCCTAGGGCAAAATATTCGACTTTCTGTTCGGTATTGATGCATAAAAAGTGGGCCTTTACGAACAGTTGCATTGAAAATTATATTTATTCATTCATTCATTAAAAAGGTGATTAAAAAAATGCTACAGGTTGTGTACGAGATACGAGCGTTAATAACTTAAGTAGATACTTCTTATGTCGCCTTTTTACTCAATCAAAGAGGAAGTATTTAATGGTGGCCATTAAATATCATAATATTTTGTCAGTGATGATAGCGCATTCGGTTACGAGGTCAGTTTCAAATATGTATTATTCCTATTAAAAAAGCATTGACATATCAAGAATTTATTAAAAAATAATGAACGATGAAAAAACGCATAACTTTGTAATCAAAAATCAAATTATCCTTTCTCAAAAATGACGTAAAAGTTCTGAACATGAGAGAGTTGTGAACAAAAAAGTGTCCCCTTCTAAACTGATTCCGAACTGGCGAAGCAACCAACAAAAGGCAACATGTTCGAATGTCATTACAGAAACTCTTAGAAGTTGTAACCTATTAACTTGGTTCCTTATTATCCTTGGTCGGCCTGTCAAGCATGGGCTCCGCGTTCCAATTTCCGGCGTAGACCTATGTCTGTGATTGTTTCAAGCCTCCTGTAACTATCAAATACATGTCACAAGCAATATGTACCGGGGCAATGGAAAACGTCTTATATACAGGGTTTATTAATGACACAATTTATACTTGCAATTGTCGGCTATTGGTGAAACTTGGAAAGAATCTTGAAGAAAACACAGTTTCATTGTTATTCATTATTTCTTTTTAGGTCTTAAGATACCAAAACTACGCGCTATAAGTTCATAAGTTTATAGCACGTAGTTTTCGTTTCGTAAGACCTAAAAATTCCGTGAAAATTAATTATATAATATTCGAAACCGGTTGGTTGTAGTGTGGGGAAATAAACAATAATAGTGAGAAATGGTACAAGAGTATTTTCTTCAAGATGTATTATTAACGTGCTTAGAAAATTAAAGCACATGCTTTTATTTATTTACATTTACATTTCGACGTCATTGCTTTCAATAACAATAACCTGTCCCCCAGCAATTAGTCAAAACTTTTCAAAAAGGAGACCTCCAACAGCCTAAACCCTTTCAAAACACGTCTTTTGGCCAATGATTTGGGTTATTTCAAAAGCCTCGACTATTAAATACGAGTACTATAAATAATGCTATAAAGTTGTTCCAATATCCGAATAGAAAATTCAAACACATCATACACAGATTCCTGATAGAAAAAGTCTAAAAAGACTAGGTAGTCATAAAATAAGAAAATGGTTAGATATGAAACGTAAGGGTTTTTTCTTAAATTATAATTGTATTGTATTGAGTCACGATGTATTATCTTAAATTTCATTAATTACAAATCAATTTAAATTTCTTCTTTGTAAATATAAATTTTTAATTCTACTTTCTGTTATCAGATGTCTAAAAATAATGATTTATATAAAAACGGCTCACCTCAATACGTGTTATGATCGGGAAAGCCGACCAGTTTCAGCAGATTTAGACTGCCTTCATCTGGGCGAGTAAAGACGTTTACGCGACGACGTTACGCCTCACACTGCGGGCTGCGGCCCACAGGGCTCGGGATGACATCGATGCAGATGGTATTGGTGGTCGGACCGGTAGGGCGTCCGCACAATTAGTTACTTCCGGGCTTTCGTTATTAAATACCGGAGTGACACCAAACAACGATAAACACGCGGAACTTATAGTATCTACGTCACTTTCAGTAAAGTCTGTGAGTGATCCGGTAACTGTTTTTAGCACAGATTTCCACACCGCGGGCAACGCCCAACCACTGTCTCTATTGAATTGAATTTTGAAAAAAGTGAATTTTCTTCCTCACAATACTTTAAGTATTCTCGTTTTACATCCGTTAGTCTATCAGAAGAAATATCACACCCTGGTACCGATACCGAGAGTGCATTGAGCTTTGTGACTGCACGAACCAGCGGAGACTCATTACGTGCCACGGAAGTGCCAGCAGAAGATGTAGCCAAGATGTAGTCGAAGCGAGCGAGCACGGATATACTTGTTGGGCACAAAAATCGACAAATTCCCGCGATACAGTAATTAATTCAAGTGAATAAAAAAAAATACAGGAATAAATAAATAACTTAATACATTAAAATAAAATTAAGAAAAAAATATATATTATAAATAGAGGTAAATAGTTTTATAATACGATACATAAAATAAAAACTCCGCCCATTCAATTAGTCTCGCGAAGAAGAAGGGCAAGAAACTAAGCAAGATGATGTCTTTTTTTATTTATCTTTTTCGTTACAAATAAACGTTACAAAGTTGCTAAATAAGCCTTTAATTTAGCTGAATAAAGAGATAAAAAATACGAGACAGGAGAATATATATATATTTTTTTTTGGTAATTAGAAAATATTTTACGTGCGCTTAGTTCTGTCTTTATTTTGTCATCTTCTCCAAATTCTTTTACCTCTGCTGAATAAAAAAATAGCAATTTTTCATGCAGAATGTGACATCCGAAACCATTCACTAAAAAGACACCGTATTTCCTCGTCAGTGAAATAATGAATTATCCTTATCATATCACCCAATTTTCTTAACTTTTTCTTCCGTATTTTCAAAACGAATACCGTCAAGGGCGATTTCATTTCATTACTTATAGATGTCATTGTCCAAATGACAGTCGAAATCCCCATTTTGCTAGCAGCAAATTATTCTATTCCGATTTGGTTTCTGGTCACGTTCCAGTCGGCCACTGGCTACAATGGCATTTGCGCTGCGAAAGTGCTGGGTTTCCAAAGATCCCTTGTGTGTAAGATAAAACGGATTTGGCGTGATACTAAATGGGTTTTCTATCCATCTGTCAGAATGAGATTTAATGAGTTCTCCAAAATCTGTTCTTTATTCTTTTATTCTTTATTGTACACACACATATACAGAAACAGGGATACATATAATAATTACATTGAAACCATATGCACATTTGCGTGCTTATCTCTAAGAAGATATTTCTTCCAGCAAAACCAACAAGAAATAACAAACAAAAAAATAATTTAAACGAGTAATCATACAAGTGCACAAGGAGATTGATGCAAATAAAAAATATAAATATATATTACATAAATAATTCTTCTGATATTTTGCTAAATTTACACTCTAATACGGTACACTGAATGTATGTATTTTTGAAGTTTTAACGTATTTTTAGTATTTTATGTTTTATAGCGACATCGATCGCTTTTTACCTATACTCAAAATATTATAAGATTTCATTACAAACTAGAAAAGATAAATCAGAAATAAATATACATATTTATAATATGCAATAAACAAAGATTTTGAAAATATTCTTCGGTTTCGGATTCAAGCCTGCGATGAACGAGCCTGACCTCTTGATGTCATGACAAGACGCTACCGATTGCAATACTGATTCACTTGAAATTTGTTTCTTATTAAATAATACTACTCTAATAATACTTATGGCGGGATTATTTATAAATTTTATACTAAGACCTTTTTTAAAATAAACAATTTTTTTGACGAAAGGAAGGAAGGCTGATATACTTTCTTAACTTATTACAATTTTGTAATGAAATCGAAAAGTTGGTAAGCTAGGTTTTTCTTGTTATAATAAATATACACTCGTATTTCGACTTGGTTGGTTGTTTGCTACCATTTCGATGTCAAATTGAGTTTTCGGTACATCCCTACCTCGGCATAAGACATTATAGTATATTTCATTACGAGTGCGGAAAGCCTGTCATTGCAAAGAGTTCCGACAAATGTCTACCCGAGCCGAGGCGCAGCCGAAGGTGAGGGTTGACAGTCGGAACAAGTTGCAATGACGGTTCCGCACGTGTACTGAACAACTATTTTTAATACAGTTGCGAAAAAATGAAGCAATTTAATAAAATAAAACTCAACTTACTAATACTCCACGCAATAAATTCGTCGTATGTAGATATGTAGCGACTTTTTGACTATTCCGGTAAATGTTCTCCGAAGCATTTTGCACGGCATTTTGTGCAATTATATTGAGTTCCGGTGGTGTTAATTCAAATAAAATATCGTTGAAATTACTCATTTTGTGCAACAAACAACTAAACCCGCAAAGAAAATTTTTGGAAAATGGCGCCAACCGTAAAAGAATATAAGCAGAGTTTTTTTTTTGTTTTCTTCACCCATTCAGTTTTTTTGTTTTCTTCACCCACCCAAAGGGAACTATGCCCATACAGCCAAGTCTTCAGCAGAATTTTTTTATGGATATGAAATGAAAATGAAATTTAATGAGATGAAATGAAATGAAACCTAACCTAACTCATTGAATCAAATCATAAAATATGATATTGAAACAAATTAGTAGCTTCTTTTTAGAAATATTTGCATGAATCATAAAAACTTCTATGAATTTTTTTTAGTAAAAACTTCGTGGTTGTTTTTTTCTTTTTAATAGACATTATTTTGACAGTTGGGAAAGAGAACGCACGAGTTCGGAAAAGGTAAAGAAAAAGCTCGAGTATGTAATAGCCCACATCCCGAACGCTATATGTCCCTGCAATGCGCCACTTTTTGAGCAACTGTATTAAAAAATTATTATCGTTATCCAACAAAAAATCGCAGGCACAATTTCGTCTGTATTTGAATTAATAAATAGCAAAAAGTGCGCGAGTAGCAGTTTCTTTGGTTTCCTTATGTAACACTTTGTTCCAATTTCTTTTTCGTGATTTTCCCTTAACTTTGTTTCAATATTCCAAATGGTTCATTATAAGAGTCTTAGTTGCGAATTTCCTTTTGTCATAAAATATTTGTGTCTAATCTCATTTTTCTAAATGTTCATTTTCTCAAAGAATATGGAAAATATGTACACATCGTCAGAATGAGTTGAGTCCAAATTACACCCACGTTTCACGTACGATTATCACGACCCAGTGTGATGGGTGGTATGAGCCCTCTTGGCGTACTTTGGGCACAAAATATGAATCCACTGCTTTACGTATGCCTTCCAAAGCAAGCACACGAAAAATAAATGTGACGAAGGACAAAAGTGTGTCAAAAAGGTGTTTCTAATTGTTTAATTGTCTAGTTTTTGCATTTATTGCAAATAAGTCAAAAATAATTGTTTAGTGGTATAATAAAGTTTAGTGGTAGCAAACCCTGAATAACATACTAGGGCGCTTAGATTATGCAAATACAGAAAAGTTATTAGAAATAATTAAATAAGGGTACTTACTATACCAGGATCAAATACAGTCTCAAATCACTTTACTTTCTCCAAAGTACACAAAATACACACACACTCACACAACACTCAACTAATTTTACGTATTTAGATGTCCTCAGCACACACAATATTTATATGCATATCTGTACTTATATATTATTATATGTTCTTCCTTATAAATAAATGATTATGTACAAACTTGGTAATTACATATTTATTAGGTTTATTTATTTAAAATACTATGTACACTTAATGTAAACCAATTGAAGGTTATGAACGGCAAACTACATGACCGTCAAACAGTTTTTTACTAGCACGGTGTGTAGTTTTCGACCCTTAATACCCGTAAATTATTATGTGCATTAATGTCTTATATATTTAAGTATATTATTTAGGATAGTAAATTAAATGTATATACATATAAGTAAGTTAAGATAGCCCTAAGTAATATAATAATGTAACGCACAAAAATACTACATTATGTATTTCTTTCTGAAATAAATTCATTCATTCATTCAATAGTAGTTTATGCTACAAGGGCGAAAAGGAATAAATTACGAGGACGATTTAAAACAAGAGCATAGCGAGTGTTTTAAACGTAACCGAGTAATTTATTGCTTTTACGCCCGTGTATCATACTACGTTTTTCAATGCATAGTGTGAGGAAATAAAACAAATGTAAGCAAAGAAAACAATTTCATTATTTAAGTTGAAAGTTGCATTCTTACAATTTTGTAAGTTAATAATTGGCCAAAAGGACTGTATTAAGAGCTGTTAAACAAGGGAAAAAATAAGTATAATATTTATGGTACAAAAGAAGGGTTGCAGGTTAGCCAACTTCTCGTAAATAAATAAATAAAAAATAATAATAATCAACTATAATAGGGCAAAATCATCGACTTTCTGTTCGGTTTTGATGCTTAAAAAGTGGGCCTTTACGAGCACTTGCATTGAAAATAATAAAAATTTTTCGAAGTATCATATCAATTAAAAATCTTGCAAACTTCCTCCCGAAGTCATTTGTGCGAGGGTTTCAGCACCGCGCTCACCAACGCGCCTCCCAGCGTGTGAGTATGAGTAGTTCTTCCAGAAAGACCGCCGACAGTGGTGAAATCTTGAAAAGGCCTTATGTCCAGCAGTGGAGGAATCAGGCTAATGGATGGATAGATGGGTTTATTAAAATTTACATAAATATTTCCTCTATATTGTCTATTTTATCTTCAGGATATAAATTTATCAAGACGTAATAATGCATCTACTTCCTTAATATATATATAATACGTTTATTTTAAAATATATTAAAGAAAGGAACTTTAGTTTCCGATAACGTTTTTATCAGTCTAGTCCCGTTATATATGCTTTAAAATTTTAATTTAGCGTCGTGTCCTTAAAAGAAATAAACTTCTTGTGTTACTTTCTTGCAAATAACGCCAGTAATTCCGAACATATTTGAGAAAAAAATCTTTGGTGAAGGCAAGGGAGGCTTAGCTGAAACAATTAGTTGACGGGGTAGTAAAAAATATTGGCTTTGTCTAGCAATCTTAGGTAAACTTAGACTTACGCGTTCAGCTTCTACTATTTATGTCGGTAATTTACGTACTAACTCTTATTGAAGGCTGCATGGAAAAGAAACTATTTGACAAAAGTATTTGTATTTGACTTGCCCAAAGAAAAAAAAAATTGTCGCCGATTGGTTATCTAAGCTGTGCAGCAATAAATTGCAGTGTTACAACATATTATATTGTAATATCGGTTTTTCCGAAACTAATAAACAATGAAACCGTTTCTGATATTGGAGTAATTATCAAAATCTGAGGCGTATTTTGCTCCTGCAGAGCCGTTTAAATATATACTCCTTATGTGCTTTCTTTAACATTTGAACAAATGTCTAACAAACAATTGATTTTCATTGTATTGGTGAAAATCGGGAGTTAACGTGATGTAGACAACGAAACAGAAACTACAGCTTTCTAGGAAAAATATTCAATCGATACCGACACAGTCGATGTTTTTAAAGGTTTTTTTTTCTACTGCAGCCCAGATATTCTTCTGAAGACCTTTCAATATAGCCTTTACCTGCCTACAAATAAGGCAACCAATCTTTGCAGCTCAATTTATATTTTCTCGACTCTTCGTTTATAGAGCGGCAAATAAAAACAAGCAACAGACTTTCCTTTAACAAGATGTAGCACCACCGCTTAAACACAATTTGTGGTTTCGATGCACTGCAATTTGAAACTACAAACTTATACATTCAGTTGACCTGAATCATAATACTTTATAATATGGTTCGGTTTCCGTAGCTAAGTTTGTTTTTAAGTTGGTAGATTTGCGCAGATTGTGAATTTCTCTGTTTTGTTTTATTTTAGCAGTTTATCTGTTTACCAGGATTTACATTTCATTAATGTTTCAGTCGATAGTGTTTTATTTTTGTTCAGTAGTAACAACGTTTTCTGTGTTTGCAGATTGTTAAGGCCCAATATGAATAATATTTGTAGTTATTTAAGCTAATTTTTTGTGAGATGAACATAACATGCAATATTTTGAAGCAAAATATACAGATCATCAGGATCATATCAGATGGAGATTTTTCTTCTCAATGGGGATACAAGCTTGGGTATGTATTTTAAACTATTTTAATCAGTTAAAAGCTTGATGTATTTTATTGGGAAATTATAAATCAAGCGAATAAAAATAGTTAGCGACTTCAAGTGTCTGGAATAAATACCAAAGCGTGCGACTAAAAATACTGAGTGGGCGAATTCAAAGTATGAAATCAAAAATATTTCACCAAAAGTCAAAAAATAGGTGCGAAGATGAGCAAAGCGAGGGGGAGCGTTAAGTTTAATGTAAGATAAAATAAGGACCCAAGTGGAGTGGAAGAGAGCGAGGCAAGGTCCCTAGTTTTATTATTTAAAATTAAATTGTCACTAAAATAGAAGATTGTTCGCCTGAGCATTATTCAACTTAAGGCTGCGCCAAGCGTAGAACGATTAGACACCTCGCTTGTTCTCTCGTGGTTAATTTTTATCGTGGTCCAATTGATTGAATTTAACAGAAAAAATCATATTTAATTTACCAGACAAAATTTATAAAATGTGAAACGGCCCAATTGTGTTTTATAACGTTTGTGATTGTCTTGAATTATGGTTGAGACAAAATTCAACAGTTAAGTTATTGAAATGACCAAAACCCCAATACCTTTTTTAGATTTTAGGACTTCTTTAGATAGATTTGTTTCTAATACCATAAGTTATTTTTAATATTCGCTGCGGCGGAAGTGTATATACATTCGCTGTGATAATAAGTATATATTTTATTTATTTATCATTGAAATATTATTCAATAAATCAATTTAACAGTGACTGTCGTTTTAGATTATTTTGCTTGGCACCCTCTTAACTCAAATTTGTATTTTCAAGTCGCCGTTTTCAACATTTTTATTCACCCACAGTCTTTTGCCCACTTGTTATTTAAGTACGTTTTATTCAATATTTTTGACACCTTAAAGTTGAATTTATATTCACTCGTTTAAATATTACCCTATTTTTTTGTAATCTTTCATCTTACAAAATGAAATCACAACACAAAATAACTTAATTTGTATTAAATTATTAATCGTATAATTATTTATATTATTAACATATTGCTGATATCTAAAAAATAATATACTAAATATGAAATAAATATAAAAACGAGGCTATAAAAGTCAACATAAATTTATTTATAATATTAAATACTCATACTAAAATATAAAAAAACATATAATATACTCAATTGGGATTTTTAAGGCCATATTTAAGGAAATATTTATTTTAAGGAAATATTTTACAAAGGTAGACTGGGCTACACAAAAGTGTAAATATTACATAATTGAGTTTGACATTATATTTTTAATTCCATGCTGTCAGTGCTGGTATCAAAATTGCTATTCGTGTCATCCAGAGCACCCTTATGAAACCTTAAATCAAATTATTTAGACGGTTTCCATTTTGATGTATCACCTTAACTGATTTAGTCGAACTATTTATTGAGCTCGTATTTGTTCAGTTGTGGTGTGCAGTTTAACAAACAACCAGTCGAGATAATGAAGGGAAGCTTTATGTAAGGTGACATTAATTTATGCAGCTAAATTCATATTGCAGGCTTGATAAGTGATCTGTACCACGGATCGATAACACTTTTTGCTAATTTCTCAAAATAAAATGTTGACCTTCCATAGGCTGGGCTTGCGTTTGTAGGGAAAACAAAAAAAAGTATTTACGAATTTCACAAAAGGAGTCAGCGAACCGAGTCTTCAGTATGAATTTAGCTTTATTAATTAATGTCATCATATATTACATTATTCTCTGCACAATTAATGGAAAAATCTTCCCCACTCCAGATTTCTCAGACGACACTTTATAGAGCTGACGACCTTAAGAGGCTTTGCGAATTTTATTTTTGTCTCTGTCACTCCAAGCGAAAACACGCTCAGTGAGGGAGGGGCGGATTCAGGGCGAAAGCGAAAAATGTAAGTTTTATAAATTTAATCAAAAAAACTAAAATAGCTAGCAAAATTTTAAATATCAAATCTCTAGATATTGTTAAAACACATCTAATAAAATATGTTTGAGTTCTGTATATGGTTCCTATTCGTCAAATAAGGAGAAAAAATGTGTTTGAAGACCTCATTTCAACAACTATTTCTATCGAGAAAAATTTATCCAAACATGTTTTTCAATTTCAAATCCCTATATTATATAGTCAAAATGCATATACCAGAAACTGATTATAATTTTCCGTGTATTTCATGAAATACACAGATGCTTTTACACACGTATTTTTTTCGCATATCGCCTTAAAGGTCAGAAAACTTTATCTATATAGAAACTCAGCTCAGGATATTAATTACTTTGAGATACCCTTTTTCCAAAATTGCCGAACTGTCAGGCCACGCTTGGTGGGTTCAGGAGTTATAGTGGAGGAGAAAAGGCTTTCGAATTTGGGGAAGTGGTTGGGATAGGGAGAGGGAATGAAGGGACAAAAGTTGTCTGGGAGAAACCGCTTTTAGCGATCAGGCCGCCAATAAAATTGTTACCCTAATTGTAATTGTTATCTTCGATAAGTTTTTTTTATATGGTGCACAATAAAGAGTGTAAATAAAAATTGGTCTTGTCTTGTCTTGTCTTTGGTACTGCTCCTTTTCCTTGAAATAGCGTTTTTTTTTACAATAAACCAGTAACTCACCTGATCTAACAAATTTTGTTCTTAGCTATGGTCTTTACAAGATTTTTATGCCTACCCTAACGTCTTAAGAATCAGGTAACACCATTGAGAGAACAGATGTAACAATAATGTTGAGATTAGAGGTATATTTTGGTGCACTGTGAAAAAGTATTTATATCTGGGGGGAGTGGTACCAAACGGTCCTCTTTCTTACCTCTCCCCACGAAACCATTCCCAAATTTGAATTTGAAATTTGAAATTTGAAAATCGGGGTATTAAGTCACGTTTTAAATCCGTGGTCACAGTCTTTACCCCCATAACTCTAGAACACACCAGGTACGGCCTGCCAGTTCGACAAATTTGGCACAAGGCTTTATAGTATGTATGTATGTAAATTCTTTATTGCACATAATAAGTTTACAATGCACAAAGGCGAGCTAAATGCTAATTAGCAATCTCTACCAGTTAACCTTTGGTGATGTGGAGATTACAAGGGTAGTGCCAAATAAGTTAATTAATTAATTAATTTCTAAATATTAACTTCTAAT
This sequence comes from Ypsolopha sequella, assembly GCA_934047225.1. Lineage (NCBI taxonomy): Eukaryota > Metazoa > Arthropoda > Insecta > Lepidoptera > Ypsolophidae > Ypsolopha > Ypsolopha sequella. Next base: position 28,942,086 of record OW203987.1, read on the forward strand.
AATATCTGCATGATAATATGATATAAAATATCTACATAAACATATATAAATACAAAAATATACATACATATATTATAAATATTAGTGTATATACTGTACATAAATAAATATACAACAATATATCGGTAGTTACGAGAAGGATGACTCAGGGGACAAAGTGAAAATTATTACAGGTGTGGTGACTGATTCTGTGAGTAAGTATTTCTGTGAGTATAGTGAGTTTCATTGACGACTCTTAGTCCATTATTTATTAATAAAAGTAAAGTAACAATAACATTAAATTAATACTCTTTATTGTGCACCAAAATAACGCAATTAAAGAACACTACAAAATTAAGAAAAATAAAGGCAACAATGGCGGTTTAAAACAATTTCTTCCAGACAACCTTTGTGTGCAAGATATTTTGGAAGAACTTGAAGCGTAGGCTGTGTACATATCATAATCAAAAATACTTAATTAATGATCAAAACAATATCTATTAACTCAATACATAAACCATAAACAAACAAAAAATAAATAAATATTACTTACAAGTAAATAAAAAATACATGTATACATATATAGATAGATATAAATACATATAAGTACCAGTACAGTATTAAAAAAATATTATTTATAATAATATAAGTGCCTTTATCGTAGTAAAATAGCCAAAATGCACTAAGTCAGATAATTATTATACGATAAATTCATTAATTAAGGGTACGGTGCACGCCAAAGCGTACAAAATAATCGGAAACTTGCATTTCACAGTCCACACTTGAAACCACCACTGACACCCCTCGTGCATTCATGTCGTGACGATATATTGTAGTTGTAACATAGTAAATTCAAAAAAAAATAGTTTTTCGTCTTGGTCTACGTAAGTAGAAAATGTTTAATTTATTTTGTTTAAGTGGTTTTATATTTCGAAACAAAAATAACTGAATATGTATTACGTTTATATTTCTTTTTAAAAGCACTTCCTAAAAATTTTCCATTTAAAAACTGAAAAAAACCTTTGTAACTCTGCGTATGACGGCCACTTATCTTTGAAACGAATAAGGTCGTTTGCGTGAAATATTTGTCCACATTGAACACAGATGTCCTAGCTCTGAAATATCTACTTTCATATGCAGATTAGTGATGTAAACGCGAGACAAGAAAATTGTCGATAAACGAAAACTCTGTGAAATGTGAATTATGTAGAACGTATACATTTTATATGACTAAATTCAACCTTTTATATAAAAAACCGGAAGAATTAGATTTATAACACTTTGCCAATTATTTATATTTTATAAATTTGCTATGATAAACGATACAAGTATGTTTGTTCTTTTCAGTTTACGTCACCTGCAAGTAATTTAAGAAATGTTGGGTTTTCTTAAAAACCTGCTAATGATAGCTGAAATGCAAAAGAGTGTTGTGTTATTGTGTAATAAACATATTAATATATTTTAAAATTCGTATTCCTTTTTTTAAAATAAGTTTGAAAATCTCAATATTTTTTTATCAACAGTTTTAGAATTCCAAAAGATAATTACCTAAATCATTTCACTTCAAAAACTCCCAGGAGGACAAACCTAGCTTAGTCGGCGATAAATGTGTAACCTACCCCTGTATTTAGTTTTGTGAGTATATAAATATAAATTTTATCTTTTTGTCTTTATCTTGTAGGTTTATCTTTATACAAGAATGTTTTGTTTTGTGATTTAAAATATAAATACCAAAACCGGGTTTAATAATTCGATACGATATGAGAAAATATGACAACCCTAATCCAGATTCACATTAAGAAAGTTTATAGCCTTTCATCCTAATATACGTTCAACTTTGGTCGCTTTGTCGATTTTACTGTGTAATCTCAATAATATTAGAAATTTTCAGCTCATACCTGGCTAAATATGTCATTTACAGGTTAGAATAAAGGCTTATTCCTTCACTTACTATTAGTTTAGTACCTAACTGGGTATATTAATATATTTGGCATTGTTTGGAACTTGTTTATGAGACTCATTGGTGATTGTGGGTCGAACGCGACACATTATTCGTGCACATTATATTTATTAATTACTAGTCAGGGTCCATTAATGTTATGCATTGAGTTTTAGGTCTCTTTTTTTTTCATACTTAACGATCTGCTAAATTCTACAGTGTGCCGATGGCAGAAATAAAAAATGGTACTGTGTAGACTGTGTACGACATAGCCTGCCGAATCAGTAAGTTAAAGTGGCATTGGACTGGCCATATTTGTTGCCGACGTGATAACCGTTGGGGCCATAAGGCATTGGAATGGAGACCACGTACAGCAAAGCGTAGCGTAGGCCACCCTGTTGCCCGCTGGACTAACGATCTGAAGGACGTTGCGGGTGGCAGCTGGATGAGGATGACTGAAGACCGCTAAGAGTGGCTAATATGGGGTAAGCCTATGTCCAGCAGTGGACGAGCACGGGCTGCTGGATGGATGGTGTATACTTAATGGTAACATAAAGGTATCTAATAATATATTTATTATATTTTTTGCACCTATGAGGAAACTGACAGTTCGTGATAGAGGAAAAGCCGCTTTTAACTCCTATGGTATGACTTATTTCACATTGCAATTCAAAATAGGAAAATGCGCTTTTAACTCCTATGGTATGACTCATTTCACATTGCAATTCAAAATTTCGCAAAAATTTGAAATCGCACATGCACCATATTAGTGAAAAGCGCATTTCCCACAATTACAAACTGTCACTTTTCTCTTTCGCGCAAAAAATATACTTTTCATTGTTGACGAAATGCAAACTCACCTTGTTTACATGCATACATATACTCACGCCTGTCTCCAAGAGGGGTAAGCAGAGACTACAGATTTCCATCTGCTACGATCCAGACACATCTCTTTCACTTCTTCCACATCCATTGTCCATCCGTTGCTTCTGCCAATAGAAAAACAAATAAAATTAATTTGGGCTGTTTGAACCTATATATCATATTTGTTTAATTTAATATTTATCAACATTATATTTATTTCTTTATTTACTATGCACAAGAATGTAAATATTATAAAGTCAATTTTTATTATAGTTATAAGTCTATATTTTTTGTTTGTTTTGTTTTTATTGTCAACATAATTTAATTATATAAGTCTTTGTGTTTTTATTTGTAGATAGTGTGAATATTTTATATATACCTACGAACATTGTAAGACAAATAAAACTTTTTTAATTTTCATCAATCTAGTCGTAAAAAGATCTTCTATTCCAGGTATTTTTGACATGGCCATTCTTCAGTATGTCGCCAATTTGGTCAGCATATTATGTCCTTCTAGGGCGACCTGGTGGAGCTGTACCTTCCACTTGCGCACCATACCATTAAGTCAATATAAATAATTTTATATTATTTATTAATATTTAAATTGCCATTCGATAAAATTAACCTCGTGTTATGATTACTAATACACACTCAAAATTGCGTTTATTTATGTATGACCTTAGAATAATAACGCCTTTTTCTACGGGTATAACGAGTCTTTAACTATTTATGTAAACAGTGTGGAAAATAGTGGTCTTTGGAGGAAAATTTACTTTAATATTGATGATAGATTGTACCACATTCTGTTTTTTTAATGAGTAAAACTGCATTCACGGGTTTTTGAAAAGTCGCCTTACTTCATCCAGGAATCGAAACTTCTAGTTTTTGATTTCATGGGCCTCCTGTTATTTGACACAATGTTACTTTGAGACATTTGTTTCTTACATTGACTCTGTTGTCGATGTCGATTGATGCTATACACCTAAGCTGATATCAATTTAATATTTTTTGCTGGTTCAATTCACGGCTAAGAATTTTTTTTAAATCTTTACTTGCAGTTTTTTATTTCTCAAAAAACAAAGTAATATCATCAATATTTAAAGTACCTTCCCTTCCCCGTCCGCTTTAAATTTCCATTCTGTACACCTCATATTATAATTTTGTATAAGACACGCAGGACCGCAAAACCGCTTCAATCTAGTTTTAAGGCATGAAAAGCCCAATTAATGTCTAAAACGTGTAACGAACCTCAAACGCGGGAAAATTCGCAATTTCACAATCAATACCGCCATTAAAGTATTTAGCAATGAGGTACTGAATTCAATTTTATGGGTCCATAGACCGTTTGTGTTAGGCCCTATTCTAATCATAATAATTTATGACCTCAATTCCCGATACAGTTTGGCAGTTTGGTGAGTGCGCCTTCTTTTATAGGCGAGCAGTGGTATCAAATTTATGGGGCCGTAAGGGTAATATTTTTAGCGATGTGATGATAACCATTGGCGCGTTTGGCTCGTTTACCGATTAATATTATGTCGAATGGGTTTTATGACTTCGTTTAAGTGAAAATTGTAGTAAGTCTTATTTATGTGCCTAACGAAAAAAATACTTTGAGTAAGTTTGGTCAAAAAGTAATGAAACAACATTTTCTTTGACTTTTTCTATCTTTTACCACGTTTTCTGGCAAATATTAAACGGCACGTTTTCCTGATTGGGATAAATTATCATTTATCACTGAAAATGATTTGTCGGTCGATGTTGTTTTGGGACAGTTTTCAGCGAAAGTGTGATTTGGCGATTTCTCAAAAAATGTTGGAGAATGGTTAAGGGGAGTTCCACCAAACATGCTCTTGCACTAGGACCATCATTATTAGACCATATTCAATCAGAATACTTTTACCAAATAAAATTTGTGAAATTATATAAGAAGTTAAACTATACATTGCGCATTTTTCAGATCTGACACTATGATCAAAATCAAAAATCAAAAAATATTCATTTCAGCAAGAAATGTCTTAACCGAAAACAATAAATAATTCTGTGGCCCCAATATAGGCATAGCCTGACCCGTGTGTGATATGTCCATTATCTAGAAAAACAATCTGAAAGATCAATTAAAACACCTTATTTGGATTTTAATTTTGTAGAGTAAAGAAATCAAGTTCCCTTTTCCATATTTCTTTTCCTGTCGTTATTTGAAAGAAATACTTTAACATTCAAATCCTTAAGAAACATTGGTCAGTAATAATTATAAAGAAATTCACTTCTCCTTTGAATTCACTTTTCTTCATTTATTGATAAAAGAATTAAATCATTGTTACAAGTATAATAAAAAGCTCAGGCAGACAAGAAATTTTTTCTGTGTTGTGCTATATAGTGCGATCTATAAAATAGTTACTTACTTCATTCTAAATTAAAATAAAGAAAAAATTACAATGCAATAAAAAATTAACTCAGTCTTAAAATTCTTTTGAGTTACAAAATGCCTTTTGTGTTAGCCATGTCTTCGGTGCATTATTTCAAAACGTGTTTTTCTGGTATTGATTTTATGTAAGTAGGACGAGCGATTTATGAATTTTTGAACCTGCCACATGTATATGTAGAATTTGTTGATTTCATCAGTCTACATGCTGGTATTTTAAGTTTATTTGAATTCCTTATTATCTAAGATAAGGACATTGCCTTTGAGGGAAATAGCTCAGGGTTGTTTGGAACAAAAATCGCTACCTGAAAAGCATACTAAGGAAATTCATGAACCAAGTGTTAATATGTTCAATTTTTAAAAAATAGTTCAGCGTGTACAAGTAAGGATCTTGATTGATTTTTTTGCAATTTAAAAGGGCATGCAGACTTGTTTGCGTATCCCCAGAGCTCTAGCCCGTAGCACAGCACTAAATGGAAGAGTGAGAAGAAGCAAGAGGGCACGTCGCGAGCCGACAGACGACGAGCGCGAAGTAAGCTCACTCAGTCGACTACACAGTGCTATGATGTCAGGCTTCGAGAGTAACATAATAGTCACAGGTAGCCTAGGTGGTGGACCGTCAATGTTGCAGATGTCTTTATAAATTTATATTTCAGTGCAGTGCAGTTTCTGGTTAAGATATCACAAGGGTCGTCAGTAAAAATGAACATATTGCTGATCACGGTATTCGGTAAATTAATAACTAACAGGAACGATAGATTTCCTGATGCTAAGCCTTGCGGTAAGCCGCTTCCACAGGTTCCTTGAGTGGATCTAACTTGCCACTTGCTGCCTGTCATGTACAAATCTATCATCATTTCCAGCGCCTCCACCGGCCCTTTAATACCTATGTGCTCAGCTCAAACTTACGTGCAAACACCTGGTGATTGCAAAGTTCAAAGGCTCAGGTCATGTCAGACAGAAGCATATGTTGCGACTTCTCTTTAGCTTGAAAGATCTTTCAAACAACCCCACATATTACCGAGACGCATGATCGACCTTTTCTGTAGGCATACTGTTTATTATTCAGTAAGTTGTTGTGTTCTAGATAATTATACAATCCCTTAATAATGTCTACTTCAAAAAAGAATGATTATTATATACAATATACATATACAATTGTTAATTATTTTTCGGATCTTTTCCCTTATTTAGGAACGCTCGGGTATAAGCTATTTTAATTAGAATGATTTTAAATGCTCTAACTGATATCTAGACATCTATGGGAAGCTTAAAATCTTTCATGACATTACAAAAGCTGTTTAAAATTAGAAGCCATAAGATGTGTATCAAGAATTTGTTTTATTTGCAAAACGACGACATGTCCAAGCGAGCAGCGGCAAAATTCAGTCTTGTGTACTAAATATTGGCATATTATTCTAAAATCTATAGCCTGCTCTAGAGTGAAACTTGGTAGATTTCATACCAATTAATCAACTAGATAGACCGCCACCATCTGTTACAATGGTCGTTTGGTCATCGCGTTTGCTATCCATTTAATTCAGATCTATTTACTCAGAGAACTAAGCACGGCAGTGGTAAGTCAGTCATTACGAAGCTGTACTGGTTTAAATAGTGCCGGTCAAAGCTGTTTGAAATGTTTGTGCATAAAATTTGTATAAATAAATGAATAAAATATATTGTAATTATGTTTATTTTGCAAAATCCATCATCCAACGCCATCTGTTTCTTAAGAACAATGCGTGAAATCACATAACGCCCTCGGGAGAGTTTTGTATGTGAAGTACAAGCTAGTATATCAAGCAGATGCAAAAATAACAGAGAATATTGTATTTTTTTTTTACAAATATTCTAATAATATTCAAATTATCCAAAAGTAGAAAGACAAAATTGTCTAAGCTGGACATACGGCTAGCTGACACGCATGCAGACCATTGCCAATTTTTAGCTCAGGCTTGTACTTAATGATGCACAATACACATGGCAAAATAAAATAACCACAATAAGTACATAAACAATTAACTAAAAAAATTATTGAATACAAAATTATTGTCGAAGAATTAAAAAAACGAGAAAAGTTTTAAGAAACTAAGGCCTCTGAAAGCATAGAAGAAAACCATATGTTACACTTAGTGCAGAAAGAGACTACATTTTTTTTACAACTCTCTGAAAGTTGAAGGAAACCACTGTGATAAAATCTACATTTGCTATAAATTGTGTATTGTGCCCAAAATATGATGAAACATGCTTAGGTTATCACGTTGGGACGTAAATCGCAAGTGAAACGAGGTAAAACGAATGGTAGGCAGTCCACAATCGGAACTAGCTTTGGTATACTGTTTGCAACAAAAAAACCAGTCAAGTGCGAGACAGACTCACAATAGGTACCTAGGTTTCCGTAATTCAACAGTTTTGGGAATTTTGTCATTTGGTTTTCGTGAATTTCTCAGCCGCTTTATTTTTCCTGTAAGATATGTTTTCCTTTACCATAATTTTTTTCATAATATATTTTTCGGATAGAGAGATAGATAAGAAGAGATAAGGATGATCTTTTAGAGATAAGGATGGGGGACAAATATTTTATTTCTCATTTGTGTTTAACTTCATTTTAAAAGCTATAGTTTTTCCGTAATTGGCCAGCTGTTTTGACCTATAACCGACATCTTTTTCATATTTTTTGGTCTACCAGTTTCAGAGATAAGGGACATACATTTTTTTGTGGTTTTTCAAATATTTCTCGAATTCAGTGCCAGTAAATACAGTTATGGTATATATTTTTACCATCAACTCTTTAATATCTACAAGTTGATACTCATATTGTATTTTTAGGATATTTTTTTTATTGGAAATATTTTGAAAAATTTCAAATTTTTGGTTTTTTTTTGTTACACCTTGTTACGTGGGCAGATAAATGCTATTTTTTAGCCAACCTTCAAGATATATGAAGCTGTGACATGCGGTCGGACGGACGGAAAACGGAGTCTCACCATAAATGTTCCTTTTAAAAGGACCATATATAATACATATAATAATAAATATGTATTTGGCATGTAGATGAAGAGCTCATACATTTTATAAAGACTTTTCTTACTCTTAGCCACGAGCGCCTGATGAAAAGCGTTGATGAGACCAGGATGAAGCCTGCTCGCACAGAAATTGGGAGAGTAAAAGCAGTCTGTCCAGGATCTTGCGCAAATTGTACCATTTCATCTTCACATACCCACCAAATAGACCAACCAGTGGGTTAAAGAAGACAAACATCTTCTAACGTATTAGTGGGTCTCCGAAGCCCCAACGTATATTCACGAAAGTCGATGACAGAAGAATGGCTGACGCAAATGTTTGTAACCACTGTCACGTTATGACTTCTCATGACGTCATTTTGGAACACAATGACTCGCTTAACAGTCAAGTTTTTTTAAAGTTTGAAAGAAAAGCTAAACTTACCTTTACGTGAAGTTATATCATTATAAGAACGGTGTCTTCGTATCAATCGTGACTCGGATACAGATTTACATAATACAACGGGAAACTTAACTTTTTTTTTCAGACAAGACAAGACAAAAACTCTTTAATAAAGCAGGTAAAAGAACAAACTTATAAAAGAAGGTAACAATTGGCGGCTTTATCACTTATATCAACTTCTTTCAGACAACATTAGAGTGGAAATGAATTGTTGGAAAAAATAATAACGCGAATGTAGTGCACAAAATAAATAATAATAATTAAATGGTTAGCAAATACATAAAAAACACACTGTCAGACATACATTTAACGTCTTATCAACTCTGTGAACAGAATATAGAAGTCCTTCATTCTATCTCGCAATACACAACATTTTCCATTCACAAGTTTCGGAACAAACTTGAATCATAATATTAAATGTATTCAACGCGGGACTGTTAGAGTCCTTTATAAACAACTTGCTCTACATTCAAGATGGTAAGTTTAAATCAAGTTTCAAGATAGGGTGAAACAATAGAAGATAAGTTGCGAGGAAGCGCTTCTCACTTCAACTGCTTATGGTGTCATCGTGGTGAGTTCCGTTCAACCGATTTTCACTCGTGCAGTTTCATTTTCCGTGATAGAAGGTGTTTGAGATAACAGTGAGTTTGTAAAGATTTGTAAATTTGTCAATGCGTAAAAAGCATTGCCTGCGTGGCTAGCTTTGATGCCTGGAGCCTTATCTAAACACAACACCTATCGCTATCTGACGTCTGTATGATTTCTATGACATCACACATCATTTAAAGCCAATTATGATACCTTTAACCCGTTCAGTATGAGTAGTATTTATATTATATTACATACAATATGGGTATCGTTGGAAAGCTAGAAAGACAAACAACAATAAAAAAAATACTTAAAAAAAAAAAAAAATTGTGGGTTGTTATTTTTGACCTAAATTTTACGCCCCCGTTAATAATATTTTTTTAAATTATTGTTTATAGTTATATTTTTTTTATAACATTACAATATTTAATTAGACATATAGATATACTATAGAGATATATATTTATATATATAACCAAAACTTTATTTCTGTATAATTTCTGCCGTACATAAATGAAAAAAAAAACTTTATTTTTAGCTTATAGAAAATTTAATCTAGTTTTAGAAAAAGAAAACCGCATTAGATTTTGACATTTACTTTAGGAGATAGAGCCAAAAACAAAATTGGCGCTTGAAATTGGCGGGAAAAAAATTTACCAATAATTCTACAGGTTAAAAGCGGTAGCGATAGATGTTGAACTAAAACAATAAGGCCCCTGGTTAAGCAGCAGAAGTGGTATGAGAGTTTGTCCCCAAAGTACGACGATAATTGTATCTTATTACGTCGGGACGTTTGAATCGTCGGTGAAAAGAGAGTATATCCCACCCGTATACCGTACACCCGTATGAGTTAACTGTCCTAGACCCACTCTAACCTTGGATACACCTTTTATAACCCCTTGGAGATGTAATTATTGTGTCGCAATAATGATTATTATATTTATACGCATTTTGAGCATAGTCCAAATTATTTGTGAAAAATATTCTGATTTAATTATATGCCAATTTGTCCAAACGTGAAAGCATATTTGGCGGAGCCGATCCTCAACAACAGAAACCTAGTCTTGTGTCAATACAAAATTTATATCTTTTTTTAAATATGAATACAAATCTATAATTTTGACAGTTCATAAATTCAGTAAACTGTCAGTTATACAATTTTTACGAACCCATCAATCCAAAAAGTGCATATTTCACGTCAAAGCAACTCACTAAAAATTAAAAAATAAAAGGCATCGGCAGTTTGCGGAAAATTTTTCAAGCTTCCATATTTTCGAACGAATCAAATAAAAAGGTTATAACGAAAATTTATGGATGCATTCGATTGAAAACCACGAGCTTGTTCAAAACAAACCGTTTGTCTAAACGTCGATGTTATTTCGGGACTTATCTGTCAGGTATGTGAAATGGCTGCGATAAGGATTATTGCACGAAAATTTTGGGATTCTGTATAAATATAGCATTTGGTTATGGGTCTTCAAAGTACTCACGCAACCCTTACATTAAAACAAACTTATGCAAACATAATATTTTAGGTGTATTATCTCTTATTTGAAGGCAGTAGAACTGAAAACAACTTGTTCATAGTGGCATGCAAGTGTTGGTTGTTTATGTTATGAATCGTCACAGCGTTTTGCTTCTTTTTGTGTTCCATATCCCACAATGTTGAATAAAATAGTGTTCAGTTAAAGAGTAAACAAAATAAAAATAAAGATTCATGGGATTTTAAATTTATTTGAAGAATACATACTTTAACATTTTGATTACCAGCAGCGGTTAGAAAAAATGTTGACCCAAAATGCTTCACTTTACATAATAGAAAACATATATTCACGACACGAATCCCCGAGGGGGTGCCAGACATGTTCCAAAGTGTAAGTTGTGAAATGAGAGGCACAGTCCACACTTGATACACCCTCTTTTCACCGACGATTATTACGTCCCAAACCTGTTGGGTGGCAATGGGTGGTGACTTGGGAAAAAGTGGAAGCAGGCAGAAGCACGACCTCTACCAATCGGATGCAGAGGTGGTCAAATCATTACGCTTTTAGCATAAAACATAAAAATGCTTGGATGAATGTATTGTTATATTTATGTAAAGAAGTAAATGAATGCATTTTGACGTGTCTGCAATTTCCTTGATAGTCAATCTACGAACTTTCAATATTAAATTACACTCTTTGCCGATGTTTTCTTCAGTTGTAGACGTCATTGGCTGGCCGAAACAATGTTCTCTCGTCAACGTTTAAATTGTGAAACCCATTTTTAGGGTTCCGTAGTCAACAACAAGTCATGTCCGTCTGTCTGTCCGCGGCTTAGCTTAGAGACTATTAGTACTAGAAAGCTGTAATTTGGCATGGGTATTATATATATTTATCACGTCAATAAAGTGGTGTAGCAAAATTTTGAAAAAGATTTCTTTTTAGGGTACCTCCTGTACACGTAAAGTGGGGATGATTTTTTTCTCGTCTATACCCTTTTGTGGGATGTTGTTGGATAGGTAATTCAAAAATATTGGGGGTGTTAGAAGACCATTTTTCGGTCCAGGGTTTCATTTGCGAAATATTAAGCTTAAAAGTGTTAATTTTTGAAAGAGTCAAGTGTCCCCCCCTCTGCCAGCGAAACGGTTGTATTTGGAGACGTGGAAAAATCACGGCAGGCAGTAGTAGTAACGAAATTAAAAGGATAACTATTACAGCAAGTAGGCTTTACAAGTAAACGAGTACAGATCGCGTCAAACTTTTAGTCCCCTCTAAACACGGGGCGATTCGCAGCAGCAGGAACAAAATGTATGGGCCGTTCTTGGGAAGAGCAACTTCCGAGCATACTAGAAGTTTGGCGCGATCTGTATAAGTCGACAAACTTACAAAATGTATTTGGAGAAGAAGTCCGCATATTGTGCAGGGCAACTACAGAATCCTACACTGTGCGTGACCCGACACGCACTTGGCCGGTTTTTTCTTAGTGGTATAAGATTAATGTTCTTTGCGTGTCATCGTGGATCTCCTTTGGTGTTGATATTTTTAAACCAAATATTTAATTACAGCAAGTTGTTCCAATTTCTCCATTATTGACAATCTGGTCTACACACATTTGTGTGTAAAAATTGAAAATTCGCGGGTTAGTAGTCTAAAAATAACAGTTCAAAATGGCGACATAAAACACAAAAAAAATCTTTTCAGCCAGGTTGTGAATGTTTGTTGATAAATGAAAAATGAAAAATTAAAAAATGATAAATGAAAAATTAATCTAATCATACATTAAAAATTATAAGAAAAGAAAAGTTAAAATATACCTAATCTCATTTTATTCTTAATTCATTGTTATTCGAGTAAACATTTGAAAAAACTGCCATAAACTGGTTAAACTATCACAATTAATATTTTGGCATCAACTAAAAGCCAAACGGGCATGCAACCGAACCATTTAAACTTTTAATGGGGATCCATATATCTTCCGTTTTCCCGTATGCAACTTCCGAATTGTATTTGCCATTTGAACTAATTTAAACTCTATTTTAACGGCCTTAGGGGTTGTTTTGATAAGATAGTTATTCCATTTATTTTAAACAATTGCCACGTAGCGTTAGCAAAATAACAATGGACTTGTTAGCAAATAATTAAAGGATTCCAGAATTATTTAGTTTTTAGTCGTGTTTTCAGTTTTGTTTTGTTCGGATTGTTCCGTACTCAATACGTGTACGGAATCCTAAAAATTATATGAATCACAACAATATGTTTACCATAGAAACATTAAGGCGACACAAACAAGCCGCTAAAATGGTAGCGCCTTACAAACGATTCGCTGTATACAGGGTGGAAAAAATGAAAGGGCCCTGGAGGGAAACTACCTTAAATCCTTTAGTTAGCTCATTTTACTGAAAAGAAACATTCCTTTATTCTTTAAAAGAAACAAAACTGCATTCAAAGATCTTCTAAACTTTGCTTGTCTCACCCGGGAACTGAACCAACTAAAAATTAAAAAAATAAACCCTCGCTATTTTATTATACAAATCGGTAGGATTATTGTTCAGGATTAAATTTGTGTAATAAACATTTAGCTTTACACTCATATGTTGTACGAGATACCCATGAAATTGAATATTTATACAAGTTCTTTATTAACTATACCCAGTACTGTTCACTTGTAAAGTAATAATTATACGCCATTATTAGACAATGACAGCACGGAATGAAAGCAAAACAAAACAAAATTTGAATTTCGAACGAAATTTATGGTTCGAACTTCAAATTTGTTGCTCCGCGTTGCAAAAAAAATACGTTCCTTTTTTAAACTTTTCGTCAGTACGCCTAGTGCAAGAAGTAATTGTGCTCTGTATACATTTCTTATTACCATTTAACGATTTTCTTATTGAAGTCTTCAACAAGTTACTTAAGATAAATAACATTTGCAAGCTTGTACTTCATACGATGTCTTTGGATGTAAGAGAGATAAGAAAATTATAACGTGTCATTTACTTGTTACAAGTGAACAGTACTAGGTATTGTTATCAAAGAACTTGTAATAAATATTTAATTTCATGAGTATCTCGTACAACAGATGAGTCTAAGACCAAATGTTTATTATACAAATTTTATTCTGATTATTATCAAATTTTATTTTATTATAATATTTATCCTACCGATTCGTATGATAAAATAGCGAGAGTTTATTTTTTTAATTTTTAGTTGGTTTGATTCCTGGGTGAGACAAGCGAATTTCAGAATATTTTTGAATGCAGTTTTGTTTCTTTTAAAAAATAAAGGAATGTTTCCTTTCAGTAAAATGACCTAACTAAAGGATTTAAGGTAGTTCCCTTCCAGGGCCCTTAAATTTTTTCCACCCTGATAATAGCTATAGCGGTAAGTTTTGCGCAATCACCTATTAACAAGTTTTTTTTTCAGTTCTCTTATTTCAGAGATAAGGGGGGGGGGGGGCATGATAACGTTAGGATATTGCTACTTATTCGAGGTTTTGTATGCATGAAACTGCCTTGGGTTTTATTATTTAAATCTACGTAATTTCATTTCCCTTTAAGAATTTTTTTTTTGCTAAGCTATCTCTATCAATACGCAGTGTTTGTGCAATATCTAAATAAAACATCCCTTGATAATGCCGACAAGGCGAAACTAATTAGGAAATAGTGAAATAATAGGTCGTGAAACAGTACAAGTGTTTTATTCATTCAGGATTGTCATACAATTTTTCCCCCAGGAGAAAAGATCTTCCCAGCTTGTTTTTTAAAAGAATAGCGACAATTAATGAACATATTTAAGAAAAGTCATTTTTAACTTTTTATTCGACAATTTATATTATTTGGACGATATAGGGCTAGACCAAAAAACTAATGACAAACATAGTAAGAAAAACACGTGGACTTAAATATGCTCAGTCCTGAAATGAAGTTCGATAGGCCACTTTATTGCCCTTTTGACTGTCAGGCTCATGAAAGAAAAATACTCTTCGAACCTTAAAATCCTGCAGCTACAAAATAAGTCCAAATAGAACATAGCAGCAAGCCGATTCTTATTCAAGTAGCCCTACAGAACAGAACAGACATAGAATGGATCAATGCTTTCAGACATACAAAGCGCTGTTACGTAATCACCCTATCTTGAAATGACGTCATCCCGCTATGCTACTTTGGTTGGTTCGTTTCTGACTGTACCTTTTAAAGCTTTTAAAAGTAAGTTTTTTGTCCTCTTACGCTGGATAAAAGCTTATTTCAAACTGTACATTTTTCAGTCAATGTTCGCTCTCTTTTTTTAATGCTTTTCGGTAACGAGTAAATTACCCAAACAAAAAAGTTTGAAATTTATTGAAGACAAGATTATGTAGTTATTTTCAATTCAAGTGCTCGTAAAGGCCCACTTTTTATGCATCAAAACCTGAGCTGATTGTAAAACTTTATATACCTTAACTTTATTTTATTGGCACTGATTTCAAGAAATCTTTCACAAAAATATGTTTGTCTCCCCCCCTTTTTCTCCGAAGCTGGTGGACTGAAAAAACATGTCGATTACAGCTCATAACGGCCAATTGCAAGAAAATTTAAGCGATTTCAAAAAAAATACACAAATGAGAAATATAAAAAAGTTAAGTAAAGAAAAATAAAATAAAGTTGTAGGTATTAAAGAACTGATTGTAAAATTATTTACACCTTGCATCTTTTTCGAAAAATCATCGAAAATATACAAAAAAGCATGAAGGGTGGCCTTATCTTCAAAACTGGTCAACCGAAAAATAAGGAAAAAATCATGGTAATATTTGCTTACGCAAAGATTACAGGAAAAATATAACGGTTGAGAAATTTACGAAAACAAAATGGAAAAATAACATTTTCGATCCACGTTACGAAACCCTAGGTACACGAGTCTGACTTGCATTTGACCGTTTTTTTTTCTTATGATTTTATTATTTACTTTTATTGCACAGGAATAATATTAAATTCCTTTAGCTCTTTTTTAATTAGGCCCAAACTAAACGGTAAAAGCTGACAATAACCCTTTGTCTCAAGAGTGTTCAAATCGCTAGCAATTTCATAGCTAATAACTCTGTAGGTGCTGACTCAATTTTCACCATCATGGTTTCAATATGGTTTTAGGGGAAGAAAAAAGAGTGACTGATGGATTTTCCTTGTTTTCGTCACCGGTAGGTACTCAAATATTGATTTGGCATAGATAACGTTGGTAACAGAGAATCTTGGTCTAAAATGAACATCTTTTTTATTGTTTTCCTAATTTTAATTAAAGGTATGCAATAAATGCATTATTAGGTGGTCAAAAAAAATTTGCGTAATTTTTGCACTATATTATAATTGCATTACATTACAACTGTAAACATGCTTTAAAGTTTGTTAACATAATGCAATCAAAATCATGATTATAATAATTTTCAACCTCACTAGCTCGAAAAGCGTGCCTTTGTTGCTCTAAATTAGTAAGCAAAAGTCAATTTTGCTCAATCAGTGAAGAAAAATGTTTTGAATTAGGAACCTGTGAATTTGATATTTTGGCTCACGAAACGTTCAGCAACTCCATAATTAACTGGTCAAGAGAAAAAGGGATAGCAAATATCAGCATGGTGGTCTTTCATTCTATAAGGATTCCATACACATTGGGAGGTTATACACAACATAGCCCTGCAGCTTGTCCGATACCATAGACAAGATAAACTTCTCGTAATTCTGTGTATAGTCTCCCAGCGTGTATGGAATTACCGGAAACGGACAAAGTTAGACGCCTGCGTGATGATTGTTTTGATTTGCGTTTTAGATCGGTTTATCAGAGATTTTCCAATTTTAGACGGCTTTTAGGTTTTAATTTACTTTCTTTACACTTTATTTCATGTCATTCTTTACACTTTATTTAAAGAAATAACCATTGAATTCTTATAAATTCGTTCGAAAATATAGTGTGTTTACATATTGTGTTTTCTGGCTAGTGAGGTGAAAAGTTGTATGTGTCAAACGAGAGCAAATTTATTTTGTTTCTTGTGCCTTTTCACGCTCAGGATTCTAACTTAGAATCACTCTTCGCTTGCTCGGGATACAAACTCGGTACTCGCAACAAAAACTTTGCTCCTGTTGCACAAATAACTATTTAAGCATTTTGCTCTATGAAAAAATAAGGAAAACAATAATATGATGTGCATTTTGGACCGAGATCCTTTGTTCTGTTACCCCCTTAAGTATACCGGGTGGAAATGGATTGCTGTCTTTAAATGAAGCCAAGTACTCTAGTGATCATACTGAACAACTTTCCCAAAGAAACATACTCGGTATACATCTGTATAAGACTAAGAAACATACCCGGTATACATACTGTATAAGACCAAGAATCATACCCGGTATACTTCTGTATAAGACTAAGAAACATACCCGATATACATCCCGTATAAGACTAAGAAACATACCTGGTATACATTCTGTATAAGGCACTAAGGATCATACCCGGTAAACATCATGTATAAGACTAAGAAACATACCCGGTATACATCCTGTATAAGACTAAGAAACATACCCAGTATACATCCTGTATAAGGTACTAAGGATCATACCCGGTATACATCCCGTATAAGACTAAAAAACATACACGGTATACATCCCGTATAAGACTAAAAACATACCCGGTATACATCCCGTATAAGACTAAAAAACATACCCGGTATACATTCTGTATAAGGTACTAAGGATCATACCCGGTATACATCCTGTATAAGACTAAGAAACATACACGGTATACATCCTGTATAAGACTAAGAATCATACCCGGTATACATCCCGTATAAGACTAAAAAACATACCCGGTATACATTCTGTATAAGGTACTAAGGATCATACCCGGTATACATCCTGTATAAGACTAAGAAACATACACGGTATACATTCTGTGTAAGACTAAGAATCATACCCGGTATACATCCTGTATAAGACTAAGAAACATACACGGTATACATCCTGTATAAGACTAAGAAACATACACGGTATACATCCTGTATAAGACTAAGTTTGTGTTTTTACAGACACAGGCAAGACAGACAAGAACAACATTAAATATTGAACTAATATTGAAAGTGCTGATGAAACACGTTTCGCTATTAAATAGACGATTGAATTAGGGGTTAAAAGTGTGTATATATAACAAAAAGTATATTAGATTTTTTATAGTTTTTAAGATCGATTTTTTCATCGAATATAATTATAATTTATAAGCTATAAAAATACGATAGGTGTCGTGTGGTACCCGGTTGGAACGAAAAAACTTTTGCTACTGACGTGCAGGCCGCACGTATATATATATACGCTTGTAAACACACAAACACACAAAAGCAAAAGTGTCGTAACGGTCAAAGTCTTACTTTTTCGGCCTACCTCTCATTTGCCAAGTGTCTGGAGTGTAACGTGACTTCGTTAAAAGAAAATATACATTAATCATTCATAACACAGCATGTGTTCTGATATTTCTATCTAATGCGAATATGAAAAAACTATTTGTTATACCGTTATTTATTTAAGGGTCTAATGACCCTTAAATAACGAATGCTCAGACTTGTATTGAATAAAGGTACAGCTGTTATTGTTTCTTAGATGATGTGGAAGAAAATGCTTAGAGTAGCCATTAATCTTTGTTTAGTTTCTGTATTAAATAAAATATTTAATCTGAGAATTGTCTGTTATTTAGGTAATGGCTGAGCAAAAACTTTATTTGATAAATGACTTAGGTACCTTTAAATTTTACTGCTGATTCAAAACTCTTAATTATTTGAATTTAGGTGTTTTAATTGAATTAATTGTAATAATGGGTTATTTTGTTGGGTACCTTTTTTCATAAAATGTAGAATGTAAGTCTTGTTTTTGTTAAATTTTATCGCTTACGAACTGCAGTTTATTTAAGTATTTAAGAGGAACAGGGTGTACAGATAAACACTCACAGGTTGTTGATGTACCTTTTTAAAACCAGATGATAACTTTTGTAACATAAATAAATAAATAATGTATCTATGAATGTTTTTCCGACAATAACTCGAGTATCGTAGATTGGAACGTCATGCAATTTGATGGCCGAGTACACGTGACGAAAAAAGAATATAGTTTGAAAATTTGTCAATTGATTAAGGGGTTACCGAGATATGGGGTTGTTAGAGGGTGTCACCGTGTTCACGGTTTGGGGTGAACTACCGGTTAAGCTGTATTAAAATCACCTAAAAATGATCAGCCCTAAAAAGAGGCTCCACATTGTAAAGCGGCATGATGTTTTGTGATGCGATGAAATCGACAAACCACTTGCATTTGCCACCTAATTAATCTGGACCTTAATTTCTCCAAGTGTGAACTTTGTCTAAATGGGTTCCTATCCGACATATAGGGCTAGGTATCCGAAAAGTATTCAACGTAGCACTGCTGGCCTCCCTGAAATCAGTCTACAGTACGATGACCTCTTGCGTGCTCGACTGAGGCCACAAAACGCTTGGCAAACGACCGCCGGGTTCAAAGGAACCTATCAGAAACCGCAATAAACCCTGCAGAGCAAGCTCGTCTTTGGACGACCAGCGAGCCTGAGTCGGGATATTGGTTGAATGCATTGCCTTCTGCCAACATCGATACCTTTAGCCTGGCCGACGGTTTGAGAGTTGGAGCCAAAAAAAATGAGCCACATCGTTGCTGTTGCGGGAAAAGTGTTGAACAGCTCGGCCACCATGGCTCATCCTGTCAGCAAAGTGCCGGGCACCTGCAGCACCAAGCCACTTTAAATGATGTTATTCATCGGGCCCTTGGTGCTAGCATGCCAGCAACATAAAAGCCGAAAGGCCTGATGCGTGACTCCTTGGAAAAATATTCGGCCTTTGGTATGGGATGCATCGATACAATGGCAGCGTCCCATAATCGAGCGACCGCCACAAAGGCAGGTGTGGCGGTTGCTACGGTAGAAACGTTCAAACTTGGAAAGTATAAAGCTCTGGGCGAGGGTTATATATTTATAAAATTTGGCAAAGAGACCTTCGGGCCGTGGGGGCCGGACGAGTGGCAACTTTATAAAGAAATTTCTTCGCGTCTGGTTAACACTTCTTGTGACCGAAGGACTGAGGCTTATTTTGGTCAAAGAAGAAGCCTGACCATCCAGGTATTTATTTTATTCTTTTTTATTTTAATGTAACAGTCTGGTGACGGTGACTGGTGACTGGAAGCGGCGTCACTGGTGCGAGGGTTCCGGCACCGCGCTCACCAACCCGCCTGCCCAGCGTGTGTGAGTGTGGGCAACTCGAGTGTAGGCAACTCTTCCAGGATGACCACCGGGAGTGGCAAAGTCCTAGAAAGGCTTATGTCTAGCAGTGGACGAACTAGGCTGATGGATGGATGTATTTTAATTTGTATGTCATTTCAGTAAATGTTATTGTTTGAATAAATTTAAATACCTGCCTGCAAACTCATTGCGTATATAGTACATTGCAGTGCTAGAAAGCTAAAGGTATGTTGCAAAATACTGGTACAACACAGCGTAGCATTGTGTTAATTTCCTCGCCCTCTTAAATTCAATAAGCAATTTCGTTGAACAGACTCTTCCGTAAAATACCTCCCATAACATTATTATCACATTATCCCAACTACAGCATGTCTCTTTTACCGACCAAACCCCTATTGTCTACAAAATTAACAATTTACTCTTACCGTATCTAACTCGATGTAGCTAAAATAGGCCTAGTTTAATGAGAATTGGTTAGGGTCACGTTAATAAACAATGCTTAGGGCTGGACTACCCACACAATGTGTCGTCCCCTTAAATATCAAGCAAATACTTAAAAGTTAAGCCTCCTTTTCCGTTAACTACGATGTCTCTTTTACGGTAGGAAACGAAAAATGTGATTGCAGCATGTAGATGGGTCTAATGACATTTAAACTTCATAAAAAAAACAACCATAGACCCAGTCAAAATAATAATAGCCCTTTTCAGTCCTTTACAGCAATAATTCAAAATTATTCATGCGTGTATAAAAAACCCCGGTCAAATATATAGGTAATATATAGGCGGTTGATTGGATTTCAACATCCAATCATGTTGTATTTATTCGATTTATCCCCCTAATTTCTAACGTAAATAATTTATTATCTTCTGAAGCTAATAAGTTAATAAATTATCTTAATATTTAAGACAAGTTAATTGTATAATATATATTTTACCTATATTTACTTTAATTACATTATACATTATACGAGGTATAATATATATTTCACCTATAATTTTAATCGTATATATATTGCTACATAAATTAAATAAACCTTTAATCTATATAGTTCATGTACATTTATTATTTTATTACATATATTTCTATAACATTAAATTTTGACTTGTGAAACGTGTATTATATATACCTACTTTGAAAAATAAACTATTTGAATTTGAATTTAATTGGTACATATATACAATACACAAGCATTAAAAACGTGTTTATTAGGATTTCGTAACCAAAGGGTGCCAAACGGGATTCCTAATATTACGAAGCCTCTGTTTGTGTGTATAATATAATAATGTGTATAATATGTCATAAGGGTCTACAGATTCAGCTGTTACAGGTAGCATATTGAACATATTACAGAATATTACTATGGCCTCTATCATGGCAAATAATAAAATAAAATAAAAAATCAACCCGAGGGTTGTCCCATGCAGAAAACCTCGGAAAATTTGCATTTGTTGATTTTTTTTTTGTCACCTTGATGTTGCTATGGCATTTGTATTGTTGTTAATTACCTTTTTTTTTGAGTTATGTACCCGGTTCCTGAAATGGAACCCTTCGTTAAATTTTAAACAATTTCATACTATCTCGGAAAGTTCCGCTAGCCCACATTTCACTCTTGTTAGCATTGCAACAGGGGTACATAATGAGCCAACTTAATATTCCCCAATAGTTGCAAAATTTTAAATTTTTAAATTATTTCCAAAACTAAAAATAGAAAAATGTTAATCCTAAATATAACATTATCCTAAAAACAGAGTATTGCTTCTATTTATAGGATTTCTGATACCAAAACTAGTTTTTGCTAAAAACTAATTAAGAAATGATTTTCTAATTTAAAATGTCTCCCATAATACTTGGTGACTAGGCTAAAACTGTTGCGAGTTTTTTGCGTAAATATTAAGAAATCCGTACAAAACCATCTTTTTCAAAAAAAGATTACACTTTTGTTGTCTACTGTTGTTAAAAACACGGAATCTAGCAACACCTCCTTTTCAGGCCTATTTCTGAAAGTGCTTGCAGACTGACTTTTTCATTGAAAATATATAATGCAACACTCGCAAGGCTCCAAGACACAGTAAAAACCACAGACCAACTTTTTGTAAACAAATAGAAGGAAAATAACAATTTCTATACGGACAAAGCTATTTCCATAATTGAATGTGAATAATTTACTCTTCCGTTACTTGAAAACGTTTGGCTAGAAGAAGTTAGGGAAGAAAATGCCGTGACACCCCTAAGCATAACAAATTGAAAAAAAATATTAATGTAAACACAAAATGTATTAATAGGAACACAAAAATATGCGAGTGGTCGTATTACTTGTCTGTGTAGCTTATTCATTTTCTTTTCCTTCAGTTCTTGGTATGGCATAAGTCATGCCTCTGCATGACTCGGTCTTTTCTTTAATTGACCCACATCATAAAAATAATATAAACTGGCACATTCCTCGAACAGATCCAGCGTGGCAATGTCGCCAGTATACGGGGGGTACCTTGCCGTGGAGCAGTGACATAGACGAAGATTTATAATTGTAAAATTTTCCATTTATCATTTATTTTTAGGATGGTTATGTATTTAGAATTATTGGCATTATTTAATTTTAATCTAAGGTATATTTTTTTGGGTTTTTTAATAAAAATAATTATTATTCATATTAATTTATTACATATGATAAGGTAAATTTAATTAGTAAAAATAAATAAAGTTCTTTGCACAAGATAAAATGTTCGGACACAGACGAGCTTAATACTATTTAATATTTTATAACAGGTAACCTTTGGTTATGGGGAATTTTTAGAGGGTAGTGTCATATTGTCAAAATAGTGTAAGAATAGATATTATTACTTGTATAATTGACATTCAAATCACAGGCCACACTTGGTACACCTACTTTTCACCGACGCTTATGGCGTGACCCAAACGTGGGTAGTGAGCGTTATCGCCAAACTCTGGGCACAAAGGGATTTACATAATGACCATCCGTGACAAATTATATTATTATATAATATGACGATTCGTGACGATATATTTATATTTATTTTATTTACACAAAATTGCAAAATTTGGTTTGTAATATTTGTTAAACTTTGTTCAGGTCTGCTTACTTACTAGAATGCTACGAAACCCTCAAGGACAGAGAATTACTCGCACTTGGCTGGTTTTTAGGGTTCCGTACCTAAAAGGTACATAAGGAACCTTTATGGTGAGACGCGTAGACTTACGTTGTACATTGTAAGAAAAATATTATAAATATGAAATTGTTCAAAATATTTCCAAAACAAAATTGAGAAAAATAAAAATCATTATCGTAAAAGTACAATAAGGTAATTAAATTGGAGCAATTATAAAGTGAATTTTAAAAATATATACTTTTACTGTATTAACTGGCACTGGTTTTGAGAAATCTTAAAAAGACCACAAAAATATGTATGTTCCCCCCCTTTATCTCCGAAAATGTTAGACCAAAAAATATAAAAAAAAGGTCAATTATAGATCATAACTGGCTTAATACAGGAAAACTATAGCGATAAAATAAAAATGGAGCACAAACAAAAAATATAAAAAAATAATTAAAATAAATAAAAAAAATATTTTATAAAATACAATATGTTTGTCAAATTGTAGGTATTAAAAAGTTTATTTTTAAAAATATATATATAATAGCTTGGTTATATTTAATTGCATCTATTGCTAGAAATCCTTGAAAACCATAACAATTTGTATATCCCCCCTCCTTATCTCCAAAACTGGTGGACCAAAAAATATGAAAAAAAAAATCATAGTAATATATGTTTACGTAAAGATTACAGAAAAAATAAAGCGGTTGATAAATTCACGAAAAAAAATGAACAAATTAAATTTATCATCCACAAAACGGAACCCTGGTTTCGCAAATCTGACTCGCACTTGGCTGGTTTTTTTATTAATCATCCTCCAACTACAGTTGTAAGCTGTCAGTATGGTACAGTAAAGTATTGCACATACTGCAACCACAGAACATCTTTCTTATGAAACCTTATTGCCATCGTTTACTCTATTGATTTTTGACTCTATAGTTCTGGAGATTGCTAAGATAATAGTACAGTGCATATACATACGTTTGTAGATAGATTTTCCAGATGCAACGTTCACTCAATTATTAACGAGAAGCTTTACTCCGTCAACGGAATGTTAAGGATCTTAAGTAACATCACAGAATGGTTTATCACCATGTTTAAGAGGAGGCCTTCCTTTTTCAAGAGTTTGGGAATTATCATACTGAGTCACCCACATACCCATCCCTCCATCAGCCTGGTTCGTCCACTGTTGGACATAGGCCAATCAGTCCCAGGCATGGCGGACCACTTGGTTTTAGTAAAAGTCTTTTACTAAAAGGATAGCTTTTATTCTCCCCCGAATGAATTGTGGGGGTTTGCAAGTCAATCCTGGCATCAGCTCTACAACATATCTTATCAATGTGAAACTTGCGTTTGGTATCTACCTAATAAGGAAACTTTCGCTCGATTAAATAAATTTTTTTGTTTAGTTTTTTAAGCGTTTTTTTAGAGTTCCGTACCCAAAGGGTAACCCTATTACTAAGACTCCGCTGTCTGTCTGTCCGTCTGTCACCAGGCTTTATCTCATGAACCGTGATAATAAGACAGTTGAAATTTTCACATATGATGTACGATGTCGTATTTCTGTTGCCGCTTTAACAACAAATACAAAAAAATAGAATAAAATGAATATTTAAGGGGGCTCCCATACAACAGACATGTTTATTTTTGCCGTTTTTATAGATAATGGTACGGAACCCTTTGTGCGCGAGTCCAACTCGCATTTAGCCGGTTTATTTTTATTTGGTTTTAATTGAAATGATCTGTGTGTCTCATACTTTACAATCAATACGAAGATCTTGTTGGTTATCGCTTCTATAAAAGAAAAAATATTTTAATCCAATATTGCAATTTTTATCTTTATTTTTGAGTAATTCTGAATAAATTCGCACGCAATTCGGCGCACGCGATTTTCAAATTTATTAAAATGTGTCTCTGGGTTAAAAGAGCAAGGCCGATGTACTTTTCGCCAATGAAATCCCTCCTCTAAAGAGCACCATGTTCACCGAACTCCAAAGAAGCACTCTTTGCTGACATTAGCCTATTTAATTATATTATTATATTAGCGTAAAACTTGAATTTGTCAAACTTATCTTGTACGTTATTCTATGACTTAACCGTAAACATTTACCAAAATCAAATATACACAAAAGTTACAAGCGTTTAAAATTCCGGGAATTTAAATTTCATTATTTACTTTTAAAAGATTCTTACTTTTGTGTGTTTGTGATGAATTTACGATATAAGTCACACACATTAAAATTTAGGCAAATATTAATAAATAACGCCAGTATCAGAGAAGAGCGCTTATTCGAGTTCGGGCAAACATGGTGCTCTTAAGGTGACGTGACGTCTGAAATACTCGATACGTGGTGGTTTAAATTTTTAATAAAACCATATTAAAATAAAGTTCTCATTTACTCGCACTGCAACATGGATGTTAGTCGCTGTGGCTGACAAGTTTGAAAATATGAAAATAAATTCCCAAAAAGTATGAAGTCCATTACATCTTATATAATTTTGCCTCGACTTTTTTTCATACTGTTTCAAAAAATCGCAGCAGCAGTAAATAACAAGAAAACAAAGTAGTGAGAAATAAGGAACAATTTTTATTTCTTTATTAAAATAGATTTTAGGAAAAACAACATCACACTTTTTTTCATGTAAAATACCATGGATTTTTCCATGCTACAGCTACATTTTAAAATAGTTACACAGTTATTCAGTTCAATTTCGTTGGCGTAGTAGAAGCCTTAAGCAAGACTAACTATAAGCTAAACGTAAAGCACATTCCTCTTAGCACTTGTCATTATATTTGTACTTGACGCTCAAAGTGCATAGCAGCGTGCATACTGAAATATCCAACTTAGATCTATAATGGAAACTGAACATGGTGCTAAAACGTTAAAGTTCAAAATTGTTTGCTCTACTTGCTTGTAATTCTAGTACAAAGTTCGGATGCACCATCGTACATAATAATGCCAGTACCATTGCCTTTATGTTAACGTAGTACGAGTGGTTTTACATTGATGTAACTGCAACGTGTTGGTCTATAGATGAGCTGTCTTCACGATCATCTCTTTCACAAACCTATAGGGTTGAGAATGCTAAGTAGCAAATGCTTGCTATCAGAGCGTAGAAATTATTGAATTAAGCACCATTTCTCCTCACTTCACCTGACTTGTGTTGTATTGGAATAAAGAATAATTTCGTTTGTTTCATGAGCGAGGTTTAACAAAGTAAGAACATACACATCAGCTGGGTTTATCATGTACAGGAGGATAGAGTAGTCAAATTATGGAAATGTCTAGTACAATGATGGAATACTAATAGGGAGTGTGATAAAACTAAAATAAACTTGAGTGTGAGAATGTTTACGGAATACTACGAAATTACTAAAGAGCTTTGACGTAGCATGTCACACGTCACAGCAAATTAATGTGATTGATTCTGATGCTGTTTTCATTCTTAAATTACCTACAAACTTTGATGTAGCAAGTCACAGCAAATTAATGTGATGGTCCTGATACTGTGTTTATTCTAAAATTACCTACGAGCTTTGACGTAGCATGTCACAGCAAATTAATGTGATTAGTCCTGATACTGTGTTCATTCTAAAATAACCTAAGAACTTTGACATAGCATGTCATAGCAAATTAATGAGATGGTTCTGATAGGTTCTGATACTGTGTTCATTCTAAATTACTTACGAACTTTGACGTCGCATGTCACAGCAAATTTATGTGATGGTCTTGATACTGTGTTCGTTCTAAAATTACCTACGAACTTCGACGTAGCATGTCACAGCAAATAAATGTGATGGTCCTGATACTGTGTTCATTCTAAATTACCTACGAACTTCGACGTAGCATGACTGACACAGCAAATAAATGTGATGGTCCTGATACTGTGTTTATTCTAAATTACCTACGAATTTCGACGTAGCATGACACAGCAAATAAATGTGATGGTCCCGATACTGTGTTCATTCTAAATTACCTACGAACTTCGACGTAGCATGACACAGCAAATAAATGTGATGGTCCTGATACTGTGTTCATTCTAAATTACCTACGAACTTCGACGTAGCATGTCATAGCAAATAAATGTGTTAGGTTTAGTGTTAGTGGTGATAACTATATTTCACAATGAAACCACTTAACAGTTCAGGTAAAATGTCTATTCTGAGGTTCCACAAGCTTGTTATAAGTCCACACAATAAAACACCTAACTTAACGAAGGAGTAAACAATAATTTTAAGCACGTAACAAAGCAAAGCAAAGCTAGCGGCGGCAGGCAAGTAAGTACGTGTCTACGACGGCAGAAGCTGGAGGCGAGACTGCAGGTCCGCGGCCCGCGCGCGGTGCATCGCTCGTTGCAGTCCAAGCGCACGCTGGTGCATGCCTGGCCCCGCGGACTCCTGCGGCAGGGGGGTGCGCGTGCACACCAAGCAACAGGTAGGCGAGGCGGCGGCCGAGGGCTCGCGAAGTATATTTGTTACGCGGTCCGTGCGGCGGCGCCCCCCTGGTCACGCGGCTGGCAGCGTGTTCGGCTAGTGGACGCTGCAGCTAGGTATGTACTCAGGAACGGAGCATCACGACTTCTGCGGCGTGAAGGGTAAGTCAGTCCGTCCTGTTTTAACTATAATTACTTATATATTGTTGATATTATATTATTAATTATATATTGTTGATCTTATATTATTACTTATGTATTTATAGTTTATATTGTTTATTAAATATAATTACTTGTATATTTATGTATTGGATATAATATTATTTATAATACTTTTATATTTACTTACTTAGTTTAGGTTATGTATGTATATTGTATGTTATATATGTAATAAATTGTAGATAACCGCTACACCACTCCCCCGCGGAGACCGTCACTACGGGCGATAGTAATCAGGGAATCGTATATTCCGGCCTGAGCGGGTTGTGCGGGTTATCTCTTGTGCTCTTTCTTTGCCTTTCTCTTTTTCTGTTTCAGGACTTCTTTCATCTCTCTCCACATCTTTGGATTTATTATTTTCACAGGGTTCTTCCGCACTGCTGAGTATATATGCTGGTTTTAGGCGGTCCACAGATACTGTCGTCGGTTTCCCTTTTATTTTAATCTTGTAGACCTTGTCTCCTCGTTCCAGGACTTCATAAGGCCCAGTATAAGCAGGCTGTAAGGTGCCACGTAAGGCGTCATCCCTTACGAAAACATGCTGAGATGTAGACAAATCTTTAAATATGAATATCTTATTCTGTCTATGGCGTGATGCTGGTGATGGCTGGAGTTTTTCGGCAAACGATCTTAGTCGTGTCGTGTACTCTGACATATCAGCTGTGCTACGGTAGTCTGGGCTGAAAAATTCGCCAGGTAACCGAAGGGGTTCGCCATAAACTAGTTCAGCGGCTGATGCTTGTAAGTCTTCTTTGTAGGCGCTTCTTATTCCGAGCAAAACTAAAGGGAGTGATTCTGTCCAGCTGCGATTTGCGTGACAAACGATTGCTGCTTTTAGCTGTCTGTGAAAACGCTCAATAAGTCCATTGCAGGCAGGATGATAGGCTGTTGTTCGTTTGTGCTGGAATCCTGCTATTTTGGAAAGCTCTTCAAAAAGATTTGACTCAAATTGTCGTCCTCTGTCTGTCACGATAGAAAATGGTGTTCCAAAACGTGATATCCAGCCTGACAGGAGTGCCTTTGCAACAGTTTCTGCTGTGATGTCGGGTATGGGGATAGCCTCAGGCCATCGCGTGAATCTGTCGATGACGGTAAGACAATATCTATTACCCTGAGAGGTAGCTAGAGGTCCAATAAGATCTATGTGAATGTTCATGAAACGAGCGCGAGGCAACTCGAAAGTTCCCATTGGTGCGGAAACATGTCGAGAAATCTTTGCGCGTTGACACTGAAGGCATGAACGTGACCATTCTTTGCAATCTTTGCGAGTTCCTGGCCAAACGTAGCGTTCTGCTACTAACCTTGCAGATGCCTTGGCTCCAGGATGGCTAAGAGAGTGGAGTGTATTAAAAACTTGACGTCGCATTGGCTTAGTGATGAACGGTCTGGGAGTGTGAGTGCTGACGTCACAATAAACATCTGTTTTGCTTCCAGGTAGTCGTATAATCTCCAAGCGAAGCGAAGTTTGTCCTTCTAGAAACTGTTTGAGTTCCTGGTCAGAAGTTTGAGACTTTGCGAGTGCGTTGAGGTCGATCGGAGCGGTCAATTCATCAACACGCGACAAAGTATCAGCCACAACATTGTCTTTGCCTGAAATATGGCGTATGTCTGTGGTAAACTGAGAAATGAAATCTAAGTGTCTGAATTGTCTTGGTGAACAGTTTTCTTTCTGTCCGTGAAATGCAAAACAGATGGGTTTGTGATCTGTATAGATGACGAAGTCTCTTGCTTCCACCATGTGTCTGAAATACTTGATGGCTTCGTAGATTGCAAGGAGTTCTCGATCATAAGGTGAGTATTTTTGCTGTGATGGACTCAACTTGTGAGAGTAGAATGCAAGAGGTTGCCACCCATCATCTTTCCATAGCTGAAGTACCGCGCCCAGAGCTGTGTCACTCGCATCAGTGACTAAAGATAGCTTGCTTTGACAGTCTGGATGTACAAGAAGAGCGGCGTTGCATAAACTCTGCTTACAGTCTTCAAACGCTTGTAAAGCTGTTCCTGTCAAATCAACCGGGTGATTGCCTTTGACTGAACCAGTTAATAGAGCATTGAGTGGTGCTTGAAGTTGGGCAGCATGTGGAATAAATCTCCGATAAAAATTAAGCATACCCAGGAATCTTCTTAACTGCTTGACGTTTTTGGGTGCTGGGAAATCTCTAATTGCTTGAACCTTCGTCTGTAATGGCTTAGTTCCCTTGGCTGATATGCTGTAGCCTAGAAACTCGACTTCTGACACTCCAAAAATACATTTCGACACATTTATGACGATTCCATACTCTGACATTTTTGAAAAGAGAATCCGGAGGTGTTCAACGTGTGTATTTTCGTCGGGAGAGTAGATTAAAAAATCGTCCAGGTAAGTGTAACAGAAGTCTAGACCTCTTGTCATCTCATCTACGAATCTCTGGAAAGATTGACCTGCATTGCGTAATCCAAACGTCATAAATGGGAATTCGAAGAGTCCGAATGGTGTGGTAATCGCTGTCTTCGGTATATCTTCAGGATTTACCGGAATTTGGTTAAACGCTTTTACCAAATCTATCTTAGAAAAGACGGTGTTGCCAGCTATATTATGGGTAACATCGTGAATGTGACGAATTGGGTACCTGTCTGGCACGCTGCGAGCATTCAACATCCGGTAGTCTCCACAAGGACGCCATTCGTTGTCCTTCTTTGGCGCGAGGTGAAGAGGGGATGCCCATGGGCTCTTTGAAGGTCGTGCTGTACCGTTCTGCAACATAACTTGAAATTCGGCTTTAGCAATTTTCAACTTATCGGGAGCTAGGCGTCGTGGATTACAAAATACAGGAGGGCCTGGTGTTGTACGGATATGATGAACTGTATTGTGTTTTATGACACGCTGCGTACCTGATGGACGGGTGATATCAGGAAAATTCTTCAAGGTGTCGTGATACTTGGAGTCTCCGGTCAATATCTTCACTGAAGATATGTTGTCCGAGCGACGTGCTAGCGTAGCATGTGTTGTGAGTTTCGTGGTATTGTCAATAAGGCGTTGGTGTCTGCAGTCGACGATAAGGTTGTAATATGACAAGAAGTCGACACCGATTATAGCCTTCGTGACGTCAGCCACGATGAAACGCCAGGTGAACTCACGACGCAACCCGAGGTTTAGTACGAGGTGTGCGTATCCATAGGTGTCAATGGTCGAACCGTTTGCCGCTGAGAGTTGGTAGTTCGTCTTGGGACGACGTTCTCGAAGAGCAGACCGAGGAAAAACGCAGAGATCGCTACCAGTATCAACGAGAAACTGCATTTTGGAAGTATGGTCTGTGACAAACAAGCGACCAGATGAATTGTTGGGGCAATCGTTAGTCGCCATTATCGACCGCCCTGAAAGTTTTCCGAACTGTAGTCGCAAGGTTTGACGCATTTATTCGCCCGGCTGCCAAATTTAGAATGGTACCAGCACTGCGGGAACTTCCTGTAGCTTGACTGCGATCTGTTTGATGCTGAGCGGTTGCGGTTTTGCGGTCTGCCTCTGGATCTGGATCGGGATCTTGATGATGAAGCCATTGTGTCTACTATAGTAGTGAGGTTTTGCACTTGCCTGGTAAGTTCCGATATTTGTCTTGACATGACGTCAAATGAGCTTCCAGGTGTTGCATGTGAAATGGCTGCCACTCTTGGGTTATTGGGCACAATGTCGTGGATCCGGTCTGCTAGTTCAGCGAGCTCTGTCAAGGTAGCTTTCGCTTGTGAAGCAACAATTGTTTGAATGCTGCTTGGCAGTCTGCTTGTCCACACAGTTTTAATAAAGTGGTCGGGCATACCTGGTCCTGCTAGGTGTTGCAGTTGACGTAGGAACTGTGATGGTTTCCTATCACCAAGCTCTTCATGCTTCATCAGCTGCTCGACCTTCTCCTGGTTAGTGGCCGACACACGCTTGATTAGCTCGTCCTTCAATGTGACGTACTTGTTTGTGTCTGGGGGATTGCTAATCAGGTCGTCAATCATGTTAGCATACCGCGGCTCAAGCTGTGACGTCACCTGGTAGAATTTGGTATCGTCGGATTTAATACCGGAAATTATGAATTGCGCCTCAAGTTGTGCAAACCATATATGGGGCTTTTCCGGCCAAAACGGCGGGACACGTACTCCAACTCTGTACACTTCCGCTGGCGTATGAGATGGTGCAGTGGAGTTGCGCTCTGTGTCTGCACTGCGTTTAATCGTTGGATCGACATTGTCTCCGGCCATCTTACTTCCAAAAACAGTAAATAGGTACGTACTTTTGTCCAGTGTACGGGGTCACCAGTGTTAGGTTTAGTGTTGGTGGTGATAACTATATTTCACAATGAAACCACTTAACAGTTCAGGTAAAATGTCTATTCTGAGGTTCCACAAGCTTGTTATAAGTCCACACAATAAAACACCTAACTTAACGAAGGAGTAAACAATAATTTTAAGCACGTAACAAAGCAAAGCAAAGCTAGCGGCGGCAGGCAAGTAAGTACGTGTCTACGACGGCAGAAGCTGGAGGCGAGACTGCTGCAGGTCCGCGGCCCGCGCGCGGTGCATCGCTCGTTGCAGTCCAAGCGCACGCTGGTGCATGCCTGGCCCCGCGGACTCCTGCGGCAGGGGGGTGCGCGTGCACACCAAGCAACAGGTAGGCGAGGCGGCGGCCGAGGGTTCGCGAAGTATATTTGTTACGCGGTCCGTGCGGCGGCGCCCCCCTGGTCACGCGGCTGGCAGCGTGTTCGGCTAGTGGACGCTGCAGCTAGGTATGTACTCAGGAACGGAGCATCACGACTTCTGCGGCGTGAAGGGTTAGTCAGTCCGTCCTGTTTTAGCTATAATTACTTATATATTGTTGATATTATATTATTAATTATATATTGTTGATCTTATATTATTACTTATGTATTTATAGTTTATATTGTTTATTAAATATAATTACTTGTATATTTATGTATTGGATATAATATTATTTATAATACTTTTATATTTACTTACTTAGTTTAGGTTATGTATGTATATTGTATGTTATATATGTAATAAATTGTAGATAACCGCTACAAATGTGATGGTCCTGATACTGTGTTCATTCTAAATTACCTACAAACTTCGACGTAACATGACACAGCAAATAAATGTGATGGTCCTGATACTGTGTTCATTCTAAATTACCTACAAACTTCTACGTAGCATGTCACAGCAAATTAATATGATGGTCCTGATACTGTGTTCATTCTACATTACCTACAAACTTCTACGTAGCATGTCACAACAAATTAATGTGATGGTCTTGATACTGTGTTCATTCTAAATTACCTACAAACTTCTACGTAGCATGTCACAGCAAATTAATGTGATAGTCCTGATACTGTGTTCATTCTA
Source organism: Ypsolopha sequella (assembly GCA_934047225.1). NCBI lineage: Eukaryota > Metazoa > Arthropoda > Insecta > Lepidoptera > Ypsolophidae > Ypsolopha > Ypsolopha sequella. Next base: position 28,975,210 of record OW203987.1, read on the forward strand.
AATTACCTACAAACTTTGACGTAACATGACACAGCAAATAAATGTGATGGTCCTGATACTGTGTTCATTCTAAATTACCTACAAACTTCTACGTAGCATGTCACAGCAAATTAATGTGATGGTCCTGATACTGTGTTAATTCTAAATTACCTTCAAACTTCAACGTTACATGACACAGCAAATAAATGTGATGGTCCTGATACTGTGTTCATTCTAAATTACCTACAAACTTCGACGTAACATGACACAGCAAATAAATGTGATGGTCCTGATACTGTGTTCATTCTAAATTACCTACAAACTTCGACGTAACATGACACAGCAAATAAATGTGATGGTCCTGATACTGTGTTCATTCTACATTACCTACAAACTTCTACGTAGCATGTCACAACAAATTAATGTGATGGTCTTGATACTGTGTTCATTCTAAATTACCTACAAACTTCTACGTAGCATGTCACAGCAAATTAATGTGATGGTCCTGATACTGTGTTCATTCTAAATTACCTACAAACTTCGACGTAACATGACACAGCAAATAAATGTGATGGTCCTGATACTGTGTTCATTCTAAATTACCTACAAACTTCTACGTAGCATGTCACAGCAAATTAATGTGATGGTCCTGATACTGTGTTAATTCTAAATTACCTTCAAACTTCAACGTAACATGACACAGCAAATAAATGTGATGGTGCTGATACTGTGTTCATTCTAAATTACCTACAAACTTCGACGTAACATGACACAGCAAATAAATGTGATGGTCCTGATACTGTGTTCATTCTAAATTACCTACAAACTTCGACGTAACATGACACAGCAAATAAATGTGATGGTCCTGATACTGTGTTAATTCTAAATTACCTACAAACTTCAACGTAACATGACACAGCAAATAAATGTGATGGTCCTGATACTGTGTTCATTCTAAATTACCTACAAACTTTTACGTAGCATGTCACAGCAAATTAATGTGATGGTCCTGATACTCTGTTCATTCTAAATTACCTACAAACTTCGACGTAACATGACACAGCAAATAAATGTGATGGTCCTGATACTGTGTTCATTCTAAAAAGTTTAACAGCTTTATCAGTAGTACTATAATATACTTTAGCACGGGACATTCAGATGCATGGCCGTCCTTCTCCCTCCACTAGGTGTATCACTCCTCCCCTCCTAAAATGTGTGGACATTTATGGTTTTATGCTATTTTGTGGAACACGAAAACGAAAAAATAGTTAAATGCAGAAATATTATATATAAAATTATCCACAAATAAGTGCATATATAAACTTTTATAGAAGTTATAGTTTACGAGTTGCGTTAACAGAAAGCTGACAATTTTTTTATGCAAAATAGCAAAATTTCAAGGCCAATAAAACAAAAAACATCATTTTTAAAGTTAGGAACGTATTATTATTAAATAATTAAAATATTTTTAAATATTATGTAAAAAAAAAGTGATCCTTGAATTTAAAATATTTAATTACGTATTTTGCTCATCATTGATTTATGATCAGTTTCTGATTAAATTGCTTGGAAATTATACCTCCTATCATAAAAAAACATACAAATATTATTGTAGAAAATTTTATTATTAATTCCGTCTCAAACTATTTTCTCGAAGCAAACATTGTTTTTCTGGAAATCGCATAAAATCTTAATTGGATACACATTCAAGGGGGGAAAGGGACGGTCATTCAACTGAATGTCACCGTGTCAAGGTATCATGATGATGATGATGGTCTCCAAGCCGACACGGCTACGGCGACTGCTATTGGCGAGGGTGTGATGGGCTTCGCTGGTGTGCCCGAATGTGGCTGACGTAACCAATCTTGGCTTTAAATGTTCGTCCGCATATACCACATTTGAGTATTCCGTTCTCGTAGTTGTAGTCAATAGCCACAGGTGGTCGGGCCTTGAGTTGGTCACGCTTGGAGTCGAGATCTGCTCGTCTTTGTGCTTCAAAGCTAAAAACATTTGTTTGCACAAGATGTCTCCACTCTGGTCTTTGAGCTGCGTGTTCCTCCCAGGTCTCATGGGGTATATCGCAACTCTTCATATGTCTCTTCAACACGTCCTTGAAACGAAGAAACTGGCCTCCCTGTTTGCGCTTGCCTTCTCGGAGCTCCGAGTAGAAGACACGCTTCGCCAGCCTCTCATTAGACATGCGCGAGACATGGCCACACCAGCGCAGTTGCCGTCGCATGATATAAGATTCAATGCCGCCAACTTTAGCACGGCGCAGCACTTCTGTGTTCCGAATGCGATCAGACCATTTTATATTTAAAATTTCACGAAGACATTTGAGATGGAACCTATCTAAAGTACGGATGTGTCTTCGGTATAAGCACCACGTCTCCGCTGAATATAGCAGGTTTGGCAGAACAATGGCCATGTATACAGCGATCTTAGTTGACCTTTGGATGTCGTGTGAGCGGAACAGTTTTAACTGCAACTTTCCGAAAGCAGCAGAAGCGGCACCGATACGGCTGTTGATCTCAGCATCTAGATCTCCATTTGCTGACAAGGTACTTCCCAGATATCTGAACTTGTCTACCTGCTTCAGAGTGTCTCCACCTAAGCGAATATTCAGCGTAGAGCCGGCCAACTGCAATGTGTCTAATGTCATAACTTCAGTTTTCTTCACGTTTATTTTCAACCCATATTTACAGCATGCCTCATCTAGCTTGCACATGAGCAGCTGTAGACCCTCTGGGGTATCCGCTACAAAACATAGGTCATCTGCGTACATAATATCTGTGATGACATCGTGAGAGACCTTACTGTTGGCCTTAAGTCTGGCAAGGTTAAATAGCTTCCCGTCCATCCGAAAGCGAATATGGATGCCTTCTGATGTTCCTTGTAAGGTTTCTCGAACCACCACGGCAAAGTATAGAGCGAACAGAGTGGGTGCCAAGACACAACCTTGTTTGACTCCACAGGTAACGGAGAAATAATCTGTCTGCTCGCCATTAGCTGTCACACAGCACGCCATGTTGTCGTGTAGAAGTCGGATAAGCCTTATAAACTTATCTGGGCAGCCATACTTTTCCAGGATTAACCATAGGGCTTCACGAGGAACACTATCGAATGCTTTTTCTAGATCTACGAAACAAAGGTGGAGCGGTTGGCCTTGCTCTTTATTCTTTTCTTGTAGTTGACGTAGACTAAAGATCGCTTCACAGGTTCCTCTTTCCGGTCTAAAGCCAAACTGGCTCTCTGGCAGCAGTGCTTCGGAGGTGGGAATAAGTCGATTTAGGAGAACTCTAGCGAATATTTTTCCAGGAACGCAGAGCATTGAGATACCCCGGTAGAAATTGCAGTCTGAACGGTCGCCTTTTTTTTTATATAAAGGACAAATGCACGAGATTTTAAAGTTATTTGGTACACGTTCCTCGTCCCACATTCGCAAAAACAATTTCCATAAGGTGTTGTGCAGCTCCTCTCCTCCATACTTCAGAAGTTCTCCCGAGATGTTGTCAATACCAACCGCTTTGTTGTTTGGTTGCTGTTTTATAGCTGCGACAACTTCCTCCAGAGTGAGTGGTACACACAAATCCATTGTCTCAGGAAGTTTTGGGAGCGCTCTAATGTGCTGTAGATCAGCTGATCGATCTACGTTTAACAGCTGGTTGAAATGCTGTGCCCAACGATTCAGTGCATCTTTCTTAGAAGATAGTCGTTGAGTGCCGTCCATAGATTTAAGCGGCACACTAACACGGCGTACGCTCCCAATTAGCTTCCTTACTTCACTATAGAACAAACCCAGCTGGTTTGACTGAGAAAGCCAGTTGATGTAATCTGCTTTCCGTTTCCACCACTGATCCTTAACTTCCCTTGTAAGGGTCCGCAGCGCTATACTGCTTTTCTTTATCTCCTCCAATGCCTCTTGAGATTGCCTTCCTCGACACTGACGTCGCAGTAGGGCTCGGTGCTTATTAATTGCTTCGTTCAACGACTTATCGTTTTCATCAAACCAGTCTTCGTTAGTTCGGGTCGATTTCCCTAACGTGTGTTTGGCTGAGTCAATTATTTGCGAACAAAGGAGATCCCATGTCGCCTGTAAATCACCGTTTGTGTCAATAGTCGAGGTTGCGCTGTTTAAAACTTGACAATAGTTTTGACGAATTTCCAAGCTGGCAAGTTTTCCAACGTTGAGTCGCGTCTGCTTAACTTTGTTGGATCTAATTGGAGGGCGAAGTTGCAGTAACATTTTAGTGACCACTAATTTGTGGTCCGTCCAACATTCGGCTCCGCGCATGACTCTTGTGACGAGTACTTGGGATATATCAGTTTGTCTAACGATGGCGAAGTCGATCAGGTGCCAATGTTTCGACCTCGGGTGCATCCATGTGACCTTGTGTTTTATGGGTAATCTGAAGTACGTATTGGTTATAGCCAGACCAAATTGCGAGCAAAGGCTCAGTAACATTTGGCCGTTACTGTTCATGTTACCAATTCCGTGTCGACCTAAAACATTAGGCCACGCTTCGTGGTCTCGTCCGACTCTTGCGTTAAAATCCCCCAGCAGAAGGATCTTCTCCACCGGACGAATCTTGGCTAAGGTGTTTGCAAGCTCTTCGTAGAAGCGGTCCTTTACGTCGTTGTCATTTGTCATGGTTGGCGCATACACGCTTATTAGATTTAGAAACCTATTATTCTCCATGTGGAGGCGTAAGGTGATAACACGATCAGAGATGTATACTGGACACTCTGCCAGTTTCCCAACCAGAGAGTTTTTGATCGCAAACCCAACTCCTGAGCGTCTTGGCTCGGAGGCGGGCGTCCCCTTCCAGTAGAAGGTGTATTCGCCACCGTGTTCCACTATCTCCCCTTCGTCAGCCAGGTGTGTCTCGCTGAGCGCTGCTATATCCACATTGTAGCGACGAAGCTCACGGGCCACGATTGCGGATTTCCTTTCAGGACACAGGTTTGTGCTGCGATCAAGCAGTGTTCGTACGTTCCATGTAGCAAAGGTCATTTTTAAAGATTTCTAAAGGTATCATATTTATATATCATATTTATATATTTATATATTTATATATCATATAATATATCATTTTTAAAGGTATCATACGACACTAGTTTCGAAGCTGTTAAAAACTTTTGCCAAATTTTCCATACATTGAAATCCAGAACGAACACATTATGATAATGGTGTCGATTCGGCGCAACACAACTAATAAGAATAACCTTATTTTAAGCGTCCCGTTTTTGTCTTTTCAATACAGAAAGAAAAGGACAGAATACTTAAATTAAGTTTAGTCCTGTCAATTAAGTCAAGTTGTGTTGCGCCGAATCGGTGTTATTGTATACCAAACTGAGCTTGTATCTTTAAAGTTCTTGAACGTGTTCACTGTTACGCCAGGGCCACAGCTTCAGGCTTCTGGCGGCGCTTCTTGCTACGCTTCCAGGTGGTTTTTGCGACGGGTTGCCCTGCCACGACATCCGTCAGCACCTTCCACCGCATCGGATGTATAGCGCGCTAGCTCACTAAAAGCGCTCGACACTAGGTTCATCCTGTGCTCTTGATCACTGTTTCAACCGCCCGCCTCCCCGCACACCGCCGTCCCGAGAGCGCAAGTCACTCAAAGCCGGACAAGACGCACGAGCGACGACCCATTGCCGGCTCTATACAAATTCATAGGTACATTTGTTCTCTCCGCCGGCACCGTCGCAAGAAGAACCACTTGGCGCGCCTCTCGAAGCCTGAAGCTGTGGCCAACCGGTTACGTCGTCAGTGTTCCTACATCATGTTGTATTCCTACATATCCAAATATCTGTGACATTAAATACAATATATTTATATTTAAAAAAAAAAGTGCAAATTTTACTGGTGTTATGGTTTAAATTCAAAGAAACTGGGATTTTTAACCGACTTCAAAAAGGAGGCGGTTCTCAATTCGACTGTATTTTTTTTTTTTTTTTTTTTTTTTTTTTTTGGCGTTGTTACTCCATAACTCCGTCATTTCCCAACCGATTTGAACAATTCTTTTTTTGTTTGAAAGAGTATACTTCCAGGTAGGTCCCATTTTGGGTTTAGTCATGATCTGATGAAGGTCTTCAGAGATAGGCGGTGGAACTCCTCAGAAAATGACAGCATATCTCTCAAAATTGAGGCAATCGCTATGTACTTGGGTGCTGATTACAAGGTATTACTTGAAAATCGACATTCTTCCACCTGACCTTCGATCCTGGCTTCATCAATATATTCACTATAGAACTCTTCAACGGATCAGAGCACATAACTCGAGATTGCGGCAATCACTGCGTTAGGGTGCTGATTCAAGGGTATTACTTGGAGATTATCAGAATACCCACCTGACCTTCGATCCTGGCTTCATCACCATAGAACTCCTCAACCGATGACAGCACATAACTTTAGATTGCGGCAACCAGTTTGTGTTAGGGTGCTCATTGCAGGGCATTGCTGAAAATTGCCAGTGTACCCACCTGAATTTCGATCTTGGCTTCATCACCGTAGAACTCTTCAACGGATGACAGCACATAACTTGAGATTGCGGTAATCATGTTGTGTTAGGGTGCTGATAGCAGGAAGCTACTCAAACATGGCTACTTATACTCACTTGAACTTCGTTTCATATTAACACCACGTTTGCAAGAACTACCTATACCTCACAATTTAACCCAGCAACACTAAAAAATGTGAAATAAAATAAACTTTTAACAAAAAAATAGCAACCGACTTCAATAGTAACAGCAGTCATTCACTAAAAAGTTAATAATAATTCTATAAAGACCGATGGTACCGAAGCAACACTTTTGCCGACTTCTTTCTTCCTGAAACATTATGTTATCTAGAAGTCGGCGTATTTCCTACGATATAGCAACATAGAAACCAATATAAGAACGCCGACTTCTAGATAACATAACGTTTCAGGAAGAAAGAAGTCGGCAAAAGTGTTGCTTCGGTACCATCGGTCTTTATAGAATTATTATTAACTTTTTAGTGAATGACTGCTGTTACTATTGAAGTCGGTTGCTATTTTTTTGTTAAAAGTTTATTTTATTATTCTTGCGTGTCGAGTTATATTTGCATTAATTTAACCGTAGTTAATACGTTTGCATATTTGAAAAAACTGAATAATCTAAGACTGAGGATTAACTCCCGCAGGAGATATGCAGGGGCATAATTAGTGCCCAGTCTGTATGCTTTGCAAAGCACTTGCTCATAAAGCGGGCAGTGTTGCTTGCTTTGGTCGCTGGATGCGTCCCCAGTGTTGTGCTGAGAATTACTGAATCCTTGGGGTCATCCTTGACAGCGTTTAGAGCAGTGGGGCACCTATCTAATCGACAGTGTCTTGTTATGTGCCAATTTTTGTTTTACCCTATTGGTCAGATTATTTTTATTTTATCTTATTGGCCAGTAATGTTTGTTCCCAAAATATAGATGTTCAGTTATAGTCATGTACAAATATAACCTGTATTTCACTCATGTCCTCTTTATTCTTTCACTCTCATTCCTAATTGTAACATTCAATCCCGCCAGTTAGCACACCATTCATATCACTAATCCAAACCAAACTGAACAACGGATAAACCCAATGCACTCATAACTCTTTGCAATAAAGGTTATATTGTGTTGGCTAGATGGTCAGTTAAAAGTGGGGAGTACCAAACAGAATAATTTTGTTATGTGCATTTCTACTCGTGAGCGAAGCGATAGGCCTGAAAGAGCTAGAATTCAATGAAATCGTTTGCTGAAATTAAATATTCCTATTCAGAATAGCGAATGCGAATTAAGTTGTATATTACTGGTTGAAATATTAAATGGACTATTATAGTTGTTAAATTTATGTGAATTATTTCTGCTTTGTGTTTTGTTCAGCTAATTTTCGATAACGATAATTGAATACTGCTGGTTATCGATTTCAAGAGTGTAGGTAGATATTGCAAATTTTTTTTGCCACGAAACTTTGAGTTAAAAAATAAACTTTTAACAAAAAAATAGCAACCGACTTCAATAGTAACAGCAGTCATTCACTAAAAAGTTAATAATAATTCTATAAAGACCGATGGTACCGAAGCAACACTTTTGCTGACTTCTTTCTTCCTGAAACAATATGCTATCTAGAAGTCGGCACTCTTATATTGGTTTTTATGTTGCTATATCGTAGGAATTACGCCGACTTCTAGATAACATATTGTTTCAGGAAGAAAGAAGTCAGCAAAAGTGTAGCTTCAGTACCATCGGTCTTTATAGAATTATTATTAACTTTTTAGTGAATGACTGCTGTTACTATTGAAGTTGGTTGCTATTTTTTTGTTAAAAGTTTATTTTAATTTACATTTTTTAGTGTTGCTGAGTTAAATTGTGAAGTGTGGGTAGTTCTTGCAAACGTGGTGTTAATATAAAACGAAGTTCAAGTGAGTATTAGTAGCTATGTTTGAGTAACTTCCTGCTATCAGCACCCTAACACAAACTGATTGCCGCAATCCAAAGTTATGTGCTGTCATCCGTTGAGGATTTCTATGGTGATGAAGCCAGGATCGAAGATCAGGTGGGTATTCTGATAATCTCCAAGTAATACCCTTGAATTAGCACCCTAACGCAGTGATTGCCGCAATCTCGAGTTATGTGCTCTGATCCGTTGAGGAGTTCTATGGTGAAAATGGTGATGAAGCCAGAATCGAAGGTCAGGTGGAAGAATGTCGATTTTCAAGTAATACCTAGTAATCAGCACCCAGATACAAAGCGATTACCTCAATTTCGAGAGGTATGCTGTCATTTTCTGAGGAGTTCCACTGCCTATCTCTGAAGAACTTCATCAGATCATGACCAAACCCAAAATGGGACCTACCTGGAAGTACACTCTTTCAAACAAAAAAAGAATTGTTCAAATCGGTTCAGAAATGACGGAGTTATGGAGTAACAACGCCAAAAAGAAAAAAAAAAAACTTACAGTCGAATTGAGAACCGCCTCCTTTTTGAAGTCGGTTAAAAAAAGAAAGACTGAATAAAGTTATCTTAACGATTATCCGTTTTCTATTAAAATGATTTAAGTGATAGGTGTGTAATTCCGATGATCTCCGAAAAAAAAAGAATTTGTATACATACGGGCATTACTTCCAAGAGGACCGCCAAGAGTGGCGAAATCTTGGAAAGGCCTATGTCCAACGGTGTATGACAAAAAAAAAGGCTGATGGATGGATTGTATACATAATATGGCGGCACGTCTACACGTTTGCCGCATTCCTTTTAGATATGAATAATCACGTACAATTAAGTATAAATAAGGATTCATCTTTCATCAATATATATTACATAAATAACCATCTAACTGGTAGTAACTACTTATTTTATACCGCCCCCAAATTGGTGACCCCGAGTGTGAACTAAGCAACCCGACGTGAACACCAGGAAAACCGGACTAGAACATTATCGCCGGGGACCCGGTGTGGTCCCCGGGCGCATGGCGACACCCAACTTGAACTGAACGTAATCACCGGGAACCCGCCACCACCTCACCCCGGACGCACGGCGCTATACTAAGCAACCCGACGAAACAAGATAACACCTACTAGGCCAGATGCAACAACAAACTCCAAAATGGACACATTGGAAATCGCGACAACCTCCATCATATCCCGGATTCCGGAGTTCTGGAGGGATCAGCCTCGACCATGGTTTACGCAGTTCGAAGCCATCATCGCCCCTCAAAAGCAAGGCGATGACTATAAGTATAACATGGTTATCACAAAGTTATCAAAAGAGGAAATACAACAAGTAAGCGACATACTCACGGCCCCACCAGAAACCGATAAATAAATACAAAGCAATCAAAAACCGCTTGATTGGGTGCTACGAGGAATCAGAACAACTCGCAAAAATCAAGATTCACACAAATATCAGCATTCGATAGTCACAACAACAATGGTAACGACACCACAAATGGCATTGCTAGCATTTCAGAACAACTCGCAAAAATGCAATTTAACAAAAATGCAGCAGCACGGTCACGGTAACTATCGACGCAGCACTCAGCGGAATGCAATCATCAGCGTTATTCGTCATGATCAAGGTCAAGAAACATCAACAAAATTCTATGGTAATATAATGGAGAAAACTAAACACACTGTGTGTAAATAGCCGTCTAACAATTAACACTACCGACTGAAAAAGTGGTATAAGTTTTTGTACGGGCAAACAAAAACTCCAGCAGCCAAATCTTCGCAGTAAAACAAAACAAGTTCTTCAACACTCGCGCAGCAGCCAGCACTTTTCGAGCTTAACCAGACCAAATGCAGCCTTCATAGCTTCTTGGTCCTGCAGCTCACCCTTATCACTCGTCCCGACTCACCGTGGACTAACTGCACAGAAGACACACGTCTTCAGCAGCACCGCTCATCCCGACTCACTGTGGATTAGAGCAAACTAACTGCACAGAAGACACTCATCTTCAACAGCACCGCTCGTCTCAACGAAGACTGGAGCAACCTGGCAAATGCAAGCAACCTCGCGCTATGACTACTTCCTCATCGAATCTTGGTATCAGAAAACGAGACCAAGCATTGAGAAGACATGAGAACAATTAAATCAAAGGCTGTGAAGAATTAAAAAGGAGTAAAATATTTTTGGGTGTCATGACGTCAACTTCTATAGGAATAATTTTATAAACGCTGTAAAGAAGCGATTTGTGACCAGTGCTTACAAAAATGTATACTATGTTGTTATAACTTACAAACGCAATATTTGTACTATTAATATTATTTCAGCATGTTCTATTGCAAATTTTGTATTTGATATCTATTAAAATTTTAAAAATAGGCAAATTTTTATTAATATGTGTTATTTCATTTTATTGAGGGGGGAGTATTATGGCGGCACGTCTACACGTTTGCCGCATTCCTTTTAGATATGAATAATCACGTACAATTAAGTATAAATAAGGATTCATCTTTCATCAATATATATTACATACTTAACCATCTAACTGGTAGTAACTATTTATTTTATACCGCCCCCAAACATAATAACGTATATTGAAATAATAAGCTAATAAGAAACTTTTATCGAAAATAAAATTGTACTTTTCAAAAAAGCCCGATTAAAAGGGTCTTAACAGACGGACAGATGGACAACAAAGTGAACGCATTAGGGGCTTTGTTTTTTTATTTTGAGGTACGGAACTCTAAAAACCAAATTATAGCGTAAAAGCTGTTCCATCTCGCCATCATTATGAAAAAGTAGTCCACGAAAAAGCGAGGTCATTTTTGATTTAGAGATATGTCTCTATGATGAAATATTTTAAAACAAGTACAAAAGTATTAAACGAAAAATAAAATAGACGTAATGAGCATGTTAGGTTAACTTGTAAATAAACGCCAAATTTTATCTGCTCTTTTTTGGAAAAGCCCGTAATGGGACTGCGCCGTAATTCGGTTTTTCACGAAAAAGTGCGCAATCGCAGCAAAAGCAATTGACTCCGTGGTTTAGTGGTTTATTAAATAATAATAGTAGTTTATGCTACAAGGGCGAAAAGGAATAAATTACGAGGACGTTTTAAAACACGAGCGTAGCGAGTGTTTTAAACGTAACTGAGTAATTTATTGCTCTTACGCCCGTGTATCATACTACGTTTTTCAATGCATAGTGTGAGGAAATAAAACAAATTTAATCTTGTGAACTTTAAATTATGATTGGCTCAAAAGGACTGTATCCAGGGCCGTTAAACAGTGGAAAAAAAAGTATAACATTTATGGTACACAGGAAAGCGCGCAGGTTAGCCAACTTCTGGTAAATACATTAAAAAAGTAATAATAATAAAGCCCTAGGGCAAGATAATCAACTTTTTGTTCGGTTTTGATGCATAAAAAGTGGGCTTTTACGAGCACTTGCATTGAAAAATATATTTTTTGAATACACCGGTTTCCATTTAAACTCCGAAGTTCACTGCCTCATCTATACTATGAAACGCGACATTTCAATGAGATTTACACAGCATCGCTCTCAATGCCTCGATGCTTAATTGGTTAAACAGTCATATAGAAGCAGAATTTATGTATATAAAGTATACTATCTTCTGCTTTTGCTTCTGCGTGGATTTTGTTATTGTATGAAACCTTAGGGTCAGTTTGTTTATAGCATTAAATATAGCCTTTATTTTTGTTCTGGTCAAAATAATTATTATATTATTATTTATTATTATTATTTATTTATTTTAAAAGTATAACATGACAGTTTAAAAACGAATGCGTTATACAATATAATATTATTAAAATAAGTAAATCTACTAACAATACTACAACCAATATAAAAACAAAAGAAATTTTATTGAACAAATTAACAAACTCTTTCAGTTATCACGCTCGCAAAACGCCAAACATTCATCAATCACAGTCATCAATCTGTCAGCAAATAAGTCACATTCCGGTACTGACGCCAACAGTGCATTGAGTGAAGTTCGCGCGCGCACGAGCGAAGACTTGCTGCGAGCAACAGTGTGCGCCGTAGGTACTGACAACAGTACATGCTTGCGAGCTCTGAGGTATCTGTCGGGCACAAACAGTTGACATATTTGACTAGTGAGTTGTGGACAGTCTGATTTACCGCGCAATATGCGACAGGCTGTAACAAGTTGCTCACAGTCTCTTCGAACATCCAACGAATTAAATCCCAGCATACCAAGAAGATACTTCGTCGGGTACATAAAGGGATAGTACCCATATTTCTTTTTGAACAGAAAACGGAGGAACGCTTTCTGCACTTTCTCGAGCAAAAGCGCATATGTTGATTCATATAATGTACGTAAAGATGTTTTTTAATCTGCACTGTTAAAAGCAGACCTTGAAAAAGCGATATAAATAACACTACAACAACAGGATTTTTAAAACGTTATAACACGCTATTAATATCGGTATTTTCTCGTTTTGATACATCTAAGAGATTTAATAATAAAACGCAGCATTTTTTATTTAATTTAAATCAAAGGTCTAGAGTGACGAAAGCAATTTATGGTGCGCAAGTAGAAGGTACAGTTTGTCCAGGCCACCCTAGAAGGACGTATGCTCATTATATAGGTAACATACTGAAGAAGGGCAATGTCAAAAGTACCCGGAATATAAGAGCTCGTATGACTAATATGACTTTATTGATAGATGTGGTAGAGGCGAAAGAGATATGTGAAAATCATAGCATATGGAAATCTATATTCTTTGTCTACCCTTCTGGGATATAGGCGTGAGTATATGTTATGGTATATGTATGTTAAAGTGGTATTTGTTATGCCCACAGATCTCCTTTGTGGTTACAAATACAGGTGAAAAATAAACAAACAGGGTATCCAAACACGCCAAGACAACAAAATCAGTGCTTTGTTTCACGGCAATTAAAGAGAGAAGAAAAGAGATTTAATGTTAATAGACATTGACGAAAAATTCTAGCAACGACTAACAAGTGTTCGACTGGCTGAAGGAAGGAGATAGGTAAATATAGCGGAAGAGATTTTGTTATAAATTTAGAGGTATAAAAAACAACCAATTTTTCAAAACCAAATAAACCTAATCCCGAGGGGTAAACTGTTGTCCATTGAGAAGTTGCTGTATTCACCTTCCAATTTTCATACCTTGGTCACCATGTTTTGCAAAAGTACTAAAGACTGAACTTGAGAGATATGCTGTTGTCTATTGCAGAGTTCCCGTATTCACCTTTCAGTCTTATCATCAGACCCTAGTGACCATGTTTTACAAAAGTACTTACAAATACTGATCAAACAAGCCTAAACTCGAAGGGTTTGCTGTTATCCATTGAGAAGTCCCCGTATCCACCTTTCAGTCCCATCTTCAAACCCAGGTCACCATGTTTTACAACAGTACGCAAAAAGACCGATCAAATAAGCCTTAACTCGAGAGGTCTGCTTTGGTCCGTTGAGGAGTTCAGTGTCCACCTTCCAGTCTCATCATAAGACTCTGGTCACTAAGAGTCACAATGTTTTACAAAAGTACCGACTCATTAATACCGATCAAAAGACTCGTGAGGTCTACGCTGTTGTCTGATGAGGAGTTCTAGCATCCACCTTTTAGTTCTGCTATCAAGCCCAGTGCCCGTAGCACAGTGTTTAATCGCGCGCGATGCTACTTAGTTGAATCACAAGGAACGTGACACGATGTTTTCGCGATTAAACAGTACTTCACGCTCCTTGCACTTGTCATTCAACTAGTGGCGTCGCGCATGATTAAACACGTTTCTACAGGCCCTGGACGCCACGATTTATCCAACTACTTATAAAATTTGATTAAATGTTGTTTATTTTAAACTTACCGGTTTTATCTTTAATATGAAATATTTATAAATATATTATATTTAACTTTTACTAGCTTTTCATTAGTAGTGTTATTAAAACAATTTAAAAAAAATTTAACTCGATATATTTCGGCCCTCGGTATGGGGCCGTCATCAGTCGAATCAATTGTTTCGAATCAAATTTTCAATTCAAATCAACAATCGATTCGACTGATGACGGCCCCATACCGAGGGCCGAAATATATCGAGTTAAAATTTTTTTTAAATTGTTTTAATAACACTACTAATAATATGAAATATGATATTTATTTTCCTTTACAAAAATCCATACGAGTACAATTAAACATTTAAATTAAACATTTTGGAGGAAAAAAGTATTTAAATATAAATAATAATAAATAAATAAATTTTATCTGGCCCCAGATTTTCAAGTGAATTTTTCCATTCTCTCACGTCTTCAAATTTTATAGTTCCACTTCCATACTGAATGCAGATAGTATCTGGAGCACATTTTGGTATTTTTTCGTCTCCGTCTACTATATTTCTACCTTGTAATATAATATAGGTAGGTAATTCTAACCTATTCATGTCGCTACTGAGTCGCGCAGAAACACAGTAGCGGTTTTTTGTTACAATAAAACCCCGTTCCGACCAAGAACAACAACGCAAAAATAAAATTACCTCATTTGTTTTGTGCCCAGAATTTGGCACCCCGATTTTTTGGGCTCGCCCTTGTGATGTTTATTTTGTTATGATATTTGTGGAACGACATTCACTCGGAATATGTTTTGTACGCAATATATTTGACTCAACCTGTATTTTATTAGAACATTGTGTCGGATCTTAATATTTTTTAACCACTGGATTGTTGCTTTTGTCTCTTTTACTGTTTAAATGTTAACTCATCTTTACTATTTCCATTTTTTAAATGTAAATTTTTACTTCATATTGATACACTCAAATTAAATCAAATAGGTAGACTGGTTCACCTTTCTCAGACTATAATGGCTATTTTATGAATTTTGTAAGCATTTTAGGTAACATTTGGCCAAATGAGATAATTTTACTAATTTGGACCTGCTGAATACAAATTTCGATTTTGACGGGCCCAAATTTTGACTGCAAGTTCAGAATTCAAGATGGTGTACGTTTTCGTAACATTACGGTTTATCATTCCCGGTTTTTTTTTTCTAAAGACAGCTTAGGGTTATTTTTGGTAAAATAATTAAGCTGTATCTAATTAAGCCTTACAATCCAACGAGTTCACGCCACCAGCCTGCTGCTGGCGGCAATCTAGATAATACTTTTTAATTAATTTAGACAATTTTTTAATTAATTTTCCTTGTAGATAGTGATTATTGTAAGTATCATTTATAATTTAATATTACTTACGTTATTTAAGTTTCTTGCTGTATCTATAATACTCGTAAACGGTTTATTTTGCAAAAGAATTTAGGCTTGCCAACATTAAAATTTGTGACACATTATAATATGTCTATCGCGATAATTTTTTTTAAATCCTTTTTACAATAGAGACATCCGATGTTTCGATTCAGTTGTATGTCTCGAGATCTACGGGAAATTGGCAAATATGGCGAGGTGCAGTGATGAGATGCAGGTGACAACACTAAAATTCTCTTTATCGATCGCCATTACTGCCCTAAAATTGTGCGTGAAGCGATTGAAATCAAGAAACATCCAAATAATTTCAATCAGGAATACGGTTTCAAATTGTCTCCCACATGGAGTCCAGTTATCGGGAAATTTAAATCGCAGGATTCCTCTCTTAGGGCGGCTTGCACCAACATTTAAATCTAGATTTAGCACGTAAGTTAAGTTTAATTTGACAGACATGTATTGACTGACAGATCGTAAACTCGATTTAGCGACTAAATCTAGATTTATGATTTTGGTGCAAGCCGCCCTTAGTGCATCTCCGGATACTGTGAGTGTTGTGTGCCGTGTGTGAAACAGATAAAAAAATATTTTAAAGACTAAAATGTTTTGCCGGTAGAAGGAAAACACTTGTGTCGGTAACTGCATCTCATCACTGCACCTCGCCATACTTGCCAGTTTCCCGTAGACCACGAGACATGCACGCGCCTCAAAACCTCGGGTGTCCTTTTTGTAAAAAACGTAAAATAAATTGTTCGCGGTAGACCCGATGCTGAAATTAATTGTGTTCAGCAGATCCGGTTTAGTAAAAAAAAGTAAATTGGCCAAATGTTACCCAAAATGCCGCTCAAATTAATAAAAACCAAGTGCGAGTCGGACTCGCACACGAAGGGTTCCATACCATTATCTATAAAAACGGCAAAAAAAACATGTCTGTTGTATAGCAGCCCCCTTAAATATTTATTTTATTCTGTTTTTTAGTATTTGTTGTAATAGCACAACAGAAATACATCATCTGTGAAAATTCCAACTGTGTAACTATCACGGTTCATGAGATGCAGCCTGGTGACAGAGGGACAGACGGACAGACAGACAGACAGCGGAGCCTTAGTGATAGGTCCCTTTAGTTACCCTTTGGGTACGGAACCCTAAAAAACTGTTGAAATGCGAACCAGTCTAAGATCAGAATGATTATTATTTGTGAAACATAGGTACTTAAATAAGATAGTACATAGTATTACGTACTATATCTGCTATTCTGTAGAATACCAAGAAAGTCCTATCATAGGTTTGGCCAAAAAATTAAGAATCTGTTTAACTTTAAATGCAACATATCTCAAGTAAATCCAGTAACTTTTTCTGTTAAAAATATCGAAATATGTAAGATTTCAAGGTCAAAGGCTAAGAGGTGCTCTGCGCGGGCGCAGGCATCAGTCATGCAGTGGCGTTCAGACGGGGAGGCTGTGTCACTTGTTGCCACGTACCGCACCCTGGCGTCTGATGACATGTTTGCGAAAATATTTATAAGGATTTTAATTTGTGTGCGTTCAGAGAGTACTTTCAGCAATGGACTTAGATATTTAGAGGATAAATTGTGCTGTGAAGTTCGCGCGTGGACGCTATAATAAACTAGAAGTTTGACGAGTTAGCAAAGAACTTTTTTTAGAAAAATTATAAATAGGTAATGTGATTGAGAAAAATGCCACGAAACCTAAAACAAGAAAGAAGCGGCTACAAAAGCTTTGAAAATACATGCAGTAAAGTAAGTAGGTACCTAATATAATCTACCTACACAATCATTATCCATAGTTGAGTAGATATGAATAATTACTGGTAACAATTATAGTAGCTCATGGGTAGAACGCAGGCCTCTCAATTTTGAGATCCAGGTTCAAGCCCCGGTTGGGTATGCACCAAGGAGTTTTTCGGAATTTTTGTGCATAGTATTTACTAATACTTACTTATTACTTGCTGAATGTTTTGTGCCCAAAGTCAGCACCAACCACGTTGGGACATACTTATCGTCGGTAAAACGCGGGTGTACCGAGTGCGGACACACTCGGAACACCTCCAAAACCCCCCCGGGGATTCCTATCGTGACGATATATAATTATTATTATAAACTATAAGCAACAATTCACGCAAAAAACGTTGCTCAAAATTTTGTTTTTACTTCTATCCAGCTAAATAAACTACCTAGGTATCAAGGGTCGGACTATGTATATGATTTAGCTCCGCTTCCGACCTGTTTTTTTTTTGGACCGGAGCACTATTTGAAATACTTGTTTTAGTTCATTTCAGAAAAATATGTCCCAGGCAGGCATATCAAAGCAGTATAAATACACCTGTAATATTATGAAGAGATAGTTGAATTACTAGAATTGTAGGTATAATACATATAATTGATATATTATTTCAGGGCCATCTAAAAAGAGACCACCAGAAACAGAAGGCAAAGAAAATAATCCGACAAAATCTGCAAAACAGACTCAAGTACTGAAAAGTTTATTCGGGTAGACCTGACAATATATTAATTCAAAATAATCTGTGCATATAACCTGTAATGTCATTCCATCCATCCATCAGCCTCGTTCGTCCACTGCTGGACATAAGCCTTTCCAGGACTTTTTTATTCCCGGTGGTCATCCTGGAAGAATTGCCCATACTAACACATGCTGGGCAGGCGGGTTTGTGAGCACGGTGCCGGAACCCTCGCACCAGTGACGCCGCTGCCCGTTACCAGTCTGTTCTATATAAGGCCCGGCTATAAGGGATGGATACACCGCCATCCATCGGTCCCAGGCGTGGTGGGCCTCCTGGTTTTTTGCCTGTGAGCTGTACTCTTACTCTCCCCTGAATTACTTCGAGGGGGTCTCCAAGTAAGATGGTGGTACCTCCACAGTCGAGCCCGGCATCAGCTCTACCACCTATCAAATATCATTGTCATTGAAATTATGTAATGTCATTGAAATTTAGTAAATATTTAGGGTGCCAACAAACGAACATCACTTTCAAAACGGTAGCCGTAGACAACGGTAGGTAACTGCATATGTCGAACCATTTTGGCGATAGCCATCGACTACCATCGAACAATGGTAGTGAGCGTCAGCTATTGGTTGCATTCGACGCGCTGACGCTGCCAAACAGCGCCGACTGCACTCGATTGATGGTATTGTCAGCGTTGTATGGTCGACTGCAACCGACGGCTGACGCTAACGTCATTCGGTGGCAATTTATAGTATAGAATAGTAGACTGTCAGAATACAGTCGGGAACACTATTTCATCGAGTAACAAGATGTGACCAACTCGTAGTGATGAAGAAAAAAAACTACATCAAAATAAACCGGGTTGGCTAGGCGCAACATAGAGCGTTTTGTACAGTCAGCAAAAAACGCAAATTTTCTGATAAAATAATCGCGTCAATAAGTACTATGTTCGATATAGCGTATCACAAGGTGCTTAAAAATAAGGTTTGCATGTCCTATGTTGGTACTAATATCAGCCTGATTTTATCGAATATCTTTTTATATGAAAAAAGCTTTCTTTAGCACCTTTTATACGCTCTTTCGATGATATGTACTTGATGATGTGATTTTTGTAATCAATAAAATGCTGCTTTTGCTGACTCTACAAAATTTTCCAGGTTGCGTCGAGCCAACCCTGTTTATTTTGATGTAGTTTTTTTTCTACACCACTACGAATTGGTCACATCTTGTTACTTGATGACATAGGGTTACCAACTGTCACCCGACAGCCTAGTACGCTAAAAATTATATTACGTATTAAAACATATTCAGCGTTATTTGTTATGTTTCTCAGAGAAAAGCATCGTCAGGACCACCACAATCTCTAAGCTCATTCATTGCTTCAGAAATGGAAGGCAAAGACAATGATCCAACAATAAACGTGGTAATATCCTTGAAATTAGGTAAATATTTAGGAATTAATATTATATTTTAATATTTGTTTGTGAAACTTGAGTACTTTTCTTTAATGGGTTTGCATTATTTTATAATTTATAGTAGGTTAAAAATTATTCTATGTACTTAAGTAAATTCAAACGTATTAATTATGTTTTTCAGAGAAAAATATCATTTGGACCACCACCATCTCCAGGCTCATTCATTGTGTTAGAAATGAACGGCAAAGACAATGATCCGACAGCCTCTGAACAAAAGACGACTGAAGACTCGATTCTGGTGGATTCATTTTAATTTACAGCAAATGTATTACAAAATATAAAACAAGAAAATTAAAACCACAGTACAGAACAAGAAAATGAAAAACAAAGTGCACAACAAAAAAAGGAACAAAAGGAAAAAAGAAAATTAAAAAAAACGAAAACACACAGAAAATGTATAACAATATATAGAACAAGAAAATGAAGACCGCAGTACAGAACAATGAAATAAACAAAGTACAGAACAAGAAAATGAAGAACAAAGAGCACAACAAAAAATTAAACTTATCTCAAGTGAAGAACAAAATAAAAAGCAGAAGCATTTTAAAAATAAAATGTAAAATTTATTATGTTATGTTGCATTATAAAAGTTTCATCAACATCATTGAAACCGTTTCTGAGTACCCAAATATATTACACACTATCGGTTTCATTATGAGACCCGCAAATAACCGATACATACCACTCAATTCTCTAAAAGCACCGAAATCAACAAAATAATATTTTATCAATATATTTTTTTGTTTCGTCATTATCGTTCAAAAATCATTCAAATATAAAAACAGAAACTTTTTATGAAAAATTGTTTGACTGCAACCGACGACGGCTGACGCTACCATCATTAGACGGTTACCGCCGACAAGATTCGACGTCTAAAGTTACCTCAAGCCTGTGGCCTACCATGAGTTTGGCACTCGATACACGTTAGCGACAGCGTAAAACATTTGTATGAGTTTAGCGGTTCTAGCGGTATACGAGAGGAACCAGAATTTCCAATACATAATATTTTACGCAGTCGCCAACGTATATCGAGTGCCAAACTCATGGTGGGCCTACTGTTGACGGTTACCAACTGCAAAGTGACGCTCGTCTGTTACCGCTCAAGCCCAAGATTTATAAAGGTCTGACCCCAATATCAACTTGGTCACTTACCCGATTTTGATGACATGTTACATTAGAGCAGGTACTGTATGTAACTGTTGTATATGTTTTATATATTTTCGCGATTTCAGTACTATCACCACTAGTTCGCAATTACTATAACCACTAGTTTGTTTTAAAAACTACCAAAATATCACCGTGTAGTAGTAGATACAGAATGGTCACATCTCTCTGTTACAGCACCACAGCCTATTGAGCTTCAAAAGTTATAGTTATAGGTTTACGCATAAAACAATGCCACATAAATTTATTTCTACCTCGCTACGAGGTGTGAATCATTTTGACGCTAGCGATCTTTGTAGAGGGGCGCGGGGCGTCTGCGCAGAGGCATGCGGGGAGCAGCGCCTGTAACTCCCCGGAGGTGAGGCCGATTGCTCAAGGCCGTTGGCGTGGGTAATCACCTTAAGCTCTGATGAAATTATCTTGCTTCAGAGTTAATGCTAAGATCCCCTTTGTTACCACATTTATGTCGCGACGTAGTATATGTACCTAATAATCGTATGTATGTATCTATACAGGGTGTTGAGATGAAGTTGCGAAAGCCGGAAACTGGCGATAGTACTCGTCCATATGAATAACTTGTACTATGGAGCCAAACATCGAAACGCAAACAAAATCAGCTGTTACATAAAAAAGTAACATAGCTACCCTACCAAAACGTATGAAACGATACATTTTTTTTCTTGATTTCTCAATTATTTCACGGAAAGTTATTCCTATGGACGATTACTATCGCCTGTTTTCGCGTTCCGCAACTTTATGTTAACACCTTGTTCAGTAGTAAATATTCTAATGAACTATTTAAGAAGACCTAGAGTGTTTTTTTCTGACTTCCCAAGCTCTTCTATTGCGGGTACATTGTTTTAGTGTGTCGCCAGTTTGGTCAGCTTATGTCCTTCCAGGACGGTCTGGTCGAGCTGTATCTACCAGTTGCGCACCATAATAGTAGTTTATTCTAAATGGCGAAAAGGAAAAAAGTACGAGGGCGATTTAAAACACGAGCGTAGCGAGTGTTTTAAACGTAACCGAGTAATTTATTGCTCTTACGCTTGTGTATCACTAAGTTTTTCAATGCATAGTGTGAGGAAATAAAACAAATATAATCTTGTGAACTTTAAATTATGATTGGCTCAAAAGGACTGTATCCAGAGCCGTTAAACAGTGGAGAAAAAAGGATAATATTTATGATATGGTATGGTATGGTTTAATATGTAAAGTTGCACGACCGGCTGGTACCCGGTCTTTTCCACCAGTCGTGCCGCTTAACAAATTAAGCTAAAAAGTGACCTAGTTATAACCTAACAGTTGGGAGAAGGTTCTGAGGAAAACTTCGAGGTACTTTTACAACTAGGTGTATTTAACTTTATAAAAAAAACAGTATTATTTCACTAGTTTATTGATGTAAGTAATTATACTATATTGGTACTAAAATTCTACGAAGAAACTTCTAGAACCTTTTGGTTATAAAATGGTTAGTGTTAGGTTCCGCCTTAACTAAAGGTAACAATTTAGGTAGATCCCTTCCAACTAAGATATAGTTTTGTTCAACCAAATAACCAACAAAGATTACAATAAACCTTGTCAATCTTCATACATAAGTCTTTAAAAGAAAGAAAACGTGTAGACAAGAAAAAGAAACACAAAAAAATCTAGCTTAGGGGAGCCGTGAATTCTACTAATATAATATTTGTCGAAATACACTTTAAACTAAAGTCATCTGGTACACAGTGCAGTTGTACCAAGTAAAATTACGGAACAATAAAAAATTCATCATTTTTAGGTTATAAAGTGAAACAGAAAGAAGAATCCCATCAAAAACATAAAATGTACAAAAATGTCGAGTCTTGCAATGCAATCCTTCCACCGTAAAAAGTTGTGAGATCTTATGTAAAGCCAAGTCTGTTATTTTAGTTTGTATGGAAGCACCTTTTCATTTTAGTTAGTATGGGAGCACCTATTGAACAAATGTATCATTAATTGTTTCCTAATTAGTTACCTACCAACATTAAGTGACTGTATTAATCATTGTCATCTTTATTTCTATAATAAAATATAGTGACTTCGCAATCGCACACCAACAAATACAACATATCTACCTAATACCAATTTGTTAGCGATTTGAGAAGATATTTCTACGCATCAGCGCTTTATTTGTGCTCTGCGATTGCCAAGTCAATATATTTTATTAGAGAAATAAAGATGACTAATATTAATACAGTCACTTAATGTTGGTAGGTAACTAATTAGGAAACAATTAATGATACATTTGTTCAATAGGTGCTCCCATACTAACTAAAATGAAAAGGTGCTTCCATACAAACTAAAATAACAGACTTGGCTTTACATAAGATCTCACAACTTTTTACGGTGGAAGGATTGCATTGCGAGACTCGACATTTTTGTACATTTTATGTTTTTGATGGGATCTCATTTCTTTTTGTAGGTAGTCCTCCTTTTTTTCTTCTCGGGTAATATTTCTTGCACGTCAGCTACGGATTTTCTTAAAGCCCACTCCCTTTTACTGATCATTTGAACATACTCCAGAGAAACTAGTATCGGGAAGGAGCACTTCATAATGACCACCTAAGAAACTACCAGAGAATTGTAAACGTTTCACTGGCGTCCCAGGATCGCCACTAAATGATCCTCTCAAACGGTTATTTTTGTAAACCTCGAAAGTAAATGGATACAAAGAAGTGGCTCCCATAAGTTCAGATACGGAACCGTAGGTGGTAGTTTTCATCATAGCTATCGAGTACAGGTCAGCGTTAATGTGTCTCCACGCTCGTCACACGTATAAAGTTGCATTTCATCCCAATGCGCTTCCACATACTCGACTACCGCAAACCTAATGTAATACGACGACTCAATGTTCTCATACATAGAGAATGACAAAGAATGGAACCAACATAAACCATCTCCAGGTATAGGGACCACTAGGTGTGGACAATATTTCAGGCTACATTGCAATATTCATTTTTACGGTAAGTTATTATTATTATTATCCACAATTAGATGCAACAGGCAGGTTAATATTTCTTTTGACCATAAAGTGAAAGGCAGGCTTGTCAGTCTAAACCACAGAGTACATTATTATGTCTAAACCTGGTCCTTATACAATGACTAACGAGTACAAAGACATTTCATTATACCTACATCATAGAGGATGCATATACAAATAATACAACATTAGCAGCTTTATTTTTCCTGTAAGCTTTACTGGATAAATAACCTTTTACCTTGATTTTTAGGGTTCCGTATCCTAAGATTCCGTGAACCTATTACTAAGCCTCCGCTGTCTATCCATCTATCACAGGGGTCTACAGCTTCAGCCGTTATAGGTGAATATAGCGCGTAAATATTTTCACATAATATATGTTACTTTGTCCTCTATCACGGCAAATAATAATATGAAATGGAAATCCAAGGGGGGGTCCAATTATTCGACGTTATTTGTTTCAGCTCTATCTTTATAATATAACAATTTTGGGCAGATAAATGTTAGAGTTCCTTATTCAAAAGGTGCTGATTTGTTTGTCAGGCGCTACCATTTTAGCGCCTTGTTTTTTGTCGCCTTTATGTTGCTATGTCATCTTTATTGTTGGTATTTACCATAATGGTTTGGGGTTTCGTACCCATATTGTGTGATGGTAGTACGGAACCCTTCGTGAGCGAGTCCGACTTGCACTTATCCGGTTTAATAGCGACTTATTTACCAAATGTTGATATTTCTCTTCTTAAATAGACTAAATGTGTTTTAGGGTTCCTTACCCAAAGCACAGATTATTATAACAAAGCCTCTATCGTTAGAACGGTTATACATACAAGTACCTACAAGTTTAAAATTTTGGCAGACTACTTTAAAGTAAAATAACAAATAATAAAAAATGAGGGTTCCTTCCTAAAAAGGTACCGAATTTTTTGTCAGGCGCTACCGTTTTATCCTGTTTTATCGCTTTGTTTTTTGTCGCCTTGATGGTGCTATGGCATAGATCTATGTTGTTGCAATTTACTTTTAGGGTTCCATACCCGTATTGTGTGGGGGTACGGAACCCTTTATGTGCGAGTCGGATTCGCACTTTACCGTTTTTTTAGTGACTTAATTACGAAATGTTGATATTCTCTTCTTAAATTGACTAATTGTGAATGTATCAAACATTATAAACCACCCTTTTTAGGGTTCCTTACCCAAGGAACAGATTATTATAACAAAGGCTCTATCTTTAGAACGGTAATACATACAAGTACAAGTTTAAACTTTGGGCAGTCTGTAAAATACTTTATAAATACTTTAGTAAATACTTTAAAGTAAACTAATGAAAATTAGGGTTCCGTACTAAAAAGGTACCAAATTGTTTGTCAGGCGCTACCGTTTTATCGCTTTGTTTTTGTCGCCTTAATGTTGCTATGGCATCTATATGGTTGTTATTTACTTTTAGGGTTCCGTACCCGTATTGTGTAGGGGTACGGAACCCTTTATGCGCGAGTTCGATTCGCACTTTACCGGTTTTTTTTTCGCACTTTAACGGTTTTATTTTTTATTTTTACTACTTGCTCTATTTTCGGAAATAAAGGTATACATTTTTTTACAATTTTTACCATCTAGCGTCACGAGGTAGAATTTTTCGTGGTAGATGTCTTTAATGCAAAGCAGCATACCACCAACGTCATCAAGTGTCATACAAATTTATAGATGCAGCTGGAAATATACATTTTGTATAGACTTTGTATGGAAATATTAAATTACCAACCGCAAATAACATTTTTATATTTTTTTGTTGCACTGTACACTTAACACTAATCGCATGCAAAATTTCAAGTTTGTAGGCCTGCTAGAACACCTTTAGACTTTTGATGATGTGTCAGTCAGTCAGTGACAAAATAAGGGAACTTTGACTTGAGATATTTCGTAATCAAATATAGGTACAAAGTTTTAATTTGAGGTCAGAAGTAGGATTGTACTCTTGGTTACTGAAATTTCAGACTTCTAGCTTCACCCACAACGAAGATACAGGGGGGTTAAAAGTGCCGTGAGTTGCTTCGAGAAAAGGATGGTACGGCCGTTCCGCGAGACTCGGCGGGGGCACTGCCGTGCCCCCAGATTAACACTTCGTTTTTGAAAATTTACATATCTAAGTGTCCTGGAAACATCCCGTCCAAAGTCACCTTTTAAATTTTGAGATTAATAATAAAACCTACGACACATACTTGTGAATCGCAACCATCCTGAACCAGAGTCTGCCACGCAGACCGACCTTTGGTGAACTCCAACCCGGCAATTTCGCCAGACCAAACCTCACAAAACAACGTGCAGCTTGACCGCATTTCAACCTCGCGGCTGCAAACACTCAGCCGCCAGAACAAAAAACACACCCTGGAATTAGGAGAAAATAAAACATATTAAAAAAAATTTACTACACGGAAACGAGAAAAAGAAAAAACCGGTGACTCGATTACTAAGAAAATAATACGTACCATGACCCGTCAATAGATCAGATCTCCCTCCTTCCCAGCCGAAAACTTCTTTTTGAACCAGGAGTCCTCCTCACCGGAACAAAGAAATACTTAAACAACCATTTAGTTTTCTAATTATTCATCTGAAATAAAAACAAATTTTACAGACGCTATTTAACGCAAAACACACCAATTTGAGCTCGAAAACAAACCTTCAATTAAAATAGAAACCCATGCGGTGGCTAAACCGCCATGTTCCATCAGTCAGAACAAAAAAAAACAACACGACTGGACAGCTAAAACACCGAGCGAGCAATGATACCGGAAACGGAAACCAAGCGAACGAACTTAACCTTGCATGAACTCACCCAACAAGCTAACAACGATGCGAAAACGCTGAGATAACCGCACCTTATAAAATTTGCTATGCTACAACAGGAAAGGCTGCAGGTTAGCCAACCATTGTAAAGAAATTAAAAAAAAAAATAATAATACAGCCCTAGGGCAAAATAATCGACTTTTTGTTCGGTTTTGATGCATAAAAAGTGGGCCTTTACGAGCACTTGCATTGAACATTTATTTCGTCACTCTACTTTCAATCATCCTGTTTACATTCCAAACCACCGAAGAATTCGTTTTTCTTTTCTTGTCGACATTTTTCGTTTTAACGAAAACAAGGTTGGTTTATCATAAAAAGTTTTACAAAAATTGATAGAATTCAACATAAAAAAATAAAACCATTATTCTCTTATATTGATAATGGCTCACTTTTCCGAGTTTCAAGATAATGTTTCCCATTATTCTTTGGGCTTTTCCTATTAACTTCTGAGCCCAATTATGTAAACGACCATGCTTAAGTTGAGCCCGACATCAAAGAAGAAAAGTATCGAAATTCAGAAAGCTGACAACACTCATTACTTTCTTTTTATTCAATCAAAATTCGCTTTTATTGTAGAGACAGAGAACTCAAAATACACAACAAAATGTAACCTTTGTATGTGGTCATCAGTACAGGAACGGTCAAAGTTACAAACGCTTTTAAGAGTCCTCATTTCATTTGACTTGAAATTGTTTTTCCTTTGAAGTATTCAGCCTTGTTCAAAATGCATTTCTTCATGCAAATGCTTTGTAACTCCGTCTTATTTAACATAAATGAAAAGGTTAAAGTATATACAAGACAACAATATATGGTACAATATCCTAGAGCCCCCAGACCTACGCCATTTTAGCAAAACTTTTATTTTGTCAATAGATAGTGTAATAAAATAAGTAATAAAAAGCCGGCCAAGCGCGAGTCAGACTCGCGTACCTAGGGTTCCGTATCGTGGATGATGAATTTAATTTTGTATTTTTTTTCATGAATTTCTCAACCGCTATATTTTTCCTGTTATCTTTACGTAAATATACAGGGTGGAAAAAATGAAAGGGCCCTGGAGGGGAACTACCTTAAATCGTTTAGTTAGCTCATTTTACTGAAAGGAAACATTCCTTTATTTTTTAAAAGAAACAAAACTGCATTCAAAGATATTCTGAAATTCGCTTGTCTCACCCGGGAATCGAACCAACTAAAAATTAAAAAAATAAAACCTCGCTATTTTATCATACGAATCGGTAGGATTATTGTTCAGGATAAAATTTGTCTACTAAACTAAAGTCTTACACTCATCTGTTGTACGAGATACCCATGAAATTGAATATTTATTACAAGTTCTTTATTAACAATACCTAGTACTGTTCGCTTGTAAAGTAATAATTATACGCCATTATTACACAATGACAGCACGGAATGAAAGCAAAACAAAACAAAATTTTAATTTCGAACGAAATTTATGGTTCGAACTTCAAATTTGTTGCTCCGCGTTGCAAAAAAAAATACATTCCTTTTTTAAATTTTTCGTCAGTACGCCTAGTGCAAGAAGTAATTGTGCTTTGCATACATTTATTATTACCATTTAACGATTTTCTTATTGAAGTCTTCAACAAAGTACTTAAGATAAATAACATTAGCAAGCTTGTACTTCATACGATGTCTTTGGATGTAAGAGAGATAAGAAAATTAGAACGTTTCATTTACTTGTTACAAGTGAACAGTACTAGGTATTGTTAACAAAGAACTTGTAATAAATATTTAATTTCATGAGTATCTCATACAACAGATGAGTGTAAGACCAAATGTTTATTAGACAAATTTTATTCTGAACAATAATCCTACCGATTCGTATGATAAAATAGCGAGGTTTAATTTTTTTTATTTTTAGTTGGTTTGATTCCCGGGTGAGACAAGCGAATTTCAGATTATCTTTGAATGCAGTTTTGTTTCTTTTAAAAAATAAAGGAATGTTTCCTTTCAGTAAAATGAGCTAACTAAACGATTTAAGGTAGCTCCCCTCCAGGGCCCTTAAATTTTTTCCACCCTGTATATAACCATGATTTATTTCATATTTTTTGGTCTACCAGTTTTGGAGATAAGTAGGGGGACATACATTTTTTTAAGCTTTTTCGAGGATTTCTCGAAATTAATGCAATTATGTGTAGCCAAACTATATATTTTTACGAGCATCTTTCAAGTCCTTATCTTTAATTGTGCTAAAGTTATGAGGCTGTGACATAGGAACAGACGGACGGATGGACGGACAATCTTGCTTTTTTTGTGATTAAGCAATGCGAAGCAAGGTCAGTCCTTGGATGAGAGACTGTCAAAGGTACTTACATTTGACATCTTTCATCTCAGCTGTTATCGACAAAATAATCAGATGCTTGTGACAATCCTAACAATTCTGACAGCAGTGTAGCTAGCATGCACCAGAGATACAGCGTCTATCTATCCTATTTGCGCTCTCACGCATACCGCGTTTGTCAATGTTCGAAAGAGCAGGTATGATTGAAAGACACTGTATCGATGGCGCGTGCTAGACACCCAGGTTAGCCACTAACCACACGATAAAAAGTGGACTTTTTCGGCGAAATAGTTTTTGTCAAATACTCTACGGAAAAAAACCACGTTCCTTATATTTCATTGTCTGTCGTAATTACGTTTTGTTTTTACAAATTGTTCATTGCATTTTAAACATGAAACAAATAAAAATCTTGTTCAAAAATACGAGTGTTTAAATTTTAATATGACAGACAGAACTCAGAAACTAAATATATATATATTTTTAATGGCCTGTAATTAAAAAAATGAAAAGATATATATATATTTCGATATCGTCAATGCAGTCATCAATGTCATCAGTCAAATCGATTTCTTCCTCGAAAAATAAATAATAAAAATTTCCATTCAGGCACAGTATAAATTATTCTGTGACTCAGGAGGCTATAAGGATTCCAACGATAACCACACACTTCGAAATCGGTTCAAACGTTAATTAGTTATGGTGGAATTAAGTAAAATACCCACATGAACCCTGAACACATAACACTCCTTTTTTTGGGGCAGTCGTGTAAAAATACGTGTAAAAAAAAATTGTTTTCGTAAATTCAATAGTCGTATGAATTTTATTCAAAAACCCGGTGCGATATCTACGAGAAGAACGCAATGTTTCAAACAACGCGTAAAGATTCTACTAGTCTCTGGTTTCAAAATGATAGCAAAACTGAAGTTATGTTGAGCATGCGTAAATCGAATTTGTCTATGATATTTGTGAGAGATGATGGATTCAGCTTCCGTCGCTACGAATGATCCTTTGCATATCAATTCTGCCCAACAAAGCTGAAAGGCGTTATCTTAAATCGAGGTTTAAAATTACGATTTTTTTTTAGCATTGCTAGTGGCATTTCAGCAGCTGCACGTTGCACAAGTTACAAGGCAAATAAGACGTATCTCTTAGATATTATTAATTATAGCTTCTAATTTTGATTAACCGGTCAAAGTTTTTTGTATTTCTACAGTGAGATATAGATTTTTTCAAGGCATTTTGCACTAACGAGTTCTTTGGAGTACGGCTTATACACTTTGCTCGTTAGATTTCTAATGCACTGTACCATAAGAATGTGATAAAAGATTAATTGTTGAATTTTTGGGATACCACCTTTTGTACTTTTATTTTTGGAACTACAAAAATACATACTTACATATAAATATAACGTTCTAAAACTAAACTACCCTGAAGTACAGTTGTCCACGTTGGTATAAATAATATAACGTACTACAACGAAACTACCCTGAAGTACAGTTGTCAAAGTTGGTATAAATATAACGTTCTACAACGAAACTACCCTGAAGTACAGTTGTCCACGTTGGTATAAATAATATAACGTACTACAACGAAACTACCCTGAAGTACAGTTGTCAAAGTTGGTATAAATATAACGTTCTACAACGAAACTACCCTGAAGTACAGTTGTCCACGTTGGTATAAATAATATAACGTACTACAACGAAACTACCCTGAAGTACAGTTGTCCACGTTGGTATAAATAATCGGTAATCTAAAACAAAGGATCGAGATTTTCATAACAATAAAACATCACAATGCGGTTGTAGACTTGTGAATAATTCATGAATTGGTTGTTTGGATACGTTTCAATATCAAACCTCGTTAGAACTGTTTTGCTGAATATGCGAGTTGTTTTTCAATTCGTTTAAGCGGAGGGTTTTCAATGAAAAAACTGGCGAAGAGCGAGTCGGGCTTACACAATTTGGCTTCTGTTCCAATACTATAGTAAGCAGTCAATAGACCAAACTAAACATTTATTTTTTCAACGTTTTACTCACTGTCGTATAAACTGATATAATTTCTGATAATCTCTAAGTATCTATTAACACTAAATTCAAAATTTTATCGTTTGAAACCTAAGAAATCAGAGAGGAAAGGGTAATTTAAAAAAAATTGAGAAATGAAATCACGGTAAAAAAATTATATTGATATTATAATCACAATCTAAAGATATAATAATATCAAAATTTAATAATAATATTTACAATTTTATATGAAATTTGAAATTTATTTTCTTTAAATGATACCTCACACGATATCTTAATTAATACTTTTTTTCTCTGGACAAAACTTTAAAGTAAATTTTAATGTATAAAAAGTTTTTTTTGAAAGCCGGTTAAAATTTAGTATCGTTTGGCAAGCGGAGGAGGGGGAGGGGGTCAGGGAGGGGTGAAGGGGGGTGGCCACTACCCCCTGGTACCCCCCCCCCCCCATTAAAAGGTAATCCACCGTTTTTTTTATATTAAATTTTTTACTTTTTTGAGGTTATAATCAACAAATTCAGGTTATATTTTTAAAGTAAAGGTGAGGAGAGATGGAAAAACTTCCTCATAAGGGGGGAGTGCAGAAACCCCCCTTCTTTTAACCTTGAACCTACCAGTGCAGAAGTCAATTTTTGAACCATTTGAACCTATCAATACTGAAGTCGCTTTTATATCACAAATTCACCTCTGCATCGGCTACGGCGCTGCGGAAAGTGCAGCCCCTTCGCCCTTGCGTAACAAAGCACAGGCACCCGTGCTCACCTCCGCAGCTTCGGCTTGTTGGTCGACTTCGGCGAACAGCCTCAGCCGCTACGGCTCACACAGGTGCCTAAGCCTTATTACTGCGGGCGGGGGCTGCCCTCCCTTCGCGCCTTCGGCTTTTTATATACACTCTAGGAGTAGTAGCCACAAGACTGTATAGAGTCGGGTTGCTCTGATTCGGTTTTGAAACAGATTCAACCTATTTTAACTATGAAGTGGGGGTATACTAACCTCCTTTTGAGCAGGATTTCTAGGTAAAAACAAATAAAGCAACAAAATATTTATACATTTTTTATTTATTCAATCCAAAATTACCAATAAACGAATTACGAATGACAGTAACACATGACGCAGTTTTTTTTGTTGCATTCCGTTTCATCGATATTGCACAATATTTTACACCACAGACAATAAACTAAGGCAGATTTGGTTGTCAAACGCCCATTTTAACGTTCCGTTTTCGCCTTTTACCTGATTTGAGGTAAGAAACAATTTTTATTAATTTCTCGAAAAATGTGCATTACCTTTTAATAAGTGTGGTATTGTTATAATCGGGAACTCGACCTCTACCAGCTTTAACCACTTTTACCCCCATACAACTGCCAAACGATACTAAATCCAACCCCCGTCCGTTGCTCGTTATTTCAATGCACAATAAAGAATATTTTTGTTTTTGTTCTTTTTTGTGATTTAATTAAAAAATATCTGTCCATTAATACCCGCTAGAGAAATGAACAGAACCTTCTAAATTCATAAATAAATAACTCTTAATAAGCCAAACTTTCATAAACAAGAAGAGTTGATTCTAATCACACAATGTTATAATGCCCTGTTTACGTGTTATTGGATTTCCACTCTGTTATTTATTTTAAGTTATTACGATTGCATGCCTTATAGTGTAATATCTGTTGGTAAACCTAATATATAAAAAAAACTACTCATGAAATAAACAGAACCGGGCCAGCAAAGTCGAATTCGTTTAACCGTGGTCATGTTGCGGTCACGCCTGCTCTTTGCGACGGGTGTGGTACGCACACAGCATGCTCGTTTTGCGCCCGCCTTCCACGCGTGTACCCTGCTAAATCTGCTCCTGAATAAATACCCAGAAATTGACATTTTTAATATTAGTTTATCAAAATTTGTTCTTCTTCTCAGAATTTTTTTTAAGCATTTAGTTTCATAAGTGTTAAAATTGTGTTAAAATTTGTTAATGTGTTAATAACTTAGCTTACGAGTTGGTGAAAGTCACTGTTAGTAGGATAAGGTTCTAAAGTAAAATAAGTAAATAAATAAATAAATAGTAGTCTATTCTAAAATCGGGTTATGGCCAATATTCCTCTACAATAAACCTTACCGCCCCGATGTGGGACAAAAGGCACCGCGATGCGGTACACTTTTTTGTACGATTATCGCTTTTACGTGGGCTTTATAGGAACTGTAATGGTATGAGGTGTAAGAGACTATCAATCAGTACTCTCGCTTGCAGACAGTAATTCCATCGTGTGAACGCAACACTCACTGAACATTCCGAGTACTTTAATCTGCAAGATTTGGACAGCGATCTTTTGTTTTACTATTGTTTCAGCGATAATTAATTGAGAGAGTAAATGACGTGAACAATAGTGAACATGCATGAAATTAAATTAATGGACTTATGTATGAAATATAGCTACATTATACACATATATTCCACGTGAATTTTAATGTAGAAAAAACCATAGGCTGTTGTATAAGGAACTGCTGACAGAAGTGAAAACTTTTCATTGCTGGCCAAGCACAAAGGTCTTAGCTTATTTATTTTGTTATAATATCTTGTAACATAATATGATTATGATTTATGATTATGATTAAACCTATATTACAATATTTTTCTGTAAAAAAAATTGTTTGAATTGTATAGCGAATTGGTTTAATAACTGTAATGTTGTTATGTGTACAATTTATTTAAATAAATTAATAAATTATAGTGACATGAACCCTACCAAAAAACGCAAAACGTGTCTTTTTCATAGTGTTTTTTTTCTGAACAATGAAACATTTTACATGCGCTATTTTGTGAAGATGCAGCTGCTGAGGGCAGAAAAACAATATAATTCAAGTCAAATGACCACTTAAAATCCTCATAAATAAATTGTTTCCACGATCGTACTGAAAAATCCCGTCACCTCCTACATTATATGTGACACATTTTTTTTACTAAAAACTTCAGTCCACTTTGCTCCTGTCTAGTCAGCAACAAATTCTAAAGATCACAAAGTCTGGAGACAGCCATTTCAAGAAAACGTTCCGTTTCCCAAGATATTTTGTTGAGCAAGTGCGCGTTGTCACGTAGACTTTAGAAATGATGCTATACCAAAAAGTCCTTCAAGCTATAGCAATAAGTATGCGAATGGCCTAATCGAGGGCACAATATTAGCAGCGTATTTTCAAGTTGTTGACATACAACAGTAAATTATAGGCAATGGACTGGAAAACGTAGTTTTTAGTTGTTTAAAGTGGTTAAACAAGAAATGGACGTTTGGAAGCAATAATGTATGTGAAAAAGAACCAGAAGCACGAGGCGCAGTAGGTGCTTGTTTGACTTGATCTCGGATTTGATTTTCTGTATATTTTTTTTATACTTGACCACAGAGGTGGTCAATAAGCAGTCGAGTACTCGAACGGAGTAAATATTTCCAAAATACACTGAGGCGTCGCTAACTCATCATAATAATATTAATAATTAAATTTACCACCATAAACAATGTTCACCAAAATAGGCCATCTTAGTCTAATCCATAATATTTCAAACAATTAACTGGTTTATTTTAATGGCTAGAGTAAAATTAAGTAAACAGCTGAGTGACTTTTATTTTACTGTTCCCAAAATTAATATTTTTATATAATTTTTTTAAATCTTCAATTTTTCCAAGAAGGCCTTGTGGGCATGATGGCTCTCGTACCTATGCCAGTAGTTTAACTATTTTTGTTTGAAATGAAACAAAATAAAAAAAATATTAATGAACATAGAGCATGATACATCCTCGATACATCAGATGCCAGTGATACTTTATATTGGTAGCTAGTGTTTTTATTTATTGCTAGGCTAAAGTATTGTAGCTCTTCAGCCCAAATTCTTACAGTTTGATTTTTTTTCAAAATATATCTTATTCTAATTAGTAAAAAAATATATTGAAACGTGTTTCGTTATGGCCATACAAAGATATCCCAATGTATTTTTTGTCATCTCACATTACATGAAATGAAAATTTCTGGATTATCCTTCCTCCACTTTAACTGAGCCTTTTTTCATGTTCCACAAGCTTACCTTAATTTATTTAAACAATAAAGTTCCTTACCTAAGGCTTGTCACCCACTATGAAGATATACGCTAGCACTAACTCTAACTCAGCGCTAAGCCACGCTAAGCTTCTAGCGACGCCATATTTCATCCGCTCACAGTGCGGCGCTGTCTGCACTACGTCTTATACTGCTAGGTTATGTGGTGAATGAAGCTTTTTATAACGCATCCTTTTGTATGAATTTGCTAGTAAAATTATCACTGCTCAGTTCCCGTATGTTAAGAGGCTATGCGAATTTTATTTTTGTCACTGTCGCTCCAAGCGAAAAATCGCGCAGTGCGAGAGGGTCGGATTCAGGGCGAAAGCGAAAAATGTTAGTTTTTTAATTTTTATAAAAAAACTAAAATAGTTGCCAAAATTTCAAATATCAAATCTCTAGATATTGTTAAAACCACACCCAATAAAATATGTTTGAGTTCTGTATATGGTTCCTATTCGTCGAACGAGGAGAAAAAGTGTGTTTGAAGACCTCATTTCAACAATTGTTTCTATCGAGGAAAATTTATCCAAACATGTTTTTCAATTTCAAAACCCTACATTATATAGTCAAATGCATATACCAGAAATTCATTAAAATTTTCCGTTCATTTCATGACATACACAGAAAAGAAACACCCGTATTTTTTCCGCATATCGCCTTAAAGCATAATGGTAAATATGTCGTGGGCAAATCATATTATCATATTGGGCAGATCGTAAAGTATGAAATAGAAAATCTTTTACCAAAAGTCTAAAATAGGAGACGCAGTGACGAGGAGTTTGTTTGGTTTACACGTGAATAAATTTAGAGAGCCGAGCGAAGCGGAGTGGAGTGAGGCAGCCTCCCTAGCTTTAACAGAAATATGATATGCCCAGGCAGATCATGATAAGCCCAATTCTACGATGAGCTTCCATTTAAGGTATTTACTCTTTTCATTATGCCCAGCTACTGTTAAATGAAATCACATTACGTACAAAAATAAAAAACACCATGGAGAAGCTCCCGAATCATACAATACATAACTGTATACATAAATGTAAATATAATATAATAGAAAATTATTGATTTTGGTTGGGATGGAGAGCAGAGAGGCAGTTACGTATGATACAGAATGTACTTAAAAATGGGTGTTAGTATTAGTGTAAGTATAAGCCAAACTATCTACGAGTTAATATGTATAAAACCATAATAGTTCTGTGTATGAAACAGTTTCGTGACTGACGGACTAAAAGACACAGCACAGCCCGAGCCGCTGAAGACGTAAACAACATAATTAGGAGCAGATTAACTCATTTGTGGGCGTGGCCAACTGTCATGCTGTTTCATTTTGCTATAATATGCACGCTCCGTGGAACTTGCGAAACAATACAATCGTGCCGACGTCGCAGGCGCAAAATTTAAACCTTGTTACAGGAGTTACATGATTTTAGCAAGATTGTCGCATTTTTCAAATATATTTTTGGTTATTATTAATACAGAAAACATTTTAGATGCTTAGAATTTTTGGTTTTATCTAAAACAATAAAAGCAAATTCGGCTACACTTCCAAAAAACCGTTAAATTTATGTATTTTAGGGGTTTTTGTTTTGATAACGTTCTAATTTCATGATTTTTAATTCCAGTTAAATATAGACCTAGATAATTTCAATGGAATTAAGCCTTAATTAAATTATATTATTAACATTCCATATCTTATTATAATAAAATTTTGACAGCGTTTGTATATGGATGTTTGCGCGTGATGACGCCGCTTAAGTATGTTCCTAAAGGCAAGGGTATCCGTGTTTTCCCGGATAAGGGTCGTATTCATTTGTCTTTTATTTGACACAATTACTTGTTTTCCTGCATCCAATAAAATCGCAATGATAGGCCTTAATTATGATATAAATATCATTGCAAATGCTTTAGACTATAACACTTATCCCAAAACAAACGTCGTACAAAATATAATGTGAAACGGCTATCATATTAAAATCCCGACCCTCTAATTCCCAAATAAGTTTTTTGAGCGGTCCTCTTTCCCTGAGCAGAATATACTAGAGTAAAATTAAAGTGTTAACTTCTCTGAATACCTTGGCCTTAGGGGTAAGAGGTGCACAAAGAAATGATTGCATCCTCTAGTTCCAGATAAACATTATCCATCTTGATAATCCTTAGAAAAATCGTAGAAATATCATAGGCTAAATTGTTTTGGAAAAAGACAAACGTAAGTCTGAATTTTTGTGGGACGTTGAGTTACGATAGTGGATTCGGAATGATTGACACTGAAACAGCCCAGGAATCCCTGGGAGGTTATACCATATGTCGATGTCCTGACGACGTATTTTTAGGGTTCCTTTCTCATAAATGAGAAAACCCTAATGGTGTTAATCATATATTTTTCTTCCTGTGTATCTATCTATAACAGGCCACAGTGACTTTTCTCTCAGACTTTACCTGGGAGAAAAATTTTAACACCTTTTTATTTTTACAGACATAGCACATGAGACATGCATAGACAAGCTAGCATCATATAACCAACATTGATCTCGTGTTTACAAATGCACGGGACGTTCTGTGTACAATGTTTTGTGCGACACAGTGAAAGAGGCACGTAGTGATGATATCATACAAATACGTACATTACACTCAAGCCTGTCTTTCAAAGCTCTTCAACCAACTTCATAAATCGGGTCACAAAAGTGTTTCTGCGGATGCTTTTGACTGTACAGTATTGCAAAATTATTTAGCATAATAATACATGTTAAGTCTTTTTAAAGCAGCCCAACCCAACACTGCCTTACCAACACTATTTGCTTTATCTAGTTTTTTTTTAAAGCGGTCATATCCAATACTGTTTTGCCAACACTATTTACTTTATCTAGGTTCTTTTAGAGCGGCCAGATTAAATACTGTCTTGCCAACACTATTTACTTTATCTAGGTTTTTAACCATATCACAGACGCCTTCATAAGACTAACATTTACATGATAATCTATATCTTTTGAGATGAAATGAAAAGAAATTGCTAAATTAAATAATGATCTTTATTTCCAGAATGTTTAAGTTGTTTATCGTCGTATCAATGTCGTTTCGGGCCCAGTTAGGCTCACAGTTTCGCTGATAGTTAGACCCAGAGTTTTCCCAATACTAAACAATGAGAGTAAGAGAGAATACGTGCCTCGTGAACCATTAGAGTAATTAACAGTCGACTGAATAATGTAATTGTATTGTTACAGGAAACAATATCTCTGTTGAAAACAATGCAATCTGTAGTAATCAAACGTTTACCTGACAGAGAGAAATCAAATATTCATGGTAGAGAAACCTAAATACCCATTTAATAGAATGAAGTTAGTAATATTATTCTCATGACACTAGCCTAAATATTACTATAGCCTAAACAGGAATTTTGTTTTAAAGATCTAAGTTTATAAATAGTTGAATCTTCAAGTTTATTTTAATATTCACAAAAAAAGGATGTGGTCGCGATTTACAACAATTTATTTACAAATTGTTTATTTTGGTACGCACCGATATATTAGGTATTTACACATGAAATTGCCGTTTTGTATAGAATTTGAAGGAACCTCAATTTTCAGTGTTAACATTTTTGCATTTATTTTTAATGACATATCCAAATTATGTTATTTTTTTGTTAATTCAATTTTTGAAAAATGTCAGATGTAAAAAATTACTACGAATCTTATCGTGGAAATAGATGGCATTTAGAACGATCTATTTTTGAAGATTTAATTATTTTTATAATCGAACTGAAAATACAAACAAAATTTAAAACGTACATATAAAACTTTGAAATCAACTTTCAAACAAAAAACAAGTCATTGAAATAGCTATTGAACTACAGGAATTATGAACTCATGAATCTGTAAGAAAATTTCAGCAATTTCATAGTTAAAGGCCTATTATTTATTCTGTAACCATTCTTTCTCTGTCAGTTTTTATCAAAATCACAAAATGAAATACTCTCATTATTCGTGTTCAGATTTGTCCACGTTTCTTCCCACTTAATTTATTGATGTAATAATAATAATACATCTTTATTTCAGGCACCAATAACCCATATACAATACAAAATACAAAACCAATAATACAATATTAACTAGACTATATGTAAGAAGTAAGATTACTGACACAAAATATCCTTAAAGTATAAAAAACTAGTAAAAAAGAGTAAATTTGTAAGAAATATGATTAAAACTGTAAAATTTAAATAAATACAAAAATTATAATTATGGCACACATGCTCATATTTCTCATTCATGCAAAAAGAGGGCGGCCTTTTACCACGGGCAACACAACACTTCACATGGATCTCGCATCAAGCCTATTTTTGGCCTCACGCGTTCGCAAGGGCTACGCCGCCTTACTATACCTCTTGATATCTGTGACTTCTTGCAACTTCTTGTGCAATCCCACGCTTATTAAATACTAAATTAAGACAGTCTTTCTTTTTGTAAAATTATTATTAATTTAAACATTATTTAAACTTACATTACCTTAAAAAAAATAACAAATTTCATGTTAGACAAAAGTGCATTACTGGCTGGTATATCAAGTAGTTACAAAAATTCGGTGCACAGATATGGTGGGAAAATTCAACGGTCTAGGATTAGTACCTCGGTGGCGAGTCGGTAACGCGCTTGCCGTGTAAACAAGAGGTATGCTGGCCCCAGGTTTTTTTTTTAAATGTCTAATTTGAAATGTGTTTCTAATTGATCTTTTCTGTTTTGTAATGTGCTCGAAATAACATATAGAATATCCAAGGGATGAATTTCGTCATAAATCATAATGTAATCTTAGTTAATGTTAGTACAAGATAATTTCAATTGTTTTCCATTGTATTGTGTTACCAACATAACCAGCTTAAATGATGAGGCGATACCTTTTCAAAAACATGAGCTTGAAACAATTTATAGAGCGCAAATTAAGCTTTTAGCAATAAATTTTGAGCACTTCATTCAAATTGAAAGGCCTGATATCGAACAAAGCCCGGCTGATAAAAAACGATATTGATAACACAAAGTTAATAAAACCCGGCACTGGGCTGCGTTTTGTCTCGCACAAGTTTTACTGAGGCTATATTTTATGGCTTCAGAACCCATATCGGTTTATCAAGGACATTCCCCGTTGATACTGTTTTTTGGCAGATATTTATTGGAGCTGCGCAATGTTTTTAAATGTTTATCCTGTTTTTTCTGGTATTTAAACGGGGAAATAAGAATACTTAAAATAAACTAAAATAATAATAATAATTGGCTTAAAATAATAATTTTTTAAACTCTGGTACCGCATTTACATATTCATGCTCACTACTTGCCTCGCCACTCGACGAAACATTCATGTATTAGTGCTGACGCGAATAACCGTTCACACATTCGTGAGGTGGTACATTTTGAAACTCGCACCCTGACATGGAGCAGGGGAGTCGCGACGTGAGTCGCGAAGCGAATAGTGGGCAAACTGCTTACATCATATATTATGCGTCTTCGTGTTTCACCTATCCATTTGCGCGAATGTGTAAATTAGGGTGGAGCGCATTTTCAACCCCTTGCGGCAGTTTAAAACATTTAAAGATATTTTTTAGCGTCATTCTGTACACCCTTGTGTAAATTCGTCGTTAGAAAAAATCACCTAAGCTAACAAATGTAAGTTTTACAACTTTTCCAAATCTCAAGTTGATTAAGTATTTTCATATTGGAGAAAAATAAAAAATATTATTGAAGTTCCTAAAACCTTGAAATTAAGTAAATTATATTATGAATTATGAAAATAATACGAATAGCTAACTTAAATAAGAATTGTTAATTTATCAATCGAGTAATATCATTTATTAGCTTTCTTTAATAATGATTTAAATTGGCAAAGTTTAGGAAATATAATTTGAACTATATCGGATTAACTTTGTATAACAATTGAAAATAGAGGCACGTACCTTGAACAATGGAGGTATGTACCTTGAAAAATAGAGGCACGTACCTTGAACATTAGAGGCACGTACCAGTAAGTCTCGACGCGCGCTCAACTATAACATACAATTTCATGTAGATCATGTCAGTCTTATATTGCAATTGTTATCCGTTAGAATTAAACTCCATCCCACACATTATCCTAACTGATATCGGCTTAAATTATCCGTCAAGAAAAGGCAGTTTATCAACGTAGAATCGTCGCATAAATCAGCCCGAGCCTTGCTTTGTGGCAGTTGAGATATAGAAGTGGCGAGATATGAATGAACTTTGCGGTTTTGCCGGTAAATTATTGAGGTTATTGTGGTGTAGTCGTTTGTTTAATGGTCGCCGGCTATAAAGCGTTTTATCTCTGATGAAATGAGAAGGATCGTTCATAAGCAAAGTTCTTATTAAGGTTTGACAAATACAAGGGTACACCCCGCTAATAGATACCTCTACTATCATGTTAAACATTGACATACATATATAGAGACTTCAGATTTCCATCTACCACGATTCTGACACACCTCTTTTGTCTCCTCCACATCCATCAATCTAGTCATACAAGCTCTTGTATTCCGGGTACTTTTAACTTTGCCCTTTTTCAGTATGTCGCCAATTTGGTCAGCATATACGTCCTTCTAGGGCAACCCGGTCAAGGTTTGTCTTCCACTTGTGCGCTAATAGTACATTACGATACGAGAGCGATGAAACGTTTTCTGACGAGTGTGAGTTTGCGGCACGAGCCGAAAGCGAGTGCTGCAATCACACGAGTCGAGAAAAAGTTTCTCGCACGAGTTTCGTATAATTTTTTATAGCACAAGTGCGGAAAATGCCGACTTTACGCACGCGCAACGTGCGTAAAGTGGTCATTTTACGCACGGTGTGCTATAAAATACTTTGTTGCAGACAAAAAAAAACACAATAAGTAAGTCTCATACGGTTTAAGCAAAAGGCGAGTTTATCTCTTAAATATATATCTACAGGTTAAATTGTTGTATTTCCCATTAATTTTTTATTTTATTTAATAACATATAAAAAGCATTTTATTTAACACATAGTCTTGATAAATGTGTTCTTTTTATCTCATTCATTAAATTACCACAGCTTCATTCCTAAAAGATTTTTCTTTATAATTTTTTTCAGGGCATATGCGCCATTTGAGTTGATAGTTTTCATTATTATGGTATATAGTTTGATAATTATTTTTTAATTAGTTTTAAAGTATTTGCAGATATAAAGTCACTTGGGGCATTTAAGGCATTATACTGATTGTGATATATGATTGCTTGTACAAAAAGTGGTCTGTCTCTGTCTATATTCTCATCTGTCATCCATCTGTCAAATCAGTTGGAAGCAAAGTATTATAAATTTATTTTGATAGCAAAGGACACATTTGTAAACAGCCTCTTCTCAAGTGACGTCACACGAAGCCAAATGGAAGTCACAGCTTTTTC
Source organism: Ypsolopha sequella (assembly GCA_934047225.1). Classification (NCBI taxonomy): domain Eukaryota; kingdom Metazoa; phylum Arthropoda; class Insecta; order Lepidoptera; family Ypsolophidae; genus Ypsolopha; species Ypsolopha sequella. The sequence continues at coordinate 29,017,650 of OW203987.1, forward strand.
GTAAAAATATTCATCATCAGGTTTTAGGCCACAAATTCTAAAATACGGCTTATTAAACCAAAACTCGAAATGATTTCCAAATTTCCAAATTAACACACCTTAACATAATTTAACCTTAGCGAATTGTTACTTACATGGCACAATAATTGTATTTGAAAAAATAACAATTAACGAAAATCAAAACGTTAAAGTACGAACTTCAGAAACCCTAGTTCCAGCCTATCATTATATGTGATAGTATATTTATTTATTAAAATTCAAAATTCAATAAGTTTATTTTGCAAAGTAGGTATATATATAATATTATTAAAACTCGCGTGAGCTGACATACTAAATTATTATTACATACGGCTTGAACACTCACGTGTGATTGTTGTTGACTATATGCCAACCGTTTCACCGATACAATTTCGGCATTATCAAGGCGAGTGTCGTTCCTAAGAACCTAAGAACGACACTCGCCTTGATAATGCCGAAATTGTATCAGTGAAACGGTTGGCATATAGTCAACAACAATCACACGTGAGTGTTCAAGCCGTATCTAATAATAATTTAGGTATATATAATACACGTTTCATAAGACAAATTTTAATATTATAAAAATATATGTAATAAAATAATAAATGTACATGAAGTAGATTAAATGTTTATTTAATTTATGTAGCTAAATATATACGATTAAAATTATAGGTAAAATATTATTATACAAGGTGAAATCCAATCAACCGCCCGAACCCATACCGGAGAACCGGCCAGGGACCAGGAACAAGGTTCAATAATCACCAACCGAGCCCCCAGCACAAATCCAGGCGGCCGACCAAATCCCATCCTATATACTACATAGTAATAGGTTACATATATAAATACATTCCTACCTCCGCCCATTATGATATTCATTATGATAGTATCAAATGTATTTACATTTGACTAAATTTATTCAAATCCCATGCAAAATGAATGAACATGAACATCAAAGCACATTTAAAAGCTTTTAAAATGCGTAAAAGAGCAAAAGTCTCTTTTAGAGGCTATCCAATGGAAGAATGTTTTCCACAAAAATACTTTCACTTATAAAGTAAAGTTTTGCTGAGCTAATAATAGTTTTAGCTTGGTTTTATATGCATTCAAACCTACGGTCTGAATTTTATATATTAATTTATTTACAAGTCCATTTTGATTCAAAAACGGAAAACTAAAAACAATATGAAAAATAAAATATAATTTTGTATCTATGACAGAAATAAATTTCTATGTTTGAAAACTTGGCGATTTATCCATCGCAGTATATTAACATTAAATCATTGCAGTATAGAAACGCAGAAAGAAAAGTAAATCTGGATGTGAGGAGCTCCGAACCTCACATCCAGATTTACTTTTCTTTCTGCGTTTCTATACTGCAATGATATAATGTAAATCATTTTGTATGTTTGTTAGTTTGCTCAAGAAACTTTGTAGACATAGAAGAAAATGAAAAAATCATAAAATATATCGTCATTAACTGTGTCAAAAAAAGGTATTTTCGAATGTTAACTGTCACTACCTGAGTAAAAATTTGTAACACCCTCTTTTCACCGACGAATTTAACACCCAAACGTGATAGGGGTGAGATTTATCGTCTTATTTAAAGTAGGTCAGTATACAAATTTAATACTTTATGCACCACATAAAATCTGAAAAACTCATTGGTGCTTGCTCGACCAGCAGGAATTGAACCTCAAGATTAAGAGTATACTGACTAAACAACTGCTGCTTTCAGAGTGAGTAATTCTTACCCCGGTTACTAACATGCACGAAAAAATTCGTACATTGAACGAATATTTTCCAACACTATCGGAAAATGTACGAAAAAGCTTTGCATATTCATTTGCGGATGTTGTCCTACACTTGTGAGTTCACGTGTTTGTTCGAATGTGTGTGACCGGCCTTATATCTTGCATGAAACTTTGCTGCACAAAATAGACCGTGTACATAAACAATTTGTTCAAGTATTTATCCGACACGCACAATGCGTTCTGTACCACCACATAATACGGGTATGGTACCCTTAAAAATACTATGGTAAATAACAACACTATAGGTATAGATGCCATAGCAACATTAAGACGACAAAAACAACTCACTAAATGGTAGCGCCTGTCAAACAATTCACGGCTCCCGCTGAGTACGTAGCCCTAATATCTTAACTTCTATATTTTTCCTGTAATCTTAATGTCTTATCATGATCATTTACCATGATATTTTCCTCATTTTTTGGTCGTGTTGTTTCGGAGACAAGGAAGGCGGACATGATTATGTTAAAAATGCTACTTTTTCGAGCATTTTTGTATGGGGACCACCTTTGATTTTTTTAATTATTTTCCGTGATATTAGAAGCTGTTGAAAAACGTATTCTGTGAAAATTACAACTGGCTAAGTACTTACAAAGGCTGAAAGCTGTAGGTAGATCCCTGTTCCGAACAGACAGACAGCGGAGTCTTAGTAATAGGGTCCCGTTTGGCACCCTTAAGGCGATTACCATTGCCAAATTAGCAGCTCGATATTTGTCACTACAAATATCAACGGAAACGACATTGAAATAACGTTCATATCAGCGCGCAATGCATAGTGGCTGTTACGATGCTCGCTGCGTCCTTGATAGGGCGAAATAGGAGAAAATTATACTTTTCACTTGGACGTGATTACTCGATTGAATAATCTTATGTTATGTTTATAGCTATAAAGTGTATCTATTTATCAAAGCATAGATTTAGCATTTATCAAAGCACTCAGGAGCAGTAGGGAATTTGAGGTCAAAAACACCATTCAGTAAAAAAAAAAAAATTCATGTAGAAGTTTTGGTGGTATGAAAAAGAAAAATGTTGCATATGCTGTCTAAGAGTTGATTATAATACATTTTTTCATTATTTTTGGTTTGGCCATAAACGAGGAGTAGGCTTTAGAAAGTACCCATTTGGCGATACTAAGGCCCTTAAGGTACGAAACCCTAAATGACACTGAAAATTATAAAAACCTTGCTGATAGTGAAAATGCTTTTTGATAATATTTAGGTAGATATCTCGTAACCAAATGGAAAACGATTTTACTCACGTATTTTCCTTTCTCTTCTGCCAACTTTTTTTCCATGTTTTCATAAAACTAATAGGAGCTTTACCAGGCGGAACTATGAAATTACAAAAACCTGCAAACTCAACGGAAAATCCGTAAACAATTGAATCGGTTAGTACCAATGTTTCTTCGTTAAATTTTATTATTTCGATTGTTAGCTCTTACACTCACACACACATACACACCCTCTCACCCTCTCTCACACATTCACACACAAACACACACTCTCTAGTTATTATATAATTTACTTTTTTCTTTAAGTTTTTTGCCTAAATTTATTTTATTTAGTTTAGTTTCATGACAAATTAATTAAATTTTTTGTTATGGAGAGCGAGACTTCCTGGTACAGGTATTTTTATAATTAATAGGAGGCCTCAACCTTGTATTGTGATAAGATTTAAGTTATGAAATAAAAACATTTTTGATTTGATTTTGAGAATATGGTATACATAAAACGTTTGTACTTTTTCTTTGTTACTGAAATTTACCTTGTCCTTTTTTATGTAGGTGACCATATAACGTGACCGTCAGATGAATGTTGAGTCGTAGACTCGTAGCACTTTTTGCTTCCGTGGTACATACGTGCACATCACAACACAACTACAACGATGTCTCATTCATCTAAACCTGCTACTTTTATTTAAGAAAACAAATCCTCTTTAACGGTTTCATGTTCAAATTTTCTTTTATGTTACTTTAAGGCCCAGCTATTAGGGATGGAAATACCGCCACCCATCGGTCCCAGGCATGGTGGGCCTCCTGGTTTTTTGCCTGTGAGCTGTCTTCTTACTCTCCCCCGAATTACTTCGAGGGTGTCTCCATTTTAAATATCGGCTCAATTGTTACCCTATTTGTATGTGTATTATGTATTTTGTAGTTAAATAAATATTTTATCTATTTATTTATTTGAATTGTCAGTTAGCAATGTTTTTTATTCACATAAACATAGTCAGTGACATTTATTATTATATTAAACATTTCGTGAAATAAATGTGAGCCAAAGATTGTGTCATAGATAACGGGTTGATCAATACATTTATATTTTTACCATAATAGTAATATTTACATCACTAAAGCCATCAAATTTCATAACGCACAATCGTCCTCTGTATTTTTTGTTTTTTAATTGTTATCAAAAATTGATAACTTAATATTAAATTATTAGGTAACATTCGTATTGAGAAGTAATAACATTTATTGAAATGGCTTTTATACTGTCCTTTTCTTTATATTTAAATATCAAATAATACTAATAAAAATAATTTTTTGAAATTGTAACATTACTAAATAAATAAAATACGTGTGATTGTTATTGAATATATGCCAACTGTATCACCAATACAATTTCTGAATTTGTAATATTGCATTTTACAACATTTGACTTCAACAGATAACATAACAACTTGGAGAAAATCTCATATTGCGTCAGCATGTTGACCTCAATTCTGCATAACACGATAAATAAAGTACCTCATCCTTTAAAACACATGTTGCACATACCTAAACCTACACATATGTCCCACATACCTAAACCTACACACCCCAACAATTTATCTCTACACACGACCGAATCTAAATCAGTCGGAAGTTTCGAATCACGCTGCAACAAAGAACAGTACGCGTACATACCAACATTGTTGAATTAATTTAAACTTGTGGGATGTAGGGATTAAAACGGACCGATGAGGAGAAAGCGTGACTTCAGGATTCAGTGAAGTTAAGGAGTAACAAACTTGAAAACTCTATACGTAAATAAATTATGTAGAATAGAATATGATGAGAATAGAATATGATTTTATTTATCTAAAAATTGCATAATAACAGAATACCTTCAATACCTCAGAATACCTTGACCTTGACGCATATGAGGGTGTATGTACCGGTGATATAGGCGCCAAGCTCTTTCCTTACAGAGTTTTACATTAAAAATAAAAAAATATATAAAATAAAAGAGAATACAAAAAATAAACAAAAGAGCATGCAGCTTATAATAAATACAAAAATGAAGGGCATGTGAGAGGGTGGGTCTGTGTGAAGAGTGTGGATGAGAATGAGAGTGTGTGTGTGTTTGTCGTTGGAAACTCGGTGAAACAAGCTACAATTATTTATATTTATGGGGAAACGATTCATGTCCGCTACGGAACACACAACTAAAGATGGTTCTTCTTATTTTTGAATTAACGATAAAACGTAATGCGTAAAGTTATAAAATTGTTAAAAATGTTCGCGAAATACCATAAATCACATTTCACATTTCACAATCACAAAACAATTGGATTTTCCATAAGCGTGATAATGGAAAATCCAATTGTTTTGAAGCTACCATAATATTATAAACAATATGTTTATGCAAATAGCATACTTTTAGAAATTAGTTTTCTTAGCGAAAAGTTTTATTTTGAACGTTATAATTATTTCTTATTATTTTTATACAAATCCGGAGAAATTACTCTTAATAAAATTGTTACGAATTTAATTAATAAAAAGTAAAAAAAAAAGGAATTCGATGACCCGAAATTTTGGCCTACATTCAGTCAGAGTTATAATTTTTACTAACACTTTTTGAAATATTTTATTTATTTTAACATACATAAGATTATGTATGCTCCAAAAATGTACTTTTGTGTGCATTTTAGAAAATTATATTTTATATTATTATTAATTTTGATTTTAAAACAACATTGTATGTAGATTCAGAAAAACATAACTTGTTTGGAATATAATAACTATTTATTATCATTTTCTTGCTTTAATGTATTTAATAAATAAATATTTTTTTGTTTACTTAATTCAACAATTAAATTTAAAAAAGTAATAAATTACGCTGAACACTGTGGTTTACATGCTTCGGAAATCACGTTAAGCTGTGGGTCCAATTTCTGCCCAAAATACGGCGATAGACTTATAGTCTCTTTAATTTAAGTCGTTACGATGTATGTATGTATAAATTTATTTTCTAACAGGTCGCATCTACATCTACGAAACCCGAAATACGGCGATAGACTTACAGTCTCTTTAATTTATGTCGTTACGATGTATGTACGATATGTATAAATTTATTTTCTAACAGGTCGCATCTACATCTACGAAACCCGAAATACGGCGATAGACATATAGTCTCTTTAATTTATGTCGTTACGATGTATGTATGTATAAATTTATTTTCTAACAGGTCGCATCTACATCTATGAAACCCGAAATACGGCGATAGACTTATAGTCTCTTTAATTTATGTCGTTACGATGTATGTATGTATAAATTTATTTTCTAACAGGTCGCATCTACATCTACGAAACCCGAAATACGGCGATAGACTTATAGTCTCTTTAATTTATGTCGTTACGATGTATGTATGTATAAATTTATTTTCTAACAGGTCGCATCTACATCTACGAAACCCGAAATACGGCGATAGACATATAGTCTCTTTAATTTATGTCGTTACGATGTATGTATGTATAAATTTATTTTCTAACAGGTTGCATCTATGTCTACAAAATCTGAAATACGGCGATAGACTTATAATTTATACCCTTTAATTTATGTCGTTACGATGTAAGTATGTATAAATTTATTTTCTAACAGTTTGCATCTACATCTACATCTACAAAACCCGTCTATTGTGTACGAAAAACACTTTACTGACTTTAGAATTAAAATAACACCTTACCCACATCCAATGAAAGTAGCTAAGAGACTTCACTAAACCTAAAGACACAATAGCTCTACAATAATGGTGCCTTTGATAAACTTTCCACTCAATGCAAGAACCTTTCCGTCCTTTGTGGCCCCCAATTCAACAATAAATCGCCTATTTGCTTCAAGAGTATTCCGGAAAGTCTACAAGAGTGGAAGAAAGTTAAGGAAAAATGCTGAAAAGATTGGGCCGCGGATTGAAACGTTCATTCGATTTGCATTTTAGATTTCTTATAGTGCCGATAGCGAAGGCTAAATTTATTTTGAGCAACGACTTGGATGAGTCGACTCTTTTCGATCAGCAACCTGATTCTTGATTTCATCCGATTCGGTATGAGATATTTGGAGTGGAGATAACTGGGCCTTCGTTGGAAATGGGGTCCGAAATTCAATATCTATTTATATGGTATAAGTACATACTGAATAATGTCAGAGTTGGCTCCATAGTAAAAGTTGTTCGTATTTATACGAAGGTGATCTAGTTTTTGGCGTTTAAAGGTAACATTGATGTCGTCAATAATAGTGAATGACTTAAAAACGCCACCATTTAACACGCATGAAAGCTGTATACCTACATTTAAATGATGCGCGTAGGAATCTTCGCCACTATTCGGCAAAAGTCGTATTTTCTCGACGTTTTCTATAGAATCCATAACATAATAGTGCACGTCCGGTTGGCTATTGGAAAACCATAAATGATTTTGACTCTTATTTCTTTTTTAATAATTTTCCAACTGCTATGTTTAGTGTTTCGGGCTCTTATAATTTGTGATTCGGTTATTGTTGGAGAATGCAAACACCGGATTTCAATGTGATTTATATAATTTATGTCTTTAATCATCTGTACTCGTAAAGCTTTATCTATCTATGATTAGAGGGTATATTTCAACGCTCTTGAAAATCAAAACAAGATAACTTAATAATTTACAAGAAAATTTGGGTTTAATTGAGTGCAACGATAAATCATAAAAGGAAATAAAATAACACACAAAACCGTCTTGTAAAGAACTTGCATTCAACAAAAGATACTTATTTTCACTCTTCTGTTTTCAGTCTAATACTAAGTATACTTGAATTATCTAGGATATTTCAGGGTTTGTAAATCCAGGAAACCGATTTCAGATGAAAATTTGTTTAACGTTGTCATGCTGGGTTATTCCCATCGGCTCATTGGTCAGATGCAACTACAAAACTTGTTTTTTTTTTCCCAACAGCTCACCCTAATAAAATGTGAGCTTATAGTTATGAAACATATCCTCTGATAATTAGGTAATTATGTTTCGACTCATTTAGCAGTGCCCAATGAGCAGTGGCGTGCATAGAACTTTTTTCCTGAAAAGCAACCAGAAGGTTAAGTTTGACAAAAAAAAAATTTTTTTTTATTTCTCGAATTCTCAATTTTTTAAGTTGTTTGTTTGCACGGGTACTATCGCCAGTTTTTGACTTCCGCAACTTCATCTTAACATCATGTATAATTGTTATTTACCACAATATTGTGTCTCGGTACGGAACCCTTTGTGTGCAGTCCGACAGACAATTGCCCAAATTATTTTAAAGTAGCCAGTCAACATTCCTAACTTTTTATTGTTTCTTAAAGCACCATTATTCAGTCTTTCATTAGCATTCTTGCACGTAAATGTAATTAATTAGTTAGGAAAACGAACCGCGGAAACATCCAAGAGATGATAAAAAAGAAAGGCATTTAATTAACTGACCATCAAAAGCTACAAAAATCAGCATTTAAATTACTAAGTTAGCATCAAAAATAATATGTTCAAATATAACCTAACCTAGTTGATGCCATATTAGTAATATAGGTGCTCATATTGTATTTTTTAGATGGTCAACCTATTATTATCAAAAAAGAAAGAGGTGTGAAAATTAAGAGGCATAACCGGTCAACCACAGCTTCAAACTTCGAGAGGCGCGCCAAGCGGTTCTTCTTACAAATGTATAAAGTTGTATAGAGCCGGCTATGAGTTACCGCTCACGCGTCTTGTCCAGCTTCGAGTGACTTGCGCTTTTGCGACAGCGGTGTGCGGGGAGGCGGGCGGTTGAAACAGTGATCGAGCGCACAGGACGAACCTAGTGTCGAGCGCTTTGAGCGAGCGCGTGCGCTATACATCCGATGCGGTCGAAGGCGCCGAGACGCTACTACTCGTATCGTGGCAGGGCAAAGCCCATCTCAAAAACCGCCTGGAAGCGCAGCAAGAAGCGCCGCCAGAAGCCTGAAGCTACGGCCGAGGGGTAACATAGTACGGCGCGGCGCGATCGGGCTCACCACCCAATACGCTGGAAATAGAAATATATTTATTTATGTAATGTAGATATATTAGATACACTTACAACAGGTCAGTTTTAATGTTATATAATTAAATATAATAAATAATATGGATACATAAACAAAGAAAAAATAAAGGTAAGGTTAACTTAAATTTAGTAAAAAATACACTTGAATGAAATAAAAAATATAGAAATAAGGAATAAATAATATTATAAATATATGCAATACATATACATGATTGGTCTTGCTAGGAAGAAGGGCAAGAAACTTAGCAAGGTCATGTTTTTTTTTTTCATAATATTAGTCACAAACAACCAAATGTAAAAAGTAAGCCTACACTTTAATTAAATAAAGAGATAAAAAATACAAGACAGGAGAAAATTAAGTCATGAAGGCAAAAAAAATGGGACAAAATAATCGTCTCTGAAACATGAGTGTATGTGTGCACTGTGATTGACATTTTGCAGTCAATACTCGAAAACACATCCTCATGAGTCATGACCATGGATTTTTTTTTCAGTAAGTTACATTTTTTTTTAAATAGATACTTATGAATTTGTATAATAGAAACCGCCACCAAGTTGGTAAAAAAGTGATTTTGATACCCTACATAAAATTTTATACGTAGGTACTTATATTTTATTCTCTTTGCCAACTCTATTGTTCCAATAACGAAAATGTAAATGACATCGACTCTCTCGTGACATAGATTTGAGAAATAAACAAAGATTATGTAATAACGCTTCTGCATGTAGAAAGGACTCAAACAATGCCTACAAGGTTTTAAAATGTCTATTGATTTCCGATACAATAAATTTCCATGGAAAGAGGAGGCAAAAATAAAGCAAAAATATCAAACAAAAGGGTTTCCAACTGCATTAACGTGGGGTTGCTAGGGTTTAAATGAAAAATTTTACATCCTGGCAACCCTCAATTTGTGGCAGGATATTGAATGGCAACTTTTATTTTTACTTTTTCAATAGACATTCTAAACACCTGTCAGTTATATTTTCAGTATTATTATTTTCAGTATGATTAGTGAAATTTGGTTCAATTTAATGTTACTTGTGTTTATTGGGTGACTAAAATTTATGTAGCCAAATTCATACCGGAAGCTAGGTAAGTGATCAGTTATCACGGATCGATAACACTTTTTGATAATTTCGTAAAATAACATGTTGACCTTTTATAGTAATTGACTGGGAGCTGAAATTGGGTTAGAACGGAAAACGAAAAAAAAAATAACAAACTTGCCAGAGCTGTTTTGTTTAAAAGCAGTTTTTGCCATCATACATAAATGGTAAAATTTATTTATGCAGCCAAATTCATACTGAAAACGGGATAAGTGTTCAGTATCAAGGTTGGATATTGTAAATATTTTTGAAATACGTGAAAAGAAAATGTTTCCACTAGCCCAGTCCCGAGTCAATTCCTATGGGAGGTCCATATTTTATTTTTGCAAAAGTAGCAAAAAGTCCTATCGATTCGTGATTCTGATCTAAATTTACTCAATCTTTTCTATGAATTTGGCTCTAAAAATGAACGTCAGAAAAAAAACAACGGAATTTCTGTCTACAGAAACAATCACCACACCACAATGTCTGTCTACGCACGCATTTTTCTTAAATCCGTCGCGTAGTGTTGTCCCTGTCGTTTGATAAAGTACGGTAGTTGTAAAAGATAATGTTTTTCGTCCTCTTCTTTGTCTTGCCTAGGAAATGTGCTTGCTCCGGGATGATAAATACAGGTTTGCATAGTGGAAATATTACCTACTGTCGTACTCTGGGTGGGTTATAAACTCTTATAAGGAAACGGAAGCGGATACTCAGAACCGGGATTTTATGGCAAGCATTTGTCTTCTATTTTAACCAACTTGAAATAAACTGTACTGGCTACCCGGAACTAACTTTCTGACAATGTGCTTAATAGTCAATATCAGTCACGATAAACCATGTAAGATTTTCCCCTTCTTAAAGTTTATATACAAACAAAAAAGTAGCTGTAGCCAAATGCCCTTATTATTATATGACCAAATAATTGATGAATGTGGAAGAAGTGAAAGAGGTGTGTCAGGATCATAGCAGGTAAAAAATTTGAAGTCCCTGACTACACCTTTGGAAGGCAGGCGTGAGTTTATGTATGTATGTTGTCGTATCTTTGGTATGGAGACAATTTGAAGCCAATTTTTTTGGGAAAATAACTAATGGCTGTATCCGTCTCTGAAAAATGTGACCAAGGCATGACAGACATACCAACGAAACATATTCATAAAATATCCTAATTCTCTTCTACCCCAATACCGTACCCCCAAAATGCCGTAATGTCCTAAAATAAAATCAAAAAATGTTATCTATTCTTTGATCTCTAATGTTTGTTACATAATTCTTGGATTTTTTTGATAGAATTCCTACTTGCGGCTTTCGTGGCAAAAATTACCATTTTGTTTTACATTTTTGTAATTGTTTGGCACCGTCAGCAACAAAAATGCTGATATTGAGCCTTCATTACGACTACCTGTTTATTTATTTTAATAGTTTAAACTTCTTTAAATTAATAAAAATTTAAATATATCAATATATTGCTACATAAATTAAATAAACCTTTAATTTAGTTCATGTACATTTATTATTTTATTACATATATTTTATTTATTAGATTAAATTTGACGTGTAAAAAGTGTATATATCTATACCTGCTTTGCAAAATAAACTATTTGAATATTTGACGGAAATAAATTAAAAAATATATTGCTTATTAAATACGTACTTAATGATTATTTTTAAAACTTAATAAATTGTACACAAATTCCTGTACTTTTATTCCACAAATATTTATTTTTATTTTACTTAAGGCGACCGGTTTCGTGTGACACATCCTCGGGCCAACAAATTATAACTCTTAATAGTTATTTAGGGAAACATCTAAGACGGTTAGCAAACGTGAATCACCACAGATTTATGTATTGAAGATGATATTCCACCAAGAACCATCAATCAAATCCAATGAATATTTTTAAATCGCAGGCCTTTGGTGGTTTTGTGTTTAGGTCTATTGTTACATGCTCTTAGGGTTAAGGTCATATAATTATAATACTGTGGGTATATATTAGGTCTTTGCATATGAAATTAGCGTTTTCTATATATAATTTAAAGAAAACTCAATTAAAAAATATTATAAAATATTATAAATAATCTCTCGCGAAGACGATATTTTTGATGGTCGTAGATAAAGTATCGTGTGCAAATGAACATACATAATTTGACATTAGGACACTTGTGCAGTTTATTATGAAACACATTTTGTTGGTTTTTTAAGAAAGTACTCGTGTCCCAATGTCTCAAATTATGTTACAATTGCATAAAATACTATTAATAATTTAACAAATCACTCATTATATGCAATACAATCAGTACATACAAGTTACTAAGCCAATAATGATGGACACTTTTAAGTATGGTTTTGATTAAAAGGTCACTGGCTCAACTTTTGTCCCCAAAGACATAAGATGCAAAGAGGACGCTGTTATTTAATCACCACCTGGTCCTCTAAAAAGGCCGCTTTGGATGAATCATATAATGATTTCGTTCTTTTCTCGACTCCATCCTACTTTCAAATCATTTTATGATTCACCCAAGTTGGCTTTTTTAGATCCCGTTATAACAATGGGTATTTTTGTATAATTTCTGAACCCAAACATGACCTCGCTCTACAGAAATTGAAGGATTAAAATTAGGATCAAAATAAATTGATGGTTTTAGTTAACCAGCACACAAAGCGTGCTCAAAAATTAATTGCGCCTGCAATAACTATCAATAAAATATACCGCTGCGTTCAATTAATTATTAAAAACATATTATTTTGAGGCATTGGCCGTTTTCCAAAATTAATTACTTTATTGGTAAATAATAAAAACCAATCAATATGGTTGTACCGAAACAGTGAAACAAATAATATTTTAAAACTTGACGATTTATACCTCGCAAGGAGATACAAGCTATATTATCAAACTTGTAAAGTATAATAAAAGTATATAATAAAGCACAAAAAAAAAAAAATTCTTGTTGTGTAGAATCCTACTCGTACACCGATTGCTTTATCAACCCAAGGATCAAAAACGGATAAGCCCATTAGAATAAAACGGTAGCGCCTGACAAACCTGAGTAAGGAACCCAAATTTTATTAATTGTGGTTTTACCTTTGAGTATGTAGAATCTGACAAGAAATTAGTATGATTTATCGTTTTCATATCCCAAACCAGTCGGCTTTAAGCCGGGCTAACTAGACATATAGAGATATGCTATCTATAGCACGAAAGCACGCTGTTATCTTGCTATTATCAAGGAAATGATTCGTAGTCATGCTCAAAAAATAAACCAACGTTTGAGTTTTTTGAGCAATGCAATCCACGTAGTGGTTGGAGGGTGGGCGTGTTTCCGAGCTGGGTACCAATGTTTTTTGAGAAAAGAATAATATATGCATGCTTATAGCATGCTAAAACACAAGCAAATGTGCACAGTTTGGTAAGCATGCTTTTTCGAACATGCTCATAATGAAAAACTGAGCATGCTCTTTTAGTGGCATTGTCTATCCCAGCTTAAGGCTGATTTTATAGACCTCCTGTGACAGACGGAGAGACAGCGGTAGCTTAGTAATAGGGTACCTTCGGATGCAGAGGGAATGTTAAATAATATTTTTTGTCGCACAATTTATTTGGATTTTATACCCACTGTACTGAACAGTAAAATACATACAAAAACAAACTGTTGCCTTTTTGGTAAAACTGAAAACTGGATCTTTAGAAAGAAGTCAGATCTAGTAAAGACACCTATTACCTTAGCTTTGATTAATGTAATGTTAATATTAATTTGAATAATGTGTTAGTTTAAGAAAAATAATACAGTAGTTGCCAAAAGTTAATCTTTAAATTAATCTAGAATATAAATCCGAGCCAGTAAAATATCTTCCAAGTCCCAAAGTAACTTACAACCTGTGTCTTATCTTGTGTTTGAACAAAAGCAATTTTCATGAAAATTCTCAACAGGACATGAAAGAAAGAGTTAATTAAAGATGGAAGTTTAAGAAATAAAACACTTTAATTCTTTGTAGAGTCTTATTAATTACTTACCTAAAGAAGTTCTACAGAAAAGCTTTTGCCGCTAGCTTTACGAGCTTTTTACTTTTACTCTCAGTAAAATAATCATTTTATAAAAAAAACATTTTCTTAATCAAAAAAGTATTATAATATGTATATTATAAAAGTAAATAACGACTCAACCGGTAAACCGATTTTATTGAAATTCGGTATTTAGGAATAATATGAATTAAATATATCCTTATTTTCATGTTTAAAAGTTTTTTAAGGAAGTTTTTTTTTTAATGGTGACTACTAATAAACATTTAATGTATTATTATAAGAACACTAATTATGTTACACTTTCCAAAATTTTAGGAGGTACATACTTATTGATAGGTAATTTTAATTAAGTATAATTTTAGTTTTATAATATCATTAAAAATTATAGAGTAAAAGGTATAAATATATTCGGTAAAGATAATAAAATTTTTATAATCGCATTGAAATAACATAACATTTACATAATATAACATAACATAAGAAAAACCGATTAAGTATATTGATGGAATTCATAGTGAGCACCTTTTGAACCGATAAATGTGGTAAAGCATCAATCATTTTTTAATGAAAAAGTCGAGACGGTAGATTTTGATGTTTTTTTTTCTCCTTTTATTACAACTATCTTGTTGACTAAAGCATAGTAAATAGGAGCTCACTTGGTTCATTGTAACTAAGATGGCAAATTATGAGAGACGTTATTTGGGCTACAGATTAATAGTTCAGAGGTAAACTGCACATTCCTTGGAATTTTTCATGGGATTTTTTGTGAAGAGAAGATGCAGAATATATTTATTTTATTTTGTACTACCTGTTTCGTTTTTGCGACACCATTTTTTTTGTATACATTTATTTAATTTTAATTTCTGATACCCTACCGTGTGAATTTGTGGGGGGTATCAAATTAAATACATGAATGCATTTCTACTACTTGTTTTCTAAAAAAAAAACAACATATTTTCAAAATACACCAGTTTGTGCTCCTCCAGGTAGTAAAAGATGAAGGAATTATTGTAAAACATACTTTGAATTACTCGTAATATCCTCATGGCATATTTGTCCCGCAATGTTTTTGGAATATTTTCTCTGAACCATAACAGCATAAATAAATATATGTTTAATATAAAAGCAGCAAGGTATACAAAAGCCTGCCGGCATTTAAGGAAAACCTTTTAAGAAAAACATGGTCACGGATTAAAAAGACTTTGTCCCAAATCCTATGTCGATTCCAACCATTCGCTTTTTGTGAAACATTCTAATCCTGCTGTGGACAGGTAAAATATATACTATATCTTAAGCTTTATTTTTTATTTTTTTAAACATTATTATATACAGGTATATATATATATATAAGCCAAAAAAACGAAAATAGGACCTGAGATTGTTGCAAAAAAAATAATCAATAGCATTTTGTGCAATTATAACATAACTTGAGACATTTCACCACGAGTGCTTGTTTACGAAACGAACGAAGTGAGTTTTGTAATAGTTTTGCACGAGTGTTCCAATGTCTAATTATGTTCAGTTGCACACGATACTTTATCTATGACCATCAAAAACAATTTCACGAAAAATGAGAAAAAGAATGATCATGAAACCTGAACTCATTGGAATTAGTATGGAGATGTCTGAGACCAATCAGAAGCGAGGAGAGAAAGAGGGTGTGGCTTGAGAAATTAGAAAGCATCGTTACGCGCAAACCTCCACACAAACGCTATCACCACATTTTAAGTTGTCTATGGATTGTTATTATGATATTTTAGGCTGAATTCATTAAAATTATCTAGATCTATGTTTAAGTGGGATTAAAAGTCGTAAACAAAGATACATTCTTTAAATTTCATGAAGTAATTTATTTTAAAAAGAGGTCATATCTCCACTTAGTTTGTAAACTTCATGCCATGATTCTCTTTTAAACTTCTTCGAATGTTTATAAAAATTCAAAAACTTATAAGAACTGACAGTGTGTTTAAGTGAAGAGACAAGTACTCGATTCTGATAAAAATCGATAAAGATAATGGCTCATGAAATCGAGTACGTACTGTAGAGTGGTTTTAGCCTTCTCCTGAAATCTTCTAGTCCTCCTGCTTGTTTTTCTACCTTATTCAATGAGTCAACACTTCACAATAATGTTTTATTTATTTACACTTTTTTATCACTTTTCACCTATCACAATTTATAGCGCTTATATCCAATAAGGGAAATTAATACACAAAATTAAATCACACTCTGCACGTAATATCGAAAGTCATGCTACATAATTAATAAATAACCTGTTCGTACCGAACTCAAAAACCCTCTTTCAGTACACCATAAGGAGGTCCAGCATAATGGCGGATGTGTGTTAAAACTCCGGGTTTTCGCGAAAAGCTTTTTATCTGGACCTTACCCGTGTCACCTTGTCAACCACACGGCGGCGACACAGCAAATGTAGGATAAAAAAAAGTAAAGTGTGACAAAGTCTTGCGTCTTGCTTGAGGGTTCCGTGCCGTTCTTAATAAAATTGCAACAAACATTATAAACATTAACTTCGGAGCGGAATCTCATACTGATGACTTTTTTGCCATCATGCGCAAACGAGTTTCATCTCTCTTGCAAGGGGTGCGTGGTTGCAACAACGGAATCCTGCAAGCAATTTCGGATAAGGTGGGCCCGATACTGAAACATTGGATAAACAGCGTGAATGGCTATAAAATGGGTAGTAGCCTATTTCATCAAATAAATTTTCTCTTTGTGGATTCTAGTTATCCGAATAAAGATTTTCTTACTATTATTTTTTTATCAAACGAGTACCTCGGCACTACGCAGTCCCGGACCTTTGGGAAGCGTGCGTGGGGTCGAAGCCAACACGTAGAGGCTCTTTAGACAATTTAATCTAAATTTATTAGTAGCCTACCAAATGTATGAAACAAAACTGCTAGCTAATTTGGTCAAAAAATACTCCACAATAGAATGAGAAATTAATAATTTTCGGATTTATTCCTTCATTTGTGCCGGAAGACTTTAGATAGTGGAAGTGCCGATTATTTATTCTTGTAAGCCAATTTGTATAAAACTGATTACGTAAAGAGCAATTTTTTTTTCGCATTCAGTTAGAAACTAGATTTTTATAACCACCATGGGGCCGTAGACTTCTGTAGGAAGTATCATTTTCAACTTGGGCCTGAGAAAAAGGGTATTGCCAGACAGATAGACAAACAACAAAGTGATCCCATAAGAGTTCCGTGTTTTATCGGTTCAATTTGAGGTACAGATCCCTAAAAAACAACATAGGTTAAGTGTTAACCTCTTACTAGATCGTTACTAGATTGAGATAGACATATTCTTCTTAAGGCGCCTCTTCCCAGCGTCATCTAAAAATGACTCTGTCTGTCAGTCCGTGTATCAAAGCCCATAGCGTTTTTCAGGCAAGGCTTGAGGTGTGAAGTTTAAAATAATCTGATCTGAATCCGAGCTACGATCTGGACAGCGGTCTTTAATTTTAACGATAATGAGAATGAAGAAGACCTGAAAAATTATTACCTTTCATCTCTCTGACTAGACTGACTATGCTACTTTATTTGTATGTATGTATTTATGTATTTGTGTATGTATTAGTATGTAGTGTTTATTTTTTATTTTTTAAGTGTATTATATTAAAATATTAGGCTTGAAGAAGATTATTTTTCTTTTCGCACAATTTTGACCTCACTTGTAAAAATTTTTCTTTCTCCGCACCATCGGTTGACTGGAAGAAATTTATTTAAGGAATAAGTCCGCCCTTGCCTTTTGTTATTCTGTATTCTGTGTTTTATTTTAATTTTCTGTGCAGTAAAGTGTTAATTCATTCAAGAGGGTTAATAACGAATACTTCAGAAATTCAGGTATTGTTGATTTTCGATTACAACTGATTTTTAATGGATTTCTGACACGATTGCCTAGTGTTTTCTCGTATTAAACATTGCACTCGCTAAGTAATCAATGATCATTAAAACTCCGTTCTTGTACGTATTTTATGAATTCTAGAGGCATTTTGAATAACATTTGGCCAAATAAGTTACTTTTATTAATTTGAACATTAATTTCAATGTTAGCACGCCCAAATCTTGATCGCAAGTTCAGAATACAAGATGGCGGCGGACATTTCTTTATTGTTTACCGGATTGTTTTTTAAATAAGGACGGCAAATAGGGTTCTTTTTGTTGAAGAACACAAAAGTTACTGTTTGTAGACTATTTAAATAGTCATTAAGCCGTTTTTAGTACGTAAAATACACAATAAATAAACAGTTAATTTCGCAAAAAAAATATTGAGTCTGCTAACATTAAAATTCGTGTTTGGCAGGTCTTGGTTTAGTACAAAAAGTCAATTGATCACATTTAAATCTGTCAAAAAGTGAACCAGTCTATCGTAAATATAGAGGTCACATATGAAATTTTGAAAATATCTCTCGTCGTTTACCGGTGTTTTTTAAGAAATTAAAAGGTATAAAATATAGTAAAAGGTATAAGAGACCATTCCAAATCTTTTTCTATATCTTCGTTTATTTCAGTTCAATCCACTTTAATTGGAAAGCCATTTTGCCAAATTTCGCTGTAGTGGGTTAAGTCTAAGATATTAAGTTGTTTTTAGGAGATGTCATGGTTTAGATCGGATGACAAAAATATAATCCATTGGTTACAAAGTTTCCTATGGAATAAGTGAAAGAATTTTTACTAATGTCGTTTAAAATTATAGAACAAAAAATCAATAAAGCCAAATTTTCGGAAAATAACCAAATTGTATTTGGCTAGCCAGAGCATTATAGCGTTTAAAAAGAAATACTATAATAAACTTGACTTCAAGCACTTTTCACATACAAAAAAAAGTTATAGTAAATAGACATGTCAAACATACAAATACATAAAATCTACACATTTAAAAACACAAAACGGGCGAACCTGAGCTCGCTTCGGTGAGCATTTCTATGGGCGCGGGAAGAAATTGTATGAGGATTGTATTGTATGTTTAACCAATACATAAAAATTTGAAATAACCCTATGTTAGCGTTTTCTTATTTCAGTATTTAAGTAAAAGTATATTATTAAATTACTTATTATATAAAATTTTGATTTCTTTTATGTACACCGCGTCCACGATTTCTCTCCTTGACCTCATTTCCACCCAAAGGTTGTTTGAGAGAAATCGCTTTAAGCGATAAGACCGTCCATTGTTACCTTACAGTGCTCCTAAAGTGATAATGAGCATACCAATCTTCGCCACTGTTCGGCAAAGTTCGTATTTCTTTACGTTTTCTATACAATGTCACGTGGTACGTCCGGTCGCTCGGCTATATTTGTATGCGCATTATTACTGATATTATTATTTTTGATATGATTATTATGATTATGATTATGATTACTTTGAGAGTACCGTAATTGTAATTGTTTTTCTGTAAGTTTTCTTTCATATGTTGCTCAATAAAGAGTAGTTGTCTTGACTTGTCTTGTTTTCTATAACGGATGACCATGATTAGGTATCTTTATATTAAAACAAATAAACTACTGATCATACTGAACAACTTTCCGAAAAAAAAAAAAGAACCAGCACAAATAAAAAAACACCTTTCCTTGCTGACTTTGAAAACCTACTGTGAATTTTGCATCAGCGGGTCCAAATTTTTCGTCATTTCCACGTGTATTTATTGTAAAGCATGCAGTTTAAAATAAAGATACCTTTTTTTAAAATTCAGTTTATTTGAGAATAACATTCAGCAATATTGATGATATGATTATGATCACGTATTCATAAACCTATTGTTAATTTGCGTCACACACAATTTGATTACCCTGCAAAATTTGTTGCAATAGAGTGGTTTTGTAACTATGCTAAATCAATTCTAAACGATTACACATATTAAAAATTATCTACTACTACGTTAAGCGAGCACCAAAGAGTTTTTCCGACTTTGTGTGCTTTATATTATATTTGTATTGGTACCACTTGATGAACGGTGAAGGGTGAGGTAAAAACCTGCCTCTTTTTTGTCTAACTTCAACATTTATCGCTGTCGCTTTCAAATGTATCATTATTGCCTATGACGTCACACATAATTTTTAGCTAATCACGATATAATTGAAAGCCATAGCGATAAATATTGAAGTTAGACAATAAGGCCGCTGTAAGCCCTGAAAAGCGTGAACATAGTGTCCAAAGTACGGCGATAAGGGGAAGGCGTAAGTAGGGACCATTGACATACCAAACCATGGACCTCGGGTCTAGAACAAGATTTACGAAAAAAGTGTCCTTAGTGAAGTGTCAAAATATTAAGGCGAATAGATACGCCAACTGCAATTTGGACCTGTCTTTGAAGGCCTACTCATCCCACATGGGTGGTCCAAATTTTTTTATAAAAATATATAATAGGCATTATAGAGTCAAAAATAAATTTTAAGTTTCATAAACTGTTTTTCTTTTGTAAGTTTTGACAAAAAAAATCGAAAGTTTCACATGATTAACAGAAGAATTCTTTTACTCCTTCCAAACGTCTAAAGCGATTTTAATTATTATTTCACCAAATTATAGGAAATTATTAGATCTAAAAAATTTAAGTTCAAATTTTTTTTCCGTTTATGGCGTCCATGTGAAAAGTATTATTTTGTCCTATTTTGCGCAAGCCGGAGACGCAATGGTTGTCGTAACAGCCACTTTTCAAGTCACGCTGAAATGAACATTATTTCAATGTCGTTTCCGTTGATATTTGTACCGACACACATCGAGTTGCTTATTTAGCGTGGTCATACGCCTTAAGAAACAAAACATTTTAATTTGAATCGTATGTCATTGCTGCATGGCTCAATTTTGATTGACGTGCGATTGACACGCTTTTTTAGTTTTCAATGGTTTTGACACTCTTTTGGTTCGGACACTTTTGAGCGCAGGGACAAATTATTGTATCAGCATTATTGACTAGATAGATACAGTATTTATGAAAATTCTTTATTATACAAAACAAACAATGCAATCATTCGAACTAAATGCTAATGAGCATTCTCTACCAGTTAACCTTTGATGTGGAGATTACATGGGTAGTGAAAAAAAGTAAATCAATTAATTAATGTATAATATTAACTTTTAATAATTTCTACATATAAATATACATATCTACTCATAAATACAAAAATATACATGCATATAATGTACATAATATATTAGTGGATATACATAAATAAATATACAACAATAATATATATTGGTAGTTACGACAAGGATCACTCAATGATGACTCAGGGGACAAAGTGAAATGTACGGGTGTGGTGACTGATTCTGTAGCTGTAGATAGTGTTGATAGACTCTGGTTTCAAAGGTCAAGGCAGATAATATAAAGTATGGTGAGTCGTTCCGTAGCCACGGTATGTAGCGCTAGGTTGAGTGTCACATTATCTACTTTATAGTTATACAATGTACGACATGAATATAATATCAGTGAAAATTTGTCTTTTGGATTCTTGCCTATAACTTTCTAAATATGACATTTAAATATCCCTAAAGCCTCGTCTACTACCACGTGGAGACGTAAAAGTTGTAGACTGTCTTCGAGTGTTGATTGTTGCAGTGACAGTGTACACTTGGAAAGACTTCTGACTACCCCAAGGGATAATTTTTCGTGAAGAAAGGTTCATGTTTGCATGTTTGAAGGGTCAGGAGTTACTCTACATAGATTGTTCATTTGTCGGAATTTAGTCATTTAATATAACTGTTTAACATCAAGCTAATTTAATTCAAGTTTGGATATATATGTATATATAAAAATAAAAAAAATATTCAAAGAGACGCTGTTATTCTGTCACTGCCTGTTCATCCATAAAGATACTTAAAACAATAAACAAAAATTAACACAACTATGATTAAAACACATAAAAAGCAATAGCCATTTTTAGGAACTTGGAACTTCTATTGTTTTGCAGCTAAATTAACGTACCATTTAATAATATTAAGAGTATTATATGTATAATTATCTATATACTTATATATGAATATTATATAAACTTAAATGTATTATTAATAGATTTAAAATATATATTAATATATTATGTTATATACAATGTACATACTGACACCATTTTCCTTGTCTTTTTATTTATATAGTATATAGTACATAATATACATATACAACGTGTAACAGAAAGGAGTAACCATATTTGAAGAGCTTATTCAGTTAATGGTATAGAACAACTTTTACTATGGAGCAAACCCTGAAATCGCAAAAAAAATCTGCCCTTCCATACATTTCGGCCGAGCGGCATTGCATTTTTCTATGAAACAGTAATTTTTTTTTCGATACACAGATTTTGTTCCATAGCAAAAGTTGTTCTATACCATCGATTGAATAAGCTCTTCAAATATGGTTACACATTTCTGTTACACGTTGTATAAATAAGAATGTTCATTTAGTTGGTTAGTTTTCATTTTAGCTGAAATTACGTGTTGTGAATGCCAAATATAAAGTAATAATTTTATTAGTATAAAAAAGTCGTGTCCTGTATATTGAATATATTTTCCAAAATTTTAATTAAATAAATTAAATAATTATTTGGACATAACTCCAATTTTTATAACTTTTGTCTATTGTCTGTTCCGTTTTAACTCCGAACCACTCAACGGTTTTGGTTTAAGTCATTATTATCGTAGTGATGCTGGACAACATTATAATTATGCTACATGGGTGTTGATTAAATAATCACTGAGGCAAAAATTGTAGATTTAAAACTGAAAGACATTTCCACGCGAGCGATAAGCATTGGGAAAAAGTTAATATAATAATGAGATGTTTTTTGTTTATCTCTAAAAATTGGATTATCTAGCCCGTACCAAAAAAGATTCCCTGTTAGAAACGATAAAACATAATAATTTCCGCAACACCAAGTCTATATCCCGATTAATTTCTTCATTATGCTCTGGATACAATCAGGATTACATTCTGAGTTTTGGGAGGAATTCCGATTAGATAATATAGGAGTTCAAAATTTTAATATTTATTGACATAACTATCCATACTTTGAATAAACGAAATTGAAGTGAACGGAGCCTTGCACTCTGTTAAGAATAAAATGTATATTTTTAGAACGCATCAGTCGAGTGTTCGGTCAACGATTTTGTTTTTTGTGTGTGGTAACACTTCTCCCTCTTGGAGCTGTCAAAAACCTGGTATAGGACGTGTTTTTGGGAAAAGGTCGCGGTCGACCATCATTTTTGGTATTTAAAATAATTTAATACAAGGGAAATCGATGTGGGCATCGTAGAAAACATTATTGGGTCAGGGTCTGACAATATTTTGGCGTGAAGACTACTTTTATTCTATTTCCTGTGTGTGTGTGACATAACCTGAACACGCGGTGTGCAACAAGTGGACTTGTCAATTACCATTTCTTCTGGGTTTGGATGCATCCCGGGGTAGGTGGGTCGTGTTTAGATTCTTCGTGGAAGGTGAACCAGGTGCCACAACATTGGAACGCCTTGGAATCCACGTGCGGAAGGATTCCGTACGAAGACTAGCTGATGAGGTCATCATACAATTGTCTGGTAGGACATTTTGTACTATATTTTGTAGAATATAAGATATTTGTAGAATATAAATCTGGGACAGCTTATGGGCCCCTGTTCCAGCTGCTAATATCGCCCTTTAACATACAATTAGTGGTGTCTGAGCGTGGTAATAATAATAATAATAATAAACACTTTATTGCACACAAAAACACAGATAAATACAGATTTAAGAGAAATACAGGGCAAAGGCGGACTTATTTCAGAAAGAAATTTCTTCCAGTCAACCATAAATGACAAAGATGAAGAAAATTTTACATTGGCTTATTAAAATTTAAAATGAGTGCATAATGAGTGATATAAATATGTATGTAACTATAATAAATATGGTTATGGAACCCTCGCACCAGTGACGCCGACGCCCGTCACTAGTCAGAAACATTACCACTCCTTTATCAAACAATCTCTGGTAGCAGAGCGTGGTTAATCCCGCTTTTGGATTATATACATTTAAACAGCGGAACTGGGCGGCCTTAGTGTCATTGAACTGTTAACATAGCTAGGCTTTACATGGTTGTAATGTACATGTTATTGATGTAGCAATTACATTGGATATGTTTAGTGCTTTGAGTAGATAATTGATTACCGGAGGGTACCACATTGAAGGGTTCAGTAATATCAGTATAATTTGATAGTTTAGTACATATCAAGGGTTCTTGTATTACAATAACATAATCATATAACGGTTTATATTATAGATTTGGAAATCAACTTGTTAGCTAATATACTGTTATCTTGGCTTGAATGTATATACTTACAAGGATGTATACAAGTGCATAGTGGAATGTGCATTCGGGTTTGTGTGTATTGTATACACCAAATATAATTTAAATTTGGTAATGTTGTAATAGGTAGGGACCTATTTGTTTGTTTTGTATTATTGGTACAATATATATTGTAATGGGGAATTACATTTGATAATTAAATTCTAGAATTAGGTAGGAACCTATTTGTTTGTTTGTATAACCGGGACAGTACATACATTTGTGATTGGGAATTAAATTTGCTAATTAAATTCTATTTATAGGTAGGGTATCTATTGAGCAGTGCTTCTGTATTTGTGCCTTGTCAGGGTGTTTGCTAAATAGTTTTATTTATAAATTTCCCGGTTCATTGCGGCGAGATGTCCAAGTCTCACAAGGCTGCGTTTGCGAAGGAGCTCCGCTGGTTTACGACCGTCCAGGGATTGCTTTCTCGTTCGGATCGTGACAATGCAATCCTGGAGAGAGCCGAGCGGATGCATCAGCGGCTGGCTGACGCAGAGGCGGCTGTGGCAGCACTGCAGGAAAGTGACGAGCCTATGAAGAGGTATGTTACGGATTTGGCTCAGATAAAAGGGATTTATGATGATGTAACTGAGGCGGCCTCCATGATCAAGAGGCGGCAATCGGGCAGCCCGGTTGTTGGCACACCTGGACCAACAGATGGCGCCACTGGTAAGGCGCTGGTTATAAAGTCAAATAATATTGCTGATCTAAAAAAGCAAAATTCAGGAGGTCCTGTAGTTGTCACGCCTCAACCGGTAGATGGCGTGTCTGGTAGTTTGGCTAGTTTAGAACTAAATAAATTTAATGGGAAAATTCAAGAATGGGTTTCTTTTAAAAATATGTTTAATTCATTAGTAAATTCTAGGGTAGATTTAACAAAGGGGCAAAAGATGGCATATTTGATGTCAACATTGGAGGGCGAGGCCAGGTCGCTCATCCAGCACCTCAGGGTGGAGGATGATCATTATGATACAGCGTGGGGCTTATTAAATGATAGGTATCAGAACATGCGCTTACTGGCGGATGCGCATGCGTCTCAATTGTTGACGTTACCTAGGGTAACTGACCGGGCTCAACTAAGGTTGCAGTTGCTAACTCCGGTCACTGTGGCGTGTAATGCCCTTAGAACATTAGGTTTACCGGTGGACGAGTGGTGGTTTTTACTCGTTCACATTATTTTAGGTAGGTTGCCTAATGATGTGAGGTCACGTTTTGAGCGGGTGTCCGCAGGAAAAGATGGCAGCACTGTGCCAAAATTTACGGACTTATTAAGGTTTCTTGAATATGATGCTAGGGTAGCAGAAACATCACTGCCGGACTTGGCGCAATCTGGGGCGCAATCATTTTCGTCTGCTGGCTTATCGGAACGTGGGGAGCCCAGACAACCGCAGCAGTCGCGGGGACGCGATATGACGCGTTTAGCGGCGGTCGCCGTGATCAAGAGGTCATCGACCTGTTTGCAGTGTGGCCATACGGGGCATGACCTGCTGAGATGTCAGCAGTGGCGAAACCTGCACGTCACCGAGCGGCGACGCATAGTGAAGCGTAAGAGCCTGTGTTTCGGTTGCTTGGGCAATCACTTCGAACGTGATTGTCCCGAGCCACGACGTTGCAGTGTGTGTGAGGGGCCTCACCATTTATTGTTGTGTGCCAACAGATCTGAAGCGGCTTCACCGGTCCCGCAGCGACGGAGCCCTACGAGCGGGGGTGCTTCAGGGAGAACTCCCCCCCCCTTGGACAACGGGGGTGCGTCAGGGAGAACTTCCCCCCCCTCGGTCCAGGGAAGGCATGCTGTCGGGCAGAGCTCCCCTCCGTTGGAACGGAGGACTGCGGCGCCAGGCGCGCCCCCTCACCGGGAGGTGAGTTACGTATCTGCGCGTGGACCCGTAGAGGGCTTGCCTACGGGCTATCACACATATGGCCATGTAGTGAATTGGGCCCCTACGGGCGGGGGCCAATTGGAGTTGGCAAGGGCTAGGCCCCCCCTCCCCGCGCCGATTTTGGTGCCAGCTGGCATGGAGCACCGTGCTCAGACGGAGTCACGTGGTTACTCACCGCCGTACCGCGAGTACCCGCGGTTAGAGTTCCACCCGCCGTACTCAGGGAGAGTTGGAGGCTACGCTCCCCCCATGGTGGGGATGTGCACGCGCCAGCCGTATTACTGCCAGTGGACTGGTCCTGCACTCCATAGGTGGGGTAGCCTGTAACTAGCTTGTTCAAGCCATGAGTACGGAACCGCGGACGGTTCTGTTGCCTACCGCGATGGCTCGCGTCTAGGGCACCAGGGGGGATTGAGTTAGGGTAAGGGCCCTCCTCGACTTGGAAAGTCAAGTGGCACACCGATTAGTTTTGAACCTGGAGGTTTCGTCGGTGCCGCTCCTAGGTATTGGTGGACTGGAGTTGAATCAGCGGCTGCAGCCATGGTTATAGACAATATTGTCGGCTGGCAGCCTTCTTTGGACCTTCCTCCGTCCATAATATCATGCACGTCAGGTCTGCATCTGGCAGACCCACGTTTTTGTCATCCGGCCCCAGTCGATGTTTTCCTGGGCGCGGATTTGTTAGGATGGATCCTATTTGGTTTTTAAAAGACTCTGGGTTCTTCTTCATTGGTGGAGGTATCCACAATTTTGGATATTCGATATTTGATTCGATACTTGGATTATTATGTTCGAACTTAGGAAATGGCTTTCAAACAAACATAGACTGTTTGCAGATTTGGAGGATCCCAATATGATGGTGGTATTATGTTGAAATACCAACCAGTCAATGAAATTCATATATTTTGTCCCCAGCCATGAGTGCAGAGGAGCGTTGGAGCGCATTGGTACACTGGGTTCGTGTACTTCAGGTGGACCTCATCAAGTTTAGACTTCGAGTTCTGCGCGAGGATCACGCCAGGCTGAAGTGAGCGGTTGCTCGTTTGAATCCTTTCACGGATTATGAAGGACTTCTGCGTTTCGGAGGCTGATTTCGGAGAGCTAACCTGCCATACGGAAGTCTTCATCCTTTGCTTCTACCCAAGGATCTTTGGTAAATTTGTTGGTGTCGGATTTGACACATACGTAACGCGCACGGGGGTTTTTAGCAATCGCAACGCTCGGGTTATGAAAGCGTACCTTGTGTATTTGTGTGCTTGGCCACCAAGGCCGTTCACTTGGCAGTGGTATCAGCTTTGACTACGGAGGCCTTCGTCGCCGCGTTGGGTCGTTTCGTGTCGCGTAAGGGTTACCTTCACTTATTCGCTCCGACAATGGCACAATCTACAGAGGTACTGCTAATGATGTTGTTATTTTTTGTTTTGTAAATAACTATGCTAGTTTAAGTTAAATCTTCGCCCGGAAAGGGGTAACTTGGCGGTACAGTCCCCCAAATTGCCCTCACTGGGGAGGGAATTTTTTGAAGCTGCCGTCAAGACGGCGAAGACCCACCTCCGCTGCGTTATTGGGGAAACTGTCCTAATTTTTGAGGAGCTTGCCACTGTATATTGTAAAGTGGAAGCGGTCCTCAACTCTCGTCCCCTCTGTGGTCAGACAGGACTGAGCATCCTAGGGAAGGAAATTTAATTCTTTTGAAGGATGTGAACTTGCTATCCTTGTTTTGGCGCCGGGGCCGTATATTAAAGTTGTTTTGGCGGAGACGGAACTCCACGCGTCGCAGAGGTGTTGGTCGAAGGTTCGATTTTGTGACGAGCCATGACAACTCTCTCCCGTCTCCCGGTTGTATGAGCTAGTGGTCTGATTACTCAGCCCAGAGCGGGGGATGTTAAGAATAAAATGTATATTTTTAGAACGCATCAGTCGAGTGTTCGGTCAACGATTTTGTTTTTTGTGTGTGGTAACACTTCTCCCTCTTGGAGCTGTCAAAAACCTGGTATAGGACGTGTTTTTGGGAAAAGGTCGCGGTCGACCATCATTTTTGGTATTTAAAATAATTTAATACAAGGGAAATCGATGTGGGCATCGTAGAAAACATTATTGGGTCAGGGTCTGACAATATTTTGGCGTGAAGGCCACTTTTATTCTATTTCCTGTGTGTGTGTGACATAACCTGAACACGCGGTGTGCAACAAGTGGACTTGTCAATTACCATTTCTTCTGGGTTTGGATGCATCCCGGGGTAGGTGGGTCGTGTTTAGATTCTTCGTGGAAGGTGAACCACGTGCCACAACATTGGAACGCCTTGGAGTCCACGTGCGGAAGGATTCCGTACGAAGACTAGCTGATGAGGTCATCATACAATTGTCTGGTAGGACATTTTGTACTATATTTTGTAGAATATAAGATATTTGTAGAATATAAATCTGGGACAGCTTATGGGCCCCTGTTCCAGCTGCTAATATCGCCCTTTAACATACAATTAGTGGTGTCTGAGCGTGGTTATGGAACCCTCGCACCAGTGACGCCGACGCCCGTCACTAGTCAGAAACATTACCACTCCTTTATCAAACACACTCCTTTATGTGCAGCCAAAGGGTAACTGCAAAGGCACGATTGGCAGTTCATAATGGATTCTTGGCCCCTACACGGTAGGAAATGTTGAGTATAGCAACAAGAACATCAAAGTAGAGTGAATGCAGTGGAAATGCGTTGCTTACGCAATATGTGATTTGACATTGATTGAAAGAGTAAAAAATATTGACGTATGGGATTGATCGTCGCGGTTTGAAAGAAAATGTAGTGACTAAATAGAAAAAGGAATACTTCAGTGGTTTAGGCATAAAGAGAATTAAAAAACTTAGAGTGACGCAAGAAATATATGGTGCATAAGTAGAAGGTAAAACTCGACAAAGTCACCCTAGACGGACGTAGTCCAACCAAATTGGCGACATACTGAAGAAGGGCAAATTCAAAAGTACCCGAAATAGAAGAGATTGTATGACTAGATTGATAGATGTGGAAGAAGCGAAAGTTGTATAAGGATCATAGCAAATGGAAATCTGTAGTCTTTTTCTAACACCTTAGGTAAGGCGTGAGTATAATGTATGTATGTCATTAGTGTGCTCAACCGGCAGAGTTCAAATCCGATCTCAAGATTGAGGCCTTATCTAGGTATCGTTGCAATGTCCAAAAATAAAGTAAAAGTAAATATTTTATAACTGAATTGTCGCAAGATGGGGACGAACCAGTATCATGGACTGTTTAATGACATTTATACTTGTTAAATGACGACCTACTGTGAGTTTACAAGATGTCATACTGGATTTTAAAGGACAGATATCTTTGAATAAAACTACCTAGTTTACCAATCATCTTGAACAACAAGAAAACATAACTGCGCAAATGAAAAAATTGGATATGTCCATACAAAATTCACAATAGGTTTTCAAAGTAAAAAAACACGGCTAAGTGCGTGTCGGGCCACGCGCAGCGTCGGGTTCCGTAGTTGCCCTCCAAGTACATTTTATAAGTTTGTCAACTAATACAGATCGCGCCAAACTTCTAGTATGCTCGGAAGTTGCGCTTCCCAAGAACGGCCCATACATTTTGTTCCTACTGATGCGAATCGCCCCGTGTTTAGAGGGGACTAAAAGTTAGGCGCAATCTGTACTCGTTATCTCGTAAATCGTACTTAGCTGTGATAGTTTTCCTTTTAATTTCGTTATGAATACTATTGCCGTGATTTTATTCACGTCTCCAAATACAACTGTTCGCTGGCAGGGGGGGGGGACACTTGACTCTAGCAAAAATTAACACTTTTAAGTTTAATATTTTGGAGACAGAACCCTAGATCGAAAAATGGTCTTCTCACACCCCTAATATTTTTAAATTACCTATCTTACGACACCCCACACCAGGGTATAGACGAAAATAAAAATTATGCCCACTTTACGTGTCGGGCACGTACCCTAAAAAAAATCTCTTTCAAAATTTTACATGACCACTTTATTGGCGTGATAAATATGTATATCCATGCCAAATTACAGTTTTCTAGCACTGATAGTCTCTAAGCTAAGCCGTGGATAGACAGACAGACAGTCAGACGGACATGGCAAAACTATAAGGGTTCCTTGTTGTTTACTACGGAACCCTAAAAAGGCAAAAATATATTTTTAATACAGTTGCTCAAAAAGTGGCGTATTGCAGGGACGTATAGCGTTCGGGATGTAGGCTATTACATACTCGAGCTTTTTCTTTACCTTTTCCGAACTCGTGCGTTCTCTTTCCCAACTGTCAAAATAATTTCTATTAAAAAGAAAAAAACAACCACGAAGTTTTTACTAAAAAAAATTCATAGAAGTTTTTATGATTCATGCAAATATTTCTAAAAAGAAGCTACTAATTTGTTTCAATATCAGATTTAATGATTTGATTCGATGAGTTAGATTAGGTTTCATTTCATTTCATCTCATTAAATTTCATTTTCATTTCATATCAATAAAAAAATTCTACTGAAGACTTGGCTGTATGGGCATAGTTCCCTTTGCCTACCCAGAATAAATGAAGAAAACAAAAAAAAATCTCTCCTTATATTCTTTTACGGTTGGCGCCATTTTCCAAAAATTTTCTTAGCGGGTTTAGTTGTTTGTTGCATAAAATGAGTAATTTCGACGATATTTTATTTGAATTAACACCACCGGAACTCAGTATAATTGCACAAAATGCTTCGGAGAACATTTTACCGGAAAAGTCAAAAAGTCGCTGCATATCTACATACGACGAATTTATTGCGAGGAGTATTAGTTAGTTGAGTTTATTGTGTTTTTATTATTTTATTAAATTGCTTAATTTTTTCGCAACTGTATTAAAAATAGTTGTTCAGTACACGTGCGGAACCGTCATTGCAACTTGTTCCGACTGTCAACCCTCACCTTCGGCTGCGCCTCGGCTCGGGTAGACATTTGTCGGAACTCTTTGCAATGACAGGCTTTCCGCACTCGTAATGAAATATACTATTTTTCCGCAAGTTAGTTTAAGAAAGTTGTCAAGCACGATAAGTAAAGTATGTTGTTTGTATGAACTATGAACACTTAGAGAGAACTCAAATACATTGCGGATATTATTTTAAAATTGATGAATCCACTCAAATCAAGTATTACTTCAATTTCAGTTCATTCAATAAAATCTTGTCATGGCTCGTCGTTTTGACAAATGCGATTTCACAAACCGACCAAAGCAATAAGTACCATGGCTGCACTCGCACTCACTGGTAATAAGGGCTATTGTTTAAAAGCTCATGCGTTTATAGGTCGCGATGGATTCGTATAGCAGTAGCATTGCAATCAATCATGAATATTTCTGTGAACAAAGTGAAATTATTTTTCTCAGAGCTTTCTCTTTGCCTCATATACTTATTATACTTTAATTTATATATCTGAAGTATTTATTTTATAAAAAGTCACAAAAAATAAAAAGTATATTTTTTTCTGGTTATTTTTCTAAACTCATCAACTTACCCAAACAGTATTCGTTTTGATATTTTCTAACAACTTTAATGCCCACTGTAAAAGATTACGGGTTTAAATGTTTCCTTTTCTTTGAGAAAAATTGTTCAGTGTAATCTTTATTTTATGTTTAAGTATCTATGTACATCCTAAATGTATGTAAGTCTTGTTGGTCAACTACTAACTTTGAGATATAAGTCCCAAGGTGGACAAAAACGCGCAAGCTCAGTCTCCAAACCTACATGAAATTATAAATTTTCATCAAAAGTTGTAGGGATTCTCTCCCCCTTATTGATGAAAAGTTTAATAGTCAGCTCAGAAAATATACATACGCTAACCGTAGCGGCTTACATTAAGGTATGGCTTTAGTGAGCCAAATATACTATAGTATACAAAGCTGCCTTTGTTATGTCAAAGTACCTTTGATGAGAAAAATTAAAAGCCCATGCTTATAACTATACAAAAGTCTGAATATTTAGGAATGAAAAGATATAAAGATTTCAAGGCTAGAAATTTTCTATTTATTATGACGCCACATTCTAGTCCCAGATGTACTTGTCCACTGTATTATTATTTTTATTTAGGTTTCGCTAGAATAGCATTTTCAAAGATTACGTTCCCTATTTATGTAACTGCTGTTAGTAAGTATTTATTTATGGTAGTTTTACCAAATGCAAGCATCGACTTCAGGTATCCTATACGCTATTATGTAGGTCTTTAATTTGAAGGATCTAACCTGCCCCAGTTATTATCGTCAGCTTCCATAGAAAGATTGGTCCAAATCAAAGAGACCCCTCTAAAACACATAAAGCTGCTAAAACTCTTTAAGTACTCCTTATGCATGTTGAGGACTCAAGGCTCCGTTTTGTTCTCTGATGAGTACGAAACCCTAAAAAAGTAAAATAACACAACCAAAGAGATTTTGTTGTCGTACCCGCTCGCCTAAAGCAACAAATACAAAGGCTTAATCCTAGGATGTCGTGTAACGAGGACAGGGAACTGTTCCAACACTGTCTGACCATGGCTTAGCAAATGTATTGAAATTTAAAAAACATATATTATGGTTGCAATTTTTTTGAGTACTATTTGTTTAATCATAAATACATATATTATACTCACGTCTGTCTCCTAAAGGGGTACGCAGAAACTAAAAATTTTCATCTGCTACGATCCTGACCACTTTTGCCTCTTCTACATCCATAAGTCTGGTTATACAAACTCTTCAAATTCGGGTACTTTTGACTTTGCCCTTCTTCAGTATGTGGCCAATTTGGTCAGCATACGTTCTTCTACGGCGGCCGAGCCAAGCTTTATCTTCCACCCACGAACTTAAAATTTTTTGATTTTTATTCATTCTCTCTTTATGCCCAACCACCGTTTTTTTATTTCAGCAAGTGATATGGCAACTCTCATAGCGAAATCGTAGGGACTGTCCATTGTCCATTTATTTGTGAGGCAGTCTTTTCGATAGTCCATTTACAGCTTAACTAGAAACAGCTGAGACCTAGTGCTATTGGAATGTGAGAATTAAAACTTAGTCTCCATAAACGATGTGGAAAAATTGTGAAAATTTACAAAATAACATTATAATAACGAGTACGAACGACGTACATATACGACGACAACTCGTTGGAAAAATATATAAAATTTAATGGGGTGCAAATAAGAGCCTCCATTGATAACGTTAATTGGAATACAACCACTGATTACTCCACATATGCCTGGTGCACCCTTGACAGTTGGACACTGACCCAATAAACTGAGTCCTTTTACCAGGGCCCCGTCACTCGAGCGTAGCTGCCGCGATTGGTAATAATAATTAGGCATAACCAGAGTGATTTCCCGCCAGTGGGCTGCCACCCGGCGTCGCGCGTCGCGTCGTGCACGCGTGGTGTGTGTGGAACAGAACTCAATTACCTACGTTTAAATAATATATTTTTTAGTTGGTATACGGAAAACCGTTAATCATTATAATTTTGAAAGTATTAATTTAAACTAAATGTTTACCACCTTTGATTATTTAAGTTTACCACAATCCGAAGCGAAAAAGACAGTATCATGCAGACCGTTCACAGTTATTTTACCTCTGACAGCTGTTCTATGTCCAATACTTAAGAATCATTTTCGATCAGCCAAGAGGTAAATAAACTGTGAACGATCTGTAAACGGTAAATTAAATTTTATTTAATTTACAAAATATTGATTGATCTGTACATCCAATGATAATATCGTTGTGTACATCAATCAATATTTTGTAAATTAAATAAAAGAACTTGCCTACCAAAACTTTTTTTCTTTTCGACTCGTCGGTCGTGTCGACCCTATCGAAAACGCACGGCGGACGTGTCGCGCCGACGCCGCTATACCGCGCGCTGTACTTAGTATTATCAACGCTAAGTCGAACTCCTTAGATGCATTTTTGCATGTATTTCCTGACAGTAGATAGTGTAGCTATAGCGTAGCGTGCAATTTTGGTAGGTATTTTCGTTTTACAAGGAAGAGAAGTATCTGTTACGTAGTAACTACTATATAATCTGTGCTTTTACTTCAACTGATGGTAGGCTTCAGACGTGGCTTGTCACAGCCATAATGAGGAAACCATGCCGCCAAGCGACTCATCGAGATTGGCATGACGTCACGGGAAGCCGTACCGGGAGAGTGGTAACTCTACTTTTTAGGCCAGCGCACTTCATATTAGTCATCATTGACAATTCAAATGTAAAAAAAAAATGTGAATGTAAAAAAAGAACATGGATATCTTGATAAAACACTTGTACCTACTGTTTTACTGATATTATTATTTATATTTTAATATGTAACTTACACCGGTTTAAATAGTAGAATAGTAGAACTCTATATAGACTCTATATATAACTCTAGATAATATATATTACTATCTACAAAGATTTCTGTCATTCCTTGATAACGC
Source organism: Ypsolopha sequella (assembly GCA_934047225.1). NCBI lineage: Eukaryota > Metazoa > Arthropoda > Insecta > Lepidoptera > Ypsolophidae > Ypsolopha > Ypsolopha sequella. The sequence goes on from OW203987.1 coordinate 29,052,507, forward strand.
CGTTCAGTCAAACCGGTTGGAGTTGCATATTCAAGTTTATATTAGTGGAACAGTATAGTTTTTTGAAGAGGTTGATGATTTTTCAAAAATTTATGAAAATCTCAAGTACAAATCATTCAAAAAACATTATTTTAAATGAAACATTTCCTTTGGATATAATATATATATTCCTATAAGTGGGTAAATGAAACCGTAAGCATTGTTCGTAATTGTGACAACTTGTCAGACCCTAGAGTAATGAGATGAACCCTTTGTTACGCAACTAATTTACGTGACATATGAAGACCTTTATACAGCTCCTAACCTATAGTTTGTCTACTGTCGGAAGAGTGGAAGCTCAGGAAAAAATCATCTTTTTGATCTCATCAGGGTTTTTTAGAACATGGACAAGCTATTAGTTACATAACAAAATTATCCTATAGTGCACACTTTATAGGTCTGGAGAGCTAATAATGTTTTCTAACACGCTTTTAACAGAGTTAACACGCAAACACAGAGTTTTTTTCATCTTCTACTTTATATAGAGTTTTATTATTATTAATAATTTCTAGTAAATATTTAGAGAAGATGGCTGCTGCTTACGTTTAAAGGATTTACGTTTTAATCCCATAATTAATTCTTATTAAACCAAGTTGGCCGTAATTTTCTCTTTGAATATCTTAAAGCGATTATTAAGATATTGAAAGGTATTTAGATAAGTAAAATTGAATAGTTTTAGTTTAATTTCCATTTATGTTTGTGAAAGTTTTGTTTTTATATATAGGTACATAAAATACACAGATTTTGATAAGCATAAAAGTTACACCACATGTCTTAGCTAAGAAAATTTACTAGACTAAGTATAATCGGAAAAGTATTTGTTTATGACTTCATAGAATTTCAGGATCTGAATACTGTATTGCGATATCATAAATTATATCTACCCTTTGTGTGAAATAAGATTCAATAAGGCAGCTCCTGCAGACTTATAACAAATTTAACTAGTACAAACACTATCACGGACATAATTTTATTCTGCAGCAAAAAAATAAAACCGAAAAGAGCAAAAACCGCAAAAGCATCCAACGCTGCATATTATCGTGGCATAAGCGAGATGAAAATGAGTGTCACAATTTTTCATTATATTAAGTGGTCCTTGTTCCAAACGTTTTCACTTATGATAAATTGAATTGACGCGTTTGCAAATGACGTGTTAGGGCGGGGGTGACAAGGTTTCGGAGAAGGGGGTGACAAATTATACTCACATCGAGTGTTGCAGAAAACAGGGCGTTCAACGCTTTTTTGGCAATTTTTATGTAGCCGACGGATTGAAGGGATTTAATGTCTTTTTTGTGACGCGTTTTTTGTGTCTTGATGTTGAATGGGATCATTTTTTACGTGGGGGTATTTGCGAGGTTTACTCCGACTATTTGGTTTAAGAGTTTCATAAAATTGGAAATCTTGTAGCAAAGCTTTGGTGTCTACCCGTCCGGTATTATTAAAGAACGCGCGGCTCGACGTTAGAGCTACCTAGTAATAACAATTAGACCCCAGAAAAGAAACTATTTTTTCAATAATGTCTTCTCTTACACATTATGTAGATGATGAAAGAATTTTTCAAACAGAACACATAATCTGAATTGACAGAACCCGTTGATTATATTCAAAGTTTACTTGTCAGACTTTTGTGCCTGCGTAAAACTTATCACATTGATCGTTATGTTATCTTTTCATCAAAATAACGAGGTCATGTTAACTCTTAAATTTTCTTGGTTTTGTTTTAAACTGTTGGAACATGAACTAGATTTTGGAGAATAAGTTTATTTCTTTTTGGTCCAGAAAATGTATCTTTTTATCGCCGTTTTGTATCCAGAGCAGATGCTTCCAAATCCAAATCCTTCAGTTCTTGGTAACGTGCGAATCCTCCCTTTGATATTCTTTGCCATAAGAGTCTATAATATCTCACATTGCTTTGCAAGATCCTCTGTTATATCAACAATACCGCAGTAATCACTCTGAAATAAATATATGAAACCGTTATGAATCGGGTATGTATGTCATGACGATATTTTTTTTAATTTCACCGTTAGAAATGTGTTTTAAGTGAAACACGCGCTTTTTGAGAGCGCGCAATGTTTAGGTTGTCCTAACAGATAATCCCCTCAGAGGAGTTAAGGGCCCGTTTGTCCTGACATTAAGCACCTCATTTTGCATCAAATAGAACTGAACTCTATGATCTTCTATTGTAGTTTAAAATAGCGCGCTCTGAACCGTGGCTATTGGCAACCAAAACATCGCGCGCTCTTAAAAAACAGGTTTTTAGCTCAAAAAACGTTTTTACTGTGAAATTTTCGGAAGACTATCCGCAAAAGTACTTACTAAATTACATTTTTCTTAATTTCCTGTAATTTTTCTACAATTTGGTAATGTAAATATTACATAAAACGAAAAAAACATGAAAAATGGACTAAGTTTCGGTTTTTTTTTCGATCAGGCAAAGTATAATGAATCACGTTTTAAACCGCAAAAAAATCTGCAGAAAGAATGTATGTTAGATATTTATATATTTTTTCAGACACATAATATCACAATTTGGTGTTTAAAATTAATCAGAAAAGAGACAAAATTAGGATAATTTTTTTTATCGGATCTCTGGCCACAAGAAGAGAGAAAAAAATAAAGGTATTGAAGGTATTTTGGAAAAATATCATCTAATTCCTTCAATAACTCCCTTATTTCAAAATAATGAAATTTATTTTCTGAACTAAGTATACCACGTGAATATTTTCAAGACGTTAAAAAATTTTGTATTATTTTAGTCCAAAAACGGAAAACTGCCATCCACACCATCCTCAATAAGAAGCGGCAGTGGCTCAGGGTTACCAGTGGCTTTGCATAGAACTTTTTTGCGGAAAAGCAACCACAAGGTCGATTTTGACAATTAAAAACTAAGAAAAAATTTAAATAACACCTGAAAAAAAAAAGGTTGTATGAAAACTTTCACTCTAGGGTAGGCAGTGTCTACCCTGGCGTCATACAAACTTTCATTTTTCAAAGTGTTATTTAAATTTTTTCATATTTTTTAATTGTCAAACTTGACCTTCTGGTTGCTTTTCCGGAAAAAAGTTCTATGCACGCCACTGAGAGTTACCCTTGAAATCCAGGTTCCATCGTCGCTCGGACATGCACCAATGAAGAACGGTGAAGGAAAACATCGTGAGGAAACCTGCATGCCTTTAAAAAGCGTGTATTTGTACGCCCCGAAGTACGGCGATAGAGCTCACCACCCGATCACACTCGGACGTCAATGATACATGGTTGTACCGAGTGTGGACTGTGACTTGCATTTCACAGTGCGTACTTGAAACACTTCTGACACTCCTACAAATGTCGTGACGATGTTTATCATTATCAGTTTCGATGTCGTTCAAGCAACGCTAAAGCACGTTATTATATCACGCTCAAACTTTACAGACCACTACAGAACATTAATTAAGTTAGTGGTATTAGTTGTAACTCTGTCACCCAACTGAAGGAGAAACTTCTGAAACTCATGGTCCACTAGTCAGTGCCCACAAGCTTGCACGCGTGAAATATTAACCAAATCAATAAGCGGACTTTGTAAAGTTTGTGAACTTAAAGTAAATAAGACCATAGGCCCCTTTTCTGCAGATTTTGCAGTTTTACATTATAACAACATGAATCCTTGAGGTTTTAGAAGTGTTTCAGAGTATTAACTTTGAAATTTAAGTCACACTCCACCCTCGTACACCCACGTTTTACAGAAAATTATGACGTTCAATGAGTGGTGAGCTCACCGTAATTCGGGCAAAAATATTGACCAACAGTTTGCCGTGCCTTCTGACACACGCAGACCAAATAATAATAATAATAAATAAATAAATCTATTCATTTCAGGCTACAACAACAACCCATAATTTGTTAGTAACAATAGTTCTTATTCTAATATTAGTAAATAAATAAATCAGGCCCCTACGAGATCTAAACTCGCTTCCTACGGATTAGTGGTCGAATTCTTGAACCACTAGACCACAGAGTAATTTATTCGCGTTAAACCGTAAGATGTATGCTTTAGCCACTTTTCTCGGAGTTGTGGCTATAAAGTAATCAACTTGAAAGTTGGAATAGTTATAAAACTTACATGTCCTCACATAATTTCCGGGGCTTTTGCGTAAAGTATTTTTTTTTACTTTTTAAGGAGGGCCAAACCATAAGGCAGAAATTAATTTTCCCCACCAAGCGAAGTTGAGTTTGAAAAGGCGTTAAAATCTTTAATTTTGAAACAATTTTCTTAAAATGTTTGTTCCGTACACTTCAAAATGCTGAGTTTTTTTTTACAAAGTATGCAAATAGAATTAAATCAATTAAAATAAGGACATGTGAAAAAAAAAAGTAAAATTATACACTTTTAAAAGTGGGAACATTGCTATAATTAAAGATAAATTTAAACATTTAAGTACGGAACGTGACTAGAATTCGCATCATCTCTGTTTTCTACCCCAAGTTTTGCATTAACCACTGGCTGCAGATTGAAAATTGTGAGGAGATGAGATACGATTGTCTTGTTACATTGAGACAAACGAAATTTCAACGCAACCAAGAGTGAAGTCAAAACCAATTTATTGTTGAAGGGCTACAAAACCATAATTTTATATCTCCAAATTCTGCCAATGACAAATTCAGATCTACTGCCACCATAATCCATATACTTGTCACACTAGACCCGATCGTTAGACAAAAGCACAGCTAGCGGACTGAAAGGGTTGCTTCCGACACATCCAATTACTGATGATGGATGGCGTCAGAGCAGCCGATGAAATTCTAATCAAATGGCTCGACGATTATGAGAGCTCGTCGATAAAGTGGGGTCGAGATTGATTGGGAGCAGTTGAGAGGTTATTTAAAGTGTTTTCGTACTAGCTAACAGACAGACAGACGACCGCACACTAAAGTGTTCTTTCAAGGTTCTGCTTTTCGTTCTTAGTTACGGAACCCTAAAACTGAAGACTTCTCGAAACGTATTGAGATGTCGTTAGATTAAATTAAAGTTTAAAGCGAAGAAAGTAAAATATTTTTTCCAACAGATAAATTAGAAATGCCTCTCAAAGCGACCGATAATTTTTTGCAAGAAAAGTTTTTTTATACATTTTAACGGTCATCTAGTTTCATAAACCAACACGCTTGTCCTAAAAGCCCTCATGATGTATTACATTTATAAATACATAATTAATTGATGATTTATAATTTAATTTATTTAATATACAATATAACCAATTAATTTCATTTATTGACGATAATAAATTGAATAAAATACAATAAAAATTACGCGTATAATACTTTGTGTGTATAACAATCAATTACTCTCTTCGTACTTATTTTAACAAATTTATAAAAGTATACAAGATGAAAAAAAAAAGGTTTGCTGGAGGGAAAGAACCTAGTTTATTGATGAAAGTAAGTTTAACTCAAAGGAAAAAAACAGTCAAAACTGCTATCGTTAACATTAAGGTGTGTCCCTCCACCGACCATGTTTTACAATTACTAAGTAAAAAAGCGAGGTCTTCATTTTCAGAACAACAATAAAAATATATGAAACTATTGTTACGTTAGACGAATGCGTCCTCTTACAAGTATACAGGTTAAATACACACAAAGAATAGTAGTTATATTATAGAAAAAAATATATTTCGATTTTTGTTAAGTTACACATATTTTTATGGAAGAGCTTATTTTTTTTTTTTTCAATTTCATTGTTGGCTCCTCATTAAAATTTGTTTGTAAAGAAAGAAAGAAAGAAACAACGGAATTTATTGCCAAAAAAAATACTGTAAAAAATAAAAATAAAAGAAAGATATTATAATACTAACTTAAATTCTAACAAATTAACGAAGAAGTCAAGTAACTTACAAAATGAATTACTTATAAATTAAGTGTTTCATGGTTAACCATACATATCCTTAAGCTAGCATACATTAAACAGCTTTTGTTTGGTAAAAGGTGGCCCGCTCAGCATTTGCTGTCGGAAACTTGTCGAGAGATCCTACAGCGCTGATTTTCAGCGAGCCTCTTTGTTTGGATACGTTTAAGTTTGTATTGGATCATTTTGCAGCGGGCGCTCTAGTTAGGTTATTACAGTAAAAGTAGGGTATAAATGTTAGCAGCTATGAACTGGTGTGTATTAAAAGTTTATAACATGTAAATAAATAATAATATATATATAAGTAATAGGACAATTATGAAGGATAATGTGCACATGAAATAATAGTAAAAAATGATGTACAAATTTTAATTAATGGGTGCCTTTGCCGTCATCAAGGAACAACAGATTGGCATTTTAATATATTTATATTTATTATTTATTCTATATTATATAATATTTGTCTCCAGTTTTCTGCTGTTTAATAACTAAATTTACACCCTGTATTCACAGACTGACATGAATGCTTTGGGTGGTGTGCATAGACAATTGCACACACTGCTTTGAATTCATGTTTGGAAACTCGAAGCTCTGTTCATGCATGACGTCATGTTGGGCCATTAAGTGTGAAGAACAAAACTGTATACGCAAGTCTATGAAATGCAATGTAGGTCACAAAACTTGATAGTGTTTAATTTCATTTGTTTTATTTAACTGGCAGAATTTCTTGAGCCACGATCGTGCCTAATACTAAAGCAAAAACTGTAAGTTAACTACCTTGACTCATTGCTGTAACAGGAATCGAACCTCTAACTTCAACAACCTCTCTACTTACATAAATGTTGTTGGTGTTATTAGTTTATTTATCTACTTTATATAACTCAAACATATTTTCATTGACCCAAAATAAATCTTAAATAACATTAAAATTAGAATAGACCTATAAATACAAATAAAGTATAAAGTAAGCTATATACATGCATAATTTTAAAATTATTAGAATAAATAAAAAATGCTGGCCAGATCACCACCGTCGTTCGGTAGTAAGTAAGTAAGTAAGTAAGTAAGTAGCGTTTATTCATGAACATGTGTCAAACAATATAAATAGGTCTTAAAATTAGTTAACAGTACACTCCATGTTCTACCCATATGGGCATATGAATATTAATTAGCAGACACCCAATTATAATAAAGTATTATCAAAAGAAATGAAAAAAGTCTAGTGTACCCAGAAGGCTGGCAGCATTGCCTCGCTGAATATAACAGTTGCTACATACAAACTTATATAATTTATGTTGAGAGCTCTGGTCTGCCAACAAACTGTTGTACAGTTTGGCGGACATTATTAATGTTTGTTTGTAGTGTGTAAATTTGTTTATTAAATTTGGTCGCTTGGTGCCCATTACGGTCCGGGTCTTAACAGACAAAGATAAATAATCATCTACCCATCCCCACACTTATATTTAAAAACCTACCTACTCAATACATTACATATACACCTTTTTTTTTTTTATTCTTCTTTTGTCTTTTACTTCATTTGTCTGTCAATCATCTACTCCATTTTATGACATTTGTAACTTATTATCTTTATTTTACCTAATTCCACTGACGCCGACATCAAAAGTCGAAATATATCTGGAAGTAATTATTGTGATAATGTGTTTTTATAGATATATATAGTTTAAACTAAATAAAAAACAAATAAGTTTTCTTTAATATTAAATTTGTTTATGAAATAAATGTCTTGAAAAAAAAAAGTCTATTGTAAATTAATTGTCATCGAGGATCAATAATTCAGCTGGTCAATAGTGATTTAAACAGCAATATGATCGCAGTCTTGTACACAGCGCCGTGTATACAGGTCGGGCGTATACTTGGAGAAGTCAGTCTTCTGTCTCTTCGATTTTAATATTTTATAATTATCTTGATTTTGGATTTTACCGTCGACAAAATTGACTGCCGAAATGCCGTCACTGGCATTTAAGATCACATCATGAATTTTCTTTACGTTGGTAGACTCATTACTTCATCACAAATCCATTGATATTTTCATATATAGTTTATTTACTGATTAGATATATTTATTTGTATATCATTGTTATTATATGTATATATAATATTATGTTTATAATTGACAGCAGGACGTAGAAATAAATTGTGTAAGTATCTCAATGTAAGAGTATATTAATACAATATACGAGTAAGTAGTTAGGCATTATGTATATGTATATTCACTTTATTAGGTTTACTTTTATTTATTTTGAAAATTTAGTATCCCACTTCCACATTACATAAGATAATACTTTCTTCACAAATCGCTTTAAGTGGTAAGTTCGCCCTTGTACAACATTGTGTGTTCAAAACTCTCTAATCAACTTTTTATTTAACCGTGTATAATAAAGTGTGTAAAGATTAAAAATCTTCTCTCAATCTTGCTATATGCAATCGCAAATGTAATACGAGTATCAAACAACTTTATCACAATGACAAAAGGCACGAACGCATGCTAGAAGCATTCAACTGGTGGACCACTTTTGAGCCGCGAGATTTGAATCCAAGTATTATTTTAACGAAGGTTGTTACAATAAAACACAGCGACCAACGACCACACATAAACAAAATTCAAGTAAACGAAACCACAAGACTAGCGTTCGTGGGCACACTTCAACTATTGAAACTGCTGGACCATCTGCAAACCTACTTAGCTGAATGCCTCGTAGATCAAGGAATTCCTTGACGATGACACAGTACAGAAAAGTAACAGTATTACGTCTGGGTAGTGTTCTTGAGATAAGGCTCGGGAGACGTACGCATTAGGGCTGCCCACATAAATTCGCGGGAGTCTGGTGTGGTCTCACACTCTCCGTGTCCGTACTTAACTGCGGCGCACCCCTTCTACCGAGGTATGCCAATATTTAGATTTGTATTTTTTTTTATTATTTTTATTTTTATTCCTGGGGACTAAAGAGGCCGACTTCGGTGAATCATAAAATGATTTGAAAGTAGGATAGACTCCGAGATTTTTCACGCGTGCAAAAGAGACGGCATTAGAACAGAATCATTATGTGATTCTTACGAAACGGCCTTTTTAGAGGACCTGATGTGCTGTTGGCCTTCTGACCTTTACAACATTACTCGGACAAAAGAAGGGAACGGTGAGTGCGCTCACCTCCTGGGAGATTTGGAATGTGCGTTTCAGCCGTTTTATAGGAAGACTGTTATTATAATACTGTTACTTTTCTTTACTGAGGTGCTACTTCTGTTTGTTTTTTTTTAATTCTGTTCTGATGTTGACATTAGTTTAAGTTTTTAGGTTCATACACAAACGTCACCTTAAATTATACTTTTATACAGTGCTACAAGGATCTTATGGCGCGTGGATTGGTTGTGTCCAAATTCGGAACTAACGCCGCTACCATACTCCTAGTTTCACAGCTGCGCCCCCTTGTCACTGTCATCCAAGCGCCATCAGATCCTTGTAGCACTGTATCTGATTCCGTACCTACTCTAAAAGAGATCAAACACAGTCATGCATGTGACAGTTGACAGTTGACTGTCAAACATGACAATTTTTCCTAAAATATTCAACAAATTGTGCTTACAGTAATATTTTTTTATTTTTATTACTTTTGTTTAAATACTTAGGCACTATGCCATGGGTTTACGCTTGCCTGATGGAAAGCGTTGATAAGACCTAGAATGAGCGGCGCTCACCCAAAAACTAGAAGAGTGGCAATAGTCTTGCCAGGGACTTGCGCAAAATTCTACGGAAGTCGGTAACAGACGAATGACTGATACTGATAAGTAAGGACAGCAAAATTGATTACTTGGCTCGTACCTAATACTTAGATCCTGACTGTTAAAGCGTGATAGATAAAATAAATGATGTTTATTATTAGTGCCTGTGTGCTCGTACGAGCACACAGGCACTAATAATAAACATTAGCTCGTACTCAATATCACTCGTCTTCTTAGGTCTTAGGATCAAACTGTTTACGCAGGGCCGGGTTAATAATCTCTTTTGCTGACTGTACTTAAAATATAAGATTTTAAGTAGAACATTAATGCCGTTTTCATTTATTTCTTGGCCAATCATTTTATTTTGAGTAAGGAATAATTTGAATAGAAATAAAATTGCTTGAATTGCCAAAACCATAGGAAAAACTAATAAAGGGTATGTTATAAAATAAGAACGAGACGAAACCCGGTACGATCATATATTTAAGAACCGTTTAGCGTTATGTATTTTGGCTACGTCTACAGACGCCATAACAGTTTTCAGCACTATATACCTTCAATTTCTCTTCGAAAAGGCTTTTCATCAGTTTCGTATTCCTTTGAAATAAAACTTACTTTTGCTTGCTAAATTTCTACGCATCATTTGTAGCAATAACGTGAAAACGTGATGTAGTAATACTGCTTCCTACAATCGTTTAATTTTGAGAACCATTTTCTTGTTCTGTAATGTCCTTGTACGAATTAATAATAAATTCTTGCTCAAAGGTAAAATACATAAATTATTAAAAGCGTAAGAACGGGGCTTCTTTTAAAGGTATTTTTATACTTAAAGAAAGTCCCTGTGATAGTGGAATGAGAAATAATTTGGTGGGTAAATCAATATTTTGTATTTGTATTGTACTGAAATTATAATTTTTTGTTTGATTAACTGTAATAGTAATTTTAATATTGGCCTTGAGCCTGAAACAAATTGTTAATCGATTTCGGATCGCACCTGCGATGGCAGCGCCATGCCGCGGTGAGCGTGGGAGACAAGGCCGACAGCTGTCAGATTTGCGCGCGCTTGCTTGCCGGTTGCAGAAATTGTTTTTCGGATTCGCGTCTCTCCGTATTTTCTACAAAATACGTCGATGATATTCAATGTAAGTGTTTTCCCTTCTTACAAAGTCGATGAATTAAATTGAATTAGCATCCCTTAAGAGCCTATGCGAATTTTATTTTGTCACTGTCACTCCAAGCGAAAAATCGCGCAAAAATGCGTTAGGAGCGGTTTCAGGGCAAACGGGAAAAAAGTTGGTTTTATATTTCTATTCAAAAAACTAAACTAGCTAGCAAAATTTCCAAAATCAAAAATCTAGATATTGTTAAAACCCATCTAATAAAATATGTTTGAGTTCTGTACATGGCTGCTACTCGTAAAACGAGGAGAAAAAGTGCGTTAGAAGACCTCATTTCAACAAATTACTTCTATCGAGGAAAGTTTATCCAAACTTGTTTTTCAAAATCAAATCCCTAGATTATATAGTCGAAATGCATATACCAGAAACTGATCTTAATTTTCCGTGTATTTCACAGAAAAGAAACACCCGCATTTTTTTCGCATATCGCTTTTATAAAACTTGCTCGTGACGCACCTTGCTGACTATTGGCTCTGGGAAAAAACTATTGGCTAGCGTAAACACGGCTACCGTACAAAGCAAACCCGTTTATTACGTTATTTTTAATTAGGTCACAGAAGATATCTACGTTAAGGTTATCAAGTGACTGCGTAGATCTAAAATTATAAACCAGATAAAAAGTCCAACTAAGTTTTTCACAAAAAGATAAAATAACCAACGAAAACAACGACATAAATACTAAAAATAAAATAAATAAATATAAATAAACAAGCATTCAAAATACAATTATTAACATAGACAAAATGCAGCCGTCTTGCAGCATGTCAGTTACTATTAATCTGAACTAAAATCAAAATGAACAATAGTTTGAACGAATATTTTGTTAATACAAAAAGCCAAATTTTGTGGTAACCGGTAACGTGTTACAGTTGAAATAAATTTGTATACTGGAAAGATCTAAGTACACACATATATGGCTGTGACTGGTAGACAGACGCACAGTAACAAGTTCGTTATATGACTTGTACTTCTGACATTTTTCCCCAACCGCACATTGAAACAATCTTCACCTACGCGTGTGCCCAATTTTTCCGCGAACGTAAGCCGGAAATAAATCAACGGTCTAATACTCCCATTCCCTGATAAAACAACGCCGTAATTTCATGTGAAACTGCCATTAATGTTTTTTTAACACTTTCTAAAAAAATTGCTGAGTTTTCTTCGCCTCGACCGACATTTCTCATGTCTTTATCTTGTGGTAAACGCTAAAGTGTGATTACATTTTTCGTGAGTTATGGTAAGTACTGTAAACGACCATACGAGGAAATGTATTTGGCTTAGCTCATTTTATTACAGTTATTAATAATACTGATCGGTTGACCTTTTTGCTTGATCTAGAAAATTAGCGCAATTTTATTTAATGGCAAATTCAAATTAAAATAGTTTATTTTGCAAAGTAAGTACATGTAATACACTTTTTACACGTCAAATTTAATCTCATAAAAAGATATGTAATGAAATAATAAATGTACATGAACTAGATTAAAGGTTTATTTAATTTATGTAGCAATATACAGGATGAATTTTTGAGACGGGACAGTAAGGGCAGGTACCTTAACCGTTATAGTTACAGGAAAACGCTTTTAGAAGACTATCCATAAATTTTTAAGATATTCTGAACTGCATTTACAGATTTTGGAAAAATTGTACAATCAGCAAGAAAAAAGTCATTTTAAACAAAAACTTTTTTTGATGCCAATCGATCCTGTTTCTTATAAGAATCAAAAGTCTCTACTGGACCGACTGAGGTTTGAGTACTAGAAATGTCAGAAATCGCAAAAAAATGCTTTTTCAAGTGACTGGGAAACACCCACTTCAAGAGCGACATATCTGGACGATATCTCTGGATCAGATTCCACATAGGTTAAAATAGCAATCTCCGTGTCTATGTCCAGTACACGAGGCTGCCGCACTAACTTCTTTTTGAATGAACCATAGTCTTTGAGATTCTTCAAAAGGTTTGTAATTATTCGCGTACCACACCAATGCAGATTCCGTGTTCCTATTATTAACAAAATACGCTTCAATTAAGTCCAAACGTTTGCGATTTAAAGACATTTTTTAACAAGAAGTACATAAATTACAACTAACAATCTAGAATTTTCTCAGCAAAAACATTAGAATGACCTGAAATAACCCAAGAATTCGAATCGAATTCGAAGTTTGAAATTATAACTTTTTTTTACTTACCTACTTTTTCAGCCAGTATTCTTTATAGCGGATTATGGTGGATCTACCCATTACAAAAAGTTTGGCTAATTTGAGGTATGACTCTTTTTCCCAAATGTATGGGAAAAGTTTTTTGCGATTTCTGACATTTCTAGTACTCAAAGCTCAGTCGGTCCAGTAGAGACTTTTAATTCTTATAAGAAACAGGATCGATTGGCATCAAAAAAAGTTTTTGTTTAAAATGAATATTTTCTTGCTGACTGTGCAATTTTTCCAAAATCTGTAAATGCAGTTCAGAATATCTTAAAAATGTATGGATAGTCTTCTAAACGCGTTTTCCTGTAACTATAACGGTTAAGGTACCTTCCCTTACTGTCCCGTCTCAAAAATTCACCCTGTATATATGATCAAAATGATAGGTAAAATATATATGATACAAGGTTAAATCCAATCAACCGCCCGAATCCATACCGGAATTGAATGAAATTTGAATGAAACCATCAATTTTTATCAGTTAATACTAAAACAAAAAAACACAAATATATCAAGTCTTCATAAACTGAAAATTTCTACAAATCGTACAGCAATTTGAAAAAAAAAACATTAAAGCATAAACTAAACATATTCACAAATTTAATGCAATGCAAGTCACTGTCCACACTCGTACATCCACATTTCACCGGCGATTATTACGTCCTAGCGTATGAGTGGTGAGCCCTACCACCGTACTTTGGCTTGGTACCATCCTCCCCGGTGGGTCATCCCCGGTACCGGGGAGGATGGGAAAAAAAGTGTTATCGTCCCCGGTGAGAGCCACAACGGGGACGTTGGCACAGACCAATTGCCATCGCAGTGCCATCAAGGAAGATGGCATAAACCAAGAGCTATCGTACCCGGTTAAACAAAGAGAGAGACAAAGATGAATACTTAGTTATTACTTACTGCAAAAAAATACGATCACAAATGAAAAAAATTGCTTTGTATATTTAATATTTTTATTACTTAACATACTCTCGTAAGCAATGAACTAAAAGTTTATGTCATCTTCCTTGGTGGGTACCGTGGAGGACGGTACCAAGCCCGTACTTTGGGGACAGATTTGACTTACAGCTTAACGTGCCTTTAGAAGCACGCAAACCAAACACAAATGTGCTCCTAAGGGATTTGAATCCGTGACGTCCGGATTAGTAGTCGAATACTCGAACTACTATAACGCAGAAGCGGTCATAATTAATTTAAACATTTCAGATTATATGACCATTAATCAATCATACGTCACTTACAAAAAAGGAAAAATCATCAATCTTCGTAATAGAAAAAGTCTTAGTGCTCTTGAGACTTACAATTTTCAAAACAATGTAGGTTGATTTGAAAAAATAGGGCCTAGAAATCATAACAAACGAGCCCTATGCCCTCTAGATTAGGATCTTCTTTTTTGGGTCATGCCTTTAGAAAAATCCGCAGGCCCAGAGCATTTTTTACGACCCATATTGTACTCCCTTAAGTATTAAGAGTATTAGAACTAAATTAAACAGAGGTCTTAAATGTGCAGTAAATTTACGGTGAAAAGTGGATTCTCTTCTAGCAAACCAATTTTGAGAGTGATATGTTTGCTTAAGATAGGAAGGGTTGTGATAGGAGTTCAAATAAGTATATTATTGTTTCTTCGACGTGAAAACAATAAAAAGACATGGTATATTAGTAGTTGCTTACGTACGTGCTCTTCAATATATAAGTATTCACCTGGATATGTTGATTTTACTGAAAATACTTCAATTTGGAAACCAACCGTGCTTTCCCGAATAAGCCTTGTATTCTTTTGTGTTTTATTTGTAAATAAAAAGGTAATTTTTAAAAGAATATCTGTCTCTCTTTGATACACGATTACTTGCATTTTCCTGCATCCAATAAAATTGCAAAGATATTATGCTCTCCGTCTAACTCCAAATAAATTAATAAAAACACCTCGAAATCGTCATTTTTCTGAGCGGCCGCGGCCTGCTTTCACTGTGCAGTATGAACAAGTGTAAAATTAAAGCATTGTAGCAGGACATATTTCTTTGAATAATACAGCTAAGACTATCTTTGATATTACGAAAAAACTTGACGTCTCAGACTTTAAGAATTTTATTTGAAGTTAAAATAGTACATTGTTCACCGAGGGAAGAAAGGGGAAGATTACCAACGAGGGTGTAGTTTGAGGCCCGAGGCGAAGCCAAGGGCCTCAATACACACGAGTTGGGAATCGCACTTTCTCCCGAGTGATACATAGTGCTTTATACTACACCTGCGAGGAAATAGTATCATTTTACTTTTAATCAAGATACAATAAAAGAAACCGACTGACTCGCGTGCGATTGTCACTTTTTTTTTTTTTTTCATTTTCCCACTAAGTGGAAAGGCAAAGGGATCTTAGCCCATACAGCCATGTTTGACGTTATAGTTTTTTATGTTTATATGCACTATCCTCTTCTGTTGAGGATCATCTGAAAGGTCTGTCCTGTCTAAGTCACTGTCCTGTCGTTTCCGCTATAATGATAGCCTTGTAACGCAAATACAACAGGGTTAGAAAAAACACACGAAAAGGCACAGCCCGCACTTTTGTTCCATTGAACAACACACTACACAGGTTACGGCGATTTTAATTCACAATATCCTATCACTATTGTTGATCAAAACACCCAAAATGCAATATTTTTTCAATAAAACAAAAAAACGACGCCATCACGTCTTCGCGCCTTTTTTCCAACCTTTTATTTCCTTCTTATTTTTTATTATGTGCAGGAAAAGCAAGTGGCCAGTATCATTTTTCGAGTTTTATGTACGAGTTCGCAAAATAATACTGGCCACTTGGCCACTTGCTCATTCTTTATGTTATTTAAAAAAAAAAAAAAGCACGTTAACAATGGATTTGCATATACTTTTTCTGCCCGCTCAAGCACGTTAACAATGAATTTTCATACACTTTTGCCGCCCGCATATTTGTATGACAGTAATGACGTACTTTCTGCATCGTTTTCAACAAAGAAAGAAGGTACTTTCCGAGCAGGTGTAGTATAAAGCATATTTTGTATCTCTGCATAAGTTCAAATATTTTGCAAGATGGTGATGTCAGGAAAACTGGCTAGATAGACAATTTCTACGCTATTCAGTAGACTGTTGTTTGACATGTGTTTTGTCTTAGAATTTTAATTGTTTACAAATAATCCACCTGGAACTAATAAATATTTCACAAATTTTGATTTTATTTCGCCTGGAAACTGAGAAATATTTATTTCATGATTCATTAATATTTGAATCAGTTTTATTGAAATGTTTAAAAATTTGTAGGCAACATACAGTTCGTCGTGCTTTAAAATACGTGCAAAAATAAAAATAAATATTAAAGTTGTCGACATTCGATAAAATGTTATGTATGTTGCTTAAAAAGTTATTTACACGAAAAATGTTCTCTATCAAATTATTTAATGTGTCCTTGAATAAATACGAAAATGACGGAGGATTAATAATTATACTCGTGCTTCGTCCTCGAGATTAGATATAAGTACACATGTAGTATCACACATCGTGTGGCCATTCCTGCACTATAGTTGAAAGAAAAAAACAATCTACCTACATATTTTTTTTTTTTTCGTCTGTAGGTAGTTACTGTCCCGACCGCCGATCATCATTCACATTTTAGTGCTCGGCTGTTCCGCACGTTTTTTAAGTCCCGGGTATTTGAAACCGTAAAGATTGTGAAATGCTTAAAAGAAAGCATTCTGAGCATAGTGGGTAAGAATATATTTCACATAAACTGAAGAAATTGGAGAGAAAAATTAAGAAAGGTCGTCGCAAACACCGAACAGAAGAATCCACTTTGCCTTCACCCGCAGGTTCACGGAATTGTACGCCTTCGCTGATACACCTATCAGGTGAACATTTTTTGAGTGTAAAAGTAGTGAACCTTTACAGTTTTATCAACAAAATAATTAAAACAACAGATACTCGGACAGTACTTTGGTCTGTACCATCTCTGTTATCAATCAATAGACAAGTCTATACAGGTTTGCGTGTTTTTTCTTTGGAATTGCACTACCTGGAAATAGTATTGCGAACAGTACTTTGGGCTGTTTCTTTACTATCGGTGTGGGCACTAGCCTACCGACTAGTCTTTTTTCGCTGAAGAAAAATCGTTTACAGTTTTATCAACAACATAATTAATACAACAGATACTCGGACAGTACTTTGGTCTGTACCATCTCTGTTATCAATCAATAGACAAGTTTATACAGGTTTGCGTGTTTTTTCTTTGGAATTGCACTACCTGGAAATAGTATTGCAAACAGTACTTTGGGCTGTTTCTTTACTATCGGTGTGGGCACTAGCCTACCGACTAGTCTTTTTTCGCTGAAGAAAAATCGTTTATTTTTCGACTACTGGCAGCGAAAATTTACAATCACGAGAATCTTGTGATGGAGGATCAAGCGGACGAGATTATCGTAATACAAGATGGAAATGGTTCTGCCGTCAATGTTGCTACCGCATCAGTGGCACAAAATAGTGACGTCACGCGACGACGGGGTGGCGGCGCATCACCTACGCACGGAGATGCGAATATCGGCTCAAACAATGAAACCGTCGCTGCGGTCGAGACACCTGTTCTTGATACTAAACTATTAGAAATAATAGGCGAGGATCTGTCTTTGCGGATCCGAAAAACGATATTGCGGTACGTTTTGATTATATATCTACGAATGGGATAACGAAAGAAATCCGAAAAGAGTTACTTAGTAAATATCTAGTACCAGGCAACTGCTCTCTTATTGATGCTCCAAAGTTGAATCCGGAGATGGCGGCCGCTTTTACAGAACTAAACTCTAACAGAGACAGAAGCAAATAGCTAGTGCGATTGCCTGCTTAGGAGAAGTAATCACCCTAGTGCTTTCTATGGAAGAAAGAAATACCGCCCTTTTGCAGTTACTGATGGATGTCGGTCGGATTTTGTGTGACGGACAACACACGGATTCAATAAACAGACGCAGTTTTGTCCTTTCTACTTTAAAGAAGGATTTGGAAGATCAAGTCCAAAAGACTAGCATTGGCAATCTCCTTTTTGGGAAGGCCCTTGCTGATACCTTGAAAACTGCAAAGGCAATAAATAAATCCGGAGCTGATTTAACCGCCACTTCGTAAAATTACGTTGCGAAGCCTCCACCATCAAAGATGAAGCCCTTTCAACCTGACAGGTCTTTAAACTGGAAACCGCCTCCCCGAGTCGCAGGCAGGCAGTCGAGCATAGTACTATGACGCGACCATCTATGACGCAAGCTTGCACCGCCGCCCCACCCCCCGCCGCCACCGCCCCCGCGGCCGGCCCAGTTCTCGAGGAGCCAGCCGCAGCGCGCGGGCACATCGAGGCCCTCGCAGCCGACCTACCCTCGAGCCGTCGCTAAACATGGTAAAGTACGCCGGCAGATTGTTTTTACTTCTATGATCAATGGTCAAAAATCACAGATGACCCAACTATCCTTTCATGGAAAAAATGATATGAGATCCTTTTTACACAGGCCGTGGTACGGTACCAGACGCCTTTAGAGCCATCTTATTCTAAAGCTGAAAAAACACTTTATAAAGAAGTTATCAGTATCAGTAATTTAATTTCTATTGGTGCCGTTTCTAAATGCCAACCCTGCGAGGGCCAATACATATCAAGTATTTTTCTAACCCCAAAACCAAACGGTAGTTATAGTTTTATTCGAAACTTAAAAAATGTCAATAAATTCATTATAGCTATGTGTACTGGAAAATATGTGTATATAGGATATGTGTAGTGTTAAAACTCATAACAAAAAAACTGTTTCATGAGTACATTTGATTTTAAAGACGCATATTTTTTAATTAAAATATGTAATAAATCAAAAAAGTACTTAAAATTCATATGGGACCAAGAACTATATGAATTTAACGTTCTTGATGACCTGTCTTATAGAATCTATTTATAAATCATGCTTAAATAATCTAAATGATACAAAATACTTGTTGCAAGCTTTAGGTTTCATTATAAATTATGACAAAAGTACCATAAAGCCAAGTACTAATCATAAGTTCTTAGGCTTCATTATACATTCCGAAAATTTTCAAGTGACGTTGTCTCTCGAAAAAATTTGTAAGGTACGTAAACAGATACAAAAATTCCGCAAGCTAAAAAGATGTAAAGTTTGCGAATTTGCAAAATTGTTGGGTCTGCTTACATCGGTTTGCCCAGCTATCGAATACAGCTGGCTTTACTGAATATCTTTCTAGTGATTTTAATTGGTGGTCTGCAGCTGTCAATAGACCATTCTACTCCTTGTAAATCTTTAGCGATGCCTCAACTAAGGGGGGATGGAGGGCCGCGTGCGATGGAGAGATTGCTAGTGGATTGTGGAGTGCGGAAGAGCAATTGAAACATATTAATGAATTAGAGATCTTGGCAGTTTATTTTGGGTTAAATGTTTTCGCCATAACTGTCACAATTGTCAGATTATATTACTTATCGATAGTACAACCGCGATTGCATACGTTAATCGTATAGGCGGTGTACAGTTTCCCCACCCGACGCAGGCGTCGAGACTTATGCCAGTGGTGTGAAGCTCGACAGATAAATGTATATGCATCGTATATAAGTTCGGCTGATAATGCTGTTGCGGATGCTGAGTCGAGACTTATACATCCAGATATCGAGTGGGAATTCTCCGATAGAGCCTTAGAAGGATACCATCTAAATTTAGATATCCCAAAATAGGTACCTTCGATAGTCGAATAAAAAAAAAATGCGAGAAATATATATCATGGCACAAAGATCCAGATGTTTTTTCTATTCGCTTTCACAGTGCCATGGTCGCATTTTTTACTTTTCTGGATTTCCACCATTTTCTCTCATTCTAAAAATAAAAATTTGCAAACGACAAAGCTAAAGGTATTCTTGTTATCCCATATTGGCCGACGCAGCCATGGTACCCATATTTAATCAACTTAAAATTTCTGAACTCGACGTTCACCGACAGCTTACCTTGGTTGCCGGAGTATTGTCAGGAGCTCGATGTTTGGAAAAGGGTTCTCACAAGAGTCAACACATGTAATGTTAGCCTCTCTTTAACTCAATAACTCTTGACTTTGATAACTCAATAAAACAGTACGATGTTTGCTTGAAGAAGTGGTTCACATTTTGTAATGAACAAAATTTAGTTTTTTATGAGGCGTCAATACCAAATAATATATATCATAAAATTTTTGACTTATCTTTTTCAAGAAGGTGCTCAGTATAATAGCACTTTGAATAGTTGCAGATCTGCACTATCCCTTATTTTTTTAACAAGTTTTTGGAAGAGATAAAAACTTAAAACATTTTTTCAAGGGCATATTTCGGCTACGTGCAACATAGCCCAAGTACAACGTAATGTGGTACAAATCTCAGGTCTTACTTTTCTTAGCTGGATGATACCTTAACGAAATTCTAGGCTTAGAAAAGCTTACTAAAAAACTAGTCACTTTTTTGGCACTGGTTACTGCTCATCGAGCACAAACAATTACACAAATAAACATTAAAAACATAACAATACATTCAGATAAAATCACTATTATGATTCCTGATTTAGAGAGTAGGATCTTTCCAACTATATCTAAATTTACCCTTTTTATTTTTGAAGAAAATCTTAAAATACGCCAGGAAAAACGTTATTAGCATACTTGAAAATTACTGAAGGTGTACGTCATTCCGAAAATTTGTTTATCAGTTTCCGGAAACCTCACAATACGGTAACTGTACAAACCATCAGTCGATGGATTAAGCGGACATTAGAGGAGAGTGATATTGACGTCTCGATCTTTACGGCGCCCAGCACAAGGCATGCGGCCACCTCAGAAGCTAACAAGGCGTAAATATTGAAACAATTCGTAAAACTGCGGGATGAAGCAGTAGCTCCACCGCTTTTTCCAAATTTTATAATAGAGATATTCATAGCAATATTTCAACAGACGCATTTGCCAGAAGTATTATTAATGATTCCTTCAATTAATAAATAATAAGTCAGTATGACTTGTTTATTTTCAATTTTAAATTTTTACCGTATTACAAATGCTTCTCACCAAATGTTTGTAATAAGGAATAAACATGAATGTAATCTAAATTTTTTTAGTTAATTACACATATTAATTACATATATTTGTGTTATGGAATTAAGAACTTAAAGTAAATATTTTGTTTAAATAATAAATGAGACATGGGATTATGAGGGAGTCACCCTTTTAGAAGCAGCTTCTTTTTTCACGACTACAAATCTCTAAATATCTACATGTGTACTTATATCTAATCTCGAGGACGAAGCACGAGTATAATTAATGATTAAACGAACTTACCTGTACGTGAAGTTCAATCATAATTATACGAAGTGCTTCGTCCGAAGAGATTAGATCCCTCCCCCCCTAAATTTTCAATTAATCCCAAAAGACGTCGTGAAAATAACATGATATGGTAGCTCTTAACTAAATGATGATCGGCGGTCGGGACAGTAACTACCTACAGACGAAAAAAAAAAAAATATGTAGGTAGATTGTTTTTTTCTTTCAACTATAGTGCAGGAATGGCCACACGATGTGTGATACTACATGTGTACTTATATCTAATCTCTTCGGACGAAGCACTTCGTATAATTATGATTGAACTTCACGTACAGGTAAGTTCGTTTAATCATTAATTATTCTGGCGATTAGTCCGCGTGACTACTTTCGTGCGAAGAACTTTATTTATCATACAAGTTTTGTATGTATAACAATTAGGTAACTCAAATATACTGTAGTTTGTAATATTTTCTTTTTGTTTCTGTGTTTCTGTAAACATGTGCAATAGATGTATATTCAGATTTTTGTAATTAACACGTCAGCTTATATAAGGTAGGATCGTACCGCGAGTCTATTGTATTCAATTGTCATCACAATTCAATTCTACGGGTTAATATATTAGGTGCTACTTATGTTGCATGCTTAATAACGTTACCCTGCGAGGTGTCCACGGAATACCAGCGTCGTGGTACATAATGGTGCCATGACACATGCTGAGTGGAGGCCTTTACGGTGTCACTTCTGTTTTGTTTGTTATTGATTATATTGTATTTTAGTTGTGTGACATCAATAAAGCTTTTTCTATTTCTATAAGTATAATATTCATGTACTGTTGAATATACAATACACATATTGCTTTTTGATTTGGCACACAATCAAATATTTCCTCCCCTTACACATACCTTTCTCTAACTAAATCTTGTACTTTTGAAATGGAATCGATTCGCACGCACCGCTCTGAGACCGCTTATCCAGCTATTATAAAAAGGGTATTATTTAAATGGATAGCATAGTATTGGTATTTTAGTGAGCAGACAAATAAATCTGTGAGCAGAAATAGCTAATTGATCAGCATCCTGGCAACATGGCCAGGAAACATTTCAAAATCAATCAGCAATTTACGTAATTCTGGATAGCTGTAATTATTTTTGTGCAGCATATTAATTATATAAACTGCAATGTGCTGCTCCTGTTTAGTAAAATGTTGGTAAGCACTCAGAAGGTAAGCAAAAAAATGCATTTTTCATTTTGCAATTGCTTCGGCGCTGCGGAAAGTGCAGCCCCTTTGCCCTTGCGTAACAATGCATAGTCACCCATGACTCCATGCCTACGGCTTTTTACATACACTCTAGGGGTAGTACCCACAAGACTGTATAGAGTCAGGGTGCTCTGATCAAAGAGTTCAAAAGTAAAGATAAGCCCTTACCGTACTATGACAGCACCAAAATGTTTCCACCTTAAAATAGGTGACGCTCACACGTTTGGAATCAGTGCTCATCTGAACACAGTGATAGTTGGACGCTTTGAGTGCACTTAAAGGTAATCATTTTAACAACTGTAGTAGTCTGATCAGTTTGCTGACCGTAGATAGACAGATTGCGCACTCATAAGTGTGCGCTCGTCGGCATTATGTAACGCATGCATTCAAAAACAATGCAATAGATTTTAGGTGCCAGGGCTCATCTAAACTTTTGAAATCTTTGGCTCTGATTCGGTTTTGGAACATATTCAACCTATTTTTGCATAGACATGTTTTCTCTGCTTCTTCTTCTTAGCGTGTCGATGGCATCAAATTATTATTATTTTAAACCTTTCGGACCAGAAAGAGGCCACTTCTCTGCTGATCAATCATAAAATCTTGCTGATCAAGTAGTTATTTTGCGGACTGAATGTTTAGTATGCAAACTCATGTTATTGTAAGCTGTCTATTTATGATTTAATTTTACCATTATCAAAATTATTTGCGGAACAAAGATAGTAATTTTATTGCAAACAAAGTCTTTGTATGCTAACCAAATTATTTAAATGCTGTTTTTTGTGGCGCACCAAATTTTATAATTGCTTAACTATTTATTTACTTCTTTATAAAAACCAAGGAACAAATGTGAAATTTCGAGTAAGTTGTGAACAAGTGTTATTTGCAAGTATTTGCATAAAATTTTGCCTTAAAGAACCAGCGACCACGAAGGAATCCACGCACAAATTAAGATCTCGTTTTTCCCTTTTTCCGCAAACATTTAAAGTCAAAGTTACAAGAACTACACAAATAACTTTGAAAACAGTTTCTGCTTGACTCAAGCCAATTCTTGAGTGAAGATTGCTACGTGTCCACGGCGAATTTGAACAAGTTCCCAAGTTGACACAGTAGACCAAAAAACGCAGCGTTTCGAAAATTCTATTATTTTTTGTTACCATTTATTAAAAGGTAAAAATTTATGAAATATTTCAGGCGTTTACTATATGCAGAGATTGTTTTTATACATTTGTTCTTATTTTTGTTTTTAGAAGTAGTTATATCAAACCTTTATTTAAAGTTTAACCAAGAAGAAAGGACTGAATTATTATTACATACGGCTTGAACACTCACGTGTGATTATTGTTGACTATATGCCAACCGTTTCACCGATACAATTTCGGCATTATCAAGGCGAGTGTCGTTCTTAGGACAACGACGCGGCGTTCACCGTCGTTGTCAAACGGGCACTGGCAGCCGCCGATCGGCGAGCTGCACGCATTGCTCGTGCGCTGAGCGTTGGCTGCGTCGTCGATAGGGGTGGGATGGTGGATGCACTTGATTCCTTTGATTGTTCCAATTGTTTGTTATTAGGGGCGGTTATTAAACAAAACGAACTCACAACATCGTCACTGTCACTGGGCACTGTCCTAAAGTTGCTCGATCCATCGAGAACCGGTTTCCAAGACGGAGCCAGCTGCCAACCATGATCCCTGTTGAAGTTGGGATTACGACTTATCTCGATGGCTTCGTGTATTTTGCAAGGAATGGTATATTTCTCTTTCACTAATACTGTAGCCTTGTCGAAACGGATGAAGTGGGTCGTATCCGAACTTAGTGCATGTT
Source organism: Ypsolopha sequella (assembly GCA_934047225.1). Classification (NCBI taxonomy): domain Eukaryota; kingdom Metazoa; phylum Arthropoda; class Insecta; order Lepidoptera; family Ypsolophidae; genus Ypsolopha; species Ypsolopha sequella. The sequence goes on from OW203987.1 coordinate 29,076,949, forward strand.
CTGCTACTGCGAAAAAGCATGTTCGTGCATGTTAGTGCATGTTCTGCTACTGCGAAGAAAGGACTGCGAAAAAGCTGAAAATTAAAATATCACCGACTTAATCTCTCGTAGGAATTCGGGCGGTTGATTAAATTTCACCTTATTTATATAGAATAACAAGATCGTGCGAGACCGTTCTACGGGGCTACAGACGTTGGCGAGGGTGAGGTAGTTTCGGCTGTGCGGCGCAGTGGCAGGCGCTTCCGCTTTCTGCTTCTACACCCGCCCCTCGCTAACATCGACAGGCTCAGGGTTTTGACGGTATTGGTGCAGTGAAGGCCTTATATAATGCACTTGTTTTGAGTAAACTAGAATGTAACGCGGTTGTCTGGGCTCCACATGAAACCAAATACTGTGTCATGTTGGAAAACAAATTTATTCGGTTTTTGTACAATAAAATGTATGGGGTCTATCCTTACTATCCCTTGATGTATCCTACCTTATTTGTTTTGGGTATGGTGGGATACCACAAGTTGGAAGTAAGGAAGGATTATGCTCTGGCCACTTTTTATTTAAAGTGGTCACTGGTAGGACAAGTAACTCCAGTATCTTGGGAAATATGAGGCTAGTAGTGCCTAAAAGCTACTTTCGCCAACGTCGCAGAAGGCTGTTCAGGCTGCCAAAAACAAGAACAAACCTCCATGGGGAGACACCACTTCAACGCGCTACCCAAATTCTTAATGAGGTTGGAAATAACATTGATATCTTTTCGTGTTCGTTGAGTGAGTTCAAAAGAGCAACATTATATTGTTTGTGCTATCTATAATTTGTGTACTTTTTTAAAATTTAATGTTTTCTTTAATTATTTATTATGTTATTTTTTTGTTTTTTTAAATGTCTCGTGTTTTTTATTGTGTCTATCTTTTTTGCCTGCACTGTTGTATTAGGTTTTTCAACCTGTAATAATAGTGTTAGTTGTTAAATTAAATCCGCCGACATCTGTAACCCCGCGGGACGTTCGCGTACGATTTCAAATTGGTCTATAGTTATAGTTTCAACTCCAACCGCTATGCTTCCAATAGCAAATAATATTTTAAGTTGTGTAAAAATGTTTCTGTTTTGAGACAAGGAAGCATTTTGTGCAAAGCGAATTGATTGCTCGATTAGGACAAAAAATCCAAGCTGTGATCGAGAGCCTAATTGCTCTTGCTCAGAGCCTGAATTGTTTGTCGTCGATGCTACCTTTAGAACTAGTACTATTCTATTTGGACAATTTTTACTACAAAGCTAACATAAAAGCTCGAAAAAATAAAAATATACTGTTTTTAGTACCTTTTCTACGGAACAGCTGATTATTTTTGCAGCCAGTATAAGATTAGAAAGAAACAGCCATCGTTTTACAACCACAGTGCGTAGTCCGCGATCCGGTAGCCACTGCGACACGTTTCGCTAATGGTCCATAAAACTTTCACAAAATACTACTTGGAGCCCAAAGAGTAGAGGGTCGGGTGACGTCATCAAACTGATATATCGGCTAATATGACCACTTGAAACGCCCTGTGCTGTATTTATGGCTGTCGTCTTTCCTCTTTGTATTTTGTGAAGTATTCATAAATACAGGGTGTATCAGGAATGTGCTAAGAACATTTAATCATGAGTTTTACTGATCATACTGAACAAATTTAAATTTTGACTTTAAAAAGAATGCAAAAAAACACTTTTATCTACTCCCATACTGCAATATGGTAAATACAATATCAATAGCGGTTTTATAAGTACCTACATTGTTTGATCAATGTTCAAATATTACATTGAACTCACGCAATTCTATGCTGTGATTGGCCCAATTTATTATAACACCGCTTAAATAACCAATGAGAACTCTTTTTTCCGGGTCAAGTGCCACTTCTGCTAGCAGGTGCGAAAAATGCAAATGCAAAATTATAGAAATGCAAAAAATGTATACATTTTTCGACTCTGCATAAATTACCCGTTTACGGCTATGACGTTCATGTTGTGATATAAATATCTAGTTTTCAAATTTCCTTGCAAATTTCAATTACGCCATGACACATTGGACACAAAACATTTTTATAAGAAATGGGTAATTTCGAATTAAAAACACCAAAAGCTCATAAAAATACATAAAATAACACTAACATATTGCCTAAATATTGCAAAAAAACTAATAAATACAAAATTTTTATGTAAATAGAGCGCGTTTCTGCGAATAAAACATCCAACCAAACTAATTTTTTGGCGGTAACGTATACCGCATCTGGTTTCTTTTTTCTTCCTATGCAATAAAATGGAAATAATCATGTGTGTTAAGGTGATATGCCAAAAAAATACGGGTGTTTCTTTTCTGTGTATTTCATGAAATACAAGTTTTTTTTTATAAATTTCTGGTATATGTATTTTGACTATAATCATAATCTAGGGTTTTGAAATTAAATAAATAAATAAATAATAAAAATACATTTAATGATCTAAAAAAAAACACAAGCATACAAAACAGAATAGTAACACTAATTAAAACAGACAAAAAAAATATATAATAATAACATTGTAAACTTAATTCTAAATAGTGCACGTTTCTGTGAGTAAGGTGAGGGTGCGTGAGAGTGTGTGTGTGTGTTTGTAAGGATTAATGAAAGGTTTATTGGATCAGGAAATACGAGTATTATGAATGATGTATTCGGAAAGTTGCACCTATTTAACTATATCTAAAAGTTTTTCTGTCTTCTCGTAGTGGAGAAGCATAAGCCATAATTTGATTTGTTTCATATACTCTTTGGGTTCCATCACGTCGCTATCCTTAGCAAATTGTTTTAAAAGATAAGGCCCCAAAAAATTACCGAACTTCTGTGCAAAGCTAGTTCCATATAAAGGTGTTTCCAGAATGCATCTTCTTCTGCTTGAAAATAGTTTGACATCTTTATTTATACTGGAATTTATTGGAAAACACGTTTGGATAAATTTTCCTCAATAGAAATAATTGTTGAAATGAGGTCTTCAAACACAGTTTTTCTCCTCGTTCGACGAATAGGAACCATATACACAATTCAAACATATTTTATTTAGCTTAGACTGTTAGCCCCCAAAAAAGGCATCAGTTTAGTTTTCCGGAAGAAAGGATGCCACTTGCCACAATTGTTTATTGGACCAATATCTATCGATAAAGATCGGTAGCCTTCGGGAGCCTCTTCAATTTGGGGGGGAAGGGGGTTCAAAGATGCACTGCGCCAAGCGTCATTTAAAAAAATTAAACTGTCTGAGTTTGTCAACTACATCAAGATGGGTGTCTTTTTCAGGTAAATTAAGGACGTAGAATTCATTTCTGGCATAAAAAATTGTGATATTTTAAGTAGTTTCTTGAAAATTTTTACATAGATTAAAATTTTATGAAATACTTTTTACTTTCAGGCGCCACCAAAAAAAAACCTCAGGTTTTTTTAAGTAACAAAAAATACGTTATGAAAGCCTATTTTATGCAGATAAATAAAAATATAAGTTTTATTGGATTTTTAAAGGAAAAAACCATAAAAAAAAATAAAACAATGTCGGTGAGCTCTTATTTTACTACTACTTATTAACTAACCTGATAAAAGTATATTTATGTATAGTGTATTTATAAAAGTATATATATGCATAAAAACTATAAACACGTAAAAATGCTTTTCTATGGTTCTAAAAGAGTATTAACTATTTAATTATCATTTTCATTTTTTGCAGCTTCTACCATCTATAACAAATAGTTCTAGGTGTGAAGTAAGTAAGTACTGCTGTAAGAAGACAATTGTGTTCCTGGTCACGAGTACCAATCTTTAACAAATAGTTTCTGGACTAGTCCTATCTTCTGTAAGAGAAATAAATATCCTGCTTATAGATGTATATACATATGTGTTATGTACAGTCATATGTACTTACAGTACTTAGTATGTATTTATTTAATAATTAAAAGATGACCGCTGGAAGCGGTACCGTAACATATAGCTAGGCAATATGTTAGGTTTAGGTAAGGCTAGGTTTTATAGGTATGTTAAAGGACTATTTGTTCGTGTTTAGTTGGCAATCGATAACCTTTATGGATCGACATACGTCGCATTGACGGAATTTTTTCGTGTTTTCCAAAAAATAAATACAGATCGAATATAAAAGATCTTTCAGACGAAACACGAGCAAGATTCCATGAAGATTCCTTAGAGAGTCCCATCGATGTGAAGGTGGCTCTCCATAAAAAAGATTCCTTAGAGTGTCCGATTAGTGCGGACGTGGTTCTCCATCTATAAATATTCCTTCTAGAGTTTTTGAAGAAATACAACAAGCGAGCGCTCTACCAGATTTAGAGCTCCCCTCCCTTAATATATACTTGATAATTAGGGTGCATCAAATGAAAAGAAAATATAAAAAAAGATAAACTAAAAATACAAAGTGGTGTAACTAAACAAAATCCCTACGAGATCCCGAGTACACGGTGTGCACATCACAGTACCATCCGTAGAATGAGGTTATAGTAATGCATATATACCTCTCTACGTCTCCTATGTTATTATGACATACTTGAGGAGTACATCGATTTATTAATTACAAATTAAATCATTGGCCGTGATTTATTTGTGTGATTGTCTAGTAGATTAGGACACTACGTTATGTTACAAAACGGCTATGCTCAAAACAATACAAATACCTAGTTGTTAAATGATACGACTTAGCTGTATTCTGGAACTCAGCTATAGTTCAAGGCTATTATTGCCATTGAAAATCCAAGGGAAAACGAAACACATTAATGACTAAATCACAATGTAAAACCACTTTTGATTCGACATTCCGTAAGACGTTTAACGAATAACACTTTCATAGCTTCGTAAGTTGCGCGCGACGTTATATTTTTAATTAGATAAATGATTATGTAATTATTGCATACCATAGTAAAGTGTGTGGGTGTGTGTGTAAAATATAATATTGCAGTTGTTTGGGTTAGAAAAAGGGGTTGATGAAACGTAGATACTCGAAGCACGGTGGCTGCACACTGTACGTTGATTTAGCTAGACTTTTGGTATTTGAGGGGATTCTCGACCCAGATGAGTCCAGAATGAAGTGGGGGTTAAATTTATTTTAGCACAGTTGCATCTTTTTTGCATCCTACTTTGCATTGACACCTTGTTATCTCGAGGCAAATGCTGTCCGCAGCTGGGTTGTCAGACCAGTGGGGTATCTATTGGCTATTTTTCTGCTTCCAGCCCCAATCGGGTGGACTAGGCAGAATTTGTTGCAGCACTAAAGCCTGGCCCCACTCATGAACTCCCTGGCAAACTGCGAGTAATATTTTCTCCAGGATTACACGAATAAAGAAGAGCTGTTTGGACTCCTGTCGTCCAAATATCACCCGATGGACTTGCCCATCAATAAAGAAATTTATGTAGCGAAGGGTAATCTGTTCTTTCCAATGTTGCTCGTGAACTGCCAAAATTGGAGCCATTTAACTTGAAGCGTCTGACACGCGAATGATGGTTCACTTGGCGGATACAGTAGACCAGGGTCATACGAAGTTAATGCACAGCAAACACCGATGTGGTAGTTATCGCTCTGGCATGTGTACTGAAATTGCCAAGATTAGAGGTATTATGGGTTCATGTGGTAACGGGGAAAAACCACAATTTCTTGGCATGTCTCTAGATTGAATCAGCTCTAGGTATGAGCGTTTCTTTTAATAGTCAAGAAGTTATAATATATAAATAATCAGTTTAATAGCGTGAGTGTGCATAAGACAATTTATTTTGTTTAAAGGTCCTGAAAGAGCGGAGGTCTTGCCTGTGTTCCACAAACTTAGTGGATGCGATACAGTATCGTCTTTTAACGGCAGGGGAAAGAAAAGTGCTTTTGAAGCATGGAATTTATTCTCTTTTGCCACTAAAGGGTTTAAGGATCTTAAAAATGGCAATATAAATGAGGCAGAGATTGTGCTACATAAGTTTGTCATAGCCATGTATGATAGGTATGCTAGCCAATCACTGAGTACTAACTAAAACATTAATATAAAGTTAAATTCATCGTAGCAAAAAGTCATATTACATGAACTTTTTCAGATCAAGTCCCTGTCCCTGCACGACTATCAATCATTGCCGTAAATATCTTTTTACAAAAACAGATCGGCAAATTGAAAATTTACCACCAACAGAAGCGGCCCTTTGTCAGCATATTTTACGCGCAGCTTGCCAGGGAGTTCATGAGTGGCTTTAGTGCTACAACAAATTCTGCCTAGTCCCCCCGATTGGGGCTGGAAGCAGAAAATTAGCCAATAGATACCCCACTGGTCTGACAACCCAGCTGCGGACATTTGCCTCGAAATAACAAGGTGTCAATGCAAAGTAGGATGCAAAAAAGATGCAACTGTGTTAAAGTAAATTTAACATGTACCGAATTGTACCACTGCGGTAGAAGCTACAAAAAATGAAAATGATAATTAAATAGTTAATACTCTTTTAGAACCATAGAAAAGCATTTTTTACGTGTTTATAGTTTTTATGCATATATATACTTTTATAAATACACTATACATAAATATACTTTTATCAGGTTAGTTAATAAGTAGTAGTAAAATAAGAGCTCACCGACATTGTTTTATTTTTTTTATGGTTTTTTCCTTTAAAAATCCAATAAAACTTATATTTTTATTTATCTGCATAAAATAGGCTTTCGTAGCGTATTTTTTGTTACTTAAAAAAACCTGAGGTTTTTTTTTGGTGGCGCCTGAAAGTAAAAAGTATTTCATAAAATTTTAATCTATGTAAAAGTTTTCAAGAAACTACTTAAAATATCACAATTTTTTATGCCAGAAATGAATTCTACGTCCTTAATTTACCTGAAAAAGACACCCATCTTGATGTAGTTGACAAACTCAGACAGTTTAATTTTTTTAAATGACGCTTGGCGCAGTGCATCTTTGAACCCCCTTCCCCCCCCCAAATTGAAGAGGCTCCCGAAGGCTACCGATCTTTATCGATAGATATTGGTCCAATAAACAATTGTGGCAAGTGGCATCCTTTCTTCCGGAAAACTAAACTGGATGAGCTAACGGACCCAGCTATATTAGGTGTGTTTCAACAATATCTAGAGATTTGATATTTAAACTTTTGCTATTAACTATTTTAGTTTTTTTTTAATAAAAATATAAAACCAACATTTTTCCCTTTTGCGCTGAATCCGCGATTTTTCGCTTGGAGTGACAGTGACAAAAATAAAATTCGCATAGCCTCTTAAATGTTGACACAGTAAATGCATGGATAATGTTTATGTTAATGTTTATGTTTATGTAATGTTAACTTATCTCTTTCACTCTTTAATAATTATGACTGAGTAAAAGAGATAAATAAAAGGAGACACTGAATAAAATAAATCTCGTGCTTTCATTGTCTTATTTTTCGATCAATTTTTAGTTAAATTTATAATACATAAATAAAGACAATATTTTTGATGGTAGTAGATAAAGTATTGTGTGCGACATTGTGACACTCGGCACTCGTGTCCGAATATTTCTGACTTTCGAAGTTGCACAAAATAACATTAAAATTTTTATATACAAAACTTAAATACTTCAGGAAAACTATTCTTGCAACATTTTTAACACGCTTTATGTTTCATACAAATTTATTATTTGCGTGTTAAATGCAGTGTTATGATAATTCTACTAAGACATGTTATAAATTCGTGCAAAAGGATTTTATTTTAAAATCCTGACACGTTTCTGTACAAAAACCTTCTTAAAATCATGCACCCGCCTTCGGCCCTCGCAAATTTTCGCATATGTCAGAATTGCCGTAAAGATCTATTTCTGTTATTGTAAGTCAATATTATTTTCGCGTATTTCCAAGAGTCGTAAAAGCGATATGTAAAAGTTTAAGCGTCCCTGTTACTCCATATGCGAAAAAACCCTCAGTGCGAGAGGGACGGAATTCGTGGAAAAGTAGCAAAAAGTTGTTTTTTATTAATATAAAATGTACTACATAAAGTTGCTATCAAAATTCCGTTTAACCAGATCCTAGATACCGTTAAAACCCATCTAATAAAATATAATTGCAGTCCATATGTCATTCTAAATTGTCAAACCAGAAGAATTGATGTCGAAGTAACCTCATTTCAATAAATATTTCTATCGAGCCGAATTTCTCCAATCGCGTTTCTGTTTTAACAGATCCCTAGAAAAATAATCCAAAAATGATATACTATTTTATCAAAATAAAACATTATTTACTGAAGTAGATATGCAAGTTCTTAAAGTGTCGATTTTTTTTCCGTAGCGCCTTAAGGACTGGCACCGCGAAACATACTTTCGCGTTTGACAATTTAGCAAATAAAATCAAAATATTTTACACAAATAAATTTTGTGTAATTATTTAAGAAGAAAATCTGAAATATCACTAAAATCACGCAAAACGCCATTTGGCGTCGGAACTAGCGATCAGTATACTGATCTAACTACAAAATAAAATATATTTTCTAGAGTTACGAAATGAAAGTAGCCTTTCCATATTTTAATAATCTTTTTTTTTCCTTTCGTTATTTTAAAAGAAACACTCAAACATTCAAAATGTTTCCAACAACGAGAGATCACGCAAAAAGAATTGAATATTTGTGTATTTCTTTTAAAATAATAAAAGGAAAAAAATATTAAAATAATACATGAATAAGGTGATTTGATTACCGTAAGCTAAAAAAAAAACAGAAATATATTTTTCTTTTCTTTTTGCAGTGCCAAATTACGTTTTTCGTGATTTTAGTGATGTTTGAGATAAGTTTTCTTGATAATTATTATACAAGTGTATCTGAAAAATTTGTAACTTCTCGTAGTTTAACTTCTCATCGAACCACACAAACTTTATTTGTGAAAAATTTTCTGATTTAATATGCTAAATTGTCCAAACACAAGAGCATGTTTGACGGAGCTGACCCTTTAACTAAAGTTGATAAGAATGATCAGTAGAAAATTGGGTAAAATGATTTAAGAATTTATTTACCTTTAAGTTCGTTAAAATATTCTTTTTTTAATTTTTTTACTTCATTTTTGCCATTACTGTGCCTGATGAAAAACGTCATATACAGAAAGTATCTAAAAACTAGAGTACCCACTCTCCCGGTTTGATCAAACTGATCAAAATCGTTTTAATGTTCGTCCTTCGTGCAGATTTAGGAGCATAGTTATACTCATTTTGTTCGTCAGCTCATAGGACAAAACCAACTCTGTGATGTAACATGAAATGCAGCAATGTACTCGCGCCTTATCGATTACGTCATCGACAGCACGTAGGCGATTACGTCATCGACAGTGCGGAGAAGCTCCACCGCACGCGTTCACGCCTGGCGTAGCGGTTTCATAGCAGGCTTATTGAAGCTACGATTTGTGCAAGAGCGTAGCAGCAGCTACGACTATCTGTAGCGGATATAAACAAAATTCCCAAAGCTGCAGAATATTGGTGTGTTACGTATAAACAGTTTATGAAGTCTACTTTACAAAATAATACAATATAGAAAGATGATATAGAAAGTAAAATGTTTTATTTACCCTGTTCACGACTGACGACTTTTGCGTCCTATCGTGAGCCTTACCCCCGTATATTGGGCATAAATACACGCTTTATTGATCATATTGGCTTACCTAGCTCTTCAAAATAACCTCCGACTATATAAAGCAGCCGGTATAAAACAAAAATATTTCATGTTTTGTTTCTTACGTGTTTACAACTTGTGTTACAAGGGGCCCAAGTAATATTTTTGTACGTCGAGGGCGTTATTTTTAATCCTGAGCGTAGCAACGAATTTAACATACGCCGCCGGAGAAAAAAATATCTGGGCCCCGAGTGGTATACTAAGTGCAGTCACCAAATCACAATAAACTACTATTTTCCACTATAAACACCCACTATTCGCGAATGTTCCTCAACAAACGTCAAAAATCGTAAGAAAAAGTTGTCTGTCAAACCTGATTGTGCAGCTAACTTCAGGCTACTATAAACCACCATGGTATGTACTATGCTGGTTGGTGGTGGATTGATATTTCAAAAGTCGGTCATAAGGTCCGTATGGGTTTATTTGATTTATTCTCACATTCTCATATGTCGTTACTTAATTAATCATTAATATGAAATATTATTATTTTACCATTTCAGATATGTGAATCTGAATCAACCACATAATCCTTGCTGAACAAAAAGTATGTAATCATTGTTGTTGATTTAATAATCAAAAAGATGGATACCTCGCTTGTTCAACAGCCCGTAACTATTTACCTACCTATTATAATAAAAGGTCTTCTTATCCTAGCATCTAGGGTCTAACAAAAAGTTATATTATTTTTTACCTTCAAAAGGTAAAAAACCTGACATTTTACTTTCAGCGTAAACCTATGCGCCTATTCGAACTTGGCCGGTTTTTATGTCTTCAGTAAAATATTGATATTTTATCGATTGCTTAGTAGCTTCCCTAGTTTAAACCACCATTATTCTGTAACATAAAGTTTAGGAACAGTTTTAGTTATGCACGTTTACTGCGTAGGTATCACACGTCCTTTGGTTGGTTTCTTTAGTCTGAGATCAGAAGAGAGAAAGCAAAAACTCCTATGGGAATAAAATTTACTTTGGATCCTGCTTTCCTCTAAAGCCAGAGTTGTCATTTTTTGAATGGGTGACACGAAAAATATATTATATTGTATCCCTGGGAAAAAAGGGGGAATAGCGTAGCGCTCATCATTATAGTTTGCGGGCTGAAAATAACTATGCGTACAGTAATTTTCTCTCACGACGTGTCATCGCGTCGGTTGGTTGGCTTGGTTGTAGCCATACATTTAAAATTTACAAGATAAACAATGTAGTAGAGAAAATGATACCAAAAAATTACTATGTCATTACTAATTTACTATTTTACTTAATATTTTGAACAATGCTGCTTATAACTACTAAATACAACAAAGAGAATCAATACGTTACAGTAAAAACTTTTTTTGGGCAGATTAAGGCGCTACGGAAAAAAAATAGACACTTTTAGAACTTCTATATCTACTTCGGTAAACAATGAATAACTTTGATGAAATAGTATATTATTTTTGGAATCATTCTCTAGGGATCTGTTAAAACAAAAACGCGATTGGAGAATTTTGGCTCGATAGAAATATTAATTGAAATGAGGTCTTTATCGACACCAATTCTCCTGGTTTGATAATTTAGAATGACATATGGACTGCAATTATATTTTATTAGATGGGTTGTAACAGTATCTAGGACCTGGTTAAACGAAATTTTGATAGCATTTTAGTATATTTTTTATGAATAAAAAACCGACTTTTTGCTACTTTTCTACGAATCCGTCCCTCTCGCACTGAGGATTTTTTCACATATCAAGTAACAGGGACGCTAAAGCTTTTACATATCGCCTTAATACGAGAAAATGGGCACAATGTGGTTCAAAACATTCTAATGACAAAATCATATTTACCTGTAAAATGTGTGATTTGGTTGCAGCAGTGCGCGCTCGTATACGTTTCTGAAGTGGGAGCGGGAGCGCGCACTATTTCCATAGTATGCTATTACAGTGGAGATCACATCAAGTTAGACACTTGCAGTGCTAAATAAGCCCCTGTAGTGAAGTGGCTAACGTGGTCTCCCTCCACTGTACAACCAAGCCTGACTTTGCGCCGTGAGTTTTTTTTTTTTTTAATATTTATAAGTTTAAGATAAAAATACTGTACGCACAGTAATTTGTATGTAATAAAACTTAAAGGACTTTTATCTACAGCTTACAGCTTACACTTGCAGTGCTAAATAAGCCCCTGTAGTGAAGTGGCTAACGTGGTCTCCCTCCACTGTACAACCAAGCCTGACTTTGCGCCGTGAGTTTTTTTTTTTTTTTATATTTATAAGTTTAAGATAAAAAAATACTGTACGCACAGTAATTTGTATGTAATAAAACTTAAAGGACTTTTATCTACAGCTTACAGCTTACACTTGCAGTGCTAAATAAGCCCCTGTAGTGAAGTGGCTAACGTGGTCTCCCTCCACTGTACAACCAAGCCTGACTTTGCGCCGTGAGTTTTTTTTTTTTAATATTTATAAGTTTAAGATAAAAATACTGTACGCACAGTAATTTGTATGTAATAAAACTTAAAGGACTTTTATCTACAGCTTACAGCTTACACTTGCAGTGCTAAATAAGCCCCTGTAGTGAAGTGGCTAACGTGGTCTCCCTCCACTGTACAACCAAGCCTGACTTTGCGCCGTGAGTTTTTTTTTTTTTTTTAATATTTATAAGTTTAAGATAAAAATACTGTACGCACAGTAATTTGTATGTAATAAAACTAAAAGTACTTTTATCTACAGCTTTAATCTTTTTTGCATAGGGTTTACTGTATTCTTAAGGCGAAATGCGAATAAATACGGGTGTTTCTTTTCTGTGTTTTTCATGAAATACATGGAAAATTTAAATAAATTTCTGGTTTATGCATTTTGACTATATAATCCAGGGTTTTGAAATTGGAAAACATGTTTGGATAAATTTTCCTCGATAAAAATAATTGTCGAAATGAGGTCTTCAAACACAGTTTTTCTCCTCGTTTGATGAATAGGATTCATATACAGAACTCAAACATATTTTATTAGGTGTGTTTTAACAATATGTATAGATTTGATATTTGAAATTTTGCTAACTATTTTAGTTTTTTTAATAAAAATATAAAACCAACTTTTTTCCCTCTTGCCCTGAATCCGCCCCTCTCGCACTGCGCAATATTTTGCTTGAAGTTACAGTGACTAAAATTAAATTCGCATAGCCTCTTAATCTAGATAAATTTAGGACTAAAAATGGTTTATTGCTCCTTTATTTCTACTTCATCTATCTTTGTACCAAATTCAGTCACGACTGAAAAACTTAAAAACATGTTAATCTTACATAAAATCCTTTAATTACCTTCAATTAATCTTGCTACAATTTAAATAAAACTAAGTTTTATATTAATTTCTTACGAATATGTAATTCAATCAAGAAAATTAATGCAAATGTCTGAAATCAAACAATTAAATTAGGTAATCAAATCAATCTCGTATTATAAAGGGCATAAGTTATCCTAGACATTATCACACCGTTAAACTAACTGGCAAACCATTTACCAAAACCTTGTATCTGCTTGGTGATCATAAACTGACGCTAAATATTCAATGTTTATATAAATAATGCTCCACACGGCGCCATTACGCAGAACCCATTATCTAAGATGGAATAGACCATTAATAACGGCACATTGTGTTTGTGCACATCCGGACAAGATAAGGGGACCACATGAAGTTTGGGTGCTATTAAGTTTAAGGTATCTAATTCATGAAGTTTTGGACAGTTTCCAGGCTTAAATGGTTTTCAGAATTATTTGGGAACTTGTTTTCACATTTTCGGTTGTGTTGACTGCATGTCAAATTATTTAATCACCATAAGTTCGGCCATGCGACAATGACAGAGAACGCCGCGTCGATCGTCGTCTTATAAATAGTCCGCTTACAAAGTTCTTTCAAAGATGAATAAAATTATCTTTTTCTGTGACTTAATTTTACTTTTGTTTCTCAGGAGCAAATCATAATTAAGCAAATTTCTCTCATAGGGCATATTTAAAACATGGAGGAACAGGCCATTTCTAATAAATTTGCTGCCATGCGATGTTAATGTGTGAATACATACAATTATGTAAGAAAAAATGTAAGAAAAGAAAGAAAGTTTTATTGTCAAAACTCAAAAAGAAAGCAAAAATTAAAAAAAAACATAGACATCTTAAAAATAACTAATCTAAGCTGATATATTATTTAAAAAAGACAAACCATTTATTTTAAACTCAAACGAGTAGAAATAATATGTAGTACATTTGTTCTGACAACAGGCTCAGCAAATGCTGTTGTATATATAGGTACATATTGGTAAACACAAGTACATTATAAACCACACAGCGCTGATTTATAAGTAAATTAATAATTTTGATTGAAAAAGACGCAGACGTAGCTTACAAACACGTAATGCGTTTTATTTTATTTTAGGTAATATTACAATTCAAAATGTTAGTGCTTATACGTGTACAGCTATAGTAAATTAATGAAAGAAATAAAAGATTCATATGATTTAAATATTACTATGTATCTACACTGATATAACAAGAAATATTATATATAGAGAATTATGTTACAAATAGCGTATAGCTATTTATGCAAATTAATGACATTGGTTCCATATTCGCCAATTAATTTTCGTTACATACACGTACACAAATTTTCGTTACATACTCTTACATACATTTTTATTGCATACTCGTACACAAATTTTCGTTACATACTCGTACACAAATTTTCGTTACATACTCGTACACACATTTTCGTTACATACTCGTACACAAATTTCCGTTACATACTCGTACACACATTTACTTTACATACTCGTACACACATTTACTTTACATACTCGTACACAAATTTTCTTTACATACTCGTACACAAATTTTCGTTACATACTTGTACACAAATTTTCGTTACATACTCGTACACAAATTTTCGTTACATACTCGTACACAAATTTTCTTTACATACTCGTACACAAATTTTCTTTACATACTCGTACACAAATTTTTGTTACATACTCGTACACAAATTTTCGTTACATATTCGTTCACAAATTTTCGTTACATGCTCGTACACAAATTTTCGTTACATACTCGTACACAAATTTTCTTTACATACTCATACACAAATTTTCGTTACATACTCGTACACAAATTTTCGTTACATACTCGTATACAAATTTTCTTTACATACTCGTATACAAATTTTCTTTACATACTCATACACAAATTTTCTTTACATACTCATACACAAATTTTCGTTACATACTCGTATACAAATTTTCTTTACATACTCGTATACAAATTTTCTTTACATACTCGTACACAAATTTTCGTTACATATTCGTTCACAAATTTTCGTTACATGCTCGTACACAAATTTTCGTTACATACTCGTACACAAATTTTCTTTACATACTCATACACAAATTTTCGTTACATACTCGTACACAAATTTTCGTTACATACTCGTATACAAATTTTCTTTACATACTCATATACAAATTTTCTTTACATACTCATACACAAATTTTCTTTACATACTCGTACACAAATTTTCGTTACATACTCATACACAAATTTTCGTTACATATTCGTTCACAAATTTCCGTTACATACTCGTACACAAATTTCCGTTACATACTCGTACACAAATTTATGTATAAAGTTGGAATTTCCTGTTCACCGTTTACTTAAGTCATTAGTTTCAATGAAAAAGATCTAAAAATGCAAATGTAATGAAGCTCAGGAAGTAACTTAACTTGTTCAATAAAATTGATTTTGCTTAATTGCAGACTGAATGTTGGATTTTATGTACGTAATATATTATAAGAAATAGTAACCGGAATTTTCCTTATTTAATTCACAAAATAGATGACGTTCATAAAAGTTACTTTTAAGTAATTAAAATTAAAACTCAAATTTTTCGATTAAAATGGAAAATGGTTATGCTGGAAATGAATTTAAAGTATTCATAGATTATAGATTATGCAAATCATACTGTACATATTTGTTATTGTAGCCTAACATTGTCTTTACATATAATTTGATAATAATAACCAGTTATATCGGTTCAAATTCCTCGCGGTCGCGCGCTAAGCCTAGAATGTTTAATACCCTAATACAAATAGTTCGTTAATACTAATCATACAAAATGATATTGTATGATTACTATTAATTAACTATTTGTAACGTTAAGAAATCAAAGTTAGGATTCGATGACCACATTTAGCTGACTCGAGTCTAGATTTATGGAACAAGTTAGTTACACGGTACACATGAAGCCATGTTTCATTAAAAATAAAAGTAAATTCTGTATCTCCACATTTTTTTTTTTACTTATAATAAAAATATATAAAAAAATAATAATCGTAAAAAATTATGTTAGAGTACGCGTAAACATGTATATCTTCATTTGTAACAATACTATTTTTACATCCCCAGAGGTAAACTGGAAGAAATTTCTTCTTAGAGATAGGTTTACCTTTGTACATGTTTTTCTCTTAGTATAAGTTTGTTTACTGTGTTTCGTGTACAATAAAGAATAAAGAAAAATTTTTTAAACAAAAAAGTTTTACTCGCGCATCAGAATTTCCAATCTATATTATTAATAAAAAAAAATTGAAAATAATGCTATTTTCTTATTTGATTTCATATAGAAATTGAAAAAAAACATGTTTTGCTCTCTGGACTAAAGTAGTCACAATGTAATAGGTCCGTTTTGACATATGTCATCGCAACGTATCTATGGATGTGAACCATGCAAATCGGTAACTATGTCAACCGATTCTCACGAGAAATCGATTCAAAAAATTATGAGTTTGTTATCGTTTGAAATATTTTCAAATATATTGGTTATAATTTCCAGAATAAACATAATTGCCAAAGTCAACGTGAAAGAAAATATAAACAGTTCAAAAGTAAAGCCTAAAGTCACAAGAAAAAAACACTGAAAACAAACGGGAGCACAACGACTTCCAATATGGTGATAGAAAGATACTTCGGGTGCTAAAACCAGCTTTTAATTTTTTTTCTCTACGAAAAGAATCTGAAATAGAAATTCTTACGTGCCAGTAATATTTTGTAATGTTGTACTTCACTGACCTCAAATTAGATAGAGGTCTGAGTGTTGATAGATATAAAATACTGGCCAGTAAGAACAATATGTAGGCTTCAAGATGAAAAAATTGCTCCATGCCTTATAAAAAAAAATACTGCCATATTTCTTACCAGCCAATCTGTCTATTGATGGAATGATTTATGGAAAACTGCCTGTAAACCAATTCATTAATAAAAAAAAATGGGACTTTAAGCAATAAATGCATGTTTTTTATATATATTTTTTCTGTTTTTGAAAACTATAAGTTTGAAAGCTAAGTGGTATGTAACATTATTTAGCACAATTATTATATTATATTTTTCGGTATACGCGACACCGTTACAAATACATGCAAATGTTCAAATCTAAAAAGTTTATATTTGCAAAAAAAAAAAGGAAATTTAAACTTTGCTTTTTGTGTACTGGTCTCACAAAAGCTAATTACAGATCATTACAATTATTTTATCAATATTAAAGCAAGTTAATTATTTTCACGTGGAATCGAATTGAGTCCGTGAAATTAGGCGATTATCTGGTTACAACACTATTATTAAGAAAAAATTGACTGAGAATGTAACTGTTTTTGAGACATTGTGTAGTAATTCGAAATTGCATTTTATTTTGGAATATGCGTGAAAATAGTACTTGAAATATGTTCCGTGATAATTAAAAAACGTTTATTTATTTTCTTTAAACCCAATAAGTTAATAATTATTTGTTAACCGTTTCATTTATTACATGTAAAGTTATATTCTATGGTCGTTCTTATCTGTCAAAACGGGCCTCTTATTTTGTGGCAACTGTAAGTATGAACAAGTAAACTGTAAGATTATTCTAAATAAAATAACAGACTGTCAGATAGACAGACGGAGGCTTCGTTCACGTCATAAGGTCTTTGTAGAAAATAAACTAAATTTTAATATAATATTACGACAACCAACCGGTTTCGCTTGTAAGCATTCTCAAAGGTTTTTATTTCCCTATTATTTGATATCTATCGCACGCATGAAACATGTAAACAATATTGTGTAAATAAATCATGTATATTTAATTTAAAAAAAACCCTTGCTTAAACTTATAAGTAAATTACAAGCGAAACCGGTTGGGTGTAGTTATTTATATGTAAATACAGGCTGGTATTTTGGTCTACAACTTCCGCCCCAGGATAGGTTGTGTTCACAATGCTTATGCCAAAAAACAGCATACAAAAAGGAATACCACATAAAAAAGAAGATATATATGCCTTTTTATACTAAAATTCTCTTGATAAATGGTCACTACAGCACGAAGTGCTGGTACCTACATACTCGGGTGACTAACGTACCCTGCCGCCGCTTCGCCAGTGCTGACTCAATTTCATCATATTATTATGTGTCGTCTACTAGGCGTTTTAAACTGTCTCCAAAATATTGTAAATTAATTAAGGCGAATGGACACGCCAACTGCAGTTTGAATCTGTATTTGAAGGCCTACTCTTCCCATACGGGTGGTCTAAAAACTTTCATAAAAATATATGATAGGCATTATAGAGTCAAGAATAAAATTTTAGTTTTTTAAACTGTTTTTCTATTGTAAGTTTTGACAAAACAATCGAAAGTCATCGAAAGTTTCACATGATTAACACAAGAATTCTCTTACTCCTTCCAAATGCCTAAAGCGATTTTAATAATTATTTCACCAAATTAAGTATAGGAAATTTTTAGATCTAAAAAATGTAAGTTCAAATTTTTTTTTCCGTTTATGGCGTCCATGTGAAAAGTATTATTTCCTCCTACTTTGCGCTAGCCGGAGACGCAGTGGTTGTCGTAACAGCCACTTTTCAAGGCACGCTGAAGTGAACATTATTTCAATGTCGTTTCCGTTGATATTTGTACTGACACACATCGAGTTTCTTATTTAGCGTGATCATACACCTTAATGAAAATATTGAGGTTTATTTTAATTTTTTTTTCGTGATACATTTCGCGTACCATACAATTCATCGGCAACATACATTTCATATGCAATATGACGAAATGAACAATCTGTACTTTTATTATAATTTTGTGGACAAGTACAATGGTAATATTATTAAAACTCGCGTGAGCTGACATACTAAATTATTATTACATACGGCTTGAACACTCACGTGTGATTGTTGTTGACTATATGCCAACCGTTTCACCGATACAATTTCGGCATTATCAAGGCGAGTGTCGTTCTTAGGACGACGACGCGGCGTTCACCGTCGTTGTCAAACGGGCACGTCGTCGTCGTCGTCGTCGTCGCCCTAAGAACGACACTCGCCTTGATAATGCCGAAATTGTATCGGTGAAACGGTTGGCATATAGTCAACAACAATCACACGTGAGTGTTCAAGCCGTATGTAATAATAATTTAAGTACAATGGTGATTAATTTAAACAAAAATGTATAAGTTCCACTTAGTGCCGACAATAACAACAATCAACACGCGTCATAAGAGTTCTTTTTTTTCTTCTTGAGTATGACACCTTAAAAATATAGTTTGAAATTAATGCTTTGAATTTTTAAATCAATACTTAATAATTTTTAAGCTTTCTATTTTGTTCTTTAGTGTCTTGCAAAAGCTTTCACATTATTTCCGATATTTGAGGACTTGGGTCGTGTATGTTAAAATAAAGTATCACATAAAATAAAACATGTCAGATTTTATGTCGGTTTTATATTTAATCGTAAAAAGGCCGTGACATATTCGATGAATCGTGACATTTAATGTTAGAATACAATAGGGAAACGTGAAATTTCAACTCGCTTAACTCCTTCGCTTGTTAAAAAGGATTCTTATTTAAAGTCAATACCTACGATAAAAACAAAAAATATAATTCTGTTTACTTCCCAACTCTACATAAAACGCAAAATGGTTTTGGATAATGCTAATGACGGCAGGGCTGCCAAATAATAAATAAGCTTTAACTTTAGTAAACTAAACTAGACTTACTTTTAGCTCTGACTGCCCAAATGTCATAATATTACTATTAATTAATAAGCACGCTCATTGGCTGACATTTCTACCAAAGTGAGGCAAACGTAGCAATTAGCATTTTGTATATAATAAAGAATGGGTTATTCCCATCGACTCAGTGGTCCGATGCAACTGGCAACGGATCACCCTAAATTATTCCCATCGTCTCACTGGTCGGATGCAACTACAATTTTTTTTTCCCAAATAAAATGTAATCGTATTATAAAATAATAGGTCTTTACCTATGAAATTGCTGACATTTTCTTACAGATTCGTGAGTTCATTAATTCCTGTAATTCAATAGCTATTCCAATTATTTGTTTTTTGTTTGAGTTCAAGGTATTACTTTGCCATCCATTTCCATGATAAGATTCGTAATATTTTTTTACAGCTGACACATTGTAAAGTTAAATGAACGTTGCTCTTAACTTAATGTTGTCTTATTCACACATGAGAATTACACATTAGAAATAACATAATTTGGATTTGCCATTCTTAAAATAAATGCAAAAATGTTAGTACTGAAAATTTAGTTTCCTTCAAATTCTCTATAGAAAACGGCAACTTCATATGTAAAGAATATACATTATGACCATGATGATGATGATGATGATGATGATGATGATGTATATTTCATAATTATAAACTCACATTCAGAGCGAGCGGTTGAGAAAAAAAAATTGTAGTGAGCCGTTGGGAACAATTTAGGATGATCCGTTACCATTTGCATCGGACCAATGAACAAAGTTAAAAGAGAAAACAAAACTATTATTGTCAATAAGTACCTCTATAAATGCATACCCTAACTGACTGACAGATCTATCAACCTTGTTCCTGGTCGCTGGCTGGGTTTCCGGTATGAATAATAAGAATAAGAATAAGAAACATTTATTGCCAAATACACACAAAAAAGAAAAATGAGTACAATCAAATATTAAAATATAAAAAATTAAAAACACACAAACAGTTCGTACACAAAATATAAACATTATTACATAGCATTTATTTGGACAAAAGGGAATAACTCAGCATTTGCTGACGCTTTCATACAGTGTGCAGCGCTGGTTTTCAGTTGTCCCCAGCTCTTATAAATCCATAAGCAAAGTAAAAAATAAATAGTAGATTATGCACTAAGAAAATAAAGCAGTGTCTTACGTCACGGGTGGCATATTAAACCCTGTGCGTAACGAGGGACTCTAGAGTTAACTCCTGAGCGTAGCGAGGGAGTTATATAGAGTCCTGAGTAAAGCGAGGGGTTCAAGCTGCCCAAGACAAAGACAGGCTTTATTCCAGAGGAGCATTTACACCTTCTGCGAGACAATAAAAAGCTCGATTTTTTTTTATCAATATTAATAATTCAATAAAATTCACTGACAATCACAGCACCAAACACCGTCTTTTGTTTCATATTCTTTGTAAACGCTTTTTTTCTTTTTGTTGAATTCTGCTTATGGTGGCCAGTTCGATTTTCGAACAAACCGCTTTACAATATTTTATGGGCATTTGTTTTCCACGAGTTTCCACACGAATTTGACGTTCCAAATTCAAATCACTTTAATCCCTAGGGATTTTCATATAACTTTATATCCCTTGAGATATAATGCGCTACTTTACGTTGAGGTTGCATGATATGTAATTGGACATTGTCAGCAGGTGGTGTGAAAAGTAATTTAATCTGCCAAGTGAAACATGCGCGGACTACTATTGGTAGGCCAGCAGTTTTGACACCAAATTGTAGACACGTTCGTACGAGCCATAGCCGAGAGTGATAATGACCTAGATCGTGAAATTCATTTTTCGAGAAATACCTAAGGGCACATTAAAATTGCGCACAAAAAAAGTTGTAATCAATTTTGTGACCCTGGACGCCAATTCTGGCACTACTTTTAACTCGAAATATCAATCATTCGACTTTTGTTTAGAGCATGATAAATATCAGCAATGTAAATTTTAACAAAATTTAAGGAATACGTACCACAGGTTTTCAATCGAAAAAATCAATATACCTACGTTCTCAGAAAATATCCATTTGTATATCACCCGAAATCTGCCGTCGCAATTTTTTTGCACGTGCCAGAATAACCGCCCTAGTCTACTATAGAAGGCCACGCGTGGGCAAAAGTCTTACAAAGAGACACCTTCATAAGGGGTTGGGGTTTGGGGGGAGGACGGGGAGCCAACCAATAAGGTTTCACATCTAGCAAATGGTATGTTTTTTTTTATGAAAAATTGGCTAATAAAAGTGGACCATATAAGCGTACATGTATATATGTAGGTATATTTGACGGGGGGAGAGATACCCCCGTAAAGGGAAAGATTATGAAATGCATTCTTTTTTTTATAACTTATTTTGAGGTTATGTTTTCAGTTCAGAAGTCACTTTTTTGACAATTTACTTCTGCATCGGCTCCGGCGCTACGGAAAGTGCAGCCCCTACACCCTTGCGTAACAAAGCACAGACACCCATGCTCACCTCCGCAGCTTCGGATCGCACGGTTGCCTGCACTTTATAACGGCAAGCAGGGGCTGCTCTCCCTCCGTGCCTTCGGCTTTTCATATACACTCTAGGGATAGTAACCACAAGACTGTATAGAGTCGGGGTGCTCTGAGTCGGTTTTTGAACAGTTTTAACCTACCAGTACAGAAGTCGGTTTTAAGGTGGCTTCGCTAGCCTACTCATATTTTTTTTCCTCTCTGTTACGTTCCATTACACACAAGAACAATTAAATAAAACAATAAAATTACGGAAAATAGCTTTTACGAAAGCCACAACAAACTCGAAAGAAAAGAAATTGGCGTTATTGGCGAGCTGTCAAACTTTTTTTTCCGCTCTGTTACGTTCTATTACACACATTTTCAAGTACATTTACGACAACCAAGTGTCAACACTATGTAAAATGAACAAAATTGCGTTCCATTTCATTAATATTGAATATATATTATTTTATCTCGAAAAAATTGTGACCGATCTATTAGACTGCAAGACAAATTTAAAGTACCAAAACTAAATTCAACTTTTGCTCAACGGTTTAAATTTTTCCTAGGTCCCTTCATCTATAATCAAATTAGTAAGCAATTGTCTCTTACAGATCATACAAAGTTAAAAAAGAAACTGTTAGAAAAGCTTCATTCTTGGCTTTTATCACATTCATATGATGACATTGAAAGTCTATTATGTGTTATATCATAGCTTTATACTATTCATATAAGTACGAGTATCCATCATTTTACATTGTTTTAATTTATTGCACATGCATACAGCTTTGTTTACTTTTTTTTTATAATATATAAATTTTAATATTTATTTATATAAGTATTCATCTTTACTTAAGTTTGTTAAAATACTTTTGATTACAATTTTTTTTTTCTTGTGTATTTGTTTGTATAAATGTAACTAAAATAAATTGAACATTTTGTATTGTATATACATTTAGCTTCAAGCACTGGGCGCCTTGTGGCGAAAATAACAAAAGGCATCCCATGCAACGGAGAACTCTAGTCTGGGAGCCGACATAATTCATATCTATATTGTGTTTACTGTTAGTTTTTACAAAGATGTGTTTATATAAACTGACGCTCTTTTCTGTATTGTACTAACCTTAAGTTAAGTTTTTTTTTCCTCTTTGTAATACTAACCACTTAAATGAAAATAAATTGAATTGAATTGAATTGAATTGAATTAATTAATAACTAAATAACAAACATTTTGCTAGAAGTAAAAAGTTGATAAAAAGTCTATTAAGGATCCAAAGAAACCCCTATAATATCATTTATATTAAAAATCAGGTGTCCTCCTGTAAGATACCCTACGCGTTGTAGCGTTATTTTTTAAAAAAAAATTTATGTTTTTAGCCACTACATATTCACGAACTTAATTTCGACCTAAATTTGGACTGCCACCAGGCAAGCCTGGTGACAGCCAAAAAAAGAGGTAAATCTGGATAAATAAACCGTATAATTTATCTTTAAATACACAAAAAATAACAAAACCGAAGTAAGAAAAATATAGTACAAAACACAATAATATCTAAAGAGTATCGGTACAAAGGAACTTATTAGATCAAAAAGGAAATTATGCTTAATTCCACTTATTTAGGATTTTGATTTCCTTTTAGCTTGAACGACGCATTTGTTCATAAAATAATGGATTTTAAAATTTGGTGGCGAAACTAGTTTTTAGGATCCCAGAAACTAAGGTTGCACGGAAGTTTTGATAACTCTTAATCCAAAAGAAAAAGTAATATTAAGGTGTTACGAGCAATCGTTATCTAGCTTTACACTAAGGAATAAAAATAATTGATGCTGAATATTAGGCTACAGATACTAAAAACCTGGTAAGGGTCTCTTCGTGACTTTGGGTGTTTCCGGTGTTCCCGGGAGCAGTCGATGAAGCTCGGCGATTTCTATTTTAATATCGGAAGCTTTAGCTCACCAGGGACGTGGTCCTTATATCAGGCCTCAATAGGTACAACCGTACGAGATGGCGGATGGAATTCAAGTAGAAATGAATAATCAAACTGGGGAGAACCAGAACCCTTAGAAAATCCCGAAGGGTCGCAGGAAATGCAGGAAAACTGGCTTACACAATGCTCAGAGCAAATGCGCTCTGTTTCAATTTTTCAAATACCAAATTTGTTAATGGATTTTAAATTTGGTTGTCGACACTAGTTTATAGGATCCTTTAAACTAAGATTTCACGGGAGTTTTGATAACTCTTAATCCGAAAGAAAACGTAATATTAAGGTGTTACGAGCAATCGTTATCTAGCTTTACACTAAGGAATAAAAATAATTGATGCTGAATATTAGGCTACAGATACTAAAAAACCTGGTGAGGGTCTCTTCGTGACTTTGGGTGTTTCCGGTGTTCCCGGGAGCAGTCGATGAAGCTTGGCGATTTCTATTTTAATATCGGAAGCTTTAGCTCACCAGGGACGTGGTCCTTACATCAGGCCTCAATAGGTACAACCGTACGAGATGGCGGATGGAATTCAAGTAGAAATGAATAATCAAGCTGGGGAGAACCAGAACCCTTAGAAAATCCCGAAGGGTCGCTGTAAAGAAATAAAACAACAGCGTCAAGATATGCTTATGAAATGAGGGAAAGGAAATTAACGTGTTGGAAACGGGACAAAAAGGATTTTCAGAGAATGAAACCAAAATTACACAAAACTTACCAGGAAATGCAGAAAAACTGGCTTACACAAAGCTCAGAGCAAATGCGCTCTGTTTCAATTTTTCAAATACCAAATTTGTTATTTTGTAAAAGATTTATCCTTCCTCTGTCACGATCTTCTTTGATATGAGAAAAATAACAAAAAAAATCTGACAAGATCATTCTAAATATTCGAATTCGAAAATTCAGAAAAGCAGCCAACGATAAAGAAAGACTAAAAATATATAAAAAGGTTGAATACTCGTAGCGAATGCTACAGCGTGTACTACCTGTGTTAATAAATAATCCATATAAATTAGTCTTATAACATGTACCGAATAATTGAACGGGTCTTAACAGAACACATCTAGGCCCTCCTTGACAAAAAATTCAAAAAACAACCTAATGGCCCCAACAGTTCAACCTGCAATTCATTAAAAGTCGTCAAACTTAAACAACAAAGTAAGAGACCTTGGAAAGACAGCCCTCTGTGCCAAGACAAAAGAGCAGTAAATTATCGTCAACCTTACTTCACGCAGTACAAAAAATATGACGTCACTTTGACGAAACACAGTTATTCAATATCTCAACCCGTATTTTGTCCTTCTCTTCCCATAAAAACACAAATTTCTTACGCCGAGTTTCATATTTTGACTTTTCCTTCACGGGTTATGGTTTATTTATGATTCACGAGTCCTACGTTAAAACCCGGGAGAATGTGTATGCAAAAAAAGACGTCTAATGGGAATGTATTACTTATTTCATAAAACTTTTTGATGAATGATACAAAATATTTCAAAGTAGGGTAAAGCCGAGAAACGTAAACAAATATAACGTCACGACATGAATCCCCGAGGGGGTGTCAGAGGGGTTTTCGAGTCTATGCTCGTACACATACGTTTAAGGGTCCGTATAATTTCAAATGCACAACTTCAAATGAGCATTTCACATTGCGAAGCTTAGTGAACCGGTTTGATAAAAATAGTATAAATACTCGTAGTAGACTATAATTTTGATGGGCACGTCTTATTAGCAAAAACACAATAGCTTTCATTTCACCCGAAAGAAAAAAAAATATAGTATACACTAAATTTTATGTTTTTCAAGTGTTAAAGAGCTTTCCTTAAATCATAAAAACCTTGAAACTTGTATTTAAAGTAACTCAAGAAATAGGTCAACCTTGGAATATTTTAATGATTTCACCTAGAAGCAGACTAATTCAATAAAAACTCAGTTTCTTGTGAGCAAATGTTCCTTGGTGGTTGTAACAGCCACGGCTCAGAGCGCGCTATTTTATTTTTAATGGCAACGTCATAGAGTTTAGTTCAGATAAATGTAAAATGCAACGACGAGCGGAGCAAAGCGCAGCGAGGAGGAGCGTGTAAGGTTTACATGTAAATACATTTGAGGAGCCGAGCAAAGCGGATCGGAGCGTTCCTCCTAGACCTAGTTTTACCCGAAAACAATCGGTTAATACTAGATTTAACCAAGAGTAAGTGGCTACACTTAGTTCTAACCGGCTAAAACTAGGTGTAGCCGCACTTCGGGTTCTAGCCGTAACATATATATTATATACACTAACATAACTTTCTCACAAAGGGCTGATACCACAAATCTTTTTCTACTACGATCAAGACGCACCTTTTTAATCAAGTTAAAATAATATCTACTATACTAGCAAATAAAATCGAAATTTATGTGACATTTTCTTCCACTTTAGGATAAAACTCACGTAAACTTTCATAAAACCGTCATGTTAAACGTATTACCTCAGATTCTTCACACACTTACCGTCAAGATAATGCATAATTAAACAGACGAGCGACGTTAGCGCTTGTTACAAGTTTCGGAACGAACCCTCCTAATATGTAGGAGTTACAAAGTTGTTAACTTCGACTTTTCTCAAGTTTCCGAACGCAGCTCGGCAGTTTACTTCGTGAGCGGGTAACTCTTTACAGCTTAGTGCATTCTTTATTTTCACTTTCTCGGCATTAAAAGTACATACTCCTATTATAAAAAGTAAAATATTTTCTGACTTTCGTCATACCAGGAGAATTGGTGTCGAAAAAGACCTCATGGCAGTAAATATTTCTATCGAGCCGAATTTCTCCAATCTCGTTATAATTATACTATTCTTTCAAAATAATACATTATTTAATGAAGTAGATATGCAAGTTCTTAAAGTGTCGATTTTTTTTCCTTAGTGTCATAAGGTAAGTGTTATTCTAGTAGTCTCTTGTAGAAACCTTTATTACTAAAAGTACCTATCATATCCACTTTTTGGATTGTAAAAGGTAAAAACGTATCGCTTTGTTTGAGAAAAGTATTATACTAGCCTTGGCGGCAATAATGCGTTGATGGACTAACGTATGTGTGCCTCGGTTGCGCCTCGGCCCACATTATCACGTTCGTGCCATCAACGCCTGCGCAAGACTGGTCCGAAGCCCACATATACCTACACGTACAACGGTTGCGGTGAACTACACTGCGGTCGCTGTAATCGGACTTTTAGAACCAAGCTGGGTTTCGCGAGTCATATCCGCGCTCATCGCCGTAGAAGTCCAACAAATCATGAGGTCGCCGTCGTCGGACTACGATGAAGACTTGTCTACTATTCCTTGCAACAAACTATGTCCATTTTTATGTATGTATGTGGAACAATGGTGTTAACTCGAGAACCAATAAACGGATTGTAAAGTGGTTTTTATTGTTAACTGAGACTCCTTTTTATTGATTTTGGGATTTTATTGCCATTATCGGCGTATTTGTAACAGCATGTTACAAACTGAACTGCGATAATTTTAGTCTGTAACAAAAATTAAAAAATATTTGCTTTGAAATAAATTAGGTACGTAACACATATTTTTAAAAATGTTTTGTTTTATTTTGTATAACAGATGTGGTGTCTTACAATCTGTTTTGGCTATGGTTTTTTCTAGTGTACGTAATCTTGGGAGCACTACAACACGCGCTTATTTTACACACTTCACTGTCCATAGCCAAACAGATTTCATGAAATAAAACATGAAAAAAATGCTTGGAAATTTTTTGTCAACTCAACTCAAGTTAAGGCTTCTCTCAATGCCAACGACCTTGAACTGAGTAACATTTTAACCATTTTATACGGTGACTATAGCATTTTTTAATACAGGAAAATATATAGTAATCTACATGATACAAATAGTGATGTGGTTTTTCCTAAATTTTGTTTTGATATACAGAAGTGAAGCAAGACAATTCCAAGTTTACCCTTATTTGTCGAATGTATGTTCACTTGTAACAATATAACTGCTGCAGTTTTTATCGAAACAGTATAAAAATTTATAAACTTCTAGACAACATAATATCAAATGATATGGTTTTCCCAGTTTGTGGAAATTCATTTTATTTTACATGTAATTAATTAAAAACACATTATTTTTGCACTTGTCAGTCGCAGTGACTGACGTAGCAGCCATGTTGCAGTGCGAGCTGATAAGAACTTTATTTTAATATGGTTCTGTTCGAAATTTCAACCACCACAAATGGAATTGCTAATTTTTCCGACGGAGTCACCTTAAAGGGCAGCAAGGCGCGTGGATTGGTCGTGGTCACAATCAGAACGAACGCTGCTATCCTTTTATTAACTTTTAAGTTTAAAGACTAAAATATTTTTGCGGGTAGAAGGAAAATACTTGTATCATCACTGTGCCTCGCCATACTTGCCAGTTTCCCGTAGACCACGGCACATGCAACTGAATCGAAACGTCGGGTGTCCTTTTAGTAATAAAAGTTAAAAATTAGACCCATTTATATATATCATAATATCTTATCACTTGTTTCACACTGTCATCTATGCGCCAAAAGATCCTTGCAGCACTGTCCTCAAGTTTTAATCAATAAAAGCAAAAAGTGTATAGAGTTTGCAGAACTTTGATTATTGTCCTTTGCTTCTTGGCAATAAGAATAAGAATTGCTTGGCCTTAAAAAGGAGATTGTTGCAGTGACTTTTAATATGGCTATTTGTGGCAACGTTTATCAAAATGGCCTGTGTTTTCGTCGTAGTGGTATTATAAAAAAATACGGAGAAAATACATATAAATAATAAATAAAAAATACCTTTTATTAAAACTCGCGTGAGCTGACACTAAGAACAACACTCACCTTGATAATGTCGAAATGGCATCGGAGAAACGGTTGTCATATTTATCACACGTCAGTGTAAAGCCACATGTAATTTTGATATAAAGGCGTGTTAATTAATTTAATAAGTCGTATTATAAAACATGAGGTCTAAAAATGATGATGATTCATATTTTTACGAAAAAGCTGCAATTTTCATTTGACTTTCGTGTGACGTCACTTGAGAAAAGGCTGTTTAGAAATGTGTCCTTTGCTATCAAAATTTGCTTTCGACTGATTCGACAGATGGATGATAAATAAGAAGACAAATAGAGATAGACCACTTTTTTTTATAAGCAAGGCAAAGGTCGGCAGTCATTATCATGCCTAAAATGCCCCCTATGACGTCATACCTGAAAATTCTCGAAAATATAATTATCTAAATATATACCATAATAATGAAAACTATTACTATGTATCTGTCTCGTTATTGTTTTTGTTAAAACTTGTTCCGTGTCTTTTATTGCTAATTTATATTATTTATATTAATTTTATAGTAAAAGAGCTCCGACTCAGTATTTGCTGCAAAGATTTACAATCTAGGTACAGTCGTGCTTAAAATGCAGTTTAGAATAATATTTATTGGATGTTTTATGAATAATTATCATTCCATCCCTAAGGTGCTAACGAGCAGATTTGCCGCTCGGTTTGTTCCAACTAAGATTGCCATCACAAAAGCCTTCTGTCAAAGCCTTAGTAGCATTGTAATAAGGTCCATTAGGTCTAAATTTACGTGTGAGCTCAAGTTGTGCGACGCGACGTCTATGCGGATGTTTGACGCGAGCGGATAAATATTCATGAAAGCGTTGCCACGGTAACGTTAAGTACAGTTTGACTGCTTCATGTTTGGCATTGAAGTGAAAACGTGTTATATTGAGAACAGTTAAAGCAACATCATCTCTTTAGGTATATTAAGTCCAATACCTCCAAAGTATCATTTCAGTGTGAATATACATTCGAATTCAGTGATGGCAATTAATTAGTTTTTAGTGTTCCGTAACCTCAAAATGAAAAAAACAGAATATAGGATCACTTTGTTGTCCATCTGTCCGTCTGTCTGTCAAGACCCCTTATCTCGGCCCCTGTATTAGATATCAAGTTGAAACTGATATCTCCTATAGAAATCTACAGCTTCATGGTGTTGTAACAAAATTAGGCTTCTAACACGACGCGAGAAAAAGTTATTGCACATAATCAATTTCATAGAAATTTTTGACACTCGCAAGGGAATCAAAACTTATAGAGCGCTTTCAGTTGGTTTAAAAACTTTAAATTTTGTTTGCACATTTTACACAAGTTTACAAGTTCTTATAGCACACATATAGGGAAAAATCTTATAATTACAAATATTTAATTATTCAGGAAATTATCATAGACCAACATTATAAGACAGCGATGAACGTGGGTGTACGAGTGTGGACTGTGACTGTACTTAAACCAGCCATACTTGGACTCATGGAGATTAATGTCTCGTTGATGTATCTGTATTGAAAATAAAAAGTCTACATTTGTTCACAACAAATTGCAAGAATCACTTTAAAACCACAAAATTACCCCTCCTACACTTATTCCATGCTTACACACATAATGCATCATTCTAAGTAGTCCCCAACACTCAACTGCTAAAATATAAACTGCTACAAAAAGCTACTTGCGTCTAGAAAAACTTGGTTATTATCTACGGTTGTTGTTGGAATTAAAACCTTTACGCCCTAATCATTAGGTTGAAATTCTCAAAACTTGTAGACGTCTGCCGAAGTTCAACTATAAAATTGCGCAACAGCAAGATTATGATGCAGAGATAACAAACAGTTTTTATTACCCATTTTATAGAACCAACCGTTAAAAGGAGGCTTTCTTCACAATTGAAGCGGGTTGTAATGGCCTGGTCTGATGTTTAAATGTTTATAAAACCGTACTTCTTTAGATAATGAAAAAATATATTAGTATTTTTCGTGTTTATGTCTTCTAAAATGGCGCGAAATAAATGATTGGTCATATCGCAAAGTAAAAAAAGATGTGATATCTTGTTGAGGGTTTATTTTGTTTTTTGCATTTGAATGTTCGTTTTTCAGTGATAGTGGTCACGGGTTTTTGTCAACCCTTTTTTTTTTTTTTTAAGTCTTGTTGAGGGTTTATTTTGTTTTTTGCATTTGAATGTTCGTTTTTCAGTGATAGTGGTCACGGGTTTTTGAAAACCCTTTTTTTTTTTTTTTTAAGTATAGTAATACGTAATAGTACGTTATTACCGAGGGCAGGAAAGAAGAATATTGCTTGAAGAGTATACGATTCAGAGTTTCCGCCAAGGCATAAATTGTGCTTTTCTCAGACAATGTGAGGTAATAAAAAAATGCATTTGCAAGAGAACAAGAAATAACAATAAACTGAGTTATACTTTTCCTAACATTCAGCGGAAGCAACTTTTCCATGTACAAATTTTTTTCTCCTTTTAAACCGACTTTTTGCTACTTTTCCACGAATCCGTCCCACTCGCACTGAAGGTTTTGTCGCATATGGAGTAACAGGGACGTTTAAACTTTTACGTGTCGCCTTAAATTGATAGCATGCTACCACAAATTGTAACTTTATTGAACCGACCAATGAAAGCTGAAAAAAAAAGGGTCTGACAACGAAAACAATTTTCTTCCAGTTTTACATAATATTTACAAATTCAACCTTTGTTCCAGACATGAGTGCGTCTACCGTTTGTGTAAGGGCTGTATTTTGAGAAGGTTATGACTTGGGATAAATTAAAGTTTGGTTAGGACGATATCAAACCAGACCGGCCGTAGGGTGCTTGACAAATGATACTTTAGTTAGGACAATGAAATGATATTAAATAGTAGAAAATTGGTTAATGGATAAGGACATACTCGTAATATTATGTTGTAAAAATAAAAAAAATATTTGTAAGTATTTAAATGGTCAGAGAGCAGATAACGTTTTATGACTAGATTGAAAGATAATATTTGTTTAATTATAACTATTGGATAGTTGCCAGAGACAATATACAGGGTGGAAAAAATGAAAGGGCCCTGGAGGGGAACTACCTTAAATCCTTTAGATAGCTCATTTTACTGAAAGGAAACATTCCTTTACTTTTTAAAAGAAACAAAACTGCATTCAAAGTTCTTCTAAAATTTGCTTGTCTCACCCGGGAACTGAACCAACTAAAAATTAAAAAAATAAACCATCGCTATTTTACTATACGAATCGGTAGGGTTATTGTTCAGGATAAAATTTGTCTAATAAACATTTGGTCTTACACTCATCTGTTGTACGAGATACTCATGAAATTAAATATTTATTACAAGTTCTTTGTTAACAATACCTAGTACTGTTCACATGTAACAAGTAAATTACACGTTATAATTTTCTTATCTCTCGATTCCGATTACCGATTCGTATGATAAAATAGCGAGGGTTTTTTTTTATTTTTAGTTGGTTCGATTCCCGGGTGAGAGAAGCGAATTTCAGAATATCTTTGAATGCAGTTTTGTTTCTTTTAAAAAATAAAGGAATGTTTTATTTCAGTAAAATGAGCTAACTAAAGGATTTAAGGTAGTTTACCTCCATGGCCCTTAAATTTTTTCCACCCTGTATACTATTATAAATAAAAGTTATGTTTATAAATATCCTATGATTAACAAGTTTTCTTGTAATAAGGGTGAGGTAAGAGTAAATATACATTACAGCTTAACTAAGCAACAAAGCTGTAATATCTGTCATAATTTTTTTTGAAATTCCTTTGTTGGTACAGCCACTCTCATTTTTATCCTGATTAAAATAACTAAAACAAATTTTGTATTTAACGTCAAGATTCGATAGATAATTAATATTAACACTAAATTAAATTTTGTGATAATTTTTACAAAATAAAGTTTATGCCGTCCTTTTTTATAGGTATACCTACATCAAACCACAATTAGTTTTTTTATTTTAGTGTCATGTTTGAATTAAGGCAGTTGTAGCCCCCAACGACCTTTAATTGACCTGTGTCGGCACAAATATCGATAGAAACTAAATTGAAATAGCGTTTATATCAACGCGTACTGCATTATGTGGCTGGGTTTTCGGATAACGCAAAATAGGTGTTTTTAAATACTAGAAAAATTTATAAAAAAGAAATAGATAAAATTCTTCAAAGATAATCAAAGGAACTCATTTTTGTTACACTATCGTCAATTTGATTAAGTTTCAATTTGTTTCTTTGTATACTAAATTAATTAAATCGGACCTAAGTATAAAATTGTTTTGGTATGTGACTTATTATTATATTATATTTATACATTTATTTTTGGTGTTAAGTTGAATACAAAAATGTATAATCAAAGCACATCATTCCGCATATTCTGTAAGTATAACATCATATTACATTTATTTTTGACTAAATTAACATCTGAGTAAAACCCGACCTTAATTTTGGCTTTCTCGGTCACCAGCTGTAAGAACCACTTTCATAAGGGAATTACATTTTATTAGCAGGAAAACCTTTAAAACTTAGAATTAACTAGTTATTTTGTGTAACGTGGTTAACACAAGTGATGGATATAGTTTAGCAGTAAAATTTCATAAAATCATAACGAACTTTATTTTCTGAAAAGAATAACAATTTTTCTGAGGTCAAAAAATGAGACAACTAGTATTATTATCTGTAAAAGGTTCCGCCGGCGCACACTAAACAGCCAGATTTCTCAGCATCCCTTCTCATTGAAAATAAATATCTTCTAAATAAATAAAAGTTATATAAGCCCATCACTTGGAAACGGTTGGAGCAATTTGCTTTTTTTTCATGTTCGTTATAGACCGAGAAAGGTTTTAGAGAAATAAAAATTGGAAAAGTTGCCCAGATAATTGGAAAATTCAAGAAAAACTATTTCTTTTTATTTTCTATGGGGTTTTTACAGGGTCAAGGAATTTTTTTTTTGTTTTATTATGCTCCCTGGATTGAAATTACTTAATTACTTAAAATGTTTTCAAAAACAGTAGTTTCAGTAGTTTCACCTTTTTTACTTTTATATTGTTTATTTCCAATTAGTTTTCATAAATTCACAAAACGATCACAAAATGTGGACAGGAGAAAGTCTGGCGGGTCACCTAGAATATTATATTAGTAAGTATATAATTGATATTGAGAGAATGACGTCATGTATACTGGCCAGTCACCAGCGACACGCAGAAAGAAAAAAACTCCAAAAATTATACAGATAAAAAAATATTCATAGTACCTATAATACGTGGGATACTCAGAAAATTTTGCGAAATTTTTTTATTTTTACGGTGCATCGTTTTATTATTAAATCTTTTGAAAGAACTCTCCACCAGAATTTATACAAAGTTTCATGCGTCTAAACCAATTTTCAAAAAACTTTTTCCAGTCCGCCTCAGACACCTCTTCTACGGCCTTCTCGAACGCTGTTAGTGCATATTCCGGCGACAAAAACTGTATCCCTTTGAGTTGATTTTTTACAAGAGGGAATAAAAAGAAGTCACGCGGTGCTAAATCAGGGCTGTAAAGAGGTTGACCCAAAAGTTTAACGGGTGTGCTCTCCAGTAAGTCCCTCGTTTTGAGCGTTGAATGCGCTGGCGCGTTATAATGGTAATGCAGTAGCCTGCGAAGCCCCGTGTTCGGTCGCTTGTTCCACACAGCAGTGAAAACTTCTGGCAAGCATTTGATAGTTTGCCATTTATCATTGATGCTACTTTGATTTCGTAAAGAAATTGACAACAAATGCCCAGTCAAATTTAACAAACTAGCGATCAAAATCTTCC
The DNA here is from genome assembly GCA_934047225.1 of Ypsolopha sequella. Lineage (NCBI taxonomy): Eukaryota > Metazoa > Arthropoda > Insecta > Lepidoptera > Ypsolophidae > Ypsolopha > Ypsolopha sequella. The sequence continues at coordinate 29,111,733 of OW203987.1, forward strand.
CTGTGCTTCTCGATATCTTCACTTTGGTAGGCGTTGGTTCGTTTATTCCAAACTATGGACTGAAGTTTCGTTTCTGGATCGTATTGATACATCCAAGATCCATCACCAGTAATGATGTCGTAAACACTCCGAGGCGAGTCTGCTTAAAATTTTGCAATAATGTCATGGCACCATTCCACGCGGGCCTGCTTCTGAGCAGCGGTGAGTTTTTGCAGCACCCAGCGCAAAACTATCTCCTTCACGCAAAGGTGCTCGTGTAGAATCTCGTGAATGCTCCCCGATCCAATCTACAATATGTGCTGAATCTCTTCATATTGAATTCGCCTTTCCTCTTGAATTAAATTTTTCATGTTTCCTTTTAGAACAGCCGTCAAAGGGCGACCACTTCTTTCTTCATCCTTCAAAGTAGGTCGACCGCGCCTTAATTCGTTATACCAGCGATACACGGTTGCATTGATATGATTCGTCTGGCTTTAGATGACATTTGAAGTCGTCAAAAATCATCGCGCGAAAATGTTTCCGATGTAGATCCATTTTTTAATGAGACACGGTAGTTCAATTTAGCTCGTAAGAAATGTGTGAAGATTTGAAATTGAAACGTTCGTTTTTTTACTTTCAAATAAATTGTATTTTCAAAATAAATTATAACTGGCCAGTGTCCCATACATTAAAACTTTTTTCGCTAAACATGGCCTGGTTTATGCAAAAGTGTGAGCCCGATTTGATTAACGTGTAATTGTACAGAAATCCATGTTATAGTGAAAAAAAATATTATGATTTCGTTGCAAGATTTTATTCCATTTGGATTAAACTAGTGATAAATTTATAAAATATGGAGCAAATCTAACATGTGTTACGTTCGACTAGCTACTTAATTCAATAGTACTGATTAATTTGTTCGCAAACAACTGTGGTACATTCACAACAGGCTGATTGAGAAATATTTCAGTGATACTGAAAATGTATTCCATGAGTGAATGATGACATAAAGAGGGAAATGTTTGTGATCCTGGTCTACAAATCCTTTTACATTTTAAACGAGTACGAAATAAAAAATAATTGAATTTTTATATAGTATAACATAAAGTTTTTTTTTTTGTATATCTCACCCTTCACGTGCTTGTGCAGAAATTCGCAAAATGCAACAAGCGCTAGCAAAAAAAGCAATCTCCGTAACTATACATAAAACTCCAAATAAAGTATATATGTTCTGAATCTGCATAAAATTTTCAAGTTACAAAAAAATATTAAAATTGGGTTTCCGTTTATAACGAAACCTTAAATAAATCTTGAATTTCAAAAAAAAATACTTTTTTTTATTATTTGTGTATTTCTTATATCTAACAAAATTAGTTTATGTTTGGATTTTATTTATTGATAGGGATCTTCTCCACGGGCAAAACCTCAAGCATTTTTAAAAGATAAAAGGATTAGTACAATTTGATTTTGTTGCTTTATTCTATTAGATGAATAAAATAAAACAGTTTGCATAAAAATGGATCACAATTAAAATTTTATTGAAAAAAACCATTTGTTTCATAGAATTATAAACATACTAAGAGGGTGGCCAGAAAAACCGAGAAGAAAAATATTTTTTTCACGTTCAAAGCGTCATTGATAATATTTTTTTAATGTCAAAGCGTCATTGTTAATACTTATATTATTTCCGGAACAAATCCCATGTGATTAATTTCTCACTAAAAGAATTCTTAATCCACAAGCATAAAATAAAATAAAGCTAAATCGCAGTTCACAAACATATCGTCGGTCGGACTAAAGGTTCGGTAATACACACACAATGACGGCACGTAATTCCATCAGCATAATTAGCACTAAATTCCCAACCTATCAATAGTTTGACAGATATTTGATTTGGATTATATGATTCCCAACTGTATCTTGATCGTTTGATGATATACCTATATTTACTAATTATAACATTTACATATTAAATTATAACACCTCGATTCTGCACTTTGATTGGTCCTAATTATTCTAAAAACCGCTAAAGGGCCAATCAAACATAGTGAAAATTATAGTATTTCGTTTGTATGAAGTAGGGTTGCTCCACCGGCCTTATAAGTGACATATTGTCTTTAATGAGTATGAAGTATATTTAAACCTTAACCTAAAAACTCATACAATAATATTATTGGATTAGAACCTGTATATACTTTATTTAACTGTGAAAGTAAGAGATATTGCATACAACCTTTAGTTATTTGTATTATAAAATTTGTGAAAAAATCGACATCTTGCAATTTTTTCCAGAATCCGTCCCTCTCGCAATGCGGGTCTTTCCGCATGGAGTAAAAGTGATTGATGCGCAAACGCGACCTAACTTAATTATGTTTTTCTTCATGTGGGCTCATTGTGCGTCCTTGAGTCAAGTGATACCTCAACCGAACGGTTGACTTCAGCGACCTTTACCTGTTTTTATTTTATGGCCTTAATCATTTTATTTTTAAGATTTTCAATAAAAGTTAGATACTTGTATAATTTTAATTAATCAGGTAAAAAGATTTCTTACTTTTAAAATTTTCAAGTCAAAATTATGTAAGTTTAAATTTTTCATAAAATTTTCCACCAATCGTGGAAAAAGGACAGTTAAGAGCGCAATTTTCGCAAATTAATTTGCATTACAAAAATGGTGAATCTGGTGCATAAGTATATGCTATCGCTAAACAAACTATCGCTGCTAAGTCCGTGAAATCCTTTATTAACTGTTGGTGTAGTTTTTCTAAAATCTTCACCTATATTTTATGTTTTCGTGACAGAATATTCTAGGCACAATGACGAAGTATCGTTTTGAGTCCGGACTCGCATCCGACAGATTGGTTCGTATCAGAAACTTAGTTTCGGCGTGTACCCGCGGCCTATGTGTGTTTTTATTGCATTATCGCTTCTGCAAATATAGCTCGATTCTGGCGACCGATCGAATTGCAAACCGAACGATAGGGCCGTATTATGAAAAACAAAAATATTATTTAGCTGAGTAGATGAAGGGGCTGCACACTGCTTAACATCAGTTTTGCATTGGATTCAGTTCCAGAAATGTAGATGTCAAAAATTTGAAAAAAAAAATACAATTATTATTTACACTTTATAAATAAACATACTTTTACACTTCTTTTAATTATAATACTTTTAAAAGGCATGAATTACACACAAAAGCGATTCAGTTTCCATATTTTTTATTATTATTTTTTATAACTACTTTTTATTAAATATATTATATTATTTTATTTTATTATATTTTTATGTAATATTATATGTACTATATTGTATTATTATAATATATAAATTATATTTCAATTCCTATTTTAGCCGCTATTTCAAAATAACTGAAGTTTTGCGTGCGTGGCATCTGATAAGAGTAGGATAGCCAGTAAAAATTATAGGATAGACAGGATTGAATTTTAGAATTAACTCAAAATAGTTCAAAAACAGCTAGTTAGACGATTACTTAAAAAAATTACTGTTTTCTTTTAGGAAATCTACGAATTCAGAGTATGTAAGTGGATTATAAACTGAGATAGTGTCTACTTCAAGGTCATGAGACGAAAGAAAAAGAAACTTGACGCAAATTAGGTAATTATTATTGGAAAAAAAATAACGAGATTATTATACCGATATTGAAAAGCAAAACAAGCGTGCGCAACAACAGCTTCAACCAAACTCAAAAGAACTGTCAAAGATGATTAAGAGAGTGTGAACGCCTTGCTAAAGTTTTATTAGATCGCACGAGTCCCGGATGCCAGCATACTCCCTATTTCCGCGTTTCATTTTTCCTACCAATAACTCCGTGATTGGATTACGTTGAGAAAATATTTTTTGTTATTCTCTTCCCCTCTTGTACCTTGATGTACCATGTGCCCAAAGAAAAAGTTTTTGAGTACAGTGTATTTGGCGAGACGATGCAAATATAAAGCGGTCCATTCACCGCTCAGAATTATGATACTTAATTTTAGAAAACGATAATTCCGACATGTATGACTTCTGTTAAAAAATGATTTTCATTGTACGAGGGCCAAGAGCCGTATTTTTGAATCGTTCGTTTTCAATTCACGTGCGAAAAGATATACCTGTCTCATCTTGCAAATGACAAGTTCTGATGTGCTACGTGAGATGGGTATATACTTTCTCACGTGAATTGAAAACGAACGATTCAAAAATACGGCTCCAGATCATGAGCAGTCAGAGTCAAGTCAGTGTTTCTTTTGTGTCGAGAGTCGCGATGGCGGCGATCCTTCAAACTGTCAGTCGGGGGAATGACCCGCTTTGCATCATCTCGCTAAACGAAATATGTAGCTTCTGTGCTGCGGCGTCACCTATGTAGGTTTGTTTTTAGGGATCCGTACCTAAATGGTGCCAAACTAGATCCTGTTACTTAACTCCCGCTGCGTTGTCTATCCTTCCGTTTATCTGTCACAGGGGTCTATATGCTTCAGTTAAAACCCGTTTTTAGTTAAATTCAATTTTCACTGGTGTAGCATTGCAAATTTGGTAGTTGCGGTTATCACAAAAAGAATTTGCGTCGTTTATTTGCTTGCCGGAAAGTTTCGGGTTTACCCTCTTTTATAGACATGAAGTAATCGCGTGGTTGCCGCGTTGCCGAGTTGTTCTCGTTCATTTGCCAAACGGAATTTATGCCGTTAACTCGTGTGGAGTTATTTTTTACAATAATGGCGGATTTTGCCAACACGACTTCGTGATAGTACTAAGGTTTGTTTTGAGTTTAAATTTGGGTTATTTATTTTGAGTGGAATGGTTTCCGTAATATTGTTTTCTATTTTCAGAAAGATTTTTTGGAGGTGATTGTTGGAGTTTTTTTCATCGGGTTGGAGGGAGTTCTGAAATCATCAGATCATGGTATGTATTGCTTTCTTTGTATTTTGAGTCACCGGAATTTTGTTCTCATTGTTCCGTGTGGTAAAGGTTTTAATATTGTTTTTTCTCTTCTAATTCCAGGGTGTTTTGTTTTCAAGATCTTCGTGTTTACAAGATCTTCTTGTTCCGAGTTTACCAGTTTCGTGATTTACCAGCTGGCAGAGTAATGACCGCCGCGTGGTGTACGCAGTAAGCAGATCCTTTTGTCTGCGTGGACGTGGATCGTTGACCTTGAAGGGGGCAGCGGACTGCGTGTCATTTCCGTGGAGTTTAATGGAATAATACAAGTAGGTGTTGGAATTTTTACTTTTATCCACACACAGTTAGGATACCGGGGACGGTATGTTTCAGGACACATAGTTATGTGTCCTTTTAGTATCAAAGGTTAAATTTTCTTCCTGTTTCACCGAATAACCCAAACTGTAAAATTTAATGTTCTGTATTATTTTTTTTCTTTCCTGGTAGAACTGAATGATGTACCAGACGATTTGGTTTTAAGAGTATGTTCGACAAATATTTATTGTTGTAGGATCTACGGCTCCCCTGAGCTAGATTTTATTTAGGGAATTGTTTCCCTTGTTTGTTTACAAGTTTTTGTTTCTTTTAAAGTGTTTTTTTTTAATGTAATTTTCACAAGATTCCAAGTAATTTAGTTACCAGTGGATAAGGTGGTAACAATTCCACCTAGTTGTCACTTAAATGTTTATTTATGTCTTGGCATTACTAATACCGATGTAATATTACTCCGGATGTTAAGGCGGCTCTTAACACAACAATTTTAAGGTACGGAAGGTCGTAGTAATGTTTTGGCAGAGAATTGTCAAATGAAGGTCTTGGCCAAACACTGGTAACAAAGATAAATTTTTCTGTTAACATCTTTCCTTTGTCTTGTGAAATTTAGATTTTAGTTTTGATAAAATTAAATAGACTTAATTGTATAGTACCTCGAAGTTTTCTTCAGAACCTTTTAACAACTATTAGGTTACAATTAGGTCACTGTTTAGTTTTATCTTGTCCAGTTGCACGACTGGTGGAAAGACCGGGTACCCGCCGGTCGTGCATTTGACACTGGTAAAAACTAGTTCCAACTGAAAGCGTTTGCTACAACTAGTTTTGACTAGTTAAAACTAGAATGAATTTGAAAACAAAGAAAACCAATAGGTTGGTTAGATAAAGATCAGGGGTCTTATTATTTTGGTTTGTAGTAAAAAGAAAGTTATGCGCTTTCGGTCTGGGGGACTATTATTAAAATATTGCACCCATTCCCTCACTTTTTTCCGCGATTTGTCATACCTTACCTTCTAAAAGTTCTTACCATACTCCGCTAAAGTTACGTTGGTTAATTCTCTGTTGCTTCCCATTCTAGACTACGCTGATGTCTGCTTTTCCGATTTAATTGTAGAATTATTAAACAAACTGGACCGTCTTCTCAATCTTTGTATTCGCTATATCTTTGGTCTTCGAAAGTACGATCATATCTCACAATCTCGCTCTGAATTGGGTTGGCTTAATATTAAGTTCCGTAGAAATGCCCACATCGTTGCTTTTCTTTATAGTATTTTGAACAACTTATGTTCTCCTCCCTATCTCAAATATCGTTTTATCCCCTTAGTTTCCTTGGACGTCTTCTACGTCCAAGTAAAGCACTGCTTCTCCGTACTCCAGAACATTCTACTCAAATGTATTCGAATTCCTTTACTGTGTCAACAATTCGACTTTGGAATAATCTTCCACTTCATATACGCGAGGCTAAATTGGTGACAACTTTTAAAAACAAGGTATATCAACATTACCTTGATCTACAAAATAAACAAATGGGTCAACTCTAAATACGTGTTTAAGGGTATAATCTTTGTTTAACCTCTCGTAAATACTATTTGTGTTTATATATTTATATGTATCAGTGAATGTATTATTAGGATATAGATGTAGTATATGTATTTGATTATAAGTTATCTATCTATGTATTTAACCTATATAATAATTTTAGTTAAAATTTATACTAGTCATAAAACTTTTTTCTCATCAAAGCACTACCCTTGACAAGTTCTACATCGCCAAAGGTAAGCTGGAAGAAAATGCCTATGTACATGTTTTTATTTGTGCAATAAAGAATTTTTAATAATAATAATAATACCTTCTTACATTACCTACCAGCTAAGTTTTGCGCTAAAAGATTTATGGGTTGCAACTAAAAAAAAAACACGAATGTTATGTAACCTAACCCTCTAACCTTTACTACTGGCTCTATTTTATGCTAGTTTTCTATGGAGGTTAAAGCTGAAAGTCTTAAACCTGGTTCCTTTGGCTCATCTTGGCGGGAGCACTACCGTGCCCCCAGATATTATAGTGCAAAGCTAAGCATCTTATGGTAGAAACCATTATTTTTTAAAGTTCACTTATTCATACCCCTTTTTAATTGTTACTAACTTGTTTCTATCTTAAACTTGTTCAATCTTAAAATCGGTAAAACTTTTACTTTCAAAGTAAAAAACTGGCCAAATTCGAGTCAGACTTGCGTACCTAGGGTTCCATGTTGTGGACGATAAATTTAATTTTCTCATTTTTTTCGTGAATTCGATCTTTACGTAAACACATATTCCCTGTTTTTTTTTCATATTTTTCGGTCCACCAGTTTTGGAGATAAGAAGGGGAGATAATTTTTTATGATTTTTCAAGGATTTCTCGAAATAGATGCAATAAAATATAGTCAAACTATATTTTTTTATGATCAACATTTTAATACATACAATTTGATATCCATATCGTATTTTTATGAAATATTTTTTTATTTATTTTAATTTTTTTTTTTTTCATTTGTGCTCAATTTTATTCAAATCGTTATAGTTTTCCTGTAATTGGCCAGTTATGACCTATAATCGTTTTTTTTTCATATTTTTCGGTTTACCAGTTACGGAGATAATACATATTTTTGTGGTTTTTTAAAGATTTTTCGAAACCAGTGCCAGTAAATATAGTGTAAGTATATATTTTTACAATCAACTTTTTAATATCTACTTTGGAAAAATGAAACACCCTATTATACATATAGGTAAAAAACCATGACCAGCGGCCGTACTATGACACAGTTAGGTCCATGTTGATAATGTTTCAAAAAATATACATTGCGGCGTTAATATTCTAACTCAAAGTGTGACACTCTTTATAACCTGCAATGGACAAATAGTGTCTAATTTCAACGCTACTCGCTACAACGATAAATATTTCATGGTAAGGTTGATACTTTATTTACCGCAAGGTTTATTCTGTTAGGAGTGAAATTAAATTCCTTTGGATGTCTTATTTGCGTTATTCTTAAAGTCAGAACAATTTGCCACGCTGCAATACACCATTTTTACAATATGTTTGTTCTAACGCGTTCGGTTGAGAAATGAGAGACCCGCGGGTTATGCCCTGACGTATTGATCACAGCGGTGCGTTGCAGTCACGGCTTACATGGTATTTCTATTCCTTATTAATAATATGTTTTGTTAAAAGAACCTTCCGTGCGTGAGTCCAACTCGCACTTAGGTGTTGTGTTGTGTCTAATTAAAACAAAATGGCACTGATTTTAAGAAACGCTGCAGTTCAAAATTTCTTTCTTTTTAAAAACGCTTCTATATTTCTATATTTGTCGATAAAAATGTACTATCCTATTTTAATGACCTGTTTCACACTCTGCCATCCACAACATGAATTGACCTGTATATATTATATAAACGTGCATTTTTAAATGAGGCTTCATATCTCGCTTCTACACGTTTTCGTTAAAAAATAAATCTCGACAAACTTAAGCTTTGAACCTTACAGTTCTTATTTATATACGCCATAAATGTTATTATTTATATTTTAAATCGTAAAAATAAAATGGTACTACAAGAACTAACATTGCAGCAACGAGTAAAGGTAGGCCATTAGTGCTCTCACCTTACTGTGAAGTTGAATTTTAAATGTGCTATTTATTTAGTTCATGAAAGTTCACTTAGAAAATGCATTAACAAGGAGGAAAATGTGAATGTAGGTTTAAAAGTCATAGTGTATAGTCATGGTAAAAAATGTTTGATGTGCTTAATTTCATTCTGACTGATTATAAAATATTGGTAAAAGTTATTTCAGTATTCAATATTTATTGCCTTTATGCTGTTACATAGATGGTACGTACATTATAAACTTAGATCCAAGCATAAACTCTGACGGGCACCACAACTTAAACATAATTATATTTACACATTAAAATTATAATAATTATTATTATATGTATTTATCATATCTCGGGACTATGTAGTCCTGGACCTTTGGGAGGCGTACGTGGGGCCGAACGCAACACGTAGAGGTCCTTTAGACAATTTTATCCAAATGTGATGAAACACCAACTGACGATTATTCCTATACGTACCATAGTAGTGCAGCCAAGGATAACCCCCGGTCAATGTAGGATTATTGTAAGAAATGAAAACAAAGAAAACCAGATTATTGGGTTGAGGTGCTAGTGGATTGGATATCTGGGACTATGGAATGAACTATAGCACCTGCCTTGTAGCGCTGACATTTGACATGTTACTTCATTTGGGTTCTCGAATTTACAACGGATCTACAAGAGCGGCAACTAAAAGTCGGCGGGTTTTTCCCTGGATCATTGTCGGTTGGAACGGCGCGCGGCTGGCGTGATGCGAGTTCAGCCAATAAGAGGCCACAAATAAGACGCGACGCTTGCATTTTGAATTTCGGCGCCCGCAAGCTACGAAAAGTTGAGAGAGAAAAGACTAGTCCGAGAGAGAGGTCGGAGATGGCGCGATCAACGACGTTTGAGCAGACTAGAGGCAGCCCTCGTCAAGGAGAGTGGCTTGCAAGTTATTTCACTGGAGAGAGACTAGGAGCGGCCCTCGTCATAGAGAGTTGTGTGCAAGTGATTTCACTGGAGAGATACAGTCGAGTGCAAGTATTCCACTGGTGTCATTATTGAAAACGAAGTATTTCTGTGGCTGCCGCGATTTGTAACGGTACGTCGTGCGACTGCAGGGGTTCCATCTGACAGCCGTGGAAGACGGAAAACCAACCGCTGCCAAGAAGTCTGTCATCGTATACAGGTAGACCCAAATTTAGGTACCTTAAGATAGCTCAGGTTTTAGTAATAGGGCCTTAGGTATTAAGTCTTGATATAAATAAACCTTTCATGTCCTGTTAATATGCTTTTATTAATATTAACTTTCCCGCTATGTCACGATTACTAGAATCCCTATAGCAGAGGCCGAACCCCCCCTAGGAAGTCCTTGCTGGCTGCCGTGGCATCAATTTGTATCAGTAACCTTTTCAGTTAGTAACCTTGACCTTCCAATCAATGAGAAGCCGTGACAGCCTGGCCTATGTTAATAACATGGAAAAATGGGCAGGCGGAAACTCGCCAATGGGCCCCCCAAACGGTCGATTGCAATGAGAGACAAGGGGGCAATATTTGTTGAGCGGCTAAAGGATGGAGAGGTGTCACTGGACTTTAAACGACGATCACTTGCTCCTTGAGGGTCCAGCATCACCTGCCGACTCGCCACTTACGTTTCACATCCACACTTTAAGTATAAACCAGATATTATGGCAAACCAGAGGTGGAGGATCTGACCCTCGTCATTATTTACTCCAGCCAGCCAACAAAAGGCAAACCAAAGATGAGAAGATGAGGAACAAGGCCTTCCTCCGGAAGCACGTCCGGGTCCGTGGAGCCGCTATACGTAGTATTTTATTCTGTGCCGCTACTACCCAACAGCCTGCCTCAAGCTGCCCTGCGTTATGAAATGGCCCTGTTAGCCGTGTAAGTTTTGTACACGTTGCCCGCCTCTCACGTGGCCTGATGTTCGGCTCGAACGTAAGATTGGATTTTGAGAGACTTATTATTATTATTATAATTATGCTATGAAAGTTGATATTTTTATTTAATATAATCATAAACAGACACAAGCATTCATATTTTTTTGTCATTCATAAATTCCTTAAGTGAATACGATGTTTTTTTTTATAAGAAGAGATTTTAATCGTTTTGAAAATGTTTGTCCTTTTCTAATTTCTTTATGCTTTCTGGTATTTTATTGTAGACCGTTATTGATGTGAAGTATGGACCTTTAGAGCATAATTTTAATTTACATGATGCGACGCCATATTTTTTCTTTATTTCGCGTTTCTAACTTATTGTGTGTACAAGTGCATGTTTTTCCTAACAAACTTACATAGTTCTAGACTAGAATATAGATAGATGTTAGTGTCAGAATATTATGTTCTTGAAAGTGTGGTTTACATGAATCGATTCCTCTGATATTTACAAGTATTCTTACACATCTCTTTTGTAATGTAAATATATCTTCAACATCGGTACTATTTCCCTACAGTATAACACCATATCTTAGCCACGAGTAGGCGTAAGTGGTACGTAGTACGCTGAAAGGGCGGTTTTAAAGTCTATGCCTTTTTTTTGGTTCTCTAAGGGCGTATGAGCGTATGTGAATTTTGCCAAGTTATTGTTTAATTGTGTACAAGTTCTGAATTGGGCCCCAATACGAGGCGCGAAAAAAGAAGCATTCGCAAAAAAAAACGTACCTATGCGTGGGTAACTGGAATTTGTTATCCTTACAGTATTGGGTTGTGTGTGGGAAATGCGTCGAAAAAACTCTTTGTGAACAAGATATATTGTTTATTATTATTTATTGTGTTAAACGTTGCAGATTGATGACAAAAAAAAAAAATAAAGGCTACCTATATGAAAATTATACCCGGGGCCAGATTTATTCCCTTTATTCCATACACATACAACTGAAACGGGGCCTTACGTGACTTGAAACTGTACTGTCAAGGGTATTCTTGGTTGACCATTTTCAATCTCATTGTATGGCAATAAGAGATGAAGTTGATCGCGGGACAGTGGAAGAAGCGCAATATATCCTTATTACTCAAATACCTCGGTCGGTCAGCCGGAAATGTGAAGATGGACAGATTCTTAGGTTATCTTTTGGAGGGAAATGCAAAGTGCTGAAATATCACACGTCCTTGTTTTTAGAGTTCCTTGAAAAATATCAGGTTCATTTGTGAATTTATTATTTTTTATATTTGACTGATGCTTAACTAAAATCGAAAGGATCGATTAAGTTATAAGTAAATGTTATAATATAAGGCTTTGACGTACAATAGTTTGTGAAAAAATTTATGAATTTCGCATGCACGCACTCGATAGTAATCTGTAACGGAAAGCAACAGCCGTCCCCCTTTATAAGCGACTACCATCTTGCAATTAATCCTTTGCTCGCTGTATACCTGTGGCGCGGTTTGCCTAAGTCGCATTATGCCTTAATGTCATTTTCAATACGCGCTTGGTCTATATCTGCTTCAAGATAGTTGCATCTAAATGTTGGAATGTGCTGCCACCACCAGTATTAAATGTCGAGTCATTAGGCTCTTTCCGCACTAAGTGTAGCAGATGGCTACTCTTGAAGCAGTCTCAGGCTCTACGTGTTCCCTCCTGAAACTAAACATTATTATTTTTTTTATTCTTTTATTATTTTTATTTATTTTTTTGTTCTTTGGTTTCAAAAAACTTTGTAGGCTTTTTTTTTTCTTTTTTCAATTTATTTTGTAGTTAATATTTATTGTAGTTACTTTAATTTAATCTAATATGTGTTTCATCATGTAGTATTACAAGGCTGAGCTGAAAATCGGCGGCTGTCTGCATGTGTATCAGCTAGCTGTATGCCGAGCTTAGACCTTTTTGTCTTTTTACTTTTGCATTTATTGTTTTGTGTATATGTATTAGCACATTTGTAAGACAAATAAATTATATTTTATTTTATTTTATATCTCCCATTGTCCATTTCGCGATACGACTATTTCGCTATTGGTCTATATCTCACATTGTTCATTTCGCGATACCTACGACTAATTCGCTATTGGTCTAATGACTACCATGTAGCTAGGGTCTAAGGTAGGAATCTTAGTAGGGTCTAACCGAGGAACGTAGATCGGACACAAATTGTGTCCCTATCAGATATTGTCGGTTCATAGTAAGCTAAAACTCTATTACCAGAGAACGCTTACAGATATTTTTTAGATATTGTCAGATTTTGCAAATACCAAAAACTTAAAGCCAAGCAATGCGTTGCATTTTCGACATAAACATTAAAAAATGTACACCCATGATGGGGAGCTTCAATGTCCTTCTGACCATACTCAAACATAGCAAAGGCTAAAATGGTGTTATTTGATTTGTACATTCAAAATATATATCGTCACATTAATATAATATATGTATGTAGCATTTAAACAATCAGCTCCTTGTACCATTTCATTTGATACCACACATGACACGTTAAAAATCGTATTACTTCCATACAAAAAAATTATGACGATAAAAAACCAAACGGCTCAATTACCCCGTACTACAGCATTATGTAGCTACTACAATAAAGAGATTCCACATAGTCGCAACTCTCTTTCACAAAATATCGCACAACATGCAGTATTTATTCTCCTCAACTATAAGTAATAAATTATATTTACCACTGAGACTTAGGAGAAGCTAAGAAAAATAGTCTGTGAAACTAAATTTTGATCATATTTTGTTGCTTCGTGAGCAAATTTGCATTAACGAAATAGTTACGTGTCACAGACTGTTCAGAGATATATTACCTACAACATGTTTACCAGTATAAACATGTATTTGGGCGTAAAACAAACAAATATGAACTTTAATTAACATGTATATGTCGTCGGCACATCGTAAAATTAGACATATCATGATTTGCCTGGGCATATCATATTTCTGTCAAAATTACGGGGGTCGCCTGGCTCCGCTCCACTTTGCTCGGCTCCCCAAATTTATTTACATGTAAAGCTAACACGCTAACACGCTCTTCTTCGCTCCTCTCGTCGTCGTACCCATTTTTGACTTTTGGTGAAAGATTTTCGATTTCATGTTTTGCGATCTACTCAATTCTACTATATACCCATTATACAAACAGACTGATTGCCGGACATAGCTGACACACTGCCGCATGAAGTAATCCATTTTCAGCGGTACGTATCCTTTTTCGAAACAAATTTGAAAATCAGTCAGAAAAACACTGCCGATATTCGATTTTTCCTAGTCAAAATAACTTGGCATAGATATGTAGGAGAGCTAACAACTTGGAAATGATCCGGCTTGCCAGCTCAATCTCCTGAGCAACGATGGTGAGCCCCAAGCTGACCATCGAATATGCTAATAGAAGCACCATTAATCCTCTTATGTGATGGTTTAATACTCAAAGGATGAACTACTTCAAAATTATACTAAGCTTCTTAAAACTTGTGTATGGTGCTCTTGGATAAATTAATTTGTTACCTATTTGTTGTAAGAAATTTTTTCTTTTTCGTAATTTCCCTGTCATTTGTACCACTTGTCAATTTGAAGTTGTATGCATTTTTACGGTTATACTAAAGAAAAAAATGGGCTTACTTATGAAAAAAGAGTATTCATGTCACATTTTTTGTGTTGTATTTACACAAGAGGTGATCAAGCTTTTAAGTAGAAATGAATTATACGATTATTACGATTGGTAAATTTCGCATTTAGTCAATAACAATCACACGTAAATGTTAAAGCCACATGTAATAATAATTTGTAAATTTTGTTGTTTGTTTTTAATACATACAGGCTGTCTTTCAATTTCTTTCACAACTTCAAAATAAATGGTGAAATTCGTCAGTTTACACACGGCATCGTCAGTTTCTAAATGCTCGCGGTTTTGTAATTTGGGTCGTCGTCGTTATACAAGTTGTAACAGAAAGGTGTAACCATATTTGAAGAGCTTCTTCAGTCAATGTTATAGAACAACTTTTACTATAGAGACAAACATGAAATCTCAAAAAAAAAATCTGCTCTTCCATACATTTCGGCCGAGCGGCATTGCATTTTTCTATGAAACAGTTAAATATATTTTTCGAGATACAGGGTTTTTTCCTTGGTAAAAGTTGTTCTATACCATTGACTGAATAAGCTTTTCTAATATGGTTATACCTTTCTGTTACACGTTGTATAGTAGAATTCAGCATTTTATAATTTGCCTAGGCATATCGTAGGTCTGTAAGAACTCGCTCCGCTCCGGTTCGCTCGGCTCCCAATATGTATTTATTTAGATTTAAACCTAACACACTCATCCTCGCTCTGCTCGTCGTCACAAATATTTTTGACTATTTGGTGAAAGACTTCCGATTTCTACATTTTAGAAAATGACGAAGAATTTTACAATTTGCCGAATGGAAGATTGCAAAACAGCGAGCGCTTAGAAACTGAGGACGCCGCTTGTAAATTCACGAATAATACAATTTGCCTGACACATTAATGTAACTTCGTTGAATTTTGTATCTTGTACTGTATGTAATTATAAATTAAACATTCGTCTAATTTTATAATCTGTTGTTATATTTACTCAAAATAAATATTTATTTCTTAAGTTACCTTATTGGAAACCATTTAACCCTGTTAATTATCATTATAGCTAGAGCAATAGTAAAACAATATATCGTAGTCCAGGTAGTTTCTCGAATCAATCTTACAGAAAATAAGGTTCCCTGGAAGATACTGCTATTAGCAACAAATGCCGCCTTTATACAATATTACATTTTCATCCCAAATTTTATGTTTTTGTTTAAGTTTTATATATCAAAAATACGACCTGTCGACTTATTGTTAATACTTTACAAATAACAAAAACATTGTTATTAATTTCACTTAAAAGTTCAGTTAATTTTCTACTACACCTGCTCAGAAAGCACCTTCATACTATTTAGAAAACGATGCAGAATATACCTTATTACTGTCATACAAATATTCGGGCGGAAAAAGTGTATGAAAATCCATTGCTAACGTACTATGCGGGCAAAAAAAGTATGCCTATTAAAATCGATTGTGTTTTTTTTTAATATCATATAGAAAGAGCAAGTGGCTAGTAATATTTTGCGAACTCGGACATAAAAATTGTGCATCTTTTAATTTAGGTTACCTACCAAGAAGTTTATAACTAGGCTTTAGTATGTAAATTATTATCTACTGATGTTATCAAAAGAATTCAAAAAGTAAAAATCGAGCTATTTGCGCTTTATTTTTATATGTTATATTCCACATAAATATAAGTATTTCATTAAATGGTTTTGGGCGCTTTATTTCGACCCCTCAGTGGGGTCGTCATCAGGCGAGTAGAAACATATTAAATGACATACAGTCCCCAGAAGTAATAATGCGCATACAAATCTATAGCCGAGCGCCCGGACGTACCACGTGACCGTATTGATTGTATAGAAATTGTAAGGCAATACGAACTTTGCCGAACAGTGGCGAAGATTTGTATGCGCATTATCACTTTGGGAGCATTATATATAGGTCTTTGAAGTTAGAAAACCGCTGACATCTGTTGACATAAAAATAAAAAAATATTAAAAAAGTATATTTTGAATCATGATTGACGTCCGAGGCGTTGGTAATCTTCCCATTTCTTCCCTTGGTTAACATTGTATTATTAGAACCTAAGCTTTTTTAGAAAAAAAGCTTTTTGATTGTATTACATTATTTGTTTACATTATAATTCAGAACAAACTTTTAATTAAAACTATTTTCTGAAAACATTTTTCAAGAAAGTTACTACAAAAAAGGGGTCGCCATGCTTGCGCTTACACTCCCTATTCTATAAGGCAAGCGTTTTATTTTTAAAAATTTGAAGTTTTTTTATATTTTAGGAACTCTACGTTGTGCTCTCAGCCGTCGATCACATTTTTTTTCTAGCCTACATTCCTATGATAATATTTCTTTCCAACAGAGTTCAAAGACGAAAATGCTAAACAACTTATAATACGAGTTACATTTCAAACATCTTTTTTTTCATCTGACTAAGTAAATTCATGGGTCACTGTCAATCTTAATTAGCTCAAAAGCATTCCAAAGCACTCACGAAACAATTATTTTTTTAAGAAACCGGTCAAGTGAGGGTAGGACTCGGGCCCTGAGGGTACCGTATATACCGTTTAAAAGACAAATACATTATATTTGCAGTTATTTACGAGTTATTTATTTATAGCAATATATACACGATTTAAATAAATAAATAAAATCTTTAATCATACAAAGTGAAATCCAATTATCCACCTGAACCTATACCGGAGACATGGCCATGGACCAGGAACAAGGTTCAATGATCACCAACCGAGCCCCCAGCATAAATCCAGGCGGCCGATCAAATCTTACCCTGTATACTACATACTAATAGGTTTCATATATAAATACGTGCTTACCTCTTCCCATTCGATTAGTCTTGCTAAGAAGAAGGGCAAGACACTTAGCAAGTCTATGTCTTTTTTTTAGCATATTTTTTTTTACATATCAGTTACATACTTAAACTTATACTATACAAAATACTTATAACTAATTTGGCTAAGGGATACGAAAATAAAAGACAGCAGGAATTCAGGGTAATGAAAAAAGAAAAAATATATATCTTTGTCTACCTGTATCATAATTGTCTATTTCCTTTTACAGTCTGTAATTAATTAATGTCACTCCTTAGAGGAATCATAAGTTAGGACAATAACTGTTTTTTGCATAATGTTACAAGCCCGATTTTTGTGCAGCACTATGGGGCCGTAAACTTCCGTATGTATAAACAATTTCATATCATATCATATCATATCATTTATTTATTGCCAAGTTACAAGTATAAAAGATATTACATAAAGGAAAAGTACAAGTGACGGGAAGTGTAGGTAAGGGCGTAGCAAAACGAGAACAAGAACAAAAGGGCCAATTAGCTCCCATTTTACCTAAACGTTATTTTAAAAATATGTTATATACAATTAACTTTGGTAACGCACACAAACAAAAAGAATAATAATAATTATTACCTATATGTTATTATTTTACTCCTCGCAGGGCCATTGACGTATTTTATTTAGTAATGTTATTTAGTAATGTTATAATCTTATCGTTAAAAATTTCAGTGATTTTGTAATAGCACTTATTTTGTGAGGAACTGTTTAAGTTTATTGTTGAATAGGGTGGGCTTTTCAATATATAAATAAATAAAAATAAATATTTTAGATAGTTAGGTATATGATTGTATATTTTTATTAACATATGATTGGGCCTGTTGGATACTAATTGCATTTTTGTGAGTGATCTTGTTAATTTATTCTGGTTTCGGCTATTTCTTTTATTAGTTTCCATCAGAGAGTAGTTATGTGTGTTTTGTAATAAATTTGATATCTCACACGGGGTCCATGAAAAAGAGACTTGACATACGGATAGACAGACAGACGGACAACAAAGTAAATCTATAAGGATTTCGTTTTATAATGTTGAGGTTTGGAACCCTAAAAATCAACGTTATATAATTCTGCGTCTCGAAACAGAAAATCGTCAGTCTGCCGCTTTCCTTACCGTGATCAGTTTTACAATGTGTTTAATTTCCCCGGAGACCAGTGAGCGCGACAGTCTAAAGAATTTTATGAAGTGCGCCTCGAAATGTTTATTTTGTTCTTTTTTATTACTGACTAAATTTTATGTGACGGTTGAGAACTTTAAAATGTACACTTTTTCATTTTACCATGTTAGGTAATTTTATTTAGGGTTAAAATAGCATTTAAGTGGAAATAGATCAAATCATAATTATTTATTGAAGAATGAAATACAAAGCCATTACTTACAACTGGAATCATTATCAAATAAAAATAGTTAAGAACACTTATTAAAAAAATACGATTTAATAATTAATAACATAACACGACTACTATGTCCACGGGTTATCCAATTTGTCTGTTTTCTAATTAATTTTAAACCACGAAATTGTGATACTTTTTGTCCGAAATAAAAACTATTAAGTTACTTTCTGTAGGCTTACTATGAGTATTGCACTCGATACACGTTAGCAACTACGTAAAATATTTTGAACCTATGAGAAATTGTGTTTCCTCTCCAAAACCGCCAGAGGCGCTGTGCAATTTCTCAAATTTTTTTTGCGCTTCAAAACGTGACACTTTAGAAGTACTTTGCCCGATCGAAAAAAAATACGAAGCTTAGTCGATTTTTCACTTTATTTCGTTTCATATAAAATTTATAATGTTATTAAATGATATGATTATTGCAGGAAATTATAGGAAATGTAAATTAGTAAGTACTTTTGCGGATAATTTCTTGAAAATTTCACAATAAAAACGTTTTTTAATGTAACAGCCATGACTCAGATAACATTTTCATATTCATATCCAAATAATATTCAAAATGTTAGAGTTAAAATTAAACTTTGGAATTTTTCCAACATGGAATTTCAATAGTTATAAAATAAATATTAGATAATATACAAAATAAAATTGAAGAAAAAATTCAGATGGTTGTCTTAATTTTTATAAACGACATCTGCTTATGTGATTAGCTCTGCATTTTATTCCGTATTTGACGAGAATAGGGTGCAAAACTTTTTTTTTTCATGTTTTTATAGTTATGCGTAATATTATAATAGTTAGGTAGTATATATATATATATACAGGCTGCTTCGTAATTCGACCTATTCCTTGAAAGAGGTTATACTAGAGATCATTTCCAACGAATTAAGTCCATCAACTAGGTGTCGAAAATGAATGGTCTCCGAGTTACGAAGGTTTTTATATTATTTTTCAAACTTTCAGACTAATAACCAAAAATACACAATTTAAAAATAACTATTCCTCTCTCAGCATTTATTCATTATATTTCTGATCAATAAAAAAATACGTGCCCTGAATTCCCATAATCTCAGAATTAAAAGGTCTTAAGTGCAAAGAAAACCTTTTTTATTTTGTAATTTTTGAAATATCGACGTGGTTTACTTGAAAAAAATTATCACTATCAACCCCTAGTTAATAGGCATTATTTGTTGAAAATGATCCCTAGTATAACCCCTCTAAAGGAATAGGTCGAATTACCGAGCATCCTGGATATATACTCTAGCTATAAAATGATAAATATGTAAAAACTCTGGACAGAATGCGACGTATTCGACATTCACCGAAGTGACGATCATAAACTTCTTGAGAGATGATTTATTATTTTGCCTTGTACCTACTCAGTATTACAATATTTAAGTTGCAACTGTTACGTAATAAAAGCCATTATGATACAAGTGTACACAATGGCAAAATTGTAGGTTCTTGTAACAGAATAATTGGGTTTATTCTCACTAAATATTTGAAAATTATACAAATTTATCGTCACGACATAAATCCCCGAGAAGGTGTCAGAGTTGTTCAGAGTGTGAACCATTTTCGCTCCTTCTTCATCCATCCATCGAATCATACAACTCTTCGCCTGTTCCGATTGCTTTTGACATGACATTTCTTGAGTTTATCGTCAATTTGGTGGGCATACATCCGTCTATCCATCAACCTAGTTCGTCCACTGCTGGACGTAAAGGCATAAGCCTTTCCAGGACTTTGCCACTCCCGGTGGTCATCCTGGAAGAATTGCCCATACTCGCTGGGCAGGCGGGTTGGTGAGCGCGGTGCTGGAACCCTCGCACCAGTGACGCTGCTGCCCGTCGCCAGTCTGTTCCATATAAAGCCCGGCTATTAGGGATGGATATACCGCCATCCATCGGTCCCAGGCATGGTGGGCCTCCCAGTTTTTTGCCTGTGAGCTGTCCTCTTACTCTTCCCCGAATTACTTCGAGGGGGTCTCCAAGTAAGATGGTGGTACCTCCACAGTCGAGCCCGGCGTCAGCTCTACCACCTGTAAATAAAAATACATAAATACATAAATTAATAAAAATCGAAACATTATTTACATCATAAATTTTAGGGTTCTATACACAAGTAGTGCCGAAATGTTTTTTGCATTGATGTTCCTAATGCCAATTACATTGTTTTTATTTCCCATAATATTTTAAGGCTTACATACCCAAAGGGTGCCAAGCGTTAAGACTTACGGGGGTTCTCCATACAATGTTTATATTTTGTAGTGGTAAGGAACCCTTTATGCACGAGTCAGACTCGTACTTGGCCGATTTTTACTGCTAAAACTAACATTGTTGTAAATACAACATTAATTAAAGGTATTCAAAACTAGAAAGAAACATGAAATCACTTTTCATTTCGGCAGGTTTATTTTTTGGGAACATTTTTATGCATAATCTGTAGATTATGTGGTTTCATTTTAAGATACCCAGTTTATATTTTCCCTATATTTTATTCTCTTCTATTCCTTTACGTAAGTAACTCTACTGAGCTCCTGTTATCATGCCGTCAGTTCATATCTCGTCATTGTCTCACGGTATATCTCCAGGGAAATTACTCCCCTCTCACTATAAAGATTCCTGTCTAAAAGTTTGATGCTAACAATTCTAAGAACAGGTCGCGGCAGTTCATAATGCATCGTAGCGTAGTGTCATCTCTGTCGCACGAAGCTCTAACAGTCCGGTGACAGAGACGACCCTCTACAAAGCCGAACATAGCCGATGTGCATTATTTTCTGCCGGGTACTGTAGTCTTGTATCAAACTTAATACACTTTGGCACTTCTTCTACGAAGTATAATAGCTTAAGGGGCTGCACAATGCTAAAATTTAGTCCTGGTCTAACGCTTTTGTGTTTTAACTGTCTATCCTTCTCTAATCAAATCCCGCGCACGTAAAACTTCAGTTATTTTGTATTCGCGGCCACATTACGACATTAACTATAATTTCTTAATGTAATAAATATGATTTTTTTTATTCTTTATTCTTTATTCTTTATTGTACACACACATAAACAGAAACAGGAATACATTACATTTAAACAATGTGCACATTGGCGTGCTTATCTCTAAGAAGAGATTTCTTCCAGCAAAACCAACAGGAAATAACAAACAAACAAAAATAATAATTTAAACGAGTAATCATACAAGTGCACAAGGAGATTGATGCAAATTAACAATATAAATATATATAACATAAAAATAGCAATAATATAGTATTCAAATACTTACTATAAATACACACTATAAAATACAAATACAATATATATATATATATTATTATAGAATACATAAATATTGATATATATAATATTATATTTACCTATTAAGACAGCGAGAGGTAATGTTCTTTCAGCTTTTTCTTAAAGGAAATTATAGTACGCAAGTCTCGAATGCTATGTGGAAGAGCATTCCACAGTCTGATAGATTCAACATTAAAAGAGTTGCCATAAGCACAAGTATTATGTGCAGGAGTTTTAAGGAGGGAGGAAGTCCCAGAACGCAAAGGTCTATCTCTAGAGATTAAGAACTCAAAACGTTCGCGAAGATAAGGCGGAGAAAGTGGATTCCTAATGATATTAAATAGAAGGGACAAAATACGCACATTACGGCGATGACGAATAGGTAACCACTTTAATTCCTTACGAAAGTGAGAAACGCGATCAAATTTGCGAAGACCATAGATGAAGCGGATAGCTAAATTCTGAAGACGTTCAAGTTTATTTAATAACACCTCAGTGGCATCGATGAGACAAACATCACCATAATCAATGATGGGAAGAAGAAGGGTCTGGGCAAGTAGGATTTTTGTTTTAAAGGGCAGAAAATTCTGGAGTTGCTTTAGGGAGTGAAATGCGCCATGTACTCTCCTGCTAGTCTCATTAACATGTGGCACCCAAGCCAAATTACTGTCGAGTATTACCCCTAAGTTTTTGGCTTTGTCAGAAAAGGCGATTGGTGACCCGTTAAACATTACTGAAGGAACGTTGCCGAGAATATTCAGCCAATACTTACTGCCTAACAGCATTGCTTGTGACTTACTGGGATTTACGAGGAGACCATGAGATTTAGCCCAGAGATGTATATTATCTAGGTCGTCATTCATTTCCTGAATGGCAGATTCCACATCCTCAACAAGAAAATGGCGATAGAGCTGCAAATCGTCTGCATAGAGATGGTAGCGAGAAGATAATGATTCGGTGATAGAGTTAATAAAAATTGAAAACAGGAGAGGTGAAAGGACGCCACCTTGCGGAACACCAGCAGTAAGCTCACACCATTCAGATGATACTTCATCAGAACGAATGCACTGCTGGCGACACCGTAAATATGAATCAAACCATTCTGTTACTAGAGGAGATACGTTAAGAGAGCGAAGGATCTCCAGGAGAATATCAAAATCAACACAGTTAAAAGCACTACTGAAGTCAAGCAAAGTTAGCACCGTAACTTGTTTGTTATCGATTGCAAATCGTATATCATCAGTGACCTTCAGCAGTGCAGTAACAGTACTGTGCCCAGGACGGAATCCGGACTGGAAGGGATTAAGTAGGTTGTTCCGGGATAAGAAGGACGATAATTGTAAATGTACTAGAGATTCAAGTACCTTAGAGAGGATGGGTAGAATGGAAATGGGACGATATTCTGAGAAGGAACTAGGATTGGATTTCTTAGGTAAAGGGATGACATGTGCACGTTTCCATGCCGTAGGAAAAGAGCAAGTTACGAGGGAGTGATTCAAGATGTGAGCGATGGTAGGAACAAGTTCATCGAGAATTGAGAGGAGCATTTGTGAACAGACCTGGTCATCGCCTACAGCTTTAGAGGAAATGGAAAGGATAGCTTTCTTCACGTCACTCAAAGATACAGATTCAAATGAGAAGGAAACGCAGTTGGGTTTAGGCTTGTCGGCTATGTTACGAAGCGTGATATATTTAATGTTGTCTTCTAATGTGACAGGAGTAGAGGAGAAGTGCTTATTAAGTGCATTGAAGTCAATGTTGTAAGTTGTCGATTCAGGAGATTTTCCGATCCCAAGCGTTTTTAAAAATTTCCAGACCTGAGCTGGGTTGAATTTATCAATGGACTGGTGGATGTGGCGTCTCTTCGCATCCCTACACATTCTAGTGCAGCGATTACGCAGTCTTTTAAATGATTCGAAATTTTCCTCAGAGGGGGCTTTCTTGTACTTCTGCTTAGCTTTATCACGCTTACCCATAAAGTCACGTATATCCTGCGTTAGCCAAGGTACTGGGAGATGTCTTACTTTGATCTTTTTAATAGGAGCATGTTTGTCAAAAAGGCTCAGTAGTATCCTATTAAAGTTAATAACCTTTTCGTCGATTGTGAGACTGGCTAAGACAGGTGTCCAGTCGACAGCAGTGGCGTCTGCCCTAAGCTCTTCCAGATTCATGCCCTTAAAACTGCGAAGAGAAAGATATTTGGGTTTATGTTTGGGAGGACGAACTTGGTATGACAAGAATATCAGATCATGGTAAGAGAAAGGGGCATTTAGTTGGCCGTGGGTGGAAACTTTAGAAGGTTTAGATACAATCATAAGATCTAGAAGAGAAGGGGTGCAATGGGGAGCATGGTGAGTTGCAGACAGGGGAAGAATTTGCAAATTAAAACTAGAGACGATCGAAGTTAATTTAGAAGAACGAGAATCATTTTTAAGGAGATCAGTGTTAAAATCACTCAAAATTAATGTATCATCATATTGGGGACATAAATCATAGAGAAGGGACTCGAAAGATTCAAAGTAGTCGACAGTGCGGTCGGGAGGGTAGTAAACACCGAGAAGTAGTTTTGAGTGGTGGAGATAGATTTCAATAAAAAGATGTTCTGCAAAACCCGAATATTGACTATGGGACTGATTTATGATTTTGCAAGGAATGTCGGCTCGAAGATAAATTGCAACACCACCACAACCGGCGCCAATTCTATCATTCCTGATAAGACGGAACCCGGGCAAACTCACCATTGTAGACGGTATCGTAGGTTTAAGATACGATTCCGAAACAAGTATAACATCAATGCGCTGATTGCTAAAAGAAGCAAGAAGGTCGGGGTAATGAGCAGAGATGCTTTGAGCATTGATATGAACAACATTAAAATTGTTGTGAAGACCATTAAACACCCTGCTCAAACGGTCGTGCAAGCTAACGTTAGGTTGAGATTGTGAATCATCACACTCCGCACTGGCGTACTCATCAGCTGAAGAACAGGAAAAGAAACTATCATTTAGGTCAATAGGTAAGTCCATAATATTATAAATAAACTTAATAAGATAATATATAATAAATAACTACAAAAATAACTATTCTCTAAACAAAACTCAATAAAACAAAAAATAATAAAATTCCTGATCCCACTATCAAATCAGAGGCAAAGTAGGAAAAGGACGACATTTTGGTTAAAATATACAACATCAACCCGGTTTCACGCATAAAAAAACATTTTGACATTTACAATAAAAATAAATAAACTATTTGAAACTCACAAGTTGAAAAAAAAGTATATATATAAAATAATAATTTTCGGAAAATATGAAAGAACAATGTTTTGAATAAGTACAAAGTTGCATGGTTTGTACACAGACAGAATTTATAAATGTAGACTGGCGCTCAAAAATTTATATTACACAACGTAAGCCGACATCAGGACTTATAGAATGAGCACATGAACGCAGCCATAAAAGAAAAAGAAAAATTTTGTTGACGTTGACAGAACAGAAAAAAAAAAAAACCTAACCTGTAACTATAACAATAAAATTTTATACGAACTTGCGAATGCGAACTAATTTGGAATAAAAAAATTTCTAACTACCTTTGAATGAAAGTGAGTTGAGATAAGTAGAACATAAAATGGCCGAAAAAATTAAAAAGTATAAATGAGGATCCTACCGATATGATGATGAAACATTACAGTGACAAGAAAGGTTAATTGCCCTTACACTTTGCTACGACTCTTCACAGGTTTCTTGGGCTTATTCAGGTTGCCAGGCTTAGGATTGGACGTTTCAGTCGACGGCCATTTCTCAATGAGCTGACGAACCTCTGACATTCGCTCAACTTTCTGCTTGGACTTATCCGGAAAAAGCACTGTAATCTTCCCTTCAGTGGTCCAGCAACTTTGTGTGCCAAAATGCTTCCTGGCAGCCATGAATGCTTCATGTCTGGCCTTGGTCAAAAACTCCGACACCGTAACTCCAGTGCCCTTCAGTGCTGTCTTGCTGCTCCAAACTTGCGTCCTGGATGCAAAGTTGGCAAAACGTACCAGAATGGGTCGGCATTTGTCCTTTCCAATGCCCAGACGATGACAGACGGATATATCGGCTGCACATTGCTGTGGCACCTTCAAATTGACACTAAAAACTTTTGTCACTGCAATTAAAGGAGTTTCACCACTGTTTTCAGGAACACCATGAATTAAAAGTACCTTTCGACGAGAAGCCATCTCTTGGCGATCCAGGCCAAGTAGCAGCAGATCCATTTGGGACCTCAGCATAGACAGAGACTTCCACATTAAAGCTTTAAAGCTATCAAACTCGTTGGCCAGTGCGGAGAGGTCCCGTGGAGGTGAGCTGCCTGTCTTGTCCTGCAGGGCCCGCTTGTACTCCTCCATTTTCGTGAGGAACATGTGTTCCATCTCCTCCATGTTCTTGAACAACTGTGCGTGCAGATCCATTGTGTTGATGTGTGTTGTGAACTTTGAACTTGTGAAGTGTCAAGTGTTTAAACAGAGGAACCTTTAAGTGCCCAGATAGACAATGGGATCAGGTGCCCAAATATATTATTTATAACACATAAATACTTGCTAAATTATTTAAAATCAATAAAAGTATAGGGAGCAAAAATATTTTGTTGTGGTCTGTATGACTACCCACATGTTACTGTTTTTTTCTAGTAAGTATCTGCGTATGTTGGTTTCGTTTCAATCGGATTTGAAATATGGAAACTGAATCGCTTTTTTCGTGAAATAAGTGTTTTTTTAAATTAATATAATTAAAGGAAGATTGAAAGTTCGTTTATTTATAAAGTGTCATTAATATTATTATTAATTGTCTTGAGTCAAAAAATACGGAATATTTTTTTCAAATTTTTACCTTCTACATTGACGGAACTGAATCCACTGCAAAACTGATGTTAAGCATAGTGGAGCACCTCAAGGTGGATTCACACCGCCTTATTCCCAAAAGCACAATTTATGATTATTTTACTTAATTTTTAATATTAAAGGAGCATTATTGCCGTAAAAATCATAGTTACTACACTACCAAGCCAAGTAGGCACCTGTCGATTATATATATATAATCGACATATAATTAATAATTAATATATATAATCGAGTATAATTTTGCTGTCGAGCGGTCGGGCGGACTACACATACCGAGGATGCCTCGTTTAGAGGCGAAATACGTGTCGATAAGTTTTCTTGCTTGTTATTTAAGATTGCTTTATTTTGTGCTCGTACTGCTTGCTTTGCTTGTGCATGTTTGATGCGGAAGAATGGGCGGTGCTTGAGTCTGCATTTTGAATACAAGATACAAGATACAAGATCATTTATTTGGAATAAAGCTATACAAAAGTTATGTACTAAGGCATGCAAAATACATTGGTAAAATAAAAATAACACAGAAACTAAAACTAATTATCGGAAAATAAAATATTAATAAGATAAATTGAAATACATCAACAAAAAAAAAATAATATTATTTAGAACTTAACAATAAATTAAATTAATGAATAATAAATAAATTGATTAAATTAAGAGATTACATCAAATTATTAACTTAAACTTACTTTAATAACTAAAAAAATATTCCCTACATGCATAATACTCGGACAAATTATAAAAAGGTCTATCCAGTAGATACGTTCTAAGGTTTCTTGAAAATTCGTTAACATTATTACTGTCTTTTATAGTTTTATTAAGTTTGTTGAAAATTTTCAGTCCTGAATAATTCATATTTTGTTGAAATACACCATAATTTGGGTGAGGTAAAACTAAATGTTTATAATTTCTTAATAATAGCATGGTAAGAGTGTTTAGCGGAATATTGCAAATTATTAATATATCCATAAATAAATAATATTTAATTCTCTCTGATATCATTTCATACAATGACTAAATACAATATTATTTGGCAGTCATCAAAATATTATGAGTAGAGAGTAAGTTATTCGTTCCTATTAGCTATAACCACATCAAAAGTAGAAACTATAACACCGTGCATACGCAAACTTGAAACTTCATGAAAATATCATTGATTCTGATTTATTCATGTTAAACAATTCAAGCGTGTTATTATGAATTCAGAAACTTATTCTTGTTCTATTAAAACTTAGTTCATTATTATATTCAGATCAAATGCATTGGTTTAAAGGGAATTTTGACACCAAATATATATTAAATCACGGCATAAGATGGGAAATACTTACTTGGTGATGAAAACATCAAGGAAGTATAACTCTGGTATAGGAGTCGTTAAAGAATAAAATTACATCAGTTTATTATGAAAATTGTGTACTCCTCCGTTATTTAAAACAAGTTTCTGTTACTTTCGTTAAAGTCGGGCTAGTTACAGGTGCGTTTACAAAAAGCGATTCAAATATTCGGTTCGATGTGGTCTGTCGCTTTTGCTTTTTGGATATTTACTGTATTATATTATCTGTGCTTGAATCACTATAGGTAAACGCAACAGCTGTAACTAACCAAACGTCGTCGTAATAAATTCGTAAGTTTGAGTGTAGATAAGGAGGCACTGGAAAAAGAGATTTATTCAAAATTCAGAGACAGTCCAGTGCAGAAAAGAGCTGGTAGGTCAGGTATGGCGAGTCATGAAATGCCGTTACTTTTTGGGGGTGAAGCGTATTACAAACAAGATCAACTGTGTAGACCTAGTTGAGAGGATATTAAAACTGTTTGTATCCAATAGGTACCTCAGGGCGCAGAGTCATACGTTATTGACCATCGCCATTTTCACGCACTAACTTTTACCGGTACTCGCAGGTCACGCGAGCACTCGACGTGTTCTGCTCCCTGCTCGTTGAAGCACCAGAGTGTGATATTTTTGTGTATGGAATCAGTTGTCTGAAAAATGTTTATAAGGGAATGTTAGGGAATGAAAGTAAGTGCTATATTTTAGGAATTATTGTAACGATTTGGGTGTAAATCTGTTATGTTGCAATTAAGTTGAAATAAATGTGCTTTGAGCGTATGTATTTTTTTATATTTAGAGTATTTTTGAGAGCATTACAATAGAAAGAAGTTCTGTAAAACAACTAATCTCAGATCTAGCCACCTGCCGTGGACCAACGTCTTATCCAGTTTATACACCAATGTCTACTAGATTCTTCAAATTCAAATTTCAAATTCAAATTCAAATAGTTTATTTTGCAAAGCAGGTATAGATATACACACTTTTTACACGTCAAATTTAATCTAATAAAGAAAATATATGTAATAGAATAATAAATGTACAATTTATGTAGCAATATATTTACGATTAAAATGATAGGTAAAATATATATTATACAAGGTAACATCCAATCAGCCGCCCGAACCCATACCGGAGACCCGGCCAGGGACCAGGAACAAGGTTCAATGATCACCAACCGAGCCCCCAGCACGAACTAAATTAAAGGTTTATTTAATTTATGTAGCAATATATTTACGATTAAAATGATAGGTAAAATATATATTATACAAGGTAAAATCCAATCAGCCGCCCGAACCCATACCGGAGACCCGGCCAGGGACCAGGAACAAGGTTCAATGATCACCAACCGAGCCCCCAGCAGCTTCTGGATTATACATTGATACACCAACTGCATTAATGCATATACAAACTCTCAAGAGGGCATTATGTGCATCTCATGCCTTGTGCTATGTAACAGTTGTTAATGACTTAAATAACATTATACATCTAAAATTCTAAACAACTTAAAAATTTAAAACTTAAAAAATAAGTGAAACTAAAACTACTATAAGATTAAAATGCCTAAAAAATAAACCTAATTAAGAAAATTGTACAATAATAATAATAATAATAACAAACATAATGTTGTTAATTACATTTTTGTTGACTGAATTTTTGCTGGAAGGTATTAAAGCTAGTTTCAGAGCAGTGATTATTATCCGTATTAACCGCAGTATATTCACTGCGGACCCTCCGCACGGAGTTCCGGAGTTGATACACAAGTGTGGCGTTTATAACATCGTTTTACAGTAACGTGGGTACGCTAAAAACGCTCCGCGCGAAGTGCGTATGAACTGTAAATATTCGTCTAGTTTTAGAACACTGCGGACTCTACACACGGGGACGGCCCGTAGGCGGACAATCCTTGCGGACCATACTGCTGTGAAATCAGCCTTACACATCTGAAAGCGTTATTAATTAATTTCGGGTATTTAAGATGATATTAACTCCAGTCGCATATATTTAAAACTCAAATTAGTTTTGAAACGGTTTTGGGGACAGCTTGGTTTAAAACCGTCAAAACAAACTGCCTTTGATATCCGGGATTAATTTCACTGATAGTTGGTATTGGTTTAGTTTCATGAAATGGACCTGCAATAAACTTTCATCTGTGACTTTTCATATAGTAAATTGACTTTTGAATTTTATACATCTAATATATAAGTATAATAATACATGAAAAGTTTTTGTAATTAAAGGTTTGTTAGTTTGTTGGTTGATGTTTTACTGTACCACTAAGTAATGCTTGTATGTTAAGCACAAAACAATATTTTTCGAAGCAGGGTGCAAATCCCTTGATTTTATGTGTTAGGCTCCTCGAAAAACTAAAAGTCATGAAAATATTACAAACTAGCGGACACCCCGCAGCGTTGCTCGCTTGACATTCATTTGTCTCCATCCCATCTTTCTCACAAATCCCCAAGTATTCTTTCATAAAATCCCTCCACGCGGAGTTTTATCTCAATTTTATGACATTGGGCTTAACTTTTAACATTGCCAAGTGCACCACAGTATTTCATTATCCAATTTATAAGTTGAAATTTAGTATTAAATTTTATATTACTCTGACTTTCAAATTTAATTTAATTTTGAATTTTAATTTGGACCTTTTATTAATTTAACACTGAATATCTTTATTATAACGCAACATATACCCACATTTCAATTTTCATTTACCTTCGGTTACTTTCAATTTTATACCATAGACTTAGAAAGCTATCCTTTTTGACTGTTTGTTAACCTCTTCCAATTAGCCCGACGATGTCAAATAGACTAAACTAATTCCTATAATAAAATAAATAAAATAGTGGGACTCGTACAAGAAGAATTTTATTTATAATAAATTATATTTTAACGGAGTAAACTATAACAGTGGGTCTACCGCGTAATTCTCATTTTCATCAACATCAACTTGAGATTGAAATTTGACGTGCGTGCGACGACGCCCGCCTAACATGCCATCTCTTTTGCACGCGTTGAATTTCGCATGCATTTGCTTGAAGTTGATACAAATGAGAATTACGCGGTAGAGCCCCTGGTCTGGTACGTAAACCAGCCGAATAGGTGATGATAACTTTGCTCTAAGTTATATGGTCTAAGGATGATAATGATAATGGTTTATTGTACTTGTAAGCGTGGTCAAGAGACCAAAAGATGGGTGGAGTGTAATTTTGTCTGAAAATACTGATACAAAAAATGCAGGTGTTAAAACTGAGTAGAAAAATTGGTCCGAAGAGATTGCTCAAAAATTAAATAAATTTAAAGTACATTTTTAAAGAGAAACTTCGAAAATATTATAACTAAAACGACGAAATTTTATATAAAAATATATTATTCGTTTTATTTTTTGTGTTAAACCGTTACGAAACTTAAATATACATGATTGTCTATCAAAAATCACAAAATATGTAATCAGCTGTGGATGCAATATTTGTTTTAGAACTCCTAGCGCTGTAGTGGCACAAAAATGAACTAAACTTTTGGTTTGGCCGTTTCTAATGAACTAGCTTTCGGGCTACGTTAAACGTTGAGGTTTCTTAAATTTAACAACCAGCCGCCTAACTATTTAACTGGATGAAGCTGTTAAAATTGAATGAAAGACTTAGGCATTCAAGTTTTGGAAGTTCCACCTACAACTTCAGAACAAGATTTCTTACGAGATAATAAAATTTCGAGGATCAACGACTGTATTTTTTTAAATCAGTGCTATTAATTAAATTTTTGGCTTTTTGCACTTTCTTTTTACATTTTTCACGTAGTGCATTAATTTTTGCTTTTTTGCACGCTACTAGAATAATTGTATGAATAATTGTATCCCTTCAGGTCCCTTTTCGCGTGACCAGTCACATTTGATACTTTAAACACTACCTTTACTATGTAATAAAGCGCTATAAGATATGTCGCAATTAAATTTTCAAAGTCGTTTAATTACAATTTCACTAGGTTAGGTTAGGTCAGACTTTAAAAAATCCTAACAAAAACCTATCGTTACATTATAATTTCACGTCGTTGAAAATTTACCTGCGACACATTTTTATGTAAATACAATTACTTTGTTTCATAATTACAGAACACCGTTAATTTAAGAAATCACTTGTGTGATATCACTTGTACCCTTAAAGGTCAGTTTAATACTCTGTTCTCAAACCCATCAGCTTCCAACAGCTGAAGTCAATATTCTTCACGTTACGAACAAAAACTGATCGGCCAATGCAAAACCAGTCTTATTATGAAACTTTAAGTCCCTTGCAAACACATTTCACATGCTCAACTATAAATCAGATCTGTATGTGCACTTAGACTTGGCTGCAACCCAACAGATAACTATGACGAACTCGACCATGATACTTAGAGTGAATCTTATTACCTTGCTGTAGTAGGGGTTTTGGATTAGCTAAGTAATCAGACTGACGCAGCCGTTTTGCCTGGTAGACTCGCTTCCGATACTCAACAGAATTATGATAAAATTTTAGCCCCACATTTTCTGAGTTGACATCAGGATATGAATAATTAATTAGCTTTATGAAGTGCACATGGCTATTGATATTTATAGCACGGCCTGGTCTTACGCAGCACTTCATGATGATTCACTGATAACTTAAATACGCCTGGCGCATCCTCGACAGTTACATTGACTGAGACTCAACTAACTGACAAATAATGTTACTTAAGAGGCTATGCGCATTTTATTTTTGTCACTGTCACTCCAAGTGAAAAATCGCGCAGTGCGAGAGGGGCGAATTCAGGGCAAAAGGGGAAAAAGTTGGTTTTATATTTTTATTAAAAGAACTAAAATAGCTAGCAAAATTGTAAATATTAAATTCCTAGATATTAATGAAGCACATCTAATAAAATATGTTTGAGTTCTGTATGTGGTTCCTATTCGTCAAACGAGGAGAAAAGTGTGTTTGAAGACCTCATTTCAACAATTATTTCT
Source organism: Ypsolopha sequella (assembly GCA_934047225.1). Lineage (NCBI taxonomy): Eukaryota > Metazoa > Arthropoda > Insecta > Lepidoptera > Ypsolophidae > Ypsolopha > Ypsolopha sequella. The sequence goes on from OW203987.1 coordinate 29,144,804, forward strand.
ATCGAGGAAAATTTATCCAAACATGTTTTCCAATTTCAAAACCCTAGAATATAATAGTCAAAATGCATACACCAGAAATTAAAAAAAAAAATCCTTGTATATCATGAAATACACAGAAAAGAAACACCCGTATTTTTTTCGCATATCGCCTTAAGGGGGTTGGTATCGCCAAATGGGTTATTTCTAAAGCCTACTTCTCCTTCAAATTTCAACCGAATTGCATTTTTTGGCTTGAATTTCCTACTGCTCCTAAGCGGCTTGGTCGATGTAATTCGTTTTTACTTTGAGTAATAGATAAACTTGATAACTAAAAACATAACATAGAATTATATAATCGAACAATCACATCCATCTGAAAAGTATTATTTTCTCCTATTTCACCCTATCAAGAACGTAGCGAGCGTCGTCGTAACAACCACTATGCATTATACATTACGCGCTGATATGAAAGTTATTTCAATGTCGTTTCCGTCGATATTCATAACGACAAAAATCGAGCTGCTTATTTGATAACACTAATCGCCTTAAACTAAAGAATCTTATTGCTCTGCTAGGCCGTAGCAAAAAGGAGATGCTAACCTGTTATTGTACCTATAAATTTTTATACAAAGCAAGAAATGTTACTACTCAAATTATTAAGTATTTCCAAGATCCTAACTCAACTTTCACTCTCCTTAATTTCACTTCAATCAGTCTTCACGTAGCAAAGACAAACACACGGAAAACATCCACTAAATCTTTGTTTCCATTTTTTGGCGCAACAATAAATAGAAAATGGAGTTATCCAAAATGGATTTTTTATAAAATATTCCTCAACATCGGCAAAATTACCCAATCTTTAGTGACGTCACGGTGAACCAATTCCTCTTCGCGGGTAATTATGTCAGAGAACAATCGGGCTCCGTTCTACTCGCCAGAGATTAATGGGCGTTCGCACCTGTAGTTTACAACTTTGCCTTGAATTACTAATGGAAAATTAATTTAATTGTAAAAATTTTAATCTTTGTTTACATGTATTTTGATTAAGGAAATAATATAATAATTATTAAAAACCATTTGTTTTCTATGAAAATTATTGACGTACTAAGCAAGAAACGTTGTTACATGTAAATAACATTAGATTCTACAAGGCCTTACGTCACCGTTATTCTACACGCCTTACGTCACCGTTATTCTACAAGGCCTTACGTCACCGTTATTTTTTTCTATCTATTCATATTCATATTTCATATTCTTTATTGTACACACAAAACATCAATTTTACAAAGTACTTAGATACATCATGTACATAGGCGAGGTTATCTCTTAAAAGAGATTTCTTCCAGCAAACCCGGGATAATAAATCTATTATTTATCTATCAAAGAAAGTGTATGCCGTTTTGTTGTGATCATGAATCGATTTTAATTTAATTAATTTTTTCTGATCATAAACAAATAAAGGACATAATAAATAAATGTAGGTTAACTCCATCCTCAGCATAGCTCCACAGCTTTCCACCCTTTTCATCGTGCATGACAGATGGTATTCATAATAATAGTTAGTTATGAGGCGTGTCAGTAATTTACATAAGAACTTTCTGCCTCTTACGTCATAGATATTAATTGTTGTAAACTTAAAGTTTACATCACTACGTTGTTAAATTTACGGAAAATTACTTGGAATTTATAAAAATATGAGTTTTGAATACACATGGGAAGTTATTTAGGAATTAAGTTATAGTTCTAACCAAAGCAGATTAAAAAAAATGTTTCACCTCACTAGCTCAAAAGTGTGCCTTTGTTGCTTAAAATCAGTGAGCAAAAGTCAATTTTGCTCACTCAGCGAATACAATTGTTTTGAATTAAGAACCTGTGAATTGACATTTCATATTTAAGGCACTGCCATTCCAAAATGAGCATTTTGTTTAATTAATATTGTCAGGTCAACATCTCATTTCAATACAAGTTAAATATATGTTACCATAGAGGATATACTCTAAACACAAGTTGATCTAAAAACGTAATTGAGTTAAGAGTATGACATAGCCAAAACAAAAACCAGTTCCGGGCGTGGCTTATTCTATTTTACGATAGCGCGCGGGGGGAAATTCGTCCCGGTCTCTAAGCTCGCGTCACCATAGCAAAAATACGAATAGAGTGGACGAGGCAGAGTCAAAAGTAATACGTATTTTATTTTATCTAATTTATTAGTGTATTTCGATCATCGTCACACGGCATTGATCCTACTTGCTATCACGTCGGGACGTAAATTTATTATGGTCAGCTAAAAGTGGTTTTTTGAGTGTTTGATTTATCAGTTGACCCTCGGAACATTTCAGACACTCCTTTAGAGATACATAATAATATTGTGACGGTTAATTGTCACCATTACCCATTCTTTAAATATTTTTCGCCCGTTGAGCTGGTTTTACACTTGCGGGAAAATAAATTGGACCAAAAATTTCTTTACAAAAATTTTTTACTAAAGTTCTTATTACAAAAAGTGGAAACTAACAAATATTCTCAGAAGGAATGCACCACGTCACTATCTATCTCACTGTAGCCTATATCAATTATGCCTCTCTCATTCAACCACGTTTAACTGCGTTACTATCTCATTCCAACTCATTTTAAATAGCGTCACTATTTATCTCACTCTAACGCGTGTTAAATGGCATTTCTAATGAACGTCAAATATTTTTACTGCCCGCCACTCTTTCATTCTAAATTCTAATTATTTTAAAAAATACGCAGCTCCTTTGGTAGTAAAATAGCAATAACTTTTTTTTCAAAAGTAATACACAGAAATTGCCAGATCATTTGAAAAACAATATTTGATGAGCCGTTATTTAAGAAAATTTGCAAAACTAACATAGGACATTTTTTTTCAGGATGTGGTATCGAACTAACCTAATTACAAAAAATTGCTCATAAATTGGGTTTTTATTTTTCTTCCTGATGTAACAGCATTTCAAGGTTTATTTTTGACTTTATCAATAGCATGACTATTCAGAGTTGCGCAACAAAAATTTTATTCTTAGAATTTAGAACTGGTTAGCTTTGACTCTCAAAAATCTATTCGAATTTATAAAAGTACCATCAACTCGAAGACTATCTACTTTTTGCTGAGGTCATAATTTGATATTCTGGTCAGGCATGAGCTGGCCTACCAGCCTTCCAAGGGAAAGCGTTGACTTTTGGGACACCTGTTTACTTTTGGGATAAATCGCCAAGTGTTTAAAATATAGAAATTTATTTGTATCATAGTTTGAAATGTTCAGGTCCCTTTACGCAAAATGAAAAAACAAAACTCTTTTAGGATTAATTTGTTGTCCCTATGTTTGTCTGTTTGTCCGTTTGTCTAGGCAATTTTTCTGGGTAAAATCAATAAATGCTAATATTTACAGCCCTGTGAAAATATACATATTATAACGTTTTTATGGCCTTTTGTTTACCTTTTTTTATACAAATTTTCTCCTTATGAAAATAAAGAGATCAACACTTCACATAATATTTTGCATTTGAAAGAAAGCACAGAAAGGAACTGTAGAACAAATAATGTAAAAAATATAAAACCATATCTTTCTATTCTAAAGGGATTAATAATTTACTGTTTGTTCAATGTGGCTATCGCCACAGCTTTGTTTTTTTTTTTTTTTCTTTGTTACAAAGGTAACAAATATTTTCATACAAGGTTTTCCTTAAGGGCTATTTCTCCAAATTTGTAACAAAATATTAAGAAATAATTATAACGGTAAAGTACAACTTTTAGCTAAGACAATTTATTGTTAAAAGTTTGCTAAATGCATAAACATATTTTAATGATATTTTGGTATCCTCAAAACAATTGGGTTTTCCATAAGCGTGATAACAGATTATTTAAGAAATTTACGGCTAGTATCACGACGACGGATAAGCCAATTATTTTATTACTATTGTAATATAATTAAAAATATGTTAATGCATACAGCAGACTTTTAACTATAAGTTTTCTTAACTAAAAGTTGTATTTTTACTTATTGAAATTGTATTTCTCATCAAGAAGTGCAAGATGACAAGATATTCAAAATAAGTTAATTGAATTTGTGAAATGGTTTCAGGTCAAAACAGTTTTCCATGAAACGGTAATTGTTTATACTTAGCAAAGTGTGTAAACTTAGTCATCTTAACATGAACGACGCCTGTATTTCTCTCTTTTTTATTTCCAGTATAGATAAAAATATACAAACTTGTTAAACTTTGTGTAAAAACGAGGCAATATTGACGATATCCTGACAGCTATTATGATGGTGTTTTATCAAATTTTGCTTTTTGGGCTGTATAGAGACTTAGTTAGATGTCACTAGAATATACTCATGAAAAAAGATATGAAGAAAATAAGCTGTAGACTTCACATTCGGTTTATACCTATTGTATGAATTTTAAGAAAAATACAGGGGTAAAGGGACCTCTTAAGGAAAACCTTGTATTAAACTATTTGTTACCTTAGTAAAAAATAATTCAAGGAAAAAAATAAACAAAGCTATCGCCACATTGAACAGTAGATAATTAATCCCTTTAGAATAGAACAACATGGTTTTCATATTTTTTACATTATTTGTTCAACAATTCCTTTCTGTGTTGACTTTTAAATGCAAAATATTATCTCAAGTGTTCATCCCTACATTTTCATAGTGAGAAAATTTGCATGAAAAACGTAAAAAAAAAAACGTAAAAACCTAAAACGTAATATAAATAAAAACGTCAAAAGTATGTTTTTACAGCTCTATAGAGGGCCGTTTATATTGGTATTTATTAATTTTACCCAGAAAAAATTGTCTAGACAAACGGACAGACAGACAATGTAGCATTGCAAATTTTGTAGTTGCGGTTATCACAACTTGATGGTAAATTGCGGTTTACCTTCTTTTCTAGACATGAAGATAATCGCGTGTCTGCTGCAATTCCGAGGAGTTTTTCTCGTTCATTTGTCGGCCGGAGCTTTTGCTGATAGCTCGAGTTGAGTTTATTTTTTATTTTTATAAATAGTGTTTTTAATAATATAGGTGGGTTTTCGTGTTCAATTTGGTTAATATTCATTTGTGTGGAATAGTTCTATAATATTGTTTTTGTATTTCAGGAAGATTATACATATTCTTTTGGATGATGTAAAAAAGGAATTTTTTTCGTCGGGTTGGAGGGAGTTCTGACTATCGTCAGATCATGGTATGTATTGCTTTCTTTGTATTTTGAGTCACCGGAATTTTGTTCTCATCGTTCCGTGTGGTAAAGGTTTTAATATTGTCTATTCTCTTCTAATTCCAGGGTGTTTTCGAGATTTACCAGATTTTCAAGTTTGAAGTTGTATTGCCTCGTTGGTGATTTATCCAGCTGGCAGAGAAAGGATCGCCGCGTGGTGTACGCAGTAAGCAGTTCCTTTGTCTGCGTGGACGAGGATCGTTGACCTTGAAGGGGGCAGCGGACGGCGTGCCATTTCCTGTGGTGATTTTTGGAGAAATTCAATTATGTGTTGGAATTTTTTACTTTTAACCACACACAATTAAGATACCTAGGACGGTATGTTTTCAGGACACTTAGTTATGTGTCCTATTAGTAACCAAGGGTAAATTCTTCTTCCTGTTTCACCGAATAACCCAAACTATAAAATTTTATGTTCCGTAATATTTTTTTTTCCTGGTAGAACTGAATGGTGTACCAGACGATTTGGTTTAAAGAGTATGTACGACAAATATTTATTGTTTGTAGGATCTACGGCTCCCCTGAGCTAGATTTATTTTGGAAATTAATTCCCTTGTATGTTTTCAAGTTTTGTTACCCTTTTAGTTTTTTTAATGTAATTTCACAAGTTTCCATGTAATCTAGTTACCTGTGGTTAAGGCGGTAACTAACACATCTAGTTATCACTTAAATGTTTTATTTTTGTCTTGGCAATACTAATTCCAATGTAATATTACTACCTGATGTTAAGGCGGTTCCTGACACAACTATTTAAAGGTACTTAAGGTTTTAGTAGATAGATAGATAGATAGATAGATAAAAACTTTATTCAAAGCCTCTTACATAAAAAACACAAAAAGTACACTTTTAAAGCTTAACAAAACAAATACATTATAATCCTTAAAATAATGATAATCTTTGACATAGAGGCTGAAAGGGCGCTGGCTCAGCATACGCCACAGAAAAATCTGTGACACTGATATTCTGCCAGTACCATGCATTAAAAAGATCTATGTCGGCTAATCAAATTAAGACAATGACCTCATAAAATTGGAATGGTAAATATACTTACATGTAATAAATTTGACAATAACAAAAATAAAAGAGACACATATAATGAGAAAAGGGGGAGAGAAGATGCTTATTTATCACCATTTTCATGATTTGCCACTAAGCATGCTGCTTTTGTTGGTCTATAAGATACCTTTTGTAATGAAACTTGAATGTTGCTATTGTTTTTAAATTGCGGATTGGTGGTGGTATATTATTCCAGCATTTAGTGGCCTGGTATCTGCAACTCCCACGAAAGGCAGCCGAAGTATGTCTAGGTACTGAAAGGCGATATCTGGAAGCTTTAGTATAATAATTATGCCTCGAACCACACCAGGTAAGTTTCTCGTAAAGGTATTCGGGACACTTCTCGTATATAACACCGAATAATAAAGTGGCGAGATGGAGGTTCTGACGTCCCTTCATTTTCAAAATCCCTGAAAATTTTCAAAATCATTCAAGTAAGGTGTAACATGGGTACGAGGAGGTATCCGGAAACAGTAACGAGCGCAGGCATTCTGAATACGCTGAATAAGTCTCTGAGAGCGTTCAAATAAACAAGGACCATATACGGTTATACAATAGTTTAGCTTTGATAGGACCAATGACTCACACAGTTTGATACGTATATCCACATTTAAAAAGTCGCGAATACCATATAGAACCTTCAGTCTGTAAAAACAGTTTCGAGCTAACTCCAGTACATGGTTCTCGAATTTTAGGTTGCTGTCCATCAGCAATCCAAGATTACGAGCATCCTGAACCTTATCTATTTTCACTCCTGCAATTTGAATCATTGGATTTTGATCAGAAATTCGTACTACTTGTAATTGAGAACCTAAGATCATGAATTTTGACTTTATTGGATTTAAAACCAGTGAGTTTTTAGAAGCCCATGCTGAAATACGGTTGAGATCATTATTTAGGTATTCAACGGCTTGACCCATGTCTTTTTGAAAAAAAGAAATATATATTTGTAAATCGTCAGCATATGTGTGATACTTGCAGTTTAAAATACAATTGCCTATATCAGCACTGTATAAAATGAACAAAAGTGGACCCAAAATCGAACCTTGTTGGACACCTCTATTTAAAGGACTTAATTTAGATAATACGGATGATCCGTCCGGTTTTTGGAGCTGAATTTGTTGTTGACGATGGCTGAGGTAACAATCAAACCACTTAATCGCCTGGGCATCAAAACCATAGTACGACAGTTTTGATAGGAGAAGAGATGTATTTATACAATCAAAGGCTCTAGAAAAATCCAAGAGGACTAGGATAGTTCCTTCGCCCTTGTCTTGTGACGATAATATATTATCTACAACATCAATCAATGCTGTATTAGTGCTTCGCTGTTTTCTGAAACCTGATTGAATACGAGGCAAGATGTTATTCTTCTCAACATAATTAGAAATCTGATTATAAACAACTTTTTCTAGTACTTTTGATAAAAAGGGTAAATGGCTAATAGGTCTGAGGTCAGCTACATTAATTGGATCATTAATTTTTGAAATTGGTCGAACCATTGCCGTCTTCCACAGCGTGGGGAAAGTAGAGGTTTGAATAGATCGATTTATTATATTTGTTATTACACCAAGCGTCTGGGGAAGGGTAAGCAAGATCATATCTCGTGAGAGGTAGTCTGAGCCGACAGCATTAGTAGTCAAGGACAAGATGATCCTACCAATGGCAATTTCATCTACAAGTTCAAAGTGAAATGTGATATCAGGATTATGAAAGTGATGTTCAAAGTAAGTCAGCTGTGAAATGGAAACTTTATCCTCACCCGGAACATCACTAAAATTATCACAAATCTCATCAGGATCATTAAAGTGATCAGGAAGTTCCTTAGAGTTTTTAAAACTTGGTAAAATGGATCGTTTTAACTCTTTCCACAAGTTCTTCGAGTCTCGAACATTATTATTTATTTTTTGTTCGAAGAAGGTCTTTTTTTCATAAAACATACTCGTGTTAACTAGTCGCTTGAGAGATTTGTAACATTCTTTATTTTGGTCAGATTTAGTTTTGCAATATTTAACATGCGCTTCATTTCTTAATTGCATCATATATTTAATATTACTAGTTAACCATGGCTTAGGAGTGTTACGAATTATAATTTTTTTAAGTGGGGCATGTCTTTCAATCAATTCCAACAACTGATTTGTGAACCTTAAAACCATCTGATCAACACTTCTTAATTCAGCAATACTACTCCAATCAACATATGATAGATCCCTATTAAAATCGTCCATATGTATATCTTTTAAGGGCCTGTATGTTACGTGTTTTGGAGGAATTTTGTCTTTTTTTAATTTAAAATCAACTGTAATTAAAGCATGTCCCTTAAGCTGAGGGATATAGTTCACATCAGTAGATGAAACAGACATGTCCGAAATAACAAGGTCAATTAATGTTGCGCTATTTGCCGTAAAATGTGTAGGCTGTAAGATGTAGTTATTAAGATTTGAATACCTAAGAAAATCATTAAGTTTTTTAGTTTTGGCATCGTTAATATCAAGAACATTAATATTAAAATCCCCAAGCAGTACGATATGGTCAAAACGAGAGAAAGTAGCAATAGATTCGGTGAGCGAGTCAAAAAATGTGTCTACATTTACCCAACGAGGGCGGTAGGCCGTGCCGATAAGAATTTTTTTCGAACGAGTGTTCCACGATACCCACATCTGCTCCACGCAGGAGCCGACGGTAGCGGGCGGGTGTGGCACCGTGCGTGCAATAATACCGCGCCGCACGTAGAAACCGACCCCACCGCCGCCCCGCCGTGGTCCCGGTGGACGCGGCAGATGTCTCAATTTGTACCCTGGTATAACTGGAGCCTTGGCATCCTGCTTATCTGCGAGCCAGGTCTCATTTATCGCCAAGATATCTGGTGATTGGTGCCCTACTGCAACTATTATCTCGTCATGATTAGAACCTAAAGAACCCGCATTATATAGTCCCAATTTGATAAATTTGGATTTACTCATATTTACTCATAAAAAAGAAAACTTTGGTAAAACGATGAGTATTAAATAATAATAAACTACTTATATTAATCAATACGGGAGTATTTGAAGTCATATAGATAGTACTGTATTGAGGTATATGGTAAATAATAATTATGTAGGCTTGATGAGTCGTTGAAAAATTATCATAGCAGCTATAGATGATTCTGGTTATTACATTTAAGTCATCTTCATTTAAAATCACACTCAGACACACAACGGTATTTACATTACGAATAATTGAAAATGGTAACAGTTTTAGCATAATTAGACAATTGATCAGACAAATATGAAACCTAACAAAAAACACGGTTAATGTCTTTTTCACACCTAATCTGGAAAACTGCAGAGGATTCATCACGCCGGGCGAGAATTCGGCCTTCACGCGTCCAGGTGAATCTCCAGTGCTTAATGCGCTTCATCTCTCGAGCTTTGCCAAATAAAATGCGATTCTGCTTCGTTAACCTTTCATTTAGGTAGAATGTCTGTGGTGAGTGAGCAGGTAGGCCCAGATCCACTGTAGTGACGCCACGTCTTACTCGGGCATTTTTCATCAAATCATCCTTCAGCAAGCGACGCGCCAGTCTGACGACAATGGGTCGTGGGCGGGGGGGAGCGGCCCCGGCGTCACCCTGCGGCTGCCGTGGTGGTCCTGCTCGTGCCGCGCTGACCATATCGCGCTCGTCCAGCTTCACCCCCAGCTTCACCGCAACCGACGACACGAGATGACCGACGGACTCACCCTCAAACTCGGGAATTCCGGTAATTTCAATATCATTGGCCAACGAGGCCTGATCACGCTCGCTCAACTCCACCTTCAACTGCTCGACAACATCCAGCAGGTCGGTACCAGAGGTGGTTTCTTTTTGCGTTTGCAAGACAGACAGTTCTGATCGAAGCTTAGTGTTGTCTTCTTCAAGTGTCCGGACCCTCTCGCAAAGCTTATCCACCGACCCTTTTAGCTTACTTGTTGTAGCTGTAATTTCACTTTTGAAATATTCAAAACATTTTTGAAACTCACTTTTTAAATCTTTAGTGACGCTTGATTTGAAAGTAATGAGTTGCTCTTTAAGTCTGACATCCATTAGGGCAGCAAATCTATTGAAAAACGCTGTCTCACGAGGTGGCAGGTCTTCTTCTGGTGAAACAGACTGAAACCCAGGGGCTCTCGGCTCTTCAATCTGTGGTGTTACATCACTTGACATGTTTAAATCTGAATGTGCCTGCGTCTTACCCAATGGTGTGATCGGGCTATTATCTGTGCGCCTTGCGCGATTGTTTACATTATTATTGAAGACGCAAGTGGAGCAACGCCATGATGTGCGATATTCGGATATGTTACCCATATACTCTGCCGTGGTCATGTTTACGCACCTATTGTGGAATGTTTTTCTGCATAACGTACATTTAAGTACTTCAGTGGCACCCACATGACTCATACACTCTGCGCACTGCATCTTTCACGTCTGTATTAAACAATAATTTTCTCAGAGAAAATTGTACTCACACTCTTAGCTTCAGGTTACTAATCTATGATGACTTCGATGACGCAGTCCAACTTTGCAACCGTTTTTATGCAGCGATCGCAAACAACTTTAGACTCTCTGTGTACCACGTAACCGTGAATATCGTTTGAACGATCTCCAACACTTAATTAGTCATAGGTGGCCGGTAAACAATCGACAACGATATTTTTATGTCGATGTTAGTAATAAATACCGTTATTAACAAGTAACCAAGTTGATAATTACGTTCACAAAGGCTTTACACACACAAATCACTAAAATCACTATTGAATAAACAGTTTTAGCAGACTATACAATTTATTTACTGATGAGCAACAATATTACAATGTGTCAACACCGACTGTGCGGTCAAAGATTGCGGTCATAGTAATGTCTTGGCAAGATATATGTCAAATGAAGGTCTTGGCCAAAAGCTTGTAACTAAGTATAATTTTTCTGTAACACCTTTGGCTTGTGGAATCGACGTTTTGTTTTGTGATAAAGTTAAATACACTTAATTGTAAAGTACCTCGAAGTTTTCTTCAGAACCTTTTACCATCTATTAGGTTACAAGTAGGTCACTGTTTAATTTTATCTTGCCAGTAGCACGACTGGTGGAAAGACCGGGTACCTGCCGGTCGTGCTATTCTGACAACAAACATAGGGATAACAAATTAATCCTAAAAGAGTTTCATTGTTTTCATTTTGCGTAACAGAACCTGAACATATACCGACAGGATTATCTACGATCTAATAATTTTGCCATGCACTGTAAATATTTCAAAATAAATTTCTATATTTTAAATGCTTGGCGATTTATCCCAAGTAAGTGTACCTATATAATTTGCAAAAAACTTCACTTATTGGACCTGAAATTGTGAGCCAATACTAGAGGGTAATTTCACGAAAAGATCATTGACTTTTGTTACAGATCTCAGTAAGTATAAGTAAATTAATTTGGGTTTCAACAACGATCACAAAATTATTCTTTTAGAGTAACATAGGTATATTATTTTCCCGCATAAAAGTATGAATTCATTCCAAATTCATTCAGTTTTGTTGTTATGACTATGGCACGATGTAGCTAAATCACTCATACGCATATTTTGTTGAGTTTTTAACGGCAGGAATATGATGCTCCTCGAAATATTACTTTATAAAATTAATTTCAATGTGTTTTGAAGTAGTTTTGGGAGATATTTATAGCTTGCAAAAAAGGGCACAGGTTCCACGTCTTACGGGCGCCAACGCTAGGCGTAGACTGACAATATCTTGCTGCCGCTGACTGCATCAGTGGATTTACGTATTTTTGCAAAAAGGGGGTGCTTTTTTTGACCCGAATAACGTGGTATTTGGAAAATGAATAGATATCATTCACACTAATTTTATTAAAAAAAAACCAACAAAATCGCGAAAGCGATACCTGAAACAAAATCGATAAGAAGTGTGCAATAGAGGGTTACAAAAAAATTCATTGACAGTACAAATATGAATCGATTAACGTGGTTTGTGAAAAATGAATACCTTAAAGTTCAACCAAAAACATGTATTTTTTTTATGGCTATACGTAACCTAATTATTGCAACAAAATCATCCGAAAGCTGACATTTTATTTCTGTTTGTATTTTCGTTCCCCTTAATTTCACTCGATAGAAAAAAATCCCAAAGTAAGCTCCTCAAATTGCGAATAAATGTGTTTATAGCAAAGGAGTTCAACGGAGAGAATTAAAACTTTTCCTGAATTTTCTTAACACATAACTAAAGACACTTATAGACCCATTTTTATTTATTCCCCAATACTTTTTCAGAAATTCCAGAAAAACCTCGAAAATTCACTGATTATGCGTGCTCGCAGCGCACGAAGCGAGCGTTCTAATGTAGACTTTCTGACAATATCATTGAGTTCAAAATTACTTAATACGATTATTGTGTTGGATGCGTAGGGCCTTAATTAGCTCACGAAACGTTCAGCAACTCAATAATTAACTGCTAAAGGGAAAAAGGGATAGCGTTAGAATGGTGGCTATCTTTTTAACTCTATAAGGTGTCCATACACATTGGGAGGCTATACACAGCCCTGCAGCTTGTCAGATACCATAGACAAGATAAAATTCTCGTAATCCTGTGTTAAGCCTCCATATCGGGAGGCTATATAGCCCTGCAGCTTGCTGGATACCATAGACAAGACAAGGTAAAGTTCTCGTAATTCTATGTGTAGTCTCCCTTTGTCTATGAAATCTGTACCATAGACTTATGGACATAAACTAATGAACTTCTACCGGAAACGGATTGATTAAAACGCCTGCGTGATGGATGATTGTGTTGATTTGCGTTTTCGATCGGTTTATCAGAGATTTTACGATCTTTGACGGCTTTTGGGACTCAATTAACATTCCTTAAATTTTTTATAGTGTATCATAAAAAAGAACATGGATTCTAATATGTTTGTTCGAAAATAAATTGTCTTTACATCTGGTTATTTATCGCTAGTGAGGTGAAAAGTTGCATGTGTCACAGGAGAGCAAATTTATTTTGTTTCTCAGGATTCTCACTAAGAATCAATTATATTATAGGACACAATTCAATTATAGGAGTTGTATCTTAGTTCGGTATTCAAAAACTTTACTCGCAACAAAAAAAAAACTTGCTTTTTTTGCACAAATAACTATTCCTATTTATGTGATAAAAAATCCAAATGTTTCAAACGTTTCCAAATGTTTCAATTTAAATTATCTTCTTATAAACAAAATAAACCTATCCAAAAACAAACCTTATAAAGAATGTGGCTTGACCGTGACGATTAATTATATTGTAAGTAAATTAGAATGTCAAAATTTTGGGATTAAAAAAATTTTGAAGTTCTGATTCACATAAACCAATGGAAATTTTGCGATGGCAGGACACAATAAATAGGTAATAAGGTTTTGTTGAATAAATATTGAGTGAATTTTGAATTTAAGTGTTCTGTTTCGATTAATTCTCAAAAGGCGGGTTTTTCACAATCCGGCTTCGAAAGCGTTTTCTCCACGGGGAGGGGCGTGACACAAATTTTATTCGAGAATCTCTGTTGCCACTTTTTGGAATAACGTAGCATTACCTAGTTAGTAAACATACGCGGCGCACACACAGATTCACCCGTCTTTATACAGCCAAAACAACACCGTATTTCTATGAATCTTAGATGTAAAATACAAAACACGTCATGGCACTGTGCCAGTGTGTGTAAAGAGCCATGACCAGCGGCTGCACTATGACACAATCGGGTCCGTGTTGATAATGTTAGAAAAAATATACAATGTGGCGTTAATATTCTAACTCTGTGACACTCTTTATAACCTGCAATGGACAAAATATTGTCTCATTTCCACGCTACTCGCTACAATGTTAAATATTTCATGGTAAGGTTGAAATTTTATTTACCGCGAGGTTTATTCTGTAAACATCACAGTAAATACATGTTTAAATTACTTACGAGTGAAATGAAATTCCTTTGGATGTCCTATTTGCGTTATTCGAAGAGTAAGAACAATTTGCCACGCTGCAATACACAATTTTTACAATATGTTTGTTCTAACGCGTTCACTTGAGAAATGAGAGGCCCGTGGGTTATGTCTTGACGTATTGTTCATATCGGAGCGTCGCAGTCACGGCTTTCATGGCCTTTCTATTCCTATTAATAGTTCTGTGGTCTTCACTCACCCAGACGAAGTCTTAATCTGCTGGAATTGGTCTGCTAACCCACTCATAGTATTTTTCGAGGTAGTCCGTTTGTTTATATATACATCGAGATATTATCAAATATAAAAAAGTATGTAAAGTCTCCTAGTGTAAAGACTTAATTTATCAAATTTAAAAAGCACCACCAATCCACTTTATTCCCTTTCCCAGTCAATCCATTCATTCCTCGGGATCTCATTCACTCACCGATCCAAACTCAACATGTTAAAACCTCGCTGTAATACAGCCTTAATATTATTATAAAATAATATATAATTTAGTGAACTATGCGTGTACATAGCACCAGCATTGATCAGGGGGCCCCCAGCCAGCAGCAGAGATAACCAGGAACATCAATATCATCAACTACCTGTAAGTCCCTCCAATTTCCTTTGGTGCTCTCTTTTCACATTTCAAAGCAAAGGCACAACGACGCTCGATAAATCTAAACACCATACAGTCCACAACATAACACCTAGTTGTGTGGTAAGTTGCCAACTTTGTTTAAAGTTGTTCAGACCCAGCCACTTTATATGCTATAGCTTAGCTTCCATTACCCAACAGCTTTACGTGCTGTTTGAAGCAACGAAGGAACGAGATTTGAATGTCACTAATGGTCACCCATCTACGAACTTACCATGCCAAACGTTGCTTAGTCGTGGATCGTAACTGATCACAACACGACCACACACAGCTACGTGCCCCTTAAGACCATTCATTTTAAATGAAAAATTTATAAGAACTCAAATAATTCCCGAAAACAATATCGTCCTATTTCAGAATCGACCATTTACTATAAAATATACGAACATTTGAAATAAAAATATTAGTACGGAAAGGAAATAAACAGTTTAAAACTTTGAATTTAGAACTGATTTATTCCCATGAAGTGGAAGGAGGTCTAAAGTTAGGAAATTGCGTCTTCCACCCGTTGCGCAGTTGGATAAATTTTGATTATTTCAATAAATCTGTTCAGTTTTCTTTGAAACTGTTAGAGTATAAGAGCTAGTTGTCTCTACTGTATCTAGTTTTGTATAATTTGTTTTTGATGTAAAATCCCATATTTATGAAATTTTTATAATTCGTTACTTGAACAATAATAACATTGACCGAGCGGTTCTGCGTATATTTGAAGTGGATAATTCTACATTTACAACTTGTGTAGGAGGTCCTGTTAACAACTTGTTTACAAGTCGGTTACGCCAAACATGCTCTCGCATAAAATCAAAAAATCGGAAAGATCAATAAAATCACGGAAAACGTAATTTGGCTTTGGAATCAGTCTACTGATCTAAGTACAAAATAAAATATTGTTAATAGAGTAAAGTGATAAAAGTAGCCTCTACAATACTCTACATGTCATATTTTATTTGTTTTTTATTTCCGTTCGTTATTTTAAAAGAAATACTCAAACATTCAAAATTTTTCCTGTACAGAAAAATTACGCAAAAAGAATTCTAATGTTAGTGTATTTTTTTTAAATAACGAAATAAATAAATACATTTTAAATAAATAAATTAAAAAATATATATTAATATATTATATGAATAAGGTAGGTACTTTGATCTTTACGCTAAATTTTTTTTTCTGTTTGCAACGCCAAATTACGTTTTTCGTGATTTTTCGTGAACTCTCCGGTTTTTTTCTCGATGATTGTGATATTTGTGTCAAATCTAAAAATTATAATGTAGTTCAACTTCTTAACTACTTACAAACAATTAATTTGTTAAAAATATTTTGTTTTAATAAGCTAAATTGTCCAAACGCCAAAGCATGTTTAACCCTTAAAGTTGTTCGTTGACATGGTTCCAGTACACCCGCAAGCTATCTTATTTGCCCAGATAGATATTTATTTTCACAAAGTAGATATCCATCTACTTTGTGAAAATAAATATCTATCTGGGCAAATAACTGCGGTACAACCAAACGGAACTATGGAATGTAATCTTAAAAATATCCATATCTTTATATTCCCACGGATGAAAAAACATTTTTGATGCGCAAAATATCAAAATAAAATCACTTTACTGTAACGCACTGATGTAGACAGACTGACGTGTGCGTGTACATCAGAGTGAACATTCTTTGTGCTCTTTTGGTAGCACGCGCTGGCACCGCGGTTGGCATTTTTCAAAGATGGAGCTATGTGAGCGAACAGACTTTGTCTTCCGGGACGAAAAGCAGCAATTCCACGAAATTTTCTTATTTAGCACTTGATCTCCCTATTCATCACTAATTTGTGGTTAGATGCCAGTGCTAGAAATTCATCTACAATACCTCATTGTGAATCTATCATGTCAGAGATCAACATTCACCAAAAATATATACCAAAAGCAATGCGCAAATTAAACCAGTGAACTCGGTGGTAAACCAACCATAGTTCTGAGGAACAGTGCACAGTGTGCAACCGAGTTGTCTCCTGTTCTGACATAATCTGTAACACCACCTCTCTTTTTTGCAACAGCACTGTCAGGGAATGATATTTGTCTAACGCAAGCAGAGTCCGTTCAAACAGAGAGAACATGGTAGAGAAAATTGATATGATCTTCGTTACAGTAACCGACTAGAGCGATGCAAACTTGTTTAATTTTAAAGGATGTCTTTTACGTTGACTCCAACTTTCCGAGATACACCTTAATCGATCACAAACCACCTCGAGCTGTTAGGTAATAACTTGTATGTCTTCCGATCTTAACGTCGGGAGTTTAATCGAATCACAGGCAAAAACTGCTGCTAAAAACTTGTTATCTCTATTTAAGGTGAGGCAGTACTTTGCACCTTAGCAACTTTAGTCTTTGTACAAAGCTTAAGTTCGGTCGTGCATAGAGTACTGCAACCACCTTTTGGGACGACTCTGCCAAGTATCAGTTAGCTTCCCTGTATTCGATTGAGCGCCACGCAATAAGACTCGGTGGCGATGAATCGGTTATGGGTACTAAACAGCAAAGCCTCGAACACCATCGAAAGGATTTTTATAGGCTATATATTGAAGAGTATTCGCAGGAATTTCACAACCTAATTCCTCTACCCCCCTCACCATCGGAAAAGTCGATGTGCAGCAGTTTCACACATATCTTATCAGTATTCCGACAGCTCCCTACCAGCGTCCGTATTTTCAGATTTCTTTGAAAGAAGAGTGAGCGCTCTTCATCCTAAGTCCCATTGATGTTTAAAATCAGACGCGGTAGTGGCCAAGCATAAGTTCACAGAAATTAATTACTCCTGGTCAATAGTAAATTTGGGCATACTTTGCATCCGAAGAAACCGACTCATTTGATGGTTATTTTTGTTAGGTCCATGGATTCCTAAGCAGCTGAAGAAAATCTTAGATTATTTTGTCCAAATTAGAACAAAAATTACAAATATGAAAATTTTAGGCTTACCGACAGTTTCTGCAAAATGAAGACCACTAGCTCTCATGCTAGAAACTTGGAAACTGATGGCTAGAGGCTAGAACTGTGGTAAAAGTCTGAAAATGTTTAAGCGAATGATTTAAAATTGTGTGATTTATGGTTTAACCAGCGTAATCTTGTGTAAATATAGGTAAATATAATAACGTGAAAAATATAATGTTACATTGCCATAGTTTAAAAACATTTTTTTCATTCAAATAGTTTAAACATATAGATTCTAGATGTTACGTTTAATTTTTTTTTATCAAATCGTCACGGGGTCAAAATATTGTATTTGTTTTGTAACACTTTGTTATTCCTTTAAATATTCGATTTTTTATTTCATTGCTCGTCTTTTATGTTCGAGAGTACTAACAAATCAAAATGTTCTATGACATACAAATAGTATGACAAAAATTATCTACTATGACATAATCAAAAAGGTATTCCACAGCATTATTTTATTTAAAAGTACAGATGAGTGAATTAAGAAATTCAAAAAATCCTTCGTTACATTAAATGTCTCAAATTTATTTGTTTTTCCCGTAGTCACGAAGTTTATTCATTAACCTGGAAGGCTTCTTAAGACTGCGACAATGAAAAATAGAAATAAACATGTTTATATGTTCCAAAAAGATATGAGAATCTTAAAATTTACAACATTAAAATTATCACCATTTAAATCAACTGTTACTTGCACAATAAAGGCTATTAAAATACAAGTACCAAATAAAGGAAGTGCCGTAAGATGATATTCTTTGGTCGTAATGGCCTTCGTTATGTTTCCTTTTCCTAACTGTAAAACCGGCCATTAAAGATCTCTAATTTTTAGAGTTCCGTATCCAAGAGTGCCAAACGGAACCCTATTACTAAGGTTTCGCTGTTTGTCAGTCCGTCTGTCCATCCATCTGTTTGTTACAGAGGTCTACCACTTCAGCTGTGGTACGTAGCCAGTTGAAATTTTCACAGAATATGGCCTCTATAACAAATTTAAAGCATCTATGACGATGAAATATAAACTTTTTCAGCGTTATTTGTTTGAGCTCCATTTT
The DNA here is from genome assembly GCA_934047225.1 of Ypsolopha sequella. Taxonomy (NCBI): domain Eukaryota; kingdom Metazoa; phylum Arthropoda; class Insecta; order Lepidoptera; family Ypsolophidae; genus Ypsolopha; species Ypsolopha sequella. The sequence goes on from OW203987.1 coordinate 29,163,724, forward strand.
AAAAACGGTAATATAGGTACATACAAGATTAAAACTTGGTCACATTATAAAACATATTTAAAATTTAATCAAAAAGTTATAAAATTTGGGTTTCTTACTCAAAGAGTGCCAAGTTTTATTTAAGGCGCTATAACTTTTTCAATCGTTTTATGAGAAAACGAAAAACATTTTATTCATTTGCAAAAATCATAAAACGAAACTTTAACTTTATGATCAGTACATTATGTGGTTTATTTTCTTAGTACATAATTAAAATAGCCTGTATTATTGAAATTTTTTATTCAAATTTTTGCGTTAGTTTCAAATTTATTAAGAAACCGTATTCTAGGACCACTATCTTCTAAATGTATCTATCTTCTGGAACTATCTTCTTATTACTGAGGTTGAAGCTATGGGACTGAATGAGTTTCAGAACTTTGGTTATTACATTTTCAACTATTCAGAACACAATACATTCTGTCAACTTTGAACCATTTAATAAGGTTGCTAGTCTTCTGTGGCGGAATGTTTGTACATACAATTTTTATCGAGAATCAGTGATTGACAAAGAATATAAACTACTAGCTTTTGCCCACGGTTTCGCCCGCGCTGATTTCGTTTTAAATTTTCCGGGATAAAAAGTAGCCTATGTCACTCTCCGGCACATGAACTATTTCTATGCAAAAATTCATATCGATCCGTTGCTCCGTTGCTGTGTGAAAGCAGGACAAACAAACAAACAAACACACTTTCACATTTAATAGGGATACGGATTACTCCATACTGGTAAATCAAGTGCAAGGTGGTAAATTAAAAAACAAGTTAGGGCTGAAAACTTCAAATAATGTTTACATTTTTTATGGTAAGGTATTTTCCGGGTAATATTCTTTTGTATTTTATTTGTGAATGACAAGGATTTATTTTTTAAACAAAATGTGTCAAATTGAATTCCTAGATCGCATTTTTCTGCATCGAATTAAATCGTAAATATAGGCCGGACCTATAAATATAATGTTATTTGCCTTATTTTTGGACAATTAAAGTAATACCAAAATAAACCTCGTACAAAATATGATAAAAAATGGCCATCATATTTATTATCAAAAACCTATCCCACTAATTTCAAAATCTATCATCAATCATCATCATCAATTAATATAAATAAAAGGTATTGTCCTGACTGACTGATTGTCTGACAGACAATGTACGGCCCAAACCGCTGGATGGAGAGACTTGATATTTGGAGGGTGTGTTTATAGAGGTTTAAAATGCACATAAAGAAAGGATGTTGGAAAATTCCTACAGAGGATTAAAAAAGGGGCTCAAAGTTTAAACAAAAAACCTTAGGCCCACTTGCAGCATGATCGAGAAAAAATCCTTAACCCTCGGGTTAACTAACCCAAGGGAAGAGTTAACTAACCCAACATTTCATTAGTTCTATTGCACCATGATAATATTGAAGCGGGTTAGTTATCTCGAGCTAAGCGATTGTTTGACATTTGACATTTATTTAGAATGTTACCATAAAGTAATTAGTTGCAACCAATGAGGTATAGTATCTATATAATGTCATTGGAAACAACACAATTTAAGTCAAACTGGTAACATTACTTCGCTAACCCGAGTTTAACTCAAGGTGAGAGTCATGTTAATTTCTGATGACTTTCTCTTAGTTTAACCCTAGTTTAACCCGAGATTTTGATTGGTGCAAGAGACATTTTTCTTAACCCTCTATTTTTTGACTTAACCCGAGTTAAAGTCGAGTTAAGAACATGCTGCAAGTGGGCCTAAGAGCGCTTTCGCAGCCGGATTGTGAAAAACCCGTCTTTTTCTAATTAATCGAAACAGAACACTTAAATTCAAAATTCACTCAATAGTTATCCAACAAAACCTTATAACCTCTGTATTGTGTATGCTGTCATCGCAAAGTTTCTATTGGTTTCTATAAATTAGAATTTCAAAATTGTTTCAAAAATTGGACTCTTTCGATTCGTCTTTTTGAGTCTGATCATGATATGCCAATCATGGACCTCCTCTGTGGGCTGCGTTAAAAAATAAATAGGCAGGTCCTATGCAGGCTGTTTAGGACTTCGATGTTTAATATTTCTAAGGATGATAAAGGAAGTGATTTTTGAAAATTTTTGAGTTTGACTTAGAACAAGAGTGCGGAGGATTTTTTTTAATTAATCCCTATGAAATAGGTACCCCTGTTGCATAAAAACGTTTATATCAAGAATCGTATACATAAACGTGAAACTTGGTACAACTACATTTAAAAACATGTGAAAAAATCACTTTACAAAAATAACCCCCTTAAATATTGAAAAGGGGTGCCAATGAAACATACTTCTTAAGAGGGTGCAGGGGTGCACAAAAAATAATTTCTTAAAAATCAATTCCGTAGGTAGTTAAATGGCATGAAAACTTTTGTATCGAAAATCGTATTCCCTGCTTGTGCGAATTACAAATACTGGAAGAAAAACTGTTAATAATAAAACACGTAGAACAGTATTTTTCAAAAGCCATCCCTTTATAATAAGAGCGAAACGGGGAGAAAATTTTTGTAAGGAAAATCGTATTTCCCGTGTATATTAATTAATTTAAATTTTGGGGTAATATTATATTGAAAATAAATAATCAAACATGAATTTGTCGATAAGGGGTGTACCAGGAAAGAATTTTTAGAAAAACAATATACTTTCGTAAGAAAAATCGCTTTGCCTGACGATATGTTAAAGTTCTATGCGCTAATCTGATTCGAATTTATATCCAAAACCCACGCGGACGAAACCGTGGGCAAAAGGTAGTAATAAATATAAACACTTTAAATTGCGAATTATTTGAGTGGCCCCCTTCCGCTGGAGAAAAGGTTGGAGCAGGACAGATTTGAAATTAAATTAAATATATTTGTTTATGTAATGTAGATATTTCAGATGCACTTGATACAGGTCAGTTTTAATGTAATATAATTAAATTATCTATTTCTGTCTAGATGTAATATTTTTGTATAATAAATGACAATATGAGAAAATACACAAGGAAATAATAAAGGTAAGGTTTACTTATATTAAATAAAAAAATACATCTGACTAAAATAAAAAATATAGGAATAAGGAATAAATAATATAATAAATATACGCAATACATATAGTAAATACATACATACACATAATCACGCCTGTCTCCCAGAGAGGTAGACAGGGACTACAGAATTCCATCTGCTACGATCTAGACACACCTCTATCACCTCTTCCACATCCATCAATCTACTCATACAAGCTCTTCTATTCCAGGTACTTTGGCATTGCCCTTATTCAGTATGTCGCTAATTTGGTTGGCCCTTCTAGAGTGGTCTAGTCGAGGTGCCACCCTTGCGCACCATAAATTTCTTTCGTCACTCTACTTTCATTCATCCTCTCTACATTTTCAAACCACCGAAGCATTCCTTTTCCTGTTCTAGTCACTACATCTTTTTTCAGGCTGCAGCCATCCCGTATGTCGATATTTTTCACTCTGTCATTCAATGTTATACCACACATACTACGTAAGGAACGCATAATTTCCACTGTGTTCACTCTACTTTGATGTTCATATTGCCATACCCAACATTCACTAACATACATTAAGTGTAGGAGCCAACACTCCATTATGAACCGCTAATCGTGCCTTTGCAGTCACATTTTGGCTGCCCGTAAAGGAGTAATAATAAATATATGCCTAATTCCTCTCAATCGATGAGTCTTGCTAAGAAGAAGGGCAAAAAACTTAGCAAGATCATGTATTTCTTTTTTCATGATATTAGTTGCAAATAAATAAATGTAAAAATTAAGCCTATACTTTAATTGAGTAAAGAAACCAAAAATACAAGATAGGAGAAAATTATGTCATAGAGGCAAAAAAAAAAAATACCCTTGTCTACCTATCCTTTGTGGTCCATCTGCTTTTACAGTTATTTCATCTACACTAATTAGCGTTAAATCTAGTGGAAACATAACTTAAGTTATGAAATTATACTAACTACTATTATGACAATAATCAATCATCACCCCATGCTTCAGTATCGTCTAATACAGCGTTTCTTAACCTTTTTTGTCCACGGACCCCTTAGGAAATCAAGCACAATTTTAAGGACCCCCTTAATAAAAAAGCAGCAATAAATTTCGGACAACTTATTTTAGTTCTATAAATTACAAAAATAATATACTTTTTCATATAAAATACGATAATGAGAAGGTTTTTTGCGGGCAAAAACTTTTAGTGGCATTTATTTATGATTGTAAAATGGTCCAAAGCTTAGGCTGTAGACCCCCATACATATGCTCGGAGACCCCCATGGGTCCGTGGACCACAAGTTAAGAAACGCTGCTAATATATAATTTATATTTCAATGCATGTGCTCGTAAAGGCCCACTTTTTATGCATCAAAACCGAACAAAAAGTCGATTATTTTGCCCTAGGGCTTTATTATTATTATTTTTTTTAATTTGTTGGCTAACCTGCAGCCTTTCCTGTGTACCATAGACGTTATACTTTTTTTTCCACTGTTTAACGGCTCTGGATACAGTCCTTTTGACCCAATTATAATTTAAAGTTCACAAGATTATATTTGTTTTCATTTCCTCACACTATGCATTGAAAAATGTAGTATGATACACGGGCGTAAAAGCAATAAATTACTCGGTTACGTTTAAAACACTCGCTACGCTCGTGTTTTAAATCGTCCTTGTAATTTATTCCTTTGCGCCCTTGTAGCATAAACTACTATTAATCATACCTCCTTCAATGGGCCCTACTTAATATATACTTTAAACATATTATCTGACAAAGAAAGGACGTTTTTTGTAAAATATTATACCATGCATGCCTACGAAAGAAGTACCCACCTTGGCGAGTTAAATTTTTAATAAAGCCAGTTTATGCTTATTTCTGGTTTCTTTACATTGTTGCTTACCAAGCCTTGGAAAAACGATGTTTCTGAATTCCCTGACCTTAACATACCAAAATGAATCTACGGGTATAACCACATATCTGTGGTTATAACACTAGCTTTTATAATACTCTAAATTAGTCTTAAAATTATTAAACAATGAAAGTAGTAAATTTTATTTAAACAACCATCTGCAAACGTCAAATAACAAAACCCTACATAAACATGTATAGTTTAATTACATTTAAGCTTCAGTATCTAATTTACTATCCGATTTCAGCATTACCCTTGATTATAATTCCCTTATCCTGTTATAAATTTTTTGAAGTATCACACAGTTTTTTTAATTTGCTTTGGAAATTATAAATTTATGGGCATTCCCCCATTCAACGTGAAATAGCCCTTTTATATTTGATCTAAGGTTTTCGGATAGGATCTGAATCAAATAAACATTTTAAATAATTTGATTTTTAAAATGATAAAATATTTTCACTGAATTTTCTGTTATTTCGAGTTGTGTCACTTTTGTCTACAACGAGCAAAAGTGTTATCGTAACATTTCTCAAGATTCCTTTAATAGAAGGAAAGGAAAAAAAAAGTGCGCAGTAGGTGGCTGCTTCCCTTCGTCATAGCGTCGAGTGAACTTGATGTGACTAGGGAGACAAGGATTTAAGTGAATAAGTATATGAAGAAAAAGTAAGGCGCAAGCAACGTTAGGGTTTGAAACAGGGGTTGCAATACGTGGAGTTTTTAAGTAGATACGTAAATCATAGCATGGATATGCCTCTCAGAAATACCAGGAACGCGGTTTTGAAATGTATATATGTAGGTATAAATAAATCGTCACGACATGAATCTCCCATGTGAATTGTGAAATGTAAGTTACAGTCCACACTCGGCACACCGCGTTACACCGACGATTATTTACGTCCCAACGTGATGGGTGGTGAGCCCTATTGCCGCAGAAATACACGAATTTTAGGGCATGCAGGTTTCCTTACGATGTTTACCTTCACCGTTCAGCAAGTGGTCAGTAAGACAAATACTATGCACATAAATTTCGAAAATTTCATTGGTATGCTGGACCGGGGATCGAACCTGGATTTCAAGATTGAGATGCCAGCGTTCCGTACCTGAGCTACCACTGCTTAAAATTTAATTGTAATTTAATTGCACTTAAAACTTAAAGTGAATAGTATAAATTTTAAATATTAATAATAAAGGCTATTAGACGCATGGGTCAACTTACTGATGTTAAGGCATCAGCACGGTTTTAAAGGCACAAGCACGATAGCTTCTTATGACTTGGATACTTGCATTTTTTTCATATAAAGCATCAAGGTCATAAACGACTACAAAATACTGAGCAATTTTAGCTTGAAACTTGACAAGTGTGACATAAACTTGCTTTATGAGTGAAGTACTAAAAAGAAGCGCAAAACGATGTGTCATGAAACAGCAACATTCAAGTTTCTGAATGTAAGCAAAGTGTTTCTTTTATACTAAACCTCTTGATTTCTTTGTACTACGCTATAGCTCACGCTAAATAAATTCTGTATATGTCTATTTTTGCTGCAACCAGTTTCACTTAAACGATATATTGATCAGTTTTCAATAGTCTAAGCGCAATGATATACTATGTCTTTAAACCTTTGTTACTGATTCCTTAGGCAACGATAATATCTTATCAATTTCCGTTCAATATAACAGGGGATCTAAAAAGGCCAACTTGGGTGAATCATAAAATGATTTGAAAGTAGGATGGAGTCAGAGATTTTTCACGCGTGCAAAAGAGACGGTATTAGAACAGAATCATAATATGATTCATCCAAAGCGGCCTTTCTAGAGGACCAGGGGATCTAAAAAGGCCAACTTGGGTGAATCATGAAATGATTTGAAAGTAGGATAGAGACAGAGTTTCTTCATGCGTGCAAAAGAGACGGCATTACAACAGAATCATAATATGATTCATCCAAAGTGGCCTTTTTAGAGGACCTGATCAAAACACAAAGACAGGCAGCCTCTACTGTTTGTGAAATTGAAATTGAAATTGAAAAATAGTATATTTATCACATAAAAATTCACAAATACAGCACAGGAAAAAGAAAAACATTAAAATCATAATTATTAATTAAAAAAAAAAAAACATAAATATTCATATGTGATAAAAAGGGGCAAACTCAGCATCTGTTGTGTGAGCTAAGGATCAGCAATACAACGCTGGTTTTCGTTTTTGTATCATTGTCCATCCATCCATCAAGCTGACATCCATCCATCCATCCATCTACTGCTAGACATACCCAGACCTTTCCAACATTTCACCATTATTGGCAGACCTCCTGGAAAACATGCCCATACTCACACAGCTCAATGATCAGGAAAAACCTTCGCACCATTGCTGCCCATTACCAGTCTGCTTTATATTAGGCTCGACAATTTGGGATGCATATGTCCTAGGCATGGTGGACCATCTGGTTGTGCATTTATAAGAGCTGTCCTCTCACTCTTCTCCGAATAACAAGGAGGGTTTTTCGAGTAAGATATCTCCACAGTTGAACCCGGCATCAGCTCTACCTCCCACCAAACTATGCATTATTGTATATTATAGCAAAGAATATAATCGTTAGTTTACATATGGTTCATTAACATTTAAACATTTTTATTTATTTGGTTTTATTTATTTATTCACAAACATCTATCCTTACAGGCTAGCCTAATTCGATAGATATGTATATTTACAACCACAAATCTTACTTTCTACAACCTATATATACAATTTCAATAATTTCACAAAAACACCTTCTTGTAGCACAGCACAAACAACGCTGTTCTCGTAAACTCATTCCGAGCAACATTGAATATATCCGTTATTTCCGAAATATAATTTAACACGCGGAGCGCTCGTGTCAACGGCGCTTGTGCCAGTAAGTTAGTTCGTGCGCGGGGCACCAGCAGCAGCGGCGGCTGGCGGCGGCGCTCCACGTACCCATCCGGCACGCACACACTCAGCGTGCTCAGTAACACTGGATTTACAATCCTACCGACTTGTACTTTGTGCACATAAGATACCAGAGCGAGGTCCCTCCTTACTCTGAGTTCACATGAGCCAATACAGCACAGCAAGTTTTAAAAGATTACGAAATGTTAAAAAAAGGAACAGTATCCCTCCCTTGATCATCAGTGACCTCTAGTAATACAAGTACGCAGGACTGGGTATTTCATTCAAAAATTTTGTGCCCATTTAAAGCGCCCCCGCCGAGCGTACCGGGAATTAAAATCGACACTTTTTAAGGCCCAGCTAAACTTCAGTCCTGCACCAACGCTTTTGTTGTTTATTGCTGCGCATGCAAACCGACAGTAATTTTTCATTTACAGCTATATTAGGACTTGTAAATAAAAAATTGCATGTCACAATATTAAAGGTTTATAAAACAAATATTTACAAAAATTTCGTGGCGCTACCCTCAAAAAAGCAGACCAAAATGCTGTTTTTCCTTAGTTTCGAAACCCATTTTAGTGATTTTTTTCTACCGATGAAAGTTATCGTAATTCCGTATTTAGCCCGTTAGAACACTAAAGTATATCTTTGAAAATCACATTTTTTAAAAATTTTTTAAATATTAATTAACCTATGAAGTTGTCTACGAAAACTGCATTTTGGTTTGTACTTAAAGGGTAGGTAGCTGCCAACGATCTTGAGGTGACCTGTGTTGGTACAAATATCAATAGTAACTAAATTGAAATAACGTGCATATCAGCGCGCACTGCATAAAGAAGTTGCTGGGTGTATGGATAGCGCGAAATAGGAAAAAAAAAATACTTTTTACACGGACGCGATGCACGGAAAATTATTTTCATACAAAATTTTTAAAGCAATATTTTTCTTGTATCTTTAGTGCAAGAACCATACAAATGCCATTATTAGTTTTAAAGAAATAACCAATTTTACTGAATTTTAGTATAAAAGTAGCTTGAATTTTCACATTATTTTCAATGTTTTCAATGCGAGAATAATTTCCTAAAACAAAGTTATTCTTTATAGGTTAACTAACAATACATATATTTTATTCATAATTTTTAAACAAACCGTTTCAGAGAAATAACGAAAATAAAAACGAGAAAAAATAGGAAAAAATAAATGGTTACCATGTTTGTCCCATCTCTTACATCAGTTCCGAGTACGCTCACGTTGCTATCAGCGCCAAAATGGAGATAATCAAATGGCTTCATTACCACGTCGTCAATAGCTAGCTTCAGCTCACTTGTATCACTAGGGGTCAGTGCTTCATCATCTAACTTTTACATAAATAAAACATTGACGTTAAAAGCGTAGATATAAGATATAAGATAGATAGATATAAGTAGATATAAGCGTTATTGTAGATATTACAAAGTTGATTGTAAAATATACAAGGTGACTTTTTGATCATCGTCCAAATTCATACTGGAGGCTTGGTAAGTGATCAGTATCATGCATCAATAACTATTTTGGTGAAATTCGTAAAATGAAATTTCGACTCCCCATAGTGATTCACTCGGGACTGGAACTGAATTTATATGGGAAGCCTAAATTTCATTTTACGAATTTCACAAAAATTGTTACTGATCCAAGATACTGATCACTTATCAAGCCACCAGTATGAATTTGGACGATGATCAAAAAGTCACCTTGTATAGGTAAGTATACAGGATGTAATTAGAGACTTTTAGTATAACCACACACTCTTTTAAACATACTGAACAAGATTCTCGAAAAAAAATCATGCGCATTAAAAACATTATTTTTCTCTGTATTTACTTTAAAAAACGACAATAAATCTTGTATGGGCAATATAAGTTCATTTTTTTTTTAATTTGCTCGTGTTTCTTACAGAAGAGTATTTCCTTTAATTACATTAATTAATTAATGACACATATTTTCAATTCCCTATGCGGTAGAGTCAACTCTGAAAATATCCCATCGAGCGCGTTAGTATGGTCACCATAACACTCTTCCGTGAAGTGTCCACGTCGTTAGCGACACACTAACGATCTGACGCCATGAAACTTGTCTTACATTTATTGCATTTGTAAGATTGTGAATCAAGAAATAATATAAAAACATAGCGTCACGACATGAATCCCCGAAAGGGTATTCACACTCGTACACTCAAGTTTCTTTATAAAAAGAAATTAAATACCACTGTTGAAATCTCATGTAAAGCCAAGCCCCTACCTCTACAAGGCCAAGACTAAGGATTAATATCTTTCACTTTCAATATATCATGACGATCGATATGTCTATGTTTGAACAAGTAATGAATTTCAAAGCCGCACTTACTCGTAAAGGGACCGAGATGTATGTGTTAGAATGCGCAGGGGTGCTTCTTAAGGGTATGGTATAGGCTAGGATTTTTTTTTACTTCAGTTCAACATAAAAAGGCCAACGGCAAAGACTTTATTAGCTTTTGATAGAGGCGATTGTTGGTTGGTTCATTGGCCTATTTGTCTTGGACAAGTGAAAGATACTAATCTTACAAGTCTTGTAAGGCCTTGGCCTTGTAGAGGTAGGGGCTTGGCTTTACATGAGATTTCAACGGTGGTATTTAATGTCTTTTTATAAGGAAACTTGGATGTACGAGTGTGGGTACTTAGACATATCGATCGTCACGATATAATATAATATCGTGACGATCGATATGTCTATATTTGTACAAGTAATGATATAATATATCGTGACGATCGATATGTCTATATTTGTACAAGTAATGATATAATATATCGTGACGATCGATATGTCTATATTTGTACAAGTAATGATATAATATATCGTGACGATCGATATGTCTATATTTGTACAAGTAATGATATAATATATCGTGACGATCGATATGTCTATATTTGTACAAGTAATGATATAATATATCGTGACGATCGATATGTCTATATTTGTACAAGTAATGATATAATATATCGTGACGATCGATATGTCTATATTTGTACAAGTAATGATATAATATAATCGTGACGATCGATATGTCTATATTTGTACAAGTAATGATATAATATATCGTGACGATCGATATGTCTATATTTGTACAAGTAATGATATAATATAATCGTGACGATCGATATGTCTATATTTGTACAAGTAATGATATAATATATCGTGACGATCGATATGTCTATATTTGTACAAGTAATGATATAATATATCGTGACGATCGATATGTCTATATTTGTACAAGTAATGATATAATATAATCGTGACGATCGATATGTCTATATTTGTACAAGTAATGATATAATATAATCGTGACGATCGATATGTCTATATTTGTACAAGTAATGATATAATATATCGTGACGATCGATATGTCTATATTTGTACAAGTAATGATATAATATATCGTGACGATCGATATGTCTATATTTGTACAAGTAATGATATAATATAATCGTGACGATCGATCCCTTCGGTGTGTCAAAAATGTTTTCGAATGTAACTGTCACTATTTAGAACATACACGTAATACCGTCTTTTTACAGACAAATTTGGCGCCTCAGCGCAGCGTTTAGAGTTTTTGAGTGGTGAGCCTTATCGTCGTACTTCATTTTTTGTGGCATGCTGGTTTACTTTCACTGTCATCATATTATAATGTAAATACATACAATGTGAAATTTAAGTTATTTTATTAACGAAAACTGGTGATAGTACTTGTCCATATAAACAACTTTTACTATAGAGCCAACCCTAAAATCGTAAAAAAAATATCAGCTTTGCATAGAAAAGTTAAATACCTACTCGACCCATATGTATGAAACTGAAGATTTTTTTTCACGATTTCAGGGTTGGCTTAATAGTATAAGTTGTTCATATGGACGAGTACTATCACCAGTTTTGGTTTACAAAATGACTTAAATTTCACGGTGTATACATAGTTAATTACTTACTTTGCTCGTATTCAAATTCAAATCATTTATTTTATTTACTTTTTACGAGTAAGATTTAATGTTTTTAAAATAAATATTAGTAAAATAATATTTAATTTATGCAGCAATGTAATATAAGATTCAAATAATAGATACAATATATAATATACTGCATACTAATAGGTTACATGCCTAACTCCGCCCATTCGATTAGTCTTGTTCAGAAGAGGGCATATGACTTAACAAGATCATGTCTTTTTTTTAGCAAAATTCCTAAAAACTTATTGGTGCATGCTCGGTTGGCAGGATTTGAACCCGTGTCACAATATGGAGAGTTGGGCATTCTACCATCTACTATATTTAATCGATGAATAGATATAACTTTATTTCATGGTATGATATAGTTTTTAATATAGCCTGGTCTGTATTAATAATATCAAATCAACCACACTAACCGTAACGTTTAAGCTATTGTAGTCAAGGTACAACTTTGTTTTTCAATAACTGTACTTGGGGACAAAATTAGAGGAACTGAAAACAATAATTGTAAAGTTACTCGAATTTTTCATGGTTTTGTTTATTTAAGGTTTTAAGGTTTAAGATTCTTTATTTCTCATAAGAACATTTAAATATTCACTTAAAATGAGAACTAAATCATATCTAACTAAAGTTAAATATATTATACGACCTGTGGGTCCAGTGCAAGCTGACATATTGTAGTGCTCAAACACAACACCAGTAGGTGAACGCAAGTTTTTCTGGTTGACAGGGCGTTGAAGTCTGCCTCGATCAGAATATAAACTAAAACGTTCCCATAGATAATTGGGTGCAGTAGCATTGTTGAGGACAGTAAAAAGAAGAGAGATAAGCATTTCTACGAAAATTAATTGGGAGTGATTTTGGCTGTGTGAAAAATTCAGAGACATGATCATATTTACGAAGGCCAAAGATGAAACCTAAGCACAGGTTTTGAAGGCACTCAAGCTTGTTATCAAGTTCTTTGGTGTTATCAAAATATTCGTTCTTTTTTTTCAAGTATAGTCAAGTTTCAAGTTTGCATTAAGTAGAATAGAAAAGAATATATGTTTATTTATCTGTCACAACACAATTACATATTTAAAAGCTTAAAAACGAGACATTTAACAAAAAAGAAATAAGAAAAATACAATGTGACTAAACCAGAAAAAGTCATGTGTCGCAGCAGACAAAAAGGCCAAGGACTCAGCATATCCTGTAGTCTAACAAAGTAAGACCGACAGCGCTGATTTTCAGTTCGGGCCCGCATAGGTAACGCACGAACAAACAAAACAGAGCGAGTATCTTTTGTATGTTTTGATAATATTCATATTCATGCATAACTAAAATATGTATATATTATATTCGTGTAGCATAGGTAGTTATATTTGTAATTTGTAAATAGTTAATAAATAGATAAATAAATAAATATCTGAATTTTAGAAACGTATCACCTTGTGAGATAAACTTAAAGGATATCTAAAAATAAATATTATTAAATAGCGCAAATCTAATTTCCAGTTTTAGGCAGGCGAGGATTTTTGTAAGTCAAGGAGATACTTTTTCAATTTACTTTTGAAAACATTTTTTCCAACTATATGGAACTTTTGGACTAAATTAAAATTTTGACAATTAAGTGAGTAGCAATGGGCAATATTACTTAAAGATTTCCAGAAGTTTCAATTCCCTCGGCCCGATCCAAATATGTAGCTAAGTAAATATTTTTTATTTCATTATGACCAATATAATTTTTTTGTCCTATCTAGGAGTAGTTTTGGTGCAATTTTGAATTCGTGTTTTACTTGTGAGCCTGTGTTTCACAAGCATTTAATTTCAGCTGATGTACTAATTTGACCCAAATTTTCCATGAGGTTAGCAAAAAGACTGCTTTTAGAAAATAAATCGCACAATAATTAAAATACCTAACTAACTTGAATAAAACCTTTTCTTGCGTCCCTCTAAATATGTCCTTAGGTATAGTTGGATAAGCTTGGAAATTCAGAATTAAGATACCATTTCATTATTAAACATAATAAACTTTCAAGACGAGGGTAAGGTTTTCTTCAGTTAATTGTTGAAATGATATAAACCCTGTATTTCTTTGTTCAATAAATTGTACTGAAAGATAAACATCACGTTATATTTAGGAAAACATATATCGCAAATCAGTTGTAACTTAACCTGTTGTATAAGATAACGCCTCTTGTTTAAGCTTCAAGAAACAAAGGCTCTATGCTCTTCTCAAGACTAAATAAATGAAATGGTACCAAATGTTATTTATAAACAGAAACCATATTGATCGTAATTAATACCAACATTGAAATAAATATTTGTATGCTAATAAAATTAAATTGTACTAGTTCATCAATCAATCAATTATTCAATCAACATTTGGTTGAGAAGGACCATGTCATCCACATAACTTAAATTGTTTGCACAAACATTCCGATGTGACAGCCAAACATGGTGCTTCTCAGTTCCACGATCAGGTGTACATTGATGTACAGATTAAATAGATCCGGTGAGGTGAATCTACTCGTATCTTGGCAAACAACACAGCCATAACTAAAAATAAAGTGCAAAAAGTACAAAAAATAAATAATTGCATTTTCGTAATAATTTCAAGCATAAGATCACAACTGTAGAAGCTTCGAATAGCTTAAACAACGACTTACTAAGAAGCAACCAACGATATGGAAGGAAGTCGCTCATTTGTCGGTCAGTGGCTGCGCTCTTTATGGTAATGTCTTTATAAATTGGGAAACCCTGCAAGTTTCGTTCCCTTCGTCTATTTGCAACATGACCCACCATTTTTAAATTTTATTTATTTGCAAAATTTACACAGTAAATGCAAAAAAGGTAATCAACTTTGCTTATAAAGATTTAAATATGAGAGCAAGACAAAACATTGATGACATTACAACAAGCAAAAAAAATTATAATGCTAATAATTATTGATTATAATCATAGCAACATTCCTTAAGTATCTACGTATGTATATTTATTACGACTATAAACCTAAATATACGCTTCAAGGGTATGGAAGTTTACCTCACAGTATTTGCATTCACCGTGCAGAAGTGTAAGGTATACAAATACAGTGCACAACAACTACGAAAATCTCATCTTACACGTTCGACTTGTAGATTCGAATCCGAATCTCTTAATAACTGCTTGTCACTCTTCTTCTATTAAGAGTCCGGCGTCCTAACAACCGAGCTATTTACCGCTGCTTGTCATTCTTCTTGTATTAAGAGTCCGGCGCCCTAACAACCGAGCTATATACCGCTGCTTGTCATTCTTCTTGTATTAAGAGTCCGGCGTCCTAACAACCGAGCTATTTACCGCTGCTTGTCATTCTTCTTGTATTAAGAGTCTGGCGTCCTAACAACCGAGCTATTTACCGCTGCTTGTCATTCTTCTTGTATTAAGAGTCCGGCGTCCTAACAACCGAGCTATTTACCGCTGCTTGTCATTCTTCTTGTATTAAGAGTCCGGCGTCCTAAAAACCGAGCTATTTACCGCTGCTTGTCATTCTTCTTGTATTAAGAGTCCGGCGTCCTAACAACCGAGCTATTTACCGCTGCTTGTCATTCTTCTTGTATTAAGAGTCCGGCGTCCTAACAACCGAGCTATTTACCGCTGCTTGTCATTCTTCTTGTATTAAGAGTCCGGCGTCCTAACAACCGAGCTATTTACCGCTGCTTGTCATTCTTCTTGTATTAAGAGTCCGGCGTCCTAACAACCGAGCTATTTACCGCTGCTTGTCATTCTTCTTGTATTAAGAGTCCGGCGTCCTAACAACCGAGCTATTTACCGCTGCTTGTCATTCTTCTTGTATTAAGAGTCCGGCGTCCTAACAACCGAGCTATTTACCGCTGCTTGTCATTCTTCTTGTATTAAGAGTCCGGCGTCCTAAAAACCGAGCTATATACCGCTGCTTGTCATTCTTCTTGTATTAAGAGTCCGGCATCCTAACAACCGAGCTATATACCGCTGCTTGTCATTCTTCTTGTATATTTCGTTGAGGTTTAGTCAATGTCCGTTGAAGTATTACCATTTCAAAATAATTTTCACATATAAACTGAATATATTAGAGAGTTTAAAGGTTTAATTATTTAGAAGTTGTTAGTTAATTTTTTTATTTTCCGACACTTTTAAACATTCTTTATACTCACTAATTTAGACAGACGTTTTAGTTTTTGTAATTTTAGAGAACCCCTTAAACAAGTCCACCGTACGAAACAAATTTAAGACGTCATTGCTTTCGATTAACCGACAAGTTACGAGACTATCTTGCACTAGAATATAAGGTTTTAGGTTGATTATATATTTAAGAAACAACATACCTAAGTTAATTGAAATGTTAACTAAATAAAAAAGACACCTATGTCATCATCGATAAAATTTAATTTTTTCTTGTGTAATTTCAAGGGACTTATGTGGTTTCTCAAATATGTGGTTTGAGGAGTACGGAAATCACCGTGTGGTTTCTAAACGGATGCCGTCAGCATAGTATTGAAACTATTATACTACCGTCAGTGTAGTGGGAAGGTCGGTAGATAAAAAATTGCAGACGTTGCGGAAAGTACCAATAAATAACAGAGAGGGACCGTGGAGATGGAGGGTAGATCGCTACGCTTCCTAGCCTGTCATTATCGCTGCACCAAATTGCCAAAAGTTTGAAAAAATAAAAGAAGTAAACACGGTAAGTACTCTTAAGAACGTTCATATTCCAGTACAGTTACAATTTTCTGATTGGATTGAAAACTTAATAATCTGTAGAGTGAATGATGCAATTGCAGGCAAGCGACTGATATTTTTCAATTTGTCTACCTCCTAGTAAAACAAATGTTACAAATTGCCACACTAAACGGTACATGAATAACAAATTTAAATGAATTCAAATTTTATAAATTCCATAAATTTGTTTTATTTATATTTACTGAGGCTATATTAATAATACATCAACCAAAAATTATCAATTCCAATAGCTTTATGACAAAATGATTTTAAAATTTTTTTTTAATGAATTTACGCCATTTTAGGGCATGGTTTTCATTATTTTGGTATATAAATCATTATTTTTGTATTATTTTTAAAAAATTGTCCAGTATGACGTCACCTGAGAATTTGAGACATTACGCTGATTGTGATGTGTGATTGCTTGTTGAAAAAATGGTCTGTGTTAGTCTGTCTACTCATCTGTCATCCAGCTGTCAAATCAGTCGCAAGAAAATTATTATAGGTTTATCTTGATAGCAAAGGACACATTTCTAAACGGCCGTTTCTCAAGATACATCACACGAAGGCAAATGGAAGTTGCACTTTTTTTGTAAAAATATTCATCATCATGAGGTTTTTTAGAACACAAGTTCAAAAATACGGCTTATTAAACTAAAATCTCTAAATTGTTTTCAAATTAACACACCTCTACATAATTTAATCTAAGTGAATATAAAGCTTATCAAAGAATATATTACAGTGAAAGTGATAAATTGGGTTATTATTAATAATTATCAGTGAGTATATATCAGTATAATAGTACATCATTTGGTGAATGTGATAAACTCAAGTAGATATATCACTTTCACCTGCGATTATTAATCATTTTGTTTACGGTTTTAATAAAAGTAGTAAAACACACATTACTTAGCTTCATTTATCGTTCTTATGTTGGTTCATAATAAAATTATCAAGATTATAATAAAATGTATTCAAAAATTAAACAATTTGTGTAACAAACACATTAGCGAAACAAAACTCGAACAAAAAACGAATTAAAAATCACAATTAATTATGAACGGCTACTCACGATATTAAGTAGTCAGATGCCCACAGTTTCTTTGGAGGCAAACAGGATAACAAGAAGTTTCCCCGTTATAAAACTTTACTATTATACAACAGAATTTTCAAGTTGACCCCCCAAAGTAAAAACAAAAAAATTTAAAACACACAAATCAATCCAACTTACTGAATAAACTAAAAGGTATAAATATGTTTAATTTAACCAACCTTATAAAAAACAGAGATACGCCAGTAAAATTAAATCAAAAATTTTTTTTCAGCTTATTAATCAACTATTTAATGAAGACATCTTATTTTAACTTAACAAGCAAAATTTTAAAACTATGAAAAATTAAATCCATGAAATCAGATAAATATTCATGAATAAACTGTTTTCAGTTTCTGGATGCAGTAAAAGTAGTATCACTATACGAGTAAATTAAACACAGAAAATGAACTCCGAAAAATAGTTGATACTTTCACATACATACAGAAACAAACAAAACAACAAAGTAAAATAACCAAGAACATAAAGGCTTTGTAAATCACAGATTAAACCTACAACACATCACAACGCTAATCACATCACCAAATCGTCCAATCAACGACATAATTATTAAAAAATATATGAGTACCCCCCCCCCCCTCCCCGTTCGTCGGCCCGTAACGGTACATTGATTTCAAATTCATAACTTTTATCACCAGTACATGAAAATTATTAATAGCAACCGGTGAATGTGATAAATTTATTACTTTCATCATTTGCATTGGTATGAGTTAATAACTACCGAAAGTTATTAATCATTTGCAATTATTTACTCACACCGTAATAAATACACTAATGAACGTCACGAGAGCGTTGTGTGTATTTCACACCTTGATCTATGAAATATTATAATTTGCTTTAATAATACTTCGAATCCTGTGAACTGCTAATAAGGTTAACGTAGGTTTTAGGCAGTGTTCCGGCACTTTGAACTCTATCATTTAAAATTCACGACCTATCTGTATAAAACTATATACAAGTTGAATTTTTGATCATCGTCCAAATTCATACTGGTGGCTTAGTAAGTGATCAGTATCATGGATCAATAACAATTTTGGTGAAATTCGTAAAATATAATTTCGACTCCCCATAGTGCTTCACTCGGGAGTGGAACTGCATTTCTATGGGAAGCCGAAATTTCAATTTACGAATTTCACAAAAATTGTTACTGATCCAAGATACTGATCACTTATTAAGCCTCCAGTATGAATTTGGACGATGATCAAAATTCACCTTGTATATTCAGAATCTGCAAGAAACTTCTAACTTCATGTTTAATCTTTATTTCAAAAATAAAAGTTTAAAAAGGATAGCAATCGTTTTAAATGTAACATGGTCAAATTCAGAATCTGCAAAAAACTTCCAATTTCATGTTTAATCTTTATTTCAAAAATAAATGTTTAAAAAGGATAGCAATCGTTTTAAATGTAACATAGTCAACATCTGTCACAGGGAACGGCAGCTGTCCAATAGCCAGATACGGCTTTCTAAAATTTAGGTGAATTGGGCGATTTTCGTTAAGGGAAAATCTTACGGATTCACGTCACTTACATCCTATGACGTGTTTCGCTTGGCCGGCAGTGAAAAGTTTTCACTTCTGCAGCCCCCATGACCGCCTATAATATTTTTTATTATCGACGGTAACATCCAACTAATAGGCCAGAGGTTATCTCTTCCCCTGCTTTGACGTTTTCTGGGTCAAGTGCCACTTGCAGTTGCTAGAAGCTGCTAGAATTCACGAGAATAATATTCGTTCAATAATTCTCTGTCTACTTCTGTAGGAGACAGGCGTAATGTATTCTTCTCCATATTATATATCGTCATGACATGAATCTCCTGTAATATACAAGTCACAGACAACACTCGTACATCCACGTTTTAACGACGATTTGTACGTCCCCGCGTAACGGGTATTATAGGTAGACTAAACACAAATATGCCCTTGCAAGAATTGAACATGTAGGATTTCTGTTAAGTTAAAATACATTTCACAAATAGCATGGCATAACGTAAACAACATAAAATACGAGAAAGTTTCAAAGTCACATAAAGAATATATTATTGACGTTTAGAAACATGTACTTTTACGACTCTATATTGTGAAAGTACATTTAACAAAGTTTTTCTTCGGTTTTCAACATTTTTCTCCGAGTTGGTAAGTACGAGAAAGAAGGAAGTCTCTCATTTGTCGGTCAGTCGGAAGAAATTACTGCGCTCTGCGTCCGTTCAGAGGGAAACTTTACTGTAAGGGTC
This sequence comes from Ypsolopha sequella, assembly GCA_934047225.1. NCBI lineage: Eukaryota > Metazoa > Arthropoda > Insecta > Lepidoptera > Ypsolophidae > Ypsolopha > Ypsolopha sequella. The sequence continues at coordinate 29,183,643 of OW203987.1, forward strand.
TCGTATAAAATAATAGTATTTTGTGCAACTGTAACATAATGCGAGACATTAATAATAATAATAATGTCTTTATTAAAACAAACATTTACATATTTTTACATGATCTCTAGTCCCTACACTAGGATTCCCTTTATGCTGTAGGTAACTAGCCTCTAACGCTCAGTACATTTTCTAATAAGTTTAGTTCAATAAAATAGAATTTAGATAATTGAGATATATTTTAGAAATAGATTTTTCAATAAAAATAAAAACAAAAACAAGACACTTATGTACACTTTCAAACTTATCTAAGAAACAACTTATTCTATTATATAATTGTGGTGTATGTGTGTGTGGTGGGTGTGTGAGGGTGTGTGATTATGTGTGATTGTCTATAAGGTGTACGTACGAAAGAGGATGTGCAGGTATGCGAGGGTTTGGATGTGAATTAACGGGACACGAATGCTTGTTTTCCTAATAGTTTTGCACGAGTGTTCCAATGTCTCATTATATTCATTTGCACACAACACTTTAATTACGGCCATCAAAATTATCGTCTTCGCGTGACATTATTTATAATATTTTCAATTAACTATTTTACGAAAATTTCGAAGAACACTCGTTCATGAATCAGAGGTGCGTCGTCTGGTAATGCTGTCTTAAGGCCAATCAGAAGCCACATATATAAAGGGGACGTTGCTTAAGAAATAGGGACGGGACTTATTTCTTTTCACTGTTGTTGATTGGCTCTTTAGCAGTGTTATAATGAATTGGGCCAATCACAGCGCAGAATTCCGGTGTTATAATTTTAATATGTATTATAACATTGCAAATATGAAACAAATTTCGATGTTGTAATTACCTTATTGTAGTATGAGAGTAGATAATGGTACATAACTTTAAACTATCGCGTTGCGTACAATTATAATGCATCTTACTCGTATCACTGCTGCGCCTCGCCATACTTGCCAGTTTCCCGTAGAACACGAGACATGCAACAGCCTCGTAATGTCGGGTTTCGCTAAAAGGGAAAAAAAAATATCTCTGTAGACCCGATTACATTTATATTATAATAGATAATAGTAGTTAATGAAACTGGCACATACATTGGTTTATTAAAACACAAGTGTGAGTTTAAAAAACGAGCTATACGCAAGTTTTTTAATAGTATACACGAGTGTTTTAACACCTAGTTATATGTTGTTTCATAGACTACTTTATTTGTACTCATGCAATGTAATGGTTACCTACATATTATAACTAACCAATGGGACACATTTAAAGTTACTTTAAAATAATGGAAACAACAATAAAAAAGTGATTCACAATACAAAAAAAATTATATTACCACTTTGAAAAACGTAAAACATATAGTGTAAATAATATGTTTGCACTACAAAGTAATGTAAACGACTACAAAATATTTAAAAAGCATTAAAATAATGCTCTTCACAACAAAACAAATATTTTTGCTTTAATTCGGTTTTAGAACATATTAAACCTATTTTATGCGTAGAGTCGGAATGAAAAAAAATGTGGGTTCAGCGACTTTAATTTTTTTTTCAAACAGTTGCTCTGTACTCCCTGTGCACCCAAAAAAAATTTTAATCGATCGGGTGTTGGGAAGGGGTTGCCAGCGTTAATTAAAAGTACCAAGCCGCCGTGAGCCGTGAGCGCGATGACGTGTTCGCCGGCTGATATTTGAGCCCACATGAAAATTATTATTATTTTGGTACTTTTAATTAACGCTGGCAACCCCTTCCCACCACCCGATTGATTTAAAATTTTTTTGGGTGCACAAGGAGTACAGAGCAACTGTTTGAAAAAAAAATGTTAGTCGCTGAGCCCACATTTTTTTCATTTTTTTCCCCACCCTACTACACCCGCACCCACCGTCCGCGGCCTGCCAGCACGAAGATTATCGGAAAAGGTTGTTCAGGGAAGTAGCTAACGGAGTTTCAATACAGCTGAAGCCACATGACCGATTTAGTTGCTAGCTCTCAGTCTAGTATCTTCGTAGGATATTGTTTTAAGCAATATTTTTATGGTAGTGTTTGCTTCTCTTAAAGAAGAATTTTTAATATCGCAAAGTTTAACTACCCTTTTGTAGATAAAACGGAACAGATATTTTTAAAATGTTGTGCAAAGGTGGTTTTTACCAAAAGAGAAGGTATATGGAATATTACATTTTTTAGTAAAGATGGATAATCTGGAAACCATATAATTTAGCGGTGAGTTACCAATGAAGTTTTTAACAGGGAGATCTGTCGTATGGTCGCATGTACCATGTTTCAGTAGGACACCGGAAAAGTCTTTTTTAAATAAAATCTAAAAGGTCACTTTTTAACTGATCAATACATATCCACCTGTAAAGAAGAAAGTTTACAGTTTGATAATACCACATTAAAATAACGTCTTAAAATATAAGTCTGCAGGAAGTCAGACACTTAATACTTAATCTCGGGTTTAAATCTTTAAATCGACCATCGCCAATGAGTTTAAAATAGATACTGTTTTAATAAATACGGCCCAAAAATGTTTTAAATTAGCAAACTTACACCATAGATGTGGTGGCCGCTCACTAAACTTTTAACTTTAGGTTCGTTGGGTCAGCAAGTAGTAAGTAGCGAGTGTACAAGGAAGTCGCTCATTTTGTTGGTCAGTCGGAAGCTACTGCTGCGTTCTACGGTTTCTCGTGAAGAGGCGTTGTTTTATTTTGTTACTTTACTCGTATGTACTTTAGTGCAAGAGTAATTGTTAACTGTGAATTTGTGTAGCAGACAGCAAGTTTTTTGTTTCGTTTTTCGTCGTTTTTAGAGGAAATAAAAATTAAATAAATATAGAGTGAAAAAGATATGGATTGTTAAACTGAATGCCCAAAAGTCCAAATGGCCGAAAGAACTGAAGGCTGGAGTTTAACTCGAACTGTTAAAATGGGCAAATAATTAAATGCAATAACGCCTCAAGCCTACCGGAAATTTTGACATACGACGAGAGCAGCGCTCTCGAAATAATGTTATGTAATAATTTATAATAAATAATCGGCAAATTATTCTTATTTGGTGTATTTATGTCGTTTGTTTAAGACTTTAAGTTTAAAAACGAAGGTTTTATATACATAAAAGTGAAATACCATATATAGTTCAGTCAATCTAAGAATCTGCCCTGACAATTTTTTTTAAAATTGACAACGTTAATTAGGCCGTAGTTAAGAACAATCAATATTAGTAAGTTCAAGAGTCTAATTATTTTGGAAAAATATAAAAAAGATATGTTCTTCCGGGAGAGGGGTAGTGTCAATAATATGAAAATACCATTAATTCGAAGTCATTTTGCTAGTGTATCTTTAATTCGACCTGAAATCTTTCATTTACTGGACTAATACCCGTCACGATATTATCAGAACTATTAATAGAGCGTACAAACAAAAATTTACACCTCTATATAAAAATAATTAGGCACACTTTTCTCGGCCAACATTGTATTAGTATAAAAACTTTTTCCGTGTAATTTTTGTTTACGAGGAAACCTCTGCGTTTTTATTTCGGGAAGGAAGATGCTCATAAAAGTGTGTTATTCTCATTGTTGGACAAACTCTACTTCTACTTTGTTTATTTGTGTACTTTGAGAGTCACTTAATCCGTAGTGAATAGTGAGAAAGGCCTAGAAAAGATACAGCGGTCCGTTAAACATAACTTTGAAAGAAATAATAACCTAAACTAACAATAAAGGTAATTTAAAAACAAAAATGCACTATGTTTTTTGGTATCTTTTTTTATTCTGATCTGAACATCTAGCAAACCTGCGGGCCAACATATTTGCTTTGACTGCCAACGCCCTACGTGCTCTCTCATTATCCAGGTCGTCTTTGAGATCGTCAGATATAATATGGCCAAGGTATTTAAACAGGCTAACTCTCTTCAGACTGCTCCCGTTTAAAGTGATGGGAGGGACATAACTTGGAGTTTTCCTGCCTGATTTAAATACCATGAACTCACTTTTATTTGTATTATATCTAAGACCTTGGCATAATTCTCACATTTGTTTAATAGGCGTCGCATCGCACAGATTGAAGGGCTGAGCAAAACCATATCATCGGCATAGCTGATGTTATTGATGTATTGTCCATCAATTGAGCAACGAGTATGCGTTATTATGCAAAGCATATTCTTCACGTTATCGTAGTGTAGTTGTCAAACAAAATATAACATTTTTCAACAACCTTTGCTCCTATTTGTTCGTCGATGAAAGAACTAAGTAGTTAATGTTGACACCCTCTTTACTAATTTACATTAAATGTATTCATATCTTGAACGAAATTGACCGAAAACGTTGGCCACGTTTGCCTTTACCCCCCTTGCCTCGCACTCTGAATTATATTTAGGGTAAAAAATATCGTGTTATGTTTCTTTTTACGCGTAAGTACAATTTTATTCCACTAAAATGGCTAGATTATGTTAAAATGTAATTGAATGTGTGCCTAGAAAAAGGGCCTATAAAAAAAATTCTATCATCTTCTGATCATAATGCGATATTAGACCCTTTTTCCGTTAAAAACAGCGTTTTGATTTTTTTTTGTATTGAATAGACCCTTATTCCGGGCACACGTAAAATTCCATTCATTGACACTATATTCATTATATTTTCAATGGTATACATATATACAGCTGGCTACTTTGAGTAATTATATTAAAAATATTTCTGCTTTAGTCTGTGGAAGAACTGTTACTTCCTTCTGTCAGATATATAGCTGTCAAATGACATGAAACAAATTCTACTCCATTTTTATATTTAAATCAAAAGTAATCATAACAAATATCAATTTAATTCTCTATTTTTCCACCATATTTAATTATTGAATATTGGGTAGCAACGCTGAAGTTCATATTTTCGTTTCTCGTCTTCACCATCCTATCACTCCAACTAAGAGATTATTGAAAAATTAATAAAACGTGTTATGTAAACAAAACATTATATGTACTCGTAATTTTAAAAAGTACTTTTTGCACCTAGGGCCAAGGAATATAGTACTCTTCCTAAGGCAATGCTCCAAAGATGTTGCTGACGCAATTTGTACGGATTATATCAGTCAGTCATTCATTCAGTTGCCATTTGTATATATTTTTTATTTTTATATTTTATATTTATGTTGATATAAGTGAAATAAACTAATTTACGTGAAAAAAAAATCAAGAAATCGAAAAAAAAAGTTGTCTAATACATTTTGGTCAGTTAGCTACGGAACTTTTTTATGGAACAGCTGTTTTTTTTCGCGAATGAAGGGTTGGCTCCATAATAAAAGTTATACGTATGGACAAGTGCTATCACCAGTTTCCGGCTTCCACAACTTCTTCTTAAAACCCAGTACAATTATTTTTAAATTTTTAGTGAATGACTTCAGTTGCATTTGAAGTCGGTTAAAATCAAAATTACATAGTAAAAAGGAGCAAAAGAGTAGAATATACGTAATAAGACAAGTCAAATCAAACACCGAATTACTAAATCTAGTAATTTATCATACTCGTACTCGTTCACTCATTCATTCGATACAACTTTTATCGACTTTTTCATGCACTATTGTCGATAATTGACCGAAAAAAGCTTAGTCGACCGTGATTTCGTAAATTTTTCTTGCGTTTCTCGTCCCTTGGTTTATATGTATAAATTTAATCGTAACAAGTTGTGTCAGCATTTTTCTTATATGAGTCGATCAGCACAAGACGGGGCGGGGCCTCTTTATTCAGATACATTTAAAATCCGATTGCTTCTTGATAACAGTCGGTTACTGTAGACGGTCATCTCAGTTGATTCTGGGTTCTGGGTATACATTAACTAAGACGAGGTTTTACTTATCAATTGAACTCTAGTCCACCCTCAGATAGCAAAGTCAACATGGAAACAAATGTTTTTTTATCTGATTCTTTTAAATCGTCTCAAAAAAAAATGTTTTTTTTTGTGATCGGCGGGTCTACCGCGTAATTCTGATTTGTATCAACTTCAAGCAAATGCATGCGAAATTCAACGCGTGCAAAAGAGATGGCATGTTAGGCGGGCGTCGTCACACGCACGACAAATTTCAATCTCAAGTTGATGTTGATGAAATACAGAATTACGCGGTAGACCCGCTGTTACCATCTTCAGATTGGTAAAACACCGAGACTCCTCCTACTTCACAACTAAGACTTATTTGTTTGACATCTCCTACAAAATGCAAACCTCACCATATAGGTCTGATCTCAGAATGTACTCGGTCACTTTTCCGTAGGCTGAGATGACGACCCAATGTTTCAAAACCCTATCATCAGCAATGTTTGAATGTGGCAAAAAGAGTATCCCGGTAATAAAAAAAATAATGAAACAGTAAAGTAAGCCCGCGACTTGCACTTGACTGAATTGTGTTACTTTTATACCTCATGCGTTCGCTTATTTATTACGATGTGACTTATGTAGAAACCTTGCGGAAATTTTCTGTGGGCTATAAATGTTTTGCGTTCACGGCTTTTAGAGACATGGGTTTATTAATTGTGATCTTTATGTCTCGGAAATAAAAGTTTAAACGTGTCTTATTGAGTCTACGTTATTTTATAACTTGTAATATTCTTTGAATGTCTCGGTCGGCTTTACAGGTTACGAGTGCTTTTGTTGAGATTTTATGTTGTAGGCGTTTACCGAAGGATCTAGGGCTTCTGTAAGAAACAAAAATCATTTTGTTTATTTTTGTGCCCACTTGTCTATTTCTGCAGCATTACTTCTAGACCGCCTTTGTGGTCTAACACTAGAGCCACACCTGCATCAAACTTACTATGCGTCTAAATTAAGACTGTGATCGCACTTACAGATAACTTTAATGACAGCCCCATTCAAAATTGAGACGTATATTTTTGTGCTCGTAAATAGTTGTTTTATATGCATCAAAACTGTCTTTAAAATAAATTTTACCGCACTCGTGTTTTATTTTTATTTATTTTTATTTACTTACAGGAAGTTGTCTCACCTGCAACCTTTCCATGTGCACCATTTTTTTTCGCTTTTGTACGGCTCTGGATAGTCAGTATTTTTGAGCCAGTCATAATTTTAAGTACACAACACTTTCAATTCGCATTCAATTTTAAAGGGAAGAAATTGTAGTTTTGATGTATTTACTAATTGGAAAACAATATTTCGGGTCACTTAAAAGTTCTTGTAAGCGGCGAAAGTCATTTTTATTATCACATTTATTGCTCAGAGGTTATTATAATATTGTTCTTTGTTTCGCACATAAATTTCGGAATGCATTCGCACGCATGTAGTGCAAGTGACAATTTTATGACATATTTTGGAACCCACAGTTTTTTACGTCAAGCTGGCAATTTGCGTGCACGGAAAGAAAAAGATAGTAAAGTAGTCGGCCTAAAGTTTTTATCTGAAATTTGGAGAATGTTTTGTTTGTTTCTGGAATTTTACTGATAAATCAGTGGACTTAACCCCGCCAGATATACTTGCAGGATCAAGAGATAAATACCTGAATACTAATGAAAATTTTCTTCTGTGGAACAAAAGAATAAAAATGCCGCATCATTTTCGGAAAACTTTCTCATGGCATACTTCAGTGAACTGGCAAAGAAATATAAACCATCTTCATTGTGGTCTATTGATACATTTAATGTTGTAAAGTACCATGAAGTATAAAAATTATATTAATATACACATTTTAACTAATAAATAATAACTTTCTTGAATTATGTATCTTTTATATACTTGCACTATGCATTGAAAAACGTACCTAGTATGATACACGTGGGTTAGGGCAATAACCTAATCAAAACGTTTAAAACTCATAAGTTATCGCCTCCTTACCGCACTTGTAGCATAAACTACTATCATCGCGATAAGACTCAGGTTGAGCATAATTTTTTGAGTCCTTCACTACCTTATTCAGAGATTGAGGGTTCAAATCCCATTTAAAGGGTAAGCAGGAAGAGGGATCATAGTCAACAGAAGGTAGTTTTGAAATAAGTAGAAACAACTTGCTGACGTTATTATTTAAGAACTCCTATAGTGGGTAATTATTGTTATCGCAGTTAATTATTGTATTCGCCGTTTTTTTTTTTCTTCAAAGGCAAAGTTTACTTGCAACCCACAGCTCCATATTAATAGACAATTTTTAATTTTTTTTTGCTTTTGCTCTAGTTATGACCCTTTTTTAAGTTTGGTTGTAAGCTTCTTGAGTCCGGTATATACAAATCATGATATGCCCGATTCTACGATGTGCTGACGATATATATAAAAATATATATATATTGAGATGATTTTAAGGGAATCATTGAGTTAGCGGCCGCGGCCGCGATAGGTACAGATCGTTCACAGTTATTTTACCTCTAGGCTGATCGAAAATGTTTCTTAAGTATTGGACATAGAACAGCTGTCAGAGGTAAAATACCTGTGAACAGTCTGTATTTGAAAAAAACTATCGTCTTATTCCTGCTGCGCGGCGCACTTGCAAGCGAGTCGCCCCGCGCGCTTCCCGCAACCTTATTCTGTGAGGCGTCCGTATTCTGGTAATGTAAAGAGGTGCGATTGTGTAAGGTTGGTCATAGATGATAAATCTATACCATTGTCAAGGATCGTGTAGGGCAAATTCGAATTGTGTAAAACTGTCCATAAAATGAAGACCGAAAAGTAACCGAAGGTTTAGAAATGACCGATGGTTTAAAAAATGCGAAATGAAATTGCGTTTTATTGTGTACTACCTACGTAAAATGAAATTTGATAACTTATTTACTTTAAAATTATGTCAAACACAAAAATAATAGATCTTTTTGATTACATTTTTTAAATCCACCACAAAAATTAATTTTTATAATTTAAAACATAGAATTCAATCGAAACTTATCTCCATGCAACTCGTATAACCAAACGCAACAATTGAAGGAAAACCGAGTTTCAGCTGCTCGACCCCAGGTGGTGGCATAAGTTTACTACTACTCAACAGTATATGTAGTTGAAGAGCTTGACACGGGATTACTTTTTTTACTAGATGTGATGTCTGAAAGAGACAGCGCTATATCTTATCGTATTATTTGTCTTCGTCTGAGTTTTGTAGTTATAATAACGCGTCATAGTTTCGAATCAATTCAAGTGTCAAGTCAACTGCAACTGCAAAATATTTTTGAATCGGTCGGTGTTTTATTTTATAGTATGTTTCTTTATTATAGTAGTATGACGAAATAGTAACCGAACCAACCGCGCACGAAGGGTTCCGTACCATTATATATAAAAACAGCGAAAAAACATGTCTGTTGTATGAGAGCCCCCTTAAATATTTATTTTATTCTGTTTTTTAGTATTTGTTGTTATAGCGGCAACAGAAATACATCATCTGTGAAAATTTCAACTGTCTTACTATCACGGTTCATGAGATACAGCCTGTTGACAGACGGACAGACAGACGGACAGCGGAGTCTAAGTAATAGGGTCCCGTTGGTTACCCTTTGGGTACGGAACCCTAAAAAGTAAGAAAAAATATTTTAATCTGTGGCCGAACTGCCCTAAACCTTTTCATAATATCTTTCCTACAAAAATATAACCCCAAACTGTGTTCATATAAAAAACAATTCTTATTTCTGTGCCAAAGCCAAGGGTTTTGACTAAAAAGCTCCACAATTTTAATTTATTGAACATCATTTATTGATTTCAATGGTAGAATAAAAATTGTTTTACCTAATTTTATTCCAAAATAATCAAAAACACTTACCGTTAAACGATTGTCATAGACAACAAGTCGCCGCAATCATTTGACATTAGCGATGAACTAACAAAATCTTAGACAATTCGAATTATCTGTCAATCTTAACAAATCATTCACTCATTGTCTAAAATAACAACACAAATCGTAAAGCATCTATGAATACCATAGATAGACAATTCAAATTGGCCGTTTGACAAGTGAAATGAATACGATTTCATGACTATTTTCTTACACAATCGCACCTCTGATTTTCATGTTTAGTTTATGAGTTTAGCGAAAGAATCATTAATCAGAGTAAAATAATAACACATGTTATATACGTAAATAAATCCAAAATTTGGGTTGATTGGTTGTTTAGTAAGACTAATTGAACGGGCAAAGTTAGGCAGATATTTAAATTTATTTGTAGCGTATTTGGATGTTTATTTGTAGCTCTTCTGGAAGGATGGGTTTTTTGTGCGAAATTTTTCTGATCTGTGCAGAGGTGTATATATTGTATGTAGAGCATGTGTGTAGAGTGTAAGGCGTTCATGTAGTTAACCATAATCATGTTGCTTCTGATTATTGGTGGTATTGCACTGAGGGCAATTTTTGGTATCAGCCCTTTCGGTGCTGCACCAATTTCCAAACATTTTCCTAAAAATTGTAAATGGGTATAATATTGGGAAAGTTTGGCTGTTATATTTTTTATTTTATTTACGATTTCCTTCATTTACGTTAAAATTTAAGTAAGAAGGTTCTAATTTGATTAACTGGCACGTTGCGAGTATTTATGTTCATCAAAATTATACTGACTTTGACAGAAGGCTGTAACAGATGATCAAGATTTTGGTATTTGTCAAAAATGCACAAAGGAGCATATAACAATAATTAAAGATGTTTTTGAAACGTGGATACGCTATATTGAGACGGCAGTAAGAAGAACACAGTGTAACCTATATAGCACAAGATTAGAGTCCATCAAACGAGCAGCAATAATTGTGTGGGTTCTGTTCCATATGCCTGCTTCAAGCAGTCCTCATCGAGTTACGTATTGATATTGGAGACCGTCAATAGCCCTCTGAAGAATGGAGAGAAATCCTTTGAGTCTCTGGCTGCCTTCGAATGTCTTGCGCACACAATGCACTGTATGAAATCAACTGCAGCTCTTGGGACAAATGCACGTGTGGTTGCGTCTCTGCAGTTTTTCAATTATGCACCTCGACGTGATTCTTCAATCTTTGTTGCATAAAATCTTTTTATTGTTGTTGCACTCGAAAAGAGTTATTCGTTCATAAGTTTATAATATAATCACATGTGCGAGTAATACTTTAATAAATATATAATATTGCCTCTATTGGCCTTTTATTTGTTTTTTATTTTGATTTATTTTATTTTTGACGTAAAGATTATATTTTATGCTCTGTGCCTATTTGATACCGAGGAGTCGTCGACCTTTATTTTGGTAAACTCGCTTGGCTTTACCAGAACCGTAGTACTTTATTATTCTTTTATTACCCATTATTTACCATTTATTATTGTCTTCTACAATGTTAGTTTATTTAATAAATGATACAGCAAACTAACCTAACCTATACATTACACTTACACTTATTGCACAAAAACAAAACAAAAGGGAATATTTACATTACTATACACCACACACCACTAGTTCACAATATTGATACAAAATCGGAATCGTCAAATGCACTACACTACCACAAAAACACCTGATATTAGCCAAAATTTTCTTTCCACTTTCTATGTGTTTTTCATTGCCCGAAATAAAGACATTTTATTTTTTTATTTTTGCGTGACGGGAGCGTGTCGTTTGACTCTAAGTGCCTGATTAAATTTAAAAGCAATAATCAAAATCGTTAGATCTTGTTTTGGTATTTTTTTTTTCAGGCGCTATTAAATATTTTCAAGCTTTTTCCTTCTAAAACAAATTGAATAAAAAAAGAATCTCATAGGAATCTTTACTTCTTTGAACCATACCTGAATATGTGATGTCTTCTGCATTTTAGCCCGTATTTGGTGAGAAACTGATGATAAACAGTTTCTTATTTTTATGACTTTGTAGTAACGCGTGAAGCTTATTATAGCTTTAAATGATAAATTATGTAAAAACGAATTCCAAGGGGTCTTAGAATAAGAATCAACGTATGTTTATGCAGAGCTGCAATTTTCTAAAGCGACAGGATGCAGCGTCTTCGAAATTCTAAAATGTCGAATTTCACATTTTGTCCGGGATAATCGCCTTAAGCAGAAAAATTGCGTCTAAGTAGAAAACGACAATCGATTATTGGTAATCAAACTTAGTTACATTAGTTACATTACCAGATAACACTCTTTAATTAAAATAGTTTTTACTTATAATGTATAAAAGGAAAAAAAAATGTCAGAGCCATTTCCGAGTCCATCCATCTGCCTACGCTCGCTACATTTTGCTGTACTTGGTCTCCATCGTGACGCCTTTCAGCCCCAACAGCCATCATGTTGGAGACAAATATGGCCAGCCCATTGCCACTTTAACTTACTAATTCTGCGGCTTTGGTCACTTTCAATCTACTTACGATAGATTTCCTCGTTTTATCCATCAGAGATGCATAAAGATGGCTCAGAGATACTAAGCATAGTCCACTCCATACCTCGTTGAGCGACCTTAAATTTAAGTTTTTCGTGTTCATTAATTTCATTCATTCAATCATTTATTCTCGCACACTCACGATTCACCAACGATTATTACGTCCTATCATGATGGGTGAGACGTGTCGCTTTACTTAAAGTAAAAATATGGTACCAAACCCGAAGCCGCCTGGATTTGAACCAACAATCTCCAGATTACAGGTCGAATACTCGAACTACTGGACCTTAAAGGCGGTAACTGATAACCCAACCAAAAACAAATTGATCAGTGAATAAAATACTAAACTTTATTCACCCATGTCTATCACAAACCTTTTATATCACTTTGCAAAGCTGTGACCGGGAAAAGTTTTAATCTTTTTATGCCGCATTTACATTGCAGGTCCGCGCCCTTTCCGCTTGTTGTATTTTCATTGCCCGGGGAAGAATGCTAATTTGTTGCAAAATACGGGAAAAATAAAAGTTGGAATATGTGGCAGTATAATTTAATTTAATTTCAATTATAATTATTTCAAATGGTTTTCGCAACGCTCTCAGCAGAAACTAGCTTATTGTTCGTTGACTTGAAAATCATAAAATTTATTTTGCTTATCTTCTTTTTACGAGAACTTACTCGTATATAAGCGAAAAACTATTCACTAATATACTGATTGCTAAATCGCTGAAATATTTAGTTACTTATTGATAGTTCTCGAAAGTCGAAATCACTTCGAATAGAAGAGCTTGTGCCGACGACGAGATTGATGGATGTGTGTGGAAGAGACAAGTTATCCTGCCCTTTGAGCACATGGAAATTGTATTTTCTATAATTTTACTAACTTATTAATTAGCAAATTTTATTATTTTAAAAAACGTCGTGAATGCTCGCACTGTAATTGAAAAAGGAACAAAATAAGCTTATTTTGTTCAGCAAATTTATGTATTTTGGATGCACATTTGCTGCTCTCGGTCCTCGTACGAACTTCACTCACGCCGTATTTGTCGTTCCACAAAAAGTAATCTGTTTTACTAACGTTTTTCTAACGCATCTCTCTTTTTAAACATTTTAGTTTTCAGTATATCATCGTCATAAAGTTTCTTAATAGATAGTTAACAAGAAGTTTATAATCGTTTTTAATTTATTTTTTTGTGTTTTTTTACTCCGTTGAAAGCTTTCATGTCAGTTACTGTATACCAACTACAACTATTAAAACATTGTCACGTAATTCACTCTACCAATTGGTCACTGGTAATTTTTTTTTTCATATCTTGTTTTTGCTGGTCCTGGTTTGGAGAAATTAAACGACATAGTTTTTTTTCTGATGATTACACACTTTGAATATTCGTGTCGTACCTACCTTTTTTAGAAGCGTATTTTTACTCGTAATACATTACTTCGAGGAAAATGATTGAGTTCAATTTGACAGAACTTAGGATATTAACAAAAGTATATTTTTTTTTATAAGTGTTAATATGAAACAAAGCGTAACTACTTATAATTAAAAATTTTCAATTTGGAGGTAAGTAAATTAAATAATTAAAGCTTTATGTTTTGTAGTTAAGACATAATTATACAATATCTTTTAATTCTAACATCTGTTCTAGTCTTTGACAAAAAAGCAAACACATATATAATAAATGGAGTACAGAAAACCCTAGTTCCACATCCAGTCACCAGTCAACAGATGCAATTCCATCTAAACGCATAAAAATAAACACGCCACGACCCTAGGTATAACAACAAACAAAATGTATTATAGTTGCAATATAACCTTTCTGAAATGGCAAATAATTGTTGTCTTGGGGTTAATTTAGTTGTTATTGATAAGCATTGTTACCTAGTGTATGTCAGAGGCACGCACAGTGGCTATCAAGTAATTGTATAAATTGATCGGCCGTTTCATTACCTTTGCTAACGTCTATTACCTCGCTTTGATCCCCTGTGAATAAACAAGGACTTACTGATTAATCGCCAGGAGAAGATTCCTGAAGGAGTTTCAGAGATGTTCCAAGTGTCAACTGTACTGTCAAAAATTAATATACCCACTTTTCAATATCGATAAATTTCGTCACAGTGTGATGATGACTGATGGTTGTGATGATACAAAGTTGCTCTAGCAAGTTTAACTTACAGCCTACTTCTTTAACGTTCCAAAACTGATACTTTCATGCTACCTATTTACTGGTGATTGAAGACATTTATGTGCCAGTTAGTTTGAATATACTTATTATACGTGCAAACCAAAATCCGTGGTGCAGACTAAGCTGCCGCTGACCAATGTTTTGTGCTTGCCAATATTTACACTCAAAATAGTGCGTCCACCAATCCTTTTTTTCATGTGGATACTTCCTTGTTCGCATCTAGTATAAGGGCATATTCAGAACTTGTACGTAACTTCTGGAACGTATTTTTTTAACGAAGGATAATTTAAATAATGATTATACCTTTTAAATTTTTAAATTTATAAATATGAAATTACCTCGTAACCGAATGCGCTCCCATCACTGTCATAATCATCATTATGATATATCCATAACTGCCATTTCCTTCCTCTACGGTTTAGTAAGAAGTATAAACTTAAATAACATACGTTTGTATCTCTGAGATAACCATAGACGTAATGTAGCACGTATGAAATAACCATAGATGTAATCGAGCTGGCCGTGTTCCACCAGCCCCTATTGACCGTGCCGTGTGACAGAATCCCTAAAAAGCATGTATTTTACAGACAGTACATAAAACTCTGCTTGGTAAATTCTACCATTTAAGTATTAGAGTCCCAACTAGTACTCTTAAATGTCTATATACGTGTTTGGTAGACTCAATAATAAGCTATGCTCTCGACTGCTATGGACTAACATTTAAAACAAACATAGATAAATTAGAGAAACTTCAAATTAGGTTCCTAAAGCTCCTTGTGTCTAATAAAACCAAAAGTAAATGCAAAGATGATAACAGATTTTTTTTTTAAATATGCAAAATTCTTCCAGTCAGCTTAAAACATAAATTATTATTATTAGTTAATCAGCATGGTAGACAAGAGCATAACTTGATCTCTTGTAAGCCATACTTGTGATACTAGGTCAGTAAGAGCGGGTTAATACAATGTACCAAGAGTGCGTAATTACTATGGCGATAGAACTTAAAAAAAGCGTATCCCATATATTCTAAATAGCCTGCCCATTAATATTAGGCAGGAGTCCAATAAACAAACGTTTAAACAACTGTTATTGAATCAGCTCCTCAATACCATGTAAGTTTTTAGTTATGTAGGTATAATTATTATAATTAGCTGGTGCGGTCGGCCGCGCGTCAGCGGATACCCACGCCAATTCATAGCTTAGCAATGGCACGTAAAGTGGTAGCGGAGGCGTGGCCACTTATGTTTGGCTGATCGTACTTATTACTTTTATTTAAGTAGGTACTAATTTTATTAAAATTGTATCAGAGACTCACGGATCCCACAGTCAAACTGTACATGCAGTTTTGTGGGTCATATTTAGCTATAAGATAATCTACCTTTTGATAAATAAAAGTATTCATTCATTCATTCATCCAACTATTTGAGGAACCAACAGACCACTCTAATATTCACGAAGTAAGGATATATACAGATGGATCCAAAACAAAGGTGGATACTGGGGTTGGAGCGTACTCGGCTGAGCTCATCATTCACAATTCAACAGCCTTGGGTAAGCACAACACGATTTTGTCCGACAAAGCGGAATGTGTTGGAGTTATCCTGGCCACAAGCGCAGTACTCTGAAGGGAAGCCAAAGGCCTCAACATTCGTATACTTTCTGATAGCACGGCGGTACTGCAATCCCCAAGTAAGACTGTGGTAAACATTGGGCTCCTACTACAGTATTTAATCTACTATAAAGTCGACACAATAAAGTCACCCTCCAGTGGATAAAATTACACAGCGGATTACATTACGATGCGGCTGACGAACTGGCAAAAAAAGGCGCAAAAATAAAACGGTTACGTGCTGAACCACTGGTTATTTTGTTCTTTAATCAGATGCAAAACTGGCTGTGTGAGAGAACCAGTTCTCAACACACCGAGCGATGGGTAAGCATGACAACCTGCAGACAGAGGAAAGTGGTTTTACTCATCGTGTATCGTAGCATGACAAAGAAACTGTTACGTCTCAATTGACCAAACCCTCGCATGATGGTAGGGCTAATTACGGGAGACAGTTACCTCAACAAACTTTTCTATAATACAGGGGTCTAACGGACAGCCCTGGGCTGGCTAGAATAGTCAGTCCCACACTTTCCATGCACAAAGGTACAAATGAGAGACTAGATGCGAAAACCAAGCCCGCCAAAGAAGAATAAGAAGAAGATGTACTTAGTACTTATAGAGCAAAAAATCGGTTACTTAATAATGAAGACGAGATCAAGAAAAGATCGCTTCTTGTGGACATCTGCTGAGCATGGAATTAAATTTATATATAGCTAAATGTTGTCATTTAAGGAATTTTGTATTAAAAGATCACAAGTATGATCAATATGTAATACGTAATGCAATGCGAAGTGAAGGTTATCAGAAGCAGAAATTTGCGTGTTTTTTATCATTTGCAATAATTAAATCCGTAGGTATTCAGAGCATGTAGTAATATACAAAATCTATGGATACAACCTTCTACTTTTTTTTTACATTTTTGTCTCTATTTCATTCGGTAAAATGCCTCGTGTAGCAATGACAAATATTCGTTTCAATTCTAATACATAGCTGCTCCATTGATCGACATCTGATGCCTCGAAACCAAAATCACATTATTGTCACCCCAGGATTGTTCGTTCTAATCTTTAATGGAACTCCACGTTTGTAGCATTCATGATTGTTCAGTTGGCTGGTTTCCAGATCAATGTCCATGTGATGTAAATCACTGATATTGATGTAATTTACTGACCAAGTAACGGACTAGGAGTAAAATAGGTTTTGTTATCGTGACAATAAAACGAAAACATACTTAAAAAGTATATATCTATGGTTGTCTGCAACTCTACCTACAACGCAAACGTGTGACATAAAATGTATCTTTTCTTTGATTTGGTCAATAATATTTTAATTTAATTATTAAAACATTAGTAACCAAATTAAAGAAAAGATAGATTTATTTTAATATTTATAATATTTTTATGATATTATAATATTTTATTTTAATTTTAATTGAGATAACTTTACAAGTTTAATATAACCAGTCAAACAATGTGCAACAAAGAATGAGTACGTTTAACATAGTCTTGGAATTCTACGATACGTGCTCATGATACAAAAGTGAAACAAAAGACACTTCAACTCTCTTTATTTTCTGAGGTAGGTACCTGTAGACTCTTTAAAATGTGAATATGTTTTATGACTTTATGTAAAGCAAGCTGTATGAATTTCCTAAAATTCAAGTTGATAGGTTTAGCGTTCCAGGAAAAGATGCTGTAAGAAACAAGCACGAGCACAATACCAGATTTTATTAAAAATTCCTGTAATAAACAAGCACGAGTCATAATACCAGATTTTATTAAAAGTTGCTGTAATAAACAAGCACGGGTCACATTACCAGATTTTATTAAAAGTTGCTGTAATAAACAAGCACGAGTCATAATACCAGATTTTATAAAAAGTAATCAATGTTGTGTTTAGGTCCTTCAAATTAGGTATCATCCTATTTTTTTTTCGTTTCTGTTCTCTGCATTGATTGGCTTAAAGCAAACTTAACGAGGAGGTACTTATTTAATCTTTATATACAAAAAATAACCTGACTGACAAAGTGACTGACTGATCTATCAACACCCAGACCTAGGAACATGAAATTTGGACTGCAAGTTCTTGTATGATATAGACATTCGCTAAGAAGGTATTTTAAAAAAACCTCAAACGAGATAAACGAGATCCAAGCAAGCATTGCTGCGGGGCATCCGCTAGTATATTACTAAAACGACTTTTTTAGTCCTAGCTGTTATTATATAATAATGTTAAAAAATAATGATAATATTTACATAATAAAAATTGCCCATTGTGGCAAGCTCTCCCATTCGCTTCTTATTTCTTATTATTATAAATCCCCGCCGGGAAGTAGAAAGGTTCTATTGAGCTTCAACGAATGTAGCCTTAGTAATTTATGTTACATAAAATGGTTTCCAATGTAAACACGACCTCTTGAAAAGGTAGGACCCATGTTAATATTGTAACCTACAAATTAGTTTTCTTCTTTAAATGCTACTTATCGCGACTTTTGTTATACTTTGCTATATGTACTTGTAATATGGGTAGATATACTAAACTTGTACTTTACTACAAGCCTACTCTGTGGTCGAACATCTCAAACACTGATCCAGAGGTCACGGGTTCAAATCCCGCGGGAGCAGCTCTGTGTTTGATCTACGTGTTTCGGAAGGCAAGTTTAGCTTTGGGTCTAGATTTGTGCTCTAACCGGTCGGCCACAGCTTCAAGCGGTTCTTCTTGCGACGGCGCCGGCGGAGAGTACAAATGTATGAAGTTGCATAGCGTCGGCCATGGGTCGCCGCTCACGCGTCTTGTCCGGCTTCGAGTGACTTGTGCTCTTGGGACGGTAGTGTGCGGGGAGGCGGGCGAATGAAACAGTGATCGAGCGCACAGGACGAACCTAGTATCAAGCGCTTTGAGCGAGCGAGCGCGCTATACATCCGATGCGGTGGAAGGCGCCGACGAGTGTCGTGGCAGGGCAAAGCCTGTCGCAAAAACCGCCTGGAAGCGCAGCAAGAAGCGCCGCCAGAAGCCTGAAGCTGTGGTCCTGGCGTAAGTACGGTAATAGGTCTCACGCTGGGATTTGCATTTAACAGTCCATACTCAGTAATGCATTTGGTACCCACTTTGGACGATGTATTTATATTTTAATGTAGCCTTATTCAACATTTACCCCGTTTTCGGCTTGACGGTTATTTTATTGACATTCCTTATAGCCTATGTTGACAAGGATCACTACGATGATGATAAAGAAAACCACACACAAATCCGTTGAGTGGTTCTCCAGTTAAAATGGAACAACCATACATATTATTACATATATACAGACAGGCAGATAAAAATTGTAAAAATTTTAGTTTTGGCCTTAGTATAATAGTAATTATCCATTTCATTTAAAATTTCGCAAAAACATTCAATGTCAAAGTACAGACCCGACTTTTACACGAGTATATTGTATTATTGAAATAATTTTATTTACAATTTATTTATTTTTAATAATTTTACTCTGTACTCGTATATTGTCCCAGTGCATGTGATCGTTCTGCTTCAAGTTTCTGTAAAACATAAAACAACTGGATATATCCGGATCACATGTTTTGGAATGCTCATAGTACCTATTATGACAATAGTGGTAAAAAAATATTATAATACATAAAAAAAGATGGAATGGATTCCAATGGAAGGCATTGGAATGGATGGATACCACGTACAGCAAATCGTAGCGTAGGCCACCCTCGTGCCCGCTGGACTGACGATCTGAAGGACGTTGCGGGTGGCGGCTGGATGAGGATGAGTGAGGACCGCCAAGAGTGGCGTAATATGGGGGAGGCCTATATCCAGCAGTGGACGAATACGGGCTGATGGATGGATGGATGGATGGATTTAAAAAATACCTAAAAAATGTATGTCCCCCTCAGACATAAATTTTTATGGCTTTTCAAGAATTTTCGAAATAGATGCAATTAAATATAGCCAGACTATAAATTTTTACAATCAGCTTTTCAATACCTACAATTTGATACCCATATTGTATTTTAATAAAATATGTTACTTCTTTTTTTTATGTTTCTCATTAGTGCTCAACTTTTCTTAAATCACTATAGGTTTCCTGTAATTGGCTAGTTATTTTTTTTTTCATATTTTTTACACCTCAATGTGGGCAAATATTTATTTTTTGTGCCAAATTTCATGTCAAAGTTATGGCTATGACATACGGACGGACGAATGGATGGACGGACAACGTTGTCTCACCAAAAAGGTTCCTTTTGTACTTTTTAGGTACTACGGAGCCTTAAAAAAGAGATGTTGCAAAAAATATATAAAAAAAAAGTTACGGTTTCGAGAGGCTGAAAAAGCTGTGCGTATTTCCATTATTTAAAGTTTTTATTATTTGTCAGAAACGTTCAGTGATAATAAACAAATCTTATATAATTTATAATTAACAATAAATACGTAACAATTTCCAAACCGCTTTTATTATATTATAAAAAAAAAAAAACAGTAACTGAAAATGGTGAATACTCACCCCACGCGAGTATAATATAGAAAATTTAGGGCGCGTGTACTGTAGTGTTAAGTACGAACTTAGCCAAAGCGAATATCCTTCTAAGCTACAAGGGAATCGAAATCGAAATAGAAATCTGAGTATTGCTTATGCTGAATTTGACAAGGCTTATAATACTATGTTTATTTTGCTCAATCACGCTTGACTTAAGACAATATGTTCCCCTTAGAGACACGTCCTCCCAAAGTACATTTTCGCAATGCCCACTTCACCTTAAATACCACTAGCAAACTCAAAAAACAAAAAATATGCGTTTCTAACGGATTCTCATTCGAAAATTGTACCTGAAACTCAAAAGGGCAAAAGGAAATGAAATGTTTTTATTTATGTAATGATGAACATATATCGGATACACTTATTACAGGTCGGTTTTAATGTAATATAATTAAATAATATGATAAATAATAATATGGGGAAATTAAAAAAAAAAAAAAAATGCTCATGATAAGTACGTACTGTATGTCATGCTGTGTCGTGCTGCACTGGGCTAGCCATAATTGACTGACTCACAGAGATAGTGAACGAGCCGAGCTGTGTCGTGCTGCACTGGGCAAGTCATGATTGGCTGAATAAACAGAGATAGTGAACGAGCCGAGCTGTGTTGTGCTGCACTGGGCAAGCCATGATTGGCTGAATCACAGAGATAGTGAACGAGCCGAGCTGTGCCGTGCTGCACTGGGCAAGCCATGATTGGCTGAATCACAGAGATAGTGAACGAGCCGAGCTGTGTCGTGCTGCACTGGGCTAGCCATGATTGGCTGACTCACAGAGATAGTGAACGAGCCGAGCTGTGTCGTGCTGCACTGGGCAAGCCATGATTGGCTGACTCACAGTGATAGTGAACGAGCCGAGCTGTGTCGTGCTGCACTGGGCAAGCCATAATTGGCTGAATCACAGAGATAGTGAACGAGCCGAGCTGTGCCGTGCTGCACTGGTTAAGCCATGATTGGCTGAATCACAGAGATAGTGAACGAGCCGAGCTGTGTCGTGCTGCACTGGGCTAGCCATGATTGGCTGACTCACAGAGATAGTGAACGAGCCGAGCTGTGTCGTGCTGCACTGGGCAAGCCATGATTGGCTGACTCACAGAGATAGTGAACGAGCCGAGCTGTGTCGTGCTGCACTGGGCTAGCCATGATTGGCTGACTCACAGAGATAGGTAAACGAGCCGACGCCTTACTAAGCAATATGCCTGACGCAGTTTTCATGGTGTAATTTTTCAGCACCTATCACTATCAGATTTGTACATATTTCCTGTGTTAATCGCAAAGTCAAATACAGCTCAATTGACTGATACTTGGAATAAATGAGATCATTTCTTAAAGAATCGGTGGCTTGAAGACATTTATTTTAGTTCCGTTCGCATGGTTTACGCAAAAGGTTTCCTTCGTATCTCATTAAGCATTTATTCCGGTCTACGAAGACGCCACGGAGAAAACTTTATTACCCACTTTTAGGGAGCACGTAGAGTTACTTGACAGGGATTTTCACTACACTGGCAACACTGGCAAGGTGCCAAGTAGGTAACTGTGACACTGTCACGTAGTGAGATCCCTCTCACAAGAGTATTAAATCTGTCTCAGTTTTACCGTCGATTCTAAAAGTGCTTTGAGATGGTTTCTAATTTATTCATTAGACCAGTGTTAGATTAGCTTAATAATATGTAATTAAAAATTTTGCGACTAATGCTACCAAGTTCACTCATGTGAACTGTTTTTTAACCTACCATAGATGCTTTTTATATTAACACCCGGTTTTCAAAGTTGTTGCATTGATTCTTAGACACTCAGTGGCACGAAAAGCAGCCCTCAGTAACATTTTAATTAAGGTCGTCATTCCAAATCTCCGTCAGGTAAAGATGCAGATGAAATCTGATATCAGCTCTCCAAACCACGGATTGAGGAGGTCCAGACCACAACAGATCACAACGATGGTTCACAACGAAGTTGTTCATGACCCAAAAATGGTATCAAAATGTATAAAAATAAAAATGAAAGTTGATTATTTGTTCATTTGTCTAAATATGAGTACCGATACAAAACTTAAAATATACGTATGTACAGTTTGGCCTCTTAATTTTTTATACACTATACAAATATGAAAATATACATGCACAAAATTCAAATTCAAATTCACTCAATACTTATTCAACAAAACCTTATTACCTATGTATTGTGTATGCTGCTATCACAAAGTTTCCATTGGTGTCTGCAAATTAAAATTCTTAATTTTGGAACTGTATATTATAAAGTTATCAACTATTACTTGAGACACGCGTAGATGAAATAATTAAAACTACTTGGGTGGAGATCTTGAATTGTCCCACAGTTGGATCCAAGCCAGTCTACCGATCCTATTTGGCGGTTTAAGAATCCGAAGGGTGTTTGTTCAACGTGGCACTCCCTGCATTCCTGTCCTCAGCTTATAGCACGCTGATAGAATTTTGAAAGATTCATAAACCCATCACTTTGTGATGTTGAAGTCATGTGCTTGGCTGAAGCCAGGCGTGCATGGATTGATACTGCCTGTCCGAGTACTGACATCCCAATGACTCTGGCTTCGCCGAGCTCATGGGCTGAACCGTTTTGTATTCAGGTTCAAAAGAACCTATTAGATACCTCACTAAGCCCTGCAGAGCGAGCTCTTCTTTTGGCGTCTAGCGAGGCGGAGTCTGGTTATTGGTTAAACGCTCTTCCATCGGCTAATATAGGGACTCTCCTTGACGGGAGAAGTTTTACTTTGGCTACCTGTCTGAACGCCCGGACAAATGAACCACATCGCGTCCGTTGTGATATGGTCGTCGATCAGCTCGGTCATCATGGCCTGGCATGCGAACTTAGTGCCGGTCGCCTGCCGCATCATGTTGCTCTTAATGTCGTCATCCGTAGGGCCTTATAGTCAGTTCCAGTGTCCCGGCCACTTTAGAGCCAAAAGGCCTCACCCGTCGACGGATTGACGCTCGTACCATGGAAAAATGGGAGGTCACTGGTGAAGGACGCCACATGTGTTGCTACGATGGCAACCTCCCATCTCCAAGAGTACTTACCACTTTCACTCAGTGAGAGTACCACACTCTGGGTGAGCACAGCTACGGTATCGGAGGTGAGGTGCAAGTAGCGCGCATATGTGGCCCTTGGGGAGGGGTAAATGTTGGTCCCTTTTGGTGTGGAAGGTTAAGGAAGTCTCGTTGCGCCGATCGACACCTCCGGTAGCTCAAGGGCTGGGGCATACTTTGGTTAACGGATTAGCCTCGCGATTAAACGAGGCAACGCCACTAGCCTCTTGGTTACTTTTCCCGATAATGGCAGTTATCTGGCCAGCAGATTTAATTTAAATTTAAATTCTAATTGTTGCCGAAAATTTTCCATTTAATTATATTTGTGAATAGAATTTTTATGTTACATTAGTTTACATTTTAAGTTTTAAATGTTAAAGATTATACAACGTGTAACAGAAAGGTGTAACCATATTTGAAAAGCTATTCAGTCAATGGTATAGAACAACTTTTACTATGAAACAAAACCTGTATCACGACATTTTTTTTTTACTGTTTCATTGAAAAATGCAGTGCCGCTCGGCCGAAATGTATGGAAGGGCAGATTTTTTTTTTTGAGATTTTAGGGTTGGCTGAATAAGCTCTTCAAATATGGTTACACCTTTCTGTTACACGTTGTATAAATCAGAATGTTCATTTAGTTGGTTAGTTTTCATTTTAGCTGAAATTACGTGTTGTGAATGCCAAATATAAAGTAAAGAAAGTTGTTCTATACCATTGACTGAATAAGCTCTTCAAATATGGTTACACCTTTCTGTTACAACCTGTATATTATCTTCTTTAGAAGGACTTACGATAAAGAAAATTCCACTGCACCAGTTTACTAACTAAGTAAGACTAAGTTACATAATAATTCCATACAAATTATATAAATATTATATAAAAATATCCATACATATTCAAAACTATGAAGTGAAGTTTGCACGTTATATTTATTAATCACAATAATATTTTATTATTAGGCTTTTGACGTCAAATATAATAAACATAGAGGGTATCTGACTTCGCAAAGTTTTTTTCCTTTATAGCTTGGGACACTCTATAAATTTGTGTTTGTCTTTTTTTTGGTTGTGAGTTAATTAGATAAAATATTAAGAAATAGAACATACAACCATTAACTCTCATACTGTTGCGGTCAGAAACTGTTTGTCAATGCCCAACGGTTTCTTTATATTTTCTGTAAACATCCGCAGCCTAATTTACGATTAATATTAAAAAACTAGACTACCTATAAATTAATATAAATATAAAAGTTAAAATTATACCTAACTAAATAAAAAAAAAACTAAGAAAAACTTACCTTTAAATTAAACCACATAAAATATTTTTTCCAAATCACCGCCGTCGATTGGCAGGGTCCCCAAAAGGCTGGAAGCATTCCCTCGATATCAGTCATAATTATATTGTATAGTATAAGTTTTATGTTGAAAAAAAAAACACATGATCTTGCTAAGTTTCTTGCCCTTCTTCTTACCAAGATTAATCGAATGGACGGAAGTAGGCATGTATTTATATATGTAACCTATTAGTATGTAGTATATAGGATGGTATTTGGTCGGCCGCCTGGATTCGTGTTGGGGGCTCGGTTGGTGATCATTGAACCTTGTTCCTGGTCCCTGGCCGAGTCTCCGGTATGGGTTCGGGCGGGCTGATTGGATTTTACCTTGTATAATATATATTTTACCTATCATTTTAATCGTAAATATATTGCTACATAAATTAAATAAACCTTTAATTTAGTTCGTATACATTTATTATTTTATTACATATATTTTCTTTATTAGATTAAATTTGACGTGTAAAAAGTGTATATATTTATACCTGCTTTGCAAAATAAATTATTTGAATTTGAATTTTAAA
This sequence comes from Ypsolopha sequella, assembly GCA_934047225.1. Taxonomy (NCBI): domain Eukaryota; kingdom Metazoa; phylum Arthropoda; class Insecta; order Lepidoptera; family Ypsolophidae; genus Ypsolopha; species Ypsolopha sequella. The sequence continues at coordinate 29,209,168 of OW203987.1, forward strand.
TTCGTTGGATAGCTAAGCTAAGACGCTGTCCGAGGTATGCCCCAGCCCTCCGGTCCCCTGAAACGATTTACATAGGAGAATAACATAAAGTTATTTGATAAGACAGGTTTCATGTACAATATTCATACATTTTGATGTTGTATTACTTTATGTCAAGACGAGGCATCACATCTATTATTCAACTTCCGAAAACTTTGCACTTCCTCGGCGGAAAGTTTTCAATTCTCGGTCGGAAAATTTTCCAGCGAGTCGATTGGGAACTGCCAACTTGGAACTGCCAGTCGAGAGTGAAACAAAGCAAGTTTATGATATGATTCATATTTTATTATTTACACATGAATCCCCGAAAGGGTATTGAAGGTGTTTCAGAGTCTTATAGACTATTAAATGACAGTCACAGTGCTAACTCGTACATCCACTTTTCACCGATGATTATTAATAAAACTCAAAATAAACAGTAACTACAAAGTAAATACTTAAAATGAAAAATAGCCTTAATTAAATAAAAATAGTAGTTTATGCTACAAGAGCGAAAAGGAAGAAATTACGAGGATGATTTAAAACACGAGCGTAGTGTAGTGTTTTAAACGTAACCGAGTAATTTATTGCTCTTACGCCCGTGTATCATACTATGTTTTTCAATGCATAGTGTGAGAAAATAAAACAAATATAATCTTGTGAACTTTAAATTATGATTGGCTCAAAAGGACTGTATCCAGAGCAGTTAAACAGTGGAAAAAAGTATAAAATTTATGGTACACAGGAAAGGTTGCAGGTTAGCCAACCATTGTAAATAAATTAAAAAAATAATAATAATTAAGCCCTAGGGCAAAATAATCGACTTTCTGTTCGGTTTTGATGCATAAAAAGTGGGCCTTTACGAGCACTTGCATTGAAAATATAATTTAGATCGCTGCCGCAAGGGAGGGTCCCCAGCAGGCTAGTTGCGTTACCCCGTTGGATTGCGAGGCTAATCCGCTGTCTGATGTAGGCCCCAGCCCGCCAATCACCAGAAGCGTCGATCAGGCGGGAGGATATTTCTTGGAAAAGTCGTCGCGCCCCTGATCCCCATGGCCGAAGGGTTTCTACCCCAAAAGGTGCAAAAATGTAGCCATCGTGCACCTCTTGGAAGCCTCTGCTGCAACAGTGTATCCACACAGGTTGCGTCCCACACCATTGGTCGACCGTTTTTCCAGTCTAAAATTAGTTGATATGTTTAATAATTACCTAAATATAAATATTACACTGGTTTTTTATGACAAGAAGAACTAAGAATATAAAATGTTATGTTACTTGTAAATTATGTTGATGTTCATCAACTAACGTTTCTGCAATATTTAAGGCTTAATTTTATGTGTCGCTGGCAGTATTGATTGTATTTTGTCACCCGGAAAGTACTAGGACTTGTCTTCAATACTTGCGGATGCCGTGTTAGCAACCGATTTAAATTAAATTTGTTAGTAGGAAATAATTATTAAGAAGTAGGAAATGTTAAGATAATCTAAAATTCTAAATGTGTGGCCAAAGTCCGTACAAATCGTGTCAGATGACGTCACGAGACGTGCCGTTAAGCTCACTTTGATTGCCAATAACTTCGTGATTTTTTGAAATATAGAAAGACAATTTTTTATCCTTCCATCAGCCTGTCTTCGTCCACTGTTGGACATAGGCCTTTCCAAGATTTCCCTACTCTTGGTGGTTCTCTTGGAAGAAATGCCCATACTCACGCACGCTGGGCAGGCGGGTTGGTGAACGCCACTGCCCGTCACCAGTATATTTTCTATAAAGCCCGGCTATTGGGGATGGATATACCGCCATCTATCGGTCCCAGGTAAGGTAGGCTACCTGGTTTTGTGCCTGAGAGCTGCCCTTTTACTCTCCCCCGAATAACTTCAGAGGGTTTGAGAGTACTCTCAAACTGAGTACTCTCAAACCCTTTGAAGATAAAACTTTACACGCAATTGATTAATTTTCATAAAAATATGAAGATCTTCATAAAAGAGTAGGCCCATTATTTTTAACTAACTGCTTATTTATTATTAAACTTTTTTCAAAAAACAAATAACTGTTTTACAACTAGAGTCAGGTTTAAACCTTATTTAATTACATAAGTTTTTAGATACATTAACAATAAAGAGCCGGAATCGTCAAATAGGTCAATAAGGTGTGTTGACTGTCCTTAGAACACTTACCACGCTGACCCTATGGCCCAAGAATTTCAACATCGAAGTGCGCAAATATGTATTTTATTGCACGTACACCCAGCAAAGTAAAAATCTTGTTTTATTTTTTTATTGATTTTGCCCTTGATAGCGCTGTTATAGCAAAACTGGTCGAGTAGAGTAGAATATAATAGAAAATTCGTAGAAAATACAAGTGTTTTCTTTATAACAATTTTATTTCATTGTAAAACCCGAATATTATCCCTTATTTCCTGATCTTCACGACTAACCACAGTTTGCAACCTCTGGGTCCTTACAAGAGTCATGTAAACCAATATTTTATCGATAATAAAATTTTAATTTACGATGGTCCCTAATTGGACATAATTGAAATTATTTATACGGAATTTTCCTCGTACCTAACGTTTTAAAGCAAACATTTGCCTTTGTTAGGAAATTGAATTTTTGTTACAATTTATGCGGCACTTTTGGGACTACAAAAAACTTTTATTCCACGAGTTCTCGACTGGCCGCCGCGTACTTAATTGAGTTTTTTAGTTAACAAGGTCTTTTGGATGGCTTTCATGAAAAAACATCAAAAAAGGTTTACACTAGTGAAGTATGGTTAAAACATAATAACGAAAGATCGGAATAGGTAGAGTTTTTAAGTAGATACATAGATCGTAACATGGATATGCCTATCAGAAATTCCGGTATCGCTGGATTTAAAAATTAAAGTGTAGCGTTTTTTTAAATACGCATATTTTATACAAATATAATTTATACAAATCATAAATTTATACAATAATATAAAAACTTGCAAAAATGTTTTAACGTACCTATTTGTCGTTTCTTACTTATCCGTACTATTAAATGCGAAAGTGTGTTTGTTGGTTTGTCTTCTTTTCACGCAGTAACGGATCGAAGTGATTTTTTGCATAGAGCTATTTTCGAAATAAAGGGCAGGAAACGGGGGTGGTTTACGCTACTTAGTTTTTAATTTTATTTATATTTCTATTTTACTCGAAAAAGGGTGAATAACTTGAAAACACAAAGGCTCTCTCGTCCAAAATTGTTATATCAAAACAAAATTTAATGCTTTGTACCTTTAGGGTACGTAGCTTATCAATAAACCCAGAAATAACAGGATTACGAATACATGATGCGTGTCGTATGTAATGCTTTGTTTGATCGTTAAATGTTGTTTGGTATTTGTCTCTGCATCTGGCTCCGTGTCAACATCATAGGATCCCAGTTTGTTGGTCGTCGGTCGGTGTCCAATTTTGACAAGTTTATGTTGGCTAACATAGCTAGGTCATTAAAACAGCAACATCCGCTGTATCCTGTCCTATATCGAGCAAACATTGAATATCACAGGCTTATCGAATGTTGGTTTAAATTTGCTGTATCAAAACGTTTGTTTTTCGGGCCAAGGGGAATTTTGGGGTAATTTTATACACACTTCGATATTCCGCTTCCAATGTTTTTTCAATTTATAATACATCATCACGACATGAATTCCCGAGGGGATGTCAAAGTGTGGGCTGTGAAATGAAAGTCACAGTCCACATTCGTACACCCACGTATCACCGATAATTATTACGTCCCAGCGTGAGCCCTATTGCCGTACTTCAGACACAAAATATAGACCTACAGCTTTTGTGTCAGCATGCTTTTTGGTTTTACTTTAAAGAGCTGTTGAGGGCCTGCAATCTCGACAAACATAGCGAACGCTATCCTAGCCATTTCTTTTTTTTTTTTTTTTTTTTGTTTTATTGAGAACACAAACAGTCACACAGAAATCTTAATACATTTAAAAATAGTAAAGAATAGACCTGGAGGTTCCTGAAATTAACAATCAAAACAAATACACTTAATTAAGAAACAAAGTTACAAAAATACGTAAACAACATAAGACATAAACACAAAAGGCACATCACACAGACATCAAAATGGATTTTGAATACTAAATATTATGACAAAGTGAATATTGTAGTTTTAAGATAAGATTAACACATTATAGTTTAGATATTGCTTTAAGAGCATTTATTTTAAAACATTGGTGGCTTAGGGCGAACAAGTCTAAATCTTGTAAGTTCTTATTATAAAATTGTAAGCTGCGTCTGAAAAAGGTGTGTTTAGCGTAATTTGTACCAGCAAATTTAACATAAAACAGGTTACCAGAACGTGAGTAGGACTTAAGAGGGACCTTAAATAGAACTTTCTCAAGTAGTGTAGGTGAGTCAACTTGGTTATTGACAAGTTTGAACAAAAACGAGACATCAAGTATTAATCGTCGGTGCTGTAAAGATGGCAAGTTATTTCGCTGGGCACTTTCAACATAACCCTTAAAGAAATGTCCAGTACGATAGTCCAGAATTTTCAGAAATTTATTTTGGACTCTTTCCACTCTAGTAATGTGCACTTTATACATAGGACTCCAAACAATGCAAGCAAATTCAAGGACACTACGCACGTACGCGAAATAAAGCATTTTATATGTCATTATCTTTTTAAAAGCTCTACCCAAACGAAGAATCATGCCAAGATTTTTAAAAGCCTTAGTAACGATATGATCAATATGGGCACAGAAATCTAGTTTGGAATCCAAAATTACACCTAAGTCTTTAATTTGAGATACTCGTTTAAGAATTTTACCGCATATCATATAATCATAATGAATTATGTTGAGTTTCCGAGAAAATGATATCGTATAGCATTTATCTACATTTAGGAATAAAACATTAAGGTTACAAAAATCAATAAATTTATTTAAATTTCGGTGGCTAAGTGATAAAAATCGATTATTTTTTAATGAAATAAAAAAATGAAAAAAGTGTTTATTCAGTAACCAGTAATACATTAAATTACAATGCTGGGGGCTTCTTTTAAGTATAGAAATACTTGTTCCAGAAGACCTCGCTCCTTCAAATCCATAGCTTAAAGTTAGTACAAGTACTACAGTTAGTGTCTTATTGTGTGAGTGGAAGTGTCTGTGTCTCTGTGAGGGTGTGTATGTGTTTGAGTGTGAGGGAGGGTGTGTGCGTGAGGTGTGTGTGTATGTGAGAGGAAAAAGGTGTGCGTGTGTGTGTGGCTTTGCGTTTGTATTGTAAATAAATTAAGTATGGTTGTAAATATGTTTCGTGTGATAGGTATATGATTCCAGTATTGTTATTATTTGTGTTGTATAAATACATTTAATATAAATTATATATGTATGCATACATACGCTGATAAGTGATATTTATAATAAACGTTAGACTATCGGCTGTAGTAGTGACTCAATTTCGTCATAGGTTTTATTTAGTATCCAATTGGTTATGATTTTTTACATTCGTGGTATTGTTTAGGGTATATATCTAAAGTGCTATTTATTGCATTATATAGACGGGCTGATTGTATTAAATATTGTTTGCTGGCATATGAAGATTTTACTGTTTTTATATTAATCACTCTATCTCTCCTTCTTTTGTTAATATGAGATTAAGTGTCTACAATCAAAACTAACGACTTAAATCGGAAGCATACCGAATTACCTTCCGATTTTAGTCGATACATTGACGATGAATACTATACAAAATCTTAAAAATGTTATTTTTGTAGCTTATGGCCGGAATTGGTAAGATAGCGATCGCGATCTTTGTCGAGACTGCAGGGCCTGGCTGGGCTGGGCTGATTGTGGAGAATCAGTGCAGGACTCATCGCCCTCGCTAGGAATTCAGAACTTTAGATCTACAGCACGCAGCAGAACAAACACCAAATGTTCCCATATGAGACCCATATCAAACCACTTTACCACAGAGGAGTTTTAAAATAAACCAATTACTCGTACAAATAAATAAAACTGTGCAGATTGTACCACTATATTTTTCATTTATTTTATAATAAACAAAACGTCGTATACATTAATATAACTTAAATAATAAAGAAAAAGACTACATATTCTCAAATACGTTTCATATACAGTCTTTCAAACTGAAGTTTATACTTCAATTCATGCTAAGATTTTACTCCTGGCCAAAAGACATTATGTTCACACGCTTTATGGAAGCCGAAACCATTTTCTCAAAATTTGATACTTGTATTATAAAAGTTTATATATTATTGACTTTATTGGCATTTTTAGGGTTCCGTAATACCTAAAAGGTAGAAAAGAAACATTTATGGTGAGACTCCGTTGTCCGACCGTCCATCCGTCCGTCCGTCTATCACAGCCTCATAACTTTAGCATCGTTAAAGAATCCTTCGCTTGCTTGGGGTTCAAACTCGGCACTCGCAACAAAAAAAAACTTTGCTCTCTTGTTGCACAAATAAATATTTCTGCATAAATAAATAAGGAAACTTTTCCACTACCTGTATCTATACTAAAAAGGGGGTCACATTTCATCGGTTAATCATTTTGAGGCAAAAATATCGTTTAATTTTAAAATAAAACAAAATAAAATAATTATAACAATAACAGTATAACTTACAAACGTTGGGTCCAACCATTGCAACATCTATTGCTACTTATTTTCTTAAATGTCCGGAGTTTAGTAATGTTATGCAAAACTAACAATTTTGTCCAGCATGCATAGTCCACTAGTTCATGGTACAACCGCAGATGGCGGTCGCGAGTAAGCAAGCGGCCAAATGTTTTGTATATGTGAGCAAGATTTGCGGTGCACGTTGAGTGATTGCTACGTGTTGAGCGTAGGGTTTGTAATTGATTGTACTAAACGTAGGTGTCTCCGTAGCTATAGACTACGCATCTATCAACACACATATGTAAAGAAGCGATGACATTGTTCACGGAAGGAATTGAGGTGGATACCAATTCTAGTACCTATAATTCAGCTTTCTGTCTATACAGTATGTAGAAATTTAAAAATCTTAATTTTGAGATAGGAAAATTGTTTCAAGAATTTTCCATCATGAATTGCTTAAAAAGTTTATGACAAATCTCTTGCATAAGCAGAGAATTTACAAAAAAACGAAAAAAAGTCTTGTGAACCAAAAATACATCTGTGTCTGTAGTATTGCCTGTTATTGTTACTTTTAAGAGCTAAAATTAATGTAGGTTTTAGTAAAACAATTTTATTATTATTTTACTGCTACACGAGTAAGTTATGTTACTTATTTATCCTTTGTTCCTGCTGCTCTGTATCTTGTCTTTGTGAGTATATCTCTCCATTGTATCGAAGTAACAAATTGATCCAATAAACTATTTTCAGTCGAACAGCGCCCGGATATTGGCTGTATAGAAAATAACTCTTTCGTGATCGCTGTGCTAATCTTAGAACGAACAATATATGAATGAGTAGATACCCCTAGTTTTGTTTTGCAAAACAATGTAATACAAAAATAAAATCTAAGTTTATTTTGTAATATAAATTTGTAGGATAGTACGGGGGATTTGAGACAATAAATGATAAATGAAACCAAATAATTTACTGATTATACTGAACAACTTTCCGAAAGAATATAAATAATTCCCACTTTTCCTTTAGTGTGAATTTTGTATGGGCAGGCCAATTTAATTTTTTGTTATAAGTTTCTTCAAGAAGTTGTTAACCATGTTCAGTGGACTATGTGGTTTCGTTTAAAGATACCTGTGTTCATTTACATCCGGTATATAAATTGACTCTCCTGCCAGACCGAACTCTAGTACTAAAATTCTAAAATTACGTTCACATCTACCTTAGAGAAACACCGCCTGTTAAGCACAGTTCAGCCTAGTTCTAGAACCTGCAGCTACGACTCCCACTGGGCCAGTTTATCTGAGCAACACGATACTCTGAGGAAGCGAATGTAGCCGCCCTCAGGATGTGTTGGGGTTGGGGTTGGTATGTTTAGTAAAAGTCTCTCAAGCGACCTTCATACAAAACTTTTTATTTGGTTTCCAAATTAATGTTTATTAAGAGCTGTACTGTGATTGGTAAGGCTAGAATAAAACTCAAGGTGTTAGAGGAAAGTTTACCCAAACATGTTTTCCAAAAACAAAACCCTAGATTATATAGTCAAAATGCAGATAACTGTGGGTCTACCGCGTAATTCTCATTTTCATCAACATTAACTAAAATACTAAAAGACGCCCGCCTAAAATGCCATCTCTTTTGCACGCATTGAATTTCGCATGCATTTGCTTGAAGTTGATACAAATGAGAATTACGCGGTAGAGCCCCAGATTACAATTTTCCGTGTATTTCATGAAATACACAGAAAAGAAACAACCGTATTTTTTTAAATATCGCCTTAATAGGTTAGGCAAAAGCCGAAGGTATTTTAATTTTTATTCGATTTTATGCATAAGCGTATAAATGAGACGACAATTTTTTTTTTGTAAGCCATCAAAATATTATGATTCTCTTCGTTTAATATTGAAGCGTTTCATAGTTATTTTGTATAGTCTTTCTAGAACCTTGTGTAATAACGAATGAAGTCACGAGCAAAAGTGTATATAACAAATTAACACTACAAATAAGTTTTTCCTAATTAACTTAGTACCCAAGATAGTTCTCGCAAGTGCATGTATGCAATTAGTAAAGTTCTTGTACTTGTAACATTGAATGCACCCGAATCTCATGCCAAGTTAATTTAAGTTTTGCATTTTCTTCTCGGGGCGATGCTTGTGGCAATGGCTAAGAGGGAATTCTTTGAAGACAGTGTCTTTTATTTTTGATTATAAGTTATTCATTTAAACTATGATATGAATCACTTTAATTTTTTTTATAGTCGTGATTTAATGATCAGACCCAGGTTTACTTTTCTTTCGGCGTTTTTATACTGCATTGATCATCTCTGTGTACAAAAAGAGTAAATAAAAAAAAGTACATGAATGTTATGTGACTATATATTTCTAATGTTACTTCTACTTGTAACAGGAATAAAAACAAGCAAATATTAGTGTCGAAAATAAAATATACTCTTATGTACTATTGAGTGTGTACAAAAATGACAGTACATATTTTTGTCAAATTTATTGTTTTATTACACCGAAACAAATGGCCAAACTATCTCTAGACAAAATCGGAGATGATCTTTATGATGTATCATTTATTTTATGTCCGTAACATAACGTGTCAGCACTACAAGGCTCGCAAAAACAAACTTCTAAGATGGAAGAAAAAATATGGCGTTTATAGCTTTTGCGCAAGTAATAGGTAGTATTTAGTTTCGAACTAGTAAATTTACTCGCAATGAACGCAAAAACTATTATCACATCAAATTTAATGTTTTTGGTGTTATATAAACTTATTGGTGGTTTGTTTATAACATACAAATGGTTTTTAAATTATTCCACAAAATATTCTCAGCGCAACCCGTCTATTTTTGTTTTTTTTTTTTTCACCAGGAAATGTTTTTCCGAGAAAGTGGTAACTGAAGTTTTTAGCTTCTGGACAAGCGTTTATTTTCTGATTAAAGTACAAAATACAAAATAATGTAAAATCTACGAAAAAAGTTACTTGGCATCATCGAAAAATAAAAAGAAACAAAAGACTTCCTTAAGCTTGTATTAAAAACATAATTTTCCGTTTACGAGTGTTTTTACCCACTCAATTGAAGTTAACCCCTTTAACTCACTTCCAGTGCATAAAGCAAACTAGTAAAAACATTAAGTTGGGAACCCTTCACTATTTTTACAAATTACACGAGTCGTTTGAGAATTTGGGATTTAGAAAGTTACTATAATCCGTGTTATATACTATTGTAATCTATATATTTAATTTAATCATTATGAACGCAACAAAAATAACAGCTTAAAGTATTTTGGAGACATTATTCAGCCCACTTTGGGGCCGGCATTAGTCGAATGAGTAAAAGATTTGACTACAGAATAACATGAAATAAAAAAATATTTATACAAATTTAAGGTTATATATACATATATATAGATATATATTATTATTTTTTATTCTTTTCATTTTTTTCCTGAGAATCTTTCAGTAACATACAACTGCTTAGTAACAAATACTATACGGGTCTTTACCCTTTCAACCGGTTAAGTTGGCAGGTTTGGTACAGCAGCTGCACTTTTTAAATACGTGCTTCACATTCTCACGCTTCTAAAATTTAGAGACGATAGTTAAACCACACTACTACACTTAAACATATTTATTTTTGTAATAAATTTAATTTTATTAATACATACAAATATAAAATAAAACTTTCGACGGACTCGGGGTCGTCCTCAGTCGAAACGTGAACGTAATAATATTTCTGTCCTAGTTGAACATAAAACATATCCCGCAACGAACCGATGCATGATCTGAGAACATACACGTTAAATAAAACCAATATCAATCTATCAGCAACTGCCCAATAAGTTACAAGGAAGAACTGGTCCAATTGGTAAACAATTTTTATTTTTGCTGCCCCAGTCCTTAAATTTTCAACTGACTATTTTCAGCAATTTTATCTTCACATTAATTTAAACATGAGAATAAATATATTATGCATACATAAGAAATAAAAAAAGTCTAAATTTGTAGGTTGGCCATTCAAGCACTGGCGCGACGTTTTGTAACCAAACTAAAAGGCGATGGGTTATTCTTGCAACAAACAACTGCGATACACATTTGCATACATATTGCTTGTGGTTCGCTTTCTGCGTCGACTATTGGAAAGGTAATAGTCGATTTAAGGGTTTCTACGTTCCTGGTAATGGAATAACGTAACACTAATAAGATCACTATGGTGTCCGTCTGTCTGTTTTTATGTCTAGACAGATTTACTTAAAGCACAGGCTTCTCTAATCAAATCATACTGAGTCACTTTTCAAAATCAAAAGACCCTCGCAATGATTGTTTTTCATATTATTGCGAGTAAAATATATAATACATAAATAGATAATCAGTAAAAAAATAGGTTTATATAATCTTAAACGTCTGTTACACTCGGCATAACATAGAAAAAAATTACTTCAAAATGGAATCGCCAAAATGGCGCATGAATTTCGCTCAAGCAAGATTTCAAAGGCGACAACATGACAGACACTAACGAAGATTTACACCATAAATGCATTCTGCCATGAATGAACTAGGGTGCATGCAGATTGATATCATTTGCTTTGATCCCACGTTTATTTAAGGCCTAAAAACGAAAATAGTAATTATACATCATTTAATTTACTGAGCCTCAGAATATAAACAAATATGATTTACAGTAAATTACATATAAATAAGAATATTGTAGCACACATCCTGTAATAAAAAGAAAGAAATGACATGTCTTGCTAAATTTCTCGCCCTTTTTCTCAGGAAGACTAATGAAATGGGAGTTAGGCAATAGTTATTTGAATTTGTGGATATATTAATAATTTGCAACATTCCGCTAAACTCTCTTACCATGCTATTCAAAATGCAGACTCAAGCACCGCCCGCCCTCCCGCATAAAACATGCATAAGCAAAAAAAAAATGTTTTTGCTGTCGTGCGGTCGGGTGGACTACACATCCCGAGGATGCCTCGTTTAGAGGCGAAACACTTGTCGATAAGTTTTCTTGCTTGTTATTTAAGATTGTTTTATTTTGTGCTCGTACTGCTTGCTTTGCTTGTGCATGTTTTATGCGGGAGGTCGGGCGGTGCTTGAGTATGCATTTTGAATAGTATGGTAAGAGAGTTTAGCGGAATGTTGCAAATTATTAATATATCCACATTTTTTTTTTTTTTTTTATGAAGCATATATATATTTTTATGAAAACATGTATATATTATAAGTATATAAATATGATATTTTGTTTAAGATTTATCTAATACAAACCTAAAATACAAAAAAAAAAATTTTTTTGGTTTAACAACATTACAAGATGTCTTTCTGATTGATAATTGTAAATTAATTGTGTAAAGCGCCCATATATCGATGAATCCACACGTTATAGAAAATTGTAAGATGATCTCCACTTTAATTTAATTAAAAAGTAAATATATATATTTTTAAGTTTAGCATAGTAAAAGGGGCAGTCTGAAAACCAGCGTTGTGTTGTTGTTACACAACATGCAACATGTCTGAGACTGTTCCTTTTGCCACATAAGTGCATAGGAATACTATTATTTAGTTAAGTATTCTAATTTAACATGTATTTTTTTGTATTTCTATGTACATCTTACATCTTGTGGCAATAAATACCTTTTGATTTGATTTGATTTGAAATTCATGATTGACTTCCGCAAAGTAACGTTTTTTTCAATAAATTTTAATAGTTATTTGTGCAACAAGAGAGCAAAGATTACGTTTATTGCGAGTGCCAAGTTTGAAAAATTAGAATCCTGCGCGTGGTAAAGGATTCAAAGGCACAAGAAACAAAATCGATTTGCTCTCGTGTGACACATACAACTTTTCACCTCACTAGCGAGAAAACACAAAATGTAAAGACACATCTTTTCGAACGAACTTATATAATTCAATGTTTTTTTTTTACTTTAAATAATACACCATATAAAAATATTGCACATAAAATGAAATTTATGGAGTGTTAACTGAATTCCAAAAGCCGTGGAAAATCGGAAAATTACGCGGCCGTTTTACTCTATCTATCCGTTACTGGTAGAAGTTCATTTGTTTATACCACTGACCTCTAGCAACAGAATGACCGTTACAAAATACAAAATGACCGTTTTTTTTGTGCCGATTCAAAGCGAACTTACCGGGAACTAAAACTGACACTTGTTATAATAGATAACGTCATTTTCAAATCTTGATCATTAGTTCCAAATACACTCACGTGACTCACTGCAGCGACCAGTGCCAAAATGTCGATAATCAAATTTCATCATTATCTGGTCGTTAATAGCCAGACTGACTACTTGTATTACTGTAAAGGTTTATGGTTTATTCGGAGTTCATAATCTATGGACATAACATATACATAGGATTTCGAGAAGTTTACCTTGTCTACACTATCCGACAAGGTGTGGGGCTGTATATAACCTCTCAATTTCTATGGAATCCATATAGAGTAAAAAAGATAGCCGCCATGCTGATCTTTGCTATCTTTCTTTCTCCTGAGCAAAGGATATGGAGATTCTGAACAATTCGCAAAAACACTTTTCTTTACTGAGTGAGCAAAATCGACTTTTGCTTACTGGTTTAAAGCAATTATTTAGCAGCAAGCAGCGTTGTTCGAGCTCGTATAGTAGTAGTAGTAGGTAATTTAATCTGTTTTAGTAGTAAGTGTCGGGAGTCTGACTGAAATGTGTGTGAAGCAAAATAGTTGTGTTTTAAGAGGCTGCTATTATCTTAAGCATTTAACAAAACAACTTACCCTACTGATCACAATGAAAAATAAACGTAATCGTGCATTAATTTTTGCTTACCTGTGTAACATACCTGGGATGTATTTGTTTTTGCTGACCAAATCTGATTAAGCTTAACAGCAAAAACAGCAAAAAAAAAAATATTTATTCATTACCACCATCATTTGGCATCAAATTATAACAAACATTGCCCCTAGGGTTAAGCAGTAACTAAACTTAGTTACTATTTACGGATCAAAACAAAGGATCAGTCGCAGTTACTCCCTACCCTGTAAACAAATTCATATTTTACAGTCAAAAACAAACTTTATCACAAGAGAATTAAGCTTACTGGCGCACAGAAGAAATGAACACGTATATTGGTAGGTCAGTGACATACAAGTAAGCACAAAATGAAATGTCGCAAAACCCGGCATTTACTTGACATCTGGTTAATTCTAAAATATCGTATTTTATACTATTATTTATAATTATCCATCTATCCATAGAAATAAATAAAGTTTAAGTATATGTCTGTGATTTCGAAATAAAGGTTTTTGTTAAGCTTTATCAAGTAGTATTAAACTAAATAACCATAATTTATCACTTTTTAAATGTTTGTCCGTCTATTAGTATGTTGGTCCAGGCTAATTTCCAAACTGGCTGAATCGATTTTGACAGGACTGTCATTGGCAGGTTGTGGATTTTTTAAAGAATATTCTGACATCTGACAAACCAATTTTTATATGACTTTCATTCGCAGAGAGAGGACTTTTCAGAGAGAAATTTGACATCCGTCAGTTTTGACATCTGTCACCAAAACTGGCGGCACCTAGGAATTATTGCGCCTTGTCCCATAATTGTTTCCATAATTATTTTGCATGAATTCTTAACAAATCAATCGATAATGTTCTAATATTCTTCTTTCGATATTTTAAAACGTGGCTGTGCTGTGTGCATAGTTTTTTTTTTTCGTCATTCTCAAACATACAAACATTTACTCGCCCCTGTTTCCCGGAGTTAATCATTCCCATGATACATTTCCGACTTTTTGCAAGTTTTAACGTCAATTTGTCATAAATAATGCGAAAGAATATGCTAACTTTCATTAGACGGTATTTTAGCCAGACACAAAACTCCTACATTTGTTTTATCCAGTCTCAGATAAAATATCTATTCATAGATTTATAAATGGAAAAGAAATCCGATATTGAAGCGATCTAAAATTTTCTCAGAAAATCAATAAACTTACCTTAATAATGCACTTAATTATCTGCTTTATATTATCATTAAGATGAACAAATAACACACTCACTAAAATAAGCACTTAAGGTAATAAATTAACCAATGGAATCAGATGCCATTAAAAAATAATTACTTAAATAAACCTTTGAATAAAATCTTCCTACAAACTCTATTAGGTAAATGTACAATTTTCTGTTTCAAGACACTAATGAGCAACTTTCACAAAGATGCCAAGCGTGAACATATGCGAACTACTTTGAATCTGAGATTATATTTGAAACTGAGGTAGACATGCTTGTGATTTTAATAGTAGATTGTTATACAAGGGAGATAATTGATCAATACCCGACATATTCAGACAAACTAGCGAGTGAGGGTGCTTATACTTCGAGGCTGAAAGTGATCATTTGCACCCAAATTGAATACTACTTTTCATTACTTATGCGAGGAAATAAAAACAGACAACAAAGTACAAAAAAACTAAGGAGAACAGATATTTTCCATTGCTATTTAGCTAGACGGACGACTTACCTGTAATTGATTGCAAAAGAGCATTGTGCGATTGTTTGACTTATTTATTTATTTATTTACACAAGAACCTTATACCTACTTACAGTTTTATACCAACTCGCAGGTTAAGACAATACTACATAATATAATATAATTAAATTACATATATTTCTACTTATATAATTATCCTTACATAATTAACTAATTTAAAAAGTTACGCACACTTGCAGAAAATTTTGCGAGTGAGATGTAAAAAATGTCTACTTCTTGGCACTGAGCGATTAGTTCATTGAAAAGTGTACACGCATGGAAAGTGGGAGCGTAATGAGCATGCATGTGCATGCAGCACACCCGTCGCGAAGAAGGAGCGCCGCCGCAGCATTGCGTATCGCGACTTACATCCCTGGGGCTGTAAATCGAACGTACATCCCGTATTTCAAGTTAATTATTTGCCTGTTTTGTTTTTCCGCCAATTTTCGCTTGGTTTTTAGTATTTTCACTATATCTCTGCAAATAGTTAATAAAATCTAAAGCGGTTCTCTTTTTCTAAAACAAGAATTTTTTTTCCATATCATTGAAAGAAAAAAGACAGTTTTTTTTTTTTATGTTTACGGGATAAAGTGCACAGAGAAAAAAAATATATATATGTGTATACTATATATATAAATATAATTAAAAAAATAGAAATAAATAAATGAACAATAATAATAAAAATAAAAAAATAATTTACCCATAACGAAACATTTTTTTTGTGTAGGCCTAAATGTAGAGTCAAAAAATACTACCTATATTTTTATTTTTTTTATTTTTTTTTATTTAATATTGTAGCAGGCTATCCAACCACACCCATATTGTATATAATATTATATAATTACGACTCATACTTTGCATTTCAGATTTCAGGATATTCAGGATATAATTTAGAGGGTAAATACGACTTACTTTCAGAGCATTGTGATGATTTTTTAAATATTGCGTTTGCTATCGCGAAACAGTACATCTTTAAAAGGTTAGTAATATTTTGGTCACGTATGACCCGGTACAATTTGTATCTGGTGGATACATTATATATTTAAACCAAACGTGAAAATTTTAAATCTATGTACATAATATAGTATGGAGTTAAAAAAATATATAGATATATATGTATATAGGTAATACATGGATTTATGGATTTTCCTGGAATGATTGGTTTGGAAAACGGTGATTTCATGTTGGTTTAATAAAGCCATAGAACAAATAAAACATAAAATGATGAATGTGTGAACTGTTTTTTATTCCATAAAAGTACGGACTTATTTTATGTAACGTATGAAATATTAAATTAATTAAAGGTACAAACGAAGTAAATGCTTCAAAACCATGTTTTTTTATAATTTATATAATCGGGTCTACCACGATCAATTTTTTTTTCTTTTTTACGAAAAGCACAATCGACGTTTCGACGTTTTGAGTTTCCCGTAGACCACGAGACAAGCAACTGCCTCGAAACGTCGGGTGTCATTTTCGTAAAAAGTAAAAAAAAAATTGATAGCGGTGGACCCGGTTATATAATATATTGAAATGTGCACAAAACGCGAGAATATAAAACGTTTCTTTTACAAATAATCGTTGCTGCGGCGTTACAAAGTTTGCAACTTTTGTACACATTGCTGGCGGATGAAATAACCGCATATGAAATTACAAAATACTTTGCTTTTGCAGACGCTCCGCGTGCAGACCACAGACTTAAATACTTTTCCTTTTATAGAAGTGACATATTTTGTAGTGCTTTTAGTTATTCAATCCGCCAATGTAGTATTTTTTCACTAACAAAGGCGTCATCTTTCAGGTTAAAAAATACTCCGCCACTCGAACAAAACAACAAAAATGATTAAAACTTTTCAGTTCAATAATTTTGTTTAGATACCTATTAATTGCAATACATCCAATAAAATAATATTTAATCTCAAAAAAGCTTTTACATTCATAAATTAAATAGATTTCCTTTAAGCTATTTGATTAAGTTCCTTGTCATAATTGATAAATAATATGTGTATAAAGTGTTTGTAGGTTATTAAATTACTTCAAATGCAGATATTTGTTATTTTACAATAATTGTACTACAATTATACTAATGCTAGTTTGAATTATTGAAACGTTGAAAAAATATACGCATTTTTTTCATTTATAAGTTTAAACATATATTATTATACTTACACATTTTTTTGATTTCTTCGTGGTATGGAACGAGCCCGAAGGAAGTACAAAATTTAGTCTACATCTGTATATCTAAGTATACTTAAAGAATGGATTAAAATCAACTTCTAAACCATGTTAAAATATACATTAATTTAAACCACATACTCTACGAGCCATACTAAAAAATTAACAAAACTACCCTAGCAAAAGAACGTATCTACTAAAAATGATGTATAGATTTTATTCATTGCTTTAGGAATCAATGAAACCGGGAGAAAATGTGCTTTTATTTCACAAAAAGTATCTTTTTATTTTGAAGAACCAGGTACAGAGTTGAGAAGCCAGACACATTAACCTTGAGTGAGTATTTGCGAGGATGAAGCGTCGACTTTAGATGCACAGAAGAATTTTACGAGAAAAGTGGAAAGGCTAACTTTACCCCAATGTGATGAAGCCGGTAATTTTCGTTCACCGGGTGAAGCTAAAACCGAGTATTAGCTTCGTCCGGTGAACGACAATGCTTTATAGACTGTCGTGCGTACGTCAATTGACGCTACTAATGACGCTCGTATGGAATATGTATAATACACTGTAGGTGACTGTAAATATTCACCTATCTTGTAGATGTATGTATGCAACAAGATAACGTTAACAAGACAAAATTAGAATATTTCCTGTTTCCTATATTTTTTTAATGGTTGTAAGGTATGAGTGCTAGGATTATTGACTTAAAATGTCACTTTGCAAAACTTAACTGTATTTGAGCCCCGAATTTTTTAAAATTGAAAATTTTACTGATCCTCCTTCGATGACCAACCTCAGCCGCTACAGCTCGCACGGGTGCCCGTGTATGTTTCACCTAAGGGTCAAAGGGCTGCACTTCCCGCAGCGTAAGAGCAGTTGCGGAAGTCCAACTTAGTGAAAGACACCCACGGTAATCAGACAAGATTAGGTGTCCAATTATTTTGGACAACTGTATTACAAAACTCATCGACTTTCGCAATAACGGTGGAGAATACCATAGGGGAGGGGCACTCCTCCCCTTCCCTATCCCCTAAACGCACCCCTCTATTCATCGGCAAGGTGCTTGCCCTTCCCGCGATAGTCAAAGATAGATCAGAGCCCACGTCTGACATTAATTTTTCTTGAAAGTTTGTTTCTCACAGATTTTTCTAACCTGTTTGCACTTTAAAAATAAACATTCGATCGTTTTATTTAAACGAATCGTTGTGTTCCAAAACGACGTCATGAAAAGCCATAACGGGAGAATGGTTACATAGAATGGTCTTTTACCGACTTCGGTAGAAGGCGAACATCATGGACTAGAAATATAAGAGACTGGCTCGCAATGGAAAGTACAGAGGAACATGAAAGAAGATGAGACAATTAGACAATGATTGCCGACCTCCAGGATAGAGATGGCACTTGATGATGGTGGACAAAATGATTGACGACTCACCTCAAACCTCTTGTATGGTAACGTAAGCCGATGTTCCATTGTGCGACGACACTTTCCTTCAGGAAGTGGCAGTGGTCACGTATAAAGACGTATCACGTTTATTTTTTATAAATATATTTAAAAAAACATTTAACAGAATGTACCATGTCATGTCTATACTTTGTTTGTCCCATAAACGCCATAGTAAACTGGCTACATTCAGGCATTGCAGTCACATACTGGAAGGTAAATTATTTTAACAGAACATTTTATGAGAAATTTAACATAATTCTGTAATTAAGTAACCGCCTACAATAATTATTTGATTTGGGTTTAACTGGATTCATGACGGATTCTGAGAATTTATATATACGATACGAGTGAAATAATTTTTAGGGTTACATAAGTAGCCGAAGTCCCGGTTCCGTAATCTGTTCTCGGTCACAGTGCGCAACAGCTTCAACCGTAGAAGGTACCCAGTCGAAATTTTTAGAGAATACGTGTTAGAATGAAACATGATTAAACCCCTCGTAAGTATAGTTTCGGTACATTTAAGTATTAAAAGGCCCCTTAACGTCTGAATTTTTCTTAAGATTCATGCAAAAGGTAAAAACTGATTTTGAACAGATAACTTCTTTACATAATTTTTTTTTCATAATTATTATTTATCAACCACTTACTATGTCTCTGTACAGCTCAAAAAGCAACATTTTATGAAAAAACATCATCATAGCAGCAGCTGTCAGGATATCGTGAATATTGCCTCGTTTTTACGCAAAGTTGTATAATTTTTGTCTTAACTGTAAATTAAAAAGAGAGAGATACAGACGTCGTTCATGTAAAGAAGACTAAGTTTAAACACTTTTCTATGAATAAACAGTTAGCGTTTCGTGAAAAACAGTTTTCACAATTCCAGCGCTTTTGTAATATCTCGCCATCTTGCACCTCTTGATAAAAGATGGGTCAGAGTGCGGTGTAAGAGGAGAAGAGAAACATATTTAAAGATACGTGCAAAGTTTCATTGAGATCAATATGGCTGCTGAGCGGTATGTCCCACTTAAAGTATATTAATTGCAACTAGGTTTGTCTATTTTAAAACATAGTCGACCGAAATGAAAAAGGTAAAATAAGTATGTAAATCAATAGATCGCAGTCAACTTTGAGGCTCGGGTCCATTTGTGAAATGTGATCTGTTCTTTTATAATTGTTAAGGCGATATTGAGAATAAAGAAGGTTAAAACTTTTAAACAATCGGCACGATTTTTAGCAAACTGCAAACATTTTCAGCGCAACAAAACGAAAATACGTGCAAGGCGTTATCACATATTGGGTTCCCATTTTGTGCACAGGGATATAGGATGTCCCGGCGTACTAGAAGACACTCTTGGCATAATATCAAGTTACTTTAGCAGCATTATTACAAATTTCATCCAGATGAAAAGCTTTAAAGGCGTTATGTATAAAACATGGAAACCCTGTAACTTTCATAAATTTTTATAAACTTTTAATGAAGGGTATTGAGGTTCGAGTTACTAACAGCGGATTCTTAGACAGATTTTGAAAAACCTGCCTTTTTCTAATTAATCGGAACAGAACACTTGAAAAATCATGTTGTGTTCTATGATTGATAAAATAATTGGGTCTCTAGCAGTTTTAGGATAAACTGGGCCAATCGCAGCGCAGAATCGTAATAAACAAACACTTCCTTATAATAGTTTAAATACATATTCATGATTTTCTGGGGGGAAGTGATTTTTTTTCGCCTTTTTTGAAGTGGTTCAGTTTAATCAGTAGATCGTGTGGTTAGATTTTTTTGAGCATGTCATTATTACATGGTGTACATATAAGGCAGAACTTCATGGAATTTATTTACCGATAATATTATAAACTTAAACATAATTTATAATTTAAACAAAATGGCTCACCTTAATGTATATGATCGAGATAGCCGATGAGCCGAGCAGTTTCAGCAGATTCAGACTGCCTTAATCAGTAGGCCCACCATGAGTTTTCGATACACGTAAGTGACTGCGTAAAATATTTATATGAGAATTTGCAAAAGCCTCTTGTAGTTTACGAGAGGAACTATAATTTTGCATACAATAGTAGATTTTGATTCAAGTGCGAGATGGTCGATATTTCAAGCCACGACTGATTTTTTTTGCTGAGGCAAAAAACAGTCGGGACGAGACATATCTACGCTCGCATGTGAATCAAACGATGTTTTTAATAAATCTGTGAAAACGACATAAAACAATGACAAAATTACAAGCTGATATTACATACACGAGAACCTTTTGTGCCAAGTCTGAATTGTCTCGCAGTCTGACACTGTTGCCAATGTTACAAAACAAAACAAACGTGTCTTTTTGATAATAATTTCTAAGAAAGATTCAATAGAATATAAATTTTATTATGACGTGTAAAATCGTTAATAATTTATACAACATCTTTTACATTTTAACATATTTAATTATATAAAATATTGAAAATACTCATCCTAAATAAGAAAAAACAGTTTTTAAGTTTATCCGGTTATTTTCAGAAATACCAACATAACGAAATGTAAAGCTAGTCCACAGTCTTCCTATCTTTTTATAAAAAGTCTGTTACGATTTTCTTAAATGAATGTATGCTAAAGTATTTTTTGCCAAAAAACGGTATCGATGGCACATCACATCTTAAAATTGGATATATATCATGATTTGCCTAGGCATGTCATATTTCTGCTAAAACTACATAAACTAAACTTGCTCCGCTCCGCTTTTCTCGGCTCGCAAATTTTTTTTTACATGTAATCCCACCTATTTTTGACTTTTTGGTGAAACATTTTTGATTTAATCTTTTACGATCTGCCCACGACATTGACAACTTTTCAGCTCGCAAGTCTTGTAAATAAATAGGGAAAGTATTTCATGAGTGAATTAGCTTTGAATTATTAAAATAGATTTCTCAGAAGTAAGCAGTCCTATTTAATTTCGAGCAGTTTAATTTACGTAATTAGCAACAGTAATTACAAAGCTTAAGTATGAATAAATGTTTGTACATTATGTATTATGAAGTTGTAACGACGACATACATAAACATTATAGAGCTTGTTTTGGATCGTTTGATAAGAAAATGCTAACTAACGTACGGCGTTGTCAGTGAAGCTTTACCACGGATAAACACAAAAGTTTTCTTTGGACTCTAACTAATTGGGACCTTTTATTTTAAAACAAACAAACTGAAATAACCGATTAGGACATAATAAAAATAATAATTCCTAAAGATTAAAAATTCAGCCAAAATTGCTGTCGTGTTTGAAAAGAGTACCCAGGATACTAGCGGCATTACCTCTTTGGATTGCTAGGCCTATTCTTTGGCCCTGTTATGCACCAGCAACAAATATAACAAATATTTAAATAAGAAACAAATTAAAAAAAAAAACCTCGGGACAAGTTTCAAACCTGCGACCTTTTGATTTAATGACAAGTGTGCTACCGATTGCGCCACTAAGGTTCTCACCCTGGACCGTCGAAATTTTCAACCGTACCATATATATTCTATTTATATTTTCTGCCTGTATACCGAGTTTTGTAACTACTTTATACAAGATGTTAAGATGAAGTTGCGGAAGCCGGAATCTGGTGATAGTACTAGTCTATACGAACAACTTTCACTATTGAGCAAACCCTGGAATCGTGAAGAAATATCAGCTATTCCATGGAAAAGTTACATAGCTACCGGACCAAAATGTACGAGACAACTGTTTTATTTTTCTCGATTTCACAATTTTTTTTTATGATAATTAACTAATTTCTTTAAAAACGAGTATAGACGAGTTCTATCGCCAGTTTCCGACTTCCGTAACTTTATCTTAACACTCTGTATATTACTCTTGCACATATTAACGCTCAAGAGGGCATTTTGTGAATTTCACACCTTGTTCTAAGAAACAGATGGCGCTGTCGTCGTACTCTAATAAAATAATATTGAGAGTATACAAAGCGATAGATTTCGCTATCATGAATAATGCTACAGTTTGTCTAGTAACACCTATAAGAGCGCTGAATAAATAAACAAATGCTTACTAACTTGGTATTTTATAGAAACCTTCTTTACGTAAACAAAAGCTTTATTTTACAATCAATCTTGTCTAACAGTTCTTTTAAGAGGCCGATCTAGATAATTTGTCAGTTGTGAGACAAGAAACATCGATCAAGTCTGTAAAAGAGACCCATCGTTCTTTCAGACGTATTTATTTAAAGATTCGATTGCTAAAGGATGTCCATTTTATCAGATCTTTGTCAAACGTTATAAGTAAGAGACGATAGCCAATTTTCATTTAAGGATATTTTTTTTTCAGTTCTTGTAAAAAATAGCATTTACCTAATTGCCGACAAAACCGAAATTGCTCGAAATTTTAGCACCGTAAATTTAATTTTAGATTTCTATTTATTTTATGGTACATTACTGCTGCGATCTATAATGACTGCGTTGCTGGCAACGCTGATGATAACCGAAAGCGCAACTCCAGGCCTACAAAGCGTGGTCAGCATTGCAGGCCTTGATAGACAAGCTGGAATAAAAGCCAAGACCGAAGGTCGAGGCTTTAATAACGTGGACAGCAAGTGCTGCAATAACGAGCAAGCTTCAAGCTCGAGGCCATCACAGCGTTGCCAGTAACGCAGTCATTGCGGATCAAGACTTGTATAGTGCTTTACTCAAAAATGCTTGTAATGTGGTCAATTACATCTGGTTATTTTTTAAACAGAGTCGAATGAGGTGTGTCTGGATCCTAGCAGGTCTAAATCTGTAGTCTCCGCCTACCCTTCTGGGAGACAGGCAGGAGTATATGTATGTATGTATGTATTTTTGAAACAAAACTCTACAATCTTCAAAGTGCTTAAAACTCGCCAGCAATGAAAATCCATACAACTTTGCTGGCGCCTATTCAAGTAGCGCGGAAAGGTCGACTTTGCTCAAAGAAAGTTGTCAAAATAATGACCATATCATAAGCATTTTTGAGCAGAGTATTATAATTTTATTTTTCAAAGTGAAACTGATAAAAGTTTCTGTATCATGTTTCTGAAGGTTCTTAAACTGTGGGTTTATATTTGTGCCCAAAGTACGGCGATAAAGCTCTCCGTCCATTATACTGGTAATAACCATCGATTTAACGTGAGTATATGAGACCGCGGTCTGAGACTTGAACTCATAGTTCATATTTGGAATCATTTAAAACCCCTTGTATTATTATTATTATTATCATTTTTATACTCCTACCACATCTCGGGACTATGCAGCCCCGGACCTTTGGGAGGCGTGCATGGGGCCGAAGCCAACACGTAGGGGCCCTTTAAATAATTTTATCTAAATGTGATGTGATACCAACCGACGATTATTCCTGTACGCACTGTAGGAGTGCACCCAAGGACAACCCCCGGTCTGTGTAGGACTATTGTAAGGAATGAACACGAAGGAAATCAGACCATTGCGTTGATGTGCTAGTGGACTGGATATCTGGGACTATGGAAGGAACTATGGCACCTTCCCGATCTATGTTAACAACACGGAAAAATGGGCAGGCGGAGACTCGTCAACTAAATTAAATGTGCCCCCCAAACGATCGCTCGCACTGAGAGACAAGGGGGCAATATTTGCTCAGCGGCTAAAGGGTGAAGAGGTAACACTGGACTTTAAATGACAGTCACTTGCTCCCTTAGGGTCCAGCATCATGTGCCTACTCGCCACTTACGTTTCACATCCACCCTTTGAGCATATAGCTCTTGCTACTTCACTCTGACCGACCTCCCACGGCAAGCCAAAGGTGGAGGATCTGTCCCTCGTCATTGTTTACTCCAGCCGGCTAGCAAAGGCAAGCCGAAAATGAGGAACAGGACCTTCCCCCGGGAGCACGTTTGGGTCCGTGGGGTCGCTACTACTCAACAGCTCGCCTCAAGCTTCCCTGCGTTATGCCATTGCCCTGTTAGCCGTATAAGTTTTGTACACGTTGCCCGCCTCTCACGTGGCCTGATGTTTGGTTCGGACTTTTATTTCTAGCAAGTAGTTTCTAGTTTCGATATGTAATTGGACAAACGGACAGACAGAAACGCAGATACGTTTTGCCAATTACCGTTATTTTTACGGAATCCTAAAATAATAAATAAAATTTCAATTTTATAATAACATTATAATTATAATAACAATATCAAATATAATACCAAATAAATTTTGCGAGTAACTATGTAAGTAACTTAGACTTGTTATGCTCGTATATTTCGTAATTTGAAGGTCAAAAAGCTTTTCTTGTAACAATTTGTTACCAACCTTGTTCCGACAAGGATAAATGTGTAAACCCTGTCTCTACCTTTTGTGTGTTATAAGATTATACCTCACATATTTAAGATTACACCTTTTTTCAGAGATCAAAGGTAGGTTACTGGCTTAAGGTATACGTCGACTGGCCTCATTGCCGCAATGCACACACGGCACGCAACGGATTGAACGGAATTCGCTTAGATTAAATTATGTAAAGGTGTGTTAATTCGAAAACTATTTAGAGATTTAGGTTTAATAAGCCATATTTTACAACTTGTGGTCTAAATAACGTAGTAAGTAAGTTATTGCCTCCTTACCGCACTTGTTACATAAACTATTATTATGAAAGGTTTGCGCAGGCCATAAAGTTACGTTAACTTTAAACATTACGCAGTGGAAACGTATAGACAGACACCGAGATTTTGCGAGATTCCATTTTTTTTGCGTAAAAACTGCGTGGCGTAACGACATAAATCCCTGAGGAGGTGTCAGAGTTGTTCCCAAGTGTAAACTTTTAAATATTAGTCACATTCCACATTTGATACAGCCGCTTTTTACCGACGATTATTCCAAACGTAATGGGTGGTGAGCCCTATCGCCGTACTTTAGGCCAAAATAGGAACGTGCCTCCCAAAGCAAGCAAAACGAACACAAAGCAGGTGAGCCCTATCGCCGTACTTTAGGCCCAAATAGGAACGTGTTTCCCAAAGCTAGCAGAACGAACACAAAGCAGGTGAGCCCTATCGCCGTACTTTAGGCCCAAATAGGAACGTGTCTCCCAAAGCTAGCAGAACGAACACAAAGCAGGTGAGCCTTATCGCCGTACTTAAGGCCCAAATAGGAACGTGCCTCCCAAAGCAAGCAGAACAAACACAAAGCAGGTGAGCCCTATCGCCGTACTTTAGGCCCAAATAGAAACGTCTCTCCCAAAGCTAACAGAACGAACACAAAGCAGGTGAGCCTTATCGCCGTACTTAAGGCCCAAATAGGAACGTGCCTCCCAAAGCCTTATGACCGTACTTTAGGCCCAAATAGGAACGTGCCTCCGAAAGCTAGCAGAACGAATACAAAGCAGGTGAGCCTTATCGCCGTACTTTAGGCCCAAATAGGAACGTGCCTCCCAAAGCTAGCAGAACGAACACAGAGCAGGTGAGCCTTATCGCCGTACTTAAGGCCCAAATATGAACGTGCCTCCCAAAGCTAGCAGAACGAACACAGAGCAGGTGAGCCTTATCGCCGTACTTTAGGCCCAAATAGGAACGTGCCTCCGAAAGCTAGCAGAACGAACACAAAGCAGGTGAGCCTTATCACCGTACTTTAGGCCCAAATAGGAACGTGCCTCCGAAAGCTAGCAGAACGAATACAAAGCAGGTGAGCCTTATCGCCGTACTTTAGGCCCAAATAGGAACGTGCCTCCCAAAGCTAGCAGAACGAACACAGAGCAGGTGAGCCTTATCGCCGTACTTTAGGCCCAAATATGAACGTGCCTCCCAAAGCTAGCAGAACGAACACAAAACAGGTGAGCCTTATCGCCGTACTTTACGCCCAAATAGGAACGTGCTTCCCAAAGCTAGCAGAACGAACACAAAGCAGGTGAGCCTTATTGCCGTTCTTAAGGCCCAAATAGGAACGTGCCTCCCAAAGCTAGCAGAACGAACACAAAGCAGGTGAGCCTTATCGCCGTACTTTAGGCCCAAATAGGAACGTGCCTCCCAAATGCTAGCAGAACGAACACAAAGCAGGTGAGCCTTATCGCCGTACTTAAGGCCCAAATAGGAACGTGCCTCCCAAAGCAAGCAGAACGAAAAAAAAGCAGGCGAGTGCTCTACCACTCAGCTACAAAGGCGGTTTTTAGTGTTTCTACCCAAAGTGTAACCAACGAGTCCCTATTACTAAAACTCCGCTCTCCGTCCGTCTGTCACCAGGCTGTATCTCATAAACCGTGATAGTTAGACAGTTGAAATTTTCACAGATGATGTATTTCTGTTGCCGCTATAACAACAATACTAAAAACAGAATAAAATTAATATTCAAGGGGGCTCCCATACAACAGACATGTTTATTTTGCCGATTTTGTAGATAATGGTACGGAACCCTTCGTGCATGAGTCCGACTCGCACTTGGCCTTTTTTTAAATCTTGCAAAGTGAACAAAACTATTGTTTTTTTTTATCCTTCCTCTTACGAAACGATTTCTGAAACCATTTTAATTTTTATTCTCCCTAAGAGATTAGGGAACAGGGCAATTCTGAACATTAAGCGACCGAAGCAGGCCGCGACAAGTACGAAACTGTAATCTTGTTGGGAAAATTTTAATAGCAATCGTTATAACAATGACATTATAAGATTAGAATCACCCTCCTAATGTTTTACGTTGCAGAGAGGCCACAGTCTAAAACCTTGCACTTAGTTTTATTTAAAGTGATTATTTTCTTCCTAGTTCTGCTCTCATTTTAATTACTAAGACGAGGCCTTCCTTAGGAACACTGTGGCTTTGCAATTATAACCCGTAGACTCACTTTCATAAAGTTGAAAATCGCGTGCGCCAAAAGACGCGCGAAACGATTCAGAACGAGACTAATTTTAAGATTAAAATCGACTAAAATTACAAACTTACATTGGTTAATAAACAAGATTTTTTTATTGATAGTAAAATTTGACACATTAAAATCAAATTGATTAAACGCAAAACCAAAAAAACACTCAAAAAGAGACTATTTTCAAAAATAAAATCTATCGTGCGAAAGTTTTCCAATTAGGTAACTTACTTACTACGTAAAGACAAAGGTTTGAAAAAACATAATATATACAACGTGTAACAGAAAAGTGTAACCATATTTGAAGAGCGTATTCAGTCAATGGTATAATACAACTTTTACTATGGAAGAAACCCTGTATATCGAAAATAAAATCAACTTTTTCATAGAAAAATACAATGCCGCTTGGCTGAAATGTATGGAAGGGCAGATTTTTTTTTTTGGATTTCAAGGTTGGCTCCATAGTAAAAGTTGTTCTATACCATTGACTGAATAAGCTCTTCAAATATGGTTACACCTTTCTGTTACACCTTGTATAAGTTTCATATTGATTGCGTCTGTGGTAGATTCAGTAAAATCGGTCAAAAACTATTGAAACACGAAGGCCTTCTCTTAACTAGGAATATCAAACTTCGGACGCATCTTTACGGACATTCACATAAGTGAG
This sequence comes from Ypsolopha sequella, assembly GCA_934047225.1. Lineage (NCBI taxonomy): Eukaryota > Metazoa > Arthropoda > Insecta > Lepidoptera > Ypsolophidae > Ypsolopha > Ypsolopha sequella. Next base: position 29,237,422 of record OW203987.1, read on the forward strand.
CATCACTGTATAGGACGTGTGCGGACTAAACTGGTTACATACTAAAGAAGGGGAAAGCTAAAAAGACCGGAATAGAAGAGCTTGTGTGACTAGATTGATGGATATGGAAGAGGCAAAATAGGTGTGTCAGGGTCATACCAGATAGAAATCTGTGGGTTTTTTCTAGCCCAGGCGTGTATATATGACGTATGTATGTATATTTTTACTAATTTTATAAAGAATTAGACACTTAAATAAAATTTCACCACCAGACAATTTTTGTACAACATTTTGCACGATGAGAGAGTTAAAAACTTCTGTCACAAAAACATACAACAATATTTTGAGTAAGCAGCTTTAACAAAGTTGTAGTAACAAGCTTAAACTCAAACATTGTTGCACCGAGCTTAACGACACGAGTTTGACAACCTCCACGTGAAGCTAAAACGTGAGTTACGGGTGAGAGTTACGACAATCTTCGTCCTCAAATGAACGTTATTATACATGGAAATATACACCGACACGACATGAATCCCCGAGGGGTGTCAGGAATGATTTGAATATAGACTGTGAAATGCAAGTCACAGTCCATACTTACACCAAGTTTTACCGAAGATTATTACGTCACATCGTGATGGGGGGTAAGTGGTGAGCGCTATCTAAACGCTATCTAAACTCTTATAAATTCAAAAGTAGCGGAAGTGCAAACAAAATTTGAGAGATATTAACACTTCGGCGTAACACAACTTGACTGAATTAACAAGACTAAACTTAATTTAGGTGTTCAGTCCTTTTCTTTCTGTATCGAAAAGACAAAGACGGGACCCTCAAAATAAGGTTAGTCTTGTCAGTTGTGTTGCGTCGAATCGACACCATTATAAACTTAAATTGAAAACCAATCACTTTTAGAAACCCATATGGGTATAACTGTGCAATAATACGAGTATACATAGAAAAATCTATTAGGAACAAATTATCTGAAAAAAAAAAATTCTTTCTGGTATCTTTATATATCACTATGACCGACGCTCTCCACAGCCGCAACAGTCGCCGTGACCGAACTCGGTCGGATGAATCATCATCATCATATCACTAAAATAAAATTTGGCAGCCCTAATCTCATTACCTAAATTTGATTATCCTGCGACATATGAATAAACAGTTCCGTTAGTGACTGACTGACTGATTGACTGACTGACTGACCGACTGACTGACAGGACAATCAGATAACGCACAGCCTAAACCGCTAAAGGTAGAAACATGTAATATGTAGAACATACTGTTTTTGAATGTTGGATGAAGAGATGCACTAAGATGTGATTTTTTGAAATTACTCCATAAAACGGGGTGTAAACTTTTGAATAGAAAATACGTTCCCGAGTACAACAACTGTTTAAATACAAAATCAACTTGAAGTCATGGGCGTCCTCTAATTGTGCTTTGTAGTGACTACAATGAGAGCGGAGCTACAAAAAAATTATTAGTCCATAAGATAGTCACATTAAGACATTAAGAGTTATATTATAATATTAAGTCACATTAAGAGTTATACGATTTGTTTAAATTTCACCTTTCTTTATTTAATTCAGATATCCTGTTTTCGAAGTTTAATTTGTGTTTTGAGTTACTTGTACAGTACATCAAGGTATTCACTTGTAGTAGTACTAAATTAACCACTTTAGTGAAGGAGAGATAGGTACAAAGTCCAATATTTATAAGTAGATGTGATCTCACTGTACAATTATGCAACACTATCATGCAAAGGCCATTACGAAAAAGCTTAAAACTCTAATTATTTAGTCTGTGACACATTTTTAACCCTCCAGAGTAAAATCAGCAAGTTTTGCTAATTCAAAGAGTTTATAAAGAGATCTCCGTAATGGAAACAATATCTTTTAAAAGTGAATAAAGTTTCTGCATTACATTTTATCCTCAACCTTCCACTTGATAACTTATTCAAAGCTTTGTGGTAGAGATCAGTTCAAGGGCTTAATTTTTGGGGTTAACGCTAAGCACTGTGAAACAACATAATTTGTACAAATTAAAGGACACACAATAAATGAAGACATGGCTTAAAGGTCTTTGCAACAAGGCCATAAAAACTCCAAAAAAAAAACTGTTTACACAGATTATAGTTTCTTTAGTCGATATAACTGTGGGGAACAAATTTTTAGATAATAATCACACTATAAAGAGAAACTTACAGTCATTGGAGCGTATAGTTTGCAAATAATTCATGTCACTCCACCCGTATCCATCGATATATTATATCATGCCGTTATGTCAATTAGTCGTTTAAGAAAAAACTGAAATTTCTTGCACGAATCTACGGGCAAATTTTTGTTTGTAATAAATAAAAATAATGATTCTCTTGGGGCGACACAAAATTGCTTATTTTTCGGTTTAAACTGTAGCAACCGTCCATAATTTATTTGTATTATTTTATTTATCATCCAGTAAAGGATATAGCTTCCCGATTCAGTGTATGTTATAAACCCATTTTCGACTAACTTCTAACTTGACATAGTTTAAAAAATATAACAAGTATGTAATAAGGCCTTTATATGTAATATAACAATAGTATAAGCCACCTTGCACAGCATATTTTTCATCACTTTTAAGTACGGAACCATAATTTATGTTAAGCCTACTTCGTTAATTGAAACAAATGCCTTTAAGTCAAAAGTGAACCGCTAAAATTTACACTTCATTTGAAACCCATGAATTTTAAAAATGAAAATTTTTAAATGCATTTTCATAACTACGCCCGATTTTATTCAGGCTACAAAGAGCCTTTTCGATTGGTGTAAACTCAGATACGACCACTGATTACCACTGATTATACCTTTGATATGCCCAGCACACTCGTACAGGTAGATAAAGAACCTTTAACTGACAAAACCTTTTATGCTAACTTGTGGTAGACTAACGCCGTGACTTATCACCACCCTCATTACGAAACTAAGTCGCCAAGCGACTCTTTTCTTGGCATGAGAAGCTGTACCGGGAGAGTAGTCTGCAGTCAGTTGCGTCTTATTAGTTGTTTGGCCGTTATTAACTTCGGTAGATTTTAAAATACCTTCTGAAGAATGAAAAACGATTTCACTCTCCCAATTTCGGGGCGTGAAATTCATCCTAGATCACATCGACGCTTTCCACTAGGCGTGATTTAAGCCAAGCGTAACCCTTTTGTGAATAATAAAACTACTCAATTAACAACAATATGAAATACAAGGCGGCATCAATTTGTGCAGCCGAATTCACACTGCAGACTAGGTAAGTAGTCGGTATAAAAGTTTGCTGACCCTTTTTGGGAAATTTTATAATATTTTTTTCCTGTTTCCTATGAATGCAAGGCCAGCCCCGAGCTAATATTACTATGAACAGTTTAAACTTTTTTTTTCAAATTTTGCATAAAAATTCATGATCCGTAATAATCCTCATACCATGCCTCTAGTATGAATTTGGCTCCAAAAATAATGTCACCTTGTATTTATGTTATGCAGAAAATAGATGGACAGACAGACTGACAACAATGCTTGGCTGTAAGGTTTTACCGATTCTAGATTTATTTTATATTACTTGACGAAAACGGCAGCATTTTTATCAGCTTGTAAACGGCTGTCGAAAGTTGTCAAATTACTCAGCGACCCAAAGAAGATGTTATCGATACACAAGCACACCCATCACCGCCGATAAGTAGAAAATGATACATAGGCACCGAAAAAAGTTTTATCTAGTCCCATACTACAATAGGGCATTTACAACATCAAAAAGTGGTTTAATAAGTACTAACATTATTTGTTCACTGTTATTATATTTGAATATAATTTAATATTATAAATAACACTACGATTCTGCGCTGTGCTTGGTCTAATTAATTATAACATCGATAAGATAAACAATCAGCAATCAGGACAGGAACGACAAAAGTAAAGGTGCAATTCAAAGAGATTTGCAAAATTATGGTGTGAGGCAGCAATAGAAAAATTATAAACAATATCAAGAAGAGATGCAGCTGAATATATTTTTGTGTTTTTTTCTAAGTGTGGTGCTGGGCAGCAATAGAACAATTATAAACAATACCTGAAGAGATTTTCGTGTTTTTTTCTAAGGCTGGTGCAAGGCAGCAATAGAAAAATTATAAACAATATCAAGAAGAGAAACACCGGAAACATTTTGTGATTTTTCTCAGGGTGGTGCCAGGCAACAATATCAAGAAGAGACAGACTTTAAGAGATTTTTGTGTTTTTTTTCTAAGGGTGGTACCAGGCAGCAATAGAAAAATAATAAACAATATCAAGAAGAGACGCACTTTAAGAGATTTTTGTGTTTTTTTTCCAAGGGTGGTACCAGGCAGCAATAGAAAAATAATAAACAATATCAAGAAGAGACGCACTTTAAGAGATTTTTGTGTTTTTTGACTAGTATATTATTAGAACTTATTATAAATACAACTTTGAAATTATAATGTTAATACCATAAAGAACCTAGAAAAATATATCATACAAACATTTTTCTTAAAACTCCATTCAAATTTAATGAAATAATTGACAATTTAATTTTAATGCATATAGTTCCGTCATGTAAAACAAACCATGACAGTATTACTACTAAGACCGCTAACGTCAAAATTCAAACTAGCACAAGTAACCCCTGAGAGTCCGTTAAACAAAGATCACCCTATATAAATGCAAATCTGTACTAGCATGTGTCCGCCAGCTTAGCTGCTCTATAACAATATTGTTGCACCACCCCCCTTCCTTTACTATCTGTTTTCCATAACGGTATTACAGAGAGTAAAGCTATAGGGATATTACGAGTTCTTTTGTAAATCTGCACATTCTTTAGACTAACTCCTTTAGATAAACTCCCTTCAGTTTTTGAAATTGATCTTCAAATTAGTTTTTCAATAACTCAAAAACTATTTGTCCCATCCCAGCCCCAAAACCATCAGGAAAATTTCCTAGGCCAGGGCTATTTTTTGTTTTAAAAAATATATAGTAAACGTGTGCATAAGTGATACACAAAGCCAATACAAAACGTGGGATGTGTATCCAAAATGATACACAAGTGTTCCGACAGTGTGTACCATAAATTATACACATGGCGTTGAGGGTCTTAAAAGTTTTAACCTAGTGAGCGCACAGTAGGTATGACCCAGTGGCGTGCACAGAACTTTTTGCTGGAAAAGCAAACAATTGGTCAAGAACAAATGTTGCGGGTCATGATGACCCGCAACATTTTGAATTGCATTTATTTCTTAGAAATTTGGTGCAACATAGCGTTTCTTACCGCCACTTTAGTAACAGTATATTCACTGGTTGCGCCTGCACCGACCGATAGACGCAGCTAAACGAGAAAAAGGTTAATACTCGTATGACCCAATACACTTGATGGGCAACGTGAAAATGATGTTTTTATTATATTTAATAAAATAAACAAAATAATACTTAAATAACAGTCAAAGTCTTAAAAATCTACCTACAAAATAAAACTTACCTAAAACAAAACACTAACCTAAAACCCTTATTAAACCTATATTTTGTTTGTATTTTTAACCTTTTAAGTAATATAATAAAGATAACATATAGAACGGTTGTTGTTGGAATTGTTGTTGTTGGCCTGAAATTGTCACAAAATTTTGACCTGTGTCTTAATAGCATTTGTTATATGGCAGTTATAGTAAAAATTCTACTATGAAAGCTCCAAAGTGAAAGTATTTTCTTTTTGGATAAATAATGACGCATAAAATACCTACATGTGTAAATAAGCCACAAAACTATAAATTTACTTTTCATTATGTAATTATATAACGAACATGGTAGGTAATTAATATTAATTTCATTTCAATCTGCGTTATGAAAATTTTGTTTCCGCAACGTAATTACTATAAGGTTAGAGCTCCAAAACCTTTAAATTTATCACAAATAAAATAAGCCTCACCGATATATTTTCGATGGGTGAGCAGGTGGCCCTGTTGAACTCTAAACGACGTAGTGGATGGTGTACGAAGGTATTAAAACAAAAACTGGCCAAGTGCGAGTCAGACTCGCGTACCTAGTTCCGTATCGTGGATGATGAATTTAATTTTGTAATAATCTTTACGTAAATACATATTACCATGATTTTTTTAATATTTTTCGGTCTACTGGTTTTGGAGATAAGGGGGGGGGCATACATTTTTCTGTGGTATTTCGAGGATTTCTCGAAATAGGTGCTACTAAATATAGCCAAACCATATATGTTTAGATCAGCTCTTTAATACCTATAATTTGATATCCATATTGTATTTTAATAAAATATTTTTCTTTATTCATTTTACTTCATTTTTTATTTTACTTCATTTCTCATATTTTGTACTTAACTTTTTTTCAATTGCTATAGTTTTTCTGTATGGCCAGCTATGATCTATGATCGACATTTTTTTCATATTTTTCGTTTAACCAGTTTCGGAGATAAGGGGGTGAGACATACATATTTTTGTGTTTTTTTTTTAGATTTACGAAACTAATACTAGTAACTACAGTAAAAGTATATAATTTTGCAACAAGCTTTTTAAAATCTACAGTTTGATACCCATTCTGTATTTTAAGGATAATATTTTTTATTTTTCTCATTTTGTTTGGGAATATTTTGAACAATTTCAAACTTCTCATATGTTTTTTTACACTGTGATATGTGAGAAAATTAATGCTATTGTTGTGCCAAAATTTGAAGTTATGAACCTTAAAAAAGTGCAAATTGGTATGTAATCAAGCCGTTTAGTACATACATACAAAAACGATAATTTTGGTCAACAGATATTGAAAAAAAAACCCTTATGAAAATATGGGGTTATGAAAATCCTACCTGCCAGTCGAGCAGTATAAGTGTTAGTATAAATACCACAAGCCTTTCAAAGCATGTTTTTGTCCCTGAAGTATGGCGATAAGGCTCCAAGTATTATCTATATATAACTGATCTATCAACTCCCCAGACCAAATGGCAGACCTAGGAACATGAAATTTGAACTGTAGATTCCTTATATGACGTAAACAACCTATAAGAAGGTATCTTACGAAATTTCAACAGGTTCAGGAAAATTGGATCTACCCTAGTAACGCTGTGGGCCGTCCCCTAGTTGTTATATAATACAGGAACGGACCTCCCTTTAGGAGAGGTTGAAGGGTGAAAGTTACAGATTTCTTATTTTTATATATTTTAGATTTAATAATTATACAACGTGTAACAGAAAGGTGTAACCATATTTGAAGAGCTTATTCAGTCAATGGTATAGAACAACTTTTACTATCGAGCCAACAATGAAATCTCAATAAAAAAATCTGCCCTTCCATACATTTCAGCCGAGCGGCATTGCATTTTTCTATGAAACAGTTATTTTTTTTTTTTGAAATTAGGGTTTGTCCCATAGTAAAAGTTGTTCAATGCCATTGACTGAATAAGTTCTTCAAATATGGTTACATCTTTCTGTTGCACGTTGTATAAAGGACTCCCTACGTGTCCAATTTCATATTGTTAATGAAAATTAAATTGATATTTTTTTTAATGTAACAAAATAATGTAAATGCCAAGTTTCTCCTATGAAAATGACACATTTGACGTTCAGCAGCACCGCATACGCACTGCATAGAATACGGGTAATTAGGGCGCAGCTTCCCCCAGACGCATTCGAACACCCAAAGTGGCATGCAAAATCATAAATCCTTAAAAATTGTAAAACCTTCCGATTTAAAATAAATCGCTCATTTCAGAACCACAGCCTACCGTTACTCAGCAGAAAAGTAGAATCATTAAAAATATCATTAATCTTTTTACATATTTTGTTGAAAAACCACGAGAAGTACGCAAACTTCCTCAGGTTTTGCGACGTCACTTGGAAAATAATTTTCGTAAATCTAAACGATATTAAATGTGATAAAATTATATTAAATTATAAGTTTTGCAAAAACCGTAATTTATAGTATAAATATATACTTTAAAAGGCCTCTTACGCCTGGATTTTTCTAAAGATTCATACAAAAGGTAAAAACTGAATTTGAAGTCAACAGCTTATTTTCAGTGTTTTTTTCATAAGTACCTCTATTATCTAGCGACATCTAACTAACTCTATACAGCCCAAAGAGCAAAATTTTATGAACTACCATCATAATGGCTCTCAGAATATTGCCTCGTTTTTACGCAAAGTTAAGCAAGTTGTATAATTTTTAACAAAAGTGAGGGAAAAAAAGGAGAACTACAGACATTGTTCATGTAAAGAAGACTAAGTTTCTACACTTTTCAAGAAATAAACAGTTACCGTTTATTTATACAGTTTTTACCTGAAACCATTTCACAAATTCGTCTTGATATCGTAAAACAGATTTATAGTACACCGAATAGGGACACCAGTTTTAATAACGCTTTAAAGTTAGTTTGCCCTTTCATTTACAAAGTAATGCATAAATTACCAAAATTTATCGGGAAAAGCCTAATTGACATTAAATTATCAAATTATGTTCACGAAATGCCATAAATCACATTTATCTAATATATTAAATTCAAAATAAGAAGAACAATCTGTTTCGCACCAAATATTAATCGATTCCCCTTAAGGCGATTACCATCGCCAAATTAGCAGCTCGATATTTGTCACTACAAATATCAACGGAAACGACATTGAAATAACGTTCATATCAGCGCGCAATGCATAGTGGCTGTTACGACGCTCGCTGCGTCCTTGATAGAGCGAAATAGGAGAAAATTATACTTTTCACTTGGACGTGATTACTCGATTGAATAATCTTATGTTATGTTTATAGCTATAAAGTTTATCTATTTATCAAAGCATAGATGAATTCAATCGGCCAAGCAACCCAGGAGCAATAGGGAATTTGAGGTGAAAAAACACCATTCAGTAAAAAAAAAAATTCATGTAGAAGTTTTGGTGGTATGAAAAAGAAAACTGTTGCATATGTTGTCTAAGAGTTGATTATTCATAATAGATTTTTTCATTATTTTTGGTTTGGCCATAAACGAGGAGCTTTAGAAAGTACCCATTTGGCAATGGTAAGGGCCGTTCCCTCCAAGGCCCATCAACATGGGACGTCCTGTATAAAAGAATACTGACTGACTGATCTATCAACACCTACACCGAACGTTTTGACCTAGGAACATGAAGTTTGGACTGTTGGTTCCTTGTATGACGTAGACAGCCGCTAAAAAGGGATTTTATGAAACTCCCACGAAATAATAAGAAACAGAATCCACGGGAAGTAAAGTCCTGCTTTTTAAATTTATTTTAAATTTTATGTCTGCAAATGATTTTTGACTTTTTGAGTGCCGTTTTCAATGCTTCAGTTCAGGCAGTTTTTCATGTGTCCAAGTAAAGGTGATAATCGCATAAAATGCATCCCCAAAGCATTTAGTGTATGACAGTCTGTACTGTACTACAAGTTTATGAGTCTCAACATCCTTATCAACTTACGAGTATCTCTATGATTTTATAGCTTAGCACTCTAAAGTGTGACGTCATAAACGAGACGATTCAACGCGTGATCCTGCGCTTTTCGTTCACACGTGCCTGAGTCAAGTATGTCATGAAAACTTTGCGAAATGGAAGTCAAGCGTACGTGGTATTATTGATACGGGTTCTGTAGGTTTTTTGTACACAATAGATTTTGCTTTAACACTACCGTACTTGTTGGAAAACGCAATGAGACCAAGGATAAATGCTCTCGCCCAGAAAGTGGGAGAGTGAAGCAGGTGAGGCGTAAATCGGCTTGTTCAGGGACTTCCTACGGAAGTCCATAAGGGACACGTGTGACAATACACAACTGTCCGTTACCAATCTCCCAGCCATCTTCTGATGGAATCATGACAGGACACGACGTGTCGCCTGGCAGCATATGAAAGTTGTGACTGGCCACGGCCAAAGCCAATCATCAGGTGAAGCGAAATGATTTGTCAGTTAGTTAAGTTACTCTCCAGGTTGCGCTGAGCGTATACATTTGGAGTAAAAAACTAAAACTTGTCATTGTAACAAGAGTTACAAAAAAAAGGAACACGAATGAATTTCTTGGTTCTTAGAACTTCTTGGTTCCCAAGCTGCGCCCAACAGTTATACAATACTCGAAAATTATTTTTCAATGCAAGTGCTCGTAAAGGCTTACTTTTTATGCATCAAAGCCGAACAGAAGGTCGATTATTTTGCCCTAGGGCTTTATTATTATTTTTTTTATTTATTCACAATGTTTGGCTAACCTGCAGCCTTTCCTGTGTACCATGAATGTTATACTTTTTTTTCCACTGTTTAACGGCTCTGGATACAGTCCCTTTGAGCCAATTATAATTTTAAGTTCACAAGATTATATTTGTTTTATTTCCTCACACTATGCATTGAAAAACGTAGTATGATACACGGGCGTAAGAGCAATAAATTACTTGGTTACGTTTAAAATCGTCCTCGTAATTTATTCCTTTGCGCCCTTGTAGCATAAACTACTATTAGACCCTAGCTCTTGGAGTGTAATACCAAATAATACAGTTGATATTATTCACTATGACTTTGGCTGTCTAATTCAAAGAAACCTTCTAATATGGTTCTTTGTATTAGACCCTAAGAGTTGCTCTGAGCTTTGTCATTTCAATTGTTCCCCTTCTTCCTCATGTGTCTGAAAGGGCACGTGCAGCCAACGTGACAGGAATATCGAGCATAAAAACCCAAATGCGGGCTGACATCATGATATTTTTGTAAGTTTACAATTTTATTATGCAAATAAAGGTTCCCGAGGATTCGATTTCTATGAAAAAAATAAGTTTTTGAAGCATAGGATATGGTATAGGATATCTGGACGGGCATGCACCAATATTTTTATTGAAATTGATGTGCAAAATATTTGAATACTCACCATTTGCCAAACGTCACGACACGTCATGACACGAATCCTCGAGGGGTGTTAGAGGTGTTTCTGAGTGTGAACTGTCCACACTAAGTATATCCGCGTTTCACCAACGATTATTACGTCCCAAAGTGATGGGTGATGAATGAGCCTTATGGCCCTTATATATAATTATTATTGCCCTGAACATATTGTTCGTAATTGCTAAAATTGTTGTCAAACAGCTGTAATATTTTAGGGCAGCAAACTTTTACAGGAGCACGTCATTATCGACGCGATCAAATGCCATTTTCAAATCGAACTAGAAAATAGATTGATTTTGTTGATTTTATATGTTGGCGGAAAATCACTTGTAGGCGGAAAATTCGTTAGGGCAAGATATGTGCAAATCAAAATGTTTTCATAACAAACAACCACCATGATTTTTTTTCTCAAACTTAGAAGTTAGTGATGTGAAACAGGTAACTATCAATAGTTTGATCGTAGGACGACGGCGATTTCCACCTTATACTGACAGCAGGATAGAATTTAATTTAATTTTAATTGTTTAATGGTTTTAAATATATATATAGTAAAAAAAATAATCAATTTTTCTTTTTAAGCTGGCCGCTTTAAACTTATGATCGTCAATCTCCTTAGTCTCCTAAAAATATAGACACGGTTAGTTTAAAAAATAAACATTTGAATAAAATTTATTGATTGATAATATCCGTTGTATATCTACAAATTTAATAAACATTTGGTTTGTAATAGATTTTCATACGATATTACTGGACAGTTGTTGAGATTTACTGGAGATTTGAAAAGACAAAGTACTTCCTGGCTTGTCTTTGCAGTATGAAATGACAATATTACAACATATTTTTGATAAAATATTATTATATAATCACGTGTAATTGTTGTTGAATGTATGCCAACCATTTTACCGATACAATTTCGGTATTATCAAGGCGGCTAGGATGATGACGCGGCTTTCCACCGCCGATCGGTGAGCTGCACGCGTGGCTTGTACGTTGAGCGTCGGCTGCGTCGTCGTCGATAGAGGTGGGATGGTGGATGCACTTGATTCTTTTAATTTTTCCAGTTTGTTCTCTAATAGGGGTGGTTATTAATCAGACCAAGCTCACACTGTCTCACTACTCACACTGTGTCGTCACTGTCATTAGGCACTGTTCTTAAGTTTCTCGATCCATAGAGAACCGGTTTCCAAGACGGAGCCAGCTAGCTGCCAACCATGATCCCTGTTGTTCACACAAGTGAGTGTAAAGGCGGCAGTTCCAGCATCATCAAAAAATTACTCTTATTTATAACGATTCTTCTCTAAAATGAGATGTTTAACAATAATATTTAAAAATATATAGCTTTATTCAAAGTATAAGGAAAAAACAGATTTCTGAAAATTATTCTTGGTTAAAAGAACAGTACGAAGACTAAAATTAAGTAAAATTAGACTTAAATTAAGTAAAATTTATATATTATATAATTGATTATTTCTTTGAAAGCAATAGTGGTATTAGTATGGTTTTTGCACTTAAGTACAAAGAAAATATTTTATAGAAAAATTGTTTAAGGAATCTTTTTTGTCAATCGCGTCCATGTGAGATATATTATTTTCTCCTATTTTGCGCTACCAATTACGTCGTTATGTAGTACGCGCTGATATGAACGTTATTTCAACATAGTTTCTGTCGATATTTGTAAAGACACAAGTAGACTCAAGGTCGACTGCCTGCCTCTTAAAGCCGCATGTATTAATAATTGAGTAAACTCACGAGAGTTTTTATCATATAAAAGGTAAATTTTATTTAACTTATAATATGTACCTATTATAAAATGTCTCATTTTATATTTGAGAAAAGCACTATACATGCTTCGACCATAAGTAGCCACCCTTGACTCGTATATAAAAGCACTATACATGCTTCGACCATAAGTAGCCACCCTGGACTCGTATATAAAAGCACTATACATGCTTCGACCATAAGTAGCCACCCTGGACTCGTATATAAAAGCACTATACATGCTTCGACCATAAGTAGCCACCCTGGACTCGTATATAAAAGCACTATACATGCTTCGACCATAAGTAGCCACCCTGGACTCGTATATAAAAGCACTATACATGCTTCGACCATAAGTAGCCACCCTGGACTCGTATATAAAAGCACTATACATGCTTCGACCATAAGTAGCCACCCTGGACTCGTATATAAAAGCACTATACATGCCTCGACCATAAGTAGCCACCCTGGACTCGTATATAAAAGCACTATACATGCTTCGACCATAAGTAGCCACCCTGGACTCGTATAGAAAAGCACTATACATGCTTCGACCATAAGTAGCCACCCTGGACTCGTATATAAAAGCACTATACATGCTTCGACCATAAGTAGCCACCCTGGACTCGTATATAAAAGCACTATACATGCTTCGACCATAAGTAGCCACCCTGGACTCGTATATAAAAGCACTATACATGCTTCGACCATAAGTAGCCACCCTGGACTCGTATATAAAAGTCCTCGTCCTGCGGGCTCATACTTCTCGTAGCTTCAACTTACTCGTCCAGGAGGGCTCACTTACTGGTCTTAACATTTTAGTATTATTTACCTGACTGGTTTCGCTATAAAAGCATTTGCAAAGGGATTTTCCATATTAATGTGACTGATGTAGTGTTTGTCACTTAAATCTTAGTCTTACTTTTAAATCATTGAAAATGTTATTATAGCAAAACCGGTAAAATTAGTAATAAGAATAAAACAGTGGACTTGTACAAGAATATTTAATTCACAACATATTACAATCAGATTATGTTTATTTTTGCGAAATCCATCGCTATGAATACTTCAAATATTATTTAGAGTGCGTTACAAACTTTTTCAAATTCATGTCTGTGGATTTGTTTCTGATTGACATTTCCTAGTTTGTAGTGCACTTTAAATAATATTTATATTACAATCAGTTAACTTCTTTTTTACTGCTGTAATATTTGTACAATATTTTTGCTGATTCGAATACAATAGCTTTTCAATTTTAAATTATCGAAAACGACGCAAGGAGTTAAGAAACTAGAAGAAACACCTGCGCCCGAACTCATTTTGTTGAAAAGATCGGACTCCAGCAGGTGATTTTACTATTCGTAGATTTTTACGACAGGTTTTACGGCTATTGAAACTTTTTAAATTGAAATAAAGGTAGGTAAATATTTTTTGCATTCCTACAATACTGCTTTTCGTTTTATTAATAATGTTTCATTTTGTAGCTTGAATTTTGAATTATTAATTTGAATTTTATAAAATAAGTACCGATGGCAACGGGAATATATTTTATTCAGTATAATGTTTTAGGGCTATTTTTATTTTATTTTATTTTAGATGTACTTATATATTTATTGGTAGGTTATTTTAATATACAGTGTGTCCCTCGTACAAGTGCACATCCGAAAGAGGGTGAAACTAGATCTAAATATATCGACAAAAACAAAGAAAACATTTATTTTTATATATTTTTTTAATCTTGAAAAAATGCTCCATGCATAGTAGCTTTGGAGTGACAATGCTTCGGTGACATGATTTTTGTAACCAGATGTTTTTATTAATAATATCTCTACAATGACACACACTGTGAAAATTGCTGGCTATTATGTGTGATTTTCTAATAGTTGTCCAGGTTGTACTTCGATCTAGAAGTCTGGTATTTTCAGTAGCCTCAGCTTCTGTAAACTAGCTCTGGGATAAAATGGGCCAAGAATTCATAATAATCGTTGGTAAGTATCCAATCGGTTGCAGGAAATTCACAATGGGTAGCCAAAAGTCATAAAAATTGCAGGTACTTGCTTATAAAAGTCCGTAAAACGTACCCGAGTCAAATTTTATCAAAAATATTAAGACAATAAAAATAACCACACAAAAGCCGTCAAAATGTTGAAGGTTGTTATTTATTTTGATAATTTGACAGTTGCTGCAACGGAGATGTCTATCTCCCCAGCTTATGACCAGTCGAGACATCTCGCTGATTTGCGATCGAAAAATCTACGGATGGAGATCGTTAGAATAGCATTTTTTGTTTTTCGACGGAGATAAGCACTTTCTCGCCAGATATTTCGACCGTGGAGATCAACTCCATATCTCCGGAATTGGCTTCCTGGTCGACGTTTCAGGTGACCCAAGGGCTGGGGCTTACTACAGACAAAGAATCAGCGTCGCTATTCAGTGAGGTTATGCCGCCAGTGTCTTGGGTAATTGGCCCCATGGCAGCGATGACCGATAAGACAAAATTGTTTAGCTTAGAGGTTTCTTTCGATTTAAAAATTCATCCTCTTTATAAATATTTATACATTTTTTATTAGTATACCACAGATACTCCTTAAATAACACATTTCTACTGCAATCACTCTACTTTGATGTTTATATTTTGCCATATCCAACATTCTCTACCATACGTAAGTACACTATGAATTACATTACATTATGAACCGCCAATCGTGCCTTTGCAAACACATTTTGGCTGCGCCAAAATATCCAAAATCATAAAAGAGTGCAGGTCCTCTAAAAAGGCCGCTTTGGATGAATCATATTATAATTCCGTTCTAATGCCGTCTCTTTTGCACGCGTGAAAAAACTGAATCCATCCTACTTTCAAATTATTTTATGATTCACCCAAGTCGGCCTTTTTAGATCCCCAGGACTCCGTTCATTTTATTTCTCGCATTCACTCTTCTTTCAATGTCATCTTTCAAATTATTTTATGATTCACCCAAGTCGGCCTTTTTAGATCCCCAGGACTCCGTTCATTTTATTTCTCGCATTCACTCTTCTTTAAATGTCATCTTTCAAATTATTTTATGATTCAACCAAGTCGGCCTTTTTAGATCCCCAGGACTCCGTTCATTTTATTTCTCGCATTCACTCTTCTTTCAATGTCATCTTTCCATCGCGCGTTAATAGACAACACAGACAGATATTATACTCAACCTGCTCTAAAACGAAGTAGGTACTTATATTAATTATTTTCAATAAAAACTACATAAATAACAAAGAAGAACTAAACTAATTATACAGTGTGTCCCTAGTACAAGTGCACATCCGAAAAGAGGTGAAACTAGACCTTATTTTATCGACAAAAATTTTTTTTTTTAGAAAATCTTTGTTTTATAAATTTACGTTTAAAATTTTTTTTTGCCTACCCTGGAGACTTTGTATAAAATATGTTATAACTTTTGATCTATTGCGAGTAATGCAATGAAATAAAGTCTGTTATTCTTAAGAGTAGACGTCGCATACCAAATCAAAAACAAAACATAATCAACTACCGTTACCAAAAAATAATATCCAGAAAGATTATTTCTTTAATTTTTCCGTCTTTTTTTTCAGTAATCGTCAATTTTTACTAATTTACTTATTAATTAAATTATAACCTACCATCATGACAAATATTATTATCACTGTAATACTATGCTTCACCATCATCCAAATATAAATTTATTAATTTATGCCTTTTTCAGTAGGCCCTGCTTAATATACTGTTTAAACTTATTCTCTGACAAAGTAAGGACCTCTTTTGGAAGTTTATTAAAAAAATCTTATACCATGTCCTACGAAAGAGGTACTCACTTTGGCGAGTCTGATTTTTGGAAAAGCCAGTTTATGCTTATTTCTGGTTTCCTTACAATGTTGCTCACCAATCCTTGGGAAAGACTCAACATTTTTTCTGACATATCTAAGGACTTGGTAAATATATTCACAAGGATTCGTTATTATATTAATTTCTTTGAAATATTTTGACAACATGGATGGCACTACCCTCAACAACTTCCCCATTTCCAAAGGTTAGCTGGTAGAGTATTAAGCTCGCCTATGTACGAAATTTTATCTTGTGCAATAAATAATTTTATTATTATAGCCGAGGGGAGATAAGAAGGGAAAAGAGGAAGAGGCAGATGAAGGACCTTACCCTTTAGTGTCATCTTATAAGTCTTTATAACGGCAGAACCAATTTCGATCCGTTTTTTTTTTACAAGATACTTGCACATGGCAAGAAGTTATTGTTGAATAAAGCAAATATGTAAATAACATCTCAAATAAATCCAAAATAAACTTGGAATCTTATTTTTTTATGGGCAACTTTATTTCTGAACTGTTCACTTGTCTAACGCGAGACCACCTTGATGGCCGTCAAAAATATAAGGAAATCTCCTTACAAAGTAAATAATATTTGCAACGTTTTATTTACTAACAAAAATTGTTCGACCGAATTGGTTCGCTCACGCGTCACTGGGTAACAAAGCTAACCAAAGCTGATAAGGATTAGCACCTAAAATGCAATTTATTAGTGTGCATGCCATCTCCTGTCATAATGTTGAGTTATTAACGTTGCACACCAGCAATCCACAAAACAAAATATATTTGTGGTTGTTCTATAATGAGAAAACTACACAAAAAAGCTACTCAAAACTCAAATCATATCTGACAAAAATTAATATTTTATTAATTTTTTATATAACTATTTGCAACGTGAACTGTTGTTTCAAATAAAATAAAAAAATCTGTTAAATTTATTACATCAATGTTCTAACGATATGGTAACGCTGTGTTGCCTCTTGGAAAAACTGACCGATTTCACGAAGCTTTTTTTATAAACAAGAACGATTGGTGACCGCACCCAATGGAAAGTGCTAGCTCAGTAAATGGGAGAATGAAAGCAGCCGAGGCGATAATCAATATGTGCAGGGAAGTACACAGTTACTTGTACTTCCCACGTATGCCTTCTCATGAATGTTAAAATTTATATAATTATACAGGGTGGAAAAAATTAAGAGCCCTGGAGGGGAACTACCTTAAATCCTTGAGTTACCTATATTTACTGAAAGAAAATATTCCTTTATTTTTTAAAAGAAACAAAACTGCATTCGAAGATATTCTGAAATTCGCTTGTCTCACCCGGGAATCGAACCAACTAAAAATTTTAAAAATAAACCCTCGCTATTTTATTATACGAATCGGTAAGATTATTGTTCAGGATAAAATTTGACATTTGGTCTTACACTCATTTGTTGTACGAGATACCCATGAAATTGAAAATATATTACAAGTTCTTTATTAACAATACCTAGTACTGTTCACTTGTAACAAGTAAATTACACGTTATAATGTTCTTATCTCTCTAGGATCCAAAGAAATCGTATGAAGTACAAGCTTGCTAATGTTATTTATCTTAAGTACCTTGTTGAATACTTCGATAAGAAAATGGTTAAATGGTTATAATAAATCTATGCACAGCACAATTCCTTCTTGCACTAGGCGTACTGACGAAAAGTTTAAAAAAGGGAACGTATTTCTTTTTGCAACGCGGAGCAACAAATTTGAAGTTCGAACGATAACTTTCAAAACTTTTAAAATCGATAAAAGTATTCGTTCGAATTTCAAACTTTGTTTTGTTTTGCTTTCATTCCGTGCTTTTATTGTGTAATAATAATGGCGTATCATTATTACTTTACAAGTGAACAGTACTGGGTATAGTTTGGCTTTAAATCGGTACTTGTACAAGTCTCTTGTTAATCAATTTATTATCGATATTCAGTAATTTTATAGTCAAAAAGCTGTTATGTAGGGATTGAAAGAAATTACAAAAATCTGTTTAAGCAATTTATATATAAATATATATACAATTTAGTGACAAAACATAATAAAAAATTAATTATTTCACGCAGTCTGTAAACTATTTTTAAAATGATTGAAAATAAATTATCAATAAAATCAGGAAACAGTGATCATAAACCTTCGAAATAAAATATGTTTGGACCTATTCAAAACGAGAAAATTTTATGCGGGTCATTGGCTGGTGTGTGAAAAGGAAATCGAAATATGTGTATCTTTTGTCCGCAACTAGTTCAATGAATACCTCACTATTATCTTCGTTGCTAGATGCCAGTATCATGATGACTTGAACCCTCAGATAATACTAGCTCACTATTCAATAGTGAACATCCTATCCAACAAGTGAATAATTTGTACGTCAACCGCAAGCATATACTACACCATAGTGAAGAGAGGAGATATGGTATGGTAAGTGGCACTTGCCAACGCATGAAGCCAAAAATTGCCCTCATGCGAGACCCAATGTTACAAAATACATACTACCAGAAGGTTGACTCGACGACGGAGCGAAAATAGACGCACACATGCATAGACGAGTACGTATTATGATCTCGGCAGAATTTCGTATTGGCATTCGACCGACTTCACCCAAGTACGCGTACGGCGCACTTCATAATTACCCGTATTCATAATACAAACATACCCCCTTCTCCTACACTCACACATACACAAACACACCCTCTAACACAGACACACCCTCACATACTCACACGCTCACATAATTATCCCACACATCCACACAAATACACTCTCACATCACCTCACATACTCTGGAATTGTAATAGTTTGGTTTGGTATTAGTTTCTACACATTTAATTGTAGCTAAGTTATATTAAGTTGTAATAATATTACATAATAAATTTATTCTTGTTTATTTAAGAAAGTTAATGAAACTCCTAGAGAAAGAGCGGGGATCCTGTACTTCAGTTCCTGGCCCTGACGTTAATACTGTTAATGTTAAAAAATTTGTAATGAATAAACGTATTTTTATTTTATTTTATGTGTGCGTACGCCTGTTTTCGCTAGTTATGCGGAGTAAACCTCTTGTAAGTGGTTATTTTGTGCCAATGTGTTGTAATTTGTTGTGCTGTCCGTTGCATGTAGACGCACCGCCCTCTTTTTGCATAATGTGTCCAATTAGTGTGCTTGAGAAATATGAATATAGTGCCATTTTGGGTTTTTAGGGTCTCGTGTTGTGTTTATGTCGGTGAAATAAGTGGGAGAAAACGTGGAGATAATGTAAGCACGAATAATTAGAAAATAAGACAAATATTGTCTGATCTGTGTTAAAGACAAACAAACGGACCAACAAACAAAAATACATTTATATATTGTTATTGTTCTGATGAAAAATTAACAATTAAGAAACAAATAAACTCGCATTTTGATTTTATTGTACTTTTTAATGGAAAATGATAATTTTTTCGTTTGCCAATTAGGCCAATGTCTGAAGTGATAAAAAGTTTAAATTTTTCATTTTCTTTATCACTTTAACCTCAATATAAATCTTTTAGGTCGTTGGCTGCAATGAAGGCTGCTCTCACAGCTTATTGGATTAGAGGTAACTGCATTAGGGGGAGGGGAAGGGGAAGAAGCATCTTCGAGAGGAACAAATTACACTATTATTCAATTATGAACGAGGTCAAGGAATCTTGAAGGAAGTTGAGATATGCAAATTATTAATATACTTGCAGCGATAGATCGCTGTATACTTGAAATAATTGTATATAACTGTTCTTAAGTGGCTTTTAGAGTTCCGTATTTAGTGTTAGATTTTATAATCTTGCGTGACTAAATTCAGTAGCCAATTATGCCACTAAAATAAAAAATAAACGAGGATTTCTGCCTATGACGTCACTCTCACTACACACATAAACACCAGAGTTTTAGCGACCGCTTTATATACCTCAGACCATTCAGGTTGGTCGCTTCTCTTTGGTAGAAGTAATAGAAAGTATTTCAACAACAAACCCTTACGTTATATTATTCGATAGGTATTCTTTTACGGAATCTTTCCTGAAATAAATGCTTTGACTTTGCTTACAAATGTTCGGAACATATGCACTTTTTTATATGATCTAACTGACTGATTAAACAGTGCAAGAATTTACCTGTCTTGCTGATACGATGCTCAAGAGCCGTTTAGAAGACGAATTGTAATAAGCCTTTTTGTAATTTATCAGAAACTGAATACTTAAATTCAAAATTTGCTCAATAGTAATTCTACAAAACCTTTATACCTATGTATTGTGTATACTGTCATTGCAAAGTTTCCATTGGTTCCTGTGAATTAGAATTTCAATATAATAAAACGTCAAAATTCTAATTGACAGTAGTCCGATTTTATTTTTATAAAAAAACTTCAATAGCTGATATTTCCACAACCAGTAAAGATATTGTTAAAATCCGTAATTTTAATTATGTTTGAGTTTTGTATCTGATTCCTACTATTTTTCAAACGAGGGAAAGTATATTTGGAGACCTTATTTCAATCATTATTTCTATCGAGTAAAATTTGTTTAAATATGTTTCCGAGATCAATTACCTGGATAATACACTGGGCGTTCAATAAAAGGTGAGAATGAGTGTGTTGTCGGTAACATTTATTAAATGATATTATATTTTTCGATAGGCACCTTTTGGCATAATACACTTTGAATATCTTTTTCCTAAGCTTAATTTTTTTTCTAGAAAAATTATTTGTCCTGAGCACCTCAAAATTATTGTACTGCAGTGATTACTGCTTCATCATTAGTCATAAATAGAAATCACTAGGGGTAAGGTCGGGTGAAGATGAAGGAAGCTCAAGTATTTCGAAGCTAGCGTCTCGAATTGCAGCCATAGAAAGAGTGGACCTGTGAGCTGGGGCATTATTTTTATGGAACAAAATAATTTTTGCTAGTTTACCTCGTCGTTTCTCGTGATTTTCGTTCCGAAGTTTTTTTTTCCTGCATAAAAAGAGCCCGTAACAGTAGCTCCATAGCCGAGATATTCTATTCCATGGTAAACATACTGGGGAAACAGCGCGTGGATACTTTTTTCATCCCCAAGCGTTCCCGTAAAATCCTTTGCATAATACCAGACCAAATCTTTGATTCTTCGGCTATAAAACGACGATTTGCTAAAACAATTTTTTCGACTTTCAACGATTTAATCAAACACTACCGTTTTATGCACTAAAGATAACCCTCACTCGGGTTGCCCCGTAAGTCTTGATTAACTCTTAATAAATAAAAACCCGTTCTGTAGTGAAATTTTAAAGCACAGTTATTTGATAACCGCACGCAATAAAACAAAAGATGGGTAATTTAATTATTTCCTTTTATAAATCTTAACAGTATTCCAGCTTTACCAGCCAGTATTTACTTTTTTTTGTTCCTAAGAATTTGAACTCATTCTCACTTTATAATGAACGCCCCTCGTATTGTCAAAATGCATATACCAAAAATTAATTACAATTTTTTTGTATTTCATAAAATAAACATAAAAAAGCAGCCCCGTTTTAGTTACATAGCGCCTTAAGGCATTACCGAGCAGCGTAACATCACACCACAGACGAGAAAGTAGAACAAAATTCTTCATTCTAGTAAAACTAAATGAAGATTTATTTCTCGCGTAACACTTTTCTTCCACAAAAAAATTAAAAACATTCTTCATTATTTCGTTCATTTGCATACATAGAAAAGTTCATTGTTTTAGTCATGCTCTTAGACATGTTATGTACGCTAAGGTTTTTTTTATTACTACGACGTAGTGGGTCTACAAAGCGTACGCCGTAGCAAGGGCTACGGCCCCACTTATAAAGGAAGAGTCAAATCTGGAATGTGGACGAGGTAACGTAATGTGTCAGAATCGTAATAGATAGAACTATCAATTTCAGTGACTTATCTAGAAGCAGCTCTTAGCAGCGGTAACTCTGTCGGTAGGAGGGGGGACTCTCAATTTTGAGACCCTGACTCAAATCCTAATAGTCGATCAATGTTCGACGTAAAGAGGGTGTACATTGGCAGTTACTTGGGGATGTTACTTGTAACTATATATTTTTTCTTTAACCAGTAGGCGTATCTTTTTTTCACAATCATTACATTCTGTGATTGTCATAAATAAATAAACAGAAAAAATTTTCGCTAAAAGAAATAATCCTTTAAGGGTCCCTAAATCGGGCAAAAATAGGGTTTGAAATTCCGACTTTAGATGATAGTGAATATTAAAACTCTTATGTAAAAATAGCATTTGCGTAGGTACTTTATAAGATAATTTCAAATTGTAAAAGTTTATTTTGTGAAGTAGGTGTACATAATAGACTTTTTAGAAGTCAAATTTAATCTTATAAAAATATTAATAAAATAACAAAATTAAATTTACTTGAACTAAATTAAAGGTTTATTTAATTTATGTAGCAATATATATATGTATGTGTACGATTAAAATGATAAGTAAAATCTATAATTACATAAGGTTAAATAGAAGGTAATAATAAAGCGATCAAAAAATTGCTGTAAAAATTTGTAGTTTTTCAGAAAAAAGTCACGAATTTTAAGAAAACTCTCATAGCATTCCCAAATTTCGAGTATAGTCATTAAATTAGAGAAAATAACAACACAAAATATATTTCAACATATCCAAAAAACGTATAAAAAAAACAGTACGATAAGATTTATAGCTTTTCAGCAGCATATAAAAATATCGCAAAAAAAATAAGTGAAGTTTTGCGTGCGTGGCAGTTAATTAGAGCGTGATAGACAGTTAAAAACAAAAGATTAGAGTAGGATTTATGCCAAGGAGTGACAACCCTTCATTTTCAGCTTCATTTCTCAACAGTGCCTTTTATAAAGGTTTGACTGAATCCCCGGAACACCAGGCTACTAAGCCAGAATAATCGCGGCTCGTTATTTTACGTCATTTTTATCTCTTAATCTTCTGCTGTTATTCCCCTTAGTTTATGTTTATGCTGACATTTATAAGGATGAAGTTAGTATCTGGGGACATTTATTTTCTTATTATATTTGCCCCAATTTTGCCCTTAAGCTGGTTATTTGTTTCGAGGGATAAAAAATTTAGTGCAATAAAAGTGTTTTGCCGTAAAATGTTTATCGGTTTGCGTTTTATGGGTGTGAATGTATGACTTTGGTGTATTCTTACTGAATCTTCAAAAAAGAGAGTTTATTTAATGTTAAAGAAAATGTTTACATAAAAAATGTTGCATAAAGATGTCATTATTCCATAAATTTTATAACTTAAAAGCACGATGTCTCAGTAAAGTACAGTACAATCCCAATAATTCCACTCCTGTATTAGGTAGTAAAACAAATTTCATCATGAGTACAAAACATTACATTCGGTGTAATGTGACCATGAGAAGATATGTATCTTCATGGACTCATTCCAACCAATCAATCAATCAATCAATCATAAGTTTATTTGTCCGAAAGCATGTTACAAAAGTTTTTACGTTAAATGTTACATGTACATGTTAGTTCCAATGCTATCTGCCAGGCCAGCATACAAATATTTTAAAGTAATCAATTATTTACAATGAATTTATCACTTAAAAGTTAACCTACCAAAACAAATAAAATCAAATATTTTACATGTCCAATTTACTTAATTTTATAATGTGAAAAAACAATGTCAATTTATTCCTAATGTAATAAAATAAAACAAAATAGCACAATTCAAATACCAATGTCATTGTCTTCTAAAAAATA
This sequence comes from Ypsolopha sequella, assembly GCA_934047225.1. Taxonomy (NCBI): domain Eukaryota; kingdom Metazoa; phylum Arthropoda; class Insecta; order Lepidoptera; family Ypsolophidae; genus Ypsolopha; species Ypsolopha sequella. Next base: position 29,261,647 of record OW203987.1, read on the forward strand.
TTTAACGCTGTAATACGGAATCTATGAAATCTATGCTATTTTGCGAACATAGATAAGGTAAATTAGGCTTTGAAGGCAAACTTTTGTTATTTTATGAATTACTTTGTGAATGAATAGGCTCACCCACTTATAAGCGTGTTTCAAGTTGTTGTGCCTGTTCATTTACAAAGTAAAGCAAAAATTTGCAAAATCTTGGTAGAAAAGTTTACTTGACATTAAAGTTTGTTCGCAAAATGCCATAAATCACATTTTTAGCACACTGTGCGTAAAAATTTTCCGCACTTGTGCTATAAAAAATTATACGAAACTCGTGCGAGAAACTTTTTCTCGACTCGTGTGATTGCAGCACTCGCATAATATACTATTATTTAATATCTTCAAGCAAACGTTTTAACGGCATTTAAGTGCAAAGTCATGGTTCCGCTAAGATTCCCGAAAAATTCCCATTTATTTAATTTTATCCATTTTTGAGGAACTGGTGTTTATTTTTCGATAAATTTGCGTCACTGTCTCGCCACTACATTACATGACGTCATCGCTACAACAGTGACGTGTGTCTGACAACAACCATTAATCTTAGTTTGTTGCCTTACGTGAGTATACACGTGTAGAAGCTGTACAAACGGATAGTTTGTAATCAGTTGGGAAAAAGTAAATGGAGCAATATTTTTTGCGTGTAAAATTGTTTTAACGTGAAACGTCTATAAAATCACACCGAAACATACGGGTACCAAAAATGGATCGTAACGAAAAGGGTTATATCGTCTGCCTAACCGGGAATTGAACCCGAGACCCTCGGCGCAGAAGGCAGATACTATTCACTACACTGTACGGGTCGTCAGTAAATAATTTTTTAATAATATTACATTTAATAGTATTATACTTAATTATCGAGATGTTATCGTGTTGAGGAATTTGCTCGCTTATGCAAGTTCGCCGCACTTCGTGGTATCACTGCTGAAGTTATGTATGTGTGCGTGCGCGGCCTGAGAATGAGTGCGTGCGTAATATGCCTACTTTTGACAACGAGCCGTGGGTACGCCGCGCCGGTCCTTAATAATTTCAACATTATTAGTCGTAGAAACATGAATCTAATGTCATTATTTAGCTAGTCAGCTAGCTGATATGACCTTGAGTTTGCGTCGTGGTAGGAGAGGGGCCCTACGCAGAAAATCACGTCAAAATATATAAATCATCAGTTTGTAGGCGTGATCGCTGCGCTAATTTTCTGGCAAAACATTGTTTACAAAACACGTTAGCTAAATATGTTTACTAAAACATTCCGTCCACTGCACAATTTAGTGAACAATGTTTTGTTCAAATTAATCGCTTTGAAAAATGAGTTCCGACGAGAAGGACGTGGTTAATGTTTTGGCAGTGGTGAACTGACAAGTTTCTGACTTTGTTTTTGTTTTAGCTGGATGTTGCATCCCAAATAATTGACCTATCCGTTACCAAACCTATAAAAAACAAGTGTTTTTTCTTTAGTCCACTCCATTAAATATGTAAATCGAGTGTCAACAATATAATCGCAAAATAATTTAGGATCACAAAGAAGGTACGGAGTCAGAATAATCTCAACGTCTTCGCTCTCCGAACACAAACACAAAATTAATGACCTCACCCCCCCGCAGGCGAACGCAGGTGAAGTTATCAATTCCGTTCGGAAAATATTTTCTCATGCTCTTGCTATTAATACATGTTTAACCACGCCCCTTTTTTGTATTCTTAACATTTTAGTTGTGAGAAAAACACGTAAACATCTGTCGCAGCCATGAAGCTACAAGCCAGTGGAGAGCGTAGAGACACATTCTCCTTCAAAACACAAGTCACCAATATACGGCGGGGGACGTGACAGCTTAGCGAGCTGTGATTGGACAGCTCAAGGTAAAAATTTGATGCGTAATTTGTGTAGGGATGTCATACAAGTGAAACGAAAAATTATCGATATCGATAAAATCGAAAAAATTAATTTGGAATTTTCGAGTTTGTCAAAGATATACCAATGAAAGTATTGTTGGGTAATAAATAAAACAAAATTATTTATTTGACAAAGTAGCTACTCACTGATTTTTGAAATGAATTAATTTGGAGTATATTTTTCTTATATAATCCTTCGGGTTTTGATTATTTTTTGTAATGAAGGTTAGCCGGGCATCCACATATTTTTTTATTACACATGAAGCTAAGTCAATCAAGTGATTTGTGGATTCTGTATCAAATTGGTGAAAATTTATGTCTGAGAACAGATCGTATCCCAAGAAAGATTTCAACACAATCTTTATGAAATAATCGGAATTATATTTCGAAGATAAAGTCTTGTGAATGTGAATGACCAACTTAACTTGACACTTACAATCTTTTAAACTCCATACATCTAAAGAGTCTAATTAAGTTAGTAATAATAACTACCTTCATAACTAAATATTTGTAATTATTAGTATTTGTTGTTATTGCGGCAACAGGAACACATCATCTGTGTGATTTCAACTGTCTAGCTATCACGGTTCATGAGATACAGCCTCAAGACAGACGGACGGACGGATGGACGGACAGCGGAGTGTTAGTAATAGGGTCCCGTTAGGCACCCTTTGGGTATGGAACCCTAAAAATGGTATCAGATGCACTGACAGACACTACTGATAAACATAGGCACTTCTGACGCTAAACAAACGCGTATAAAAATATCCCTACATTAAGTACTTACCTTACATACATTACATATACTTACATGCATACAATGTATGTAAGCAACAATACATTGTTCGATAAATTATTAAACACGTAGTAGGACAGCACTATCGAAAAAAAACGAGACAACTGTTGTGCATTTCACCGTGCGACAGAAAGAGAGGACGTGAAGACATCAACGCAAAGCGCAAGTTCAATTGAAATATTTAATTGTTATATTTTGAAGATTAAAAGTATACGAAAACACTTACTTATGAAACGTTACTCCATCTTTTGTGGTACTTGAAGTAGAAGTATTCTTTCCACACCATTTTATTGCACAAGTAGGCATATTTACTGTAAATTTCGGATTTTTTCTACAGAAACACGCTATGTTTTCACGGACACAGCCAAACTCTGACTAAAACCAATGGCTTCGCTTCAAGCGCCTAAACGCTTTGGGAAGCGGCTGTTTGGCGAGTCGCGTTACCCCCGCATACGCTCTCCACTAGTACTCCATGGTCGCAGCGGTCACGACTCAAGTAGACAAAGATATAAACAAACCTGAGCTTCAGTTTACAAAATATTCACAAAATAATTCACCAGTGGCGAGGGGTAGGATTATGACGGTGGTAAGCCGATCCAAAAAAAAATCACTCACCACGTGATGCAAACGCCAATTCTAAGAATTCTTATTATTTCTTCAGAAGATACTTTCAACGTACAAAATGTGTTCGAATAAGAGAACAATAAACATGGAAAGCAAAACAGTTTGTTCAGTTTGCAATTGCTTGTATTAAAATGTTTAAAAAACCCATCTTACCCAATACAATTAATAGTCTTATTTGGACATGCTTTTTATTTCTAAAACTAAGTTTGGAAAATCAAAGTATCTCTGTTAAGCACGTAATCGTCGAATTATGACAAATAAAACTCACTGCAATGAACAAATATTTGTGATAAACACAGAAAAATAAACAAAATCGGTGAAAAATCTCAATCATAAAAAACTAAATTTAAATAATGCGCATAGGAATCTTCGCCACTCTTCGGCAAATGTCGTATTTTCTTACGTTTTCTATACAATCCATGACAGATAGTGCATGTACAGTCGGTCGGCTACCTTTCTATGCTCATTATATCTCTGACAGATCTGTTACAACCTCAGAATATAATATAAACTCAACATGATTTGTTTGGAAATAAGTTTTGTGTATCTATGTACAGGGTGATCCCGGAAAATCTCTATTAATTGTTTGCTAAGCCAACCGAGGGGCGGACGCTGCTGTATTATGTTTTCATTTCATTAACAGATTTTCTTGAAAGCTACCTATTTTCTTCAGAGAACTGTTATGTGAAAAATACACACAAAATATGCCAACCCTTTCAAACTGAATTAAACTGTTGTTTGCTTTTCTTCTGTCATATTCTGTTGAATTTTGTAGTACACTGATGAAGGCATTCTGAATCCGCTGAAACTGGTCAGCTATCCCGATCAAAAAAATGTATATATTGAGGTGAGCCGTTTTGTTTAAATCATAAATTATCCTAAAGTTTCAATTAATTTATACTACAAAAAAACAATACTTTTTTTGGTCTTTTCTGAATCTGAATTTACTGAGTAAGTGTAGCAACAAGAAATAATGTTATATCCATCCATCCATCAGCCTAGTTCGTCCACTGCTGGACATAAGCCTTTCCAGGACTTTGCCACTCCCGGCGGTCTTCCTGGAAGAATTGCCCATACTCACAAACGCTTGGCAGGCGGATTGGTGAGCGCGGTGCTGGAACCCTCGCACCAGTGACGCCGCTGCCCGTCAACAGTCTGTTCCATATAAGGCCTGGCTATTAGGGATGGATATACCGCCATCCATTAGTCTCAGGCATGGTGGGCCTCCTGGTATTTTGCCTGTGAGATGTCTTCTTACTCTCCCCCGAATTACTTCGAGGGGGTCTCCAAGTAAGATGGTGGTACCTCCACAGTCGAGCCTGGCATCAGCTCTACCACCATGTAATGTTTTATGATATCATATAAATATGTATTATATACTATATAGTACACAAGTCCCCGCAGTCAGACCTTATAAAGTTAGATAACCAACAGATATGTCTAAATAAGTGGTAATTAGTGTATTGTTGATTGGCATTTTATTAATCTCTTTTGTTCTTTAATCTTTGGTTCAATGAGCTATTATTTTTTATTATTATTATTAATTCTTAATTGGCATAGTATAAATGAATGTTTTCCATATTTTTCTATCACGTATTTTTGTAAATATTTAGGTAGGTATCGTTATAGTCTTTTCGCGATCTCATGATTCCTGTTATGTTTCATTGCGTAACTCTTATTTACTACTATTAGAGGCTTATTTTGATAAGCAACTATAAAAATTGACATTCAACTATTGTCGGGTAGTGCCATAAATCACATTTATTTAATACTTTCATAAGTTTTGCGTTTGTAAACGCGTTCCGTCGCATCCACATTAAGGCGCTACGTAAAAGTTTTAGCGTCCCTGTTACTCCATATGCGAAAAAACCCTCAGTGCGAGTGGGACGGCTTCATGGAAAAGTAGCAAAAAGTCGGTTTTTTATTAGTATAAAATGTACTAAGCTATTTTGTCAAAAAGATTGTCAGGGAGACTTTACAAATACATAATATCCACATTTTGAATGCATTTCATAATGAAATTAGTAAGGATTTCAGAATTATAGGAAAAAATACAACAATTTAAAGGTCTTTTAGAATGAAATTCTATCGAGAAAATTTCATCCAATCGCCTTTTCCTTCGATGAGAATCTTAATCAAATACTCAATAAACATTTGCCCAAAAATTAAATACGTATAGTTGAAATGACGTATAGATGACGGTATAGTTGAGTAAATGGGTTAAAAAAAAATCTTTTTTTTTTGGTATCGCCTTAACCCTCATAATTCTGATTGCAGTCCAGATCATGGCTATGGTCTGTCTAACAGGTTAATACCCTAATGGCAACGTTTGATATTCTTGTATTATTTACTAGCGTTATACCCAACCCTGCCTGTGTTTACATAATCAATATTTGCCCCGTTTTCACCTTAGCCGTAATTGTATCAAAACCCCTTATAGTCTATTATGTTGACCAAGGTCACAACGTTGATATTAAAAAACTGCATAAAGGGTTTTCGAGTTAAAACGGAACATACATACATACAGACAAAAATTCTAAAAATTTTAATTTTGGCCTTGGTACGATATTTCAGATGAAATTTGGCAAAAATATTCAATGTACAGGCGCGACTTTTGTGCTAATTGTATTATTAGTTTTGTATTATTAGTAATTGTATTTTTTATATAAAACGGATCACCTCAATACGTGTTATATACTGTGAGGCGTAACGCCGTCGCGTAAACGTCTTCACTCGCCCAGATGAAGGCAGTCTAAATCTGCTGAAACTGGTCGGCTTTCCCGATCATAACACGTATTGAGGTGAGCCGTTTTTATATAAATCATGAATTATTCTCAAGTCTCATTTAATTCTATAACTGTATTATTGTAGTATAGTATTATTACTTATCAAAAGGTGTTCTGTTACAGTACCTACTGCATTCCTTTGTAGGTAAAAATACACAAGGTAGTGTGCCGTCAAGTGTAAAGTGAATTATCAGCTTACAACACGACATGCACGAGATCTCGGGTATTACCTCCTTTTATACGTTGGAGATGCACTTCCTTTGTTCTTAGAAACTTGTCGTTGTATGAGGAGTGCTACGATGTCATAAAATATGCAAAAGGTGTCATATACTTGTAACATTCTTTTTTGCTTTTGTCATTTATTTTGAGGGTTCAGAACGAATAAGTGTAACACTTAAAGGATTTTTACATATTTTATTGTCCGTCTCTGTATAGTGATTATTTTTCTCAGGAACGGATATAAATATCTAAAATAATTATTACTTAGGTATACATCAGTTCGAAAAAAAAAGACGGACGCGGCGTGGTTGGAGGAAAAGCAAACATTCATTTATTTTCAAAACTTAGTAAAAATGCATTTTAATATTTTTGATAAATCGCCTTATTGAGCCGGCAATCGAATGGTGAAATGTAGGAAAAAAACAGTCTGTATTAAAATATTACTATTTTAAATTAAGGCAATATGCTTCGGACTGCTTCGCTCAGCTCCCAAAATGTTATTACATGTAAACCTAAAAAACGCGCTTTCTTCTTTACACCCGTTATCGCTCCTATTTTGACTTTATGTGAAAGAGTTTCGGTTTCAAATATAAATTGTTGTACTGTCTAAACCTGTAGGTATACTAGATATTATTCATTTTCAATGGCACGCCCTGTCCAGCGTTAAGTCAGTAATCGTATAGACATGATGAAACTAAAATTGCGAAAAAGTAATGAACTGTTCGATATATTTGGTCAAGAAGGTATGTACACAACTGCCATTTGGTAGCATTTAGGGATGGGTTTCCACCCGGAAAAATTCCCGATTGCGGGAAAATTCCCGGAAAGTTTCCGTGAAAACACCCGTTCGGGAAAATATTTTGGTGTTTTCATTTTCGCATTTTGTTTTAATATATTTTGAAATAAAAGCTATCCAATAGATTTGCCGTATTGTAGCTAAACGACAGAAAGTTCTGCTTTAATTGACAGTATTATTGTTTTCTCCATACAAAAATTGTATTTTTTTTTCTCAGAAAGTAATGCATATTTCAGAAAAACTTTATCAGTAAAAGGTGTATGTATTAGCGTCAGTAGTCTAACACAAAAAAAAATTGTTCGGTTACTTAACCTTTTAATTAAATATTTTCAAGTGCCTGTAGTTTCCAAAGCGCATATTTTCGCAGTTAATTCTAAGGAAATAATGGCTGTGACTTCCTCTATCACCGGCAGTAAGTTTCATTTTAAGTTTCATAGTATTTGTGAAGAAAAAAGAAAAAACCCACCGATTGGGTATTTTCCCCGACAAACACCGGGAATTTTCTCAAACGGGATTTAACCCGGGAATTTTCCCGCGTCCATCTTTAAGCATGATAGGCCAGAATAGCCTTAAAAAACGTTAACAAGTAGGGAGCTTGAACTGCAGGCGTCTGTACTATTTCTATGGAAAAGATGTATATGTAGATGTTTTTATATTAATTATAATAAATAAAAAGTATTAACTAGGTTCGAGATATAATATATTTTGACCAACTTTTGGTCGTCATCAGTCGAATAAGAAAAAAATTAAAAAAAAAAGAATTGGCATAAAAATGAAAGGACGGGAACGTGTAGTAGGATTTGCGTGAAATGGTGCTGACCTTTGTCGCAGAGCAAATGTTTTCGTAAACTTCACCCTTGAATCGTGACGTTAAAAAAATTATTATTAATATTTTTAATATTTTTTTTTAGATAATTAATGTGTAATTGAAAATTAATATTTTAAAACTATCCTATAAACAAAATTAAACTAGTCTAAATCAATATTAACTAAAATGAGAAAAATTAAAGATAAAAAACCCGGTCTAGGTCGCTGTCCCCCGGTAGGGTGCCCAGAATGCTGGCAACGTTTCCTCTTTGGATGGCCAGACTGATCCTCTGGCCAAGGTAAGCGCCAGCCCTCCGGTCACAATTCAATTGAAACATTTTCGGTACATATGTCGTGGGCAGATCGTAAAGTATGAAATTGAAAATCTTTGACCAAAAATAGATGCTAAGACGAGCGAAGCAAAGCGGTGCGGGGAGGAGCGTGTTAGGTTACCATGTAAATAAATTTGGGGAGCCAGGCGAAAACATGAACAGAAATGTGATCTGGCCAGCCAGATCATGATATGCCCAATTCTACGATGTGCAGATAATACATACATAAAAAAGAGAAATTATACCTCAAAAATGTATTTTTTTCTATTATTCCACCCGAATGATCTATGACTGTCAAGGGAATTGAACTGAAGACTGATCGGGGTCCAAAGATCCGGGATCATTTGATTGATGAGCCTCTGAACGAACCTATTGCTTTTTTCCTATTAGTGTAAATGGAAGAAATAATAGTGCATGTATTAAGGGTACAGTTAGGTAAAGCAAGGTACAAACAAAACATATTGTCACGACACGAATCGCCGAGGGGGTGTCAGAAGTGTGCCCAAGTGTGAACTGTTAAATGCAAATCACAGTCCACACTTAGTACACCCAATTTTCACTGACGATTGGTAAACCCACCGTGATTTTGAAAAACTTTGTATCAGATGAGTGAGCAGATTTTTTTTTTATTTGTTTTTTTTTTTATAGGTCTTTTGAAAGTAGTTCCAGTATAACAATATGAAATTTCCACTGGAAAACGCAAGCCTGGAGATCAGTACTTACGGTACAAGGATGTCCTGAAACGTCATTTGGCTGCAAGTGGCATCGCATCAAACTCCTGGGAAGAGCTTGCACACATGCGACCTGAATGGCGAAAATCTGTGCATGATGGAACCGAGAACTTTGAAACAGTTCGACTGGAAATCCTCGACGCTAAACGCTTACACCGCAAGACTCGCCCCAAGCCCACGTATAACTATACGTAAAACTCGTATGGACACCTGCACTGTATTTCGTGTGACAGGATATTTCTGTCGAAACTCGGATTCTCCAGCCACATCCGAGCTCATGCCAGAAAGCAATAAGGGTCGCCGTCGACGGATACGTCGAGGAGGACATCATCGTGAAATTCAAAAAAAGTGGAATTTCAACACACCCTGACTGATTGACTGATCTATCGACGGCCAGACCAAACGGCTGGACATGAAATTTGGACTTTAAGTTCCTTGAAATACGCTAGCAAAGGATTTTAGGGTATTCCAACGGAATCAGGAGAAACGGGATCCACGCCAGTAATGCTGCGGGGCGTACGCTAGTGCATAGTATAACTTATTCTTTTAGACGAGTAAGTAGTTTTTTACGTTTCATAAGCGAATAATGAATTGTAATAACAACATTGTAATAGCTTCATTTTTGACAGTTTTTCAATATTCCAAAACTATTTGCTGTAGTAATAATAATGACAATATAATGTAAAATGCCAAAGCAACCTAGTCGCCATATTCCTCACTCTCTCGCCGGTTATTGTATTTAAATTAACTTAATACAATACAATACAAATATACAAATACGTTTATTTTCATTAATAGGATTACATTATATGGTAGGGGCTGGTGTCTCCCTTTAAGCTTTAAAAGGCCTGTGTCAGGAGGCACCGCTCTTCTTTAAAGCACTTATTATAAATATAACATTATACCACTTAAAACTACAACAAGAAAGAATAACAAAAGATATACAATATACAAATAAGTAAGTGAAATTGAGTTTAATTTAAATTTAAGCATTGAGTTTTATTTAGTTTAATTTAATTTAATTTATGCCTGCTCGTGTGTGGGGGAGGATGTGTGAGAGTGTGTAGAAGTGCGTGAGAGGGTGTAGAAGGGTGTGTGTGAGTGAGTGTGTGAGTGTGTTCATGTGAATAAAGGGTCGTAAGGGTATGTGTAAGAGTATTTGTGTAAGTATTACAGTCATTAACTTTCCAATATATTAATAGTTTCATATTAAATTAGTTTTAAGTAAATAATTACTATTGTGACAAAATTTGTTTAAATTAAACTTATAATCTTATGATTACAATGTTAAAAATTGTCAAAGTTTTGCAAAATTTTGTAAATTAATTATGGGTCTGAATAAGTGCATGAAATAAATTTATTTTATTTTATTTTATTTTATTTATTTTACCACTATAATTTCACGGTGTCTAAAATATTGTGACTTTGAGCGTGTGTAAATGTAGTACATGTGGTTCGTATCGTAATCTCATCCACTCTAAAAGTTTAATTGTAATTCATTGTCTAGTTGCAGAGTAATAAAATAACAAACAAGTCATAATTCAGATTCAAAATATAAGTACTAGGGTTGTTGTAACACCAAAACATTCTTGAAGAATCTTGAAAATAAATTTATCTTTCTCTTAACTTTTTTTCTCCGAATTCCTCTCGGCTCCATGAAGTGCACACTTAATTACAATTTAAAATATCCAAGTAAAACTTCAAAGCGAATTTAACTGACTCTTATTTAATGAGTTTTGGCGTTTATTTTTTTCAGAAAACCTCAAGATGAAAAGTAAAAAGAATATTAAGGTAACGAAATTAGCTTCCTGTTTGTTTTTTCTTTGAGATCAATTAACAGCAATAAATTTTATACGCAGTTTTATTAGGTTCAAGCGATAAACAGATAAATTTAGTTTTATTCATAGACTATTTAAAAACAAATATTTTTTTCTCTGACAAAATAATTTCGGTTCTGTAATAAAATTAGCTTTTGTCCACATATTGACTCCGTTAAGTAGTTATTAAAACATTGTTTAAGGTATAGTAATGTAGATACGTGTAGCGCCATCTATACGAGAAACAATGAATTATCAAGATATTCGTGTTTATTTCTGTATATTTCAGAAAATATACAACGTGTAACAGAAAGGGGTAACCATATTTAAAGAGCTTATTCAGTCAATGGTATAGAACTAATTTTACTGTGGAAATAAACATGTAAATTGAAAAAAAAAATTCACTGTTTCATAGAAAAATGCAATGCCGCTCGGCCGAAATGTATTGAAGGGCAGATTTTTTTTTTGAGATTTCAGGGTTGGCTCCATAGTAAAAGTTGTTCTATACCGTTGACTGAATAAGCTCTTCAAATACGGTAACACATTTCTGTTACACCTTGTATAACATGTTACCTACGGGCCAAACCCGATTTTAGGCCAAAGTACTTTTGAGATGTCATTAAAAATAGCCACGACGGTCTACGTGGCGCAACTCACCATACCTGACCGTAACCTAACCTGCCGGCTCTCTTCTGCGCTGCAGTATTTGTAACTTTCACCTTCCAAAAGTATGGCTCACCAATATTGGACATCCTATCCCGGACCATCCCGGTTTTATATTATATAACAATTCCTATTTTAAACTTCCGAAAGTTCTGGAAAGCTGAAATGAGTATGCAGGCTGGTCCTCTAAAAAGGCCGCTTTGGATGAATTATATTATGATTCTGTTCTAATGCCGTCTCTTATGCATGCGTGAAAAAACTCTGAGACCGTCCTACTTTCAAATCATTTTATAATTCACCCAAGTCGGCCTTTTTAGATCCCCTGGTATTAGCACACAAACAACAAAAAACTAAACAATCTGTAACTTTCACCGTCCAATCCCTCATAAAGTGGAGTCTTGTTCTGTATTATAGGTATATAAAAATTTCTATTCTAAACTTCCAAAAGGCTGAAATTTGTTATGCAGGCTAGCATATGCATACAAACAAAAAAAAACTGTAATTTTCACCCTCCAACCTCTCATAATGGGAGTGTAGGTCTGTATGGCATCCACGGGTCAAGCTAAGCCTGTATTAGGGTCATTGAATTATTTATTGTTTTTTGGTAAAATAAATAATTTTTGATTTAATTTTGATGATTTTGTATAAACTAAAACATTTCATGTAAAGTTGGTTACCAAAACTCATAAGCTCATAACGCTTTCACGGTTAAAAGTTATCAGATCTCAAAAGCCACGCCATACTTCTTTGTAGGGTTTGTAGCTTTAGGGCTTGGCTCTACATGAGATCTGATAATTTTTAACCGTGAAAGCGTTATGAGCTCATGAGTTTTGGCAACCGATTTTACATGAAATGTTTTTGGTGGGTCAGTGTGCATGTCTGGTTGTCGGAGTGCGCGGGCGGATTCTGTTTGGACTAAAATACTTTTTATTTAATTTATTGACGTCAGAAAAATGTTTACGTGGTACTCTTACATCTGAAAATAAAGTTCAATATTTCGTTATTAGTTTAGGTTAGTAGTTTTGTTTAGTTAATTAAACGTATTTATTTATAAATTATATATTATATTTATTTTATTAGAGCAAAGCGATTCCTTTTTTTTTATAAATTTTCAAGGTCCCTGAAATATTAGTATCGGGGAAAACATAGTTAAAATATATATATATATATATTGTGTATCCCCCTATTGTGTATCTTTGGTTGCAGACTGTGCTGGGTGCCTGTCATCAAAAACATAGATAAAAACTGAAATTTCAAAATTGCCTTTAGTGGGTATTGAACTATTAACGAACTGTGTCGTCACTTCAAGTGCGAACATATCCTTGGGAAATCGGAATTCGATGGTATATCTATGTTTTCGATGATGGGCACCCCGTGCGGAAGGCAGCTTGAGATGCATAATAGGCCCGCTGGTCCCTGGCCGGGTCTCCGGTATGGGTTCGGGCGGTTGATTGGATTTCACCTTGTATAATAATATTTTACCTATAATTTTAATTGTATATGTATTGCTACATAAATTAAATAAACATTTAATCTAAGTAGTTCATGTACATTTATTATTTTATTACAAATATTTTTATAAGATTAAAATTTGACTTGTGAAACGTGTATTATATACCTACTTTGCAAAATAAACTTTTTGAATTTTGAATTTGAATATATTTCGTTATTATTATTCCATTTCTGGTTTAATTCACGTTAAGATATTGTATTTCCGATTAAGAGAAATATTTAAGCCACAAATTAGCTTCGTTTAACATGAATTGTTCAAGTTTCAAATCACGGGTAAATTTTACGTAAAATATAAACATTTTCATACAATGATGACTTTTTCCTAGAATTCATGTTTCTGAGAAAAAAAAACGTTGAAATATAAGAAATGAATAAAAGAAACAAACTGATATTTATTGCTTCCAGCCATTTCTCGGAAGTCTTTTCGAAACATTTTTAAGGAGAGGTATGACTGAACTCTTTATCTTTTTGCTTTAAGGTGATATACCGTGCTAGAAAAGGTCCCCGTTACTCCAGGCAGAAAGACCCGCAGTGCGAAAGGGACGGAATCGGGGAAAATTGTCAAAAAGTCGGTTTTAAATTAATGCAAAATAACTAAAATAGCTACAAAAAATTCCATAACCAGTAATTTTGGTGTAGTTAAAACCCATCTAAATAAATATTTTTCAAGTCTGTATGCTATCCTAATTTGTCAGAATATCAAAAAATGTGTAAATTTAGACCTGATTCAATAATTATTTCTATCGAATGAAATTCCTCCTATCGCGTTTCTGATAGACCAAAATCCAAGGTCCCAAAATTGTTATACTAATTTATTTTACTTGGAACTTCATTAAAAGAGCAGATAAATAACTTCAAAAAGTGTCAATTTTCACGGTATAGCCCCTTAAGGGGTGTCATATATGTTCTGTGGAGGAGTCTCTTAATAAATATAATCAAATATACGTATTGATTCAAAATAAGTTTTCATTTACGAAGAAAAATATAAATATGTACTAATATAAATATGAACTGTATGTATAAATACTGGTTGATTCTTTATTAGTAAACTTAAATAACATATAAATAATGATACTTTTTTTTTTTTATAAAACTCACTTAAATTTAAATAAAATATAAAAAGAAAAACAAATACCAACCTGTCTGTCTCATAACGGGCTCTAGATTAAATAAAATATGTGAGCCAGATCACCGCCATCATCGGGGAGAGTACCCAATAGGCTGGCGGCGTTGCCTCGCTGTATTGCGAGGCTTATTCGCTGACCAAAATAGGTCCCAGCCCTTGGGTCTCCGGAAGCGTTGACCAACCTCGACGATATTTCCTTAAATAGGCGCTTTGCGTCTGGTCCCCACGGCCCCAGGGTCTCTACGGCAAAAGGCACAAAAATGTAGCCTTCAGAAAGCTCCACGTATATACGCCGTTTAAGACCCTCAGCCGTCAACGCCGCCACGCCAGCAAGGACAGCGCTCCCCTGGAGATGGGACGGCGCTACGGTGTCGACGCATGTTGCGTCCCACACCAGCGACTGCCCATTTTTCCAGGGGATTAGTGTCAGTCCGTCGGGCCTCTTACCATCGCTGCGTACTAGGCCTTTGGGCTCTAGTACGGCAGGCACGTTGGCGCTCATGAGAGCCCGACATCATCATGAAAAAATGATGATTTTCAAGTAATACCTTGTAATCAGCACCCAGGTACAAAGCGATTACTTCAATTTCGAGAGGTATGCTGTCATTTTCTGAGGAGTTCCACTGCCTATCTCTGAAGACCTTCATCAGATCATGACCAAACCTAAAATGGGACCTACCTGGAAGTACACTTTTTCAAACAAAAAAAGAATTGTTCAAATCGGTTCAGAAATGACGGAGTTATGTGGAGTAACAACGCCAAAAAAAAAAAAAAAAAACATACAGTCGAATTGAGAACCGCCTCCTTTTTGAAGTCGGTTAAAAATGCTATTCGCCTTTGTGCATTTTATATTTTTGTATATAAAGAATTTACATTAGATACATACAATTCTTAAATTCTCCGGCTCATATCACTCAATTAAATCAACCGCCTGAATTTATATTGGAGACTCGGTTAGTGATCAGGAACAAGGTTCAATGATCCTTTTTTTCGAAATCATAAAAATCAATTTTTGTTCCAATTCGTAGTGGACTAGTTCAAATACAAATCCTAGTATAGGCGGTATAGGAGCAAAAAAAATTTTTTTTCGCCTTTCATCTGACATGTAATTGAACATTATTCCTGATCACCAACCAAATCTCATTATATGAGCTATTAAATGCCCGCTGGACTGACGATCTGAAGGACGTTGGGGGTGGCGGCTGGACGAGGATGACTGAGGACCGCCAAGAGTGGCGTACTATTGGGGAGGCCTATGTCCAGCAGTGGACGAATACGGGCTGATGGGTGGATAGATGGAAGCTATTAAATAATACTGTTCGAGTACACGAGTAATACCACGCATTTTGTGTTCGAAACACGTTTGACACATTAATTGGCTTTCGGCCATTAACTGAAGCTTTGCAAGATAATTAGTTCACTTATTTCATCTTACGAACTACATTAACCCTGCAAAACATGTACCTATCTTTTATAAGTATGTTTTGTATTGTTTTATGAGATCAAATCAAACGATTTTCACAGATAGACTAGACGTGATGAGAGTTCAGTTTTTTGCATTCTATGACGTGGAACCTTTAAACTTACACCATTTCCATAAAAATCCTCGAGAAAGGCGTACCAAAGCTAGAGAGTTCAACACTGAGAAATGTATGTGCAGAACGTGTACTGAAGATGGAAATAAAGTCTAAGTAATGCAGTTTTCCAGGTGCAGTGTTGCCATGGACGTATTTTCTAAGATTTACTGCAAGATTTTATAAAACTGACTTTAACCTTTTTGCGTTTCAAA
The DNA here is from genome assembly GCA_934047225.1 of Ypsolopha sequella. Classification (NCBI taxonomy): domain Eukaryota; kingdom Metazoa; phylum Arthropoda; class Insecta; order Lepidoptera; family Ypsolophidae; genus Ypsolopha; species Ypsolopha sequella. The sequence continues at coordinate 29,277,565 of OW203987.1, forward strand.
TTTGTTTTTTTTTTTAACCGTGATGAGTGAATTTTCAAAATTATAAAAAAAAATTACATTTCTGCAGGTATGATTCTGAGGGAAAGTTGTTCAGTATAATAAATATATTATATTTTTATTATATACAGATGTTATCTTTTTACACACGGTATATATATATACGTAATATTTAGATAGCCAGATAAAGAAACTTCTAAACAAAGGCTTGCTTTTAATAGTAGTTTATGCTACAAGGGCGCAAAGGAATAAATCACGAGGACGATTTAAAACACGAGCGTAGCGAGTGTTTTAAACGTAACCGAGTAATTTATTGCTTTTACGCCCGTGTATCATACTACGTTTTTCAATGCATAGTGTGAGGAAATGAAAACAAATATAATCTTGTGAACTTTAAATTATAATTGGCTCAAAAGGACTGTATCCAGAGCCGTTAAACAGTGGAAAAAAAAGTATAACATCTATGGTACACAGGAAAGTCTGCAGGTTAGCCAACCATTGTAAATAAATTAAAAAAAATAATAATAATAAAGCCCTAGGGCAAAATAATCGACTTTTTGTTCAGTTTTGATGCATAAAAAGTGGGACTTTACGAGCACATGCATTGAAAAAATATTAATAGAGTGCATTACAAAGTAGTAATAAATCAGAAACAAATTTAAAGCAGAAATATTGTTAAAAATTCCATGACCTTCTGCTTAAATGACAGGCACGCTACGAACTGCACTATCGAGGTTTTCATCTAAATCGACGAATTTTTCCAACCATACCGTTACAACGAATTTTTGTAACTACTTGATATATCAACTTGTAATGCAGATAATGAACACTCACGAAGGCATTCTTATTCGTTTCATAAACAAGCACTTGACGGCACTCGTGTCCCAATGTCTCACTTATGCCAGAGTTGCACAAAATACTATTGTAAGTATAAAACTACAAGTTATTGTTTGTAGTATCAAAACAAAAGCAAAGAATTATTTAGAAGAAAACATTTTTCTAAATGGCTGCTCGTGTATATATTTTGCTTTTGTAGGATGAATAATTTCCTGGCATCGGTCTTCTGGGAAAATATATTCTTATGTTGGTAACAATTTTCGATCTGCTACTTATAAAGGGATGTTACCAGGCCACGCAATATTTTTTGTGAAAAAAAGTTTTTATATACGAGACACTGGCCAGTTTATAATTTATATTGAAAATACAGTTATCTAAAAAAAATACGAACGTTTCAACTTCAAATTTCCCTCCACATTTATTACGAGCTAAATTGAACTATCGTGTCTCATTGAGAAATGGATCTGCATCAGGAACATTTTCTTGCGATGATTTTTTACGATTTCAAAGAAGGCTTTTGGAAAAACAACCAATGCCCAATTTTTTCGAATTTGTTTTTTTTTTTTCTCTTTGGGTTCTTTATTGTACGTATAATAATCTGGTTATATTAGAATCCGCAAAAACAACCAAACTACATTCAAAACGTAGCTACAAAAACAGAGTGTCTCCGGAATAACCACCAACGTCAGTAACGTTTCTATGAAGAATAAATAGCCATAGATAATTTTTTTTTTACTTTTTATTTACAAAATTAAGTATTTTCATATATCCATGTTTCATAAAAAAACACAAATAAGGATTTTTCATGTAACTAATATTATAAGGTTTTATTTACCTATACCCAACAGTGGGTAGATGTGGGCTGATTGATGTTGATATTTATTTCCTGTAAAATGTCAGAAAAGTGACGTAGGTTGTTTTTCCAAAATACTCTTAATGTTGCCTAAAGCCGGACAAATTGTATAATAGATTTCAAATGGCAATTATGGATAAAAGCCCTTCTACGGCAACCGTGTACCGCTAGTATAATGAATATTAGCGCGGTTGACCAACTTTGAGGAATGAAGAAAGAAGTGGTCGCCCCTTGGTGGCTGTTAGAGAAGGAAACGTGTACTAGTACTAAAAATTAAGTTCAAAAGATTAGGCAAATTACGAATGAAGAGATTCAGCAAATTTTGCAAATTGGATCGAAGAGCATTCACGAGATTCTACACGGGCACCTTCGCGTGAGGAGCATAGTTTTGCACTGCGTGCCGCAAAACCTCACCGCTGCTCAGAAGCAGGCCCGCGTGGAATGTTGGAGTGACATGATAGCTAAATTTGAAGCAGGGTCGTCTTGGCGTGTTTATGACAATATAACATGTAATCTTGGATTTATCAATACGATCCAGCAACGAAGCTCCAGTTGACAGTTCAGCTGTTTGAAAACGAACCGATGCCTGCCATAGTATTATTATCCTTATTCTTTATAGTACACAGAAAATAAACATTTACAAACATACTGTAAACTAATTAACATTAAAAAAACTTATATCTCTATAAAAAGATTTCTTCCAGTCTACCTCTGGGGATAAAAGAATATAATTTTAATAAAAGTAGACATACATACGTGTACAAAGATTAAAGAATAAACAATAATAATAATAATTTATTTAAATGTAAAAAAGTAATATTAATGTAAAATTAACCAATATATATGTATTTATAATATACTAATCAATACATTATAAATAAATATAATATGAATAAATATAATTTTAGCTGTATTAGCTTTTTATTTGTAGTTTGTACAATTATATGATAATAATAAAAAAAATAATAACAAACTTTATATTTTTGATATATTTCGGCCTCATCAGTGAGGCCGTCATCAGTCGAGTCAATCTGATGAGGCCGAAATATATCGAAAATATAAAGTTTGTTATTATTTTTTTATTATTATCGTATAATTGTTAAAACTACAAATAAATATAATATAATAAAATACACTATATAATGTGCTATATGCTAATATGATGTGCTTCGGACTTAAATGGACCAACAGCTTTACGTTCCTTCCGAAGCACGCATTGACTGAAAACAAATCATTGTGCAGCGCGGGGATGAACCCACGACCTCGGGATTAGCAGTTTATACAGAACTAGCGGATGCTCGCGTGGTGTTCGTTTCTCCAAATCCCGTAAGAATATCCTGAAATCTCCTTTTAGCAGATGTTTATGTCATTCAAGGAACCTAGAGACTAAACTTCATGATCCTTGGTCGAGCTGTTTGATCTAAGCGTTTAAGGATCAGTCATTCAGTCAGTTAGCTAGGGCATGCTAATATTTACATATATCATTTAATGGTTTCAACCCGTATGTCGAGAATGGACTTCCGTAAAGTATCTTCAAAAATTTTTTGTATCAAAACATCAGGGAATAATAAACCCAAGCAACCGAAACATTATTTGGCGGCAAGCCCTGTCATCTCATTGCAAAGGGAATATAATAACGCTTCTAATAATAAAATAAGAAAAAGTATCAACAACATTGGCTTTTCTGTTTGAGCGATTCAATTAGTTACCCTGTAACTTACTGATTCAGCGACCGATAAAAACAGGTTTTGTGTATCGCAGGTGTAGGTTTTCGTAAGGCTTTTTTATAATCTATCCTGACGTAACCTAGTGAAATTATCATTTCACGGCTTTTACAATTTACCTGCGACATATTTATAAATAACATATTATGTTATTTCTGATCGTAGAATTGGCTATATCGAACCAGTGTTGTGAGACGGGATTTTTCAGTGAAATCTTCTTCTTGAAATCAGATACTTTTAACTATTTAATTTTTATTTTGCTTCATTTGAATACGCCTAAATCAATTTAACTCCGATTATCATTGAAACAATAAACAGCAGTCCGAATGGAGGCTCAGATCCGTCTAACATGTTAAAAAGTAAAGTAGAACGTACTTAATCCATTTAAACCTAAAGTACATTGTTTGGTTTAAATTTTATTCAAATACGAGTAGATTGGTTGGCATGTATGTAGTATCATTTTAAATATTCTTGTTACTAAGAATGTTGGTTGAATTGTTTTTTATACATTGTACGGTCTAGATGCGGCTTCGTTACAAAAATAACGGAAAATAATAACGAGGCAGCGTCTTTCATTCTCATTCCAACAGCAGCCTTCGTTCTGATATTGTTATTTGCAGACAAAAGTCTGCTCTTACGTACTAGAAAGGAATATACTTTTTAATAATATAAAAACAAACGATATTACGAGTATGTTTACAAAAAAACAATCTATACCAAAAAATAAACAAGATTATAATATATAAATAAAAAAGTATTAATTAGGTTCGAAATATATTTTTAGGTGAATAAGTTAAATAGATATTTGACATATGTATATAAATAGATAAGACAATGACGTTATAATAAAAAAAAAATTCAATCACTTATTTTTAAACTATTAAATTAGAAACTATGAGCAAACTTTATTTCATGAAATGAAGAAATTTTAAAACTTGCATCTATTTCGAGAAATCCGCGAAAAACCACAAAAAAATGTCCCCCTCATTTATCCGCAAAACTGGTAGACCAATAAATATGAAAAAAATCATGGTAGTATGTGCTTACATAAAGATTACAGGAAAAATATAGCGGTTGAGAAATTCAGGAAAATGAAATTTTCGGTTCCCGTAACTCGCAAATTATGGAACCCTCGGTAAGCGAGTCTGACTCGCAATTGACCATTTTTTTATTTGTATATTATTGTCTTTTAAAAATAATTAAAAAACTTTAAAATAATAATTATTCAATCAAAAAACTATTGAAATAAAAACAATTTAACCATAAAACAAAACTGTCACTAAGAGCGGTTTCGCAGCCGGATTGTAAAAAACCTGCCTTTTTCTAATTAATCGAAACAATACATATTCACTCGAAATATTTGAAATTCCAATTTACAGAAACCAATGGAAACTTTGCGATGGTAGCATACACAATGCATAGGTAATGCGGTTTTGTTGAATAACTATTGAGTGAATTTTGAATGTAAGTGTTTGTTTAGATTAATTAGAAAAAGGAAGGTTTTTTCAGCTTCAAAACCGCTACCAGTTTCACACGTTATATTTACTTAGTTTGTTGCATTCATTGATCCTAAAGAGAGTATCGTTTGTACAGTGGAGACCATCTTACATCAAGTAAGACACATTGGACTTTGTACCTATCTTATATTCTTCTCTGTAGGGGCTAATATCGCACTACAAGTGTATAGCTTGATGTGGTCTCCACTGTACCTATACTTAAATTTCACACGTTATATTTACTTTTTTCTTTGCATTAACTGTTCCTGAAAAACGAGCTACTACAGTTACTTATACTCGTAACAACGACGACATGGTCTAGATAGTTTATAAGATGTCAAGCGAATTTCGACCTTATTGAATCATATTGACCTTATTGAATGCGGTGTGCGCTCAAACCTAAACTGGTTTTTGTCACACTGTTAGTATATCAGTTTTATTGTAAACTCTGTTTTATTAATAATTAAATTAAAAAAAAATTGAGGGGAGATGGTTGTGAGTGAGTTTGGATGTAGGAGGTAAACCACAAAGATTTCAAAAGTTTAGATGAGCCCTGGCACCTTAAAATCTATTGCATTGTTTTTGAATGCGTGCGTTAACATAATGCCAACGCGTGTACACTTATGAGTGCGCAATCTGTCTACCTACGGTGAGCAAACTGATCAGACTACTAAAGTACTTATTTTAAGTGCACTTAAGAACCCGCTCCGAATCGTACTTCATACATATCTAAAAACATATCATAGTCAATATAAAGTGGTGTATGTCCCTGATTTTTTCACAAACATCGCGTTAAAGACCAGAAAAATATTTAAAATAATGGGTTTTCGCTCTAAAATCGAGTACTTTTACAAAGCTTCGTTAAGTGACTTATGAACATTTAACAAGCAAAGTAAGCACATACACCACTTGGAAGTATCATCAATATTCCAAATAATTAAAACAGAATAAAAAATAACAAGTAATCGAGGCACAATTAAGGTATTCGGAAATATTTATTATTTCCAACGCAAAGGGCGAGACTCGATCAGCATAGTTCGAACGGCGTGAGGCAAAGCGTGAGGCACTTGTTTAGATCAGCCAGCCAAATATGCGCTTTATTGTCGCGATACATTTCGCTTCGCATCGGAGTTGGCGTCATCCTGCACCGGGTTCTTAAGGCGTCCAACTATCACTGTGTTCAGATGAACACTGATTCCAAACGTGTGAGCGTCACCTATTTAAAGGTGGAAACATTTTGGTGCTGTCATAGTATTTGAAATCTTTGGTAAACCCTGGAACTACACATCCGATTCCGAAAATAATTTAACTTATAGGAAGCTAACTTATCGTTGAGTGCTACTGTAAAGTAGCACGACCGGCTGATACCCGGTCTTTTCCACCAGTCGTGCTGCTAAACAAATAAAGTTAAAATGTGACCTAATTGTAACCTAATAGTTGGAAAAAGGTTCTGAAGAAAACTTCGAGGTACTTTACAATTAAGTGTATTTAACTTTATCAAATAAAAATAATTTCACAAGACTGAAGATGTAATTGACAATATTACATTGTAACAAAATTCTACCAAGTCATTACTAAAACTTTTAAGACATAAATATTTGAGTTAGGTACCACCTTAACTTCAGGTAACAATATTACATTAGAACAAAATTCTTCCAAGTCATTACTAAAACTTTTAGGTCATCAAATAGATGTGTTAGGTACCGCCTTAACTTCAGGTAACAATATTACATTGGAACAATTCTACCAAGTCATTACTAAAACTTTTAGGTCATCAAATAGATTTGTTAGGTACCGCCTTAACTTCAGGTAACAATATTACATTGGAACAATTCTACGAAGTTATTTCTAAAACCTTTAAGTCAATAAAATGGTTGGGTTAGGTACCGCCTTAACCACAGGTAACAATTTACATTGAATCTTGTGAATCTACATAAAAAAAACATCTTTAAGAGAAAGAAATCTTGAAAAACAAGGAAAATAAACTCCAAACAAATCTATTAGTGGAGCCGTGAATCCATCTTAATAATATTTGTCGACATACTCTTTTGACTAAGACGTCTGGTACACCATCCAGTTTTACCAGGAAAAATTACGGAACAATGAAACTTTAAATTTTTAGGTTATTCAAATGAAACAGAAAGGAGAATTAACACTTCGTTTAGAAAGTTTATAAAACCAAGTGTCCTGGAAACATTCCGTCCAAGCCACCTTTTAAAATGTGAGGTTAAAAATAAATCCTACGACACATACTTGGAAATCGCCACCATTTTTCTAACCAGAACTGCCACGCAGTCCGCTGTCCGACTTAGGGTGAATGAACTCCAACCCGGCGATTTCGTCTGTCCAACCTCGCTAACAAAAGGGCAGCTTGACCGCGTTTCAACCACGCGGCTGCCATCACTCAGCCACCAGGACAAAGAACACAAATATAAGCAAAAACCCTGGAATTAGGAGAAAAATAAAACATATTAAAACCTTTACTACACGGAAACGAGGAAAAGAGAAAACCGGTGAATCGATTACTAAGAATGTAATACGTACCATGACCCGACAATAGATCAGATCTCCCACCTTCCCAGCCAAAAATTTCTTTTTAATCCATCAATTCATTTCTAATAATTCTTCTGAAATACAAGAACAATATTACAGAAACTATTCCACGCAAAATATACACACCAATTTTAACTCGAAACAAACCTTTTAAAATCAAACAACTCGTTTTGGCAAAATCGCCATGATCAATTTTCCAGAACAAAGAACAAAAAGGTAAAAAAACAAGACACGACTCGACAGCTAAAACACTGGCCGAGCATTCATTTCGGAAACGGAAACTCGCACAAGCCAAGCGAACGAACTTCATGTCAATCCACTCAACTTGAAACTCGTACCAACCCAGCGAACGAAATTCAACTACATCAACTCAACATTTTGACATGACCACACCCAACAAGCTAACAAAGATGCGAAAACGCTGAGATAAACGCACCTTATAAAATTTGCTATGCTACACTACGAGTATAGGTTTAAGTTTGTCCCCCGAGAACGGGTAGTTCCTTTCATTATTATTATGGTTTTGACATGACTACTGTACGGGCAACCTTCCGTACATTCTGCTACGTTGCGACCTAGTTATGTCCAGCGTGTACGTGATGTTATTACTTTACTTTATACATTTTATTTATCTATCAATTGAGTACCTACTTAGCTACCGTAGAGATCACAGCTAGACAAAACTACTTTTCTCTTTATTAAACCATCTTCAAATTACAAGTCTGTTTCCACTTTCTACACCACTCCACTTCATCTAACGACAACAACAATCGTACGGCCAGAACTGATCACTCTGACCATACATCAATTTGGTCCTTCGAGCACCAGGACTTCTTCGGGACTCTTCGGGGAAATACGTCGAGGTACGAAAGAAGACTGGAACTAGCAGGCTGTGGAATCTGTGATCTACTACGTTGTAGGGCTCCATCCGTCGGCGGAAAAAATTAACTGTGTAACTAAAAGAGGTACGGTACCTACCTAAAGTGACTCTGTAACTGTGATTATAAACTGAGAAGAACTGTGAATTAGACTGTGGGTTAATTAACTGTGGGTTAGAGGAACTGTGTCAGTGAAAAACTTTACGAAGTAACTTGAACTGTGAGATTGAACTTTAACAGAATTTGACGTCAAAAAATCTAACTGGGGAGTGAACTTTAGCTACGTGTTCGAACACATCTACTTAACTAACTAATCAGAGTCATTAACTAACTGTGAGGAAAGATGGAAGATTTACGTATTCAGGGAGAAGTGTATGAGAATATTAAGAGACTGTGCGAGAACTTTGGGAAGGACGGGAAGGCGAGAAAAACTGTGGACTATTTAACAACGCGGATTGTGTCCCTGGAAAACCAATGGGAAGATTTTGAGGTCAGGCACGTGGAACTTCTACAAAAAACTGACCCGGCTCATGAATATTTTACGAAACAGGTGTTTGAGCAGACTAGAAATATGTACCAGAAAACAAGGAAAGCTATTCTGACTTTACTTAAATCAACTTCGAAGGCTGTAAAAACTATGGAGGAGGAAACAAGTGTTGAAAATCCGACAACACACAAGACAACTGAGATACTGAGGCAACAAAGATCTAATTTTAAGGCTTTCGAGAGAACTATGACGAAAATAAATATGGAGAACACTGTGGAGAGATGGGAAATGGAGGATTATCTGAAAACTTTGAAGGTGAAATGGGAAATTATTGACAAGCGACACTGGGAGTTGGATAGTTTGCTCCAGGAAGAAGATCATGATGATGAGTACGAGAAAAACTATACAAGGCTAGAAAAACACTATGACGAATTACGAAGACAGCTGAACAGCAAAATCTGGGCGAACGTTCACTACCATGAATCAACGCCGCGTATGGAGATTCCCGAATTCTCGGGTAACTATAATCAATGGGTATCATTTAAGGATCTATTCACGGAAACTATTCATAACAACCCATTGATACCAAAAACTCAGAAGATGAAACACCTGAAAACTAAACTAAAAGGGGAAGCATTACAACAAGTACAGCACTTGACTATTAGCGCTGAAAACTACGATTCCTGTTGGGAAATATTAAATCATCGCTTCAACAACAAACGTATGATGTTTAATTCTTACATGAATACGATGCTGAATCTTCCAGTAATTCAGCAAGCGACTGCTTACGTCATAAAAAATATGCATGACGTCATAATCGAGTGTTTAAACGGTCTCAACAACATAGGAATTGACATAGCTACTTGGGATCCAATAATCGTGCATTTGATGTTGCAAAAGCTCGACTCTGTAACATATAACGAGTACAACAAGGAGCTGGAAGACCCGCGAGAACTACCAAACTTCGATGACTTCAGCAATTTTCTGGAAAGCAAGTTCATGGCACTGGAAGCTGCGAGGAGTCACCAGAAAACGGAGTTAAGTAATCCGAAGCCGTCAACATCTAGGGGCAACAATTATAAAAACAAGGCATGGCAGCAGGGATTTTCTAAAACTTTTCATGCTACCACCAAAAACTGCCCCCTTTGTCAGAAAGATCATGTGTTGATGCATTGCCGCCAATTTGTTGACATGGATTCAGGAAAACGGAACGAAACGGTTGCAAAACTTCGCGTTTGCAAAAACTGCTTATACAGCCATGGAAACAGCGAATGTCGGTCAACAAACAACTGCAAACTATGTCATCAGCTGCATCACACGTTACTTCATCCATACGGAAATAGTAACGATTCTGTAAGATGCCATAATCAACAAGCGGGTCAACGGAAGTATAATTACCCCAAGTCTAGTCACGTGTCGGGTGAGACACAAGAAGTTTTGTTGGCTACGGTAATACTGAGAGTGAAAACTGTAGATGGAACTTATGTGAACTTACGCGGTTTGCTCGACCAAGGAAGTCAGATAAGCTTGGTCAGCCAAAATGCCGCGCAACTACTGAGGCTGCCGAGACGAAAACTAAATGCAACGGTAACAGGAGTGGGAGTGACTTCCACCGACTGTAAGGGTTTGCTTCAGATTGAGTGTAAATCCATTTACTCAGATTACACTTTAAGAATTGAGGCGTTAATAATGCCGAAGCTAATAAACAAGTTGCCGAACCAAACCTTTGATACTGGAAATTGGCCTCATCTCCATAACTTGAAGCTCGCCGATCCAGAGTTCAATATATCACGATCTGTCGACATACTCCTGGGGGCGGACGTGTATTCTGACATTATCCTGGAAGGTGTAATTAAGAGGTCTTCACACTATCCAATCGCTCAGCAAACTCAACTAGGATGGGTGTTATGTGGAAATGTTAAAACACTCAACTGTCACATAACCTTGACAGGAACTGATAACTTAGTGAAGTTTTGGGAAAATGAAGATATTTTGGAAACTGAGGAGACGTCTGAGGAGGACAGATGTGAATATTTTTATAAACAAACTACTGAGAGACGCAACGACGGGAGATATGTAGTCCAAATGCCTTTATATGAAGACTTTAAAGAGAAACTTGGAAACTCCAAATCCAAGTGTATCTCACAATTTCTTCAATTAGAGAGACGACTACAAAGACAGCCGAAGCTAGAAAAGATGTATAAGGAGTTCATTCATGAATACATGGAACTGGAACACATGAAACCTTCTACTGCAACTACTGACGAAAGATTGGAATGTTTTTTACCTCATCATGGAGTCCTGAGGGAATCATCTATGACGACCAAGCTGAGAGTGGTGTTCAATGGATCGATGAAATTTAGCGGTCCCAAGTCACAAAACAGCTTAAATTCGCTTATGGAAAAGGGTCCTAACATGCAAAAGGATATCCAGTCGCTAATTATCAAATGGCGAAGCTATCGATACGTTTTTACTGCCGACATCGAAAAAATGTATCGACAAATCCTGATACATGAAAAACAGCAAGGATTGCAAAAAATCATCTGGCGCGACAGCCCTTACGAAAACTTGAAGGAGATGCAACTCTGTACTATCACGTACGGAACCAAGAGTGCGCCATATTTAGCTATGAGAACCCTAAAACAGCTAGCAATAGACGACGGACATAAGTTCCCGCTAGCCGCTGACATCCTTCAAAACGAATTTTATATGGATGATTTAGTCAGCGGGACGAATTCGCTAAGTTCAGCAAAAATACTACAACAACAATTGATTCATTTACTAAGAGGCGGTGGCTTTAATTTACGAAAATGGTCTAGTAACGAAGCCGAACTACTGACTCATTTATCAGCGGATCAAGTTTCATCAACAACATTTGATTTCAAGCAACAAGATTCGATGAGAACGCTTGGATTAATCTGGAATCCGAAGACTGATAATTTCATGTTTAACTGGGATATGGGAGATAACTATGAGAAACGGATTACTAAGAGAATGTTATTATCAGAAATCTCCAAAATGTATGATCCACTTGGCTGGCTATCCCCTATAACGGTAGCTGCCAAGATTTTATTTCAACAAGTTTGGCTAAACAAAACTGAGTGGGACGAAGATTTATCTGAGAGTATATGTACGGAGTGGAGAAAACTAAGAAGCGAACTCTTCAGTATTAAAAAACTGAAATTAGAACGATGGATAGAAAGCTCAGACAGCAACATGCAATTACATGGATTCAGCGACTCGAGCGAAAAAGCGTTTTCGGCGGTCGTATTTAGCCGAAGTATAGATAAGGATGGCAGAGCAAAAATCACCCTTATTGCTGCTAAAACAAGAGTGGTATCGCTGAAACAAAAAACTAGCTTACCGAAAAAGGAACTCTGTGGCACTTTGTTACTGGCGAAGTTAATAGAAACAATTATTAACTCCTTACAAGGAAAAACTATGAAGATCTTTGGGTGGTGTGATTCCAAGGTAGTCCTGGCCTGGATTCAAGGAGAACAGTCAAGGTGGGAAAAATACATTTCTACTCGGGTAGCCAAGATAACGAAGATAATCCCTGGTAAACAGTGGGCTTACGTCAAGTCAGAAGAAAACCCCGCGGACTGCGCATCGCGAGGACTTTCACCGATAAAACTGGCTACCTTTGACCTATGGTGGCAAGGACCTGCTTGGCTTAAAAACTTTGAGGAAACTAAGGTGAAGATTTGTCTTTATGCAACAGATAACGGAACTGTGAGTCAAGATGAAAGATCTGAAGATATGAAACTGTCATGCGCGTCGCTGAAAAATACAGATCATTTTATTCAAAACTTATTGAATAAATGCAGTTCATTTACTCGATTAACTAGAATAATGACCTGGATTTTGCGTTTCTACAAGGCTACTCGTCGAATCAAAACAAATACAAAATACCTAGCAACACTGGAAATCGACGAATCAACAACATTCTTAATAAAATATGTGCAACAATCAGCATTCGCCGATGAAATAATGCAACTTAGACGAAATGGATTGGTGTCAAAAAGCAGCTGTTTATATAAATTAAATCCATTTTTAGACGACAGAGACGTACTAAGGGTGGGGGGACGTCTCAAGAACTCTGCCTTGCCCTACAACATGAAGAACCCGATAACCCTACCAAACACTGGGCGGCTAACACGTCTAGTTATTGAACATGCACACTTACAAACCTTACACGGAGGAGCGCGACTCACATTAATGCTGATTCGCCAGAAGTATTGGATTGTAGGTGGGAATAAAGCAGTAAAATCACTATTACGGAAATGTGTGCGATGCCACCGCTTCAGTACCAAGGAAAATCATCAAATTATGGGGGACTTGCCTGCGCACCGAGTCACTCCCTGTAAGCCATTTACTCACACCGGCGTTGATTATACGGGGCATGTTGATATCAAGCTCAACAAAGGAAGAGGAGTCCGTACCTGCAAAGGCTATATTGCCGTCTTTGTGTGTTTGGCAACTAAGGCAGTCCACTTGGAGCTAGTTTCAGACCTCAGCACTGAAACATTTATCGCTGCACTGAAAAGGATGTGCTCCAGAAGATCCACTCCACGCCATATGTATTCGGATCAAGGAACAAACTTTATTGGAGCGGCTAAAGTACTGAAGAGAGAGTTCGTAGACTTCAAACAACTGATGAACAACGAATTTTTTGATGAGCTCAGCAAACTGGAGATAGAATGGCACTTCAGCGTCCCTTCTTGGCCCAGCGGCGGGGGAGGGACGTGGGAGGCCGCGGTAAAGTCTATGAAGCATCACTTGCGACGAGTGCTTGGGGAACAAAAACTCACGTACGAAGAATTTCTTACGTTGTTAAATCAGATAGAAGCATGTTTAAACTCGCGGCCACTTTGTCAATTGACTGAGGATCCAGATGAACTAGGAAGTAGTCTGACTCCTGGACACTTTCTCACGGGGAGTCCTACATTAGCAGTTCCTCAAGGCAACTACTTAGAAGATGGAAGCATAGACTTAAGAAGAAAATGGCAGCAACCCACCAAAAATATTGAGAAAGGTGATGTGGTTTTGATACGGGAAAATAGTATAATGCCACAAGGAAAATGGCCTATGGGTCGCGTGGTGGAGCTACATCCGGGCAAAGATGGTTACGTCCGGGTAGTAACTTTAAGAACTAAGAATGGAATAATGAAGCGACCTATAGTCAAACTATCTCCACTGCCAAAAGAAGAAGAACAACCATCAACATCAACTTTAATATCAAGAGAGGGGCAAGACACCAAAAACAAGAAAACTGAGAAGACTATGAAGAAGGAAACTAAGAAGAGTACGAAGCAGAAAACTGAGAGAGAAACTGAGCGGAAAACTGAGAGAAAGAAGCCGGGAAAGAGATCTCTTTTCCTGACTTTGCTAACTTTGATGCTGTGGATATTTACTGCAATTCTTGGGTCCAACGCTAATCAAACATCAGATGTATATATTACATCGTTGGGGAAGGAGCAACCGATTTATTATGATAAAATCGGTAACATGCAACTTGTCCACGATGAATGGGTCCTTTTAGTTTATTACAATCTGACATCATACTGGCAAGGCATACAAACTATGGAGAAAAACTTGGAGCATGTCAGAAGTATATGCAAAACTATGGAGAAGACGCTGTGTCAGGCTACTACCAATCAACTTGATCACGAGATGGATCAGATCAAAAACTACAATGTTATGCTTCTTACACCTCAAAAACACTTAACTAAGAGAAGAAGACGTGGATTGATCAATGGCGTGGGATCCTTGGCACGAAGTCTGTTTGGAATTTTGGATCAAAACTTTGCTGACAAGTATGAAAATGATATTAAAGCTATCCAGTCGAACGAAAACTATTTACTTGGTCTCTTGAAAAATCAAACGTCCATCGTCGAAATTGAAAATAATGCTATGAAGAAGAACGAAATACGAATGAGACAACAATTTGAAGCTATCCAGTCGGTCATACAGCAAACAAACTCATCATTTGGAAAAATGGAGCAACAGCTCGAAATTATGACAACTGCGAATTATTTTAACTCAGTGTCTTTAACTGCAAGTCTTCTTTTAACGAACTTGAGAACGACGCAAGAAACGCTTTTCAGCACTCTATCCGGCATCTATCAAGGACACGTCGATGCACACCTCTTTACTCCAGACTATATGATGAGACAATTAAAAAATATAGCTGGACGGCTACCAAAGAGATTGTTTTTACCCATTGAAAATGTGCAAAACGACATAAGAGATGTATATAAATTGCTGTACGTGAAAGCTAGAATCACGGAAAATAATTTTTTATTTGAAATGCACATTCCACTAACGAGTGATGAATATTTTACCATCTACAGAGTTATTCCACTTCCGATATACTATGAGAAGGAGACAAGAAAAATTGTACGGTCGTCAGAATTCATGGCCGTCAACTTTAGAAAAAATACTTACTTAAATATGGAAGCGCAAGAAATAGCAAACTGTATTCAAAAAAGCAGTAACAATTTTGTATGCACTGATAGCCGACCCATTCATAATTTATTCGTTCATACTGAAGATTCGCCGTGCGAAGCAAAATTAATAAGTCATAGGCCGGCCTTAACTTGTAACATGATAACTGAGAGGTGCGAGGAACAGTGGGTACAACTACACACAGCGAACTCCTGGCTTAGCACATGCTGCGATAGATGCGTCATCAGAATAATATGTGAAGATCGGATTACATCGGTGACGACGAACGGTTCCAGCATTGTTACCCTAGGTCAGGGTTGTATACTTCAAGGAAGAGATTCGACAATATACGCCCACAACCTCTTCCAGAACAGGCTGCTTATGAAAAGCGAGATTGACGTGCCATCTCTGAAAACGTCAATAAACGACATCGCAGATGTGACTCTACATGGCATCCATTACAAAGAGTCCGCCAACTTAGATAGCCAACTTAAAGACGTAGACGAGAAATTACGGCTACAACGACAACGAGAGAATTTACCAAACGAGCTCTCTACACACGATGTACATTTATATTTCGTGTCGTACTCGCTCTGGGGAGCAGCGGCAATCGGAGTACTCGCATGGATCATCACAAGGCGGTACAGACGGTCACAACGACTAACTGGGCCGGAGCCCCGATCGGCGGCGGCGGCGGCGGAGACGAGCCACGGGACGGCGAGGAGGTCTGATGACTTTGAACTACAACCCATGCGACAATGGCCGCCCCCTCCTCTAGTGAAAGAAGCTCTAGTGAAAGAAAACTTAGTGTAATGTGAAAGGACTGTAAACTTTACGAACTCTAAGTGAAAGTGATGGACTTTTATAACGTACATATGAACTTTAATCAAGTGAATTAATTAAATTTTGGGTATTGATTTTAACTTACATTTTTTGTACTTCTCTACACTAATGACTTTATAACTTCGATTTTTTGTAATGTGTCTTTTAAATTTCTAGTTGTGATCTCAACTTATCTTAAACTAAATCTTAACTTAGCGTCTCTCTTCTTCCCGGTTTGGGAGCATGTACGGGCAACCTTCCGTACATTCTGCTACGTTGCGACCTAGTTATGTCCAGCGTGTACGTGATGTTATTACTTTACTTTATACATTTTATTTATCTATCAATTGAGTACCTACTTAGCTACCGTAGAGATCACAGCTAGACAAAACTACTTTTCTCTTTATTAAACCATCTTCAAATTACAAGTCTGTTTCCACTTTCTACACCACTCCACTTCATCTAACGACAACAACAATCGTACGGCCAGAACTGATCACTCTGACCATACAAAAATTAAACAAACAATGGCGAAACCGTGGACAAATAAATATAGTTAAATGTGTACAGCGAGACGATGCAAAGGGGTCTATTTACCCCTATTAACCCATATGATTTAAACGGTTCTGTAGTACCTAAAACGTACAAAAGGAACCTTTCGGGTGAGACTCCGTTGTCCGTCCGTCCGTATGTCACAGCCTCATAACTTTAGCCCCGTTAAAGATAAAGACATGAAATTTGGCACAAAAATAGCATTAATTTGCCCACATGTCAAGGTGTAAAAAAATATGAATGAAATTGTTCAAAATATTTCCAAAACAAAAATGAGAAAACTAAAATATAATCTTAAAAATACAATATGGGTATCAAATTTTAGATACTAAAAAGAGTATAGTAAAAATTAATACTTTAACTATATTTACTGGCACTGATTTCGAGAAATCTTTAAAAAACCACAAACATATGTATGTCCCCCCCCCCCTTATTTCCGAAACTGGTACACCGAAAAATATGAAAAAAACTTATATTACATATCATAACTGGCCAATTACACGAAAACTATAGCGATTTAAAATGTTGAGCACGAATGAGAAATATTAAAAAAAGTAAAGTAAATAAAAAAAATATTTTATAAAAATACAAATTGGGTATCAAATTGTAGGTATTAAAATAAAAATATAGAGTTTGGCTATATTTAATTGCTTCTATTTCAAGAAATCCTTCAAAAACCATAAAAAATTGTATGCCCCCCCCCCCTTATCTGCAAAACTGGTAAACCGAAATATATGAAAAAAATCATGGTAAAATATAAGGTTACATAATATTCTAAATATTATTACAGTGCAATACAAACTAGAAAACATCAATCAGAAACAAATCCAAAGACAAGAATGTGAAAAAATTCAACGGGCCAGGATTCGAACCAGCGACCTCTTGTTATCAAGACAAACGCGCTACCAATTGCGTCACCGAGGTTCCTACCTAGACCGGCGAATTCTTCCATCATACTTGTCCACTGTTATTTTTATATTTAGAGTATTCATAGCGATGGATTTCGCAAAATAAACATAATCTTAAATAATATTAGTTGGCGAAACTCAAAACATAAGTAGTACTAGTCTATATGAACAACTGTTTGTATGGGAGCTAAGCGTTTTCACCTTTACATACTGCACCAGTCAGCTGATCGGGGCAATTAGTATGGGAGGAAGAGAAAAAAAGTTGCGAATTTCGCTTAGCCCCCATACAGATAGTTGTTCGTATAGACTAGTACTACCTATGTTTTGAGTTTCGCCAACTAATATTATTTAACCTTATATGTTTACGTAAAGATTATACGTAATACGTAAAGAAAACGATAGAACGATATTACGTAAAGAAAATAAGTGACAAAATCTAATTTATCATCCACAACACGGAACCCTAGGTACGGGAGTCTGTCTCGCACTTGACCGGTTTTAATTTTAGAAAACGATACTTTCGACATGTATTGAATTCTGTTATAAAATGTTACCACATGGTACTATTATCATGGTACGAGGATCAGGTCACGAGCATTCAGAGGCCGGCGATTTCTTTTATGTCGAGAGTCAAGACGGCGTCATTTCCTTTGACGCGGTGGCAGGTGTCATTTGAGGAAATGACATGCATTGTCTTACTAAAAGTTTTTTTTTTTTTTTTTTTTTTTTTTTTTTGGCAATTACGGACTCCTTTTTTAAAGTAAAAGTAGTTCACTAAGAACATTCTCCATCAAGTCACCTTTTAAACAAAATAGACTTAATCAAAATCAGTTCATCCATTTGGGAACCACACAAAAACTAAACAAACGCAGGTGAAGCTGAGGAACAACGCTAGGTAGCTATCAATACTCTTGACCAAGTCACCTTTGAAAAAAAAAAACAAAATTGGTTTATCCATTTGGGAGCTACGATGCCACAGACAGATAGACAGATACACAGATACACACGTCAAACTTATAATTATAATACTCCTCTGTTTGTTTTGTGTGTAAATAAATACTCCCCAGGGGAATGGCAAAGGTCTTTCCGAGTATGGAATGCGAAATGCAAGTCGCAGTCTACACTCGTATAACCACGTTTCACCGATGATTATTATGTTCTAGCATGATGGGTGGTGAAGCCCTTCTATCACCCTTCTTCGGGAACAAAGCGACAATTTAAGCTATTTAAAGTGGAACCGCTCAAACAAACGAGTGCCTAGAGAGTGCTTTACTTTGAACACAGTGCGTTTTGTATCGATTCCCAAGTTAAATTTCCTACTCTTTACAACCTTCTTTTTTATACGTTTAGGTTTATTTTCCTTTGAAAAAAGTCAGAGATAACGTTGTCGAGATGAAAAAGTGCAAAATAGAATGCGAAGTATGGAAAATGGCACAAAACGGGAAAAAAATGAAGTATTTGCCTATTGTTGTTTGGCTTTAGTCACAAATTTAGAATTTTACTTGTTATGAGTTCACAGCCCTTGCTTTTTCCTCTTTGGAAGTTTTCCAAAAAGTCAGTTTGTTTCACGTTTCATTTTAAATTTCAAGTTGACTTTTTTTTTATTTTTTGTATGGATGACACATTTTGTAAAAAGTGAATAAAAGAAAGAAAATAATTGGTAGACACAAGGAAAAAAACGATGACAATAAATAGGTATCATTTAAACTTGACTCTAAACTTCTAATCGTAAACAGTATCCCATCAAAAACATAAAATGTACAAAAATGGCAAGTCTCGCAACGCAATTCTTCCACCGTAAAAAGTTGTGAGATCTTATGTAAAGCCAAGTCTGCTATTTTAGTTTTTATGGAAGCACCTTTTCATTTAAGTTAGTATGGGAGCACCTATTTAACAAATTTATCATTAATCGTTTCCTATTTAGTTACCTACCAGCATTAAGTGACTGTATTAATATTAGTCATCTTTATTTCCTAATAAAATATAGTGACTTCGCAATCGAACAGCAACATATACAACATATCAGCTTCCTAATACCAATTTAGTAGCGATTTGAGAAGATATTTCTACGCATCAGTGCTTTATTTGTGCTCTGCGATTGCAAAGTCACCATATTTTATTAGGAAATAAAGATGACTAATATTAATACAGTCACTTAATGTTGGTAGGTAACTAAATAGGAAACGATTAATGATAAATTTGTTAAATAGGTGCTCCCATACTAACTTAAATGAAAAGGTGCTTCCATAAAAACTAAAATAGCAGACTTGGCTTTACATAAGATCTCACAACTTTTTACGGTGGAAGAATTGCGTTGCGAGACTTGCCATTTTTGTACATTTTATGTTTTTGATGGGATCTCATTTCTTTTTGTAGGTAGTCCTCCTTTTTTTCTTCTCGGGTAATATTTCTTGGACGTCAGCTGCGGATTTTCTTAAAACCCACTCCCTTTAACTGATCATTAGGACATACTCCTGAGAAACTAGTATCGGGAAGGAGCATTTCATAATGACCACCTAAGAAACTACCATCGATCGCCACCGAATGATCCTCTCAAACGGCCATTTTCGTAAACCTCGAACGTAAATGGATACAAAGCGGTGGCTGCCATAAGTTCGGATACGGAACCGTAGGTGGTAGTTTTCATCATTGCTGTCGAGTACATGTGTCTCCACGCTCGTCACACGTATAAAGTTGCATTTCATCCCAATGCGCTACCACATACTCGACTACCGCACACCTAATGTCATATGACGACTCAATGTTCCCATACATAGAGAATGACAAAGAATGGAACAAACATGAACCATATCCAGGTATAGGGACAACTAGGTGTGGACAAGGATTTTCATTTATGTACAATATTTCAGGTTCCATTGCAATATTAATTTTTACTGTAAGTTATTATTAATATTATCCACAAATAGATGCAACAGGCAGGTTAAAATTTCTTTTGACCATGAAGTGAAAGGCAGGCTTGTCAGTCTAAACCACAGAGTACATTATTATGTCTAAACCTCTCAGAATAATGAGCTGAACCTGGTCTTTTTTGAATGACACACGAGTACATAGACATTTCAATATACCTACATCATGGAGGATGCATATACAAATAAAACAACATTAGCCGCTTTATTTTTCCTTTAATATATTTAAAGCTTTACTTGATAAATAACCTTTTACCTTAATTTTTAGGGTTCCGTATCATTAGGTTCCGTGACCCTATTACTAATTCCCCGCTGTCTATCCATCTATCACATGGGTCTACAGCTTCAGCCGTTATAGGTAGCGCGTAAATATTTTCACATAATATATGTTACATTGTCCTCTATCACGGCAAATAATAATATGGCCCCTATCACAGCATAAAAAGTTCAATAAATGGAAATCCAAGGGGGGTCCAATTATTCGATGTTATTTGTTTCAGCTCTATCTTTATAAAACAACAATTTTGGGCATATAAATATTAGAGTTCCGATTTCAAAAGGTGCTGATTTGTTTGTCAGGCGCTACCATTTTAGCGCCTAGTTTTTTGTCGCCTTGATGTTGTGATGTCATCTTTATTGTTGGTATTTACCATAATGATTTGGGGTTTCGTACCCATATTGTGTGATGGTAGTACGGAATCCTTCGTGAGCGAGTCTGAATTGCACTTGGCCGGTTTAATAGCGACTTAATTACGAAATGTTGATATTTATCTTCTTATATAGACTAAATGTGTTTTAGTGTTCCTTACCCAAAGCACAAATTATTATAACAAAGGCTCTATCGTTAGAACGGTTATACATACAAGTTGAAAATTTAGGCAGACTACTTTAAAGTAAAATAAGAAATAATAAAAATTAGGGTTCCTTCCTAAAAAGATACCGAATTGTTTGTCAGGCGCTACCGTTTTATCGCTTTGTTTTTTGTCGCCTTGATGGTGCTATGGCATGTATGTTGTTGCAATTTACTTTTAGGGTTCCATACCCGTATTGTGTAGGGGTACGGAACCCTTTATGCGCGAGTCGGATTCGCAAACTACCGTTTTTTTAGTGACTTAATTACGAAATGTTGATATTTTCTTCTTAAATAGACTAATATTGTGAATGTGTGGAACATTATAAACCACCCTTTTTAGGGTGCCTTACCCAAGGAATAGATTATTATAACAAAGGCTCTATCTTTAGAACGGTAATACAACATACAAGTAAAAGTTTAAACTTTGGGCAGTCTGTAGTAAATACTTTAAAGTAAAATAATGAAAATTTGGGTTCCGTACTAAAAGGTACCGAATTGTTTGTCAGGCGCTACCGTTTTATCGCTTTTTTTTTTGTCGCCTTAATGTTGCTATGGCATCTTTATTGTTGTTATTTACTTTTAGGGTTCCGTACCCGTATTGTGTAGGGGTACGGAACTCTTTATGCACGAGTCAGATTCGCACTTTACCGGTTTTATTTTTTAGTTTTCGCACTTTAACTTTAACGTAGAATTTTTCGTTTTAGGCGTCTTTAATGCAAAGCAGCATACCACCAACGTCATCTAGTGTCATACAAATTTATAGATGCAGCTGGAAACATACATTTTGTATAGACTTTGTATGGAAATATTAAATTACCAACCGCAAATAACATTTTTATATTTTTTTGTTGCAATGTACACTTAACACTAACCGCATGCAAAATTTCAAGTTTGTAGGCCTGCTAGAACACCTTTAGACTTTTGATGATGTGTCAGTCAGTCAGTGACAAAATAAGGGAACTTTGACTTGAGATATTTCGTAATCGAATATAGGTACAACGTTGTAATTTAGGGTCAGATATAGGATCAGTAAGTACTCTTGGTTCCTGAAATTTCAGACTTCTAGCTTCACCCACAACGAAGATACAGGGGGGTTGAAAGTGCCGTGAGTTGCTTCGAGAAAAGGATGGTACGGCCGTTCCGCGTTTTTTCTGCGAGACTTTGCGGGGGCACTGCCGTGCCCCCAGATCACCGGTTTTGTGTTGGTCACCTAGTCATGAATGATAGTTTTTAAAGATATAGTAATAAAATATAATGTTACCATTCGGCTTTTCTTTATAAATATTGATATATATAGTTGTTTTTTTATAAATTATACACAGTAATTAATATGGGCAAGATATATTTCGAGTCCTTTTGGACTCGGCATCAGTTGCATTGACAATAGATTGACAATAGATATGACATTAAATATAAAAGACAATTTTTTTTTTTTTTTTTTTGTTAAGGCCTGGTCCAAAGTGGGCACCAAGCGACCAGATGAATGAGGATTCCCACGTGCGAAGCTGAATATCTGTGAGTGCCGGGTGAAAAACAACACTAAAACACTAAAACACAAAAAAAAAAAAAAAAAATTGTCTTTTATATTTAATGTCATATCTATTGTCAATCTATTGTCAATGCAACTGATGCCGAGTCCAAAAGGACTCGAAATATATCTTGCCCATATTAATTACTGTGTATAATTTATAAAAAAACAACTATATATATCAGTTTTTAAAGATAAAGATTTATAATTTGGCAGAAAAAAAGCATTATTTGCCCACATCACAGGGAGAAACAATTTTTTTTTTTAATATTTCCTATACAAAAAGAAAAAAAAAATCCTCATCCATCTATCATAATGACATGAAATTTGGTACAAAAATAGCATTACTTTGCCCACATGTCAAGGTGTAAAAAAAATATGAAAAATTTTAAATTGTTAAAAATAATCCTAAAAATACAATATTGGTATCAAATTGTAGATATCAAAGAGCTGAAACCTTATACCTTACATACCTTTCCTATATTTACTGGCACTAATTTCGAGAAATCTTGGAAAAACCATAAAAAATTAATGTCTTCCCTTCGTATCTCTGAAACTGGTAAACCGAATAATATGAAAAAATATAATTTATAGGTAATAACTGGCCAATTACAGGTAAACTATAGCGATAAAAAAATTACACATACGAGGAATAAAAAAAAATAAAAAAAAAATATTTAAAAATAAAATATGGGTATTATATTGTAGGTATTAAAGAGCTGATTGTAAAAATATATTGCTAGCCAAGCAATTATATTTACTTCCATCATTTTCGAGAAATTCTTGACAAACCACAAAACTACTCTATTACATTTTATTCTATTGTAGTTT
Organism: Ypsolopha sequella; assembly: GCA_934047225.1. NCBI lineage: Eukaryota > Metazoa > Arthropoda > Insecta > Lepidoptera > Ypsolophidae > Ypsolopha > Ypsolopha sequella. The sequence goes on from OW203987.1 coordinate 29,301,258, forward strand.
ATTCTAAAAAATGTATGTCTCCCCCCCGTCTCCAAATTGGTGGACCAAAAAATATGACAAATATCAGGGTAATATGTGCTTACGTAAAGATTACAGGAAAAGTATAGGGGTTAAGAATTCACCAAAACAAAATGACCGAAACTGCTGAATTACGGAACCCTAGGTATGCTATTCTGACTCGCACTTTTTCCGTATTGTGGATGATAAATCAAATTTAATCATTTTGTTTCGTGAATTTCTCAACCGCTTTATTATTCCTTGCATCCTTACGTTAACACATATTCCCATGACTATTTTCATATTTTTCGGTCCACCAGTTTTGAAGATAAGGGGGGGGACATACATTTTTTTATGGTTTTTCAAGGATTTCTTGAAATCAGTGCAAGTAAATATAATATATGAATATATTTTTACAATTAACACTAGATTGGACGCGTGGGCTACAGGTGTAGACCACGGTATATTATTGGTGCTTCTTTCTCAAACGCGTCACACTACTGCGCTATTCTTCCGTGTATTCCTCTACTATGGACCCCCGCATCGCTCAGTAGCGTGTCGCTACCCTCAGCACACGGACTTCAGAACAGAACGACTAATAAAGTGAATGGGCTACGTATGTAGCCCGCGCGACCGTTCAAGGAATGTGATAAATCCCTATTATTTATGCAAAAATTGTACTAATATTTTAAGAGTAACTCATTTTTGTGTAATTTTTGCATGTTACATACCGTTTCATAACAAATATACTTAGTATTAATATCTTTTTAGGAAATCATGGCGGCGTCTGCGTCTCATGTTGATTATTCCAAGTATTCTATTGTTTCGTTAAAAAGTACCTAAAAAATTCATGTTTTTAATTTTTTCATTATTAAACGATAAAAATAAAGATGATTATTCATTAAATTAAAAACTTTTTCATTCTACTTAAAGATGACCCACAATATTTGCATTCAAAATGGGCTACACATGTACCCCGCGCGACCGTTTCAGGAGTCAATTTGGGCGCGCCTACTCTAGTGTTAACTTTTAATAATAATAATAATAATTCCATTTATTTCGGATAACAAAGATCCATATTTGTTTACATGCCATTTGTTTTAAATAATAATAATAAATTTCAAAATACAATAATAACTAATGTCAAACACAATTAATTCATAACAATGGAAAAAAAAATAAAAAATAATTAAAATTGAAGATTAGAAATTAAAAATTAAAAAAAGTTTAATACCTTCTCACCGGCACATATCTACAAAATCATACCCATATTGTATTTTTAGGATAATAGTTTTTATTTTTCTTACTTTTATTTTGAAAATATTTCGAACAATTTCAAATTTTTCATACGAGTATTTTTTTACACCGTGACATGTGGGCAAACTAATGTTATTTTTGTACCAAATTTCATGTCTTTATCTTTAACGGTGCTAAAGTTATGAGGTTGTGACATACGGACGGACTGACGGACAACGGAGTCTCACCATAAAGGTTGCTTTTGTACCGTCTAGGTACTACGGAACTCTAAAAAAGGCATAAGATTGTGTCCGTTTTTTCAAATTCCAAAATAAACTTAAATTTGAAATAAGAACTGTAAAAACAGAAATATTGATAATTATTCACGTAAATTTAATTTTATTATTCTTACACGTTTAATTTATCGGAAAAATAAATACTTTGAAGAAACGAATTAATGTGTCCAATATAAATTTTGGTGACGGTAAATATAGCTCTTGCTTTTTTTTCATTGCGTATAAACAAAATTTTTTAAGAATATTTCAACGTTTGTATATTATTGCGCTGTATCAAATATGGGTCTTACAGTGAATTCTTGAAAAGTGGATTTGATCTGTAGGTGTGTATGCGAACCACTGAATGGATTTTGTTGCGGTCATTTTGATTCGCTTTTGTACATATTGTACTGAGAGGAAGTTTCAATTGTGTTGTATCAAAAGGGAGCTAAGCAGTGAACATTTTCGTGCAGCAAGTTGAAAATAGAAAATTACTATTTAACTTGATCTATCTATCTTTATTTATACAATATAATTAGTTTTCAAAGAAAAAGTTTCATCTTGTTCAAACTTACTTGATACAAAGTTCCGAGTAATACAGAGAACTGTACTAAATAATAAGCTATTCTTTGAAAAAATTTTCTACGCAGTGATTAATGGTTCGAGTTGCCTTGTAGTTGATGCAAGCTGACACGTACAAATTAAATCATACTAAACAATAATTAATTTGTACAATACTCTGCTATTAAATAGCATGAAGACAAAAAACACGGTATAAAAGTGTACATATTTGTTTTGTCATGGACTATTCCACATTTATCCAAGTAACAGTCAATATCGTTGAGTTTAAAAGTGAAAGAGTTTCAAAATGGGATTACAACTAAAGTTGGCGGCGATGATGCTGTTCTACTCTATGGTGCTCCTGAAGAACGGAGATTGTTCGTCGCAGACAATGAAAGATATTACTTCTGGTTTCCTCAGGGTCCTGAATGAGTGCAAACATGAGGTGATTAGACAGTAATATAAAACTTATTCCGCCGTTGAAATCAAAACCTTGCAATACAATGTTGTCTTTCAAGAATGTTCTAAATAATGAGTTTGATTTGAATGTATTCTTGATATTTGTTATATCATGGTTAAATAATGCACTAGTATTTGTTTCAAAAAATGTTGATATGATTCCCATCTAGTTTCGCCTTAACGGCATTCTCAAGGGTTAAGTAATCTAAAATGTTGTTAATATCACACAACTGCTGTTTATGCATGCAAGTAAAGAAAGCACCAAGACTAATTTGAGGGTAACTACATACAAAACCGTCATTCATTGCCCAAAATTCTTTGGGTAGTTTGCTATTATACTTCGAAAAACTGTGAAACAAGTATAAGCGCATTATTTTACTATGATGATGTTTCAGTTAGTGCCGACAATCACAAGTATTAACTTTACTTAGGTAGTCAATCATTAGTTTCCTATATTTGTAACAAATATGCGGCACAGATTTAGCACTGTGTACTGATTATATATTGAAAATAAAATGTACCACTTATACAGTCACAACTGGCGCAGTGCATACAGCAATTAATTGTTGGAACTTTTAGCAACAGTTGTTTTTAAAAGTTCATTAATAACTGAATAATATTTTGTAGCTTTTGCCTTGCCATCTGTTAAGGATGCGTGAAATCTAAATATATGAAGGAATACCCTGGACTGACTGACCGCATGACTGACTGACTGACTGGCTGACTGACTGATCTTTTAACGCCCCGAACAAACGGCTAAACCTATAAACATGAAATTTGTGATGTAGGTTAATTGTATAACGTAGAAAGCATTTTGGGAAATTCCCACGAGATCGGAAGAAACAGGATTATTTAACAGACTGACTAATCTATCAACGCCTATAAAACAAACGGCTGGCTCTATTAGGATCACGAAATTTGGTCGGAAAGTTTCTTATCTAACGTAGACATCCCCTAGGAAGGAATTTTAGGAAATTGCTACGGAGAAGAGAGAAACAGGATCTGAAGTACTAAAATATTCATATAAGGTCTTTCAATTTAAATGGAAAGTAATTTATGAGGTGATTCAGTATCGTTAAAACATTACATTCCACTGCAAAGTACATTTTTTTGCGCGAACTTTTTCTTCACTTGTCCATACAAACCGAATCGGTTGATCGAACCACTTTGTACTGAGAAGTGATAAAAAAGTTAGCGCAAAAAATGTGCTTTGCAGTGGAATGTGATGTATTAACGATACTGAATTACCTTCTAAATTACTTTCCATTTAAATTGAAATACCTTATATATTGGTAAATTATTAGAAATTTTAGTATTTTAAGGTTATTATAAATTAAAGTTGTTTTACATAAACATTTACATTATACTAATAATGAGAAAATCACATAAGCATTTTGTGTCTTGTATAAATTTTAGGTTATATGATTGAATTAGTAGTTAATTCTAAATTAATTTACTTACACGAGCAATGTTGCGGGTCTTCAACTTTGACATAGAAAATCAAATTGTAATTGTAACGAAATGTAGCCACGCAGAGGTTTAGTTCACTCTTACAGTTTAACTGAAAACTCTCTATAGCAAAGTCAACACCCATACACTCTTTTTTCGTTTATGAATTTTATGTCCCAACGTTATATAGGGGAATCTTATCGACGTACTTCATGCACAATTACAGGTTTACCTCATAGTGTTTTTTCTTCAGCGTCAGCTACAGTGCCAGTGTACATATAGGTAAATCCTGAAAAACTCATTGGTATATACCCAACCGGGCACATTGACTCGGTTGCTGCTTTTTATAAATTTTATATTTTTCTCTATTTAAATTCAGTTGAACCTGCCAGACCACATCATGTCAGACTTCTACCACTACTGGAAGCAGGACTATGCACTACTAAACCGCGACACCGGGTGTGCCATCATCTGCATGAGCAAGAAGTTAGACATCATGGACCCCAGCGGAAACCTGCATCACGGCAAAACCCACGAGTTCGTACAGAAACACGGCGCTGGTACACAAGTCTATATTAAATATTTAAAAAACAGGAGAGGTGTCGTGGGACACCTGGTTGGAATGAAGTTCCTTTTGATACTGACACGCACGCCGCAAGTCTAAACTGCAGTAATATTTTAGTAATATACCTATACTAAGTAGTAGTAGGCATGTGTGTTTGTGAACAAAAAAACCATGGCAGTAGAAAACTTACACATTTTTTGGCCTAGCTCTCATTAGCCAAATATCCGGAGTGTAAGAAAATATCACGATGTGAATCCCCGGAAGATGTCAGAGTTGTTTCCCACTATAGGCTCTGAAATACAAGTCACAGTATAAATGCGTGCACCCAGGTTTCACCGACAATTATCACGTCCAAGCATGATGATAAATAATCCCTTTTACCACTTGATTAGGGAGGTGATCTATATTATATTTGCCTTTACGTTTTTTTTAATATACTTAAGACTTTTTTTACGAAGGAGGAAACTGACTGTTCTGAAGGAATCTGTTCGTGATAGTGGAAAATGCGCTTTAACTCCTATACTGTATGAGCCATTTCACATTGTTACCGAACATTTAAATGTTGCAATGTGAAATGACTCGAACTGTCAGTTTTCTTCTTCTTGCAAAAACATATATTTTAGACTCGATCATGATGACGACACACGATGCTAACAGTAATACCGATTCGGTGTATTACGTTTTTTTTTCTTTCTGTATCGAAAAGACAAAGACAAGACGCTCAAAATAAGGTTAGTCCTGTCAACTAAGATAAGTCGTGTTGAGCCGAATCGATACCATTGTCTTAGTTGTTGCTTGTTTGATTTAGGCCTTTTGTCTTTGCATTTTTCAGAAAGAAGTTGGTTTTGTCTATATCTACAGCTTGGCAAAAAAGAATTAGACGTGGTGACAAGTGTAAATAAATATTTAGGTCGTAGTATACCAGTCTTGGTCGTACTGTATAGTGTGAACATATATTATGTATGGTACAACGTCTTCATTTTTTCCAAAGTATTTTTTGTACAGTTGTACTTAAGGTTGAATCTTTCATTATATTTTTTCTTTCCAGATTCCTCAATGGCAGGTAAACTGGTGGAGGTCATCCACGGCTGCGAGACCAAACACTCCTCAATAGAAGACGACTGTGTAAGGGCACTGGAGGTAGCCAAGTGCTTCCGTGACACCATCCATGACCTGAACTGGGCACCAACTATGGACGTCATCATTGAGGGAGTGCTCACTGGGATATGACGGGTTTTTTAAAATTATTTAACTATTTGGATAGTAAAATAAAGAACTATTCTGGCAAGGTTTCGTTTGTTTGCTGTGTGGATTGTTAGCGTTGTAATAATTCGAGTATATCTTCTGAACCTATATTATATATATACTTCTTGACAAAATTAGGGGAATGCAAATAAAATTAAGTAAAAAGATATTTCATGGTTCCATTTTTTAGTATGTGTAAAATTTTTAGAGGTATTTTAGAAGTATTCATGAAGTAATTTATGAAAGTTTTGGACTTAAATTATTAACTGTCAATCGACGAGTCATGGGCAACATTTATTAAATATTTTTTTTAGTTTCAAATATCTAATGGAATAATCCAGAGTTTTAGTTACGTCATTTTAAATTTTTATTTGTAAACAATATTCCTGTCAATATTGCTTTCACAAAGGACTTAACTTTTTCTTTGTTGTCTGGGAGTAATTTTGGTGCAAATTTGGGTCAACATTCTACACAAATATCGAAATTTCAGGTCTGTAACTCATTCCGTCTAGGAGCTAGAGATCCGTGACATACGGACGGACGGACAAACAGCAGAGTGACATTAATAGAGCTCCGCTTTGTCCTTTGGGTACGGAACCCTAAAACGTAAAATTTTATTTATTGCATACTTGATCGGGCGTCTATACTACGTTTAGCAAGACGATGCAAAGCGGGTCATTCCCCTGACTGACATCTGCCACCGAGTCAACAACGTCAAAGGAAATTCCGCCGTATCGACTCTCGACACAAAAGATACCACCAGCCTCTGACTGTCCGTGATCAGACTGACCCTCTTATCTTGATAATCATGTGCAGTTGCATTGTTTAACAGAAGATATATATGTCGGAATTATCGTTTTCTAAAATTACGTACATTTTATCCTCTTTGCATGGTCTCAGTAATTACAGTTCGTTTGAAAAAAAATAACTTAATTACCCAAAAAGCAGTTATTAAACTAAAATCCAAAGCTTTGAACAAGTTTGAGCGCAGCTGCAAGCCCCGCGTTCCGATTGTTATTATCTCCGGTTATTTCGCGAAAGTATGAGTGATGCCGAGTTTCACAAACGAGGTTCGTTCCCCGAGTTCTGAGTTGGGGATTGCGAAAAAGTTTGGAGGACTTCTCATTAGAATAATGACAGTAAATGGGATGCCTGAGAAAGATAGACGCGTTTTGAACTTTTTAACAATTGAAGAATTTTTATTTAATTTTAATCATGACTATTCTAGTGTTGTCTTTTAATAAACCACTTCACATACTTTACTAATTATACGAAGCAACTTCCCTAAGAAATTAATTTTCCTGTCCACACTGTTTTTAAAACTTACTGTACATATTTATGGGAGAAGCCCAATTTTTAACCGAAAAAAGAAAAAAAGAGGTTTTCAAGTCGTCGTATAATTTTTGTATGTATGACCACACATCTTTTTACAGATCAGTCTGATTTTGTTTTTTTTTATTAGGTAGTGGAAATTCGTCCAATTTAAACTAGAAATAAAAATCTACCTCTAACAATTACAGTGTACAAAAAATATGAAAATTTTTTAAATTATTCAAAATATTTCCTAAGCAAAAGTGAGAAAAATAAAAATATTATCCTAAAAATACAATATGGATATAAAATTGTACATATTAAAAAGCTGATCATAAACGTATACTTTTATTATATTTACTGGATTTAGTTTCTTTAAAAAACCACAAAAATATGTATGTCCCCCCCTTATCTCCGACACTTTAACACCGAAAATCTTTCGATTATAGATCATACCTGGAAAATTACAGGGAAACTATAGTTATTAAAAAAAAGTTGAGCACAAATGAGAAGTATGAAAAAAGAAGAAAAATATATAAAAAAATATTCGATAAAATAACAATATGGATATCAAATTGTAAGTATTAAAAACCTTAATGTAAAAATGTATCGTTTGACTATATTTAATTGCATCTATTTAGAGAATTCCTTGAAAAACCCTTAAAAATTTATCCCTCATCTCCAAAACTGGTGGACTGAAAAATATGAAAAAAATCATGGTAATATGTGCTTACTTAAAGATTATAGGAAAAATAAAGCGGTTGAGATTTTTACGAAAAAAAATTACAAAATTAAATTATCATCCACAATACGGAACCGCGAGTCTGACTTGCACTTGGCTGGTTTTTTTGTAATACAATTATTTTTGTTTTTCAATTTTACTTAAGACGTGTTGCCTATGATTATAATGTATGCAATTTCTAATTGTCCAAAAAACGATTTGTATTTGTGTTTAGTAATTAGAAGATTTTAGCTTTTTGACAAAAACCGACAATAAAAGAAATGATAAAGCGAAAAATTACGTAAACCTTTGTAGACTTAATAATATAAGTAACTAATTTAGAATCGGCGACGACTCGAAGATCGTTGCGGGTATCGACTGGATGAGGAAGATGGAGAGACTGGAGAGGCGCTAATAGTGGCGAAAAATTGGAAAGGCCTATGCTCAGCAGTGGACGAACATACACTGATGAATGGATGGGATGGAAGTATAGAGCCTATTTCACAAAATGAGAGTTTTAACGAAAGAGAACAAATCCTTTGTTTTTACAATTTTAAACCGCAAATCCACGTGTCTTCCCAACAAGCAAAAAGCGGTTTTATAAGTATTCGAGCACCAATTTTTTGTATAATTATAACGAACTTATAAGCGCTTACTAGACGGAAAAGGGCCCACTTCATTAGTGTATTCTGTCTGGTAACACCTAGATAGTACTCTCATCGAATTCAACTTACGATTATTACAGCCACGTAACGGCATTGTGTAAAACCGTATACTCCTACAAAATCAATTATCGGAGTTTTACAGAAATAAGTTGGATTATTGCGCGCTCCACATTCTTTTACAAGCTCTGACTCATTGAGTCAGTTCTGTTACCTGTGTCGGTTACCAAAATAAACGGAGTTTGTTTGCCTTGTGAAGTGTGAAAACAATAAAATACTTGATAAATATTTGGATTAAAACTTAGGTACGTATTTTTTTTTCTCAGACTGTTTTTCATTTTATGTTGTTAATCTAAAAAGCACGGAAGACTCGAATTTACTAAGCAATATTTCAAGGTTTAGGTTAAAATTTTAAAGCCCCTCTTAAAATAAGCATTGATACTATTTATGTTTATAATTAAATGTTGAATTTGATCGCCATGTTATAGGCTAGTATTTTGAAGAACATTATAACACAATTATCGGTAAGCTTAGTTGTATAACGTCATGAAACTCAAAGACTGTATTTACTCGCCATTTTGTTATCAATTATTGGAAATCCGTAGGCAAAAAAGAAACATAGTAAAAATATGTTTGATTTTAGTATTCATTTGTTTTTAGATGTGAACGTTTGAGCTAAAGATGGTTATGTTTCTGTATATCGACCGATTTTCGACCAAAAAGGATTTCCATTAATGAAAATACTTAAAATTGCCTTGACAATAACTTGTTCTGTGTTGCTACGGCTATGGTCATAAATACTCTATTATAATATGGGAATTTAAGTTTGTAAACAGATTTATAACCTAAATGTGATGAAAAATATGTTCAGCTGCAATTTTTGTTGTTTGAATTGTATGCCTATAAATTACTTTTATTTTGTACAGAACCCTGGCTTGTTTTTTTGACTTGGAATTCAACCGGCTTAAGATCAGAATGTAACCCTTTTACTATTTCTTGGTAAGTTTTGTGAACTTTCATTTAACATTTGAGCACTTTTGTAAAATTGGTTCCACTTATTTAAATCCATTTTATGAATAAATTTAGGTTCAACATGTTTCCCAGATACTAATGGCTATTCCAACGTCATACAATAGAACTATTTCGATTTATAACACCCTACCAAGAGGAAGTAACCTTATAATAACATTGACAACGATTTCAAAAGTTTATTTGGACAATAGTTATAGCATTATATTTATGCTCATATAAATGCATTAGTGTGCGGCAAGTGTTTAGTGGGAAAAAGTTGTATCTTAGGAAGCTTTTATAGGATCGCATAGATATAGAGTCATTTACCACTTATAAAATGCCTTTATGAAACTCTTGTACTAATAATGGACTCAAATATTGTACTTTTTATAGCGCGTATGAAACCAAGTAACACGTGTGAATGGTATCAAGTATGTTTATACTTTTAAGTATCTATACAGGTGATTCAGGTCTATAAACATTATCTTATAAGCGCTTACAAGTGTTACTTATAAGTGTGATCACACTTAAGTCTGTATGCTTCTATTTAAAGTTTTTATAAGCGCTTATAAGGTTAAATAGAAGAGTGATTATGATCAATAACTAAGTAGCATTTTCTGCAGCACATACAAGTGTAGTAGGAATTACCAGAATCATAGTGTCATACACTTATAACATTTGTATTCTGAGACTTATTTGCTTGTTGGGTTGTTAATTTACTAAGAAATTGAAGGGGCACAAAATTACATTTCTTGCATATCTGACGATATACCATAAACATGAGTCCACGAGGGTGTGTTAGAGATGTTTCCAAGAGTGAAACGTGAAATGCAAGTCATAGTCCATAATGTGTACGCCCGCTTTTCATCGATGATTATTACGTCCCAAATGTGATGGGTATCCTATCGCCGTACTTTGGGCACAAATGGACCTACAGCTTAACGTGCCTTCCAAAGCAGGCAAACCGAACATAAATTAATATGCACTGCGGGGATTGAGCCCACGACCATTGAGTTATAACTCTACTACTCGGCCACAGAGGCGGTGAATTTGTGAATTTTGCAAAAACGATTATTAAAATTTATTTCTTAAAACTTACTGAGTCTCCACTACGAATTTATTTCAATAAATCAAAATCATCTTTCCTCTCTACTTCTCAATATAGACATTCGAAATCATTTTTATTTCAGAATGTTCATAAAAGCCCTGTTAGAACAGGTTCCGTATCCTTTTAAGAATCAGACAAACAAAACTTTTGTTATAAAGATATAGACACAGATAAAAGCAGCTAGAGATTCGACTAATTGCCCAAGTTTTTGCTAAAGCACTCGTAATTTGTCTTCAGAGTCTTATTTGGTGACTTTGGTGAGTATTTACGTAGATCTTCACTTTGAGACGAGATTTTAGGAGGGTTTTCTTACTGGGGACTTGTTACTGGGGAGTTGTTACTGAAAATAACTGTGTCTTTTCAAAAAAAGATAGTGGCCTCTCCTTTTTTAGCTAATATTTACTATTCGAAAACCTTTTATGTAATCCACGCGTACAAGACCTTAAAACAAATCACTTTCGACGCTCAGTGTAGTTGAAGACAGATACATTGCGCATGCGCTCGGTGTTGCGCGGACATCGGTCGCGTGTGGTTGAGGCACAGGAGCTTTGTAGCTATAATAATAAGCTACACAATTCCTAATAATAAGTAAGTCAGACAGTGTGATTGTTATAACCAAATAAGAGGTAATTTTGTTTTTATTTTTTTTTGTAAACCAGAGGAGGTATATATTTTGTTTGTTAAGAAAAAGATTCAATTTAAACACTTAAGACTGAATAATAAATAATAAAAAGGATACAACTTGTTTTTTGTTACTTATGAATTGGCCTACATATGTATTCCACGCGACCACAAACGCTTCTTTAAACAGCGAAATTTAAAAAGCGACTGAATTATATTATTTTTGTATGTCACTTTATCTTACTTGCAAGCACTCACTCTCATGCTGCAAGAGAGAACTTAAACAAATTGAAAAGCTTGTATACGTTTTGCATAGCATAAAAATATCTACCAATGTACTATGTATATCTTTTGGTTATGCTGCCGCGTCTTCGCCTAAGATTTGGTCTGTCGAGCGATGACCGATAATATATAGATAAATTTCTTTTTATTTTAAATATGTTTAAAATATAATAAAGAATCGCGATCAATCGACAGACCGAATTTTGCCGAAACGAACTCACAACAATATGTTATATTATTACCAAAAATATATGCTTCTGCTAATAGGTCTCAATAATAATTTCCATTTGGTGAACGTCCCTAAGCGATTAACTTTCTCGACTTGTACAAAGTTTCTTGTACTTATAACCCATATCATAACTTTCTGAATTCTTTCGCCAAAAAGTCGGTAATACTTGTTTACTTTCACATATTTTTGTGGCCAGTTTTTGTGAGGGGTCCGTATGAATTATCTGTTACCTAAAGTAAATGAAAGAAAAAGGAAATGGAAAGTTTTTAGGTTCAAACTTGTTAGAAATCCATGAAGGCTGGTGCCATTAAAAGTTTTATGAAATTTAATAACGACTCGAGGCTCACGTGTCTTGCAACGGCAGAGTTTCTGTCTACCATGGAGGTAAGAAAGCAATCATGAGGACATGATGAAGTCTAATCTGGTGGCACAAACAATGACATTTGTGTAAGAATATCATTGGGCAAAAATCTCAATTTCATGATGTTTAACCCAAATATGTTTGTTACAAAATTAACTTTTTATTCAAGTACAAATATTTTTAGGAATGTTGGGTACGCAGTAGATATACGACTAATTTGGTTTTGTAAGGCATTTAATTACACTTGTATTCCATATTTTGTTGTTTGTTTTTTGAACTTGTTTCAGAGCAATGTACCTTAAAAAAATAATGAAATAGATATACAATTTAAAACAAGATTTTATTAAAATCATAGCATCAAACTAAAATAAAATGAAATTACTTGATCCTTTTTTGCAAAACTACAAAACGCTTTTTGTACAAAAAAATCCAAAAAAGAGTCTTAATACCAAACACAAAATTCCCACCTATTTCAATCCTGATATTAATTTATCCCCGATTCATTTTTATTAATGGTAGAAATTATTATGTAAACCGGTAGTTTTTAACCTAATGCAACTCAACTAACTCGTCATATGCCGCACGTTTGTAAATGTAACCAATTTAAATAGGTACTATTTTTATACTACCTGAATGCTTGTAGTGGCTCTCACCAATCTTGTTCAACACGTTCTTTTAATAGTTTCTGATAAAATGCCAGCTATGTACCAACGCGAAAGGCTTCGATCATCGACTTTAAGGTCTCACTACTATACGGAATAAAGTTTAAAAATAAATAAAGTCCACATTGAATTGAATACTATCTACAGATCAAGTTGTAGGCACAAAGCACAAAAGGATTTTACTGAGTTTTGCAAAATTTTGGCAATCGTTCACAAAACTGGGAGTGTGGTAAGGCGTTTGAGCCGTAGTATCAGGATTATTATTATTTATTATAATTTTAAGAACAAAATCTGCTTAAGATGGGCCATCCTGCTCAGCAGGCATATAAATGCTTTATGTATTAGCGACGTGTTGATGGTTTTGATCTCAATGAAACTTTACAAACATATTTATAAATGTTTCCCTTTCCCCATACCGCACTCCGACCCATCTATCATCAAGATGTGCAAGATGGATGGAAATTAAAATACTAGAGAAAATTAATTTCGGGTGAATAACCGCTACAGTCCGCGAGATATTCAAAAAGGGCTGAATTTGTGAAATTGTTTGAAGTAAAAACTGTTTTCCATGAAACGGTAACTGTTTTTTTATAGAAAAGTGTATAAACTAAGTCTTCTTAACTTAAACGGCGTCTGTATTTCTCCCTTTTTTATTTCAAGTATGGATAAAAATTATACAACTTGCTAAATTTTGCGTTAAAACGAGGCAATATTCACGTTAACCTAACAACTATTGTATAGAGACGTAGTTAGATGTGGCAAGATAATACTTATGAAAAAAAAATGTAGAAAATTAGCTGTCGACTTCACAATTAGTTTAACCTTTTGTATGAATCTTGTAGGTGGTAGAATGATGCCGGGCTCGACTGTGGTGGTAACACCATCTTACTTGGAGTTCCCCTCGAAGTAATTCGGGGGAGAGTAAGAGGACAGCTCACAGGCAAAAAACCAGGTGGCACACCATGCCTGGGACCGATAGATGGCGGTATATCCATCCCGTAATAGCCGGGCCTTATATGGAACAGACTGGTGATGGGCAGCGGCGTCACTGGTGCGAGGGTTCCGGCACCGCGCTTACCAACCCGCTTGCCCAGCGTGTGTGAGTATGGGCAATTCTTCCGGGATCACCGCCGGGAGTGGCAAAGTCCTGGAAAGGCTTATGTCCAGCAGTGGACGAACTAGGCTGATGGATGAATCTTGAAAAAAATCCAGGCGTAAAGGGGCGTCTTTAAGTCATCCGTTACGATCTTGGACTTACTTGGTCACTTGTAGCTATAGGCCAGTTTCCTTAACAGAACAGTGCATTGCCACATGTTTAATTAATAAGTATTTCCAGGGATTTTTGTGAGATAGTCTACGGAAGTCGTTAATAGACAAATGACTGATACTACGCCACTGCCCGGTACATCTTCTTATAAAGTCACGCTTGGCAGCGTGGTTTCATCATGAAGCTGGTAACAATCATATCATCATCATGGCAACGTTTACAACATTTCTGGTAATTAAAGCCGGGGTATTCAGGGAAATCAGTCCGGTTCCAACACTTTCATTTTACACTTGTCTGTCCGAGGGCCTATTACGTATCTTTAGTTGCCGTTTGAACAGGGTGCCTATCATCAAAAATATAGATATACTATTGAATTCCGATTGTCTAAGGATATGTTCGCACTTAAACTGACGACACAGTTTGTAAATAGTTCAATAGCCACTAATAGCAATTTTGAAAGTTCCGTTTTTAGCTATATTTTTGATGATAGGCACCTAGTCCAGTTGGCAACTAAAGATACAGAATAGAGGGGCTGGACAGTGGAATCGAGCCGTTTGAAAAAATTTGCAGTTTTGAGGTGTTTTATTTATTATTTAGGAATTGAAGGGATAGGTTCTTAATATGACGGCCGTCAAATATCATATTTTTTACGACGTTTATTCTGCTACAAGTTTTATCGTCCAAAACCTTATTTCAAATGAAATTATATTTATATCATAATTTAGGTCTATCTAATATGTTAGCGCTTGACAAACAATACGGCTCCCTCTGAGTACGGAATCCAAATTTTTATTATTTGTTGTTTACTCGAGAGTATGTACAATAATCTGACCAAATTTAAATGTTGTATAAGGGTGTTACGATGAAGTTGCGGAATCCGGAAACTGGCGATAGTCCACGTCCATACGTAAAAAAAATTGAGAAATCGAGAAAAATAACAGTTGTCTCATAAATTTTGGTCTGGTAGCCATGTAACCTTTGCATGAAGTTGCTGATTTTTTTTTCGTAATTCGAGGGTATATCGGATATAGTCTTATATGGAACAGACTGGTGACGGGCAGCGGCGTCACTGGTGCGAAGGTTCCGGCATCGGCTGTGAGTATGGGCAATTCTTCTAGGATGACCGCCGGGAGTGGCAAAGTCCTGGAAAGATTTATGTCCAGCAGTGGACGAACTAGGCTGATGGATGGATGTAGGGTTGGCTCTAGGGAATCCAATCCCGCAAACGCGGGATCCCGCTAATGCGGGATCCCGCACCTTTTTTGCGGGATCAAAAATGCGGGATTACTCGTGCGGGATCCCGCACGTTCGCGGGATTGAAAAAAAAAGACGTGTGGCACTCGGGGACTGCCGCGGTAAAGCTATTGCATAGCATTTTTTATATCCAAAAATGTCAAAAAAACTGTCAATTCTTAAGAAGTGTCAAATTTTAAAACGGTACCGTAATCAGCGACCCTAGACACCCCTTGATACCGAATTAAATGCAAATTGGACCACTTTTTAAGACGTGTCAAAAAACTGTCAAAAGCTGTCAAATATCAACTTTTTTAATTTGGCCATGTAGCCCCTGTCAAACCAATCATTATAGTCTAAACCCGGAGTCAGTAGCTTAAGCCGTTCGGGAGATACAGCAGATAGATTTTTTTTTTAGTAGAAAGATCTCGTCGAGCTCTTTTCTTAGAGTACCATGAACATGAACATGAAACCAATGAATATGTTCTATTTCAAATAAAAATCTAAATATGAAACGTGAAATATTGTGAATATTGTATTGTCTTAAACATCATTATATTTAATTTATAATAGAAGTGATAACTTTGCTTCATGTTGATAAGAATAATTAAAAATATTTGTGTGTATTTTCTTTCTTTAAATTACATGAAACAAAAATAATAATAATTAAAATCAACCCCGCAAATCCCGCGGGATCCGCGGGATTGATGATCTTAATCCCGCAGGCTTGCGGGATCGCGATTTTGATGCGGGATTGGATTCTCTAGTTGGCTCCATAGTAAAAGTTGTTTGTAGGGACGAGTACTATCACCAGTTTCCGGCTTCCGCAATTTCACCTTAACATCCTGTATATAAAACAAATCACGTTAAAAAATGCTACTTTTTCAGGTGCGTCAGGATCGTAGCAAGTAAAGATCTGTGATCACTACGTACTCCTCTAGAAGAGAGGCGTGTTTATACAATGTAAATGTTCCCAGCTAAGTTAGATATCCTAGTCCCTCGTGATCACGTGGCTTATTAAATATGTATTAATAACCTTTAACTACGAGTACATCGCTTCGTCTCCTATACCCGACGGATGTGGGTTAGTTTGTAACTAACTATGCTGTGGTTTAATCAACTAACAAAACTCGTTGAGTCTGCTCAAACGTTGAATTTGGGTAAGGTTAGTCTTGTTCGTAGTTAAAAACCAAGGTATTTTCCTGAAAATAATCCTAACTAATGAAAATACATTTATAAAAATTGCAACAAAAAGTAACATAACTGAAAAATAGAAAACAAAAAACATTTGCTGTGAGTTCAATGCCACCTTACATACCTTTCATATCACAGCTTTATGCTAATAAGTTGCTTTGTAAAATTCATGTAAACAAAATTGGTAATCAATATATGTATAGGTATAATTAAAGTCAAAGATGGTACAATGGCGTATTTTTGAACCGCGGAGGCAAATTATATAAACTATTAGTTCGTAAAGAAGCGACACTCACCTCCCCCCGCGAGTTTATCGTCGCCCGCAAATCAGGTGCACGATCGTGTGCATGCAGTACGTACCGCTTGTTCGCTGCGCGTGTGTGTGTGCACAAGCGTGTATGGACAAGCTAATTACGCACGTGAGAGCTGTAAATTTGCGGGAATGTACGGAGTGTCGAGGGTGAAGCGGAGCAGAAAGAGAACGCGTGGGGGGAACTGCATAACTGTGAGCCAAGCAATTTATAAGTACTACGGACAATGGAGATTACATCAACCTGTTACTTTGGACTTTATACTTATCTCAAATCCTTCACTATAGGGGCTAATTTAGTACTGCAAGTGTATAGCTTGATGTGATCTCCGCTGGAAGATGTATCACAATAGAAAACACGGCCCACCGAGTCTCACTTTTTAACCGACTTCAAAAAGGAGGCGGTTCTCAATTCACTTTTTAGTTGATTGGTTGTTTAGTCGTGGTGGCAAATTTGTATTATGGCAAAAATATATCTCTACAGAATAAGTCTGTCTTCGGTGGACCGTATTTTCTTGTTGCGATATTAATTGAAATACGAACTTTATGTCCCTAACACAAGATTTAATTTTGCTTGATATTATTGCACCTTGCAGTTGGTTGTAGCACCTACTTATTATTCCGCTAATCTCAGACCATTCCCATAGTTTAAATTATAAAAGATGATTTTTTTTTCAAAGGATATACGTGATTTTAGGACATAGTTTTTATAATTTTGGTATATAAATTAACCATAATTTTTTATGATGTTTTAAATTATCCGATATGACGTCACTTGAGAATTTAAGGTATATTATACTGATTGTGATGTGTGATTGTTTATAAAAAAGAAGTGGTTTGTCTCTCTGTCTGTCTACTCATCTATCATCCAGCTGTCAAATCAGTCGGAAGCAAATTATTACACAGTTTATCTTCATAGTAAAGGATATATTTCTAAACAGCCATTTCTGAAGTCACATCACACGAAAGCAAATGGAAGTTGCAACCTTTTTCGTAAAAAATATTCATCATCATGAGCTTTTTTAGACCACAAGATCTAAAATACGTCTTATTAAACCTAAACCTTGAAATGGTTTACGTATTAACATACCTTAACATAATTTTATCTCAGTGAATTATTTAGGCAGTGTCTACAATGCCGCTAGCGTTGTTTTATTATAATGGGTTAAAATGCCACAAAGCTTATGGCATTTTAGCGCATCCTCTTAGACTGCTGCTAAGTGTATGCAAATGTGTTTGCGGCAAGATACTACAACTGACTATACTGCCGTAAACTAAAAAAAAAAAGTTTTTTGTGTATTTCATGAATTCTGTTAAAACTAAGGGGAATGCCTCGCTCTGCTCCGCTTCGCTCAGCTCCCCAAAACTGTATACACTGCCTATTATTTATGAAGACTTTTTTTGTGCGAACTAAAAAGTGTAAGGCTACCGTCATATGAAATTTAACCACCTTTGTTAAAGAAACAAAATCTTCAGCATTTCCTTTTTAGTACTAGCAGAGAAACATAAATTAATGGAATATGTTTATAGTTAAGTTGCCAGTTTCAAGTTAATTAAGGGGAACGTGTACCTTGCTGTGTAGAATCTAAATTAAAATATATCGCCGTCTCCAGTTTGCCACAACAAAGAGAAATATTGTCCGTTATTTCATTAGTAACGGCAAGGCAACAATTAGACAAGTACAACAAGGCTCCGTTAGTGGACGCAAAAATAATGAAAATAAAAATACCACTTTTCATAAAATCTACGGAAGTATAGAGCTGACAAGTATGATATTTGGCAGGTAAGTTACAGTAACACGTATACACCCGTTTAAAAAGGATTTTGTAATACCAATTTCTTACTCTATCAGCGATCGTCAGGCGAAGCCATGGACAAAAAGCAAGTCTATAATATATTAGAGAATCAAATTATAAAGATGTGATACAGGCTGTTTGTTTGAGCCGTGGACGAAAGGCTAGGATTTTATAAAGTAAATTTACATGTTTAAATATACGTGCAGATTTTGTAGCCCTGGAAGCGATATTTGTGTAAACATTTTTATCTTAAGGCACATAAAGTACCTTAGGGCAGGTTATCCGGGAACTGTAGGTATTTATCGCTACCTCAGCCCCCGCCAATTCACCGCGACGTGTTTATTTACGATGCAACTGAGCGGCTATAATCGTGACCTCACGTGACTCGCCACCGACCGCCGTACATTAAAATAGGTTCGGGGCCAGTAACTGTACTTCGTACTAATAAGAATTGATTCCGATAAATGAACCAACATAAACTATTCCTACTAAGAAACCGAGTTAGTACAAATAGGGGAGTTTATTACATTGGATCATATGAGCAATATCTAAGCACGCTCTTGTAAAACATTTGGAAGTACAGCTAAAAATATTTAATACACTTGGTAACCATATGAGCTAACAAAGCTGACTCTGAAGGCTTTCATTGTAATCTAGGAGCTGTCAAAACAAAATTTTGTTTATTACAAAATAGTTCATAAGTATTAAAAATAGAAGCTAAATTACTTTGGAATAATTTAGGTTTCGATGGCACTAAAACTAAAATTATAGGCGTAGTATTTAAATGAACGACTACAAATTCAAATATATGGTGTCAAAAATACTGAATATAGCGTACTAAAATACTAAGTGGGCGAAAGATTGTGAGCGAATAAAAATGTTGTAAACGGTGACTTGAAATTACAAATTTGAGTTGAGTTGATAATTATCAGGCGAACAATTTTCTATTTAGTCTCAATTTCATTTTAAGGCGCTACGTAAAAGTTTTAGCGTCCCTGTTACTCCATATGCGGAAAAACCCTCAGTGCGAGTGGGACGGATTCGTGGAAAAGTAGTAAAAAAGTCAGTTTTTTATTAATATAAAATGTACTAAGCAATTTTGTCAAAAAGTTTTTCAAGGAGACTTTACAAATACATAATATCCACATTTTGAATGCAATTTGACTATGAAATTAGTTAAGATTTCAGAATTACATGAGAAAATAAAACAATTCAGAGGTCTTTTCGGAATTAAATTCTATCAAGAAAATTTCATCCAATCGCGTTTTCCTTCAGTGGGAATTTTAATCAAATACTCAATAAACATTTACCAAAAAATGAAATACGTAGATGACGTTATAGTGGAGTAAATGGATTCGAAAAAACCCCATTTTTTTTCGCTTCGCTCGGCTCCTTATTTTATATTACATATAAACCTAACTCGCTCCTTCTCGCTTCGCTCTTCGTCACACCTATTTTTTGATTTTTGGTGAAGTATTTTCGATTTCATACTTTAAATTCGCCCACTCGGTATTTTTAGTCGCACGATTTGTTCAGTTGTATGTGTGCTAGTGCTAGGACCCGGTTGCGAGGTTGACACCTAGCTTGACTAGCTTGATTGTTGCTCTGAGATAGGTGAAGGATCCACGTTTTCTTATTTAATATTATTTTTATTATCATGCAAAGTCAGAGTTCTTATAGGCATCCCGCGTGTACACCGTGGGTTTACTACACCATGTTGTTGTTTTATTTTATTATTTTATTTGTAAATTTCTATTTTTATTCATTCCATTTCTGAACATGTCTTTTCTCTATAATTTTTTTTTGCATGACATCCATTACAGTCTATTCCATTTACGAGGTAAAGTTACTTAGTCAAGTTTTTTAATTTGATTAAATACTATTATTTTTCAATTTTATCAGCATGCGACTTATGCGTGCTCGCTATTCAAAATCGTTGCATCATATTCATTGTCACCATCGTCGTCATCACCCTCACCATCGTCTGTAGGATCCACTGTATTTATTATAATTTGGTTATCTATTAGGGCATCGATATGCACATCTCGGTCCCAATCAGCGAAATTTAGATTTAATGTTCGTAAAACCACACTATTCCAATTCGCAGCAGTAACGTTATAGCATGCTTCTTGCAACAACGACAGCATTTTGTTTGTGTGACTATCGACCTTCTAACTTTTTTCTTAAGTGGCGATTTTAATTTATTATCTTCTGGTATATCTTAACCATGCTTTTCCTTACTTATTTGGGAAACAGTTTTTCGACTGATAACGAAAGAGTGGACTACCATTCTGAAACTCACATTCAAAGTAATGTTGTAGGCGTACCACAAACTCCCGCGCTTGACTGCCCAACACTGTTCTTTTAGTGGTCAAGCAAGAAGAAAACACACGCATGCAACGTATACAATACTTCTGCACCGTACTGAACAGACAAACAATATGGCTGATCGTGATTGCCATGGTAACCATGGTGATTGCGAGGTGGACCATATTTTTAGTAGATTTTTATTTCCTACGACCTCGGTACACAAGAGAATAATCGATTAACTAACCGATTTTATGAGATTTTTTGAGCTACGTCACTATGTTTAAAAGTAAAAAATAAACCATAGAACGTAAACGCGTATTTGCAGTAAAATATTATTTTATTTTAAAGTTATACTTATTTTGAGCACGATATCTAAAATAATGCGTTGATTATGTTTGTGAATTAATTGTACAATGTTTTGAATTGATTGTGGTTTTTTCAAACGGTGATTTACTGTCATAAACAAAGACTATTTATTTTTTAAATTTATGTGAAACGTGCAGAGTTACGTTCTCAGAAGTGTCAAATGTAACCTCGTAAATGGAATAGACTGTAATTATTTTATTTGTAATTCTTTGTCAAATTTATTATTTTTTAGTGTGTTTTCAATATTATTTCAATTATTCAATATTATTTTTATGAATAAATTATTATTATTCATTATTTTCTTAGTCAATAGTATAATTGTGCTAGTTAAAATTCTTAATTATTAATTATTATGTTTTACTTCTATTTGCTATTGTGTTTTGTTCATATGTGGTAAACTGAAAATCAGAGCTGCAAGTTACTTCAACGTGTAGCATTTGATAAGCTTGCTCCTTTTTGCCATTTTGTTTTGTGTTGTACTGTGTCTTCTTTTTTTATATGTTCTGTGGCAAATAAACTCATTTCACTATCACTTTCACTATCTCTGGTATTACACATTTTTTATAAAATTGTATTAGCTTCCTCTCCATCTTCGTCATCCAAAAATCATCATCTCTTGTAATGCGCTCAATACGTACAAGTTCATTATCTCCTACCCAAATGCCAAAGAGATATAATCGCCGTTCTGTCACGTAAAGCTGTCCTTGTACCTGGTAATACCAATTACTGTTTTTATCGAGTTTTGTCGTACTTGTTGCCTCTATACATTGTCTCGATGCGAAGGTACCCTGCTCAGTACGAAGATTTGATAAGCTGAAGTTGAGAAATTTTATTTAATCACTTAGTTACATACGATTCATACTTACAAACGCTTACAAAAAAATAATAATACGTAGATACAATCGCATTATTTCTTATATATATATGTATTATATATTTACATAATATGTACATTATATATCTATACATTCTGTCTGACTGCAAGAGTAAGTACTGTTACATTTTACTGTTGTACAGTTATACTCGGACTCGAGAGTTGTTTACATTTTTTGCGTAATTTCAAACGTTGGTTGTTCTGTACGATCAATAGAACATCTCGTTACAGTTTCAAAGAATTGTTTTCTTATCTTCAGCACTCTCAAATTTGATGATTTGTATGGTTCCGTAGTACCCAAAAGGTACAAAAGGAACCTTTATGGTGAGACTCCGTTGTCCGTCCGTCCGTATGTCACAGCCTCATAACTTTAGCACCTTTAACGATAAAGACATGAAATTTGGCACAAAAATAGCATTTATTTGCCCACATATCACGATGTAAAAAAAGATTGAAAATATTCAAAATATTTCCAAAAGAAAACTAAAAAATGTTATCCTAAAAATACAATATGGGTATCAAATTATAGATATCAAAAAGCTGATTGTAAAAATACATTGATATAAAAAAAATGTATGTCTTTATCTCCAAAACTGGTAGACCGAGCATTATGAAAAAAATCATGGTAATAGTGTTTACGTAAAGATTACAGGAAAAATAAAGCAGTTGAGAAATTCACGAAAAAAAATAGTAAATTAAATTTATCATCCACAATACGGAACCCTAGGTACGCGAGTCTGACTCGCACTTGGCCGGTTTTTTTCTTCTTATTTCTAGTTTCCATTTTTATTTTTAAACATCCAAGCAAGATAAAACTAAATGATTTTTATTTACATGTACACACAACTGATAGTTTAATGTATATTTACACGATTATTTAAATAATGATAGTACACTCTATCAGAGCTTCGAGGCGAGTGAGGGGGAACCAGGGCTCAGAAAACTGACATAGGTCTTGCCTCGACAGCCGCTGGCGGGCAACTGGCGGCCACTCGCCGAGTAGTCGCGAATCAATTTTTCTTTTTAAATTAAGGGAAAAAAAACGATTTTCATTAAAAAAAAAGTAACCACAAAAGTTATTAGTACAATAGTTTTCCTTTAATAATCTGCAATTTTCATGCAATTTGGTTAAGTACACGTTACATAAAACGAAAAAAATCTTAAAAATCGACAAAGTTTCGGATTTTTTTTCGATCGAGCAAAGTGTAACGTCTCGCAAATTGAACCACAAAAAACACTAAACAAAAGATGTATCTGAAACATATATTTTTTTCAGATTTTAAAAATAACTATTTAATGCTTTAAAATGAGTTTGAAAACAGACAAAATTGGGATAAGCCCCCCTTAATTAGTAACTCGATACAAAATACCGACAGAAACGATAAAAATTAACGTTGTCGGTAAAAAACGGTAAGTCACTCGTTTTTCAGGTTAACTTACTAGTAAATGGCAATCACTTACTGTAAACTCCTTTTAACACCGCATTAAAAATATCCTTTTCACTTCTCATGCTCGTAAAGTTCTTGTTTTCGCTAGGTATAAGCGGTATAAAATTGAATTTTATCTACTTGGGCATAAAGTAGTTTTCTTCTAAAACTATTGGCAATGGACCATATAGCCAGTACAAAGTACAACTTCATAGATAAACTTTTTGAAACTCAATAATGTTCGCGCTAGGATTTTATCATATAAGCGCAAACTGATAGGACAGAAGCTTCAGATGATGGTCAATAATGATATTATATACAGTGACTATAAAGTATAAAATATAAAACAGTTAATATAAAAATTTTACCTTCCAATAAAATTGTTATTATGTTTCCTAAGACGTCTGAAGTCCATTATGAGAGTACATCGTTCCTTTCCGAATACAGCCGCTAGATGTCGCTAGTTTCCGTCACGTGACCGCGCTGTTTTACCCAGAGTACCTGTCAACAGTCGCAAAGAACCCACAAGCCGCCATATTCTTCGTCATTGTTCGGCTCATAATGGTTCACCAGGAAGACATTGTCTGGACTTCAGACGTCTTAGGAAACATAATAACAATTTTATTGGAAGGTAAAATTTTTATATTATGTGTTCCGTTTGACGTCTGAAGTCCATTATGAGAGATGTGTTTGTTATCTCCTGGTGGCTTGTAAAATATAACGCAACAATGTGATTGTAAATCGTAATGTTTCATGTATTAATAAGGCAAAAATATGACAGGTAAAAATCAATATTTTTCATACTTAAAATACCAAGAAAAATAGACACCTGAACCTGAACTAAAAAATGTAATTAGTAGTTCAGACAAACTGTGACAAGAACTTCTCCAAAATATTATGATTATTAGCAGAAATGTCATTGACGTAAAAATTAATAAACTGTTTATGGTTCTTGAAAGTAATTTCTTTTGCAAATTTGCTATAGCAAGAATTTCTTATTTACTGGGTGAATTTGCATCCAATTTAGGGAAGACAGACACGGCTAATCTATAACTCCCGGTTGAACTTATATACCTTCATTGGACAGAAGGCACTTGACTCAACCTCCAGTTATGATTGGTGTAGGTGGCCTGATAGGGTCCCAAGTAGTGACGAACAAGTTAGTGACCGACCCTTCTGAAATCTTTAGAGAGATTTAGTAATGTTCTCATCCAAAAATAGGTTCAATATTGCGGTCGGGAGAGGCTAATTGGCGTTGTCATACAGACATAATCCGTTTTAGATCCAAAAGAAGGATGCAGGATAATAGAATAATCAATATTTATGAAATGGTCTGGATTACAATGCAAAGGAGTCAAATCGTGGACTCTTAACTATGTCCCGAAGTTAACATCAAAATTATTTACATGATAATGTTGGTCTCTTTAATGTGCCTAATAAGTTTTCTACAATCCAAAATATATACTTTCGATGATGATGATGGCTTAGCTAACGGAACTGCTATTAAAATGTGCTTAACAATGTAGCTGGAAGAAATATCTATGTTTCAAACAGTCTTACAAATGGAAGCTATTACAGACTTGTGTAAAAGAAAGGTTTTATCTGGTAAGTAATATGTATAGTATAGCCAAAAATAAGTATGCTAAATATCTCGCTACTTCTTGTGGAGTAGGAACCTAATACCTGAATATCAGGCGAGAACCTGCTTATCTCTGTCGAAAACAAAAATGATATTTTCATCCAGAGATTATTGTGCATACTTATAAGGTCATGATATTCGGCCCGAGTCTACAAAAATTTTACAGTATTTAGACCATTTTAGCAACTTTTTCCAAATGGGAGTATCTGTTTCTGGAGTTGAAACTCGCCAACACTAAGAAAAAAAAAATTGTTTTTGGAATAGTTAACCGTTAAAACTCCGATCCAAAATGAGCCAATCATCCAGCCGGTGGCTCGGCCACGGTTATAGATCTGGGCTGGAAGACGTCTCGTCATCGTGGCCATACAAATGCTCTTCAAGTCTCTGATCTTTATCGGGCCTGTCAAGGTTCGGTTCTGCCGATCTGGCCGCCAAAAAGGTTTCTTTAACTCGGTTGTTACTGTTATGTAACGGCCTGGTTCTGAGTTAAACTGTTATAGTATTTGAGTTAGCAAACAAGGTGGATGAAACAGCCAACCTAAAGAAAGCATCGTGATAACAGGCGTTCAAGTCTATTACTTGGTAGGGGGGGACTACCTAGCATTTAGTCTCGGACGGTATAAGGGATAAGTCAAGATTAGCATGATCTGGTGGACATAGGTGGTACGTGATGCGAATTGGCCTATGTCAGGGTGCGCAAGACCTTGAATATTCGCTGCGCTGGCGTCGCTTCGTCCATAAGGTGCCTCTCGGTACATGCACGATTACGCGGGAGTCGGTCGGCTTCCATGTCGTACATTCCCGAAAGTTGGTGAGTGAATTGTACAACATTAAAGATTGTCCGCCAGATTCAGTAGCAGTCTTGTCAACTACAACAGAACTTTGTACAGAGTTTCGCCTTCTTTCTTTATGTAAGCGATTGCGGTCTTGTCGCTCTAAAGAATAATTTTGAAATGAAACCAACGACACGTGGTATCACCAGGCTTCACCTATCCAACTACTGACAACGCCTGTACCAAAATCGTAGCTATTATGACGTACATTTCTTTCGCATTGCAACGCCACCTCCTATGTTGATGATTCCACGTGCCCTGTATCATCTTGTTGTCCACTAAACTCCCAATTAAACATCGGATGTGTCCGTTATAGTTATAATGTAGGTCATTGGTAATCCCCAAGGTGGATTTCCATTACTCGGCTCAAGTTTACTGAGCACCATTTCAGTTCAAGGAGTGCTTCCTCCGAAAAGAAATGGTAGCTCTTTGATATTGCAGTCCTGCTGAAGTGTATGGCAATGCAACCTTCTTCAGTGAATGATGAAAGTTGCGAAGTTGAAATATCCTAGGAGGCGTTGCGCCTGCCTGAATGACCAACTGCCAGCAGATAGGCAGGTTGACAAATACTGACGAATTCTGTTTGTCTTTTCTGGGGGCAGGGACTTTGAGTTGGTTTGTGTGTCCCAAGCTATACCCAGAAACTCGATTTGAAGTGCAAGGCCATGCAACCTTCCCCAGTGGGTGATGAAGGTTGCAAAGTTGAAATTACCTAGGAGGCGTTGCGCCTGCCTGAGGGACCAACAGCTAGCAGCTAGGTGGGTTGATAAATACTGTCGAATTTTGTTTGTCTTGTCTGGGCGTAGGGACTCTTAGTTGGTTTGTGTGTCCCAAGCTATTCCCAGAAACTCGATGTGAAGTGCACGGCAATGCAACCTTCCCCGGTGAGTGATGAAGGTTGCGAAGTTGAAATACCCTAGGAGGCGTTGCGCCTGCCTGAGGGACCAACAGCCGGCAGCTAGGTGGATTGACAAATACTGACGAATTTTCTTTGTCTTGTCTGGGGGCAGGGACTTTGAGTTGGTCTGTGTGTCCAAAGCTATTCCCAGAAATTCGATGTGTGTTATCGGTGTTCGTCCAATCTTGCGGCGGTGAACAGGTAAAGATGTTTGAATGTCATGTATAGGTTTTGATTCAAGACTTTCAGATTAAAAAGTGCTAACTTGCGAATATAATATTCAGCGACGGTGGGTAAAATTAAACAATTTTATGATTTTATCAGTAATGATACCGGGGTTTGTTATTTCATCATTACACCTATTGTGGGTTAAATCCACGATATTGTCTGATTGAAGAGGATTCGACCCATTATCATTTATAGAACATGCGTTTAGGGAATAACTATGTCATCAGATGTCTTGATAATGACTTAGATATCCCCTGAGAAATCTCGCAGTGTTTTTCCACATAATTTTTCCCCTCCCTCTTCTTTTTGAAGACTCTTCAAGTTTCTTTTAACAATAACCACCTTCTTTACGTTGAAAGAGGCCAAAATTACTTACATATCTTGATAAGCTGAAGTAGTGGGCTCTGAGGGCCTCACCGCTAGACTTATCTTTAAAACTTCAGCACCTTTCCCACAAATTATTTGCAGAATATAAAGTGATACGGTTTTAAATTCAAAATCTGTTTTTCGTAAATCGAGGTAGTGGTCTTTCAGAGTTAGCTAAAAAGTCGATGAAAACTCTGTAGAGTCTGTTCACGAACTTACCCTGTGCCATAAAGGTGTTAAATCAAGCGGCACAACAACGTATCATTTTCAATCAACCCAGGGAAGAATTTTTCAAAACGTTACAATGCCTCGTTCACTTTCTGGTCTATGAACCCTAGAAACGCGACATACTTTTTCTGAGCCTCTGAAAATTCGTACCCATCGAGTCGAAACGTTGCAAGAACGTGATGTTAGCGACTTGATCGAGATTTTATCTTTACACAGAAGGTTGTTTAAACATTACGGTGAGATTCGCGATATTTTCTACATCCGGCAAAAGTCAGAATGGAAGTTGCAAGAAAACATTTTCTTTTGATATGGGTACGCAGCGCCCGCGGGGCTTGGCCCCTGGATGCACGTTCTTGGTATGAAAGGGCATGGGTGCGACGAGATTGTTATGTCGATTCATGATTTGCACTCACAATATAGTTGACAAGACTCACCAGGCGCTGGAAAAATGTCAAACCTCCGATTCAGTTGTGATCCCAGTAAAGTGGTGCAGTGCGCGCCTTACGGGACAGCGGTGGCAGGGCGGTGCCTGCCTTTGCATGGCAGTGCGTCGCGGCATGCATCTCCCTCGGCGCTCGATGTGATTCAAAGACTCGTTTCTTGAACTTGATCTGAAGAAACTCGCTCGTCTCTTTCTCGATGTATTCGACGCGCGGCTACACTTTCAATGTCGTTATCCAATTATAAACGTATAAACACGGACGGAAAACTAAAATCTTCACAGAATTTTCTACTTTATTCTCGAAAATTCGAAAGAGGGTAACTCAAAACGATTATTATTAAGCTGCGAACAGTTCGAAAAACGACGCAACAATGACGAAGAATATGGCGGCTTGTGGGTTCTTTGCGACTGTTGACAGGTACTCTGGGTAAAACAGCGCGGTCACGTGACGGAAACTAGCGACATCTAGCGGCTGTATTCGGAAAGGAACGATGTACTCTCATAATGGACTTCAGACGTCAAACGGAACACATAATATTAAATAAATAAACAGACATGCATGTCCGATTTTTTTATTTAGGTTCTTTAGACATGGCTGTATGGACTAAGTGCCCTTTGCCTTCCCACTTCTCCATGGGAAAATATAAAAACTAGTGTGGCGGGAAAGAGCTGTTGTTTTTTGTCAATAAGTATGACGGCGCGTCCAATAAGAATGGCGGTGGTTGGGAAAGTGCCGCGCGCTGCGATTGAGCTGGTTGACAGCGAGCGCGTCTGACGTATCCGTGTCGTATGATTAAAGAGCGTGCTGGATGGGGCAACCGACCGGTCGGGTTGGATGGAGCATCCAACACGGTCTGACGTAATGCAGAACACTGGTGCGATTCGGACCGAGAGGAACTGTTAAAGGAAGACAGGGTGGCAACACTGGCAATCGGCCGCCATTGAGACAGAATCGTTTTGAATCTCGTTGAGGCACCACGTGTTCTGCAGAACGTCGGTTACATTCTTTATCTTAGAGATCAAGAATTATAAAAACGGTTGTATTTTGTTCAGTAACGTTTGGTTAAAATTATGATTCTACCGCTTCGTACATTTTGACTCCTCGCCCGATTACCCACGTTTCTGTGACCAAGAATGGGTGACACCGGTAATCCTGATGCCCCCCCCCACTCCTTTATCAGAAGTGGGATGCGAAGGGCTTTGTCCTGAGGAGATTCGGAACACAAGTGCGACGACTGCAACGCCGAATTTGCTGCAAAATATGGAGGCACTTTTAACTCGTGTGTTAGCTGCACCACAACCGCAAGTTGCTCCAGCGAGTACCGTCGCAACGTGGCTAGTAAAATTTGATCCCGACGCCGCCGAAGCATATATTGAAGGTTGGTGTAATGTGACAGAATTCATTGTGAACAGCCGAAGGCTCGATGGTGCCGAATTATTGCTAGCATTAACACACGCTCTTCAAGGCAGAGCCGCCACATGCCTCACTAAGCTACAGCTCACACAGCTAACATAGCCACATATCAAAGAACTGCTTATAGCGAAATTTGCAAAGCCTATGCTTCCTCAAGATTACTTCGACGAAATTCTTCGTTTTCAAATCGGGTCCAGGGAGACTGCTAGTGAGGCAGCTATACGATTGTGGGGCTACGTAGAAAGAATGCCGCGTGTCGAAATGGCGGAAGATATGATGACTGGGCTAGTAACGTCTGTATTATCGCAGAAAGGCGGTACCATACGAAGGGATCTCCATTCTCACACGTTGCAGAGCAGAGCACAACTATGTCGGGTACTTAATAGTGTGACGCTTAAAAGACGAAACGACAACGGCGATCCCTATGAGCCAGAAGGAAAAAGTACCCGTATTCAAGACCAACGCTTTATGGGAAATTGTCACCGCCGCGGAACTACGGGACACAGGGCTATTGACTGCCACAAACGCCGCAACGAGCAAGATTTGTCAAAGAAGGCGACTGACAAAACGGAAGATTCCTGACAAGCCAACAAGCTCCAGTATCACCTGTTTCGTGTGTGGACGACCAGTACACCTAGCATCGGCCTGATCGGAGCGCAAAGGCGGCAGCGGGGCACCGGTGGCGACTAAAGAAGTGCAAGTCTGCGGGCGCCGGGTGACCAAGGGGACGCTGACCACATAATTGGGTGAGATCGTTTCTTTTCTCTTTGACAGTGGATCCGCTTGTTCATTAGTAAAACATGGCGTGTCTGAAAAGTTACCGGGTACATTGCGCAAAGATCTAGTTTAGCTCGTAGGTATTGGTAACGATGGAGTTGAATGTTCTTCTCAAATTTTAAGCTCAGTCGACATCCAGGGTGTAAAAGTAACAGTTTTATTTCACATTGTCCCTGACAACGCCATTTCAGAACCAATACTTATAGACAGGGATTTGTTAGATCTTGGAGTGGACGTCAAGACAAGTAGCGAGAACATTTCATTTTCTTGGCACAATGAGGTCCATGCGATTGACACCTTTGATTTCACGGATATTGATACAGATTTAAAGGGAAAAGATCGTTTGGTTCTTATTGAAGTTCTGAAAAAGTACAGAGATTTCTTTATTGACGGTGTGCCTATCCGCAGAGTTACCACAGGTGTGTTGCGCACTGATCTCATTGACCCACATAAAACAGTGAAGAGGCGTCCTTACAGGCTGTCCCCCGCTGAGAAAGAGATAGTAAAAGAAAAGGTCAAATCCCTTTTAGATGCCGGAGTTATTCGGGAAAGTACGTCACCTTTTGCTAGCCCCATCTTGTGAAAAAAAGACGGCTCAGATAGGATGTGCGTAACGGCATTTTATACTGAAAAATCGAACGCAACAAGTTTAGTTTCTGGCTACCTGTCGTATCCCGCACGTTAACTTGGACTTTGATAAACCATGTGCATACAGAAATTCAGCATTTAGGCGCGGATAAGACACTTGATAAAATATACGAGCAATACGGGTTCCCTCAAATGTCCAAGCAGGTTCGAAAGTTTGTCGATTCGTGCATAGTATGCAAAACTTCAAAAGGTTGTTTGGGAGCACAACAAGTTAGACTGCATCCTATTCCTAAAGTACCTGTGCCTTGGCATACTGTGCACATCGACATAACTGAAAAATTGAGCGGGAAAAGTGATAGGAAAGAGTATATATCCGTCATTATAGATGCCTTCACAAAGTTTGTCCTACTCGAGTACACCCCTTCACTTGATGCCGCTTGCGCGGTTAAGGCCCTTAACGCCAGTGTTTCTTTATTCGGTGCACCTAAGAGGGTCATTGCTGATCAAGGGCGGTGCTACATTAGTACAGACTTCAGGCAATACTGTAATACGTACAATATATAACTCCACCTCATTGCCACAGGGTCAAGTAGAGTAAATGGTCAGGTGGAACGTGTGATGCGCACACTTAAGAGTTTACTCACGATAATTGAGAACGACCCAAATAAGGTATGGCGTGATCAGTTTCCCAATGTGCGATTAGCTATGAATAGCACCCGTTATAGGGTAAAAGGTTATACACCAACGGAACTGATGTTCGGAATACGTTCGCAATCTTTAGGGTTAGCAAAAATATCATCGAATACCGAACCAGAAGCGCGCTTAGATCTGGAGGTATTACGTGACAATGCATCTAATAATATAGCAAAAGCTGCGGCAGCTGAAGTAGAATGGTTAAATCGTGGCAAAGCCAAGGTCAAAGCGTTTTCCAGGGGTGATTTCGTATTCATCAAGGGTGGTGAACGTCACCAGACGAAATTGCAGCGAAAATATAAGGGCCCCTTTGTAATAACTCATGTTCTAGACAACGACAGATATGAGCTTCGTTCGATTAGTGGCACGAATCGTTTTTACAAATATTCTCATGATAATTTGCGCGCTGTACCCGGGGGCTTCGAGGGCTTGTCTGAAATAAGTGCTAGTCTAAATAATGATGATGAAGAGGCCGAGACGGCGGTTAAGGATCAGGGGAATGGAGAGATTTCATCAGATGATGACAGCGATACCCTAACTGTAGCAAGCTCTTGCACATCTACAGCTAGCTCTGCCACCCTCTCCGCCTCTGAGTTCGACGAGCAAGAGCTAGCCCGTAAGTAACTAAACTTATCAACTATAAAGCTGTCTAGCGACTGTATGTAGAAGGACTGGCTCATAAGGGTCGACGTCCTGTCCGTGTCTAACTTATTCGAGTAAAGTCTAGTGATCGCAGGGGCGCTAATGAGTAGTTGCCCGGTCCGATCTAGGGCGCTTTGGTCGTAGGGGTACCAATGAGTGGTTCCCGGTCCGATCTGCAGCAACAAGAGACGATCGCAGGGGCGCCAATGAGTGGTTGCCCGGTCCGATCTGCAGCAACAAGAGACGATCGCAGGGGTGCCAATGAGTGGTTGCCCGGTCCGATCTGCAGCAACAAGAGACGATCGCAGGGGCACCAATGAGTGGTTGCCCGGCCCGATCTGTAATAAGTGGTAGTTTGTGATCGTAGGGATAATTATGAGTGATTGTCCGGTCCGATCATGGACGTGAGAACAAAAGTGTGAGTGTGAATGCGTGTGGTTGTGCGTAAAGGTGAATGTCAGGGATGGGCGAGCGGATGCCCTGAAAAGCCTAAGGTGGAGTATTCCCTTCTTTCCAGATTAACCGTCATAAGTAGTCGCACGAGGACGAGCGACGTGTCAGTCTGGCCGTGACGGCGCGTCCAATAAGAATGGCGGTGGTTGGGAAAGTGCCGCGCGCTGCGATTGAGCTGGTTGACAGCGAGCGCGTCTGACGTATCCGTGTCGTATGATTAAAGAGCGTGCTGGATGGGGCAACCGACCGGTCGGGTTGGATGGAGCATCCAACACGGTCTGACGTAATGCAGAACACTGGTGCGATTCGGACCGAGAGGAACTGTTAAAGGAAGACAGGGTGGCAACACTGGCAATCGGCCGCCATTGAGACAGAATCGTTTTGAATCTCGTTGAGGCACCACGTGTTCTGCAGAACGTCGGTTACATTCTTTATCTTAGAGATCAAGAATTATAAAAACGGTTGTATTTTGTTCAGTAACGTTTGGTTAAAATTATGATTCTACCGCTTCGTACATTTTGACTCCTCGCCCGATTACCCACGTTTCTGTGACCAAGAATGGGTGACACCGGTAATCCTGATGCCCCCCCCCCCACTCCTTTAAGTATATTAAGTTGTTTATTTAAATATTACCTACTGAATGTTAAATATGAAATTTGCTAGCAATATCACTGTTTCATTTCCTCGCAATCGAAGTGAAAAGCAGGTTGTATAACTCTGGCATAAAACCCATTTTATCCTTGACTCAATATATGCCCTCACCGTTCGGCTCAGACATATAAACGTCTCGGATAAAATGGATTGTTTTATGCCCTTGTTGTACAATCAACTATATATTGTTAGAGAACAGAATAAAAAACTCGCTACGCTCGTGTTTTAAATCGTCATCGTAATTTATTCCTTTGCGCCCCTGTAGCATAAACTACTATAATGTTTTTCACTAAAACTGAAAAACATAACGACGTAAAAAATATTTTTTTGACCAAGTCCATCACTGTTTTTATATACTAATTGTTTATCAAAGTTTACTAATATATTTTTATATGGAACTACTTATCTAAATTAACATGAAATTTAAAAATCTTAATAATACTACATATTTTCGTTAATTTATAATAACATTTTAAAACTGATCTAACAACGGGCGCGCGAACTGAAAAGTCGTCGTGTCTCTGTCTACGCTTTACATGCGAGAGGGAGAGCGCGTTTTTAGGGTTTCTTACCCAAAGGGACCCTATTACTAAGACTCCGCTGTCCTTCAGTCTGTCTGTATGTCTGTCTGTCCGTCCGTCTGTCCGTCTGTCCGTCTGTCCGTCTGTCCGTCTGTCCGTCTGTCCGTCTGTCCGTCTGTCCGTCTGTCCGTCTGTCCGTCTGTCCGTCTGTCCGTCCGTCTGTCCGTCTGTCCGTCTGTCCGTCTGTCTGTCCGTCCGTCTGTCCGTCTGTCCGTCTGTCCGTCCGTCTGTCCGTCTGTCCGTCTGTCCGTCTGTCCGTCTGTCCGTCTGTCCGTCTGTCCGTCTGTCCGTCTGTCCGTCTGTCCGTCTGTCCGTCTGTCCGTCTGTCCGTCTGTCCGTCTGTCCGTCTGTCCGTCTGTCCGTCTGTCCGTCTGTCCGTCTGTCCGTCTGTCCGTCTGTCCGTCTGTCCGTCTGTCCATCTGTCCGTCTGTCACCAGGCTGTATCTCATGAACCGTGATAGTTAGACAGTTGAAATTTTCACAAATGATGTATTTCTGTTGCCGCTATAACAACAAATACTAAAAAACAGAATAAAATAAATATTGAAGGGGGCTCCCATACAACAGACATGTTTATTTTACCGTTTTTATAGATAATGGTACAGAAAGCTTCGTGAGCGAGTCCGACTCGCACTTGGCTGGTTTTTACCGTCAACACTCTGACCACACGATCGCGGATAGCGTAAAATAGGAGAAAAGATTGTTATTTTTTGCAGTGTATAGGTTTAGACTTAATGTTTATTAATTTCCTTCATCACTCTTACTAAACTACACTTAAGTTAAATTTTAAATTAAGAACTACACGTATATATTAATCTTATATCATTGACTATATGTATAAAAATCAAGAGAGTAGTTCCAGAGTTAAAGCAATTTTTTATCCCCAATAAGCATGATTTTGCGTAATAAATGGTAAAATAAACCTGACAACCAAATGTATCTTTTATTTTAAAGGTTATAGTTTTATTAGCAACACATATTTTTTTCAGAATTTTTACGGTTTTCTCTTAGGATTTTCAGTGCACGCAATTTCAACATAACGCTTGGAATGGATGGTCGTGTCATGGTGCGACCAACTCAGTTGACGGCGTGGCCACACAAGTGGCATGTCATGTTGTTTCATTTCGATATAAGGTGCGCGCTCCATGAAATATGCGAGGACAATACAATCGTGCCGATTTCTTCGCCGGCGCAAAATAAACCACATTTTGGCAAAACTGTGGACGTTTTTAGTTTTATATGTATTCTTTGGTACAAACGCTCTCATCACACAGATGCGTGCTCTACGCACTATCTGAGCGAGTTTCAGTGGTATGGAGTCTCCGTATAACTCTAGGCGCGGCGGCGGCGGCGTCGAATCTGTTTGTACTAAGATTTACTAATCTATGATACTATCTTTGACCGTACCTTTACGAGTATTATGTCAATATCATGACGACTGTTCTTTTCTCATTTATGAATAAATATTGAAAATAACAACTTTTTTTATAAATAATGTCAAGTGAATGCTATATTTTTGTTGATAGTAGATAAAGTATTTGTGTGCAACTGGACATAATTAGACATTAGGACACTCATGCAATCTATTACGAAACGAACGAACAATGTCTCACATTATGACACAGTTGCACGAAAAGTATTTTACTACTGAAGATTGGTTTGCCAATAAAAAGCAAACAAAAACTGCTATTTATGGACACTATTAAATTAAGAATAAACGAAAAAGCTCCCAAACTAGTGTACTCTGAACGCATCAGTGCTCCGAAGTCATAAATTTATTTTAAAATTTATAGTTATTGTGCGTCACACAGAACGAAAATGCTAGCAATTTATTTTTAAATTCACAATCTTGAAAAATGTCGTCATATATTTTGTGAAAACTGCCCTTTTATCAGGCACTATATCTTTTTCTGCGAGTAAGATATTTTATTTTTCTCTTTTAGGCTAAGAACGCGTAATGTCATCCAGAAAAAACTCGTCAAGTGCGAGAAGGACCCGCGTGCCCAACGTGTTCCGTACATACCGTTTAAAACACAAACTTATCCCACGAGCAGTTATCGACGCTCAGCTTAACTTGACAATTACGATCTAATGAACTCTATGGATCCAAAGAGTAAGTTATTGTAGTAGGATAAGTAAGTTGGTCTGTTATTTCTTGTTGAATAATTAAATACCGGTAAATTTCAAATTTTTCCTAGACGTGTCTTAAGACCTAGGTTTTCATGGTGAGCCAAATTGTATGAAATTCATTATTTAAATTACATTTTTTTTGCGTTTAGTTAGAAGCCTAATTTTTAACAGCATTGTGAGGCCTAAGCTGTAGGAAGCATTAGTTTCAACTTGAGTTCTCCAACGGGCCCGAGAAAAAAGATTTTGACTGGCAACAAGTGATTTTATAAAATGCTTCCGTTTTGTCTTTTTGTCGTATGATATCCTAAAAATAGGGTTAGTAGCTCTGAGTCTAGAAAATTTACAGTCAGCTGACTTGAAATTTTACGAAACTACAGGAATGTCTTTTTATGTGCTTGACGTTTTAATCGTACTACTAACTATATAAACATGGGTATATATTCTTGGTAAAAACTTTTACTTTTTCAATTACCAACGTGAAAAAGATACTTTCCCGTAAGAAAGACAAATACCAGTAATAAACTACAGTAAGAAGTCAGCCTTTCCCTTCTTAATGTCGCATAAAAAGGAAATATTCCATGCAATTAGAACCTTTGTTATTAGTTGTTTGAGTAAGTTTAATTTTCTTGCGAGAATAATACTTTTTCACCTCACTATCTCGAAAAGCGCGCCTTTGTTGCTTAAAAACAGTGAGCAAAATCGATTTTCGCTCAATGGTTTTAAACAGTGAAGAATTGTTTCAAGTTAAGAACACTGCGAATTGTTCAAAAACTCCATATTCTTTGCTCAAGAGAAAGAGAGACAACAAACATCAGCATGGCGGCTATCTCTTTCATTCTATATGTATTTCATACACTTTGGGAGGCTATACACAGCCCCACAGCTTATCGGATACCATAGACAAGGTAAACTTCTCGAAATCCTGTGTATGGCCTCCCAATGTGTATGGAATCCGGAAACGGATAGATAGAGTAAAACTCCCGCATGATGGTTATGTTTTGCGTTTTCGATCGGTTTTTCAAAGATTTTCCGATTTTTCGCGGATTTTGGGATTCAATTAATACTCCTTACATTTTATTTCATGTGCAATATTTTTGTATTATGTACTATTAAAAAAAAAAAAATTGAATACTTAAAAGTTCGTTCGAAAAGATCGAAAGTCTTTACATCAGTGTTTTCTCGCTAGTGAGGTGGAAAGTTGTATGTGGCACACGAGAGCAAATTTATTCTGTTTCTTGTGCTTTTGAATCCCTCACTGCTCAGAATTCTATCAAAAAATGTTTGCTCTCTTGTAGCACAAATCCTTCTGTATCAGTAGTCCGGTTCTATTACGGTATTATTGAACAAATTTCCTTTGAATAAAGATATTTATTTTTTGTTCTAAAAACTAAGTCATCATTGCAGTCTCGTGTTATGTGCCTTCATCCGTTGAAAACAGGTTTTAACTAGTAAAATCTAGTTTTAACTGAAAGCCTTTGTGACAACTACATAGTTGTGACTATTCAATTAATTCTATCAAAAGGATTAAGAGTCGCCTTGCTCCGCTCCGCTTCGCTCGGCTCTCAGTATGTACTTACATGTAAATCTAACACGCTCCTCCTCGCTTAGCTCGTCGTCGCACCTATTTTTCACTTTTTGGTGAAAGACTCATTAGTTAGAACTCGTTTTTCCTAGTTAAAACTAGTTTTAACTATTCAAAACTAGTTGTAACAAAGGCTTTCAGTTAGAACTAGTTTTTATTAGTTAAAACAGGTTTTAACTAAAAACTGTAGCATATACATCTTGCTTTCAAATATTGCTTGCAAATATTATATTCATGTGTTTCTTTTGAATAACACTGGTAAAATCAATATGATTACAGAAAAGCCTGATAATATCAATAAACTTTACATTATGATCTGATTTGATTTTCACTTAGTTAAATTTATTAAGTATACCTCCCTAGCAGGAGGCATTTTAAATGTGATTACAACAACAAGGAAAAACACAAGTAAATAAATATTCCTCGGGTTCACAAAAGAGCCAAAAATAAAACGGAAACTTTTGACTAAATATCTATGTTTGCTTGCGATCCACGTGGAAACTTCATCTATCCATCCATCCATCCTAGTTTATACATTGCTGGACATAGGCCTTTTCAAGATATTGCCACTCTTGGCGGTCCTCCTGGAAGATATGCCCTAATCCCACACACGGCAGGCAGGTTGGTGAGCGCGGTGCCGAAATTCTCACACCAGTTACGTAAAAACTACTTGGTAAATTTACTGACTTCCTAGAAAATATATTGAGGTACATTGATTAGAAAAAAACATATATATATTATATTGTTTATATATATCAGTTTAGTTCATTTTGTTCCTGCAAGATGGTGATACGATGGTGATACTTTTTATAATTAGTTAATGGAGTGAACTACTAGATAGCGTTGCTAATCGAATCGTGAATTAGGAGGTTAGCGCAGACGAACTCGCGGACAAAACCCAGTATCTAATAAAGTAAGCAAAAACCAATAAATTTTCTCAGATCATAAGACTTTGTTCTCAAGATTCGTATCAAATTTTAAATGATTCAATCAGCCAACTGTAAGACAAGCTCCGATGAATCTCGACAAGCGGGAGATAATCATCATCAATTGTGCTCGAGACGCCATCAATTATCGCAGGAGTGCTCCTCTGTTCTACTGCGGCTTGATTTCGTCACAGATTCGGTCTGTCAGAAGATCGTTTGATTAACTATTTGCTAAAATAAAATCTATCAGAGCATTAAGGTCATCCAGTCACCTGGTAGCTGCCAAAGGAAGACGAATCTGCAAAAACCATGTGTAACGATTTAAATAACACTTATTTGGTTCAATGTAAGTACTACTTATACGTAAAAAATACGTAATGTATCGGTTGCAGGTACTTATGCAACCGTTTTTGATGTTGTTAGTAGCTTATTATAGTAAGAGAGTAGGTTAAAATATTGCGAAAATTTGGTTCTAAAATAACTGTGCATATATTTCAGAACAAAATCAAACAAGATCAAAAAAGTAAAATGTCGGAAAGTCGAAGAAAACTCGAAACTTAACAAAACTAACCAAGTGACTGTAAAGTTTCCTAGAAGAGCCTACTAATGCGCTGCTAGCTCTGTTTTTCTTGTCATTTCAAAAAAATTACAGAGTTGAAAAAATAAAGAAATGTTAGTGCATGTTGAGGAACGTTCTGTTTGACTGCAGGGCATCATATTCTTTTTTAAGAAAGTCTCTCTTTTAATTAAAAAAATAAACAAATCAAGAAAGTAGTATGCTTACTATCAATAAACTAATTTAAGAGGATATGCCACGGTTGCAACGGTCACTGTTACTCGATGCGGAAAGAACCGCAGTGCGAGAGGGACGTTTTCCGGAAAATTATACAAAATAACTGTTTTAAATTAATATAAAAGTTATTAAAATAGCTATTAAAATTTAAAACTAGCTGAATTAAGATATTGTTAAAATCCATCTTTCAAAATATTGTTGAGGTCTGTATTTTATGGTCCTATTTGTTAAACTACACTGTTAGAAAAAATGTAATTTTACATGCAAAATTATTACATAAAAATGTGAATTTACCGGAATAATCGGGAGAAACTACAGAAAAATGAGTAGAATTAAATAATTTTCGTTAATTCTACATAATTAGCGTAAATTTCACATAATTCTCGAATATTTTACAAAATTATTCTGTTTATGTACAGATTTATTTGATTTTACTTGATAATTTGGTAATTTTACATGGTAATTTGGTAATATCTACATAAAATCTGTAATAAAACTATTTGTATATGTAATTTTACATGTTGTAATGGAAATACTACACAAAAAGTGTTACTTTTTACATAAACTCTGTACTTTGACATTTTTTATGACAATTTACATTGTAACCTACACTGATTTTACAGAAAAAAAAGGAAAATTACAGACTCTTGCGGTAGTGCCAAAAATACCTATAGACTTTACAAAAGTATATGTAAGTTTTTAAAAATAAAATGTGTTTTTACATATTAGATGTAATTACTACCTTGCCTTGTGTAATTTTTACATAATTTGTATTTATATTTACAGCTTACAGTAAAGATACATATCATTCTGTGTTTTTACAAAATCGTACGGAAAATTACAATTGCAGTTGTATTTTTTTTTACACAAAAATGTTATTATAGGTACCGTGATGTAATAATTACATAAAAAGTTTTAATTTTACAGAAACTTTGTAATTATAAATTTGCAATGCTAATTCACATTTTTGTAACCACTGATTTTACAGAAAAATATGGAAAATTACAGACTCTTAAGAAAGTGCCCAACATGCCCATATATTTTACAAAAAGTATTATGTAATTTATTACATGCTATATGTGTTTTTACAGTTAGATGTAATTAATACCTTGTCTTGTGTAATTTTAACATATTTTATATGTATTTTTTATAGCTTACTGTAAAAGTTCATGTCATTCTGTAATAATACAATACCGTATAAAAAATTACAATTGCAGTAGTATATTTTTTTACATATAAATGTAAATTTACGTACCGGGATGTAATAATTACATAAAAAGTTTTACTTTTACAGAATCTCTGTAATTATACATTTGCTATGTTAATTCACATTGTTGTGAGTAGATACTGAGCTTACAGAAAAATATGGAAAATTACAGACTCTTAATGTAGTGCCACAACTGCCCAGAGATTTTATTTACAGAAGTATATGTAATTTATTACATGTTGTATCTGTTTTTACAGTTAGATGTAATTAATATAATACCTATTCTTGTGTAATTTTAACATATTTTATATGTATTTTTACAGCTTATTGTATTTTTACAAAACCGTATGAAAAATTACAATTTTAAGTAGGTACCGTGATGTAATAATTAAATAAAAAGTTTAACTTTTACATAATCTCTGTAATTCAACTATACATTTTGCTACGCTATTTTTATGTATGTACCTATGTACTTATATTTACTGCTTAGGTGTAAAAGTTCATGTCAACAAACAATTTTTATTTAACGTACCGTGATGCCTTAGAATAACGCCTAGTGTGTGTGTGTGTGTGTGTAGTGCAAACCGCAAACAGAAAAAAAAAACACCGGCCAAGTCTGAGTCGGACTCGCGCATGAAGGGTTCCGTACCATTATCAATAGAAACGGCAAAAAAATCCTGTCTGTTGTATGGGAGCCCCCCTTACATATTTGTCTTATTTTAATTTTATTATTTATTTTTAAAGTGAATATATAACTAAGCATTTTGTGAATATTTCAAGCTTCTACCTGTTGCCGTTATTAATATCCAGCAAAAACCTACGAATATTATTAGGCAAAAACGAGCAAAAAAAAAACAAGTTTGTTGTATGGGAGCCCCCTTTAATATTTATTTTATTCTGGTTTTTAATATTTGTTGTTAAAGCGGCAACAGAAATAGGTACATCATCTTTGAGAATTTCAACTGTCTAACTATCACGGTTCATGAGATACAGCCTGGTGACAGACGGACAGACAGCAGAGTCTTAGTTATAGGGTCCCGTTTTAAATTTGGGTACGGAACCCTAAACTAAAAAAGAAACCACATTCTCAGTCTGCTTGTGAGCGTAGCTGGAGAGTATTTACTCATGTTAACCATTCATAAGAGCACGAATAATGTTGCTGATTAAATGCATTTTTCCCTAAAAGTGGGTAAAATTTATTTATCGAATAAAGGAAACTAATGTATGACATATCTGAGAATGAAAAGAATGTTAGCCAAAAGTTAATGATTAAAAATCAATATTTAAAATCATAATTTAAAAAGCTTTAAGATTTCATAAATCATACATAAACAATTAATCTTATCTCTCCCTGTAATTGGTGACAGCCAAAATCTACCTCTGCCATGGTATTAAATTATTTATTTTTGTATTATTTGTGTCAACAAAAACAAGATGATATTAATATCCAGTCCAATTCATACTGGAGGCTTGGTAAGTTATCAGTATAACGGATAGGGCTTGCAATATTCGAATAATATTAGGCCAGTGCATTCAGTTAATCTATCGACCAATCACGCTCCTGAGCCACACCTACAAACTGTTCTCAGGAGTTATCACGAATCGTCTCGCCCATCAATTCAACGATTTCCAACCTTCAGAGCAGGCTGGGTTTCGAAAAGGCTACAGCACCGTAGATCACATCCACATGCGAAGGCAGATTATGCAGAAAACCCAAGAGTATAATCAGCCCTTATGTCTAGCGTTTGTGGACTACGAGAAAGCGTTCGACTCCATTAAAACTTGGTTTGTTCTGCAGTCCTTGCAGCGATGCCAAGTTGACTGGCGTTACGTGGAGATGCTGAAATGTCTATATGACTCCGCTACGATATCCGTCCAAGTACAGGGTGTACAATCAAGGCCGATACACCTTCAGTAGGCCGTGAGACAGGGAGAAGTTTTTCCTCCAAAACTGTTTACCGCCGCGCGGGAGGACGTCTTCAAAACACTGGACTGGAATGGACGAGGCATAAACGTGAACGGAGAGTACATTTCACATCTTTGGTTTGCCGATGACATCGTGATAATGGCTGAATCGCTGCAAGAACTGGAGAAAATGCTGGGCAGCCTAGGCGATTCTTCCAGACGAGTAGGCCTGCGGATGAATTTGGAGAAGACTAAGTTCATGTTCAACTGTCATGTCATCCAAAGGCCAGTAACCGTCGACAATGTCAGCATCGAAGTTGTTCAAAAATATATTTACCTGGGTCATGTTATCCAGCTGGGTAAAAACAACTTCAACGCCGAGGCTGACAGAAGAATAAGGATGGGCAGCATTCGGGAAGTTGCGTCACATATTTACGTCACCAATACATACCGCAGTGCTTAAAGGCGAAATTATATAACCAGTGCGTCCTTC
The DNA here is from genome assembly GCA_934047225.1 of Ypsolopha sequella. NCBI lineage: Eukaryota > Metazoa > Arthropoda > Insecta > Lepidoptera > Ypsolophidae > Ypsolopha > Ypsolopha sequella. The sequence continues at coordinate 29,344,259 of OW203987.1, forward strand.
CAGTGATGATGTACGGCGCTGAAACGTGGTCTCTGACCAAGGGCTTGAGCCGTCGATTTAAGGTCGCTCAACGGGCTATGGAGCAGGCTATGCTTGGGATATCTCTGATGGATAAAATTCGAAACGAGGAAATCCGTCAGAGATCAAAAGTGAGCGGCATAGCCTGCCGAATTAGTAAGTTGAAGTGGCAGTGGGCTAGCCATATTTATCGCTGAAACGATGGCCGTTGGGGCCGAAAGGCATTGGAATGGAGACCACGTACAGCAAAGCGTAGCGTAGGCCAACCTTCTGCCCGCTGGACCGATGACCAGAAGGATTGCGGGTAGCGGCTGGATGAGGATAATGCAGGACCGCCAAGAGTGGCGAAATATAGGAGAGGCCTATGTCCAGCAGTGGACGAACACAGGCTGATGGATGGATGGATTCAGTTAATAGTCTGGGAGCTGAATATAACAAAAAACATTAAAAAATTCGAAATTCACTTGGCAACTGAGAAACTGTTCTTGATCATATGCACATCATTCCTAGGCCGTCAAGCTAATTTCGACCTTGTTGATATATTACATTACAACCCCTTTGTGTTTTAGTCCAATTCACTCAGTTAATGGTCTGGAAGCAGAATATAACAAAAAAAAACAAAAAAGCCCATAAGGTCAAAATTAACTTGACACTTTAAAAACTGTTCTCGATTATATAATTTGTATAGTATAGGGTGTCAAGCTAGTTTCAAACTTAGTGGCATCTTACAACCCCTTTGTTTTTTAGGCCAGTGCAGTCGTTAATGGTCTGGACTGGACATAACAAAAAATATGTGGATCCATCTATCCATCCATCAGCCTGTCTTTGTCCACCGCTGGACATAGGCCTTTCCAAGATTTCGTCACTTTTGGCGGTCCTCTTGGAAGAAATGCCCATACTCACACACGCTGGGCTGGCGGGTTGGTGAGCGCGGTGCCCATCACCAGTCTGTTTTATAAAAGGCCGGCAATTAGGGATGGATATACTGCCATCAATCGGTCGCAGTATAGGTAAGGTGGGCTACCTGGTTGTGTGCCTGAGAGCTTTACCTTACTCTCCCTCGAATAACTTCGGGGGGGTTTGCGAGTAAGATGGTGGTACCTCTACAGTCGAGCTCGGCATAAGCTCTACCACTCTAGAAATTACGTGCATATGATCGAGAGCAGTTTGTGATAATTTGCACAAGCTTTTATTTAGTATTATTATTTCTACTATTAAAAATCACATGTGACCTATCTACAAAAAGCTAAAGAATAATATGATTTCAAATAATATTATATTTTTGTTACAAATGTTATGTTTACCAAATATCGATCTACCGACTATAATCACTTAAAGATAATAAATTCTTGAAATTTGGCACAAAAATATTATTAATTTGCCCAATCCTTAAAATACAATATGGATATCAAATTGTAGATATTAAATTGCTGATTGTAAAAATATGTACTTTAGCTATATTTTCTTGCACTGATTTCGAGAAATCTTTGAAAAACCACAAGTATCTCCCCCCCTTATCCCTGAAACTGGTGGCCCGAAAAATATGAAAAAAAATAATCGATTATAACTATTACAAAAACTAAAACTATAGGGATTCAAAAAAAGTTGAACACAAATGAGAAATATGAAAAAATAAGTAAAATAAATTAAAAAATACATTTTATAAAAATACAATATGGGTATCAAATTGTAGGTATAAAACAGCTGACTGTAAAAATAATAAAGTTTGGTTATATTTACTTGCACCTACTTTGATAAATCCTCGAAAAACTACAAACAACGTATGCCCTCCCCCCCTTATGTCTAAAACTAGTAGACCGAAAAATAAGTAAAATATCACAGTAATATGTGCTTACGTAAAGATTACAGGAAAAATATAGCGGTTGAGAAATTCACGAAAACAAATCAGAAATTTAAATTTTTCATCCACATTTTTCATTCATACGGAAAAGTGGTAGAGCTGATGCCGGGCTCGACTGTGGAGGTACCACCATCTTACTCGCAAACCCCCCCGAAGTTATTCGGGGGAGAGTAAGAGGACAGCTCTCAGGCACAAAACCAGGTAGCCCATCTTACCTGGGACCGATTGATGGCGGTATATCCATCCCCAATTGCCGGGCCCATTTATATAAAACAGACTGGTGACGGGCAGCGGCGTCACTGGTGTGAGGGTAACGTCACCGCGCTCACCAACCCGCCTGCCCAGCGTGTGTGAGTATGGGCATTTCTTCCAAGAGGACCGCGAAGAGTGGTATTCTCTTGTAAAGGCCTATGTCCAACAGTGGACGAAGACAAGCTGATGGATGGATGGATGGAACCCTAGGTACGCGATTCTGACTCGCACTTGACCGTGTTTTTTTTAATGAGCTGTTAGAAAATCCCAATAGACACATGAGACTTTTCATCTTCATGTCTCAGGATGGCGGGTCCAGTGCTACACCGCAAAGGGCATGTCCTACCTATGAGGTAAAGCACTGTTAAAGACAAACGTAACCTACCACTTTAAATCAGGTGGGCCATCTGCTTGTTTCTTGATTAGCTCAACTTTCCAATATTTGCAATGAACTGGGAAGTTGATATTCTTTTATTTAAATTACATAAAATTTCATTTTTTTGTTTGTACGAAAAAGATACATGTGCTTGTCAAATTATCCCTTCCCACCCATAGTGATTAATCGTCACGTTTTTATGATCCCCTCCCTCCCTATTCAAACCTCACGTGATTAAAGGACGACCCCACAAGTCATACAAATGTAAAGAAAAAGACTGACTGTATGGGCTCAGATCCTTTTGCCTTCGATAAAAGGGAAAAATATGCACAAAAATTTGTCACGCCTAATAAAACGTAAAATTTATTTATATAAGGTGAAATTTAATCAACCACCCGAATTCATACTGGAGACTTGGTTAGTGATCAGGAACAATGTTTAGTGACCCCTCAGCTGAAACACGAAAAAAAATTTTTTTGCTACTATAGTAGGAATTGTATTTGAACTAGTTCAGGTCGTATAGGAAGAAAATATTCTAAAACATTTACATATCGCCTTAAATTGTTATTATTAAAAACATTTCTTTATTAATTTTATAGTATTTATTGTATATTACTGTACCATTTCTTCTTTTCCAGGATTAAAAGAAACCACAAAAAAATGCTGATATCATTTTTGAGTAATGTTAAAAGTACTAAATAAAATTGAAATTGTGCATATTGTAGGTATTAAAATACGAAAATTTAAAAAAGCGTAATTTTTCTTGTGAAAATGTTACTTTTCGGACAGTCTTGGGTTACTTTTGCGGACATAGCACTGGCAACACTGCACTGGGCGAGTAAGAGCGTTGCCGTTTTAGCGACTTTGTCGCTAGATCTAGCGGATTTTTGAGACTTTTAGGGGTTATTTTTAAGACTTAGACCGTAAAAAATCGAAGACATTGTTGTTTTTCAATAATATTCTAGCAAGTAAATAATTTTTTTTTTCTAAATTGGCACGAAATGAACGTACATTTCTTTTTTGTATCATATTTTTGATTTGCGTTCCTTCACGGCGAATTTCGTTCCTTTTTAGTCAACCCGGCGCGGCGCGGCGCAAAGAGTATATTGAATATCGGAAACGGCGTTCTAAATCTCCAATCCCTAGTGGCAACACTGGTAATGACAAAAGTTTCGGCAGGACGGTGAGTGACGACTGAGGATAGAAAAGTAATTACATAATTAAATAATATAATAAACGTCAAATTCTTTAAGTTTGAAGACTACCTACCAACCATCACAAAATCCAAGTGGCGAATCTTTCTCGGTAAGTTTATTTAGATTTCTTAATGATCGAGCAAACGATCGGACGCGACGCCAATCGCCATCTTATCCTTTGAAAAATTTCCATGCATTGCCATTGACTTTTACGTTGTGCATTGCATGCATTGAATCAATTATGTTTGCATTGCATGATTTTATCGACACATTATTAGAAGTCAGATAAAATGGCATTGAATTGAACTATATATGGGTAGACGCTTGAATAAGCACGTTTGTGGCTGAGCTTCAGCTTCCAGAAGCGCGCCAAGCGGTGCTTCTTGCGAAGTTTAGAGTCTTATTTGATTGTTGTATAGTTATGGGAGTTTCGGATTCCTAAGGTGTCTTTTGTGTGTGAACGGTTGACTTCAGAACTTGAAAAATCCATGACTTTTGCACCAGGTTTTGATTGTTTTATATGCAGTGTTGATAAGGTCGCACAGTAGTAATTTTCTTGAAACATCTCGTTGCGAGAATGGCATAGTCATCTGCATATCCCACGGTGAAGAGCCTGTGGCCATTCAGTTTGCGGATAAGTTTGTCTTTGACTGTTCTCTAGGTACCTATATGTATGTGCTCGGTGAGCTGAGTACACTTGGAAACCGACATTCTTGTCATATTCAATACCTATAGATATATTTTGTGTTACAGATCAATCAGGCTTTCACAATGCCTATTATAAAAGTGTGGTCAATAGACCACACTGAAAAGAAGGCAGTTTGCCTATCAAACGAGATAACTATCAGCCAGTTACTGGAGAAGGGTAATAAATGTTATCAGACAATTATGCAACTGTAGTTATCTTGTGAGTATATAGAACCAGTAGGTACTTAGAATATATCTTATAGAATACTTAACCTATTATATGATATTATAGAATAGATATTTATCATATCAATTTTATTGTATTGCATTATCGGGCTGCAGAGAACATAGTTCTCTCATGGACATTTCATAAAGGAACCATGTTCGGGAAACATTTTCGCAGAATATCTATTTTAGTTCTGCTGGTTCAGATGTACCTTTCGGTTCATGCAATCAGATCAGTAATGCATAGGCACACATCCCGAGGAGGAATCGGAGGGGTCTACTCCCATGGATGTGGGCATGTTGAGTCCGGCCTAAGACTAGACCCTCTGTCTTGTCCCATGGATGTGTGCCGTAGTGTCTGGCCCACATATACAAAACTATTTAAATATCACTTTCGTCATCAAGAGTTAAATAATGAATGAATTTTGACTGCACCTTAACGTTGTAGCATGAACATTCATTTACTATTTATGTAATAACTGAAATCGCCTTCACTTGTTGATTAGTTTGATAATAAGTATCAGATTAGATGGGCTGTAGTATAGTACCTATGCTTATGCAGGGTAGCCCAGTTATAGTAGTCCAAGTGAAAACCAGGGGTAGAGGAATTCATGGCACATTCTAATAACCCCCATGTATGTTCTATGATGTTGGATAGGTTAGGAGTAATAATTTGGTGAACAAACACGTGTGTACTGAGTACAGGCAGCGTAATGAGTGTATATATATATATATATATATATAGTTTTCACTTGGACTACTATAACTGGGCCACCCTGTATGTAGAGCTTGTAGCTTATAGAATTTCTGTCTTGTTTTATATATATACAAGGTGTCCCAGAACTTTTAAAGAAAGGGATGCGTGTGCCCTGATAATGTAAGTACCCAATAGAGGGTGTTGACGTCTAATCATATGCAGCAGATTTTAACAAATTTTTGACAGAAAGACAATGACGAATATACATCTGAAAATCTGTTAAAGGGAACCCTTGCGAGACGCCTGGGAGATGTGAGACATTGTAACTCTGTCTGTCCATCCGTTACTAATTACATTATGACACGATTATACACTTCTCATCAAAAAAATCGAAACACTTCTCAAGTTCATGTATTTAATGGATTATTAGGAAAATATTGCATTATGCGAAGAAATTAAAATGTAATATAACAGAGTACAAGGTTTCGCATTCCCTATGTATGTGGCATTTTCATTTTTTCGTATCATACAATATTTTTCTAATAATCCATTAAATACATGGACTTTAGAAGTGTTTCGATTTTTTTGATGAGAAGTGTATAATCGTGTCATAATATAATTAGTAACGGATGGACAGACAGAGTTACAATGTTTCACATCTCCCAGGCGTCTCGCGAGGGTTCCCTTTAACAGATTTTCTAACACTTAATCTTAAAATCGAAGATGTACCCTTTTATGTATAGTATTACCCTCTTTCGGGATTGCATACATAATTAATATAATACATTCATGTACTTACGCCTGTCTCCCAGTGGGGTAGGCAGAGACTACAGAGATGTCCATCTGTTATGATTCAGACACACCTATTTCGTCTCTTCCACATCCATCAAATAGAGTCATACAAGCTCTTCTATTCTGGGTAGGTACTTGTGAGATTAACAATATAATGAACCAATTATTGTGACCTTCTGTTGTTTATTTTGCAGCAAACGCTAAAGGACTTAAGGGAAACAAGGTGTTTTTAATTGATGGAACCGAAATTGACGATGATGAAGCAATAATAGAGTTAAAAGAAAACCCATTTCTTGTTGGGGACGAATACTATACAACAATAGACAACAGAGTTAGGAGACATTCCACAGATAGTGCTAGTACAGTCAGCAATTTACAACCATCACCATCTTCTATCAAAAGTAATAGCAGCTCTGATAATAATACGGCATTTATTATCCCATACGATAAAATACCAAATTCATTGTTGGCTAAGCTCGATCTCGATTCAGGTCTAGGGAATTCAGATCTCAATGCACTTATCAGGTTTTTGGCTCAGGAGGTGATCCATGATATCCCACATCCTACGAGATCACTATATAGAGTGATATCTCAAGATTTATGTGAACGGTACCCGTGTTTATATGACAGAGATGAAGATACCAGAGCTTTGATCGGATCTGGCTATAATACAGTGTTCAAAAAGATTGAGGAAAGAATACATTATCTTCAGAGACCAAACAAATCATCTGGAAATAATGCAATCTCCAATAGAAAAATTAAACAAATTAAAAACTTAAGTGCAGGATGTAAAGAATGGCAGCCGGCTATACCAAAAGAAGAAACTGCAGAGAGTCTACGTGATAAACAGTTGTGGCTTGCAACAAATTCAACCATCAAAGAAAGGGATGAAGAAAAAGTAGAGCATTACATGGAGGTCACCTATTCATACGCAAGACAGTTTCTAAACACGACCCCATCTATATCAGCTGCCATTGCAGAATGGCCTGTCCTAATGGAACCCAAATATATGCTAAAACACTTCGAAAGGCTGTGTTACATTAACACCTCAGAGTGCATGAGCACATTTCAAGAAAAAAGTGCAAAGGCTATCGACAGAGTCAAAAATTTGGTAAAAAATACAGAGGCTGCAGCGGTTGAAGACAACGATCTTCTAACATTTTTGAAACTTGTTGGAGACTACTTCAAAGAAGACTTGACTGTCCTTTTTCAGAACTGTCAAGCTGTGACAAAATCTGATATCTCCCATTCATCTAAAACTCCATCACCAAGCATTATTTCAATAAATGACGGAGGTGAGGTTTCTTCTTATATTTAATTTTCTATTACAAGTTCCTGTAACTGAGAAGAGGGGCAATGTTGTTTTTGATTGGCAATTGTTTTGATGACAAATGACAGAGCTCAATAACTCAATCAGGTGTTCAGATTGATTTATTGAGCTCTATCGATTTACATAAAACTGATGAATGCATAAATATGTTAAAAAAATGACCTAGGTAAATATGTTCAACTTTTATCAGTTTCGATTCACCTTGCTTGTTCATATCATTTTACACATTTTGCCTACCAGATTATCTGAAGAGCTAGTGTAGGTATTTCATAATTATATTCATAGCTTTTTGATCTATGAATATAATTATTAAATACACTCTGCCATGTTAGGTTATCTCTAAAGCACTGCTTTAACAAATTCCTTTCATGTTCACAGATACTGACAAAATCTACTATTTAGTAGTTGAAAAACAAATCATCAGCGAAATCTCAACATTCAGTGATTCAGTGAAGATTCTATGTGCCGCATACTACTTATTCAATTTGGCCTACCCTCAAGAAACCCAATGTGTTTTGGAGTTTATACAGCGGTATATTTTCAAGATAAACCCTACAGAGGGAAGCAAAGTGAAGAAAACAACAAAGCAGCTAAGAGGTAACATTCTTTCAAAGGTGCTGTCACTAATTAATAAACTGAGAAAAGATTGAGTTTTGCAATGACATTTACATGTAATTACTGTAATAGAAAATTTCCTTATGTGTCTAGTTATAATGTACACCTAAAAAGTCATCGGTTTTGCAAAAATGTTAAATATATGTGTGTCTTGACCAGTTGCAAGAGAATTTATGAAACATATGAGTCATTTAGAAGTCATAATTTTAGGTTACATATGTCAGAAAGCTTTACGCATAAGGTAACTGAAAGTGACTATAATTGCCATATATCATTTGTGCAATGTGAGAAATGCAACAAACGAATTCGTTCACGAAATTTAAAATACCACATGGCACTACATGACATAGACTCTGGCAAAAGTGTTTCTTGTCCTCAATCTGTAGAATGTCCTAAAACATTTAACAGTGCATCATCATTGAAAACTCATGTGTATCGTTATCATTTCCCCAGGATTGATACTTCTATAGAAAACAATCATGATGTTGTGCCACAAAGACCTTGTTCTGATTTTGACAGTCCAAATTCCAACGAAATAGTATATATTGATACTAATCAGTTCGAATCAGAGTCACAAATTTCAAATTTCTTAAACACATGTGAGGAAAGTAATAACTTAAAATCAGAGCTTTTTCATATGAAGGACATGCTACTTGTTTTAGTGAAATTGGAATCGAAAAATTTACTGTCGCAAGATGCAATATTTAGCATAGTTGAAAGTTTTGCAGACATACATGAAAATGCCCTTCAAAGTATTAAAGATAAATGTTTATCTACTCTTAAAGATTTTCCTGACTCTGTAAATAGATTAGAACGGAATGTTTTCAACGTGCGCTACACTGAGAGTATGAAATGTATTTGGCGTAAAGCTTTGAAAAGTAGATACTCTAGATTTTCGCTATACAGGGAATATTTTTCTGTGGTTTTACCTGTCACAATAAAATTGGGTAGAAACAATTTCCATAAAGTTTGCCATTTTCACTATGTTCCAATATTAAAAACTATTCAGTCCATGTTTCAGGATAAATCTTTTGTCGAACAGTTTAATACTCCTTATGATAAAGTAAATGGTTTGCTGAGAGACATATCTTGTGGTTCAAGATGTTCACAAGATATTTTTTTCAATAATAATAACAATCTTAAAATTATTTTATTTCAAGATGCGTTCGAAATCTGCAATCCTTTGGGATCCTCCAAAACTAAACACAAGATGTTAGGAGTTTACATGACTTTTGCAAATCTCTTACCGCATAACAGATCTAAGGTGGATTCTATAAAATTAGTGTTATTGTGTAAAGAAAAATACTTGAAGGAGTTTAATCAAGATAAAATATTTAAACCATTGATTGACGATATCAAAGTTCTAGAAAATACTGGAGTGTATATTGAAAATCTAGATAAAATTATACATGGGTCTCTTTTAACATTGATTGGTGATAATTTAGGGAGTCATACTGTTGGCGGTTATGTTGAAAATTTCAATGCTACTCATTTTTGTAGATTTTGTCTAATAGAAAAGGTAAATTTTGAAAAAGATCCTACTCTAGTAGGTACAATTAGAAATCATCAAGAATACTGTAAGGATGTGGACACGATTAAAACTCTCAATAATTCCACTAGCCGTACTACTGAACAATCACGACATTCCCGCGGTGTAAAACGAGATTCTGTGTTTAATTTGCTGGAGCATTACCATGTCGTGAATGGATTACCTCCATGTATAGGCCACGATCTATTTGAAGGAGTGGTGCAGTATGATCTTCCACTTATAATCAATTCCTTTATCAGTAGCAACTACTTTTCTGAGGACGTTTTAAATATGAAAATAGAAAAATTTATAAATGAAGATAAAATTGGCATACCTCGTTATTCAAAAGGATGTAAAAAACTGGGAGGTCAAGCGCTCGAAAACTGGTATTTCCTTAAGTATATTCCATTTCTTTTGTTTGAATACCTAGATGAGGAGAATCCACTGTGGAAAATGATCATAACTCTGCGCGAGATAGCAATGCTAGTTTGTGCCTATGAGATTTCAATTGGTCAGACGGCTATAATAACATCTTTGTCAAAAGAATATTTGACGCTTAGAAAAGAGTATTTTTCTGGTGTACCGTTGAGACCTAAACATCATTTTATGTTGCACTATGGCCATTTGACGAGGATTCATGGTCCCTTGATTTATTCATGGACCCTTCGATTTGAAAGTAAACATAGGTTTTTTAAAAATATTGTGCGCCACTTACCTAATTTTATTAACATTTCTAAATCTTTGTCATATCGACATCAGTTATATCAGGGATATATAGGGCAAGGAACGCAATATACTTCTACGATCGTTGCTCATAATACACTTGCACTAACTGAAGCAAATATTTCACCACAAATTTTGTCAGTATTTTATGAAAATGAGCTAGACATAGGTAATACACTCACTTCGAACATTATTAATTACAAAGGCTTAAAATATGCAGTAGGTGATTACATCTTGCACAAACGTGGTGAAGGACTTAGATTGTATTTTATTAAAATTCGCCGTATATTTTTTAAAGACTATGAGAATCCCATTTTCATTGGTACTTGTGAACCATTTGAATATAACCTTCAGTTAGGGTTATGCCAAAGTTGTACTGAGCACTCTCATACAGAGTTATTGTTATGTAAATACAAAGACTTATTACAGTTTCACGCCTATAAACCGCATACTATTGGAATAACGATGTACATTGTTTTGCACCACTCTTATGTAGATTTCTTTAACAATTAATTTAAAATATGGATCATTCTGTACTTAAGCTCAGCATTAGCCTAAACAATCACCGCATAGGTACACTTGTTGTTGTGAAAGGGGTTCCAACCTTAGTGGCATTGCTATCAGCAGGCTTGAATATCTGATTCCAGTAAAACATTGGTGGACTATATAATAGCCGACAATCGCGTAACTGAACAAATTGCACTGCAATAAACCCATCTGTTGACTTGTTTCCCTTGTGAATGCGTGGTCTGACAGCATAGTTCTCTCGATCGGACGACGACGTGAACTTTTTTTTCCTATTGGTCCTATCATTAAAATTGGTCAGGTGGTTTTTGAGTTAATTCATTACAAACAAAAATGCAAATCTATTCTCTTTATATTAGTTTATATTAGTGTAGATTTCAGGTATTCCAAGATTCTCTTTATATTAGTGTAGATTTCAGGTATTCCAAGATTCTCTTTATATTAGTTTATATTAGTGTAGATTTCAGGTATTCCAAGATTCTCTTTATATTAGTTTATATTAGTGTAGATTTCAGGTATTCCAAGATTCTCTTTATATTAGTTTATATTAGTGTAGATTTCAGGTATTCCAAGCTACTTTATTTTTTTATATTCTGGTAATCTGTTTGTCTGATAAGTCGGATACCCGTAATTCCTTGTAGTCCGATAAGTCGGACTATGAAAGTAGGTGGTTCCTCTTTGTTTGATGAATAAGACCAACAAGAAAAAAAGTTCACATTCAATAGAGGGGACTATGCTGTCTGACCACGCATTCACAGGTTAATTTTCTTGCCAGATACACATCTGACGTCTTGCTCTCTATATAAAATCAAGTTAAGTTTTCTTACCCTTTCTAAAACTTTTCACTTTGACTTGTAGAGACAGTAATATTAACCAATTTTGCCGGAGGTTTCATGGTTCAAAAATATTTTCAAATCCTAATAATATCATTATTTCAACAAGGCGCATGGGCGTAGTGATGAGTGTTGAGGGCTCCGGCCAAGTTTGTGGGCGTAATTATTATTTTTGGCAGAACATTTGTCTCATGGCAACTACTCGAAGCAGCCAGTTTGTATCATATTCTCTTCAAGAATATCTTTAAGTCGGCCCCTTAAATATAGGTGTCCGCAACCATTTTCTGTTACACTACTGAAACCTAAAGGGCACACATAAAGAATCCATTCTATGATTGACAGCATGCTTTCTTATAGCTAATTCAAATTTTATTTTGTTCAATGTTTGAAATAGATAAGGTATTTAATTGAACAAACGTTTCTTGTACGTAAGAATTCTTAATTTATTTTTTCATTGAACGACTGATTCAAGTACACGTTTCTAGTACATAAGAATTGTTATTTTTTTTTTCATACTATGGTCAAACCTTAAATCGCTGCATCTAATTGAACAACTGATTCTAGTACATGTTTCTAGTACGTAAGAATTGTTAAATATTTTTTTCATACAATGAGTCAGAACTTAAATCGCTGCATTTAATTGAATGATTGATTCTAGTACATGTTTCTGGTACGTAAGAATTGTTAATTAATTTTTTCATACAATGAGTCAAACCTTAAATCGCTGCGTTTAATTGACTGATTCTAGTACGTAAGAATTGTTAAATATTTTTTTCATACAATGAGTCAGACTTTAAATCGCTGCATTTATTGAATGATTGATTCTAATACATGTTTCTGGTACGTAAGAATTGTTAATTAATTTTTTCATACAATGAGTCAAACCTTAAATCGCTGCGTTTAATTGACTGATTCTAGTACGTAAGAATTGTTAAATATTTTTTTCATACAATGAGTCAGACTTTAAATCGCTGCATTTAATTGAATGATTGATTCTAATACATGTTTCTGGTACGTAAGAATTGTTAATTAATTTTTTCATACAATGAGTCAGACCTTAACTCGCTGCATTTAATTGAACGACTGATTCAAGTACACGTTTCTAGTACATAAGAATTGTTATTTTTTTTTCATACTATGGTCAATCCTTAAATCGCTGCATCTAATTGAACAACTGATTCTAGTACATGTTTCTAGTACGTAAGAATTGTTAAATATTTTTTTCATACAATGAGTCAGAACTTAAATCGCTGCATTTAATTGAATGATTGATTCTAGTACATGTATCTGGTACGTAAGAATTGTTAATTAATTTTTTCATACAATGAGTCAAACCTTAAATCGCTGTGTTTAATTGAACAACTGATTCTAGTACTTGTTTCTAGTACGTAAGAATTGTTAAATATTTTTTTCATACAATGAGTCAGAACTTAAATCGCTGCATTTAATTGAATGATTGATTCTAGTACATGTATCTGGTACGTAAGAATTGTTAATTAATTTTTTCATACAATGAGTCAAACCTTAAATCGCTGCATTTAATTGAACTACTGTTTCTAGTACATAAGATTAAGAATTGTTTAATCATTTTTTCATACATTGAGTCAAACCATATAAGGTAAATAATATTATGTATACAGGGTATAGTACACGTCCATACGAACCACTTTCCGTAAAAAACAATTGAGAAATCGCGGAAAAATAATCAGTTGTTTCATACATTTTCATCGGCTAGTTATATGTAACTTTTCTATGGAACAGCTGATATTTTTTTCGCGATTTCTTGATTTTTTTTTCACGGAATGTGGTTTGTATGAACGAGTACTATCGCTAGTTTTCGGTTCCCACAACTTCATCTTAAGGTGGTTGCGTCAATTTTCGTTCCCAAATGCACAACTTATTATTGTTTTCATTATTTTAGGATAAAAAGTATTACATAAATGTGATTTATGGCATTACGCGACAATAGTTAAGTGTTAGTTAAGCTCTTCTAGCAAAGTTGTGGTATTTTATGTATTACTCTGTTAATGATCCTGCACAACAACTTTAAAGCGTGTTTATAGTTGTTGTCCAGGATCATTAACAACGTTATGCATTAAAGAACACATCATTGCTAAAAAATCCTAATTGACATTAAACTATTGTTGCCTAATGCTATAAGTCCCATTTATTTAATACTTTATATTAAAAATAAGGAAAACAAATTACAAGTTGTGCGTTTGGGAGCGAGCCCTGACGCAACCACCTTAACACCAATGGTTACAATTAGATATTAATATAATGATCTTATATTATAACCTATCTGTACCTAAATGTTTTTAATAATATAATTTGAATTGATTGTTTTAAATATTGCGAATTAAATAATTCTATGCAATGTATGTCAGTCATTTGTTGTCACTGTCCAATTGTACAACATGCTTTCTATCATACTTTTGCTACTGTATTATGTCAATTTTAATGTCATTTATTACCAACTAAATTGTTATATGCATAATAATAATATAGTTATGTTTCTAATAAACATTGGTTTCATTTAAGTATTTGTGGTAACAGAATATTGTAAATGAAATCAATTTATTTGTGTACCTACATTATTGGTCACACCCAAACAGTAATATTCTTTCTAACAGTAAATTACAGGCATGGTCGTTCCTATCGCATGGGCCTTCAGGACATAAAACTCAAGTTCATCTTGATGATATATGCTGAAAACCGCTTGACAGGAACAAAGTACCTGTAATTTTGGTAGAAAGAATATTACAGTTTGGCTGTATAATTACCATTAATGTATGTAAATTCACATATAAATTGTGTATTTTTACATATTGTGTTCTGTAAAATTTCCCCTAAGAGTATTGAATATTACATACACTATTATGTAGATGTTTACATACATAATGTGTGATAAGTACTACATAAATGCATGTAAAAATACTGCACTTTCTGTAGATTCACGTATGTGTGTGTAAAACTACGTAACATCTGGGTAATTAATAATACATATTTTTGTGTAGATCTACCTACATATTATGTAAAACTACATACAGATATGTAATAAAACTACACAGTTTTCTATAGATTTACCTACTTATTACGTAAATCTACATATATTTATGCATATAAATTACACAGATACGTGTAGCTTTACCTACATATTATGTAGAACTACATAAATCTGCGTATAATAATTACATAAATTTGTGTGAAATATCTAGTTTTTTGTAGATTTACCGACATCATATTATGTAATTTTATAAATATTTTTTGTTACATAAAATTCATGTAAATTCAACTTACATATTTTTATGTAAATTCACCTTACATGTTTTTGATGTAAAATCACGTTACATAATTTTATGTGAAAAATCTTTACATAATTTTGATGTAAAAAAAAAACATCATTTTATGTCATTTTAGATTACATCATTTTATGTAAACTTACCTACAATTACATATTTTTCATAAAATAAATATTTAGGAAAATGAGTTATGTAAATTTACATAATAGAATTTACATAACATTTATTCACATTTTATGTAAAAAAGCGGTGATGTGAATTTACAGATAGTATGGAAAATTACATACACATGTAATTTTACGTAAAAGTGAGGGCTACGAAAGTTGCCCGCACTTTTATGTAATTTCACAGATTTTTTTCTAACAGTGTATGAGTAAAAGCGTCGCTAAAGACCTCATTTAAATAATTATTTCTCTACTCATTTCTCAAACTAGTGTTTTTTTTCTAATATGTAAGTAAAAAACTTAAAAAATTGTTAATATTTGTGAAATGGTCTGAAAATTTGTTCATTTTTTCCAAAATAAAACTGATTTGACACAAATTAAACCAATAAATACACCGATTCATTAATGCTGTCAGATTTTAAAATTTAAAGGTTGCTTAACGACCCTTGTAAGGTCAGCGTATCCATATTCATTTGATAAGGGTCTCCGGAACACACTACATTAGAAAAGCATTAACACGAATGTACATACAATGTCACTTTGATAAATAGGGGTTTCGAAAATTAAAATTTGAAGTCGCTATTATATATATGAGGGAAGGTTAGATTATTATGTTTTATTTATATTTTATAATGAATTATACTAAACTATGTAATTATATTTATTGTTTATAATTTTAGCGATAAGCATTTTGAAAATAAATAATCCAACATTAGGGTTCCGCACTCAGATGGTGCGAAATTATTTGTCAGGCGCTACTATTTTAGCGCTTTTCTTTTGTCGGATTCATTTTGCTATAATAATAATAATAATAATAATAATAATCTTTATTTCAAACCATTGAAACCATATTTTAAATAACAAGATAAGATTTTAAAAACTAAAACTAATTATACATTTTCTTCCAACAAATCGTAACACAACTTAATATTAAGGTATGTGCGCCATAGGTTTTAATAAATTTGTCCAGAAAGTCGCAATTGAATGGCTGTAGTCATGAACAGTCCTTACTAAGCCATTGCTAGTGGTAGAAAGAGCCAACCTAAAACTCGCCACCCGCTGCCTGATAACTGCCTCAGCACACGGCAGGCGCGCCTCAGCAAACATCGTGGACGCACTGCACCATCGTGGCAGACGGAAGAGAATGCGGAAAGCATCATTGTATTGTACTTTAAATCTTCGGAAGTTTTCCTTTAAATACTTCGTCCATAAATGCGGCGTGTACATAGTTTGACAGTATGTTTTAAAAAGGAGCAACTTCGAGTCACGAGATCCCTTGCAGAACTTACGACCTATCATATTGGCACGGACCGCTAATGAACGTCTCTCTCTATCCAAATCAGCATCATCATGAAGATCACATGTAACCCAGTGTCCAAGGTATTTAAAACTTTTAACGAACGAAATACTATCCCCGTTCAGGTAAACCGGAAAAGGACAAACAGCCTTACTGTTCTCGGAAAACACCATACCCACAGACTTAGCGGTATTGTAGACCAACTTGTGTTCAGCCGCATACTTTTCGCAGATAGCCAAGAGACGCCTCAGAGCTGCGGCTGATGGGCTCAGGAGGACCATGTCATCGGCGTAGCTAAGATTGTTCACACACTCACCGCCAATATGACATCCGACACGCATCTCCCTGAGCTCACCAATCAAAGCATCAACGTACAGGTTAAAGAGCAAGGGGGAGGTAAGTCCCCCCTGCCTCACCCCGCACGGCAACACAAATTGCTCTGACAGCGCCCCGCACCACCTAACCATGTTCCTCTGATCTGCGTACCAGCTGGCAAGGATGTTGATCATGTCTGGAGGCACACCTCTTTCACGCAGTTTATTCCAAAGAATTCTGTAGTCCACTCTATCGAACGCGCGGCTCAAATCGAGAAAACATGCAAACACCGGAGTTTTTCTCTCAATATAGTATTTGATGGTCTGTTTTAGAGAGAAAATTGCGAAATCAGTAGAACTATCTCTCTTAAATCCAAATTGAGCATCGTTAATGCTAATAAATTTTGACAAAATATCTAAAATAATGGAATCAAATAATTTTGCACATGTTGTAGCTAGAGATATCGGGCGATAATTTTTACTATCAGATGCTAACACTGTCTTACTTTTAATAATAGGCGAGACTACGGTTTTAAGTAGATCCGATGGTAAGTGAGCGTGCCTCAGACACGCATTAAAGAACACAGAGAGGAACACCACCACCCACGGGCCCCCGAAACGCAGATGCTCAACGCCAATCCTGTCGTGACCAGCAGACTTACCTAGCTTCATTGCTCTCAGCGTATTAAAAACCTTACTCTCTGAGATATGCGAATAAGCAGCTACATGGTCAGGACTAAATTTGGATTGGTCGTCGGAAACCCCGCTATCAGAGACCAAGAAACGATTCTTAAATAAGTTCGCAATACCACTCGTATCGTTTTCACCATCAACAGTCGTGGGGACACTGTTCTTACTTTTCAGAAACTTTGAAGTTGCCTTCCAAAATTTTGAAAAGTGTTTCTCAGCACAAGCGCTACTCATTGTATCTAACAGAATTTGATACTCGTTGTTTTGGCACCATCGAAGCTTCTTTTTAAAGTGTGACCTACTATCCTTCATACTTTCAAAGAGAGGGCCAGAGCTAGGAGATCCAGCTGCCCGCCAGGCAAAGAACTCAACTCTCGCCACATCGTGGGCCTCACGGACATGTTTGTTCCAGCCCGGCACGTTCTTGTGACGAGCGCGACGTGCCCGACCGCCACTCAGAGAAGCGGCTCGCTGAAGCACCTCAATGAAGTACCTGTAAGCTTGATCAAGCTCATGCTTATGAGACTCATGGGAACAATTCTCGCACTCAGCCAGCCTTCTCAGACTGCCCCAGTCCATAGCATACAGTTCACGCTCACATATCGAAGCATAGGAAGCTATTTGATCTCCATCTCGCCTACCCCATGCCACGGTATTACTTACCCCAGAAGACTGGTCATTAACCACGGCACACCTCGGCAAAACATTCAGATCGCAATCAATCACCAGCGGTCTATGGTCAGAAGAAAAGACATCCTCAAGTACCTCAACGTTTCTAATCGTGTCCCACGCCTGTCGAGTAGTAATGCAATGATCCAGCCAACTCTTGGTACCACTAGAATAGCTTATGTACGTAAATACATCGTCTGTATGCTTTAAAAAATCATAATCTGCGTATACTAGATCGTTACCTATGCAAAATTTCATTAACTCGTCATTAAATAAAGACTTTCTAGTCACATTGGCGTTATAATCACCCAAAGCAAAGGCAACATTCACATTGTGGGTTTCAATTAAAGATTGTATAGTACTTAAGTAAGTAGTAAAGTCAGTCAAATTATCGACCTCGTCTTGAGGCATATATACCGAAACAAACAAGTAACAGATCCCATTCATTTCAGTTTTCACCGCACATAATCTCGGATCACCGCAATCTATTACTTCAATCCGATCAAACATTGACCTTCTCCAGAGTATAGCGACCCCTCCGTACGGCCTACCCCTTAGTGTTGTTGTTGTATCAACGGCGGAAATACCGTGTGCTGAGAAATCATCGTGAATCGTGTCAAGAAAGGGCAGATCATGTGGGAGGAGCCACGTCTCCTGAAGGGCAATGACGTCGCAATAAGAACATAGATCTCTAACGTGGTCTACACTAGTCTTTACATACTAGCAATTAAACGTAGAAAGTTTCATGACTATAATTTAATGAATATTATTAAATTTAATGAATATTATTGAATTGAATGAAAATAAAATAAAATAAATTAAACACTCAGAATCCTAAATAATTATTATCACGTCACAATAAGAACAGAAATAAATAAAATATAATAAAAAATTTATTAATTTAATTTAGCTTATATACAAAATACCTACTTATGATTATGGCGAACGAGGAGTGCTACCAGTTTTGCGGAACCAAAATGGTCTGTAAACAATGTCAGTTGGCCAAAAGTCTTGTCGTAGAAACACACTAGACTTGTCTTTATATATTGTAACTTTAAAAGAAGCGAAGACTGTAGGTTTGAACGGCTCAATACGCTCCACTGCTAACACCTCCTCGCCCTTGTCCCTGATATAATCGTTAATGCACTCGCAAGTCGTCGATAGGTCAAATCGCGAAACGTAAATAACGGTGGTTTTCGGAGCAGCCTTCAGTACAAACTTGGCCGCCGAACCCGCCTCCTTACTACGACTGTGGTTGTTGGAACGTAAGTGCTTAGCATCCACTATAACTTGCTGGATTTCCACTTTCGCATTCGTAATTTTGTTTACGTTACGCGAGGAGCCCGTAGGTATCGAGCACGGGACGTTGCCCGCGGCGCCGAAGCGCGCGCGCACGTCCACGTCGGGCGCTGTCTCCTCAGAATGAAGCTGCGGCGGCGTAGTGCGCGGGCGTATGTTTTTGTGGGAATGGGACGGCGTGTATGTAAGGTTATCGGTGTGCGCGGGCGTATGTTTTTGTGGGAATGGAACGGCGTGCATTTAAGGTTGTCGGTGTGCGCGGGCGTATATTTTCGGAATAAATTAGTTGTTCAATTTATTAATCTCAGAAAAATGGTCAAGTGGTATTCTTACTTCTGAAAATAAAGTTCATTATTCGAAGAGGTATTCAAAATGTGACATTTTACTTGAGTTATTTACGTCTTGAAATGATTGCGTTAGTTTGCTACACGGACTACACTGGACTAATCGGAGCTGATTTGCTTCGAAAACTTTCTATCAAGGATAGTGGTATAATTTATAGTGTCTATATCGTTTTATTATTTATCGATAAATTCACCAAAAATGCAGTATGAAACCCAAAGTCAAATCTAATGACCTTGTGAATATGTTATATTATATTATATCAAAATAATATAATATAATTATATTTTTATAAAATAAAACACGTAAAAAAATATGTTTTTTTATTTTTTTTATTGATACAACTTGTTAAATGACAACACAAAATATAAGTAGAAGTAAACAAAATGACTGTATAAATAAAAATACCCGTAATTGAAAATCAAGTATAGAATAAGGTTATTAATTAACACAGAAAATACTGCATCAGAAATTGCCCTGTTGCAATACATTAGTATAATACAATAAATCTCATTAATAGCTTTAATAAGATAGACAGATAAAGCAGATTTAATGTATAAAAAATAGGTACCATGAACTCTAGGCAACCGTATCATCTGTCGAGAAAGAAAAAAATAGTATGTATTTAATTTGCTTTTATATACTTTTTATAATCTACATAGATCGATTACTATCGATAATTAAGTGCTCTATAAATTCGTGCCTCTAGCGTTACATGGCACCGACAAAATAAGCGAGACGAAAATACTACATAACACGAAAAAGTAAGGGACAGCTTGAAAGTCATCAACGGGGTGCGAAAGCTTTGATCATCGAGTGACCAGTTTTTAAGTTGAACCGTGAAGATTTTGTAAAAATATTTGTTTTAAACATTTATGTAATTACCTATGAAATCTGAAAGATACCTTTTTGAATGTACTGTTTCTACTGGTTTTTTTACAAGCAAGCATTTTAACCAGTATTACCTATTTTACGAATTTTATTCGAAGAAACTAAGAACGCGCTTTCGTTTTAGAAATGTGGTCGCTACTAACACTGCTTTTAATTCGCATACCTACATTAAGTTATGTTAATGTGTGTTATATCGAAAACCATTTAATAAGCTATATTTTCTAACATTTGATCTAAAAAAACCTCGTGATGAGGAATATTTTTGAATATTTGCCTTCGTGTGACGTCACTTGAGAAATGGCTGTTTAGAAATGTGTCCTTTGCTATCAAGATACGGTTTCTTATTAATATAAAATGTACTAAAGTTGCTATCAAAATTTCGTTTAGCCAGTTCCTAGATACCGTTAAAACCCTTCTAATAAAATGTAGTTGCAGTCTATATGTCATTCTAAATTGTCAAACCAGGAGAATTGGTGTCGAAAAGGACTTCATTTCAATAAATATTTCTATCGAGCCGAGTTTCTCCAATCACGTTTCTGTTTTAACAGATCCCTAGAAAAAGAATCCAAAAATAATATACTGTAACACCAGGGATCCCTAACGGGCCGCGGCAGGTAAACACAGTGGAAGGATCGTTGGAATAGCTCACATACAAGCGCCCAGCTTCTATATAATATTCTATATAACCGCGGCGATCCGTGATGGAAAGACCTTCCTACCCGTACTACCGCGGCACCCGCGAACAGTACTTACCTAGCCTTTACCGCGGCGATCCGCGAGCTGTACCCCACCTTCTCTTTTCTCCTACCACGGCAATCCGTGTGGAGTTCTGAACCTGTGACCAACTTAACTCTGTATCACCATCGGCTACTCCAATAAACGCCGTAAAACCATTTTCGGAGTTTTTTTCTGAAGAGACCTTCTTCACTCGGAGTTTTTTCCGAAGAGACCTACTACAATACTATTTTATCAAAATAATACATTATTTACTGAAGTAGATATGCAAGTCCTTAAAGTGTCGATTTTATTTCATTGCAGTCACGACGAACGAACGTTGGCAGACTAATCCAAATACGAGCAACCTAAATGCACATTTTTATAATACATTATGTCCATATTTTCATGAAAAGTGTAATAAAAGCTTCTTGAAGCAGACCCTTACTTCTGAAGAATGAATTCAAAATCTAAAGAAATCCTTGAGTTGCTCTCGAGGATATCTGGAATATTTCAAATATTCTTCGGTAATGTCGAAGAACGAGTGTATTTTAACTTTGTCACATGAATATATTAAAGGTCAAAATTGTTTGAATAAGTGGCGTCCCTACATTATACCATTTGAATTCTTAAGTAAAATGTTCTTGATTCAATTAAGATCGAACAAAGGGGGTTCTTGTAATGCTCCTTAAATTCTTAAAATGTTAAAAGCTTAAATATGAAATAAATTAAATAGTAACTTTTGGCCCAAAGTATTTGTCGTCTAATTGCTTTGAATAAAGAACTAAAATGTTTCATTTAATTTTAACCGTGTGACTAAATATTTGCCGGCAAAATCACATGACCTTGTGCACAACCAACAACCACTACTCCAGCGATTCCAGCAAGCTTTCAGTTTGTCACGTTTGCGCATGCGTGGCTTTAACCTTTTTCCTATGGAGTTCCGTCGCGCATGCGCAAAATGGTCGGTTTTCGGCTGATACTTGTAAATTTCAATACAAAATTCACCGTACGGTGGAAGAATTAAGTTTTAACGTGTCATTTCGTCGGCGGATTTTTAGGCAGCCCATTATTTTAAGCCCTGCTTATAAAATCTTAACTGTTTTTTTTTAAATCATGGAGTGACTTCGTATTGAAACAGGAAATATCCTTGTTATAAGAACCTCTTAAATAAGTAAATATAAACCTCTTAAATAAGTTAAAAGGTTTATATTTCATTTTACCCCATATGACGAATTGTATTTAATTATTTGCAATTGACCGCCTTTTGTGGTTCGGTGGTTTGACCGTCTGGACTGCTAATCTGGAGGACACAGGTTCAAAGCATTCAGCAACTTTAACTGTGCAAAAAAAAAAAACATAAATCTCTCTTTTTGTCTAACATATGTCACATTAGTTATTTAAAGTTAGTAATACAGGCCATGTTGCGCCGTTAAGGCAAAAAAATATAATTTATAATTTTTCATATTTACACAGCCTTACAAATTGTATTGTAATGTATTGTTTGATACCCGAATCAAAGAACATATAAGTAGCTGGCGCCGTAAAAAAACACCAAGTTCTAATTTTGCCGATCACCTCATAAGTGAAAATCATACCTTTGATATAACAAAAAACTTTAAAGCCCTCCACGTGCGCAAAAAAGGTAGAAAAATGACCGCCTTAGAAGCATTTGAGATCAATAAGCTTTTACACAAAAACCAGGAAAACATTTTAAATCAGCAATTAGAAATCAATAGATCGCCGCTACTTCATTATTTTAATTAATGAATCCATTTAACAATTTAAATTATTATATATTTATCTCATTTAATTTGACATTTATGCTTATTACGACTCATTTGACATTTAAACCGACATTAAATAAACATACAAAATACAAAATACAAAAATACAAAAATCTTTATTTATCATTAAAAGCGGTTTAACATTGCTGGGTTGGAGACTCCTTTTAAGTATGTAAATACTTGTATTAGGAGACCCCGCTCTTCCACACAGTTATTATATAAAGTTAACATTGACAAGTAAAGATTGCATTAAATTAATTAAATTAAATTAAAGTAACTTAACTTAACTTATTCTAGTTACTTTGTGGTGAGTGTGAGGGTGCGTATCAGAGCTGTCATATGGACCAAATAAAAAGTCCGTAAAAGACCGAAAACGTATAAAAAGTCCTAAATCATCAAATAGGACTTTTTCAACCGTGAGCGAGTCCGCGGACCACGGACCGATCGGACTTTTTCGGGCTTCGGGTTAGTCCGTTCAGTCCGTTGGTCCGTTGCTGGTCCGTTGTCTGTAACGAAATGATTATGGATGGTTTTATGCAAGTATAGCATGACAAAATAATGTTATTCGAAGGATGTGATGACGAGTTGACGACTAAGAATCAAAATATATGTTTTGCAGGTATGTATTCATATTTTCTTCATATTGTCCATACTTAATTTTGTTTTGATTTTGACTATATAATAAAGCTACAAAACGGTAACTCACTGACTGACTGACTGATATGGTTGTTTAGTTTGAAGGAGTCTTTTGACATGGTAGTAATGTATGAAAACAATGTCAGTTGTCTAATACTGAGTGGGGAAAAACCTTGACATTTGACATTTTTTGACATTTGACATGGTTTTTTGACATTTTAGTTAGACGTGTCGTTGTATGGGAGTTTTGAAAAATTTTTCGAGTGATGTCCTCGATCACTAGGGATGGGAAAAATTGCCTTTTTTTTTAAGGGATGTACCGAAAAAAAAATTGTTTTGGCCATATCTTCGGAACGGAAGGTGGTACATCCCTAGGGGTCGGACCATAGGGTGCCAAAAAAGTTTTTTTTTTTTTTAAATGTCAAAGTTTAACCGCCCGTATCTCCTAGACGGCTTGAGTTAGACCCATGTTGATGGGTGTCTAATAAAAGGTCTCGCCGAGATCTAGCCCCCCACAGTGTCAAAACTTTAACGGCCCGTATCTCCCAAACGGCTGAAACTAGACCCATGTTCATGGTACTCTAAGAAAAGGGCTCGACGAGCTCTAACTGAAAATGAAAAAAAAAAAAAAAGTCGAAAAAAATAAAATTTGCCAAAACTTTGATCGGCTATATCTCCCGAACCGTAAGTCCCAGCGAGTTGCGGTTTCGATTTTAGTGATTGGTTTGCTGAGGGCTTCCCGACCGCATAAAAAAATTTGACATTTGACAGGTTTTGACATTTTTTTGACAGGTCCAAAAAAGTGCTCCGATTCGCTTGAATCTCGGTATCAAGGGGCAAATGGGGTCGGTGATTACGAATTCATTGTTAAATTTGACACTTTTTGACAACCGACAAGGATTTTGACACTTTTTTGAAAAAAAATTTGATCGGACATTTCTTCGGATCTAATGGCGAGGCCGAAGGCCGAGCCTTCAAGTGTCTTTCTAGCGAGGCTGAAAAACGAGCATGTGAGGACGGAGAACGCGCCAGCGAGGCCGAGTCCGATCAAATTTTTTTCAAAAAAGTGTCAAAATCCTTGTCGGTTATCAAAAAGTGTCAAATTTAACAATGAATTCGTAATCACCGACCCTACTTGCCCATTGATACCGAGTTTCAAGCGAATCGGAGCACTTTTTTGGACCTGTCAAAAAAATGTCAAAACCTGTCAAATGTCAAATTTTTTTATGCGGTCAGGAAGCCCTCGGCAAACCGATCACTAAAGTCGAAACCGCAACTCGCTAGGACTTACGGTTCGGGAGATATAGCTGATCAAAGTTTTGGCAAAAATATATATTTTTTTCGACTTTTTTTTTTCATTTTCAGTTAGAGCTCGTCGAGCCCTTTTCTTAGAGTACCATGAACATGGGTCTAGCTTCAGCCGTTTGGGAGATACGGGCCGTTAAAGTTTTGACACTGGGGGGGGCTAGATTTCGGCGAGACCTTTTCTTAGACACCCATCAACATGGGTCTAACTCAAGCCGTCTAGGAGATACGGGCGGTTAAAGTTTAGACATTAAAAAAAAAAAACTTTTTTGGCACCCTATGGTCCGACCCCTAGGGATGTACCACCTTCCGTTCCGAAGATATGGCCAAAACAATTTTTTTTCCAACATATAATCGCTTCTATGAAAAGCAAATAAGGTCTTTGCCATTAGACTTATTGTGCTGGACGGAAAATTAAAAAAAAGTTGCTAGGGTATGCCATCCTCTTAATCGAAGTTTTCAGGTATTTCAATATTATTCAATAAAATACACGACATTTTTTCGACTATTTATCAAATTGTAGCACAGCATTTATTGCATAACTCTATTGAAGTAATCTAACGGACTGTTTCGGACCAACTCGGACCGGACCGGCTTTTTACCGAAATAGGGCTAGTCCGTTCGGTCCGCTGGAGTTTAGGGCTCACCATAAAAGTCCATCGGACCAGGTCCGAGTCCTATTTGAACGGACCAACTTAGGGCTTATATTTGGTCCATGTGACAGCTCTGGCGTAGTGGGGACGGGTAGGTTGGGTAGTGGACTTGAGGCGGCTTGCTCCTGAGTGCGAGCGAGAACACACGACGTCGACGGACTGCTCGTGGTTTGCGAAGCCGGTGAATTTAAAACCAGAGCTGGCGTAGTTAACGTCGATGATTTAACTTTTTGACTACGGGAAGGGGGTAGATTAGCGATCGGAGTCGGAATTCCACAGGCCTTTGTTATGTTCTTGTCTGATTTATGCAGACTATCAATGCAGACTAATTAAACTTTAGATCACTGAGCTCCTTCTTCAATTCCCTGATGTCTTTTATAAGCTTGGTGGCGTCGATATGGTCAAGGTTGACCAACGGCAATCTGTGAAGATCTTTTGCTACAAAGACAGGTAACAGATCAGGATCAGTATCCTTGATTATCTTGATGATATCTTGAATGTGTCTTTGGATTCTTCCGTCACCTTTTCTCGTCACACGTTTCGCGTTCAAATGGTCGAATAAGATTGTTTTTGCGTTATCGACCTCCTCTAAAGAGAAATTCGTAGCACACACTTGCAACAAACCTATCTCGTCCATTAGGTTCACTTGACACGAAATAAACGTTAGTAATTCGTTAATAATTACACGGCAACTGTCACATTTCGACATTTTCTACGAAAAACAATTAATTTTGCGTATGATACATCACGTAACGTCTTTCGCGTACGGCGTTCCTCACGTCACTCAGCACTATGCAACATACACATATAGCAACTATGCGACAAAAAGCTACTATATAGCCTCTATGTTGTCATAATACTCTGAAGTTTATAGGATTCCGTAGCTATAATTTGTATCCGTATAGTATTTAAGTATGCAAGTATGAAAGTAAGTAAGTATTTTTAAGAATGTAATAATTTTTATGAGATACTTTTGTAAATTACAAAGCTTATCGTTAAACAATTATTACAAATTTATCGTTAAACAATTTTTTATTTTTAATGGAATAAAAATGTTATTAATTATACTGTGAGTTATATAAAAATAATAACAAAAACAAAAAAAATAAATTAATAAATAAATTATGAAAATGTCAACAACTCATACAGAATGTAACAAATATAATAACTACATTGCTATGCCTGTAATGTATTTTTTCCACAAATGTACAACATCTGTTTTCTATTCTATGTACTTTATATTGTACTCGTAGCATGCAATAAATATATTGAATCTTGAATCTTAGGCCATCCGCTATATTGGAATTAGAATAACGTCTCTTAGCTTATCGTATTTTCCTTGCAAAATCCCTTTTATTTATATCCTTAGAATAGTTATTATTCTTAGTTTATATCCATGTCAAGGGTCGATGATGTTGATATAGAAATAGTGAGTCACCTTCTTGTCACGTCCATCATATTGGGTCTAAAATGACGTCACTTACCTTACAGAGCGTTTTCAAAAAAAAAATGTCGGTTTGGGAGAACTGGTTCAAAATTTAGTTACAAGATTTGACACAGACATATAATACATATCCAAATATAAATACAAATTGGTTTATTAGGGTACTTAAACCTTTTCAGTGGTTGGAGTCACTAGTTAAGTAAAGAGTTAAGTTAAGACTTAAGTAAAGACTCCGCTCTTCCAAAACTTATAGGGTAATATTATGACTAAGTAGAAAATTAATAAAAACATGTACTATTTGTAACATAAAAGCACTGTGTGCATTTGTTTAATGGTGTATGTGGGTGGGTCAGATGTGTATATGTGTGTGCATAATGTAAACGTGAGTAGTGATTGGACTATGTGTGAAGAGGTGGTGTGTGGTGAATGAGAGTAAGGTTATGTATATGCTACTATTAGTGTAGTGAGCATCTTCAATAATTTATTGTTATTGATTTGTATACTCATAATATTTTTATTTTATTTTAAACATATAAATAATAGGTAGATATGATTTATATTTAGTTAACTAACTAACACTCAAGTGAAATTAAATAAAAGTTTGTAAAAAGGCCTTATTCGAGACAAAAGAAAGTGCAGGTCGAAATGGGTGTCAAACTCTAGGGAGGTTTAGAAAACCATAGCTGCAGCAGAGAATATAAAGTATGGCTGCAGTTTGTTACGTTCCATGCTACAGTATTATATAATCTGTGCTGCTACTGAATATGTCGAATTTGACAAGTACTTTATTATTTCATTCACCGTCATCTATATCTCAACTCCTTTGTTAATTGGTGCATACCGCGGATTAAACTGAAACACCGAGTTTGAGGTGGAACTTTTTAATTCCTACTTTAATATCTTTTTGCGCTCGAAGTTGATAGACGGTCGGGTAGTTTACAAACTGCACGTTTATTACGTCACATACAAAAAACCGTTTTTGCGTCCTAGAATATTCATAAACTTTTCCGGAATTTTGTTGTGATGTGTAAAATAAATGAAAAACACTTGAAACTTCATTCATTTGAGCGCGTTGTGCTTTTTCGTTTTGATGTTTTTAGGATCTCCTTAAATAACGAATTTGCTTTAAATTTAGAATGCTATTGCCATGACACAAAAATACGTAAACTTATTGTAATAAAGTACTTCAATTATTTCGAAGTCTGACTTCTTAAAAAGCAAGTAAGGACCCAGCTTTTTAGAAATGTTAAATAAACATAATGAGCAATAATCCTATTGACACTAAACGAATTGTAAAGACTTACACGACACATATAACATATAACAGCTTTTGCGTTTTAGTATGGATTTTATGTTGTATCAAGAAGGTCGTTTCGTCTATCCAAAAACTTTGGCTAATGGTTTAATGCTGGCATATTAGTACTATCAATTCAGGTTGGATATAGCAGATTTTTGCAAGGCGTGCCACGATTATTCCCGGCAAATCGAACTCACATAAACCATATAAAAACTAAATACCACTCTGTCATCACGAAATCTCCAAGACTATGGAGTCAACCAACATGAAGGTTCCTCATAGCGTCAGGCATTCGCTAAAAAAAGACACTGTGATTCAGCATGTTTAATTTACCCCATCGTTATAAGTGGAACGGGGGCAAAATTCACTGTTTTAATAATAAGTTTACGACTTATCTTTTCAGGATGACATTTATCATAAGCAAAGTAAGGTTTTTACGGAAAACTTAAGGAATTACATCGTCACAACATAAGTCTACGATCAGGAGTCACATGTGTTTGTAAGTATGGACTATGTACAGCAAGTCGCAGTCCATCTCGTACACACAAATTTCACTGAAAATTGTTCAGTTCCAGGGTGTTGGATGGTGAGTTCTATTGCAGTATTTCGGGCACAAAAATAGACTTACAAGTTTTGTGGTTCAATTATGTGACATGCGTGATAATAATTTTTGCTATAATTTTAATTTTCATTAAATTTTTTCGTGTTACCATCTCCTTAATTTTATTTTGTATGTAAAGTTTTACAGTTTTTTACTATTCAATAACACGTAAAATCATCGTAAAAACAAATTCAAAATCTGATAAGACCAAGAAAATACTTTATTGAGGTCAGTTTCTTAAATTACAATTTGTAATCTTGAATTAAAACACTTGTACTTATAGTTTCACTTTATTTATATTAACTCACAACTGGTTTCGGATTTTACTCCATTTTCAAGGGAAGATCTTAATTAAAATATTTTACATGACTCCAGGCACTAGCTCTGAGCAACGTAAACAATGATAATGTTGACAGAAAATAGAATTAATTAGGTAGGTCGAAAATGTATCAGTGATGTCATGCGGTAAAATTACCCGAAAAATGGGGAATTTACATTTTAAGTACAATAATATATAATTGCCCATAGTTATGAATGTGAAACCGACGAATTTTTAAACCGTTATGTTGTACATAAACATGATTTTACTGTTATATCTCAGAATATACGAAGTATTTACCACAATTTTGACGATTTCACCCTGTTATTACATAGTTTGAGGATAGATGTTGACGTCATAATCTTAACAGAATGTAGACTTTCCCCGGATAAACCTACACCTCAGCTTGTTAACTACACTTCTTACTGTACAACGTGTCACCTTAATCAAAATGACGGTGTTGTGGTGTACATTAAAACCTCACTAAGACATAAAATCAAAGAGGTTAAATTAGTACACGCTTCATGTCTACAAGTTGATGTTTTGAATTCCACTTTTTTATGCATTTATCGGTCCCCATCAAATATTTATGCCGATAATTTCATTAATTCCTTAGAAATGCACCTGGCTAGCCTTGGTTCACAAAAAAACGTGCTAATTGCAGGAGATATAAATATAAATATTATCTCAAGGGAACAAATACGTCCGCATGAGCTAAACAATAGGTTAAACTATTTGAATATGTTATCCAGCCATGGCTACTTGCCTGGACATCGTCTACCTACGAGGGAGCAAAATTGCCTCGATCATTTTATCCTAAAAATTGACAAAACAAAAGTTTCGGCGTCGATTGCTATCTTAAACACGACTATAACTGATCACTTAACAACCTTACTATGTCTAAGAAAAATAAAAAACAAAATAAGTTGTCTTAATACTAAACGTATAATAAATTATGAAGGTGCTTATAAAAGTTTGCTAGAGAAAAATTTAACAGAATTACTCCTTATTGATGAACCTAACTTAATAGCAACTAATTTACTTAATAAAATTTCTCTAGCCCTAACTGAAAACACCTCTACTGCAAGCTTACCAAACAGTCAACGTGTCATTAAACCGTGGATCACTACTGGCTTACTGAGATGCATTCGAAACAGGAATAAAATGCAAAAACAGCTTCGAAATGACCCACACAACGATGTGTTAAAAATTACTTTCAAGCGATACAGGAACTTTTGTAATAAGTTATTGAAAAAGGTAAAACGTAAATATGAGAGAGATCTTATAGAAAGTTCTAGCAAAAATACCAAGCAACTATGGAGAAACATTAAATCTCTAACTCACATTAAGCAAACGAAGGATCACAGCAATGAACTTCTTAACACTACATATGCACCCCTTGACTCTGTCAACCATGTCAATAAATTTTTCAGTAGCATAGGTAAAAATCTTGCTGAAAGTATTATCTCAGATAATTCAAACTATGATCATTGCAATAATATACCTTTACAAACAACATCTTTTGTACTTTTGAAAACAGACCCATCGGAAGTTCTTGCTATCTTAACGAACTTAAAAAATGAGAGTGCCCCTGGATATGATAATATACCCACCAAGTTTTTGAAGTACGCTGCTAACGAAATTGTTCCTGTAGTCACTCACTTAGCAAATGTCTGCTTTGATAAAGGTATCTTTCCTAGTCTGCTAAAGCTTGCTGTTGTCACACCTGTGTATAAGGGCGGAGACAGAGACAATGTAAATAATTATAGGCCAATTTCAGTCTTGCCTGTTATATCTAAAATACTGGAAAAACTAATCAATGTTCGGTTATTAAAATACTTAGACTCTTTCCAAATTTTATCTAAAAATCAATTTGGCTTTAGAAAAGAAAAGTCTACTGAGGACGCAGTTGCAGCTTTAACATCCCTTATCGTCAAACATATTGATAAAGGTAAAAAATGCCTTGCTGTGTTCCTTGATATCAAAAAAGCCTTTG
The DNA here is from genome assembly GCA_934047225.1 of Ypsolopha sequella. Taxonomy (NCBI): domain Eukaryota; kingdom Metazoa; phylum Arthropoda; class Insecta; order Lepidoptera; family Ypsolophidae; genus Ypsolopha; species Ypsolopha sequella. The sequence goes on from OW203987.1 coordinate 29,375,637, forward strand.
ATACCGTCTCTGTCTCCACTCTTTTGCAAAAAATTGAAAGAATCGGGATCAGGGGTACACCGCTGGCATTGCTTCGTGATTATCTTTCAGGCCGTAAGCAGTGTACTAAAATTGGTTCTTACACTAGTGACTTATGTGACTTATCTTGCTATGGTGTGCCTCAAGGTAGTGTTCTTGGGCCGACACTGTTCCTCATCTACATCAATGACTTGTGTAACTTACAAATAAAAAATGCAAACGTCTTTTCGTATGCAGATGACACTGCAATAGCATTCACAAGTAATTCTTGGGAGTCTATTGCCGTAGATGTGGAACAAGGGTTGGCCCAGGTAGCTAGATGGCTTGATGATAACCTGCTTACCCTAAACACCAGCAAAACCAATTATATTTGTTTTACGATTTCAAACAGCACACAACCCTCAAACAACTTTGAAATAAAAATACATAACTGTGACAGCATTACTCGTGAAAGTTGTGACTGCCCTAAAATTGCCAAAGTAGCGTGCACAAAATACTTAGGTGTTATGATTGATCAACGGCTAAAGTGGCACGCTCATATCGATCAAGTCTCTAGTAGAATTAGAAAGCTAATTTGGATCTTTAAATCACTTCGTCATATAGTGCCTGCGAATAAATTTAAACATTGTGCTAACCAATCCAAGAAAAATCTACTTAATATTGTTTATATTGCTCTGGCACAATCTACTATAACATATTGTGTCACTGTATGGGGAGGTGCACTAAAGACGAAATTCATGGAAGTTGAAAGAGCCCAACGTTCATTACTAAAAGTGATGTATTTTAAACCTTTCAGATTTCCCACTAAAGATCTTTATGAATGTTGCGATTTGTTGACAATCAGGAAGTTGTATGTCGTTCACACAATTGTTAAAAGACATAGATCTCTCGCTTATGATCCTACTATAAATAATAAAAGGAGAAAGGACATAGTGGCTCTTACTGAAAATGTTAAGACTAGTTTTGCTTGTTACCAATATAATAAATTATCTACGTACTTATACAATTCCCTAAATAAAAAACTAGATATATACTCTATGAACACGTTTAATTGTAAAAGTACTGTTACGGAGTGGATTAAACCATTAAATTATGAGGATGTAGAGAAGCTTCTGATATGTACAAGTGGAACAGTGGATTAGGTAAATATCAATCAAATTAGAAATTGTATTAATATTGAAATATATATATATATATATATACATACAAGGAAAGAAGAGTTTAAATAATTATCGTTTATTGTTATTTAGTATACATATAAATAACTAATATTCACACACACACACACACACACACCCTTACATACGCACCAGAGCTGTCACATGGACCAAATATAAGCCCTAAGTTGGTCCGTTCAAATAGGACTCGGACCTGGTCCGATGGACTTTTATGGTGAGCCCTAAACTCCAGCGGACCGAACGGACTAGCCCTATTTCGGTAAAAAGCCGGTCCGGTCCGAGTTGGTCCGAAACAGTCCGTTAGATTACTTCAATAGAGTTATGCAATAAATGCTGTGCTACAATTTGATAAATAGTCGAAAAAATGTCGTGTATTTTATTGAATAATATTGAAATACCTGAAAACTTCGATTAAGAGGATGGCATACCCTAGCAACTTTTTTTTAATTTCCGTCCAGCACAATAAGTCTAATGGCAAAGACCTTATTTGCTTTTCATAGAAGCGATTATATGTTGAAAAAAAAATTGTTTTGGCCATATCTTCGGAACGGAAGGTGGTACATCCCTAGGGGTCGGACCATAGGGTGCCAAAAAAGTTTTTTTTTTTTTAATGTCAAAACTTTAACGGCCCGTATCTCCCAAACGGCTGAAGCTAGACCCATGTTCATGGTACTTTAAGAAAAGGGCTCGACGAGCTCTAACTGAAAATGAAAAAAAAAAAAAAAAGTCGAAAAAAAAATATATTTTTGCCAAAACTTTGATCAGCTATATCTCCCGAACCGTAAGTCCTAGCGAGTTTCGGTTTCGACTTTAGTGATCGGTTTGCTGAGGGCTTCCTGACCGAATAAAAAAATTTGACATTTGACAGGTTTTGACAAAAAAGTGTCAAAATCCTTGTCGGTTGTCAAAAAAATTCAAATTTAACAATGAATTCGTAATCACCGACCCCATTTGCCCCTTGATACCGAGATTCAAGCGAATCGGAGCACTTTTTTGGACCTGTCAAAAAAATGTCAAAACCTGTCAAATGTCAAATTTTTTATGCGGTCGGGAAGCCCTCAGCAAACCAATCACTAAAGTCGAAACCGCAACTCGCTAGGACTTACGGTTCGGGAGATATAGCCGATCAAAGTTTTGGCAAAATTTTTTTTTTTTAACTTTTTTTTTTTTCATTTTCAGTTAGAGCTCGTCGAGCCCTTTTCTTAGAGTACCATGAACATGGGGCTAGTTTCAGCCGTTTGGGAGATACGGGCCGTTAAAGTTTTGACACTGTGGGGGGCTAGATCTCGGCGAGACCTTTTCTTAGACACCCATCAACATGGGTCTAACTCAAGCCGTCTAGGAGATACGGGCGGTTAAAGTTCCGACATTAAAAAAAAAAAAAAAACTTTTTTTGCACCCTATGGTCCGACCCCTAGGGATGTACCACCTTCCGTTCCGAAGATATGGCCAAAACAATTTTTTTTTCGGTACATCCCTTAAAAAAAAAGGCAATTTTTCCCATCCCTAGTGATCGAGGACATCACTAGAAAAAAAATTTTTTAAAACTCCCATACAACGACACGTCTAACTAAAATGTCAAAAAACCATGTCAAATGTCAAAAAATGTCAAATGTCAAGGTTTTTCCCCACTCAGTATTAGACAACTGACATTGTTTTCATACATTACTACCATGTCAAAAGACTCCTTCAAACTAAACAACCATATCAGTCAGTCAGTCAGTGAGTTACCGTTTTGTAGCTTTATATATAGTCAAAACAAAATTAAGTATGGACAATATGAAGAAAATATGAATACATACCTGCAAAACATATATTTCGATTCTTAGTCGTCAACTCGTCATCACATCCTTCGAATAACATTATTTTGTCATGCTATACGTGCATAAAACCATCCATAATAATTTCGTTACAGACAACGGACCAGCAACGGACCAACGGACTGAACGGACTAACCCGAAGCCCGAAAAAGTCCGATCGGTCCGTGGTCCGCGGACTCGCTCACGGTTGAAAAAGTCCTATTTGATGATTTAGGACTTTTTATACGTTTTCGGTCTTTTACGGACTTTTTATTTGGTCCATATGACAGCTCTGCCGCGCACACTGATACCCTTACATCCCAAGTAGCACACAAGCAGTATAAGAAGGCACTGTACCGCTTCTTTGTTGTATAACAGCGGTTGAAGAGAGTATTCCTTAGACTATATATAAGAGATTGTAATATCTCTTTAAGAGAAGGGTGGTATTGAAGAAGTAGAGTAGCGACGATTACGGCTTTGGAGAAACAGAGGTGTGTTATTAAGTTCTTGTACAGGCTTTAGATACAATGCAGAGTTATAAATATACTAAATAGCACTATGAGATCTAAAATAGCAATTAGTAAGGTAAAAGCGCTTCAAAAGAGTTACAAATATCACATATAACACTCAAGCAGTTACATGGTAGTTGTATCTAGTCTATAGCGTTAGAATCGATCTGTAAAGATCTTTTGTAGCACATTTACCGTATTAGAGTATTGTAGCTCAACATTAGCACCTAAAACCGTTTGATTGAGAAATATAACTCAAATATATGACTACAAACAGGATTAGGATTAGGACGTTGACGATGACGTTGACGTTGACGATGACGATGACGATGACGATGACGTTGACGATGACTATGACGATGACGATGACTCTGACGATGACGATGACAATGACGATGACGGTGACGGTGACGATGACGATGACGATGACGATGATGTTGACGATGACGGTGACGGTGACGGTGACGGTGACGGTGAGAGTGACGGTGAGGGTGATCGTCATCGTCACCGTCATCGTCACCGTCATCGTCAACGTCATCGTCAACATCATCGTCATCGTCATCTTCAACGTCATCGTCATCGTCATCGTCACCGTCATCGTCACGTCAACGTCATCATCATCTTCATCGTCATCGTCATTGTCATCGTCATCGTCATCGTCATCGTCATCGTCATCGTCATCGTCATCGTCATCGTCGTCATCATCATCATCATCATCAACGTTGTACAACGTTATATCTTGAACTCCATAGTAACTGTTTAAGGGCTAAAAAGAAGAATTCAAGCGCTTCTGTACCCCAAAAAGAGTAAAAATACTCCATAGTACGGTGATTGTTGATCCCAAAGCGTTGTAATAGTGGTCACTAGCGCCTTTCTACTTCTTAAACCGTTTAAATGGATATAGTAAACGTCTAAGCCAGTTGTAGCAAGCCGCCATTACAGTTTTTGATAAAGAGATTAATCATGTCGAAAAATCGATCACTTTTCTTACGTCAGGCCATAATTTAAAAAATAAACATACCCATTTTACATTTAATGCTGTAATAAAATCACAAAAAGACCTAATGCCTCATTCGAGAAGAAATTACAAGTTAACCTAAAAAAATTATTGCACTTGAAGAATATAAATGACTAAAAATTTCACGAGTTTCGCAAGCGCATGAAATATTTAGCTAAATGAATGCATATTTTGTCAGTAACCTGATGCTCGCACTAGTTTTTTACGTATATGAGTGAAAATTCATTCCAATTAATTACCTATATTTATTCGTCCATTATTGACATTTATCAGATCACTTTTAAATCATCTAATTACATATATTCCTTTCACTCATGCTATTGAAAATGTAATAAAAAAACACTTGAGATTTATTTCAGTGTTACAGTCACGTCGCAATCATGTTTAAATTCTATTAAGGTGGTACAAGAACTTATTGTATTTCTTTTACCTCCTACAATCGCTTTTCACGCACCTTTGTATATGTGCATATTCTATTAAGGTGGTACAAGAACTTATTGTATTTCTTTTACCTCCTACAATCGCTTTTCACGCACCTTTCTATATGTACATATTCTATTAAGGTGCTACAAGAACTTATTATATATGTTTTACCTCCTACAATCACTTTTCACGCGCCTTTGTATGTGTGCAAATTCTATAAAGGTGGTAGAAGACCTTATTATATATCTTTTAGGTCCTACAATCACTTTTCACGCGCCTTTGTGTCGTTAAGGCCCGTATAAAGTGGGCCCTTTTCGGTGTTATAGAAGTGATTGAGAAGTTCTCTATCGCTACTGTAGCGCTTGCTTATGATGGTTAAGCCGTTATAAATCTCTCTTAAGCGGCATTTGTAACGCTCATTATACCGCTTAGGTGCTACTTGGGATGCCCGCCATCCCATTCCCCCAAAAAACATACACGAAGACCAGCAATAACCAAAAAAAAAAAAGAAAAATTAATCAAAAGCCAACCAGATCTTTCAAATCACACACAATTTCGCTTTAACAACAATAACCCTTCATCTTCGTAAACAATTCTCATCAAATTAAGGGGTGGCATATTTTAATAATTACCCTATTAAAACTTTCGAATAAGGGCCGTTTCGAGCGCAAAATTGAGTTGTTACCCTTAACCTGTGATTTAAGGGGCAATAAAGGAATTGTGATGTTTGTTATAGAACCGTTAAAATAGATTGGGTACTTGTGTGAACCCGTTTATTTGAGGTGTGTTTCGGAGTCTAACTATAGTCTCACTTAGGTGGTCTAGTGGTCTTATAAACTAATCTGGAGCTCGCGGATTTACATCCCGTTAGGGCAGCAATATTTGATACCTTCAATTTAAAACTTCTTTTGGAAACTGCTTTTAGTTTCAGATTTGCAGAAATTAGTACTTTGGACGATAAATAAATTTGCCATGGTAATCCGAGAGAGAGAGAGCTGAGGGTTCAAATAACACCTGACCAATTTTAATATTTAATATGTAACATACTAAAAAATACAAATGTACAATAATAAAAGGTTGCGAATACGCATTTAGCATAATTATCTAAAGTATTCCGGACTTATCAGTAAAGTATAATTATGCTTTATTTAATACTAGCTTTTGCCCGCGGCCTCGCCCGCTTTGAATTAGGTTTTGTGTACTTCTATATATTATGCGTGGAACCAATAATTTTAGATTACGTAATTAATCCTCTTGTTTGGAGTATTTTAAGTTGTTATCAAAACTATTTTATATATCCGTTTTTTTTTTAAATATACGTTCTTTTCGGTTAGGCAAAGCCAAAACAAGTAAACTATTTTCTTGGTCTCTGATATTATTTCCTGGCCAAGCGACCACGGCAAGCCAAAAACGATATCTATTTTGAAATTTTTTTTAGACATAAAATAATTATGAAATCCAGAAACGCTCCAAACTTTACTATAAAATGATTGGTCCTAAATTATTGATTGATGTGATATACTTTACAAAAACGAACCAAAGCCGCGGGCAAAAGCCAAATTGATTTCAAAACAATGCTATAATTCATTATAATATTCCAAAATTTAATCAAATACCTGAAAAGTTTAAAACAAAACAGCTCGTAATTCGTTGTATTTAATTTCCGAAGCCTTTGAATAACGTTAAATAAATTCTGAAAATTGACTTTCAAAGTTAAATTTAGTATAAAATTATATTGTTTATTCAACAACTTCTGAAAATTACAAAATTACCGTATTGTTTTGCGTGGAAATGGAATTAATACGAGTATAAGTTTGTGAGCAAATTTGAATTTTTTCTTAACCTGTAAAATGGATTGTTTTAGGGATAATGTTTAATTTATCAGGATTAGATTACGATGCCATACGAAAATATTTGTCGTCTCACTTTTACGCTAAAAATAAAAAAATTAAATTACTTCATATTTGCCCTTCCTATCCTGCTTGAAAATTTGGGATGCCAACTTGTTTAAAAAATTCAACCACCTATAAATACTTAAAATTCTTGTATTATTAGCTCCAAAACGTTCTATTTTCACATTGATTTTTCTAAAATATAAACGTTTTTTCTTAAATTTGGAATATTTTAACCACGTGGTAGTTCATATTTTAAAAATACAGTAATAATCATTATTGATATTATATAATAAATAATTATTATTATTACTCCAACTGATGCCGGGCCCAGTGGGGCCCGAAATATATCTTGGACTATATTCTTATATCCTACAATAATTGTGTTTCTTATATGTGTATTTACCTAAAAAACAAAAAAAACAAGCTGATAAAGGCAATTATATTTTTAATTTTATTCGCATCATTAGCTAAAAATACAGTAGTTTGATATATACCTATAGGATACTAAAGCAATAAAACGTTAAGAGCTAAGTCTGTTTCTAGGGCAGGTGGAAAAAGTGTACGTGTCAAAAGAAAACGATACGTCAATCTTGCCATAAGATCTTTATCGCTTGACGCAAATTACTGAGTTTCGTGGTACGGGCTCCAGCACAAAATGCGCAAAGTTCATTGACCGGTTTTCTAGCTGCCTTAGACATAGACTTTAGGATTTTAAATCGCAGTACAGCGTCCTCAACTTAACCACATATTTATTTAGAGTGATTGGTGCGGTATTGTTGATATAGCCGAGAACCATGCGAAGCAATGTGAGGTGTTACAGGCTCTTAAATAGGTTGCCTCTTCTGCTGAATGGGTATTGCGCTTACCTGCTAACCCAGAGGTCAAGGGTCCAATTCCCGCGGCGCAAATTCATTTTTATTCGATCTGCATGCTTTGGAAGTGCTGTTGGTCCATTTGTGCCGGAAGATTCACGCACGTGATATTGACAAGGCTGATTATTTTATATATTGCTTTACACTCACTAAATATACTGCATTTGAAATGACAGACCGTTTAATGGTTGATTTCATGCCGCCAGACGACATTAAACTTAGACTTGACCCGTTCTAGCTATCGTGATGTTGACATAAGTAACTGAAACTAGACTTAAATAACAGAGAAGCACATAATTTTCATGACAATATGACTTTTTTATTTTGTTCAGCGCCTCTTAGATGTTAGTTAAAGTTTTAAAAAATTGTTTATATTTAGTAACTTCCTAAATAAACTTATTTCATAAGAATTCATACATAAACTCTTGGAGCTTTTATACGGTCTAAGTAAATTGAAACATTAAAGATGTCTTTATTCCATAGTGAACACTTGTCAAAACACACGCTAAAATGTATTCAATCCTTAAGAAAGTGGCTTTCAGAGGTTACCCTTTCACCGTATTCAATTTGCTTGAAAAGGGCTAGCATGATTAGCATAACAATGTTACGTTCCTTTCCTTCAGTGTTTATGTCTGCAAATCTTCATGGTTTAAAAATATTAAAAATATATAACATCTAAGTTGTCGTCAACATGTTCATAAATGGGTACTCATTTTGTGTATGTATATTTAAATCTAGAAAATTTACGTAATTTTAAATTTTTATTAGCTAAGCGTGAACTTAAATGAGATCAAATTCCAATACGAAAATATTATTGGAAAATATCGAAATTTTTTCGTTACACAGACCATTATTGTGTCCGTTCAGAAATTCTTCAGCGCAGAAGCGAGCCCGTAGGTTAGGATAAAAGGTTGGGTATGGCAAGTCACGGGACGTAGTGGAGCAACCTTCGTGGTATTTTTTATGACAACCCAGAAATTCTAAAATTGTGCCCCTAAAACACGCCAAACCAAAATGTATGTGCAGTTAATATTTTGTTATTTACTGGTGTGTGACTAAATACTACATAATTTTCACCTTAAACATTATTTTTACAAGAAATCCTATTGAAATCCGAGTATTTACCGCTTCTCTGAGACCATGCTGGTAGCTGCACGGTAAAGAGAACGTATTAGCCTGCGGGTAGCAATTTCAAACCCACAATGTCTAAGAATTTCAGTCATTTGGCATTTTGCCCGGACCAACTAAGACCGCTTTCTTAGTAAAATGGCTGGAAGTTCGATTTTATCGTTCCATTTGAATTAACCTCTCTGCTTCTAATGGTTTTAGTGTTCAAGGATCACTCTTAATGATGCACTCCTATCTGTTTCCCCAAAAGTCACTGAGCACGCGATATGACGGCAGTGCTTTGTATCACCATAGGTTTTAAAAATAGCGGGAAGTGAAGAGAAATAATTACGAAGATGAAAGATCTGACCTTGGGAAGGAGCTGCATGCACCACAAACCACGCTTCGCCTGAGCCACCAAGTCTCTGGTGTTCTCCAAGATGGTTTTCTTCTTCCTCTTCGTGCCTGGTTGCGCTCTTCTCGGCTAATCTTCTTCGTAATAGTAATAGAGGAAAATGAGGCGCACAGCGGGTGCGATCTCAAAATGGCGGGCGGTAGGGTCGAGGTAGGACCTAGTCGAATGACAATCAGCGTATACCTCCGGCGTGAAAGGCTTCTGATTGACGACTGATTGATTTGCGTCCAAAACTAAGCGGGTGGAGATGCAGCGAAAATGACAGTTGAAAATATTAATTCACAACTACCCCGCAGTATGAGAGCCACAAGAAGTGGCGCGAACATTTGCCCCCGGCGTTAAAACCATTGGTTTTAAAATAAGAATAGAAAAGTAAAAATAAGACAGAGAATAACGAAATTTGGAAGCGGGGGCAAAGAAAGGAGTTATTGAGATGGGAGAGGGCAAAGACGCACGACAGGTCGTTTGTAAACACCTGTCGTCGTTTTGACAGAAGCTACCCTAATGACATTATCTTTGCCAGGGTATACAGCTACAATAACACCGAGCGGCCATTGAAGCGGTGGAGTGTTATCGGTAACTACAACGACAACAGATCCAATTTTGATTGGGTTGGAAGGTGTATTCCATTTTCCTCTAGACTGGAGAAGATGGAGATAATCATTCTTCCATCGCCTTGCGAACGATTCTACCATTTGATCAAGCAACGCGTAGCGACGTAATAAATTAACTGGCTCATCAGCCACCTTACAAGCGGGTAATTCTTTTAAAGGAGTTGACATCAGAAAATGTGCAGGAGTTAACGCGCTAAGTTCAGATGGATCTTCACTCAGCAGCGTAAGCGGACGAGAATTTATGACACATTCTATTTGCGTAACTACAGTTAATAATTCTTCGTAGGTCAACAGTTGAGTACCTACTACTCTATGCAAATGCGTCTTAAATCCTTTGACATATATCTCATAATGTCCCCCAAAATGTGGGCTACGTGGAATATTAAATTTCCATTGTATTCTATGATCGGCAAGTTCATTCGCGAAAGACGTTTTAAATTCTTCGGAGTTTGTCAAATTGTAAATTTCTGAGAGGGCATTTCTAGCGCCTACAAAGTTCGTAGCATTATCTGAATATACGAAAGACACTGCTCCACGTCTAGATAAAAAACGTTTGAACGCGGAAAGAAAAGTGTTCGTGCTAAGATCAGTTGCCAATTCAACGTGAACTGCACGAGTCACCAGGCATACAAATATGCAGAGGTAACATTTGACGGGACGGACTCCACGTTTTCGATACGGAGTGATACTGATAGGACCACAATAATCCACAGCGCAGTGGACAAAAGCTTTAGCCTCATTAACGCGGCATGATGGTAAATCTGCCATGAAAGGGAAGGTTTGTCTCGGCTTCGCCTTAAAACAATAATTGCAGCTATGTATTACGCGACGAACAATATTTCGACAGGAAAGTATCCAAAATTTTTGGCGGATTATTGACATTAAAGCCACTGGTCCAGTGTGACAATTTTTGCGATGATAATGAATGATAATCAATTCGACAATATGATTTTTACGAGGTAACAACACAGGGTGTTGTTGATCGAACGTCATGTCTGTGTTGCGAAGTCGACCACCAACGCGTAACAATCCATTTTTATCTAAAAATGGCGATAGTCGATTTAAAGCGGGAGAACAAAGTTTATTTGACTTTAATCTTTTTATTTCATCAAGAAAATAAAATGCTTGAAGAGCTTTAATCAATGCAACTTCAGCGAAATCCATATCGGTAGCGGTAAAAATATTAGAGCGCGGTAAAATACGTAAAAATCGGTAGATGTAAATGATTGTGTGTAAAAGCACAAGCCATGACGAAATTCTTTCCGAAAGAGAAAGAAGTGGATGCGGTTCTTCATTACTAAAAGCGGGAAGAGAAATTGTTTTTGATTCCGGCAAGTTTTCTTCAATAGAAGCTGATTCTATTGTTTTGATTGGCCACTCTTTAGCGTCCAGATAAAGCCAAGCAGGTCCAGTGAACCAGAGCGGGTGACTCATCAACTGCGTGGGAGTGAGACCACGGGAAAGACAGTCGCTCGGGTTTTGAGAACCAGCTGTATGGTAAAAACATTCAGCGGGAATAGCGGATATTATTTTTGTTATACGCGTCGCGACAAAGGTTTTAAACCTGTGCGGTGAGGAATGTATCCAGTGTAAAGTTACCATAGAATCGGTAAAACAGTAAATACGTTCAATATTGTGACGTATTTTATAAGCGTCAACTACACGACGAGTTAATTTCGACATGAGTAACGAGGCACAAAGCTCAAGGCGGGCGACACTGACGGTCTTGAGCGGACAGACTTTTGACTTTGCGCATACCAGCCGAATGCTAGTGCAAGTGTCTGAGTCATCTTGTACTCTAATATATACGACACATCCGTATCCACGTTCACTTGCGTCTGCAAATGATATTATCGAAATTTTCGAATTTTGGAACACGTCTAAGTGGCGTTTAATACGTAAATCCCGCAAAACAGGTAGCTCCTTCAAATAGTTTTGCCAAATCTGCGCAATATCAGAGGGTAGTGTTTCATCCCAGTCTAATTTTAAAATACAGATTTTCTGCAAGAGTAATTTTGCGTACAAGATCACAGGAGCGGTAAAGCCGAGGACGTCGTACTGACGTGCTATCACGGACAAAACATTGCGTTTAGTACATGGGCGACTATCTAGCGATACAGTAAAAGAGAACTCGTCAGAATCAGGCGACCACTGTAAGCCAAGAACTTTAAGAGTTTGAGTTTGTTCTTCAAAATTCTTACTAGAATTTAAGCGGTGAGTATCAGGCAGTGTATCAAGTAACTGTTGACAGTTACTAGACCACTTGACGAGCTCAAAGCCACCGGCCTTAAGCAATCCTACCAGCTCATCTCTGAGCTGTAAGGAGCCCTGCACGGTGGGCGTGCTATAGCAGATGTCGTCCATGTAACAGTTTCGTGCGGCTGCAGTAGCGGCGAGCGGGTACGCTGAACTCCCATCCTCACAGAGTTTCCTGACTACTCTCATCGCAAGGAAAGGGCTACTACGTAGTCCAAAGCAGACGCGATTGAACTGATAAGCGATAAGCGGTGAACACGTGTCAAAGCGGTATAAAAACTTTTGAAATTTGCGATCATCGGCGTTAACCAAAACTTGTAAGAACATTTGTTTGATATCCGAGGTAAAAGCGATTTCATACAAGCGGAAGTCAAGTAAAATTAAAAACAAATCGTTTTGCAAATTAGCACCTGTGTGCAGCGTGTCATTTAATGAGACACGAGTACCATCAGCGGAGTCAGTCTTAGTACTGGCATTCATACAAATACGCACCTTTGTCGTTGATTTATCAACACGCACTACGGGATGATGCGGAATATAATAACCAAGAGATAATTGGTCATCATTATGAAGCGGGGATATGTAACCTTTAGTTAGGTATTCATTTATTATATTGTTATACTCGGAACGTAAATCTGCGTTAGAAACAAACCTACGCTCAAGAGACATAAAACACTTTTTTGCGTGATGGTACGAGTTTCCTAGTATGTTAGGATTCCGTGCGAACGGTAAAGAAACCGAATAGCGACCAGCGGGGTCACGTGACACATTGTTAATAAATAATTTTTCACATTCATCATTTGCGGGACTAGAAGCAGGTTCACAATGCACCTCTTCTAATTGCCAAAATTTTTGTAAAATAAAATCTATTGGCGGTTCAATCTCCATATAAGAGCATAACGAAATTGAACATGCGGTATTTTGGTAAACAGGCGTATTACCAATTAGCGTAAAACCGAAGATGGTCTGAAATCCCGTCGGCGTACCCGGGGGACCAGAGACGCGGCCTGATAACAAGATATCCGCGAATAAAGATGCACCGATAAGAATATCAATCTCACCCGGTAAGTAAAATGTTTCATCAGCAAGTGTGATATATTTTAAATACGAAAGCGTAGACAAATCTACCTGCACCGATGGTAAGTTGTCGGTAATACGGTCGATTACATAAGTGTCAAGCGAAATTGAAACCGAATCATCAAATCGTGAAAACAATTTAAGGTTTGTCGCACCCTTAATTGGGTTTGATGAAGAGCCGATGCCCTTAACAAAAGCGCGGGGAATTTTCTCATATTTTAAGTTAAGCTTCTCACAACAGGAAACCGTCGAAAAACTGGATTGTGACGCAGGGTCGCAGAGCGCACGTAGACGGACAGACATACCGTTAGAATCTTTCACGATCACTTGAATTGTACCTAAAAGGCATGTTTCATTACGCTGCGAGTTAGGCTGTAAGTTACATAAAGAAATATTATTACTCGCAGTTGGTACGGATTGAGAATCATTAGTCATATGTTCTGTGTTAGTCGCCGATACGGCAGGATCCACCAACCTCGAAGATTGCGTATGTGTGCGTGGAGACACGGTAATATTTTGACCAAGCGCGGTGTGAGTATTCATCACATTTTGTTTGCGGCACAACATCGAATGGTGTTTACAATTACAATGGCGGCAATTATAAGACGATTTACAAGCGGAATTGTTATGCGTAATACTTAAACAATTGGTGCAACCGTTATTAGATTTGATGAACTGAAATCTTTTCTCGATATCTAGTTTCACAAATTCGGGACACTTATATAAATTATAGTGTTTTAATTGTTTACATAGCGGACAACAATTATTATTGGTCGAAGCGGAGACAAAAGCATGGGTTGACTTGGTACTGTACCCGGTTTTGTTGTTATTATTATTAACGGAGCGGTTCGGAGCGGGAGCGGTAATTGCGGGTGCAGTGCGGTTCAGTATCTTAGTTTGTTCCCGTAAAAATGATATTAATTCATCATAATGGGGTAAATCGGAACCACGTTTAAACATTTCAAATGAACGAGCGGTTTCAACATCAAGTTTTTTAAGGGCCAAATACATAAGGATAAAATCCGAAAGATCTTTAATATTCAGCGATTTTAAACACGAAACAGCGGAACAGAACTTGTCTAAAAACAAGTCCAGGTTTTTTGAACTAGCGGTAGTTAAAGGGCGAAATTCAAACATTTGATCCAAATAAGTAGTGGCTAAACTACGCGAGTCTTGAAAAGTAGAAACGAGTGTTTTCCAGATTATGTCGTAGTTAGTTGCGTTCGGTGTGATTCCAGAACAAATCGAAAGTGCCCGGCCAGAAAGTTTACCCATCAGGTATTGTACTCGTTCGTTGTCGGTCAAGTCCGGATTATCGTGAATCGTGGTTTTAAATGTTTCATAGAATGTTGGCCACATAGTAGCTTCACCAGAAAAACCAACGAGTTCCAGTTTTGGAAGCTTGATAGTAGGTTTTTTGGGACATTCCATGTCAAGTGGAGCTTTAACTTTAGAGTCAGCCGATTTCGAAGAATGTGATAACTTCCGGTTGATGTATTTGCAATGGGAGTAAAGATCCTCAAAAGCTGACCAACTTTGATAATTTGGTTCAAAATTAGGATTTATCAATACCTCTGTGTCATTAATTTCATCTATGATTACATGAATTTCTGAGCGTACAGTATCCAAAGTTTCGACATTGGCCATAAACAATTCTGCCGAAGAAACATCCTCTAAAGCGGTTTTAGAAAAGTCATAAACTCTCTGAAGGCGATTAAACAATTCTTGCCTTTTATTTTTAAGCTTCTTTAAACTATACGACATCTTTAATTTTGCAGCTTCTGCGGAATTTGGCATGTTATATAGTACAAAGTTAGGCAAGTACCAGAACTATTGAAAGTTTTATACTGACTACAACATAGAATAATGCTAATGAGTTAGAGATAACACGGGCGGCGGACGAACCTGTGTACGAGTACCTCTCGATAATATTAAGAATTAGCAGGTAGGCAGATAATATTTTCTGTGAAATGATCAAATGGTATAATCGCAGCGGATAAATTAACAGAATGGCGTATTTCACTGTAGATAATTTATAATTTCCAGTATATAGGAAATGGAATCACTAATATTTTGACGAATGCGGGGTTTTAATGCATAGATAATGCAAATAAGAGCGGGAATGCGGGGTAATACTGCGGGCAGAGTGAAAATTAGAGCGGAATTCACGTGTTCTTTAGACAAAGAACATGAAGATAGCGGTTGGAAATACCAAAAAATGGTTATAGATCGCAGATCAAAGGGCCTAAAATGGATCTAGATCCGGCTCGAATGGCCAAAAAATGAGCACGCGATATGACGGCAGTGCTTTGTATCACCATAGGTTTTAAAAATAGCGGGAAGTGAAGAGAAATAATTACGAAGATGAAAGATCTGACCTTGGGAAGGAGCTGCATGCACCACAAACCACGCTTCGCCTGAGCCACCAAGTCTCTGGTGTTCTCCAAGATGGTTTTCTTCTTCCTCTTCGTGCCTGGTTGCGCTCTTCTCGGCTAATCTTCTTCGTAATAGTAATAGAGGAAAATGAGGCGCACAGCGGGTGCGATCTCAAAATGGCGGGCGGTAGGGTCGAGGTAGGACCTAGTCGAATGACAATCAGCGTATACCTCCGGCGTGAAAGGCTTCTGATTGACGACTGATTGATTTGCGTCCAAAACTAAGCGGGTGGAGATGCAGCGAAAATGACAGTTGAAAATATTAATTCACAACTACCCCGCAGTATGAGAGCCACAAGAAGTGGCGCGAACAGTCACCTAAACAGGAAATTTTCTCCTAACTGTGAGCCCCGTTTCTCCTCTTCTTGGCAGTCTGGTATCAAAAAAATTAAAAACATTAATAAAAAACGTTTCATTTTAAACCAAACAACCTTCTTTTGCATGTTACGTAAATAATTTGGAGGTGAGGTGTAAGTTTAGTAAAATTCTCATCCCAATCCTTTCACTACTTTTTTAGTTGTATCGCAAGCATACAGGCAGACAATTTTTTTGTAAAACAACGGCAATATCTCGGCCCCTCGAAAGAATGCGCTTCTCCCGCCTCCGCGTCTCACTTCACCCCTGGACTTGGTACTAACGGGGCGAGAGCGGGGTGAAGTGAGACGTGAAGGCGGGTAAAGCGAATTCTTACGAAGTGCCAAAAATATTTCTGACATATTATGCTCGTATCTTTTCCTTATTTCAACGAGGGTAAGCAAGTCTTATCTCCAAAACTGGTAGACCAAAAAATATGAAAAAAATCATGGTGTTCACGTAAAGATTACAGGAAAAATAAAGCGGTTCAGAGATTCACGAAAAAAAAATGACAAAATTAAATTTATCATCCGCAATACGGAACCCTAGGTACGCGAGTCTGACTCGCACTTGTTTTTTTTTTACAAAAAGAACACGCGACGTTTTGTGGCTTTACGTACCGATCCTTCAATAATCAGACTCTGGAAGAGATAAATGTTGATGACGTATTTAGCAATAAATTTAAGCGAATAAACAAATAAAACGATCAGGTCCAGCACCCGTAGCAAAATGTCCAATCGCGCGCGACGCGACTTATTGTATCACGCTCCTCGTAATTATGATTTAACTAAGTCGCGTCGCAGGCGATTTAACACTGTGCTACGAGTGCAGCTGTTGTATAAAAACTATTTGATATAAATCCATGACGTTAAATTTACATATTTTATGTTACGGTAAAAATTCACGCAGGTTGTCTGCCAGCTCGATAATGAATTTAAATTAAAAACCATTGTTTGCTGTTATCGAATCACACGCATTGATAAGCGACAGCGACAGGATTTCCATTGCACCCTATTGTTTTATTACAAAATGTTTTGATTAAATTGCTGAAAAATAAAATAACGTCATATCAGTAAATTTTGATAAATAACAACCTAAAGCTCTGACTTTTTTTGAAAAAAAAAAAGATGACATGTTCCGTTTTAGTTTCATATTTTCAGATCTTGACATCTTAAAAGATTCAAAATATATTTAAATCAACACATTGATCAAATTATAAATGAGGTTTATAAGCAGCTTGGACTTATCCTGCCACTTGGTAAACCTTTTCAACTGGCATCCATTTACAATCTTCTATAACTTGCTTACGTCAGAAGTGTTCTTGAATGTGTCTACGTAGTCTGGCACCCTCAATATAATGTTCACATTGAGCGTGTTAAAAGATAACATTAAAAATTCGTTAAAGTATTAGATGACCGCACTCGCCATCAACATTTTGACTACCAATCCTCATTAAATATCACAATTTAACTTAACAAAATTATCAATAGTATGAACGACTCCCCCTCACTTCTCAAAAAAATCTCTTTCAGACTCCCCTACCTAATACCCGGTAAAAAAATCTTTCCATCCCGTTGTATAGAACAAATTATTCCAAAAGTAGTCTCATTAGCAGACTGTGCAGCTTGTAAAACTGGACTTGTTTCATTAGCCGAGTGTGCAGCTTGTTCAACTGGACTTGTTTCATTAGCCGAGTGTGCAGCTTGTACAACTGGACCTGTTTCATTAGCCGAGTGTGCAGCTTGTACAACTGGACCTGTTTCATTAGCCGAGTGTGCAGCTTGTTCAACTGGACTTGTTTCATTAGCCGAGTGTGCAGCTTGTTCAACTGGACTTGTTTCATTAGCCGAGTGTGCAGCTTGTACAACTGGACCTGTTTCATTAGCCGAGCGTGCAGCTTGTACAACTGGACTTGTTTCATTAGCCGAGTGTGCAGGTTGTACAACTGGACTTGTTTCATTAGCCAAGTGTGCAGCTTGTACAACTGGACTTGTTTCAATAGCTGAGTGTGCAGCTTGTACAACTAGACTTGTTTCATTAGCCGAGTGTGCAGCTTGTACAACTGGACTTGTTTCATTAGCCGAGTGTGCAGCTTGTACAACTGGACTTGTTTCATTAGCCAAGTGTGCAGCTTGTACAACTGGACTTGTTTCATTAGCCGAGTGTGCAGCTTGTACAACTGGACTTGTTTCATTAGCCGAGTGTGCAGCTTGTACAACTGGACTTGTTTCATTAGCCGTTTGTGCAGCTTGTACAACTGGACTTGTTTCATTAGCCGAGTGTGCAGCTTGTACAACTGGACTTGTTTCATTAGCCGAGTGTGCAGCTTGTTCAACTGGACTTGTTTCATTAGCCGAGTGTGCAGCTTGTACAAATGGACTTGTTTCATTAGCCGAGTGTGCAGCTTGTACAACTGAACTTGTTTCATTAGCCGTGTGTGCAGCTTGTACAACTGGACTTGTTTCATTAGCCGAGTGTGCAGCTTGTACAACTAGACTTGTTTCATTAGCCGAGTGTGCAGCTTGTACAACTAGACTTGTTTCATTAGCCGAGTGTGCAGCTTGTACAACTGGACTTGTTTCATTAGCCGAGTGTGCAGCTTGTACAACTGGACTTGTTTTATTAGCCCAGTGTGCAGCTTGTACAACTGGACTTGTTTCATTAGCCGAGTGTGCAGCTTGTACACCTGGACTTGTTTCATTAGCCGTGTGTGCAGCTTGTACAACTGGACTTGTTTCATTAGCCGAGTGTGCAGCTTGTTCAACTGGACTTGTTTCATTAGCCGAGTGTGCAGCTTGTACAACTGGACTTGTTTCATTAGCCGAGTGTGCAGCTTGTACAACTGGACTTGTTTCATTAGCCGAGTGTGCAGCTTGTACAACTAGACTTGTTTCATTAGCCGAGTGTGCAGCTTGTACAACTAGACTTGTTTCATTAGCCGAGTGTGCAGCTTGTACAACTGGACTTGTTTTATTAGCCAAGTGTGCAGCTTGTACAACTGGACTTGTTTCATTAGCCGAGTGTGCAGCTTGTACAACTGGACTTGTTTTCAATGTATTTAAATGTGTTCAAAAAGAAAACAGCAGAAACTTTCTTGTACTTATTTACTTTATAATTGCCTTTTTTCTCATTACTTACATCTGTTGTAACCTAATAGTAATTACTAAATATATGGGTAAATATAGGTACCCAATCTGTTAAAGATTCGTTATTACTGAAATAACTTACTATGTTTGTATATCATTTGGTGCTTCAGTATTAATACATGTAAATAAAAATACAATGTAAGTACTTAATTTTGTGACCAAAAACTCGAATCAACAGGATGATCAACAGACTCATTATTTTTAAAAATATTTTGTTATTTTAAGTTAAAAATAGTCACGATGAGGTTATAAACGTCTTATCTCCCTTGTAAAGTGCTTTAACTGTAAACGGTTTAGTATTATAAGTAACATACTGTGTGGTAATTTTGGATGAAGTATTTGTCTATAATAAGTACTTATAGTTTTACTGTTCAGGTTTTGTTGTAAGACTGTTTGATTTTCGAAATAAAATTAAATAAAAATAAAAACAGTTTTAAATGTCAGCACTTGGTAAAATGTACGTATTTAGAAAGTTAAATGTACGTATTTATAAAGTAAATTCACTAAAACAAATTTAACGCAGTATTTTTTGCTTTTTAGACCGTTTTCACCTTTTTTATTTTCAAGTTTTAAAATATTCATGGTGTAAACGCAACCTTTCAAATTTAAATAGCGAACAAGTTGATTTTCGTTTTTCTATAAGAGTTCTTTGAAAAAGAAGGCTTTCGCTTAATATATAGTACATATATATTTGTAAATAGTCTTATAAAGGTTCCTTTTGTACCTTTTAGATACAACGGTACCCTTAAAAAGAGGTTAGAACAATAAACGCAATGTAACGTTGACTATGTTTCAGGATAGATATAGTTTTACCGCTACTGTAAAGAATAGCAAAGCCTTATATGAGCTGCACTTAAAATTTAAGTGCTATAAGCAAGATGTACGAGGGCTGTAACGCTGGTTATTATCACGAGTTTTATTTTCTTTTTTGTTGTTATATGTATTAAAACTTTCCTACTTTTTAAAGCAAATTCCAGAAATTACTAATTGATTTCAAGAGAAAATATGTGTATTAACGACACAGTTCATTCAAAACTACAATTTGAAATAGCAGTTTATAGTTTTTCAATGCAAGTGCTCGTAAAAGCCCACTTTTTATGCATCAAAACCGAACAGAAAGTCAATTATTTTTCCCTAGGGCTTTATAATTATTATTTTTTTATTTATTTACAATGGTTGGCTAACCTGCAGCCTTTCCTGTGTACCATTAATGTAATACTTTTTTTCAACTGTTTAACGGCTCTGGATAGCGTCCTTTTGAGCCAATTATAATTTAAAGTTCACATGATTATTATTTGTTTTATGTCCTCACACTATGCATTGAAAAACGTAGTATGATACACGGGCGTAAGAGCAATAAATTACTCGGTTACGTTTAAAACATAATTTATTCCTTTTCGCCCATAAACTACTATTAAGGAGAGTCATTGGCAAATTGTGCTGCTCGTAGAGCCTCTCTAACTTTTATCATGTAAAAACTACAGACAAATAAGTCTTGAGGTCATTGTTCCGTAGATGTTCGTTTAAGGAAAGAGGACCACAACACAGAAACAGTAGTAGTTGATCAAAAAACAAATATATCATCATGAAGGAGATTTGTTTCCAAGTGTGCATTGTAACTGAAACTGTCAACAGACACAGAAATCAGAATATTCTAAGTCAACCGACTATCCAAATCGGTGGATTTTTCTATAAATAACATAATCTTAGGCGACAAACAGGTGATTTTGGAGATGATTCATGAGTATCGTCGTTCATGATAATGCTGAAAAAAAAATATGTTTTTCCTAATATATTGACAGCTTGATTTTTTTTTGTTGTAGGTTATAAATTCTACCTTATTTTTGGAATTTAAGGTATTCTTATAACAATACGGTTACCATATTGACTTTGTTTTTTCATAAAATTATAATAATAGTTATATATAATATAGGTATTAAGTAAATACTTCAATCCTATTTATTTTTGCAAGTTAAATATTTCGTTATAAGCTAAAAACCCTCCAATCTGTTGTTTTGCTCGATGAAGTCAGTCTGCAATTTTTCTAGCCTATACCATACCATAACAGATCTAGATGTATTCCATCAATCTTTCTTTGTGTTTAAATATCATATAATAATGTATTTTTGTAATCAGTAGGTAGTAGTTTTCAATTTGTTAATATTTAATCCCATCAAAAACATAAAATGTACAAAAATGGCAAGTCTCGCAACGCAATCTTTCCACCGTAAAAAGTTGTGAGATCTTATGTAAAGCCAAGTCTGCTATTTTAGTTTTTATGGAAGCACCTTTTCATTTAAGTTAGTATGGGAGCACCTATTTAACAAATTTATCATTAATTGTTTCCTATTTAGTTACCTACCAACATTAAGTGACTGTATTAATATTAGTCAACTTTATTTCCTAATAAAATATGGTGACTTTGCAATCGCAGAGCACAAATAAAGCACTGATGCGTAGAAATATTTTCTCAAATCGCTACTAAATTGGTATTAGGTAGCTGATATTGTAGCATTCGCTACAAGTATTCAACCTTTTTATATATTTTTAGTCTTTCTTTATCGTTGGCTGCTTTTCTGAATTTTCGAATTCAAATAGTTAGAATATTCTTGTCAGATTTTTTTGTTATTTTTCTCATATCAGAGAAGATCGTGACAGAGGAAGCAAATCTCTTTTACAAAATAACAAATTTAATATTTAAAATATAGAAACAGAGCGCAATTGCCCTGAGCATTGTGTAAGCCAGTTTTCCTGCATTTCCCGGTAAGTTTTGTGTAATTTTGGTTTCATTCTCTGAAAATCCTTCTTGTCCCGT
Organism: Ypsolopha sequella; assembly: GCA_934047225.1. Classification (NCBI taxonomy): domain Eukaryota; kingdom Metazoa; phylum Arthropoda; class Insecta; order Lepidoptera; family Ypsolophidae; genus Ypsolopha; species Ypsolopha sequella. The sequence goes on from OW203987.1 coordinate 29,397,568, forward strand.
TTCCAATACGTTAATTTCCTTTCCCTCGTTTCATAAGCATGTCTTGACGCTGTTGTTTTATTTCTTTACAGCGACCCTATGACAGCATAAAAAGTTCAATAAATGGAAATCCAAGGGGGGTCCAATTATTCGATGTTATTTGTTTCAGCTCTATCTTTATAAAACAACAATTTTGGGCATATAAATATTAGAGTTCCATATTCAAAAGGTGCTGATTTGCTTGTCAGGCGCTACCATTTTAGCGCCTTGTTTTTTGTCGCCTTGATGTTGCTATGTCATCTTTATTGTTGGTATTTACCATAATGATTTGGGGTTTCGTACCCATATTGTGTGATGGTAGTACGGAATCCTTCGTGAGCGAGTCTGAAATGCACTTTGCCGGTTTAATAGCGACTTAAATACGAAATGTTGATATTTATCTTCTTAAATAGACTAAATGTGTTTTAGGGTTCCTTACCCAAAGCACAAATTATTATAACAAAGGCTCTATCGTTAGAACGGTTATACATACAAGTTGAAAATTTAGGCAGACTACTTTAAAGTAAAATAAGAAATAATAAAAATTAGGGTTTCTTCCTAAAAAGGTACCGAATTGTTTGTCAGGCGCTACCGTTTTATCGCTTTGTTTTTTGTCGCCTTGATGGTGCTATGGCATCTATGTTGTTGCAATTTACTTTTAGGGTTCCATACCCGTATTGTGTAGGGGTACGGAACCCTTTATGCGCGAGTCGGATTCGCAAATTACCGTTTTTTTAGTGACTTAATTACGAAATGTTGATATTTTCTTCTTAAAAAGACTAATATTGTGAATGTGTGGAACATTATAAACCACCCTTTTTAGGGTGCCTTACCCAAGGAACAGATTATTATAACAAAGGTTCTATCTTTAGAACGGTAATACAACATACAAGTAAAAGTTTAAACTTTGGGCAGTCTGTAGTAAATACTTAAAAGTAAAATAATGAAAATTTGGGTTCCGTACTAAAAAGGTACCGAATTGTTTGTCAGGCGCTACCGTTTTATCGCTTTGTTTTTTGTCGCCTTAATGTTGCTATGGCATCTTTATTGTTGTTATTTACTTTTAGGGTTCCGTACCCGTATTGTGTAGGGGTACGGAACTCTTTATGCACGAGTCAGATTCGCACTTTACCGGTTTTATTTTTTAGTTTTCGCACTTTAACTTTAACGTAGAATTTTTCGTTTTAGGCGTCTTTAATGCAAAGCAACATACCACCAACGTCATCTAGTATCATACAAATTTATAGATGCAGCTGGAAACATACATTTTGTATAGACTTTGTATGGAAATATTAAATTACCAACCGCAAATAACATTTTTATATTTTTTTGTTGCAATGTACACTTAACACTAACCGCATGCAAAATTTCAAGTTTGTAGGCCTGCTAGAACACCTTTAGACTTTTGATGATGTGTCAGTCAGTCAGTGACAAAATAAGGGAACTTTGACTTGAGATATTTCGTAATCGAATATAGGTACAAAGTTGTAATTTGGGGTCAGATATAGGATCAGTAATTACTCTTGGTTCCTGAAATTTCAGACTTCTAGCTTTACCCACAACGAAGATACAGGGGGGTTAAAAGTGCCGTGAGTTGCTTCGAGAAAAGGATGGTACGGCCGTTTCGCGTTTTTTCTGCGAGACTTTGCGGGGGCACTGCCGTGCCCCCAGATTAGCTTCCTTAGGTTTAGGTTTAATTTAGTATATTTAGTGTTTAGTTAGGTAATTTTAGTTTGTAGTTTTTTTTTAATTGTTTGTAACTATGTAATTTTCCTATTTGTAGTGTGATGATTTAGCCCTTTTTGTTTATAATTACTTGGCAAAGGTTGTGTATATCTATAAGTGGCGCATGTATCAGAATATGTATAAAAATGTTAGCTCTTTTAAGTGTAACAATACTTGTGCTGTTGGTGTACCTTTTTTAAATAAATAAATAATAAATAAATAAAAAAAAACTTCGTTTAGACCAAACTCGGAAAAAAATTAAAATAACAAACTATCGAAGGGAAAATTAATTAATCTTGTACATAAAACCAGCTAAGCAAAGCTAATCTAGAGTTGTGTAACACTAACCCAATTGTTTCAGTAGTACTTAATTTGCGTATTGACCTTTAGACCTCTTAATTTCTGACTAAATATCAAAGATACGTAACAACAACTTTCAACTTTTGAACATTCTAATGACGTTAAAAACTAGTGCGATATCGATCCTCACACCGGGGGTTTCGTACTTAAATTGTGTTTAGAAACACAGAACTTACTGTTATTTATTTTAATGAAGGAAAACATTTCTATACTAAAATGCCTATGTCCAGCTGCAGTGGATGAATTTATTCCGAGGTTGAGTTGGATAACTAAATTGAATTATAAAAAAGAAAGCTCTTTATAATCATGTTATTTTGTAGGTTTATTAATACCAGAATACTTATAACGTGTTTGTTTTCATACTGCTTTTATTTTGTAATCCATTTCTCTTTTTATCTGAGTAACAAAATTAACAAAATCTACGTGATTCCCAATATAAAATCTTAGTTCTTACCCAAATCAGTCGTAATACTTGTTCGGTGTGTGGTCGTAAAAGCGCGTCTGATTTACGCTAGGGTATTGGACGACCCCTGTTTTATGTGATGCAATCCCTCCTAGAAAATTACATTCATGGCTCAACTCTTATTAACTAGACCTAAAGACGATTTTTGATTAATTAGTGCGTCCTAAAGTGTTGGTATGTATGTGGTCTGTCACAGTATAAAGACAAACAGTAGCAGGTACCCTTTTCATGCTTGATATCTACTACGCGACATACAAAACATGAAGGTATTGAACCACTCTGACAGGTTACTGTGCTCAAGTGGAGGATTGAAAAGTATACTAGATGACGATCTTAACTAGGTTAGTAGTAAAACTGGACCACATGTTAGCAGTGGCGTGCATTGAACTTTTTTCCGAAAAAGCAACCAGAAGGTCAAGTTTGACAATAAAAAAAATATGAAAAAAATAAAATAAGACTTTAAAAAAAAAAATTTGTATGACGCCAGAGTAGGCACTGCCTACCCTAGAGTAAAATATTTTCATACAAACTTTTTTTTTTCAAAGTGCCATTTAACTTTACCTTCTGGTTGCTTTTCCGGAAAAAAGTTCTGTGCACGTACAACTTTTGGTGCTAATCAACGACATTAGAATGTCGTTGGTGCTAATAAACCGATTTTATATGTGTAGTATTAACAGAAAGTGACGTCAACATTTTAGGTTTGTCGTATTTTAGAATGCTTTTTTGTAGAAACTTTAGGATTCTTTTAATATTTTTTTTTCGTTCGGAGATGTGTGGTGATGACGTCACTAAAGGTCAAATGAAAGATATCCCTTATTTTTATTAAAAAACGGATATGCATGCTTATTTTAAAATAGAATTACTAAAAACAGTCATGGACAGCTTTTAAATAATTCGTCGAAACTGTTTTCGAATCGTAATTATTGGCAAAAAAGAGATGATTGAGAAGTAAGCGGATGGGGCTTTGGGTTAATTAAGCTCACAACCGTGATTACCAAAGTGTATTAAAAGTCTGACATGGAAAGAACGGTAAAGATAGGCCTTCGTTTATTAGATTGGCTGCACTGAGAAAAATGTCTTTTTGGCTTCATTATAAAATAGCATTACATAAGTTTAAAATACGGTGAATTGTTTTTAAATTAGGTGATAATAGGAAAATTTTATGCTGTAATTAAAACGTTTCAGAAAATAATCGAGTTTTTAAGGTAAGTAAGGCAATATTATGAAGACTGATCACCGTAAAAATTGGTCACAGAAAATAAGATTATCATTTTGGTATTACATCATGCCTTCACCATAAAATCATACTATGTCACAATAAATGTTTTACGTGATAATGAATTTGAATGATAATAAGAAATAATATTATAATATTATAGCGCAAGAACACTTTCACCTAAAATATGTAGGATTTCTTAGTATAATTTAAGAACAATCACTATCAATACGGTGAAGTCGCCGTTATGGTAGAAATTTGAATTAGAGGGACTTGTCACTTTATTTTTGTAGTAAGCATCAATTTTGTTAAAGATTAGTCATTTTTAAATATTATGACATCGTAATAATATATGATTACAGGCACCCAAAAATAAGAGGAACGGCGCACAACAAGCCCAATAAAAATAAGTTGAATACGATTATGATTACGGAATCATTAATAAGGATGCCAACATCATACGTTGGTGAGAGAACTATGAAATACGATGCTAATATCATACTTCGTGTGACAGCACCAAAATTTGTGTGAGAACTATGACATACGATGCTATTATCACACTTTGTGTGACAGCACCAAAATTTGTGTGAGAACTATGACATACGATGCTATTATCATACTTTGTGTGACAGCACCAAAATTTGTGTGAGAACTATGACATACGATGCTATTATCATACTTTGTGTGACAGCACCAAAATTTGTATGAGAACTATGACATACGATACTATTATCATACTTTGTGTGACAGCACCAAAATTTGTGTGAGAACTATGACATACGATGCTATTATCATACTTTGTGTGACAGCACCAAAATTTGTGTGAGAACTATGACATACGATACTATTATCATACTTTGTGTGACAGCACCAAAATTTGTGTGAGAACTATGACATACGATGCTATTATCATACTTTGTGTGACAGCACCAAAATTTGTGTGAGAACTATGACATACGATACTATTATCATACTTTGTGTGACAGCACCAAAATTTGTGTGAGAACTATGACATACGATGCTATTATCATACTTTGTGTGACAGCACCAAAATTTGTGTGAGAACTATGACATACGATACTATTATCATACTTTGTGTGACAGCACCAAAATTTGTATGCTTTACTTTATTTTCAGATTCATTCATTTCGTACAATTAACCAGTGTTACCTACATGCGGATCAATTTGCTCCGATTTCAGTTGTTTTTTTAGCTCTCGCAGATGCAATTTTTAATCCTCGGATCTTTACTCCTTATTAAGCCTACAAATATTTAGACCGTGTAGGCATGTTTTGCAGAAAAATACTTGCAGGTTTTAATTAATCTAATATTTTATAATATTAGTTTTATTAGGAGGATAGTTATATTATTATATAACCTTTATTTTATAATGTGTATTAGGAAAAAAATAAGCTTACGTTTAGGTATTATTCGGGGCAGAGTAAGAGGACAGCTCTCAGGCACAAAACCTGGGACCGATTGATGGCGGTATATTCATCCACAATTGCCGGGCCTTGTATAAAACAGACTGGTGACGGGCAGCGGCGTCACTGGTTCGAGGGTTTCGGCACCGCGCTCACCAACCCGCCTGCCCAGCGTGTGTCAGTATGGGCATTACTTCCAAGAGAGGACAAACATGAGTGGTGAAAACTTGGAAAGGCCAATGTCCAAGAGTGGACGAAGACAGGCTGATGGATGAATGGACAAGGAAAATTAATTTTAAAATTATGTTACTGGATTTTCTTATGACGACGTGTATATACACTTGAAAAATTATCACGTATTTAGAGGGGATTTTCATTCTCGTTTAAATCGTTTTTCATTTAGTATGGGGAAAATAAGAATACCTGACTCTAATCTTGACTGTGTCATACTATTGTAAAATTGTAAGAATTTTCGTGGAGATCAGACTTATGAAGGCGTCACGTTACAACCAGCTTTTTTGAATGTACCAGGACTAGATTTTATTCTTTAAAACGAGTTTTTGAAACAGATGTGCTATTACAAAAGAAGTTTACCATGTTTTCTTTTAATTACCTCTAACATTTGGACATGTAGAGAGGATGAATGAAAGAAGAGTGACGAAAGAAATTTATGATTTTTCAATTCGTTTTTCTTAAAATCTAGCGACTTTTGATTAAAGGTTTGGGAACTTTGTTTTTTCGTTTTTTCTTAAGCGGCAACACTCAAAGAGTGTCCGTCCGTCTTTCTGACCGACCCAGAAAAATATCGTTCTTTCTTTACATCGAGCGACTCCAAACCACGCGCGTCGCTATTTTATAATTTCTATTGCTCTATCTGTGCTATTTTCAAAGTGGTTAATTATAGAATAAAATCAGAAAGTGCATACCTACCAAATAATGGATCAAGCAATAACCGATCTGCTTACAAAATGGAACCTGTTGCATTACATTGACAAATTCGCCGGTAAGTTGTTTGTTTTGTCTTGCAATTTTGAAAATGTAGACAGAAGTTTATGTAGCTATGAATGCTTTTGCGCGGCGCCCAAGCGAAAATTTTCCAAGTCTTTTTTCCCATAGTGCCAAGCTTTCGTGTCAAATGAACCTTCTGCAATTTTTTGACACCGACATTATTCAGATAACTATCATTTATTGTATGTAGCGTTCCTAAACGCCTAGGTGACTGTAAAATTTAAGTGTAAGTGAAGTAAGTGAGCTGTTTGTTTTCACTCGGGTGGTTGTGGAACGGGTGACTGTTAATTTTTACGTCTACCCTGGCATTTACAGATGCTACCTTAAAAACTAACACAATATATAATATATATAAGGTCTTTCTTTTAAACCCAAATTCATTTTAAGGGGAGATCAGGTTATTAGTTAACATTAATTTGCGATAGGTGTTTTTTTGTCTTTTGCTAAAATATCGACCGATGTAATTTTTATTGTAATCTAATAATAACATCAAATTAATTGACAGAAGGACAGGCTGGCGTCACGCACGGAGATTTTGGATGGTTTTGTCACCAGCATCGACACCGAGGCGGATGTACAGATGACAATTGAGGAGCGTCGTGAAAAGTTGCAAAGACTGAATTGTACCCTACAGCTACAACCATTTATAATACGGTGTCGCGATTCTGGAGTTTCATTTGTGGTTTCTGACAGCGTGTTGTATAATTTTAGTTTTCTTCTAGATGCTTTCCTTATTAAAGGTTTATCCTGTGTCATCAGCATCAACAAAGTCAGATCGAGTTTTTTTCTCCTTCTTACGTACATGTTGATTCAGCTGATCGAGACAGTTTGTACTGTTAATTAAGTATTAAATGTTTTTTTTTCGAAGTTGAAATGTGATCGCTTAAGAGCCATTTAGCAGCCGGTTTGTGAAAAACACGCATTGTGTATGCCATCACTAAGTTTTCATGGGTTTCTGTAAAATTGAATTTAAACAAATTTAATATAATTTTTTTTTGAAATTGTAGTTTATGGGAACCAAAGGAAGCTTTGCGATGGCAGCATACACAATACATAGGTAATAAGGTTTTGTTGAATAACTATTGAGTTTATTTTGAATTTAAGTGTTCTGTTTCGATTAATTAGAAAAAGGTGGGTTTTTCACAATTCGTTGCTAAGCGGCTCTTAATAAAATAAATGTTTAAATATATATAGAGATATAATAATGTGCATAGAGATATAATAATATGTGTAGAGATATATTAGAGATAAAATAAATGCAATTTTTTGTTTATAATATATTTTTCTTTTATTTGTAATAATTTGTATCCTCAAATCAGCTCTTGGTTTAGGTAAAGTACTCTATATACTACTATTCCAGGTTATTTCTTGTTCTTCTCCATCCATCCATCCATCAGCCCGTATTCGTCCACTGCTGGACACAGGCCTCCTTGTTCTTCTATATATCAGTAATCTTATTTTTAAGCCTCCTGTGTGTTTTTTTCCTTTCAGTTTTTGATATTGTTTATGTGCGTTCCTGTTATTTCAGTTATTTCCTACAATTCTTTCTACTATGAATCTATGATTTAATCATCTTTTTGTATGCTTTCCTGATACTGTTTCTGTGCTCTCATATTGTTTCAGTTAAATCCTATTATTTGTTTCTACTATTTATCTATGCTCTCGTATTTTAAGGTATGGTTCTTTAAACATTGATAGGTCAATTCACTTCAATTACAGATTTTTACTATTAACATCATTAAACCGAAAAATTGTTTTTGCACTATATAACTCCTCACAAACAAACAAACCATCTTTACAGTTATTATATTAATGGTACAAATAGTTTATTGGCCAATAAATATTTAAGGAGCCACATCGAAGCCTTAAAGTTAAGAGTAAATATAAATGGTAGAAACAAATAATTGGATTTAACTGAAATAATACGAGAGCATATAAAGAGTGCTAGGAAAGCATACAAAAATATGAGGAATTCATAGATTAATAGTAGGAAGAATTGTAGGAAATAAGAGTAAAGCACATAAATAGTATGAGGAAAGCATACAAAAATATGAGGAAATCATAGATTAGTAGTAGGAAGAATCGTAGGATATAAGAGGAAAGCACATAAATAGTATGAGGAAAGCATACAAAAATATGAGGAATTCATAAATTAATAGTAGGAAGAATTGTAGGAAATAAGAGTAAAGCACATAAATAGTATGAGGAAAGCATACAAAAATATGAGGAAATCATAGATTAGTAGTAGGAAGAATCGTAGGATATAAGAGGAAAGCACATAAATAGTATGAGGAAAGCATACAAAAATATGAGGAAATCATAGATTAGTAGTAGGAAGAATCGTAGCATATAAGAGGAAAGCACATAAATAGTATGAGGAAAGCATACAAAAATATGAGGAAATCATAGATTAATAGTAAGAAGAATCGTAGGATATAAGAGGAAAGCACATAAATAGTATGAGAAAAGCATACAAAACTATGAGGAAATCATAGATTAATAGTAGGAATAATCGTAGGAAATGAGAGGAAAGCACATAAAAATATGATGAAAGGATAGAAAAATAGTGGGACAAAATAGTATGAAGCAACTGAAATAAGAGGAAAGTTCTTGAACAGTATCAAGAAAGCATATAAAATATGAGGAAAGCATAGATACATGTACGAATAAGTAAGAGGATATCACATTAACGGTGGTAGGATAGCATAGTATATTACAGTTACGGATTGCATAATTCTGTCTGCTTCCTACTAAAGCCATAGTGACAGTGCATCGTATTATTTCGTTAGCAGCAGCAACAGTAGTTACATCGTATTTTTTGGTGATATCCGTATGCTCCCTACTTTACGTGAAATCATCATTATTTCTGCTGAATTCACTTTATTTTCTAATGACTAGTTTTCTCAGTGTGAGTACAGAGGTATTCGGTTCTTTTCAGTAAGAGTATGAAGTGAAGTGGTATGATGTTCAACTGTCTTTGTTCATACGTTACTTTGTAAAGGCCATTGCTGTGCCTAACAAGCCGTACCAGTTGATCGAAAGATCCTAAGTAATCCTCTAAATAAGCCTTAAATTTAACGCATGTAAATCCCAAAAGAAATGTCAGAGGGTTTTGAAGTATAGGCTGTGAAGTGCAACGCACAGTTCTCGTAGATCCAGCTTTCACCGACAATTATCCATGTATCTCCTTAAACCCACTTTGGTATTCATAATGTGACGACGACGTATTTTACAATATCTCAATAAAAACAAATTCTTTATTCTTTGTCAATGAACAGTCACTCACCAGCAAAATAATGTTATTTTTATAAATTAAACTAAACTTTAAATTATGAAAGCTCTTTGAAAAATTACTCGTTTCTAATCTGGTACAAATTTAAAAGTTCTTTCGCCCAAAATTCTAATGACTTGTACAAAAATAAACTCTTTGCCCAACTAAATCCGCAAGCATACTTAACAAAATCGAGGCCAAACAAGCAATATTTTCTTGTAATCCTCTTCAGCTAACAACGATTTAAGAAGATCGTTGCCCTAAAAAAACCTATTTCTCGTATAAATTTAACGGCTAAAACAAAATACGTCAACTTTAATTTGGGGACTCAAATTATCATTGTTTGGGAGTCATTTAATAACAGTGAACAATGAAAGCGGACCTATGAACAGAACAATTAGTCAAAGACTCTCTCATAGAGAAATAATTGGAAAACTTATTTGCTCGTAGTGCTACCCTCAATTTCAGAAAAAAACACTAATATATTATCAGTGTGCAATATAGAAAGAATAAAAACATAAACACACAATATAGGTACTTGTAGTTATGATGGACCAACCTAACTTTAAACTTACGATATAAGTATTCAAATTTATATATATTAAGGGTGTTAATAAATTGGTCCTTTAACTTCCTAAATACTCGTAGTTAAATATTGTTAATTTTCAGATACTTTCCTATGCGTGTGCTATAGTAAAACCTACCTGTGAATGAAGTTTCAAGTTTCTTAGTCATTTGCAAGTGCCCTATAGGGTTTTCATAGTGATCAATTTGTATATAATTGATTATGTAAAGGGCAACATTTTTTTTTTCTTTAAAATGTGGTAGTGCTATCAAAATATACAGTGTTTTTTAAATGAAACGTTATGTTAAGATAATAATAAAATTCATGTTTCATATTGTTTAACTTGAAATTTACGTATTTATTAACTTTACAATTACAGAATTTACCTTACAATTACGTACAAGATATGGAGCGTGATCGATTGTGAAACTGAACGGGTTAAACTACGTATGTTGTGAATCAATTACTGTGTTGCATGTAGTTCTAATGAGACGACTTGATAATGGATTGTCAATTTACTAGGCACCGATGTATTATTGCACTACATGCAACTGCTTTGAATGTAGATTAGTAGTGTTCTTATTTCGTTAGAAATAAAAAAAGAAAAAAAGCTTTGCTTTGTAGCTTTTTTAATATCACAATTTAAAAAATATATCAAAATATCTAATATACCTAAAATTGTTTGGTTCTATTGTATATATCTTTAAGACGTGATATGTGCTTATCAACGCCCCATTTTTTACAAACCTAACGTTTAAATTGTATTTCTATTGGTCAAACGCTTCTTCGAGACAAAATACTTCCATATTATGTTCATCTACGCTAGCTATGCAAGCACCTTTATAATCAGAATGGTTAATTCATATCCAGTTATGAACTCATAAGCAATATTTTCCGAGTGGCAACTTTATTCATTACGCAGTAATTCTGTTTCTATTTCAGATAGACATCTGTCTCGTTGTCTGCAAACTGAAAACTTCCGAACTAAAGGCTTTGTTGCGGAAAGAAGGAATTTCAACTTTGTATGACAGCGTTCGTGTTAGTTCGTGTTAGTCAGCTGAATAAAATTGTAATAGCATTATTAAATACGAAGCAAAGTTCACTGCTAGTATTCAGAAAGCAATAAATTATCTAGAAAAGAGGGTGTGTATCAACATGACTCAATTGTGCTGTTTTTTAGGTCCTTAAAACGTTTCAAGAATAAAAACGCCTGTCTAGAAATGTTGTACCTAGTATAATGGCAACGAAAAAGCTTAGGACATTTTTGAACAAGCTCGGAGTGAGCTCCTTGAGTAGCAAGTGAAGGGTAAGCGGGAAGAAAGATCCTAGTCAGTTTTTTCAAAAATTGAGTTAATAGTGCCATCTTTTAAAATGTCTGGATAAAAATAATAGAGCGAAAGCAAAAACTTGCAAAAAATTACACAGTCCGCAGAATATCGCTTTTAAAAATAAACCGGACTCAAGAAGCTTAAAAACTTAACTTAAAAAAAGGTCACAATTAGTACAAAAAGTTAAAAAAATTGTCTATGAACTGTGAATATGGGCTGATAGTAAAGTTTGCTTTTGAGCAAAAAAAAACTGTGATTGCAATAATTAACTGTGATAACAACAAGCCCACTAAGCATAGTTCTAAAGAAATGACCTAAGCTAAGCAAGTTTTTTCTACTTATTTCAAATTTACTTTCTGTTGACTATGGTCCCACCTTCCCTCTTACTCTTCAAGTAATTAATGTATATTTCAGAAAAACATAATTGCACTCTATCCATGCATGCCCTTAAATCATTATTACCTACTAGCTTTTGCCCGCGGCTTCGCCCGCGTTGATTTAGTTTTTGTGTACTAATTTTTATAGAGCGTATTTAAATCTGGTTTGGAGTGTTTTTGGTACAATTATTTGATCTCCAGGTAAAGTCTCTTTGGCGGGGCCTATTACCTATTGGTTTTTCTAAATTCATACATGAAGTACCTCTTTATACATTAGAAATTCTGCCCTCAGCTGTTAACACGACCAGGCTGCTAGGTGAGCTCACTCTCGAGCAGGCTACGTAAAACTGGCCGTGCGAAAAGCAGTCCCCCCTAAGATCAATTCCTGCTGTTTTCAGTGACTGACCCTGAGACTTACTAATCGTCATTGCGAAAAGGAAAAAATGGAACCCTAATAGGATCAGAAACAAACATTATAAGTGCTCTCACTCCCTCTGGGAGTCAAGGTGTAGTGCTCGGCCGAAAAACTCACATGCTCGTTATTCGGCCTCGCTAGAAACACACTAATCGGCCTTTGGCCTCGTGGAGCTTAGCTCGGCCTTCTGCCTCGCCAGAGTGCCAAAAAAAGGAACTCACCGATCAAAGTTTTTCCGAAAAAGTATCAAAATCCCTATCAGTTGTCAAAGAATGTCAAATTTGTATATGGCAGCGTAATCAGCGACCCCGAATGCCCCTTGATACCGAGTTTCATGTAAATCGGAATACTTTTTTGGACCTGTGAAAAAACTGTCAAAACCTGACAAATTAATTTTTTTTTGGTGGTGTAGCCCCAGCTTGACCGATCACTATAGTTGAAACCCGAACTCCCTACGCTTATCCGTTCGGGAGATATGGCCGATCAAAATTTTGTAAATTTTTTATTTTCGTTTTTTTTTTACCGGCGTCGTCGTCTAGATCTCGCCGAACCCTTTTCTTAGAGTATCATGAACATGGGAGATACGGGCCTGTAAAGTTTTGACACTTTCGGCAGACCGATCTCGTTGAGACATTTTCCTAGACACCCATCAACATGGGTTTAACTCCAGCCGTTCGGGATATACAGGCAGTCAAAGTTTTGAAATTTAAAAAAAAAAACTTTTTTTGGCACCCCGTGGTCCAACCCACAGGGATGTACCACCTTCCGTTCCAAAGATATTTTGCTGGGATATAGATAGATAGATAGATAGATAGACAGACAGATAGATAGATAGATTTTGGATAGATAGTTTGATATATAGATACCTCAAAAGGAAAAAATGGAACCCTAATAGGATCACTTGTGTGGCTGTCTGTCTGTCCGTCTGTTACAGCCGATTTGCTCTGGCACACATACTTTCAAGAATTTTCAAACTTCAAAATCGATGCCATTTTCGTAATTAACGTCCAAAAAAACCATAAAAACGACACCCATATTGATATTTACACATTTCAAAATTTCAACCCCATCGTACCCCAACAGGAAATGATGTTATTTCACGTTCACTACGTTAGATTTAGAAATCGTTGTTGTTTTCCTAATCAGCGACCCGATAAACCATATAAACGATACCCATGTTGGTTTTCAGACTTGGTCACCCCATTTCTCCCTTTTAGGGGTTGAATTCTGGAAAAGCCCTTTTTCACGTCCACCACGTTGTATTTTAAAATCTTTGTTGTTTTTGTAATCAGCGACCCGATAAACCATACAAACGATACCCATGTTGATTTTCAGACTTTGTCACCCTATTTCCCCCTTTTAGGGGTTGAATTCTGAAAAAACCTGAAACACGTGTTTACTCATTTATGAATAGGAGTACTCCTGTGAAGTCTCGAATAAAATAGTCTAACTAATCTTGTTTCCCCATACAAACTTTGGACCCCCGTTTCACCCCCTTAGGGGTAGAATTTCGAAAAACCCTTTCTTATTCCTTGTTTACATTACAAAGGGAAGCTTTGTGCAAAATTTCAGCTTTCTAGGTTGAAGGGTTTGGGCTGTGCGTTGATGAGTCAGTGAATGAGTCAGTGAATGAATCAGTCAGTCAGGACTTCTCTTTTTATATAATATATATAGATAGATAAATGTATCTATCTAAGCAGACACTTAATCCACCTGCTACAGGGAGCTGGCGCGCAAAATTTCCAAATCATTTGCTCATGATTCATATCAATAGGGATAAAAGTTCAGTTCAATACAAATCGATTTGGTCCAGTCTCTTAAGGTCTACGTCACTGCGTTTTTGCGCTACAGCGCAGCGCTTCAAAGGAAAAACGTAAAAGCGCAAAAACACAGAGACTTGGAACCTTACGTGATTGGACCAAATCTATGAGTTTTAATCTAATTTTAATGCCTATTGATAAGAAATATGAGCAAATCAAAGACCAAAATGCTCGCCAGCACCATAACTAGTACAGAATATAGGCAACGTCAACAGTTTTTGTGCTTTTCCGGCGTCCACTGCTTTTTCATTGTAGTAATTGTGACCATCGTTTGCTTTTTCATTGTAGTAATTGTAACCATCGTACGCTCTTACATTGTAGTAATTGTGACCATCGTTTGCTTTTACATTGTAGTAATTGTGACCATCGTGCGCTCTTACATTGTAGTAATTGTGACCATCGTGCGCTTTTACATTGTTGTAATTGTGACCATCGTGCGCTTTAACATTGTAGTAATTGTGACCATCGTTCGCTTTTTGGCCAAATCTTCTTCTCAATTCTATAGGTATGAAGTGGTAAACCAAATAAAGAAAATTGCTTTTTGATGTGTTCCTGAGACCGAGGGCACAAATAAATTCATTACTTTTTAATATGATTTCTAAAATTAAGATCACACCATAGGTATACCTTATCTAAAAGCTCATTTGCATGTTCTTTGAAGTTTTTTTCCGTGAATTGCCCGGATCCATATAACGAATGTTCTAAAAAGCTTCCTGTTTATCAAAAAAAGAATGGTTGGTCATGTATAAGTAAAAGTTAATTTATTTATATATATAGATAAAATGCATTTTACAAGTTTTCGTAAAATTTTTAGTTATGATTTTTATATTATTTTTCTTAATATCATAACGGCGATATTGTATTTGCAATGCGTTATCAAATACTGTGATTATTTTCATATTTTGGTCCATAAGTAAAGCGAAAGGAGTCAGATTTTATTTTTTAGCCTCTATTTAAAATATAATTACTTTTTATAGATAAATTATGTAAGAAAATACAAACGCATATATTTTAAATGTAGTTGGACGGGCGGGCGGACTGCGGAGTTTCACCATATAGTGTTTTTTTATGCCTAGGCATGGAACCCTAAATATTGGACTGCATCCTAAGCACACATATTACATAATAATATTTGATAGATGCTCTTTAGAAGAAAACCATCTTCAAAAAGTTATACACAACAACACTTTAGTAGGTACCACAAATATTTATTTTTTATTTGGCTACCGTTTCTGTTTTATATATCGGACAAATGGTATACAAAACTTCAAATTTATACTCGTACACATAAACTAGGAGCTCATAGAAAAAGGAAAGGGGTAGACCATTTCTCTTAAGAGAACGACACTGTAGGCAAAGTAGAGGGAGCATAAAACAATATTGTTATAGAGCAGCAAAGCTTGCGGACATGTGGTAGAGGGGATTTGCATTTATATAGACTGAGGTTGGTTGAATATCCTCTCTTGGGTACACTAGGTTGGTTTATATTTTGACTAGTAGTGTGAGAAAGGGTCCCATAGGGACTGAATAAATATTGTTCTAAAAGTTTAAAATGCATTGTATTTTTGTGTCTGAAAAAACTACCATGCTGACGACTCACATAATTTTTGACTTATGGATTAAAAATTCATAAAAAATATTCATGGGAGAAATGTACTTTACCTGAGGTTTCTTTTTATAATTCTACTCAATAAATCCAGTTGTTTTTGTGAATAAACAAATATCCAGTATACTTTAAAACTTTTTATTTCATAGACATGAAAAAAGCATTAGCTACCATAATTTTTGAACAAACTAGCGTTCTTAACTGTAATGTCAGTGCCCTGCTTTCTTGGTGGTGACCACATTTAAAAATTATTTGTATATTAAACATTCGAGACCTCTCGCCGAGAGGTCTCACCGAGACCAGGCGAGACGAGAGCAGCTCTGCACATTCTCGCCTGGCACAGTTCTACGTTAACGCTCATACAAGATGGGTGTGTCGGAAACATATGATACTCTTGCATGATGCGCTACTCTACAGTTGCAATTTACTTGTTGACCTTGAAAGAAATGTTATTAACCTCTCTGTTGTTTGTTCACGGATCAAAACAATTGATTTCATTACTAAATTTTATTCAACCACCTTTGTGGCGGAATAGTATAGAGCTCGCCTGCTAACCCAGTGGTCGTGGGTTCAATTCCCGCTGTGCGCATTGTTTGTGTTTGGTCTGCGTGGTTCGGAAGGAACGTGAAGCTGTTCATCCATTTATTCCGGAAGTAAGGCAATAGGGCTCACCCACCACCCATTACGTTTAGGAAGCAACAATCAGCAGCTAAAAGCTGGTGTTCTGAATATGGACACTTTTTTCACACCTTCGGGGATTCACGTCGTGACGATAATATAGTCTGTGGGTACAAAACAAAACAAATAATTACTTATATATTTTTTTGGCCATATACCTACACTAGGTTAAGAGACGATTATTATTATTACTTATTTAATTAAAATATATAACATTACAGCATAATACTAACACGTTATACATTTCAAACACGATGGAATAAGCGAAGGTTTAGAAAACAGAATATCCTTATTTCTTAACAACTTTAAATTTAAGTGGTTTTGGAAACAAAAATCTGATAGTCGTCCATACAAATAATTTTGACCATGTAACCAAAACTGAAATTGCAAAAAAGAAAACAACATAATTTTTAGTCGAGTAGGTATTTAAATTTTCTATAGGACAGCTGTTTTAAATAAAAATAAAATACGTGCATCTTCTGCGGTTACTGTCAGTCAACCGATAAGACGAGGATGTGGAGGGACAACACGAGACTGCACAAGAACCCTTTGATCTCGGGCATTTTAAAAACACAAAATTGAGACATAGCGAATACACGAGACAAGACGAACATAGGCGAAAATTGCCTCTACATTCTCGTACTCGGCAAGACTCTCGCCGAAAATGTAGAGCGGCCTTATTACCGTACTTAAAATAGAGCAGAAACAAATACTTAAAGTAAAAAAATGCAACTTTTTCGAAGTTTATTGTATTCCCCATATTTTTTTTAATGGGTTAATTTTTTTTCCGCAGATAGAAACTATAGTAACACGTATTCTGTGGAAATTTCAACTCGCTACCTACTACGGCTGAAGCTGGAGATGTGACAGACGGACGGACAGACGTACAACCGAGGCTTAGTCCCGTTTGACACCCTTCAGCTACGGAACCCTAAAAAGGTTTAGTGTAATTCGAAACTTCTCAAAAAAATACCCTGTTAAGAAAACTGTAACAAACATGAAATCTGTCCTATAAAAGTGACATAAAGCTATAAACTCTTATCAAGGACTGGGTCTGTGCAATAAAACTCTTTCCGGGATAATTTAGAATCTATTTGACGACGGTGATGGGCGGGCGAGTACAGATAGCATCTGTTCGGGTCGCCGGGTGATTTGACAACTTTCAACAGCCAGTTTCGAGATGATTTTTGTTGATTGTATTTTAAGGCTCTTGATACGTAGTAAATGTAACAAAATTATATTATACATTCTAATTCTAAAAATAATATTGTACACTATATATATTTCAGATTTTTTGATTGCGTATTAGTTAACACAATTTTAGTATAAAAAACATATACCTATTTTAAAACAGATAAGAAACATCAATTTTACGTTTCTCTGTAAATCATTTGATGTATTTAATGAATATAAATGTATATGTACTGATATTGAGAGAACATTAAAGAGGAAAAATCTACTTTATTTTTATTACAAAGAAAATTATAAATAAATATTCACGAAGTGTAAATCTGACGCGGTGTCAGAGGTTATTTTAAGTGTGACTGTCATTTGAACACTTTGAAACACATTCGTGATGATTTTTGCGACCAAACCTTATTAATTTGATTTAATATTTATAAAAATATTGTTTATCTAGTCCCATGCTACAATACAATACAATATAGCTTTTTTTTAACACCACAAAAGAAAAAGAATACAATAAATTGAACTTAAAAATAGGAGTACAAAGGGTAAGTACAAATAGGTGGTGTTATCGCTTAAAGCGATCTCTTCCAAACAACCTCTAGGTGGAATGAAAATAACATTAAGATTGCTGAAGAGGCGGTGTACATATAAAATAAGGTATATAAAGTAGAAGCCAAATTATATAAATAATAATACATACTATTTATATAATTTGGCTTCTACTTTTTTCAAACAAAATAAATACATTTTACATAAATTCATTTAAACAATGAAATATAAAAGCTCTGAATACAAAATATGTTGCAGAAGAGTTAGAGTGACAAGTAATATTCCTTGACTAATGCTACATTATGATAATTAAAATATTAAAACATAAAACATCACAAATGTTTATAATAAGTTTGACTTTGTGCATTGTAATTATGTACAAATGCAATAAAGAACTTTAAACTTTGAACTACATAGAGACAATAGCAATTGTTTAAATATATGAAACTATAACTATAGTTCTCAACCGCGCCAAAAGTGCCTGCGTGGCCTGGAACCTATCTGCAAAATTTCAAGTTCGTAGGTTCGGTTTCAGAGGTTTCGTGTCGAGTGTGTGAAAAAACCTTGCCTTTATACGTCGTCGGCACATCGCAGAATTGGGCATTCAATGATATACATAAACATGTCATAATTTTGTTAAAAACTAAAACGATTGCCTCGCTCAACTTTGCTTAGCTCAGCTACCCAAATTGATCAAGCTCAGCCCCTACAGTTTGCACGGGTGCCTGTGCTTTGTAACAGCGGGCGAGGGCTGCCCTCCCTCCGCACCTCCGGCTTTTTATATACACTGTAGTTGTAATAACCGCAAAACTTTGTGGAGTCGATGTGCACTGGTTCGGTTTTGGAACATATTGGAACTATTTTAGGAAAGAGGGGTGCGCTTCGCTCACCATCACATACATTTTTGACTTTTTGTTTATTGAGGAATATAATACAATAATATCGACCATGTTCACAGCGGTAAATGGAACATTACCCCAATTTGACATCTTAAAAAGACACGTGACACGGCGCGAGCGATGCTCGGTTGATATTGGCTGGCTGCGTGCCCCCCCCCCCCCCTCCCTTCCGTGCTCCGCGGGGAAGAACAACGTTTGCGTTGTCAGCCGTTTTCATTATCAAAAAAAAATGCATCCAATCCTTATTAAAATTAACCGATTTAAAAATGAATGCAACTTACAATTACAATACCGAAAATGGTTTTCTTAGATGAAAACAAATAGTCCATAAAAATTATTTGAAGTCTCTCGGTTCACAATATTAGATGCCAAATCATTACTTTTAACCAACCTATAATTTAAGTTTGCTTTCATAATTTTTATGTTACTTTGATTTCGCTGCCATTTTTTGAATATTAAGATTGCGAATTTTAAGGCTTATCTAAATTTAAAATGAAAAAAATAATTATTGGTTAATTACTGAAAAGATTGAAATCCATTTTCTTGAAATAACCTTAAATATAATTTATCATTTCGCAACTCAGTTGTTTATTTTACACATGCAAAAAGGTTAATGTTCAACCATTTTGTTTGGACCTTTTTTCCTTGTAAATTTTAGCTTAAATTAAGCTGTTTTAACAGAACTGAATTGTTAATTTTACAAAAGCACCAAGTACCAGACAAAAAAAACAGTTTAGCAACAGTTACAAGAGTATTAAGGTACAATGTATTAAAGTTTATCTGTAGGAAATACAAGCGCATTCGATTTAATCTACTTAGTCGGCTTGCAAGTGTACATCCGTGGGATTCTTGATGATACAAGTATGGGAGTGGTATCAATCTCTTCGTTATGATATGGAGAATCAGTAATTTGATGGTGGACAATGACCACTCGTGTCAGATTGAAGTTATAAGCAAAAAACAAAATGGCCGCCGCTCTGCCGTAGGTGATACTGGTTTCTTATGTTTATCTCGTAAAATACAGTATTTACGACAAAGTGATCTATTATAAAAGTATTCAATATTAAATTCTACACAAAACATGTTCCTACAATATTTTGTGTACGGCTGACCCTTAACATAGAAATTCTGTTTTTAAGATTCAATTCTCTGAATTAGTACCAAGATATTAAGAAGTAACTATAACGGCCATGTTGCAACTTTTAGTTATGAGGAATGTACACTAATAGTTTATTATATGCATAAACGTATTCTGAAAGACATTATCATACCTTCAAAATAATTGGATTTTCTATAAGAGTGAAGTTACTTGGAATTTTTTAATTAAATTTTTCTAACTTCACTTTATGGAAAATACAGTTATTTTTTAGCTACCATAATGTCATTAACAATACGTTTATGCATCAATTAAACTTTTCCTAGTCATTGTTCTTTGCTAAATGTTGTCTATTGGCCGTTATAATATTACAATTTCGGAGAATCGACCCTTAAATAAGGAATTTATGATTTTATTTTCCAAAAAGTGCAAAGAATGTTGTTTATATTTTTTATTTGTTAATAGATAAATGCTAAGTTTTCAATTGTATCACATTATCCAAGACATTATTAGACTTCAAAGTAACAAATACCAAATATAGTTTATGAATTACAATCTCCATCATCATAAACCTCGTCTTCACTTTCTATTAGCTGATTCATTGCATTCATCTAAGTATGTCTTCTGTATCCTTAGAGTTTTCACATACTTCTGGATCACCTTTACATCTACACATTTCTATGCACTTTAGTCCATACATAAGACAGGTGCATGGTGGACAACAGCGACGTAGGGAGCACGTGCAACTACAAAGCTCTGCCATAAGATCTGGAACACATGGTGAGGTGCACGCCATTGGTTCAAATGTTCCTCCAACGTAAGTCCATCTGAAACTGAGTGGTGATGGTATGACCGGGTTTGGTTGGATATCTTGATTCCACTCAAGGGCCTGAAGATGAGCTCTCAACAGTGCAGGAGTTAGAGCAGCTTTTGTTGGTGGAAGATTTTCATCTTTACATTGTTTTTTTGTGATAAGCCACCATCGCACATCTCCAATCTCAGTCATTGTAGTTATTGGACTGTCACTGGGATTACTCAAGACTTCTGCTCTCCCTGGATTTCATGCCTTATCTGGTTCAGATGTCACTGGGTCATTTGCCAGTAAAGGGAAGCTTAAGTGGTGGAAAACATTCAATTCCGTCAATGATGATTTACTAGAGGCCTTAGCAAAGCTTGGTACAACACCCACTCTTCTAGACGATGCTAGAAATGCTTTGGAGTCTTTAGTTTGTCAATTATGTATTCCAAAAACTACAATGACTAAGATTGGAGATGTGCGATGGTGGCTTTTCACAAAAAAACAATGTCAAGATTAAAAACTTCCACGAACAAAAGCTGCTCTAACTCCTGCACTGTTGAGAGCTCATCTTCAGGCCCTTGAGTGGAATCAAGATATCCAACCAAACCTGGTCATACCATCACCACTCAGTTTCGGATGGACTTACGTTGGAGGAACATTTGAACCAATCGCATGCACCTCACCTTGTGTTCCAGATCTTATGGCAGAGCTTTGTAGTTGCACGTGCTCCCTACGTCGCTGTTGTCCACCATGCACCTGTCTTATGTATGGACTAAAGTGCACAGAAATGTGTAGATGTGAAGGTGATCCAGAAGTATGTGAAAACTCTAAGGATACAGAAGACATAGATGAATGCAATGAATCAGCTGTAGAAAGTGAAGACGAGGTTTATGATGATGGAGATTGTAATTGATAAACTATATTTAGTATTTGTTACTTTGAAGTCTAATAATGTCTTGGATAATGTGATACAATTGAAAACTTTGCATTTATTTATTAACAAATAAAAAATACAAACGACATACTTTGCACTTTTTGGGAAATAAAATCATAAATTCCTTATTTAAGGGTCGATTCTCCGAAATTGTAATATTATAACGGCCAATAGACAACATTTAGCAAAGAACAATGACTACGAAAAGTTTAATTAATGCATAAACGTATTGTTAATGACATTATAGTAGCTTAAAAATAACTGTATTTTCCATAAAGTGAAGTTAGAAAAATTTAATTAAAAAATTCTATGTAACTTCACTCTTATAAAAAATCCAATTATTTTGAAGGTATCATAATGTCTTTCAGAATACGTTTATGCATATAATAAACTATTAGTGTACATTCCTCACAACTAAAAGTTGAAACATGGCCGTTATAGTTATTTCTTAATATCTTGGTATTAATTCAGAGAATTGAATCTTAAATACAGAATTTCTATGTTAAGGGTCAGCCGTACACAAAATATCGTAGAACATGTTTTGTGTAGAATTTAATACTGAATACTTTTATAATAGATCACTTTGCCGTAAATACTGTATTTTACGAGATAAACATAAAAAACCAGTATCATCTACGGCAGAGCGGCGGCCATTTTGTTTTTTGCTTATAACTTCAATCTGACACGAGTGGTCATTATCCACCATCCAATTACTGTTTCTCCATGTTATAACGAAGAGATTGATACCACTCCCATACTTGTATCATCAAGAATCCCACGGGACATAGTATTTGTACACTTGCAGGCGCACTAACTCAAGAAGATGTAGTCAATAACGGATATTGAATGGACCTTGAATAGTGTATATACTGTATAATAAGTAAAAGTGTATATATATATAACCTAGCTTTGTTATATACGTTATATAGCTTTGTTGCTTTTAAAAACTGGGTACCAATATAATACACAGCCATTTTGTTTTATTATATGCCCAGTAAAAGTAGCTGCATGTTTTATATTTTAGTTGCCCGGAAAATTATAAGCCAATATTATATAGAAATAGCCTTAGCGCATCGGCTGCAAAATATATAGCGAGGGAAATCGGCGATTTAAAATTCACCACCACTTTTTCACCTCTCAAATACAAGAGTCGACGCGGGAAACGGGCCGCAAGCAATATGTATGCAAATGTGTATCGTGGTTGTTTGTTGCAAGGATTACCATTCGCCTTTTAGTTCCGTTAGATAAATTGGTTAACACTTGGACCAAGTTTCCCGGGTACAGTAGGTGGGTTGAAAATTATACTTTAACCTTTTGACGCTCATAAAATTTGCGGCAAAGTAAAACAACGTTCTTTGGCATTTTTCTCTTTATTGTAGTCACAATAAACAGAAAATATATTCAATCTACACCCAAACTACAATAACTTAATTACAACATTAAAAGCGTATACTCGTAAGTACCTAAATTATTTGTCCGATGTTATAATATTACATTATGGCACCGCGATTATGCGCTGTGATTGGCCCAACTTATTGTAACACCACTATAAAGCCAATCAGCAGCAACGACGAAAAGATAAGGCTGGGTCAGGCATCGCAAAGACGCACCTGGACGGCAATTCTGGCACATGCGACAATTTGCGAAGGCCAAAGGCGAATGATTTTTAGAAGCTCTGCACAGAAACGAATCAAGCTTCTAAAATAAAACCCTTTTGCACGGATTCATCAACATGTTTTACATGTCTTTTAGGCAGTATGGTATTATCATCACAAGGCATTCCGCGTCTATCGCTCGTTCAAGTGACACGTCTGTGAGTTACTTAACTGTTAAAAATAGGTATCTACCTTCGAAGTGAGATGGCAAAGTGTGACAAATGTAACAAAAATATTACGGCAAAATCACCAGCCCTAGAATGTAACAAGTGTGATAAGATTGTACATTTCGGCACTCAATGTTCTGGACTAACCAAAAAACAGGTGACTGCTTTACGCAACACTGAAAACATAGAGTGGTCCTGTTCGGAATGCCACGAGAACTCCCCAAAGCGCAAGTCCATTATCCGAGATGATGACGACGACGATGATGATGAAGACGATGATGATGGATCTGTAAAAGCTTCTTCCGTAGATATCAAAAGAATTGTACGGGAAGTGTACAAGGAAGAAGAAAAAACATTAAAAAAGGAGATACGAGAGATTAAAAACTCGGTGGACTTTTACTGCAGCAAAGTATATGAGTTTGTCCTAAGCATGGAAGCATTTAAGGAGAAAATAAAAAGTCTAGAAAACTCTAATGTAGCCCTCAAGAACAAAAACACGAATTTGGAAACAAAGATAGGAGCGCTAGAGCAAAGAATGAATGAAATTGAACAGCAGCAGCTTTGTGAACAACTCGAAATAGCTAATGTCCCTTCTGCAGAGAACGAAGATATTACCAAAACAGTATCCATAATAGCTGAACAAATAAACACAAATATTACCGATGTGAAGGTAGTTAGCAGAATGCCAACTCGCGATGGACAGCCGGGACTGATTAAAATGAAGATGACGGACCAAGAGGCGCGAGACCGCTGGCTGATGGCTGCAAAAAATAAGAAGCTTGTCGTTTCAGATATTGTGAAATCAACATCAGAGTCAACTGGTAAAATTAAAATTTTTATCCGTGAAACTCTTTCACCATATAATAAGATGCTGCTATGGACTACAAAGCAGGAGTTAAAACCAACCTTTAAGTATATCTGGCTCAAAAATGGAAAGATATTACTGCGAAAAGATGACAAGCAAAAGGTCATAACAATAAGATCCATGGACGACATCAAAAATTTAAGTTGCTAATTATTTTTATTACTTTCATATTTCGAATTATAAACTTCCATTTCGTATTCTGAACTGCTACAATGGCTCAATTTGATAAGATACACTCAAACGTCTGCGAAATTTATAATTGCATAACTGTTACTAATTTTCTAAATTGTATTCCCCAAAAACATAACACCCTAACCTGCATATACGTAAATATACGTTCCACTATCGAAAACTTTAAAAACATCTAATACCTAAATTATTAATTAGTATGCCTAATAACTTAAAAGAGTCAATTATTCCTAATAACATTAAAATCAAATTAAAACCGTACTTTTTAAATATTTTATCACCGTAGGTATACATAACTATAATTATATATTACGTTTATTTATGTATAGACACAAAATACACGCCCCTAAAACTATTTGATTATATCTTTTTAAAATTAAAAAGTCGTAATTAAAATCATAATAAAACATAAAACATCTGTATACAGTAACCCTGCTATTCAGTCCATTCACTAACTGGACTAATTCTTGAATAACATTTTAGGTTAAAAATTATCTGCAATCCAAAATAGCTTTTAAAAAATTGTAGCTAAAGACTACATTAATTAGTAATAAAGTCACTCCATAAGTTTGTAGCCTATTGTTAATGTGGGTACTATTGACTCACTCGCATAGTTGCGATAAGCGACTAAAGATATTACGTAAGTATGTAAAATATCCTAATAATTAAGAAAAGTCAATTGTTGTGTGTAAATTTGTAAAACATTACAAATCTTAAAATTAGTCTATACTTACTTGTATTTTATTTAACAATCTAGATGTGTTAAGTTGGATTATGTTTGTTTTTAGATAAGACGGGAATCTCGGTGTACATATAAACCCTGACAGGTTTTTGATACACCTTTATGCTATAAAATGTATTTTTTTGGTTATAAAATAAATAAATAAATAAATAAATAAAATAATTTATCCCGCGATTAACGAAGTCGTATAAAACTTAAAGAGTGTAAAAAATATTGCGAGAAGAGCCGCCCTGGTATTTATAAACGTGTCTTATTTTTCGAGGACTATTAAATGGATAACGAGAACTATGTAACTTAAATATATGTAAAGAATAAAAAAAAAACAAAAATACTACAATTGATTTTTTAAACGTTGTAACGTACAAGTGAAAAATTAAAATCAAATTACCCGGGCAAAAGATGGTATTCCAATATTATATTTAAAAAAATATTTGTGCTTTTTATAGATCGCTTCAAAGTAATTCCACTTTCCCACCAAATACATAAATGTGAAAAAACACCGGTAAAGTGAGAGTAGGACTCGCACCCTGAGGGTTCCGTACCATTTAAATAGATAAATATACTTAAATAACAGAAATCACAAACTTACCACTACCAACAAATTGTATGAAACAAAACTGCAACTGGTTGAGTATTCGGGGACGAAACCCTTAAAAATTCCTAACAACTTTGATAAATACGTTTATTCTCTACTCAATGAGCTTTAAGAAACACGCTAGGGTAAAGAAAAATATTTTTTTTCGACTGCATTTTCATGTTTGAGGCCCCCAATGAAAAATAATTTTATTACATTTTCAATGTTCGGTATTGGGTCACTTTACACAACATATCAAAATTGCAGGTCTCTATCTTATTCCGTCTAAAAGCCGTCTAGAGACCCGTGATATATGGACGGACTGATTTTGATTTTAATAGCCTCATGCCCGCGGTTTCACCCCCGCGCATGTATTAGAATTCAATGAGAGTCTCGTACATACCGTTTAAAACTCAAATTTTATTCCACGTAGTTATAAATGACAAACTAACCTAAGGTGTCAAACCTACGATCTATTTAATTATATATATATCCAAAGGGTTTAATTGAGGTTGTCCCTAATAACTTCTACGAGGGGCGTTCATTATAAAGTGATAATGAGGTACAAACTCTGTGGAACCGAAAAAAGAAAATACTGGGTGGTAAAACTCGAATATTTATTAGATTTTTAAAAAGAAAATAATTTGATTAACTTTTGTTTTTAAAATTGGAAGTAAAAATATTTACTTAATTATTTTACTACTTCCGTTTAAAGCCACTAAACTGTTACTCAAATTGTTAATTGAAAATATTTTCCAGCAAAACACAACAAGCTTCTTCCAGCCTATCAGTCTAGTTGAACCCCTTTAATTCACTTCCAGTGCATTAAGCAAACAAGCGAAAACATTACGCCTAATGCCCTACACTATTTTGGCAAATTACATGAGTCGTTTAATCCAAACTACTGTTTGAGCACGATTCTGGAATTTACCACGCCGTTTTCGATTGCCATCTCTTTCTTGTTCTTGGTGTCAGAAAGGGTCAGAAGTAATTTGTTTGGAAGGAATTTGGCGGTTTTGCAAAAATGTGGTTATTTGTGAAGTTATGTGTAAACACACAATGTAATTGTAGAAGCCTGAAATTCTTTTCATAATGACCAGGTTAGAATGAATTTAGTAGTTGTTTAGCAGTTGTGTATTGGTAAAAATGTTTGCTAAAAATTTCTTCATATTGTGCAAATGTCGTTGATATTGTGGTTCAATTTTTATATTATGAAACTGTCATTAGTTTTAGCACTATCAAATCAACACGGTTTTTCTAAAACGAAAATTCATTTTTATTTCTCGCAACAATTTCATATTTACGACACAAAGTTTACGAGTGGGCTTTTTCTTTTTTCGGTCCCTTCTTTTACAACTTGGTCCAAGTTAGAAATATTAACGTGTAAGATAAATATTTATAATAAGATATAGGCACAACGTGTAACAGAAAGTGTGGACATATTCAGTCAGCTTATTAGCTGACCTAGCCTGAAATCTCGAACAAAAATTTGCTTTTCTATACATTTGGGCTGAGCGGAATTGCATATTTCTATGAAACAGTTGTATAAACGAATAAAACACTCATAACAATTTAAACTAAATAATTCTAAATTGAAATCATCTAGCAATGAAACATATAAAAATTTACAAGGGCATTATAAATGAAATAAATTTATTTATGTAATATGGGTACATTAAATACACTTATTATAGGTCAGGTTTAATGTACAACAGTTAAAAAAATACTTAATGTTATAAGGGGAAATAAAATAAAATAAAATAATTGGCTTACTTAGATTAATTAGTATTATATACTCAACAAAATAAAAAAAAAATAAAAAAATGTGAGGCAATAAATACAAAAATGTTGTTATAAAAATAAGTAAATATAATTACGTTAAATAAATAAATATTATGTCTAAACCCGCCAATTCAATTAGTCTTCCTTAGAAGAGTGGCCAAACTTAGCAAGAACATGTCTTTTCTTTTTTAAAAACCATTTTTATTTTAGAAGAAAGGTACTTATACTAAAATTATCTGAAGTAATAAAAAATACGAGACAGGAGAAATTCACATGATAAGAAAATGATATATCTTTGTCTACCTGTTTCATATAGTCCACCACCTTTTACAGTCACCTCATCAGTTTATCTTATAAGGCATCATAAATTACTAAAATATATTAATTATTATTACAATTAATTATTACTCCATGCTTCATTATCGTCCAGATACTTAATTATTGATTATGAAATGAAATGAAATATGTTTATTTGAGTAATATAGATATATCAGATACATCTATTACAGGTCGGTTTTAATGTAATATAATTAAATAATCTATGTCTATAGGTAATAGTTTTATATAATTATTAATAATATGGGGATATTATATATAATAGTTTTCATTTTTTGCACGTCATTTTTAGACATGGTTGTAGTATAAAATTATTTTCTTTGTTAGTTACAATTTGAAAAAGGCCCTAGAAAATGCTTTACAGCGAAACCGGTCGGGCGTAATAAAGTTTTACTGTATATGTGGATAAGTACAAGTGTTTTTTTAAACAATGTTTTGTAAATTCCACCAAGTGCCAACAATCACTAGCATCTACTAATAATATGGGGAAATACACAAGGAAATAATAAAGGTTAGGGTTACCATAGACTAATTAGTCTGTGGGGTTACTTAAAGTTACACTACACTTTACAGATATTAAGACATAAACAGCGCGTCAGTAAGTTACTAACTTATCCCACACACGTTACGTCACGTAAGTCACAAAGTTCGGATGCCGCATAAAATGTGCATTAGTCTGAACAAATAAACGCTTTAATCCGCCTTATATTTGAAGCTGAGCCGAGGTTGTGTTGGGATAGAGTTTATAATAATATACGTGTATGTTTCTGTCTGCTAGTGATGAGAATTGCTTTGATTTTAATGTAATTTTTCACGGGTGTTAGAAACGTTTGTGCATTAGAATATTGACATTGAAACGGTTAGGCAAAAGCTGAAAACAAAAAGTAAATATCTACTTCCTATAACTTTTCTGTAATGCGTATGTACATTAACAATGTGGGTTTGATACTTCAACAAGTTCAAACATCATTACCATTTTTGTGTTGTGGAAATATTTCTGATGTTCTATATTTATTATGTAAATTTACATTACTGTAATTTTGTGATTTTTTTTTTATCCACAATGAGCTTACGCTTGGCCATTACTGCGCCTGATGTATAGCATCAATAAGACCTAGGATGAAGAGCGCCCGCCCCGAAACTGGGAGAGTGATTCCTGGGACTCCCGCAAAAATCTACGGAAGTCGGGAACAGACGAACTACGCAACTACCTGTTACCACTCCGCCAGTTTATTATCGGCTAATACTATTTATATTTCTTTACTTTCAGATATTTTGTTTTGTTCAACCCTACCAACGAAAAAAAAAAACGATAGAAATCTGTTGTTACGTTCACGGAGAAAAAATATTGTAACGATACTACCAGATAGTTTTGTAAAAAATACCTGGTTAACAAAAACAGAATTATGTTATGTTAACTTGAACTAGATACATTAGATTGTTCAAGTAAACTGAATAATAAATATAGACGTCACATAAAGTACAGTGTTTTCTGTTTAAATGAACTATATTCAGGTTAACGGAACCAGAATATGTTCTCAGTGTTAGACGAATCCGTTTCTTACAAGCCGACAGGTTAAGAGAGGGGCTCGAGAGGGGCTCGATCGGGTTCGGTAAAGATATTATTTCCATTATACACTGAGCACTTCAAATAGGTATATTTAGTGTCTCCAAAGAAATTGATATTTTTACTACACTCCTGCCAAAGAAAACTTGCAAAATTTTTAAACTTTAAACAACCAAAGTACAAACAACAGGACAATATTTCTGAAAAAAAAAATGTTTCATATCTGCTTGAGTACAACATTAGTTTTATGTTTATTTTAATACATAAGTTTTATGCTTATTTATTTATTTTTCTTTCATTATTTTAAACAAAATCTTTTATAAATTGGTTATTATGTTTTTTTTTTCTGAAAACTCTCCCGAGTCAAATTTTAGTTTCTGTTTGCTCCGGTAATTAGCCGTGTTTTCTGCAGCAATCTTTCTGTATTCCAGAAATCTTTTCTAAAATGTAATATTTTCAATTTCAGCTTTGATGATTCCGATCAATACACACCCAACCAACACGATAGTAAAAATTGCAGCTAATCTTATATCTTGAAGATCTATATATGAAATTGCAACTCTGCTAAGAAGTTATAATTGAGCTTTTGTTCCTCAAGTACTCTGTAGTAAGTTATAGTTCGTAAATATACGTAATTTAATCTGCTCAAAAGCCTTGCTACAACGTGTGGACGCAATTTTGCTCTTTATATCTAGAACAGAGAAAATAGCAACTTAAGTTTATTAATTTCACTCATATGGTTTAAAACATATTATAGTGAAATTGTGATTATTAGCACTTTGGCTTACAAATGGGTGAAAATTGAAACCAATGAGCGCATCTCGTCGTTGGCATATTTATAGTACTGAGATGGCTCGCCGGGCCTCGCCCGCCCCACCTGCCTCTCCACACACACATATAGCTATATATATATGTATTGGCGCCTATACATACATACACATCCACATCCGTGCAGGTTCTAACCATGGAAGTCTAGACTCGGACTTGACTATTGAATTACTTTTCCCATTGTGTCTGAACTGATACCATGTTATTGATATCGGATATATATTAATCGATTAAGTTAATATACTATTATTTACTTGATTCAAGATATCTAAGCAATAAAAGGAAAGGTTAAGAAGAGATAAACACAGGCATATGCTTTAAAGACTCTACTAATTT
This sequence comes from Ypsolopha sequella, assembly GCA_934047225.1. Lineage (NCBI taxonomy): Eukaryota > Metazoa > Arthropoda > Insecta > Lepidoptera > Ypsolophidae > Ypsolopha > Ypsolopha sequella. The sequence goes on from OW203987.1 coordinate 29,428,348, forward strand.
AATAAATCTTTTATCGTTGATCTCGAAATGGCCCAAAATGAATTTAATAAAGGGGAAAGACAACGACTACAAAAAACCCCTTTGGCCTTATTATCTATAGTTTATCTAGTACATAAGAATTACATTTTTAAGACAACTATACATTTATTTCTTTGAACGACTTCAAGATTCAGAATCGAACTGAATCATTCTTTGTATAACAATATATGTATTAAACAAGCCTACTTGTTTACATCACCAGTGAGACAATATTTACGCTACCAACACACAACAATAAATTTATTTCTTTAAACGATTTCAAGATTCAGAGTCGAACTGAACTCTCTCTGTATAACAATATTACTTGTTTACATCACCAGTATAGAACATATTGCATAACTGGGACATGATCACTGTGTCTTTCTTTATAAATAAATAATCCGTCGGTTCGAACGACAGATTGGCACAGGTCTATTAAACCGAGCTCTCTCCCTTGTATAACAAATATGTATAAACAATCCCCACTTGTTTATATCATCAGAGACAATATGAACGTAAGTATCTACTAACGAGTCGCCTCTGTCAGCTTTGTCTCAAAAGAATTTTTAGAGCAATAAAGAACACATAAATAATTTGTCAGAGCATGCAATTTTTATGTTGCTTAAATGTCCGATTATATTAGACATGTATCGGAATCTCTGTACATTTCGTTAAATGTTAAATAACATTGCGTTCTCTAACAAATACAAGGTTTATATCGGTAAATATACAATATTGTGGAATATAGTTTCAACCCCTCGCTTTTAACTACTTTGCTCGAAAATGGAGCCAATATTCCATAGATAACGTTATGTTACCACTTAACTTGAATTTTAATAGTTAGAAAAATTCAATCACAATATCTTTTTTTAACCGAAGGTTTTATGTATGTACTTAGCTTTATTTCGTGATCCCCGCGTCGATCTCGGCACAACATTTACTTGCTTTAGCTTTAGCTTGTCAACAATTTTGATTTAAAATTTCACAATAAATAAAATTAGACAAACAATTATATTTGTTTATCTCTTGGACAAATCAGTGTCCTCTCCTTTACGTGTCAAAACCTCGACTAACCCTCTCTCCTTTTCTCATTTTACAACAAAGCTTCCCAAATATATCTTAACAACTAATTAATCTACTTTCACTCTTATCACTGCACTTATAATGTCTAATTTCACTTAAGCACCGCTCCGCTATTATCGACTTCGACGCACGCCCATGCCTATGACGTCACGTTCTCTTGATTTGTGATTGGCTGGTCAAACGATGACGCAATCGTCACCATTTTTAGCACGCTTTCTCCCGATCCAGGAATTCCCACCAAACAGCTAGGCCTTCTCCAACTGTAGTCAGCACAAATCTAGGTTTCAAACCCAAACCCTTGCCTTTGCGCAATAATCCACCTCGATCTCTTCTTTGGCTGTAATTAGAAGATAAATTCCCAGTACAATATCATTTGTCCTCGAACAAATTTATCCTTAGAATTTGAGTTGTTAAAGCCCAAATTCACACAATAATCAAAAAACGTTGTCTACTACACTCCGCCTGCTTCCGTGATCCACATCTGTGTTGCATATCTCATTTAAACGCTGCCTATGCGTATGTGAACAAAAAATAATTATTGACAACTGACCCACCCGTAGTGCAGGCACTAATTTATGACTTCGTTCTTAGGAATAGCAAATTTATCCTTTTATTTTTCTTTAAAATACTTATTTCACTTTCGTGGTGCTTTATGAATGTGTGTGTGCAAAGAATTTGCATGCCATCACAGTACCTGATAAAATTTAATGTTTATTCACATTTTTTTGGATAATTAAACATTATTTGACGTCTTACAGACTAATTTTAAAACTTTTTGATCTTGTAAAACTTGTTTTTCTAACATTTTTCAACAAGAATATATATTTATCGTCTATGATTTAAGTAAATTTTAATCAAAATATACATTAAATAGAAGGTGCGTGAAAAAACTTGAATGAAAACACATCTATTATTGCCAGTAAAGTTATGTTCCCACATATTTGTCGATACACTTACATGGAAAACTAGAAGAATACTTATTTCACTTTCGTGGTGCTTTATGAATGTGTGTGTGCAAAGAATTTGCATGCCATCACAGTACCTGATAAAATTTAATGTTTATTCACATTTTTTTGGATAATTAAACATTATTTGACGTCTTACAGACTAATTTTAAAACTTTTTGATCTTGTAAAACTTGTTTTTCTAACATTTTTCAACAAGAATATATATTTATCGTCTATGATTTAAGTAAATTTTAATCAAAATATACATTAAATAGAAGGTGCGTGAAAAAACTTGAATGAAAACACATCTATTATTGCCAGTAAAGTTATGTTCCCACATATTTGTCGATACACTTACATGGAAAACTAGAAGAAACCCACCACCTTAAACCAATTTAATTTCCAAAAAGGTTTCATAATATCATAAAAAAAACTGATGACGTACTAGGAAGAAAATACTTATAAAATATCAAATGCCCAAAATGAGCACCGCACAAGACCCTAATGAATGAATTAAACAATAATTTCGTTCACTAAATCGATCACTGGTTAAGGGTGCTTAAGCAGTGAAAATAGCAGTTAAGGGTGCTTAAGGAGTAGGAAATAAATTGTAAGAAATTACAAGCGCTATTATGCAACTCTACTGAATCTATTAAATAGGCTCTATAAGGCGTCCCCTTAGAGTCATAGCAGCTGCAGAAGGGTTGCATAGTGCGCTATGCTGCTGCCTTTTGCAGCTTCTAACTGTAATTTTGTAATAAAAACAACGTTTTGTGCTGGTACTTCCAGTTTCTTTTTTTTTTCAAGAAGGCTCTTACTCTGTTTTTGTGGTATTTGTTGTGTTGGCACGTTATTTTATGACTATAAAATAAATGACACATCATGATATTATATTTATATGTTTGAAGAATTTAAGAAAAATTTTGGCCACTATTATCGCAGTAATTAAATACTTTTTAAGTGGTTGTCAAATAAACCTACGCAAACACTTGCTTTGAACGCTTGACCTCAGTCTGACGCTAATTTATTTTATCCAATGGGGATTTCAAAAACATGTATGAGACCTTGAACATAATTTAATTGAATTTCTAATTCAATATTCGGTTTGAAGTCAAAATTCTATACAAAATATCCAAATTTTAAATCTATAACTCATTTCATTTACGAGTTAGAGACCCGTGACATCCGGACAGACGGACGAGCTAACAGCAGAGTGACATTATAGGACCCTTGGCCCTTTGGGTACGAAACCCTAAAAAAATTCACCGAAGTAAGGAAAAGTTCAGTGCTTCATTTTTTCCGCGTATAATCTTTCTTGCCGTAACGCATGGATTTTAGTCTTTAGATATAATCTTGAACGCGTGGCGAACACATTACCGGGAATAAAAGTATCCATGTGCTTACATCCGACAAACTCGTAGCGCTTACATCCGACACACTCGTAGCGCTTACATCCGACACACTCGTAGCGCTTACATCCGACACACTCGTAGCGCTTATATCCGACACACTCGTAGCGCTTACATCCGACACACTCGTAGCACAGAGTGCCAAACATTTAAATCCGTTCAGCCGTTTGTGCATGACTGGTTACAAAAATCACATTTAAATTATTGCTAGCGGACGCCGCGACTTCGTCCGCGTGGATTTGTGGTATAAACAGCCCGTTGTACCCGTCAAGAACGCATTTTCTAAACAAAAGTTTACACCTCGTTTCATCAATTATGTGGTGAATGTAGAAAAATCCTATGGTCTAGATTTCATTTTTCCATCTTCAGCGGTCTTCAGTGCTATGCGTCAGTCAGTCAATCAGTCAGATAATAATAACTATAAAGTGGGATATAATAGATGAGGTGAAATTTAATCCAATACTCGAATTTATACTGGAGACTCGGCTAGTGATCAGGAGCAATGTTAAATAACTTGCTTTCGTACTGCCTATATTAGGAATTGTATTTGAAGTTCGTACGGGAACAAAACTTTTTCTTCTGGTTTTCAAGAAAAAGGCTCCTTGAAGCTTGTTCCTGGTCACTAACCGAGTCTCCAGTATAAATTCGGGTGGTTGATTAAATGTCACCTTGTATGCCATGTTAACTGTAGTATTATGTTTTAAAACATATATTATTATGTTCACTGTGTAACGGGGTGAGCAATGTCTGTCTAATTACCTACAGATCTAATAATTTCACACGGATTATACACGTAAATATACCGTATGCATTTCAAACATAAACTAGAACTCCAACATTTCATAGTACAGTACAACCGGTGTAGAGGTCATAATCGTACAAAAAGGTATAACTTAGCGAGTGGCCAAAGTATGTGTGAAGATGATAGTGTGTTATATCATATATCGGAGATTTGCTAGCCTTTCTAAAAAAGGGTATTGCATAATTATGCAAAGAGTACGTATATTGATTAAGCTATAAAATGTCTTATGGGAATTGAAGGCTGACTGATGTAAGTTTTTGCCTGTGTGGATTTTGTTTTCTCTATACTCCTTTTGAGGTATTCGCTTTGTTCCTAGGAAGTAGCAGTAGACTGTGCGAGACACAACTCAACACTCGCTTTGTTCCTAGGAAGTAGCATTATACTGTGCGTAGACTATGCGAGACACAACCCAACACTCGCTGTGTTCCTAGGAAGTAGCAGTAAACTGTGCGAGACACCACCCAACACTCGCTTTGTTCCTAGGAAGTACTAGTAGACTGTGTGAGACACAATGATACAACCCATCACACGTTTGAAACGTTTTTGAACTTTATCATTGAAAATTATTTTTTGATCGATGCTGATAAGGAAGCGTTTTCAGTGAAATGAGATTATCGATTTCTAAAAATTTAATGTTGTAAAGTTATATGAAAGAATAAAATGTCGAAAGAAGTAAAGTGACAAGAGCTACAAACGTATATAGTTCTTTTTAGAAATCGACATATTTTTGAAAAATCATAAAAACCCATTAAAACGTTATCTTGGTTGGTTTTGGTTTTCTTTAATGGCACCTTTAAAAGTTTTATTTCATTGTTTTCTTATTATTTCTTTCAGCATGGTCCAGAAAAAGGATGGTTTTTGGAATTTGAAAATTTCTTAATAAATAATATACAAGGTGATCACTTATCGAGCCTCCAGTATGAATTTGGACGATGATCAAAAAGTCACCTTGTATATTGAGATACGAAGCTTCAAAGACGATCCAGTCACGCCGTGCACCGCATGCAGATTGGCGATTACTAGGCTCAAAAATTATAAGATCTATGTACCAGGCGCATAGAGAAACACAAAGCTTTCTCTTTGATAACGGATAATCTATACAGGCACGTAGAATGTCAAAAGTGACAGATGTCAAAATTAACAGTTGCTGAAAGTTAAAGATGTCAAAAGTGAAAGATAATGAAAGTGAAACATATCAAAAGTGGCAGATATCAAAAGTGACAGTTGTCAAAATCGACAGATGTCAACAGTGACAGATGTCAAATATAACAGACGTCAAAAGTGACAGATATCAATGGAAAGATGTCAAAAGTGATAAAATGGACAGATATCCAAAGTGACAAATTTCAAGTGACAGATGGCAATAGTGACAGATATCAAGTTACATATTTTGCCTGGCAGAAGTCAAAAGTGACAGATAGCAAAAGTGAGAAAAGTCAAAAGATAAAAAAAAAAATCATATTTACAGATGTCAAAAGTGACATAATTATGTTAAAAGTTACATTTGTCGATAGGGATGGAAGTCAAAAAAGAGATATGTGAATAGTGATAGAAGTTATAAAAATAACAAAAAAGCTATTCCCTGTTCTCCCCTAGAACACCGTTCAGAAGAACTTTTTTATATATTACATAGACGACAAAGTATGTATGTTATTATCCAATTAGGAAAGATTCTTCATAATAAGGATGTTTTGTTAAGCTTCACAATATTAGAATATTCACATAAAAAAGGCCTACAAAAATTCAAAAGTAATTTAAATAAACAAAAACTACCTATTAAGCTGTCAGCACCACTTCAAAGAAAAATTCAATGTTTTCAGAGTCCGGAACGTGCCAAAGAGACAGACAAAAAACAATGAGATTTTGTAACAAAAGTAATTGTTTTACTCAAAACTGTTACGGGCTTGCTGAATTTGAAATTCTCGTAGGCAAAATAGAGGCTCACGGAACTTTTTGAGCATTCGCAGGGAGATCGGGGAATCGAACTGATCAGAAAATGTTACAAACATTTATTTTAAAAAGTGAATCTATCTATTTTAGTTAGAATTGTATATAAAGATTAGTTAGATGCCATGTTAATTCTTAAGAAATAATTAAGTTACTTCCATCGTAGGCCCTTCTAATGTTTAACAATCATTAAATTGCCACATGTTTTCTAAGAACTAAAGAATGCAATTTTTCCTCAGTTCCTCTGACAGCAGTATTAGGTATGAAGAGATCATCAAATATATGTAATATTGGATTAGCCCAGATAAACAATGGGACAGACTTAGGTAAACAAAAGTTTTAGATGAATCCATCATAAATGAGTGAGGTTGTACGGACTTTGTCCACACACTTAGATTATCTTAACATTTTTTAATAATTATTTCCTATTGACATAGTTTACTTAAGTCAAGGTTGCTAACACAGCGCCCGCAAGTATTGAGGACAAGTTTAAGTACTTTCCGGATGACGAAATACAATCAATACTGCCAGCGACACATAATTAAGCCTAAAATATTGCAGAAACGTCAGTTGGTTTCGTGCGACTCATGCACATCAACATATTTACAACATAACATTTTATATTCCTTTTTCTATTGTTATAACATTACAGTGTAACATTTATATTTAAATAATTAGACATTATTAACAGAAAAACAATTTATTTCCACTATTATTTTGCCAAAGCACCCTGGGCTAGTGGTTACGGTCGGCCGTCTCGTTCGGATCACGAGTACCTTCTGTAAGGGACAGCTAGTCCGACATTAGTCCCTACCCTTACAGAGGTCATACCAATATTTTAAAAGTAACAAAAAAAAATAAAATAAAAACTGATTACTTTTTCTTTTCGGCCTCAAGATCCGTTGAAACCTCTCTCCCAGGGCTATCAAAGGCAAAAAACGACAATAGGCCAATTAAACTTTGTACGAGCAGGACTGTGAAAGCAAATTGTAACCAACTACTATTTATTTTGTGTCTTTTTTAGGGTTCTGTAGTACTTACAAGGTACAAAAGGAACCTTTATGGTGAGACTCTGTTGTCCATCCATCCGTATGTTGTGCCGGCAATGTGTGTGTTCAAAAATTAAGGAATGGTGCGTTTTCAAAACTGTGTTTTGGTGAAAAAAAAGAAGTAATCGAGAAAGGTCGCTTCTTACCGGAAACTTAACACTTATTGGTAAGTGTTAAGGCTTTTATATTTGTTGTCTAGCTTGTGTCAAAAGTGTGTGCACGCTACTGATAAAGAGCTTATAACATTGGCTTAGCTAGTAGGTATAAAATTGCAAGGTGATAATATAATAATGAGTAAATTGTACACTCTGAAGTTAAAAACAAAGGCAAAAAATAACTACTTGTCAAAAACTGTCTGACGGTCGGATAGCTCGCCGTTTACATGACAACGCTTCGGTGTAGAGCGGATAAGAAGCGCAGTTATTGCTTCCGCCTGACAAACAAATGACAAACATCCTTGCTGCCTCGTCGTCGCTACTTTGTTTTTTATATTTATTGCTTTTAATTACAAAGCTCTCTGTTTTAATATAAGTGGACTAAAGAGGCTATATGAACTTTATGTTTGTCACTGTTACTCCCAGAAAAAAAACGTGCAGTGTGACATAGGCGGATTAAGGGCGAAAGAGAAAAAGTATGTTTTTTTATTTGAATAATTAATAACTAAAATCGCTTGCTCAATTTCCAAAGTCAAAAGTCAAAACATCAGTTTCAAAGTTAAAAGTCAAAACATAAGTTTCAAAGTTAAAACCCATCTAATTAAATATGATTAAGTTCTGTACATGATCCCTATTCGTCAAAGGTAGAGAAAAGGTGTGTTAGAAGCATTTACCTCACATACTGAAGCCTAAACTACCATTTTTAGAATTTTCATCTCACTGTCTGTCTGTATGTATGTTCCATTTTAACTTAAGAACTACTTAACGGATTTTGATGCAGTTTTCTTTTTACCGCTCATCATTGTACCATTGTGTCGCTTAATTTGTTCTGTGGTAGTGATATACAACATAGTATATCTTATACCTAAAGGGTGTAGATAAAATAACCGCCAGCCCGAAAACGGAGCATAGATTGAATTAAGGGACGGAGCTACGTGTGAAAGGCTAGTTGATCAATAAAGCTCACAAAAAAATAATGATATTTATATTCTTTATTCATACATAAATAAAAATATAATTTTCCCTCTGGCCATCCTAAATCAGAACTGAATTTTATTTGTTTATGTTATTAAAAATCTCAAGCCTTAGTAGCTTAGAATTTTTTTATCGTCTCTTAAGAATAGTGAAATTTGTCTTTGAACTTTTCTTTCTTTACCACAACCGAAAGCAATCCTAAAGTAATATAATACCAAAAAAATTCGTAAACAAGTTTATTATTTAAAATACTTACGTTACGAGACTTTGTAAAATAAACTTAGGCTTAAATATAACGAGGCTAGACGGTCACTTTGGAACTACCAAAAGATTCTTTACTTTTTTATTTTTATTTTTTTATTTGCGGTGTTAGAGGCCATTAGTAACCTTTATTCTGTGAAAATTTTAACTGACTACCTAAAACGGCTAAATCTGTAGACCTCTGTGACAGACGGGCGGACAGACAGACAGACCGACAGACAGACAACGAAGGCTTATTAATAGGGCTCCTTTTGCACCCTTCGGGTACGGAACCGTAAAAATATATAATACTTACACCACCTCTGTGCCTGACTGCTTGCCTGCTTACCCAGAGGTCATGGGTTCAATTGGAGAGGATTTAGTAAGTAACGTTGTTGGTCCATTTGTGCCCGAACTACAGCAATATCACTCACCACCAATCATGTTTGGGACGTTATAATCGTCAGTGAAAAGTAGGAGTACCAAGTATGTGACTTGAATTTCACATTTCACACTTGGGAACATCTCTGACACCCCCTCGGGGATTCATGTCGTGACGATATGTTATGTTATGTGTTAATGTTACTGCAACTCGTAAAAAGATATAGTCTCAAGAAATATATTCTCGAGATAAAATTGTACCCGTTTCAGACATCCATGTTTCATGAGGAACCTTTTAAACTTTTAAAATGCTACCGGTGTTCGTTTCATACAATGCAGAAAGAAATCTTAAAATACTGGACCCGTTTGCCGGCTTAGTTTTGGGGACACTCTCGTCATGCCATTTGTATCTGTTACTTTAACTATTCTTCTGAAATTACACAAGAAGCAAATTTGTACATAATACTTACATTCCGTATTCAAATGCTGCCGATGCAGAAAGCACAAGAGAACAAAAAATGTATATGTCACAACATGAATCCCCGAGGGGGTTTTAGAGGTGTTCCGAGTGCGAACTGTGAAATGCAAGTCACAGTCCACACTCGGTACACCCGTGTTTCACTGACAATTATTACGTCCCAATGTGATGGGTGGTGAGCTCTATCGCCGTACTTTAGGCACCAATACTCGTTTTAGGGCACGCAGGATTTCTCACGATGTTTTCCTTCGCCGGTTAAGCAAGTGGTAAAAACAAATACTATGCACATAAATTCCGAAAAACTGTAACGGATCAGGATATCAAAATTGAGTTTCCAGCGTTCTAAGCCGGAGATACTGCCGCTATATAAAAAAAAAAGTTACAAAATATTAGTTACAAATGTGATTTTAGCACAAGAAGCAGGTTAGGTAAGTATTTAAAAATCAATGCCTTACCTTTGAGTTAATTTTGTAAAATCCCTAGCTGGAACATGAGATTTATTTGTGGGCCTTTTACTTATCTTTGAATTGGTTGGCAACTGGGTGCCTATCATCAAAAACATAGAAATACTATCGAATTCCGATTGTCTAAGGATATGTTTGCACTTGAAGGGATGTCACATTTCGTAAATAGTTAAATACCGAGCATACCCACTGAAAGCAATTTAAATATCATACTCATACTCATACTCATTTATTCATAATTTATCATTACATGTCTAACATTATTATTACATTATTTCAATAGTATTACATTATTATTAAATTATTATTACATTATTAAAAAATTAAAGTAGGACTATATTTCAGTATAGTATTATATTTCAACAATACAGTTTTTATGTAACATCATCCGATAGGTATTCTTTTACAGAATAGTATGCTTTTTCTAAAAGAAATGCTTTGACTTTGCTTACAAATGTTCGCAACGTAGGCACTTTTTTAATGTGATCGGGTAGCTTGTTAAACAAAGACGGAGCTATGCAGTGCAAGGAGTTACCTGTCTTGCTGAGACGATGCTTAACGGCATGTAGGTCATTCGGTCTGCGAGAGGGGTAACGACGGTCACCAGATTCGAAGTTACGAAATTCGGCAGAGTTCTGCTTTACATATTTCAGCACCTCCAAAATAAATAAACTAGGTACCGTCAGGATACCCAGCTCTATAAAATAGGGTCGTGCATGCATGTCAACAGGAACTCGTGCGATTCGTCGCACTGCACGCTTTTGAATTCTGAACGGTCTATCACAATCCGCAGCCTGTCCCCACAGGTCTATGCCGTAAGTAAGTAAAGAATGGAAGTATCCGTAATAGGCAGTAAGCAAGTGTTCTTTAGACAATGTGGGAGACAGTCGCGAGAGACCATAGTACGCAGAATTCAATTTGGCCCAGAGTGCGTCAATGTGTTCCGACCACTGGAGACCTTCATCGAAGGTGAAACCCACGAAGCGGGCTGACTTAACGACAGGTAGCGGGATGTCTCCCACCACGAGCGGTACCCGCTGCGCATTGACCGACTGGCGCAGAGTGAACTTTATTATTTGAGTTTTCTCCAAATTCAGTTGCATGCCGTTGGCCGTAAACCATCCAGTTAGCTCATTGATAATTGAGACCAGGTTTTTGTTCAGATCGTCATCATCCTTACCTTCTACGAGAGCACATATGTCATCGGCATACATAACCATCTTCGCCACTCTCGACACATTAGGAAGATCGTTCATAAGGATGTTGAAGATTGTATTACCCACATTGGATCCCTGAGGCACTGATCTATCACCCACGATACCAGGCTGTGAAGTCTCACCGTCCACTTCCGTGATCTGCGACCTATCAGCGAGAAATGAATTAAGAAGATCGAGCACTTGACCGCGAATACCGTAGTGTTCTAACTTTGCAGCGATAAGTTTGTGGTCGACTAGGTCAAACGCACGCGACAGGTCACAAAAGACGGCGGCGACACGACGCCGACGCTCGAGAGGGTCAAGCACGTCGCGCAGGAGACGGCGCGCGCAGCACGCAGTGGAGCGGCCTGATCGGTATGCATATTGCTGTTCACTGAGTGATGGCGACAAAAATCCAAGGAGTCGCTGACATAGACCCATTTCAAAAATATTGGAAGGGGCCGGGACAACAGCTATTGGTCTATACCTTTTCATTTCAGTCTTACTACCTTTACCTTTATATACCGGAGCTACTTTAATTTGTTTTAGTGACGAAGGATAGATCCCATTACAAGCACTGTTATTAAATAATTCGCATAAAAGAGATAAGACATTGTCTGGTATTTGATGTAGTAGGTCGCACGGAAATCCGTAAATGTCTTTAGTGGCTTTTTTCTTTATTTTGTTTATTATTGTATGTAGTTATAAAAGTGTGAATGGTACCAGAAACATGGATTTCGATTGTGAAGGGGTGCTGTTCTTAAGAATTGCTAGTGCTGAACTAATGTTAGGGCGCAGCGGTGTGTCACGTACAATAGACAGATAGTAGTCATTCAACTTGTCAGCAAGGTCACGAGCCGCGCAAGCGCCGGTCACGTTCGGCCCCACTACACTTTTCTGCAATATGGATAGCGGGCTCCTGCCCTTGCCCTTACATGTTTCCATCTTTATAGCATTCCAGAGAGCTCGGGACATGTTCGAAGCACATGCTATTGAATTGCTTATAAAATTACGACGGTTTTCACGCAAAGCTAAATTAAACTTACTTTTAAATTTTAGGAAAAATTGTTTGATGTCATCATTCTGTGGATATTTGTCTTTGTACATTTGTATTAAGGATAAAAATTGAAATTTTGATTCTAGGTCTTGGGTTTTCCATGAAATGTCATTAGTTTTTTCTGGGACCTTTTTTAAAGGACAGTGAAAATGAAATATTTTAATAATTATTGTAATTAGTTTATCAAAATTTGAAATTGTAATGTCATTGAAAAATTCTAAGTTATTATTTTGAATATAATCAAGAAATAAAGCTAGTTTGTTTACCGAAGTGATTCGTTTACTTACATGTCTGATCTCCTTTATTTTCGAAGGTAATGTAATCTGCACAATCACGCCCTTGTGGTCGGATAAGGGGGGCTCGACCGGTAAGGCTTGGAAGCTGTTGCTGTTATCCAAATCCGTGTAAGCATGATCTAGGCACGTCGAAGACTCACCCTGCACACGCGTCGGGAACCAAACCTTCGATCAGTTTTTATCTATGTGTTTGATTAAAAGCACCAGTTGGTAACTGATTTCAAAGATACATAAAAGGCCCACTCGTCAGAATCCCTAATGCATACCCGTCTTTGTACTGTCGTGGGTAAAGATAATTTTATTTTAAAAACGTTTCAGTGACTGCAACGAGAACAGCCCCAAGAGGCAGCAAGCAAACTTTCTTTGTTGTTTTTTCATACCATGCGTTCAGCTGTTTCCTAATAACTAAACTTCAATTGCAGGTGTTTGTTTACAAGAAACATTATTTTGTATAATAATGTTATCAGTGTGTTATTAGAAACTTCTACAAAGGAAATAAAATGCACTTGTATTTTTTTTTCACAATCGGTGATCATGCATGGTTGCAATCTTTGCGATTAATAAAGGAAATTTGATAAATCATGAAACTTAATTCATTATCTTTGTCTCTGATTCAATCCAAAAAATGTTAAATCTTGAATTAATAGAGCGTGACGCGTTAAACATGAAATTACTTTATACCATCTGAAACTCATCATACCGTCACACAGGAAAATTTTAGTAAGTTAAGATTCAAACTGCACTCTTACTTTGGTAAGTAAAGTTTTTCTTGGGAGCATTAAGCTTCTTCCTTAAACGGTCGAATTGTTATTGCTGCAAACCAACTGGTCTCCAGTGTAAATGTAGAAACGGCTTAAAGCTTTTCTGTGCAACCTTTGTTACAGGAATAATATGGTAGAATAAAAAATACACAAATATTTGTTATATACGAATGTAGACACGTTTCATTTAAAGTTAGTTAAGATAAAGATTTACTAATAATAAAATTTTATTGATGCATACAAACCCCGATACACAATAAACGTCATGTGTCGCGACAATAAAAAGGACCCCCAACTCAGCGTATGAAACAGTTTTTACCGCAGTAACATCCCGCAACGCTGTTATTCTGCTAGGGCCTGCAGTTGATACACGAGCACAGAAACAGTGCGCTGCATCCGAATAAAATAGATGTACCTATATTAGTATTTATTAATATATTATATTTTATTTTAAATAAACATTTATATCGTGTATTGTATGTATATTATTTAAAATGTGAATTTATTTGTGTAGATACTGATAATAAGAATATTTTTGCCCAATAAAAGTAGGTACTTCAAACACATTTTTTTTTAAATTCATTTATTCATAATTTTACACTATTTTATTACATGGTGAATAGTATCAATAAACTCACATCAGTTTGTCCTGATACTACAATTCGTGAATAATACTCATATTCGTGCATGAGATATGTCCACAAAAGTAGAAACAAATAAATACTGATACTGATAGCTACCTGCATACATATTATAATTATACAATAGATGACGAGAGAAATTGTTTGTCGAACGGCTGCTACTGCAATGTTACGTAGTTGTTACAAAAATAAGTAAAGACAAATGAAACAATTTAGTCGATCTTGAGTCTTGACTTCATGTAAATAGGAATTAAATTTAATTAAATGCTTAATTTTTCTTTTTGTCTATGACGTCCGCCACGGTTTTTTTTTTCTTTTTCAAGCATTCGGAGTGCATACGCCTGGGCCGAGCGTACGCCAAGCGGCCTGCCGCACCCTGGTCTGTTAGACCCTACTAAATAACGAATCCTTTCGGCCGTGCCGTTGTCACCACGGAGCCTTATTGGGAATGGTTACAGAAAGTTGCAGTACTTTTATCTCAAGACGGTGCTGGCGGCGACGACGACGGCGGGTCAGGTTTGTTTGTAGTAGTGTGTCAATTATACGTTGCTGAAGTGTGCCGGTGTGCGTGAGCATTATAGCGTAACTTGCTTCACAAAATATTTACTCCGAATAACTAGCGAAAACAGGCGCACGCACACATATACGCGTACGTACGACAATCTCAAAGATACTCGGGTGAATGCCACAATACGAAATTCTGCCGAGATCATCGTACGTACGCGTCTATGCATGTGTGCGTCTGTTTTCGCTCCGTCGCCGCGTCGTCGAGTCAGTCTTCTGGTTTTATCTATTTTGTGCTTCCGTGCTCACGCACACTTATACGCTCAGCAACTTATACGTACACGAACGTGCACAGACAACTAAATACTACCAAGCCTGACCCACCGTCGTCGTGAGATAAAGTATTAATAGTCATTCGTCCGCTTAGAGCAATTTAACTTCGTCCGTTACTGACTTCAGTTGATTTTAAAGAGGTGTGTCAGGATCAAAGTCGATGGAAATCTGTGGTCTATGTCTACCTTTCCGATAGGCAGCGTAGTTATATTAATTTACATTTATCGAACGCAATGGTTTTTCTAACTTTTGTGCACATTTGTAATATAATATTGAAAATACTAGGGTCCCAGTTCTAAGTGAAATGACAAATACTTCTGTACCTACCTACCTTAATTTTCATATAAAGCAGTATTTTTAAATGAGGTTTTCCTGCAACTTGATGTCGTAGTTTCAGGAACGTTTCTAAGGATTTCTTCTGTGATGTTGAAAGCTTTTGTTTTAAAAGTCTTTGCTTGAGTTTTTATATTTAACTGACTCCATCCATAGGCAGATGCTTCTTTTGTGTTATTTTTACCACGCTTTGTTTCGAGCAATGTAGAATCATTTGTTTTAAAGGTTTAACTGTAAAAAAAGTTAAATAGAGTTGACTATTAGTTCTGTGTTCACTCTGAAAAGAGATTCTTAATTCTAATATTTACTTAGTAAACGTCTTAAACGTAGTTCAAGTCTTAAAATATTTTTATTTTCGCATTCACACGGTCATTGAACCTGGCCGTATACAGGTTGCTTGGTAATTCGACCTATTCCTTTAAAGGGGTTATACTAGGGATCATTTCCAACAAATAATGCCTGTCAAGTAGGGGTCGCAAATGATAATTTTTTTTCAAGTAAAACACGTCGGTATTTCAAAAATTACAAAATAAAAAAGGTTTTCTTTCCACTTAAGACCTTTTAATTCTGAGATTATGGGATTTCAGGGCACGTTTTTTTTTATAAATGATCACTTATCAATCATTGATCAGAAATACAGAAATATAATAAATAAGTGCTGATAGAGGAAAAGTTAGTTTTTAAATTTTTGGTTTATGGCTGAAAATTTGAAAAATAATACAAAAGCCTTCGTAACGCGGAGACCATTCATTTTCGACATCTAGTTGATTGGACTTAATTCGTTGGAAATGATCTTTAGTATAACCCCTATCAAGGAATAGGTCGAATTACCAAGCATTCTGTATAAATTGTCGATTTTTTTTCTTTACAGTTGTCAGACTGGTCCTTCTACGTGTTTCTGGTATTTAGCCAATTTTCATGGCGTCCCCCTTTCTCAAAATATACTTACGTTCTTGAGAAAGTGAGACGGTGTGGATAGTTGTTTAATTTATTGATGTCAGAAAAATGTTTAAGTGGTATTCTTACTTTTGAAAATGAAGTTCATTTCATAGGGTAAAGTAAAAACATGGCAAAAAAAGCATATCGTGATGACATACGGTGTATATGACTTGCTCAAAAATTAAAACACAAATGCTCTACTGATCTTACGGAACCACTTCCATAGAAAATCTATTCAAAAAAGCGAATTAATAATATTGTCGTACTACAGGCACAAATGCACGCTTTTTTGGATATGAAGGTTTACCTTACAGTGTTTCCTTTGACTTCTGGTCGCGTATTTAGAAGTAAGTATACAAATATTATGCAATAATATAAATTCAGAAAAAATATTGTTGCATGTTCAAATAGCAAGATTTCAAACCAAAGTCTCTTCTAAAGAGACTGGCTTCCTCTTGACTGAGCTAGCACTGCTTCATATTTTTAGTATAGGTTCCTTAAATTTATGAAATGTGTTTGTACCGCGATCATATATCATAAATTTATTATTTATTTTATTTATTATTTACTACACAATCTTTACAGGCAATCTTTACCTAATGCGATAACAAATTATATTTAAAGCAGTTTTTGCGAACTCAGTCAGAGAACAACTAAACAAATCGGTATCTGTAAGGTTGTCGATTCTGTTGAAAAGATTGAGTGCCTTTACAACAGGTGAATCTTTAAGAACATTAGTGCGCGCATGCTGCACGCAAAACAACTTTTCTCGCGCGAAGATAATTATCCGGCACAAACAGCTTCAAGGACGCTAGCAACCGTGGATTGAACAATATACCTCGCAAAACTTTAAAAAGATAAATTAGTAGCGCCAGGTCTCTCCTCACTTCCAACTTATTATTAAATGGTTCCGTTAAAACTAAAGGGTCGTTCTGAAGGAGTTTGATGAGAGGATGATGATAATACTTATGAAAAAATGGTCAAACGTTTGGAAAACTCCGTATTAAAGAAGAATTCAAAAGAAACCTACTTATTACGAAAGGTAAGTACATAACAAAATAATTAAAATAAAATATTACATTAGTAATCCAACGCGAAGTTGTAAACTACAGGTGCGAACTCCCATTAATCTCGGGCGTGCAGAAAGCAGCCAGATCCTTCTCTGCCATAATTACCAGCTATGAGGAATTGGTTCACCGAGAATATTATTTGTTGAGATAAGGGAATTTCTTGAAAAAGATGCATCGGGTTTGTATCCATGAGTTACATATACAATCTCACAGATACTCGTATATGTCATTATCTGATTACGTCATGACGAAATATCGTTATTTAGTAATCTATATAGTTTAATCTAAAAGTGAGTGTCCCATTACTTTCAATAGATGGACCACAATTACTGTTTTTTTATACATACATGGGCTTACATACGGGGTGTCAATAACACCTAAGATGAAGAGCGCTTGCCCTAAAACTGGGAGGGTAACATAAGGCGAGGCACTAATCAGTCTTTTCAGGTACTTTCCCTAAGAGGAGTGTCTTTTCAAAAGGGCCTATTTGACATATTAAAAAAAAAAAGCTTTTTATTGCATATTCTTTTGGAGGTTGAATTGCATGATTTTTCCAAATATAAACATGCTAAAAGGCCTATTTTCTTACTAATTTTATGTCAAAAGCTTGTGATTCTGTTCAAAAGGGACTAGATTTGGTCTTTAAGAATATGTTTCAAAATTTCTGTACAATAAGGGTTATTATTCATACTTGTTCAACATTATTTCAACTTGTTCATACTTGGTCACATCAAAAAGAACTCATGCCGGGCTCGACTGTGGAGGTACCACCATCTTACTTGGAGGCCCCCTCGAAGTAATTCGGGGGAGAGTAATAGGACAGCTCACAGTAAAAAAACCAGGACGCCCACCATGCCTGGGACCGATGTATGGCAGTATATCCATCCCTAACAGCCGGGCCTTATATGGAACAGACTGGTGACGGGCAGCGGCGTCAATGGTGTGAGGGTTCCGGCACCGCGCTTGTCAGGTAGCACGACCGGAGGGTACCCGGTCTTTCCACCAGTCGTGCAACTGGACAAGATACAATTAAACAGTGACCTAATTGTAACCTAATAGATGGTAAAAGGTTCTGAAGAAAACTTCGAGGTACTTTACAATTAAGTGTATTTAATTTTATCAAAAACAAAAGACTACTTTTCACAAGCCAAAGGTGTTACGGAAAAATTATACTTAGTTACAAGCAATTGGCCAAGACCTTCATTTGGCATATATCTTGCCAAGACATTACTAAAACCTTAAGTACCTTTAAATAATTGTTTCAGGAACCGCCTTAACATCAGGTAGTAATATTACATTGGAATTAGTATTGCCAAGACAAAAATAAAACATTTAAGTGATAACTAGATATGTTAGTTACCGCCTTAACCACAGGTAACTAGTTTACATGGAAACTTGTGAAATTACATTAAAAAAACTTTAAGGTTAACAAAACTTGAAAACATACAAGGGAATTAATTTCCAAAAATAAAATCTAGGTCAGGGGAGCCGTAGATCCTACAAACAATAAATATTTGTCGAACATACTCTTTAAACCAAATCGTCTGGTACACCATTCAGTTCTACCAGGGAAAAAAAATTATTACGGAACATAAAATTTTACGGTTTGGATTATTCGGTGAAACAGGAAGAAGAATTTACCCTTGGTTACTAATAGGACACATAACTAAGTGTCCTGAAAACATACCGTCCTAGGTATCTTAATTGTGTGTGGTTAAAAGTAAAAATTCCAACACATACTTGAGTTTCTCCAATAATCACCACAGGAAATGACACGCCGTCCGCTGCCCCCTTCAAGGTCAACGATCCTCGTCCACGCAGACAAAGGAACTGCTTACTGCGTACACCACGCGGCGATCATTTCTCTGCCAGCTGGATAAATCACCAACGAGGCAATACAACTTCAAACTTGAAAATCTGGTAAATCTCGAAAACCCTGGAATTAGAAGAGAATAGACAATATTAAAACCTTTACCACACGGAACGATGAGAACAAAATTCCGGTGACTCAAAATACAAAGAAAGCAATACATACCATGATCTGACGATAGTCAGAACTCCCTCCAACCCGACAAAAAAAATTTCTTTTTACACCATCCAAAAGAATATGTATAATCTTCCTGAAATACAAAAACAATATTATAGAACTATTCCACACAAATGAATAATTAACCAAATTGAACACGAAAACCCACCTATATTATTAAAAACACAACTCCTGTTGGCACAACCGCCATTAAAATAAAAATACACTCAACACGAGCTGTCGGCAAAAGCTCCGGCCGACAAATGAACGAGAAAAAAAAAACCTCGGGAATTGCAGCAGACACGCGATTATCTTCATGTCTAGAAAAGAGGGTAAACCGCAATTTACCATCAAGCAAAACTATGACGCGTAACTTTTTTGTGATAACCGCAACTACAAAATTTGCAATGCTACAATACCCCCTCCCGAAGAATAAGAGGTGCGCCTAGAGCACCGATCGCTGCCCTCAGCGTAAAACCACAACAAAAAACAAAAAATTTTTTTTTTAAAACCCAAAACAAAAAAAACAAATTAACCCCCCCCGATGATTTTATAAAAAAAAACCAACACAAAACAAAAACCTAACAACTAAAGTAGATGCCTGAAAACAGCACACCTACAAACAAAACCAAATAAAAACCAAAGACAAACATAAAACAAGAGAAACAAACATCCGTCAAAACCCAAAACAAAGTCGAACCCACGACAATAAAAACAAAAAACCAAACAAAAGTAACCCTTCCTGCAGGAACAACAAAAGTAGTGCGCTAGTATTCGTAATGATAAAATGCTACCCCCCAGCTATAAAAATAAAACAAATGAAATCATTCAAGAGTTCCGCCTCGGCCCCTCACCATCAACATGACCTGTATCACCGGAATCAACGAACTTAATCGAACTTACCGGAATTAACAAGCCACTCCAGTGAGAGGAAAAAAAAACACCAGGAGACTCAAACGAGTAACTCCCAGACGTCCAGGGATTATCGCCCTCTACAAAAAAAAACCACGGCTACCCTATACCACCAAACGGCAGCGGACAAAAGTGTGCAATGGATCACACCAAAAAAAAACCGAGACCTCTTTGAGCTGGAGTAGGTCACTGTCGAAATTTGACTTCTAACAAAACCGGTCCAGTGTATCCTAGCATACATCACCAACCTTACTTCCATACCTCTCTGCATTCTATCCATTTAAACATAACATCCAAACTTCTTAACGAGCCAGACAATGCTGTCCGTCAGTAACCTTCCAAACAAAATTAGGTATCCCCCCAAATATATTGTTGGGACACTAAAACACTGGCCATGAAATCAAACTCAACTCCCACCCGGGCTCGCGAATGAAACAAAAGTGGAAAAACGGGATCATTACGAATAAAAGTCGCGTCACTAACAAATCCAGCAGGGGAATAAATTTTAAACAAAACACGAATCTCACTAATACGTGAGTCCGTGAAACTAACCAAACCCCTGACAAAAACGTCATAAAATAAAAACTGTTACTCAATTTTAATTGAAGAAAAATCCCCCAAAGCAAACAAAAAAACAAAAATTTAAGTAACTTAAAAAAAACATTACTAAAAATAAAGAAAAAATAGTACCCCCAAAGCAAACAATATTTATTATATGACGGTAAAAAAAACAAAACAAACAAAAAAACCAACCCGATACCTCGGCTCTTGCCTAAAAGCAAGTAAAACAAAACCCGGAACAACTCGAGCAGCGAGCTGAACCACGAACTAACCCCAATAAAATAAATTAAAAAAAACAACTCCAAAACTCGAGAATTGTAAAATTACAACCTCATGCACGAAGCTCAATCCAAAGATTAGTGTAAAATAAACCACAATCACTGTTTTGAGGCTCCATACATCAACAAAAAAAAACAAAACTCCAATTAAACCACAATAAAACAAAAACAAAATAAAATGCCGAGGTATCACAACCAAACACACGAAAAACTGGCTTCCTTGACAGCATCCAAAGACCTAAAACCGTGGATGATGGCGTGTCGGCGCGAATAGTCAACTCGTAAATTAATTTATCCTTTAAGAGGACCAAAAACAATACTTCTTTAGTATCCATTTAAAAAAAATCTGCTTCCTGTTTCTTACAAGTGTAAAATTCTTCAAATTAATTTAGTACCAAAATCACTGAGTGCAAAAAAGAATTTACACAACCAAAAATACAACTCAGTGTAAACTAAATAAAATAAAAAAACAATATAAAAAAAATTTTTGGTACCAAAAAAAAAAAAACAGTGTAAATACACCCTAAGTTGTTACTCACAAAAAATATTTAGCACTTAAGCTACCTTATATGTGCAAAAACACACACTAAACCAAAGTACACAGTACACAAAAAAAAAATTATGTTACACATACCAAAAAAACCGAGTAACAACAAAAAAAATTAAAAAAAAACACTGTTTCACCGAATAACCCTTCGACAAATATTATTATTTAAAAAACGTAAGGGCGCCATTGTCAGCTAGCACGACCGGCGGTACCCGGTCTTTCCACCAGTCGTGCCTCTGAACAAGATATAATTAAACAGTGACCTAATTGTAACCTAATAGATGGTAAAAGGTTCTGAAGAAAACTTCGAGGTACTTTACAATTAAGTGTATTTAATTTTATCAAAAACAAAAGACTACATTTCACAAGCCAAAGGTGTTACGGAAAAATTATACTTAGTTACAAGCAATTGGCCAAGACCTTCATTTGGCATATATCTTGCCAAGACATTACTAAAACCTTAAGTACCTTTAAATAATTGTGTCAGGAACCGCCTTAACATCAGGTAGTAATATTACATTGGAATTAGTATTGCCAAGACAAAAATAAAACATTTAAGTGATAACTAGATGTGTTAGTTACCGCCTTAACCACAGGTAACTAGTTTACATGGAAACTTGTGAAATTACATTAAAAAAACTTTAAGGTTAACAAAACTTGAAAACATACAAGGGAATTAATTTCCAAAAATAAAATCTAGGTCAGGGGAGCCGTAGATCCTACAAACAATAAATATTTGTCGAACATACTCTTTAAACCAAATCGTCTGGTACACCATTCAGTTCTACCAGGGAAAAAAAATTATTACGGAACATAAAATTTTACGGTTTGGATTATTCGGTGAAACAGGAAGAAGAATTTACCCTTGGTTACTAATAGGACACATAACTAAGTGTCCTGAAAACATACCGTCCTAGGTATCTTAATTGTGTGTGGTTAAAAGTAAAAATTCCAACACATACTTGAGTTTCTCCAATAATCACCACAGGAAATGACACGCCGTCCGCTGCCCCCTTCAAGGTCAACGATCCTCGTCCACGCAGACAAAGGAACTGCTTACTGCGTACACCACGCGGCGATCATTTCTCTGCCAGCTGGATAAATCACCAACGAGGCAATACAACTTCAAACTTGAAAATCTGGTAAATCTCGAAAACCCTGGAATTAGAAGAGAATAGACAATATTAAAACCTTTACCACACGGAACGATGAGAACAAAATTCCGGTGACTCAAAATACAAAGAAAGCAATACATACCATGATCTGACGATAGTCAGAACTCCCTCCAACCCGACAAAAAAAATTTCTTTTTACACCATCCAAAAGAATATGTATAATCTTCTTGAAATACAAAAACAATATTATAGAACTATTCCACACAAATGAATAATTAACCAAATTGAACACGAAAACCCACCTATATTATTAAAAACACAACTCCTGTTGGCACAACCGCCATTAAAATAAAAATACACTCAACACGAGCTATCGGCAAAAGCTCCGGCCGACAAATGAACGAGAAAAAAAAAACCTCGGGAATTGCAGCAGACACGCGATTATCTTCATGTCTAGAAAAGAGGGTAAACCGCAATTTACCATCAAGCAAAACTATGACGCGTAACATTTTTGTGATAACCGCAACTACAAAATTTGCAATGCTACACGCTCACCAATCCGCCTGCCCAGTGTGTGCATCGTTAAGTTATCTTCAAAAGCAGCAACAATGAGGCTAAAATACCTATCAAAATGTCCTTATAAAAATATCTTACTCGAAGAACATGATAATAATGTTTAAACTAGTGACACCTACTTATCAGACTAGGCTATCGGCTGTTTGGACAAAAGCCATGGTCTGAAGCCAGAGATCTGCTGATCCTAAAAGCTGTGGAGCTATTTAGGTTGTAAAAGAAATGCATGTTGACGCAGTTAAAAAAGTTTTCTTCGATTCCTTTAACATTTTCACTAAAACATATATAGGTACTTACTAGTTTTTAGTTTTGCATAAGTAAGACCATTTTTCTGAACAAAGCAATAAAGTTAAATAATTTGGAATTTTTTGTGTTGCACGAGGAAATCTGTCGTAGCTTATATCTTGTCACAAACCCCCTACAATCAACTGGCAAACCCTTAGGGGTTCGTGTACTTTTGCGCTATACACTGCACTAGATCATAGTGGTGGTTAGTAACTAAATATTCTTGTAAAGTAATGTCTCGTAAAGACAATATCTTAGAGGCAAGATAAGAGAGCTATAAAGTGTGGACTTGCAATGTAGCTGGTGATAAAAATATGATACAACTGTCGCACAATGTTTCATATCTTAACGGCTTTCCGCTGTTAACCCATAATGTACAACTCAAGAATAATCCCAAGATAAAGCTCTTGGTGCTATATTGTAATGTATAGGTATAAAGTGTACCAACATGAAAGGATCTCTACATTTGCTGGCGGTTTATTGTCAGGTGGCTATTTTGTTTAAAATAAAGAGACTATCGGAAAAAGATTCCACAACGCAATTTACCTCTTATCATAAGATTTAAAGAGGGCATGCGAGATTTTCACGATGGAACATTTTGCATAGGGTTATTCATTTGACGGTAAAACTGTAACAGAGGAGGAAAATGCAGAAAACCACATGCTTATATTTTATTTGCATTACATTATTATTTGCTTTAAATATTGTAAATGTTATGAAAATAAAATGTAAGGCATAAAATTATATAAATTGTAATTTTCTTGTAAAAACTTTATTCAGCTTATTAGTTCACCATAATTATCGGTAAATTATGGGGTAACCCGTATTAAGGCTGTTCTGTGGGGGCATACGAGGCTGCATGGCAGAGATAACATTGGTTAGGCCAAAGCAACAAAAATATGGGTATAGTCGCTGTTTGGTTATCTAAGCGTTGTTTTAATACCTATTATATACCTATATTGGGCCAATCAGAGCTAAATGTATGGGAATGTTTAATGTTAAAATTTTGGATACTTCTCGTTTGATTTTCAAAAAGTTATCATCATCAAAGAGATTTTTTCGTTCGTTTTTTAATAGACTGCACGAGTGTCCCAATGTCTAATTATGTCTAGTTGGACACGATACTTTATTTACGACATTATCCGTACTCTTAGTATAAATGCAAGGTGTATTTGTTAGTTAATCCTTCTTTTACGCAGTAAAAGAGCAACTAATAGACGTGATTTTTTGCAGAGAGATAGTTTATGGGCCGGAGAGTCACATAGGCTACTTTTTATCCCGGGAAAATGCAAACGAAATCAGCGAGGGCGAAGCCGCGGGCAAAAGCTCTCACAAAAAAAGAAATAAATGACTCTCATTCATAAAGTTCAGATTCGTTTACTGATCTCAATATCTTCGACCAAGATAAGTCGAAGCCTAATTTCATGTTTCTATCTTCAGTGGTTTAGGCTGTGCGTTGTCTGTTTGTCTGACACTCAGTCAGTCAGTCAGTCACGAAACTGTTTTACATATTTTATAGATAAATTGAAGCTCTACGAATACCATTTATTGTTCAAACAAACTGAAGTTTGTTATTTGATTGTTATTGTTTCAACTAAATTCTCGGTTGTTTTATAAAAGCTTGTTTTACTTTCCATCCCAACGTTTTGGTTTCTGAAAGTTCGTTACGTTTGTATACACATATAATAAATTTGTATTGTGAGGAAGCTAGGAGGATGCTACTTCCATGGAGAATGTTTACTAATGGAAGTAGAATATATTATATTGTCACGACATTATTTCCCGGGGGGAGTGTCAGAGATGTTTCCGAGTATGTACTGTGAAAGGCAACGCACGTTTCACCGAAGTTTATTACGTCCCAGCGAGATGGACAGTGAGTTCTATCGCCGTACTTTGGGCACGAAAATGTTACTTTTAGATATAAAAATATTAGTATACATATATTTATTGTATATAATTATTAAGGATATAAACATAGTTTTACGAAGAATCAACCGCTCTCTGAGAAAAATATCATGTAAATGTTTACCTAATTGTGTAATTTAATGCGAAAATAGATAGATAAATAGACTTTTTAAATTATGTTTTTGCAGGATCATTCACAAAGTAATGTATAAAATAACATGATTTTTATAGAAAAGCGATATTAATATATTGTGGCGATATGTCAAAAATTATATAAATTTATGTTATATTGTATTATAAAATAATAACAACAATCATAAATTGTTGCGATTGGAAACGATACCCATCACGTAAAAACGAAACGTCTAGATTACACTACAGAACAGATCTGCTCAAGATATACCACGCATTGAATTCTTCACCAGTATTCGTATTTTTGAAAATGAGCCAAATCACAAATTGTAAGAGCCTTGGCATTTAGAAACTTATTACAAAGAAAATAGGAGTCCAAGTCATTTTAGAACATGTACAAAAATGGGGTACCGGAAGCAATTGTCTATTGCAAACCACCACAAAATAGATACTACCAGAAGGCCGACTCAACAACGGAGCGAAAACAGACGCACTGCACATGCATAGACGCGTACGTATGATGATCTCGGCAGAATTTCGTATTGGCATTTACCCGAGTATCTCCGAGATCGTCGTACGTACGCGTCTATGTGTGTGTGCGCCTATTTTCGCTAGTTATGCGGAATAAACATTCTGTAAGTGGTTATTTTGTGCAACCACTATCCGTCTGAGAATAGATTGTAAAGAAAGCGGAAATACGAATGCGCGGAAAAACGAAATTCAGAAATCTTACCGAAGAATCATAGGTGTAATATTTGAACGGTTCTACTGGAGTGTGACTTTTTCAGAAATCTTACCGAAGCGTTCTAATGACGTTTTTTAGAGAAGCGGGTAAAATAAATAGCCTAATTATTAAAATAGCGCTAATTTAAAGAGTCTCACAGACATACACATTTTGGTTATTGTAACGCTTTTTTCTTAAAATACCTACAGTTTGCTTATAAATAAATGTAATTGCGCTTTTTTGTTTAATTAATTTAATGTTAACAAAAAGAAACCCACATAAAAACCTTCTTACCTACGTTCTACAATATTCGAAGTGCAACTGAATAATGTAGTACCCAGTTCTTTTCTTCCGATTGGACTTTCTTAATTTATTTACAGAAAAAGCAATCCTGGATAATTGTTTAATCCACCAATGGAAAAAGTAATATTTGGTATCTTTTTACTAAAATAAATTGAAAAGAAAGTTATCAGATTTAAGGCATGTTCTTTTAAATTTTCTAGACTTCATTTTGGAGGCGTTCAGTGGCCCCTAAGTAAATTAAACACACTGTAAAACTGATCACGGCAAGACAGTAAAACGTCAGTCCTCAACCCTTTTAATTCACATTATCGCTAAAACAATAGATCGCAACAGATTAATTAAAATAATCTGACTAAGTTACTATAATTTTAAAAATAGAACTTAGCACATTATTTAACAACAGTGGTGGAAATTTTGAAGACGAATTTTTCAGTTGCTTAAGAAAGAAACTTGACGTAAAACACCGACCATTATATTAACACTTCCATTGCAGCGAGAGGACTAAAACGGAAAAACAATGATATTAATGGTATTCGATGACTGAACCGTTTTGTTTGAACTTTTAAATAGCTTTCAAATGATACTTCAAGCGTAACTACCACTCAGTGGTTCTCGAGAAAACATCGCAAAACTAAAGCGTTCGGCCGCCATCTTTGTGATTTCAGGGTTCTTCACTCTCCAACATAATGTTCTCCCTTTTGCTAAATGACTTACCGAACTGCATCTCGGGGGCTGAGATCAACATGCTTGCCGACGATGTCCCTGCTGTTGTAACGGCCAAGACAGTCGGTGAGTTAATAGCAAAAATTTGTGACGTAGCTAGAAAGTTATTGGACTAGTTTTAAATGAACAGCCTTGCTCTAAACCCAAAAAAACCAACGTCATGCACTTCAACTTGGCGGGACGACCATACCGACCACTTGACGTCAAAATTAAAGAGTATAGGCTTCCCCAAGTAAGCACCAGCTGTTTCCTGGGCTTCAGAGTAGACTTTGGCGGCTGTAAGTGGCTCGGTAGCACATGTTTTGCGCTATCTCGCCTGGCAGCTACACTCCCACAAGGTGTCGTCCGAAGGACATACCTCGCGACCGTCCAGTCGTTAATCAGATACGGTGTTGATCTGGGGCAAAGCAAATGATTGGTACTGAGTGTTCGTAATGCAAAAAAGGGTCATAAGAACTGTGTTGTCTAATTTCAAACGCCGCCAGATCCACTTGAAAAAATAAATTTTTGGTCTATGGACACGGCAGTTTTGAGCTCTATGTTCTCATAAATGGATTTCCTACCAAACTACTTTAAACCTTGTGAAAATCCGGTACAAAAACTGCATTCAGTTTCAGTTTCAAACTCCGCTACATCCACGATACTTGTAATTTCAAATGCGACGCGCCACGCATAGACCGTGGGTGCAATTTTGTGATGTGATTTTTTTTTGTCTGAAATAATGTCTGATTTGTTAAAAACATAGAGGAGGTTCCACCAGACAAAGCAAGGAAACGTGGGGTTATAAAAAACAATTGGAAAAGAGAGACTGAAATTTAATCAAAAAAAATGTATTGCACACGCGGAAATTCAATCTGAGTTTCAAAATCTACTACATCCTAAATGTGATTTTCAAAATCCACCAGATCCAAAACTTACTATCAAAATCTGCCAAATCCTATTTTTAGATACTTAAATTGGTAGTTTTCACAACTTTAATGCAGTAAATTCGCAAATTTTGTGGCATATTTTTACTATCAAAATATTTATTTAATTTTATTTCCTATAAAACTGTAAAAAAACTAATACCAAAAGAAAATGCCTCTACTGTAAAATGAACCTATGCGCATGTCAAATGTGACGATACTACTCAAGTGCTCAAGTTATTGGTTTGCGTACACTCACACTGTCCTCCCTATACATTTACCAGATTGTTTACCAGGTTAGTTTAATTTTTACTGTGTAACATGACATTAAAATTATCTTACAATTAAAAATGTTTGATAATTAATTAACTTACAATTAATTCAATCATTGAATCATATTGTTTTACTTTTAATTATAGTATCAGATATGTATATAAATAAGTTGTAATCGTTTAATGATGTAACTTTTCTATCATAACAAGGAAAATGACTTGTAATATATCATTACTAATAAAATAAATATGAATTTGAAATAATGATTACACAATGTAAGGAACACAAACTTAAGATTTTTTATTCAAAAATCAGTTTTTAAATCACACAAAATCTGCCTTTACCAATAGTACATATCCGAATAATCACCTCTTAATATAAAAAAAAAATGCTTTTTCGAATGAATAACATAACATAAGATAAATATGCCTTATACCCCAGAATGGTAACGTCTAAATTAAAACAAATCCATGTTTGCAGGAGCCATACACAAGTTTTAAGAAGCTTTGCATAATTTTGAAGTTGTTCATCCTAAATCTATTAGCATATTCGATGTTTTGTTGGGACTCGCTACGGTTGTTGACGAGATTGAGCTGGCAAGCCTGATCATATTAAGCGTTTATAAGCTTTTTAAAAGTTATTTACTTTATAAAGTATTCTTCTTGTAATATTTATTATAACGGCATCAGCCATTTACACAATAATTATTAAATATATGTAAACAACTGGTTTAAGTGAAAATTTTATTTGAGAGATAGTTGTTGACATACACAATGAATGATGATTAAAAAAAATATATGGTTAAAAAAAGGATTAATTAATCACAAGGTGTTTCTTGCTGGTTCCCTAAGATTCCTATTTATGTTATCAATTTAACGTTGTTTGTTACAGACAAAACCCAAATATATATATATTATTATTAATAATTACTTTTTGAATCACTGATGCCGACCATTTAAGTTTAAATATATTTTAAAACTTTAATTTAAATGTGTTTCATACTGGTTGTAACCGCGGGGTTACAGAACTGCAGGGCTGATGGGATTTGAGGATATGACACGGGAGAAGAAAAGATTGTGGGAAACAATGTGGGTGCACTGACCTGGTTGGAATGTTTTCGATGGGCCGGCAAATGCGCCGCGTGTCGTCTCCTCTCGTTGGGCTGATGAAGCTGGCGTCTTGGGCAGTGATGAGCTGGATGTCTTGGTTCGTGGTAACGTGAACACTACACTTTCACAACCTAAATGATGGGTCCGCGATATTATTTGGGCTGGCAGCGCGAATGTATGCACACATGTATTGTTCGGTCGACGGTTGCGGCGAAACAGCCGGCTGCGCGAGCGCGCAGACGTGCGCCTCGGGAGGCGTCTCGAGCCGAACAGAGTGAGTGAACCGCGGGCAGCGCGCGACTCGATTCTGTCGCGAGTTACTTTCTGCGCATGCGCTGAAATGCGCATACCGTCACGCTGTAGCGTGAACATCCTGGGGGAGCCGGGGCTGCGACTCCTCCATGAGCTGTGTCCAGATCCACAACTCGGATCACTCCATCCTTGCCAGGCATTGTGCGGAGAATTCTCCCCAACTTCCATTGGAGCGGAGGCAGGTCATCCTCTTTGATGAGGACCAGTTCACCCACTTGAGGAGGGGAAGAAGGGGAGAGCCATTTGGAGCGGGTTTGCAGGGTATGGAGGTAGGATCTGGACCAGAGAGTCCAAAAGCGCTGAGAGAGCGCTTGAATGAGTTTTTGGCAGGTTCGGGTGTTAACTGAGTGAAACACAGGTTAGCGGTTAATAGTCCGATATATTCTAGTGGCTACAACCACGTAAGAAAACACGTCGTTACTACACAATGCCGGGAAGAGAACTGGCGTGGCTACGTGCCTTGCCATAAGTCGTGCGCAATTACTTATTGCTACAATCAGCAATTTCATGACTCCACAGTACATCCCTTTCTACAAAAAAAATTTTTCAAAATAAAATTTTTAACAAACTAAAAACATCTTTCATTGATTGTACCTAAATGTTTCAAAACATACTATACTGATTGTACTCTGATACACTGTTGCAATAATATCATAATCTGACTCGACATTTAAACAATTGTAAACACAAAACAAGCTCGTAACATGAAACTGCCTACTGGCTGACGCAATTCTTATCTTGCTGTAATGAAAATAAATTTCAATGAAATAAAATTTCAACATTGTGCAGTACCATAATGTAAAGACTATTTTATAATGTAAAATTACACAAGATTCTTTAAGAAAACAATACAAAAAAAAATGAATATAAAACTGAAAAACTCTTTAACACTAACTTCTGTAGAAATTACTCTGAAATTGAATACCAAATTAACAGATAACATTTGAATATCGAAACAGTAAAATAACATAATAACGGTGTTATAATATCAAAAATAGTGCTATAATGGAAAATTTTCAATTTGTTCAACTACACAATTCATAACTGGACTTTACACAGTATAATAATGTGAAAAAAAAAATGCTATCATAAAAAACTTTAAACAATTTATAGAGGAAAAATACAAACACAAAACTGTTACATAACACAAAAAATACATTTCCTGACATCTATCCGAATCCTAAACATTTTATAACTTTTTGGTGATCAATCCAAAAGCTAGAAAAATATCTAGTATACCAATAGTATATCTTTACGTCATGTAAGAAAAAATTCCGGAAATTTCTACTTACATGCTTCATAGTTACACAAATTACAAACATAAATGACATTTTCAATACACAATACACAAAAAATTCAATAAAATTCAAAACATAAAAAATAAATTTCGCATTGCATCAAGGGTCTACATTTACATTCTATTACGGAACCCTGTTTATTCGTCTTTGCTTATTTGCTCTAATTCGATGTCATTCAGATAGCGTTTCCTGCTTAACCTGACTGTATATCGACATTATAAATCACTTGAAGACAATAATAAAACACTAAAAAATTACAATCTACAAGAAAAGAAAGAAAAAATATCTAAGTTTCGGAAATCTCTCTAGGATCCCTTTAATGCGGAAAGAAAAAATATAACTTGATAGTTTGCAAAAATACTCTCTAGGCCATTTTACGATTCACCGAGGGCTCGGAACAACTTGAAGAGTGTTCAGGTTAAAATATGGCTTGCCCGTATCTATAGTTTCATTTAGTTCGCGGGTTCATATTCGAGTTATAAACTCACGGAACCCTAACATTTCATTTTATAATTTCTACGTTACACATGCTATTGCATTGAGATCTGAGTCGCTTAATCCGCATTCCCCAAATCTAATACCTTTAGCTATTCTTTAAAACTACTTTCTAATATGATCACTACTTTGTACCTTAAACAAAAATAACACAATGGTCACTGTTTCGTAAACTTTCAATTTTCTGTTTCAATTTGCCTGCTGACGTAATTCGTCCTATACATGTTGCTGCATCGTATTTTGGAATGCCTGTGGAGCACTCTCCAAAGTTGACGCTCTTAATTCTTTTCTTAACCACTTTCGCATATGATTACTACACTTTGTATATAATACGTACACTGATAAAAAACACAATATGATAACTGTTATTACTATCACAATTCCATAAATCTCCATTTTTTCTTCTAATTTCGAATTACTTGACTCGTTTGCACCATTCTGTGCTATGACAACTTGTTCGTTTTTACTTTTCGTTTACCCATTTTTCGGAAATTTAACCACAAAATATTTACACGACTTTTACAAAAAACTGAATCTTTATCACTGAACCTCACAATATGTACTGTATGCAAAACTAAAAATAATACTCTTTATGTACTTTAATCATTGCTCTAGAAAATCTACAAATCTAACTATTCTGATACGACGTGAGTTAGGTAGCGTTTTCTGCAAAACCCGACTGTATAGTCGTCAAAATAAACCATTTTTGAAAACAATAACACAACATAATAAAACAAAAAAATCTGAAATAGGTACATAAAATACAAAGGTTCATAAAATATCTAAATGGTTGCTTCGTAACAGGATATCACTGCATGGAATTGTACTGTATCCGGTCGTCACAAGAATTGTCACACGTTGTCAGCACTTTCGTATGTGTGTGTTCATATACACATCCTGGTTTCTCTGTAATGTATATCGGTGTCTTGTTTCTTTGCACATGTCGTATGTTGCTAATAAAAATTCGCTAAATACCTCCATGGCTCAGAAAGCTTCTCAAAATATTCCTCGATTTTCTTCTTTTGTAGCTACGTTCTTGAATTCTCTTACTTTTCTTGGTAACGGTGTCGAAGTCATCACTTGCAACACGTCCGCACCTCCACGTTCCGATTTTTTTTTCGGTATGCTGTCCTCTAGGCTATGTTTGTTATCTGGGCTACTGCTGACCTCCGGGTTTCGTTTTTTCTGTCCGGGCTAATGCTGACTTCCTGCTGTTGTCCTTCGATAATGTCTCTCCTCCGGGCTGTATCTTCCGGGTTGTCATCTTGCCGGCGTTTTTGTAAATTTTTCTTAAACCGTTTAAGAGCAGATATGGGTCTGTCGTCAAAAGACTGCTCAGGTAGAGCGGTGAGCGGACGACCAATAATGAAATGTCCGGCCGTGAGAGGTTCAAAGTCCGTAGGGTCGGATGAAATCGGGCAGAGGGGTCTTGAGTTGAGTATTATTTCGTGCAGAGCGCCGAACCAAGTTATGTGCTGATTCGCGAGCTTGTGAGTGATTGCATCATAGTTTGTGCCGCAGTCTGAGCGAATGAGAACTGGAGTACCGCGACGTGAGATAAAACCTAACAGGGCTCGTGCTGAGTGAAATTGAGTGTGATTGAGTGAATGTACGTCTGCTATTTCAAGTGATACGGTTGGCAACAAAATTGGTGTGTTAGTGACGTTCACTACACGTTGTGCGGAGTTACAAGAATTCTCTGTTGGAGTTGAAGTCATTGAGTGAAAATGAACTGAGTGTGTATGTGATGAGTGTGTGTGTGATGAGTGTGCTGAGTGCGCTGAGTGCTGGTTTCATTGAGTGAAAATGAGCTGAATGTGTATGTGATGAGTGAATGTGTGAGTGAAAATGAGCTGAGTGTGTATGTGCTGATTGAATGTGTGAGTGAAAATGAGCTGAGTGTGTATGTGCTGATTGAATGTGTGATGAGTGTGACTATATGTGAAAATGAGTTATTAAAACTTGAGCGCTACCAACTCCAACGTGCGGATAGCTTGTAACTTGCGCGGGCCGAAATAACAAAGGCTATGTTCAAACGGAACACGGAAAATAAACACGACAGAGAGAAAAAAAAAAAAAAAAAAAATTTTTTTTTTTTAAACAACCTGTATATGAGCTGATACACCAACTTGGAACACCCTATATGTGTACCACAAACAACAAGATCAGAGATGAGAAGAGAAGAAAAAAAAAAATTGTTTACTATATTTGTACTATATATACCCGGTTAAAACAGCAGACAATAACACGAGATTACCGTAACATTAAATATCAAAAAAGGGCTGATGACCTTGTTCACTCCTATGTTATTATGCTACTTCCCGCTAACACGAAGCTAAATGCTATTCTATTTATATAATAAAATACCTATCCACTGCCTCGAACTCGTAAACAAACAAAGAATGTATTTACCTCGCAGAAAACGGATCTAAATGAGCGGACAATCCAATGATGCAATGTATACGTATGTACTCAAAATAAAACGAAATAAAACGAAATAAAACTCGCACCAAAAAAATATCTCGCAAAATACGGAAACTATCTTTGACAGTGGGTAAATTACCCACTCCGCGGGTAAAAATTGGGTAAATTGGGTCGGGTCGGGTCGGGTAAATTTGGGTTTAATAAAGAAATATAGTGGACTGTATTAAAACAATTGGGCTGAATGGATGGGCCGGTTCTATACCGATAAATGGAATGTTCTAGGCGGCGGTTCTAATTACCTACCCGCAATAGGTATTCGAGACCACAAAATATTTTTTGCCGGGAAAGGGGGCAAAATATTTAACCGGGTGAAAATGGACTGTAAATCGACGGGGGCTGGTTCAAACAAAGTGACGGGCCGGCGGGGGGGAGGCGGGGGGTGATATAAACCAAAAATTTTCCGCTCGACGCACCAAAATTTTTCTTGGATTGAAAATGTTTTACTACCGGCTCGAAATCGATCCGGCCGAAGAACCAAAATGTAACCGCGGGGTTACAGAACTGCAGGGCTGATGGGATTTGAGGATATGACACGGGAGAAGAAAAGATTGTGGGAAACAATGTGGGTGCACTGACCTGGTTGGAATGTTTTCGATGGGCCGGCAAATGCGCCGCGTGTCGTCTCCTCTCGTTGGGCTGATGAAGCTGGCGTCTTGGGCAGTGATGAGCTGGATGTCTTGGTTCGTGGTAACGTGAACACTACACTTTCACAACCTAAATGATGGGTCCGCGATATTATTTGGGCTGGCAGCGCGAATGTATGCACACATGTATTGTTCGGTCGACGGTTGCGGCGAAACAGCCGGCTGCGCGAGCGCGCAGACGTGCGCCTCGGGAGGCGTCTCGAGCCGAACAGAGTGAGTGAACCGCGGGCAGCGCGCGACTCGATTCTGTCGCGAGTTACTTTCTGCGCATGCGCTGAAATGCGCATACCGTCACGCTGTAGCGTGAACACTGGTATATATAAAAAATAAATTAAAATACTAGATAAAAAATACTAGATATATAAAAATATTATATATTTTATATATTATATATCTTTATAATATTAAAGACAAATGAAAATTATATCTTTAATTTTAATTATTTTATAAAGAAAATTTATTCGTGCTAAAAATGCACGGAGAGTTGCGTTAATAACCTAAAACTTACAATGACACTTTCCATGGACTTTTCCCAAGATTTAAGCTGCCTTCGAGCATACTTACGCTATTTTGGAGTGCATGAAAGAAGCTACTTCAAGCGGCGTATACTGATATACAACCACTGATTACAACAAATACGCCCATCGCGGCATATCCTGAACTGATAGACAAAATTCAACTTTCAATTGACAAATCCTTCCACTTCAACTAGATAGGCGTCAGCTGTGAATTGTCGCTACCCACATGACGAGACCATGCCACCAAGCGACTCGGCATGTTCCAGCATGGCATTATGAGAAGCCGTACCGGGAGAGTGATTTAAGACAGTTGCATAGCATCATAGTGATATCGTCGTTACCAAGTTCCGTAGATTTTGCGGAGGTCTCTGGATTGACTGACTATCGCTTCGCCTGCTTTTACTCTCCCGATTTTTAGGTGAGCGCTCTTATGCTTAGTTTACACGGGTAGAGTAGGAAGTCAAGTACGAGGGTTAAGGCACCTATTTTGCGCTATCTGGATACCCAGCGACATCGTAACGCCAGGGCCACAGCTTCAGGCCTCTGGCGGGGTTCTTGCTGCGCTTCCAGGTGGTTTTTGCGACGGGCTTTGCCCTGCCACGACACCCGTCGGCGCCTTCATGTATAGCGCTCTCGCTCGCTCAAAGCGCTCGACACTAGGTTCGTCCTGTGCGCTCGATCACTGTTTCAACCACCCGCCTCCCCACACACCGCCGTCGCAAAAGCGCAAGTCACTCGAAGCTAGACAAGACGCGTGAGCGGCGACCCATGGCCGGCTCTTGTAACCGCGAGGTTACAGGAATGCAGAGCAGACGGGATTTGAGGATGTGAGCAGACAGATTGGAAAAGATTGTGAGTGAACTGACCTTTGTTCTGGATGGTTGTGGATGGGCCGACGAATGCGCCGCGTGGCGTCCCTCCTTGTTGGGCTGATTGAGCTGGCGCCTTGGGCAGGGATGAGCAGGGGTGTCTTGGTTTGTGGAGTAATTTGAACACAACACTGGTATTAGCACAAGATACGCGAGATTTGTTGCGTCGGCGGCGCGAGTGTGCACACGTGTGTTTCGGGAGACGTCTGGCGCGGAACAGAGCGAGCGCTGGCGTGCGAGTTGGCGCCAGGCGCTGTGTCGCGAGTTACTCATGCGCATGCGCGTGCGTATCCGTCACGCTCGTGGCGTGAACATCCTGGGGGGGCCGGGGCTGCGACTCCTCTTGAGCTGAATCCAACGGCAGCCTGGCTATCTTGAACACAGGTCGTCGCAGATTTCCATGGGCTGTGTCCAGATCCACAACTCGGATCACTCCATCCTTGCCAGGTATCGTGCGGAGAATTCTCCCCAACTTCCATTGGAGCGGAGGCAGGTCATCCTCTTTGATGAGGACCAGTTCACCCACTTGAGGAGGGGAAGAAGGGGAGAGCCATTTGGAGCGGGTTTGCAGGGTATGGAGGTAGGATCTGGACCAGAGAGTCCAAAAGCGCTGAGAGAGCGCTTGAATGAGTTGAAAGCGTTTAAGAGCAGATATGGGCCTGTCGTCAAAAGACTGCTCAGGTAGAGCGGTGAGCGGACGACCAATAATGAAATGTCCGGCCGTGAGAGGTTCAAAGTCCGTAGGGTCGGATGAAATTGGGCAGAGGGGTCTTGAGTTGAGTACAGCCTCAATTCGAGCCAAAAGGGTAGAGAATTCCTTAAAAGTGAGGTGCTGTTTACCTATCACGCGATAAAGTAGTTGCTTGGTGGATTTTACGTTTATTTCGTGCAGAGCGCCGAACCAAGGCCCTTTAGGCGGGTTCAGTAACCAAGTTATGTGCTGATTCGTGAGCTTGTGAGTGATTGCATCATTTTTTGACCTGAGGAAGTTCTGAACTTCAATGAGCTGATTCCTAGCACCTACATAGTTTGTGCCGCAGTCTGAGCGAATGAGAACTGGAGTACCGCGACGTGAGATAAAACGTTGCAATGCCGCAAAGAACGCTTCCGTTGTGAGTGCAGAGACTGGTTCCAAATGAACCGCCTTTGTTGCGAGGCAAACGAAAATACAAAAGTACACCTTTATGAGTTTCGCGTTCCGCAACGTGCTGGATTTAACGAAGAAGTGGCCAGCAAAGTCCGTCGTGACGTGACTAAAAACTGGCTGAGGAGTAACTCTGTCTACTGGGAGATCAGCCATGAGCGGAGCCTTAGGCTGAGCGCGGCACCGGAAACATCTAATACATTTAAACACGCGGTGTCTAATAATACGACGAGCGGACAGAATCCAGTACTGCTGGCGTAATATGGCGTGTAATGTGTCAGCTCCAGGGTGGCAGTGTATTTTGTGATAGTGGTCTATAATGAGATCTACGAGCGGACTTGAGCTGGGTAGAATGAGTGGGTGTTGAGCGTCATACCTAATTGACGCGTGAGAGAGACGACCACCGACTCTCAAGAGGCCGTCCTTTAAGAAGGGCGAGAGGCGCTGGAGCCGAACGGGACAAACTTTATCAGTCTGGATACGATTAATGTCTTCAGCAAACTCATTGTGCTGAACAGAGCGGACCCAGTGCAACAGAGCGTCCTTGCGTTCATTAGCTGTCAACGGACCAGAGCGCCGTGCATCTGGGCTGTGCCGACAATTGAATATGAACCTTTGAATACAAGCCATCACTCCGACGAGCTTGTCAAGTGAGCTGTAGCGAGTGAGCAAGTCCAGATCGATATCTGGGACTGCTATGTGTGCTGGTACCTTTTTGGGCTTAAGGCCTGGGAGAGCATGATGGCCTAGAGCGGGTGGCATCTTGGGCCAAGTGCAGGTAGGTTCTTTGAGCCAACTGGGTGACCACCAAAGGTCATGAAGTGAGGGAGACTGGGCAGACATGCCTCTGCTTGCACAGTCAGCAGGGTTGAGGTTCGTGGGCACATGCCTCCACGTATTGCTAGTTGAAGTAGCTGTGATCTTAGCCACTCAATTGGCTTCGAAAGTCTGTAATTGGTGAGGTGGGGTATTGAGCCATGCCAACACTATTGTGCTATCTGACCAGCATGTGTGTGTTTGAATGGCTATATGAGCTGACAGTTGGGCTGACACTCGAGTCATGAGCTGAGATAAAAGAGTCGCGGCTGACAACTCCAATTTCGGGATTGAGAGGCGAGTCTTAATGGGTGCGACCTTGGACTTGCCAATGATTAGGTGTACATTGAAATGTCCAGTGGTATTGCGCTCATGAAGGTAGATAACGGCACCAAAGCCAGCCTCTGATGCGTCCGCGAACCCGTGAAGTGAGTAAGTAGACGTGGGCTTATACTTACAAATGTGTCGAGGTAAACGGAGGTTTGAGAGCTGAGGAAGATCCTCTGAAATGTGTTGCCACTCTGTGTGGATTTCTTCAGAGATAGGCTCATCCCATCCTATTTTCAGAAGCCAAAGCTTCTGCAGAAGGATCTTTGCGCGGAAGATGACTGGAGTAACCCAGCCATTGGGGTCATAGAGAGACGCTACTGTACTGAGAATGGAGCGCTTTGTGACTTGAGCATGAGTGGGCAGAGAAATGCGATAAGTGAACTCATCAGTTTGAGGAATCCACTGTATTCCCAGAACCTTAATGGAATTAGAGTCGGGACTGAAGTCAAAGTCCTTGGGCATGTCGCACTGGTCATCTGGGAACCGTTCAAGGAGCTGAGGCGAGTTGGAGGTCCATTTACTGAGCTGGAAGCCACCTAGAGCGAGTAACTCGATCAGATCGCTTTGGAGCGACTGAGCAGATTCCACAGAATCTGCACCTGAGAGAATGTCGTCCACAAATATTGATTTGCGGAGGACCTGAGCAGCGTGGGGGTAACGATGACCTTCGTCATCAGCCAATTGGAGTAAAGTGCGGATGGCATGGTATGGGCTGGACCTTAATCCATTAGACGGTATTAAGGGCATACGTGAGCAGGGGCTGGTCGGGTGAAGACCGCCAGAGAATGAGTTGAAAAGGTCTTTGCTCTGGGTGAATGAGGATATTTCTGAACATCATTCGGATGTCAGTGCTGAAAACTTGTGAGTGGATCCTGAAGGACATGATAATGTCAACAATATCTTGTTGAAGAGCTGGACCTGTATGAAGACAATCATTTAAATTGACGCCATTTGAGCTTTTACAACTTCCGTCAAAGACGCAGCGTAACTTTTCTGATCCTGGCTTAAATATGCCATGATGTGGGATATAGAAATGGGATTTATGAGCAAAGGTATTGGGGTGACACGGCGACATATGTCCCAATTTTATGTAATCTGACATGAACTCTACGTATTTCGAGCGGAAGGGCGGGTTCGCTAGCAGCTTCTTCTCTAAATTGAGAAACCTGCGTAGCGCAATAGCATGAGTGGAACCTAATGTCGGCGCGTTGTGCAGAAAGGGCAGTGTAACCATATATTGATTTTGATGGTTCACGAGTAGTTGTGGTGCGGAAAATGTCCTCACACTGTTCCTCTAATGGGCTGGTATGCTTGTAGGTTTGGGGTTCCTCGGATTCCCAAAACCTCTCAAGACTTTTGTGAATGTCATGAGTGGAACGCTCTGAGTCCGTGTGAGAGCCGACAATGTGAACTGAATTGACCTGATTCGTGGGTGAGGTATGTAAACTTTCGAAAGGTCCTATCAATGTAAAATCGAATATCGTGCCGAAGGCTATGGGCTTGCCAGGGCCGAGCGAAACCTTGGTTCCGTCTAACACTTGACCAAGAACGTCAGATCCTAGTATTAGATCAACCGGAGCTGGTGTGTGATATTCTCGATCAGCAAGAGGAATCGGTGGGTGACCTGTTAACTGAGCGAGATCTGGAACCTTTTCTAACGGTAGGTACCCAGTTACGTTCTTCAATATATGGGCTGTGGCCGTGATCATAGGTGTGTCACGGTGTGTAGGTCGGCATACAATTGTGATTGATGCCTTTGAGTTTTGTGTGTGCTGATTTCCAACTCCTGCGATTTTTAGAGATGTATG
Source organism: Ypsolopha sequella (assembly GCA_934047225.1). Taxonomy (NCBI): domain Eukaryota; kingdom Metazoa; phylum Arthropoda; class Insecta; order Lepidoptera; family Ypsolophidae; genus Ypsolopha; species Ypsolopha sequella. The sequence goes on from OW203987.1 coordinate 29,468,515, forward strand.
TTTTAATGGTAAATTTAAAATTCTGGCCATGCGCTGAGAACAAAGAGTCAGCATACTTCCACAGTCTAACAGGGCTCGTGCTGAGTGAAATTGACCATGTACGTCTGCTATTTTAAGTGAGACGGTTGGCAACAAAATTGGTGTGTTAGTGACGTTCACTACACGTTGTGCGGAGTTACAGGAATTCTCTGTTGGAGTTGAAGTCATGGAGTGAAAATGAGCTGAGTGTGTATGTGATGAGTGAATGTGTGATGAGTGTGCTGAGTGCTGGTCGTCCTCGCCTTCATAGTGCTCTGTTATTGTAGGTAGTCATTGTTGCCTACCTACCCGAGACCTACTTGGCGATCGCGATTGAGTGGGCGGGTTGGGACGGGACGTGTGTGCCTGTGTAACATGTGCCGAATGGTGTTGAGGCTCATGCGCTGAGCGCTGTCTGGGCTGCTCACGTAGAGACGGAGGCAGCAAATGAGCAGATGAGCGTGTCGGAGACATGGCCCCATGGCGATGCAATGAAGTGTGGTGGTCAGTCCGCCCACACTCCTTGCATGCCCGTGTAGACCTGCACTCGTTCTCATAGTGAGGACCCAAACAGCGTCGGCACCGGTTGCGTGAGTTCACAAAATCCCACCGACCTTGAACCGGTTGGTTATTAAATTGTGGGCAGGCGATGAGCTTATGTCCCCTATTCTTGCAGTATGGGCATGGCATACCACCAGAAGGGGAAGAAGGTTGAGCCGAATAATTTTGTTGGCGAGTGGGTGATGGGGATGTTTGGGCCGAGTAAACTGGCGCTGTCGCAAATGCCAAAAATGGTTGACGAATAGGACGGGGGGAGCGATTGTCCTGCCGAGGAGCCATGGGGCGGAACTCTTGATGAGCCTGGTAGGGCTGACGTGGAGTACCTCGAGTGGGCTGAACCAGCTGATTGAGCTGAGCGAGCCTTTCTGACGGGCCGAGCCGTGCTGAAGAAGGAGCAACCTGTGACGCAAGGGACGTCGACTCATTCTCCTTGCAGCGTGCGTGCTCTTCCAAGAACTCAATGAGGTTCTTGAGCGTGGGCAGAGTTACGCGAGATCCGTACTTCCGCTCGAAAAGAGTGCGGAGCTCGCCCTGTAGTTTTCGCACCACCATGGACACGAAAACATAGTCAGAATCCTTCATGGGCAGATCGAGGTTGCGGAGAGCGCTTTGCGCTGAGATAAACGGAATTAAAAACGATGTGCGGATATCCGAGCGCATGTGGATGTGCGGAAGGTTCATGATAATGTCCACAAATCGGTCAATGAGTACGCGACGATTGTCGTAACGCTTGGTGAGAATTTCCATGGCTATGGGATAATTTTCGTTGGTAGGGTAGAGGTGTTTCACCATTTCATGTGCCTCACCCTTTAGGGCGCCTAACAAATAATGCAGCTTGACAGCATCCGAGACCGTAGCCATCTCACTGATGAGGCTCCTAAAAACGGCAATAAACGAGGGCCATTCTTCCACGTTCGAGTGAAACTCCGGAATGGGTATTTTTGGTAGAACACCAACGGGTGTACCTGAGCTGAGGGGTTGCGTCTTGTCCGGAAGAGCTGATTTTTCTTTTAATTTTTCGAATGCCACTAGGATAGCATCATAGTTGCTAAGTGCCGACTGAAAATTTTTCGTGTAGGTTGCCTCAGTTTCGTCGGACAAATCCTCATCGTCAAGGATCTCATAATATACGTCCTCTAACTTAGCTTTAACGTGTTGTATGTTTGCGTAACGAGCGGTGAAGTCCGCCACAGAATATGTTTTTCTGTCGCCTGCCTCGACCGCCGCACCAATCTCCTTTAACAGAACTATCGCCTTTACGGCCTCACGAAACATCGCGGCTTGTGATTTCGAAGGAATCTTAATCTTGTTAAACTAGGTGGTTGTTTACTAAGATAAAATACGCAACGAGTTTGAGCTGAACTATAAAAGCGAGCGTACAACTGAAATAATTGATGAGATAGATGAATAGAGCTGAGATACTTGCGCGGATGAAGTAACAATGACTATGTTCAAACGGAACACGGAACTCTTAAATAAACACGACAGAGAAAAAAAATTTTTTTTTTTTAAACAACCTGTATATGAGCTGATAAACCAACGTGGAACATCCTATATGTGTACCATAAACAATAAGAGCAGAGACGAGAAGAAAAAAAAAAAATGTTTACTATATTTGTGCTATATGCACCCGGTTAAATAGCAGGCAATAACACGAAAAAACTGTCCGGCAATCTATTACTGCGACACGAGATTACCGTAACACAAAATATCGGAAAGGGCTGATGAACTTGTTCACTTTTATGTTATTTGCCTTGAAATCATGTGCCGACAATACGCGTTAGTTCTTGTTTACACGATAGTACAACTACAAAAAAAACAACAGCCGTGGTAAATTCTATTTATAGAATAAAATACCTACCTACTTCTTTGAGTGCGTAAACAAACAAAGAATGTATTTACCTGGCCGAAATCGGTTCTAAATGAGTGGACAATCCAATGATGCAAATCAAGCCTTGGTAATACGTAACGTAATAACGTATGTATACGTATATATGTAACGAAAGTAAATTTATACTCGCACCAAAAAAAATATCTCGCAAAATACGAAAACTATCTTTGACAGTGGGTAGATTTACACCTCTCCGCGGGTAAAAATTGGGTAAATTGGGTCGGGATTTACATATAAACAATGGTACCTAACAGTGTTGAGCAAAAAGCTGACTATGAGTTTAATTAATTTTACGTATGGGTTTTATAAGGGCTGATAATTAATCCCTGGGAGTGACGGGGGGGGTTTAATAAAGAAATATAGTGGACTGTAACAAACAATTGGGCTGAATGGATATAATTATATTATCTGAGCTGAATAATAATAATAAACGGGATGAAAGTGAGTTTATTCTGTGGCGGGGGCGGGGGGGGCCGGTTCTATACAGATAAATGGAATGTTCTAGGCGGCGCGGGCGCGGTAATGACCTACCCGAAATAGGTATTCGAGACCACAAAATATTTTTTGCCGGAAAAAGGGGCGGGGAGGGGGCCAAAATATGTAACCGGGTGAAAATGGACTGTAGTAAATCGACGGGGGCTGGTTCAAACGAAGTTACGGGCCGGCGGGGGGGAGGCGGGGGGTGGTTTAAACCAAAAATTTTCCGTTCGAAGGACCAGATATGTAACCGCGAGGTTAGAGGAATGCAGAGCAGACGGGATTTGAGGATGTGAGCAGACAGATTGGAAAAGATTGTGAGTGAACTGACCTTTGTTCTGGATGGTTGTGGATGGGCCGACGAATGCGCCGCGTGGCGTCCCTCCTTGTTGGGCTGATTGAGCTGGCGCCTTGGGCAGGGATGAGCAGGGGTGTCTTGGTTTGTGGAGTAATTTGAACACAACACTGGTATTAGCACAAGATACGCGAGATTTGTTGCGTCGGCGGCGCGAGTGTGCACACGTGTGTTTCGGGAGACGTCTGGCGCGGAACAGAGCGAGCGCTGGCGTGCGAGTTGGCGCCAGGCGCTGTGTCGCGAGTTACTCATGCGCATGCGCGTGCGTATCCGTCACGTCAGCTCTATACAACTTCATACATTTGTTCTCTCCGCCAACGCCGCGCCGTCGCATGAAGAACCGCTTGGCGTGTCTATCGAAGCCTGAAGCTGTGGCCGAGGGGTAACGCAGCGTTGATATGAATGTTACTTCAATATAGTTTCTCTCTATATTTGTACCGACACAGGTCAACTCAAGTCGATGTCGATACAATTTACAATACTAACCAAATGTAAATTATTGCAAAATGCTACTAAAAAATGTTGAAGGGTAAATTGAAAACTCGAGTCACCACCTTTTGGCAAGATTGTACACGTTTTCAAACATTATATTTGGTTATTATTAACTAAGATTATATTTTCGATTTCGATTGTATTCATTTTCTGGATTTGTCTAAAACAATAAAAGCACATTTGGCTACACTTTTTGTAAAAAAAACTGTAAAATTTACGTATATTAGGGGTTTTTTGTTAAGATATTACTCAAATTTCACCATTTTTAGTGCCCCTTTAACATATATCTACAAAATGTTAATAGACTCCTCCTAAAATATTATGATAATATTCCACAGACACCCCACAATGTGTTGACAGCGTTTGTATGGAGATTTGCGCGTAACGATCTGGCTTTATTAACGCTTTCCAAAGGCGCGGTAATGGCACTATGTATATTTTAATTTTTCCAAGGAGTAGGTACTTATTTGGTTTGTCAGTTTTTTCGATAAACACAAAAGGGCTCTGTCTTTCGCCAGAAGGTTCTTAGAGTAGATACTCGTTTCACCTCATTAAGGTTCGTTTGTTTATATACATGCCAGTGCATGTTAAAATTTCTAAGACGAATTTTCTCTGTAAGTAATGATATTGATATTGCAAAAATGTTTTCACCGTACAAAGAAAAATAATGTCAGAGAAAGCTTTGGAGACCCATAAAAATAAACAAAACATAAATATACGAGTATCCTCATATTATACAATTTTTTTATTCGTCTGACGACCCTATTGGGATTGGGTCGAAATAAAGCACCTTACACTATTTAATTGTTTATATTTATGTAACAATATACAAAAAATAAATAAGAATATTAAACATGTTTGTATGACTGTCTGCCTATATGATAGCGATTTACTAAAAACAACTGATCGTATTTAGAAGAGATATTTACAGTTGACGATAGGTATATGAATATATAAAGATCTTGAGAAATCAAAAACAAATGTACATCAGAAAATTTCTCCCATAATACCGACAGGTGGCACTACGTGTACCCAGATTTATTGAACTACAAGTATGATGTTTTAATTAATTAACTTAAGTGAGGTATCAGATATTAACAGGTGGTAGATCTGATGCCGGGCTCGACTGTGGAGGTACCACCATCTTACTTGGTGACCCCCTCGAAGTAATTCGGGGGAGAGTAAGAGGAAAAAACCAGGAAGCCCACCATGCCTGGGACCGATGGATGGTGGAATATCCATCCCTAATAGCTGGGCCTTATATGGAACAGACTGGTGACGGGCAGCGGCGTCACTGGTGCGAGGGTTCCGGGACCGCGCCTACCAACCCACTTGCCCAGCGTGTGTGAGTATGGGCAATTCTTCCAGGATGACCGCCGGGAGTGACAAGGTTCTGGAAAGGCTTATGTCCAGCAGTGGACGAACTAGGCTAATAGATGAGATAGATGAGGTATCAGATGCAAACCAATTCGCAGGCAAAAACTAGCTTTAAATAAGCAAATTAGACAATATCTAATAGCAGCCAAAACGTGACCATAAAATGTCAATGAAAATAAATAAGGATTTTTCTGTTCAGTTCATTAGAATTGTAGTCTCGTGACTATATCACTAACTCTATTTATATTCTTTTATATATAATATATAAATGTATATTATGTCTTAACATATAATATGTATTATTAATTTATCTATGTAAATAGTATATATAACTATTATAATTTAATATCATTATTATATTAATTATTTTGACATTATGTATATATGCAAATAGAAAGATAATTTAGTAAAGTAAGTACAGTATATAAGTAACCATATATAAGTTATTAAGTTATGTTTATCAAATGGTCCAATGGCTTCTTTTTCTTGTTTTCTTTATAAAATATTTATTTGTTTATCTAGAACATTTCATAAATAATTATTTTTCACCACCCCAAAAGGTTGGCTTGAAGAAATTGCTTTTAATAATAAGCCACCTTTGAAAATTATTGTGTTTTCCTTACTTTGTATTTTTTTTTTCGTGTGTGTACAAGAAAGTGTCTGTTCAATGATTCATTCGTTTAAGGAGACAACCATTTTGTATAGTACTATTTATGTAGATATTGCAAGCAACTGAAAGACAGTCTCTAAAGGTAGAAACTACCCGAGTGCATGTTGTGACAATTAATTTCGTTCCAAAATATCACCTTACTCCATTGTAATACAGTTACTATTAGATTGAACTCGACCCCTGTAGAAGGTTCTATCTCAACATTTCAAAGAGCCGACGTCACACTAGATCACCTTGTTTTATCAAAACGTAGCTCAACTGACAACTGTGTAAGCTGCTTGTAATTGGTTGTGTGCAACTGAGCCACTGTTGTGATTGCACCAATTGCGAAAATTGGTTAAGTTCATCCAAACAATTCAGTCAAAATTTGATGGATAGTTTAACAACATTTATGAATTAAGATAACAATAAAAAATGTGTTGATAAAAGTGTGCTTGTGCACATTTTTCTGTTGCTAAACACAGTAAAAGCCAATATGGTGATTCTCATTTTTTTTTACAAAAAATTTGTAAAATCGGCTTGGTTTTTATTATTGCTAGAACAATTGGTAAACAATAATATAGCAGACAGGCTAAAATCTATGTTACGACCTGATTAACACATATATGGAACCACCAATTGTAACGATTGTCGAGTCTTATAAGCTGTTGGTCTACAGCTTATAAGCCTCGACAATCGTTACAATTTGGTGTTTGTATTCAAATCTTTCGTCGAAAATTTCGAATAAAGTTCGAAATCTTGCCTTCATTATAACACCAAACGCAGTAAATTCAAACGTGTAAATATTATATTTACGAAACAGCTAGTAGAAACAGCTTAGGGCGGGGTGAGAGCCCTAATGGCTTGCTTGTACTTGTTGTCTGTAACTGCAATACCACTTTACCCCTACACTTGTACTTAACAAAAATATTCCTTGTGCGTCTCTGAATAAAGTCGACATTTAATTTCAAAGAAAAAGGTTGGCTAGTTGCATTATTGACGCAGCCGTCTGGAAAAGAGATATGAAGGCGGATTTTTAAATGGCACATTTTGTATTTTGTATTGTATTTTTGTACTGTATTTTTTGTACATTTCATTATGAACGCAGTAAGTTCGTTAATAACAAATTGTACTGACACATTTACCAGATTGTACAGACACAAACACTTAATAAATCAAATGAAGTTATTATTTTTAAATTACACTTCACAAATAAGTACAGTTTTTCGAATACTTAACCCAGTGAACAAAACAACAAAGTGAACAATAGAAATTGAAACTGTGGGAACCATCCTTCTGATTAGTACTGAAAAATTACCCCACGAAATATAATGCTAAGCACGTGTTTAGTACCTATAGTGACAGCTCCAATAGCGTTCACTGTCTCTATGAGTCCACCAATAACGGCCAGCCCAGTGCCCCATAAAACACAGTACGAACCAATCATGAGCCTTTTGCCCTTTTGAGTGTCTGGTTCCATTACATTTTCAAATGATAATTTGTTAGGAACGCTTCTTATTTGTTTTTTCCGTTTGCCGACTGAACCTGCTTAATTATTAACTTTCGAATGAACTCTAATACATTTGCTTTCAACTTTTATTTTGGCATTCTTTACGTCCTTTTGAAAAGGTCAAATGTCATCATTATTTGACCAAATATCATAGTACGAGTAACATATAGCTTTACATTGTACAGTGGTGATCACATCAAGCTAAACACTTGCAGTACTAAATTAGCCCCTTTACAGTTGCCACAAAATAAGAGGCCCGTTTTGACAGATAAGAACGACCATAGAATATAACTTTACATGTAATAAATGAAACGGTTAACAAATAATTATTAACTTATTGGGTTTAAAAAAAATAAATAAACGTTTTTTAATTATCACGGAACATATTTCAAGTACTATTTTCACGCATATTCCAAAATAAAATGCAATTTTGAATTACTACACAATGTCTCAAAAACAGTTACATTCTCAGTCAATTTTTTCTTAATAATAGTGTTGTTACCAGATAATCGCCTAATTTCACGGACTCAATTCGATTCAACGTGAAAATAATTAACTTGTTTTAATATTGATAAAATAATTGTAATGATCTGTAATTAGCTTTTGTGAGACCAGTACACAAAAAGCCAAGTTTAAATTTCCTTTTTTTTTTGCAAATATAAACTTTTTAGATTTGAAAATTTGCATGTATTTGTAACGGTGTCGCGTATACCGAAAAATATAATATAATAATTGTGTTAAATAATGTTACATACCACTTGGCTTTTAAACTTATAGTTTACAAAAACAAAAAATCTACAAATAAAAAACATGCATTTATTGCTTAAAGTCCCATTTTTTTTATTAATGAATTGGTTTACAGGCAGTTTTCCATAAATCATACTATCAATAGACAGATTGGCTGGTAAGAAATATGGCAGTATTTTTTTTTATAAGGCATGGAGCAATTTTTTCATCTTGAAGCCTACATATTTTTCTTACTGGCCAGTATTTTATATCTAACAACGCACTGACCTCTATCTAATTTGAGGTCAGTGAAGTACAACATTACAAAATATTACTGGCACGTAAGAATTTCCATTTCAGATTCTTTTCGTAGAGAAAAAAAATTAAAAGCTGGTTTTAGCACCCGAAATATTTTTCTATCACCATATTGGAAGTCGTTGTGCTCCCGTTTGTTTTTAGTGTTTTTTTCTTGTGACTTTAGGCTTTACTTTTGAACTGTTTATATTTTCTTTCACGTTGACTTTGGCAATTATGTTTATTCTGGAAATTATAACCAATAAACTTGAAAATATTTCAAGCGATAACAAACTCATAATATTTTGAATCGATTTCTCGTGAGAATCGGTTGACATAGTTACCGATTTGCATGGTTCACATCCATAGATACGTTGCGATGACATATGTCAAAACGGACCTATAACATTGTGACTACTTTAGTAAAGGATATAATATGATAGGTACAAAGTCCAATGTGTTTTGATGTCCATGACAGTCATGTGAATCTTGATGTGATATCCACTGTACGATAAATGAACGATTTGGTCTACTTTAATAATTAATTAATTGATACTTTTATAATTATTATTTTCTTTTCTTTTGTATTGTTCATAATTGTGTGTCGTGATATAGCCTGTTTTTTAATTGCTACTATGTATGTTTAAATTTGGCTAGAATAAAGACATTTTATTATTTTATTATTATTATAATAATACTTCAGAAAATATATTATGTAAAAAGTTCAATAACTGGAAGACAACTAAATTTTTCAGAACCTTCAACGTGTCAGAACCTTCTAACACGTGCTTACATCACTCATCTATTTAATTGTGCATTATCCTGAAGGGCATGCGAAAGAATCAAAAGTAAATTCGTTTAACTTGAACGCTTCCCGAGAAGTAAGGCCGTCCGCTGCGTTAAGCGTGCGTCCGTCGCGGGTGTCTGCGCGGCGTGCTGTTTTCATAGAGAACCCTGCGACGGGCGACCCGCCTCACGCAGCGCTGATCTATGAAGATTACAAGAAACAGCACGCCGTGCGGGCGCCCGCGTCGTGCACCCGCTTAACGCAGCGGACGGCCTAAATACGTAAAAGTTTTACCCCCCATTTCGAACCATTGCAACGTTATTTAGAGGTGCCATGTTATATTTTTATTAATTATACATTTTCAAGGTTCCGTAGCCAAAGGATGTCAAACGGGAGATTTTACTAAGCCTCTGCTGTACATTCGTCGGTCTGTCTTGGGGGTATACACTACAGCTTGAACAGTGAAAGGTAGCCAATTAAAATTTTCACAGAACACTGTTACAATAGCGGCTATATAAATAGAGAATAATTATGGAAAAAAATAAAAATAAATTTAAACCCAAGGGGGTTCCCCATACAAGAAACCTGAAAAAGTAGCTTTTTTACGTTATTTGTTTGAGCTCTATCTATAATGCAACTTTCAAATAAATTATTATTAAACAGACAACAAACGAGATAAGTAAGCAGGCCCAGCGCAAACACTTTGATCCTGAGACCCACAGGTGAGTGATTGATAGTGCATGTGTGTATGTATTGACCAAGTATTTCACATATCATCTATAGCTCACCTGTGGGTCTTGGGATCAAAGTGTTTGCGCTGGGCCTGGTAACTCATCTCTTTAGCTGACTGTACCTACTCCAAAGTAAAATAAAAAATACAAGTATATAAAAATTAGAGTTTCATACTTAAAGGGTGCCGAATTTATTATTTCCTGTGTATGTTCCCATATTATTGTTTATTTTATAAAACTATTACCTGTAGACATAGATTATTTCATTGTATTACAATAAAATTGACCTGTAATAATTATATCTGACAATACATACATAAATGTATTTCATTTCATTTCATTTTTTGTCAGGCTCTACAATTATATAGCGCCTTGTTTTTGTTACCTTAATGTTTTTATGGCATCTATATTTTTGTAATATATCATAATCTTTTTAGAATTCTGAGCCTGTATTATGTGGTGGTATGGAACCCTTTGTGCTGGAGTCCGTTCGCACTTGACCAAATTATATATTTTTGTATAATACTACAGTTGGCATGACTTTCAATATTTAGACCCGGATTCAAATCCTACCAGTAGCAATCACTGATAAGGTTTTCATAATGTACGATTATGTGAAAGTAATCAGTATTCTTATCGCTGAACAGTGAAGGAAAATACTGTGAGGTGAACCTGCACGCACTAAATAGCGTAATTTGTACTGTTGTACGGCTATAAAGTTATCCGCCAATCACATTGGGACACAAAAAACCATCGGTGAAAATAGGGTAAACGAGTGTTGACTGTTTCACAGTCCGCACTCGGAAATATTTCTTTACAGGTGGTAGAGCTGATGCCGGGCTCAACTGAGGTACCACCATCTTACTTGGAGACCCCTTCGAAGTAATTTGCGGGAGAGTGAGAGGACAGCTCACAGGCAAAAAACCAGGAGGCCCACCATGCCTGGGAACGATACATGGCGGTATATCCATCCCTAATAGCTGGGCCTTATATGGAACAGACTGGTGACGGGCAGCGGTGTCACTGGTGCGAGAGTTCCGGCACCGCGCTCACCAACCCGCCTGCCCAGCGTGTGTGAGTATAGGCAATTCTTCCAGGATGACCGCCGGGAGTGGAAAAGTCCTGGAAAGGCTTATGCCCAGCAGTGGATGAACAAGGCTGATGGATGGACTCGGAAATACCTGACACCCTCTCGGAGACATATTGTGTCGTTACAGTATGTGTGTTATACTGGAAAGCAGTTGTTCCCCTGAATACTGGATGTATAGGATTTGCGTTGAGAGTGTATGGAATGGGGCATAAGTAATTAATGTAACACAAGCTTATCCTTTATCAATCTAGACATGTCTTACCCCAATTGAGGGTAAGTAATCCCTTCAGTTCTACATGCGCTTCGGGACGTTTTGAGGTAATAATGGTTAGTCACTTGAATGATATTATGTCTTTAAGGGCATCGTGTTCGCAGAATTCCCAATAAGCGCTGTTCGCTCATAATATCCTTATTAATTATTACTGGTCTAAATTTTGAATTTTGTGTCTTTTTCCATTGATTAATTAAGCTTTAACCTAAAAATAAAACATTTACCAAAATAAAATACACACGAAAGTTACAAGCTTTTAAATCTTATATTATTTACCTTTAAACACTTGTTACTATTGTATATTTGATTTTAAGTATATTATTATGTTTTAGGTTCAAGTAATGGATTAATGCATACAACTCAATAAGTTAGTTAAAAATTAAGTATTTATATTTCTGTTTTTATTTTATCGTGTACAAATAAAGTTGTATTAAATTGTAACTCAAAATTTAGACAAATATTATTAAATAAGGATATAATATTATATTATTGTTTGTTATTGTGAAATCGCTTTGAATACTCCAATTATTATTAGAGTGCATTGCAAACTAGAAGTCAATCAGACACAAATTAAAAAAAAACAAAAAATTTTAAAAAATTTCCTCAGTCCAGGATTTGAACCTCCTGCTATTCGGTGCACAGATACAGTAGAAAAATTCGTCGTTCCAGATACGAACCTCGGTAGCGTAGTCGGTAGCGCGCCTGTCATGTAAGCAGGAGGTCGCAGGTTCAAATCCTGGCCCGAGGAATTTTTTCAAAAATAGTTGTGCTGTTAAATTTGTTTCTGATTGATTTCTAGTTTGTAATGCACTCTTATAATAATAATGATATACTTTGATATCAATATGTATATAAGATATACATTGTTTTTAGCTAAAAATTGTATTTGAGCATTATAATTATTTTTTAATATTTTGTTACAGAATCAACTCTTAACTATTTCTGATAATTACTGACGTAGAACACACATAAATCTATCAAAATAATGTATTTTAAAACCAACAAATGACGTGACAAACTTTCTCGTAGCAGACACACATACTTGTAACAGTAAATAAGCCTATTACAAAACTGCTACGTCAGGCGTGAACGTGTGTGGGAGACTCTACGCCGCTGTTGATGACGTAACCGATTGGATGTACATCCGTACAATGCTCCATGTAACATTGAAGCTTTGCTACTGTCACTAAATTGTTACGGTGGTTTGATATCTGAGGCTTGAATCTCTACATTGGACATAATTTTCACATTCTCGAATTGTTTTACAAACACGTTACAATTCTGAAAGGGACCCACATAGTACTCGTAGCAAATCTTATTAACAGGTACCTACAGGGTTTCGGTTTGAAGAAACGTTCCCTCAATTTCAATGATATGACCTCAAATCAAACTCAGTTTTTTGAACCGGCAATGGAAAGAAAAAAGCAGTTTAATGAAATTAAATATGTCTGAGTTAAATTTATTGCCCATTAGGATAATTTTACTTAAAGGTACCATATCTGTGAAAGTGCCTTATAGACTTTAACCATGTTAATTTTCTGTACATTTATTTCAGAAACCGATAATCAAAAATTCCTACTTGAAATATCAAAATGTGAACTTAATAATTTAGCGGTTCGGTTAAAGAGCATGAAAAAATTATTATTGAAAGTATATTCCTAAATTGACCTATTATATCATTGAAAGTATATTCCTAAATTGACCTATTATATTATTGAAAGCATATTCCTGAGTTAAGGCAATACCAAAATAAAAATGGAGTTTTTTTGAATTCATTTACTCCACTATAACGTCATCTATATATTTATTTTTGGGTAAATGTTTATTGAGTATTTGATTAAGATTCTCACTGAAAGGAAACGCGATTGGATGAAATTTTCTCGATAGAATTTAATTCTGAAAAGACCTCTTAATTGTTTTATTTTTTCCTGTAATTCTGAAATCCTTACTAATTTCATTGTAAATTTGCATTCAAAATGTAGATATTATGTATTTGTAAAGTCTCCTTGAAAACCTTTTTGATAAAATAGCTTAGTACATTTTATATTAATAAAAACTGACTTTTTGCTACTTTTCCACGAATCCGTCCCACTCGCACTGAGGATTTTTTTGTTCCTAATTGACCCATTAATTCCAAATAGCAGAAAAACATAGCACATTGAAGTTTAACAGAGGCTTAGTAATAGTAATAGTAATAGAGTCCCGTTTGGTATTCTTCGGGTACGAAACCCTAAAAACGACTGAATTAAAGAACAAAAGATAATAAGCTGTAGCTTATATTTCATATTGCTTTTGTTAAAAAAATATAGTATCGCCAAAAACACAAAAATATTATTGCGTTTTGTTTATAAGTATCTACATTGTTATACCTTTCCAGAGTAACATGCAATAAAACCACGTCTGGGTCGTTATTAACTTAAGGGTCCGTATAATGTCAACAGTTCAACTTCAAATAATCTTTTCACATTGCGTTACTAAGTCAATCGGTGTTATTAAAATAGTATATATAGAAAACGATACTGTGATAAGCAATCCTTACAAAAAAGCATAACCATTAAGTTTACTCAAAAGAAAAAAAATACTAAATTACCTCTAAATTGTATATTTTTCACGTCTTAAAAGGCCTTTCTCACATCATACAACCTTAACATTTAAATTTATAACAAGTGAACCAAATGACTTCATAAGTGTAGGTATCTAAGCATATTTTAATAATTGCAAGTAGAAGCAAAGTTAATTAATATAGTCTCACGCGAGTTTCGATTAAAGCAAAATGTGGTGCAAAATCTGACATATTATGCACCCTTAACTCAAACAAATAAATATAATCCTATTACACATCAAGACCAGTCGAACCCTACTTATGTTATTAAATTTATATCTTTGTTGCAAGCTTAAGGACAGATGGCCTTTACTTGCTTAGTTGTAACAAAGGCCTTACAACAGCTTTTTGTCCCTTAAGAACAAGGAAAACTAAAGGTTAAATACAATTCATATTCTAGTATTATTTCTTGCGTACATGTTCAGTATGATCAGACAAGGGTGTGATTTTATTTAATACTAGCCTTCTGCCCACGGTTTCAACCGCGTGAATTCAATTAATGACTATGTCCCTAGGGAACCGACCGTCCCCAAGAAACAAACCATATAGTTCGTGTATGAGTGAGGAGTCTTAGCATAAAAACAGTGAGAGAATTTTTCAAATGTGCCCAGTAGTTCAAAAGATTACCCCTTACATACAAAAAAAAACAAATAAACACATTTTACCGCTTTATAAAGATAGCGTAGATTTTTTATTTCAGTCCTCAGCCATGTTCGTCCACATTGCCCATACTCGCACACGCTGGGCAGGCGGGTTGGTGAGCGCGGTGCCGGAACCCTCGCACCAGTGACGCCGCTGCCCGTCACCAGTCTGTTCCATATAAGGCCCGACATCCATCGGTCCCAGGCATGGTGGGCCTCCTCGTTTTTTACCTGTGAGCTGTCCTCTTACTCTCCCCCGAATTACTTCGAGGGGGTCTCCAAGTAAGATGATGGTCACTCCACAGTCGAGCCCGGCATCAGCTCTACCACCTGATAATACATTATACATTTTTGGACCCATAACTCTTTATAATTGAACTTTTATTGACATCTTAATTTTTAATGCATGGTGTTTTTTGTATTTTGATATTTGAATTTGTATTTATAATTTTAATATTTGTACACCAGGGTTTCGTTGGCTCTGATATGATTTATTTTATTATGTATGTTATCTTTTATATACCTAAATTTTGAGATCAATAAATGATTTTTTCTTCTAAAATTCATATTGCATTGTTCACCTTATTTCCACTAAATTCTCCTTCACGAGGGTGGAGCCATGGGCAAAAGCTAGTATGAAATAACTATCGCTCACTACAAACTTTACAATACTTTAAAATAGTGTTCACGCTAGACCGTGACGCATGATTCGCACCCGCAGGCGGGGATGACCCCCCCCCCGCCGCGCGCCGGTCGAGGCGCGCGCGGGCGCTCGTTCGCTCTGTTCGGATCGACGAGCCTCTCAAGGCGCACGCGCGCGCGCCCGCGCAGCCGACAGCTCTAAACAATAGACATTCGCGTCAGCACAAACAATATCGCGTACCTAAAGTGTAGTGTTAATACAAGTGCTGTGTACATCACTCAAACCAGGACATTCAATACATCCCTGCACAGACGCCAGCTCAACTAGCCAACAAGAAGGCTCAGCACGTCACCGCATCTCCCGTCGGCCCGTCCACAGACATCATCAAAGGTCAGTCAGTTTACCCACAATCTTTTTCTTCTCTCATGTCAACCCATCCATCCTCTTTCATCATCTCTGCATTTCCTGTAGCCAGCGGCTACATTTTGGTCCTTCGGCCGGATCGAATTCTGGTCCTTACAGTCCATTTTCACAATTTTGGCCCTTCGAACCGTTAGAACCAGCCCCTTTTCAGCCCCTACAGTCCATTTTCAATACAAGAAAAATTTTGGTCCGTCGAGCGGAAAATTTTTGGTTTATATCACCCCCCGCCTCCCCCCCGCCGGCCCGTAACTTTGTTTGAACCAGCCCCCGTCGATTTACTACAGTCCATTTTCACCAGGTTACATATTTTGCCCCCTTTCCCGGCAAAAAATTTTTTGTGGTTTCGAATACCTATCGCGGGTAGATAATTTGAACCGCCGCCTGGAACATTCCATTTATCGGTTAGAACCGACCCCCCCACGCCCCTTTACAGAATAACTCATTTTCATCACGGTTGTAATTATTATTCAGCTCAGATAACATAAGTATATTCATTCAG
Source organism: Ypsolopha sequella (assembly GCA_934047225.1). Taxonomy (NCBI): domain Eukaryota; kingdom Metazoa; phylum Arthropoda; class Insecta; order Lepidoptera; family Ypsolophidae; genus Ypsolopha; species Ypsolopha sequella. The sequence goes on from OW203987.1 coordinate 29,484,552, forward strand.
CCCAATTGTTTATTACAGTCCACTATACTTCTTTATTAAACCCAAATTTTACGAGATTTTGCGAGATATTTTTTCGGTGCGAGTATTTGCTTTATTTCGTGCACATACGTAAAACCCACGTATACATAAGTTATTACGTAACGAACGTTTACGTTTACGAATTATTACGTTACCAAAGCTTGATCTGCATCATTTGATTGTCCGCTCATTTAGATCCGATTTCTGCCAGGTAAACACATTCTTTGTTTGTTTTCGCTCTCAAAGCAGTAGGTAGATATTTTATTCTATAAATAGAATTTTCGACGACTGATGTTGTTGTTGTAAAGGTACATTCGTGTAAACAAGAGCCAACGCGTATTGTCGGCACGTGATTTCAAGGCAAATAACATAAAAGTGAACAGGTTCATCAGCCCTTTTCGATATTTTTGTGTTGCGGTAATCTCACGTCGCAGTAATATATTGCCGGACCGTTTATTTGTGTTATTGTCTGCTTTTTTTACCCGGGTATAGCACAAATATAGTAAACAATTTTTTTTTCTCTTCTCATCTCTGATCTTGTTGTTTGTGGTACACATATAGGGTGTTCCAAGTTGGTGTATCGGCTCATATACAGGTTGTTTTTTAAAAAAAAATTTTTTTTTTTTTTTTTTTTTTCTCTGTCGTGTTTATTTTCCGTGTTCCGTTTGAACATAGTCTTTGTTTTTTTTTTCGGCCCGCGCAAGTTACAAGCTATCCGCACGTTGGAGTTGGTAGCGCTCAAGTTTTTAATAACTCATTTTCACATATAGTCACACTCATCACACATTCAATCAGCACATACACACTCAGCTCATTTTCACTCACACATTCAATCAGCACATATAGACACACTCAGCTCATTTTCACTCACACATTCACTCATCAGATACACATTCAGCTCATTTTCACTCAATGAAACCAGCACTCAGTCATCACACACACACTCATCACATACACACTCAGTTCATTTTCACTCAATGACTCCAGCTCCAACAGAGAATTCTTGTAACTCCGCACAACGTGTAGTGAACGTCACTAACACACCAATAATAGCAGACGTACATGGTCAATTTCACTCAGCACGAGCCCTGTTAGGTTTTATCTCACGTCGCGGTACTCCAGTTCTCATTCGCTCAGACTGCGGCACAAACTATGATGCAATCACTCACAAGCTCGCGAATCAGCACATAACTTGGTTCGGCGCTCTGCACGAAATAATACTCAACTCAAGACCCTTCTGCCCGATTTTATCCGATCCTACGGACTTTGACCCTCTCACGGCCGGACATTTCATTGTTGGTCGTCCGCTCACCGCTCTACCTGAGCAGTCTTTTTACGACGGACCCATATCTGTTCTTAGGCGCTTTCAGCTCATTCAAGCGCTCTCTCAGCGCTTTTGGATTCTCTGGTCCAGATCCTACCTCCATACCCTGCAAACCCGCCCCAATCAGCTCTCCCCTTCCTCCCCTCCTCAAGTGGGTGAACTGGTCCTCATCAAAGAGGATGACTTGCCTCCGCTCCAATGGAAGTTGGGGAGAATTCTCCGCACAATGCCTGGCAGGGATGGAGTGGTCCAGGTTGTGGATCTGGACACAGCCCATGGAGCCGCAGCCCCGGCCCCCCCAGGATGTTCACGCTAGACCGTGACGCATGATTCGCACCCGCAGGCGGGGATGACCCCCCCCCCGCCGCGCGCCGGTCGAGGCGCGCGCGGGCGCTCGTTCGCTCTGTTCGGATCGACGAGCCTCTCAAGGCGCACGCGCGCGCGCCCGCGCAGCCGACAGCTCTAAACAATAGACATTCGCGTCAGCACAAACAATATCGCGTACCTAAAGTGTAGTGTTAATACAAGTGCTGTGTACATCACTCAAACCAGGACATTCAATACATCCCTGCACAGACGCCAGCTCAACTAGCCAACAAGAAGGCTCAGCACGTCACCGCATCTCCCGTCGGCCCGTCCACAGACATCATCAAAGGTCAGTCAGTTTACCCACAATCTTTTTCTTCTCTCATGTCAACCCATCCATCCTCTTTCATCATCTCTGCATTTCCTGTAGCCAGCGGCTACAAATAGTTTGTTCGTTTAGTTGTACACAAGAATCTCACTTGTAGGTTGCTCAAAGCTTATATGCATTCACGTTTCCTGGTAATAAATTGGAAATTCTAGCCACTACTCTACTGCTTGAAGCCGTAAATCAAACAGACGGGCGATATTAGCTTTTAGTCCAGTCCAAGCTTAAAAGGAGTCTTAAATTATTTCTACTCTTGGAAGTTTCACGGCCACAGTAATTTCTGAATATTTTTTATACAATGTTATTCAAACAAAATACTTGTTACGTTTTGGAGACCAGAATTGAAATTAAAATTACAATTGGTTTAGAGCAACTGGCTCCCAAAAAGTTAAAACTGAGATTTAAGAGCTCGTTTCTCCTCTTATTTATAAATTATACCAGTCAAAGTGTTAGCGTAATAATTATTTACATTATATACATTATATACTTATTATATTATATAGTATAAAATACAAACAAGAATGTGGTTAGTACATAAAAATCTTATACTCGTAATATCATATAAGTGGGTTAGTACTACCGTAATACTAACCCACTAATATTATATTATAAGATTTTTATCTCGTTCTAACATACAAAATATTACCAATATTATTTGTCAATTATTGTCATACTGCTAATATAAGATAAACAGTCTTTTTTTGCTTTGTGCTAAGCAAACAGAGGCTATGCTCCCACTGGGACATTTCTTGCGGCCATCAGAGACTAGAAGAGATATTCGTTTGGAATTTACGCGCCTCATCTCTAAATTCAAACGCCGCGCCGTACGGTCACAAAATAAAAGCAGATATCGACAATCTGGTTAAAAAGAAACAAATCAAATCCTGTTTATGTAAACACATAATATTCGTGGTTTTTAAAAAATGGATTCAAAAATATATTATTAACACCTCAAATACAGTGCCTGATGATGTAGTAAAACGACGAAACCGGTAGCAACTTAAAAGGTAATTAAACATTATTATATTTGTGGAACCGAGTACCAAGAAGTTTTATTTAATATTGCAAGATGTCGTTCCATCAAGAAGCAACAACGTTCACCGTCAACTAACCAAAAAGAAACAAGTTCAATCCTCACATAAATCTGTATCTTGTAATTTTTAAACAAATAAAGAATTTCAGAGTCCTACTCGCGTACTTAGGGATTCATATCCTGGATGATGAATTTAATAATTGTCGTTTTTTTTTTAATTTCTCAACCGTTATATTTTTCCTGTAATTTTTACGCAAACACATATTACAATGATATTTTTCATATTTTTCGGTCTACCAGTTTTGGAGATAAGGGGAGACATAATTTTTTCGTGGTTTTTCGAGGAGTTCTCCAATTAAATGCTGTTAAATATATCCAAAACGTATATTTTTACAATCAACTTTTAAATACTTATAATTGAATGCCCATATTGTATTTCTATGAAATATTTTTTTATTTATTTAACTTCTTTTTTTGTATTTCTCATTGTACAAAATTTTTTTTCAATCGTTATAGTTTTCCTGCAATTGTAATTTTTTTTCATATTTTTCAGTCACCTAGTTTCGGATATAAGGGGGCGGGGGGTGACATAAATATGTTTGTGTTTCTCTTTAAGATTTCTCGAAATCAGTACCAGTAATTATAGTAAAAGTATATATTTTTACAATCAGCTTCAATCTGATATCCATTTTGTATTTTTAGGATAATATTTTTTATTTTTCTCACTTTTGTTTTGGAAATATTTTGAACAATTTAAAAATTTTCAAATGGTTTTTACACCGTTATGTGTGAGTAAACTAATTTTTTTGCTAAATTTCAAGTCTTCATCTTTAACGGTGCTAAAGTAATGAGGCTGTGACGTACGGACAACGGAGTCTCACCATAAAGGTTCCTTTTGTACCCTTTAGGTACTACGGAACCCTAAAAAGAATCCCCCGCTTTATTTTTATGATTATAATGTAATTTTTCGTTGATAACATTTACTTAGATGGTCAGATGTTACCAGATTTGCATCCAAATGTGACAAAATAGTCATTGGGACACTTGTGCAGCCTCAGCTAAATCTCTAATCGCTTCGTTTCATAAACAAGCACACAGTTGCACAAAATACTATTCTACCAAATTATTTTGGACTTATTATTGAACAATTTTGGGCTTGTCTAACACGCATGGTTCCTTAGCATGTATAAAATAAAAAAAATAGTGTTTTTTTTAATTAAAAAATTACATCCCGGGACTTTTTAGAAATTTTCAAATGAGTCTCTAAAAAGGCAGAAATCAGTAATCTTTTCATGCCTAAATCACTGGATATTGCTTATCAAAATGAGCGACGTGACGCAGGCTTTCTTTACTGACAAGCAAAGTGCCATAGCGCTCAGCTAGACCTACTGTTCTTCTAACGACCAGTGTGAGCATTACGCTACAATACCACCACACTATCGCCCCCCTTTCGGTTCAGCGAGACCATTACAATAAAATAATTGTTCACAGTTTACAAAATATTATTGAGTAACGATATCGAATTTATCTCTTTTGTTTCTGCCACAGCAATCAATGGAAAATATTACCATCTATCCGATTTTGGGTGATGTTAGCTTGGCCCTCATTACACTTATTATTTTAGCTTTGCTTTCATTAAACTTATTATTTTTGCTTGGCCCTAATAAAAATAATTTTAATAAGTTTTATTCAAAAATAAGAAAAGCAACCAAAATGTGTGCGATTGAAAACGAGATCTGTCACATCCACCTTAAAAGAACTCAAATTTATTTTCGTTACAGAAAACTGAAGATAAATATTTTGGTCCCTGAAGCGCCTAGGATTCGAAAAATAATAAAACGTCAAGGATTTTGAAAATTTCCAGTATAAAATTGCTTATTTGTTCACCGTCTATCCCACTGCAATTTTTACCGATATCCGATTGGCTGTAATGTTTTAAAATAAGAAATAAACGTTTTAGACTAGGAAATGATTGCGATTAAGGCCGTCCGCTGCGTTAAGTGTGCGCTTGTACGCGGGTGTCCACGAGGCGTGCTATTTTCATAAAGAACCGTGTGACGGGCGAGAGCTGTCACATGGACTAGTGTAAAATCCGAAATAAAACCTAAAATGTTGAAAAGTTCAATATCATCAAATAGGACTTTTTCAACGGTGAGCGAGCCTGCGGACCGCGGACCAGTTGGACTTTTTCGGACTTCAGCTTAGTCCTATCAGTCCATTAGTCCGATGCAAGTCCGTGTTTTTAACGAAGTGATTATGGATAGTTTTATGCCAGTAAATTTAAATTCAAATAGTTTATTTTGCAAATTTGGTATATATAATACACTTTTTACAAGTCAAATTTAATCTTATAAAATTATATGTAATAAAATAATAAATGTACATGAACTAACTTAAAGGTTTACTTTGTTTATGTAGCAATATAATATACGATTAAAATTATAGGTAAAATATATATTATACAAGGTGAAATCCAAACAACTACCCGAACCTATACCGGAGACCTGGCCAGGGACCAGAAACAAGGTTTAATGATCACTAACCGGCCCCCCAGCACGAATCCAGGCGGCGGAACAAATCCCATCCTAAATACTACATACTAATAGGTTATAATATATAAATATATGCCTATTTCTACCCATTCGATTAGTCTTGCTAAGAAGCACTGACGATATCCGTTTTAATATGGACAAGTAGCGTCTCACAGTTTTTACCTTGCTTGATTTCAGCAATGCCTTCAACTTAGTTGACTTTGACCTTTTACGTTACGTACAGTTAACAGTTCTCCAGCCGTCATCTTTTGGTTTGAATCATATCTTCGCGATCGCCAGCAGTGCGTCAAGGCTAATGATTGTTGTTCGGACGATGATTGTTTTAATGTAAGAAATGTTAATAAGTATATTATATTTTGCTTTTTAAGCTTTATTTATTTCTTTTGTTTATTTATTAGTATTAAAATTAGTGTAAGAAATTGCGAAATCGTGGGTAGTCGGTATATAGGATGCCGATATCTCAATCATGGGATCTGAATTTTAATCGTGCCCGGAAAATAACAACAGACCCCAAAATTATCACCTTAGACGGATAAAATGTCAGTGAACAGTAAACACCTATAACCCTCTTAAATCGTAAAGGTACACTTTGAATAAAAAACCTTTCGAGACATAAAAACGGAACTAATGTATGATTACTCCGTTTATGTTACTTTTTCCTATTGTGATGGTTTTGCTGTCAGAAATCTCTGTTTAGAGATAAGCTCGCCAATGTGCATCTTTTTACTGTAATTTTGTTTATGTGTATAATTCCATGTGTGTACAATAAAGAATAAAGAATAAAGAACGAATAAATTTGTAAACGACGCACGCTTTTGGTATTACTCTTCGTCAACACTTTTGTGACTGATTAATCTGATTATCCACCATACCTTGACCCATTTCCAGATGAGATTTCTTTCAAAATGTGGTTTAAGTTACAACTTTGCTTTAAGATACGTTATCGTTATAATTTTAAGTTTTAATTACTTCTTGGACACTCAGATTTCTTCGATAGTTTTTTAAGTGTGTCTTAAATAGGTTTGTGCTTGCTCGATCATTCATAACTCAGTTCGATCCCATCTCGGACAATCATCAAAACGTACTAGTTCTTTAGTTTATTTTTAAGTTTTTGACTCCTTGGGATCTCAGCTCACCGTATGTTTTGTTCTATGCGATGCAATGCAGATTAAATTTAGTTAATGCTTGATCTTTATCTGTAATTACGGTTTTCATCTAATAAATTTTTCTTATTTATGTATTTATAAAGTTCGCGTAGTCAATTTGCATTCCTGTTTCGTACGTTTCGTCTATTTATGTCTGTCTGAACCAAAAGAACGGTTAAGATTATCCAAATAAAATGTCGTTCAAATAAATTAAACTTTTAGATATTAGCATGGAACAAAATTTTGTCAGTCGTTCGTTCATGAACGTGTACGACTGAAATCTACCAGAAGACCGATTAAAATGATCCGAACTGAATAGTTTCTCTTTCATTTTTAGGAATAATGTCTTATTAGTACTATACTACACAAGCCTAAATTAAATCTTGACTATGCAGACAGACTGACAGACACAAAAATAAGGGGAGATATTATGTCCTGGATGACAATGATCTGTTTGTAATATTTGTATTTGATCTATTCTATTTTTCCCATACGTAAACGGAAAAGCCATGATTATAAGAACAGATATTGCCATAACAACAAACCTACCCGAATCCATTAGTCTGAATTATAGACTGTTACTTAAGAGAGAAAGTCATAAACAAAAGTTAATTCGACAATATTTTGCTATAATTGCCCGAAATAAACCCACTGGGCAAATGTTCTCATTTGGGCGAGGACATAAAACCTTTGAGAGGCCATTGACTATTCAATTAGAGCGTTGTTTATTATTTAAGAGGATCAAGAATTCTCGTTTTTGTTGTTTACATTTGCCATCATTTTAATATTTTCACTGAGCCAATAATATTGTGCGTTCAGTGTGAGAATTTGATTAACCTTTGTCTTCGGAATTTCGGAACGTCGCTTGCTAATTGTGGATTGTTGTTTGTTTACAAATATTATTTGCTTGGCAAACAGGATATGTTTTTATTCATCTGGAAGTATACTGTACGAAAATTTAAGTTTGAATTTATCCTGTTTACACCTTTACACCTTTAATTCGCCTTTGGAGATAATATATCGTTCAGTTTTTTTTTTTCAATATATGGACATAGCATTGTCATGTAGTCCATCCAAGACTTACGGCATCACTTGAAAAACTTCCAACTGATGAAGTCAAACTCCGGAGATGAATAATCTCTAGTGAAGACAAAACATTACTTGTAAACTGTTAAAAGTATGTGATTTATACTTGCGATTGTCGGCACTTGATGAAACATAGAAAGCATCTTGATTTTGAACATAAACACTTGTACTAGTTGTTTCATTACATAATTATATTTGTTGCACACTTCCCGTTGCACACTTACCAACCGGTTTCGGAAATCAATCCATCTTCAGGGGATACAGAATATTTATTATTTTAATATACGAGCCATAAAACGACAAACAAAAATGATTGTGAGGAAAAACACGTGCAACGGGAAGTGTGCAACAAATATAATTATGTTATGAAACAACTAGTACAAGTGTTTATGTTCAAAATCAAGATGTTAAAATTATTATCACCTGCTTACCGTTACGGTGACATAAAGATACTACAAAAATGTAAAAAAAAATATAAAATATAAAAATAATTAAAGAAAAGTCAACAATTTTTTTTTTCGAAAGTGAAAGGTTTTAGGTTTTCGTATATAAAATTACGGCTCTGTTTTATCGGGTAGCAAATGGGTGGAAGTATTAAGCTTGATTTATTTTGGGCTTACGGTTCGCAGAAAAATTGAGAGCATGCGTAGGTAAAGATTACGGGAATTTTCATATTAACAATTACGTTTTATTAGAACATTTATGCCAACGACAAATATTTTAATAGTCTGTCAACTTTAGCACAAGCCACATATTTGAGTTATTGAATTATTTTGTCAGAAATAACCTACGTTAATAGAAAATATTCTCCAGGTTTCGTTGCTTTGTTTTTTTAAATAATTTTATTGTTTTACTTTTTTTTTGTAGTTTTCCTTTTCTTTATTAGTTCTAAATCATTCGTCACTAAATTAAAATAAATTACTTTAACAGTCTATAAGGAAAATGGGACAAAAGTAACAAATCTCAATTTGTTATCAATTAAGGTCGGTTACTAGGTTAAAAGCTAAGGTCGTCTTAATGTCGTGGGCAGAACGTAAAGTATGAAATCTAAAATCTTTCACAAAAAGCCAAAATAAGATGCAACAACGAGCGGAGCGATTAAATTTAGTTTTAACTGTAATATTATATGCCTAAGGACTAGGCAGATCATGATATGCATAATTATTCTATTTGCTGATGACATAATTTATGAGTATGTAGAGGTCTTCCTATGTTACGAAAATTAGTTGCGTAACAAAGGGACCACCTCGTGACATAACGGAATATTGGTTACGTTTTTGTAAATAACTACTAACAGATTTATAAAAGAACTTGAACGAGTTGTAGTATTTTGCTCAACTGTGACATAATGAGAGACAATGTAATTCAAGTGCTTGGTATACGAAACGAACAAAATGAGCTTCAGTAGACTGCACTAGTGTTCCAATGTCTAATTATGTCCAGTTGGACACATTAATTTAACTACGAACATCAAAAATATCGTTATAGCATGACATAATTTACAAAATGTTTAAAAAAAAAATTTCAAGAAAAGTAGCACTCGTTTGTAAGTTCAGGTGTGTCTGTTCAATATTGCCGCCTGATCCTGCCCTTTTTAGGGTTCCGTAGTACCTAAAAGGTACAAAGGAACCTTTATAGTGAGACTCCCTTGTCCGTCCGTCCGTATGTCACAGCTTCATAACTTTAGCAAGAAATTTGGCACAAAAATAGCATTATTTCCTATATATCACGATGTAAAGAAAAAATATGAAAAATTTTAAATTGTTCAAAATATTTTCAAAAGAAAAGTGAGCAAAATAAAAAATATTATCCTAAAATTACAATATATTTTTGTGGTTTTCCAAAGATTTCTCAGAACCAGTGCCAGTAAATAATGTAAAAGTATAAATTTTTACAATCAACTTTTTAATATCTACAATTTGTATTTTTAGGATAATATTTTTTATTTGGATCACTTTTCTTTTGACAATATTTAAAACAATTTCAAATATTTTTTTTTACACCATTATATGTGGGCAAATTAATGCTATTTTTGTGCTAAATTTCATTTATTTATCTTTAACGATGCTAAAGTTATGACGCTGTGACATACGGACGGACGGACAACGGAGTCTCACCATAAGGTTCCATTTGTACCTTTTATGTACTACGGAACCCTAAAAATGTCAAAATTTAATTTATCATCCGCAATACGGAATACTAGGTACGCGAGTATGATTCGCACTTGGCCGGTTTTTCTTTTCTTGTTCTTGCTGCTAATAATGCGGTGTACACAAATGACATCCCCACCCTGGCCGGCACACTTACCTATACAGAGGGAGAGGGAGACGTTGGTTGCCACTCTACCTTAGCCTGACTTACGCGGCACCTGCGTTGTAAGTCTTGGCCTTCGCGGCCAATCGGCAGAGACTCCAGGCGCACCAGAACATTGCCCTGCATGCAATCACCGGCGCACACTACCTAACAAGAAACACTACTATACTATAGCCACGGGGGTTGAGAGCATCGAAAAATTCTTGCACCGTATGGCCTGCGTCATCTACTATGTCCGCGCTGAACAGCCCGCACGTACATTTCCGCAAACTCGCCCCCACCTTTAACCTATCACCTACCGCATGACCGTACCCACGAGTGTTGCTGCGCGAGTCATCCACCAGCAGCTATTATATCCTCAGATCCAAACTGCAGGCCCAGCAGAATATTTCCCGTTGCGTCATTACTGCCATTTTATGTTCACAACTCCACCATCGCCACAGACCTCAGGGCTGAGACCATAGGTGAATTCGGGTGCCGACTGGCACGGTCGCTAGCCGATCACGCCGACCACGACAGACCCGAACACCTGGTAGATCTCGCCCCCACCTACGAACGTTCCTCTACCGGACGACCCTACCCGAGGGAGCTGCCGTGCGGCTTCTCTTCGGCCAGCAATTTTAAAGATTAAATTATCCAGTTAACATTATATATTTATATAAAAACACTTATTGAAATAATTGTTTCCAGATATATTTCGACATATTTTATAGTCGGCGTCAGTGGAATTGGTACAGTACCAAAAAAAACAAATAAGTTATATTCCATATTTAAAAGATTAAATTAGATACTGAAGACGGACTGGGCTGCTAGAGATGTTACCACTGGCAGCCCTGAAGACTACATCTCGTACAATCTCCATATGGGCGGCCCCCTCCAGGCCTTTACTTATGAAATTGCCGTTTTCTATTGGGAATTTGAAGGAAACTCAATTTTCAGTACTTATATTTTTGCATTTTTTTTTGGAATGGTAAATCCAAATTATCTAATTTCTTATGTTTATGAATGAGACAACATTAAGCTAACGATATATATGTTTTTTTTTTCATTAACCTGAATTCCTGCTGTCTTGTATTTTCTTATCCCTTGGTTAAAGTAGGTATAAGTAATTTGTATAGTATAAGTTTTATGTTAAAAAAAGACACGATCTTGCTAAGTTTCTTGCCCCTCTTCTTAGCAAGACTAAAATGAATGGGCGGAGGTAGGTATGTATTTATATATGTCACCTATTAGTATTAGTATATAGGATGTGATTTGGTCGGCCGCCTGGATTCGTGCTGGTGGCTCGGTTGGTGATCATTGAACCTTGTTCCTGGTCCCTGGCCGGTTCTCCGGTATGGGTTCGGGCGATTGATTGGATTTCACCTTATATATTTAACCTATCATTTTAATCGTATATATTATATTGCTACATAAATTAAATAAACCTTTAATTTAGTTCATGTACATTAATCATTTTATTACATATATTTTATAAGATTAAATTTTGACTTGTGAAACGTGTATTATATATACATAACATACTTTGCAAAATAAACTAATGGAATTTGAATTTGAATAACAATCATATTAATTTTGCTTTTGAAAATTGTCACCTGTAAAAGATGATTACGAATCTCATCATGGAAATTGATGGCATTTAAGACGAACTCTTTTTTAAGTTTTAATTTTTACAATCAAACTGAAAATGAAAACAAAACTTAATACGTAGATATAAAACCTTAAAATCAAGTTTCAAACAAAAAACAAATAATTGAAATACCTACTGAATTATAGGAATTATGAACTCATGAATCTGTAAGAAAATTTCGGCAATTTCATATGATAATGTTGCTGGCCCGGACGTTAGACCTTAAAAGACGACCCCAGAGAGAGCTGCTGATTGACTATTTAGCGGTGTTATAATAAGTCGGGCCAATCACAAGGTAGATTCGCGGAGTAATTATGTAATGTTATACCATCTGACAAATAATGTAGGTACTTATAAAACCGCTTAAGTTGTAATTGCCTTATAAAGGAATAAATAAAATATTTTGCATGATTGATGATTATTGTGAGTAAAATAATTAAAATGTGTACTTATTCAGGTATTAGGTATATATACCGTCATAAAGAAATAAAAAAAAGGAATATTTGTTTCTTTTCAGGTCAAGAGTAAAATAAAAAAAACGAGAAGAAAAAAACCGATGTTCAAGTGAGCCCTCGACTGCATCGAAAGCTCTCTTCATTCTGTTACTTTACATTCAGAAGGCATTTTATCATTTGCTTTTTTCATATTGCAGTTTCATGAAAAAGCGAAATAAGTTTTATTTATGGATAACTTAAGTTCAGTTATCCTTTATAAATTATGTAGTTTATTTCACGTTTAAAATATCATTTGACTATAAAATATATAGCCCAGCACGTTAAATATACTGCATTTTTTTATAAATAATGTACAAGGAATTGACTGGACGAAAAAATATTTCAAAAATGTGAATTGGGAACCGTGTGTATGTCACCGAAAAACAACAAGAATCGTTAGTTGATCAATTCATTAGGTAGCTTATAATTTCACGGCAGGTTTTTTCACGGTAATTTATAAACTAACCTAACCTAACCTAGTAAATTGATCAACTTACGATTCTTATTATTTTCCAGTGACATATACATTCTCTCAAGTTTTCTTTTTTTTTATAACAACAGTTACAACAAGGTCTTATTCCCGTTGTCAAGCATATATGTTAAATTTAATTTGCTTTGTATTATATAGATAAGCCCTTACCGTACTATGACAGCACCAAAATGTTTTCACCTTTAAATGGGTGACGCTCACACGTTTGGAATCAGTGCTCATCTGAACACAGTGATAGTTGGACACCTTAGGTGCACTTAAAGTTTTGAATTTTTACGACTTTAGTAGTCTGATCAGTTTGCTAAACGTAAGTAGACAGATTGCGCACTAATAAGGGTGCGCGCGTCGGCATTCAAAAACAATGCAATAGATTTTAGGTGCCAAGGCTCATCTAAACTTTTGAAATCTTTGATTATATGCGCACTGACAGAAAATTTGTCAAAGATCCGAGTAGAGATGCAGCATAAATTAAAAATTTTTGTTGTAAGCGTACACCCACGTTTCACAGAGTAGTATTACGTCCACAACGTTATGGGTGGTGAACCATATAGCCGTACTTCGGACACAAATTCCCCAAGCATACAGACCGAAAATAAATGTGCCCCTACTACGGGATATGAACCCGCGACTTTTGCATTAGTAGTTCTCACTTAAACCACTAGACCACAGAGGCGGTTCCTTATTTTAATTATTTTTGATTAGGTTTCCTCGGTAGCATGTTTATTTTGGTAAGGTATTATAATCAGCGTAGTTTGTTATCTGTCTGTACATGTTCCATATTATATAAATAGTAAATAAACAAATATCTGTTTACTTTATACTAATAAAACGAACCCTCCATTTTCGTAGTCGTATTAAAGTTTCCAATTAACTTCCACTTTCACATTTCCATACAAACTTCTCGAACTCCAACCTAAACAGGGTAAAGTTGACCGCATAGACCCACTTTGCCGTCAGTTTTCTCCCGGAGGGTTAATATTTTCGTATTCAACTCATTTACATACGCCGCGGAACAAGAGACTCTCAGTGGGACAAAGTCCACAACAGCTAGGGTGACCACATTTGCGTGTTTATTCAGCAACGGAAAACGTGGGAATGATAATGCTGTCACATGCCGGGCTCATGCTAAGTAGGAATTTTTAGTACATTGAACAAAATGTGGGCGTGTTGGCTGGGAGCCATGAAAATACATTTTCTGTTATATTCAGTAGGTCAACTTTAGCTTTGGGCTGTAAATATGCAACGATGATATTTTATAATTTAGCTTTATATTAAATTACAGTCAAGTAGTCTTTGAAAACCTCCAACAATTATGCCATTTTAGTCTGATGCACTGAGCAACGGCTTAATTTGTTTAAATTAAATTTTAAAAATTAAGTTTCTTTTTTTTTACCCAAAGCTAATAAACTATAAAGACGTACTATTCAGGTGTCCAATGTGACACAGTGCAACTTGGAACTGAGACTTTTGCACCATGTTCAGGTAAAGCTGTTAAGTATGTAGACTGACAGCTTTAAGCCAGTGGACGCGTATCCTAACTGAAATATCAGTATATTTTTTATAGTTACTGATTAACTAGATATAGCAAGGCATAAAACATTTTGAGTTTTTGAAAAATTACTTTTATTTGCGAAGTTAGCAAAAGTGATATTTATCACTTTTAGTATGAAATCGTGTCAACTAACTTTGATTGCCAATAACTTAATTATTTTTTGAGATATCGAAAAAAATATTTTACTATTGTTTTTAGTTTTAAAGGCAATTATTTGATTTTCATAAACATTTTCATGTGGAAGACGGGCTCGTTACGAGTATTAAGGGTCCGTATAAGGTCAGATGCACAACTTCAAATAACCATTTAAAATTTTGAAAGTAGACCAATCGTTAAATTAAAAATAAAATAGATAATTGACTATAGTGCTTATCTACACATTTTCCAAAAAACGCAAAATCATTAAGTTTGCTCGATAGATAAAATCTACGAAGTTACCTCTAAATTCCATGTTTTACGAGTGTTAAGGTGTCTTCCTAAAATAATACAGCCTTGAAATTTGTATTAAAATAACTGACCAATTCCCTCGTTGAAACATTTTGGAGTATTTAAATAATATGATCAAGAAGCCGAGTTATTATATAAAAACGCAGTTTTTCGTGAGCGCGTGTTTCTTGGTGGTAGTAACAGCTGCGGCTGAAAGCGCGCTATTTGTAACTAAAAGGAAACGTCATAGAGTTCAGATTGATGTAAAATGAGGTACTCAATCTGACCTAATATACACCCTTAATAGCTACGTTTGATGAAAACGTCGGTATCATGATTTAGGCATTCAAACTATTAGTATCTGTAACAATTTCGTGGTTTATTTTAATTCAGGGTTTTTTTTGTGGTCACCCCAAAAATAATGAAACTTTTGCATAACATTATAAGAGCGCGTCGCCATAATTGAAACCTCGGCGACCACGAGTACGCTTCAGTCTTCAAAGCGTCCTTCTAACACCACATTGTATTTTAGTGGACATTCGCATGAATAAATAAACTGAATTACTGAACTCCTTACCTTAAATATAAAATTCATGTGACCGAACTGTACACGTTTAAAAATGACTTTGGCAAAAAGGTAAAATTATACAATCACTAAAATAAAAGCTGTTAGCATAAAAGTAAACAAAAACAAAAATGTATATGAATGCGAGTAAAATAATTTATTTTGAAATTAAAAGTAATAAAACCTATTTAAAAAAAATATTTATTCTAGAACTCAGCTTATTAAAAATATAATTATTCTACTTAAATTTTATTGTCAAAAGGAGATATGCAATAAGCATTGTAGCGAACCATTTTTTGCCATCATTGAATAAGTGGAAACTTATTAAAAATATACATAAATACCGTTTAAATACCTATGTAATTCAAATTAAATTAATTTAAAACTGCGGAAAGCAACGGTAGCTTAATCTACAGGACGCGGACTCCTGAGACCCGGGTTTTAATCCTACCAGCAATATCAATTTGTTTGTCAATCAGTGTTTTGGAATTTATGTTCAAAGTATTTGTTTACTTACCACTTACTGAACATCCATCAACCTAATTCGTCCACTGCTGTACATAAGCCTTTCCAGGACTTTGCCACTCCCAGCGGTCGTCCTGGAAGAATTGCCCATACTCACGCATGCTGGGTTGGTGAGCGCGGTGCCGGAACCCTCGCACCAGTGACGCCGCTGCCCGTCACCAGTCTGTTCCATGTAAGACCTGTTTATTAGGGATGGATATACCGCCATTTATCGGTCCCACGCATGGTGGGCCTCCTGGTTTTTTGCCTGTGAGCTGTCCTCTTACTCTCCCCCGAATAACTTCGAGGGGGTCTCCGAGTAAGAAGGTGGTACTTCCACAGTCGAGCCCGGCATTAGCTCTACCACCTGTTAAACTTACTGAACGGTGTACGGTGAAAGAAATTACAGTGACGTAAACCTGCATGCCCAATGTAGCTAGCTAATATTTGGGCCCGAAGTACGGTGATATACTATCACGTTGGGACGTTATAATCCTCGGTGAAAAGTGATTGTTACGACTGGATTTGACTTATAGGCAAATCCATCGCTCGGATAGTAAATATATTTAGAGCGCGCCCTCTTGAGTATTCAATAAGTGCATTACTGGCTTTGGGTAGTTGCAAAATTTGAAAGAGTCTTGTATTCTGTGCTTGTATATCTCGGTGGACAACCTGGATAATTCGAAAGATAGAGATACACGTTCGAGCCTCGTTGGAGATATATTTCTGTCAGAGGTACTGACTTTTCTATCTTGTGATGGAAATAAAATATTTGATGTCTTAGCTTATTGCCACGTATAATATTGCTGTGTAAGATACTTCAGAGAACAGTAAGAGATTCATATTTTCTGCTTCATCGTGTAGAATAAGCGCTCCAAAATATCAAAGAATAATCCTAACTCTTTCACACAAAAGAATAAAGAAAACGTGTTATAGAAATTGTAAATTGGGTTCAATCGAACGTCAGTGAGAATAGAAAAGATTTTCTTATATCAAAAAAATTCGTTGCATTTTATACAAAGAAATAAAAGAAACGTTTTAAGGTTAAGTTTACAAAAAAATAATAAAACGTACCCATTTTACTCAATGATTCGAGAACGATGCTCCCAACATTAGTAAAATTTCAAGACTCACGTTATACAGGGTGTACTAATGATGTGCTCAGACAATTAAATCATGCGATGCTGATAATATGTAATATAGAAACATATACAAACTTTTGTTTTATGACATTCACAAATAAACAGGATTATATCGCTT
This sequence comes from Ypsolopha sequella, assembly GCA_934047225.1. Taxonomy (NCBI): domain Eukaryota; kingdom Metazoa; phylum Arthropoda; class Insecta; order Lepidoptera; family Ypsolophidae; genus Ypsolopha; species Ypsolopha sequella. The sequence continues at coordinate 29,501,635 of OW203987.1, forward strand.
TCCAACGAAAATATGTAAAAATTGAGAAATTAGTTTTCATCATTCCTGTTTTTAATTACATTAATATACTTGTATATGCACAAGTTAGAGGAGATCTATACACACAATAAATAAAAACGCAAATAAAAACAGCGGTAGTTTTTATTTTCGCATGTTACACGCAAAATTCTCGTCACAAACAAGATGAATTACGTCTACTCTGCCTACAAATAAAAAGGATGAGACTTCCAGACGAAAAACACTTAATAAAATAGAGCAAATAAAATTCTCTTTTAATATTCTACACCATAAAATTTTGTAGGATAGCACGTTTTGCTATGTTAAAAAAAAACAACCATTCCATGAATTAATTGATGTATATGGAAAAGGTGAAAGAGGTGTGTAAGGAGCATAGCAGATGGAAATTTGTAGTCTTTGCCTACCCCTCTGGGATAAAAGTGTGATTATATTGCATTGATGTAAATACGTATAAGCAATATCCAATGAAAAAAAAAGATGTAAATTTTAATAAAATATTTTTATTTGCTTATTACTAGCATATCGCAATATTTTTTTTCAAAATATTCATATTGTCCATTTAATCGTTCATATCGTTCATATCGTCGATGTATTTTCACTGTAGATGTACTCTCCAGTAGTCTTGTGTTGCTCGTAGTAACAAAGCCAAAGTCTGCACTTGAATAAGTTGAATGAAAAAAGCCAATAAAATGAAGTCTACTATAGTAGGTCAATGGTATACTATATTTGAAGACACTTGGAACATTTTTTACCTACTATACAAATAATCGTTCTGAAGTGTGTACACCACATCACAGGGTACTTTATCTTCTTTTACCAGTGTGAGAAAGTGTTTCAACCATTCAGCGATAAAAGGAGGAAGTATTTTATACTACATTAGGCACAGGTTTTACAGAAAAAGACACGATTTAACTGATCACAAAATACAAATATTACAAAGATAAAATATTCTACAGAAAACATAGCGATCTATTGACACATGAAGAACAGGTACTTGCTCGGGAAATAACGTGAATTCCATGTTCCATCTACAAACATAGCTGTGGTGTAAAACGAAATGAAAAAATGTATAAGCAATCCTTCCGTGATTGTACTATTTCTATTGTATAAATTTACTTCCTAATTAAAAATTTATTTATTTACAAGAAACTTAAAAATAACATAAATAATACTAAATTATAGACAATACTCAAAAACAAGACCAACAAGAAAGAAAATAAAATAAAAAAAGCCTTAATTAAATAAAAGTATTACCAAGATCGCATATTATATATAATTATTAAAAAAAAATACTGGTGTTGAAACGTTATATATAACGCCTTTATTTTATACCTATATAACATATATATACACCGTGTAACAAAAAGGTGTAACCATATTTGAAGAGCTTATTCAGTCAATGGTTTAAAACAGCTTTCACTATGGAACAAAACCTGTACCTCGAAAAATTTTTTTTACTGATTCATAGAAAAATGCAATGCCGCTCGGCCGAAATGTATGGAAGGGCAAATTTTTTTTTTTTTGAGATTTCAGGGTTGGCTCTATAGTAAAAGTTGTTCTATACCACTGACTGAATAAGCTTTTCAAATATGGTTACACCTTTCTATTACACGTTGTATGTATAACGACACATACCTCAGAGTAAAATTTTTCCATACACATATTTGAACCTTAAATAAATAAATAATAAATAAATAAAAAGTTAGATTATCAATGTGAACCTTCCAATCAACATCATCAATAGTCTCTTCATCCTTAATTCCCAGCGTTCTCTTGCCTATATTTTTATGGTAAAAATAGAAAATACACTCAGGAGACAAATCGCAACATTTAACCTTATTTCGGTAATCGATTCGTTTTATCTCTACATCCGTCGATTTTCGTTTAATGTTGCGGAAAATGCAATCTTATCTTAATCGCGATTAGGGCGTAAATGTCTCTCTGACTTATTCGCAAATGTCGACAAGGATTGCGTTTTGGGGAAGCTTTTAGGTGACGTGGTGAAAGGATACTGAAATGTTATTTGACACTTCATTATCATTTATACTACTCGTTTACCAGACGAGAAGAATTGAAATTTGGCTAAATTTATTGATGTATTCATAATGAAGAAACTTTATAAACGGCTTTATTTGAGGTTATCATTTTAGTTATATCACTAAAATTAGGGTGAGTGTCCATCATAACAAAATAGATAACACAGAGAAAAACTCGACGTTTCGGTCAACTTAAGAGTGACCATCATCAGGCTTGTTGTAAGTTGACCGAAACGTCGAGTTTTTTTCGCATAAATGATAGGGAGTCTTAGCTGTGTTATCTATTTCGTTATCATTTTAGTGGTGATTTCTTTGATTATATCACACATTTGATACGTTTCATTTTTTAATCTTTAATATATGAATTGAAATTGGATAGACAATTCACATATTTTTTTTAAATGACAATGGTTTCAAATGATTAAGCATTTAAGTTTTCTTCATCAAGATATCTAGAAGAAGAATACTTAATACATACATACATACATATACTCACGCCTGTCTACCAGAGAGGTATGCAGAGACTACAGATTTCCATCTGCAACGATCTAGATATACGTCTTTCGCCTCCTCCACATCCTTTGTACATGAATTATACAAACATTATCAGAAATAATCGAATCAGCGCCATACGTTTCATCGGCAATATTCTAGTGGTCACGTTTTAGAGTGAATGCAGTGGAAATACGTTCGTTACAAATTAGGTGAAAATTGACAATAATTGTCAATAATTCTTTTTCCAATACTAATCATTAATTATTAATGATTAGTATTGGAAAAAGAATGTTTAAGTGTTTGGGCATATACAGAGAATGAATGACATGAAAGAAGCATGACGAAAGAAATGTATGGTGCACAAGTGGAAAACTTGGCCGGGCCGCCCTAGAAAGATGTACGTTGACGAAATTGGTGACATACTAAAGAAGGGCAAAGTTAAAAGTATCCGAAACAGAAGAGCTTGTATGACTAGATTGATGGATGTGGAAGAAGTGAAAAAGGTGTGTCCGGATCGTTGCAGATGGAAATCTGTAGTTTCTGCCTACCTCTCTGGGAGACAGGCGTGAGTATATATATATATATATGCATTTATGTGTCGGAAATAATTAAAGGCTTTAAACTATTGTAATTTCACGGCTTTTGCTAGTGTAGGCAGGTGATTATATTTGAGTCCCCAAAGAGAGGTAGCAAAACAATGAAAAATCTTTACAAAATAATGATTCAGAGACTCGAAAGAGGAATAATTTAAAAACAATTAGCATTCACCTCACGTTTTCGGGACAACGTGTTAATCTTTTTAGGGAAATGAGAAAACTCGAGCGGCCTATCTTATTCGTTTGTTCATTAAAACAACACCTTTTTCTTTACAAAGTTTTTTTTTTGTTCCTGCTGCTGCTTATCTTCATTAGAAACTGATGGAATTTTCAAATACCTCTCTTTATTTCTATTTTCCCATCAATTGATATGTATTATTAGGCAGAATTAATAGTCCGATTGAAATTATTTTGCAACAACTTTTAATTCACCAGCCGCTTTTTTCAGTTTTAATAGATAATTTATTTATACATTTTAATAAATAACCATGTTGAATAGGACCTAAATGTTTTCTTATAAATATCGGCCCAAAGGATACCTAGGTATTTTTTAACTGATGTGAATAACACATGGGGAAAAAACATGAATCATAAATATAATCGAATATTAAAAGATTCTATTTTCATTGTTGCAAATATTAAAGCCGATTCTGAAGGCTTTAATTTCAATTTAAGTTTTGTTAGAAATTAAAATGGTCTGAAATAATTTAGCTTCCATTTAATAACTATTTTGCAAAGAAGTAAATATAGTTTTGACAGCACTTAAATTAAAATTGAAGCCTTTAGAATCGGCTTTAGTGTTTACTTATTTATTAAAAACTCATAAAACTTGCCATGTTACCATTTTTGAACATAAACATTTGTAAAAGTGATTCATTTTTTTTCCTTTATATCAGTTACAACTACTCGTATCTAGTCCTCGACCAAGATCAGATCGAAAATTGTACGTTTAATATATACCTTAACAAATAAAAAGACGAGCGTTTAAAAGTTGTCTTTTTTACAGTTTGTATTTTATATTTGTGATATTTTTACGATTCCTATCTCCTCGTGGAGTAGGTAGAAACAACTGATATCTATCTGCCACGATACGGAAAAACTTATTTTGCTTATTCAATAATCGAGTCATTCAAACACTTATCTCTTGATTAGTTTACAAATATACCACCAATTTGATTAGCGTAAATTTTTCAAAGTCTAGCTTTACTTTCTAATACTTGCACTCTACATGCTTCATATACGAGATATATCTTTGATAATCGTTCAAATTCAAACTTGAGGCTTGGTAAGTGATCAGTGTCATGGATCACTGACAGTTTCTGTGAAATTCATAAAATTAAATCTCGTATTCCCATATTGATTCACTCGGGATTGGGAATGAATCACTACTGTGGACCGTGATTTGCATTTCACAGTCCATATTTGGTAACACCTCTAACACATCTACTCGGGGATTATTGCGTGAAGATGTATGTACTGTATTATGTACGCACTAGTTTATGCCCAAAACATTGACGTGTTTATTATGTAATCAATGTAATCAATTTCCTAGTAAATTATGTCCTGATCACAAAATATAATTAATGCCTATCAAACGCCAGCCAACATTAAATCCTAGAAAGTGGTTATTAAATAGAAATATGAGTTTCGGAATGTCTATAATTTTGAGTCCCTGACCCTTACGATTTACACAGAATGTTTATAACATAACCATTGAACTGATTATGAAGGAATAGTTATTAAGAGGATATGTATATCACGTTTGAAATGGTCACTGTGTTACGATTATTCTGAAGTTTTTATAGGAAATGTGTATCCTGTTAAACATAAATCAAGTTGAGTGGCCAGAGCACAAAACTGAAGATTTTCAAAAAAAAAGTATGCAAGCTAAAAACACTTGATTGAAAAGAGGTCACAATTGACTTTATTAGTAAAAGTGTAATCATGCAAAAATCAAATACAACAACTCGATGCGGAAAGAACCGTAGTGCGAGAGGGATGGATTCCGGAAAAATTTGCAATTCCTGTTTTAAATTTATATAAAATTAATTAACTGTAATTTGTGTCAAGTATTAAACTAGCAAAATTTAAATATTCCTAAAATCCGTCTAAGTCATAAAATTGGGTACTTACAAATTGTGTTTACAATTGGGACGATTGACGATATGATGGGTCAGGCTTTGCTTTGTTTTTTTTTAAATTTATATTCTTGAGAATATTTGTCTTTGATAGGTAGATAATGGTGTCGATTCGCTGTAGCACGACTTAACTTTTTTGACAGGACCAAACTTAATTTAAGCATTTGGCCTTGTCTTTTCAATAAAGAAAGAAAAAGGTTAAAAATAAGGTGATAATTATAATAATTATAAATAAAATAATTATAACGAGAGGAACATAACATGGGTGCGAGCTAGTATGCACTTTATTGCCAAGCAGTGAGAATAGATATTTATTTAAGTGCCTTGAACAGAGAACCTTCTGCACGTAGGCCACGTAGTAATACTTTTTCTTCTGTGGTGTTGCTTGAATCTGCATTTTTAATAGTATTTACCATTATACTGCAACTTATTAATATTTCCACAAATTGAAGATTGACTTCCGCAAAAAAACGCCTGTTTCAAAAAAATGTTTTTGTGTAGTTTTAGAAGTCATTGTTCAAATTTATTTAGAATGATCAGTAGAATGTCGTTTAAGTTTAAGTTGAAAGATGGAACCCGCACATGAGTAAACTTAACAAACTTTTAGTACTATCGTTGAACACCTCCATTTTCTTTTACAGAAAGTTCCTTTCAAGGCTAAGTTTTAAGGATTATTGGGGATTAACCTTTTCGAGGTAAGTAAGTTTTTCGCCCGGAGTTTAATCTCTTACCTTATTGAATTATTAAATTTCGATAAAAGGAAATTGAAATAAAAAGCCAATCACGTGGAAGTCGTACCAAAGCTTGGCTCATTGGATACTGCACAAATTAAATTTGATATCATCAGCATCGACCTAAGATCATTTTGATCCTATTTTATTAAGATGCTTATTAGAGGTTCTGTTAGCGGGCCTATTGCAAATTTGATGTTTCTAGTTTGTAATTTCCGGAGGTTTGAGTGGTATTTCGCTTTAATATAATTATGTTTATGTCACAGGATATTCAGAAAAAACGGAAGAACGAAATAATTGGAAAATTTATTTTAAAAACTATAGAGCCCGCTTTCCACTTAACAGCTTATTTTTCATTTTATTTTATTTTATTTGTTTGGATCACCAACATCAGGTACATAAATACATTTTAATAACATAACATAAGGTTTTAAGCTATATGCCCAGATAATTACATGTGAGCACCACATGCAAAAAAGGATATAGTGAACAATGTTAAATTATTTACAAATACAGAATATTAAATTACAGGAATATAATAATAATAATATAATAATGTTTATTTCATAACTTCCTAAACTAATATAGAACAAGGTTGAGACCACCTATTAAGTATAAGAATACCTGTACCAGGTGGTCTCGCTCTTTATAGCAAACAATTCATTAACTTATCAGTTAGAATAAACTTTTAAGACTATAAACTAATAAAGTTAAGGACAGACATGTCCTAAATTTAACAATTTGTGTTTGAGAGAGGGTGTATATGAGTTGAGTGTGTGAGTGTATGTGTTGTGTGTGTAAATGCGAAAGAGGGTACGGGAGTAAGTATAGATATATAATTTTATTAGCTAATTCGCTGCAATAAATCCTCTATTTGGTCATAGCTAAGTGTTTTAATCCATGTAGTTATTGTTTTTTTAATTTCTTATGCAATCTTAGGGTATATATTTAGTAGTGTGTTAAGTTGGTCATATAAGTACGCTGTTTGAGAATCATATTGTTGTCTAGCAAACTCAGTGTTATTTGAGCGTTTCGGGGCTACGGAGTGAACTCGTCTTCTGGTTAGAATAGAGGGGTCAAAATTAACTCTTTTGTGCATTCTTAGAATAGTGTGAAGAACATATAATCCTCGTACTGTTAGTACATCACTAATGGGGAACAAAACGCAAAGCCAATTACAGATGTCGCCACCGGCGAGTAGGCCCAATACGCCGCCATTAGCTTATTGTTGATATTCGTGTTGAGTTTTCTTTCTTAGTATTTACTAACAAAATGTACTCCATGATGACCGTGCCGCAGCTAAAGGAAGAGTTAAGAAAACGGAAAGCTTCTGTTGTTGGTAAAAAAGCTGTTTTGATACAAAGGTCAGTACAAAACGAAACCTTGAAATATTTCAGGTTATGTGGTTGCATTTTTTTTCATTTGTGTTTTTTTCACTTCTAATTGTTAACAATATTGTTTACTGTTCTAGGTTAGAAGCCTATGACCGTAATGCTAACTTCGGTGGTGAGGATGTAGAGGAAGATGAAGTTTATGAAGCTCCATCAGCTGAATCTTTCCGCGATATTAACGCGAACTCCGATCTGCCTAAGATCACAATACAACTTATCCAAGCCTTTGTTGAAAGGTAAGCAGCATGCACCTAAAGTCTGTGACTTAAGTTTTACATCAATAAGTATATCTGATTTTGCACTTTTGTTTCAGATTTCAGGCACAGTTCAAGGGACGACAGATGTATGAGTCACGATTTCTATTAACTGCTCGTGTAGCAGTTGATGGTAATTACACTTACATCCAAGGCCAGTGTAAAGCACAAATGAAGAAATTGTTTTATATGGTCAATGTAAAACTGAATGCCGATGGTTCAATTGAACAAAGTCACTGCGAATGTGCTGCAGGCAGTGGGCTAGAGGCCCATTGTAAACACATCATGGTACTATTGCATGGTGTGGAAGACATGGTCCGTACCAAAACCATCATACTACATCAAGTATGTACACAGAAACTGATGGATTTCAAACGGCCCCGTAAAGTATACTTTGACTCCCCCATGCACGCTCAAAAGCTGCCAAATAAAAGGAAACGAAGTGTCAATTATGAGCCCCTTAAAGAAGAAGATATAATGGAGAACTACAACGATTATATAAAAAATTTAGCAATTTCATATGGCAATACAACCATGCCTATACTACAAACAGTGAGGCCAGCTAATACTTATGCGTTGGAAAATGATCACAGTTATTTGGAAAAGAGCTCAAAAGATAAAATCCTTGAAGAACTGCTGTTGAAGAACATATCTATCCAGAAGATAAAGGATGTTGAGGAAAAGACAAGACTGCAGAATAAATGCGAAGAGTGGCACAAGCATAGATCTTGTAGAATTACATCAAGTAATTTTCATGCAGTGACACACAGCAAACCAAGTACACAAAAACATTTGTCAGAAAAGCTTTTGAATCCAAAACCATTTGTCAGCAAGGCTACGACACATGGACAAATACAAGAATCAGTGGCGATTTTGAAATACACAGAATTATATGATTTGCCTGTAAAATCATGTGGGATATTCATATCCGAGTCACATCCCTTTCTGGGAGCTTCGCCTGATGGCCTTCTTGGAGAAGAGACGGTTATTGAAGTTAAGTGTCCATATATCGCAAGAAACTTTGAAGCGTCTCCTGTTACTGTCCCGTACTTGGAAGAAATTAATGGAGAATATGTTTTAAAAAGTAGTCATCCATATTATAGCCAAATACAGGGGCAGTTATTCTGTACAAACAGGAAGTATTGTAATTTACTTGTTTATACTTTCGTCAGTTTGAAAGTAGTATATGTGTATCGAGATGAACCATTTATCTCCAATATGGTCACTAAATTACAAGATTTCTATGAAAATTATTTTGAGATGGCTTTGTTAGAAAAGGTGTTATATAAAAATTATGGAAAATTGCTGAAATAAAAAGTATATGCAATGTATTTCAAATACTTTTCTTTATTTTTTCATTATAGTTTCCCTAAAATTACAACACATAAAACACACAAAAAATATCTTAGACGCCAACGGTATATAACTGTGATTTAAATCATTTTTCAAGATTTTGTATGTTTTTATAAGTCCAATTATACGTTCAATATGGACTCTCTTACTGGCTAGCTTACGGTCCTGCAGCACAGTTAATCCAGGTATTTGAGATTTTCCTTTTAAAAATGTGGGTATATTGACAGTTACATCTTTGTCAGCAAACAAATCTTGTATGTTAAACCCACGATCAGCCAGTACACTGTCACCAGATTCACACTTTTGCAATAAGCTGCTACGTTCAACTGTTTGCCGATCACTGACAGATCCCCCATAGGCTTCTGAACAATAGGAAAGCAAACCACCTGGTGTTGCTCCAACCAATATTTTCAAGGTGTTGGCATGCTTGTAGCTACTCCAGGAAGCTTGCTGAGACACAGGATTTTCTGGCTTTTGCACTTTTATTTCTGTTCCATCCAAGATTACACGAGTATTAGAGCTGTATTGTTTAAAACTCTCAGGTGTGAAGTATTGCACCAAATCCTGCTCAGGCCAAATGTTTATTTTACTCCATAGTTGATGGATAAAATTAATAAAGGTTATAAAAACATTGGAAACGGTGGTTTCACTAACATTGAAAAATCGGCTTAGTTCAAAATTACATCTATCTTGCCTTAACTTCATCATCGTGAGAAAAAACTGGTCTTCAGTGCTTAAATTTATAACATTACTACCATTATACTGAATTTTGTTAATCATAGGACATAAAGTTAGGTATACAAAATGAAATTTTTTGTATGACTCAAAACCTGTGTAAAATAAGATGGCTGCATCATCATTTATGAATCTTTTTATGCACCCATAAGTATGTTCAAAGTCAACTTGTGTACCTCTCTCAAAAGAGAGATTGCTACATTTTATATCTTGAGGTTGAGATAAATTATTAGTGTCGTAGTTTGTGCTCATTTCAATTTCACCTACACATTCAACAATATGACTTTGGAGACCCGAAGTGCTTGGCGTTTCTGTTGAAGGAAAGAGCTTTCTTTTACTTCTGATCTCATATCGAGCTTTTCGTTGCTTGGCCAGTGGAGTTTCTTTGCTTTCTTGGAAAGAAAATTTACTTGGTACAGCAGTAGACCTGAGAAACTTGGACAGAGGTTGATTTCCTGAAAGAAAGATATTCTTAGGTTATAAAATATTTATCTTAGACCACAGTAATAGAAATACGGAACTATTAATAGCTAAGAGGAGAATAAAAGAATATACTCACCAGTGTAAGAACTTTCACCATAATAGTCATCAGAATTAAAATGATCAGAACATAATTTCGACCATTTAGAGGCTGTCCAATTTTTCCTTCTCAGAGCCTTTTCCCACAACTTTCTTCGTTTAGAATCCTTGGGGAACATATGAATTCCTTTATTTTTACAACCATGTGCAGCACATTTCGTCATTTTCTTAACTCCACGAGAAAACAAATAAGTAAACAAAAAAAATGTATTGCGTTTGACAGCTTTGACAGTTTATTTAGGCCTAGTCGATAATCGCCCTCTGCCGGGATAAAAAAGCAGTTTTCTTCCCCATTGAGTATAGCATATTAGTAGAAAATTTGTAGGTTTTAAAATGCATTACTTTTAACAGGAAACGCTGAGCCCTTTCCACCTCAATAAACTTTGTCTTGCAAGCCCCACCCCAAATAGGTATACAGTATGTAATAATTGACTGGGCCAACGCAAAATATATTCTTGTTAGCAGGCCAACCGAAGCCACATGTCTTAACGTTTTAAAAATCCAAGTCAATTTCCTGATTCTGTTACTCACTAATTCGATATGAGAGTGCCATGAAAGTCGCTGGTCTATCATAACTCCTAAATACTTTGTAGCCGCTACTTTGTTAATACTGGGACACGTGCAATTGCCATATATGAGGTTTTCACATGTATGGACTTTGTGATGGTATCCCCTGCTGTTCCCCCCTGTGATTGGTGTCGGTATATATGATTTGAAAGTCTAGTACAATAATAGTAATTGAACAACTACGATCATCTGAGAAACAACGAGATTATGTTCTATTTATCGTGTTAAAATCTAAATTAATGATGGGACAATAATATGTGTATATGTATATATCTATATATATATATATACATATACCGGTGCAAATGTCCTATATTTATAATTTGTGATTTATCAAATATCAGCATCCCCTTTATCCAATCCAGACAGATTTGACTCCGTATCCCTCTGAGCACAGAGACATCAATAAAACTACCTGGAATCTTCTCAGGATATCTAGGTTACAAAATAACATAGGTTACCTGTAAATATCTCCAGATTTCGAGAGCACAGAGTAGCTAAATGAATTACCTGGAATAACCCCAAAGAGAGTGCTATGTGTTAACCCAACATAAAATGTACCTTTTTGTGTATTTAACCTTTTATATCGTCGAAATCAATTTGATTTGATTGAATTGTATTAGCTGATCCTTTCGTTGTCGAATACACAGACTTTTGTGTGTATGAATAACTTTTACCCCCCTTTATGAATGCATTCAGTAATCAGTTTGATAAATATGAGCGGCCGCTCTGATCAGCTAATCAATAAGGTTTTAATTAAGGTACAATGATATGTTAGGAACAGCACGCTGGCTTGGATTAAAGGATATACTATACTATTGAGTCCCGTTTTTCGGTGACTCAATTTGTCAATAAAACTCGTCACCCACTGTTCAACGAGTGCATAAACAACTCGGTTTATGATATTAAATATTTAAAGTGGCAAGCAATACGAACCAAAATGGCTACGTTTATGTTTCATTAAATGAGTATAAAGTGATAATTAATCAAGTTGTGATTCAGTATGCAAAGTTTGTCCAGTTAGGTATTAGAGTAGGACCTGTCTAAGTATTCTGTCTACTTTTATTTGAATCTATACTAGGAAAATCTCCAGATGTAGAGTTACTTGATTACGAAAAATAAAGTATACTAAATTCTTTATTCCTACATGGGTAAAGGAAAAATAATAAATGCACAAAATCAGGATAAATGAAATATTTATTCCTTGAAAAATTATATGTTTTAAGGCGCGGAATTGGGATGTTTGGCGCTTTTTTTTGTAATCGTTTTAACTACAAAACTTGAAACTACTAATCTGATAATTTAATAAAACATGTTTGGAACCTTTTCCTAAATTTTCGTATGCAAATCAACCAATCACCAACAAATCAAACACTATGGAAAAGGTTTCCACTCAATAGAAATATAATAATTACTACCAATATTTTTAATATAATAGTAGCAAATTTAACTAGATATAATTAGTTAAAATGAAATGGAATGAAGGTTTTGTTAGGTTTGTACAATAAACCAACCAACAAGCTACCTTCGTCAATTTCGGTCTGAATTCTGTCTCTCCGCGTATAACGCTCGGAACGACACAGTGACCGTATTAAACCCAATTCCTCGCCTTAAATTTGAATCTACGTTAGTCGAAACTCTTTGACTATTTAAACCGGTCTTAACGATCACTAAAGATGCGATAAAACGGCTTCACGGCGTTCCTAGGCCCAAACAAATCTATAAAAGAGGAGAACGTCTTGTGAAATGCAACAACCTCTTTTGGCCATCAAATTACCTAAATTATACAACACACACACATACGTATAAAATGTTAATTTCCAACCAATCCGGAAAACTATCTCAATACAAAGAATAACACATAAAGAAATTTAAAAGAAGGAAAAAACAAAAAAGAACACACACAATTTGTGAGAGTACGCAATTTTTGCTATTAATTGTTTTATTTTTAGATATTAACTTGGACACTCTGTCAACTGTCTAAATGTTAAATATCCTTGCGTACTCCAACAGACAATACAAATATACAAAACAATTACCGACAAAATTACAATATTGTGGAATTTTATTTTATAAAATTTTACCCTTCCTTTGCTCGAAAAAATGGTCCAAACTCTCTTAAATGATGCTATGACGCCAATTAACTTCAATATTAATTTTAATAGATAAAATTATCCCACCACAATATTGACCTTCGATCGATATTATAAAAGAAACTTAGCTTGTCATTGATCCCTCGAACAGATAGCCTTTACAGCTACAATTTAGAAACTTTATTTATTTAATCGAACTTCACGTTTCACAGTAAAAATTTATGATCTCTTTCTCTGCGTCCATCTGACCAATTTCTTCCGCGTACAAAATTCGAATGCCTCATCAAACTCTCGTTCTCCCAATTTTAAAACTAAATTTTGACAAAAACAAAAAACTTATAATCTAATTACTCTATTTCCACTTTTATCACTGCACAAATAATGTCCAATTTAGTTTGGCACAGAACCAAATGCAACACTCAAACACATCTTCGTGCCTGTGACGTCACGTTCTCTTGATATCTGATTGGACGGTGAACGACCGCGAAGTTGTCTCGCGCGTTGACCATTCCCGCCAAACCACGAGCCGTTGTCCACTGCAGTTAACGAAAGGCCTAGGTTTTCATATCCCAAAACCTAGCCCCTACGAAATAAATAGCTCCATCACCTCGACCTGACCTTTGCCTGCATCTCTTCCTAAAGTCCTTGTTTGTTGGCAATTAGCCTTTCTGAAACACACGTTTTCACAAGTACAGTATCCGTTGAGCATAAATTATACCTTTTTAAGATGTCGTCTATAAGGTTGCATTTTGCATGAATAACAATGAATGTCGTTTACGTCTCTACTCGAATTCGTTTCCTAGGTTTTTTTTCCTTTGCTTCACATCTGTATTGCATAACTCTATTTGCTGCAGACGTCTATTACCCCATTCTAAGAAAGCATTGACTATCTTTACAGAACGTGTCGAATTACTTAAGCGGATGCGAGAAAAAAAATATATGATTGACAAAACCAACCCCCTGTTGTGCGGGTATTAAATTTATGACTTCGTTCTTAAGAATAGCAAAGTCTCTCAGAAGTGGACCACCACAACTTTTACATTAAATTCAATATCTGGTTGAGAGTTGTTGTAAATAGAGAAACAGATATAGTTTGTCTTATTGGTGTTTAATGTTAAGAGGTTTGTCTCTAGCCAGAATGCCACCTTAGCTAAACCCAACTCAGTGGCCTCCTGAACATCCCTCCATGATGACCCTGAGAAAACCAATGCTGTGTCGTCTGCATATGAGAAGATACGCCCTTTTTCCAGTACGAGGTTGCATAAGTCATTTATGTACACCAGAAACAATGTCGGTCCCAGAACGCTACCCTGTGGAACGCCATAGCTGATGTCAGAACTGCTACTAATGTTCTTTCCTATCTTTACTTTTTGCTTTCTATCCTTAAGATAGTCCTTAAGAAGCTCGAGAGGTTTTCCTCAAATGCCAATCCATTCCAGCTTACGCACAAGAATGGGGACAGAAACGGTGTCAAAAGCCTTTTTAAGATCAATGAACACAGACAAGCATTTCTGTTTATTATCAAGTTTATCAACAAGCAGCGAGCTAAGGGCTGCTACAGCATCTTCCGTCGATCGACCATGTCTAAACCCATATTGGGATTCTGAAATTATGTTATATTTATCTAGGTATTTAAGTAGTCTGCTGTTAATTAGTTTTTCTAAAATTTTTGATAGAACTGGTAATACTGATACAGGTCTGTAATCATTGACGTCGCTTCTGTCACCACTCTTGAAAACTGGTGTAATAATAGCTTGTTTCAAGAGAGTTGGGAAAATACCTTCAGCAAAACACCGATTCGCTAAGTGACATATGACAGGGACGACCTCATCACTGGCGTACTTGAGAAAACTGGTTGAGATATTATCCCACCCTGGAGCGCTATCAGATTTAAGATTCATGAGTATTGAATGAACCTCATCGAGACAGGTGTCCAAAAGAGCAAAAGATGAGTTTTGCGACAGACCCATATCAAAGCAACTAAATTCTGATGGTGATTCTGTCAACCCTGTCAGTTTCTCTGCAAGAGTCTTTCCTATATTTGCGAAAAATTCATTTACAGAATTAACAGATTCATCAGCAGAGTGCATAGCATTAAGGAGTTTGGTATTATCAGTCTTGCTTGGTGACAGATTTGTTATAGTTTTAATATTTTTCCAAAGAGATTTTGAGTTTTTCGTTGATTTTGCCAGTTGTTCACTCTCATATCGCCTTTTTAGTCTTTTGATTAGGGCGTTGCAATAATTCCGTTATCGTTTGTAGGTGATTTCTTTTATTGTATTATGTGGATCTGCTCTTAAGTTTTTTTGTATTTTATTTCTGTTTGAAATGCACCGTAGAATTCCAACAGTTATCCAAGGCTTTAAGATGCGTTTACTTTTTGGGATTGTCACTAACCTAGTATTTTCTTCTAATGACTCTGTGACTCTGTGAATGAATTCATTGAGTATATTATTCGGATCATCAATAGAAAGCAAACTAGATAAGTTTTTTTCACTAAGACTAACTAGCGCCTTGGTGAAGTCCACAGTAGATTTTGTTTTTAATTTTGGTTGTTTACGTCTAATGTTTTTTAACTGTAATAATACTATATAATACTATATAAAGAGTGATCTGTTATTGTAGTATTTAGAACCGCTATATGTGCAGTAACTTTGCACATGACATAATATGACATGATATAACTAAGATTAACTAAAACTAATTACTAAGATTAACTAAAAACTAATTATAGAATTAATACAAGTGACCTAGTATTTTAACACCTAGTGACCTGTGACTTGTTTAAAAACGGATTTTTCAAAGCTAATAAGGGAAATAGCTAAGCAAAACGGAGTAAAATAGTCTTGGCCTGTCACTAAGAAACAGTTTCACAGGAAAGTGGTACCTATTTGCCTTCCATCGCCAGCTGACTTTACGGAGTGAGCTAGGTGGGAAATGAGATGGGTCGGATGGGCGAGTTGTTGGACTTCCTTTACCAACGGGCTTTGCGGAGTGAACAAAGTGGCAGAAGGATACGAAACGTCGCGAAACCAAGTCACAGTTGCAGATGTCGTGAAATTTTTCGTTATATTGTGATGCCAGACGATTCCGGTGAAGATAAATATATAAATACGATAAGTAAATGCTTGCTATAGTAACTGAAAAGGAATCGTTCAAACCAAGACTTTGGATGAGCAACTATATTAAAGAGAGATCTATCAAAGTTGTTGGACTCCGTTCAAAACTAGCGTGTGAGACCATGACACAGCGGACTTTTTAACTCGCTCAGTCCGTTCTTCACTCCGCGAACAGTGGAAGCACTTCTATAAAATTGACTAGTGTGAGTTAAGGCGATATGCGAAAAAAATATGGGTGTTTCTTTTCTGTGTATTTCATGAAATACACGGAAAATTATAATCAGTTTCTGGTATATGCATCTTGACTTTATAATCTAGGGATTTAAAATTGGAAAACATGTTTGGATAAATTTTCCTCGACAGAAATAATTGTTGAAATGAGGTCTTCAAACACACTTTTTCTCCTCGTTTGACTAATAGGAACCATAATATAGAACTCAAACATATTTTATGAGGTTTGTTTCAAAAATATCTAGAGATTTGATATTTGAAATTTTTCTAGCTGTTTTAGTTTTTTTATAAAAATTATAAAATTAAAATTTTTTGCTTTTGCCCTGAATCCGCTCCTCTCGCACTGCGCGGTTTTTCACTTGGAGTGACAGTGAAAAAAATAAAATTTGCATAGCCTCTTAAGTGGAGTCCATGCAAAGGCCACTGGAACTCTTCAACCACTTTTGTGTCTTTTTGTACTTGATCAGTCCACCCGCTCACTTTTTACAGTGGAAACATTTCTATGAAATTTACCGTTGCGAGTCAAGCGGACTCCGCATGGAGTCCGTTCCGCTTGCATTGGAAATCGGGCAACGGTTGCCTCGCTCTGCTTCATTTCGCTAAGCTCCCTATTTAAACCTGACCCTATTTTTCACTTTTTTCTACAACTATCCAGACCCTAGCAATCATTAGGATTTTCGCGATGATCTGTTTTCTTTCAGATTATTCCAAAGAAAAGAACTTCTTAATACTTGTTTGAACTAAAATAACTTTAAAGTTTCTCGTTTATCGCAATATTTTAAAATGTTGCTCGAATTTAATGCCACATAAAATACAATTTTGTCAATATATCGCCTGAACCTCGAAAATGTGCAATAAAATGAAATGAAATTTTGTTTTACGTGCTGTTTTAATCTTGTTTATCTCATTACATATTCAATGCTTTCTTACGTATTTCTTACGGAACATTCAGAACTTTTCTTAATAAGAAGATTGTCAAAAAGTTAATTTTCTCCACCCTTGGTGTAATTTGCTCGTTACCAAAAACGATGGGTGGGGTAATGAAAGACACTTTATACGCACAAACATACATTACACTCTCGTCTTTCAAAGGTTTTAAGAGCTCTGATTTGCTGAATCTCATTATATCGTCGTTTTTGGCAAATTAGCGTTTGCCTTTTGTTTGTTTGTTTAATTTCGACCAGCCAAGAGATGTTTCACTACGACGAGTAAATTAAAACTAGCCTGAATAGTCATAAACGCTGCTTATATTGGTATACCGAAACTCAAAACTGGTACTCTTGTTTCATGGGACATTTTTTGCAACAGATGTATAAAACACTTATGTATTATGTCAATTTGTAAGACTTATTTCGATCTTAAGTCTCCTTTTATTTTCTTTTTTAAAAATTATTTTTTGTAAACCCTAACCGAGTTCAAATTGACCCCAGATTTTTTTCGGGAAAACGTACAGCCATATTTATTCCATTCTACCCACTGTCAGAAAAACGACGCATCTATCTTTAGGCGAAAGGGCAGGGTAACAAGATCTATTTGATATTATAGCTGGGCTTTGATGGAGGCTTAGGTTTAAGACACACGGGATAGCAGTTTATCAGGCCGCCGCCAATACATGTTTCGCATTGAATTATTTTAAAAGGTATAGAAAATCGTCAAAACAAAGCGAAGAAAAATAACCTTCCCATTTTATTTTTGCTTTGTTTGAAAGGTTTTTCTATTTTTCAGTATAAAAACTACTAGAACATGTGTTTTCTGAGTACGTTATTATAACTCCGTATATATTTATTTATTTCTTCAAACACACGATACACATTACAGAGCTAATACGTAGGGCGGCTGACATGTAATCTCCTTGGTCAGAAATATATACAAAAATAATGCTGGCTGGTATGGATTTATATTCGTTTGTTATTCTATTTTCAAAATGTATTACATTCATTTGTTTATTGCATCACGTTTATTTGTCTCCTACAATTGTTTCGAACATGTCGGTAGAAAAAGTGAAAATGGATAAAATCGAGCAGCGTGCGGTGATTAGTTTTTGACTAAAGAACGGAATACGCCTTCGGAGATCAGACAGCGTATGTTACGTGTGTTTGGCAGTTCGTGTTCTTCCGAATTTGTTATAAAGTTTTGGTCAAGGCAGTTTAAATTAGGTCGTGAGAGCCTCGAAGATGATCCTCGTAGAGGAAGACCAGTTTCGGCCGTCACCGATGAAAATGTAGCCAGGGTGAAAAAATTTATATTAGAGGACCGACGAGTGAAGCAGTGAGAGATAGCTAGAGATGTGGGCGTCAGTAAAGACCGAGTCAATGAAATAGTTCATGAGCATTTGAACATGTCCAAGGTTAGTGCACGTTGGGTCCCTAGAATGTGACTGCATTTGACATGGAGAGGCGTGTCAAATGTTGCGAAGAGTTTTTGGACATGAGTCGAGGGAAAGAGGAAGAAATAATTTCTAGAATTGTAACATGTGATGAGACTTGGATTCGACAATGGGACCCGGAAAGTAAGCAAGAGTCGTTACAGTGGAAATTTAAGGATGAGAAGCCGCCTTGGAAATTCAAGATCTGTCCATCGGCCGGTAAACTTATGGCTACAATCTTTTGGGACACAGAAGGGATTTTGCTCATAGATTATTTACCGAAGAAAACTACAATGAATGCTGATTATTACTCAAACTTATTATATCAACTAAGAGAGACAATAAAAGAAAAACGGCGAGGTAAACTAAGCAAAGGAATTCTGATTTTGCACGATAACGCACCAGTGTATACCGCACGCACAACAAAGCTAGCAATTAAAGACAATGGCTTCGAAACCATTGACCACCCCCCTTATAGTCCAGATCTAGCCCCCTGTGACTATTTTCTGTTTAGACTTCTCAAGAAAGACCTCAGGGGACGAAGGTTTATGACCGATGACGAAATGAAGACAGCGGTTTCTGACTATTTTGACGACAAACCGTTTTTTTTTTTTTTTAATGGCTTAAATTCAATATTTGAAAAATGTAATAAGTGCATTTTATTAGCAGGGGACTATATAGAAAAATAAAAATAAACTATCCAGTTACGCCTTTTCTTTCATAGTTAGGTAGATTACTTTTCAGCCTCCCCTCGTATGTCCAGTGCGTATAACAACAATTATAATATTAGCTTTAGTTTGTTTAAATAATTAATTCATAATTTTATTGTTTAAATAAAACGAAATTAAATATAATTTAACAGATAACTACTTTCCTAAGTAGTTCACCATATGGCATTCGCTGAGAAGGGATTTTGTGATGCATGATGTCCAATTTTGTTGCTGAAGGCAAGAGGGTAGGCATCATAAAACAGGTTCCATAAAGATGTTTAATTTACAGTTATAAAAAAAAAATGCAAACGATGCATAAAAATTGCATTAATCTAAATATTCACTAGATGTGAACTCAACTTCGCTAACAAAACATAAATTAACAAAAATGTTTTAAATGTTCAAAGATAAAATTAGTACGATCGCTGTTTACTGTTTCTATCGATTCACAGACATAAAGCCAATAACAAAGAAAAAAAAACGGCCAAGTGCGAGTGGAACGCACGTACAAAAGGTTCCGTACTACTACACAATACGGGTATGGAACCCTTATAACGTTGTAAATAATTCCACTTGCAGTTATGATGGACCAACTCAATTTGACATTGACGTTATTTTAAACTATAATGTTGCTTTAGATTTCAGATTTTTTTCTGTGTGCGCGATAAGACCTACCTGTAAACGAAATTTTAAGCTAAGTTAACTGGAAGTGATTTAGGTTTTGATTCTCTTATGAGTGTCAAAAATGTGTATGAAATTGATTATGTAAAGCACAATCACTATTTTTCACGTTGAGTTAGATGCCTGATGTTTTTACAGCACCACAGGGGTGCAGACTTCTATAAGTAGGAGGTATCAGTTTCAATTTGATATCTCATATGGGGGCCGAGCAAAAAGCAGGCAGATAGACAGACAATCAGACAAATAGATAGACAGACAGACAGACTCACAATAAAGTGATCGTATATAGGAGTCCGTTTTTTCATTAAACCTAAAAAAATCCAAAAAATGTGCATGAAATGGCTGTTATTTGTTGTAAAACAACAATGGTTTGCAACGTAAATTATAAGAATTAAGGAATATCGAATCTTTTTTGGTCGTCAAGATTTTTAATTAGTAAGACTTACCCGACTATCGTATTTTTATAGCCATTTTCTACAGCCTAGAAAGCGATATGAATCTATTGTTTTTCTTTATAGATCCAGTACGTCAGACTTTAGACACGCATAATCGTTGGTTTTTAGTAATATAGTTAATGATTAAACGAACTTACCTGTACGTGAAGTTCAATCATAATTATACGAAGTGCTTCGTCCGAAGAGATTAGATATAAGTACACATGTAGTATCACACATCGTGTGGCCATTCCTGCACTATAGTTGAAAGAAAAAAACAATCTACCTACATTATTTTTTTTTTCGTCTGTAGGTAGTTACTGTCCCGACCGCCGATCATCATTTAGTTTAGAGCTACCATATCATGTTATTTTCACGACGTCTTTTGGGATTAATTGAAAATTTAGGGGGGGAGGGATCTAATCTCTTCGGACGAAGCACTTCGTATAATTATGATTGAACTTCACGTACAGGTAAGTTCGTTTAATCATTAATTATACTCGTGCTTCGTCCTCGAGATTAGATATAAGTACACATGTAGATATTTAGAGATTTGTAGTCGTGAAAAAAGAAGCAGCTACTTTAAGGGTGACTCCCTCATAATCCCATGTCTCATTTATTATTTAAACAAAATATTTACTTTAAGTTCTTAATTCCATAACACAAATATATGTAATTAATATGTGTAATTAACTTAAAAAATTTAGATTACATTCATGTTTATTCCTTATTACAAACATTTGGTGAGAAGCATTTGTAATACGGTAAAAATTTAAATTGAAAATAAACAAGTCATACTGACTTATTATTTATTAATTGAAGGAATCATTAATAATACTTCTGGCAAATGCGTCTGTTGAAATATTGCTATGAATATCTCTATTATAAAATTTGGAAAATGCGGTGGAGCTACTGCTTCATCCCGCAGTTTTACGAATTGTTTCAATATTTACGCCTTGTTAGCTTCTGAGGTGGCCGCATGCCTTGTGCTGGGCGCCGTAAAGATCGAGACGTCAATATCACTCTCCTCTAATGTCCGCTTAATCCATCGACTGATGGTTTGTACAGTTACCGTATTGTGAGGTTTCCGGAAACTGATAAACAAATTTTCGGAATGACGTACACCTTCAGTAATTTTTAAGTATGCTAATAACGTTTTTCCTGGCGTATTTTAAGATTTTCTTCAAAAATAAAAAAGGTAAATTTAGATATAGTTGGAAAGATCCTACTCTCTAAATCAGGAATCATAATAGTGATTTTATCTGAATGTATTGTTATGTTTTTAATGTTTATTTGTGTAATTGTTTGTGCTCGATGAGCAGTAACCAGTGCCAAAAAAGTGACTAGTTTTTTAGTAAGCTTTTCTAAGCCTAGAATTTCGTTCAGGTATCATCCAGCTAAGAAAAGTAAGACCTGAGATTAGTACCACATTACGTTGTACTTGGGCTTTGTTGCACGTAGCCGAAATATGCCCTTGAAAAAATGTTTTAAGTTTTTATCTCTGCCAAAAACTTGTTCAAAAAATAAGGGATAGTGCAGATCTGCAACTATTCAAAGTGCTATTATACTGAGCACCTTCTTGAAAAAGATAAGTCAAAAATTTAATGATATATATTATTTGGTATTGACGCGTCATAAAAAACTAAATTTTGTTCATTACAAAATGTGAACCACTTCTTCAAGCAAACATCGTACTGTTTTATTGAGTTATCAAAGTCAAGAGTTATTGAGTTAAAGAGAGGCTAACATTACATGTGTTGACTCTTGTGAGAACCCTTTTCCAAACATCGAGCTCCTGACAATACTCCGGCAACCAAGGTAAGCTGTCGGTGAACGTAGAGTTCAGAAATTTTAAGTTGATTAAAAATGGGTACCATGGCTGCGTCGGCCAATATGGGATAACAAGAATACCTTTAGCTTTGTCGTTTGCAAATTTTTATTTTAAGAACGAGAGAAAATGGTGGAAATCCATAAAAGTAAAAAATGCGACCATGGCACTGTGAAAAGCGAATAGAAAAAACATCTGGATCTTTGTGCCATGATATATATTTCTCGCATTTTTTTTTTTTTTTATTCGACTATCGAAGGTACCTATTTCGGGATATCCAAATTTAGATGGTATCCTTCTAAGGCTCTATCGGAGAATTCCCACTCGATATCTGGATGTATAAGTCTCGACTCAGCATCCGCAACAGCATTATCAGCCGAACTTATATACGATGCATATACATTTATCTGTCGAGCTTCACACCACTGGCATAAGTCTCGACGCCTGCGTCGGGTGGGGAAACTGTACACCGCCTATACGATTAACGTATGCAATCGCGGTTGTACTATCGACAAGTAATATAATCTGACAATTGTGACAGTTATGGCGAAAACATTTAACCCAAAATAAACTGCCAAGATCTCTAATTCATTAATATGTTTCAATTGCTCTTCCGCACTCCACAATCCACTAGCAATCTCTCCATCGCACGCGGCCCTCCATCCCCCCTTAGTTGAGGCATCGCTAAAGATTTACAAGGAGTAGAATGGTCTATTGACAGCTGCAGACCACCAATTAAAATCACTAGAAAGATATTCAGTAAAGCCAGCTGTATTCGATAGCTGGGCAAACCGATGTAAGCAGACCCAACAATTTTGCAAATTCGCAAACTTTACATCTTTTTTGCTTGCGGAATTTTTGTATCTGATTACGTACCTTACAATTTTTTTCGAGAGACAACGTCACTTGAAAATTTTCGGAATGTATAATGAAGCCTAAGAACTTATGATTAGTACTTGGCTTTAAGGTACTTTTGTCATAATTTATAATGAAACCTAAAGCTTGCAACAAGTATTTTGTATCATTTAGATTATTTAAGCATGCTTTATAAATAGATTCTATAAGACAGGTCATCAAGAACGTTAAATTCATATAGTTCTTGGTCCCATATGAATTTTAAGTACTTTTTTGATTTATTACATATTTTAATTAAAAAATATGCGTCTTTAAAATCAAATGTACTCATGAAACAGTTTTTTGTTATGAGTTTTAACACTACACATATCCTTTATAGACACATATTTTCCAGTACACATAGCTATAATGAATTTATTGTCATTTTTTAGGTTTCGAATAAATCTATCTACCGTTTGGTTTTGGGGTTAGAAAAATATTTGATATGTATTGGCCCTCGCAGGGTTGGCATTTAGAAACGGCACCAATAGAAATTAAATTACTGATACTGATAACTTCTTTATAAAGTGTTTTTTCAGCTTTAGAATAAGATGGCTCTAAAGGCGTCTGGTACCGTACCACGGCCTGTGTAAAAAGGATCTCATATCATTTTTTCCATGAAAGGATAGTTGGGTCATCTGTGATTTTTGACCATTGATCATAGAAGTAAAAACAATCTGCCGGCGTACTTTACCATGTTTAGCGACGGCTCGAGGGTAGGTCGGCTGCGAGGGCCTCGATGTGCCCGCGCGCTGCGGCTGGCTCCTCGAGAACTGGGCCGGCCGCGGGGGCGGCGGCGGCGGGGGGTGGGGCGGCGGTGCAAGCTTGCGTCATAGATGGTCGCGTCATAGTACTATGCTCGACTGCCTGCCTGCGACTCGGGGAGGCGGTTTCCAGTTTAAAGACCTGTCAGGTTGATAGGGCTTCATCTTTGATGGTGGAGGCTTCGCAACGTAATTTTACGAAGTGGCGGTTAAATCAGCTCCGGATTTATTTATTGCCTTTGCAGTTTTCAAGGTATCAGCAAGGGCCTTCCCAAAAAGGAGATTGCCAATGCTAGTCTTTTGGACTTGATCTTTCAAATCCTTCTTTAAAGTAGAAAGGACAAAACTGCGTCTGTTTATTGAATCCGTGTGTTGTCCGTCACACAAAATCCGACCGACATCCATCAGTAACTGCAAAAGGGCGGTATTTCTTTCTTCCATAGAAAGCACTAGGGTGATTACTTCTCCTAAGCAGGCAATCGCACTAGCTATTTGCTTCTGTCTCTGTTAGAGTTTAGTTCTGTAAAAGCGGCCGCCATCTCCGGATTCAACTTTGGAGCATCAATAAGAGAGCAGTTGCCTGGTACTAGATTTCTTAGATAGGATTTCTTTCGTTATCCCATTCGTAGATATATAATCAAAACGTACCGCAATATCGTTTTTCGGATCCGCAAAGACAGATCCTCGCCTATTATTTCTAATAGTTTAGTATCAAGAACAGGTGTCTCGACCGCAGCGACGGTTTCATCGTTTGAGCCGATATTCGCATCTCCGTGCGTAGGTGATGCACCGCCACCCCGTCGTCGCGTGACGTCACTATTTTGTGCCACTGACGCGGTAGCAACATTGACGGCAGAACCATTTCCATCTTGTATTACGATAATCTCGTCCGCTTGATCCTCCATCACAAGATTCTCGTGATTGTAAATTTTCGCCGCCAGTAGTCGAAAAATAAACGATTTTTCTTCATCGAAAAAAGACTAGTCGGTAGGCTAGTGCCCACACCGATAGTAAAGAAACAGCCCAAAGTACTGTTTGCAATACTATTTCCAGGTAGTGCAATTCCAAAGAAAAAACACGCAAACCTGTATAAACTTGTCTATTGATTGATAACAGAGATGGTACAGACCAAAGTACTGTCCGAGTATCTGTTGTATTAATTATGTTGTTGATAAAACTGTAAACGATTTTTCTTCAGCGAAAAAAGACTAGTCGGTAGGCTAGTGCCCACACCGATAGTAAAGAAACAGCCCAAAGTACTGTTCGCAATACTATTTTCAGGTAGTGCAATTCCAAAGAAAAAACACGCAAACCTGTATAGACTTGTCTATTGATTGAACAGATATAGAACAGAACAGAGATGGTACAGACCAAAGTACTGTCCGAGTATCTGTTGTTTTAATTATTTTGTTGATAAAACTGTAAAGGTTCACTACTTTTACACTCAAAAAATGTTCACCTGATTACAATTCCGTGAACCTGCGGGTGAAGGCAAAGTGGATTCTTCTGTTCGGTGTTTGCGACGACCTTTCTTAATTTTTCTCTCCAATTTCTTCAGTTTATGTGAAATATATTCTTACCCACTATGATCAGAATGCTTTCTTTTAAGCATTTCACAATCTTTACGGTTTCAAATACCCGGGACTTAAAAAACGTGCGGAACAGCCGAGCACTAAAATGTGAATGATGATCGGCGGTCGGGACAGTAACTACCTACAGACGAAAAAAAAAATAATGTAGGTAGATTGTTTTTTTCTTTCAACTATAGTGCAGGAATGGCCACACGATGTGTGATACTACATGTGTACTTATATCTAATCTCGAGGACGAAGCACGAGTATAATTTTATTTAACCCCAAGAAGTGAATAAAACGGTGTAGGAAATTTTAAAATATAAAAAACTGAAAAGACTTTTAAATTGGATTTTCTTGTTTTGAGTGATTTTCAGTGACATGAAATAACATGGTTGCATTTTAGTCTGTTTGCAATGAAGTAGTCCCCACCCAAGCGGCGGGTCATCGGCCACACACCCCCGACCAGAGCTGTCATATGGACCAAATAAAAAGTCCGTAAAAGACCGAAAACGTATAAAAAGTCCTAAATCATCAAATAGGACTTTTTCAACCGTGAGCGAGTCCGCGGACCACGGACCGATCGGACTTTTTCGGGCTTCGGGTTAGTCCGTTCAGTCCGTTGGTCCGTTGCTGGTCCGTTGTCTGTAACGAAATGATTATGGATGGTTTTATGCAAGTATAGCATGACAAAATAATGTTATTCGAAGGATGTGATGACGAGTTGACGACTAAGAATCGAAATATATGTTTTGCAGGTATGTATT
The DNA here is from genome assembly GCA_934047225.1 of Ypsolopha sequella. Taxonomy (NCBI): domain Eukaryota; kingdom Metazoa; phylum Arthropoda; class Insecta; order Lepidoptera; family Ypsolophidae; genus Ypsolopha; species Ypsolopha sequella. The sequence continues at coordinate 29,527,985 of OW203987.1, forward strand.
CATATTTTCTTCATATTGTCCATACTTAATTTTGTTTTGACTATATACAAAGCTACAAAACGGTAACTCACTGACTGACTGACTGATATGGTTGTTTAGTTTGAAGGAGTCTTTTGACATGGTAGTAATGTATGACAACAATGTCAGTTGTCTAATACTGAGTGGGGAAAAACCTTGACATTTGACATTTTTTGACATTTGACATGGTTTTTTGACATTTTAGTTAGACGTGTCGTTGTATGGGAGTTTTGAAAATGAGTGATGTCCTCGATCACTAGGGATGGGAAAAATTGCCTTTTTTTTTAAAGGGATGTACCGAAAAAAAAAATTGTTTTGGCCATATCTTCGGAACGGAAGGTGGTACATCCCTAGGGGTCGGACCATAGGGTGCCAAAAAAGTTTTTTTTTTTTTTTTTAATGTCAAAACTTTAACCGCCCGTATCTCCTAGACGGCTTGAGTTAGACCCATGTTGATGGGTGTCTAAGAAAAGGTCTCGCCGAGATCTAGCCCCCCACAGTGTCAAAACTTTAACGGCCCGTATCTCCCAAACGGCTGAAACTAGACCCATGTTCATGGTACTCTAAGAAAAGGGCTCGACGAGCTCTAACTGAAAATGAAAAAAAAAAAAAAAAGTCGAAAAAAAATATATTTTTGCCAAAACTTTGATCGGCTATATCTCCCGAACCGTAAGTCCTAGCGAGTTGCGGTTTCGACTTTAGTGATCGGTTTGCTAAGGGCTTCCCGACCGCATAAAAAAATTTGACATTTGACAGGCTTTGACATTTTTTTGACAGGTCCAACAAAGTGCTCCGATTCGCTTGAATCTCGGTATCAAGGGGCAAATGGGGTCGGTGATTACGAATTCATTGTTAAATTGGCTCGTCTCTTATACGAGTATACATACAAAGGTACCTTCATTTTTTTTTCCAGAATAGCTCTTGTTATTGTTATTAATCTCACGAAATTTCAGTTACCGGAAATCAATAGTTTTCTCAAAAAAAAATTTCAACTTTCGTAAAATAACCTCAAAAATTGTCTTAAGGTTCAATTTTAATTGATTTTATGACTTCATTTTTTTTTTGGTTGTGTTCCGAAACTGCTGTGAGTGACGCATTAAAATTGACGTAATTTAATTTTTTTTGTTGTATTTCGCTAAAAATTGGCTCAAAGGACTAGTATCCAGGATATAAAAAAAAACCTAATGCAGACATTTTGTTTCCTTCGTGATTTGAATCAGAGCACCCGACTCCATGCAAAAAATAGGTTGAATAAGTTCCAAAACCGAATCAGAGCACCCCGACTCTATACAGTCTTGTGGGTACTACCCCTAGAGTGTATATAAAAAGCCGTAGGCGTGGAGGAAGGGCAGCCCTCGCCTGCTGTAACAAAGCATAGGCACACGTGCGAGCCGTAGCGGCTGAGGCTGGTCGCCGAAGGCGACCAACAAGCCGAAGCTGCGAAGGTGAGCATGGGTGACTGTGCTTTGTTACGCAAGGGCGAAGGGGCTGCACTTTCCGCAACGCCGAAGCAATTGTAGAAGTCATATAGTCATAAGACCCACTTTAAAGTTAGGTTATGTTCAGTTTTTTTTTTTTTTTTTTCAAGAAACTAGTTTCATTACACCCTCTCCCCAGTGATCCCCCTCCCACTATACGTATACTTAATATTCGAGTTATTTTATCCTACATAAAACATAACATAACCTTTTAATTTTGAAAAAAAATTATAAAAAAAAAGCTATTGATTTCCGGTACCCCCCCCCCCTTAGGGGGGGGCTTATACCCCCCCCCCCCCATCGCCCCCCCTAAACATATACATAGGTACATATACGTATATAAGAGTCCTTCCGTTAAATTTGACACTTTTTGACAACCGACAAGGATTTTGACACTTTTTTGAAAAAAATTTGATCGGACATTTATTTCTTCGGATCTAATGGCGAGGCCGAAGGCCGAGCCTTCAAGTGTCTTTCTAGCGAGGCCGAAAAACGAGCATGTGAGGACGGAGAACGCGCCAGCGAGGCCGAGTCCGATCAAATTTTTTTCAAAAAAGTGTCAAAATCCTTGTCGGTTATCAAAAAGTGTCAAATTTAACAATGAATTCGTAATCACCGACCCTACTTGCCCCTTGATACCGAGTTTCAAGCGAATCGGAGCACTTTTTTGGACCTGTCAAAAAAATGTCAAAACCTGTCAAATGTCAAATTTTTTTATGCGGTCAGGAAGCCCTCGGCAAACCGATCACTAAAGTCGAAACCGCAACTCGCTAGGACTTACGGTTCGGAAGATATAACCGATCAAAGTTTTGGCAAAAATATTTTTTTTTTCGACATTTTTTTTTTTTTTCATTTTCAGTTAGAGCTCGTCGAGCCCTTTTCTTAGAGTACCATGAACATGGGTCTAGTTTCAGCCGTTTAGGAGATACGGGCCGTTAAAGTTTTGACACTGGGGGGGGCTAGATTTCGGCGAGACCTTTTCTTAGACACCCATCAACATGGGTCTAACTCAAGCCGTCTAGGAGATAGGGGCGGTTAAAGGTTTGACATTAAAAAAAAAAAATTTTTTTTGGCACCCTATGGTCCGACCCCTAGGGATGTACCACCTTCCGTTCCGAAGATATGGCCAAAACAATTTTTTTTCCAACATATAATCGCTTCTATGAAAAGCAAATAAGGTCTTTGCCATTAGACTTATTGTGCTGGACGGAAATTAAAAAAAAGTTGCTAGGGTATGCCATCCTCTTAATCGAAGTTTTCAGGTATTTCAATATTATTCAATAAAATACACGACATTTTTTCGATTATTTATCAAATTGTAGCACAGCATTTATTGCATAACTCTATTGAAGTAATCTAACGGACTGTTTCGGACCAACTCGGACCGGACCGGCTTTTTACCGAAATAGGGCTAGTCCGTTCGGTCCGCTGGAGTTTAGGGCTCACCATAAAAGTCCATCGGACCAGGTCCGAGTCCTATTTGAACGGACCAACTTAGGGCTTATATTTGGTCCATGTGACAGCTCTGCCCCCGACACGACCCCGGCAGCCGCGTGGTGGGGACGACTCCTTATCAACGAGAGCAGAGGTCACGGCCGGCAGTTCCGTGTTTATCTCCATCCGTGACACATCGAAAAAAGAAGTGAAAGTGACCGGTCCCGCGCTCGTGACTCCCTCCCGTTGGGATCCCTGATTGTGCCCCCCCGCGTTTGGATTAGTGTTAACAGTGAGACGAGGATTGCAGTGATATTTGTGACACCTGGATTGCAGTGCCGTCGGGATAAACCCCGGCTAGGAGTAAAGAGTTTTAAATCGCGACCGCGCTCCCTTCTGCCTTACTGTCCAGCCGATTAGCCTGTACTACGGCCCGCGACTTGAAGTCACCCAGGCGCTCCATAGGGAGTTGGTTGTGAAAAGGTCGGAAGACCTGAACACGTCCAGCCCTCTATAGGGGCGACAGGAACTGTCGAGGCGCGAGGCCTAGCCTTTGGCGCGGGCGGCGGCTGGACAGAATAGTTTCCGAATAACCGCATCTAAATCAAATAAAACTCTTCTCTCCACCTCGGTTCAACCGAATGTGGAGGACCCCGAATTCATACAGTGAAACAATAAAGTGAAACCGTGTACTTTTATAAACAGCAAGGACTCTGCTAGTGTTTAAGTTTAAGGAACCTTTTTGAAGAACGCAGGAATAAAGATAGTTATAGTTTGTGTTACCGTTCCCTGGTGTTTTAATCATATACAACCCGTCCCAAGAGCGTGTATGACATATACCTACCGGTATATCATCACATGTTTCCGCCTTGAAAATATTTTTTTCACTCCCTTTCTGTAATTTTTTACCGAACCATGAATGGACTTGGAAAGTCCTGAAAAGTATATACTCGTGCATTATATCATTTAAAAAAAAAACATTATATAAAATTGTTCATGGGGAGCTCAATGATGAGATAGGCCACAGTCGAATTATATGTTTATCAGTTTATACATAATTATCCCACAAATCTTCCATGAATACTGATTCCTCACATGGTTGGTATTGAGTTAAAAGAGGATCAAACATTCTTGACTCAGATAATATCTACATTTTATAGCGATTCAAAAGCTTGAACAAACAATTTTCCGTGTGTCCACATCTCAAGGAATAGGGTGTCGAATATAAATTTTGTCAGAATTCATGTGTTCAATTTCTGAGGGCTGTGAAAATATGAGACAATAAGCTCTCGGGTCCCCACGATTATCCGTAGACCCTATTCCAAATATAGATGGTTTGACCACTTGTCACGTGTTATTGGAAACGTCCAATATTAGGGTAACTAAATTATTTACTATGTACTTAACGCGTAATAAAACCCAAATGTTATGTGTCCCTTGAGCGTTAGTTGTCGGAAATTGTCTAATTTCAAATAGTCCAAAAATTCTATCATGATTTTAGTTATTTTAAGATTCATTAAAAAGCTTTTGTTATGGTTTAATTTTTTGCCTTGAATCTTAAAATTTGGACATGTGGAGAGGATGAATGAAAGAAGAAATGTATGGTTCGCAAGTGAAAGGTAAACAACTTGACCAAGCTGCCATAGAAGGACGTAATTGAAGACATAATGAAGAAGGGAAATTTTCAATGTACCCGGAATATGTTTGCCTTCTTAAGGTGAAATATGTTGGTCATTTTAAATTTAACAACTGCACTACACCATATTTGACGCAAATAAAATTATCTTATCTTATCTTATCTAATAAAAGAGTTTGCACATGACTAGATTGATGGGTGTTTAAGAGGCGAAAGAGTTGTGTCAGGATCGTAGCAGATAGAAATCGGTAGTCTCCGCCTACCTTCCTGGGAACAGGCGTGAATATATTATGTATGTAAGTATGAACTTATAAAATGGGTATGAAAAATTCAACTTTACAAACATAAATATCCTGCAAACAAAGTTTATTTATTAATTAAACTCACAGGGCTTCAGCATTTTTTTTAATAACCTGTTCAGGTGAACATATCCATATTAATTTAAAAAGGTCCCTAGAAAACACAATATAGCTGTTAAAACTCAACGCCCAACATGAAGCATCGAACTAAGGCAAGGGTCAATTTTGATTGATTTATACCCAAACGGTAAAAAACATGTGCAAGTTATACTTCCATGGCAACGATTCCGTACAATTCCGTACAATAACTAGCCTCTAACTGCGGCTTCGCTCTCGTGAAAGTGTCTTTTAATTTTCAACAGTTTTCGGCTTGTCAGTTATTTTATCAACACCTCTTATAGCTGTTATGTTGACCAGGGTCATAACAATGCTGATAAAAAAAACCGCATCCAAATCCGTTGAGCTGTGCTCGAAAAAAAGTGAAAAATACAGACAGGCAGATATTTACAAAAATTGTAAATATTGTGTTTTTGGCCTAGTACCTACATAAGCATAAATACGAATAACCAATTTTCAAATTTCGCAAAAATAAACACGACTTTCTTACTACTTTATTATTGTAACTTTTTTATAAAATATACCAGTCGTCGATACATCGTAGAATTGGGGATATTATTTTTATAATGTTTTTATATTTAAGTTTATGTTTTAGATATTTAGGTTTATATTTTATTTTTGATCTCCCTATTATTTTCTGATTAGTATTTACACCTCCACATGTTAATTTGTTCATCTTTCTGTTAGCTACCAAGGGTTGCCTGGAAGATATTGCTAGTAGCAATAAGTGCCGCCCTTATACACCATGTTTAATAGTTTCTATGTGCAAAAAGTGTTATAAATCTCACTAATATTATAAATGCGAAAGTTTGGATGGATAGATGGATAGATGTTTGTTACTCCATTACGCGGTATCTACTAACCGATTAGGCTGAAACTTTGCACAAATGTGGTTCTAGACCTGGAATAGGACATAGGCTACTTTTTACCTCATTAATCAGTTCCCATGGGAACAAGAAATAGCGTAGGTCAGAGAAGCGGCTCGGCCTTCAGCCTCGCCAAAAATACTATACTAGGGAATTAAACAAGTTATTAAAGTCCGCCAAAGACACATTAGCAAAGGCTTAAGACGGAAACGTGTCTTGGTCTTCGGCCTCGCCAACGACACTCCAAATACTCCAAACTAGAGTCAGGTCAACTACGTACTAAAAATTAATGGTTTGAAAAATATTTACAGATTCAATATAAAAACTTAATCAACGCGGGCGAAGCCGCGAGCAAAAGTTAGTAAAAAAAACCTGGGCATAGCATATTTTTGTTAAAACTAGGGGAGTTGCCTCCGCTCCGCTTCGCTCGGCTCCCCATATTTATTTACATGTAAACCTAACACGCTCCTCGTCGCTCCACTTCGCTTTGCTCGTCGTCGTACCTATTTTTGACTTTTGGTAAAAGATTTTTGTTTTCATAATAAATAATATAATTTACGATCTGCACAATTCTACAACCTGCCCGCCACATAATAATAATAATAATAATAAGCTTTATTTCCCAAAAACAAAATTACAAAAGAAATAAATTTCATTGCATCCATTACTCTACAATACATAGAACAAATGTTAACAATACTTTTACATAAAATCCTTACAATCTAACAGTATTTCATTTTAAAAATTTTTACCATAATACATATCATATCTGATTGATTATATTTACAATAATTAAGTTAAAACAAAAGCATTTATGAATTACAATAAAAGTCAAAATTACAATTGGAATAAGTCAGTATGATTGATTGATTTGATTATTGATTATTAACGTTTAAGTATAAAATTATAATAGATATACAAGAAAAAATAATAAATGTAAATTAAAATGTAAATGATACAATGATAATTACGTGAATGTATATGTCATTATTTAATTATATAATTGATTTTTTTTTCATTCAGTTTTGTTGGCCTTTTTTGGGCACCCAGGACTGGGTAAAAGCCTCCTCCATAGCAGCCCAGTCTTTCCGGTTTTGGGCCAATCTCGTCCAGGTTGGTCCGGCTATCTCAATAATATCGTTGCACCAGCGCTGCTTTGGTCTTCCTACTGATCTTTGGCCATCTCTTGGAAATCAGTGTAGGACCCGTTCACTCCATCGTCCATCCGTGGCTCTAGCAGTGTGGGCAGCCCACTTCCACTTAAGCCGACAGACCATGCGTGCGGCATCTAGCAATTTTGTAGTGCCTCGTATATCAGTGCACCGAACTCTATCTGTCAGCTTCAGCCCTAGCAATGACCTTTCTGCTGACCTCTGGAAGGTGGAAATTTTTCTTATAACATTTCTTGTTAAGGGCCAACATTGGCATCCATATGTCAGAGATGGAAGAATGGTGTTATCCATCAACTTTTTCTTTAAACGAACCGGCAATTTACTTTTGAATATCTCCTTATGTGACCAATATTTTTTCCAAGCAATAGCTATTCTCCTGTCAATTTCTTTTTCCCACGTGTTTTGGAAGGAAATCATTTGGCCAAGGTAAACATACTCTTGAACGTATTCAATTATTCCAGTTTCTATTTTGATTGGCATTTGCTCTCCGTTCGTCATGAGTTTTGTTTTTGTGGGGTTCATGTTGAGACCCGCTTTCCGGCTTTCAACATCCAAGCTCTGAAGCATCGATTCGACATAAGTAATGTTTTCTGATATGATCACGATATCATCTGCAAATCGTAGGTGAGACAATTTTTCTCCATTTATGTTGATGCCGTACTGTTCCTAGTCTAACTTTCTAAATATTGTTTCAAGAAGAGCGGTAAAGAGCTTTGGCGAAATCGGGTCTCCTTGTTTCACTCCCTGTTTTATTGTAAACGCTTTTCCTACTTTCTCCATCTTTATTTTAGCTGCACATTCTTTGTAAATAGTTTTTAGTATGCTGATATATTTAGAGTGTACTCCCTGTTCAGTGAGACTGTTCCAGAGGTATGAATGGTGCACGGAGTCGAAAGCCTTAGTATAATCTACAAATGCTATAAAAGTCTTGTTGAATTCCTTATACTTCTCTATAACTTGAGTAATGGTGAACATATGATCTGTTGTCGAGAAACTCTTCCTGAATCCCGCCTGTTCCCGAGGCTGCTGTTCCTCTATGCATTTTGTAATCCTGTGCAGAATGACTGATGAGAAAACTTTGTAGAGCGTAGGCAGGAGGCATATTGGGCGATAGTTATCTATAAGGTGTGGGTCTCCTTTCTTATACAACAGGGTTATTAGTGAGTTGCTCCAGTCGTCAGGAATTTGTTCGTTTTGTAAAATTTCATTAAAAAGTTTCGTTAGGTGTGGCACTAAGGGCTCTATCATCGCGATAATTGTCTCGTTTGTGACACCGTCTTCCCCCGACCATTTTCCTTTTTTCAGTTTTGCTATGGCGTGCTCTATTTCACTCTGTAGCAAACAAGGTACTGGTTCAGTTGTTATGTTTCTGGAAGATGTTGAAGTTCCTATGTCTTTTTTGGAGTAGAGATTCTTGTAGAAGTCAGTTGCAGCATTAAGAATATCGTTTCTGTTCGAGAGCTTTTTCTCTTTTTTGACATACATAACGTTAATATATTTTCACCTCTGTGTTCTAGTATCTCAACCATTTATCTGCAGGTCACTGATTCAAATCCCGTAGGGGCACTTTTGTGTTTTTTTGGTCAGAAGACAAATACTCAGACAGACAAATCTCTGTTTTTTTTTTACATTTTTTACGTGTCTAAGGAATCTTCTTTTGATAGTTCTGACATTTTTATCCCTTGTACAGACAGAACTCTAGTTGCGATTTTTTTAATTATGAGTATATAGATATACTCGTAGGTAAATAAAATTACTTGTTATAATGTCCATAAACAACCATATCCAATATTCAAATTCTACGAAAACCTTGACTCCAAACCAAATAACACTCAAAACTGTCGTATTTTGTAACGACATTTCCAACTCAATTTGAACTTTGAATTCGTCTAATCTAAAGATACTACGGAACCAACTCCAAAACGCGTCGACTCGTATAACAAAAGGTTAAACAATAAGAGAGCGGTTCTCATCGGCTTGAGGACCCTTGAAACGGAACCCTTTGCTAACGATCGATTTTCCACTTTAACTTCCATTTTACGTTGAAAATAGGTCGAGTTTGGTGAACAAACAACCTAACAATTACAATAAATAAACGTCCTAGTGATGATCATTTTATTGTTGTTGAAAAATAAGTTGAAGCTCAGTCGATGGGACGCTTGACTCTCAATCTTGAGAGGTAGAAGTTCAAATCCTGCCGGTTGAGCTATTTGTAGGAGAGTTATCAGGTGGTAGAGTTGATACCGGCCTCGACTGTGGAGGTACAACCATCTTACTTGGAGACCCCCATGAAGTAATTACCAAGAGGCCCACCATGCCTGGGATCGATGGATGGCGGTATATCTATCCCTAATAGCCGGGCCTTACATGGAACAGACTGGTGACGGGCAGCGGCGTCACTGGTGCGATGGTTCCGGCACCGCGCTCACCATCTAACCCAGCGTGTGTGAGTATGGGCAATTCTTCCAGGATGACCGCCGGGAGGGACAAAGTCTTATGGAAAGGCTTATGTCCAGCAGTGGACGAACTAGGCTGATGGATGGATGAGTTATTTGTTTGAAACCACGTATGAGTTTCTTGGAGTGTATGTACTATATATTGATTTCACTGATGATTATTACGTCCCAACGTGATGGGTGATAAGCCCTATCGTGGAACTTAGGGCACAAATACACGCTATTAAGAGCATGCATGTTTCCTTACAATGTTTTCCTTCTACGTTCAGCAAGCAATAAGTAAGAACAAATACTATTGTAGAGACACAGTTGTTTTGACGACATAGGAATTTGCAATTGCGCTAAGTTCATTCGATTGCGCCAGGCTAGCTTCAGTTTGCCTTTCCCCTGCGTTGGTTCCACACATGTATTTTGTACATTACCACATTACTACATCGGACAATAAAGTATGTAAAAGGACCAGTAACCTTTAGTAACCAAACACCCCATCAGCCAAACTATGCATATAAATTCCGAAAAACTCATTCGTGCATGCCACGCGACCGGGGATCGAACTCGGATCTCAAAATTGAGATTTATTTTCCTTAACTGAAATTTCTTGGTAATTCCACCGTCAAATCCTGGTTTTCAAAGTTTGGAGATGGCACCCTACCGTTAAGTGCATTCAACCCGCGATCATGCAGGAAGTCTATTGTAACGCAGTTGTTATCAATATAATAATCGATAGTTTATTTTATTTATATATTAGAAAAGACACACTAACAATGTAAACACATAAAATTTGTAATATACATGAAAAATTCTAAAACTAATGTTTACATCTATATAACAGATACCAAAATGCACAGCATTTGTAATTAAACACAATTTAACACAAAACTAAGTGAAAAACTAAAAGTAACATGCAATTACTACCTAATTTATACATTAAAAAGCACAAAATTAAACTGGCATGCAAGAAAGAAAAAATTAAATTAAGTTAATCACTTTTGTATCAATCATTAATTTTATTGTCGTTTTATATTTTTTTCAAAGGTTTTTACAAGGTTCCATCTGTTCAATATGTAAGCTTTTTCTTTCTAATTTTCTTCTCAAAGTAATTTCGATTTCAAAACAAAAAACCCCGAGAAGCTTGAGGCTATCCCTTTAACCGATGGTATCCGATTGTTTACCTAAAGATTAAACAATTTAATATTAATTTAATTATTTAGACACATGTTACATTGAAAAGATATATTAAAAACTTGCAAGGATTTATACATACACCGTCGTCCCTGTTTAAATCAAAATGTGTATAAAGGTAAGATCAAAGGTAATTAAAATAAACTATTGAAAATACTTTTAGGTATCCAAGTGGTTTGAGTATTTCAGCAATCCCATAAAAATATTTGAATACAAACAGTCCTAACTAGGTATAAATAAACAGTTCGAACAAAATATCCACAGTCGCATTTTGCAACCATGTGATGAGGATGTCAATAAATACAAAGTTAAATAACAATACGCAACTCTGCTAACCTACACAAAAAATTCTTTTGACAAAACTCAAAAGTTTGTTTTTCTACTAAGTAAAAAGTTACATTACATACTCTAAATTTACTGGGCCAGAACTTTCTGGGCCCGGTTGCGAAATGACTCTCAGGTAAGAACGAAATATTGTATAAAATTTCATCTCATACTCAGTTAGGTTCTTTTGCCCTTCTTCATTTTGTAATTTTGACCATTCAATTTGGTCAGCATACGTCCTTCTAGGGTAGCCTGGTCAAGTTGTACCTTTCACTTGCGCATCATAAATTTCTTACGTCACTCTAGTTTTATTATTCTTCTCTACATTTCCAAACCACCGAAGTATTCCTTTTTCTATCCTAGTCACTACATCTCCTTCTAGACAGCAACGATCCCGTGTCGATATTTTTCTATTCTAGTCACTACATCTTATTCCAGACAGCAACGATCCCCTATGTCGATATTTTTCCATTCTAGTCACTACATCTTATTCCAGACAGCAACGATCCCTATGTCGATATTTTTCTGTTCTGGTCACTACATCTTCTTTCAGACAGCAACGATCTCCTATGTCGATATTTTTCTATTCTAGTCATACATCTTCTTCCAGACAGCAACGATCTCGTATGTCGATATTTTTCTATTCTAGTCACTAAATCTTCTTGCAGACAGCAAGGATCCCGTATGTCGATATTTTTCTATTCTAGTCACGAAATCTTCTTGCAGACAGCAAGGATCCCGTATGTCGATATTTTTCTATTCTAGTCATACATCTTCTTCCAGACAGCAACGATCCCGTATGTCGATATTTTTCTATTCTAGTCACTAAATCTTCTTGCAGACAGCAAGGATCCCGTATGTCGATATTTTTCTATTCTAGTCATACATCTTCTTCCAGACAGCAACGATCCCGTATGTCGATATTTTTCTATTCTAGTCACTAAATCTTCTTGCAGACAGCAAGGATCCCGTATGTCGATATTTTTCTATTCTAGTCACTAAATCTTCTTGCAGACAGCAACGATCCCGTATGTCGATATTTTTCTATTCTAGTCACTAAATCTTCTTGCAGACAGCAATGATCCCGTATGTCGATATTTTTTTATTCTAGTCACTAAATCTTCTTCCAAACAGCGAGGATCCCGTATGTCGATATTTTTCTATTCTAGTCACTAAATCTTCTTGCAGACAGCAACGATCCCGTATGTCGATATATTTTTATTAAATCTTCTTCCAAACAGCAAGGATCCCGTATGTTGATATTTTTCACATTTTTCAGGTGGAAACTTTGAAAATGTGGCGGAAATCTGAAAAACCAAATGAAATTGGACGAGTAGTATACGATCCTCATTTCATAATAAGGTAAATTTAAACAGTACATGCAGGTTATCTATTCAAAAGAAATCTTAATGCTAAAAGAATAAAACCTAAAGTTAATTAAGCAGGGAGATGAGGCTGTTTTTCTCAACATGAAACCTCTTAAATGTTTTTCAGAAAATTATTATTGAAATAGGATCAAATATATCCTTAGAACGTGATTATAATAAGAAGAAATTTCGTCGAAAATTGGGAATATATCGTTAGCATAATTAGTTGTGTACTAATTACCATTCAAATATGGTATCTGAGAGAAAGACACAAGAGATAAAGACACAAGAGATAAAGTTAAAATAAATGTGTCCGAAGCCCCCTGCGTTGACTATTAAACAAACCATAATTATGTACCTAATACTCTGTTGTGACAGTTCAAGCTACAAAATTAATGCGTCGTTTCCTAAACATAATTAATTATTTAAGAGCCTAGCTCTTGTCAGTGTAACATGCGACATTGTTTTCTGTTCAGACACAAATCCTTTAGTTCATAGTAATGTACGTTGACCTTTGTTAAACGACCAATCCTTAGAAGGTACCCGAACGTCTTCCCTCTTCTGTGTGAAACCCTATTTTAGAAATCCTGGAATTATCCAGATACCAGGATAAAGAAATCCTAACCTGAGAACAGTTGGTCCTTATTTAATTGTTTACTATAGAAGAATTGCCCTTTAGTCCTATTATGTAACTCTTTAAGTTACTTTAATAAATTACTTTAAGTCACAATGGTACCGATTCGGTGAAGCACATCTTAACTTATTTGACAGGACTAAACTTAATTTCCGCGTTCTGTCCTTGTCTTTTCGATAAAGAAAGAAAAAGACAGGACGCTTAAAATAAGGTTAGTCCTGTCAAATATGTTAAGACGTGTTATGCCGAATCGATACCAATGTCTATCAAAATAATTTACGATGACTTTACTGGCCTAGAAATGTTATGAAATACTAATTGGATAACCATAGTGGAAGAAACCTCTTTTGACTAAGTGAATAAAAATGATGCTAATCTATTCAATTAACGAATATTAATTTCTCGCATAAAAATTGTGAACTATGTAGCTAGGATCAAGGTACATACATACCGAAGTTATTGTCCAAGTTATCCAGGCTAAAAAAAGCCTATAAGAAAGGACATTTAAAACAATAAAGTACAAAAGTTAAAAGATGATAAACATTTATTAATTATAACAATTGTCCATAATAACAAGATTTAATATGTTACTAACCCTACAACAAGTTCTGAACAGATTATTACAGTTTCAATATTACCTGACGTTACTAACATTACGTAAATTACAACTCAACTGAATTAGGAAATGAGAATAGAATCTTTGAAACAACCTGTTAGTTTACGTAAATAAATAAATATGTATGTGAAATTAATACTCAATTTTTATGTAAAACAACCTTCTAATAATATTTAGACATAGAACTGTTCGACTCAAATCTCAATACAACAACATCTACTATCTACTTTTTCCGTCCTTTTTGTAAAATTCCCAAAAACAGGTTTTCAGGTTTATAGTCACTTTTAAATAGAACACAAGTATAAGCGTTACTAACAATTAAATTAATTAATTATTATTAAGCTATTTTAGACACAACGTAATTAGGGTTCCGTAGTACCTAAAAGGTAAAAGGAACCTTTATGGTGAGACTCCGCTGTCCGTCCGTCCGTATGTCACAGCCTCATAACTTTAGCACCGTTAAAGATAAAAACATAAAATTGAGCACAAAAATAGCATTTATTTGCATACATATAAAGGTGTAAAAAAATTATGAAAAATTTGAAATTGTTCAAAATATTTCCAAAACAAAAGTGAGAAAAATAAAAAATATTAGCCTAAAAATACAACATGGAAATCAATTTGTAAATATTAAAAAGTTGATTCTAAAAATATATACTTTTAATATATTTACTGACACTGGTTTCGAGAAATCTTTAAAAAACCCAAAAAATATGTATGTCCCTCCCCTCTTATCTCCGAAACTGGTAGACCAAAAAATATAAAAAAAATATCAATTATAGATCATAACTGGCCAATTACAGAAAAACTATAGCGATAAAAAAAAACAGTACTAATGAGAAATATAAAAAAAGAGGTAAAATAAAAAAATAAATATTTCATAAAAACACAATATGGGTATCAAATTGTAGGTATTAAAAAGCTAATTGTTAAAATGTATACTTTTACTTTACTTACTGGCACTGGTTTCAAGAAATCTTTAAAAAACTCCCTTATCTCCAAAACCGGTGGACAAAAAATTATGAAAAAAAAATCATGGTAATGTGTGTTACACGTGTGAGACACGTTCACACTAGCATGTAAAAGTTGCGTTTTCTTTTTTATTTTTATTGCCTGGACTTTGATACTGTATTTAAAATGTAACACTCAGCTGGTAGGTGGAACACAGAAAACTTTTATTTATTTTTATCTCTTATATTTTGATTATTTTTCTTTTATATAAACTTTATATTTTTATCGTATAATATTAGTACCAACTTGTATATGCTACGTACCATTTTTAATACCGACAATAGTCAGAGTGATGATTTCCTCTCTTGCTCCTCTTCGTCTTCAGTTTCTGATTGCAGTTTTCAGAGTCTGCCTTCATTGCACGATACTCTTACTTCACACTTCTCAGATTGCCATACAAACTTCAACTTTGTGCATATAAACGCACAAAGCATTCCATACCATTATCCCGACTTGTTGGCAACATTTGATTCTCAAGATGTTCATGCAATTCTTATTTCAGAAACCTTTCTAAAACCTTGTTTGCCTTCGACATCTTACTGCATTCCTGGATTCCAGTTAATTCGTAACGATCGAATTGGTGCCAGGTGTGGTGGGGTTGCTATTTATCTTCGGTCTCACATTCCTTTTTCAATACTAAGCATGTCCGCACAGCCACCTCCTAAAGATGCAGGTGAACATCTATTTATTGAAGTCACTCTCTCTCACACTAAAATTCTTCTTGGTGTGTATTATCCTCCTGATATGACCGTCAATTACTTTTCCTCTTTTGAAGGTCTCCTTCAGTCATTAGTCCCGTCTTACAAACACACTATTATCATGAGTGACTTTAATACCTGTCTTTTAAAGAATGATTCTCGCTCTTCCTCCTTACACTCCATCATAAAGGCGAACAATCTTCACATTCTTCCCTCTAACGCCACACATCATTTTCCAAATTGTCGCCCCTCTCTTCTCAACCTTATGATTGTCTCCTCCTTAGCACATGTTGTCAAGCATGGTCAATGTTCTGCTGATGCATTCTCCTACCATGACCTAATTTTCCTTTCCTATAAAATCCGGCCTCCTAAGCCCAAAGCAAGAGTACTTATGCAGCGTAGTTTCAGGGATATAAATTTGGAAAATCTTCGAAAAGATGCTCTCAATACTGACTGGACTGTTATAGATAAGGCTAAAACTGTTGATGAGCAAGTAGCTATATTAAACTCACTCCTCATACAAATTTATGATGCACACGCTACTGTCAAGGCTATGAAAATTAAACATCTACCGGCACCCTGGCTTACCGATGAAATAAAAAACATCATGCAAATGAAGGTATCTGCCAAATCTAGATTTAAAACCCACCCTACAGATAGAAATAGGCAAAAATATGTAATGCTTCGGAATCACTGCAATAAGGTGTGTAGGGATGCACAAAGACGCCATATTCATAAATCAGTCGAAAATGGTGACCTTAGGTCATTAGGTGTTGGTAAATCACGTCATGATACTATCCCAAAATATTTGGATTTAAATTCCTTGAACCATCACTTCTCTTCTTCGTGCACTTTTGACGGTGCTACGAAAACAAATACATTAAATAATCTTTCCTCTATTCCAACACCAGACCATCCTTCTTTTATTCTGAGTCAATTTACCGCTTGTGATGTTAAGAAGCACATTCTGTCAATATCATCGAATGCAGTGGGTAGTGATTGCATCAGCCGCAATATGATTGTACCTATTATTGATATCCTTACTCCTGTAATAACCAATATCCTTAATAAATCCATCTCCTCGGGCACCTTTCCAACTATTTGGAAAGATGCCCAAATCATCCCGCTTTCTAAAAAAGCGAATCCTTCTTCTTTCTCTGAATACCCCCCAATCTCCATCCTACCATTTCTTTCTAAAGTCCTGGAACGCCTAGTCCATTACCAACTGAACTTTTTCCTTTCCCAAAATAATTTCCTGAATCCTTTTCAATCTGGTTTTCGTACCAGCCATAGTACTACTACAGCTCTTATAAAGATCACCGATGACATACGGTTGGGCTTAGATTCAGGGCAATTTACAGTACTGACATTATTAGATTTTAGTAGCGCATTTAACAATGTGGATTTTGACATTCTGTTGGGCATATTGCGTTCTCTTAACATATCTCCAACGGTAATTGACTGGTTTCGTAGTTACTTGAATGGACGCCGGCAGCGTATTCGTATTGAAGATTCACTATCCAACTGGTGTGACACCACTGCCGGTGTTCCTCAAGGCGGCGTCTTGTCCCCTCTTCTTTTTGCAATCTTCATAAATAGTATTTCTAATCTGATTTCTTCTTCCTACCACTTATATGCAGATGATCTCCAAATTTATACGCAGGCAAAACTTAAAGATCTCCCCAGTGCTATTGCTACTACCAATAGAAATCTCACTTGTATATCGGATTGGAGCAAGCAATACGGGTTAAAAGTAAATCCAAATAAGACCCAAGTGATAATCATCGGAAGCCCTTACTTTATGTCCAGAGTGGAATGGCAGATACTTCCACAAATATTATTTGATGGAATACACGTTCCATTCAGCGATAAGGTGAAGAACTTGGGAATAACGATGGATAATTGTTTACACTGGATACCTCAAATAGAAGAAATTAGCCGGAAAATTTTTGCATCTTCAGGCTCTATGAGAAGGCTGCGTAATTTTCTGCCTACTGCTACAAAGATTGCTCTTGCTCAATCCCTTCTTTTACCCATTCTTGACTATGCTGACTCATGTTACCTTGACCTCACCCAGGAGCAATTTGACAAACTTGAGCGACTTCAAAACTTTTGCATCAGATTTATATTCGGCCTACGCAAGTTTGATCATATCTCCGAATTTCGTTCCCAGCTAGGGTGGCTTCCAATTCGTTCTCGTCGAAATGTTCATATTCTATCTCTTTTATACACTGTGCTGTTTGATCCTTCTTCTCCCACCTATCTTAGAGAACGCTTTAACTTTCTCCATCAGTCGCATGAACGGCCACTGCGGTCATTTGAAAGTCTGAAACTGAAGACACCACCTCACACTTCAACTTTCTACAGCAAGTCTTTCACAGTCGAAGCTGTTCGGCTGTGGAATGAATTGCCTGTTTCAATACGACGTGCTCCTACTTTGGCTGTTTTTAAAAGATTAATTAAGGAGCATTTTCTATCCCTTTGATAGTTTAAGTTTAATTTATCTCTACTTATTACTGTACCGGTACTTATATTTATTTATATATATATATATATATATATATTTATATATATATATATTATATATTTCTATCTATCTTTATACACAAGTATATATTTTGTATTTAATTGAATGTAATATTTATTTATTTTTTTTCTAGTTTACGTATTGAGTTAATATATACATAAATATGTTCAGATCATTATTTAAGTATTTTTGATTATAATAGGTACACCGCCTACGCCTTCACGTACATCCAAAATATTTTCCACCCAAAGGTTGTCTGGAAGAAATCGCTCTAAGCGATAAGACCGCCCATTGTTGCCTATATTTTTGTTTTTTTCCAACTTTGTATTGTCTTTTTTGTTGTTTTTCTTTTGGTGCACAATAAAGCGTATTTATGTTATGTTATGTTATGTGTTTACGTAAAGATTACAGGATAAATAAAGCGGGTGAGAAATTCACGAAAAAAAAAAAGATTAAATTAAATTTATCATCCACAATACGGAACCCTAGGTACGCGAGTCCGACTCGCACTTGGCCAATTTTTTTTATTTGCTGAAATGATTGAATCCCACCTTTTTATTAACAACCACTAAGCGGACTTTTTCCGGTCGGTCTGACTTCGTTAATAGTGTATTTTACTTCGTAAAGTTATCAATATTGTTTAGCGAACAAATTTATGATAAAATTTAAGGCTTGAAAGTAATATTTGAGTTTTAGAATGGTAGTTTTTGCAAATTAAACAAAAGAATACACATATTAATACGTTTACTACAGCAACTCCATCTATTGGCTGAACGTTAAATCACCAATTGCTCCACTCTTTGTACCTGTTTTCAATGATATTCGTGATGTTTATTTTCTATTTAAGTCGTTATAGCACTATTGTTGTATGACTTCGAGGAAGTTTTTATATACCTCAATCAGTATATAAAATATTCTAATATCTCGTTAAGAGCAATTAATTTATTTGAAAAAATCGATTCAGCATCGTTTTCAGCAAGATGTAACCAATACGCATTTGTGTAGAAAAAATATCTACGTTAAAATAAACAGGGTTGGCTGAGCGCAACCTCGAGCATTTTGTACACAGCAGAACAAAATACTCCAGGTTGCGCTCAGCCAATCCTGTTTATTTTAACTACTATTTTTTCTACACAACTGCGTATTGGTTATATCTTGCTGAAAACAATGCTAAATAGATTTTTACAACTAACCATATTTATTCTCATGAAGTTTTTTTCTACACAGCTACAAATTGGTCCCATGTTTTAAAGCTGTCGAGTTTAACTCGATACAGGTTACCGACAGTACGCTCCTCTTCTATAATGTTTTGGCGATAATGAAAATTAAGTGGGTTAACTTTGTAGATATGGGTGTCAATTCGGTGTTACATATTGAAAAGGACTAAACTTGATTTAAGCATTCTCTCCTTGTCATTTCGCTACAGAAAGAAAAAGACAAAACACTTAAATTAAGTTTAGTCCTGTCAAATACGTAACATCGAATCGACACAAGTGTCAATCTCTTTGTTTTCCTAGTACAAGAGATTTAACCTTGTTGGATTTATTGCTATAATAAGTTAATTACTCAATTATCGAATTGAATGAAACGTGAAGATAAAACATGACATATAAAACATAACTGTTATATTCGTCGTGTTATTTTAAGTGCAAACTTTAACGCACATGGAATACCTATGTACTTAATCCATTTTTAGTATTTAACTTAGAAATATTAATTTTTGAAATACTTTTTTTAATTCGACTACCTGTATAGACAATAGTAGGATAGTGTAAATATAATAGGTTCACATAGATTAAACCACAACTGACATGGAGATGTGATTATGTGTGACCGCAGCAGTGTCTATCAGTTAATTAACTAATTCATTTTCTACTGACGATACTGTTTAACCCTTTTAATTCTCACTATCGCTGAAACATTAGAAAAAAAATCGCACTCCAGGTCGTGACTAATAATTAAGTAAATTGATCTACGAATACACCTTGCTACTCTTTTTATTCGGATTATCACTTCCTACGTGCAAAGCAGATTCACGCGTCCTAGGGCGTAGATTCTCGCTTGCTACGGGCGTAGCAGATTCTCGCTTGCTACGAGCGTAGCAGATTTTCGATTGCTACGTACGGCATAGCAGATTGTTTGCCCATAGGAAACAAACGCTAGTTAGGGAGAATTACCCTAAAAAATTTACCTTTGCTATTTAGGTGCATCATACTCGTATACACGCCAATTTTTATTTTATTTTGGCAAAATGAGCAATATAAAATACAACTTATAATTTTTAAGAAACTTGAATTACTGAACTGAAATTTTATTTTTTATTTTTTTATTTATTTATTTATTTATTTAATCTTTAACAACTTACTTATATTTAACAACTTATTAACTTTACTTATTTCTACATAATTATAATCTAAGCTGTACTAAGGGAGTAGCCCTGTTCCCTAATCTAAGTAAACTTGAAACTTAGGGTAACAGTGTCAAAAATCCCATGCAAACAAAAAGGTGACAAATATATATATATAGGAAATCAAATAAATTAAACTAAATAAAAACAAAACAAAAAGCCTATACTAAAAGTTAAAATAAATGAAAGCGTGTGTTTTAGGGTGTGTGTATCGTGAGTAAATGAGTGAGAGAAATCAGTATGTTAGGTGTGTGTAGAAGTTATGTAAGTCCTATTCATTCCATAGAGAGCAATAGCAAAAAGACTTAAAACCAATTAAGTTTCAACTTTCAACAGGTTCTCTGTTTGATCAAAATTCAAATGAAGTAGATGTTTATAAACCATTTGTGAGCATTTTTTTCGGGTTAAGTGTATAATCGTGAGGTCCTTGCTCAAATTATTATACATAAACGGAGCCAAAAAAGTGGCACGGTTTCGAGCGAAATTGGTTCGAGTCAAAGGGGTGTCAAAGATACGATCTTGTCTGCGTTTTGATTCTAACTTAATTTTAATTTTGTCATAGTCAGCGGTGTTGTGTAGGTGACATAAGATTGCTTTTATATATAATTGTCTAACAGTTAATACTGTATTCTCACGATAAAGTTCTTCCGTGGGATATCGCCTTGGTTTAAACTTCATCACCTTGAGTAGCGCGCGTTGTGCACGCTCAAGGGGAAGAAAGTGTGTTTGAGCTGCTGCACCCCAGACAGTTATACAATAGCACAGTATTGACTGGGCCAGAGTGTGGTATACCATCATCAAGGTTTTTTCATTGGCAATATGCCGGAGGCGCTTAAAAATGTGTATGAGCTTACGTGTTCGTGAGGAGAGTTTCTTAATGTGGTCGGACCATGAAAGATTTTGGTCAAGGATGACACCAAGATACTTTATTGAACTCTGACGTTCCAGAGCTATACAGGTACAATTATGCAACATGTGACAAGTATGCAATTTAATATCAAGATTATCAGAAGGCTGGGTCTTAGAGTTGATTGAAAAGGTTATGTACTTGGTTTTAGTTACATTGACTGTAAGTAAGTTATTTTGTAGCCATGTGCTAACATCAAGCAGACCCCGGTTTCCATATCTTTCCACATCAGCCCAGGTCTTGCCGTGAAAAAGTAATACAGTATCGTCTGCAAAGGTTATTACTTGTCCGTTTAGTAGAGTTTTGGAACAGAGGTCATTAATGTAGACTAAAAATAATGTGGGTCCCAAGATACTCCCTTGTGGAACACCAAAATTGACATCGGCGTCAGATCCCTTAGAGTCATTAATTTTCACTTTTTGCTTCCTCCCTGATAAATAACTATTAAACCACAAGTGTGGTAAGCCACGGATACCCATGCTCTCCAATTTGGCGAGAAGTATGGGGATAGAGACGGTGTCGAAAGCTTTCGCTAAATCCAGGAAAATGCCCAAACATCTTCTCTCTGAGTCAAGTTGGTCAATTACAAATTCTGTAAGTTTTTTAACAGCATCTTCTGTTGACAGTTTAGTCCTAAACCCGAATTGATTGTTAGACAGTAATTTTTTTGTCTCTAGGTAGGCTATTAATCTTCTATTTACAATTTTCTCCAAAATCTTGGACAGAGACGGGAGTAGCGAAATTGGTCTATAATTCGTGACATCGCCTCCATCCCCACCCTTGTGTATTGGACATATAATTGATCGTTTTAAAGCTTCGGGAACAATTCCAGACTCAATGCTTAGTTTGCAAATCATGGTGATTGGTTTTGAGATAGCTTGAGTGGCATGTTTAAGCAAGTTATTTGTGATGCGATCCCAGCCTGGCGCTGTGTTATTTTTCATTTTGTTTATTATGGAACATATTTCAGCTTCATCAGGTGGTAAAAGTACAAAAGACGATGCTGGGCTGTTGTAAGTATTCGATTGTTGTGCTAATTCTACCTCTGTGGTATTTAGATTTTTAAGTATATCCTGAGCCAAGTTGGCACCTATTGTCGAGAAATATTCATTGATTCTATTAAGTGAATCAGTTACATTGTCGTCTTTAGTTAGAAGTTCTTGAGATTTATTAGATTTTTTTGAAATATTACAAATGCTTTTTATGTTATTCCAGATTTTTTTGCAGTCATTTTTGGATTTCAACAATTCAGCCTCATAGTAACCATTTTTTGATTTCCTAAGAATATCGTTACAAGTATTTCTATACCTACAGTAAAAGTGTTTAAGTGATTCGTCATTTGGGTGTTTTTTTAATTTGTAGTGTAATTTGTCTCGATTTTTTATGCATTTCAAAAGTCCACTTGTGATCCACGGCATAAGATTTTGCTTTGAGCGAGGAATTGTATGCACCGATGTGTGTTTATCTATGGTGGTTGTAACTATATCTAGAAATTGATTAGTGGCAGCGCTAACGTCTGTTAAATCCAGTTTATTTTCCCAAATAACAGCATTAAGGTCTGTGTAAACTGCGTCGTAATTAACTTTTCTTGAAGTCTTTTGTTTATGGGTGATAGCTACAGAGCCTGATTTCGTTTGCAGGAGAACAGGTGAGTGGTCTGTGATGGTTGGTGGTATTATAACAACGGTGTTTTCGTTATTTGACTTAATCATGCAGTGGTCTAAGCAAGTCATGCTTGGTTCTCTCGTGTGAAACATGTGACCAGGAAGCAAACCGTGTGATGCAAGTAGGGTTAAATAGTATGCGTAATTTTTATCATCATTATTAATATCGAGTATGTCTATATTGAGGTCTCCTAAAATGAATATATTTGGGAATCTTTTATATTTTGTAAGTATACTGTCAAGGGAGGCACAAAAATCATTTGTATCACGAATAAAAGGTGGTCTGTAAATGAAAATAAAAGCGTAGTCTTTTCCAAAGGTGGCCACGAGACAATTTGCGTTCGGAATGTTTTCTTCGATTATGGTAGCATTTTTGAGTGAGTCCTTAAGATATAAAACCAAACCGTCATTTTGATTTATGTAGTTAGAATTTGTGTAAATATCATAACCTGGTATAGTTGGAGGATTATTGCTTGCTTCATAAAGCCAACATTCGGTTAGAATAATCATGTCATGTTTAATATTTAAGCGTTTTAATAGTACTTCAAAATTATTAAAATTATTATTGCAGTAAATGCTTCGGATGTTGAGTGCTAAAGCTGAAATTGTCTTATTAGTATGCTTCATATGAGTTTTGCATTTCTCAGGTTCAGTTTCATAGAAGGATTGAGACACATTGACTTCGTCAATATGCGATCCTAAATCCCTTACATGATTTTGCATCTCCAATTACCTATTTATTGGTACAATTTTACCCAATTGCACAAGGCAAATCTTAAAGGGTAATGTTTTAAATGTAGTATTTGGTATGCAGGCTGAAGCCGAGAAATGATTTTTGAGAAGGACTGTAGGAGATTTGTATATTATGTTTGCGAGGTGATAGTGTATTAAAGTTGAATGTTGAGTGTGGGTTTCTTGTATTTTGTGTTTGTGTGTGATTTTGAGACGCTTCATTACAGTAACATAATTAAAAAACAAAAATGGTAACAATAAGCATGCAAATTTTACATATGTAAATAGTCATTGTGTTGCTAGAGTTAAAAGCTGATTTTCATCAGAAATTATTATAAAGGGTGATTCCTCATCTTTGCGGAGGTATACTTTGCCTCTTGTTGTCCAGCAAAACATAAAGCCATTGTTTTTGGAGTATTCTCTCGAGAGGTAGAAAAGACGTTTGGCCTTTGATGTCAAAGACTCAGAAACGTAAACAGGGTTAGCAGGTCCTTCATATCCAAGATGAGCAGTGTTTAGCTTGCCATGTTTATTTTCTGAATTAAAAGTCTTTACACCTTTGATGATTTTATTCTGGACTATAGTTGAGTTCAAGCTGACGACAATCGGTTTGTTTGCCTCCTTTTTTCCAGGTAGACGGCGAATATCCTGAATATCATTTACACTGATGTTGACTTGTGCGACTTTGGCAGTAGCAATAGCAATTTGTATCAAGTCCTCTTGTACTTCTTTGGGCTTTGTTGGTACATTTCTAATTTCAAGTACGTTCAGCGTTGTTTGTCTCTCCAGATTATCTATTTTATTTTCTAGAAAATCAATATTATTACCATGATTCTTGCAAGTTTCCTCAAGTGAATTTACTTTAATGTTTATAGTATCCACCTTTTTGGCCAAGGAATCAACAGACTTCTCAATTTCTTCACCTGTCTTTTGCAGTTTTGTATTTTGTTCTTTTATTTCATTTACCGATTCCTGCAAGTTCACAATTTTTTTATCTTGTTCTGCCGATAATTCATTCATAGAATCCTGTAGTTGTTTGATTTTTGCATTCTGGTTGTTGAATAGCATTCTTATTTCATCCATAAAAACATTCATTTGCTGAGTTTCTTGCTCTTCATGCTTACGTTTCATCCTGTTTCTGATTGTAATATTATTACCTTCGTAGTAACTTCTATCATTATTTTGTGCAGAAAGGTCTGGTTCCGAACTAGAGATCCTCTCTAATGCATCTATATTAGTGTCAACTTGGTTGGCCGTGGATTTGAGGGTATCAACGACATTGTCATCATCCGATATTTTTTCGGCAGCAGAACCGCTCGGTGGAGTACGATCTAGGGTCATAATTGTTGAAAACACAATAGTGTATGGTATTACGGGATGCGAAATCGTGTCAGTTCACTGCTCTGAGTTTGGGAGACAGTAGAACCGCTCGGCCACCTGTTATTACTAAATTGTTGAAAACACAAAAAGTTTATGGTAGTACGGGATTCGAACTCGAGTCACTTTACTGCTCTGAGCCTGTGAGACAGTAGAACCGCTCGGCCACCTTTGGATATATTTTAAGCGGCGAAACTATGCTACCCTAGGAGATAGCTCTTGTGGTCACGCAAATATTCGTGACGTCGTAGATGCACAGATAAGTTTGTTTGCACTAACTGACCGGTCGGGCGGTAGCCGGTAGGCAAACAAAGTAACGACACAAAATAATTTAGTCACTGGTTTAGAACACTTTTCACATGAATTTCTTTGTTAATGTTTCACTTTTCCACATCTGAGGGCCGAAAGAGAATACTAGTTACTTTCGTGTGGATTTTTATCACAAATTAATCTCTTTTTGATTTGATTTTAAATAATTTAGTGGAGCGTTACTAAAAGAGCGTGCGCACGATACGATCGCAGCGGGGGGAGGATGAAATAAGAACATATTGTTTTCAAAGACATCAGATATTATTTAACCATGTTAAAAAATTATTGAAAACGTTCACTTCATGAAAAAATATAATTAAAAGAATAAATTTAAAAGGAAACATAAAATAAGCTTGAAGCTTAATTATGTGTGCCAAAATTTTTAGACAGGAAATGAAAAATTTTAATTATATCAATTTTACTTTTTAAATTTATAGCCCAGCAAAATAATAATTGAAATTCTTACCAGCGGTCTTGCAAGTCAGCCTTGAACTAGTTTTGTTTATGTTAAGTTTAAACATTGCCAGAGAATTGCAAAATATATCAATCACTAACTGTTATCATCACAAAGGCTGGTATTATCATATAGAAAACCGACATTCTATTTAAAGGAGAAAACTGACCTTCATTTTTGTTAAGTTTGTAAGAGGTTCCTTAACTTTTCTCTTTGTATCAGGTCTTATATTGTTGCTGGGTGGTACAGCAAATTTTAATTCTGAAACAACACCAGGCAACTGCAAAGTTCCATTAACATTCTTGTGCAGGGTTATAAGATCATTTAAACATCGGCGATAATCAAGGGATATAATTTTAAATGATTTAGTCTTGGAAGATAATCCGCACGAAAAGGACACTGGAAGGACCACGGTAAATAACATTAAGTTCCCTTGTGTACACTTAAGTGCAATAAAATCTTTTGTTTTTTTTTTTATTATTAATAACTTTATATCTTGCTCACCTACGCTCGATTCCTGATAAGTTTGTCATGCACTCCCACAGCATAATTAGGCACATTTTGCTCAATGCCCACTTCACTTTAAGGCGCTACGGAAAAAAATCGACACTTTTAGAACGTGCATATCTACTTCAGTAAATAATATATTATTTTGATAAAATAGTATAATATTTTTGAATTCTTTTTCTAGGGATCTGTTAAAACAGAAACGCGATTGGAGAAATTCGGCTCGATAGAAATATTTATTGAAATGAGGTCTTTTTAGACACCAATTCTCCTGGTTTGACAATTTGGAATGACATATGGACTGCAATTATATTTTATTAGATGGATTGTAACAGTATCTATGACCTCGTTCAACGAAATTTTGATAGCAACTTTAGTATATTTTATATTAATAAAAAAACAATTTTTTTCTACTTTTCCTCAAATCCGTCCCTCTCGCACTGAGGATTTTTTCGCATATAGAGTAAAAGGGACGCTAAAACTTTTACATATCGTCTTAACTGTCTTTTATTTTCTTTGCCCCGTTTAGCCAATTGATCAGTAGAGTATTTGGATGTAATAACAAGTACAAACAAAAATAAGGTCTTTTGTAAACTTGTATGTATTTGAATATAAAGGCTGAATATTCAACCATTCATCAATACATTGTTACTTTTCACAAGAGAGACAAAGTGCCACGTTATTCACAGATTAACCCGTATTTATTGCAGAGACCATTAACTGAAGAACCCTGAAGGATTGATAAACTTTCAGCTTAATACTTACACAGAATGTAGAGGTGGGTGTCTTAGAATGGTGGTGATTCTAAATAATGGGTTTAAGAAAAGGGACGTAAATCTACGAACAAAATGAAAATCTTTTTCAGTAAATAAGATTGTTAATGTAAAATTTAATTTTAATTATACTTACATGATTTGACTTTCTGACTCATGATTTTTCTGTATGTTATAATTGGTACTAAGTAAGTATGAGTTTTTTGACGGAAGAATACAACATAAAAAGAAACTGATGTCAAAGCATGAAAGTCTTTAACATTTAAGTCTGAAAACAATCTGCGACGAAGATAAAGCCATAAAAACTGAGCGACCACCAAAAACAGGCAAAATGATTGTGTGGTAACAAACGCTCGTTGCTACCACAAATTGTAGCTTAGAAAAAGTGGTAATACTGACTAGTGACGGGCATCGGCGTCACTGGTGCGAGGGTTCCATAACCACGCTCAGACACCACTAATTGTAAGCTAAAGGGCGATACCTGCAGCTGGAACAGGGGCCCATAAGCTGTCCCAGATTTATAGTCTACAAGTATCTTATATTCTACAGTAGATAATATAAAATGTCCTACCAGATAGTTGTATGATGACGTCATCCACTGATCATCGCTCGAAGACCCTCCACATGGACTCCAAGGCGTGTCGGTGCCGTGACACGTTGATCACCTTCCACGATGAATCTAAACACAAACCTTCTACCCCAGGATGCATCCGAACCCAGAAATAGTAATTAACAAGTCCACTTGTCGGAAGCCGCGTGGACACAGGTTATGTCACACACACACAGGAAATTCACTAAAAGGTGGCCTTCACGCCAAAATAACGTCAGCCATTGACTGAATACTGTTTCTTACGATGTCCGCACCGATTTCCCTTGGGTTAAATTGTTAATCTCACATTTCATAAATCGTCCGCGATCTGTACCAATTTCCACGTCCCTCGTATTTTTTGACAGCTCCAAGTCCATAGACAAATTATATAGACCATTGATGGATGCGTTCCGAAATATACATTTTATTCTGAACAGTCCCCCGCTCTGGGCTGAGCAATCAGTCCACTAGCTCATACAACCGGGAGACGGGAGAGAGTTGTCATGGCTCGTCACAAAATCGAACCTTCGACCAACACCTCTGCGACGCGTGGAGTTCCGTCTCCGCCAAAACAACTTTAATATACGGCCCCGGCGCCAAACAAGGATAGCAAGTTCATATCCTTCCAAAAAATTAAATTTCCTTCCCTAGGATGCTCAGTCCTGTCTGACCACAGAGAGGACGAGAGTTGAGGACCGCTTCCACTTAACAATATACAGTGGCAAGCTCCTCAAAAATTAGGACAGTTTCACCAATAACGCAGCGGAGGTGGGTCTTCGCCGACTTGACGGCAGCTTCAAAAAAATTCCCTCCCCAGTGAGGGCAATTTGGGGGACTGTACCGCCAAGTTACCCCTTTCCGGGCGAAGATTTAACTTAAACTAGCATAGTTATTTACAAAACAAAAAATTATCAATATCTTTTAGATAGTTAGCAGTACCTTTGTAGTCTGTGTCATTGTCGGAGCGAATAAGTGAAGGTAAATCCTTACGCGACACGAAACGATCCAACGCGGCGACGAAGGCCTCCGTAGTCAAAGCTGATACCACTGCCAAGTGAACGGCCTTGGTGGCCAAGCACACAAATACACAAGGTATGCTTTCACAACCCGAGCGTTGCGATTGCTAAAAACCCCCGTGCGCGTTACGTATGTGTCAATCCGACACCAACAAATTTACCAAAGGTCCGTCTTGGGTAGAAGCAAAGGATGAAGACTTCCGTATGGCAGGTCAGCTCTCCGAAATCAGCCTCCGAAACGCAGAAGTCCTTCATAATCCGTGAAAGGATTCAAACGAGCAACCGCTCACTTCAGCCTGGCGTGATCCTCGCGCAGAACTCGAAGTCTAAACTTGATGAGGTCCGCCTGAAGTACACGTACCGTGTACCAATGCGCTCCAACGCTCCTCTGCACTCACGGCTGGGGACAAAATATATTAATTTCATTGACTGGTTGGGATTTCAACCTAATACCACCATCATATTGGGATCCTCCAAATCTGCAAACAGTATATGTTCATTTGAAAGCCATTTCCTAAGTTCGAACGTAATAATCCAAGTATCGAATCAAATATCGAATATCCAAAATTGTGGATACCTCCACCAATGAAGAAGAACCCAGAGTCTTTTAAAAACCAAATAGGATCCATCCTAACAAATCCGCGCCCAGGAAAACATCGACTGGGGCCGGATGACAAAACGTGGGTCTGCCAGATGCAGACCTGACGTGCATGAGATTATGGACGGAGGAAGGTCCAAAGAAGGCTGCCAGCCGACAATATTGTCTATAACCATGGCTGCAGCCGCTGATTCAACTCCAGTCCATCAATACCTAGGAGCGGCACCGACGAAACCTCCAGGTTCAAAACCAATCGGTGCGCCACTTGACTTTCCGAGTCGAGGAGGGCCCATACCCTAACTCAATCCCCCCTGGTGCCCTAGACGCGAGCCATCGCGGTAGGCAACAGAACCGTCCGCGGTTCCGTACTCATGGCTTGAACAAGCTAGTTACAGGCTACCCCACCTGTGGAGCGCAGGACCAGTCCACTGGCAGTAATATGGCTGGCGCGTGCACATCCCCACCATGGGGGGAGCGTAGCCTCCAACTCTCCCTGAGTACGGCGGGTGGTACTCTAACCGCGGGTATTCCCGGTACGGCGGTGAGTAACCCCGTGACTCCGTCTTAACACGGTGCTCCATGCCAGCTGGCACCAAAACCGGCGCGGGGAGGGGGGGCCTAGCCCTTGCCAACTTCAATTGGCCCCCGCCCGTAGGGGCCCAATTCACAACATGGCCATATGTGTGATAGCCCGTAGGCAAGCCCCCTACGGGTCCACGCGCAAATACATGACTCACCTCCTGGTGAGGGGGCGCGCCTCGCGCCGCAGTCCTCCGTTCCGACGGAGGGGAGTTTTTCCCGACAGCATGCCTTCCCTGGACCGAGGGGGGGGGAGTTCTCCCTGACGCACCCCCGTTGTCCAAGGGGGGGGGAGTTCTCCCTGAAGCACCCCCGCCCGTAGGGCTCCGTCGCTGCGGGACCGGTGAAGCCGCTTCAGATCTGTTGGCACACAACAATAAATGGTGAGGCCCCTCACAAACACTGCAACGTCGTGGCTCGGGACAATTACGTTCAAAATGATTGCCCAAGCAACCGAAACACAGGCCCTTACGCTTCACTATGCGTCGCCGCTCGGTGACGTGCAGGTTTCGCCACTGCTGACATCTCAGCAGGTCATGCCCCGTATGGCCACACTGTAAACAGGTCGATGACCTCTCGACCACGGCGACCCCCGCCAAACGCGCCATATCGCGTCCCCGCGACTGCTGCGGTTGTCTGGGCTCCCCACATTCCGATGAGCCAGCAGACGAAAATGATTGCGCCCCTGATGGCGCCAAGTCCGGCTGTGATGTTTCTGCTACCCTAGCTTCATATTCAAGAAACCTTAATAAGTCCGTAAATTTAGGCACAGTGCTGCCATCTTTTTCTGCGGACACCCGCTCAAAACGTGACCTCACATCATTAGGCAACCTACCTAAAATAATGTGAACGAGTAAAAACGACCACTCGTCCACCGGTAAACCTAATGTTCTAAGGGCATTACACGCCACAGTGACCGGGGTTAGCAACTGCAACCTTAGTTGAGCCCGGTCGGTTACCCTAGGTAACGTCAACAATTGAGACGCATGCGCATCCGCCAGTAAGCGCATGTTCTGATACCTATCATTTAATAAGCCCCACGCTGTATCATAATGATCATCCTCTACCCTGAGGTGCTGGATGAGCGACCTTGCTTCGCCCTCCAATGTTGACATCAAATATGCCATCTTTTGCCCCTTTGATAAATCTACCCTAGAATTTATTAATGACGTAAACATATTTTTAAAAGAAACCCATTCTTGAATTTTCCCATTAAATTTATTTAGTTCTAAACTAATCAAACTACCAGACACGCCATCTACCGGTTGAGGCGTGACAACTACAGGACCTCCTGAATTTTGCCTCTTTAAATCAGCAATATTATTTGACTTTATAACCAGCGTCTTACCAGTGGCGCCATCTATTGGTCTAGGTGTGCTAACAACCGGGCTGCCCGATTGCCGTTTTTTGATCATGGAGGCCGCCTCTGTTAAAGCATCATAAATCCCTTTTATCTGGGCTAAATCAGCAACATACCTATCCATAGGCCCGTCACTTTCCTGCAGTGCTGCCACAGCCGCCTCTGCGTCAGCCAGCCGCTGATGCATCCGCTCGGCTCTCTCCAGGATTGCATTGTCGCGATCCGAACGAGAAAGCAATCCCTGGACGGTTGTAAACCAACGGAGCTCCTTCGCCAACGCAGCCTTGTAAGACTTGGACATCATGCCGCAACAAACCGGGAAATGTATAAATAAAAACTATTTAGCAAACACCCTGACAAGGCACAAAATACAGAAGCAGTGCTCAATAGATACCCTACCTATAAATATAATTTAATTAGCAAATGTACTTCCCAATTACAATACTATGTAGTGTACCGTCCCGGTAATACAAACAAACAAATAGGTTACCTACCTATTACAACATTACCAAATTTAAATTATATTTGGTGTATACAATACACACAAACCCGAATGCACATTCCACTATGCAACTGTATACATACTTGTAAGTACATAAATTCAAGCCAAGATAACCGTATATTAGCTAACAAGTTGATTTCCAATCTATAATATAAACCGTTATATGATTATGTTATTGTAGTACAAGAACACCTGATATGTACTAAACTATCAAATTATACTGATATTACTGAACCACATCAATGTGGTACCCTCCGGTAATCAATTATCTACTCAAAGCACTAAACATATCCAATGTAATTGCTACATCCATAACATGTACATTACAACCATGTAAAGCCTAGCTATGTTAACAGTTCAATGACCCTGGGGCCGCCCAGTTCCGCTGTTTATATGTATATAATCCAAAGGTTTATTAGGTGGATTAACCACACTCTGGTTACCAAAGCTTGTGTGGTAACAAACGCTCGTTGCTACCACAAATTGTAGCTTAGAAAAAGTGGTAATACTGACTAGTGACGGGCATCGGCGTCACTGGTGCGAGGGTTCCATAACCACGCTCAGACACCACTAATTGTAAGCTAAAGGGCGATACCTGCAGCTGGAACAGGGGCCCATAAGCTGTCCCAGATTTATAGTCTACAAGTATCTTATATTCTACAGTAGATAATATAAAATGTCCTACCAGATAGTTGTATGATGACGTCATCCACTGATCATCGCTCGAAGACCCTCCACATGGACTCCAAGGCGTGTCGGTGCCGTGACACGTTGATTACCTTCCACGATGAATCTAAACACAAACCTTCTACCCCAGGATGCATCCGAACCCAGAAATAGTAATTAACAAGTCCACTTGTCGGAAGCCGCGTGGACACAGGTTATGTCACACACACACAGGAAATTCACTAAAAGGTGGCCTTCACGCCAAAATAACGTCAGCCATTGACTGAATACTGTTTCTTACGATGTCCGCACCGATTTCCCTTGGGTTAAATTGTTAATCTCACATTTCATAAATCGTCCGCGATCTGTACCAATTTCCACGTCCCTCGTATTTTTTGACAGCTCCAAGTCCATAGACAAATTATATAGACCATTGATGGATGCGTTCCGAAATATACATTTTATTCTGAACAATGATCCTTGTCACATAGGATAACCAACAAGTAATTTGTTAAAATTTATTAACGTATAGCTCCTGCACATTTTTCTCCTTGTCTTTATGTGTATTTAGATAAAAGCCACCTTGCATAGATAAAAAAAAAAAGTAAAAAAGATATAGGTTAAGTTTTAATATTAATTTTAAGTCAGGGTTTAGCAGAATACCAGCACTGTAGCCTCTACTGCAGCATTAAGCTGAGCTGTAATCCTTTTTTATTTACCACTGTTTTCTTAATGTTATATTTACTCGAACTGTTTGTTAATTTGTATTGTTTGTGATTTTGTATGTTTTTTCTCGTGTCTGTGGTATTTTAAAATAAATTACTTTTCTTTATTTCTTTCTTTCTAAAAAGATTAAATCGTTTTTGCTATTACAAAATACCGTGTGAAAAAAACTTAATTTCGAAATATATTTCGGCCCACTTTGGGGCCGGCATAAGTCGAATCATACATAGTAAATGACATTTACTATGTATAATTCGACTGATGCCGGCCCCAAAGTGGGCCGAAATATATTTCGAAATTAAGTTTTTGTACGAAGTTTTAATTATACAAAAAATAATAATAAAATAAATGCTCTGTGTAGCAAAATATATATATTTATTACAAAAATACCGCGTGTTAATAGACAGGAAGCATTAATGATACCCCTAATTCTATTGATCATAATTAACAAGTTTTTTAGGAAACATAAAAAATAGACGTGTTAGTTAAGAAAGGATGATTTTAAATTTTTTTTTTTTTTTTTTCAGATATTTTTTAAGGAAATATATTCGTAGGTTCTGTAGATCGTCTAGTTTTGGTAAAGGTATGTTGGCACTCTGCTTACTGCCGGTATTTTAAAGTCTTCGTAGCTCCATATTCATCAAACAATGTTCTTTGTATATGGAAGTACAATAGGAACAAAGCCTTTTGCGTGATGTCACATTGTGATTTACTGAACTTGCGTGCGACCACAAGGCTTTCTTCCTTTCCAACAAAGTACACGCCTCGGAACTCTACTGCTTTGTAATAAAGTTTAATGTTGATTGAACGTGTGTAGTTAATACCAGTTATTCACTATAGTAGTGTCCTGTTAGTTAAGGTCTATTGTAAAGTTTATAAGAGTATATAGATTAAATATGGACGTAGGGTTTGTTGTAGTTTCTTAAATAATCAAGGAAACAATTCTGTAATTTTCACGTTTATATTTGGATTAAATTTTAGAAAATGTTATACGTTAAATGTACTCTTCTATTAGGTTAGTTATTGTAAAAGCCGTCATAAATCTTAGGTTTTTATTTTGAATAAAACAAATATCATCTCTCCTCAACATTTGTCTTTAATACCAAGAGGATTGTCAAAGGCGTTTCAGAATAGGGAATGCAAATAGAGCAGTCAACACTTGTACACCCTCTTTTCATCGATGAATTTTAAGTCTCAACGTGATAGGGCTTCAGCTTTATCACTTACTACTTCGGGCACAGATTATTATAATTCGAGCACAAATACCAACACGTTTTTTAGAGCATGCTAGTTTATCTCACAGTGTTTTCCTTCACTGTTCCACAAGTGCTAAGATGATAAGTATACAAATACTTCACACATAAATTCTGAAAAGCTCATTGGTGCATCCAAGGGGATTCGAGCCCGGCCTGGAATAATGTAAGAAACGTACGACGTAAAACGTATGATTTCAATTGTCTTGTCAAATTTGCTAGTTTGCTAAAGCGAATAGCAGTTTGGCAATTAAAAACGTTGCTTTCAGAGCCGTTTAGTACCTGGATTGTGAAAAACCCGCCTTTTTCTAATGTATTGAAACAGAACAATAACATTTAAAATTCAGTCGACAGTTATTCAACAAAACCTTTTTACCTATGTATTGTGTATGCTGCCATCGCAAAGTTTCCATTGGTTTTTATAAATGCCCATTAAGGAGTTTAGGGCTCCATTCACTTTATTTGCCGCATTCATTCTTCTTTCAATGTCATCGTCACATTTTCCATCGCATGTACATAGACAACTCAGACAAACAAATTTGTAAACCTCTTCTACTTCGTCGTCTCCAATCTTGTTCTTCCATTCAGTCACCGCTTCATCCCTCTCTAGCACCATAACGTTTATTTTTCCCACGTAAATTTTCATTCCTTTCTTTTTAAATGCATCATCCATAACTGTTACCATATCTTACAGCTCATCTGTTCTAAAATTTTGAACTTCTAATTTACAAAAACCAATGGAAACTTTGCGATGGTAACATACGAAAAACATAGGTAATAAAGTTTTGTTGAATAATTATTGAGTGAATTTAAAATTTAAGTGTTCTGTTTCCATTAATTAGAAAAAGGCGGGTATTTTCACAATCCGGATGTGAAACACCTTTTCATTGAAACGGAACACTTGAATTAAAAATGTGATTAATTTTTAAGTATTCAACAAAACTTAATAACCTATGTATTGTGTAAACTGTCATCGCAAAATGTGTAATGGTTTCTGAAAATTGGAATTTTATTTTAAAATGTAAAATTTTATATTTTATATTTAATATTTTGCGATGGCAGTATACACAATATATAGGTCATAAGGTTTTGTTGAATAACTTTTGAGCATATTTTGATTATAAGTGCTTTATTTTGATTAATTAGAAAAAGGCGGGTTTTTCACAATCCGGCTGCTAAATGGCTCTCAAGCTGTCAAATGAATATGATTTTCTTACACAATTGCACCCCACGACGGCGATTTTGGCGCGTGCGCAAAAATTGCCAAAGTAGAAAAATCAATCATTTCCGTAGAAAATCCCTTGTAAAATTACTCGAAATCTGACATCACAAAATTTTGCGCACTTGCCAGAATCACCGTCCTAGTCTCAATATTGAGAGTCCGTTAATTCAAGTTTTTTGTGTAAATTGCTTGTTTTTGCCTCAAGTTTGTTTCCAGTAGGCGCACTAAATTACCCATAGACAAAATTGCTTATGGAATTACCATAATTTTTTTAAAGTTCATTAATTTTTCTTCTAGGTATACTGATCTATATATAGGTATACACAAATGTCCTGAAGGTCATCCCGTACAGTTTACTGTGGAAGTTTTTACGACTTTCATTAGCGTAAGTGAGAAGTTTCGTATAGTCGTAATGGACCATAAGAAATGTTGGAATGGCCCCCAGAAACACACTGGTACTGGCTAATAAACAGCTGTATTTAGTGGGTCTAACGGACCGACTATTTGGGCAAAAACAAGCAATTTACACAACAAATTTATCAGCAGCTTAATAATACACAATCCTTATAAAGGCTGTTTTCTATTCGAGGTGCATATACCACGAGGTTTTCGAAATTCCTGTAATAAACCAGCATTATTTGTTTGTTTTTAACCTGAAATAATTTAACACTATATAACCGTTTTTTTTTACGCAACGTGTCGTCATCTAGTGGCACATCAAAGAGAACAACATCCAACCTGAATATTCAATGGTATTTTGTGCAACTGGGACATAATGTGTGTTTGTTCATTTCGAAAGAGTGTCCCAATGTCTTTATTTGTCCAGTTGCACACGATAAAAATTATCTTCGTCACGTGGCGGTGCTATAAAGCAGTATGATAACATCGGATAAAGCATTTAGGTAGTTATAAAACCGTTTTTGATGTTGTTTTTACCTTTTTGTAGTATAAGAGTAGATCGTTTGCTCTTTATTTATGTACCTACTACTACCCACATGACACTAACAAATTCCGTTTTGTTCACACGGTTCGTTGTATATGATCAGTAAATTTAATTGAATACTCATTATGATTAGTTTTATGGTTTAGTCACAGGTCCGAATGACTTTAACACACACTGGCTCCCGTGAGACCCCGCGAGTCACTTCATTCGGGTATTATTCGAAAACCAGTGCTGCAAAGCTAAATGTTTTGCAGCAATATGCTGAAATAATACCTTTTTCTTGCCACCAAATAAATTCTACTTTTGTACATATTTTTCCTTATTCTGGTAATAGTGTAAGGTTTTTATTATATATTTTTTTTTTATTTTAGTTCTTTTTAAGTTATCATTCTGTGTAATGTATGTGTATTATGTATATGGTGGCATGAAATAAATATATTACTCACTTACTTACTTACTTACTTACAATAAAAATAATATGAAAATTTATAATTATCGTATATTTTAATTCCAACAGTTCGTACGTTTGTTTGAAACTTTCAAAGTCTCAAATTGAAACCAATCAACGGAATATGATGATACAGTCGCAGCGGGATAGATTGTGAATGAACTAATACAAAACTACTTAAAAGGACTAGGCACTAGGTTCAGGGACTTATTGGTACACTAAATAAACAAAACCGGCAAAGCGCGAGTCGGGCCTCGCTCTTTTAGGGCTCTTTACATTATATAATCAATTATTTCAAACTAGATATTTATTTAATTTAAGGTAATGCTCTAATTCTGTCAGACATAAAAACTGCAAAGTTAAGTTGGTTGAGTAACCCTAAAACTACATTACAAATTGGCGTTTTTAGTATTTGCTTATTACACTATGTACGACAAGAGCGTGACCGGCAAAATTTATTTAAGGAATCGACTTAGGCAGTTGAAAATCATAACACAATTAGTTCATTATGCTTACTTTGACGCTTTATTGATTAATACGGTGTCCAGTCCCTCT
Organism: Ypsolopha sequella; assembly: GCA_934047225.1. Lineage (NCBI taxonomy): Eukaryota > Metazoa > Arthropoda > Insecta > Lepidoptera > Ypsolophidae > Ypsolopha > Ypsolopha sequella. The sequence goes on from OW203987.1 coordinate 29,565,404, forward strand.
CGTTGTGTGTAATCGCCTGGCATCTTTGAGACATACTTTGCACTAATTTTTCGGCGTAGTTGCGGGTCAGTGACCTCCATACACATTTTATATTGCGAGTCAGTTCGGCAACTGTTTGTGTGTTTGTTCCCCGCATCTTGAGCTTCATCAACGCCCAAACATTTTCAATCGGGTCGGCATCAGGTGACTGTGAGGGCCAGTCCAAGACCTCGATGATTTTTTTCTGCCTTTCAGGCGGTGCACAGACGACTTCGGTGTTTGGGGTCGTTGTCTTCTTGCAAAATCCATTTATTGGTTAGCTTTGGGTACAACCTCTTAGCGGAAGGTAACGAAGCTTTTTCGTATATTTTCGTCATCCTCGCAGCATTCAGTGTCCCAGTGAATAAGTGTAAGTTGCCAAAACCTCTTTTTGAGAAGCATCCCCAAACATGCACCTTCACGGGGTGTTTCACGTTTCGGATCACAAGTTTGTTATCGGCCGTTGACCAAGCACGAGACGTTATGTTTGATGCCCAAAACGATACTTCGTCAGAAAATATTACGTTACCCCAGTCACGGTCTTTGTTTTCCTGTGCCCAGGCCATTCTTTTTTGAATGTGTCTTACGGAAAGAAGCGGTTTATTGATAGTACTTCTATATTTTATCTTGTTTTTTTCTAACCGTCTCGTGATAGCATCTAGGGACACATTGAGTCCTTTTTTCTTTAATATTTCCTGGGCAGAACGGAGAGGCAAGCGTGGATTTTTGACAAAATGTTGAACAATGCCCTTTTCTTCTGCGGGCGACGTCTTTCTAACTTTACCATGCTGTGGCAGGTTATAACGGTTTTAGTTGTTGCATATCGTCTTACCCATTTCGTCACGAAAGCCTTCGACTTTTTCAAATACTTCGCAGCCTGATCGCGCGACATTTTAGGTCCTTTAGGATGCGAGCACAGGAACACTGCTTCGTAGCGCGAATCGTACGCGGCACTCATGGCGGGAAACGTGCTCTAACTGCAAAGATTGCGAGCGTATTGAATTTGTCGTCGCGATGCGTTTTAGGCAAAGAGTCCCTCTACTTGCTACAATAATTTTTTTTCCGCTAATAATATTAAAAATTCAAATTATGCCGGTTACGCTCTTGTCGAACAGACTGTAAATACAGCATATTGTACATAATATACAGAAATTAGAAATTCCTAACAGTTTTGGCCTTTGAGTAATAAAAATGGTCTAAAAAAATTCAACTTTGATAGCCACCCATTTATTTGTTTTTTATGATAATACATATATATATATTTATACTTTACTTAATGAACTCTAGATAAAATCATTCCACATGCTAAGGCAAGAAAAAAAAATTTTTTCTGCTCCATTTTCATGTATGAGACTCCCCCTGAAATTAAATTTTAAATTCAAAATTTGGTTTTAGGTTAACATTTCACACACCATATAAAAATTTCAGGTTTCTATCTCATTCTGTCTAAGAGCTAGAGACATATGGACAGACAGACAGACAGACGAACCGTGGGGCTCCGAATTGCGTTTTGGTACGGAACCCTAATCGACGTGAGCCAACCGTAAACAACAGTAAGTGTAATTATAAAAATAATTAAAACAGAGACAACACATATTACAACTAATACAAATGTTATTGAAAGACCGACAAACGAAACTTTAGTACTTTCAAAATACAATCATGTAAGCACATAATGTATATTGTTAAACAAAGAGCAAATAACACAAACATTTTAGTATGAAACAAAGCTTACAAAGGGATACAAGTTGCGCAAAATTATGTTTTGAAATGCAGGTTTAACATATTTGCAATATTTTGTGCAACTGTGACATAATGTGAGACATTAGAATTCGAGTGCTTGTTTACAAAAACGAACGAAGTGAGTTTAGTAACAGACTTACACGAGTATCCCAATATCTACTTATGTCCAGTTACACACAATACTTTATCTACAACCATAAAAAAATGAGAAAAGGAATACTCGTTATGATATTGTAGTGATACGCGTCATAATACCTTGAGCCCAAATGATATGTAGATGCCTGAGACCAATCAGAAGTGAGAGAGTAAAGAAGGCGTGGCTTAAGAAATTAACACATATAGTTTATCGCTTGTTATTGGTTTTCTAGCGGTGTTATAATAAATTTGGCCAATCACAGCGTAGGCTTGCGGTGTTATAATGTAAATAAATCATAACATCGTCGATCAAACTATGTAGGTACTTATGAAACCGCTAATATACTCTTTCTTTTTAATATAACTTAATATAACTTTCACCTCTCTTATTTTAAATTTTTATAAATTCTATCACGGAAACGTTAACTTCTCGCTACCATCTCTATGCAGACGATTTACAACTTTATCGCCATTTTCTTGTGGAGGATGTAGAAACAGCTATCCAAGGAATGAACCATGACCTTAATTGTATTTATAACTGGGCCAAGACGTTTGGTCTCCTTGTAAACCCTCGGAAATCACAAGCTTTGTTGATAGGAAGCAGGTACTGGCTGGGTGTTCTCAATAATCAAACGTATAATTTACAACGGGACCCCAATCTATAATTTACAACGGGACCCCAATCGTCTTTTCCGACAAAGTAAAAAACTTAGGTGTTATATTCGACAGCAATCTGTCTTGGATCGCCCATGTAAATGAAACCAGCAGAAGAGTTTATGGCGCATTTCACTCCCTAAAGCAACTCCAGAACTTTCTGCCCTTAAAACCAAAATCATGCTTGCTCAGACGCTTCTTCTATCCATCATTGATGTCTGTCTCATTGATGCTAACGAGGAGTTGTTAGATAAGCTCGAACGACTTCAGAACTTAGCAATCCGATTTATCTTTCGTGAATATGATCATGTCTCTCATTTTCGTAAATAATTAAAATGGTTACCAATCCGTCTTCGCCGCAATGTTCACATTTTGTCCCATCTCTTTAATATAATTAAGAATCCTCTTTCTCTCGCTTACCTTCGTGAACGTTTTGAGTTTTTAATCTCCAGGGATAGACCCTTACGATCCAGGACTTTCTCCCTCCTTAAAACCCCTACACATAACACCTGTGCTTATGGAAACTCATTCAGTGTCCATTCAGTCCGACTATGGAATGCTCTTCCGCATAGTATTCGTGACTGTTTAACTATCGGTTCCTTTAAGAAAAAGCTTAAAGAACACTACCTCTCACAATCTGAATAGATAGATATTATATACATTTATGTTTATGTATTTTATTACACACTATGTATATTTATAATATTTTATATATTGTATTTATGGTAAGTATTGATATAATTTTTATTTTGTTATTAAACTTGTATAATTCTTTGTATATTCTTCTTCTCTGTGTACACATGTATGATTACTCCGTTTATGTTCCTTTTTCCTATTGTGATGGTTTTGCTGTCAGAAATCTCTGTTTAGAGATAAGCTCGCCAATGTGCATCTTCTTACTGTAATTTTGTTTATGTTTATATTTCCGTGTGTGTACAGTAAAGAATAAAGAATAATATACATAAAAAATATACATACGGGAAAGAAGATGTAGTGACTTGAATAGAAAAAGGAATGCTTCGGTGGTTTGGACATGTAGAGAGGATGAATAAAAATAGAGTAAAGAAAGAAATTCATGGTGTAGCCGCTGGCTACAGGATGCAGAGCTGATGGAATTTGAATGGGAGAGTAGACAGGATAAGAAAAAGATTGTGGGTGAACTAACCTGTTTTGGATGGGCTGGTATGTGCTGCGTGGCGCCTCTTCTTGGTGGGCTAGTTGAGCTGGCGTCTGTGCAGGAATGTGCAGGATTGTCTTGGTTGTAGTGATGTACACAGCACTTGTAATTACACTACACTTTAGGTACGCGATAATTGTTTGTGCTGACGCGAATGTCTATTGTTTAGAGCTGTCGGCTGCGCGGGCGCGCGCGCGTGCGCCTAGAGAGGCTCGTCGATCCGAACAGAGCGAGTGAACCGCGGGTTGGCAGCACGCGAGTCCATTGTGTCGCCAGGTGGCGCCAGCGCAGCGCCGCGATATTAGTCATGCACATATCATTCTGACGTCACGCTGGTATAGCGTGAACATCCTGGGGGGGCCGGGGCTGCGGCTCCTCCTGAGCTGAATCCAGCGGCAGCCTGGCTATCTTGAACACAGGTCGTCGCAGATTTCCATGAGCTGTGTCCAGATCCACAACTTGGATCACTCCATCCTTGCCAGGCATTGTGCGGAGAATTCTCCCCAGCTTCCATTGGAGCGGAGGCAGGTCATCCTCTTTGATGAGGACCAGTTCACCCACTTGAGGAGGGGAAGAAGGGGAGAGCCATTTGGAGCGGGTTTGCAGGGTATGGAGGTAGGATCTGGACCAGATAGTCCAAAAGCGCTGAGAGAGCGCTTGAATGAGTTGAAACCGTTTAAGAGCAGATATGGGTCTGTCGTCAAAAGACTGCTCAGGTAGAGCGGTGAGCGGACGACCAACAATGAAATGTCCGGCCGTGAGAGGGTCAAAGTCCGTAGGATCGGATAAAATCGGGCAGAAGGGTCTTGAGTTGAGTATTATTTCGTGCAGAGCGCCGAACCAAGTTATGTGCTGATTCGCGAGCTTGTGAGTGATTGCATCATAGTTTGTGCCGCAGTCTGAGCGAATGAGAACTGGAGTACCGCAACGTGAGATAAAACCTAACAGGGCTCGTGCTGAGTGAAATTGAGTGTGATTGAGTGAATGTACGTCTGCTATTTCAAGTGATACGGTTGGCAACAAAATTGGTGTGTTAGTGGCGTTCACTACACGTTGTGCGGGGTTACAAGAATTCTCTGTTGGAGTTGAAGTCATTGAGTGAAAATGAAATGAGTGTGTATGTGATGAGTGTGTGTGTGATAAGTGTGCTGAGTGCGTTGAGTGCTGGTTTCATTGAGTGAAAATGAGCTGAATGTGTATGTGATGAGTGAATGTGTGAGTGAAAATGAGCTGAGTGTGTATGTGCTGATTGAATGTGTGAGTGAAAATGAGCTGAGTGTGTATGTGCTGATTGAATGTGTGATGAGTGTGACTATATGTGAAAATGAGTTATTAAAACTTGAGCGCTACCAACTCCAACGTGCGGATAGCTTGTAACTTGCGCGGGCCGAAAAAAAAAACAAAGACTATGTTCAAACGGAACACGGAAAATAAACACGACAGAGAAAAAAAATTTTTTTTTTTTAAACAACCTGTATATGAGCTGATAAACCAACGTGGAACACCCTATATGTGTACCATAAACAATAAAAGGCAGACAATAACAGGATAAAACTGTTCGGAAAACTTTTACCGTAACACAAGATTACCGCAACATTAAATATCAAAAAGGGCTGATGACCTTGTTCACTCCTATGTTATTATGCTATTTCCCGCTTACACGAAACTAATAAAATACCTATCTACTGCCTCAAACTCGTAAACAACAAAGAATGCGTTCACCTGGCAGAAATCGTATCTAAATGTGCGAACAATCCAATGATGCTAATCAAGCTTTAATCAACGTAATAATACGTAACCGTATAACGTGTGTACTTATGTACTCAACACACGTAACTTACGTATATATGTGACGTATATAAGTGCACGAAATAAAGCAAATTTATACTCTCACAAAAAATATCTCGCAAGATACGAGAACTATCTTTGACAGTGGGTAGATTTGCACCTCTTCGCGCGATAGAAAACAAAGTGAAGTGTAGGTACTCAAAACGTTGTAACACGATATGAAACTAAAATGTGAACTATGTATTTACGAGCAAAGTTGAATCACTTCGAGAACATTTGAAAAGATTGGGTCGGGAATTACATGTAAAAAATGTTGAGCAAAATGCTGACTTTGAGTTTAATTAATTTTACGTATGGGGTTTATAAGGGCTGATAATTAATCCCTGGAAGTGACGGGGGGGTTTAATAAAGAAATATAGTGGACTGTAATAAACAATTGGGCCGAATGGATATAATTATATTATCTGAGCTGAACAATAATTACAACCGTGATGAAAATGAGTTATTCTGTAAAGGGGCGTGGGGGGGTCGGTTCTAACCGATAAATGGAATGTTCCAGGCGGCGGTTCTAATTATCTACCCGCGATAGGTATTCGAAACCACAAAATATTCTTTTGCCGGGAAAAGGGGCAAAATATGTAACCGGGTGAAAATGGACTGTAGTAAATCGACGGGGGCTGGTTCAAACAAAGTTACGGGCCGGCGGGGGGGAGGCGGGGGACGATATAAACCAAAAATTTTCCGCTCGACGGACCAAAATTTTTCTTGTATTGAAAATGGACTGTAGGGGCTGAAAAGGGGGCTGGTTCTAACGGTTCGAATTCGAAATCCGGCTCGAAGGACCAAAAATGTAGCCGCTGGCTACAGGATGCAGAGCTGATGGAATTTGAATGGGAGAGTAGACAGGATAAGAAAAAGATTGTGGGTGAACTAACCTGTTTTGGATGGGCTGGTATGTGCTGCGTGGCGCCTCTTCTTGGTGGGCTAGTTGAGCTGGCGTCTGTGCAGGAATGTGCAGGATTGTCTTGGTTGTAGTGATGTACACAGCACTTGTAATTACACTACACTTTAGGTACGCGATAATTGTTTGTGCTGACGCGAATGTCTATTGTTTAGAGCTGTCGGCTGCGCGGGCGCGCGCGCGTGCGCCTAGAGAGGCTCGTCGATCCGAACAGAGCGAGTGAACCGCGGGTTGGCAGCACGCGAGTCCATTGTGTCGCCAGGTGGCGCCAGCGCAGCGCCGCGATATTAGTCATGCACATATCATTCTGACGTCACGCTGGTATAGCGTGAACACATGGTGTGCAAGTGAAAGGTACAACTCGACCAGGCCACCCTAAAAGGACGTATGCTGACCAAATTGGTGACATACTGAAAAAGGGCCATGTCAAAAGTACCCGGTATAGAAGAGCTTGTATGGCCAGATTGATGGATGTGGAAGAGGCAAAAGAGGTGTTTCTGAATCGTAGCAGATGGAAATCTGTAGTCTCTGCCTACCCATTTGGGAGACAGGCGTGAGTATATGTACGAGTATGTATTGTTACTTAATCACGTAAGTTACCGAGAACTTTCAGTTGATATTGTAGTTATGTAATAATACCTAGTATTATTAGATACTTACGCTTAATTCCATCAAGCTAACGGATAAAAAGTAATAATGGTAGTTTCCAGAAAGGGCATATATTTGTTGCCAAACTGACCGAAAACTGGGCGACAAGTTTTTCGTAAAGAATAAAGTTATTACCATATTAGCCTACATTATTTGTGATGTTAGTGAGACATAGCCAGGTAGTGATACCAAAGTTAATATAAACTTAGTAACTTGTACGTGAGTAAATTTTGTTTTAATTTCATTCATCTTCGGTTATTATGAAAATTTGTTTGACAAGTAATACAATATTTAATGTTACAAATACAAAACTTTAATGCAATATTATCAATAAGACCTGACCCACGCTTTGCAATACCTTTGGTGTAATAATATTATGTTTGTATTTTAAGAGGGTATGCCGTCAAAATGGACACATTTTGAAGTTATTTATCTGCTGTTCAAAAGAAGTCCCAATTTAATTTATTAGTATGACAATTTTGGGATCTTTTTCTAGATTTTGATCTATCAGAAACGTGATTGGAGGAATTTCACTCGATACAAATAATTATAGAAATGAGGTCTAAATTTACACTTTTTTTGATATTCTGACAAATTGGGAGAGCATACAGACGTAAAAAATATTTATTTAAATGGTTTTTAACAATACATAACTAAATTACTGGTTATGGAAATTTTCATAGCTATTTTAGTTAATTTTGTATTAATTTAAAACCGACTTTTTGTCAATTTTCCCGGATTCCGTCCCTCTCGCACGGCGGGTCTTTCCGCCTGGAGTAACAGGGACCTTTGCACGGACGACATATCACCTTAATGAAATTTCACTAGACTTTTTGTAAAGTTTAGTCGAAATATCGTATCGTGCAATCGGAAACAAATTACCTTTTAGAAATTTCGTTACTCGTACAAACTCCATAGCAACTTTTGATGTACCTATATTAGTGTATCATAATGCATAATGTTCCGTTAAGTCTTAAATCATGAGACTCCATGGTTTTACGATCCTGTTTACGACAAGTTCAGTATTACAGTACTTGATAGCCTAATCCGTATTCAACTGGACAAATTATAATGTTAAATGCTTTTGAGAGTCAATAACCCAATATTTCCTCAGGCGTCGCGTGTGCGATACCATAAATCCTCATAGTCAGTCTTAAGTGATTCTTCTCTTTGTAGTTCTGCTCTTATTTTAATTGGCTTATAGCAGAGTTTAATGCTTTTTATGTTCTTACTCCTTTATATCTGTAAACATGCAACCAAAGAAAATCTGATAATATTATCAGATGTTACAAATGTGTTTTTTAGCTCAGCAGCCATGGTATATGATTAACTTTAAACTTGTTTGGTAAATAATCAAAATTAAAAAGGACGTGGACTGTACAAAAAATTTTTCAAACAACATGTTTTGCCTTTACATTTCAAATAAAAAAACCGGTCAAGTGCGAGTCAGACTCGCGTACCTAGGGTTCCGTTATTCGACAATTTTGAGAAGAATCAGAAGAAAAGTAATTAAAACCTTGCCCGTCTACCAGTTTCGGAGATAAGGGGGGGGGGGGGGGGGACATACATATTTTTGGGGTTTTATAAAGGTTTCTCGAAACCAATGTTAGTAAACATTATAATATATATTGTCGGGTCTACCGCCATCAAATTTTTAACTTTTTTACGAAAAGGGGACACCCGACGTTTCGAGACAGTTGCATATCTCGTGGTCTACGGGTAATTTTTTTTTAATCGCTATAGTTTTTCTGTAATTGGCCAGTTACGATCTATAATTGTCATTTTTTCATATTTTAGTCTACCAGTTTCGGAGATAAGGGGGGGCGGGACATACATATTTTCGGGGTTTTTTAAAGATTTCTCGAAACCAGTGCCAATAAATACAGTTTCTCGTAGACCACGAGACATGCAACTGTCTCGAAACGTCGGGTGTCACCTTTTCGTAAAAAAGGTAAAAATTGATCGCGGTAGACCCGACAATATATATTATAATGTGTACGAAACGCGAGAGTTTAAAGTTATATAAAAGTAGTCTGGGAGTAGACAAAGTAGTCTGGGAGCCGACATAATTCATATCTATATTGTGTTTACTGTTAGTTTTTACAAAGATGTGTTTATATAAACTGACGCTCTTTTCTGTATTGTACTAACCTTAAGTTAAGTTTTTTTTCCTCTTTGTAATACTAACCACTTAAATGAAAATAAAAAATTGAAAATATAATGTTAGTAAATATAGTAAAAGTATATATTTTTACAATCAACTTTTTAAAATTTACAATTTGATACCTATATTGTATTTATGTAATTTTTTTTTTATTTATTATACTTGTTTTTTTTAATTTCTCATTTGTGCTAATTTTTTTTAATCGCTATAGTTTTCCTGTAATTAGTTGCATATCTCGTGGTCTACGGGTAATTTTTTTTTAATCGCTATAGTTTTTCTGTAATTGGCCAGCTACGATCTATCATTGTCATTGTTTTCATATTTTTAGTCTACCAGTTTCGGAGATAAGGGGGGGCGGGACATACATATTTTCGGGGTTTTTTAAAGATTTCTCGAAACTCGTGCCAATAAATACAGTAAAAGTATATACTTTTACAATCAACTTTTTAATATCTGCAATTTGATACCCATATTGTATTTTTAGGATAATATTTTTTATTTTTCTCATATTATATCAATATTTTTAACAATTTTTAAAGTTTTTCATTTTTGTTTACACCTTGATATGTAGGCAAATTAATGCTATTTTAGTGCCAAATTTTATGTATGTATCTTTTACGGTGCTAAAGTTATGAGGCTGTGACATACGGACGGACGGAAGGACAACGGAGTCTCACCATAAGGTTCCTTTTTGTACCTTTTAGGTACTACGGAACCCTAAAGAGGTTATTAAATTTTTTGCATGATTAAAAAATGTCCGTTACTTCAACATTATTAAAACTCGCCTGAGATGTCATAGCCAATTATTATTACATATACAAGGTGACTTTTTGATCATCGTCCAAATTCATACTGGAGGCTTGATAAGTGATCAGTATTTTGGATCAATAACAATTTTTGTGAAATTTGTAAAATGAAATTTCGGCTTCCCAAAGAAATTCACTTCCAGTTCCGAGTGAATCACTATGGGGAGTCGAAATTTAATTTTACGAATTTTACAAAAATTGTTATTGAGCCATGATACTGATTACTTACCAAGCCACTAGTATGAATTTGGACGATGATCAAAAAGTCACTTGTATACGGCTTGAACACTCGGTTGGCATATAATCAACAAGAATGTGACAAGAAGAATGCTCAAGCCGTATGTAATTATAAGTTCGTTACTTCGTTGAAAATAATAAAAATAAATAAGATCTAAACTCCAACAACATTCGAAAGATAAATAGGGAGAGGATAGAGTTGATCACAGTTAATATCGGGATATCGCCGTCGTCCCGATAGCATTTTATAGCGCGGGATTAGCACCCATTTCTCATGCGGACATTGACTGATGCTAGATAACTTGGAATTTCCTTTACTGGAATTTTATCAAGAACACAGAATAGGGAAGATTTTACAAAAAAAGTGTTATAACAAGCGTTTTGTTTGTTCATATACATCGGTAACCTACAAGGAAATAATCAAACACCAAAAAACGATATAACATTTTACCTCTCTTGTCTCAATTGGCATAGATACAATTATGTTAAGGTGTGTTAATTCGAAAAACATTCTGATATTTAGATTTAGTAAGTCGTATTTTCGAATTTGTGGTCTAAAAACCTCATGATGATAAATATTTTTACAAAAAAGCTGCAACTTCAATTTGCCTTCGTGTGACGTCACTTGAGAAATGGATTTTTATAAATGTGTCTTTTGCTATCAAGATACATTTATAATAATTTGTTTCCGACTAATTTAACAGATGGATGACAGATGAGTAGACAGGTAGAGACAGACCACTTTTTTTGTAAGCAATCACACATCATAATCAGTATTATGTCTAAAATTGTCAAGTGACGTCATATCGGACAATTCTATAAAAACTCATTAGAAAATAATGGTTGATTTATATACCAAAATAATGAAAACCATATCCTAAAATGGCGTATATTTCATGAAAAATTTTTTTTTGTTTTAGAAATTCCGCTATGGGAATTGTACATCATACACAATAACGTCGAATTTCATGAATAAATATATTATACAATTTTGATGTAAGAAATTAAAATTTCGCATTTATTTTATATATTTTTACCTCATTTTGTATTTCAGCCCAGCCGTTCGTGAATTTATGTCACAGTCGGACAAATACCAATGCTTCACTATAGTAAATCTTATTCTTCTCTATACATATAAAATGCAACGTCTGTTTGTCTGACTGTCATCATTATAATATGATCACGCTTTAATCAAAGGAAGCAGCGTAGTGAGAATTTTATAGAACGATGTCGTATAGGTTCGCCTCAAGAAGCATAGTAATCCGACTGTTGGGGGCTCAAATCATGGACCGGATTTTTGTTTTCGTTTTTTATATTTTTTATACATATGTATAATCGAATATACAGTAAAACAAAATAAATATTAATATATGGACTAAATAAATTAACTAAAGACACATTCCAATGGCGCCATCTTGGTATATACAATGGAAACTTACGTCTGACACAGTCAAATGTATCAATATACGTAACTTTACGGGATGCCTACACTAGATGTCGCTGCACATATATACCTACATCGCGATATAATTTGACCTTAAAAAAATTAGATTGTCGCCATATAGAATACAGCCAACTGTGATCTGTGGCCAACGCTAATGCAGTACATACTACTGGATGTTTTTTTTTTGCAATTTTCAACGTAAGGTTAATTTCTTCGGGAAGGCTTTAGGCTATGTATCATCACGCTTTACTATTACCAAGGAAGTAGCACCGTAAGATGATGAGAGCTCAAGAGAAACATGTGGTAGGTTCACCAGAGTTCGCCTTATTGCCTTAGCGTAGGAAGCCGAATCAGAAACATACTTTTTTGGAAACCTCTCGAGTTTTATTTCATCTTGATATATTCATAATTACGGTGCTTAAATAATCGATATTTATGACTGTTTTTGTAAAACATGGTGACCAAGGTCTGATGATGGGACTGGAAGGTGGATAGGGAAACTCCTCAACGGACAATAGCAGACTCTTTGAGTTTCGGATTATTTGATTGGTTTTGATAAGTACTTTGTTAAAATATGGTGGCCAGGGTCTGATGATGGGACTGGAAGGTGGATACGGGTTTTCTTCAATGGACAACAGCAGACCTCTGGAGTTTGGGATTATTTCTTCGATCTTGATGGGTAATTTGCTTAAATATGGGTCCAGGATTTGATAATGTGACAATAGAGATATATACCTTATTTCCATGAAAATCTCTTTAACGCGTCTGTAGCCGTGGGCGAAAGCTATCAATAATGAAAAATTACTTACTTTAGCAGTGGCAGAATATCAGTGTCATAGATTTTTCTCTCACGGGTGCTGAGAACACATTTAATTTAATTTTATAATCGTCACGTAATGATAATAATAATAAGCCTCTCAAAATCCAACCCTACGTCCGAGCAAAACATCAGGCCACGTGAGAGGCAGGCAACGTGTACAAAACTTACACGGCTAATAAGGCAATGGCAGTACTATATTATCTGTGGCACTACGCAGGGCAGCTCTAGGCGAGCTGTTGGGCAGTAGCGACCACACGGACCCGAACGTGCTCCCGGGGGTAGGTCCTGTTCCTCATCTTCGGCTTGCCATTGTTGTCTGGCTGGAGTGAACAATGACGAGGAACAGATCCCCCACCTCTGGCTTGCCGTGGCAGGTTAGTCAGAGTGGAGTAGCAAGAGCTTTGTGCTCGAAGGGTGGATATGAGACGTAAGTGGCGAGTGGGCACGTGATGCTGGACCCTCAGGGAGCAAGTGATCGTCGTTTAAAGTCCAGTGACACCTGTCCACCTTTTAGCCGCTTAGCAAATGTTGTCCCCTTGTCTCTCTGTGCGAGCGACCATTTGAGGCCCCATTTAATTAAGTCTGTGAGTCTGATTTCCTACATTTTCATTCCTTACAATAGTCCTACACAGACTTCGTTGGTTTCGGCCCCACGCACGTCTTCCAAAGGTCAAATTCCTGAGATATGATAAATATAAGTATATATTATGATAAAATAATAATCTAAAGTATTGGTGAGTTGATTTTTTCCAAATTGTATTGTGTGGTATGTTAAGAGGCAGGAATAAAGTTTTAATTAATCTGTATATAATGTTTATAAATATCATTCATTGATTTAACAGAAATATTGCGTGAGAAGTACTAATTCAAGATGGTATATCAATTCATTTAAGTTACGGGTACTATGTAACTAAGGCATAACATCCTTGATTTTGTATTAACCAGCCAATCAAACTTTAGCAAACACCTGTATGGCGGTTAACACTACTCATGTCTTCCGGGTAATACTTGGGATAAAATCAACATCGCCGTCTAAATGAGGACATAGAGGGAGGCAAATATTTGACTGTGTAGACGCCACCTTATGTTGACAATGCATGACGATGACGATATCATACCAAAATGTGCAATGGACCCAATGATTTTCAATTTGTAAAGTTAATGTTTTATAAGTGTAATTTATCTCCAATAGAGATATGTGTAGCAGAGTAAAATATTTATAATGCTAGTAGAAGACTATAGGAAAACCGGTCAAGTGCGAGCCGGACTCATGCACTGAGGGTTCTGTCCAATTTCATCAAATAAGTTTGTTAACTTGAATGATTTGAACAAAATATACAAATATTATAAAATTTATAGGAAAATTCATCGCTTTAGCGCACTTGGCCGTGTAAGCAAAAAGTCGCAGGTTCGAATACTGGCATCCCCTAATTTTTTCTTTTTTGATATTTTCTTGTTTGTAATGCACACTGCATAATTTAGTAGTAAATAAAATTAAAAATCATTGATTTTCAAATATATTCCTTCACGTGTGTAAAGATCTCCCTTTGTCCATACCCATAAACACCTCTGACACCCCTCGGGGATTCGTGTCGTGACGATTATTGTAACAATTTGTTCTGTGACGTGATAGGTTTTTAGGCGGTCCGCCAAACATATGCTCTCAGGTTTGGGCAATTTAGCATAATAAATCAGAACTATCCTTATTAGTACAGGAAATATAAGGCAAATCGTGGAAAAACAAAGGAATAAGCTTAAAGTTGGTACATTTATAGTGTGCTAAACCCGTATATGAAGTCTTGCAGGGGGTGGGAAAAAAAGGGGGGGGGGGGGCTTTGATAGTTCTGATATTGTAGATATCGAATTATTTTACCATAAAACTAATTAAGATTAATTTAAGTGACCTAAATCTGAATATCTGTGTGTTGGTGGAAAGAGGGAGGGGTGGACAAATACAACTTTTAGATAAGACAAATTATTGTTAAAAGTTTGCTATATGTAAAAACATATTTTTAATTGTACTATGGTAGCTTCAAAATAATTGGATTTTCCAGAAGCGTGATATTAGATTATTTTAGGAATTTACGGCTGGTATCAAGACTAAGGAAAAACCAATTTGTTTTATAGCTATTGTAATGTCATTAAAATATGTTTATGCATATAGCAAACTTTTAACAATAAGTTGTCTTAGCTGAAAGTTGTATTTTGGCTGTTATTATTATTCCTTAATATTTAGTTTCAAATCCGGAGAATCAATCCTTAATCAATTATATAATTAATTATGTTCTGATTTATTATGATAGTTCCGATTTATTATGCTAAATTGCCCAAACCTGAAAGCATATGTTTGGCGGACCGCCTAAAAACCTATCACGTCACAGAACAAATTGTAACAATAATCATCACGACATGAATCCTCTATAAAGTGCAAGTCACAGTTTCGCCGATTATTATTACTTCGCAGCGTGATGGGTGGTGAGCTTTATCTCCGTAGGTACTTTGGGCATAAATATGGACTCACAGCTTAAGGCTGTCGTGGTCACCAACGACATTGAGTCGACCTGTGTCGGTACATATATCGATAATGTTCATATCAACCCGCACTGCACATCGCTGGGTCCCCAGATAGCAGAAATAGGTGCTTGAAAATACTTGAAAAATTCACAAAAAATTGTAGCTATAATGTTTCAAAAATGAACTCATGTTTAGTTATAGATAAAATTTAGCATTATAATTAAAGCATATCATTCCACATATTCATATATTTTTTCCAAATTGTTTACTCAGTTAACGTGTCAGTAAACCCGACCTTAACTATGGCTTTTGGTCACCAGCTTAACGTAAGAACCACCTTACCGTGCCTTCCGAAGCATGCAGATTGAGCTTAAATGTGCCCCTACGGGATTTGAACCTACGACCTCCTGACCTCGACCTACTAGACCACAGAGTCAATCAAATTGTAACGGTTTCATAAAACTATCTTTCTAAGTAAAAATTACTGACTTGCAAAAATAAAGACCATAAAACTTTATGGTGGTGACAATCATAAACCAAAACATAAAAATGAACGATACAGCTTATAAAATATTGCTGGAATATAAAATTTTTACTGTTTTGCTGCAAATTATTATAGCGTCTGAAATAACTCGGTTATACAAAGTGTCGCGAAACGGATAATTACTTAGTGTTATCATATCCTTTACTGATCATACTAAAGAACTTTCCCTCATCAGAATACCAATAAAATATGCAAACAAAATAAAATACCTCTCTTGCAAATAATACATATTCTATAGTTTGTTTATTTTATATAGTACTAGCTGACCCGGCGAACTTCGTTCCGCCTAACAGTCTAATAATATCGTGTTAACTTTAGTTAAACTTAATTTAGGATTTCATTAAGGTAATAACATTAATACAACTTTTTTTTTGCAAATACAGAAATGTTTTATTGCTTGCCATTGCGAAAGAAGAATGGCAGGGACCCATGTAGTTTCATAGGCTTAGCGTAGGGTATTGAATATATGCAGAAATAATAGTTCTTGAAATAACTAAGAAAAAAAGGTAATCGCAGTATATTTTTAAAACTTGGGGTTTAGATGTCATTTAATGATATCAGAACGCTAGATAAATAAACACTGTACATTAATACGTATAGTGGTAGGTTTCTTTTGTATGCGTAGTTTTTTCAACAGATGGCACCACATGCTGTTTGCATTCGTAAAATTAATTAATTAATTCATTGTTATTCGATAAATTATCCGATATTTTATTACTTATTCTGCTATTCGGAGCGGAGAAGAATACACCAAAAAAGAGATAACTAACATCTATCCAGCCGATCTTGAGTTATAAGTGGTGTAACTAACACGACTTTGTTTTATATATTTATAGATTGTAGTGACGAAAAAACAAGGCGTGAAATCACATGACGCCTTCGTGAGCGATGAGTATGTGCATTACAAGCTGCAATTTTAAAAAGAAAAAAACGTTTATACAGATATGGTAGAAAAATTCGTAGTTCCAGACACGAACCTTGGTTACGCATTTGGTTAGCACGCCTGTGATTGATTTCCAGTTTGTAATGCACGCGAATAACTAAATAATAAGAGGAATCAAAGTGACGGATTCCGTTATAAAACAAATCATTTTATTTTATTTTAATTTTGTCAAATTTTTTTATCCTTCACTTTTTAAGTGCAAAATTAAAATAATTCTTTGAATTGTCCCAGAAATATATTGTTTTGGATTATTTTGAAATACCTTAAATTATTTCGTTTATGAGTTCTGTGTTTTTTAGACATGATGTTACTCGTAGAAACACGTAACATGTTGACAGGAACATGTTCAAATGAGATTTCAGCATCTACATAATATGTAGGACCTACAGAGTTAGTATAATATATGTATGTTCTAAATTCGAAATGCATTAGTACTCGTATTGGCGTAATAATATTATATTACTGCGGAGACCCTGAGACCAAGTAAATTAGCTCTCCCTGGCCGAGTAAGTTAAAAGTCTGAGTTCACAGGGTGAGAACTTTAATATACGAGACCAGGGAGGGCTAATTATGGTCGATGCATGTATGGTGCTTTTCTCAAAAATCAAACGAGACAATTTATCATGATTTATTAATTTATCAGGAGTTCAATAAAATTAAATGAACTCATTATATTGAAAGTCACGTTGCTCATATTGGGACAAAATTTCATGAAGGGGTATGAGAAAAGCTTAGCTCGAAATGTTTAATACAAAAAAAGATTTGTTTCGAGTCGAGCACTTGTTGGCGGAAAACGCGCTGCAAACAAAAAATATTTTTTTCACAATAAATAAGCGCCATGTTTTTTTTTCTCATACCTGGACGTCAGTGTAGGCTGCGTTCAGTTTGATCGTCGGACGACGCCGAAGCCCAACTAGCACTGACAGCAGGAAAGCATATATAGGTTATTACATTTCAAGTGTTTAATGGTTTCAAATATATAAAATCAACAAAATTAATCTATTTTTGTTATTATCATTGAAATGATAACATAAACAAACATATTTCTATTCTAAACAGGAAATTGCAATTCATTTTGTTTGTTTATTTTAAACTGGCCGCTTGTAATAATTAAATATAATGTATTACAGATTTTCAAATTGAGTAATACATTATCCCACGTAGGTCAAAATTGTCGGATACCTCACCATCTGCAAAAGATAGACTTGTGGAGATTTTAAGCTTCTTTAAGCTTAAAACTTCTTTAAGCTCAAAGCTTCTTTGGAAACTTATAGGAGAGGTAACTTTTAAAAAGAGAGAGTACTATAATTTATATTTGCCCGCACTTCTACCCGCGACTTTAAATTGAAGTGCATAAGTTATCGGAAATACTTATTTAAAATTCAGGAAGTTTATACAATTCACACGTTATTTATACGTCAGATTACTTGCTTGGTCATTTTGCTGACTTCTGACCCAGATAGATAAGCACCCAGATAGATAAATACACAGACAGATAAGAACCCAGATACATAAGTATACATATAGATAAGTACACACATATATAAGTACACAGATAGATAAGTACACAGATAGATAAGTACACTTATAGATATGTACACAGATAGATAAGTACACAAATAGATAAGTTCATAGATAGATAAATACACAGACAGATAAGAACCCAGATAGATAAGTATACATATAGATAAATATACATATAGATAAGTACACACATATACAAGGTGTAACAGAAAGGTGTTACCATATTTGAAGAGCTTATTCAGTCAATGGTATAGAACAACTTTTACTATGGAGCCAACCCTGAAACCTCACAAAACAAATCTGCCCTTCCATACATTTCAGCCGAGCGGCATTGCATTTTTCTATAAAACTGTTAATTTTTTTTTTCGAGATAAAGGGTTTGTTCCATAGTAAAATTTGTTCTATTCCATTGACTAAAAGCTCTTCAAATATGGTAACACCTTTCTGTTACACGTTGTATAAGTATACAGATAGGTAAGTGCCAGCCGAAAAGGCACCACGCGACTATGGCGATAAATGCAGCATTTCTTCGCGTCTTATCCTTGGCAGTACAGCTGATGCTTCTCTTCTGGCGATCCTTATTCTGGTAAATATCGTATTTTATTTCGTATTTTGGCATACCACGCCGGCAAGTCCTGTAAGAGAGTTCTATATGTCTGGCTCGTTTCAACCATATTAGCATAGTAAACTATGATATTAGTCTCCTTTCTCAATAGACGTTACCACCCCCGTGACGAAACTATCCCGCCAAGCGACTAGTCGAGTCCCAGCATGATGGTGTCAGAGGCCATACCAGGAGAGTCATTTGTTCGTTACCTTAGACATTTGGTTTAATACTTAAAGTCCGTTACCGACTTCCAAACGGATTTTTGGCGACCACCACAATTCTTTTTTTTTTCAATATGGCGGCGTCTAATATTTCTTATAAAAATCAATAGTTCACAAAAATAAAAATAAATAAAGTATACTTTTATTTGATAGACGCTCGTTTATTGTCACATTTCGGAAAAAAGCAATCAAAGTTTTATCGGGAACGTTGGGAGCGAAATGGCGCAATTTGTAGAACCTTTCCTGGTGTAACAAAAGCGTGCTACGCTCTAAAAACGTTCTAATTTTTGTGCTACCAGTACAAATATGGTTGCTTGTATTTTCAAAACGTGATACTTTTTTGTTTTTGTAGTAATAAATGTTTATAACAATTTTATCCTTGGGCGCAATTTTGAAAAAAGATAAAATGCTTAGAGTATACATGTAAGATAAAATGTGTGAAAGTCGATGATACATTTTTAAACTCAGAGAAAAATGTATTTGGTATTTAAATAATAATAATGATATATCGAATTATTATCGTAATAACATAAAACTTAACGTTTAAATTATAGTATATTGTTTTAATTTGCTGTATAATTTGCTGTAATATTGTTATAAATGCTTAAACATAGCTTAGTTATTGAAATTTATAAATATATATATATCATGTAGCATACATACTTCACAAAAATATCTAAAAAAAAACATGAGAAAATGCCTTGCGTTTCTTGCTTTGCTACGAATGGTAGCGATCGACCAATCCGCTTCGTCAACAAAAAGCCCTTGTGTGAAATCACAACGCGTTACTATTTTTTGTTTACGAAGTGGCAGGAGCGTACTTCAAAACCCGTGCCCCCCATCCAAATAGTGTAACTGCTGCTTCATGCTTCGGTCACTATCTGAAGGGTCTCCATACAAGAGCTGCCAAGAGAACCTAGTGTATGTAACAATCTTAGCTCTTAGAAAATTGAACTTATTATGCCATGCCAGCCGCTTCTAACAAACATTTCAACTGTCTGTTATCAACAATTGAAACTCCTTAGTTCTAACCATGATGTTCATGGCTCGGCTTCGCTTTATCCCTTTTATTACATCTGAACTTTGCGATCTAGGAAGGATTCTTATTCTTCTTTTTAGTATAAGTATATTTTTATTTTGTTTAGTTTGTAATATTTTTATTTTAAGGTCTTAAGTTTGTTTTAGTTTTAAGTATTTTAAGATTATCTAAAATTTTACTATTTTAGTTTTAAATTCAAGTCACTTTTTTGTTATTTAAGTTTTAAAAATGTTAGTTATTAATAGTTGAATATAAACAATAAAGTTGTCATAGGAGGTAATGAAGTTGTGAATGCCTTAGAAGGATTATGTGTCATATGAATACATGTATTCAATAATTTTTTAAATAATGATGGAAAAAAGACCCATTTCAAAAAACATTGAGAACAATAAAATTCAAGGATCAAAATGGCGACCAAAAGTGAATGTCCTACGATCGGATTGTTTGGACTTCATAAATTAATAACACTTTTTTCTTTGTTTTATCTTTTGCTTGAGTTCTTATAATAGGCTTTATTCTATAACAAAATAATTTCCGTGAGATTTTGTTTTAATTAAAGAAGAAATTATAATTAACAAAATTATTTTTATTTTTTCATTAGTAATACAATTTTGAGGCATACATCTTGCCTCAAAGCCAGGCTCTTCGTAAATCCTCATCGTCTACGAGTTTATGACCAAGGCAACATTACAAGTGCTTAACTTGGCAAAAACTTTAGCAATTAGTTTGATCTCGAACCGCGAGATCTCTTGAAGTATCTTTATTCCGCGAGATCTCTCAAGTAAGTATCTATATGTTGTTCTGTAAATATCCATGTTTGTTTAGTAAGTGGTATCTGACAAGGAGGCGTCAGTAGCGGAATGGCCGGCCCGCGCACAATTTTTTTTTAACAACACAGTCATTTGGAATCCGCACGGGATTTGTCCATACTTGATCTAAATTTTCAAGAAATGAATACATAGCCTTTCTATGCTTTTTATTTTTATTTTATTGTACAGTTATAAGAGACAATTTTGGTTTATGTTTTATATAAAAACATAAATTTCCTATTAAGGTAAGATTTTTTAAATATTTTATATAAAAAAAAACATTTAATACGATAACTGTCGAAGAAAAAAACAAAAAATATATATTTATATTATTTCGGAAACAAAATTTGTTTTTCTACATTTTAGCAGTTGATTTAGACGGGTTAAAAACTAAATAAAGTTATATACAACACTAAAATGAACTATCCATTCCCAGAAGCGTCTATTCAGGAATACAGTAAAGACAATTTTAATTAAATATAACTAGTAACAATCGAATGAAATTGGTTTTTCCCTTAAAAAATTCGATTTTGAGAAAATTTTATGTTTTTTCATCGAGCCAAGTTTAGCAAATTTTGTTTCGAGCACCATAATTCATTTTCCCTTTTAAAAAATCGTTGGGTCCAGAACCTGCCCACAATAACAACCCGGGATAGAATATCCTGGCGCCAACATACGAGGAGGCCCGACCCCAGCTGAACTGGGAAGAGGGCTAGAGAAAGAAGAAGTTGGGTCAGAAGTTTTTAACGTCTTAATAGATATTCGTGCGACCAAGACATTCAAAACTTTTTTGGATCTCACTTCACCTTAAACATACTTAACTTACATAACATTTACTTTTATATATGTACAACACAAGATGATGATGATGATAATGATGATGACAAGGGAGTAAAAAAGGCAAACCATTATCAACCTTTGAGTGAAAGAGAAGATGAGAAGAAAAAATATAGAGAGGATTTCACATCATGTGAATATACATGATGTACATCTATTTACATATAGAGCAAACTATAAAGAGTTAAATTGTCATTAATTCCTAATGCTAAATATATAATTTCAACGACACTTGAAATAGCGTTTAGTGATTGAAAATTTAATTAAAATCAACGTGGGACCCGTTTTTTCTAAAAAAATATACTCATAAAGCAATTTAATATAGATAAATACAATTCTGAAAATATGAAATTAGTCAGTTAAAAGTTAAAATTAGTTTTCTTTCAGTCACCATTGCGTATTCAGAGTTTTGCCGGGAGGGCAATATGGCGGCGAGGTTTTATAAACGCGATTACTGACTCACCCTACAAACTCGGAAAATTAATGACTTTTCTATAACTTTTTCACGTTACACAACTTTTATGATTGCCTCATACGCCAAGCTCATAAGACAAATTAAAATAAAATATTTATTTTTTTTGTCATAAGCCGCAAGGCCGTTACATTTGATTTTACGTCATCTAAAAAAGATGAAAGACAAAGTTGGTCACGATCAAGACGAACGAAGATACGAATAGACATGGCCCAAAAGAGCGTGCTCGTTTGCTCATTATGAGCATGCTCGAAAAGGATATGCTTACCGAACTGTACATATTTGGTTGTGTTTTAGCATGCTATGAGCATGCTTATATTCCTAAAAATTGTACCTGGCGTCCACTTGTACCCGCACCTCGGGTAACATCTCAGAACATTTAAATGTTCTGTGGGTAACATGCTCGAAAACCAAACTTGGTTGATTTTCGAGTATTCTTATCGAGTATGCTTATTAGAGATTGCAACCCAGTATGCTTCTCAACCGGCTGGACCCGGTTTGCAATCTCTAATGCTTATTTCTAGCAATGTATATAAATATACACATTTTGCGTGGTAGTAGCAGAATAATACCATAATTCGTGCTATATATAGCATGTCTATTCCCGGCTAAGTTTCATAGAACACCTACAACCACTCTCGCGTAATGCTGCCTTGGAAATGTTGCAGCTTTTTTAAATTGTAAATTTTTAGAATGAGTATTGAAATAATTAAGAAAAATACAACCTAGTTGGTAATATTTATCTGTATAAACGTAATTATTAAGTTATACTTTCAGGTTTTTCTTTGTGCGTTTGATTTTGAACTCCTCTGTTTATCTGTTGGTTGCATGTATATCTAGTTATAATATTTGGTTTTTTAGAAAAATATCTAACTCTAAAAGAAATTATACATCTTTTATAGGTTCTTTTATTTAAATGCTGTCGTCCTCGCATCGCTCTTGGTTCAATCCTAGAATCCTTCACTTCCTCAGGTTTCAATACAAGTACTCGCGCCAAATAATAACTCTGCAGCCTTACATAACAAATAACTATTTTGATATACTTAACTGATGCCATGTCCAGATCGGACCCGAAATATATCTTTAACTGTTCAATTTTATAATATAACGTATTTTATTTTATTATTTACTCGTATAAATATATGTATTAAATAACTATTTCAAGCCATAAGCCAACACTGAATATTTAATGCAAAATTATATTATATACATTTTTGTAGTACTTCAATATCTATGCTTAATAATTGTCCCATCAATTTCATACATATTAGCATTCCATTATGAACATTCACGAAACTGACGAAAACTGGAATATTATAACGTCAAAATTCGCCAACCATTTTCACACCGTAAACATTGTCGCCTCCAAAATTATGTGCCACATAATGCTTCGGAGTTTATTCAAGAATATGCTACCAAGTGGTGAAACTTGCAATATCTTGGAAAAGGTAAATTCTAACAAAATATGTTAAAGTATTTTGTGTGCGCCACCGCACGGGAGCTATTTCGTGCCGCAACTTGTAGTCTGAGCGACTGAAATTGTCTTGTGGCTGAAACTTTGAACTTTGAAATCGGTTCAGAAGTTCCATTGAAACGAGAGAAATATCTGAAAGTATTTTATTTTGTCTAAAAATACGTTTTACATAGTCTGTGTTTTAATTATTAAAGTTCACATTTAGTATTATTTGATGCCAGCTGTTTTTTACAATAACATTGAAATTAAAACGGTAACACAATAAAAGTCGTTTATAACGTTAAGTTCTGCTAATAGGGGTAGAAACTGTAAAAAAAAACTTTTAAATACAACTGATAATAAGAAGTAAGAAGGTAAACCCCTTGGAACCCATTAGCTTAGCTTCACGCCTCCAAAACTAATAGAAAATAACAGTTAACGTAAAAAATATTCTATGATTGGGGCCTTAAACCTCCCTAACGTAAATGCGCCCAAGTCCGACCACTCTCGCCCTTTTTTCAAATAAACCGTCCAAAGATAAACGTAAACTGATTTATAAACTATTTATATAGCTTACTTTAAACCTTATTGTTGAGACTTTCATTATAAAGTATAATTATCAATATTTATGTTGTCAGAGTATACAAAAAAAAATATTATTAATATGTTTGCCTGTCCTTCTTAAAAGCTCCAGTTACCGACCGCTTAGTTGAAGTTTTCCTGATACCGTCCAGCAAGTAACCCGTTTCCGACCACCATTCAAAAAATTGCCAAAAATGCCATTATCTCATAAAAATAGGGTCAAAAGTTACTGGAGATATCAAAATGTATAGATGGTTTGTTTCAATTAATAATTTTTTTAATTTAGGCTTTAATTAACTTTTATTAATAGTATATATTTTACATTTTTTCATGTTCGTCGCTATCAATATAAACTTCATATGTTTGGCCAAGTGTATTTTATCTTATTTCAATATGTTAATAAAATATTGTTTGTATAATACCGTTGAACGGCTTTTTTATTATTTGTATGTTTTATTTTACATAGATATAAACACTTCATTAAATAGTTATAGGTGCTATATTTGACCCCTCAGTGGGGTCGTCATCAGGATTTTAAAAACCATGATTTAAAATATACTTTTTTATATTTTTATGTCAATAGATGCCAGCAGTTTTCTAACTTCAAACGCCTATATATGTCGTATGATATTTCTCTTTTCGTCTATAACTATTCAATCAAGTTTTTATGTTATTTTACTTATTTTTTCGATTTTTTCTTTATTTTTAAACTGTGATTAAATATAATGGTGTTTTTTTTTCTTTTTGAGTAATTAATGAATGAAATTCGTAACTTCTAAGAATTCAAAGATAAAGAAAAGGTTAAGAGCTTGTACTTTATTTATAAAATTTACAAATTAAAATAATTACAGTCCTTGCTAATAAAAAGTTTGAAAACATCGTCTTCATTTTCAATAAGTTTAACTTGCTTTACAAATTTTTTTTTTTCAATTTATGTGGCAATTTTTTTCTTAGGTTTAGGTTTATCTATCTTGTTTCTATAATATTACAGAATACATGGAATAAATTGTTTCATTTTTAGGAACTATTCTGCCAACTTTATAATTGTGGTCGAGCTTTAAAAGTACTGAATAATTAATTCCATATTTAACTTGACATTCTTTTCTTTCATTTGGTGAGGTTTTTCTATGTTCCTTTAAACTGAAACTGAAAAGATTCCACAATTGTTTGTATAAACTGCTATTTTCATATCATCATATTTTCATAGCAGTTTGGTTCTTGTTGTGTAATGTGTTGTTTTATTTCAATACCAGTTTCATTTTTTTTTGTGACACTTGTTCCTGAGGCCATACTAAAATAAATTCATGACAGGTGTTACTTGTTGCTCATTATTTGTATTTTTCTATACAAACACACTCTTTTTGAGCACCGTACATTTTTTGCAAGTACTTTAAAATTTTGTCTTGATACACAAACGGATGACCAGACTCCGGTTTATGGTATATTTATTGTGGTCGGTAACAAGCAAAACTGAATTTATCACCACTCATTACCGTCCAATTACAATAATTATGTGTTTTAATTATTTATCCAATGTGATGAAAAAAAAGAGTGAGCTTTATAGAAATTTAAAGACATATATAGTCATTAAAAATTTTATAATAATATCTCAGATGTCAATTTTTAATATAAAATAACTTTTTAAAACCATTAACGTACATTTAATATCCCAATACATTTGAGAAAGAACGGAATGTTTTAAGTAAATTATGAATCAATCTAAAAGTCTAAACTTAGGACGGAATCAGGATATTAAGCAAATGTATATGTCACAAAAATATGTGTATATTCAAATTATAGTTTTTATCCACAATTTATAATGAAAATTAACAAAAGTCTGAAAGTCTATAAAACACCTGATACCGTCCACTGTACGGTATCTGGAAACAATCGTTTTACCGGATCTCCTGATTCCGACCGAAATAGAAAAGATGATAAGACTATTAATATTTTATCAATCCTAAAAAATCTTGCATTTATATATGAACGGAACCCTATATTACATGAAAAAATATGTCAGTTTTACCAAAATATGCAGAATCAAACAAAAAATTAAAAACAACCTCCACAAACTTTTTACGTTCCGCAAAGCTCGACTTCGAACTAAACCGATGCACAGTGACAACAAAATTAATAACAAAATTGAACGTAGCGGAAATTAGAACCAATCATGATTCATCGGTAATTTAAGAATTGGCCTATAAGAGACGAGCAATTGTTCACTTATTTGACGCGGGATATTGTTACAAATTTCAAAAATACTGGGCGGTCGCATACAGGAGCCTAGTCGGACAACGGTGCCGATACGTTAA
The DNA here is from genome assembly GCA_934047225.1 of Ypsolopha sequella. Taxonomy (NCBI): domain Eukaryota; kingdom Metazoa; phylum Arthropoda; class Insecta; order Lepidoptera; family Ypsolophidae; genus Ypsolopha; species Ypsolopha sequella. The sequence goes on from OW203987.1 coordinate 29,591,856, forward strand.
TTGTAACCAGAAAATTACATTGAAAGGTTTGGTTACTTTTAGCAACAAATACTGCAAGCTTAACTATGGCAGCATTTATTGTTTCAAAAGTTTTAATTTAGCACAAAAGTGATAAATTTTTACCGAAACGTTTTTTGAGTGCATTTTTATAACGCATGCAAGTTTATATGGCTACAATCTATTGAAACGAGCGATAAAAATTCATATCTTCGAAGATTTATTTTCATTCTACCAGATGAAAATAGGGCGCTAACAATTATTTAAACTAAATGTTCTACTGATCATAGTGCACAATAGTTAATTTTTAGGGTTCCGTATCCGAAGGGTGCCAAACGGGACCCTATTACTAAATTTCCACTGTCTGTCTGTCCGTCCGTCTGTCACAGCGGTCTACAGCTTCAGCCGTTATAGGTAGCCAGTTGAAACTTTTACAGATAACAAGTTACTATAATAGCATCTTTCACAGCAAATAACGAAAATAACAATACCCCATACAAAAAACCTCAAAAAAGCTGTATTTTTTAACGAAATCATGTCCTCCCACTTATATCCGAAACGAGAGGGCCAAAAAACATGAAAAAAATCATGGTAATAGTTGATTATGTAAACATTACAGGAAAAATATCAGGGTTTCGTACTCAGTGGAAACCGCGAATTGTTAGCCAGGCGCTATCGTTTTAGCGGCTTGTTTTTGTCGCCTAAATGATGCTATGGCATCTATACACATTGTTGTTATTTACTATATAGTTTTTAGGGTTCCGTACTCGTATTGTGTGGTAGTATGGAACCCTTTGAGTGCGATTCCAACTTGTTCTTTTCTGTGCAAATTTCCAAGAATTTACTATCAATGTTTTCGTAGAAGTTCAATAAAATATTTTGATGAGGATTAATTTTGAGTTATGTATCTTTTTAGATTTATATTCTACTAAGTTGGTATTTAATCAAATGCATGCAAGCTAACCAACCAGCCACCAAACAATGTAAAGATTTCCTCGCTCGAATTTAACCAAAAATACAATGTGGTTATACTAAATTCTCATACAAGAGAATGTTCTCTGACGCCACGGTAGCTTCGAGTAATAACGTTGAGAATTTTCATTGTTTTAAAATGGGATTGAGAGAGCCTTTAGATTTTAATAGCCCATAAAGGATTTTTCATTGTTTTTAAAAGAGTTTTATGAGACATTTCTGCACTGGCTTATGATTTTTAAAACAGCTCTCTATTGTAGCGGAGTCGCTGCGAGTGTTAGAGGATGTTATTTGAAATGGGACTGGTTTCTTCCGTTTTTTCTTGAAATAAGTGTTATGAAATTTTGCTTTTCGTTTTAATGTCGCCCTGGAGCTGGCTAAAAAGACAGCTAGCAAAAAACTCATTATTTTTTTCATGGTTTGTCAAGATAAAACTTTTGATAGATACCGAGTTAACCCTTGAGTACTATACCTCTTTTCTCACTACCGTATAGTATATTCGTCATGTCACTTTTTATGACACAGTAAAGTTATTCAGGTGTTTTCTTTTTTATTTTACTTTTAGTGCTGTCTTTTAATAATTCATAATAAAAATATTAGTTCTCCTAATGTCAGTGATCTATGTATGCCAGGTTAATTAAAATAAATAATTATTTTTATTACAACATTCATCTTTTATTACCAAAATCCTTAATGACTACAAGGTAATGAAACTAACACTTTAAGTGAACTTAAAAGTAGAAAAAACTTAGTCATATAAATAAATTTAGCCATAGAAACTTTTCTTTTAACATTACAGACATATCTATTGTTGGAAATTTTCGTCACCACTTATCCTATTAAAAGTAAATTTATATACTCTAATCTTCTTCAGCATATGAATTGCAAGCAACAATGTAATACTTTTCACACAAAAAGGTACTACAAGATTAACGTAAAAAAATCAAAACTGAAGTGAGAACTCCAATTAAAAAAGAGTAAAACCACAAATATTTACACGTCATAAAGTTGATATAACCTCAAACAACCTAAAATCGAAACAAAATTAATAATTTGCAAAATAAATATTTTGTTATCATTAATTATAGCATAAAGAACAAACAAAAACTTAATTATCTCCCACCATTACTATTCTGGGTCCGTATGGACCCAAGTTTACGTAATATTCGAAAACAATGAAAATACATGTGATTCTCATATTACTGTTCGATTGGCAATAACAAATTAGGAAGGTACAGGGAAGGACAAGGTTTTATCTAATTAGATGTTTGAGACTCAAACTTTGAGTTATTGACAAAAGTGAGTTTGCGCTCGGGTCCGTAAGGAACCGTATAGCAGTTAAGGGTTAAGAAACGTTAGCAAACACATTTCAAATGTAAAAACAATTTAAAATATAAGTAAAAGGATCTTCAAAAATGTAACTTTGAAATACAATTTATGGTTTAGCCATTCCTATATGGAATAAGTTTAAAATAGTGGAATTAATAATGAAAATTACTTCGTGCGATCTATTTAAATTGTCTTTTCTCTTCAAGAAACCATAATCTTTGGATTTTACGTAAATCCTTAAGTGGCTGTAATTTTTTAAATTAATGGATGTTTATTATGAAACTGATTTAATAATTTTCTATAATGTATTAAATTATTGAGGTTATGTTAAAAGTCACCCGTATAACTACCAGAATGTAAACAGCTATGTATCCCTGTAATATGATTATAAAGTGACTGATGTTTGTTTCTTTCTCTTCGTGCTATACAACTAACTAAACGACAACTTCTTCCAAATGTACGGTTCTTAAACTATTGGCTTCTATAATAACCTCATGTGAAATTTTGTAACACAGCTTTGGCTATGTATAACCTCACATAAAATTTTCTATTTAAGGATCGATTTTTCAAATTTGGAACGAAATCACAAGTAAACTTTGTGACAGAAATTCTACACCAGTCCCATATCTCAGCATGTTTCTAAAAACTACTAAAAAAATATTATTTATCAGTTTTTAGTGACGTCACATCAAACGTTAATTCCACCTCAATTGAATCTTCAATGGCTATAAAAGGGCTCATTCAACAACCACTTTCTTAGTCTGTACTACAACAGCTGCACCCAAAACTAAATTATACTTAACTAAACTAGGTTTTGGAAAGGGTCGGCCTTGAGGCTCAGAACCTAATGGACGTGAAAGTTGACCTTAAGTTATAAAATATATCGTCATGACATGAATCCCCAAGGGGTTTTCTGAGGTGTTTCACTCGTAAACCTACGTTTCACCGACGATTATTACGCATCAACGTGATATGTGGTGAGCCCTGTCATCGTCCTTCGGGAACAAGCATTAACAAACATGAACAAACAGCTAAACGTACCTTCCGAAGCATATGGACGCGTCACATTGTGCCCTTATGGCATCTGAGCACGCAACCTCCGGATGAGTAGCCGAGCATTTGAACCACTTGACCATGGAGAGGGCAAGTGATCTTAATATTTGTAAAAACCTCATTCGAACTTAGTTAAGTAAGCACGAGTAGTATTTAACACTTCCAAGCACATAATGGCTGATCGTATATAAAGACCTAATTTGTAAAGCCAGGAGAGTCCATTTAAACTCTCGAGGGTGAATAGGCCATTTTCCTAATAACCGCTCAAGTATTCTACGGAACTCTGTCACGAAGACAAACACCAATTCATTTACTAAGGAACCCAAGGCGGGGCTTTAAAATGGTTTCAGAAGCGTTTATTCTCCCGGGCGCTTGTTGGGTATCAGATTTATCGGGTACTTGCTTAAACGCCTATTTTTTGTTTCGTTAGCTAGCTGCTATTTTTTTGGGCAACCTTTATTAACTTGTTTGACCTTGAATTACGTTTGTATGTAATGTCAAATAATATTTCGGTACAAAAAAGCTCTTCAATGTAGAATCTGTTTAAATATACACTTAAGACACCACCAAGTTCCAAATAATTAATTATCAAATTGTGGAAATGTCTAAGTTTTTCCATATATTTTGAGGTCCCAGGTATATTTTTCACCAATGAACTAAACTTCAGCAGTTTTTGAGTAATGCTGCAGACAGGTAGACACGGAAACTTTGCTATAAGGAATTCAATTTTTTATTCTACTACGATGACTCATGACATAACAGAATTCACGAGTAAAGTTGGTTGTCACGTGGGCTATTGAAGCTCCGAGAATGCACAGTTACGACGCCATCTGTGAGTAAATTCACGAGTAAAGTTGGTTGTCACGTGGGCTATTGAAGCTCCGAGAATGCACAGTTACGACGCCATCTGTGAGTAAATTCACGAGTAAAGTTGGTTGTCACGTGGGCTATTGAAGCTCCGAGAATGCACAGTTACGACGCCATCTGTGAGTAAATTTCACGCCCGCTTTTTGTGTTGCATTTGACATTTTCATGATACTTTTTACATAAGGTAACCTAGGCAATAAACGGCTACTTAACTAAAAATTAAGTATTTAATTAGTAATAATATCAGATACGTTTGAATCTTATCTGTTTTTATAAAACATTAACCCCCGGTTTCTGAAAGGCCTGTTCACGCCACCAGCGTGACGTTCGCGCATGCGCATGACTAATTTCGCGGCGCAGCGCTGCGCCACCTCGCACGCCAGTGACCGCTCTCTTCCGCGCGGGACATCGTCCGAAACACACGTGCACACACTCGCGCCGCCAGCCCAACAATATCGCGTACCTACCAGTGTTGTGTTCACATTATATACCAGTGTTGTGCTCACATTACTCCACGAACCAAGACATCCTGCACGTTCCTGCCCAAGGCGCCAGCTCCATCAGCCCAACAAGGAGGGACGCCACGCGGCGCATTTGTCGGCCCATCCACAATCACCATCAAAGGTCAGTCAGTTTACCCACAATTCTCCAATCAATACTCAAATCCCATCAGCTCTGCATTCCTGTAACCTCGCGGTTACATTTCTGGTCCTTCGAGCGGAAAATTTCAAATAATTTCGAAAATTTCTGGTCCTTCGAGTCCGTTTTCAAATAATTTCGAAAATTTCTGGTCCTTCGAGCGGAAAATTTTTGGTTTAAACCACCCCCCGCCTCCCCCCCGCCGGCCCGTAACTTCGTTTGAACCAGCCCCCGTCGATTTACTACAGTCCATTTTCACCCGGTTACATATTTTGGCCCCCTCCCCGGCCCTTTTTCCGGCAAAAAATTTTTGTGGTCTCGAATACCTATTTCGGGTAGGTCATTACCGCGCCCGCGCCGCCTAGAACATTCCATTTATCTGTATAGAACCGGCCCCCCCCCGCCCCCGCCACACAATAAACTCACTTTCATCCCGTTTATTATTATTATTCAGCTCAGATAATATAATTATATCCATTCAGCCCAATTGTTTGTTACAGTCCACTATATTTCTTTGTTAAACCCCCCTCCGTCACTCCCAGGGATTAATTATCAGCCCTTATAAAACCCATACGTAAAATTAATTAAACTCATAGTCATACGTATTACGTTATTATTGCGTTATTACGTTACGTATTACCAAAGCTTGATTTGCATCATTGGATTGTCCACTCATTTAGATCCGATTTCGGCTAGGTAAATACATTCTTTGTTTGTTTACGCACTCAAAGAAGTAGGTAGGTATTTTATTCTATAAATAGAATTTACCACGGCTGTTTTTTTTTTTGTAGTTGTACTATCGTGTAAGCAAGAACTAACGCGTATTGTCGGCACATGATTTCAAGGCAAATAACATAAAAGTGAACAAGTTCATCAGCCCTTTTCGATATTTTATGTTACGGTAATCTCGTGTCGCAGTAATAGATTGCCGGACAGTTTTTTTCGTGTTATTGCCTGCTCTTTAACCGGGTGCATATAGCACAAATATAGTAAACAATTTTTTTTTTTCTTCTCATCTCTGATCTTATTGTTTATGGTACACATATAGGGTGTTCCACGTTGGTTTATCAGCTCATATACAGGTTGTTTTAAAAAAAAAAAATTTTTTTTTCTCTGTCGTGTTTATTTAAGAGTTCCGTGTTCCGTTTGAACATAGTCATTGTTACTTCATCCGCGCAAGTATCTCAGCTCTATTCATCTATCTCATCAATTATTTCAGTTGTACGCTCGCTATTATAGTTCAGCTCAAGCTCGTTGCGTATTTTATCTCAGTAAACAACCACCTAGTTTAACAAGATTAAGATGCCTTCGAAATCACAAGCCGCGATGTTTCGTGAGGCCGTAAAGGCGATAGTGCTGTTAAAGGAGATTAGTGTGGCGGTCGAGGCAGGCGACAGAAAAACATATTCTGTGGCGGACTTCACCGCTCGTTACGCAAACATACAACACGTTAAAACTAAGTTAGAGGACGTATATTATGAGATCCTTGACGATGAGGATTTGTCCGACGAAACTGAGGCAACCTACACGAAAAATTTTCAGTCGGCACTTAGCAACTATGATGCTATACTAGTGGCATTCGAAAAATTAAAAGAAAAATCAGCTCTTCCGGACAACACGCAACCCCTCAGCTCAGGTACACCCGTTGGTGTTCTACCAAAAATACCCATTCCGGAGTTTCACTCGAACGTGGAAGAATGGCCCTCATTTATTGCTGTTTTTAGGAGCCTCATCAGTGAGATGGCTACAGTCTCGGATGCTGTCAAGCTGCATTATTTGTTAGGTGCCCTAAAGGGTGAGGCACATGAAATGGTGAAACACCTCTACCCTACCAACGAGAATTATCCCATAGCCATGGAAATTCTCACCAAGCGTTACGACAATCGTCGCGTACTCATTGACCGATTTGTGGACATCATCATGAACCTTCCGCACATCCACATGCGCTCGGATATCCGCACATCGTTTTTAATTCCGCTTATCTCAGCGCAAAGCGCTCTCCGCAACCTCGATCTGCCCATGAAGGATTCTGACTATGTTTTCGTGTCCATGGTGGTGCGAAAACTACAGGGCGAGCTCCGCACTCTTTTCGAGCGGAAGTACGGATCTCGCGCAACTCTGCCCACGCTCAAGAACCTCATTGAGTTCTTGGAAGAGCACGCACGCTGCAAGGAGAATGAGTCATCGTCCCTTGCGTCACAGGATGCTCCTTCTTCAGCACGGCTCGGCCCGTCAGAAAGGCTCGCTCAGCTCAATCAGCTGGTTCAGCCCACTCGAGGTTCCCGTCAGCCTTATACGGCTACTCGATAATTCCGCCCCATAGCTCCGCTTAGGAGCCGGCAAGAATATCGCTCTCCTCAACCTGCTCCCCATAGGCCGTTCTTGGCATTCGGTGACGCCCTAACCTACTCGGCCCAACCGTCCTCATCATCCGCTCGTCAGCCAGTTAACTCGGCCCAAACATCCCCATCACCCACTCGCCAACATAATTTTTCGGCTCAACCTTCTTCCCCTACTGGTGGTATGCCATGCCCATACTGCAAGAATAGGGGACATAAGCTCATCGCCTGCCCACAATTTAATAACCAACCGGTTCAAGGTCGGTGGGATTTTGTGAACTCACGCAACCGGTGCCGACGCTGTTTGGGTCCTCACTATGAGAACGAGTGCAGGTCTACACGTGCATGCAAGGAGTGTGGGCGGACTGACCACCACACTTCACTGCATCGCCATGGGGCCATGTCTCCGACACGCTCATCTGCTCATTTGCTGCCTCCGTCTCTACGTGAGCAGCCCAGACAGCGCTCAGCGCATGAGCCTCAACACCATTCGGCACATGTTACACAGGCATACACGTCCCGTCCCAACCCGCCCACTCAATCGCGATCGCCAAGTAGGTCTCGGGTAGGTAGGCAACAATGACTACCTACAATAACAGAGCACTATGAAGGCGAGGACGACCAGCACTCAGCACACTCATCACACACACACTCATCGCATACACACTCAGCTCATTTTCACTCCATGACTTCAACTCCAACAGAGAATTCCTGTAACAACGTGTAAAGAAAGAAAGAAAGAAAGAAAATAAATTTATTGGCGCGTTTACAAAACTATAAAAAATAACTTATAGCTAACACAGTAGATAAGTTTATTTAAGTAGGAGTAATCTATAGATAAAAATAACACGACAAAAGGATGTAGCTCAGCTATGTGCCATCCAAAACATGCTTTGGTTGGCGCTGGTTTTCAGCTACCTCCGTTATAATTGCCTGATAAGGTATTAACGAGTTGTTAACAATTTTATTTACTAAATTGAAAAATCAATAAAAATTGGCAGAAATGGCTTATAACTAAATTAAAGAAAATAAAAACAAAAACCAAAAATGCGTAACAAGACAAAAAACAATACAAAAAAAAGGTAATTAGTATATACAGATATAGACTTATTAGTAGGGTGTATAGTCTTAAGCATTGTAGGCTTTCCAAGGATGTTTCAAATGTCCAGTGTCCATTTGCTTTTTCATAAGATACTGTTTATACCTAAACTTAAATGTATGGGCTGAGCACTTTTGTCTCAAGGGCGGTGGTAAATTATTCCATATTTTTGCACTTCGGTATGAAAAACATCCTCGGAATCCTGCAAGTTTATGTTTAGGAGTATACAGTAGGTTTTGATCCTTTGATCGTGTTCTAAAACAATTAACATTTTTCAAAAATTTTAATTTTTTAAATAGGTAATTAGGACACTGTTTGTAAATAACTTTTTGGATTACGCAAGCCAAATGCAACTCCCTTCTAGCTTCCATGTTTAAAATTTTATGTGCGTTTAGATAAGGAGTGACGTGGGCGCGCCTCGGTATCTTATAACAGAACCGCGCACACGCATTTTGAACTCTCTGTATAGCATTTGCTGTTTTCCTACATATTCGATAACCATAAACCGCACTGCAATAGTTAAATGGAGACAATACCAGGAGCTCGACCAGGGTTTCTCTTATGTCTTTGGTTAGGTAATCTCTTATCCCATATAGAACTTTAAGTTTGAAAAAGGCGTACCTAATTTTTTCTTTAATATGAGACTGAAACTTTAACTCTTCATCGTAGATTAAACCAAGATTTCTAGGTTCTCTATCTAATGGTATTTTTTTATTGTCAATATGAATGTCAGGGTTCTGATTTAGTACACTATTAATTTGATGTCTGGTACCTATCACAGTGAACTTTGATTTTAACGGGTTTAGAACTAAGCAATTTTTTTGTGCCCATTTAAATATTTTACTGAGATCATCATTAATTCGTGAAACCGCCAGCGCAGTTTCAGCCTGGTTAAAAGAATAATAGATTTGTGTGTCGTCCGCGTACAAGTGGCACCTACAAGTGGTTAGAAGTTTAGGCATATCTGCGGTATAAATTGTAAACAATACAGGGCTCAAAATTGATCCTTGTGGTGTACCTCTGTCTAATTTAGAAAGATCGGATGTCCTGATGTCTCCATTAGCGTTCTCTGTCGATACGTATTGTGTCCGTCCCGTAAGGAAGGAGCAAAACCATTTACAGGTATTATCAGAGAGTCCGTAATATTTCAGTTTAGCGACCAAGAGTTCTACGTTAATACAATCAAATGCACGTGAAAAATCTAGAAGTATCAAAATTGTTGTGAGTCCAGTATCGGACGCCGAAAGTATGTCATCTGTCACCTTTAATAACGCTGTTTCGGTACCGTGCTCGCTACGGAACCCAGATTGTATAGTCGGCATAATTTTCTCACTAGACAGGTACTGAGCTAATTGTTTTTGTATTGCTTTTTCAACCACCTTAGACAGTACTGGTAGCACGCTTATCGCCCGTAGATCCTTAAGGCTAGAAATATTATTTGTTTTAGGTATTGGTGTTACAACTGCTTTTCTATAACTGTGTGGAAATATTTGTGTTTCAATAGATTTATTCACAATTGCCGTAATTACAGGTAATGTGTACTTCAAGGTCAACTCGATCATTTCTATTGAAATTCCATCATGTCCTCGAGCATTCGTTTTAATATTTGACAATATTTTTTCTATTTCGTGTTGATTTACCAGTATTAGGGTAAAAAAGCTTTTATTGAACCTAGATGTTTTAAAATAATTTAAAAGATCTTGCTCAGCATAAGAGTTTCCGGGTATATTAAGAAAATGTTCATTTATTTTTTGTGGGTCATTCAGTTCTGCAGGGATATCAATATTTTTGTTTGAATAGAATGATGATGTTTCTTTAAAATGTTTCCACATTTTGCGAGGATTGCATTTATTATTGTTTACATAATGCTTATAGTAAGCAATTTTTTCCCTATGTATTGTTGAGGTGACTAAGTTTTTGAGGGACTTATAATATTCAATGGCAGATATTGTTTTACTTTTATTCGCTTTTTTTAAGGCTTTATCTCGTAAGTCTATCATAAATCGAACCATGTTCGTGATCCAAGGTTTTTGTTTTTCTGTTATTTTAGTTTTCCTAATTGGAGCATGAATATCAAATAATGAAGTTATATATGTATTAAAAAGGTCCACCATTGAATTAATATCCCGCAACTCTAAAATACCTTGCCACGGAGTATTAGCCAAATCTATCTGAAATTTTTGTAAATTTATTTGTTTTAATGGCTGGGTAATTTATTTGTTTTAATGGCCGGGTGTAGTGAACGTCACTAACACACCAATTTTGTTGCCAACCGTCTCACTTAAAATAGCAGACGTACATGGTCAATTTCACTCAGCACGAGCCCTGTTAGACTGTGGAAGTATGCTGACTCTTTGTTCTCAGCGCATGGCCAGAATTTTAAATTTACCATTAAAACATACATCTCTAAAAATCGCAGGAGTTGGAAATCAGCACACACAAAACTCAAAGGCATCAATCACAATTGTATGCCAACCTACACACCGTGACACACCTACGATCACGGCCACAGCTCATATATTGAAGAACGTAACTGGGTACCTACCGTTAGAAAAGGTTCCAGATCTCGCTCAGTTAACAGGTCACCCACCGATTCCTCTTGCTGATCGAGAATATCACACACCAGCTCCGGTTGATCTAATACTAGGATCTGACGTTCTTGGTCGAGTGTTAGACGGAACCAAGGTTTCGCTCGGCCCTGGCAAGCCCATAGCCTTCGGCACGATATTCGATTTTACATTAATAGGACCTTTCGAAAGTTTACATACCTCACCCACGAATCAGGTCAATTCAGTTCACATTGTCGGCTCTCCTCTACGTGGAGGCATGTCTGCCCAGTCTCTCTCACTTCATGACCTTTGGTGGTCACCCAGTTGGCTCAAAGAACCTACCTGCACTTGGCCCAAGATGCCACCCGCTCTAGGCCATCATGCTCTCCCAGGCCTTAAGCCCAAAAAGGTACCAGCACACATAGCAGTCCCAGATATCGATCTGGACTTGCTCACTCGCTACAGCTCACTTGACAAGCTCGTCGGAGTGACGGCTTGTATTCAAAGGTTCATTTTCAATTGTCGGCACAGCCCAGATGCACGGCGCTCTGGTCCGTTGACAGCTAATGAACGCAGGGACGCTCTGTTGCACTGGGTCCGCTCTGTTCAGCACAATGAGTTTGCAATGTTTAATCGTATCCAGACTGATAAAGTTTGTCCCGTTCGGCTCCAGCGACTCTCGCCCTTCATAAAGGACGGCCTCTTGAGAGTCGGTGGTCGTCTCTCTCACGCGTCAATTAGGTATGACGCTCAACACCCACTCATTCTACCCAGCTCAAGTCCGCTCGTAGATCTCATCATAGACCATTATCACAAAATACACTGCCACCCTGGAGCTGACACATTACACGCCATATTACGCCAGCAGTACTGGATTCTGTCCGCTCGTCGTATTATTAGACACCGCGTGTTTAAATGTATTAGATGTTTCCGGTGCCGCGCTCAGCCCAAGGCTCCGCTCATGGCTGATCTCCCAGTAGACAGAGTTACTCCTCAGCCAGTTTTTAGTCACGTCACGACGGACTTTGCTGGCCACTTCTTCGTTAAGTCCAGCACGTTGCGGAACGCGAAACTCATAAAGGCGTATTTTTGTATTTTCGTTTGCCTCGCAACAAAGGCGGTTCATTTGGAACCAGTCTCTGCACTCACAACGGAAGCGTTCTTTGCGGCATTGCAACGTTTTATCTCACGTCGCGGTACTCCAGTTCTCATTCGCTCAGACTGCGGCACAAACTATGTAGGTGCTAGGAATCAGCTCATTGACGTTCAGAACTTCCTCAGGTCAAACAATGATGCAATCACTCACAAGCTCGCGAATCAGCACATAACTTGGTTACTAAACCCTCCTAAAGGGCCTTGGTTCGGCGCTCTGCACGAAATAAACGTAAAATCCACCAAGCAACTACTTTATCGCGTGATAGGTGAACAGCACCTCACTTTTGAGGAATTCTCTACCCTTTTGGCTCGAATTGAGGCTGTACTCAACTCAAGACCGCTATGCCCAATTTCATCCGACCCTACGGACTTTGAACCTCTCACGGCCGGACATTTCATTATTGGTCGTCCGCTCACCGCTCTACCTGAGCAGTCTTTTGACGACAGACCCATATCTGCTCTTAAACGCTTTCAACTCATTCAAGCGCTCTCTCAGCGCTTTTGGACTCTATGGTCCAGATCCTACCTCCATACCCTGCAAACCCGCTCCAAATGGCTCTCCCCTTCTTCCCCTCCTCAAGTGGGTGAACTGGTCCTCACCAAAGAGGATGACCTGCCTCCGCTCCAATGGAAGTTGGGGAGAATTCTCCGCACGATACCTGGCAAGGATGGAGTGATCCGAGTTGTGGATCTGGACACAGCCCATGGAAATCTGCGACGACCTGTGTTCAAGATAGCCAGGCTGCCGTTGGATTCAGCTCAAGAGGAGTCGCAGCCCTTGCCCCCCCAGGATGTTCACGCCACCAGCGTGACGTTCGCGCATGCGCATGACTAATTTCGCGGCGCAGCGCTGGCGCCACCTCGCACGCCAGTGACCGCTCTCTTCCGCGCGGGACATCGTCCGAAACACACGTGCACACACTCGCGCCGCCAGCCCAACAATATCGCGTACCTACCAGTGTTGTGTTCACATTATATACCAGTGTTGTGCTCACATTACTCCACGAACCAAGACATCCTGCACGTTCCTGCCCAAGGCGCCAGCTCCATCAGCCCAACAAGGAGGGACGCCACGCGGCGCATTTGTCGGCCCATCCACAATCACCATCAAAGGTCAGTCAGTTTACCCACAATTCTCCAATCAATACTCAAATCTCATCAGCTCTGCATTCCTGTAACCTCGCGGTTACAAGGCCAATCAATGTTAACAGTAAATTAAAAAATAATTATCTGCGGATTAAGCCAGAAAAAGTGGGAATTTTACATTGAAATCAAAAATTAACTAAGTTAATTATTGATTCATCACTATTCAGACTTCATATATGCTTTATTTTCACCGTTATTTGCGGTTAAAGTTTTTTTAATCTACTGTTAACTTTGATTGGCCTTTCAGAAACCGGGGGTTAGACTCTGTGAAAAAGTTTCCTCTAGCCAGAAGTTAATAGACACGTAGGAGTATTTATCCAAATCTCAAATTGTTTGGCATAAAATTAACAAATACACACAAAATAATTCCAAAATATGTTAAAGATACTTACCGATATCAAAATATAACAGAATACTACATAGAAAACGTGGCGAAATAAGCCGAAGTAGATTTTATAATAGGGGCGTCAGTTATCAACTTTACTAAACCACGGCGCACCTTTGATTTTATTGTGGCGCGAGACACTCGCCGCCTCGTTGATGTGTTCTTATAGGTTCAGTTCAATGTGTGTGAGGACTATGATGCAAATATTAACAGTTTATCTCAATTTTAATTAGACAGCGGGTGTAATCGCGGGATTACAGAACTGCAGGGCTGATAGGATTTGAGGAGTATTGATTGGAACTGGAGAATTGTGGGTGTACTGACCTTGCTTTGGAATGTTGTTGGGCGACGGGCTGAGCCTTCTTGTTGGGTTAGTGGAGCTGGCGCTGGACTGGTGGTCAGGAATGTGCAGAATGTCTTGTTGTAACACTACACTTTTCACAACCTAAATGATGGGTCCGCGATATTATTTGGGCTGGCAACGCGAATGTATGCACACATGTATTGTTCTCTAGACGATTCGGACGGAACAGTCCGGCCGCGCTAGCGCGCAGACGTGCGCCTGCGGAGGCGTCTCGAGCCGAAGAGAGTGAGTGAACCGCGGGTTGGCAGCACGCAAGTCTATTGTGTCGCCAGGTGGCGCCAGCGCAGCGCCGCGATATTAGTCATGCACATGTCATGTTCGAACGTCACGCTGGTAACGTAGTGTAGCGTGAACATCCTGGGGGGGCCGGGGCTGCGGCTCCTTTTGAGCTGAGTCCAACGGCAGCCTGGCTATCTTGAACACAGGTCGTCGCAGATTTCCATGAGCTGTGTCCAGATCCACAACTCGTATCACTCCATCCTTGCCAGGTATCGTGCGGAGAATTCTTCCCAACTTCCATTGGAGCGGAGGCAAGTCATCCTCTTTGATGAGGACCAGTTCACCCACTTGAGGAGGGGAAGAAGGGGAGAGCTATTTGGAGCGGGTTTGCAGGGTATGGAGGTAGGATCTGGACCAGAGAGTCCAAAAGCGCTGAGAGAGCGCTTGAATGAGTTGAAACCGTTTAAGAGTAGATATGGGTCTGTCGTCAAAAGGCTGCTCAGGTAGAGCGGTGAGTGGACGACCAATAATGAAATGTCCGGCCGTGAGAGGTTCAAAGTCCGTAGGGTCGGATGAAATTGGGCAGAGGGGTCTTGAGTTGAGTATTATTTCGTGCAGAGCGCCGAACCAAGTTATGTGCTGATTCGCGAGCTTGTGAGTGATTGCATCATAGTTTGGGCCGCAGTCTGAGCGAATGAGAACTGGAGTACCGCGACGTGAGATAAAACCTAACAGGGCTCGTGCTGAGTGAAATTGAGTGTGATTGAGTGAATGTACGTCTGCTATTTCAAGTGATACGGTTGGCAACAAAATTGGTGTGTTAGTGACGTTCACTACACGTTGTGCGGAGTTACAAGAATTCTCTGTTGGAGTTGAAGTCATTGAGTGAAAATGAACTGAGTGTGTATGTGATGAGTGTGTGTGTGATGAGTGTGCTGAGTGCGCTGAGTGCTGGTTTCATTGAGTGAAAATGAGCTGAATGTGTATGTGATGAGTGAATGTGTGAGTGAAAATGAGCTGAGTGTGTATGTGCTGATTGAATGTGTGAGTGAAAATGAGCTGAGTGTGTATGTGCTGATTGAATGTGTGATGAGTGTGACTATATGTGAAAATGAGTTATTAAAACTTGAGCGCTACCAACTCCAACGTGCGGATAGCTTGTAACTTGCGCGGGCCGAAAAAACAAAGGCTATGTTCAAACGGAACACGGAAAATAAACACGACAGAGAGAAAGAAAGAAAAAAATAAATAATTTTTTTTTTTAAAAAACAACCTGTATATGAGCTGAACCAACGTGGAACACCCTATATGTGTACCATTAACAATAAGATCAGAGATGAGAAGAGAAAAAAAAATATTTTTTTACTATATTTGTGCTATTTATATATCCGGTTAAAAAGCAGACAATAACACGATCAAACTGTCCGGAATACTATTACTGCGACGTGAGATTACCGCAACACAAAAATATCGAAAAGGGCTGATCAACTTGTTCACCAAAATGTCATAACAGTATATTTACAACAAAACATCAGTCGTCGAAAATTCTATTTATAGAATAAAATACCTATCTACTGCCTCGAACTCGTAAACAACAAAGAATGCGTTTACCTCGCAGAAATCGGATCTAAATGAGCGGACAATCCAATGATGCAATGTATACGTATGTACTCAAAATAAAACGAAATAAAACGAAATAAAACGAAATAAAACTCGCACCAAAAAAAAAAATCTCGCAAAATACGTAAAATTTGGGTTTAATAAAGAAGTATAGTGGACTGTAATCAACAATTGGGCTGAATGAATATAATTATATTATCTGAGCTGAATAATAATAACAAACTGAGTTTATTCTGTAAAGGGGCGGGGGGGGGGGCCGGTTCTATACCGATAAATGGAATTTTCTAGGCGGCGGTTCTAATTACCTACCCGCAATAGGTATTCGAGACCACAAAATATTTTTTGCCGGGAAAGGGGGCAAAATATGTAACCGGGTGAAAATGGACTGTAGTAAATCGACGGGGGCTGGTTCAAACAAAGTTACGGGCCGGCGGGGGATAGGCGGGGGGTGATATAAACCAAAAAAAATTTCTTGGATTGAAAATGGACTGTAACAAATCGACGGGGGCTGGTTCAGTAACGGTTCGAAGGGCCAAAAATATTTTATCAAAATGTGAAAATGGACTGTAGTAAATCAAGGGGCTGGGGGGGCCGGGGTTCCACGGCTCGAAGTGACCAAAAATTTGGTCACTACCGGCTCGAAGGTCCAAAAATGTAATCGCGGGATTACAGAACTGCAGGGCTGATAGGATTTGAGGAGTATTGATTGGAACTGGAGAATTGTGGGTGTACTGACCTTGCTTTGGAATGTTGTTGGGCGACGGGCTGAGCCTTCTTGTTGGGTTAGTGGAGCTGGCGCTGGACTGGTGGTCAGGAATGTGCAGAATGTCTTGTTGTAACACTACACTTTTCACAACCTAAATGATGGGTCCGCGATATTATTTGGGCTGGCAACGCGAATGTATGCACACATGTATTGTTCTCTAGACGATTCGGACGGAACAGTCCGGCCGCGCTAGCGCGCAGACGTGCGCCTGCGGAGGCGTCTCGAGCCGAAGAGAGTGAGTGAACCGCGGGTTGGCAGCACGCAAGTCTATTGTGTCGCCAGGTGGCGCCAGCGCAGCGCCGCGATATTAGTCATGCACATGTCATGTTCGAACGTCACGCTGGTAACGTAGTGTAGCGTGAACAGCGGGCTTAATATGACATACCTACCTAAACATATAGACTTTTTTAAATCGATAACTTCGGTGGATAAAAAATTAACTACTACAATTCTTGTGTAATCTTGTACATCTTGATGGTGATCTACGGCCTACATACCATTGAGATTGCCCCTTACAAGATTGATTTAGCTAGAAACAAGCGACGCATTCTCCTATAAAGTTATCTTTACCCGCCCTCTTTGCCGTCGGCTGATTGAGTCCTAAGCAAACGGTTAACAATAAACGCTATGCCCTGACGTGACGTTACGACGACGAGCTTTGACGTTCAGCATAATGCAGACAAGGGTAGTTCGACTCCAACAGAGGGGCACGGCTAATGGATTCAAAATTCAATTGATTTAAGATGAATTGTGTTGGAAATTTATTTAAAATGATTTGCCAAATGCGGGTTTTTAGCATTTATTAAATTTTTATATAAGAGTAATAATATTCACAATAACATATCCACACTCTCGATGGTATAGAAGAGACCAAAGGTATCAATCTGCTACGAAACAACACTTTTGTCAATAGAGTTATATTGATGTACGTATTGCAATAATATTGATATTTTAATAATTATTTGTGACGACACTAAAAAAAATCTTTTTCCTAATTTAACCATAAACAGTTTTACTTTGTGCTTTTTCTATGTTGCTTTCATTGTTTTCTTCTGATTTATAAACAAACATATTAACTATGCACAAACGGGCCTTAAATTGAAAAATGCTTCAAGAAAACCTAATGTTTTTTTTTTCAAAGAAATTGAATTTTGAAAACCTAATATAAAACTGGAGAGCAACGCCGTGCCGCAGGGCGTCCGCTATAGTTATCATATAAATACAGAAACAGTAAATAACATTTCATTAATAAAGCTCACATTTTGAAAACATATTAACATCCCTTTCACATTTCTTGCGAAACGAAGGTATTTCCCGCATGCAGTTTACTCTAGCTGTAAATTACCTAGGTTGAAACATTACGGTGCAAGTTGTGGAGGTACTTAGAGCTACAATTGTTGTGTTCTAGGTTCGTATGGTTTGCTTAGTTGAACCAAATAATTATGCCACAACTTGTAACAAATGACTTCATCGTATGTAAATTGTTACTGACCTTTTTAATGATATTGCTGGTCAATTTGGCCGCCTCTATGGTTGAGTGGTGAGATCGTCTTGAAGACTAATCCGAAGGTCCGGGTTCAATTTATATAGCATAGGGATACATTTTTGTCAGATTGTTTCAGAGGGTCCGTTTTTATCTCAAAGTATGGCGATAGAGCTCACCACCCATCACGCTCTAGGACATAATATTCGTCGGTGAAGCGGGTAACAACATTCGTCGGTGAAGCGGGTAACAACATTCACTCCATACTCGAAAACAACCTTTGGGATTCACGTTCATGTATATTCTCGTTATTTCTAGATTAATAAATAGTTCCAGCAATGCTTTGGAGTGCAATAATATTTTAAATGTAAGCAGACCCGGAATAGAAGATTGATGGATGTGGAAGAGGCAGAAAAGGTGTGTAAGGATCGTAGCAGATGGAAATCTGTAGTCTCTGCCTACACTTCAAGGAGACAGGCGTAAGAATATGCATGTATTATTAAACATATCAATGAATAGTCTTTGATTCCATCCATCCACATCAGCCTAGTTCGTTCACTGCTGGACATAAGCCTTTCCAGGAATTTGCCACTCCCGCCGGTCATCCTGGAAAAATTGCCCACACTCACACACGCTGGGCAGGCGGGATGGTGAGCGCGGTGCTGGAACCCTCACACCAGTGACACTGCTGCCCGTCACCAGTCTGTTCCATATAAGGCCCAGCTATTAGGGATGAATATACCACCATCCATCGGTCCCAGGCATGGTGGGCCTCCTGGTTTTTTGCCTGTGAGCTGTCCTCTTACTCTCCCCCGAATCACTTCGAGTGGGTCTCCAAGTAAGATGGTGGTACCTCCACAGTCGAGCCCGGCATCAGCTCTACCACCTTTTGCCTACTTTGATTTAATTTTTGGTTCAGGTTCTAGGACTCTGACTATTCGACGTTTTTCCTAGAAGAAACCAGCTTATATCTGACATGATAGAAATAAATTTCTTTATTTTTATCATTTGGTAGAATTGTTTGTTAAACAGTTTTTATTTTGTGATTTGAGGGTTGGCTCTTTAGTAAAAGTATATACTTGTAGATGACGTACGTCTACGTATGACGTAGTCTTGTCTAGTTTGTGACTTTTTAGCGATCTCAACAGCAAAAATTTATTGTGCCGGAATTCTTCAAGTTTTCGTCATGCATGACATTTTTGGACAAAGACAGCGTGCGTTTTATGATCATTTATTTTTAATAATTTTCACGTAGAAATCGTATAATTTTAGTTTGTGGTGTTAATGTGAATTTAAAACTAAACCGCTTCTGTATTCTTGTGGTTCGAGTTCTTGACCACTAATCCGGAGGTCGTGGGTTCAAATCCTGTTCCTACAAAAGAGACGTTTAGCTGAGTCCATAGCCAGAAGTATGGTGATACGGCTCACCACTTATCATGTCTCAAACATGCATTTCACAGTCCAAACTCGGAATTACCTCTGCCCTGACCATCCCCTCGGGAATTCATGTCCTGAATATGTATTAAAGCTTAAGGTCACAATCAAGCTACTAGGTAAAATCGGTCAACAGGTTTGGTCTGAAACTAAACTTGAACCAAACAAAAGCATAAAAAGATCTGATGGTTTTCCGGTTTCGACTCATCGTTTCGATTTTGTACTTACTCGTAAAAGTGACTGTGCAAAGTTATATCTATTCGCATATTAGGCAAAAAGCACCTTACTAAAAAGAAATAGAAGTCCACCGAACTGAAAAAAAAATTTGGATATCGGTACAAAAAACGCACTGTGTTCGAAGTAAAGTACTCTCAGGGCACTCGTTTGTTTAAGCGGGTTCTACTTGAAATAGCTTTAATTGTCGCGTTGGAAATGTGAAAAAACTCGACGCTTCAGGATACAATTTGGAGGGTAATGTTCCGTAAATGTTGTTTCGTGTTGCAAAACTTTTTAGACGTTTTTATAGTAATGGTTTTTAACGGAAAAACATTGATATTGTTTTAATAAAATTCAGCTTTAAAAAGACTGCTGGTGTTTGCAATAAAAGTAAATGAAACTTTTTGTAATCAGAAACGTTTTGTTTTGGGCCTGTGTTTTTTACGTAGCAAATAAAATCTTCGCAACGAGTTTGAATTCAAAAACTTCAATTCAAAATAACCTGAAAAATTCTAGTTTTTTGAAGGGGATGAGGGCCCAATTTAGGACTTGTATTTTACTTTAGTGGTCGACTTCAGGAAATAATTACGCAGATTAAGGCATTTTTGTATTTAGTACTTGACAATAAAAGTGCTTTGACAGAGAAGTTCTTTATATGAAAAGAATTTCACTAAATTACATTGACTTGATGTGCGCAATAAGGAAGGATAATTTGATTTCTTATTAAATATAATTACGTATTTTAATCGTTTATTATTTGTTATCAGTTATCATTGATGGAAAATAATGCTTAATTCATCAAAATTATAAAAAAATTTAATGAATCTGAAGTTGATGCGTGCGCCACCACTAGGAAACAAGAAGTTTGGAAGTTTTATTCTTTATGTTTTTCTCTGTGATTGGCATCAAATGTCACAACATGCATGCGTCTGGAACCAAAATACTAGTACAAGGAATACCAAGATTTTTTCTCGCTGTCCCAAAGCTGAACATGATGGCAAAAGGTACCACATGGCAAGATGTATTCTCTTAAATATAATATATTGTTTTTACTTCTTTAGAACCTGCTCCTGTTTTTAATATCAATGGGCTTTCACTTGGACACGACCTAAGAGGAAGTGCAGAGCACGCCTAGAAACTGGAAAAGTCAAAGCAGGTGAGGTATAATACTATTTGTCTAAGAGCGTCCGCAAAACCTACGGAAGTCAAAAACAGACAATGGGCTGATACTCACTCAAGATAGGTTCTCGTGATGTCTACGAACATAACGAGTCACTTGACGTCATAGTTTCGTAGGAGGGTGGTGATAAGCCACGGCCAAAGCCTATTACAGTTAAACTGAAAGGATTCGTGAGTAAGTCGGGTCTTATGAAGTGAAGTAATCAGAGGCTGTATGTATATCAGCTCAAGCCCCTCGGGAATAGGCCTTTAATGCACCCTTAAAACTTGTAATGCAACTGTTTTTTCTTATCTATTGCCACCTTTTGCTACAACGTTGCAAGTGCTACGTGATTTCCTTATTTGTATATCCTAGTAAGTACGGGCAAATAAAAGAGGTTATATTATAAGATATCTATGGGGCAAATACATACATGACTGGGCTGGGACTTTATAATTTCGGTGAAATACGGCCTGTAACTTAAACATCAAGTCCATTACAAATTCAAATTCAAATATTTTATTTTGCAAAGTAGGTCATTCATTCATTCATTTATATATAATACACGTTTCGCAAGTCAAAATTTAATCTTATAAAAATATATGTAATAAAATAATAAATGTACATGAACTAGATTAAAGGTTTAATTAATTTATGTAGCAATATTAAATCCTGATTATTAACTCTAAAATAGTGCATAATGACATTTCTTTTTACGAACGTCATCGAAAAAAAAAAAAGTACAAATTTTCTTAACAAAATAATGTTTTTCTACTCCCATACTGCAATAAGTTACTTAATTGCAACATCAAATTGCATTTTTATTCAATTGATGTGTAACATTTTAAGAAATAAAAGTCAACTAATTTTTTTTTTCGCGTTGACTTCTATATTTTATTAGACATACAGTTTTACAGCGCAGCGAATACCTTGTTGACGAAAGTGCCTCTTTCGACGGCAACATTTTTGAGGTCTATTTCACTCCAAAAATATACTGTGTGACTAACAATTCTGTCAATTATTTGTCGCATACCATGCATGGGCTCCAGGTTTCAATAGAGCTTTTACGAAAAAAAAACAATAGTATTTTATTCAACCGTGACATAATGAAAGCTATGGGGATATGAGTGCTTGTTTATGATAGTTAGTTTCGTAATAGGCTGCATGCTGCTGTCCTAATGGCTAATTATGTCTAGTTGAAAAAAAACTTGTCACACAAAAACTTGTGCCTGAGTTCCTCCAATTGTAAAAGATATTTTCGATAGAGACGTTTTCTTGCAACGTTCCTATTTCTTTTCGTGAAATGTCACTCCCCCTCACTCAACTGAACTTCGCCTCGCTCGTTGTGCACATTATTATAACGAGCGACAATAAGTGCTGCAATATCGTGAAACTGTAATCATCTGCTGTTTACTCACCCATTGCGTTCAAGAAGTTTTCTTCGCTGTAATAGTGACTATTTTTGATATCACTCAGTTTTCTCTGTATCTTGATTGTGCGCTTTTTTCATTGTATGAAATTCAACAATATTAAATATTTCATGTTTTGATTTCAACAATGCAACTTTGTTAAATTATAAATATTTATGTACACTATCACCAACTTTTTAAAAAACATACGTTGATTTTAAATCGTCAATTATTTGTCTTAACCCGTCTAGTGTCCTATGATCAAATTTATAATCATAAGAAATAGAGTCCCCGTAGTGTCCTTAGATGAACCTGTTTGATCATAAGCGGTGGTCCGAAGTTGCCACCGCATACGTCGGAGAGTATTTGAACTAACTTTGGAGCAAAAATTGTCTTTGATTTCTCACATTGTTGACAAAATTTAGGCATGAATGATTTCCGGTTTAGAGAATGAGTTTTAGAAAATTTTTGCTCAGTGAAAACGCGACCGGCATCGAGTTTGTTTACGTCCGTAAATATTGAATTATTGTGAAATATTTACTGAGTATTTCAATAAAAAAAAATATGTTGTCTACGTGTAAACTAATTGTTATCACGCGAGTGTAAAAACAAATTCTGAAATTAGTGTAAATGAAGTATTGTGACCAAGTGAAAGTTGAAACTATATCTAAGGACTTTTTTGCTTCGGATTGTTGTATAGGTATGTAAATTACATAAGAAGATGGCAAATTTAATGTAAATTCTTAGAAAACATAACATATTCGGTAATAATGATGGCAACATGACAAAATCCGTGCATTTCTAACATCAAGTCGCTCGGAATCTAGCCTGGCGCGATGTATCGGGACATTTCGGGCATTTGGATTCCCTTCTATGGTGACATCCAAAAGGTTAAGTATGTTTCAGTTATTTTTTGGTGATATAATATTTATGTACTTTTCGTGTGTAATTGGACAAGTATCTTGACAGTATTTTGTGCTACAAGTGCGGTAAGGAGGCAATAACTTACGAGGGTGATTTAAAACACGAGCGAAGCGAGTGTTTCTGACTTTTCGAGTAAGTTATTGCCCTTACCCACGTGTATTATAAAAGATACATAAATAAAGAAAAATTTTTTTTTATTAAAGTGTTTAACTTTAATAATAAAACATTTTTCTTTGTATATTATTATCATTATTATACTTGATGTTTTTCTTTATCTAAACGGCCGTTCATACTTTCAGGCCGTTCATACTTCTTCTGTGTCCCCACAGAATATTTATTATTTTAATATACGAGCTTTAAAACGACAAACGTATGTCATTGTCAATGACATACGTTTGTCGTTGTCAATGACATGCGTTTGTCGTTGTCAATGACATACGTTTGTCGTTTTATGGCTCGTTTATTAAAATAATAAATATTCTGTGTCCCCTGAAGATGGATTGATTTCCGAAACCGGTTGGGAAGTGTGCAACGGGAAGTGTGCAATAAATATAATTATGTTATGAAACAACTAGTACAAGTGTTTATGTTCAAAATCAAGATGCTTTCTAAGTTTCATCAAGTGCCGACAATCGCAAGTATAAATCATATATTGTTTAATTTTCCTGGTGAACATGGTGAAACCATAGAATAATTTTATTATTCTAAGGGTGAAACTCGTATTGGCATGTAATAGAGTATACGTGGTTCTGTTTAACAAGAACAGTGTATTTACATCCAGCATAATATCCAGGAGAGAAATAGACAAACATTTTTATATATTTTCGCTAAACTTTAGAAAGTATGTCACTAATTAAACAAATAACAGTATTTTCTTTATTCATTTCATTACTTAACTTTGTGAGGAATTCCTGGAACCCAATTAAGCTCTTCGATAGCCATTGATTTATGTTGTTTTTTTAGGTCACTGATTGCAAAACAACTTTTAAAGTTTGTACCAAAATGTTTATTGACTAAATGCATAATGTCTCAATAAAATAGTACTTTAGGAAAATTATATTTATCTTACTTAAAATTATATAAGTACGTACACAAAATATAATCAGTCCTTTTTTTTCAATATCTCATGTTTTATATTTCCCATCACTTCTTTTTATGACGGTTCCTGTACTTGTTTCTGTGTCATTTGATGAACCAGAATTTGAATGTTCAACTTTCTTTTTATCAATTTTTTTACTATCCTTACTTTTTCTATTTAGAACAGATGCAGGTTTCATACTTTTTCTTTGCTTAACTTTCACTGCCTTCTCTGGTGGCTTGTGAATACTTTCACTTCTATGCTTCAACTTATTTAAACTGAAAGTTGGTTTTATTTGAGCAGTTTGTTGAAACCCGCACATTTCTGGTAGCAATAAATCAGAAACAATAACGTAGTCTTCATTTTTTCTTGGAACAAAATTATCTCTATTAATTTTCACTGGAACTATTTCTAATTTTTTCAAAACTGTATCTGGACCTTTAGAATCCAAAAAATCTTCCATGTTTGTAGGTGAATCGACACCACCTACTAACTCTTGCAGGAGTTTGTCTTCATCGATATCTTCTATGAAATCATCATCATCTTCATCATCAGAACAGAAAGATGAGATTGAATTAATAGATTCAGTTGTTTGTGAATGGAAGTCATCGGGGAGTGTCACTCTTGGTATGTTGCTTGCTTTATCCACTTGACTAGGTGTTGGTTTGATTACTATTTTTGGTTCTTTTGTTTTTGGAATGTCACTAGAAGAAATAATCACTTTTGGATGACCGCGATCGCAAGATGATACATTTGAATCGGATCTATTCAGGATTTTTATAGAGCTGTCAAATGATCTATTTAGATTAGTTGTTATTGGTGGAGAAAGAGTGTCAGTGATTAAATAGTTCTTACTGGAATTCTGTTCATTGTTTTCACTAACGTTCGGTACACCAAACGAGGACAAATTAGACTTTGAATTTTTATATGCAAGACGCCGCTCCAGAGTTGTAGTTCTAGGCGGAGGCTGCGGTGGAACTTTGAGACGAACTTTGGATTGATTCTCAATACTTCCGACGTAACTTTTGAAAGTTTGTAGCGAAGTTGGCTGCAAAGAGAAACGCTTTTGAGCCTTTGGTATATCAGGAAGGACTTTTGGGAAATTCAAACGCTTTATTGTCAGTAGTGCTTCTGTTGTGGTCATTGGTTTAATTTGTAAATTTTCATCTTTTGAAGTGACGTTTATATAATTTCTGAACGAAAGGGGTGGAAGGATGTCTGTGGCTTCTGTTGCCGAATTAATTTTCTGTTTAATAATTTTGTCATAATTAAAATCAGTAACTGGATCAGAAGTGGAATGCTTATGTGAAATTATTAATGGCTTATCTTGACCCAAAGATAAACTAACGACACTTGTGAATAGTTTTTTTTTTTGGTCATCGTTTTTATTATAATTTTTATGTTCTTGCTTGATTTCAGGTTTTATTTTTTCAAAATTAGACTTGGAATTTTGAAATGTTTGTTCAGTATTGGAATGTTTTTCAGAATTATCATTATTATCAAAAGATTTTGATATTTCAATTGGTTCTTGTTGTAAAATTGAACACGTTCTTGCAGCTGGGGTGGCATCTATGGCCACTGATACTTTTTTAGACTTGATACTTTCTGTTCCTTTGCTCTTCAAGGAATCGTTAGATTTTTGTAATTGCTTAACACTTTTTAACGATTGTTTATTACTCGAAACAGAAGAATGGGAGCCAAGTGCAGAAGTTGACGTAGTTTTTTCTGATGTTTTAGTTTTGTAACTACTTGACTTCTTTGATCGGAGAGTTGATTGCATTTCAAGAGTGTCAATTACTTCGGTTGTGTCTTTCTTTTGTTTCTGGGTATCTGAAAGTAGTTCTTCAGATTGCGTGTAAGACTTAAGAACACTCATTTGTTTATCTGTGTTGACTTCAGAGTTAGATTTTCTTAAAATACTAGGAGAGCAGCGATGCATTACTTCATTTGCAATCCAATCTCGTACTTTTGTATGTGCATCTAAAGTACTAGTAGACAAATGTCTCCTCAACTGAAATCTTTCTCGAAAGCCACCGGAATCATCAGACTTGGGTGTTTTACAAGGTTCTAACTTATTTTTCTTCGTGTTTTTAGTATATAAATTCATTGATTTGATGACGCTGCAACTATTTTTGAAAGTCTGTATGGCACTTTTATCGTCTTTTTGACTTTTCTGACCTGTAGTATCAACGTCCCCTAATTCACCTCTTGAAGGCCTTATTTCAAGAGTTCTTTCTCTTAAATGCAGTTTTCTCCTTTTAAAATACAAAACTGCACAGATACCAATATTGGTAGCAAGAAATAATATTCCTAAAGAAACTATCAGTGTTATAGTAGCTCCAGATGTTTTTACTGCTAAAGTTGAACTAGTCGTAGCAGCAGTAGGTATCACTGTAGTACTTCTTGGCTTGTCCATTAAACCATGAGGTACAGGTCTAACAGGTGTTTTAATAGCTTGTATTTCTTTATAAACCTGATCAGGATCTGCCCTTCTAGTAGGTGGAGAATAAGGTCTTACTCTACCATAGGTAGGTCCACTGGGTCCATTGTATTGCGAAGGTGAATGAACGAGTGGTGTTATTGGCATGTTCCAATTTTTCTTTATGACATCTGTAAAAAAAAATCCTTACTAGAAATCAATGTCTGTTTTATAAATGTATTTAAATGAACAAACATTGAAATTTAAGCAATGTTATGACAATAAATTTTTAAAATTTCATGACAATATTCTTACACGATCAAGTAATTATTATTTGATAAACATAATATCAATAGAACCTGTGTTCCGTGATGTAGACTTAGGTCTCGCCGTGCTCGGGACAGGTGTGTACTCAAACAAAGGGTCGGCGATATATCTGCGCATCTTATTGGGCAATGTTTCGATCCAAAACCTTGAATAATTTGATCTGTAGAGGCTGCTAATGTATGGAGGGATATCTGGAATAACAAATGAGCGAAATTTTGAATTGAGTTATTGTTTCGGAAACCGTACCTTTGTTGTTTTTGTGATAAATTTTGAATAAACATTAAACGGTCAAGCAACTACATGTTGATAAATTATTATAAAGACAAGGCTTTATAATATTTATACTCCTACTAAGATTTAGCCCAAAATTCCACTGGTGCTGCAGAAGAAACAAACTTGAACAGCCTGTTTCACAAAAATATTTTTTATAGCGGAAATCTATTCTATCTATCTGCCAAATTTATAGGGTCTATAGTTGCAGAGATTTTATAATAAGTCAGTATTTTGCTTAAATAATGTATAACATAGAT
Organism: Ypsolopha sequella; assembly: GCA_934047225.1. Classification (NCBI taxonomy): domain Eukaryota; kingdom Metazoa; phylum Arthropoda; class Insecta; order Lepidoptera; family Ypsolophidae; genus Ypsolopha; species Ypsolopha sequella. Next base: position 29,619,334 of record OW203987.1, read on the forward strand.
CTCATAAAAAATTTGCTACAATTTTAAATAAATTAAAATAAAATTGGTATGTCGAAGGCAAAGATTGTCAAAGGAAATAAATACTAAAGAAGGCTCAAGCTGAAAGATTTACCTAAAGAGCAAAAGATCATTTTCTTATGCCATAAAATATATTTATTACCAAATTATATGTAGAAGAAAAAAAAAATATTTTCTGAGATAGAAAATCAAACAAAATATATTTAGATCAGTGCCAAATTAAGAAACCTTCTTTAATAAATACAAATCATACTAAAATTTAGATTCCCAACAAATTATGAGGGATATAAATAACATGATTTTTATGTTATTATAACATTAGAGGCCTTAAATGTTAAAACTTACCTAATCTTAGAAAAGACTGATGGTCCACATTGTATTCCGGCCACTCAATATTGTACTGATTCCAATGATTGGCGTTCAATGTGTAATATTTATTTTTGCTTTGCGTATTTGGGGTCCTGAAATATAAATTAATCAATTTGGTCGTGTTCCAACCGTTCTGAAAATTTAACTAAATTTAAATTTAATTAAATTTAAAACCAACACCTATTACACATATTTTTTTCTTTTTACCACTAATACGAAGATCCCGTGTTCAAATCTCTCAAGGTCTGCACGTTACAAGGCACGTTATTTGTGCACAAAGTACGGCCATGGGGATCACCACTCATCAAACTGAGACGTGATAATCGTCAATGAAATGTGGGTGTACGAGTGTGGACTGTTACTTTAATTTTACTGTCCATATTTGGAAACACCTCTGACTCCCCTCGAGGTTTCATGTCGTGACGATAAATCATTAAATGATTCTAAATGTAGTAACCAAACTTACCCAATTTTTACAAAGTTTGTCCAAAGACGCATCATAACCTCACTCAGCAATTTTTCTTTCTGTGTGTATTCAGCGTGGAAGTGTGTGTTGGCACCACCGAGTGGTATTCCGAGGACATAAGGAAGTTCTTCCCCGTGAACGCTTTTGTTAAGCTAAAAAATAATAAAATTAAAAATTTTAATTAATTAATTAGTCTTTTATTGCACGGCATGATTAAGAATCCGAGCTATTTCTAATTTTCAAATGGATACTTCTATGTTTGCATCTCGTATAGAAATAATTCCGCAGATCAAGGCATTTTCGTACTTAGTACTTGACAATAAAAGTACTTTGACAGGGGAGTTCGTTCGATGTGAAAATAACTGTAGGAAAAGGTAATTGATGTGATCATAGATATTTGAATAATTTAATAACAGAATTTCTTCTTTTAATCGTTTATTATTTGTTAATATATAAGTTAATATTTGAGATATTTGATTGGAATTATGAATATTTTAAAACTACCTCTTGAGCGATTGCGCTGCCATCATTCATTGCATATTATTAAAATATCTATAGCCGCCATTCTTAGTTTTTTATTCAGTAAAGAGGCGACTTAAGATATCTATGGCCGCTATTAATTCCTTCCTTTTTGGTTGAGTAAAAACATAAGAAATATCCAGTTAAATAATTTACGGTAACACAACTTGCTGCTTTTTTTGCCCTTGTACTGACAAAAAAGTACCTATGATTTTATTATAGCTGTAAAGATAATCGTTATGATAGTGAAATAAAAGTTGCCGTTAATTTGTATTTTAACGTACAGATTGTAAAATATTAGACTGCTAAAGACGATTTTACAAACCGAAGCATAGTCCGTGCTGACGGAGTTGTGGCCAAATACGTAAAAGTAGGACTGTCGGTTGGCTTTAGACTGGTAGCTTGTGAACTTGAGCATAGGAGCGAGGGTACGCGCGTCGCTAAAGGCGTCAAGGATCATGTCTCTGTTGGCTTCCACACTCCAGCGCTGAGGGTCTAGTTTTGATGTCGCGTAGCTGAAATACCAACGTCAATTTATAAAAGCAAAATTGTTTTACTAAAATCAAGGTAAAGGTATGTAAATAAGAAAAAAGAAAAAATTAAATAAATGTGATACAATGCAGTGAACAAAGAGTGGAGATTGCTACACCAACAAGAGCCACCTCTAAAATCATTAATTAAGATGAAATCTGTGTTCGGTTTTGTAACCAATGGTATCATATTGCAGTGCATTCAACCTTTTATATTTACCCGTTAGTACGTTTTATATTTTAGACGGATATCATAATAAAAATATAATATATTTACAAATCTGCTTTACTTGACACATATTCATATTTGACGCGCCATAATGTTCAGTGTGCTGGTATTGAACATTTGCCAATCTCTGTCATAATAAGAAACATTGGGACACGAGTTCTTTCGTTTCATAAAAGGCTTTAAAATGTGTCCCAATTGCTAATTATGACTAGTTGGACAAGACGACCCTGATTCGTGCTGCCGTGGTTGCTGCTGTTACCAAAGCTGCCACCCACCATACTGGCAACCCCATCTGGACCCGCGGCCGTGGAGAATAAAGCCCTTCGGGCGAGAAAAGTCAACCCTAGCTAGCGTCGTTACTGCTGATTGGTTATCTAGCGGTGTAACTAATAACACATTGGACCAATCACAGCACAGAATCGCTTTGTTATAATGTTTTAAAATTATAACATTGGACAAATAATGCAGGTAATAAAACCACTTTTGATGTTGTACTTAGGGCATACTGAAAGTTTTTGAATTCTGATAAATAAAACCAGATATTAGACTTATGATACATTTATTGTTTTTCAAAGTATATGCCCTCAGAATTTATACGTTTTTGCATTCGCTGAAACCGTAGTAAATAGCTGTTGGACCAGTCTTCCTCAGGGACCTCTTCGATAGCTTCGTAGAACGCATTCATCGCCGATTCAGGGCTCGTAAAACGTGTGCCTGTAAGTTTGTCCTTAATTTAAGGAAACAAAAAGAAATGGCATTCCGAGGGCTGGACTGTATGATGGATGCTTCATAAGTTCTACATTTGAAGTCTTTAAATAGACTTCCATTACCTTAGCAGAATGTGAGAACGCGTTATCGTGGTGAAGGACGACGTTGCTTCGAGGATACTTTTCGCGAACTTTTTCTTAGACTTTGGGCAAGCAAGTATTGACGTATCAATTTACGGCCACTATCCTTTGGTCTTCAAGCGTCACTTTTGTGTAATATCCTGATTTGCTGAAAAAAGAAGCAACCATTTTCTCACCAATGCTTCGACTTTTCTTTACTTTAGTCGGCAAGTCTTCGAAAGGAAAGACTCATTCTGCAGACTGGCTTTTTCTTTCCTGTTCAAAGCAGTACATCCAAGTTTTTTTACCTCTCACGACATTATAGACGGCCAATGACTGTTCTCCGTTAAAGTTTTTTATCATTTTACGGCACCACTCAACACGCAGTCGTTTCGGATCTTCCGTTAAATCACGCACATGCAAAAGGTTTTGTACTTGGCTTATTCTAATGTCTATTACAGTACGAATTTGCTGACAAGTAGTTTTTGTTGTCAGTTTTAATCAGTTGTCATACGGTATCAATATTACATTCTGTAACTGCATTTGCCAGCCGACCTAGAAGTACATCGTCATAGAGATGATGAACCTGTCACGTCTTAATTCTCCGAACCACGCATACACAGAGCTGAAACATGGGGCTTCATCACCAAATACCAATTGAAGAGTCTGGCAGCTCTCTTGTTGATTCAAAAAATCATTGAGCGAAAATTTTCATTGTAAAAGCGACACACAATTTTTGAAGGACGCCAAAAGGAAAAAACAAATGACAGTTTCGCTAATTAAAAAGTAATATGTTCCATTTTTGAATTCTACAATTGTTTGTTTATTTTTTTAGTGTGAGTGGCCTGTTCCAGAAAAATTCAGTATGCCCCACGTAATTACCTTAATTCATAGAACCTTAATTACTCGATAAAAATATTTATTTTCAAGCAGATTTTAACGTCAGTAGCTCAATAAATAGCACATAATAATCAAAATAATTAAACTTACTATTTTAATACATCTTTCAAAACAATATCTTCAGCCCCATTAAAGACAATTTTAGCATATTTATTGATGAATTCATCTCTCTGGTTTTCAAGTACTCCATGGTCGAGCTCTATGACACCGAAGTCATGGTAGCTTTCCAGTTCTGTGACCCCACTGAGCAACTGATACCTGAAAATAGAACCGATTTTTATGACTATAATTTTTTAGACACTGCCACGGGTTAAAAACGTGAAAAGCGTCGTCCACACAGCCGCCATTTCTATGTAAAAAAACTGGTTAAGTGCGAGTCAGTGTTCCTTTAAAGTTTTCATGTCGAGTTTTAAGTTTATTAGAGCAAAAACCCGTTCATATTATTTGTGGATTAAATTCTGAATAAATTTGATTAAACTCTTAACAGGACAGATATTTCATAGCACCTTTGCTTTTATTTTTAATTAATAAATTTAGTGAAAAAAGTTGTCATATCGACTTTTTTCCAGAATCCGTCCCTCTCACACTGCGGGTCTTCCCGCATGGAGTAACAGGGTAGTATGCAAGTGGAACCTATCCTCTTCATTGTAGGTTTGAGATGTGAATAGAGGCCATTTTTACAATACTTTTTTATTTTTTTCTCGATTATTAAATTATAATCTCTAGGAAATCTCTCAAGTGTACATTTATAGAACGAGTTGTTTGAATGGGGCTGGGCTTTTTATTACTCTTAAATTTTATACTGAACCAGTTCTACTATGAATACCCAGTTTTAACATAAAAATCATTTGACAGTATCAATGATATAATTAAATTATATAATTTACATTTAACTGCCTCTGAGGCCAAGTGGTAGCGTGCTTGCCTGTTAACATAGAGGTGGTGATCAATACCCGCAGTAAGCTTTTGGTCCATTTGTGCCCGAAGTACATCGATATTCCAAGTGTGAGCTGTACAATGCAAGTCATAGTACCAGTGTGTACCAGTGTGTGAGCTGTACAATGCAAGTCACAGTACCAGTGTGTACCAGTGTGTGAGCTGTACAATGCAAGTCACAGTACCAGTGTGTACTGTGACTTGCATTGTACAGTTCACACTTGGAAACACCTCCGACACCCCATCGGGGGTTCATGCCGTGACTATAAACTGGGTGTTAAGATGAAGTTGCGGGAGCTGGAAACTTTGCTGTTTCAGAAAAGTTACAAAGCTACCAGCCCGACCAAAATGTATGAAACAATAGATGGTTTTCTCTCGATTTCTGTTTTTTTTTTTCAATTTGTTTGTATAGCGAGTACTGCATCTTATAATCCTGTACATGTTAACTAAACAATCTGCCTATTATTTTTTCAATTTGTTTGTATAGCGAGTACTGCATCTTATAATCCTGTACATGTTAACTAAACAATCTGCCTATTATTTTTTCAATTTGTTTGTATAGCGAGTACTGCATCTTATAATCCTGTACATGTTGACTAAACAATCTGCCTATTATTTTTTCAATTTGTTTGTATAGCGAGTACTGCATCTTATAATCCTGTACATGTTAACTAAACAATCTGCCTATTATTTTTTCAATTTGTTTGTATAGCGAGTACTGCATCTTATAATCCTGTACATGTTAACTAAACAATCTGCCTATTATTTCAATCAACCATAATCTTATTAAATAATATTATGTATGAATATGGTATATATGTATGTATTGGTATGTATGTTTATATATTCATTTCGTCATTTCCCGACTTATTTATGTATGTAGTATATCATTATTCTTTAACATTGTGTGTTTAATTAATTATAATCAAAATTGTACATTAAGTTAAGTTAGGTTTAGATTTAGATTTAGGTCTTTTCTGTAGCGTCACCAAATTTTATATTTTTTCTTGTTATCTCTCTGAGGAAAATGTTGAAGTTTAACTATTTGTAAATAACATTTTTGTTAGTTCCTTTTAGTTATATCTGCAGTTTACTTCTGTTGTTTTTTCCCTAAATAAATAAATAAATAAATATAAAATCTGCCTTACTTCCGCAAATGAAATATAATGGAGAGAGCCATAGATATCTGGACTGAGGCGATTATATATAAAGTTAGGGGGCGTGCCGCTTTTGAAAGCACAGGGCCAAAAATTAGCCTCATGTGCGAGACTCATTTGTCAATGCCAATAAAAATTGTGATGTGTTGACGCTCCGCGCCGCCGCCGCCCTCTTTTTGAATGTATTATATTAGTGTACGTGAAAAATCTGAGTATTGTAACATATAGCCAGGCAATATGTTAGGTTTAGGTAAGGTTAGGTCTTATAGTTAGTGTAAAGGACTATTTACTCGTGTTTTATTTGGAAGATCTTTTATACTGTATCTGTATTAATTTTTGGAAAAAACTAAATAATTTAGTCAATACGACGTATGTCGATCCATAAAGGTTATCGATTGCCAATTAAACACGAACAAATAGTCCTTTACCCTAACTTTAAGACCTAACCTTAAATAAATCTAACATAATTGCCTAGCTATATGTTACAGTACGTTGCCGTACTTATAGTTTTTGTGTTTATGCCGGTGAAATAAGTGTGAGGAAACATTTGCCACATTCTTGACACATTTTGTTTTCTAAGTGCCTTAAGCTATTCTCAAGTTTCAGTTGAGGTGGCTTTTTATCAGCAGCCCACCGATATCACAGCAAGCCGTGGTATCGGTGGGTAAGTAACTATTTTACGTCGTGGTGACACCCGGAGACGCTGCGGTTGATTTTAAGGTGAATGTGACGGGTCTCGTTCCCAAACGGACAACTTATTACTGTTTTTCTTATTTTTCAATATTAAGTATTAAATAAATGTAATTTATGGCACTACGCGACAATAGTTAAATGTCAATTAGGCTTTTATAGCAAAGTTATGTTGTTTTATGGATAACGTTGTAAATGACGTGCACAACAACTTTAAACTATGCAGGATCATTAATCAAATATATAATAATACTCGTACATTAAATAAGACAATTTACTTGAACTGAGTAACTTTGCAACCACTTTATACGGTAACTATAGCATTTTTTAATAGAAGAAAAATACATCTTAATCTAAATGATACAAATAGTGATGTGGTTTTTCCTGAATTTTATTTTATTATACAGGAGTGAAACAAGAAAATTCCAAGTGTAAACCTTATTTCTTGATTTTTTGTCCACTTATAACAACATAACTGCTGCAATTTTTATCGAAACATTATAAAAATGATAAACTTCTGGACAAAATAATATGAAAAGATTTGGTTTTCTTAGTTCTTGGAAATTAATTTTATTTCACATAAAGTTAATTAATGACACAATGTAGCCGATTCTGAAGGCTTTAGTTTTAGTTTTAGTGCTGTCAAACATAAAATTATTTCAAAGTAATTTAAATTCTGTTTCTAACTTTTAAGTACTATTTTGCAATGAATGAAATTTAGACAGCACTAAAACTAAAATTAAAGCCTTTAGAATCGGCCATACTATTTTCGCACTTGTCAGCCGCAGTGACTAACGTAACAGCCATGTCGCAGTGCGAGCTGATAAGAACTTTATTTTTATATGCTTTTGTTCAAAATTACAACCACCATGAATCGAGTTGCTAATTTTTCCGACGGAGTCACTTTAACTAATGCAGAATAGTGCCCTAAATAACATTTATTTAAGGGTCGTAATAAAAGCGCCGAAAACTACATTAAAAATGATGATGTATTGAATGTTACTGCTTTAAATACGAATCTACCGAAAACTTCTGTGCTAATAAATATACGAAAACTAGCGAAAACTACTGAATGAAATACTGATAATTCTGAAAACTACTGTCAGTTATTTTTATGGCAGATCACCGAATATTTTTTTGTATGTCATGAGTTCTGTTAAAACTAAATACCTGGCCTCGCTCCGCTCCGCTTTGCTACGCTTCACTCGGCTCCTTATTTTATCTTACATGTGAACATAACACGCTCCTCCTCGCTTCGCTCGTTGTCGCACCTATTTTTGACTTTTGGTTCATAAGTTCTTTCGGAAGTTTAGTAATTTATTCGGAGGTTCATTATTTAAACCAGGTGATCATGAGAAATTTAAGTACATGTTACAAAGTTAAATTAGTTTATTTTTCGAAAACTAATTTTGCCGCTGCTCAAATAATAAAACAGTATGCAGCAGTTCACTGGGATTTAATTTGTTTTTCGGAGGCTTTATTATCATCCTTTATTTAATACTTAATATACAAAAATAACAAAAACAAACATAAGTTGTGCGTTTGGGAACAACATCTGTCGCATCCACCTTAAGTGTACAGTATTGTGCGAATCAACGTAATCGACTAAACTTATCAGACTGAATACCAAAAAGTATATAAATTTGTTTACTTTTAGGTGTCTTCATAAATTGACAACTGAAAAAATTTTGAAATTCTAATTTATAGAAACTTTGCGATGGCAACATACACAATACATAGGTAATAAGGTTTTGTTGAATAAATACTGAGTGAATTTTGAATTTTAGAGTTCTGTTTCGATTAATAAGAATAAGGTGTATTTCACAATTCGGCTGCGATACCGCTCTTAAATGTTTGCAGTTCTCTTCACATTTAAATATTTAACATTAAATAAGTAAAAGCTCCGAATCAATTTACAAATTTCATAACTCAAACTCGGTTAATCCTATCAAAACAGGAAAAAAGTTTTCCATAACTTTGAGGATTGTATTAGCATAAACTAAGCTTTTAAGGAAAACCGTAAGCGTCTCAACGATGAACGAAAAAGCAACAAAATCAGACGAAGATTTATTTAAATTGCGCGAAAGTTTGGTGGAATCCTCAACAACCATTTTTGTTAAGGAGACCGTTGCGCAAAAAACGCATGTACAAGGAAATAAATAAACTCGTGTGAAATTACGACATCATATTTGTTGAGAATGTATACAACGGAACGCACTCGCGTTCCCAATTAATACTAATTAAAATAGTGTCTATGAATGATTCAATGGAAAATGCTTTGGTGTGTTTTATTTTGATTCATGTTTAAAATTTATCCGAACCAGCAGACTTTATAAAGAAAATGCTAAAATAAAATCCACTTTTTGTCTACAAAAACTATTTTCACAACAATTTCCTTAACAACTTAATAATTTAAAACTACAGAGGTCTGAGATGATTAGCCAAAAGGGTTCCATCTCTTTATAAATAGAATGTCTGTTTTTATCGCAAATAGTCATTGTATCAAATACTAACAGTTAATTTATCGCACTACGGATGGGAACGAATATAATAGTAGTTTCTGCTACCAGGGCGAAAAGGAATAAATTACGAGGACGATTTAAAACACGAGCGTAGCGAGTGTTTTAAACGTAACCGAGTAATTTATTGCTTTTACGCCCATGTATCATACTACGTTTTTCAATGCATAGTGTGAGGAAATGAAAACAAATATAATCTTGTGAACTTTAAATTATCATTGGCTCAAAAGGATGGTATCCAGAGCCGTTAAACAGTGGAAAAAAAAGTGTAACATCTATGGTACACAGAAAAGGCTGCAGGTTAGCCAACCATTGCAAACAAATTTAAAAAAATTATAATAATAAAGCCCTAGGGCAAAATAATCGACTTTCTGTTCGGTTTTGATGCATAAAAAGTGGGCCTTTACGAGCACTTGCATTGAAATATAATTAAAATGACAATAAGCTTAAAAACAAAAAAAAACACATTGAACCCTTAATTGATCAAACAAGTCAAGTTAACTGAATTGTTTTATTTCATTAGATATAAAAGGATGTTATCTTGAAGTAAAATTTTATACAGTTGTTTTATTCGCCCAAGACTTGTTACTGAGTTGATGCATGTCGAGCAGGTAAACTGTTAAAGCCATGAAATTTAAATTTCACTTGTGAAGTTGCACGTACTTTTTTCAATCTACTCTTTTAAATACAATATCATGGGCCAATTTTAAGCTAAATTGTAATTTCATGGGGGACATTCAGTGAAATTATGTATCAATGAGTTCTTGACAATAAATTGCTTTAGTAAAGCTTCAGGTATTCGGCATCCAAGTGTTGGAACAAATTTTCAGCCCTTTTATGTATTTTGAAGTAAAATTACTCCTTTAATTCGATATTTAAAACTCATCTTCCTTCTTTGCAAAAATAATCGCCAACCTAAATTTTCAAAACAAAACATTTGTTTTTTCTTTATAAATTAATAACTTCTCTAAGTCTTCTCTTGTAACGGCTGCGGTTATAGTTCATGAAATATAATTTGAGCTGATGAATGGCATGGCTTATCTATAATTGTGGTATAATAGGGTCATTAAATACAGAAACGTGTTTAAACAAACAATTTAAACGGAGTAAAAGGTTTTGATACATTTTAATGAGTACTGGTGTTCATCACGCCCGAAACCATTAGTGAATGTTTCCAAAATTTTATATTTTTTTACTATCTCATTAATACCTCTGTGTAAAAAAAAATGTTAAATAAAAAAGAGGGCCTTTTCCTAAAATTCTCTTAGTTACTTCTAAAGAATTAAGTGTCAACATTTGAAGTTCATAGTTTAAAGATAGCCGTAAGCGTGAGTGACGGTACGTGCCTCTATTGTTCAGTATCTATCCAAAGTTATTCCGCATTGGCTCAAATAATATTTTTTAAACTATACCTGCGCCTTGATTCCTTTTGTCACACATGAAAGGAATAATAAAATTTCATGTGTGATGAAGGGAATCAAGGCGCAGGTATAGTTAAGGAAATATATTTATCAAGTTGGTAACATAAATATGCCTATACAAACAACCGATTGATTGAACTGGGAGACCTTATACTATATTTATTTTAAGACCTCAAATCGTTATTATCAAGATTTTGAATAAGAATAAGAACTAACTCGTAGATTTAAAAATATATATTTTACAGAGTATGTGCCATGCCTTCTATCTTGTAATAGTTTAAATTTTTTATCATCATTTTTAATGCGATTTTCCCCAAATCTTGAAAATTTGCAAATTGAAATTTAATGAAATGAAATTAATTAATAATAAAATTAATAAAAGAATTCAAATGGCCCTGGCTGAAAATTGCAGAGAGCCCAAGTATTAAAAGTCAATTTTATACTTACTTGCTCAGAAGATTCGGGAATGACTCCATAGTTTTGGCTGGGTCATTTGGTATAAATGACCCAGCTACGACCGGGCCTAGTGGTGTTTCAAACTCTCTTGCCAGAATTTGTATGCGCTTTATTTCGGATAATCTGAAACAAATGTTCACATTAGAGTTTTATATAAACAAACGGCTCACCTCAATAAATATTACGATCGGGATAGCTGACCGGTTTTAGCAGGTTCAGACTGCTTTCTTCTGGGCGAGTGAAGGCGTTTACGCAGGCTAACTTATAAAGGCAGTTTGAATCTGCTGAAACTTGTCGGATATTCCGACCATAGTATTTGTAAAGGTGAGCAGTTTGTTTAAATCATGGCATGAATTCTCTTCAAGTTTTATTAAATTATATAATAGCTATATTTTTATTTTGGCTTGTACCTCGTCTTTTCATCCCTTGTAAGTATCTTAGTCTAGTTAAACATAGTATAGTCATGGCATAAATCTCAGAGGGGATTTTAGAGGCGATTCAGAGTTTAAACTGTCATTAAAACAGGATTGTGTGGCATAAAATGTAAACAATAAATATAATAAATTTTTAAAAATTTTAACAGACTCTTTTCATCAACGATCTAACGTCCCAACGTTTTTAGGACTTGCATGTTTACCTCACATATGCATTTTAATTTCGAGAAACTGATTGGTGCAGTCGGTTGGTAGGATTCAAACCCAGGTGTCAAGTTTGAGAGTCCGGTGTACTACCGACTGAGCCGCCGCTGCAATTATTTAATAAACTTTTATAGTATTTATTGGCCTTGCGTTGCATGCTTTTTACTTCACATTAATTTTCAAATAATTTCAACTCTAATAAAACTCATCACAACGAGTGATTCGATTTTATCAGTCAGACCGTTTGATGTCACACAAAGTTTTCATTGTAAAGTTTTTAACGATATTTTAAGTAATTGTGTCTTTGTAACTAACTTGACGCTATCACAATAACTTTGAATTACAAAGTAATTTGTAAGGTTTATTAAACTTACTAAGTCGGTCTGAGAACCACTTATCAAGAAAGTAGTCAAAGGTTAAATAATATTTTGTTTAATTTCCATAAAAGCTATTATTTTTTCTATCCCCATTAAATTAACGAGCAATGCTTTGGTGATTATTGTTAACTAGATGTGCCCGCGGCCCTGCCCGCGTTATAATATATTTATTATTATAAAAAAATAACTTTGAAACTCTTGAATCATAGAGAGATGTATGTTAGCGACGTTGGATGTAGGACATAATCTCTGGAATTAATTAATTAATATAAAATTAATTATCTGGAAAAATTATTTGATGTTCAATTTGCGTTTAAAGTTGCATTGTATGATGTTACGTTTTTGTAAACCCAAAACAGTATGAACGGCCGTTGAGACATGCCATACAGATCTGATGTTTTTGAAACGCGGAACATTTTGATTTCATAATTTCATTCTTTAATTATTAAGCGATCACTTATCCAAGCCCATTTTGTTTATTCCGTTCATCATTGTCACAACCCAAAGAATCGAATTGCATAATTTTTTTTCGTAATTTTGGCGTTTGTGTGAGTGATACTCACACAAAGGTGTGTAAAGCGCTATCTCACTCTTTCACGTGAATTTTGTCCCTAAAGTAGAGCCACTGAGTGATGGCACTTATGACAGCTGCATTTAGTGATGAGGTACATTTCAAATTTCATTTAAAAATAAAAATCAAGTGTGAGTTTACTCAACATTAGACACGTCATTCAACATTCAACATAATTACACAAAAGGAAAATGTGCCAAAACCAGTAGCGTAGCTATCGAAGGGCTATGCGGTGTAGTGCCCCGAGGCCCCCAAAATAACTAAATCGAAAAAAGTATTTTACTATCATTTATTTTCGTTTAGTTTTACTTCGTTATTGTTTTGTTTTTAATTAAATATTATTGCTTAACTTGGTGACCTCAAACACGACCTATCAAAAATGAGAAACTTTAAAAAAAAATTCTTTGTTTCTATACGAATTCTATTGCACAATAAAGCAACATTCAAATCGAAAAATAATAACCGAAACAAGTAATACATCACTATAAACAATGAAGTATTACATTTTTTAATTCACACTTGCTTATAAATAATTACGATACTTTGTAGGCATTTAAACGTCATAGGCGCCATCACTCAGTGGCTCTACTGTAGCTTTCCGATTTTATATAACAGATGTATTATCCGTTCAAGAAAGCATTTGTACAAATATTATGTAATTTAATGTATTTTCTATTGTATTGTATTGGATCTATATTTGAAATAAAGCTGTAAATATATCTGACGTAAAACGTTTTTGACGCAACGTACATGATATACTGAAATGTTTGTCAGTTAGTTTACCAAATTCTATTATGAGAATATGATTCTTTATTCACCAAATTTTGTACACTTTGTCACTACCGCATCTGTAAGAAAACGTCTAAAGACGTAACATGAAGCGTGACCTTAAAAACCTGGGAGAGTGACAGTGAAATTAAATTTTCATTTGTAACATTTTTGCATGATTTTAGGGATGACAAATCCAAATTATTCATTTCTTATGTGTATGAATGAGACAACATTAAGCTAACAGCAACATTTATTTATGTTTTGAAAATTGTCAGCTATGAAAAATTATTACGAATATTATCATGATAATGGATTAAATTTAGAACGAACTGAAAATTAAAAAAAAAAAAACTGGAATTAAAACAAAATGTAATACGTAGATGTACAAATAATTGAAATAGCAATTAAACTACAGGAATTATAAACTCGTGAATCTGTAAGAAAATTTCAGTAATTTCATATGTAACGACCTATTTATTAGTCTGTCCAGGGACTTAATCTACGAAAGTCTTGAAGGGACGAGGGACTGCCACCACAAAACTGCCTGTAACCCCGAATTTAACAGCTTAACGTACATTCCGACATAATAAATGTCACTAATGGGCACCCATCTAAAGACTGACCATGCCAAGCGTTGCTTAAGCGCGGATCGTAACTGATCACACGGCCACACGCTACTAAAGATGCCTCTATAAAACCCGTTGAAATGAAGTAAATTATTACTCACGGTTTATTCTGCAAGCAACCCATCATGTTATTCGAGCTGGGGTTACAGTTGAGACTCTGAGCCACTTGCAGCGTATACTGGGTCGGATCCTTCGTCATCGCCCAGTCTGAGAGGGCTGATCCAGACATCAAGATGGCCCTGTGGAATAGCCCTGGAACAGTTATGAAACGCATTAGTGAAATTTATACCAGTGTCAGAGATGTTTCAGAGTATGAACTGTGAAATACATTCTGTCCACATTTGTACACCCACGTTTCACCGACAATTATTACATTCTAGCTTGATGTACAGTACTATTGCCGTATTTTGGGGACCAATATGTTCCTTAAATTAATGTAACTTGACTTGTGACTTCATGTGATTTTAAACAGCAACTTCTGGGTTAGTGGTTAAAACGTTTGAACTTATAGACCACAGAGGCGGTGATCCATTCATCAATCCACAATTTGCTTTCGTCCACTGCTAGACATAGGCCTTTCCAAGATTTCGCCACTCTTGGCGGTCGTCCTGAAAGAAATGCCCATACTCACACACGCTGGGCAGGCAAGTTGGTGAGTGCTGTGCTTAAACCCTCGCACCAGAGACGCCATTGCCCGTCACCAGTCTGTTTTGTATAAAAGCCGGCAATTGGTGATGGAACCCATCAATCGGTCCCAGACATTGTGGGCCACCTGGTTGTGCCTGTTTGAGAGCTGTCCTCTTACTCTTCCACGAATAACTTCGGGGGGGGTTTGCGAGTACGATCTAACCTCCAAAATCTAACCGGACATCAACTCTACCACCTACTGGAGGGGGCGATATTACACATGAATTTATTCAGAACAAAAAGGAAAATTACACAATATACTTATTGTATTACCATTTCTTTCTATGGAGGATGGATAAAAAAAATATGAAAAAAGTGTGTGTCAGACTCACGTACCTAGACTACCTAAGGTTCCGTATTGTGATAGAAAGCATTTTTACAATTCGATACCGTATTCGTATTTTAATAATATGATTTTTTATTTATTTTACTTTTTTATATTTCTCATTTGTGCTCAACTTTTTTTGACAGTTATGATCTGTAATCGACATTTATTTCATATTTTTTGGTCTACCAGTTTCGGAGATAAGGTGTATGTCCATACATATTTTTGTGATTTTTTAAAAGATTTCTCGAAACCAGTTCCAGTTAATATAAAGGATATAATTTTTTTTAATAATTTTTTTATCATCTAAAATTTGATACCCATATTGTATTTTTCGGATAATACTTTTATTTTTCTCACTTTTGTTTTGGAAATATTTTGAACAATTTAAAATTTTTCATATTTTTTTACACCGTAATATGTGGGTAAACATGTCTTTATCTTTAGCGGTGCTAAAGTTATGAAGCTGTGACATACGGACAACGGAGTCTTACCATAAAGGTTCCTTTTGTACCTTTTAAGTA
Source organism: Ypsolopha sequella (assembly GCA_934047225.1). Taxonomy (NCBI): domain Eukaryota; kingdom Metazoa; phylum Arthropoda; class Insecta; order Lepidoptera; family Ypsolophidae; genus Ypsolopha; species Ypsolopha sequella. Next base: position 29,634,890 of record OW203987.1, read on the forward strand.
TTTCGGAACCCTTCGAAAATCTCTTTTCGGAATCCGAAAAGAGAATGGAGTGAAAGTTATTAGATTGCACTGAGACTTAGAGATTAACACGTCGACGGACGGAACGCAAACACAGTTTGATACTGGTCTAAAGGTATGAAAAATGGATGCAACTCAATAAAAAATTAACTGTGTTACTACAAAACGGTGTTTAACTTTAGACAGTGTTTAAATCTGTTGTTGTCGCCTTTTGTTTCATATCGTAAAAAAGTGACAGCAACAGATTTAAACACTGTCTAAAGTTAAACACCGTTTGGTAGTAACACCGTAAATGTTTATGTGACAGTAGCTGCTATAACATTTGATTTGTTTCTTCGAGACACAAACAATGACATTTTGGTAAGTTTGGTATATGACACGTAATAATTAATTGTAAATTACTAAATGTAACAGTTTTTATGCAAAATAAACAATAAATTACAGTGATCGTAAATATATCGTTGAAAAATGCGCGAAAACACATTAGCTCAGCGGTGCACTCGCTGGTTGACTGAGAAAAAGAACTCCGTATGCAAGCGATGGCTATACCAGCGGGCGTAGCATAGTGTTTAATCGTGCGCGACGCCACTAGTTCAATCACAAGTGCGAGGAGAGTGACACGATGTTTTTTTGCGATTCAACTAAGTGGCATCGCGCGCTATTAAACACTGTGCTACGAGGCCTGCTGTGTGCTGAAGGGTAGCGGAGGGGGGAATTTTTTTTTATGTGAAAATAACCATTTCATTGTATACTTAGATAATTTAGCTCTTGTTGATTGAAACCAGGAGCACAAAATAGTTATTTTGTGCCAGGAGTTATAGGAGCCAGGATACTTTATTGTAGTATAGATGGGCGAATGTTATAGCAGCTGTGTCAATGAGAATCGAAAAACTGGGGGCGGTTTTAGCATTTGCAACATAATAAATTCTTAAAAAACAGATGGTATAGCAGTTCTGTCCGTCAAAGTGTTAAACTAAATCCATTGATAGTGTCATGAGCACAAAACAGAGAGTGTAAAGAAGTTTTAACTTTTTATACCTACACTCGGCTGTAGTGTCCGTGCGTCTGCAGTGCGCGGCATTTGCGCTCGGACTGTTTCTGATTTTCCATTTACCGGCACGGCACTGGCAACGGTGACGGCCACGGCGACGGCACGGCACGTAGCCGGGCACCGTTTTTCCACTAGAGCCAGCAGCCGACTGGCCTACGCCGGTTTTTTCAGGCTGTTGCTGAGAAGCAGCTGACACGGACGAAAGGCTTTGTTCTAAAAAAAACCTCAGCAAATGATGCTCCGCCCGCTTTGACATATACATTACAATTCTCTCAAATAGGGGATTTTGAATTTCGGAATCAATTTTATAGAGATAAATATTTTATCTCATATACCCTGCACTTGTCTACGCATCAGAAAGAGAAAAATAACGGTAAAAACGTTTTAATTAGAGAGAGACAAAGAAAGGTATCCCGACCATTAGCAGCCTAACCTTGAAGCCTAACCTTGGTACTTGTTCTCTACTTTTACCCGATACGTGCCAACGAATTGAACGTTGCAACATTTGGCTCTCTATAGCACTTGTAGGTGTGAGCACAAAGTGGCAACAACCCAAGGTACGGCTATAAAACATTTTATTTTCATACACTTAACTGCGAAAATCTGTGCTTTGGGAACTACAGATACTAGAAAATATTTAATTTAAAGGTCAAGGAACCGAACAATTTTTTTTGTGACAGACTGCTGGCTCTGTTACAAATACCTTTTACTGAAGCAGTTTTTCTGAAATATTTTATTTTTATTATTTTGTAGGCAAAAATAAATTTAATTATTTTTTGTATGGAGAAAAGAATGTTTTTGTCAATTACTTTGTATTAAGATTTAAATAACAAAAATGTTGCTTAATTTAAAACGACATAATCTTAAAATTAAATTAAATAAAAGAAAAAGTCCTAAAACCTTATACTAAACAAAACATTATGAAGGAGACTGGCGTCTCTCTGAATTTGTCTTTGACAACGAAACCTGGATATGCTTTTTCCTGGATTTAAATCTGGATTGGTCGTTGTTTTACCAACAATGTATATCACGTAAAAGCAATAACAATTGGTAAATCAAGCTAAATTTGATGAACTATCAAATGCAGTTTCCACTACTTATTCAGATCTTACTCGTGTATTAGAATGGAGTGAACAATTTGGACCAATAACAAGATTTACCAATAACAAGTGATTTCAAGAATTTCCATATCTAAGCAGGATTAAAGTTTTCAATTGACTCATGAATGTGGCGCCCCTCTGCATTTTTACACATTCTTGTGCAATGATTGCGAAGCTTTTTGAACTCCTCAAAATTCACATTTGAAACTGACGACGCCGGCAGAATAAACGGTAGAATTTTACTATTTATCTGCGACATATACCTTTCCACTCTAGTTGTAGTAACCATAAGACTGTGTTGAGTCGGGGAGCACTGATTCGGTTTTGGAACAGGTTTGACCTATTTTAACTAAGATGGGCGCACTTCGCTCACCATCACATCTAATTGGCTGTCAACAATGTCAAATAAAAAAAACATTATCTAATCCTTATTAAAGTTACCCGATTTCATAATTTTAATTATAAATTAAAACCGACTTGCTCTGTTTCGTTTCGTGCGGTTTTTGATTGTTTATTTATTACTTTTTATAACTTATGTACTCGCCACTACAGATAAGCCAATTGGCTTTTGCTAGTGGCTCTATAGTTTAGGTAAAGATTCATTGTAATCGGGATTAACAAAGATATAAAAAAAAAATTAACGCTACTTACAATTACATTACCCGAAATGGTTTTCTTAGATGGATACAAATGGTCAGTAAAAAACATTTAAAGTCACTAAGATTACAATATTAGATGCCATGTCATTATTTTTAGTAGCTAACCTTTATTTTAAATCTGCTTGCATAATATTTATGTTACTTTAATTTCGCTGCCATTTTTTGAATATTATTACCATGACAGCGAAATCATAGATAGCGCGAATTTTTGAGTCTTATCTAATTTTATTGGTGTCAAAATATTAATACGCAACCATTATATTTTATTATATGCCTAGTGACAGCAGCGGTAGCTCAAGGGTGGAACGCTGTCCTCTTAATCTTGAGGTCCAGGTTCGATCTCAGGTCGGGCATGCACCAGTGAGTTTTTCGGAATTTATGTGCATAGTATTTGTTCATAATTACCACTTGCTGAACGGTGAAGGAAAACATCATAAGGAAACCTGCATGCCCTATAAAGCGTGTATTTGTGCCCGAAGTACGGCGATAGGGCTCACCACCCATCGCGTTGGGACGTAATAATCGTCGGTGAAACGCAGGCATGCCGGGTGTAGACTGTAACTTGCATTTCACAGTTCACACACGGAACACCTTTGACACTCCCTCGGGGATTCATGTCGTGACGATATAAATTTATTAAAAGTAGCTGTTTTATATTTTAGCTGCCTGGAAAATAATAAGCCTTAATAAACCTTTAGGGATAGCGTAGGTAATTTTCTGTTCATCAAGTTGCGGTAGCTTGCTTTAAGGGGCAGGTAGCCAACAACGGCATTGAGTTGACCTGTGTCGGTACAAATATCGTTCATTGCGCAAAATAGGATAAAATAATACTTTTCACATGGACGCGATAGAAGGAAAAAAAACTCCTTAAATGATTTTTCTAAACAATATTTTTCTTGTATTTTAGTGCAAAAAAATAACCAATTTTTACTAAACACGGCTTGACTTTGAACAATAAATTCATGCTGTTTCTTAAAAGCGAGAATAATTCCCAAAAATAATTTGTTCTTAAAGTTTAACTTACAAAATATAAACTTTTTCGTTATTTTTAAACATACCGTTAAAGGAAAACAACTTTACCAATAGAGTAATTTTTGGATGGTGCTTAGAAGCGGCGGTGCCTTCAGGAGAATACAAACTCCAACTGCAATTTGGACCTGTCTTTGAAGACCTACTCCTCCCACACAGGTAATCCAAAAACTTTAAAAATATTATATGATAAGCATGATGAAGCCAAAAATTCTTTTTGAATTGAAATTTTTATTTTCTGTTTATATTTTTGACAAAAAAATATCTAATGTTATTGAAAGTTTCTATGATTTTCCAATACCTGAAACGATTTAATGATTCTGTCACCAAATTATAGACAATTTTTAGATCTACGAAATTTTTTTTAAATTTTTTTCCATCCATCGCACCCTGGTCAAAAGTATAACTTTTTCCTATTTTACGCTATTCGGAGACGCAGTGATCGTCTAATGCAAAGCGCGCTAATATGAAAGTTATTTCAAAATAGTTTTTGTTGATATTTGTACCAACACAGGTCAACTCAAGGTTGCTTGCGTGTATAGGGGTCTTAACTATGTACCGTTAGAAATCGGCGACAGCATCAGAAAACTGACGCAGGCGGCTCCAGTCCCATGGCCCATGATTGTCACGGAGTTTGGATCCCCGTTCAGATCTTCGATGTTGTCTTTGATCCACTGCAGGGCAGCTAGTTGGTCCAGTAGACCATTGTTCCCATACACATGCTCCGTGAGACTTGGCTTCATGAAACCTGAAACATTATGAAGAATACCATTTATGACAATACAAAGTTTGTATTAACTTCAACAGGGATCATGGTCAGCAGTTGGCTCCATCTTAGAAACCGGTTCTCGATGGATCGAGCAACTTTAGGACAGTGCCCAGTGACAGTGAAGATGTTGTAAGTTCGTTTTATTTAATAACCGCCCCTAATAACGAACAATTGGATCAATTAAAAGAATCAAGTGCATCCACCATCCCACCTCCCACGACGACGCAGCCAACGCTCAGCGCACGAGCAATGCGTGCAGCTCGCCGATCGGCGGCTGCCAGTGCCCGTTTGACAACAATGGTGAACGCCGAGTCGTCGTCCTAAGAACGACACTCGCCTTGATAATGCCGAAATTGTATCGGTGAAACGGTTGGTATATAGTCAACAACAATCACACGTGAGTGTTCAAGCTGTATGTAATAATAATTTAGTATGTCAGCTCACGCGAGTTTTAATAATATTAAGGTTATTTGTACTCAAGCAAAAAGTATGTTTTGTTTTATTTTTGTCTGTCTGTCGTACGTTCCGTTTTAACTTGAAAACCACTCAACCGATTTGGAAGCAGTTTTCTTTATTATCACCATAGTAACCCTTGTCAAAGAGATAAAATAACCACCAAGTTGAAAAATGTCGATAATAGTTTGTATCTTTGAAAAACACTTCCACGCGAGCGAAGCCGCGCGCAAAAGCTAGTTTATGTATGAACCCGTCCTATTTTGCAAGGCGCAATCGCGTCGCATGTCTATTGTTCATAAATTGTTATACGTTATCTACAATTAACGTGTTAAGACGCTATGTGAATTTTATTTTTGTCACTGTCACTCCAAGCGAATAATCGCGCAGTGCGAGAGGGGCGGATTCAAGGCAAAAAGGAAAAAAGTTGTTTTTTTTTTTATTAAAAAAACTAAAATAGCTAGCAAAATTTAAAATATCAAATCTCTAGATATTGTTAAAACACACCTAATAAAATATGTTCGAGGAGAAAAAGTGTGTTTGAAGACCTTATTTCTATAATTATTTCTATCGACAATTATTTCTATCGAGGAAAATTTATCTAAACATGTTTTCCAATTTTTAAAAAAACCCTAGATTATATAGTCAAAATGCATATACCAGAAACAGATTATAGTTTTCCATGTATTTCATGGAATACACAGAAAAGGAACACCCGTATTTTTTTCGCATATCGCCTTAACGAGTTCATGTCTTTTCCCATAACATTTTAAAAGATCTTTTTGGGACATTTTTGTAGCTTTTATGTTATTTTTTTTAATTCAACATAAATGTTTCAATGTTAATTAGGAACTTTGTGATCTTTACAACACAGTTATTATACAAGCAGGCTCTTAAGGGGCTAAGTACCTTTCTACTTTAAATAAAATTAAGCAAACTGTTAACTTTATTTCGTGTTATCGTGAAGTTTATTCCTGTGTTACGAAAATGTACGCAATTTTTAACCACAATTAGTGAATAAGTGTAAGTAGGTACCTTCATAATTCCGTATCATTAATTTTACTTTATGCGTGGAATTATACTCAAGGTACTATAAATATGAGGAAAACAAGTTCACCTTCAAAGATAATGTAATTTGTGTACTAAATCTACTACAAAATTATATTGTTATTTTTACGGTTCAACATGAAATAAGTACATTTGCCGTTTTATATATTATATTATGTACAAGTTGACATTAATTTATGCAGCCAAATTCATACTGAAGACTCGGTAATTGCTCAGTATCAAGGTTCGGTGACCCTTTTTATGAAATTAGTAAATGATTTCGTGTTTGTTACAATGGCAAGCCCAGTCAATTGAATTACTATGGAAGGTCAAACAGGTGGTAGAGCTGATGCCGGGCTCGACTGTTGAGGTACCATCATCTTACTTGGAGACCCCCTCGAAGTAATTCGGGGGAGAGTGAGAGGACAGCTCACAGGCAAAAAAACAAGAGGCCCACCATGCTTGGGACCGAGGGATGGTGGCATATCCATCCTTAATAGCCGAGCCTTATATGAAACAGACTGGTGACGGGCAGCGGCGTCACTGATGCGAGGGTTCCGGCAACGCGCTCACCAACCCGCCTGCCCAGCGTGTGTGAGTATGGGAAATTCTTCCAAGGTGACCGCCGGGAATAGTAAAGTCCTGGAAAGGCTTATGTCCAGCAGTGGACGAACTAGGCTGATGGATGGATGGATGGAAGGTCAAAATAATATTTTGCGATATTAGCAAATTGTACTATGCAATATTAAGTATGCAATAAGTATGCAATATAATCACAATGCTTAACCCTCTCAATTCTCATTAATCTCATTATTGCTAAATCGAGATGTAGTCCTGTTTATAAATAATGATACTATCTTGGGCAAGTTTTGATTTAAAAAGTAGCACTTTGTGAAACATTGTTTTGTATGTATTAGCATAGATAATTTATCTATGGTATTAGCTAGTTTATGTATGTCGTCGGCACACCGTAAAATTAGGCATATCATCATTTGCCTGGGCAGATCATATTTCCGTTAAACCTAGGAGGGTCGCCACGCTCCGATCCGCTTCGCTTTGCTTCCCAAGTGTATGTACATGTAAACCTAACACGCTCCTCCTCAATCCGCTTCGCTCCACTTCGCTCCGCTCGTCATCGCACCAATGTTTACTTTTGGTGAAAAATTTTCGATTTCATACTTTACGATCTGCCCATATTTATGCATTTAATACATAATTTCTTGGATAGATATTTTCTTTCACCCAAATATTGCTTGAAAGATTATTGCTAGTTATTTGTGTCGATTCGGCGCAATACCACTTTTACTTATTCGACAAGACTAACTCAATTTGAGCGTTCTGTCTTTTTATTTCTGTATCGGAAAGACAAAGACAGTACGCTCAAAATAAGGTTAGTCCTGTCAAATAAGTTAAGTTGTGTTGCGCCGTATCGACACCATTATCAATTGTAATTAGTGTTGTTAGGTTAAGAGTCACTTTTATTATTTAGTCTAGTTGGTTCCAGTCAGGGTTCAAAAAATAATTATAAGTTTTGACAGCAAACAAACTAAAACTGAAGCCTTCTCGATCAGCGACAATGTTTAATTTGCCCAATACTATTTTTAGGATTAAATTTACAAAAAAAAAGTATGAGCAAAAGAGAAAGAAAAGTATAAGAAATCTGACCCAGAATCCCCAGTCGGTAGTTGATGGTGATGACCATGATGTTGCCGTATGCCGCAAGGATCCTGCCGTCGTAAGGGTTGCCGGAGCTGTACTCGAAGGAGTCGCCGTGGATGAACACCAGCACTGGGAACTTCTTGAACTTTTGTTCTGGAACAAATAATTGTCATATATGTTTTATCTTTTTATTGGCTTTTTGTGGACTTGTTCAAAACAATATTTAGATTTTTGCTTTATTTATCATAAAAATAAATTTAAATTGCCTTATTTAACTGTACCTACTGTCTTAAATAAATATATAACGTTTATATAATGTATCTATATTACATAAATAAATAGATTTAACTTCAAAAATATATTTAATTTTATTTAATTTCTAATGGCAAATAAAATGTCGCATAAATACATAAATACGCCACCACCTCCATAAATAAATATACCTAAATCAAACTGTGAAATATATATCACCATTTTCTAAGGACTGGTTAGATTGAGTTTAGAAAATGGTACCTACATTATGTTAATCACATCAAACTTATCTTTTTGTTTGAGCTGGGCGTTGATTAGTTAGTCAGTTCGAGTGATTTAGGACTTCTCTAAATATGATTAATTATTATTATTTGTTATCGCTAAGATAAAGTAGTCCAGATTAACCTTTTCTATGGAGCCAATTAAGCCATAATCAGGATCAATCTTAAATATGAAACATTTTTTTTTTATCCAATTCATGCGCATTTACAGCTAGAAGTGTAAATACTATTATATTGATAGAAACGCTCTCATAACTCCAAGTTCACAAAACCCATTGAGGCAAATCAAATTCGAACCTAGGCAGGCTTCCTTTGTAATTTATGTGTTCACACGCATTGTTTCCCTTTCAAATGATATTTCTTTTGTATTTTTTTTACATGCAATGGGTTTAGCTTGGCTATTACCGCAGTTGATGGAAAGTGTCGACAAGACTTAGCTTGGCTATCACCGCAGCTGATGGAAAGTGTCGACAAGACTTAGCTGAGCTATTACCGCGGCTGATGGAAAGTGTTGACAAGACTTAGCTGAGCTATTACCGCGGCTGATGGAAAGTGTCGACAAGACTTAGCTGAGCTATTACCGCGGCTGATGGAAAGTGTTGACAAGACTTAGCTGAGCTATTACCGTGGCTGATGGAAAGTGTCGACAAGACTTAGCTGAGCTATTACCGCGGCTGATGGAAAGTGTTGACAAGACTTAGCTGAGCTATTACCGCGGCTGATGGAAAGTGTCGACAAGACTTAGCTGAGCTATTACCGCGGCTGATGGAAAGTGTCGACAAGACTTAGCTGAGCTATTACCGCGGCTGATGGAAAGTGTCGACAAGACTTAGCTGAGCTATTACCGCGGCTGATGGAAAGTGTTGACAAGACTTAGCTGAGCTATTACCGCGGCTGATGGAAAGTGTCGACAAGACTTAGCTGAGCTATTACCGCGGCTGATGGAAAGTGTCGACAAGACTTAGCTGAGCTATTACCGCGGCTGATGGAAAGTGTTGACAAGACTTAGCTGAGCTATTACCGCGGCTGATGGAAAGTGTTGACAAGACTTAGCTGAGCTATTACCGCGGCTGATGGAAAGTGTCGACAAGACTTAGCTGAGCTATTACCGCGGCTGATGGAAAGTGTTGACAAGACTTAGCTGAGCTATTACCGCGGCTGATGGAAAGTGTTGACAAGACTTAGCTGAGCTATTACCGCGGCTGATGGAAAGTGTCGACAAGACTTAGCTGAGCTATTACCGCGGCTGATGGAAAGTGTCGACAAGACTTAGCTGAGCTATTACCGCGGCTGATGGAAAGTATCGACAAGACTTCGCTTGGCTATAGCGCAGGTAATGGAAAGTGTCGATAAGACTTCGTCTTAAAAATTCGAGTAATTGACATGTTTAAGAAATACAATCTTGTATTTTAAGCTCTTAATTTCTTGAATTTGAAGAAATTGAAAACATATTAACCCACTTGTTGTTCATAAATATTTAAAAGTGCATTTGTATGGTATGTATGATATGATAATATAGGATAGCAATAAAACGGCAAGAGCTATGTTAAGAGCTAAGGTATAATATTTTTATTAATAATTGTGTATTATGAATTGATTTGTAGATGTGTTCCTTTATTAATAAATGAGTATAAGTAGGATTTGAAATCGCGGTAAAAAGTTTCTGTCTTAAATTTACCTTTGTTGATGTAATAAAACCATTAAATAGATCTATCTTTTAGTTTCCCTGAAAGAAAAAGAGGCGAAAACAAGATTGATTTGAGCAAAAACCCACTTTGATCACTCTACCGTAGCGATTAGCGGTACGTTGAGCTTTTAAAAGCTCCTGCTAAGGAAATTTAGACCCTAAATTGGAAAGATTAAGGTAGATTGTCCAATGCGCGTGTTATCAATGAAATAAAGTTTTTTTTCGACCCCAATCCGTCTCTTAAGTAGCAAATAAATAAAGATTATATTTAGTGTACAAAGGACAGTGTAGGTAAAAGGTTTTTTAGTGTGTTGGTAGGTAAATTTTTCTGTATTTTTTTTTTCTATATTAGGTAGGTACTCTGCTTACTACTTCTTCAGACTAATTCAATACTCATAAGTTTAAATTCTAAAAAAGTGAATCGACAATCGTGTAAAATTATTTTTTCATCTATTATTTGTTTGCGCCCAAACAACGGCTACATATAACGTTGGGACATAAATGTATTTTTTTAAGCTGGGATTAGCGTTACAACCAAGTGGCAATGCTCTTTATTATCAAAACCAATGTGGCTCTACAGTGATTCTGTTAAAAAAGGATATGAATAATGTTTATTTTATTTTATATCGACCAAATTTATTATTTGGCTTTACTTATTTTTGTAACAACTACGAAGCAGCCGTTCGACAAACAATTCCTCTCGTCATCTATTGTAAAATTATAAAGTATGCAGGTAGCTATCAGTATTTATTTGTTTCTACTTTTGTGAGCATAATCTCATGCACGAATATGAGAATTATTCACGAATTGAAGTATCAGGACAAACTGATGTGAGTTTATTGATACTATTCACCATGTAATAAAATAGTGTAAAATTATGAATAAATAAATAAATAAATAAAAAATTGTATGTTTATTATTTATTTGCTTATTGTCAAAATCATCCGGAATAGATTGAGCTTCTTTAAATTGATGGATGCGGAAAAAGCAAAACAGGTGTATCAGGATCGTAGCAGATGGAGATCTGTGATCTTTGAGTGACAGGTGTGGTTCTCATATTTGTGTTTAGGTATATAAGCATCAATATCATTGATTAATACTAATAAAACTATGATATTAAAAAAAAAAACAATTTATTACATACATACATATACTCATGCTTATCTCCCAGAGGGGTAGGCACTGATTACTTAAATACTTACAACGTTTCTATTTATTTCTTGTATTTTATTAGTAAACTCTTCACTCATGTCATGTTTGTAAGTTGGCCAATAATTTTTTGTACATTTCTTGCAAATATGTAATTACAATTTACTTCTTTCCACGAATGTCTTGATAGTGGTCAGTATGTCCATTACGTGTGTGAACTTGTGTGCGCTAAAAAACTTGAGAAATGTTGAATTAATTTTGATGCGGTTTTCACATTAACCGATAATTGATAGGTGTTACTGGAATGAAATATGCCTATGCCTATGATAAAAAGATTATTTTCAAAACGTTACTTTACGTTAATTTCGTAATAAAAATAAATAAGAATCGCACAATGTTGAGTTAAGTATAATAATAAGTCGGGAATACAAGCGGCAGATATATTTTCGAAACCTATTACCGTTTTGAAATATCATACAAAATATCAACATGGTAAAAATGCCAGTGAGAAAACAATATCAATAAAACAAAACTTAAATAATAACACAGACCACAAAGGATCTTCGAATAACACCAAAATGCAAGTAACGCCATCTATGAGAAAACCTTCAAACCATTAAAAGCTGTGCTCTTCCCTCCTGAACAAAGTGAAACGGACACTTTAGAGCTTTCAACGTGATGCTTACATTAATAAATAGAGGGCGTAAGTAGTTCAACAAAAATGGTTTAAATTTTGTGAAAAAGGTAAGTGATTCTTTGCAAAAATGTTATCATAATACCAATTGAATTTATTGTTTCTCTGTTTCTTAGTAACTTCGTCTCTTGCTTATAGTTTTATTCTTTTTGAATATTATCTGTTTTGTTGGTGGTTGACTTGCCCGTGGCTATAAAGAAGTCTTAGCATCTGTTTCAAGATGGCGTTGTAATTGTTAAGTAAATTCAAGCCACGAAAGTAAAGTTCCATCATCCTTCTTGTTCAAGCACTTTTATTCAGTACTCGAATATCTATGTTACGTCAAAGATTAGGTCTATGGTTACGTCAATATTTAAATTAAAATTTAATTTAATTTTTAAATGAAGTAATTAAATAAATAACAACAATAATCTTATAATCTAAAATTTTGTAATAAATCATTGCGGCATGGAAACGCAGAAAGAAAAGTAAAAATGCATGAGAGGAGCTCTAAGCCGGGACTCAAACCCGGGACCTCTCGCTCTATCTCTAACTAAATCTAAAAGGGTGGTAATTAACTTACCATTAAAAGTTACAAAAATCAGCATAAAAATTACTAAGTTGGCATCAAAAATAATATGTTTAAACCTCACCTAACCTAGTTAATGCGAAATTAGTAATTTAGGTGCTCATTTTATCTTTTTTAGATGTTAAACCTATTATTATCCAATCTAAAATTACGTTTGCGGTTTACAAATTATAGTCATCCATTACTAATCCTCTAGATCCCATCCATTGTATGATTCTCTATGTGGTAGGAACTTGTCTCCTACTACTCGCCTCTCCTATAAGGTAAAATTAAATTAATTGGCGAAATTTGAAAAATGTAAAGAACATGTCCATATGAACAACTTTTACTATCAGGATTATACAAAATTCTTAAAATTTGTTTTCACCTTTCCGTACTGGACCAGTCAGCTGATCGTGGCAATTTGTATGGGAGGAAGTGAAAAAAAGTTACGAATTTCGCTTTGCTTCCATACAAACAGTTGTTCATTTAGACTAGTACTACTTATGTTTTGAGTTTCGCTAACTAATATTATTTAACCTTATATAGTTCTATTGTATTGATTAATCAAGTGTTTTCTTAATTCATAATTATTTTTATTCAAAAAAAAAGTATACCTAATCAGTAAGTATATAATATTGGATAATATTGGAATTAAAACAAGGATTTCACAATAAAGAATAAATTAAATCCTATAGATATAAAAAAATAAAAGCAAATAAGAACAATAATTAAGATTCAAATAAAAAATGTTAATTACTTTTTTCGGAAAACTTACGGCTCAGTTTAAATGAGAATTGAGTTATGGGTATTAATAATAAGCCATGTGGTAAAAACAGTTTTGCATAGTGATGGTGACAAACAATGTCTCAAAACATGAATGTAATAATAGTACATTGTTCACCGAGGGAAGAAAGGGGAAGATTACCAACGAGGGTAGGGCCTCAATACACACGAGTTGGTAATCGTACTTTCTCCCGAGTGATACATAGTGCTTTATACTACACCTGCGAGGAAATAGTATCATTTTACTTTTAATCAAGATACAATAAAAGAAACCGACTGACTCGCGTGCGATTGTCACTTTTTTTTTTTTTTTTCATTTTCCCACTAAGTGGAAAGGCAAAGGGATCTTAGCCCATACAGCCATGTTTGACGTTATAGTTTTTTATGTCTATATGCACTATCCTCTTCTGTTGAGGATCATCTGAAAGGTCTGTCCTGTCTAAGTCACTGTCCTGTCGTTTCCGCTATAATGATAGCCTTGTAACGCAAATACAACAGGGTTAGAAAAAACACACGAAAAGACACAGCCCGCACTTTTGTTCCATTGAACAACACACTACACAGGTTACGGCGATTTTAATTCACAATATCCTATCACTATTGTTGATCAAAACACCCAAAATGCAATATTTTTTCAATAAAACAAAAAAACGACGCCATCACGTCTTCGCGCCTTTTTTCCAACCTTTTATTTCCTTCTTATTTTTTAATATGTGCAGGAAAAGCAAGTGGCCAGTATCATTTTTCGAGTTTTATGTACGAGTTCGCAAAATAATACTGGCCACTTGGCCACTTGCTCATTCTTTATGTTATTTAAAAAAAAAAAAAAGCACGTTAACAATGGATTTGCATATACTTTTTCTGCCCGCTCAAGCACGTTAACAATGAATTTTCATACACTTTTGCCGCCCGCATATTTGTATGACAGTAATGACGTATTTTCTGCATCGTTTTCAACAAAGAAAGAAGGTACTTTCCGAGCAGGTGTAGTATAAAAGCAATTAACAAGTTTTCACATCGAACAAAAATTTTAGTTCGTTGATTATAGTGGATGTATTTGGTATGAAGGTACCTTTGGTTCTATTGATAAATGTTAGCCTAGGAGCGCCCTAGAGATAAAATGAAAATAAATAATTTTTTCACCTCACAAGCTCGGAAAGACTCTGTTTATCAATCGAAATCTGGGTGGAAAAGCGCACTTTATCCGCTGGCGTGGAAAGTGTTTTTAAAATTCGAATATTTTTATTCAGTAAAGGTCTCGTACAATAATGTTACATATTTATATAGAACCTCATTGGTTTCGTAATAGTTTATATTCTCTGCAGCCAGTCCACTGAAATGCAAATACTTATTTCATGTCATGCGCCAGCCTCATTTAAAGAATAATCGCACTGGCCAGCAAGAAAATTTGATTAAAAACAAAAACTTTCAAATTTGCTTCTCTTTATTCAATTCAATTTCCTTCCATTATTTTGGTTTGTTTTTTGATAAAATCGAAAGAAATCATAAAATATGAGCGAGGCTAGCAACGACGAAGATATAAATTTAACACCTGCAGAATTAGTGCAAGCGGTACATAATGCCGAGTTGAGTTTTCTTCCGGAAAAATCGCGCGAAAAATACATAAAAGCGTACGATATATATTTTCTTGCACCTAACATTTTCCTCGCTTTAGTGAGGTGAAAAGTTGTGTGTTTCGCTCGGCAGCAAAGTTATTTAGCGTCTCGTATCTTTGAAACCCTCGCTACGCTCAGGATTCTATATTTGAACCACGAGCGAACTTCGCTTGCTCAGGTTTCAATACAAGGTACTCGCGCCAAAAATTAACTTTCCAGCCTTGCATAACAAATAACTAATTTTATCTTCAGTAGGTATTCTTTTTTATTTCTTAGTTTTCTTAAAGCTGTAATTGAAAGTTAACAGCAAATCAGTGTTTGTTATTATTTTTATTATCATAGCTTGAACTTCTAATTGAAAATGAAAGCAAAAAATAAACGGAAATGTGTCGACTCCACTTCCTGGTGTGATTCCTGTAAAAAATGTTAACGACCGTGTCTTTAAGATTCTGTTTCCGTTTCTGTTTTTAGGGTTCAGCAAAAAAGCGAAACGTTAATAGCGAAGCTTCGAGGTCTAACTGCGGCACAACTCAACAACGGCCACGCCGATTATAATTAAATTGTTATGGTAAAAAATTTGAATCCCTTGGCAAAATATAGAAAATTTGATAAGGCCTTACCTTTAAAAAATGTTTTGAACTAGCTTTTGCCCGCGGTTTCGCTCGCGTGGAAACAATGAATTATAACAATATATAGGTAATTAGGAACTCAAAACGGCAAACAGTAAATATAAATTTTGCCCAGGACGTATTATGAGGCTTCGCCATCGTATAACGAAAGAGATAAACATATCTGAAGAAGTACGTATTCGAGCAGTGCGGTAAAACAAGAAAATGTTAGATAATGCTGTTTCTTATTTATTTTATCTATTACACTTTTGTACATTTATATAGATATTTAAAACACATTTTACAAATAGGACAGACATTGTGCACAAAGGCGGCACTTATTGCTTGAAGCAATATGTTCCAGGTAACCTTTAAAAAAAAGATAATAAAAAACTAACATTAAGAGGTATTGTAAATGATAACAAATTTTCTGAGGGCAAATTAAACTAAACTTAAATAATGTTAACATGAAAATAGAATATGTATATTGGTATGAAAAAAAATACCTATATAATTATATATATATATATATAAGTAATTCACCAAAGGGCGGACTACTTTTTTGAACTGAAATAATAAAATTGGGCAAGTGCAAGTCAGACTCGCGCACAAAGGGTTCCGTACCACCACACAACACACAATACCTACACAATCCTAAAAAATTTATGGTAAAAAATAACAATTTGTATATGTCGCAGGCAAACGGTAAAATTCCGCCATTTACAAACCGCGTCGTCGGTTTCTAAACGCTCGCTATTTTGCTATTTGACGAATCTTCCTCAAATAGTAGAATTCGGCATTTTCTACAATTTGCCTCGGCATAAGTAATTCTGTTAGAAGTATTGAGGGTCGCCTCGCTCCGCTCCACTTCGCTCGGCTCCCAATATATACTTATTTACATGTAAACCTAACACCATTTTTCACGTTTTTTTGAAAGACTTTCGATTTCAGCATTTCAGAAAATTTGATTGAGAAGATTGAAAAGAAATTCTCTGCCACATAATAATATAGATGCCATAGCATCATTGAGGCGACAAAAACAAGCCGCTAAAATGGTAGCGCCTGTGTAACAATTCGCGGCTCCCACTGAGTACGCAACCCTAATATCTTTACAACTAAATTTTTCTGTACTATTTTCATAATCATCTATTTGTATGTTTTTATAACCACCTCTCGTTTCAAAGATAAGGGGGGACTGTATTAAAAAATGCTACTTTTTCTAGGTTTTTTTTGTATTTTTTTTTTTCAGTTTTATAATTTGCCATGAATGATGCCATAGGAACACATAATCTGTGAAAATTTCAACTAGCTACCTATAACGTCTGAAGCTGTAGACCCCTATGACAGACGAATGGACGGATGGACAGCGGAGGCAACAGGGTCCCGTTTGGCACCCTTCGGGTACGGAACCCTCCAAACTGTTGCAATATTTTTTGATGCAGCGAACTTTTTTTATCACGTTCTGGGCTTCATTATTTTATTAGAAAAGGTCCTCCTTATAACTTTTTTACTTTCAGAACCTTATTTATTTATTTATTTATTTATTTATTTAGTTTTATTAGGGACATCAACAGCAATACATAAAACTTAATACAACATTAACAAAAAATACAAGAAATAAAGCCAATAACAGATATCCACAATAGTACATTAACGAAAGTACATAGAACTATTTAACTAGACACTAAATATATAATTGAAAAAGACAGACAAATTAGCTAATAATTAGCACTGTTATTATTTTTATATGAATACTAAAATAAGTGCATAAAAGTGTGCGTGTGTGAAAGGTGTGTAATGAAATGAATGTAAGTGAAAGTACTTATGAATGTAATTGAGGAAAGTGTACTAGAGCAACTAAGAATCAGGAAAATTCAATTTATATAAAACACGTTTTTTGAATCTGAATCTATTGCAATTAAATGGATCAATAGAGTGAAATTTTGAATTGTACTCTTTTACCAAACGAATAAGTGGGGAGTTCTGAGCATAGTTTGTACGAACAGCAGGCACATGAAACAAACATCGTGACGTATGACGGGTGCGGTAGCCAGGTGTATTAAGAAACAATTCTGAGACGAGAGCCGGGGAATCAAGACGTCCACTCAAAATGTCATGAAGAACCCCCATGTCTAACAGTAGGCGACGATCTTCTAAGCAGAGTAAATTGTGTTTTTTACAAGAAGACATATAGTTGAGGTCAGTAAATTTGCATCTCCAGTTAAGGTGTCGTAGCAATGTCCACTGAATTTTCTCAAACCTTTCTTTATGAGTGACATATTGAGGAGACCAGACGCTGGAAGCATACTCGAGCACACTGCGGACATATGCGTAGTAGACAGATTTAATGCAATCAATGTCTTTAAATACTTGACACGTACGAAGTACAAAGCCAAGGTTTCTATGAGCCCGGTTAATTATATCATCAACATGATTCACGAAGGTCAATTTCTTGTCGAGTACTACACCCAGATCACGAACAGTGTCAACTCGTTTAATGGATTGGTTTTCAATGAAGTACTGATGCATTAAAGGATTTGAACTACGCGAAAAAGATATCAATACACACTTGGATATATTAACATTAATACGGTTTATGGCATAGTATTGTGTTAATACACTGAGATCGTCTTGTAATTTATGGCAGTCACTATGGTCTTTGATATTAAGGTATATTTTTTTATCATCAGCATACATTAGAAATTTTGAATATTGAAATACTGAATAAATGTCATAGAGATACGCATTATAAAGCAAGGGGCCCAAATGAGACCCTTGAGGCACGCCTGATGGAATACTAATAAAATTGGATCTAAACCCACCGAGTACAACAGCCTGGCTTCTTTTACTTACGTATGATAAAATCCATCTGTAAACGTCACCCTTGATACCCAAATGAAGGAGTTTCCTTAGAAGAATGATGTGGTCCACACGGTCGAAAGCTTTTTCAAAGTCGGTATAGACCACATCAACTTGTTCAAGTTTGTGCATACGACAAAGTACATAATTTGTAAACTCGATCAGGTTAGAAGTGGTAGATTTGCCCTTAAGGAATCCATGTTGTTGAGGAGGTATTCCTTTAATTATAACAGGATATATATTATTATAGACGATTTTTTCAAACACCTTACTGAAAGTGTTAAGAATGGATATACCCCTATAATTTGGAATTTTAATTTTTGAGCCTTTTTTGTGTATCGGTAAGATATGTGCTTCTTTCCATTTTATAGGGAAGTAGCCCTGCCTTAGTGAAAGGTTGAATATAATTTTAAGAGGAATAGATAGAGACTTTGCACATTTTACAATAAAATATGGAGGTACTCCGTCACTTCCAGCACCGCCATTTAAGTCAAGAGTAGACAAAAGTTTATAGATCTCCTCTTCAGATGTTTGAATATTCTGAATCAAGCTGCCATCATCGCAATATGGCGGCTCAAGCTTGGTTTCTGGGTAAGAGTCAGCGGGTTTGTTAAAAACAGAACCAAAGAAATCACTGAAACCCTGACAAATTGAATGACCCTGCACATATTTTTGATCTTTATACTCGAAAGATTTGGGATAAGCTGAAGTACCTCGTCTTGCTTTAACATACGACCAGAGTTGTTTAGGGTTAGTTTTTATGTTTTCTTGCATAGAAACCACGTAATTATTAAAACAGCTATCCTGCAATTTTTTTTGGCGATTGCGCAATAGAGCAAACTCATCATAGTCAAGTGGATTGCCGTACTTTTTCCACTTAGAATGGGCTTTTTCTTTTTCTTTAATTAATTTCAGTAGTGAGCTATTGAACCAAATGGGGTAATTTTGCCGGCAATTACGTGTGTCCAGTGGTATATGTAAAACAATAAGTGCTGCGATAATTTCATACAAACTGGAAACAGAGTCATCTAAGGATAACAAAGCGAAACGGTAGGCCCAGTCGATTTGCATGAAAGCTTCATTAATTAAGTCATAACTTCCCTTCCGAAATCTCCTTTTCGGCAGCTTGTTTTCCGTGAGGGGTACAGAAAAGATATCTGTTACCAACATTTCCAGTGATGGGTGGAAAACATCTTCCTTTACTAACGGAAACTTCGAATGGTTAACTTCAGTAGAAAAATTACTAAATACAAGATCGATTATGTTATTTTTCGAGTTTGGGATCAGATTATATTGGTCAAAATTGTGTTTTGTTAGTAATTGAGTCAAACCTAAACCAGCCTCTTGCAATTCTACAGAACCTTTGTGAAGATGTATGGGGTTATTAGAAGAGTCCCATTGAATATTCGACAAATTAAAATCACCAGCAATTAAAAAGTTGTCGTTATTCAAACTTAATACTTGATCAAATATTGAAGTTAGACAAGATATATGTTGCGATAACGAGACATGGTTTTTGTTTTTTATACTATTTTTGCAGTCGGGTGGCGCATAAGCAGAACAAATATGCAAGTCGCGGGTAGAAGAAGAAAATTTATTCGCGCCGGAGCGCGCATGCAATGAGTTTGCTGGGACAGTGACCCATAGGCACTCGGAGCCGACACGCGCCCATTCGGGTCGCGCGCGTGCGCCGAGGCTACGTAGTACCAAAATCATAACGCCTCCTCCGTCCAACTTACCGCTTAATATGCGATCTCGGTCAAGACGAAAAACGTCGTATCTGCTGTTACAAATTTCAGTGTCGAGGACTCCATCACAGAGCCAACTTTCTGTGATTATTATTACGTCATAACAGTTACTTAATATATTTTGATAGAAAATTTGTAATTTAGTACGAAGTCCTCTCACATTTTGGTAAAATATTCGTAACTCAAGGCCTTTTATGATCAAAACTGAACTGAGAATGAGGCGCGCCTCCAAGCAATGAATTTTGCAAACTCATGTGAATCCAAAGTGGACTATTATATAGTAAATGATTTTGAAAAAAATTGACTATAATCACCAAAATAAAATGTGTTAAAATGTGTGTGTGTGTGTGGGTAATGTGTACAAATACAATGTGTGCATACAACTGCCTAAGAAAAATTGTGAAACAAGAAAGATTAACGGATTGTAACAGCGTATCTAAAAGGTAGGTTTTGCAGTCTGTAGTTTTTGAAAATCCAAGATATTTTTTATTTGAAATCGTGGAGAACCATCAGATTTTCTTACATAAATGTTACAATTTCTAACCCAAACGTGTTCGTAGTTTAATGAGTTGCGAAGTAGCTTGCAATCTCTTAATAACTTTTTATTTAATGGGGTTAGATGATCATGCACGAAGATCTTTTTGGGTTCACCGGTTAAGCCGATGTCTGAGGAAGTAAAGTTTTTACATTTACGAACACCTGATAAAATAGCATCTTTTAGCTGACGGCTTTTAAGCTTCGCTACAATATTCCTGGGGCGTCCATGCTCGGGCTTGGCAGCTTGCACTCGATGAATGAACTCGACGTCATCGGGCTTCAGGGAGACTCCGGCGAGATGGGCGATGTCCGTGAGGATTGCCATGGGGGAATCTTTGTTGTGCTCCGGGACTCCGGCGATCTCCAGGTTGTTCATCCGGAGCCATTGTTGGTGAGCGCTGAATTGATCCTCGAGTTCGGTAACACGTTCCTGTGAATCTTGCAGTTTAGTTTCTAGGTTGGAGATCTTTCTCTCCATTTCCAAAGTGAATGATTCAAGCGCTGAGGTAATTTCCGATTTGATTTTACCTATATTGCAGTCTGGGAATAATATAGAGCTTCGAACTTTTACTATATCCTGAAAATCTCATTCGAATATCTTTACAGTAGGTAAGTTTTCAGTCAGTCAGGAATCCTCATTGTTACCAGCGGGATTGTGCCGCGAGGCGACAGCTTTTGTTTCAGGGGAATGGCTGCCGAGTTCCAGATTTCTTGAATTTTTACCAGAAATACTTGCATTTTTAAATAACGAGTTTTTTCTTGAATTTTGAGCGACAGACCAAGGTTCATTTGTGTAAAAGCTTGAAATTGTGATTGTGATGCAAATTTATTTATGTATATTTGTTTGTTTCCAGCTATACAACGTGTAACACAAAGGTGTAACCATATTTGAAGAGATTATTCAGTCAATGGCATAGAACAACTTTTACTATTGAGCCAAAACTGAAATCTCGAAAAAATAATTTGCCCTTCCATAAATTTGGGCCGAGCGGCCAATGATATTCCATGAATATCGTTGCGAGCGGCATTTCATTTTTCTATGAAACAGTAAATTTTTTTTTTCGAGACACAGGGTTTGTTCCATAGTAAAAGTTGTTCTATACCATTGACTGAATAAGCTCTTCAAATATGGTTACACCTTTCTGTTACACGTTGTATAATAGATATTTTATTTTCATGACGCGATCAATATTTATTTTTTGCTCGCTTTAAAATAATGGTCATCGAAACTATGGTAAAATCATGATTGTTGTGTCATATCCGGGCTTATCTTTGAATATTTATAAATATAAATTATCGTTATAAACTTCTTAACATTACGTCCGTATATAAGATATTTTTCGAAAAAGAAAAACATTGTTTTTAGATTTTTATGGAAAGTTTATAATCATAAAAAGATTCATAATTTTGACTGTGTTGTATTATTGTATAGCTAAGGTTCTTATAAACAATATCCAAAGTATTATGAGATCAAAACTATCAAGACATCACAATCACCTAAGCCTTTTCCTATAGCAGCTGACTGGAATGGCCCACCTTAAGGCCCGGGCTACATACATCCGTTTTGGTTACACATTATATTTAATAATTTAATTCTATAATATAATTACTTCGAAAAGTTTTTGTTAGAAAGTATGAAAAATTAAAAATGTAATGCAAATCGGTAAATACCAACATACAATTGGTTGGACTACCAGGATAGTCGATCAAAGCCACAATAAGAAATACCTTGGGTGGAAACTGGTACTAGATGACGTAGAAACCATCCCCGACAAGAACCAATTTAATAAGACTATTCCTAGAAACTATGTTGCTAGTGTCAAGTGTCTAATACTTTTGGTACATTATAAAAAAAGAAAAAAGTTCTGCCAGAGCAGAGGGGATTCCGTAGACTCCCCCGTATTCCCCCGTACCCACTATCCCAAATTGAAATATCATTGAGGAATACCAACATAAAATTGTTCGTACAGGAAAAACGGTCAGGCAGACTTAACGCAAACTAGGTGGTTTCATCACTGGTTGGTCAACACCACAATAATACATTGGTTGCATGCTTTTATTCGATGGGATAAAAACTACCCCCGAAAGCGCCCCTGAAATCGGTCGTAAAGACTAAATGGCCAGTCCGACTCGCGGCAGCAAACGTTTTTCTAGTTATACTTATCAAGTGTTATCGTATCAGATGAGATTATTTTAACACGAAAAAACCGGCCAAGTGCGAGTCAGACTCGCGCACGAAGGGTTCCGTACCATCTATAAAAACGGCAAAAAAAACATGTCTGTTGTATGGGAGCCCACTTAAATATTTATTGTATTCTATTTCTTAGTATTTGTTGTTATAGCAGCAACAGAAATACATCATCTGTGAAAATTTCAACTGTCTAACTATCACGGTTCGTGAGATACAGCCTGGTCACAGACGAACGTTATTGTATTAGTGCAAAAAGAAAAATAATCTTCTTCAAGCCTAATATTTTAATATTATACACTACATACTAATACATACACAAATAAATAAATACATACATACAAATAAAGTAGCATAGTCAATCTAGTCAGAGATGAAAGGTAATAATTTTTCAGGTTCAATCTGGTTTTTCAGGTAATTTTCAGTCTGATAGTTTAAATTACGCTTTCGGGGATCATCGAAATCGATTGTTCGTGTCTGCGAGAACGAATATTCACGACGCGCCATATTAATTGTGTACTACCGTACACATCTTCGGATAACTTTGTCTCTTTCATCCGTAACCAAAACGTATGTATGTAGTCAGGGTTAAAGTCGAGTATTTTGCGCTGAGTAAACAAATTTAAATGATATCGGTTTTTGGTTCCGTAACGAAATTATTCTGGGAACCCTGCCACAAGACGGCAGCGATCTGGCAAATATTTTTTACTTAGTTTAAGTTTACTTAAGGAGACATTTTAGTTTTATAGGTAAATTTGTAAGGTTTAGTTTTAGTTTTATTTCATTTTATTTAAGTTTTTATGTTTCTGTTAATAAAAGTGACCTAGTTGATGGCAACTTTATATTATGAAGTTATCTTTCTTTATTTCAACTATTACCTGACCAATGACCTGAAAAAGATCGCAGGTCATGAAGATCTAGTGCTATGGTGCGCCTTGAGAGAGGCCTGCGTCCAGGCAAACAAACAACAAACACAGAAATTGAGTGACTTCGTAAATAGATCCAGCTTATACAAACTGTGAGGTTAATAACCAAAGACCGAATATAAATAGACTTGGAAATCGGTACACAGTACAATGCGGAAGTCTCGAAAATAGTTGATATGTTCAGCGACAAGAATACTAATTGGTTAAAATAAGCAGATCTTTGACAAGTATATTTAGAATAATGAGCCGGGGTAAAACATTTAAATGAAAACTCTTTTAAGAGCCCGGTCCGCATTGACGACAACTTTGATGCAAAGCATTTTGTGAAACATTTTTCTGGCCTTTATCGCGATGTTTTTGGAATAACCAAGGATATACACCACTTCATATTGGCCGTAGAAATGAATGCCTAAAATTATTTGATTGAATTGTTTCTCTTTTGCGAGTTATTTTGGTACTTACGAGCCCATTCCGAATGGTTATTCATAATGTCTCAGTACCAAAATAACTCGCAAAGGAGAAACAATTCAATCAAATAAATTTTAGGACTTCATTTAGACGGCCAATATAAATTGGTGTATGTATCTGGTTTTACAAAAAAATCGCGGTAAAGATGAGAAAAATATTTAAAAAATACTTCGCATCAAACGGACGAAAAATACGGAGCGGGTTCTTAACATTCAAACTTGAAATATTAATTTGCAGATTTAAATAGGTAAATAGCAAATTTTAGAGGTTCCATTACAAACAATTTTACTTAAATATATATACATATTTAAATTTTACTTCATATTTATACAGACAGTCAAATCAAAACTAGTTTCGGTTGAAAATCTATAAATGTTAAAGTTAAAATTTTATAATAATAAACGTTTTTTTTGTAATTAATTCATACCAATTAACACTGGTATGTATTTATTACAAAAAAAACGTTTTAAGGCGATATGTAAAAGTTTTAGCGTCCCTGTTACTCCATATGCGAAAAAAACCTCAGTGCGAGTGTGACGGATTCGTGGAAAAGTAGCAAAAAATCGGTTTTTTATTTATATAAAATGTACTAAAGTTGCTATCAAAATTTCGTTTAAGCAGGTCTTAGATACCGTTAAAACCCATCTTATAAAATATAGTTACAGTCTATATGTCATTCTAAACTGTCAAACCAGGAGAATTAGTGTCGAAAAGGACCTCATTTCAATAAATATTTCTATCGAGCCGAATATCTCCAATCGCGTTTCTGTTTTAACAGATCCCTAGAAAAAGAATCCAAAAATAATATACTATTTTATCAAAATAATACATTATTTACTGAAGTAGATATGCAAGTCCTTAAAGTGTCGATTTATTTTCGTAGCGCCTGAACAATGATATTAAATTATTTGATATTAAATTATTAAATATTAAATTATATTAAAAAACCATCATGAAGTAGTATTTTAAGTCGTGATTTTTCCAAGGTTTCTTCGCCCACTGACCAGAATTTCAGCTCAATATGAGACCGGGGGCTCTACCGCGTAATTCTCATTTGTTTCAACTTCAAGCAAATGCATGCGAAATTCAACGCGTGCAAAAGAGATGGCATGTTAGGCGGGCGTCGTCGCACGCACGACAAATTTCAATCTCAAGTTGATGTTGATGAAAATGAGAATTACGCGGTAGACCCACTGTTGATTTGAAGATAAGCTGGCTACAGGACGGGAGGAGTGTACGAAATATAACAAATTTGACGGAAACCAACTAAAAATGGTTGAAAACGTGTGAAACTGTACCGCAAGCCGCAAGCTTCTGTATTTGCGACGGACGTTGTAAAAACTAAATTAATAGTCGTCAATGCACTCTTCGGGATATAGGTAACGCTCATTGACGTGAATGTTCTCAAAATAGACCTCCATATTTCTCTGTTTCATCGGCTAAATCTGGTTAAATTGGCTAACGTTGAATTGTAAAAATTCAAAAGCAACGCGTAGATTTAAATAAAGTTATAAGGTCAACAATTACCTTTTCATCTTTTATCCATTTTAAGATTCTATGGTATTACGAGTATGTTGTGTTGCCTGGTATTTACTTTAAGTATCAGTATACATTTCTCACAACTTATTTTTGTACAGGTAAATATTATTTTTTGGTACTTAAAAAGCATTTTACAGTAAAAATTGCCCACTTACTGAGTTTTAAAAGTCTAAATAAAAATCTCAACTTTTTTCAATTTTCCTCAAAAAAATTACAAACTTCGGAACACATTTTAAATAGGAGCTCTTTACCAGTAGCTGAAGAGGCAATCCAACTTTTTTATAGCGCCATCTATTAGGTGAATGTTTACATTTCGTCCAAGGAAAGTTTTGGATTGAAGAAGGAAAAAGTTTTTGTTAATTAGGCTACTTCAGACTTCAGACTATCTTAAAATTATGTAGAATTTTTCTGAATATTAATTGTTCTTGTAAATGACTTTGGAAACAGTAATTTTTAATAAAAGGTTCTAATTAGACGCCATAGCCTCAAAATCCTTTTTTTTTTTTTACAGTGGTTTTAAATAGTGGGTCGCTTGTGACTGTTAACAACCTAATGGATCGTGGTCTTTTAATTGTGAAATTCTTACACAAAAATCAAACAAATAAAAATTTATTATTACATACGGCTTGAACACTCACGTGTGATTGTTGTTGACTATATGCCAACCAGTGCCCGTTTGACAACGACGGTGAACGCCGCGTCGTCGTCCTAAGAACGACACTCGCCTTGATAATGCCGAAATTGTATCGGTGAAACGGTTGGCATATAGTCAACAACAATCACACGTGAGTGTTCAAGCCGTATGTAATAATAATTTAGTATGTCAGCTCACGCGAGTTTTAAAAACAAAAATTTATTTTAAGTATTAATTCAATACCTGGTTGCAAGATAAATTTAAGCCTCGACTATGTTATCTTTTGCTAAACTATTGTTTCCGCCATAGTGAAAATACAACAAATTAAGGCTCGCAAAACAAAATTAATAGAAAACGCCTGTGTCCAGAAAATGCGCTTGCACTTTATTAACAGATTTATTACTCACTCTTTCCAACTAGAGTGCTTCTAGAGCAGCAACAGTTGAACAGCATTTGTATCAATCTATATGGACATATTGGACATCTTGAGAAACATGCAAAAGCACTTTGCAACTTAGCCATGTAATTCATCAATTTCTACGTGGCTAATCCGTACATGCTAAACCGTACAGCATCAACGTTACGGCATGGCCTTCTTTCTGCTTTTGGAAAACTAGAGAATAAGAATACCTAAAGACAATGAATATCTCTTATATACCTGCAAATTGTATAATGAATGCATATTTGTATCAGTTGACCAAACTTCACTTCTTAAGAGGCGCCATGACGCGCAAGCCTTCAAACAAACGCTATGGTGAGGTGTCTATGGAATGTTATTATAATATTTCACTGCAGGGGCAACTCAGCCCGCAACAAACTTAGCCCGTGGGCTGAGTTGACTTAGGTTTAGTCCATTGAAATTATTTAGACCTTTGTTTAAGTGAAACAAAAATCATTTGAGTAATATCCTAACAATAAACCCCTAAAATACATAAATTTCACGGTTTTTTTATCAAAAGTGTAACCGACTGTGCTTTTATTGTTTTAGATAAAATTAAAAAAATTATACAAGTCAAACATCGAAAATGTTATGTCTTATACTTAGATTGATAATAACTAAAGGTAAAGAATTTGTTTGAAAACGGCCTCAATCTTTCCAAAATCATGTTTCTCCTAAAACAAGTAAAATTTTTGCGAAATGCGCACAATAGTATTGTTTTCGCAAGTTTCATGGAGCGTGCATAATATAGCGAAATGAAACAGCATGACATTTGGCCGCGCCCACTGAGTTTGTCGCGTTATGATGTATGCTCTTAAACTCCTTTTGCATACACAGAATACAACTGCAATAAAATCTAGCCAAATATGCATTTTATTAGATAATAGGGTAGATATAATTAGAAAAAAATGTATATAATGAATAACAAAATAAAAAGAGAATAGGTAGAAAACATATTTTCTATTGCTATTTAGCTAGACGAGTGACTTTCCAGTTAGTGAATGTAAATTCCCCTCGTTCGATTTTCAAATTCGCCATCAGGAAAATTTAGACCATTAGTAATGATTATTGATTACTGCAAAACGGCTTACCTCATTAGATCGGGATAGCCCATTTACTAATCTTAATTTTAACCAATTTCAGTTTTATGCAGTCAATAATTTTATATATTTATTGGGCAGTATATGCAGTGCCGCAAGCGGTATTATATTACAATGGGAATGCCACAAGGCTTGTTATTTTTCCGTATATACCTCAGTATATACGGAAAAATAACAAGCCTTGTGGCATTTAATAATAGCAGTCTAATAGGATAGCATTTTTAGTCATTGTAATTTAATACCGCTAGCGGCACTGTATCCACAGCCATTTCATTGCCTAGTGGTATTTTATTACAATGGGTTAAAATGCCACAAGACTGTATACGTCACGTGTCACGTGAATTCTTGGTATACCTTCGCTTGATTCTTTACTTCAGATATCGAATCGTTGGTGCAATGTGTAGGAGCACTATATTTGAGAAACCAGGTTTTCGGATCTTTTTCTTATTTTATATTTTACTTGTTGAAAGTCTTTAAGCAAAAAGTCAAAAATTGGTGCAACGACGAGCAAAGCGAGGTGGAGTGTGTTAGGTTTACAAGTAAATACATTTGGAGTTTCACAGAATTCATGATATACCTACACAAAAAAAATCTACGGCACTTGGGTTATATTTGGTATACAGCACTGTATGTACTGTCAGTAGTACTATTTTGCCACAAACGGCACTAAAGTCAAACGTACTATTTTACCCCAAACACATTTGTATACACTTAGGGGCAGTCTAAGAGGATGCGCTAAAATGCCACAAGCCTTGCATCGTAATAAAATACTGCTAGCGACACTGTATACACTGCTTATTTTTTTAAGAATCTTCTGTGCTTGTGCCATCATTTGTTTCCCTTATGCATAGTAACCAAGATATTCTTTGCATTGGTACAAAAAAAAAAACATTTGACATTGATGTTTATGTCAAAGCATAGAGAAAATATGTGCCCAAGAGAAGAAAGAGAAATACCTACGTGATAAATTTCTCTGTTCAGCCATAGCTTTGGGTCAAATGAAGGTTATACCTAAAAATGTATCTTGAAACGGTTTTTCAATTAGCATGAGTTGGTATAAACTTCCAATATCCAATTCACTTACATCCCTTGGGCTGTAAATCAAATTGACATCCCGTATATAGAGTTTAATACAACCTACTACTACCTACTTAAAAGCATTAGTTGATGAAAAGCAATATAATAACTTACCTCTATATGGCACGTAGATGTTCAAATAAAGGCAGTCTTCTGACTCATTGCTCAAGAATGTTTCTAATCTGGTTCTGTACTTCTGTCTGCCCAATGATGGAGGATTCCCTTTTTTTATTGGTGGCAAAGTTTGGGGGCAAACGGGGGCAAAACTCGTCGCCAATTTGACTCCCGACCATGGTGGTGCGTTCACTGCAACAAAATATACAATTCTGATGAAATAATTTGATACCAGGTATTGTACCTTTGTTGGTTTTTAATTAACCCATCATCCTCTTTCTCATTTGTTGTTGAGTTAATTATAAAGTTTATTTGTTTTTGAAAATGTGTGAGCTCATTTTTATAATAATTATTAAACATGAAACATGGAAAATTAAATATCTGTTATATGCTAAATATCAACATAATTTTGGTGGTAAATTTCATAGGATTACCTATATATTGAGAGTAAAATTACGTGTCAATTTAACCTAAGAAAACTTTTCCGAACATAAGTTTCTCTATAGAAAAAAGATAATATTCGCTTTTAAATAAAAAAATTGATCTAAGGAGACATCTACTATAGAGTTTCGTTTAAGATTTTTCAAAAAGCACAAATCATAATATTACATTTATTATGTACCTTGACCTTCATGCCACCGAAAGTAATGAAAGAAAAAAATGGGTCAGGGGAAATTTCACCCATGATAGGTATACACTACTCGTATACAGACACATTTCCGTTCGGCTCGGCAATAAAGGAACGTCCTGTGACGACGTGACTCATCACGAAACTGTCTGTCTCAGACATTCCTCCCATCAGTCTGAAATCTTGGAATTATTCACTCTTTTATTATTAGCTCCATTGGTGTAGGTATGTCGCCGTATGATGGCGTAAACTGCTTTTTCGTGAATAACTGAATTTTGGCGTAAAGGGCAAAACAGAACGCAATCATACAAAATTGGTCCGATTTTTGAGAAAAAGCAAGATTAAAACAATTACGAAAGTCTTTCAACAAAAAGTAAAAAATAGATGCGACGACGAGCAAAGCCCAGCGCAGTGAGGGGGGCGTGTTGGAAAGCCGAACGAAGCGAAGTGGATCGAGGCGACCCAATAGTTTTAACAGAAAAAAAATCATATGATCGCGTAATATGACTGTGTTTGCGCCATAATACGGATTTTTTACTAAAAATGCGCACTTTTTCGCAAAATAATAAATACCTATCACAGCATAACATGACGGGTTATAATATGAGCGGATATATACGACATCTAAGGTGGTAGAGCTGATGCTGGGCTCGACTGTTTAGGTACCACCATCTTACTTGGAGACCACCTCGAAGTAATTCGGGGGAGGGTAAGAGGACAGCTCACAGGCAAAAAACCAAGAGGCCCACCATGCCTGGGACCGATGGATGGCGGTATATCCATCTCTAATAGCCGGGCCTCAAATGAAACAGACTGGTGACGGGCAGCTGCGGCACCGCGCTCACCAACCCGCCTGCCCAGCGTGTGTGAGTATGGGCAATTCTTCCAGGATGACCGCCGGGAGTGGCGAAGTCCTAGAAAGGCTTATGTCCAACAGTGGACGAACTAGGCTGATGGATGATATACGATATAATATGTGCGATCGAGCAGTCAGTTACAATCTGCGACGCTTGACATGGTCAGTTCTTGGATGGGTGACCATCAGTGGCTTTACATCTATATTTTTCCGCATTTAAGAAAGCACGGAAAGTCGTTGGTACCGGCTAATATCAAAAGGTAAGATAAGATTTTACGTGAAGACTTGTTTGGGTCCTGATGAAGAACTCTGAAACCAGGTCTACATGATAAGAAAAGAAGAAGACGACTCGTATACGCAGTCGTGATCCAAATAGCTACATAAGATAGTATATGAATAAGAGTGAAGGTTACTGCTATATTGAACCTGCTATCAGACTGACTAAGAGACAATAATCGTGGGAAAGTGTCTAGCCTGCCACCAGCGGCCGTTTAGCAAAATAATTATACTCTGCCATTAGCAGCAGAATAACAAAAATAATTATTCTACCACAAGTTTATGATTATTGAAAATTAAATATGTGCCTAACGCCGCCAATTCAATTAGTCTTGCTAAGAAGAAGAACAAGACCGACTCAGCACACCCCGGCTCTATACAGTCTTGTGGCTACTACCCCTAGAGTGTATATAAAAAGCCGAAGGCGCGAAGGGAGGGCAGCCCTCGCCTGCCGTAACAACGGCCAGGCACACGTGTGAGCCGTAGCGGCTGAGGCTGGTTGCCGAATGTGAGCATGGGTGCCTGACCTTTGTTACGCAAGGGCGAAGGGGCTGCACTTCCCGCAGCGCCGTAGCCGATGCGGGAATGAATTTGTGTCATAAAAATACTTCAGTATTGATAGGTTCAAATGGCCCATAAATTAACTTGGGGCAGGATAGCCATTTCTGCTATTCAGCCACCAGTAGCTATGCTCACTACGTTCAACCAACGTGCATTGAATATTGTACGTTATCTAGTTGACGTTAGGAAGTACATTTCAGTAATCATAAACTTGTGGTAGAATAATTATTTTTGTCATTCTGCTACTAGTGGTAGAATATATTATTTTGCTAAACGGCCGCTGGTGGCAGGCTAGACACTTCCTAATCGTGGGTTTTAGTACACACACCCATGTGTTTTTGCAATTTAGTCTATTCTGCAGTGTATTCAGAAAGAAGGAACGAAATAACATTTTCCGGTCGCATACATTATTTGCTATATTGCAATAGTGTCATGGATAGAGTCAAAGACTAAATATATCAGAACAGAATTGTAAATCATAAATTTGGAACCCACGCGGCTGGATATTTTTACATCTCAGTAAAATCAACAAAATCGTTATTAAGTGTCAAAAATAAAACTAATAACAAAAAACTATTATTTTGAAAACAATTATTTGTGAAATTCTGAAAAGTGCAGTTGACTTGAGTGGTTTACTTGAAAATTTCAGTCTACAATGATATGCCGAAAACCTTATGTACATCCCTGACATATATTTACTTAGCTTCCTTGAACTTATAATAAGATACATACTCAATAACGTAAAAGAAATCAAAAACAAACAAAACTCACCAGGTGGCATAAACCTCAGACCGCCAACAGGGGGCGCTGCATACGGTATGCCGAGAAACATCTCCACATTCTGCAGATCATAATGCCTGCTTGGTTTTACAATCGACCCTCGTATTGCACCCTGTCTTAAATGATACTCCCTCGTAAATCTCCGCCCGCCGTCGTCAACATTCGGCGCGCCTTCGTGAGCCGTCGGCAACAAGAGGGAGACAAGTATACAAATAAACAGATTGTGATTTATATTAGTGAGAAGAGTCGCGTGCCGGTAAGGGGAAGCCATTTTGTTTATGTGCTTCAGTTTCTTCATTTTATAGCGGGTGTGTTCGAGCTCAAAATAGTTGCAGTTCTTGTTTTACGATTTGTTTGCTCTTTGTTTTATTGGCGGTCTTACTGCGGTAAAATATTTGTCGGTTCGCAACTTTGTTCCAATGTAACTTTTTGGTTATTTGTACCCTTTCTTGTACTTGTAAAATATATTTAAACCCGACTGATCACTTGAAAAACTTGACAACTAGCCCACTTCGTCTTTATCACACCAAATATTAAAAAAATACAAAACAATACACTATGTAACACAAAACGAATTTTCCATTTCTAACACCTTGTATTTTATGACCAAGTAATCCAAATGAAATTATATCTTTACTTAGCAGTTTCATTTATTAGAATTTAGTATTCCTTTTTCAAATTTCAAACCCACTCGCGCGTGTTTTGTTTAGAACAGCAATGCGTTCGCGGCGCGTGTCGCTAGGTGTACAACTGGATCGCTTCCAAACTGTCCCTGCGCAACTCTTATACCGAAATACTACTGAATCTGGCACAGAGGGGATAACATTTCAAAGATAGTTCAGTTATGTGCAATAACTTCACTCCCTATTAGCAGGCACTTGTGCTAAATACCATAGATTTTATTTACTCCAGAGACAAAGAAATAAATACTACACAGATTGTAAATGCCATATATTTATACACAATGTTAGTAGAACATTTTTCCAAGCATACAAAGCCGCACAAATGAGAATAAAAACCCATTGCCTATACAGAAAACATAAAGAGAGATATTTAAAAAATTCGTCAGGAAAAGTGACGAAATCGCTTGCGGATATAAGATGTTTGCAGTTAGAAGATGTTTTTCAGTATGGACAGCATTTCATTAAATAATTGAACGGGTTTAATAGTATCTACATCTACTACTGGTCAGTGAGTTTTGCCATTTTATATTATTAAAGGTATATATACCTATTATGTCTCGTATTGAAATTAATAAATAAAACTCGTCTTATTTCACAAGACGCTTAAGATGCCCCTTTACGACTTATTTTATCATAAAATTCATACAAACGGTAAAAATTTAATATGAAGTCAACAGCTCATTTTATTCATATTCTTTTCATAAGTATTATCTAGCGACATCGAACTAAGGCTCTATTTAGCCCAAAAAGCAAAAAATGTCAGCACATCGTGAATATTGCCTCGTTTTTACGCAAAGTTTAGGAAGTTGAATAATTTTTATCTATAGATACTGGAAATATAAAAAAGCTAAATACAGACGTCGTTCATGTAAGAAAGACTACGTTTATACACTACCGTTCCATAGAAAAATGTTATTACCTGAAACCATTTCACAAATTCAGCGCTTTTTGAAAATCTCGCCATCTTGTACCGCTTGATGAGAGATGGTTCGGAGTGCAGTGAGGGGGGAAGGGAAAGACATTTTAAGATTTTTGCAAAGTTTCATTGAGATCTAAGCCCTTACAAACACCTAAAGCATTTATATGGTAGCTGAGCGGACGGCCAACCTTAACTTCAGAAATTTGTTTGCTTCATGCCATCTGTTTTATCTTTTATTTTTGTATTTGTTGCATGTTGTTTGTTAATAATATTGTCATTTATTTGGGCCCCTTTTGGGCTATTTTCTAACTAGTATTATTATTTATGTTTTGTTTTAGTTAAAAGTGTATTATAATCTATCGTTTTTTCTTCTTTATTCTTCTTCTTCTATGATTGTAAAAAGTTTTTAAGAAAAATGAACCAATTATTCTGCTTTTGGTCCGTTTTTCGGAGTTAAAGCATGAAAAATAATTTAAATATTTATATAGCAGCTGAGCGGAATGGTCCACCTTTACTTCAGAAATGTTGTTGTCAGCGTTAGTGCAAAATTTATCAATGCTTAGTGGTACTGCTGCCATTAAAGAAATCTTGGTAATAAATTACTCAAGAAATTATTTGAAAACAAATTTTTAATAAGACATATACAGGTACTTACCTTAAAACTTATTTATATATTTTAACGATTTTTAGACGTTTACTTTCTGAGTTCCATCCATTTTGACAAAATTACCTTCGCCATGAACGCGGGGTATCTATCTATACTCTATCTGAGTCTATTACTAACTTAAAAAAACAATTATTCATAATGGTGTACTAATCTCTGAAAGGTTAATAAGACCGCATATGCTTTGTTACTTTTCTCACACATATAGCCTTATCCATTGAGAAAAACTGGCACAAATAGATATTAACAGTCCTAATACAGTCATCTCAAGATACGTTCCAAGACCAAACCCTCAACTGCATCCTAATCAGTATGTCACATATGCTTCATTATAACCCGAAGCTAACCGGTGACTGCGGCGCGGGGTATTTCTGGCCGCGCGTGCCACGCGCCCGCGGTAAACATCCGGACTTGGAAAAAACTAAATAATAAACTAAATTTTCGGAAGTAAGAATACTAGGTAAACAATTCGTGACGTAAAAAAATTCAATAACTATTTTATTGAAAAAAAAACTATTAACCATCTAAGCACCTAGTAAAAAAATAGTGGAGGACGCCATAAAAAGCGTCCGGCCACCAGCGACACGCAAAAAGAACCCGGTGAGGCAACTATAAAAAAAACCGGCCAAGTGCGAGTCGGACTCGCGCACGAAGGGTTCCGTACCATTATCTATAATAATACAGATCGCGCCAAACTTTTAGTACGCTCCGAGGTTGCTCTTCTCAAGAACGACCCATACATTTTGTTCCTGCTGATGCGAATCGCCCCGTGTTTAGAGGGGATTAAATTGGTGCGATCTGTACTCGTTAACTTGTAAAGCCCACTTAGCTGTGATAGTTTTCCTTTTAATTTCGTAATGTATACAACTGCCGTGATTTTTTTCACGTCTCCAAATACAACCGTTTCGCTGGCAGGGGGGGGGGGACACTTGACTATAACAAAACTTAACACTTTTAAGCTTAATATTTCGCGAACTGAACACTGGATCGAAAAATAGCTTTCTCACACCCCCAATATTTTTAAATAACCTATTCAACGACACCCCACACTAGGGGATAGACGAGAAAAAAAAACATCCCCACTTTACGTGTAGGGAAGGTACCCTAAAAAAAAATCTTTTTCAAAATTTTACTGTACCACTTTGTCAGCGTGATAAATATGTATATGCCAAATTACAGCTGTCTAGTTCTAATAGTCTCTAAGCTAAGCCGCGGACAGACAGACAGATAGACAGACAGACAGACAGACGGACATGGCGAAACTATAAGGGTTCCTTGTTGTTGACTACGAAACCCTAAAAAAGTAGGAAAGGTTTTGTCAAATTATACATGCGAAATACAAACGAGTAAGGTCCGATCAACCGAGTAGTTACTGAAACTTATAATTGAAATTTAAACGCAAATTATTTCTTGAAAATTCATTTTAGGATTTAGGTTTGGATTCAAACTTATAGGCGCTAATAACTATGGGCGCACTGTTGTCGGTAACCCTATGTATCGAGTTACAAGATGTAACCAATTCGGAGATGTGTATAAAAAATAATAATATCAAAATAAACAGGGTTTGACAGATGTTGGACAGACTTGATTTTTTGCTCAGTGTCTCCTAGGTCTCTATTAGCGCTGAAAAATACACTACGAAAACTGTTTCGGGCTTCGGCCCAGTGTCGCATGACACACAGTACAATTAATCATGTGCCTTTTGCCCTTTTGAATGTCTGGTACCATTTTCGAATGACATTTTGCTAGGAAAGCGTCTTTTGTCTTTTAAATTCACTAACCGTAAAATTGTGAAAACCGGTAGTTAGGTAATAAAAAATGGAGTTATGGTAGGTTGTTTATTAACTACTTATAAAAACCTAACGTAATTTTACAATCTTTCTAAGGTTTTGTAATTTTCCAACTCTGACAATCTTACGTTGACGTCATAACATACAGGCTGGATTTTTAGTTGCTGAAAACCCGAAAACTGGTGATAGTTGTATTATAAAAGGTTACATTAATTTACACAGTCAAAACTATACTGAAAACTCAATAAGTACTCAGAATCAAGATTCAAGGACCTTTTTGTGAAATCCCTTATATATTTTTCGTGTTCCGTACAAACACAAAGCCAGACCCGAGTCAATTATTGTGGGAGATCAACATTATATTTTGCAAAATTAATATAAAGTGTTACCGATACATGATACTGATCACTTACTAAGCCTATAGTATGAATTTTGCGGTATAAATTAATGTCAACTTATATACAAACCACTTCCTACACTTTTTTAGCTCTCGTTCGGCATGCGTTTGAAACGTAACGTGAGATAAGTAACTTCGTTAAACAAAACTATTTCGATACATTTTGGTCAAGTAGGGAAGGACGTACTTTTTCGATGGAAAAGCTGATATTTTTCGTTAGCTTCGTAGTAAAAGTTGGTCAATCATAGAAATTACTAACACCAGTTCTCGGTAAACAAGAAGTAAGAAATGTATTTTGGAGGTAGTCAAAACTGTTTAGATGTCAAATGTAATGTAGTGCGTGTAGTGTGACACCCCAACTGTAATGTAGTGCGTGTAGTGCGACACCCCAACTGTAATGTAGTGCGTGTAGTGCGACACCCCAACTGTAATGTAGTGTGTGTAGTGCGACACCCCAACTTTAATGTAGTGCGTGTAGTGCGACACCCCAACTTTAATGTAGTGCGTGTAGTGCGACACCCCAACTGTAATGTAGTGCGTGTAGTGTGACATCCCAACTGTAATGTAGTGCGTGTAGTGAGACACCCCAACTGTAATGTAGTGCGTGTAGTGCGACACCCCAACTTTAATGTAGTGCGTGTAGTGGGTCACCCCAACTTTAATGTAGTGCGTGTAGTGCGACACCCCAACTGTAATGTAGTGCGTGTAGTGCGACACCCCAACTGTAATGTAGTGTGTGTAGTGCAACACCCCAACTTTAATGTAGTGCGTGTAGTGCGACACCCCAACTGTAATGTAGTGCGTGTAATGCGACACCCCAACTGTAATGTAGTGCGTGTAGTGCGACACCCCAACTGTAATGTAGTGTGTGTAGTGCAACACCCCAACTTTAATGTAGTGCGTGTAGTGCGACACCCCAACTGTAATGTAGTGCGTGTAATGCGACACCCCAACTGTAATGTAGTGCGTGTAGTGCAACACCCCAACTTTAATGTAGTGCGTGTAGTGGGACACCCCAATTTTTGGGTCCAACTAAAACTAGAAGAACATTATTACACTGGAACATATTGTGATGTTTTCATGCATATCAGACGAAATTTACTGTTTGCTCCTTCAAAACAAACGGAAACTTTTTTGTGTTACTTTTTCATCACTTTACAGTATAACTCAAAAACTGCTTTATAGACTTAACATTATTTGTAAGACATAAATAGAGATTACTAGCATATTTTGAATTAATTTACAAACACCATATGGAATGGCAACAACTATAATTACAATTCCTGTTGTTAAATTTCACAAACAACTGTTCAACTGGCAACTATGATAGCGTTAGATACCTTTAAATTTAGCGTTGATCAATGAATAATACTACTTGTCCCATTTTAAAGCAGTTTTATAATTAGCGCTTAGAATTTTGACGCCCGAAAATGCTGCCAAAACTATCCACTTCCTCATATTAGTGACAGGAGAAGTGATACTGGAAGACGTAACTATTTTTAGAGGAAGTTTCCAAAAAAAGATCAAACAAAGTATGAGAATGTTATTCATTTAGCTGGTATTCTTTGTCAGGAAAGGTATAAATTATTTTTGTGTCGGGCTAAGAAATGCGGTTCTCTCAATGTTTCCGATAAGGTACATTTCGGATGTTATGCGGCCTGCGGCTTACAGCTTAAGGCGATTACCATCGCCAAATTAGCAGCTCGATATTTGTCGCTACGAATATCAACGGAAACGACATTGAAATAACGTTCATATCAGCCCGCAATGCAAAGTGGCTGTTACGATGCTCGCTGCGTCCTTGATAGGGCGAAATAGGAGAAAATTATACTTTTCACTTGGACGTGATTACTCGATTGAATAATCTTATGTTTTATAGAATTAAATGAGACTTGAGGATAATTCATGATTTATATAAAAACGGCTCATGTTATGTTTATCTTATGTTTTGTTTAAAGCTATAAGTTTATCTATTTATCAAAGCATAGATGAATTCAATCGGCCAAGCCACTCAGGAGCAGTAGGAAATTTGAGGTCAAAAAACACCATTCAGTAAAAAAAATAACTCATGTAGAAGTTTTGGTGGTATGAAAAAGAAAAATGTTGCATATGTTGTCTAAGAGTTGATTATTCATAATACATTTTTTCATTATTTTTGGTTTGGCCACAAACGAGGAGTAGGCTTTAGAAAGTACCCATTTGGCAATAGTAAGGCCCTTAAGAGTATAGGTGACCCGAGATTAAGCATGTCATTTTACATCAAGTAGAACTCAACTCTGTGACGTTTCTTTATTGTTTAAGGGGCTCCACAATGCTAAACATCAGTTTTGCATTGGATTCAGTTCCTTCAA
This sequence comes from Ypsolopha sequella, assembly GCA_934047225.1. Taxonomy (NCBI): domain Eukaryota; kingdom Metazoa; phylum Arthropoda; class Insecta; order Lepidoptera; family Ypsolophidae; genus Ypsolopha; species Ypsolopha sequella. The sequence continues at coordinate 29,673,829 of OW203987.1, forward strand.
TGTAGATTGTAAAAATTTGACTCGAGACTATTATTAATTACACTTTATAAATAAACATACTTTCAATCTTCTTTTAATTATAATAATTTTAAATAAGCATGAATTTCACGAAAAAAGGCGATTCAGTTTCTATATTTAGAACCGATTGAAACGAAACCAATACACGCAGATACTTACCAAAATAAAACATATATTATTACATAAAAACATTATAGTTAATGTCCTGATGTAGCCGCGATTTCAAAATAACTAAAGTTTTGTGTGCGCGGCATCTGATGAGAGCAGGATAGACAATTAAAAAATAAAAGCGTTAGAGCAGGACTGAATTTTAGCATTGTGTAGCCCCTTAAAATAGCGCGCTCAGAGCCGTGGCTCTTACGACAACCGCAATATCACACGCTCTCGATGAACTGCGTTTTTATTAAATAACTCGGCTTTTGGTTGATATAAAAACACGATTTGTTCAAACTAGTAAGATATCACTCAAAAAATGTTATTAAAAAATAACCAACTAAATCCTGAAATTGATCGAGACACAATCAATATAGTAAAGTCTAAAATCAGTAAAATTGAGGTTTACAACCTATTTTATTCACAATAATTAATTTAATCAATTGACGTAGTCTTTTCAAACTTACTTTATAAATGTTAGGAGAACATACGAGCTATATTTTAGCTCGTAGCTATATTTTTAATGACCGTGGGATTTCTGATTATTTCAACGAAATCATCCAATGTCTGTTATTTCATTTACCTATTTGCCTTAAATTTCCCCTAATACAAGCGAACAGATTTAACTACTACGTTACTACTACTATTTACACGAGCACCGGTCTGTCAGTCCACCAGTACCGGTCTGTCAGTCCACGAGCACCGGTCTGACAGTCCACGAGCACCGGTCTGTCAGTCCACGAGCACCGGCCTGTCAGTCCACGAGCACCGGCCTGTCAGTCCACGAGCGCCAGCCTGTCAGTCCACGAGCACCGGTCTGTCAGTCCACAGACGTTTGTTTTTTTAACGTTCACTTAAACTTACCAGTTGCTGAACAGTGCAGAAAAACACTCTAAGGTAAATATGTATGCAAGTTGGGGCATAAAAATTGTCGGTGAAAAGAGGGCGTATGGGTGTTAGCTGTTCCAATGTAAATTCTTTCTAGGAAACACGTCTGACACAACCTCGGAGATAGAATGTCGACGATATGCATATTTTTTGTACCTTTATCCCATCTAAACATAAAATCTAACAACTCAGAAAGGCCATCAGATCAACAACCTCTCTAACAAGGAGATTTCCACATAATTTTATCTCACTGAATATCAAACGCACCCGATTCTTGCCGTTGCCGTTTCTGCAATACAAAACTTTACCACTTAGACTCAAAGATGAATCTTATTCCAAAGAAATAAATAAGTGTTTCGAACCATAGCGTATTCTAACTGAATCAACCCTAAAATACCGACTGTACTCGTAGAAAACGAAATACAAGCCCGAGGTCGCATTTAGACGCGCAGCTGTGCTGTTTCAGAGATATCGATAGCAAAAAGGACAACACTATCTGAGTAACAGTGCGCAGTAAAGATTTTATTTTGTTTTGCATTACAACTGAAATTCATTTTTATTATTTCAAACGTAAACGCTCTTCCTACTAAGAAATATACAGTTTTGTCACGTTTTGTTGGCTTTATGCTAACAGTTTCACCAAAATAATCGTGAATTTTTAAGGCGGATGCCGTTTAAAGCAAATCTAAAGTCAACAAAAGAAAGCCTGTCAAACGTGTATCGTTCGCAATAGATAGGCTCTGTTTACGTTCTTTCAACGTAAAAGAAATTTCGGTGAAAATGTCATCAAGATAATATAATATTGTTTTTGAATATTAAAACTGTGACTTTATCTAATATTTTGTATATATTCCCGAGGTTGTAATATCAATTTTACATTTAAATATTCGAAAATTTCACGGATGGATTCACTGAAAAAACATACTGTGAAGTAAACTAAGTTTTCTCAGATTGCTTTTGGGCGTTTTGTACATCGTTGTTACTATGAACAAAAAAAAAGGTTATCAATCCAGCCGAATCCATCCGAGCAAATCTTGCGATGCAAATCGGGCATGTACTAAATAAGTATTTACGGCAATAATTTTACGTGCATAGTATTTCAATTGTATACAAGGTGAATTTGTGAACATCGTCCAAATTCATTCTTGAGCCATGGTAAGTGATCAGCATCATGAACCAACGACGGTTTTTGTAAAATTCATAAAATGCAATTTCGACTCCGAAAAAAATTTCACAAAAATTTATCGATTCATGATGCTGTCTGTTCACATACCAAGCCTCCAGTATGAATTAGGACGATGATCAAAAAGTCACCTTGTATAGGTGCTCACTACCAGCTTAACGGTGCAGAAAAACACTGCATGTGATAAAACTTCAATATGCCAGAAACATACCATTTGTGCCCAAAATATCGGCTCACTTCTAATCAAATTTGGACAAAAAATTCGTAGGTGAAATGTAAGTGTGCGCTTGTTGACTTTTCAAACCACAACAACACTCGATTTACTATTATTTCGCCGTTGTGATACCATGCAGCCGATTATGTGTTTCGGGCTCAGAACATATTAATAAGGAATAGAAATGCCATGAAAGCCGTGACTGCTGCGACGCACCGATATGATCAATACAGCAAGACATAACCCGTGGGCCTCTCATTTCTCATCTGAACGCGTTAGAACAAACATATATTATTGTAAAAATGGCAAATTGTTCTAACTCTTCAAATAACGCAAATAAGACATCCAAAATAATTTCATTTCTCTCTTAAGTAATTTAAACACGTATTTACTGTGATATTTACAGAATAAACCTTGCGGTAAATAAAATTTCAACCTTACCATGAAATATTTATTGTTGTAGAAAGTAGCGTTGAAATTAGGCAATATTTTGTACATTACATGTTATAAAGAATGTCACACTTTGAGTTAGAATATTAACGCCGCAATGTATATTTTTTCAAACACTATCAACACGGACCTAACTGTGTCATAGTACGGCTGCTGGTCATGGCTTTTTACACATAATATATGTATAATAGCTTGGCACAGTAACATAACGTGTTTGGTATTTTACATCTAAGCTTCATAGAATAGAAATACGGTGTTATTTTGGCTGTATGAAGACAAGAACAAAAATATTTACAATTTATTTTGCTGCCTTCTATGCCACTTGGAGCAGGAGCATAAGGCTTCTAACAATCTGTACATGTCATCGCTACATCGTAGAATTGGGCATATCACGATCTGCCCAGGCATATAATATTTCTATAAAAACTATGAGGGTCGCTTCGCTCCGCACCGCTCCGCTTATTCACATGTAATCCTAACACACTCTTCCTCACCTCCACTTCGCTTTGCTCGTCGTCGCAGCAATTTTTGACTTTTGATAAAAGATTTTCGATTTCATACTTTACGATCTGCCCAATTCTACAATCTACCCATGACATAAACAACACCGCGATACTGTTTACTTTACGATCTGCCCAATTCTACAATCTACCCATGACATAAACAACACCGCGATACTGTTTACTTTACGATCTGCCCAATTCTACAATCTACCCATGACATAAACAACACCGCGATACTGTTTACTTTACGATCTGCCCAATTCTACAATCTACCCATGACATAAACAACACCGCGATACTGTTTACTTTACGATCTGCCCAATTCTACAATCTACCCATGACATAAACAACACCGCGATACTGTTTACTTTACGATCTGCCCAATTCTACAATCTACCCATGACACAAACAACACCGCGATACTGTTTACTTTACGATCTGCCCAATTCTACAATCTATCCATGACATAAACAACACCGCGATACTGTTTACTTTACGATCTGCCCAATTCTACAATCTACCCATGACATAAACAACACCGCGATACTGTTTACTTTACGATCTGCCCAATTCTACAATCTACCCATGACATAAACAACACCGCGATACTGTTTACTTTACGATCTGCCCAATTCTACAATCTACCCATGACACAAACAACACCGCGATACTGTTTACTTTACGATCTGCCCAATTCTACAATCTATCCATGACATAAACAACACCGCGATACTGTTTACTTTACGATCTGCCCAATTCTACAATCTACCCATGACATAAACAACACCGCGATACTGTTTACTTTACGATCTGCCCAATTCTACAATCTACCCATGACATAAACAACACCGCGAAACTGTTTACTTTACGATCTGCCCAATTCTACAATCTATCCATGACATAAACAACACCGCGATACTGTTTACTTTACGATCTGCCCAATTCTACAATCTACCCATGACATAAACAACACCGCGATACTGTTAACTTTACGATCTGCCCAATTCTACAATCTACCCATGACATAAACAACACCGCGATACTGTTTACTTTACGATCTGCCCAATTCTACAATCTACCCATGACATAAACAACACCGCGATACTGTTTACTTTACGATCTGCCCAATTCTACAATCTACCCATGACATAAACAACACCGCGATACTGTTTACTTTACGATCTGCCCAATTCTACAATCTACCCAAGACATAAACAACACCGCGATACTGTTTACTTTACGATCTGCCCAATTCTACAATCTACCCATGACATAAACAACACCGCGATACTGTTTACTCTACGTGCGGGGATAACAAGTGTACTGCTGTAAGTTTGGAATATCGAATGTTTTAATTTAACAAATGTTTTTCATAAAAAAGAAAACAAATGCATTTAAGTCGGCTGGGTGATAGGATTTAGGTAGAATTATTTACCTTTTGCTTACAGAAGAAATGAAAGAATATAACTTCATTATAAAGAAGTCACTTATCAAGTCATCACGAAAGATGTTTACTGTTATTGAAATGTTAAAAACTCAACTTTCATCTCGTTTTGTTTTTTGCATCGTTGAAAATGTAGTGTAAGCAACTGCACATAAATTAGACAAAACATTCGTAGATTTTTTTGTCACTCGTCAAGCCTCCTGCCAAAAATTTACATTTGAGCCTAGAGCATGACCAACTCCAGTCTATCTAGGATTCGTTTGAAGAAATTCGGACTCTCCTTGTATTGAAAAAAATATATTTGGTTTATTAATCTGTTCTCTAGGGATCTTACGTATAAACAATGTACTAAGATTTATACTTTTGTCAAAAAAAAAATGTTTTTCACCCTCTTTTTTTTTTGGTTTTCAAACGTTCGCTTGAAGAACGCGGTTAAGAGATCAACTTGATTTTTTTTTTCATAAAATAGGTAATAGAAATATGATGGTATATCACCTAAATTCAATATTGTTTTCCCTACAAAATATTTCAGTATTAGCTAAAAACGCACCAATTTGTTGTTTCGCTGCGTGATCACTAGTATTACGCGTCTAAGAAAAAGAGGCCAAAAAGCCAACATATAATCGCCTCTATGAAAAGCAAATAAAGTCTTTGCCATTAGACTTATTGTGCTGGACGGGTAATAAAAAAAGTTGCTAGGGTATGCCATATTCTTAATGACCATTATTATTTGACTGTTTTATGCCAAGCCGGATTGCTAGTTTAGGGCTAGCCTGAATTAAAAAAACTTAATTATCGATAAGGCAACGGATTAGCAACTAACAGTGCTGTATTTCGTAGCTAAGCCCTTAAATTGAATTTCTTGAATGTTGAATAAAAAAGTCTAGAGTACATTCCCCCTAACATTACATCGACAAACATTTCCTAAAGAGGATAATAAATATTTGCACGCAGATTAATGGCAGATGCGTCGTGGGCGGTCTTCTTTTTATCTTCAGTCTTGCTTACTACAAACAAACAGAAAAAACGTCTTGAGATTTCTTGGTAATGTTGCTTATATATTTATAGCTACATAACAGCGCTTTTCTATGTACTTCGGAATGTAAGAGTATTGTAATATACTTCTATATAGGGCGTGATCTCATACTTGTTTAGGTAAATCTATGTGCGTCATAATATGATGCAGTTGTATCGAATGTGTCGCAACTCGCGCCTCTGACAGAATAAAATGTCACAGTTTGGTTGGGCATTTTGCTGAGGCCTCAGACCTATTTGTTTGCTGCATCTTTTAAACTGCCTCAAAATGTGCTGTTTTTGGTCTATCAAACTGTTTATTTTTTGAGTGTATTTGTTTTTTTTTCTGTGTTTATGTGTAAACGTCTTTTCTTTCTTTCATCAAAAAATAAACCAGCCAAGTGCGAAAAGGACTCATGCCCTGAGGGTTCTGCATAAAGCGTTTAAACACGATGTTATTCTACTTGCAGTACGAGTTAACTGTACAACTTTACTTGACACTTACGATCTATGAAACTCTACGTATCCAATAATTTTATAATTTTTACCCAAACGTCTGCTATGAGACCAACTTATGAACGGAATTTCAAGGTTCTAAGTCAAAGTGCTCTACTATAGGTTGTTCGGGCCAATACTTGTCACCAAACACCATCCATTGACGTCACAGCGGCGGCGTGTACCGTGTCGCTGTCGATCAGTGTGCATTCGGACAGCAGTCGAGTACATTCATATCATTAAATTAGTGAACACAAAACAAAAACATTTTATCATTTACTCTTTCTACCCAATAACTGCAGCTATCACCAGACAAGGTATTTATGGTAATCCAATCTGCATGTAATTAATGACATAAAGCGCAATTACTCTTTTTCCCGTTGAGTTAGATATTTTAAAAGCAAGCTATAGGTAGTTGTGGAGGTATGTTTCAACTTGATAATAATTCTCACGGGGGCCGAGAAAAGGGGTCTTGTCAGACGGATAGAGAGACAAAAGTGATCCTAGAAGGGTTCCATTTTTATTTTGAGGTACAGAACCCTAAAAAATATTATTAATTTGGATTTGAAGGTATTTGTTTTGTATTTGGTATTTTAGATTTGAAACTACTGTAGGTTTAATTCATAATTAATTATTTAAAACGGATACATTTACATGAATTATCTCGCGATACGCGACATGTTTCGAATTGTTTCATAATTGCAGTGACTATACGTCCACTGAAGACAGACACTCGCTCGCTTGAGAACAAATTCGGAAAGAATTCAAAACATCTCGGATATGGCGAGATAATTCATGTAAGTCTATTCGTTTAAAGTTAATAATACTGTACTTATTTGGTATTATTTAAGTAACCGCCTCCTCTGATGAATATACCGAGAGTGGATAGGTATCTTAAAATAAAGCCACATAATCTATTGACCATACTGAACAAATTTCCAAAAACAAGTTAAAAAAAATGATCTCCTTTCCGTACTAACTTTGAGAAACTGAAATTTTTGTATGGGCAAGTGATTTTTTATTTCTTATTTGCACGCGTATGTGTCCTTATGAAGTCGGCATTATGAGGTCGCACGGGATGAAAACTATGGAGTGGCAGCGCATGCTACGGCGTAGCACAAACGGGATGCGTGCACGCCGTTGCTACGACGTAGTGGGTCCACAAAGCGGGAAAATTATGAGGCCGGGTTGTAGCACTTACTACGCTGCTATAACAAAAAGAAGACGCAAATGTGTCAGCATAAAAATATGTGTATTTGTATTATTTTGATAATGTTATTTCCTTGTGAAAATATTACAACTTGAGATAATGTTTATATAAAATAATACCTTGACTGACTGACTGACTATCCATCAACGCTTAGACCAGGGATGGGCAAACTATGGCCCGCGGGCCATCTCCAGCCCGCAAAAGGTTACAATCTGGCCCATGACCATCGACGCAGAAGTTGATAACAAAATAACTTAAAACAAACTTAAATAGACTTGCTTAGATTGTTCTATGTTCGAGATGTTCCTATTTTAAAGATTACCTGCAGTAAATATATATGTCCCTATCTCATAGTGTTGCTGATTTGAATATCTACAAGTTCATAATCATTAAATTTTTCATAAATAAGAGATCTTCCAATGTTGTTGAAACCCGTGAGTCATTAAATAACTTTATTTCGGAAAATATAAAATTTTTATTTTTAATATAGAATTTTGTTATGTTTAAAAATTCAAAAACATGGCCCCCCATTAATAGTATATTACGATACGAGAGCGATGAAACGTTTTCTGACGAGTGTGAGTTTGCGGCACGAGCCGAAGACGAGTGCTGCAATCACACGAGTCAAGAAAAAGTTTCTCGCACGAGTTTCGTATAATTTTTTAGAGCACAAGTGCGGAAAATGCCGACTTTACCCACGCGCAGCATGCGTAAAGCGGTCATTTTACGCACAGTGTGCTATAAATACTGTTTATAAATATTGACCCACGCAGAAAAAAGTTTGCCCATCCTTGGCCTGGACTAACGACTGGACCTAGGAACATGAAATTTGGACTGTAGGGCCCTTATGACGTAAACATCTACTAAGATGAGATAATAGGGTATTCCTACGGGTTCCAGAGAAACGGGATCCACCTGATAAGTGTTGCGGGACGGCCGCTACTACTTATGTATTCGGGCCCGCGATAGAGAGAGGTATGGGTTCAAGTCCTGTCTCAGATTATATTTCCTCACAGAATTTTTGTGAATTGATTTCACTATCTTGTAAATGTCCTTTTATAATATTTAGAGTTTCTCAAGCGGTGAAATTATCTATTAAATCAATGTATTTTATTTTTATTACAAATCAATACAAATATATATAAATAACATAGGCAATCCCATTGCCGGTTCACATTATTTTGTGTAGAAATTGAAAACTTTTTGTGTTACATATTTAAACAAAAATATTTACGTAAATTCTGCACCAAAATTGTGGCTCTTTTCAAATAATGATGGCGAGTACGCGATAAACCAACGACAGAATACGAAATGCCCCATTAGGCAATTGTTTTCACGGTTTTATTCAAATTAATCGCTTTTTTATGGACGTGTTGAAAAACTGGCCGGATTATATTTTTAATCAGCTGTACGCGTTTTAAGGGGAATTAGGTTTTTAGTGGCCCGTTTTTATTGCAAATTGTAGCCATGCCCCGCTGGCGTAGCTGATTTTATTATAACTTCTGAATCGGTTTTAGCCCCCGAAGCAAACAGAAGGGTGTTATAAGTTTACATGTGTGTATGTGTGTCTGTCTGTAGCATCTTAGCTCTCAAACGGATTAAACAATTTTAATTTGGTTTTATTTGCTTCAAAAGAGTTCTTACCTTTTAGCTTTTGCCCGTGGCTTTGTCCACGTTTGTTTAGTTTTTACGTAGCCCTATCAAAACGAGTTGTTATTAATTATTACGTCTTCAGGGAACGGCCGGTCCCTTATGTCCTTAGGAAACTGCTCGTCCATAGGGAATACACTCTACATGGCTAAGTAAAAAGTCGGAACTATTAAAACAATGGAAGGGTTTAAAAATCTATTGAATGTAATAAATCGCTATGTCCCTAGGGAAATGCCCATCCCTAGGGAACAAACTAAAGCCTTTAAGACCCACCGATAATATAGCTTCCTACTAAAGAAATAATTTTCAGGGTCGAATGTGTAGTTCCAGAGATTAACTCCCTGCCAGTCCTCTATGTCCCCAGGGAGCTGCCCATCAGGGGTATTTTAATTTTTAAATTTATACTGTTTAATATGTGTACAAAGTGTCAGCGTTACTCTATCGTTACTCTTTATATGAAATGTCATGTCTTGTGATGGTGGGTGACGTACTGAGATAGAAAGAGTCGTATCGAGATTCACGAAAAGATGTTTCGATAAATCATCTGGTATTGTAGTCGGTAGTGGTTTGATACTTGGCTATGCCAAATGTGTCGTTCACTATTCTAAAATTTCACGTATATTCTGCGATACACGATACAGCCCGGTGCGGAGTGGGAGGAGCGTAATGCATTCAGCATTCATTTTGTTGCTGCGCTTAATACGTTAAATTTGTTGTATTTTTTTTTAGGTTTACAGCTTTTAATGTTTGCTCTTAATGGTTTGTTTTCTTTTCTGCCAATCTATCCTTCAAATTTTATCTTTGTCATATTTTTTTAGCCTTGGTTTCTTAAAAACGCTGGACATTATGGCCGTCAACCGTGGCTGCCTCCTAACCGTCCACAGCTATTCACAGCGGCCGGCGCGACCTCGGTTCAGTCTTGCATTGCACATTTGACATAGATAACTATTGGATATAATAGAGTATTTTGTTACTCCTGTTGATGAAAAGAAGGAGCATGATTTGATCCTGCAAAATGCAAAAGCATAGAAAAAAAAAATTTCGAGTTTTTAGGGTTTCATGCCTCAAAATGGAGAAACGAAACCCTTAAAGGTTCACTTTGTTATCGGTCTGTCCATCTGTTAAGACTCTTTTGCTCGGGCCCCGTATGAGATATCAAGTTGAAACTAATACCAACTTCAAAAATCTACAGCACCATGCTGCTGTACAAAAGTCAGGCTTCTAACTCGACGCGAAAATTTTATTACAATTTACAATATTTTCATACAAATTTGCTCACCATAAAAACCTATAGGGGAAATGTCATTGACATAAACAGCTAACATGTTGGAAAAAATCTGAAAGTTACTTACATTTAGTTATTTAAGAAATTATTTTGAGTTAATTAGAAATTATATTTAAGTTAATTAGACCCCTTAGGTACATATATCTTAAATGTCAAGTTAAGTTGGTAATTAATAAATGCAAGTGAAATATGTAATATATTGGAAACGATATTATACGAAACCATCAGAGCCCGATTCCTACCCGCACTTGACCGGTCTTTTCATTGAAAACCAACCAGTGGTTAAAACCAAATCTAGGTTTGTTTAGTCATAGTTTGATTTCATTAATTTGAATTTCAGCTATTAACTGACAACTAAAATATCACTAATCAAAAGCCAAATCGCAAAGTAGTTCGGCCTTTGAGTCAGACCGCTTGTCAAACCCAAACCTGAGGATTGACAAGGCAAACCTAGGAGCGCCTCAGCTTCGGGCTTTGACTATTACATACACACAAAATGTAGTAGATCAGAGTAAGTTATTTACAGAAGTCTCTGTAAACATGGCTATTTTGCGGTAACAATATTGGGGCGTTTCGGAACGCTTCAACTAGGTTATACTCGTGCAGTTTGGAATAGTGCCATACAAGCCACGCTAATGAGAACTATTAAGAGCAAATAAAACCTAGTTATATGCTACTAAGAAATTGTTTCATCATTTCGCTAAGTTCTCTTACAAAAGTTAGACTAAAATAATTTTCATTTCTGAAATAGTAATATAAATATATTTATTTTTGGAATCTAGATAATAATGTTATGTTTTCAATTATTTGTATGAACATATACCTATTATTATTATAATTTATGTATTTATTTATTATCTTTAAATAACCTTTAATTACTTTAGTAACTTCCTAATGTTAGAAATTTTGTTTTTGTTTTTAAATTTAATATTGCCACCGGCTCTTAGCAAATCGGTTTTGGAAACGGGCCTTACCTGAAAATCAGTGCAGTGGCTTACCTGTGCATTATGCTGAGTTGAGGACCTTTTCCACTTTTACATTATTTATTAGTTTTAGTTGTGTTTTTTTTTTCTTTTTTAGTTGTAAAATATGTATTTTTTCTTTTATTTGTTGTGTAATGCTGTGGAAATGGAATAAAGAAGTTATCTATATATCTATTTATATCAGCTACACTTATTAAAGTTCGGTTTTAATGATATATAATTAAATAATCTTTGTCATTAGGTAATAGTATTACATATTAAATAATACGGGGAAATACTTAATTATTATTTTGTAATATACAACGTGTAACAGAAAGGTGTAACCATATTCGATGAGCTTGTTCAGTCAATGGTATAGAATAACTTTTACCATGGAACAAAACCTTGTACTTCAAAAAAAAAATACTGTTTCATAAAAAAATGCAATGCCGCTCGGCCGAAATGTATGAAAGGGCAGATTTTTTTTTGAGATTTCGGGGTTGGCTCCATAGTAAAAGTTGTTCTATACCATTGACTGAATAACCTCTTCAAATATGTTTAAACCTTTCTGTTACACGTTGTAGATCGGAGCCATGATCTTAATAACTGTGTTTCGTTATTTAGTGACAATGAGAAATAAGAGGATTAAATTATGCATAAAAAACGCTTTTTTTTATATTCTTTCACGGCTGAACCTTAAAAACAAGCACTCAACATGATCGTATTTTCCCATCTAATCTACAACGAGGGTAGTTAAGCGGCAGCCGCACCAAATTACAAACATATAAATCTTTATTATCTCATTACTCGACGCAAAATTTTTCGGCTATAAATCTGCAAAGCGTAGCGTCTTAACGGAACATTTTGAAGTGTAAACCAAACTTATTTATTCCCGAATACCACTTTCAAGTAGTCCTTAAATTCATTAGTATTAAAGCTCAAAATGTAAAAGCAAGATAAACGATAAAGATTTTAAAGTAATCTTCGTGCTTGAAGTTTAGAACAATAATTCCACGCGTCAGTTGTTTCAGATTTTAACTTTTAAATGGGTTGTTTAGTTGTTTATTTGGTTGGTTATTATTTTTGCCTTTTTAATGCAAACAATAATGACAGGCGGGTAACGTCTCAAGTTGTTACATACCTATTCGGGCGCCTAGGCTTAATCTACCTAAATTTTCATTTTTTTGCAAATCAAACAGAAACCAATATAGTACGATATAAAAAATGAAAAAATATATTGTTATTTTTTATTTGGAAATAAAATTAAGGCATGTTTTTCACTTCATTTTGGAAACTTTTTTTTGTTATTTATCTCTTTAAAAAATTAACAAGGTACCTAATTGCATTTTACTTGAGCAATCAAAAAAATAATACATCTTATTTTTCTTATTTTTATTCATTGAATGAAGAAAACTTGCAAATAGTAAAAATATACAACGTGTAACAGAAAGGTGTAACCATATTTTGAAGAGCTTGTTCAGTCAATGGTATAGAACAACGTTTACTATGGAACAAACCCTGTATCTCGAAAAATAAATTAACTGTTTCATAGAAAAAATGAAATGCCGCTCGACCGAAATGTATGGAAAAGTAGATTTTTTTTTTGAGATTTCAGGATTGGCTCCATAGTAAAAGTTGTTCAATATTATTGACTGAATAAGCTCTTCAAATATGGTTACACCTTTCTGTTATTTAACTAATTTGCTTTCGTAAAAGAGCCATTAAAATTTTGTCCATACATGTGTAAAAAATATCTCATATAAATTCTTGGGCGACTTGTAAAACTCAGATAACTTTTAATTTTGGCAGCTCAAATTAGGCAAGTTTTTTCACTTTATCGAGGTTCAACTCAACCAACTTATTTGTTGATTGTGATTGTAATCAGCACGAAATTCAGTTAACAAATGATTTTCGTTGTTTTACAGAATATTTTAATAATTGAGATTTGAAGACCGTTATTTATATGTTATCTTAATTATTAGTTCTAGAATCAGTCTAGAAAAACAAAGAAAGAAAAACGACCCGTTAGAGATAAACCAAAAACTCTTAGAATACTTAAGAAATAAAAGATTCCAAAGTTACAAACTTCTTACAAAATGGGCTTATCTTGTGTGATTACCGACGCAGTCGAAGCAAATATACGACCTAAAAATATACGACCTACAAATATACGACCTACAAATATACGACCTACAAATATACGACCCACAAATTAGTCAAACGTTGTTAAAACTTTCAAAACAACAGATTAAGTTTTCGTTTGTTTGAACGATAAAACTGTAATTGATTCAATTTTCTTTATCACTTGAGGAAATCTGTAGGTTACATTTGATGAATGGAAAACTTTTTGATCTAGACACATGGCAGTGTTTCCAGTCTAGTCCGGTTAAGGTACACTGATTACACCAAAAAGATACAAACTGTCGATATTATTACAAAAATATAGTGTCTATACAATAAGTGATGGCAAAAACATGACAAGATCTATTGGTTATTTTATTTCACAGATATCAGTAGATTTGCCTAATTACTCTAACTGTTCGTGTTCAGGTATTTCCACGTTTCCTTACACTTATTTTACCGACTTATACACAAAAACTGTAGTACGACACACGTGCTCATATTTTTCAAGCACACTAATAGAGCACACGTAAAAAGAAGCATCCTCAACGGCGCATCAAACTGTAGCTACGGAGCATCTCTATTGACATCGATATTGGGTCTCTTATAAGTCCTATTTTTACCATATCTCTTGATATATGTGATGGTACCTATACTAACGAGTATATTAATTTCCGTCGTGTAGTCAGAGGTGCTTCCGTGAAGTGCGAGTCCCAGTCTACAGGCGTTAAACCCACGTTTCAGCGTGATGGGTAGTGTAGTGTGCCCTGTAGCTTTCATTTGGGCATAAATACAGATCCTTATGGCCCTGTTATTCCAAAATGAGCGTTTTGTTAATAAAATTCATATTGTCAGTTCAATATCTCATTAAAAATACAAACAAGATATATCTTACAAAAGAGGATATACCCTAAAAATATACCCTTATTATTGAAATTATTATTAAATACAACTAAATCTAAAAGCGTAATTGAGTTAACTTCGCTCAATAGACAAAAATCGCAAAGTAAGCTCCTTAAGAGGCCGGCGCAGTAATCCTTCTTCATACAAACGAAATGCCAAATTCATAAATAAACGAAATAACAAAACGCTAATAAATTTCATATTGTCAGTTCAATATCTCATTAAAAATACAACCAAGATATATCTTACAAAAGAGGATATACCCTAAAAATATACCCTTATTATTGAAATTATTATTAAATACAGCTATATCTAAAAACGTAATTGAGTTAACTTCGCTCAATAGACAAAAATCGCAAAGTAAGCTCCTTAAGAGGCCGGCGCAGTAATCCTTGTTCATACAAACGAAATGCCAAATTCATTTGTAAATCATAGATATTCTTAGGACAGTGTGTAATTATTCCGATTGGATATCAGAATATCAAGGTTCCCAAATCTATATTTTGAAAGGACACTGATTTAAAGACAACACTATTATCTATTTCAAATTTCCATAAAAAGCTTATTTCTCTCATATTTCATATTTAAATCAGCGTTCTTACTTAATATATATTTGGGAACCTAGATATTATGTAATGCAATCGGAATAAATACACACCACCTAAGTAATATCTATGATTTACAAACGGTTTTGGTATTTCGTTTGTATGAAATAGGATTACTGCACCGGCCTCTTAAAGTGCGAATAAATGTGTGTATAGCAAAGATGTTTAACCGAGAGAATTGAAACGTCTTCTGAATTGTCTTTAAACATAAGCAAAGATATATTTTATAGAACCAATTTTATTTACTTATCAATATTTTTTCACAAGTTCCCACAAAGCCTCGGAAATTCACTGAATATACCGTAGCGCACGAAGCGAGCGTTAATGTAGACTTTCTAACAATATTCTTGAGTTTAAAAATGACTAAATAGGATTGTTGTGTCAAATGGGCAGGGCTTTAACGTGTTTGCAAAGCACGTATTTGAACAGAAAAATAATGAGATTTGAACCCGTAACCTCCCGATAAGTACACGAGACGTTCGAACTACTAGATCACAGGGGTGGTAGGGTATGTAAAAAATGTCTCATATTCAGGTAGCTTAGTAGAATATAACGTCAGCTGGTGGAAAAAGCACCAAATTTGGAGTGAAAGTAACTTAGTGTGTACTAATAAATGTGAACCTCCGTAATTTTTGGATGTACGGCACTTAAATCTAAAATGTCTGACAAATACGACAAAATAGCACATTTTATACAATCTTTTTTACTGTTAATCTTCAGTTATAGCTTATTAAAAAAGATAAAATAAATTTTGAAGAGAAAAATTATTATGTAATACATGTATTTATTTATGTTAATTTAGACTATTTATTTACAGTTATGTTTATGTATTTTTTACTAAGTATGTCTGTCTATGGTAAAACAATTTGGTATATGTCTTGTAATGTTATGTATTAAAAAATGTTGTATTTTGTATTATACTATTATTTATTTTAATAAATATATAATATGCCTCTATTAGCTTTTTATTTAGATTTATTATCATTTACATTATTTCATTAATATATCTTATTTTCACCCTTAGGTTGCCAGGAAGATATTGCTACGAGCAATAAGTGCCGCCTTGCACACAATGTTTCTTATTATAATTAAGTAGTTTAATTAATATTTTTCTTAGTTTAATAGTTCTTATGTAAATGGGCGAATATAAAAAAATAATCACAAAAAATGTCCCGTCAGGCTTCTAGGATAACTACCGTAAGGCACTTATACCAAATTTGATGTTTTTATCCAAAAGGTAACGGTTACCTTAATATACCGCTTATAAAAAGCCACTTGACTAGTAAGGGCCCCTCAAAACTATTTTTTTTTTTCACTTTATGTTTTAATGTTTATGTCACATTTTCAACCAAAATCTCCAATTCATCATTTATTTATTTTATTACAATTTGTGACATCAAAACATATTACCATAAGCTACACAATAGAGCACGATCCAATAAAAGACAAACACTGCATGCAAGTACAAACACCTGCGAGAGGGTTGTCGATGGCGGACAAAAGCCGGGACCATGTAATGATTTGATCTGGATAACTGATTTTGTGGCCTAATGTCTGTTTCAGAACCAGTCAGAGGAAGCCAATGTTTGTGTTTTGCAAACTAAAGCATAGGGAATTCTAATTTTGAAATATTCAAAGTACAGGCTTAAATAGAGTCATTATGGTTTCATCCAAAGGAGTGCTTTGGGTTTTGGACATGTAGAGAATGTATGGTGCGCAAATAGAGCTCGACCAAGCTACCCTAGATGGACGTAAGCTGACCGAATTGGCGACATATTGAAGAAGGGCAATGGCAAAACTACCCAGAATAGAAGAGCTTGTATGACTACATTGATGGATGTGGAAGAGGCGAAAGAGGTGTGTCAGGATCGTGGCAGATAGAAATCTGTAGTCTCTGCCTATGTACCATGTACGTTTGTATGATTTCAGCCATTCTGACGTAAAATAATTCACCTATACGTTTGGATTTTCAGCACGATTATGATTTTGTTCATTTGCATTTGGTTCGATCAGTAAGTAATCTAGTTCAAAATCTGCTACAAAAAAGCTTTTCAACGATAAAATATAAAAAATCATACACTGTGAATGGGTTCAGGCAATTCGGATATTTATATCCCAGTTTCATCATATCGAAAGATGGGGTGAGACTTGAGACCTATAGAAAGCGTGATTTTTTTTTTTGTAATTAAATTGCTGGCCACCATTCGACAGTAAAAATTTTAATTCAAAATGATGTTAATATAAAATTTCTCGTTCTTTACCTGAATATTGACGTTATTATTATGATCATATTTACCTATATGCTAGACAAGTATATAAGCTCCAACCATCCTAGTTACGTTGTCGATGGACACACCGTCGTATCTATTTAAATGACAAATATTTTTAAGGCGACGCCGTGAAGAATTGCCACGTTTTGGAGACGTTTTACTACGATTAGTAAGAAGTTACTAGTTTGATAAATAAGTATAATATTTTCGACACCTTTTTCTAGATTTCTGTAACTCAAAAACGCGATTAACAATCTATCACTCGATAGAAATAATGATTAAAATGAGGTCTTGAAGACATACGCTTTTTCATAGTTTGAAAATAATTATCATGTACAGACCCCAAACATATTTTATTGGATTTTAACAACATCTACATTGTTTCATTTTAGTTTTTTATATCAATAAAAAATCATTTTTTTTGTCTTTCTCCCTGAATCGGTCCCTCTCGCACTGCGCGTTTTTCCGCTTGGATTGACACGGCCCGTTGAAAACTCGAAGCCTTACCACAAGTAATTTATCTAACTATCGTGCTTCCCTTTCCAGAAACATTTTGCCTAAAATTAAATCACAAAACAAATCTTGTAACATTAATTTTCGTCCTCAGCACATCAACTGAAAATTCATGACTTTGACGTATATTATGAATCGCACAGGACATACCGAATCTGTCTCTGCCAAATGGGTCCTAAATTCACAAAGCTGGCGCAAACTCGCAATCCATGGATGTCGACCACAGCGTGTTATTTCGACCCTGTCAGTAATAAAATTGCGATAACGCATCGATGGATCACGCCGCGTCCATTGCTGACTGTGGCATGATGATTTGGCTGAGTAATTGAGTTATGATTTCAGTTTTCATTCATCATAAAAATGTTTGAAATAGTCGTATGAACGACAAGTTACGTACAGTACGTACAAGTTAAAATTTTTAAATTTCAAAGTTGGAATAAAAAGGAATTAAGGGGCTTCAGAAGCAAAACTGCCTTAAGAAACGTTTTTGAATTGCTTTAAACTTTCTATACGAATAGCACAAAACCTCGAAAAAAGTATATGAGATTTATTGACCCATGTTCCGTTATTGTGATGTTTTAAAACCTTTAAAGCTCTAACCTACAACGAGTAAATAAATACCTTTCAAATGCTTTAAAATGATTTAAAAAACTGATAAAATGTTTTAACCTTTTAAATTCAAAAGTGTCAAGGTTAAATCTTAAACACGGACACGAGCAATACAAAAATCTAGCATAATGATGTTTAAAACTTTTAAATATCAATTGTTACATATGTGAAAAGTATTGTTTTCTCTATTTTGAGGTACTCGGTGGCGCAGCGATCATCGTATCAGTCACTTTGCAATGCACACTGATATGAACGTTATTCCTACTTTGTTTCTGTTGATATTTCTACCGATACATTTCGAGCAGCTAATTTAGCTTACTGAAGCCTGTTAATAACTTTACGCCGAGTTTATTTTTAGCTTTTCCCGACTTAAATGAACAAACGTAAAAACAAACATCATGCCTTACTTGAGACGGAATGGTTTGTGTTTTGATTTAAACTATGGATTGTTTGTTTCTAAACAACACCACCTCTTACTAAAAATGCTCCGTTTCGTCGAGAAAAAAAGCTTCAAATAATTTGGGTAAGTGGGAGTTGGACTCGCGCACAAAGGGTTCTGTACCACCACAAAATATAGGTACGGAGCCCTAAAAATATTATGGTAAATAACAACAATGACATAGCAACATTATAACGACAAAAACAAGCCACTAAATCGGTAGCACCTGGCAAAAAAATCGCAGCTTCCACTGAGTACAGAACTCTTATCTTTTCCTGTTATTTTTTGTTTTTCTTGTTTCGAAGATAAGGGCCATGATAACGTTAAAAATGCTACTTTTTAATTTTTTTTTTGTATAGGGACACCCTTGGGTTTTAATTTTATTATTTGCTTTGATATTTAAAAAACGTATTTTGTGAAAATTTCAACTACCTACCTATAACAGCTGAAGCTGTAGACCCCCTGTGCTGTGACAGAAGGACAGACAGACAGACAGCCTCACGGACGGATAGACAGACAGACAACGGAGACTAAGTTAAGGGCCCCGTTTGGCACCCTTCGGGTACGGAATCCTAAAAAACTTCAAAAATAAAAAACAACTAGTGTGTGGTAGTACATAAAACCTCAAGTTACAGGTGTGTTTTCATTTAAGCTCATATAGAAAAGCAAGCAGGACGCCAGCCTCTAATCTTGAGACCTGGGCTCCAATCCTGCCAAAAAAACACGCACCAAAGAGCTTTTTGGAAAAATTGTGCATTGTATCTTTATATTAACCAACCACCTGTGAGCTGTGAAGAAAAACACTCTAGCTAGGGTAAACTTGCATGCTCTAAAAAGCGTGTATTTTTCAAAGATTTCAAAAGTAAAGATAAGCCCTTACCGTACTATGATAACACCAAAATGTTTCCACCTTTAAATAGGTGACGCTCACACGTTTGTAATCAGTGCTCATCTGAACACAGTGATAGTTGGACGCCTTAAGTGAATATAAAGTTAATCATTTTAACAACTTTAGTGGTGTGATCAGTTTGCTGACCGTAGGTAGACAGATTGCGCACTCATATGTGTGCACGCGTCGGCATTATGTTAACGCACGAATTCAAAAACAATGCAATAGATTTTAGGTGCCAGGGCTCATCTAAACTGTTGAAATCTTTGGTATTTTAGCCCGAAGTGCGGTGAATAAACTCACACCTCATCACATTTTGAATTCTTTTTAGAGGGTGTGTAGGTATAGTACAACTTGACTGTTCCAGTACCAGTCTACGGAATACCTCTGATGCCCCATCGAGGATATTGTCGTGATAAATTTTTTTTTTTTATACAAACTCTAAGATTAAAATTAAAAAAATCGTACACTGGCGATCATTCATTTAAACTCGGACGCGTCAATCCTCATGAATATATGAATAAATCGGCATACGTTCGGCCACACGTGATTTATTCATGAAAACTGATTGAACCGTACGCAAATCGAAGTGTCAGTTTGTACGTTTGTTTTACGTTAACTATTGGGTTTTGAATTTCGAATCGCTAATTAGTGTTGCCGTTGGTTTTTAACCGATAGATGAAATATTAGTAATTAACTGTGATTAGTTTTGACTATATTTGTTTACTAGCTTAGTGGAAAAATTTTATAATTTGTACCTGCTATATTAAAAGGCTTTTGCACGTTTCTAAGTTTTGATAATATACGTAATAATTAATCTTTATAGATAAAAATACAATAAATTCAAACAATATAAACTTTCGGACGATAAAATAGCGTGAAATCTTTGAAGTTTTACGGTACCTACCCCAATTAGCTTAATGCGTGAAATGTAACTTTGACCCGTTAATTTGTATTTTAATCTTCAAATTGTCATATTTAGAGAAAAAAAAAATGTTTTCAAATTCATTCATCCATCCATCTATCAGCCTTGTTCGTCCACTGCTGGAAATTAGCCTTTCCAGGACCTTGCCACTCCCGGTGGTCATCCTGGAAGAATTGCCCATACTCACACACACTGGGCAGGTGGGTTGGTGAGCGCGGTGCCGGAACCCTCTCACCAGTGACGCGGCTGCCCGTCACCAGTCTGTTCCATATAAGGCCCGGCTATTATGGATGGACATATACCGTCATCCATCGGTCCCAGGCATGGTGGGCCTCTTAGTTTTTTGCCTGTGAGCTGTCCTCTTACTCTCGCCCGAATTACTTCGAGGGGGTCTCCAAGTAAGATGGTGGTACCTCCACAGTCGAGCCCAGCATCAGCTCTACCACCTTAGATGTCGTATATATCCGCTCATATTACAACCCGTCATGTTATGTTGTGGCAGATATGATTGCGAAAACTTTATTTGGAAAAAGTGTGCATTTTTAGTAAATAATCCGTATTATGGCGCAAACACAGTCCTATTACGCGATTATACGATTTTTTTTTTTCTGTTAAAACTATCGGGTTGCCTCGATCCACTTCGCTTAGCTCGGCTTTCCAACACGACCCCCCCCCCCCCCTCACTGCGCTGAGCTTTGTTCTTCGTCGCATCTATTTTTGACTTTTTGTTAAAAGACTTTCGTAATAGTTTTAATCTTGCTTGCCTGTTAAAATTCAAATTCATACAAAAGTATTATCTTTAAAAAATAGTACGTATATATGACCTGCCAATTATAAAGCAGGTTGGCTTATCATCAATTCGCCATCAGACAACGAATGACGTGTCGTAACATGCAGTGTTATCAGTAAATGAAATGTCAGGCGCAAACTTTACTACTTGCTTGTTTTATTCGATTTTTATTTTGTCAATTTCAGTGGTCTGGTGAAGTAGCCCTATTTTTAATTATGTAGAACTTTTACAAATGTTTCACGAAATAAAGTCAAATGAAATGCGCAAAATGATTTTATATACTCCCATACAACAATACGATAGTTACAATATCAATAGCGGTTTTAAAAGTACCTACATTGTTTACCCGATGTTATAAATTACATTATAACACTGCTAGAGAGCCAATCAACAACAGTGGAAAGAATTTCCTTATTTATTAAGCCACACCCCTTTATCCTTGTGACTTCTGATTGGCAGTAAGGCAAATTACCAGATGACACACCTGAGGGTCATGAACGAGTGTTCTTCTTCTCAGTTTCCTTAAATAATTTATTTATAAATATTATAAATAATGTCACGCGAAGACGAAATTTTTCATGGTCGTAGATAAAGTGTTGTTTGATATATTCTGTGTGTGCAAATGAATTCGGCACGAAGCCGAATACTGTCGATAATTAAAAGACACTTTCACGCGAGCAAAGCCGCAAGCAAAAGCTAGCATGTTCTAAAGTTGAAACATTTCCTTGTTGTTATGAAAATTACAAATCTCCGTTATCGTTTGTGATTGGTTTTCTAGCGGTGTTTTAATAAATTTGGCCAATTACCGCGCAGAATTACGGTTTTATAATGTAAATGTAATATTATAAAACCGTTTTTTATGTTGCGTTTACTTTATTATAATAGATATATATATATAATATTATATTTTTCCTTTTGCCGAAAATTAATTGCATAATGAACTATGAACTTGTCATGTACCTAATTATTATCCACCTATAGTATAAATAAAGCCTAGTATAACAAAGTACTAGACCTCTGCAAAAATTAATAAAAAGCTATATTTCGATGTATATATAATTACCTAGGTTGTATATCAGAATAAGTGTATCAACAACTTTGAAGAACAAACAACATCGCGATGTAGACAACCCGTGGCGCCATCTGTTGTGCACTTAACAAGACAAGACAAATGCTCTTTATTGTGCACCATATAAAAGAAAACTTAAAGTAGAAAAACAAGATACAGATAGTTATTATAAGAGTGCATTACAAACTTGCAATGAATCAGAAACAAATTTCGGGCAAGGATTTAAACCTGCGACCTCCTGCTTACATGACAGGCGCGCTGCCGACTGCACTACCGAGGTTCGTATCTGGAACGACGAATTTTTCCATCATCCTGTACATCGAATTTTTTTATAACTGTCCTATACCAGCTTGTAATGCACATACTGAACGCTCAACGCTGAACGAAGGCGTTATGTGATTTCACGCATTGCTCATTCTGAACAGAAGGCGCTGTCGTCGCAACAATACCTGTTGCATCAGACCGTTAAGAAATTCATAGTTCTTATTGACTTAAATAAGTTTTTATTGCAAAATCCATCGCTTTGAATACTCTAATTATTATTAGAGTGCATTACAAACAATTTAAAAGCACAAATATTGTGAAAAATTTCGTCGTTCCGCGCCTGTCCTGTAACCAGGAGGTCGCAGGTTCAAATTCTGGCCAGCGCAATTCTTTTAAAATATTTTGCTTTAATATATTTTACTTTGTTATGCTTTCTGATTATAATTAGAGTATTCAAAGCGATGGATTTCGCAATAAAAACATAATCTAAGATACAAAAATATGACGCCCCTTTACGCCTGGATTATTCTTAAGAATCATAAAAAAGGTAAAAAATGATTGTGAAGTCAACAGGTTATTTTCTTAAAATTTTTAGGGTTCCATAGTACCTTAAAGGTACAAAAGGAACTTTACGGTGACCGTCTGTCCGTATTAGCACCGTTAAAGATAAATACATGAAATTTGGCACAAAAAAAGCATTATTTTGCCCACATATAACGATGTACAATACAATATGGCTATAAAATTGTAGATATTCAAAAGTTGCTTGTAAAAATATATTTTAACTGTATTTACTTGCACTGGTTTCGAAAAATCTTTAAAAACCTCAAAAATATATATGTCCCTCCCGTTATATATATATATAAGATTGACAATTTACGTAGATTTAAGTTGACATTTAAGAAATTATTAGTTGACAAAGCCTTTTATGACATTCCACACTTTCTTTCTGACGAAATTCGGTAATACATAAATTAACTTACTTATAAATTTTAGTAATACATAAATTAACTTATAAATTTTAGTAATACACAAATTAACTTACTTATAAATTCAGGTTTCTGATCGTGACAAAATATGTTCTCCTATTTTAAATCTTTTTTTTTATATTAGATGTTTTAAGTACGAAAAGGGATAAATATATATTTCATAATTAATATATTTATATTTCATATATGAAATATATGAAAAAGGTTGAATACTTGTAGCGAATGCAACAATTTTTTTTTTTTCTGGATAAAGAAACTGTATAATTTAACTTTAAATGAACTAAAAATAACAAAACTGAAGTAAAAAAAATATGGTATAAAACACAATAATATCTGTAGAGTATTGGGTACTAAGGAACTTATTAAATCAACACAAAAATTATGCCTAATTCGTCTTATTTAGGATTTTGTTTTCCTTTAGCTTAAACGACGTATTTGTTCACAAAATAATGGATTTAAATTTTGATATCGAAACTAGTTTATAGGATCCCAGAAACTACGACTTCACGGAAGTTTTAATAACTTCTAATCCGGAAGAAAACGTAATATTAAGGTGTTAAGAGCAATCTTTATCTAGCTTTACACTAAGGAAGAAAATAATTGATGCTGGATATTCAGACTACTTGATGTTAGGCTACGGATGCAAAAACCTGGTAAGGGTGTCTTCGTGACTTAGGTGTTTCCAGTCTTCCTGGGAGTAGTCGGTCAAGCCAAGCCGACTTCTGTTTTAATACCGGAAGTATACTCCACCAGGGTACGTGGTCCGTATATCCGGCCTCAATAGGTACAACCGTACGAGATGGTGGGAGGAATTGAAGAAGAAATGGGGAGAAGAACCCTTAAAAAACCCGAAGGGTCGCTGTAAAGAAATAAAACAACAGCGTCAAGATATGCTTATGAAATCTGGGAAAGGAAATTAACGTATTGGAAACGGGACAAAAGGGATTTTCAGAGAATGAAACCAAAATTACACAAAACTTACCAGGAAATGCAGAAAAAAACTGGCTTTCACAATATTTAGAGCAAATGTGCTCTGTTTCAAGAATCCAAATAGTTATCAAATTTTAAATTTCATATTTCTGTAGCAAATTTGTCTTCTTTGTACCACGATACTCTTTGATATGAGAAAAATAACAAAAAAATCTGACAAGATATTCCAAATATTCGAATTTGAAAATTCAGTAAAGCAATCAACGATAAAGAAAGACTAAAAATATATGAAAAAGGTTGAATACCTGTAGCGAATGCTATCATTTGTTTATTTGTTTAACATACAATTTTAAATTTGCTGGCCCGATGATGAGTACGTGTAATACGGAACGGGTAGCCTATGTTAATATGAAAAAAAAAACCGGCCAAGTGCATGTCGGGCCACGCGCAGTATAGGGTTCCGTAGTTGCCCTGTACAATATGCGGACTTCTTCTCCAAGTACATTTTATAAGTTTGTCGACTAATACAAATCGCGTCAAACTTCTAGTACGCTCGGAAGTTGCTCTTCCCAAGAACGGCACATACATTTTGTTCCTGCTGATGCGAATCGCCCCGTGTTTAGAGGGGACTAAATGTTTGGTGCGATCTGTGATAGTTTTCCTTTTAATTTTGTTATTTATACTTCTGCCGTGATTTTTTTCACGTCTCCAAATACAACCGTTTCGATGGCGGGGGGGGACAATTGACTCTAACAAAAATTAACAATTTTAAGCTTAATGTTTCGCAAACAGAACCCTGGATCGAAAATGGTCTTCTCACAACCCCAATATTTTTAAATTACCTATCCAATAACACCCCACACTAGGGGATAGACGAGAAAAAAAAACATCCCCACTTAACGTCCAACACGTTACCCTAATATAAATTACAACTTTCTAGTAGTAACAGTCTCTAAGCTGAGACGCGGACAAACACACATAAAGACGGACATGGTCAAAATATAAGGGTTCCTTGTTGTTGACTACGGAACCCTAAAAAATATTTGTATTCTTGCTTTGTTGCAGTAATGCTTTGTTACGGGTTTCTAGCTCATAGACGGAGAGAGTTACAAACCTATACATTGGCGTAGTACGACCTCTGCTACGCGAAATTAACTTTTTTTGTAGCGATAGCTACGACGTAGCAAAAGATATGGTTTAAAGTCTACGACACATGTTGCTACGAGCATCCTTCTAAGATTTACCTTACTATTTCTTACAGTTTTTTGGCAAGGTAAACAATTGGACGAGCCTTGTACCCACGTAGTTTGTTACACGACGTCAAATTTCGTGCCTTGTAACCCACGTAGTTTGTTACGTCTGCCTTTCACCATCATGCCTTGTTACATCAACGGTTTACCGACGTAGTATGTTACGTCAACCTTTTACTCATGTGCCTTGTTGCGTTAACCTTTACTTTTCATCCTACGTTGTCCAAAAATACGTGGTTCATTTATTAATTCTAAAGTAACGTTTATTTAAACTAAATTCAGAAAATAACGTTACTCACGCCGTGACTATTATGAAATTAAATCAACCAGCAGTTAAGTAAAAAATTAAAAATAAAAACTTCCCCAATTTTACAACGTTATTTTTAATAATAATAATAATAAATTTCATTTATTTCGGATAACAAAGATCCATATTTGTGTACATGCCATTTGTTTCAAAATACAATAATAACTAATGTCAAACACAATTCATAATAATGGGAAAATAAAATAAAAATAATATTAAAAAGTTTAATACCTTCTCACCGGCACGGCTAATGCGGTATGTCTGTCACAGCAGTGCCGCAGAAAAGGGCAATCTATTCTGCCTCCAATCATTGTCAGAATAACATTGGACATGCCGGAGGCGCTGCAGTATTTATGTACTTAATAATGTTTCCTTGGAAGCAACCTTAATTTTCTAGCTGAACATCTATTGAACGTAGATATTAAAATATAACTTGGTCAGTAACAATTACGGACTTCAACTAAAAGAAACTTATTAGTTAATAATTTCCCCACGAATTTTCAGATAGTTTATTTGTTTACATTCGTATTTTTACTCCTGATTTTGGTAAATTATATCCTTAAAACTTTTGATTATGATGTTAAACTAAAATGAACAAGACTAAGAGCAAAAACCTATTTGTGAGACAAGTACAAGTAAGTGTACTTGAGATCATCCCGTCATGTTACTTACAGTAGAAACCTATTACTTTTGTTTTGCACCGTTATTTGTGTTCGTACATTAGTATACTATAACGTTTATACTGCTTTTTGTGGGCACTTGGTGGAACTTGCAATACATAATGAACAGAAAATCACTTGTACAATCCCACAAATTTATTTAATACTTCCTGACCGGTTTCGCCAGTGCGATCAATGACACTAACACATATTTGTAAAAAAACTAAAAATGTGTTAGTGTCATTGATCGCACTGGCTGGTGTAAACTATTTACTGTGTAATTAAGATCTTATA
The DNA here is from genome assembly GCA_934047225.1 of Ypsolopha sequella. NCBI lineage: Eukaryota > Metazoa > Arthropoda > Insecta > Lepidoptera > Ypsolophidae > Ypsolopha > Ypsolopha sequella. The sequence continues at coordinate 29,701,124 of OW203987.1, forward strand.
TTAATTCCTTTAATAATGCCATAAAGGCGAAACCGGTCAGGAAGTATTAAATAAATTTGTGGGATAGTACAAGTGATTTTCTGTTCATAAATTCTATAACAGGGTAGCAGATTGTAACCTGTGCTAAATTAAAAGCATATTTTGCCACAACACATGTAATTTGTTACATAGGCTGTGTGTATCAACTATTAAGTTTTAATTTACTGAGTTTCATTGTCAAAAATTTGTTACAAATGATGTCCTTTTCATTGTTTTGTATTGTCATTACTATGTCATTATTATGACATGTGTATAAGTATTATTTCATTAAAATTATAGTGAGTTGACACCATCAATATTTTGATAACGGATTGAACTCACTTTTTTAACTGTGCTAGTAGACAGATCGAGTTTTCAATGAGGAGATTCGGGAGTACAAGTGCTTGGAGTTCGACCTGTGCCTCCTTGCAGAGTTAAAAAAGTGAGTTAAATCCATGGTAAATACGGTATTAAAATATTTATTTTGTAAATATTATTATTATGTCATGTATATTTTGTGTTGTGGTAATAAATTTATGGTTATAGAAACAAAGAAAGAAAGAAGAAAGAAAATCCCTTTTTTTTAAGATACTGCCGACACGATACAAATAACACGTACATACAAAATAACAAACAATAAAAAATTTACAAACAAACAGTAAATATCACATTTCTAAAAAGTGGTTACTAAAAAGGATAAACGGCTCAGTTTAATGCTGCAGTAGGAGCCACAGCGCTGGTATTCTACTGAACCCTGATTTGAAATTAAAACTTAAAGCTATACCTTTGTTAGATGGCTTATATTAAATTAAACAATTAAAAGGAAAAGAATGCGAATAAAGAAAGAAAGAAGAGAAAGGAGCTATGCATAAAATAATTGGTTATTAATATAAACATATATAAAAATATTTTCCTAAAAAAATATACATAAAATAACAAAAATTGTTTCCCTCGTTTTATCTCAAGGTTTAATTTAAATGTTGTTGGTCTAAAAGGTATTTTTTAGGGTTCCATACCCAAAAGGTAACTAATGGGACCCTATTACTGCCTGTCCATCTGTCTGTCTGTCTGTCCGTCCGTCTGTCTGTCTGTCTGTCTGTCTGTCCGTCTGTCTGTCCGTCTGTCACCAGGCTGTATCTCATGAATCGTGATAGTTAGACAAATGAAATTTTTAAAGATGATGATGAGAAATTTTTACGCTATGACAACAAATACTAAAAAATAGAATAAAATAAATATTTAAGGGGGCTCCCATACAACAGACATGTTTTTTTGCCGTTTTTATAGATAATGGTACGGGACCCTTTGTGCGCGAGTCCGACTCGCACTTGGCCGGTTTTTTTTTTCAATTTATTACGGAATGTTGCCTTTGTTTGGCATTCTCTGATGGGTGGGGACAAATCATTGCATACTTTTATCTTATCTTATCTAGATATTACAAGCTTAAAATTAGAGCGCAATTACACAGATAAGAATAATTTGAAGACACCACAGATTAATACCATTTATGTTCGATGGCGTCGAAAGCTTTTCAGCTTATTTCTTGCACCACTCCCTAGAAAGCCTCTAAATCGCTGAGGAGTTTCAACTGTAGATTAAGATAATTAAAATACTTGATGCTCAAGTTATGAGGGTTGCGGTGTTGGGATTTAGACGCTGAAAATGCTTTTAATAAAATTATACAACTTATTAACCGAGTCTATAACAATTTGTTACTGGGTACAAAATGTTCATTATTTAAGGAGTTATTTTTGGAGAAGGATAATCTTTAATTAAGCTTTTCAAACGTATGTTGTGAATTGCATGCAAATGAAAATCATGCAGTTAAACGGAACATACTGAATAATGAATGCTCCATAACTAATAACGCGAGATATTTTAACACTTTTCCTTTGTCTAATAGGTTTTAAATTTTGTATGCATTGGAAACTGAATTGTATTTTATATTTGAAAATAATCAAAACGTATAAACAAGTAAATTAATTTAATTCAAAACAATTTAATGCACACACAGAAGTATTACCATTATTACTACTAAAAGTAGCGTCTTACAATTCAACCAGGCTAGCTAGCGGGAGCAGATTAAAAGTACCGTCTTACAGTGCAACTGGGCTAGCTAGCGGGAGCAGATTAAAAGTACCGTCTTACAGTGCAACTGGGCTAGCTAGCGGGAGCAGATTAAAAGTACCGTCTTACAGTGCAACTGGGCTAGCTAGCGGGAGCAGATTAAAAGTACCGTCTTACAGTGCAACTGGGCTAGCTAGCGGGAGCAGATTAAAAGTACCGTCTTACAGTGCAACTGGGCTAGCTAGCGGGAGCAGATTAAAAGTACCGTCTTACAGTGCAACTGGGCTAGCTAGCGGGAGCAGATTAAAAGTACCGTCTTACAGTGCAACTGGGCTAGCTAGCGGGAGCAGATTAAAAGTACCGTCTTACAGTGCAACTGGGCTAGCTAGCGGGAGCAGATTAAAAGTACCGTCTTACAGTGCAACTGGGCTAGCTAGCGGGAGCAGATTAAAAGTACCGTCTTACAGTGCAACTGGGCTAGCTAGCGGGAGCAGATTAAAAGTACCGTCTTACAGTGCAACTGGGCTAGCTAGCGGGAGCAGATTAAAAGTACCGTCTTACAGTGCAACTGGGCTAGCTAGCGGGAGCAGATTAAAAGTACCGTCTTACAGTGCAACTGGGCTAGCTAGCGGGAGCAGATTAAAAGTACCGTCTTACAGTGCAACTGGGCTAGCTAGCGGGAGCAGATTAAAAGTACCGTCTTACAGTGCAACTGGGCTAGCTAGCGGGAGCAGATTAAAAGTACCGTCTTACAGTGCAACTGGGCTAGCTAGCGGGAGCAGATTAAAAGTACCGTCTTACAGTGCAACTGGGCTAGCTAGCGGGAGCAGATTAAAAGTACCGTCTTACAGTGCAACTGGGCTAGCTAGCGGGAGCAGATTAAAAGTACCGTCTTACAGTGCAACTGGGCTAGCTAGCGGGAGCAGATTAAAAGTACCGTCTTACAGTGCAACTGGGCTAGCTAGCGGGAGCAGATTAAAAGTACCGTCTTACAGTGCAACTGGGCTAGCTAGCGGGAGCAGATTAAAAGTACCGTCTTACAGTGCAACTGGGCTAGCTAGCGGGAGCAGATTAAAAGTACCGTCTTACAGTGCAACTGGGCTAGCTAGCGGGAGCAGATTAAAAGTACCGTCTTACAGTGCAACTGGGCTAGCTAGCGGGAGCAGATTAAAAGTACCGTCTTATAGTGCAACTGGGCTACCTAGCGGGAGCAGATTAAAAGTACCCTCTTACAGTACAATTTGGCTAGCTAGCGGGAGCAGATTAAAAGTACCGTCTTACAGTGCAACTGGGCTAGCTAGCGGGAGCAGATTAAAAGTACCGTCTTACAGTGCAACTGGGCTAGCTAGCGGGAGCAGATTAAAATTACCGTCCTACAGTGCAACCGGGCTAGCTAGCGGGAAAAGATTAAAAGTAACGTCTTATTGTGCAACCGGGTTAGCTAGCGGAAACAGATTAAAAGTAGCGTCTTACAGTGCAACTGGGCTAGCTAGCAGGAGCAGATTAAAAGTAGCCTCTTACAGTGCAACCGGGCTAGCTAGTGGACGCAGATTAAAAGTAGCGTCTTAAAGTGCAACCGGACTAGATAATGGGAGCAGATTAAAAATAACGTCTTACAGTGCAACCGGGCTAGCCAGCGGAAGCAGATTAAAAGATGAATCGTGGTTGGATATGTATATTTACAATAAAAACGGAGGAAAAGATCAGGTTTATAAAAGTATTTACAAAAAGACAACACTGCACTGGCTTCGACTTAGTCCTAGATGAGCGCAGGTGGCTATCAAGCTCGATCAGCACAGCCTCCAGATACTTCCGTCAATTATCGAAGATAGTGGTCGAAGGTAGAACAGGATAGGATTGGAGAGTAGAAAGATTGTTGTCCAAAAAGAAAGGCTGGAACAAGGAAAGTAACTGAGGAACTGTCCAAGACGCGTCTGGCTCCCTTAATAACGGCAATTTTGGCATATGCGACAATTTGCGAGGGGCAAAGGTGGCATTTTGAAAAAGCTCTTTGTACAGAAACGTATCAAGGTTTTAAAATGAAAATCTTTTTTACTTGTTTAGGAGCTTTAAGAGTTTTACTTGGAAGAATTATCATAACACGGCATTTATTATGCAAGTAACAAAGTTGTATAAAACATAAATGATGTGAAAAATGTTGCGAGAATAGCTGCCCAGTTCAGTCTTAATGAGCTAGACATGACTTATTATGACTTGGACAGAGTTTCACAATGAATTATTATATTTTCAATGCAAGTTCTCGTAAAGGCCCACTGTTTATGCATCAAAACCGAACAGAAAGTCGATTATTTTGCCCTAGGGCTTAATTATTATTTTTTTTTATTTATTTACGAAAAGTAGGCTAACCTGCAACATTTCCTGTGTACCATAAATGTAATACTTTTTTTTCCATTGTTTAACGGCTCTGGATACAGTTCTTTTGAGCCAATCATAATTTAAAGTTCACAAGATTATATTTGTTTCATTTCCTCACACTATCCATTGAAAAACGTAGTATGATACACGGGCGTAAGAGCAATAAATTACTCAAATACGTTCAATTTAGTTCTAGTAATTTATTCCTTTTCGCCCTTTTAGCATGAACTACTATTACATACCTGCAGTTAGGCAGTTTTTATTAATCTACCCCCTGACGTGTTTTGTTTGCATTTAATCTGTTATTTCCTATTTTAAGTAATGGTAATATGTTATACGTAAAACTTATTAGCCCTCTTTATTCTTAAACCTATAAAGTAACGTGCAACGTTTTATCACTTTTGTCCCTTTTGGGCCTTATCATTGTAACAAATATACAATACAGCAAATTGTTTATATTAAGTAGAAGGTATGATTTCATCTTAGAAAATATTTTCATTCTATGTAAAACTATTTTAATGTAATTGCCATAAGTTTTGACAGGTGCATGTAAAAGCCTTATGTGCTTACTGACTATGTTGTAAGTTTTTATACCATTGTATTTATCCTGTTAAATAAAGAACCTTGAAAAACAAAACAAACAAACTATTACATACCTGCAGTTAGGCAGTTTTTCTACTCAACAATAATACTTAACAATAATAACGTTTTTATCAGTTATAATAATCAATAATAATTAAATTTTAGACATTTATAATTTTTATCTGCAAGAATGTTTCTTTCGGAAAATTCTCCAAGTCATTCTTTTGTTTTTGTTTTACGAAAAGAGAAATTTTGAATTTAGATTCAAAAAGATTTCATTTAAATTCGAATGCCAGCAAAACAAAAAGAGGTTATCAAAAAATAAGATTCAAGAAGTATTAAAAATATTGAAATGCTACAACAGTGTATGCAAAAGGCGAGCTTATCGCCAAAAGACATTTCTACCACCAAAAATGTTTCTTCTGAGCAGTAAAAGATGAGGTTAGAGTTTTCCAGTACGTTATAGTTACCGGGACACGAATTGAAATGCGCTCTGCCACTCTCGTCATCGGAATCAAGCGAGGAAACTTTGTTCCATTAATTTTCTCTTAACTTCACTGTTACCAACTTGTTACTTGATCGGGAACAAGATATAACTCTCGGCTACGATTCTACTGTCTCTGGAACACCGGAACACTCGGGCTTTCCGTGATTCGTCTTTGCTTTCAGTCTGTCATGTTTGAGATAATTTGTGATTGCCATCGTCTGTTTATAACAACCCCTTTTGCTTTTAAGGGGACAAAACAGAATCCCGGTGGAAAATGCACACCACTTGTACCGATTCGGTAAAGCATATTTTAACTTATTTGACAGGACTAAACTTAATTTAAGCGTTCTGTCCTTGTCTTTTCGATAAAGAAAGAAAAAGACAGGACGCTTAAAATAAGGTTAGTCCTGTCAAATAAGTGAAGACGTGTTATGCCGAATCGATACCAGTATGTGGCGTTTGCCTTACTTTTGTTTACCACAATTTATGGGTATGGAACCCTCAAAACAATATGATATTAACAACAATGTAGATGCCATAGCAACATCAAAGCGACAAAAAAAAACAAGCCGCTATAATATTAGCACCTGACAAACAATTCGGCACTCTCTGAGAAAGGAACCCTAAATGTTTAATTACTTGTTAAATTATTTTACAGGTGGTAAAGCTGATGCCGGGCTCGACTGTGGAGGTACCACCATCTTACTTGGAGACCCCCTCGAAATAATTCGGGGGAGAGTAAGAGGACAGCTCACAAGCAAAAAACAGGAGGCCCACCATGCCTGGGACCGATGGATGGCGGTATATCTATCCCTAATAGCCGGGCCTTATATGGAACAGACTGGTGACGGGCAGCGGCGTCACTGGTGCGAGGGTTCCGGCACCGCGCTCACGAACCCACCTGCCCAGCGTGTGTGAGTATTAGCAATTCTTCCAGGATGACCGCCGGGAGTGGCAAAGTCCTGGAAAGGCTTATGATGGAAATTACTTTATTTGAATCTTATATGTAATACCGTTTTTAAGATAGAGCTGAAATACTAAGTTTTAGAGGTTTATTGTATAAAATGCTGTATTACTACCCACGGGTAAAATGATTTTTTTTATTTGGATAAGCCAGGACAATCCAAATTCCATAAAAACTTTGTATGAAAATTATTAAAATAGTTTTTGTTAAGGAAACCTCGTGCAGACAAACCTCCGTACTAACAAACAATAGATACGCAGAGAGAGTGAGAGAGATGTTTCCGGGTGCTACTTCCGGCACAAATACGGACTTACAGTTTAAGGCGTATGACCACGCTAAATAAGCAACTCGATGTGTGTCGGTACAAATATCAACGGAAACGACATTGAAACAATGTTCATTTCAGCGTGCCTTGAAAAGTGGCTGTTACGACAACCACTGCGTCTCCAGTTAGCGCAAAATAGGAGAAAATAATACTTTTCACATGGGCGACATGAACGGAAAAAAATTTTGAAATTAAATTTTTTAGATCTAAAAATTTCCTATAATTTGGTCAAATAATAATTAAAATCACTTTAGTCATTTGGAAGGAGTAAGAGAATTCTTGTGTTAATCATGTGAAACTTTCGATGACTTTAAATTTTTTTTGTCAAAACTTACAATAGAAAAACAGTTTATGAAATTATATATATTTATTTTTGACTCTATAATGCCTATCATATATTTTTATGAAAGTTTTTGGACCACCCGTGTGGGAGGAGTAGGCCTTCAAAGACAGGTCCAAATTGCAATTGGCATATCCATTCGCCTTAACGTGCCCTTCGAAGAACGCGGACCGAACACAAATGTGCCGGAATTAGAACCTGGGACCTTCGAATACTCAGTACTCAATCCACTAGAACACAAAGGCGGTTGGAAATTAATGGAACAAAGCGAGATAAATAACAAAACTAAAGCAGTAGTTACGTCTAGTAACACAAAGTCGTCCAGTCTACGAGAGACACAAAGTCGATATGAACTGTGACAGTCACCAGTCAAGTCTAACTTTAAAGCAGATAACAAACAACTTTTACTTTACCCGCAAATTCACTATTCATGAATTACATTTACACCTAAGTTTAAATAAACATGTAGTTAAAAGAAAATTGGAAGGAACTTCATGTGAAGGAGTTATAATCTGTAAAGAAATATCAATAAGTTAAAGCTACATTTTTATGTATAAGCCATTTTTGGAGCCTAAGTAACACTAAGAAGTAGAACCTATTTTATTTGGGTTCGTTTAGGAAATTTAAGAAAAAGAAGACTTATTACTAAATAATATAAAATTATATTTACTCCATTCCATGAGCCCCTATACTCAACCACTGGGCCTAATATATATCTTTAAATCGGTTACCAACTAGGTGCCTATCATCAAAAACATAGATATACTATCGAATTCCGATTGTCTAAGGATATGTTCGCACTTAAAGTGACATCACAGTTCGTAAATAATTCAATATATACCCACTGAAGACAATTTTGACAGTTCAGTTTTTGATGACAGGCACCCAGTTTGTAACCAATTTAAAGATAAATACAGGCCCGCTGGTTTCTTTTACTGAAAGGCACCAAGTATGCCAAACTACTGCACTAACTTTGAGCCCAAACAAAACTTTCTGTTTTGGTTAGATACTAATAAACAAAAAAGAGAAGAGAGAGATTCTAAGGGTGTCTCGGCCGCGGCATTAAACTAAACCCCAGTTTAACTGAACTCTGAATAGCTTAAAACAATTGGTACGTGAAATGTCTTACCTAGTTTAAACTGAGCGTTTTGTTAAATAGGGCTGCAATTCAACAATGCCAGTGCTTCTTGGAAATATCAACTTGGATAAGACGACGTCGTTACCTTAGTATAACTTTCATGCAAGACTAGATTTAATTATTCCAAGTTTCAGTTGAAATGACTTTGTTTAAGTGTAAACATGAATTCAGATAGAGTTGAATTTAGAATAAACAGACGTAAGCTATAAAACTACAAGTCGTAGTAACATAGATAATTATGATTTTTGATAAGGACATTCACACTTGACAAACAATGCAGAAAATCAACGACATTGCGGATGATAAGCAAGCAGGAAAAAACTCACCTAATGTAAACTTGGAATGGGAAGTCATCTTTATTGCGCGTGTATGATTTGTGGAGAAATAGTTTGGTAAATTACTAGCATTTTCCTGCGGTTCGCTTACGTGGAAGTGTCTTTCAATTAACGGTTATTTTATCATTTTATCAACACCCCTGACAGCCTATATGTTTACCAGAGTCACTACGATGATAAAAAAGAAACCCGCATCCAGACCCGTTAAGGGGCTCCACAATGCTAAATATCAGTTTTGTATTGGATTCAGTTCCGTCAATGTTGACGGAAAAATTTGAAAAAAATGTGGCGTGTTTTGTGACTCAAGGCTCTTATTAATTACACTTTATAAATAAACATACTTACAATCTTCTATTAAATAAATAACTTTTAAAAAAGCATGAATTTCACGAAAAAAGCGATTCAGTTTCCATGTTTCAAACGAAACCAATACACGCAGATACTAACTAGAAAAAATCATATTTATTCCATAAAGAAATTATGGTTAATGTCCTAATGGAGCCACAATTTCAAAATAACTGAAGTTTTGCACGCGGCATCTGATGAGAGCAGGATAGAAAATTAAAGAACAAATGCATCAGAGCAGGCCTGAACTTTAGCATAGTGCAGCCCCTTAAGTAATTTAAGGTTAAAACGAAACAGACAGACAGATAAACGTAATAATAATAGTTTTGGTTTCAGTAAAATACTAATAAAATAATCCATTCATTTAGAATGTTCAAATTCAAATAAAATAAATGTCGCATAAATATCCAATTAACAGACTCGATTTCCTTGCTTTTTTATTCTTAGTATAGACTAGCTGATGCCCGCGACTTCGTCCGCGTGGAAGAAGATAATGCGGCCACAGTGGAATTCCCGCAGTATCCAGTTTCCATCAAGTATCCAGTTTTTAGTTAGATAATAAAGCCGAATCTGAAAGCTTTAATTTAAGTTTTAGTGCTATCAAAACTAAATTTTCTTCAATACAAAATAGTTCTTAAACGTTAGGATTAGAAGCTAAATTTCTTTAGAAAATTTTAAGCTTTGACAGCATAAAACTAAAATTAAAGCCTTCAGAATTGGCTTTATTAAGTTATTGAACAGTGATCTTTCTTCCTTATTTAATTGTTATTAATGCCTCACTGCTGAGGTAACCATATCAAAACTCGTTCAGTAGTTTTTACGTGATGCATGAAATACCGACAAAAATACCGTTTTTTTTTTATATCTGTATCCTATTATCTATTTAGAGACAGATAGACACGGTTCTATTACAGTTTTTATAATATTTTAAATATTTAACTTTACAATTTCCAATTATTATAGTGGTAAAAAATATTTATTTATTATAACCGTTGCCCGCGACTTCGTCCGCGTAGAATTTAGTGTTATCTTGCACCACTTGAAATTTTGAAAGTTGTAATTTGACAGTCGTAGTAGTTTTCTTATGTTCACAAATGATAACCTTCCCTTCTATTTCGAGCTTTGCTATGAAAATAGGTTACTGCGTAACTTTTGGGCAAATAAGCCTCTAGTTTCAATTTTAATATATTTAAGGCACATGAAAGAACTTCATTTTACACAACATTTACCGTTTTTCCATCTTGGGCTAGCATGAAAAGATTATTTGCATTACTGACCTGCAAGCAAGCCACATACAGTTGGCCGTGAGAAAAACAATCAGACCTTAAGTCGACACCAGCAGCCTTAAGGCCCTTAATACCGCCAAATGGGTACTTTCTAAAGCCTACTCCTCTTTTATGGCCAAACCAAAAATATTGAAAAAATGTATTATGGATTATCAACTCTAGGACAACATATGCAACATTTTTCTTTTTCGTACCACCAAAACTTCTATATGAAAATTGTTTCAACTGAATGGTGTTTTTTTGGCTTGAATTTCCTACTGCTCCTAAGCGGCTTAGGTGGTTTAATTCATTTATGCTTTGATAAATAGATAAACTTGATAGCTATAAATATAGCATAGAAATATTCAATCGAACAATGACGCCCATGTGAAAAGTATTATTTTCTCATATTTTGCCCTTTCAAGGACGCAGCGAGCGTCGTAACAGCCACCACGCATTGTGCACTGATTTGAACGCTATTTCAATGTCGTTTCCGTCGATATTCATACAGACAAACATCGAGCTGCTAATTTGGCGAAGGTAATCGCCTTCTAGGACTTGTTTATAGTCATCGCAAAGGAAACGGCTACTGCAAACTGCGCTTGAATTCGAACGGCAAGTTATTGGGCATGAGTGACATACGCGGTATAAAAACAGTTTCACCTGAGCCACATCCAGTAAGAGTCTCAATTTCAATGATTATTCGTTGTAAAGCAGTTGAGTTCCATCGCTCAAATTTTATGCTCGAATCAAATAATTGCGCGATGTAATTTACTTGCAGAGCCATCTACTTCTCAATTCCAGAACAAACCATAATAATTCAGATCGTGGAGGTAAGACTAAAAAAATGTCAATTATAGATCATGACTGGCCAATTACAGGAAAACTGTAAAAAAAAGTTGAGCACAAATGAGAAATATAAAAAGAAGAAAAAGAAATAAAAAAAATATTTCACAAAAATACAATATGGATATCAAATTGTATGTAGAGTACCTATTAAAAATCAAATTGTAAAAATATATAGTTTGGCTACATTTAATTGCTTCTATTTCGAGAAATCCTTAAAAAACCATAAAAATTATATATCCCCGTCCCGTGTCATTTACTTGTTACAAGGGAACAATACTAGGTATTGTTAATAAAGAACTTGTAATAAATATTCAATTTCATGGGTATCTCGTACAACAGATGAGTGTAAGACTTTAGTTTATTAGACAAATTTTATCCCGAACAATAATCCTACCGATTCGTATAATAAAATAGCGAGGGTTTATTTTTTTAATTTTCATTTGGTTCAGTTCCCGCATGAAGTCATGAGTTCCCGGGTGAGACAAGCAAATTTTAGAAGATCTTTGAATGCAGTTTTGTTTCTTTTAAAAAATAAAGGAATGTTTCCTTTCAGTAAAATTAGATAACTAAAGGATTTAAGGTAGGTCCCCTCCAGGGCCCTTACATTTTTTCCACCCTGTATATTCTGCTCCAAATTAAGCTCCATCTACCTGTGATAACTACATCAAAATCCGTTCAGTAGTTTCGGAGACGTGTGCGAACAAACAAACAGACAGACAGACAGAAAATAATTCTAAAAATCACTGATTTGTGTTCTATTACTCTTATTTAGTCACCTCCTTATATTTTTATTACTTTTCTCCAATTACTTTTCTCCAATGTACAGATACAGCGGGTTCTACACTTTTATTATATGTATTGATTATTTATTATTACTAACTTATGTAGGTCGATTTTTTTTAACTGTCTATTGAATATGATCAATAAAATGAGGTTTATTTAAAGTTATTCTTTCATTTATATCTGGTGTAGCAGTCTATATACTTCCGTTTCTTCGTAAGCTCAAACTACTTGCAACTTAAGAGAATAGCGATTCGACTCACGTCGCGTCTCTTTCGGCTCACTTCACGTCTCTTTCGTCTCCTTATCAGGAACTTAGACTATGAGAAGCGCTTCATGAGCTACATTGAAAGTTTTACCGTCTGACTCGTTTCAAGTTGAGGCAGGTAAGGATGGTTGGTGGTAATGGGGTAGACTTTGTAGGGTTCAAAGGTAAAAATTGAACTATTATGGTAAGACTAAATTGTCCGTCCACCCGTCCATTTGTTACAGCTTTTGAACCAATAAAGATAAGGACTTAAAGTTTGGCGCATAAATAACATTAATTTGCTGACATAATACGGAGAAATAATAAAAGTTGAAAAATAAAAAATATTAAAATATTGCCAATACAAGAGAGGAAAAATAAATAGCAATAACAATTTGTACAGACTTAAAGTAAATTATTATCACACGCAGCTTTAACACTCACGTGTGATTGTTGATGACTGTATGCCAACCGTTTCACCGATACAATTACAATTGATTGTTAAAGCCGCATCTAATAATAATTTTGTATGTCAGCTTACGCTAGTTTTAATAATATTAGACTTAGAGTTATCTTTTTAAAGTAATATTTTTGTTATATATTATAAAGAAATAATTAATGTGATATTTTTTAGAAAAAAATACAGTATAAACATAAAAATCAAGAAATTTAGGAAAACAAACGAATAAAAAAATAGTCTTTACTAGTGTTACCATGATATAAACCTACCTCTATCGATAATTTGGTGCAATCAGGTCTTGTTTTTTGTTATCATTAACAGTTATGGGCAAGATTTCAAATATAATTTTTTTGACTTCCCTCAAAGCTGACGAATGCAGAAACCTAGGTGTTGGCGCCTGAGATGTTGATTGAACATTACCGTTTTGTGACCCTTTGCTAGTGTTTCTACTTCAGTAACTTCTGTTCGTGTATTTATAATTAACCTACCTACAATTAAAATTGTTACATTCGTTCTCTGGTTTTCGACTAAAGCTAACTCTTTAATTATTCTCAAAATTCCTTAAATTACTGTTTGCGTTGTGACCCACTGAGACACTAGGTCAGTCTGACTTAACCGGTTTTTATTTCATGCGTATGTATAAATGTATGTTTGTAAATTCTTTATTGCATAAAAATATACAATGCACAAAGGCGAACTTAATGCTAATTAGCATTCTTTACCAGTTAACCTTTGGTGATGTGGAGATCATAATAGGCAAATAAATACATTTATTATATTAACTTTTAATAATGTCAACATAAAATCAAGTAGGTATATATACATATCTACTCATAACTACAAACATAAACATACTTATGAAATACATATTAGTGTATATACATAAACAAATATGGTAAGATATAGGTTCAGGCATCGTATCAAGTTAAATTTAAAAAGACGAGTGAATGTAAAACTCCAATATAAGTTACTCGCGTCGACGTTAAGAAAGTACAAACTAATATTTACACTGCTGAGATACACGAGGATAAAAAAAAAACAGTTTGGCAATGTACATAAAAATAATAACTTTACATATAGTAAAGAAAATAGTATTCCTTAATACTAACTAATTCCTAATATTTTAGTTTATTTGTTCTTTGAAGGCAAATTCAAGATTCTCTTTTAAATTAAAAGTGTCTAATGTTTTAAAAAGTGACCTGTTGAATTTGGTAAGTAATCAAAAGGAGTACGATGATTATTCTTTTGAATCGAGTTTTGACTTTATTACAATGAGAAATTTGTGAATGCATGTTTAGAATGTAGAGTGGTGGCCCGATTTTGAGCTGCAAACGGTGGATTCAAGTATTATTTTGTAGAAGTACTACTTATACATAATGTAATAAAAATAACAAGTGACGCATCTATCGTTTACAGTGCATTACCATCCAAGAGTCAAAACTCGTTCGCGATAGCAGTTAAAGTTACAGTGTCGGTGTCAACTTTCTTGTATTGTAATGGACATTGTAGCCAACTAAATTTACATGTAACATTGTGACACTATTTATCAGAGCAAAGTTTTGTGAAACAGTTGGCTTTGCTTTATTGCGCCGTTTAAGTGGTTTGAGGAAACATTTGAAGAGCATTTTAAAAATTTACTTTATTTAGTTACACAGAAATTGTAGTACCAAAAGAGTTTCCAATAGTGGACAGTCAATCAACACAACAGCAAACCCTCATACACATGCTTTTCACCAACAATTTTGACGTCCCAACGTAAGGGTAAGCCTTATTGACGTAATCGGGCACAAATAAAGGTTTTTTACGTTAGGTTTATCTGCCATTGTGTTTTTTCACTATTCAGTAAGTACAAAAATACTACGCCTATGAGTTCTGAAAATATAATTGATACATGCTTCACTGGACAGGTTGGAACATGACTGGAAGCATCCAGCATCCTTCCAAGCTTTCAACTAAGCAACCTTGAAGAAAAATTAACGGAGATATACAATAAATGGAGTGCATGCATGTACGTAGAACTCAACTTGGCAGATAAAGAAGATGACATAACAGAGAAGGGCCAAGTCAAAAGCTACCAAAATGGTAGGGCTGTGATGTAGAAGTAGTAGAAAAAGTGTATCAGGATCGTAGCAGAAAGATATTTGAAGTTCCTGCTATTTCTTCAGGGAGACAGGCGTGAGTTTAGTTGTACACATTCATCCTCAAACAAAGACAGAAGCAGAGAATATAACATAAGTGGTTTGCATTTTATAGTTTACATATCCCTGTATATGACAATATAAATGTAAACTAGTTTTATTGCATAGCAAAGTCAATTATTTATTACAATCAGGATACAAAGAAACAAACAAGACTGGAATATTTTACCGCCTAAGCTATAATTTTAGAACCGTTAACCTCCTAAAATACATTCCAACACTTGGTAGTGAATTCGTGTACGTAATTGTGTTCACATGACCGCAGCGTTCCAAAACAAATGTACTGCATTTACTACCAACACACAAATAAACAACAGTGCAGCTTTACTAGTTTAGAATGTTTATAAGGAACAATGAAATTTACTGAAACTGAAACCTGTTATTATCATAATATCATGTATGTGAACGAACGGAGGATTGGGGAGGAGGCTGTTTCATGCTGGTTAATGACCCCTCAATGGCTAATTTTGTATGTAAAAATGAATTCAGTACATTCCGTTTTTTTTATTATTATGTATAAGGAAATACAATAAATGAATCAGTTGGTCCATTTTTTTTTTTATAATAGAAGATATTTTATTAATATCACTTTAAACTAGTTGTTCTTAAAGTTCATGACCCCCTCTTCTCCCCTAAATCTCTGAATGCTGATCTGAGGCCGTGCCAAGTCTAGCATTCCTATTAACTCTGATTCATGAATTCCAGTTTCTTTAGAACAGTGTTTTTCAAAGTGTGGGTCGCGTCGCCTTTGTGGTCGTAAAGCCTCTGCAGGAGTGTTATTACTTAAATTGAAAACATTAGTCTGTAAGATAGATCCGAGCTTTAATCTGGGCTGCAATCTATTATTTTAGCGACAACAAGAGGTAAGAGGGTTTAATATGCGCAGTTTCAATGTATAATTATAAAAAAGTTGCATCAATGAGACTGTTTTGCCTATTTCCCACAGATTATTTCTCCGGATCTACGTTCGTCACGCACAAAACACTGGATCAAAGTTATAGTAGAAGGTAACACAGTAGTATTTTTTTTTCTTTTAAAGGGGAGCAAAGTCAAAGTCAAAGCGTTTATTAAGTATATAGGAGCAGTTAAAGCACACTTATACACGTCAAAGTGTCAATATTGAAATAAATCTTACGTACTAAAACACAAAAAAAAAAAAAAAAAAAAGTTGAATAATAATATTCAATAGAAATGTCATAACAATAAAATAAAATTAATTATAAATTCGAAAAACAAAAATTGTTAAAATAGATGAAAATTTAATTCTTACAATTTTTTTCAATTCTAGCCAACCATAAGTGGATCTTTGTCATCTAAATATGGTTACACATTTCCGTTACACGTTGTATATCATGAATACAACCTAGCAATGTAGCATGCTATGGAAAAGGTTGAGAAACACAGTTACAGATAAAACGTTTTGTTGGGTTACATTCTCAATCACAACACCCAACCACGAAACCCTTACAAAGAGCATGAAACTGAAAACAGAATACATCTGTCGGTTCTCATTCTCGGGAGAGCACATCATTTCCGTCACACGTACGTAGTGTGGGGTCCCACAGGAAATATCACTAAGTGGAACCGGGCAATATCGGGATCAGATAGACCCCGCATGTGTCGCTTGCGGCATTGTTGCGTACCTGTCCCTTGTCGCTTATTCTAGAAATAAATAAAATAACGGTTCCTTCCTGTGCCTGTATTTTAGTGACATTCGCTTGTATTGTAATATTTGTGCCCGGAGCTTATAGAGCAAAATTTTTCTGCTGAGCCGAAAAATAATTGTATTTATTTTATTACTATAACACGCTACTTATAAATCATAAATCGAATACTTTGAACAAAAATCTTTAATCTTGAATTAAACTCACTTGTAATAGTACTTGATAACATAAAATTACTCCATCAAAACCATAGTAAAACCACGATGACATAAATAATCAACGTAAAATAATAAGATTATGTTAATTTTTGCGAAATCCATCGCTGTGAATACTCTAAATATTATTAGAGTGCATTACAAACTAGAAAAGATCAATCAGAAACAAACCCAAAGACAAGAATTTGAAAAAATTCCCCGGGCCAGGATTCGAACCTGCGACCTCTTGTTACCAAGACAAGATCTTGATAACAAGAAGTCGCAGATTCGAATCCTGGCCCGGGGAATTTTTTCAAATTTTTGTCCTCGGGTTTGTTTCTGATTGATCTTTTCTAATGCACTCTTATAATGTAAAATAATAACATAAGATTAACGTTGTTCGGAGAAAATCCTTGCCTTACTCTTCTATCCACCCATCATTCTAGTTTGTCCACTGCTGGACATAGGCCTTTCCAAGATTTCACCACTCTTGGCGGTCCTCCTGGAAGAAATACCCATGAGCACTGGGCAGGCGGACTGGAGAGCGCGGTACCGAAACCGTCGCACCAGTGACACACATGAATACACCTCTTACTATTCCCTGAATAACCCGGGGAGGGTTTGCGAGCAAGAGCCGTAGGTACTCATATCCGTAACCTATTTGCTATAATTAAACAAAAACTATGGTGCATAGATAAGGACTTGGATTAAAAAAAAAAATTGCATAAATAACATTGAGACAAAGTGACATTATAACTTGTGAAATATTCCCGTTGCCAAAGCAAGTGAAGTGACAGCACCAGAATCCAGTTAGAATTGTTATTTAACATTAACAGCGTCGACAGTCGACGCAGACTCCCCGAGGAAATAAGCACGAGTGCTTGAGTTACAGACATTCGTAATAATAGTTATAAGCAAAATATAACAATGGTTACCGCTGTTATATTCATCTTGACGTGAATTCTTAATGTTGATAATACTTGAGTTTTGATGTACATTTGTATATTGTCTGCAAATAACTGCTTCTGTGGTGAGTGCAGTGGCGTGCATTGAACTTTTTTCCGGAAAAGCAATCAGAAGATCAAGTTTGACATAAAAAAAATATGAAAAAATTCAAATAACACTTTGAAAAAAAAAATTGTTTGATGCCAGGGTAGGCACCGCCTACCCTTGAGTGAATAGTTTCATACAAACTTTCTTTTCTGTTTTTTTTTAAGTCTTTTAAATTTTTTCAAATTTTTTTATTGTCAAACTTGACCTTCTGGTTGCTTTTCCGGAAAAAAATTCTATACACGCCACTGGGTGAGTGGTTCGAATACTTGACTAGTAATCCAGAAGTCGTGGGCTCAAATACCGTAGAGGTACATTTGTGTTCGGTCTGCTTTCTTCGGAAGAAGTTGTGGGTCAGTAATTGTGCCCAAAGAACGGCGAAAAGGCTCACTGCTCATCACGCTGGGACATAATAATCGTCGGTTAAGGATAACACCAAAACTGTTCCCTTTTGATTGAAAACTGCATGCTATAGATGCGCAAAACGGAACGCAACTGCTATATTTGTTTTGATATTTTTGTGTTTCAAGAGCGTTTCACAATGTTGTACAAGATATTTTACATCGTATAGGGGAAGAAAAAAATAAGGATCAGAGTTAATATCTTCAAAGAGATTTAATATCGAACAATTATAATTTAAGTCTTTCTGAAGTAATATTAAAATCGAAAACAACGTAATTTGTTGTTCGTAAGAAGATATTGAGATGTCTAAGTGGAATTTGCTAAGGTTTTCGGAATTTGAAAGCCGGAAAATGGCGATTGTATCCGCACTAAGAACATCTTTTCGCAAAAAAAATTAAGAATTCGAGAAAAAAGAATCAGTTGATTTATACCTTTTTTTTGGGTAGCTATGAAACTTTTCTATGGAAAAGCTGATTTTTTTAGAGATTCGAGGTTTATATAGTGAAAGTTGTTCGTATGAACGACACTATCGCCAGTTTAAGGCTTCCGCAACTTCATCTTAACACCCAGTATTAGCAAAAGGAAGATCCTAGAAAATAAGTTTCGGGTATATGGGTCAAATCAACTTTTTCCCTACGTTTTGGGTCCTTAAAACATAATTCAGCCAAAAAATTTTCAATTCAGATATTTGCTTACCAAACTTATGTTTTTTAATAATTAGATCTTACAGATCCTCTGGACAGAAAAGAAAGAAAAAACCGGCCAAGTGCGTGTCGGGCCACGCGCAGTGTAGGGTTCCGTAGTTGCCCTGCACAGTATGCGGACTTCTTCTCCAAGGACATTTTATTAGTTTATCGATTAATACAGATCGCGCCAAACTTCTAGTACGCTCGGAAGTTGCTCTTCCCAAGAACGGCCCATACATTTTGTTCCTGCTGATGCGAATCGCCCCGTGATCAATCGCACTGGCTGATGTAAACTATTTATTGTGTAATTAAGATCTTATATTAATTCCTTTGATAATGCCATAAATGCAAAACCGGTCAGGAAGTATTAAATAAATTTGTGGGATAGTAAAAGTGAATTTCTGTTCATTAACATAGGCTAATGCTCTTTGCCGCTATCCAAGATGGAAGGATAAAATAATAAAAATGGAAGTTATGGAAAATGATACGTTTGCCTGTCCCTTAATATAATCTTTCAATATGAAATGGCAGAGTTATTTGCGATTAAAACAATTCGCTTGCTGTAATCCAGCAGGTGGTGGTCAGGTGGTAGAGCTGATGCCAGGCTCGACTGTGGAAGTACCACTATCTTACTTGGAGACCCCTTCAAAATAATTCGGGGAAGAGTAAGAGGTCAGCTCACAGGCAAAAAACCAGGAGGCCCACCATGCCTGGGACCGATGGATGGCGGTATATCCACCTCTGATAGCCGGGCCTTATATGGAACAGACTGGTGACGGGAAGCGGCGTCACTGGTGTGAGGGTTCCGGCACCACGCTCACCAACCCGCCTGCCCAGCATGTGTGAGTATGGGCAATCCTTCCAGGATGACCGCCGGGACGTCCAGCAGTGGACGAACTAGGCTGATGGATTGATTGATTGGATTAAATCCATAATTACATATATCGTAACGACATGAATGCCCGTGGCAGTGTCAGAGGTATGGACAAGTATGGACTGTGAAATGCTACTCACTGTCTTCATTCTTACACCCACGTTTAATCGACGATTATCACATCCCAGCTTGATGAGTGGTGAGCCCTATCGCCGTACTTCTAAAAATCTAAATCTACGACTACGTTATTTTAAGAACAAAAACTTATTTTAAAGTTAATAAAAGATTCAATGAAGTAGGCGGTTCCAGGTTGCTTGTCGCGAATACAATTTATCTCCGAAATAAATGTTTATTCCAAGTCGCTTTTACTTTGTCAAACCGCCTATCGAGTAAGATGAAAATAAGATTCACTTTCTTGGGTATCTTAAACAACAATTGCTGAGTGGGCAGAACGTGGGTCTCTCAAACTTGAAACCCGGGTTCGAGCTCCCCTGGTGAATCTGAGTTTTTGTGCATTAAATTTAATATTATATACTTTTTACCTTACTTTGGGCAAAAATACGCCCTTTTTAGGGCATGTAGGTTCTCCCAGAGGGGTAAGCAGAGACTAAATATTTTCATCTGCTACGATCCTGACACAACTCTTTCGCCTTTTCCACATCCATCAATCTAGACATAACTACAAGCTCTTCTATTTCGGGTGCTTTTGACACTGTCCTTCTTCAATATGTCGCCTTTTTATTTTATTATGTTTGGTCAGCGTTCTATGGCGGCCTGGTCGAGCTGTACCTTCTATGGCGGCCTGGTCGAGCTGTACCTTCTATGGCGGCCTGGTCGAGCTGTACCTTCTATGGCGGCCTGGTCGAGCTGTACCTTCTATGGCGGCCTGGTCGAGCTGTACCTTCTATGGCGGCCTGGTCGAGCTGTACCTTCGACTTGCGCACCATAAATTTCTTTCTTCACTCTACTTTCATTCATCCTTTCTACATACCGAAACCAACGAAGCATTCCTTTTTAGGATTCCGTACCAGAAGAGTGCAAAACAAGACCCTATTACTAAGCCGCTGTCTGTCCATTCGTCCATCTGTGTGTCACAGGGGTCTTCAGCTTAATTCAGACGTTATAGGTAGCCAGTTGAAATGTTTACCGATTAAGTGTTACTATGGCATCTTTCATGGTAAATAATGAAAATTAAAAAAAAAAACATTAAACCCAAGCCCTTTTGGGTTTAATTTTTTCCCCATATAAAACAATCTCGAAAAAGTATCATTTGTTACGTTATCATGTCCTTATAAAAAATCATGGTATTAAGATTATGTTAACATTACGGGAAAAATATTTTGGTTAAGATATTAGGGTTCTGTTCTTAGTATGAGCCGCGAATTGTTAGTCAAGCGCTACCATTTTAGCGAATTATTTTTGTCGCCTTAATGATGCTATTGCATCTATACACATTGGTGTTATTTACCATAAGTTTTTAAGGTTCCGTACCCGTGTTGTGTGATGGCATAGAACTCTTAGTGCGCGAGTGCAACTCGCACTTGCCCAATTTTCTATTGTAGTCACTAAATCTTCTTTCAGATTGCAACGATCCCGTATGTCGATATTTTTCACCCTATCATTCAATGTGGTTTAGCATACCACTAACTGAGCTACCGACCGCTGCCGTATTCTGCCGTATAGTTTTCCGTGATTTTACTGATCTTTCCGATTTTTTTTCTCAATGATTGTGATGCTTGTGCCAAATCTGAAAAATTATAATGTAGTTCAACCCCTTAACTACTACCTACACAAATTTTATTTGTTAAAAATATTTTGTTTTAATACGCTAAATTGTCCAAACGCGAGAGCATGTTTGGCGAAACGGACCCTTAATGCTAAACTAAAATGAAAACTACACAAAAAGGAAGGTAAGCGCGCCATTGTACTACCGCGGTTGCATGCAAAACTTTAACCATTAAAAGTACTCTGTTTTATTTAATATAAGGCCTGAGATAAATATATTGTGGTACAAAGAGCAAAGAGCAGTGCACGAGTTCCAGCCATTAATCATATTAGTTCACGAACAAATGCCAGATGCCACGAGAAAACTTGGCGGTGGGCTCCTATATTGGATATTTTACCCTTCACGGACGACACAGTAGCCTAAAAAAATCCCATACAAGCAGTTTTATATACCGGCAGTTGGTATTTTTTTTTACTATAATTTTTCTACGCTGTGCTTGTCATTCGTGTAATTGTGCTAGTTATAGTCACATGAGAGTTTTCTCGGTCGTGGCCACAAACATTACACAGTGCAACGTGCGATATGATGGATAACGACAGTTTTTCTCTGATTTATTTATCGTTTCTATTATTAGATATGGTGCTATGAAGTTCTGTTGTGTTTCATGGCAAGAGCAAACTTTTTAGGGTTCCGTAGTCAACAACAAGGAACCCTTATAGTTTCGCCATGTCCGTCTGTCTGTCTGTCTGTCTGTCTGCGGCTTAGCTTAGAGACTAATTGAGACTATTAGTACTAGAAAGCTGTAATTTGGCATAGGTATACATATTTATCACGCCAATAAAGTGGTAAAGTAAAATTTTTAAAAAGATTTTTTTTTAGGGTACCTCCGCTGCACGTAAAGTGGGGATGATTTTTTTTTCTCGTCTATCCCCTAGTGTGGGGTGTCGTTGAATAGGTAATTTAAAAAAATTAGGGGTGTAAGAAAATCATTTTTCCATCCAGGGTTCCGTTTGCGAAATATTAAAGTTAAAAGTGTTAATTTTTGTTAGAGTCAAGTGTCCCCCCCCCTGCCGGCAAAACGGTTGTATTTGGAGACGTGAAAAAAATCACGGCAGTATTATACATCTATCACAGCTAAGAAGGCTTTTCGAGTTAACTCTAAACACGGGGCGATTCGCATCAGCAGGAACAAAATGTATGGGCCGTTCTTGAGCAACTTCCGAGCTGACTAGAAGTTTGGCGCGATCTGTATTATTATAGATAATGGTACGGAACCCTACGTGCGCGAGTCTAACTCGCGCTTGGCGGTTTTTTGTTCGTAGATTCACTTTCTTTTAAATCCTACAAAAACTTCAAAGTAACTAGTTTTAATGTAAACTTTTGATAACATATCGACGACAGAAATAAGTTTGCATCAAGGAAAACATTCTCCAGTTGTTGAACTTGTTTAAGATGAAGCAAGGTTATGACTGTTTATGTTTATCAGATTGCTATATTTCCGGTGTATGAATTATACATTGCCAAATCTCATATCGAGCGATAGTTTTTAATGTATCAATGCATAACTATTCTTTTTTGGATAACGATCTCCATCCTCTTAAAATTTTCTATAACACAAACGCTCGGGCCATAAAGATTCCTTTCCTTGAGAAACCGTAAAAATGCAAATCCTTATTTCAAAACAACCTCGCTCATTTCAAACATTATTACCTTTAAAACAACTAAAAGTGCACTTCCATTCCATATTTAAAGTTTAAACTGAGGGGAATCGTGCACATATTCTATGATATTAAGTTGCATCAGTCGCGAAACTGAAAAAGTCACGTTTCCACACAGGCTTCCGACAAAGGATTTTTATTCCCTTACACGGAGAATAAAATTACGAGGGCCACGTACTCGACTGCAGTTTATCCAAACGGATATTTTTAAGTTACATCTGTTTTTTTTAGGCGGTATCTATAGTTTTAAACGTAAGCATATAAGCAGCGATAGCTCACGCGGCAGAACGCTGTCCTCTCAATCTTGATACCTGGTTTCAATCCGCGATTGATGCACAAACTAGTTTTTCAGAAGTTATGTGCAAATGCACTAATACGTACCAATTGCTGAACGGTGAAGGAAAACATCGTGAGGAAACCTGCATGTCCTAAAAATCGTGTATTGTAAGTGCCCGAAGAACGGTGGTAGGTGGTAGCAGTCACCACCTATCATGTTGGGACATAATGATCTACGGTGAAACGCGGGTGTACCGAGTGTGGACTGTGACTTGCATTTCACAATTCACACTCTGGAACACCTCTGACACATGTTGTTTCGATGGGGATGGGAAGTTTGCTGATTGAAAAACCGTTTCGATATAATACATATTTTTGCCATATTTTATTGTTTCTGCAGCAAAATAACTGGAGGTTAACGATATTTTTCGAATTATTCTGTCATGTATGTAATGTCTCATCTCCCCACCTTCTCTGGGACACATATATTAATTAACATTATATCATTGCAGTAGAGAAACGCAGAAAGAAAAGTAAATCTAGATGTGAGGAGCTCTGAACCGGGGCTCCTCACATCCAGATTTACTTTTCTTTCGTTTCTATATTGCAGTGATATAATGTTAATTTATATCTCCTTGCGATGGGTAAATCGCCAAGTGTTCAAACATAGAAATTTATTTCTGTCATAGTTACACATATATTACACACATTATCTTTTTTCTTAGACATACACATAAAAATCAATGTCAAATTAATTGTTGTTACCATAGACTTGGGATATACACCAGCAGTATCCCAAGTCTATGAATATCTTGGTTATAATGTGTAAAGAAAACAGCGACGTCACTTGTTTTGTAACTTTAAAAAATATAAAAAAATTATTGAAATTCGTTTAAAACTGAAATTGGTTTAAATGAAGATTACTAAACGGTCTATAATTTAAGAAAAAAAATTGAGTTTAATGTTCCCGGTGAACATGGCAAATTGATTTAATTCAATAAATTGATTTTTTTTGGTATGATAACATCATCTTGTCGTGTGGGGCCAACCTGATGTCAAAGTTGTTCAGGCCGCAGGCCTCTCTTTACGAACATTACCCATATTTACAGCTGGAACCAAAAGTTAAATATGATAAATGGTCCGTGCAAAGGTCGTCATTACTCCAAGTTGAAAGCCCCTCAGTGCAAGAGGGACGAAATCGGATAAAATTGACAAAAATTCGGTTTTAAATTAATACAAAATTAATTAAAATACCTTTGAAAATTTTCATATCTAGTAACTTAGGTATTATTAAAACCACTCAAAATAAATATTTTTAATGTCTGTATGCTATCCCAATTTATAACGAAATAGATAACACAGCTAAGACTCACTATTATTTATGCGTGAAATATCCCAATTTGTCACAATATCAATAAAAGTGAAAATTTAGACCTCATTTCAATAATTAATTCTATCGAGTGAAATTCTTCCGATCGCGTTTCTGCGATCAATCTTTTTACCAATTTTGAGATCCTACTGTGAACTTTGCGTAGGTGGGTGAAGTATATTTTTATTTGCGCGGTTATTTTTTTTTGTATAAATTGTTTAGTATTATCAGTAGATTGTGTTGTTTCATTTAAATATACCTGTCTATTCACTCTCACCCACCCAGCATACACATTTTAGCCAAAAAGAAGTTTAAGTTGTAAAGAATAATTATTTCGTATAAGTTTTAACTGAAAAACTTATAAGTAAAATAGGTAAAAATCCCGAATTGATACCAGTTAGGAATACCTAAAGAATAAAATTACGAAGGCCACGTAGGTACCAGAGTGCACTGTTTTATTTTCGCAGCTACAAAGTTGTAGTGAGCACATTTTTGTGTTACCAACTCTGGTTTTATCGCTCTCCTCTGTTAAGTTACGACTTTTAATTTTTTGGACAATGCTAGAGTGAGCACAATTACTTTAACCATAGAGATTTATTTGTTAACATTGTATTATATGCACTATATCAAAGTGTTATAATAAGCACAAATAAGCACGAAAAAGCGGCCAAATATGCATCTAAGTGTACAGTTAAGGCTCGGAGTCTCTTAATCAGCATATAACAAGGTTTGGCATTCCAAGTTTAGACGATAGTTCATATTGATAAGAAACAGTGTTCCGTAAAGACATTTATATTTTTTGCACTATGCAAAATTTTTGCAAAATATGACTAAAATAACTGAGTTTGTTGATAAAAGCGATATAGATAGTAAAAAACAAAAGCGTTAGAGCAGTACTTATTCTGCTCTAGTTTGAATAATGAGCATCGCGGGGATTGAACCCATGACCTCTGGGTTAGCAGGCTAGCACTTACTACTCGGCTACAGAGGCGGTGTACAGTGGAGATCACGTCTAGCTATAATACACTTGCAGTTTGCAGTACTAAATTAGGCCGTATGGTAAAGGATATACCTATAGATAGGTACTAAGTCCAATATGTACGGGTTATTGTGATTTCCACTGTAAAACATAATTAAGGTGAACCATTCATTTTACTCGTAGTCCTGGTCAATTTTCCAAAAGAAACATCCTTGTACAGATGTTTTATTCTACGAAATCTACTTACCTATGGTGGTAGTAGTGCATGCACACGCACAACCTCTCGTGTGCGTAACCTCGAGAACGCTTACAAAACGCGCAACACATACAAAACACGCGTATCTGTACACGTCACTACCACAACCATAGCCAAGTAGACTTCTATAACCGTGTATTGGTTTCACTTATTACAGTTTTGTATTAGGTACCTAGTAAATTTATATTGTTCAATATGAAAATCCTCATAGACATTTTTGGGGGAACGCAAGAAAAGAGTCGATTCAAGTTTTTTTGTGACTTAGTTTTTTTGTATGTTACCGTTTGTGATTTCTTTTTGAAAAGAAACCTTCAACTTGATGCAAGATTTAAGATGATTCAGATAAAAAGAAATGATTGTGAAACACAGACGACAGAAAAAAAACTATTTCAAAATTGCATAGGACAGAAAAAGTGAAGTCTTCAGTGAAAACTAATGATAAGAATATTGTTAACAATTTAAAATGTTTATTATTTCAACTGAAACTGTGGATTATCCCATGAGAGATTTAAAACTTCAGAAAATATTGAAAACAAATTACACATTACTACTCGATTTATGAGTCCAAAACTTTCATTCAGTTAGAAAAAATATTACTTTTGAAAAAAATTAGCATGTCGTAAGAAAAAAGTAGGTATGAACAATTTAGTAACTTCACAATTTTTTTTTGCATTCCTCTAATTATGGTCATGAGAGTATACGTCTTGGGCAAATCGTAAAATTTGAAATCGAACACCTTCCAAATGTCGAAAGTAGGTGCGACGACGAGCGGAGCGAGGAGGAGCATATTACGAGTAGATTTCATGTAAATTAATTTGGGGAGCCGAGCGAAGCGGAGTGGAGTGAGGCGACCCCCTAGTTTTAACAGAAATATGATATTAAATTTGATTTATACTTGCGATTGTCGGCACTTGATGAAACATAGAAAGCATCTTGATTTTGAACATAAACACTTGTACAATTTGTTTCATAACACAATTATATTATATCTGTATCTCCAGAATATTCTGTATCCCCTGAAGATGGATTAATTTCCGAAACCGGTTGGGAAGTGTGCAAGGGGAAGTGTGCAACAAATATAATTGTGTTATGAAACAAATTGTACAAGTGTTTATGTTCAAAATCAAGATATTAAATTTGTGCTAATGATATATACAAAATTACTTGTCTGATAAATCCCGATACATTGTAATTTTTAGAGATTCAGTTTCGTAACAATGCGTCATCCCAGTGCTTGAATAGCTAACCAACCATTTTTGTCGTTTCTTAGGGTTTCGTAGTACCTCCCCTCCTCTTTATCTCCAAAATCTGGTGGAACAAAAATTTGAAACAAATCATGGTAATATGTGCTTACGTGTAGATTACAGGAAATTATTACGGTTGAGAAATTCACGACAACAAAAAACAAACTTGAATTTTTCAACATGGAATTCATGAAAATAACGAATGAAGAAATACACGAAAAAGTTCTTTAATTCATATTTTAAAAAATGCTTATATTGGTTGGTTAGCCATTCAAGCACTGCGTAGTGCGTAGACGAGTGATATATGATCATAAGGGAGAACAGTAAGTAGTTCAAAATTGTGAAATTATTAAAACTGATTTAAACAAAGTTGTGCTTAGACGGTGCTATATGAAATCCTTAATCACGAAGCTGACAAAACCGTAATAAAAATAATAAAAACCGAAAAATACAATAAAGCACTAAGTTATTACTATAACTACTTTGTTGCTCTATTCATATTTCGTTTGTGTGCCACAGAGTAACCAAACTGGGTCAGAGCCAAAATATAATAGCATAATATCTTAATGAAACCTCTTTATGTCCTATACAGCCTTTATCTGAAATTAAAATCAAGCGATTGTGTCAATAAACTAGCTTTTGTGGGGGGTGAGTGGTAGTGCTCGACTATGTCGGTTCTTTTCGTATCGATGAATTGGTCCAAGTTTTGGTTCATATTATTTATCGATATAAAAGTAAAAAAAACTAAGCATGTATTTTTATTTTGAAGACGTAACCTCCTTGTTGCAATTGTAGTCACTATTTCATAAAAAAACGCAAGTTAAAAATTATCCAATTTATATAAAAGTGTTGTGAATAGAATAGAATATAATTATGTTTATTTGGTACAAGAAATAAAAACACTTTACATAATTAAACTTAAAATGAACACAGGATGTACCAAAAAGGTCGCCGCTCAGCTTAATGCCGTGACAGATCCACGGCGCTGATTTTCAGCGGCTACCAGGCACTTAAACTAAATTTATAACAAATGCGTACTATATTTATATACTAAATATAAATAATTGAACAAAAGTCAAAGAAAACTTGTGGGTTTAGATCTTTACACGTTGGTGTAAATAACACTATAAATTAAACTAATCTGGCATCTATCCTGGGGTCAGCTAAATTACGTAAACTACATAATTTTGGTTTGGAAATCACCATGTTTATTAGGTTTATTTTCTATCTTTTCTGCAACGTTTTATTTTATCAGCCATAGTTGCAAGGCAACGACAACAGACTAAGAATCTACTGCCCAATGTGTTTGTAGATAGATGTTTCTATATAGAACTTGCGGTGATGACAACGATGGCTGGTATTTCTTTGTCCACCGGACATACTAAAGTTCGCGCCAAAAGTTTCCAGTTTAAGGCTGGCACTAAGCATAGAAGATAAACAACGCCAGACTTCGAGGATTCGTTTGAAGAAATTTCAGATGAATAGGCCAATGAGCCAACCAATAATCTCCTCTATCAAAACACAGTAAACTCTTTGCCGCTGGCCTTATTGTGTTAGACTGGTAGTTATATTTTTTCCTAGCGTATGCCATACTGTGTTTAGGAATATTTAGGAAAATACCATATTCGACGAGACTTACTAAGTGGTGCGAGTTCTACACTGAGTGTCCGTTTGGAAACGACTTGTAAATTTTAGTGGCTTTAGGAATCTTCATACTGTTTATGTAAATTTTCTCAACTGGAGATATGTACTCTAATATTGGTTACTGCACTAATGTACCAAGGAGCATTTAGAACAGTCACGAATCATTAATTCAGAACATAAAATAAATGCCATACAAGAGAATTTTCAATCTCGAGGTTAAAATTAATAGTAAAGCGGTTAACAAAAGTTTTCAAAACTTCTTTCAGAAAAAAAAGTGTGGTTTTCGTATATTTTTCTTATTTTAATGCTTCCTTTTAAATTCACAACCAATTATGTGATCACAATAACCTTTTTGTAGTGAGGTAACTGACTCATGTCATAAGCGACTATTTAACAGTTCCCAGGAATGACAGAAATCTACAAAAACGTGAGTGAAGCTGTCTGCAAAAATGTAGGTACTGACATGGATAATTTGGGCCCATTATGTTATTTAAGCTACACAAAACCTTTAAAATATTTACATCTAAGGCAGTTTTTATAAAGAACTTGTGGGAACCAATAACGACGATAAAAGTAGTATAGTTTCGTTCTGTTACTTTTTTCTACACTTTCAAATAATTTTATACTCGCAGAAAATTACTTTTTTTAATGTCTTAACAATCTAATTTTGCAATTTAAAAATTCCATTTTAGGATTCAAGTGTTAAATAGCGAAATTAGATTGGAAAACAGTTGATTTGTAAAAAAAAAAACAGATTATTCGCGGGTGTAAAGTTGATGGAACGTGTGAGAAAAGGTAACAGAATTAAATAATAATACTTCTGTCGTCGTTCTTATTGGTTGCCACAAGTTGCCACTTATACTGAACTAATTGGCGTCAACTGCCACATAACAAAAGGTTTTTCAAATTATTAACTTCTAAAGAAGAAAATCAAAGTTAAGTTATGCACTTTGCGCTGAACGACTGACCTTTCACCGTAAGCAAAAATTAAGACTGTTACTTAATTATGTATTAAAAATAAGAAATAAGTGACTACATGAATGTCATTTATCTACACCAAAATATTGAAATGAAACAAATTTATGTTCGTTTTTATCACTCAGACATTCATAAAAAGTTTTCTCAGAGATGGGATAATTAATCTTAATCTTCTCTTTAGATAAAATAAAATACTATATATGGTTGGCTACCAATGTCACCAAAAAGTCTACAAGGTTAAATAATATTAGTTGGCGAAACTCAAAACATAGGTAGGTAGAACTAAGCTATATGAAGAATTGTTTGTATGGGAGCTAAGCGAAATTCTTAAAATTTGTTTTCACCTTTCCATACTGGACCAGTCAGCTGATCGGGGCAATTTGTATGGGAGAAAGAGAAAAAAAGTTGCGAATTTCGCTTAGCTCCCATACAAACAGTTGTTGTAGACTAGTTTTACCTATTTTTTGATTTCGCCAACTAAGATTATTTTACCACCTTATACTGAAAGAATACAGTATAAAGTTATTTACGTTATAAAGTTACAAATACTGAGCTTTTTGTCGTATTATTATTTAACCTGTAGCCACTAAACAAATTAAATATAATCAAGAAGTGATGTCTTCTGAAAGATTTCCTTTAAGCTTAAAAGATGTTGCTAAGACCACACAGATATTTCTGCGGCCCCTTTTAGATGTTATCAACGATTATCCGTCACAAAAACGGAATTCGCATTCAAATTATTACAACATTATGCTAAACGCCTTCAAATTCAGCAAGAAAATCGTATCAACAAGAAATACGTTCGGCGGCACGCCCCGAATCCGAAAGCAGGTTATTCGAGAAATTTCCTTTGAAAATATTTTACACATCGTTTTCTTTCGAGGCAGAATCTCAGGACGATTTATCGGTTCCCTATCAGTGGCAACATCGATTCAAATTCGTCTGCCGGTACAGCATCTGACGACGTTTCCTCGATGGGATTTCAGTTGGAGATGATCCTACTTGATTAAATTACCTCTTGCCAGTTTCAAATTCAATTGATAGGATTATTCAATAGTAAAGTTGTAGATAACTTTTGTTAGTCTGATTGCCTCCTCTAACCTTAGTTGATTGAACTTCAATTTTCTATGAATTTGTCATATACAGGATGTTTGGGACATCGATGTAAATATTTTTAGGGATGTTAAAGGAAGTGATTTTGAACATTTCTGACTAAATTTACTATTATGCAAAGTTATGTTTTCAGTTTTGTCTACTTAATTATACAATTAAATGAGACTTGAGGATAATTCATGATTTATATAAAAACTGCTTACCTCAATACGTGTTATGATCGGGAAAGCCGACCAGTTTCAGCAGATTTAGACTGCCTTCATCTGGGCGAGTAAAGACGTTTACGCGACGACGTTACGCCTTAGTGTGAGGCGTAATCTTGTCTACTTAAATTAGAATAAAACACTATTTATGACTAAAATTAACATTTTATTCTAAATAATTTCTTAAAACACTTCAGTTAAACAAAATAACAAGGTGTGTTCAAAAAGAAGTGAAAATAATCAAAAAGTTTAATACAATAAGAAAAACAGTTTTTTTTTGAAAAGTTTAGAAAAAGAATTAAGTTTTATTCATTAATTTGTATTATTTTTTAATTGTAGTTGCCTAATTTTAAGTCAAAAAAACTGAAAAATATCTATAACTCAAAAACTATAAAACTTTGCATAATAGTAAATTCAGTCAGAAATTATCAAAATCACTTCCTTTATCATCCCTCAAAATATTTACATCGATGTCCCAAACACTCTGTATACAGGGTGTAATCGTAAAGTGTGACCAGGCGATTATTCCGTAATTATTCCAGATATCAAAAAAAATTCAACTGATCAGTAAAGACACCAATACGTTTTTGAAAGTCTAAAGTATCCAACATTTTGACATTAAACATTCCCATACATTGTATCGCACAACAAGGGCGTCATTTTGAACATCTGCTTTAAATACAAAATTTTGTACTCACTAAGAAATAAATATTATTCAAATAAAAGAAGTAAGAAAAGTTTTATTACTTTGTTAGGTTAATAAACAGTTTGCTTTAATATCAGTACTAAGCTAAAATAACCTTTTAAAATAAGGAAACTAAAACCTTTCTATTAATCTCATACTAAATGTATGGGAATGTTTAATGTCAAAATTTTGGATACTTCTCGTTTGATTTTCAATAAGTTATTGATGTCATTTTTCTGATCAGGTAACGTACTTTCGATATCAGTTTAAAAATTTTTGATATCTGTAATAGTTACGGAATAATCGCCTGGTCACACTTAACGATTACACTCTGTTTACCCGCGGCTTTGGCTCCATGGCTTTGGGTTTTAAAAATTCCTGGGAGCTGGTATTTTTTGGGACAAAAAGCACCATTATGAATGTTGGTTAGAAGCTACTCCTCTACGTAAAGCTTATCGTAGTCCCTTATTGGTTGAAAATTTATTAGGTTCCAAACCACTTTAAAAATTAAGTTAAAAAATAACCCTTGAAGTACTAATATTCAAGGACGAGTCCCCAAAGCGGATTTAAAAGTTATTTAACAACGCTCTCGTGAGCGATCAGTATATGCATTACTGGCTTGTGCATCAGGTGGAAAAATCAAACGATCTAGGATGGGTACTTCGGTGGCGCAGTCGGTAGAGAATTTACCGTATTAGCAAGAGGTCGCCGGTTCAAAACCTGATCTTTTTAGTTTGTAATGCACTTTAAATAATGTTTAGAGTATCTAAAGCGATGTATTTTGCTATCAATCATATAATCATTATCAAGTACGTTTCAAAATCGATAAACCAAAAACAAAATATACTATGTTTAGTTCCAAATAGGTCGCACATCCACACACGCAACTGTTTGCAAACAGCCCTATAGAAAAGCGATGTTATGTAAGACCTTTATTATATCAAGTTTTAGAAGATTTGGATAAAAGGAAAAATTAAGTAATTATTTTGTTGTTGTTTTCCATCCAACCTGTGCGTGTCTACACAAGAAATGACAAAACTCCGGAAAGCAAAGTTGATTTCTTAACCAAAGTTATATCCAAAATATAAAATGAAAATGAGTTCAATCTGTGAAGAGAATCTTGAGAATAAACTTTGTACACGGCCAAATATCAGAAACAGTTTTTGGAAAACTGTTTCTGTCTAAAAGCCTTCTGAGAAATGTTTAAACGAGTAATGGCGGATAGCCAAAACGCAAAAGTATTCTTTGAAAATGTCTAATTTAAGGACAATAATTTAAGCCAAATTTTGCTACCTTTTCTTTTTTATAATATTACAGTTATCAGCAGCTAACTTTCAACTGTAAAATATGAATAATGCCTAAGTCATTTCTATTTTTTTCATTGATAACAAGTTTTTCATTGATAGAAATGCCATTTCAGTATTCGTATGCTTACTTTTTGCTCTTAAGGTTCACAAGTGATTTCAAATGTAGAGCGCCCACTGTATGCCCTAAAAAACCCAAAATAGACAATTATATTCTTTCATCAAAAAAGTCGTTACTTGTTTCCGCAACAAAGTTAGATTGCATGGCAAATATAGCTTTACGACGAATGTATCCGATAACTTTTGCTCAGCACATACTCATAATTTAAACATATTTACGATTTGGAAGATCTGATAAACGAAATTCAGACACATCCTGGTTATATTTATTACTACCCTACCTTCATCAACATTTTCATAAACAACAAAGTGCACTTGGAAGGTCCATTTGTTTACTTACTTAAATAAGCTTCTACTCTCTCGCTGCATCTTCCTTGAAGCTTATAGACTAGTCCACTTTCCTTTATAATGGCAATATTCTAGGTGCATTTTGGGTAACATCTGGTCAAATAATCAAATTTTACTAAATTGGACCTGCTAAACATAAATTTCGATGTTGGCGGGCCCAAATCTTGACTGCAAGTTCAGAAGTCAAGATAGTGGACATTTCCTTTACATTAGGTGCAAACCTATCAACAAAACTCAATTTTGAGTCTAAAATTTTTGCATTTTATTTAAGAATGACAAATCTTAATTTCTTTTTGTGTATGAATGAGACAAACTTAGGCTAACAGCAACAATGGATAATTATTATCTTTTTAAGTGTCAGCTGTAAAAAACATTTACGGATATTATCGTGGAAATGGATGGCATTTAGGTCGAACTGTTTTTAAACATTTAAATTTAGTTATCAAACTAAAAATTAAACGAAATACTTGAAAAAAACTTTTAAATAAAAAACAAATAATGGAAATACCCCTTGAGTTAGGAATTATGAACTCATGAATCTGTACGAAAATTTTCGGCAATTTTATAGGTAAGCATATAACAATGTACCTTGTATCTTTCCCGGTATTTAAAAAAAATGTAAAGATGGCCATAACATTATTTTGGTCGTAAAACGCAATAGTAATCGTGTTAGACTTCAGTATGTAATGTTATTATAAATGCGAAAGTGTTTTTGTTAGTTGTTGATTTGTTGCTTTTTCCTTCTTTCACGCAGCAATGAGGTAACGGATCGACATGTTTTAGGGGCCGGAGGGCAACAAATACTACTTTTTATCCCAAAAAAAAACCGGCTAAGTGCAAGTCATACTCGCGTACCTAGGATTCCGTATCGTGGATGATGAGTTTAATTTTGTCATTTTTTTTCGTGAATTTCTCAACCTCTGTATTTTTCCTGTTATCTTTACGTAAACACATATTACCATGATTTTTATTTCATACTTTTCGGTCTACCAGTTTTGGAGATAAGGGGGGGGGGGGGGGGGAGAAATATTTTTTTGTGATTTTTCGAGGATTTCTCGAAATAAATGCAAATAAATATAGCCAGTTTGTTATATTTTTACAATTAGCTTTTTAATACCCACTATTTGATACCCATATTGTATTTTTATAAAATATATTTTTTATTTATTTTACTTCTTTGTTTATATCTCATTTTTCAAATGCTTAATTTCCTAGGTCATATAACTTCTACTTGAAATACTTTTTATTCTGAAAAAATACGGTAGGACTACTCAAAAACTAAATCAACGCGGGCGAAGCCGCGGGCAAAAGCTAGTACTCCACAAAGGGTTAACTTTGCAAAAAAACAAATTGGGAGTGCCAATATCAAAATTTGTGTTCAGCAGGTCCAATTTACTGACAAAAACTCAACTGGCCAAATAGGTATTACCCAAACCGTTAAAATTAAAAACTATCGAAAAGTGAACAGGTCTAATATTTACTGGTCTACGGCATAAGATATTAATCGTTATAAACCGGATAACCGTCTCTTCTCTCTGCTGCATACTTTAGCAGATGGTGAATAAATCATTTAGACTCCCGTACTGGATACATTTGGTACGAATCATAATTTTCCAAGGAGTTTGCTCAGAAATGAAGCTCAAGGGGCTGGTAGTTATTTTACTAAAGAAGATTAAGTTTCATGAAATATAAATTCCGGGTGTAGAAGGCAAATATGACTATAATCGTTAGAGCTGAGGTAGATTTTATCTATTTGAAAATTTTTGTTAGATGTGCAATCAGATTAAAATTGAGAATGAGAATGAATGAATGAATAGATGAATTACTATTTACTTAAATTGCTAATCCGACAGATGTCAAGATCTTCTAAAGACAGAGATCCCTTAAGCACCCAACTATAGTCGCACTGTGTTTAATCACGCGCAACGGGAATTTGTTAAATCACAAATGCGAGGAACGTGTCATACTGTTTAACCGCAAAAACATCGTGTCACACTCCTCGCACTTGTGATTCAACTAAGTCACGTCGCGCGCGATTAAACACTGCTACTGGTGCTGGAGTATACAAAATACCGTGTGACTGCGGGAATAATATTACTAGGTGAAACAAAAGGCAATGTCTTGATTTTCAACACAAAGAGTAGTAAGATATGTTTCATAATTTTATGTATTACCTACTTTACAATCATTGTTGACATACGTTTGCCGTTTATGGCTCGTAGAATAATATTAAATAATATGTGTTATCCCCTGAAGATGGAATAATTTCCGAAACCGGTTGGGAAGTGTGTAACAAATCGGTCAAGTGTTTGTGTTGAAAATCAAGATGCTGTCCATGTTTCATCAAGTGCCGACAATCGCAACTATAAATTACTATATTACAAATGTAACAATGTATGAAACAAATAGTACAAGTGTTTGTGTTGAAAATGAAGATGCTGTCAATGTTTCTAAATTGAGATCTTGAAGCCAGTTTTTTATTATTTTAAGGTTTCCTATTATTAATTAATGAAAATATATTATAATTTTAGGATCAGAATATTTCTCAGCATTTATCAATATGGAGACATCATCAGCGAAAAGAACCGGAAGTGCAACGTTTTATTTAGAATTTTAGGGAGATCATTTATATAAAGTAAAAATAGTACACAGCCTAAGACGCTTCCTTGGGGTATTGAATTTACATTTTTTGGCAATGTTTTCTTTAAAAACCGACTTCATCAAATACTATGTGCAATGTAAATGTAAATTTAGATATTTAATTATACAGAATAAGCCCCAACAAATTACCAAGCCATTACCAAATTGAAACCCCAAAAACCTCTAAGACGTCGACAAGACCAGAGCAAAAAATTTGACGCTAAAACCACAAATGTTTGTCCAGCTGGCCACAGATGTTGTGACAAAAACTTTAGCAGCGAGAACGTGTAGACAAATAAAAACTTTGTGTGGATTTTTCTTTTGGAGACTAAAGAAATAAAAGAAATTCTGTATTGTGTTACGTACATTTATTCCAGAAACTTCTTCCTTTTAAGTCCCTACTTGTTATTTTTACAACATTTTTGGTAATTTTAGCAAACCTCCAAACTTTCGTCCATAAAATCTTTCCCTCCAAGTTCCAAACAACAATTTTGCAACACACACCCTTATAAACACTTGAATCTTTAAAAAATTCACGGTAACAACGTAAAATCTGCAGCCGGCCATGACCCAAATGGCTTTGCATTCGTGTGAGTAAATTATTGGTACTAAACCAAACAAATAGGCGCTTTAAACCTACTTTGTCACTTGTCGTAAACTTCCTTCTTCGTGCTCTGCCTATAAAATACTTTCTAAAGCTCTCTTCAGACTTCAGACGCGGCGGACGAAACGTCGTTGCAACAAAAAAAAAATGTATCTACTCCCATACTGCAATAGTAATTACAACATCAAATGCGGTTTTATAATTACTTACATTGTTTGACCGATTTCATAATATTACATCATAGCACCGCTATCCTGCGCTGTGTTGGAACAAATTTACTATAACATCGCTAGAGAACCAATCACAAGCGATAACGGTCTGTCTTCTCTATACTCTCTCGCTTCTGATTGGTCTCAGGCATCTACATACATCCTATAGGCTCAGAGTATCATGACGAATATCACTACAATATCATGACGAGTATTCTTTTTATCATTTTTCATGAAAATGTTTTTGATGGTCGTAAATAAAATATTGTGTACAATTGGATATAATTAGACATTGGGACACTCGTGCAAGTTTATTACGAAACTGACTTCAATCGTTTCATAAAATAGCACTCGTGTCCCAACGTCTCACATTCACAGTTGCACAAAAGACTATTATAAAACGATACGTTTTTATTTATTATCCACGGGCTATGGGGTATTTGTATTTACTAAAATAGCTCTGGTATAGATGTAACTATTTATAGTTAAAAAATCATGCAAACATCACAGTGCTTGGCCAGGGTCGGAAAGTAACAATTTCTTTATTCGATACTTATTAAAAATTTTTTACTCGATGAAAGTATGAGATCGGGGCTGTAAATTGTTTCACAAATAACGTGTTACAATTTCACAAAATTAAGTATTTTGACAAAATATGAATCTCCTAAAAATGTTGTTTTACCAAAAAAATGCTTTATATGGCCTTAGCGTTTCTAAACCGCTCGTTTTTTATCACTCGCTCTCGCTCCATCTACCCACAATGCTAAGGACTGCCAAGTGAATATCTTGATAAATATGTAACAAAGGGTTCCTTGTTGACATCATACGTATGCAACACAGGTGTAAATATATTAGCATTTACTGAAACCACACATATAAGATCTAATTTACAGAACATTTTAAAATTACGTATTACAAGTTATTTAGTTGAATCGGTGGATTGTGTAGTACGAGTATTAATAAATGCTAGTTTTCTTTTCGGTAGTAGAAACGGAGTTGGTATAGGCAATGATGATAGTGGCGACTAATCTTAATTTAAACGTTCTCTTTTTGTAAATAACACAAATTCTTGGTACCTTTCTTGGTTCTCTTTTTGTCTTTGTGACACAGAAAGAAAAAGACAGAATGCTTAAATTAACTTTGTTCCTGTCAATTAGGTTAAATCGTGCTACACTGAATCGACATCCTATGTTTATGTACCTATGTTTGTTTACTCTATTGTTACTTCATTTCTCTATTTTATTATTTTTTTCCGGATTCAGCATGGCGCCCTGAACTAAATGTGTGGTTTAATATGAAGTTTGTATAATTTTATTTTGAAGGCAATAAAATGTGTAATTGCATTTTGCACCTGTGTCAACCTGCTCCTCTTCCCATCAATCCGTCATGATACCCGCCGCGATTAAATCGGAGCTCTAGTTGGAGCGGGTAGTTGACGTTTGATTGAGTGTAATGCAGATCAAACGAAACCAAAATTTAGAAAACGGTAATCTGTAAAAAGACAAGACAATACAAGAACAGACTGCGTTGTTCTTCAAAGAACAATTATCGAATCTTAGTGTTGTAGACTTTAAGTCACCTTGGGGGACCTATAGGTACGGTAAAAATTACTACACTTCATACGTTACAAACAGCGAGTAAATATATCGTAGTTAGTTATTAAAATTAACATATTGTTACATTGTAATTAGAAGCTTTTCAGAGAAATCCAGCAAAGAACACTTCTAAAAAAACAAAACAATTTTTTAATATAACTCGTGTTAATCTGATTTAAAAACCATCTTTTGCATTTGGATAAGATAATCTCAGTTAGGTTTTAAATAATTTTAATTGAAAAAAGATATTTATCGTTTTAAATTGATATTTAAGCTAAGCTTAAAAACCTGTTTCAGCATGCTGAAAGCTGTTCGGTTCTACTTTAAAGAGCTGTCATGGCTGAACTGACTGACCGGTAACAAGTGCACAATACTCACGATAGCGGAGAATCAGTGCAGGACTCATCGCCCCCGCCACGAATTTAGAAGCTTAGAAATATGAAGTATGAAACATAATACAATAAATAATTACTTTGAAAAACATATGTGTGTGATTGTGTGTATGAATGCTCGGCTTAGTTATAAATTGCTTTGTAAACTTTACCTCATTATTTTATTTTCAACACATTATTTCACTCAGAAATGTCACCAATTAGTTTCTACAAAGATAATGTATTTGAGGAAAGCGTAGAGGAAGTAAATTTAATTAACCTTTAACTTTTACTTTAATATGTGTCTATGTGTAATTTACTTCTATGTCTTTTCCATGAAATAAATAAATAAATATAATTTTTTATGGTTCCAGGAGATATACAGGCAATACACGACTCTATTGTGTAGCGGAGAACTATACTGCCCCATTTTTTGCACTTGCAACGATTGTAATATGGGCGAAAAGTAGGCCTGCGGAACTTTCTCCGATGATACAATAAAGGTGGAACTTTTTTATTGAAACACTGACATAAGTACCCGAGAATGTACCTACGCTCTTAAATCAACGACCAAAAGATTTGTTAGAAAATTTTACAGTATCATTTATGTTTCTGAGGCTTCATCCGGCAAACATTGCCAAAGGCATGTTTAAATATTAAAATTTAATTAACGTTTTACTGCGGCAAGCGTTTTGGCTTATAGTCCATGGGCCAGCTAGCCAAATTTAAGAAAATGGTTTGATTTTGGGGTACGCATTACCGTTCTCACTGCAGTTAGACAGATTTGTGAGCATGTCAAAAAACTATGATGACCATCTCAAAGTGGTAGCTAACAGAAATTATGACGCCATAATTTTATTAAATGAACATTTCTCTTTTTTTACTGATAAAACTACACTTCCGAAATGTATATAATAAAGAGGACCCTTGAAAATATCAAATTAACGTTAAATTTTTTATAAGATATTTCGTTTAATTTCGCATTCGTTTAAGAAAACAGATCCAGTGTGAATAGGATTCGTGTCCAGAGGTTACCTTCGGATTATTCGACCATTCCACCTATGATTACGTCCCTTCCTTTAAATACTAAAATACTGATAAAATCGGTTTAAAAGCACGGAAACACGTATAACTTACTGGAATTATATACCTAAATAGATCTATTTACTCCAAAAAGCAAACAAAAATTGCACATTAAAGTTAAAAATCTGTCGAATTCCATACAAATAATTTGGTTGTCTTGTTTTTCCGTCAAAACAAACGAGAATAGCAGAAGGCTTGTGAAATATTCGTTAAGGCTGTGTGACGCCATAAAGCGTCGGCTAAACTGCATAAATTAGCCGGTGGTCGGGTGAATTCCCATCTGATCATTATTTTCACCATATGAACGCACTTTATGACGCGATCTTCCGTTTGTCGATAAATACTGCAGTAATCGGTTACTCTAGGCTTTTGTTTTATAAGTAGTTAATGCGTGGTTGGCCAAATCGAACTCTAAAACTAGCCAAATGAAAGTAGCGTGATGAAAACGCTCATCTCCTGATACAGCAGTCAAAACCAAGGAATCTACTTCTAACATTTTGACAGGGAACCCTTGCTTAATACACCAATCTTAATTTGTTAATACAAGCAATGAAAACGGTATCATTTTAAAGATAAAATGTCGTATCGAAACTGTAAATCTTAGAAAGATTATAGAAACTGTGAAAATTTTTAGAAGAAATTACAATGATGGCGCCACGGAAAAGCAAAAAATCCGAAAAGAGATGTGGCAAAATTTAAAAAAATAAAAGCTGCACATATAGGAGTTCTTAAATGAAAAAAAATATACATCACAATCATACAATCACAACACCAGAAATTGGGGTGCAAATAGTGATATGCGTACTGAAAACGCGCTACAACATCCAACTAAAAATGTTATTTACAGTTATAGATACAGTTACAGGGTTCCCTGTAAAAGGTGAGCCACAATTTAAATGCATTGTTTAAATCCGATTATTTCCTCAAAACCGAGAATTTTAACGCCCAAACGAACTTTGATACATACATGAACGCTAAACACGATACACTCCTGTTTTGTGTGTAAGTGTGTAAAAATTTTAAAAATCAATTATTCGCTTTTTCTGAACGTTAATTCACTCTTTGAACTAATATTTAGATCAGTCCGGACACTCTCAGTAACCGCTTTACACGGTATATAATTCAGTTAATTAATGTCGTTGCGGCTGTTTTTGCTATGTATGTTTGTTCGTAACATCGTTATTGACGCATTAATGCCCGCAGATTTACATGTGTGCGAACATCACTGGCCCCAGATTCGCTGACTTAGAATGGGCGATTTAGGAAGCTATTTTGTTTTTATACTGCCGCTCCCATACTTTGCGATAATTGTCTGTTCCGGGAAAATTGTGTTTCCGAAACTTATGTGCTTTTAACTTATGTGATTTAGGAATATGTGGTATGAGTCTTGGAGTATGAGGTACGAGTCTAGCATTCGAAAAAAGGCAGGTACTTATAGCCAAAATAAGCTAGCAGTCAACATAAACTTAAGAGGATAGTCCTCGGATAACCATTAAAGTTGCCTAATTTATTCTCCCTCGTCTACATGTAAAAATATAAATATACTTCTACCAAAAATATACTTTGTTATTGTAAGATAATCAATTCATACCAATATTACCAATATTGATAAAAAGGCTGATACTTAAAAATTTTCATTAAAATGCCATTCATATTATTTGTATGAAAACCTGTATAAACTTTTTTAAAGTCTGAAACTAACGGGTTCTAACTAACAGCTTTTAACCATATTTAGAGTCATAGTTTTATAAAAATAACCGAACGATAAATAAATAGGCCGGCAAAAGCTCTGCCTAAAAATTCAAGTACTCTACTATCTACTAAAATACCACCTCTGTGGTCTAGTTGTTCGAGTACTCTACTATCTACTAATATACCACCTCTGTGGTCTAGTTGTTCGAGTACTCTACTATCTACTAATATACCACCTCTGTGGTCTAGTTGTTTGAGTACTATACTATCTACTAATATACCACCTCTGTGGTCTAGTTGTTCGAGTACTCTACTATCTACTAATATACCACCTCTGTGGTCTAGTTGTTCGAGTACTCTACTATCTACTAATATACCACCTCTGTGGTCTAGTTGTTCGAGTACTCTACTATCTACTACTATACCACCTCTGTGGTCTAGTTGTTCGAGTACTCTACTATCTACTAATATACCACCTCTGTGGTCTAGTTGTTCGAGTACTCTACTATCTACTAATATACCACCTCTGTGGTTCGAGTACTTGTTCGAGTACTCTACTATCTACTACTATACCACCTCTGTGGTCTAGTTGTTCGAGTACTCTACTATCTACTAATATACCACCTCTGTGGTCTAGTTGTTCGAGTACTCTACTATCTACTACTATACCACCTCTGTGGTCTAGTTGTTCGAGTACTCTACTATCTACTAATATACCACCTCTGTGGTCTAGTTGTTCGAGTACTCTACTATCTACTACTATACCACCTCTGTGGTCTAGTTGTTCGAGTACTCTACTATCTACTACTATACCACCTCTGTGGTCTAGTTGTTCGAGTACTCTACTATCTACTACTATACCACCTCTGTGGTCTAGTTGTTCGAGTACTCTACTATCTACTACTATACCACCTCTGTGGTCTAGTTGTTCGAGTACTCTACTATCTACTAATATACCACCTCTGTGGTCTAGTTGTTCGAGTACTCTACTATCTACTACTATACCACCTCTGTGGTCTAATTGTTCGAGTACTCTACTATCTACTAATATACCACCTCTGTGGTTCGAGTACTTGTTCGAGTACTCTACTATCTACTACTATACCACCTCTGTGGTCCTGTTGTTCGAGTACTCTACTATCTACTACTATACCACCTCTGTGGTCTAGTTGTTCGAGTACTCTGCTATCTACTAATATACCACCTCTGTGGTCTAGATGTTCGAGTACTCGACTTTTTTACACTTATTCATTCCTCCAATACTTACGAGTATTCCTAATCAAACATCTCAAGTTTTCTACACAAAACTTTAGCAATATGACTTGCCTAACTGAACATAAACAATTTCAAGTATACACTATACTTACTTTACTGCTTAATACATTGCGATAAGGTTCACATTTCTTCGATGCAGGCGAAGTTATAATTTGGTAAGAGAGACAATGAATTTGTTTGAATATTAATTCCGTTATCTGTGTCGATATTATTTAAGCCTTTATTTTGATAATTTAAATTTATGGTCCACAGGTGGAATCTGGAAGATGAAGCTCGTCCGGCCCGCTCTAGAAGGCTGTAGGAAACGCGACACACTAAAAGAAGGGCAAAGTTAAAGGTACCCGAAAAAAAAGAGCTTTCATGACTAGATTAATGAATTTGGAAGAAGTGAAAGAGGTGTCAGGATCGTAGCAGTTGGAAATGTGTGGTCTCAGAGGGAGGCAGCTATGAATTGTTGTTTTGTTAGTATTCTTAAGATATATTTTATTTGCTGTGTTTTTAAGAATTTGTCAAATACACGAGTATTTATCCGTGAAAGTTGTGCTGGTCCACTTTCCTACCAACTACGATTGTGATAAAAATAAAATT
Source organism: Ypsolopha sequella (assembly GCA_934047225.1). Classification (NCBI taxonomy): domain Eukaryota; kingdom Metazoa; phylum Arthropoda; class Insecta; order Lepidoptera; family Ypsolophidae; genus Ypsolopha; species Ypsolopha sequella. The sequence continues at coordinate 29,744,790 of OW203987.1, forward strand.
GGTTAAACAGTCCTATTTTTTCGTTGTCTTCGGTATTATTACAATATGAAAAATAAATAAAACTAATACTTTAGCCTTGGCTAAAAGAACCTTTCAATTTTATGTATTTATGTTGTAACATTAACGTTCAATATAATATATATAAGAAAATATTCTTTTGTTGTTTTAATATTAATATGGATGGGCATTTTTAGCCGGAGATTTTTCCAGCCTATTTATTTATCGTTCGGTTATTTTTATAAAACTATGACTCCAAATATGGTTAACAAGCTGGGTTTTGTGTTTTCTCACGATTCTGAAAACGCGTGCAAGGACTCAAGGATGCTCTAACGAACGCCAGTAAGAACTATCTCCTGTTTATAAATGAACTGACATAAATCCCCACAGGGTTCCAATCCGCAAGCTTCAGCGCAAACTCGGCCACTTGACCAGACGGCTGGTCCTACGAAGCCCACAACAGGCCGTCTTCAGTGAATCTTCAATACTTCTTCAAAAACTGTGACGAAGATTAAGATATTTTCGTCCTTAAAGCAAAGCAACTATGACTTTTTGAGAGAGATTTCGGAATGGCGCGATTTTACTTATTTTTGACGGAGCGCCCTCTAGGGAAATTTGCACGCAAACCTGAAAATTGAATTCTAAAGTAACTGAGCGTTATCATTTTTATGGAACCTAATCATCTGAATTTTTAATGTCGGGTTTCGTTGACTTTCTAAGTAATTATTTGTGAAATGTTGTCGGGTCATGGGTGTACCTATTTTTACCCAAAATACGGCGATAAGCTTACCCTTCGTTGTGACGCTAAAATCATTACTAAAACGAGTATTCATCATTTAAATGAGAATCCACACTCAGAACATTTCTGACGAAACATGTCGTGACTATGCTTTTTGTTTACTTAAGGGTCCGTTTCGCCAAACATGCTCTCGCGTTTGGACAATTTAGCATATTAAAACAAAATATTTTTAACAAATAAAATTTGTCTAGGTAGTTAAGGAGTTGAACTACATTAAAATTTTTCAGATTTCACACAAATATCACAAGCATCGGGAAAAAAAAATCGGAAAGATCACAAAAATCACGAAAAATGTAATTTAGCGTTGCAAACAGAAAAAAAAAAAATTTTTTTTGTTCCAAAAGTCAAAGTATTTTATTCATATAAAATATAAATATTTTTTTACTTTCGTTATTTAAAAAGAAATACACAAACTTCCAAATTCTTTTTGCGTAATTTTTCTGTACAGGAAAAATGTAGAAAGTTTGAGTATTTCTTTTAAAATAACGAAAGGAAATAAATAATAATAAAAAACTGTAAAGGCTACTTTCATTTCTTTGCTCTATAAAGAATATTTTAGTTTGTAGTTAGATCAGTAGACTGATCCTACTAGTTCCAAAGTCAAATTACGTTTTCCGTGATTTTACTGATCTTTCCGATTTTTTTCCTCAATGATTGTGATGCTTGTGTCAAATCTGAAAATTTATAATGTAGTTCAACCCCTTAACTACCTACACAAATTTTATTTGTTAAAAATATTTTGTTTTAATATGCTAAATTGTCCAAACGCGAGAGCATGTTTGGCGAAACGGACCCTTAAATGTAATAAATAGCATTTTTTAACGTTATCATGTCCTCCCCCCCCTTTCTCCGAAACAATAGGACCAAAAGATATGAAAAAAATCATGGCAATAGGTGATTACATAAAAATTACAGAAAAGATATACAGGTTTAGATATTAGGGTTCCGTACTCACCGGGAGCTATGATTGTTTGTCAGGTGCTACCATTTCAGTGTCTGATTCGTATAAAACATAAAAAATGTATTAATATTATATTATATTATATAAATATATTTTTGAAGAAGTACATTAACTTTATTACTCTACCCGAAAATATGGGGTGCCCAATTTAGGTGTTTGTCGACATTTTCTCCAAGGTACCGCATGTAGCTAACTCCTTGGAGTTCTTGACACCGAAAGATTAGTGCGTAATCCATAGACCAATGTGAGGAAAATGTCTCGAGACTTGGGGATTTGTAGCTCCACCATACAGCGTATAGTGAAACATGATCTGCAATTGTTACCATACAAACTGAGAAAAGAGCAATTGCTTACGGAAAAAGACAAAAAAGTTCGACTTGAGAGATGTCGTTTGCTTAAACAACGCTCCGCAGCGTCAAATTGGGAAAATATCGTATTCTCTGACGAAAAATTATTTACGATAGAACAAGCCCATAATCAACAAAATGACAGGATCTGGTCTTCCACTCGTCCTGGAGCTGCTGCATGTGTTCCACATCGCCAAAACGTTGAAACAGTTATGGTTTGGGGTGCGATTTGCGCCACTGGCAAAACTCCCCTAATTTTTGTAGAAAAGGGTATCAAAATCAACCAAGAAAACTACCGACGAGACATTCTTGAAAATGTGCTCCTTCCTTGGAGTCAACAGCACTTTGGTAATCGTCCATGGATATTTCAGCAAGACTCCGCTCACTTCACAGGAAGCGCCTTAAGTGTTCAACAGTGGTGCAAAGACAATTTTCCTGGTTTTATCAGCTCCAAAGAATGGCCCCCCTACTCGCCTGATCTAAATCCTACGGATTACAGTTTATGGTCTATCTTAGAAGCTAGGTCTTGTGCTATGCGTTATAGAAGTGTTGATGAGCTAAAAGCAACACGTACGCGGTAGTGGGACAAAATATCTGTAGAGGAAGTGCGGAAAATTGTAGAAAATTTTACCAAGCGTTTGTCTCTTTGGATCCGCGCTAAAGGAGGTTATTTTGAACACAAATAGGAATTCTTGTATAAAATAAAGTGTATTTTTATAATTTATAACCTTATTTAATGCACGTATAAAGTTGTCAAAATTTTTCGTAAAAACTCTTGTCAACGTTATTTTGGGCCACCCTGTACTTGTCAATACGAACAACTTTAACTATGAAACCAACAAAAACATGATCCGGTCCCATCTGTCACCCTGGGACGTTCGCGCAGGCGCGAATTCAGAGTGGGGGAGGGCAATGAGTGCAATTGCCCCCTCCCTGAGGAACGAAAGAAGTACCTATAAAAGCTTGTCTATTTAAAAAAATGTAATGGTAATAAATACCTCGCTAGCTGATTTTCTGAAATTCCTCCAGTCCTAGCTGAAATTCTGCATCGGCACCTGCGGTCGCATACAAACATGTCGATTTATGTTAAAATGTACGGGTAATTGATCGTAGTGCGTCGTCCAATATGGTTTCAGCCCAATCCTTTCCCTCCCGTCTCCAACAATCCAGTCTGTGGCCACAGTAGAACATGATCAGCGTTGTCAGGAGCAGCAGGGGCGGGGCGCATTTACATTCAACATCCGGATCCGGTTATCTGCCGCTAATAAATTGGGAGTAAGACCCAGTGCATTTAATACAGGAAGTACAGTCCTATATTAATGCTTTTAGTAAACGCCAAGGGTGCCAAACGGTACCCTATTACTAAGCCTCCGCTGTCTGTCCTTCAACCACAGGGGTCTGCAGCTCCAGCCGTTATAGGGAGCCAAATTAAATGTTCACAGAATACGTGAAATACGTATTATGAACGGTATTAAGGGCTTTAATACATGCAAGCTAAAAATTTAGACAGATTTTTGAAAATACTCTATGTAAAATAATAACATAGTCTTTTTCTTATACCAAAGATGGATGTACAAGGTAGACCACAAACGAGTTAATGAGTTTGGTTTCTCTGGGGAAATGGAGAAGCAGCAGCAATGCAAGAAAGTTGCCCCCGCCATCACATCTGGAGAGGAGGTCATAGACAAAAAAAAAACTAAATTTTCCTAGATTGTTATGAATGATAATGACAAACTATGTATTCATTCAGTTACCTCGAAATAATTGCCAGTTGGATTGTAAGAACAAAGTTGTGGTTTTTCGTTCGATTTAAATTTATTTTTATATGTTGGACGCATGTTGATGCATAAGCTATTTTTATTTCAGTTGTTTCGTGTCACGCTCCTCGCACTTGTGATTCAACTAAGTTGCGTCGCGCGCGATTACACACTATGCTACTAGATGCTCAGCACGTGGCCTCGCAAATACTGTGCAAGTAAATTCTAAAATACCCATTAGTGCACATCGACCGGCTGAATTTAAAGCAGAGTCTCAAGGCTGACCTACGGTTATATTAATGTGGTGGTATTCAACAAACAGTACCTTTCCTCCACAGTGACTGGTCGGAAAATGAATTTCAAGCTCGGGCGAATGCGGGCGTTATGCTAGAACAATTTACTACTTACAGAACACTTAGATTTAGAGCTTTTTGAAAAACGTGGTCTGAATTCAGTTTCTGAACCGTGTGATCTCAGTTCAATGATGAATATGGAAAACAAAATAGTGCTCAGGATTCCATAATACTGTTTAAAATAAAAAATTTATTAAATAAAATATAGTTTATTGGACAACAAATGGTTTTAACAATATATGAGGTTGATTTCTCCTTTTGAGTCTTAAGACAATCCTGCCAGGACTCCAGGAGAAAATTTCAGTATTTATACATTTTGTTAAATCTGTTTACTTATGTGATACTTTTACAGCTATATTTAAGAAGTAACAATCATAGTATGTGTGTGTGTGAGAGAGGGGGGGTGTGTGTGTAGTGTGTTGTGTTTATGTAGTACATAATTATTTATTTGATCTTATTATAATACTTTATTTCTCAATATGAATAATAGTTTTTTCTGTTTCCTCATAGCTTAATTTTTTAACCCATTTTGTCAGCAGCCGCTTACATGTAAAGCTTGTTTCAGTATCAATATTTAGATTTTTATTAGCAAGGTTATATTCCGTTATATAAATGAAATGATTGGTGTAAATATTGGTGCTGAGCAAAATAGGTTTTACATTTACTTTTTTTAGCTACAGAGTATTTACGTCTCTTCGCCAGCACAGTGGAATCAACTGGTAGTGATTTTGTATTGTTGTATTATATGTCTGTTGTATTATACGAGTTAACTAATTATACTGAAAATAATGAAAAATAGTAATTATTGTTATTGTTACAAGAAAACGATGTAAAAAAACATAAAACACCCATTAGTTTTGGTAGTAAGGTAAACTTCGGACGGGCTTGTCACCACCCTCATGAAGAAACCATGCTACCAGGCGACCCGACGTATTCGGGCATGACGTCATACTAACCGTACTGTATGGTACCAACTTCTGTAAATTTTTGCGAAACTCGAAAGCAGCGCGGTAGTTGCTAAACCCGTAGGTAAAAAATTAATTATTTAATAAAATGCGAAAAAGTCGCACTAGCAACATTTTTTCACTGCGATATAGAAAGTATATTGCAACATAATGCCTGACCAGGAAAATAAAAAACCTGCTCATTTGCTTTTATGATTTTTATTTTATGATTGCAACACTCTGACAGCACACACGAAAAAAGAACACCACACTTTGACAGCAATCGACATAATGACGTTTTAAAGTTGAGGTAGCCAGTAGAAAAAATTAGTTAAAAAATTAATTCCGCAATATGGCGAGGTTTTTTATTTTCTTGGTCAGGCACAATATTATACACCATTGAGTTTTTTATTTTCTTGGTCAGGCACAATATTATACACCATTGAGTTTTTTATTTTCTTGGTCAGGCACAATATTATACACCATTGAGTTTTTTATTTTCTTGGTCAGGCACAATATTATACACCATTGAGTTTTTTATTTTCTTGGTCAGGCACAATATTATACACCATTGAGTTTTTTATTTTCTTGGTCAGGCACAATATTATACACCATTGAGTTTTTTATTTTCTTGGTCAGGCACAATATTATACACCATTGAGTTTTTCGGAATTTATGTGCATAGTACTTGTTCTTACTTCCCACTTATTAAACGGTGAAGGAAAATATCGTAAGAAAACCTGCACGCCCTAGAAAACGTGTATGAAGGAATAGTACATTACGATACGAGAGCGATGAAACGTTTTCTGATGAGTGTGAGTTTGCGGCACGAGCCGAAGGCGAGTGCTGCAATCACACGAGTCGAGAAAAAGTTTCTCGCACGAGTTTGGTATAATTTTTTATAGCACAAGTGCGGAAAATGCCGACTTTACGCACGCGCAGCGTGCGTAAAGTGGTCATTTTACGCACGGTGTGCTATAAATAATTTTACATCGTATACTCAAATTAAAAACCAAGACAGGTTTTGCTAGAATATTAAGACACCAAGCAAAAAGTATTTACTTCTATCGCTGTTTTCAAACAAATAAATCTCATCAAACAATACTTCACTTACAAAATGGCGGCTGAACTAACAAACTGCACAGATGGAAAATCCGAGCTGATTCTGCCTCGTTTCAAGAAATATTATTCTGAGACATAAGTGGTGCTTACTTGACTTTTATCGTGCTTAATAGTAGTCGTACGTATTGCATATTGGTCGTCGTGGAGCGATGTGTCTGTGTAACATTTGCCAAGAGCTAATTTTTAGGGTTCCGTACCCGAAGGGTGCCAAACTCCGCAGTCTATCTGTCCGTCCGTCCGTCCGTCTGTCATAGCTTTAGCCGTTTAAGATTGCGAATTTTATTTTTCTCACTGTCACTCCAAGCGAAAACACGCTCAGTGCGAGAGGGGCGGATTCAGGGCGAAAGCGAAAAATGTTAGTTTTATAATTTTTATAAAATACTAAAATAGCTAGCAAAATTTCAAATATCAAATCTTTAGATATTGTTAAAACAATAAAATATGTTTGAGTTCTGTATATGGTTCCTATTCTTCAAACGAGGAGAAAAAGTGCGTTTGAAGACCTCATTTCAACAATTATTTCTATCGAGGAAAATTTATCCAAACATGTTTTCCAATTTTAAAACCCTAGATTATATAGTCAAAATGCATATACCAGAAATTTATTAAAATTTTCAGAGTATTTCATGAAATACACAAAAAAGAAACACCCGTATTTTTTTCGCATATCGCCTTAAGATATATCCAGTTGAAATGTTCACACATCATGGTTACTATGGGCCATAGTCTATGGCCATAGATAGAGGCCATAGTCTATGGCCTCTATCATGGCATTAAATAAAAATTAAAAAAATTTTGTTATTTAGTTCGTTGTTAGGCGCTACTATTTTAGCGCCTTGTTTTTTGTTACTTTAATGTTGCTTAATAGGGTCCTATTTGGTATCCTTTAGGTACTGAACCCTAAAAAATATCTCATGTTATAAAGTGTAAATAAATATACCAAATGATTTTGATAAACCGAGCAAAACAATACAGAGCCACAGAGCTAAGCGAAACGGAGCGAAGTGACGCTTTCTCTTAAACAAGTTACGAAAACCGGTCAAGTTCGAGTTAGACTAACGTGCCTAGGGATACGTAGTTCGTCAGTTGTAAGGAATGTCAGGAAAATTTAAAAGCTTATCTATAGCTGTCTATGACAAAAAAACGGCCTAGTGCGAGCGGGACTCACACATAAACATTATGGTAAATAATTCCAGTTGCAGGTTTTGATGACCAACTTAACTTGACACTTACGATCTATTAAAATCTATAATATATAAAATGGAGATATAGATAAAGTTTATAATTGCAACTCACAATTACACTAGCAGACTTCGTTAATAACAATTATAACACCCAGCAAGCACACACCTTCAACACTCAAAATAAACTCACACTCTCACATATTAATTTCCTAAGTACTTATCGTAGTTTTTATAAGTTTACTTTGTAAAATCATAGATAAGAAGGAGCGGGTCGTCCTGGCACATGGATTTTTTATACTTAAAAGGAAGTCCCAACATGTAATGTATATAACAATAAGTTTTTTACAAGTAAACTATTTCTATTACCTTTTTCTATATATTATATCTAAAGGATGTTATTGAGTTGGTCATTAATTACTTCCTAAATAATCAAATATTTGTATATTCAGATATTTTTCTTATGTTTGTGCTATAAGGACTAACTGTAAACGAAATTTCATGTTTCTAAGTCAACTGGAAATGCTCTATAAGTTTTGATTCCCTTGCCATGTAAAAAAAATTGTATGAAATTGATTATGTTAAGTGCAATTACTTTTTTTGCGTTGAATTAATTAGAAGCCTGAAGTAGACTTCTGTAAGAGGTATTAGTTTCAACTTGATACAACTTGATACGGGGCCCCAGCAAAAGGGTCTTGACAGACGGACAACAAAGTGATCCTATAACGGTTCCGTTTATTCATTTTGAGGAACGGAACCCTAAAAAAAGAAATTATTGTTAAAAGTGGTACAAAAGGTCTGATATAATTATAATATAAAAAAGGTATGAGTAATAATGACGGTTATATGACTAGGACAGTCTTTTTTCAAATTTAGTTTCTTTTCGTGAATTTCTTAGCCGAAATATTTTGCCTGTAATTCTAACCTAATCAATGGGGTCTACTTTTATAAAGGCCACAAACTGGCGCCACTGGCACGGAAGGTATGTGTCAAAGGTTTGTTAGGTTAGATTTACATAGAAGTTCGATTTTTTGTTTTGCTTATCCATATAATATTTAAAAAAAAAATGTCTTAAATGCGAATAAACAATGCCGCAATGATGTGCAGTTCCGTTATGTTCGAAAACGAAAGGAGGACTTAAGTTTTGTTTTAGCCCCTCTTTTCTTTAGCTCTAATCTTAATTCATTTACTTTCATTGCACCGTACCTTGAATAATAAACCTGAAACTATGAATTTATCTCGACTAATACACAAATAACTAATAAAAAGCCATAGCTTTCGCCGTTTCGCGGACATTTGACGTTTCTCTATACCTGTTGTCTCAGTGGCGCCACCTGACGTCGATGGTAGCCCTCATTAATACAGTACTGTCAGCAAAAGATATTGGTATACAGGCCCAGCACGAAATTCCTGATCCTAAGACCCACAGGTGTGTCATAGATGAAGAATACTGGTCAATACAAGTAAACACATGCACTATGATTAAGCATTCTTCATCTCATCTATCACCCATCTATCGGGCTTAGGATCAAAGTTTTTGTGCTGGGACTGTTTACCTTTTTCTTTTGCTGACTGTACCATGAATTTTTCCTGCTATTAGGACGTCCAGTTTTGGAGATAAGGGGGAACATACAATATTTCGAGATTTTTTGAAACTTATTCTAAATATCTGTATAAGTAATTATTACACTATATAATTACATTCCATGTATGATTGTATAATACTGCAATAGACCGTAGTAGAAACACTATTCTACATGAATCTATTGTCTTTCGGAATTTAGGCGCTACCAGAAAAGCACTGGCATTTTTTGAAGTCCTTTAACTGCTTTCAAATATATGCTATAATTTAGTAATAGGTACATTTTTAAAATCTTTTTTTTATTCTTTTTGAACAGAAACGCGATTGAAAAACTTTCACTTACATAAATAGTTATTGGAATAAGGTCCTTTAACACAATTTTTGTCCTCGTTTGACGAATGGGAAACATGTAAAGAAATCAAAGATATTTTATAAAATGGGTTTCAAGGATATGTACATTTTGGCAAGAGGAAATTTGGCTAGGAAGTTTGGTTTTTTTATATTAATAAAAATCATACCTTTTTATTTTTTTGTCCTTAAGAGGCGTCATCACACCCCAACCTCCATACAAACGCTGTCACCACATTGTGGGGTGTCTACAGAATGTTATAACATTATTTTAGGCTGAGTCCATTACCATTATCTTGATCTATGTTTAAGACGAACTAAAAATCGTGAAATTTGAGTAATATCTTAACAAGAAACCCCTAAAATATATAAATTGATTGGGTTTTCACTAAAAGTGTAGCCGGATGTGCTTTTATTATTTTAGATAAAATGAAAAAAAATTAATGCACGTCAAACATTGAAAATGTTATTTAGGTAAATAATAACCGAAAATAATGTTTGGAAACGTCCATAGTCTTACCAAAATCTGGTTTCTCCTGAAACAAGTTCTAAATTTTGCACCCGCAACATTGTATTGTCATCGCAAGTTTCACGGAGCGTGCACCTTATAGCAAAATGAAACAGCATGACATTTGGCCACGCCTGTAACTGAGTTGGTCGCATCATGAGGTCCGTTTTTCTACTTGGAGTGACAGTGACCGTTGAACAATTCACATCCTCCTCAAGCCAAATTATCTGTATCTTGCCAAGTTACGTCACGTACCCCACTTAAATACAGTGCGAAACGCAGCAATTAACAATTAATTTTATGATAATGCCTCTAAAATGATCAGTAAGGAAAAAGTTTAACAAACAAGAGTGTACAGACGCTGTGTTCAATTTTATAAACAACGAAGTACTCGAGATTTTTCTTCTGTACTTTTGTAATTGAATGTACCCCCTTTTATATAAAAGGCCATTCTTTCAGCCAATTAACTGACTCCTTATCTCGGACTTGCAGAATTCTGCGTCTAAAGATTAAGAATGAAAGCCCGTTTTCTTCACAAAAAGAGGTTTTGCAAAAAAGACAATTTGGCTGCAAGCCCTTCTATTTTCTATGCAAGCTTATCTCGCTTACAATGACTTTTACAAAATCACCTATTTTTGTACGAACAATGAAAAGCTTAAGGGTTGTTAACATTAGGTATTCGTAATTTAAGTGAAAGTGAAATGAGTTTATTTGCCACAGGACATATAAAAAAAAGAAGACACTGTACAACATAATTTAAAATGGCAAAAAGGAGCAAGCTCAGCAAATGCTACAAGGTGAAGCAACTTGCAGGGCTGATTTTCAGTTTGCCCAATTTTTAAACATATAAACAAAACACAATGGAAGGTAGGGGTAAAAAATTATAATTAAGGGATTGCACTTGTAGGCTAAGTGATATAGAAGCCCTACGTGGTAGATTTAGTGCGGCCGCATACGCTGTTAGAAGCATAAGGCAAGTTACTGATGTAGATACTGCTAGAGTAGTCTATTTTAGTAACTTTCACAGCATTATGTCATACGGCATGCTGTTGTAGAGTAGAGTCGTGGATACAGACGCAGTCTTTGTTTCGCAGAAGAGAGCAATTCTGGCTATTTACATTTTTACACTGAGACACATTAAGAGAAAAATAATTAAGAGAAAATTTCAAAGAAAATTGACGGTTTTTTGTGAATTTGCTTACCAAATTCTTAGATATGTCAGAAAAAAATTTGAGTCCGTCCCAAGACTTGGTGAGCAACATTGTAAAGAAACCAGAAATAAGCATAAACAAGCATTTCCAAAAATCAGACTAGGAGATCAGGAGAGTACCTCTTTCGTAGGACATGGTATAAGATTTTACAACAAACTTCCAAAGGAGGTCCTTACTTATATAGTGATAGTGATCTTTGCCATAACAGAAGTTAGTATAATATTCTAATATATGTTATGATTTCTTTAGAATTAACGATAATTAGTTAAAAAATGAAATGACTGTTAAAACAGGGACAAATATTAGGGAAAAAAGAGACATGATCTTGCTAAGTTTCTTTCCCTTCTTCTTAGCAATGCTAATATTTATTACGTATATATGTATTGCAAATATTCATGATATTATTTATTTCTAATTCCTATATTTTTTATTTTATGCAAGTGTAGTTTTTTGTTTAAGTAAACCTTACCTTTATTATTACTTTGTGTATTTCCCCATATTATTATTTATTATATGAAACTAATAGACATAGATTATTAAACTCATTAAAATTAAGTTGTTATAAGTGTCTGTGATATACCTACATTACATAAATAAATATATTTCTATGTCAGTTTCATTGAAAATCTTGTGCAAAAAAAGCAATAAAAAATATTTTCATAGTGGTAGTTTAATTGTTATGGCTGACTCCATATAACTAATAGCGGTATAAATTAACATTATATCATTGCAGTAAAGAAATAAAAGTAATTATCTGGATGTGAGGAGCTCTGAACAGGCATTTCCAAAAATAGCAATAAAAAATAATTTTCTGCTCCTCACATCCAGAGTTACTTTTCTTTCTGCGTTTCTATACTGCAATGATATAATGTTAATGTATATCTCCTTGCGATGGATAAATCGCCAAGTATTCAAACACAGAAATTTATTTGTGCTTTCAATCAAAAGATCGGTGTGTGTTTTTCTCGTCAGAGCCTCAATGCATTATTAAGAATTGGTATATCTAACTACCTATAGTATAACCATTGGCATGCACAGAACTTTTTGCTGGAAAAGCAAACAATTGGTCAAGAACAATAATAAAAAAAATATGAAAAAAATTAAATATCACTTTGAAAAATAAAATTTGTATGACGCCAGGGTAGACAATGTCTACCCTAGAGTGAAAATTTCCTATACAAACTTTTTTTTTCAATATTTAAATTTTTAAATATTTTTTTTATTGTTATTCTTGAACAATTGCTTGCTTTTCCAGCAAAAAGTTCTGTGCACGCCACTGAGTATAACTATGATATCCAATCACTTTACCACACTAAAATGTGAAAAACAATATCAAAAAATTTGGTGTGTCTAATTTTAAAAGCAAATAATATCAAAGCATTCTTAACGAATTTTGTCGTTGAATTTTTGTTTCACAAGTTTCACATTATTCTGCCGGCTTTCGCTTTGTGTAAACGAAATTCACAAGTCTTTCGTGTAGAGTAAATTTTGTAAAAGGCAAAAATATTATGGGCCTTTGAGGAAGCCGGTATCTCTGCTCTCGTAAATTGTGTACACAAACATATTTATGTGTGTGTAAACTTCACGTTAACTTAGATTAGGTTTTGTGATGAGTTTTTGGCATAGAGGGAGCAAGATTAAATAATACATGTACGGGTTTCAACGACTACTTGTCATAACTTACAAAATAAAACACAGAAGTCGTATAAGAACATGGTATACGTATTTAGGGTTCCGTAACCAAAGGGCAACAAACGGGACCATTACTAAGCCTCCGCTGTCTGTCCTTCTGTCGTAGAGGTCGCAACTTCAGGCATATTAGGTAGCCAGTTGATATTTTCACAGAATATGTGTTACTTTATGGCTTCTCTGACGGAAATAATTAAAATTAAATAAAAACTTAAACCCAAAAGGAGTCTCTTTACAAAAAATATCGAAAAAATACATTTTTTCAAGTTATTTGTTTTGGTTCTATCATAAAAGCAGTAATACATAATACACAAGTTTCTAAGGTCAGAGTAGAGAGAAAGTACATGGTCTATAGTAATACAAAAAATTATGGTTTCGTGCTCAGCAGAAGGTGCTAAATTGTTTTTCTATGCGATAACATTGTCGCGCCTTGTTTTTGTCACCTTAGTGTTGCTATAGCATCAATATTTTTGTTATTTACCATAATGTTTTAGGGTTCCGTACCCATATGTGTCCGTTAGTATTACACTGTGTGGTTGTACTGAACCCTTAAACCGCGTGTCTCACTTGTACTTGACCCTTTTTTTGTAATCATCATTTTGTAATATCTCAGAATATATAATTCACAAAAAAATATTAAAACACTGTGTGACAGTAAGGTATTCATTATTACTTAAATAAATTTAAATATGTGGTAATTATTCTATTGTTAATTTGGCATATTTAATAATCTCTTATCTTTGGTTAAATAAACTATTCTTATTCTTATTGTAACATAGGTGTTTCAGTACAAAGTAAATTTCCCTTTTCTATGTACAATCCATTATCCATATCCATTGCTTGGCAAATGACGCTGCAGCGAACGTATTTTCTGTAAAAACAGTTTTATAAGTACCTAGATTGTTTATCAGATGTTATAATATTATATTATTACAGCGCGATTCTGCGCTGTGATTGGCCCAATTTATTATAAAACCGCTAGAGACCCAATCAACAACAGCAGCCTGGGTCGTCTACGGCCGCCCGAAGGGCGGTCGAAGGTGCGGGCCTTGATGGATTCATCTTTGCCCGGGCTTCATCTCCGCGGGCTACTACCCACGGGTCCGGGGTGGGCAGCTAGTATAGGCTACTAATTGCCTGTGTGAGTGAGGTCCTTTAGTCTTCATGGCCACCGGTGGTACGTCACCAGCTGCCCAGTCCGTCTTGATGACCTCAACCAATCAACAACAGAGACGAGAAATAATTCCCTTCAAATCAGCTTTACCGGAACGATGCACCCGAGGTTCATGAAAGAATGTCTTCTTTTCATTTTTCATGTAATTGTTAGTTGAAAATATTATTAATTAAGACGATATTTTTGATGGTTGTAGATAAAGTATTGTGTGCTACTGAACATAATTAGACATTGCGACACTCGTGCAAAAAACAACTCACTGCGTTCGTTTCGTAAACAAGCACTCGTGTCCCAATGTCTTAAATTATGTTACAGTTGCACAAAATACTATTTCAAAACATTTTATTTTTCACTGCCGTGCTCCCTCTATTCCTTTTAGTGTGCTTCATATCTAAGGGGGTGAGTTTAGCTCGTCGGAGCGAGTATCATTTTGTTATATTTTAATTTCGGCAGGAAATTTCTCATCGCGATAACTTTCCCGCCGTAAACATCTACTTGCTTCTACTGAAGGGTTGACAGGGATGATGATAGAGAAAATATTTTGGAGAAAGTAATGTGTGGCACTTACTTTGACCTGATGCCACCTACTGATGAAAAAACTGTTAAAACTTTATGAAAATAATCCTCTTATCAAGCTCGAAATATTTTTAAACATGTCCACATGAACGAGAGAATTAAATGAACAATAAAACCTTGAGTTTGGTTTATTATTTGTCTGATACTAGCAAACTTTTTTAGTCTTTATTTTGCATTAAATTAAACTTATTATTAAAACATGTTGCACAGAGAGCGCTGATGATCTTCGCAAGAGTAGTTTTTGAAAAAATAATTTCAACAGCTGGAATAAAAATTAAAATATTCAACTTCTGGAGAAGTCAATGCATTATGATAGTTGCTACAAAGTCGTGACCCCCGATTCCAGGTTTGAGAATGAGATAACAAAGTATAAAATTAAGGCAGCGCTGTGATTGGCTGCGAGGTCGTAGGTGTCTAAAATATACATTGTGAAATTAAAATTTGTTTGACGAGTAACTGATAGCTTAATTTGGCGTAAGTTAAGTCTGCTTAATTTTCTGATTAGTGTTTATACCTCCACATGTTATTTTGTTCATCTTTCTGTAAGCTACCAAGGGTTGCCTGGAAGATATTGCTATAAGCAATAAGTGCCGCCCTTCTACAACATGTTTAATTGTTTCTTTTGTCCTTTAAGTTATTTGTGTAAAAAAGAAAAAGTTGCTGTACAAATTTTCATCCCTTATTTTCCTCCTTTAGAGGATGATTTTTCGAAAACGCTGCAATAGGCTTAGTACCAATTCTCATGGTTTTAACTAGAAAACTAACGAAATTTCCGTACAAAATTTCATCCCTTATTTTACTCACTTAGGAGATAATTTGCCAAAAACCCTGAAACACGTCATTATTTATCATCAATAAGAAGGCTTAAACAAATAATCACCTATATAACTTCAAATCAAACGAAATTTCCTTCTAAACTATCATTCCCTATTTTACCCTCTTAGGGAGCCTATGGGGATGATTTTTCAAAAACGCAGATATTTTTTTTCCAAAAGGTTTCGTACTAATTTTCACGGTTTTACCAACAAAAATAATGAAATTCCCATAATAAATTTGATCCCCTATTTTGCCCCTTTAAGGGATGAATTTCGTAAAATCCTTTCTGTCCACACTAAGAAAGGATTTTATATAAATATGTATATACTGTCAAAATTTCATGTTTCTAGGTCTAGCCGTTTGGGGTGTGCGATGTTGAGTGAGAGAGTCAGGACTTGTAATTTTATATATGAGAATATATTTATGTAGGTATATTATACAGTAGGTTAATATGACATTAATAGTAATAAATTATTATTATTATTATTATTAATTCTTTAATCTATGTTCAATTGTTCACGTATGTATGTCTAATTTATATGAAACATTTTTATTTTATTTTATTTCTTACACTTTTTGTAACTTTACAGCACATTTTCACATAAAAGACAGACATTAAGTACAAAGGCGGCACTTATTGCTAATAGCAATATCTTCCAGACAACGTTTGGGTGGAATGAAAAAGATGGTAACGATAAAAAGGGTAGCGTTAATGCTAACGAAAAAGCAAAGTGCTAATTTTAACCAAAATGTAATATTAATTAACATGATAATGTAATATTATATTTTATATTTAACACAAAAAAAAATACATACACATACAAAATTAAAATAAATAAAATAAACATAAATAAATAAATACGTATACATACTTAAATACTTAATATTAGGGACGGGATATTTAGATGGAGTTCTATTTTGATACGGGTATACAGAATGAAAAAAACATTATTTTATTCCCAGAGGTAGTCTGGAAGAAATCTTTTTATAGAGATAATTTACCTTTCTATTGTACAATAATGAATAAGAATAAGAACGATAAATATTTCTTGAATTATTTTCGACGGCAAAGGGGTCCCCAAGGACTCATTTTACCTTGTACAGTCGAAACACAACTTCTGCTTTTTAGGGTTCCGTAGTACCTAAAAGGTACAAAAGGAACCTTTATGGTGAGACTCCGTTGTCCGTCCTTCTGTCCGTATGTCACAGGCTCATAACTTTAGCACCGTAAAAGATAAAAACATGAAATTAGGCACAAAAATAGCATTAATTTTGCGCACATATCACGATGTAAAAAATATATGAAAAATTTGAAATTGTTCAAAATATTTCCAAAATAAAAGTGAGAAAAATAAAAAATATTATCCTACGAATACAATATGGGTATTAAATTGTAGATATTAAAAATAGTTGATTGAAAAAATATATATTTAATTATACTTACTGACACAAGTTTTGAGAAATCTTAAAAAAACCACAAAAATATGTATGTTGAAAAAATACTTATAAAAAAATGTGGATTATAGATCATAACTGGCTTCTTATAGAAAAACTACTGCGATTAAAAAAAAGTTGAGCACAAATGAGAAATATAAAAAAAATATATAAAAAATTCAATATGGCTATTAAATTGTAGGTTTTAAAAAGCTGATTGTAAAAAAATATTGTTTGACTATATTTAATAGCATCTATTTCGAGAAATCCTTGAAAAACCATAAAAAATGTGAGTCCCCACTTATCTCCAAAACTGGTGGACCAAAAAATATGAAAAAAATCATGGTAATATTAACGTGAAGATAACAGGAAAAATAAGGCGGTTGAGAAATTCACGAAAAAAAAATCACAAAATTCAATTTATCATCCATAATACGGAACCCTAGGTACGCGAGTCTGACTCGCACTTGGCTGTTTTTTTTAGAACAGGTGTATATATACGAAGATTTGTGAAATAGATTGTACAAGAGAAAATTATTATTAAATAAAACTATACAAACAAACATGTACAAAAGCAAATTTATCTCTATCAAGAGATTTCTTAGTTTCCCTCTGGGGATACAAAAATAGTTACTAAAATGGTAGACAATGGACCCGATTCCGCTTAACACAATTTAACTAATTTGACAGGACTAACCTTATTTTAAGCGTTCTGTCTTTGTCTTTTCGATACGGAAAAAACAAGACAGAAGCCTCAAATTAAGTTTAGTTCTGTCAAATAAGTTAGCCGAATCGATACAATATGTGTAAATTTATTGATAAATTAATAGTGTAAACACCTACTCTTTAAAATAAAACACCATAAATAACATAAAATGAATATTAATAATAATATATTATATATTTAATAATAGAAGTAAGTTCATTATTATTATATTATTGTATATTTTATTTTTATATTTATGCAAACTTTATTTTTGTGCACGTGTATGATTGTAACTTTTATTAAAATTTTAATTGTTTCCTCAATGGTTTGCTGTAAGAAATCTCTTATTAAAGATAAATTTACTGTTACTGCTTGTGTTCGTGTTTCTGTGTACAAAAAATAATAAAAAATAATTTAATAACATAAATAAAACTTTCTCGAGTCAAGTCGACTCAAGCTTTCAAAAAGCTCCCCGGCAAAACAAACAATTTGGTCGTATCCCAAAATTTACAATGCAGCTATCCGTGTCAGCGGTTTGACATGTAAATAAAGGATTTATTTCTATTTGTCAGCTATTCAGATAACAAAAGCGTAGTGTTAGCTAGTGATTGCAATGTATCTGCGGTAGACCGCTGAATGATTTGTCGATAATTGTCTAATAGTGATTCACAATTAAATACACGTATAAATAAGCAGTGGTAGCCCAGGGGTAAAACGCTGGCCTCTCAATATTGAGACCCAGGTTCGATCTACGGTCGGGCATGCAACAAGGAGGTTTTGAAATTAATGTGCGTAATATTTGTTCTTACTTACCACTTGCTGAACGGTGAAGGAAAACATCGTAAACCTGCATACCTTAAAAAAGCGTGTATTTGTGTCCAAGGAATAGCGATAGGGCTCTCCACCCATCACGTTGGAACGTAATAATCGTCGGTGAAATGCGGGTGTACCTGGTATGGACTATGACTTGCACTTCAAAGTTCACACTCGGAACACCACTGACAACCCCTCAGGGATTCAATTACATTTATATTTAATTATATATATCGTGCTACCACATCGACAGGATTAGTTGTTTTAGTTGCATTTACGCATAAAAAAAAATGTTTTATGAAATCAATGATCTTGGGACCTTGCCGTCTAATTTTGACGAATTGAAAAGGTTTGCTCTGCAATTAATTTCAATTTTAGGCAGCACTTACTTATGCTATCAAAATTTTTCAGTTCTCAGTTACCGAAAAATAATATTGTTTTAGTTTCACAGATGAGCATTAGAGTGCCATTTTACGAATTTCTGCATTCAGACATTAAAGCAATCATTCCACAAATAGCCCGTCAAATACAGCCTCAAAAATCACATTGATTCGACTCGCATGTATAGTTATTTCGAAGTTTTTATTAAATTTGTTTGTCTTTGTTTCATTTTATTTTGGTTATTATTCATTCGTACGTTAATTAAAATATAAATGTATATAATTGTGTTTTTGCATTTAATTAACACAGTGATATAGGTAACTATTAACAAAATTATGGACAAGAGTCGTCTTTATTTAATTTTACCGCTATGTGGTCCTTGCCTGCTAAAAGGTTGCCAACTACTGGTCTAATATCTATAACTTATAGATAGAGATCGTGGTAACTTCTGTGGTGGTAACAATGACAACATTAGCAAACTGAAATGGTCGGTAGCAACAAAATATCACGGTACAAACGAACGGACCGAAAAGCATATTATATATATATTTATAAGGTATGATAAGAAAGTATTCTTCGCGATTAAGACCCTCGTCCTAATGAACATTATGTTCGCGGAATCCGCTACTTACATATCTTTCAAAGTTGTTTTATATGTTCAGGTATACCCACTACACGTTATCTGTAACTCATATTCAAAAACCCTTTGTAACCGGGTCACGTGATCATCTAACTGAAACAAGGGCTTATTGTGGTGCTCCTGGTATTTTGTCAATTCTTTCCACGGGGGTAGGACCCATACTACTTGTATGTACCATTAATATGTTCTGAGATTTACACTATAATCCCTGAAAATCCCTAGGGACGGATAAAATGCGAATACCACGCATTTTGGTCATATTGGCATGTAGATCATGTAAGCAATAGTGCTGTCAGTACGACGACGCTTAGTTTAATGCTGTTATTTTCTGGAGCTTTTTCACGGGATAGGCTATTATTCCCTACAGTACAAATGTAAATGTCAAAATGTACTGTATAATGATTGGTTCCAAAAGTATTAAGGGATTTGATAGGAATATGTACAAAAAAGTTTATTCTACGTGGGCAAAGCCGCGGGCAAAAGTTAGTTCATTTTAAAATTTGTCGCTTACCGAAGCGCCTTCTTAAAGTGTATTAGCAAAGCAGACGTTTTGCAATATTAAGTACAGTTTATAAACAAAGGCTAGTAAATGAAAAGTAACAAATATTTTTCAACTTGATTCGCTACGCTATTCATACTAATTATTCAGCTAATCTAGTAAAGCTAACCATATCGAACTCGAAAGCACGTGATACAGTGCTCTCTCTCTCTCTCATTATCCGAGACCGCAGCGCACGAGGATTGCGTTGTAATGTGGACTTTCAGACAATATACTTGAGTTCAAAATCATTAAATAGTATTGTTGTGTGTTGTGTTGTGGGCATCGACATACGATTGTGGGCCTAATAAGTGCTAGTTGGGTATGATTCTTCATGGTTCCGTGTGTTAGCTATTAAAGATTTTTAATACATATATTTTGTTATTTTAAATAATCATAGTCAAGTAGGAATATTTATTGTGAGACAGCTGGCAACACACAGCTGTCAATCTGGCATGGTCAATTAGTTGTTGTGACTAATAAAACTAATATCAAAATAACTTATCCACCTGTATTACTTATAGTATATTATTAGAGAATGTTACCACGTGTTTCAAAATATTCTACCTTCATTCCATCTCGCTTCCTGACATAAGTTTGTCGTTTTCACCTGGAACAGAGTCAGACTTTTGGATTCCAAGCTTAGCAAATACCTACAAACGCTTATCTTCTTGAAATTATCTTTGCAAATAACATGATAACTTGCGAACAGACAGACACAAGCTATCAACCATCACCCATGTATTCAGACTACGAAATAAGTAGACTAAACCCGAATAAAATTAATTAAGATAAGATATCTCATATAATAATTAAATAACGTTCAAATATATAAATATAGTGGGAAATTACGTACTCTTAAAATCGCAGTGTGTGGTACTTACAATAATTCGGTTTTCCCGTGGTGCTTCATCGGGTCATCGCGGGAACGCAGAGCCGACGCGACGTGCTATTTTTGGATGAGTGGTCAATGATTAACCAATTAAATACAGAAGTGGCATTGAAGGTACTTAAACTATTTTATAAGTTATATTTTAATTTTTACTTAGTTAAAAGAAAGTAAACAGTTTTACTTGCATAAAACAATAGTCACATAGGTATCATAAAGTCTTTTTTATTTAAAAAAATATTAAACAAAACACCATAGGTACTTCACGGGACATACTTTGACGCTTAACACCTAGCTCTATAAACCCGACAATATCGAAGGATGTAAAATGTATGCTCCTAATGGCTCCTGATCTATCTATTTATGGCTGGAAAAAAAAACTTGTTTGACCTGGACTTTCTTGCTCGAGACCGAGGAATCACAAACTCAAGCAAAATCACAACGGCAAGTTTTTTCCGCTCCAAAAGTGCTCAACTGTATACCGATAATCTTTAACTGCATCCGCAAAACATTTTAGGAATATAACCAACGATATAATACTCAAGTAATTTGTCCTGTCTGTTTTTGAATGTATACTTAGTTAGTCGGTCGGGATACTTATGATCTGGGAATTCCTGACGCGTCAAATAACAAACAAACCATAAATTTATTGCTGTTAGCTTGAGTTAGGTCAGGTACATGAATAACAGAATAAACAATATCTAAATATATAAAACAAAGTCGTGTTAGTTACACCACTTATAACACAAGATCGGCTGGATAGATGTTAGTTATCTCTTTTTTGGTGTATTCTTCTCCGCTCCGAATAGCAGAATAAGTAATAAAATATCGGATAAGGTATCGAATAACAATAAACTAATTAATTAATTTTACGAATGCAAACAGCATGTGGTGCCATCTGTTGAAAAAACTACGCATATAAAAGAAACCTACCACTATACGTACTAATGTACAGTGTTTATTTATCTAGCGTTCTGATATCATTAAATATCATCTAACACCCAAGTTTTAAAAATATACTGCGATTACCTTTTTTTCTTAGTTATTCCAAGAACTATTATTTCTGCATATATTCAATACCCTACGCTAAGCCTATGAAACTACATGAGTCCCCGCCATTCTTCTTTCGCAATGGCAAGCAATAAAACATTTCTGTATTTGCAAAAAAAAAGTTGTACTAATGTTATTATCTTAATGAAATCCTAAATTAAGTTTAACTAAAGTTAACACGATATTATTAGACTGTTAGGCGGAACGAAGTTCGCCGGGTCAGCTAGTTAGTATGATATCTATGACATTAATAGTTTAATACATAGGTACTTAAGTACCTTATTTTAGTGGTACAAGATACCTACGCAATTCTCAGTACCTATTGACGATGCAGCGAAACGACGAAAAGATTACTTTATATATACAATAAGGAAAGCAAATTGTTTCAATTCTAGGAATCATCGAAGAAAATGATTCATCAACAAGTGCTGAAGCTGGCCGCTGATTGGTGGGAATGTTATCACGCGACAGTCATAGAGATTGTACCGAGTTAGTGTACCCTGTGAGGATTAAAATGTAATGATATTGTTATAAAGACGATATTTCCCTGATCAGTGCAATTTATGACTTGAAGCAGTGTTGCCATTGTGATATTTTTTATTCTAAATTTTGCATATTTTCTCCTAAGTTCGCATTTAATATTCCATGTTTTATAATTTTTTGGTTACAAGAGGTTTAATAATAATTTATACTTTACTAATTTACAACCAAAGGAAAATGCTATTTTAAATTGAGAGTTGGTTTCTTTAGTAATGTAAATTCGTCTTTCCCACTCCAACGCAGAAATAGGGAAAGTATTTAGCCAAATGAAACGCATGTAGTTAAGAGCGGCACCGCAGCCGGATTGTGAAAAACCCGCCTTTTTCTTATTAATCGAAGCAGAACAATTAAATTCAAAATTCACTCAATAGTTATTAAACAAAACCTTATTACCTATATATTGTATATGTTGCCATCGCAAAGTATGTATTGGTTTCTGTAAATTAAAATTTTAAAAATTCTGAATTAAAAAAAAACAATTTACACAAGCCAATGGAAACTTCGCCATGGCAGCATACACAGTACATAGGTAATAAGGTTTTATTTAATAAGTAACTATTGAGTGAATCTTGAATTTAAGTGTTTTGTTTCGATTAATTAGAAAATGGCGCGTTTTTCACAATTCGGCTGTCATACCGCTTTTTAAACTAAACTGAAGAATCGAATGTCGTTAACTACACTTAACTCAAACACACAAAATACGCACTGTTATATAAACTATAATAAAGTTGTCCGTTATAGTTTATATAAAGTCTTTCAATTTAAATGGAAAGTAATTTAGGAGGTGATTCAGTATCGTTAATACATCACATTCCACTGCAAAGTACTTTTTTTTGCGCGAACTTTTTCTTCCCTTGTCCATACAAACTGAGACAGCTGATCGGACCACTTTGTATTGAGAAGTGAAAAAAAGTTCGCGCAAAAAAAAGTGCTTTGTTGTGGAATGTGATGTATTAACGATACTGAATCACCTCCTAAATTACTTTCCATTTAAATTGAAAGACCTTATATAACACTATTTTATTTTTTTCATAAATCTTAAACATACCTTTTAATAGAAAATTAAATAACATTATCAATATGAGTCATTTTGGGGACAGGCGCCCGAAGTGATTGATGAAGGTGGCCCGTTATAGAACCAACCGGTTGAGTGGAGTCTGACCTGCAGATATTCTTTGAACTTAAAGACTGCACATAATAAATAAGATTATTTTGTCATGGTAATTAGTAAGTATGATGGTGGTAAAATCATTTTGTTTAGGACTGAATAAAATTTATTCCGGTGAAAAGTTATCTTGTTTCTCCATTTTTTAAACGGCAACACTGGTAAAAAGGCGAGTCGGCGGCGGTGAGGGGGGGGGGGAATCAGTGTTGCCACCTTAGCCTTTTTCGGGCTAGATCTAGCACTTTTTACTGTAGTTGAACTCGTTTTTTGATGATTTAGCCCGAAAAGAGCAATCTAGCCCTTTTCGTTATGTGTATATTTATAGTTCTGTGAACCTAATTAAAACTAAAACCAGAAAAAAAATAGGGCTAAAAACAATGATATCCATACTACGTATACGATGGGGTTTACAACGACTGAGAGAGTCTTGCTGTTCACACAAGGTGCCAACTGAAATAATAAAAAACTGTAGGATTCATTTGAAATTTTCGTTCAAATCCGCAAAGTTAATCGTCAATCAGCCATCACCTTTTTCTGCTTCAGCAGGTACGATTTTTAACAAATTCAATAATTTAGTTTTAATTACTCTGTTGCATTTTCTGAAATTACTTACTACATAACAATTTTTAGCACTTTTGATGGTAAAATTTGCTAAATCTAGCTCTTTCTAGCTTGTCCAACTGCTCTTTTTCAAAAACCAAGGTGACAACACTGGGGGGAATGCTGAATGCTCGAGCGCAGACGGCAGACAGAGCAGACAAACGAGGCGTGCAATGTGCATGGCATAACCAGTTGATAGTGATACGCATACGTCATACTTTTGTTCTGAAACCTGATAAAGGAATTTGCGCTAGTTCAAAAATATTATTATATATGGCAGGAGATTTAAAGTATACCCGTGATGTTTTTGAAACGGAAACCGGCTTAATTATGTTTGACTGTGCATAATTTTTTATTGTTTACGGTGAGTTTTTAATTTTTGCTTTAGTGTTTTGTTTAACCATCACAGAAACCATATTTCAGAGTTGTATTGGAATGTTAAAAGTAAAAAATATCATCTCGAAATAATAAAAATCTGATTTTCATCATTGTACTGGTCCCTTAAAACTGCTAATATCAGCTGAAAACACGTCATGACTTTACTGATACTATCAATAAACAATCTTTGGTCGGAGTGTCAAAGGCGGCGCCCAAGCGAAAAATTTTCAAGTCTTTTTTCCCATGGTGCCCCCTTTTCTACATCCCAACCCAATCTTTCCCATTATTTTAATATTGTGAGTAGGTATGTATAAATCTGTGAAATTTGTGTGGGCGTCAAAATCAATGGGGAAACCCATTTCATTTTGTAAACATTGGTACCTATTTTGATTCGGGGAAATTGTAAACTGCACCATTTACAATTTAATTATTATTAGAATGCATTACAAACTAGAAATCCGTCAGATTCAAATTTAGAAGCACAAATATTATTGAAAGAATTCCTCGGGCCAGGATTTGAACCTGCGACCTCTTGCTTACATGACAGGCGCGCTACCGAAGTTCGTATCTGAAACGACGAATTTTTTCATTATTTATTAAATTAGTTATTATATTAGGAAGGACTCTTATATACGTATATGTGCCTATGTATATGTTTAGGGGGGGCGATGGGGAGGGAGGGGGGTATAAGCCCCCCCCAAAGGGGGGGGTACCGGAAATCAATAGTTTTTTTTTTATAATTTTTTTTCAAAATTAAAAGGTTATTTTATGTTTTATGTAGGATAAAATAACTCGAATATTAAGTATACGTATAGTGGGAGGGGGATCACTGGGGAGAGGGTGTAATGAAACTAGTTTCTTGAAAAAAAAAAAAAAAAAAAACTGAACATAACCTAACTTTAAAGACCCAATATGACTTCTGCAATTGCTTCGGCGTTGCGGAAAGTGCAGCCCCTTCGCCCTTGCGTAACAAAGCAAAGTCACCCATGCTCACCTTCGCAGCTTCGGCTTGTTACAGCAGGCGAGGGCTGCCCTTCCTCCACGCCTACGGCTTTTTATATACACTCTAGGGGTAGTACCCACAAGACTGTATAGAGTCGGGGTGCTCTGATTCGGTTTTGGAACTTATTCAACCTATTTTTTGCATGGAGTCGGGTGCTCTGATTCAAATCACGAAGAAAACAAAATGTCTGCATTGGTTTTTTTTTTATATCCTGGATACTAGTACTTTGAGCCAATTTTTAGCGAAATACAAGAAAAAAAATTAAATTACGTCAATTTTAATGCGTCACTCACAGCAGTTTCGGAACACAACCAAAAAAAAAAAAATGAAGTCATAAAATCAATTAAAATTGAACCTTAAGACAATTTTTGAGGTTATTTTACGAAAGTTGAAAATTTTTTTTGAGAAAACTATTGATTTCCGGTAACTGAAATTTCGTGAGATTAATAACAATAACAAGAGCTATTCTGGAAAAAAAAATGAAGGTACCTTTGTATGTATACTCGTATAAGAGACGAGCCTTATATTAAATTTGTTTCTGATTAATTTCTAGTTTGTAATGCATTCTTATAATAATTAATTAGAGTACCTATTGAAAGCGATGGATTTTGCAATAAAAACATATAATTCCATTTACAATTTGTATAAATAATAGATTCTCGGAAACACCCACACACATGCATGATCAATCACACGGCACACATGTGTTCCATTAGTTAAAATGTATGTAGCAAACTAACTAGGTATGCATTTCGGTTTTCTTGGGTTTTCCCGCGCAGCAGTGAGCCGCGCGCGCGGCAGCCGGCACGTACATATCGAGTTTGTTTATTATTTTGTACCTAGTTTTTGCCTGCTGCTTCGTCCGCGCTTTGCACCGATTCAAACTTATGACCGCTCACAAGCGTGTACTTTTTTGCAAAATGGAAAAAGAAGTACTTACATCGTCACGACAGGAATCCCCGTGGAGCAGTCAGAAGTGTTTCCGATTGTGGACTGTGAAACGCAATTCACAGACAAACTGACAGACACCAGAAAAAGATAAGTACCTACTTAAAGTTTTACTTAATGGCTTCTCTTCAGGACCGACTTTTTACAACTTTATTTGTTAGTCATACTTTTACATTTTTTGCAATTTACTTTGTATTTCTAGTGGTTAGAGTAATTGACCTTGGAGGCTGCGGGCACATTTTGTGTTCGTTGTGTTCGGTCTACGTACATCATGAGTCCACATTGTGACCGAAGTACGACGACAGTACCTCACCCACGATCTATGACCTCACCAGCCATCACCTTTGGGAGGTAATAATCGTTGATGAAACGTGCGTATACGAGTGTGGACT
The DNA here is from genome assembly GCA_934047225.1 of Ypsolopha sequella. Taxonomy (NCBI): domain Eukaryota; kingdom Metazoa; phylum Arthropoda; class Insecta; order Lepidoptera; family Ypsolophidae; genus Ypsolopha; species Ypsolopha sequella. The sequence continues at coordinate 29,771,632 of OW203987.1, forward strand.
GCGAGTTGCATTTCACAGTATGGACTGCCCGGAAGCGCCCCCCTCGGGAATTCATGTCTTGACGATGTCTTGTTTTATTTTTTTATTAGAACATAGCCTTTGTTTTTAAACTTTACGTAATATTGCAAAACGTATGATTTGCTAATTGCTGTTAAAAAGGCGCTTCGGAAAGCAACTTTCGGTAAGCGAATTCCTGTTTTTAAACGAGCGAGCAAAGTTCTCTAAGCCTACTTAAACAGTCTGGCGTTTATATATTTGTATGTATGTATGTTTGTATGTATGTATGAATGTTTGTCCGACGATAACTCCGGTATCGTTGATCGGAACGTCATGAAATTGAGTAGGCGAGTAAATGTGACAAATAAATAATTTTCAAGTTTGAACGTGAACCAAATTGGTCAAGGCACAATACTGTGGTCAAGGGGTCGCCAAGATATGATGTTGAAATTAATTCTTTAATTAACTTTACAATCTTATTGATAATGTATGAAGTGAAGCTAAAATTTTAAAATTTGTTTACGTACAATCGTCGTTGAAAAGAGAATGTGGAATGTCGAGAATGTGGAGGCAGTCCTCGCCTACATTCGTCTGTATTCGTCATGTCTCAGTTTTGTGTCGGTAAAATGCCCGAGATTTAAGGGTTCTTGTGCAGTCTCGTGTTGACCCTCCACACAGTATTTTAAACTGGCAGAAGTATGTACCCGTCTAAGAACAACTACCAGAAGTAAATTTTCAGTACCTTTTTGATCTACTAGCTTTGGAAGAAAACACTTTACCGTTATTGCACCTATGACATATTAGTAGTTTATGAAACTGGCACATAAAGAGGTTATTAAAACACGAAAGTCAGTTTAAATAACGGCTCGTTTTTTAAAAGTATCACACGAGTGTTTTAATACCTAATTATGTGCAGTTTCATACCCTACTTTATCTACACTCATGCAATAGGTATCAATTTTAAATAAAACACAAAACTTAAAACAACAACAAGATTGCATTATTTATTATAATAATTGTTTACATTTTGAATATTGTATATACTCAGTGTACTTTTAATCATGGAGTATTTAGTCCATAACGACGAACTCTTAAATTTATCCGATAAGTTTTTGAAGTAGGCCAATAACACGTTTTCAGAGAATGACGTGACCTTTTTAAGCATTTTCCACTCTAACAATTCTTGATAGCATCGGTCGTAAGATTTTTTCGATTTTTCTGGAAGTAGACTGTTTATCATTTTCATCGCTGTTTGGAGAACATCAGGTGGAGTCAAGTTATGATCAGAACCACTGCTATCAGTAGACATTATAGAATAAAACTTCTTGAAACCTACGAAAAATTATCAAGTTTCCTTTTGGTAAACTACTGTGGTATGGCACCAAAATAAAAAGTCAACTGCGCATGTGCGCGCCGCGCGCCAACACAAAGTATGACGTGCGCTCCGTTGGGACTTTGGGAGGATACAGGAAGAAGAAGGAGACAGCAAATGTTTAAGAAAGAGAGAACACTAGCATTTTTAATTTGCAAAGCAAAGAGCTTTTATGTTTCCAACAGACGAGAGGTTGAGAGGCAGCCAGATTGGATGCGTACTGTACTTTTATGAAGCACTGGACTAGTCTCCATCTTATTAAAGATACGAGAAGGGCAGGGATTCTGAAGCCCTTTCCTAAGCGTCTATTTTAATTATTTGTTTTGTTTTTAAATAACCTGTTACTAACATAGTAAATAAGTATCTAATCACTAACACAATATGGAGCTTGTCTCTGAATTAAAATAATAGTTATTTAAGATACACGTGCGGAAAGTAAGGTTTTATACGAATAAGTGCCCATTGGCACGCATTCGGATAAAAACTTTTTACGCTCAAGTATCTTACAACATTTTTCAATGCATTATGCGAGGAAATACAACAAAAAAATAAGTATAATAAAGAAAGTAATTTTATTTCACTAAAGCCTATTTACAACAAAATGGCGTGCTTTCTTTGCAGAGCGCGCGTCTCATACAGTTTTTTTCTTTCTTGAGGCAAAGGTGCAGTATACATACAGCCAATAATGTGAAAAATATTTTTGTTTGCGGAAACAAAACACGTATTTTTAAATGAGACAATCAAGAATCTTATGTGTTATGGTGTTTATCATCATTCAATTGCTAGAGCGCGCATACTTATAAATAATTGTTTTTTTTTTGGACAGCAAAACCTCTTTGCATCTTTGTAATTTTTTTAATTTTATGACTTGCACCATGCACCACAGAGTCAAAAACTTAAAAAAATTACTATATTTCACGCGTGAAATAAAGGATTTCAGTACTGTTTTATTTCACGCGTGAAATAAAGAGTCGGTTTCCGCATAATTTTGTTACACAAAAAAGGAAACTTTACGAGCAACTGCATTGAAAAAGATTTTATTTTATTTTTAATAACTTTTCTTTCACCGATCAACAAGCAAATTGTAACTGTAGCGTAGCGCATCATGCAAGAGTGGCATATGTTTGAGAATGTAGTGCACTTTTAACATTTCACAGTTCACACAACACCTCTGGCATCATGTGGCATCATGTCGTGACAAAATGTTCCTTAACGTTTTTGTTACAATAAGGTCTATAAATCAGAAAACCCAAAAACAATAAAGTACGCTATTAGCTTTGTTTGTTGTGCCAAATTTCAAACTTATTCGCAGACGTGAACCTGTGCCATTAATCTAAAAGACTGATATGATAAATTTGTATTATGGGAACTGGTAAAACATGTATACCTATGTACCTACAACAGTAAATATTTTCTTATGTGTATTGTTTCAGGCGGATTACAGAAAAATGCCAAAACACCAAAAATTCAGGAGCTTTATTTAGAATCACACAAACAAGTTCAATTTGCGGATACAAATCACAAAAGTAAGTTGATATAACCATTCAAAATCACATTTAAGTCCTTTTATCTTAAATCTATTATGTAGTAGAGTATAAGTAGTTACCAATTCAAGTAGTACATAGTTACCATTTTAATTCAATCCATGCTTAAGGTTAAACATCAGTTGCTCTGTACAAAGTGCACAACTTTTCATTGTTTTTCTTGTTAATATTTATTTTAAAAGTGGAAAAGGTTAAATGTCAGTCGTTCGGTGCAAAGTGCAAACATTTGTTTTGTTTTTAAGAAGTTAAAAGTGAAATATATATATTGGTCTATGGCAATTCACGCCAATAGCTCAGTAAAAGTTAGGTTTATGAGTCAACAGCTGGAAATTTTAAGCTTGTTTGGACAAAATTGTGACACATTGTGCATCTTATTTAAAATAGTTAATTCTTTTGTACAAGTAGAGAGGATGAATGCAAGTAGAGTGACGAAAGAAATGTATGCGGCGCAAGTGGAAGGTACAGCTCGATCAGGCCACCCTAGAAGGACGTATGTTGACTAAATTGGTGACATAATGAAGAAGGGCAATGTCAAAAGTACCCGGAATAGAAGAACTTGTGTGGCTAGATTGATGGATGTGGAAGAGACGAAAGAGGTGTGTCTGGATCGTAGCGAATAGAAATTTGTAGTCTCTGCCTACTTCCCTGGGCGACAAGCGTGAATATTTGTATGGATGTATGTATATATGTTAATTCCTAAACCTAACTTTACTGAACTGTTGGCGTGAATTGCCATAGACCAATATCTTTTATACTACACCTGCTCGGAAAGTACCTTCTTTCTTTGTTGAAAACGATGGAGAAAATACGTCATTACTGTCATACAAATATGCGGGCGGCAAAAGTGTATGAAAATTCATTGTTAACGTGCTTGAGCGGGCAGAAAAAGTATATGCAAATCCATTGTTAACGTGCTGTTTTTTTTTTAAATAACATACAGAATGAGCAAGTGGCCAAGTGGCCAGTATTGTTTTGCGAACTCGTACATAAAACTCGAAAAATGATACTGGCCACTTGCTTTTCCTGTACATAATAAAAAATAAGAAGGAAATAAAAAGTGACAATCGCACGCGAGTCAGTCGGTTTCTGTTATTGTATCTTGATTAAAAGTAAAATTATACTATTTCCTCGCAGGTGTAGTATAAAGCACTATGTATCACTCGGGAGAAAGTGCGATTCCCAACTCGTGTGTATTGAGGCCCTTGGCTTCGCCTCGGGCCTCAAACTACACCCTCGTTGGTAATCTTCCCCTTTCTTCCCTCGGTGAACAATGTACTATTTCACTTTTAACTTCTTAACAAGAAAAAAAAGTTAAGTTGTGCACTTTGCACCGAACTACTGGTTTTTTTTGTGTTATTGGTATTCTCTTTACTTGTCATGTCCCCCCCCTCCCTTATCTCCGAAACAAGAGTTCTACGTGGTATTCAACGAACCGAAAAATAATAAAAAAATCATGGTAATTGGTGATTAACTGATTACGTAAAGATTACAGGAAAATATAGCGGTTACGATATAAGGGTTCCGTACTCAGCCTTTTGTGTTGCTATGACATATAAATTATTCATATAATTTTAGGGTTTCATGTTATAAAAAGTAGTAGGCAGAACGAAATTTTGTGGTCATTCTCATTGCTAGCAAAAATACATTAGAAAATGTATTTGTTATTTCAAAATTTTATTATATATAGGTATAACCTTTGTACGAGGCAAATCGTACAGTCTACTGCGTAAGCAGTTTTATACCACTAGACTAATTTTCGTGGAACACGAGTCAGTTCGTTATTGTTAGCAACAAGGTCAATAACGCGTGCTATCCCACTATCATTACATCAATTCATAAATTCTTTAAAGTCAAATAAAAATAATTTACCATATACTCGAGTATTAATTTTCAATTATCAAGACATAACATCCGTCCAAACCGGAATAACCTTAAAATACCTATTTTAAGTTTATTTATGAAAAATAAACATATTTATATCTATATTTTACATCAGTAAGGAATAAAGGCTTACAGTGCTCCCATAGTAATAACGCGAATACAAATCTATAGCTAAGTGACTGGACGAACCACGTGACCTTATTGCTTATATAGAAAGTGTAAGGAAATATGAATTTTGCCGAACAATGGCGAAGATTTGTATGCGCATTATTATCATTTTGTTAGTACTGTACTCTTGTTCTTTATTATTATAAAAAAGATCCATTGACTTTATATCTGTTTTTATTTCAGATGTGGATACTCGTCCGTTTCACAATTCTTCTATATTATTTGAACGCTGTTAAGTTATTTGATATGATGGGTTCTTAATACTTGGTTTATTTCAGTACCACTTACTTTAACAATATTAATTAACCTATATCTTGGAAACATCAACAAATATCAATAAATTTCGTAAACCAGTTTAACTTTTGTAATATAATTTAACATTTGTATAATTAAGCAGTATTTCTTAATTAGCCTCATATTTGTTTAGTAACAATATTTACAAAACTCTTCTAACGAAAAAGGTAATGGTAAGAGTACATACTTTTCTCCATTTTATATTTGTTGTGCTTTGTTTAATTTGAACCTTGCATTTTTGGTACGACAATATTGTGTAAGATTGATAAGGTTAATTTAGTAATGTACATAATTGTTCGAATATTATTAATAAGGATGACATTAAAATTAAATAATTAATCTTAAAATGGGAAAATAAATAAAAACCACGAACGTCTTGCGAGTAAAACTCTAAAATGCTGCAAAAGGTATAAAAAAATTCAAATAAAATTACTGGAATAAGATTTTCAAGCAGAAACTTAATGACTACAAGTTTTATATCATATTGTTTGGCAACCATGGAATTTGACTCTAATACAAGTGTCACCAAATCCAAAGACATAATAAAATCACAGTTAAAAGAGAATACAATGCAGGATTTGGATGTCATTGATTTAGTTAATTTATCGAATATAACACCCGAAAGAGACACAAATATTCTTAGCATGGCTTGGAAAATCTTCATTGATAACAATCAAGACACAAATAAACGAATTTACGTTTCTAATGCTTTGATCAAGCAAATTAATTTAAATCCTTTATTTACAAAACATATTTTTCATAAGGAAACTTTAATCTTAATTGCTTTTGGATCAAAAGAATACGATTGTAACGTGAAGGAGTTTTCACTCAGAACTTTAGCTTTGCAGTGTTTAAAATTTGAAACGAATAACTTGTCTTATAATTTCTACAAAAATTATTATTCAAACAATATTCGAATAAAACTGACTCAAGGACTTGAAAATATTTCTTGTATGAAAGCAGATGAATTATCAAAATTAGATAATTTTTTTGCTTGTCACAAAGTGTCCCGTGAAGAATTATATTCTTTGCTTGAAACGTTATCTATAATTTTATATAATGGATACAGTATCGACACGTCATTATTTTTAAATTTTGTACCAGACGAATGGCACAATGAGCTTTTAGTATACGTTTTGCTGGGAAAGACATTAGAAATAGATCCAGAAGGTTGGTCTGATGTAAAAGAATTCATGGAGCAAGTTCAAACATTCAAAGGCTTCATAGAAAATACAAAAAATGAGATTCTTTTCACGCACAAGAAAATCGAAAATATTCTCAAGTTATTGATAAACAAACAAAACCACTTTGAATATAGTTTAAAACGGATAATAGACATTTTAATAATACTACAAAAACAGAACGTTAATGTTGAACTATTACTTGATTACGATCACGAACATTTTGCAAACGAATTAGTGAATATTGAGTTCATGTGGCTAAAAAATATCTGCATAGAAAAAAACATTATAATAACGCATATACCTGATGGTGATTCTGAGCTTCATATTCTGCATAAACTTTTAGAGCCTTATGATACAAAAATAATAAAAGATTTATTTGATAAAGCTGAAGAAAAAACAAAAGCTACCGATTTAAGGATGTTTTTTAATGAATTGAATAACAGTCCTTTATCTGAAACAGAGAAACATATTTTTTTAACCAAAACTCAACCCGGAAGTGTGTTACAATGGAAACTTAGGTTGTTACGGTTAGAAGTTCGAGTTTTACTTACCAGTCACTTTCCTGATTACCTGAAACATATACTTGGAAATTTAGAGCAGCAAAATTCTTCTGATAGTAAACTCTTTGTAGACACAATAAAAACAAAGTTCACAAAATTAAAAAATAAAAGATCCAAGTTTATAAATGACAAACACGATGAATTAGACAATTATATTGATTTTGGGGATGAAAAAGCAAAAATTTTTTATGATATAATGGTTCATATGGAAGAAAAAATGGTTCAGCTTCTGAACTTAGGTGGATGGTACACGCAAAGCCTGGCTTTATTTATTCATAACATTGATTCCATACACAAAATAAAAGCAATGAAAAATACAATAGACGTTATTATTGACTTTGCATTGAAGGAAGATGATGAAATAATGAGCATTTTTAAGACTTCCTACACAGATGAATTAGAAACCAAAATCTTTCACTACGCAGTTCAAACATGTTTCTCAGGAACATATGAAAAAAACGTGACCAATTTGATATCGGAACTCGAGGAATTAAATGAAAATAAAAACATTTTATTTCTTAAAGGAATCAATAAAGCATTTGATGAGGTACTCAGTACTTTTGGTGGTAATTCAATACTTACCTTAACAAATGTATTAATAAGAGATTGGAGTGCAATTGAAGTTTGTGCGTGGGCGAAATGTTTCAAAGAAAACTTTTATTTCAAAAAAGTACCTCAAGCTGAAATAATAGCTGTTATCATGAGAGCTATGACATTAGCATCGAAATATATTCCAAGAAACATACAAATAATGTCAGTCTTGCTTATGCTTAATAATGCAGAAGGAAAAGGAAGACTTGCTCAAATTAATACTGGCGAAGGTAAAACTAACATAATTGCCATGATTTCAGCCTATCATGCTTTACAAAATCATCAAGTAGATATAGTTACAACCTCGCCAATTTTAGCAGTACCTCAGAGTAAAGGTCTGAAAGAATTTTATTCCATGCTTGATTTGACCGTTTCACATAATTTTAATAATCCTAGTGGATATAAAGCAAATGTTTGTTATGGACCTCTGACAGATTTTGAAGCAGACGTACTTCGTGATGAATGTAACAAATCAGGAATAAGACACGGTAGAAAATTTGACATAGTCATTGTTGATGAGGTTGATAGCATGTTTATTGATGGTAATGATCACGTCGTCATGTTATCTTCAGATATGCCTGGTATGGATCATTTGGAGACCCTTTTGGCAGCAATAGTTATTCAAATAGACTCCGTTATAAAATTGATCCGAGAAGATGATAATGGAAAAACTTACTTCTTACAACCTAAAAGTCGAATTAATGACGATGGCTCCTTAAACAATGAAGAAAATTTCGATGCTGTCCCTCTTAACTGTACAAAAGAAAAATTTGTAAAAGATGCTACAGAGGCTCACATAAGAAAATTAGTTCGCGATGTCAAAGCGGAAGATGGCTATCCTGAGATTCAAATTCCTAATCATTTAAGAGAATTTGTTTGCAAAACTCAAATTCCTAAATGGATCCATAGCGCTATAAGAGCTAAATTCATGTTAGAAAATACAAAGCATTACTTACTCAGAAAAGGTAAAGTAGTGCCTGTTGATGCTTATAACACTGGCATTGTACAAGAAAATTTACACTGGGGAAATGGAATGCACCAATTTTTACAAGTCAAGCATGGTGCTAAACTTTATCCAGAAAGTTTAACAAATAACTATATATCAAACGTAGGATTTTTTAAAAGATACGGTAAAAGAATTTTTGGATTAACTGGGACCTTAGGGGATAATAAAAGCACCCAGTTTTTAGAACAAGTCTATGATGTTGATTCTGTGATAATACCACCTTTCAAAAAAAAACAGCACGTGGAGCTTACACCGTTGGTATTAAACAAACCTGAGTTATGGATTTCAGAAATTGTCAAAAATAGCATATCAAAGTTAGAATGTGGTCGAGCAGTTTTAATTATAACTAAATTTATCAAAGACATTGATGCCTTTTATGAAAAATTTATTGAAATGGAGTACAATAAATCAAAGATGCTTTTATTTAAGACTGACGATGATGTGCAAGTTGTAAATAGACCGATAAAATCTGGAGAAGTAATTTTAACAACAAACATAGCTGGAAGAGGTACGGACATAAAACTAAATCCTTCTGTTGACGATAACGGTGGATTACACGTGTGCCTTACTTTTATGCCGATCAATACCAGAGTTGAACATCAAAACACTGGTAGAACATCAAGAACTGGTAATCGTGGAACAAGTCAATTAATACTTCTCAATGGCTGTAGTCAAGCTATCGCAGAGATAAAAAAAGAAAGAGATGAAGGTCAAAAAAATATAATCGAAAAAGCAGGAAAAGATATTGAGGTGGTACTAGTAAAGGACACGATTTTTTCGGAGTTTCTACTTCTACTTGAAAATATAAATGGTCGGAATGAAAGTATGAAAATTGTTGAATTAATAGCAGTTAAAGAAAGATTCGCATTATGGTTAAAATTAGAAGAAGATTGTATTGTTCGAGAAAGTAGAGATGAAGTCCTTAAAAAGTTTCAACAATTCAGAGACAGTGTTATTCATGACGATAAACAATCTAAACTCATTAAAAACCCGTATTTCCACACTCTGATCGGAAAAACATTATTACTTAAACAAAATTATAAGGAAGCTATTGACGAATTTTCTTTTGCGATTAATTTAGACAAAAATTTTGCAGAACACGCTTACTATAACCGTGGATATTGTTTGCTTGCACAATATGGGGGAAATATGTCGGGAAACCGCTACTATATTGATGATGCTGTAGGCGATTTCAAACAATCAAGAAACCTTTTGCAAAAAAGAGAAGATAGCTTACATTTAGTTCAACGAGCATCAAGTTCAGAAATGTTTTCAGAACAAGTTCAACATAAAATAAATCTGTATAATATTCAAAAACAAGCAATAGACGTAGCAATAGGCCCAGATAAAAAAGCAATCGATGAGCAAGTCAAATCATTGAAAGAACATTTAAATTCAATGTCAAAAGAGAAAACAGAAGAAATTAACAAAATAAAAGAAGCTTTAGAAGATATGGAAAAGGAACGCAAACGAAAAGGCATAATAGAAGAAGCAAGAGAAAAAAACAGAGATATTGAAATTAAACTAATGGATATGAGTGACTGCTTACCTGAAAACGAGATTGAAGCCTATAACGATGAAATTAAAGAATTTAAAAGAAATGGGTTTATAGGTGGTTTTAGTGTTTCAGAAATAAAACCTATAGATTGGACAGCTGTGTTTGGATTAATGGTTATAGGCTTGAGTCAACTAATAGCAGGTGCTGCTTTGGCAGTTTACACGTTAGGTTCAGGAATCACATTTGCTATGAACCTTATTACTGAGGGTATAAGTGATATTATCACTGCAATTAAAGATGGCATTATTAATCGTGATTTTAGTTGGGCTTCTTGGGCTATACAAAAAGCTATTAGTATAACGGTTAGTATTATATGTGCTGGTTACTCAGCAATTAAAGATGTAGCTAATACAGCTAGTTCTGGCATTAAAATGGTAAGTAAAAATGTTATTAATGAAACTGTAAAAAGTGGCTGGAAACTAGTTGCAAAAAAAGTTGCCACTGAACTAGCCAAAGGTATTGCAAAAGAAATTGTTACTGAGTTAGCAAACTATGGCCTTGAAAAGACGCTTATACCAAAGATTCAATCGAAAATTATTGAATTAATTGAAGTACCCATACAAGAAGCTTTAAAAAACAGTGAGTTCGTTAAAAAAATGTTAAAAAATGACTTGGAAAACAAATCGAAACACTATGAGAATTTCCTAAAATCAGCTGCTTTTGACATACTTGATAAAAAATGCAAAAATAAGTTGTTAGATATTGCAAAACAAATCGCAATAGGAGTGGCTGATGGAAAAATCAAATATTTCTCTACGTTTCGTATGATAACAAATGCACTATTGGCAGTTGAGAAAGTTTATAATTGCGTTCCTTTATTTATTGAAGAGTTAAATAAGCGTATAGAGCAAAAGGCATTAAGTGATAATTTGACGGATAACAAAAACCAAGACAAAATTCTTGACGGGGAAAATAAAAATGATGAATTAAATACAGATAAAACAACCATTATGAAAAATGCGCCAGAAACGGAAGAAAAACATGGTGATATTACCATCAGTAAAGGCCCTGAAGAACAAGTTAAATCTGAAAACTCTGATACAAAGAATAAAGTTGATACAAAAAATCTTTCAAAAGTTGTGGTATCTTGTGTTTCAATGAACATGCTAGGAATTATAAAAGGAGCAATGATTAACCCTTTAGTTCAAACTGGTGTCAACTATGGAATAAAAGAAATAACTAGTAGTCTTGATTCAACTTTAAACGAAGATATAGAAAACTATAAAGCATTAAAACGTCATATTAATTACCAAGACAAAGGGTTTCGTAAAAATGATTCAAACAATGTATCAAAATCAAAACCAGTTACAGATATAAATGAGAACAATCCTGCAATAAGAAAAGCTAATCAAATAATTGAAAAAGCTGAGGCTGGGGGAAAATCTGGTCTTCCAGAAATGGGTGCTATTAGTGACGTTATTGACAGACCAATTGAAGTATTTGATGAGAAAGGACGTCTCAAGTTCACTATTGGAGAAAATAAAAGTGGAAAGCCCGTGCAAGTGCAATATCACAAAAACCGTGAACACTATACTGTAATAGGTAACAAGGAGCCTAATTCTCAAGGTAAGGGCGGTAATATGTGCTTATTTAATGTAATAAGTGATCAAACTGGTCGGCACCCAGATGAAATAAAAGCATCAAGTTTGACCTGGATGAAACAAAATATAACAGAATTTTCTAAACAATCCGGTGACATAGCCCGACTTGAAATATATGATAGTCTTAAGTTATGCTTAGGTGGTGCCGAGTACAGTGGAAAAAATTGGAAAGATGCAGCTCGATACATAGATCAATGTGAAGGTAAGGTAGGGCATATTGGATTTAAAACCGCCAAATATGCTCCTCCACCTGGTCATCCAAGAGGCCATGCTTCAAAACCTGGTGACTCTGCTTCGGTGGAAGAATATTCCAAAACAGATACAACCGGTCATGGTAAAGATGGATTTAATTCATACAAATGCCAAGATATTGTAGCTCATTATGCTTTATCACACCCCAAATCTCAGGAGGCAATGAGGAAAATGAATCCAAGAAATAACGTTTATACTTGTGGTAATGATTCTGGAAAGGTTACTCCTCAAGTAGAATTAAATAGTAAAAATGAGTATCAAAGAAAAGTGTACCTTACGGAAGCAGACTTAAATCTTCCTGATTCACAAATATTAAGAGGCGGTAAGTGGAAAAATATGCAAAAGGTAGAAGACTGGAAAGTAAAAGACGTTGTCCTAATTTTAAGGCATCACCAAGGTAAAGTCAACGATGCAAAGGCACCTGTTTTTATACAAACTATATATCCGGTAAATCCTAAAAATTGTAAGCCATAAATACAATTATATATATATATATATATATCAGACACTCATGTTTACATAAAGAGGTTGTAAGGTATTAATTGTTGATAAGGTACCCATATTTGGTACCCAATTTGATAGTTACAGTACCCATATACATTTTTTTTTCTATCTTATTAAAGTATTGAAAATATTTTGAACAATTTCAAAATGTTTACACCGTCTTATGTGGGCAAATTAATGGCATTTTTCGGCATTTGGCCAACGCTTAGTTTTAATGCCTTTATGAAAACTGCTGGACACTGGGCTCTAACTGAACTTTGTTGGATGGATATAATACTTTAACACAAAAAATAGTTGAAATAGCAGCTCAGCTCTAAACCATAACCTTTCCTCAGAAAGGAAATCTTATCTCGATATACGCTATTTCATATAGCGATTTTTGTGTGACGGAAACTAAAAATAATTGTAAGGTGACTTTTGTTACTTCCGTTTTTTGAAATTAGACTCCATTTCGACGTCATAAAAATAACGCCTATGAACATTTAGTGACGTCAACTGAAGTTAAGTCAAGTGATGCTAACGTCAAAATGTGTTGCAAATTATATATTGCTTTTCGACAGATTCCTGGTGTCAATTGACATCACATTTCGAAATGACGTTACGACATTTATATCTCCACTTTATGTAACGCAATTCACTCGTCATTTTGCGTCTAGTGACGTCAAAGTAGCGCCAGACATTAGAAAAAACCTGTAAAATGACGTTGATCATGCGTTTTTATTTTCTTTCACTGATTTTAAATAATACATAATACGATAAAGATAAGAAAAAGTCAGGTTAAATGAATTTGAGCTATAAGTGGCATTACTTGGTAACAGGGTTAAAACTCTCGATACTACAGAAATAGATGCAACAGGGTGTGTGGAGATGCTCAAAAGCGCCACATACACTCAACTTTTGACAAGTGCAATAACTCAAATATTTGGATATTTCTTAAAAAAGACTCTTGGTGTAGGCAAGACTTCTGACACTTCTCCATATTCTCTAGATCTTAATGTTCTTAATACTTTTTTTTCTACTCTGCCAACTTCAGTAGATTTGTCCAACAAAACTACTTCCCTTATCATTTGCCTGTTTGTCTACTCTTGATCACGAGCCTTTCTTTTTCAATTCAGTCACATCTTGGGATGTTAAGAAGTGCGTCCTTTCTATTTTCTCAAAAAAGTTTGGTTGATTTGGCTTAGGCCTAGAAATGCCTATTCCTATCCTTGACGTGCTGCTACCATCTCTGACACAACTTTTAAATGACTCTGTGCCGAGCAGCACTTTCCCTTCAACATGAAAACAGGCTTAAAAAGATGTTTGGCACCTTCCACTCACTTAGACGTTTGCAGAACTTTCTGCTCATTCAAAACTAAATTATGTTAGCACAATCCTTCCTTCTTGTACTGTACTGTACTCTCTTCTTGCGAAATAAATTTCTATTCTATTCTATTCTATTCTTCCAATTCTCAATTATACTGACTCTTGCTTCCTTGATATACCGTAGAGCTTGTTACTAAGCTGTTACGCCTTCAGAACTTATTCTTACGTTTTATCTTTGACCTTCGTAAATATGAACTTGTCCCCATTTGTTTTCGTAGAAATACTCATATCCTCTCTCTTCTCTTCACTGTCAACAACGCGTCCGCACCCAACTATCTACGGGAATGTTTTAATTTCTATTCTGATCGAGGTAGTCTACAACGCCCTGTACAGTGCGCGCCAATCTTTTAGTCGCCTCTGAAGATAGACGCAAGAAGCGACGCAATAGCCGTTTTACGGTGTCAGGGGGACGTTACAGGAGCGAGGGCGCGGAGCACACCCGCCTGCGTGCCGCACCACACCCCCCGCTCGCCATTTAGCAGCTGTCAACACTATGCGTTAGTGTTAGTGCTACGTCCGTACACTACACACGCGCGCGTTGCATGAAAAATACATTCGTGGAAAAAATTCTATAATTCGTTAAGTTAATCGTTGAATCTTTTTGTGTTGCCTTTATTTGTTGTTTTGTTGATTTAGTTTGTAAAAGTTTATTGTTGTTGTTATGCCTCGCGGTCGTTATAGCGTTTTAAGGCGACAATGTAGGAAAATAGTGTTTATATTAATTTGTCGTATTTAAACAGTTAAGATTGCACTAAAATAATAAATATATATCAAATAGGTAGGTACAACAAGTACACCTTCCCACTTATAGTAAACATTTAATAATCAACCGTTGATATTATTGTTTCCTTGACTGTACCTGCGCAAGCTTGCACTCGTAACTAGGATTACCATCTGACCGGATAAAGCCGGTCTTGACCGGTTTTTTAGAGTTAACACCGGACTCCGGCCGGATTTCAATCAAGACCGGCTTTTTTACATTTCACAATGGACGAAGGATAGAAATACATTGGCAGTTGAGTCAATAAAAGCAATATTACTCACTCAATATAATTTAAAGAATATGACATATGCACAATTTAACAGTGATTTTTTTTTAAACAAACTTGTTGAAAGCCGTTGCCAGAGGACAAAAGTATAAAGTGCAAAAATTTAATTTCAGTTAATAAAGTTTAATTATAATCTCCTGAGTTTTATTTTCAGCAAAAGACCGGACTTTTTTACAGAAATCAGGATTTTTTATTGCTTGCGGCCGGCTTTTAAATTTTAACCCCTGGTAACCCTACTCGTAACTCAATCAGAGGCGACTTAAAGATTGGCGCGCACTATAACCAGAAAAACCTTTCGTATACCTACACATGAAACTGGTTTTTAATCCAGCTCTTATACCGTGCATGCTGCTTGATTATGGAATCGCCTACCTGAATCTGTTTAAATATTATATTATGTCGTACTTTAAACGCATTCAAAATTTATCTTAAAGCTGACTACTTTAGTGACATGTCTATTATTTATTCATTTGCATTCCTTACAAAATTATCCGTGATTTATTATGTATATGTCTAATTTTACATTTGTATTTTTTATTTTTTATCTAGTATTCGTTTATGAATATCGTTTTATAACTATGTAGATTATTTTTTTCACATTGGGTTGCCTGAAAGATATTGCTATTAGCAATAAGTTCTGCCTTTGTACAATATCAATCTTTTTATGTTCTGTTTAAATATTTTTTGGTAAATGTACATTAAGCGTAATAAATAAAGAAATAAAATAAAATTTTCGACGTTATTATCATTTTACTTAACTTCAGTTAACGTTACTTAATGTTCATAGAAGTGACGATTATGAGTTGAAAATAAATAGTGTCGAACATCTAAAATCACTATCAAAGAAGTAAACTTTTTGTAATTTTCAGTTTCGGTCACAAAAAAATGGCAATATGATTTTGTGTATATCTCGAAAAAGTTATGGTTTAGAGTTAAGCTGTCATACTAATTATTGTTCGTATTGAAGTACTTTCTTTAGCTGCTAAGGTTTGATAACTAAGCAGCAATTTAGAACAAAACAAAAACTTCTATATTAAACTAGTCATTGCCCTTTCAAGTAATTTTCTTTAACGGTGCTAAAGTTATAAGGCTGTGACATACAACGGACGGATGGACGGACAATGGAGTCTCACTATATAGGTTCCTTTTGTACCTTTTCGGTACTACGGAACCCTAAAAAGAGGGTTACAAAAGATTTTATTAACAGTAAATGAACGAATCAATTTCCGCAGTTTGTTCAAAATTACTTCATAAACGTTAGAATACCTTATTGTTTTTTCTGTTTACTGTAACTGTTAACTACTTAGTACAGTTAGTTATTCTATTATTGCAACAAAATCATTCAAAGTCTGTAATTTTTTTTTCAATTTGCGTCTTCTTCTCCCTTAATGTGTTATCAAGCTTGAGTGATTAGGTTAAGCTGACATATATTATGTTGTTTTTTAAGTGATTTTTTAATACATATTATTGTTGGCCTTTTGGCCTTTGCAAGGGGGACAGAAAGTACCCTGCCTCATTTTAAAATCTTTTAACTTTTAAAAGTTTTATTAAAAGCTTTAAAGTATACAGGGTGGAAAAACTGTAAAGGGCCCTGGAGGGGAACTACCTTAAATCCTTTAGTTAGCTCCTTTCACTGAAAGGAAACATTCCTTTATTTTTTAAAAGAAACAAAACTGCATTCAAGGATCTTTTAAAACTTACTTGTCTCACCCGGGAATTGAACCAACTAAAAATTAAAAAAATAAACCTTTGCTATTTTATTATACGAATCGGTAGGATTATTATACAGGATATATTGTGTCTAATAAACATTTAGTCTTACACTCATCTGTTGCACGAGATACCCATGAAACTGAATATTTATTACAAGTTCTTTATTAACATAAAATGATAATAGACTTTTCTTGTCTTTTCGATTAAAGAAATTATATATATATATACGAAAACACAAAAAATATAATTATAGGTAAGTAGTAAAATATATTTCGACCACTAATTGTGGACGGCATCAGTTACACAATTATAAATAAAAGTTAAAAATTAATAACTATAAATTATAGCTACTATATTCAGTATCATAAGTATCTATAATTTATAGTTATTAATTTTTAACTTTTATTTATAATTGTGTAACTGATGCCGACCACAATTAGTGGTCGAAATATATTTTACTACTTACCTATAATTATATTTTTTGTGTTTTCGTATATATATATAATTTCTTTAAGTTCTTTATTAACAATACCTAGTACTGTTCACTTGTAAAGTAATAATGATACGCCATTATTACACAGTGACAGCACGGAATGAAAGCAAAACAAAACAAAATTTGAAATTCGAACGAATACTTTTATCTACTTTAAAAATTTTGAAAGTTATCGTTAGAACTTCAAATCTGTTGCCCCGCGTTGCAAAAAAAATACGTTCCCTTTTTAAACTTTTCGTCAGTACGCCTAGTGCAAGAAGGAATTGTGCTGTGCATAGATTTATTATTAGATACCATTTAACGATTTTCTTATTGAAGTTTTCAACAAGGTACAACATTAGCAAACTTGTACTTCATACGATGTCTTTGGATGTAAGAGAGATAAGAAAAGTATTACGTGTCATTTACTTGTTACAAGTGAACAGTACTAGGTATTGTTAATAAAGAACTTGTAAAAATTATTTAATTTCATTTGTATCTCGTACAACAGATGAGTGTAAGACCAAATGTTTATTAGTCAAATTTTATCCTGAACAATAATCCTACCGATTCGTATTATAAAATAGCGAGGGTTTATTTTTTAAATTTTTAGTTGGTTCGATTCCCGGGTAAGACAAGCGAATTTTGGAATATCTTTGAATGCAGTTTTGTTTCTTTTTAAAAATAAAGGAATGTTTCCTTTCAGTAAAATGAGCTAACTAAAGGATTTAAGGTAGTTCCCCTCCAGGGCCCTTACATTTTTCCACCCTGTATATGAGTCCTTGGTTTTTAAAGGTCTGGGAGTCTATGGTTTTTGTTTTTGATTTATGAGAAGAAGATCATAGTGGCGACTATTTAACACAGAGCACTATTTTATTTTCCAGTTCAGCTTGGTCTAGAGAAGGCACACTCAGTACATTTAAAAGTAAGTGATTGTGCTCTGGGTAATTAAACTCGCCACTGTACTTACCGAACTGTTTACGAGGCTTAAAGCGATTCTTGATGGATCGTGCGTGTCATGAAATAGTTTTAACGCTAATATTGTAAAAAACCAAAATTAACAATTTAACCTTGAAAATAGCTATAGTTGTACTTTTTAACATTTTAATCCTTGTTCAGAGCACAAATTGTTTCATTAATGCTCTCTACATGTGCATCAACACAGAGCTACAGGTCATCAGCTTAAAAGTGGTAGCGAGAAGATAATTACTGTTTGACAAGGATGTTTATAAATATAAAAAAGAGTAATGAAGACAAGACACCACCCTGCGGAACACCTGTTGTTAATGGACACCAGTACAAACAACTTTAGCCTTGACCCGCTGCTGGCGTACCATCGAAGATATGATTCAAACCAAGAGATGAAAAAGTTAAGTGTACGTAACGCTCCGATCAAAGTCAACTGAGTTGAAGGCGTTGCTGGAACCAAGCAACGCAACGTAAAAACTGTGAGACCCTGCTCCTCCATGTTAAAAAGGATATTATCAGTGACTTTGTCAAGGGCGGTTACACTGCTGTGACCGGGACGAAAATCAGACTGTATCGGATTAACCAATCTGCTATGGGACAGTTATTTTCTTAACTGAGTGTAGACTATTTTCTCATAGAATTTGGATTTTTTTATAAGAAGAATACGAAGAGCGGTTTCGCAGCCGGATTGTGAAAAACCTGCCTTTTTCTAATAAACAGAAACAGAACTCTTATATTCAAAATTCCCTCAATTGTTATTCAACAAAACCTTATTTATTAGCCTTGTTTTGTGTATGTTGCCATCGCAAGTGAATTCTGAATTTATGTGTTCTGTTTTGATTAATTAGAAAAAGGCGGGTTTTTCAAAATTTGGCTGCTAAACCGCTCTTACACTAAAAGTTCCATGTTGAAGAGTAGGCAAGTTGCTTAGATAATTTAGGGAATTAATTTTAATGTGATGTTTTTATTTTAAGTTTTTTATTAAATTATAGTTCATTTATAATATTGTATATATTTGATCGTGTGTTTTTATTACCTACTTTATATTTACACTTTTTTGCACTGAGCCCTACTTAACCGAAACACTTTTCACAACTGTTCTGCATATTTATTCATTTATAATTCACAAATTTAAGCATTTTCTTCACAATTCACAGTTAGACACAATAATTTACCGTTATTTATACTACTTTTAAGTTAAATTTCATACCTACAAGCAACGAGTTATATTTTAATTTATTTAAAAAAGCTTTACGGTAGTCGAATAAGAAGATCATAATTTTCTTAAAACTCGCGTGAGCTGAGATTAAACCATAGATTATTATTATAACATAAGGCTTGAACACTCCCGTGTGATTGTTGTTGACAATATGCCAACTGTTTCACCGATACAATTTCGACATTATCAAGGCAAGTGTCGTTCTTAGTTGGCATATAGTTAACAACAATCACACGTGAGTGTTCTAGCCGTATGTAATAATAATCATAATTTCCTTTTGCCTCTACAATGTATTAATCGGTTTGTGGAACCTTTAATATTAGGTACCTCGGTTCTCAGACCAAAGGTTCTCAGATCAAAGGTTTGAAAGATTAAGTGTAATTGTATTTTCAAATACATAGTCTAAGTTTCTAAATATCAGGTCACAAGTTATTAGGCCTGGTACAGGGACTATTTAAAACAATCTTAAGGGCATGACCATACTTTTTAGGGTACCTAACCTCAAAATTAAAAAAAAGGAACCCTAATAAGCTCACTTTGTTATCCGTCTGTTAAGACCGTTTTGCTCGGGCCCCGCGTGTCATCAATACGTCCCTCAGAAGTCTATGTCCCCATGGTGCTTTAAAACCTCAGGGGTCTTAGTCACGCAAAAAAAAATATTTCCTTTTACATAATCAATTTCATACTTCACTTCCAGTTGACTTAATACATTGAAATTTCGTTCACAGGTAGTTCTTATAGCACACGTTTAGGGAAAATTTCAAAAATTAGCAACATTTAGTTATTTAGGAAGTTATGGATCAACTCAATTAGATCCCTTTAAATACAATATAGAGTTGAATAGATCATAACATAAATGTTAAGCAAAAAGTTGGTCAGTTATAAATGCAAGTGGAATTATTTAAGAACCATAATGTTTTTAGGGTTCCACTTCCGTAACCGTATTGCGTAGTAGTATAGAACCCTTTGTGCGCGAGTCTGACTCGCACTTTTCCGAGTAATTTCTGTTTGAAAGAACAGAAACTGTTACATTCTTGATTTATAACATTTGGTATATATCATTTTTAATTAATCGTATTTTCACAAAGACCAGACGTAATTCCAAAAGCAAAGTAATAAGGGTGTTTGTGCACTCACTCGTGTTGGTCCCTATTATTCGTGTTTATTTCCTGGATGAATTACGAATCCGTTGATTTTCAAATACGAGTAAGTGCACAACCGCCTTAACGCTATTTACTAACTTTGTGTGAAACTTTAGTTGCCCCAACTTTGTATGGCTACGTAGCTCTAGCAGGTACTATAATAATGAAATATACCAATATCAATGATTTAATATTATTGTAATCCACGTGAACTGACATACAAAATTATTAATACACGCGGCTTGAACACTCACGTGTGATTGTTGTTGACTATATGCCAACCGTTACACCGATACAATTTTGGCATTATCAAGGCAAGTGTCGTTCTTAGGACGACGACGCGGCGTTCACCGTCGTTGTCAAATAGGCACTGGCAGCCGCCGGTGAACTGGTGAACGCCGCGTCGTCGTCCTCAGAACGGCAGCGCCTTGATAATATCGAAATTTTATCGGTGAAATGGTTGGCATATAGTCAACACCAATCACACGTGAGTGTTCAAGCCGCATGTAATAATAATAATTTATGGTTTAGTCGCAAATTTACAATATATTTGTCAATTAAATAGCGCTCTTCTGTTTATGCAAAAAAATTCAAACATTACGACAAATTCTAGGCACTTTTCACCCTATATTTTCTAGTGACAACATTACAATGGTGTTCGGTACCAGCATTAATCACCCCGCGTCATCTTTCAAGCCCTTTTGTTCGTGTCCACAGACTTCATTATTTACCTAAACCACATTGTCAAGATCTCTGACCTCCCTATGTGAAGCCTAGGTGAAAGGTCGACATAAACTGGTGAACTTTAAGTATTTTTCTTGAAAGTAGAATTTCATTGTGTGGAATGGTGGCTCGGAAATTGTGGCTTAATTTTTATGGCCGAAAATAGTGCATAAGTTAGAGCTTTTGTGTGTTTCAAGTTTCAACCACAGATTCTGTGCTTTCAACTGAACAAAAGTTGAATGAATATTGTTGTCCTTGTCGACAGTTGAGCAACAAATACTCTTACATCCATAATTATGGTAACTCACAGATTTATAAAGCCATCGTGTTGACAAAATCGATTGCCAATGTGTTTGACACCCAAAATATATTATGTTGAAATCAAACTTATCGATATCGGTAATAATAATAATATTAATAATACTTTATTATACTTTATTATTACACAAAAACGTGTCATATCTGTATGGAGGCGAAAGCCTTAATAGCATTAATATTCATAATTTTCTTCCAGATAACCTTGGGCGTCGCGTCGTACAAAATGTAGGGTCGTGCCCAAAAGAAGAAAAGTAATGATACAATAAATACGTAGGGCGGCTGATATGTAATCTCCTTGGTCAGAAATATATACAAAAATAATGCTGGCTGGTATGGATTTATATTCGTTTGTTATTCTATTTTCAAAATGTATTACATTCATTTGTTTATTGCATCACGTTTATTTGTCTCCTACAATTGTTTCGAACATGTCGGTAGAAAAAGTGAAAATGGATAAAATCGAGCAGCGTGCGGTGATTAAGTTTTTGACTAAAGAAGGGAATACGCCTTCGGAGATCAGACAGCGTATGTCACGTGTGTTTGGCAGTTCGTGATCTTCCGAATTTGTTATAAAGTTTTGGTCAAGGCAGTTTAAATTAGGTCGTGAGAGCCTCGAAGATGATCCTCGTAGCGGAAGACCAGTTTCGGCCGTCACCGATGAAAATGTAGCCAGGGTGAAAAAAAAATATATTAGAGGACCGACGAGTGAAGCAGTGGGAGATAGCTAGAGATGTGGGCGTCAGTAAAGAGCGAGTCAATGAAATAATTCATGAGCATTTGAACATGTCCAAGGTTAGTGCACGTTGGGTCCCTAGAATGTTGACTGCATTTGACATGGAGAGGCGTGTCAAATATTGCGAAGAGTTTTTGGACATGAGTCGAGGGAAAGAGGAAGAAATAATTTCTAGAATTGTAACATGTGATGAGACTTGGATTCGACAATGGGACCCGGAAAGTAAGCAAGAGTCGTTACAGTGGAAATTTAAGGATGAGAAGCCGCCTCGGAAATTTAAGGTCTGTCCATCGGCCGGTAAACTTATGGCTACAATCTTTTGGGACACAGAAGGGATTTTGCTCATAGATTATTTACCGAAAAAAACTACAATGAATGCTGATTATTACTCAAACTTATTATATCAACTAAGAGAGACAATAAAAGAAAAACGGCGAGGTAAACTAAGCAAAGGAATTCTGATTTTGCACGATAACGCACCAGTGCATACCGCACGCACAACAAAGCTATCAATTAAAGACAATGGCTTCGAAACCATTGACCACCCCCCTTATAGTCCAGATCTAGCCCCCTGTGACTATTTTCTGTTTAGACTTCTCAAGAAAGACCTCAGGCGACGAAGATTTATGACCGATGACGAAATGAAGGCAGCGGTTTCTGACTATTTTGACGACAAACCGTTTTTTTTTTTTTAATGGCTTAAATTCAATATTTGAAAAATTTAATAAGTGCATTTTACTAGCAAAGGACTATATAGAAAAATAAAAAAAAACTATCCAGTTACGTCTTTTCTTTCATAGTTAGGTAGGTTACTTTTCAGCCTCCCCTCGTACGTATATATGGGTAGTAAAATATATGCCTGGTCTGGGTTATTTATAAATCCTGTCACACGCTTTTTATTTCTTATTACGTAATATTAGTTAAAAATCTTTTATTTGTAAGTATATGTATTTAGAACTGTCCAGGTTTTTAAAAATAAAAGATTTAAAGATTTGATTTGATTTAAAAACATGGAGTGGACGCAAAAGGAAGACAGAGTCGCAAATATTGTAAAATAAAGTTTCAAGCCGACGCTTTTGTTTGTCTGTCGTACCATAAAACGATTCAAGGAAGATTTAAGGCGTTCTTATTCCAAAATCAATAATTTAAAAGTCAAATAGAACTTTCAAGTATCGACTAAAACTTCCAAAAGAAAAATACGCAATATAGTTCCAACCTTTATTTAGGTCTTCCACGCATTATTATTATTATTAAAAATTCTTTATTGCACAAATAAAAACATGTACATAGGCGAGCTTAATGCTAATTAGCATTTTCTTCCAGCTAACCTTTGGTGATGTAGAACTTGTCAAGGGTAGTGCTTCGATGAGGAAACAGTATTATGACTAGGCATATTAATATAATACAATTAATTTTAACTAAAATAATTATATAGGTAAAATACATAAATAGGTAACTTATAATTTATAATCAAATACATATACTACCTCTATATAATACATACACTGATACATATAAATATATAAACACAAATAGTATTTACGAGAGGTTAAACAAAGATTATAACCTTAAACACGTATTTAGAGTTGACCCATTTGTTTATTTTGTAGATCAAGGTAATGTTGATATACCTTGTTTTTAAAAGTAGTCACTGATGTAGCCTCGCGTATATGAAGTGGAAGATTATTCCAAAGGCGAATTGCTGACACAGTAAAGTTATTCGAATACATTTGAGTAGAATGTTCTGGAGTACGGAGAAGCAGTGCTTTACTTGGACGTAGAAGACGTCCAAGGGAACCAGAGGGGATAAAACGTTCTTTGAGATAGGGAGGAGAACATGAGTTGTTCAAAATACTATAAAGAAAAGCAAGGATGTGGGCATTTCTACGAAACTTAATATTAAGCCAACCCAATTCAGAGCGAGATTGTGAGATATGATCGTACTTTCGAAGACCAAAGATATAGCGAATACAAAGATTAAGAAGACGGTCCAGTTTGTTTAATAATTCTACAATTAAATCGGGAAAGCAGACATCAGCATAGTCTAGAATGGGAAGCAACAGAGAATTAACCAACGTAACCTTAGCGGAGTATGGTAAGAACTTTTGCAGACGCTTTAAAGAATGCATAGATGCAAATATCTTTTTACTTACTTCAGCAACATGGCGATCCCAGCTCATATTGTTCTGAATGTGAAGCCCCAAGTTTTTTACCTCAGTGCAGTAAGTTAGTGAGATTCCATGAAACTTTACTTGAGGCAGAGTGCTGATGTCAAGCTTATCCACTAGCGCTCTGCTGCCCAAGATCATGACCTGCGTTTTTGCTGGATTTAGAAGAAGCCCGAATTGTTCTGACCATAGACAAATGGAATCAAGATCTTATGACATCTTTTGTATGGTCACAGGTAACAGATCTTGTTTACAGGATAGATATAATTGCAGATCATCTGCGTAAAGATGGAAAGAGCTTAAGTTAATAACGGTAGTAAGGGTGTTGATAAATATAAAGAACAGGAGAGGAGACAGTACGCTACCTTGTGGAACTCCAGCTGTTATGTCACACCAATCAGAAAAAGTGTCGTTAAGACGTATACGTTGTTTGCGCCCAATGAGGTATGAATAGAACCAAGTTATGGTAGAATCAGATAAGTTTAGAGACCGGAGGATAGTGATGAGTATGTCATAATCAACACAGTTAAAAGCATTGCTAAAATCGAGGAGGGTCAAGAGAGTGAGTTGTTGTTCATCCATAGCTTTACGAAAATCGTCAGTAATTTTAATGAGAGCAGAGCAAGTGCTGTGGCCAGGACGAAATCCCGATTGAAGGGGGTTAAGGAGATGGTTAGCATGAAGGAAGTTAAGGAGCTGACGATTTACTACACGTTCAAGCACCTTGGACAGGAAAGGAAGAATCGATATGGGGCGGTAGTGCTTGAATTCAGATGGATCAATAATTTTTGGCACAGGGACCATGTATGCCATTTTCCAAAGAGAAGGGAATGTATTTGAAGAGAGAGAAAAATTTATAATATGGCTAAGAGAAGGAAGAATAATTTTGAGAATGGGTAAGAGAAGATCACGGCCCAATGTATCATGACCAATGGCTTTACTGGGGATGGAGAGAATGATCTTTTCGATTGTAAAGTCAGAAACAGGTTCAAATGAAAATTTTTGGGACGTGACAGGAGGGGCTGCAAGAAGGCGCTGGATTGTTAAATGTTTTAAAGACTGGTCAATAATATGAGGCGGTGAAGAAAAATGGTGGTTAAGACCATTTAAGTCAAGTGAAGGGTTTAGTTCCTGGTGACATTTACCAAGCCCCAATTTACGCAAAAATCGCCAAAGATTATTTGGGGAACAATTTTCTATAGAAGAATGGATGTGTTGGCGTTTTGCATTCCTGATCATTTGATTGCATTTGTTTCGCGCTGCCTTGAACCTATCCCAGTTTTCACCAGAGGCAACTTTTTTATGCTTGCATCGAAGACTATCTCTGTACGCCATGGCTTTATGGATCACATCCGTGAGCCAAGGAGCTGGAGCATGTTTCATTCGGACAGGGTGAATAGGAGCATGGATGTCATATAAGTCAATGACAAGCTCATTAAAAATGGCAACCTTTTCATCGACGGTGGTAAGGTGCTCCAACTGTGACCAATTTATTCTTTGCGCATCAACAATGAGCTTGTCTCATACCCGCGAAGTTACGCTGGAAGAGGACTTTGGGCTTAACTTTTGGAATTTTCAATTTATAGGACACGTAAATAAGATCATGGTGGGAGAAACCTGAAGCTGTAAACTGCCCATGACAGGAAACACGATCAGGTTTGGGTGTCAAGATAACATCCAGAAGAGTATGGGAGTCACCAACATGATGGGTAGCATTAAGTTTCAAGATAGAGAGGTTAGTCGAAATTGACAAAGACAACAATTTGCGGGTACGGTAATAAAATTGTGAATCGGATTCACAGAGTAAATCCGTATTCAGATCACCCATGACGATGGCATGTTCATAATTAGGTAGGTGGTTAACGAGCAAGCCCTCTAGCGTATCAAAGTAATCCACTCTAGGAGGAGGATATTCAAAGAAGAAATTTTACTGTTTGAAAGTCGAGTTCAATAAAAAGATGTTCCATGGAAGCAGTATATTCATGTGTTACACGATCAGATACACTTTGCTTGATAGAAATAATTCACGAACACAGCATGTAATAAGACCTTTCAAATCATGCCATTTCCATAATTCCATTCTTTTATAAACGAAACATATCTGGTAATATTGCTCTTTAAATTTTCTAGGTTGACCACGTAAGTGGGTTTTAATAAACATGGCCCTTATTTTTAAACAATTTAAAAACCGATAAAAACAACGAAAAAGTACAAAAGTGTGGTTATTTTCTTTACTCCTTGCACGTAAAGAAAAAGACAGAGAGTCACTCTTCTGGGATAAGAGCGCCTTAAGAGGCTGGTTTAAAATTAATTGTCCATACAAACGTAATACCAAAATCATTTGCAATTCGAGCATATTTCAACCAAATTATGCTGTTATTCTGATTAAGACAGTATTTTTATAGGTTCATGAATATGTCTCCGTCCAAAATACTAACCTGAAATGAAATGTCAGCGATTTGCAATTCGCACATTTTTACACCGTAAATTACCCGTTTTCTTCTTATTTGTTTTGTATTAAAAACAACGAAACGTATGATTTTGTTCGAGCAGAAACATAGCCTATGTTATGAAGTTACAGATTATTAAAACAAAATATAAAACACATTAAGTTTTCATGCATCATTTTTGGTATTGCGAAACACACCCGTATTTAGTACAAATTCTGAACGGCTAGTAGCTGTGTCGCATGCTTGTTTGACGCACGCACATATTCACACAGTAGAAACATAGAGAGATGTCGCGCGGATTCGCGCGTCTGGGCCTGGGGCCTCCTTTGGGTTAGGGTACAATAGTTTTGCATTTTACTTTAGTTGCTCGCTCGATAACTGACAACTGTCAGTGACGATTACTTTACTGTGCTATGCATGCGTGTTTGTTGGTTGAGTAATCTACACATTCTTACGGCTTTTGTTCACATTGGTTTGATTATGGACACCGATCGTTGGGATGTATCGCACAGTATGTATTTACCTACTTTCGTAGCTAACTAAATCAATAGGTATTTAATTATGTATTTTCATATTTGTAAACACATACCAAGAAAACAAAGATACTTTTTTCTTGGTTAAAGATTTTATAGTGACCAAATGACGTCATACATTTGATTCCAATTTAATTGCATTCCAGTGAGGTATTTACTTATACCTACTAGAATAAATATTGATGTCGTGACGATACATATATAACGTGTAACAGAAAGGTGTAACCATATTTGAAGAGCTTATTCAGTCAATGGTATAGAACAACTTTTACTATGGAGCCAACACCGAAATCTCAAAAAAAATCTGTCCTTCCATACATTTCGGCCGAGCGGCATTGCATTTTTCTATGAAATTGACGATTTTTTTTCGAGATACAGGGTTTGTTCCATAGTAAAAGTTGTTCTATACCATTGACTGAATAAGCTCTTCAAATATGGTTACACCTTTCTGTTACACGTTGTATATGTATCGTCACGACATCAAAATTTTTTTCGAGATACAGGGTTTGTTCCATAGTAAAAGTTGTTCTATACCATTGACTGAATAAGCTCTTCAAATATGGTTACACCTTTCTGTTACACGTTGTATATGTATCGTCATGACATCAATATTTTTTTCGAGATACAGGGTTTGTTCCATAGTAAAAGTTGTTCTATACCATTGACTGAATAAGCTCTTCAAATATGGTTACACCTTTCTGTTACACGTTGTATATGTATCGTCACGACATCAATATTTTTTTCGAGATACAGGGTTTGTTCCATAGTAAAAGTTGTTCTAAACCATTGACTGAATAAGCTCTTTAAATATGGTTACACCTTTCTGTTACACGTTGTATATGTGTCGTCACGACATCAATATTTTTTTCGAGATACAGGGTTTGTTCCATAGTAAAAGTTGTTCTATACCATTGACTGAATAAGCTCTTCAAATATGGTTACACCTTTCTGTTACACGTTGTATATGTATCGTCACGACATCAATATTTTTTTCGAGATACAGGGTTTGTTTCATAGTAAAAGTTGTTCTATACCATTGACTGAATAAGCTCTTCAAATATGGTTACACCTTTCTGTTACACGTTGTATATGTATCGTCACGACATCAATATTTTTTTCGAGATACAGGGTTTGTTCCATAGTAAAAGTTGTTCTATACCATTGACTGAATAAGCTCTTCAAATATGGTTACACCTTTCTGTTACACGTTGTATATGTATCGTCACGACATCAATATTTTCTTCGAGGTTCAGGGTTTGTTCCATAGTAAAAGTTGTTCTATACCATTGACTGAATAAGCTCTTCAAATATGGTTACACCTTTCTGTTACACGTTGTATATGTATCGTCACGACATCAATATTTTTTTCGAGATACAGGGTTTGTTCCATAGTAAAAGTTGTTCTATACCATTGACTGAATAAGCTCTTCAAATATGGTTACACCTTTCTGTTACACGTTGTATATGTATCGTCACGACATCAATATTTTTTTCGAGATACAGGGTTTGTTCCATAGTAAAAGTTGTTCTATACCATTGACTGAATAAGCTCTTCAAATTTGGTTACACCTTTCTGTTACACGTTGTATATGTATCGTCACGACATCAATATTTTTTTCGAGGTACAGGGTTTGTTCCATAGTAAAATTTGTTCTATACCATTGACTGAATAAGCTCTTCAAACATGGTTACACCTTTCTGTTACACATTGTATATGTATCGTCACGACATCAATACCCGAAGGGGTGTCAGAGGTGTTCCGAGTGTGAACTTGTCAGAAGGGGTGTCAGAGATGTTCCGAGTGTGAACTTGTCAGAAGGGTGTCAGAGGTGTTCCGAGTGTGATATTGTCAAAAGGAGTGTCAGAGGTGTTCCGAGTGTTAACTTGTCAAGTCACAATCCACACTCTGTACACCCGCGTTTCACCGACGAATATATTACGTCCCAACGATGGGTGGTGAGCTCTATCGCCGTACTTCGGGCACAAATACACGCAAGTGGTAAGTAAGAACACATAATACCCCTGAGCTACCGCTGCTCACAACCAACGTATGGTAAAAATCTAAATCCTATAAACCAGAGTGTTGAGTGATCTTTCTGATTACTAAATTTTACTTTTAGTAAATCATTTGGCCGATATGGTCATGGTTACCCTACACAACTTTATTAAAATCATGTTTTCATTTTTTTTTTATATTTGAATGTGTATCGATGAACGTAACAAAATATACGAGTATGTTTAATCGAAATATTTGCTTCGTTTTATTTTAGGTAGTTTTTCTCTTCAAAGCCCCGATCCCCGTTTATCCTAATATATTGAGATACAGGCATTATACAGTTATTCCCGAATGACGCATTACTAGTTTGTAGATTCACTAACGATTCCACAAAATAGTAAACAAAAATAAACCAAATAATGAACATAATTACTAAACTCATTGGTGGATATTATTATTATAGCCATGGTGGCGGCGCACACTGGTTCCATATCACGAAATCGTGGACTTAGGGTGAAGTCAATTTGAAGGTCAAGGAATCGAACTGTTTTTTTTTTTGGTAGACTGCTAAAACTATTACAAACACTTTTTACTGATGTAGTTTTTCTGAAATATGCATTAATTTAAGAGCAAAAAATCATTGAATTATTTTTTGTATGGAGAAAATTATGTTTTTGTCAATTACTTGCGAGCTTCATGTTTATTTAAAATGAAACTTACTACAGGTCATTGAGGAAGTCACGGCCAACATTTTATTTCCTTACACTTATCTGCGTAAATCTGCGCTTTGGAAGCTACAGGCACTTGAAAATATTTAATGAAAAGGTCAAGAAATTGAACTGATTTTTTATTTTTGGTAGACAGCTTACTCTATTACAAACATCTTTTACTGATGTAGTTTTGCAAAAATATGCATCACTTTCAGAGAAAAAAAAATATTGAATTATTTTTGTATGGAGAAAATTATGTTTTTGTCAATTACTTGCGTGCTTCATGTTTATTTAAAATTAAACTTAATTCAGGTCATTGAGGAAGTCACGGCCAACATTTTATTTCCTTACACTTATCTGCGTAAATCTGCGCTTTGGTAGCTACAGGCACTTGAAAATATTTAATGAAAAGGTCAAGGATTTGAACTGATTTTTTATTTTTGGTAGACAGCTTACTCTTTTACAAACATCTTTTACTGATGTAGTTTTGCAAAAATATGCATCACTTTCAGAGAAAAAAAAATATTGAATTATTTTTGTATGGAGAAAATTATGTTTTTGTCAATTACTTGCGTGCTTCATGTTTATTTAAAATTAAACTTAGTTCAGGTCATTGAGAAAGTCAAGGCCAACATTTTATTTCCTTTCACTTAACTGCGAAAATCTACGCTTTGGAAGCTATAGGCACTTGAAAATATTTTATGTAAAGGTCAAGGAATTGAACTGATTTTTTATTTTTGGTAGACTGCTGACTCTATTACAAACATATGAGTATGCTGTCTACCGAAAATAAAAAATCAGTTCAATTCCTTGACCTTTTCATTAAATATTTTCAAGTGCCTGTAGCTTCCAAAGCGCAGATTTACGCAGATAAGTGTAAGGAAATAAAATGTTGGCCGTGACTTCCTCAATGACCTGTAGTAAGTTTAATTTTAAATAAATATGAAGCACGCAAGTAATTGACAAAAACATAATTACCTCCATACAAAAATAATTCAATATTTTTTTTTCTCTGAAAGTGATGCATATTTTTGCAAAACTACATCAGTAAAAGATGTTTGTAATAGAGTAAGCTGTCTACCAAAAATAAAAAATCAGTTCAAATCCTTGACCTTTTCATTAAATATTTTCAAGTGCCTGTAGCTTCCAAAGCGCAGATTTACGCAGATAAGTGTAAGGAAATAAAATGTTGGCCGTGACTTCCTCAATGACCTGAACTAAGTTTAATTTTAAATAAACATGAAGCACGCAAGTAATTGACAAAAACATAATTTTCTCCATACAAAAATAATTCAATATTTTTTTTTCTCTGAAAGTGATGCATATTTTTGCAAAACTACATCAGTAAAAGATGTTAGTAATAGAGTAAGCTGTCTACCAAAAATAAAAAATCAGTTAAATTTCTTGACCTTTTCATTAAATATTTTCAAGTGCCTGTAGCTTCCAAAGCGCAGATTTACGCAGATAAGTGTAAGGAAAAAAAATTTTGGCCGTAACTTCCTCAATGACCTGTAGTAAGTTTCATTTTAAATAAACATGAAGCACGCAAGTAATTGACAAAAACATGATTTTCTCCATACAAAAAATAATTCAATGATTTTTTTCTCTTAAATTAATGCATATTTCAGAAAAACTACACCAGTAAAAGGTGTTTGTAATAGTTTCAGCAGTCTACCAAAAAAAAATCAGTTCGATTCCTTGACCTTCAAATTGACTTCACCCTAAGTCTACGATTTCGTGATATGGAACCAGTGTGCGGCGCGGCGTCAGATACAGCATATAATATATCTATCCTACTTGTGCTCTCACGCATACCGCATTTGTCATTGTGCGAGAGAGCAAGTATGACCAAAGGACACTGTATCTACGGCGCATGCTAGACCTCCAGGTCGTAGTGTCGATAAGAAAGCACAGAAGAAAAAATAGATATCGTACGTAAGTGTCAAGTTGGTACCTCGTAACTGCAACTGGAATAATTTATCATAATCTTTTTAGGGT
Source organism: Ypsolopha sequella (assembly GCA_934047225.1). Taxonomy (NCBI): domain Eukaryota; kingdom Metazoa; phylum Arthropoda; class Insecta; order Lepidoptera; family Ypsolophidae; genus Ypsolopha; species Ypsolopha sequella. The sequence continues at coordinate 29,803,702 of OW203987.1, forward strand.
TTAGTACCCTGTCAATACAATACCCTTTTTCTTAATCTATAAGTTTGTACGGAACCCTCGGTTTGTGGGTCCGACTCGCACTTGGTACTTACTGTAGGTAGGTTTTCTCTACAAAGCCTCGATCTCCAGATATCCTTATATTTTGATAAATAAATAATTTGAGATACAGGCATTGACTTGTAGAGGAATTTCCATAAAACGCATTACTAGTAGGTATGTATATATTCACTTACGATTCCCCGACGTAGATAACAAAAAAAAGCAAATCATGAACCACGGACGTAGCGGACTCCGCGCCGCTAACAGAATATTGAGGTACCCCATGATAAGCCCACTCGCTTGTACGGACGAACCGCACGCAAACATACAAAAAACATAAGCTAATCAACCGCCATTCTGCAGCGAACCTTGCCCGGCGAAACGCGATGACGTCGTACTTAAAAAAATTCGAATATGCCGTCCTGCGTGGTCAAATCTTGCAGAAATAATAACGGATATATGAAAAAATGTCAGGTAATTACCTTTCATAGGTAAGTTATTCGATTTTTAACGTATTTCCATTTCTTTAACGTGTTTTTACATGAAATGAATCTGCTCAGTTTGGAACTCAACACATAAAGTCCGCGCCACCACTGAAGTCCTACGTCAAAGACTTTATTGTCTCTGTGATATGATTCAAAATGCCTTAATCCGTGAGACTTTAGTTCAATTGTCATACTCGTGACAATTGGCCAGTGTTGCCATTAAATACAAATGCAAATCACTCACCACAAAATGTCGGTGATAGATTTTCGAGTGGAATTGATAATTTTTTTTATCTTCGTTTAAACCCTACTTCAAAAAAGAGAAAGTTGTCAACTCACCTTTTTTTTTTCTACACATATTTTTTGTGTAAGTTGCTCCATAACTTCGTCATTTCTAAACCGATTTGGATGATTCTTTTTTTGTTTAAAATAGTGTGTCGATCAATAGATGTTGTTTCAGTTGGTCATCTCTATAGATATGATGAAATGAAACGTTTGTCTGTTTGTAAAATTTTTCCGCTCAGATAAAAAATACCCACGACACCAAAGGGCTTGAGCTAAACAAATTTCGACACAGGCATACACGCGCAAGTTAGGTAGTCTAAATTACATTAATTATTAAAAAAATATATACGTAATGTGTTTTTTTTTAGACTTCCAAAAAGAAACCAAGTATGGAGGAGTGATTGGTTAAATATAATTAGAGAGAGTAGAGGTGAAAACGACTTGGTTCCCTCCAAATACAGCGTCGTTTGTACGACTTGGTTTAGATTCGTATTACAGCGCCATCAAGCGACAATAGTATTATTTATAGTGCTAACCTATTTTCTTGGGAAATTGGTATCAGTTGGCAACCCAGCACACACACATGCACTTTGAGCCGCCGCCATTGTTGTGAATCAGTTATTAGTTAGCGACACGGTGTCCGATCCTTCATACGTTCATGTCATGAACATAGTGCATTCGAGACGTTATGGTTATGAATGAATGGTACACACACACACAGCTATGCACCGCGTTAACCGCGCGCCTGAGAGGGACAGCAGTATTCCGACTAATTTTGCACTCGCCTCGAATCGTAGTTGGGAGCTTTTGGCGCCGAACTCTTAAGCTTCGAAAATAGAGATAGGAGCAGTTGGCCTGGTACAATTAAGACTCCAACAGCATCAAGGCAGTTAAGGTTAAACGTCAGACTAAACTTTGTTTTTCTTGTTTAGAAATAAAAAAAATAAAAACCTTAGCGCGGCAAATTTAAAAATTTATCCTTAGGAAAACTTTCGAAAAATAGCTGGGATAGTATGAATTAGGCTATATCAACAAAAGGCACCTCCATCTGCACCTCACCTCCGCACCTCCATCCACTGCTGGACATAGGCCTCCCCAATATTACGCCACTCTTGGCGGTCCTGTCATCCTCATCCAGCCGCTACCCGCAACGTCCTTCAGATCGTCAGTCCAGCGGGCACGAGGGCGGCGTACGCTACGCTTTTCTGTACGTGGTCTCCATTCCAATGCCTTTCGGCTCCAATGGTTATCATGTCGGCGACAAATATGGCCAGTCCAAGGGTGGTCGGGGAGTGTAATTTCGTATACCCCTTTCAGGCCCAAAACTTTTTTTTTAGAAATTGCGATTTTCACACTGATATTATGTACGGTATCCCTAAATAGGTTCTAAAAAAATTATGAAAAAATTCCTCCCCCCCCCCCCACGAGGCTGTATGACCCATGCACGATAGTGACGTTCAGGCTTTATCTGTGCCAGTGCACAGTCGTGACGTTCTTAGGTTTAAAGGTTTTAAGGTGGTTGTTTATTAGGAATTAAATTAATTGCTTTGCAAAATCAACATTTATTACTTGGGTTATTAATAAAGACTTTAATTAAGATATAACAAAAACAAAATTCTACTAATGTACTAATAACTTGAATTGAGATCAAACAAAAACAAAAATCTTATAATAATCAGTCTAACTGGTTCAATCAGTCTTTAAAATAGTCACACTATTCTTATTTTTTATGATAGGCAGCGAAACAGTTTTGTTTCCTTGAGAGGCACAGGTACACCTTGCACTTTTCACACCTTATCTTTGATCGGCTTTTGCAATTCTCCATTTGACAGGAGCGAGGATTATCAATCTCTTCAAAGCTCGGAAGGTGGTCATAGCCGTCATACCTTTTAGCTTGAGAGGGTTGGTTTGCTCGCCTGTATTTCAAACTAGTGGTTGGCTCTTGGGCAGACTCAACATCACTCACGCTAGTTCTTCTTGGACGAATAGGAGTGTTTGTAAGCCCATCAGCTACTTGCAATCGAAACTCTAGCAAGTCCATTACTTTTCCACTCGGAACGGCAGCTGCTTTACATTGCAGTTTATACAAACGCCATGCATTGGATACAGCTAGATCAAAGAAATGGAGTATTACTTTTAACGTCCATTTCCTGGTTTTCATAAAAGTGCGGTAGTACTCAATTGATTGATCGAGAATGTCCACACCACCCATGTGCTGGTTGTAGCTAGCGATGATGTTGGGCGCGGGAATATTCACGTAAGCCCCTCTGTTTTTATCCCAGCGCTGCACCATAGTTGAGTCGTCTGCAGATGTGCAGTTTGATGCAGCTAAGACCGACTTGTTGTCCTTCCATTTTACGACAACGACATCGTCGCACACGAACTGTTGAGATTCACCGCGCTCCATGCGACGATCTAATTTAAAATCCATGTTTCTTCGCTCAGGTATCCGGTTCATCATTATTGTCCCAGTCCCATGCAATCCGATACTGTTCAGTTTTTCTATAAGAGGTATTGAGCAGAAATATCTGTCAAAACAGACACAACTTCCTGGTGGGATAGATTTTGATAGGTGCAGTACAATTGATGCCCCAACTCCTAGAGCTCTGTCACCAATCGGGGTGTTAGCTCCTCTGTATACTTCAAAGTCAATCATGAGACCATCATCGGTAGTAGTTACAAATGCCTTCAAGCCTTGGGGTCTAGGTTTGGTTTTGATTACATGCCGGAGTCCACGAGGTCACAGACCACTGAACGGGATCATCTGTTCGTCAATGGAATAGTATCCTGGCAGTCTTTCGAGTCCATCACAAGTTTTTTTGACTTGTTCGAGTATCGGTTGTACTTTCCAGAGTTGGTTTGTATTCCCTGGCGGAGGAGTATCACTATCAACAACATGAAATGCTGTACGAAGAGTCTTGAACCTTTCTCTGCCCATGATGCTTGCTACTATTTCCAATCGCAAACCATCTCGCCAGTACATGTAAAGCCTCGGGTAAGGAATACATCCCATAATTAAATGCATCCCCACAAGCTATTTTATTTCCACTGTATTAGTGTTTAAAATACGGCCAGTTTTGCGCATGAAGTAATTGTTCGTGGACATAGCACATTTCTCGAAAAACTCATCATCGAAGTAATCTTCAAAATATTGTAGGGGAGATCTGATAGCACATGGTTCACGTTGCGGGTAGTTATGTTCTTTTTGATTAAAAGGTACCTGTCTCCAGAGTCTTCTTCTTACATCAGCGCGGGCCCCATTACGTCGAGGTTGAGGCGGAGGCTGGTAATGTGGTATTGGGGATGGTGCTGGTGGAACTTCATCACGAGGGCTGCATGATCTGTCAAGGGGCAAGTTATCATCGTCATTCCCCACATCTTCCACTTCAGAGTCATTGCCATCTCCAAGTAACTCCAGTACCAGCTCGGAATTCAGCTCTCTGCCTATTAAAATAACGATAAAATTGAACAAAATTAGTCATTACATATGACTGGCTAAAGTGATGTTAGACCTAATCGTCACTATCGTGTCTTTTGATGTTTAAACAGGAATCAGCTGGAAATTTGCAAGTATTAACAGCCAAAAACTAGTTTAATGCAAGTACCGTAATTACAACAACTAAATAATATCAAAAGCTTGGCGCAACAGTTAGATAATAAACGAAATTTGTTAACTTACGTGTGCCGCTCTCATCGACAAAAAACGCCGCCATCTTTGACGCCTCACCAAGGCCAACTGACTAATAAATAATTCAAAAAGTAATAATAAATGCATTGCCCAATTCACGCACTATCGTTGCGCTCGGGTCTGGAGCCGTAAAGTTGATTTGACGACCAGCGGTAATTTTTGAAATGAAAATGCACGATCGTGTTTGAGGGGCCTGAAAGGGGTATAAACCATTATAGTGCGAGTGTGTTATTCCGTACGTAAGACCACCAAAGTGCGGACGGAGCGTATAATTTAGTACGGTATTTCAACAAAATGCGGTCGCTGTGTAATTTAGTTCAAAAAACCATCAACGTACGGACGTTGTGTTATTTCGTACGTTAACCCACTAAAGTGCGGACCCTGTGTATTAACGTCCGCAAAACCCTTGTTGAGCGGACGACCCGCACAATATTTTAGGACCGCACAAGCCGTATTTTTGACAAGAATTTTGATTGCTTCTCCTCCGTCTCCGTCTCCAGTAAGTGTTAACGAAATCCTGTTAGATGTTCATGCTAGAAAAAGACAGCCGTACATCGTGTAAGCAAATACACTCGCCTAAGTCAACGGGAAAGGTAGGACCGCATAATGAGGATTTTGGTACAAGTCCGCACAACATTTGTCCCGCGATCAAGGGTGTGTATATGAAAGAAAGGGTATGTGTGTGTTATTTAAGGTGGTTCCCTAGCCCTACGACCGTAGGCTCGGGATATATTGTTTATCACTCTAGGGGGGTGTATTTACGGTGATATCATAAGGTAAAAAAGATATTTAAGAAATATAGAGAGGATGGGAAGGTGAGTAAATGTTTAAATACCTATATTTTTGATACCAATCTATTTGCAGTACTTTATTTGAGCTTATTGAAAGTGGAGGTGTCATGCGATAATATGAGGTCGGTTTGTTCATAAGTCAAACTTTTTAGCCATATTGTAAGTTTCTTTTTACATTCAAAGTATGTCATGGTGTATATATTTAATATTCGGTTTATCTTATTGTAAAGGTAAATTGATTGTGTACCAAATTGGTTTTGAGCAAACAAAGTTCTTACAGTAGCGCATTTGATAAGTGAATGAGGATTCCGTTTATTGAGAATTTTAGAGTCTATAGATACGTTTTTATGAATTCTAAGCACACATTGCAGTATGTATAACTGTCTGACGGTAAGAACATTGGCATCTTTATATAATTTTGTTGTTCTATGTAATTTCTTTTTGCGCAGCATTATTTTTAAAATAGTTCTCTGTGCAATTTCGATACTAGTAAACTTAGTTTTGGATGCACCACCCCAAACAGTTATGCAATACAATAAAATAGACTGAACAAGAGTTGTGTAAATGTATGTAATAAGTTGCTTGTTTGATATATTACGTAAATACTTAAATAGCCATATTAATTTTCTTGCTCTCGTTACCACTGCTTCAAGCTGAGGGTACCAAGAGAGATTTTTGTCAATTATAATGCCTAGGTATCTGGTGGAGTTAACTATATTAATATTAGTACAGTTGCAATTTTCATTGTTAAAGTTTGTACACGTGTGAGCAGTTATGTAGTTTAAAGTCGTTGCCGGGTTGCAAAGAGTCATAAATAGAGAATGGCATGTAGTTGGTTTTTGTCATATTTAATATGAGTAAGTTGAGTTTTAACCATTTAATAATACTACGCAACCCAGTTTCAGCATTAGCGAAAGTCCCTGCCCAGTCGTTTCCGTGAAAGAGCAACGCAGTATCATCTGCGTATGATAATATATGTCCATTAGCCATATTTAAATCAGTCAGGTCGTTAATATAAATAAGAAAAAGGGTAGGTCCTAAGACACTACCCTGTGGAACGACATAATTAGTGCTCGAAAGATCAGTGCTGAAAGTGTTGTTAACAAGTTTAACTATATGTGGGCGTTCCTTAAGATAGTCAGTTAGGAGAGATAAAAAAGTTCCTCTAACACCCACCTTTTCTAGTTTGCGGAGGAGGATAGGAACAGAGACGGTATCAAAAGCTTTTTTTAGGTCCAGTTACTGCTTGTGTTCGTGTTTCTGTGTACAAAAAATAATAAAAATAATTTAATAACATTAAAAAAACTTTCTCGAGTCAAGTTGACACACGCTTTCAAAAAGCTCCCCGGCAAAACAAACAATTTGGTCGTATCCCAAAATTTACAATGCAGCTATCCGTGTCAGCGGTTTGACATGTAAATAAAGGATTTATTTCTATTTGTCAGCTATTCAGATAACAAAAGCGTAGTGTTAGCTAGTGATTGCAATTTATCTGCGGTAGACCGCTGAATGATTTGTCGATAATTGTCTAATAGTGATTCACAATTAAATACACGTATAAATAAGCAGTGGTAGCTCAGGGGTAAAACGCTGGCCTCTCAATATTGAGACCCAGGTTCGATCTACGGTCGGGCATGCAACAAGGAGTTTTTCGAAATATTTGTTCTTACTTACCACTTGCTGAACGGTGAAGGAAAACATCGTAAGCAAACCTGCATGCCTTAAAAAAGCGTGTATTTGTGTCCAAAGAACGGCGATAGGGCTCACCGCCCATCACGTTGAGACCTAATAATCTTCGGTGAAATGCGAGTGTACCGGGTATGGACTATGACTTGCACTTCAAAGTTGTGAACTTGGAACACCAAGGGACAACCCCTCGGGGATTCAATTATATTTATATTTAATTATTTATACTGTCACTAATCAAAGTCTTCTTGTACGAGTTCTACTATTTTATTTCTTTAATTATTGCGACTAGTTTCGTCTATTTGACATCGTCGGGCTGATTGGAATTGGAATTGGATGTCAAATAGACTAAACTAGTCGCAATAATTAAAGAAATAAAATAGTGGAACTCGTACAAGAAGACTTTGATTAGTGTTAGAATGAAGTTCCATCAAGGAGTCACACCTTACAGTATAAATTATATATACTGTGCTAACACAACGACAGAATTAGTTGCTTTAGTTGCATTTACGGATAAATAAAAACTTCTTTTATGAAATCAATGATCTTTTTAAATGTGTAAGGTTTCGGATAAAATAAAACAATTTAATTTGTCTCCGGCCACACTGGCAGCGGGATGATGTGAATAAAACCTCACACTGGCAACACTAAAAAGAAAAAAACAAGAAAAGCAGATGGGGGGCGGGAAATGACTAGTCAGACGGGGTCGAGTTGTCAAAAGCGAATGATGGTAAAAAAAAAAAAGAGAAAACAATTTAGTTCGGGTTAATTAGTTAGTTGTGAGATTTTCAGTTTGTTATTATTGTTAAAAGGTGTTAATAAAAGTGTGAAGGTTAAAAAGTGTTTGGTTATTGAAGTTTTACATTTCAGAAGTGACAAGAACATTTCTACAGCCCACAAAAGGTAATTTGAAAAGTCAGATGATTGAATTTTATTGTTGCGCACCACGTTTATTTATGTATGGAATAATTGGTAAATCTTGTAAATAATATCGCAGCTGGATAGTTGACGATGTCTGTATGGATAATGTAATATTACAAAATTGAAATACAAAGCGATGCACTAGATAAAAGGCGATATAACCTCACAACGAAACGTGAAAGGGTGCACGCCTCGTTCTACCTAAGTCCTAATTATTATTAATGGTGGACCAGCTACCTTCAAGGAGCGCTGTCTTAGCCAATGTCAAGTAAATTATTTGATTGATCGATGTAAGACGTCCCCCATAAATTGACTAGATTGCCAAAAACCTATATTGAGCGACGATTGATCAGATTAAAGTGGATTTAAAATCCTTGAAATATCGCGGAGACGCCATATTGCAAGCCGGCAAAGGAGGATACGATCAAACATTTTCCTTTATGATATACCCTCCAAATGAATATCTAATCGTTATTTTTACGGTACGCAACGCAGATTCGGATTAATATTTGGCCAAGGCTACTCTTTGTTAGCGTTTCAAAGTGATTGTTTTGGCATCAGCTAAACCATTTTCAAGATAATAGGATAGTGTGTTATCATTCCTTTTTGTGTTGATCTCGTGGTGTGTCATAATAGACCGAAATCTAATTACACGTGGTTAATTTTACCCTTTCTGCACGGTTACGCATGTTGTCAAAACTGTCTAACCTAGTTTTTTTTTTTTCTTTTCTTTCTCTCATGTCATTTCCTTTCTGTTTCATAATTTTACGGTCATGGAGTATGAAAGAGGATGGAGTCTTGAAACTCCTCGGCGAGACCGCTCACGCACCAGGCGGAGCGAGGCTAGCGTGCGCCCGAGGAGCCGCAGCCACTGCCACGGTCGCCACCTGATAGAGGGAGAACAAGCTTTGGAGCGTGAGGAGGAGCGGGTTCGTAAAATGAAGATGGAACTACAGAGAGAACAGGAGCATCGGCGCTGGAGGGAGCGGCGCTGTCACAGCAGGCTGCCTGGTTCGAGGAAGAGCAGCGAGCGGCGTAGTCGCAGCAAGCTGCCTGGTTCGAGGAAGAGCAGCGTGCGGCGCAGTCACAGCAGACTGCCTGGTTCGAGGAAGAGCAGCGTGCGGCGCAGTCACAGCTGGCTGCCTGGTTCAAGGAAGAGCAGCGAGCGGCGCAGTCACAGCAGGCTACCTGATTCGAGGAAGAGCGGCGAGCGACGCAGTCGCAGCAGGCTACCTCGTGGGTGTGAGAGAAGGCAGCGCGAACCGACGAGCATCAGTCATTGCGCGAAAAGGTCATGTAGTCCTACATTTTCTTCTAAAGATGTTATAGATATAATAAAAAAATATCAAAGACGTCTTACCATCGCAACCGTCAAACCAAAGCACAACTTCGATTAATAGAAACTTAGATTATAAAAATATTATTCCCGAATTCAATCCTTCAGAAAAGAACCAACGCATGGATGTATGGCTTAAAAAGGTGAACGAATGTGCAAGGGTTTACACTTGGGATGAGAAGACTATAGTGCATTTTGCTATGCAAAAGCTGACAGGGCTAGCTAAGACGTGGTATGAGAGTTTAAATACCATACTGTTTACCTGGGAAGAGTGGCAAGTAAAGTTACTCAATGCCTTCCCCTCTGAACAAAATTATGGTCAGCTTTTAGAAGACATGTTAAAGCGAAAGAGTAGGTTTAGCGAATTGATTGAAATATACTACTACGAGAAACTTACTAAATCAGTGCGAAATTACCGGTAGGCGGGCCGTTGATTGCATTATACACGGTATCAGCGATAGGACTATGAGGTCGAGTGCTTTGGCACTACGTTGTGAGGAACCCGATCAGCTTTTGAAGTTTTTGTTAAGTAATAATAAGGAACTATCCACACAATTACCATCTTTTAGGGACAGGTACATTAATGCGGGGGAAGGCAAGCAAAATATTAAAACCAATATGAAGATTAATGCTAATTTATATTGCTATAATTGCAAAGAGAATGGGCACCCATTTTCCAGATGCCCTAAGCCTTTGACTAAATGTAGTATTTGCGACAAAGTATGACACAAACAAGAAACCTGTAGACTGAAATCTGATGCAGGGTCAACGAAGACTACCACTATAGCCAAAACTATGTGCATCTCAAGCACTAATTTGTGTAATAAGTTTATAAAAGAGGTAATCGTTAGTGGTGTATCAATGGAAGGATTCGTTGACCTTGGTAGCGAGGTCAGCCTTATAAGTCGATCTAATTTTACAAGTCTTGGACTTGGTCATGATGACACTCCAACTACAATGAAGGGTTTTGGTAACAGTTTTGTGCAATCGATTGGCTCAGCAAAATTAACTTTGTCAATCGACGGTGTAGTGGCTACCGTTTCATGTAGGATTGTAGATGATGGTTTGTTAGAAAAACCCATGCTCATTGGTCAGACTTACTCCGAACAGCCGCATATAGTTGTGTACAAAGACGCGAACAAACTACAATTCTTGCACATTAGTTCTGAGTTACCTAACATTCTAGAGAATGACGAAAACTTAGAAAGAATAAGGGTAGTAGCTCATGGCAAAATTTATGGGACTGCAAGTATTAGGGCCGCAACAGGGAAAACTTTTAGTGGTAGCGTAATACTAGATACAAAAATTGTGGGAAGACCGAATAAACAGTACGTTGTATGTGGTGGTGTATACGAAGTCAAGAATGGTATATTATTTGTAACCATTACGCCGTGTTCAATACCGTGCTACCTTCAAGAAAACTTTGTATTTTCTCGCGCTGAAAGGGTGCAGAATGTGTACAGGCTCGGAAACGTAGAACCAGCTTTGGTTTTAGCCTCGGACCAACAAACCGGAGTTACTTTCGACAAACACTTTGATGAGAGCCAAATATGTTTAGGAGAGGCAGTATCTGATAGCGACAGGGCCACGCTCGTAGACCTTCTTCGTCGACACCAGGAGTGTTTTGCACATGATTTGGCGGGCCTAGGTTGCACAAATACTACCGAAATGAAAATTGAATTGAATAGTCAACGTCCTGTTGTTTATAGACCGTACCGACTGTTGCATCACGAACGCGAAAAAGTTAGAATAATGGTAGATGAGATGTTGCAGGCAGGTATTATCAGGGAATCTATGTCCAATTACGCTAGTCCGATTATTCTTGTACGAAGAAAAGACGGTGATATTCGTCTGTGCGTAGTAGATTTTTCCCCGTCCTGAAAATGTGCATGGTGCGCGTCAATTCCTAGGGCTTGTAAGCTATTTTAGAAAATTTATACAAGGTTTTGCACAACTGGCCCACCCGATCACTAAATTACTTAAGAAGAATTCAGTATGGGAGTGGACGAATGCGCAAGAAGAGTCGTTCCAAATCCTTAAAGTTAAATTAATTGATAGACCAGTACTCGCCTTATATGATCCCACGGCTGAGACTGAGCTACACACAGATGCTAGCAAAATAGGTGTCGGAGGGATCTTACTACAGCGCCCTGAAGGGAGTGGGGGTTCTTTTCATCCGGTGGCGTACTATAGCCGCCAGACGACGCTGGAGGGGAGGAATTTCCACTCTTATAAATTGGAAACGTTAGCCGTGATTTGCGCTCTTAAAAAGTTGAGGGTATACCTTTTAGGAAAGCCATTTAAAATAGTCACCGACTGTAGCGCACTCCGTTCCACTTTTGAGAAACGCGATCTTATACCTAGAATTGCGCGATGGTGGCTGGCCCTTCAGGAGTGTGATTGCATAGTAGAGTATCGGGCGGGTACGAAAATGGGTCACGTTGACGCTCTATCTAGGAATCCGATCAGTGACTCAGAAACTCTGAGTCCTGAACAATATCCCTCGGTGATGGTTATAAATGACGAAGACTGGCTTCTTACCTTACAGTTAGGGGACCAAGAGCTGCGCAGAATCCGTGATATTATCAGTAGTGATCTAGATCCTAAAGGAGTAGAATATATTAAGGATAATTATGTACTGAGAGACAACAAGCTATTCAGATGTGTTGGGAGTAATAAGGAATGTGTAAGGTTTGTGGTAAGAAAGGGTGCAAGGTGGCAAGTGTGTAAAAGAAACCACGACGATATAGGCCATATTGGTTTTGAAAAGACCCTAGAACGAATCAAAAGTAATTACTGGTTTGGGAAGATGAAACGATTCGTTAAAAAATATGTAGGCGCCTGTATCGACTGTGCTTACGCAAAGAAAACCACGAACACACGTGAAGGATAACTGCATCCTATAGAAAAGGTCGAAAAGCCTTTTCACACATTACACATTGACCACCTTGGGCCCTTTGTGAAATCAAAGAAAGGACACACACACTTATTATCTGTTGTAGATTCGTTTACCAAATTCTTATTCATCAAACCGGTAAGGAATACTAACGCACAAAACGTAATATAAGTTTTACAAGAAATTTTCGATACATTTCGAGCCCCTGACCGATTAATTAGTGATTGAGGTTCCTGTTTCACTTCCCACGCATTTAGAAAGTTTTGTCTTGACCGAGGTGTAAAACACATTTTAAACGCGGTGGCAAGCCCAAGATCGAACGGCCAAGTTGAGCGCTATAATAGAACCATTCTTGATTCGTTGACGGCACAAAACCTCAGAGAGGATGAAAAAGACTAGGATAACAAGTTAGGAAGAATCCAATGGGGATTAAATAATAGTGTGCAAAAGACGATAGGTAGGTCACCCTCGGAAGTCATGTTTGGGACGAAAATGAGTAGCGAGTTCAATCCAGCGTTGAACAAGGTAGTTGAGGAAACACGTGAAGTCTCTTCTCTGCCATCTATTCGCAGTGAAGTAAAAAGCAAGATAGACAAGGCTCAGGATGCACAAAAGCGATATTACGATAAGGGTAGGCGACCTGCACGTACTTATAATAACGGTGAACTAGTAAAAATAACGAAGGTTAACTTTCAAAATAGTGGTAAGAGCACAAAACTTATGCCTTCATATGAAGGTCTTTTTAGGGTTGTAAAAGTCTTAGGCAATGATCGATACAAAGTGGCTCCAATCGCTGGATTTGAAGGGATGCGTAATAAGCGAAAGACAACCGTTGCCACAGACTGAATGCAACCATGGATCCATGTAGCCTCATTGGAAATCGATGATGATACAGATATAGACGTTGGGAATGATGATGGTATGACTGAATGATAAAATGTATGTAGTTGTATAGCTCAAAAATCGTGGCACTGAAATAACGAGTCGTTTTGAATTGTCCATATTTTTGGTTTCATTGTTTACTTCGTTTTATTTTTAAGTTGATAAATTTAGTGGTATTAATAATAAAACTACATAATTGTTGTTTGTATCGTTTCAGGTCAAGGACGAGAAACATGGAAAGGTTCCTGGCTTGACCTGAAAGTAATACGGTACATGGTTGATCTGTTAAACTGATAAGTGTCGGTTTACAGATTTTTGGATAAATTGATAAGTTTTGGTTGGTTAACTGGTTACATTGATAAGTTTTGATTGGTTAACTGATTACATTGATAAGTTTTGGTTGGTTAACTGATTACATTGATAAGTTTTGGTTGGTTAACTGGTTACATTGATAAGTTTTGATTGGTTAACTGATTACATTGATAAGTTTTGGTTGGTTAACTGATTACATTGATAAGTTTTGGTTGGTTAACTGGTTACATTGATAAGTTTTGGTTGGTTTACTGTTTATATTGTTATGTAATGGTTTATTAACTTATTACATGAACACTGGACAGATACTTTGGATAATTGTAAAGTTTAGATTTTACAGGATAGATACTCTGGATGAATAAGTTTTGTAATATTATATAGATACATTTAGGGATAAAAAATAGAAGCATGTGGATAATTATTTAGTTTTTCTTTTATTAGGTATTATATCGATTATTCCATCTCTGTATGTCATGTTAATAAATATTGTATATTTCAGTAGCTTTACAAATTAAAACATTATACTATTTGTAAGTTCAAAATATAGGTATATTAGTTTTGTGGATAAATAATCAAATCTGATAGCTATACGATGTTCAAATTATAATTAGAGTTTTTATATTATTCTATTAGATGTAATTGCAAAACCTCTATCAAAGGTTGTATAAAATTATAAATTAACCATGTTATTACAATAGGTTGATTTTGTATAAACAATTCCATGTTGCCAAGTGTAAGGTTTCACCAGATACGTGTATGAGGACATACACGCTGTCAGGACGGTCGAGTGTAAGGTTTCGGATAAAATAAAACAATTTAATTTGTCTCCGGCCACACTGGCAGCGGGATGATGTGAATAAAACCTCACACTGGCAACACTAAAAAGAAAAAAACAAGAAAAGCAGATGGGGGGCGGGAAATGACTAGTCAGACGGGGTCGAGTTGTCAAAAGCGAATGATGGTAAAAAAAAAAAAGAGAAAACAATTTAGTTCGGGTTAATTAGTTAGTTGTGAGATTTTCAGTTTGTTATTATTGTTAAAAGGTGTTAATAAAAGTGTGAAGGTTAAAAAGTGTTTGGTTATTGAAGTTTTACAAATGTTATGGGAGCTTGCCGTCTAATTTTGACGAATTGAAAAGGTTTGCTCAGCAATTAATTTCAATTTTTGGCAGCACTTACTTATGCTATCAAAATTTTTCAGTTCTCAGTTACCGAAAAAAATAATATTGTTTTAGTTTCACAGATGAGCATTAGAGTGCCATTTTACGAATTTCTGCAACAGACATTAAAGCAATCATTCCACAAACAGCCCGTCAAATACAGCCTCAAAAATCACATTGATTCGACTCGCATGTATAGTGATTTCGAAGTATTTATTAAATTTGTTTGTTTTTGTTTCATTTTATTTTTGTCATTATTCTTTCGTACGTGTTAATAAAATTTAATTAAAATATATGATATATGTATATAATTGTGTTTTTGCATTTAATTATCACATTGATATAGGTAACTATTAACAAAATTATGAACAAGAGTGGCCCGCCTTTATTTAAGTTTGCCGCTATGTGGCTCTTGCCTGCTTAAAGGTTGCCGACCGCTGGTCTAATACCTATAACTTATAGATAGAGATCGTGGTAACAATCACAACATAGGAGACTGAAATGGTCGGTAGCACCAAAGTGTCACGGAAAAAACGAACAGAACGACAAGCATTTATGTAGGTATATACATATTTACAAGGTATGATAAGAAAGTATTCTACTCGATTATGACCCTCGTCTTATGAACATTATGTTCACGGAATGAGGGCGGTTTCGCCAGTGTCCCTTCGCGGAATCCGCTACTTACCTATATTTCAAAATTGTTTGATATGTTTAGGTGTACCCACTAGGACCGAAATTCTAAAACCCTTTGTGACCCGGACGTGATCATCTAACTGAAACACGGGCTCAGTGTGTTGCTACTGGTATTTTGTCAATTCTTTCCATGGGGGTAGGACCCATACTACTTGTATGTACAGTACAACCATAATCCCTGAAAAACCCTAGGGACGGATAAAATGCGAATTCCACGCATTTTGGTCATATTGGCATGTAGATCATGTAAGCAATAGTGCTGTCAGTACGACGACGCTTAGTTTAATGCTGTTATTTTCTTCAGCTTTTTCACGGGATAGGCTATTATTCCCTACAGTACAAATGTAAATGTCAAAATGTACTGTATAATGATTGGTCTCAAAAGTATTAAGGGATTTGAAAGGAATATGTACAAAATAGTTTATTCTAAGTGGGCAAAGCCGCGAGCAAAAGTTAGTTCATTTTAAAATTTGTCGCTTACCGAAGCGCCTTCTGAAAGTGTACTAGCAAAGCAGACGTTTTGCAATATTAAGTACAGTTTATAAACAAAGGCTAGTAAATGAAAAGTAACAAATATTTTTCAATTTGATTCGCTACGCTATTCATACCAGCTAATCTAGTAAAGCTAACCATATCGAACTCGAAAGCACGTGATACAGTGCTCTCTCTCACTCTGTTGATCTATCCTATAAGTAGTATTATTTAGTAGTAAATCTGAATAAATATCTACTTCGAGAGTGATAGACATGTTGTATCGAGCGTTTAAGATAAATACGGCAAACTAGAAGTGAGATATAGCACGTAATTGTTCAAGCTTGTAGATAAAAATACGGAAATTGTTCGATTAATACCTGTTATGTAGGTACCTTTCTTGTTTATTTTATTTAGATTTAAATTTATATTGATTAAACTCACTCATTGCAAGACGTACCTTACCTACCTGTATAACGCGACATGCGAGAGTGTGGGCGATTTCATTATATCTATGACTTGCTCCTACTTCCCCGATATCACGTACTATAGGTATAATATCTATGATTTAATCGCACTCCCCCTTTGATTAATTTAAAGCACTCCCCCCATGTCGCGTAATATACAGGATGTTAGAAAAATAAAATAAAAATAAAAAAAAACCAGAGAAAAAATAATTCAAGTTGCTAGCCTAGCCCTATTTCTAAGCTCGCTATCTCTAACATTCCTATTTCTAACACTCGAAGCACCATTGATGATGTTATTTCGCGTGGCATAAGAACGGCACAAAGTTCAAAGTATCTAACCCGATCGGTAGGATAGCGATCGCTATCTTTGTCGAGACTAAAGGCCCAGGGTCAACATAGTATAGGCTAAAAAGGGTTTTTGATAAAATAATCCCAAAGCCGAAAACGGGGCTAAGATTGATAAACGCGGGTGGAGCGACGGGCGAAAAGCTAGTCATCGATATTTCACTGATTATGTTTCGTGTGTTGGTCCAAGACGTCTTCATATTACTTTTAACTTGTAGTAGACGCATCGTCTCGCCGTTTAACCACGTACTTCGAAGATCTCTCAAAAAACAAATGTTTTTTCTGCGTTTTGGAACGTAGTCCTTTTCTGCCGGGAACGGAACGTCACCACCGCTGTCATTAACGTTTTCGTGCGCGCCAAAAATCACTTCATAAAACTGCTTTATAATAATATAAAGGTATAAATACCTGTTTCTTCCATATTTTGGTTCATAATTAACATAAAAAATGGGAAAAAGGAAACGCGACGACATGGACAAGAACAGTGTGGAATACGAAGTTTATCGGCAACTGAAACGATTGAAAAGATCGCTCAAGAAGCATAAACAAGATCGTGAAAATCAAGGAAAGAAAACGCTAGACGTGATAGAAAACCCTGTACAGGAAGAAATGGAAGGTAAGTGCAACCTAAATCCGTAACAAACTATCAGTTTTAGCGTAGAGAAACTGTCTACTTTCCAGCGGTTTTGAGGTTAGGAAAATGGTTAAACTAATTATCTTGAGGATATACTCGTGTGGTGGTGGTATAAACCACTCGTGAGGTGTATCCCTTGACAAGTATTTGGTACAACATGTTTGAGAATATACTCGTGCTCTATTAAAGACATACCTTATATGGTATTGTACTATAGTCATGTGGTTTATTTCGAACATAATTATATATATGTGAATATACTCTGTGAGGTGTATTTCTTAAAGCTACTTACAGTTACATCATATGTTCAACTGTCACTCGAAATTTTCCAGAATTGCCAACTGACAATCCTCAACCGCAGGATCCAGAAACAACAACTGAACCAACAGCGGAAACTGTTATGGACGCCACCACAACATTAAGCGCCGGTTCCTCCAATCACGTCCTAATTTGTATGCACTGGATATTGTTCACACTGAATTTAAGTTAAAGTTAATGGACTGTATGTAATAAAAAGAAACAACACAATTTTGATCATATGTACCACTATTCACTCCGTCAGAGATCTCGCTTTGCACTGAGATAACTAGGTTTCTACCTAGATGCACTAAAACTGCATTTCCTAAATGCAGTATCTCACTGAAACCCTAGCTGCACTAAAACTGCATTTCCTAAATGCAGTACCTCACTGAATGCATAGGTGCACTAAAGCTGCATTTTCTAAATGCACTATTTCACTGCACTCCTATGTGCATGCAATCCTAGATTCCTATTGGCACTGCAATTCCTAGGTGCACTATTTCACTACGTTTGAGCATAGGTTCCGGCTCATAGATATTACTATATATATTCCTATATATATAGGTACTGTCACTACTGCACTGTATAACTATTACTGGTCTTGATTTTACTAGCTGGAACTGGCTGGAACTGGAATAATTCCCTTGAAATTGGCCCTATTTTTATCCTATTCTAATCTATTTTATAGTGTGCGTATAATAGCGATATGATCGTCTGAGGGGAATGAAGTGAGGGGGAAGAGCTTTAATTTTGACTGCTATAACATAACTATTATAAATTTAGATATGTCTATGGAAAATACCCAGAAATTTCCCCTAAGTGTAAATGAGTTGCACAATCAAGAAGAGAGAGACACAACAACTATGAATAGGAACTATTTTTATGCTCTCACTCTTTCTAGAGAGGGCGCTTTAATTATTAGTAAACTACTTTGGAATGCAAGTCATTTACACATAATTGAAAATTAATCTTATTATCTAACTTAGTCTACTATGTTGTAATTATTTATTATTTGTTTCCTTAGCCTAGTATTTATAAATCAATTTAACTTATTCTATGCGTCGTGTACATTCTCCCGCCGTGAAGCTTGCTTCATTGAAGTAGGAAGTACGACGAGTTTTCTTGTAGGCCGCCGCAGTATGCTGTTCGATGTTTTGACGTCCGCTGTCCGCACCACACCGTCTGGGCCTGGGTAGACGTCGACGATCAAACCTCGAAGCCATGTGTTCCTGGGTTGTGTATTGTCGACTATTATGACAAGATCGCCAATCTGTAAGGCGTCACCGCTGCCATGGGGCTCCCGCCGGTGTTGCAACTGAGGCAGGTACTCTTGTATCCAGCGAACCCAGAAGATGTCTGCAAGCCGCTGCGCCGTTCTCCATACCTTCTTGGCATGCAGATCGCTGTCGTCAAACATGCCTGCCTGTGGTACTCTGGATGGTCCGCCAAGCAGGAAATGGTTTGGCGTGAGGGCTTCCTGACCTTCGTCTGTCGAGAGGTGTGTGAGTGGTCGACTGTTGATCGTGTCCTCGACCTCTGTAAGCAGCGTAGACAAGACTTCGTCGGAGGGATGTCGCTCGTGCAGTGTAGTACGGAGTGCTGTCTTGACGCTCCGTACGAGTCGTTCCCAGCTGCCTGCCATGAATGGAGCTGCTGGTGGCAGGTACCTCCATCTGATAAGCCGGTTAGCAGCAGCCGTCCGCAGTCCACCTTCATCTAGTGCACGACGTAGCTCCGCATCGGCGCCTCTCAGGTTACTCCCGTTATCCGACCAGATTTCAATTGGTCGGCCTCTGCGAGCCATCATTCTTCGTAGTGCAAGGATGCAGGAGTCGGTGCTGAGAGATGCAGCGACTTCTAGATGTATCGCTCTAGTCGTCAGGCAGGTGAAGAGTGCAACATATCTTTTGTGATGTTGCCGGCCTACTGTGACGCTGAGAGGTCCGAGGTAATCGAGCCCTGTATATGTGAAGGGTCTCTGATGATGCGCCAGTCGACATCTCGGCAGGTCCCCAGTAGGAGGTGATGCTGGCTTCGCACGACGTAGACGACAAGGCTGACAGCTCCATAGTACTCCTCTCACGGATGGACGAAGGCGGATGACCCAGTAACGTTGCATTATTTCATTTACAACCGTTTCGACACCTCCATGATGAAGCTCTCTATGTACCCAGTCAATGTACAGCCTGCAGTACGGATGGCCACCATCCATTATGATTGGTGAACGCTGCTCTGGAGTGATATCATCTGTAGCTTTGATTCTCGACTTTACTCGTAGTAATCTGTCATCGCTAATTATTGTCGCTAAGTTTTTTATGCGACTGTCATTTTGAAGTGCACTCCCGCCGGTGATTCGACGAATTTCCTCGGAAAATGAGTTTTCTTGCATCGCTCTTAGCCAAAGCTTTTCTGCCTCATTGATAAATTCTGTTTCCAGGACATGAAATTTGTCGATAGGGCGCTCTTTCATTTTATATCTTTGTTGTTTGGGATTTTTCTTTGATTTTCCCCATTCAGGATCCGTTTCAGGATTTTTCCTTGTTCTCTGACGCGCGGCTGAGCTTTTCTGTGGTCTACAGAGATTGATAAACTGTATAACACGAGCTGTGGATCTTATCAATCGAAGCCACGATGAAAATCTTGTAGGGTCAGGTAAGGCTTCATTTAATATCGGAAAATTTTTAACCGATATCGTTTTCTCTTCTCCTGTAGTTTTTTGTTGAATCTCAGGTTCATCTGGCCATAAGTTTTCTTCTTAATAGAGAAAAGTCGGTCCACGAAACCATCTATGTTGTTCGTTGAACTCGTTTGGGATATCGCGGGTTGCGTCGTCAGCCACATTTTCTTTTGTCGGAACCCATTTCCATTCTGCGACGGTAGAGTTTTCCTCAATTTCTGCTATGCGGAAGGCCACAAACTGTTTGTATGTTCTTGGGCCCGCTCTCAGCCATGAAAGGACGGTTTTTGAGTCCGTCCAGAAAATTCGTCTATCTGGCTTTTCGTCGTGTTCCTCTGTGACTGTTCTAGCGAGACGACAGCCCAAAACAGCGGCTTGCAACTCAAGTCTAGGAATACTAGTCTTCTTGAGCGGTGTGACTCTTCCTTTGGCTGCTGCTAGACTGACTTGGATGCTTCCATCTGGCGCTGTTGTTCTCCAATAGACGGCTGTAGCGTAACTAGTCTCACTCGCGTCTACGAATGTGTGTAGTTCGCGGTGACTCGCTCCGTCATATCCGTTATAACATCGCGGAAGCGCGAGTTTTCCGAGATTTTCCAAGTCTTTCAGCCATTTCGTCCAACGTGTGCATAGTTCGTCGGGTAGCTTTTGATCCCAATCGATACCAAGACGCCATGTTTCTTGTAAAATGTGTTTGGCTTGTATCGTAACTGGCGTGACGAATCCTAACGGATCAAACAATGACATGGCTGTTCGAAGCATTTCCCTCTTTGTTGGAGTTTTCTCTCCCGAGGTAATAGCTGGATCGACTCGAGACATGTTCAAGTTGAAGCTGAGTGTGTCTTCATGAGGTCGCCATACTAGTCCGAGAATTTTCTCGCTTCCGCCATTATCAAAATTCTTATTAGATTTTCCAGGCGTTGATGTGAGTTTTCCGATTGCGGCTGGCTTGTTTGATGTCCATTTCTGTAATTCGAAATGCCCTTTTCGATGTATGAAATCGACTTGTTCAGCGATACGTCTTGCCTCTTCAATCGTTGAGAATGATTGAAGGTAATCGTCCATATAATGGTTTCGTTTGATCGCCTCTGCCGCCTCGGGAAATTCTAATTGGAAATCTTCTGCATTCTTGTTTTTTACGAAAATTGCAGTTGCAGGTGAAGAGGTCGCCCCAAAAATGACTGACTTCATTCTGTATTCTTGTGGTTGGCCTGTTCTCTCTTCACCTCGCCATAAAAACCGAAGTGCATCTCGGTCATCTTCTTTTATCTTAATGCGGAGAAACATGTCTTTTATGTCCGCCGTAACAGCTACAGCTCTCTGTCTGAACCTCCATAGAACTCCAGGTAATGACTGTAGTAGGTCTGGGCCGGTCAGCAGGAGGTCGTTGAGTGCAACTTGTTTGTATGTTGCTTTTGCATCATGGACAATACGACATTTATCCGGTTTAGATGGATTGATGACCGGAAAATGTGGTAAGTACCATTTCTTTGTTGATGATGGTGCCGGTGGTGCGATCTCAGCGTATCCACATTTAAGCATCCTGTTCATTTGATCGCCGTATCTAGTTTTGAGTTCGGCGTCTTTATCGAGTTTTCTCTCGATGCTTTCTAAGCGACGTAGTGCGGAGTCGTAGTTATTCGGTATTTTCATGTTATCTTGTTTCCATAATAACCCGACTTCAAAACTGTTATCTGGTAGGCGGCGTGTAGTCTCTCGTAAGATTTTCAAAGCCCGTTCTTCGGGATCTGAACGTGGGTGGCGAGCTTGTATTCCCAGAGAGTCGAGCGAAAAGTGTTCTCTGATGAGTTCTTCGATATTGTTCTTATCGATGTCACGTAATTTAGTGACCCGATGAACTTCGACTCTATCATGATCGATCTCTCCTTTCAGCCCGTGTATCACCCATCCGAGACCTGTGAGTGAGGCAACAGGCTCGTCGTGGTGACCCGTGCGACTGCTGCTCGTCATGAGTAATTCCCAGTTATCTTGGCCAATCAGTATTGATGGAGTGGCGTTATTGTAAATAAACTGGTTTGCAATATCACGTAGATGTCCGCAGCGATCGATTGTAGCGCGCTCAACTGTTTGGCCCGATATACCGAGTGAAGGGATAGTACGGGCGTCGATACAGTGTTCCTCGTCACAGTGCTTGCCTTTTATGTATATAGTAACAAGCTGTGACGTTGAATCGTCTATCCGAGCGCCAGCGACTCCTTCAATGCGTAGTGTCTTGCTGGGACCTTGAGCTCCGATCTGATCAGCTATCTGTTCGTTTAAGATCGTTATTGTGCTTCCACCATCTAGGATTGCATAAATGTCGGCGCTCCCCTTCGGTCCAGATATTGTTACCGGGATAATTTTCAATAGAGCAGATGGACCCACTGTGGAACAAGTTGTACCCAGTGTCTTATCTTCATTAGAGGTCACAGGTTGTCGGTGCAAGAGCTTATGATGATAGTACATGCACCCAGGCGCCTCGCATTTTATCGATTTGCATTTATGTCGGAAGTTTCTATGCTTCAAACACCGGAAACAGACTTTCTTATCTCGACAGAATTCCCACCTGTTGTTTAACGGTAATTCTTGAAATCGTCTACATTCCGATAGCAGGTGCCCTTTACGAACACACAATGGGCATTGTTTCTCTTTGTTATCTCCAGACTCCATTGTATTCTTTTGTTGCTCGGAATTTTGTCTGTAATCTCGAGATTGCATTGTTTTATGATACTTCTTTTGTGGCTCTGTGTTGCGTAAAGAGGCGTTTAGACTGATATGACGCACCTGTTTCTTCATTTCGAGTTTTAAGAAACGTCGTATCTTTAAAAGTCCTGGTTCTGATTCCGATTGTAGGGCTTCGTAATCGAACCAGCTTTTTTTGTATAATGGAGACATCTTGTCTTCAATGATATGCAATGTCTGAGGGCTGACTAGATACGCTTCCTTTTTCAGCGCTTGTATCGTCGAGACAACTGCATCTACCCGACATGTAAAAGTGGGTAATTCTCTACCTGCGTCCGTCAGGCGCGGTAATGATTTTAGCTTTTCAAGCTCTGCATATACTATCGCATCGGGGCGACCGTAAACCTCTTCTAGTGTTTCCATGATATTGTCGCTAGGCGCACTTGTCTTGAAGAGGCCTTCAACCAACTCTCTCGCTGTCCCTTTTAAGCATCTACGTAAGCGAGCTTTGTTTTCTCCGTCGCTGAAGCTTGACGATGTCGCTTTGAATAGGTCTCGCCATGAATAAAATTCGTCAAAGGCGCCGGCAAAGACTGGCAGGTCACTCATGAATCTCGGTGGTATGGACCCTCTATTCTGAGGTGAGCTTACGGCTTGTGTTAGGTGATTCAGCCCTTGTAAAAACATTTGTTGTTGGCGGTTGAAGTAATTCAATAACTGCATGTTATCATTTGTTGATGCAGTAGCTATAGGAGGTGTTTCATTTTCATAACTTTGTAACCTCTCTACAGCCGGTGGATGGTTAATGTATTCCACCGGTTCTTCATTGTAACAGGTTGCTTTGTTCCGCGGCGGTAATGGCGGTTGAAGCAATAGCTGCTCTAATGTAGCACTTATGTTCACTCTTGGAGATGGTGAAGCTAGTTGTGTGCTCTGTGTTTGAGCACTCTGTAAGTCTCCCTGTGGCCTTGAGAATGACGGGGCCATAGGTTGAGTGCTGTATTGCTGGTAGTAACCAGTCGCCTCTGGCAAAGGTGACAGAGGATTCGCTTCGGTCCCTGCCTGCAAGTGGGCGGGGCGCACGTCGCTGTTACTGGACGTGACGTAAGCTTGATGGTTGTCTGTTGCTCTGGTCCCAAGCTGCTTTGGCATTGGGTGAGTATTGATTGTTGGCAATACCTCGTGAGCTTGATCGACCATTTTTTCGTTCCCCGCCTGCTTGTGGGCGGGGCGTGTACCAAATGACAATGGTACATCCGGAATTTTGAATGCATTTCTTTGTGTGCATTCCTGTGATGATCTCAGTTCGTTCAGTTGACTTGTGGGCGGGGCCGACATAGGGGTTGAGTCAGGCGCCCGCCTATTTTCTATCTCATTCTCAGTAATAGCTAGTAGTTCTCGTTGTGATCCGTCTAACCAATTTTCAACTCGTTCTTGAACTGTCGATGTAGTGATGGAGTCATTCTCTTGGGATTCTGACTGTTCATCGTCTAATTTTAGTTGTAGACGAGCTTTTTTCAGTCGCAGCAATAGTAAATCTTCTTCTAAGTTAAGAATTTGGATTTCTTTCTCAGTTTTCTTGCGGGAGGACTGAGTACTCTTTGCTGTGCGTGATTTCTTAGATGTTGTTGCATTTATCACTACGTTCACATCGATATGTTCATGTTGTTGAGTATAACGTTGAACAACTTGATTTGTATTGGCAGGTGAGATATTGAGTGTATCGGCGCACGTCTCGCGCCTGCGGTCCGTCCCCGACAGTTGACTTTGCTGTTGAACTCCCGTGTCGACGTGTGGATCTACTCGTAAGCCAAAGTCATTATTGATAACTCTGGCAGAGTCCACCTCGAAATCAGCAGAAGTGGCCCCCCTTGCGAGGCCTGTGGCAGCATTATCGGCTGCGGTGGCGGATGGCGTGTCCTCCACACTTGATACTCTCACGAGCGTATTATCAGCGTCGCTCGACGTCGAGACGCCAGTATTGGTTGTGGCGCTCGTATCGGTACTCATAGTTGTACCGGATAGTTCGGAAGTGCCCGTATTCTCAGTAGTTTCGGTGCATGTAATAGAGCTCTTTTCTTGTGAAGTTGTTTTAGAGGTCATTGATCTTGTATTAGGCATGATCAGGTCGGTTTCAGAACTCTAGTAGATCCAAATGGTCAAAAAATTTTGAAAACTGGCTTCGTTGGATCAAGATTGTTATAATTCGGCTGTCGAAGGACCAAAAATGTTATGGACGCCACCACAACATTAAGCGCCGGTTCCTCCAATCACGTCCTAATTTGTATGCACTGGATATTGTTCACACTGAATTTAAGTTAAAGTTAATGGACTGTATGTAATAAAAAGAAACAACACAATTTTGATCATATGTACCACTATTCACTCCGTCAGAGATCTCGCTTTGCACTGAGATAACTAGGTTTCTACCTAGATGCACTAAAACTGCATTTCCTAAATGCAGTACCTCACTGAATGCCTAGGTGCACTAAAGCTGCATTTTCTAAATGCACTATTTCACTGCACTCCTATGTGCATGCAATCCTAGATTCCTATTGGCACTGCAATTCCTAGGTGCACTATTTCACTACGTTTGAGCATAGGTTCCGGCTCATAGATATTACTATATATATTCCTATATATATAGGTACTGTCACTACTGCACTGTATAACTATTACTGGTCTTGATTTTACTAGCTGGAACTGGCTGGAACTGGAATAATTCCCTTGAAATTGGCCCTATTTTTATCCTATTCTAATCTATTTTATAGTGTGCGTATAATAGCGATATGATCGTCTGAGGGGAATGAAGTGAGGGGGAAGAGCTTTAATTTTGACTGCTATAACATAACTATTATAAATTTAGATATGTCTATGGAAAATACCCAGAAATTTCCCCTAAGTGTAAATGAGTTGCACAATCAAGAAGAGAGAGACACAACAACTATGAATAGGAACTATTTTTATGCTCTCACTCTTTCTAGAGAGGGCGCTTTAATTATTAGTAAACTACTTTGGAATGCAAGTCATTTACACATAATTGAAAATTAATCTTATTATCTAACTTAGTCTACTATGTTGTAATTATTTATTATTTGTTTCCTTAGCCTAGTATTTATAAATCAATTTAACTTATTCTATGCGTCGTGTACAGAAACTGAACCAGAGATACTTGATGACGTCTTGGGAGACGACCCTACCAAGACGAACAAATACTGTCCAAGTATTCACAATGACATAGCCTCCCGCTGGGGTCACTTGACAAAAGAAGGTCTTAACAAGGACACGAAAAATGGGCTATTAAAAAGTCAACTTATTCCAGAAAACTGTCAGTTCCTGGAGGCTCCTATTCTAAACCCCGAGATAAAGGCTGCTATATCTGATCCGGTTTATAAAAGGGACAGAGTTCTGGTGGCCCAACAAAATATATTGGGCCAAGCCACGGCATGCATAAGAGTGGCCTTAAATTCCATGTTGAAAGATAAAGTCGCAAATCTAGAGGTAACAAAAACCATCAGCAACGCAGGCCGCATTTTGTGTGACCTATTCCACACACAGAGCTGTGCTAGGAGGTCACTTATACAATTTGCCTTAAATAAAGACACAAAAGACATTGTGTTGCAGACAAAAATTGAAAGACAACTATTTGGAGACAACCTCAATGAGGCCTTAAAGGCAGGAAAAGCCATTAATAAAACTGGTTCAGAAATAAGATATGCAAAACCTCAGCCGGACAAAAATGCAAAGGGTAGCCAGAATCCTTCTTTAAACTACCGGGGCCCGCCTCGGAAGCAGCAGCAACGTCCACCAGGCCCGAGCGCGGGCAGAACAGCCCATGTCAAGCAAATCAACAGACCTGCACCACAGCGCCCACCAGTGCAGAGCGCGGCTCCATCATACAAGAACAGGAGATAGAGGTACATTATGCTGGGAGACTCCCTTCTTTTTATGATAAGTGGTGCTCCATTACAAAAGATAAAAAAACTGTTTTGTCTTGGGTTAAGGGATATACAATACCAGTATCTGGTATAATTTCTCAAACCTATGAACCACAAAACCGTAAGGCCTCAAATATGGAAGTTAAGGAGATTCAAAACGCGATATCTCATCTTTTAACTATTGGTGCAGTAATTGAATGCCAACCACATAAATATCAGTTCTTATCCCCCATCTTTCTTACTCCCAAACCGAATGGAGATTTCAGATTTATACTCAACTTAAAAACTTTTAACAAATATGTTGAAACGTCACATTTTAAGCTTGAAGATATAAGAACTGCTACAAAACTAATATCGCATAACTATTACATGGCTAAGATTGATTTGAAAGATGCATATTTTTCTATAAAAATAAACAGTTCTTCCAGACGTTTTTTAAGGTTCAAATGGCAAGACAAACTATATGAATTTACAGTACTATCATTTGGGCTCAACACAGCACCTTATGTGTTCACAAAAATTATGAAACCGGTAATAGAATACCTCCGGTCTAGGGGAATAGTGTGCACTATGTACCTGGACGACGGACTGTTGGTATCTAAATCATATTCTGACTTACAAAAAATCATAAATATAACAGTTGACCTATTAGTATCACTAGGTTTCATCATAAACTACGAGAAAAGTGTTTTAACACCTTCTCAAAAGTGTCAATTCTTAGGATTTGTCCTAAATTCATTAGATATGACCATAGAATTACCACATGAAAAATGCATAAAAATTAAAAAAGAAATTTTACTTTTTTCTCAGTTAGACAGATGCAAAATAAGACAGTTTGCACACTTTCTGGGCCTTCTTACATCAGCATGTCCAGCCATCAAATATGGCTGGCTCTATACTAAACAATTTGAAAGGGTTAAATATCTTAGTCTAATTAATAATAACAATTACAACAAAATAATGAACTTACCAAAGTCCCTTAAACCAGATTTTGACTGGTGGTTAGAACACATTGATTGTTCCCCTAACAACATTCGTCCAGATTCCTACACCAAAGAAATATACTCAGATGCCTCCTTGACCGGCTGGGGAGCTGCTTGCAACCTTGATTCTGCCGGTGGGCATTGGTCCCTAGCAGAAGCTAAGAAACACATTAACTATCTGGAACTTCTTGCAGCCTTCATGGCACTAAAAACTTATGCAACAAACAGTCCAAATTGTCAAATTCTCCTTCGTATTGACAACACCACTGCAATATCATATGTTAACCGCATGGGTGGGGTCCAATATCCTCATCTGAATGAAATAACCCGAACAATATGGCAGTGGTGTGAGAATAGAAATATATATATATTTGCCTCATATATTCAATCTAAAGATAACTTTGTTGCAGATAAAGAATCGAGAAAGGCCCACTCAAACATAGAATTTGAATTAGCTGACTATGCATTTACACAAATAGAGTCATCCCTAGGAAAACCAGAAATAGACCTTTTTGCAACCAGATTAAACAAAAAGTGTAAAAAATTTGTTTCTTGGAAGAGAGACCCTGATGCCATTTCAATAGATGCATTTACAATATCATGGAAAGAATATTTCTTCTATGCCTTTCCCCCATTTTCATTATTACTCAAAACTATAAATAAGATAAAAAATGAAAATGCTAAAGGCATCTTAGTTGCTCCTTACTGGCCAACACAACCATGGTACCCTATGTTTGTTAATCTTCTAGTTTCTGACCCAATTTTCTTTGCACCTGACAGAATGTTACTCACCTCAATCAACGGCCAGCCCCACCCACTCCACTCCAGTCTTACCCTGGTGGCAGGAATCTTATGCGGCAAGCCTTAGAAAATCGTGGTACCCCAGAAGTATCAGTTGACGTCATGATGGCATCAGTTTCAAATAACACTTTTATACAATATAATACCTATTTTAAACAATGGTGGGAACATTGCAAATACAATAATATTAATCCCCTGTTAGCCGAGCCCGCAAATGTAATAACCTTTTTAACTATACTTTTCAACAAGGGTTCAAAGTATGGCAGCCTTAATTCATGCCGTTCTGCCTTATCATTGCTCTTAGGACCACATATTGGGTCTCATGAGCTAGTGAAACGTTTTCTAAAGGGTGTAGCCAAGTTACGACCAAATACTCCTAGATATAATATTACATGGGATCCTAATACTGTATTAAATTATTTAAGCGAGGTATATCCCAATGTAGAAATACCACTAAAAATGTTATCAAAAAAGTTAGTGACACTACTAGCACTAATAACAGCACACAGAGTACAAACTCTTAGCCTTATAAAACTTGAAAATATTATTCATCAGAATAATAAAATTATTGTAAAAATTACAGATCCTGTAAAAACATCTAGAGAGGGTACACTCCAGCCTGTGCTAATGATTCCTTTCTTCTCAAACAAGCCAGAAATTTGTCCAGCTCAAGCACTTTTAGATTATATAAAAGTGACAAAGACAATTAGAGCAACAAATAAAGGTAAATTGTTTATAAGTTATAAAAAACCTTACTCCGCAGTGGGTTCGGAGACCATCAGTCGATGGATTAAAGAAACCATGTCTGAAAGTGGCATTGACACAGCTATATTTACATCACACAGCACCAGACATGCGTCTTCATCAAAGGCTAACTCAAGCGGATTAAATATAGACTTAATAAGAAAAACCGCAGGATGGAGTGAATCCTCTTCTGTGTTTGCCCGTTACTACAACAGACCTGTTGTAGAATCACCAGAATTATTTGCAAGAACAATTCTATGTAATAATGACTGATTAATGGCAAAGCAATTGATTTAAAAAACTTATTATAATTACTGTATTGCCAAAAAGACTATTGTAATTCTTAAAATAAATGCATAAAATGTACACAGTTTGCAATTTATTAATAGTTAATATTTCACAGCTCTTTGAACATCCTACAAGTTAAAAGTAATATGAAGACGTCTTGGACCAACACACGAAACATAATTATAAATCAAACGAACTTACCTGTGAAGTTCGATGTTAATTATGTGAGGGTGTTGGTCCAAGACGTCCAAACTCCCACCCAATAAAACCCTTTTGTTTGTTTACAAACACCCTAAGTTTCAGGCCGTGAAATATCGTTAAATTTTTCTTCAAACTAAATGACAGCGGTGGTGACGTTCCGTTCCCGGCAGAAAAGGACTACGTTCCAAAACGCAGAAAAAACATTTGTTTTTTGAGAGATCTTCGAAGTACGTGGTTAAACGGCGAGACGATGCGTCTACTACAAGTTAAAAGTAATATGAAGACGTCTTGGACCAACACCCTCACATAATTAACATCGAACTTCACAGGTAAGTTCGTTTGATTTATAATTATCCGAGACCGCAGCGCACGAGGATTGCGTTGTAATGTGGACTTTCAGACAATGTACTTGAGTTCAAAATCATTAAATAGTATTGTTGTGTGTTGTGTTGTGGGCATCGATATACGATTGTGGGCCTAATAAGTGCTAGTTGGGTATGATTCTTCATGGTTCCGTGTGTTAGCTATTAAAGATTTTTAATACATATATTTTGTTATTTTAAATAATCATAGTCAAGTAGGAATATTTATTGTGAGACAGCTGGCAACACATAACTGTCAATCTAGCATGGTCAATTAGTTGTGACTAATAAAACTAATATCAAAATAACTTATCCACCTGTATTACTTATAGTATATTATTAGAGAATGTTACCACGTGTTTCAAAATATTCTACCTTCATTCCATCTCGCTTCCTGACATAAGTTTGTCGTTTTCACCTGGAACAGAGTCAGACTTTTGGATTCCAAGCTTAGCAAATACCTACAAACGCTTATCTTCTTGAAATTATCTTTGCAAATAAAATGATAACTTGCGAACAGACAGACACAAGCTATCAACCATCACCCATGTATTCAGACTACGAAATAAGTAGACTAAACCCGAATAAAATTAATTAAGATAAGATATCTCATATAATAATTAAATAACGTTCAAATATATAAATATAGTGGGAAATTACGTACTCTTAAAATCGCAGTGTGTGGTACTTACAGTAATTTGGTTTTCCCGTGGTGCTTCATCGGGTCATCGCGGGAACGCAGAGCTATGCCGACGTGCTATTTCTGGATGAATGGTCAATGATTAACCAATTAAATACAGAAGTGGCATTGAAGGTACTTAAACTATTTTATAAGTTATATTTTAATTTTACTTAGTTAAAAGAAAGTAAACAGTTTTCCTTGCATAAAACAATAGTCACATAGGTATCATAAAGTCTTTTTTAATACAGTTGCTCAAAAAGTGGCGTATTGCAGGGACGTATAGCGTTCGGCATGTGGGCTATTACATACTCGAGCTTTTTCTTTACCTTTTCCGAACTAGTGCGTTCTTTTTCCCAACTGTCAAAATAATGTCTATTAAAAAGAAAAAACCAACCACGAAGTTTTTACTAAAAAAAAATCATAGAAGTTTTTATGATTCATGCAAATATTTCTAAAAAGAAGCTACTAATTTGTTTCAATATCAGATTTAAAGATTTGATTCAATGAGTTAGGTTAGGTTTCATTTCATTTCATCTGATTAAATTTCATTTTCAAAAAATTCTACTGAAGACTTGGCTGTATGGGCATAGTTCCCTTTACCTACCCAGAAGGGGTGAAGAAAACAAAAAAAAAATCTCTGCTGGTTATATTCTTTTACGGTTGGCGCCATTTCCCAAAAATTTTCTTTGCGAGTTTAGTTGTTTGTTGGACAAAATGAGTAATTTCGACGATATTTTATTTGAATTAACACCACCGGAACTCGGTATAATTGCACAAAATGCTTCGGAGAACATTTTATCGGAAAAGTCAAAAAGTCGCTACATATCTACATACGACGAATTTATTGCGTGGAGAGAAGAGAAAAAAGCAAATAGTTAAAGAAACAAATGATTAGTTAGTTGAGTTTATTGTGTTTTTATTATTTTATTAAATTGCTTCATTTTTTCGCAACTGTATTAAAAATAGTTGTTCAGTACACGTGCGGAATCGTCATTGCAACTTGTTCCGACTGTCAACCCTCACCTTCGGCTGCGCCTCGGCTCGGGTAGACATTTGTCGGAACTCTTTGCAATGACAGGCTTTCCGCACTCGTAATGAAATATACTATTTTATTTAAAAAAATATTAAACAAAACACCATACTTCACGGGACATACTTTGACGCGTAACACCTAGCTCCACAGAACATATTTAAATGTTCTGAGCCTAGCTCTAATAAACCCGACAATATCGAAGGATGCAAAATTTATGCTCCTAATGGTTCCTGCTCTATCTATTTATGGCTGAAAAAAAAAACTTGTTTGACCTGGACTTTCTTGCTCGAGACCGAGGAATCACAAACTCAAGCAAAATCACAACGGCAAGTTTTTTCCGCTCCAAAAGTGCTCAACTGTATCAAAACATTTTAGGAATATAACCAACGATATAATACTCAAGTAATTTGTCCTGTCTGTTTTTGAATGTATACTTAGTTAGTCGGTCGGGATACTTATGATCTGGGAATTCCTGACGCGTCAAATAACAAACAAACCATAAATTTATTGCTGTTAGCTTGAGTTAGGTCAGGTACATGAATAAACAATATTAGTATGATATCTATGACATTAATAGAATACATAGGTACTTATGTACCTTATTTTAGTGGTACAATATACCTACGCAATTCTCAGTACCTATTGACGATGCAGCGAAACGACGAAAAGATTACTTTATATATACAATAAGGAAAGCAAATTGTTTCAATTCTAGGAATCATCGAAGAAAATGATTCATCAACAAGTGCTGAAGCTGGCCGCTGATTGGTGGGAATGTTATCACGCGACAGTCATAGAGATTGTACCGAGTTAGTGTACCCTGTGAGAATTAAATTGTAATGCTATTGTTATAAAGACGATATTTCCCTGATCAGTGCAATTTATGACTTGAAGCAGTGTTGCCATTGTGATATTTTTTATTCTAAATTTTGCATATTTTCTCCTAAGTTCGCATCTAATATTCCATGTTTTATAATTTTTTGGTTACAAGAGGTTTAAAAGTGTAATTTCATAGTATTAATAATTTATACTTTACTAATTTACAACCAAAGGAAAATGCTATTTTAAATTGAGAGTTGGTTTCTTTAGTAATGTAAATTCGTCTTTCACACTCCAACGCAGAAATAGGGAAAGTATTTAGCCAAATGAAATGCATGTAGTTAAGAGCGGTATCGCAGCCGGATTGTGAAAATCCCGCCTTTTTCTTATTAATCGAAGCAGAACAATTAAATTCAAAATTCACTCAATAGTTATTAAACAAAACCTTATTACCTATATATTGTATATATTGCCATCGCATTGGTTTCTGTAAATTAAAATTTTAAAAATTCTGAATTTAAAAAAAAAACAATTTACACAAGCCAATGGAAACTTCGCCATGGCAGCATACACAATACATAGGTAATAAGGTTTTATTCAATAAGTAACTATTGAGTGAATCTTGAATTTAAGTGTTTTGTTTTGATTAATTAGAAAATGGCGCGTTTTTCACAATTCGGCTGTCATACTGCTTTTTAAACCAAACTGAAGAATCGAATGTCGTTAACTACACTTAACTCAAACACACAAAATACGCACTTTTATTTTATTTATTTATTTATTTATGTACAGAAATCAACAGCGATATATAATAAGGATAAAACAAAATAACATATAACTTAATATTAAGGCCAATTACAGATTTCAATTTTGGTTAATTTTTACATAAAATAATAGTTCTTAAACAACAAATTACTTAAATTATAAAACAAATACAAAAAAGAAATAAAAAACTTAAGATAACCTAACAGTTTACAAAGAAAGGGACTAAATTCGCTCAGTTGTCAATCTGGGGGTATTTCGGGAAAAGAGAGAGAAATTTTGTTTGATTACCCTCACACATAATAAAAACAAATAAGTCTAGGGTTACATGGAGATGCAAAATAATCACATAATTTATTATTTTAACTAACTTAAAATTAAACAAACAGAAAATATACATTATACTTAATAACTATCGATATTACCTAACAATTATTCATACAAAGACAGATTTTTGACTTGAATGTGTTTTTAGAACAACAAAAGGGGTCAATGTGGGAGAAAAGTTTATTATATATTTTAGGTATTCTACAAAACACGGAATAATAAAGTTGCCCGTTATAGTTTATATAAAGTCTTTCAATTTAAATGGAAAGTAATTTAGGAGGTGATTCAGTATCGTTAATACATCACATTCCACTGCGAAGTACTTTTTTTGCGCGAACTTTTTCTTCCCTTGTCCATACAAACTGAGTCAGCTGATCGGACCACTTTGTATTGAGAAGTGAAAAAAAAGTTCGCGCAAAAAAAAGTGCTTTGTTGTGGAATGTGATGTATTAACGATACTGAATCACCTCCTAAATTACTTTCCATTTAAATTGAAAGACCTTATATAACACTATTTTATTTTTTTCATAAATCTTAAACATACCTTTTAATAGAAAATTAAATAACATCAATATGAGTCATTTTGGGGACAGGCGCCCGAAGTGATTGATGAAGGTGGCCCGTTATAAAACCAACCGGTTGAGTGGAGTCTGACCTGCAGATATTCTTTGAACTTAAAGACTGCACATAATAACTAAGATTATTTTTTTATGGTAATTAGTATGATGGTGGTAAAATCATTTTGTTTAGGACTGAATAAAATTTATTCCGGTGAAAAGTTATCTTGATTCTCAATTTTTTAAACGGCAACACTGGTAAAAAGGCGAGTCGGCGTCGCGTTTATGGAAACCCTTCCAGTATTCAGAACCACAGTAATTCTGAGCTGCGGGAGGGTTTAAGCGATTGAACGCGCAGTTTGATGAATTAAATGCTACCCTGCTTTTAGTTCTGTAATGCGGGAGGCTTTACAAACGCAATTCTAGCATTATGGATATAAATTCCTACCGCTACTCAGATTAGCCTACCCTGCTTTTAGTTCTGTAATGCGGGAGGCATTACATACGCAATACTAGCGTTATGGATATGAATTCCTACCGCTACTCAGACTAAAAATTGGGTTATAGGTTTAACAGAATACGCTTAGTAAGGACATCTATGTAATCAAGCGAAGATTAAAGAAAAGATGAATATCATAGTACTAAGAAAAAAATTGAATTACATAAACGTATGACAATATATTCATAAAGTTTTTAACAATTTTTTTCGTGAATTTCTCAACCGCTTTATTTTTCCTTTAATCTTTACGTAAACACATATTACCATGATTTTTTTTATATTTTTGGTCCACCAGTTTTGGAGATAAGGGGGGAGGGACATACATATTATTGTTTTTAAAGATTTCTCGAAAGCAGTGCCAGCTAGTAAATAAAGTAAAATTATATATTTTTACAATCAAATTTTTAATACCTACAATTTGATACCAATATTGTATTTATATAAAAAAATATAGATTTCACTTCTTTTTTATAATTCTCATTTGTGCTCATTTTTTTTTTCGCTATTGTTCTCCTGTAATTGGGCAGTTATGATCTATAATTTATATTTTTTTCATATTTTTCGGTCTCCCAGTTTCGGAGATAAAGGGACAAGGACATACATATTTTTGTGGTTGTAGTAAATATATATAATTTTACAATTAGCTCTTTAATATCTTTAATTTGATATCCTTATTGTATTTTTAGAATAATATATATTTTTTCTTACTTTTGTTTTAGAAATATTTTAAACAATTTAAAAATTTTCATATTTTTTTACACTGTAATATGTGGGTAAATTAATGCAATTTTTGTGCTAAATTTCAAGTCTTTATCTCTAATGGTGCTAAAGTTATGAGGTTGTGACATACAGACGGACGGACGGACGGACAACGAAGTCTCACCATAAAGGTTGCTTTCTACCTTTTAGGTACTACGGAACCCTTACAAACAAAAGCGCGATGCGCATGATATCGCTCTCTCTCTCTCTCTCTTGGCACGTGCCGCTTTCGATCTGAGATCGGGGAGCATCGCACAGAAATCCCTCCCGCGTGTCAGATCGCACTTAAGTACTTTTATGCTATCTAGGGATCTGAGTAGAGGAAGCATTTTTATTATAAAGTCTTGAATATTACACCGGAAACAATACCCGAATCCAGATCGTTCGCAACTCTGAATAGTGGAATGGTTTAAAGCAACTTTCTGTGAATTAATGCTAGTAAACCCTCCCGCAGCTCAGAAGTACTGGGGTTCTGAATACTGGAAGGGTTTCCATAAACGCGTCGGCGTCGGTGGGGGAGGGGGGGGGGGGGGGGGAATGCTGAATGCTCGAGCGCAGACGGCAGACAGAGCAGACAGACGAGGCGTGCAATGTGCATGGCATAACCAGTTGATAGTGATACGCATACGTCATACTTACTTTTGATCTGAAACCTGATAAAGGAATTTGCGCTAGTTCAAAAATATTATTATATATGGCAGGAGCTTTAAAGTATACCCGTGATGTTTTTGAAACTCAAACCGGCTTAATTATGTTTGACTGTGCATAGTTTTTTATTGTTCACGGTGAGTTTTTAATTTTTGCTTTAGTGTTTTGTTTAACCATCACCGAAACCATATTCTGGAGTTGTATTAGAATGTTAAAAGTAAAAAATATCATCTCGAAATAATAAAAGTCTGATTTTCATCATTATACTGGTGCCTTAAAACTGCTAATATCAGCTGAAAACACGTCATGACTTTACTGATACTATCAATAAACAATCTTTGGTCGGAGTGTCGATAGCGGCGCCCAAGCGAAAAATTTTCAAGTCTTTTTTCCCATAGTGCCCCCTTTTCTACACCCCAACCCAATCTTTCCCATTATTTTAATATTGTGAGTAGGTATGCATAAATCAGTGAAATTTGTGTTGGCGTCAAAATCAATGGGGAAACCCATTTCATTTTGTAAACATTGGTATTTTGATTCGGGGAAATTGTAAACTGCACCATTTACAATTTAATTATTATTAGAATGCATTACAAACTAGAAATCAGTCAGATTCAAATTTAGAAGCACAAATATTATTGCAAGAATTCCTCGGGCCAGGATTTGAACCTGCGACCTCTTGCTTACATGACAGGCGCACTACCGAAGTTCGTATCTGAAACGACGAATTTTTTCATTATAGATGATAGAAGCCTGATAGAAGTTGCAATTATTTAACCCTTTAGAAGGCCTGATAGAAGTTGCAATTATTTGCATATTTGTTTCTGATTAATTTCTAGCTTGTAATGCATTCTAATAATAATTAATTAGAGTACCTATTGAAAGCGATGGATTTTGCAATAAAAACATATAATTCCATTTACAATTTGTATAAATAATAGATTCTCGGAAACACCCACACACATGCATGATCAATCACACGGCACACATGTGTTCCATTCGTTAAAATGTATGTAGCAAACTAACTAGGTATGCATTTCGGTTTTCTTGGGTTTTCCCGCGCAGCAGTGAGCCGCGCCGGCGGCGGCGTGGCGGCGCGGCAGCCGGCACGTACATATTGAGTTTGTTTATTATTGTTGATACCTAGTTTTTGCCTGCTGCTTCGTCCGCGCTTTGCACCGATTCAAACTTTTGACCGCTCACAAGCGTGTACTTTTTTGCAAAATGGAAAAAGAAGTACTTACATCGTCACGACATGAATCCCCGTGGAGCAGTCAGAGGTGTTACCGATTGTGGACTGTGAAACGCAATTCACAGACAAACTGACAGACACCAGAAAAAGATACTTAAAGTTTTACTTAATGGCTTCACTTCAGGAACGACTTTTTACAACTTTATTTATTGGTCATACTTTTCCATTTTTTGCAATTTACTTTGTATTTCTAGTGGTTAGAGTAATTGACCATGGAGGCTGCGGGCACATTTTGTGTTCGTTGTGTTCGGTCTACGTACATCAGACACATTGTGACCGAAGTACAACGACAGTACCTAACCCACGATCTATGACCTCACCAGCCATCACCTTTAGGAGGTAATAATCGTCGATGAAACGTGCGTATACGAGTGTGGACTGCGAGTTGCTTTTCACAGTATGGACTGCCCGGAAGCGCCTCCCTCGGGGATTCATGTCTTGACGATGTCTTGTTTTTTTTTTATTATAACATAACCTTTGTTTTTAAACTTTACATAATATTGCAAAACGTATGATTTGCTAATTGCTGTTAAAAAGGCGCTTCGGAAAGCAACTTTCGGTAAGCGAATTCCTGTTTTTAAACGAGCGAACAAAGTTCTCTAAGCCTACTTGAACAGTCCGGCATTTAAGTATATGTATGTATGTATGTATGTATGTATGTATGTATGTATGTATGTTTGTATGTATGTATGAATGTTTGTCCGACGATAACTCCGGTATCGTTGATCGGAACGTCATGAAATTGAGTAGGCGAGTAAATGAGACAAATAAATAATTTTCAATTTTGAACATGAACCAAATTGGTCAAGGCACAATACTGTGGTCAAGGGGTCGCCAAGATATGATGTTGAAATTAATTATTTAATTAATTTTACAATAAATGTATTGGCCGTAATCTTATTGATATATCTATGTATGTAAGTAAAGCTGAAATTTTAAAATTTGTTTACGTAGGTACAATCGTCGTTGAAAAGAGGGACTTGCCGAGTACGAGAATGTGGAGGCAGTCCTCGCCTACATTCGTCTGTATTCGTCATGTCTCAGTTTTGTGTCGGCAAAATGCCCGAGATTTAAGGGTTCTTGTGCAGTCTCGTGTTGACCCTCCACACAGTATTTTAAACTGGCAGAAGTATGTACCCGTCTAAGAACAACTACCAGAAGTAAATTTTCAGTACCTTTCTGATCTACTAGCTTTGGAAGAAAATACTTTACCGTTATTGCACCTATGACATATTAGTAGTTTATGAAACTGGCACATAAAGAGGTTATTAAAACACGAGTGTGAGTTTAAAAAACGAGCCGTAGGCGAGTTTTTTAAAAGTATCACACGAGTGTTTTAATACCTAATTATGTGCAGTTTCATACCCTACTTTATCTACACTCATGCAATAGGTATCAATTTTAAATAAAACACAAAACTTAAAACAACAACAAAATTGCATTATTTATCATAATAATTGTTTACATTTTGAATATTGTAAATACTCAGTGTACTTTTAATCATGGAGTATTTATACCCATAAGGACGAACTCTTAAATTTATCCGATAAGTTTTTGAAGTAGGCCAATAACACGTTTTCAGAGAATGACGTGACCTTTTTAAGCATTTTCCACTCTAACAATTCTTGAAAGTACAGTGCTGGGCGTCTGTCGCGCCACGCTACCTTGAATGACGTCATTCGTCAGGCCCTTGCCAGTGCCAGTGTGCCGGCTATATTAGAGCCAAAGGGCATAGCACGCGATGACGGTAGACGGCCCGACGGAATGACGCTCATTCCTTGGAAAAACGGGCGGTCACTGATATGGGACGCAACGTGCGTTGACACATTGGCACAGTCCCATGTCCAAGTGACCGCAATAAGGGCAGGCGCGGCAGCCGCAAAAGCTGAAGTTTTAAAAAGGCGCATATATGGAGCCCTTGGCGAGGGCTTCATATTTGTGCCTTTTGCTGTAGAAACTCTTGGGCCGTGGGGTTCGGAAGCGCGGCGACTTTATAAAGAAATTTCGTCGCGCTTGGTCGACGCTTCAGGTGACCGAAGGGCTGGAAGCTATTTAGGTCAAAGAATTAGTTTGGCCATTCAACGTTGGCAACGCCGCCAGCCTTTTGGGCACCCTTCCTTACAACGGCAGCGATCTGGCCAGTATTTTCTATTTATTGTAATTATTTTAGGTTAACTTTGTTAGATATTTTATTTTTAAGTCATCTTTAGTTAAGTTTTTAATGTTATTTAAGTTTTTAAGCATCGGTCGTAAGATTTTTTCGATTTTTCTTGAAGTAGACTGTTTATCATTTTCGTCACTGTTTGGAGAACATCAGGTGGAGTCAAGTTATGATCAGAACCACTGCTATCAGTAGACATTATAGAATAAAACTTCTTGAAACCTACGAAAAATTATCAAGTTTCCTTTTGGTAAACTACTGTGGTATGGCACCAAAATAAAAAGTCAACTGCGCATGTGCGCGCCGCGCGCCAACACAAAGTATGACGTGCGCTCCGTTGGGACTTTGGGAGGATACAGGAAGAAGAAGGAGACAGCAAATGTTTAAGAAAGAGAGAACACTAGCATTTTTAATTTGCAAAGCAAAGCTTTTATGTTTCCAACAGACGAGAGGTTGAGAGGCAGCCAGACTGGATGCGTACTGTACTTTTATGAAGCACTGGACTAGTCTCCATCTTATTAAAGAGACGAGAAGAGCAGGGATTCTGAAGCCCTTTCCTGAGCGTCTATATTAATTATTTGTTTTGTTTTTAAATTACCTGTTACTAACATAGTAAATAAGTATCTAAT
Organism: Ypsolopha sequella; assembly: GCA_934047225.1. Lineage (NCBI taxonomy): Eukaryota > Metazoa > Arthropoda > Insecta > Lepidoptera > Ypsolophidae > Ypsolopha > Ypsolopha sequella. Next base: position 29,843,899 of record OW203987.1, read on the forward strand.
CTGTTACTAACACAATATGGAGCTGGTCTCTGAATTAAAATAAAAGATTTTATTTTATTTTTAATAACCTTTCTTTCACCGATCAACAAGCAAATGGTAACTGTAGCGTAGCGCATCATGCAAGAGTGGCATATGTTTGAGAATGTAGTGCACTTTTAACATTTCACAGTTCACACAACACCTCTGGCATCATGTCGTGACAATATGTTCCTTAAGGCGATTACCATCGCCAAATTAGCAGCTCGATATTTGTAACTACGAATATCAACGGAAACGACATTGAAATAACGTTCATATCAGCGCGCAATGCATAGTGGCTGTTACGACGCTCGCTGCGTCCTTGATAGGGCGAAATAGGAGAAAATTATACTTTTCACTTGGACGCCATTACTCGATTGAATAATCTTATGTTATGTTTATAGCTATCAAGTTTATCTATTTATCAAAGCATAGATGAATTCAATCGGCCAAGCCACTCAGGAGCAGTAGGGAATTTGAGGTCAAAAAACACCATTCAGTAAAAAAAAAAAACATGTAGAACTTTTGGTGGTATGAAAAAGAAAAATGTTGCATATGTTGTCTAAGAGTTGATTATTCATAATACGTTTTTTCATTATTTTTGGTTTGGCCATAAACGAGGAGTAGGCTTTAGAAAGTACCCATTTGGCAATAGTAAGGCCCTTAACGTTTTTGTTACAATAAGGTCTATAAATCAGAAAACCCAAAAACAATAAAGAACGCTATTAGCTTTGTTTGTTGTGCCAAATTTCAAACTTATTCGCAGACGTGAACCTGTGCTATTAATCTAAAAGACTGATATGATAAATTTGTATTATGGGAACTGGTAAAACACGTATACCTATGTACCTTTAACCGTAAATATTATCTTATATTTATTGTTTCAGGCGGATTACAGAAAAATGCCAAAAAACCAACAATTCAGGAGCTTTATTTAGAATCTCACAAACAAGTTCAATTTGCGGATACAAATCACAAAAGTAAGTTGATATAACCATTCAAAATCACATTTAAGTCCTTTTATCTTAAATCTATTATGTAGTAGAGTATAAATAGTTACCAATTCAAGGAATACATAGTTACCATTTTAATTTAATCCATGCTTAAGGTTAAACATCAGTTGCTTTGTACAAAGTGCACAACCTTTTATTGTTTTTCTTGTTAATATTTTAAAAGTGGAAAAGGTTAAATGTCAGTCGTTCGGTGTAAAGTGCAAACATTTTTTTTTGTTGGTGAAAAACGTAGACCACTATGGCAATTCACGCCAATAGTTCAGTAAAAGTTAGGTTTATGAATCAACAGCTGGAAATTTTAAGCTTGTTTGGACAACATTGTGACACATTGTGCATCTTATTTAAAATAGTTAATTCATTTGTACAAGTAGAGAGGATGAATGCAAGTAGAGTGACGAAAGAAATGTATGCGGCGCAAGTGGAAGGTACAGCTCGATTAGGCCACCCTAGAAGGACGTATGTTGACTAAATTGGTGACAGACTGAAGAAGGGCAATGTCAAAAGTACCCGGAATAGAAGAACTTGTGTGGCTAGATTGATGGATGTGGAAGAGACGAAAGAGGAGTGTCTGGATCGTAGCGAATAGAAATTTGTAGTCTCTGCCTACTTCCCTGGGCGACAAGCGTGAATATTTGTATGGATGTATGTATATATGTTAATTCCTAAACCTAACTTTACTGAACTGTTGGCGTGAATTGCCATAGACCAATATATTTTTCACTTTTAACTTCTTAACGAGAAAAAAAAGTTAAGTTGTGCACTTTGCACCGAACTACTGACGTTTAACCTTTAAGTTTTTTTTGTGTTATTGGTATTCTCTTTACTTGTCATGTCCCCCCCTCCCTTATCTCCGAAACAAGAGTTCTACGTGCTATTCAACGAACCGAAAAATAATAAAAAAATCATGGTAATTGGTGATTAACTGATTACGTAAAGATTACAGAAAAATATAGCGGTTACGATATAAGGGTTCCGTACTCAGCCTTTTGTGTTGCTATGAAATATAAATTATTCATATAATTTTAGGGTTTCATGTTATAAACAGTAGTAGGCGGAACGAAATTTTGTGGTCATTCTCATTGCTAGCAAAAATACATTAGAGAATGTATTTGTTATTTCAAAATTTTATTACATATAGGTATAACCTTTGTACGAGGCAAATCGTACAGTCTACTGCGTAAGCAGTTTTATACCACTAGACCAATTTTCGTGGAACACTAGTCAGTTCGTTATTGTTAGCAACAAGGTCAATAACGCGTGCTATCCCACTATCATTACATCAATTCATAAATTCTTTAAAGTCAAATAACAATAATTTACCATATACTCGAGTATTAATTTTCAATTATCAAGACATCCGTCCAAACCGGAATAACCTTAAAATACCTATTTTAAGTTTATTTATGAAAAATAAACATATTTATATCTATATTTTACATCAGTAAGGAATAAAGGCTTACAGTGCTCCCATAGTAATAACGCGAATACAAATCTATAGCTTAGTGACTGGACGTACCACGTGACCTTATTGCTTAGATAGAAAGTGTAAGGAAATACGAACTTTGCCGAACAATGGCGAAGATGTGTATGCGCATTATTAACATTTTGTTAGTACTGTACTCTTGTTCTTTATTATTATAAAAATGATCAATTGACTTTATATCTGTTTTTATTTCAGATGTGGATACTCGTCCGTTTCACAATTCTACTTTATAATTTGAACGCTGTTAAGTTATTTGATATGATGGGTTCTTAATACTTGGTTTATTTCAGTACCACTTACTTTAACAATATTAATTAACCTATATCTTGGAAACATCAACAAATATACAAATTTCGTAAACTAGTTTAACTTTTGTAATATAATTTAACATTTGTATAATTTAAGCAGTATTTCTTAATTGGCCTCATATTTGTTTAGTAACAATATTTACAAAACTCTTCTAACGAAAAAGGTAATGGTAAGAGTACATACTTTTCTCCATTTTATTTTTGTTTTGCTTTGTTTAATTTGAGCCTTGCATTTTTGGTACGACAATATTGTGTAAGATTGATAAGGTTAATTTAGTAATGTACATAATCGTTCAAATATTATTAATAAGGGTGACATTAAAATTAAAGAATTAATCTTAAAATGGGAAATTAAATAAAAACCCTGAACATACAAATAAAATAAAATTACTGAAATAAGACTTTCAAGCAGAAACTTAATGACTCCAAGTTTTATAACATATTGTTTGGCAACCATGGAATTTGATTCCAATAAAAGTGTCACCAAATCCAAAGAGATAATAAAATCACAGTTAAAAGAGAATACAATGCAGGATTTGGATGTCATTGATTTAGTTAATTTATCGAATATAACACCCGAAAGAGACACAAATATTCTTAGCATGGCTTGGAAAATCTTCATTGATAACAATCAAGACATAAATAAACGAATTTACGTTTCTAATGCTTTGATCAAGCAAATTAATTTAAATTCGTTATTTACAAAACATGTTTTTCATAAGGAAACTTTAATCTTAATTGCTTTTGGATCAAAAGAATACGATTGTAACGTGAAGGAGTTTTCACTCAGAACTTTAGCTTTGCAGTGTTTAAAATTTGAAACGAATAACTTGTCTTATAATTTCTACAAAAAATATTATTCAAACAATATTCGAACAAAACTGACTCAAGGGCTTGAAAATATTTCTTGTATGAAAGCAGATGAATTATCAAAATTAGATAATTTTTTTGCTTGTCGCAAAGTGTCCCGTGAAGAATTATATTCCTTGCTTGAAACGTTATCTATAATTTTATATAATGGATACAGTATCGACACGTCATTATTTTTAAATTTTGTACCAGACGAATGGCACAATGAGCTTTTAGTATACGTTTTGCTGGGAAAGACATTAGAAATAGATCCAGAAGGTTGGTCTGATGTAAAAGAATTCATGGAGCAAGTTCAAACATTCAAAGGCTTCATAGAAAATACAAAAAATGAGATTCTTTTCACGCACAAGAAAATCGAAAATATTCTCAAGTTATTGATAAACAAACAAAACCACTTTGAATATAGTTTAAAACGGATAATAGACATTTTAATAATACTACAAAAACAGAACGTTAATGTTGAACTATTACTTGATTACGATCACGAACATTTTGCAAACGAATTAGTAAATATTGAGTTCATGTGGCTAAAAAATATCTGCATAGAAAAAAACATTATAATAACGCAAATACCTGATGGTGATTCTGAGCTTCATATTCTGCATAAACTTTTAGAGCCTTATGATACAAAAATAATAAAAGATTTATTTGATAAAGCCGAAGAAAAAACAAAAGCTACCGATTTAAGGATGTTTTTTAATGAATTGAATAACAGTCCTTTATCTGAAACAGAGAAACATATTTTTTTAACCAAAACTCAACCCGGAAGTGTGTTACAATGGAAACTTAGGTTGTTACGGTTAGAAGTTCGAGTTTTACTTACCAGTCACTTTCCTGATTACCTGAAACATATACTTGGAAATTTAGAGCAGCAAAATTCATCTGATAGTAAACTCCTTGTAGACACAATAAAAACAAAGTTCACAAAATTAAAAAATAAAAGATCCAAGTTTATAAATGACAAACACGATGAATTAGACAATTATATTGATTTTGGGGATGAAAAAGCAACAATTTTTTATGATATAATGGTTCATATGGAAGAAAAAATGGTTCAGCTTCTGAACTTAGGTGGATGGTACACGCAAAGCCTGGCTTTATTTATTCATAACATTGATTCCATACACAAAATAAAAGCAATGAAAAATACAATAGACGTTATTATTGACTTTGCATTGAAGGAAGATGATGAAATAATGAGCATTTTTAAGACTTCCTACACAGATGAATTAGAAACCAAAATCTTGCACTACGCAGTTCAAACATGTTTCTCAGGAACATATGAAAAAAACGTGACCAATTTGATATCGGAACTCGAGGAATTAAATGAAAATAAAAACATTTTATTTCTTAAAGGAATCAATAAAGCATTTGATGAGGTACTCAGTACTTTTGGTGGTAATTCAATACTTACCTTAACAAATGTATTAATAAGAGATTGGAGTGCAATTGAAGTTTGTGCGTGGGCGAAATGTTTCAAAGAAAACTTTTATTTCAAAAAAGTACCTCAAGCTGAAATAATAGCTGTTATCATGAGAGCTATGACATTAGCATCGAAATATATTCCAAGAAACATACAAATAATGTCAGTCTTGCTTATGCTTAATAATGCAGAAGGAAAAGGAAGACTTGCTCAAATCAATACCGGTGAAGGTAAAACTAACATAATTGCCATGATTTCAGCCTATCATGCTTTACAAAATCATCAAGTAGATATAGTCACAACCTCGCCAATTTTTGCAGTACCTCAGAGCGAAGGACTTAAAGAATTTTATTCCCTGCTTGATTTGACCGTTTCACATAATTTTAATAATCCTAGTGGATATAAAGCAAATGTTTGTTATGGACCTCTGACAGATTTTGAAGCAGACGTACTTCGTGATGAATGTAACAAATCAGGAATAAGACACGGTAGAAAATTTGACATAGTCATTGTTGATGAGGTTGATAGCATGTTTATTGATGGTAATGATCACGTCGTCATGTTATCTTCAGATATGCCTGGTATGGATCATTTGGAGACCCTTTTGGCAGCAATAGTTATTCAAATAGACTCCGTTATAAAATTGATCCGAGAAGATGATAATGGAAAAACTTACTTCTTACAACCTAAAAGTCGAATTAATGACGATGGCTCCTTAAACAATGAAGAAAATTTCGATGCTGTCCCTCTTAACTGTACAAAAGAAAAATTTGTAAAAGATGCTACAGAGGCTCACATAAGAAAATTAGTTCGCGATGTCAAAGCGGAAGATGGCTATCCTGAGATTCAAATTCCTAATCATTTAAGAGAATTTGTTTGCAAAACTCAAATTCCTAAATGGATCCATAGCGCTATAAGAGCTAAATTCATGTTAGAAAATACAAAGCATTACTTACTCAGAAAAGGTAAAGTAGTGCCTGTTGATGCTTATAACACTGGCATTGTACAAGAAAATTTACACTGGGGAAATGGAATGCACCAATTTTTACAAGTCAAGCATGGTGCTAAACTTTATCCAGAAAGTTTAACAAATAACTATATATCAAACGTAGGATTTTTTAAAAGATACGGTAAAAGAATTTTTGGATTAACTGGGACCTTAGGGGATAATAAAAGCACCCAGTTTTTAGAACAAGTCTATGATGTTGATTCTGTGATAATACCACCTTTCAAAAAAAAACAGCACGTGGAGCTTACACCGTTGGTATTAAACAAACCTGAGTTATGGATTTCAGAAATTGTCAAAAATAGCATATCAAAGTTAGAATGTGGTCGAGCAGTTTTAATTATAACTAAATTTATCAAAGACATTGATGCCTTTTATGAAAAATTTATTGAAATGGAGTACAATAAATCAAAGATGCTTTTATTTAAGACTGACGATGATGTGCAAGTTGTAAATAGACCGATAAAATCTGGAGAAGTAATTTTAACAACAAACATAGCTGGAAGAGGTACGGACATAAAACTAAATCCTTCTGTAGACGATAACGGTGGATTACACGTGTGCCTTACTTTTATGCCGATCAATACCAGAGTTGAACATCAAAACACTGGTAGAACATCAAGAACTGGTAATCGTGGAACAAGTCAATTAATACTTCTCAATGGCTGTAGTCAAGCTATCGCAGAGATAAAAAAAGAAAGAGATGAAGGTCAAAAAAATGTAATCGAAAAAGCAGGAAAAGATATTGAGGTGGTACTAACAAAGGACACGATTTTTTCGGAGTTTCTACTTCTACTTGAAAATATAAATGGTCGGAATGAAAGTATGAAAATTGTTGAATTAATAGCAGTTAAAGAAAGATTCGCATTATGGTTAAAATTAGAAGAAGATTGTATTGTTCGAGAAAGTAGAGATGAAGTCCTTAAAAAGTTTCAACAATTCAGAGACAGTGTTATTCATGACGATAAACAATCTAAACTCATTAAAAACCCGTATTTCCACACTCTGATCGGAAAAACATTATTACTTAAACAAAATTATAAGGAAGCTATTGACGAATTTTCTTTTGCGATTAATTTAGACAAAAATTTTGCAGAACACGCTTACTATAACCGTGGATATTGTTTGCTTGCACAATATGGGGGAAATATGTCGGGAAACCGCTACTATATTGATGATGCTGTAGGCGATTTCAAACAATCAAGAAACCTTTTGCAAAAAAGAGAAGATAGCTTACATTTAGTTCAACGAGCATCAAGTTCAGAAATGTTTTCAGAACAAGTTCAACATAAAATAAATCTGTATAATATTCAAAAACAAGCAATAGACGTAGCAATAGGCCCAGATAAAAAAGCAATCGATGAGCAAGTCAAATCATTGAAAGAACATTTAAATTCAATGTCAAAAGAGAAAACAGAAGAAATTAACAAAATAAAAGAAGCTTTAGAAGATATGGAAAAGGAACGCAAACGAAAAGGCATAATAGAAGAAGCAAGAGAAAAAAACAGAGATATTGAAATTAAACTAATGGATATGAGTGACTGCTTACCTGAAAACGAGATTGAAGCCTATAACGATGAAATTAAAGAATTTAAAAGAAATGGGTTCATAGGTGGTTTTAGTGTTTCAGAAATAAAACCTATAGATTGGACAGCTGTGTTTGGATTAATGGTTATAGGCTTGAGTCAACTAATAGCAGGTGCTGCTTTGGCAGTTTACACGTTAGGTTCAGGAATCACATTTGCTATGAACCTTATTACTCAGGGTATAAGTGATATTATCACTGCAATTAAAGATGGCATTATTAATCGTGATTTCAGTTGGGCTTCTTGGGCTATACAAAAAGCTATTAGTATAACGGTTAGTATTATATGTGCTGGTTACTCAGCAATGAAAGATGTAGCTAATACAGCTAGTTCTGGCATTAAAATGGTAAGTAAAAATGTTATTAATGAAACTGTAAAAAGTGGCTGGAAACTAGTTGCAAAAAAAGTTGCCACTGAACTAGCCAAAGGTATTGCAAAAGAAATTGTTACTGAGTTAGCAAACTATGGCCTTGAAAAGACGCTTATACCAAAGATTCAATCGAAAATTATTGAATCCATTGAAGGACCCATACAAGAAGCTTTAAAAAACAGTGAGTTCGTTAAAAAAATGTTAAAAAATGACTTGGAAAACAAATCGAAACACTATGAGAATTTCCTAAAATCAGCTGCTTTTGACATACTTGATAAAAAATGCAAAAATAAGTTGTTAGATATTGCAAAACAAATCGCAATAGGATTGGCTGATGGAAAAATCAAATATTTCTCTACGTTTCGTATGATAACAAATCCACTATTGGCAGTTGAGAAAGTTTATAATTGCGTTCCTTTATTTATTGAAGAGTTAAATAAGCGTATAGAGCAAAAGGCATTAAGTGATAATTTGACGGATAACAAAAACCAAGACAAAATTCTTGACGGGGAAAATAAAAATGATGAATTAAATACAGATAAAACAACCATTATGAAAAATGCGCCAGAAACGGAAGAAAAATATGGTGATATTACCATCAGTAAAGGCCCTGAAGAACAAGTTAAATCTGAAAACTCTGATACAAAGAATAAAGTTGATACAAAAAATCTTTCAAAAGTTGTGGTATCTTGTGTTTCAATGAACATGCTAGGAATTATAAAAGGAGCAATGATTAACCCTTTAGTTCAAACTGGTGTCAACTATGGAATAAAAGAAATAACTAGTAGTCTTGATTCAACATTAAACGAAGATATAGAAAACTATAAAGCATTAAAACGTCATATTAATTACCAAGACAAAGGGTTTCGTAAAAATGATTCAAACAATGTATCAAAATCAAAACCAGTTACAGATATAAATGAGAACAATCCTGCAATAAGAAAAGCTAATCAAATAATTGAAAAAGCTGAGGCTGGGGGAAAATCTGGTCTTCCAGAAATGGGTGCTATTAGTGACGTTATTGACAGACCAATTGAAGTATTTGATGAGAAAGGACGTCTCAAGTTCACTATTGGAGAAAATAAAAGTGGAAAGCCCGTGCAAGTGCAATATCACAAAAATCGTGAACACTATACTGTAATAGGTAACAAGGAGCCTAATTCTCAAGGTAAGGGCGGTAATATGTGCTTATTTAATGTAATAAGTGATCAAACTGGTCGGCACCCAGATGAAATAAAAGCATCAAGTTTGACCTGGATGAAACAAAATATAACAGAATTTTCTAAACAATCCGGTGACATAGCCCGACTTGAAATATATGATAGTCTTAAGTTATGCTTAGGTGGTGCCGAGTACAGTGGAAAAAATTGGAAAGATGCAGCTCGATACATAGATCAATGTGAAGGTAAGGTAGGGCATATTGGATTTAAAACCGCCAAATATGCTCCTCCACCTGGTTATCCAAGAGGCCATGCTTCAAAACCTGGTGACTCTGCTTCGGTGGAAGAATATTCCAAAACAGATACAACCGGTCATGGTAAAGATGGATTTAATTCATACAAATGCCAAGATATTGTAGCTCATTATGCTTTATCACACCCCAAATCTCAGGAGGCAATGAGGAAAATGAATCCAAGAAATAACGTTTATACTTGTGGTAATGATTCTGGAAAGGTTACTCCTCAAGTAGAATTAAATAGTAAAAATGAGTATCAAAGAAAAGTGTACCTTACGGAAGCAGACTTAAATCTTCCTGATTCACAAATATTAAGAGGCGGTAAGTGGAAAAATATGCAAAAGGTAGAAGACTGGAAAGTAAAAGACGTTGTCCTAATTTTAAGGCATCACCAAGGTAAAGTCAACGATGCAAAGGCACCTGTTTTTATACAAACTATATATCCGGTAAATCCTAAAAATTGTAAGCCATAAATACAATATATATATATATATATATATATATATATATATAATACCTGAATCAGACACTCATATTTACATAAAGAGGTTGTAAGGTATTAATTGTTGATAAGGTACCCATATTTGGTACCCAATTTGATAGTTACAGTACCCATATACATTTTTTTTTATTAAAGTATTGAAAATATTTTGAACAATTTCAAAATGTTTACACCGTCTTATGTGGGCAAATTAATGGCATTTTTCGGCATTTGGCCAACGCTTAGTTTTAATGCCTTTATGAAAACTGCTGGACACTGGGCTCTAACTGAACTTTGTTGGATGGATATAATACTTTAACACAAAAAATAGTTGAAATAGCAGCTCAGCTCTAAACCATAACCTTTCCTCAGAAAGGAAATCTTATCTCGATATACGCTATTTCATATAGCGATTTTTGTGTGACGGAAACTAAAAATAATTGTAAGGTGACTTTTGTTACTTCCGTTTTTTGAAATTAGACTCCATTTCGACGTCATAAAAATAACGCCTATGAACATTTAGTGACGTCAACTGAAGTTAAGTCAAGTGATGCTAACGTCAAAATGTGTTGCAAATTATATATTGCTTTTCGACAGATTCCTGGTGTCAATTGACATCACATTTCGAAATGACGTTACGACATTTATATCTCCACTTTAAGTAACGCAATTCACTCGTCATTTTGCGTCTAGTGACGTCAAAGTAGCGCCAGACATTAGAAAAAACCTGTAAAATGACGTTGATCATGCGTTTTTATTTTCTTTCACTGATTTTAAATAATACATAATACGATAAAGATAAGAAAAAGTCAGGTTAAATGAATTTGAGCTATAAGTGGCATTACTTGGTAACAGGGTTAAAACTCTCGATACTACAGAAATAGATGCAACAGGGTGTGTGGAGATGCTCAAAAGCGCCACATACACTCAACTTTTGACAAGTGCAATAACTCAAATATTTGGAAATTTCTTAAAAAAGACTCTTGGTGTAGGCAAGACTTCTGACACTTCTCCATATTCTCTATATCTTAATGTTCTTAATACTTTTTTTTCTACTCTGCCAACTTCAGTAGATTTGTCCAACAAAACTACTTCCCTTATCATTTGCCTGTTTGTCTACTCTTGATCACGAGCCTTTCTTTTTCAATTCAGTCACATCTTGGGATGTTAAGAAGTGCGTCCTTTCTATTTTCTCAAAAAAGTTTGGTTGATTTGGCTTAGGCCTAGAAATGCCTATTCCTATCCTTGACGTGCTGCTACCATCTCTGACACAACTTTTAAATGACTCTGTGCCGAGCAGCACTTTCCCTTCAACATGAAAACAGGCTTAAAAAGATGTTTGGCACCTTCCACTCACTTAGACGTTTGCAGAACTTTCTGCTCATTCAAAACTAAATTATGTTAGCACAATCCTTCCTTCTTGTACTGTACTGTACTCTCTTCTTGCGAAATAAATTTCTATTCTATTCTATTCTATTCTTCCAATTCTCAATTATACTGACTCTTGCTTCCTTGATATACCGTAGAGCTTGTTACTAAGCTGTTACGCCTTCAGAACTTATTCTTACGTTTTATCTTTGACCTTCGTAAATATGAACTTGTCCCCATTCGTTTTCGTAGAAATACTCATATCCTCTCTCTTCTCTTCACTGTCAACAACGCGTCCGCACCCAACTATCTACGGGAATGTTTTAATTTCTATTCTGATCGAGGTAGTCTACAACGCCCTGTACAGTGTGCGCCAATCTTTTAGTCGCCTCTGAAGATAGACGCAAGAAGCGACGCAATAGCCGTTTTACGGTGTCAGGGGGACGTTACAGGAGCGAGGGCGCGGAGCACACGCGCCTGCGTGCCGCACCACACCCCCCGCTCGCCATTTAGCAGCTGTCAACACTATGCGTTAGTGTTAGTGCTACGTCCGTACACTACACACGCGCGCATTGCATGAAAAATACATTCGTGGAAAAAATTCTATAATTCGTTAAGTTAATCGTTGAATCTGTTTGTGTTGCCTTTATTTGTTCTTTTGTTGATTTAGTTTGTTAAAGTTTATTGTTGTTGTTATGCCTCGCGGTCGTTACAGCGTTTTAAGGCGACAATGTAGGAAAATAGTGTTTATATTAATTTGTCGAATTTAAACAGTTAAGATTGCACTAAAATAATAAATATATATCAAATAGGTAGGTACAACAAGTACACCTTCCCACTTATAGTAAACATTTAATAATCAACCGTTGATATTATTGTTTCCTTGACTGTACCTGCGCAAGCTTGCACTCGTAACTAGGGTTACCATCTGACCGGATAAAGCCGGTCTTGACCGGTTTTTTAGAGTTAACACCGGACTCCGGCCGGATTTCAATCAAGACCGGCTTTTTTACATTTCACAATGGACGAAGGATAGAAATACATTGGCAGTTGAGTCAATAAAAGCAATATTACTCACTCAATATAATTTAAAGAATATGACATATGCACAATTTAACAGTGATTTTTTTTTAAAGTATTTTTTTTTTAAACTAACTTGTTGAAAGCCGTTGCCAGTGGACAAAAGTATAAAGTGCAAAAATTTAATTTCAGTTAATAAATTTAATTATAATCTCCTGAGTTTTATTTTCAGCAAAAGACCGGACTTTTTTACAGAAATCAGGATTTTTTATTGCTTGCGGCCGGCTTTTAAATTTTAACCCCTGGTAACCCTACTCGTAACTCAATCAGAGGCGACTTAAAGATTGTCGCGCACTATAACCAGAAAAACCTTTCGTATATATGTCTAATTTTACATTTGTATTTTTTATTTTTTATCTAGTATTCGTTTATGAATATCGTTTTATAACTTTATGTAGATTATTTTTTTCACATTGGGTTGCCTGAAAGATATTGCTATTAGCAATAAGTTCTGCCTTTGTACAATATCAATCTTTTTATGTTCTGTTTAAATATTTTTTGGTAAATGTACATTAAGCGTAATAAATAAAGAAATAAAATAAAATTTTCGACGTTATTATCACTTTACTTAACTTCAGTTAACGTTACTTAATGTTCATAGAAGTGACGATTATGAGTTGAAAATAAATAGTGTCGAACATCTAAAATCACTATCAAAGAAGTAAACTTTTTGTAATTTTCAGTTTCGGTCACAAAAAAATGGCAATATGAATTTGTGTATATCTCGAAAAAGTTATGGTTTAGAGTTAAGCTGTCATACTAATTATTGTTCGTATTGAAGTACTTTCTTTAGCTGCTAAGGTTTGATAACTAAGCAGCAATTTAGAACAAAACAAAAACTTCTATATTAAACTAGTCATTGCCCTTTCAAGTAATTTTCTTTAACGGTGCTAAAGTTATAAGGCTGTGACATACAACGGACGGATGGACGGACAATGGAGTCTCACTATATAGGTTCCTTTTGTACCTTTTCGGTACTACGGAACCCTAAAAAGAGGGTTACAAAAGATTTTATTAACAGTAAATGAACGAATCAATTTCCGCAGTTTGTTCAAAATTACTTCATAAACGTTAGAATACCTTATTGTTTTTTCTGTTTACTGTAACTGTTAACTACTTAGTACTGTTAGTTATTCTATTATTGCAACAAAATCATCCAAAGCCTGTAATTTTTTTTTCAATTTGCGTCTTCCCCCTTAATGTGTTATCAAGCTTGAGTAATTAGGTTAAGCTGACATATATTATGTTGTTTTTAAGTGATTTTTTAATACATATTATTGGCCTTTTGGCCTTTACGAGGGGGACAGAAAGTACCCTGCCTCATTTTAAAATCTTTTAACTTTTAAAAGTTTTATTAAAAGCTTTAAGGTATATATGAGTCCTTGATTTTTAAAGGTCTGTGAGTCTATGGTTTTTGTTTTTGATTTATTAGAAGAAGATCATAGTGGCGACTATTTAACACAGAGCACTATTTTATTTTCGAGTTCAGCTTGGTCTAGAGAAGGTACACTCAGTACACTTAAAAGTAAGTACTCTGGGTAACTAAACTCGCCACTGTACTTACCGAACTGTTAACGAGGCTTAAAGCGATTCTTGATGGATCGTGCGTGTCATGAAATACTTTTAACGCTAATATTGTAAAAATTCAAAATAGCTATAGTCATACTTTTAAAATTTTTAATCCTTGTTCAGAGCACAAATTGTTTCATTAATGCTCTCTACATGTGCATCAACACAGCTACAAGCGAGAAGATAATTACTGTTTGACAAGGATGTTTATAAATATAAAAAAGAGTAATGGAGACAAGACACCACCCTGCGGAACACCTGTTGTTAATGGACACCAGTACAAACAACTTTAGCCTTGACCCGCTGCTGGCGTACCATCGAAGATATGATTCAAACCGTACGTAACGCTCCGATCAATGTCAACTGAGTTGAAGGCGTTGCTGAAATCAAGCAACGCAACGTAAGAACTGTGAGACGCTGCTCCTCCATGTTAAAACGGATATCATCAGGGACTTTGTCAAGGGCGGTTACACTGCTGTGACCGGGACGAAAATCAGACTGTATCGGATTAACCAATCTGCTATGGGACAGTTATTTTCTTAACTGCGTGTAGACTATTTTCTCATAGAATTTGGATTTTTTATAAGAAAAATACGAAGAGCGGTTTTGCAGCCGGATTGTGAAAAACCCGCCTTTTTCTAATTAACAGGAACAGAACACTTATATTCAAAATTCCGTCAATTGTAATTCAACAAAACCTTACTTATTAGCTATGTATTGTGTATGTTGACATCGCAAGTGAATTCTGAATTTATGTGTTCTGTTTTGATTAATTAGAAAAAGGCGGTTTTTTCAAAATTTGCCTGCAAAACCGCTCGTAAACTAAAAGTTTCATGTTGGAGAGTAAGCAAATTGCTTAGATAATTTAGGTAATTAATTTTAATGTGATGTTTTTATTTTAAGTTTTTTATTAAATTGCAGTTTATTTATAATATTGTATGGTTTTGATCTTGTGTTTTTTATTACCTGCTTTGTATTTACACTTTTTTGCACTGAGCCCTACTTAACCGAAACACTTTTCACAACTCTTCTGCATATTTATTCATTTATAATTAACACATTTAAGCATTTTCTTCACAATTCACAGTTATACACAATAATTTACCGTTATTTATAATACTTTAACTTAAATTTCATACCTACAAGCAACGAGTTATATTTTAATTTATTTAAAAAAGCTTTACGATGTCACAATTGTTTTTAGCACGATGGCGAGGTGAGGGTAGTCGAATAAGAAGATTATAATTTCCTTAAAACTCGCGTGAGCTGACATACTAAATTATTATTACATAAGGCTTGAACACTCACGTGTGATTGTTGTTGACTATATGGCAACCGTTTCACCGATACAATTTCGACATTATCAAGGCAAGTGTCGTTCTTGGTTGGCACATAGTCAACAACAATCACACGTGAGTGTTCAAGCCGTATGTAATAATAATCATAATTTCCTTTTGCCTCTACACTATGTTAATCGGTTTGTGGAACCTATAATATTAGGTACCTTGGTTCTCAGACCAAAGGTTTTCAGATCAAAGGTTTGAAAGATTAAGTGTAATTGTATTTACAAATACAAAGTCTAAGTTTCTAAATATCAGGTCACAAGTTATCAAGCCTAGTACAGGGACTATTTAAAGCAATTTTGAGGGCATGACCATACTTTTTAGGGTAACTCACCTCAAAATAAAAAAAAAGGAACCCTTATAAATTCACTTTGTTATCCGTCTGTCAAGACAGTTTTGCTCGGGGACCGCGTGACATCAATGATAATCAAGTTAAGATTGATACGTCCTACAGAAGTCTATGGCTCCATGGTGCTGTAAAACATCAGGGTTCTAAGTGACGCAAAAAAAAAATTTTGCGCTTTACATAATCGATTTCATACAAATTTGCTCACCATTAAAACCCAGATTGCACTTCCAGTTGACTTAATACATTGAAATTTTGTTCACAGGTAGGTCTCATAGCACACTTTTAGGGAAAATATCAAAAATTCGCAACATTTAGTTATTTAGGAAGTTATGGACCAACTCAATTAGATCCCTTTAGATACATAGAGTTGAATAGATCATAACATAAATGTTAAGCAAAAAGTTGGTCAGTTATAAATGCAAGTGGAATTATTTAAGAACCATAATGTTTTTAGGGTTCCACTTCCGTAACCGTATTGCGTAGTGGTATATAACCCCTTGTGCGCGAGTCCAACTCGCACTTTTCAGAATGATTTCTGTTTAAAAGAACATAAACTGTTACATTCTTGATTTATAACATTTGGTATATATCATTTTTAATTAATCGTATTTTCACAAAGACCAGACGTAATTCCAAAAGCAAAGTAATAAGGGTAATTGTGCACTCACTCGTGTTGGTCCATATTATTCGTGTTTATTTCCTGGATGAATTACGAATCCGTTGATTTTCAAATACGAGAAGTGCACAACCGCCTTAACGCTATTTACTAACTTTGTGTGAAACTTTAGTTGCCCCAACTTTGTATGGCTACGTAGGTCTAGCAGGTAATATAATAATGAAATATACCTACAACAATGATTTAATATTATTGTAATCCACGTGAACTGACATACAAAATTATTAATACACGCGGCTTGAACACTCACGTGTAATTGTTGTTGACTATATGCCAACCGTTACACCGATACAATTTTGGCATTATCAAGGCAAGTGTCGTTCTTAGGACGACGACGCGGCGTTCACCGTCGTTGTCAAATAGGCACTGGCAGCCGCCGGTGAACTGGTGAACGTCGCGTCGTCGTCCTCAGAACGGCACGCGCCTTGATAATACCGAAATTGTATCGGTGAAACGGTTGGCATATTTATAGTCAACACCAATCATACGTGAGTGTTCAAGCCGCATGTAATAATAATAATTTATGGTTTAATCTCAAATTTAAAACATATTTGTGAATTAAATAGCGCTCTTCTGTTTATGCAAAAAAAATTAAAACATTACGACAAATTCTAGGCACTTTTCACCCTATATTTTCTAGTGACAACATTACAATGGTGTTCGGTACCAGCATTAATCACCCCGCGTCATCTTTCAAGCCCTTTTGTTCGTGTCCACAGACTTCATTATGTACCTAAACCACATTGTCAAGATCTCTGACCTCCCTATGCGAAGCGTAGGTGAAAGGTCGACATAAACTGGTGAACTTTAAGTATTTTTCTTGAAAGTAGAATTTCATTGTGTGGAATGGTGGCTCGGAAATTGTGGCTTAATTTTTATGGCCGAAAATAGTGCATAAGTTAGAGCTTTTGTGTGTTTCAAGTTTCAACCACAGATTCTGTGCTTTCAACTGAACAAAAGGTGAATGAATATTGTTGTCCTTGTCGACAGTTGAGCAACAAATACTCTTACATCCATAATTATGGTAACTCACAGATTTATAAAGCCATCGTGTTGACAAAATCGATTGCCAATGTGTTTGACACCCAAAATATGTTGAAATCAAAGTATCGATATCGGTAATAATAATAATATTAAAAATACTTTATTATTTTACTTTATTATACTTTATTATTACACAAAAACGTGTCATATCTGTATGGAGGCGAAAGCCTAAATAACATTAATATTCAGCATTTTCTTCCAGATAAGCATTTTCTTATTACGTAATATTAGTTAAAAATCTTTTATTTGTATATGAATTTAGAACTGTCCAGGTTTTTAAAAATAAACGATTTATAGATTTGATTTAATTTAAAAACATGGAGTGGACGCAAAAGGAAGACAGAGTCGCAATTATTGTAAAACAAATTTTCAAGCTTACGCTTTTGTTTGTCTGTCGTACCATAAAACGATTCAAGGAAGATTTAAGCTTCGAAGATTGAGATAGGAGCGGTTGGCCTCGTACGATTAGGACTCCAACAGCATCAAGGCAGTTAAGGTTAAACGTCAGACTAAACTTTGTTTTTCTTTTTTAGAAGTAAATAATTTTAAGACCTTTTGGTATGTAGAAATTGACGCCAATAGTTCAGTATGAGTGAGGTTTATAAACCATGAGTTTAAAATATAATGGACAACTAGTCATGATCTTGTCCAAACCAAGTTAAAACAGCATTTCAAGTTTTGAAAAGATCATGACTAATCGTTTATACAATTTCAAACCTCACTAATACTGAACTATTGACGTCAATGGGTGATGGATGAAATCATTAAAAGTGCCTGAATATTTTTTTGTTGATAGGAATAACCTTCCCCATACGAGGAAAAAACAAACTAAATTTTTTAGGTGGCTTTAATTACATTAAAAAATATAAAAACTTTTAAATTTTGGATATACGGAGCTATACAGCTGCATACGAATTGCGAGTAAGCAGTCGCAAAATTAAACAAAATACCATAAAAGAATAACAACACGAGAGGTTATGTTTTGGTGTCATTTTGTTACCATAGATTAATAACGGTTTTTTTATATGCAGGCAAAGGAAGTATTCGTATGCAGCAGTATAGCCCCGTATATCTAAAATTTAAAAGTTTTTATATTTTTTAATGTAATTAAAGCCAACTAAAAAATTTTGTTTTTTTTTTTCCTCTTATGGGGAAGGTTATTCCTATCAACAAAAAAATATTCAGGCACTTTTAATGATTTCATCCATCACCCATTGCCACAGACCAAAATGTTTTTTTTTTCTTTGTGAGAAAAACAAAGTTAAGTTATGCACTTTGCGCTAAGCGACTGACGTTTAACCTTAAGGCGTGAATTCAATGAAATCCCGTGTGAAAGCAAAAACTGTTTGCTTTTCAGCAGAACCACGATCAAAAGTGTGATAAATGGAGAGCTGGGACCACGGGTTTATCAAAGAAAAACAATAGATTTTCTAAATACTCGTCCCAACAAATTGAGGCCAGAGAGATGCCGGGCCTTGTTAACGTGGTACCCGAAAAAAAAACATCGCAAAATCCTATTTTCAGATGCAATAATTTTTGGTGTAGAGGAATGTTAAAAAAGAAGAAAAAAAGGAATGCCCACAATAGTATAGAAACCAGCAGACATATCCCGAGGGTCTAGCGTAGACATCACTTTTGTCATTCATGGTTTGGCTTAGAGTCTCATATTTGGGCCTTAATGTGATGTTTTTCTGTACGATAGATGTAAAAACTGGTTATGATGTGTACCAAAATACAGTCTTTACAATCATTATGGAACCTATTTCCCAAAAAATGTTCGAAAACAGGCACTGAAATTTCCAACAAGTTTCTACGCCGGATCTAGCAAGCTAAACTTTTTTTTACAGAATTGCCTTCGTCAGGCACCAAGGATGGCCCTTCTCCAGTCTTGACTTAAATACATTGGGTTACAATTTATAGGAGAAGGTCTGTTGTAAACCCAACCGGAATTTGGAATCTCTCAAAGCAGCCTTGATTAAAGCAGAGGCTGATATAGACATAAACGATATGCGTGATGCAATCGATGACCGGGCACGCAGGTTGAAAGCCTGAATTAAAAACAAGGGAGGGCATTTTGAATAATTTTCATTAAATTAGCTTTTACACTAAATACACTTTATATTCGAATATAAATTTTGCCAGTTATGGAGCTAACTTAACTTGACACTTACGATTTAAACTCTATGTATCTAAAGGGTCTAATTAAAATGGTCATGAATAACTTGCTACATAATAACAGCAACTTAGCAACTAACTATACGGTACGAACTGAACAGTAGTTGGCTCGGAATGGCCAGAATCCAGAGTCATTATATAATTTACATTTTGTATAGCTTTATCCTAACTTCTGAAAACAAGAAAGCCTCATAACTTCTTTCATATTTTAATATAAAATATAAGTTATTATTCGTCTCTGTCCATGTGAGCCAGAACTTCTATGGAGACTTGTCATACCCCTTTCGATTTCCTTAGTCAAATGGAAGTGCCCTATAGGTGTTCATGGTGATTAAACTTTTTTATGAAATTTATTATGTAAATTGAAATAACTTTTTTTCATGTAGAGTTAGAAGCCTGATTTTTTCATAGCACCATAGGGCTGTAAATTCCTGTAAGAGATATCAGTCTCAACTTGATATTTCATACGGGCATGAGCAAAAGAGTCGTGACAGACAGACAGACAGACAACAAAATTATCTTATAAGGGTTCTGGTTTTTTCATTTTGAGGTACGGGAACCTAAAAAAATCTAAAATTGCAAGCAAAATAACCCGGTACGGAAACCTAAAAAAAATCTAAAATAGCTAGCAAAATAACCCTCAGCCAAAATCTAGATACTGTTAAAACATAATAAAATATTAACATTATATCATTGCAGTATAGAAACGCAGAAATAAAAGTAAATCTGGATGTGAGGAGCTCCTCAATGATATAATGTTAATTTATATCTCCTTGCGATGGATAGATCACCAAGTGTTCAAAGAATAGAAATTTATTTCTGTCATAGTTATAATAAAATATGTTTTAGTTCTGTACATGATTCCTATTCGTCAAACGAGGAGAAAAAGTGTGTTTGATATTTCAATAATCATTTCCATCGATTGAAAGTTTTTCAATCGCGTTTCTGGTGAGCAGAAAACTAGAAAAAGATTCAAAAATGTTTCACTAACTTAAGGCATTTTTTGGAAAATTGTTTGAAAAGTGCCAATGGAAGCGCCAAAATGAAGGAAAAGCAAATAATACACCTGAAAAAGATTAGCAAGATCCTTGGCTAGACATGAAGACAATTACGGAGGAGCAAATGGTAGAGAGGCACCACGATCTACGTCCTGTGTATCACAACCTACAACCTAGAAGTGTTTTCTGTCTCATAAAAAATCCAGCTGTCAATACCTATCATTTATTTGGCACGTAACTACACGTAATGTAATATTTTCAGTTGATATAATCTATAGCCCGGGCGGCTGCTACAAGCAAATCTTTTATACAATATAACAGCACAAATCCACTTTGTAGGGACGGTTGACCATTAGTAGCTTCAAAAACACCTGGTCGGCCGCAGTTCAACTCGGCTCGTTTAGTGACATATCTATTCGAACTTTATTCTATTCTAAATGGGAATTTTACTTCGAGACCCCCTCGAAATAATTCGGAGGAGAGTAAGACGACAGCTCACAGGCAAAAAACCAGGAGGCTCACCAGGCATGGGACCGATGGATGGTGGTATATCCATATCTAATAGCCGGGCCTTATATGGAACAGACTGGTGACGGGCAGCGGTGTAACTGGTGCGAGGTTCCTGGCACCACGCTCACCAACCCGCCTGCCCAGCGTGTGTGAGTATGGGCAATTCTTCCAGGATGACCGCCGGGAGTGGCAAAGTCCTGGAAAGGCTTATGTCCAGCAGTGGACGAACTAGGCTTTGTTTTACGTTTTATGCACCCGTAGTACAGTGTTTACCCACGCGCCACACAGGCTTAGTTGAATCACAAGTGCGTGGAGCGTGACACGATGTTTTTGCGATTAAACTGTGGTATGTCACACTCCGCACACTTGTGATTTAACTAAGTCGCGTCACGCGTATATAACACTACTACGGGCGCTGGGAGTTTTAATATCTTGACCCCATATACACTTATGTTCTTAATTATCAAGAGGATTGAACAAGATTTTGTGAAAATTCTCATACCAAATATATATTGCTGGTTGCTCGTCGTTGCTCGTGCCCGTTTGATACCGACGGTGAACGCCGCGTCGTCGTTCTAAGAGCGACACTCGCCTTGAAAATTCCGAAATTATAATGAATATATGAATAAATTCAACAATAATCACACGTGTGTTAAGGAGCAGGTCAACGACCGCTAGTCGACCTTTGTTGGTACAAATATCGAATAATTGACTTTCTCTTAAGACGCTATACATACGCTATTTCCTGCATTTTTAAGTAGCATAGTTTCCATAGACAACGTCTTCGATGAGCTTAAATTTTAAATTTTGCTAATAATTATCGCTTTTGGCATAATTCAAAACTTTTGCTAAAAAAAGACGTTTTTTCTGAAAACTTTTCTACGTAAAAATAGTACATTCCTATATTTCTAGCAATTACTTGAGCAGTAAGAATTTTTTTTTCTAAAGTGGCGGCTCTTTCGCTTCATCTAACGCTTTAAATTAGTTTAGATAATAAATATTAATATTCAGTTTGTGTTAACTCCTAATAAATATGATTATTCATTCATTCATTATCCAAAATATATTAGACTTGCAAAAGATAATTTCCAAAATCAATTCTTTGTAATACATTTTTCATTATTATTCTTTATTCAAACTCGTAAGAAATGATCTATCTAATATCATTGGATCTACCTACATGCGAGTTTAACAGGATCCTTTAAAAGCAAAACGATGTTACAAAGTTATAATCGAATTAAGCACCAAAAGGGAAATTATGAAGAATTACCATACCTAAGAATTAATGATGCAAGCTTTGAACTTTACTTAAAATTTTCCGCATTTCGAAACTTTTCTGATATGTGTCTCCGTAATGGACTTCTTAAATTTAATCTTTTTTTTTAATTTTATGCATTAGTTATTCAAATAAATTCATACTTTAAGATTTTAATACCTAATACATGTTGTTATCTCTATAGTTAGTTTATTAACTATAGTTAGTTAGCTAGTTAGCAATTTATTTTAAAATGACCGATGGAACCAAAATTACACTTTTGCCGACTTTTATCTTCCTGAAACATAATGCTCTCTAGAAGTCAGCATTCCCTACATTACGATATATCAACATAAAAACTAATGCGAGGGCGCTGACTTCTAGAAAACATATTTTTCAGGAAGAAAGAAGTCGGCAAAAGTATTGTTTCGGTACCATATCCTTCATTCATTAAGAACTATTTAGAACTTTTTAGTGAATGACTGATCTTACATTTGAAGTTGGTTACTACTTGTTTGTTAAAATTTCATTTTATTTAAACTTTGTTTGATTCTAGTAATGTCTCTGAAAAGATTTCAATGGATAAAACCGGTAAACAGCGATAGTAATACTTCTCTATATGTTTTCTTACCACTCGAGCGAAGCTGCGTATTTAGCTATATCTTAACAAATTGAGAACGTCGTTTTGAACTTAAGGTTAAACGTCAGTTGCTGAGCGCAAAGTGCATAACTTAACTTTGTATTTTTTGTATAGAAGTTAAAAATTTTAAAACATTTTGGCATGTGATAATTGACGCCAATAATTAGGTTTATAAAGCATAAGTTTGAAATTTAATGCACAATTAGTCACGATCGTGTCTAAATACAGTTAAAACATCATTTAAAGTTGGTTTTGAGACGATCACGACTAATATTGTATGGCTGCCATCCGGCTCACATTAAAAAAATCAATACTACATTCACTTTCACTCCGGGGGCACCGAATGTTTAACAATCAAGGTGCACCTACAACCATAACAACATCCACAATGCTCTCTCCAAACGAAACTATCCAAACCACTTTCTGCAAAAACACTTACACCACAGACCACAGACACAACAGAAACATAAACAAAGCATTTAAAATTTAAAATATACTTTTTTAATTTTTAGGGTTCCGTACCCCAAGGGTAACCATCGAGACCCTATTACTAAGACTCCGCTGTCCGTCTGTCTGTCCGTCTGTCACCAGGCTGTATCTCATGAACCGTGATAGTAAACCAGTTGAAATTTTCATAGATGATGTATTTTTGTAGCCGCTATAACAAAAATTACTAAAAAAACAGAATAAAATAATTATTGAAGGGGGCTCCCATACAACAGACATGTTTTTTTTTTTGCAATTTTTATAGATAATGGTACTTCGTGCGTGAGTCCGACTCGTACTTGGCCGTTTTTTTATTTTGATATTAACAGATGTCAGCGGTTTTCTAACTTCAAATACCTAAATATGTCATTTAATATTTTTCTACTCGCCTGATGACGACCCCACTGAGGGGTCGAAATAAAGCGCCCAAAACCATTTAATTAAGTACTTATATTTATGTGGAATATATTAATAAATAAAAAGGCCCTTAAACGGTATTTTATAAAAATATTTTATGAACATATTGTGAACAAGAATAACAAAGTTAAGTTATGCACTTTGCGCTAAGCTTCTGACGTTTAGACTTAATGAAAAAATCTTCTAAAAAGCAATCCAGAGATTCTCTTAGCTCATTCTGAAGACGATAGCATAAATAAGATTCCGCATTATGTAAATAGCGAATCCAATATCGATTCCGAACAATGTGGTTATATTATCCGGGGCTATTAAGATAGTGAGTGTAGTTGAGGTAGGAAGTGGGTGAGGTATTTCCGGAATTCAAATATCAAAATCAACTAGTAATAGTAAATTGTTTCGGGTAAGTAAATCAAAACCTAGAAAAAATTATTGCATAACCGTCTTTGGGGTTTATTTTATTACAGTTGTTACCACACGACCGTCTAATAGAAACAGAGATGGTGGCTCTGATAAGAACCGCATCGTCATGGAGAAACGGAAGTTGGCTCTGAAAAGAGCCGTTCCACGCAGCTGGAGTTTGGAGGAGCACACGACGACATTCCACGGCGAGAGCGGCGCGCGGACGGAGCGAGGTGTTGATCCATCGGCGGTCGACCGACGCAGCAAAGAGGACGCGCGGGCGCGAGAGCTCGCTTATATATCAACACGAACCGGCATTCGGCTTACCTCGGGTGCAGATCGGTTTTCGGCATTTCGATATCTTTCATCTCTGTTCATCTATCGTCATCCTTGTCATAATATTTAGTATATAAGCTAGAACTTTTTAATAAAAATATTCATTCCATTCTCAACACTGAGTTTACTTCCTAATCCTGAACACAGTTCCTCCAAAGTGGTGACCCCGAAACAAGAACACCCAGAAGCTCTTTCCGGTTCTCAGTTAACATGACGAACGAAAACAAATCCGCTGTTGAACCAGAAGTTGAAGCCACATCAGCAGAAATAGCGAACATCTCGCTTTCCTTGAGAATTCCCCCATTCTGGCGTGATCGCCCACGCTTATGGTTCATCACATTCGAAGCAGCCACCAGCGATTTAAAAAGAGGACAACAAAGACTCGCCCAGATGGTAGTCGCGCAATTGGAGAGACAGGACATCGACCAGATCACCGATCTCCTATACAACCCGCCTGAAGTAGACTTTTATAAGGCTATCAAGGAACGTCTAATCACCATGTATGAAGAATCAGACAACACTGAATTGCAGCAACTCTTGTCGGAGATGGAGCTCGGTGGACAAAAGCCGAGTCAACTGCTCAGACGTATGCAGAGCCTAGCCAAAGACAAGTTCCCTGACAAAACCCTACGTATGATGTGGGCAAACCTATTACCACAACACGTCCGATCAGTACTCGCCATTAGTGAGACATTCAAGTCCAAGGCTGCACTCGATAAATTAGCTCTCCTCGCAGACAAGATGATGGAAAACGCACACCAAGTCTCCGTAGTCTCGCCAGCACCAGGACCATCACATCAATCAGACACACAGTTCCTGGTCAACGAATTAAGGAAGCTATCACTAGAAATAGCAGAGCTGAAGAAAAGATCATACTATAATGAGAATAACCAAGGTTACCGCCGCCAGCGCTATCAATCGCATTCAAGAAATACTTCAAGAAACTCTTCTCGTTCCCGCACCCGCTCTGACTCACCAACAACAGTTTGCTATTACCATCGACGTTTCGGAGCAAGCGCAAGACGCTGCACGACCCCGTGTACATTCATCAAGACTGAAACGGAAAACTAGACAGAACACTGGCAGCAGCGGATTCCGGTGTTCAAGACAGATCCTACCGCTTATTCATCAAAGACAAGAAGACTAACCTATCCTTTTTGATCGATACTGGCGCCAACATATCCGTCATCCCGAGGAAACCCGGACAGAAACCAAAACCACTATCATTCCAACTCTACGCCGCAAACAACACAGTCATCTCAACGTACGGCGAGAAAACATTAGAGCTAGACTTCAACTTGCGGCGTCCGTACAAATGGAAATTCATCGTCGCCGATGTGTCAAAACCAATCCTTGGCGCAGATTTCCTCAACCATCACGCGCTGATTGTCGACATGAAAAATCGAAGACTAATCGACGGCCGTACAAGCCTCGCAGTCAACGCACCAATTCAAGCTACAAACATGCCGACAATCCGCAGCATCGACTTCGACAAATCATTTCACGAAATACTGGCAGAGTACCCTGGCATCACACGACTAACCTCAATGAAGCTGAGCCCGTCACACAACGTCGAGCACTTTATTGAAACCACGGGGCAACCAGTACATTGCCGTGCTCGTCCAATACCTCCACATCGTTACCAACACGTTAAGAAGGAGTTTGAAAACATGATCCAGCAGGGCTTATGCCGTCCAAGCAAAAGCCCATGGTCATCACCTCTGCACGTCGTACCTAAAAAGAACGGCGATCTTCGAGTCTGCGGCGACTACAGAAAACTCAATTCTATCACCAAGGCCGACCGCTACCCAATACCACGCATCAAGGACTTCACTCACATGCTCTCAGGGATGACCATATTCTCCACCATTGACCTGAACAGAGCCTACCAGCAACTGATGATAAGAGAAGAAGATATAGAGAAGACTGCTATCATAACGCCGTTTGGCCTCTTCGAATTCCCGCGCATGTGCCCAGGCCTTAAGAATTGTGGTCAAACATTCCAAAGATTCATTCATGAAGTGCTGCGAGGGCTAGACTACGCTTTCCCATTTATCGATGACATACTCTGTGCTTCAGCTGACGAAGAGGAGCACCGACGTCACCTGCACACAATCCTAGGAAGACTCGAAAAATACGGCATCACCATCAATCCCGCTAAATGTGTCTTGGGGCAGCGAGAAGTCACGTTCCTCGGTCACATCATATCCAAAGACGGAATCAAACCACCTGAAGAGAAAGTCCGAGCAATCACCGACTACCCAAAACCAACAACAATCGAAGAACTCCGACGTTTTCTCGGCGTGCTCAACTTTTACCGAGACCATATTCCCAACGCCGCTACGATACAAGCACCGCTAAACAGTTATCTCCACCACGTAAAAAAAAGAGACAAAACAATAATAGAGTGGAACGACGAAGCTACGCGTGCATTCGAGATCTGTAAAGAAAGCATAAAAAACGCAACTTTACTAGATCACCCAGACCATCGCGCACCAATCGCGCTATTCTGCGATGCATCGGACTTAGCCGCCGGCGCCGCCCTACAACAATACATCAACGGGTCATGGAAACCCCTCGGATACTTTTCGAAGAAGTTCTCAGACACTCAACGCCGATACAGTACATTCGACCGGGAGCTGCTTGCGATATACATGTCTGTAAAACATTTCCGCAAGATGTTCGAAGGAAGAGAACTTATCATATTCACAGACCACAAACCCCTCACATATGCAATAACGAAGCCACCATCGGATAACGACACGCCCCGGCGCACGCGACAACTACTATTCATCAGCGAGTTTACAACAGACTTACGACACGTCAGCGGAAAAAGCAACGTAGTCGCCGACGCACTTTCACGCATCGAAACAATATCCTGCCCAACAATCGATTACTCGAACATCGCAGAGGCGCAAGAAAGAGATAGCAACATTTCGAACCTACTGCAACAAAGTAACATATCACTCAAGAAAGTTACTATTCCAAATACGAACATCGACATCTACTGTGAAACATCTACGTCACACTTACGTCCGTACATACCCGAAGAATATCGTCGAATCGCATTTGACATCGTGCATAACATCAGCCACCCCGGCATACGAACATCACGCAAGCTCATCTCGCAGAAATACTTCTGGCCTAATATGCAAGTCGACATCGGAAAATGGGCGAAAACATGCATAGATTGCCAGAGAAGCAAAATACATCGACACACAACAAGCAGAATTTCGTCATACCCGCCATCCGACCGATTCGAGCACATCCACGTCGACATAGTCGGACCTCTTCCCATAACGACTCACGGATATCGATATTTGGTCACGATTATTGACAGACGCACGAGTTGGCCCGAAGCAATACCTACGTGTGAAATAACAGCTGAAACGGTCGCAAGATGTATTTACGAAAATTGGATAACCCGTTTTGGCTGCCCGCTTACACTAACGAGCGACCAAGGAAGACAGTTCGAGAGTAATTTATTCGCCAACCTGCTCAAGATATTGGGTATTCAGAGGACGCGAAGTAGCCCTTTTCACCCGGAGTCAAATGGAAAAATTGAACGCTGGCACCGTACACTCAAATCAGCAATAAAGGCGAAAATCGCAGAGAAAACTACATCGTGGCTCGAGGTGCTACCTACTGTTATGATGGGACTCCGCGCGGCACTACGCACCGAAAACGGCGTAAGCGCCGCCGAGCTTACATACGGATGCAATCTACGGCTACCCGGCGATTTCTTCACTTCAAACAATGTATCGATACCGCCGTCGGAGGAATATACCTACGTTGAAAGAATACGTGAAGCGATCGAGTCCGTCAAACCTTGCGAAAAAACAACGAGCAACAAGAAAATCTTTGTACATCGAGACCTTCAAACATGCAGTCACGTCTTTGTCAGAGTCGACGCAGTTCGCAAGTCACTGCAACCCCCCTATACCGGACCTTACCGAGTTGTAAAACGGACCGACAAAGTTTTCACATTACAATTACCTGGACGGCAAGCCAACATATCAATCGACAGACTCAAGCCGGCGTACCTACTTACAGAAGATGAAACCTTACCTTCGGCGACGACTAATACTACCATACCTTCCCAGCAAATTACCAGCCAGGATCACCAGGTTACCAAAACCAATACCGTTTTACCTGCCAGCAACGTGACAACGCGACCAGCCTTAACACATACACGCGCAGGCCGCGCCATCAAGAAGCCGGTACGTTTCACTTGAAGGGGAGCACTGTTACCACACGACCGTCTAATAGAAACAGAGATGGTGGCTCTGATAAGAACCGCATCGTCATGGAGAAACGGAAGTTGGCTCTGAAAAGAGCCGTTCCACGCAGCTGGAGTTTGGAGGAGCACACGACGACATTCCACGGCGAGAGCGGCGCGCGGACGGAGCGAGGTGTTGATCCATCGGCGGTCGACGCAGCAAAGAGGACGCGCGGGCGCGAGAGCTCGCTTATATATCAACACGAACCGGCATTCGGCTTACCTCGGGTGCAGATCGGTTTTCGGCATTTCGATATCTTTCATCTCTGTTCATCTATCGTCATCCTTGTCATAATATTTAGTATATAAGCTAGAACTTTTTAATAAAAATATTCATTCCATTCTCAACACTGAGTTTACTTCCTAATCCTGAACACAGTTCCTCCAAACAGTCAAAATCTGCGGGCACCGCAGGGTCCCGGCCATGGGGTGGTCTTTGGCCCCCAAGGCCCCCACCAAGATGAGCCAAAAGAAGCAGGGAACTACGTGCCTTTTCTCAAAGCATTTCATCGTATTTTCAGACCCTCATAGCTTAGGTCTAAATAATTTATTTATTTATTTAGTTTATTCAGGAAATTAACAGCGATATAATATACTCTAAACAATATTTCAAAACTTAAATATAACAAATTTCCCCAACTGTAAAAAATAATAATCAAAACTTAACTAATTCGTTAGTTCGAATTTAGACTACTCTTATATTTAAACATTTAAAGAAAATAAAGCAACTTAACCAAGTACCTAACGTAATCTTATAGTTTAATTTGCTCATTTGTTCGACAAGATGTTTGTGTTGTGTGGAGTTAATGTAAGATGAGTATGTATGAGAGAGTATGTGTTTGTGTAAGTGAGGGGAATGTAAAAGAATGTAAAAAGGGGAGGGTGTTTAGCAAAATCATAATTATTATTATAATTACGGTTATTCATTAGGGCAATATATTTCGTTCATTATTTTATTTCGAAATGAAGTTCTGGAGTTTCCATCAATTTTAAAGAATTTTTTATTGTATTCGTTAGCTAGACGAATGAGAGGAGATGATTGGGCATAGTTTGTGCGAACATTGGGTACATAATAAAAGAGTCTAGCAGAGTGCCGGGTGCGAAATGAGGGGGCTCTAAAGGGAAAGTTAGATACCATGCTCATGCTGTTAATACGACCAGTAACAATGTCATATAGTAAGGACATATCAAGCAAAAGCCGGCGATCCTCGAGCGAAGGAATGCGATGGTGTAGACAAGAATCTTTGTATTTCATTTTTAGTAATCTAGCTTTAAAATTTAGATGTCTTAAAAAAATCTCCGGTATTTTTTCAATACGCTGTTTATAAGTTATATAATGTGGTTACCATACAGAAGACCCGAACTCCAATAAACTTCGAACATAAGCAAAATACACCACCTTAAGACAAGAAAGGTCCCTAAATTCACCACATACCCGCATTACGAAACCTAAACTTTTATATGCCCTGCTCACAACTGCATCAATGTGGTGCTCGAATGTTAATTTTGAATCAAGGCTCACACCCAGGTCTTTGACCACATCTACTCGCTGTATGGGATTACCGCTAATATTATAAGCATGTATGACAGGATTACGCTTCCTGGAAAAACTTATTTGGACACATTTAGCAACGTTAACTTTTATCCGATTTTTACTGTAATAAATACCAAGTCGGTCCAGATCAGCTTGTAGTAATTCGCAATCAGCTTCATTATTAATATCCAAGTATATTTTCTTATCATTCGCATACAGCAAGTAGTTGGAGTCGAGAAATACACTATAAATATCATAGATATAAGCACAATAAAATAATGGACACAAGTGAGAGCCCTGAGGAACACCGGAGGGAACTGCTTGTCTCCTATTTGAAATATAAAAAGTCACCCAGCGATGAAGATCGCCTTGTATTCCAAGTTTTTCAAGCTTTCGTAGCAGAATGACGTGGTCCACGCGGTCAAAAGCCTTTTCAAAATCCGTGTAGACCACGTCAATCTGCCGGCCAGACTCCATTTTCTGAAGGACAAAGGATACCAGCTCAACCAAATTCGTTGTAGTCGATCGTCCCTTAAGAAAACCATGTTGTTCAGAAGGTATGCCTTTTGAAATTGTTGGGTATAATCTGTTATATACTATTTTTTCAAATAACTTGGCAAGTACATTTAGTATAGATATAGGGCGATAGTTAGGCACTTTTGTTTTAGGACCATTCTTGTGAATAGGTACTATAATGTGCATCTTTCCATTTACATGGAAATTTACCCTCAGAAAGAGAACGGTTAAAAAGTATACTTAATGGCACACTGAGAGCACCGCCACATTTCACAATAAAGAAAGCAGGGAGACCATCACTGCCAGCTCCACCATTAGGATCTATTTTTGAGATTTGTGCTGATATTTCATTCGGAGTGACTTCTATAGAATGTATTATGTCCCCATCATCACAGTATGGAGGAGCAAGTACGTCATCATCATAGTTTTGAGCAGACTCAACAAAAACGCTATGGCAGAAGGAATTGAATCCTTCAGAAATATCTTTTCCCGCTCTGAGAGTGTTTCCGTTGTATTCCAAAGAACTTGGATAGCCTGATCCACCTCGACGAGCCTTAATGAAACTCCATAGGTATTTTGGATTTTCTTTGATATAACTCTGAACAGAGCGTATATAACGTTCGTAACATTCTTGCTGAAGGTCATGCTGCCTACGCCTAAGAAGTGAGAATTCGTCGTAATCAGAAGGATTATGAAATTGTTTCCAGTTTTTGTGCGCTTTATTTTTTTCACGAATCACTTTAATCAGAGCCGGAGAAAACCAGGGGGGGAAGGGATTGCGTTGATTTCTGGTGTCAAGGGGGACAAATTTTTCTATGGCTGAATTTAATATGTCGTAAAATTTTTCTACTGCTTCATCGATAGAACCTTGGTTTAGCATATGAGTCCAGTCAGAATTTGAAATAAGGGCACGTATGCTCTCGTAATCACCTTTTCTAAACCTACGCCTAGGATGATTGGCTTCCCTTAGAGGAGTGGTTAAAATTTCATTAACCGTTATCTCTAAAGAAGGGTGCGCGACATCTTCCTTGACTAAAGGACTCAAACAGCGATTCAACTCCAGACCGAAATTGCCAAAGATAAGGTCTAAAACATTATTAGATAAATTGGGAATGAAATTATATTGTTCAAAGCCTAATGAGCCAAACTCATCCACGAGTCTCACTCCTAGATCATAAACGGCAGCAGACCCTCGGTGAACATGAAAGGCAGAGTTAGGTGAACTTTTATCCCAACGAATTTCTGGTAAGTTGAAGTCCCCGGTGATTAAAAAGTGGTCTTTAGGGTGCGGGTGCCTTACAGTGGTAATTGATGTAATTATTTTATCGAGGCTATCAGGAAGCAGACCGCCAGGAGATGCATAAGAGACACATATATGCAAGTCTCGGGAAGAATGCTGACCGCCCTGTCTGATCGACTTGGCTGGTCTGGTACCCAGAGACACTCAGCGGGAGCACGGCCCCAGTTGGAGCCATAATACCAATGAGTTCGCAAGATAAGATATAGTTAGCAAAGCTATGAAATACGTTAAGTTTTATTTGTCTTGCTTTTGTAATTAAGATTTTATTAATACCTAAAATACAATTTTGTCACTTACTGACTGACTCACTCTAGGGTATTTCCTGAAGTTCCAGAAAGCTGAAATTTGGTATTCAGGCTAGAATCAGCATACAAACAGCAAAAACAATAAGAAATTATTAACTTTCACCCTCCAAACTCTCATAAAGGCGGATCCGGTTCTGTATTTAAAACAATTTCTATTCCAGACTTCCACAAGTCCTAAAAAGCTAAAATTTGGTATGCAGGCTAGGATTAGCACAAAGACAACAAAAAAATCAAGAAATCTTTAACTTTCACCCTCCAACCCCTCAAAAACGGGGGTCCAGATTTTGTATTATATAACAATTTATCTTCCAAATTAAATAGATAGAAATAGGTATGAAGCTGAAATTTGGTACGCAGGCTAGAACAAGCACAGAGATCTGATTAAATCAAGAAATCTGTAACTTTCACCCTCCAACCAACATCTCTAAAAGGGGGGTCCGGGTTCTGTATTATATAACAATTTCCTCTTCCCAAAACAGAGTTTGCCAAAAGATTCCTTTTTTATCTCGGTCCATTGTTATATAATAAAATTAATTTTCACTTACCCATCCACGGATTACCCCATTTCAAATGCACAAAAAGTATACTTTCTTTTCTTCTGTGCAAATCCTATAATGACACTGAAGATTTCATAACTTCACGAAACACTCACCCTAATTTATAAACTTCTATAAAATATCTCATCATGCTTTTATAATTTCACACTATCTTTCACACACACACTATCACTCATACTCATCTCACGCAAATTCGCAATACACACACTCCCTCCCTAGTAGTAAATATAAACTGATCCCAAGACCAAAGTCGTAGGGCTAGGGATACGCATATCACTAACACATCCTCACACAATAACACACCCTTACAATCACACACGCACACACCCTACCACCCTGACACTCACTCCTTTCGTTTTTGTTTAAATTTATTTTAATTTTCAAGTTACTTCAACTTTATAATCTAACTGCTCCTAACCCAAGGAGAAGGGCGCTGTTACTCCTTACGTACAGGCCTAAAAACCTAGCTAGGAAACAGCAACACCTTTGTTATGGTACCACATTGTTATAGACTAAGCATAAAGATGTACATATCCTTCATCTTGTACCCTCTTACGATAAATAAATGAATTTGAATTTGAATTTCTATTCCTAACTTCCAAAAGCACCAATGTGTCACGTTGTTATAAAGCAACAACGCGATACATTGGTACGGTATCCAAGCGGTCAAACTAACCTGCTTACCAAATTTAGGCTTTCTAGCACTTTTGGAAAAGAAATTGTTATATAATAAAGAACATGGACCTTCCTTTTTGAGAGGTTGGTTGGAGTGTGAAAGTAACAGATTTCTTGATTTTTATTGGGTCTAAATCCTAAGCCTGCATAGATGATGCGCTTTAGAAGAGATGTATATGACATCATAAGTGGTGATGCAGCAATAACTCTAATCGACCATTGGGTCGTGATGAGCCAAAACCAACGAAAGTTTTTTACTTCCGAATCACTCCAAAGAAATCGGTGGTCATGTTTGAAGCGAAAACAGGCCACGTTGCGACTATTGAATTAGAGGATTATAGGACGTCACGGGCAAAAGCTAGTGCTACTATAAGATTTGAAAAAGATTGATACCGGAAGAAAAGTTTTTTATTTAAGACCTATGTACGTCAGCAAATATAAGCCAAGTTTATACTTCATAAGGTAAGGAAGGTTATACTTCATAGCTCCGTGACCGCTAACGATTGCGGAACGTCGTTCTGAGCCGCAAACCAGCGATTTTAAACTCTTTGGCACCCTATTTTATAAAGTTAACTCGTATTTTTTTCCTGTGTTTTGAACTGAGCATTATTTTTTAAAGAATTAATAAATTAAGCTTAAACAGTCTAATAAATTAATCTTTCTGTGGTCTAGTGATTCGAGCACTCGAACATTAATCTGGAGGTCGCGGAGTCAAATGCTGTAAGAGCACATTTGAGTTCAATCTGTTTATTTCGGAAGGCATTAAATTGTAGGTCCATATTTTGTACTCTAAGTAAGGCGATAGCGCTCACAACCTATTATCATAATGGCTGAAATGTCAGTAAACAAATTAACAATTAATTTGTTAATCAGTTTATATTTTAGTATAATTTTGATTTTTATATTTGTTATATTTTAATCGTGTTGCGAATTGTTTTTTTGTGATGGTTTATAATTTATATATGAATCAGTATAATTTTAGCTGTATTAGCTTTTTATTTGTAGTTTTAACAATTAAATGATAATAATAAAAAATAAAAATAATTAATAAATAAAAATCAGACAGCACTGACAGACTCGACCAACTGACCCAATCAGCAAGTACTCCCCTCCAAACTGTTTAATTTTTTTTATTTTACCATCTTTTTTTTATTTTTTTTTAATATAGATACTTCCTATCATAACCTTTTCAGACTGAATCAACTTTTTTTCATATATATTTTTTATCATTTTCTACCTGTCAACCACGCGACTGATAACGGCCTCACTGATGAGGCCGAAATATATCGAAAATATGAAGTTTATTTTTTATAATTTATAAAAATAAATAAATTATAATAATAATCATGCTGAGACGGTAATCGTCGGTGAAATATGTGTGTTTAAATGTGGCCTTTGACTTGAATTTCACATTTAATAAATTATATATTTTAATAAACATCTTCGAATGCATACAATTAATTAATAAATACCATGTCGCCGTAATGCACCCATTTCTGTAATGTATGCAAAATTAGCGCTTCATTTCAGAATCTGAGCCTTTGCCAAAACCCTCAGGCAGTTCCGAGATGACTTATATCTGTTCCTGAAACTACAGGTCGAATATAGGCACCGTATTTTCACAGACTAAATTTGATCAGCTCATTTTTATAAGCGCGAGTTGAGGTATACAAGTTGTATACCTAAGAATTATTTGAAACTGTGGGAATGTTTTATCAAAAGGTGACGGTAGTTGTACGTAAAAAAATCGAGACAATACCAGAGCGCCGATTCGGAATTTCTACAACCCGATAGCCAAAGTTTTGCGTCGTAAATCAGAGGAAATGTATTTGACGGTGAAATATCCGTGGAAATGATAGTATTTGAACCGGGAAGGTCATTTTTTCCCGGGAATCGTGTGGGGACAATAGCGTGTCTGTTTCTCTATGGCTTTTTTGTGGACTGTTAGAAGCATGTGCTTTTGTAGAGTAGCATAAAAATATCCTGTGTGAAATCATTATCTAAAACGGTTTGAATTATTATAAAAATATCGAAATAAAATGTAATCCAGAACTTGGCAAATTATTTCACAATAAAGGCGAGATTTCAATGGTTTTCGAAAGAATAATTTAGTGACTAAATTGATTATTTTTAGAGTTGAATTGCAAGTTATCGATTATTTCCTCCAAAAATCTATTTACATTTAAAATCTTTTTCCACAAATCGTATTTTGAAAATAATATTCAAGTATATTTGTTTTGCCGCTATACCGCGATAAGGAATTAAGTTAAGTTTATGTGTCATCATTGGCTTGAATTAGTAGTTACCATATTTTCCAAGTTTAAAATTTCAAGTTTTAAATAATTCTAGAGTAGTTAGGAGTGGTCAGCGACTTTTTTTTGTATCATCCATCCATCAGCCCGTATTCGTTCACTGCTGGACATAGGCCTCCCCAATATTACGCCACTCTTGGCGGTCCTCAGTCATCCTCATCCAGCCGCCATCCGCAACGTCCTTCAGATCGTCAGTCTAGCGGGTACGAGAGCGGCCTACGCTGCGCTTTGCTGTACGTGGTCTCCATTCCAATGCCTTACGGCCCCAACGGTTATCACGTCGGCGACAAATATGGTCAGTCCACTGCCACTTCAACTTACTGATTCGGCAGACTATGTCGGTCACCTTCGATCTTTGACGGATATCTTCGTTTCAGATTTTATCCATCAGATCTTGGGATTTTTTTACATATTTGGTATTAAATGGTTATTTTGTCGTAGCAGCAAAACTTGTGTTGAGATTTTCTTATATACAGAGCTCATAGATTTATTATTCTAAGACAGAGCTTTAGACTTTTGTGTCAAAAGTGACCTGAGTAATTTGTGTAAATAGTGCGCTGCATGCCCGGTTATTCTGGAGAAACACTCGAAGCAAAATTACTTAAATTCTATCTAAAAAATCGACAGAATGAACAGGTTTTCACGGTCGAGAAGGCTAGTTATTTCGACAGACTCAGAATTACCCACCTGTTTCAAGAGCTTTGCACGTTTGGATTAGGGTGACCAAGAATAGGACAAGATGTTTTCATCTGTTAAATTAATCCGGGCCACGATCTGGGCTGCGATCTACTTTTTACTATTGTTCTAGTGATAATGAGAATTTATAGGGTCAAACACTATAACTATTCAAAAAAAAAGTTTTTTTTTAATCCTCTGCTCTCTTATATACACTGGATTTTTAGTCTTAGAAAAGCCAAAAACTATAGATAATTGTGTCGATTCAGTGTAACACGTTTTAACTTATTTGATATGACTAAACTTAATGTAAGCGTTCTGTCTTTTTCTTTCTTTATCGAAAATACAAGGACAGAACGCATACATTAATTAAGTTTAGTCCTGTCAAATAAGTTAAAAACGGAACCCTTGTACGATTACTTTGTTGTGTTTGTCTGTCTGTCTGTCTGTCCAGACCATAATATGTTCTGTGGTCAAGACCCCTTTTCTCGGGCCCCGTAAGAGATACCAAGTTAAAACTGATACCTCCTAATAGAAGTAATGTGAAAAAAATCATCCATCTAAGTCAACGCGAAAAAAAGTTATTGCACTTTACATAATCAATTTCATAAAAATTTGGTACCCAGCAAAACCATGAAAAAATATTCCAGATAGTTGACTTAGAAACTTGAAATTTCGTTAACACTTCGGTTTTATAGCACACACATAGGAAAAATCGGAAAATTACAAATATTTTATAATTTAGGATGTTATCTAGGTCCAATATAATTAGACCCATTAGATACATAGAGTTTAATAGATCATAAGTGTCAAGTTACATTGGTTCTTTATAAATGCAAGTGGAATTATTTACCATAATGTTTTTAGGGTTTCGTACTCGTATTGTGTGGCGGTACGGCACCCTTTATGCGCAATTCCGACTCGCACTTGGCCGTTTTTTTTTCTTATAGGTCTGAAAGTCTTACATTTGTACTATGTGTCCTATGTAACTTTTCTATGGAACAGCAGATTTTTTTTGGCTATTTCAGATTTAGAACCACAGTAAAGATGAACAACTACAACCCCTGGTCTTCGGCTTTCCAGCAACAAAAATTTCCAGCAACAAAAATCCGAAATTAATAATTGGGGATATTTCTGAAATAACAGTTACTGGCCAAGGCCAAAAAGCAAATGAGTGTCCGCTATATTTCGCTGTGAAATGGCAACACTACGATTAGCCGGTGTGGTCGCTAACTGTAATATTTATAGGTGAAATTACCGCTTTAATGGACACAAGCTACTAAGGATAAATTGAATCCTAAACCGCCACCATGAATACTCGAATTAATGTCAACAACAAAAAAATGCAGATGTGCAAAAATTAATTTGCTCTAAAATAAAATATAAGACTGAAGCTGAAATGAAAATTTTTATATGTTGTATTTTACATGAATATAAACAGTGGAGTCGTCATCAGGCAAATGGAAAAATATTATATGACATATACAACGTGTAACAGAAAGGTGTAACCATATTATTCAGTTAATGGTATAGAACAACTTTTACTTTGAAACAAAACCTGTATCTCGAAAAAAAAATTTTACTGTTTCATAGAAAAATGCAATGCCGCTCGGCCGAAATCCAATCATTTGTTTACGTTGCTCAGAGCTAATGCCTGGAGTCATGTAATAGTAGTTTATGCTACTAGGGCGAAAAGGAATAAATTACGAGGACGATTTAAAACACGAGCGTAGCGAGTGTTTTAAACGTAACCGAGTAATTTATTGCTTTTACGCCAGTGTATCATACTACGTTTTTCAATGCATAGTGTGAGGAAATGAAAATAAATATAATCTTGTGAACTTTAAATTGTAGTTGGCTCAAAAGGACTGTATCCAGAGCCGTTAAACAGTGGAAAAACAAGTATAACATCTATGGTACACAGGAAAGGCTGCAGGTTAGCCAACCATTATAAATAAAAAAAAAATAATAATAATAAAGCCCTAGGGCAAAATAATCGACTTTTTGTTCGGTTTTGATGCATAAAAAGTGGGCCTTTACGAGCACATGCATTGAAAAATATTTTTATTAAGATCTTCCCTTGAATATGAAGTGAAAACCGGTTGGGAGTTAATATAAATAAAGTGAAACTACAAGTAGAAGTGTTTTAATTCAAGATGTGTTTCAGGTTTCACCAAGTGCCGACAATCGCAATTATAAACTTTTGAATACATAAAATTTGTGATAAATGACTTCTTGGACTTCTGCAGGAGGTATCAGTTTCAACTTGATATCTCATACGGGGGCCGAGCAAAAGGGTCTTGACAGACAGACAGACAGATAGACGGACAACAAAGTGATCACATATGGATTTTGATTTTTTCATTTTGAGGTAAGGAACCCCAAAAATACCTGACGATACAAAACTCACAGTGACATTTCATAATTAGTGAGAAAAAGAGAAAATATTTTTTTAATTTCCGAAGTTATATTTCTTTTAGAAAGTTGTTGAGTATGATCAGTAATTTATTTACTATCATGTACCTTGATGCCCTTTGTATAAAATTCTAGATTCAATCTCATGTACCTATGAAATTGCTGAATTTTTTTCTGATTTCTGAGTACATAATTCCTGTAATTCAATAGCTATTTCAATGATTTGTTTTTTGTTTGAAAGTTGATTTCAAGGTTTTATATTTACGTATTAAATTTTCACTTTCAGTTTGATTATAAAAAATAAATCTGCAAAAACTGTTCGTTTTAAATGCCATCCATTTCCATGATAAGATTCGTAATAATTTTTTATATTTCAAAA
Organism: Ypsolopha sequella; assembly: GCA_934047225.1. NCBI lineage: Eukaryota > Metazoa > Arthropoda > Insecta > Lepidoptera > Ypsolophidae > Ypsolopha > Ypsolopha sequella. The sequence goes on from OW203987.1 coordinate 29,883,505, forward strand.
ATTAAATTAATGTTGCTGTTAGCTTAATGTTGTCTCATTCATGTACAAAAGAAATTACGTAACTTGGATTTGTCATTCCTAAAAAAACATGCAAAAATGTCAGTACTGAAAATTGGGTTTCCTTTAAATTTTCTATGAAAAACGGCAATTTCATATTAAAAACCTAATATTTAGATAAAGATAAAGATAAAGATAAAGAATCATTTATTTAAATGCCACAACACACACGAAACAAAACACATTTTAAATACAACTTTTTAACTAAAAATAAAATTGACAAATACCACACTGATACATATAAACATGGAACGTCATGTGTCGTGGCAATAAAAAGGACCCCAACTCAGCATATGCTACGGGTGTTACCAGTAACATCCCGCAACGCTGTTATACTGCTAGGGCCTGCAGTTATATATCAAGCACAGAAACAGTACACGGCATCCGAATAAAATAGAAGTACGTATATAAATATAAATATTTATTTATGTCATATATATAATTAAAAATAAATATTCACATAGTATAAACTATTTAAATATAAAGTATTGTGAGTGGATAAATAAAAAGGCAAAATTTTGGCTTAAAACAAATAGAAATAATTGAAAATATAATTATTGAATGATATTGTTTATCTTGCAATTGAAATGAGTTAATTTATAAAGACGATGTGTATAAAGAAAGAAACGTGAGTTTTCTGTCTGAAACTTTAGGTTGGCGATTATCATTGCAAAGAGAGAAGATATTTTTTAAATTTTAATTTAAAGTTGTTCTTATACTTCAAAGTACGTAAAGGGGGTGGAATATTATTCCAACACTTGGACGCCGAATATCTAAAGCTACCTCTGAATGCAGCAGATTTATGTGACGGACACAAAATAGAACCTACCCTAGTACTACGCATACTGTATGAAGAGGCAGACCATTTCAATTTGTCAAATAAGTACTTTGGAGAACCTGTTTTAACAACTCCAAACAGAAGGCAGGCGAGATGATACTGCAGTCTACCTTTCATATTTAGTATGTTGGCGTTGTTAAGGAATGGAGTTACGTGGGATCGTGGAGGTATATGAAAGCAAAAACGAGCACAGGCATTTTGAACCCGCTGGATGAGGCGCATCGTCTTGGCATAGAGACAAGGGCCGAAAACGGCAATGCAGTAGTTAAGTTTTGACAGGATGAGCGCCTCACAAAGCCTAACTCGTAATTCTTCTTTGAGAAAGTCACGTATGCGATAGACAACACTAAGGCGGTAAAAACAGTTTCTTGCTAGCTCAGCAACGTGAGTTTCAAAGCGTAGTTCTTCGTCGATTTAGACATAATTTATACGACTGCGCTTCGTAGACCTTCTATCTTCGGTAGGGTCTTATCTCGGGAGAGACCCATTATCATGATTATGATAATTACTATATGAGTTTGCAATTTCATGATAATAAAATGCAACATTAACAAGGATAGATAACAAACATAAATATAGTCACCACATAATTCTCCAGATAGCCGTTCATAAATTAACACTTTTGTAAGGTTCCAACACCGACAGCAGGATAGCGTATACAATTTTCAACGCGTGTGACAGAGGTGACATTAGAACCTATGTCGTGACCCCTAATATATGAACGCGCCCCTGAAGAGGTATCAAAGATATTTCCGAGTATGGATTCTCAAACCTTCTTTATACCGATGATTTTTACGTCCCAAAATGTGCTTCTTTAGACGTGCTTCATTCAAAGATTTCAAAGGTAAAGATAAGCCCTTGCCGTACAAAAATAGCACCAATATGTTTAAACGTTTAAATGGGTGACGCTCACACATTTGGAATCGGATGAGCATCTGAACACAGTGATAGTTGGACGCCTTAAGTGCACTTAAAGTTAATCATTTTAACAACTTTAGTAGTCTGATCAGTTTGCTGACCGCAGGTAGACAGATTGCGCACTCGTAAGAGTGCGCGCGTCGGCATTATGTTAACGCACGCATTAAAAAACAATGCAATAGATTTTAGGTACCAGGGCTCATCTAAACTTTTGAAATCTTTGGCTTCAGGCACAAATACACGCTTTTTATCACGCTCAGCAAGTGGTAGTATACAAATACTACTATGCACATAAATTCCTTAGAGCATGCTCGACTGGCAGACAGCATTCGAACTGATAGATTGTTCAAGATTCACAGCTAGTGTCATATCGACTGAACTATCGCTGCTTATTTTCTTTGTTAGTTGAGTTTTTCGAAATGCTGTAATTTCCCTTTTTGGGGTTCCGTACCCAAAAAGTGCCAAATGGAACCCTATTACTAAGTTGCCACTGTCTCTCTATCCATCTGTCTCTGTCTGTCTGTCCTGTTATAGGTAGAAAGTACAATTTTTCACAGAATACGTTTTACTATAGCCTCTATCACCTAAATCTTCAAATGTGATCATTTGTTAATGTTGTCATATCCCCCCCCCCACCCTTATCTCCAAAACAAAAACGAAACAAATCTTTTCCAAAAATTAAAATTTGAAAAAAATCTTGCTAATAGGTGATTAGGATTACGTAAAAACTACATGAAAAAATATAGCAGTAATGATATTAGGGTTCCGTATTCAGCGGAAGCCGCGAATTGTTTGTCCGGCGCTAAAATTTTAGCGGCTTGTTTGTTTGACATCTACGAGTAACATTGTTATAATTTACCATGTTTTAGGGTTCCGTACCCGTATTGTGTATAGTGGTACGTAATCCTTTGTACACGAGTCCGACTCACACTTGCCCGGTTTTCGAGTTTCTATGGTAACGCTGTTGCACGTATATACATTAGACATACTAACCGTGAATTTATAGCATAGACGTTGCAGCTTAAAATTTGGAACGGAACTCGACTAATTTAGTGTGACTTATGCCTTATGCTTTGCATTCGTATAAAGGCGTAGCGTATTGAAAGTTTTGAACACTCATTTGTTAATATACCGGGTGTTAATGCGGACAGACATCCTTAAATGAAACCATTTTATCTAGTGATTATACTGAACAATTTTCTCAACCTCAAAAAAACAACGGCACAGTTAAAAACAAAAACCGGCCAAGTGAGAGTCGAACTCGCGCACAAAGAGTTCCGCACCACCACATAATACAGGTACGGAACCCTAAAAACATAGTAAATAATTCCACATGATCCATTAAACTCTAAGTATCTAAAGGGTCTAATTATGTTGGACCAATATATTTTCATAAATCATAAAATATTTGTAATTTTCAGATTTTTTCCCATGTGTATGTGTACAAAACCTACATTTAAACGAAATATCAAGTTTCTAAGTCAACTATGGGAATAAATTCCTAAATAATGAAATGTTGTAATTTTCAGATTTTTTCCTGTGTGGGTACTATAAGGCCTATATCCACACGTCCCAAAGTTATGGGACATGAAGGGAAAGTACCTTAAATATCGTAGATAGGGTATTTTGCTGATAGAAGATTTTATGTTATTTTTATAAGTTAGTAATTCTGCATTCAAAGATTTTCTAGATATTACTTGCCTCGTCTGGGAATCGAACCGACTTAAATGTAAAAAAAACACCCCTACTTTTTGTAAGTGAATTAAGACTAAACAGATATCCGAAAAGCAAATTTCAAATTTAAGAACAACAAGCAAGCGCTTGCATAGACTGTTCCATTTTCAAATTTAAGAACAACATTTAAAAATTTGTCTTCTTTTTAAAATATCTTAAAACGTATGCATTCAAACAAACACTCTCAAAAATTGTTACATTTTCAAATTTAACAGCAACATTATTTTTGTTTTAAATTTGCCTTCTGTCTAGCTTACAGAGGACGTATTGAAATACCTGTGCAGCTCTCGGGCTGTAGTAATTTTAGTGGGATTTCTAGGCACTACACTTGATGGAGAACAAAGTCTTTTGTAATTTAAAAGATATTTTTAATAAGCACCAGTACTAGATGTCACCAACACACAAATCAGAAGAAGGAAGTACAGTTTTTGTTGCCACAATAATAAAATTATAAATGTTTGTTGGGGTTGCCAACATGCTGCGGCCCCAGAAAGAAAACATTGAAAACAATAATTTGAAGACAACAAATGTTTTTGACTTTTAACAAACTAAGCCAAGACTTAACTATATTATTGACATATGACATGATGTGTGAAACTAATATTAGTAAATATACAATTTGTTAAGTAATAACCAAAATTTTATTACGCTCAGTAATTGAAAACTTAATTAAATTGAGCTAAATACAAAATAGAAGCAACATTGGCTGCTTACAATTTTTATGAGTAAGTTTATTACAGGAAAACTTAATTAAATTAAGCTTAATACAAACAAAAGCACATTGGCGGCTTAGTTAACTAATAGTAGTAAGAACTTAATTCTCAATAGGTAGCAAACATATGCCTGAAAGCGACCTAGTATATACTTTGCCATTAGGGGCAGTTACTTCAAAGGCTCTCACTTTGCCATCACCACCTGGAAATATTTTTGAAATACGCGCCACAGGCCAATAAAGAGGAGGAGAATTCGGTTCCTTAAGCAGTACTAGCCCTCCAATACAAATATTAGGCAAATCATCGCGCCATTTTGGCCTATTCTGTAATGTATTCAAGTATTGTTTGTGCCAGACCTTCCAAAAGCTTTGCTTCATACTTTCAACTAACTGCCAAAATTTAAGCCTATTAATTGGAACTTCAGAAATGTCTGTGTCAGGGTAAGTGGTGAGAGGAGTACCTACTAAAAAGTGCCCAGGTGTCAGATAGCTATAGTCCGAAATATCTGAGGACAAACCTATCAAAGGTCTTGAATTTAATATCGCTTCTATTTGAGTTACCACAGTAATTAACTGTTCATAAGTCAGTATACTCTTTTGAAGTGTTCTTTTTAAATGAAACTTCATGCTCTTTACAGCAGATTCAGCCAATCCTGCAAAGACTGGTGAGTACGAAGGCGTGAAGTGAAATTTGATTCCTTGTTGGGATGAAAAGCTTTGAACTAGAGTTTGATGGTCTTTAGAACTGTTAAGCCTGTACAAATCAGCTAGATGGTTAGCGGCGCCCTTAAAGGCACCTCCATTGTCACAAAAAACTTCACTGGGCATAGCACGTCGCGAGATAAATCTTTTAAAGCAAGCAAGGAAACATTCCGTCGTTAAATCTGAGGCTAACTCCAAATGAATCGCCTTTGTATTGAAACATACGAACACGCAAATATAACCCTTGGTAACTATTGCTCGTCTAACCCTCGAATTTTTTATTTGTACTGGCCCACAAAAATCCAGTCCTAAAGCTTGAAAAGCTCTCGAGGCTGTTACTCGTTGCTTTGGTAGTGACCCCATCAGCTGTTTTGCACAGGATGCCTTCATTCTAAAACAAGGTAAGCATTTTTGAGTTACTTTTTTAACTTGACGTAATCCGTTAACAAGCCAATATTTTTGATTTAACTGAGATAATAATAATTTTGGACCAGCATGAAGTAATCTAAGGTGCTCGTGTGAGATAAGAAGCTCTGTTAATTTAGAACCTTTCGGTAAAATTATTGGGTGTTTTTGATTATAAGAAAGTGCTGAGTTTTGCAGCCTTCCCCCTACACGTACCAAGCCCTTATCGTCTATAAATGGATGCAAAGGTTTCAAGGGACCCTTGACATTCTCACCTTTTCGCAATGAGTTCAGTTCCTCACTGAATTGCTGTTCTTGTTCATGTTTTATTAATAAACATAAAGCTTGTTGTAGCTCCTTGCAAGTTAAATAATTTAACTGTATTTTATTATTACTTGGTTTGCTATTGTGACAGAATCGTAAAATGTATGCTAAGATTCGTGTCATTTTATTAATATCGGAATACTTTTCTAATATGTTTAAGATTTCTTTTTGTTTCAGGATAATGAGTACCACATCAGCAGAGGATGCAGCACCGGCAGTCAACTCAGGTAAGTTTTCCAACCTTTTTATAGGCAAATTTGTATTAAATTTATACTCCCTTTGTTGCAGGAATTCTGGCCCGTTCCACCACATTTCGCACGTTGAGAGCTCTCGCGGATCCAGACCTCTGCTTATGTAGTCTGCGGGATTTTCATGGGTGCTGACGTAACCCCAGCGCCATCTATCGGCCAGCTGTTGGATAACTCTTACTCTGTTCGATACATATGCTTGTAACTTTGTTACCTCAGTGCTAATCCAAGCCAAAGCAATTTGTGAGTCCGAGAATAAAAACACGTCATCAATATTGACTTTTATTTTAAGCGTGTCATATACTTTATTTGTTAACTTTGCCAATAATAGGATAGCATTAAGCTCAAGACGTGGGGTCGTTAATGGCTTTGTGCACGGGTTGATTCTAGATTTCGAACAGAGTAAATTGAGTTTTGCTTTACCTGTTTTATCCACCACACGCAAGTATAAGCAAGCCCCGTAGCCCGTAGTGCTCGATGCGTCGGCAAAGCCCACAAGCTGGACAGCTTCTGCAGTATCGGGGACCTGAATATTTCTGTTAATGCAAATAGGCTCCATGGCTGCTAAACTATCAGCAAACTCTGACCATTCAGTTCCTACCTGTTGTGATGGACGGGTATCCCAGTCTAATTTTTCGCACCACAACTTCTGCATGATAAATTTTGCTTTCACTATTATGGGACTAATAAAGCCAAGCGGGTCATAAAACTTTGCTATCTGACTCAATATTTGCCTTTTTGTTGCCGAATTAGAAATAAAACTATCTGGACATTTCACAACGAAACAGTCCTTTTTCGAGTCAATTGTTAACCCTAGCGCTTTAATACTGCAGTTTTCTTTTTGAAGTTCAATGTCATCTAACTGCCTCTCATTTATAGGTATATCTGATAAGACACTTTCGCAGTTAGACGACCATTTGTGCATATCAAAGCCTCCCAGATCAAGCAAGGCTTTAAGCTGTCTCTTTGCTTCAAGCAACACATTAAAATCTGAGTTTGAATATAAGATGTCATCGACATACACACAATTTTTAATTATAAATGAACCTAGTGGAAAGTGAGATTCATTCTGCATTGCAAGCTGAAGAAGGCATCGAGTCACAAGATAGCTAGAACTTTTTAAGCCATACGTAAGGGTATCAAGGCGTATGCATTTTATTTTTTCATCAGGCATATCGCGCCACAGAATATTCTGAAGCGAAGTGTGTGCAGGATTGACAAGAACATTTCTAAACATTTTTTTAATATCGCTGTTAAATGTAAAATCTCCTATCCTGTATAGCAAAACAATATCAAACAGATCTCGTTGTACTATGGGTCCGTTGAGAAGTATATTGTTAACCGAGACCTTATTTTTTCCTTTCATCGATCCATCGAACACGACTCTAGTACGAGTTGTTTTGCTTCCCTCATTAACCACTGCATGGTGAGGTAAAAAATATATTGGATCTTTGTCAAAATTAAATGACTGAAAATCAACAAAATGAGCATGGCCCATCTCTACATATTGATGAATAAAGTTTTGGTATTCTGTCAATAAATTAATATTTTTATGCAATTTTTTCTCGAGGTTAAGAAACCTATACAATGCCAGGTCAAAAGAATCACCTAATGTCGAATTTATGTCATGTAAGGGCACTTTCAATGGAAGATCAACTTGAAACTTGTTGTTTGACAATTGAAATGTAGATTTAAAATTATTTTCTACTAACTCATGCTCTGACAGTTGTTCAGTAAAGATTTCTGGAACCTTTTCAGCTTCCCAAAATTTAGACATAGTATTATCCACATCACACTTTGTGCAAACAAGCGAAACAATTTTATCTACCTCATTTTGTGGTGGCAAGCCGCCAGCAACGATGTGACCAAATTTAGTATTAATTATACAGACTCCTGTCCCCTAATTGGCTGAGTGCGGCTTTTTCTGCTCAAGCGCCTGTTGCTGGGCAGGCAAGACGTTTGACGACTGCGCTGTGAGCGTACACACAGGCTGGTTGCTCTGCAATGTAGCCTCGGCCGGTTGCAGCACCTGGAAGAACACATCAGCACCAATTAGCATATTAATCTCCGATGGTTTGTAGTACTCATCGTCAGCTAACTGGATATTAGGAGGGACAACTATTGTGCTTGGGTCAAGCATTGTTTGAGGTAGCTTACAAGTGATTGCATCCACTACATGACAATTGACATTAATTTTGAATGGAGATTTTAGCGAGTGAATCTCTAATGGGACAGAGTATTTTATTTTATTTTTAGTATTAGTAACACCTATGATACTAGTGTTGTCTCGCATGGGTGTTAAGCCTAATACTTTTATAGTCTTACTGCTAACTAGCGTTGCCTGTGAGGCACTGTCCAAAATTGCCTTTACATGCACCTCTCTTCCATCCTTTGCAAACAGCTTAATACGGGCTGTGGGAATTAATACATTATTAGCGTTATTGCCTGACAACATGATAACGGGTTCTGCCATTTCCTCCTCGCGATGCAACAATGAGTGATGTGGTTTCTTGCATTGACTGCATCGAAAATGGAATTTACATTTTCCAAGATGGAGATTTAAGCATATGTTGCACAGTCCGGTCTTATTTGCAAAGTTTACTCTTTCAGCTGAAGACAACAATTTAAAAGTTTTACAAGTATAAGTTTTATGATCATCACACTTACAGTAATAGCATCCTCGCTTGTTTCTCGTGGTCATCGCGTTGACTGCTTTCGCTGAAGATGAATGTTTCTCTCGGGCGGGCTCTGCGTTCTCCATTGCTAACGCTTGTTTCTCCAGAAATGCCAAAAATTGATCCACCGTGGGTTCTATCTTGGCATCTCGCTCCAGCTGGTATAAATGCCCAGTCTGGTGGTCTATTTTTCGAATTAAAATACAAATTAGTATGGGGTCCCACTCTGAAACCTTTACTTCTAGATTTTTAAGGGCAGACAACGTTTGTTTGACCGAAGATATGTATTGCCTGAGGTTGGATGGGAATGGCTTACTGATCACAGGCAGATCTAGCAAGTTTGTGATGTGTTCGCTAATGATTTTATACTTGTTGTAATACCTGTCATCAAGTAACCTAATAGCCTCATGATAACTAGGTTCAATTAAGGGCAGATTCTTTATAATATCATAAGACTCGCCTTTGAGGAAGAATCGTAAATAATGTAACTTTTGAACTTTGTCCAATGTAGGATCATTTTCGATGACAGATTTGAAAAGCTCTTTGAAGGTCATATATTTGGAATATTTTCCTGTAAATGGTTTTATTTCAATAGTGGGCAGCTTTGCCTGACGCAGACTAGGAGTTTTAACTAATTCACATTGAGAAGAACGCTTACTCAGTTCACTTTGTAACACAGAAACAATCACAAAGTATTTACCTTCATACTCTGCGACGTCCTCTTTGTCGTCTGGTTTAAGGCAAAGAATTTGCTCATTGTACTCTTCGTAACTATTGAAAGCCGCGATACACCTTTGCTTTTTAACACAAAGCATTTCAGTTGAGTTATCGGCCAAATTCTCCTCCTCAATTTGAGAATGAAGACGTGTCAACGTGGTTTTTACATAGCCCCGTTTAGCAATAAGGCTATCGAGATTAGACATTATTAACACTTTTACCTATATAACACGATCTTTAAAACAAACACAATTAATTACGACTAATATATAGGTATGTACTGTCTCTAAAACAAAAATTTTCGATAACACCGTATTGATCGTCTATGCAGAAATCCAAAATGGCAGACTTGTTTGTTTGGGCGATGCGTATCGGCGATTATCGGTGACTATCGGAGATGATCGCTGTGTTGGACGCTTCCGCTTCCTTCGGCTCGCTGATTGGCTGTCGCGTAGCGCCCTCCGCTCGCGTCCTGTTGTAGCCGCCGCTATTGGCCAATTCCCTTGGCGTAATTTCAAAAGGACGAATAAAATGAAGGCACCACGATTTCTTCGCCACGTTGATGCACAATGCACCGTGATATAATTTTCTTTGCAGGTTGTTGCCGAAGTCGTAAATAATGGTTGATGATGATAACACTCTAGTTTTTTCGCCACTGTGCGACGTGAAGATTGATCGCACGCCGCGACTCCCGTCTTGTATAAAAAATGGCGGTCGCTGGACGCAGTCTTTGTCTCCTATGCAGTTACTTTCCACAGAACGCCAGTATCTCGAAGGACCATGTGCAGCTCTCGGGCTGTAGTAATTTTAGTGGGATTTCTAGGCACTACACTTGATGGAGAACAAAGTCTTTTGTAATTTAAAAGATATTTTTAATTAGCACCAGTACTAGATGTCACCAACACACAAATCAGAAGAAGGAAGTACAGTTTTTGTTGCCACAATAATAAAATTATAAATGTTTGTTGGGGTTGCCAACAATACCAAGTTTTATAATTTTATCTACACGTCCACTTATAATAAGGAAAACTATGCTATAAAGTATTTTATGAAGTGGGTACTTATTTACGAATAATCAATGCTATCTATGGAATGATAATATATCTACTTTTCGAACGTCGTCGTCGGCAATTAATAACTTTCTTGAAAGACTCTAAACATTTTACGTTGTTCCTTTCTTTTAAAATACTATGTTACTTAAGAAGAGTTATTAGTTTTTGGCCATTCTTTCGATTGGCATCATTTTTACATTTAAGTCGGTTCGATTCCGAGACGAGGCAAGTAAATTTTAGAAAATCTTTAAATGCAGAATTACTAACTTTTAAAAATAACATGACGTCTTTTTTCAGCAAAATACCCTATCTACGTAATTATTTAAGGTACTTTCCCTTCATGTCCCATAACGTTGGGACGCCCTGTATAGTACGCGACATGGCAGGAGTGCGGGTGAGTACTACATGTCAGCACAAAATCTCCCGCCCTCCCGCCTGTCACAGAATATACCAGAATATCTGGATGTGCTGTGCCCTATAGATTTTCATGGTGTGCAAATTTGTATAAAATTTATTATGTAAAGTGCAATACCTTTTTTTCGCCTCAAGTCAGAAGCCAGATTTTCTTACAGCGTTATGGGGTACTTCTGTAGGTATCAGTTTCAACTTGATATCTGACACGGGGGCCGAGCAAATCGGATTGACACTCACAATCTATTACGATCTATAAAAAAAGGTGGCTCCATGATTCTTGTAAAAAATAATATAAAGGCAAAGGAAAGAAAAGACATTGTAAAACTTTCTGTAGAACATCAAGTTGAATTAGATTGCATTGAAATGAGTAAATATATTATTCTTTGTGTTTACCGACCCTCGGGACAAGATTACAACATTTTTGATAAAGCAATGGAATACGTTTTAAAATTATTATTTGATACACAGATAAAGTTATTGTATGTGGACATTTTTTAACGTATATTTACTAGGAAAATCGATTATGCGCTTAAAATTGATACATTTATTCAAATAGTTATTTTGTCTCATATATCTTTAGAATTTATTCGAATTACTTAGTATACGTCATGCCTCGACAATATATTTTGTGATTGTAAAGAATTGATTTTTAGTTGATGTCTAAACCATTTTTCTACTATTAATCATTTTTGAATTATAAAGGTTTTTCAGTTTTTTATTTCAAAAAAGTATATAAATTGTAAATTAAGCCGTACACCGCGCAGTGTGAAAAGGGTCCGGTCACAAGTTCTACCATCATTGAAATTAATTGCAGTTGTTCACGACTATGACCATCATTCGTACAATTCCTTAATAAAACCTCAGACATAGCTGTATGGGCTTATTTCCCTTTGCCTTTCTACTTCGTGTAATTTTACTTTTATTAAAGAAAAAGTTATTAACAAAGCATTTTTTGTTAACAAAACTGTAGTTTTATCTATGTTTTTCTGTTTTAGAGACGTTCGTAAATAAAAACTGTAATTATGCACTATTTTTGAATTCATAATCGGGATTTTACGATATGTGAGTGTTGATGAAATGTATAAACGGTTTTCGAAAATACAGATTTGATATGCTTAAAATACGTTTCATAAAAAGATTTCCTGAAAGAATTACACCATGTCAGTGTCGTCGGCAGATCGTAGAATTGGGCATATCATGATCTGCCCAGGCATATCAATACTTCTATACAAACTAGGACGTCGTGTCGCTCTGCTCAGCTTCAATCGGCTTCCAAAATATTTAATGAATATCCAGAACAATTTATTTATCACTGATTAGCTCCGAAACATCTAGGTATAATGTCATGAGCATATCGTAGAATGTGTGACTTATGTTTGATTTGCCTACAAGCAGATCGTAATTCTGTTAAAACTACAGGGGTCGGTGCTTCGCTCCGCTCGGCTCCTCAAATTTATTTACATGTAAACCTAACACGTTTCGCTTTGCTCCACTCGTCGCCGCACCTATTTTGGCTTTTGATGAAAGATATTTGATTTCATACTTTACGATCTGCCCCATTCTACGATCTGACCACGATATCAACATTACAAATAGTCCAATTTTTCCGAAGCTTCTATCCCTGAAAGTGATTTGCCTGTCAAAAATCTTCATGCACCTTCCCCAACCATTAGTCTTCATTTCTTCTATTCCTCAAAAAGAACGTCTTTCTGTATGTCATCGCGCCACAAAGAGGGGCTCATTCTACATGCAAACGTCAGAGACGGAAGCTTTTAGTGAGTTTTTCAAGAGAATAAAGTGGTGCCCTCTTCCGTAGGAGAGTTGAACTTGATTTATGGTGTAGACGTCGCCTTAAATTTATTATTGCTCAACTACTGTATGGTGGGCCAGCTAGCATGAACGAAGCCTTGTTGTAAACAAATATGTCTCATAAAACAAGTACTTAGTGTTATTTTGAAGATTCCGTTTGTATTTTTGGTAATTTAATATGGCATGTATTTAACGCGGCGACAAATTAATCTGAATTAGGGATTAAAAAAAAATTAAAGCCGGTAGCAAAAATAATAGTTTGGCAGCTACATTGAAGGATAATTTTAAGTAGAAAGTAGCAGCTTTATAATCAGGTTATAGGCTTTGTTTTAACTTAAACTGGCATTGATTTTTTGTTTTGGTAACTGAATTTATTATTAAGCGAACATTTGACGACGGATAAAAAGTAGAAAACAGGCTTTCTTAAATTATACAATGAGGTTGTATATAAAGTTAACTGAGATGTGAAGAAAATATGACCATGGTCATGAAAAACATACTTTGTGCGAAATTTTTAGAGCTCTGAATAAAACAAATAGTGACATGCAAAAAAAATAGTTTGTCTATAGTTTTATTTCTTGACTTTATGTTTTATGTAGGATAAAATAACTCGAATATTAAGTATACGTATAGTGGGAGGGGGATCACTGGGGAGAGGGTGTAATGAAACTAGTTTCTTGAAAAAAAAAAAAACTGAACATAACCTAACTTTAAAGACCCAATATGACTTCTGCAATTGCTTCGGCGTTGCGGAAAGTGCAGCCCCTTCGCCCTTGCGTAACAAAGCACAGTCACCCATGCTCACCTTCGCAGCTTCGGCTTGTTGGTCGCCTTCGGCGACCAGCCTCAGCCGCTACGGCTCGCTCGGGTGCCTATGCCTTGTTACAGCAGGCGAGGGCTGCCCTTCCTCCACGCCTACGGCTTTTTATATACACTCTAGGGGTAGTACCCACAAGACTGTATAGAGTCGGGGTGCTCTGATTCGGTTTTCGCCGTTTTCATTCAATTATGATTCTACAAACAAAAATACTGAAATCATAATACTTAATTATAGTACCCGTTTTAATTTTTACAGCTGCTTGCAAATCGCAGCCCGAATGTGTATTTTTATATGCAAGCTTATAGTTGCCTATAATAGAATGTTTGCTATCCCACTGTTAAAATTAGTCGCCATGTCATTATTTATAGTACCTCGCCTATGATTTTATTGGCCCTGTTTAATATGTTTGCTACCTTAAAGTAGCAGCCATTATTTAGTTTTTATAAATCCCCGCATTATAAAGCTCATCTAATATAATTATTGCTAAAATATTTAATTGCTGCCAAGTTATTTTTTAGAAACAAAATAGTTAGTCACCCTTTAAGTTGTTAGTCGCTTCGAAAATAATTTGCCATTTAATATTTTTGTCCTCATGTATGTCCAGGCACAAAATACTTACTACCAGAAGGCCGACTCGATGACGGAGCGAAAACAGACGCACATATACATAGACGCGTACGTATGATGATCTCAGCAGAATTTCGTATTGGCATTCACCCGAGTATATCCGAGATCGTCGTACGTACGCGTCTATGTATGCGTGCGCCTGTTTTGCGGAGTGAACCTTCTGTAAGTGGTTATTTTGTGGTCCAGGTTTAACGTCGTACTGTACCGAAATGCCGATATTTCGTTTATCAGAAACAGTCACAATGTGAGTTATCAGTATAAATTTTGTATAGCACGAATAACGTTCTCCACCTGGGTGTGAAGTAACTTGCCGACAAGATACCAACTACACATAAACATGTCATAGTTTCATTATATTCTGCTTCGCTGTGCCAATCTAGACATCATGCCAACATGTCGGGGGATCCCGAAGGATCCCCCCAAGGCCTCCCTGCGCCCCACTAGCCTCGGACCATACCACGCCAATATATACTTGAATACATACAATATATAATTATATGATCAACTATACATTACAGGTTACAGTGGTTGACATAATATCCAAAGTGAATACAAGAACACATACCTCGAAGGCTATACCACGTTTCCGCAGTCTTGTACCTTCCTTCACTCACTTGTATCCACTAGGGACGCACGTGGAGACTCGATGCAGGCTCCTTGCTGTGATCCACCCTGCATAGCTAGCTAGCATGGTAGAAAACTAACCTAAGAAGAGAAGCCCGAAAAAACTTATTATTCCCTCCTTTTTACCAGTCAATCAAGATGGCCGCTTTATTCTCTCTTACTCGATTCTCACTCGATTCTTTCACTCACCGATCATTCCGAGTCGTTTATTCGCGTTCTTCGCGACAAATATTTCTAAATACAAATAAAATGTAAATACGGGAAAATTAAATTAAATTTTTTCATTATATAAATGGCTGTACACATCGTAGTAAGTGCAGTCCCTTCCTAGTTCGGAACAAATAATTATGATTTTCGTATTTGCAAGTCCCAGAGTAAAAACGATTTAATCGGGGCCTTTAAGAAATTGTTTAACAACTACACTAAACAAACCAAGCCATTAATGTTAGTACTACAAGCAATTTGCTGTTGTAAAATGCAATTTAGGTTTATTACATAACGGGTCTAAATTTTTGTAAATAAAATATTGAAAACATTAAGAAAATATTTCTTTTTATTTATACTACACTCAATGTATACATACCTACACAAAAACATGAAACAGGACATTACAATACTTATAGTGTAGCTAATAGCAATATCTTTCAGGAAATTTTGGATGAAAAAGAAGATCATAAAAAATAGAAAATATATAACGTGAGCGTGAAAATGTAAAAAAAAAGATAAAATAGATAGAGTTATGAATATTTTTACTTTATAGTTGCAAAGGTTCTACAGCTACGTGGAACTAAGTAAAAGTAAGATTTTCATTGCTATAATGGAGTTCAATTAATATCAATCAATCAAATTTATTAATAATCATCAATCAAATTTATTAATTATTAAAGAAATAAAACACTTGGGTAAACTATATAGGCTTATTAATGAAGGAAATCTAACACTATATACAAGTTTTATCAATTTTTTGTTATTAATAATATGTAGACCACTTTGCCTCTTTGCTTGTGAGTAAAACATTATAAAATGTTGAGTTAGCTACTGACTTGACAAAAAATATTTAAGGTTGGTATATCTTTTCGCAAAAAAAAAATCGGCCAAGTGCGAGTCCGTTCCGTATTGTGGATGATAAATTGAACCTTGTAATTTAGGATAGCTAATTATGGTCGAAGCATGTATAGTGCTTTTCTCAAAAATAAAACGAGACATTTTCAAATTAAATAAGTTTTTTTATTACGTTAACAAACTCATCTTGAATAACAAACAATCGATCGAGTTTGTTTTATGTGTCACGCAATTTTACTAAAATAATGCTATCGTGGTGTTCGACGTCTTTTGTAGTTAGATTGGCAAGCTCCAGCCTTCTACATGCATCGTTTACTGGGAGTGGTAAGAACAACCTACAACAAAATATTCAATTTTAATAATGAATTAAAGACCTGTTTATAACTTTAGAGCCATAAAATAATATTACATCATTTATTTACCTTTATAACTAGATATTTATCATCAGAAGCGTCGTTAAGAAACTGTTATATATGTTGGCTTGAAATATTTTAGACTTCTTGCTTATATAGCCATCTGATTGCCTTTTTAGCCATGCCGTTAAATTGTTGTAATTATTCAAGTTTATTTTATTCTTATTGAGCACAACACATCGGAGCATGGAATACATCGCCCATAAAAGTGGAAGGCTGCTTTGTTTGGCTAAGGTGACTGAAATAAACCAAAAACACATTTTCCGACCAACTGTTCGTGTGTTTATCTGCATTCCACTTGATGAACTTTTCGTAATTTGTTTAAATATCCTTCCTTAGATTTTGGCGAAAGCAAATTGTTTTTTGCTAATACCGCTTCCACTTTTAGATCTGGAGGAGTACAATCTATATCAGAGCCTTCTTCTGAACTCATTTTGTAATTTAGGTATTTACACCAAAAACTTTAAATGAAAATATTATGCAACAACATAATTTCCCGCTTTTACTTTTTTTTTGTTTTTTTTTTCGTTGGGCAAATGTATACGGCCAGCCTTCTTCATAAAATTGAGGTTAAATTTTAAGTGTTCAATTATTTTAAATATAAAATCAATAAAAATAATATATTTTCAATTATAAAATATACCAAACGTTTCTACAATCTGAACACGAAATTGTAATGTTTTTTCTTTTTATACTGGCCGCTAAAAACCTTATGATTGCCAAACTCTTTAGTCATTTAAAACATAGACACGGATAGTTAAAAAAAAAACATGGTATGTAATGGATTTTCATACGAATTTCCTGGACAGTTATTCAGATTTCCTGGAGACTTGAAATAGCTCTACAGGATGAAGTACTTTCTGGCATGTCTATGCAATATGTAATTAAAGCATTACAACATATTTTTGAGAAAACACATTTTACCATGATATTTTTCATATATTTCGGTCCACCAGTTTTGGAGATAAGGAGGAGGACATACATTTTTTATGGTTTTTCAAGGATTTCTGGAAATAGATGGAATTAAATAAAGTTAAATTAGGTATATAGTTTGATATGAATTTTGTATTTTTATAATTTTTTTTTATTTATTTCACTGTTTTCTTAATATTTCTCATTTGTGCTCTAATACTTTTAAATTGCTATTGTTTTCCTGTAATTGGCCAGTTACGATCTGTAATCAAATTTTTTTCATATTTTTCGATTAACCAGTTTCGGAGATAAGGGGGGAGACATACACATTTTTGTGGTTTTTTAAAGATTTCTCGAAACCAGTGCCAGTTAATATAGTAAAAATATATATTTTTACAATAAACTTTTCAATATCTATGATACGCATATTGTATTTTAAGGAATATATTTTTAATTTTTCTCTCTTTTGTATTAAAAATATTTTGGACAATTTCAAATTATATAAAATATATTTTTTTACACCGTGATATGTGAGCAAATTAATGATATTTTTATGCCAAATTACATTGTCTTTATATTTAATGGTGCTAAAGTTATGAGGCTGTGACATACGGACGGACGGGTGGACAACAGAGTCTCACCATAAAGGTTACTTTTATACCCTGTAGGTACTACGGAACCCTAAAAACATAGGCAGTCTATGGGGACTGCCGACAGAAGTGAAAACTATTCATAACCGGCTAAGTGCATCACGTCATAGCATGTCGGTGACGGAAATCCATAATATTTACCCTACCAAAAATTGCTCAACCCGCCTAAAGAAAATTTCACTTCAAAAGGTTCTGATTTCCATTTAAAGTCAAATTTCCTCTACTGTTAATTGAATGAGTTGAATATGCTATTAGCCTTGATGAAAAGCTCTTCTTTCCATGTGAGATCTATACGTAAAATAAGCCCATAGTGTTATCAACTTGTTAGAATTTCATTAAAATTTGTGATACAAAAATACATTATTTAGATCATGCTAGCCATTTCTCCATGTTAGGGCATTTGTAGATGTCGTGTCTTTTTCTCGTTTCAAGTAGGATAATAGTTGTAGTTTCCTAGTCATAAGAAATAAGAAAAAAAAATCCAGTTACTTTTAACTTGCTGCTTACATTTAATTACTGAAAACAGGACTGGAAGCACACTCTTCCAAACAAAAAATAATCATTCAAATCGGCTCAGAAATGACGGAGATATAGAATAGAATAGAATAGAAAAAAACTTTATTGGTGTCACACAATTAAAATAAAATATAATCAATAACAAACAAAACAGAAATGACACCCAAAAGACCTCCACTCAGCATGTGTCATGGCACTATTCTGTACCACGACGCTGGTCTTCCGTGGACACCTCGCAGGGTAACATTATTTAGCATGCAACATAACTAGTATCTAATATCTTAACCCGTAGAATTATTGAATTGAGATGACAATTGAATACAATAGACTCGCGGTACGATCCTACCTTATATAAGCAGACGTGTTAATAACAAAAATCTGAACATACATCTATTGCAAATATGGAGTAACAAACCCCAAAAAATTCAGTCGAATTAAAAAACTTCCTGCTTCTTTGAAATCGGTTAAAATTACACTCGCTGCTTACAAATATGACAAATTGCTAGGTTTTCAGTACTCATCAACATTTACCTGTGTCACATTATCCCGCATGAGTTTCACCCATAGAGTCGTATCGTGCACTAATTACATGCGGGTGCATTAAGGAGTCTAGAATACCAACTAGGAGGAGAGTAGAAGTTAGATCGAGTAAATGTTTTCCAGTTAAGATGGCAGCAGACTTGTATATTTCTTTTTTATTTTGTAATGGCTAATGATAATATTAATATTAGTTTATGCTACAAGGGCGAAAAAGAATAAATTACGAGGACGATTTAAAACTGGAGCGTAGCGAGTGTTTTAAACGTAATCGAGTAATTTATTGCTCTTACGCCCGTGTATCATACTACGGTTTTCAATGCATAGTGTGAGGAAATAAAACAAATATAATCTTGTGAACTTTAAATTATGATTGGCTCAAAAGGACTGTATCCAGAGCCGTTAAACAGTGGAAAAAAAGTACAACATTTATGGTACACAGGAAAGGCTGCAGGTTAGCCAACTTAAATTAAAAAAAATTTTATAAAGCCCTAGGGCAAAATAATATACTTTCTGTTCGGTTTTCATGCATAATAAGTGGGCCTTTACGAGCACTTGCAGTGAAAATATATTTTTTTTCTTTAACCCTTTTGGTAACATTTAAAAAAGGATAACGTTCTTTGTCAGGTGTCTTCCAAACAACGAGTACCATCCCGGAACCGAGACACGTCTCGCTGCCGCGGGCTAAACGCTGTCGTTTCGGCAAACTTCCTCTTCTTTTGTACTAATTTCCTCTAAGAAAATAATAAACGTAGCGTTTATTATCTCCATTATACAAGCATCCTAACACGAGCTTGTTTCTTGGAGACAATTTGGGCTAATTGCTGTGAAACAAGCAGGGAATAAATTTGCCTCCAGTGTTGCTACTTTGTACAGCTGATGGTCGGTCTTAACGGAACACGGATATATACCTTAAAGTTAATGAATTTTGTTTAGAAAGTCTTAAATAGTAGTTTATGAAACTGGCATATAAAGCGGTTATTCAAATATAAGTGTGAATTTAAAAAACGAGCCAAAGGTGAATTTTTTAATAGTATACACAAGTGTTTTAATTCCTAGATATGTGTAGTTTCATACACTTCTTTATCTACACTAATGCAATAGGTTAATATAATAGGTAAATTTTCCAATCCATAAGATCTTAGTTACACTCTCCGTAAGCTTTTATTCATTTTGCTAGTTCGTTTTCATTGTTCGTTATTTTTATTGCTCAGTATTACTGCTGTCAGACATTTTTACCCAGAATAAAACTTTAACAAACAATAAAGCAGTAAAATATTAAATTAATAAATAATACACAAAATCCAGCAGTTCATCGCGCATGAACGCAAAACCTCAAACATAGCTGTATGGGTTAAGTTCCCTTTGCCTTCCTACTTCGTATAAACAATATTGTTTTATAGCAAAAAAAGTTGTTTAAAAGGATTATTTTGTTAAGAAAACTGTAATTTTATTTAACATTTTTCTGTTACTTTAAAAAAATATGCCCCATTGTGGAGTTCAAAATCAGCTATTAACGATGTGAGTGATAAAATAAATAAAAACATAGCTATAGCTTCTTTTTACTGGGCGCGCTATTGTCAGCAAAAAAATAAACGTTTGAAGTATAAGTCATAATATACAAAGTATACTGACAATGGCAATCGGAAACGAAAACAAACATTTGCGAATTTTACTTGTTGGCTTGTTTGCAACTTTTTTGATAGCTGGTGGTTCTGCTCTAAGGCTAGTGTACCAAATGCAGGTGAGGTTGATCCAGGTTGATGTAGAACATCCGTGATGTGATGATGCTTGCTTTAGAGGCTTAAAATAATACCACACTGTAATAATACTGCACAATTTGATTATGTATGCTTTATCTTTAATAAAACTCAATTGTACACTATTTCACAAATTTAATTTATAATTATACACCCAACCGGTTTCGAATAATTAATTAATTTTCAAGGGTTTTATTTATTTATCTCGGTATTTTATTTATTTATCTCCAAACTCAGATAAATAAAACCCTTGATAAAAAACCTCAGATAAAACCCTTGAAAATGAATTAATTATTCGAAACCGGTTGGGTGTATAATTATAAATTAAATGTGTGAAATAGTGTACAAGTGAGTTTTATTAAAGATGCTTTCAAAGTTTCACCAAGTGCCGACAATCGCAAGTATAGATTATATGTATGCTTTAGCTTAAATCGCAGTTTTTATAAGAACATGAATTGCATAGGCATGAACGATCAGCTTTAAATTATTAATACCTTTATAATATCTCCGTATTATTGATTCCTTTGCATTTTTTTCGCAAGTAGGTATCCGAATCATTGACCTGCCAATTTTAGCAACACAATGCATAAGTATACTCTCACATTCACATGTTCGTAGATTTTTATGTTACTTAGATATATTCGAAATTTACTACCTACATGTTGTGAAACTAAATTTTTCTAAAATAACATTTAAATGAGGCAATATTAAAAATAAAACCTTAAATATAAAAAACACCGTCGCGACTTAACGTCCCTGAGGCAGTATCTTAGAGTGTGGACTATAACGGTAATAGTCTCCATAAGTATACTCTCGTTTCACCGACGATTTTTTCGCTTGAGCTTTGTCGCCGTTGAGCACAAATACACACTTTTTTAAGGCATGTAGGTTTACCTCACAGTTTTATCCTTTATGCGCATAATTGCGAAAAAGATATTAGGGCATGCTCGATCGACAAAATTCTAACCTATGACTTAAGGCAAAGAGTCCGGTGTTCTAACTGCTATTTAAGCAAAATAAAAGTTTTCTTTTTTAATTAAAGAACTCCTGCTTAAAACCTCAGGCCCTATATTTAGGGAGCCCGCGTACTAAAGTGCTGTCGAACCGATGAATTTAAAAAAAATATGAAATCGATTAAGTGAACAATGAATGGACCGTCAGCTAGCTGAGTAGCTGTGGGTGTGTATGTGAAAGCGTTAAAGGATATTAATACAAATAAAACTATAAAAAATATATTTTAATATTAGTGTCCTTCGAGTCGTTGGCCCATTGAACTTTTCATAAAAGAACTAGCTATTTGCATAGCACAATACAATCGCTGTAAGAAACTAGCACCTGTATTGCCCCTTACAATTTCCCTGGCGAACAGGAAAGAAAGCACTTCGGATGTAGCAAATCTCTTCGGGTACGGGATTAAATTAATGCTGACCATTTATTGTCGCACCTTAAGGCTGCTGCCTTAGATAAGTTTATACTGAGAAGCTGGTAAAAACATGCTGTTCACGCTAGACCGTGACGCATGATTCGCACCCGCATGCGGGGATGACCACCCCCCCCCCCCGCCGCGCGCCGGTCGAGGCGCGCGCGGGCGTTGGTCTCATGCTCTTCCGCCCGAAACGTCTTGAGAGACACACGTATGCATACTCGCGTCGCGACACAAAAATTATCGTGTAATTAACAGTGTTGTGTTCAAGTGACTCCAAGACAATCCTGCACATTCCTGCACAGACGTCTGCTCCATCAACACAACAAGGAAGGCTCAGCACGTCACCGCATCTCCCGTCGGCCCGTCCACAGACACTCTAACCAGGTCAGTTTACCCACAATCTTTTTCTTATCCTGTCTGCTCTCCCACTCAAATTCCATCAGCCCTGCATCCTGTAGCCAGCGGCTACATTTTTGGACCTTCGAGCCGGTAGTGACCAAATTTTTGGTCACTTCGAGCCGTCAAACCCCGGCCCCGCAGCCCCCGTCGATTTACTACAGTCCATTTTCACCCGGTTACATATTTTGCCCCCTTTCCCGGCAAAAAATATTTTGTGGTTTCGAATACCTATCGCGGGTAGATAATGTTCACGCTACACTACGTTACCAGCATGACGTTAGAACATGACGTGTCATTCGCGTGCGCATGCGCGAACGACCACCCCCTCCCCGCCGCGCGCCGGTCGAGGCGCGCGCGGGCGCTGGCTTCATTCTGTTGCGTCCGAACTCTCGAGAGAACGACACACGTGTATAAACATTCGTGCCGCCGATACAAACAATCTCGCGTATTCACCGTGTCTTGTGAACATATAAGTGCTGTGTAATACTTCAAGACATCCAGCTCATCACTGCCCAAAGTGCCAGCATTAATCAGCTCAACGAGGGGAGACGACACGCGGCGCGTTTCGTCGGCTCACCGAAAACACCAAGAACAACATATAACACAGGTCAGTCAGTGCACCCACATTGTTTCCACAATTCTCCTGTGTCAAATCCCATCCGCCCTGCAGTTTCTGTAATCCCGCGATTACATTTTGGCCCTTCGAACCGTTAGAACCAGCCCCTTTTCAGCCCCTACAGTCCATTTTCAATACAAGAAAAATTTTGGTCCGTCGAGCGGAAAATTTTTGGTTTATATCACCCCCCGCCTCCCCCCCGCCGGCCCGTAACTTTGTTTGAACCAGCCCCCGTCGATTTACTACAGTCCATTTTCACCAGGTTACATATTTTGCCCCCTTTCCCGGCAAAAAATTTTTTGTGGTTTCGAATACCTATCGCGGGTAGATAATTTGAACCGCCGCCTGGAACATTCCATTTATCGGTTAGAACCGACCCCCCCACGCCCCTTTACAGAATAACTCATTTTCATCACGGTTGTAATTATTATTCAGCTCAGATAACATAAGTATATTCATTCAGCCCAATTGTTTATTACAGTCCACTATACTTCTTTATTAAACCCAAATTTTACGAGATTTTGCGAGATATTTTTTCGGTGCGAGTATTTGCTTTATTTCGTGCACATACGTAAAACCCACGTATACATAAGTTATTACGTAACGAACGTTTACGTTTACGAATTATTACGTTACCAAAGCTTGATCTGCATCATTTGATTGTCCGCTCATTTAGATCCGATTTCTGCCAGGTAAACACATTCTTTGTTTGTTTTCGCTCTCAAAGCAGTAGGTAGATATTTTATTCTATAAATAGAATGTTCGACGACTTATGTTGTTGTTGTAAAGGTACTTTCGTCTAAACAAGAACCAAAGCGTATTGTCGGCACGTGATTTCAAGGCAAATAACATAAAAGTGAACAGGTTCATCAGCCCTTTTCGATATTTTTGTGTTGCGGTAATCTCACGTCGCAGTAATATATTGCCGGACCGTTTATTTGTGTTATTGTCTGCTTTTTTACCCGGGTATATATATATAGCACAATATAGTAAACAATTTGTTTTTTTTTTCTCTTCTCATCTCTGATCTTGTTGTTTGTGATACACATATAGGGTGTTCCACGTTGGTTTATCAGCTCATATACAGGTTGTTAAAAAAAAAAAAAATTTTTTTTTTTTTTTTTCTCTGTCGTGTTTACTTAAGAGTTCCGTGTTCCATTTGAACATAGTCATTGTTACTTCATCCGCGCAAGTATCTCAGCTCTATTCATCGATCTCATCAATTGTTTTAGTTGTACGTCCGCTCTTATAGTTTAGCTCAAACTCGTTGAGTATTTTATCTTAGTAATCAACCACCTACTTTAACAAGATTAAAATGCCTTCGAAATCACAAGCCGCGATGTTTCGTGAGGCCGTAAAGGCGATAACTCTGTTAAAGGAGATCGGTGAGGCGGTAGAGGCAGGCGACAGAAAAACTTATTCTGTGGCGGACTTCACCGCTCGTTACGCAAACATACAAAGCGTTAAAACTAAGCTGGAAAACGTATATTATGAGATCCTTGACGATGAGGATTTGTCCGACGAAACTGAGGCAAACTACACAAAAAATTTTCAGTCGGCACTTAGCAATTATGATGCTATACTAGTAGCATTCGAAAATTTAAAAGTAAAATCAGCCCTTCCGGACAAGACGCAACCCCTCAGCTCAGGTACACCCGTTGGTGTTTTACCAAAAATACCCATACCGGACTTTCATTCGAATGTTGAAGAATGGCCCTCATTTATTGCCGTTTTTAGGAGCCTCGTCAGTGAGATGGCTACAGTCTCGGATGCTGTCAAACTGCATTACTTGTTAGGCGCCCTAAAGGGTGAGGCACATGATATGGTGAAACACCTCTACCCTACCAACGAGAATTATCCCATAGCCATGGAAATTCTAACCAAGCGTTACGACAATCGTCGTGTACTCATTGACCGGTTTGTGGACATTATAATGAACCTTCCGCACATCCACATGCGCTCGGATATCCGCACATCATTCTTAATTCCGCTTATCTCAGCGCAAAGCGCTCTCCGCAATCTCGATCTGCCCATGAAAGATTCCGACTATGTTTTCGTGTCCATGGTGGTGCGAAAACTACAAGGCGAGCTCCGCACTCTTTTTGAGCGGAAGTACGGATCTCGTGCAACTCTGCCCACGCTCAAGAACCTCATTGAGTTTCTGGAAGAGCACGCACGCTGCAAGGAGAATGAGTCATCGTTCCTTGCGTCACAGGAGGCTCCTTCTTCATCACGGCTCGGCCCGTCAGAAAGGCTCGCTCAGCTCAATAAGCTGCTTCAACCCACTCGAGGTACTCCACGTCAGCCCTACCAGGCTCATCAAGAGTTCCGCCCCATAGCTCCTCGGCAGGACAATCGCTCCCCCCGTCCTATTCGTCAACCATTTATGGCATTTGAGACAGCGCCAGTTTACTCGGCCCGATCATCCCCATCACCCACTCGCCGACAGGATTATTCGGCTCAACCTTCTTCCCCTACTGGTGGTATGCCATGCCCATACTGCAGGAATAGGGGACACAAACTCATCGCATGCCCAGGATTTAATAACCAACCGGTTCAAGGTCGGTGGGACTTTGTGAACGCACGCAACCGGTGCCGACGCTGTTTGGGTCCTCATTATGAGAACGAGTGCAGGTCTACACGTGCATGCAAGGAGTGTGGGCGGTCTGACCACCATACTTCACTGCATCGCCATGGGGCCATGTCTCCGACACGCTCATCTGCTCATTTGTTGCCTCCGTCTCTACGTGAGCAGCCCAGACAGCGCTCAGCGCATGAGCCTCAATACCATTCGGCACATGCTACACAGGCATATACGTCCCATCCCAACTCGCCCACTCAATCGCGATCGCCAAGTAGGTCTCGGGTAGGTAGTCAACAATGACTACCTACAATAACAGAGCACTATGAAGGCGAGGACGACCAGCACTCAGCACACTCAGCACACTCAGCACACTCATCACACACTCAATCAGCACATACACACTCAGTTCATTTTCACTCAATGACTTCAACTCCAACAGAAGATTCCTGTAACTCCGCACAACGTGTAGTGAACGTCACTAACACACCAATTTTGTTGCCAACCGTCTCACTTAAAATAGCAGACGTACATGGTCAATTTCACTCAGCACGAGCACTGTTAGACTGTGGAAGTATGCTAACTCTTTGTTCTCAGCGCATGGCCACAGTTTTAAATTTACCATCAAAACATACATGTCTAAAAATCGCAGGAGTTGGAAATCAGCACACACAAAACTCAAAGGCATCAATCACAATTGTATGCCGACCTACTCACCGTGACACACCTATGATCACGGCCACAGCCCATATATTGAAGAACGTAACTGGGTACCTACCGTTGGAAAAGGTTCCAGATCTCGCTCAGTTAACAGGTCACCCACCGATTCCTCTTGCTGATCGAGAATATCACACACCAGCTCCGGTTGATCTAATACTAGGATCTGACATTCTTGGTCAAGTGTTAGACGGAACCAAGGTTTCGCTCGGCCCTGGCAAGCCTATAGCCTTCGGCACGATATTTGATTTTACGTTGATTGGACCTTTCGAAAATTTACACACCTCACCCACGAATCAGGTCAATTCCGTTCACATTGTCGGCTCTCACACGGACTCAGAGCATTCCACTCATGACATTCACAAAAGTCTTGAGAGGTTTTGGGAATCTGAGGAACCCCAAACCTACAAGCATACCAGCCCATTAGAGGATCAGTGTGAGGACATTTTCCGCACCACAACTACTCGTGAACCATCAGGTCAATATGTGGTTACACTGCCCTTTCTACACAACGCGCCGACATTAGGTTCCACTCACGCTATTGCTCTGCGCAGGTTTCTCAACTTAGAGAAGAAGCTGCAAGCGAACCCGCCCTTCCGCTCGAAATACGTAGAATTCATGTCAGATTACATAAAATTGGGACATATGTCGCCGTGTCACCCCAATACCTTTGCTCATAAATCCCATTTCTATATCCCACATCATGGCATATTCAAGCCAGGATCAGAAAAGTTGCGCTGTGTGTTTGACGGAAGTTGTAAGAGCTCAAACGGCGTCAATCTAAATGATTGTCTTCATACAGGTCCAGCTCTTCAGCAAGATATTGTTGACATTATCATGTCCTTCAGGACCCACTCACAAGTTTTCAGCACAGACATCCGAATGATGTTCCGAAATATACTCATTCACCCAGAGCAAAGACGTTTTCAACTCATTCTCTGGCGGTCTTCACCCGACCAGCCCCTGCTCACGTATGCCCTTAATACCGTCACATATGGATTAAGGTCCAGCCCATACCATGCCATCCGCACTTTACTCCAATTGGCTGATGACGAAGGTCATCGCTACCCCCACGCTGCTCAGGTCCTCCGCAAATCAATATTTGTGGACGACATTCTCTCAGGTGCAGATTCTGTAGAATCTGCTCAGTCGCTCCAAAGCGAACTGATCGAGTTACTCGCCCTAGGTGGCTTTCAGCTCAGTAAATGGACCTCCAACTCGCCCCAGCTCCTTGAACGATTCCCAGATGACCAGTGCGACATGCCCAAGGACTTTGACTTCAGTCCCGACTCTAATTCCATTAAGGTTCTGGGAATACAGTGGATTCCTCAAACTGATGAGTTCACTTATCGCATTTCTTTGCCCACTCATGCTCAAGTCACAAAGCGCTCCATTCTCAGTACAGTAGCGTCTCTCTATGACCCCAATGGCTGGGTTACTCCAGTCATCTTCCGCGCAAAGATTCTTCTCCAGAAGCTTTGGCTTCTGAAAATAGGATGGGATGAGCCTATCTCTGAAGAAGTCCACACAGAGTGGCAACACATCTCAGAGGATCTTCCTCAGCTCTCAAACCTCCGTTTACCTCGGCACATTTGTAAGTACAAGCCCACGTCTACTTACTCACTTCACGGGTTCGCGGACGCATCAGAGGCTGGCTTTGGTGCCGTTATCTACCTTCATGAGCGCAATACCACTGGACATGTCAATGTACACCTAATCATTGGCAAGTCCAAGGTCGCACCCATAAAGACTCGTCTCTCAATCCCGAAATTGGAGTTGTCAGCCGCGACTCTTTTATCTCAGCTCATGACTCGAGTGTCAGCCCAACTGTCAGCTCATATAGCCATTCAAACACACACATGCTGGTCAGATAGCACAATAGTGTTGGCATGGCTCAACACTTCACCTCACCGATTACAGACTTTCGAGGCCAATCGAGTGGCTAAGATTACAGCTACTTCAACTAGCCATACGTGGAAGCATGTACCCACGAACCTCAACCCTGCTGACTGTGCAAGCAGAGGCATGTCTGCCCAGTCCCTCTCACTTCATGACCTTTGGTGGTCACCCAGTTGGCTCAAAGAACCTACCTGCACTTGGCCCAAGATGCCACCCGCTCTAGGCCATCACGCTCTCCCAGGCCTTAAGCCCAAAAAGGTACCAGCACACATAGCAGTCCCAGATATCGATCTGGACTTGCTCACTCGCTACAGCTCACTTGACAAGCTCGTCGGAGTGACGGCTTGTATTAAAAGGTTCATATTCAATTGTCGGCACAGCCCTGATGCACGGCGCTCTGGTCCGTTGACAGCTAGTGAACGCAGGGACGCTCTGTTGCACTGGGTCCGCTCTGTTCAGCACAATGAGTTTGCTGAAGACATTAATCGTATCCAGACTGATAAAGTTTGTCCCGTTCGGCTCCAGCGTCTCTCGCCCTTCATAAAGGACGGCCTCTTGAGAGTCGGTGGTCGTCTCTCTCACGCGTCAATTAGGTATGACGCTCAACACCCACTCATTCTACCCAGCTCCAGTCCGCTCGTAGATCTCATTATAGATCACTATCACACAATACACTGCCACCCTGGAGCTGACACATTACACGCCATATTACGCCAGCAGTACTGGATTCTGTCCGCTCGTCGTATTATTAGACACCGCGTGTTTAAATGTATTAGATGTTTCCGGTGCCGCGCTCAGCCTAAGGCTCCGCTCATGGCTGATCTCCCAGCAGACAGAGTTACTCCTCAGCCAGTTTTTAGTCACGTCACGACGGACTTTGCTGGCCACTTCTTCGTTAAATCCAGCACGTTGCGGAACGCGAAACTCATAAAAGCGTACTTTTGTATTTTCGTTTGCCTCGCAACAAAGGCGGTTCATTTGGAACCAGTCTCTGCACTCTCAACGGAAGCGTTCTTTGCGGCATTGCAACGTTTTATCTCACGTCGCGGTACTCCGGTTCTCATTCGTTCAGACTGCGGCACAAACTATGTAGGTGCTAGGAATCAACTCATTGAAGTTCAGAACTTCCTCAGGTCAAACAATGATGCAATCACTCACAAGCTCGCGAATCAGCACATAACTTGGTTACTGAACCCGCCTAAAGGGCCTTGGTTCGGCGCACTGCACGAAATAAACGTAAAATCCACCAAGCAACTACTTTATCGTGTGATAGGTGAACAGCACCTCACTTTTGAGGAATTCTCTACTCTTTTGGCTCGAATTGAGGCTGTACTCAATTCAAGACCCCTCTGCCCAATTTCATCCGACCCTACGGACTTTGAACCTCTCACGGCCGGACATTTCATTATTGGTCGTCCGCTCACCGCTCTACCTGAGCAGTCTTTTGACGACAGACCCATATCTGCTCTTAAACGGTTTCAACTCATTCAAGCGCTCTCTCAGCGCTTTTGGACTCTCTGGTCCAGATCCTACCTCCATACCCTGCAAACCCGCTCCAAATGGCTCTCCCCTTCTTCCCCTCCTCAAGTGGGTGAACTGGTACTCATCAAAGAGGATGACCTGCCTCCGCTCCAATGGAAGTTGGGAAGAATTCTCCGCACGATACCTGGCAAGGATGGAGTGATACGAGTTGTGGATCTGGACACAGCTCATGGAAATCTGCGACGACCTGTGTTCAAGATAGCCAGGCTGCCGTTGGATTCAGCTCAAGAGGAGCCGCAGCCCCGGCCCCCCCAGGATGTTCACGCTACACTACGTTACCAGCATGACGTTAGAACATGACGTGTCATTCGCGTGCGCATGCGCGAACGACCACCCCCTCCCCGCCGCGCGCCGGTCGAGGCGCGCGCGGGCGCTGGCTTCATTCTGTTGCGTCCGAACTCTCGAGAGAACGACACACGTGTATAAACATTCGTGCCGCCGATACAAACAATCTCGCGTATTCACCGTGTCTTGTGAACATATAAGTGCTGTGTAATACTTCAAGACATCCAGCTCATCACTGCCCAAAGTGCCAGCATTAATCAGCTCAACGAGGGGAGACGACACGCGGCGCGTTTCGTCGGCTCACCGAAAACACCAAGAACAACATATAACACAGGTCAGTCAGTGCACCCACATTGTTTCCACAATTCTCCTGTGTCAAATCCCATCCGCCCTGCAGTTTCTGTAATCCCGCGATTACAGATAATTAGAACCGCCGCCTGGAACATTCCATTTATCGGTTAGAACCGGCCCCCCCACGCCCCGTTACAGAATAAACTCAGTTTTGTTATTATTGTTCAGCTCAGATAATATAATTATATCCATTCAGCCCAATTGTTTACAGTCCACTATATATCTTTAGTAAATCTGCCCATTGTCAAAGATAGTTTCCGTATTTTGTGAGATAATTATATTTTTTTTTTGTGAGAGTATAAATTCGCTTTATTTCGTGCACTTACATACGTTACATATATATATACGTATTACGTATATTACTAAAGCGTGATTTGCATTATTGGAGTGTCATTTGGATCCGATTTCTGCGAGGTAAATACATTCTTTGTTTGTTTACACCCAACGAGGCAGTAGGTAGATATTTTGATCTAAAAATAGAATCGTCAACGACTGATGTTTTTTGTTGTAAGCAAGATCTAGCGTATTATTGTCTAACGCGTATTGTCGGCACATGATTTCAAGGCAAATAACATAAAAGTAAACAAGTTGATCAGCCCTTTTCGATATTTTATGTTACGGTAATAGTTTCCGAACAGTTTTGTCCTGATATTGTCTGCTTTTTATAGTAAATTTTTTTTTTGTTTTTTCATCTCATCTCTGCTTTTATTGTTTATGGTACACATATAGGGTGTTCCACGTTGGTTTGTCAGCTCATATACAGGTTGTTTAAAAAAAAAAAAATTTTTTTTTTTTTTCTTTCTCTCTCATGTTTATTTAAGGGTTCCGTATTCCGTTTGAACATAGTCATTGTTACTTCATCAGCGCAAGTATCTCAGCTCTATTCATCTATCTCATCAATTGTTTTAGTTGTACGTCCGCTCTTATAGTTTAGCTCAAACTCGTTGAGTGTTTTGTCTTAGTAATCAACCACCTACTTACAGAATTAAGATGCCTTCGAAATCACAAGCCGCGATGTTTCGTGAGGCCGTAAAGGCGATAGTTCTGTTAAAGGAGATCGGTGAGGCGGTAGAGGCAGGCGACAGAAAAACTTATTCTGTGGCGGACTTCACCGCTCGTTACGCAAACATACAAAGCGTTAAAACTAAGTTAGAAAACGTATATTATGAGATCCTTGACGATGAGGATTTGTCCGACGAAACTGAGGCAAACTACACAAAAAATTTTCAGTCGGCACTTAGCAATTATGATGCTATACTAGTGGCATTCGAAAATTTAAAAGTAAAATCAGCGCTTCCGGACAAGACGCAACCCCTCAGCTCAGGTACACCCGTTGGTGTTTTACCAAAAATACCCATACCCGAGTTTCATTCGAACGTTGAAGAATGGCCCTCATTTATTGCCGTTTTTAGGAGCCTCGTCAGTGAGATGGCTACAGTCTCGGATGCTGTCAAACTGCATTACTTGTTAGGCGCCCTAAAGGGTGAGGCACATGATATGGTAAAACACCTCTACCCTACCAACGAGAATTATCCCATAGCCATGGAAATTCTAACCAAGCGTTACGACAATCGTCGTGTACTCATTGACCGGTTTGTGGACATTATAATGAACCTTCCGCACATCCACATGCGCTCGGATATCCGCACATCATTCTTAATTCCGCTTATCTCAGCGCAAAGCGCTCTCCGCAATCTCGATCTGCCCATGAAAGATTCCGACTATGTTTTCGT
This sequence comes from Ypsolopha sequella, assembly GCA_934047225.1. Taxonomy (NCBI): domain Eukaryota; kingdom Metazoa; phylum Arthropoda; class Insecta; order Lepidoptera; family Ypsolophidae; genus Ypsolopha; species Ypsolopha sequella. The sequence continues at coordinate 29,915,580 of OW203987.1, forward strand.
GTCCATGGTGGTGCGAAAACTACAAGGCGAGCTCCGCACTCTTTTTGAGCGGAAGTACGGATCTCGTGCAACTCTGCCCACGCTCAAGAACCTCATTGAGTTTCTGGAAGAGCACGCACGCTGCAAGGAGAATGAGTCATCGTTCCTTGCGTCACAGGAGGCTCCTTCTTCAGCACGGCTCGGCCCGTCAGAAAGGCTCGCTCAGCTCAATCAACTAGTTCAGCCCACTCGACGTTCCCGTCAGACTTATACGGCTACTCGAGAATTCCGCCCCATAGCTCCGCTTAGGAGCCGGCAAGAATATCGCTCTCCTCAACCTGCTCCCCATAGGCCGTTCTTGGCATTCGGTGACGCCCTAACCTACTCGGCCCAACCGTCCTCATCATCCGCTCGTCAGCCAGTTTATTCGGCCCGATCATCCCCATCACCCACTCGCCGACAGAATTATTCGGCTCAACCTTCTTCCCCTACTGGTAGTATGCCATGCCCATACTGCAGGAATAGGGGACACAAACTCATCGCCTGCCCAGAGTTCAACAACCAGCCGATTCAAGGTCGGTGGGATTTTGTGAACTCACGCAACCGGTGCCGACGCTGTTTGGGTCCTCATTATGAGAACGAGTGCAGGTCTACACGTGCATGCAAGGAGTGTGGGCGGTCTGACCACCATACTTCACTGCATCGCCATGGGGCCATGTCTCCGACACGCTCATCTGCTCATTTGCTGCCTCCGTCTCTACGTGAGCAGCCCAGACAGCGCTCAGCGCATGAGCCTCAGTACCGTTCGGCACATGCTTCACAGGCATATACGTCCCATCCCAACTCGCCCACTCAATCGCGATCGCCAAGTAGGTCTCGGGTAGGTAGTCAACAGTGACTACCTACAATAACAGAGCACTATGAAGGCGAGGACGACCAGCACTCAGCACACTCAGCACACTCAGCACACTCAGCACACTCATCACACACTCAATCAGCACATACACACTCAGTTCATTTTCACTCAATGAATTCAACTCCAACAGAAGATTCCTGTAACTCCGCACAACGTGTAGTGAACGTCACTAACACACCAATTTTGTTGCCAACCGTCTCACTTAAAATAGCAGACGTACATGGTCAATTTCACTCAGCACGAGCACTGTTAGACTGTGGAAGTATGCTGACTCTTTGTTCTCAGCGCATGGCCACAATTTTAAATTTACCATCAAAACATACATCTCTAAAAATCGCAGGAGTTGGGAATCAGCACACACAAAACTCAAAGGCATCAATCACAATTGTATGCCGACCTACTCACCGTGACACACCTATGATCACGGCCACAGCCCATATATTGAAGAACGTAACTGGGTACCTACCGTTGGAAAAGGTTCCAGATCTCGCTCAGTTAACAGGTCACCCACCAATTCCTCTTGCTGATCGAGAATATCACACACCAGCTCCGGTTGATCTAATACTAGGATCTGACGTTCTTGGTCAAGTGTTAGACGGAACCAAGGTTTCGCTCGGCCCTGGCAAGCCTATAGCCTTCGGCACGATATTTGATTTTACATTGATTGGACCTTTCGAAAGTTTACACACCTCACCCACCAATCAGGTCAATTCCGTTCACATTGTCGGCTCTCACACGGACTCAGAGCATTCAACTCATGACATTCACAAAAGTCTTGAGAGGTTTTGGGAATCCGAGGAACCCCAAACCTACAATCATACCAGCCCATTAGAGGAACAGTGTGAGGACATTTTCCGCACCACAACTACTCGTGAACCATCAGGTCAATATGTGGTTACACTGCCCTTTCTGCACAACGCGCCGACATTAGGTTCCACTCACGCTATTGCACTGCGCAGGTTTCTCAATTTAGAGAAAAAGCTGCTAGCGAACCCGCCCTTCCGCTCGAAATACGTAGAGTTTATGTCAGATTACATAAAATTGGGACATATGTCGCCGTGTCACCCCAATACCTTTGCTCATAAATCCCATTTCTATATCCCACATCATGGCATATTCAAACCAGGGTCAGAAAAGTTACGCTGCGTGTTTGACGGAAGTTGTAAGAGCTCAAACGGCGTCAATCTAAATGATTGTCTTCATACAGGTCCAGCTCTTCAGCAAGATATTGTTGACATTATCATGTCCTTCAGGATCCACTCACAAGTTTTCAGCACAGACATCCGAATGATGTTCCGAAATATACTCATTCACCCAGAGCAAAGACGTTTTCAACTCATTCTCTGGCGGTCTTCACCCGACCAGCCCCTGCTCACGTATGCCCTTAATACCGTCACATATGGATTAAGGTCCAGCCCATACCATGCCATCCGCACTTTACTCCAATTGGCTGATGACGAAGGTCATCGCTACCCCCACGCTGCTCAGGTCCTCCGCAAATCAATATTTGTGGACGACATTCTCTCAGGTGCAGATTCTGTAGAATCTGCTCAGTCGCTCCAAAGCGAACTGATCGAGTTACTCGCCCTAGGTGGCTTTCAGCTCAGTAAATGGACCTCCAACTCGCCCCAGCTCCTTGAACGATTCCCAGATGACCAGTGCGACATGCCCAAGGACTTTGACTTCAGTCCCAACTCTAATTCCATTAAGGTTCTGGGAATACAGTGGATTCCTCAAACTGATGAGTTCACTTACCGCATTTCTCTGCCCACTCATGCTCAAGTCACAAAGCGCTCCATTCTCAGTACAGTAGCGTCTCTCTATGACCCCAATGGCTGGGTCACTCCAGTCATCTTCCGCGCAAAGATTCTTCTCCAGAAGCTTTGGCTTCTGAAAATAGGATGGGATGAGCCTATCTCTGAAGAAGTCCACACAGAGTGGCAACACATCTCAGAGGATCTTCCTCAGCTCTCAAACCTCCGTTTACCTCGGCACATTTGTAAGTACAAGCCCACGTCTACTTACTCACTTCACGGGTTCGCGGACGCATCAGAGGCTGGCTTTGGTGCCGCTATCTACCTTCATGAGCGCAATATCACTGGACATGTCAATGTACACCTAATCATTGGCAAGTCCAAGGTCGCACCCATAAAGACTCGTCTCTCAATCCCGAAATTGGAGTTGTCAGCCGCGACTCTTTTATCTCAGCTCATGACTCGAGTGTCAGCCCAATTGTCAGCTCATATAGACATTCAAACACACACATGCTGGTCAGATAGCACAATAGTGTTGGCATGGCTCAATACCCCACCTCACCGATTACAGACTTTCGAGGCCAATCGAGTGGCTAAGATCACAGCTATTTCAACTAGCCATACGTGGAGGCATGTGCCCACGAATCTCAACCCTGCTGACTGTGCAAGCAGAGGCATGTCTGCCCAATCTCTCTCACTTCATGACCTTTGGTGGTCACCCAGTTGGCTCAAAGAATCTACCTGCACTTGGCCCAAGATGCCACCCGCTCTAGGCCATCATGCTCTCCCAGGCCTTAAGCCCAAAAAGGTACCAGCACACATAGCAGTCCCAGATATCGATCTGGACTTGCTCACTCGCTACAGCTCACTTGACAAGCTCGTCGGAGTGAAGGCTTGTATTAAAAGGTTCATATTCAATTGTCGGCACAGCCCAGATGCACGGCGCTCTGGTCCGTTGACAGCTAGTGAACGCAGGGACGCTCTGTTGCACTGGGTCCGCTCTGTTCAGCACAATGAGTTTGCTGAAGACATTAATCGTATCCAGACTGATAAAGTTTGTCCCGTTCGGCTCCAGCGTCTCTCGCCCTTCATAAAGGACGGCCTCTTGAGAGTCGGTGGTCGTCTCTCTCACGCGTCAATTAGGTATGACGCTCAACACCCACTCATTCTACCCAGCTCCAGTCCGCTCGTAGATCTCATTATAGATCACTATCACACAATACACTGCCACCCTGGAGCTGACACATTACACGCCATATTACGCCAGCAGTACTGGATTCTGTCCGCTCGTCGTATTATTAGACACCGCGTGTTTAAATGTATTAGATGTTTCCGGTGCCGCGCTCAGCCTAAGGCTCCGCTCATGGCTGATCTCCCAGCAGACAGAGTTACTCCTCAGCCAGTTTTTAGTCACGTCACGACGGACTTTGCTGGCCACTTCTTCGTTAAATCCAGCACGTTGCGGAACGCGAAACTCATTAAAGCGTACTTTTGTATTTTCGTTTGCCTCGCAACAAAGGCGGTTCATTTGGAACCAGTCTCTGCACTCTCAACGGAAGCGTTCTTTGCGGCATTGCAACGTTTTATCTCACGTCGCGGTACTCCGGTTCTCATTCGTTCAGACTGCGGCACAAACTATGTAGGTGCTAGGAATCAACTCATTGAAGTTCAGAACTTCCTCAGGTCAAACAATGATGCAATCACTCACAAGCTCGCGAATCAGCACATAACTTGGTTACTGAACCCGCCTAAAGGGCCTTGGTTCGGCGCTCTGCACGAAATAAACGTAAAATCCACCAAGCAACTACTTTATCGCGTGATAGGTGAACAGCACCTCACTTTTGAAGAATTCTCTACTCTTTTGGCTCGAATTGAGGCTGTACTCAACTCAAGACCCCTCTGCCCAATTTCATCAGACCCTACGGACTTTGAACCTCTCACGGCCGGACATTTCATTATTGGTCGTCCGCTCACCGCTCTACCTGAGCAGTCTTTTGACGACAGACCCATATCTGCTCTTAAACGCTTTCAACTCATTCAAGCGCTCTCTCAGCGCTTTTGGACTCTCTGGTCCGGATCCTACCTCCATACCCTGCAAACCCGCTCCAAATGGCTCTCCCCTTCTTCCCCTCCTCAAGTGGGTGAACTGGTCCTCATCAAAGAGGATGACTTGCCTCCGCTCCAATGGAAGCTGGGGAGAATTCTCCGCACGATACCTGGCAAGGATGGAGTGATCCGAGTTGTGGATCTGAACACAGCTCATGGAAATCTGCGACGACCTGTGTTCAAGATAGCCAGGCTGCCGTTGGATTCAGCTCAAGAGGAGTCGCAGCCCCGGCCCCCCCAGGATGTTCACGCTAGACCGTGACGCATGATTCGCACCCGCATGCGGGGATGACCACCCCCCCCCCCCCCGCCGCGCGCCGGTCGAGGCGCGCGCGGGCGTTGGTCTCATGCTCTTCCGCCCGAAACGTCTTGAGAGACACACGTATGCATACTCGCGTCGCGACACAAAAATTATCGTGTAATTAACAGTGTTGTGTTCAAGTGACTCCAAGACAATCCTGCACATTCCTGCACAGACGTCTGCTCCATCAACACAACAAGGAAGGCTCAGCACGTCACCGCATCTCCCGTCGGCCCGTCCACAGACACTCTAACCAGGTCAGTTTACCCACAATCTTTTTCTTATCCTGTCTGCTCTCCCACTCAAATTCCATCAGCCCTGCATCCTGTAGCCAGCGGCTACACATGCTTTTTTGTGTTGGTCATACAGTGCTTATTGGTCATATCTCAAAGATCTGGGACTACATAGTCCCGAGATATGATAAATATATATTGAATATATAATAATAAAATTATTTATTTCACAAGATAACATTTTCGTACACCGACTTTTATACCAGTTAACTTTTGGTAAAGGAAAAGGGTAGTGCCATGATATCGGAATAGTAAACACTAGTACAGATTAAGCTTAGCGATCCAGCGTGGGAATGTCGCCAGCATACTGGGCACCTTGCAGCAGAGCAGCGATTTGGATGAAGTTATTTTTTATAATATAGTTTATTTTTTAAGGTGTTTTAGTTTATTTTTAAGGATATTTTTAGTTTAGTTTAGATGTATTTATTTTATCTTATTTTTTGTTTAATGTCCATTTATTTCAGATACAACAATTAACTTAAATAACATTAATTTAAATATGTTTAATGTTATTTAAGTTAATTGTTGTAACAATAAATATATAATTTCAGTACAGAGTACAGATAAAAAATATAATATGTGTACTAGCTTTTGCCCGCGGCTCCGCTCGCATTGCAAAGATTTTAGCGGAAATAAAGTTAACAAAAGAATATGCTTTTTCGAGCCTCACGTCTATAATGTCCGTCCAATCTTAAGGGGGTTGTTAATGTTATCCATTAAGGAGCTGCAGTCTCCACCTTTCAGTCCCATTATCAGACCCTTTTTTACAAAATTACCACCAAGATAGGGCAAATAATCTCAAACTCGAGAGGTCTGCTTTTCCTGTTGATTAGATCCCATACTCAGCTTTCAGTCCTGTCATCAGACCCTGGTTACCGTGTCTCACAAACACACTCATCAAGATCGACCAAACAAGCCAAAAGTCAGAGGTCTGCTATTGTCCGTTGAAAAATTCCTGTATCCACCTTCCAATCCCATCATCAGACCCTGGTAACCATTTTTCAGAAACACACTCATCAAGACCGACCAAATAAGCCCAAACTCCGGAGATCTGTTTGAAAAGTATGATTCAACTACTAACTACGCTAAGGCGCTAAGGCGAACCTACCACATGTTTCACTTAAGGGGCTATACCGAGGAAATTGACACTTTTTGAAGTTATTTATCTGCTCTTTTAATGAAGTTCCAAGTAAAATCAATTAGTATAACAATTTTGGGACCTTTTACTAGATTTTGGTCTATCAGAAACGCGATAGGAGAAATTTCATTTGATAGATATAATTATTAAAATCAGGTCTAAATTTACACTTTTTTTGATATTCTGACAAACTAGGATAGCATGCAGACTTGAAAAATATTTATTTAGATGGGTTTTAACTACACCTAAATTACTGGTTATGGAATTTTTTGTAGCTATTTTAGTTAATTTTACATTAATTTAAAACCGACTTTTTGACAATTTTCCCCGATTCCGTCCCTTTCGCACTGCGGGTCTCTCTGCCTGGAGTAACGGGGACCTTTGCTAGCACGGTATATCACCTTAAACTCTTATTATCGCATGACACTGCTCCCTTGTACCATAGACTAAGTATGTCCATGCTTGTACATAGTAACATGATGATACAAACATACCCTAAAACCTTTCCAAAAACATGCATAAAATGAAAATTTCATTGAAATCCATCAACGTATTAGCGCTGGCACCTTATTAAATTTACTAGATTTGCAGATGATAAAGATGATAAAAGGTATACGAGAAAGTTCTAATAACTTTAAATATAAACCAGCTAGAATCATTTCTCAACCAGATGAATCAGTTTTTTTTCTTACATAAGACTTAATTTCTACTTCTTGTGTAAATGGGAGGAGTAAATTCAACCAAGACTAGATTTTTCATTTTCATAAGCACTTCTTCTGAAAGCAGCCTCACTATGGCTTCATTTGCAAAGTAAGAAAAATCACAGTAATCCAACATTCTTAAGAAAATTATTATATATTATAAATTATTCTCTGATACAAACTTAATCCAGTCTGAGAATTACTATTTTACAGTTTTAATGATCCAGACTGGTTTAAGTAATTAAGTTTGCAAGTTAAGTAAGTAATTAAGTTTGTTAGTGACATATTTGGTCACTCTAGTGCCTGAAAAAGTTCATAAACTTGTTTGTGTACATGTTTCAATAACCGCGAGTCACACACACAATAGGCTGCAACAGAATACAAGCGTTGTGTTGAGATGATTACCTACTTCGTAGGTATGTCAACACAGCCTCATGCTGAGTTGCGGCCATTTTGGTGGCAGCAAATACTCGTAGGTGCTTAGATATAATTTGTTTGTTATTTATAGATAAGTGTCAAGTTATTTGTTGATCTTTTTGTTTAGATTAGTTTGTACCTACAACCTATATATAATGCATGTTGCCGAATAAATGTGTTTTCTTTGTTTTCTTCCTTCTTCTTTTTTCTTTTACAAATAGGCTTAAGGCGAGGGTATTCGTGTTTTCTCGTATAAACGTTGTATTATTTTGTGTTTTTAATTCAAGATGTATTTTTTTTTGTTTTTTATTTGTTAGTAAGAAAGATTTAAATTTAAATTTTGGAAAATTAAATAAGGCATATTGTTTCGGCTGTTCATTACACGATTAATTTCATTTTGCTGCATCCAATAAAATCGCAATAATGAACTGACCCTGTAATTCCAAAATTATAAATAAAAACACCTCGAAATCGAGAGTTTTGTGAGCGGCCAGTAGGATAGATAAGTGTAAAATCAAAGCATCGGAGCAGGACAGATTTCTCTGAATACTTTCACCTTAAGAGGCGTCGTTACGCGTAAATCTCCATACAAACGCTGTCACCACATTTTTGGGTGTCTGTGAAATGTTTTTTTAATATTTTAAGCTTAGTTCATTCATATTATTGAGATCTATGTTTAAGTCGAACTAAAAACCGTGAAATTAACAACAAACCCCTAAAATACGTAAATTTAACGGTTTTTACCAAAAGCGCAGCCGAATATTAGACAAATAGTTTTAGATAAAATTAAAAAAATGTATAGACGGGTCAAACATGGAAAATGTTATCAGATAATAATAACCAAAAATAATGTTTGAAAACGGCCACAGTCTTGACAAAACGTGGTTTCTCCTGAAAAAAGTCTTCAATTTTGCGCCCGCGAAATGAAATGAAACAGCATGACATTTGGCCACACCCACAATTGAGTTGGTCGCGGTATGACAACCAAAAAATGAAACAGCATGACATTTGGCCACACCCACAATTGAGTTGGTCGCGGTATGACAACCAAAAAATAAATGTGCTTCCTTCAATACACGGAGAATTATAATCAGTTTCTGGTATATGCATTTTGACTATACCTTTATAATCTAGGGTTTTATCGATATAATTGTTGAAATGTGGTCTTGAAACACACTTTTTCTCTTCGAACTTAAACATATAAAATTTCAACTTATGGCAAAAGCAGTCTTTTTTAGCAAAAGTTGAAGTTTTAGCTCATCAAAGACGTTGTCTATGAAAACCATGCTATTTAAAAATAGTTCATCGCTATATCTACGCTGTCAATTGAGCAGATTTTCAATAATTATTCTTGTAAGTAAAAATGTTTTTTTTTCTAAAGTGGCAGCACTTTTGCAGCATAAAGCGCCTTAAGGCGTATGACCACGCTAAATAAGCAACTCGATGTGTGTCAGTACAAATATCAACGAAAACAACATTGGAATAATGTTCATTTCAGCGTGCCTTAAAAAGTGGCTGTTACGACAACCACTGCGTCTCCGGCTAGCGCAAAATAGGAGAAAATAATACTTTCACATGGACGCCCACAAACGAAAAAAAAATTTTGAACTTTAATTTGTTAAATCTAAAAATTTCCTATAATTTGGTGTAATAATGATTAAAATCGCTTTACGCGTTTGGAAGGAGTAAGATAATTCTTGTGTTAATCATGTGAAACTTTCGATGACTTTCGATTTTTTTTTGTCAAAACTTACAATAGAAAAACAGTTTATGATACTTAAAATTTATTTTTGACTCTATAATGCCTGTCATATGAAATTTTTATGAAAGTTTTTGGACCACCCGTGTGGGAGGAGTAGGCCTTCAAAGACAGGTCCAAATTGCAGTTGGCGTATCCATTCGCCCTAAGTTGGTAACGAATGCCTGCTACTAATCTCCAGGTGTAGTTTCTCGTGACGTCATGCTGAAACAAGAGAGAACAGAAAAAACAAAGATCTTGACAAAAGTTCAAAATAATTTATTATTACGCTTTGACTCATATGAGCTTAGCAGTAACATCTACTCGTATACTAATAAAAGTAGTAAAATGTCGTATCTCTACCTATTTTGAATATTTTTGGGTATTAGTATTGTACTAAGGCCAAAATTACAATTTTGGAATTATTCTATGTCTATCTGTTTTTAAATACGGTTTTCTTTATTATCATCGCAGTGCCAAGTCAACATGTATGCTATAAAGGCTGTTGATAAAATAACCGCCAAGCCAAAAACGGGGCTAAGATTGACAAAGCGCGGGCCGCCGACAAGCTGCGGACGATAGGCTATTTGCTTATAAGATAAGGTGCTTAGCATATTTTCATCTCTTTTTTGTGTAACAAAAGAAGCTTCTTAATAGTACAGGAGGGTTTAACAAAAAAACCACGTCATTTCGTAATGAACATTTTGTGATTCAACGTTATTTAAATCTAGTTTTATGTAGTTACTAACGTTAACTTATAGCTATCTAATTACGTTCTTAACAATTTTCTCGTAGCAATTACTTTTTTTTCTAGAATTCGCATAAAACCTTAATTAGGTACACATTTAGGGGGGGGAGACAGGGGTGATATAGCTAGTGGAGGGGAAGGGACGGTCATTGAATGAATGAATGAATGAATGAATAAACACTTTATTGCACACAAATAAGAAGACAAGATATACACAAAGAACAGATAGAAGGCAAAGGCGGACTTATTCCTAAAATAAATTTCTTCCAGTCAACCTTGGGAAAACATAAAAACATTTTTATCTTGAAAGTTTAACTTAATCAGTGCATAACAATATGTAAAAGTTATTTTAAACCTATAACATAAACATAAAAATATACTACATACAAATACATACATAAATACACAGATACATATACACAAACAAACAGTAGCTTAGTCAGTAAGTCATTCAGAGAGATGAGAGGTAAATTTTTTTTTTATTTGTATCTAAAAGAGGAAACAGAAGGAAGATCTTTGAGGGTTCATCGTAATTCATCGTGACAAAGTATCATACGATACTAGATGATATCAAAACGAAACCCAGACCTGGGGCTCTACCGCGTAATTCTCATTTGTATCAACTTCAAGCAAATGCATGCGAAATTCAACGCGTGCAAAAGAGATGGCATGTAAGGCGGGCGTCATCGCACGCACGTCAAATTTCAATCTCAAGTTGATGTTGATGAAAATGAGAATTACGCGGTAGACCCGCTGTTGTATTGATTCGCTTCTCAAGCTATGACTCGTGTACTACTGTAAGAAATCACTCAAGGGCACGGGTATAACACTCTCAGAGATTTTAACTAAACCTCGGCAGGATGTATATCTATCTGCTTGAAAACACTTAACAAGTGTTGGGCTTCGGAAGGGAAGTCCGTGCTGCTACTGCCAGACAACTCTCGACGCAAGTTAGAGCGGATAGCTGAGCTTCAGATTATAATGAAGAGGTTTCCTTCGGCTGACGTCACAAATACTGCGCAGATCACAGAACATCCTAAACCTTCCAAAGTCACCGCAGCTGCTTAATTTGTTCAGACTAGGCAAAGAACAGTATTGCCAACAAAAATTTATTTCCCTCATATTTCACCTTATTTGTCCGGATTATTTATTAGGCCGAAGCTATGATAAGGTAGATTAATATTCTATCTTGTGTTTATCTGTTATTGTTAATTTTTCTTGTTTTTTTTTTTGGTTAGAATAAAAATGTATGTATGTTATGTATTGACATGACCATTGAATTCTTCTTTTTAGGGTTCCGTAGTACCTAAAAGGTACAAAAGGAACCTTTATGGTGAGACTCCATTGTCCGTCCGTCCGTATGTCACAGCCTCATAAAATTTAGCACAAAAATAGCAATAATTTGCCCACATATCACGGAGTAAAAAAAACATATGAAATAGTCGGAATAGTTCAAAATATTCCCAAAACAAAAGTGAAAAAAATAAAAAAGCTTATCCTAAAAATACATTATGGGTTTTAAATTGTAGATATTAAAAAGCTGATTGTACAAATATAAACTTTTACTATATTTACTAAAACTGGTTTCGAGAAATCATAAAAAAAACACAAAAATATGTATGTCTCACCCCTTATTTCCAAAACTGGTTAAACGAAAAATATGAAAAAAATGTCGATCATACCATAGATAAATAAAAGAAGGATAGATTGCTATCTCCTTGTACTGTTCGCAATACTAAAAATAACGTTGCTAGATGGCGTTACTTGTCTCGCTGGAAATAAAATTTGTCTGAAATCGACGAAATATAGCATTTTACTGTTCTGGTTCATCATATTTATTTATTTTATGAATAAAAACACAAAATTTTCATTACATCGCATCAGAAAATAGTGAATTCTTAATCAGGTGTTTTTAACATTTTTTTCATTAAACTTTCGGTGGTAAGCTGGCAATCTAACAAAGCGTGCAGATGGTTATTCTGGATTCCGGTAGATGATGCACAACGATCAATTAAACAAAATATGTGCATTAAAATACGCTTTATTTACCTAACACACACTACTCATACATACCAGTATATAACTTTACTCTTTGACTCAACTGTCATGCACGGTTGAGCGATTTATCCTCAGTTTTATAGTATGCCATGTGTCGCGTATTGTCGTATTCTAGCAAATTTTTGTTTTTGTGGGTGCAGTATAGTTGCTACACACACGCACACACCCTCACATCGAATTTCGTTTCATCAACTGTTCGATAGATGGCACTAGGTATGTCACAATTTATCTAGTATAGTAGCGACATCAAAAATAATAAGTCGAACTAGGTACCGGCGAAAATAATAAGTTTTACGCGGGCTTTGTTCTAATGTATGGAGTGAGCAATCTATCCTTCCTTTATTTATCTATGATCATACGTAGCTGACCAATTACAGAAAAACTATAGCGTTGAAAAAAAATTTAGTACAAATGAGAAATATAAAAAGGAAGTAAAATAAATGAAATAAAATATTTTATTAAAACACAATATGGTTATCAAATTGTAGGTATTAAAGAGCTGATTAAAAGTATATTTTTTTATTACACTTAATAGCACCTTTTTCGAGAAATCCTCGAAAAACCACAAAAGACATGTCGGTACTTTGGGACAGTTGTTCAAAATAATCAGTGGAGTATGTGTTTTTATTTAAATATTCCTGTCCTATTTACAGTCGGTATGCGAGAAATAATGCGCCCAGTTTCATGTATTAGACGTGTAAGCTATTCTACTTGCAGTATTACACTAGCCCCTATAGTGAAAGTCTAATGTGCACAGCTTGATGTGATCTCCACTGTACTCGTAGTTGTAGCTTACGTTAACTGGGCTAGAAGGGTTTTGTTTAGTTAGAAGCTTGTACATATTTGTGTTTGTGACACTTTGTCTGAAACTTGCAATCGGATATAGTTATAGTTTCAACGCTTATACTACGTAGCTCTTATTTCAAACCAATAGCATTCAGTTTGCGATTTTGAAACTGAATTTTAAAGCTGTTTTAGCTAACTTTGTGCTGACCTGCATAGCGAATTCTTAGTTCTAGATATATTATTTATACGAGCGATTTATGTTGCCCAGATGCATAATATAAGCAAAGTCTACCAACTAATTTTGCGATCTCTGATTGGTTGAAAAACTCCTGTAGTGAAGTTTGCCGGAGTTTGCTAGCTGGGTGAAATCGCTAAAATGTGTACGTAACAAAAACATAACAAAAAGGAAATGTTACAAAAATGTTACAAAAAGGAACTATTAGGACTCGTTCATACTACAAAAAATAAAACAACATTTTATCTTTCTATGTGCACATCTTTCCATTTATCTGGTTTATTTTTTTTGTCCTCTCCCGGTATTATCTTTGCCTTTCAGCATTTTGCTGAAAAATAATGTTTAAATAGTGTTAACAATCAAACAAAACGTTAAACTGAGTTTCAAACGAATCTGATGACTTTTTGCAAATGTCATACTTTGACAGTTGTAAAAAAATTTTAAAACTGTCATTGGTCTGAATGTATTTGCTAAACCGTTCATTAGAGTCCAAATACGGGGAATCTAACATCATCCGTTCCGGAGATATCCAATCAAAGTTTTGCCAAAAAACCTGTCAACTGTAAAAAAAGTGACAAATTTGGATACGGTATCGAAATCAGCAACACCAAATGCCTCTTGATACAGAGTTTCATGTAAATTGGACCACTTTTTAGCACCTGTCAAACAAGGTTTTACAATTTTACATATTCAACAAAATCAACACTAAAGAAATGAGAATTTTGATTATCTGTGACTGGGTACAACTAAATAACCAGTTTTAGTAATTTACCATGTGACGTGTGACGTCATCACATTCATATTATTCTGAACACACCCTATGCCTTCCTTTATGTAACGTTACAAAGAAAATGTGACAAAGTACAACAAAAATACTCACGCTCATAACTTCAAAATAATTAACACACTGTGGATAAATTTTAATGAAAATTTGACTAACTACAACGTAAACAGACTGAAATTCAGATGACGTGTGTATGAGTAAGTTTGTGAATTCTTACCATCTATTGGGTTTGGTGGGTGTGACAAAAAGGATAATTAAAAAGTCTTTTTTGTCGCGCGTTGACGTTGTCTTCGACCATGGGAACAAACACAATGGCAGAGATGTAATACTAACGCTACTTCTACGGAAACTCTTGTTTGCGGTGTTGCGAGTAAAATAATTCAAAATATTAACATATTTTATAGAAACAAAATTTTACAAAGAAAATAACAAAGATAAGTTCGTTTTTAAATAAGTTCGTATTTTGTGTAAAATTTAATAACCACTGTACAAAAATAGTTGAAAATACAATGAAATTGCGAAATTGGTTATTCTTCTATATGTATAAACACAAAATTTCAACATAAAGTAATTATATTTTATTTTTTAGTATGTTTAGGTGCAAGTAAGCTAAATGGACAAAAAATGTACAAATTTTGGCGTTTTCACCCAGCTAAATCCGCTAAAGAAGTAAAAAATAAGAAGAATATTTACGTATTAAATGAATTCTGTTGAAACTAGGGGGTCGCCTTGCTCCGCTCCGCTTAGCTTGGCTCCCCAAATTTATTTACATGTAAATCTAACACGTTCCACCTCGATCCGCTTCGCTTCGCTCGTCGTCGCACCTAATTTTGACTTTTGTTGAAAGACTTTTGTAATCTCTGATTTAAAACAATAAAAAAAATCGGTTAGCAAAAATAGCTTTATTAAATACTTGACTTATTTAAAATAACATTCATTATACATAAGAACAATAAAAACATGTAATCAGCAAAAGTTGGTTTCTAAATTTATGCTGGAACAATTATAATTCATTATTATATACAATTATAATATATTCCAATTATATTAACACAGTTTATTTTCCTAACCCAATAAGGAGATATTGTGGAATATTAACAATAACAATCATAGGACACTGCTAAAAGAGTCGAAGCAAAATTATCAGGGGTCTAAACGTATTTCAAATCAAAAACTTCGATTGTCATTGCTCTCATATTGTTACTCGATCACGTTGAGTCACAAACGGACTGCTCATATCCTAGTTTGTACATATACTTCTTTAATAATACGGATGTTGAAAGCTATATATATATATACATATATACGAAACTCTACCCTCAGGGAAACTAGTGTCTGACTGAAGGTTCGACTTCGGCCAATAAAGTTTTTTTTGGCAAGAAATTTTTCGTTGGCCAAAATAAATTCAAAGTGTTGGCTTAAACCGAAGGTAATAATATTTTCTTGGTTGTTTTTTTAACAAACTTTTCTTTTGACTGCTGTGTATTTATCACACACTGGGTAATTAGCACGGTATTTTTTGTTATTGATAGATCTTTTCAGAAATATTTTACAACATTTAAAGTTCTCAAGGGTAACAACAAACAATTTAAAGTTCTCAAGGGTAACAACACAATATTTAAAGTTTCACAAGGATCACAACACAACATTTAAATTTCTCAAGGGTAACAATACAATATTTAATGTTCTCAAGGGTAACAACACAATATTTATTGTTCTCAAGGGTAACAACACAACATTTAAAGTTCTCAGGGGTAAGAACACAACATTTAAGGTTCTCAAGGGTAACAATACAATATTTGGGTTGGGTTACGTTGATGATCATGTTGGGTTACAAACGGAGCGCTTATATCCTAGGTTGTATCTTTATTCCTAAAAGTATTCAGATCTTGTCAGCTATACTAGTAGATGTACAAATATCTACAGACACATTTTTCACAGACAGAAAGTTAATTTCTTGGTATTTATAGACATTTAGCATTTCGGTTTCGGCTACACCTGTAGCTCCAGCCGAAAACTGACCTTAGGTGGCACAATAAGTGTAACATCCAGAATATATCCGGGTCATCGTTACTCAGGTCAACTAACCGTGAAGCGGTCGCAGGGTCACTGGTTGATACACAAGCCGGTGAAAGGTTCTACATGGGCTTGAAACTGGATTGCGATTTCGGCCATGCGAAAAAGCTGAGAAGGCCGATGTTGGGGAATTTTTAGAGGAATTTTCTCCGGATGTTTATACATTTTGTCAACAAGATACGTTGCCTGTTCAATGACTTAATTTAGTGTTGCATTCAATTAACTCAGGAGTCCATGACATAAAAGAGGTCACAGTCGCAGAGTAGATTATTATGTAATTAGTTTATATCAGTAGACGTATGGGTAATCAGTTTAAAATATTATTTGTTAATAAATATACTATATTTTGCTTTTATAAGCTTTTTTCAGTTTTTTATTTATTGACATTAAAGCATTAAAACAAAAAAATATATATTTTATTCTATATAATATTTCGACCCTCGGTATGGGGCCGTCATCAGTCGAATCAAAAACATTAATTCGAACCCGTAAATAAATGCTATTTTATGATAGTAATACATATAGGTATAATAAAAGAGTAGGACCCGGTGTGTTTGTACATTGAAGAAAATTAATAAAATAGAAAGGGGGTGACTAAAAAAAGTAATAGAATATAAATCAGCGATTTTTAGAATTACTTTCTGTCTGTCTGTTTGTTTATTTGCGCACATCTTCGAAACTACAGAACGGGTTTTCATTTTGTTTTCATAAGTGAACACAAACTAATTTGGATTAGAATAATGCTTTGTTTCATTAAAATTGGCCGTCAGAAAATAAAATTTATGAGGTCTATTGTTTGAGGTGTGAGGTGTTTATTTGTTGTAACAATGTAGTGAATTAAATTTTAGTACATGAAAAAATCAACAGGTGGCGCTGTTCATTATTAGAACGCGCCTAAATGAATATTTAATTATTTCGTTTAAAATCTACCATTTCTATTTTGGTGAATAAAAGGCTTTAGTACCAAATTATTTGCAGCAATTGTATAACAGATGGCGATTCCTTCTTATTATAAAACGGGCTAGGTACTTAAATAATAAAAACGGAAAATTCTAAAGCTAGGTATATGGAATACTATTTATTAAAAACTGTCAAAGAAAATAGCTGTGTCTGTAGGTACATTGATAAGATTCCAAAAAATATACAAACAGTATACAAAAATAAAACGGAATTTAGTTGGTATTTCATGCATCACGCAAAAACTACTGAACAGGTTTTGTGCGGTCACCACTGTACGATCCTCAACAGATGAGTGTCCTATAACTTATAATCGAACTTAAAAACTGGGATACTTTTTATTTCGGTTTTCTCAAGGAATTACACCGTGGCCGCATTATCTTCTTCCACGCGTCAACGCGGTCGCGGGCAACAGCTAGTAAATTTATATGAAGGGGAGTATGTGTAAAGTTATGCATCGTCTATGGGGACAGGTAAACATTTAGCATGTTCTCCTTACATTTTGTAGCCATCGGTGGCTATTCTGGCATTATTCAGCAAACAAAAATCGTATGACTAAATTCGAGAGTCCAAAATAATTCTAAAATAGCAGACGGCGATATCTGGTGCATGTTAAATTGTTGCAGAGGCTTAGAAGGTCAGTGATTATTAGATAATTTATGTAAGGGAGTTTCTGCGGCCGATCTTCCATCATTTGGCACTCTAAATAGCATTTAATTAGACAATAAAAAATGAAATTAGACATTAAAATTTAAAGAATAAGCATTATGGTGTTTAATGCTAAAGTTAAAAAGATAAAATGTAACAAACAAAGAGATACACTAAAAAGACTTGTTTTAATAAAGGCTGACTTGTATATCTTTATCTGTTTTGACTGCCTCAACAATTTCAACGAAATCTTTTCACCCTTTTGCGTCTGAAGTCGATTTCCTTTATCATATTATGCTCATTTGAGTTGGTTCCTTTCAAATAAAAATATTTCCCGTCGAGCCTAGAAATTCAACAAAGGATCACGGAGTAAAATATTCATATTCATACACATTCCAGCTTACGAAAAAAAGGTCAATGATCTGAAATGAGATAAAAATATTGCATTTTCGTGTAATAAAACGGGAACACAAATCATAAAAACCAACTCGTGTACGCTCGTTCCGTGATTAGATTTCTCTTCTTTAAATTTATGACCTTCTACACTCTGCGCCTTCCTCGAGTGTGTAAGTTATTCATCGTATGATAAAAGAAAAGAAACACAACGTAATTTCAAAAATGCTGAATGCGTAATTTTCCTAAATGACTAGGCAACAAGTATCTTTATTTTTTTGTTTTATTGATTTGCTTACGCTGGTCTTCACCGCACCTGATGATGGGACTTAGGGTGAAGCGCGCTCGTCTGGAAAAACGGCGCTGCCACACGGATTCCACATCTTTCCAATAGAGCAAATGCCATCAACTACCTGGGCCGAGGTCTCCCTGCTGGGGTCCTTCAGGTGATTGTTATTTAAAATTTTACAGGAGGTGAGTACTCTCGGCGTTCCCTCCTCTTTGTACGGGTATAGTTGTAAAGGCCAGAAGGCCAAAAGCATAGCAAACCATTTTCGAAACAAAACACTGCCACTTCGCAGCTACGTAAACATGCAGACCTAAAAACTTTTGTTCTACAACTTGAAAAATTAGACGAAAAGCTTATTTTTTCATACTTTGGCATTAGGTACTTGAACTTTGTATGGACCAGCGAAAGAAAATAACGTGGACGAGATTGTCATTTGAAAAAGGTACCAGACACACAAAAGGGCCAAAATCACTTACAATATTTTTCATGTCATTTCAAAAGTCATAGACCAAGGAGTTGTGATCTGTAGACTAAGTTTCGCGATACATCACAGACACATCTGCTATTGTAGTAATTATGTCCCTGAAAGTAACCAGACCTTACGTAAACATTTTGACCCTGAATCCAGGGTTGGATTTTGTAGTATAATTATACTATTTGTACCATATTTTCATGACATGTAGTATGTAGTATCGTAATAGAACTATACTACGTAAAAATACCATAATTTTATATTCAGGCCGACCGACTTGTTTTTTGGTTGAGACGTTTTACTTTTTAAAATTTACCCTACAATATAGGGAATTTCTGTGCGTTATGAATATTTTTAGTATTTTTTTTTTATTTCAATAACAAATACGCTATTTTATTAAATTATGAATATTATTAGTATTTTTTTTTTAAATAGGCTAACACTACTAACAAATAGGCTGTTTTTATTTCAATTCAAAACAAAAATCAACGAAAAACGAAACGTAGTATAATTTAAGCCAAGTAGTATATTTTTAACTCCCATAGACAATAATTTTCCGAGGGTCTAAATCCAACCCTGCCTGAATCCCACAATGGTGTGATGAGATGAGCAATACTTACAAATATTTTCCTTATTTCATTTAAAACATTTCAGTGGTTTTTAGTATTCGTTTCGTTTGATAACGGAACATTATTTTGTAGTTATATGTTAACTTATTTTTAAACGGGCACGCTATCGCCTGTGGTGAAATAGCATTTCATTTACTGTCTATCTATAAAGTAGCACTGCAAATATTACTCTGCGAAGTGACGCCCATGGCGTGACTGAACGAAGAAATTTAATACAGTTAGGTCACACCAAACTATACATGTATACAGTAGGTATGGCATCTGGTAGTAGGTACTCGTATAACTTTTAAAGTCACTTAATAAATGATAGTATCCATAATAGTAGTTTATGCTACTAGGGCGAAAAGGAATAAATTACGAGGACGATTTAAAACACGAGCGTAGCGAGTGTTTTAAACGTAACCGAGTAATTTATTGCTTTTACGCCCGTGTATCATACTACGTTTTTCAATGCATAGTGTGAGGAAATGAAAACAAATATAATCTTGTGAACTTTCAATTATGATTGGCTCAAAAGGATTGTATCCAGAGCCGTTAAACAGTGGAAAAAAAAGTATTACATCTATGGTACACAGGAAAGGCTGCAGGTTAGCCAACCATAGCAAACAAATAAAAAAAAAAAATAATAAAGCCCTAGGGCAAAATAATCGACTTTCTGTTCGGTTTTGATGCATAAAAAGTGGGCCTTTACGAGCACATGCATTGAAAAAGTAGTTTATGAAACTGGGACAAAAAGAAATATGTAAATTACGAGTGTGATTTTTTTATAGTATCTTTACTTTTTTATCAACAACGCTTTTTAGGGCATGCACGTTTTCTAGCGAGGTTTTTCTTCACCGTTGAGCAAGTGGTAAGTTTCCTTTTTTTTTTTTTAAAGAAATTTATTTAACAGAAATTTATTTTCTGCCAAACTGCATGACAGTTTGTTGGCAGATGAACTCTTAGTAAACTTAGATATAACTTACAATTTACATATTTGTGACGGGCAGCGGCGTCACTGGTGCGAGAGTTCCGGCACTGCGCTCACCAACCCACCTGCCCAGCGTGTGTGAGTATGGGCAATTCTTCCAGGATGACCGCCGGGAGTGACAAAGTCCTGGAAAGACTTATATCCAGCAGTGGACGAACTAGGCTGATGGATTACATACTTATGGTAGCTACTTACAGTACAGGCTAACATCGCATTTATTTATACTATATACTTAATAATTAGGTTTTCACCCCACAAGCTCGGAAAGGCTCTGTTTATAATTCGAAATCTGGGTGGAAAAGCGCACTTTATTCGCTAGCGTGGAAAGTGTTTTTAAAATTCGAATATTTTTATTCAATAAAGGTCTCGTACAATAATATTACATATACAGGCTGGAAAAAATTTAAGGGCCCTGGAGGAGAACTACCTTAAATCCTTTAGTTAGCTCATTTTACTGAAAGGAAACATTCCTTTATATTTTAAAAGAAACAAAACTGCATTCAAAGTTATTCTGAAATTCGCTTATTTCACCCGTGAACCGAACCAACTAAAAATTAAAAAAAAACCCTCGCTATTTTATTTAACTATTGTCTTTATGATATAGCAAGTATTATAATTTGTTAAGCGCATTCAAAATTAAAAGTAAGAACATAAATTCCGAAAAACTCGTTGATGCATGCCCAACCGGGGATCGAACATGGATCTCAAGATTGAGAGGCCAGCGTTCTAACCCTGAGCTACAGCCCCTTTTCTGGCGTCCGGTAGTTTTCATAATATCCATACAGTATGCAACGCTACTAGTTTACCATCAGATTGCTTGCGTTATATGCAACTATATGAATGGCGTGCTTATAAGAAATATTACCCAAGGTTTTTTATTTGCGGTGTAAGGAATAACGTCACTATTTATAACCTTTACATTAAAGAGTTGACGTAAACAACTCCTACTGTAAAAGTTTCATTGAGAAATAGGTCAAGAAATGGATACTGAACAAGTTTTTGCCCAAGGCCTTGCTTGGGTGAAATTGTGAAAATTTCATGTATTTTTTTCGTCTACATAATTTAAAAGTTGATAGATTAGCTAGCACTATCAGTCTTCGGTTTAAACTATTAACAAACAATATTTTGCAGACGTTAGGAGAAAACAAAAACCGTTCAAGTGTTAAGTGCGAGTACGACACGGGCTCTGAGAGTTCCGTATATAATTATCTAAATTAGCTAAAAAGTAATGAAAAATAAACTCAAGATAAATTTGTCGTTTTCACAGGTTTTAGATGTAAATATGAATTCTAAAGACCCGTAAGCTTCACCTGGGAAAAAAACAGTCGTGAATTAATTTGTGAGCTTTTATCTGTTCGTCTGTTCGTACCAACGTCAAGTTTTTGTCAAGATTACACCCGGATTATGTAGGACTAAAATAATTATATTTTTATTTTATTTAAAATTTAAGTTTGGTTCAGTTATGGAACTAACATCACCCTTCCTTAAATTCTATCCTATTTTTGTCATAGGGAGTGTCAGAAAAATAAACTTCTTCAGCAGAAAAAGCACTTGTTGTTTGTTTTCACAAACAAAAATTGCAGGTAAATTATGCAGTTTTAGCTCTTACGATTTAGTGTCAAAGTTTATTTAAGGCCTGTTTCACCACTTCCAGATAAGTGATATCCAGAAGATAAGTTTAAAAATGGAACACATTTTGTATGCGTTATATGTCACATATAACTATCAGGCACTTATCTGGAAGTGGTGAAACAGGCCCTTAAGGCGATTACCTTCGCCAAATTAGCAGCTCGATATTTGTCACTACGAATATCAACGGAAACGACATTGAAATAACGTTCATATCAGCGCGCAATGCAAAGTGGCTGTTACGACGCTCGCTGCGTCCTTGAGAGGGCGAAATAGGAGAAAATTATACTTTTCACTTGGACGTGATTACTCGATTGAATAATCTTATGTTATGTTTATAGCTATCAAGTTTATCTATTTATCAAAGCATAGATGAATTCAATCGACCAAGCCACTCAGGAGCAGTAGGGAATTTGAGGTCAAAAAACACCATTCAGTAAAAAAAAAAATTCATGTAGAAGTTTTGGTGGTATGAAAAAGAAAACTGTTGCATATGTTGTCTAAGAGTTGATTATTCATAATAGATTTTTTCATTATTTTTGGTTTGGCCATAAACGAGGAGTAGGCTTTAGAAAGTACCCATTTGGCAATGGTAAGGGCCTTAATAAAGATTATACTTCACTTCTTGAGAAATAACGTTAGAAAAAAATCGTTCTCCAATGCTACAGAGTTGAGTCTCCGGATTTGTAACAAAATATTAAGAAACAATTATATCGGCCAAAATACAACCTAGGTCAACTTTTAACAATAGTTTGTTTTATGCATACACATATTTTTAATTATATTACAATAGCTATAAAACAATTGCTTTTCCATAGTTGTAATACCAGCCGTAAATTCCTAAAATAATCTTCATTTCAAAATTCAAAAAAAAAAAACAAAAATTCTTTATTTACGTTACAAAATGTAGGTTTTGAGGGGGTGGGACTCCCCTTTTAAGTTTTACAACCTGTTTTAAGGGAGACCCGCTCTTTCTTCGGATCTTATTTTAAAAATTTGTATTAAAATTAAAATTAAAATTAGGTCTTGCTTAATACATAGTGATTAGGTATTTATATAAAGAAAAAAATGTGTGTGTATGAGGGTTTATATAACACGCTTATGGAAAACCGAATTATTTTGAAGCTACCATAATATCATTAAAAATATGTTTATGCATATAGCAAACTATTGTTAAAGTTGTCTAAGCTAAAAGTTGTATTTTGGCCGTTATTTATATTTCTTAAAATTTTGTTACAAATCCGGAGTATAATTGGTTGTACTTGAGGTTTTTACATTCAAAAAGTACTGTTTAATTTTGGGCCTTGAAGGATTTGTCGCTTTATTTCTTTTTGTCTTTTTAAGCGATACATGTACATAATACACATAATATTATTTATTATATACAGTATTTATATATGTAGGTATATTTCAGTGGCGTGCACAGAACTTTTTGCTGGAAAAGCAAACAATTCGTCAAGAACTACAATAAAAAAAAAATGAAAAAATTTAAATACCACTTTGAAAAAAAAAAATTTATGACGCCAGGGTAGACAATGTCTACCTTAAAGTGAAAATTTCCTATACAAACTCTTTTTTTCGAAGTGATTTTTAAATTTTTTCATATTTTTTTTATTGTTGTTCTTGACCAATTGTTTGCTTTTCCAGCAAAAAGTTCTGTGCACGCCACTGGTATATTAACTCTTTGGTTTGGGGACTTTATAAACATTGTGTCTATGTGTGGTCAACAGATTCAACAGAATAAACCAAATAAACCCATACGGACCTCGTGACCAACTATTGAAGTGTCAAGCCACCACCAACCACCATAGTACATACCATGGTGGTTTATAGTGGCCTGAAGTTAGCTGCACAATCACGTTTGACAGCCAACTTTGCCCACAATTTTTGACGTTTGTTGCCCTCAACATGACCCTTCATGACCAAATCATAGGTGCTTATAGTGGAATAAATTAGTTTATTCTGATCTGATGACCGTACCCAATGTCAAGGAATTGACGGAAATCTGCGAAAACACTTCAAAAGATATTGGCTGGCCGAAATATCGGAAAATTATCAATTGTATTATAATAAATTGTTAGACTGAATGTTTATCGTGGGTTACGCATCGAATACCATCACGAAACAGTTACTTTGAGAAGAAGGACAAAAAGTTACTCCTATAAAAGCCAGCAGACCTTGGCGAAATTTTGCAGGTTTTGTACAGTCCTGAAAAAAAGTGGGGCTTTTTCATGTCAAAATATCTCATGTAGTACCACCAGTATCAAACTTTGTTCATACGATGACACTCGATTAGTATAGCTAGAAAAACATTTGCTGCCACGAGTTGGTCGGCCGTTTAGTCAGCCAGGCCGATTTAAGGGGCGCATTCGGGGATAGTTTTTATCCCATCCAGTACCAGCATGCAACCAATGTATTATTGTAGCCTTGACCAACCTGTGATGAAATCTCGTAGTTGTCCTTAAGTCTGCCTGGCCGTTTTTCCTGTTCAAGCAAAAAAAATTATGTTGGTATTCGTCAATGATATCCCATCAAAAACATAAAATGTACAAAAATGGCAAGTCTCGCAACGCAATCCTTCCACCGTAAAAAGTTGTGAGATCTTATGTAAAGCCAAGTCTGCTATTTTAGTTTTTATGGAAGCACCTTTTCATTTTAGTTAGTATGGGAGCACCTATTTAACAATCATTAATTGTTTCCTATTTAGTTACCTACCAACATTAAGTGACTGTATTAATATTAGTCATCTTTATTTTTCTAATAAAATATAGTGATTTCGCAATCGCACAGCAACATATACAACATATCAGCTACCTAATACCAATTTATTAGCGATTTGAGAAGATATTTCTACGCATCAGTGCTTTATTTGTGCTCTGCGATTGCAAAGTCACCATATTTTATTAGAAAATAAAGATGACTTATATTAATACAGTCACTTAATGTTGGTAGGTAACTAAATAGGAAACAATTAATGATAAATTTGTTAAATAGGTGCTCCCATACTAACTTAATGAAAAGGTGCTTCCATAAAAACTAAAATAGCAGACTTGGCTTTACATAAGATCTCACAACTTTTTACGGTGGAAGGATTGCGTTGCGAGACTTGCCATTTTTGTACATTTTATGTTTTTGATGGGATCTCATTTCTTTTTGTAGGTAGTCGTCCTTTTTTTCTTCTCGGGTACTATTTCTTGCACGTCAGCTGCGGATTTTCTTAAAACCCACTCCCTTTAACTGATCATTAGGACATACTCCTGAGAAACTAGTATCGGGAAGGAGCATTTCATAATGACCACCTAAGAAACTACCAGAGAATCGTAAACGTTTCACTGGCGTCCCAGGATCGCCACCGAATGATCCTCTCAAACGGCCATTTTCGGCCAGTTTCGAACGTAAATGGATACAAAGCGGTGGCTGCCATAAGTTCGGATACGGAACCGTAGGTGGTAGTTTTCATCATTGCTGTCGAGTACATGTGTCTCCACGCTCGTCACACGTATAAAGTTGCATTTCTACCCAATGCGCTACCACATACTCGACTACCGCACATCTAATGTCATATGACAACTCAATGTTCCCATACATAGAGAATGACTAAGAATGGAACAAACATGAACCATCTCCAGGTATAGGGACAACTAGGTGTGGACAAGGATTTTCATTTATGTACAATATTTCAGGTTCCATTGCAATATTAATTTTTACGGTAAGTTATTATTACTATTATCCACAATTAGATGCAACAGGCAGGTTAAAATTTCTTTGACCATGAAGTGAAAGGCAGGCTTGTCAGTCTTAACCACAGAGTACATTATTATGTCTAAACCTCTCAGAATAATGAGCTAAACCTGGTCTTTTTTAATGACACACGAGTACATAGACATTTCAATATACCTACATCATAGAGGATGCATATACAAATAAAACAACATTAGCCGCTTTAATTTTCCTTTAATATATTTAAAACTTTACTTGATAAATAACCTTTTACCTTGATTTTTAGGGTTCCGTATTCCGTGACCCTATTACTAATCCTCCGCTGTCTATCCATCTATCACATGGGTCTACAGCTTCAGCGGTTATAGGTAGCGCGTAAATATTTTCACATAATATATGTTACATTGTCCTCTATCACAGCAAATAATAATATGGCCCCTATCACAGCATAAAAAGTTTAATAAATGGAAATCCAAGGGGGGTCTAATTATTTAATGTTATTTGCTTCAGCTCTATCTTTATAAAACAACAATTTTGGGCATATAAATATTAGAGTTCCTTATTCAAAAGGTGCTGATTTGTTTGTCAGGCGCTACCATTTTAGCGCCTTGTTTTTTTGTCGCCTTGATGTTGCTATGTCATCTTTATTGTTGGTATTTACCATAATGATTTGGGGTTTCGTACCCATATTGTGTGATGGTAGTACGGAACCCTTCCTGAGCGAGTCTGACTTGCACTTAGCCGGTTTAATAGCGACTTAATTACGAAATGTTGATATTTATCTTCTTAAATAGACTAAATGTGTTTTAGGGTTCCTTACCCAAAGCACAAATTATTATAACAAAGGCTCTATCGTAAGAACGGTTATACATACAAGTACCTACAAGTTGAAAATTTAGGCAGACTACTTTAAAGTAAAATAAGAAATAATAAAAATTAGGGTTCCTTCCTAAAAAGGTACCGAATTGTTTGTCAGGCGCTACCGTTTTATCGCTTTGTTTTTTGTCGCCTTAATGTTGCTATGCCATCTATATTGTTGTTATTTACTTTTAGGGTTCCGTACCCGTATTGTGTAGGGGTACGGAACTCTTTATGGACGAGTCAGATTCGCACTTAACCGGTTTTATTTTTTAGTTTTCGCACTTTAATTTTAACGTAGAATTTTTCGTTTTAGGCGTCTTTAATGCAAAGCAGCATACCACCAACGTCATCTAGTGTCATACAAATTTATAGATGCAGTTGGAAACATACATTTTGTATAGAGATTGTATGGATATATTAAATTACCAACCGCAAATAACATTTTTATATTTTTTTGTTGCAATGTACACTTAACACTTACCGCATACAAAATTTCAAGTTTGTAGGCCTGCTAGAACACCTTTAGACTTTTGATGATGTGTCAGTCAGTCAGTGACAAAATAAGGGAACTTTGACTTGAGATATTTCGTAATCAAATATAGGTACAAAGTTGTTATTTGGGGTCAGAAGTAGGATCAGTAAGAACTCTTGGTTCCTGAAATTTCAGACTTCTAGCTTCACCCACAACGAAGATACAGGGGGGTTGAAAGTGCCGTGAGTTGCTTCGAGAAAAGGATGGTACGGCCGTTCCGCGTTTTTTCTGCGAGACTTTGCGGGGGCACTGCCGTGCCCCCAGATATCGCGACAGTTTGGTAAGAATAGTATCTAGACTTTTAAATTTGGGATAACGAATAAGGGGGAAGGGGGGACTATACAGTATCTCCCTCCACTCTGGTAGAACGTTTTGTTTTTTTATTCCAATATCAAGAGATAAATTGTCTTCAGTGGAAAATATAATAATAAAAGTGCCACATCATTTTCGGAAAACTTCCTCTTGGCATACTTCAGTGAACTGGCAAAGAAATATAAACCATCTTTTTTGTACATTCAATGTTGAAGAGTATAAAAATGTCAATGCTATACACATTTTAACGTTAATAATATATATTTTTTTTAAATAAGGTATATTTTATTTACTCACACTATCCATTGAAAAACGTAATATGACACACTTGGGTAAGGGCAATAACTTACTCAAAACCTTAAAAACACTCGCTGCGCTCGTGTTTCAAATCGTCCTAGTTTAGTTATTGCCTCCTTACCGCACTTGTAGCTTATACTAATATTATTATATTAAAAAACTTGAAAAAAATAAAAAACTCTTATTCAGCCATCTCATTTCAGATATTCCGTTAATCATATTTTTTAAATTTATTTAACATCTGGATTAAACCAGACTTTAGTAGCGTTTCAAGGTCACCAACGGTAATTGTCTCTTTGAATAGATACTGTTCAGCTCCCTTTTGCTGTAACACTATACCAAACCTATCTCAAGAAACCTTTTAGCTGACAGTGAAAACAGAATCTGGTTTAGTTTAGTTTTTAGTTCTCAGGTTAGCGAATATGCGTACTATCACTGATCAGGTGCGATGGTTTCAAATGAATATATATATAGACTTATTTTATCATGTTCCATTTGATTATTTAAATTTTAATTTATATATCATTGTCATTGCTACTGATATAATTGACATGAGATTTAAGTGTAAATTAATTAAGTAATTAGATAAGAAATGTACGTCCAAATTTTGCGATAACGGCGAGGTCGAATATGTATGTATGTGCCTTCAAATTATTAATACCATTTATATTCATATTCTGCAATAAAGATTTAATGATTTATAATACTTAAACTCCCCCAAAGACATCCTAGCTAATAGTGGTTTTTGTGTTTTATACAAGATAACATACACACAAATTATATATATCTTGTTTGTTTGGAAAATTAAATCATGATAGAGTTAATAAAAACATGAATAATTATAATTTTAGCTGTATTCAACTTTTGTTCAGTAATAAGCATAAAATATCAACAATAAAATAAACTTTATATTTTTCAATATATTTCGGGCTCTTCAATGAGGCCGTCATCAGTCGAATGATCATCAGTTAATAAAAACGTGATCCAAATTAAGCTTGTATCAGCAAACGTACTCTGTTTCGTTCTACCGTGGACACAATACAACGTGTAACAGAAAGGTGAAACCATATTTGAAGAGCTTATTCAGCCAATGGTATAGAACAACTTTTACTATGGAGTCAAACCTGAAATCTCAAAAAAAAAATCTGCCCTTCCATACATTTCGGCCGTGCGGCATTGCATTTTTCTATGAAACAGTTAAATTTTTTTTCCTAGATATAGGGTTTGTTCCATAGAAAAAGTTGGTCTATACCATTGACTGAATAAGCTCTTTAAATATGGTTACACCTTTCTGTTACACTAGTATAAAAAATCTTGGTGACGTGGTCTAGCATGTCAATTTGTAAGTTATGCCGACACAAAACAAATTTGTTGCCACGTATACGATCGCATACGATGGATTGAAACAAATTGCCAGTACATGTTGCTGCCTGTTTTACCTTTTATATTGAACATTTATTAGAAAGAGAGTAGCGTTTCATCGTCCTCGTTAGTCTAAAGCAGAACACTGCTCCACATAAGTAAATAAATAAAATAAAATAAAAAGATTGTGGCGCCCCACTATTTCGACTATACGACCTTTGCTCTCAACTATTTAGATTTGTGTAATCTATGGATTATTTTATTGGTTTTCCAAAAGGAACTTGGACAGCTGTCGTCAGTCTAGTAAACACGAGACGGAGTTTTAAAAACTAAGAATATCTTGTATATAGTAATGACCTGTTATTTCATCCTTTATTCATTATAAATACTAAAGTAAAGTGTGTGGAGTTTGTTATTTGTGTGGAGACGGCATTAGCCGTCCTACAACTGGTGACCATCGACTTCGACAAAATTCAATACAATCCGAACAAGAGTACAGTTCTGCAAAATACTTCAACAGTGAAAGTTCAACAACACAACAATACGTAACGCAACGTAACGTACAACTACAGATTCAGATATAGTTCAGCTACAAATTATTAACCCCTTAACAAGCACGCTCATCATCGGCGACTTTCAATAAGCAAATTTCAATAACACAAGGATGCAATTCGGGATCAGCTGGCGACTCACAAGTGCACCGGACCCATAAGAACACAACTCTTCGGGGATAACTGTCAGCTGCCAGTGTTTGTTTTTAGTATTTTAAGTTTTTTATTTCTCACGAAAAGTTCTATTCGTAATATTACTAGTTATTTTTCTCGTGATTAATTTCAAACATTCAAAGTATCAATTTGCGATTACCATTATCTATACTAAAACCTAAAAAGAGTTTCTAAACTTACAAAATAATATTTCGGTTTGAAAAGCAAAGCGATCGATATGGAAGAGTTGGAAGCAAAGATCAAAGAACTACAAAAGGAAAATGCTGCCCTTACGGCACAATTACAAACAATACCTAGTAATTTATATTCTCCTAACACACCACCATCCCCAGCCATATTTAAAGTAGCCTTAAAACTTCCTCCGTTTTGGACGGAGAAGCCAGCTCTTTGGTTTGCTCAGGCTGAAGCCCAATTCAAACTGTCAGGCATAACTTCAGAAAACACGAAATTTGACCACATTATCACGCAACTTGATTGCAGAATTGCCGGAGAAGTTGAAGAAATGATACTCAACCCACCTCAAGAAAACCGTTACCAGAAATTAAAAGAAGTAATTATCAGACAACTCTCCTCATCACGGGCCAAGAGAGTTAGACAACTAGTTAGCTACGAAGAACTCGGAGATAGAAAACCCTCTCAGTTCCTGAGACACCTAAAGTCCTTAGCTGGGGACACCTTAACCGATGACGGCATTCTTCAAGAATTGTGGTTACAACGCCTTCCTCACCACATCCAAACGATTCTGACCGCACAGGATTTACCATTAACAAAGCTTGCTGAATTGGCAGATAAAATGATTGAAGTCACAGCACCAACAGCGTTCGCTGTTCAAACACAGCCAAAAACAGCAGATGTTTTAAACCAAATCAACAACAAGCTTGAAGCACTCTCTCTCAGAGTAGATAATATGGCCGCAGGTACCCGTGAACGTTCCAGGTCCATTTCTAGAGGACGGCCCTCCCGCTCTCCATCCCCATTTCAAGAAATATGTTGGTACCATCGCACGTTCAGACAGAAAGCCTTCAAATGCTCAGCCCCATGTAAATGGTTTGACCAACACAGTAAGGAAAACGAATTGGGCAGTCAATAGTAGCGGCTACCACTGACTGTCCAACATCTAATACTAGCCGCC
This sequence comes from Ypsolopha sequella, assembly GCA_934047225.1. Taxonomy (NCBI): domain Eukaryota; kingdom Metazoa; phylum Arthropoda; class Insecta; order Lepidoptera; family Ypsolophidae; genus Ypsolopha; species Ypsolopha sequella. The sequence continues at coordinate 29,946,538 of OW203987.1, forward strand.
GCCTGTTTGTAGTCGATAAGGTAACTAAAAATTGCTTTTTAGTAGACACTGGTTCGGACATATGTTGTTTTCCAAGAAATAAAATTCCAGGCAGACTACCTGCCACAGAGTTTTGTTTATCGGCAGCAAATGGTAGCGATATAAAAACATATGGCTCAATTCCACTTAACTTAAATTTGGGCCTTCGCAGAGATTTTAAGTGGACATTCACCATCGCAGACGTAAAAACCGCAATCATCGGATCAGATTTCCTATCATATTACCACCTACTTCCAGACTGCCACACCGGTCATCTATTGGACGGAACAACAGGGATTCGAGCAACAGCAAAAATTTCATCAATGGAACAAATTAGTGTAAAAGCCATTTTTTCAACAAATTCAGTATTTGACAAGATTCTTTCAGAGTTCCCTTCTATAACAAGGCCTCCAGGAATACCTAGGGAATTGAAACACAATACCGTACACTACATCACCACAACCGACGGACCACCAATTTTCTGCCGACCGCGTCGTTTAGCTCCTGAAAAGCTCATTGCTGCAAAAAAAGAATTCGAAGCAATGATTCAATGTGGAACAGCGAGACCCTCCAAGAGCCCTTGGTCCTCACCCCTTCACCCCCATGGCACCAAAACGTGACTCTGCATGGCGACCTTGCGGTGATTACCGCCTCTTGAACTCACGAACAATTCCAGATCGCTATCCTATTCGCCACATTGGTGATTTTAATCATAATCTCGCAGGTTCAACTGTTTTTAGCACTCTAGATTTAGTCAAAGCATATCAACAAGTACCAGTTTTTGACAGCGATATCTGCAAAACAGCGATAATAACGCCTTTTGGCCTTTTTGAATTCCCATTCATGTCGTTTGGGCTCAGAAATGCTGGTCAAACCTTTCAAAGATTTATCGATGAAGTTGTACAAGGATTAGATTTTTGTTTCGCCTACGTTGATGACATACTGGTTTTTTCACGCAACCATGAAGAACATGCAGACCACCTACGGAGACTTTTCCAAAGACTGTCCGAATATGGCGTGGTAATCAACCCATCAAAATGTACGCTGGGAGCAAATGAAGTTAAATTCTTAGGTTACAAATATAACCAAAAGTGGCACCTGCCCACCCGCAGAAAGAGTACAAGCGTTACTAGATTTTCCACTCCCAAAAACTGCTCAAGGGTTAAGAAGATTCCTCGGCATGATTAATTATTACCGACGTTTTCTCCCACACGCAGCAGAATACCAAGCTCCTTTAATCGATGCACTAGCAAAAAATGGATTGAAAGGTGCAAAACCTATGCCATGGACACATGAGCTCGAAAACGCTTTTGAAAATTGCAAGCACCACCTTTCAACTGCAACACTTTTAGCTCACCCCATTGGTAACGCTCCATTAGGAATTTTTACCGACGCTTCTTCAAATCAAATAGGAGCCTGCCTTTAACAACAAATAGATGACCATTGGCAGCCTATTGCCTTCTTCAGCAAGAAGTTAACAGATCAACAATCCCAATGGCCTGCATATTATCGGGAACTTCTCGCGATATACTCAAGTGTACAACACTTCCGACATATATTGGAAGCCCAACACGTAACTATATATACAGACCACAAACCATTAACCTTCGCTTTTACCCAACAACGAGAAAAACTTCCCCCGGCACAATTAAACCAATTATCGTTCATTTCCCAATTCACAACAGACATCATGCATATCAAAGGGACTGACAACGTAGTAGCCGATAGTATGTCCAGAATCGACGCTATTGAATTAACCAATGACTACACCGAACTTGCCCAGTCGCAATTATTGGACGAAGAATTAAAGGAGCTTATGACTAACCCAAACAACTCCTCTCTAAAACTTGAAAGCATCCCTGTTCCTGGAACGAATATTAGCCTGATTTGTGATACGACGACCGGAAAACCGCGCCCATTCCTAACTCCACCGTTCAGGCGTCCCTATTTTAACAAATTGCATAATTTAAGCCATCCTGGCATAAGAGCAACAACTCGCTTAGTCACTGACCGTTTTGTTTGGCCATCTATGAACAAGGATTGCCACGCGTGGACTCGCACGTGCCTTCCTTGTCAACGGAGCAAAGAGTCCAAACATGTCAGCACACCACTCGGCCATTTCAGCAATAGTCACAGTCGTTTTCAACATGTTCACATCGACATCATCGGTCCGCTTCCAAGCAACAAAAATTACCACTATTGTTTGACCGCTATCGACAGGTTTACCCGTTGGCCTGAAGTTTGGCCAATGACCAGTATTACTGCTGAAGAAGTAGCGGAAACTTTTTACTATGGATGGATTGCACGATTCGGTGTCCCAACAATCGTTACGACAGACCAAGGAAGACAATTTGAATCAGAACTGTTTCAAAGCCTTCTACAGCATTGCGGAACCAAGCGAATTCGCACCACAAGTTACCACCCCTGCGCAAACGGTATGGTAGAGCGCCTACATAGACAATTAAAAGCATCTTTAATGTGTCATGGGGACTCATGGCTTAAAGCGCTCCCAATAGTACTTCTCGGTATGCGATCAGCATTAAAGGAAGACTTAAAAGCATCAGCGGCGGAATTAGTATATGGAGAACCCCTTCGTCTGCCTGGTGAATTTATAATGTCTCCCGCACTCCCTTATGACCAAATTAAAAATGTAAGCAATTTCCTTTCCGAACTACGCAAGAAAATGGCTGACATCAGACCAACTCCAGGATCACGTCATTGTCGACCCCATTCTTTTGTGTTCAAAGATCTCAATTCGGCAACACATATATTCCTGAGAGATGACACTGTGAAGACATCATTAAAACCCCCATACACTGGTCCCTACCAGGTAGTTTCCAGAAACGATAAAACAATTACCGTTAAGATTGGTAATAAAGACGTGAAAGTAAGTTTAGACAGAGTAAAACCGGCTTACATCTCAAATGACAATAACTACCCATCAGAAAACTTGCAACCCACAACAAAAGAAAAATCCAAACCTAAATTACAAAACAACGTACCCCAACAAACATCTACAATGCCAGAACCAACACCAAAATACACAACCCGCTCAGGGCGTCATGTACGTTTCACTATACCTTTTAACCTTTAATGTTCCTTTCTCCGCGGGGGGCTGGTGTGGCGCCCCACTATTTCGACTATACGACCTTTGCTCTCAACTATTTAGATTTGTGTAATCTATGGATTATTTTATTGGTTTTCCAAAAGGAACTTGGACAGCTGTCGTCAGTCTAGTAAACACGAGACGGAGTTTTAAAAACTAAGAATATCTTGTATATAGTAATGACCTGTTATTTCATCCTTTATTCATTATAAATACTAAAGTAAAGTGTGTGGAGTTTGTTATTTGTGTGGAGACGGCATTAGCCGTCCTACAAGATTTTTATTCAACAGAACACAACACAAAACACATAATACTTAAAGACTATTTAGGATTAGACAGGTTCTGTTGAAAAGGTCGGTGACTCAGCTTTTGTCCCTTAAGTCAGAAGCAAAGGGACGCTGTTATTCTGTCACTGCCTGTTCATCCATAAGGATACTTAAAACAATAAACAAAAATTAACACAACTATGATTAAAACACATAAAAAACAATAGCCATTTTTAGGAACTTAGAACTTCTATTGTTTTGCAGCTAAATTAACGTACCATTTAATAATATAAAGAGTATTATATGTATAATTATCTATATACTTATATATGAATATTATATAAACTTAAATGGATTATTAATAGATTTAAAATATATATTAATATATTATGTTATTTACAATCAACATACTGACACCATTTTCCTTATCTTTTTATTTGTAAGTTTACTAACCACTCTTTACAATGTTTTTTATTTAAGTACTTCCACAGGCCCATAACACCTTACACAAGAAAGTGTGTATTTCCTCGATATACAATGAAAATAATATATATTTGCTAATTTTACCAGAACATACGCAAATAAAGATTATTTACCTTTTTAAAGGTATACCCGATGCGACATTTCGTAGCGGTTTCACGTTACGTGTTCGACGATACGTATTATTAGAATGTACGAAAATGGTTTATAAAAATTCATGGGCCGGAGAAATTAGTAAATATGTGTACCAAATGCGAAGGTTTTAATTTATATAATTTAAATATTGTTAAACCCACCTGCACTAAGCAAGTTAACCATACTTTTTTATTATCACATCAAACCATATAACCATGTCTTAGAGTGCAAACCTCATAACGGCGTTATGTGTGATAAATTTTATACGAAGAATAATGAATAAAAAAAAATTAAAATATTTTTAATTTTGTCATCCGAGGTTTGTACTGTAAGGCGCCGATCGTCGTCTTAGAGTGAAAACTTCGTAAGTACGGTATAATTATATTCATACGAGGAATAATAACTAAAAAACAATTAAATTGTTTTCGTATAATTTGCCATCCGAGGTTTTCACTCTAAAGTGACGATAAGGACAAAGTATAAAAAGTTAGGTTTTAGGTTCTTTTTGTCTTTTTATAAAACCAAATAAGGCTTTGCAAAAGAAAAATATATTATTATGATATAGATGGTCCAAAAAAAAACTTAAATTTTGAAAGGTTTCGATATATTTAGATGTTTTACTACGAGAAAACGAACTCCAAATCGTAAATCCGTAATAACGTAACATTTTATGATTAGAAAATAAACAAACACATACGTGTTTATTTAATTTCGCTTATTGTGATCAGAAGCATTCGAAAAATTCAAAAACGCATAAAAGCATTAAATGTGGGCGTAATAAGAATTAGCTGGACCCACAAGGTAACAAAGTTCTGCGACAAGTGAATAAACCCCACCAACTACTCCAATTAATAAAGATGGGTAGAATTGCGGGCAAAAAAAACCGGGTCGCAGAAAGAAGTCCAGGCGAGAATGGACAGGAATTGCTGGTGCCGCCGCCGACCTGTTTCGCCTCGCACAAGATAGGACACAATATGCCCCACTGACTGCTCACCTTCACTAGTAAGAGTCATTAAATCATTGTAATTCACGCTCCCCTCAACACTAACTACTCAACCTCATCGCAGATTCCCCGTAGACACGTGCATTATAAATGCTTTGCGGATATCTCGAAGCTGCCGAATTCGACGGAATTTTATTCCCACCGCCAGAATATGTATGACTTTCGTAGATTTTGCCTGCGGCTGCGGTAGCTCATAATTTTTCTTCGCTTTTTTGCCGAGCGCCGAGAGATGGCGTCGGTGGGTATTGTAAATTGTATCCCAGCTTTTGAATTTTCGGCTGCAAGTGTAATTGAAGCGTTAGATATTTACGACGTTTTGTTTGAGCGGGATTGAAAACGAGTTTTCGTTGTTTGAGGTTTGATTTAAAATGTTTGAGGGAATCTCTGACGAGAAAACGAACCTATTTGCATGCATAGTGGCGTTATTAAATCAGCATCATATCCTATTTATAGCGGATAAAGGCACTACCTCATTTGACTTGGGTTAAAAGCAGTTAATAATTAAGATCCGTAGAGCCTCCGTTGCAGTAACATTATGCAAATGTTAGATGTATTTGGTAGAGCAATCGCCCGGTAAGGTAGAGGTCCCGGGTTTGAATCCCGGTTCAGAGCTCCTCACATCCAGATTTACTTTTCTTTCTGCGTTTCTTTCAATGATATAATGTTAATTTATATCTCCTTGCGATGGATAAATCGCAAAGTGTTCAAACATAGAAATTTATTTCTGTCATACATAGTTTCGATAAGAGTAATGTGTATTCTTCACTACCCGATGCTGTAACAGCTAGGTGATGGTAGGGCATGTTCTTTGACTAGCTTTGAATACACTAGCGTCCTCTAGGCGCCAAGTGGCTTACTGTAAAGCAGGTATCTATAAGTATCATTGCAGTATGGAAAAGCACATCGTTAATTTCACGAGTTGTGTTGAGACCTGGATAGCTCAGTTGATAGAGCAATCGCCCGGTAAGCGAGAGGTCCCGTTTTCTGCGTTTCTATACTGCAATGATATAATGTTGAATGTAAGATGTTTGGGCTTGCCTGTACGATTATATTTGCCAGAACATTTAGATCTCGGCTTAAGTTACTTCCCTACTCTTTCAATATTTATTATAAGTGAACAAAAAGCGGTGCTATAATATTCGTTTTGCTAATTCTATTTTTATGATTTAGCATTTACGTGATAAATTTATGAACAAATTTCCTTTACAACGAATATCTTCATTATCAAGGTCATTAAGCCTGTGTTCGGGGCTCATTTCCACGTTCTGTTATGTTTTCTCTTTGTTTCGAAGATCGGTAATAAAGATAAGCATAATGACCGAAGCCAAGCTTGATAAAGTCAGTAAATTTTACGACCATCGATTTACATTTTGTTTTTTTTCGCTTTAGTAATCAATTATTTAATCTAAAGGTTCCTTAAGGGTGTTTTCGTCCTAAAAAAATATTTGAACAAACGTTAGGTACCTAATCATTTTACTCATATCTTTTATAATAAATAAGCCAAAAAAATATTATACGGCAACAATTTTGCCAAATTTGTTTTACGAACTCATTTTTTATCCAATTTGTAACATGGCCGAAAATGGGTACTTCATAAACTATTGAACAGTAAATTTTAATAGGTACCGTCAACAAATAAGATAGGTAACCAAGCTCAGCGCAAACACTTTGATCCTAAGACTCACGGAAGAGTGATTGATGGGATAATCAATAGTGCTGTGTTTCCCTCATCTCATCTATCAGTCTATCACTCAAGTATTTGCGCTGGGCCTGGTTACCTTTATCTTTTGTTGACTGTACGTATTTTTAGAACAGGTAGGTACTCAAAAGAACCTTTAAAAACAGCTCCAGAAAAATCCGTCACGTAAGCCAACTTCCATCCGTTGCCTAGCAACGCGGCGGTACAGTCAGGCAAAGAACTGAGAACTTTTTAAAATCATCTGGAGGAGCGCCAGGGCCAAAAAAGGATAAATTGAATCCAGACAATGCAGGCCGGGCCTTTGGAGTAGTTGAATTAGTTGATTCTCGAGGAGTTGGTGCTGCGAGCTGGCTTTGAGCTTCATACTGAAAACTGAAAAGTTTGATCATTATTTTACTTTTGATTGTGTAAAGGATTTATGATGTTGGTACTAAAATATACAATTCAATCCCAAGTGATATTGTCTAATGTAATGAAACTACAACATTTAAACGCAAACTAAAAAACTATATTTATGAGCAGGCATTTTATAAAGGACGTAAGACTTTATGAAATTACTAGCTTTTTCACCGTGGCTCCGCCCGCATTTACTTAATATTTCATACCCGTTCATTATAGGGTTTTTTTATTAACCAGGTCACTACGATGATTAACTGATCATAAAGAAAACCGTAAGCTTCCATGAATTCAAGCATTCAATGTGAAATGTTACTTTTATTTCAAAATCAGTACTTGGAAACGCCTTTAACATTTTGATATATAGATAGATAGATATGTAGATAGGTATAATCTTTATTTTATATTTTGGTAAAACTGTTATCTCGATTCCACCACATCTTCCGAAAAAGTAAAATTATGATGTTGAGAGTTGTTAAAGAAAATGTTTAGATAATCTTAGTGGGTTGGCTGGTGACAAAAACTTTTTGAAAAATTTCCATATCATTCTTTATTGATACAAACAAAACAGATCAAAGGAAGCTTGGCCAATTTTACACACAAATGCTATTGGTATGTTTGAAATAACGCTACTAAAACTACAATTTAAAGCTCACAAACTATAAATCCCCGATTTTATCAGTTAAATAATAGCGCTCGCCTCATTTTTCCACCGAATAAAAAATGAAGCAATCAAAGTGCTCTTTAGCAAAAAATGTCCGGGAACGGTAGAACTAGACTGGAGCCACAATCCATTTGTCCGTGTCCGGGGACGGGATTAATCGCGCCATCCCGGGATCTCTGACCGAAAGGCCGAACGAACGGTACAGTAAAATCGCTTCCAAATAATAATAATATTTTTTTTTTAATAATTTAATAATAAATAATATTTAAATCCCGCATGTTTTTGTTGTGGTGATAATACCATCTTATTATAAATATTCACCGATGTAAATTATTCAACGGTCACTGTCACTCCAAGTGGAAACGGAGAGGGACGGATTCAGGGCAAAATAGAAAAATTTACCTACCTAGGTTTTTAATAATAGCCAATTTACTTCGACCAAAATCTATACAATAATCAAATAAAATATGTTTGATTTCTTTTCATGGTTCCTATTCGTCAAACAAGAAGAAAAGTGTAATTGAAGACCTCATTTCATAATAAAAAGGTAAATACTTAAGTAATTTAAACAAAAATTCCAAACTTATCACTAACTACAAATTGTATGACACAAAACTTCAAAATTAAGTTAGTTGAGTTTTCGGAGACGTAACCGTAAAACTACATCATAAATTGGCGTTTTCAGTATTTTTTGTATAAACAGAGCATATAGTTAAAAATTAACAGAAACAACAAATTCCTTACTATTCCTTGTCTTTGAGACAGACCCCATAAAAAAATGATCAATAACGAAAAAACTTTGATAGGTCACTTTCTTTATTTTTGAAAATGATTAATTTATTTATACTTTACTTGATGAGGTCTAGACAATGACACCCCAATGCTACGGTAAGAATAAAAAAACTTCATTTTCATGTAGGAGCTCTTCCCTGGAAAATAACTTAATTACATTTTTAATTCAATATTCGGTTGCGGGTCAACATTTTACACAACATATAAAAATTTCAGGTCTCTATCTCATTCCGTCCAAAAGCTAGAGACCCGTCACTTACGGATGGACAGACAGACAGACGGATGGACTGCGGAGTGATATTAATATATGGCTCCGTTTTGCCCTTTGGGTACGGAATCCTTAAAAGGCCAATATTTGGGGGGCTTATTTTATTTATTTTATTTTATTTTATTTTCTCAATCCTTATCCCAATGTTGTCTCTTTTCTTACTCATTTCAAACCATGAAACCGTGATATTTTGTCTGAAAATGAAAAAAATTGCAGATTTTTTGCGGTTTAAAACGTGATACGTTATACTTTGCTCGATCGAAAAAAAAACAATTTTTTTGTTTTTAATAAATGTTATATTACCAAATTGTATAAAATTACAGAAAAAATCAAATACCTTTGAAAATTTCCCCGTAAATACGTTTTTTTGAGTGAAAGTCGTGTTTTTGAGAGCGCGCGATGTTTCAATTGTCGTAACAGCCACGGCCAGCCACAGAGCGCGCTGTTTTAAACAATAATGAAACGTCTTAGAGTTGAGTTCTATTTGATAAAAAATGAGGTGCTTAATGTCAAGGATATAGGGCCCTTAAAATAACTTCATTATTTATTTATAAAACAAAAGTTAACAATGTCGTCATGTTAAACAATGGTGTCAAAAGTTAACAATGATGATTAGTTTAAATTAATGATAAAAATTTAAATAAAATGATTTTGAAATTCAATGTTTGTTTTTTTACTAAGTAACGAAAACACTAACTGGGTGCATATTCTTTTACCCTTCGTACTTCAAAAAATGGCAACTGCTACAAGATATAGGCCTAAATTCTCATAATAGAGAACAAACCAAACAAGGAAGAAAATCAGAACACAAGGTTTCGACTTACAGTTCTGTTTGAAAATCCGCATCATTATACAATAAACATGAATTAACAAAATATTTACAAAGTATGACGACAGCAAAGATTTTCAAATTTTACTTGGAGACACAGAAAATGTTGACCTACATACGAGTTTTTGCTTATGTTCAGTTCAATCGGCAAATCTGTTCTTGGGATACGCCGTCAGTTGAACACCAAATTATTTGACAAAACGCTAATAATAACAAAAAATTACGCCTTCTTAGTTTAAAACAAAGGGGTTAATAATAATAATAATAAAGCCTTGAATTGAATTAAAAAAATACAAATTCCACAAACACACATTTCCATGGATCATTTGTCACATTCATTTAGGTCCTAGTTAGGACATGGTTGGCCTCTCATTGTTGCCAGTGAGGTTTGGTCTTGGTCACCCTCGCTGACCAGGCTATCTGGGTGACTATTTATCTTGTTCCTCATTGTTGTTCTGAGCAATGAATCCTTTTGCCATCTCGTTCCACGTAGGTCTGTCCGCGGCGTGTCACCACCATAATGGGTTGTAACGTCTCAGTTCGTCTGTCCATCTCATGTATGGTCAAAAAAGGGGCTAGCAAAATATAATTGCAAAGGATGTATGATGGATGATCAATGTTGTAATTTTTATGAATCTCGATAGCTCGTAGTTTTAATACTGTACTTTATGTAAACTAAGCCAAAAGTGTTTACTATAAGCCAAGTTACATCTTCGACAGGGAGGTGAAGTGGATTTTTTCACGCCAAGTCTAAGTGCTTCCTTACTTACCAGAAGTTCTTAGAATTTCTTAAAAAATACAGAAACCCTTAAGAGGCGTTTCTCCAGATAAGTAACAAAATATTAAAAAATTATTTTAAAGGCTAAAATAATACATATATATGAATAAATATAGCCTCTTTACTTTCAAGATTACGAAATGAAAGATAATCTTATAAAATAAACTTTTTACAAAAAAAAATGTAACTGACTTTAAATATCACAGCAGTCATTCATTAAAAAGTAAAAAATAATTGTATAATGACTGGTGGTACCGAAATAGTATATTTCGTGACGAGTATAAAATGGCGGATTTTCTTACCCGAGGAATGAAGCTTACATTCCCAGGGTACGAAAACTCATTTTTACTCGTTGCGAACTGTACTTTTTCTACTACCTGATTTATGTATTTAAATATTTAATTTTTCCTTTCAAATTTAATGTATTTTATGACATTGCAAAGCACGGCGCGGTTTTCACCTTTTTTTTTTCGGCCGGCGACTTTTATTTGTGGAAAATTTGCGAAAAAAGAGTGTCAGACGCGACATAATCGATTATGTCGTGAATCGGAACGCAGGGAATTTTGATTCTAAAGACAAACTAAGGACGTCAAAAAGAACCTATTTTAGCATGAAATGAAGACAAACGTCAAAAAGAACCTAATTTTGCAATAAATGAAATTTCAATACGATATTTCAAACTGACCTGATAGTCATTCCACAACGAGGCCCAGAAAGTTCGATTTTCAAAACTAATTTCGAGTATTAAATGGACCTTTTTATAAAGGAAGTAGAAAAAAATACTTTAGCCGACTTCTTTCTTCCTGAAAAATTATGTTCTGTAGAAGTTGGCGCTCTCATATTTGTTTTTATGTTGCTGTATCGTAGGGAATGCGCTGTCTTCTAGATTACATAATGTTTCAGGAAGAAAGAAGTCGGCAAAAGTGTTGTTTTGGTACCATCAGCATCAGTCATTATATGTACAATTATTTTAAAAATTTTAGTGAATGACTCCTGTTAATTTTGAAGTCGGTTACTATTTTTTTGTTAAAAGTTTATTTTATTTCATATTTTTTAGTGTTGACGAATTAAATTGTGCAATATGGGTAGTTCTTGCGAACGCGCTGCTGAGATGAAACGAAGTTCAATACCTACTTACATGAACTCTATCAGCACCATAACGTTAAGTGATTGCCACAATCTCGAGTTATGTGATGTCATCCGTTGAGGAGTTATACGGTGATGAAGCCAGGATCGAAGGTCAGGTGGGTACACTGGAAATTTTCAAGCAATGCCCTGTAATTATTACCCATACATAAACTGATTGGCGCAATCTAAGGTTATGTGCTGTCATCCTTTGAGGAGTTATATTTTGACGAAGCCAGGATTGAAGGTTAGGTGGTTATTCTGATAATTTCTGACTAGCATCCTTCAATCAGCACTCTTACACAGTGATTACTACAATCTTGAGTTATGTGCTCTTATCCGTTGAGGAGATCTATGGTAATGAAGCCATGTGGAAGAATATCGATTATCAAGTAATATTCTACAATCATCATCCTGGTACAAAGAGATTATCTCAATTTCGAGAGGTATTCTGTCATTTTCTGAGGAATTCTACTGCCTATTTCTGAGGACCATCATCGGATCATAACTAAATATAAAATGGGACCTAATTGGAAGCACAGTCATCCAAAAAAAAAAAAAAACATTCCAATTGGTTCAGAAATAAAGGAGCTATGGAGTTACAAGGCCAAAACAAAAGAATAGGATTTAGAACATCCTCCGTTTTTGAAGTCGATTTAAAATGAGCGTTGTATGTCATATATTTTTGTTGAATGATTAAACTGGATAAAACACATTTAAATAATTTTTAAGTGAGATATACTTCGGGCCATTTGGGAACGGCATCAGTCACAACTAGATAAAACACATTTAAATAAATTTTAAGTGAGATATACTTCGGGCCATTTGGGAACGGCATCAGTCACAACTAGATAAAACACATTTAAATAAATTTTAAGTGAGATATACTTCGGGCCATTTGGGAACGGCATCAGTCACAACTAGATAAAACACATTTAAATAAATTTTAAGTGAGATATACTTCGGGCCATTTGGGAACGGCATCAGTCACAACTAGATAAAACACATTTAAATAAATTTTAAGTGAGATATACTTCGGGCCATTTGGGAACGGCATCAGTCACAACTAGATAAAACACATTTAAATAAATTTTAAGTGAGATATACTTTGGGGCATTTGGGAACGGCATCAGTCACAACTAGATAAAACACATTTAAATAAATTTTAAGTGAGATATACTTCGGGCCATTTGGGAACGGCATCAGTCACAATTAGATAAAACACATTTAAATAAATTTAAAGTGAGATATACTTTGGGGCATTTGGGAACGGCATCAGTCACAACTAGATAAAACACATTTTCAATGCAAGTGCTCGTAAAGGCCCACTTTTTATGCATCAAATCCGAAAAGAAAGTCGATTATTTTGCCCTTAGGCTTTATTATTATTTTTTTGAATTTATTTACAATGCTTGGCTAACCTTCCTGTGTACCATAAATGTTATACTGTTTTTTCCACTGTTTCCTTCTGGATACAGTCCTTTTGAGCCAATCATAATTTAAAGTTCACAAGATTATATTTGTTTTATTTCCTCACACTATGCATTGAAAAACGTAGTATGATACAAGGGCGTAAGAGCAATAAATTACTCGGTTACGTTTAAAACACTCGCTACGCTCGTGTTTTAAGTCGTCTTGTCTACTTGTAGCATAAACTACTATTAAATATGTGTTTTATTTAGTTTTATCATATAAAAAGGAAAAAAAATTATTTACATGTATTTTTGTTGAGCGTTATAACATAAATTATACCTTTTCTATTTTTGCATTATCATAAAAATTTCAAATGGCGCATTAAAGGAGTGGTGAATCTACCTGTTTTTAACCGACTTCAAAAAAGGGGGAGGTTCTCAATTTGATTGTATATATATATTTTTTGGTGTTTTTACTCCTTAGTATTCTCGACGATATAGCAATATAAAAAAACAAATGGTGCTGACTTCTAGATAAACATATGTTTCAGGAAGAAAAAAGGCGGCAAAAGTGTTGTTTCCGTACCATCGGTCATTCATTATACATTTATTATTAACTTTTTTGTGATTGACTGCTGTTACATTTGACGTCGGTTACTATTTTTTTTGTTAAAAGTAAATTTTATACGAGATTTTGTTTATCTTTAGAATAAATTTAACTGGGTCAGGGTACAGATTATAATTTTGTTTTGGGTTTTCACAAAACATTTATTTAGGACGAATTACACAAACAACCCATTTTCATAATTTTAAGAAATAACAAGGTCTATCTACTTGTGTTTATAAGGAACTAGACTTTTGCCCACGCCTTCGCCCGCGCTGCAGATGTAATAAACTTGAACAACCTGTAAAATTCTTTCTTAGCAATGTCTTCGTGGCGTAAGGAATCTTTCTGACTTTCAAGTTTTTAAAAGGCTCTCAAAGGTTAAATAATATTAAATGAAATAAAGGCTTTTCAATTTTCGCAGTGAAATTAAGGTTGTTCACTTCCTCTCATTCAAATTGTCCCGTTCAACAAACTGGGCCCATATGAAAAATTTACATGTCCTTGATAGAAAAAATTTTTAATAACAGTTTAAGGGGCTGCCAAATCAGAAAATCGGTTAAGAAGGTTTTTTTTATTCATATTAAACATATACAAAAAAATTAAAACTCCAAACCGTATACATTGTCGGATTAATTTAAATTTAAAGTAATTTTCAAACTTTTGAAGATTTTTTTTCAGTTTTTACAAGACGCGCTTTCATGACTTCATCGCCACCCGTACCGCACCGCTAGTGACCAAAACTAGAGATGTCAATAATGGTTGAAATTATTTATAATAATGGTTGAAATTGAAATTTTTAATTGATAAAAAATATCGATAATTTTATTGGTTGAAAATATTCGTTAATATTTTTACCGATCGAAAATTGAATAAAAATATAAACGAATATTTTCAACCAATAAACAAATACTCTGTAACTTTTTCACTCCCACACACCAAATGATTCCAAATAGGTTATTATACAAAATCCACTGAAATATATCTCGAGATGATTATTATAATAAAGTGCTTTTATAGAAATATAAAGTGTAAACTGAATTAAAAAAACAAATAAGTTCTCTTTAATATTTAATTTTATAAAACAACTTCACAATCTTCACTTGTAACGGAAAACAACAACAACGCGACGACGCATCTTTGTTTTTAAAGTAACACAACAAAACTTATTCAAATTCAAATAGTTTATTTTACAAAAAAGGTATATATTATATACTTTCTTCAAGTCATATTTAATCTTATAAATATATATGTAATAAAATAATAAATATACATGAACTAAATTAAAGGTTTATTTAATTAATGTAGCAATATATAGACGATTAAAATGATAGGTAAAATATATATTGTACAAGATGAAATCCAATCTACCACCCGAACCCATACCGGAGACCCGGCCAGGGACCAGGAACAAGGTTCAATGATCACCAACCGAGCCCCCCGCACGAATCCAGGCGGCTGACCAAATCCCATCCTATATACTACATACTAATTCAAATTCAAATAGTTTATTTTGCAAAGCAGGTATAGATATATACACTTTTTACACGTCAAATTTAATCTAATAAAGAAAATATATGTAATAAAATAATAAATGTACATGAACTAAATTAAAGGTTTATTTAATTTATGTAGCAATATATTTACGATTAAAATGATAGGTAAAATATATATTATACAAGGTAAAATCCAATCAGCCGCCCGAACCCATACCGGAGACCCGGCCAGGGACCAGGAACAAGGTTCAATGATCACCAACCGAGCCCCCAGCACGAATCCTAATAGGTTACATATAATAAATACATGCCTACCTCCGCCCATTCGATCATTGGTGGTCATTGAACCTTGTTCCTGGTCCCTGGCCGGGTCTCCGGTATGGGTTCGGCCGGTTGATTGGATTTTACCTTGTATAATAATATTTTACCTATAATTTTAATCGTATATATGTTGCTACATAAATTAAATAAACATTTAATCTAAGTGGTTCATGTACATTTATTATTTTACTATGAATTGTGAAACGTGTATTATATATACCTACTTTGCAAAATAAACTTTTTGAATTTTGAATACCTCTATCCTAACATATTTATCATATTACTTTTTTGCGGCGTACAATAATGACTGGAATGAAATAGACCGGTGATGATTGAAGCAAAAATGCTCTAAGAACTGAATTTCATTTGCACTTCTGATAAATACCTACGACTGGTATTGTTGGACTTCTCGTGATGTCCTGAATACGAAACTATTGGTCATAGAGTGCTGAAGTAGTGGAGGGGGGAGGGGGCGGTTATCAAAGATGGTGGCTGGGTTGATTAGTTTTTACGCTATATTTCTACAAATAATACACCGATTTCTAAAATATTGATGCTTTTGACGAGTGATAATTTGGTCTGTATTTTTTTGTTTACATCTATTATGTAAGTACATGTAATAGTGTATAAATTTTCATATTTAATTGCAAATTTTCAGACACGTTTCTAAGGATTATCCGATTACCAGCCACTTTTCGTGAATTAAACCCACCGCACCATTATCTATAATAATACAGATCGCGCCAAAATTCTATTCCGCTCGGAAGTTGCTCTTCTCAAGAACGGCCCATACATTTTGTTCCTGCTGATGCGAATCGCCCCGTGTTTAGAGGGGACTAAAAGTTTGGCGCGATCTGTACTCGTTAACTTGTAAAGCATACTTAGCTGTGATAGTTTTCCTTTTAATTTCGTTATGTTTCTCGTCTTACCCCCTATATTTTTAAATTACCTATCCAACGACACCCCACACTATGGGATAGATGAGAAAAAAAAATCATCCCCACTTTACGTATAGGGGAGGTACCCTAAAAAAAAATCTTTTTCAAAATTTTACTATACCACTTTGTCGGCGTAATAAATATGTATATTCTTGCTAAATTGCAGCTTTCTATTACTAATAATCTCTAAGCTAAGCCGCGGACAGACAGACAGACAGACAGACGGACATGGCGAAACTATAAGGGTTCCTTGTTGTTGACTACGGAACCCTAAAAAACGTGGGTATAACTACGCAACGCCAGGGCGTAAGCTTGCTGCGGTACAAATATCTTACCATGCGGGCTAGCCGATTACCGCCGCCTCCTTCCGCGTGACCTCATCGAAGACACTGCGGCGCAGCCGTAGTGACTCCGAGGACCCCACTCACCACCACACCATGCCTGCCCGCGTCGCGCGTCTCAAGACGCGCCCGCACCACCTCCACCGCACCGCTCCACCTGCGCTGCGCGCGCCCGCGCTCCCTGCGCCTGCGCTGCGCGCGCTCATGCGGCGCAACCTAAGGACCTGCCCATAGAAATGGGCAGCGAATGACGCCTCATTCAGGGGGCCACCGCTCCGACACTGAGTCCCCACGCCTCCACCCCGGGTGTGTGAGAAGACTTGTCTCTTGGCCGATTACCGGGCGCTCGGACGCTTTCGTTATGGCCGCCGCTGTTGTCACTCACTACATTATCAAATTTGGTCTGATTCTTACTTTTATTAGTACATAGGTAAAGTTAGGTAAATAAATGAAAGAATAAAATAAATACTTAGGACACCTCAAACTTGATCATCTGATCTCAAAACAGGTAGGAAAATCAAAACTAACTTTAAAAATTATAAGGTGCCATTATTTAGGCTTGGTAAGTGATCAGTATCACAGATCGATAACACTTTTTGCAAATTTGCGGAAATAAGTTTTTGATTTATCATGTAAGTGACTTGAGGCTGGGCTTACATAAAATGGAGAAGACGAAAAAAATTATTTACGATTTTCACAAAACAAAGGTCATCCAACCTTAATACTGAGTTCTTATTGAGTCTTCAGTATAAATTTTGCTGCATAAATGTATGTGTCCTTGCATAATTTTTACTTAAATACCTGTAATTTAGTTCATGTACATTTATGATTTTATTTCATATATTTTTATAAGATTAAATTTGACTTGTAAAAAGTAGACACAAGCCTTTTCAGGCTTAAAAGGAGTCACCAGCCACTACCTTTGTTATCGAAACCTTTTGAAAAAAATTAAACTTTTTGTTTTTTTTTATTTGGAAATATAGTAGATTTTTATACGAGTGCATAAAACGAGCCATATTACCGGAGATATTTAATTTTGGCTGCCTGAGCCGTGGCAGCTAAATATTCAGTAATACTTAATGTACATAAATTTAAATAATCAAACAACTAAATATCTACTGCTGACTGAGAAAAAACAATAGCTCTTTCCCGCAAAGGCAACTTACCCCATACAGTCATATCTAAATAACCTTAAAAATAATCAGACAAGCATGTCTTTTCATTTATTTTATATTATCTATCTTTAAAGTCACTGTATATTATCCTTGACCATCATCTGAAGCTTCTGTCCTGTCAGTTCGCGCTAATATGATAGAATCTCAGCATGAACATTGTTGAGTTTCAAAAAGTTTGTTTGTGATGTTGTACTGTGTATCAGGTTGTATGTCCTATTGCCATAGTCTTAGAAGAAGTAAACACTTTTATGCACTAGAGCAGCGTTTCTTAACCTTTATTGTCCACGGACCCCTTAGGAAATCAAGCACAATTTTGAGGACCCCCTTAGTAAAAAAGCAGCAATAAATTTCGAACCATTTTTTTCAGTTCTACAAATTACAAAAAACTAATACTTTTTCATATAAAATACGTTAATGAGAAGGTTGGTGCTGCTTTTTTGCAACTAAATTAGTGATATTTGGGTTTATATTTCTACTGAGTTGTAGTCTCAAATCGGATTCAACTTTTAATCTTTTTCTGTATTTGTTTTTAGTATACACAAGAGCAGAGAATGCCTTTTTCACAGAGGTATGTCGTTGAGAAAAGCAGTAAATGTTTCATTCCATTAGGCCGCGGACCCCAATAAATATGCTCGGGGGTCCGCGGACCACAGGTTAAGAAACGCTGCACTAGAGCATAAAACGTAGTTTTAGTCCGCTTGTAGCAAGCAAAAACCAGTACTTTTTAGAGCATGAGTAGTGAAAAACTAATTTAAATTTGAGCCCATGTCCTCAATAATAAGAAAATGAGCGAAAGAATACTTTCTCCACTCGTTCCACTTCCAATTATTTGGGAGATTCCTCCGTCCCGTAATTAGAGTTGCCGACATAATCGGTTTCGCATCCGCCGCGCTCTGTCCGGGACACAATCGTTAATCTTTCTCAAGTGCCGAATCCTCTTTCACACGCCGATGGGTAATGGATGAAAGCGAAGATTGACTGTCGGGGATCAGGGTGAGGGGGGCTGAAATGTAAAATTTTATTTATTGCGGAATGAAACCGACTTTTTGGTTTCGAGCGACGCCGACGACGTACGGAGAAGAGATCACTTAAAATATTTTTTATTTAAAGGTATGCAGAAAGGATATGATGGAATATGCAGAAAGGATGCACATACATCTAACTAAATAATTTACGGTAGTATCTTGAATAATGATAATATTGATTTTTTATGCACCAAAATTAAATCTTGAATTAATAACACTTGTACTTATAGTTTCACTTTATTTATGTTAACTCCCAACCGGTTTCGGATTTTACTCCATTTTCAAGGGAAGAATATTTCATTGACTCCAGGCTAGCTCTGAGTAACGTAAACAAAGATTTGTTTTTTTGTTTGATTTGTCAAGATTTTGTTTTGATTATTTACGTTGCTCAGAGCTAGTGCCTGGAGTCAGTTATTAAAATATTAAAATCAGTCAGAAATATTTTAATTAACATCTTCATCTTCCTTATCCGAAACCGGTTGGGAGTTAACATAAATAAAGTGAAACTATAAGTACAAGTGTTATTAATTCAAGATGTGTTTCAAGTTTCACCAAGTGCCGACAATCGCAAGTATAAATTTTCACCAAAATTCACAGTCATCATACGAAAATAATTAAAACCAAGATTCGAACAATACTTATTTGTGCTTGGCTTGAAATCAATGCTAGTGATATAGTTTTCTAAATAACGCCGGGAAAAATCCTTGTTATAAAGTAGCTCTTACAGACTTGATAAATTATTGATTAAAAAATGCTATTACTCTGTTGTCGATAATTTAAATGATAAGGATATTTTATTAAATAATTGTATTGTTAAATTATTAAATTATGTACTATTTTATTTTTAATTGCATGTTTTAATTGTAAATAGGTAATAATGTCATGCATGTTCTAATTATTTGCAATATCGACAAGGTCTAATATGTATGTACCTTTTATTTTAACACCATTGTAAAAACTAATATTCAGCAATAAAGATTTATGATTTATGATTCACTCGAAATTAGTTTTGAAAATCGAACTTTCCGGGCCCCGTTGCGGAATGACTATCAGGTCAGTTTGAAATATCGTATTGAAATTTGATTTATTGCAAAATTAGGTTCTTTTTGACGTTTGTCTTCATTTCATGCTAAATTAGGTTCTTGTTGACGTCCTTAGTTTGTCTTTAGAATCGAAATTCCCTGCGTTACGATTCACGACATAATCGATTATATCACGTCTGACACTCTTTTTTCGCAAAATGATACTGGCCACAAATAAAAGTCGCCGGACGAAGTCTGAAAAAAAAAAGTGAAAACCGCGCCGTGCTTTGCAAAGTCATAAAATACATTAGATTTGAAAGAAACAATTAAATATTTAAATACATAAATCAGGTAGTAGAAAAAGTATCGTTCGCAATTAGTAAAAAATGGGTTTTCTTACCCTCGGAATGTAAGCTTTCGACGTTCGCATTCGGCTCACGTCGAAACTAGCTCCCCGGGTAAGAGAATCCGCCATTTTATACTCGTCACGAAATATACTATTTTTGAGTATATGATCACCACAGATCGCCATTCAATTAAATTATATATCATTTTGTCTGTGTAGAAGCACTTAACTCTTAAATAAATATACCTATATACATGGTGGAAAATAAAAGCGGTCGGTGGGTGGATATTGATGATAGCCGATACAATACACAATACAATACAAAATAGCTTTATTGTCACACCACAAAGGTAAAGAATACAATAAATTTAACTTAAAAATACGAGTACAAAGAGTAAGTACAAAATTAAATAGGCAGTCTTATCGATCTCTTCCAGATAACCATTAGGTGGAAGAAATTGTACTATAGGATTGCTTAAAAGGCGGTGTACATGTAAAATAAGGTATATAAAATAGTAGCAAAGTTATCTAAATAATAGTGCATACATAAAAATACATATACATCCATACATAAATAATTATATCAAAATAAAACACACTTAAACAATAATATACAAAAACATTAAAAACACAATATGCGGCAAAAGAATCAGTGGCAATTAATAATCCCTGACTGAAATAAGACAGGAAGTAATGGAGCTCTTTTTATTGACAAAAGAAGATCGTTCCACAACCAAATAGCTTGGACTGAAAAGGAATTAGTGAAGAAGGACGACGAATGAGACGGCGTTGGCAAAAGGAAATTATGAGAGGAACGTAAGGAACGATCATGAGTATTATGAAGAAACTAAAAATGAGCCTTCAGATAAGAAGGAATTGCATAATTATGCAACACAGAAAATAAAAGAGACAGGATGTGACCATGACGTCGCTGACGAATACGGAGCAAGTTAATTAGAGTATTAAGATATTTCGCGAAAAAGCGAGATTAAAACCACTATGAAAGTCTTTCAACAAACATATTATGTGCGACGATGAGCAAAGCGAAGCAAAGACTCCTATTTAAGGGGAACGAAAATACAAACAGAAATAAAATGTCAGCTTTCGGATGATTTTGTTGCAATAATTAGGTTACGAATAGCCATAAAAAAAATACATGTTTTTGGTTGAACTTTAAGGTATTCATTTTCCACAAACCACGTTAATCGATTCATATTTGTACTGTCAATGAATTTTTTTGTAACCCTCTATAGCACACTTCTTATCGATTTTGTTTCAGGTATCGCTTTCGCGATTTTGTTGGTTTTTTTTAAATAAAATTAGTGTGAATGATATCTATTCATTTTCCAAATACCACGTTATTCGGGTCAAAAAAAGCACCCCCTTTTTCCAAAAATACGTAAATCCACTGATGCAGTCAGCGGCAGCAAGATATTGTCAGTCTACGCCTAGCGTTGGCGCCCATAAGACGTGGAATCTGTGCCCTTTTTTGCAAGCTATAAATATCTCCCAAAACTACTTCAAAACACATTGAAATTAATTTTATAAAGTAATATTTCGAGGAGCATCATATTCCTGCCGTTAAAAACTCAACAAAATATGGGTATGAGTGATTTAGCTACATCGTGCCATAGTCATAACAACAAATTTGGAATGAATTCATACTTTTATGCGGGAAAATAATATATGTTACTCTAAAAGAATAATTTTGTGATCGTTATTGAAACCCAAATTAATTTGCTTTTACTTACTGAGATCTGTAACAAAGGTCAATGACCTTTTCGTGAAATTACCCTCTAGTATTGGCTCACCATTTCAGGTCCAATAAGTGAAGTTTTTTGCAAATTATATAGGTACACTTACTTGGGATAAATCGCCAAGCATTTAAAATATAGAAATTTATTTTTAAATATTTACAGTGCATGGCAAAATTATTAGATCGTAGATAATCCTGTCGGTACATGTTCAGGTTCTGTTACGCAAAATGAAAACAATGAAACTCTTTTAGGATTAATTTGTTATCCCTATGTTTGTCTGTCTGTCCGTTTGTCTAGACAATTTTTTCTGGGTAAAATTAATAAATACCAATATTAACGGCCCTCTATAGAGCTGTAAAAACATACTTTTGACTTTTTTATTTATATTACGTTTTAGGTTTTTACGTTTTTCATACAAATTTTCTCACTATGAAAATGTAGGGATGAACACTTGAGATAATATTTTGCATTTAAAAGTCAACACAGAAAGGAATTGTTGAACAAATAATGTAAAAAATATGAAAACCAAGTTGTTCTATTCTAAAGGGATTAATTATCTACTGTTCAATGTGGCAATAGCTTTGTTTATTTTTTTCCTTGAATTATTTTTTACTAAGATAACAAATTGTTTAATACAAGGTTTTCCTTAAGAAGTCCCTTTACCCCTGTATTTTTCTTAAAATTCATACAATAGGTATAAACCGAATGTGAAGTCTACAGCTTATTTTCTTCATATATTTTTTCATGAGTATATTCTAGTGACATCTAACTACGTCTCTATACAGCCCAAAAAGCAAAATTTGATAAAACACCATCATAATAGCTGTCAGGATATCGTCAATATTGCCTCGTTTTTACGCAAAGTTTAACAAGTTTGTATATTTTTATCTATACTGGAAATAAAAAGAGAGAAATACAGGCGTCGTTCATGTTAAGATGACTAAGTTTACACACTTTGCTAAGTATAAACAATTACCGTTTCATGGAAAACTGTTTTGACCTGAAACCATTTAACAAATTCAATTAACTTATTTTGAATATCGTGTCATCTTGCACTTCTTGATGAGAAATACAATTTCAATAAGTAAAAATACAACTTTTAGTTAAGAAAACTTATAGTTAAAAGTCTGCTGTATGCATTAACATATTTTTAATTATATTACAATAGTAATTAAATAATTGGCTTATCCGTCGTCGTGATACCAGCCGTAAATTTCTTAAATAATCTGATATCATGCTTATGGAAAACCCAATTATTTTGAAGATACCATAATATCATTAAAATATGTTTATGCTTATAGCAAACTTTTAACAATAAATTGTCTTAGCTAAAAGTAAGTTGTACTTTACCGTTATAATTATTTCTTAATATTTTGTTACAAATTCGGAGAAATAGCCCTTAAGGAAAACCTTGTATGAGAATATTTGTTATCTTTGTAACAAAGAAAAAAAAATTAATAAACAAAGCTATCGCCACATTGAACAAACAGTAAATTATTAATCCCTCTAGAATAGAAAGATATGGTTTTATATTTTTTACATTATTTGTTCTACAGTTCCTTTCTGTGCTTTCTTTCAAATGCAAAATATTATGTCAAGTGTTGATCTCTATATTTTCATAAGGAGAAAATTTGTATGAAAAAGTTAAACAAAAGGCCATAAAAACGTTATAATATGTATATTTTACAGGGCTGTAAATATTAGCATTTATTGATTTTACCCAGAAAAATTGCCTAGACAAACGGACAAACAGACAAACATAGGGACAACAAATTAATCCTAAAAGAGTTTTGTTTTTTCATTTTGCGTAAAGGGACCTGAACATTTCAAACTATGATACAAATAAATTTCTATATTTTAAACACTTGGCGATTTATCCCAAGGGTAAACAGGTGTCCCAAAAGTCAACGTTTTCCCTTGGAAGGCTGGTAGGCCAGCTCATGACTGACCAGAATATCAAATTATGACCTCAGCAAAAAGTAGATAGTCTTCGAGTTGATGGTACTTTTATAAATTCTAATAGATTTTTGAGAGTCAAAGCTAACCTGTTCTAAATTCTAAGAATAAAATTTTTGTTGCGCAACTCTGAATAGTCATGCTATTGATAAAGTCAAAAATAAACCTTGAAATGCTGTTACATCAGGAAGAAAAATAAAAACCCAATTTATGAGCAATTTTTTGTAATTAGGTTAGTTCGATACCACACCCTGAAAAAAAAATGTCCTATGTTAGTTTTGCAAATTGTCTTAAATAACGGCTCATCAAATATTGTTTTTCAAAATTACATGATCTGGCAATTTCTGTGTATTACTTTTGAAAAAAATGTTTTGCTATTTTACTACCAAAGGAGCTGCGTATTTTTTAAAATAATTAGAATTTAGAATGAAAGAGTGGCGGGCAGTAAAAATATTTGACGTTCATTAGAAATGCCATTTAACACGCGTTAGAGTGAGATACATAGTGACGCTATTTAAAATGAGTTGGAATGAGATAGTAACGCAGTTAAACGTGGTTGAATGAGAGAGGCATAATTGATATAGGCTACAGTGAGATAGATAGTGACGTGGTGCATTCCTTCTGAGAATATTTGTTAGTTTCCACTTTTTGTAATAACAACTTTAGTAAAAAATTTTTGTAAAGAAATTTTTGGTCCAATTTATTTTCCCGCAAGTGTAAAACCAGCTCAACGGGCGAAAAATAATTAAACAATGGGTAATGGTGACAATTAACCGTCACGATATTATTATGTATCTCTAAAGGAGTGTCTGAAATGTTCCGAGGGTCAACTGATAAATCAAACACTCAAAAAACCACTTTTAGCCGACCATAATAAATTTACGTCCCGACGTGATAGCAAGTAGGATCAATGCCGTGTGACGATGATCGAAATACACTAATAAATTAGATAAAATAAAATACGTATTACTTTTGACCCTGCCTCGTCCACTCTATTCGTATTTTTGCTATGGTGACGCGAGCTTAGAGACCGGGACGAATTTCCCCCCGCGCGCTATCGTAAAATAGAATAAGCCACGCCCGGAACTGGTTTTTGTTTTGGCTATGTCATACTCTTGTTGATCGCGTGATGGGACTGTGTTTACTACATAATTCGGTTTTTCTCGAATAAGCAGTTTTTGCCATCATACGACGACGACATAATAATATATGTGTGCGTTGGTAAAGCGTAAATTGTATGTAGCCTTACTTGTGTAGAGTCTTTGTCTTGTGCGTAGGTTCTTTAGAAAAGATATCTAACTTCAAAGGGCCCCAAAAGACTTCAGCAGTAGAATAATCATAAAGTTTGAAGAGATAGCAATCGCCGAGTGGACATCTAAAGAAAGAATTTAAGGCTTTACTATTAAAAAGAGATCTTAATTTTCGATTGTTCTAAGTTCAATATATCGATTATCTTTATGTTGTGATTTATAATTTTTTTCTAACTTAAAATATCGTTTATTATATTTTTGGTATTATATTTGGTATCATATTATATACCCAAGGTGACTTTTTTTGTGGCCAAGTTCACACTAGAGAATCGGTAAGTGGTCAGGACTTGTCTCCAGTATCAATTTGGCTATATTCAACGTGTAACAGAAAGGTGTATAACCATAGTAAAAGTTGTTCTATGCCATTGACTGAATAAACTCTTCAAATATGGTTACACCTTTCTGTTACACGTTTTATAGGTAAATAAAGTCAGCACAATTAGCTTTTACCTTTTGTATGAATGTTGAGAAAAATTTAGACGTAAAGGAGGCTCTTAAGAATTTTTATCCTGATTTAAATTGGCCAAAATTTTATTTATTATTTCTTCCATTTTTCCCAAATCCCCTCTCCATGCAACTAAACAAACACTAGTCAATCATGACATACACGTAAAGAAACCTCGTTATCCTCGTACCCAAAATATTCAAGTAAATAAGCTAAATGATCAATTTCTCGGTCATAAAACTCTCGTATATCTGTAGATACGGTCGCATCTCGCCAACATCTCGCAGCCACTTAGCGCAACCGACCTTGTATCATTTCATTTCCTTTTAATTTCGTGGACGACAACCTTTGGCTTCGGTTTTGCTTGGTTGCCTGCCAGAAAAGAAAAAAAAACTTTTTGACGTCTATATGTACTACGCGTTCAGATAATTATATTATAGACACCTCTCCGGAAATAACTGTACCTGTATCCGACTGTACCTACTTATGTACATTGTACAGAAGTACTTGAAAAAATCACACGAGATTCTATTTTGCGATTTAGAGTTTGGTACTAATGCAACTTATTGTTAGGTTGCAACATACCTATAATATATAGATATAACATCAGTTCCATACATGATACGCTGTCAATGTTTGAAAAAAGATTATTCGTGTATATATAATGTGTCGTTATGCGTATGTGTCGTTATGCGTATGTGTGGTTATGCGTATGTGTCGTTATGCGTATGTGTGGTTATGCGTATGTGTGGTTATGCATATGTGTCATTACGTATTATGTATGTCATTATGCGTGTAATCCTACCTTTCACTGACTTTAAAAGAAATGGCAGTTAAGTTTCTTATACTACGCAAGCACCCGCTAAGAAACGATTTTTATGATACTGGGTGTTCAAGTTTGTTACCTTTTAAACAAGGGAAAAGTCGTGGGCAATAAGCTAGTAGATACTTATGTGCATAATATAAAATGATAGGCTTTAATAGTAGTTTATGCTACAAGGGTGAAAAGGAATAAATTACGAGGACGATAACCGATTAATTTATTGCTGTTACGCCCGTGTATCATACTACGTTTTTTAATGCATAGTGTGAGGAAATAAAACAAATATAATCTTGTTATGATTGGCTCAAAAGAAATGTATCCAGAGCCATTAAACAGTTGAAAAAAAGTATAACATTTATGGTACACAGGAAAGGTTGCAGGTTAGCCAACCTCTAGTAAATAAATTAAAATAATAATAATAAAAATAAAGCCCTAGGACAAAATAATCGACTTTCTGTTCGGTTTTGATGCATAAAAAGTGGGCCTTTACAAGCACTTGCATTGAAAATATATAAACGATGAAGTATGAAAATTATTCATTACGTCTTTAAACCTTTAATAATGGTATAAAACCGAAACTGCTTGGGTAAAGTAATAGGTAAATATATATTGTGAAACGTATTAATAAATAAAACGTTTGAGTTTTAATAATTAAACGTGTTTAATCCATTTTCGTACAATTTTGAAAAACGTAGATGAAAATTACATACTTGCCTACTATTTTATTTTATATATATATTCGTAAAGATCACTGCTCTCCTAAACTTCCATGGCTTTGGATAATGTCAACACAAAAATCGTCAGATAACGCTTTTAGCTCAATGAAATAAGCTCCAAAACACCCAAATCTGAGGGACAAGTTTCGTGGTGCGACGCTAGAATTTACGTTAAATATTAAACTGTGTAAAGTTTTTCCCGTCACCGACCTAATTAGAGAGTCGAGGTCCTCCAAAATGTAATGAGTTTATAATTATTAATAGCGGCTAACTTTCACCGAAATAATTTGAATAAATCAGATTGTGCTTTTTCATTTCAGTAATAAGCTAAATGAAACAGCAAGTAGCTTGAAAAAATTTTAACTATACAAAACGTTATTCGTTAGAGGAATTTTAATACAATTTTGACGCTGGGAAGAGGCGCCTTTAGTAACCCTTTTAAAATTAGATGGCGCTTATGAATTATTAACTTAAGAGTATGACATAGCCAAAACAAAAACCAGTTCCGGGCGTGGCTTATTCTATTTTACGATAGCGCGTGGGGGGAAATTCGTCCCGGTCTCTAAGCTCGCGTCACCATAGCAAAAATACGAATAGAGTGGACGAGGCAGGGTCAAAAGTAATACGTATTTTATTTTATCTAATTTATTAGTGTATTTCGATCATCGTCACACGGCATTGATCCTACTTGCTATCACGTCGGGACGTAAATTTATTATGGTCGGCTAAAAGTGGTTTTTTGAGTGTTTGATTTATCAGTTGACCCTCGGAACATTTCAGACACTCCTTTAGAGATACATAATAATATCGTGACGGTTAATTGTCACCATTACCCATTCTTTAAATATTTTTCGCCCGTTGAGCTGGTTTTACACTTGCGGGAAAATAAATTGGACCAAAAATTTCTTAACAAAAAATTTTTACTAAAGTTGTTATTACAAAAAGTGTAAAACTAACAAATATTCTCAGAAGGAATGCACCACGTCACTATCTATCTTACTGTAGCCTATATCAATTATGCCTCTCTCATTCAACCACGTTTAACTGCGTTACTATCTCATTCCAACTCATTTTAAATAACGTCACTATGTATCTCACTCTAACGCGTGTTAAATGGCATTTCTAATGAACGTCAAATATTTTTACTGCCCGCCACTCTTTCATTCTAAATTCTAATTATTTAAAAAAATACGCAGCTCCTTTGGTAGTAAAATAGCAATAACTTTTTTTTTTAAAGTAATACACATAAATTGCCAGATCATTTGAAAAACAATATTTGATGAGCCGTTATTTAAGACAATTTGCAAAACTAACATAGGACATTTTTTTTCAGGGTGTGGTATCGAACTCACCTAATTACAAAAAATTGCCCATAAATTGGGTTTTTATTTTTCTTCCTGATGTAACAGCATTTCAAGGTTTATTTTTGACTTTATCAATAGCATGACTATTCAGAGTTGCGCAACAAAAATTTTATTCTTAGAATTTAGAACTGGTTAGCTTTGACTCTCAAAAATCTATTCGAATTTATAAAAGTACCATCAACTCGAAGACTATCTACTTTTTGCTGAGGTCATAATTTGAAATTCTGGTCAGTCATGAGCTGGCCTACCAGCCTTCCAAGGGAAAGCGTTGACTTTTGGGACACCTGTTTACCCTTGGGATAAATCGCCAAGTGTTTAAAATATAGAAATTTATTTGTATCATAGTTTGAAATGTTCAGGTCCCTTTACGCAAAATGAAAAAACAAAACTCTTTTAGGATTAATTTGTTGTCCCTATGTTTGTTTGTTTGTCCGTTTGTCTAGGCAATTTTTCTGGGTAAAATCAATAAATGCTAATATTTACAGCCCTGTAAAATATACATATTATAACGTTTTTATGACCTTTTGTTTAACTTTTTCATACAAATTTTCTCCTTATGAAAATACAGATCAACACTTGAAATAATATTTTGCATTTGAAAGAAAGCACAGAAAGGAACTGTAGAACAAATAATGTAAAAAATATAAAACCATATCTTTCTATTCTAAAGGGATTAATAATTTACTGTTTGTTCAATGTGGCGATAGCTTTGTTTATTATTATTTTTTTCTTTGTTACAAAGAGAACAAATATTTTCATACAAGGTTTTCCTTAAGGGCTATTTCTCCGAAATTGTAACAAAATATTAAGAAATAATTATAACGGTAAAGTACAACTTTTAGCTGAGACAATTTATTGTTAAAAGTTTGCTATATGCATAAACATATTTTAATGATATTATGGTATCTTCAAAATAATTGGGTTTTCCATAAGCGTGATATCAGATTATTTAAGAAATTTACGGCTGGTATCACGACGACGGATAAGCCAATTATTTAATTACTATTGTAATATAATTAAAAATATGTTAATGCATACAGCAGACTTTTAACTATAAGTTTTCTTAACTAAAAGTTGTATTTTTACTTATTGAAATTGTATTTCTCATCAAGAAGTGCAAGATGACAAGATATTCAATATAAGTTAATTGAATTTGTGAAATGGTTTCAGGTCAAAACAGTTTTCCATGAAACGGTAATTGTTTATACTTAGCAAAGTGTGTAAACTTAGTCATCTTAACATGAACGACGCCTATATTTCTCTCTTTTTTATTTCCAGTACAGATAAAAGTATACAAACTTGTTAAACTTTGTGTTAAAACGAGGCAATATTGACGATATCCTGACAGCTATAATGATGGTGTTTTATCAAATTTTGCTTTTTGGGCTGTATAGAGACGTAGTTAGATGTCACTAGAATATACTCATGAAAAAAGATATGAAGAAAATAAGCTGTAGACTTCACATTCGGTTTATACCTATTGTATGAATTTTAAAAAAAATACAGGGGTAAAGGGAACTCTTAAGGAAAACCTTGTATTAAACTATTTGTTATATTAGTAAAAAATAATTCAAGGAAAAAAATAAACAAAGCTATCGCCACATTGAACGGTAGATAATTAATCCCTTTAGAATAGAACAACATGGTTTTCATATTTTTTACATTATTTGTTCAACAATTCCTTTCTGTGTTGACTTTTAAATGCAAAATATTATCTCAAGTGTTCATCCCTACATTTTCATAGTGAGAAAATTTGTATGAAAAACGTAAAAAAAAAAAACGTAAAAACCTAAAACGTAATATAAATAAAAACGTCAAAAGTATGTTTTTACAGCTCTATAGAGGGCCGTTAATATTGGTATTTATTAATTTTACCCAGAAAAAATTGTCCAGACAAACGGACAGACAGACAAACATAGGGATAACAAATTAATCCTAAAAGAGTTTCATTGTTTTCATTTTGCGTAACAGAACCTGAACATGTACCGACAGGATTATCTACGATCTAATAATTTTGCCATGCACTGTAAATATTTCAAAATAAATTTCTATATTTTAAATGCTTGGCGATTTATCCCAAGTAAGTGTACCTATATAATTTGCAAAAAACTTCACTTATTGGACCTGAAATGGTGAGCCAATACTAGAGGGTAATTTCACGAAAAGGTCATTGACCTTTGTTACAGATCTCAGTAAGTATAAGTAAATTAATTTGGGTTTCAATAACGATCACAAAATTATTCTTTTAGAGTAACATTTATTATTTTCCCGCATAAAAGTATGAATTCAATCCAAATTCATTCAGTTTTGTTGTTATGACTATGGCACGATGTAGCTAAATCACTCATACGCATATTTTGTTGAGTTTTTAACGGCAGGAATATGATGCTCCTCGAAATATTACTTTATAAAATTAAATTCAATGTGTTTTGAAGTAGTTTTGGGAGATATTTATAGCTTGCAAAAAAGGGCACAGGTTCCACGTCTTACGGGCGCCAACGCTAGGCGCAGACTGACAATATCTTGCTGCCGCTGACTGCATCAGTGGATTTACGTATTTTTGGAAAAAGGGGGTGCTTTTTTTGACCCGAATAACGTGGTATTTGGAAAATGAATAGATATCATTCACACTAATTTTATAAAAAAAAAACCAACAAAATCGCGAAAGCGATACCTGAAACAAAATCGATAAGAAGTGTGCAATAGAGGGTTACAAAAAAATTCATTGACAGTACAAATATGAATCGATTAACGTGGTTTGTGGAAAATGAATACCTTAAAGTTCAACCAAAAACATGTATTTTTTTTATGGCTATACGTAACCTAATTATTGCAACAAAATCATCCGAAAGCTGACATTTTATTTCTGTTTGTATTTTCGTTCCCCTTAACAAAAAAATAGTGAGTTTTGTTTACAAAAACTGAAGCCGAACTGCGCAGCAGTTTATCGGCTTTACTCTCAATACATGTCTATACATATATATATATAGTTGAAAGGTTCTAGTTCTAGTATACAGGTAACTTATAATGTATGTTTATATATAAGGTCTTTCAATTTAAATTGAAAGTAATTTAGGAGGAGATTCAGTATCGGTAATACATCACATTCCGCTGCAAAGTACATTTTTTTGCACGAACTTTATTTCGATTTTTTTCGAACTTTGGTCCGATCAGCTGACTCAGTTTGTATGGACAAGTGAAGAAAAAGTTCGCGCAAAAAACTATACTGAATCACCTCCTAAATTACTTACAATTTAAATTGAAAGACCTTATATGTGATGATAAAACACGGATCAATTAAGGTGATATATCGTCCGTGCAAAGGTCCCTGTTACTCCAGGCGGAAAGATCCGCAGTGCGGGAGGGATGGAATCGGGGAAAATTGACAAAATGTTGGTTTTAAATTGATAAAAAATTAACTAAAATAGCTATGAAAATTTCCATTACCAGTAATTTCAGTATTGTTAAAACGCATCTCAATAAATATTTTTGAAGTGTGTTTACTGCCCCAATTTGTCAGAATATCATAAAAAGTGTAAATTTAGACTTCATTTCAATAATAATTTATTACGAGTGAAATTCCTCCAATCGCGTTTCTGATAGACCAAAATCTAGAACAACGTCCCAAAATTGTTATACTAATTGATTTAACTTGGGACTACTTTTGAACAGCAGATAAATAACTTAAAAAAGTGTCGATATTGACGATATACCGCCTGAAGGCGAATAAATAAGCTGGCGACCTTCGGTGTGTGTATATCTCTCTCTCACACGATTCGACCCGCACTGTAGGCGTACCGTATATTATGCATAGTATAAGTTATACAAAATTTCTTTGCCCTTACTGAATTTTGTTTCTCGAATTATTTCCAAGCACCAAAATTGTTATATAATTATTAATATAATCACACTATAAGCCTTCGCTGTCTGTCTGTATCAAAGGTCTTATACTTCAGACGTAATGGTAGCCAATTGACATTTTCACAGAATACGTGTTGTGCTTAGAGTATTAAATTAATATCATGTATACTCTAAGGCCTCTTTCCCGGCAAATAAAAAAACAAACCGGCCAAGTGCGAGTCAGACTCGTACCTAGGGTTCCGAATTGTGGATGATAAATTTAACTTTGTAAATTTTTTTCGTGAATTTCTCAACCGTTTATTTTTCCTGTAATCTTTAAATATTTTTCATATTTTTTGGTCCATCAGTTTTGGAGATACGGGGGGGGGGGATATAAAACGTTTTATGGTTTTTTCAAGGATTTCTTGAAATAGATCCAATTAAATATAGCCAAACTATAAATTTTTACAATCAGCTACGATTTGATACCCATAATATATTTTTTTTATTTATTTAACTCTTTTTTTTCTGTTATTCATTTGTGTTAATTTTTTTTTTATCGCTAATGTTTTCCTGTAATTGGCCAGTTATGATCTATAATCGCCATTTTTTTTAAATTTTTTTTCATAATTTTTGCTCAACATATTATACATATTATTGTGGTTTTTTAAAGATTTCTCGAGACCAACGCCAGTAAATATAGTAAAAGTATATGTTTTTAAAATCAACTTTTTAATATATACAATTTGATTCCCATATTGTATTTTAAGGATAACATTTTTTATTTTTCTTACTTTTATTTTTAAAATATTTTGAACAATTTTTAATTTTTAATAATTTTTTTTAGACCTTGATATGTGGGCGAATTAATTTTATTTTTGTGCTAAATTTTATGGCTTTATCTTTGACGGTGCTAAAGTTATGAGGCTGTGACATACGGACGGATGGACGGATGGACGGATAACGGAGTCTCACCATAAAGGTTCTTTTTGTAACTTTTAGGTACGGAACCCTAAAAAATTTAAATCCAAGGAGAGACTCCATACCTCCTCTACCTCACAAAATGAAGTAAAAGAAGTTTTAACGTTATTTGTTTCAGATCTATGGAGGATAGATATATACTTACAAATTCTA
Source organism: Ypsolopha sequella (assembly GCA_934047225.1). NCBI lineage: Eukaryota > Metazoa > Arthropoda > Insecta > Lepidoptera > Ypsolophidae > Ypsolopha > Ypsolopha sequella. The sequence continues at coordinate 29,980,122 of OW203987.1, forward strand.
AATTTGGTCAGATTGTTATACATGCTCTAAAGTAAACAATAAATAATAACAATTAGGGTTCGGTACTCAGAGGATGCCGAATTGTTTGTCAGGCGCATACATTAGTGCCTTTTTTTGAGCCATGATATTGCTGTGGCATTTATATTGTTGTCATTTACCGTAATGTTCTCAGGGTTCCATACCAGTATTGTTTGGCGGTACGGAACCTTCTGTGCACGACTGTAACTCGCACTTGGCCAAATTATTTACTAACATAATAACATCTGAATCAAACTGGACCTTTATCGCAGCTTTCAAGGTCACCAGCAGTTATAATCGCCTTAATAACGTTCATTTGTTTCCTACTCCTCCGTAACAACATTATATGGAACAACTCCGGCCATACTGCCTCATAATCCGGGTACACAATTTACTAAATCGCATACACTTGAATTAAATAAAAGGGTTTCCCATTAAAGGGTTCAGTAGTAGTCAGATTAAACAGGTTAGTTAGGTTCGCAGCCTAAACCCTCTAATGTCGAGAGTTGGCGAAATTACCCGACACGGGACCCAAAAACCTAATAAAGGTAATATAATTTTAGTATTTATTCGTTCTTTCGTATTAGTATTAAGATAAAAATTATCGTTGTTCTGAAAAAACCTGATACACAAATTGACGTATATAATAGATTTGAATGTTCGAGAACCATAATTTTTTCAACAAATAAAATCCAGAGACTGAAAACAGTAAAATATATTTTTTTAAACTTTTTGTCTCTTCTCAGCTACTTGTGTGGTTTTCTTTCAAATACACTAAGAATAAGTAAAATTTAATTATCTTGTTGCTTGTACATTATCAAGTTGTACCGCACAGAGTTGCATAATTTACATTTCATATTGCATGTTTATTAACAAACCAGTTACAATTAAACAGTAAAGGCTTATACACCTTCCTTTCACCGACGATTTTACGTCTCAACATAAGACGGGGTGAACTTTAGCTAGGTACTTATGTACTTTATGTCGCAATATATGTTCTGCAAGATTCTCTAGCCTAGATTCTGTGGATTTAACTCTACAATATAACCTTAATTGTAGGGTGACATTAGTGACATCTTAGTGTGATGGATGTTCTACTGTTATTGGGACTTCTTGTCCCCACATTTATATCTTGGCTTCTTGTCCTTATGCAGGTATCAGGTGAGGCTTCTTGCCCTTATGTATCAGGTGAGGCTTCTTGCCCTTATGTATCAGGGGAGGCTTCTTGCCCTTATGTATCAAGTAGGACTTCTTGTCCCTATTAGTTAGGTTTGACTTCTTGTCCCTAAGAATCTTATACTTTGACGGGACTTCTTGTCCCTAAGAATGGTCTCCTTGTTTCTTTCTGCCTCCCCTCTTAACCATCCCAGTCCTCCGTAATGCTTTTTCTTTGTGTGTTATATTAAGGATTTACCTGGTAAGTTCTTCTTGTTCTGATGTCCTTACCAACCACTTCTCCCATAGTCTTGTGTCCCGGCACAGGAACTTATTCTATTTTGTCCTTTGTTTTCTGCACCACTTTTCTTATTTTATTCTGCCAAACACGCGTTTCTTTTCTGACGCCATTATTGTCCACCATTTTACCAAGCTAACACAAGTTCTCGCGGACAAAAAGGCTCTCGACTTCTAACCATAGACAATCTAGATTATTATTTTTTCTCGTCGCGACACTTTAGGCACTGTATTTTTGCACCGTTCAGGAACCCGGTGCAGGACGACGCCAACTCCGATGCGAAGCGAGTACGTATCGTGATAATCTAAACAAGCACCTTACGCCTTACGCCACGCCGCGCCGTTCGAACTGTGCTGAGTGAGCACTTATTATTTTACTTTCGATTACTGGTTATTTTTTTATTTTCTTTTTATTAATTAGAATATTGATGATACTTCCAAGTGGTGTATGTGCTTATTTTGCTTGTTAAATGTTCATAAGTCACTTAACCAAGCCTTGTAAAAGTACTCGATTTTAGGGCGAAAACCCATTATTTAAAATATTGTTCTGGTCTTTAACGCGATGTTTTTGAAAAAATTAGGGACATACATCACTTCGTATTAACCGTCTTAATGAAAGCCTAAAATTTATTTGATTTAATTGTCCACTTTCGCGAGTTATTATGCTATTTAGAAATGTATGGAGTACGATTCGGAGCGGGTACAATGAACAATTTTTCTTTATCCTGACATAATCCCTCATTTAAGCAATTATGATTCCCTCGAACGATGATATCAAAACATGTAAATTTAAGAATAAGAATAAGAATTATTTTTTTGTATTCAAATTCAAACACATAAAAAGATTTTTTTTTTATTTAAAAAATAATGTGATAAATAAAATGTTCAGGGCATAGCAGGGTCCAGCTTGTGTATAGTAGGAGCTGATTTTCAGTCCTGGCCAGATAAACAATGTGGAACATTATAAATAATTAAATATTTACCTAGTAGCTACTATTACACGACTGAAAACAAAAGACCTCCTAGACCTAAAAGAATATTTAAAGTTACCTTACAGTCACGGATTCATATATTAAGTTATCTTTATATTTTCTTTTCATAGCGTCGTTATTGAAATCCTTTACCGTTTTAATAACGAGCGAAGACGGTTTATAGAGATACCCTTCTTGTAATTTAACGTTAAATCTCATTAAGATTTTGGATTTAATGGGCTATAATTTCAACCTGTATGTACCTAGCTATGAGTGTAGTATCAATTTTGCATGTTTCTCGAAAGGGTGAGTAGTATAGAGACTACAGTTTTCCTTCTAGTACGTTTCTGACAATAGAAGTTTGTTCATTAATCACGTACAAGTAATATAAACCCGAGTAAGTAATACATACTTCATACCACAAGGACGCATGTCAAAACCCTTATTGCAAAGTCTTAAGACGTAAAACGGCTTGTTTTGTGCGCTATCGTGAGATAAACCACCTGTAATAGCGCTCCAAGATAATTCAAGATAATTTTAGGACATATTAAAAAGAGTATTCCTTCTTAAATGGAATTTTTTTTTTTATTCTGTATTTTGGAATAAGTATCATATATAATATTAGGTATAAAATACATTCACTTTTGAAAAGCTTCTTGACTTGTTTAATAATATCTATAGGAGTAAATAATAAAATAAAATACTTTAAATTATAAAATTACATAGCTTATACTATATTAATCTTATATTTAATTTTATAATATAAAGTATTTAATTTAATTATTTACTCCTATAGATATATATATATATATATAATATTCATGTGAAGAAAGTTGTGGATCAAATCGACAGCTTGTATATAATATACAAAGTGAATTTGTGGATATCATCCAAATTCATACTTGAGTCTTGGTAAGTGATCAGCATCATAAAACAATAACGAATTTTGTAAATTACATTATACGAATTTCACAAAAAAAAATTATCGATTCATGATTTTGATCACTTACCAAGGCTCCAGTATGAATTTGGACGATGATCAAAAAGTCATCTTGTATATTTTCAGAAACGTAGTAGAAGGAAACCTGTATCTAAGTCTGAAATCTACATACCGGGTATGTAGATGTGGCGTGCACAGAACTTTTGGGTTGGATCTTATATCTAGTATCCTCGTTTTGGGAAAACTGACGCTATGGGGGAGTTCAGGGGGTTTTACTGAACCTCCTGATATCAATTTTGGTTGCCGGAGAGGTACCTACGTATTTTATTTTATTATTTCATTTTTATTATTTTTTAGTGAAACAAAACGCAATTTTTCATTTTGAGTGAAACGAAACGAAAGTAGTGAGGAAAAAGTACAACGACACGCAAAAAGTAATCAAAACAACGTAAAATGAAACGTTTTCTGTCAAAAATTACATTTGGGAAACGTCATGTGGCGCCATTTCGAGATGGTTCATTCCGTTGCTTTCGAGTGTACGCGAATGTTCTGTGCTCTGTTTTGTGTGCTTATATAACAAAGATAGAGCAGGAGCGAGCGAAGCGAGCTCAAACTTTCAGAGCACCCCGACTCGGTCAGGTTAGGTTAGAAGGCCATGGCGGTAGCGAGCGTAGCGAGCCTACCGCCATGGCCTTCTGGTTAGGTTGAACATGAATTCTTTGGAGCGAGCGAAGCGAGCGACAGGAGCCAGAAAACTAAGTATTTACGGAACCTAATAACAAAGATAGAGCAGGAGCGAGCGAAGCGAGCTCAAACTTTCAGAGCACCCCGACTCGGTCAGGTTAGGTTAGAAGGCCATGGCGGTAGCGAGCGTAGCGAGCCTACCGCCATGGCCTTCTGGTTAGGTTGAACATGAATTCTTTGGAGCGAGCGAAGCGAGCGACAGGAGCCAGAAAACTAAGTATTTACGGAACCTAGGTTTTTGACATGTAGCTCATGTTTGACAAGTAGCTCAAAAACGACTTCGGGGCACCATCGCATACGAAAATAGGCACTTCGTGGTACTCCGACACGGGGGTGTAGTTGCGTGTCTAGTGGTGATAACTTTTTGAATCTGTTAGCCGCTCTCTGAAATGAGACAGATTCACTCTGGTCCACAGACACTCCGCAATCTCTCACCAGTGGCTCCTAGAAGCTGCAGTACACGTGGCGGCCACACCCTGGGACACCACGTCGGTTCGTGGGCTAAACCTGGTTGAGGGGGACCTATACAGGTCTTACGCGGTTACCTCCCGCTTTTCTGTGTACGAAGTCTGACTTGGCGTGGAAGGCAATTCTGCAGCTGATAAGCGTAGGATATTGGCGGACGCGGCAAGTCAGCACGGCCTAAGTGGAAGGCCTAGGGCGGCGTTAGAGGTCTCAAGTGAACGTCGGCCAGAAACTGCATCTGAACCTCTTTCTGGTTGTAGCGGTTACACGTTCCATCAGGCACAGAGAGGTTTAGACGAGAGAGTGCACCTGTGTTTGCGCACACACTTGTGCACTATAATATGTCCTGCGTAATTGACTGTTTCTGCTACTGGACCTCCGATTTTAGAAACAAGTCCTGTGGCGATGGGCAGCGGCAGAGAGGTCTGATTGTGATGCCAATCGGGCTTTGGCTAATGTCTGCACGCAGGCGACTCAAGGAGAGTGGTCGCTTTCATGCTGCACAGGGTCATCAGTGTGGATTCGGCAGCACCTTGAGTGACGGAGCAGCCCTATTTAGGGAGGCCCTGCTCGCCCCGAACGGGGGAGGGACTAGAAAAGGTGTCCTAAACAAGGCTTGACCCAAACCCGCACAGAAGTAGTAACCACGGCTGCTTCTGCATCACCTAATTCGTGGTCGAAAGCACAGAGGTAAAAATAACATAAAGCATTCGGATATGACATTCGGCGCATGGAATGTACGCACTCTTCTCGATCGTAGTACAAACCAATGTCCTGAGAGGAAAACTGCCATCGTAGCCCGAGAACTCCAACGCTATGGTGTCCACCATAGTATGAGACTCACCTGGCTGACGAGGGGGAGATGGTGGAATACGGCGGTGGGTATACCTTCTTTTGGAAGGGAAACTCTGCCTCAGAGCCTAGGAGATCTGGCGTTGGTTTCGCGGTAAAAAATACGATCGCTTCGAAGCTGGAAGAGTGTCCAGTACACACCTCGGACCGCGTTACTTCCTTGCGTCTTCACTTGGCCAACAACAACTACCTGACTGTCGTTAGTGTCTATGCGCCGACTATGGACCGAGATGACGATATCAAGGACAGGTTTTATGAGGAGCTCACACAAACCCTCACTAAAGTTCGCCCTCGAGAGCAACTGCTCTTATTGGGTGACTTTAATGCTAGGGTTGGTCGTGACTATGAAGCCTGGCCTAAGGTCTTGGGAAGACACGGTGTTGGTAATATGAATAGTAATGGACGGTTACTGCTCTCATTATGTGCCCAATTCAATCTGGCAATCACCAACACCATGTTTAGACTCCCGGCTAAATATAAGACTACATGGATGCATCCCAGGTCCAAACATTGGCACCTCATAGACTACGCTATAGTCAGGCAGCGGGACATCTCCCAGGTCCTTATCACCCGTGTCATGCGGGGTGCTCATTGCTGGAGTGACCATCGGCTTGTCTTGACCAAGCTGAAACTTCGACTTTTTCCTCCGCGCAGATCTCAAGGAGTGATGCCAAAGAAGTTAGATCTAGGGAAACTCCAGAACCTGGAGACCCGGAAAATCTACTCCCTGGCGATCAGTGAAGTGGTTCAGACGCTGGATACTGAGAATGGCGATCCTGTAGCTATCTGGCAAACGCTTTCGTCCAGTCTTGTCGATGTAGCCACGCAGAAACTTGGTATAAAACCTCGTCAATGCGAGGATTGGTTCGACGAGAACAACGAAAGCCTAGCCGAAGCAATAAGGAAGCACCGAACTCTCCTCCGTAACCACCGCACTGAACAGTCGAAGGAAGTCAGGCAGAGTAGTGCTCAGCTCAGAGGTAAGGTCAGAGAGATAAAAGACAGGTGGTGGCAGGAAAAGGCCAAGCGCATACAGTGGCTTGCAGACACGCATCAAATGGGCACATTTTACGAAGAGGTCCGTCAATTAGTAGGTAAGTCAGCCCGCAGTAGTGTTCCATTAAGGTCATCTGATGGTACATTACTACTTACAAGCAAGCAGGACGTGCTCCAGCGCTGGCGGGAACATTTCAACAGCGTACTGAACGTTGACCGAGATGCGGATCTGCATCACATCAGCTCAATAGCAGTATTGCCAGCCTGCACTGAGCTTGACAAGCCACTGTCACTAAGTGAGGTCGTTCTTGCCATTAAACAACAGCAGAATAAAAAAGCGGTGGGCATTGACAATTTGCCCGGAGAGCTACTTAAGTATGGAGGTGACGAGTTGCACGGTACAATCTGGAGGCTCTTTGTTGAGATGTGGGAAAAGGAGCGGGTACCGGAAGACTTTCATCTGTCTCGTATCTGCTCCTTGTACAAAAACAAAGGAGATCGCTCCGACTGCAATTCGTACAGAGGTATATCTCTTCTTACCTCTCCGGGAAAAGTCTTTGCCCGGATATTGCTCAACCGCTTAGTGCCCCTGTCTGAGAACATCCTGCCGGAAACCCAATTTGGCTTTCGCCCGGAAAGAGGTACCTGCGAGGCTATTTTCTCCATACGTCAACTCCAGGAGAAAAGCAGAGAACAGAGTCAGGAACTGTTTATGTGTTTTGTTGACCTGGAAAAAGCCTTCGACAGTGTGCCTCGGGAAGCTTTATGGGTGGTGATGACGAAACTGGGATGCACGGATAAGTTTGTGAGGTTGGTCCGGCTACTGCATGATGACATGCAGTGTTGTGTCGCGGTAAAGGGCGAAGATACAGAGTTCTTCAATGTCAGCTGTGGAGTCAAGCAAGGCTGCGTGCTGGCACCCACTCTCTTTGCCCTTTACTTTGCCGTGGTAGTTCGGGAAGCCTTACAATCAGTGCCTGACGGTATCCATATTCGTTTTCGCACCGACGGCGGTGTTTTCAACTTAGCCAGGCTGAAAGCATACACCAAAGTGTGTCTTACCACCATAACGGAGATAATGTACGCAGATGACCTGTGTTTCGTGGCGGAATCCTCAGATGATCTACAGCGCTTAATGTCGAGCCTCGATGAGATATGTCGGCGTTTTGGCCTAAAAATCAGTGTTAAGAAAACCGAAGTGATGGTTCAAAACACTCTCAGTGCGCCAGTCGATATAAAACTCGGTGAGGCATCGCTGAAGCAAGTAGATAAATTCAAATATCTGGGGAGCACGATTACATCCAAGTGCCATCTTGACGATGAAGTCAACAGCAGAATAGGAGCAGCTGCTGCAGCCTACGGCAAACTTCGTCCCAAGGTGTTCCGGTCACATGACCTAAAGCTCCATACAAAGGTCTCTGTGTACATGGCGATAGTTTTGCCTAATCTTCTCTATGCCTCCGAATCGTGGTGTCCATACCGGAAGCATATTCGCACATTGGATAGGTTTCACCTCAAATGCCTGCGTGACATCCAGAACATCCACTGGTCGGACCGTGTGAGAAACACGGAAGTTCTGCGACGTGCTGATGTCGGTGGGATTGAGGCCTATCTAATGAGGCGTCAGCTGCGATGGTGTGGCCATGTTTCCCGAATGTCTGATGCCAGGGTGGCTAAGCGCATCTTCTACTCCGAACTGCAGGAAGGGAAACGGAAACAGGGCGGCCAATTTCTGCGGTATAAAGATGTGCTTAAACGCCACATGAAGAAATGTGCAATAGACCCAGCACAATGGGAAACACTGGCAGCAGACAGACCACATTGGAGGCAGGCTGTGAACACTAAGGTGTATGCTTTCGAGTCAATTAGACGCGCTGAGCTCGACACAAAACGAGACCAGCTTAAGGCCCGACCACCAGTGGCCATCAATTATAATATAGTTGGAGGGGTGCTGACGTGCAGTGAATGTGGCCGCACGTTCACTGCAAAAATCGGCTACGTCAGCCACGTGAGGGCTCACCAGCGCCGCTCTCAGCATTAACAGTCGCTGTGACCGAAAACGGCCTTGAATTGATTGATTGATTGAGTAAGTTACCCCGACACGGATATTTTATTTTGAGGTTATGTTTTTATTTTATTTTTTTCTTAAAAACTACGCATCTCCGGCAGGCGGGGGTTGAAGAGGGGGGCTCCTCCCCCTCCCCCTTCCCCCCTCCCCCCTCCCCCCCCCCCCCCTCCCCCCGCAAACCCCTATCGAGGATACTTGATATAAGATTTTTACCGAACTTTTTGTTGGAAAAGTTTGTAAAGGAAATTTTCACTCTAGGGTAGACATTGTCTACCCTGGCGTCATACAAAATTATTTTTTTTAAAGTGATATTTAAATTTTTTCATATTTTTTTTATTGTTGTTCTTGACCAATTGTTTGCTTTTCCAGCAAAAAGTTCTGTGCACGCCACCTACCTACCCTTTCGAAAAACAGGCAAAATTGATACGTACACATATAGCTAGGCAAATACGGGTCTACAGTTTCAGCCATAATAGTAAGCGAGTTGAAATTTTCAGACAATACGTGTTGCTATGGCCTCTATCACGGCAAATAATAAAAATAAAATATTGAAAAAAGGGGATGTCCCTCCCCATACAAAAAACCAAGGGGTGTCCCTCCCCATACAAAAAACTAAGGGGTGTCCCTCCCCATACAAAAATATTAAGGGTGTCCCTCCCCATACAAAAAAACTAGGGGTTGTCCCTCCCCATACAAAAAAACTAGGGGTTGTCCCTCCCCATACAAAAAACCAAGGGGTGTCCCTCCCCATACAAAAAACTAAGGGTGTCCCTCCCAATACAAAAATATTAAGGGTGTCCCTCCCCATACAAAAAAACTAGGGGTTGTCCCTCCCCATACAAAAAAACTAGGGGTTGTCCCACCCCATACAAAAAATCTCGAAAAAGTAGCATTTTTATCGTTACTATGACAGAAATAAATTTCTATGTTTGAACACTTGGCGATTTATCCATCGCAAGGAGATAAATTAACATTATATCATTCCAGTATAGAAACGCAGAAAGAAAAGTAAATCTGGATGTGAGGAGCTCTGAACCGGGATTTCTATACTGCAATGATATAATGTTAATTTTTAACGTTATTTCTTTCAGCTTTATATCCCTAAGACAGATCCCTAATCCCTAAAACAAAAACAATAAAAACTAAGGGTAAACTTACACTTACCGCTTAGCCTTTATTAAAATAATTTTCTGTCTCTCAGAAGGTTGGGTAGAGACTACAGTTTTCCTTCTGAATCACCATAACAAATACGTACCTATGTAGCTACTCTAATATCTATATATGTAAGGTTTGTAAGATTCCTCGATTAACCTACGTAAGTCAAATTATTTAATTCATCATTTATTTTTGTAATTTGGCATGACATTAATTTTCGTCTCAATTCTAGACCAGTCAGTTATATGTTTTACATTCAATCTGATTTTCGTTATGTAAGTGAATTAATGAATAAATGTTTTTGCTATTGACTATTATTATTTTAATGAAATCTTTTGTCTGTAGTTATTTGTGCATGAATTTAATTTATTGTTAATTATCATGATTTTTTCGTATTTTTTCGCTCACTATATTTTTAATCAGAAGTCGCCTGGATGTTAGATGGCTGATAATATTAACACTTATCTGATTGGTGTCCTTTTTTTTAAATTGTTAGTTTCGTTACAACTATTTAGTTTCTGCCACATAATTTTGCTGTACACAACTGATGGTTTTCATAATTTGAAATTTTGTTATAACAATGTTAACCTGAAATTTTATAAGTCAAATTTGTATAACCTATTATATTTGTACACAAAAATTTGTTTAGTAATAAAGGCTTTATTATTATTATAACTATTAATTTCATCTTTATTTTCTCTCGTTTTCTAAGAGGTTAAAGTGTTATTACTATTAAGATTCCTCGAAGCTTTCTTGGCTCTCAAAAGCCAGATACAGAAAACCTCTATACACTATTTAACAAGGACATAAATCATAAAAGCAAACAGTGTAACGTGCGGAACCAACGGTTTTATTTTACTTTGGCTGCAATTTATAGTTTTCCGTTTCCGGCCCGATATTTGTGGAACCCTGGCCGCGTATCTCTACCGGTATTTACTGGTTTGAGGCGGTATTTATCGGACATTTTAAAGAGTATAAATAAATTTTTCGTTTCGCTTCAGTGTGCTTCAAAAGATGTATGAGTATTGGAGAAATGAAACTTATTTTATCTTTCTATTAAAATAGAAATGTATAGCGCTATGCTTTATAAATAGTTGCGGTAAATTGCTGCGGTAAAGCCAAACGGAACTATGGAATGTAATCCTACATATATCCATATCGTTCCACGGACGAAAAAACATTTTTGATGATATCAAAACAAAACACCTTTTACCGTAACGCACTGATATAGACAGACTGACGTGCGTGTGTACGCTGGTGTCGGTATCCTTTGATACGGCGCGCGACCGATCCACGGGCGATATTTTTCAAAAGCGGAGCTATGTTAGTGAACAGGCTTTATATAGCAGCCATGGTAAAACGACGCTTGGCTTGGTAACCGTTAGTAGCATTTAGATCTGGGTAAAACAACACATATAACTGTGTTTGCTGACTCTGACGTTAGCTACAAACTACATTATGAGAACTCGGAAAACCTACCCTAACCATATGAAAATGGGAAAAATCGGAAGCTCTAACCGTGTTTTTAATTTTAATTTAGAAATTAAGTGAGTGTATCCGGTTTAATCTTTCTGTCTATACATAATATATTATTTAAAACGACTGAAATTTTTGCAATATAACACAAACACCATAATAAATACCTATGAGTCGTATTAAAAAAGACGCACTTAAAACTTGTAAATTTTGTATTATTTTGTATTAATCTGAATAAAATCGCCGGTAGCTCAGGTGGAAGAACACTGGTCCTCTAAAAAGGCCATTTTGCATGAATCACATTATGATTCTGTTCTAATGCCGTCTCTTTTGTACGCGTGAAAAAACTCTGACTCCATCCTACTTTCAAATCATTTTATGATTCACCCAAGTCGGCCTTTTTAGATCCCATGAACTCTCAATCTTGAGACCCAGGTTCGAACCCCGGTCGAGCATGCACCAATTGAGTGTTTTGGAATTTATGTGCCTAATATTTGTATCACCTAATACTTTTGTACCACTTGCTGAATGTTGAAGGAAAACATTGTAACCAACGAAACCTGTATGCCCTTAAAAGCGTGTACTTGTGCAAGAAGAACGGCGATGGGGCTTACCACCCATCACGTAGGGACGTAATAAGCGTCGCGTGTCGGTGAAAACCGGGTGTACCGAGCGTGGACTTGCATTTCACAGTTTACACTCGGGAACACCTTAGGGATTGATATGTTTGATAAAGGACGCTCGTTGCTACCACAAATTGTAGCTTAAAAAAAAAGTGGTAATACTGACTAGTGACGGGCATCGGCGTCACTGGTGCGAGGATTCCATAACCACGCTCAGTCACCACTAATTATATGCTAAAGGGCGATATTAGCAGCTGGAACAGGGGCCCATAAGCTGTCCCAGATTCATAGTCTACAAATATCTTATATTCTACAAAATATAATACAAAATGTCCTACCAGACAATTGCATGATGACCTCATCAGGTAGTCCTCGCACGAAATCCTTTCACGATGACTCCAAGGCGCTCCGGTGCTGTGACACGCTGCTCACCTCCACGATGAATCTAAACACGACCCTCCTACCCCTGGATGCATCCAAACCCAGAAGAAATGATAATTGACAAGTCCACTTGTCGGAAGCCGCGTGGACACAGGTTATGTCACACACACACAGGAAATTCACTCAAAATGGTCTTCACACCAAAATATCGTCAGACTCTGACTGATAATTTTTCTTACGATGTCCACATCGATTTCCCTTATCATTTATCCATTAATATACCACATATTATAAAATCGGCCACGATCTGTTATAATGTCCACGTCCCTCGTTTTTGACAGCTCCAAGTCCATAGACAAAATATATAGACCATTGTCGGATACGTTCCGAAATATACATTTTATTCTAAACAGATATATATCTGAATAAAACCGACCAATTGCGAGTCGAACTCGCGCACGAAGGGTTCCGTACCATTATCTAAAAAAAAAGGCAAAAAAGCATGCCCCCTTAAATATTAATTTTATTCTGTTTTTAACCGACTTCAAAAAGGAGGCGGTTCTCAATTCGACTGTATGTTTATTTTTTTTTTTTCTTTCTTTTTTTGTTTGAAAGAGTATACTTCCAGGTAGGTCCCTTTTTGGGTTTGGTCATGATCTGATGAAGGTCTTCAGAGATAGGCAGTGGAACTCCTCAGAAAATGACAGCATATCTCTCGAAATTGAGGCAATCGCTATGTACTTGGGTGCTGATTACAAGGTATTACTTGAAAATCGACATTCTTCCACCTGACCTTCGATCCTGGCTTCATCACCATAGAACTCCTCAACGGATGACAGCACATAACTTTAGATTGCGGCAACCAATTTGTGTTAGGGTGCTCATTGCAGGGCATTGCTGAAAATTGCCTGTGTACCCACCCAAATTTCGATCTTGGCTTCATCACCGTAGAACTCTTCAACGGATGACAGCACATAACTCGAGATTGCGGTAATCATGTTGTGTTAGGGTGCTGATAGCAGGAAGCTACTCAAACATGGCTACTTATACTCACTTGAACTTCGTTTCATATTAACACCACGTTTGCAAGAACTACCTATACCTCACAATTTAACCCAGCAACACTAAAAAATGTGAAATAAAATAAACTTTTAACAAAAAAATAGCAACCGACTTCAATTGTAACAGCAGTCATTCACTAAAAAGTTAATAATAATTCTATAAAGACCGATGGTACCGAAGTAACACTTTTGCCGACTTCTTTCTTCCTGAAACATTATGTTATCTAGAAGTCGGCGTATTTCCTACGATATAGCAACATAGAAACCAATATAAGAACGCCGACTTCTAGATAACATAACGTTTCAGGAAGAAAGAAGTCGGCAAAAGTGTTGCTTCGGTACCATCGGTATTTATATAATTATTATTAACTTTTTAGTGAATGACTGCTGTTACAATTGAAGTCGGTTGCTATTTTTTTGTTAAAGTTTATTTTTTTAGTATTTGTTGTTATAGCGGCAACAGAAATACATCATCTGTGAAAATTTTAACTGTCTTACTATCACGGTTCATGAGATACAGCCTGGTGACAAACGGACAGCGGAGTCTTAGTAATAGGGTCCCGTCGGTTATCCTTTGGGTACGGAAGCCTAAAAATCAACTTATTCATGTTTTATCCACATATTAAAAAATGGTGTTTCAAAAATAAAAACTAAAGAAAATTATATTATAAAAGTGTGATAATACTGATAAGTATCATGTATTATGTTTGATTGGTTGACGTACATTATTCACGATTTTACAAAAAAATCACTTAAAATACGCAAAATGTTAAAAAAAAGCAAATAAATCAATCATGGCAAGCTAGTATGAAATTTAGATTAATCACGTTCTGTAACGCAATACTTAGTTAACGTACACATAGTTAAATTCTCAAAATCTCAACAAAACGTGATAGTATTATTAACTTTAATTAGGTTTTTCTTTGAAATTTTTTCAATGTTACGTTATTTCTGCAAAGAAAATGTAAATTTGTACGGAAAATTTGCACTTTAAATGTAAATTTAAAATTTTTTGGACCTGATAATTTGACTTTAGGAAAAGAATTTATAAAAAGACTCAATATAAGAATTTACAAAAAGCTCTAATAAATTAATTATAAAAGTGATCTTGAGTTGCTATTTATGAAGAATATTTTTTATATTTATTTTATTTTCATTCATTTATTTAACACTAGAGTAGGCGCGCCCAAATTGACTCCTGAAACGGTCGCGCGGGGTACATGTGTAGCCCATTTTGAATGCAAATATTGTGGGTCATCTTTAGGTAGAATGAAAAAGTTTTTAATTTAATGAATAATCATCTTTATTTTTATCGTTTAATAATGAAAAATTAAAAAACATGAATTTTGTAGGTACTTTTTAACGAAACAATAGAATACTTGGAATAATCAACATGAGACGCAGACGCCGCCATGATTTCCTAAAAAGATATTAATACTAAGTATATTTGTTATGAAACGGTATGTAACATGCAAAAATTACACGAAAATGAAGTACTCTTAAAATATTAGTACAATTTTTGCATAAATAATAGGGATTTATCACATTCCTTGAACGGTCGCGCGGGCTACATACGCAGCCCATTCACTTTATTAGTCGTTCTGTTCTGAAGTCCGTGTGCTGAGGGTAGCGACACGCTACTGAGCGACGCGGGGGTCCATAGTAGAGGAATACACGGAAGAATAGCGCAGTAGTGTGACGCGTTTGAGAAAGAAGCACCAATAATATACCCTGGTCTACACCTGTAGCCCACGCGTCCACTCTAGTGTTAACATAATCCACGTTCTCTGTCTGTTTAAGGTCATATTTTTGTCTCATTTTCTTCATAGTCGTGAGAAAAATGGAATCGTTTCACCCACAAAACATAATCACAGGATTTGCCTTGCGGCAATCGCGTATTGAACATAATTCATTCAGATAATATTATTATTTAAATTGTGTTTTAAAACAAAACTCGTTTAAATATCAATATTATGATTATTAATCTTATTTAGATGTATTCTGCTTGTTATTAGCTGGAGTTTCAGTGTTATTAAAATTTTTAGCGCAAATCTCCACTTACAATAACAATGCAATCAGTCAAGCCGATTTATTTACTCGAAACCAATCAGTGGTTTTTGATGCAGTTTTCACTTACACATAAAAAGATCCGCAATGACTGAAACATAAGCTCTACAACCTACAACCAATGTATGCTGCCCACAATGAGTGCAGAAACATGGACTTTAACCAAGAAAGCCAGCCCCGATAGAATTACAGAATGGTGGGCAAGAGATGGCGGCCGACGAGGAGTCAGCATAAACGAGGAAGCCGATGATATTTACAGAGTAGCTGGTAAAATATGGATGAAATCGCCCAAGGGCAGGAATTGGGGGCATAAAAAAAGGCCCAGCAGTGGGCGGAAACGATGGGTCAATGATGAGGATGACATTAGAAAAAAAAGTTTTATTTAAATGTGTAATATTGGTCGTGAGCTTTCATTCGAAAATATGACTTAGTATTGAATTTATCAGTCGACGTAGGTCGACGTACATTATTTTTGAATAACAATCTTACACATCATGGAACGTCTTAGGGACTTCTATCTAAACTATTTACTTAGATACTTCTATCTTAACTGTTTACTTAGGGACTTCTATCTAAACTATTTACTTAGATACTTCTATCTTAACTGTTTACTTAGGTACTTCTATCTAAACTATTTACTTAGATACTTCTATCTTAACTGTTTACTTAGGGACTTCTATCTAAACTATTTACTTAGATACTTCTATCTTAACTGTTTACTTAGGGACTTCTATCTAAACTATTTACTTAGATACTTCTATCTTAACTGTTTACTTAGGGACTTCTATCTAAACTATTTACTTAGATACTTCTATCTTAACTGTTTACTTAGGGACTTCTATCTAAACTATTTACTTAGATACTTCTATCTTAACTGTTTACTTAGGTACTTCTATCTAAACTATTTACTTAGATACTTCTATCTTAACTGTTTACTTAGGTACTTCTATCTAAACTATTTACTTAGGTACTTCTATCTAAACTATTTAAAAACTTCGTAAAATTAGCTCTTACTCAAAAATAACCTCCTTCGAATTAGAGGTTTCAATTAACATTAAGCTATTTGTGAATTAACAGATATCACTTAGATGTTAACGTGAAGATAAGGTAGCGTTATTCTACTTTATGGTAATGCTGCTGTTTACAGTGCAAATGCCCGTGTTATTAAATACTAATTAGGTATACAAGATAAACGCTGCCAAGTTCCAACTGGGGTAAGCCGCAGGCCATGTTACCATTAAAGCCTGAACCTTAGTGAATCCTGGGTTTAACCAGTCATTAGTAAAATTATGTCAAAATATACAAACACACGTATATAGTCAATAATTTAGTGAGACGCCAATATAGAGATTATTTTCTAGTTGCTTAAACTAATTTGTTTGTGAATTTTACCGGTTTATCCTAGAAATTTTACTTTACTATTAAATATAATTTCACATAACTTTTACCGCTGTGTGGACTTCAAACATAATTAAATTATGACTATTATATAAGTGAACTAGCTTATGCCTGCGACTTCGCTTTAGCAGGGTTTCAATTTAGGCTAGTTGCAAGTAGAGTAACTAGCGCACTATTTAGCTGACTAACTCTCTCAGCTACTAACTTTAGTTCTATTTTTAACTGTTTAAATTAAATAAGTAATGTTTTCACCCCTGAAATTACCAATTATTCTATCAGTGTAAACTAGGCATTAGGGAAAGGCTCGTTCCCAGAGAAAAAACAATAGCCTATGACCAAGTGAAGATTCTATTACAACAGTGAAAACATTTCCAAAATCGGTTGAATCGGTCCCTAGGGAACTCAAGGATAATGTAGCTTCCTGTTAGTAAAAAAAATTCCAGAACCAGATGTGTATTCTAGAGATTACCTCCTGCATCCAAACTTACAAACACCTCCTCTTAGATAATATTCGTAACAATAAAGAAAAATAAAACCGACCAAGTGCGTGTCGAGCTAAGCGCAATGTAGGGTTCCATAGTTGTCCGTCACAATCTGCAGGCTTAGAAGGTTCGTAAACTTATATTCCCGTTTTAAACAACTAACAACTTCATCTAAGTAATTTTTAATGGAATTCGTACGAAATTTTCATTTTATTACTTGTTAACTTGTAAAGCCTACTTAGCTGTGATAGTTTTCTTTTGTAAGTTCGTTATATATATATACTACTGCCGTGAACTTTTTCACAGTATCTAAAAACAACCATTTAACTGGCAGGGGGCGATACTCGACTCTAACGAAAATTAGCAATTTAAAGCCTTATATTTTACTAACGATCCTGAATCAAAAAATAGTTTTCACATACCTACGATATTTTTTGAAGACCTATCCAACGAAATCCCACACCATAAGATGGACGAAAAAAAAATTATGCTCATTTTACGTGTAGGGGGGGGTACCCTAAATAAAATTGTCTTTCTTAAGATTTAATTTTACCACTTTTTTGGCGTGATTAATATCTATAGCTATCTAGTACTAAGAGTCTCTAGAGCTAAGCCGCGGACATACAGACAGACAGACAGACAGACAGACAAACAGACAGACAGACGGACGGATATTGCGAAAATATAGGGGTTATTTGTTGACCACGGAACCCTAAAAGTACCTTTTAAGTTTGTACCAGACAACATGTTAATATCGCCTTGAGATTTCTCACTCTTTCAAAACTCATGGTTACTATGTGGCTTTGCATCGCAACCCTACCAACCTTAGCTACAAAGCCGGGATACAGCGTACAAACCATTATACCGGGTTCTATTACAGCACAATACTGGTTCAATCCGGTCCGGTACAGTGGAGCTAATCGGGGCCGTATTCTTAGCTGCTCAACCTTGCTGTGAGTTATTCCCTATCGAGCATGCGGCACAACTCTATCGAGCATGCTGGACGACTCTATCGAGCATACTGGACGACCGTATGATAGAGCAAAAAGTAAATGAGGGATTAAAACGCAATTCCAGCATAAGAAAATTGTCATCAAAATAAGAAAAGCACAGGGGATAGCTGTCTGTCTTTTTTTTTTGTTCGACTTTTATATATCTCTTGTCAGTCTAATCAGCTTTCTTGCGCTGTACTGGCAAAATAAATCAATAAATTTAAGAGTATGACATAGCCAAAACAAAAACCAGTTCCGGGCGTGGCTTATTCTATTTTACGATAGCGCGCGGGGGGAAATTCGTCCCGGTCTTCGATCATCGTCACACGGCATTGATCCTACTTGCTATCACGTCCGGACGTAAATTTATTATGGTCGGCTAAAAGTGGTTTTTTGAGTGTTTGATTTATCAGTTGACCCTCGGAACATTTCAGACACTCCTTAGAGATACATAATAATATTGTGACGGTTAATTGTCACCATTACCCATTCTTTAAATATTTTTCGCCCGTTGAGCTGGTTTTACACTTGCGGGAAAATAAATTGGACCAAAAATTTCTTTACAAAAATTTTTACTAAAGTTGTTATTACAAAAAGTGGAAACTAACAAATATTCTCAGAAGGAATGCACCACGTCACTATCTATCTCACTATAACCTATATCAATTATGCCTCTCTCATTCAACCACGTTTAACTGCGTTACTATCTCATTCCAACTCATTTTAAATAGCGTCACTATTTATCTCACTCTAACGCGTGTTAAATGGCATTTCTAATGAACGTCAAATATTTTTACTGCCCGCCACTCTTTCTTTCTAAATTATAATTATTTTAAAAAATACGCAGCTCCTTTGGTAGTGAAATAGCAATAACTTTTTTTTCAAAAGTAATACACAGAAATTGCCAGATCATTTGAAAAACAATATTTGATGAGCCGTTATTTAAGACAATTTGCAAAACTAACATAGGACATTTTTTTTCAGGGTGTGGTATCGAACCAACCTAATTACAAAAGATTGCTCATAAATTGGGTTTTTATTTTTCTTCCTGATGTAACAGCATTTCAAGGTTTATTTTTGACTTTATCAATAGCATGACTATTCAGAGTTGCGCAACAAAAATTTTATTCTTAGAATTTAGAACTGGTTAGCTTTGACTCTCAAAAATCTATTCGAATTTATAAAAGTACCATCAACTCGAAGACTATCTACTTTTTGCTGAGGTCATAATTTGATATTCTGGTCATGAGCTGGCCTACCAGCCTTCCAAGGGAAAGCGTTGACTTTTGGGACACATGTTTACCCTTGGGATAAATCGCCAAGTGTTAAAAATATAGAAATTTATTTGTATCATAGTTTGAAATGTTCAGGTCCCTTTACGCAAAATGAAAAAACAAAACTCTTTTAGGATTAATTTGTTGTCCCTATGTTTGTCTGTTTGTCCGTTTGTCTAGGCAATTTTTCTGGGTAAAATCAATAAATGCTAATATTTACAGCCCTGTAAAATAAACATATTATAACGTTTTTATGGCCTTTTGTTTAACTTTTTCATACAAATTTTCTCCTTATAAAAATATAGAGATCAACACTTCACATAATATTTTGCATTTGAAAGAAAGCACAGACAGGAACTGTAGAACAAATATTGTAAAAAATATAAAACCATATCTTTCTATTCTAAAGGGATTAATAATTTACTGTTTGTTCAATGTGGCGATAGCTTTGTTTATTTTTTTTTTCTTTGTTACAAAGATAACAAATATTTTCATACAAGGTTTTCCTAAAGGGCTATTTCTCCGAATTTGTAACAAAATATTAAGAAATAATTATAACGGTAAAGTACAACTTTTAGCTAAGACAATTTATTGTTAAAAGTTTGCTAAATGCATAAACATATTTTAATGATATTATGGTATCTTCAAAATAATTGGGTTTTCCATAAGCGTGATATCAGATTATTTTAAAAATTTACGGCTGGTATCACGACGACGGATAAGCCAATTATTTTATTACTATTGTAATATAATTAAAAATATGTTAATGCATACAGCAGACTTTTACCTATAAGTTTTACTTATTGAAATTGTATTTCTCATCAAGAAGTGCAAGATGACAAGATATTCAAAATAAGTTAATTGAATTTGTGTAATGGTTTCAGGTCAAAACAGTTTTCCATGAAACGGTAATTGTTTATACTTAGCAAAGTGTGTAAACTTAGTCATCTTAACATGAACGACGCCTGTATTTCTCTCTTTTTTATTTCCAGTATAGATAAAAATATACAAACTTGTTAAACTTTGCGTAAAAACGAGGCAATATTGATGATATCCTGACAGCTATTATGATGGTGTTTTATCAAATTTTGCTTTTTGGGCTGTATAGAGACGTAGTTAGATGTCACTAGAATATACTCATGAAAAAAGATATGAAGAAAATAAGCTGTAGACTTCACATTCGGTTTATACCTATTGTATGAATTTTAAGAAAAATACAGGGGTAAAGGGACCTCTTAAGGAAAACCTTGTATTAAACTATTTGTTACCTTAGTAAAAAATAATTCAAGGAAAAAAAAAACAAAGCTATCGCCACATTGAACAGTAGATAATTAATCTCTTTAGAATAGAACAATACGGTTTTCATATTTTTTACATTATTTGTTCAACAATTCCTTTCTGTGTTGACTTTTAAATGCAAAATATTATGTCAAGTGTTCATCCCTATATTTTCATAATGAGAAAATTTGTATAAAAACGTTAAATAAAAGGCCATAAAAACGTCAAAAGTATGTTTTTACAGCTCTATAGAGGGCCGTTTATATTGGTATTTATTAATTTTACCCAGAAAAAATTGTCTAGACAAACGGACAGACAGACAAACATAGGGATAACAAATTAACCTAAAAGAGTTTCATTGTTTTCATTTTGCGTAACAGAACCTGAACATGTACCGACAGGATTATCTACGATCTAATAATTTTGCCATGCACTGTAAATATTTCAAAATAAATTTCTATATTTTAAATGCTTGGCGATTTATCCCAAGTAAGTGTACCTATATAATTTGCAAAAAACTTCACTTATTGGACTTGAAATGGTGAGCCAATACTAGAGGGTAATTTCACGAAAAAGTCATTGACCTTTGTTACAGATCTCAGTTAGTATAAGTAAATTAATTTGGGTTTCAATAACGATCACAAAATTATTCTTTTAGAGTAACATATATTATTTTCCCGCATAAAAGTATGAATTCATTCCAAATTCATTCAGTTTTGTTGTTATGACTATGGCACGATGTAGCTAAATCACTCATACGCATATTTTGTTGAGTTTTTAACGGCAGGAATATGATGCTCCTCGAAATATTACTTTATAAAATTAATTTCAATGTGTTTTGAAGTAGTTGTGGGAGATATTTATAGCTTGCAAAAAAGGGCACACGTTCCACGTCTTACGGGCGCCAACGCTAGGCGTAGACTGACAATATCTTGCTGCCGCTGACTGCATCAGTGGATTTACGTATTTTTGGAAAAAGGGGGTGCTTTTTTTGACCCGAATAACGTGGTATTTGGAAAATGAATAGATATCATTCACACTAATTTTATTAAAAAAAACCCAACAAAATCGCGAAAGCGATACCTGAAACAAAATCGATAAGAAGTGTGCAATAGAGGGTTACAAAAAATTCATTGACAGTACAAATATGAATCGATTAACGTGGTTTGTGGAAAATGAATACCTTAAAGTTCAACCAAAAACATGTATTTTTTTTATGGCTATACGTAACCTAATTATTGCAACAAAATCATCCGAAAGCTGACATTTTATTTCTGTTTGTATTTTCGTTCCCCTTAAATAACGTGTCCAAAATAGCTTCTGGGCAGCCACCACGCGTTGAGGTATTTTGACTTATTGTGACCTAGCTCTCTACTAAGGAGACAGACTCATCCATACGGCAGCTACTCAATCATTATAATGCGAATAAAGTTTACTGACACATGGATGTTGTTCATTTTGCTGATTTAATGTAATCCCCAATTTTCTTGAACAAAGCTTGCCTTAATTTGGGATCCAATATTTTTTAAAAGAACATTGGTAAAAAGTTTTCTTGAGGTTAAGATATTAACATGTTTATGTACCAAAGATATTTTCAGTCCATAATATGTTTATATATGTTTATTCTTATTGCACACAGAAAACTTAATTCTAAATTATATAATAAAAGTTATGTACAACGGCGTGCTTATCTCAATAATAAGATTTCTTTCAGCAAACCAAGGGTGATAAGGATATTTGAAATAAATAAGATATTCGTATTGTGCACGATAATACTTATCCAGAAACAAGATTAAATTATTAGTAGATACATAATTAGTTAAAAATAATAACAAACTACATAAAATTTACATGCCTACATAGTATAAATAAATATAACAATACATATTTAGTAAATAAATACACAATAAATTGTATATATATACATACACCTACAGGATAGGTTGTCGGAGATAGTGCTCTTTTATTTTCCTTTTAAATAATAATACTCAAGTAACATCTAATATATTTTCCTAGTCAACATGCTGGCAATTGAGTGTCTCTCTTCAGCCGTTCAGTCTCGCTAATAGAACGCAATCCATAGGGCTTTTGTTAGGAATTCGCATAGAAATATCCGTGGACTTACGATATACTATGTTAGATATGCGTTTAATGTACGTTATATTCAGTACAATACAATCTCGTGTCATTTGTTTGCAAATACTATCATAAAATATCACATTTTGTAGGTTTTCATGTCCTTAAGAGAGGACGTACCTATATACTTATGTCTGAAATAAATTCCTTGTATTTTTTTTCATTACACTAGTTGGACATATATATGGCATAATATATTCTTTTTATATTAGCTCAGTAATGTTTTATCGGAGAATGCGCCTATAAAGTTAAGAAAGAGCCCATGGACGTCAAAAAATAACCACCGTGGAAAGAGCCTTAGATATTCGGAGTGAAAATGAGCATGTTGCTTACCAGTACTATAAGGTTAAATAATATTAGTTGGCGAAACTCAAAACATAGGTAGTACTAGTTTATATGAACAACTGTTTGTATGGGAGCTAAGTGAAATTCTTAAAATTTTGTTTTATTTACATTTTGTTTACATATCACGTACAACTTTATTATGCCCGACCGGTTTCGCTGTAAAGCATTTTCTAGGGCTTTTTACACATCCTAACTAACAAATAAATAATATTAAATAATAAATAATTAGACATGATTGTATTGTTAGTTAGGATGTGTAAAAAGCCCTAGAAAATGCTTTACAGCGAAACCGGTCGGGCATAATAAAGTTGTACGTAATATGTGGATAAGTACAAGTGTTTTTTAAAATAATGTTTTATAAACTCCACCAAGTGCCAACAATCACTAGCATCTACTATGTTCTTAAAATTTGTTTTCACCTTTCTATACTGGACCAGTCAGCTGATCGGGGCAATTTGTATGGGAGGAAGAGAAAATAAGTTGCGAATTTCGCTTAGCTCCCATACACACAGTTGTTCATATAGACTAGTACTACCTATGTTTTTCGCCAACTAATATTATTTAACATCATAGACTGACCAAGCTATAGCAACAAGTTTCCCAAATAATTAATATGGTCATTATTTAGTCTTAAGAGGCGTCGTTACCCGCAAACCTCCATACAAACGCTGTCACGACATTGTGGGGTGTCTATGGAATGTTATTATAGTAGTTTATGCTACAAGGGCGCAAAGGAATAAATTACGAGGACGATTTAAAACACGAGCGTAGCGAGTGTTTTAAACGTAACCGAGTAATTTATTGCTCTTACGCCCGTGTATCATACTTACTATGCATAGTGTGAGGAAATAAAACAAATATAATTTTGTGAACTTTAAATTGTAATTGGCTCAAAAGGACTGTATCCAGAGCCGTTAAACAGTGGAAAAAAAGTATAACATCTATGGTACACAGGAAAGGCTGCAGGTTAGCCAACCATTGCAAACAAATTTAAAAAAATAATAATAATAAAGCCCTAGGGCAAAATAATCGACTTTCTGTTCAGTTTTGATGCATAAAAAGTGGGCCTTTACGAGCACATGCATTGAAAAAATATTTAAGGCTTAGTCCAATAACATTATTTAGATCTATTTTTAAGTCGAACTAAAAACGGTGAAATTTGAGTAATAGCCTTTGTCCCCGTAAAAAGTCAAACCAATAAAACAGTGAAAGAATTGTCAAAATCAGTTAATAAACAATATACCTACATGCATCGGTGGTTTAGATATGTAGAGAGGATGAATGATAGAGTAGAGTGACGAAAGAAATTTATGGTGCGCAAGTGGAAGGTACAGATCGACCAGCCCCCCTATTGTGTATCTTTAGTTGCCAACTGCACGAGGTGCCTATCATCAAAAACATAGCTAAAAACTGAAATTTCAAAATTGCCTTTAGTGGGTATTGAACTATTAACAATCTGTGTCGTCACTTCAAGTGCGAAAATACCCTTAGGACATCAGAATTCGATAGTATATCTATGTTTTTGATGATAGACACCCAGTCCAGAAGGCAACTAGAGATACACAATAGGCCCGCAGGCCACCCTAGGACTTATGCTGACCAAGTTAGCGACATACTTAAGAAAAGTCATGTCAAAAGTAGCCGGATAAGAAGAGCTTGTATGACAAGATTGATGGATGTGGAAGAGGCGAAAGAGGTGTTTCTGGATCGTAGCAGATGGAAATCTGTAGTCTCTGCCAACCCTTCTGGGAGACAGGCGTGAGTATATATATGTTTGTATGTATGTATATAAACAAACAAATTATACCTCTTTATAGGTACAAATAAATTTTAGTAATAAATTACGTATATTCTTGGTTGATAAAAGTGCAATGCAAGATAGTTAAACCGATCAAGTATGAATAAGACTCGTTCCCTGAGAGCCCTATACCTATTATAACAACACAAATTTTATTCAACGTGCAGTTATTTGACCAACTTAAGTTGACACTTACGATCTATTAAACTCTATGTATCCTAAGGGTCCTATCAAGTTGGTGATTAATTACTTCTGGGATAATTGAATATAAGTATTTTTTTAAATTTTTCCTTAGTATACGCTCAATGACCTACCTCCATGCAAAGTTTCAAGTTTCTAAGTGTCTTAGTTCAAGTAACCTAGAAGTTTTTTAGGTTTTATATAAGTGAGTGAGTAAATGAATCAGTCAGTCAGTGATAAAAATAGTGATTTTTAGATGTGAATATCTTTAGCACTGTTAAAATTTTATTTATGAAATTTTGGATTTTAGGTACTTGCGGGGACCTAAAGGCGATTACTGTCGCCAAATTAGCAGCTCGATGTTTGTCGGTACGAATATTGAAGGAAACGACATTGAAATAACGTTCATATCAGTGCGCAATGCATAGTGGCTGTTGGCTCGCTGCGTCCTTGATAGGGCGAAATAGGAGAAAATTATACTTTTCAAATGGACGTGATTGTTCGTTTGAATAATGCTATATTTATTGCTACCAAATATATCTATTACTTATAGCATAAATTAATTAAATCGACCAAGCCGCTTAGGAGCAGTAGGGAATTGAAGCCAAAAAAACACTAAACGATTAAATTTATTTTTCATAAGGAAGTTTTGGTGGTACGAAAAAGAAAAATGTTGCATAATTAGAGTTGATAATTCATATACTACACATTTTTCAATATTTTTGGCTTGGCCATAAACGAGGAATAACTTCATAATGTACCCATTTGGCGATACTAAGGCCCTTAAGAGACAGGTACGAAAAAGAAAAATGACCAACGACCTTGAGTCGACCTCTGTCGCTACAAATATCAACAGGAACTATATTAAAATAAAGTTGCTGATGCGCGCATTGCATTACAGCGTCCCTGGAACACCGGATAGTGCAAAAAAGGAGAAAATAATACTTTTCCCATGGACGCGATGGACAGATTTTTTTTTCCGTAGATGACTTTTCCAAGTAATATTTTCCTTATATTTTAGTGCAAGAACGATTTGAATTCTAATTGTTGTTTCAAAGAAATAACCAATTTTAGTGTAAAGACAGCTTGACTTTGTACAATATTTTCATACTGTTTGTTATACGCGAGAATAATTTCCTTTATTAAAGTTGTTTATTATAGATATTTTTTCACAACTATCAACAGAATCATTTCTGGATGACGATGTAGCTCTAATAGGAAATAAGTTATGGGGGGGGGGGGGTGAAAGTAGCTCAAAATGGTTCATGTAATATAACACTCGGTTGGTGCGGCGCGCCTAGTTTTTTGTGAACTCGGCCCTGGACACACTGCCGCATATCTCACAGTTTGTGATTACGAAGGCAAAAAAGATCATGATTCCATTGGATAATGTATTTTACATAAAGCTTCTAACTAAGCATGTTGTATTGAATACACTCGTCAAATATTTTATTTTCATTTCATGCTCATGTTATTTAAGAACAGTCGAATCTAATAGAAACAACGTAAAACAATGTAATGTAATACAGCACACTTTTGTTCATCAGGATTCAATGGAATAATTCATTTTAATCTCCAATTTCTTTCAAAGAACCGATTACTGAACATTGTTCAAGTTATTGACATTAATTTGAAGAAAAAAAAAACATTTTATGGAAAAAATTTACGAAAATAAATTCAAAAGAGTTTTGCTTTGCTTCTCTGCCAACGACACCTTCCGGAAGAATATTAAATTCCGGCCAAGATACGTTATTAAAAAAGACAGCCTGATCATTTGAAGGAAAAGTGATTAAGAAATTTTATTAATATTTATCTATACATTTATGTACATTGGTATTGAAGTCAGTTAAGTAAGTGTCTTTTCGTTTATTATACTGGTGGTAATGTATTAAATATTTAAAGTTTGTATACATATGATAACTGTTATTAGTTTGTATATCAATTACTGGATACTTGAAATTTACGTAAAAAGTAAAAAAGGTGTGTCAAGATCGTAGCAAAAGTAGTATTTGCCTGCCCAACACTCTGAGAGAAAAGTACAACATAACTATTGGTGTTTAGAATGTAGAATTACTTTGGCGGATTATACAATTAATAATCAAGTGTATTTAATTACTAAAATAAAGTAGTAAAAAGGTCGTGTTTGTACGGATATTTAAAGTAAATATTACAATTTTAATATTTTTTATCTGTCTGTCTGTATGATTCATTTTAACGCGAGAACCAGTCTAGGGATTTGGATGCGGTTTTATTTTCTATCATCGTAGTAAACCTATCACCATACAGGCTATAAGGGGCGTTAACCATGGAACCACCTCCATCTAATCCTCGGCTCCGTCGTGGTTGTGGAAACCGCCAACCTATGTTCACGTCACATATCCGTAGGGGGCGATACTGTCGATGGCAGCGTCGCTGTTTCCCGTCAGTAAATTAATTTTCCGGAGGACTATACTATGCCGAGGGCAGCAAATAAAATTTCTAAGGTTGTTCTTGCGCAAAGACTCCGAGAGACCAAGTGGGGGATACCTTTTGCGAGGTATGTTTTATTATCTGAAAACCACGAGAAGTATTTAAATGATAATTGAAAGACTTCCATGCAAGCGAAGCCGCAGCAAATGCTAGTCTTAAATAAAATCGTGCTGAGAGATTAACTGTTAAATTTTTACAAATTTTCAATTGGATTTGGTTAATAAGAGAACTCCTTTTCTAATCAATTTTCAAATTGTAAATGCAAAGCCACAAAATAAGTAAACAATTTACTAAAATAATCCTTGATAGATCCGTCATTCTTCATCCTTTCAAGGTTTTAGCAAAATCAATCGCTTTGCAAGAATAAAGGTTTTTATCTACTCCCATACTACAATAAGGTAATAACAACATCAAAGGCGGTTTTATAAGTACCTATATTATTCGACTGAAGTTACATTATAACACAGCTAGAGAACCATTACAAGCGACGACAAGTAAAAAGAGCGCGTCTTAAAAAGTTAAACAACCTGATTTGGTAAAAAAAAACAATAGTGCCATTGTTAAAGTGGGATACAAACCCAAACATTTACTTGTGCCTTGTTCAATTTCGAACATGTTTTTGACAGATCCTTTTTAGTCCATTCCAAAATACTGAAGATCAAACTGTCATAGCCCCGATGGTCTG
Source organism: Ypsolopha sequella (assembly GCA_934047225.1). Taxonomy (NCBI): domain Eukaryota; kingdom Metazoa; phylum Arthropoda; class Insecta; order Lepidoptera; family Ypsolophidae; genus Ypsolopha; species Ypsolopha sequella. Next base: position 30,008,428 of record OW203987.1, read on the forward strand.
CTGCCAATATGGATTCTTCGTGCATAGTCATTTCCAGCTCCAGTATTTGTGACGAGGTCGGCCCTTCTAGCTAGTATGCGGCCACGTGGTCTTACAGCATTCAACTTTCTCAAACAGGATTGTCGTCGCTCGGTTTTTTCCGCGCCACATGACCAAAATATTGGAGTGTTTTCGGATAACAAACGATGATAAGCTTTCTGTAATTTTATGTTATCTTTAAAACTCCTCTAAAATCGACTCATTGGTCAGATATCGTAGAAAGGGCGGCGTTTAAAATATCTTTGAAAAATATTAAATTCGATGGAATGTGTTTTCTGCTCAATTTTTTAATGCGCTCTAAAAATATACTTACATTATTTAGTTATTTATTACATTATTAGTACTTGTTATTGTTGTATTAGCAATTTTAACGAACTCTCATTGCGATTTATTTTCGTTTTAATAGTTTAGTAAATAGTTAAGAATAAATATATTATGTTGAACAAGGTAATGTAATCATATATAAGTGCTAACACTAAGCGAGAGTTTATGTCTGTTTTAACAGTTCGGCGGAAAACTATTGTTGTACTTTATTTACTCACGATAAAATATATAGTTTAAAAAAATTATGAATGAAAAATGTAACTTGTGTCTATGTGCTTAGTGGTATCGCTGTGTTACTAATGCCTCACAAACCTTCTTTTACGAAGGCTATCTTTGTTAAATATTGCCTTTATATTCAATATCCTCCTAGTTCCAAGAAAAAGATCAAAGTCTATGGAGCTGATGTCGTTGGAAAACTCTTTGTGACCTGAAACTTAATCTGCAATAAGCTGTACTGGCGACCGGAACTAAATTTCCCACATATTCCATAAATTTCCCATAAATTGTATATGATTTTTCCCAATAATTTAATAAAAATTGATATTTTTTTTATCTAGGGACTCATAAGTCATTACTTCATAAGTCAAGTCATAACATAACAAATATTCTAAGAATATCCCTGTCTAAGAAAAATCCTGAATGATTCCTGTCTTGTATTTTTTATCGCTTTATTCAATTAAAGTATAGGCTTACTTTTTACAATTAGATGTTGTAACTAATATTATGAAAAAAAGACATGATCTTGCTAAGTTTTTTGCCCTTCTTCTTAGCAAGACTAATTGAATGGGTGGAGTTAGTCATGTATTTATTATATGTATTGCATATATTTATAATATTTTTATTCCTTATTCCTATATTTTTTATTTTATTCAAGTATATTTTTTTATTACATTTTAGTTAACCCAACTTTTATTATTATCTGTGTCCATATTATTATTTATTACATAAACTATTACCTGTACACATAGATTATTTAATTACTTATATTACATTAAAACTGACCTATAATAGTGTATCTGGTATTCCTACATTACATAAATAAATATATTTCATTTAATTTCATACTTTACACCATGGCAGTTTTTTGTCAATCGCGTCGTCGCGTGCAAACGTAACATTCAAAGAAAAAGATATAATTTTCGATGTGGATAACCAAACTTTATTTTATTTTTGTGCAGGTCTGATCCGGTAGCTATAACTTGATTTTCTGTGGAAATGTTAATTAAAGCATATCGATGAGTTTATAACGTACAAGCGCATTTAATAACGTACATACTCGTATTATATGGATTCAAACAATTTACTGATAAAAATTTCACTTCATCAACGTCAGAACGTCCACATTTGTGCGCTCTTTTCAATATTCTCACGAGCCCTCTGCACCTCTGTATCTGCGTGACCGTTTTGACTGTCTCACTTCTGAGGACCCCGTAGCACAATACTGGTGACCTCGACAACTCTTTCACGGTTGTGTCGATCAGGCTCTGGAACTCACTACCACTCAAAATTCGTAAAAATCCAACTACTGGCAATTAAAGAAGATAATTAAAGAGTATTTTTCGTAATTATTTCCTTTTACTCATATTTGTATATTGTTTTGTAATAATTTTTATTGTATTTCTAAATTTTTTGTGTGTAAATAATATTTTATTTATTTAATTAATTACACTTTTTGTACCTTTACAAACATAATTTACAACACATTTTCACATAAAAGACAGATATTGTGTACAAAGGCGGCACTAACTGCTAATAGCAATGTAACCGCGGGGTTACAGAACTGCAGGGCTGATAGGATTTGAGGATATGACACGGGAGAAGAAAAGATTGTGGGAAACAATGTGGGTGCACTGACCTGGTTGGAATGTTTTCGATGGGCCGGCAAATGCGCCGCGTGTCGTCTCCTCTCGTTGGGCTGATTGAAGCTGGCGTCTTGGGCAGTGATGAGCTGGATGTCTTGGTTCGTGGTAACGTGAACACTACACTTTCACAACCTAAATGATGGGTCCGCGATATTATTTGGGCTGGCAGCGCGAATGTATGCACACATGTATTGTTCGGTCGACGGTTGCGGCGAAACAGTCCGGCCGCGCGAGCGCGCAGACGTGCGCCTCCGGAGGCGTCTCGAGCCGAAGAGAGCGAGTGAACCGCGGGCAGCGCGCGACTCGATTCTGTCGCGAGCCACTTTCTGCGCATGCGCTGAAATGCGCATACCGTCACGCTGTAGCGTGAACATCCTGAGGGGGCCGGGGCTGCGACTCCTCCATGAGCTGTGTCCAGATCCACAACTCGGATCACTCCATCCTTGCCAGGCATTGTGCGGAAAATTCTCCCCAACTTCCATTGGAGCGGAGGCAGGTCATGCTCTTTGATGAGGACCAGTTCACCCACTTGAGGAGGGGAAGAAGGGGAGAGCTATTTGGAGCGGGTTTGCAGGGTATGGAGGTAGGATCTGGACCAGAGAGTCAAAAAACGCTGAGAGAGCGCTTGAATGAGTTGAAACCGTTTAAGAGCAGATATGGGTCTGTCGTCAAAAGACTGCTCAGGTAGAGCGGTGAGCGGACGACCAATAATGAAATGTCCGGCCGTGAGAGGTTCAAAGTCCGTAGGGTCGGATGAAATCGGGCAGAGGGGTCTTGAGTTGAGTATTATTTCGTGCAGAGCGCCGAACCAAGTTATGTGCTGATTCGCGAGCTTGTGAGTGATTGCATCATAGTTTGTGCCGCAGTCTGAGCGAATGAGAACTGGAGTACCGCGACGTGAGATAAAACCTAACAGGGCTCGTGCTGAGTGAAATTGAGTGTGATTGAGTGAATGTACGTCTGCTATTTCAAGTGATACGGTTGGCAACAAAATTGGTGTGTTAGTGACGTTCACTACACGTTGTGCGGAGTTACAAGAATTCTCTGTTGGAGTTGAAGTCATTGAGTGAAAATGAACTGAGTGTGTATGTGATGAGTGTGTGTGTGATAAATGTGCTGAGTGCGCTGAGTGCTGGTTTCATTGAGTGAAAATGAGCTGAATGTGTATGTGATGAGTGAATGTGTGAGTGAAAATGAGCTGAGTGTGTATGTGATGAGTGAATGTGTGAGTGAAAATGAGCTGAGTGTGTATGTGCTGATTGAATGTGTGAGTGAAAATGAGCTGAGTGTGTATGTGCTGATTGAATGTGTGATGAGTGTGACTATATGTGAAAATGAGTTATTAAAACTTGAGCGCTACCAACTCCAACGTGCGGATAGCTTGTAACTTGCGCGGGCCGAAAAAACAAAGGCTATGTTCAAACGGAACACGGAAAATAAACACGACAGAGAGAAAGAAAAAAAAAAAAAAAATTTTTTTTTTTTAAAAAACAACCTGTATATGAGCTGATACACCAACGTGGAACACCCTATATGTGTACCACAAACAACAAGAGCAGAGATGAGATGAAAAAACAAATTTTTTTCCTATATTTGTGCTATATATATACCCGGTTAAAACAGCAGACAATAACACGAGATTACCGTAACATTAAATATCAAAAAGGGCTGATGACCTTGTTCACTCCTATGTTATTATGCTACTTCCCGCTTACACGAAGCTAAATGCTATTCTATTTATATAATAAAATACCTATCTACTGCCTCGAACTCGTAAACAACAAAGAATGCGTTTACCTAGCCGAAATCGGATCTAAATGAGCGGACAATCCAATGATGCAATTCACGCTTTAGTAATATACGTAATACGTATATATATATATAACGTATGTAAGTGCACGAAATAAAGCGAATTTATACTCTCACAAAAAAAAATATAAATATCTCGCAAAATACGGAAACTATCTTTGACAGTGGGTAAATTACCCACTCCGCGGGTAAAAATTGGGTAAATTGGGTCGGGTCGGGTCGGGAAAATTTGGGTTTAATAAAGAAATATAGTGGACTGTATTAAACAATAGGGCCGGTTCTATACCGATAAATGGAATGTTCTAGGCGGCGGTTCTAATTACCTACCCGCAATAGGTATTCGAGACCACAAAATATTTTTTGCCGGGAAAGGGGGCAAAATATTTAACCGAGTGAAAATGGACTGTAAATCGACGGGGGCTGGTTCAAACAAAGTTACGGGCCGGCGGGGGGGAGGCGGGGGGTGATATAAACCAAAAATTTTCCGCTCGACGGACCAAAATTTTTCTTGTATTGAAAATGGACTGTAGTAAATAGAGGGGGACTGGTTCTAACGGTTCGAAGGGCCAAAATGTTGGTCACTACCGGCTCGAAGGTCCAAAATGTAACCGCGGGGTTACAGAACTGCAGGGCTGATAGGATTTGAGGATATGAGACGGGAGAAGAAAAGATTGTGGGAAACAATGTGGGTGCACTGACCTGGTTGGAATGTTTTCGATGGGCCGGCAAATGCGCCGCGTGTCGTCTCCTCTCGTTGGGCTGATTGAAGCTGGCGTCTTGGGCAGTGATGAGCTGGATGTCTTGGTTCGTGGTAACGTGAACACTACACTTTCACAACCTAAATGATGGGTCCGCGATATTATTTGGGCTGGCAGCGCGAATGTATGCACACATGTATTGTTCGGTCGACGGTTGCGGCGAAACAGTCCGGCCGCGCGAGCGCGCAGACGTGCGCCTCCGGAGGCGTCTCGAGCCGAAGAGAGCGAGTGAACCGCGGGCAGCGCGCGACTCAATTCTGTCGCGAGCCACTTTCTGCGCATGCGCTGAAATGCGCATACCGTCACGCTGTAGCGTGAACAAGCAATATCTTCAAAACAATTTAAATAATTTTATCTAGTAGGCGAGTTATTAAATTTAAACTCAGATTTTGGTGGGCGCGTGTTTCACGGCTGTAAGCCTGCAATTTTAAACTAAAATTACATAAAGTTCAGTTCTGATTGATGCAAAATGAGGTGCTCAATTTTGCAGCTAAGTCAGAGCCCTCGACATACCGAATCACCAAAGTTAAATCGCATTTATACCTCTGTATCTGTATACCACGACCATGTCGAGAGTATACCGACCGACTTTAAGGTTTCTCCCAACGCCAACGACCTTGAACTGAGTAACTTTGTAACCGTTTTATACGGTACCTATAGCATTTTTTAATAGAAGAAAAATACTTAGTAATCTACATGATACAAATAGTGATGTGGTTTTTCCTGAATTTTATTTTAATATACAGAAGTGAAGCAGGAAAATTCTAAGTTTAACCTTATTTCTCGATTTTTTGTCCACTTGTAACAATATAACTGCTACAGTTTTTATGGAAACAGTATAAAAATAAATAAACTTCTACACAAGATAATATTAAATGATATGGTTTTCTCAGTTCTTGGAAATTCATTTTATTTTAGGTAACATAAATTAAAAACACACTATTTTCGCACTTGTCAGCCTCAGCGACTGACATAACAGACATTTTGCAGTGCGAGCTGAAAAGAACTTTATTTTAATATGGTTTTATTCGAAATTTCAACCACCACGAATCGAGTTGCAAATTTTTCCGACGGAGCCACCTTAATAGACAGATTGCTCAACGATCACGCACGAGTAGCGCTCTTCTCGCCAGATTGCGAGACTTTTGAAAGTTTCCGTTATTTTACTTTATTGAACGCTGTACATCTATGGTTGCTATTTTTGTTTCTAGTGAAGATTATTATAAACTTAAAATATAAATATCGGGGTTGTTCTTAAACTATATATTAAATTCAAAATTTTACAAACGCTATCGTCAGTTTCTAAATCCGGCAAATTGTAAAATGCCCGCTGTTTGTTCTTAAAAGCCGAAATCGAAAATGAAAAATAGATGCGATTACGAGCGGAGCATGTTAGTAGGTTTACATGTAAGTACATATTGGAAGCCGAGCGAAGCGGAGCGGTGCGAGGCGACCCCCAATATTCCTAACAGAATTACTTTATGTTGAGGCAAATTATAAAATGCTGAATTCTACTAAACGACGAAGATTCGTCAAAGAGCAAAATAGCGAGCGTTGAGAAACTGACGACATCGTTTGCCGAATTTTACAATTTGCTTGCGACACACCTATATACATATATGTTTATTTTATTTATATCAATATACATGCTAAACAAAGCATTTTGATATATATATAAATTATATATATACTTACATCCAGTCTAGTTCGTCCACTGCTGGACATAAGCCTTTCCAGGACTTGGCCATTCCCGGCGGTTATCCTGGAAGAATTGCCCATACTCACACACGCTGGGCAGGCGGGTTGGGGAGCGCGGTGCCGTAACCCTCGCACCAGTGACGCCGCTGCCCGTCACCAGTCTGTTCCATATAAGGCCCGGTTATTAGAGATGGATATACCGCCATCCATCGATCCCAGGCATGGTGGGCCTCCTTGTTTTTTGCCTTTGAGCTGTCCTCTTACTCTCCCTAGAATTACTTTACTAAAATTCTCCAAGTAATTATATATATATATATATAAATGTATATATAAATAAAAAATGGACGGTCTCGTACTAATATCATAAATATCATATAAACAATTATTCAAAGGAATAAAACTCACTGAGTAAGATTAAATTCATTTAAGTATTTTTATGTTATCTAGGTCACAGCAATTTGCATATTTATTTGGAACATATCCAAGTATTACGCATTTATTCATTGAAACTATGAAAGTTATATGAGCAATTTTTGAAAAACCCGATTTAGTTTTAATTTATCTTACTTTATATAATAATAATAACCCACACGAATTCGAAAACATGTTCATAATAAAAAAAATAGCATTATTTTGGACAAAGGTGGTAGAGTTGATGCCGGATTCGACTGTGGATGTACCACCATCTTACTCTGCCTGCAAACCCCAGGAGTTTTAAGATAGATAGATAGATAAAAACTTTATTCAAAGCCTCTTACAAAAAACACAAAAAGTACACTTTTAGAGCTTAACAAATAACAAATACAGTATAATCCTTAAAATAATGACAATCTTTGACATAGAGGCTGAAAGAGCTTAGCATACGCCACAGAATAATCTGTGACACTGATATTCTGCCAGTACCAGTATTATTGGGGGATAGTAAGAGGACAGCTCTCAAATAGGCACAACAAGGTAGCCCGATTAATGGCGGTATATCCATCCCCGAATGCCGGCCCTTATTTAAAACAGATTGTGAGTGACGGTTAGCGGCGCGGCGTCACTTTGTGAGGGTTTCGGCACCGCGCTCACCAACCCGCCTGCCCAGCGTGTGTGAGTATGGGAAAATCTATTTCCAACAGCGGACGAAGACACGTTGATGGATGGATGGAATATCTTGGGTTGCGTTCGCCTCTATGTTCAATTAAACTTAAATTATTTGAATTTGAATTCGGATCATCGGTTCTTAAATTTTGTCTTACTTAGAAATATACCACCCGGTTTTTAAAACAAAAACAGCAGCTTTTTTGCAAAATTTAATGTCTTCTTACCTAAACTAAATTTCACTTCTTAGCCGTAATGTAGAAAAATACTGCAAACGAAATCTCTACGGAGTATTTTGCAGTAGCTTCCTCAAAGAAAACAAGAAAGCGAATGGATAACTAGAAAAGGTAACTAAAGTGACTTATAGTAATGGAACGAACAACCTTAATGTTTCTTTTAATCTGAAAGTCTTGTAAAGTTTTCTTTCAGCGGAATGAAGCTTTGTGATTCGCATAATCATTAAGTTAATGGTGTTTTTCTTTACGAAGTTTGGTCTTTGATGTGCAATCCTGCGAACAGTTGGTAAACTGTACGTCATTCAATATTTAATTAACGAGTTTTATTCAACGAAGAGATATTTTGTTGGAAAATACATTTCATTGGTCACGTAAGAGAAAAGAGAAAATAAATAAATACTGATGTCACGTGAGTGAATTTCCAGCGTCCTAGATTTTTAATCTACCTGAAAATTTTAAGGTCAATCTCGTCTGTACTGTTTCTAAATTATACCTAAAGCTAGAGAGACGGACCGACGCGGTCAAACAGAAACCGAATCATTTCAGGGTTTAATTAATTTTGTATCACTTCTACTGACATACGAATGACATAAGTCTGTGTTCTTAAGGGGCTCCACAATGCTAAACATTAGTTTTGTACTGGATTCAGTTCCGTCAATGCAGATGGTAAAAATTTGAAAAAAATATGGCGTGTTTCGTGACTCAAGGCAATTATTAATTACTCTTTATAAATAAACATACTTTCATCCTTCTATGTATTATATAACTTTTGAAATAGCATGAATTTCTGGAAAAAAGCGGTTCAGTTTCATGTTTCACAACCGATTGAAACGAAACCAACACACGCTGAAACTGACTAGAAAAAAACATCTTTATTACATAAAGAAATTATAGTGAATGTCCTTATGTAGCCGCGATTTCAAAATAACTGAAGTTTTGCGTGCGCGGCATCTGATGAGAGCAGGATAGAGGGTTAAAAAACAAACGCATTAGAGCATAACTGAGTTTTAGCATTGTGCAGCCCCTTAAGCACCTCTGGATCAACCTGACCCTAGAACATGATCAACGTCAGACTATTGAGTGTTCTTAAGATGAAATTAGGTCTCTCCTCATATTGAAAAAAAAAAAATCGTTTTGTTGGTCTTTTATTAAGTCAACTAGCTTTTGCCCGCGGCTTCGCCCGCGATAATTCTGTTATTGTGTAGGCCTATCTACCGAATCTGACAATTTTTTCAAGACCATTAATTTTATAGTACGTATTCGACCTGACTCTCAACCTTTTTTTTTAAACGTTCCGCAGATGTACTAGATTAAGGGATCGACGTGATTTACCTTCATAAAATATATACCAATTCATTACCAAATTATTAAGTATTATGCGTCCATGAAAAAAGGCCAAAGAGCCAACATATAATCGCCTCTATCAAAAGCAAATAAACTCTTCGGTCTTATTATGCTGGACAGGTAACTTAAAACATTGCTAACTCTTAAAAGTACTTTTTGTTTTTATTGTTTTCGATATACTTAGATATCTTAAATAAAGGTAAAGAGATAAATAAAAAAATCTTCATATTCATGGAAAAATATTTGTTAAACGAGAGAACAAAGCGAACGAAGTTCTCTGAGTCTACTTGAACAGTCCAGCGTTTACGATAATTCGAGTATCGTTCGGCACGTCATGAAATTTGGTACGCGGGTAAATGAGACAAAAGTAATTTTTAAATTTGAACAAGAGCCAAATCAGGCAAAGGGTTGCCAATACATGGGGTTGTAAATTGTTAGAGGGGGTTTGCGAGCTCAGAGTTCGGATTGAATTACAAGTTTATGATCATAATTCGTTTCGCTAACACTGACCAAACGAACCACATACGTCAGATCGTCAAACTAACCTGTTAGATGTGCAGCATGAAGCCACACTCCCCCGCTGCGCCCGCGTCTCTGGTAGCTAGGAAACTCCCGAAATGTAAGACGACCAATTCCCATGCAAAACGAAATTATGACCGAGCAACGATTTCTGTCAGAAGTTAGGGTTAAAAATTGTTTCCACAAATTAGAGCACCTTAAAATCTGGGTGATAAGTGAAGCTTGTATTTATATGTATAGGTGACTATTTATTCAAAATTAACAGAAACTTATAATTGTAGCAAAAAACTGCTAATTCATTAACATAACCTAAAACCCAACTCAACAACCCAACGTGCTCCAAGTCGCCCTAAAAAGGCAAAGTTCCAAACATTGCCGTTTGCTTACCCTGGTTCTCTTTCTATTTGTTTATGAAAATTGTACCTAATCCGTATTTGCTCAGCCTTGCGAGTGCAAACATCTATCACCAGCGCCGCTTCTGACTAGGGTCACCAGGAAGCAGGAGTTGCCTCGGTTCTTTACTCACGGGGGGCGATCGTTTGTGGTTAAATAAACCGCGATAAGCAAACGAGTAAATATAGCAATATTTGTCAGAACGCGTTGTGCCTTGCCTAAATCATAAGTGCAATGGATGTATGAAATGAGGCTTGAATTCCAATTGTGTGCCAAAGGTACATAGACCGGGTGCCATTTCCAATCCCAGTTTTAGCACGCTCTAAGTAAAAGTGGTAAAAACATATTTTATCATGTATTCAGCGATGAATGTACACGTGTACTTCTTTGTAATTTCTTATCAAAGGTTCTAAAACAAAATAACTAAAAATAAGTTTGTTGCAAAAACAAATCAAATTAAAATACAAAATTAACAAAAATACATTTGGTATATACATGTGCACATAACTTAAAAAAAAAAATATATATATATATATATTTTTTTTTTAATTGATTTCCTTTACATTGAGAGTAGAAAGATTTAAATGTCAATACACCATACGTATTGTACCACACGGTAAGCGTTCTTGATTGATTTTGGTTTTATCTGTTAGATACTTGCTCTCTGGTTAGATACGAGAATGTCCCCATTTGTTACAAGACCGATACCTGGTCTTAGCCACTCAACGCCCTACTATTTGTAAATATTTCAATACGCATAGTAGGTTACTTACGATAGAACAATTTTTGAATTGCTTCGAGTGATTTTATATTGTAAGTAATTTTTTAAGCATTCCACCCGCCCATGGTCACCGCTCTCCCGACTCGCAAAAATGAATATTTAACAGTTTTGGATCTGCTGTGTTATTACGTACGAATTGCTATGTGAATGAAGGTAGTAGCTTCGTAAAGTATTGCGTATTCTTATTTCATAAATGTTGGTTAAAAATGTACTGTACAAGTAGATAAAGTATTACCGGCATACCACGTAAAATTAGAACAATTTTTGAGGGAAAATAAACTTGAATGTGTTTTTTGTATTGCAGCTATCTTCAATAGATTTTTCTGGCGAAATAGAAAATAATACTTCTATTGTTAGTAAATTAAAAATTATGCAAAAGTTATTATACTTAACACAAGTAAGCTTTGAAAAAAATTTTTAGTGGTTTGGCAGTTGAGCATTGAAGTTTAACGTCATCAAAAAGAAATAGCCCAATGTATTTGAAATTAAATTCTAAAAGCAAAATTTTATCGGGCCACACTGTTTTAGACTAAAGAGCTGCGGACTGACTGAAAGACATCGCGCTCAAAAGTAAAAAGCTGTTTTTAGTAAAGTATGTACTTATAAAATAATACTGCGACTTAGAAAATAACAAAATTTTTCATTTAAAACCTTGGTTGTCGTTTTGAGCCTAATTTAATTGTACTTAGAATTATTTAATAATGCCAACAGTTTCCTTTTATCCCTTTAACCCAAAACAATAATTATTAAGAGCAATCAATAATTTTTCACCTTCCGAAAAGAACTCTGTTCACGAAAACTCGTAAAACACATTTATAACAAGAAAAACGCAAATCCCAGATCTCGAATAACAAGAAACACTCATGCCTCAAATACCTTCAGATAACACTTGGGAAATCAAAGCCTTTTCTTTCTTTTTTAACTTAATTTTGAATTCCGAATAAAACGCCTTCGGGGTAGATAATTTGCTTTGTCTTTTTTTTAAGACGTTGTGGTATGAAATTGTTACTACAGTAGGACGAGACACGATGTAGATACCTGTTCTGCTCACTCGACCAATAGAATTAATGCATTTCCCTCTTCAGCGTCTATTCGTTGCAGCTTAGTGCGCGTTATTTGTTTTTGTGATTGCACTGGTGTGTGATTAGTTGTAGTCGCTTTTAAATCGGTTATGTTCGGTTTACGAACTTAGGCCATGAAACCTCTGAGTCTTGTCGTATCTTAGTCATGAAATGACAAAATGAAAAAAAAAGACGTCACGACACATGGCCCCGAAAGGCTGTCAAAGGAGTCGGTCAACATTCGTAAATTAAGTACTAGATATACAAATACTATTGAATTCCGCAAAAATCATTGGTGCATGCTTGATCAGCAAGATTCGTAACCAGGTCTTCACATTGAGAATCCGTAGTCCCACTGAGTCAAGTATTCCCTACTTATCGTATGACTTATTTTTGTAAAGTTTTTTTATTTTATCACCCGAACCAAAACAAGTGCGTAATTGTTATGTTATCCACTGAACTGTAAAACTCATACGTGAATACAGCCTGCGTTAGAGCGCTTTCACACTATCCGATACGATATCGGCACCAGATGCCGATAAACGATATTCGATACCAATTCTAGGCCTTTTCACACATATTCAATAAGGCGCCATATTTTAAGGTTAAAAACTCAACGTGGGCTTCATACACCTGCAAAAAAGTGTTTACATAGCACTCATTTGAATTTTATCGTCCGATAGATCACGAGGATCACGTCCAACATGGTTGCTTTTTATCAAAGATTGGATCCGATATCCCATATTGTTGCGGACAATACTTAACCTTTATTTTGTTAGTCACTTTTGTAATTTATAATTTTAATTTAATAATCATATTAATTGTTGTACTATATGGAAGAGTAATACAGGTTTTTTTTTTGCTTATAAAAAGATTTCAACCACCTGTAAACGTTATTATGATAATAGAAAAAGAATTAAATAATGTTGTATTTGTATTCCGTGTTATATTATGTAAAAGGTATATACATAAATCATGTATTTGATGCGCCCCTATATCGGATTACCTTCCGATTACGATATCGTATCGGATAGTACGAACACACTTTTACTCTAGTACAATGACGTCATAGCTAGTGAGCGTTCTTTTATTTTACGTCACGCGGCGCGGGAATTGCAATTAAAGCTGAAAATAAACTCTACCGGACCGTAAAGTAAACAGTTTTGAATGGTCAAAATATCACTAGTGCTGTGTATTTGTGCGAAATTGAAATGGATGAGTTTTTTGTACACAATTTACGGATGCCATCAATGTGAATGTAGGCTTAAATATGCGTTTGTATGCAAAATTTGCGTCTTTACATAATAAGTCCTATCGTTATTAGTAAAAATTATCCTGGGGTAGGTCATGTACAAATTCAAGTGAAATAATGTTACAATTTTGGTCGCGCAAATTTTAAATTTTCGCTGTCTTAAAATATACTTATTCCACTCTTGAATTTGCTTCACTTTGAATTTTAGAACCTAATTACGTCATTATTGATTTTATATTTTGTTCTTAGAATTCTACATGGTGTTATTTGATTCAAAAACATAGTTTTAGGGTACATTAACTGAAAGAAACTTCGGGTAAGGAATAAGTAAAAGTTAACCCTTAACTTTTGTCTGTTTTCTATCTTTGTAAATGTCTTCTAATTCATTCATTTTATTTCCTAATAAATTCTACCACATAGTTATATAATGAAATCAACATGCTTATTATTACATTACTGCTCAGACAAAGTAAGTGAGTGCTCCCTGGCCAAGTCCGAGCCCGCAGAGCGAGGACTTTAATATACGAGGCCTGGGTGTGCTAATTAAGTCGAAGCATGTGTAGTGCTTTTCTCAAAAACCAAACGACACAATTTTTTAGGATGTCTATAAGACAAGGAGTTAAATAAAATTAAATGAACTCGTTATATTGAAAGTCACATTGCTCATATTGAGGCAAAATTTCGTAAATAGTAATGAGAAAGCCTTATTTAAACTTACCTCAAAATGTTATATACAAAAGTTTTGGATCGGGCCCTTCTAGGCGGAAAATTAGATTCACGGTGCAAACTACAATTTTTTTTCACAACAAATAAGCCCCATGTTTTTTTTTCTCAAACTTGGCCATTAGTGTAAGCTGCGTTCAGTTGATCGCTGGGCGACGCTGATGCCTGCCTCACACTGACAGCAGGATAGAATTATAATTAAATTTCAAGAGAGAAATGGTTTTTAAATATTCAAAATCAACAAAATTAATTAGCATATTTTCGTAATTATTATTGCAATTATAAAGTAAAGCAAACATTTCTCCGTTCTGAACACAAAAATGCAATTAATTTCATTTTTCATTTTCAACTGGCCGCCAATAACCAAACTGATAGTTTTTAAAAATTATCATATGGTATGTTAATTATTTTTAAGTGCTATCACAGACCTTGGTAAAAGTCTTACAAAAACACACCTTTGTAGGGGGTTGGGGATTGCGGGGGAGCTAACCCCCCCCATAAGGTTTCACATCTAGCAAATGATAAGCTTTTAAATAAAAAAACATACATAATTAGACACCCGATCCTAAGAACATTGTTTTGAGACATGGTTTAATAAAAGTGGTCTTGGTATATGTGTATATGTAGGTATATTTGAGGGGGGGAGAGGTCCCCCCAGCATAGGGAAAGTTTATGAAATATTTTTTTTATTACTTATTTTGAGGTTATATTTTCAGTTCAAAAGTCACTTTTTTGACATAAATTCACTTCTCCGGCGCTACGGGAAGTGCAGCCCCTCCACCCTTGCGTAAAAAAGCACAGGCACTCATGCTCACCTCTGCAGCTTCAGCTCGCACGGTTGCCTGTGCGCTTTATTATGGCGGGCGGGGGCTGCCCTCCCTCCGCACCTCCTGCTTTTCATATACACTCTAGGGGTAGTAACCACAAGACTGTATAGAGTCGGGGTGCTTTGAGTTGGTTTTTGAACAGTTTTAACCTACCAGTACAAAAGTCGCTCTTTACTTGGCTTCGCTAGCCTTATAATTTCTTTTTCCGCTGTGTTACATTCCATTACACACATTTTCGAGTACAATTATGACAACCACGTGTCAAAAGTATGTAACAAAATTGCGTTCCATTTTATTAATATGGAATAGATATATTATTTTAATTAATAACTAAATAACACACAATTTGCTAGAAATAAAAATTTGGTAAAAAATCAGGTGACCTCCTATAAGACCCAACCCCAGACTTTAATTGAATGTTTGTGTATGTAATGGATTTTCAAACGAATTTACGGTACACTTATTGCGACACTTACTGGCAACTTGAAGTAGCTTTCCACGATGAAGTGCGTACTGGCTTGTATTTACGGTATGAAATGATAATATTACAATATATTTTTGATAAAATAAATTATAACCATAAAAACCTTTATGTGATGACGATTTCTTCATTGTACTATTCGTTGAGTCTACAAAGCGGTACAACTATTAGAGGCGTAGCACTTAAGAGGATGGCACACCCAAGCAACTTTTTTTATTACCCGTCCAGCACAATAAGTCTAATGGCAAAGACCTTATTTGCTTTTCATAGAGGCGATTATATGTTGGCTCTTTGGCCTCGTTTTCTTGGACGCGTAAGACGCAGCTAAACAAAAAATTGGTGTGTTTAGCTAATACTGAAATATTTTGTAGGGAAAAAATATTGGATTTAGGTAAAATCCCTTCATATTTCTATTGCCTATTTTATAAAAAAAATCAAGTTGATCTCTTAACCACGTTTTTGAAACGAACGTTTGAAAACCAAAAAAAAGAGGGTGGAGAACCTTTTTTTTTTGACATATGAATAAATCCTAGTACATTGTTTATAGGTGGAATCCCTAAATAAAAGATCGATAAATCAAATAAATTTTCTTTAATATGAGGAGAGATCAAGTTTCTTCCAATGAATCCTTGAAAACCTGCGGGCCTATTATGTATATCTAGTTGCCTTCTGTACTGGGTGCCTATCATCAAAAACATAGATATACCATCGAATTCCGATTTCCTAAGGATATGTTCGCACTTCAAGTGACGACACAGATTGTTAATAGTTCAATACATACTAAAGGCAATTTTGAAATTTCAGTTTTTATCTATGTTTTTGGTGATAGGCACCTAGTACAGTTGGCAACTAAAGATACAGAATAGGGGGGCTGGTGTTGTTGATGTTCTAGCGTCAGGTATCCACTTAATGCGAAACACTCGCGTCCTCGTTTTGCTTCGGCGTAGCTAGTACTACGATCTCGTAGCTCTGTGCCGACCCGCTACGCCACCGTAGTCCGCACTCAATATGCGTCACGACATAATTCCCCGAAGGGGTATCAGAGATGTTTCCGAGTGTAGACTGTGAAATTCATGTCACGGTCCACATTCGTACACCCACGTTTCACTGATGATTATTCAATCCCAGCAGCTCTATTGCCGTATTTCAGACATAAATAAGACCTACAGCTTAAACGTGCCTTCGATATGAACCCGCTACCTTAGGGGTAAGTAAACTTTGTATATTGAAACACTAAGGTCACGTCAAGGACAAACAGTTATTACGATGTTTTACTGTCCGTAGCCAGTCGTAACTTCGTAGACTTTTGTTAAGAAATTCTTTTCAGCAAACTGTAAGCTGTAAAATTTTGGTTGTTAAAAAACTGAATTTTAGTAATATTGATTTATATAAAAACGGCTCACCTCAATACGTGTTATGATCGGGAAAGCCGACCAGTTTCAGCAGATTTAGACTGCCTTCATCTGGGCGAGTAAAGACGTTTACGCGACTACGTTACGCCTCACACTGCGGGCTGCGGCTCGCAGGGCTCGGGATGACATCGATGCAGATGGTATTGGTGGTCGGACCGGTAGGGCGTCCGCACAATTAGTTACTTCCGGGCTTGCGTTATTATTTACCGGAGTGACACCAAACAACGATAAACACGCGGAACTTATAGTATCTACGTCACTTTCAGTAAAGTCTGTGAGTGATCCGGTAACTGTTTTTAGCACAGGTTTCCACACCGCGGGCAAAGCCCAACCACTGTCTCTATTGAAATTCGGACGTCGGCTTATTTCTATGGATTCGCGAATTTTACGTGGCACAAATAACTTTTCACGAACTAACACTTTCGCTTTATCGAATCTCATAAAATGTGTAGTATCCGAATTTACGACATGGTCTGCAACGGCGGATCCGTTGCAATCGAGTTTTCTCATGCATCTAATGTGTTCCGTCAGTCTGGTTGACACGTTCCGTCTCGTCTCACCGATGTAACTCTTGCCACAGTCACATGGGATGGAATAAACACCGGGGGTATTTAGTGGCTCTTTGTCCTTCGGCGAACGCAGTAACTGCCTTAATCTACTGGGTGGACGGAAAAATGTTTTAATGCTGTATTTCCGGCGAAGCAGATGTCCTATTTTATCCGTCACACCCTTCACAAATGGAAGATACACCGGAGCTCTTTCAACCACATGTGGGCGCTGATAGGTGGACTGGTTCGCTATCCGGTTACACTGCCTCCAGTTGTAGCCATTACTCTCAAGTACGTTTCTGACATGACTGAGTTCAGCGTCCACATATTGCAGATCGCACAGACTCAGTGCTCTGTTAATAAGCGTACGAGGGACGGACGAGAGATGTTTCGGGTGATGGTGTGAGTCGGCTCGCAGGTATCGGTCTGTGTGTGTTTGTTTCCTGTACACCGTGTGTTCCAACCTGCCTCCGGGACTTCGTACCACCAACACGTCGAGAAACGGTAAAACACCATTGACTTCACTCTCACTAGTAAACGCTACTTTAGGATGGATGGAATTTAAGTGTGCTGTGATGTGTTCCACTTCATTACGATTGACAATGGCAAAAACATCGTCAACATAACGCCACCAGTATCTTGGAGTATACGGTGTATTCTGAAGAGCTTTTTGCTCAAACCACTCCATGAATATATTTGCTACTACCGGAGCTATGGGGGAACCCATAGCCACTCCGTCAGTTTGAAGGTAAAAATCTCCACGCCAGATCAGATAGCCGCTTCGAAGACAAAATTCTATAATGTTTATGTACTCTATAGGCATATCATTTTCCTTCAATAGGTCAGCGATGATATTTACTGTCTCTCCCACAGGTACATTCGTGAATAGGGAAGTCACGTCGAAGCTAACCATAAGTTCGTTGTCCTTTAAACGAACATCATCCAACATTTGAACGAAGTGTCTTGAGTCCTTCACATAGCTACTCGTTTTCCCCGTCAATGGTTGTAAAATGTTTGCCATATGACGTGACAAATTGTATGTCGGCGAATCAATCTGGCTAACTATTGGTCTAAGAGGCCAGTTGGGCTTGTGAATTTTTGGTAGCCCATATATTTTTGGAGCAGTAGGGTTACGGGGTCTGAGACGATTTACGAGCTCCCGATCGTGTTCCGGCAATGTCTCCAAGAGCTTTTGTACTTTTGTTGTCACTCTGGATGTTGGATTGTAGTTGACTTTTTTGTAAGTGCTGGTATCACTTACTAACTCCGTGACTTTGCATTCGTAATCGATTGTGTTTACGATAACCGTCGCATTGCCTTTATCGGCCGGTAACACCAATAATTCGTCATTTTTCCGCAAACGATGTAATGCAGAAAGTTCTTGCTTAGATATGTTCGGCTTAGGTAGTTTAGATTTGCGCAACAGAGTAGAAATATCTTGCCTGATACATTCTGCATCGTTAACAGGTATTTTATTACGAAAGATTGTATCTTCAACGCTTGCAATAATACTCTCCACAGGTAATTTGTCAGGGGAAGGTGCAAAATTTATCCCTCGCGATAAAGCATTAAAGGTATCATCACAAATCGTGTGTGACGAGAGGTTAACAACGTTCGCGCCTGAAAATGCGTTACTACTATTACGCGAATGTGATTGTTGCCTATCAAATTTGAGCAGGCGCTTCAACTTCTTCGCTTGTGTTGTGATAACTTCTTGTAAAATTACCTGTGATCTGCTGTAAGTCATGGCATCTAAAACTTCCCATAAGTCACTCCTTAAAGCATTTGATAACTCCAAATGTAATTGCATTAACTCACTGTTTACAAAAGCCACATCCCGACGGTAGTTTTGAATAACATTCGCCAATAATTTCTTGTTTGCCACTTCGAAGAATTTCTCACAATGTCGAATGCACTTTACCG